>BSBM01000590.1:195000-5757500 GCA_027924585.1 Larix kaempferi
TCAATTAAGGCCTAAGTGGAATTCAATTGAGCTCAATATACTTCAATAAGATCTCGAGGAACCTGTTTTCATTCTTCAATGATGTTCAATGCTTTTCAACATATCCATGGTCTTGCATGGTAGGCTGAGGATTCATTCATGGCATTTGATCTTTACAAAATATGTTTTTTGTCAAAATGAAATTCAAAATGCCTCTTTGATGAGTCCTCCTCTACAACAATTCATTTATCGCATGAATGTCACAGACTCATAGAAACTCTAAACAACGCTCAATGGCATGCAAATACAAATAATGGCATGCAACTATAACTACAAACCAAGCATAGGTTGATTTTATGCATTGATATAGAGAGGTGGAAGTAGGCACACAATATGGAGAAACAATGAGTTAGAAAAAACATTTGGACCAAAGTACCACAATGGTTATCAATAAAATTAAAAAAAACAATTTTTGGCTCAGGAATTGTCTTCAATTTGATGGCTGGCATGATCATGATCATGTAACCTCCCTCCGTCCTTCCAAACATATGTGGTTTATCACCACGTTTCTCTTCGACACTCGCTATCAAAATACGTATAAAAATAACATGTCTTTACATCCTCTCCCATTTAAATCCTCATCGCATAGTCATACATAAGGATTATTATGCATGCACATCCCACCTTACAATATCAATTGGGTCAAGGAGCATAGACAACCATACATTATCAAATGTGTCAAGACGCAAAGAGTAAGCCCTTCCAATAAACATTAAGACCCACCCTTCAAACTTCATCATCGAGTCCAATTTATGCAAATATTTTCGAAGTGGGGGAGGCTTTGGCATTAAATGGTGTAAATGATGGGGAATAAATGGTGTAAACATTATACAGGGGAGCGTGCACGTGTTTTTACATGTGCGCACTAGTGACGTGTACGCACCAAAAACACGCATGCACGCGTTTAAGCATGTGTGCGCGTGCCTGTTACTAGTTAAAAAAATAGAGTTCTCTATTTCCCGGGAATTCTACCAAAAACACGGGTTTCATTTCTTCCACGGGTTTCAAGCTCTTACAGGTTTCCTATTGGCTCACACTCATTGATATTTTGGACACTCATTGATCTATTGGACACAAAATCACCCTTGGAATCTAACAAACATATTCAGTGGTCTTGGAATCTAGTGGATACATTTAATCTACGCGTTTCCATTGCAAGTGGAGATCATTTCTATAGAGGTATGGTGAATTGTAAATGATTATTTTCATTCACAATATTTGAGATTCTTCCATGCCTTTTTGTTTTTTTCATATGGCTATAGCAATATCCATGCATAGACAACAATGAATTTGACAAGAAGAATTCCCAAGTTCACATCTAAAAAAACTCATACGAACACTAGACAAGATGAAGTATGCAACCTCCTCATTGTGTAATTAGTTCCCAAGTTAATTTTGTTCTTTTCACCTCATATTATGCTAGCAAAAAATATTACACACTCACTAAACATACCTAAAAATATCACTTCACTCATCCACAAAACCTCGACTCTCTCATCTCTTATTCAATACTAGGTTATATAACACCTTAAGGAGTTGAAGAAACAACAACAAAGTATTTCCTTAGATCTATAAACCTTGAGATGATAGAATGTGATTTTGAGTTTAAAATACCTCAACTCTCTCATCTCTTATTCAATACTAGGTTATATAACACCTTAAGGAGTTGAAGAAACAACAACAAACTATTTCCTTAGATCTATAAACCTTGAGATGATAGAATGTGATTTTGAGTTTAAAATACCCATGGTTGAATTCAACAATGCATCACAAAAAATATTATGCTAGCAAAAAATATTACACACTCACTAAACATGACTAAAAATATCACTTCACTCATCCACAAAACCTCAACTCTCTCATCTCTTATTCAATACCATTGTATGGTTGGAGGATATTTGTAAGTATATGCACCTTTCCTTTCTCTATGAATCCAAATATGATAATATTCATCCATATTTTCTGTCCTTATAATATCCCCTCATCTTTAATAATGATTTTTTTTCCAAACACCAAGACTTTCCCACTTCATGCTCTATCCAACATGACCATTGTTGGTATAGTCCCTAGTTCCCCACTTTCCAACACCTCCATACCATTCCACTATGAAGACAAAGCAATCAAACTAGGTGCAAAATTTAGAATTGATAACATTAAGGAAGAAACCAAAAAATGCAACTAATTAAGGTGAAAAATATGATGTAAACCAATAAGAATTCGTTGGGGGAATTTGCAACCTCCTCATTGTGTAATTAGTAAACTTATTCTCTTTACCTTATTTGATGTAGAAAAACTATCAAACTATTCCCGAGGCATCTCTAGCCATCTCTGTTGTAGGGTGTTAGTACCATAATTTTTATGAATTCATGGCTAGGCAAGACACTAGTTTCTCCACTCTACACTTGACCAACCATCATCTATATTGATTGGAATTGTATGTGCTAATTTGTAAAGTGGTAAGTTATGTTGGAATGTGTCAAGTTCATTGTATAATGGCACTAATATCTTATTTTTTGTTTCTTTTGCAGGGGTAGGTCTGATAGTTGTGTTAAAGAGACTTTTGGAGATGGGAAACTCACGCAACGCAAAAAGGAAATATAGAAGGAATCTGCCCATTGAAAAGGTCAATGACTTAAGAGAAAAGGCTAGGTTGGGAATGGAAATATTGACACATGGTCCTATCATTGCCCCGGATCCTGCCACTGATCCTAACATAGTTGTTGACAGGACAACCTCTTGTTCAGAACCACAGGTAAAGCGGCCGCGTCCAATGGACCCAACTCAAATTCCAACATCAACACAATCTCCAACCAACAATCCATCAACGATTTATGCTGAAGTTCCTCACGACACAAGAATTTTGGGAGATGCTGCATGTGTAGAGATGGACATACAAGCCTTGCTTAATTTGCAATCTCCCCAAGAAGACCACAACCATGTTGACCACACTCCCATTATGGCCCAATCTGTGAACGAAGCACCACAACAAACAAGCTCTGGTATTCATGTCTCATGTCCACCCTCCCTACCTTGACTGTCCAGTGCAAGAAGAAGAACTCCTAGATGTATTCATGTGGATGAGAGTGCTATGTCGGGGCTTGAAGGCAAGTTGCCAAACCGCACTATCGAATGGCAATGCAACAAAATTGTCAAGGAATATTTTGAATCCAAAGGTGATGCAAGTAAATGTCAATTATTGCTATCTTTGTTAAAGTCACATTGTTTAGCTGTTGTTAGGAGAATTTTGGGCATAAAGATGGTTAAAAGTTCAAAGGCCAACATTCATATTGTTAGAAATCTCCAATCTGCATTTAATGCGATTGGGAAGACATCTCGTACAAAATATATTTGTGCGGCTCGTCGTGTTTTAATGGAATCAGTTGTAAGTAAGTCCACAAGGCAACGTCGCCTGCTATCACACACTTCTCACATACTCAAATTAAATAGAAAAGCTATTAAAAAGTACTATGTTATAAGAGAAAATCTTGACACGCCGGGTGGGAACGATTGTTGGGATTTTGTTGGTAGGTTTCCTCGTGTAGATAGGAAGCTAATTAATGCTGTTAAGGAGCTAGTACAAAATTTTTGGCATGATAATACTAGACCTTCATCAAACCAAAGAGACGTGCTAAAGCTGAGAAAAGGTTCTACTGAACGTGAACCCCATGTCAAACACTTCCTTAACACCACACAGACTGAACTCTATGAGAGATTCAGGAATGAGCACACACAATTGAACCTGGGCTAAAGGTCCTTTGAGAAATGAAAACCATGGTACGTTCGTATATGCATTGATCGGAACACCTGTTGTTGTGTATACCATGTAGAATATGAATATTATTATGACACATATAAACATATATTTTGTGATTTGCATACTAACATTGTGTAGGGCTGCAATGGATCCATACTACCACCGAATGCATCAAGAGACTTTATCCACAACATCATGTGTCCAAGGCCCAAAGGAAAAAAATATTATAAAAAATCGTGTCTATATGGGACATGTTCTAGGTGCAGTGGGTTTTCTCGTTTGAACCGTTGCATCCATGAAAGCAAGGAGCACAATTTTGGCAGGATGGCCGTGGAGATGCAGAGCTTCAAGAATGTAACCTATCAATTAGACAGTGCCAGGGAAAGTAAAAAGATTGCATTAGTGAAGTCACAGGTACAAATGAATATTGCATATTTTTCATATTACACATTCAATTTATGACATATACATTTTTCCAAATGCCACATTGTAATATTTCCCTTGTTTTCATGGTAACAGGTACTGGTATGTGACTTCTTGACGGAGTTCTAAGAGAAAACAAAGCAGTATGTTCAACATGTGCATGTAGCGCGATGGCAAGATGAGAAGTATAGAAAATGCAGGGACACATTTCCTGTTGGAACCATAGTGTCAATTGTGGATTTTGCAGAAAATTACACCCTTTAGCCACAAAATGAAATCCATAGTCAATACTACCATTCAGACCAAGTCAGCATCATGGTACATATTATGTATAGGCATGGGCTAGAGAGCAGCAATGACAAGAGGATAATACTGAAGGAGACAAACTTTTACATAAGTGATGATAGAACCCATGATCTGCATTATGTGCAACATTGTTTTCGAATTTTCTATGATCAGTTGAAGGAGAGAGATATACATATGGATCAGCATTGGATATGGTCGGATGGTTGTGCAGGCCAGTTAAAAAATGCCCAAGTATTCCAATGGATGAGTATTTTGCATAAGACTTATAATGTGCCGCATATCTGGAACTATTTTGAGACCGGGCACGACAAAGGCGAGCATGATGGGGCCGGTGCATGCATCAAGACCGCACTACGAAGGGAAGAGATGAGGTTTGACATGGAACCTCATATCCTAGATGCAGAATCCATAGTTCAATGGTGCTCTGCAACAATGTCAAACCAAGCAAGAGATCAACAAACATCATCAGTGGCAGGACATGTGCCAAGAAATTTTTGGCGGGTGGTTGACATAGATCGATCACGTTCCTATAGTTGTGGCACAGTACAAAGAACACATGGATTTCATTCATTTCAAAGCTCAAACAACCCCTTATTTGAAATATGGATGCGAAATCTTGCATGCTTTTGCAGCCCTTGCAGCAGTGGCGAATGGGATGAATGCGAATGCATGGACAGGGTTGATGAATGGGATCGTGTGTCACTTACAGTAGACCAACGTGCACTTGTTTAATCAACCCAGTTAGAGAAGGGTCAGTCAGCGATTTCGATAGACTACGACCATATCTCAGATCTTGTATAACCAGGACACATATACGCAGTTGTTGTCCTGAAAGGCAATGAATGGGGCGCAGATTATTGTTTGGCACGGTGCATCCAAGGTAAGAAAACCCTCTATGCATCATTAATTGATGATGAAGGCATTGAATTTCCTATTGGATCGATGGTGGTTAAGGGGGAATATCTTACACTAGATGGGAAGTCAAGAAAGACTAGTGGGCATGTATTCATGGATTACAAACCAGGTTCAGTGGTGTATCACTTCACAAACTTGATCGTTGGTCCAAACATCCATCTTTAGACAATGTCAAGCAAGAGCTCAACCAAGGTACACTACTACCTACCTCATTCAAAGCACGATAGATTGATGGAGACAATTAGCAACAAAGAGGATCCAGATGGATTTATTGAATGAGGCCAGTCAACTTTACATAAGAGAAAGAATTGCATCAAAGAATGTTATGTTCTACATCGAGGTATGTGTAGTTCTATGTTATTTTGTTGGTACATGCATTTTTTGTTGATACATACACACATACATGTATTTTCCATACATACATAGAGATACATACATACAGATACATACATACGTAGAGATACATACATACGTAGAGATACATACATACATACATAGAGATACATCCATCTACCATGTCATCATTTCACCCTTTGTCATTAATGTTTAGAAACGTAATCTATCCCTAGAAACTTAGTCTAGCCCTAGAAGCACTAATATAACCCTGCAAACCTAATCTAGCCCTAGAAATCCTAGAAAGCTAAGCTAACCCTAGAAACACTAATTTAATACTAGAAAACTAAGCTAGAATACTATAAACCTAATCTAGTCCTAGAAACCTGAACTAGCCCTAGAAACACTAATCTAACCTAAACTAGCCCTACCACTTCTCTCATTTGGTATGAGAGAATTTTCTTTAGACCTACCTCACTCATGTCAATGATTGAGTTTTTGGAGGCCGACCTCCCACCCCACATTTCCTCTTCAACATTTTTTGTTCTCTTGGTTTTGTGCCCATCCAAACTTTTTCATGCTTTGGGTACCTTGAGGTATATTCCCAACCCAAAAACTCTTATATTATGTTGGTTATTGGCTTCACCCAAAAAAATTATATTTAACAATACACATATTCATAGACTTGGTTCCCCATGCTCAATGCTCACCCAAATCTAGCTAGATTTTGGGGTTTTTCCCTTATCCAAGCATCGTGTCATCAACCTAGGGTTTCCACTAATATATTCTAACTAGATACTAGAATCTCCTTGACCAAATTTGATGGGAAAATGCATAGAGATCTTCTAAACTCTTAGATATGTATCCTAGCAATTTATTTTAAAACATGCTCATTTATGGTTGGAGATTGATACTTTATTCCTATAGATAACCACTTAGAGGGACTTGTCATCATCATCATCAACATCATCATCACCATCGCCATCATCATCAACGTCTTCATCATCATCACCATCTTCATCATCGTCACCATCCTCATCAACGTCTTCATCATCGTCACCATCTTCATCATCATTGTCATCTCTAGGCTCCTCATCAACATCTCCATCCATCAACATCTCCATCATCATCATCTTCTTCATTATCGTCATCTTCATCATCATCATCTTCATCACCATCACCATCACCATCACCATCACCATCACCATCATCATCAACGTCTTCATCATCATCACCATCTTCATCATCATTGTCATCTCTAGGTTCCTTATCAACATCTCCATCATCACATCTTCTTCTTCATCATCATCATCATCTTCATCATCATCACCATCATCTTCTTCACCATCACCATCACCATCACCATCATCATCAACGTCTTCATCATCCTCATCATCATCATCATAGTCATCTCTAGGTTCCTCATCAACATCTCCATCATCACATCTTCTTCACCATCACCATCACCATCACCATCATCATCAATGTCTTCATCATCATCACCATCACCATCATCATCAATGTCTTCATCATCATCACCATCATCATCACCATCACCATCATCACCATCTTCATCATCATTGTCATCTCCAGGTTCCTCATCAACATCTCCGTCATCATTATCTTCTTCATCATCTCCTGCAAGTGTGTCTAGGGAGGTTTCGACTGGGAACGCTAGCCATAAGTGCCCGGTGGATGATTTTGCAAATTTGACCCCAATGTGCAAAAATTGAACACTCCCTCACTGAGCAAAACCCTAGTTTCCAAGATGGACCTACAAGGTGACACCCGGGCCACGGGACCAGAGGGGAGGGGCACCCCTAACACTATCTCGACGTCCTGAATCCAATGGAGTCAATGGTTCATCGATCTGAGGCACGGTTGTCATTCCATGGCTCATTCCATCTCGCATCCAAAAGGCCTTCAGGGACACCTGCTAGATACCTGTCGGGGGCATAGAACTCCAACCGTGCAACAAAACCAGTTTCCAGGGTGTCCTGCAAGTGTGTTTAGGGAGGTTCCGGCTGGGAACGCCAGCCATAGGTGCTCGACAGAGGATTTTGCAAAGTTGACCCCCGTGTGTAAAAATTTCACACTCCTTCACTAACCAAACCCTAGTGTCCAAAATGGACCTACAAGGTGACACTTGGGCCATTGGACCAGAGGAGAGGAGCACCCCTAGCACTATCCAGACATCCTGAATCCAACGGAGTCGATGGTTCGTCGATCAGAGCCACCGTCGTCACTCTATGGCTTGTTTCGTCTCGCATACAAAATACCTTCAAGGACACCTGCTAGATACCTACCAGGGGCATAGAATTCCAACCGTGCAACAAAACCAAGTTCCGAGGAGTCCTGTAAATGTGTCTAGGAAGGTTCCAGTTGGGAACGCTAGCCATACGTACCTGGCCGACGATTTTGCAAATTTGACCCCAATGTGCAAAAATTGCACACTCCCGTACTGAGCAAAACCCTAATTTCCAAAATGGACGTACAAGATGACACCTGGGCCACGTGACCGGAGGAGAGGGGCACCCCTAGCACTATCCTGACGTCTTGAATCTAATGGAGTCCACAGTTTGTGGATCCGAGCCACGGTCGTCATTCTATGGCTCCTTCCGTCTCGCATACAAAAGGCCTTCAGGGACACTTGCTGGATACCTACCGGGGGCATATAATTCCAACCATGCAACAAAACTAGGTTCCAGGGAGTCCTGCAAGTGTGTCTAGGAAGGTTCTAGCTAGGAACACTAGCCATACGTGCTCGGTCGATGATTTTGCAAATTTGACGCCAATGTGCAAAAATAGCACACTCCTGTACTGAGCAAAACCCTAGTTTCCAAAATGGATGTACAAGATCACACCTGAGCCATGGGACCGGAGGAGAGGGGCACTCCTAGCACTATCCCAACGTCCTGAATCCAACGGAGTTGACGGTTCGTCTATCTGAGCCACGGTCATCATTCTATGGCTCGTTCCATCTCGCATACAAAAGGCCTTCAGGGACACCTGCTGTATACCTACCGGGGGCATAGAATTCCAATCGTGCAACAAAACCAGGTTCCAGAGTTTCCTGCAAGTGTGTCTAGGAAGGTTCCAGTTGGGAATGCTAGCCATACCTTCTCGGTCGACGATTTTGCAAATTTGACCTCAATGTGCAAAAATTGCACACTCCCGTACTGAGCAAAATCCTAGTTTCCAAAATGGACATACAAGATGACACCTCGGCCAAGTGACCAAAGGAGAGGGGCACCCCTAGCACTAAATCGATGTCCTGAAACCAACAGAGTCGACGGTTCATCGATCCGAGCCACGGTCATCATTCTATGGCTCATTCCGTCTCGCATACAAAAGGCCTTCAGGGACACCTGCTGGATATCTACCGGGGGCATAGAATTCCAACCGTGCAACAAACCGGTTCTGCGGAGTCTTGCAAGTGTGTCTAGGAAGGTTCCAACTGGGAACGTAGCCATACCTTCCCGGTCGATGATTTTTCAAATTTGACCCCAATGTGCAAAAATTGCACACTCCCGTACTGAGCAAAACCCTAGTTTCCAAAATGGACGTACAAGATGACACCTGGGCCACGGGACTGGAGGAGAGGGGCACCCCTAGCACTATCCCAACGTCCTGAATCCAACAGAGTCGACGGTTCATTAATCCGAGCCACAGTCGTCATTCTATGGCTCGTTCCATCTCGCATACAAAATGCCTTCAAGGACACCTGTTGGATGCCTACCGGGGGCATAGAATTCCAACCGTGCAACAAAACCGGGTTCCAGGGAGTCCTGCAAGTGTGTCTAGGAAGGTTCCAGTTGGGAACGCTAGCCATACCTTCCTGGTCGACGATTTTGCAAATTTGACCCCAATGTGCAAAAATTGCACACTCCCGTACTGAGCAAAACCCTAGTTTCCAAAATGGACGTACAAGATGACACCTAGGACACATGACCGGAGGAGAGGGGCACCCCTAGCACTAAACCAACGTCTTGAATCCAATAGAGTCGATGGTTCGTCAGTCCGAGCCACGGTCGTCATTCTATGGCTCATTCCGTCTTGCATACAAAAGGCCTTCAGGGACAGCTGCTGGATACCTACCGGGGGCATAGAACTCCAACCGTGCAATAAAACTGGGTTTGGGGGAGTCCTACAAGTGTGTCTAAGAAGGTTCCAGCTGGGAATGCTAGCCATACCTGCCCGATCGACGATTTTGCAAATTTGACCCCAATGTGAAAAAATTGCACACTCCCGTACTGAGCAAAACCGTAGTTTCCAAAATGGACGTACAAGATGACACATGGGCCATGGGACCAGAGGAGAGGGGCACCCCTAGCACTATCTCGACGTCCTGAATCCAATGGAGTCGACGGTTCATCGATCTGAGCCACGGTCATCATTCTATGGATCGTTTTATACCCCTACGTCCTGAGAAGGTTGAAGCTATAAAGCAACATCTCTCTAGTCCTGAAGCTCTTTTGTTTATGTATAAGATAAAGAAGCTCTCAGTTCGTGAGCTGGAACATATCGATCTTAACAAGATTTATACAATCTTTGTTTACGAGAAAATGACCTTAGAACTTCTTGTAGCAATGACAATGAATCCTTCATTTTGCATTTGTTAGCAGAAGAAGATCAATTTTCGACAAAACAATGTAGTTATTACATGTGGAGGCAGCGGTTTCCCATGGAAAACGAGTGTAGGGTTGAGCAGAGGAAAGATGTTGGGAAATGGGCTATTACATTAGCTTTTTCGATGGGCGAACGGCTTAGAGAAGGAAATATGGCGGCTGTAGGTATCTATGCTTTTCTTCCGACGAAAATTGTAACAGGATTTCCATTTATAATACAGGCATATTTTTTACTGGTTTCGTCAAGAGAAAGTATCATTTTCAATAACAAGTGGAACCAGGGAATCCTTCGTTGTGTTCCATTAGCGTGGTTATCTCCCTGTATTCGGTTGTCTGATTGGTTGGCAAGCTTGCCTGAAAATCTGTACGTTGAACTTCTTTGTTTTATTGCTGAAAATTGGAAGGGATTTTCAAGTCACCTGCAAAACGCTACTTTGTTGAAATATATAAGTTCTTCCAACAACATAGATTTGGCTAGTGTATCAAATGTTGTTGTCCACACCAGAATTTATCTTTCGTCAAAGGAGTTGCACATATTGTGGCTGACCAAATGGTATGGGGAGCTTGGAAGTGCCGCCAAATATTATTCCATGCCTGAATCTACCCAGAAGGCAATTATAAACTTAGATCCTTAAGAAGGTGAGAAATTGTATGAGTGGTTGAATCAATATCCTAAAATTACAGAGCTTTCTATCTCAAAGTTTGTTGAGTGGCTCCTATATGTAGTATCAGACTCAACAGATAGTAAACTTGCTATCGCCACTGCACATTTTTTGCACTATTCATCTGCAAATAACTACGTTTGGCCCAAGAGCTTACTAGTCTTTGCAAGAATATTCCCCTAGTAGATGAAGGTGGCAAAATCATTAGGGTACGAGGCTCTCTGAAGTTTCTCGAGCCTACATCGACGAGTAATTGGGCCAAGGTGTCCCTAAATGGTCCCGGGGTGCCCAAGTATCACCCGAACTGAGCCACGGTTCGGGTGCTATAGGCATTCTTATCGGGCACCCTGGGGCCATTCAGGGACACCTTGAGGATTTTCCCCGGGGCCACGGAACCCAAACCGGCGAGCGGACTTGGATTCCGTCGCCTCCCACAGGTCCACGTGGCCATTGTGGACCTGTCCACGGTGGCCACTCACGCCCGAGGGCCTCCGAACAAGAAATGGCCCCCTCGAGAGAATTTGGAATAGCCCTCACTGAGCAAAACCTTAGCTCTGGAGATGGCCCATTGGAACCGCTTTCGGGACTTCGAGGGATGCTGTGGGGGGTGCCCTAGCTGAAACCCGGCATCCCGGACCCACCAGAATCGACGGATTCATGAACCGAGCCACGATTTGGGTGCTATGGGAATTCTAGTCGAGCACCCCGGGGCCATTTAGGGACACTTGGAGGATTCTACTGTGGATTGTGTTTGGTGATAAAGGATTTTACTGTGGATTGTGTTTGGTGACATTTATGGAGACCCCGAAGGAACATATTGAAAAGATCAGGAAAGACAAGTCCTGTGTTGGGGAAAAAGAAAATCCACTTACAGAAGATTTACATCAAGCTGTTAAACAATTATATGCTGAGTTATACACCAGGGATGTGCATTTTCTGATGGAGTTGATTCAGGTAATTACTAAGTTACAATTTTAGTAGTCATTTTATAATCTTATATGTTTTCTCTGTTTCCATGGTAAGATTAGTGTTTTGTTTTGGGTGCAGAATGTAGAGGACAATGATTATGAACCGCATGTGGAACCTTCGTTGGAATTTGTCATCACAACTGAAGATGTCGTTGGCGTAGGCGCTCCTATGACCTTAATAGCTTTTAACAACGAGAAGGGGTTTCAGAAATAGAATATTGATTCTATATGTAGCGTGGGATGATCCACCAAAAAGAATAGGAGGGAAGGTGGTTATATTGGAGAAAAATGTATAAAATGAGCCATGGAATGACGATCGTGGCTCCGATCGACGAACCATTGACTCCGTTGGATTCAGGACATCGGGATAGTGCTAGGGGTTCCCCTACCCTCCGGTCCCGTGGCCCGGGTGTCACCTTGTAGGTCCATCTTGGAAACTAGGGTTTTGCTCAGTGGGGTCAAATTTGCAAAATCGTCCACCAGGAACTTGTGGCTAGCGTTCCTAGCCATAACCTCCCTAGACACACTTGCAGGACTCCCTGAAAACTGGTTTTGTTGCACGGTTGGAGTTCTATGCCCTTGGTAGGTATCTAGCAGGTGTCCCTGAAGGCCTTTTGGATGCGAGACGGAACGAGCCATAGAATGACGACCGTGGCTCCGATCGATGAATCGTCAAATCCGTTGGATTTAGGACGTCGGGATAGTGCTAGGGGTGCCCCTCTCCTCCGGTCCCATGGCCCAGGTGTTACCTTGTAGGTCCATCTTGGAAACTAGGGTTTTGCTCAGTGAGGGAGTGTGCAATTTTTGCACATTGGGGTCAAATTTACAAAATCATCCACTGAGCACTTCTGGCTAGCGTTCCCAGCCAGAACTTCCCTAGACACACTTGCAGGACTCCCCAGAACTAGGTTTTGCTGCACAGTTGGAGTTCTATGCCCCCGACAGGTATCCAGCAGGTGTCCCTGAAGGCCTTTTGGATGTGAGATAGAGTGAGCCATAGAATGACAACCGTGGCTCCGATCGACGAACCATCGACTCCGTTGGATTCAAGACATCCGGATAGTGCTAGGGGTGCTCCTCTCCTCCTGTCCAATGGCCCAAGTGTCACCTTGTAGGTCCATTTTGGAAACTAGGGTTTTGCTCAGTGAGGGAGTGTGCAATTTTTTCACACGGGGGTCAACTTTGCAAAATCCTCCGTCATGCAGTTATTGCTAGCGTTCTCAGTCGGAACCTCCCTAGACACACTTGCAAGACACCTCAGAAACTGGTTTTGTTGCATGGTTGGAGTTCTATGCCCCCGAAAGGTATCCAGTAGGTGTCCCTGAAAGCCTTTTCGATGCGAGATGGAACAAGCCATAGAATGATGACCGTGGCTCCAATCGACGAATCGTCGACTCCGTTGGATTCAGGATGTCTGGATAGTGCTAGGGGTGCCCCTCTCCTCTAGTCCCGTGGCCCGAGTGTCACCTTGTAGGTCCATCTTGGAAACTAGGGTTTTTCTTAGTGAGGGAGTGTGCAATTTTTGCACATTGGGGTCAAATTTGCAAAATAATCCACCGAGCACTTTTGGCTAGCGTTCCCAGCTAGAACCTCCCTAGACACACTTGCAGGACTCCCCGGAACCAGGTTTTGTTGTACGGTTGGAGTTCTATGCCCCAGGCAGGTATCCAACAGGTGCCCCTGAAGGCCTTTTGGATGTGAGACGGAGTAAGCCGTAGAATGACGACCGTGGCTCCGATCGACGAACCGTTGACTCCATTGGATTCAGGACGTTCGGATAGTGCTAGAGGTTCTCCTCTCCTCCGGTCCAATGTCCCAGGTGTCACCTTGTAGGTCCATTTTGGAAACTAGGGTTTTGCTCAGTGAGGGAGTGTGCAATTTTTGCACACGGGGGTCAACTTTGCAAAATCTTCCGCCGTACACTTATGGCTAGCGTTCCCAGCCGGAACCTCCCTAGACACACTTGCAAGACACCCGGGAAACCGGTTTTGTTGCACGGTTTGATTTCTATGCCCCCGGCAGGTATCTAGCAAGTGTCCTTGAAGGACTTTTGGATGCGAGATGGAATGAGCCATGGAATGACGACCGTGCTTCTGATCGATGAACAGTCAACTCCGTTGGATTCAGGACGTCGGGATAGCGCTAAGGGTGCCCCTTTCCTCCGGTCACGTGGCCCGGGTGTCACCTTGTAGGTCCATATTTGAAACTAGGGTTTTGCTCAGTGAGGGAGTGTTCAATTTTTGCACATTGGGGTCAAATTTGCAAAATCATCCACCGGGCACTTGTAGTGATGATGATGATGATGGTGATTATGATGAAGACGTTGATGATTATGGTGATGGTGATGGTGATGAATATGATGATGATGATGACGATGAAGATGATGATGATGGAGATGTTGATGAGGAGCCTAGAGATGGTGATGATGATGAAGATGGTGATGAGGATGAAGATGGTGATGTTGATGATGATGGTGATGGTGATGAAGATGATGATGATGGAGATGTTGATGAGAGACCTAGAGATGACCATGATGATGAAGATGGTGATGATGATGAATACATTAATGATGATGAAGGCGTTGATGATGATGGCGATGGTGATGAAGATGGTGATGATAATGATGAAGATGGTGATGATGATGGAGACGGTGATGAGGGACCTAGAGATGACCATGATGATGAAGATGGTGATGATGATGAAGGCGTTGATGATGATGGAGATGGTGATGAAGATGATGATGATGATGAAGATGGCGATGATGATGGAGACGGTGATGACATACTTAGAGATGACCATGATGATGAAGATGAAGATGGTGATGATGATGAAGGCGTTGATGATGATGGCGATGGTGATGAAGATGATGATGATGATGATGAAGATGGTGATCATGATGAAGATGGTGATGATGACTCCCCGAGCACTTATGGCTAGCGTTCCCAACAGGAACCTACCTAGAGATGACAATGATGATGAAGATGTTGTTGATGATGATGATGATGGTGATGAAGATGAAGACGTTTATGATGATGGTGATGGTGATGAAGATGATGGTGATGATGATTATGGAGATGTTGATGAGGAACCTAGAGATGACAATGATGATGAAGATGGTGATGATGATGAAGATGTTGATGATGATGGTGATGGTGATGAAGATGATGATGATGATGGAGAAGATGATGATGATGCAGATGTTGATGAGGATGATGGAGAAGATGATGATGATGGAGATGTTGATGATGATGGAGAAGATGATGATGATGTCGATGTTGATGATGAAGATGATGATGATGGAGGTGTTGATGATGGCACGTATTTGATGATGGCATGTATTTGTAGAAATGTGTAGATAAAATTTGGTCAACATGAAATACTCATGCAAGCCAACATGCACATAGCATTGATCATGTGAAGATTTCAATTATTGGCAATGGTATTTCACATTGGAATTCCATTTCATCTCCTCCCTTCAAACTAAATTTGGTGATGGTGATGGTGATGGTGATGGTGATGGTGATGATGATGAAGATGGTGATGGTGATGGTGATGGTGATGAAGATGGTGATAGTGATGAACATGATGATGATGACGACGAAGAAGATGTGATGACGGAGATGTTGATGAGGAACCTAGAGAGGACATTGATGATGAAGATGTTCATGATGATGATGATGGTGATGATGATGAAGACGTTGATGATGATAGTGATGGTGATGGTGATGATGAAGAAGATGGTTTAGTGCTAGGGTTTGGGTGAGGGTTAGGGCTAGAGTTATAGAAGGAAATTGAATTAGGGTTAGAGTTAGAGTTAATGATGATGATGAAGATGGTGGTGATGATGAAGACGTTGATGATGATGGTGATGGTGATGGTGATGGTGATGATGAAGAAGATGGTTTAGTGCTAGGGTTTGGGTGAGGGTTAGGGCTAGAGTTATAGAAGGAAATTGAATTAGGGTTAGAGTTATAGTTAATGATGATGATGAAAATGGTGATGATGATGAAGACGTTGATGAAGATGGTGATGGTGATGCTGATGGTGATGATGAAGAATATGTGATGATGGAGATGTTGATGAGGAACCTAGAGATGACAATGATGATGAAGATGTTCATGATGATGATGATGGTGATGGTGATGGTGATGGTGATGATGAAGAAAATGGTTTAGTGCTAGGGTTTGGGTGAGGGTTAGGGTTAGAGTTATAGAAGGAAATTGAATTAGGTCATTTCTCTAATGTACATTTTATATTAATGGTATGGCTTGGTCTAAGGTTATGCTCTCAAATAGCTATTTAATTATGAAATATTTAACAAGACATGAATTAAATTTAAGATAAGTGTATTGTTGAATACAGTGAGCATTGAGCATGGGGATCCAAGTCTATGAATATGTGTATTGTTAAATATAATTTTGTTGGGTGAAGCCAATAACCAACATAATCAACATAATATAAGAGTTTTTGGGTTGGGGGTATACCTCAAGGTACCCAAAGCATGAAAAAGTTTGGGTGGGCACAAAACCAAGAGAACAAAAAATGTTGAAGAGGACATGTGGGGTGGGAGGTTGGCCTCCAAAAACTCAAGCATTGACATGAGTGAGGTAGGTCTAAAGCAACTTCTCTCATACCAAATGAGGTAGGTCTAAAGCAACTTTTTTTGTGGAGTGGTGTTGCATTTTGAAGTTCCATTGGTCATTGTGTTATAGTTGCATTGTTGGTTTTGGCTATTTGTTCCCAATGTTAGGAGTTTTTCTTTTTTTTCTTTAACTTGTGTGTAGAGCTCTAGGCATTCATCTAAAATTTTCCCAATCTATCTATCCAAGTGTCATTATGTGTCATTATCCAAGACATATCTACATATTCATACACATAAATGGAAAGTGAGAAAGGGGAGAATGTAACTTTAGAGCCATTAATAATTAACCTTTTATTAATCCCTAACAAATATTTATTTTTACAATGTATACCTCCAGTCAACTCTTTATCCTAGTTGACTAGTTGACACAAGGGATGGGTCTTTAGACCTCGAGCATGGTGATTGACGAATATAAATGTTATTAGGACCTAAATGAATATCTGCATGCTCATGAGCCATGAACAAGTCCTTGAATCACTACACAAGCTCTCTAGACGGGATACATGGGCTTTGTTTTGGATATGGATTTCATTTGGAGGTTTTGTGCACTAAGGATGGGTCTTTAGGTATTGACAATGATAAGGTGAGGACATATGGGGCCTAAAATCGAATATAAATGTTTTAAGGATATTATCCATCAAGATTCCCTCAACCCCCAGACATGCCCTTTAAAATAATTTTTTTTATCTTTGAGTGTGATATGGGTGCCAACATGAGGTTTTGACTACTAAGGATGGATCTTGGCGTATTGACCATGGTTGAGGTGATGACAATGAGGTTCATATGACTACAATGGATCTTCCATGGACCATGGGGTAAAATGATGTCTTGAAGCATTGAGTTGACTATGTTCAATATGTGTCTTAACGTCAAAAAATCCAAGATACTTGAATTACAAAGAGTGATTATCAATATTACCAAAACATTGAATACATTATCAACACTAAGGGTCTATGCCAACTTGTGCAAGTAGTAGTTCAACACATTAACCATGCTTTCATTAAATACACATACTAACACACAAAGAATGATCCATATGTAACTACATTAACAATTCTCTTTTATTGCTCAATCCAATTGCACCTATGCACACCCCTCATGTTTGAACTAATTCAAGTGATATGGTTAACCCTTCCATCCAAGCACACATATGAACTTCTCATATATCTAGGTTAATTTGATATAATATGTGATGCAATGCTTGTTAGAATTGACTATTATAACCATTACAAGGTTAAGTATGGAAGAAGTCATCGTCTCCTATTTATTTTTTTGTAGCCCTAAAGTCACAACACTTTGTAATGTAAATATCACTCCTTAGTTTGCTTGGTTAGGTATGTTGTTGCTGAAAGGAAAAGATGCAAGATCCATTAAAATACAAGGGACTCATATTGAGTTCACTTGGTGTCTAGAAATAACATCTATATGTATGAGAAAACTTTTCCATGACATTGTTATTGAAGACAAAATCATGTATGCAAAAATGTAATCAAAGACAAAGTCATATAGACAAGTGCAGATCCATCTATTAATATGCAAAAATCATCCAATCATGTACATTTTTTGGAAAAATGGAACATCATTCCCAATGTCTATATAATGGCAACTCGTGCCCTGTACAAAATATGGAAACTCGTGCCCTATACAAAATATGGCCCATGGTGCCCTATACAAAATATGGCAACTCGTGCTCAAAATGCCACATTGTGGATAGTGCCCAAAGGAGGGTCTCTCAATCCTCCTGCCCACCCTTGGAGCTCCCAGGTGCATCTCCAAAATCGATCTTCCTCTTCTTCGTGCTAGAGGAAGCTGGGTCCTTTGGGAATCTTGGATCACGTCCCCCTGAGCCTTGAAATGACAACAATAATATATCAACTTTTCCTGGCAATTATACAAGTATAAAACATAATTTAAAAATAAAAATAGTTTTCAAATCTTAGATAACTCACCGCATGTGAGACTGTAAGTCGTGAGGGGGTCTCCCTCCTCCGTGCTCCTAGTCTCTCGACAATGCCACCCTGCAACATTTAGAACAATCAGATAAATGATAAAATTAGATGCATATAGTAATTATCGTTAAAATTCAAAGATATTTTCATAAACTAGTCAATCTCACCGTGAACACAACAGGCTGGTCTTCAGGGCTTGCGGATGGAGCAGTCGGCCGGAAAACTTGCTCCGCAGCCAGGGTGGATGGTAAAGGGGAGGATGTAACCACATCGATGGTGGCTACACCACTGGGGGGAATAGTGGAAGAAGGGGGGGTGGCAGAAGGAGGCATGGACTGGGGTGGGCGAAGTGGAGATGCACGTCTAGGGCTATAAACCCCAACTGGCTATAGTATGGATCGAGGCACCCTGGAAGGGGAAGTGAGTGTGGTGGGGGAATGTGGGGGGGGGGGGGGGCGAGGTCTGTGTTGCAGTAGAGGGATGGGTGACTGTGGATGGGTGGTGTGTCGTGGTCGGATGGGGGAGGGTGGGAACATGGGAAACTAATACGGAGGTGGAGCTGGATATGAAACGTAAGGGGGAGCTGGATGGAACTGTGGTGCTATATAGGAGGGGGGTTGGATGGAAGGGGGTGGGGAATGGGGCATGTATGCCATGGGATACAACTGGCATATAAGGTTTCCAAAACACCGGGGAGGGAGGAATAACGACACTGTCAGGCCGAGGTGCTTGCACCTGCATACACATTTATAACCTCATATTTTAATATAGAAAAATATAAATATACACAGACAAGTCATCATATTTGAAATTAAATTTATGCTTTAATACACTCGATACCTGCACACGTGGAGATCTGCTGATCCCCGGTGGCGATGGTTGGTCACTGGAGCCTGTGGACACCTGTGTGAACACTACAATTTTTAGATTGAATTTATAAAAACAATATTAACAATATTAAACACAATGCAAATGAGAATGACAACCATGGTACTTAAAAAACATGACTGCAATTAATTTATATTCAAGTTAGATGATATTGGTTTGATGGGATTTGGATATTATATAATGTTTTTATTGTATTGGTGCAGTCCATTTGTTCAAGACTTGGTAGGTGAGCTTTTCCTTTAGCCCTAGAGAGATGTGTAGTGCCTCATAAACAAATGGAATTCATGTCCATTTACAAATTTGAATTGGAAACCTATGTAATGTGTTTGGGTTCTTGATGAAGAGTTCCTAGGTTTTGATGTCTTCTTATAGATTTGTAGTTTCCTACAGGCTTGATTCACCCAGTGGAAAAGTATTTGCATCCGTAGAGTGAGGATCTTGAGTTCCTTTATTTCCATAACATTTACATCATCAAATAAAATGGCATCTCATTGTTTCAATTTGCAAAGAGGTGCTAAATAACAATGAAGTTAGTGTGCATGTTATTTAATACACTTTAGAGTGTTGATAGTTAGAAAAAGGAAGAAAGAGAAATCTTTTTCATGATTAACTTACTTACAAGATTAGATGTGCCATGTTCTTTTGCATTGAATGAGTAATTATGTGTTCTTGATTGAATAGCTATGTTGTCAGAATGATATCACTTGATTGAAATCATAGAAATCTTGAGTGAAATGAGTTAAATGAGTATTCTTGATGCCAAATGTTTTACCAAGTTGTATTTGAATCAAGATAATAGCAAGGCCCCATAGACCATATTTGTAAGATTATCGCTCTTCCTTATGGGCCTTACATCATTTTCAAAAACTTTAGTGACAATACATGTGATAAGTTGTTTTACATTGTTTATATGTCTTTCCTAATAGCATGTTCTAGGAGTAGTAGTATGATTACTTTCAATCTCAAATCTTAGAATAAATTGGAAATCCCGTGATAATAAACTAGGGTAATAAGGACATGAGAAACATCAGGTTCTTGAATTTCTAGAAGCTTGGCGACTATGATTCTCTTTTTCCCAAGAGTTTTGCACAATGTAGTGAAAATGCATAGCAATAAATAGTTTTCCTATTGGTCTCGGTGGATGCAAAAGTGACAAGTACAACATCTCAGTGAACTCGATTGATGCAACAAAGTTAACAGAAGCATAGAAGTGATTTGACCACCTTTACCATTAAAAGAACCTATTAGTAATATATTCTCAAAGTTTAATCTTGAAGAACACATGGCAGCAAAGGTTGATTTGGTGGACAAAGTGATGGGCATTGGAGCCATTGGAACACCTATTGAGCCAAGAGTAAAATGACCCATACTGTGGTCATTTGAAGATAATTTGGACAAGGAGAGTACATGGCAAAGATAACTTGGATGACATGGTGACAAATGGCAAAGTATCAATAACACACATGGCATTGGTCAAGCACAGGAAGAGCAAGCAAGCATTGGATGGTAGTCTGAGGATGAAGGACACTGTGGGCATCACCAAAACCCCAGTTGCGGGCTCATCATTGGTCAAGTAAGAATGACAGATTTTAGAAATTTCTCTCCCATTTCTGTAATCATTAGAGGTCTAGGATTCCTAAAGTGAACATGAACATATGTTTCTAGTTTTCTTCGGTTTTCATGTTTGATAAGGTTTCATTTTTGTTTGGTTGGATTATATGAATTTATAGCTCTCAAATAAATTAGACAATATGATAAACACTACTGTAAAATACGATGATAATATAGTAATTACACAGTGCTAATTAATTTGGAATTACTGAACACAAATGACTGGTAACAGGATCTAATTATTCAAAGTAAAGAATTTACCTGTGTGTATGGTGCCGCAATCTCCTCTGCTGCTGCCATGGCTCGGTCGAGGTCAAAGGAACCAATGTCCTCCCACCTGGAGGATGGAGATTGGGCCCTGAATAACTATACATTAAAACAAATCAAGTCAACAATGTGTAATTCAAAGTTAAATATATTAAACAATACAATATCAAATAAAATACAACAAATACTTGAACATTAAATAAAACAACATCAAACCTGATCCATGAAGCTCTCTGTGGCATGCTGCTGTGTACCATGGCAAGAATGACCATAGTGAGAACAACGATGTGACATTGTTCCTGTAGAACTAGAAGTCCCCGCCTGGGTTCCACCTAT
The DNA here is from genome assembly GCA_027924585.1 of Larix kaempferi. NCBI lineage: Eukaryota > Viridiplantae > Streptophyta > Pinopsida > Pinales > Pinaceae > Larix > Larix kaempferi. The sequence goes on from BSBM01000590.1 coordinate 216,722, forward strand.
ACCCAACATGTCCCAGCAACCACTCATAGACGGTGCAGTTGTGTCTGTCTGGTCGATGTCCTCCGGCTCTGTGAAGACATAGCCACAAATGTGGTATGTCTAAGCAAATGATGTGTCGTATGCCTAACTGAGACATCAATCTCATCTAGGTCGCTACCAAACCTGGGTGGCTGAGGAGGGGGGTTTGGCTCTCTCCTGGGTGCAGGAGGTCCTCTAAGCAGGTTGCGGTAGGCTTGAGGTCGATCTTGGGCAGAGCCAAGACCGACACCCTGAAACTCAATGATGTCAAAATAGTTGACATGGTAGCCTAGCTCAAACTCAGCCGACAATTTCCTAATGAAATACTGTGGGACCTCCAAATTGTTGCACGGGGGTCTGTCAAATACCATGAACCATCTCTTTCTCTAGTTATCTCTCCATGGCTAGTAAATACACCAGTCCATGCAAACCCGTTTCCTCATCACAACTGGAGGCTGTCCTGTCAAGGGAACTATGACTTTGTTATACAACTGGGCTTTGGTGATGTTGAGGTCTTTTGTTTGGTCTTTGGACATCCCAGTGGAGTAGTATTCCCTCATTCAAGCCCTGTATTGGATCAAGTTTGTTGTCTCACTGTGTGCAATATTGATTGATTCAATAATGTTTTGCAATGATGAAGCCAAGGAAACCAGAGAGGGTTCCTTGGTGCTCTTCAGTTCATCGCTCAAAACCCTCAATTCATTTAAATCTTGGTATAATTGGTCTTCGGGGTTTTCATTTGGTTCATTGTCCGTTCCAATGTTGTCTTCTGAAGGTTGGGTTTCATTGGTTTCATCTGATGGTTTAGGTGTGTTTGTCATCTTGTTAGGTGTAGATAGCCTGCAATGAAATTATCTTGGTTTTTTAATGGATTGCAATTTTTTTTTTAAATTAAAATTGAATTGGAAAACAAAAAAAAAACAAAAATAACAACTAATTCGTGCTTTGTTTAGCACCTACCTGGAGAAATTGTTGGCAAGGTGGTGTAGGGGCGTTGTGTTGGTGTTGAGGGAGCCTTGTGTGCTCCACGACGTGCTCGTAGGGTGCCTTTGTGCGCTCGCGGGATGGCTCTGTGCACTCGTGGGTTTGTCGAAAATGACAAACCCGTGAGCTCTGTTTTTTTTATAAAAAATAGGGGCGCGCACGCGTCATTGACGCATGTGCGCCATTGTGTGCGTACATGTTAATGATGCGTGCGCGCACCTTTTTTCCATGTGGGCTCAACCATGTGGACGTTCAGCATTGTCGAAGCAGGGACGCGTGTGCGCATTTGGATGCGCGTGCGCGTCTATTGGTTTTTTCCGCTCACGTGCTGCTGTTGTGGTCTTTTTGGGTACCAGCGTCGTGCGGGTACCCCAACACACCAACAACATTTTTGTTTGTCAATACACACTTGAAAATAAGCCTAGTAGCGTAAACAATGTTGGTTTAGGGTGCTTGTCGGTTTAAGGGTTTATGGATGTCACTGATTTAAGGTTTTGGTTGTCGATTAAGGTTTAGGTTGTCATTGATTTAAGGTTTAGGTTGTCACTGATTTAAGGTTTTGGTTATCATTGTTTTAAGGTTTTGGTTGTAATTCATTGAACATTAAACTAATTCTAATTTTTTTTTTTAATTTTTGGTTTTTCATGAAATTGACAAAATGGAATGAAACCAAATTGAAAATTTTAAATTGAAACTATTTTTTTAAGTAAATCTAAATTTCTAAAACATAACAAAAATGATGAATTTCACAAAATTTGCATTAAAATTAATAAGAAAAAAAATTCAATGCATGCATAGAATTAATTTTTCTTTTTTTTGGTTTTGAGTTTCCTACCTCTGGGTGTGGAGTCCATTTGAAAAAATATCGGTAGTAGGAGGTGGTGGCACGTTAGGGGTGGTCGTCATCTATTGGAATGGTTTCTACAACCCTCGAAACCTTGGTCGAGATCATCCAACATTCAAAATAACCCACGGGCTATTGTTTTTTTATTTTTCATAATAGACATAGGATCTTGATCGAGCTCTAGACCTCGATCTAGCTATTAGCTTGATTGATGTTTAAAGCTTGATCAAGGGTTTAGCTAACCCTCGATCGAGCTCTAAACCCCAATCCAGCTATTAGCTTGATTGAGGCTTAGAGCTCGAAAGAGCTATAGAGCTCAATTAAGGGTTTAGAAAACCCTCAATCGAGCTATAGAGCTCGATCGAGGATTAGCTAAATCCTGAATCGAGGGTTAGCTAAACTCTCAATCGAGATTTTATAAAAAGCTCAATCGACCGCTTGGTTAAGCAATCGATCGAGCTTTCGACAGCTCTATTAAGGACTTAACAAAAGCTCGACCGAACTCATTTTTTTCCATATCCACGCCCTCCACTTGTCAAAAAAATGTTACTCATATTCATGGAAACACCCTTTTGCAATAAAATACTTTCAAAGAACTAAAAAAAATATTCATTATATAATTGATTTTAAAATAGTTAACAACTAGAGTGGAAAACGAAAACAAAAATTTGAAAAAGTTTCCCTAGTGTATCTTTTCCGTTTATAAATAAGTATAAAGAAGAAGAGATCGGCAGGGCGGGCAGTGAGATACACTTCTAAATACTCCGGAGGCAGGGCATAGAGTTTGATGGGTGCGAAGCCTTCGCTCCTCGCCCGACCTCTAAGTGTCTCACCCGGCCGGCTATTAAGAAGTACGAGAGCTTTTCCACGAATTCACAATCCATTGCCTCGTTTCCCAAGGCTTCATTTACATCAACGAGATCATCACTAAATAATTAATTAAAATTATATAATATAATTAAAATATTTACATAAAATTATAATTAAAATATTTATATAAATATTATAATTAAAACAATTATTTAAATTAATAAGTATTTATAGAATTTAATTTTAAAAAATTTAAAAAATGTAAATTTTTATAACAATTTTTTTATATTAACTAAAATAAAATTTTATTTTTTACTATTCTACTTTAAAAATTATTTCCTTTTGTAAAACACTTTGATTATGACATAATTTCAATAATTTTTTTATAAAAAATAAAATATAATTAATAATAAACTGTAAAATACTTTCTTTATGACATAATTTAAATAAAAAAATATTTTAATAAAAAATCCGAATATAATCAATAATTAACTACCGTAAACAACAAATTAAAAATGCAATCAACATTCATATTAATCATACTTTGGCCATCTTGTTGACTTTGGATTTTTATGCCATTTAATTATCAAACATCAAATGTGCCAATATCCCATCTTGTTGACTTTGGACTTTATGCAATTTAATTATCAAACATCAAATTTGACTATATCAACCACGAGGTGCCAATTTCCTTTTTTCACTTTCACTTGCCATGAAGGGGTGTGGTTGTTGGTGAAGCTGAGGGTCACATAATTCTTTTCAGCTTTAAACCTATTGAAATGTATATGTTTATTTATCTTTTAAAATTTTCATAAGATTTAGATTATTTATGATAACGAAATTGAGATTTTTTTATAATTATTTTTATAAGATTTAGATTAATTATAATAATAATGTAATAGTTTTTAAAATTTTCATAAGATTTAGATTAATTATGATAACGAAATTGAGATTTTTTTATAATTATTTTTATAAGATTTAGATTAATTATAATAATAATGTAATAGTTTTAAATTTAAAATAATTTTATATTAAAAGAGAGTTTATTTTATATTTTGTATTGAGAAATGTAGGAGATGTTGTTACTCAGTTTCGTAACATAACTTTTTAGTTAATTAAAAAAATCATGATTGTCTTCTTATTTGGGCCTTAAATTAGTTTTCTTCATCATCTCCATAGTATAATTTATGAATGGTAGTTATTCCTAAATCATTATATCATGTATTATTATGAGTTTATTTAATATTATTTTTTATATTACTATGGGTGGTGGTGATTTTTTCATTTATATATTATTTGTTATTTTATGAAATATATATTATGGAAAAAAATTATATATTTTTTATGATTCGTGGATGGTGTTAAATTGAAGAGTAGTTTATTTATCTATATTTCAATACCTTCAAATACACTAATGACATTTATATTATACAATTTCCACAATAAATATAATTAATATATAACTAAGATTTTTTGAATATTTCAACTAGAGCCCAAACAAAACAAATCTAAAAATATATAAAAAAGATAAAAAATTTAGAATATTTAAGCTACTCCTTAAATTGATTCCTTAAATTCATGATGATGCTAATTATTCCTTCGTCACCAGATATGTATTAATATTAATTTATTTAATAATATTTTTTATATTATTATGATTGATGTTGACATTTTCATTTATATAATATTTGTTTTGATATGTATTAATATTAATTTATTTAATAAAATTTTTTATATTATTATGATTGATGTTGACATTTTCATTTATATAATATTTGTTTTGATATATATTAATATTAATTTATTTAATAATATTTTTTATGATATTATGATAGAGGTTGACATTTTCATTTATATAATATTTGTTTTTTTTATGTATTAGTTTATTATGTCCTCCACATATATGAATCATGTAGGGGCATTAATCATTTTCAAATTTTTTTATCAAGCCAATGTTTTCGTATAGTTTGTAATGTTTTAGATTTTTGTAGTTTTTTTTTTTTTTTAAATGATTTTACTTCGTTGTTATTGGCTGTATAGTTGGTGACAATAGCTTAGGTTTCTGCATCCCGGGCCTTGGCGGCCGGCTGACATCAAGATGTTTAATGCGGCTTAGTGCGGTTTAGTGGAGCTTTTATTGCGGTTTAATGCAGTTTAGTGAGGTTTTTATTGCAAGTGCATGGCCTAGGCGGTGGGTGGTTTAATCTTCCTCCTCTGGTTCAATGTTCGGGTGCGGAGGTATGGTGGGTGTCATTTCTACTGATGGCTGTCCGGACCCGAGTGTATGGTCATGGCTTGGCCTTTGCACAGTGTGGTTTTCGAGGCCATGGATTTTGGCAGTGGAGCGAGCGGTATGCCTGAGATCACTTCTATTTATTGCAGTTCACTGAGCATTTTCCGGGGTCTTTTCCCTTGCCTGTATTCCTCACTCCTGGTGGTTCATTGCGTTTTGTCATTTCCTACAATTTGGGCTACCTGTGGATGTCGCTGTGTAGCTTGGGTTGTCTGTGGATGTGGTTGTTCGTCGCTATTGACAAATAAAGTTGCATCGATAGTTTCAATGCTGGTCGTTGTGGCATTTTACTAGGTATGTGAGTTAAAACCTGCACTAATTTACAAACTCATAAGAGGCAGTCGTATTTCTCTTTGCTATCTATATTCTGCATTGTTTTTGGCCATGTATCTTTAGGGATTACCTGTTTAAAGCTCAGGCTCTTTTCCTGTTGCTTTTACTTCTCTGTTCTCAGTGTTGTTGCTGATAATAAAACTACCAATGATGGTGTTAAATATACTTCGAGGTATACTATGAGAAGATATTACTACGGAGGAATTAATTTAGTGATTTTTTCATGGGATCTTTTTTAAGGGGATGCGTTGCAGACTTGTCTGTGAATGTTAGGGTTTATGATATCCTTTGATTTTTCCATTTTAAACAATGGATCATTCTTTCCGGTTTTGATAGCAAGCTTCTCATTTCAATTTTCGAAGCCGTATGCTTTAATGTCCTCTGTATAGAAGGATTAGGTTTTAATTTATGGGTTTTCTTTTGTCGGTAGAAACAGATGGGTTTCGTTTGCAAATGGGCCAAAACTTCTGTCAATGGAGCTTGAGAATTCTTTTCTAGAGCTCGTTTAAAATTGAGTAAGAGGGCTTTAAAAATCGTGTAACCTTAATCATGTAACCCTATCATTCAATTGCATCAAATTCTTGGTAACAGGTAGGCAAGATTATTAGAATATGTGCTTTTCAAGGGCATAAAAATGATCAAAATTGTAGCTGGCACAAAGAAAAAAGAATTTTGTTTTTTGTAATATTTGCTTTTATTTTTCTACATCAAAGATCAGCTCAGTTTCAACAGTTTTATAGTTAAAGAACAAATATGGTTATAGGAGCTAAGCGGTTTAGCAAAGTGATCTGTAGAAAAACCCTAATTATCTTTAGTATTTGATGCCGAGTGAAACTTTGTACAGGCGTCTAAAAATTAGTTGGGATGGTAAGGACAAAAATCGTTTGCTATAATTTAAATTCTGATATGATGTACACAGATTTTAATTTTTATTTGACTTTGAAAATAATGTTTGCTTGTGAGGAAAAAATGGCCAGAGGAACTGGATATAAATACACTTTTGAGCACAAAAATGTCCAATGAGACTGGAAATAAGTACAGTTCTGCGCTAAAAAATTGCCAGTGATACTGGAAATAAGTACATGAATTAAAAAATCCAAGGGAGTGTACACATCTTCAACAAAACTCAGAAAATGATAGATATACAAGAAAGAGAAAAAATAGGAACATTTTCAGAAGGTTACTGAAGGTTGGGAATCTAATACCTTAATCTCCAATCACCTCCTTGGAGTACTGTTTTTCAAATTTTAGTTTGACAAGTATATCGAGCATAATTGCTTGTAAAGGTTTAGTTCAGTGTTCTAAGTAAATAAAGACTATTTTTTGTGTTTTTATTAATTGATGAGACCATCCACACTAAAAACTTAAATAGTATTGGGTATTTAGTTAATTAATAACTAGATCTCATTCTAAAAGCAAGAGCGCAAGTAAAATTCAGAGGCCTGTATTCTATAGTTGAATTAGTATGCATGCAGTCCTCCATATATGGATAATAAAAGAGAGATAATTTTTCCCCCTTTTGTGCTGGGAGACCAACAATAGCTTTCTGTTTTCACATTGGTATGCATGTAGGCCTCCATATATGGATAATAAAAGAGAGATAATTTTCCCCTTTTCCTGCTAAGAGATCAACAATAGCTTTCTGTTTTCACTTGTTTGGAGAGTTCAGAATTGCTAATTGCATTTATGTGTTAAATCTAGAATCTTGCTGTTGATATCTTAGATTATACAGATGAGTTAGTTTTATTATAAAGAAAGTTGTAAAATTTCAATAAAGTTCATTTAAAACAAACTAGATATATAGTAGATTGTGGAAATCTTCATTTTCAAAAAGATATATTATTTATGTTTATTGGAAACTTGTACCATTATGAAAATATATGAAGAGACCATTAAAGCAAGTATTTTTTAAAATTATAGTTAATAAAAAAATATTTAAAAACTTTTATGTAGTGATTTTTGTTTAAAAAACTTTTACATCTGCCTATACTAATTAATTTTGGATCTTCTTGCTGCTTGTTTTCCAACCTTGTTTTGACACAAGGATGGATTGTCTTTTTCACTTCATTTTGAAACTTTTTGGCTGCTTATTTTCACACAAACTGAATTGTTTTTTATTACTTCAACGCAAGTAATTATCAGAGGCCTGTATTTTGTAGTTGAATTAGTATGCATGCAGTCCTCCATAGATGGATAATAAAAGAGAGATAATTTTTCCCCTTTTCCTATTGAGAGACCAACAATAGCTTTCTGTTTTTACATTGGTATGCATGCAGTCCTCCATATATGGATAATAAAAGAGAGATAATTTTTCCCTTTTTCCTGTTGAGAGACCAATAATAGCTTTTTGTTTTCACTTGTTTGGAGAGTTCATAATTTTTTTTAATAATTATTTCAATTAAAAATATACAGGATTTGCTAATTACATTTATGTGCTAAATCTAGAATCTTGTTATTGGTGTGTACTACTGAAAGTATTGTTTGAATTAAAAGTGTTCAGATAAAAACCATATTCAGTTAAAGTAAATGTTCTTGAGACTATAAAATCAAAGACAAAGAGTGTTTAGCTAAATAGGTTATGCATTTTTTAAATATTATTTATTTTAATTTTTTATTCTTATTTTAGATTATACATATGAGTTAGTTTTATTGTAAAGAAAGCTGTAAAGTTTCAGTAAAGTTCATTTAAAACAAACTAGATATATAGTAGATTGTGGAAATCTTCATTTTCAAAAAATATATTATTTATGTTTATTGGAAACTTGTACCATTATGAAAATATATGAAGAAACCATTAAAACAAGTATTTTTTAAAATTATAGTTAATAAAAAAATATTTAAAAACTTTTATGTAGTGATTTTTGTTTAAAAAGCTTTTACATCTGCCTATACTAATTAACTTTGGATCTTCTTGCTGCTTGTTTTCCAGCCTTGTTTTGACACAAGGCTAGATTGTCTTTTTCACTTCATTTTGACAATTTTTGGCTGCTTATTTTCACACAGACCGAATTGTTTTTTATATCTTCCTTTTGAAACTTTTTGCTGCTTGTTTTCCAGCCCTGGCCCTTGTTTTGAGACAGATACAACCTGAATTATCTTTTATAGAGTTGATAAAAAATTATTTGAGAACTTTTACAGAATAAAAAAATGATTTAAAAACTTTTAAACTTTTCTATAGTTATTCATTTTGGTTCTTCATACTCATCAATTTTGGTTCTTCTCTCCTCCTTGTTTTGAGATAGATTGAATTGTCTTGAAATTGGCTTACATAATTCAATAATTCAAGGCTGTGGATAAATGGAGAAGCCCTGGATTGACCCTGACCCTAAGCCTCACCTGCACATACAGAAAAGAAGTCCAATAAGTAAAAAGAAGAAGAATTGTAGTTTGTGAAACATCTTCGTTTCTCGTCGATGATCTGTTGTTGGTCCTAGATGGGAATTGAACCCTTCACCCACTGTTTTGTACGGTTGATAATCCCAGTTCTTTAACGCTTTATTTAATTATAGTATACTTTTGTCTATGCCCTTAAATATTATGTGATCACCTGTGAATCTCTTTTCGCAGAAATCAATGGGACAATATCAGACTGTTTACAAAGGAAGGTACAGATAGAAGCTAACTACGTCTTATATCTTTATATACTATTTGTAAATGGAATATTAGCCATGCTTCCAGTTCAAACCCAACCCAAACTAGTATTCCCTGGCCAATGCATGTATTTAACAAACTATTTTCATTGTCGATTTACAAAACAATAAAACAAAAAATATATGATAAGTAAAAAAATATCAATCTCAATATAAATTTCCGGTTTCGTCACCCATGTTTCTATGAAGCTTGGGTTTCCCGTTCCGCCACCAATAAGGGAATCGAACTACTCCATATTACCACCAAGAAAGCCCATGTTGCTCAGTCCCCGTCTTACCCCAATTCGGAATTTCCCACACTCTGATTTCCCAATAATAAATAGTGGAGCCATAGAGGATGTGGTTGGAGCTAATTCACCTAATTTATTCATAGTAAGAGGTGAAGGAACTCGGCACTACCACCTACGAACCTGGTGAGAGGATGAAATTTTTTCCCAGTCAAATTGAAACAGTGTCCTTGCAGACATTTGAGGAAACATGCATGTTCAATGCTGGAAAATAATGTAGCAAACAATTACAGGCTGTCGTGGATGGTGGTGGCTGCATCTTCCATCCGCGACGGAGCATGCTCGCTACCCGCTTTTTACCACATCCTTCTTGCAAGGTGTCAGGCTCAAGGGCCAATACATGGCCTCGCTTTGAAACATAGCCTGAGGTAAATCGAAAAACTAACCCTAGTCTCTAAAGTTAAAAGGAAAAAGAACAAGATTTTATCATCAAATTGTTTATTTGGACAGATAAATTAAAGTACACATTTATCTATTTGTTAACTTAGTATCAATGGCCTCCAACGCCTCTCTCTCTGATCATTAACTACAAGTATCCTTTGCATATTTTCATCTTTCATTCTTGTTGCCACAACTGTGAGAAACATAAGCGATTTTACTCTCATATCACTACTTTGAATATGAGCTTTACTGCCATCTGTTTGCTATTGTTTGCACCTTGAACTGCTGTTAAGAAAATTGTCCATGCTTGCTATTACATATGCAATTCCGAAGCATTCTTTAAAAAGGGAACAATTCAAATTTATAGGTCGGTTACCTAATTGAAATCAATTAGGAAAATAACCTCTGCATTATTACAATGCCGCTAAAATTAGCACATGAGATGCAAGATACATAATAATATTTAAAAGATGAAATTTAAACTTTTAATTATTTTTATATATCCTAGTTTCATGTAAATTTATGCCCATCTTAAATGGATATCCTTCCTAAATTTATATCCATTTTAAACCTATAATATTTATATATTTTCTAGTTAAATTCATTAATAATTATTTAACAAAAAAATTAATCGTTTTTTTTTTTCCACATAGAAAAAACCATAACTTTATTATCGAAATATAGTTACATTCTTCGAATGTATTGAAACAAAACATGTCCTTCATATTTGTAATATGAATCTAGTAGTCATCTTGAAACAAAACATGTCCTTCATATTTGTAATATGAATCCAATAGTCATATTGTTCAAATACTATAAAAAAACAATTTTAAAACATTATAAGCTTATTCTAGCTCATATACATCAAAATCTAAACCACATATTCATGATATCAAACTTTTTTTTTCTTTAATTTTGATTTTTTCAAAACTAGAGCCAAATTTCAAGTCCACTCAGGTTTCCATCTTTACACCATCAAGTGAAAACAAAAAGATCTATCTCTTGATCATTCTATTATAAGTCATAGATGATTAGTGAAAACAAAAAGATCTATCTCTTGATCATTCTATTATAAGTCATGGATGATTAGTAGATTGGAGAGATTATTCCATGCCCATTCCACCACCACCTTGGAATCCACTAGGCTTGATGAAACCACCAGCACTAGCTGGGAGATCATCCTGCTTAACAACTCCAGGTAAATCGAGCATTCCAATTGAAAAAAGTATATCCATAGTTTCTTTATCAAGCTCAAATACTGTTCTTGGCTGCAACAGTGTGTCTAGTTTCACAAAAATATTCAAAAATAACATGTTATGTGCAACATTGTAATGGATCCATTAAACATTCAAACGTCGCGAAGGGGATGTGATAATGTCCATGAGATTCATGAGATTCACCATTTAGTGATTAAGCTATGTACCATTCTTCACATTGGTTTATTTTATATTAAAAAATCATCATAATTTCCTTTCACATGGGAAAATATTTTTAAGTGCAAACTCCAGTTTTTATTTTATAAAAACAAATTGTTAATCCAGAGGTAATTGGCAAAGATTTTAAATACAAAAATCATGTCTACTTTACGAAAACAAATCGTTAATTCCACTAGTTATTTGTTATTTGATCATGGTAGTGGGATCTTACGTGCTGCATTCACACGTAAATAGAATATGGCTTGAAGCATATAAAAAAAGTAGTGTTAATGTAAATAAGGATTAAATTAAAGTATATAAATTTTGGTAAAATTTATGGAGTAGTAAAAAATCGTTGAAGCAAGGAAGTGAGGAAAATGTGTTTCCATGTGGAGCGGGCCATAGTTATTAAATTTATGTTTATTGAAACCATACTATGTTTGCATTATACAAGTTCATATGGTTTCCCCCACTATAGCTAGACAACCATGCAGCTCATAGGTTTACTTTCTTTCATTGTTGCATTTCCCTATTTGATTGGCAAAATAAGAAGTCTATAGCATTTGAATAATAACTTCATTTGTTGTATGATATTAGCCTTTTCTTTCTTTTAAAATTTTAGGTAAGTTTACATAGATGTAGTATCATGAATTTATTTTCTTCTTATACTATGTTTGTATTATACAAGCTCATATGGTTGCCCCCACTATAGCTAGACAACCATGTAGCTCATAGGTTTACTTTCTTTCGTTGTTGCATTTCCCTATTTGATTGGAAAAATAAGAAGTCTATAGCATTTTAATAAAAAATTTCATCTGTTGTATGATATTAGCTTTTTCTTTCTTTTAAAAGTTTAGGTAAGTTTATATAGACGTAGTATCATGAATTTATTTTCTTCTTTGTTGTGCATAGACTAGTTTTTACATTATTTTCATATTGGTTGCTATCTCAAACAAACATATTTTCACCATAGATATTCTACGTTTGTTGATACGTAGGTGTTTTGCATTTCACTGAATTGGAAATAGGTATTGCCTTGCCCATATTTTTATGTCATGTTTGGGTTTTTTTGCATTTTCTAAACTCTTTGATGGAAATAGAAAATACAAAAAAATACTTCAAAATTAGGTTTTTTTTTAAATATGTTTATTTCATTCAGCCATTTTAAAATTACTTTTCCATCATTCCTTTAATTATGTAAATAAATAATTAGGATTTTTTCCAAAAAAAAAATTCATTTCTGTATTTAGATGTTGCATTTCCAACTTTCCTTTCTCAAATTTTTAGTAAAAATCTAGAAAAAGAGAGCTTACGTGGAAACATGATTTGCATTTAGTGTACATTGTTATTTATTTGTTTAGAATCTTCTTGGTTTGATTCTACTTAATACCTTTAACAAGCTTCTGATGTGGAAGTGTGTATTTTCTCCGTATTAGATTATGTGCAATAAAGCGATATTGGCTACTTTATTGAGATAACGTTAGCAATAAACGCAAGAGTATATCCCCCCCATTCAGTTTCAAGTGTTGTTGTTATAGCAATAGTTCTTTTTCTTTGCATTTGTATTGTTAATTTCAATTGCAGGTTCGGATCTAGGAATAATCCCTGGCCGCTTAACTGTGGGAAGTACTTGGGCATAGCCCTAAAACTCATTGTGAGGAGTACCATAGGAACCCTGAAGTAGCTGGCCCATTGAGAGGACCTGCCAGTGAAAAGGGAAACGGCCCCTGCTTGATTGACTAGATCCAACCCGTAAGGTAAACCAACAGCTGTCGTTTGTGGCAAAGCGGTTATCAGTTTTAACTGAGCCATGGAGTGAGGGGTAATGCCCCAATACGCAAGCCGTTAGACAGCATTGGTATCCGAGTGAATACCCTAAACCTTTAGGAAGCTGAGCATGCTTGGGGTCCATATTTATTGCTAGCGGGTGTTCAACAGAATGCATTTGTCCAGAGCCATTCCTGATCACTTCTGAGACATTGCAAACAATTAGCAGGCTTTGTTAGTATATTGTCGATTGTACGCATATGCAGAGTTTACATTTTTTATTATAAGAAGAAAGTATTAAGCAACTACATGTTTTTTTGCAAAGCTAATTTTCCCTGACTCTATATTTTATTAGGAACAACGACAATGCCATTGTGCATAACAATTTTCCCTCTATTGATTTCTTATAAACTATAGTAGATAGCTGGCTGGAACATTGCCAATGACATATTGCCATTTTCCAACTCTCTTCGTTGGCAAATACTGATTTTTTTGCTTCTTGTTGCATTTCCCTATTTGAGTTGCAAAATAAAAATTCTATACCATTTTAATATAAAACTTGATCTCTTCTTATACTATTAGCTTTTTCTTTCTTTTAAAAGTTTAAGTAAGTTTACATAGATGTAGTATCATGAAAAAAAAATAGAATTGTTTTACATCATGCCCTCCGCAAAAGTTGCAAAGGTCTAATGATTTTTTCTATGTGAGCACTCTCTATTGCTCTACTCTATGCTTTTGTGTTCTTTTCATTGCTACACTTTTCTTTCAAGCCATGGACATGAGTGTTGCACAAATCCCTACAAAAAAAAAACTAAACTATGTATTAGCATTGCTCTTAACCTTGCCACACTTCATTGCAGGTTCATCTTTCGAAGGTGCAGTACAAGTTTTCTTCTTTGTGCAAATTTGCTTGATTCCATGCGGAGTACATGTTTCCTTTTACATATGTCCAATGTCTAGTTCAAGTTCCTTTGTTGTTCCTCTTGCTTTGTATGCTTTCGACCTTGAACCAAAGAAAACAAGAGAAAACAATCAACATACCATTTGCAAGGGCCATTTCAACAGAAACATGTCCCTGTCTCCAATAAGACATTCGCCTTTTGAAGGCATTGATGTTGATTTTTCTAGGCACAATTTGTTTCGACTCCAGGATTTCTACTTTTGAGTGGGCGATTGCCTCTTTGATACGCTTGCAATTCTCTTGGATTTTCGATACACATCACTTGAAATAAGAGAATCGATTGTTAATCATTTCCGCATATCGTTGGCTCAGTCCCAGCCTGCTGCATTGGCCTCGTTGCAAACAGATCTATTGATTGAAATATTAGCATATTTGCATGGAGTGCAAAGTGTGGGCTTGTATCTTGAATGGATGTCGCAGTCTGCTTCATAAATCAATGAAAATAATACCTTCGGATTGTGGGGTGATATCTTTTGCATAAAATGGTTTGCACAATGGTTGAATGTTCATGTTGCTGTATGGTCATCCACAAGGAAAAACAAGTATCTTCATTTCAACTCACATGAAACAGGATATTGCTACAACTTGCTTTTCCATGACATCAACCCCGTTGTCGGCCATTTTGAGCCTCTTCTATTGTATGGCCCTATAGCAAGTAGCAATATTTCTCTTGGACAAATACATGGCAATGTTGAGATGCTCCATTGTCTTGATTTACATACTGCATTTTCAATATGCACGAATGCCCTAGCCCAACAAGGTTTTAGTCTCTGTTCTAGAATCGACGGCAATTGTCATGGCTCTCTTTTTGAATCGCTATGTAAATTGACAACTTTTATAGATAATGTTTATCTACAAAATTCTATTGCCCAATCATTTTGCAATTACATGGCCTTAAATGAATATAGAGCAACTAAATGCTTTGAAAAATATCTACAAGGAAATCTTCTAGACATAAACAAAGCTGGTACTGAATGGAAGACAATTCTAGTTCAATTGATAGATACATGTCAATTTCACCATGCGCATATGCAAGAATTTGTTTTGCAGTGGTTCTCTAAATTAATGGACATTAACATATTCTCATGGGAAAGCAATGTGCAACAAGTCTTGACAAGTTTTTACTCAACAACTAGCACGGGCTCAAATATTTACCTTTTCCATCATAATGTAGATGCAAATCATTCACATTTTTATCCATTGGTGGTAGCAAATTTGAATACTGCTTTATTTTCTCCAGCTACAAATGGGCAGGCGTCCACTTCAAAGGGCACATTGCCAATTGCAAAAAAATAGTTGCATAGCATGGACGGTCGAAATTCCTATGGTAGGCAAGTTAAAAGAAAGTTACAGGTGGAAATGGTTGAGACTAATGAGGATGAAAAACAAAAACATGCTGCAATGCTTTCTCCAAATGCAAAATTAGAAAAGAAACTACAGAACACAGAAGCAAAGACATTTGTTGTTACTTGTCAACAAAAAAAACATGGTTCCAAATCACAGAGCCATATTCAATACAATTCACCAAAAATTTTGCAGTCTTTGAAGGCAACAATACGTCAAGAGGCTTTTAAAACTAATACATAGACAAACGCTTGCGTGAGCTAATGCATACGCCAATGAAACCATTTGGGAATCTTGATGTCATATTCTGTGGTGATCTTTTGCAAGTACAACCAGTACATGATGCTTGGATATTTGAGCAACCAAGATTCCATGACCAGACATTTCCTTACAGTTTTTGGCTTGACATTGTCAAGTACTACGAATTAAAAACAATGGTCTGTCAAAAAGATGAAACCTTTGCCTCGATTTTAAACAGGATTAGGACATCAAATCAAACACCTGATGATATTGAATATTTGAATCAGCATTGCCATAGACAACCTCCATTGGACCCGACATTCCCGTATCTCTATCATTGCAACAAAGATGTTAAACAACATAACTCTAGGATGTTGTCTATTGTAAATACAAAAGAATTCACATTAACATCTTTTGACTCGAAACTTGATCAACTTGAAAAAAACTTTGAAACTCATAAGAATATTCAACTTCCATCTACAATAGTTCTTAAAGAGAACATGCTCGTGGAGCTTGTCGGTGGGAATTACTCAGTCGAAGATGGCCTTGTCAACGGTGCAGAAGGGATTTTCAAACAATATTCTCCAACATCCCCTGACATTGTTTGGGTTGAATTCACAGAGCCATCGGTTGGTGCACGTGCACGTGCAAAAATGCATCATCTTTACAAGTCCATCTCAATGCACACTTGGACACCAATTCAAAGAATGGCATCGTAGATATCAATTGGAAATGGAAAACATATAGTTAGACGACAATTTCCAATTCAATTAGCATGTGCATGAACAATCCATAGGGCACAAGGCTTGACAATGGAATGACTAGCATTTGACCCTAAAGGGGTTAGAAGACATGGCCTTGTGTACACTGCACTTTCTAGGGTCAAAAGTGTTGATTGCCTCTATCTCATAAACAAGCTTGAACAAAAGAATTTTTCAATTTCAACAAAAGTTGAGACTAAAATTGCAAGATTGCAACAATATGCACAGTTACCCTTCCAATATGGAATAAGTTCATTTCCCACTACAAACCATATACTGATATCTACACTAAATTCACGAAGTCTTCTCTTGCACATTGAAGACGTTGCAAACAATTTTGAACTAATGCAATAAGACATCTTGTGTCTACAAGAGACCCATATGCATATGGTTTTGAAACACTCATGTTTTTTTGAACCCTACACTTGTACAATGGCATGCTATGTGCATGGCATCCTAACTATGATTAAAAAAAATATTGTTGTTATAAAAACAAAGGTCTATACAAGAAATTTGTTTGAAGCAATTGTCACTAGTCTAAAGCTTGCACAAATAACCCTTGACATTGTCAATGTTTATAACAAGCCCACCAGCAATTTGAATTCATTGTTTTCTATGCTACATTCAATCCTTTCTCAAAGGAAAAATGAGACAAAATTCATTGTCGTTGGCGATTTCAATATTGATATGCAGAAGCAAACAACAATAAGAAAAAGGCTACGGCTCTTCATGGAAAGCAATTCACTAATGTTAAGAACAACTAAACCTACAACTAATTCTGGTGCAATGCTCGACCATTTCTGGACAAATCTGCCCACATCTGCAATGCACTTCAGCACTTCAGATGCTTATTGGACAGACCATTTCAGTAGCTTCTTGTCAATGCCTCTTAACATCAATTGAACTCTTTCATGTCTTTTTTTTAATACATTTACCTATAATGCTTTTACCCTTGGTTTTTTTTTTTTGCACATCAATACTACTCAACTATGAAAAAATAACTACGCTCATGCAACAGTCATAGAACTTGTTGTTTTTAATTTTCCAATACAAATTATTAAGATCTTTTCTCCTTCTTCTCTTGGAAAAACTATTCATATCTTTTTGACATTGCTTTATCGCGAACATACTATTTCTCCATCCTTGAACCATCACACATACTTATTGTTCATCATCCCACATGATTTTTTCATGCAACCATTCTAAGAACAACCTCACACCATCGCTTGGGCACTTGGTTCGGTTTCTTGCTTCCAGAAAAAATTTCTATTGCTTCTATTTTTGCTTCTCATTCTACATTTTCCCATCTGCATTTTCTCCAATCCTTAGAAAATTTTTCATGTGTTAGAACTCAATAACATTTAATCTTGCTTATCATCCAAAACCATCGAAACTGCAACTAAAAAGTATCTAGAAAAAAACAGTCAATATCTTCAACAAATATTTTCTTGTCAGAATTTTATGCTCATTTTCCTCTAACATTGGCGAGTATCATGGACTCGGCTCAATACAACCATTTTTTTTTAAAGACCTTTTGAAGACCTTTTTATTTGTATTTTTCATTGCACAATCATTTTAGAATGCCTACCTGTATTTAACTATGAATTTGTTAAATGCAACAAGCAAAAGAAAGAACAAAAAAAGAGGGAAAAAAAACCAAAAAACACATGCTTGTTCCCCTTTTTCCAGAATATTTATATGTTTCCATTTCCATTGCAATGTCAATGTTCTTAGCTCAATTTTATTTTCAAACAATTCAAAACTCTATTCGATTTTTTCTCCTTTGATTACATGTCTCAAATTCCGTGTTCAAATGCATCCACAACATACAGAAATCAGTCATGCCAATAGTCAATTAGTAAAAAGTTCTTTGTCTCATATCGAAAGAGAAGTTCGTGTTATGTCGACGCCTGCTAGTCCATCTAGTGAAAAATGTATTTCTCTCTTTCAAGATGCTCCTGAAACATTAATAGTGGTAGGATCTTCAATGACAGCATCTACACCAATAGAAAACAGTCCAAAAAGGTATTTCTCTTTTGCATTGACTTTGTATGTTTCTTCTTATCTACTTTGCATAATGTTCCTCATGTTGCACATTTGTATATTAAAGATTCGCTGCTATTTCATGTCTATTTTTAAGATGGATTTGCATTTGCAAGATAAAACATGCAATAGAACCATCCACCATTATACAGTTATGTACTGAGAGCCATACCAATGTTTTCGAAGGAGATATATTAGTTTTGTATGGGCCTGCTCAGAACCGAAGTCAAAATTCCCGAGTAAAAACAAAAATTCTCCATGCAGACTTGGTTGATAGATTTGGCCTCATGACAATAATAGCCACCATAAATGATAACTTGGTCAATCGTTTTGGTAGTCACATATTTCCTGGAAAAAGCATTAAAATCATTGGCTTTGAACTAAAAAGAAAGGTCCAGTATGATCGTGGAGATGCAATATTCACTATGACAGTATTGCTTGATAGCATAGTAGAGCCAATTGAACAAGTTTGTAAACTACGCTCCCTACCACCAAACATGACAATAGATGAACTTATCGCCTCAGATGAATCATATGCCGTTGGATCCATTGTAACAATTGTTGTTGGTTGTCAATACAACAACAAGCAACTAGATTTCTTCATTAGATATGGACAAACAACAAATGATTTTGCAACTGTAAGCTTCATAACCTTTGAATTTTTTTTCTTTTTCATTTGCCAATTTCTTTTATCTAGTTGAAAATCATTTCATTTTTTATTGCTATAAAAAAAAAAGAAAAAAAAAACATTTAACACAGAAATTAGAAAAATAAAACAACAATAAAGGAAAAAAAAAAGTGAGCGGTTCTCTATCTACACTTGCAATCAACAGATATCCCATTTTCTATTTTCTAACAACGATTTCTTTTCCAGTTACAAGTTAATGAAACATATAAAAACTTGTTTTTCTGAGTTTAACAACAACTTGCAATCGATGAACCACTGTTCTATCTATTCAAGAACATAGTTAGAAATGGAAACAAAGGAAGCCATATGATAAAGACATCGCAATCCACTTTCATTGACCCTTTAAATGACGAGTCTCCAATACAGTTTTTGTTACCTCTTGTTGAGGCAAAGATATAGGTAACTGACCACAACCTCCTTTTTTTTTTCCTTTTCCAAATACTCACAAACAAAAAAATGTTGCCTACAGTGACGTTGAAAAAATAATTTGAACTTTTTTTTTGCACTTTTTCTTTTCTTGGTTTCAAATTGCATAGATAAATACCATACTACCATTATTTTACATCTATAGAAAAATGCAATGCACATGTATACATGCTTATACATATTGCTACTTCTATATCAATAACATGTGCACTCTTGTCTATGACATTGACTCTTCCCAAACAAACCCTGTAAAAATTGCTCAAACTCTTCTGCCCAGGAAAACTTGCCCACAATTGATGACAACAACAACAACAACAAAAAGTAAAAGGACAACAATCAAACTGATATTCTCTTTTCCCTCTTTTGCACCGAGCTTGAATTTCCATTGCCAATGGTCAATTCCAATCTACTTTCCTCATTCATACTTTTATTTATAGTTTTTTTTTACCTCTCTTGTTTATGAGATTAATCTTCTTCAACTTCGTGCCACCGTTCCAATGCATTTGTTGTGAATGCAAATTGCCCATGATACTTAATACTGGCATATGTGCATTTTGCAATCTTCAAACAAAAACAATTTGCGAACACAATTTGCTATGCAAGTTGGACACTGATGATGGAATTATTGAATGCACATTGCGAGGCCTACAACTGCAAGAAATTTGCCCGTTCCTTGCTGCTATCACATATGAACAATTCTCCAAGACCGTTCCATCAACAGTCTTCAATCTTCACAGGTTCTGTTTACAAGGACTATATACTTTGGCCATGAACAACAGGATACTCGATGTCAAAAGAATATGAAAAAGGCAGGTGCATAAACATCTCTTCTCTTTTTCTTCCCAACTTTTCTTTTCTGTTGAGGATATCCTTAAGTCTTTTTTTCTTACCATCTTGTTTCTTGTGCTTCCTCTTAGATTCATTTTCAGGTCCAAAGATGTTCAATGACATGTTCCAATGTTTTGTTCCTTCTCCTGTACTACATACATATACTGCTCTTCCTTAAACATATAAAAACAAAAACAAAATAAAACATGGAAAAGCATTTTGCAGATAGCTACCTTAAATAGGCAAATAAACATACCAAATGCATTTGATGAAATGTATTCACTACTTTAGATTGGTAAGCAACTATGTTGAGAAAAAATGAAAACACAGCCATCAACAAATGAAAAGAGCATTTCCATCCACATACTATCAATCCATGTTGTGTGAGGCTCTCCTATTGTGCCCAGTGCATGCACAGGAAAATAACCCAAAACAACTTCAGCATTCTGTATACTTATGCCCGTGCAATTAATTTGTCTCTACCATTTCTTTTGCCTTTTTTCTTTGCACTTTCTTCATTGCATGGTCGATCCTTTTGTTGATACTGGTTTAGAACTTATTGTTGCATTTCATTTCATTTAAGCACATTGGTTAAATGGTTTAGTTTTAAATTTTGTCAATCCACTTGTGAAAGTTTAATTTATGCAACATCTTTCTTTATCAAAAGTTCATGGGATCTATTTTATTTCATGAATCATATTCTCAAAAACAACTCTTGTTTTCTAGGAGTTTTATAGCCATATAGCATCTCTAATTTTGCAGAATAGTTGCTATAATTTCTCTGCTATCTAATGTTGGTTCATTTCTAAAAATTTATTGAATTTCTTGCTTTATTTTAATTACAGCAAACACTTCTTAACACGAAATAAATTTTAAACTGATCCTTTTGTTGATACCGGTTTATAATTTATTGTTTCATTTCATTTCATTTAAGCACATTGGTTAAATGGTTCAGTTTTAAATTCTGTCAATCCACTTGTGAAAATTTAATTTATGCAGCATCTTTCTTTATCAAAAGTTCATGGGATCTATTTTATTTCATGAATCATGGATCATGGATGTATTAGACACTGTTAAATTTATAAGCTCAATTCACAATTGAATTTTTCAATAGTTGTATTAAAAATCCTAAAAGGATTTACATCAATGATTATTGTCAATAATAATTTGCTCTCGAAATTCATGTGGCAGAATCCTAGACTTGCTTCTACAAATGAAAGAGCGGAGGTACATGCAAACAATCTCTATTCTAGAGTAGTTGTGAATTTTTCAATTATATTTTTTTTATCTAATCAACTCGTTAACAAAATGCAAGCAGAAATATATTTTATGCTCAATATTTTTCTATATTTTTTTCCAATTTCTGTGCTCCATGAAATACCATTTGCACCATATAAGCGCTCTATTTCTGTTCACACTTGAATTCTCAAACTGAACTAAAAAAAAAAAAAACACCCTTGAAATTAGCGTGCATAGTGCTACATAGACTAGTGCATAGTGCTACATAGACTACATAGAAACTGTAATACCCCAATTTTGACCCTTATGAAATATTGGCTTTTAATGTAAATATTGTATACATCCGATGTATGTTTCCCTAGCGTGGAGCTCAACGCCAAGGCCCCGCTAGTGTATGCTCGTATTTTATTTAGCAAGGCAAGTATTTGACATTTTGCTACCCATGTGCTATTAAGCCATGGAATATTGTAAATTGATGTAAATATTTAATAGTGCAATAAAATATCAAAACTAGTTATGGGAGCAACGAATGAGAAGGGGCCATGTGTATCCACTAGGGAGTGGTGAGAGGGCTGTGGGGATGAACCATATGCTACCAAATGTCATTGTGAGAACCCATTTGACTTTCCTTGATGACATTTATTTCTGTTGTAAGGAAGTAGTTGAAGATTTCAGTCCATGGATTCAATGGGGCATGGGCAGCCCAGAAAGTCGTATGGCAGAGTATGGGCTCTATTTTCTTGTACCACAAGTCACCCTACCTCATGGTTGTTGCTTCTTTCTCATTCCCATTCCAGTGTGGAACAACCTAGCATCAATTTTCATCCATTACGAATTGCTAGTAGTGAGAAAAACCAGAAATCACAACTTTGCAAGAACCCATGTTTTGAAGAGCCAAAAATGCCCAGATTTGGTATTTGACAGTAAAATCCAATGGAGGATCCATAGATATGAACCTTGGAGCGAATTTGAGAGTATTAGATACCCCAAAATCCATTGGAAAACCCAGTTATTATAGCCCAGAAAACCAGTGACGAGATTGAGTTATTTGACGAACATAATTGTGAGAAATCCAATTGTGAATGATTGAGCAGAGGTTGGGTTTGCTTGATAAACCCAGTGAAGGTTAGAATCTCAAGAATTAGCAGCTGGACCTTTCTATACCCATCCTGAAGAGCACTGGAGGGAAGGGATGCCTGAAGGACTGTGTAGCAGAGAAGGGGACCTTCCTTGTGTTGGGTGTGGTAGGTAATGTGGGTGCATTGACTGTTGAATTTATTTGAGATGCCTGTAACTCTGTGGATGAGCTCACTGGCTTAGCAATACCCTCATTTGTCTGTTGTATGCTTGATAAACCCAACTGTGAGTTGGCTTAGCATAGCTGTTGAGTGAAACCATGGCTGTGAGTGAGTTTGTTTAGTTCCTCCTTAGTGGATACACAACCCAGCTTGGGGGTGATCTCTCAGCTGAAAGAATATAGGCTAGACAAAGATCTATGGTTGGGTGGAACGTTGCTCTCACATAGCCGGTTGTTTGGATAGCTTCAGCTCAAAGATAAGTGTTCTCTGTGTTTAAAATTATATGCATTCTATGTTTTGCAATGTATTAATTTTGAATGATAATTATTCATGTTAATTGAATTGATATGAAGCCTGTGCATAGCATGAGAATGGGATGGATTCTCTGCCTGTTGATTCATCAATTGCTTGAGATAAATATGCTGATGCATTTCAATTTGTGTGTGTTAATTCGAGTTTTAATTCCACTATGTTTATTTGAAGTATGAGCCTGCATACAAAGTTTTTATTTATTATGAATTTCTTAGTAATGTATGGGGCTGAGTTTACCAATTAAGCTCGATATGTTAGTCATGTTTCCCTCCCTTGCACCGGATTTATGGAAGGGGATGTGACATAGTGGTATCAGAGCCCATATTGCAGCACTGGGGCTGCTTGGGCCAAACTCTGAGTTACAGGCAGATAATAGAACGTTTTAACACAGTATTGGAGAAGTTTGGGGTGTCGTTTTGAGATGGAAAAATGGTAGGATCAGAGTTCTCGGATCTGGCAGATGATCACACCATTATAGAGAGCTCTCCAACAGCTTTCCAAGGGTACCAGACTCGCCTCATTTGGCTAAGGGATGAAGGAGTTATGAACCTCGGAAGTTGCAGGGCCGGAGGTGTTCCAAGGTTGCGGATTTCGGGTTTCGGGAACACAATTTTCCAAAAATTGCGTATTGGATTTCCGAAATCCCGAACCCGCATTTCGGGATTCGGGTTGCAGGTTGTCGGTTGTGGGATGGCTGCATCCTCGTGACAGCGGCTTGGCTTTCCACACCCGCGATTTCGAGTTGCGGGGTGCGGGTTGCGAGTTGCGGGATGGCTACATCCCCGTGACCGCGGCTTGGATTTCCTCACCCGCGATTTCGGGTTGCGGGGTGCGGGTTGCAGGTTGCGAGATGGTTACATCCCCATGACTGCGACTTGGCTTTCCGAACCTGCAATTTCAATTTCAGGTTTCGGGTTGCGGGATGGTTACATCCCCACGACTGCGACTTAACTTCCGCACCCGCAATTTCGGGATGTGGGTTGCGGGGTGGCAAAAAAAAAAAGTATAGAGCCCAAAAATTGATTTTTGGATTACAGGAGCATGCAAGGTCAGAATTTGATGAGTTCAGTGGCATTCTGAGGCCATTGACGGAGGCCATGAATGAACTAGTGAAGATTCTGAGCCCATTATGCTCCAATTTGGCACAAAATTGGAATTAATGGATTTTACAAAATGGTGTCCCGACGCTTGACATAAGGTCGAATTGAGCCAAAACTAATATGGAGTGATCATGGAGCAGCCACGGTGTTAGGTTTGGAATTTTGGAGCCAAAATCCAAAGGATGTGGAGTCAGGGGGTGCAAGAAGGCCAAAAAGCATTATTCCGAGCTACGTTTTTAGGATTTTGAAAAGCTTGCAGTGGATGAAAGTAACCCTATAATTCAGATTCAAGAAAATTACCGAACTCAGCATTTCATATTCTCAGTGAACCAGACATATTTCGTTAGACAAAGACTTCCCAGAAATGCACCGTTTGGAAAATAGCCATTTTTGGCCCAAAATTTGGAATTTTGGAAAATGTGAAAAGTGAAAAGTAGTCAAACCCAGAATTTTATAAAAGATGAATCTAGCATCAGAACAGAGATCTGTGAGTTGCTGAGTGTTCCTTTTTATATGGACTAACTTTTCCCAGTAGAAAAGTTTTCCTGAATCTTTATAGATTTTCTTCTACAGGTGGCTGAAGTTGGCATTCCAGAAAAAAATACAACTGTGTAAAAATGTGCAGAATTGTGGTGAAAGTTGTCATTTTTGAAGTAACGTAATTTCCACCCCCTGATGTTGGAATGGAGCATGGGGATAGGCATTGGAAAGCTTATCCAGCAGGGAATAAGGGCACATAACCAGAGTTTGATTGGGATAATCTTACATCATAGATAATTAGAGTAAAAAAGTGCCAGTGACTGTTTTGTCAAATTGTTGACAATATGGGCAATTTCAAGAATTGCATGAATGAGCAAAAGAAATGAATGCATAGCAGCTATGTGAATTATTCCATGATTTTTATTATGTTAAATATTGATTGTTTATGTTTCTATATGCATTCTTATGATGTCTAACACGTATTTCCATAATGCACAGTGCTTGCAGCTCATAAGATTTAATAGTATAGCCGAAGTAACATACAGGGAAGAGAGTCTCCAAAGAAAAATGGTGACCATAAACAATGCCCAGGATCCTTATGAGCATGAAGAAGATGTTCTAGGAGAGAATGCATAAGAAGAGAATGCTGAGACTGAATCCAATGGGAGAAGGGAGCAAGTAACTCCTCAGAATTTGGTTGAAACCATGGTGAGCTTCAATGAAAGGTTGATGAAGGCTTAAGAAGAACAAAACCAACTCAATGATGCTATTTTGCAAAGCCTCATTGATATGTAGTAGAAGATAAACTTTGGGTCCAACCCAAGCAATGTAGGTGAAGAAGGAAGAGATGCAGAGACTCGTTCTAGAGGTCATTTAAGGAAGAGGACTCCAAACCCAAGGAAGAGTTCTGTGAGAAAGAAGCATATAACACCTTCCTCTAGATCTTCTTCTAACAAATCATGTGACTCCAAAGGTTCTCAAAGAAGTCCTAGGCATATACCTAGGATATTTGATGGAAGAACAAAGTTCAAAGGCATCCCACATGGAGAATTCAGGAAGGCAAGGCCTCCCGCATTTGATGGAGAAGGAAAGACTGTCCAAGACGTAGAGGCATGGCTTCTTGGAATGAAGAAATATTTCAGAATTCAAGACTACTCAGGAAATGAAAAAGTCAGAATTGCCATTTACAATCTAAATGGCAGAGCTTCAATTTGGCGGGACAACCTCTTGCAAGTGAAAGGAATCAGTGAAAGGAATATCAGTTGGGAAAGATTTAAGAGGTACTTCAAGGAAAAATACCTTTCTGCTAGGTATTATGATAGTAAGAGAAAAGAGTTCAATGAACTCAGATTGGGACACAAATCTATGGAAGAACATGTCCATAAATTTTTGGAATTGTTGAGGTATGTAGACTATATCAAACACGAGAGGATAAAAATCCAATGCTTCCTTGGAAGTCTACCTCAAAGTTTCAGAGATAGGATTGAGTTTCTTAATCCACCAAGTCTTGATGAAGCCATTAGGATGGCAATGCATTGCTATGAGAAGAATAGAGGAAAATCAGAGGTTAACCCAGCATGGAAAGGAAATCCAAGAGGGAGGTTTGATCAAAAGAAAAGTGGTTTCAAACCGCCATTCAAAAGTCAGCCTAGAACCTTTCCACAGGGACAGCAAGCAAGGAGTGGATTCAAGCCGACAGTAGCAATAGACAAAGCATCAAAAGGACCACTTCAATGTTGGGGATGTGGAGAGAACCACATGCTAAAGGAGTGTCCACATCGGAAGGATAATCCTCGAAGGTTGAAAAACTTAAAGGGAGAAGCTATAGTGGAGGACATGGCAAGGGAAACACCTCGAATTTATGCAGCGTTGGATAATCATTAGGCAGATCATCAATCATCAGTGGTGGAAGTTGAAGGTAAGATTGCTAATAAATTTATTTCTGTTTTGATTGATCCAGGATCTACTCATAGTTATGTTTCTCCAAAAGTGGTTGAAGGTTGTTCTCTTAGAAAAGTGAAGCATAATAAATCTTGGCTAGTTCAATTAGCCACAGGGACCAAGAGAAAAGTTAGTGAAGTATTGGTGGAATGCCCCATAGAATTGAATGGACTCCACACACATGCAGATTTAAATGTATTACCATTAGGATCTTATGATGCCTTAATTGGCATGGATTGGTTGGAAAAGAATAGAGCCAAGTTGAAATGTTATGAGAAAGCGCTTGAATGCATTGATGAAGAGGGAAGACCAAGATTGGCAAGAGGAATTCCCAAGCAAGTTTCAGTAAGATAGATTTCAGCCTTACAGTTGAAAAAGTTTTATAAGAAAGGTTTTCAATTATATGCACTCCATATATCAGATTCGTTAGAGGACAAAGGACCAAGGATATAAGATTTCTCATTGTTGCAAGAGTTCCAAGATGTATTTCCGGATGAAGTGTCGGGACTACCACCAAAGAGAGACATTGATTTTACCATCGATCTTGTTCCAGGGGCAGCGCCAAATTCCAAAGTTCCTTATAGAATGAGCACACTGGAATTGATAGAATTGAAGATGCGGCTACAAGAATTAATAGACAAGAGGTATATCAGGCCTAGTGTGTCTCCTTGGGGAGCACTAGTGTTATTTGTTAAAAAGAAAGATGGGACTTTAAGGCTGTCTATTGATTACAGACAACTCAATAAAGTGACAGTCAAGAACAAGTATCCATTGCGAAGGATTGATGACTTGTTTGATCAAATGAAGGAAGCTAAGGTGTTTTCAAAGATTGAATTGAGGTCGGGGTACCATCAAGTGAGGATGAAAGAAGAAGACATCCACAAGACAACTTTCAGAACTAGATATGGTCATTATGAGTTCACTGTGGTGCCATTTGGACTTACCAATGCACCTTCTACATTTATGTGTCTCATGAATAGTGTGTTCAGCAAATATTTGGATAAGTTTGTGATTGTATTCTTGGATGACATTCTTGTTTATTCAAGGAATGAAGAAGAACATGAGGAACATCTAAGGATGGTGTTGCAAGTCCTTAGAGAACATCAATTGTATGTCAAGTTAAGCAAGTGTGCGTTTTACCAAAAGAAGGTGCAATATTTGGGTCATATCATTTCTGAAGAAGGAATTGCAGTTGATCCGGAGAAGATTAATGCCATCATGGATTGGTCTACTCCAAAGAATGTTTCAGATGTTAGATCTTTTATGGGTCTTGCTGGTTACTACGGAAGGTTTATTGAAGGATTTTCCAGGATAGCTCATCTAATCACTTCATTGCAAAAAAAGAATATCAAGTTTGTATAGTCTGAAAAGTGTGAGAAAAACTTTCAGCAGTTAAAGGAGCTGTTTACCAGCGCTCCTGTTTTGAAGATAGCAAATCCAAAGAAGGATTTTGTTGTGTGCACATATGCTTGCATTGAAGGGCTAGGTGGAGTGCTCATGCAATAAGGATTTGTAATTTTTTATGAGTCAAGGAAGTTAAAAGAACATGAAAATAATTATGCCACACATAATTTAGAATTAGCATCCACAATACATACTCTCAAGATGTGGAGACATTATTTGATGGGAAGAAGGTTCGAACTTAGAATAGACCACATGAGCTTGAAGTATTTGCTTGATTAACCAAACCTAAATGCTAGGCAAGCTAGGTGGATGGAATTCCTTTGTGAATTTGATTTTGAAATTAAGCATGTAAAAGGAAAAGAGAATAAGGTTGCAGATGCCCTTAGCAAAAAATTTTACATTGCAGTAGTAAGTATGTGCAAGTCAGATTTGAAGACAAGAGTTCTTGAAGCCCAAAACAGTGATGAGACTTGCCTTCAAATTAAAGAGAAGTTGCAGGAGGGTAATGTGGATGAAAAGTGTGCGGGATATCAACTTCTATAAGGATAGATTGTACATTCCAAATAGTGCAGATTTGAAGAAGCTTGTGATGGATGAAATACATCAAATGCCATACTCTGGACATCTAGGATATCAAAAGACTATAATAGCAGCAAGAAAACAATACTTTTGGCATGGTATGAAGAAGGACATAGCTGAGTACATTGCTAGGTGTCAAAAGTGCCAACAAGTCAAGGAAGAGCATTAACATCTAGCAGGATTGTTGCAGCCCTTACCCATTCCAGAATGGAAATGGGAAGTGATCTCTATGGATTTTATAACAGGTCTGCCCATGACAGTGAAGAATCATGATTCAGTCATGGTTGTGGTGGACAAGCTATCAAAGGTAGGTCACTTTATTCCAGTCAAATACACTCACAAGGCTAATGACATTGCAAATATCTTTATGAGAGAGATATTCAAATTGCATGGATTGCCTAAGGCAATAATTTCTGATCGTGATACAAAGTTCACTTCCAATTTCTGGAAGGGATTATTTCAGGAATTGGGAACTAGATTGAATTTCAGTATAGCATATCATCCTCAAACAGATGGCCAAACTGAGAGGGTGAACCAGGTTCTTGAAGACATGCTGAGAATGTATGTGATGGACAAACCATCCAAGTGGGAACATTACCTACACTTGGTAGAATTTGCATACAATAATGGATATCATGAATCATTGGGGATGAGTCCATTTGAAGCATTGTATGGCAAGGATGCAGGACTCCAGTGAATTGGGACAGCCCAATGAACAGGGTAGTACTTGGACCAGAGATGATTAAGGAAATGGAACAGGAAATTGTTAATATCAGGCAGAATTTAAAGGCAGCTCAGGACAAGAAAAAGAGTTATGCAGATTTGAAAAGAGTGCATAAGGAATTTCAGATTGGGGATCATGTTTATTTGAGAGTGAAACCAAGGAAAAGTTCTCTCAAGTTGGGTAGTTGTGCCAAGTGTCACCGAGATATTGTGGGCCATTTGAAGTCCTATATAGGATAGGGCCAGTTGCATATAGAGTTGCATTGCCTGCTAACATAAGAGCTCATAATGTTTTCCATGTATCTTTGCTTAAGAAGTATGTACATGATCCTAATCAGATGATTGATTGGAATGTGATACAGGTGGAACCCGAGGGAGAGTTCCAAGTAGAGCCTATGCGCATCCTAGACAAGAAGGTCACTTTGCTCCGGAACATAGCCATCAGGCAGGTAAAGGTCCAATGGGAGCACCTTAGTCCTGATGAGGCTACATGGGAGCTGGAGGATGCCATGAGAGAGGCATTCCCATTTTTGTTCAGTTTTGAGAACACCGAGGATGGTGTTGTTCTAAGGGGGAGGGGAATGTAATACCCCAATTTTGACTCTTATGAAATATTGACTTTTAATGTAAATATTGTATACATGCGATGTATGGTTCCCTAGCGTGGAGCTCAAGGCCAAGGCCCCGCTAGTGTATGCTCATATTTTATTTAGCAAGGCAAGTATTTGACATTTTGCTACCCATGTACTATTAAGCCACGGAATATTGTAAATTGATGTAAATATTTAATATTGCAATAAAATACCAAAATTGGCTATGGGAGCAACGAATGAGAAGGGGCCATGTGTATCCACTAGGTATTGGTGAGGGGGATGTGGGGATGAACCATATGCTACCAAATGTCATTGTGAGAACCCATTTGGCTTTCCTTGATGACATTTATTTATGTTGTAAGGAAGTAGTTGAAGATTTCAGTCCATGGCTTCAATGGAGCATGGACAACCCAGAAATTCGTATGGCAGAGTATGGGCTCTGTTTTCTTGTACCAAAAGTCACCCTACCTCATGGTTGTTTCTTCTTTCTCATTCCCATTCCAGTGTGGAACAACGCAACATCAATTTTCATCCATTACGAATTGCCAGCAGTGAGAAAAACAAAAAATCGCAACTTTGCATGAACCCACGTTTTGAAGAGCCAAAAACGCCCAGATTTGGTATTTAACAGTAAAATCCAATGGGGGATCCATAGATATGAACCTTGGGGTGAATTTGAGAGTATTAGATACCCCGAAATCCATTGGAAAACCCAGTTTTTATAGCCCAGAAAACTAGTGACGGGATTGAGTTATTTGACGAACATAATTGTGAGAAATCCAATTGTGAATGACTGAGCATAGGTTGGGTTTGCTTGATAAACCCAATGAAGGCTAGAATCTCAAGAATTAGCAGCTGAACCTTTCTATACCCATCCTGAAGAGCACTAGAGGGAAGGGACGCCTAAAGGACTGTGCAACAGGGAAGGGGAGCTTCCTTGTGTCGGGTGTGGTAGGTAATGTGGGTGCCTTGACTGTTGAATTCATTTGAGATTCCTGTAGCTCTGTGGATGAGCTCATTGGCTTAGCATTTCCCTCCTTTTTCTGTTGTATGCTTGATAAACCGAACCGTGAGTTGGCTTAGCATAACTGTTGAGTGAAACCATGGTTGTGAGTGAGTCTGGTTAGTTCCTCCTTAGTGGATATACAACCCAGCTCGGGGGTGATCTCTTAGCTTAAAGAATATAGGCTGGACATAGATCTATGGTTGGGTGAAACGTTGCTCTCACATAGCTAGTTGTTTGGACAGCTTCAGCTCAAAGATAAGTGTTCTCTGTGTTTAAAATTATATGCATTCTATGTTTTGCAATGTATTAATTTTGAATGATAATTATTCATGTTAATTGAATTGATATGAAGCCTATGCATAGTATGAGAATGGGATGGATTCTCTGCCTGTTGATTTATCAATTGCTTGAGATAAATATGCTGATGCATTTCAGTTTGTGTGTGTTAATCCGAGTTTTAATTCCGTTGTGTTTATTTGAAGTATGAGCCTGCACACACAAGTTTTTATTTATTATGAATTTCTTAGTAATGTATGGGGCTGAGTTTACCAATTAAGCTCGGTATGTCAGTCATGTTTCCCTCCCTTGCACCGGATTGATGGAAGGGGACGTGACAGAAACCCTTTCATTTTCATCTTCAAACACAAAACATGGTTAAGTAAATTGCATATTAGCTTCTATAACTAATTGCTATATCAATCAAAATTGCATATTTGTTTAAATAACATGTCAATTTTCATGCTTTCTTTCCTTTTTCCATGTACACAAAGTTTTTCACAATCTTTTTGCAATTTGCAGGTACCAAATTTTGAAAATTATGGAACAACAACGATTTTGCCATTTTGAGGTGCAATTTTGAAGATGCCTGTCATTTTTTAGTGACCATAAAAAACACAACTCCTATTTTCTACGCTTTTCTGCAAGGAGTCTTTTGCAGTTTGATAGTTCCATTATATAGCACATCATCCATTCACGTTGTTAACATCATTTTTTGACATAGTCTGCGTCTTGTTTACTTTATTTTCCTTTCACAACAAAACAATTTGAACTAAACTATGTTGTTGTTATGGCTTTTTTATGACATCTTTCTTAAATGACTTCAAATACTAAAGCTATACCAGCCTAGCTTTTGTAAATGCTATTTCAAAACATGGGACATGGTTTTGTTAATATATATAGACTTTCAAGTTGCAGTTCCAGTTACAAAAACTTTTTTTTCTTCTTACACATCCAATTGTTTTTTTTATTTTTAAAGACATGATTCAATTTATCTTGAATCAAAATATATCCACTGAATGCATGCCAAAGGCTATATTTTTATGTTCTCTGATATGCTTCTTTAATATAATTCTAGATTCTAATGTTCATGAATTGATCTTTTAAACATTGTTAATTAATATAGGGAAGTTAGCCATACATTAACAATTTCAAGTCTACTTTGAATATTACGATACTGAAGATTGACTCTTAGAATTTTTTTGATCAATATATGTCCATATCCATCTATAGGTGCATATACAAAATTATTTTGAAACTGGTTGCAATGAGAATTGGTAATATACAATTTGAATCCATATCAAGAGAATGATTTGGTTTTATCTATGAAAGGCATATGAATGAGTCTATAGTACTAGTTAAAAAGAAGCTATACACCATTAAAACAAAAATGGTCCATATCTAGTTATCAAACTTGCTCCATCTAAATCCTATGGCCCTATTCCTTGTATATCAGGATTGGGTTCTCATGTGCATTTTTATATTGAATCATGAATTGTGTTTCTTTTGTATCATTTTTTTATTTGTTAATTAATACGTCAGATTTGGTTTTCATTAGTCTACGTAGACAAATGTGGTACGGGTTCCTCCTTTTCGCACAATTGTTTTTTATTGTACCTAAGAGTCCCAATAACATTTTTTTGGGAGCTGACAGATGTCAAAATTTCACAAGTATAAACATTGGTCACAATTTCTTCCTTTCTCACTTTCTTTTTGTCACTGATATCATGATCTTTTGTAATGGTAGTTGCCAATATGCAATGAATTCATAGAGATTCTTAACCTTTATTATGCATCCATTGATAGGTAATAAATATCCATGGGTCTTTGATTTCTTTATTTATTGTAGGTGAGAATGAGAAATATTTTCTCTGTCAAATATTTCCCTTTTAGAGGTATGGCGAAAATAGATTAAATCATTTAGGCTTCTATCTAAAACCAATTGCATCTTGTAGGAAGAATTGAAAATGTCTTGCTGCTGAAATGGAAAAAAAAAAACTTGTATGTATGGTATAATCAATGCTTATGTCATGGTGCTACAATTGTTCTCATCAAGGATATATTAGAGGCTATTTTTTTTTATTGGATACATTTTTTTTTAACTTCCAAATGAGTTCTTGAAAATATTTAATAGATCAATTTCAAAAGTTCTTGAAAATATTTAATAGATCAATTTCATATTCCTTTGATTTGGGAAAATGGATAAGAGAGGTTTAGAGTGGGTGAACAATGATTAGATTGTTTTCCAAATGGTCTAGATGAGGTATAAAAAAATTAATTTATTTATCATAATCATGCCTAAGAAAAAAAGATAGTTTTCCCATTATATGGACATATATGACAATGGATTTTGTTTTGACTGAAAAGGGTTACTTTAGAAGGTAGACAAAGACACAAAAAAAGTAAGATTAAGATATGTTTCGGGCATTGGATGTGGTAAGATAAAGATATGTTTTGGGCTTTGGATGTGATAAAATTCTCATCTTATCAAAGAGTCTTATATAAAACCTTCATAGAGAAGAACATTTCTCCTAATTCACATAACTCTTCCTAAAACAACTAACATTTGCTGCCATGATTGTAAATTTGCTATAATCTTGGGATTATTTAATAAAATGTGAGATTTTTTTAATGTGTGCTATATATGACCTCAAATTTAAGATATTTCTGGATTAAAACACTATGTGGAAATGAATTATGAATTTTATTGCTAAGGCCAAAAACCAAAAGAAGAATTAGCATGTGCATATTTTCAACAATAGCATAATCACCAACCAGATAAACACAAAAAAATACAATCAACTTTAATCTAAAAACACATAAATCAACAGTCGCAGATTCTACGTTTTAAAAATAAATTGCGAACATTCATCAAATCAACTACAGTTCCGGTTGCCAATCGGTAAAATGATTTCATACGCAACCCGGATTGTGTGAGAGGCACGCAATCGATTGTTTAAAATGGGTTTGGTGTCTTGCCAGATGAATCCATTTTCTGGCAGGATTTTTTCTTACAATCGTCTTATTTGTATGTGAAAAACAACAATCTAATAAATAATCCTGAGACAAATCACATGGCCTTTCGTTTTTTCCATAAATCTTGCGCCTTCCCATTTCAATAATCTATTGAGTACTGTGCCAACAATTCATTCAAACTGGCCTCATCGAAGCTTCGGATTTAAGAGTGGCGTGGGGTATGGAGGAATCATGAGATTCCCTCCATGGGTCCGTCTTGTCTAGAAGCTTCATTCTCATATTCTTCTTTGGCTATTTGTTAGTCATTAAAACAAGGTGCGGGCCTATGTTTAGGCTTTGTATTTTTTGGGTGTAAAACTCTTAGTCAAGTGGTCACGAACATGGGAAAAAAACACGCGTTCATCAAGAAACTTCATCACGGTGGCTTCTCCGAACAGTTTGTTTATGTTTGGAATCCAGTGAACATATAATTTTTAATTTTAATTTTGAAGTTGACGACGAGACGATGAGAACACGTGAGAATGATGACAATAATTTTGAAGTTGACACATGATAATGATAACACATGATAATGATGATGATAATGTGATTGCTTTAATGTTTTTAGCTTCATCCTTCCACTAAACTCTAAATTATGTATCTTTTAAAGAAAAATCTGCATGGCCTTTGCAGTTGCAGATTTCATAGTTTTTTAGAAAGGAATTACAGTTTTTTAACAAAGAAATTAGAGCATTTCACAGAAATCTTAGAGTTTTTTTTAATTTGATGAGTAGGATTTTTTTTTAGAATTTTTTAGAATTTTTATGAACTAGCTTAGAGGTCTTAAAAGCTTCTCCTCTCCTGCTTTTTATTTATGTACTCTTTATTTTACTAAAAATTCATTGTTTTATTTTTCATTTTACACTTGACATCTTTATAGAGAATTTTAACTCCTTTAGAAAAAAATCAACTTTATTTTTAAAGAAGATCACGTGCTTTTGACTATTTAAATTCTCTTTTATGAGGCTTTTATGCATGACAAAGTTTAGAGTTAAGATCAACTTGTAACTATACAAATTCTTAATCAAATCTTCAAAGTTTCTTTTAAATCTGCTAGTTAAAACAAGGTCTTATCTAATCATAAAAAATTAAGATTAGAATCATTATTTAAAATAATAATTTGGCTAGTTATCATTTTATCACTAAAATCTTTAAAAAAAAATTACTTTAAATCTAGTATAAAGACTTCGAAATGGAATCATGGGTTAAAATGATAACTTAGCTAGTTATTATTTTAATATTAAAATATTTTAATATTAAAATATTTTAATAAAATAATACTGCCTTAAATTATAAATATCTAATTTAAGGTTAATTTAAAACAAATTCTATTTAAACTATTTTTTATAAAAAATAAAAGATAAAAAATAAAAGGAAACTAATTTTTATAATATAAAAAATAATACAATTAATGAAGTCAAAATAACATAATGCTATAAGATTTATTTTAACTCATTTTCATAATTCATTTAAGGATAGTGGAGTTTATCAAGGATGAAAAGGTGAAGGTACAACGTTTTATCAGTGGCTTGCCTGCGTATTATAAGGATAGATTGACTTATGATGAACCTCGCACCTTGAAGGATTGCTTTCGAAAAGCTAGATGCTTGTATGAGCAAGGCAATAATAGGCAGGAAGTGAAAAAGGTTTGGAAAGGTATGCTGGAAGAGAAGCAAGATCAGAGAAGAAAGGGGTTTAAGCCTTTGGATACAAGGAAGGACACCTACTCTTCTTTTAAACCACTGATACCGAAAGAAGAATCTAGGATGGTTAATTCTTCAGGACAAAAGAAATCAACCCAAGGAAATTGTTGGGGATGTGGTAGTGACCATTTCTTAAGAAAATGTCCTGAAAGAAGAAATAAGGGAACCGGTGTATATAATATGCAAGAAGCTTCTACTGTTGGCGATGTTGCTAGAAGTGTTCCTTGCATCTATGCAGCATTGGATAATTGCCAAGATGATCATCAATCTTCTATGATTGAGATTGAAGGTAAACTAAATGATGTGCCTATTTCAATTTTAATTGATTCCGGAGCTTTTTATAGCTATATTAATACGAACTTGGTTGAAAGGTGTAAATTGATGACTCATAAGTTGTCTAAGTATAGAATGGTTCAATTGGAAAATGGTATGAAGAGGAAGATCACATCTATGGTCAAAAGTTGTTGTTTTGAAATGAATGGAAACCAAACCTGTACAGATTTGGACATCCTTCCCCTTGGATCATATGATCTGCTGATCGGTATGGACTGGCTTGAGAAATACTTTGTTGTGTTGGATTGCCACAGTAAATTTGTTACATGTTTGAATGATGAGGGAAACCTTAATGTGCAGATAAGAGGTATTTAGAGACCTATATCCTTAAGACAGATTTCAGTCTTGCAAATGAAGAAGTGCATCAGGAAAAGGTGCCAGTTGTATGCTATTCAAGTATAAGAGTTGGTTAATGAAAAAGAATCAAGCTTGGATGAATATCCAGTATTGAAAGAATTTGCAGATGTATTTCAGGAAGTTCCTAGGTTACCACCCGGGAGGGATATCGATTTTACAATCGATTTGGTGCCTGGATCTATCCTAGCTTCAAAAGCACCATACAAAATGGGTACTACGTAGTTAAAAGAATTGAAAATGCAACTTGAGGAGTTACTAAATCAAGGGTATATATGGCCTAGTATATAACCTTGGGGTGATCCTGTTATATTTGTAAGAAATAAGGATGGCACACTTAGATTATGTGTGGACTACAGGTAGTTAAACGAAGACACAATTAAGAACAGGTATCCTCTACCTATAATTGATGATCTTTTTTATCAGTTAAGAGGTGCAAGAATATTTTCTAAGATAGATTTCAGATCCGGATATCACCAGATACGTATTAAAGATGAAGACATTTGTAAAACAACATTTAGAACCAGATATGGGAATTATGAATTTACAATGCTTCCTTTTGGTTTAACAAATGCTACTGCTACATTCATGTGTTTGATGAATGGTATATTCACAGAGTTTCTGGATAAGTTTATAATTGTATTTTTGGATGATATACTTATATATTCCAAAACCGAGGAGGAGCATGAAGAACATCTTAGGATTACTTTGCAAATATTGAGAGAAAATCAATTGTATGCCAAGATCAGCAAGTGCACGTTCTATCAGAAAAAAATGTTATATTTGGGCCATATCATCTCTGAGGAAGGTGTGGCTATGGAGCCATCTAAAGTTAAGTCTATTTTGGAATGGCCTACTCATCGCAATGTCTTTGAGGTAAGATCATTCATGGGATTGGCTAGTTATTACCGAAAGTTTATAAAATATTTTTTGAGAATAACCAATTCAATTACATCTTTGCAAAATAAAGGTGTACCTTTCATCTAGAGTTTGAAATGTGAAAATAGTTTCAGACTTCTAAAGGAATTGCTTACATGCGCGCCTGTATTGAATATTTATGATCTGGATATTAAGAATTTTTGGTATGTATTGATGCATCACTTGAAGGAATCGGTGGAGTTCTAATGCAGTAAGGACATGTGATTTTATATGAATCACGGAAGTTGAAGGAGAATGAGAAGAACTACGCTACTCATGCCTTGCAACTAGTAGCCATTGTTTATGCACTTCGCATATGGAGACACTATCTTCTCGGAAATAAGTTTGAGTTAAGAATTGATCACAATCATTTAAAGTATTTGTTTGATCAACCTAAACTTAATGCCCAATAAGCAAGATGGGTTGAATTCTTAAGTGAGTTCATTTTCGAAATCAAGTATTTAAAGCCAAAGAAAATCGTGTAGCAGATGCACTAAGTAGAAGAGGACAGTTGATGCATGTTTCGGCCATCAACACTTGGAATTATGAGTTGCAAATCAGAATGCTTGAAGCTCTGAAAAGTGACCAGATTTATCTATAAGTGACAACAACATTGCAAGAAGGAAGTAAAGAATTAAAGTTCTGCAATTTTGCAGTAGCTGAGAATGGTATCCTTCATTTTTAGGATAGGATATATGTACCGGATAATGATGAGTTGAAGAGAATAATATTGAGGGAAATGCATAATGTACCTTATGTAGGACATCCCAGATATCAGAAAACTCTTACAACTGTAAAGAAGAATTTTTATTGGCCAAACATGAAAACGGAGGTGGCCAATTACATTGCCCGTTGTTTAGATTGTCAAAGAGTCAAAGTAGAGCATCAATATCTAGCTAGGTTACTTCATCCATTGCCTATTCCTGAATGGAAATGGGACACTGTAACCATTGAATTTATTACAGGTTCTCCTAGAACCATAAAGAAACATTATTCTATTATGGTAGTAATTGATAAGTTGACCAAATCAGCTCATTTCATTCATTTTCAATCAACTTTCAAGGTAGATAAAATTGTTGAGGTCTATATGAAGGAGAGTGCTAGGTTGCATTGTATTTCGAAAACCATTGTGTCGGATCGTGATCCAAAATTTACCTCTAATTTTTGGAAAGTTTTGTTTAAAGAGTTTGGGACTAATCTTAATTTAAGCACATCTTATCATCCCCAAACTGATGTGAAGACTGAACAAGTAAATCAAGTCATCGAAGATATGCTCAGGATGTATTTCATGGACAAACCAGGAAAATGGGAAGAGTACATGTACTTGGTGGAATTCCTTATAATAATGGTTATCAAGTATCTTTGAAAATGAGTCCATTTGAAGCCTTATATGGTAGAAAGTGTAATGTTGCAATCAATTGGGATAAATTAGTTGACAGGTTAATCATCCGACCTGAGATGCTTCAGGATATTGAACAAGAAGTGGTAAATATTAAACATAATTTGAAGATGGCACAAGATCGTCAAAAGAGCTATGCAGATAAAAGGAGGGCGCATAGAGAATTCGAGGTTGGGGACATGGTGTTCCTGAAGGTCAGAGGCAAGAAAAGTTCCTTGCAATTGGGAAACTGCAAGAAATTGGCCGCTAGATTTTGTGAACCATTCGAAATCTTGAGCAGAGTGGGATTAGTAGCTTACAAGCTAGTACTACCTCCAACCATCAAAATACATAATGTGTTTGATATTTCATTTCTGAAAAAGTATGTTTATGATATTAATCATGTTCTTGATTGGTCCATTCTTCAGGTGGAACCAGAAGGGGAAATACAGGTTCAACCAATCAGGATATTGGATCACAGAAGAAAGATACTCAAGAACAGAGTCATCAGATAGGTAAAGGTCCAATGGACCCATTACAGTCCTAAGGAATCTACTTGGGAACTGGAAGATATAATGTGGAAAGAATATCCGCATTTGTTTTGAAAATATGTATATATGAAAACCTTAAGACAACAAAATTTTGTATATGTATATGTTTGATACAATGTTAATCATCGAGGACGATGAAGACTCTAAGGGGAGGGGAAATGTAACACCCCTGGCCCAGATTAGAATTGATTTTGTAACTTAAACATTTTTCTATGAGATATGTACATAGCATGATAATATTTAATACAATTACCAGCAGGCTGCATCAGGAGCAATACGTTGAAGAGGAGATCCAAAGATTAACTGAGTGTTGTGAGGGGGTAAG
Source organism: Larix kaempferi (assembly GCA_027924585.1). Taxonomy (NCBI): domain Eukaryota; kingdom Viridiplantae; phylum Streptophyta; class Pinopsida; order Pinales; family Pinaceae; genus Larix; species Larix kaempferi. The sequence goes on from BSBM01000590.1 coordinate 256,323, forward strand.
GTCGACCTAGGTACCTTGTTTCCTAAACCCTTGTTCTATAAACCTTATGATAAAACCCAAAACCATACTCATAAGCCATAAACTCAAAGGGAGAATATTTATAAATTAAATATTCATTAATATAGTTAAGTATTTAATCTTGCTTAAGGAGAAAGGGGTGGTAACCTGTGCCTTTGGGACAACCACGTGGGAGCCCAAAGGGGACACAGGGTTACCTTGGGACGAAGGTTGAAGCTATTCATGGGGGGCAGAGGGACATTAGTCGAAGGAGGCATGGAGGGGACACACATAGAGTGGGAGAGGGACCCGTGCAGTGTATGCGGAACGAAGGGAGAAGGGAGGAAAGCCTGGGAAATATTTCATGTGACGAACCTGAACCCGAATTGATGAGTTAAACTGTTTTAGCCATGATTTCCCTTGGTTTCATATACTAGTCAATTGGAAATTATGCATGAGACCCATAGGGAATCCTGATGCTTGTAGGGAAGTGTATCGCTGTGCGTTTTGGGAAGGAACTTAGGTGGGTCAATTGCGGAATTGGCAAGGAATTGGTTACCAAATTGTTGTTTGTAGAACCCTATGCATATCTTATCCATGTTTCTTCTACCTTTGGCTCTGTGAGTGAGTTGAGGGGGTCGGTGAGACACCTTGGGTTAATTTCTAGATCTTGGCTCGGGGGTGAACTTGGGAGATGAAATCGTACAGGCTGGACAAGTTCTAAGGTTGGGTGGAGCATGGCTCACATGCATCCATTTGCAACCTTTACGTGAATTTCAGATAATTTTATCTGTGGATGAACTTTTAATGTTCATGTGAATTATTATGCTTATTATGTTCAAATTGTTGAATGAAAGAGTAATTAAATGTAAGCCATGATAATGCTATGCTTAAGCTTGTGTAGAAGGTTGTATTCATGAATGATGTTTCCTTCAATTGCATGAGTTATCTGCATTAGGAATATTATATGTGAAAGATGCACCGATTATACTTCATTTATGTACCTCATATATGCTTATCATCACACAACCTTAACGATGAATGGATGGTTCATGTATCATTCATAGCATGCTAGGCATAAACCTGGTTATGAATTTTGAATGCCTGATTGAGAGTCTTCTGTATGAATACAGCTAAGTTGTGTTGCGTTGTTAACTCTGCAAGCTATGATATGTCTATTTCCGAGCACAGATGGCATGCTTCTGGCTACCGGTGCATTAATTTATGTTTATGGGCCAACTAATGTAGATATGAAGCTGTTAATTAGATGCTTAATATAAAAAAAATTATTTTCATGGTATTGCACTGTAATTGTGTGTATGTGTAACGTGGGGTATGTTACAAGTTATGTAAAGATTCGCCAACAAATATTAGAAAACAAATTGTATGCAATCTTCTATAGCTTGGGTTGCACCTTCTATGACTGCACCCTCCATGGCTCAAACAACTATTAAAAAGATAAAAATTAAAAGCAATCATCTATAGTGACGATCACAACTATCCAAGACCAGCTCAACTCTCCTCTCAGAGAGACCGTCCAACGAATGACTTCGATTTCCTCCCTATTGAGAGGCCACAAAAAAAAACAATACATTAAAAAACAAAAGAACTTGGCTCCTTCTCTTGAGAATCCGCCAAAACTCAAAACCACCCCTGGTCATCAATAGAACAATCCGTGTTTAGTTGAGAACCATTTTTTTTATTTTCCAACCCTAATTGCTCCTTGAAACCATCTTCAATTTCTCATCCTAGAGGACACCCTCATTGTCCTTCTCCTTGTAAGTAAAACCCTAATTGTTTTCAATAAAACAATTAGTAACTTAGCCAATTAATATTTCCTTTAAAAGCATTTATGAATTCAAATAAGGAGCACATCCTCCTTTATTCAAAATCACTACATTGAGCAATCATAAATGTATCACTATTTTATAATACATTACAATGAATTCTTTTATATTTACTTATATGAAATTTACAATTTGTGCACAAACACTTGATTGAGATCCATCCTTAAGGAGAACTGCTTTCTTTTCCTTTGAACACTTAGGGTGATTTAAAAACCCTAACTAAATTTTATTTAAAGAATATAAAATATCCTATTTCGATTATTCACTACGTTATAGTTTATCATTTAACATTCTTTTTGCATTTTTATTTTAAGATATTCTTTGCTTTTTTCAATGTGGTTCACAACCCCGGAGAGGAGTGGCTACAGCCAAAGGAAGAATTCACAAGGGGCTTCACCCTAATGGATCTGATTAGGGAGCCTAACCCGATGGGGACATCAAGTGAGGCCTATATATCTATGCATAGTGACATGGGGATTTGACCCCAAGACCTTTTGCTTACAACTCCTAAGATATTCTTTGCTTATATAAGAAACCAATTATTCTCAATAATTTCTATCTTTTGTAATATAGATATATATGATATATATTTCATATATATGTTAGGAAAAAATTTCATTACAATTTACGTGTTTACTTTTCACACATAAATATTTACACTTACTTCTTGTAACATGAATGGTCCAACTTGCCATATTAATTTCAATAATAACAATACTGCATAGTATTTTCAATAGTATGCTAGGAGCATTACTTAGATTTATTTTAAGTTCATAGTCTTAAATAAATAAATAAGTTATCTTTCTCTTAATTAGGGTGACTATAATGTAGTCCCTTAAAATAAGAGAAACTTAACTTCGTCTTGATTAGAATCTCTAAAAATAACTTCTTTGGAACTCGATGCCAAAGTTAAGGTACTTCGGATAATCATTAAATCTTAGAATTATCTAATACTAATAATTAGCTTTATGCTAATAAATATGTCATAGAAGTCCACTATTTGCAAACCAACAAAGAGTGTTAAATTTTGAGCATTAATTCACAATACTCTAGGATCTTCACTGAGAGAATAACATATACAGTATATCAATGCATAACAATCATAATAAGCATGACAAGCATCACAAGAATCAAAAGCATGAGAGACAAGAGACACAGAGTTTCCGTGGGGAAAACCCTAAGGTGAAAAACCCCACAACTTCCTCAGAGATAGAGAGAGCAATGGATCAACCAAAGTACAACCAAAATACACTGAGATAGTCTCCTAGTAGCAAATGATCCTCCTCCTCACTAGTGCGCCACTTTCTGAGTGAGAGAAGTGTGACTTTCTGAATGATCAAAATAGAGATCTCCCGATCTCTATTTATACTAACCTGTTTGCCCAGTTACACTATGGGGACGACTTGTCTATCTAGATACATCCACAATATAATATATATTTCAGGGCCAACCCCACACATGGTGATCTAATAACCCATCGACAAGTACACACACTTGCGACACTTGTCAATCCACATGACGACACTTCCTTATAGAGGAATAACACATCTCTTATAAGGGTACAATAAATATATATATGAAATACATAGATGAAATACATTTCGAAGTTACATATACATCAACACTCCCTCCTAACTAGGAAGGTATTTCTCGACACAGTTCTGCTAGACAAGTCTTCTTCTCGGGATCATCGTCAGCATCATCATCACTGTTGCTGCTATCTCAACCAATCTCTGACTCTACTCGTCATAGGAAGTTCTATAGAGCCAGTCCTTTTTCATACTAGATGTAGGCCCACCACCTTCAGGTCTTCATCATCATTGGCCATACTATGGAATCATCAGGACTTATTACGTGCGTCACAAAACCTGGCTGTTGCATCCTAGGATATTACGAGTACACAGCTCTACCTGTTAGATCTCCCAGGAGCACATTACATGTGACCCATCACAAAACCTGGCTGAAGCATCCCAGGCTGTTAGGAGCACACGGCTCTACCTGTTGGATCTCCCAAGAGCACATTACATGTGAACTCACCACAAAACCTGGCTGAAGCATCTGAGGCCTTTTTCATCCCGTCCAGATCTCCCAGGAGCAAATTACATGTGGTCCACCACAAAACCTGGTTGAAGCATCTGAGGCCTTTTTCATCCTGTCCAAATCTCCCAGGAGCAAATTACATGTGGTCCACCACAAAACTTGGCTGAAGCATCTGAGGCCTTTTTCATCCTATCCAGATCTCCCAGGAGCAAATTACATGCCATAGGAAAAAACCTCGCAAGAGCATCTCAGGATGTTACAGGTACACAACTCCAACCTGAAGATCTCCCAGGGCACAAATTACATGTCCTCCCAGAGAAATGTCTCGAAAGAGCATCCCAGGTTGTTATGGGTACGCAACTCCGACCTATAGGATCTCCCAGACATGCTCATCTGCACAACCTAATCCACGGCCACAAAGTATCATCTGATACTCACCATACATCATCCTGATGTACACATGATCATCCTGATCATCATCACTGCAACATCCTGCTGCATGTCATCTGGACAAGATCGTCATCCACTATCACCCTGATCATACGATGCATCCATCTGATGCACACCAAGTATCTACCTAATACATATCATCATACACAGTGTATCCACCTGATACATAGATACCTGATCCACACAATGTATCCATCAACATACATGATCTACCTGATCATACCTTATACATATCAATATACCTGATCTACCTGATCATACAATGTATCCACCTGATACATATACAGATACATGGTCCAAGCATCCAACATGATGCATATACAAAATACATACAAATGATCCAACCGATCATATCTAGAATCCAACATGATGTGTACATACATATAAATGATCCAACTGATCATATCCAACATCCAACATGATGCGTACATACATATAAATGATCCAACTGATAATATCCAGCATCCAACATGATGCGTACATACATATACATATAAATGATCCAACTGATCATACAAAGCAGAAACTAGAACATCATCCTGATGCTCATCATCCAGCGCTTACATCCATAGCCATGTGAAGGATCCTCCTTCCAACATGCTTGGAATGGCTTCAGCAAATGTGTCCATCACTTCTTCCTCGAAGTGTCCTCGATCTGAAGAACACCAAGCCTCTCCCTGAAGTACTAAAACTTCACCCTAGCTAGTGGCTTCGTCAGCACATCTGTAATCTGCTCGTCCGTCGCAACATACAGGAGCTTCACAGCTCCTCTCTGTACCATATCCCCGATATAGTGATATTTTATCTCTATGTTTTTTTACCTATCATGAAACACTGGGTTCTCAGACAGCTTCACACAACTCTGGTTATCGCAGAAGATACCAGTAGCATCCAATGGGAGATCAAATAACTCAGATAGTAGCTTCCGTAGCCATATTGCCTCACAACTAGCTGAACAGGCTGCAACATACTCTGCCTCAGCTGTACTCAGTGCTACACAGGATTGTTTCCTGCTAAACCAAGAGATCACACCTGATCCCATACTGAAGCAGCATCCAGATGTGCTCTTCCTATCTGCAGCACTGCCAGCCCAATCTGAATCAACATAACCCTACAGGTTAAACTTTTGATTCGCTTCATACTTGAGCCCATAATCCACTGTACCCTTCAGGTACCTCAGAACATGCTTTACTACAACCAGGTGAACACTCCCCGGATCCGTTAGGAACTGGCTCAATGTGTTCATAGCAAAGCAAATATCCAGTCTCGTGTTCGTCAGGTACATCAAGGACCCAATCATCTGACAATACATAGAGACATCAACCGACTCAAATGAAGCATCACATAGAAGCTTTAGATCCGATGCCATAGGTGTGGCCATGGAATTGCAATCCATCATCCCGAATCTCTTCAGGATATCTACTGTGTACTTCCCTTGACCAAGGAAGATCCCACCCACACTCTGCCACACCTCCATACCTAGGAAATAATGCATCATTCCCAAATCTTTCATATCGAACTCAGCAGCAAGCTTCCTCTTAGTATCTACAATCAATCTGTCATCTCTTGTTCTAAATAAGTCATCCACATACACAACTAAGGTTGGAATCCGCTTTACTCTTGGTAAAGCCCAAACTAGATAGGAAACTGTCCATCCTACCATACCAAGTTCTGGGAGCTTGTTTCAAGCCATACTAGGCTTTCTTCAATCTGCACACATATGACTCCTTGTCATGTATTTCGAAACCAAGTGGCTACTCCACATATACTTCTTCTTCAACTACACCATTCAAGAAGGCAGTCTTGACATCCATCTGGTGTATTTTCCATTTCATTGCTGCAGCCAGGGAAAGTACTGTTCTGATGGAAGTATCTGGCTACAGGTGCAAAGGTTTCTTCATAATCTATTCCCTCTTTCTGAGAGAAGCCATGAGCTACAAATCTTGCTTTGTATTTCTCTACACTGCCATCTGCAGCATGCTTGATTTTGTAGATCCATTTGGAAGTCACAACAGACTTCTCTTTAGGTCTTGGTACAACATCCCAAACATCATTCTTCATTATTTATTGGTATTCCTCAACCATGGCGTCCTTCCATTCTTTCTTTTCCGCTGCTTCTTCATAACTGGAAGGTTCTTTGTTCATAATATCACAGAGTAAAGCAACATAGCTGGTATGTGATCTGGTTCTCTTCTTTGCTCTGTGTTCTTCTTCTGGAATTCCAAATCTTTCTGCATCTTGAATGAGCTCTCTAGCCTATGCAGGTTTCCTCTTGTGAGAGTTATCCTCACGAGGTGGATCTATAGGTTCTTGCGGATCTTCAAACTCACGAACAACTTCTGGAATTGCTTCAGTCATGGTAGTGTCTTGAAATCTAGTTTCCTTAGGTTCTTCATAAACTTCGATAGGTGCCTTCCTTGATTTGATGAATGCTGAGTTTTCATCAAATGTCACATCCCTGCTGACATCAATCTTCTTGAACCCTGGAAAGTATATTCTGTAAGCCTTCGAGCTTTCACTGTAACCCACAAAGATACCCTTCTTTCCTGAAGGATCTAGTTTGGTCCTCTTTTCCTTTGGGACATGAGTGAATACTGGACAACCAAATATTCTGAGATGGCTGACTTCAGGTTTCTTACCAGAAAAGACCTCTTCTGGTGTCTTCTTGTCCAATATCTTGTGGGGTGTTCTGTTCTGCACATATACAGCTGTTCTAGCTGCTTCTGCCCATAGATGCATAGGTAGATCCTGGTCATGTAGCATTTCTCTTGCTGCTTCCATGATTGTTCTATTTTTCCTTTCTACAACTCCATTCTATTGTGGATTGTAAGGAGCTGTCAACTCCCTCTTAATCCCTGAATCACTGCAAAGCTTCTTGAAGTCACCTGAGGTGAATTCTCCATCATTGTCGGATCTGAATGTTTTGATCTTCTTGTCAATTTGATTCTCCATCAAGGTTTTGAATTCCTTAAACTTATCAAACACCTCATCTTTGTTCTTCAAGAAGTATACCCAAGTCTTCCTGGAGAAGTCATCAATAAATGAGACATAGTAAACATACCCACTTAGAGAACTGGATGACATAAGACCACATACATCTGAGTGAATGATTTCCAGGATATCCTTTGCCTTGCTTTCACTGCTTGGGAAAGCCTTCTTAATGTTCTTACCTTTTGCACATCCTTTGCAAACACCTTCATGTTTGGTCTTGATTTCAGGAAGACCCTCTATAGCCTTGCTTGCAATTGGAAGTGCCCTATAGTGCATATGAGCAAGTCTTCTATGCCAAAGTTCACTTGACTCCATGGATTCATGCACCATGGCATGTTCAGGTTGTCCCTTCAATTTATACAAACCTCCCTCTTGCTCTCCAATCACTACTGCATCATCTATGGTCTTTCCCTTTAGCCACATTAGGACTTGGCCATCCACAAATGCAACCCTCATACCTTTTGCATCCAATGCAGAGATGGAGAGTAAGTTCTTCTTGAGCCCAGGTACATAAAGGACTTCTTTAATCTTCAAAGATTTTCCAGAATATAGGTTGTAGGAGGCTTCACCACTTCCTTTGATTGGGTATTGATAGTCATCCCCAAGTTTCACCTTATGGGGTGATTCATGTTCAGATAGGTTCACAAAAGATTCCTTAAACCCATTCATGTGTTTGGAAGCCCCACTGTCAATTAACCAATCATTACAACCATGGGAGATAGTACCTGTGAGAGCAGAGATCAGAACATACTCTTCTTCACTTGATGAGTCATCATTATTATCATCACTTTCTGCCCTAGCCTTCTTCTTGGGTGGTTCATCATCCTCGGCAGCATGAGCATGAAACCTTCTTTTGCTGCCCTTCTTCTTCTTGTTGAAGTTGTTGTTGTCCTTCTTGTTCTTGGGACAATTTATGGCAATATGTCCTTTCTCATTACAGCTGAAGCATATTCTTCTTTCTTTGAAGTGATGTGAAGATTTCTTGGAGTGAGATGGCTGTCTCTTGGACTTCCCTTTCTTGGTGTGAGCCGTGAGAGCTTGATCTTCATTCCCCATCTTTTCTTCTCGTGCCACAAGCCTTGCTTCTTCTTGTGAGCATTCTTCCCGTGGTCTACTGAAGGAAATCAACTTCTTTCTTGCACAGATTCCTTGAATGAAGGAGTCCCATGACCTAGGTAAGTCATTCAGAGTGGTCATGACAACTTCACCATTCTCCACCATTTCATCCACTGCTTCTAGTTGTTCCTTGATCTGGGAGACCCTTGAAAAATAAGATTGAATGGTTTCTCCATTCTAAAACTTTACTCCTTTCAATTGGTTCCGCAGGGTCATCTTCTGATTTATGTTCTTCCCTCCAAATAGCTTGGTTAAAGAGTCAAACATCTCTTTGGGTGTTTTTAGAGAAGAAACATGAGGTATGAGATGGTCTTTGATAGAATCAACAATGATTCTCTTTGCCTTGACCAAGTTCTTCTTATGCAATACTTTAGCCTCTTCATCCTCTGGGATAGGGATGTCTTCTTTTATATATGAGTCCAACTCATTCTCTTCCAGGATTAACCCAATCCTATACTTCCAAGCTCGGAAGTTATCAACCCCTTCAAGCTTATCCTCAAGCTTGGTGTGGTGAGACATTTTAAAGAGTACTTCAAATGGAAATAGAAAAGATTTAGGTCTTACCACTTGAAATGTTGAAAACTGGATCTCGTCCCGGATTAGGGTTTGTCAGAAAAACCCTAAAAATTCAAAATATGAATTTCAACTTTCTGAAAGGATAGAAAGATGCGCCTTGATGATCTGATCAGCCTGGTGCATTCAGAATTTGAGATTAGCAAAGTGTTACCCTTCAGATTTGACTTTTTGTCCTCCCGGGTTCACTAGGGAGAGCCCTGAATTAGGGTTTGTGTTTCCCGGAGATCTACCCAACCAAAAATATCGATCTAAATCTCTAAACTTCTATTTTTGCAAGGAGATTCCAGCTATGTCTTCAGATTTTAGAAATTCCTATTTTTGTGGAAACCCTAATTGTTAGGGCCAAATCTGAAAATGCTCAGAATTGAAATCTGATTGGGCAGATGGATTCTACTTGATGAGTAGAGTCAATCTACTATACTGCTTTTCCAAAATCTATGGAGAGAAACCCAATAAACAAGAAACTCAAGTTTCTGTCACTACAAAATGTCTTCTTCTCGGGTTAGCTCTGATACCATGTTAAATTTTAAGCATTAATTCACAATACTCTAGGATCTTCACTGAGAGAATAACATATACAGTATATCAATGCATAACAATCACAATAAGCATGACAAGCATCACAAGAATAAAAAGCATGAGAGACAAGAGACACAGAGTTTCTGTGGGGAAAACCCTAAGGTGAAAAACCCCACAACTTCCTCAGAGATAGAGAGAGTAATGGCTCAACCAAAGTACAACCAAAATACACTGAGATAGTCTCCTAGTAGCAGATGATCCTCCTCCTCACTAGTGCGCCACTTTCTGAGTGAGAGAAGTGTGACTTTCTGAATGATCAAAGTAGAGATCTCCCGATCTCTATTTATACAAACCTGTTTTCCCAGTTACACTATGGGACCAACTTGTCTATCTAGATACATCCACAATATAATATATATTTCAGGGCCGACCCCACACATGGTGGTCTAATAACCCATCGACAAGTACACACACTTGCGACACTTGTCAATCCACATGACAACACTTCCTTATAGAGGAATAACACATCTCTTATAAGGGTACAATAAATATATATATGAAATACATTCCGAAGTTACATATACATCAACAAATAGTCTACTCAAGACTTAATTCAACTTAGGACGATATCTAAGTGCTTTAGACCACCATGTGAACATCCATTGTTTACTCTTTTTCTTTTTCCCATGGCACCAAGATGACACATGTCATCAAACTCATGGATTCCCAGCCAATAAACTCTCCCCCTAGTGGATTCATTTGCCCCCATCATTTAGTTGCATCATGCCTTTAGTATCCTAAGTCTACAAATTCAAATTACAACTTAGGAAATCACAATAATAATTACACTACTTTACTAGAGGGGCCTTGGCCTTGAGCTCCTTGCCAAGAACTTGTACATTGTACATTTATATTTGTATCCTAGCCCTTAAATCAATTGACGAAGGGAAATGGAAAAACTGTCTTCAAATGGACACCAACTCAATAAGCAACTTTCGAACAACTCAACACAAGCTCTGCATTGCACCAGTACTTGTGCTACCTGATTTTCATCAGCCCTATGAGATTGAGATAGACACATCGGACTATGCCTTGGGCGCAGTGGTCACCCAGTCTAGTCACCTAGTCGCTTTTCATTCCGAAACTTTTAACGACATAGTTAGAATATATTTGACGTACGAAAAAGAACTACTCCATTGTGCAAGCTCTCAAGCAATGGAGGCATTACATCCTTGGCAAGGAAATGGTCATCCTCACTGACCATAAGCCTCTACACTTCTCTTCGACCCAGTTGAAACTACAAACAACTCAAAAAATCGAATGGATTAATTACCTACAACAATTCCAGTTGGTGATTAAGTATTAGAAAGGTAAATCTAAGGCCGCCGCCGATTGTCTAAGTCGACCACCCATTACTCTCCTTTTCACAGTGATGAGTATGCAGGGATACAACATGACCTCTTGGCCTTAATTGCATCAAGACGAAAATGACTTTTCATCAGTCTATTGACAACTTCAGACCGACAAGTTGTCGACCTCCGACTATTTCCTGAATGATACCTTGCTATACAAGCTTGGACAACTTTGTGTACCAACCGGTGAGCATCAACAACAACTCATTTGGTACGTGCACTAAAGCAAGACCGCAGGACACTTTGGAGTAGCAAAGACACTTGTTATTCTCCAAAAGTATTTCTTTTGGCTTACACTTAAAAATGACGTCAACAAGTACATTCGATCATGTGTGGTTTGTGCCATTGCTAAACCACATAATCGATGACAGGGATTGTACACACCTTTTCCAGTTCCTAGTCGACCATGGGAATCTATTTCTATGGACTACTTAACAAGATATCCTACTACCAGACATCAGCATGATGCAATCTTAGTAGTATTCGAGATATTTTTCAAGATGGCCATTCTCATTCCATGCAAGAAGACGACGATAGCGCAGCAGGCCACTTAGCTCTTCTTCACACATGTTTGGAAACACTTTGGTTTACCGAAAACCATTACTTCCGACCGAGATGCCATATTTGTTAGCATATTTTGGAAGAATCTATGGCAATAGCTAGACACACGACTCTCATATTTTTAAGGAAGATCACGTGCTTTTGACTATTTAAATTCTCTTTTATGGGGTTTTTATGCATGACAAAGTTTAGAGTTAGGATCAACTTGTAACTATACAAATTCTTAATCAAATCTTCAAAGTTTCTTTTAAATCTGCTAGTTAAAACAAGGTCTTATCTAATCATAAAAAATTAAGATTGGAATCATTATTTAAGATAATAATTTGGCTAGTTATCATTTTATCACTAAAATCTTCAAAAAAAAATACTTTAAATCTCGTATAAAGACTTTGAAATGGAATCACGGGCTAAGATGATAACTTAGCTAGTTATTATTTTAATATTAAAATATTTTAATAAAATAATACTGCCTTAAATTATAAATATCTAATTTAAGGTTAATTTAAAACAAATTCTATTTAAACTATTTTTTATAAAAAATAAAAGATAAAAAATAAAAGGAAACTAATTTTTATAATATAAAAAATAATGCAATTAATGAATTCAAAATAACATAGTGCTATAAGATTTATTTTAACTCATTTTCATAATTCATTTAAGGATAGTGGAGTTTATCAAGGATGAAAAGGTGAAGGTACAACGTTTTATCAGTGGCTTGCCTACGTATTATAAGGATAGATCGACTTATGATGAACCTCACATCTTGAAGGATTGCTTCCTAAAAGATAGATGCTTGTATGAGCAAGGCAATAATAGGAAGGAAGTGAAAAAGGTTTGGAAAGGTAAGCTGGAAGAGAAGCAAGATCAGAGAAGAAAGGGGTTTAAGCCTCTGGATACAAGGAAGGACACCTACTCTTCTTTTAAACCATCGATACCGAAAGAAGAATCCAGGATGGTTAATTCTTTAGGACAAAAGAAATCAACCCAAGGCAAATGTTGGGGATGTGGTAGTGACCATTTGTTAAGAAAATGTTCTGAAAGAAGAAACAAGGGAACCGGTGTATATAATATGCAAGAAGCTTCTACTATTGGCGATGTTGCTAGAAGTGTTCCTCGCATCTATGCAGCATTGGATAATTGCCAAGATGATCATCAATCTTCTATGATCGAGATTGAAGGTAAACTAAATGATGTGCCGATTTCAATTTTAATTGATTCCGGAGCTTCTTATAGCTATATTAATACTAAGTTGGTTGAAAGGTGTAAATTGATGACTCATAAGTTGTCTAAGTATAGGATGGTTCAATTGGAAACTGGTATGAAGAGGAAGATCACAGCTATGGTCAAAATTTGTTGTTATGAAATGAATGGAAACCAAACCTGTACAGATTTGGACATCCTTCCCCTTGGATCATATGATCTGCTGATCGGTATGGACTGGCTTGAGAAACACTTTGTTGTGTTGGACTGCCACAGTAAAGTTGTTACATGTTTGAATCATGAGAGAAACCTTAATGTATAGATAAGAGGTATTCAGAGACCTATATCCTTAAGACAGATTTCAATCTTGCAAATGAAGAAGTGCATAAGGAAAAGGTGCTAGTTGTATGCTATTTAGGTAGAAGAGTTGGTTAATGAAAAAGAATCAAGCTTGGGTGAATATCTAGTATTGAAAGAATTTATAGATGTATTTTAGGAAGCTCCTAGGTTAACACCCAGGAGGGATATCGATTTTACAATCGATTTGGTGCCTGGATCTATCCCAACTTCAAAAGCACCATACAAAATGGGTACTCCATAGTTAAAAGAATTGAAAATGCAACTTGAGGAGTTATTGAAGAAAGGGTATATACGGCCTAGTATATCACCTTGGGGTGATCCTGTTATATTTGTAAGAAATAAGGATGGCACACTTAGATTATGTGTGGACTACAGGCAGTTAAACAAAGTCACAATTAAGAATAGGTATCCTCTACCTAGAATTGATGATCTTTTTTATCAATTAAGAGGTGCAAGAATATTTTCTAAGATAGATTTCAGATTCGGATATCACCAGATACGTATTAAAGATGAAGACATTTGTAAAACAACATTCAGAACCAGATATGGGCATTATGAATTTACAGTGCTTCCTTTTGATTTAACAAATGCTCCCGCTACATTCATGTGTTTTATAAATGGTATATTCACAGAGTTTCTGGATAAGTTTATAATTGTATTTTTGGATGATATACTTATATATTCCAAAACCGAGGAGGAGCATGAAGAACATCTCAGGATTACTTTGCAAATATTGAGAGAAAATCAATCGTATGCCAAGATCATCGAGTGCATGTTCTATCAGAAAAAATTGTTATATTTGGGCCATATCATCTTTGAGGAAGGTGTGGCTACGGAGCCAGCTAAAGTTAAGGCTATTTTGGAATGGCCTACTCCTCGCAATGTCTTTGAGGTAAGATCATTCATGGGATTGGATAGTTATTACCGAAATTTTCTAAAATATTTTTTGAGAATAACCAATTCAATTATATCTTTGCAAAATAAAGGTGTACCTTTCATCTAGAGTCTGAAATGTGAAAATAGTTTCAGACTTCTAAAGGAATTGCTTACATCCACGCCTATATTGAATATTTCTGATCCAGATATTTAGAATTTTTGGTATGTATTGATGCATCACTTGAAGGAATCGGTGGAGTTCTAATGCAGTAAGGACATGTGATTTTATATGAATCACAGAAGTTGAAGGAGCATGAGATGAACTACGCTACTCATGCCTTGCAACTATAGCCATTGTTCATGCACTTCGCATGTGGAGACACTATCTTCTGGGAAATAAGTTCGAGTTAAGAACTGATCACAATAGTTTAAAGTATTTGTTTGATCAACCTCAACTTAATGTCCGACAAGCAAGATGGGTTGAATTCTTAAGTGAGTTCATTTTCGAAATCAAGTATTTAAAGGCAAAGAAAATCGTGTAGCAGATGCACTAAGTAGAAGAGGACACTTGATGCATGGTTTGGCCATCAACACTTGTAATTATGAACTGCAAATCAAAATGCTTGAAGCTCTGAAAAGTGACCAGATTTATATATAAGTGACAACAAGATTGCAAGAAGGCGGTAAAGAATTAAAGTTCTGCAATTTTGCAGTAGCTGAGAATGGTATCCTTCATTTTAAGGATAGGATGTATGTACCGGATAATGATGATTTGAAGAGAATAATATTGAGGGAAATGCATAATGTACCTTATGTAAGACATCCCAGATATCAAAAAACTCTTACAGCTATAAAGAAGAATTTTTATTGGCCAAACATGAAAAAGGAGGTGGCCAGTTACATTGCCCATTGTTTAGAATGTCAAAGAGTCAAAGCAGAGCATCAATATCTAGCTAGGTTACTTCATCCATTGCCTATTCCTAAATGGAAATGGGACACTGTAACCGTTGAATTTATTACAAGTTTTCCTAGAACCATAAAGCAACACTATTCTATTATGGTAGTAATTGATAAGTTGACCAAATCAGCTCATTTAATTCATTTTCAATCAACTTTCAAGGTAGCTAAAATTGTTGAGGTCTATATGAAGGAGAGTGCTAGGTTGCATTGTATTCCGAAAGCCATTGTGTTGGATCGTGATCCAAAATTTACCTCTAAGTTTTGGAAATTTTTGTTTAAAGAGTTTGGGACTAATCTTAATTTAAGCACATCTTATCATCCCCAAACTGATGGGAAGACTGAACAAGTAAATCAAGTCATCGAAGATATGCTCAGGATGTATTTCATGGACAAACCAGACAAATGGGAAGAGTACCTGTACTTGGTGGAATTCCTTATAATAATGGTTATCAAGTATCTTTGAAAATGATTCCATTTGAAGCCTTATACGGTAGAAAATGTAATGTTGCAATCAATTGGGATAAACCAGTTGATAGGTTA
This sequence comes from Larix kaempferi, assembly GCA_027924585.1. Lineage (NCBI taxonomy): Eukaryota > Viridiplantae > Streptophyta > Pinopsida > Pinales > Pinaceae > Larix > Larix kaempferi. The sequence goes on from BSBM01000590.1 coordinate 271,768, forward strand.
ATCATCGGACCTAAGATGCTTCAGGATATTGAACAAGAAGTGGTAAATATTAAATAGAATTTGAAGATGGCACAAGATCGTCAAAAGAGCTATGCAGATAAAAGGAGGACGCATAGAGAATTCCAAGTTGGGGACATGGTGTTCCTGAAGGTCAGAGGCAAGAAAAGTTCCTTGCAATTGGGAAACTGAAAGAAATTGGCCGCTAGATTTTGTGGACCATTCGAAATCTTGAGTAGAGTGGGATCAGTAGCTTACAAGCTAGCACTACCTCCCACCATCAAAATACATAATGTGTTTGATATTTCATTTCTGAAAAAGTATGTTTATGATATTAATCATGTTCTTGATTGGTCCATTCTTCAGGTGGAACCAGAAGGGGAAATAAAAGTTCAACCAATCAGCATATTGGATCACAGAAGAAAGATACTCAGGAACAGAGTCATCGAACAGGTAAAGGTCCAATGGACCCATTACAGTTCTAAGGAATCTACTTGGGAACTGGAAGATATAATGTGGAAAGAATATGCGCATTTATTTTGAAAATATGTATATATGAAAACCTTAAGACAACAAAATTTTGTATATGTATATGTTTGATACAATGTTAATCATCGAGGACGATGAAGACTCTAAGGGGAGGGGAAATGTAACACCCTTGGCCCAGATTAGAACTGATTTTGTAACTTAAACATTTTGCTATGAGATATGTACATAGCATGATAATATTTAGTACAATTACCAGCAGGATGCATGAGGAGCAATACACTGAAGAGGAGATCTAGAGATTAACTGAGGGTTGTGAGGGGGTAAGGTGGACCTAGGTACCTTGTTGCCTAAACCCTTGATCTATAAGCCTTAGGATAAAACCCAAAACCATACTCCTAAGCCATAAACTCAAAGGGGGAATATTTATAAATTAAATATTCATTAATATGGTTGAGTATTTAATCTTGCTTAAGGAGGAAGGGGTGGTAACCTGTGCCTTTGGGACAACCACGTGGGAGCCCAAAGGAGACACATGGTTACCTTGGGACGAAGGCTAAAGCTAGTCATGGGGGTTAGGGGGGATGTCAGTTGAAGGAGGCATGGAGGGGACACACATAGAGTGGGAGAGGGACCCATGCGGTGTATGCAGAATGAAGGGAGAAGGGAGGAAAGCCTAGAAAATATTTCATGTGACGAACCTGAACCCGAATTGTTGAGTTAAACTATTTTAGCCATGATTTCCCTTGGTTTCATATACCAGTCAATTGGAAATTATGCATGAGACCTAGAGGGAATCCCGATGCTTGTAGTGAAGTGTATCTCTGTGCATTTTGGGAAGGAACTTAGGTGGGTCAATTGCGGAATTGGCAAGGAATTGGTTACCAAATTGCTGTTTGTAGAACCCTATGCATATCTTATCCATGTTTCTTCTACCTTTGGATCTGTGAGTGAGTTGAGGGGTTCGGTGAGACACCTTGGGTTAATTTCTAGATCTTGGCTCGGGGGTGAACTTGGGAGATGAAATAGTATAGGCTGGACAAGTTCTCTGGTTGGGTGGAGTGTGGCTCACATGCATCCAGTTGCCACATTTACGTGAATTTCAGATAATTTTATATGTGGATGAACTTTTAATGTTCATGTGAATTATTATGCTTATTATGTTCAAATTGTTGAATGAAAGAGTAATTAAATGTAAGCCATGATAATGCTATGCTTAAGCCTGTGTAGAAGGTTGTATTCATGAATGATGTTTCCTTCAATTGCATGAGTTATCTGCATTAGGAATATTATATGTGAAAGATGCATGGATTATAATTCATTTATGTACCTCATATATGCTTATCATCACACAACCTTAACGATGAATGGATGGTTCATGTATCATTCATAGCATGCTAGGCATAAACCTGGTTATGAATTTTGAATACCTGATTGAGAGTCTTTTGTATGAATACGGCTAAGTTGTGTTGTGTTGTTAACTCTACAAGCTATGATATGTCTATTTCCCGGCACAGATGGCATGCTTATGGCTACTGGTGCCTTAATTTATGTTTATGGGCCAACTAATGTAGATATGAAGCTGTTAATAAGATGCTTAATATAAAAAAAATTATTTTCATGGTATTACACTGTAATTGTGTATATGTGTAACGTGGGGTACATTACAAGTTACGTAAAGATTTGCCAACAAATATTAGAAAAAAAATTGTATGCAATCTTCTACATCTTGGGTTTCACCTTCTATGACTGCACCCTCCATGGCTCAAACAACTATTAAAAAGATAAAAATTAAAAGCAATCATCTATAGTGACTGTCACAACTATCCAAGACCAGCTCAACTCTCCTCTCAGAGAGACCGTCCAACGAATGACTTCGATTTCCTCCCTATTGAGAGGCCACAAAAAAATTCAATACATTAAAAAAAAAAAGAACTTGGCTCCTTCTCTTCAGAATCCGCCAAAACTTAGAACCATCCCCGGTCATCAATAGAAAAATCCATGTCGAGTTGAAAACCATTTTTTTTAGTTCCCAACCCTAACTGCTCCTTGAAACCATCTTCAATTTCTCATCCTAGAGGACACCCTCATTCTCCTTCTCCTTGTAAGGAAAACCCTAATTGTTTTCAATAAAACAATTAGTAACTTAGCCAATTAATATTTCTTTTAAAAGTATTTATGAATTCAAATAACGAGCACATCCTCCTTTATTCAAAATCACTACATTGAGCAATCATAAATGTATCACTATTTTATAATACATTATAATGAATTCTTTTATATTTACTTATATGAACTTTACAAGTTATGCACAAACACTTGATTGAGATCCATCCTTAAGGAGAACTGCTTTATTTTCCTTTGAACACTTAGGTTGCTTTAAAAACCCTAACTAAATTTTATTTAAAGAATATAAAATATCCTATTTCAATTAGTCACTACGTTATAGTTTATCATTTAACATTCTTTTTGCATTTTTATTTTAAGATATTCTTTGCTTTTTTCAATGTGGTTAACAACCCCGGAGAGGAGTGGCTACATCCAAAGGAAGAATTCACAGGGGGCTTCACCCCAATGGATCTGATTAGGGAGCCTAACCCGATGGGGACATCAAGTGAGGCCTATATATCTATGCATAGCGACACAGGGATTTGACCCCAAGACCTTTTGCTTAAAACTCCTAAGATATTCTTTGCTTATATAAGAAACCAATTATTCTCAATAATTTCTATCTTTTGTAATATAGATATATATGATATATATTTCATATATATGTTAGGAAAAAATTTCATTACAATTTACGTCTTTACTTTTCACACATAAATATTTACACTTACTTCTTGTAACATGAATGGTCCGACTTGCCATATTAATTTCAATAATAACAATCCTGCATTGTATTTTCAATAGTATGCTAGGAGCATTACTTAGATTTATATTAAGTTCATAGTCTTAAATAAATAAATAAGTTATCTTTCTCTTAATTAGGGTGACTATAATGTAGTCCCTTAAAATAAGAGAAACTTAACTTTGTCTTGATTAGAATCTCTAAAAATAAATTCTTTGGAACTTGCTGCCAAAGTTAAGGTACTTCGGATAATCATTAAATCTTAGAATTATCTAATACTAATAATTAGCTTTATGCTAATAAATATGTCATAGAAGTCCACTATTTGCAAACCAACAAATAGTCTACTCAAGACTTAATTCAACTTAGGACGATATCTAAGTGCTTTAGACCGCCATGTGAACATCCATTGTTTACTCTTTTTCTTTTTCTCATGTCACCAAGATGACACATGTCATCAAACTCATGGATTCCCAGCCAATAACCTCTCCCCCTAGTGGATTCATTTGCCCCCATCATTTAGTTGCATCATGCCTTCAGTATCCTAAGTCTACAAATTCAAATTACAACTTAGGAAATCACAACAATAATTACAGTACTTTACTAGAGGGGCCTTGGCCTTGAGCTCCTTGCCAAGAACTTGTACATTGTACATTTATATTTGTATCTTGGCCCTTGAATCAGTTGACGAAGGGAAATGGAAAAACTATCTTCAAATGGACACCAACTCAACAAGCAACTTTCGAACAACTGAACACAAGCTCTGCACTGCACCAGTACTTGTGCTATCTGATTTTCATTAGCCCTATGAGATTGAGATGGATGCATCGGACTATGCCTTGGGCGCAGTGGTCACCCAGTATAGTCACCTATTTGCTTTTCATTACGAAACTTTTAACGACACAGTTAGAAGATATTCGACGTACGAAAAAGAACTGCGCCATTGTGCAAGCTCTCAAGCAATGGAGGCATTATATCCTTGGCAAGGAAACGGTCATCCTCACTGACCATAAGCCTCTACACTTCGCTTCGACCTAGTTGAAACTACAAACAACTCAAAAAATCAAATGGATTAATTACCTACAACAATTCCAGTTGGTGATTAAGTATCGGAAAGGTAAAGCTAAGGCCGTCGCCGATTGTCTAAGTCGACGACCCATTACTTTCGTTTTCACAGTGATGAGTATGAAGGGATACAACATGACCTCTTGGCCTCAATTTTATCAAGACGAAAATGACTTGTCATCAGTCTATCGACAACTTCAGACCGACAAGTCATCGACCTTTGACTATTTCCTAAATGATACCTTGCTATACAAGCTTGGACAATTTTGTGTACCAACCGGTGAGCATCGACAACAGCTCATTTGGTACGCGCACTAAAGCAAGAATGCAGGACACTTTGGAGTAGCAAAGACACTTGTTATTCTCTAAAAGTATTTCTTTTGGATTACAGTTAAAATCGACATCAACAAGTACATTCGATCATGTGTGGTTTGCACCATTACTAAACCACATAATTGATGACAGGGATTGTACACGCCTTTTCCAGTTCCTAGTCGACCATGGGAATCTATTTCTATGGACTACTTGATGAGATATCCTACTACCAGACATCAGCATGACACAATCTTAATAGTAGTTGACATATTTTTCAAGATGGCCATTCTCATTCCATGCAAGAAGACGACGATAGCACAGGAGGCCGCTTAGCTCTTCTTCACACATGTTTGGAAACACTTTGGTTTACCGAAAACCATTACTTCCGATCGAGTTGCCATATTTGTCAGCATATTTTGGAAGAATCTATGGCAACAGCTGGACACACAACTCTCATTGTCAACAACTTTCCATCCTCAGACCTACGGATATATGAAAGTTGTGAATCGCTTGGTAGTACAACTGCTTCGCATGTACAACCACAAGAATCGACGAACATGGGATGGAAGTATTCCATACATACAACACAGTCACAATTGTGCTCAGTACAGATCTACGAGAAAGATTCAATTTGAGATCTGTTATGGATTTCAAACCTTAGTGCCTATCGACTTGATCAGCTCCTCGACACAGTCGAACCCCGACACCGACTACAGCTAGCGGGAAGTTGATAAATCCTTGAAGTTTCAAGATCAGATTTGTGACATCCAGAAGCAAGCATAGGAAATGTTTCAACAAGAAAGCATGAAAGCTAAGGCCCGACACGACAAGAATCATGTTCCTCATTCATTCCAAATTGGGGATAAGGTCTAGTTACATCTCAAGAAGGAGCGCTTCACCTGTCCATACAAGAAGCTCAAACCTTTGTGATATGGTCCATACAATATTCTTCGACAGATTGGAGAAAATGCTTTCTAGCTCAACATTCATGCATGCCTGGGATTGCATCCAGTGTTCAATGTGGATCTAATTCAACCATACCATGCACCACTGTTAGAACAGAATGACTTATCGATAGCAGAACCCGAATACATCCATCCATATGTTCAAGAGCCTCTTCCTTGCGACACCATCGTGGGACGACGAGTATGCCATACAAGGATGCACATAATTCCCTTGTTTCAGGTTGCTAAAGTCGGACAACTCCCATCCCAAGGAAAGTGGTACTCTGCTATTGAACTGACCGACAAGTTTCCTCACTTGAACGAGCAAACAATGGGGACCATTGTTTATTAAGGAAGGAGGTATGATCCACTCAGCACTTGTAATTATTGTCGGATGCTAACAACGACTACGACAAGTCATCGACTTCAACAAATTATGAATTCGACACAACTTCGACAAACTCAAAAACTTCGTCAATTTGAATGACCTAGAACAGTTTCACGACGTCGACATGCAGCATCGACCTGCGACTTGCGACTGTTGAACCACGATAGAATGTCTCTCTGTCTTCTAGTTGACTATAACGGTTGAAGTTCCGAAACTGTTCTAAATTCTCTTGTAATTGATCGTAATGGGAAGGAACCCAAGCGTCTCAACATTCTCTATATAAGCATGTAAAATTTTGTAACATACATCTTATCATAGAATCTTTTTAGTCATCAAGTAATAGAGAAGAACAGTTCGCATTCCTGCATATTGTCTGTGTTTATCTGTGTAGTGTATTCATGTTTTGCTTATTCTATTTCTTAAGCTTCCACCATAATAGAACCGACTCATTCAGTCGAACTGTTGTCCCCCTCGTGCGCCTGGGCGCGTGCGGATCAATAAGCCTCTGAAGTGTCCCACAATGTACATTTTTAAAATATTTTACACACACACACACACACACATATATTGTTTCAAAGTAAACTAGAAATTTTTGTTTGTTAGTCACCAACCATCATGGGAAACAAGAAACGTCGAAGCAAGAAACATGATCGTGATGAAATTAATGAAGATGAAATACCAGAAAGGACCAAAGAAAGGATGAGGCAACGATGAGAAACATTGAGAAAGCAACAAGAAGAGGATGTAGGTCAACCTTCGGTGCCTCCAACTCCAATTGAGGGCAATATTGGTAAGAGAGAGCAACAAGAAGAGGATTTAGGTCAACCTTTGGTGCATCCAACTCCAATTGAGGGCAATATCGGTAATTTTCTTACTTCATTCTTCAAAATCTAATTATTTTACTTCTTAATTCTTACCTTTTACCCCATTCTTACAATTATCATGTTTCAAAATTAGTTACAATTATCATGTTAAAATTAGTTACAATTATCATACTGATTAGTTACTAGCAATCGGATTTTTAAGATATTTTATCACACACACACACACACACACACAGACACCACATGAATTATAAATTTAATTTGCTTAATTTCTATTGGTCACATGTAATTTTTATCTACTAAATAGTGTAGTGAAATGTGCATGCAAGCATTGAGTGTTATTAGAGAATATTAGTACATGCTAGTGTAACTAGTATCAATGTATATAGAAAAAATTTGTGTTCTCAAAATTTCCATGTGGTGTTAAACTTTATTCCTCAAGGTTGGGTTTGATAGGAAGTTTCAAATATCACAGTGGAATTGATAGTCAAATATTCATAGCAATGATCACTCTAGAACAACTTAAATTCAACTGTGTATGTGAAAAAAACAAAAAGTTAGAATTGGTTGCAAATGTTTATTTATGTCCATGATTCATCCTTAAACTAGATGTAATGTGCATGCAATTTCACACATTAAATGATAGATTATGAGACCTGCATTGTAAATTACATCCTTGGGATGGATGTTGGAACAAAATGTGAGAATATACTTAAATTTTATATAACAAATTAGTTAATAAATTTCAAATGAAATGATTGCAAAACTAGTAAATAATTAGTTAATTAACGAACTAACAAATTGAGGTTTGTGGGTCATTTGTAAACCTTGAAAATTTCCTCACTTTCCATTTAATACAACATTCACAAAGTTCACTTGACTTTTAGACGTATATTAATACTCCATGTACAATAGATATTGTAATTTTGTTAAATATATATAATGGCACCCATTTCCTTTTAAAATGCACCCTAGGTAGTAAATTACTACCTCTTAACATATGAAAACCATAATAAATTTGGTAATTTGATTTTCATTTAAAACCTTAATTTTAATCTCTATTTAATTTAATAAAGAATAGATAAAATGTTTAGCTTTAATATATATTAGATTAAAGAATAGAAAAAACGTATAGTTTTTATATATTATCTAGATATGGAGTGATTTTTTTCATTTAATTTGACAAGTTTCGATACCAATGTCTAATTTACATCAATTAAATTTGACATCTTCCAATTATTAAATTTGTTATATGTATATCAATTAAATTTGATATTTTCCAATTCTAAAACAAGTTGAATATATATACAATATTCTTCCAACTAAACTACAAATTATCCAGAGTATTGTTTTTTTTTACGAGATTAAATAAATTTTAATACTTAAAAGATATAATTAAGATTAAAATGAAGTGTAATTAATTTATAATCAAATAATTAACATGTAATTAAGAAGAAGAAGGGTGTGGGTACTAGTAAATACCTTGCACCACTTTAAATAAATGTTGATAAATCTAAAAGATATTTACATTAAAATCAAACATAGTTAACATAATGAATTTAATTTACTTAAAATATATAATTTACATAAATTCAATCCATAGTTTTAACATAATCCAAAAGAATCTAATGTAGGTTACTAAATTTTATTATTTTAAATTATGTAGAAAGTAATAATTTGTATTTTCATATGTTGATAGATTATTAGATTAAAAGTCACCTTAAAGGTTATTGCAAAATCTTAAATTGAAAGTGCACATGTATTAAATAAATCTTTATTAACCTTGAATTATGTTATGATAGTTAAACAAGTGAGGTTGTATGGATTTATAATGCTTGATATAATGGATTCTTGTGAGTGATGATTGGATATGATTTTTTTTTCTAAATTCAAACTTTATAAATACCATGATTTCTATCACGTGAGTAGAAATATGATTAGTCACTCTTTTGAAATGTATCAAAAAACTTTTGTATCATATTTAGATATTAGTTAACACGTACACATAGAATAGACATAATTTAAATTTTAGATGGATTATTTTTTAGTAATGGTCTTCCCTTCTCACTCCACTAAGCGAAGAAATCCCTTAAAACATCAACCATAACAACTTAATCCAACCCACATAATTTCTACAGAGGAGGGCACAAAATAATTTGTTAGTATAAGGTAGGATTGTTGGGATAGGAATCCAAATAATGCCCATCAATCATTTATCATCTAAAACATAGTTGTTGTCTATAGGGAACCTTTAAAATCCCTTCATCATCAAGTGGAAATGAATTCCCGAGGAAATAGGTGCTGTGCTAGAGCAGGTTAAACCCGAGGTAACGTGTTTTTGTTCTCTTGGGGGGGCTACCCACTGCTTGTTTAAATAAGACGACACAATATTGTTTGAGGGATAACTTCTTCCCCCCCATTTGAGGAAGGTTCTTAGTGGCCAAAACATAGTATATCTACCCTATAGGTTATTGTTGTGGGATTATGATAATACCTGGATCAAAGTTTGTTTACTGTTGGTACCGCTCCTAGTGCCCCTTGTTACAACTGATCATTTGTTACCTTCGTGGGCCGTCTCCGGTAGGTTCACAACCATCAGCACGAGAGCCTTTGGAAGGTCTAGTTACAATTTGAGTGGAAGGATGCTAGGTCATAAGGACCTATTCACATTTTATGTTGCAAATATGTTGCATGTTAAATTTTTGAAATACGTTTCTAATTATTTAGAAAACGAGTATAATAGAGCCTCGAGGCTTGATTTAGTAGGATAGTTTCAAATTTATGGATAACCTCCAAAGCACCTAAACTTTGGGGAAAAGTTGTATGGTGATACAGGAGTGTACCTAAGATGAAATTGTATAAGGATGCTCTCACAATGAAGCATATGCACAATTGAGAAATCAATCAAGGTAAAGGGTTGGATAATTAGAAAGATGCAAGACTAAACCAAGTATGGATGAGTGCTTGGTAATATGGAATATTTTTTATGAATAGCGATAATAAAGTCTAATAGTAGGAAGGAATCAAAGATACCAATAATGGGTTTTTTGTGTCTTGAATAAAAATGCATTCTAGCTATTGATTGTGATTGGTATATGTGCAAGCTGAATTACAACCTAGATATCTAGGGTAGTTCTTGCTTATTGGATTGGAAATTGTATGTCATGATAGAATACTTAGAAAAGGTATTGACGATACCAACATGTAGATAATATAAGCGGGATTCATAACCATGTTATAGTTGGTTGTTGTCTACAACCAAGGAACAATGACAACTAATGGAAACATGGAGTAGATTAAAGCATATAAAAAACATGGAGCAAAATAGTAGGTAAAGAACACAAAATAAATCGACAATTAAAGAACTTGATGTAGCCCATACAAGAGATGGGTGAATCATCTATGTGAAAAAGTCTAGATGCATACCTATGTGTAAAGTTCATGAGAATATTGCAACATGGAGGGAATGATTATAGCCATACATGAGTATTGTTCTACAATAAGATAAATAATGATGAGTGCATTTCTTAGTATATATGTATATAGAAAACAAATCAAAGGACATAAGATATTATAGTAATATCTAGAATAGAACTATGAAGAGATAACATGAGTGAAAAATGTATTTGAATTCAAATGGCATGGAATGAAAAAAAGAATAATTTTGAAACATGACACCAAGTGGAGTTGGAATGGATTTCATTACAACACTACCAGTTCTAGGAAGTCCAGGTTAAGTTACTTTTGGGGCAAGATTGACCAAGGGAAGGAAAAAATAGGAGAAATTTGGTATTATTACGATGAACTTAAATTAGGAATGACCAATTTGGGCTTCTCTATAATTGCTCAAGTTAAGTGGAGCAACATGATTATGTGAGCAATATGCACTTGGAACCAAAATTTAGGAAAATATTGTTGCATAGTGAAGTTGGGCTTGAGGATAGCTTAAGACAATAGTGGAATATGCTACAATAAAAAAGGAAGTTGCATATTGCTAAGAAAATAACAAAACCATAGTTAATGATCCATTGTGAAATTAGTAGAGAGGTCATGAATTGGGTCAGCTATGATGCAAAAACATAGCTCCATTCTATGTAAAAGAGTTGGAAAGGAGAAAAACTCTCAAATCATATCTTATTTTCATATATTGTAATTTTTGAGTGGTGAGAAGGGATATATATAAGCCTCCATAAAACCCAAATTGATTAGGTAACATCGAAGATGTTAATGAAAGCCATGTAGTTGTGAATTTATTTGTGTTGATTGCATAAGTGATGGAAAAGGGATTGAGTAAGAACCCCTTCAACCATATTTAAATTCCCTAAATTTGAATGTGCTTGTGATGTTTGAATACATTTAAAATAGTCATGGGTGAGAATTCAGTATTTGTATGCTTCTTTCTGTAATATAACTGACCTGATATCGGATGATATTATCTCAATCTCAAACTTCGAAATCAGAAAATTGCATAATAGAAACTAGTTAAGATGAAACTAGTCTTGGTTAGTGGTTAACCCACCCAAAGGTGACTGATGGACACTTTTGGATATGCCAAATGTACTGGGGAGTGTCCAACAGCAAGGAAAGAAGAATCAAGGCCAGATTCTGATTTCTAAGCACAATGTACTGGGGTCATTTATGTTTTGAACATCATCTAGGATGAAGTCTACTCCAAGGATTCTTGGCACACCAGCATATGCCTACTAAACTCTTTCACTTACAATTGACATCAACCAGACATGGATAAAAATTCATAACCCAATAATATAATTATGTACAAGTTTCACAGAGGTTTTGGGAGGTTCTAGCAATGTTTGGAGTCAATGGGAGAAAGAGAGCTAGGATGGACTGCTCAACTAGATTGTTTCCAAGATCTCCCAAATAGGCTGAGAGGGATACGAATTCCCAAGAAGAGGCTTGTAAATTATTCATAAATGTATTAATAATATCATATGACTAATAAAACCAAAATTGAGCATTCAGAGGAAGTTTAATTGAACATACTGAAAAACTAGTCAAATAGAAAGGCACAGTGAGCTAATCTTGATAAGTCTGAATGCAAACATCCATAGAAGGTCACAAATATAATTTTTTTTACTTGGGATGGATTCTATATTACATTTAAAACCTAAATAAACCTTCATAAAGGAAAATGGTTTCATAGAAATTAGTATATTACAATTCTTGGAAAACTAGTCAATTAAAATTGCACAAAGAGCTAGTCTTAATAATTATGGACTCAAACAACCTCTAAGGATCTTGAAATATTATTCTGATATTTAATGTAACTCAGACATGACATTAAAAGAAGTAAAAAATAATCACTGAGATGATTAATCAATAAACAAAATTCTTGTGGCTCTATCTTGATAGAGAGCCATTAATAGTGAGTTATTACACTGAATGGAAGAAGAATGTTACAAAAGAGTAAGAAGAAGAGATTTTGACACTGAATATGATCTATATGATGATAATGATCTGATGTATTTTCATGGGAGGCGTATTAATCTTATGTATATTCTTTCAATCTCTCCAATTGATCTCTCTCTCTCTCTCTCTCTCTCTCTCTCTCTCTCTCTCTCTCTCTCTCTCTCTCTCTCAGTGAAACTCATTAAAACTACATCAAACCGGCTTGGATCTCTACATCAACTTTTGAAGGATTGATATTTACATGAAATAGATGAATACTATCTACAATAAACTCAGTGATGAAGATTGGATTTCATCATCCTTTAAGTAGAAGCATGGGGCACACATCCTAGCTAGGACTAAGGGCACATCTCCCAAGTCAATGAGGCAAAATTGCACTCAATTCAAATCACAAATGATCAAAAGATGTGAAATGGAGTTGTAATAATTATTTTATATATTGAGGTGACTTATTGAGCAAGTAATATAGGCTAAGGCACCCTGATGGAGTAGTTAATGTTGCTTTTCTTTCTTCTTTAGCTTTTACCTTGCTTTTTGCTTTGCTTTGCTTTCTGCTTTAGCTTTTGGCTTGCTTTCTGCTTTTGCTTTTTCTTTTTCGTTTTGCTTTTTATTTTTATTTTGCTTTTTCTTTTGATTTATCATGCTTTTGCTTTTCTATCCGTCTTTTTCCTGCTTTTCTACCTTATCCTACTTTTATGCTTTGTCCCGCTTTTCCCTGCTTTTATGCCTTATCAGGTACTTTTCTGCTTTGTCCTGTTTTTTCTTGCTTTTATGTTTTATCCTGCTTTTATACCTTCGTCCTGCTTTTCTGCTTTGTCCCGCTTTTATGCTGTGTCCTTCTTTTGTCATGCTTTTCTACTGTTTCTTGCTTTTGTCCTGCTTTTCTGTTTTTTCTTGCTTTTGTCCTGCTTTTGTCCTACTTTTCTACTTTATTCTACTTTTCCTGAGCTTTGTTGCTTTCCTTCCTTGTGCCAACTTTTCTTCTCTTTTTCCTACCTTCCTTGCTTTGAATTCTTTATCTTTTCTTCCTTTGCAATTCACCACTTGATCAACCATTATTCTCTAATGCGCATTTGTGCATACTTATCCATTTTATTTTATTTAAATAAATATCTATTAATGAAAATTACTTCTACCAAGTGCATTTCAAAATTAGGACAAAAATAAAATTAAACTTCCTAACTAATTAATGCCTTAAGTTCAAAATTAACCCCATGAAGTGCATGGAATTTACTCCTCAACCCAAAGGATTGGTTGGGATAGGAATTCCTTCCTCTAAACATTAATGAGGGCTCATGACACTTTCTTCGATTGTAATTTTTTTTCATTTGAACAAAAGTCCCTTATTTGGTCATAGTTGACCATTCAAAATTTCAATTGGACTGTGTAGGGATAGATCTTGATCATCCGTCACAAGACCATGTTCCCTCTCACATGATTTAAATAGTAATTGGGAGCTGTAGTGGATTTGTATGGGGTAGAAACTGTTTATAAGGTTTGGATGTTGTCATAGGAGAAGAGTTTGGTAACTCGTGCCCTATTCAGAAAATCAGAGAGCATGTTAGTAACATAATCAAGTCGTATTTTAAACAACACTTAGTGATTACACAAGATCAAAACCTACATGGATTGATAAAACATAAAATATTGAAACATGCCACAAATCTATTGGATTTTCAAGATGCTAAAAGTAAAAAGGCACATGCCAATGTTACAAAAATGTGACAAAGGCGTTATCTTCGTTTAGAAAATCAAGAAAACTTACTTTCTGAGTTTCTCGTAGGGAAATTACAATTGATCTTGTGGCACTGAGAACCTCAAGAATTTGAATGGTGGAAACAATGTCAAAATTGCTCCATGTTTCAAGAAAAACCTTGCACAAATATACTAAATTTAGGGTCTGGATAGATGAAAAAAATGAAGCTTCTTGTCGGGATCTTATTTGTAGAAAATCCCATCGATACAAGATTTTTGAAGGAATTAGAGGGAAGGTGATAGAGTTTTGGGACAACCATTCTTGTGCTATACTAGATCAAAAGTATGTCCCGTGACAATGTTTATCCAGATGCATTTATACTAAGCATTGTAAGCATGCTATAGAGATTGCAAGAGTTACATTTTCGAAGAATTTCAAGAGACCAATCCCAATGTCCATATCTAAATTAACATGTTTAACAAACTAAAACCATGGTATATTAGGACAAACACAATTCATGACACTTGATGTTGTTGATACCATGTTGAATTCCAACTCTATTATGACACATTTATAGAATTTTTCAAAAGGAACTCACAAGGTAAACTAACTCTTCCCACGGTGCGATATTTTTTTTCTATGATACTATGCAAAATGAATCTTGAGGATGTGTTTTTAAACAAAATATATGTAGGTGGAAGAAGATGCCCTAAATGTGGTAATTTGGAATTGTTCCATAGGTATTTCCCCATCGATCCAGCACACTTTGGATTGTCAGATATCATAGTGACATGGAAGTGATATAAGTATGTTACCATGGATGCATTGTCTTCTTGAGCTGCGCCATCTAAGAGGATCGACTTGCTTGAGGATGAAATTCATAGTCCAGAATTCATGGAGAAGTTTCAAAATTAAATTTATAAATACATCAAACACTCTCATAGGTCCAGGTGGAAAGCTTCCGAATTCAAACAATCTTGTGAGGTATTCAATTCGGGCACAACTTTATCAATGGTATATTTTGTTGAGAATACACATTTTCTACCCAAATTGAGATGTAGAGTGAGTACTATCACTTTGACCAGGTATCTATATTCATACATGTATTGTACATACATGCTCGGGAAAGAAATGATGGTAGGGATAACATGCAATGTGATTAAGGAGTACCTTTTTTATGTCCTCGATGATCGTGAGCATGAAAAATTATTTGTTCAACATTGCTTTGGGTTGATTTATGACTCATTAAGAAATAATGGGGTATCATCTGCAAAACATTAGATTTGGTCAGTTGGGTGTGCGAGGCAATTCAAATCGGCATGCTCTTTTTATTGGTTGAGTCTCCTTCATAAAGAGACAAGAGTTTGACATACTTGGAGATTTTTTGAAACAAGCTGGCATGGGAAGGGTGAGCATGATGGTGCAAGTGCTTGTGTGAAACAAGCATTTAGAAGGTACTAGATGCGTTATGGTGCAACCTGACTCCGATCCAAATAATTTTTGTTGGAATTGTTTCACACTATTGGTTAGGATATTATTTATATAATAACACAATGGTAGGGTATTATCCATCTACAATTTGACATTCTTAAAAAATAAGGGATGCTATCTTCTAATGTAAATTATCCAATTATTTGATGTCGATTTTATTTGTTGTGCAAGTTATGGAATTTTTCAATCCTCCTTGCATTGTCGGGGAATTGAAAAAAATCCAGTAGCATTTTTTCTTTCTGATACACACTTGAAAATAAACCCAGTAGCATAAACAATGGCTTAGGGTGGTTGTCGGTTTAAGGGTTTATGGATGTCATTGGTTTAAGGTTTTGGTTGTCGATTTAAGGTTTAGGTTGTCTTTGATTTAAGGTTTTGGTTGTTGGTTGTAACTCATTGAACATTAAACTATTTCTAATTAATTTTTATTTAATTTTTGTTTTTTCGTGAAATTGACAAAATGGAATGAAACCAAATTTAAAATTGAAACTATTTTTTTAAAAACTAAATCTAAATCACTAAAACATAACAAAAATGATGAATTTCACAAAATTTGCATTAAAATTTATAAGAAAAAAATCAATGCATGTATAGAATTGATTTTTTTAGTTTCCTACCTCTTTGTATGGAGGCCATTTGACAAAATATTGGTAGCAGGAGGTGGTGTCACGTTGGGGGTAGTTGTCGTCGATTGGAATGGTTGTTACAACCCTCGAAACCTCGGTTGAGCTCATCCAACAGTCGAAATAACCCACAGGATGTTGCTTTTCTATTTTTCATAATACTCATAGGAGCTCGATCAAGCTATTAGCTTGATTGAGGTTTAGATCTCGATAGAGGTATAAGTCTCAATTGAGGGTTTAGAAAACCCTCGATCGAGCTATAGAGCTTGGTCAAGGGTTATCTAAACCCTCGATCGAGATTTTATAAAAATCGCGTTTGAGTGCTTGGTTAAGCCCTCGATAGAGCTTTCGAAAGCTCGATCAAATACTTAACAAAAGCTCGATTGAGCTCATTTTTTTCATATCCATTCCCTCCACTTGCCAAAAAATGTTACCCATGTTCATGGGAACACCCTTGTACAATAAGAGAATTTCATAAAACTCAAATAAAAATAATTCATTATTATTGATTTTTAAATTATTAACAAATAAAGTGGAAAACAAAAAAACAAATGAAAAAGTTGTGAGCATTACAAGGAATTCACAATTCATGCCCTAGTTTCGAAGGCTTCATTTACTTCAACGGAATCATCATTAAATAATCAATTAAATTTTATTTAAATTACAAATATTTATATAAATATTAAAATTAAAATAAGTATTTAAATTAAAAAATATTTAATAACATTTTAAATAATTTAAATTTTAATAATATTAATTAAAATAAAATAATTTTTTTTACTATTTTACTAAAAATATATTTATTTTATTTTCTATTGTAAAACACACTTTTGCTTATTACATCATTTCAATAAATAAAAAATATAATATAATTAATAATAAAATGTAAAATACTTTCTTTATGACATAATTTCAATACAATTTTATTTTAATAAAAAATAGAATATAATTAATAATAAACATCCATAGACAACGAATTAAAAATGCAATCGACATACATATTAATCATACTTTGGCCCCATCTTGTTGACTTTGGATTTCTATGTCAGTTAATTATCAAACATCGCATGTGCCAATATCTCATCTTGTTGACTTTGGAATTTTATGCAATTTAATTATCAAACATCAAATGTATTATTATTAGTTTAATTAATATTAATTTTTTATATTATTATGGTTGGTGTTTATTTATTTATTTATATATATATATATATTATGGAAATTTTTGGATGATGATGGTATTGATTAAGAAATTAAATTTGGTTGATCCAACCTTAACAAGAAAGAAAGAAATAGCTTGATTTTCTGTAAAAGTTTATTCCTATGTTTAAAAAGTTTAGAAGGAAAATTAGGGAACTAGTTAAAATGGATGGTATGATTTATGGATGGTATTATATTGATGATGGTAAGTATTCCTTAATCACCATGTCATTTATTATTAATAATTAATTTATTATTATTTTTTTATATTATTATGGTTGGTGTTGACCTTTTTCATTTATATATTATGGTTTTTCTTTAAATATTTTTATGATTTGTGGATGGTATTAAATTGAGTTTTGGATTTTTTAACAATTTCCACAACTAATATATGTGACTCAATTTTTTTCTTTTAATATTTTGGACATGAGTATGAATGAAACAAATTCAAAAATATACCTAGAAAAAGTAAAAAGAATAAAATATTTAGACTACTTAAATTGTTAAATTGATGATGATAGTTATTCCCAAATCACCATACGTTGTATTAATATTAATGTATTTAATATCATTTTCTATATTATTATGATTGGTTTTGACATTTTCATTTATATAATATTAGTTTTTTTTTATATTAATATTAGTTTATTTAATATTATTATGGTTGATGTTGATATTTTCATTTATATGGAAATATAAATTATGGAAATTTTTTATATATTTTTATGATTGGTGGATACTATGATATTGATGATGATAATTATTCTTAAATCACCATGTGATTAATTAAAAAATAAAAAGCAAGTGTTATTTTATAACACTATATTATGTGTTGGTGATTTAAATAGAATATTTTTTTATTTTTAACAATCATTTACATAAATGAATATATTTATATACAATCAATGAACTATTATATTAATAATCAGTATAGATCCATCCTAAACACTTTCAAATTTAGATTTTAGTCAAAAAACTTTACTGGATTCCAACTAAAAATCACTGTAAAGTTCAAAACATAAAACAAATAAACTACTCCAAATTTATATATAGTAAAAATTATTCCAATACATATAAAATATATTCCACTTAACATGAAATATATATTAACAGGAAACATATAGAAAATTATGTTAACAGGAAACATATATATGGAAAAGTAAATTTGCACCAATTCCAATACCTATATTTTATGATCCAATAAGTAGGAAGCATTGAAAAGTAAATTTTCCAATATATAAATTGTCACCCTTGCTATTACTACATCTTCGCAGTAGGGGCTATTACTGCCTCAACCATATTCTGGTTAAACACAGGTCGACTAGTTCTTTCAATACTTGGTTGAATGCCTCACAACTTGGTTTGGTGGGATCATTGGCTGGTGAATGGAATACATATGTTCGGGATCTGTATCATGCAAATTTTAAAATTATTGATGATGATGAATGCCTTCTTTGGTCATGGAATACAATTGATGGATCTATATCGACAAAATTGGCATACTCTGCGATCGTATCTACTACTCCCAGGTCTGGTAAGTGGTGGCATGTTGCATGTTGGAACTGGGGCATCCCTCCCAAGGTAAAGATCTTCATTTGGCTTGTGTTGGAGGAGAAGATATTGATTTGGTGTAATCTACAAAAAAGGGGATTTTTGGGGCCAGATGTTTGCCCTCTCTGTAGGTAGGATGCTGAATCCTTTCTGCATTTATTTATATTTTGTCCCTTCACGACGAGAGTTTGGGATTTTTTGGGCGATCCATTATCCACTATACATGCTGGTAGGGATTTTACTACTCAGCAATGGTTCAAGTGTATTTTTTTACATAATAAACAGTTGGGTTTTTTGGCTTGTTTGGTTTCATGGGAGATTTGGAAGTCTCGGAACCATTTACTTTTTGACAATACTGTTTCTAAGGCCAGTCGTGTTGCTGTTTTGGCACTGTTAACTGCTAAAGATTTTGGTATCTCCATTATTAGGGATCCTCCGATCGCTGCTCGTGATCATATTTCTTCTCATCTTCTTCGTTCAGGGAAACACACTCGTTTTGATGGTGATGCCCAGGTCTCATCTAGCTATTGTGGGGCTGGTGCATTCATTGAGTTGTCAAATGGTGACTTGATTAAGCTTTGGATGCATGGTGGTATGGGTTCAAATTATAAGGGTGAGCTCCTGGCACTCTGGATGGCTCTTTTCTTCGCAAATAAAGAAAATATTATACTGGAACTAGTGGCAGGAGATTCATTGTCAATTGTGAACTAGGCAAACTCCATTGCATCATTGAATGCTTTGGCCTTGTCTGCATGGATGGATCAGACTAAGTATCTTCTCAGTCTTTTCCTCATACCTCCATCATTCATATTTATCGGGCTCATAATTTAATGGAGGGCTCTCTCTCACGTCATGGACTGGTCGCAGATGCTGGCAAGATCTTCTACGAGATTCTGGATGGTTCCCAGCTACCATCTCAGGGTTACTGGAACATATTTCTTGTTTAGTGTTTCACTATATTTATTAATTCGGGTGTTTATATTTTACACTCCTATTTGGGCTGGACTGTTTGTTACTTTTTGATAACATTTTTCCTAGTCCGGTTCTTTCTTGATTTTATTTGTTGTTATTAGATGTCTCGGATTCACACTGGGATCTATTGGTATATCCCATAACTCTGGTCATGTGTTTGAAAATTTGGGAGACTGTGTTTGTCTCGGTTTGGGTTCTTTCTGGTATTGTTTCATACTGGATGTAGCTTCTGGTTGGGTATTTTGCAATGCAAACTTTCATACTTTTAATACAAGTATTGGCCTTTTTTTATGTTAAAAAAAAAATTCCAATATATATATTCTAAGCATATTCCACTTAGTAGGAACTAGGAAGCATATTGAAAACTAAAATTTTCAAGAAGATTTTATAGTTGAAAAACATAAAGTTACATAAAATTAAAATGAAAATCAACACTGTCTAGGTCTGTGGAATGGAACGGTCAATTCAAAAATCAAACTCTTTAAAAACCTGCTAAATTGCAGAGACTTGGTTGCTTTCTTGCGAAATTAATGTCAAATAATTTCATATACAATCCATGTTTTGTAAATAAACACAAAGAACTCATATCAACATTGGAATAGAACCTTAAATCATAGCCATAACCAATTAAACTGTAGCAAAGATACCTTCCCCAAGCTTTAATTGCTTACGGGGTTCCATATCCATATCATCAAAAAAATTCTAAGCTGAAACATATAAAGATACAACATGAAACTAGTTCTGAAACATATACAGATACAACATGAAACTAGTTCTGAAATAGGGTTTCACTGTCCTCATCCCCATCAACAAAAGAGGTATAGAGCATATCACAAACATTAGCCTCCCCACCTAGGTTCAATTCTTGTAATGACATGATGCTCTTGTTGAGATCCTATTTAATGAATGAATGGATTATATAATTCTATCCATAATTTGGTTCTTCGAAATAATAGGTGTTGGCATATTTCCCTTAAATGCTCCTCCATCAAGCATAAACTAGAAAAATAAATAAAAAATCAATGTTATATCTAAAATGACAATAACAGTTTCTACAATCAGTAAATCAAGGCTCCCTGCATTTGAGAATATTGGAGCATTCCATTATAGAGAACTGATATGTTGGTTGGAATGTTGGGCATTGCCACAATTTGAATTCTTCTGTCCTGAGCTGGCCTTTTTCAAACACAAATTTCTGGCAGCAGATCACTGTTAGAGTTTTATAATATAGCAGTATAATTTCTATTTTATTTGTAGCAGAAGAAAACAAGATCACTGAAAGAATAACCATGCATAGAAACAAAGAGACACATATATTTATCTTGGGAAACCCTTCTCAAGGGAAGAAAACCTGACAACCTTCCTTACTCAAATAAATAGTTCAAGATCCAAATTACATTAGATATACAATAAAATATAAAACCCCATAAAATTCTTATACTGTCCTTGTCTTCTCTACCCTGCACTTGCGCATAAGATTAGCTAACTTGAGCAAGAATTGGATGCCCAAATAAGTGAGAAGTCACTTCTATTTATACTTGTTTGATGGTTAACCCTTCCATATTTATTGGGGCCAAGTTGCACACTTAATATAAAATAATAATAAATTATTATTATTTCTTTGGGGATGACTTGAAGATGAGACATCCCGACGCTACAAACACCAACACTCCCTCTTAGCTAGGGATGTATCATCATGCTGGAAAACATCTAGATGTCATCTGAACATCATGGCTTGTATTGAACATCTCATCATCATAAGGAAGGTCTTCAACACAACTCAGCCCGTCGAGAAGGATCATGTAGGAGAGTCAACTCCCTCTCTCTCCCTCTCAAGGAAGAGTCACACCATTATCTCTGTCTTACGGATAATGTCTCATCGATGATGCAATCATCAACACTCCTTCTCAATAAGGGAGGCACTCTTCACCACTCCAATCCCATCACAAAAATACAAAAAATAGGAATATGCATCTCGAGTCTTATTCAACTCCTTTATGGGCCCCATCCACCAAGATCTCCCTATAGGAATATTGCATGGTGTCAACACTTCAAATCTCCTCTCAAGAATCTACCTGGAGATTCTCCTTATTCAAGTAGAGAATCGACTCTATGTTGACATCCCCAATGTT
Source organism: Larix kaempferi (assembly GCA_027924585.1). Lineage (NCBI taxonomy): Eukaryota > Viridiplantae > Streptophyta > Pinopsida > Pinales > Pinaceae > Larix > Larix kaempferi. The sequence continues at coordinate 293,730 of BSBM01000590.1, forward strand.
AGCACTTCAAGTCTCTTCTTGAGACTCTACCTGGAGCTTCTCCTTAGTCAAACGACCAACCATAGAATCAGCTCTATGCTAACATCCCCGATGTTAGCACTTCAAGTCTCTTCTCGAGACTCTACCTAGATCTTATCCTTATTCAAAAGACCAACTAGAGAATCGATTCTATGCTGACATCCCCATTGTTAGCACTTCAAGTCTCTTCTCGAGACTCTACCTAGAACTTCTCCTTAGTCAAAAGACCAACCAGAGAATCGGCTCTATGCTAACATCCCTGATGTTAGCACTTCAAGTGTCTTCTCGAGACTCTACCTGTAGCTTCTCCTTAGTCAAAAGAACAAGCAGAGAATTGAATCTATGCTAACATCCTAGGTACCAAAGGAATAAGACGACTTTAGGGGCTATTTACCATTAGCCAAGGCTCCATGAGTGAATATCTGCCCGATGTTGTCAATCCAGACAGAGATCAACATCTCATCCACTGTAGCTTCCTTCTTTGTCACAGTGGCCTTCCTCTGACAATCATCAATCCTTCCTCTGACAATCATCAATCCCGGAGAATGTATAGGATCTGCAAATATGGGATACATTCCCATTTATCACAACATTCTGAGATTTTCTCCCTCTCGAACACTGAATATCCACGGGATCTATGTAACAGACCCATTAATTGAAACATTTTATGTTTGGGGAAAACGTTGTCTTAACTTTTATTGTAAAGTTTTATATTTGGCCAAGTGGCCAAGGATGACTGTAATTGCATATTATTATTATTTAATAAAATAAAATAGGAGACACTCACCCAAAGAGACTGTTGAAAGAGTGTTTACCGACCCACTAGGTGGAATGGAATCTGGGGTAGAAGGAAATGGACAAGTGGCAGCATCAGGAACTCAGTAAATAGATGTTGTTATGGGACAAATCCCTTGAATTGTGGTCAAAGTTCCCTGGAATGTGGAACTGGAGCTTGAGGCTCATTTATTGAAAACTGACCATTAAAATACCTAGGCATCTTTTATAAGCCATCGAATTTGAGTAGAGGCTCACACTTTTTATGACGAGAAAATTTACCTTGTGGTTCTGATGTATGCACACAAGAGATTCGATGAGGGGAAGCTATGTTTTGAGTTGTATTGTAAGTCTGTTTCACTTCTGCTGAGTGCAAAGTTTTCCTGCTGAGTGTAGAGGTTTTATTTTGAGGTGTATGCAAGTATCCATTGATTCCTGGATGTACAACCTGAGTTCCTTGCTTCTACACAGAGTCTTCTACCTAGTGGTTCAGTAAACAGGCTCGGGGGTCCAAAGGAGCAAGTGATATTGGCTTCTTCTTCTGGAGAAGGTTGGGAGGATCAGGCCTCTTTGGGTATTTGTCCACCCTATCGATTTATCAAGTTCTGCTTGCTATTTTATTTTTCTAAATGGTTATAACTTATTTCTTTTATAACTGTTGATTTATGATTGTTAGCTAAATGTTGTTAGTTATCATCATTCAGATTTAAATGACTGATTTTCTGAGCTGTATATTATTTCTGTAAATAGTTGAAGGAGTTGTATGATAATGATAGAATAAAATGCTTCCCTGCATTTTTCCACACACGGTCTTTGTGTCGTACTCTAGTGCAGAGAATAGTGTTTAAAAATAGATATGAATAATGATATGCAAAAGATAGAGATGATTGAATGTTTATCATAAGTAAACTTTGTTATGTTTCTGTATTACATTCTGTTTACATTGCAATAAAAATCTCTTATGTACTAGACATAGAAAACATAGCAATTATTTATTTTAATATCAGATCTTTCATAGCAATAGAAGTAATAATACTTAAACAATTCCATACTTCTGTCCAAAACCTAAGGTTCACTTATAGGTAACTTTTATTTTCAGAAGACAGATAACATATACCCTTTTAGCATTCTCTTCAAATAAAAATCATTTTGAGACATCTTAGTTTCTGTATTACAAATCCTAACAGTATCGAAACACATAGTATAGACTTTTTCATTTCGAAATTCCTGTAAGGAAAGTAGATCGAAACCATACATGCATATTATATAGTAATGTGAAATATTATTACATACGAGTTCATTTAAACATCAATTGAAACTAATTGTTAAGTAATACAAATCGAAGTAGCAACTATTTTATCTAACGAATGCCCAAGTCTCAAACCCTAACTTTAGCTATCCATGCTACTACTAAGTTAACATATCATCTTTTAGCAAAACAAAGGAGAATTACGAAGGCATAACTCAACACACGAAGGTATTTCCTTGCAATCTAAGCTTAATAGCTCTACAAGTTACATAGCGAATTACCATTGGGGAAAGCAACCATGTTTTGAAGGAGTAATTACCATGTTTTGATTTGTTAATGGAAAGCTGTTTTGAAGGAGTAATTACCATTGTATTGTGTTTATGCTTCCGGACCACATAACCAATGAGATACACCCCAAGAACCAAGTTTGAACTATTTGTGAACACATAGTTATCAATATAGTTAAATACTTTTTGAAATTACCAAAGTTTATGATTTTAAGAATTTTGGTGAATCTGTTGATGGAATCAATGATGTGCATACTATGGCAAGCTGATTCTAAATCACACTTATCAAAAACCTTCCAATTTACACCATACCTAAAACTGGCCACTCGTAAAAAAAAGGCAGCTTTATATACAAAGGAAATCTTGTGGGTGGATAGATATGGTGAACACAAAGCTAAAATCGTGAAAGCCATCCATACAGATTACTATAGTAGATAGAAAGATTGTAGGTGACAGTTATTATATCAAATGCAAAACAGGGCCTATAGATTGGATCGATATGCTTAAAGAAGTAGCAGACTTAAGCACATGTACATTAATATGTGTAGTGGATCATTCTGTATGTCCTTATGCACTTTTATGCTCTGTAGCATATCATAAAAGGGAATCCATTGGAGGAGGCTCATTAGTGTAGGAAGTTGTAGTAGCATACTTTGTTAGGAGTGATGTTGAAAAAATACATACAAAATATAAATCCAGTCCATATCTTAGCTAGGTAAGCTCATAACACAAACATCACTATAAGGGTCACCAGACAGATTGAACAACTGGAATATAGTGTTTGTTCCTGTAGGATATTTCTATAACTTTATGGAAACACATAGGTAGCTGACCCTGAAGCTAACTCGGAGTGATATGTTAATTCTACCTCTCCTTGCTGAACAATATAAAAGGTTGAAAGGTTCTCATGCTTATCAACTATTCTCTCTCCATCCATAAATGAAACTTCTAATAATGAACCTGCTAAACAGTTAAGCTGTAAGAGAGATAATTTTGCAAGCACATCTACAGACCGTATCACATTTAACATGGAAGGATTGGCAAACCCTGTTAAAAGAACCCCACGAAAATCCTATCTTTTCAAATCCCAGAGGGAACCATCAGTTACAGCACGGACAAAATTAGCTTGGAGTGGTTTGTTGTACATAAGTGCAAAGTCCCCAAAGCATGAAAAGTTATTAGAACTGTAGCGGTTCACAATTGTGCCAAGTTCCTCCCCGGGACTACCTTCCTTGGAAACCAAGACTTCAAACTCTCCTTTTTGAACAATATAGAGACAATTTCCTTCTGCACCAACTTGAACCTTTTCCATGCATTCATATAACATCTCAGATTGTGCCTTTGATAATTTCTTGAACAAAAAATTTCTTTGCAATGCCCATTCTATATGGTCTAATTCTTTGGGAGTCTTGTGATAGGATAAACTTGGAGGAGCCCAAGCAGGACCATGCTCTAAAGAAGACTCAATTACTCTGAGACATGCTCGTGATAAATCATGTCGTACAGGACGAGAGGTTTGCACACTCTCCCCATTAGATAGGGGTGATTCATTCCCCTCTTCCACTCCAGAGAGTTCTTGGACTAGCCTTTTGCATTTATAAAATTTTCATATGTTATCTTATTTGATATGTCTCTACAGCTCTTTGCCCTAAATTTGTTCTTTGGCAAGTCCATCAAATTGCTATGTAGTTGTGTTTGATCAAACCTGCAAGCGAGTTCAATGTTTCCCAATTCCTATAGAAATGGGTCCCCAACTATTATGCCACAACTCATTAATTGGAAAACTTATGGTCCAACCCAATTCTACCTCCGACCACGGGCATTCAATTTGCAAGAGTGAAAGCAGGATATTTGGGAACTTGTTATTGTGTTAGAGAGAGGACATGTCATTATATTGTTGGCATCACCAGCGATGTTTTCTTTCCTTACAGCCTCTAATACCTTCCAGAATTCTAAACTTCCAGGAAGACTCTTTCCAATGCATAGAGAGCAATGTTCCACCAAGTTTTCAGGACATGGAGATGCACAAATGTGTAAACACATCAAGGAGATGTGTGGAAGAAACCCCCCAACATTTAGGGAACATCATAAGCAATGTCCAGGTCTCCATTGTAGTGGACCTTGCCTTAAATATTAAAAATTTGAAATTTAATTATACAAAAAAGATAAATGTAAATTCAAGTTTGGGTGAGTGTAGAGGCACCATAAGACTCCATTACCCAAGAATAAAGGCACCATCCATGGTTAATCCCACCAATATATCATTAAAATAAACATCATCTGATATGACATTCTTCATCTGAAATTGAGTGGCAGATAAGAGACACTTTAGGGATTCCCAACTTGGGTAAGGAAAGCAACAACCAGAAGTGAGAGGAACCGCTGATGTGGTGGCAGTGGGAAACAATCCTAAGTGCCCTTAGGCCTTCCCTATTTGGTATTTAGGACATAATATTTCAAGTGCAAGTTTGGGAGGTAACAAATTAGTGCCATTGCTAGGGACATGGTACATTTCCCTGCAAATTAGTAGATATGCTACAGTGATGAAACATTACTTGAAGATCTATTATCTCACTATGTGACTACACTAATGAATAAATCCCCATTCCTTTGAATGTAATGATCCATTGCTGGAGAGTGAGATCAAGAAGTGGTATGCAAGGCAATAAAAAGCTCACATGGAGACTCCACAATTAAGTGATAAAGACACTCTACACATTCGCTGACCTCTATAAAGTGATCATGGTTAATTGATTGATGCAATGGGGAAGGATAATATATCCTTGTTCATTGATTTTTCTCACTTCAAGAAACAATAAGATGAAATTGTGCATTTTTCATCTTAGATTTGTTAAGGCATGGTGTGGGATTCATCCACCATCCCAACCAACAGGGACTAGTGATTTAATGGCCTATATTTTTTCTTTTGGTCCAAATTTCCATTCCTTGTATGTAGAGAACACCCAATGGATTTGAAAACATCCTTCTATGATGCCCTATGGGTGGAAGAATTTCTCTTATCTTCTAGGAGAGAAAATAATGATCAAAGATGTGTGCATTTCACAACCAAAGGAGGCCAAGACAATTAAACTAGTTAAATTGAGGTAATCCCTAAATACATACAGTATTGTAAACCTTTTTGGGTAATCAATGAATCATATTTCATTCCCATAAACACCAATCCCACTTTCCATCTCCTTCATATTACAATGTTATACCTAGTCTATAGCAACACCAATAAAAATTAGATAAGCTAGCATACCATACCTAGATAGTCAATTCTAGACTGTCATGATCTTGGACATTAGGAATTTGTAATTATTGTTCTGTTTTTATGATTTTTCATGGAAGGACAATAACAAAATTAAAATTTGATGTTATTTACAAGTGGAGTGGTTGGACAAATTGGCATGCCAAAAGCTAATGCTTTTGTTAAGTAATGAAGTCTAGGAATATTTGTATGCTGAGGAATTGGTTTCCTATGTCCAATAAATATTACTATTCATTGTTTTTGTTTGCAGCTACAACTGCTCTGTATAAAAAATGGAGGGAGATGTTAGTTACCATGCTCTAATTTATATTCGGTGTTCTTTCTCTTATGGACATCCAAAGAGAAATTAAATAATTCAAACTATAACTAACCTTTTTTTTGTTGTTTCATTAATATTTCAATTGCCTGGGTAAGAAAGTTTTTTTTAGTTTTCCCTTACTTTTTGTAGTATGTTTTTGTACATGTAACATCTCATCCCACCTTAGGCCCCTAAGAGAGACTGAGATATTTACTCATTGTCTTTACAAAGAGCCTCAATCACCTATTGGTTCGTGAAGAGTTAAGAGGTAACAAGTGGGATTTGCACCTGGATGGGGAGGATAAAAATTTCATCTCTCATCCACCCAAGCTAGACACAACCAACAACGTTCTATAGTTATGATGTTTGTCAATCTTTAAATTTCCAAAAAAAATTAATGGATGGTTCCCTTGCTATTACATGTAAGATGGGTTTTAACAGTGTGTCTAACCCACTGGTATCCCTAACAAAACTTTATATTTTCTATCAACAAAAATGTTAGGGCAACATTCAAGAGTGTAGACACTACAAGATAAGTGATTAGATCATTTCAGCAGCTGATAAGGCTAAATCTAATCCAAAGACCAGAACAGAAAATTACATTTGCTCAACATATTCACAATATAAATCAGATTTGAAATACAAATTAAAGCATGCTAAAACAGCTCAGCATCAACAGGTCTGTTCAATCAATCAACATAACAAATCCACTAAAACAGACAAAAATCAAATCTATAAATCAGATCAACAAGCCAAATTTGGGGGAGCAAACACATCTCTTCCTATTACACATAAACGATGATTGCATTACAACAATTCATATTCTCCCAAGCTGCAAATACAAAACCCAAATCATCAAGCCATCACAACTATTCTCTTCACCCAAGCAAAACAAGCAAATAGAAAACCCTTGCTATAGAAACCTCTTCTACTAGGGAATTTTCTATCTAGCACTATCAAGCAAGCTAATAATGTCTTAAAGTGATGTGCTTGTATTGAGTTACAAATACACAAATGTAGAATGGGTCCACAAGTAGAGCACTCTACATGTGCCAATTAGTTAGCCACATGTTCACAAGTGACAACTCACCCACTCCACATATTTCAATGAAACACTACATATTTTCATGCAAAAACTGCTCCCTTCTAGTCCAAGTGACAAAATAGATGAAAAGTGAGCTATGAGGCAAAGCACCAATCATGGCAAGAGTCAAACACTCTCAAAGCAATACGTAAACTAACATTTTTTTATTCTCATTGACCACTTTGTGGTCACTTGTTGAACATTAATAAAATATCTTGTCTCATCTCAACATGCACAATCTCAATCAATTCCCTCCAAAGGAATATTTAGTATGAGTAGTAATATCATCTCACCTCAACATGCACAATCTCAATCAATTCCTTCCAAAGAATTATTTAGTATGAGTAGGACTAGGGCATGAAAGAAGACAAAGTAATGACCAATCACCACAAATAACAAAACGGAATAGTTGTTCCAATGTTACCCTTCTAGCTCATTATCTCCATTACATCTTTGACCATTTTAATCGAAATAAATTGAATCATAACTAGTGTTACATGGGAACATGTTCCCCATGCTCTAAAGATGAGGGTACTCTAAAGGGAGCATTCCCAAATGTTCCCTTTTGAGGGGAACACACAAAAATGCACAAGGGAATACTCTCTTTAAAAAGGGGAACATTCCCTACCTAAAAATAACATTTCCATGCCTCCTTTGACCAAATTTGGGGGAAAAAACTAAAAATTCAGATATTTTAACCTATTCTTTCCCTCATTTTTTTATTTTCTCATTGTTGTCGTGTGATTTTTCTCCTTGACACAGTGTGATTTTTCTCCTCCATCATATGAGTTCTCTAATGCCCACAGTTTCTCTTGTGGAACCTTGCCAAATGTTTTTGCTTGTTGGGCATGTGTGGTATTCTTTGTAGGCTCCTAAAGCAAAGGGGGTCCATTTTGCACTTTTTCGGCCAATGGTTTTTCTACCCATTGTAAACTAATTCTAGTTAAGAAATTATGGTTGTAATCTAATTCAAGTTAATGGATTGGGGTTTTGGATGCTATAAATTTGTATTGTAAATGGTGAAGATAATATAATGAGATAGAGAGAGGAGAAACTCTCAATTAGGTTGGTTTTCTTGGTTAAGGGTTTCTAGGGAAAATATTTGTGTACTATGTGTGTGTGCCATTATTATTTCTTGCGTTTTAGATTCTGTTTATATTGTTTTTCTTGCACCGGTTTATCAAACTCTTCACCATCCACCATTTCCTATCTCTACCTACTTTGAGAACGGTCAAGCCTACCTACCGCAAGGGGTCAAGCCTGTTGTGTGGTTGGTTCGACACACAACTATGTTCGAGGGTTCAAACTACATAGCTGTCAAACTTTGTCAATCTAGTCCTATCGATGAAGAGGGTATACAGTTTTGTTGTGTAATCATTGATGAGGGTGGACTGTAGACAATGATAGGAATTAGTAATTTCTATGTGAGGACTCAAGTAGGTCGTTGGTGCTAGAGAATAGATTGTAAACATTCACATCATCAAATCGTGTGGATGTTGGAGATAGAGACAACAACCCATGTATTGGATACAACTGAGTGTGCTAAACAGTGAACAATGCTACATTTGGACCACTAGAGTTTATTGGCACTGTGCATTTTCCCTTTTAAGGAGTTGTTGGAGGGAGGGAGGGTAACAAAAAAATTTCAACAAATTTGCAAATTCAGATTTTAATATTCATCGTACAATAATTAATAATACTAGTTATTATTTGAAATTTTAGACCTACATGCATGAAAAAACTAAAGTCATAAATGTTTAATTCAATGATAATATGGTATACCTCAAACCCTTGTTGCATGTTGCTTTTTAAAACTGAATATACCCAATACATCTCGCTCTTGTCCAACAGGTGATGTATAATTTTCAACAACAAGATGACACAAATGATGCCATTGGCAAATTTCCTTTTACTAAAGGAATTCCCTTCCATGTCACTTAATCTCCTTATTATAAGAAAATAGTCTGATCAATTCCAGCAAAAGGACCCTCATATGTACCCCCTAGGGAACATGAGCTAGGAACAACAATTTTAGAAAGGAAAGTATCAAAAATTAATGTGCAAAAGGAGCAGTTGAGACAGACATGCGTCAGGGTAGGATGCTCCATTGTTATGGATGGGTGGACAGGAATTTGCAAGAACCCACTAATCAAGATCAGAGTGACATAGATGTAAGATGGGATCCCTAGCAATGGGGGAATAAGAGGTACATTGTTTATATCAAAATTCCACTGGTATAAATTTGCTGCAGGTATTGGAGCAGCCAGTAATAACATAGAAGAATTAATGCATGTCTTGAATCTTCTACAATTAGCTACATTTGTTCAAGTGAAATCTATACAAGTATTTGATTACTATCTACTAGTGATGGAATGGATTAAAAATAGAAGAGAACCCAAGAATATATACTTGAGACCTATATATACGATGAAATTTGTAGGATGATCCACATATTTGAATATGTCACCACACAACATATCTATAGGGACATAAATTGTCAGGCTGATCAATTCTCCAAACCGAGTCTACAATTTGATGAGGGCATCATTAAAAGATGGGAGATCAACAAAGACTCTATCAAAGAATTTGATCTAGGACCTAATCTTTTTTAATCTATCATGCCCATGTTAGTGTGCGCATTTATATTTTGGGAAAATTATGAATCCTTGATAACAGAGCTCAGGTTGTTTGAGCTAATTTTGGTTACTTATGGATTAGGAGACTAAAATACTTGCAGACAATATGATATCACAACTGAACAATATGAGACACTTTAGGGACACACTCTTCCTCAATCTAAAATATGCCTTGTCTCATGAAAAATTTCAGAGGAGCCACCCTAACCTACAGGTTTGTTTCATCATTAGAGATAGGGTGCACCTATTCTCAACCCTAGGAGTACCGGGAAGTGATATAGACATTAGGAGGAGGATTTTCTAGCTTGTTTTGGATTCCTGTAGCAGCTGCCTCTATCATTAGTAACTATGCCCTAATCATGGAGCAGCATCCAGTATATGAACAAATCCAGGAAGATATTCCATATCCTCCACATGTGCATGTTGTCATAGAAATGGAAATAGTTAGTTGAACCAATTCAATCCTATTTCAGTACATATTAATTCAAGAAATTCAACATCGAATGGGGATGCAAAACATTAAGAAGCACCCAAAACTAAACACACCCACACACAGAAAAAGTAACAATCTTTTGTAACAAATAGTGAATAACAAATAGATGACATCTTGCTATTCTTTGACGGATCTAGAAGTGAGATTTAGAAATATAAAGCATTACTTTCCCTCTTCTTAGATGCTATAAGTATGATTTGTAATCACATAAAATCTATTATTTCATTTATGAATATGGATATAGGGGAATCTGATTGGATAGTTAACCATTTTAAATTTTAAATATATGATATAGAAGTGGGCCTAAAATATCTAGGGTTTGTCATAAATCCAAATTATTACAATAATAAGGACTAGGCATGGCTAATACAAAAAGTGGAGAACAAGCTAAACTATGGTGTAATAAATGGCTAACTAAAGATGGAAGACTGGTATTACTGAAATGAATTTTAGAAGGATGTCATATATATTGGGTTACTCTAGAACATATTTCAACTGGTGTGCATGAATGTATTATAAATATCCATTTTAGTTTCCTGTGGATAAGACGAGATGATGAGAAACCTTTCCACTGGATCTCCTCGAAAATACTCACACTTCCCAAACACCCAGGAGGTTGGGGACTTAAACATCATCTAAGTTTCTCAAACACTCTAGCAACAAAAGGGATTTGGAGGATGGTCAAAGGAAATGGAATTTGGGTCAAGGTAATACATAAAAAATATATGCATCCATTGACTGTCATGGAATGGATTAGTTCTAGAAAAAAAGTGACGAGGAATGTTTATATTATGTGGAAGGCCATGCTTTCATATTTTCAAATTATTGGATATTTTCTTTCACGGAAGATAGGTAATGGAAGGAACATTAGATTGGGTATAGATCCATGGATAGGTAGTATGGATGCACACATGCTACCTGCTGAGTTGATTAATTCACTTACATACATAAGTTATATATTTTTATATCAGATTTAGGTTGCACATAATACTACACTTCATAAACAAGAATGGATCTATTATGAATATATGGGTTTCCGGGGAGGCTGAGAAAATACATTGGGATAAATATATAAAAGCACTGAAAAATAGTCATATCAGATTACAATATGAGGAGGACACCATTTTATGGATAAAAAATCCCACATGAGGCACATATTTTCCAAAACTTGGTTACCAAGTTTTGAGGGAGGAAGAAGATCACCCACCAATAGAATGGTGGAACAAGGTATTTTTGAAGTTAAACAATCTATTGAAGACTAAAGTTTTCATGTGGCTTACATTGGCTAGGAATGTGCCAATTTGGGACCATGTAATCAAATTCCTTGGCATTGGACCAAGTAGATGTGCCCTCTGCACATCTGAATCACCCATTTTAGGTAAATCCCTTGACCAGTTTCAAATTGTGATGAGATTGGGCCGAAAAAATTATTTTTGATGATATTTGGGTACTTTTTAGCCCCAGTCCATGTAAAGAGGATGGAGCAATGTGATAAGTCCTCCCATTGAGGAAGAAATCAATGTCCACTTGGGGTAGCTCCTTGAGTAGGCATCGTTTGACAAGATGTCTATACCTCAGGGGAAACTCAATGTCACCTATGCACTCATTATCATAACCACATGATCCTCCTTCAGAAACAAAAAGTTCCATGGGTCTATGAAATTTTTTCCTTACCTTTTCACCTCTAGTTGATCATGACTTGTTAGATATTGTATTAGACGTCTCAATTTCAACCTCTTCTAGTGTATCTTCCTCACTTGATGAAGATAGATCAGACAAGTACCTATTTGGTGGTACCTACAATCATTGAAATGATACAACGTGTTGCAATTGAATTTTCAATACCGAAAACATCATTCATGGCTCATGGTTTCTAGCAAGCATGGTTTCAATACTTGAAACGCAATCATGCAACTTTCTTTCCCTGGTAATGCATATGGATCTTTCAGATGGCTATAACTAGGTCATACAATTTTGGAATGGTGCCTAGCTAAGTGATTAGTATATGACCACATTTTATTGTTAGAATTATGGTTGCATTTAGGATTTGGATATTTGTAATTTAAAATCATTTATCTTTTAGCAATCAGGTCAACATACTGGAGAAGTTTTGTATCCCAAAAAGAGAAGAGTTTAATTGGGCCTTAAGTTTCCTTGAGTTGGTTATATTTACTTTTCTCTTTGTTATAAGAGTTAGAGGTTATATTTACTTTGTTCTTTTCTCTAAGAGTTAGAGAATCTTTTCCCCTTCTTGTGCTACCACTAATCTCTAGCCCCAAACTCCTCTTACCATTCTATCAAAAAATATGCTCAAACTTGACAACATAACAATAACTAACTCCCAATGAAGAGGGCTAGAAAATCCGTTTATGTTTGATTCCTCAAAATAAAGGAACATCAAAATTAAGTTCTACCTTAAAGGCTACCATTCCTCCGAAGTGAATTCTTCTCAAAGGTGCCTTCATCATTTTTGGGATTTTGCAAAGGATCTCGGTGAAATAATGTGTCATATCGTTCATCTGTCACTCTGGGAATTTTTTGAGCAACATCATGTCCTCAAAGGAGGCCACTTGGGTACTTGAGAAATACTTCACAAAGCTCGATTAGTTCAAGGCCCAACTCCTTGTAACTTGATCTCATTGAGGACATGCACGAAAAAGCCACAAAGAATGTATTGCTACGATCACATTAATCTAAATTGGATCGATACTGAAATGAAACAAAATCCAATATTGCAAACATAGTACATAAATTGTATTGGAAGCTAAGTTTTACATTGAAAGTAAATTTATATTAATGAAATGGTGAATAACACTAAATATCCATAGCAACACACTATGGCTAGAAAATGGTATCTCATCTCTAAGAAAAGATGTTGCAGCTATGCTCATTCACATATTCCCCATAAAAAGACATTGGAACTACATTTATAATGATGCTAACAAAACCTTAGAAAAAAATAACATAAAATGAAATATCCCTAACCCTAGCATGAATAGGGTTGAGAGGGAATGCTACACTATATGAACTCAAGATATATATAAAAAAAGAGAGGACCCTTATCAAGATAAAAAATAAAAAATAAAAATAAAAATAATCACTCTATGCTCATTTTGGGTCTTCTTTAGCTCGTTGGAAAGAACATTTGTATACTAATTTGAGTTACCATCTTTGTGCATGACTATCCCCAAAAATACATGTGAAGCGGAAAAAAAATTGTGACTAAAAAATTATTGGTATCAAGGCCATTTTCCAGATGGACTCAGATGACCATATGGACCAGAGGATGTATTTACCAAGGGAGAGGCGCATGCTAGATTTATATGGGACTTCAACCAAAAGTTCAACTCATGAAAATCTCTTGACATGATGTAGAGATGTACAAAGATATCCATTAGGTGGCCAAATAGTTTTCCTATGACATAAGGATGCATAAATAATATGTACCTATCCATTATAGCAATGATTTGGTGGTTGAATTGCTATTTCCTATCTACTATAGTGATTATGGATATGACCTAGTTACCTTGATTTAGCGCAATGAATGGACAAACTTGGAATCCCATAATAACCTCATGCAATTAATTTAGGTAGAACATGTTGACTAGGGATCCCAAAGTTAGGTACTTCTAGGGACAATGTGGAGTAGTATGGAGACAACTAAGGGTAGTTGTTTCTCTAACCATGAGGGATTTTTTGTTGTTGTCATTTCCTTTATCTTGGCATGAACTAATGATTTTGTAGTTAACAAATATGGTTGGGCATGCCTTGGTCACCTAAGCTCAGTGCAACTTTGAGATGGACCATATCAAGTTGACAAGGAAGGTAGTTTGGGATGGACAATCAACAAGTTGAGGTATGTGAGTTATTTGACTTTTTGTGTTTTTTGGACATGTATGTATAGCACCTTGGGTGTTGCAATTGGATGAACTTTAACTAGATGAGATGTACCATGCATGAAAATAGTAGTTATGCTAGCCCTGGATGAAGTGTTTTGCACTATACATTTGTTGAATTTTTGAGTGTCATTGTTTCACTAGGTTTACAAAAGGTGATCAACATAATTCATGGAATTGACATGCTTAGCAAGGACATTGAGCATGGTTAAGGATAGTTTGACATATACATGTTGCAAATTTGTAACATAATCCATTTGGGCATGGGAAAGCTAAGGAATTTGGCCTGAGGACTGTGGTAACCCTAACCATAACCACTTGAGGAGTGGGATTGTGTGGTACTTATGGGGCAAATTTGACCATTTATGTAGAAGCACTCACCGATCATCTTTCGTTGATGGGATTGTATGTTGTACATGTTATTTCTAAGAATGGATCAAACCCCTAGGAGTTGTCAAAGATAGTGATTCATGACTTCACAATCAATATAGGTTCTAGAGTAGTAGGTTTGTTAGTTTATTATGAGCATTGTATATGCTTGGCTTGGAGATTGAGATGGTAATTTGGTTCATGTTTCAATGGGAGAAAGCTTGTTTCTAGTAGAAAACATGAGACAATGATGGTTTTCACAATTTATTAGATGTTGGAGATGGGACAAATCTTCCAACTCATTTATCTCTATTTAGTAGAGTCAATGCGGGATGAAAAACACAACCATATGCTTTAATTGGTTCATTCTACAATGAATTACATGTGTATCATGGATTGTCGAGTTGTTGTCCACTTTGTAACCACCTAAGTTACCCTGTGTATATTTAGTGGGAATCTACAACATTGCTTGTAGTTGTTCTTTCCCAATGATATTGTTGGACATGCGTTGTCTAACGTAAGAGGGATAGATTAGGATGATGAATAGTTTGAACCTTTTTTGAGAGGAACACGAAAACTTGGATGAATGGAAAATTTCATCCTGTACAAGGTCATGGTATGTTGGCTTAATAGTTGGACACGGTTATGTGGTAGTAATCTTGGTGGATTGACAATGGTAGTTGATTTGTGATTCACGAAAAGATCATAGGGTTTAACATATTTTGTTTTAGTTCTTATGTATTTTTAGTGGGAATGACTTTGCCTCATGACCTTCTGTAGTCATTATTTGGTGAGCAACTTTAGTCTCAGAGACCTTGGATTGTGGTGAGCTTGAGGCATGGTGAGATTGAGGCACTCAATAAGTGAAAGCATTTAGGAAAGTAGTAGCATGGGTGATGAGGACTTCCCATGAGTATACAAGGGATACACACAAGTCAACAAAGTTGTACACATACCCAAGATCGAGGAAAAATAGTTATATTCGGAGGCCAATTGTATTCTTTGAAATATGCCCTTCAACCTATAAATATGCAATGGGTTACCAGATCTTTAGACATTCTGAATAATATCAAATAGAGGGCCTTATAGCCGGAGCGAACACTTTACCCTATGATTAGTCGGCCACTGTCATCTAATTAAAGGCTATTTTTGAAGTACTTCAACAAATTATGTTGATTGATAGTTGAAGGAAATAAACAGAGGGTAAGAGAATTTAGATGAAGCAACCTCTCACTTCAACATTCATGTTCCTAAGCACACATTGGAGGAGTGAGAAAATGAAACATACCGAAGCCATTGCTCGATTGGGAAACCCCTATGCGCTATCCTGCTTGTACTTATGAAGTGAAACCTGTTAAATTTTCTGAATTTACTTCAATATGATCTAGGATCTTAACTGAGAGAACAACATGTACAACATATCTACAGCATATCAATCATGGAGACAATAATGCAAGCACACAAGAGACACAAAGATTTACTTGGGGAAAACCATAAAGGTGAAAAACCCCAATAACTTCCTCAGAGATAGATAGAGCAATGATACAACCAACCAAGAGAGATAGCCATAACCTAGCAGCAGATCCTCCTCCTCCATAAGTGCGCCACTCCTCCTTGAGTGCATGTGTGAGAAGTGAGTGTGTAAATAGAGTGCCTCCCGCACTCTATTTATACTTGACTTGACTTGCCTTTTTACCTAACTCATGTAGGCTCGAACTTAACCACATAACATAATGTTGACTGGGCCGACCCCCAATAGGGTGGTCTAATAACCCTTAGACCCACATGGCCGACCCCCAATAGGGTGGTCTAATAACCCTTTGACCCACATGACTTATACAGAGCCGACCCCAACAAGGTGGTCTAATAACCCATCAAGTATAAGTTACGACACTTACAATATAAATGACAACACTTCCTTATAGAGGAATAATACCATCTCTATAGGAATACAATATACATATATGTGAAATACATTCTGAAGTTACATATACATCAACACTCCCTCTTAACTAGGAAAGTATTTCTCAGCACAGTTCTTCTAGCACAAGTCATCTTCTCTGGATCATCGTCACTGGATAATCGTCATCGAGTCATCATCATCGTCACTACCGCTGCTATCTCAATCAATCTCTGAATCTACTAGTCATAGGAAGTTCTACAGAGCCAGTCCTTTTTCATACTGGATGTAGGCCCACCACCTGCAGGTCTTCATCATCACTGGCCATACTGTGGAATCCTCAGGACTTATTACGTGCGTCACAAAACCTTGAAAGAGCATCCCAGGATGTTATGGGTACACAAATCCGACCTGTAGGATCTCCCAGGGCACTATTACATGTGACCCCACCACAAAACCTCGAAAGAGCATCTCAGGATGTTACGGGTACACAACTCCAACCTGAAATCTCCCAGGGCACAAATTACATGTGGTCCACCACAAAACCTCGCAAGAGCATCTCAGGATGTTACGGGTACACAACTCCGACCTAAAATCTCCCAGGGCGCTATTACATGTG
Source organism: Larix kaempferi (assembly GCA_027924585.1). NCBI lineage: Eukaryota > Viridiplantae > Streptophyta > Pinopsida > Pinales > Pinaceae > Larix > Larix kaempferi. The sequence continues at coordinate 310,624 of BSBM01000590.1, forward strand.
GTCATGGCAAAACCTCGAAAGAGCATCTCAGGATGTTATGGGTACACAACTCCGACTTGAAATCTCCCAGGGCCCAAATTACATGCCATAGGACAAAACCTCGCAAGAGCATCTCAGGATGTTACGGGTACACAAATCCGACCTGAAATCTCCCAGGGCACAAATTACATGTCCTCCCAGAGCAATGTCTTGAAAGAGCATCCCAGGCTGTTACGGGTACACAAATCCGACCTATAGGATCTCCCAGACATGCTCATCTGCACAACCTGATCCACGGCCACAGAGTATCAACTTGATACTCAACATACATCATCCTGATGTACTCATGATCGTCCTGATCATCATCACTGCAACATCCTGCTGCATGTCATCTGGAGCAACATCCTGAAGCTCATCATCCATGATCATCCTGATCATCACTGCAACATCCTGCTGCATGATCCACCTGATCATCAATGCATCCACCTGATGCATACCAAGTATCTACCTGATACATATCATCATACATGATCCTCCTGATCATACAATGTATCCACCTGATACATGATACATATCACCATACATGATCCACCTGATCATACAATGTATCCACCTGATACATATACAGATACATGGTCCAAGCATCCAACATGATGCATATACAAAATGCATACACATGATCCAATTGATCATATCCAGCATCCAACATGATGCATACATACATAAATGATCCAACTGATCATATCCAGCATCCAACATGATCCAACTAATCATATCCAGCATCCAACATGATGCGTACATACATAAATGATCCAACTGATCATATCCAAGCAGAAACCAGAACATCATCCTGATGCCCATTATCCAACGCTTACATCCACAGCCATGTGAAGGATCCTCCTTCCAACATGCTTGGAATGGCTTCAGCAAATGCGTCCATCACTTCTTCCTCGAAGTGTCCTCGATCTGAAGAACGCCAAGCCTCTCTCTGAAGTACTCGAACTTCACTTTGGCTAGTGGCTTCGTCAGCACATCTGCAATCTGCTCATCCGTTGCAGCATACAGAAGCTTCACAGCTCCTCTCTGCACCATATCCCTGATATAGTGATATTTGATCTCTATTTGTTTCGACCTGCCATGAAACACTGGGTTCTCGAAAAGCTTCACACAACTCTGATTATCACAGAAGATACCAGTAGCCTCCAACGGGAGATCAAATAACTCAGACAGTAGCTTCCGTAGCCATACTGCCTCACAACTAGCTGAACAGGCTGCAACATACTCTGCCTCAGCTGTACTCAGTGCTACGCAGGACTGCTTCCTGCTAAACCAAGAGATCACACCTGATCCCATACTGAAGTAACACCCAGATGTGCTCTTCCTATCTACAGCACTGCCAGCCCAATCTGAATCAACATAACCCTGCAGGTTAAACTTTTGATTTGCCTCATACTTGAGCCCATAATCCACTGTACCCTTCAGGTACCTCAGAACATGCTTTACAGCAACCAGGTGAACACTCCTCGGATCCGTCAGGAACTGGCTCAATGTGTTCACAGCAAAGCAAATGTCTGGTCTCGTGTTTGTTAGGTACATCAAGGACCCAATCATCTGACGATACAAAGAGACATCAACCGGCTCAAATGAAGCATCACATAGAAGCTTCAGATTCGATGCCATAGGTGTGGCCATATCCTTGCAGTCCATCATCCTGAACCTCTTCAGGATCTCTACTACATACTTCCCTTGTCCAAGGAAGATTCCATATGCACTCTGCCACACCTCCATGCCAAAAACAAATAGTGCATCATCCCCAAGTTCTTCATCTCGAACTTGGCAGAAATCTTCCGCTGCGTGTCGGCAATCAATCTATCTTTACCTATAACAAACAGGTTATCTGCATACAAAAGTAGTATCACTGGATTTCCTTCCTCAACCTTGTAGAAAAGGTTGGAATCCGCTTTATTCTTGGTAAAGCCCAAACTGGATAGAAAGCTGTCTACCATACCAAGTTCTGCACACATATATGACTACACCATGCTGTCTTGAAATCCATCTGGTGCATCTTCTATTTCATCACTTTTGTATTTCTCAATGCTGCCATCTGCAACATGCTTGATATGATAGTTCTATTTGGAAGTCACAACAGACTTCCCTTTAGCTCTTGGGATCGCATCCCAAACATCATTCTTCATGATCGATGGATCATGGCATTCCATTTCTTCATCCCAGATCATGGGAACTTCAATATCTTCAATAGATATCTTTGTTGCTGGAACAAATGTTGTAGTACTTTTGTAGGTGAAGATATACAGTCTTTCCTACAAAACAGGTTAAATTGCATGATTAGAAACATCTCATAATTTTCAGAACAAATTCTTACACATAAAGAAATATGTCATACAGTCATGCAATTATCTTAGCCAATGCTTCAATACAACATTTATCCATATTCCGTAACTTTCTAGATGCCTTCCAATCTCTACCAGATATTGTTAAGAGTGTGCACAACTCCCAACATGTCAGCAAAGAGGTTTCATTCTAGATAAGTAGCAATGGAATGTTGTACAGTGCCATAGGCCACTTACCCATGCATATTAGGAGTATACTGTTCATCAATGCAATTATTCTAATATGCATAATACACAACCTAATTCTAGGAACATCAGTATATACATTATTGAACAGTATTATTTAAGAAATGACAATTCAAATACTTATCTTTGTTTGTTCGTTGGGTGGACTCCCTCTGAGTCTTCGCTTCCTTGCAGGAGTTGCTAGAGTCCTAATCTGAAGTAGCTTCTTCTACACCTTTCTGTTGTGGGATGTAGAGAGATGGTCAACTCCCTTTGAATATCTGCATCCTTTCATAAACCACTGGAGTGTACTCCCTCTTGATCTTTGCTTCTTGGATTACCTGTTCTTGAACTCATATTCATCCTTGGTCCCTATGCATGCTTATTAGTATCATGATTGTGTTATCCTTGTGATCTCATATAAAATCATACATTCATTAGCATACTATTAAAACACAATAATCTCAAGCATGTATAGTCATGATCATTTCAAATAGAAATAATAAGCATTATCATTCAAGGTTTATGTAGGATTCTTATGGTTAGTCAAATCATAAGAAGCATAACATGTCTAAACCTATAATTACTCAAACCTATGACTCTTCAGGTTAGTTGAATCATCAATCAAGATAAGAGATATAATATGCATAAAACCTGTGATTATTCAAACCTATACCTTCATGATTCTTCTAGTTAGTCATATCATCAAAGTAAAAATCATAATACGCCTAAACCCATGATTACTAACTTCAATGAATAATCATAATCAATCATGCCAAGTATACTTAAATAAAGGATCTTATCACAAGGTGAGATTCTAACTTGATATAGGAAAAACATACCTGGATTAGCATGCTAGCTAATTATGTCTAACATACTCACATGATGTCTTCTTGTTCTTCTTCAATGACTTGTGCTAGTAACCTGTATATCTCATAGGGTAACCATTATAAAACCAAGTTATACATACCTCGTAAATGGATCTTCTATGAGATCCATGACAATGGATGAGTCTTTATCCTCATGTCATCATGATCATATGTTCTTGAACTGGAACATGATTTGTCTTTCTTGGTGTACCTTTCATGTTAGTAGACAACATAAACCTCATACAACACCATAATGCATTAGTACAATCATAAGTGTTAACACCCTAACCAATGAATATCTTCTATCATGCATTCATAATTTTGTTAAGGTGATACGACAAATCTAAAATCAAGATTGTACTAACCGTAATAACATGAAGACAAACATACCATAAACTTAATCATGAACAAATCTCAAAACCTACCTCGATGAGTCATACCTATCGAGATCGCTTGTAATCTCCTTATGTAAAGCCTTAACCTCATCTCCCTCTGAAACAGGAACTTCTTCACTTATGTAAGTGACCAATCCATCTTGTTCTAGGATTAACCCAATCCGCTTGATTTACAAGAACTGGGACTGGAGCTAGATATGGGTTTGTCAGAGAAACCCCAAAAATTCAAACTTTGAATTTCAAACTTCCGAAAGGATAGAAATATGCGCCTTGATGAGCTGACCAAGCTGGTATATTCAGAATTTGAAAACTGCAAAGTTTCGCTCCTCAATTTTGCCTTTGAAACTTTCGGATTCACTGGACGTGACCCTAAACTGGGGTTTGATGAAGCCCACTCTTCTGCCCAATCAAAAGGTTTGATCCAAAGCTCTAAGCTTCTATTTTTCTGAGGAGCTTCCAGCCATGGTCACAGATTTCAAAAATTCCCATTTTTACAGAAGCCCTATTTTTCCACTTTTCTGATCAAAGTCCCGAACTAGGGTTTGATCAAGCCCAGCCTTCTGCCCAACCAAAAATTCTGATCTTGGTCTCTAAATTTCTATTTTGATGAGTAGCATCCAGCCGTGGTCTCCGATTACAAAAATTCCAACTTTCTCCAAAGCCCTAAATTCCGGAAGCCATGAATGAAGGTACTCAAAAATAATTCTGTTTTGACAGAAATATGTACCTGATTGTTTCTGGTGTAACTCTGAACCTTTTGATCCACAGGGTCTGAAAAAGTTTCCTGAGATAGCCTGACTTGTTAGCTTTCCATCCCAATAGTTCTGACCTCAATTGGATTCTCTGAGAGAGAGTTATGCCAAGTGTCGCAACATGACCTGTTTTGGGATAATACAAGAGAGCGAACTTGTATGGCGTGCCACGTGTCATTGTTTGAACTTCGGCTTCTGAAAAAGTTTTCTGAGATATCTAGGCCTGTTATATTTCCATCCTGATAGGTCTGACCTCAATTGGACTCTCTGAGAGAGAGTTATTCCAAGTGTCGCAACGTGACCTGTTTATGGGATAATACAGGAGAGCGAACTTGTACGGTGTGCCACGTGTCACTGGTTCAACTTCGGCCTTTGAAAACGTTTTCTGAGATATTACAGTCTATGTACTACCTGTCACTTTTTACGAAATTTCATTTGGAGCTTCCTAGCCCAGGTTATGACCTTTTTCCCAAGGTCACCTGATTTTGACTCAGATCTGGAAGAGGCAAAAACCCTATTTTGTACAGATCATAAATCACAAAGTACAACGAATTAGAGGTTGTCCTTTGGACACAAGGTACCTAGAGATTTAATCTTCATCCTGTAACAATTTCAGATCTGAAAAATTTGCAAAAATGGATTTATAGTGAAAGTGATACGATGACTGGTTTTTGCTATATCAAGCCCTAGCATCGTAAGTGCAACAAGTGTCATACATGCCATATCATGCCCTCTTTTAGGCTAGCTCTGATACCATGTTAAATTTTCTGAATTTACTTCAATATGATCTAGGATCTTAACTGAGAGAACAACATGTACAGCATATCTAAAGCATATCAATCATGGAGACAATAATGCAAGCACACAAGAGACACAAAGATTTACTTGGGGAAAACCATAAAGGTGAAAAACCCCAATAACTTCCTCAGAGATAGATAGAGCAATGATACAACCAACCAAGAGAGATAGCCATAACCTAGCAGCAGATCCTCCTCCTCCATAAGTGCGCCACTCCTCCTTGAGTGCATGTGTGAGAAGTGAGTGTGTAAATAGAGTGCCTCCCGCACTCTATTTATACTTGACTTGACTTGCCTTTTTACCTAACTCATGTAGGCTCGAACTTAACCACATAACATAATGCTGACTGGGCCGACCCCCAATAGGGTGGTCTAATAACCCTTAGACCCACATGGCCGACCCCAAATAGGGTGGTCTAATAACCCTTTGACCCACATGACTTATACAGAGCCGACCCCAACAAGGTGGTCTAATAACCCATCAAGTATAAGTTACGACACTTACAATATAAATGACGACACTTCCTTATAGAGGAATAATACCATCTCTATAGGAATACAATATACATATATGTGAAATACATTCCGAAGTTACATATACATCAACAAAACCCTCACGACGCCTCTGCTCTCCTGCTCGTGCAAAATCGATGGAAGTGAAACGAAACCCTCGCGATGCCCCTGCTCTGTCTTTGTGCTATCCACGACCACTCTCTCCCCTGCTCCTCTGCTCCTCTGATCCTCGTGTGCTATGCTCCTCTTCTCCCCTAATAGACGCCTCCAGCAAGACCCAGACCAAGCTCCTCGTGTGCTCTACTCCTCACGTGCTCTGCTCCCTCTGCTCCTCGCTCTCATCGATTGTCCAACATCAGAGCCACAGGATTGTGGGCCAGGGGATTTAATTTTTGTTTTATGTTGATTATGGGCAGGAGGGGTTAATTCTACTTCGATTGAGACCACTTGAGCATTCCTTTTCACACCCTTCCTTCCTTTCATTAGTTGGCATCCTGCATGTGGAATCCATGCCCTTGAACGCTCATGGATAAAGAGGTGAGCACTTTAGTATGGTTCTATGGCTCATGGTTTTCAAGGTGGTTTTCATAAATTCATTGTCTCGGTGGAAGTCATATATCGCATGGCATGCTAACTACATACCAAAAGATCCTAAATATTGTTCTAGAAAATATTTCCACATGTGAACTAAATATATGTCACCCCATGCAATTGGATGAATGGTAAGTCCTGTCTCAACTCAAGGTTTAAAATCTTAAGAGTGTATGGCTCAAGGACTTCACAAACAAGCTTGTTGGCTCACAAGACTTTTTCACATTACATAGTCATATGGTCAACATGCAATCTCTTACTAATAGATCTAACTCACTCACAACTCACAGTAGTTTGATATAATGCATCTTAAATATTTTAGCTTTTAAGTTATATCTTTACTATTATATGTTGTTGAAATGATGTAATGGGGAAAATCACTCTGTATTTGTTAAGAAAATGTAATAACGAATAAATGTTATTACATATATACATACTAACATATCAAACTAATATCAATGGTCTAAGATCACTCACGTAGGGAAGTATGGTCAAGATTCTATGATAGAAGCTCCAACACCAATGGATAATATTTGTCTGGGATCGATGGTTCACAAGCATTTGAGTTGATAACTTTTGGCAAGGTATCACAAATGAATAGGTGGCCCAAATTTAATAATAAATATTATATCAACACTCCCAAATCCTTCAGATTGGGATGGGATGTAGAGGTGGGTCCCAAAAAGAGGAAGGATAGTGTCTTTTCCATCTAAATTCAATTTTTGCAAGTAAGGTGTTGAACTATTAAATAAATACAGACATAATCACTCTTTGATCATTTTATTTCAAAATTAATGCAAGTTTTTCAAAAGTATTTAAGTCGGGTAAGCACAACTTTCTTCCCACGACAATCACCACTTGTAGCTATAGAAGTTGATACGACATGAGGCTAGTATGAATTGTTGTGTGGAATTCGATTTGGTACCTAGTTTCTGAGGGGAAATAAGAATGAGCCTTCAACACTTGCAAAGTGACATATTCTCTTCTTCTCAACATTCAACCTTCTTCATTATCAACACTCGCATTGGGGACTCTTGGAATTCGAGACTTGGAAATTCACACTAGGATACCTTCATCTTTGGAAAAGGTTGCATGTCCAAGTTCATGGGTGGAGGTTCTATACACCAAATCTCTTCCAAGTATGTACTCTAGGTACCCCACCCAATATCTTAGTGCTCTTGCATGCATGTATGCCAACTCTATTCATTCTTATTGGTTGTCATGCTTGACAGATCATCATAGCATTGTTTAAGCTAAAGCCATTGAAAGGGAAACACTATCGCTTCCCAAATCCCATTCGTCATCGACAAAGGAAGAAATAAAATAACCATTCTATCTTAATTTGAAACTCTGATGCTCTCTCTTGCTTAAAACCTAGAACAAGACACATGATTCTTGACTTAATACCAGAACTCGACAAATGATTCTCAACTTAGCACTAGAACTCCATGCATAACTAATAAAGACTTTAAACAAATTTTTAAAACTATTTGAATGACTATCTAAACACATAAGGAGGGGACTTGCTACTATGCAAGTCCCCTTGTTTTATCAAGGTTCCACAATGGCTTGTAATTAGGTCAATTTTTTATTGTAAGTATCAGTGTACAATAAACAAAAACACGAGCATGAACATATTCTAGATGAGAATTGAACATTGTTGGGTCTTTAAAAACATTCTATTTGGACCAACCCACAAGCCACCATTAATTTTGTAATTTATACATATATTTGCATATAGGATCCTTCTTACTTATCATTGCCAAGATAAGGCCATTAACATGAGCATCAAGAATTCAAGGTCTTTCTACACTGTTTATAATGTTATTGTCCCATTATGACCTTCTTATGAGAAAGTGATAAGCTTCTATTTGTTATTCATTTACATGTGTGCAAGGGGTAGGGATTCATGGGTCACTGTAATATTTTTTATTTATTTCTAAATCTAGGGGAATTTGCAACTAGCCAAGATTACCTAGGTGAGACCAAATTTCAAATCCAACTGGATGCTACTATGAGTCATTGTAATATTACATAATAGTCTAAGTCAATTTTGTAGGAAAGTGACATTTTTTCTAGCCACGAGTTTGATAATAATTCAACAAAAACTTAAAGGATTATCAAGTTCCACCATGATCTAAGTCACATTTTTTCGTGGCTATAGCGATGAACTTTTGTGGCTATAGCAACAAAATTCACATCCGTCGCTATAACCACGAACGTCGGGGGGATTTTCAAATTTTTACAAAAATTTAAACTGTTTTTCCACAAAAACATCAATTTTAACTATTTCGTGGCAAACTTTCGTGGGACTTTTGAGCCATATGTACTAGTGGTTGTTGTCCTCTAGGGTACTAAAATCCTCTAGTATTTATTGACACGGTCATCGACTAGTTTGTGGAGGGGCCTCCCATTTTTTCGGGGGTTAAGCCGCGAGGATTGATTCCGGATGGACTTTGTGGAATGCCACACTCCACTTAGCGCCTAAGGCATATTGATCCATTGTCTTCCTTGTACTCTACTGTGATGGTGATACAGGGGCGATAAGACAGAAGTGCCGAAAACCTTTTCCGATGTGTCATGAACGAGGTAGCTTAGTGACTTTTCTTCTAAGGCTCTTTTACCCAGGATCCCTTTCGATAGAGGGATATCCTTCCATTATTGGTCTCTCATTTCGTATTGTTCGACTTGGATTTCATCACCTTGTGAAGGATATGATTTTTCGAGGTCTCCAGCTCCTACTTAGGAAGTTTGCTTGCTATTTCACCTTTTTAGAGGGTCTTTTTCTTTTTAGTGTTGTGTGTTGGCATTATGGCCACTTTTGTTTCAGCTCGCTTATTGTGACACCGGTCCCAGTATAGTTTGTTGAGCTTGCTTTTTTGGCATGCGAGCCTTGTCTTTTCCTAGCTCCCCTTCTACACGCTCGGTTGCTTTAGGGTTTTTGAGTTGTTACATAGTCAGTTACCAATTATCTGATGATGTGTGATGTTCTCTTCTCCTAGGTCTTCGAGATGGTTGAGTTAGATGGTCTTCTCAAGGGACTGAACACCCCTTGATGGAGCCACTAACACTTGACCTTAGGTGTAGTCTAGAGGACCACGTGATCACATCATCCGTGTGGAGTTTTCCTTTTACTGTGATGATGGAATTTTAGGTTATATGGAACAATGGTACATTTGAGAGAGAGATGATTGGTTGTACCCCACCTTGGTTGATTGTCTTATGGTCCTTTCATTTTGTTGATAATATTTTTGTAGTACCTTGCCTTTTACCTTTTGGGTCTTTTACTCATCTTGGGTTATATTTTGATTTGTACCACCTTTTATGTTTTTGGTCTTGTGGGTATTAGGGTAGTTTTTCCACATTTGAGGTACACCCCCTTTGTCCAAATTGTTATGAGTCTTTATACCCACTTATGTTACCCTCCAGACCTTAGTTAGGAATATTGATTGCTATCATACCTTTTGGAGGTTCTATTTGAGTTACAAGAGGTAGTTACAAGGAGCTATTGCATATAAGAGGTTGTTACAAGGAGCTATTGCATATATTTGACATTATTTGACCTTCCATCTCTTTGGCATTTCAAATAATAGGTAGTTACAAGGAGCTATTGCAATATATATTTAACCTTATTTGTACCTTCCCCACAATGGTTGATTTACTTTTGGTCCTTACACCCTATTGTTTATTGGTCTTGTGGTACCTCATCCTTTCATTTTGGTCCTTTCATTTTTTTGTGGTACCTTGCCTCTTACCTTTTGGGTCTTTTACTCATCTTGAGTTATCTTTTTATTTGAACCGCCTTTTATGTTTTTGGTCTTGTGGATATAACTATGGTAGTTTGTCCAGATTTGAGTTAGTACACCTCCTCTGTCCAAATTGTTATGAGTCTTTATAGCCACTCTTTTCTTTTTGATTTGCACCTTACTGATTGGTTTTTGTACCCTTTGGTTGGTCCTTGTACCTTACTAGAGGCCATGAGTCTCTTTGGCCTCAGTCTGTTGGATGTGAGCTCATATTTATTGTGATTGTACTTGGCCTTTTGATTGTCATTGAATTTCTCTGATTGACAATACCATAGCCCAGTCATCTCTCTCTCTTTAGTTTGTAATAACCCTATAATAGGGTCACTTGGTTCCTAGAGTTTACTGGCCTCTAAGAGGCATAGTCATTTCTGAAAGTAACTCTTTTGAGTAGATTACAGGAAACGTCTACACCCAGGTAATCAAAAATGTGTTGGTAAGACTTAAGTAATCAAATTGTTAACAAGAGAATATTTGACATAGAAGTATGTTGTTAATTTGACTGAAGGCATTCCTGACTTTTTAACAAGAGAATATTTGACACAAAAGTATGCTGTTAATTTTTAACACGCGAGCCTGAAACAAGAAATCCTGGAGCAAGTGATCCCCAATCAAGCAAGCGTAGAAGGTCGAAGCGGAATCCAGTGGGCCCATAACCCACAAGTAAACATGGAAATCTCTACTTGGACCGGAGGAAAACATCACATCCATACTATTAATGATAATATGAGTTGGTTGGATTATATGCAAGATTGGAAACCTGTTGGTCATGGAGCCAGATCTTCCAGCCTCATAGATGATATTGTCTCATCCGTGTACCCCATAGGACTGTACACTCGTTCCCCAAGCTTGGGGTTCGGGGAAATTTTTTGGTTGTTTCACCAACAAATTTCGGGCCCATGGTTTTGTTGAGATATTGTAACTTCAAAGAATATTATATTTGTATATTATTTATTCCGGAGATGTTCCATACCTCCGATGTGATTATACTATAAATCCGGAGATGTTTATTCCTCCGAGTTCGGTGTGGTAACTAGGGTTATTAGACCCACCATGTGGGGGTCGGCCCAATCAGTTATAATGGGGTATTTAACCTAATGGTTAAATACGAGCCTACATGTACTTGTGTAAAATACATATCAGAGTAGTGTATAAATAGAGGAGGTGTGTTCCTCATTTGACACACTCACACACTTGAGAGAGGCGCACTTGTGGAGGAGAGGTCTGCTATAGTGGAGGAGGAGATCATGTCTTTGGTTTGCATCTTTGTATATTGCTGGTCATCTATATTGAGGAAGCTTTGCTGGGTTTTCTACCCCATGAGGGTTTCCCAGGATAAATCTCTGTCTCTTGTGTTTATGCTGTGCTTGTTGTTTCTTCAGTGATCCTGTATATGATATTGTTGTGAAATGGAATGTAATGCTGCTATTTTCTGTCTTAGCATATTAAATCTTAACATGGTATCAGAGCTAACCTGAAGGAAGACAAGGTATGGCACTAACGACACTTGCTTTACTTACGACAATTTGAAGGTTAGGGTTTTACATAGCAAAAACCAGTCATCGTAGCACTTTCGCTATAAATCCGTTTTGGCGAAGGTTTCGGATCTGAAAAGTTTACAGGTCGAAGATAACATCCCCAGGTACCTTGTGTCCAAAGGGCACCCTCAGATTCATTGTACTTTATGAGTTATGATCAGTACAAGTTAGGGTTTCTGCCTCTTCCAGATCTCAGTCAAAATCAGGTGACCTTGGAAAAAAGGTCATAACTTGGGCTAGGAAGCTCCAAATGAAATTTCGTAAAGAGTGACAGGTATTACACAGACTGTACTATCTCAAAAAACTTTTTCAGAGGCCGAAGGTGAACCAGTGACACGTGGAACGCCGTACAAGTGCGCTCTCCTGTTTTATCCCATAAACAGGTCACGTTACGACACTTGGCATAACTCTCTCTCAGAGAGTCCAATTGAGGTCAGACCTGTCAGGATGGAAAGATAACAGGTCGAGCTATCTCAGAAAAAGTTTTCAGAGGCCGAAGCTCAAATAGTGACACGTGGCATGCTGTACAAGTTCGCTCTCCTGTTTTATCACATAAACAGGTCACGTTGCGACACTTGGCATAACTTTCTCTCAGAAAATCCAATTGAGGTCAGACCTGTCAGGATGGAAAGATGAAAGGTCAGGCTACTGCAGAAAAAGGGTTTCAGACCCTGTGGAGCAAAAATTTCAGAGTTATAGCAGAAACAATCAGGTGCATATTTCTGTCAAAACAGAATTATTTTTCGAGCACCTTTATTCATGGCTTCCGGAATTTAGGGTTTCGGAGAAAGTTAGAATTTTTGGAATCGGAGTCCACGGCTGAATGCTACTCAGGAAAATCAAAATTTAGAGACCAAGATCAAATTTTTTGGTTGGGTGGAAGACCGGGCTTGATCAAATAAGAGTTTAGAGCCTTGGATCGAACCTTTTGTTTGGGCAAAAGGGTGGGCTTCATCAAACCCTAGTTTGGGACCCTGTCCAGAAGATCCAGAAGTTTCAAAGGCAATTTTGAGGGGTCAAATTTTGGAAATTCCAAAATTGAAGTATGCTAGTTTGATCAGCTCAGCAAGACATATTCTTTCATTCAGAAGTGTGAAAGTCAAAGATTGAATTTTTAGCGTTTCTCTAGAAAAACCCTAATCAAGCTCCATATCAAGTTTCAGGGGGAGTTGAGGCTAAGGCCTTACATAAGAAGACTACAAGAAGTCTCGATAGGTATGACTTAAGGAGGCTCAGGTATGTCTTGAAATCTAATTCTTGATTAAGTTTATGATGTGTTTGTCTTCATATTATTTATTAGTACAATCTTGATTAATGTGAGAATTGTCTTATCACCCTAGTAACAGTATGAATGCATGTGAATGATCAAATACATTCATTGATTAGGGCTATATGATTGTACTAATGCATTATGATGTTGTGTGAGGTTGATGTTGTCTGCTAACAAGATACAGGTACATCACAAAAGACAAATCAGGTTCCATGACCATGAAAACATGAAGACAAAGACTCATCCATAATCTTTGTTCTACTTACAAGGTATGTATGACTTTGTTATATTATGCTTAACCTATGAGACATGCAGGTTCTAGCTCAGGATCTCTAAATCATTGAAGAGATTGTTTAGGTATGTTGTACATAACTAAGTAGGTATACTAATACAGGTATGTTTCCCATGAATCTTACCTTGTGTTAGGATCCCTTATATAAGTATACTTGGTATTATTGGTTATGCTTATTCATAAAGTTAGTAATCAAGGGATTATGCATATTATGTCTTTTATCTTGATTGATGATATGCATGAGTAAAAGAATACTTCCCTGAAATCTTGAATACTAATGTTTATTAACTATAATCATGACTATACATTTTTCAAGAATTTAGAACTATAATGTTTTGATAACATTTAGAACATACTAATGGGTGTATGTTTGTGTATGAGATCATGAGGATGACACTTGAACATGCACAGTGGTACAGAATGAATAGAAGTTCAAAAGACATACAGAAGATCAAGCGGGAGGCAACCACACAAACATAAAAGATAAGTATTTGAGTTGTTATTTTAAATAGTAAATGATATTGCCTGTAATAGGTTGTATGCATATTTGTATTCCTATAATATATCATGCTAAGTGTAAATATTCATAGAACATTGAACAGTATACTACTAATATGCATATGATTGGTAAGTTGGACAAACATTCCATTGTTGCTTGTCTAGAATGAAACCTCTTTGCTGACATGCTGAGAGTTGTGCACACTCTCGATAGTATGTTCTGGTAGAGATGGAAGGCATCTAGATAGCCACTGTATGCATACAGGATATGGGAAAGTGTTGTGCCAAAGTATTGGTCAAAATAGTTGTATCACTATGTAAATGATATCTGTATGCATAATAGGTTATCATGTCAATATGATTTGATGATTATGAAGTATTACTAATCGTGTACTTAATTTTGATTTGTAGGAAAGGTCATGAAGAATGATGGACACCGTACAAGTGGTGGATGTTCAAACAAAATATAGAAGGCTCATGGATAGAAGATTCTCTTAGAAAGGGGAAGAGAATCACGACAAGATGTTTGCTCCAAGTATGGTGTAATTAAAGAAGAAGTGTGAATCAGGTTCTGTATAGGTACCTAGGATCGATAATAAATTGATAAGCTTAATGATCACCATGGGTGATGTGGATCTCAACCTTTGCTACAAGGTTGAATATGATTTCTATACACAAATGACATGGATGCAAGAAGGAACTCACCACAGAGTTCGAATGATATTAAGGCTCATATTAGTAGACCCATCTAACGAGAGATGGCACAGATAGATATGCAGAAGATCATTCAATGCAGAAATGAAAATGAAAGATCTCAAATTGACGCTTTACTTCCTAGGTCTGGAAGTATGGCAAGGCTCAGAAGGAATATTTCTCAACCAGGGAAAGTATGATGAGAAATATGACTTGAGGTGTTGGAATGGCCACTCTTATGGATTCCAACTTGAAGCTGTTAGGGGATAACTCATCTGAGTTAGTGGATATAACTCTGTACAGTCAAATTAATGGGTCATTGATGTTTCTAACATATACTAGATTAGATATATGCTTTGTTGTGAATACCTTGAGTCAGTATCTAGTGGAAACTAGATGTTTTCACCTGATAGTTGCAAAGCATGTGATGAGGCACCTAAAGGATACGATAGACTTTGATCTGTGCTATCTTGGAGATCATGACTTCAGATGGCTACTCAGATGCTGATTGGGAAAAAAGTGTATCAGACAAGAAGAACACATCAAGAGGATGTTATTGTCTGGGATTAGCCATAATCTCGTGGTTTAGCTGGAAGCAGTCTAGTGTGGCTCTCAGCACAAGAA
Organism: Larix kaempferi; assembly: GCA_027924585.1. Classification (NCBI taxonomy): domain Eukaryota; kingdom Viridiplantae; phylum Streptophyta; class Pinopsida; order Pinales; family Pinaceae; genus Larix; species Larix kaempferi. The sequence goes on from BSBM01000590.1 coordinate 325,814, forward strand.
GAATATATGGCTGTTTGCTCTGCTAGTTGTGAAGAAGTTTGGCTTCAGAATTGTTTGACTTAGAGATAGAACCAACTGTGATCCTATGTGACAAATAGAGTTGTATCAAGATGACATAGAATCCAGTGTTCCATGATAAGTCAAAGATAATAGGGATCTAACAAGATATGACACAGAAAGGAACTATAAAGTTTGAATTCGTAACAGGTTACCTATGTACTAACCAAGCCTCTGTCTCGAGTGAAATTTGAATACTTTCGAGACAAGCTTGGTGTAGCTCAAAAGGACCCTCCTCGAAAGGGGGAGTAGTATAGTCACTGATGATGAGATTGTCTCATCAAACAACAAGGTCGATGATGAGGTAACCTGTTCTCTACACCTAGATACTTAGAAATATTTAGATTTAGGACTCTTATACTTAGAATACTTAGTTTTACTTATACATGCTTTTGATGTTAGATGTATTAGTAAGAATACATGCTTTTGATGATAAGATGTATTGGTAAGAATACATACTTTTGATGACACATGTATTGATTAATGTACTTGTATGGTTGAGGATACTTGTACTTGTATTGATGAGAATACATGTGGGGATTGTATCATCCCTGGACTTCAGTTCCTGAATTGATCCGTAGACGTATGGTCTCCGAAAATGAAGTCCTTAGTGGACAGATAGGGATTGTATCATCCCTGGACCTTGGTCCCTGAATTGACCCGTAGACGTGAGGTCTCCGAGAATGAAGTCCTTAGTGGACAATTGAGGGGATTGGATCATCCCTGGACTTTCAGTCCTAAAGAGAGCCGTAGACGTGAGGTCTCCGAGAATGAAGTCCTTAGTGGACAGTTGAGGGGATTGGATCATCCCTGGACTTTCAGTCCTAAAGAGAGCCGTAGACGTGAGGTCTTCGAGAATGAAGTCCTTAGTGGACAGTTGAGGGGATTGGATCATCCCTGGACTTTCAGTCCTAAAGAGAGCCGTAGACGTGAGGTCTCCGAGAATGAAGTCCTTAGTGGACAGTTGAGGGGATTGGATCATCCCTGGACTTTCAGTCCTAAAGAGAGCCGTAGACGTGAGGTCTTCGAGAATGAAGTCCTTAGTGGACAGTTGAGGGGATTGGATCATCCCTGGACTTTCAGTCCTAAAGAGAGCCGTAGACGTGAGGTCTCCGAGAATGAAGTCCTTAGTGGACAGTTGAGGGGATTGGATCATCCCTGGACTTTCAGTCCTAAAGAGAGCCGTAGACATGATGTCTCCGATAATAAAGTCCTGAATGAACAGGTAGGGGATTGTATCTTCCCCGGACCGAGGTCCCAGAATTGAGCCGTAGACATGATGTCTCCGATAATAAAGTCCTGAATGAACAGGTAGGGGATTGTATCTTCCCCGGACTGAGGTCCCAGAATTGAGCCGTAGACTGGGTCTCCGATAATAAAGTCCTAAATGAACAGGTAGGGGATTGTATCTTACCCGGACTGAGGTCCCAGAATTGAGCCGTAGACATGATATCTCCGATAATAAAGTCCTGAATGAACAGGTAGGGGATTGTATCTTCCCCGGACTGAGGTCCCAGAATTGAGCCGTAGAATGGGTCTCCGATAATGAAGTCCTGAATGAACAGGTAGGGGATTGCATCGTCCCCGGACTTTGGTCCCTGAATTGATCCGTAGACGTGTGGTCTCCGAGAAGTGGGGATTGTATCATCCCCGGACTTCGGTCCCTGAATTGATCCGTAGACGTGTGGTCTCCAAGAAGTGGGGATTGTATCATCCCCGGACTTCGGTCCCTGAATTGATCCGTAGACGTGTGGTCTCCGAGAAGTGGGGATTGTATCATCCCCAGACTTCGATCCCTGAATTGATCCGTAGACGTGTGGTCTCCGAGAAGTGGGGATTGTATCATCCCCGGACTTTGGTCCATGAATTGATCCGTAGACGATTGGTCTCCGAGAAAGTGATTTTTTTTTATGATGATGTGGTTACTTGTATCGGTAGGATACTTGTATTGATGATGTGGTTACTTGTATCGGTAGGATACTTGTATTGATGATGTGGTTACTTGTATCAGTAGGATACTTGTATTGATGATGTGGTTACTTGTATCGGTAGGATACTTGTATTGATGATGTGGTTACTTGTATCAGTATGGATACTTGTATTGATGATATGGTTACTTGTATCAGTATGGATACTTGTATTGATGATATGTATACTTGTATTGGCATGAATACTTGTACTAATGATGAGGATACTTGTATTGTTATGGATACCTGTATTGATGACGATGCTGATGATCGTGTGATGACGATACTGATGATCGTGTGATGACGATGCTGATGATCGTGAGATGACGATGCTGATGATCGTGAGATGACGATGCTGATGATCGTGTGATGACGATGCTGATGATCATGAGATGACGATGCTGATGATCATGTGATGACGATGCCGATGATCGTGTGATGACGATGCTGATGATCGTGTGATGACGATGCTGATGATCGTGAGATGACGATGCTGATGATCGTGTTATGACGATGCTGATGATCGTGTGATGACGATGCTGATGATTGTGTGATGACGATGCTGATGATCGTGAGATGACGATGCTGATGATCGTGTGATGACGATGCTAATGATCGTGAGATGACGATGTTGATGATCGTGTGATGACGATAATTGTGAGGATCCAGATGATGATATTATTGTAGCTGTTCAAGTGCTACAGAAGATAAAGACTCAATACTGAAGATGTCGATGTCCCAGTATTGAAGATGTTCCAGTAACTGCTTGAGTTACTGATGATGTTGAGAAAGCTTCCAATGATTTATAGATGCATCATGTATGATGTTGATGACTCCTTGCTTGTGCAGATGTTGTTATAATATCCTTCTCGTTAAGGGGGAGTGTTGAGATATTGTAACTTCAAAGAATATTATATTTGTATATTATTTATTCCGGAGATGTTCCATACCTCCGATGTGATTATACTATAAATCCGGAGATGTTTATTCCTCCGAGTTCGGTGTGGTAACTAGGGTTATTAGACCCACCATGTGGGGGTCGGCCCAGTCAGTTATAATGGGGTATTTAACCTAATGGTTAAATACGAGCCTACATGTACTTGTGTAAAATACATATCAGAGTAGTGTATAAATAGAGGAGGTGTGTTCCTCATTTGACACACTCACACACTTGAGAGAGGCGCACTTGTGGAGGAGAGGTCTGCTATAGTGGAGGAGGAGATCATGTCTTTGGTTTGCATCTTTGTATATTGCTGGTCATCTATATTGAGGAAGCTTTGCTGGGTTTTCTACCCCATGAGGGTTTCCCAGGATAAATCTCTGTCTCTTGTGTTTATGCTGTGCTTGTTGTTTCTTCAGTGATCCTGTATATGATATTGTTGTGAAATGGAATGTAATGCTGCTATTTTCTGTCTTAGCTATTAAATCTTAACAGGTTTTGGGTATCCCATGGTATTTTCCCATTGTATTTCCCCTATAAAAGAAAGACATTGTAATATGGCTAGGGAAAGAAATGTATTAGGTTTTATGCATTGTAAAGATCTCTAAGATCGGAAAAGAGAGACTGTGAGAGAGTGTGAAGAGGAAGTGCAACGGTTGTGCTGTAGGTTGTATCCCTTCACTTTGCTGGATGGTATAATAATAAGGACTGGAAATTTCAGTGTGGATGTAGCCCATCTTGGTTGAACCACAATATATTGTTGTCTCTCTTGTAATGTGTATGTGTGATTATATTTGCATTTCTGTTTAGTTTTATTGCTCTGCGATCCTGTTTTTCTAACAATTGGTATAAGAGCCAAAGGTCTATTTGGAAGATAAACCCGTGGGAAACTATGGTTTCTGATTCGAGTGGGAGAAATGGCGGATAAAGGAAAGTTTAAGGTTGAGAAATTTAATGGCCAAAACTACCAGTTATGGAAGATGCAAATGGAGGACTATCTGTACCAGAAGGATCTATACCTACCGTTGGGAGGAAGAGCAAAGCAGTCGGTGACTATAAAGGACGAAGAATGGGACGTTCTTGACAGAAAGGCTCTGGGAACAATACGACTGAGCCTTGCTTCATTGGTGGCTTTCAATATCTCAAAAGAAAAGACAATGGAAGGTTTGATGAGCGCATTGGGTAAGCTGTATGAAAAACCCTCGGCCTCCAACAAGGTATTTCTAATGAAGTGTTTATTTAATATGAAGATGTCTGAAGGTGGATCTGTTACTGATCATTTAAATGAATTTAATATGGTTACAAATCAACTAAGTTCTGTAAGTGTGAACTTCAATGATGAGGTTAGGGCTCTTCTAATCTTGTGTTCCTTGCCAGAAAGCTGGAATAGCTTGGTCATGGCTATAAGTAACTTTGTCTCTAGTTCAAACACCTTGAATTTGATGATGTTATTGGTGTTATTCTTAGTGAGGAAATGCGAAGAAAAAGCACAGGTGAGACATCAGGTAATTCGTTGACCATGGAAAGAAGGGGAAGACAAAAGGAGAGAGGAAAGAGCCAAGGTAATCGTGGCAAGTCTAAAATGGGTAGATCCAAGTCCAAACTGGGAAAGATAAAGTGTTGGAACTGTGGAAAGAAAGAACATCTGAAGAAAGACTGCAAATATCTAAAGAAGAAAGGAGATGGACAGCAGGAAACTACCCAGGAAGCAAATATAGCAGCTGATGTGTTACAAGATGCTTTGATTCTTGCATTAGATAATACTAGTGATTATTGGGTAGTAGAGTGAGGGGCTTCATGTCATGCTACACCCCATAGGAAATATTTTCATGATTATGTTCCAGGCGATTTTGGACATGTTTTATTGGGTGATGATGAGCCATGTAAAATTGTTGGAATGCGTAAGGTATGGATAAAATTTAAGAATGGAACTGATTGGTTGTTGAAAGATGTAAGGCACATTCCTGCTATGAAAATAAATCTGATCTCAACAGGGCAGTTGGGAGATGGCGATTGTCTATCTACGTTTGGAGAAACGTGGTGCAAGATCACTAAAGGATTAATGGTGATATCAAAAGGAGACAGAGTAGGTACGTTGTATTTATGTCCTCATAATACTAACCATTCTATCTCTTTAGCTTCCACATGAACAGATATAACATTGTGGCATCATAGGCTTGGTCACATGAATGACAAGGGGATGCAAATTCTCCACTGAACGAAGTTGCTACCAGATTTGAAGCAGGTAAGTTTGGAATTCTATAAGAACTGTATTTATGGAAAACAGAAAAGAGTCAGATTTCTCAGGGTTGGGAAACAAAAGAAGAATGAAAAGTTAGAGCTTGTGCATACAGATGTATGGGGACTGGCTCAGGTACAATCTCTTGGTGGCTCTCATTATTATGTTACATTTATTGATGATGCAACTATAAAAACTTGGGTTTATTGCATTAGACATAAATCTGATGTGTTTTCTACTTTTAAGAAGTGGAAAGCAGTTTGGTTGAGAATGAGACAGGAAAAAGGTTGAAGTGTCGCAGATCTGATAATGGAGGTGAGTATTGTGGCAAGGAGTTTGATAGTTTATGTTCATGCCATGGGATTCATAGAGAGAAGACAGTCCCAAGAACACCACAAAAAAATGGTGTGTCAGAAATGATGAATAGAATGATCATGGAGCGTGCAAGGTGTATGAGACTGCATGTAGGGTTTCCCTTACAGTTTTGGGCAGATGCTGTAAATACTGTTGTTTATTTAATAAACAGAGGGCCTTCAAGTGCTTTGGATGGTGGTATTCCAAAGGAGGCATGGAAAAGTAAAAAGGTTAACTACTCATTTCTGAGAACATTTGGTTGTGAAGCATTTTTCCATATTGATAAAGAAAATAGAACAAAGCTTGAAGATAAATCCAAGAAATGTACCTTTATTGGATACAGGGTTGATGATTTTGGTTATCGCTTATGGTATTATGAAAATAACAAAATCACTAGGAGTAGAGATGTGATATTCAATGAAAAGGTCATGTATAAAGATCAGTTGCAGGGAAATAAACAAGAAAAGGAAAACACAGAGTACACAGTACTTGATGAAATTGAAGAAAATGAAGTTCTAAAGGTGCCAGAAAATCAAGAACAACAACAAGTACCTGAAACTCCTACAAGTGTAAGAAGATCTACCAGGTTAAGTAGACTCCCTGAACGATACTCTCCTTCAATGTATTATTTATTGATGACTGATGCTAGTGAACTAGAATGTTATGAAGAAGCAATGGAGGTGGAAACTAGAAAGAAGTGGGAGCAAGGCATGAATGAGGATATGGACTCATTGGTAGGAAACCGAACTTGGGATTTTGTTCAGTTGCCTGCAGGTAAAAGAGCATTGCAGAACAAATGGATTTACAGGTTGAAGAAAGAAGGAGGTAAGAAGCAGTACAAGGCCAGACTTGTTGTAAAGGGGTTTGCACAGAAGAAAGGTATAGATTTTGATGAAATATTTTCTCCTGTTGTTAAGATGACTTCAATTAGGACTATTTTAAGTCTAGTGGCGGTAGAAGATTTGCATCTTGAACATATAGATGTAAAAATAGCCTTTCTCCATGGGGATTTGGAGAAAGAGATATATATGTTGTAGCCACAAGGGTAAGAGGTCAAAGGGAAGGAGAATTTGGTGTGTAGGTTGAAAAAGAGCTCGTATGGCTTGAAGCAAGCTCCAAGGTAGTGGTATTTAAAATTTGACAAGTTTATGATAGAACAAGGTTATAGGAGATGTCATTATGACCACTGTGTTTATTTCAAGAGGCTAGATATTGGAAGTTATATTATCTTGTTAGTGTATGTGGATGACATGCTTGTTGCAGGGTCTAACATGCGGGAAATAAATGTGATGAAAAGGAAGTTAGAAAATACATTTGCGATGAAGGATCTGGGTGTTGCAAAGCAAATCCTTGGTATGAGAATAACAAGTGACAAGAAAATTTGCAAATTGACATTGTCTCAGGGTGAGTACATACAAAAGGTGTTGGAGAGGTTCAAAATGCAGAAAGAAAAACCAGTTAGTACACCTTTGGCAAGCCATTTCAAACTAAGTAAGGAAATGTGTTCAAGACACAGGAAGAGATAGATTACATGTCCAATATTCCCTATCAATCAGCATTTGGAAGCTTAATGTATGCCATAGTGTGCACAAGACCAGATATTGCACAAGCAGTGGGAGTTGTGAGCAGATATATGAACAATCCAGGTAAAGAACATTGGAAGGCAGTACAGTGGATTCTCAGGTATATGAGAGGTACTACCACTCATGCATTATGCTTTGGAGGTTCAGACACTGTTCTACATGGATATGTGGACGTAGATATGAGAGGTTATAAGGATAGCAAGAGGAGCACCACAGGGTATGTGTTTACTATAGGTGGAACAACAGTAAGTTGGATTTCGAAACTGCAAAAGGTTGTTGCACTTTCAACAACGGAAGCATAGTATTTGTTGTTACAGAGGCTAGTAAAGAGATGATTTGGTTGCAGAAGTTTATGGAGGAATTGGGTAAGAAGCAGAAGGATATCAAGTTGTATAGTGACAGCTAGAGTGCCATTCATCTTGCAAAGAACTCAACATTCTATTCGAGGACTAAACATATACAACTCAAGTACCATTTCATACGCTCTATTCTGGAAGATGAACTATTGAAGCTGGAAAAGATACATACTAGCCAGAATCCTGTAGACATGTTTACAAAGGTAGTGAACAGAGAGAAACTGAGTTCCTGCTCAGTTTCAGTTGGCCTTCTAGCATGAAGGTGAAGATGAGAAATTTTCCAAGTCTAAGGTCCAGCAAGTACAACAGCAGTGGATTTGTTGTGATCAGTTTCCAATTGGGAGATTGTTGGTTGTGGAGCCAGATATTCCAGTCTCATAGATGATATTGTCTCAGCCGTGTACCCCATAGGACTGCACACTCGTTCCCAAACCTTGGGGTTCGGGGAAATAAATTTGGGTTTTTTTTCCAACAGATTTCGGGCCCATGGTTTTGGGTATCCCGTGGTATTTTCCCATTGTATTTCCCCTATAAAAGAAAGACATTGTAATACGGCTAGGGAAAGAATGTTAGGATATCTCATCATTCAGTATGTACTTTGCATGCACTTTCATGCATGCATGCATCTGCATACATTCGCATGTTTCCCAGTCACTAGTTTGATGCCTCCAGCACCTAGTCCCTAGTCTGCCAGCACCCGGGAGCCACTTTCCATTCAGTTTTATCCCTCCTAGTCAGGGAGGTGCCCACTTCTCACCCACCACTTGAGAAGGGCACCTTTTCTCACCTACCAGTCCAGTTCACTTCAGTTAGTTAGTTGTCTTGCCTTGATTTGAGGCTAGACTAACTCCTCACTGCTGTTATCACTCCGATTGACCTCCGATGAGACTTGACTACCTATTCTGAGTGCAGTTAACTCATCATACACCCTACACTGAGCCTCCATCCCTACATTACTGCCACATACCATCAGTTACACTTATTACACTCAGTTAGACTCAGTTTGACACCTGTTTGACAGTGACTTGTGCATTGATGACCACCATTGATTGATGATGAGGACTCCTAATTGGAGCCAAGCTATGCCATGTAGTATATTCGAATGAAATCCTTGGATAATTCGAATTGCTCACTCATTGTGACAGTATTGTATTGTAATTCTACTATTCTAGATTATAGAGCACTAATGCATCTCTCTTGCATAGTTTTTACTCCAAATTGTTCTTACATCTTTGTGATTGATATTCTTGTTCAATAGATCTGCTGTGACTAATTTTACATGGTATCAGGGCCATGGCAGGGACAAGACTTCTTTTCTATAGGTGTTCTACATGAAGATTGAGCAATTTTTGCTCACTTTGTAGCAGTTTTCTGCACTTGCAGCTATTGCTCCATAATGGTTCTTGTTTGCTTGTGATTTACAGGTTTCTTGCTTCCTCCATTTGCATTCGCTATTGCAGAGATGGAATATTCTTCTTCACAAAATCTTCTTACCCCATTCAACTATGATAAATGAAAACCAAAGATGATAGCATGCTTGAAGAGACAATGTCTCTTTGATATGTGTATTGGTATTACAAGAGATTTTGATTCCTATGAAGAGGAGAATGATTGGCTTAATGATTGTGACAGAGCTTTTGGGACAATATGTCTTGCTATGTCTCCTTGTATGCGCTACCTTAGTACTACTACTGAAAATCCAAGAGATCTATCGACCCAACTCAATAGAGAATTTGGAAAGCAGGAAGAAGAGGATCATGCTAGCCTTTTGGAGAACAAGCCCAGTGAGATCTCCTTATGTGCTCTCTCCGATTATGTCTTGGCCTCATCCATTGTTCAAGATGAAGAAGAAACTGTAGATTCAACACTCATTCTCTCAAAGTTTTCTATTTCGAATTCTGAGCAAGACAAACCAGCTCATACTCTAGATTCCGAAGAGGTTCTTGAATCCTCTCTTTCACATGAGTTTGTCGGCATGCAGAATAATGATCTACTTGATGTTTTAGAGATAAAATCTGATTTTGGAGGTGAAGCATTCGTCCTCTTTGATTGCATGCCTTCTATAAACTTTTGTTCTATCATTTGCACAGTTTCTCAGAGTTTTACTAAAGATAAAGAACACTACTTGTAAGGTCCCCTCCCATCATACCAGCATGATAGAGAGAACGTGATGCTAAGGCTGGGCATCTAGCCCCATGAACTTTTAAATAAGCATTCACATAATATAAAAAGACATATGGAAATGTATAATTATAAGAAAACACAACGGAAGTAATTTCAATTACACATCCATCATACATTCAAGATATTCATAAGATAAATAATTGCAAAGTTAACACAAGAGAATACTTATCTTATCACAAAGTAGTCCCAAGCAACTGGCTATGCAACTGCAACGTTCCACCCAACCATAGGCCAGTTGTGATCATCAATATCTCAACACACTGCCACCCCCGAGCTGGGCATGATCTCTACAAGGAATCAGGGAACAACAAACTCACACATAGCCCAAAGATACACCAAATCATCCAATCCAAGCTACAGTTGGGTTTATCAGGTTGTTAGGAAATGGAAGGAAGAATTGCTAAGCTAGTGGGACAATCCATAGAGATATGGGCATCCTCTACAAGATCTATCTAGCTTGGTCCCCACAATACCTACACACCTGGAACAAGGAAGTATTCCCTTCACTAATACATAGTCCCTCAGGCCATACCTTCCATTCTAGTGTTCTTCAAGGTGTGCATAGAAGAGCAACCAACCCTTTTGATACTCTTAAGAGGTTACCTCCTCACCAGGTTTATCAAGCCAATTCTGGTCCACTTCCACTCCTAATTCTTGCTTATAATTTCCAACCAACACAGGGATGCACCCTTCAACAAAAAAACAAGTGTTGAAAAACGTGGGCAACCAAAACGAACTGGTAGATGGGGAATAAACCATGGGAGAGCAAATTCGTTTTCAGAAAACGTTTTTCTGCATTTCTGGGGCAAAAATGACCTCTATAAACCCCCAAAACGTGACTCCCTTTCTCCCAGCCACTGTGTAACACAAAAACGAGCTCCCATCTATGGAAAATGCAGGAAATTGGTGAAAAATGTGATGAAGGAAAGACCCAGTAGTTCAGACTGTGTGAGAGAGGAAAAACTATGGGTTTAGAATGGCTTTGGGCACCATTTCTTGGGTGTTTTCTTGCCCCAGAAGCAAAAATACGAATTTTCCAGGTTGATGGATTCCCATGCCCGAAATTGGCTGCCAGACCTCTTCATTCCCAAGGAATTAACTGCCTCAACCAATTTCTGGAAGAATTAAATGATTGGGTCCATAAACCAAAATGGGTAGTTGGTGGTTTATGGGTTTTCTCATTGACACATGGATTAACACCATTGGCTCAAGGGTTTGAATAATTCCCCCCCTATTCCTTGTAGAATCATGCCCCCATCTCTTTGTTGCATTGCATAGCCAATTGTGGGTTTTTCATTAAAATTCGTATTTACATGATGTCTTAATTTACATTGTGCCTATCTAGCACAATAACCATAGGCATCTATTTTTTTTTTAATTGCCGATACATAAAACACTAAATCAATGGTGGGGCCTTGGCCTTGATCTCCTCACCATGATTAAATATCAATTTTTACATCATTTACGATTTAATGCGAAGGGGTCAAAATGGGGACATTACACTACCATTCGCTTGAGTTCAAATCTCATGCAATTTTTGCTGATTTTGGTTTTGATCTCACCCTTGTTGGTTCAAAGGAGATCTCAAGAAACCATTTGTCAAATATTGGAGTTGATTTTACTTGCACTGATAAGAAGTTCAATTTTCAAGATCTATTTGATCCGATTGGAGCTATTCCTACCTCACTTGGTTCGAATCATAGGTTCCAAGATCATCCTCATATTTTCAGATTTGTTCTCACCATTTTCGGTATGAAGAGCAAGTTCATAAAGTCTCCAGGTTCGCTTGCATCCACTGATGGAGAATTCAAGCACATGTTTTTGGAGCGTGATCCATTTAATCCCAAGAGTAAGATACCTCCAGACATATCAACTTGAGTTTGGAGCAGTTAAATCTTTTGGTGTGTTACAGTCCATTTTGAGGGGGGGGTTTTCCCATAAGGTTTTCTCCATTTCCTTAGTTCATGGACTGTTCTTTATTTGGATTATTATTGTATTGGGGTAACCTTTGGTATCAGTAACCAGGGCCCTATTATTTATTTTTTACATCATAGTATAGCTTGAGGGGGGTTTTAGGATATCTCATCATTCAGTATGTACTTTTCATGCATGCATGCATCCGCGTGCTTCCCAATCACCAGTTTGATGCCTCCAGCACCTAGTCCCTAGTCTGCCAGCACCCAGGAGCCACTTTCCATTCAATTTTATCCCTCCTAGTTATGGAGGAGCCCACTTCTCACCCAGCACATGAGAAGGGTGCCTTTTCTCACCTACCAGTCTAGTTCACTTCAGTTAGTTAGTTGTCTTTCCTTGATTTGAGGCTAGACTGACTCCTCACTACTGTTATAACTCCGATTGACCTCCGATGAGACTTGACTACCTATTCTGAGTGCATTTAACTCCTCATGCGCCCTCCACTAAGCCTCCATCCCTACATTAGTGACACATATCATCAGTTACACTTATTACACTCAGTTAGACTCAGTTTGACACCTATCTAACAGTGACTTGTGCATTGATGAACACCATTGATTGATGATGAGGACTCATATTTGGAGCCACCATGCAGTATATTCAAATGATCTCCTTGGCTAATTTGAATTGCTCACTCATTGTGATAGTATTGTATTGTAATTCTACTATCCTAGATTATAGAGCACCGATGCATCTCTCTTGCATAGTTTTTACTCCAAATTATTTTACATCTTTGTGATTGATATTCTTGTTCAATAGATCTATTGTGACTAATTTTACAAAGAAATGTATTAGGTTTTATGCATTGTAAAGATCTCTAAGATCATAAAAGAGAGACCGTGAGAGAGTGTGAAGAGGAAGTGCAGTGGCTGTGCTGCAGGTTGTATCCCTTTACTTTGCTAGATGGTATAATAATAAGGATTGGAAATTTCAGTGTGGACGTAGCCCATATTGGGTGAACCACGATATATTGTTATTTCTCTTGTAATGTGTATGTGTGATTATATTTGTATTTATGTTTATTGTTATCGCTCTGCGATCCTGTTTTTCTAACAAAACCTAGGTGGGATTTGAGACATACTGAAGTATTAGATGCTAACTTACAGGGATATGATGCTTTTATTAGACTAGTGCCATAACTCAGAAGAATTCCTATGGGATCCAGTATTGTACCAGAGATGATTTACAACAACTCCCTGAGAAAAGCAGCTGATGCAAGCAATTGGTTAACACACCTCTACCATGATATTAACTTAATCACGACAGAGGTATCTACACATCACCCCAGGATACAACTAGACCATCAATATTACTGTATTAACTAGATATGTTCTTTGAAAGCATGGCCACATCAAGATGCTAGTCTTCGGTTTCCAAGTACTACCCACACTTATGAAAAATATAAAAAATTATGGTGGGATTTCTTGAGAAAAGAAAATACAGATAGAACATATTATACCATGCTAAAGTTTGGACATCAAAGTACACATATCCATGAGGATCCTCCATTCTACGACCTTGATTGGATGAGAGACTTGTGGCAGTCATTCGTCATCAACCTGAAAGCATTAGAACCAGTTGTTATTTATAATCTAAAATGGGACGTTGGAGAATCTCTCGAACAAGTCAAAGATATTTTGCAGACAAAGATTACTGAGGATCAAATCCTTGAGCAATACATTCAAAAGAAAGAACAATGGCTTGTCAAAACCCGCATAGAAGTACACATGCATCAGAATAGACGCATGGTCCCAAGGTCTGTTTATTCAAAGGCATGGGATACTGAATCCAATGTCTTTCGAGAATTATATGGTCCCCCATACTCCGATGAGTTGTAAATATCTCAATAGTATTTGGCTATGAGTGGGGCCTGTCCATTCAGATTGTCATAATAAGATTCCATTCGGCTAAGAAAGTGGGCCTGTCCTCTCTAATTTTTAGGTAGAGAGCCATTTGAGGCCTTTGCGTTTTGTCTCATTCTGTATTTCAGTTTAGATTTTGAATAAGATTATACAAGTTTCACAACATTATATAAAATATTGTTTTTGAAGATTTGTGAACACTTATTAACCACCTCAAAGATCTTAGTTTTGAAAGTCATAAAAACTTTTAGAAGTTTTCCATAATGGTTAGTTATTTTTATTTTATATTTTATTGCTAAACATAAATATATTACTAAATGTGAGTGTAATTCAATTACCAAGGTGATGAACCCAAACTGATGGGATGAGAGAGACTTTAGGGCCATGACGACAAAGATAGTTAGATGGTGTGATATGGGACTCGAGACCCAAAGGAGAAATAAAAGACAGCTCATAATTGCATGAATTTCTACTCCTAAGAAAGATAAAGTGATCCTATTCCTCATCACTTGAATGCCTACATTTTGAGAAAGGGAATGCAGTACAAGTCACCTTATAAAAGGCGCTACACATCACCTTTTAAGAGGTGTTATGCCTTGCGGTCCTATATAAACTTTTTTCCCATGGTGCAGGTAGAACCAAACAAGTATTTGTCAGATCTGTCTTCCTCGAGCGAGGGGAGTTTAGGAAGACTAGAGGAAAGTGAGACATCCAGTAGGTCTACAAGAGTTTTATCGACTAGATGTCAAAAGACCAGAAGAAAATTCCATAAACACATGGAATATTTTTGCACTCAAAGGGGGTCATGTTCCTATGATGATGAGACAATAGGTGACGTCGAGGTGCCCTTGAGGTACATACATTTAGTGAAACAATGGGTACCCAAGGATCTTCCTCCACCGAACATATATTTTTGTATGGACGAGAGGATATATCGAATTGCACTGTCATCATTACATGGTTTGGGGTTTTTTTGCATGGATGGCATAAACGTTCGTTATGACACATGTACAGAATTGATGGAGTATGTTGGACCCTGTTACAACTACAAAGATTGGATGCGCCTGGTCCAATACACAGGAAGTATGCATAGATATGGATTGTGAGCAAACTATTCACAGTTGAAAGACAAAGATCAAAATAAAGGAGCAACGTTGCACATTGATGGAATGCCAAAGGCCACAAGAAATATTGCAGGGTTTATAAACAGTACACAACTAGGGTCTACAATTAAGCAACCAAACTATGAATTTGAGGGGCGTGAGGGAAACCGTGTATTGTATGTGCCATTAAATCAATATTTGTAGGGGAAGAGTTGCTTATTAATTACAATTTGAATTGAGTAGATACAAACATGGTTACTATGGGAGTGGTACATATAACAATTTAGCCAACCCTTTATTAATGAATTTAACGTCTTAAGAATTTTTTGTTAGTTTATTTCGTTTAAATTTTCCATATTTACTTCGCAGGCTAGTGATCAGGAAAAATCCCAACCAGCAGATGGTTGGTAGAGTACATCTTCCTTGAGGGAGCAGGTATACATCTTTGTAATAGTAAAAATATAATAAGAAAAATGAGTTTTTTTGCTTTGTTTTTTCATTATTAGTATATTGGTTTGGTTTATATAATGTTATCTATTTTTGATACAGAACATTGATCAGGAAATCCACCCAAATGTTCATCAGATGACAACAACCTCGGGGCAACAGGTAAACCTGATTGTAATTGTACAATTTAAATATGTCACAATGTTTTCTCATTATATTAATGTTTCAATGAATATTTTGCTTTCGTTTAGGTAATTTTCTCTATGTTTTTGATGCAGGCCGGTTCTGTAAGGGTCACAGTAGACCATACCATACCTTCCTCGACACAACAAGTATACATATTTGTAATAGTAAAACTATAATTATATGAATAATATTTTTTTTATGTGTTTTTTCATGAATAGTTTTGGATGCGTTTAGGTGTCTTTCACTATGTTTTTGATTTAGGGTTCTGTAAGGGGCAACTCCTTGATATTAGTAGATCGGGGCAAGTCAACTATGACCATTGATCCGATGAGTGGATCATGATCCTCGAGGTTGCAAGTATAATTCATTGGAATTGTACCAATATACTATGTAACATAATGTTTATTTTGTTATGTATTTTTTGTGTGTATACTGGTTTCATTATGATAATGTTTTCTACTTCTTTTTTGTAGGGGCCCAATGATCGGGGCAAGTCCATAGCTGTGGATCAGATGATGCCATCGTCCAGGCATTAGGTAAATCTAGTTGTAATTATAGGAATCTATCATGATAGATACCTTTTGTTATTATAATTTTAGGAATCCATCATGATAGAACTCAGTAGTGTTTTATATATTTTTGTTGTAGCCCAGTGAATCGATGTATGAAACAACATTGCAAGAATATTCAATAGATCCTGAAGTGGTTGAGATGCTAGCTAACGATATCGACAAAATTGGTGAAGCCACCAACCCATTTAAGATGAAAGAAAAAATGTTGAATACATATAGTGCGGAAATTGTTTCTCTACTAATCAGGGTTCCGCAGACAAGCCAGATTAGAGAAAGGTCTGAATTGTTGGAACAGAGATCTGAAACCTTGCAAGTAAGTTGAGGAATCTTGAATCATAAAATAATTCATTTATAACTTTATAATTTTATCTTTTATATGATAGTACTGAACGTATAAAATGTGGTTTGTATTTATAGAATTATCAGGGACCACACAATAGTGGTCAAGGCAGTGTTGGCCCCAGTGAGGTTTGTGGAGAGACATCACATCATGAGCAAACAACTCCACGTGCATCGAATCCTTCGCCATTCTTGTTCGATTGAACAGTTGGCAACACATTCCAAAACACCACAGACCCCAGCTAAGAGTGCACCGGCCGCTAGTGACCAACGCACACCAGATCATCCAGAAGAAGGGGTCGACACCGAGACTCTTAGTAATATTGATATCGCCCTAGCTTCATTTCCAGGATCTTCCCGTGTCACTAGCACGAGGAAAATGGAGGCAACATTTTTGGTGGATGAAAATATCGTCCCAATAAAGATCGAGAAGATCCCAGTTAATTAATATATGTTGATCAAGTTAGTGTTTATAATTTCATTGTAATATACCGATAAAAAGTTTTTTTTCAAATATTTATGATCATGGCATGATCATTTTGCAGGAAATGATGTTTTCTATAAACAAATGAATGACCTGTCCTTGGAGATCTTCAGGCCCACCATCCGAACAAGGTGGAATACACAACCGAAATATTTAAAAGATGACCTCCCTAATCGATCAGTTGGCCTATTCGACGACAAGACCTTCAATCAAGCCCAAGTCCTGAAAAAGGATGGACAACATATGAAGGTTGTCCGAGACAAATATAGGATCCACTTGGAAAAAAACCATAGGTATGAGAGCCCTCCAATGATTCTAGCAATGGAGTGGAAATCTCTATTGGAAGATGGAAAGGAGATGGCTCAAAGAAAAGAAGGAGAGATACCACCAGGCACAAGGAGGTATGCAATACTTTCCGCAATGTAATTATAAACCTTATTATTATTGATTTCTATATCGAATTTGGAACATCTAATGTATTTCAACACTTGCATAGGCTGTCAGACACTTCAAAGGCCACAAAGGCAAGACTGGAAAAAATAGGTTAGCACAAGCTTGGGCCTGGTGGTTATTCGAATTTTGGGGCACGAATTGTAAGTTTCGAAAAACCAATAATGCATACAAATAATAAATTGCAAATTATTTTTCATTTTATTGCACCGCAAAATGTTAATTAACGACGTTATGCAAATATGCAGGCCGACCGATTCAATGAATTGGCCACTACGGAAGACATGAAGCTTGGCTTCCAGCATGGCTTTGGAGCTGTTGTTGAACGCCAAAAAAGCTTATCTAGGCAAACACAGTCTTCTGGTACCAATCCATCCGGTGCACAGGTATATAAAATCTATATAGTTTAATGAAGATTTATTGCTTGTGCAACCTATTCGTTATAAATACTTGACATAAAATATTGACTCTGTTTTGAGCATGAAAGCAATGATCCCCTTAATGTCAAGAAGGGAAAAAAATAGAAGATCATGCTTCGAATCCTGGTAAAGAATTTATTCATATGCTATGATTTTATGTATAGCATTGCAAATGGTGAACATTGATTATAGTTCACCATATTTCAACTGCAGAGCAGGTAGAGGGTGAAACTATATAGATTGAGCCTGGACAAGAACATGAACAACATGATGTGGCCACAGCAGGTAAAAAAACACCTTTGTAATTTTTTTTAAATGAAATACTTGTCATTACAACAGAAAAATATAATGATGTAACATTTTCACATTGTTGCAGCAAATCTGAACCCCTTGTTGCAAAATCCACGTCTGGATCAGCACTCTAGGATGTAGAGATCACGACAAGCGCATGATGAAGAACCAAGAATTGGAGGAGAAATTCCATATCAAGATGGTCTTATTAGAGATTATGCAGTACAACAAAAGAGAAGAAAAACTAAAAAGAAGTGACTAGAAAAACGTCGTCTAATTATTTTTTATAATAATATATTATCCATGATTTTTGGCCTAATGAATGAATGAATGGTTTAATGTTTCAGTGTAGTAAATTGTTACCTTTATTGAATGTCAGCTTTTATTGAATGAATGTGTTGACTGAATGGATGAATGGTTTATTGAATGTTATCTTTTATTGAATGAATGTGTTGACTGAAGGAAACAATGGTTTAATGAATGTTAGCCTTTATTGAATGAATGGTAGATGAAAGTTCATGATGAAGTATGCATGAATTTGCACGTAATTTTTTTTTTCAGGTACATGCATTGGGTATAGGGAATTGAGAGTGATGTGAGGGGTGGGAGGGGCCATAAGAGCTTCCACCTTCACATGGTTGGCCCTGTTCAGTAGATAATATTAAATTATTCTCGAAATAAAGAGGAGCTCAATGAATGGATATGATGCTGGCTTTCTACAACCCACTCGCGTGTCATCTAAATTTTCACAATTTCTTGGAGCTTGTCATGATGTTTGGTTGCTCCTCATAAAAAATTTTGATTTTCCACAACTTCAAAGGATGAGTAAATGATGCACTGGAATCAATATCCTTAACCTTCTCTTTAATTTCCTTGGAATATCCTTGAGATTATTTGAATGAGATATGTCTCAAATCCTCTAGATCATTTGCATCCTCTCCATTATGTCCAATCTTCATGCGATAGAGAATATATCTCCTCTCTTTTTCTGGGGAGAATAATGTGGAGAGTGAAGATTAAAGAGGATGAGAGTTTGTTTGTATCCCTAACCCAAGTATAAGAAATTATATAGAGAGTTATTAGAAAACAAAAGGTCAATGCTGTCAACGAGGTGGACATAAGTCCATGGAGGAGATCAAGGGATTATCCTATTTAACAGTTGTCGTTTATCTTCCAAGTGAATATTTCCTTAGTGTATATGTATTAGGGATTGGTAAACAAACATTAATTATAATGGGGGTTCATTGGAACTCCATAATAGTCATTGGAGAAAATAGATGTTGGATAGTTCATGAAGGTTATGTTTGCACACATAGGTTACCATTCAAATTGACATTGTTTTAGAGATTGAGTGAGATGCAAGCATTGGAGAATCGTTTCCAGATGTCGACAACTAGTCTCAATTAGGCTGTATTGGCCTACATTGAAGGCACTTCATCAAAATTTGAATTTTTTTTCCCATGTTTTTCCTTTTTAACACTAATGTATAATATATTAAATCAATTTCACGAATTCCAAGTAATGAAAATACATAGGATTTTTTCAGTTGTATTGCAGTGCTTATTTCTTTGGTTTATATTTTTGTTAACTATGTTTTAAATTTTCTGTCAAGGAATAATAATCGAATGGTGAGAGAAAAAAGGCATGATATCTTGATCATCTACTAATTCTCCTATATATATAAATAAAATATTTTAATCTTTACATATTTAGATTAGTGTTCACTTCTGTTTCACTTAACTAGATTTAAAATTGGTTTCACTTTCATTGCTATAGTTGGATGTGCACTTTATATAATCTTTACTTATTTAGATTTAGATTTAGTATGTGGAACTTGCTGCATCAGTTATCATTCCACCAATATAGAGACTACTTTGTGTAAACCTTTTTTTTCTTCAATTAGCTGAAAAAAATGGTTTTACTGGTTACAAATACATTGATTTTCGCAAAATAGAGTTCATACTTGACATCTGTAAACAACCTCATCAAATCCTCACAGTCTACAGATTTCTTCTCAATGAGAAGATCTACTAACTTGTGAAGAATATCAATGTGTCGTGTGATTATTGTCTTATCCCTTTCATAGGCCTGCTTACCAAAAATCAAGCGTAAGAACTTAGCTTCTATTGTGTTGATTTTGTTTTCTTTTACAATGCTTTAACTTTCTGAAATCCAAAATCTGACATAAACTTTAACTTAACCTGCTTTCCCTAATAAAGGATTTCCACGACCCCCCTCCGAAGGATAGTTTTCCAATAGAAAGCCTTGCCATACCACCAATGGCTAAGAATGTCGGATATCAACGCTTTTCTCATGGAACGGTCATTGAATATCCGACTTCATATTAAGTGATAGTCGTCGGATATTCCGACTTCATATTAAGTGCGAGTCGTCGGATCTCCGACTGGAATGTGTTGTCAGATATCCGACGGGCAACCTACCGTCGGATATCGGCCGAATTTGGACCGACGTTAAAAAAATATGAAGGTTGTTGGATGGTCGACAACAAGATGTAGAAAATTTGACATTTTGGCCGTTGGATTTTGGGTCAAAAAAACCTAGTGAATATTGTATCCTTTTAATGGAATCAATTCATTATTGATCTTCATAGTCTTTCAATATTGTTTTAATTAATAAGGAATTACTATTTTGCAAAGTTAACCAATTTTGGCATTCTCCAAAGTTGGAAATTTGGCCAAATTGTTCTCCAAATATATCATTACCAAACCTCCGTTCAACATAGGGGATGTCAAACTGGCGGCCAACTAAGATTTACAAATATTTCACCAATCCTTTTAATTGACCCTCGAGCATCTTTGAACAATGAAATGATTCAAAAATGTTGGATCTTCGTCAATCCACATCAACATTGGACTTCAACATGCACTTAGCTAGATTTCATAAATATTTCACTTCACATCGTGAGTTTGAAATTATGAACAACTTAACGCAACGAAATTGTCCTGTACCATTGGATCGCCCCATCTAATATCGACAGTGGACTTGAAAATTTTATGAGCCCAATTAAAAGTGGACTTCGGGTCACATTCTTGGGTTGAACTTCATGCATGTTAACCCAGCAAAATGCCCGTGATCTGTTGGATTTGATTCCTCCGAGATCGATGGTGTTCTTTACAAGTCAACTTCATGAGATTCCTATGTTATTGTTGGCCCGGTTTTTCAACCAGGCTTAGTGCTATGGGCACCTGCTAACTAGTACCAGCAGTTTCAAATAAAAGCAAAGAACAAACTAACTAAACAAGACTATTCATGGATCTATGCAAAGATATTAAGCAAATAACAAAAATAATTTAAAATCAAGAACAAGACAATGTAGAATAATGAATTTGTATTGAAAGAATGGGGCAAGCAAGTGTTTGCGGAATCAATACCTCTAATGGTGAGGTTGAATGGCTCCAAGGATGAGCAACTCCAATCTCCAATGTGGTTTGCAATGGCCAAAATGCTCAAGGGAGATTTCAGCAGCATAAGGATGAGATAATGGATGGATCTGAAATGAGGAGCCCCTACCACCTTTTTATAGGTTTTGGTGGTGGGAAAAACCATTTGTGGTTTTGTGGAAACCAAATGGTATTGACCAACATGGTTTAGGTACTTTTCCCTCCTTTTTCCTTTTTTGAATAAAAATAATATTTTAATTCCCTTTTTAATATTTTTGGGAATTTGGACCCTTTCTGAGGGTTTTTTTATGCTTTTTTGGGAAAAATAATCTTTTTTAATGGAAAAAGGGGTGTACTCAGGTCTTTTGGTGACCTTTTGTTGGTTTCAGAGGCTCTGATGGTGAAAAAGTGGATAAATGGGTCATGTGAATAGGGAAATGAGCTAGTGAGCACTTTTTGGGTGTTAACAGATTGCCCCCTGATGTGTGAGGGCAGGAGCTCATTGTATGGCCGATAGACATCATAGTTCATTTGTCTTTTTCTGGGGTTTTAGGGGAGAGAAGAGACCGGTTGGAGACTGGAGCCACGGCCCTTGGAAGCTGCAAAAAACAAAAAATATTACATGGCCTCAATATGAATGAGGGATAATCTCTGATAAAGGACGAGGCGGGAATTCCCATGCTCGTATCAAGACATATACAAAACAATTAGTCCCAAGAAGGGGGATCTAATACGTAAAGAAATATATTGGTATATCATAATGGTACAGAGGGGACATTATTGTGGGATATACTCATGATCATGGCTGATCTCAATAACTGATACACTGGAATAACTGTTGAACTGCTGAAACTGAAGGTGTCCAACATCTGTATGGACTCAATGACTATGAGCCATCTTTGGGAAGTATTTGTATCTATATACTCGAGGGAGTATAAAACTGGGGTACATCTGAATACTGTCGCCATACGCAACCCGGATATCTATAGAAAGAATGTAACTGGTTGTATCCATAGGTAGACTCTCAAATGTGGAGGAGTCAGATGGTATCCGGGGTCTTCGACTAATAACTGAACGGACCAATACCCTGTGCGAGTCTCAATGATGCGATCAAGGTGTTGAAGTCGAGCATGTGAGAAACAACCATTCGGAGAGGCACTGAGGATTCCTCTCGAAATGATTCGTAGGCACTCATCATAAATGGTAATGAGTCCAAGACACAGGGACCTCTAGGTCTATCCTCTGGAATCAATGTGGTTGTCGTCGACAGAGGGAGACCAGCAACTAACAAGGCAATGATGTTTCCTTGATAGGAGCATGAGGTGTAGAACTGAAGTGATGTAGTACTGATGGTAGGGCTGACATACTTGTGGTAATGGGAAATAACTGGGTCAAAAAATGGGTAGACTCAAACTTCCTTTGTTCAGAGCATGATGATATGGTTGACCTGGTAGCGTAGGGAACTGACTTGTAGGTGTGGGGATCATTGCTTTGACTGATTGGTATATATTGACTCTGAGGGGGAGGACGAGCTGAGAGGTGTCGTCGAGGAATTATCAAGGTGACATACTGCAGAATACTCTAAACAAAGGCGACCGAAATGGGGAAGCTGCCTAATGAGTAGATATGATCTGTTGTGGCGCCAAGAGGCACCATTGATTCCTTCTTCGTAATTTTAATGAGCTCCAAGAAGGGATAAAAGTGTGCTCTGAAATGGTATGGTCCTGTGGATTTTGCGAGCCCAGGATGGCTCATGCTCATGGTTGCTTTCATGTTTAGAGAGTCTGAAAGCGGTAAGTGGACTCTATTGGTGTTTCTTTTTCGTAAGTTTAGTCTCCAAGGCCCGAAAAAGCATAAAATGATGCGGATGGAGAACTCTTCTAGCCGATGTGACTAGAGTATACCTTTTTCGTAATTAGTCTACGAGGTCCGGAAAAGGGGTAAACTTATACCAGGTAGATGCCCTTTCAGATACGTTTAGCGAGCATGAAAGGAAGCAAGATTGCTCGGCGATCTTTTCATTGTTTTAGGAGTCAGAAAAGAGCTTAACAGAAACTCCCTAAGTGCCTTTTTCGTAAAAGGGGTTGCTCGGCCCGAAAAAGGGATAAAATTATACCGAACAAAAATGGATTGATGAGGGCGAGAAAAGGTCTCAAGCATCGTCATCAGTGCGGAAAATTGGATCCGGTGACATAAGGATTGTCGAAAACGGAGAACGGCCGATGTGGCATGCAAACCGAGGTTATGTGGGGGGCAGACAAAAAATGCCCTGAAAATCAGGACGTGACAGCGAGGAATGTTCTCAAGCATCATCACGAGCGCGGAAAATTGAATCCGACGATATAAGGCACATCGAAAACGGAGAACGGTCGATGTGGCACGCAAACCGAGGCGACGAGGGGGGCATGGAAAAAATGCCCAAAAAATCTAAAGGTGAGAGTGAGAAATGATCTCAAGCATCATCACGAGCGCGGAGAACTGAATCCGGCGATATAAGGCACGTCGAAAACGGAGAACGGCCGATGTGGCACGCAAACCGAGGCGACGAGGGGGGCATGGAAAAAATGCCCGAAAAATCTAAAGGTGAGAGCGAGAAATGATCTCAAGCATCATCACGAGTGCGGAGAACTGAATCCGGCGATATAAGGCACGTCGAAAACGGAGAACGGCCGATGTGGCACGCAAACCGAAGCGACGAGGGGGGCATGGAAAAAATGCCCGAAAAATCTAAAGGTGAGAGTGAGAAATGATCTCAAGCATCATCACGAGCGCGGAGAACTGAATCCGGCGATATAAGGCACGTCGAAAACGGAGAACGGCCAATGTGGCACGCAAACTGAGGCCACGAGAGAGGGCAAAAAATGGTCAAAAAATGGAACCCGTAAAAATGGGAAAGGAAGGAACCTGCATGAAGTTCTCACTGTGCTGATTCCAACAGTACCAACGGTTTGAGGAATGGACTTCGTATGATCCCGCAATGGTTGTTTGAAAATTGGTGGAATTTCTATAAATAGGGCGTGGGGCCCAAATGACATGTCATTGTTACGTGCGAGTTTGATAGAGCTGTCAGAGCTATTTCTCGATTTCTGGGAGATTTCACCGTTGGTTTTCGATTCAGCGAGTTGCAGGTAACTCTATTTGCCTTAGCTTTGTCAATTATGTCTTTTTTGTTTGGCGGCGGGCCCCCGAAGGCCGCGAAATTCCACGTTGACTCTCCAACGTGGAATATCGCGGGTTTCGAGGCTGTTCCCGCGATGAACCGCGCGGGTTTTAGGCCCGCAGTCGCGATGTTCATCGCGACTGCGAGGATGGAACCCGCGATGTTCATCGCGGGTTCATGGGGGATAGTCGCGATGTTCATCACGACTGTCCGGCCGAAACCCGCGATGTTCATCGCGGGTTTTTGCATGGATCCCGCGATGATCACCGCGGCTTTTGGTGGAAAAGCCGCGATGGGCATCGCGTCTTTTTGTGCAAAATCCGCGATGGGATTTTTCTAAAATTTTTATGCTGGGGCTAAAAATTTCTTCTGTTTTTCTGGCAGGATGTTGAGGAGACCACAGTCCTCGTGGCGGGAGCGAGAGATCGATGGTGATATTATGGAGAGGATTCTGACGGATGCAGGGGTGAGACAGACTCTTGCTATGAGCAGACTTTTGAAGTTCGCTCAGATCCCGCCTATTCGTTCAGTGAGACGGCTCCTGAACAAGCTTGTGTAGTGGTGGGTGCCGGCGAAGGGTGGATTCATTATCGGGGGTGAGAGGTTAGAGATCACTCTCACGGATGTTTATTTCTTGACTGGGTTGCCTCGCTTGGGTGAGGTGGGTGATATCTTGCCGAGGTTGCCTCCAGGTGTAGATATGGAGGACCTGTTACAGACTTTCTGTGTTGATGATGCTGTTTTGGTGAACAGCTCTATTAGTCTGAGATCCCTACGTGAGTGGGATATGCGAGCTGTTGGTGCCTGCGTTCTGTGGATATTGGGTGCTGCTGCACCACATCGTATGTCTGGGGGGCAGACGATGATGGTGGATTCCGTTCTTCAGGGTACTTATTATGCCTGGGGGCAGATGTTCCTGGCTGGTGTCCAGAGAGATCTGGAGAAGGCCATTAGAGAGGGAGGCGAGTTTTGTTATGCCTCATTTTTATGCTGTTTTTTCTTCGAGCGGGTGCTGACCTTGCGGCCACGGGTACCCGTTCGTGCTGGTCTTCCGAGTGAGCCTCGTATGATGAGGTGGGGGCAGATGATGCCTCGTGGTGGCGGTGGTGTCCGCGGTTACTTCACAGAGGATTTCTATCAGGAGTGGGAGCAGATGCCTCTTGTTATTGAGGACTACCCTTATGCCGGCATGGACTATCGAGGTGACCCAGAGATGCCTCGTGCCCCAGGACAGGCTTGGAGTTTAGACGGTATGTTTTGTGTTTTATTTGATATTCTATCATATGTTGTTTGATTTATCATTGATGATTATTGTTGTATAGTATGTGATGGCTTACTTGCTTTGTGCAGATGTGGGTCCAGTGCCACCGGACGACTACGTGCCTCGTCAGGGGCGGGCAATGGTGGTCGCCCATCCACCTGTAGCGGTGCCCCTTCCGCGTGGTGGAGGATATGCAGCTCGTGGGCGAGGGGTTTTCCCTCATGATGATGCCATAGATGGTGTCAGACGGACTTTTGCCTGGATCTTAGCTGGACTCCCCGAGGATGGTTGGAGAGACCTGGATCGGGATATTTTGCAGGGTTGTCTCGGTGCGCCGCCTGAGTGGCAGTCGCTCCTATTGAGGACATCGGTGTTCGTGGCGAGGCACAGGGATGGTAGACGAGATGCTCCGGCAGGGCCGGCTTAGGGGAGGATACATCTGAGGGACGATCCAGCGGGGCCAGCAGAGCGGCGAGTTCGGGGTCGTCATGACCCAGCGGGGCCAGCGGAGGAGGAGTCGGAGGAGGAGCCAGAGGATCCTAGGGATCCAGATGAGTAGATATATTGTATCTGCCCCCAAATGCTGATGAGCATATGGGGAAGCATTTTTGTATGACAGATGTATTTTTTGTATATCGGGTGCTGAGGGCACCTATGACATGTTGACTATTTGGCTTATATATATATGTGGATATATATTTTGGATATATTGTCGTGTATGCACGTGGATGCACATTTGTCTTTTGTATATGCCCGTGGAGGCACATGTTATGCACGTGGATGCAGTACGTTTGTTTATTTATGTATGCCCGTGGAGGCACATGTTATGCACGTGGATGCATTATTTGGTTATTTGTTTTATGCCCGTGGAGGCACATGTTATGCACGTGGATGCATTTTGTTTATAGATATGACATGATGTGATTGGTGTGCCAGTCGAGGACACCGTTGGCCATATTATCTGCTACACTATTGAGGTGTCTTGGGATATGTGTGAACGAAATGGATTCAAACTGTCTAACCATTTGTTTAGTGCACAGAAATTTTCTGAAAAGACAGGGATCACGTACCTGGTAATCATTGTTGAGCTGGGAAACTAGGAGCTGTGAGTCCAAGAAAACGTTGAGCTGACGGATGCTCATTTGGAGAGCAGCGGCCAGGAGACCGGTCACGGCATCGTATTCAGCTTGATTATTGGTAGCGGCACCTAAACATACTCCGTCAATGTGAATTAACTCATGTGAAGGGGAGTATATTACCCAAGCTGCGGAGGCGAGATTGGGAGACCAACGGCTTGCACCATCAGCGAAACCGACATGGCAGAGTGGAAGAGGCTCCATCTGTGGTCATGCAGAGAAAAACAAATAATTAGGTTTTTTGAATTTTTTGTGAACAAAGAAAGTATGCTTATACTAAAAATGGACAATGGTGTCCATCAGATTTTCTATGGGTAAAATCGTTTAAGGTACAACCCGTTTCGTGGGTTGCGTAGGGTGTTGCCTTCTGAATCAATCAGAATGTATGCCCCCTGCCCGAGGCAGGTGTGTATGATGTAGGGGCCTTGCCACATAGACATGAACTTTCCCTTTCCGGTTTTATCATGAGCTTGATCATAAGCGAGGACAAGGTCTCCCTCGGAAAAGGTTCTTGGGTGGACGCGTTTGTCATAACTTAGTTTGGATCGTTGTTTAGCTGCTTCCATGTTTTGAATGGCTGTGCGCCGATCTTCATCGGCCTGCTCTAGGAGTAGTAAACGTTGCTCGATCGGGGAAGTGTCCGGTAGGAGTTCAACGGCGATATGCAAGGCTGGGATCTGGCACTCAATAGGGAGGACGGATTCGACACCGTGAACTAAATGGAAAGGGGTAAAACCGGTGGCGGTTTTGGTTGAGGTGCGGTAGGCCCATAGTGCCGGGAAGAGCATGTGGTGCCAATTGGATTTGTGCTTGTCTACAGTACGTTGGAGAATGGTCTTCAAAATTTTATTGATCGCTTCGACTTGGCCGTTTCCTTGGGGATAGTAAGCGGAAGAGAAATGGTGTTCAAATTTCAACATGGTTGATAATTCTTTCCAGATGGCATCTTCGAAGTGAGAGCCGTGGTTAGAGACTAGTTGTTGTGGTACTCCGAAACGAGTGATAACATGGTTGAAGAAAAATCGTGCTGCAGTGTCGGCTTTGCAATTATATGTCGGCATGGCTTTTGCCGACTAGGTGAAATAATCTACAGCCACAACGATGTGTTTGTGACCGCCGGCTGACGTGGGGTTGCAGTCGAGGAAGTCGATGGCCCATTTGCAGAATGGTCCAACAGTGATGACTGGATGAAGGGGGGCGGGGGGGGTTCTTGCTTTGGTGGCAAATAGTTGGCAGTTTTGGCAATGCTTGACTGCGGTGATGCAATCAGTAAATAATGATGGCCAAAAATAACCTGCTCGAATGATTTTCTGGGCGGTTGCCATGCCGGAGAAATGGCCTCCGCAGGCACCGCTATGACAATCATTGAGGACTTGTTCTGCCTCATTATGGGATAGGCAGCGGCGTAAGATGGTATCAACACCGCGTCGGTAAAGTACATCCCCTATCAGGAGGTATCGGGGGGCGTGGTGTCGTATGCGACGGCGTCCATCACGATCGATGTGTGGTCGAAATTTTTGCGTACGAAGGTAAGTCAAAATGTCTCCATACCAAGGGTCGTCAAACGAAATGATGAAGATCTGCTCGTCAATCAGGTCCGTTTGGATAACAGGTGATGTTGAAGAGGATGGGAGGTCCGTGATGAGGTGAGCAAGCGCAAGGGCTTTAGTGCTTTTGGGAGTTCTGAAAGTGAGGTCATATTCCTGGAGGATAATGACCCATTTAGCAACACGACCTTGTAGGAGCCGTCGGGTGAGGAGATAGACCATAGGGTTGGAGTCGTCCACGACCGTGGTATGACTAAGTAGAATGTAGTGTCGCAATTTTTGTACGGAAAATACTACAGCTAGGGCTAATCTTTCCTCGTATGGGTAATGCAGAGGTGGGCCAGACAAGGTCTGGCTGGCGTAATAGATCACATGCTCTTTGTGGGAGGTATCTTCTTGGACCAAAACTCCGGACACGGCATGTTCAGATGCTGAGACATAAAGGGTGAAGTCTTGAGAGAAATCCGGTGGGGATATCAAGGGGGCTTGTGTGAGAGATTTCTTGAGGGCTTCGAATGCCGTGTCTGATTGCTCATCCCAAACAAAGGGTATGTGGGTACGAAGTAAGCGTAAGAAGCCGTGCACTTTGGTTGCATAATCAGGAACGAAGCACCTAAGGAAATTGGACCGCCCCTGTAGACTTTGGAGCTGCCGAAGCGTGCGAGGAGGCGGAAGTTCTAAGATGGCTTTAACTTTCAGGGGATCGACAGTGATTCCGTCTTGGGAAACAATGAAACCCAATAAGCGGCCTGCCGGGACACAAAAGACACACTTGTGTGGGTTCAAGTGGATTTTATATTTGCGACAACGTAGGAAAACTTGCCGGAGGTCATTAAGGTGGTCTGATCGTTTTCGGGACCGAGCTATGAGATCGTCAAGATAGACTCGCAGGATATGGACCAAGTCGTGAAAGCAATAGGTCATGGCTCGCTGGAAAGTGGCACCAGCATTTTTAAGGCCAAATGGCATGACGCGATAGGCAAAGGTGCCCCATGGGGTGGTGAAGGCAGTCTTGTACTGATCCTCCTTGCGGATGTGAATCTGGTTATATCCGGAAAACCCGTCCATGAAGGATAGGACTTCATGGCCCGCACACTCATCAATGAGTTGGTCAATAAATGGCGTGGGGAAATTGTCTTTTGGACAAGCGTGGTTTAAATCACGGAAGTCAGTGCATACTCTAAGGGTGCCTTTCTTTTTGTTGATGGGAACGGGGTTTGACACCTAGGTGGTTTACGGAATAGGGTAAATGAATCCTGCTTTGCGAAGTTTCTCGACCTCAGCTTTAACAGCGGGGAGCTTGGACGGGTGAATGGGTCGCTGTTTCTGACGAACAGGGGGTACCTCAGGCCATGTATCAATGTGGTGTTCAATAATGGCGGGGTCGAGACCAGGAATCTCAGTATAGGACCAAGCAAAGACATCACGAAACTCTTGAAAGAGCTTTTTGTACGCCTGAGTTTCTGCTTGAGTGCAAGATGCGCCCAGCGAGATGAGCTCAGGTTTCCCTGGTGTCGTGGAAATGTCTATCTGTATAGTGGGGGAAATGTTCGACATGTTCCCTTCTTCAAAGGCATCTGGTGCTGGGATGGGGTCCTTTAACCAATCGACTTTGGTGGGGATGAAATCTTTCGATTCGACCGATAGCTGGTTGGATGCAGTGGATGTAGATGCTTCCGAGAGGAAGTATGAACGATGATGCATATCATCCCAAGGGTAGTCGGGTGCAGTGAGTGTCTCCAAAATTTGCTCATCAGTATTGAAGTAGCAGACCATAAATCAAGGGGTTCTGGTTTGAAAGTTGTTGAAATCATATATATTGTATTGACTTCTTCCGACGAGGATGATGGCGGCGGGTGGATCTCCTCGATTAGGGTAGGAGATATCTCCAAATCAACATTGTTTAACTCGTATAATGCTGCTCTATAGTCAGGGAGATCGGGACAATGGTGAGAGTAGTGGCCGTAAACACTGCATATGGCACAAGGATGGTTGGTGCGCAGTGATCTGTCGCGAGGCTGAGGAGGTGGCTCAAGTCTAACGACTGGGATGCCAGCGTCATCGTCCAACATATTCATATGCTCTTGGAGAGATGGTAACTGTGGGCATTGATGAGTTGGATGGCCTATCTCATCGCACAACGAGCATTTAGGGGGAGCTCAAAACACCGGTGGGGGTTTAACCGCCTTAGGAGGTGGTATAACAGTGTATGGTTGTGGACCTCTGCCCCCATTGGGCTTGATAAGAGGGGGAGGATTCGTTGACGACGAAGGAATATTGAGACTGGGAGGAGGTTTCGTTGACGACGAAGGGATTGCGACACCAGGAGGAGGTTGATTTGTGGTAACAATAGGTTGTACCGATTGGAGGATGACGTTTGGTGTCGGCGGTGGAACGGGAGGTGAAATATACCACACGGGTAATCCCAATGTTAACCCGGGTAGACTAAGGGTAGCCATAACCGGGGCGCTTACTACCCCCGAAGGAGGAAATAGAAAGGGGATGGTGTGGATGGGTGTAACACCGATGTGACTCGGTACCAATGGTGGTTGACTACCGGGTGTTTGTGTATTCTGTGAAAGAGTACAGAGGTTTGCGACATGGGTCTCTGGTGACGGTGGTTGAATGGCCTGGAATGTAGAGGTCATTGGTGTATCTGAGTAAAGTCCGGGTCCCACAGAAGAAACTAAGGAGGTAATTGCACTAGAAGCTGGTTGTTCAATCATGGGAAGAATATTTTCGGGTGCTGCCGGGGCATTGGGATCATAGTATGTGAGTTGGTCAATTTTGACCACGCATCCCTCGTGAGGGAACATCATGGTGCGGAAAACGGAGGAGGCGACCGCTTTCATGGCGTACATGTAACTACGGCCAAGTAAAAGGTTATAATCGAGCTGGGCGTTAATGACCTCTATGTCGATGAGCACAGTTTTCTCACCCAATTAGACGGGAACCTTGGGTAGTAGACCTTGAGGTTGAGCTGACCGGCCGTCATAGGCCCGCAATGCAGTGGTGGATTGCTGGAGAGTAGGGGATCCCAACTTCTGCCAAACAAATGTGGACATGACGCATGTGGAGGCACCCTCGTCGATGATACATCGATGGATGACAAGATTCCGAATAGAAACAGAAACTTGGACTGCTATGGTGGAAGGCAGACGTGGTTCGGACTGGTCCAAATCAAAGGTCATCAATTTCGAATCATTTGGGTCAATTGCCCCAATGGCGGAAAGTAAAGTCTTGCGCTGCGTAGGACAGTTTTTCAAGACTTCTAACGCAGACATGGCTGCGGGAGATTGAGCTAGGTCATCTACGATGTTGTAATTTGACGCAGCCCGTGCATTGGGGTTGTTGTTGATACGGCAGAGTGGGAAACGAGGTGCTTTAGAGGCGCCATCGAGTGGAAGAGGTGGTATCCGTAACATCTGATCGATGGGATTAGCGTTAGTATCCTTATCGGCGGGGGGGGCTTCGGAGGTAGGGCCATACTGGTTTCGATGGGTTTGGATATTGACGTCGGCAGTGGACATCATCAATAAGTGGTGAGTGCCTGAATCAAACATGGGTTGATCAGGAGTGGCGTAAGTGATTTGTTGTGTTTGCACGTTGCCCTGTGGGGGGGCTAACGGCTGAGTGTTCACCACTCCTTATGTTGGGAAAGGGTTTTTTAGCACCAAAGGCTGTTGTTGAGGTGGTGGAGGGTTGGGTGGTGGCTGAGGAGCCGCTTTCCCTTGACGATGGGCGTCATCTGTCCATAGTTGTCGAGCTCGCTCCAGATGTGGGCAAGCGTGGGTATAGTGGCCATAGACACCGCAAATGGAACAAGGATGGTTTGTTCGTAAATTAGCATTTTTGGCTTGCTTAGGTGGCCGATCAGGATTCTGATGAGCAGGCGCCGCGTTATTGTTTTGCGGAGGATTCTGATGGGTAGGTTGTGGAGCTTGGTTATGGTTTTGGTTGTTTCCACGGTTACGTCCTCTTCCGCGGTTTGGTTGCCCACCCTGGTTGCGTTGGTTATTTTGGTATTGGGGCTGATGTTGTTGTGCGTACACATGCCCTTGAGCATTGGGGGGATTCTGGGGAGCCACAGGTGCGGGAGCAGGTTGCGGTGGGTAGTATGCAGGTGAAGTTGGAGGTGGTCCAGTTTCCTGTTGGGGTTGTTGGTACCCCTGAGCTATTGGATGTGGTGGATTAGCTGGTGCAGTTTGCTGTGGGTACTGTAATGGTTGTGGTGAGAACTGAATGGGGTTCTGTGTAGCAGGTTGAGCATAGTATGTAGGAGGTACATATGCTGATGGCGCTTGCCCATAACAATGTTGTGGACAAGAGGGTCCATGAATGTGATGGGTCTGGTTTGTTGGAGCATAAGAAGTTGTTGCTCCGGAACTGGATGTAGCCCTAGAGAGGTCTGGGGCGGGCATGGTGCTCACCATGCTGAAAGGTTTAGGTTGGGGGGTGATTTGGCCAATGATGCCATCAGCGGCATGTGATGCCCCCGGTGCGTCACCTCGTGAAGAGTCACCTCGTGGGGCGTCATGTATGATTGTGTATAGATAACCCGACTGGGCGTATATGAGATCAAACTGTTGGGCTTTGAGGATGGCCTCTTCTTCAGACTGGGGTCTTTCAGATGCTACATCCTTCGCAATAAGAGGGAGGAGGGATTTTAGAAACCAATCTAAAAAGATACGGTCGTCTAGCTTAATTTTGCAGAGGCTTCGGCGTCGACGCCACTCATGAATGTGGTCAGTGATGTGGGTGGCCGTGGTTTGTCTGCAAGACAGTAGGATCTCAACGCCCGCATCATAGCGGACAGGTAACTGAAAGAACTGCAGGAAGGTGGAGGCAAGGGAGGTAAAGGTGGCATGCATCCCGTGGGGCTGCTCGATATACCACTTGGCTGCAGAGCCAGTGAAGGTGCGTTGTAAAAGCCGGAGGCGGATTGAGTCGTCCACTATGGAGTTGGAGGAACACCATAAATGGAAGGACATGATATGGTTCTGGGGGTCTTCCCCTGCCTTACCCTCAAACTTAGGGATGTCAGAGGGAAGTTTGGTGGGCATATGAGGCCACGCAGGATCATGTCTGATGGGGTCATTAGTGAGCCTAGCTAAGTCTGGCAGGTTCAGACTCGCCATGTATGGTAAGCTAGCAGATGTGGTGGCTGGAACCGGGACATGCCTAGTCATTGTTGTATGATGCAGGGGTCCAGTAGCGCCTAAAGGTATGCTAGGTATGGAGGGTATGTGCCCTCCAATAGGTATGTTCTGCTATGGGCCAGCGCCTCCAAGTGCAACATGGGTTACACTTGGGTTAGGAATAGCAGTGGGGATTCCTGGGATAGGGTTTGTGGAAACAAGAGGGGGTGTGACCCCTATGTTGGGTATACCTATGACAGGTGGTGGCCCTGTGTTGGGCATTCCTAAATGTGGAGTGTTACCCATGTTGGGCATACCCAGGGGGGTGGTTGTGGCCATGGATGACACCGCCGCAGAAGGGTCTGTGGATGTCTCACCTATGGTGCTTATAAACAATGGATCAAATGGTGTTCCAGCCATAATGGTGGTTGGTGGTAACTCTGTGGGGTTTTCGGATTCTACCTCCAAATCAAAAGTGAAGTGAGGTGTGTCAGAATCGGATGACTGTGTAGTTGATTGACGATGTGTCGAATCAAGGGATAAGGCTCTGCGTCCGTGACGTGGAGAGCCAAGTGGACTAAACTCTGGGAGTTCGCCCTGTAGACGACGAGAGCGTCTAAAATTCTCAATGGTGAGAATTAAGGTTTTATGTAAACAATTTGTTTAAGTATCAAGTGGTGATATATCTAAAAAAGACTCAAAACCCTAATGCAACCAAGGGTGCAAGAAGGGGAGTGAAAAAAGAAGGCTCTCAGGCCAAAAAAAATCAACCTCGAAAAAGGCACTTATTCTAGCAGCTGTGCTACAATAAGTGGAGGAATGCAACAAATGGTCAGAGTACCAACATGAAAATGGCTTCTATAAAAAATAGGTGTAACTAGACCAAGGGTGGGTTGAATCATGCAAACACCTAATCTAAAAGTATTGTGACTCAAACAGACGATATCCTTTGCAAGGTGATGAAATCCAAGTCAGACAATATGAATGTTGAGACAACGGCTAGATATCCCCCTACCGGGAGGGACACCGGGTAATCAATCCTAAAGACAGGCTACTAGGATACTCCGTTCATGACGCGTCGAGAAAAGGTAAATCTGCCGTTTGGTCCTTTGATCGCAATATCCCAATACAGGGATATCCCGAGAACTGCGAATGGTAGCCCTTCGGTTACTGAATGGATTTCGGTATTCCACTCAGGCTTCTGGAACCATCCTCGCGACTTCAACCCTCCTAAGGGAGAGGCCTTCCCACAAACCGGTTGTGACCGCGCCATAAAGTACTAAGAGATTTTAGCTCCCTAATTAGACAACTTCTATGTCTCAGATGTAATAACTGAGGGGTGTTATTGGAACACCTATCCCCCCAATACTACCTAGCTACAAAAGTTCTTTTAGTGTTCCCCAAGTGGGGTTAAAAGTGTGTTGAAATTAGGGTACGTTTTAAGGCTTAGTTCAATTAAGTGATCGTGTGAGTGCACGTGAGGTGTTGTAAACTGAACTTGAAAAATGTAAATGCTTTATAGGAAATTTTCACAAAACAAAGGAGCTTTGAAAAAATAAAAAAGCAAATATTTATGACTTTTTCAAATAAATGGGAATTAAACTGCTTTGCAAATATCAACTCAAAAAATAATGGATCTTTTGATTTCTGAAAGCAAATAATAGACTTCTTTAAAAGAAATAAATGGATTTCTTTTTTCAAGTAAATTGCTAAGGGCAAGATTTTAAAGAAGTAAACAGGAAATTTTTTAATCTAGATAAAAATGCAAAATGAGTCTTTCTTTCACTTTCTTGAAAATTTTTAAAAAGACTTCTAGATATGCTTTTTAAATAGTAAAATTTTTTTCAAAGCTGTAAAATATGCAGAATTTAATACTGTAAAAAATGTGCTATGGGCAGAAAGTACAGTAAAAATTAATTTTTAAAATCGGGATGGCCGAATGAAAAATTCAGCCGCGCGGGTTTTGACAGAAAAGCCGCGATGGACCGCGCGGGTTTCTGTCGCACAGTCGCGATGGACCGCGCGGGATTTGGGCACACAGGCGCGATGTGCAGCGTGGAAAAAATTCGCGAAGCCGCGATGTGCAGCGCGCAAACAGGCCGAGAAGCCGTGGTGAACCGCGCGGAAAAGGGCCGCGCAGTCGCGATGTGCAGCGCGATAAATGACCGCGATGCCGCGATGTGCAGCGCGGAAATCGGCAGCAAAGCCGCGGTGAACAGCGCGGAAAAAATGCCAAAGGTCGCGATGGACCACGCAGGAAAAAGGCCAAAAGCCGCGATGGACCGCGTGACTGTCAGGCTAAAAACCGCGAGGCGAAAGCCGTGCACGGAAGCCGAAAAATGAACCCGAAAATCAAGAATTCCGGGCTGTTAATGGCAATAGATGAGGCCAAAACTTAGAGCAGCAATGGATCTGCTGTCTAAGATGGCAGATCTATGGATCTAAAGGTTAAAAACTAATAAAAAACTAAGATTAAAAGCAAAACTAGAGATCTATTGTTCAAAACCCAGCAGAGTCGCCAAAAACTGTTGGCCCGGTTTTGCAACCAGGCTCAGTGCTATGGGCACCTGCTAACCAGTAGCAGCAGTTTCAAATAAAAGCAAAGAACAAACTAACTAAACAAGACTA
Source organism: Larix kaempferi (assembly GCA_027924585.1). Classification (NCBI taxonomy): domain Eukaryota; kingdom Viridiplantae; phylum Streptophyta; class Pinopsida; order Pinales; family Pinaceae; genus Larix; species Larix kaempferi. The sequence continues at coordinate 361,892 of BSBM01000590.1, forward strand.
TTCATGGATCTATGCAAAGATATTAAGCAAATAACAAAAATAATTTAAAATCAAGAACAAGACAATGTAGAATAATGAATTTGTATTGAAAGAATGGGGCAAGCAAGTGCTTGCGGAATCAATACCTCTAATGGTGAGGTTGAATGGCTCCAAGGATGAGCAACTCCAATCTCCAATGGTCTCTTCTCCAATGTGGTTTGCAATGGCCAAAATGCTCAAGGGAGATTTCAACAGCATAAGGATGAGATAATGGATGGATCTGAAATGAGGAGCCCCTACCACCTTTTTATAGGTTTTGGTGGTGGGAAAAACCATTTGTGGTTTTGTGGAAACCAAATGGTATTGACCAACATGGTTTAGGTACTTTTCCCTCCTTTTTCCATTTTTGAATAAAAATAATATTTTAATTCCCTTTTTAATATTTTTGGGAATTTGGACCCTTTCTGAGGGTTTTTTTATGCTTTTTTGGGAAAAATAATCTTTTTTAATGGAAAAAGGGGTGTACTCAGGTCTTTTGGTGACCTTTTGTTGGTTTCAGAGGCTCTGATGGTGAAAAAGTGGATAAATGGGTCATGTGAAAAAGTGGATAAATGGTTGAATTTCCCTGACTGTTAGAAGAAATGAAATAAATGTTATAGCCTACACCAGAAGGCCAAACAGATGATTGGTTCTTGTATAAGGAACATACTATAATTAAAGTGTATGGTTTTACTAGAGCACCATATATTTTTCCATCCTTTTTAACACCTAGGGTTTTCACCTTATAATTTATTAGACAAAGGTTGCATTCAGAAGAAGAACTTTTCGATGTTTTCAAAAAATCATCAAATGTGAAATTCCCTCTTAAATTTGGTCCATTCATCATTAAGACTAAGGTATCCCTATCTACAGTAGAAAAATTATTGAAGATCATGGATTCACAAGAGGCTGAAAGGATTAATTATGATCCTCATCAAATTATATCACAAAGGAGACAATAAAATGGAAACAAGGATTTTGATCATCAAGCAGTTGAAGGATTAAAAGAAATGGAAAATATATTCAAATTTGAAAAAGATAAGAAATAAGTGAATATGGAACAAACAAGCAATTTGGAAATGTTGGTTCAGACACCAACTAAATCTGATATCACCAATAAGAGAAATATTTCAGAAGTTGATAGTATGGAATTTGATGAAGAAGTTTCAAGAAATAAATCAAAAGTGGAACAACAGAAGGAAATTATTCGTATGGAGGAACGAGATTTAATTGTTCCAGAAAAAACTACTTTGATTTTGCAACCACCTGTAAATATGCAGCAATATTCTTTTTTAGAAATAAAGGAATCTGGAAGTAACTCTCAATAAAAGTCCATATTTGATTTCCTTTCACAATATACAAAAAAGAGGAAGCAATCTTTGGAAGAATCTCAAAAATTGTTCCCTCAAATAAGAAAATTGGTAGAACAAAAAGTTTCCCTTCCTATAGTTAAGGATCCAAAAAGAAACACTATTAGGTTTGCAGTGGTGAATGATGAGAAACTTTCTAAAATGGAAGTTAATATTGATGAGATTAATATACCCAATAAGATTCAATTGCATAGACAAACGGGAGATGTCCTGTACTCTGATTTATTACAATCCACTTAAAAAATTTCTAAATTGCAGTCTGTGATAGAAAAGCTGGAGAGTCAATTGAGGCAAGAGAAGGCAGAAAACAAAGCAAATTTGATCCATATTAAAAGACTACAAATGGACATTGTGACTGTGGGAGCCGAGCCATGGAAAACTCAGTGTACCAAAAGGCTCCTTGATGAAAAAGAAAATACCATCCAAATGCTCAAGAAAAAACTGAAGGTGCCGAATAATCAACATGTGCAATCTCCAGAGTTGACAATATTACAACAAGGAAAAGAATCCATATATCAAGAAATGATGGATCACAAAGGTAATATGTTAAGGTTACAAGATGAAAAGCATGCTTGGGAAAAAGAAAGGATTGAATTGTTGTCACAAATTCTAGTGTTAAATACCAATCAGATTGAAACTGTGCCAAAGAAGCCAAGGGATCAATCTCTATGTACAGATGAAGGACCGATGGAAAAGTCCTCCACAGAGCAACTGACCAGTTCCATGTCACAAATTAGTCTAAAATATGTAGAGAGAAAAGATTTGAAAGCGGAAAACCAAGAGTTGAAATCAGAAGTAATTCAAAATTTTGAAGAAAAGAAAAAAAAATGAGTGATAAAAATCAGTTGCAAAAGAAAGTTGATGAATTAAAAGATAGATTGATAGGTAGGATTCCATTACAAGGATCTAAAAACCTTATATGGAATGCGATATCAGTGGAATTCACCAAATTTTGGTCACATTTGAATTCTATGGAAGATAAATATGCTATAGAAAACATAGCTCCCCAGAGGTGTAAAGTGGAAAACGAGACATTATGCAAAAGGCATTCGGAAACAACTCAAAATACAGCCATATTTTTAAACACTCTAAATCAATTAGATATGTAGAGTTTTGGAATCAAATACAGACCATCAATCATCATTTCTGCAAGAAGAATTATTGGCAAGCATGATCGTGTTAAAGAAGTACAAGACAAAGCGCAACATATGGTCCTTGAAGTTCAAAATTTTAAGGAATTATTTTTAGGTATTTTTTAAATTGGTCCACCTTCTTTTTGGAGTGATGATGAAAAATTAATTACTCGAGAAAATTATCATAGTTTGATAGTACAGGCTCGTATGGATCACTCGAAATTTGAAGGTTTGGTCAAAGGATTAACTAGAAAGAAAATAATTGATAAATTGATTGATGATTTTGAAATACTTGAACAATTTCTAATGATTAAGAAGGATCTACCAGTTTTATGTTACACAACACGCATAGAATTGGAGGTGATGGTGAAATAAATGATGGATTATGAAATCCCAAATCAAGAGCAATGGAAAATTGTTGAAAATTTTGGAAAAGAAAAATACAGGTTATATCAAGAATGAATATACAAGTGTCTTAATTTTAAATGAAGTTGCGGTTCCTTTGTTAATTGCCTGAGTGTTACATCACATCCCAAATCAAAACAACACTATACCAGCTTGGTCGACAACAAAACAAATGTTCCTAAAATTTAGATATTTCTTTGAAATTTCTTTTTTTAGCGAAGAATCAGGTAGGGTTTATTCAAAGAACATTTTTTATAAATTTTGATTTTACAAAGTAATCGGGGTTGGATCCGAGAGAAAAAAATACAGTGATGTAATATGTTTTGAAGACTTTAATGAAGAGCAGAAGCACAAGTCTATCGGAAACAGAGATTCATATGTTGACACTTTCTTAAATCTGTGAATTTCTCTTTTGTGAATATATTTCGTGTTAAACCATATCATTGCTTTACCTCATATTTGGTTGTACTATGTGAGTTAGAATTCTTTATATATGCACTAGTTCACACATTTAAATATTGTCAATGTTCTTTCTTCCAAATTAATGTAGAATTCATCCTAGTTAAATGTTTTTTTTCTTTTTCCCAGAAGAAAAAGAGCCTCTTCCTATTCATATTATGAATCAAAGAAACTAAACATATTCATCTCCATAACAGTCAATTATCATAATAATCATTTGTTGCATGTGAAGCATACTTGTCTCCCAAATGGCCACTATTCCACATGTTACACAGGTTTTTATCTCATAATAATCCTGCTTGTCATCTTCCATCCACATCAACATTTAGCATTCCATACCACAATCAATAAACCAAAAAATATTTATCTATGCATTTTAGCTAATATTCTACCATACTATACAACTATTTTAAGTAATGTATCAAAATAATATTGTCCAAAAAATCCTTCCCTACATAGTATATATTTAAGTCAATTTCATCCAACACCCATTGTTTGTGAAAAAGGTAGATATGAGCCCTTCCTCCATAATGAGAGCACTTTTTTTATATTCAACCTACAAATTCTAGGTCGTCAATTCATGTATATGTAGAATGGTGAACAATGGCAGAATACTAAGAACAAGAAGGGTTGACCGACCCTTCATTTATGAGAGAAATGTAAACATAGTTAATCTGGGAAGTCTAGGCCAACAATTCCCGACTTTCGAATTCCACTGTAAATAGTAGGGATCGGGACATTGGCTAAGTTATAACATATAAAAAATATTTATCCGGACTTCCGAAATATGACAAGAAGGATTGGTCGCCCTTTGTTTAGTAGAGAATTGTGAATTCACCTGTATCTAGAATGGTGAACACAAGAAGGATTGACCGACCCTTCTTGCAGTCTAGAACTATTATGAACAGAATACTAAGCACAAGAAGGGTCGGTCACCCCTTCATTTAAGAGGGAATTGTAAAAATATTCAACCTACGAGGCTAGGCCTTCAATTCATGTATATGCAGAATGGTGAACATGTGCACAAGAAGGGTCGGTCGACCCTTCATTTATGAGAGAGATCTACAAATATTTAATCTACGAATGTTAGGCCGACAATTCCCAACTTTTGACTTTCGTAGTAAATAGTATGGATTGGGACATTGGCTAATTTATAACATATAAAAATTATTTATCCCGACTTCCGACATTCGACAATAAGGATCAACTACCCCTTCATTTAGTAGAAAATTGTGAATTCACTTGCATCCAGAATGGTGAGCACAAGAAGGATCGACCAACCCTTCTTGCAGTCTAGAACTATTATGAACATAATACTGGGCACAAGAAGGGTCGGTCGCTCCTTCATTTATGAAGGAATTGTAAAAATATTCAACCTACGAAGTATGGGTCACCAATTCATGTATATGCAGAATGGTGAACACTAGAAGAATACTGCACATAAGAAGGGTCGACCGACCATTCATTCATGAGATAAATGTAAAAAAAGTTAATCTGTGAACTATGGGCCGACAATTCCCGACTTTCGAATTCCACAGTAAATAGTAGGGATCGGGACATTGGCTAAGTTATAACATATAAAATATATTTATCCTGACTTCCGACATATGAAAAGAAGGATCGGTTTCCCCTTTGTTTAGTAGAGAATTGTGAATTCACCTGTATCCAAAATGGTGAACATAATCATGATTGATCGACCCTTCTTGTAGTCTAGAACTATTATGAACAGAATATTGGGCACAACAAGGGTCGGCCTCTCCTTCATTTAAAAGGGAATTGTAAAAATATTCAACCTATGAAGGCTAGGCCATCAATTCATGTATATGCAGAATGGTGAACACTGGAAGAATACTGCACACAATAAGGGTCATCTGACCCTTCATTTACGAGAGGATGTAAAAATATTTAATCTACGAACGTTGGGCCAAAAATTCATGACTTCCGACTTCTGTAGTAAATAGTATGGATCAGGACATTGGATAAGTTATAACATATAAAAAATATTTATCCCGACTTTTGACATCCGAAAAGAAGGATCGTTCGCCCCTTCATTTAGTATAAAATTGTGAATTCACTTGCATCCAGAATGGTGAGCACAAGAAGGATCGAACAACCCTTCTTGTAGTCTATAACTATTATGAATAGAATACTGAGCACAAAAAGGGTCGGCTGCCCCTTCATTTATGAGGGAATTGTAAAAATATTCAGCCTATGAATTCTAGGTCACAACAGACTTCCCTTCTGGTCTTGGGACCACATCCAAAACATCATTCTTCATGATTGACTGGTACTCCTCAGTCATGGAATCCTTCCATTACTGCATCCCTGATCCTGGGAACTTCAGATTCTTCAATATTTTCATTAGGTAGTTTTCTTCAACTTCGTTGCTTGAATAAATGTCGTTTGTCCTTGTTTTGTAGGTGATTATACACGATATTTCCTACAAGTCAAATTCAATTGCATGATTAGAAACTTCTCATTGTTTTCAGAACAAAATCTTACACATAAAGATATATGTCATACAAGTCATGCAATTATCTTAGCCAATGCTTCAATATAACATTTATCCATAGGCCACTTACCCACTACTTGCATATTAGTAGTATTTTGTTCATTAATGCAACTTTTCTATTATGCATAATATACATCCTAAATCTAGGAACATGTATAGGACTAGACAACATCAGTTAAGTAATCATATATACATGAAATAACAATTCAAATACTTATCTTTGTTTGGTTGTTGGGGGGACTCCCTCTCAATCTTTGCTTCCTGGATTATCTATCTTTGAACTTATATCCATCCTGGACCACTATGCATGCTTAAGTGTGCACAAGTGTCATCATTGTGTCATCCTCAAGATCTCATACATAATCATACATGCATTAGTATAATCTCAATACTATCAAAACATTATGATTCTAAATAATCTTAAACATGTATGGTTATGGTCATTTCATACACAGGTAATTTATCACAAGCATTAGTATTCAAGGTTTCAGGGAGTACTTCTTTTACTTATGCATATTCTTATTTGACCATAGGACTCTTCTAGTTTTTCATATCATTAATCGAACTAGGAAGCATAATATGCATAAACCCATGATTACTCAAACTTATAACTTCATGAATACAAAAGTATACTTATCTAATATCCTAACACAAAGTAAAATTCTAACTCGATATAGGAAAACATACCTAGATTATCATGCATGTCTAACATACCCAAACAATGTCTCCTTGTTCTCTTCAATCTTGTGCTAGTAACCTGTATACCTCATAAGTTAAGCATTGTAGAACCAAATTATACATACCTTATAAGTAGAGCTTCTATGTAATCAATGGATATCGATGAGTCTCTGTCTTCATGTCACCATGGACATATGTTCTTGATCTAGAACTTGATTTGTCTTTCTTGATGTACCTTTCATGTTAGCAGACAACATCATCCTCATACAACACCAAAGTGCATTAGTACAATCATAAGTGTCATAAACCTAATCAATGAATGTCTTCTATCATTTACATGCATTCATACTTTTACTAAGGTTATAAGACAAGTCTAAAATTAACCAGGATTGTACTAACCTTAATAATATGAAAACAAACTTAATCATGAACAGATTTCACAACATACCTGTATCTCTTCAAGTCATACATGTCGGGATTGCTTGTAGTCTTCTTTTGTAAGGCCTTAGCCTCATCTCCCTCTGGAACTGGAACTTCTATAGGTGTCCAAATCATTCTCTTCTAGGATTAACCCAATCCACTTGATTTGTTGAATCTAGATCTGGAGCTGGCTAGGGTTTGATAGAGAAACCCTAAAAATAGAAACTTTGAATTTCAAAATTCTGATTGGATGAAAAGATGCGCCTTGCTGAGATGATCAAGCTCGCATACTTCAATTTTGAAATCTCCAAAATTTGACCCCTCAAAATTACCTTTGAAACTTTCAGATCTTCTGGTCAAAATCCCGAACTAGGGTTTGATAATGCCCGGGGTTCTTCCTAGCGAAAAAGTTCGATCTTGTGCTCTAAACTTCAATTTTTCTAAGGAACATCCAGCCATGGTCACGGATTCCAAAAATTTCAACTTCTGTAGAAACCCTAATTTTCCACCTTTCCGATCAAGATCCCGAACTAGGGTTTGAAAATGCCTAGAGTTCTACCCAACCAAAAAATTTGAACTTGGTCTCTAAATTTTGATTTTGCTGAGCAGATTAATCCTATGCTAAGATCACTCCAAAATTCCACTTTTTTCAAAAGCCATAATTTCCCGCAGCAGTGACAAACCAAAAATGAAAGTGCTCAGAATCCAATTTTGTTTGGACAGAAATATATGCCATATTGTTTCTGATGTATCTCTGAAATTTGGATCCTCGGGGCCTGAAACTTCATCCTGTGGTAGAATGACCTGTCATCTTTCCAACCCCACATATCTGAGCTCAAATGGATTCTCTGAGAGAGAGATATGCCAAGTGTCACAACGTGACCTGTTTATAGGATGAAACAATATAGCGAACTTGTACAGCGTGCCATGTGTCACTATTTCAACTTCGACATCTAAAACCCGTACCTGTGAAACTACAGTCCATGCCCTAACTTCCACTTTTTATGGAATTCCATTTGGAGCTTCCTAGCTCGAGATATGACCTTTTTTCATAGGTCGCCTATTTAGGACTAAATTATGGAAGAGACAGAAACCCTAACTTGTACGGATCATATCTCACAAAGTACAACGTATCAGAGGCTTTCCTTCGGACACAAGGTACATGGACATTTCATATTCGACCTGTAGAATTTTCAGATCCCGAACCTTCGCCAAAACAGAGTTATAGTGGAAGTGCCATGATGGCTGGTTTTTACTATACCAAGCCCTAGCTTCCAACTTGTTGCAAGTGCAACATGTGTCATAAATGCCATACCATGCCTTCCTTCAGGCTAGCTCTGATATTGTGTTAATTTTTCATCATTTAATTCAATCTGATCTAGGATATTAACTGAGAGAACAACATGTACAACATATCAAACACAAGAGACAAGAGACATAAATCATTTCACCGAGGAAAACCAAGAAGGTGAAAAACCCCGCAACTTCCTCAGAGATAGAATGAGCACCAATACAAAGATCACAAATATCAAACCCCAAAACAAGAGATATTATCCTAGAAGCAACTCCTCCTTCACTTGTGCTCACTCCTCCTCTCTCTCACTAATGCGAAGTGAGTGAGTGAATGAATGAATAAGTGAGAGAGTCACACTCTCTATTTATACTTTACTTCACTTGAATTTTAACTCTAACTAGGTTGGCCCCAAATTAACGAATTAACATAATGATAACTGGGTCGACCCCACTAGGGTGGTCTAATAACCCTTTGACCCACATGACTCATACAGGGCTGACCCCATCAAGGTGGTCTAATAACCCATCAAGTATAAGTTATGACACTTACAATATAACTTGCGACACTTGCAAGTACAACTGATGACACTTCCAATCGGAGGAATAATACATCTCCGTTGGGGATACAATAAAGTATAAATACAATATACAAGTGAATATCTTCCGAAGTTACAAATACATCAAAACTCCCTCTTAACTAGGAAGGTATTCTCTTGACACAAGTCATCAATACATATAGGTACAAGTCTTCAATTCTGGAGCTGGATCATCGTCACTGGATCACGGAGTATCATTATCACTGCTGCTGTACTCATCATCTCAATCACTGGGCTATCTCTCAATTATTCTCGTCATAGGAAGTTATACAGAGCCAACCCTTTTTCATGCTGGATGTAGGCCTAGCCTCCTATAGGTCTTCATCATCTCTATGAGTGGGCCATCCTGTGGAATCCTCAGGACTAATTACGTGTCTCAGAAAATCCTTGAAATATTATCCCAGGATCCTTTATGTGCCTAAGCACGACCGGCAAGATCTCCCAGGGAGAAATTACATGTGACCACCACAAAACCTTAAAAGAGTGTCCCAGGAACATTTATGTGCATAGCATGACTGGCAAGAACTCTAAAGAGAATCCCAGGATCATTTATGTGCCTAAGCACGACCGGCAAGATCTCCAGGACTAATTACATGTGGTTTGGAAAAACCTCGAAAGAGCATCTCAGGACTGATTACGAGCGTACTATTCAACCTATCGGATCTCCCACGGAAACATTATATGCCACAGGACAAAACCTCGAAAGAGTATCCCAGGATCCTTTATGTGCCTAAGCACGACCGACAAGATCTACCAAGGCAATATTATATGTCCTCCCAAGCAAAACCTTGAAATACCATTTGCCAGATCTCCCAGGGAGCTATTATATGCCATAGGCAAAACCTCGCAAGAGTATCTGCAAATATCTGAGGGCAAGATTGCATGCTTATCGCACAACCTATCCATGGCCACGGAGTATCATCCTGATACTCATTATCCACCTGATCATCCTCGCATGGAGCATCATCCAGATGCTCATGATCATACTGATCATCATCATACAGTACATAATCCTGATGCACATCATTATCACATGATCATCTTCATAGCATCGTCCTGATCCATATCATCATTGCATGATCATCCTGATCATCGTCACAACATCGTCCTGATGCATATCATCATCGCATGATCATCCTGATCATCGTCACAGCATCATCCTAATACATATCATCATCATAGCATCATCCTAATGCATATCATCATTGCATGATCATCCTAATCAGTGTCACAGCATCGTCCTCTTCAGATCATCTCATCGTCCACGGAGCACAGCCTAAATGCACATCATACAACACTTACACCGCCGACATGGGAGAACACATCTACCACCATTCGGGGAAGGCTCCAGCCCTTACATTTTCACCATGGGAGAACACATCTACCACCATGTGAAAAATGGCTCCACAATTACATCACGACCATGGGAAAACAAATCTACAACCATGTCAGAAAATCCCATGTGCATCTGCATCTTCTGGACTCATAAATTCCCCTTGGAAGGAACCTCGATCTTAAGTACACCAAGCCTCTCTTTGAATTACTCGAACTTCACTCTAGCTAGTGATTTGGTCAACACATATGCAATATGATCATCTGTCAAACCATACTGGAGCTTTACTGCTCCTCTATGCACCATATCCCTAATATAGTGATATTTGATCTCTATGTGCTTCGACTTGTCATGGAACACCGGGTTCTCTGTCAACTTCACACAAATCTGGTTGTCACAATAGATACAAGTAGCATCCAACTGGAGATCAAATCAATCAGACAATAGCTTCCTTAGCCATACTACCTCACAACTACCCGAACAAGCTGTGACATACTTTGCTTCGGCTGTACTCAGTGCTATGAAGGATTGCTTCCTGCTAAACCAAGAGATAACACCTGATCCCATACTGAAGCAGCACCCCGAAGTGCTCTTCCTATCTATAGCACTTCCTGCCCAATTTGAATCAACATAACCCTCGAGGTTAAACTTTTGATTTGCATCATACTTGAGTCCATAATCAATTGTACCCTTGTTAACACCCAAAAAGTGCTCACTACCTCATCTACCCCATTACATGACTCATTTGTCCATATTTCCTACCATATTTGCCTCCAAAACCTTAAAATCTCATTAAAAAGCCTCCAAAAGGCCAAAAAACCCCTTTTCCTTCCAAAATAATCCAAAATTCCTCCAAAATAGCAAAAACCCTCTAAAAAGGGAATAAAAAATACAAAAAAGAGAAAAAAGAGGGAAAAAGAAAGCAAAAACCCTATACAGCTGACCTAAACCATATGGTGCCCAAAACCATGGGCCAGCACTCCACCACTAAAAACCTACAAATAGGTGATGGAGGCCCCTCATTTCATATCCATAGTCAACCACACCCTTACTCTACCAAAATCACTCCTGAAACCCTAGCTCACCATTGAGCTACTTTCACATTTGAGTGCCCTTTTGGCCCATTTCCAAAACCCTTTGGAGAAAGAGAAAGGAACACAATGGAGCTTGGAAGCAAGCCTCTTAGACTGCTGCAAAGGCTTCACCAACCTTCACATTGGAGGTATAATCAATACAAAAACCATTTTTATTGTCTTGTTTTTTCTGTTTTATGCACATGCTTAGAGTAGTTACTATTTTACTATACTGCCTTTCATTTACTGTTTTTCTTAACTGCTACTAAGGAGTCACTTCTCCTTAGTAGGTGTTCATTTGCACAAGCTAGGGTGAAAATCCTAGCTACAGTTTTGGTGACTCCCCTTGTGCTCCTTTGAATTTCTGGTTATAGTTTTAAAATTTTAAACGTTTTTACTTTTCTGCAATATTTTTCTATTTTTTCCTTTTGGCTGTCGTAAACAGCGTCTTTCAGGCATTTACCTGCAATCCGACCGCGGCTCTCAGACTGTTTCCTGCGATCTACCGGCAGTTTCCAGTCTGTTACCTGCGATCTAACCGCGGCTATCATCTTGTTTCGTGCGGTCCGACCATGGCTGTTAACCCATTTTTTCGCGGGACATCTGCAGCTTTCTGCCATTTTTCTGCAACCTACCTACGTCTTTCGGCCTTTTTCCCGCATCTCGCTTGCGGCTTTCAGCCATTTTCCTGCAACCCGCCTACGTCTTTCGGCCTTTTTCCCGGGTCTCGCTTGCGACTTTCAGCCATTTTCCTGCAACTCGCCTACGTCTTTCGGCCTTTTTCTCACGTCTCGCTTACGGTTTTCAGCGATTTTCCTCCAACCCGCCTGCGACTTTCGACCCTTTCCCGCAGTCCGCCTGCGTCTTTCGGCCAAATTCCTACAACCTGTCCGCGACTGTCAACCTGTTTCCCGTGGTCCGACCGCCCAGATTTGCCACAGACCCGCGGTCTATTTTCTGCACTTTTTTCACTGTTTTGAACCCAACACTTTGCTACAATATTTTCTGCACCTGCACAGCCATCTGTCCTATCTGCAGGCATACTTCCCTACATCCTTTTTCTTACAGTATTATTTCTGTTCCATTTACAGAATATTTTTTAAAAAATTTCAGCATTTTAATTGAAAAGAGAAAAGTTTGCATTTTAAAGTTTAAATTTCTACATTGATATTTTTAGAAAGTTTTCCACCCCGTGGCACTTTTACTTGGGTTCATCATCTCACATGCACACACTCTATCACCTAATTCAAGTGAGCCCTAAAATACTACTTAACACAACCAACATTCTAACCCCACTTGGGGAACACATAAAAAAATTGTGTAGTTAGGTAGGATCGGGGGGATAGGGATCCAAATAACACCCCTTGGTTGCTTACACTTGAGACATAGCTGTTTTCCATTAGGGAACTAAAATCCCCTAGTATTTTTTGACACGGTTTAAAACCAATTTATCGGGAAGGCCTCTCCCCTAGGAGGGTTGAAGTCGCCAGACTGGTTCCGGAAGTCTGAGTGGAATACCGCAATCCATTCAGTAACTGAAGGATACCTTTTGTAGTTCTCGGTGTATCACCCGTACGGAGATACAACGGCGATAGAACCAAATGGAAGATTCACCCAACCGAATGTGTCATGAACGGGGTATCTTAGTTGCTTTTCTTCTAGGATTGACTACCCGGTGTCCCTCCCGATAGGGGGATATCTTTAGTCACTTGGCTCTACTATCCATATTGTCTAACTTAGATTTCATCACCTTGCAGAGGATATGTCTAGTTGAGTCAGAATACTATTTAGCTAGGTGTTTGCATGCTCCCTTATATCCTTTTGGTCTAGCGAGTCCACTATTTTTATTTTTTAGGAAACCTGCTGCTTGTTGGTATTCTGACCATTTCTGTTGATACTCCACTTATTGTAGCACAGCTGTTACAGTAAGTGTTTTGAGTTGGCTGTTGGTCTGAGTGCCATATTTTTTGAGCTCTCCTTCTGCACACTCAGTTGCATTAGGGTTTTTGAGCTATTTTTCACTCAACACAACCCCCAGATACTTGACACCATCTGTCACCATTGAGTCCCCGAGACATTCTCAGTGCCTTCGGGGCGAGCCCCCACAGCACGGTTCACTTGACATCACCCATCATAGACATAGATCTTCATCACTTGATACCACTCATCATATATCTCGAGCTTTTTCACTTGACTCCACTCATCAACAACATAGAACTCCGTCACCCGATCTAGACGCCCCTTATTTTACCTCCAATTCTAAGGTAGAGTCTGAGAACCCCACTTACACTGCACCAACCAGCCCCATGGCTGGCGTGAATTCCACCCCTTTCTTTGTAGGGACCATTGGTGGAGCATCCACCACCACACCAGCTACCACACCTGCTTTGGGTATGCCCTCGATGGGGCCCACATCTACCATTCCGCTCACTGTACCCATTCTAGTAGCTGGCATACCTATCCCCACTCCATCAGTGACTCACCCTACCCTTGGCAGTGCAGGACCGTCCCATACCACTTTCATTCCTCCACTTGGGGTAACATCCCAAACCCAGCCTCTCCACTTAGGGGCATTGGCCCCAACATGGTCACAACCGCTAGTATGTCACATCCTTCTACTATTTTTCCATTCATGGCTAGTCTCAACCTTCCTGACTTAGCTAGACTGACTAACGATCCCATCAGACATGACCTTGCGTGGCCTCACATGCCCACCAAGCTCCCCTCCGACATCCCTAAGTTTGAGGGCAAGGTAGGTGAAGACCCCTAGAACCATATTATGTCCTTCCATCTATGGTGTTTCTCCAACTCCATAGTGGACGACTCTGTCCGTCTGCATCTTTTATAGTGCACCCTCACTGGCTCTGCAGCTAAGTGGTACATCGAGCAACCCCATGGGACCCATGCCACCTTTACTTCCCTTGCCTCGACCTTCCTGCAGTTCTTTCAGTTACTTGTCCGCTATGACATGGGAGTTGAGATCCTACTGTCTTGCAGACAGAACACGGCTACCCACATCACCGACCACATTCATGAGTGCCGTCGACGCTGCAGCCTCTGCAAAATCAAGTTAGACGACCGTATCTTCTTAGATTGGTTTCTAAAATCCCTCCTTCCTGTCATTGCCAAGGATGTGGCATCCGAACGACCCCAGTTCGAAGAAGAGGCCATCCTCAAAGACCAGCAATTTGACCTTATTTATGCCCAGTCAGGTTATCTATATTCCATCATGCCTGACGCCCCTCATGGTGATTCCTCCCGACACGATGCGTTGGGGGCATCCCATGCCGTAGATTGCATCATTGGCCATATAGCCTCACATAACCAACCCTTTTCCATAGCACGTCCTAGCCATGGCCCCGACCTTTCACGGGCTACATCACAGTCTGGAGCAACCAATTTGTATGCTCCCATGGCACATCACCATCATTCCCACGGACCCTCATGTCCACCTCAGTGCTTTGGCTATGCCGCCCTCGCTTACGCCCCTCCATTCGCACCTCAGCTATATTACCACCCATAGGCTGCACCAGCTCTTGTGTCCTCTCAAGCCCAACCTTCTTATTACCTACCACAGGCAGCCCCAGCGAAAAATCCACAACCCGTTCCATAGACGTATCAGCCACCCCCATAAGGTTTAGCACCTGCGCCACCTCCACCTACTTATTATCCACTGCAGCCTGCTCTTGCACCTGCACAACCCCAGAACCCACCTGTTGCCCAAGGGCAAGTGTACGCCCAACATAATCTGCAGCAGAACCAAAATAACCAGCGCTAATAGGGCCAGCAAAACCGTGGCAAAGGCCGTAACCATGGGAATAACCCCCCTCCAGACCAAGGTGGTCAACCTCTCAATCCCCCAAACAACAATAACGCGGCACCTGCCAACCAGAACCTTGATCGGCTGCCCAAGCAGGCCAAAAATCCTAATTTGCGAACAAACCATCCTTGTTCTATTTGCGGGGTCTATGGCCACTACACACATGCTTTCCCACATTTAGAGCGAGCTCGGCAACTCTGGACTGATGATGCCCATTGCCAAGGACACGCGGCTCCTCAGGCACTGCCCAACCCCCCACCACCTCATCATCAACCCTTGGTGTTACAAAACCCCTTACCAACCCAAGGCGTAGTGAACACTTAGCCGTTGGTTCCCCCTCAAGGAAATGCGCCACCACAACAGCAGATCACTTATGTTGCTCCTGATCAAGCCATGTTAGACTCAGGTACCCACCACTTGTTAATGATGTCATCCGCAAATGTCAACCTCCAAACTCGTCGGAACTAATATGGCTCCACCCTTGAAGCCCCTCCCACTGAAAAAAACACTAACAATCATCCCACTGATCAGACGTTACATATACCTTCGGCTCCACTAGATGGTACCTCCAAAGCACCTCGCTTCCCACTTCATCGCA
This sequence comes from Larix kaempferi, assembly GCA_027924585.1. Taxonomy (NCBI): domain Eukaryota; kingdom Viridiplantae; phylum Streptophyta; class Pinopsida; order Pinales; family Pinaceae; genus Larix; species Larix kaempferi. Next base: position 377,600 of record BSBM01000590.1, read on the forward strand.
TCAACAATAATCCCAATGCTTGTGCTGTGTCTAATTACAACATTGTAGATGACTTAGCCCAGTCTCCCGCAGCCATGTCTGCATTAGAATTCTTAAAAAAATGTCCTTCACAGTGCAAGAATTTGCTCTCCGCTATTGGTGCTATTGACCCAAATGATTCACGATTGATGGCCTTCAATTTGGACCAGTCTGAACCACTCTTGCCTTCCACTTTAGCGTTCCAAGTTTCTATTTCCATTTGGAATCTTGTCATCCATCGGTGCATTATCGATGAAGGTGCCTCTACATGCGTTATGTCCACATTCATTTGGCAGAAGTTGGGATCCCCTACTCTCCAGCAGTCCTCCACTACGTTGCGAGCCTATGACGGCCGTTCGGCTCAACCCCAAGGTCTCTTAGCTAATGTCCCCATCCAGTTGGCTGGTAAAACAGTGCTCATTGATATAGAGGTCATCAATGCCCAACTTGATTATAACCTCTTACTTGGCCGCAGCTACATGTATGCCATGCGGGCAGTTGCCTCATCTGTTTTTTGTACCATGATGTTCCCCCATGACGGACGCGTGGTCAAGGTCGATCAACTCACCTATTATGATCCCAATGCCCCCGCTGCACCCAAAAATGTCCTCCCCATGGTTGAACAACCTGTTTGTGGTACAACTACCTTGTTTGTTTCCTCCGTCGGACCCGACGTTTACTCAGATACACCAATGACCTCAACATTCCCATCCATTCCACCCCTGTCACCCGCGACCGAAGTATCTGACCTATGTCCCCTTTCCCACAATACACAAACACCCAACAATCAACCGCCCTTGTTACCCAAACCACCATTGGTACCTAGTCACATTGGTGTTACACCCATCCACACAATCCCCTTCCTATTCCTTCCCTTGGGAGTAGTAAGCACCTCGGTTATGGCTTCTCTTAGTCTCCCCGGGTTAACCTTAGGATTACCTGTGTGGTATATTTTTCCTCCTGTTCCCCCGCCGACACCAAATGTCATCCTACAACCAGTGCAACCCATTGCCACTACTAGTCAACCACCTCCCGGTGTCACTACCCCTTCGTCATCTACGAATCCCCCCCTCTTATCAGGCACACTGGGGGCAGAGGCCCACAACCATACACTGCTATACCTCCACCCAAAACAGTTAAACCCCCCCCCCCATGTTTCGTGCTCATACCAAATGCTCGTTGTTTGATGAGTTAGACCATCCGACTCATCAATGTCAACAATTACCTGCATTACAGGAACACATGCAAATGCTTGACGACGACCCCAACATCCCGGTTGTCGAACTCGATCCAACCCCTAAGCCTTGTGATAAATCACTGTGTACCAACCACCCTTGTGTAATATGCGGTATTTACGACCATTACTCACATCACTGTCCTGATCTCCCAGATTACAGAGCAGCTCCCTACAAGATGAATAATTTGTACCTTGAGATGGCACCCCCCACAATTGAGGAAATCCACCCCCCAGTATCACCCTCATCCGGAGAGATTAACACCATTTATATGATCTCTTCGACTATCACTCCCTCGTCAACCGATTTGACAACGCAAAGTTTCCACAATGATGAGGAGATTCTAGAAGTTCTCACTGCCCTGGATTATCCCTGGGAATACATGCACCATCATTCCTATTTTCTCCCAGAAGAGTCCTCCTCCACCATAGCCACCCAATTTGTGGTTGAGTCCAAATATTTCCTTCCCACCAAAGTCAACTAGTTTAAGGATTCCATTCCTGCTCCTGATGCCTTTGAGGAGGGTAACATGGCCAACATCTCACCTGTAATCCACATCAATATCTCTGACCCACCTGGTGCTCTTGAAATCGTTACATTAGGAGCCTCCTGCAGTGAGTATCAGATTGGAGAGTACAAAAAACTTGTCCAAGAGTTCTGTGATGTCTTTGCCTGGTCCTATACAGAAATGCCTGGTCTCGAACCCACTATTATAGAACAACACATTGACACATGGCTAGATGTACCCCTCGTTCGCCAGAAACAGCGCCCCATTCATCCCTCAAAGCTCCCCGCTGTTAAAGCAGAGATTGAGAAACTTCGCAAAGTAGGATTCATTTATCCTATTGCATATACCACTTGGGTTTCGAACCCCATCCCTGCTAACAAGAAACAAGGCACTATCAAAGTATGTACTGACTTCCGTGATTTAAATCAAGCTTGTCCCAAAGACAACTTCCCCATGCCATTTATTGACCAACTCATTGATGCATGTGCGGGGCATGAAGTCCTATCTTTCATGGACGTTTTTTTCGGATACAACCAGATTCAGATCTATAAGGAGGATCAGTACAAGACTACCTTTACCACCCCATGGGGCACCTTTTCCTATCACGTCATGCCATTCAGCCTCAAAAATGCTAGTGCCACCTTCCAGCGAGCCATGACCTATTGTTTTCACGACTTGGTCCATATCTTGCTAGTCTATCTTGACGATCTCACAGCTCATTTCCGGAAATGATCAGACCACCTTAACGACCTCCGGCAAGTCTTTCTACGTTGTCGCAAATATCAAATCTGCTTGAACCCACACAAGTGTGTCTTTTGCGTTCCAGCAGGCCGATTGTTGGGTTTCATTGTTTCCCAAAAAGGAATTGCTGTTGATCCCCTGAAAGTCCAAGCCATCATAGACCTTCCCTCTCCTCACACACTCCGGTAGCTCTAGAGTATGCAGAGGCAATCTAATTTCCTCTGTCACTTCTGTTCGGATATCCACATCATCTTTTTCAGGATCTTGCATGTAGTTAGGGTTTGCATGCAAATTCTAGGGTTTGCATGCACTTTGAATGCATCCCAGTCACCAGGTTGATGCCTCCAACACCTTAGCCACCTTATTCTAGCACCCGGGAGATTATTATATCAGTTCATTAGCCCTCCTAGTTAGGAAGGCACCCACTTCTCACCTATTGCCAGAGAAGGGCGCACTTCTTCACCTACCACTTCAGTTACACTCAGTTAGATCTGACTCGCCCTGATTTGAGGCGAGTTTCACTCCCGACTGACTGTTTCACTCCGTTGGACCTCCAGATTGACTAGATGACTTGTTCTGACTTCAATTAACCTCCCATGCGCCCTCCACTAAGCCCACTTCCCTATATCAGTGCTACACACTTCAGTTACACATGTTACACTCAGTTAGACTCAGATTGGCACCTGGATGACTCATTCTTGTGCATTGATGACCACCACTGATTGATGATGAGGACTCCTAGTTGGAGTCAATCCACTCCATTCAGTGATTCGAATGACATGCTTAGGCAATTCAAATTGCTCAGTCATTGTTACTGTATTCTATTGTAATCATTCACCCTTACTGGGATATTGAGCACTGTGCATGTTTTACACAGTTTTACACCATATTTTCTATGTTCATCTGTTGTGATTGATTTACTTGTTCATTAGATCTGTTGTGACTAATTTTACATGGTATCATAGCCATTGTAGGGACACGATCTCTTTTCTATAGGTGTTTCTACAAGAGGATTTAAGTGAATTTTGCTCAAAAATTACAAAAGTTTTGGCATGAAAGATCTCAAGGGCATTCGCTCCTGTGCATGCAAAGCTTGAAAATACATCCAATACCACTCCAGAAGCTTGATTTCCCACATAAATCCTGGATCTAATACATTGGACCCATTCAACATTGTTTGATCTCCAATCCCAGGTGTGATGCAACTCTAAAAGGGTGGATTGTTTGACCTCATTGTTCTTGGTTTTATTGTGATTTGCAGGTTATTGTCTCCATCAATTGCATTTGCTACTCTGCCCTTGCAAGCTTCTCTACATCAGTGTGCACTCGCTCCTAGCAATGGAATACTCTTCTTCAAAGCCTATCCTCACCCCATTCAATTATTTTGATTGGAAAGATGATATGGAGATCATATTATGTTCAAAAGGTTACTACCGAGTCACTCTTGATCTTGAATTGGAGCCAAGCACCTTGTCAGATAGAACCAAACACTACAACAAGCTTGATGAAGCTTATGGTATTCTTTGTCTCTCCATCTCCAAAGATCTTCACTTCCATCTCAGTGGATTGAAGACTCCAAAAGCTATATGGGAGCAACTTGAAACACTATTTGGCAAGTAGGACAAGCTTAGGGATTTTCAATTAGAGAATGAATTGATTGCCCTTAGTCCTAGGAATTTCGAGACCATTAATGAATTCTTCAAAAAATTCAAGAACTTGAACATGCAGTTGAAGAATAGTGGAGTTATCAAAGAGGATAAGCAATTGATCCTCTCCATTCTCAGCAAGCTTGGTAAAGATTATTCGGTATTTGTCTCTACTTTCAATTCCGGTCGGCTAACTACCCCGAATTGGAAGATGCCTACCTTGAATGCCTTCATTGAGTCCATCACAAAAGAGCATGACAAGTTGATTCAAATGGGGTCCATAAGCTCCAAAGATTCAGCCCTATATGTTCAAGGACCCAAGATCTCAAATGGTAAAGGAAAGCAAAAGAAGGAGAATCCCAAATTCGAACCTCACAAGCAAAGAGAGAAAGACAAACAGACGGATGCACCATCCAGTTCAAAGTTCAAGCAAAAGGGCAAAGAAGGTAACCAAAAATCTAAATGTACTTATTGCAACCGTGGCTTTCATCCCGAAAGTTCATGTATGAAGAAGACTATAGATCAAATGGCCCTCCTTTTGGAAAAGAACAACATAACTCTTCCTGACGGTGCAAGGAAGAAGGATAGGAATGGTGATCATGAAAGAGGACAAGCACTCATGGCAACTGTTTCGAAGCCCACTACTCTCTTGATAGATTCAGGTGCATCGAATCATATGGTTGAAAATATTGATTCCTTTTCTTCATTTGATCCAAACAGCTCCATCCCCATCCATTTGGGAGATGACTCAAAAATTTATTCAAAGGGCAAAGGTACGATTCATGTAGATCATGGAAGCTTTCAGAATGTTCTCTATGTGCCTTCCTTAGCTTCAAATCTTCTTTTTGTGTATCAAATGACACACACTGGTGAACCGAAGAAAGTTACATTCAGCCCTAATATAGTTGAAATTTCTGATATCAAAAGTGGAAGACTTGTTGCAGTCGGAAAGGAAAACCACACTGCAAAATGCTATGAGTTTTCACACTTTATTCTGCTTGCAAAGCCCACTGCTCTTCACACACATGGTAATGAGGTTAGTAGGATTTGGCATAAAATATTTGGACATCTTAATTATAAGTATTTGCTGCTGCTATCAAACAATTCCATGGTATATGGTCTTCCACAACTCCATTCCTCGAAGGGAATATGCACTGGTTGCATTATTGGGAAGCACCCCGAGCACAGACTCGACTGCGACAAAGCTAGCAGAGCTTCTATAGTTTTGGGTTCGATTCATTATGATATCAGTGGTCTGCTGCCCCATATGTCATTAAATGCTTCAAGGTATGTTTTGACATTTATTGATGATTTTTCCCGCTTTACATGGGTATTTTGTCTCAAAAACAAGTCAGAAGTGCTGGGAAAATTCAAAGATTTTAAGACTTCTGTTGAGACCGCCACTGAGAGAAATATCAAATCTCTTAGATCTGATAATGGCAGAGAATATATCAAGGCTGAGTTGCTACAACTTTGTGCCCAAAGCAAAATTCAGATCCAACGTACAGTTCCCTACACACCCCAGCAGAACGCTGTAGCAGAAAGGAAAAATTGGTCATTGAAAGAGATGGCTACATGCATGATTGAATCAAAAGGTTTGGCTGCAAATCTTTGGGCTAAAGAAATCAATGTTGCTGCATATATACAGAACCATGTTCCACATTCATCCGTGAAAGGTATGACTCATTTCGAAGCATTCTTTGGTCACAAACCGGATGTGTCAAATTTGAGAGTTTTTGGATCTACTGCATGGGCTAAAATTCCTTCCAAGAAGAGACGAGCTTTGGATCCACAAAGTATTGAGTGCATACTGATAGGATATGGGGAATAATAAAAAGCATACAAACTCATGGATATCATATCTAAAAAGATATTCATAGAGTGCAGTGTGCAATTTGAAGAACCGCTTCAAGAATTGCAACTAGTCGAGGAAGAAACTATCGTTTCATCGCCTTCACCAAAAGAAGATCCGTGTAGCAATAATGAAGGTATGAGTTCTGATATTTATGATATTTTAGAAGCACATGATGATCATGACATATCAGGTTTGGAATCCGACCATTATGATCCTCCTCAGTTACCAAAGTGGGCCCAAAACACTCTTCAATCTACTGGTTCGAACCTTGGAAGTCCTGCTGATCCGAGACGAACAATAGCAGACTTTCAAAGAGTAGGTATGGCTCTTTCTATTTCTGATCCATTACTTCCTGAGATTTGTTATTTGATGGCTGGTTCATATCCCACATCATACTATTCTTCCCACTGAGATCCGAGATGGCAAAGTGCCATGGATGAAGAGTACAGTTCTCTTCAAAAGAACAATACATGGGAGCTAGTTTCTCTTCCACCCGGAAGAAAATTAATGAAGTGTAAATGGTTCTACCACACGAAAGTTGCTGCTGATGGCTCTATCAGCAAATACAAAGCAAGGTTGGTGGCAAAAGGTTTCTCCCAAGTCCAAGGAGTGGACTACACTGAGACCTTTGCACCGGTTGCAAAGATGGATTCCATCCGCCTTGTTTTGGTTGTTTCTGCATCCAAGCACTAGGAAGTGCCCCACATGGATGTGAAGAGTGCATTTCTACATGGAGACCTTGCTGAAGAGGTATAGATGCAGCATCCAGAGGGCTACACATCAGATCCATCATTAGTTTGTAGATTGAAGAAATCTTTGTATGGGTTAAAACAGGCCCCAAGAGCTTGGTACACAAAGATGGACTCCTTCCTTCTTTCTCAGAATTTCCAAAGATGCAAATCTAATCCGAATGTGTATCTTCAGAGAGTTAAAGGTTATTTGTTGGTTATTTTACTTTATGTTGATGATATTCTCATTACTGGTAGCACTCTTACTTCAATAAACAAGCTAAAAACTGCCTTAAATCTAGCTTTTGACATGAGCGATTTGGGCTTGCTGAGTCACTTTTTGGGCTTGGAGATAGCTCAAAATTTTGATGGGATCACTATATCTCATCAAAAATATGCTTTCGACCTGTTATTGAAGTTTAATATGGCTGAATGTTAGGCAGCCCCATTCCCATTCCTCTCAGGAATTAGTCTTGAGGAGGGAGATTCTACACCGATTGCAGATTGTAGTATGTATCGACAGTTGATTGGTTCACTACTTTATTTGACACACTCAAGCCTGATATTTCATATGCCATGAGTGCCATTTCAAGGTATATGCAACAGCCCCATGAGCTTCATTGGTGAGCAGCCAAGCAGATCTTGCAGTATGTGCAAGGTACAAAACATTTTGGCATACATTATGCTGTAGATTTTGAGCTTGATTTCATTGGTTTTACTTATTCAGATTGGGCAGGTGATAGCATTGATCGGAAGTCCACTTCCGGTTATGTTTTCATAATTGTTCATGGTGCTATTTGCTGGTCTAGCAAAAAGCAGGCATCCATTGCACTTTCTTCAGCAGAGGCAGAGTATCGAGGGGCGGTCAATGCCTGCATTCAGGCAGTTTGGTTGCAGGGTATTCTTTCCGAGTTTGGTTTTGGTGGCACTACTTTGACTATCCTATTTTGTGACAATCAAAGTTCTATCAATATATCCATAGATTCATTTCAGTGGCAGAGGACCAAACACATTGAGATTCATATGCATTACATTCGACAGTTGGTGCATGATCGCACCATCATTCTGCAATATTGCCCTACTGATGAGCAAATTGCAGACATCTTCACTAAGAGCTTCACTGAGAAGAAGTTCTCTTACCTCCATTCATTGTTGGGGGTGATTTCCATCATGGTGGAGATAGATTGATCCATTATTATGCTTTAGCTTGAGGGGGGGCTTGCTTCCCACTGGGTTTTCCCTCTTTCCTCACTTAGTTTATTTTCAACATTTTTTGGATTATTGTATTGGGGTGACCTTTGGTCTTAGTTACCAGGGCCCCACATTATTTTTTGGACATCATAGTCTAGATTGAGGGGGGGTGTTCGGATATCCATATCATCATTTTCAGGATATTGCATGTAATTAGGGTTTGCATGCAAATTCTAGGGTTTGCATGCACTTTGCATGCATCCCAGTCACCAAGTTGATGTCTCCAGCACCTTAGCCACCTTATTCTAGCACCCGGGAGCTTATTACATCAGTTCATTAGGCCTCCTAGTTAGGAAGGTGCCCACTTCTCACCTACTACCAGAGAAGGGTGCACTTCTTCACCTACCACTGCAGTTCCACTTCAGTTACACTCAGTTAGCTCCAATTCTCCCTGATTTGAGGCTAGTTTCACTCCCGACTGACTGTTTCACTCCATTGGACCTCCAGATTGACTAGATGACTTGTTCTGACTTCAGTTAGCCTCCCATGCTCCCTCCACTAAGCCCACTTCCCTATATTAGTGCTACACATTTCAGTTACACATGTTACATTCAATTAGACTCAGATTGACACCTGGATGACTCGTTCTTGTGCATTGATGACGACCACTGATTGATGATGAGGACTCCTAGTTGGAGTCAAGCTACTCCATTTAGTGATTCGAATGACCTCCTTAGGCAATTCGAATTGCTTAGTCATTGTTACTGTATTCTATTGTAATCATTCACCCTTACTAGGATATTGAGCACTGTGCATGTTTTACACAGTTTTACACCATATTTTCTATGTTCATATGTTGTGATTGATTTACTTGTTCATTAGATCTGTTGTGACTAATTTTACAACTTCGTTCCTGATTATGCCACCACCGTTAATGGTTTCTTATGCCTGCTTCATACCCACATACCCTTTTTTTGGGATGAGCAAGCAGAAGCTGCATTCGAAGCCCTTAAGAAAGCTCTCACACAAGCCCCTTTGATCTCCCCTCCAGATTTATCTCAAGACTTCATCCTTTATGTCTCGGCCTCCGATTATGCCGTGTCCGGAGTCCTTGTTCAAGAAGACACCGCTCGCCAGGAGCATGTCATTTATTATGTCATCTAGACCTTGCCTGGACCACCCCTACGTTACCCATATGAGGAAAGACTAACCCTTGTTGTGGTCTTTTCCGTCCAAAAATTGCGACACTACATTTTACTCAGTCATACCATAGTTGTCGCTGACTCCAACCCCATGGTCTATCTCTTAAACCGACGCCTCCTGCAAGGTCGCGTTGCTAAGTGGGTAATTATCCTCCAAGAATATGACCTCACTTCCAGAACCCCTAAGAGCACTAAATCCCTCGCACTTTCCTAGCTCATCACCAATCTCCCCTCCGTTCTGTCGTCCCCACAAATCTCTGATAGTTACCCGACAATCACTTGTTCGTCATCTCGTCTGATGACCCATGGTACGGTGATATTTTGTTATACCTTCGCACGCAGAAGTTCCGACCCAAAATCAATCATGATGGACGTCGTCGTATCCATCACCAAGCCTCTCGATATCTCCTCTTAGGCGATGTCCTTTACCGACGAGGGGTTGACACGATTCTCTGTCGTTGTCTTACACACGAGGAAGTCGAACACATCCTCAATGACTGTCATAGCGGTCCCTGCGGCAGACATTTCTCTGGAATGTCCACTTCCCAAAAGGTCATCCGCAGTGGATACTTCTGGCCCACACTCTTTACCGACTACATCACAGCGGTCAAACATTGCCATAATTGCCAAGTTTTTGCCCCCAAGGCCTAGACACCACCCACTCCGTTACACCCAGTCATCACCGTTGGCCCCTTTTGTAAGTGGGCCATCGACTTCATGGAATGTAAACCCTCATCCGCCAATGGCCATAAGTACATCATTGTCGACGTCGACTACTTCACCAAATGGGCTGAAGCCATGCCCACCTTCAATTGTAAAGCTGACACCGCTGCCCGTTTCTTTTTTAACCATGTTATCACTTGATTCGGGGTCCCCAAACAGTTGGTCTCAGACCATGGTTCACACTTCGAAGATTCCCTTTGGCACGAGTTATCCACCCTACTGAAGTTCGAACATCAGTATTCCTCTACTTACTACCCCCAAGGGAACGACCAAGTAGAGGAAATTAACAAAATTTTAAAAACCATCCTCCAACGCACTGTTGACCGGCATAAGTCCAATTGGTATCACATGCTGTTCCCTTCATTATGGGCTTACCGTACACCAACTAAGACCACCACCGGTTTCACCCCATTTCATTTAGTTCACGGTGTAGAGTTTGTCCTCCCCATCGAGTGTCAGACACCTGCCTTACACATTGCCGTCGAGCTTCTCCCAAACACCTCCCCACTCGAGCAACGTCTACTATCACTAGAACAAGCTGACGAAGACCGTTGTGCCACTCTCTAGACCATTGAAGCCGCCAAGAACCGCTCCAAAGCTAGTTACAACAAACATGTCCACCCTCAAACTTTCCATGAAGGGGACCTCGTCCTCGCCTATGACCAAGCCCATGATAAGACTAGTAAAGGAAAGTTTGAATCCATGTGGTAAGGCCCTTACATCGTGCATACCTACCTCAGCAATGGGGCATACATTTTAACTGACTCAGAAGGTCACCCTTTGCGCAACCCCCGTAATGGGTTGTATCTTAAACACTTGTATCCCTAAATACACCCACAGCCCCATTGGTCTGTCTTGTACAGTTTTCTCTCTTTTTGTTTTTTACCTTTTTTACCGCAATCTTACATACATCATTTTTGCATGATCAGAGATGGACCATCTTCCACCTCATTACATTGTCTTCGCTAATGGAGCAAGCCGTTGGTCTCCAAACTTGGCTTCTGCAGCATGGGTCTTATATTCCCCTTCACATGAATTGATTCACCTTGATGGAATATGTATAGGCGCTGCTACCAATAACCAGGTAGAGTATGATGCTGTGACCGGCCTCCTGACTGCTGCCCTCCAGATGGGCATATGTCACCTTGATGTGTTCCTTGACTCCCAGCTACTTGTCTCCCAGCTCAACAACTGCTACCAGGTGCGTGATCCCTGCCTCTTTAGAAAATTCCTGCACACAAAACAACTCAACCAATAATTTGACTCCATCACATTCACCCATGTCCCAAGAGCTCATAATAGTGTCACAGATCAAATGGCTAACAACATCCTATATTGGCACATCAATCACACCATGTAAAACCTCCATCATGCATCATCATCCCATAACATCTCATCAAAAATATATAAAAATCCAAAAAGATTGCCAGGGGCATCCATGTGCCTATCATCATTTGCATCCATGTGCAGTAACATAAAAACACATTACTATACAAAGGCATCCACGTGCCTAATCCTACATACATCATGTTGCATAACGTAAAATACACAAGGGGCATCCATGTGCCCATCATCCTACACTACTTGCATCCACGTGCAATACAAACATATAACAAACCATAAGCGCATCCACGTGCGTACACTAAATCATCATCGCAAAAAGGTGCATCCATGTGCATATATATATATCAAAAAATAAACGTAAATATGCTACACATGTCATGAGTACCCTCGTACTCAGCTATACAAAAAAATATCTATACATCAATACGCCTCATAGAATACATGCCGTAGCTACAAAATCGGGGGGAAGTCCCTTGCACTCCCTATTGAGAGCCATACCTTCAGTCACTTCCTGCATCAGCTACCTCCGAGTCCTCACCACGCTCCTCCTTCGGCATCTCCTCATCCCCTGCAGGCTCCTGTGCCCGACCCCTATCTGCCAAAATAGCCACCCGGATCGCGATCGATCGGAACTCCCGTGGTGCCCGCAGACAGTCCTGAATCACCTTCGGATCCATGTCCCGCCACCCATCATCAGTCACTCCAACCAACAACTAATCCAGAAGCGTCCGTATGGACTCTAGAGTCCCCTCAGCGTCCCGTCGACGCACCTCCCCTCGGCCTGGCAGGTCTGGTACCGCCACATGCCCCTTGTGAGCTACATGTCCTGGTGGTGGTCTTAGGCCAACATCTGTAGATCATACATCAGTTAGTAACAACATATCAACATCTTAAACCTATCATACACTAAACTTGACATCAACAACAATCAAGCAAATCAATACATACCATCTGGTCCCCATGCCTGCCTTGGCTGTCGTGGTGCCTCTGGATCCCCGGTGTAGTCCATATCTCTGTATGGATAATCATCTAATGTCAACAGCATCTGCAACCACTTAAGGTAGAGCTCCTGGGTGAAGTATCTCCCAATCTCACTGCCACCCCGTCGGCGCATCATCTCTCCCCACCGCACCATGCGCGGCTCCCTCAGTCCTCCCGCCCTGACCGGCACCCGCCGCAGTAGTGTAGGTACCCGCTCCATGAAGAAGGCACAAAGAAAGGATCCATAACAGAATCCCTTGCCATATTTCTTCACCGATGTTAGCTGTCGCTAAACACAAGTGAGGAACATCTAGCCCCAGGCATAATATACACCATCCAGCACCCGCTCCACCAGCTGCATCTGGCCCATGGACACCTTCTCAGGTGATTGGGACCCCAAAACTTGAACCATGCACGCTGCGATCACCTGTACTGCTGGCTCTTGCAGGTCCACCACCCAGAGTGCATTCCTCTGCACCCTAGCCTCCGGAACGCAGTACCGATCCAACATATCCTCCATATCCACATCTGCGGATATTCATGGTTGCGTATCAGCCACCCTACCCAGACATGGCAACCCTGTCAAGAAGTATACATCTGCGAGGGTGAGATCCACCCTCTCTCCCTGCACCCTGAATGCATGAATGTTCGGCTCCCAAAATCTCACTAATCGGTTCAGCAGCAGCGCTGGTGAACGCATCATAGGCACCTGTGCGAACTTCAGCAGCCCGCACAACCCCAACGTAGACCGCACATGCCGATCCCTCCGGGTGACCTCCACTATGTCATCCGAGACATCCCGCTCTCTCCAAGGCACCAACGGCATCCTGTCAATCACATAAGGCAAACTCATCAGACTCATGTCAAAGAAGTAACCCTTCCCCCCCCTCGAGGAAACCCTAACAGCTCGATCCTAATCACAGCTTTAGGGCCCCTTGCCACGGTTTCTGACCATGGCTGTCAGGGCTACAGTCGCGGTATGGGGCCGCTCCTGTAGGAGCCGAACTCGCGGTTCTGAACCGCGAGCCTAGCCTCTGAAGTCGCTGTACAAGACCGCGTATTTCGACCCAAAACTCGCGGTCCTCGTCCACGTGATCCACCCTAGAACCCGTGGTCCCTGACCGCGGTTCCACCCCACAAACCCGCGGTCCATCCCACATGGACCGTACAAAAACTCCCATGGGAACCACTACCCCGCCCCCCCCGAACCCAATGAAAATGCAGGTATGAGTTTATCAGAATACCTGTAACTCCCGGATCTGAAAACGGTTGGTCGGATCATCCAGAAACACCAACTCAGCTCTGGTCCACTCTGATCACTAGTCAAAGTCAACAAGTCCAAATGACACTTGTCATGTTGGACCCACTTACTATTTAAAGTCCGTTGACTTTTTCTTGTTTTGGCCATTCTGAACCCATACGGAGTCCATTTTTTGAACCGTTTCCACCACTAAAATCATCACAACGAGACTGTCATGATGGTCAACTTGTTTTCTTAGTTTTTCCACATCATTTTTTGAGCATTTTTTAGACACCACTAGTCGCCTCAGTTTGCGTGCCAATTCAGCTACTCTCCATTTTTTATATATTTTATATCATCGGATTCATTTTTCCGAGCCTGTGATGATGCTTGAGATCATTTCTTGCTCTCACCACCAGATTTTTTAGGTATTTTTTCCAAAACGCCCCCCATCGCCTCGGTTTGCATGCCACTTCGATTGATCTCTGTTTTTTGACACTTTTTATATCGTCGGATTCATTTTTTCGAGCTCGTGATGATGCTTGAGGTCATTTCTTGCTCTCACCAGGTATAGTTTCAACATTGTGTCTTGACACCTTGGTGCCTCGATTTACGTGCCACATCGACCGCCATCAGATTGTTCCACCTTTTTACATGAGCCATTCACTCCTTTCATACTTCAATTATTTCGTTATTTTTCCACAATTCATTATCCCGCAAGGAGGCCCACCAGTGTTCCCCCCTTCCCTCGTTCTTGGTCATCCTCAATGTTCCTTAATTGAGCACTTCCTCCTTGCCTGGCCATTCCTTTTGTTCGCTATCATTTTATCCCTTTTTCGGGTCGGACAAGTCCTTTACGAAAAAGGCACTTAGGGAGTTTCTGTTAAGCTCTTTTCTAACTCCTAAAACAATGAAAATATCGTCGAGCAATCTTGCTTCCTTTCATGCTTGTTAAAGTACCTGAAAGGGCATCTATCTAGTATAAGTTTAACCCTTTTCTGGACCTGGTAGACTAATTACAAAAAAGGAATACTCTAGTCACACAGGCTAGAAGAGTTCTTCATTGCATCCTTTTATGCTTCTTTGGGCCTTGGAGACTAACACATGAAAAATAAACCACCTGGAGTCTTCTTATCGCTTTCAGACTCTCTAAAATTGAAAGCAACCACGAGCATGCACCATCCCGGGCTCGTACAAATCCACACGACGGTACCATTCCATTATTTCAAAGTCTTCTTATCGCTTTCTGACTCCTTAAAATTGAAAGCAATCACAAGCATGAACTGTCCTGGGCTCGTATAAATCCACACGACAGTACCATTTTAAACACACTTCTTATAGTTACTTAACCCATGAAGAAGTCCCCCCGTGCCTCTTGGCACTATGATCGATCATCTCGGCAGCACCCCCAGTAAGGTCTCCTTTGTTTAGAGTATTCTGCAGTCTCCTTCCACTTTCCACCAACTTGAGTACCACTCATCCCAGTCACTATCCTTGATCCATTACAGCTATGATCCCTTTCCCACCAATCAGTTTCATATGCTTCCCGATCATCCCCCATCATCATACTCTGAACAAAGGAAGTTTGAGTCCACCCACTCTACTTGCCTAGTTATCCCCCACAGTTTGACAGTCCTACCATTAGTACTCTCACACTTCAGTTCTTCACCTCGTGCTCCTCTCAAGGAAACATCATTGCCTTGCTAGTTGCAGGTCTCCCTCTGTCGATGACAGCCCCTCTATTCCAGAGGATAGACCCAGAGGTCCCTGCACCTCGGACCCATCACCATCTGTGGTGCACGCCTATGGATCATGTTGAGAGGAGTCATCATTGCATCTCTGAGTGGTTGTTTCTCACATGCTCGACTTCAAGACCTTGATCGCATCGTTGAAAATCGCGCAGGGTAGATATCCCTTCAGTTATTGGTTGAAAACCTCGGATTTCCCTCGACTCTAGCACATTGGTGAGTCACTTCGGAAAGCCCAGTTATATGTTCCCATGGATTTCCGGGTTGCGTTGGCGATTGTATTCGGAATCCATCCAGTTATATGCTTCCTTGAGTACCCAGTTCAATTCCAGTTCAGTGTACCATTGAGGGTATGACTCCCCATCACTATGATCCAGCAGCTCATCAGTTCCTCTAGTACCACACTCGGCAGCACTGTTGTTATCCCAGTGTATCAATTCTTCAACTCAGACATGATCAACCTAGCAGTATGTCCCAGATGTGTGTCTCCTCTGGACCCTTATGATGTACACAGTGGTTCTCTATGTATCTTACAGGTCCCCCTTTTTCGAGCCTCACAGTTATTTTTTATGTATCTTGATACGAGCATGGGTATGCCCGCCTCGTCCATATATTGAGATTCTTCCTCATTCATTATTTGAGGCCATGTATATTTCAGGTCGCCATATTTTGGACCCCATTGTTATTGTTGTTCTATATCTTGATACGAGCATGGGAATGCCCGCCTCATCCATATGTTTAGATTATTCCTCATTCATTATTGAGGTAATGTACTTTCAGTTTTTGTAGTTTGTTCGGGACCATTGTTCTAGGCTCTAGTTCATTTCTTCTCATCTCCACACCCCAGGAAAACCATAAAAGACTTATGATGTCTATCGGCCATACGATGAGCTCCTGCCCTTACACATCAGGGGGCAATCTGTTAACACCCAAGAAGTGCTCACTACCTCATCTACCCCATTACATGACTCATTTGTCCATATTTCCTACCATATTTGCCTCCAAAACCTTAAAAGGCCAAAAAAGCCTCCAAAAGGCCAAACCACCATTAAAAAAGCCTCCAAAAGGCCAAAAAACCCCCTTTTCTCCCAAAATAATCCAAAATAGCAAAAACCCTCTAAAAAGGGAATACAAAATACAAAAAAGAGAAAAAAGAGGGAAAAAGGAAGCAAAAACCCTATATAGCTGACCTAAACCATATGGTGCCCAAAACCATGGGCTAGCACCCCACCACTAAAAACCTATAAATAGGTGATGGAGGCCCCTCATTTCATATCCACAGTCAACCACACCCTTACTCTGCCAAAATCACTCCTGAAACCCTAGCTCACCCTTGAGCTACTTTCACATTTGAGTGCCCCTTTGGCCCATTTCCAAAACCCTTTGGAGAAAGAGAAAGGAACAAAATAGGAGCTTGGAAGCAACCCTCTTAGAATGCTGCAAAGGCTTCACCAGCCTTCACATTGGAGGTATAATCAATACAAAAACCATTTTTATTATCTTATCTTTTCTGTTTTATGCACATGCTTAGAGTAGTTACTATTTTACTGTACTATCTTTCATTTACTGTTTTTCTGAACTGCTACTAAGGTGTCCCTTCTCCTTAGTAGGTGCTCATTTGCACAAGCTAGGGTGAAAACCCTAGCTACAACCCTTCAGGTACCTCAGAATATGATTTACAGCAATCAGGTGAACATGTCTAGGATTTGTCAGAAACTGGCTCAAGGTGTTCACCGCAAAGCAAATATCTGGTATCGTGTTCATCAGGTACATCAAGGACCCAATCATCTGACGATGCATCGTGGCATCAACTAAATATGATGAAGCATCACTCAATAGCTTCAAGTTCGATGCCATAGGTGTGGCCATGGCCCTGCAGTCCATCATCCCGAACCACTTCACAATCTCTACTGCATACTTCCCTTGTCTAAGGAAGATTCCATCTGTACTCTGCCACACCTCCATACCTAGAAAGTAATGCATCATACCCAAGTCCTTCATCTCAAACTTGGAAGCAAGCTTCCTCTTCATGTCGACAATCAATCTATCCTTTCTTTCTGGGAGAAGCCACGAGCCACAAACCTTTCCTTGTATTCTTCTATGCTACCATCTGCAGTATGCTTGATCTTGTAGATCCACTTGGAAGTCACAACAGACTTCCCTTATGGTCTTGGGACCACATCCAAAACGTCATTCTTCGTGATCAACTGGTACTCCTCGATCATGGCATCCTTCCATTACTGCATCCCTGATCCTGGGAACTTCAAATTCTTCAATATCTTCATTAGGTAGTTTTCTTCATCTTCGTTGCTTGAATAAATGTCATTTGTCCTTCTTTTGTAGGTGATTATACAGGATCTTTCCTACAAATCAAATTCAATTGCATGATTAGAAACTTCTCATTGTTTTCAAAACAAAATCTTACACATAAATATATATGTCATACAGTCATGCAATTATCTTAGCCAATGCTTCAATACAACATTTATCCATATCCCGTAACTTTATAGATGCCTACCATCTCTACCAGAACATTGTTAAGAGTGTGCACAACTCCCAACATGTCAGCAAAGAGATTTCATTCTATATAAGTAGAAATGGAATGTTGTACAGTACCATAGGCCACTTACCCATTACTTGCATATTAGTAGTATCTTGTTCATTAATGCAACTTTTCTACTATGCATAATATACATCCTAAATCTAGGAACATGTACATGACTAGACAACATCCTTTAAGTAATCATATATACAGGAAATAATAATCCAAATACTTATCTTTGTTTGGTTGTTGGGTGGACTCCCTCTCAATCTTTGCTTCCTGGATTATCTGTCTTTGAACTTATATCCATCTTGGACCACTATGCATGCTTAAGTGTGCACAAGTGTCATCATTGTGTCATCCTCAAGATCTCATACATAATCATACATCCATTAGTATAATCTCAATACTATCAAAACATTATGATTCTAAATCATCTTAAACATGTATGGTTATGGTCATTTCATACACAGGTAATTTATCACAAGAATTAGTATTCAAGGTTTCAGGGGGTACTTCTTTTACTTATGCATATTCTTATTTGACCATAGGACTCTTCTAGTTTGTCACATCATTAATCAAACTAGGAAGCATAATATGCATAAACCCATGATTACTCAAACTTATAACTTCATGAATACAAAAGTATACTTATCTAAGATCCTAACACAAAGTAGGATTCTAACTCGATATAGGAAAACATACATGGATTATCATGCTTGTCTAACATACCCAAACAATCTCTCCTTGTTCTCTTAAATCTTGTGCTAGTAACTTGTATACCTCATAAGTTAAGCATTGTAGAACCAAATTATACATACCTCATAAGTAGAGCTTCTATGTAATCAATGGATATGGATGAGTCTTTGTCTTCATGTCACCATGGACATATGTTCTTGATCTAGAGATTGATTTGTCTTTCTTGATGTACCTTTCATGTTAGCGGACAACATCATCCTCATACAACACCACAGTGCATTAGTACAATCATAAGTGTCATAAACCTAATCAATGAATGTATTCTATCATTTACATGCATTCATACTTTTACTAAGGTTATAAGACAAGTCTAAAATTAACGAGGATTGTACTAACCTCAATAATATGAAGACAAACTTAATCATGAATAGATTTCAAAACATACATGTATCTCTTCAAGTCATACAGTTCAGGATTGCTTACAGTCTTCTTTTGTAAGGCCTTAGCCTCATCTCCCTATGGAACTGGAACTTATGTAGGTGTCCAAATCATTCTCTTCTAGGATTAACCCAATCCACTTGATTTGTTGAATCTCGATCTGGAGTTGGCTAGGGTTTGATAGAGAAACCCTAAAAATAGAAACTTTGAATTTCAAACTTCTGATTGGATGAAAATATGCGCCTTGCTGAGATGATCAAGCTGGCATACTTCAATTTTTAAATCTCCAAAATTTGACCCCTCAAAATTGCCTTTGAAACTTTTGAATCTTCTGGTCAAAAACCTGAACTAGGGTTTGATAATGCCCGAGGTTCTTCCCAGCCAAAAAGTTCGATCTTGTGCTCTAAAATTTGATTTTTCCGAGGAGCATCCAATCGTGGTCACAGATTCCAAAAATTTCAACTTTTGCAAAAACCCTAATTTTCCACCTTTCCGATCAAGATCCCGAACTAGGGTTTGAAAATGCCCAGGGTTCTACCCAACCAAAAACTTTTAACTTGGTCTCTAGATTTCGATTTTGCTGAGTAGAGTAATCCTATGCTAACATCACTCCAAAATTCCACTTCTGTCAAAAGCCCAAATTTTCCGCAGTAGTGACAAGCCAAAAATAAAAGTGCTCAGAATCCAATTCTGTTTGGAAAGAAATATATGCCATATTGTTTCTGATGTATCTATGAAATTTTGGATCCTTAGAGTCTGAAACTTTGGCCTGTGGTAGAATGACCTGTCATCTTTCCAACCGCACAGATCTGAGCTCAAATAGATTCTATGAGAGAGAGATATTCCAATTGTCACAACGTGACCTATTTATAGGATGAAACAGTATAGCAAATTTGTATGGAGTGCCACGTGTCACTGTTTCAACTTAGGCCTCTAAAACCCATACCTATGAAACTATAGTTTGTTCCTTAACTGTCACTTTTTATGGAATTCCATTTGGAGCTTCCTATCTTGAGATATGACCTTTTTTCCTAGGTCACCTGTTTAGGACTACATTCTGGAAGAGGTAGAAACCCTAACTGGTATGGATCATATCTCACAAAGTACAATGAATCAGAGCCTGTCCTTCGGACACAAGGTACATGGACATTTCATATTCGACCTGTAGAAGTTTCAGATCCCAAACCTTCACCAAAACGTAGTTATAGTGAAAGTACCACGATGACGGGTTTTTGCTATACCAAGCCGAAACTTCCAATTTGTCACAAGTGCAACAAGTGTCATAAATGCCGTACCATGCCTTCCTTCAGGCTAGCTCTGATACCATGTTAATTTTTCATCATTTAATTCAGTCTGATCTAGGATCTTACCTGAGAGAACAACATGTACATCATATCAAACATAAGAGACAAGAGACACAAAGTATTTCACTGGGGAAAACCAAGAAGGTGAAAAACCTCGCAACTTACTCAGAGATAGAATGAGCACCAATACAAAGATCACAAATATCAAACCCCAAAACAAGAGATAGTCTCCTAGTAGAAACTCCTCCTCCACTTGTGCGCACTCCTCCTCTCTCTCACTAATGCGAAGTGAGTGAGTGAATGAATGAATAAGTGAGAGAGTCACACTCTCTATTTATACTTTACTTCACTTGACTTTTAACTCTAACTAGGTCGGCCCCAACTTAACCACTTAACATAATGCTAATTGGGCCGACCCCACTAGGGTGGTCTAATAACCCTTTAACCCACATGACTCATACAGGGCCGACCGCATCAAGGTGGTCTAAAAACCCATCAAATATAAGTTACGACACTTACAATATAACTTGCGACACTTACAAGTACAACTGACAACACTTCCAATCGGAGGAATAATACATCTCCATTGGGGATACAATAATGTACAAATACAATATACAAGTGAATATCTTCCGAAGTTACAAATACATCAACAGGTTAAAGAATCAAGCTTCTATAACTATGGCAATGCACAGATGTGTTTAACAACCTTGCTTAATGTTCTATTTAACATTTAATGGGATAGAATAACAAATGACTTCGCACTTCATAGCTATCGTAGTATACAAAACTAATTTGAATCTCTATTGTATTCACTAGTTATCTACACATTCATCATACTAAGTGTTTCTTCTTCACATTCACGCACTGGTATTCCAATTACTCAATGTGAAATTACGATTCACATACATATGAAAGTAAATACATAAACTCATATACAAAACATGTCATAAACTCATAGACATAAACACACTAATTTATGTGGTTCACCCCCAGGTGGGAGCTACGTCCACATGAACTATTCTTTTATTATCTCGTAAGGGTAATAGTTCAAGTCCATGCAATCAGTTGCAGACTCTTCTCTATAATCATATCTCTATGCACTCAGCTGTAGATTTTGTTTTGTCTTCATCACTATTCTCTTTTAAGGTCTATCTTACCATCAAAATCCAAAAAAACCTCTAATACCTAACCCTTCCTCATACAAAATTACCCTTATATAGATGTCCCTTTGGTGCCGCTTCCTCTAACTCCGATAGCGCAACTCTGAATTTTGTAGTGTTGTGTCATTTACACCACTCCACTTCTTTACTTCCTGCTCCTGTAGCAGTCAGGTCATCGCTCGGCCCTTAACTGTGCTAACCACCTCTGGTTGTCCTCAGTACCTTGTCTTTATTAAGGAAACAAGTCCTCTATTCTCCACTGATCTTCACTTCATACGTTCTGCTCTGGATTTGCGGAGTTGATTTTCTCCCAAAAATGGTCAGTGTCAAGCCTCTCCTAACTGTACTCTCCTTCATAACTTTCGCTTCTTGAGCCACGCCCAACAGGCCCCTAACACTTACTTGTGACTCATCCCCGAGTCACTTGCACTAGTTTTTGCTGACTTCGCGTTGCTAGGGATATTCATCTTTGCTACGATAGCTTGATATGTTGCGCTTAGCTTCACAAATCCTCCTTAGTTTCCTACTCATATTCCTTCACTGTGTCGATCAAAATCACAGATATCGGTTCCTACATCTGGTATTTAACTTTGCTTTCTGTTGTGTGAAACTCTTGCAACATGAACTCAATCTCTTCAGAAAGCGCCAATGCCTCTTCCTGCATTGGTTGCAACTTGTCTGAAGCTTTTTATTCCTTGGTCCTTCATGTCTTCTGTTCTTTCCAAAGTTCCTTTATTTCTATGAACTTCTGTATTCTTTGCCTTAGCAGAAATTCCTTCATCGTCGTGTTCATTGAGTCGAGGTCTTTCTGCTTCCTTTGTACTTCACCATGAATCTTCTGCAATTTTGGTTCTTCCTGCAATGTGGCCCATAACCATGTCACTTTTTGTAATAAATATTGGAACCTCGAAACTTCTGCATATATGCTTTCTGTCGAAGTTTTTAACTCTTCAGCTCTTGCTGTCTTTACTTCTGGCAGAGTACCAGGTTGTTGCGTAGCCTCCAAGTCTACAATCTTCTCTTTGTATCCAATTTGCATGTCCTCGATATTTGCTTTAAGATTGTCGACTACAGTGCCGATCTCGACTATAGTCGCTTCAACTTCAAGTTCTTCGTCGAAGTTCGGGGTCTTCAGACAAACTTCTATGATGACGTTCTTCCTTTCTCGAGCGTATGCTATCTAATCCATCTTTTGTTGGCATTCATTCTTCAATTCATTGTAGCTTTCTTCCAACTTCAATTGTTGGTTTTATGTTATTATGTCCCTCTCTTTGATTTCTTCTACAACCTGGAAGTGTAGATCATGCAGTCCCTTTATAGGAAACATTCCCACATTAATTCATAAGTGTGCAAGCTTCTTCGCACCTTTAGTGACTTCTTCGGATGGGAATATGACATTTTTTGGCTCTATCCGAACCAGTAGAGATCACATTGTTAGTGTGGGTGATTTCCTTTTTCTTCCGATTGACTCCTCTGATCTATCTTCAAAATCTGATTATTTCATTATATATCTTTGTAATTTCTCTACTCTTTCCATCATACTTCTCAACTCGGTAATACTTTGTGCCATGTTTGCATGACATTGCACTTGATTTTTGTCCTTTTCTACGAGTGTTTCTTCTATATGTGCATGAACTCTAGCTACGATGTAGTCATAGTCATCGTCATGTAACCTCGCATCAAGCAGAGTCTTATTCGCTTTCTGTTTCTTTCTTCTCGCCATCCCTGGCACATTTGTGTCAGGGTTCTTTCTCTTTTATCCTACTGGCAGATCACCATCCGCTGTTGTTGTTTCTCTTCTTCTTGCTGGTCATCTTCTCCTTCGGTACCATTTTTCTCTTGTTGATCATTGTCATCGGCGCTCTCATCGGATGTTGTCAGAAGTGCTTCTGGTGCATCAACTTTCCATTCCAATGGCCAATCCTCAATAATGAGGTCAATATTCAACACATCC
Organism: Larix kaempferi; assembly: GCA_027924585.1. Lineage (NCBI taxonomy): Eukaryota > Viridiplantae > Streptophyta > Pinopsida > Pinales > Pinaceae > Larix > Larix kaempferi. The sequence continues at coordinate 400,860 of BSBM01000590.1, forward strand.
AACTAATATTGACCCTCATACTATTCTATGTTTGATGGCTCTCTGGGTTGTATGAAGACACAACGGAGAACATCCTTGAATCTCATCTTGCTAATGTACACAATTTTTATCTACTTTGGGATATGTGAAGTGGGTGAGATCACCTCGCATAATTGCTTATAAAATCTATATAGTTGAGCATTGTTCAACCTTTGTCTTTCTGTCCTTTCGTTGCTCCACATATTTTCCTATAGAGGTCCACGGAAATCGCCATGGAAAACCTGTACATTATACTGGTACTTTGGCTCTTTCTAGCCCACAAATGTGATGAGGACTATCAACCAGTTGAATTCAAACTGAGAGCCATTGTCCTATGCATCTGCTACATCTTCCAAAAATTCATTCAACGGGAATCCTTCCCAGTTGAATGGTAGCCCGTCCTTAGTTTTGGCAGCCAGGGAGATCACAGCAGCCGACACTTCTGTCGGTCTGCATGTTCTTAGTAATATTCCTGCAAGCAATTGCACTGTGAACTGCATGGAAACATATTTAATCTGGTCTTCTTGATAGCCTCAAGTTCCTTTCATTAACCCAAATTTGCTCTTCATCTCCTTGGAGAGTTTTTTTATCTTTGTTCTTACCCACAAACTCTGTTGCAGGGTCAGCACCTCGTTTGCTTAGATGGGTGATCCTATAGATCAGGTCGATATTTATATCTAACTTGCGGTCTAGCCACAAGTATCCTTGGTGTGTGCACGACAGCAATGTAAAAATGAAAACTATTAGCTCTAGACTTCATGCAAAGTGCGGAATCCTTAATAGGTTCAACAGTCCTGAAGACTGTAACAACGCAATCCAGTCATATGGTTGTATGGTCGTCTGCTTAGTGGATTCAATAAATTTTCTGCGCATGTAAATTTCTGGTTGAAACTGCGGATACTTGGTCAAATTCAACAGATCATAATCTGCGAACATACACTCCGGGATCTTTCCCAGCAAGTTTTCCTTCTCTCGAACATGGCTTAACATCGGCGGCAAAGGGATGTCATACTACGGGTTCTTCTTCAACACTACCACTTGTGCATCTTCTCTACGCGGTGGAATGTATTTAGGTATCATCAAAATCATACTCTCACGAGGTCGTTCTACCTACTATTATATTGGTGTTTCTGCATCCTAAGGATTCTATTGTTCCTTGGCTTTCTGCTTATCCTTCTGCTTGGATTCTGGTGTGGCTCTAGAAGTCCCACCCTTCTCTTGATTTATTATTTTCACGAGAGTCTTCATAATTAATTCTAGACCAGACTGTTGAAATTTATTTAAGATCTCTTGTAGGTCTTATTGCTCAAACATGTACTGTTGGAATGCTCTATTCTTCATTCGTAAACACTAAGAATTTACTCACGGTAAAATTAAAAATCACGGTAAACAGGTAACTGTGCACTTCTTTGTTTTTTATATCCATAATCCACACTAAGATGTGCCCAAAAACGGCTAAGTTAACATTAAATGTTATGTCTGTTGTCCAAATATATCTTAGCTCTTGGTACTTTCCTTACATTAAATGTTTTTTCAACGGACAAGTATGCCTTAAAGCGGAAAAACATCATTTTTCCGAAAGTACTATATAATGGCTAGTTTTGAAACAAAAACTGTAACGACTATTTTTTTGTAGCTTTGCCAAAGGTTAGGTGAGTGGCGAATCTCACTACGCATTTCCCATCTCTTGATGGAACTTTGCATCACTACCCCCTTCTTTACTTCAAGACTTGATTTACTATGTGTACTTCGCAATACATATTCAAATTTGCAAACTTCTCATAACGCCAAAATTGTTGTGTGCAGACTCTGCTCTCTGTTTAAGAGAGTCTCTCTTCATTTAAGAGAGTCTCTCTTCATTTAAGAGAGAAATGTAAAAATATTCAACCTACAAAGGCCTATCTGTCAATTCATGTATATATAGAATGGTGAACACTGGAAAAATACTGAGCAAAAGAAGGGTCGGCCGAACTTTCATTTAAGAGAGAAATGTAAACATATTTAATCTGTGAAGGATAGGACCACAATTCCTAACCCCCAAGTTCCACAGTAAATAGTAGGGATCGGGACATTGGATAATTTATAACATATAAAAAATATTTATCCCGAATTCCTTCTTCTGACAAGAAGGATTGGTCAGCCCTTCGTTTAGTAGAGAATTGTGAACACCTATATCCAGCAATTCACATGTATCCAGAATGGTGAACACAAGAAGGATCGACTGACCCTTCTTGCAGTCTAGAACTATTATGAACAGAATACTGGGCACAAGATTGGTCGTCTGCCCCTTCATTTATGAAGGAATTGTAAATATTCAACCTACGAAGGCTAGGTCGTCAATTCATGTATATCTAGATTGGTGAACACCGGAAGAATGATGAGCACAAGGAGGGTCGACCGACCCTTCATTTATGAGAGAAATGTAAAAATATTTAATCTACGAAGGATGGGCTGACAATTCCTGACTTCCGACTTCCGCAGTAAATAGTAGGGATCGTGACATTGGCTAAGTTAAAACATATAAACAATATTTATCCCAACTCCGAATTCTGACAAGAAGGATTGGTCATCCCTTCGTTTAGTAGAGAATTGTGAACGGGGGAAAACGCGAAGTTGGGAAACACTTTTATGACAATGGAGTGAAAACAAAGTAGTGTGCGTGGATGATCACGCAAAAAACGTCAACCTCAAACTCTAGTCTGAGATTTTGTGAGAGTTCAAACTCTCGACTGAGAGTTTAATAAAATTCTAGGTCAAGAGTTTGAACCAATCACCGTGCTGTATTTTTAAAATAACTCTCGGATGAGAGTTTGAACTAAACTCTTGGTCGATAGTTTGGAAGATATTTTTTCTGTCGAGAGTTCATGGTCATCAAAACCTTCGAAAATATATGACATCTTTCTGGAACCTGCAACTTCAGCAAGCCCAAACCCCTGCAAGTTTTAAATATTATTTATCGGATTTGGTAGCAATGGATTCATCTCCGAATCTCGTTTCTAATGATATATTAATTGTTACATTTCGATTTGAATTTCTATTTATTAATAAAAAAATTCTAAACCTTATCCCTTAAGAATTTTATTACTCTGAAAATCCTCCGAAATGAAAATTCAATATCATAACAAAGAAAACACAAAAAAATTTGAAATATTCACAAAGATCTTCCTTTCCCCATCCTCTTCAAAATTGTATCTTAGTTTTTTCAATAAGAGTCACACTAAAAAGAAAATTGAAGCTTACCAACATGTGTTGATAAGGAAACATTTTCTGAACATATGCTATTTTGATAAATAATAAAAAATAGTTCTCAAGTCTGAAAAACCTCAAAATATAGTCCATGCAGAAGTGCACTGTGTATAGATTATGATCATACATTGTTTTACCTAAAATGAATAACCATATCTCAAAACACTAGTGCTCTTGTTGGTCACTCATTATCCATACCTAAAATTTTCATGTATATGTCGTTGGTGAGCACCAAATTTGTCCCACGATATGTCCATAAAAAAAATTAAAAAAAATACGAGTAGAAATCTTATTCAATTCTCTAAAACATTTGTTTTTACTTCAAGTTGAAATTCCCAAGGGAGATATGGGTTTGAAGAGGTTGAAGTTGAAAAACATAAAATTTAGCAGTTTTGTTTGTCAAAAACAAGCCAAAAGTGTTACCTAAATTCGCGTTTTCACCTGAACACCTATAGCCATCAATTCACATGTATCCATAATGTTGAACACAAGAAGGATCGACCGACCCTTCTTGCAGTCTAGAACTATTATGAACAAAATACTAGGCACAAGAAGGGTCGAATGCCCCTTCATTTATGAGGGAATTGTAAAAATATTCAACCTACGAAGGATAGGCCATCAATTCATGTATATTTAGAATGGTGAAAACTGGAATAATAATGAGCAGAAGAAGGGTTGGACGACCCTTCATTTACGATATAAATGTAAAAATATTTAATCTATGAAGGCTGGACTGACAATTTCCGACTTCCGAATTCCATAGTAAATAGTAGGGATCAAGACATTGGCTAAGTTATAACATATAAACAATATTTATCCTGAATTCCAACTTCTGACAAGAAGGATCACTCGCCCATTCGTTTAGTAGATAATTTTGAACACCAATATCTAGCAATTCACTTGTATACAGAATGGTGAACACAAGAAGGATCGACCGACCCTTCTTGCAGTCTAGAACTATTATGAAAATAATACTGGGAAGAATAAGGGTCTTTTGCCCCTTCATTCCTGAGGGAATTGTAAATATATTCAACCTACGAAGGCTCAGTCATCAATTCATGTATATCTAGAATGGTGAACAATGGAAAATACTAAGAAAAATAAGGGTCGGATGACCTTTCATTCAAGGGAGAAATTTAAACATATTTAATATATGAAGGCTGGGATGATAAATCCTGACTCCTGACTTCTGCAGTAAATAGTAGGGATTGGGACATTGGCTAAGTTATAACTTATAAAAAATATTTATCCCGACTTCTGACTTCCAACAAGAAGGATCGGTCGCCCCTTTGTTTAGTAGAGAATTGTCAACTCCTATATCCAGCAATTCACATGTATCCAGAATGGTGAACACACGAACGATCCATCGGCCCTTCTTGTAGTCTATAACTATTATAAACAAAATACTGGGCATAAGAAGGGTCAGACGCCCCTTCATTTGTGAGGGAATTGTAAAAATATTCAATCTATGAAGGCTAGGCCACCAATTCATGTACATCTAGAATGATGAACACTGGAAGAATACTGAACACAAGAAGGTTCATTCGACCCTTCATTTACAAGAGAAATGTAAAAATATTTAATCTATGAAGGCTCGACCGACAATTCCCAACTTCTGACTTCCACAGTAAATAGTAGGGATCAGGACATTGGCTGATTTATAGGATAGAAACAATATTTATCTCGACTTCCGACTTCCGACAAGAAGGATAGGCCACCCCTTCTATGATGATCGCTCCTTCTATGATTGATTCAATCTAAAATGACTATATAAAATGTGCATTCGATCTCTCATGTAGGGAAATTTTTAGGGGTGAAATTTCGCCAATTGGCTATTTTTTGGGTATTTTTTCAAAAACCAAATTTGCTATTTTATCATTTTTAGTCTCTAATATCGCCTATATTTACATAAAATATGTTTTTTTATCATAATATTCACCGGAATTTACAAGTTTCAATAGTAAATTGTATGTTTCATATTTAATATTCGCCTATCAATCTATATATATGTTTTTTTCAATCCAAAATAATCGCCTAGAATACTATACTAAAGTATACCTTTATAATCCTTAAAAAATACCCTGCTCTCATGGATAATGCTAGCAGATGTGTTCTTAATCAAGCAATTGATTTTGAAAATGAGCGGTCATTCCTTCTCCATTGATCATTATCCTGTAAATTTGCAAGTATACATATAATATTAAAACACTAATTGATAATTATAAACATTGTATGCATTCTTATATTAACTAGGCAATATTTATTGTTTTTTGCAGATAAAACATGTCTGCGTTGTTGAGCCTTAGTCAATACCAGTAAATCCTATTCCTTGATTTGTTAAAAGATCACAACCTTGCTTTATTCAAGCATGTATGGTATGTTGAGATGGATGAACTAGATAATTTGTACCCAGATTTATATCTATTCTGCTTGGATGAGGAAGGAGATCCAACTCGAGCTGGAATATTGACATTTGCAGATCCCATTTCTAAAGATTTATTGCATGTTAAGGTTGAAGTGGTCGAGCGAGACCGGTGTTTCCTTCTACAAGATGATCTTATGGTAAGTAATTTTCGACCAGATCTAATGAAAAGTGGTCCCGATTCAGATCCAATTTCCTATGTGAAGAAAGGGTGGGTTTTTCCCTCATATGATGCTTCTAATCGGTACGGAATTAATACCGCATCATCTTTGAAGAAATAAATTTTGTCGGTATGGAAGAAAAGAATCCTAGCTATGAAAAATTCATTTGTATTGCATCACATGAAAATTGAAAAGAAGTTGACAAATGTAGGCCATGAAAAGATTCTTATCTACCTTAGAAGAACATTTCTCGATCATATTGAAAAAGATATGAACAAATCTTGCTTCAAAGCACTCAAATTAATTCCTTCTGTTGTGATGATGTGGAAAGCGACTAAGAGCTTCAAAATTTCAAAAGAAGTTAAACAAGAACAGATCAAATACTTTTTGTTCAATGAGAAATTTTTTTCTATTGACGTAACAAGATGTGTTGTTGCGCCTCCGCATTTGCAATATCAAAAAGTTGATGAGGAGGTCATGTCAAACATGGTTTTATCTCTTCTCTCAACTTTTACAACAACATTGAGAGACGTTATTCTATTGCCTTTCGATAAGGATACCACATTGGGATTTCTTCCTCGAAATGAAGACGAAATTAATTTTATTTTAGTAAATTTTAATATATTGGATGGGCAGAATACTATTTATGCGTAGAAAAAAATCATTGAAAATGATAAATATCAATCAGTCCATTCAAGGTATCATCATCGAACAACTCGTATTCTACATAAAGATGTTCCTCAACACATTATCATCAAATTATGCAAACAACAAAATTTATCAAACAAGGTATTTTCAGACACTCCATTCATTTTTCATGTAATGTCCCCTCCTATCATACCAGCATGATAGAGAGGATCGTGATGCTAAAACCGAGCATCTATCCCCATATCCATTAAGTAAAAACTCATTGATAAAAAAGACATATACATGTGCATGTTATAGAAACACAGCGGAATTAAAATCATGTTTAATATCTAACATACATTCAACATTTCTGTGACAACCATTAAATAAAGACATTGCAGAATTTATAAAAGAGAATACTTATCTTAACAAAGTAGTCCCAAGCAACTAACTATGCAACTGCAATGTTCCACCCAACCATAGGCCAGTTGTGATCATCAATATCTCCACACACTGCCACCCCCGAGCTGGGCATGATCTCTACAAGGAATCAAGGAACAACAGACTCACACATAGCCAAGCATACACCAAGGTGAGCCAAGCCAATCTACAATTGGGTTTATCAGGCTGCTAGGAAATGGAAAGGAAGAGTGGCTAAGCTAGTGAGCTCAATCCCTGAGCCAGGGGTAACCTTACAAGATCTATCTAGCTTGGCACCCACAAGACCTACACACCCAGCACAAGGAAGTATTCTTTTCACTGCTGTAGAGTCCCTCAAGCCATACCTTTCCCATCTAGTGCTCCCAGGGTGTGCATAGAAGAGTAGCCAAATCCCTCTTGATCTTCTTGAAAGGTTGTCTTCCCCACTAGGTTTATCAAGCCCTCTCTGTCCACTACCCCTCCAAATCTCTTGCTCACAGATTCAAACCAAAACAAGGATGCACATAACAGCAGAACCACAATTATTAGGCATGATAAAAACGTTTTAACAGTGAGATGCCCAAAGATGGGGTTTCTACCAGTCCAGAAAAAGCGTGGGAAGACCCAAAACAAAATGTCAATTGGGGATTCAACCCTGGAGAGCAAAGACCATTTTTAGAAAAATGTCCATGGCTATTTTCGGGCAAAAACGACCTCTATAAACCCTCAAAACGTGACTCCCTTTCTCCCATTCACTGTGTAGCACAAAAACGAGCTCCCAGCTATGGTAAAATGTAGACAATTGGTAAAAACGTGATGGGGAAAGACCCAGTAGTTCAGACTGCATGAGAGAGGAAAGACTGTTGGTTCATAATGGCTTTGGGAACCATTTCATGGGTGTTTTCTTGCCCAAGGAGACCAAATACAATTTCCTAGGTTGATGGCTTGCCCATGCACAAAATTGGCTACCATACCTCTTCATTCCCAAGGCATTAACTGCCTCAACCAATTTCTGGAAGAATTAAATGATTGGGTCTATAACCCAAAATGGGTAGTTGGTGGTTTATGGGTTTTCTCATTGACACATGGATTAACACCATTGGCTCAAGGGTTTGAATAATTTCCCTCCCTATTCCTTGTTGAATCATGCCCCCATCTCTTTGTTGCATAGCATAGCCAGTTGTGGGTTTTTCCATTAAAATTTGTATTTACATGATGTCTTAATTTACATTGTGCCTATCTAGCACAAGAACCATAGGCATCTATTTCTTTAATTGCCGATACATAAAACGCTAAATCAATGGTGGGGCCTTGGCCTTGAGCTCCTCACCTTGGTTAAATAACAATATTTACATCATTTACAATTTAATGTGAAGGGAGTCAAAATGGGGACACTACATTTCAAGTTGTAAAAGAAAGGGAGAAATGGATATCCTGCAGTAGACCATCCGTCCCGGGAAAGGGAAATGCTTCTAGTGATGATTGGCAGGTATAAAAATTTTCTTCTTGTCGATCAAAGTCTTTAGATTGCTTCCTGTGCTATGAAATTAGCAAATTAAATATTATCTTTAATTTTATATGTTTGCATTATTTCCAAGGTGAATGTATGGATATCTTTGTTCTTCAAACAAAGGACAACCTTAAAGACAAGCTAACTCTTGTTTTGACATCAGATCGACTGTGGAGTAAACAAATGTCTGTATTCGAGCTTTACAAAAGTGGTTCCTTTCCATGCTCATCCAAGAGCATCACTCAGGTTGATTTTGTTCAAAATAAAATAAAGAATCATGAATCTAATTTGTTTAGACCATTGTGTGATCTTGATGAAGATGAATTGATCGATGTGGCGGACAATATAATCAACGGATTAGTTTGGCTGAGCACATAAGTCGACAAAAATGTTTGCATAGAGACTTTATATCAATATTGCAAGCGAATCAAGGACGAGAGGTCAACCAAGCATTCGATCTTTGAATATTTAAAATTTCATGATGTTCAAATTTTTCGATCATAGATTATCACTGTCAATAATGTCATTGAAATATTTAAAATTGCACCAAATCATCTCCAACAACTATGCAATATTTTATTCTTTGAAAAACAAGCAAAATCTCCGGGTAAAAAGAGAAAGAAAGAATATGAAGAGGATAATGGTACCAAATTACCAAATGATGCTAAGAAAATATTGAACATATATATCAATAAAGAGGGGATGGGTATGTCCATTGACGTCGTCAAAGATAGTTCACAGTTTGCTTGTTAATGTTTTTATCCTGCATATTTGGTCAACACACTAAGATGCATTGCATTTTTTGGTGCGACAATCAGCTATGAATTTTTTGTTGTTGATATGTGTAATTGTGATAGTCCCTGGACAGAAGAATATATGCTTGCGTTGTTTTACTATTTAGAATCAAATGAAGCGGCATGTAATTGTATTTTTTTAGCTGATATGGAAAACTCTTTTATGATTTCTAAAGATTTCACACTTTTCAGCAAGAAATAAAAAAAAGGTAACGCGGAATCCTACCAAGGGAGTTTATAGAGATTTCTCCAAGGACTTATTTATAGGATTCTCTATTATACATTGTTGGAAAATTGGAAGGGATGAGGATAATTTGTCTACTTTTCAAATGGATCTGAATTGGAAGGATGAGGACCTACCAATGATTGATTTACCTTTGCCCAAGGTTAAAAATGATAGTTAGAGAAGCCATGTTTTTGCAAAATAAAGGACACGAGAATTCTGAGATCACATAGTTTCCAGACTGGTCTCTTCTCTAGGTATAGTTCTTCCGTTGTATGCAGGAGGTAGAGTTCTTTTTTCGTTGATCAGGTCGACAAATAGACTATTTATTTCTATTGTGGAGATAGTACAACAAGAGCTATTTATGAACAATTTCTATCATGAATTGGGTATAAACCAAGGTATTTGTATTAACATTTTCAGATGTCTTATTTAATTGTATTTTACTTTTCTTGATCGGTTATGTTCAATAACTTCTTCAAATTCCTATTCTACTATAGCTTCAAATAAAGAGAAAAATTAGGTATCGTCCAATAAAATTATATTATCCGATGACAACCCTGAATGTGATAGAGAATCCGCAAAGAACTACCAAATTGGAGAAGAAGATGGACAAGATGGACAATAAGGTAAAAATTTATTTCTCAAAGATCCTGGTTAAATTAACTAAATTATGAATGGGGATAGTGACCTTGAATACTTGCAAAAAGTTATATAAAATGTATACCTGCAAATTTCCAGGTCAAGATGATTGGATTTCTATTCAACATGTGGATCATCCACAACCAGAGATGGCATCGACGATGTCCATGGACATTATCCAACAAATCACATTGGATAATAATGAACCAGGTGAGAGCTTGGATAATAATGAACCAGGCAAGGGCTTGGTTTCAAAACGTAGTATCTCCAACAATGTTACTCACCACTCAAATGTTGGTCTGGCATTGACAGCTAAAAGACAAAGAATATTTTCTACTTAAATTGATAAAACAAATTTATTCCGAAATATATAATGACAAGCAATATTTATGCGCATCTCCCCATACAAAAATGTTATTGATATTAGAAATGGAAGGTTTTTTGTTTCACAAGAAAGTCACAAAAAAATAATCCAAAAGAGAAAAAAAGGGAAATTAAAAAATATTGTTGGAGGGAAAAAAGTAAAAAAAGGGGAAGAAAGTACTGTTGGTGAATTTGAATTTAAACACAAAAAAAATTCATATGAGTTACGAACATATGCCATGCAATTTCTGAGATTATGTCTTTCCAAATTCGATGTTGGGATTTGTTCATCTAAATGTGGGGTTAGTGAGGGGAAGTCATTGTTTACAAAACTTTTGAGGTCAGGTAGTGAAAAAAACCATATGGGAAAGAAATTTTATTTTTATGGTTTCGAGAGAGATGTACCAACGATAAAGAAGGAAATACACAAAAAAATTTGGAGAGTGTGTGGGAGGAGTTCCCAATGCAATCTTCGCAAATTAATACATCAATGATTGTTTTGGAGGGTGATGATGTGAAAGCACATCCATGTAAAAACTATATTTTGAGTAAGCCCTTTATTGCATCGTCCGCTAGGACAGATAGTGAATTGGTACATCGAATATGGAAGGGTCTTAGTAAAATGCATGAATCGACTGATATCAGACCCTTCACTGCCTTCTTCTAGTTGAGTGACAACCATATAATGTAACCTATCATTGCATCTTTCAAGAGAGGGAAACACTAGATGTAACCTATGGAGATTTTAAATCATTCAATGTGTTTTCTGTTTTTGTATGCAGTCTGGATATCGCCACAAAAGAAAATATTGGTCCTGGGAGTAGAGGGATTTCTCTTTGGGGTTCGGATGTTATCCAACATTGAAGATTTTTCCCAAAAACCTCATGTTGTCCATAATTGCTATCGTTATTATGCACAGATGTTTATCCCCGATATTATCAGTGTTGCCAGAGAACATTTTGACGTTGCTCTGTGGTTTTCCACGCTCGACAATATGCAAATTATAAAATTCGTTGGTAAATTTGTATGGTTGAAGAATGAAGACTTTGTATTTATTTGGGGTTGATAGAAATGTAAACATAGTACTATTTATAATGTTGGTGAAGTATTGCACATATATAAAAATTCGTTCAAGGATGTAATTATCCAATATGGAGATATATATAAAAAACAGACATGTTGTTTATAGATAAAGGGAAATATCATTCAATAGATAATAGCAAGAAAAACTGCTTGAAAATGCCAACTAGTTGGAAATTTGACAGTTCACAAGATAGAGAAATAACTATAAAAACAATGTTGTGTTCTCTGTTGAATTATCTCGGGCCTCGTTCAAAAATGGGGCATTGGTTAAAAACATTCAACTTCAAATTACCGTCATATTATACATAAAATAATTCATTTAGTGATTTGTATATTTTTTACAACTTCTACATTTAATTGATGCAAATTTTATTAGACAATTCTCATATTATTTATGGACATCGTATCATGTATCTAGTGATGTGTTTCAAACTTTTTTTTAAAAATTGCAGAACATGAAAGCAATATACTTAGAAACATTGAAACATAATATTTTGATGACTGGGTTGTGTGTGTGTTTTTTTGTTTGCAGATACTAGAAGATTGGTTACTAGTAAACCATTGATTATTTTTTATTTCAATGGATTTTTGTTATACGCAGTACATAAAATAAAGAAATTCGGATTACCACGAACACCAAATATCGAATCAACCACAAAGTATTATTTTATACATCCAGGATTTAGGGAATTTTTTGAAAAATGATTTAGTATATTTGAAGTTGGGGTATGGACATCTGCACAACAAAAAATGTTGACGAGTTTTTTCCAACATTATTACAAAGAACATGATTGCAAAGGGAACAATTTAGAGTAATTTTAACACAAGAATATTGTTCTTGCATATCCAAAGAGGGTTATCAGGGTGATGGAAATCCTTATGTATTTCTCAATCCTTTAAACAAAGTTTGGGACATTTTGATCCATGGTTGGGATTCTACGAATACAGTGATTGTAGACGACTCGAAAGAAAAACATGTTTGTAACGATGAAGGGAACTGTATTATAACAAAAATGTATACTTTCCAAGATGTAAATGACACATTCTTGTTAGATCGATTATGGCCTTGCTTGCTGCACCTGAATGTGGTGAGTGATGTGAGGCCAAATGTGAATAAAATGAAAATGAAAGTATTTTGTTAAATAATACACTTATGTTTGTTTGTACTATTATGTTCAATTTCACTGTGATTATAATACTTGTAAAGTGTCGAGTTTGGTTTTCGAAAATGCAAAATCAGAGCTTGAAAGTGCCTAAATCGGTTTTCAAAATTGAAAATTTAAGTATTGGAAGTGTCAAAAGTAACCTTCCAAAAGGGAAAAATCTAGTTCTAAAAGTGCCATTATCATATTTATCATATCGGAAAAGTGCAAAAACAAATTTCAAAAAGGGGATATCAAAAGCAAAAGTATGCTTTTGGAACCTAGATTTGGCACTTTTGGAACTGGATTTGCACTTTTGGATCCGGATTTGGCAATTTTGGAACCTGGATTTGGCACTTTTGGTACTGGATTTGGCATTTTGGAACCTGTATTTGGCACTTTTGGAACCGTATTTGGCACTTTTGGAACCTGGATTTGGCACTTTTGGAATCGGATTTGGCACTTTTGGAACTAGATTTTGCACTTTAGAAACCTTGATTTTGGGGTTTAGAAAGGTTGTTTTTTACCCATCTTGAAAGTGACTTGGGCTAGAATATGTGCAAGTTTAATGAAATTGGCGTTTACCCAATGGGGATAATTATTGTTATGTGGCCATTAATAATGTAATATAGTCCACTTGGTGGTTGGGCGTTGGTTAGAATAAATAACATAATAAGGCATAGACCCTTAAGTATACTCATGAGAAAGTATAAATAGACATGAGTATCATTGTATTAGTCATGTTAGAGATTATTAGTGTACATGCATGGCTTGTGGAGTGATTCCTTCCTTAAGGAGTATTTGATGGTCCTACCCTACCTTAAGGGTTTCTCTGTAACACCTATTTCATTAAATTTGGATATATTCTAGTCCAAGTCCCTCCAAAGAAAGGTAAAAAATAGTCTTTCTAAACCCTGAAATAAAGGTTTCAAAAGTGAAAAATATGGTTCCAAAAGTGCCAATTTCAGGTTCCAAAAGTGTACTTTTGCCTTTGATATTGCCACTTTTGAAACTAGTTTTTGCACTTTTCCAATATGATAAATATGATAATGGCACTTTTAGAACCTAATTTTTCTCAGATGAAATGTTGTTTTTGACAATTTCAATCCTTCAATCTGTGATTTTGAAAATCGATTTTGGCACTTTCAAGTTTTAATTTTTCACTTTTGAAAAGCAAACTCGACACTTGGTTTACATGTATTGTAATCACATAATTGATATACAAAAACCCGAAGGGTCTATTTGTGACAAACAAAAATCAACCGTATTATTTAACAAACTAGTTCCATATTTTCTACATTTGGCCTCACATCTCTCACACCATTCAGGTGTAGTAAGAAAGGCCATAATCGATCTAACAAGAATGTGTCATTGACATCATCGCAAATATAATTTTTTATTATAATACAACTCCCTTCCTGGTCACAAACATGTTTTTCTTTCGAGTCATTTACAATCACTATAACTGTATTTCTAGCATCGTAACCATGGTTCGAAATACCTCCAACTTCTTTGAAATGTTTGAGAAAAAAATAAGGATTCCCATCACCCTTAAAACCCTCATTGTGTATCCGAGAACAATCAACTTGTGTTAATAAAACTTTAAATTGTTCCATTTTCAATTCCGTTCTTTCCAATAATATTGGCAAAAACCCATCCACATTTTTTTTTGTGTGGATGTCCATACACCCACTACAAATATACTACAGATTTTTTCAAAAAAATCTTAAATCTTGGATGTATAAAATAATTCTTTGTGCTTGACTAGATATATGGTGTTCTTGGCAATCTGAATTTCTTTTTTTCTATGTATTGCATGTAATAACACTCCATTAAAATCGAATATAATCAATGGTTTACCTGTAACTATCTTCTAGTAATATCTGCAAAAAAACAACACACAACCCAATCAATAATTTTTTGTTTATTGAATGTTTCTATTTGTATGTAAGTATATTACTGGCATGATATGCAATTTTTGAAACACATATTATCCAGATACATGATATTAGGTCCATAAATATGGGAACTTTCCAAATATACAAAATTATTTTTAGATTTGTGAGAGTTGTTAAATTATACAAATCACTAAATCAATTGTTGTCACTATAATCTAAAGGTCATCTCAATTTCAAGGTTTTTAACCAATGCCCCATTTTTTAACAAGGGCTGAGATGATTCAACAGATAATACAACATTGTTTTTATAGTTATTTCTCTCTCATGTGAATTGTAAAATGCCCAACTAGTCGGTATTTTCAAGCATTTTTCCTTGCTATTATCTTATGAATGATATTGTCCTTCATCTATAAAAAAACATGTATGATTATATATATATAGATATATAGATAGATATATCTCCATATTGGAAAAATACATCCCTGAAGGACGTTTTGTATATGTGCAGTACTTCACCAACATTATATGAATTATAAATCGTTCTATTTTTACATTTCTCTCAACCCCAAATAAATACGAATTCCCCATTCTTCAGCTATGCAAATCTATCAAGGAATTTTTTAATTTCCATGTTGTTGAGTGAAGAAAACCATAAAGCAATGTCAAAATGTTCTCTTGCAACATTGATAATATCAGGACCGAGCATCATTGCATAATAATGAAAGCAATTATGGAAAAATGAGGTTGTTTGGAAAATGCTTCTCTTTTGGATAAAATCCAAACTCTAAAGAACAATCCCTCTACTCCCAGGACCAATAGTTTCTTTTGCGGTGATCTTCGGATTGCATACAAAAATCATGACTATGTATAAAACCAGAATGATAACACTTTGTTCATCAAGTTAATGATCACAAACATGCAGCTATAAATGAAAATCTTCAATCCAGAAGAAGAATACAAACATTACCCAAAAATTCTTATATTTAGAAGAAATACAAGCATCACACTAAACAAATAATAATATTTTACAGTCAGAATAAAATACCAACATCACCCAACAAAGAAAAAAATATTCATTTAATTATTTAAAATATCCATAGGTTACATTTAATGTTTCTCTCCCTTGGACAAGGAAATTATAGGTTACTTTGAATGGAACTTGTTTCTCTTGAATGAGGCAATGAAGGTTCGGATGTCAGTTGATTTTTGTATTTTACATAAATACTGCCAGTTTCCATGTACCATATCACTATCTTCTTTAGCGGATGATGTATTGAAGGGCTTATGCAAAATACAGTTTTCATATGGATGTGCTTGCACATCATCACCCTCCAAAACTATCATTGATGTATTTTTTTTTAAGATTTCACTAGGAATTCCTCCCACACTTTGTGCATGTTTTTTTTTGTATATTTCCTTCTTTATCTTTGGTACATCTCTCTTCAAAAAAAAAAAAAAAAATCGGTCCCTAATTGTTTTTACTTTTTTCTTTGCCCCTATAAATTTAAAAAACAATGGTTTCCCTTCATTGACATAACATTTAGAAGACCAAATTCCAACATCGAATTTCGCAAGACATAGTTCCAAAAATCCTATCACATTTGGTCGTGATTTATATAATGTTCCCTTGTACTTAAATTCAAATTCTTCATCAATACTTTCTGTAATATACCTAAAGTATATTACATCTATATAATAATATATAAATATTTAAATTATAAATTTAGTAATTTAGGATAATATTTCATATTTACTATTGTAATTAATAATGGTTGTACCTTTCCCCAAAGGTCGTAACTTATCATCTATCACGTCTATTTATATACATGTCCATTGTATCACAAGACATGAATTATTTATAAATAATAAATTTTTATTCCTTGAGTAATTATATGGAATTTTCCTTGCTATAATAAATTCTAGTGTGAAGTAACCCATTGGGTTCACTTCACTTGGTATAAGAGCAGTTGAGAAAATAAAAAGAAAGTAAAAAATTAGAAAAAAAGAAGAAAACCAAAGTAAAAAGAAGAAAATAAGTAAAAGAAGAAAAGAAAAAGAAAGTAAAAAAGAGAAGAAAAAATATAAAACCAACCCATGGTTTTTATCTTCCATATCCACGCTAAGGATTCCATTCTTACTCATATTCATACTCCCATCCATCATCCCTAGGGTTCTAAAACCCTAATTTCAACCAATCCTAACAAAAACAATGTTATAGTATTATTATTATTATTATTTTAAGATGAAAACAACTATAACTTGTTATTCATAAGTGGATCAAAGTTACAAATATCTTCTCCAGAGTTACAAAAAGTTGTTTTGCAGTCTCTATCTTCTACATTGCAAGAAGTCCCATAAATAACTAAACATCAAAATATACCCAACTCAAAATACAAATTCTACTAAGGATTATTCACCAAAACATAACTCAAAACATAGGAATTTACAATACTACCTATGATCTATAAGAGCCCAATTAAACATTGGATTTCAATAACATAAAATCATCATATGAGAAGAAAGTTACAAGCTTGATTCTAGAACCCCATTGAAGATGAAGGAAATATTATATGTACCAGGTTTGAAGAAGAACTTACTTTCTATCTCAGCTTTAGATAAGAAAGGTTATAGGATTGCATTAATGGATGGGAAAGTACTCATGTGGCCGAAAGGAAAATCAATTGAGGATGCAATTCTTATTGGTGAAGAGGAAGGAGGTCTATACAAACTCAAGGGCCATCCAGAAGCTTCCCTTGTTCATGAAGCCACTAGCCCAAGTGATCTATGGCATAGGAGGCTTTCTCACATTAACTACAAAGCACTTCCTCATGTGAGCAAGGTAGTTTATATAGGACTACCAGACTTAAAGATTGATCATGATGGAACATGCAAAGGATGTGCAAAAGGGAAGAATATCAAGAACCCATTTCCAAAGAGTGAAACAAAGACTAAGAGTACCTTGGATTTGATTCATTCATATGTATGTGGACCAATGCCCTCCACAACCTTGAGTGGATATGAATACTACCTTACATTTATTGATGACTATTCAAGAAAGACTTGGATATACTTTATAAAAGGAAAGAATGAAGTCTTTGGAAAGTTCAAGGAGTTCAAAGCCTTGATAGAAGATCATTTAGAAAAGAAGATCAAAATACTCAGGACAGATAATGGCAGAGAATATACTTCAAAGGACTTTGAATTCTTCTGTAAAGAAGCTAGAATCAAGAGGGAACTATCCACTCCCAACAATCCTCAACAAAATGGTGTTACAGAGAGAAAGAATAGAACCATTATGGAAGCAGTAAATACAATGATACATGATCAAGACCTACCTATGTATCTATGGGTTGAAGTAGCTAGGACAACAGTCTATGTGCAGAATAGACTATCTCATAGTGCTATTGATTTCAAGACCCCAGAAGAAGTGTTCACAGGAAAGAGACCTGAGGTAAGTCACCTCAAGATGTTTGGATGCCCAGTATACATTCACATTCCAAAAGAAAAGAGGACCAAGATGGATCCTTCTGGGAAGAAGCAAATATTTGTTGGATATTGTGAAGCATCCAAAGCATTCAGAATTTACATCCCAGGTTTCCATCATATGGAAATAAGTAGGGATGTGACATTTGATAAAGAAGCAGCTCTCAAGAGATCTAGGAAGTGCCAATATGAAGAAGTATATGAAGAAGATGCACCTTCCAGAATTTCAGAAGTTGTACCCACCCCTGAAGAAGTAACACCTGAAGACCATGACATAATAGAACCACAAGAACCCCCTACCTTAAACATATCAAGAAAGAGAAAGCCAGCATGGGAAAGATACATTATACTAGGAGCAGAAAAGTATGGAGCTCCTGAAGGCTCCACCAGAGTGAGCAAGAAACCAAAGTCATTCTCCAACTATATGGCTTTAATGTGTGATCTTGTAGATCAAGAACCCACTAGTTATGAAGAGGCATCTCATAAGAAAGAGTGGGTAGAGTCAATGAGAGAGGAGTACCAGTCAATAATGAAGAATGATGTTTGGGATATAGTTCCCAAACCAAAGGACAAGAGTGTGGTATCCTCCAAATGGATATACAAGATAAAGCATGCTGCAGATGGCAGTATTGAAAAGTATAAAGCAATATTTGTGGCTAGAGGGTTCTCTCAGAAAGAGGGAAATGACTATGAAGAGACATTTGCACCAGTTGCAAGGTACACCTCCATTAGAACCATCATGGCACTTGCATCCATGATGAAGTGGGAATTACACGAGATGGATGTAAAGACAGCTTTCCTGAATGGTGAGATTGAGGAGGAAGTGTACATAGAACAACCACAAGGATTTGAGGTGGAAGATGGAAGAACCCATGTGTGCAAACTGAAGAAGGATTTGTATGGGTTAAAGCAAGCTCCCAGAGCTTGGTATGGAAGAATTGACAGTTTCTTGACAAGCTTGGGATTTACCGAAAGTAAAGATGATCCTAATATTTATCTCAAGGTTATGGATGATGAACCTGTCATATTGTTGCTATATGTGGATGATCTATTTCTACAGGAAATGAGAAACAGATTATCAAGTGCAAGAAGAAGCTCTGTTTAGAATTTGAGATGAAAGATCTCAGATTGATGCACTACTTCCTAGGTATGGAAGTATGGCAAGGTCCATAAGGAATCTTTCTCAATCAGGGAAAGTATGTTGTGGAAATATTAAAAATATTTGATATGTTGGAATGCAAATCCATGGCCACTCCCATGGATTCCAACTTGAAGCTGTTAGCTGATGACTCTTTAGAGTTAGTGGATATGACTCTATACAGACAGATTATTGGGTCATTGATCTATTTGATGAATACCAGGCTAGATATATGCTTTGTTGTGAACACCTTGAGTCAATACCTAGTGGAACCTAGGCGTGTACACCTGATAGATGCAAAGCATGTGATGAGGTACCTAAAAGGTACAATAGATTTTGGCCTATATTATCTTGGAGATCATGACTTCAGATTGTATGGCTACACAGATGTTGATTGGGAAGGTAGTGTATCAGACAGGAAGAGCACATTAGGTGGATGTTATTGTCTGGTATCTGCCATGATCTCGTGGTTTAGCAGGAAGCAGTCTAGTGTGGCTCTCATCACAGCTGAAGAAGAATATATAGCTGCCTACTCTGCTAGTTGTGAAGTGATATGGCTTCAGAAACTATTATCAAGATTGTTTGATTAGAGATGGACCCCACTGTGATCCTGTGTGATAACTAGAGTTGTATCAAGATGACAGAAAATCCAGTATTCCATGATAAGTCAAAGCACATAGAGATTCGATATTTTTATATACGGGATATGGTGCGGAAAGGAGCTATCAAGATAGAGTATGTGAGCACTAATGAACAAGTTGCTGATATATTGACCAAACCTCTGTCTCGAGTAAAGTTGTATTTCTGAGACAAGCTTGGTGTAGTTCAGAAGGACCCTCCTCGAAAGGGGGAGTGATATGGTCGATGATGATATTTGGATACTGGTATCGATATGGATACCTGTATCGATGATGAGATTGCCTATATCAATTGGTAAGATTGATGATGAGGATACCTGTATTGATGAGGATATTGTATCGATGATAAGGATACTATATCAATTATGTGGATACTTGTATTGATGATGTGGATACTTGTATCGATGATGAGGATACATGTGTCGATGATGAGGTTACATGTTCCAACGATGAGGTTGATGATGAGGTTACCCGTTCCGATGATGAGGTTGATGAAGTGGTACGTAGACTCTGTCTAAGAGGATTATTGGGATTGCATCGTCCCTAGACATGGTGAGGTGTCTTAAAGTGATAAGGATTAATCATCCTATAAGTTGATTCGGGATTGCATCATCCTTAGACATGGTGAGGTGTCTTAAAGTGATAAGGATTAATCATCCTGTAAGTTGATTCGGGATTGCATCATCCCTAGACATGGTGAGGTGTCTTAAAGTGATAAGGATTAATCATCTTGTAAGTTGATTCGGGATTGCATCGTCCCTAGACATGGTGAGGTGTCTTAAAGTGATAAGGATTGATCATCATGTAAGTTGATCTGGATTGCATCGTCCATAGCCATGAGAGATGTCTTAAATTGAGAGGGATTGATCATACCATAAGTGGACCAGGATTGTATCATCCTTGGACCTATGTCCTAAAGTGAGAGTGATTGATCATCCCATAATAGGATATTGTGCATTGCAGAGTATGCTGCTATGTTGATGTTTGTTGATGTATATGTAACTTCGGAATGTATTTCATTTATGTATTTAATATATATTTATTGTACCCTTATTAGAGATGTGTTATTCCTCTATAAGGAAGTGTCGTCATGTGGATTGACAAGTGTCGCAAGTGTGTGTACTTGCCGATGGGTTGTTAGACCACCATGTGTGGGGTCGGCCCTGAAATATATATATTATAATGTGGATGTACCTAGCTAGACAAGTCGGCCCCATAAGGTCACTGGGCAAACAGGTTAGTATAAATAGAGATTAGGTGATCTCTATTTAGATCATTTCGGAAAAGTATATCTCTCTCACTCAGAAAGTGGTGCACTAGTGAGGAGGAGGATCATCTGCTACTAGGAGACTATCTCAGTGTATTTTGGTTGTACTTTGGTTGAGCCATTGCTCTCTCTATCTCTGAAGAGGTTGTGGGGTTTTTCACCCACGGAAACTCTGTGTCTCTTGTCTCTCATGCTTTTGATTCTTGTGATTGTCATGCATTGATATACTGTATATGTTATTCTCTCAATGAAGATCCTAGAGTTTTGTGAATTAATGCTCAAAATTAACATGGTATCAGAGCTAACCTGAGAAGAAGACATTTTGCAGTGACAAAAACTTGAGTTTCTTGTTTATTGGGTTTCTCTCCACAGATTTTGGAAAAGCAGTATAGTAGATTGACTCTACTCATCAAGGCGCATCCATCTGTCCAATCAGAATTCAATTCTGAGCATTTTCAGATTTGGCCCTAAAAAGTAGGGTTTCCACAAAAATAGGAATTTCTAGAATCTGAAGACATAGCTGGAAGCTCTTTGCAAAAATCGAAGTTTAGAGCTTTGGATCGAGATTTTTGGCTGGGTAGATCTCCGGGAAACTCAAACCCTAATTCAGGGCTCTCCCAAGTGAACCCGAGAGGACAAAAAGGCAAATCTGAAGGGTAAAACTTTGCTAATCTCAAATTCTGAATGCACCAAGATGATCAGCTCATCAAAGCGCATCTTTTTATCCTTTCAGAAAATTGAAATTCACATTTTGAATTTTTAGGGTTTTTTCGACAAACCCTAATCCAAGACTAGATCCAGTTTTCAGCATTTCAAGTGGTAAGACCTAAATCTTTTCTATTTCCATTTGATGTACTCTCTAAGATGTCTCACCACACCAAGCTTGAGGATAAGCTTGAAGGGGCTGATAACTTCCGAGCTTGGAAGTATAGGATTGGGTTAATCCTGGAAGAGAATGAGTTGGACTCATATATAAAAGAAGACATCCCTATCCCAAAGGATGAAGAGGCCAAGGTATTGCATAAGAAGAACTTGGTCAAGGAAAAGAGAATCATTGCTGATTCTATCAAAGATCATCTCATACCCCATGTGTCTTCCCTAAAGACACCCAAGGAGATGTTTGACTCTTTGACCAAGCTATTTCAAGGGAAGAACATAAATCGGAAGATGACTCTGCGGAATCAATTGAAAGGGGTCGAGATGTTGAATGGAGAAACCATTCAATCTTACTTCTCCAAGGTCTCTCAGATCAAGGAGCAACTTGAAGCTGTGGATGAAGTAGTGGACAATGGTGAAGCTGTTATGACCACTCTGAATGGACTACCTAGGTCATGGGACTCCTTTATTCAAGGAATCTATGCAAGAAAGAAATTGATCTCTTTCAGTAAACTTTGGGAGGAATGCTCTCAAGAAGAAGCTAGACTTGTAGCTCATGAGGAAAATATGGGAGGTGAAGATCAAGCTCTTGCAACTCACAACAAAAGAAGCAATCCCAAGAAGGAGCACTCTCGCTACAAAAGATCCTATCAAAAGAATAAGAAGGATCTAAGATGCTTCACATGCAATGAGAAGGGTAACTTTGCTTCAGATTGTCCCAAGAACAAAAGGGATAACAACAACAACTTCAACAAGAAGAAGAAGGGCAGCAAAAGAAAGTTCTATGCTCATACTGCCGAGGATGATGAACCTCCAAAGAAGAAGGCTAGGGCAGAAAGTGATGATGACTCATCAAGTGAAGAAGAGTATGTTCTAATCTCTACTCTCACAGGTACTATCTCCCATGGTTGTAATGATTGGTTGATTGATAGTGGGGCTTCCAAACACATGACTAGGTTTAAGGAATCTTTTGTGAATCTATATGAACATGAATCACCCCATAAGTATGATTATCAATACCCAATCAAAGGAAGTGGTGAAGCCTCCTACAACCTAGATTCTGGAAAATCTTTGAAGATGAAAGAAGTCCTTTATGTACCTAGGCTCAAGTAGAACTTACTCTCCATCTCTACATTGGATGCAAAAGGTATGAGGGTTGCATTTGTGGATGGCCAAGTCCTAATGTGGCCAAAGGGAAAGACCATAGATGATGCAGTAGTGATTGGAGAGCAAGAGGGAGGATTGTATAAATTGAAGGGACAACCTGAACATGCCATGGTGCATGAATCCATGGAGCCAAGTGAACTTTGGCATAGAAGACTTGCTCATATGCACTATAGGGCACTTCCAATTGCAAGCAAGGCTGTAGAAGGTCTTCCTGAAATCAAGACCAAACATGAAGGTGTTTGCAAAGGATGTGAAAAAGGTAAGAACATTAAGAAGGCTTTCCCAAGCAGTGAAAGCAAGGCCAAAGATATCCTAGAAATCATCCACTCAGATGTATGTGGTCCTATGTCATCCAATTCTCTTAGTGGGTATGTTTACTATGTCTCATTTATTGATGACTTCTCCAGGAATACTTGGGTATACTTCTTGAAGAACAAAGATGAGGTGTTTGATAAGTTCAAGGAATTCAAAACCTTGATGGAGAATCAAACTGACAAGAAGATCAAAACATTCAGATCCGACAATGGTGGAGAATTCACCTCAGGTGACCTCAAGAAGCTTTGTAGTGATTCATGGATTAAGAGGGAGTTGACTGCTCCTTATAATCCTCAATAGAATGGAGTTGCAGAAAGGAAGAACAGAAAAATCATGGAGGCAGCAAGGGAAATGCTGCATGACCAGGATCTATCTATGCATCTATGGGCAAAGGAAGCTAGAACAGTTGTATATGTGCAGAACAAAACACCCCACAATATATTGGACAACAACACACTAGAAGAAGTATTTTCTGGTAAGAAACCTGAAGTTAGCCATCTCATAATATTTGGTTGTCCAATATACACTCATGTCCCAAAGGAAAAGAGGACCAAACTAGATCCTTCAGGAAAGAAGGGTATCTTTGTGGGTTACAGTGAAAGCTCGAAGGCTTACAGAATATACTTTCCAGGGTTCAAGAAGATTGATGTCAGCAAGGATGAATATAAGTTCAAGGACAGGTAATCCAGGAAGCAAAGATCAAGAGGGAGCACACTCTAGCAGCTCCTGCAAGGATGCATATTTTGAGAGGGAGTTGACCATCTTCCTACATTCCACAACAGAAAGGTATAGAAGAAGCTACTTCAGTAGCTCCCACCAAGAAGCAAAGACTCAGAGGGAGTCCACCCAACAAGCAAACAAAGGTATATCTTCACCTACAAAAGGACTACAACATTTGTTCTAGCAGCAAAGATATCTATTGAAGATATTAAAGATAATGAAGTTCCCAGGATCTGGGATGAAGAAATAAAATGCCATGATTCGTTGATCATGAAGAATGATGTTTGGTATGTAGTCCCAAGACCTGAAGGGAAGTTTGTTATGACTTCCATATGGATCTATCAAGATCAAGCATGTTGCAGATGGCAGCATAGAGAAATATAAAAGTGATGAAATAGAAGATATACCAGATGGATTTCAAGACAGCTTTCTTGAATGGTGTAGTTGAAGAAGAAGTGTATGTGGAGCAGCCACTTGGTTCTGAGACACATGACAAGGAGTCATATATGTGCAGAACTTGGGTATGATGCACCACTTTCTAGGTATGGAGGTGTGGGAGAGTGCAGATGGAATCTTCCTTGGACAAGGGAAGTATGCAGTAGAGATCCTAAAGAGGTTCGGGATGATGGACTGCGAGGCTATGGCATCGAACCTGAAGCTTCTATGTGATGCTTCATCTGAGCCAGTTGATGTCGCTATGTATCGTCAGATGATTGGGTCCTTGATGTACATGATGAACACAAGACCATATATTTGCTTTGAGTTGAACACATTGAGTCAGTTCCTGACAGATCCGAGGAGTGTTCATCTAGTTGCTGTAAAGCATGTTATGAGGTACCTGAAGGGTACAGTGGATTATGGGCTCAAGTATGAAGCGAATCAAAAGTTTAACCTGTAGGGTTATGTTGATTCAGATTGGGCTGGCAGTGATGCATATAGGAAGAGCACATCTGGGTGCTGCTTCAGTATGGGATCAGGTGTGATCTCTTGGTTTAGTAGGAAGCAGTCCTGCGTAGCACTGAGTATAGCTGAGGCAGAGTATGTTGCAACCTATTCAACTAGTTGTGAGGCAGTATGGCTACAGAAGCTACTATTTGAGTTATTTGATCTCCCGTTGGATGCTACTAGTATCTTCTGTGATAACCAGAGTTGTGTGAAGCTGTCCGAGAACCCAGTGTTTCATGATAGGTCGAAACACATAGAGATCAAATATCACTATATTAGGGATATGGTGCAGAGAGGAGTTGTGAAGCTCCTGTACGTTGCGATGGATGAGCAGATTGCAGATGTGCTGACGAAGCCACTAGCCAGGGTGAAGTTTGAGTACTTCAAAGAGAGGCTTGGTGTTCTTCAGATTGATGACACTTCGAGGAAGTAGTGATGGAAACATTTGTTGAAGCCATTCCAAGCATGTTGGAAGGAGGATCCTTCACATGGCTGTGGATGTAAGCGCTGGATGATGAACATCAGGATGATGTTCTGGTTTCTGCTTTGTATGATCAGTTGGATCATTTATATATTTATGTATGCATCATGTTGGATGTTGGATATGATCAGTTGGATCATTTATATGTATGTATGCATCATGTTGGATGTTGGATATGATCAGTTGGATCATTTATATGTATGTATGCATCATGTTGGATGCTTGGACCATGTATCTGTATATGTATCAGGTGGATACATTGTATGATCAGGTGGATCATGTATGGTGATATGTATCATGTATTTGTATTTGTATCTGGTGGATACACTGTATGATCAGGTGGATCATGTATGATGATATGTATCAGGTAGATACTTGGTATGCATCAGGTATATGCAGTGTATGATCAGGATGATCATGGATGACGAGCTTCAGGATGTTGCTCTAGATGAGATGCAACAGGATGTTGCAGTGATGATGATCAAGATGATCATGTGTACATCAGGATGATGTATGGTGAGTATCAGGTTGATACTCTATGGCCGTGGATCAGGTTGTGCAGATTGGCATATAATTTTTCCCTGGGATATCTAGAAAATGCTCTTTCGAGGTTTTTCTATGGGAGGACATATAATTTGGCCCTATGGCATATAATCTGGCCCTAGGATATCTGGTAGATGCTCTTTCAAGGTTTTTTCCTATGGCATATAATATGTCCCTGGGAGATCCAATAGGTTGGGTTGTGTTCCCGTAATAAGTCTTGGGATGCTCTTGAGAGGTTTTTCCATGACCACATATAATCTGTCCCTGGGAGATCCTATAGGTAGAGTTGTGTGCTCGTAACATCCTGGGATGCTCTTGCGAGGTTTTGTGGTGACCACATATAATCTGTCCCAGGGAGATCCTATAGGTAGAGCTATGTGCTCGTAATAGCCTGGGATGCTCTTGCGAGGTTTTGTGGTGAGGTCACATATAATATGGCCCTGGGAGATCCTATAGGTAGAGCCGTGTGCTCGTAATAGCCTGGGATGATCTTTTGAGGTTTTGTGATGCACGTAATAAGTCCTGAGGATTCCACAGTATGGCCAGTGATGACGAAGACCTGCAAGTGGTGGGCCTACATCCAGTATGAAAAAGGATTGGCTTTGTAGAACTTCCGATGATGAGTAGAGTTAGAGATTGGTTGAGATAGCAGCAGCAGTGATGATGACGATGATCCCGAGAAGAAGACTTGTCTAGCAGATCTGTGTCGAGAAATACCTTCCTAGTTAAGAGGGAGTGTTGATGTATATGTAACTTCAGAATGTATTTCATCTATGTATTTAATATATATTTATTGTACCCTTATTAGAGATGTGTTATTCCTCTATAAGGAAGTGTCGTCATGTGGATTGACAAGTGTCGCAAGTGTGTGTACTTGCCGATGGGTTATTAGACCACCATCTGTGGGGTCGGCCCTGAAATATATATATTATAATGTGGATGTACCTAGCTAGACAAGTCGTCCCATAAGGTCACTGGGAAAATAGGTTAGTATAAATAGAGATTAGGTGATCTCTATTTAGATCATTTCGAAAAAGTATATCTCTCTCACTCAGAAAGTGGCGCACTAGTGAGGAGGAGGATCATCTGCTACTAGGAGACTATCTCAGTGTATTTTGGTTGTACTTTGGTTGAGCCATTGCTCTCTCTATCTCTGAGGAAGTTGTGGGGTTTTTCACCTTGGGGTTTTCCCCACAGAAACTCTGTGTCTCTTGTCTCTCATGCTTTTGATTCTTGTGATGCTTGTCATGCTTATTGTGATTGTCATGCATTGATACACTGTATATGTTATTCTCTCAGTGAAGATCCTAGAGTATTGCGAATTAATGCTCAAAATTTAACAATGTTGTTGATCGAGAGGATCCAGATGTTGATGTTGTTGATCGAGAGGATCCAGATGTTGATGCTGATGATTGAGAGGATCCAGATGATGATGTTGTTGATTGGTAGATCCAGACAATGAGGCTGTTGATCGAGAGATCTAGATGATTATGTTGATCAGTAGATCCCGACGATGAGGCTGTTGATCGAGAGATCCAAATTATGATGTGATTGGTAGATCCAGACAATGAGGCTGTTGATCGAGTGATCCAGATGATGATGATACTGTAGCTCATCGATTGCTGCAGAAGATGAAGATTCAATACTGACGATGTTGATGTTCCAGTATTGATTATGTTCCAATAACTGTTTGAGTTACTGATGATGATGTATGAAGAAAGATTCCAATGATTTATAGATGTATCATGTATGTAAGGATTCATCCTTACATAATTATCATATTTGATAATAAATATATTTTTATAATTGAATTGATGAATATTACATAGGAATGGCCAATATTAAATATGGCCTAATGGGAATAGACATGTCATTTAATAATTAATAAACAATTATCCTAATCTAATAAATAATACATTTGTAATAACCAATTAGGTTTATTATAAGTCATCCTGCTCTGAAAAGATTAGACCACGAATCTTCTACAAGCGTGCTGCAACTTGAATTCTTGCCACGAATAATTGTGCCACAATTTAGCAGTTCTTGGAATAATTGGTCACATTTCCATTCAAATCTTATCATGCTTATGATTCTGTAGATGAACGCATAACAACTAAGCGACATATATTTCGGATCTGCTAATCTGGCGGTGTTCTTTTTCCCTTCTAATTTTATGTGGAACTTTGCATGTTTTGATATGGTTTTCTTATCTAGAGAGGCAAGTATTAGTAATGTACTAACTTCTTTGTCTAACAAGTTTGTCATTAGTTGTTCCCTGGGATCCTTCCCATCTTGAGTTGAAACTATTGGTACAATGTTCATCTTTCTATTTGTCGCGACATCTTCTGGGTTTCGTTCTTCTACGATATCATGATTAAGGTAATCTTTGACTCTTTTATTTTCATCTTTGCATTCTTCTACAACTTCAATTCTCTCATAATTGTTGTTAACATTGAATTTATTGACTTCATTGACTTCTACAACATCTTTATTTTCTTTACAATTGATATTAACACTGTGATTGTCAATATCATATTGATCTTTCATATCCTTGTTGTCTACTTCTTCTTTTTCATTGTCCTTGTTATCGCCTTTCTTAACAAGTCCTTGCTCTGGAGTTTCACTAAACAATTTTATAGATTTTTCAGCTGGCGTATTAATGTGTCTTACTTCCTTGTCTGACAAGCTTGTCTTCATTTGTTCTCTGGGAACTTTTTGAGATTCTAGAACATCTTGAGTTGTGACTACTGATAGAATGTTGACATCATTATTTTTACAATTGATATTGACATCATGATTGTCACTATCATCTTGATCTTTCATATCCTTGTCCTCTACAGATTCTGTTTCATTGTCTTTGTCATCATCTTCCTTATCATGTAGTTTTCTTTGACTGGGAATCCCAACATGGTCTCTGGTTTGTCCTTGAGTACCACTGGACATATTTATAGGTTTTTGGACTAGCACATTAATGCGACTTACTTCCCTACCTTGTAAGAAACCGCAACGAATTTCTGGAAGACGTGCATATTTTTTACTGAGTATCGCATTTTGAGGTTTGTAGTTGGGATGTCTATTGTTGTCCCTCCTGGAATATGGTGGTATGGATCTTTGGTGAGGAGGGATTTAAGGAGGCAGACGACGATGATTTCCTTCCTTTCTAGTTGTAGTAGCAACTTCATACTCTTCCCTACTTAAATATTTAGGAGTCATTGTAGTACCTTGTTCCGTCATAGGTGACAAAGTAGTCTTGAGCTGTACTTGATCAATATCATTCAATGTTGCTTCATGTTTTTCCTTACTTGAGAATTCAAAAGACATAGCTGATTCTTCTCCCTTTAACTGATCAATATCATTTAATGTTTCTTCCATTATGGTCACAATTCCTTCTTTTGTTGTGATTATAGTTGTAGTTCCTAGCTCTACTTGACCTGAGAAATTAAGAGTCGCAAGAGATTCTTCCTTTCCTTTCTTCTTGGCGATTTCTTCTTGCATTTCCAATACGACCATTTTCAATTTGGTGTATGTTTCCTCTTCCTTAAGCCATCTCTTTTTGATTTCGTTGAGTTTAGATTCGATACTTATTCTCGGCTTTTGGCCATACATGATTTCGCTAAATGATGGAAACAAATTGACTACGGCTCAAAAATATTCCAATAGGAATGTTGAAATATTTTTTTTTCAAGAATTTTAAATGATAGTAAGTATTATTATTGGATAAAAATAATAATATTATTATGCATAAAAACTATTATAGATTTCAATAGTTTTTTTTATAATAATAATTATTTTTAATAATATTATTATTATAAATAAATAAAAAATTGGATTGGAGATTTTTAGGGAAACAATGGTGAAATTAGGGTTTTTGAAACCCTCGACGGTGGTGACGAGCAAGGCGTTGGTGAGGGGGAGAGGATTGATGAGGGGGTGAGTAGGTAAGGAGCGACCAAGGGAGGAGAAGTGGGCGTGAGAGTGAGGAAGGGAGTGGAGAAGGAGGGAGGTGGCGGGAGCGTGGAGATGGAGTTGGACGGAGGAGGGTGGCGCGTGGGACGAGAGAGCATGAGGTGGAGTTGGGGGTAGAGGGGAAATGCAGAGCACGAGGGAGACCTGCGCAGGGAGATGTGTGGGAATGTTGTGAGGGAGGGAGAAGGGTATGCGGAGTGGAGGAGGGAGGGCAGAGGTGGGTTGCAGATTGCATGGAGGAGGAGGGAAGACGGAGATGGGAGGCAGGATGATGAAGAGAGGAGGTGTGGGAGCTGCGCGGGAAGAGTGAAGTGGGAGATGGAGATCGCTAGTGTGGAATGGAGATTGGGAGATTGGGAGATGAGATGGAGATCGCTGGGGGGGGCACTCGAGGGATTGCGAAATGGAGAGGAAATGTGGGGGGGGTTGTGAGTACAGATGCAGGAGCTGGAGCGAAGGAAGGGTGTGTGGAGATGGCAATTCAGAGTGGTGGAGGAGAGTGTGGATGGATTGGGGGTATGGGAACACAGAGATGAGGAGAGTGCGGAATGCGAGAACTATAGAAATAAAAGCAGGCGGCGAGTGATGGATCGGCATGGAAGGGAGGATGGATTGTTGTGGGGATATGGATTGTATGGAGTGTGAGGAAGATGAGCGAAGCATGAAGAGAAATGGAGATATGGAGAGTGAGAGGAATGAAGATGCCGAGGATGAATGCCAAGAATTTGAGCACGAACAAGAGCCTAAAGCTCTGATACCACTTGTAAGGATTAATCCTTACATAATGATTATATTTGATAATAAATATATTTTTATAATTGAATTGATCAATATTACATAGGAATGGCCAATATTAAATATGGCCTAATGGGAATAGACATGTCTATTGATAAATAGACATGTCATTTAATAATTAATAAACAATTATCCTAATCTAATAAATAATACATTTGTAATAACCAATTAGGTTTATTACAATGTATCATGTAGTTGATGACTCCTTGCTCCTGCAGATGTTGTTATAATATCCTTCTCGTTAAGGGGGAGTGTTGAAATATTGTAACTTCTAAGAATATTATATTTTTACTTTATTATTCCGGAGATGTTTCATTCCTCCGTGGAGACCCTATTGTATATCTGGAGATGTTTATTCCTCTGAGAGAGTGTGGTAATTAGGGTTATTAGATCTCCCATGTGAGGTCTGCCTTGAGTTAGCTGTTTAGGGGTTATTAGACTCTCTTAGGAGAGGTCGACCCCATTAGGGTGAAAAGTTAGTTAGAACATGAGTATAAATAGAGGAGGTGTGTTACTCATTTATCTCATTCATTCACTCGCTTATGATTGGTGCATAGGAGAGAGAGAGGTCTGCATAGGAGGAGAAGGAGCTCTTGTTGAGGACTACATCTTTGTATTGGTTGATTATTTATATTGAGGAAAGCTTTGCTGGGTTTTCTACCCCATGAAGGTTTCCCACGGTAAATCTTTGTCTATCTTTTGATTGTGTTTCTTTCAGTGATATTGCTTGTGAAAATAGGCTAAACTTAACACGCCATACCTCACCATTTCCCAAATAATAACTATTTCAACCAACTCTTAGGAGAAATAAATATTTGGGTACAAAAGAAAACATGGGTAGTTGAAAGTTCATGGGTTCTCTCATTGACACTTTTCTTAACTTGATTGGTTCAAGGGTTTGAATATTTCCCTCCTAATTTCTTGTAAAAACCATGCCCCCATACTCTTGTTGCATTGCATTGCATAGCTAGTTGTGGGTAATTTATTAAAATGCATAATTGCATGATATCTACGATTTCTATTGTGCCTAGATAGCACACAAACCATATGAATAAATTTTAACACTAAATCGATGGTGGGTCATTGGCCTTGAGCTCATCACCACGATTTCATAACGATATTACGTCATTTACATTTTAATGTGATGGGGTCAAAATCAAGATATTACATTTTTCTGATCTAAAATGGTATGATGTCCATCCAATATATAAAACTTCAATGTAGGCAAATTAATTTCTTATTCATTTCTAGGAACTGTTTGGATATCCACATCATCATTTTCAGGACCTTGCATGCAATTAGGGTTTGCATGCAAACTCTAGGGTTTGCATTCATCCCAGTCACCAGGTTGATGCCTCCAGCACCTTAACCACTTCATTCTAGCACCCGGGAGATTCTTACATCAGAGTTTCAACCCTCCTAGTTAGGAATGTGCCCACTTATCACCTACTTCCATAGAAGGGCGCACTTCTTCACCTACCACTTCAGTTACACTCAGTTAGCTCCGATTCTCCCTGATTTGAGGCTAGTTTCACTCCCGACTGATTATTTCACTCCGTTGGACCTCCAGATTGACTAGATGACTTGTTATGACTTCAGTTAAGCCTCCCATGCGCCCTCCACTGAGCCTCCTTCCCTTAATCAGTGCTACACACTTCAGTTACACTTGTTACACTCAGTTAGACTCATATTGACACCTGGATGATTGGTTCTTGTGCATTGATGACCACCACTGATTGATGATGAGGACTCCTAGTTGGAGCCAAGCTACACCATTCAGTAATTCGAATGACCTCCTTAGTCAATTCGAATTGCTCATTCATTGTGACAGTATTGTATTGTAATTATTCACCTTGATTGGGATATTGAGCACTGATGCATGTTTTGCATAGTTTTACACCATTTTTCTGAGTTTCATCTATTGTGATTGATTTACTTGTTCATTAGATCTGTTGTGACTAATTTTACATGGTATCAGAGCCATGGCAGGGACAAAATATCTCTTCTACAGGTGTTCTACATGAAGATTGAGCAATTTTTGCTCACTTTACAGCAGTTTTCTACAATTGCAGCTATTGCTCCATAATGGTTCTTATTTGCTTGTGATTTGCAGGTTTCTTACTTCCTCCATTTGCATTCACTATTGCAAAGATGGAAGCTTCTTCTTCACAAAATTTTCTTACTCCATTCAACTATGATGAATGGAAACCAAAGATGATTGCATGCTTGAAGAGACAATGTCTTTTTGATATGTGCATTGGTAATACAAGAGATTTTGATTCTGATGAAGAGGAGAAAGATTGGCTCAATGATTGTGATAGAGCTTTTGGAGCAATATGTCTTTCTATGTCTCCTTGTATGCACTACCTCAGTAAGACTGCTGAAAATCCAAGTGATCTATGGGTCCAACTTGACAGAGAATTTGGAAAGCAGGAAGAAGAGGATCATGCTAGCCTTTTAGAGAACAAGCCCAGTGAGATCTCCTTATGTGTTCTTTCCAATCATGTCTTGGCCTCAACAATTCTTCAAGATGAAGAAGAAACTGTAGATTCAAAACTCACTCTCTCAAAGTCTTCTATTTCGAATTCTGAGCAAGATAAACAAGCTCATACTCTAGATTCCGAAGAGGTTCCTGAATCCTCTCTTTCACATGAGTTTGTCGACATGCAGAATAATGATCTACTTGATGTTTTGGAGGTAAAATCTGATTTTGGAGGTGAAGCATTCGCCCTACTTGATTGCATGCCTCCTATAGACTTATGTTCTATCATTTGCAAAGTTTCCCATATTTTTAATGAAGATGGAGAGCACTACCATTCGCTTGAGTTCAATTCTCATGCACTTTTTGTTGATTTTGGTTTTGATCTCACCCTTGTTGGTTCAAAGGAGATCTCAAGAAACCATTCATCTATTTTTGGAGCTGATTTAACTTCTATTGATAAGAATTTCAAGTTTCAAGATCTATTTGATCCGATTGGAGATATTCCTACCTCACTTGGTTCAAATCACAGGTTCGAGGATCATCCTCATATTTTCAGATTTGTTCTCACCATTTTCAGTATGAAGAGCAAGTTCATAAAGTCTCCACATTCGCTTGCATCCACTAATGGAGAATTCAAGCACATGTTTTTGGAGCATGATCCATTTACTCCCAAGAGTAAGATACCTCCAGACATATCTACTTGATTTTGGAGCAGTTAAATCTTTTGGTGTGATACAGTCTATTTTGAGGGGCGGTATTTTTCCCATGAGGTTTTCTCCATTTCCTCAGTTTATTGACTGTTATTAGTTTGGATTATTATTGTATTGGGGTGACCTTTGGTCTTAGTAACCAGGGCCCTACATTATTTTTTTTTTTTACATCATAGTCTAGCTTGAGGGGGGGTGTTCGGATATCCACATCATCAGTTTTAGGACCTTGCATGCAATTAGGGTTTGCATGCATCCCAGTCACCAGGTTGATGCCTCCAGCACCTTAGCCACTTAATTCTAGCACCCGTGAGCTTCTTACATCAGATTTTCATCCCTCCTAGTCAGGAAGGCACCCACTTCTCACCTATTTCCAGAGAAGGGCGCACTTCTTCACCTACCACTTCAGTTACACTCAGTTAGCTCCGATTCTCCCTGATTTGAGGCTAGTTTCACTCCCGACTGACTGTTTCACTCCGTTGGACCTCCAGATTGACTAGATGACTTGTTATGACTTCAGTTAAGCCTCCCATGCACCCTCCACTGAGCCTCCTTCCCTTAATCAGTGCTACACACTTCAGTTACACTTGTTACACTCAGTTAGACTCAGATTGACACCTGGATGACTGGTTCTTATGCATTGATGACCACCACCGATTGATGATGAGGACTCCTAGTTGGAGCCAAGCTACACCATTCAGTAATTCGAATGACTTCCTTAGTCAATTCGAATTGCTCATTCATTGTGACAGTATTGTATTGTAATTATTCACCCTGATTGGGATATTGAGCACTGATGCATGTTTTGCACAGTTTTACACCATTTTTCTGAGTTTCATCTATTGTGATTGATTTACTTGTTCACTAGATCTATTGTGACTAATTTTACAGGAACATATCCCTCCTTGGTCATAGTATCGAAGGGAAAAAGAATAGCATCTCTCAATGTTGTTGTAAAAGTTAATATAAGGGATAAAACCATCTTTGCCACAACGTCATCATCAACTTTTTGATATTGCAGTTCTGGAGGTGCTGAATCACATCTTGTTACATCAATAGAAAACAAATTTCATTGAATAAAAAGTATTTGATCTGTTCTTGTTGAATGTCTTTTGAGATATTGAAGCTCTTACTAGATTTCCACAACATCGCCTTTGATGGAATTGATTTGGCTGCCTTGAAAGAAGATTTAATCACATATTTTTCAAGTTTATTGATAAAGGATATTTGAAGGTACAGAAGGATTTTTTCATGAGAAACATTTGACATACTTTTTCCATATTCATGTAATGCAATACAAACGATGTCTTCCCTTCCAACATTCATTTCTTCAATACTGACAGAATTCCTTTCTTCAAAGATGTCGCGGTATTTATTCAAGATCGATTACATCCATCATACAAGGGAAAAATCCATCCTTGCTTATAATAGGAAAAAAGATCCACTTCTAGACCACTTTTCATTAGATCTAGTTTAAAATTACAAAATTGAAGATCAAACTGAAGGAGGAAACATGTATCTGGATCAATCACTTCAACTTGAACACACAATAAATTGTCACTAATTGGATTTGCATATGTCAATATTCTAGCAGGAGTCGACACTCCTTCCTCATTAGAGAAGAAGAGATATAAATCCGGGTACAAATTAGATGGTTCATCCATCTCAACGTACCATGAACATATGAATAAACAAAGGTTGTGATTTTGTGTAATTTCAAGAAATGGAATTTTTCTGAATTGACTAGCAGTCACGAATGAATACATATTTGACCTACAGTAAAGTAAACATTCGATGGTTAATGTAAGAATCTAAATACAACGTTTATAGTTTTCAAATATTTTATATCTATTAGATGTTCTGGTGAAAATGTTGATGCGAATGGTCGATGGATAAGGAACGATCATGATCCCTCGTAGATTCAATATTATTTATAACTCTATCATAAAGGAAGGGACAACCAACCCTTCTTGCATTCACTATATTCGATATATCAAAAATACAAGAAGGGTCATCCAATCGTTCCTAGGTTCAATATTATTTACATTTATATCATAGAGGAATGGGTAGTTGATCCTTCTTATGTCCACTATTCTTGATCTTTCCATAATACGTTCATTCCTTCTTATGTTCACAATCCCAGATATATATACAATACATGAAGGGTGGGTAGACACTTCGCAAGTTTAATATTCTTTATATTTCTATAATAGAGGAAGGGGTATCCAAACCTTATTTTGTTCACTATCCTCAACATATAAAATACAAGAAGGATCAGCCGACCCTTTTTAGATTTAATATTCTTTATATTTCTATAATAAAGAAAGAGGTGTATGACCCTTATTATGACCACTATTCTTGATATTTCCATAATACTGGAAGGGTCGTCTGTTGCTTCATTTGTTCACTATCCTCGATATGTATAAAATACAGGAAGGCTAGGCCGACCATTTCTAGGTTCAATATAATTTATATTTCTATCATAAAGGAAGGACTGGACAATCCTTTTTATGTTAGGTATCCTCGATATATATAAATTACATGATTTTCCTGCTGATGCTTCCTAGGTTCAATATTCCTTATATTTCTATCATAAAGGAAGAGGTGGCCAACTCTTGTTGTGTTTACTATTTTCAATATTTTATATTACACTAAGGGACAACCATTCATTCTTGTGTTCACTATTCTTGATATATCTACAATACAAAGGGGTCGAACGACCCTTTGTAGGTTCAATATTCTTTATATTTCTATCGTACAAGAAGGGGAGGGTGACCCTTCTTGTGTTCTCAATCCTCAATACATTTAAAATGCAGGAAGGGTCATTTGAAGCTTCCTAGTTTCAATATTCTTTATATTTATATCCTAAAGGATCGAGTTGACGACTCTTCTTTTGTTGAATAACAGTCTTGATATTTCTATAATACTGGAAGGGACCGATGTTCCTTCTTGCGTTCACTATTCTCTATATATCTACAATACCAGAAGCGTCGACCAACCCTTCATACATTCAATATTATTTATATTTCCATCATAAAGGAAGGGGAGGCCAACCCTTTTTGCATTCAGTATAATTCTTAATATTTCTATAATAGAAAAAGGGATAACCATTCCTTCGTGTGTTCACTATTATTGATATATCTACAATACAAGAAGTGTTGGCTGACCCTTTGTAGGATCAATATTCTTTGTATTTGTATATATAAGGAAAGGGACGAACCTTGTTGTGTTCACTATTCTTTATATTTCCATCATAAAGTAAGGGTCGGATAACCCTTCTTATGTTCAATATTCTTGATATTTATATAATACAAGAAGGTACAATGGGTCGTTCTTGTATCATAGAAATAACTGGTATAGTGATCACAACAATGGTATGGCAATCTTTCTTCTCCTCGTTATTATTGATATTTGCAATATATAAGGAGGATCGTCCCACCCTTCTTGTGTTGACTATTCTTGGTATTTCTATAATACAGGAAGGGTTGGTTGTTCCTTCATGTTTTCACCATTTTTTGATACATCTACAATAGAGGAATTATCGGTCGACCCTTCGTAGGTTTAATATTTATTAAATTTATATCATAAAAGAAGGAACGATCAACCCTTCTTGTGCTAATTATTCTTAATATTTATATAAATCCAGGATGAAATCGAGCATGTTCCATCATACGATCAAGGCTTCGAGGATGAATGAGAGGTGGACAAGTTGTCAAAGACTTGTGTTCACTATTCTCGATATATATAACATACATGAAGGGTCATCCCACCCTTTGTAGGTTCAATATTGTTCACAATTCTATCATACAAGAAGGGGAATTCAACCCTTCCTGTGTTCTCAAAACTTGTTTTATTTAAAATACAGGAAGGGTCAGTTGACTCTTCCTAGTTTCAATATTATTCATATTTATATCATAAAGGAAGGGGTGGCCAAATCTTCTTGTGTTCACTATAATTATTGATATTTATATAATACAGGACCAAAACTATTGTTCCTTCATGTGTTCACTATTCTTGATATATCTACAATAGAAGAAGGGTCAATCGACCCTTTTTGTGTTCACTATAATTCTTGATACTACTGTAATATAGGAAGGGGAATGTGTTCCTTCTTGTGTTCACTATTATAGATATATATACAATACAAGAAGGGCCAGCCAACCCTTCATAGGCTCAATATTCTAGATATTTCTATAAAGAAGGAAGGGGAAATCGACCCTTCTTGTGTTCACTATTCTTTATATTTCTACCATAAGGGAAGGGAAAATGGACCTTTCCTATCTTTAGCATTCATGATATTTCTATAATACATGAAGGTATAGTAGACCCTTATTGTATCATAGAAATAACTATAATAGTGATCATAGCAAGGGCACACCAAACTTTCTTCTCCTCGCTATTCTTGATATTTTCAGGATATAAGAATGGCCGGATGACCCTCCTTGTGTTGAATATTCTTTATATTTCTATAATAAAGGAAGGGTTGGACGTTCCTTCATGTGTTCACCATTTTCGATATATATACAATAGAGTAATTGTTGGTCGACCCTTTGCAGGTTCAATATTATTTACAATTCTATCATAAAATAAGGGGCAACCGGTCCTTCTTATGCTCTGCATTCTTGATAGTGATATAAATCTAGGATGAAATCGAACACGTTTCATCATATGATCAAGTACATGGGGATGAATGAGAGGTGGAAAAGTTGTTGAAGAGTTGTGTTTACTATTCTCAAATTATCTAAAATACCAGAAGGATCATCCGACCCTTCGTAGGTTCAATATTGTTTACAATTATATCATACAAGAAGGGGCAGCTGACCCTTCTTGTGTTCTCAAAACTCGATTTGTTTAAAATATAGGAAGGGTCTGTCGACCCTTCCTAGTTTCAATATTCTTCATATTTATATCATAAAGGAAGACATGGCCAACTCTTCTTATGTTCACTATAATTATTAATATTTCTATAATACGTGAAGGTACTTTCATTCCTTCTTGTATTCACTATTCTCAATATATCTACAATAAAAGAGGGTCGACCGACCCTTCGTAGGTTCAATATTTTTTATATTTTCATCATAAAGGAAGGGGAGTAGGACCCTTTTTGCATTCATTATAATTCTAGATATTACTCTAATACATGAAGGGACAGTCGTTCCTTCCCGTGTTCATTATTCTCTATATATCTACAATACAAGAAGGGTCAATCGACCCTTCATAGGCTCAAAATTCTTGATATTTCTATAAAGAAGGAAGGGGAATCTGACCCTTCTTGTTTTCACTATTCTTTATAATTTTATATCATACGAGAATAGGTGACTAACCCTTATTACGTTCAGTAGTCATGATATTTCTATAATACACAAAGGTAAATTAGACCCTTCTTATATGATAGAAATAACTAGAATAGTGATCACAACAAGGTTACGTTGATCTTTCTGCTCCTCGATATTCTTGATATTTTCAAGATATAAGAAGGGTCGTTGACCCTTCTTATGTTGAATATTCTTGATATTTCCATAAATTAGGAAGGGTCAGTAGTTCCTTCATGTGTTTACCATTTTGGATATATCTCTGATAGAGGAATTGTCGGTCGACCCTTCATTGGTTCAATATTCTTTAAATTTATATCATAAAAGAAGGGGCAGCTGACCCTTCTTGTGATTAGTATTCTTGATATTTATATACATCGAGGATGAAATCAAGCATGTTCCATCATATGATAAATTCCACGGGGATGAATGAGAGGTGGAAAATTTGTTGAAGATTTTTCTATGATATCAATATGGCATTGATGGCGTGGCAGTGAGATGATAGCAGAGCTAATGTGGCAATGAGGAACAGAGATGATGAAGTAGAGCCTTGGTTTAGTGACTAATATTTCATAATTAAAGTGTTTTATTTGAGGAATAATTGTAGAGTAACTTGAGGATCATGTTTAAAATAAAATAAAAATGGTTATCTTTTCAACGGATTTGATGACCCCTCATTCATCATCCCCCCCCGCTTACACATATAACTTCCAACCTCATCTCAATGAAAATCCGCTAGATCCCTGAATCATCATTTCACGTCTAATACACTACATACAAATGGTCCTCTCACTATCATTCTACATCTATATATGGACATGTACCCTTCCCGCCAACCTTCTCTTGTTGTTGTATGAGACGTTCTCCCGCATAAGACTCAGTCTGGTTCTAGTTGCTTCTATGTAAAACAACTAGTCATTGATCATTCTAAACCATGAATCGCATTGAATGAACATTGTAAAGTTCAGGTATTTATATTTGCTGAAGATTCAAACCCTGCATTAAATGAACATTGCAAGGAATTTTGCGGGATACTTGTGCCTTCCCCTTAAATTCAACACTTTGTCCTTTTCACAGCTGAGTTATGCCCCATGAACCTCAAATTTTAGCCATAAATCCTGTCAATTTTTTGCAAATTAGCTCTTCATGGTACTTAGGGTGACAGACAAGGATTTATACCTCCATTTTTCAGGTTTCCCTCCTTGTTCTAAGAAATGGCTCATCGACCTAAACTAGTGTAGAGATGGTGCTATCTGCAAAACCGAAAAGGAGGATTGGGTTTACTGGTACCAAAGGAATTTTTCACTAAATGATGATCAATAAAAAACAACTATTGTGGCAGAACGTGGCTCATTTTCTATGCCATTTGGACAAAAGATTTCCTAGCAGTCTCCTCAAGGATAATTGTAAAATCATTTCAACAGTACACATATGAAACAATGGAAATATATTTTGATGACTAAACCATTTATGGCTCGATAAATAATTAGATATGGTTCCTGCAACTAATCTTGGAACTTTGTCAACATATTTGAACATTCCTAAATATTAAAAGTGCATATTCCTCATGCCAGTTCAAATCTTGCTTGGCCATGACATCTACAAGGAAGGTATTAAAGTATACCTACAAAAATTAAAGTTACCTTTATTTGAAGCTATAATAATCTGCAGGGATCTAGCAACTGTAACAATCTCACAATCAAACTCTCAAGATTATTTGCAAAGAAAAAGAGAAGCATGCACTCAATAATCACTCATAAACACAGAATAATGGACAATGTCAATATCATACAATGAATAATGAATGTAAAGAATGTGATACAATAATCTATGATGAGACAACATATAGGATTCGAATTAGCCAAGTAGGGCATTCGAATCTAAGATCAGAGTCTAGATTGGAGAACAATGAATACATCATCAAGTCAACAATATCAGTCATAAATGGTAAGAGCCGGTCAAGTGTGTCCAACTGAGTCTAACGGAACCATCCAGGAATAAATAAGGGAATCGAAACTCCAAAGGGGGTGCATGAGGTTGTCTAGCTCAAAGTCTAGCTTGGATAACAATGGAGACATCATCCAGTCAGTAATATCAATCATAAATGGTAATAGTCAGTCAAGTGTGTCTAACTGAGACTAACAGAACCATCTAGGAATAAATCAGGGAATGGAGACTCCAAGGGGGTGCATGAGGCTGTCAAATAGTCAAGTGGAACTCTAGAAGTAGCTAACTAGAAGCTATAAGAAGTTAGCATGAGAAATCAGTGGAACAATTGCTCAATCAATGCACTAACTGAGTGATAACTCCTGGTAGGTGAGAAAAGGTGCCCTAACTTAGTGATGACTGGTGGTAGGTGAGCAAAGGCACCCAAACTGGTTGTGGTAGGTGGGAAAGACACACTTGTCAAGTAGAAAAGTCAATGAGGGCGCATTAGGTAGGTAGGAGGCCAAATGGGGGATGAAGACAAGCTTTGGAGTGCTAGAAGCAATCTCTAGGTGCTGAGGAGACAACCATGATTATGATTGGATGCATGTAGTGGCATGCAAAGCATGCATGCATGGAAAATACAAAAATGATGGTGTGAATATTCCAACACCCCCCCCACCAACTATACTATGAGGAAATAACTGAAATCTAAAAATTAGGGCCCTGGTGACTAAGACCAAAGGTCACCTCGTACAATCAATCTAAATAAAATAAGTGAGGAAAGAGGTAAAATCTAGTGGGAAGAAATCCCTCCCTCAAAATAGACTGAAGGATGCTAAAATAGCATATCATCTCTCACCCCTGAAGGAGGTAAGTGTCCTTCTTTTCAAAAGAAGGGTTGATCGATCTGAAATGGATCAGTAATGTGAGAAGGATGAAACCTTCCATTTTGAAAATATGATATGGTTCTTCTATGATCATGTGGATCATCAACCAAACCACCGGCATATTGGAGTGTAGTGGCTGCCCATCGAGAAAGAGGAGGAATATCAGGTGAGAGGTCTTTAGGTTCTTATGGATCTGGATCTCCCATTCGCTCATCTTCATCATTAGTTGCTAGACCTTCAGGTTGTTGTGGATATGGATCTAGCATTCCATCATCATATCCATCTTCAGATTATGAATCATGTGAATATGTATCTACAACTAGCTCATCATCACATACAAACTCTGAATCTAAAATCTCATGAGGAGAAGCAAGTAGAACTGGCTCATCATCACATACAAACTATGAATTTGAAATCTCATGTGAAGAAACATGTGAAGCTGATGTCTCATACTCCAAATCTAAACTATCATGTTATGGGGATTCACTATCTTGAAACTCATCATAACTCTCAAACTCTGAATCTCAAATCTCATGTGATGAAGCAAGTGAAACTGGCTCATCATCACTTCTAAACTCTAAATTTGATGAAGTGTGAACATCATGAAACTGCTTCTGAAGCTGCATGTAGATCTCTGATATCTCCCTTGAGCCATCATACGTGATATTTTTACCAAAAGAACTAGAATCTAATGATGGATCTTCAACAAGATCACTAGTGGATGTAGTAGTGATGGCCCTTTTGTTCATAGGAGTTGAACCAATAGGTGTTAGATCTTTAGGTTCTTGTGGATCTGGATCTAGCATTCGTACTTCTTCAAGATTCCTCTTTTTCTCAATATTCTTAGATCGATCCTTGTCTTTCAAACAATCTTTGCAGGTGGCATGAGCAATCTTTCTATTTGGAAGACTTTCAACCACATCTTGAGCTAGATTGTAGTTGAGATGCGATAGTCTACTCTCTTCCTGAGTATGAGAGTGAAGAGCAGACTCCTTTGA
Organism: Larix kaempferi; assembly: GCA_027924585.1. Lineage (NCBI taxonomy): Eukaryota > Viridiplantae > Streptophyta > Pinopsida > Pinales > Pinaceae > Larix > Larix kaempferi. The sequence goes on from BSBM01000590.1 coordinate 444,058, forward strand.
GAGAGGTAAGAAGTGGGAAAACTCATAGATTTTTGTCTCATGATTTGAAACACCTTTTGAAATTATTTCCCTTGAAACCATGTTTTGTACTTTGACTTCATTTGGAGAAAAGATCACTCTTTTGGGCTCTCCAATATGGGTCATTTGGTACACTGAAAGTAAATTTGCTGCAAGAGAAGGAACATAAAGTACATAAGAAAAGAACCAGATTCAAGATTGATTCTTCCAATCCCTAGAGAGGAGACTTCTGAATCATTGCCCAATCTGATGGAAGGCCAAATAAGCTTTCGAAATTGGAGAAGAGATATTTGGAGGAAGACATGTGTCTTGATGCTCCTGAATCTATGATGAAATAAGAATTTGTTGATGCACTGTCCATGAGGGCATGACATCTTTCTTTGCCTTCAGATCTATAAGGTTCAATATTAGGATCTTTCTTCTTTGTACATGCAGGCATAGGAAGATTGTCTTTCTCAAGTAATTGAGCCATCAAATCTATAGCTTTCCTCATACATGCACTCTCAAGATGGAAACCTTTAAGAAAATAGGCACACTTGGGTCTTTTCATCCGAGAATGCTTGATCTTCCTTGAGTTCGAAGCCCCATCTGACTGGTATGGACTATTTGTGGACCTTGTATTATTTGATCTCTTGTCAGAAATATTTTGCTTGCCTTTACCATTCTCTCTCTCAACAGCTGTAAGGGAAGAATCCTATTTGGGTTTGATCATTCCCATGGAGATTAACTTCTCTTCCTCTTGAGTAAGAGATTGGATGACGTCATCAAGTGAGGAAACTTCCATTTTGGAATGGACATCTTAGCTGACTGGAAAGTAGAGACAAAAACTGAGAAGTTTGGCCCCAACTTTGACAGAATGGCAAGTATAAGCTGATTGTCTTCTTTCACTATCTCATATCTTTTCAACTCTGATATCAAGCTTTTGAACTTGGTGAGGAAGGAATTGGTAGATTCAAAGCTGTCAGGACTCAAACATATGAGCTCATTCTCCAATTTGTGTCCTTTCATATCATCTTTCTGTCCAAAAAGGGATTCGAGCTTGTCCCAAACCTATTTAGGAGATGTATAAATATCGATGACACGGAAGTGAAGATCTTCAAAAATTGAGAGGAGGAGGCCAATTGCTTCATCAAGCCTATCCAAGTACTTGGACTTTTCAACTGCACTGAGAGGTTCTACCATCATTCTATTGAGTATTCGGGTAAAGCTCTTGGATCTCATGAAGAGAGCCATCTTGGATTTCCACTCAACATAGTTGGAAGATGTGAGCTTTAGATCCATCTGAACAGAGAAAGTTGAATAGGTTAAGAAGATTCTGAATGGGTGAATAAACCTGCAAAACAAGAGAAGTCTTTGCTGATGGAGAATGCTACACTTCGACTGAACACTACCTTAAGGACACTTGGCACATAGACTAATTCCTTCAGACCTGGATAGACCTCACTGGATTTCTCCAATGAATTCAAGTAATAGCACCAGGATTTGTTGTGGAAACTCAGAGGCTTCTGGTGCACAAGTGAAAGATAACTTCTCGAATAAATGATGCAACTACTGCTGCTGCAATGGCTGCAATTCGAATAGCTATTGACTGCTCTGACACCATGTGATAATCTGCAGGGATCTAGCAACTATAACAATCTCACAATCAAACTCTCAAGATTATTTGCAAAGAAGAAGAGAAGCATGCACGCAATAATCACTCATAAACACAGAATAATGGAGAATGTCAATATCATACAATGAATAATGAATGTAAAGATTGTGATACAATAATCTATCATGAGGCATCATATAAGATTCGAATTAGCCAAGTAGGCCATTCGAATCTCAGCTCAAAGTCTAGCTTGGAGAACAATGAAGACATCATCTAGTCAGCAGTATCAATCATAAATGGTAAGAGCCAGTCAAGTGTGTCCAACTGAGTCTAACAAAACCATTCAGGCATAAATCAAGGAATGGAGACTCCAAGGGGGGTGCATGAGGATGTCTAGCTCAAAGTCTAGCTTGGATAACAATGGAGACATCATCCAGTCAGTAGTATCAGTCATAAATGGTAATAGTCAGTCAAGTGTGTCTAATTGAGTCTAACAGAACCATCTAGGCATAAATCAGGGAATGGAGACTCCAAGGGGGGCGCATGAGGTTGTCAAATAGTTAAGTGGAACTCCAAAACTAGCTAGATAGAAGCTATAAGCAGTCAGCATGAGCAATCAGTGGAACAACTGCTCAATCATTGCACTAACTGAGTGATAACTCTCGGTAGGTGAGGAAAGGCGCCCTAACTGAGTGATAACTGGTGGTAGGTGAGCAAAGGCTCCCAAACTGGCTGTGGTAGGTGGGAAAGGCGCACTTGTTAAGCATAAAATTCAAGAAGGGCACATTAGGTAGGTAGGAGGCCAAATGGGGGCTGAAGACTAGCTCTGGAGAGCTAGAACCAAGCTATAGGTGTTGGGGATACAACCATGATGATGACCGGATGCATGCAGTGGCATGCAAAGCATGCATATTTGCATGCAGGCATGCAAAATACAAAAATGGTGGTGTGAATATTCCAACAGAAGCCACCAGTGAATCCCAAAAAAAAAGCATATTTCTAGGGAACACATGATACTATAGGGAGAGTGTGCAGATGTCTTCTATTATTCCAATGGTTTGTGTTTGAGGTTGTGGTTCGTCTTGGGAAATCTAAAATCAGTCTCGACTCTCAACCACTTATTGAAAGTTGAATCCATAGAAGAACTAATTGGATTTTTTGATGACTTACTTGATGCACACTTATTAAAAATTGAAGATGTACCACAAGAGTTATCTAAAATTGCATAATTTTCGCAAAAAGGGAATAGCCCCAAGATTTATTGGACAGAAAAAATAAAATTCTCACAATAAAAGATTCCCAATACACATTAATCAATGGGATGTTGTATAACATGGGGCCTAATGATGTACTTAGTAGATGTGCATTGGACCATGAGAGATATAGTATCATTCAATATGCACATTATGGACCTACAAGTCGACACTTTCACTCAAATACTATGGCTAGAAATATTTTACAAGAATGTATATGGTGGCCTACATTGTACAGATATTGTGGACACAAAGTAAATAAGTGTAATAAAATAATACAAAATTCCTTTGGTTTCAGTAAAACCAATCAAAATTCGTCAATTTTTCTAGCCAAAAATCCTCCTGAAATTGTTGAAATTCATCGATTTTTTAAGTGTTCAAAATGGTACAACTAGGAAACGGGTTGTAGCATTCTCAACACTTAAAAAAAATATGACATGGAAAAAGTTGAAGAGAGGATGCGTTGGGTTAAAAATGTCAAAAATGTCAAAAAAAACCGTGGAGGTTGGTCAGAGAAAATTCGCAAAGGGTATAAACCGGCAAAAGTAGCTTTGGGGTCAAAAACATCTTCAAAAAGGTCGACGAATATTTTATGATCTGTGGCTAGATTACCCATCTTCTTAGATTGTTCTTAACTCTTTCTACATGGCATTTTACTAGGTAATTTAATTATTGGAACTCAGATTTGCGACCTTCAATATTTCCTTTATCTTTAGATACAAATGTGTTTGTGTTAGAGTCAAGGCTTACTAGTATTGTCACAATGAAATTTCAAAAGGAGTGCAGTGATTTACCAGTTGGTTATCTTCTCTCAGTGCGGACAGAACTCGAGTATTCAAAAAAAATGAATTACAAATAGGCTACGTATGTAGGATAAAACATTTCCTATTTGAAATTAAAATTTTACCAAACCTTCACACATTTCCTTTTCTTATTCAAATCCAAGTGTAGAAATTAATGATCGGCGAGATTTTTTACCTGTCCTTTAATGCGCCAACCCATTTTTACAGGCGTTTTTCATAAGTCGTTTAGGAGAATTAAAAACAACTTTCGCAACCCTTTCCCGTAGTTCCAAATCATTTGATTTTCGGAAAGTGTCACAATCGTATTCATTTTGGTGGATGTGTGGATTGTTAAAATGCACCTAGAAAAGCTCCGAAATGAAATGCATGTCGTTGATCAAATTTTGAAGCGACAGTCATATTATACCACTACAACTTACCTATCCTTACAATTTTAAATTAAAACTTTTACCAAACCTTTCGACGTGTCATTTTCTTATTCGGACCAAACCGTGGGAATTAAACACCGACAAGACCATTTGCACGTCCTTAATGTGCCAGCTCCTTTTAACTGGTAGATTTAATAAGTGGATTATGAGGATCAAAAAAACTTTAGCAACCTTTTTCCTATAGATTTGAATTATTTGATATTCCCAGAGTAGGGATCAAAACGTCGAGTTTCAAATTCGTTTAACGCAGCTCCTCCTCACTCTAAACTATTCCTGCGTAATGACTCTCTTCAAACATTTGATATTCGTCAAGTGTCACCATCGTGTTCATTTAGGAGGATGTGTGCATTGTTAAAATGTGCCCATGAACTGATATGAAATTCAACGCATGTCATTGATCAAATTTTTAAGAGATGATCATCCAACAACTACAACTTACCAAGCAATTTTGAAAAATAAGTTTATGAGATGAGAAAAAAAATATAACACACCATTTCCTAAGGACATCAACCACAACATTTTATAAGAGCAGGGGAGAGCGATCCTTGATAGAGAGAAAAGAAAATAACTACAGTAAAATGTTATAATAAGAATGAACTAAACTCTTATTTTGGTCACAATATTTCTGGACACTGCAAACTTCAAGCATCCTTGGTGCAACAATCTCATCATGTCCGTGCCTCCAAAGTGTGACTCGTGATCGTCCATCTTATCACTGATTTCGAGAACGTTCTATATAGTCATTTCCAAAGGGTCATATTAATGTTGCTTTAATTTTTAATTATGTGCAATTTACATACAGTTGCTGAAGTATAGAATATAGATCAACCATGCAAGACGATCGTAATCTCATGTATTGCTACTTCAACTTGAATATACCATGCCCTCAATGCCTAAGTTTTCTCAAATATATTTTTCAATGTAGAAGTATAGAGGGATTAGATCGAGGAGCACCAAACCAATTAGTTTGCATGCTTCTTATATAAGTTTTGAGTAGTAACTCTTCACATATTAATAATTTAAAGGCTTAAGCACACTATACATAAGTCTGGAGGTTACTATAGGGGAAGGGGGAGAGCAAGGGGTCAGGATATGGGTAGGGTTGTAGGAGGGGTATTACTGGGAGGGAGAGGGATCTTAGGGGTATGGAGAGAGAGGGAGGTTTGGGTTGTAGGGGGTTAGCAGAGAGAGAGAGAGAGGGGGGGGGGGATGGGGGTTATGGGTAGGTGGAGGGATAATAGGGGAGAGTGATCCTTGAGAGAGAGAGAGATAAATAATCACTACAGTAAACTATTGCAATAAGAATTAACTAAACTCTTATTATGGCCACAGAATGTCCAGACACTGCAAACTTGAAGTGTCCTTGGTGCAGCAATCTCATCATGTTAGCACCTCCAAATTTTGAGTGGTGATTGTCCATACTATCATTGATTCTGATGATTTTCTATATAGTCACCTCCAAAGGTTTATATTAGTGCCAATTTCATTTTTAATTCCATTCAATTTACAAACAGTTGCTAGAGTCTAGAACAACCATGCAATATGACCTTAATCTCATGTCTTTCTACTGCAACGCGAATGTACCATGCCCTCAATGCCTAAGTTTGCTCAAATATGTATTTCAATCTAGCAGTATAGAGGGATCAGATCGAGGAGCATCAAACCAAGTAGTTTTCATTCTTCTTATAGCAACTTCAAGCAATAAATCTTCACACATTAATAATTTAAAGGATTAAGCACACCGTACATAATCCTCGAGGTTACTATATGGGAAGGGGGAGACTAGAGGATTAGGCTAGGGGTAAGGTTGTAGGAGGGGGATTACTCGAAGGGAGGGAGAGGCTTAGGGGTATGGAGAGAGAGAGGGGGGTGGGTAGGTATGGGGTCAATGGATGAAAATAGGAAGTGAGCAGCTACCACTTGTTGAACATTTCCATCTTGACAATATTTTTCCAAGTAAGTTAGCAAGAATCTTGCACTGGCTTCTGCTAAATGAAGGTACTGATCTTGATACTAGTGGTTTTAGGATGACCACCAACTCTAGAGCTTAGTTGAACATAACTTTTCACAGGATCACTTGTTCTGGCTTGCTTATTACTAACGGTATTCATTCCCCCTTGTTAGGAACAATGTGAGGAGAGGAGAGTCTCATAGTGTCACAAATAGACACAAAACACATGAGTACTATGTGGCATGGTTCTCTTATGTCTTCATAATACATGCATCTCATAATCAGGCTTCTCTGAATCTAGTGGCCTCCCAAACTCAATGTAGCTCAGGATCACTTGATGTGACTTACTTGAGGAAGGGTTTAAGTGTTTATTGGCAGAGTAAGAAGGGTTCGAAACTTGAATCCTAACATCATGTTCCCCCCTGTCAGGGACAAAGTAAGAAGCAGTACAATATCCTACTACAAGTTTCACTCTTGTAGGTTTCTTTAGATTCATACATCGATATGAAGAATGATTACGCTTCCCGCAATACTAACAAGGATGAAAAGAAAAACATTTATCTTGCATATGTCCAAATCAGTCACACTATTGCCATGTGGAACTCTAAAGAGTAGTACGTCTGACACGATTTCATTATTTTCTAGCAAATAATAGGAATCATCTTCAAACAAAGGGTTATTGTGAACAAGAACAAGCTCAAAATGTTGATTCCTTTGTTGTGCATATTCTCTTTGGTTTTCAAACTCTACAGATGATATTTTGGAGTGTATCTTTGTTGATTGTTATCGATTCGTCTACAACTGTAAGTACTATATTGTTCAACAAATCTAATGTTTCTTCTGTAGTAGACATTGTGAGGACATTTTGAGGCCTCCTTGTGCAGGTAGGACCAAATACAATGACTAAATCAATTGAGGGCTTCTTGAAAATCCGCCCTATACAAGCAATTTTTTAGTAAATTCAAACTTAAAAAGTGAGGGGTGTTGGTCTCATCCAAAAATGCACCCACATACAATGTACAATTCAACTTAACTTCAGTTTTTCTATTGTACAAAAACACATATGCAATTAGTACCAAAACAAACACTAGAACTTACAAACAAAACACAATTGCAAGTTACACGAATGATTGTTGAATTGAGGAATATACTATACCTGAGTGATGTGGATCTAGTTCTACAACTTCTCTCTTCTTTTGGAGAAGTTGTAGAAATAGCTGCAAGCTTGCTTTACTCCAAACATGTTTTAAATCTTCTCTAGCTGAAATTCATCTTCCAAAATGCATGTCACTGTAGGATAACTGGTGGCTAGAAAAGAGTTGTCAATTTTTCATATACACGGCGCATTTCAAGAAACTATGTGCACTATGCAATTCTGTATACACATTATGCATCACAAATTTAATTCTACAACGGTATGTAAATTCAATTTGCAACACTATTAAAATCAGTTTTGCAACGCTATTCTACATCACCATACAAATTCAATTCTGCAACACTATTAAAAACAATTATGTAGTGTTATTACATTCACATTTTGCAGCGCTTTTAATTTTTTAGTGTGATTACATTTAATTATATAGGGCTATAAATTCAAATATTAATGAACTTCCAAGGATGTGAACAAAGTACAGCAAGGCTAGCAACTCCACTATAGTCAACAAACGTTGTAATGTGCAACAATTTCAAAATTGGAATGCTACTAGTCTTCAAATGGTTCAATGTTATTCACTCATAATCTTCAATAATTTAGCTACTCAAATACTGTGAGTAAAAATATCTCTGCAATAAATTTTTTGGAATGATTTAACTAGATAAAATGGTACAACCTTGCCAATACTATGTAATCTCTACAAATAGTAATTCATACCACATTCTGGGTAAGTGTCCTTGCTAGTAAGGATAACACCAACTATTGATGCCAGTGAGTGCATCTTCTTCAACTTGAATCTTTGCGACTCCAAATTAGGACAGAATTTGGAAGAAAAGATACAAAATGTGACGCAAGGCGGGTCGGTCGAACCTTCTTGCTCAACAATAACACACGACACACACACGTTCACATGAACTGGATGTAAATAGGATTCCAGAAGCTAGCTTCTATTACTTCAATCGAATTACGGTTACAATGCTTAATGCAAGGAAATTAAAACACTAACTAGTCAGCCTCAACTTATTACAATATACAGAAGTAATGGTGTGTTCTCTCTATGTGTCAGCCTTCACCCTCTCAATGTTCACTGTGGAACTCTGACCTATGGATCAGATCTCCTCTGTGCTCGGCTGATGAGTGATTGTTCTCTCCAATATACTGGTCAACTCCCGAATGACTTCTCTCTTCGATCCTCTGTTGACCGAAGTCCTTACTCTGTGTCTACGCACTGGTCTTCTACCTTGTCGGTGCTCTGCTGTTGTTCTCGATATCACTCCGACCCCCGATACATGCTTCCTCTGTCCGTTGAATCCTCTTGATCCTGCAGACCTACAATTGTCATCTCCCTCTGGCCTTGCTGCACAACCTCCACCCGTGGTTACATCTGTCATGATCCCAACCACCTTCAATAACTGCTCATAAATTTCTTAGCAACCCCGAACGACTACCAAGTACTCTGCTTGAATTATGAGCCATCTTGACCTTGCTACAGTAGTCGGTCCCATCACTGACCTCGACCATAATGTCTTTCATCATCCTTCAACCTATCTGTCGGCTTCCTTTCACGTCTTCGACTTTGCTAGTATTCCCCTTCCTCCTCACTTGGCTTCTGCCGCAAACCTGTCGATGCCACTGTTCGACAACCCGTTGACACTCGACCTCTATCGCTGCAACTGTGTCATCTTTCGACCTTAGACAAGTCGACACTCGACCTTACTCCTTATGTCGAAGCACCTCGACAACTTCCTGCTCGACTTATTGACTTCAACATCCAATATCCCTTTCCCACCAGTGGTTGTCGGAACTCCCCTTGGTCAACTTCTCATGTCGATCAACTTCGACAGATCTTCGTAGGTCTCGATGCTCCTGCATCAGACTCCCCAGGTGAAAAAGAACTCGACTGCTCCGTCAGTATTCTGAACTCTTCTTCGGAAATCCACGTCGCTTCCTGCAACTCGTCATCTTTCCATCGCACCAAGTATTCTTTCTTTCGCGACCTACGCGTACGCACGAATTCGCGTTCTTCTATTACTTTGTCGATTTCCTCTTTGTGTCAGTTTGGAATCTGCACCGTCTAGTCGATGTTCGACACTTCCGTGCTTCCGCTTCTTGAACCTTCTTCAAACTTGTATAGATATGAGACATTGAACGTGGGTGAAATGCTCAAGTCTTTCGGCAGCTCCAACACATAAGTGTTGTCTAAAATCTTTCTCAGAATCTTACATGGTCCAATCTTCTTCAGCTTTAGCTTGTTACACATTCCCGTCAGAAATCTCTCCTTCCGCAAATGTGCATAGACTAAGTCTCCTTCGTTGAACGACTGTAGGCTCTTCTTCCTATCAGCTCTCAACTTTTATGCCGCGTTACTTTTTTCTATGCTCTTTCACACATCTTCATGCACTTCTTTCATATGCTCTGTGAATGATTCTGCATCCACGCTTTTCCTGATTTATGTCAGTAACTCGACCAAATCTACCACTCCATGTGGACTTCGTCCTTGAACTATCTGGAATGGGATCAGACCTGTCGACCAATTCACATAATTATTGTATGAGAACTCTGCTTGCGCCAACATGTTCTACCACTACTTGGGTTTGTCGGCCACCAAACACCTCAAAAGGTTTCCCAAACTTCTATTCACCACCTCGGTCTGTCCATCTATCTGTGAATGATATGTCGAGATAAACTGTAACCTCGTGTCCAGTTTCTTCCATAGGGTTCTCTATAAATGACCCATAAACTTGGTATCTCTATCCGACGTGATACTCTTTGGAAACCTATGCAATCTAACTATCGCTTGGAAGAATAGTACAACAATGCTTGTGGCGTCACTTGTCTTCTCACACGGAATAAAGTGTTGCATCTTCAAAAATCTGTCAACCACAAAAAATATTGAATCGCTTCCCTGCCGTTTCTTCGGCAATCCTATCACAAAATCCATGCTCAGGTGCTCCCATTGGGTATTTGGCACTGGTAACGGCTTGTACAACCCCATATTCTGACTTCTTCCCTTTTCCAACTGGAAAACTCGACACTGTCATACACACTTACCGACATCTGTCGTCATTCTTTCCCAATAATACTTTTCTTCGACCAATGCCTTGGTATTGTCAATGCCAAAATGACCTGCTAATCCACCGTTGTGCAGTTCTCGGATTAGGGTCTCTCTTACGGATCCTCTGGGAATACACAACTATTGTCCCCTGAACAAGTATCCCTCTTGGATGAAATAATCCAAGTATGGCGTTATGTCGACACTCCATGGTTCTCAACTCGCCTTCCATGCTTTCGCAAAATCCTCATCGGTAGCATATTGTGCTTTCACCGACTCTATTCTTGTTTCCTGAACTGTCGTCGTGTTCAGCAATGCAACCCTTCGACTCAGCATGTCGGAAACCTTGTTCGAATTTTCCGAATTATGTCGCAACATGAAGCTATATCCCTATAGGAACTCAACCCATTTCATGTTCCGCTGATTTAACTTCAACTAAGTATTCAAATACCTCAGTGCTTGGTGATCTATGTACAACACAAATTCCTTGAGAAACAAATAATGCCTCCACTTCTTCAATGCTTGGACAATAGCATAGAATTAGTAGTCATAGACCGAATATTTCCGCTTCACATCATCCAACTTCTCACTGAAGAATGCAAATGGTTGGCCCTCCTATCTCAACACTACTCCAATTGCCATTCCACTCGCGCCGCAATCGACTTGGAAAAATTTGTCGAAATATGGGAGCACTAACACTGGGCTCTTAGTGACCTCTTCCTTCAACTTTTCAAAATCTTTCTGCACAGCTTCCGTCCACTTAAACTACCCTTTTCTCATGAACTCTTTCAAAGGTGCACATATCCAACTGAATCCCTCGATGAACTTCCTATAGAAACTGGCAAGTCTATGGAAACTTCGCACTCCAGTCGCACTTGTCGGTTCCGGCCAATCCAATATTTCCTTCACCTTCTCTAGGTCCATCACCAAACCTTTACCCGATATTACAAATCCCAAGTATACCAATTCTTCCTTCATGAAGAAGCATTTTTGCAGGTTCACCATCATCTTCTCTTCCTACAACTTCTGCAATACTTTTTGAATGTGCTCCAAGTGTTCTGTCTTGGTTCGACTAAATATCAGGATGTCGTCTAGGTATGCTACGACGAACTTACCCAGGAATGGATTCAGTACCTCATTCATCAACCGCATGAATGTACTGGGTGCATTATTCAATCTGAATTGCATGACTAACCACTCATATAGCCCTTCCTTCATCTTGAATGTTATTTTCCATTCATCCCCTTCTCTAACCCGAATCTGGTGATAACTACTCTTTAGGTCAAACTTCGTGAAGTACTTTGCTCCACTCAAGCAATCCATCAAGTCGTCCATTATTGGAAATGGAAACCGATACTTGATCATGATTTTGTTGATAGATCTGGAGGCTGTACACATCCTCCATTCTCCACCCTTCTTCAGCGCTAATATTATTGGTACCGCGCATGGGCTTAGACTCTCTCTGATCAATCCCCTGTCCAACAACTCCTGGACCTGTCTATTGAGTTCTTGACTCTTTTTCGAAGTCATTCTATGTGGTGCCTTGTTTGGAAGACTCGACCCTGGAAGCAAGTCGATCTGATGGGATATACTTCTCGTCAATGGCAATCCCATCGGTGCCTCATCGACTACTATGCTCCTGAACCCATCAAGCATCTTTTCGACTTCGACCAAAATTCTCTCCATTATTGACCTTTGAACACATGGACCTTTCAGAATGATGGCGAAACATCCCGACTGTTTTTCCTCCTCCGCAAGGAATCCTTGGATGAACACATCAGCACTCGCTTCTCCCAATAGTTTCTCTCACCCTTCTTACAGTCGGCTTGGTCCTGATCCTGCTTCGCCTTCAAAGTTTTCCACGTGCCATTTTTCCACACTGTGACTATGTTGTCTTGACCATCATAGATCATCTTTCGATCATATTTCCATTGTCTTCCTAACAACAGATGACATGCGTCCATTGGGATTACGTCGCATAGTACACTCTCTTCAAGCTTCCCGACCTTGAAGTTTACCACGCACTGTCTGGTTACCTTGACATGATGTCCTTTCTGCAACCAAGAGATCTTGTATGGGTGTGGGTGTTCTCGATATCTCAAACCTACTTTTTCGATGACCTCTGTCAACTCAAGATTCACTGTATTGCCACCATCAACTATGGTCATGCAATACCACTCGCCGATCCGCACTCTAGTTCAAAAGATTGCCTTTCGTTGTGTTGGTTCTTTCTTGTCACGTTGGTCATTTTGAACCAACATCCTTCTAGTCATCATGGCTTGACTCTTCCTCTTCCCATCCTCACTCCTGTCAGATGTCAACTCCGCCCTCTCATCGAGTTTCTCATCTCTTCAATGTATGGGTTTCGACTCCTCTGCAACATGTAGGTTTTCTTGGCATTCATATGCCTTGTGTCCGACTCCTCGACACTTGTAACAAAACACAGTTGGTCTGTCAACTCCTTTTCTGTCGGATGGACCACTTTGACCATACGCACCTCGACCCTGTGTCTCTCAAACATCGCGTCGGTTTTCTTACGATTTCTCCTTAGTCGATGTCCCTTCCACGTGTCAGTTGTCTTCAACGGCTTCTCTCCGGGTTCCACTACTTTGGCCTTTCGCAGAAGCAGTATTCGCACCTTGACCAGTCATCCTGCCTATGGTCGATGCGGATTTCATCGACAGTTTCTCTTCTGCCCTCAGAGCTAACTAGTAGGCTTCACTGACCGCTCTAAACCTTAACAGGCTCAACTCGTCCTGTATGGCATACTTCAAGCCATTCACATATCTAGCAACAGCTTCTTCACCTTCGTCGGTTTGTCCTGACCCTATCGACAATCTGTAGAACTCTTCCTTGTATTCCTTCACAGACATCTCTTTTTGTCGATTCTGCAACTTACGGAACAAGGAAATTACAGAGTCACCTAGCAAGAACTTCCCTTTCAGCTTGGCGACCATCTTGTCCCAAGATTTGATTTTCTCCTTTCCTTTCTTGACTCTATCAGCCTGCACATTGTCCCACCACAATGAGGCATGACCCTTCAACCTCAGACATGCAGTCTTAACCCATCTAGGGTCCTCGATCTGCTCTACGTCAAAGTATTTATCCATTTATCTTAACCAATCGATCAAGTCTTCTGGGTCCAGACTTCCTGAGTAGGTACACACATCTATCTTTGTCCTACCTCTCATCTCCGTCAGAAGCTTTATGAGTTTGTCTTATGGTTCTTCCCCTTCTATTTCCCATGCTTCCACCTCTTCGACCAACTCGTCGTTGTGGTCTAATTGATCATGAACGCATCCATGACTTTGGATTTCTTTGATCGATGTGAATTCACTAGTCAAACTTCGCATTGTTCGCATGCACTCGTCGAACATTTCACGATCAACCGTGACTGCAGCACCACATGCTCTTCGTCCAACTCCTCGAACGTTTATGCCTCTCTGATCCATTTTCAACTGCAGCTGAAACTCCCACTTGTCCAATTGCTACTTGACTTTCACAAGTCACAATGGCCTAATCACATTAGCCATATTCATTAGAGTTTTCAAAGTTGATGTTAAGGGTCAAATAATTGCCAAGGAGGAAAATTACTAGTTTCCTAGGTTTGGGGTGGAAGCTTTGGGATTTGGAATAATGGGGATAATAAATGATGTTTGAACATTAGAATGGCATAAATATTTAATAAAGGAGCTAAATAAATATATACAAGTGAAAATCAAAGTGGCATTTCATCATGAAGACACATGGAGGAAGTGGGACCCACATATGGCTAGATTTCCCCACTACATTTGGCATCATTCTCTCACCAATTCGAATTCAAGGTGAATGGTAACATACTTGGGGAAGTCCAAAAGGTATTATTCATGGAATAAATCATCCAAGGTCTAAATATAGAGGAAGAGTAACTCCCATGGAAGAGGAAGAGGCAATTTGGAGCTAGTGAGACACTTGGGCTAGATTCCCTAGCTCTATGACAACAATGATGAAGATGCTATGACACCTATGACACAAATCAGACCTGAAGGCTGACATATGACATATATGACATGTCAGGGCTAAAAATAGACTCCAAGAGGGCGCTCAAGGGTGTTAGGGCAGCTAAGATGCTTCCACATGTGATTTGGTGGAAGTGGGAGACTAGGAATTGTTGTACAAGTGGCGTTCTTTGGAATCTCTTCCCAACTTGAGTTGGCATGAGTCTCTTGGAAGGAATTCGACCCATGGAGGCCATTAGAACTTTATAAATGTCAATAACAAAGAATGAAACCAGCTTTTGATCATTTGTAGAATTTGTAATTGCATTTGTGAAGAGGGAGAGCTAGTGGATGACTAGTTTCTTGCCTTAGCCAATTTCGAGGGTGAAAGATTCCCATCCAAGTTGGTGATTGGAAAGGCCATTCAGACCTTTCATTTGGAGCTTTAATGGAGTCTTTATTTGCAGGTCTAAGCTATAGGGCAGCTCATGGTTTCTTCTATTGCAGCTCACTCCTTCAACCATTTCCGGTTTTGATGGCATATTCTTGATCCTTGAGGGAGGGCGTTTTTGGTGAGCTATTGTACTCTTTGGGGAATATTTTAATGCCCCATTTATTTTGTGATATGAATTAAATACTCTGTTCTTCATCTGCAAAAAGTTTCAGGTCGAAATTCCAAGTAGAAATGTATAAATCTCATTTTTAATGGAAGAACAATGCCATTTCCCCACTACCTTGTTGTGAGCCAATGTATTGATGATGATTTCGAATGGATGGATGATTCTCTGATATATTTGTGGTCAATATAATTCCATGGATGTCTTCTACAAGTTTCATGTACTGTACTTGAGCATTTGAAGTATTTTTACTTAGTTTAATTGCACTCGGAGAAGAAATAGTGCCATTTCCCCAAGGGTCGAATTGGTGATTTTTGCAGTTGAATGGGAGAGGGTTGGAACAGATATAATAATCAATTAATGGTGCACATGAGACCTTAATAACATCCTTAATACATTCCCTACCTCTTTTCATAAATTTGAGTGGCTTTGGAGGCATTTGGGAAGCCATTTTCAATACTTACCCCAGGGGGATTTGAACCCCAAATTACTAGTAAAATTGCATACTTGGTCCAGAATCTTAAGAGAGTTTGCAGAGGTATTTTGGTGGCCATATATCATCCCTGAACATCATATTCAAGTCTTAATATCATTCATACACCTTCCTTGAAGATTTGAAGGCATTTGGAGTCAATTCGAGACATAGAGACCAATACTAGTCAAAGGCAAATTACTAGTAAAGTTCCCTACATTGGCCAGAATTGAAAGAGTATTTGCAGAAGTATTTTAAAGGTCCAAAGGCATCCTTAAAACACATATTTATGTTCTAATCTCATTCATATACCTTCTCAGAAGATTTGAAATCATTTGGGGCAAATTTGGGACCTAGAGATCAAACTAGTCAAAGGTCGAACTAGGGAAAAAAAGTGGAAAATTGCCATTTTAATAAAATTCCTAACAAGGGACATTACAGTGGTATCAGAGCATGGTCCTTGCACCTGTGTATTAGGTACATACATTCAAGAATAATTGGCAGCCATGTCTTACTATTATGATGAATCCTATGAGTACAATTCTTATGAGGAATATGCAGATGCTTATGAGCAATATGAAGCAGAATGTGAATGGTATGAGGAAGAGGTGCCATCATGCAACACTTTTTACAATTTCAAGAGAAATGAAGATTATTCTTATGACTTTAAATCTGATGAATATGAGTGTGTCACACCAACCAAGGATAATTCTATGAGTGAGTTCCAAAGATGGAGAGCAAAATATAAAACCTTGCCCCAACAATATCAAAAATATCAAGAATATCTTGCTTTTAGCAAAAATACACAAAATGCCATGTCTTTTGAGTACTATGCTGAACATGTTTTTGAAAATAGGCCCAAAAATGAGGATGTGGAGTTAGTGAAGAAAGGTTTATGCCCTTCTTGTAAGAACCCTTGGAGCGAGTATCATATATGTGTGCATGAAATGATGTCCTCTTTGATGAGAGCTTTTGAGATTTATTCAAGAAGGGATTCCAAATATACCGATCCTAAGGAAAACAAGGGGAAAAATGAATCAGCTTGCTTGAAGGAGAAAAATGAAGAGACATCACAAGAGCATGAAGAAGATTCTATTGAAAATATGGAAGATCATTTCGAGACACCTTCTAGCTTAGACATGAACCAAAGAGCATCTACTGATGGATGCTTAAACTATGAAGGAGTACCTACTGATGGGTGCTCACACCTCTATTTTGGTGACATAGAGATCACTTTTGAAAGTGTTGCTGCAAGCCCAAGTTCCATTAAGCATGATAATGAAGACCTTGTAGCAGTTGAAGAAGAACCAAGATCAACTTCCCCATCACCACTTGAGCTTCATGAAGTTGGTCCAAGCAAAAATGAAGAAGATGAGGAGGTTCATTTGAAAGAGCCTCATTTTCTTGAAGGGTCCTTAAAGATGAATGAAAAGAAGATCCAAGAGTCCCTCAGCATTCTCCATGAGACTCAAGCATTGGTGTCAAATTCTTGTTGGAGAGCTACTTCATTGGAGGAAACATCCTTCCTTGAAGATATGGAGAAGATTCAAAGAGCAATGTGCCACATCAAAGGTAATTTCATGTCTTTGCTTTTTGATAGAAACCATTTGTTTGAGCTTAATGAATTGTTACATGATGCATACTTGAAGAATAATGAGGATATTCATAAGCTCACAATTCAAAATGAGCAACTTCTTGAAAAGTTGCAAGATACTTGTTTTTCCTCCTATGTTTCAGATTGTCAAATGGTAGATTGTTTGGAGGATTCTCATGACATGGTGGATCATGAGAAATGTGAAAATTTGAATGTTCTTGATGTGTTTGGAGATGAACTTGAAGAGATCCAAACACTTGATGTGGTGGAAGAAGAATTTGAATTGCCTCTTGATGAAGGTTGTGCAATTTTTAAAGAAGAGCATGATTCATCTACATTGGAACCAAACTATGACAAAGAGTTCACACTTTTGAAGGAGCTGCATGATACTACCCATATGGATCCTCCCCATGATGAAACTTCTGTACTTTTTGATCATTTGGGTGATTTGGTTCATTCTCCTACATCCTACAATTCCATGTTTTGCAACATTAGTCTCAATGAAGTATGGGTGAAAGGGTTCTTTTTGATGGTGCCACATGAGGAGTATGATATGGTTGGAGCACATTCTTATTCACATTTGCAGCAGCATACTTTATTACTTTATGATGATGCACATCTACATGGATGCACCTATGATATGCATTTGAGTCACTTGAAGACTCATGGTTTTTCTTGCTCAACACTTGATTCATTTGATGTTGGAGGAACTTCATCCAACACTTGGGTGAATAGATTTATGATTGGAGAACATTTTTGTTGGAATCCACATACTTTGTTATATCTTTATGATAATCACATTCAGGGATGTATGGGTGAGACTTCTTTGAGTCATTTGAAGTCTCCTTGTTTTTTCTGCTCATTATTTGGTTCAGATTTTAGTGGAGATTCTTCATTCACTTCTTGGATGAAAGAATACATGGCTGAATATTTTGATGCATATCACATCCTTTTGGAGCAGCTTTATAGGACATGGGATCCTCACCTATGTCATTGGAGCAGATTTGATTGGTCACTTGAAGCTTGTATGCACTTGGAAAACGGTGGTCTACTTGCTTGGAGGTATAAGCACTTTCATGATTCTTTGATGAAGCACCTCCTTGATATTAATTTTCATTATGTAGTTATGTACTTTGATGATATATATTTTGTACTCATGATGTTTGGAAGAATGCATACAAGAAAATGGGATCCAGGAATCCTGTTATATGATGGTATGGGTTGGAGAGCACTCTTAATTGTTCGGGTGCAATACAAGCAATGGGACCCTGGAATAATTTTTATCTCATTGGTTTCAAATTTTTTGGGGAAACAAGCAGTATGGGAGATGGATTTCCCCACTTAATAAAGTGATTTTTATCAGAGTAGTGCAGCAGCAAGCATGTTGGTTCCTCTCTAAAATATTCATGGAAACTCAAAGACTCAAGGTTTGGCAATTCAATGGCAACTTCAAAGAATTATACAGAAAGCAGGTTCTTCAACACCCATGTTTGAAATTGCTTGAGGACAAGCAATATTGGGAAGGGAGGATTTGTCATGTCCCAAATTTGGAATTGGGTCACAATGGCCTAATCACATTAGCCATATTCATTAGAGTTTGCAAAGTTGATGTTAAGGGTCAAATAATTGCCAAGGAGGAAAATTACTAGTTTCCTAGGTTTGGGGTGGAAGCTTTGGGATTTGGAATAATGGAGATAATAAATGATGTTTGAACATTAGAATGGCATAAATATTTAATAAAGGAGCTAAATAAATATATACAAGTGAAAATCAAAGTGGCATTTCATCATGAAGACACATGGAGGAAGTGGGACCCACATATGGCTAGATTTCCCCACTACATTTGGCATCATTCTCTCACCAATTCGAATTCAAGGTGAATGGTAACATACTTGGGGAAGTCCAAAAGGTATTATTCATGGAATAAATTATCCAAGGTCGAAATATAGAGGAAGAGTAACTCCCATGGAAGAGGAAGAGGCAATTTGGAGCTAGTGAGACACTTGGGCTAGATTCCCTAGCTCTATGACAACAATGATGAAGATGCTATGACACCTATGACACAAATCAGACCTGAAGGCTGACATATGACATATATGACATGTCAGGGCTAAAAATAGACTCCAAGAGGGCGCTCAAGGGTGTTAGGGCAGCTAAGATGCTTCCACATGTGATTTGGTGGAAGTGGGAGACTAGGAATTGTTGTACAAGTGGCGTTCTTTGGAATCTCTTCCCAACTTGAGTTGGCATGAGTCTCTTGGAAGGAATTCGACCCATGGAGGCCATTAGAACTTTATAAATGTCAATAACAAAGAATGAAACCAGCTTTTGATCATTTGTAGAATTTGTAATTGCATTTGTGAAGAGGGAGAGCTAGTGGATGACTAGTTTCTTGCCTTAGCCAATTTCGAGGGTGAAAGATTCCCATCCAAGTTGGTGATTGGAAAGGCCATTCAGACCTTTCATTTGGATCTTTAATGGAGTCTTTATTTGCAGGTCTAAGCTACAGGGCAGCTCATGGTTTCTTCTATTGCAGCTCACTCCTTCAACCATTTCCGGTTTTGATGGCATATTCTTGATCCTTGAGGGAGGGCGTTTTTGGTGAGCTATTGTACTCTTTGGGGAATATTTTAATGCCCCATTTCTTTTGTAATATGAATTAAATACTCTGTTCTTCATCTCCAAAAAGTTTCAGGTCGAAATTCCAAGTAGAAATGTATAAATCTCATTTTTAATGGAAGAACAATGCCATTTCCCCACTACCTTGTTGTGAGCCAATGTATTGATGATGATTTCGAATGGATGGATGATTCTCTGATATATTTGTGGTCAATATAATTCCATGGATGTCTTCTACAAGTTTCATGTACTGTACTTGAGCATTTGAAGTATTTTTACTTAGTTTAATTGCACTGGGAGAAGAAATAGTGCCATTTCCCCAAGGGTCGAATTGGTGATTTTTGCAGTTGAATGGGAGAGGGTTGGAACAGATATAATAATCAATTAATGGTGCACATGAGACCTTAATAACATCCTTAATACATTCCCTACCTCTTTTCATAAATTTGAGTTGCTTTGGAGGCATTTGGGAAGCCATTTTCAATACTTACCCCAGGGGGATTTGAACCCCAAATTACTAGTAAAATTGCATACTTGGTCCAGAATCTTAAGAGAGTTTGCAGGGGTATTTTGGTGGCCATATATCATCCCTGAACATCATATTCAAGTCTTAATATCATTCATACACCTTCCTTGAATATTTGAAGGCATTTGGAGTCAATTCGAGACATAGAGACCAATACTAGTCAAAGGCAAATTACTAGTAAAGTTCCCTACATTGACCAGAATTGAAAGAGTATTTGCAGAAGTATTTTAAAGGTCCAAAGGCATCCTTAAAACACATATTTATGTTCTAATCTCATTCATATACCTTCTCAGAAGATTTGAAATCATTTGGGGCAAATTTGGGACCTAGAGATCAAACTAGTCAAAGGTCGAACTAGGGAAAAAAAGTGGAAAATTGCCATTTTAATAAAATTCCTAACAAGGGACATTACACTCTACCTGACCGCAGCTAGAGCTGTTAACACACTCAACACTGGGTTCACTTTCAGCAGTGATACAAACTGACATTCTCCTGCTCACAGGATGCTTCAACTCAACCAGACTCCTTTCTAGCTCTGATATTACCTGTTCTTTCTGGCTCTGATACCAACTGACGCAAGGCAGGTCGGTCGGACCTTCTTGCTCAACAATAACACATGACACACACATGTTCAAATGAACTGGATGTAAACAGGATGCTAGAAGCTTCCTTCTATTACCTCAATCGAATTACGGTTACAATGCTTAATGCAAGGAAATCAAAACACTAACTCGTCGGCCTCATCTTATTGCAATATACAGAAGTAATGGCGTGTTCTCTTTGTGTTTCGACCTTCACCCTCTCGATGTTCATTGAGGAACTCTGAGATATGGATAAGATCTTCTTTGTGCTTGGCTAATGAGTGATTGTTCTCTCCAATCTACTGATCGAATCCTGAACGACTGCTCTCATCGATCCTCTACTGACTGAACTCCTTACTTTGTGTCTGCGCGCTAGTCTTCTACCCTGTTGGTGCTCTGCTGTTGTTCCCGAGATCACTCCGACCCCCGAGACAGGATTCCTCTGTCTACGGAATCCTCCCGATCCTGCAGACTTGCAGTTGTCAGCACCCTCTGGCCTTGCTGCACAACCTCCACCTATGGTGACATCTGTCATGATCTCAACCACCTTCAATAACTACTCATAACTTTCTTAGCAACCCTGAACGGCTACCAAGCACTCCGCTTGACTTGTGAGCCATCATAACTCTGCTAGAGTAGTCGGTCCCATCACTGACCTCGACCATACTGTCTTCTGTCATCCTTCGACTTATTTGTTGACTTCCTTTCGTGTCTTTGGCTTTGCGAGTCCACCCCTTCCTCCTCACTTTGCATCCGCCTCAAACCTGTCGATGTTGTTGTTTGACAACCTATCGACACTCGACCTCTTTCCCTGCAACTCTACCATTTGTTAACCTTAGACATGTTGACTCTCGACCTTACTCCTTCTGTCGATGCACCTCGACAGCTTCTTTCTTGACTTATTGACTTCGAAAGTCAATCTCCCTTTCACACGAGTGGTCGTCGGCACTCCCCCTGGTCGAATTCTCATGTCGATCAACTTCGACAGATCTGCCTAGGTCCCGATGTTCCTGGATCAAAATGCTTCTTGCAATTTTGCAGCACTATCAAAAAATTTCTGTAGCACTATCAATTCAGTAGCGCTATCTAATTCTGCAATGCGGAGCTATTACATAAAATTACATTCAAATCTGGAAGAACTATTGAGTGGACACAGCTTCACAATGGAGGTCAGTGTTCGCAATGGAGGGCCATAAGAGCGCAATCTTCACAATGGTGGAGATCCATACCAAATTACAGCACAAGAATTCATCAAGTTCTAGGTATCAAAACTAGCACAATACTTTAAATAATTTGCAGCTCAAATTCGATTCAAACAACTCCACGCAGGTCACACATGTTGCAGACAACCTCAATCGCATTCAAACTCCCCCGCAGAATTAGATTTTGCAATGGCCATACAAAACACAGTAGAAGTTGTTTTACCTGCACACATCACAACTAGCACAATAATTTGTAGCAGACGCTCTCAGTCTCAGTCTTTATTTCGCATTCCAACAGGCTCCATGCTCATGGTTAGGTAGAATTCTCACTACGCTAATCAATGCTGCAGAAAGGGAACAACACTTCACAATTTGTAGCACCCACACTAAATTCGTTGAGTGGAGTCATGGCCCATGGAGGAATTGAAAAACCATTGAGGTTGTATGAAATGTCCCAAATTTGGCATTGGGTCACAATGGCCTAATCACATTGTCCCTATTCAGTAGAGTTTGTCAAATTGATGCTAAAGTTCAAATAATTGCCAAGGAGGAAGATTACTAGTTTCCTAGGTTTGGGGTGGAAGCTTTGGGATTTGGAATAATGGGGATAATAAATAATGTTTGAACATTAGAGTGGAATAAATATTTAACAAAGGAGCTAAATAAATATATACAAGTGAAAATCAAAGTGGCATTTGATCATGAAGACACATGGAGGAAGTGGGACCCACATATGGCTAGATTTCCCCACTACACTTGGCATCATTCTCTCACCAATTCGAATTCAAGGTGAATGGTAACATACTTGGGGGAGTCCAAAAGGTATTATTCATGGCATGACTCATCCAAGATCGAAATATAGAGGAAGAGTAACTCCCATGGAAGAGGAAGAGGGAATTTGGAGCTAGTGAGACACTTGGGCTAAATTCCCTAGCTCTATGACAACAATGATGAAGATGCTATGACACCTATGACACAAATAAAACCTGAATGCTGACATATGACATGTCAGGGCTGAAAATAGACTCCAAGAGGGCGCTCGAGGGTGTTAGGGAAGCTAATATGCTTCCATATGTGATTTGGTGGAAGTGGGAGACTAGGAATTGTTGTACAAGTGGCGTTCTTTGGAATCTCTTCCCAACTTGAGTTGGCATGAGTGTCTTGGAAAGAATTCGACCCATGGAGGACATTAGAACTTTATAAATGTCAATAACAAAGAATGAAACCAGCTTTTGATCATTTATAGAATTTACAATTGCATTTGTGAAGAGGGAGAGGCAGTGGATGATTAGTTTCTTACCTTAGCCAATTTCGAGGGTGAAAGATTCCCATCCAAGTTGGTAATTGGAAAGGCTATTCAGACCTTTCATTTGGAGCTTTAATGGAGTATTTATTTGCATGTGTAAGCTACAGGGCAGCTCATGGTTTCTTCTATTGCAGCTCATTCCTTCAACCATTTCCAGTTTTGATGGCATATTCTTGATCCTTGAGGGAGGGCATTTTTGGTGAGCTATTGTACTCTTTGGGGAAGCTTTTAATGCCCCATTTCTTTTGTAATATGAATTAAATACTCTTTTCTTCATCTCCAAAAATTTTCAGGTCGAAATTCCAAGTAGAAATGTATAAATCTCATTTTTAATGGAAGAACAATGCCATTTCCCCACTACCTTGTTGTGAGCCAAGGTATTGATGATGATTTCGAATGAATGGATGATTATCTGATATATTTGTGATCAATATACTAAAATGGATGTCTTCTACAAGTTTCATGTACTGTACTTGAGCATTTGAAGCATTTTTACTCAGTTTAGTTGTATTGGGAGATGAAATAGTGCCATTTCCACAAGGGTCGAATTGGGGATTTTTGTAGTTGAATGGGAGAGGGTGAGAACAGTTGTAATAATCCATTAATGGTGCATATGATACTTTAATAAAATACTTAACACATTACATACCTCTGTTCATAAATTTGAGTGGGTTTGGAGGCATTTGGGAAGCCATTTTCAGTACTTACCCTAGGGGGATTTGAACCCCAAATTACTAGTAAAATTGCATAATTGGTCCAGAATCTTAAGAGAGTTTGCAGAGGTCTTTTGGTGGACATATGTCATCCATAAACATCATATTCAAGTTATAATATCATTCATACACCTTCCTTGAAGATTTGAAGGCATTTGGAGTCAATTTGAGACCTAGAGACCAATACTAGTCAAAGGAAAATCACTAGTAAAGTTACCTACATTGATCAGAATTGAAAGAGGATTTGAAGAAGTATTTTAAAGGTCCAAAGGCATCCCTAAAACACATATTTATGTTCTAATATCATTCATATACCTTCTCAGAAGATTTAGGATCATTTGGGGCAAATTTGGGACCTAGAGATCAAAACTAGTCAAAGATCGAACTAGAGAAAAAAAGTGGAAAATTGCAATTTTAATCAAATTCCTAATAAGGGACATTACATTGTAGCTCCAAGAGCTTTAGCTAGCAATAACAACGTATATCGCATCTCTTCATGTAATCTCCACAAATACAAAGGCGCATGTTCTCAACCAAAACTTTACCAAAATATTTTAGGGATCGACCATGGGTGCAACCAAAACTTTACCAAAATATTTTAGGGCTCGACGTGCTCAGTGCATAAGTCTCTCAACGCCCAAAAAGTAGGCTCATGTCACCATCACACAACACCAACGCAGATTCAACTCATGACCAGGAAGCTAGTAAATAGCTCCATAGTAGTGCACCATGCCAAGAGGTCTCACGATGAGATAGCCAACAGTTTCCAACGGTCACACGGTCAAAATAAATCTACCATTTTCAGTACACAACTTCATTTTGTGAAGGGAGGAGAGCCCACGCAGCTCTCAGAATGCTTCATTTGAGAGGTGTTACCATTAATTCACGAGTGGCCTTCAAAAGGAAGGCACAACTTGATAAGGATAGAGGAGAGGGAATAGATCACTCCAAGGAAACTTAGTGAACCAATGCAGCTCTTGTATTTTTATCCTCACGCTTTGTTTCACCACTCTCTCAGGCTCCACGAGCAGCTTCACTATTTAATGCAACTCCAGGAAAATATTCCCCATGATGCATTCTTTTTCCATGGGTATTCCAAACGCATCAATACTCGGGTAATTCGCTCTACATAGCTCCACGTTGCACAACAATAAACCAGTTAACAGGTCACAAACTAGTTCGCAGCTACACAACAAAAGATACCATTCAACAAGGAAGATTTAGGGTTTCCACCCTTTACGTAGTCAATGCTTCACAGATATAGCTCGACTGCAAGCTTCAAATGGAGTATATATGCTCTCAACACATGCTGCATTAAAAATTAGGGTTTCCAACAATGAAAAACTTCAATATGAAGAGACATGTTAGGTCGTGGTCCATTTCTCCACGATAGTATTCTCATATATAGCTCTAGCTCCACTTTACAATATACACTCTTAAAAAAACAATCTTCACGTCTCAAAGGAAGCTTGTCGTTCGTGGATATGAGCACTTAGACAACAACACCATGAATCGATAGATGAATACATAGAGTTCAAACCAGTATTCAAAAGAGTAGATAATATGCAAATAGATTTGATGTAGAGTTCCACCGGGCTTAAAACATCTCCTCAACGCAGGAACTTGATTAGGTGTCTCAAAGAAACGATATTTTTTCAATATTCAACACAGTTTTAACACTTGTAAACCGATTTCAAATCACATTCTCCTTCCCTGTCCATAAAGACAACTTCAATGCAACAGTTCCACACAGTCTTCACGCACTTAATGTAGAAGAGAATAAGCAAACGTATGTGTAACATGTAGGACCGCTTGCATGGATTTCAATCAGTGTGCAGTGTGGAGGAATATCCAGGAAGATGGAAGAGGGCCATTATGGCAGCATTATTGATGAGGAAACGCTGAGGGTACATTCAAGATTAGGTGCTTTGCATCGGAAACCAAATACGATATCTCTTATTCATATTTGGAATTGAAGAAACTGAAATTGTTGAGCTGCTTTGACATCTCCACTTCCAGGTACTACTCTCGTCTCTCTCTACTTTATCCCGGTGAAACTTTAATATGGAAATTTAAATTGTCTTGTTCTAGAATTCTTAAAACAGTTAGTATGGGAAAAGAAAAAATATGTCCATGTTAAATTGGCTACTTGCTACCTGATGTTAATGGCCAAGCATTGCGATATAGAAATGATAAATCTTCAAATCATGTTTGTTGAACTTGGTCTTACCAATCTCAGTAAATTGTAGTCATATCTCCTTGGAACCATAATTTTTCTGATATATGATCTTTACTAATTAAATCATGTATTTTTTTAAATGATTTGAATTAATTTTTAATTTTTTATGATATAAATTACAATTTTTTTAAGATATAAGTTATAATTATTTTAGTTATCTTATGTTTATTACTATAAACGTTGTGTTTTTAAATAGTTTTTTGTTATTTTTTAAAATTCATAGAGAAAAATTTAGAAAAAATAAACAATGATAACATTGACATAATGTTAGCCCGCCCATAGCCCGCTGGCAAATTTGGCATAAAGTAGTGAATTGCAGTTCGATAGATCGGATTTTATTCAAAAGCATTAATGTATAAGTACACATGGCTGGATTAGATTCATTCAAACACTAAAAAAAATAGGTTAGGCTGCATCCAATATTGATGTGTGTGAAAACAAATCGGCTTAAATCCAAAATCTGGCCATCAGAATGCCTCATTTCGGGCTATTCTCCTGAATCCGTCGAACTAAAAATTGGTGAAAATTGCATATTTTAGTTTAGATTTGCAATTGTCGATCACGATCACATCAAGATTATATGCATGAACCCTATGTGTGGATCTGTCTCATTCATCCACCCAAAGTTCAGTGAGCGTAAGGTATCTTGTAAGGTTTAAACTTATGCAGAGAAGAAAATTATATATATATATTTTTAAGCAAAACAAAGTATACTATGACATTCACACATAATATACAAAGATTTACCTTGGAAATCCCTAATCGAAAAAACCAACAAAACTTAGAGCCACACTTTTTATTTTCTCTTATTGATTATTAACCACTCACAATACAAATATAGGTATTCTGCAACATCCAAAACCCTAATCTGTTAACTTGAATTACAAAATAGACTTCAATGCCTTAACTAAGATTAAATTACATATTTTTAGAAAGAACCCAAAAATAGCCCAAAAAGTTTTGAACTTGCTTCGCTCATATTGGAAATGGGTTGACACCCATTTTCGATGTCTGCTTTGTGAAATGGGGAGGGCGTCGTCATGCCCCCCCTATAACCCCCCGAGCCAATGCTTCATGCAATGCCCGACGCATACAGTACAACACTAGATGGAGGGTATTTTCAAGTCAAGGTCAAAAACGCACCCCCCCCCCACACACACATGCAAATAATATAACACATACTCAACCACTCTCATGCGTAATCTGAGAGCCCCATATTTCAAAGTACTTTCAAATAAATTTTTGATGGTGCTTGAGTTTTATTTGTCTTCAGTGATGTTATTTTTTCTTTTCTTTTCACTCATGTTGGTTTATTAAATCGGATTTGCTCCTATTCCTTGGTGCTTATTGAAAATGTTGGCTAACATAGCTCAGGATTCGACAATTTTTTGCTCGGCCAACCGTCTTCCTCGTTTGCATGTTAAAGGTGTACACAAGGGAACGTAGCAGATTCCTCCGAGTGCTCTACTTGGAAATCTCCCATATTGGAAGCTTTGTTACCAAACTTCTTCAAACCTATATAACGATGGATGGTGGGAGTCATTTCCATGTTGGATGGACAAGCGGCAGTGCTGGGAATAGCCAAAGAGTGGAGGAGTTGGAAAATCAGATCGAATAACTTCGAAAAAAAATTGAATAAAAATGTGACAAACATGACTTAGAATCCATGGAAAAGAGAATGGGTGACAATTTCAACAGCAAGTTAGGGACCTAGAGTGAACAACTAACTCAAAAAGTGACTGAAGAACTGTGAAGGCTCCTCATCGAATAGGCTACAGTCAACCAAGCTCAATGTGACACCAAGAGGATACCATCGACTTTAGTAGGCTCTTGACAGTCCCCTCCAGATGACACGCCTACCTCAAGGGAAAAATCAATGGAGATTGATTAATGGAACGACGCAGTTTGACGAGTCCCAACCATGCTCTCTCTCTTTTTTTATTCATGATCATTTCTTTCTTTCAATTGTCTATAAGTTTTAGTTTTCTAGGGATAGTATAAGAATAGAACGGAATTAGTGTGTCATAGTTTGCATATGCCCTTCTGTTCATTTTGTATAGGCATGTTTTTTGTAAGGGTTGTAGTTTTAGAGGGACAATAAAATAATGGAATAAAGGAAGGATAGTATCATGATGACCTATTTTATAAAGTCTCTTCCATTCATTTTGTATATTTGGGATCAAAGACAGTTCAACTATTTATCTCATTGTCCAGTTAGGCTGCAAACTTTATGAAATATATCGAATGAATATAATGTAACTATTACATGAAAAATTTGCACTATTTGGTTGTATGTGTTCATTTCTGCTTGTTTGTTTCTCCATGACAGCATGTCTATGCTTGTAAACTAGAATACAGTTTCTGGAACCTCTACATCATCATGGGTTCACATGTTTTCATGTTTTAATATAAATATTTTGTTGATACCTTCCATAAATAGTATGTGTTAACCCATGAGATGTCCTAGGTGGAAATTAGGACACGTAAGGGCACGATGAGATGAGTCTCGATTTTAATGAATTATATCTTAATCGGTTGACATGAGATATATATTTGAGCTTATTTAACAAATCCCTAATATCACAACTTTTGGATGAATCTTTGATACAAAATATTACTTCAGAGGAATTTAACGGTATCCAATGATAATGGATTTAGAAGATGGAACAAAATAAAATATATGAGGTGTCTTGAGGAAAAATCTCATACACTTAATGGATGCAAACGTACTGAGCTTTAAAGAAATAATACAGTAGTTCAAACAAGGTGCAAAATATTCATGATTCTTATATTGTCTCATGTTCTCATATATTGTTTCCTTCACTTCCTATGCCTTCAACAGTTATGGGGTTTGGACTGGCTTTGCCCCAAGCATGTTCATCTTCTTTCTAAGGTGAGCAATCTCATTATCCTTATGCTGCATGAGGGACTTGGAATGATATATTTATGTTGGATCCACTCCCAAAGCTATAATATGGACAGTTTAAGAAGTACATTAATGAGCAGTAAAAACTAATATGTTATACCATTCAATTTCACACAGTTTAGGAAGTTAATTAATGACCAGTAAAATTAGATGGTATCCCCACATCCCAAGGTTGTTTTCCACCTCTTTATGGAGTTCTTCTGCTCTCCTCTTTTGTCTTGCTTGTTGTTTTGAAGCACTATGTTCTTCCATGCTTTTTTGAATTGCTAGAACCTCCTCCCAGTTTTATAAGTTTATAATTTTCTCACAGTGTGGTTGAGGAACATACTCATGGGTGGAATTTCTATTAGCTACCCGCAACTTGTAGATGACCTTATGAGGGTCATAAGATCCTTTCTCATCTTTCTCCAAATTTAACTAGCTTAGAAATCCTTCCATGCATTGCAGAGCATTCAATCCCCTTATCTAAAAAGGCCATGTCAATTTTTGTAGAAAGAAGGTCCTTCGGTGCTTGAAATGAGTGCATTTCATATGATTTGATATAAAACTCTGTCTATAACACTCCATAGAAAACACTCTGGGTGTGATAAATGTTGGGAGATTGTAGGGATCCTCTTCAAAACTAGATACCCTTATTATTGTATAGTTTTCATATAGAAACCAATCCCAAAACATCATGTCAGGACTGAACTATGAAATCTTATCATAGTCTGATCATGTAGATTGAACAAATACTCTCACTAAAATTGTTATTCTAGAATTGCAAAGAACACTGAAAGTGTGCAAAATATTGAACTGTATTATATAATGTTACATCAACCAGCCTTGCAAAATTAAGTGGCTACAAAATATATAATTTTACATCAAAAATTCGAATTTCCTTTGAGGCATTCGAAAATATCATAAAAGCAGGCTTACTAAACTAGCTAAAACCCCCCAAGGTAGAAACATCCAACTCCAAATTAGACATAAAGCTCATGAATTGTCCAAAATCCTTTTGGAATGTGATGGAGGATGAAATTAGAAAAATATGATTCCTTTTGGAGAGAAAAATAGGAATAATGGGTTGGCCATCAAAGCAAGTAGTTGCCAAAACCTCTAGATTGCCTAGCTTTTTCCTTATCCACTCAAAAGTAGAAAAAAGAAGTAAAAGTAGTGAAAAATAAGGAAGTGTGCCTTTTCCACTCAGGATATCAAGAAAATAAGGCAGTATGCTCATGAGTGCACTCAAGTGGATAAGGATGACAAGAGGTGGGTCTAGGAAGGAAATATGTGGCCAATAACATAGTAAAACCACCTAGGAAGGTAATACAATGAAATAAAAATTATATACTAAGTATGAAAGTGGGTTTTAATGCTATAACACCACCCCTTAAGCCTGAATGTATGTGACAAAAATAAAAAAAACTTTGGGGCCAGCAAAAAAGGCTTGGTCACCCTTTACATATCATTGTCCAAAAACTGAGGAAAACAGGGAAAACCTCATGGGACAAAACCCTCCCTCAAAATGGACAAGAACAAAATATTGAAACCAGATCTTCAAGAAGCCTTCACTTCATGTTCAGCCACTCCAATAAGCAGATTAATATGGCTGAAATTATTTTCTATGAAGGACTTAGTGAAAATGTTAGCAGTTTGCTCAGTAGAAGGGCAATGCTACAAAACAATCAACTTCTCATGCACTAAACTTCGGATGTAGTGCATATGTACTTAAATGTGCTTGGTTCTTTGTCTAAGTACTGGATCAATGGATATCCTTATAGCACTCTTATTATCAACCCAAATAACATTGGGAGTGCTAAATTCAATCCTGAACTCACAAAGAATTCCTTGCAACCAAATGCACTGAGTAGTTGCATTCATTGCTCCCTGATACTCTGCCTCTACTGAAGAGAGTGCAATAGAATTTTGCTTCTTACTGGACCAGAATATAGGAACCTCTCCAAGCATGAATACAAACCTGGAAGTGGACTTTCGTTCTATGCTATCTCCAGCCCAATCTGATTAAGAAAATCCAACTAAATCCAAAGGGGAATTGGCAACATAGTGGATCCCATGTGTCTTGGTTCCTTGCACAAAGTGCAAGATCATTTTTTAAGCCTTCCAATGGAGTTCATGAGACTTCTCCATATACCTTGCAACATGACTTACTGCATATGCCAAATATGGTCGAGAGTGATTCAAGTACAACATACTTCCAACTAGTTGTCTGTAGAGGGTGTTGTTCACCAAGGGTGTAGAATCCCCTTCTTCTAGCCTGACTCCTGAAAGGAAAGGAGTCTTTGTAGCCTTACAATATTCCATATAGAACCTGTTTAGCAGGTCACAAGAATATTTATATTGATTTACTATGATACCTGAGGGTGACTGTGAGATCTCAATCCCCAAAAACTGCCTGAGTATCCCCAAGTCTGTCATGGAGAAAGCTTGATGCAAAGTTGTCTTCAGTGATGAAATTTCATCAATGGAACTTCCTGTGATTAGTAATTCATCAAAATACAACACTATAATCAGAATTTTACCATTTGTGCACTTTAGATACACATTCGGATCATATTTACACCGGTTGAAACCTCGTGTCAGGAGGAAATGGTCCATCTTTGCATACCAAGCTCTGGGAGCTTCCTTGATTCCATACAATGATCTTCTTAGCCTACACACAAGTGATGGATATGAAATATAGCCTTCAAGTTGCTGCATATAGATATCCTCCTCGATATATCCATGAATAAAATAAGACTTCACATACATGTGATGAACTGCCCTACACTTTGTTGCTGCAACTACCAAGATGATTCGAATGAAGTCCATCTTTTCCACTGGGGAAAAGGTCTCATTATAGTCCATAAATTGGCCTTGGTAAAATATGTAAATTTTCTGAGTTTTACTGCTTGCTGGTTTATGTCAACATTTCAATGGTTTTCACCTTCAGTCGGTTTTGCATAGGATGAAAGTTACTTATGAAATTTTTCTGAGACAATTAAACACGCTGTAAAATCAACTAACAGGCAGCAAATAAACATTTAAACATGCACACCATAAAAGATAGAGACTTAGAATTTTCGGCAACTGTGCCCTAGAAAAACCCCCACGGGGAAAACTAGTCAGAGAGAGAGAGAGATTTTATTTCTTCAGCAATATTTCAGTACATTAATTTTACAGACAAGATGTACTTATCTCAACCAACCAAATCACTCAGCTAAGATCCTCAATTTTTGTGCAAGGCTGCCTCGATTTCTGTGCAATTTTATTCTCGAAAAATGTGCCAAGACACTGTATCGATTTATGTGCAAATGAACAGAAAATTCGTGTACGGTATAGCAGTAATTAATGCTACTATACGGACCTTGAAACTCGTGCCATTTCTAGAAAATTGTACCCTGCAATAAATGCCTTGAAAACTGTGTTGTACGGTACAACAATTAATGACTGTATGGTCCTCGATTTCTGTGCCAACTAAGCAGCTGTACGTCCCTAGGAAACCGTGCCTTCTTCCTACTACATGTTACCTCGAAAACTATGCCACTAATTTCTGTTGTACGGATTTGGGAAAATGTGTCCACTGAAATAATTCTTTGCCTCGAAAAATGTGCCACCTAGAAACTCGTGCTGTTGTAAGACTCCTCGATTTATGTGCGCACTCTCTCCTTAGAAATCGTGTTAATGCCCTAGCTCCCTCTCTAGCTCTTTCTCTTCACTTCAATCTACAAAAGTGAGAAAGATTGCCTCCCTCATGCCTTTTTTATCAAACCCTAAGTGAGTTCTAATCCAACGGTGAAGATTAGATCTAATCCGATGGTTGAGATTCAATGAGAGTGAAAATACCTTTTATTTAAATCACATAAATAAAATTCACTCACCCACTTAAAATTTATCAAAAAGTGACTTTCATTTTATAAAGTCTCATTAAGTGCATTTAATGTGAGGGTCACCTTTTCCCCCCTTCTAAGTGACATTAGGAAAATGCCACTTGGGGAACACTTCCCTAGGTACAAAAACTAACAAAATACTTTGGCCACCAACCTAGTCTTATACTTGAATGCATCAGAATCAAAATCCATCTTAGTCTTGTAGATCAACTTTCATCTTACTAGCTTTTTTCCAGGTGGGAGCTTGACTAGCTCCTAGGTTCCATTCTTCTGCAAGGAGTGCAACTCCTCATCCATAGAAGACCTCCATATTGGATATTATAAGAATTATTCATAGGTATGAAGATCTGATTCAACCATGAGAAAACACTTCTTACCTTTACTGAAAGAGCATTCTCATATTCAGACATTGTTCTTCTAGGATCATGTGGATTCCCAGCAGGTCCACTGGTAACTTCTAATGTTTTTGATGCCCACTTTGTCCTTATTAGTGAGATTGGGTATGTAATTAACTGAAACTCATCATAATAATAATCATCATCTGAATTTGATCCAAAATATTCATCATCATAAGCCTCATTCAACTCTTCATTTCCTTCTTATGGTGGTGGTTGAGAAGACTCTCCAATCTCAATTGCTTGTAGGGGAACATCCTCAAACTCATGGGGGGTTCACTCAGTGAATTTGTTACATAACATGATCGTTCACATGATATTAAAGAATATCCCTAATTTCAATAAATATTGGAAAATTCCTCCTAAAATTTTATTGTTGAACCCCCCTACCAATATGTCTTTCCAATTAACAAAACCCCTATTTTCACCAGATATTGTATGTATCCATTTTTATCAACCCATTTTTAATACCCCTTTATATCATATTATTAATTTGTAACAAACAGGATCCCTAACACATCTTAGTATAATCAAACATGATGCTAAATAAAATAATAGTATAATGTTAATAATGATCCCACCACGATTGCAGGGGTGACTGATCAATTTGTAGCATTGGATAGTGGAAGACAAGGATAATTTTAGGGGCAAAATTCATCCCATGGGCTATTTTTCCATGTTTTTTTTTCCAAAAAACGATTTGCCAATTTGCATCTTTTGAAGCCCCATTTCGCTCAATTTTGATGGGGTAAACTTTTTTCACTCTATAATTCACCAAATTATTATATAAACTATATAAAATCCTTAGAAATTGAAATAATTTTAGAAAAATATCGCCAAATATTTTATAGTTGACATTTTCAAAATTGGTAAGATTCGCCAAGGTTTATACATTTTTAAATAAGTATGGGTCCTTAAAATTATCCCTGGTGGAAGACCCAACAAAATAGTACTGGGAAGGCAGAATGCATAAAAAGAAACCATGATTCAAGAGATCAACATAACAAAGAATGTAAAAAGCTGATAGTACAATAGTTAGTGCAATGCTTAGAAAAGATGAGAATTGTAGATGTTCCACACCACAACCTGCCAATATACCAATTTTATATCATGTAAATATAAGTATAGCCATAGAGAGCTCATGTTTTCTATAAGCTAAATAAGTTAAACTCCATAAAAATGCAAAATTGAAACCCTTTTGTGGATGGAATCCCCTACCTTCTTATCAAATCAATCATCATTGTTGTTTGAACCCAAATGAGCATAGAAAATTCCTCTTACTTTCCAATAACACCATATGATCATGTGCATAGCTTGGATTTGGGTCATTCACAAGATGCATTAATGAATTTCCTCCACTTCCTCTACATTAATTCTTGCAATCAAGGGAATTAACAAAATTTAGTTACCTTTTCTTAGTTTATATCTAGTTTTTTTTTTTAATCTTTGTAGGAGAGGGAAAAATCTCCATTGTTAGGTTTCAAGCATGCAATAGTTATAAAGATACACAAATGGTGAAACGTATATGATACCATTTCGTGGTAACGATAACACATAGGATATGTAAATAAGGATTTATATTTTCACCTATGTTCATGTCAGTTCCAATAAAATATTAAGAAGGATTCCTTGCATATGAGAATTGAAATTACAATTATGAATGTGCCAAATATAACATAATCTAACAACTATTCCTAACTGGCAATGTGAAAATGTTAAAGAAGAATACAAAAAGTTGAAAGAAATAATTAGTCAAGAAAGATTGATCTAACTTTTCTTGGTTCCAGTGAGCCAAGAAAGATTGATCTCACTTTTCTTTGTTTTCATGGAGCAAGGTTTGATTGAATCTCAATACCCACCTAAACCCCAACCTAAAAAATGAAGAGTTATATCTTTTACTCAAATGCCTACAAAAAATACAATACAATTGTTCAACTCTGGAACTCCCAATATGAAAACAATATAACATCAATTCAAACCAAGCCTAAATAAGCTATTAAATGAGTATTGCTCAAGGCCAGTAATCCAAAGAGACTTCCATCGATATTATCATGAGAAAAGTTAAGTTTCTACATAAGTGTTTAGAATGCAAGGATTGCATTTCCATATGTTTCGTAACAAATGTCAATGAGAAATATTTTTAATGTGGAATGGAACCCTGTGTAGAGTTGTTTAAATCGACGTTTCGGGCTAAATAGCATAGCCCATCATCAGAAGAAGAGATCCAGGAAATTCTTGATAAAAATATGCTCAAGATAGGCCTATTAATGTATAAACTAGAAAAGCAAAGCACTCCTAAACTTGGCTAAGTTGTCTCAAAGAAGTTGAGAGGTCGTGAAAATAGAAATACAATTTTTTATTAATCTATCTTTGACCTAGAATATTAAAACCTAAAATATATATATATATATATATAATAGAAATTAAATTAATAAAAAAATGATTTTAAAAATATACATATTATTTATTTATAAAATAATCATTAATGTTAAAGTTATCAATATTAACATTAAAGTCTATTGTGTATATTAATGTTTTACTAATATTCAATAAACATTAATATAAGTAAAAAGAAGAAGAAGCAATTATTTAAAAATTATGAAATAAGATTTTTTACTTATAAATTTTTATAGTATCCTTATGCCCTTAAGTTTATTTATTTATCTTTGTTTATAATCTTAAATTAAATATTAATATATTTAAGTTAATTGTCTATTTATTCATATTTATTTTTAAATTTATATTAACTACTAATAACCATATGTTAATAATTATTTATATACCAATCTCTTTATGTTAATTAATTTTTATTAATTATATTTTAATTTAATTTAATTTTAATTCATTTCTAATTAAAGAATATTACCTTACCCTTGTTTGTCTAGTTGTTTCCTCTTTTGCTTGCTCAATAATAGGAGCCCATGATCGACTAAGGTTCCAACCATCATCCTGGTTTAGGTTATTAGGATTTTTCTCTATCTCAATGGCCTCTCGAACCCATCTTTTAGTATAGTGTTCTATGTTACCGATGACTTTGGCGTATTCTATGCATATGTGGTGTTTGGATGCTAGAGAGTGTTCAACGAGTGCAGATTTCTTAGCCCTCCATGAATGATGTCTGCACTATGCTCCTTTAGTCTTGTGTAGATAGAGCGACCAGTCTCCCCAATATAGACCATGTCGCAGTCGCAGGGGATAAAATATACCCCTTTTCCCTTTTTTGGGTCCTTTTGGTCCTTCGCGTGATCTAACATTTTTCTGAGTGTGTTTGGTGGAGAGAAGGTCACCCTAATCTGATTTTTTTGTAAGATATGAGCTATTTTGTCTGTGGTCCCTTGAATGTATGGTAGACTAATAGATTTGAGATCATTTTTCTCACATCTATTTCCATCACTTGTTACTTTTCCCCTCCTGGATTTATTTATCACTTTGCGGATTAATCCTTCTTTGTAGCCATTCTTTTTAAAAACCTTTACCAAATGTTCTAGATATTGTTCCAAATGGTCTTTGTCAGAAATACGTTTATCCCTAACTGCTAGGGTTCTAATGACCCCTATTTTCTGATCCGGGTGATGATGTGAGTCAGCTTGAATATACTTATCCATGCGGGTCTTCTTTCTATATATATTGTGACCTAAAGACCCATCATAATTTTTTGCAAGAAGTACATCCAAGAAGGGAAGTCTCTTGTGCCCTTCAATATACATTATGAAATATATGTCTTGTGACTGACTGTTCATGTGCTTTAGGGGGGCTTCTCTCTACAAGATCTTGTACATAGAATACTTGTTTCACTTGTGATGCTAGAATAAATCGATCATCTTGCACTCTATCCTTACTTAAGCATCTATTTAGATTCACCATTTTGAAACCAAGTTCATTAAATTTCATTCCATTCTTCTTGTGTACATATAACCAATCACATTTGAACAATGGATACTTCACACAATAGTAGTCCAATATGATTATTTCTTGGGTCACTGCATAATATGTTGTCGTTTGACATATTGTATTTTTGTCTTTTGCACTTGATCTCATTAAGATCCCTTCTTTTCAATCGGGTGCACATATCATGGATCTCACTAAGTTCTATAAGGAGGATTTGTCTCCCTTGATTCCTCAAGTGATCAACGAACTTGTGATTGACAAACGACAGTGTTGGGGGTTCTTTAACATATCCTTCCAAGGGCTACCACATTTGCAAATTAGGAGGAATTCTACATTTTTCAAACTCTTGTTACATCTCCTTTTGAGGCAACGCTTCCCATGGAACAAACAACTATGTTGATTTATAGGCTCTAAGGGTGCTCTTACATATCACATGGTCTGAAGGAATACGGGATCCTCGTATTTTGGGGGATTCTTCCTTAGTTATATAGTGGATGACAAGGTCAAATTCCTTTGAGGATATCAAGTTGCAGGAATTTTGTAGGAATTTTAAATATATATCCTTCTCGTTCTACTTGATCCAGTACATACATGTTTTCCAAGAACACAATC
The DNA here is from genome assembly GCA_027924585.1 of Larix kaempferi. NCBI lineage: Eukaryota > Viridiplantae > Streptophyta > Pinopsida > Pinales > Pinaceae > Larix > Larix kaempferi. The sequence goes on from BSBM01000590.1 coordinate 481,846, forward strand.
AACAGGCGAACCATCTATCCAAACATGGTAATCGAGGTCAATCAAGTATGTTCATTATTGCATGGTTTAATGGATCAGAAGACACACTGTCCTCCTCCTTGATAGAGGATTTCTAAGTTTTGTATAATTGTACTTCTAATTGCTTATGATGATAGTATCAATAAATATCATAATCAATGCAATCTAAATGATAAGGGAGTGATGTTGAATGCTATGTAAGAATCCATTGGACTTGAAGAATGTATTTTTGTCTCCATTTTGATAATAAAAATACAATATATATATATACATATATATACATATATATACATATACATATATACATATACATATATATATATACAATATATATATATATATATATATATATATATATATATATATATATATATATATTGTATATATATATATGTATATGTATATGTATATGTATATATATGTATATATATATATTGTATGGCTTGTACCCATGGAGTTTTGAACCGGTGACCTTATGTAAGGAGCGCCTTAACAATACACCCATTCACTATCTATTCTAGACCCCGTGGGAAACTATAATATTATATATAAATACATTATACTTTTCAATTTTCCCTGCAACAGACTTTATTAAATAATCTAAAGTTACTTATAAAGGGTATAAGTAAAAATAACAGTATCAAAAGTCAAAGTATTGAAGAAGTATTCTAGACCAATTTCTTTTAGAGTTCAATTTTTTGCATGTTTGTATAAAAATATTCCTCCTAGAAATGCACAAATGCAAAATTGAGTAAAAACTAATAGAAACAAAGACATGCTATTTGGCATTTGCAACATACATGATGTCCCATCCATGATGTTTTACAAGATGGTATGATCAAGTTCCATAAGTTATATTGGTGGCCTTCACTATGTATGGAAATCCTTCATTGGTAAAATAACGTGTATCTTGATTTTATTGTATTGATCAGGATATTTGTATGGCCCATAAATTTCAGAAAAGGGAATAGTTCTTATATTTGATGAAATTCACAATGCTACTACTTGAATCCCTGCTTGTTTCTCTAGGATCATTGTTGTAATTGAGCAAATACCCTTTTTTTCTCTTTTAGATTGTTCTCCCATCGGCACATTCCACAAAAGAGGAGAAATATGTTGGGAATATTTGGCAACTTGTGCCAATAAAAGTCATGACAGTAATGCATGTTTCCAAGAAAAGGATTTTTGGTTATTAAAAACAATGAAGAAAGTAATTACTAAATTGCCGCAAGAAAAGGTTTCTAGGCTAGTGAGGCCTATGCTCCCTATGTATTCATTAGATCCAACTATTTCATTGGGGATTTTATTGTGAGGATTACATACCAATTGATTGCGTCACTATTGGAAGACAACAGGCAAAGATGTATGCACTATATTGACAAATTTTATCCTCTCAAGTCGATGTATGATATTGTTCAATAAATTGATTTGCAGCTCTTTAGAGGTATTCCAAAGATGAAAGATAGTGTCGATAATGTATAGTGCTACTTGCATATCCTTTCTTTACCTCAATCCTTATGATGATTTCATTGAGAGACACATCACTATTACCCTTGTGATCTATTTGACTATTGTTTTCACTGAATATGTGAGGGAATGATGTTTCCAAAACATGAAGATTATGCCCAGGTTATGTTGATTGGCTATTTTAGGAGAATGTTCCAACTTCTTTAACTGCATTGTTCAATGAAATCAGTCTCAGAAAAGATTTTAGTTACCAAAAAGGGGATTTAGTAAATTTTAATTGGTAGAATTGTCAATGTATGCAACCATGTACTAGTATTCCTAGTGTGGTATTCACCTCATGATGAAAATCTTCACATATGTCGAGCGTTCAAATTAAGGAAAAGGGAAAAAAAATTCTACCATTTTATCTTACCATAGAGGCCTTCAGGTGAAAGGTCTTGAAGCATGGACCTGCATTCCTTCACAAATCCAACGAAAACCAAAAGAAAAGAAACACTATATTAAATATTGATATATGCTATACAGAAGAAAGTCACCTTCGTAATAGATCAAATGCCAAAGGACCTAGTATCCCTTAACCACGACCAGAAGCAATGAAAACATAACCTAGAATTCTATACAGACCTTCATGAATGGTTGTGAAGGGATTCATAGGTGTCAAGCTCGACATCTTGTTCACTATGATTTTGAATGTGAATTGCAGTCACCAAGTAAGGTTAAATTCTAATGGTTGAATCCCTTTTTTCTATGGAATCCCTGGAGGGGATTTGGATAGGTTGAGGGATCAAATAGAAGAGAATGGGTACCATCGCTTGGTTTGTGTAGGTTGAGGAGGAGACATATTGTGGATAGGGATGGTTATGGCTTTAGGTGACATTTTTCTTGAGACCTATATATGTTTGAGAGGCCTTCATTGAGGAAGAGGCTTGTGTGGACCTGAGAGAGAGTATATCTTCTTGTGGATCCTTGAACTCAAATCGAGGGTGACTTTAATACTGAGAGATACATGAGCATGTCATTTCTATAGCTGGGTGGAATGTTTTCTAATGAAATGTCACATAAAATGTTAATCATGTTCGTGTTGTGGAATTTTTCTCCATTGGGCGGCCTTCAAGTCTGGGCAGCGCCATTTTTTATTTTCATGAAATTATTGCTATATGTGTTGTAGAGTGAATTTTCCAGGGTAGGGGATAGACCTTTATTTATTTACTATGGGAGCCCTTTCATTTTTCTCACAGCTAGAGGTTAAAGTGTTTACATGTATGCTTATTTGAAGCTTTTCTCATGGATTCAAGGGTTTATGGGTTTTTGGAAGCCTCCTCATTTTTTGTTTTTTACTGCACACTATACAAATCATTACACTTAGGTGGTTCAGGGTATAGAAAAAGGTACACTCTGTATGTCTGTACAGGTGTAGCAGAAATCTTTTCTCGAAGTGCATGCCAAAGGAGGTCTCAGGCAAGATAGGTCGACTTTATACTCATTTTTCTCATAATTTCGAGAGGAACGCAGTGGTGCAGTCTATTTTTGTGTTTGACTAACAAAACTTAGAAGTTTTTCCATAAAACATGTATGTAATATTCTGAAGACTTAATCAGATCAACCTTCTCAGACTTAATCAGATCAACCTTCTCATTGGAAGTGGCTCGGAGACGTACCAAGGAGGGTTGAACTCCGTTATCATCTGTTGTCTACAATTTTATGGTTTACATACTTGTTTATTTGCTTATGTGGTTTTATTAAGCACTTAAAATTGTCTTTTTAAAATCCTTTTTATGAAGTTAAGTATTCAAATTTCACATGCAATTTTAATGGTTAAAAAGATCCTTTAAAAGTTCAGATCAACATGTGAAGATCAAAATTTCTATGTCCCTTATCTAATTGATGAATTTTATGATTTTAATAATTTTACGAAACCCCGCCTTTTGGACAAAAATGCCAAGATTGTCGGTATCAAAATATACCAGATGCCAATTTTTTATATTTCTACTCATAGATAACATTCCAATCATGGAATGTAGGGCACCACTTCGGGATGAAAAATGGTCATAACTTATTCATCTATGGCATTCATTTCCAGATGGTAGCCTAGGTTATTAAATATACAATTAAAAATACCTTTCAGATATGGACGAAAAAAAAAAGAATAAAAACATATATTTCATTTTGGAAGTGAGGGATTGAGAATGGAGGTGATCAATTTTGGCATCCCAAGTTAAGCTATTGGGATGCTATATAATAATATTTAGAGACTCCCTTCAAGAGTGTTGGGAGGTGATCAATTTTGGCATCCCAAGTTAAGCTATTGGGACGTTATATATAAATCTTTAGAGACTCCCTTCGAGAGTGTTGATCTATCGACAACCAAATTTTGGTCGTCGAAAAGATAGGATATACATCATAATGAACCTATGAAATCTACACATGAAATTATGGATGCCTACTTGAAGGAAAATGTTCCTGCATTTGTGTATTTCTATGTTGGACCCGCATGCAACACGCCTAGTGATGAATTCATTCCAAGAGTGGATGTTGTAAAGGGCCAAATGGTCATTGTCCAATCACCATAGCCATATTGTGCAATATGGTTGGGTAGGAAAATTGGTGATATTTATCAAGATTCAGATGCTAGTACTCTTGAGTATTACAAAGTAGAGGTGCAAGCTAACGGGAGCATCAAAGGATCTCAAGGTCTTCTATAAAAAATTGTTTAGGTAAAAACCAACAATGGGTTGTTGGTGCAAAAGAAAATATGATCATAGATGTAAATAGAATCATATGGGCATGGTCACCAAGATTAGGATGGACCGGAGAGACAATAAGAATAAATGAGAAGGGCCTTGCAGCAATTAAGGTGCAACAAGAGTAGATGGGGCATAATATGGAGAGTGGGATTGATGTTCGTATGGATATAGGTTGATGGGTTCTTTTCCCAACAAACTATTTGAATGGGTTTATTACTGTATAAATAAAATTATTTTAAATTATGTGTTCAATTGTCACAAAATTATTATTCTCATAGATTAGCTTAAGACATTTGACGATCACAATTACTATGTACCTTATCTAATTATTGATGAATATTTTTTATTTGATGTGTTGCTATTTTTTGTTTCTAATTGTATTAACTTGAGTCAGACATAATTACTTGTGTCTTTATTTTATTTATTTATGTGTCTTTATTTATTTATGTATTTTAAATTGAATAGATCTGATGATTTCAAGTAATATTTAACACTTCCAAGAAGAAAAATGAGTTTTAAATTCTCTCTTTCCGACATGATTTGGTTTGTAAAATTTGCGTATAGATATTTCACAATATAATTTGAATAACTTGTTGTATATTCAATTAAGGTGTGGAAGTTCTTGAATACAATGTCTCATTTTTTTTAATAGAAACTTAAATTGATTTATATTAATTAAAATAGTTGAGCATAGCATGGTACTATATAGTACTTTGACGTACTATTTATATAAGTAGACACAAAAATACATAACAATAGTTGCCAGATTTAAACAAATTTAAACCATCAAAACTTCCACACAACTGTTCATGCATATCCAAATAAACCTCGAAGAGGTTGGATGACTGAGATTTCATCCAAGGGTTTGACATCGTCTAAACGATAAGTTTGGCAATGGCTGCAATGGTTCATCTTTACCAGTTTCTCCAAATCTTGTTTGACCTCATCCATATTGGAAATATGCTCACTCATATTGTCGTCTAAATCTTCAATCCTTGACCCCAAACATGAAATGTTGTTGCCATTGTATTGTGCTTCCTCGGTCAGGGTGGCGATTTTCTGGTGCCCCCCCCCCCCCCCAACCCCTTATTGAACGACTCATAGCATTTTCTTGAAATATTCCACGCACCCTTTGAAACTCGCATATATTTCTCACTAGGAAGGCATGATATCCCCATCTCCTACATGGTCATTAATATCATCAAAGATTGTCAAAAAAAACAAAAATCTATAAATACCAACAAGATGTTATTTTATTTTTGTACTATATTAGGGATCATTATTACTATAATGACGCACATTTCTTTTTTGGTAAGTAAGTAGTGTCTATATCAATATGTCAAAAATATGTACAGAGATAGTAGAGCGTACCTAGTAACCTATCAAGTTTCCTTTAACTATCTTCCACACTCTATAAGTAAGGAAAACCTACCTTCCTAATTGGGAAACTACTAAAACTATCTATGTACTATGCTAGATGACCCTAATACTATATCAAAAAATAAACTAGTACTGATAAAATGTTTTATCAAATAAGGACAGATAAACTTGCTAATCTTTTGCATGAGGAATCTAGGAAGGATGTGGACCCGCATCAAACTGATGAGTAGTAGCCTTAGAGGATGCATCCTCAGGTTGATTTTTCAAAGGTAGTTCAAAGGTTCCTCCTAGCCTTCCTGCTATCAGGGATAATTTTAAGGACCCATACTTATTTAAAAGTGTATAAACCTTGGCGAATCTTACCAATTCTTAAAATGTCAACTATAATATATTTGGCGATATTTTTCTAAAATTATTTCAATTTATAAGGATTTTATATAGTTTATATAATAATTTGGCGATTTTTAGAGTGAAAAAAGTTTACCCCATCAAAATTGGGTGAAATGGGGCTTCAAAAAATGCAAATTGGCAAATCGTTTTTTGGAAAAAAACATGGAAAAATAGCCCATGGGCTAAATTTCGCCCCTAAAATTATCCTTGCCTGCTATCCCGTTGAACACTTTCATGAGGTGAGCATTCTTCTACTCCATGGTTTCCATTCTATGCTTCAACTAGCGAAAATCCTTCTCTTTTGGAATAATTTCAGATTTGATCATTGTTTTGGTATTCCAATACAACTCTAGGGCCTTGTAGAATTGGGAATTTATATTGTTGGTGCATCCCATATCTGAAATAATCCACTGCAACTACTTCTCTACATATCCATCCTCCAATTAAGCCCTCCCCAATTTTATCTCAACTTTCAAAATAGGCATTGATGCATGTCCTCCTCTAAAACCCCTACATATTATAATTCTACAGCTTCCATCATAGCCTCAACAACCTGCTTCAAGCCAGCAAGAGAAGGGTAGACTTTCTCACTCCAGGATCCATTACAATATGAATAGGGGCAGTTGAATTCCTGATCAACACTAATAATAGGATTTATTATTTGGATAAAGTGGAGCCAAAATGAAAGTGCTAGGATTCTCCCTTCACAATCTATCCCATTACGACCATAGTTACCAAATTCGGCCAAATCGGGATGAACAATTAAGAAATTTAGAAGTTCGGTCCGATTCAGACATAAATTCACCCAATTTGGATTCGGTATGTTCTGAAGCTATGGGGTTGCTAATTTTTGAAGTATAAACTCCCAAAAATCTGAAGAAAAAAAAATCAGAATTCGTCTCCAAAACATCCAAATTCACCCTGTGCTTGCTAATTTTTAAACAGAAAAGCCTCAAAAGTATTAAAAAAATAAAAAAATCCTTCGGAAATATCCCGAATTCGATCCACCAATCCCAACTAGCCGCAATAAATCTACAGATCATGAGATTCACCCCAATTTTTCCTATGGTTTCTGCATCTGTAGATCGTGAGTTTTACCCCAAAATTTCCTGTGGTTTCTACAAAATCATCTAGTAAATGAATGAATGCAATATTAGGCATAAGGACTAATGGTAATGGGATCATAAGGAAAGTAAAACAAGAATACCAACAAATGAAGTTTGATCAGAGCAATTTCATAGCTCTCAATCTATAGTTCCTTCTTCTAATGCTTATGGGTTTTCACCTACTACCATTCGCAAATGTATTTTCATATGATCCCAATATTTTGTTTTTATTATTTTTAGTCATAGAGAAAAAATATTTTACAATAGTTCCTAACTTTATGCAAAAATCATATTTTCCTCTGTTGTTCCACTAAAAAATCCTGGAGGTATTTATCTGCAAACATCCTTTAATATCCTATGCAGCCAATGTAAAATTGCAAAATGATATTTTCAAGGTTTCATGATTTATTTATTGCTCTTTTCCAAGAGTCACCTCACCATGATACTTGCGTTCTTAATTGTGAGTACAATTTGCATTCAATTTTTTGTTGAGTGCCTCATGTCCATTACATGCTTGAAAATTTGTTTTGGGTGAATAATCCTTGGTGAATTATAATACTTTCTAATAAAGCTAGGGTATGGAAGAATACATCACCCACCTTTGTAGTTCTATGAATATTATAGACATTTCACTTTTCAAAACTTTTCAATTCCAAATTCACATTTTTTTAATTGAAATTCACACTTTTTGAATTGTCTTGCTATTTCTCTTCTTCTCGAGTGAATAGTAATGGCATAAATTTCAGAATTTTCCTCTTCTTAATGGTTGGGAACGTTCCAATTTTGGACACTCGTAAAAATTTATTTGGCGCGCCTAGCTAAATTCATATGGAATAAATGAATCGATTGACCCTACCTGACACATGTCGGCTTCCGATTGGTTGACATGGATTCCACTGTGTCTCTCCCTTTCATATGTGGAGGTCTAACTTGTCGTTTTCCTTTTCTTGGGTGGAAGCCACTTTCGTTTTTGTATTGGCAGTAATGCCACGGGATCATGGTGGTATTGTAGAGGCTCTATGGAGTTGTTATCAATCCAACTCTACCATGTATCCTCGATAGTTTTAGGCCAATGGCTCCTCAAAGGATTTTAAAGAGTGTGCATCTTCCCAATGTGCTTTTTTTATAGTCGTTGATCTATGGGGAACGATTTAGACTTGCTCGTTATCTTTTCTAATCATCCTTTCACTTTGAATGAGTGATTTTTCATCCATGTGTACCACTCAACAAGTTACATGTTTCCAGTGAGGGGTGGGTCTAGTGACATTATATGATATCATCTTGAAGCCACCCAATTTCGTAGAAATTGTTGTCACCAAAATCTACCCCATGAATTGTTGTTTGGAAACCTATTCACTCTTTTTTCTAAAATAATAGTTTTTATTTTTTTTAAAATATAAAATTATTAAATAATAGTTTTATTTAAAAGTGGAATTATTATTTAATAATTTTTTAAAAAAAATAAAAAATTATTATTTTATGAAATTCAAGGTTTTACCCATTATCCTTTCAATATGTTGTTAAGTTCTTTTAAAAGGGAGATAAAGTGGTTCTTTTGAAGAACCATATCCACGTGAAGCTTAAAGCCCATCCTTCTTACTTATACAAGTGCCAAAGCACACCCAAGAGAAATCCACGAGTCAAGCAAGCAATGCACTACGTTTTGATGATGCATATAAACGTTGACCAATATAAACATTTAACATAAGAGAAAGCTTATGCATATTGGGTTTTAATTGACATTTGGTTTCATATTAATGCCATGCAAATGTTCAACATCGCCAGCAAGAAGATCCGAGGAAGAACGAGGTCAATAGATAGACAATTCTTCCTTTCCAGATTCAAAGCACATCTCACTCTATTAGATCGACATGTTTAAGCAGGGATTTCTTTTTTCAGTAGTTTCAAAGATTGGAAGGCTTGTAAATATTAGATTTCTCGTGAATCTAGAAGGCCAACGCATTTAAAAATATTTTCATCTTCATCGTGGCAGATTTTGGGTCTTCAAAAAATCATGTTGCAGTTTTATTCTCTCTTAAAATCTTATCTAGATTTCCAGGAAGATAAAATAGCACAACAACAAAGTTAGCACTTCATAAAGAATATCTCGAAGGAGGAGGCAACATACATCTGGCAGCAAATAAGCTTGGAGATCCATATTTTCATGCAAAATCAGTCTTCAATGCATGAATGGAGCAGTTAACAATGAATCAAATTTGGATTTGAGAATATAGTCATCAGAATTCAAAGAAGCAAACTCAGATTTTAATGCAGAGTTTTAGTTTATGAAATTGCAAGTGGCAGAGCATCCGAAGCAGGGGATCAACTTCAAATCGACATTGAAAGACTTCTTTAAGATTTCAAAGAGTATCTCCAGATTCTGTGCAACAAAGTTCAACTGAAATCTATTTTTAGCTATTCAGATATGCTTATCTTCTTTTAACAGACTAGGTATTCTTGCTTGTATTCAATATATTAATTAATGTAATTTCAAGAATAAGTATGGAGCATGATTGTCTATAAAAAGGAGGATTGGAAATGTAAAAGGGGGGTTCCAGTCGAGAGGGTTGATAATGTATTAGGATTCGATAGACATCAGACTGCTACCATGAGTTACAGGCATGTATCTTGTTTCCTTTAATATGAAGAATTGCTTTGGAATGATTATAGTCGAGATGAACCCAATTCTGTTTTTAATATTTGAATTGATAAATAATGTGTGATGTTCATGATTTTGTTCTTTGTATAGTCTCTTTCTATACCTGAATTCTTGTGAGTCATATGCATGTTTATTAAGGATCTGAATGTTGTTAGCTCACTCTGTTTATAACTTCATACTCATAAATCTTTCTATTACAGTATGTTACACTTATACACTTGCTGTAGCTATTTCCTGTGTGTTAGCCTGATCTCTGTGAGACTTGCCTATCTATAAACTTTCAAGCCTACTTGTCCTTCTCAATAACCTAATATTCTCTAGACTTTGGGCATTAGCAGTCAAGGTGCAAACTATAGTGATAACAGGAACTCTTCTTCAAACAATTTGTTGACAAACTAAAATTTTCTCAGAGATAGATCAGCCGCTCCCTCCTCAAAGAGTTCTATTTTGGGGGCAGGGAAAGTATATCTAGTTACTTTAACCACAAATTTCATAGGAACTTTTCTTCAAATAGTTTGTTGGAAAATGGAAATTTTTTCAGAGAAAGAGTCGTCGCTCCTTCTTCAAGGATTCTAATTCGGGGTTAGGAAAGTAGATGGTAAGAAGAAAGAGTAGATGCTCTTTCCCCAAGTAGGTCCATTGTGGAGTTTTGGTAATTTAGTAGATCATATGTGATTTCAGTGATTTTGAGTTTCTCAGAGAGACCTATCTTGGGTTTGGTGGACAATATGCTCCTTGTACGATTAGGAATTAGTCACTCATGCAATCTAGCCAAGTTTTCCAATGAACGCCCTTCTATGTATGGACCCTTTGAGAAAGAATCTTCTCAGATAAAAGGAGCAGTCGATCCTTCCTCAAGGGGTTCTATTTTGGGAGTGGATAAAGTATATGGTAAGGATAAATATCAGCCGCTCTTTCCCCAAGTAGGTCCATTTTGGAGTTTCAAGAATTCAATAGATAATATGGGCATGGTCACCAAGGTGCAAGAGAGCAGATGGGGAGTAATGTGGAGAATTGGATGGATGTTCATATGGATATAGGTTGATGGGTTCTAATCCCATCAAATTTATAAATTTTATGATGGAGTCTTTGTTCCTGGTTCCTAAAATGATGAATCTACCTAAAAATAGTTCGGTTGAAAGGATCGACCGATCATTTTTTATCTACACCACTTTTTGCTAGACATGTTTATAATGTACGAACATAACCATTTTACTATGATATTATATTGTCCATACAAAACATTATGTTTCGAGTTTGGATGATCCTTTTTTTCTTTTCTTATACTATTTTCAATGCTCTGATTAATCCTGGTTCTTATATCATTATGATACTAGGTAGGAAAGATAGTATAGTTAAGATATGTTTTTAGGAGTAAACCATAATAGTTTCAAGAAGCCCAATTTGGTCACTTTCATGGCCTTGAAAATTTTGAAAATGTAATTATGGTATAAAACTGGATCCATCATGAACTAATCATGCTTCTTTAATTTCAGATGTACATGTACTATCCTCACTTTTTTGAAGTATTATAATGTTTACTATCTTAAAAAAAACAATGTTGCATTTTTATGAACATAAACTTGAAACATATTTATATTAAATAACTAAGCACAACTATCCTTTACAAAAAATTACATTCAGCAAAATTATAAAATTTTCTTGTAGTGTCCATCCCATATTTAATTCTCTATTATGTACATAATTTTCTAAACTATTTTTTATTTGTTTCTACAGCGTACTTTGACATAGTAACTATTTACATAAAAATACACACAAATATTGACATAACAGTTACAGAGATTTAGAAAAAAAACATCAAAACTTCCACAAGTATATGTTCATGCATGTCCAAAATGACCATGAAGAGGATGGATGACTGAGAATACATCCATGCACCTGACATCATTTGAAGGAGAATTTTGACAATGGCTTTAATGGTTCATCTTTACCAGTTGCTCAAAATACTTTTTGACCTTGCCCATCTAATTAAGGGAAATTTGATCATGCATATTTTCGTATAAATCTTCAATTCTCGACCTCCAACATGCAATGTTGTTGCCATTCTATCGTGCTTCCTGAGCCACTAGGGTGGCAAGAATATACAAATATAGATATAGTATATAGTATGGGTGCATGCCTCCAAAACAATGTAGTCTAGACTCGAATAACACTAATAGAGATTATCGTTCTTCATAGTTCAAAAATTAAGATACGAAATTAAAACCATCACAAGGATTCTAAAATTGTCGCCACAACACTATGGGCCGTAGAGTGATTGAACATTGAACAAAAAATTCTAACAAAAACATGAAACTAACAAAACACCACAAATTTCTAAAACGGGGCACCATTCTTCCGTTCCTCCTGGATAATTCCTTCATGAGCAAGAACCTAGGGAATGATGATGGGCCTTCTAGATGTGCCTTCTCCCAAGCCGAGTCCTTGCGTGAATAACTCCATCGTCATTTGATACGTTCACACTATCTACTTCATGTAGAAGTGCAAGTGTTTAATGTCTCGCCTCATCTCAAATATTAAGTAGAGTTCTTCATATTGAATCCATCTGCATCTGGTTCCCTCGCATTGTTGGCAGACCCATTTCTAGTGGGATTGGGGAGCCCATGGTGAGATTTTCAACTTCTCAAAATCAAAATAAACAGAATTATAGTTGAATTGATATCTTTCCTTCCAAATAGCAAAGGTGACAAGCTTGGTGGGATCAAAGTGGAAAGTCTTTGTAGTCTCGTCCCATTCAATTCAATAGCTCCATGGATTCAATCTCTCATCCACTTGCATATTAAACTATGTTGCATTTTTCTCCACTTGTGGCTCCACGTGCTCATGTTTCTAGTTAGTAAAGGTGACAAGCTTAGCGGGATCGAAGTGGAAAGGATTTCCAATCTCATCCCATTCAATTTGACAGTTCCATGCATTTGAGCACTCATCTCTCATAATATTAACCTTCATCACATGTTGCTCCACATGTGGCCTCGCATACTCAGGATATCTGGGTTTCCCTCCTTATTGTTTTTTTTTCATATGACATTCCTCCTACTATTATGCACTCAAGGAGATGTGGAGGGGGGAAATCAGCTCTACGCTTTGCACATGGAACAAAATATGACACTTTCTATCTACCTGATAGACATAAATGGGTGCAAACCTCCTCTTTAACTCCCCATGGACCAATAATGGAATCCTAAACCATCCTAATTTCATACTTGTATTCCCAAGACTTTCAAATATTGCCCCAAATCTCTCCCATGTGGAGGCTGTAGTGGATTTGATGAAGGGAGGAGACATCGGTACCTCCTCCTATTAATGTTGTGCTTTCCTAGCTACCCATTTGGCCCATCTGCTACATGGCTCATACTAGGCCATTATTATTCATCATCTCTCACTCGTGTGAGTCGTCACCATGAGACATGTGGGCCTCCTCCTCACAAGGCACAATGGAAACCCGTCTCCATCTCAATCCCTTGGGTTGCAAATAAAATTTCATACACTTGGGGTTAATTTTGAAACATAAGGCATTGATTAATTAGGAGATGTTGATTTTATTTTCTTAATTTTGAGATGCACTTATTGGAATTTATTTTTCATTAATAAATATTTATTTTAATGAAATAAAGTGGATAATGATTCACAAGGGTGCATTATAGGACAGTATTTGACAAAGAGATAGCTTGCAAAAGAAGAAAAGATGAAAATTAGTTAAAGCTAGGAAAGCAGGAAAAAGAAAGGAAAAGTTGGTACAAGGAAAAAAAACTGTAAAGCTTGGGAAAAGAAGAATAAATTAGAAAACCATATAAAAGTAGAAAGTGGGATAAGGTAGAAAAGCAGGAAAAAACAAGATAAGGCAGAAAAGCAAGAAAAAACTGTCAAAAGCAAAAAAACAGGATAGAAAAGAAAAAGCAGGATAAAGCAAAAGAAGAAATCAAAGAAAAAATAAAAGCTTGAAAAAATCCATCCTTATCCACACCATGAGGGTGCATTAGCCTAGATGAATTTCTCAACAATTCACCTCAAATCTCTAAAAGAAGGAGTACACACCACTTTCCCATCTTTTGACGTTTTGAGAATTGAATTGAGAGTTATTTTGCCTCTTTGACTTGGGAGATGTGCCCCTAGTCCAAGTTCGGATATGTGCCCCTACTTCTTCTGAGAGGATGATGAAATCCAGTCTTCATCATTGAGTTTATTGCAGGTCCTGAAGTCTGATCCAATGAATTTCTATCTTCTTTCTAGAGATTGGGAAGCCTCTTATTTGAAATCCTGATGATTTCTAGTCTTTCTATGCTGGAGAGTTATGTCTCTTATGTATTTATTTCATGAGAATTATATGATATGTATTTCAACTTTTGATGGATTTTATTAATGTAATGTTGAACCTCTGAAGTCCATTTTTCAAATTGAATAAAGAGAATTCTGATTTTCATATCAATTTCTTGCACCTAGTTTAGATTGCCATGGAAAATAGCTAGTTTGATCAATAGATGAACCTATACAACTCCAATTTGATTTATTTCAGTTGGTTTTATCACTTAACATGTCAATAAATGCATTCCATGTCTAAAACCAAGAAGTTGAATCCTTCTCCCCCTGTTTGGGAAATCCTTGTGTTGAACTAGTTCTGTAGTCCCAAAAGACAATTTTTCTTTCTTGCTTTTGAAACCTCATAAAAACTTCCTCAAAATTTCAGTTGTGAACCCAAACTGATATTTGACAGTCAATTAATTTTTTTAATCCTTCCTAATTCAAAATCCTTTACCATTGGTTCTCAGGTAGTGCCAAGTTGAAGATCTAGTTTTCATATGTTGGGGTTCCCAGGAACCTAGCTAATGTCAAAACATTAATGGCCCCAGTATATTGTGTAAAGGATATCTTAGATAGAATTATCCTAATTCCTTCCATAGGTGTTTTAAATTCCCTTTCCTACAACCAATCAAGTCACTAGTTTTCATTGTTTTTCCTTAAGTCTTGTAGGAGAGTCAGTTAATCTACAACCAAAGATGATTGGTACATTACACCTCTCTCTCTCTCTCTCTACCCCTCTCTCTTTCCCCCTCACTCTTCCCCTTGTGAAATTCTATGTCACAACATATCTAAAGAGCTGAGGATACCTCACAAAGAAAGAATGAGCAGAAAATTTGAAGAAGAGTGAAAACTGCAGTAAAAAAGAGCAGAAGAATAACAATGCAGCAAAACTCAGATAGCAGCATAATAATATCACATGTTCCAATTATCAATATAATAAAAAATGATGTTATAATGGAGATCATTCGAATCATGTAGGATAATTCGAACCCCAGTTGATCTAGCATATGGATTATCACCACTAGAGTGCTCCGGAAGACTCAAATTCAACTAAATCGAACCTAAACTCAGCTAACTGAAGTCACAATTAGTTAACTGACTAAGGAGGGCACAATAGTGATTATGTCATGCATTCCAGTCCGAAAAGGGCACATGAGGACACAATCAGTGGCATATGGATCTCTAACCTCCCAAAAGAGTCAGATAACTCAGCTGGACTGCACTGGAACACTCATTAGGTTCCTATAAAATAGGGAACTGATTGAAGTGGTCCTAAAATGATGTATGCAGGGCTGAGAAGGTGGTAGATGGATCCTGGATGACATCTTCACACCACTAAGGGGGAAATGACATCATCAACAACTAGGAAAAATAAATAATTCTAGGTAGGACAAGGATGGAGTATTGGAATATCCTAATATCCCCCTTAATCCATACTTTGCATCTTGTTCCCTGGTTACTAAGACCAAAGTTCACCCATACAATCAAATAAATGATAAAAAATATATAACTGTCCATGAACCAATGAAATGGGGGAAAACCTCATGGGAAAAATACCCCCCTAAAAAATAACAGAAGTAGGGAACTCAAAGAACCTTCATGCTAAGCATAGAAGGAAAAAAAATTCCTTAGTGAAAGCCTTTGCAAAAATATTGGCAAGCTGCTCCTCTATAGGATAGCAATGCAGGTGCTAGATCGGGATCTGCTCCTCTGATGTGCTTCCCATTGTGTAGAAGTTGTATTTTCCAAAACAAGTCTTTCAGGAACCCTTCTTGCTACTAGAGAAAATGGCTCATTGTGGTCCAAATCATGAACCTTTGAGTGCCTTTTTTCAGACAAATGATATTATTTTCGAGTTTTAGATCCCTCATGGAAAGTCTCTCCAAGAGATTGTAGATCAAACCCCACCATAATGCAACAGCTCTATGAGAGAAGTGGATCTTCTTGACATAGTGCAAGTTTTGCATGATATTGAGATCTGGTGGTTCTATGGTCAGATGGATCCCCAACTGTGATCCCAGCAGCTACAAGGACTTTGTGATCCCATATGGCCTTGGCCATGGATTGGGAGCATGTGTTGGATCTAGATCTAAATATAAATCTCTTTGAAATTTATTCTCAACATCAAGATCTTGATCCTCATCTTCATTAGAAGAGGTATCACTATGATCTTCATCAGATTCTGATTGGGTAGGAAGAGAGTATGGCAAAAAATGTGAGAATTCATATGCCTTGGAGACATGGTTTGAAAACCCTTTCTCTATAATCTTAACAGTGGAGATCTCTGCAATATCAACTGTGTCAGGACCAAAGACCACTTTCTTCGGTGAACCTTTGTGAGTCATCTGATAAACTGACAACAAATTTGCTGACAAACAAGGAAAAAATAGAACATTCTTGAACTTGCCATGCTCCATATGTATTGTGCCCTTCCCTTCAGTAGAGATCTGAGAGTTGTCTCCCATGTGAATAATCGGACCATCTTTGAGATCTAGAGAAGAAAATGATTCTCTATAGGCAACCATGTGGTTGGAGGATCCTGAATTTATGAGGAGGGCTTGTGATTTTGAAAATACAGCCTTCAGTGCATGGCAACTCTCATGACCATCATACTCACTTCCAGAATCAGTCTCTCTTGCATCTTTTGGGAGGGAAATGTTGTGTTGTTCAAGAAGCTTTGTCATTTGATCTATCTTCTTCTGCATGCAAGATCTCTCTAGGTGGTTTCCTTTCTTGCAATAGGAACATTTGGATTTCTCAAATCCCTTCTATTTGTCCTTCTTAGAGTTGGAGATTCCTTCTGATTGACTTGACTTGGAATTCTACTTGGTTTTAGATTTCCTCTTACCTTGCTTTTGTGTTTCCCCTTCCCATTCACACTTTTTTCTTCTCCATCCATAATAGATTGATCTTTGGAGGCCTACAAGGCACCCATCTGTATCATCTTATCTTGTTCTTGGATGATATATTCAGTGAAAACATCTAAGGAGGGAATCTTCCAACCAGGGATTAGCATTCACCCAGAATGGAAGGTAGAGACAAAGATAAAGAACTCAATACCTAGCTTGCTCAGAATGGATAGAACTAGCTGCTCATCCTTCTTCTCAATTCCACACTTCTTTCATTGCATAACCAAAGATTTGAATTTTGAAAAGAATTGTTGAATGATCTAAAAAATGCTCGGTTGTAGAGCAATCAACTCATTTTCTATAATATGGCCTATTAGCTCATCTTGTTTGCCAAAGAGGGTCTCTAACTTCAACCATAATTCTCTTGGAGTCTTCAATCCTTCGATGTGGAAGAGTATATCTCTAGAAATATGAATACACATGAAACCAAATGCTTCATCCAATTTATTTAGATACTTAGTTTTCTCCACAGCTGATGTTGGTTCAGGATCCTTCCCCATTGTCACCATGTACAATGATTTGTTTCGCAATACCATCTGCATATCATCCCTCCAATCAAGATAATTGAAGGGTGTCAAGATCCTGGGAGAGAGAGGAGAGTTCAAATTTTCCATTACAACTACTGGAGCGAATATAAGGTGAAACTGCTCCTACTGCAGAAAAACTACTGCAACTATATAAAACTGTTGCAACTGCATAAAACTGCTGCAACTGCAGAAAACTACTGTAACTGCTGCAACTACAGAAAACTGATGTAACTGCTGCAACTGCAGAAAAATGTTGCAACTACTGCTGCACTAAAAAAAATTGAATAACCTACAAAAAAATATCAATAATGAGGTATACTAATACTGAGCACTGATTTAGGATAGTAGGCACTTTTATATAGATCCTTTACACTTGGCTAGACCTCATTGGATTTCTCCAATGAATTCAATGCAATGGCACCAGGATTTGCTATGGAAATCCAGAGGCTTTTGGTGCAATACGGAAAGCATTTTCTCAACCTATTCACTCAAATGGCTCTGATACCATGTGAAATTATATTTCACAACAGATCTAAATAGCTGAGGAGACCTCACAAAGAAAGAATGAGCAGAAAATTTGAAGAAGAGTGAAAACTGCAGTAAAAAAGAGCAAAAGAATAATAATGCATCAGAACTCAGATATGATCAGAATAATATCACATGTTCCAATTATCACTATAATAAACAATGATGTTACAATGGAGATAATTCGAATCATGCAAGAGAATTCGAACCTCAGTTGGTGAAGCATAGGGATTATCACCATTGGAGTGCTCCAGAAGACTCATAGTCAATTGAACTGAACCTAAACTCAACTAACTAAAGTCACAATCAGTTAAATAACTAAGGAGGGCGCAATAGTGAGTCGGTCATGCATGCCAATCAAAAAAGTGTGTATGAGGCCACAATCAGTTGCATCTAGAGCTCTAACCCCCCACAAGAGTCAAATAACTCATGCGGATGTGAAAATTCTCACAGTAGATCCAAGAGATGATGTAAACCTCACAATGAAAAATTTAGGAATAATAGAAGAAGAATAGAACAGTAGATCATAGATCCAAAGGAGCTTAGATAGAGGCAGCATAATTACACATGTTACATTAATCTGAATAGTAAAATAGTAAATATACAATGCTCAGGATTTGAATACACTAGGTGTGATTCGAATTAGCCTACATGGATAGATCCAAAATCAGTGGAGTGCCATCAAGCACAACTAGAAGTGTATCTCATCATCGGTGGAGTCATCAATGCACAAGTAATTGTCAGCCATCAGTCAAACTGAGTCTAACTGAGTGTGGTAGGTGTAACTGGCACATGGAGGCACTAAGTAAATGAAAGAGGCTCAGTGGAGGGCATATGAGGAGCTATCTGGAGTCAGAATGGGAATTCAAGTGTCATCGGAGGTCCATCGAAGTGATATAGTCAGTTGAGAGTCAATATAGCCTTAAATCAAGGAAAGAACTTATGATAACTCAACTAACTGAAGTACAACAGGAGAGGTAGGTGAGAAAAGTCTTTCTTCTCAAGTGGTGGGTGAGAAGTGGGTGCATCACTGGCTAGGAGGGGATCAATCTGAGTGGAAATAAGCTCATGAGTGCTGGAAGACTAGGGACTATGTGCTAGAGGTGTCAACCTGATTATTGGGCAGCATGCGGATGCATGCAATGCATGCAAGACTGATAATGAAAATAACAGAAAGGCTGGTAGGACTAGGATGGAATATAGGAATATCCTAACAGCGGACTGCATTGGAACACTCAATAGGTTCCTATAAAATAGGGAACTGAATGAAGTGGTCCTAAAGTGATGCATACAGGGCTCATAAGGTGGTATATGGATCCTGGATGACATCTGCACACCACTAGAGGGGAAATGAAATCATCAACAATTAGGAAAAATAAATAATTCTAGGTAGGACAAGGATGGAGTATTGAAATATCCTAACACCCCCTCACTCTCCCCCTCTTCCTCCCACTCCCTCTCCCTCCCTCCCTCTCTCTCTCTCTCTCTCTCTCTCTCTCTCTCTCTCTCTCCTCCCACCCTGCCCCCACCCTCCTCCTATCCCTCTCTCCCTCCCTCCCTCTCTCTCTCTCCCTCTCTCTCTCCCTCTCTCTCCCTTTCTCTCCCTCTCTCGATCTCACTCGATCTCTCTCTCTCTCTATGTCACTCTCTCTCTCCTTCCTTTTCTCTCTCTCCATCTCTCTCTCTCTCACCCTTTCTCCCCTCTCCCTCTATATCTCTCTCCCTCTCCCTCTCTCCCTCTCTCCCTCTCACTCTCTGTCTCTCTCTCTCCCTCTCTCTCTCTCTCTCTCTCCCTCTCTCCCCTAATGCATTAGATAGTGCATACACATTATTATAAGTGATGGATACCTATAATGAATGGTATGGTTCACAAATCAATGTGACCTCTTATATTCTAGTTCGAGATGTGGGTTTTCTGTATATTTCAATTTTTCATAGTAATTTAGTTATAGTGTTTGTAGATAATGTGAAAAAAGTAAATAGGAATGTGTTGGCACAAAAACGTTTCCCCTTCAATAGCAAGGATTCTCCCCAATGTGATGTCACAATTAGACCTCATATCCTTTGGCATAGGGAACTCATCTACATTATCGATCGACAACCATTATTATTTAAGATATTGGATTAAAATGAGAAATGTAGTGTGTAGTATGCAACTAAATCCTAATATGTAGAATGTAATTAATTCCATCTATCCTATCAGAGTATACTTCAGAAATTTGAATGTACATTTCGATACCCAATTGCGAAATTTTAGAGAGCTCAGTGTTATCTTCTCTCTAGTCCAGGTTAAGAGTTTCGCTACAAGTATGCACCGTGATTTCCACAATATTCCTCTATGTTAACTGATCAATCTCTCACAATGCCTTCATCTAGGGGAGGTATTTTTTATCTCTCCCTCACCCATGGTCACTCTTCTTCAAACTTAAACCACTCTTCAAACTCATCCTAGGATGGGTTGTTGAACCCTAGTGCCTCCATGGGAAGCATAGGAGAGAGAGGAGTAGTAATCAAGGATAAATCATCACAAATTATATGATCAACATGGAATACCTTATATAGGGTGAAGGAAGGCCAAATTTTAGGTCAAGAAACCTAAAGAAAATGACTATGCAAATATTTTGGATCGTGTCTTCTCAAATAAATCAATGCATTTAATACATGAAATATAAGGCGGTGATTAGAAAATTAATATGCATCTCTCCCACAAAGAAATTTTGATCTATTGGATCAATACCAAAAGGAATCCCAAGGTCATTATGGAATGCATCTAGGTTCCAAAGGATTTTGTATAGTAACTTTCACTGGCCTAGATGATCAAAACAAAGTATTTGACACTAGCCCCTATTTATTTAACTCGGGGAGACTATACCTTAGATTTTGGATGGAATGGTTCAACCTAGAAAAGGAGGATTTCACAATAGTGTTGGTATGGATCTTTTTGTATTCCTCAGTACACAATTACCAGGAGGAAAAAACCCTAGATGGAATAGCAAACACCCTAGGGTAATTTTCTTGTGTCTCGTAGGAAACCAAGGTAGGTTTATATAGATCCTACACATGAACTTGTGTTTACATGAACATTTCCAAGGTGCTTCCAGAGGCAATCAGCCTCACTCATGAAGACTAGGGATGGATTCAGACCATTAATTATGAGCATAAAACCTTCATATGCTGCGAATGTGAAGAGCATGGTCACCTTTTCAAAAACTACCTTCTAAACATTCCTCCTCTAGAAAGCATCCAAACCAAAGGAAGAAAAGGACATGGAATTTTGTATGCAGATCCCCAACAAATGTTGATAGCTAAGGAAGCAATCAGCCCCAAATAAGTCCATGCAACCTCAATCTAGAAATGGGTTTGAAGTCATAATTCAAATCCCAGAGAATACCTCCAACTCGAAGGATGGAAAGCATAATGAAGAAGTGACACCAAAGCAATCATTAGTTCAGAACAAAACCAAAAATATTATTTGGCATCTCAATATAGTGATAGGAGAATCTTCTCCCAGCATCTACAACCCTCACAACAGAAATTCCAAGAAGATGATGTATCAATGATGACAAATGAGGGAGAGGATATGGAGATAGGGGATCTCAATTTTCAAGGTCTATAGGAGTCTTGCAAGCACCAACACCACAAATCCATTCCAAAAAATCAGATCTAATTCCTTGAGGAAGCTCTTCTCAAATCCATAGACTCATCACAATCAGGGATATGGCATGTCATTCACAAAGAATCAAAGAAAGGGCACAAAGAAGACAAGAAGAGCAGTAGGAGAACCAATAAAAAAAGATTTAGGAAATGGGATCAAAATTGGTGGACTCATGGAAATATGTGCAACTAATGAAGCTCTTCTCCACACACACCCCCCCCGAATATTAATGAAGCTCATATCTTGGAACATCAGAGGTATCAACAAAAATCCTAGGCATAGGATACTGTAGAGAAAAATGATTAGCGATAAAACATCTATTATAATGTTGCAGGAAAACAAAATGTTCCAGTGACACCTTATCCACTCTAGAAGCAAGGATACCAAAAGGAATCCAATGTGTAGCAATAGATGCCAATGGAGCATTGGTTTGTTTATAAATCATTTGGAACATAATAGATATAACTCTCACCAATTTATTGTCAACATCCAGATCAATAACAAAAAAATTTCACATTATTGGGACTGTAGAAAAATGAGCTATAGCCAATGTATATTGGCTATAGATTCCACCTCATAAGCAAAGATTTCTCAACTTCACCCAATGGTTGGTAGAGCAAACCGAAAGCCAACATTAGATCATTGAAGGATAATTTAACATGATCTCATCCCTAACAGAAAAAAAGGAGGAATAAGGAAGCTAGAAGGAGAAAGAATTCTATTTGGGGAGATCATTAAACAATTAATCGTAATAGACATGGCCCACCTCTAATGGATCTTTACTAGGAACAATAAAATAGGTGGGGTAAATTAGGTTTTTTCTCAGCTGGATCATTTTTGTGGTCGTCGAATCTATTTTATTAGTAGGTGGGGAAATTATTATGGATATCATGCCATCGACGGGCTTAAACCACTAGGAAATATATCTATATTGATATAGGATATGTATCCCTTCCAAATAACCATTTTGATTTGAACAATTTTGGCTCAGTCACCCATACTTACAAAAACCCTTTCAGTGATGGTGGTCCGAAATTGAAATTCCCAGAGGCACATCATGTTTAGATTCCAACAAAAGATTAATAGCTTAAATTGTCAGCTGAAAAGGTAGAACAACAAAGTGTTTTGTAACATACTCATTGACAAAAAGAGACTGGAACAACGAATGAGTGAGATACAACAATACATAATATTTAAGGTAAGACTCGTAAACTAGAAAAGGAAGAAGAAACAATTTAGTCTCATTTGGAGGAGCAATACAAATAGAAGGAAAGACCATGGAAACAAAAGTATCGATTTAAATGGCTCCAAGAAGGTGAGTGAAACACTAAGTTCTTCCATAGCTCTACGATTTAGCATCGCCATCATAAGAGAATTGTTTCTCTCAAGAACCCTCGAGGAAATACTTTATCAAAGTATAATGACATTGAGGGAGAAATGGTTTCCATTTTTAAAAATATTGTAACAAATCCATCCACTGACAGAATGGAGACAATAAATTGCATTACTCAAAATATCCCTCACATTGTGATGTTGTAGCAAAACAAAACGGAAGAGGGGAAGTTTCCAGGTCCAAATGGATTCACCACAAATTTCTTTCATCATTTCTAGAATGTGGTCAAGAAGGAGGTTTGGTATATTGTGTAAGAATCACACCGTTCAACAGGGGTCTTACAATTGTTCAACTCTACTTTCCTAACATTAATCCAAAAGGAAAAAAATGCATAAATTCCAAGTAAGTATCATCATATTTCTCTAAGCATTGTAATCGACAAGATCATTACTAAGGTCATAACAAATCACCTCAAAATTCTCCTTCCCCTGTTGATTTAATTGGAGAAATTGGGCTACATAGAAGGCCTACAAATTCTTGATGGAATCATTCTAGCTCTTGAAGTCATCCATTCCCTAAATCTCACTCAGAATCCTAGCATCACTAATTAATATAAACTTGTCAAAATATTTCGATAAGATTAGTTGGAAATATATTAAGAAAACCCTTCTCTCTTTTGGCTTTAGCTCCTCTTCGACAAGTTGGATCATGTCCCTCACCTCCTTAGCCTTCTTCTCTATCCTCATCAATGGATCTCCTTCTTCTACCTTCACTCCTTCGATATAAATTCAACAAGGTGACCCTCTTTCACCATTCCTCTTCATCTTCATGGCAAAAATCGCGGGTCATACCCTTAAAGCAACAATTGCTAATAGGGATATCTAAGGTTTGTGCCTTCACAGTAATGATCTTGTAAAGAATCACCAACAATTTGTTGATGATACCCTTCTAATGGGTTGGTCTTCAATGAAATAATATTGTGCCTTTAAGAAAGTTCTAAATCTCTTCATGGATGCCTCTGCCTCTAGCACCATAATCAATCATGATAAATCCCAAATCTTCTTCTTTAATACCTCAACCGTTTCCCAACAAAATATCTCCTACATCTTAGGCTTTCTTGGAAACTCCCTTCCATCCAAATACCTAGGGTCCCCTCCTTTTTATTATGCGATCATGAGTCTTCTTGGGAATATCTTCTAGACAAACTAGGGAAAAACTCTCTAGCTAGACATATTGTCCCCTAAATATTTCTAGCCATCTCATCCTTGTCAAATTTGTCCTTCAATCTATGCCTTTATATTTTTTCTATGTAATGGTGGTTCCAAAATTTGTCCTTAAATATATCAGAAATATTCATAGATCCCTTTTGTGGGGAGGTACTCAAAACCAACATAAATGGGCATTGGTAAGTTGGGAAAAAATATGCACCCCCAACTTGCAAGTTGTTTAAGTCTCAGAGATTTAGAAGTATGCAATGAAGTGCCAGGGAAAAAAATATGGTGGTGTTCAGTCACCCATGACAAGGAACCATGGCCTTACTCTGGAATAAAAAATATGCTCCCAACACATACAATCAAAGTCTAATCATAATTGTTGGAAAATCTATAGGCTCTCTCATCTAGAAGACGACTTGTCAAAACATGGAGCTCATCCAAGATAATTCATTTTGGGAGATAAGGGATAGGAAAAAATATCCTTTTGGGGGCACTCATGGAAACAATTACCTAATCTTATGACCATACGTCCTCTTCCTATATCTCAAAAGAATCTTGACCACTTGAACATTACTACGGTTTGTCATTATTGAGATACTAAAGCCAATGGGTCATTATTTCACACTTGGCTCCTGCCAACCTGATGGCCAATCTCATTTACGAATGAGGACCCTAAAACTCTATGGGATGAAATTCAAAAGAGATGCATTTTAAAAAAATAAGTCCAAGACAAATTATAATGGGTTTATCATCCCATTGGAAAATTCACCATGAAAGAAACCTATCATATAGTTTCTAATCACAATCACCTCCCTAAAGACCATGCCTGGAGTTGAATTTGGACAAGAAACCTTTGGCCCAAAGTTGCTAATTTCTTATGGATAACTGTCTAAAGGAGGATTTTGATGTGGGGAAATATCATCAAGTTAGGATTCGTAGGTCCTTCCTTATCTTACCTCTGCAGAGAAAAAATAGAAACCATATATCACCTCTTGGATTCTTGTACCTTTACCTCAGCTCTTTGGGACAATGGAGCGACAATTTTTAGGTAATCATACATGGACAGAGGGAATGTGGTAAGTACTCTTGATAAATAGAGAGAATTACCTTATAACAATGGCCATCTAAATCATATCTAACAGCTCTTCCTATGATTTATTGTATGGGATGTGTGGAAGGAAAGGAATAGACGAATATTCATAGACTAGAATAAAAAGATCCAACACTCTAGGAAATGATAAAGCAGCACATATATGAAACCCTTCATCTCATAACCTAATAAAATCAATATACTTAACTCAATCCAAATGAAAAATCCATTCTACAATCTTGGGATTTTCCTACATTGCAAAACTTAAGAATTCTACAAAAAGTAAATCAAAAACCTCCAGCCCCGATGCATGGTCCCATCCTCCATCAAGGTTTTCCAAGCTAAAATCCTATGGAGTATCTAAGGGAAATATGGGGATATCTATATTTGGAGGAGTCTTTAGATATCTACGAGAGTATATTTTAAGAATATACTCAGGCTATTTTGGGCTAGACAACAACAATGTAGAAAAGTTGGAATCCCTAGCGCAAGGACTCATAATTTCTACTAGAATGTGATACTCCAAGTTAATTGTTGAAGTATATTCATAGGTTGTCATAAAAATATCTACTCGTCTTCAAAATGGCACTCCAATAAGCCAACTCATTCCCAACTAGTGATTAAACAAAGGAGTGAGTCTTTTGTCTTGTCTACTTCCCCAAGTAGAGGCACTAATTCCAAGCCATGTGTTAAGAAAATCCAATCAATTATTGGATCATATTGGCAATGAAGGGGTCTATAAAATTCATACTCTCTTGGACGATTCCTTTGAAACTCTCAAGGAAGGCCCATTGAAAAACTGATGTATCAACCTAGCATTCCAGGATTGATCCCTTATGGCTGTAGGTGAGGATCTCAACAATCACCGACAGCGTCGAGCTACTGAAGTGATGTGTGGAGGGGTGTATGGAAGGTTTCCAGTCAACTAGAATCAATGAAGAAAGGTATACAGGCCATTAGAGCAAACTAGATTTCTAGTTGTAAAGGACGAGCAGTTATAAAAGGATGAGAAGAAGGGTATACAATAAATCCCTATTGGGTCATGAAGAACCTTCTCGATAGGTCACTAGTGGAGAGGAAGCGTGTGAAATATATCATTTTCTTGGTTATTTGAGATATGAGAGCCAATTTAGATCACTTCCATGGTAAACCAGATACTCTTGGCTATTTCATTAATTAAATTTTATAGCTATAGGAGAACCAGTGAGGAGACTCAGTCAACACATACATATTTATTTCCTCTAAAGGAAATCCTCAAGTTTAACTGAGCCTAGTTTTCAATTTCCAACTCTATGTTTATGCAAATATTCAATAATTTTTGTTTAGTTAGTAATTCTCTTGTTTCTTTTTCTCAGTCAAACTCTTTGTTGTTAATACATATTAAAGGAGGGGGGTGGAGCTCGGGTTTCCCTTTGTAGGGAAGGCTTCCCCACCTTGGTTTAACTTTGTCAAATTTTGACTCTCAATCTTAGAGCCTAACTTATGTTTTTCTAGTGGCTGCCCTGGTTTCCCTTGTGGCAGGTGATCCATTGGAACTTTTTTGTACTATATTTATTTTATCAGTAATAGAAGGACCTACTACTAGCTTACTAAAATAAATATAAAAAATAAAAATTATATCTATCATATCTAGGAGTGAATACTAATATATAAAACTCGTGATTATAATTATAGTTAGGTTAACCATTTCTTAGAAAGAAATTTATTTAAGAAAATATACAGAGGAACAAGTATTTAATGATAAAAATTAATAATTTATCCCAACATCACTATTAGAAAACCTTGCATTTATCATCTCAAAGCAAACATAACAAAAAATACAATGAGAATGTATGTTGTAGCATATAATACTCTACACTAAAATAGTACAATCTTACAGAAGTTCTAGAGTAAAATAAGCAACATAAATAGTCTAATGCTCACAAAACACAGAGTCTAAATGCTCCTGCATCATGGCCTTCAAGTCTTCTCCTCATTAAATTTTCACAAAATTATTTACAAAAATTCAAGGTGCAAAAATCCCCTTGCTCGTCCTTCTTGATCCCTTTTATATAATTAGAAAATAGATGACTAAGTCTCTTGAGTTGTTTTCATGATAGTTATGACTCCTAAAAATGTCATTTTGTCCTATTCATAGAAGAATATTATAAAAATGTTTATCTAGGACCTAGTCGACCATGATCCTTGTGTTCTAAGTGGGTGGACCACGCTTCATGTTGGGAAGAGATGCCCATGATATGCCTAAATATCGATTTTTCTAAAGTGAGTCCATAATTGGCCAATTATTTTTCCATGAGACCCATGCCTCTCATAAGAGTGTTGAGATTTTACAGAATTAATACCTATGAAATCTCAAGGGGGTGGAAATGTAGTCCTTACGATGTAATCCTAATGGAAATTATTTTACTCCTGATGACCTCTTCTAATCTCCCTAGACTTTCTTTGAGTTCCTTAGCATGCTCATTTGTCTGCATCTTTCTATCACCTTCTTAGCTACTAAGAGTAGGTTTTTGTTGTTATTTACTAAATTGGTGATTTTCCTATCTAATGTAGCTATCCCTTTGAAAATTATTGAAAACTATATAGTTGCACTCATTTTCTCTCTCACTCATCCTTAGCAAGTCTTCGGGGGCATCTTTATATTCTTCTTTTCATTTCTTTAGATCATCCTTGCTTAGATAAACTACTTATAAACTAATTATTTTGTCTTGAATTTTCTTGAGGAAGGTCATGAATTGCAATTCACAACCCTAGAATTCCTATAAGTCTGCATGCATTATTCTCTAGGAATAATTCAATTCTTCCAAGATTTCAAAAGTGTAAGTTTGAAACTCCAAAAGAATGTTAATATCTACTTTGAAGTGAGCCACTTGTCCTTCCAATTCAGCTATTTATGCTTATATCTCTTCATCTAATCCATCATTTTCTGGACATTATATTTCATTGATTGTGTGAAAGAAACTCAGACAGATGCTATAGTGGATGGATCAATGTGTACAAATATAATAACTGGTGTTTCTGCGGTCACAATTAGTTGTGGGACTCTTGTTAGTTTAATCCTTTTATGTGTTTGTTTCCTCGAAAAAAAATATTCTAGTGATTATATTTCCTTGGATTTTGTTGGTGTGAAGCCCTTAATCCAAACTCATGTGGAGGAAAGCATTGGCCTCCTACAATGGTGGGGTGGAGGTGTATAGAGGCACATTAGGATTTGAAGTATGGACATCCATTTGCTATAATTCTTCATTTTTCTTCTTTTATTCTTCCTCTCTAGTTCTTACCTTAGCTTCTTATTGTAATTTACCTACTACTTTCATTTTTTGCTTTTCTCTTGTTCCTTATTTCTAGGAATTGGTATCATCCTCATACTTATCCTCAACATCCTAGGATTGTGCCTCAATTCTACTCTTTTCCAAGGCATCTAATTCCACCTTAATTCTTGCTTCTTCTCTCGTTTTTTTTATAGATTTCTCTTTCTCCATTTGTTCCTATTTCATGGAAACATAAAATATTTCTTTACTACTCATTCTCAATGCTACTTCATCTAGTGAAGTAGACCTTCGATAACATTCTTCTTCTTGAAAAACTTCATTATGATATTTCCATCTGAACTTGCAAGTTTGGCAATGTTGGTAAACAATGTTCAGAGGATCATGTCTTCTGAACCTCTCTTCACCTAAATGAAATAATTTAGGGGCCTATTCTTCCTCCTTAGATTCCTTGATGTTGGATACACCATATTCTCATACAAAACTGGTAGAGGAGGCCATAATTCTTTTTTTCTTGCAAAGAGTACTATGCCTACTCTATTGACAAAATTTTGATAGGCAATTTCTTGTAGCACAAGCTTGTTTGGTGTGAAAATTAGAAGAATATGTGGGCTCTTTGTAGCCCCGAATATTATTATATATGTGCCAATATATATCACATACCAATCACCTATGGCATTGATTGATTGCATGATTTTCTAACCAACACTATGTAGGTGCACATAATATCAACATATCATGTATTGAAATATCTCACAATCTGAGTGCAAGGATTTTAACCTGCCTCTACATATTCCTTCTAACAAACAAAAGTCCCTATCAACATCTAACTGGAATTTTTAAGTTCGAATAGATCAACAAGTAAATTGTAAATTCCACCCTCTCTCTCCCCTCTAGCCAAAGTCCTCAAACTTGAGAGACTACAATCACTGATGGTGCATTATTGTCCCTTGAAAGCAACTCTCTAATGTATATATATCATTCAAGAAACTAAAAGGATGTTTCTAGTCAAACTAGGAACAAAAAAAATATCACTCAATTCAATAAAATCACTTTTGGGGATGTGGAATGAATTGGATCCAACTCCTCTCACAGGGTACATGGCATCATCACCAAGCTCCATGGTTGTAGCTCCCTCTTACTCCTAAATCCTGTTAAATAGTTCCTGTCAAATTTCGTATGTCGAAAAGCTCCATTGTTCAGAGACCAACCAAAAATAGACACAATGTCAATAGATAAACAATAAGACATGGAAAAGATAGTCTCAAAGTGAGAGTTAATCTCCTCTAATTATGTTATAGCCTCACCTAAAACCCACTTCATGCTCTTTCCCTTCTTCTTTAATGGACACAGTCTTGCTTGATATCCCATATCGTGACTTCCAAATCACATGACCTTACTGAATTCCTTCTTCCTCATATCTATCCCATTCTTCCTCTTGAATCCT
Organism: Larix kaempferi; assembly: GCA_027924585.1. Classification (NCBI taxonomy): domain Eukaryota; kingdom Viridiplantae; phylum Streptophyta; class Pinopsida; order Pinales; family Pinaceae; genus Larix; species Larix kaempferi. The sequence goes on from BSBM01000590.1 coordinate 511,899, forward strand.
TTATTGCCACCCTTCTTTGTATTTCCAACAAGATCGATAGAATCTACTTACCCATGTCATTATAAACATCACTGCAATCTAATTTCTTCATCAACAAGAGAAACCCAAATCTTTTGGAAATCTTGTAGTTTATTGTTAAATTTTCAGAATTTACTTCAATCTGATTTAGGATCTTAACTGAGAGAACAACATGTACAGCATATCTATAGCATATCAATCATGGAGACAATAATGCAAGCACACAAGAGACACAAATATTTACTTGGGGAAAACCATAAAGGTGAAAAACCCTAATAACTTCCTCAGAGATAGATAGAGCAATGATACAACCAACCATAAGAGATAGACACAACCTAGCAGCAGATCCTCCTCCTCCATAAGTGCGCCACTCCTCCTTGAGTGCATGAGTGAGAAGTGAGTGAGCAAATAGAGTGCCTCCCGCACTCTATTTATACTTGACTTGACTTGCCTTTTTACTTAACTCATGTAGGCTCGAACTTAACCACATAACATAATGCTGACTGGGTCGACCCCCAATAGGGTGGTATAATAACCCTTTGACCCACATGGCCGACCCCCAATAGGGTGGTCTAATAACCCTTTGACCCACATGACTTATACAGGGCCGACCCCAAACAAGGTGGTCTAATAACCCATCAAGTATAAGTTACGACACTTACAATATAAATGACGACACTTCTTTATAGAGGAATAATACCATCTCTATAGGAATACAATATACATATATGTGAAATATATTCCAAAGTTACATATACATCAACACTCCCTCTTAACTAGGAAGGTATTTCTCAGCACAGTTCTTCTAGCACAAGTCATCTTCTCTGGATCATCGTCACTGGATAATCGTCATCGAGTCATCATCATCGTCACTGCTGCTGCTATCTCAATCAATCTCTGAATCTACTCGTCATAGGAAGTTCTACAGAGCCAGTCCTTTTTCATACTGGATGTAGGGCCACCACCTGCAGGTCTTCGTCATCACTGGCCATACTGTGGAATCCTCAGGACTTATTACATGCGTCACAAAACCTGGCTGCAGCATCCCAGGCTATTACGAGCACACAGCTCTACCTGTAGGATCTCCCAGGAGCACATTACATGTGACCCATCACAAAACCTGGTTGAAGCATCCCAGGTTGTTACGAGCACACGGCTCTACCTGTCGGATCTCCCAAGAGAACATTACATGTGATCTCACCACAAAACTTGGCTGAAGCATATGAGGCCTTTTTCATCCTGTCCAGATCTCCCAGGAGCAAATTACATGTGGTCATGGCAAAACCTGGCTGAAGCATCTGAGGCCTTTTTCATCCTGTCCAGATCTCCCAGGAGAAAATTACATGCCATAGGACAAAACCTTGCAAGAGCATCTGCCAGATATCCCAGGGCACCGAATTACATGCCATAGGCAAAACCTCGAAAGACTATCTGCAGATCTCCCAGGGCACAAATTACATGTCCTCCCAAGCAAAACCTCGCAAGAGCATTTGCCAGATGTCCCAGGGAACCGAATTACATGCCATAGGCAAAACCTCGAAAGACCATCTGCAAATCTCCCAGGGCACAAATTACATGCTTTCCTGCACAACCTGATCCACGACCAAAAAGTATCATCTGATACTCATCATCATCACTGCAACATCCTGCTGCATGTCATCTGGAGAAGCTCATCATCCACGATCATCCTGATCATACAATGCATCCATCTGATGCACACATAGATACATGATCCACACAATGTATCCATCAATCATACATGATCTACCTGATCATACAAAAATACATGATCCACACAATGTATCCATCAGCATCCAACATGATGCATTCATACAAAATACATACACATGATCCAACCAATCATATCCAGCATCCAACATGATGCGTACATACATATAAATGATCCAATTGATCATATCCAGCATCCAACATGATGCATACATACATACATATAATGATCCAACTGATCATATCCAAGCAGAAACCAGAACATCATCCTGATGCTCATCATCCATCGCTTACATCCACAGCCATGTGAAGGATCCCCCTTCCAACATGCTTGGAATGGCTTCAGCAAATGTGTCCATCACTTCTTCCTCGAAGTGTCCTCGATCTGAAGAACGCCAAGCCTCTCTCTGAAGTACTCGAACTTCACTCTGGCTAGTAGCTTCATCAGCACATCTGCAATCTGCTCGTCTGTCGCAACATATAGGAGCTTCACAGCTCCTCTCTGCACCATATCCCTGATATAGTGATATTTGATCTCTATGTGTTTCGACCTGTCATGAAACACTGGGTTCTCGGACAGCTTCACACAACTCTGGTTATCACAGAAGATACCAATAGCCTCCAATGGGAGATCAAATAACCCAGACAGTAGCTTCCGTAGCCATACTGTCTCACAACTAGCTGAACAGGCTGCAACATACTCTGCCCCAGCTGTACTCAGTGCTACACAGGACTTCTTCCTGCTAAACCAAGAGATCACACCTGATCCCATACTGAAGCAACACCCAGATGTGCTCTTCCTGTCTGCAGCACTGCCAGCCCAATCTGAATCAACATAACCCTGCAGGTTAAACTTTTGATTCTCCTCATACCTGAGCCCATAATCCACTGTACCCTTCAGGTACCTCAGAACATGCTTTACAGCAACTAGGTGAACACTCCTCAGATCCGTCAGGAACTAGCTCAATGTGTTCACAACAAAGCAAATGTCTGGTCTCGTGTTCGTAAGGTACATCAAGGACCCAATCATCTGACGATACAAAGAGACATCAACTGGCTCAGATGAAGCATCACATAGAAGCTTCAGGTTCGATGTCATAGGTGTGGCCATAGCCTTGCAGTCCATCATCCCGAACCTCTTCAGGATCTCGACTGCATACTTCCCTTGTCCAAGGAATATTCCATCTGCACTCTGCCACACCTCCATGCCAAAAAAAAACAAATAGTGCATCATCCCCAAGTTCTTCATCTCGAACTCGGTAGTAAGCTTCCGCTGCGTGTCGACAATATATCTATCTTCACCATACCAAGTTCTGCACATATATGATTTCCTATCATGTGTCTCAGAACCAAGTGGCTGCTCCACATACACTTCTTCTTCAACTACACCATTCAAGGAAGCTGTCTTGAATCCATCTGGTGTATCTTCTATTTCATCACTTTTATATTTCTCAATGCTGCCATCTGCAATCATGCTTGAGCTGATAGTTCCATTTGGAAGTCATAGTAAACTTCCCTTCACGTCTTGGGACTACATCCCAAACATCATTCTTCATGATCGACGGATCATGGCATTCCATTTCTTCATCCCAGATCCTGGGAACTTGGATATCTTTATTGCTGAACAAATGTTGTAGTTCTTCTTCTATAGGAGATGGCATACGATCTTTCCTACACAACAAGTTAAATTGCATGATTAGAAAACATCTCATAGTTTTCAGAACAAATTCTTACACATAAAGAAATATGTCATACAGTCATGCAATTATCTTAGCCAATGCTTCAATACAACATTTATCCATATCCCATAACTTTCTAGATGCCTTCCAATCTCTACCAGAACATTGTTAAGAGTGTGCACAACTCCCAACATGTCAGCAAAGAGGTTTCATTCTAGATAAGTAGCAATGGAATGTTGTACAGTGCCATAGGCCACTTACCCATGTATATTAGTAGTATACTGTTCATCAATGCAACTATTCTAATATGCACAATACATATCCTAAGTCTAGGAACATGAGCATATACATCATTGAACAATTTTATTTAAACAAACACATATCCAAGAAATGATAATTAAAATACTTATCTTTGTTTGTTCGTTGGGTGGACTCCCTCTGAGTCTTTGCTTCCTTACAGGAGCTGCTGGAGTCCTAATCTGAAGTAGCTTCTTCTACACCTTTCTATTGTGGAATGTAGAGAGATGGACAACTCCCTCTGAATATCTGCATCCTTGCAGAAACTACTGAAGTGTGCTCCTTTTCTTTCTTGCAGGAACAACTGGAGTGTGCTCCTTTGCTTTCTTGCAGGAGCAACTGGAGTGTGCTCCCTCTTGATCTTTGCTTCCTGAATTACCTGTTCTTGAACTCATATTCATCCTTGGTCCCTATGCATGCTTATTAGTATCATGATTGAGTTATCCTTGTGATCTCATCTAAAATCATACATTCATTAGTATACTATTAAAACACAATAATCTCAAGCATGTATAATCATGATCATTTCAAACAGAAAATAATAAGCATTAACATTCAAGGTTTATGTAGTATTCTTATGGTTAGTCAAATCATAAGAAGCATAACATGTCTAAACCTATAATTACTCAAACCTATGACTCTTCAGGTTAGTTGAATCATCAAACAAGATAAGAGATATAATATGCATAAAACCTGTGATTATTCAAACCTATACCTTCATGATTCTTCTGGTTAGTCATATCATCAATTATGGTAAGAAACATAATATGCATACAACCATGATTATTCAAACCTATGACTTTTCAGGAATAATCATTATCAACAATAGTATAAGATACTAACACAAGGTAGGATTCTAGCTTGATATAGGAAAAACATACCTGGATTAGCATGCTAGCTAGTTATGGCTAATATACCCGCATAATGTCTTCTTATTCTTCTTCAATGACTTGTGCTAGTAACCTGTATATCTCATAGGTTAACCATTATAAAACCAAGTTATACATACCTTGTAAGTGGATCTTCTATGAGATCCATGACAATGGATGAATCTTTGTCCTCATGTTATCATGACCATATGTTCTTGGACCAGAACATGATTTGCCTTTCTTGGTGTACCTTTCATGTTAGTAGACAACATAAACCTCATACAACACCATAATGCATTAGTACAATCATAAGTGTCAATACCCTAATCAATGAATATTTTCTATCGTGCATTCATAGTTTTATTAAGGTGATATGACAAGACTAAAATCAAGATTGTACTAACCGTAGTAACATGAAGACAAACATACCATAAACTTAATCATGAACAAATCTCAAAACATACCTCGATGAGTCATTCCTGTCGAGATCGCTTGTAATCTTCTTATGTAAGGCCTTAGCCTCATCTCCCTCTGAAACAAGAACTTCTTCACTTATGCAAGTGACCAATCCATCTTCTTCTAGGATTAATCCAATCCACTTGATTTACAAGAACTGGGACTGGAGCTAGATATGGGTTTGTCAGAGAAACCCCAAAAACTCAAACTTTGAATTTCAAACTTCTGAAAGGATAGAAATATGCGCCTTGATGAGCTGATCAAGCTGCTATATTCAGAATTTGAAAACTGCAAAGTTTCACTCCTCAATTTTGCCTTTGAAACTTCCGGATTCACTAGACGTGACCCTGAACTGGGGTTTGATGAATCCCATTCTTCTACCCAATCAAAAAGTTTGATCCAAATCTCTAAGCTTCTATTTTTCTAAGGAGCTTCCAGCCGTGGTCACAGATTTCAAAAATTCTCATTTTTACAGAAGCCCTAATTTTCCATTTTCCTGATCAAAGTCCCAAACTAGGGTCTGATCAAGCCCGGCCTTCTGCCCAACCAAAAATTCTGATCTTGGTCTCTAAATTTTTATTTTGATGAGCAGCATTCAGCCTTGGTCTCCGATTACAAAAATTCCAACTTTCTCCAAAGCCCTAATTTTCGAAAGCCATGAATGAAGGTACCAAAAAATAATTCTGTTTTGACAGAAATATGTACCTGATTGTTTCTGGTGTAACTCCGAAATTTTTAATCCACAGGGTCTAAAAAAGTTTCCTAAGATAGCCTGACCTGTTAGCTTTCCATCCTGATAGGTCTGACCTCAATTGGATTTTCTGAGAGAGAGTTATGCCAAATGTCGCAACGTGACCTGTTTTGGGATAATACAGGAGAGCGAACTTGTACGGCGTGCCACGTTTCACTGTTTCAACTTCAGCCTCTGAAAATATTTCTTGAGATAGCTAGGCCTGTTATACTTCCCTCCTGATAGGTCTGACCTCAATTGGATTCTCTGAGAGAGAGTTATGCCAAGTGTCGCAACGTGACCTGTTTATGGCATAATACAGGAGAGCAAACTTGTACGGCGTTCCACGTGTCACTGGTTCACCTTCGGCCTCTGAAAAAATTTTCTAAGATTTTACAGTCTGTGTACTACCTGTCATGTTTTACGAAATTTCATTTGGAGCTTCCTAGCCCAAGTTATGACCTTTTTCCCAAGGTCACCTGATTTTAACTCAGATCTGGAAGAGGCAGAAACCCTATATTGCATAGATCATAAATCACAAAGTACAACGAATTAGAGGTTTTCCTTTGGACACAAGGTACCTGGAGATTTAATATTCGTCCTGTAACAATTTCATATCCGAAAAATTTTCCAAAACGGATTTATAGCGAAAGTGCTACGATGACTGGTTTTTGCTATATCAAGCCCTAGCATCGTAAGTGCAACAAGTGTCATACATGCCATATCATGCCTTCTTTCAGGCTAGCTCTGATACCATGTTAAATTTTCAGAATTTACTTCAATCTGATTTAGGATCTTAACTGAGAGAACAACATGTACAGCATATCTATAGCATATCAATCATGTAGACAATAATGCAAGCACACAAGAGACACAAAGATTTACTTGGGGAAAACCATAAAGGTGAAAAACCCTAATAACTTCCTCAGAGATAGATAGAGCAATGATACAACCAAACATAAGAGATAGACACAACCTAGAAGCAGATCCTCCTCCTCCATAAGTGCGCCACTCCTCCTTGAGTGCATGAGTGAGAAGTGAGTGAGCAAATAGAGTGCCTCTCGCACTCTATTTATACTTGACTTGACTTGCCTTTTTACCTAACTCATGTAGGCTCGAACTTAACCACATAACATAATGCTGACTGGGCCGACCCCCAATAGGGTGGTCTAATAACCCTTTGACCCACATGACTTATACAGGGCCGACCCCAAACAAGGTGGTCTAATAACCCATCAAGTATAAGTTACGACACTTACAATATAAATGACGACACTTCTTTATAGAGGAATAATACCATCTCTATAGGAATACAATATACATATATGTGAAATACATTCCGAAGTTACATATACATCAACATTTATCTCAAGCACAAATACTCTAAATAGAAGGTGTTCATGAAGGATAAATCCCTTTAATGGTGATAGATACTATCTCTTAATCATGTACCTTAGTCTCAATGGTAGCCAACAAATCCTTCAACTCATTGATCCTAGTCAAGTAGTTCACATGAGTATTTGTCTTTTTCATACGAAAAACTAAAAGATGGTTTAACAAGAGCATCTTTCAAGAGACACAAGAATACTAAAATAAATTAACCAAAGCAACAAATATGCTCTTACCTAACGTATTATAGGCAATGCATGAGATAAAGTGATCCTTCACGAAATTAAGAATGATTATCTTCACTTTGGATTCCCTCTTCCAATGAGCGACCAAGTGTGCTAGATCAGTAGGTTTCATAATGTTATTTTCAACATGTTTTGTTCCTTAACCCAAAAGTTGAATCACAAAAAAGATAATCCATTAAAATTCAAAAATAAACACAAATACATCCAAAAGAGAATGAACATAAGAATATGGAAATAACCCTTAAGACAATATGACAACATTAACTATTCATTATGGAAGGAATCACTCCACAAGATACATCCAATATACTTCACAAGACATCTCATTCCATTGCATCTACTTATTTATATAGTTTCTATCCTACCTTCTAAGTACTTTCTAGGGAAGGAAATTTGTGCTAGGTGGAACCTTCTAGATACTTTCTAGAAAAGGAACATTCTAGCCAAAAGAACCTTCTAGTAATCCTTATTACAATTGTTTTTTTTCACACTACATGGGCCTTATTTAATAAATATGGCCTTAATACATAGAATTATCCTCTTGGGTACCACCCTAGATACCCTATATTATCCTCCCTAGGTAAATTACACAGCATGCTCCCAAATATATGTTAGGATATTCTCACCATCATGCAAGCATGCAGCCCAGTGTAGCTAGGGTTTTCACCTAGCTTGTGCAAATGAGCACCTACTAAGGAGAAGGGACTCCTCAGTAGCAGTTCAGAAAATACAGTAAATAAAAGACAGTATAGAAAAACAGTAAACTACTCTAAGCATGTGCATAAAATAACAGAAAGGTAATAAAAATAGTTTTTTGTATTAAAGATTATACCTCCAATGTGAAGGTTGATGAAGCCTTTGCAATAGTCCAAGAGGGTTGCTCCAAGCTCCAGTGTTGTTCCTTTCTCTTTCTCCAAAGGGTTTTGGAAATGGGCCAAAGGGGCACTCAAGTGTGAAAGTAGCTCAAGGGTGAGCTAGGGTTTCAGGAGTGATTTTGGCAGAGTAAGGGTGTGGTTGACTGTGGATATGAAATGAGGGGCCTCCATCACCTATTTATAGGTTTTTAGTGGTGGAGTGCTGGCCCATGGTTTTGAGCACCATATGGTTTAGGTCAGTTGTATAAGGTTTTTGCTTCCTTTTTCCCTCTTTTTCCTCTTTTTTGTATTTTTTATTCTCTTTTTAGAGGGTTTTTGCTATTTTGGAGGAATTTTGGATTATTTTGGGGGGGAAAGGGGTTTTTTGGCCTTTTGGAGGCAAATATGGTAGGAAATATGGACAAATGAGTCATGTAATGGGGTATATGAGGTAGTGAGCACTTTTTGGGTGTTAACAGATTGCCCCCTGATGTGTGAGGGCAGGAGCTCATCATATGGTCGATAGACATCATAAGTCTTTTATGGTTTTCCTAGGGTTTGGAGAGGAGAAGAAATGAACTAGAGCCCGGAACAACGGTCCTGAACAAATTGCAAAAATTGAAAGTACATGACCTCAATAATGAATGAGAAATAATCTGAACATATGGACGAGGCGGGAATTCCCATGCTCGTATCAAGATATAGGACAACAATAACAATGGGGTCCAAAACATGGGGACCTGAAATATACATGGCCTCAAATAATGAATGAGGAAGAATCTCAATATATGGACAAGGCGGGCATACCCATGCTCGTATCAAGATACATAAAAAATAACTTGTGAGGCCCGAAAAAGGGGGACCTATAAGATACATAGAGAACCATTGTGTACATCATAAGGGTTCAGAGGGGACACAAATTTGGGACATACTGCTGGGCTGACCATGTCTAGGCTGAAGAACTGATACACTGGAATAACTATAGTGCTGCTGAGTGTGGTACCAGAGGAACTGAGGAGCTGTTGGATCATAGTGACAGGGAGTCATACCCTCAATGGTACACTGAACTGGAACTGGACTGGGTACTCAAGGAAGCATATAATTGGATGGCTTCCGAATACAATCGCCAATGCAACCTGGACATCCACGGAAACATATAACTGGGCATTCCGAAGTGACTCACCAATGTGCTAGAGTCGGGGGAAATCCGGGGTCTTCGACCAATAACTGAAGGGATATAAACCCTACGCGATTCTCAACGATGCGATCAAGGTGTTGAAGTCGAGCATGTGAGAAACAACCACTCGGAGAGGAAATGATGACTCCTCTCAAAATGGGCCGTAGGCACTCACCACAGAGGGTGATGGGTCCAAGGCGCAGGGACCTATGGGTCTATCCTCTGGAATAGAGGGGTTGTCGTCGACAGAGGGAGACCTACAACTAGCAAGGAAATGATGTTTCCTTGATAGGAGCACGAGGTGAAGAACCGAAGTGTGAGAGTACTGATGGTAGGACTGTCAGACTGTGGGGGATAACTGGGCAAGTAGAGTGGGTGGACTCAAACTTCCTTTGTTCAGAGTATGATGATGGGGGATGATCGGGCAGCATATGAAACTGACTGGTGGGAAAGGAATCATAGCTGTAATGGATCAAGGATAGTGACTGGGATGAGTGATACTCGAGTTGGTGTAAAATGGAAGGAGACTGCAGAATACTCTGAACAAAGGCGACCTGATTAGGGGTGCTGTCGAGATGATCGATCATAGGGCTGAGAGGCACGGGGGGACTTCTTCATGGGTTAAGGAACTAGAAGAAGTGTGTTTAACATGGTACTGTCATGTGGATTTATACGATCCCAGGATAGTTCATGCTCATGATTGATTTCAATTTTAAGGAGTCTGAAAGCGATAAGAAGACTCTGAAATAATGGAATGGTACCGTCGTGTGGATTTGTACGAGCCCAGGATGGTGCATGCTCGTGGTTGCTTTCAATTTTAGAGAGTCTGAAAGCGATAATAAGACTCCAGGGGGTTGCTTTTTCGTGTGTTAGTCTCCAAGGCCTGAAGAAGCATAAAAGGATGCAATGAAGAACTCTTATAGCCGATGTGACTAGAGTATTCCTTTTTCGTAATTAGTCTACCAGGTATGGAAAAGGGTTAAACTTATACCAGATAGATGCCCTTTCAGGTACTTTAATGAGCATGAAAGTAAGCAAGATTGCTTGGTGATCTTTTCATTGTTTTAGGAGTTAGAAAAGAGCTTAACAGAAACTCCCTAAGTGCCTTTTTCATCAAGGACTTGTCCGGCCCAAAAAAGGGATAAAATTATACTGAACAAAAGAAATGGCCAGGCAAGGAGGAAGTGCTCAATCAAGGAACATTGATGATGACCAAGAACGAGGGAGGGGGGGAACACTGGTGGGCCTCCTTGCGGGATAATGAATGGTGGCAAAATAATGAAATAATTGCAGTATGAAGGGAGTGAATGGCTAATGTAAAAAGGTGGAACAATCCGATGGCGGTCGATGTGGCACGCAAACCGGGGCAGCAAGGTGTTAGGACACAATGTTGAAACTGTACCTGGTGAGAGCGAGAAATGACCTCAAGCATCATCACGAGCTCAAAAAAATGAATCCGGCGATAGAAAAAGTGTCAAAAATGGAGAATGACCGAAGTGGCACGCAAACCGAGGCGATGGGGGGCATTTTGGAAAAAATACCCAAAAAATATGGGGGTGAGAGCGAGAAATAATCTCAAGCATCATCACAGGCTCGAAAAAATGAATCCGATGATATAAAATATATCAAAAACAGAGAGCAGCCAAAGTGGCACACAAACCGAGGCGACTAGTGGTGTCTAGAAAAATGCTCAAAAAGTTTTTGGTGAGAGCGAGAAATGATCTTAAGCATCATCACGGGCATAGAAATATGAATCCGGTGGTGCAAATGGTGTGAAAAATGGAGGTCATAAGGACTCCGGAATGGTCAAAGGAAATAACTAGGTTAAAAAATGGTTGCAAATAAAGGTGAGCCCACCAAGCCAAGGATGCAGTGGTGGGGATAAATGATGACCCGTGGGGGAAGAATACTAGGTGTATCAAATCAAATCAAATCTACAAGTGATATGTGACCTCAAAAATGGTTGAGATCACAAATGTGAAAAAGTGACCAAGGTTAATGACCTGCCCCCATGCTATGCACATGGGGTTTGTGATTGTGGATCACATATGTGTTGGTTTGGACAATGGGATCATTGAAACATTGAGATAGATGTGATGGGGAAGGTTCAAAATGATTTATCATGCCCCCTATCCCAGGGTCGAGGTAATTTATTATGCCCCCTAACTCAGAGGTGTTAATGTGGTGTTCTATGATAGCGGGGTCAAGACCAGGCATTTCGGTATAGGACCAGGCAAAGACATCACGGAACTCTTGAAAAAAAAATTTGTACTCTCCGATCTCATACTCAGTGCAGGAGGCTCCTAACATAATGAGTTCAGGAGCACCAGCTGGGGCAGAGATATCAATGTGGATTGTGAGTGAGATGTTGGCCATGTTACCTTCCTCAAAGGCATCAGGAGCGGGAATGGGATCCTTAAACCAGTCGACTTTGGTGGGAAGGAAATCTTTGGACTCAACCACAAATTGGGTGGCTGTGGTGGAGGAGGACTCTTCTGGGAGGAAATAGAAACGACGGTGCATGTATTCCCATGGATAATCCAGGGCAATGAGAGCCTCTAGAATCTCCTCATCATTGCGGAAACTTTGAGTTGTCAAATCGGTTGACGAGGGAGTGGTAGTCGAAGAGATCATATAAATGGTGTTAATCTCTCCGGATGAGGATGATACTGGGGGGTGGATCTCCTCGATTGTGGGGGGTGCTGTCTCAAGGTCCAAATTATTTATCTCGTAGAGAGCTGCTCTGTAATCTGGGAGATCAGGACAGTGATGTGAGTAATGGCCATAAATACCGCATATTGCACAAGGGTGGTTGGTACGCAGTGATTTATCATGAGGCTTAGGGGTTGGATAGAGTTCGACAACCGGGATGTTGGGGTCTTCATCAAGAATTTGCATGTGTTTCTGTAATGCAGGTAATTGTGGACATTGATGAGTTGGATGGCCTAACTCATCACACAACGAGCATTTGGGAGGAGCACGAAACACAGGGGGGTTTAACTGTTTTGGGCGGGGGTATAGTAGTGTATGGTTGTGGGCCTAAGCCCCCAGTGTGCTTGATAAGAGGGGGAGAATTCGTAGATGACGAAGGGGTAGTGACACCGGGAGGTGGTTGACTAGTAGTGGCAATGGGTTGCACTGGTTGTAGGATGAAATTTGGTGTCGGCGGGGGAACGGGAGGCGAAATATATTACACAGGTAATCCTAAGGTTAACCTGGGGAGGCTAAGAGTAGCCATAACTGGGGCACTTACTACTCCAGAGGGAGGGATTAGGAAGCGGATTGTGTGGATGGATGTAACACCAATGTGACTAGGTACCAATGGTGGTTTGGGTAATAAGGGCGGTTGATTGTTGGGTGTTTTTGTATTGTGGGAAAGAGTACATAGGTTAGATACTTCGGTCGCGAGTGACGGGGGTGGAATGGATTGGAATGTTGAGGTCATCGGCGTATCTGAGTAAATTTTGGGTCCCACAGAGGAAACCAACGAGGTAGTTGCACCACAAACAGGTTGTTCAACCATGGGGAGAACATTTTCGTGTGCAGCGAGGGCATTGGGATTGTAATAGGTGAGTTTATCGACCTTGACCACGCGTCCGTCATGGGGGAACATCATGGTACGAAAAATGGATGAGGCAACCGCCCGCATGGCATAAATGTAGCTGTGGCCAAGTAAGAGGTTATAATCAAGTTGGGAATTGATGACCTATATGTCAATGAGCATTGTTTTACCAGCCAACTAGATGGGGACAATAGATAAGAATCCTTGGGGTTGAGCCGAACGGCCGTCATAGGCTCGCAATGCAGTGGAGGACTGCTGAAGAGTAAGGGTCCCAACTTCTTCCAAATGAATGTGGACATAACGCATGTAGAGGCACCTTCATCGATAATGCACCGATGGATGACAAGATTCCGAACGGAAACAGAAACTTGGAACGCTAAAGTGGAAGGCAGGCGTGGTTCGGATTGGTCCAAATTGAAGGCCATCAGTCAGGAATCATTTGGGTCAATAGAACCAATGACGGAGAGTAAAGTCTTGCGCCGTGAAGGACAGTTTTTTAAGACCTCTAACACAGACATGCCTGCGGGGGACTAGGCTAAGTCATCTACAATGTTGTAATTTGACGCAGCATGAGCATTGGGATTATTGTTGATGTGACGAAGTGGGAAGCGAGGTGCTTTGGAAGCACCATCTAGTGGAGCCGGAGGTATACGTAACGTCTAATCAGTGGGATGAGCATTAGTGTTTTTGTCGGCAGGAGGGGATTCAAGGGTGGATCCATATTGGTTCCGACGGGTTTGGAGGTTGACATCGACGGATGACATCATTAACAAGTGGTGGGTACCTGAGTCTAACATGGGTTGATCAAGAGCGGCATAAGTGATCTACTGTTGTGGTGGCATGTTTCCTTGAGGGGGAGCCAACGGCTGAGTGTTCACTACGCCTTGGGTTGGTAAGGGGTTTTGTAACACCAAGGGTTGATGTTGAGGTGGTGGGGGGTTGGGCGGCGCCTGAGGAGCCGCGTGTCCTTGGCGATGGGAATCATCAGTCCATATTTTCCGAGCTCGCTCCAAATGTTGGAAAGCACGTGTGTAGTGGCCATAGACCCCACAAATAGAATAGGGATGGTTTGTTCACAAATTAGGATTTTTTGCCTGCTTGGGCGGCTGATTAGGGTTCTGGTTGGCAGGTGCCGCGTTATTGTTGTTTGGGGGATTGGGAGGTTGACCGCCTTGGTCTGGAGGGGGGTTATTCCCATGGTTACGGCCTTTGCCACAATTTTTTTGGCCCTGTTGGCACTGTTATTTTGGTTTTGCTGTGGATTCTGTTGGGCATCCACTTTCCCTTGGGTAGCAAGTGGGTTCTGGGGTTGTGAAGGTGTGGGAGAAGGCTGCGGTGGATAATAAGTAGGTGGAGGCTGCACAGGTGTTGAACCTTGTGGGGGTTGCTAATACGTCTGCGGAATGGGTTGTGGGTTTGCCACAGGGGCTACCTGTGGCGGGTAATAAGCAGGTTGGTCTTGAGAGGACACAGGAGCTGGTGCAGCCTGTGGGTGGTAATATGGCTGAGGTGCAACCGGGGGGGCGTAAATGGGGGATGCATGACCAAAGCACTAAGGTGGACATGAGGGTCCGTGGGAATGGTGGTGATGTGCCATGGGAGCATATGAATTGCTTGCTCCGGATTGAGATGTAGCCCGCGAAAGGTCAGGGCCATGGCTAGGACGTGCTATGGAAAAGGGTTGAGGATGCGAGGCAACACGGCCAATGATGCCATCTGCGGCATGGGATGCCCCCGGCACATCGTGTCGGGAGGAATCGCTGCGAGGGGTGTCAGGTATGATGGAATACAAATAACCCGACTAGGCGTAAATAAGGTCAAATTGTTGGGCTTTGAGGATGGCCTCTTCTTCGGACTGGGGTCGTTCGGATGCCACATCCTTGGCAATGACAGGAAGGAGGGATTTTAGAAACCAATCTAAGAAGATACGGTCATCTAACTTGATTTTGTAGAGGCTGCGGCGTCGACGCCACTCATGAATGTGGTTAGTGATGTGGGTAGCCATGTTCTGTCTGCAAGATAGTAGGATCTCAACTCCCGCGTCATAGCGGACAGGTAACTGAAAGAACTACAGGAAAGTCGAGGCAAGGGAAGTAAAGGTGGCATGGGTCCCATGGGGCTCCTCGATGTACCACTTAGCTGCAGAGCCAGTGAGGGTGCGTTGTAACAGACAGAGGAAGACAGAGTCGTCCACTATGGAGTTGGAGGAACACCATAGATGGAAGGACATAATATGGTTCTGGGGGTCTTCACTTGCCTTCCCTCAAACTTAGGGATGTCGGAGGGGAGCTTGGTGGGCATGTGAGGCCACGCAGGGTCGTGTCTGATGGGATCGTTAGTCAGTCTAGCTAGGTCAAGAAGGTTTAGACTAGCCATGAATGAAAAACTAGTAGAAGGATGTGACATACTAGCGGTTGTGACCATGTTGGGGCCAATGCCCCCAAGTGGAGGGGCTAGGTTTGGGATGTTGCCCCCAAGTGGAGGAACGAAAGTGGTAAGGGATGGTCCTGAACCACCAAGGGTAGTGGGAGTCACTGATGGAGTGGGGATAGGTATGCTAGCTACTGGAATGGGTACAGTGAGCGGAATGGTAGATGTGGGCCCTATCGAGGGCATACCCAAAGCAGGTGTGGTAGCTAGTGTGGTGGTGAATGCTCTACCAATGGTCCCTACAAAGAAAGGGGTGGAAGTCACGCCAACCATGGGGCTGGTTGGTGCAGTGTAAGTGGGGTTCTCGGACTCTGCCTCAGAATCAGAGGTAAAATAAGGGGCATCTAGATCAGGTGACGGAGTTCTATGTTGTTGACGAGTGGAGTCAAGTGACAAAGCTCGAGATCTATGATGAGTGGTATCAAGTGATGAAGATCTATGTCTATGATGGGTGATGTCAAGTAAACCGTGCTATGGGGGCTCGCCCCAGAGGCGCCAAGAATGTCTCAGGGACTTAATGGTGACAGATGGTGTCAAGTATCTGGGGGTTGTGTTGAGTGAAAAACATCTCAAAAACCCTAATGCAACCGAGTATGCAGAAGGAGGGCTCAAAAAATATGGCACTCAGGCCAACAACCAACTCAAAACACTTACTGTAACAGTTGTGCTACAATAAGTGGAGTATCAACAGAAATGGTCAGAATACCAACAAGCAGTAGGTTTCCTAAAAAATAAAAATAGTGCACTCGCTAGACCAAAAGGAGGTAAGGGAGCATGCAAACACCTAGCTAAATAGTATTCTGACTTAACTAGACATATCCTCTACAAGGTGATGAAATCCAAGTCAGACAATATGGATAGTAGAGCCAAGTGGCTAAAGATATCCCCCTATCGGGAGGGACACCGGGTAGTCAATCCTAGAAGAAAAGCAACTAAGATACCCCATTCATGACACATTCGGTTGGGTGAATCTGTCATTTGGTTCTATCGTCATTGTATCCCCATACAGGTGATACACCAAGAAATGCGAAAGGTATCCTTCAATTACTGAATGGATTGCGGTATTCCACTCAGGCTTCCGGAACCAGTCTGGCGACTTCAACCCTCCTAGGGGAGAGGCCTTCCCGATAAATTGGTTTTAAACCGTGTCAAAAAATACTAGGGGATTTTGGTTCCCTAATGGACAACAGCTATGTCTCAAGTGTAAGCAACCGAGGGGTGTTATTTGGATGCATATCCCCCCGATCCTACCTAACTACAAAAATTCTTATGTGTTGCCCAAGTGGGGTTAGCATGTTGGTTGTGTTAAGTAGTATTTTAGGGCTCACTTGAATTAGGTGACAGAGTGTGTGCGTATGAGATGATGAACCCAAGTAAAAGTGCCACGGGGTGGGCAACTTTCTAACTAAAAATAACAATACATAATTTAAACTTTGAAATGCAAAATTTTCTCTTTTCAATTAAAATGCTGAAATTAAAAAAAAATAAAAAAATTGTAAATGGAACAGAAATAATACTGCAGAAAAAAGGTTGTAGGGAAGTATGGATGCAGATAGGACAGATGGCTGTGTAGGTGCAGAAAATATTGCAGCAAAGTGTTGGGTTCAAAACAGTGAAAAAAGTGCAGAAAAAAGACCGCGGGTCTGTGGCAAATCTGAGCGGTCGGACCGCGGGAAACAGCGCAACAGTTGCGGATGGGTTGCAGGATTTTGGCGGAAAGACGCTGTTAGGAATCCATGTCTTTACTTTGTTAGTATGTTGTTGTTGGACGCATATGCTTTGTAAGTCGTCTCGTAGTACTTGTTGATCAATAGTTTGTGTTATTGTTGTTGGCGCATATGCTTTGTAAGTCGCTCGTAGTATTGTTGATCCATAGTTTGTAACGGCCCATGGTTTTGACCCATAGTATTGGCGCCTAGAATTAGTATATAAGTGTGTGTTGAGACCTATGAAAGACTGTGAAGTTATTTGTACTGAGCTTGCTCATAGGAGGTTGCCCCCTCGAAGTGGCCTGTGATCAATATAAAAGTGATTCTGAGTTCTGTCATTTCTGCTATTTCGCATATTCGTATTAATTTATTGTTGCAGGTGCCTCACATCTGGTATCAGAGCACTTTCTTGGGCTCGCTGGGTGAAATTTCTGCCAAAAAATTTTTCGCATCTGTTGTAGGTTCAAATTTGGGAATAATCCCTATCCGCTTAATTATAGGAAGTAATTGGGCATAAGCCCTAAAACTCATTGTGAGGAGTACCACAGGAACTCCGAAGTAGCTGGCCCATTAAGAGGACCTACCAGCGAAAAGGGCAACGACCCCTACCTGATTGACTAGTTCCCACCCGTGAGGTAAACCAAGAGCTGTCGTTTGTGGCAAAGCGGTTATCAGTTTTACCTGAGCCGTGGAGTGAGGGGTACTACCCCAATACGCAAGCCGTCAGACAGCATTGGTGGCCGAGTGAAAACCCTGAACTATTAGGAAGCTGCACATACCTGGGGTCCATATCTACTTTCAACTGAACTATTGTCGATCACTGCTACGCCGTTTCAGATCCATTTTGCAAGCCGTTCCAGATCCATCTATTCAGCGTTGTTCCAAATTACTTCCGAGCCGTAGCCGCTCCAGTCTGTAAAAAAAAAAAAAAAAAAATACGAGCCGTAGCCGCTCCGGTTTGAAAAAAAATAATAATAATAATAAAATTCAGTTTTTTCTCCATATCTCCCTTGTTTTACCTCTGTTTCCCTTGAAATTTTCAGGGAACCCCTGTCATTCCATTCTTCATATTTCATTCCTGAGGACCCTATCCTCAATTCCCCTTCCTACAGCCCGAAATCCCACATTTGTCTATTTTTAGGGTTTGCCATAACTTCCTCAGATTTCACCCAATCACCTTCAAATTTTACCACAGAGTTCCTTTCTGAATTCTGCTTCTTTGTTCCCCTCTGCCAAATTTTCCCATTCTTTCATCCCGCTTCTGAAATCCTCATTTTTGCTTCCCTGTCTATCCAACAGTGTCCAAAACCCAGTCAAACCCCAATTACCCTTCTGATTTTTTCCCAAATCCTAATTTTCCCTTACTGAAATAGTTCCTGTTTTTGTTTTCCTACCCAGTAAAAAAAAAAAAAAAAATCCTGGTTATGGTTGTCACCCGTGCAGGAGCAAAAACCATGGAGGAAGCACTTGCAGCCATCCAAGCCAAACTCCAGGATCTGGATGAAAAATTTCTCGGTCTCCATCTTGAACATTCAGCTATGAACAACAAACGACAGTCCGAGTCTTCAGCAGACAATGGGTTCTTTTCTTCCAGCAATTTTCGTGGTCCGAAGCTTGATTTTCCTCGCTTCAATGGTACCGATCCAACTGGATGGATCTATCGTGCAGAACAGTATTTCAGTCTGCATAATACTTTTGATGTCAACAAAGTTCTGTTGGCATTCTTTCATTTGGAACAGGAAGCTCTTCAATGGTACCGTTGGTACATCAAGGCTCATCCAGAGCCCAACTGGCCAGACTTTTTTCAGCTCCTTTTGCAACGATTTGGTCCTAGTGCTTTTGATGAATTCACAAGAGCCCTCACTAAACTTCGCCAAACTGGCACTGTGAGAGAGTATCAAACCGAATTTGAGAATCTAGCCAACCACACCGAAGGATTGTCTGATGAATTTTACCGGAGTTGTTTTATCAGTGGTCTAAAGGATGCCATTCGCTCTGAGGTCAAAATGTTCTGTCCCAACATAATGATGGAAGCACTAGGGTTGGCTAAGTTGGCAGAAGACAAGATTGCATCCCAACAACGCTCCAAGCCCACTTTTGTTCCCTTCTGAAATATGGGTTCTCAGCGACCACCTATACCGCAGGCTCCTCGACCGACTCCTATCAAGCGTTTGTCTGAAACAGAGATGCAAGCACACAAAGAAAAGGGGCTTTGCTATAATTGTGATGATAAATTCACTCGGGGACATAGATGTGTTCAGCAAAATCTCTATCTCCTGGATGTGGAGTCTCCACCTGCCTCTGAAATGGGTGACGAAGATCCAGAAACATTGGATGCTCCGGTCAACATTCAGGAACCGCCTATTGACCCTCCGTCTCAGGATGACCAGCCAGAGATATCTCTCCATGCTTTAGCTGGAATCACCACCCCCCAAACAATGCGGGTCAGGGGTTACTTCAAGAAGCTTCCTCTTACAATCCTCATTGATTCTGGTAGCACTCATAATTTCATTGACCCTCGGATCGCCAAACAAGCTGATTGTTTTATCCATCCTTGCTCCAACTTTGAAGTCATGGTTGCCAATGGGGGCACCTTACCCTGCAAAGGGAAGTGTCGAAATGTGCGTATCTCTATGGGAGATTATACCTTGCGCTCTGACATGTTTACCTTTCCCTTAGGCGGATGTGATGTGGTTTTGGGCGCTCAATGGCTACGCACACTTGGCCCTATCTTATGGGATTTTGCCGAACTTTGGATGCAGTTTTCCCTCAATGGACACAAACACACATTGACAGGATAGCAACCAGGTTCTCTCAGCATCATCAGTTCACATCGCATGGAAAAACTCCTTAAGAAGAATTCACATGGTGTCATTGCTCAGATCCATTCCATCCAGATGCAACCATGAGCGGTCTCCACTACTCCTTTGGATCTACAACAAATTCTGGATCGATATACAGGTGTCTTTTCTGAACCAGTGGGATTACCACCTTCCAGGCCAGAAGACCATCGTATTCAGCTCCTTCCTGGCAGTGTTCCTCCCAACATTAGGCCCTATCACTACCCATTTCACCAAAAAACGGAGATTGAAATGCTCGTTCGGGACTTATTGAAGCAAGGTATTATTCGCCCAAGCACTAGTTCCTTTTCTTCTCCAGTTATTCTTGTCCGCAAAAAAGATGGGTCATGGCGCCTCTGCATTGACTTCCGAGCACTTAATCACCTCACCATCAAGGATAAGTTTCCAATTCCTATTGTTGATGAGCTTCATGGGGCTCACTTTTTCTCCAAGTTGGATCTTTGTTCTGGGTATCATCAAATTCGGGTTCATGAGGATGATATTCCTAAAACAGCTTTCCGCACACATGATGGACATTATGAGTTTTTGGTCATGCCCTTTGGCCTCACTAATGCTCCTTCCACATTCCAGGCCTTAATGAATAAAATATTCTGACCCTACTTGCGGAAATTCATTCTAGTATTCTTTGATGATATCCCCATCTACAGTAAAACATGGGATGAACATCTCCAGCATCTGGATCTTGTCATGCAACTTTTCTCTGACCATCATCTCCATGCCAAGCAGTCTAAATGTGTTTTTGGACAAAAGGAAGTTGAGTATCTCGGGCACATTATCTCAGCGCAAGGGGTTCGCGTGGATCCTGCCAAAATCGATGCCATGAACACTTGGCCACATCCTCAGACACTCAAGAGCCTTCGTGGTTTTTTGGGGTTGACTGGCTACTACCGCAAGTTTGTCAAGGATTATGGGAAGATTGCAGCTCCATTAACTGCTCTATTGAAAAAGGATGCTTTTACATGGACACCTGCTGCTCAGTGTGCATTTGACAAACTAAAACAAGCTATGTGTACTACATCTGTGCTAGCTATGCCCGATTTTTCCAAGCCCTTCACTACTGAGAGTGATGCTTACGGCAATGGAATCATCAGAATCATTTCTGCATCAAGACTGATCACCAGAGTCTGACATATTTCTTGGACCAGCGTGTCTCCTCCCCGACACAACATAAATGGGTTAGCAAACTCATGGGTTATGACTATGAGATCACTTACAAGAAGGCTAAAGACAATATTGTGGTAGATGCTTTTTCTCGCACATTTGATGCCCAAGGTTCTCTTTCAGCTATTTCTATGCCTGTTCCAAATTGGTTGCAATCTGTTCAACAGGATTATGTCAATGACTCTTCCTTATCTCAGATCATCCAAAGCTTGACCAACAATCCGTCTGTTGTACCACATTACTCTTGGGATGGTGCTTCTCTGCAATACAAGGGTCATCTGGTGCTTCCCCAGAGCACAGATCTTCAACAGGCTGTCTTCTATGAACTCCATGCTTCTCCATCGGCCGGGCACTCTGGGTTCCTCAAAACATATGAACGAGCACGACGTAACTTCTTTTGGCAGGGCATGAAAAGGACAATTCGACAGATGGTGGCCAAATGTGATACCTGCCAACGCAATAAGGGTGAAACAACACTCCTTCCAGGATTGCTTGAACCCTTGCCCATACCTAAATGGATTTGGACAGATATTTCTATGGATTTCATTGAAGGGCTCCCTAAATCTGGCGGGAAGATAGTGATTCTCGTTGTGGTTGATCGCCTCTCCAAATATAGTCATTTTTGTGCTCTCAACCATCCCTATACAGCCTCCTCTGTTGCTCAAATTTTTATGGACCAGATCTTTCATCTTCATGGCATCCCTTCTTCCATTGTCTCGGATCGTGATGCGACTTTCACCAGTCATTTTTGGACAGAACTATTTCGCCACACTGGCACCAAACTGAAGATGAGTTCAGGGTATCACCCACAAACAGATGGTCACACTGAAATTGTCAATAAATGCTTGGAAACTTATCTTCGTTGCTTCACCTCGGAACAACAACATCAGTGGGCAAAGTGGCTCCCTCTCGCTGAATGGTGGTACAATACCTCTTACCACACTGCCTCTAAAATGACCCCATATGAAGCAGTCTATGGTCAGGCACCTCTAGCTCTTCTTCCATACACCCCCACCAGTTCACCAGTTCAGGAAGTTGACACGGTCCTTCGCAACCGCGATCAGATTCTTTGTTGATGTATATGTAACTTCGGAATGTATTTCACATATATGTACATTGTATTCCTATAGAGATGGTATTATTCCTCTATAAGGAAGTGTCGTCATTTATATTGTAAGTGTCGTAACTTATACTTGATGGGTTATTAGACCACCTTGTTTGGGGTCGGCCCTGTATAAGTCATGTGGGTCAAAGGGTTATTAGACCACCCTATTGGGGGTCGGCCCACTCAGCATTATGTTATGTGGTTAAGTTAGAGCCGACATGAGTTAGGTAAAAAGGCAAGTCAAGTCAAGTATAAATAGAGTGCGGGAGGCACTCTATTTGCTCACTCACTTCTCACACATGCTCTCAAGGAGGAGAGGCGCACTTATGGAGGAGGAGGATTGCTGCTAGGTTATGGCTATCTCTCTTGGTTGGTTGTATCATTGCTCTATCTATCTCTGAGGAAGTTATTGGGGTTTTTCACCTTTATGGTTTTCCCCAAGTAAATCTTTGTGTCTCTTGTGTGCTTGCATTATTGTCTCCATGATTGATATGCTGTAGATATGCTGTACATGTTGTTCTCTCAGTTAAGATCCTAGATCAGATTGAAGTAAATTCTGAAAATCTAACATGGTATCAGAGCTATCCTGAAAGAAGGCATGATATGGCATGTATGACACTTGTTGCACTTACGATGCTAGGGCTTGATATAGCAAAAACCAGTCATCGTATCAATTTCGCTATAAATCCGTTTTGGCGAAGTTTTCGGATCTGAAATTGTTACAGGACGAATATTAAATCTCCAGGTACCTTGTGTCCAAAGGACAACCTCTAATTCGTTGTACTTTGTGATTTATGATCTGTACAATATAGGGTTTCTGCCTCTTCCAGATCTGAGTCAAAATCAGGTGACCTTGGGAAAAAGGTCATAACTTGGGCTAGGAAGCTCCAAATGAAATTTCGTGAAAAGTGACAGGTAGTACACAGGCCGAGCTATCTCAGAAAACGTTTTCAGAGGCTGAAGGTCAAACAGTGACACGTGGCACGCCGTACAAGTTCGCTCTCCTGTATTATCCCATAAACAGGTCACGTTGCGACACTTGGCATATCTCTCTCTCAGAGAATCCAATTGAGGTCAGACCTGTCAGGATGGAAAGCTAACAGGCCGAGATATCTCAGAAAACTTTTTCAGAGGCCGAAGGTCAAACAGTGACACGTGGCACGCCGTACAAGTTCGCTCTCCTGTATTTTCCCAAAACAGGTCACGTTGCGACATTTGGCATAACTCTCTCTCAGAGAATCCAATTGAGGTCAGACCTGTCAGGATGGAAAGATAACAGGTCAGGCTATCTCAGGAAATGTTTTCAGACCCTGTGGATCAAAATTTTTGGAGTTACACCAGAAACAATCAGGTACATATTTCTGTCAAAACAGAATTATTTTTTGGTACCTTCATTCATGGCTTCCGGAATTTAGGGCTTTGGAGAAAGTTGGAATTTTTGTAATCGGAGACCACGGCTGGATGCTACTCATCAAAATAGAAATTTAGAGACCAAGATCAGAATTTTTGGTTGGGCAGAAGGCCGGGCTTGATTAGACCCTAGTTCGGGACTTTGATCAGAAAAGTGGAAAATTAGGGCTTCTGTAAAAATGGGAATTTTTGAAATCTGTGACCACGGCTGGAAGCTCCTCAGAAAAATAGAAGCTTAGAGCTTTGGATCAAACATTTTGATGGGGAAAAAGAGTGGGCTTCATCAAACCCCAATTCAGGGTCATGTACAGTGATTCCGGAAGTTTCAAAGGCAAAATTGAGGAGTGAAACTTTGCAGTTTTCAAATTCTGAATATACCAGTTTGATCAGCTCATCAAGGCGCATATTCCTATCCTTTCGGAAGTTTGAAATTCAAATTTTGAATTTTTGGGGTTTCTCTGACAAACCCATATCCAGCTCCAGGTCCAGTTCTTGCAAATCAAGTGGATTGGGTTAATCCTAGAAGAAGATGGATTGATCATCTGCATGAGTGAAGAAGTTCCTATTTCAGAGGGAGATGAGGCTAAGGTCTTACATAAGAAGATTACAAGCAATCTCGACAGGTATGTCTCATCAAGGTATGTTTCGATATTTGTCCATGATTAAGTTTTTGGTATGTTTGTCTTCATGTTATTACGGTTAGTACAATTTTGATTTTAGATTTGTCGTATCACCTTAACAAAATTATGAATGCATGATAGAAGATATTCATTGGTTAGGGTGTTGACACTTATGATTGAACTAATGCATTATGGTGTTGTATGAGGTTTATGTTGTCTACTAACATGAAAGGTACACCAAGAAAGACAAATCATGTTCTGTTCCAAGAACATATGATCATGATAACATGAGGACAAAGATTCATCCATTCTCATGGATCTCATAGAAGATCCATTTACGAGGTATGTATAACTTGGTTTTGTAATAGTTAACTTATGAGATATACAGGTTACTAGCACAAGTCATTGAAGAAGAACAAGAAGACATCATGTGAGTATGTTAGACATAAATAGCTAGCATGCTAATCCAGGTATGTTTTTCCTATATCAAGATAGAATCCTACCTTGTGTTAAGATCTTATACTATTGTTGATAATGATTATTCATGAAGTCATAGGTTTGAATAATCATGATTGTATGCATCTTATGTTTCTTACCATAATTGATGATATGACTAACCAGAAGAATCATGATGGCATAGGTTTGAATAATCATGATTGTATGCATATTATGTTTCTTACCATAATTGATGATATGACTAACCAGAAGAATCATGATGGTATAGGTTTGAATAATCACAGGTTTTATGCATTTTATATCTCTTATCTTGTTTGATGATTCAACTAACCTGAAGAGTCATAGGCTTGAGTAATTACAGGTTTAGACATGTTATGTTTCTTATGATTTGACTAACCATAAGAATCCTTGAATGCTAATGCTTATTATTTCTGTTTGAAATGATCATGACTATACATGCTTGAGATTATTGTGTTTTAATAGTATACTAATGAATGTATGATTTTATATGAGATCACAAGGACAACACATTCATGATACTAATAAGCATGCATAGGGACCAAGGATGAATATGAGTTCAAGAACAGGTAATTCAGGAAGCAAAGATCAAGAGGGAGCACACTCTAGTTGTTCCTGCAAGAAAGCAAAGGAGCACACTTCAGTAGTTTCTGCAAGGATGCAGATATTCAGAGGGAGTTGATCATCTCTCTACATCCCACAACAGAAAGGTGTAGAAGAAGCTACTTCAGATTAGGACTCCAGCAGCTCCTGCAAGAAAGCGAAGACTCAGAGGGAGACCACCCAACGAACAAACAAAGATAAGTATTTGAATTGTCATTTCTTAAATAATGCTGTTCAATAAATGTATATACTGATGTTCCTAGAATTAGGTTGTGTATTATGCATATTAGAATAATTGCATTGATTAACAGTATACTTCTAATATGCATGGGTAAGTGGCCTATGGCACTGTACAACATTCCATTGCTACTTATCTAGAATGAAACCTCTTTGCTGACATGTTGGGATTTGTGCACACTCTTAACAATGTTCTGGTAGAGATTGGAAGGCATCTAGAAAGTTACGGAATATGGATAAATGTTGTATTGAAGCATTGGCTAAGATAATTGCATGACTGTATGGCATATTTCTTTATGTGTAAGAATTTGTTCTGAAAACTATGAGATGTTTTCTAATCATGCAATTTAACTTGTTGTGTAGGAAAGATCGTATGCCATCTCCTACAAAAGAAGAACTACAACATTTGTTCCAGCAACAAAGATATATATTGAAGATATTGAAGATATTGAAGTTCCCAGGATCTGGGATGAAGAAATGAAATGCCATGATCCGTCGATCATGAAGAATGATGTTTGGGATGTAATCCCAAGACATGAAGGGAAGTTTGCTATGACTTCCAAATGGAATTATCAGATCAAGCATGTTGCAGATGGCAACATTGAGAAATATAAAAGTGATGAAATAGAAGATGCACCAGATGGATTTCAAGACAGCATGGTGTAGTCACATATATGTGCAGAACTTGGTATGGTAGGATAGACAGCTTTCTATCCAGTTTGGGCTTTACCAAGAGTAAAGCGGATTCCAACCTTACTACAAGGTTGAGGAAGGCAATCCAGTGTATGCGGATAACCTGTTTGTTACAGGTGAAGATAGATTGATTGCCGACATGCAGCGGAAGCTTTCTTCCAAGTTCGAGATGAAGAACTTGGGGATGATGCACTATTTGTTTTTGGCATGGAGGTGTGGCAGAGTGCATATGGAATCTTCCTTGGACAAGGGAAGTATGTAGTAGAGATCCTGAAGAGGTTCGGGATGATGGACTGCAAGGATATGGCCACACCTATGGCATCGAATCTGAAGCTTCTATGTGATGCTTCATCTGAGCCGGTTGATGTCTCTCTGTATCGTCAGATGATTGGGTCCTTAATGTACCTGACGACCAGACATTTGCTTTGCTGTGAACACATTGAGCCAGTTCCTGACGGATCCGAGGAGTGTTCACCTGGTTGCTGTAAAGCATGTTCTGAGGTACCTGAAGGGTACAGTGGATTATGGGCTCAGGTATGAGGCGAATCAAAAGTTTAACCTGCAGGGTTATGTTGATTCAGACTGGGCTGGCAGTGCTGCAAACAGGAAGAGCACATCTGGGTGTTACTTCAGTATGGGATCAGGTGTGATCTCTTGGTTTAGCAGGAAGCAGTCCTGCGTAGCACTGAGTACAGCTGAGGCAGAGTATGTTGCAGCCTGTTCAGCTAGTTGTGAGGCAGTATGGCTACGGAAGCTACTGTCTGAGTTATTTGATCTCCCGTTGGAGGCTACTGGTATCTTCTGTGATAACCAGAGTTGTGTGAAGCCGTCCGAGAACCCAGTGTTTCATGACAGGTCGAAACACATAGAGATCAAATATCACTATATCAGGGATATGGTGCAGAGAGGAGCTGTGAAGCTCCTGTATGTTGCGACGGACGAGCAGATTCCAGATGTGCTGACGAAGCCACTAGCCAGGCTGAAGTTCGAGTACTTCAGAAAGAGGCTTGGCGTGCTTCAGATCGAGGATACTTCGAGGAAGAAGTGATGGACACATTTGCTGAAGCCATTCCAAGCATGTTGGAAGGAGGATCCTTCACATGGCTGTGGATGTAAGCGCTGGATAATGGGCATCAGGATGATGTTCTGGTTTCTGCTTGGATATGATCAGTTGGATCATTTATGTATGTATGCATCATGTTGGATGCTGGATATGATCAGTTGGATCATGTGTATGTATTTTGTATATGCATCATGTTGGATGCTTGGACCATGTATCTGTATATGTATCAGGTGGATACATTGTATGATCAGGTGGATCATGTATGATGATATGTATCAGGTAGATACTTGGTATGCATCAGGTGGATGCATTGATGTATTAGGTGGATACATTGTATTATCAGGTGGATCATGTATGGTGATATGTATCATGTATTTGTATCAGGTGGATACATTGATGATCAGGAGGATCATGTATGATGATATGTATCAGGTAGATACTTGGTATGCATCAGGTAGATGCATTGATGATCAGGAGGATCATGTATGATGATATGTATCATGTGTTTGTATCAGGTGGATACATCGATGATCAGGAGGATCATGTATGATACTTGGTATGCATCAGGTAGATGCATTGATGATCAGGTGGATCATGCAGCAGGATGTTGCAGTGATGATCAGGATGATCATAGATGACGAGCTTCAGGATGTTGCTCCAAATGACATGCAGCAGGACGTTGCAGTGATGATGATCAGGATGATCATGGATGGTGAGCTTCAGGATGTTGCTCCAGATGACATGCAGCAGGACGTTGCAGTGATGATGATCAGGACGATCATGAGTACATCAGGATGATGTATGGTGAGTATCAGGTTGATACTCTGTGGCCGTGGATCAGGTTGTGCAGATGAGCATGTCTGGGAGATCCTATAGGTCAGAGTTGTGTACCCGTAATAGCCTGGGATGCTCTTTCGAGACATTGCTCTGGGAGGACATGTAATTTGTGCCCTGGGAGATCTCAGGTCGGAGTTGTGTACCCGTAACATCCTGAGATGCTCTTGCGAGGTTTTGTCCTATGGCATGTAATTTGGGCCCTGGGAGATTTCAGGTCGGAGTTGTGTACCCGTAACATCCTGAGATGCTCTTTCGAGGTTTTGCCATGACCACATGTAATAGCGCCCTGGGAGATTTCAGGTTGGAGTTGTGTACCCGTAACATCCTGAGATGCTCTTGCGAGGTTTTGTGGTGGACCACATGTAATTTGTGCCCTGGGAGATTTCAGGTCGGAGTTGTGTACCCGTAACATCCTGAGATGCTCTTTCGAGGTTTTGTGGTGGGGTCACATGTAATAGCGCCCTGGGAGATCCTACAGGTCGGAGTTGTGTACCCGTAACATCCTGGGATGCTCTTTCGAGGTTTTGTGACGCACGTAATAAGTCCCGAGGATTCCACAGTATGGCCAGTGATGATGAAGACCTGCAGGTGGTGGGCCTACATCCAGTATGAAAAAGGACTGGCTCTGTAGAACTTCCTATGACGAGTAGATTCATAGATTGATTGAGATAGCAGCAGCAGTGACGATGATGATGACTCGATGATGATTATCCAGTGATGATGATCCAGAGAAGATGACTTGTGCTAGAAGAACTGTGCTGAGAAATACCTTCCTAGTTAAGAGGGAGTGTTGATGTATATGTAACTTCGGAATGTATTTCACATATATGTACATTGTATTCCTATAGAGATGGTATTATTCCTCTATAAGGAAGTGTCGTCATTTATATTGTAAGTGTCGTAACTTATACTTGATGGGTTATTAGACCACCTTGTTTGGGGTCGGCCCTGTATAAGTCATGTGGGTCAAAGGGTTATTAGACCACCCTATTGGGGGTCGGCCCACTCAGCATTATGTTATGTGGTTAAGTTAGAGCCGACATGAGTTAGGTAAAAAGGCAAGTCAAGTCAAGTATAAATAGAGTGCGGGAGGCACTCTATTTGCTCACTCACTTCTCACACATGCTCTCAAGGAGGAGAGGCGCACTTATGGAGGAGGAGGATTGCTGCTAGGTTATGGCTATCTCTCTTGGTTGGTTGTATCATTGCTCTATCTATCTCTGAGGAAGTTATTGGGGTTTTTCACCTTTATGGTTTTCCCCAAGTAAATCTTTGTGTCTCTTGTGTGCTTGCATTATTGTCTCCATGATTGATATGCTGTAGATATGCTGTACATGTTGTTCTCTCAGTTAAGATCCTAGATCAGATTGAAGTAAATTCTGAAAATCTAACATTCTTCGCATTTTGTGGGACAATCTTCACATGGCAAGAAATCGCATGAAGCAACAAGCTGATCAGCACCATTCGAAGCACACTTTTCAAGTCGGCGATATGGTTTTTCTTCATCTCCAGCCATACAAACAATCCTCCTTGAAACTCAAAGGGCGTCATAAGCTCGCTCCAAAGTTCTATGGCCCATATCGGGTTCTTCAGAAGATTGGGTCCGTTGCTTATAAATTGGAACTTCCTCCTTCTTCTCGCATTCATCTAGTATTTCATGTCTCTTGTCTGAATAAAGTTCTTGGCACCAACATCAGCGGCCAAACGATTTTACCCGAACTGGATAATGAAGGATCCATCCTTTTGGAGCCAGAGGCCATCCTCAATCGGTGCATGCGTCAGCTTCGCTCTCTCTCTATCACAGAGGTCTTAATTCAGTGGCATGGCATGCCACCAGAGGATGCTACATGGGAACCACTCCTTCAGATTCAACAACAATTTCCACATCTAAAGATTTGAGGACAAAGCTTTTTTTAAGGGGGAGGGGATGTTAGGAATCCATGTCTTTACTTTGTTAGTATGTTGTTGTTGGACGCATATGCTTTGTAAGTCATCCCATAGTATTTGTTGATCAATAGTTTGTGTTATTGTTGTTGGCGCATATGCTTTGTAAGTCGCCCGTAGTATTGTTGATCCATAGTTTGTAACGGCCCATGGTTTCGACCCATAGTATTGGAGCCTAGAATTAGTATATAAGTGTGTGTTGAGACCTATGAAGGACCGTGAAGTTATTTGTACTGATCTTGCTCATAGGAGGTTTCCCCCTCGAAGTGGCCTGTGATCAATATAAAAGTGATTCTGAGTTCTGTCATTTCTGCTATTTCGCATATTCGTATTAATTTATTGTTGCAGGTGCCTCACAGACATAGGTGGACTGCGGGAAAAAGGTTGAAAGTCGTAGGCGGGTTGCAGGAAAATGGCTGAAAGCCGCAGGCGGGACGCGGGAAGAAGACTGAAAGACGCAAGCGGGTTGCAAGCAAATGGCTATAAGCTGCAAGCGGGACGCGGGAAAAAGGTCGAAAGACGCAAGTGAGTTGCAAAAAAATGGCTGAAAGCCGCAAGCGGGATGCGGGAAAACGACCGAAAGATGCAAACGGGTTGCAGTAAAATGGCTAAAAGTCGCAAGCAGCCCGCAGAAAAATGGGTTAACAGCCACGGTCGAACCACACGAAACAAGCTAATAGCCGTGGTTAGATCGCAGGTAACAGACTGGAAACCACCGGTAGATCGCAGGAAATAGTTTGAGAGTCGTGGTTGGATCGCAGGTAAATGCCTAAAAGATGCGGTCGAAACGCAACTGCGGGGGGAAAAAGATGCGGTTTACAGCAGTCGAAAGGGACAGCCGAAAGGAAAAAATAGAAAAATATTGCAAAAAATTAAAAACGTTTAAAAATTTAAAACTATAACCAGAAATTCAAAGGAACACAAGGGGAGTCACCAAAACTGTAGCTAGGGTTTTCACCCTAGCTTGTGCAAATGAGCACCTACTAAGGAGAAGGGACTCCTTAGTAGCAGTTCATAAAATACAGTAAATAAAAGACAGTACAGTAAAATAGTAAACTACTCTAAGCATGTGCATAAAATAACAGAAAGGTAATAAAATGGTTTTTTGTATTAAAGATTATACCTCCAATGTGAAGGTTGATGAAGCCTTTGCAATAGTCCAAGAGGGTTGCTCCAAGCTCCAGTGTTGTTCCTTTCTCTTTCTCCAAAGGGTTTTGGAAATGGTCCAAAGGGGCACTCAAGTGTGAAAGTAGCTCAAGGGTGAGCTAGGGTTTCAGGAGTGATTTTGGCAGAGTAAGGGTGTGGTTGACTGTGGATATGAAATGAGGGGCCTCCATCACCTATTTATAGGTTTTTAGTGGTGGAATGTTGGCCCATGGTTTTGGGCACCATATGGTTTAGGTCAACTGTATAGGGTTTTTGCTTCATTTTTCCCTCTTTTTCCTCTTTTTTGTATTTTTTATTCCCTTTTTAGAGAGTTTTCGCTATTTTGGAGGAATTTTGGATTATTTTGGGGGAAAAAGGGGTTTTTTGGCCTTTTGGAGAAAATATGGTAGGAAATATGGACAAATGAGTCATGTAATGGGGTAGATGAGGTAGTGAGCACTTTTTGGGTGTTAACACCCAGTCATCAGTGAGGTGTCACCCAGCACCTAGTCCCTAGTTTGCTAGCCCCATGAGCTTCTTTCTGCTCAGTTCCAGCACTCCTAGTCCATGATGCGCCTATTTTGAGTCTCCTACATGACATGTGCGCCTCTCTCACCTACCACCAGTGACACACTTAGTTAGTTTCTTGATTTGTGGATCTGTTCCTTGATTTGAGGACAAATTGACTAGTTAACTGACTGAAACACTCTGATGGACACCCAAAGAGACTAGTTTAACTATTCTGACTCCATACATCTCCTCATGCACCTCCTTGGAATATCCTTCACTACATTAGTGCTCCGTGCGCCAGTTACACCTACCTACATTCAGTTAGACTCAACTTGACACCTGGTTGAACGTTACCTGTGCATTGATGACACCATTGATCTGATGATGAGGAATCCTAGTGGATACATGCTACACCATGCAGGCTATTCGAATGACCTCCTTGGTTAATTCAAATTATTCAGTCATTGCTACTATGTATTTTATTGTATTCATCTTCTGAGTTCAATAGAGAACTGCTGCAAGTCTTTTGCACAGTTTTCACATATTATTCTTTATGCATCTCTAGTAATTGTTTCTCTCGCTCCATAGATCTGTTGTGTTAAATTTTATATGGTATCACAGCCATAGAAAGGACAAGAATACTTTTATGCAGGGTTTATTCATGAAGATTGAGCAAGTTTGCTCATATTGAAATAGTGATTCTGCACTGCATGCAGATTTTGCACTGGCAGCCATTTTTTCCAATTCTGCACCAGAAGCCGAGAGTTTCCACATAATTCCTGGATATTGATCATTGTATCTTCAAGCTTTCTTGATTTTCCTCTGTCGGGTGCGATGCAACTTGAAAAGTGCAGTTTGTTGACCTAATGGTTCTTGTTTGTTTGTGATTGCAGGTTTCTCACTTCCTCCTATTGCAAAGATGGACTCTTCTTCACAAAATCTTCTTACTCCATTCAACTATGATGAGTGGAAACCAAAGATGATAGTATGTCTCAAGAGACAATGTATTTTTGATATGTGTATTGGTGTTACAAGATATTTTGCTTCCGATGAAGAGAAGAATGATTGGCTAAATGACTGTGACAGAGCCTTTGGAGCAATGTGTCTTGCTATGTCTCCCAGTATGCACTACCTCATTAATACTGCTAAACCTCCAAGAGATATTTGGACCAATTTCGATAGAAATTTGGAAAGCAGAAAGAAGAGGATCATGCTAGCCATTTGGAGAACAAGCCCAACGATACCTCTTCAAGTGTTCTCTCTAAATATGTCTCGGCCTCAACCATATCTCAAGATAAAGTTGTTCAAAATGAAGAAGAAACTGCAGATTCAACACTCATGTTCTCAATGTCTTTTATTTCGAATTTTGAGCAAGATAAGCCAGCTCATACTCTAGAATATGAAGAGGTCCTTAGATCCTCTCTTTCACATGAGTTTGTTGGTGTGAGGAATGATGATCTATTGAATGTTTTGGAGGCTAAATCAGTTTTTGGAGGTGATGCATTCACCCTCCTTGATCACATGCTTCCTATGCACTTATGTTCGATCATTGGCACATGTTCTCAGAGTTTCATTGAAGATGGAAAACACTACCGTTTGATTGGGTTCAGGTATAAAGAAAATTTTGGTGCTTTTTGTTTTGATCTCACCCCTGTTGGTTCAAAGGAGATCACAAGAAACCATCTACCAATTCTTGGAGCTGATTTAGCTTCCACTGATCAAAAGTTCAAGTTCAAAAAGCCTCCATGGGCTAGAATTTTGACTAAGAAGAGAAGATCTTTAGATCCACAGAGTACTGAGTACATCCTCATTGGATATGCTGAAGAATCAAAAGGCTGCAAATGCATGGATATCAGATACAAAAAGATATTCATCGAGCGAGGTGTCAAATTTGATGAACCGCTTCAAAATCTAAAGAAACTATTGAATTGCCTCCTCCACAAGAAAAAGATTTGGAAGAAGATGATGAAAATTTTTGTTCTGATATTTCTGATATTTTATCATACATTAATGAAAATGAAATATCAGATTCATATTGAGATCCAGATGAGCCCCCTCAATTACCAAAATGGGCAAAAAAGACTCTCAATTATGTTGGTTCTAACATTGGAAATCTTGCCGATCCAAGGAGAACTTGAGAAAAATTTCAAAGAGAAGGTATGGATCTTTCATATTATGATCCTTTACTGTCTAAAAAAAAAATTTGATGATAGTTTTAGATCCTAAATCATACTATCATTCCCACTGAGATCCGAGATGGAAAACCGCCATGGATTCTATCCACCTAGTTTTGGCAATTTCTGCATCTAAGCACTGGGAAGTGCACCATATGGATGTGAAGAGTGCATTTCTTCATGGATATCTGAAAGAAGATATTTACATGGATCAGCCCAAAGGATACATATCAGATCCGACATTAGTGTGCAGATTGAAGAAATCATTGTATGGATTAAAACAGGCCCCAAGAGCTTGGTATGCAAAGATGGACTCCTTCCTTCTGTCACAGAATTTTGCAAGATGCAAATCAAATCCAAATGTGTAACTACAGAAACATGAAGGTAATTTTCTGATTATATTCCTTTATGTTGATGATATTTTGATAACTGGAAGCAATCTTGCTTCAGTCGGCAACACAGAATCTGCTTTAAATCTAGCTTTTGACATGAGTGATTTGGGCTTGTTGAAGCAATTCCTTGGGTTAGAGATAGCTCAAAATTTTGATGGGATCACCATATCTCAGAAAAAATGTGTTCCAGACATGCTAAACAAATTTAATATGTCAGATTCTAAGGTAGCACCATTCCCATTCCTCTCGGGAATAAGACCATAGGATCGTGATTCCACACCATTAGTGGATTCGACACTTTATCGATAGTTGATTGGAAATCTTATATACTTGACACATTCTAGGCCTGATATTTCTTATGCCATGAGTTCCATGTCAATATATATGCAGCATCCCCATGAGCTTCATTGGAGGGAAGCAAAGAGAATCCCGTACTATGTGTAGGGTACTAGACACATTGGCATACAGTATGCTACAGATTCCGAGCTAGATTTAGTGGGATTCACTGATTCAGATTGGGCGGGTGATAGCATTGATCAGAAGTCCACTTTTGTATATGTTTTCATGATTGGCACAGGGCCTATTTTCTGGACAAGCAAAAAGCAAGCATCCATTTCCTTATCTTCAACAGAGGCAGAGTATCCAGGAGGGATCAACACTTGCATTCATGCAGTTTGGTTGCAGGGTATTCTAGCAG
This sequence comes from Larix kaempferi, assembly GCA_027924585.1. NCBI lineage: Eukaryota > Viridiplantae > Streptophyta > Pinopsida > Pinales > Pinaceae > Larix > Larix kaempferi. The sequence goes on from BSBM01000590.1 coordinate 546,969, forward strand.
AGTTTGATATTGGTAGCACCACTTCGAATGTCATATTTCATGACAATCAAAGTGCTATCAAGATCTTGAAGGATCTAGTTCAGAGACAGAGGACCAATCATATCGAGATCCACATGCACTACATCTGAGAGCTTGTGCATGACAAAACCATTGTATTGCAATATTGCCCTACAGAAGAGCAAATTGCAGACATATTCACCAAGAGCTTCACTGAGAAGAAGTTCTCTTACCTTTGTTCACTGTTGGGGTGAGTTATACTATGGTGGAGATAGATTATATCCTTCTATGTTCAGCTTGAGGGGGGGATTTCTTCCCACTGGGTTTTCCCTCTTTCCTCACTTAGATTTTTTCTAGCATTTTTGTATTATTTTATGTATTGGGGTGACCTTTTGTCTCAGTAACCAAGGCCCTATCTTTTATTTTTTACCTCATAGTATAGCTTGTGGGGGGAGTGTTAGGATATTCTCACCATCATGCAGTCATGCATTCATGCAGGCATGCATTTGCATGCATCTAATTCGTCAATGAGGTGTCACCCAGCACCTAGCCCCTAGTTTGCTAGCCCCGGGAGCTTCTTTCTTCTCAGTTCTATCCCTCCTAGTCCATGATGCACCTATTTTGAGTCTCCTACATGACATGTGTGCCTCTCTCACCTACCACTACTGACACACTCAGTTAGTTGCTTGATTTGTGGATCTGTTCCTTGATTTGAGGACAGATTGACTAGTTAACTGACTGAAACACTCTGATGGACACCCAGAGAGACTAGTTTAACTATTCTGACTCTAAACATCTCCTCATGCGCACTCCTTGGAATCTCCTTCACTACATTAGTGATCCATGCACCATTTACACCTACCTACATTCAGTTAGACTCAATTTGATAGCTAGTTGACCGTTACTTGTGCATTGATGACACCACTGATCTGATGATGAGGACTCCTAGTGGAGACATGCTACACCATGCAGGCTATTCGAATGACCTCCTTGGTTAATTTGAATAATTCAGTCATTGTTACTGTGTATTTTATTGTATTCATCTTCTGAGTTCAATAGAGCACTGCTGCAAGTATTTTGCACAGTTTTCACATAATATTCTTTATGCATCTCTAGTAATTGTTTCTCTTGTTCCATAGATCTGCTGTCTTGAATTTTATAAGATCAAAATCCTCCATAACACTCTAAAGACAAAGCTTATGTGGAAAAAAAATACCTAAATTGAGATTGGTTCCCACATCACATACTCGGCCTATACCCTATATATTAATTTAAGAGTCCATATCATTAGATCAACACATTTCTCTAGATCGATGTCTCGACTTCCTCCTCATGAATAGATGAATCATAAGTTTCAAAGGGAGGGTTGGGTATGGTTGATTGATTGGTCCTAAAGCTTGTGGGATAGGGAGCAAGCATTCAAGAGGTTAGCGTCATCACTACTAAGTTTATATTGGATTTTGTGCTTGTACAATATGTGTGCACCATGATCAAAGGAGGCTTGGAAAAGAAATAATATCTCATCCTATGTGTAGGAGTTATTCCATGTGTGAATGGGAGGATCGTAGTTTCATATTGGAGTCCTACAGATGATGAAGAGAGAGGTTGGGGTGACTTATACCAACTAGTCTCAATTGTCAAGAAGAATATGTATTGGAAGTAAAATATGGATCGAGGACCTATAAAAGGACAGGAGGGAGGTCAAGTTGCTTCTAAGAATGAAATATTACAAACATAAATATCACTACTTTACTATTAAGCATTGGGATGCATTTCAAAACCAAGAAAAGAATTCAATTTTGTCACAAAATAGAAAAACAATGGTAAACCAAAACAACCCTTAATAAGCAAGTTAGAAAAAAAAACATGGAGATTCAAGTACCACATGGAGACATAGACATAATTTGTTATTGTATTCACCTTCCCAAGTACCCTTTGGTTCATCCTCTACCACCTTAGGCCCTTTCCTTTTTGGTAAATCCACAAAACCCAATCTCTCTTTTAGGCAAGAGGTTGTTTGTTGTTGCTAAGTGTTGGGAGAAATATTTTTGTAAACAAATGATACATTCCATGTAGAACTATGTGCTTTACCATCACAAAAAAATTAGTCAAAATCAAATTATCTAACAATGCAAACATTCACAATCACGTAAGAATTTTTTTTATGTTTCATCGCCCAAAAATAAGGAAAAGTGTTATCTATATTCATGGATTCACCCTTCCATACCATATTCCTTCTCTACATCCTCATATTTCCCTTTCCCAAAGAAGGATTCTCCTTCCTCAAAGTCAGCTTCCTTGCAATAGTCTCCCATGGAACCCATAAGAAGCAAAAACAACTTACATATATATATATATTTCTCTTATAGCATTTTGGTTCCATGTTGAGAAAGAACTTGAAAACTTGGTTAGAGATGAGACTGACATGATGTTGGATATATCAAGTGTAGTTGATCTTAATCAAGTCAATATCAAAGAGGCATTCATTAGGGATTGGTTCAATATTGGAGATGTATTCATTAGGATTTAGATTGGGTAGGAGAGGTCCATTCTCTCCATCTTCCTTAGCTTTAGGAACATGATGTGTAAAAACTTCTCAATGCCAATAATAATTCTAAAATGCCCACAAATATTCGAAATCCCACATTTTGATAATAATAATATATTTGATCGATGATGTTTACATTACAATGAATAGCTTGCTTAAATATATCTTGGGAACCATTATTGAGGAGTCACATCTCCTCATAAATTATAAACAATATTTATTATTAGTAATTATTGTAATTTATTATTAGATATTTTATTATTTTATGTTTGTAACATTGCCTTCCCCTTAAGGGAAGATTTGTCCTCAAATATTTGTTTAGTGAAGGACTTATCAGTTATTTATGTTTGTAACATCTTCTCATGTCCCTCTGATTGTAACTCTGATAGTTGATGAACATGGTGATATAATTTTTGAATCCCTAAACTAAAAAGTCGTATTTCCTGGGAAGTGATCCATATGAGATTTACTTTCATCGGATCTGAATGTTGGTCTCCTTGTTGGGTAAATATTCATGTTTTTTGTTTAGGTTGTAGATTTTGTGTTCCTTCACATCTGCAATCATAACTTTTGTGTTTATGTTCATTTTGGTCTTGTCGTTGTTCATTTTTCTGGTGGATTGGATTCTTTTTGAACTGTAATGAGGACCGAATTTGTTTTTGTTTCTTCTTCCTCAAATTGAATTTGTTTCCCTGAGAGTCTAGATTCTTCCTTCTGGATTTGCGCACTCTGAATCTTCTCTAACCTTTCGTCTTGCGACTTTTTTCCTCTTTTAATTTCTGGATTTGTTCCTCTAGTTCTTGATTAAAATTTCTCAGGTGTTGGTTTTCTTCCTCTTTATCTAGTATTTTTCCTTTGGTATCTTTGTTTGATTGTTCTGTCCTATTAGTACTTTTTAAATTCCTTATTTTTCCAATTAATGTCTTGTTATGGTTTCTTAACAGATATATTTCTTCATTGTTATTTGATAATGTGCTTTTGACAGCTGTAATCTCCAATATGTGCATCTTTTTAGTCTCGTTCTCTTTTTGTTGGAGTTCACTAATATGTTGTTGAAGGCGGCAATTCCCGGCTTCTTGAATTTCTAACTGTCATGTCCCCACCTGGCCACTGGATACCATGATCCATTTTTTTTCTCCCAAAACGTCGACTGAGTTCCCATACACACAGTCGGGAGAGTTCGGATCCGCAACCTGCAACCCGCAAATGTGAATCCGAAACCTTCATCCCGGAGTCTAAAACCTGCAACCCGGAACAATGGGTCTCGCAATTGTGGATTCAGAAATACAGAAATCCCAAGTGTAAAATTCTGAGTTTGGCGACCCTGAAACCCACAACCTGAAACCATGGGTCTCGTAATTGCGGATTCGGAAATGCAGAAATCCCATACGTATAATTCCGAGTTTGGCGATCTTGAAACCCGCAACCCAAAACCATGGGTCCCACAATTGTGGATTTGGAAATGCGGAAATCCCAAACGTATAATTTTGAGTTTGGTGACCCCAAAACCCGCAACCCGAAACCATGGGTCCCGCAATTGCGGATTCGAAAATGCGGAAATCCCAAACGTACATTTTCGAACTTGGTGATTCCGCAATCCCGCAACCTAAAATTTTGGAAACATGTGTTCAGAACCCTGTTTGTGTAAGGGTAATTCCATCAATTCTTCTAAGGGGCATAACTCCTCCCTCCAGCATCCAAATGGGGCAAGGTTGGTACCATTGGAAATATCTTGGGAATCTCTATCCAAAGGTAGAATCCCTTGATCAAGTGAGGCATCTAACCTTCTCATTTCCTTCTCTGAATTTCTTCCTATAACTCCACTTTGACACTTCCAACCTTCAACCTGCCAAGATCTTCCTCTCCCTTTGATCCACAGAGGTTTCCGAAACCACTTCCAAGGTTCCCTCCCCTCCCCAGGGATCAGATGTAAATATGCATCTCCTCCATAGGATTAGTATACATAAACATTCATCACAAAACAATGAAACACTATCATTCATTATAACATGTAGGATGCACTAAACAGGGTTGATCAACACATCTATCATATGCAAGAATTACAAGGCATCAAACTCGTGCAATATAATATATACACACAACAGTGAATTCAACCTCTTACTCATGCCTATGTATATGACTTCATGTCAATCCCATGCATACACATACATTCCACAGTTCCATAATTATACACAAGCATTCATAATTCCACAAAGGGCATGAACAACCATTTTATCATAATGAACAACATCATTTGCCATAACAAGAAATACTTATCTTTCAATTCCGAAGCAACTGGCTAAGTGAGAGAAACGTTCCATCCAACCTTAGATCTCTGTCAAGCCTATACTATTTCAGCTAAGAGATCACCCCCAAGCTGGGCAGCGTATCAACTAAGGAGGGCTAACAGGTTCTCTCACAGTCAAGGCTCCATTCTCATGCTAAACCAGCCTGTAGTTGGGTTTATCAAGCATTCCAAGGATCCTACCCATGCTAATCCAACCTACAGTGGTCTATAAACCATTTAGGGGCAACAGGGAAGGCGTTGCTAAGCCAGAGAGCTCAACCATAGAGTTGTAGGCATCTCAGCACTCAGTTGACCTGGCACCCACAATACCTACCACATCCAATACAAGGAACACCTAAATCACTGTTACACAGTCTCTCAAGGCATCTTCCCTTCTAGTGATATTCTAGGATGTGCATAGAAAGGTCCAGTCGCTCTCAGCTGGCCTGGAACCCACAATACCTACCACATCCAACACAAGGAAGATCCTATCACTGCTGCACAGTCTCTCATGGTCCTTCCCTTCCAGTGCTATTCCAGGATGGGCATAGAAAGGTCCAGTCACTAGTTCATTGAGACTATATCCTTCACTAGGTTTATCAAGAAACCCAACTCTCTCCCACAGTTCAACAACTTATTCGTTACCAGGATGGGGTTTCCTCACGACCACTCTTCCAATACCACTCTGCAACATCTTCTATCAGTACCACTCTGTCATTGTAACTGGGGTTTGCAGACAAGGTGGTTACCGTTATCAACTCTCGAGCTTTTTTCTCCCACACAAGAAGCATGGTCAACCTCATATTTCTCCTTCCCCGGATTGGTTTGGCACATACAGGAAAATACAAGAACGGATTCTCTGCGGGGGTCGATGGCTCATCAATGGCAAGTGCGTGCAGGGGCGAGTGAGTGCATGAGTGAGGAATGTATGTATATCTGCATGAATGAATCTAATCCCCTATCTTCTCGGATAGTCAAAAAGGTTCAGTGAGTTCCCCCAGGTGATTGAGTGTCGTCATGTTCAAGCGATCAGAGCCATGCCCTGCTATACAAAATCGCAGGCATTCTCCATACTCCAACGACCTCAGCCATCAGGGTTCTCAACCACCTACTACAGTTTCATTAATATCACCAGATATTTCAAATGGGTTCTCAGTTAGACATGTGGCAATATGGGCAACCAATCCCATAACCCTCACCTCTCCCTAGTGGATACACATGGCCCCTTCTCATTCGTTGCCTCCTTAGCCAGCTTCTTGGTTATTTTATTCATTCAATAATAATTACATCATTTACATTCCTTCATGGCTTAGCATCCCATGAATAATCATATGTCCAAATACTTGCCTAAGCAATAAACCTTACACATCCACTAGTGGGGCCTTGGCCTTGAGCTCCACACTAGGGAAAATACACACACTGTATATAATAGTATTTACATCAAAGCCAAATACACATCAAGGGAAAAATGGGGTATTACACTAACTTCCTTTGGACTTGTGCCAATTCAGCATCTTTGTCCATGATGAGCTTCTTTAGATACTTTATTTCTTCTCTTAAATAGTTATTGCTTGTATATGGTGATTCTTCATCATTTTTTGACTTTCTGATTTGGTCTTCAAGCTTTTGATTATGAGTTCTAAATGTTATATTTTATCATCTTTATCTGATAACATTTTCTTGAATTCTGTATTAGCATTTTCTAACTCATACTTTTTATCTTCCAAGCGTTGATTCTCTCGTTCTTCTGCATGAGTAAAAAAAAATTGCTTCCTAATCTCGAATTGAAGATCTTTATTGGTTGCTTTATATTTCTCTAATTCATCCAATGTTGCTTGTAGCTTTGGCTCCAATTTTGATTTTGAATTCGCCATAAGTCGATTTCTTGGACAATAACTTGGTCTTCTTTTGACTTCAAATTCTTCAATGACAATGGTCTTCAACTTAAAAATAAATTATTCTTTGGACTTGAATTTATGTCTTATTAGTTGGTATTCAATTTCAAAGGGTAATAATCTTCAATAATTAGATTTTCCCCACAATGTAATGAACAAAATATATAATAAATAATATTCAATATGATTCTTCTTGTAAAGAATCTTCTTTTGATGCTCTTATAATCTTATTTTCCCCTTAATTTTTGTAAAATGGTGTAGATGGGTGGTTGGGAAGAATGTTTGATACCTTCCCCACCTAGGTTCAAATCTTTCTTTTTGTTTTTTGTTGGAGAATAAACCCAAACCCACTTATTAAGAAACCACGTGTGGTTTAACTTCTTTACTTTTACTTTTTTTTCCTTTGTAGGAAACCATGTGTGGTTTCATTTCTTTACTTTTACTTCTTTTTTTTCTTTTTCTTTTTTAGGAAAATATCCTATTTTTGTGGAAACCCTAATGGTTAGAAACCCGAATCAAGAATCGTAACTTGATATGATACCAATGAAGTGTAAAAACTTCTTAACGCCAGTAATAATTCTAAAATTCCCACAAATATTTGAAATCCCGCATTTTGATAATAATAATATATTTTATCGATGATGTTTACATTGCAATGAATTGCCCACTTAAATATCACTTGGGCACCTTTATTGAGGAGTCGCATCTCCTCATAAATTATAAAAGATATTTATTACTAGTAATATTGTAATTTGTTATTTTATGTTTGTAACAGAACATGGAGGGATTCATACATATCCTCGATGTCTCTATTTTCCATATTTAGGAGTTGGGTCACTAATATGACACAATAAATATAAAAGCATAATGAAAACTTCCCTAAGTACTATATACCTAGAGATCTTATCAAGGAGTTTGATCATGATGAACTAACATTCACTATGAATTCGATGCCTCAATAACCTATTTAACAATGTCCCATATGATTTCATTTCCTTCATCATGCCAATGATGATTGAAATCTAACTACTCTACTTATTGAAATCTTCATTATGACAGTGCCCCTAAGATTCTCCAAGAGTGTATATGATTCTTAATGCTTTATGATCTTCCTATTGTATCAGTGTGCATAGTAAAGTTTTTCAGTTTTACAGAATTTACTTCAATCTGATCTAGGATCTTAACTGAGAGAACAACATGTACAGCATACCTACAACATATCAATCATGGACACAATAATGAAAGCACACAAGAGACACAGAGTTTACTTGGGGAAAACCATAAAGGTGAAAAACCCCAATAACTTCCTCAGAGATAGATAGAGAAATGATACAACCCAAGAATAAGAGATAGACATCTCCTAGCAGCAGCTTCTCCTCCTCCACAAGTGCGCCACTCTCCAAAGAGTGTGTGAGAGAATAGAATGATGAAATAGAGTGCCTCCCGCACTCTATTTATACTTGACTTGACTTGCCTAATAACCTTTACTAGGTCGGCCTTAACTTAACCACATAACATAAAGCTGATTGGGTCGACCCCCAATAGGGTGGTCTAATAACCCATCATGTATAAGTTACAACACTTACATATAGAGGAATAATAAGATCTCTATAGGAATACAATATACATATATGTGAAATACATTCCGAAGTTACATATACATCAACACTCCCTCTTAAGTAGGAAGGTATTTCTTGACACAGGTCTTCTAGCACAAGTCTTCTTCTCTGGATCATCGTCACTGGATAATCGTCATCGAGTCATCGTCATCGTCATTGCTGTTGCTATCTCAATCAATCTCTGAATCTACTCGTCATAGGAAGTTCTACAGAGCCAATCCTTTTTCATACTGGATGTAGGCCCACCACCTGTAGGTCTTAATCATCCCTGGCCATACTGTGGAATCCTTAGGACTTATTACGTGCGTCACAAAACCTCGAAAGAGCGTCCCAGGACTAATAACAAGCACACAGCTCAACCTATTGGATCTCCCAGGACCTTTTACATGCTACTGCACAACCTGTCCACGGCCACAAAGTATCATCCTGATACTCATAATCATACTGATCATCATCCATGAAGCACAGTCTAGATGCACACAACACAGCACTTACACTCACCGAAATGGAAGGACTTTCCTCTGACCATCCGAGAAAGGCTCAACACTCACATCAACGCACATGGGAGGACACATCTGCCACCATGTCGGAAAGGCTCTGCACTTACATCAACGCACATGGGATAACACATCTACCACCATGTTGGAAAGGATCTACACTTACATCAATGCACATGGGAGAACACATCTACCACCATGTCGGAAAGGCTCTGCACTTACATCAATGCACATGGGAGAACACATCTACCACCATGTCGGAAAGGCTCTGCACTTACATCAACGCACATGGGAGAACACATCTACCACCATGTAGGAAAGGCTCAGCACTTATATTGCAGCCATGGGAGAACACATCCACAACCATGCTCAAATGGACCAGCACTTATATCGCAACCATGGGAGAACACATTTACAACCACGCTTGAATGGCCCCAGCACTTATATCGCAACCATGGGATAACACATCTACAACCATGCTCGAATGGCCCTAACACTTATATCGCAGCCATGGGAGAACACATCTACAACCATGCTCGAATGGCCCCAACACTTATATCGCAGCCATGGGAGAACACATCTACAACCATGCTCGAATGGCCTTGGCAATTACATCACAACCATGGGAGAACACATCTGCCACCATGTCGAAAAATCCCAGCAATTATATCGCGACCATGGGAGAACACATCTACAACCATGTTCGAAAAGCTCATGTTCATCTATGTCTTCGGAACACATCACACATAATCCAACTAATTATGTAATGTATCCACCCGATACATGTCATCACATATGATCATCCCGATCATCATCACTGCATCATCCCGATGCATGTCATCTGGAGAAACATCCTGAAGCTTGTCATCCATGATCATCTTGATCATATAATGCATCCACCTGATGCATACCAAGTATCTACCTGATACATATCATCATACATGATCCACCTGATCATACAATGTATCCAACTAATACATACATAGATACATGATCCACCTGATCATACAATGTATCCAACTAATACATACATAGATACATGATCCACCTGATCATACAATGTATCCACCCGATACATATACAGATACATGGTCCAAGCATCCAACATGATGCATATACATATACATGATCCAACTTATCATAACAAGCATCCAACATGATGCATACATACATACATATAAATGATCCAGCTGATCATATCCAACATCCAACATGATGCATATACAGAGCAGTAACTAGAGCATCATCTTGATGCTCATCATCCAGTGCTTACATCCATAGCCATGTGAAGGATCCTCCTTCCACCATGCTTGGAATGGCTTCAGCAAATGTCTCCATCACTTCTTCCTTGAAGTGTCGTCAATCTGAAGAACACCAAGCCTCTCTCTGAAGTATTCGAACTTCACTCTGGCTAGTGGCTTCATCAGCACATCTACAACCTGCTCATCCATCGCAACATATAGGAGCTTCACTACTCCTCTATGCACCATATCCCTAATATAGTGATATTTGATCTCTATGTGCTTCAACCTATCGTGGAACACCGGGTTCTCAGACAGCTTCACACAACTCTAGTTGTCACAAAAGATACCAGTAGCCTCTAGAGGGAGATCAAATAACTCAGACAGTAGCTTCTGGAGCCATACTTCCTCACAAATAGTCGAACAAGATACAACATACTCTGCTTCGGTTGTACTCAGTGCTATGCAGGACTGCTTCCTGCTAAACCAGGAGATCACACCTGATCCCATACTGAAGGAGCACCCAGATGTGCTCTTCCTATCTGTAACACTTCCTGCCCAATCTGAATCAACATAACCTTGCAGGTTAAACTTTTGATTCGCATCATACTTGAGCTCATAATAAATCCCTTCTTTCTGGGAGAAGCCACGAGCTACAAATATTGCTTTATATTTCTCCATGCTACCATCTGCAGCATGCTTGATCTTGTAGTTCCATTTGTAAGTCACAATAGACCTTCCTTCAAGTCTTGGGACTGCATCCCAAACATCATTATTCATGATCGAATGGTACTCCTCGATCATGCCATTCTTCCCGAATCCTGGGAACTTCAATATATATAACTTTGTTGCTGAAACAAATGTTGTAGTCCTTCTTTTGTAGGTGCTCATATATGATCTTTCCTACAAAACAAGTTAAATTGCATGATTAGAAACTTCTCATAGTTTTCAGAACAAATTCTTACACATAAGAAATATGTCATACAGTCATGCAATTATTTTAGCCATTGCTTCAATACAACATTCATCCATATCCTGTAACTTTCTAGATGCCTTCCAATCTCTACCAGAACATTGTTAAGAGTTTGCACTACTCCCAACATGCCAACAAAGAGGTTTCATTCTAGATAAGTAGCGATGGAATTTTGTACAGTGCCATAGGCCACTTACCCATCACATGCATATTAGTAGTATATTGTTCATCAATGCAACTATTCTAATATGCATAATACACAACCTAATTCTAGGGACATCAATATATACATCATTGAATAGTATTATTTAAACAATCAAATATGCAAGAAATGATAATTCAAATACTTATCTTTGTTTGTTTGTTGGGTTGACTCCCTCTCAGTCTTTGTTTCCTTTCTGTAACTCCATTCTGATGTGGATTGAGAGAAGTGTTCAACTCCCTCTGAATATCTGCATCCTTGCAGAAACTACTGAAGTGTGCTCCCTCTTGATCTTTGCTTCCTGGATTACCTGTCCTTGAACTTATATCCATCCTTAATCACTATGCATGTTTATTACACGGGGGTTTCACTCAATAAACCACTATCATAGCACGTTCGTTCGTGGCATATGAAACAATACCCCTAATTTCACTAAATATTGGAAAATACCTTCCAAAATCGTTTTTTTTAACCCCCTCCCAATATGCCTTCCCAATTTAAAAAAAAAACCCTATTTTCACTAGATATTGTATGTATCAATTTTTTCATTAACATTTTTTATACCCCTTTATATTTCTACCTAGTATATTGATATGATACCCCTCTTATGACCCCACATGCATTCTACAATGCACCTTTCTTCTTACGATGTATATTGTGGATGCACATTACTTCACCCACAATGCGATTACTCAACCACATATCATTATGATTTGCAACATCTAATGGTCTAATGAAGAGATAGGGGATCACTACTTGTATGTCACTAGAGCCAATGCACATAGTACAACATTTAGATTGCATGTTGCAGTTCCCCAATCGTTGACTAAGCCTGTTGTGGTCTAGGTATCCAAGCCCCCAGGGCCTGTAACAAGCTCTAGGAGGCTAACTAAAGCTCTCAAGGCCTATAATAAGAATGTGTGGTTGGGTATTCAAGCCCCCCAGGCCTATCAAGGGCCTATAACAGGCCCTGGAGGCTTAGATCCTCCCAAGGATATTGGTAACAACTGGCTGAGTGCTATTGGTAACAAGTGGCTGTCAATGACCACTGTCTCTCAACTATGATCGAGTGGAAACCCACTTCACTACGAAACCCCTGGCCTCAAGCATGCCTCAAGACGCGATTTCCCTGCGTACTGGTAAGCCCGAGCCTTGCCTCAACCCAATTTCTCATCTAGCCGTGATCCCGCAGTCTCCATTTGGCGGATATTTGTCAACCCGCCCATATAAAGAAGACCCCAAATAATTTTTGTATTGTTACATTAAATAAAAAAACCCTTTTCCCCTTAATATATAAACAATATAATTTTTAGGTTTTCATGAATATTTAATATCGCAATATGAATGAACGTGGTATTATATTGCCTTTTAGTGAAGCCCCCGTGGTTTATTAGTATCATCATTGTGTTATCCTTGAGGTCTCATACATAATCACACATTCATTAGTATAATCTTAATACTATCAAAATACAATAATCTTAAACATGTATAGTCATGATTAATTCAAACACAGATAATAAACATTAGTATTCAAGGTTTCAGGGAAGACTTCTTTTACTCATGTATATTCTTATTTGATCATAGGACTCTTCTGGTTAGTCAAATCATCAATCAAGATAAGAGACATAATATGCATAAACCCTTGATTACTTACATTTCTAAATTTATGAATAATCATAACCAATCATACCAAGTATACTTATATAAAGGATCCTAACACAAGGTAAGGTTCTAACTTGATATAGGAAAAACATACCTGGATTACTATGTTAGCTAGTTATGTCTAACATACCCGCATGATGTCTTCTGGTTCTCTTCAATGACTTGTGCTAGTAACCTGCATGTCTCATAAGTTAACCATTGTAGAACTAAGTTATACATACCTCGTAAGTAGATCTTCTATGTGATCCATGACAATGGATGAATCTTTGTCTTCATGTCACCATGATCATATGTTCTTGAAGTAGAACATGATTTGTCTTTCTTGGTGTACCTTTCATTTTAGCGAACAACATAAACCTCATACAACATCACAATCCATTAGTACAATCATAAGTGTCAAAACCTTAATCAATGAATATCTTCTATCATGTATTCATAATTTTATTAAGGTGATACGACAAGTCTAGTAATTAATCAAGATTGTACTAACCGTAATGATATGAAGACAAACATATCATAAACTTAACCATGAATAGAATTCGAAACATACCTATAAGTCATATCTGTCGAGATTTCTTGTAATCTTCTTATGTAAGGCCTTAGCCTCATCTCCCTCTGAAATAGGAACTTCTTCACTTATGCAGGTGACAAATCCATTCTCTTCTAGGATTAACCTAATCCACTTGATTTGCAGGAACTGGATCTGGAGTTGGATTAGGGTTTGTCAAAGAAACCCTAAAAATTCAAACTTCCAAAAGGATAGAAATATGTTCCTTGATGAGCTGATCAAGCTGGTATACTCATAATTTGAAAACTGCAAAGTTTCACCCCTCAAATTTGCCTTTGAAACTTCCGGATTCACTGGACATGACCTCGAACTAGGGTTTGATAAAGCCCACCCTTCCGCCTAATCAAAAGGTTAGATCTAAAGCTCTAATATTCTATTTTTCTGAGGAGCTTCCAGCCGTGGTCACAAATTTCAAAACTTTCCATTTTTGCAGAAGCCCTAATTTTCCACTTTTCTGATCAAAGTTTCGAACTAGGGTCTGATCAAGCCCGGCCTTCTGCCCAACCAAAAATTCTGATATTGGTCTCTAAATTTGTATTTTGATGAGTATCATTCAGCCGTAGTCTCTGATTACAAAAATTCCAACTTTCTTTGAAACCCTAAATTCTGGAAGCCATGAATGAAGGTGCTCAAAAATAATTCTGTGTTGACAGAACTATGTACCTGATTGTTTCTGGTGTAACTCCAAACTTTTTGATCTAGAGGATCTAAAAAATTCTCCTGTGATATCCCGACCTGTCATATTTCCAACCCCACAGGTCTGACCTCAAATGGATTCTCTGAGAGAGAGTTATTCCAAGTGTCGCAACGTGACCTATTTATTGGATAAAACAGAAGAGCGAAATTGTACGGCGTGCCACATGTCACTGGTTCAGTTTCAGCCTCTGAAAAAGTTACCTAAGAAATTACAGTCCGTGCACTAGCTATCACATTTTACAAAATTTCATTTGGATCTTCCTAGCCCAAGTTATGACCTTTTTCCAAGGTCACCTGTTTATGGCTGAGATTTGGACAAGGCAGAAACCCTATATTGTACAGATCATAAATAACAAAGTACAACGAATTAGAGGTTTTACTTTGGACACAAGGTACATGGGGATCTTAGCTTCGCCTTGTACGATTTTCAGACCCTGAAACCTCGCAGAACTTTATTTATAGTGAAAGTGATACGATGACTGGTTTTTGCTATATCAAGCCTTAGCTTCGCAATTGCAACAAGTGTCATACATGCCATACCATGCCTTCTTTCAGGCTAGCTCTGATACCATGTTAGTTTTTCAGAATTTCCTTCAATATGATATAGGATCTTAACTAAGCGAACAACATGTACAACATATCTACATCATATCACTCATGGACACAATAATGAAAGCACACAAGAGACACAGAGTTTACTTGGGGAAAACCATAAAGGTGAAAAACCCCAATAACTTCCTCAGAGATAGATAGAGCAATGATACAACCCAAGAATAAGAGATAGACATATCCTAGCAGCAGCTTCTCCTCCTCCACAAGTGTGCCACTCTCCAAAGAGTGTGTGAGAGAATAGAATGATGAAATAGAGTGCCTCCCACACTCTATTTATACTTGACTTGACTTGCCTAATAACCTTTACTAGGTCGGCCTTAACTTAACCACATAACATAAATCTGACTGGGCCGACCGCCAATAGGGTGGTCTAATAACCCTTTGACCCACATGACTTATACAGGGCCGACCCCAACAAGGTGGTCTAATAACCCATCAAGTATACGTTACGACACTTACAATATAAATTACGACACTTTCGTATAGAGGAATAATAACATCTCTATAGGAATACAATATACATATATGTGAAATACATTCCGAAGTTACATATACATCAACAAAGTTTGGACAATAATAGATTACCTCGCACATTCTTTCCAAACTAACAAGATGATCCTGTATTACCATTAAAACTAGAACCCTCTAATATGGGTTCAATTATAAATTGTGTGTGCTTAATATGGCATGTTCATTAAATCCTTTTATATGATACAGATGATTTTCCTCAAATATACCATATATATACCTAATGTGTCCCACATTACTGTATAAACTTGCTAATTAAACTTTAAATTTTTTTGCTTAAATATTTCATTGCCATTATATTCAAACACAATTAATTCAAATGCAAGTTTACAATCATTTTAGAAACACTCCATATGTAACACATAAGCCCTATTTAAACATTAATTATTCACTAAGAAACTTAACTAACTCAAGTAAACCATATACTAATAAACCCTAATCAAACATACTTTTATTAAACATTAGTTGTACACTAGAAAATCCTTATTAACCCAAACTAACCTTGAATACACACTCAAACTAACTAACCAAAATAAACCTTGATTAACATCATTGAAGTTTTAAAAAAGCCATCGGTTTATTCTTTACAAAACCTTAAGCACATAAATAATTCCTCATCAAACCTTATGATAAATAATTCCTAAATAAGCATTGGGTAGATCATAATTATCCCAAAATAAGTCTTTATTATACAATCATAAGTTCCATATTTAACCCTAATTATATGTCTATAAACCCCGATTAACCTGAATGACTCTAATTGAACCCATATTGTACCTTCAATGTAATTAACCCATAAATGTAACTTGAGCCATGCATTAGGTTGTAGTCTATCATTTCTATAAATAAGGGTCTCCCCACTCACTTGTAATTACTCTATTTTCAATCAATCAAAAAATGTTACTCATTTGAGTACCATCTTGGAGATGTATTTCTCCATCTTTTAGGAATTGCAGGGGCATTCCAATAGGTGCATTTCAACTTTGGGTGTGTATGGGTCCCAACCTTTTGTTTTTTATCTCATGGTCTTTGTTTTCTCTTAAATTTGTTATTATAATCATTTGGTGTAGTGGTAGTGTGTTGTGAAAATAATAATAATAATAATAATAATTAATGAAATGACATGACCTAATGAAATATCATGACCTATTATCCATGGTGACCAACCAATGCATATTTAAGTACATTGTCTCATGACATCATTACGTATCTCTTATTCAATATACAATTATTATATACTTTCCCTTTATGAATTATAACATGTTGTATTTGTTATATTGGTTATTCAATAAACTTAACTATGTTCATAATTGGGAAACAAATTATGTTTGTTTCGTTTGGTATCAAAGCTTCATTTTTTATTTGACCCTTGTCCACATCTCTTTTTCAAACCATATCTGATTTGGCCCTTGGCCATATATTCATCAGATTTTTTATGTCTGGGTCTTTGACCACAATAGGTTGTTGGGCATTTTTAGTTTAGAAACTCCAGCAAATTCAAGAAATCAATAAGGTTATTAAAACAAACATCAAGGAAGAATCAAGTGCTTCTCATATTATTCTCACTAGAGAAGACAATCTGAGCATCTATGCATGTGGTCGTGCTAGAATTAAACATCAAATTACATAGTGTGTGCATGGTAATGGGAGAAGGTAAGTCTACAACCATCAAGATGCCAAGTTCAAATTACTCACTACCACATTTAGTTTCCGTTGCTCCAAAGAGATATGCTACAAGGGAACTAGGGACACATAAGTTAATATGGGTGCTCTATTAAGGGAATATCTTTATAAAGAAGTATTGGGGGAGTGTCAATGAAGCACTTAATTGTAAGAGTCTTGAAATGGTTACATAAACACTTCATTGTAAGAGTCTTGAAATGGTTACATAAACACTTCATTGTAAGAGTTGTGGAAGGGATACATAAATAGTTTAACCCTTAAAAAAATTTACCACCACAGTGCTAAGTTGTTGATACCAAGAAACTGGGTTTAAATAAGGGTCATACTAGTCATGGTATTAAAACGGCTACCCTCTTAACCAATCACATTGTTCTACCACGAGGAAGAAATATAATGTATCAATTAGAATCCATCGATCCAGCAACAATCGTCAATCCTCATTAACACATGTTTCGAAACCATTAATTTGGTTGGATCTATCCAATGAGGAGGGTCATGACATATAAAGGAATAATTACATCATTCTATTTGTATTGGAAATTAATAAGCACCTTGTAGCATTGCATTTATTACTGTTTTTGTTGGGATATCAACCATTGGATCTGGTCCAATGGTCGGTATCCCCACATAAGCAACAATAAATGCACTATTGTGGGGTGCTTATTGCTCGATTTTATATTAGTTGTCATTCTAAGACAAACGCCGTAAAAGTGATATGTTAAAAGTCAACAAAATATTTTGTCTTATTGAAAGGAATTCTAATTTTGAATTCAAGCTAGGGAAGAGTATCCTCTTCGTTAAAAGGGTTCCCACAAAATAAATTTCCCTAAGTTCAAATAGAAACTATAAAAGTAAAAAATTATATGGTGATAAATACATGTTTAAAAGGATAAAGCCCACAAGTTTTATGATACAACACATACACACACACACACACATAAAAGGGGTTATAACTCTAAGAAAAGTCAAAATTACAAAATATATAAGGGCTTTATATCAAGTTCCATATATATATATAGGCAAGATAATAAATTTAAGGGAAATAGTTTTGGATTATAATGTCAAAGGTGATGAAAATGGATTTTAATAATCACTGAAAACCCTTGTGTGATATTATTAAAAATCAAAGGGACTATTCAAGGAAATGTTGTTAACATTGATATTTGTTCAAACGACAAGATGAATTACATCAATGTTGGCATGGTCAATCAATTATTTATTCCTGAGACAAGCATAAAGGAAACGTTATGATTCAGGAATGAAAAATAATAAGAAATAAATGGTTTTTTATTGGTTTAATGACTATGCCTTCATATCCAAATTCAATGTCACATTGAGGTTTATAAAGACATTGATATAATCCTAGGTTCACCTTGGGTACAAACACTAGGTACCATCATTTTAAACATGGATAGAAATTTTTTGACATTATCCTACAAGAATATTACACTATGCTACAATGAAGTTATGCTCATAAGTGCCCTCATCGGAAGACCTGGAGAATGTATTAAAATGGATCCTTCAAGATAGCCAAAAGTCAATACAAAACGTGCAGGATCGACAAAGTGTTGAACTTTGGTTGTCATTGATGTCAACTAATGTCAAAGAGGATGTCAACTGATTTAGTTTGATTCATTGATGTCAAGTGGATTCAGTATTCCCATGTTAGCTTGAATAAATATAGAAAACCAAATTGAAGAAGTATATGCGCAAGCAAGATGGTGAAGTATATGAATTTTAGTATGAAGAAGTATATCTAGAAGTTGCATCTAGTCCGAAGAAGAGTGTCCAAGGGTACATTGTGCATATCCAGTTTCAAGACTTATATAAGAAATGCACATCCAGTTTGAAGAAGTACATAAAGAACATGTACTTGAGCAGGTCACGAGTCCATCCAGTCATATTCCTTCAAGGTAAAAGCTAAAGTGTTGGTTGGACAAAGATTTGAAGAGTGCGCAAGCAAGCCAAAGAATACATGGCACAAAGTCTAGACTGCTCAAGCAACATGGAATGAGAAATGGTTGAACAGTTATGCAAGTCCCGGAAGGATCAAGTCTCACCAATTAGAAGAAGATTTTAGTTATTGAAGCGTGTAAAAGTTCCAAGAAGGGTGTAGTGTTTAAAGTCAATATATGCGCAAATTCCACAGCTGATGACACATCAAGTGCGCAAGACCCACAATGATGGTACAGCAAGGGTGAAAGTCCCACCAATTCAAGGACCATGTATGCGCATAACCCACAAGTAAAGGACACATCAGCAGTGCAAAACATACCATGTGGAAAAAGCACAATCCGTGAAGCAAAGAAGAAGGAATGCCACAACCAACTTGTGGACATAAAATCCATGCAAGACATGTATAAATAGGGAAGCAAGTTGGATATTTGAAGTAAGCTTGATGGAAATGATGAAGAGATTGTAAGTGGAAGATACAGATCTATATTCAGGGCATCAAGGGATCGAGGTATAGAATAGTATGATCCAGAATAGAGTCGAGTGCGCACAAGCAGAGGAATGAGATAGCTGACAGTGAGCATAATGATGTTGTAGATCCGTGACAATTGCGCTAAGAAATAAAAGGCATAATCCATAGGATGTGCAAGTGAGTGAGGACCTATTGAACATATTGCAAACAAAACACAAACAGTGACAAATGTTCTAAGGTGGATCCGTGCAGAGACAGACATGAATTATATCAAAAAATGCGCGAGGTGTAGAATTTTGATTGATGTATGAGGATTGAGTCGAAGTGTGCTAATTAAAGAATGTCATCAGATGCATAGATACCAAGTAGCAGCAGAATCAAGTATGTGTGTCATGATGGGGATGATCTAAGGAAATTGCATTAAACTGAAAGGACGGATCATATAATGCACATCATGTCGCAAAGTGTCTGAAATACCATGGCACTTAAACAAAACGGACACATCTTAGTAAATGTGCAGTTCCATATGATACTAATGCGCGACATCATAACAACAGTTCATTAGTTGATGCACAGTATCACTTGAGAGTGCAATTGCACAATAGTAGAACAACACATTAAATCAATGGAGTAAACTACAGTAGATGAAATAGCACACAATATCAAGTGTGACATCAGTTGAAATGAAGTGTTGAGTGGAATGAGAATTCAATTGATGTATGCATGGCAGTGAAAACAATACGACTTCATATAGAAGGTGTGCACAACAAAATGAACATCAAAATCATAGTTATGCACATATTGGAAGTTCAACAAGGCAATATATTATTTGTATATCTGGGCGGCAGGACAGGGCAAGGAACAGGGGGTCGCAGCCTCCTTCCATTTGATGTTGGAGAACACAGGTATTTGGTGCTTCCTTTTGGTCGATGCCTTTAAAACTAGGGGGTAGGTGCCTCCTTCCAGTCAGTGTTGGTAAACACAAGAAGTCGGTGCTTCCTCGAATGTAATATTTTCATCACAAAAGAGCATTCCATTGTTTTCTCCCGTTTTGGTTTCCACGTCAAAATTATGTGTGTTATGTGTTCTTTGTCTTGGTGCATATGTGGATGAATGTTTTATTTATGATGGATTCATAATTGAACATGAAGATTAAGTTTAGACTAATCTGTTAAAAAAGTTAAAAACTGCTCATAACTACGCTAATACTGATTCACCCCCCCTCTTAGTATTAAATCAATTCCAACAATTGGTATCAGAGTGGGTGTCTTCAGTAATAGTTTAACATATGGAAGATACATCCTTGCAAAAATATGGACAAGTAGGAAGGTGTTTCCACCCACAGAGAACCAACGTTTGATGGCACCAACTACA
Organism: Larix kaempferi; assembly: GCA_027924585.1. Taxonomy (NCBI): domain Eukaryota; kingdom Viridiplantae; phylum Streptophyta; class Pinopsida; order Pinales; family Pinaceae; genus Larix; species Larix kaempferi. Next base: position 567,776 of record BSBM01000590.1, read on the forward strand.
CCGTTTAGAAGGTTAGGATGGAAGTATATCTACAATCACTAGGAGCATATGGTTGGAAGTCCATTGTTTATGGTTACAATTTCCTAGCAAATGTTCCAGTTAATCTAGTTGAGAGGAGAATAAATGAATGCAATGAAAGAGCCAGAAATACACTGTTATGTGGTTTGACAGATAATGAATTCATCAAGGTTATGCACTATGCCTCAGCCAAGGAATTTTGGGACAAACTCATAGGTGTTTATGAAGGTGACAAAAAAGGACAAGGAAAAGTTGTACAACTACTCAGGGTTCTTTGAATCCTTGAAGATGAAAGATGAAAAGAACATAACCTCTTACTGCTTAAGAGTTGATGAGATAGTTAATGATTCTAAGAGTCTTGGGGTAACTTTGGAAGAAGAATTTGTAGTATAGAGGATACTGAGAACTCTGCCCTCAAGATTTGATTTGAAGGCGTCCATATTGGAAGACAGAGAAAATATTTAAGATATGAAAAAGGATGAGCTTTAGGGTATCCTAACAAAATATGAGATGATAACTGAGAAATAGATTCCCATCAGAAAGGAAGTTTCTTTTAAATCCACTAGAATGGATAAGAAAAATCATGACAAAGACTCTTGCAATGAATCAGATGATGAGTCGTCAAACTTTGTAAGGAAACTGAAAAGAGGACGAGGTAAGTACAAAAACAAATTTCCTTTCAAATATTTCAAATGTGGAGGAATAGGCCATTTTGAATCTAATTGTCCTTGCAGAGAATATGGAGATAGCAATAGTAACGGAGAACCTAGTTCTCATGAATGAATAAATGTGTGCACTCAGCATAGACCTGGAATTAAAAGAAGGATTCCAAAACAGAAGAAAATTTTGTATACTAAGGAAGACAACAATCTAGTTGAAGGAAGTGACTATGATGAAGATCCAAAAGAGGTACTTTTCATGGCCTTTGTGGAAGAAGAAAGCAGAGATGAAAAGAAGAAGAATAGTTCGAATAATACTCCAGTTGCACAAAAAAACCCAAGGTCACTTGACAAATACTTCTTTAGTGGGTCCTTCAAAAAACCTCCAAAGCTAGTTACTCCTCTAAAGCCAGTTGCAGAATTTAAGAGTAATAATCAATCTAAAGAAGAAGAAGAAGTTGTAGAAATTGTCTGGGATAGTGAATTAATTAGTGCTCTCAGGAGAAGTTATCGAAGTATGAAGAACAGGACAAGATATTTCAAGAGTCTCTTGATACAAAGGTTTGTGAAAAGGTGATCAACTAAGAGAAATAACTGATTTGTGCACAATACAAGGTCAAAGTGCTTGAAGAAAAGAAACTTGCACTAAAATATTCTTTGGAAGAATTAGCGCAGAAAATTAATATGCTAACCTGTCAACTTGAGTTTAAGGACCGATAAATATCTTGCTTAGAAGATAAGCTAGTTGAGATGAAGGGAAAGAAACAAGTCCAAGATCCCATCGTAAATTGTGCACATCCTAAAAGGGACAATAATATTTGTGAAGATGAAATGAATAACAAGTTCAAAAATAGAACAACAATCCTAAACACAATATTGAATGATCAGAGATCACCTGAAGACAAATAGGGTCTTGGTTATGAAAAAGCATCAAAGAAGGGTTGCGACGGTGAACAGTTCTCAAATCATGTTAAGTTGTTCAGGTATAAAATTTCCTTCAACAACTACAACTCTTTTCAATATACTAACCAAAGAAGGATCAATAGGACGAAGTGCGAAAGATGCAATCGCTTGGGTCATGTTGAAAAATATTGTCAAACTGTGAGATGCTATGCATGTGATGATTTTGGACATAAGGCTATGTATTGTCAAAGAGTATTAAATTGTCTTGATGAATACTTTTTTCGCAAATGCAATCACATTGCAAGTAATCATAGTGAAAATATTCAAGTGTGGCATCAAGATAGAAGTGTGTGCAAGAAAACATGGGTAAGGAATGTGAAATTGCCCACATAAGATCCAAAGAGATGGTGTAAACCTCACAATGAAAGAATTTAGGAATAATAGAAGAAGAGACAAGCAATAGAACTTAGATCCAAAGAAACTCTTATTGAGGCAGAATAATTACACATGTTACATTAAATCGAATAGTAAACAGGTAAATATACAATGCTGAGTATGAGGATTCGAATTCACTAGGAGAATTCAAATTATCCTTCATGCATAGATCCATAATTAGTGGAGAGTCATCAATGCCTAACTAGGAGTCGACCTTTTCATCAGTGAAGTCATCAATGCACAAGTAATGGTCAACCGGGAGTCAAACTGAGTCTAATTGAATGTGGTTGGTGTATTTTGCACATGGAAGCACTAATATAGTGAAGGAGGCTCAGTGGAGGGCGCCATAGGAGTTAACTGGAGTCAGAATGGTCAATCTAGTCTCACTAGAGGTCCAACAAAGTGATAAACTCAATAAAGAGTCAGTTAATCCTTAAATCAGGGAAATAACTGAAGATAACTCAATATAACTGAATATAACTGGACTGGTAGGTGAAGAAGGCCCCTTGTCATGCAGTGAAGCAAAGGAGGGTGCACTAGTCACTGGGAGGGCTAGAAATGATCTGAAAGAAGCTTCGGGGGCTAGTTTGCTGAGGACTAGGTGTTGGGACTGATGACCTAGAATGCATGCAAAATGCATGCAAACCCTAGTTTTGCATGCATGACTGAAAAAAGAAAATGACTGGAAAGCTAGTAGGACTAGGATGGAGTATAGGAATATCCTAACACCCCCCCTTAATCCATCTTGGGCCCTGGTAACTAGGACCAAAGGTCACCCATACAATAAATGAAATGATAATAAAATACATAACTGTCCATAAACTGAGGAAATGGGGAAAACCTCATGGGAAAAATACCCCCCATCGAAAGAACAGTAAGTAACTCAAAGAACCATCATGCAGAAAAGAAAGAAGCTTTCATAAATGAAAACTTTTGCAAAAGACTTGACAAGCTGATCCCATGTAGGAAGGTCTCCCACTGTGTGGAGGATGAAGCAAGTCTTTCAGGAACTTTTTCTATATCTGGAGCGAATGGAACATGAGTAGTCTTCCCAAAAGATGGAAAAGAGAACCCCATCATCATACTGCATCTCTCATGTAGAGATGGATGGCATAATGCAAGGTTGGCATGATGCTGAAGTCTAGTAGTTCTGTAAGAAAATAAATCATCAACTGTGTTCTCAGTAGTAGCAAGGACTATGTGAGAACATATTTCTCTTGAATCTGGACTGAGAATAGGTTTTGGTTCTGAATTTTCTTGAACCATGATCTCAACATCAAAATCTTGATCTTCTTCTTCACTAGAAGAGGAGTCACTGTGATCTTCATCGGAATCTGAAGGAATAGTTGGAGAGAAGGGCATTAAGTGTGAGAACTCATATGCCTTTGAGGCATGATTAGCAATCCCATTCGCTATAACCTTTCCAGTGGATATTTCTGTAATCTCTACTGTGTTTGGACCAAAAATTACTTGTTTTGGAGATCCTGTATGAGTCATTTGATATACTGACAACAAATTAGCTGTAAGAGAAGGAACAAATAAGACATTTTTGAACTTACCATGCTCCATATGAACTGTACCCAAACCTTTGGCAGAAATCTGAGAGTTGTCTCCCATGTGAATGGTAGGCCCATCTTGAATATCCAAAGAGGAGAAGGAGTCTTCTTGTGCAATCATGTGGTTGGAGGCTCCAGAATCTATGAGGAGGGATTTTGTCTTTGAAAAACCAGCCATCAATGCATGGCAATCATCAGATCCACTTCCAGAATCAGTCATCTTTGCTTCTTTTGGAACAATAATTTGGTTTTGTTCAAGAAACTTGCTTAGAAGATCAATCTTCTTGTGCATGCAGGCATGCTCAGGATGATTTCCTCTCTTGCTGTAGGTGCAATTAGGTCTCTTTTGTTTGTCATTCTTGGATCTTGAAGGTTTCTTGCTTTTGCCTTTTTGTCCTCCTTTTGCATTCGCTCCACTTGATTCACCAGCTAAAAGAGCTAGATCCCTGGAGGTTTTGATGGCACCCATTTGAATCAATTTGTCCTCTTATTGAATGAGAGCAGTAGTAAATTTTTCCTAGGTAGGAAACTTCCATCCAGGGATTGGCATTCGCCCATAATGGAAAGTAGAGACAAAAACATAAAATTGAGATCCAAGTCTGCTCAAAATGGAGAGCACTAATTGTTCATCACTTTTGGTGATGCCACAGTGCTTGCATTGAGTAACCAAATTCTGAAATTTTGAGATGAATGTTTGAATGCTCTCGAAATTGCTAGGTTGCAGAGAAACCAATTCATTTTCAAGAGTGTAGCCTCTCATCCCATCTTGTTTGCCAAACAAATTCCCCAATTTTGTCCATAACTCATTTGGAGATTTAACTCCTTCAACGTGAAACAATAGATCTTCTGACATATGGAGGCATATGAATCCCAAAGCCTCATCCATTTTATTTAGATGCTTGGTTCTTTCAACAGCATGATGAGGAATAACATCTTTTTCAAATACTATTCGATTTAGACTCTTGTGATACAAGTGAAATATAATCATATCCTTCCATTCCAAGTAGTTGAATGGAGTGAGGATCAAAGGAGAAGAAGGAGAAGCATTCGAAATGCTCATCTTGACTGCTAGAACAAGTGCAAAAATGAACTGTTGAATCTGCTGCTGCAACTGCTAGAACTTCAAAATACCTACAAAAAAAAACTCTCAAGAATGGAGGTAGAATAAACTCTCAAATGGCTCTGATACCATGTGAAATTTCCCACATAAGATCCAAAGAGATGATGTAAACCTCACAATGAAAGAATTTAGGAATAATAGAAGAAGAGACAAGCAATAGAACTTAGATCCAAATAAACTTTGATTGAGGCAGAATAATTACACATGTTACATTAAACTGAATAGTAAACAGGTAAATATACAATGTTGAGTATGAGGATTCGAATTCACTAGGAGGAATTCGAATTAGCCTTCATGCACATATCCATAATCAGTGGAGAGTCATCAATGCCTAACTAGGAGTCGACCTTTTCATCAGTGAAGTCATCAATGCACAAGTAATGGTCAACCGGGAGTCAAAATGAGTCTAACTGAATGTGGTTGGTGTAACTGGCACATGGAAGCACTAATATAGTGAAGGAGGATCAGTGGAGGGCACCATAGGATTTAACTGGAGTCAGAATGGTCAATCTAGTCTCACTGAAGGTCCAATAGAGTGATAAACTCAGTAAAGAGTCAGTTAATCCTTAAATCAGGGAAATAACTGAAGATAACTCAATATAACTGAATATAACTGGACTGGTAGGTGAAGAAGGTGCCCTTGTCATGCAGTGAAGCAAAGGAGGGCACACTAGTCACTGGGAGGGATATAAATGATTTGAAAGAAGCTTCGGGGGCTAGTTTGCTAAGGACTAGGTGCTGGGACTGATGACCTAGAATGCATGCAAAATGCATGCAAACCCTAATTGCATGCAAACCCTAGTTTTGCATGCATGATTGAAAAAGAAAATGACTGGAAAGCTAGTAGGACTAGGATGGAGTATATGAATATCCTAACAAGGAAATCTCCCCAAAATGCACAGAAGAAGTAAACAACCTGAGTACATCTAAAGCAGCAAGCAATTGCTGGTCCTCTTGGTTATCTCAACAAGATCGGATGAGATCCTTGAATTCAACATGATCCATCTTATTAATTCAAGGAGTATGTTAGTTATGGTTAGAAGGTGTATGTCGCAGTGTTTATCAAAGTCATGTGTTGAGATAGAATTGTTGTAGAAAAGGATTTTTAGAAACATGCATGCATTCAGTTTGTTACTAAGTTATGATTATTGCATAAAAATCTGTTTCATATGTTAGAGTGAAGAACAGTTATTTGTTGAGTCAAGTATTATGGAACAAAATGGGAAAACTCTTGCATATAACTGAATGGAGAAAAAGTACAAACATTGTTGAAAGATAGACATGAGTCTGTGCAAAAGGTCTGACTTGTATTACATTCAAAAATCAGTGTTTTTAAAAAATGCATGAGTCTCCTACAAAATGAATATCAGAAGAGACTCCATGATGAGGCCAAGAAGGGGAGTACATGAAAACCATTGAAGAAGGAAAATTTGAGAATTGTAGAGTAATCTACAACCGCAGTTCGAAGTCAAGTTCTAAGTCTAGCTGGTGTGCAAGTCAAAGCTCCAAGTCCACCAGAACCAACGTGGTACATTCAGAGGATGGGCGCACAAGAAGAACCTGTAATGTTGTAGACAATGGTTTTTCAGAATGATCAGACCGAAATGATGAAATTTCATCCAGAATGCGTTGTTGCTACAACTCCATATTGTTGACCCGATAGTTTAGGTGAGTCAATTGTTCAGCATTCCCATAATTCCCCTGTGAATGATCATATTGGTGTTGGAACTCTATTTCATCCATTCGGCATTACCAATATCCTATGTCAACTCTCAAGTGTGTAGATTCATATTGATGTTACTGGACCTCAAGTCACACACTCTCAAGGTAATTATTCATTCTCTAGTAGAAGGAAGTCATTGGAAAGAAAGGTGAGATATCAGGAAGCAATGCGACATAGAAGGGAAAGAGTGAAAAAGGTGTTGAACCAAGCATATTTCGTAGAGCTCTTATAGAATCGAATGGATGATTTCCGCACACGTGGAGTTAGTTGAAGAGGTGTGCATTCAAGACTGCGCGATTCAAAGAAGGTGGTGGAGTTGCCAAAACTTAATGCTGAAATTAATGATTCATTGCTTTGTGCAACGAATGATGTTTCCCCAAAAGGTTTGAGTATGGAAGTAACACATCATTGTTTCCACACGAACTGAGTGTCATATCTACTTTATTTCCGAGTTGGATGATAGATGAAGAACGTGTCGAATATTTGGTTGTCATGGAAAGGGATCCAATGATAGTAAATGTGACAAGGCATGGAGACATCGCAGTAAATGTGATATATGAAATAGTCAAGCGCAGAAAGGAAGTCAATGGAAATGATAGTGCAAAACCAATAAAATATTTATTTCGGCACTGCGTAGATGGGACAAAAGGATGATTGCATGAATCACTGCACAAATAATGATGAAGTGTTGTGACAAGAACAGGAGATCAAGATGTAGAAGTAATATAGAACCTGTATAGGAAAAGAAATCAAAGATAATTATGAAAGAGATATACATATTGTAGGACATCAGTGTAGAAAATTTAGCAAATGAAATGAAGCATGAAGAAAGGGGAAGTTTGTTAGGATATTCCTATACTCCATCCTAGTCCCACCAGTATTTTGATCATTTACATTTTCAGTCATGCATGCACCTTTAGGGTTTGCATGCATTCTAGGGTTTGCATGCATCCCATTCATCAGTCCAACACCTAGCCCTTAGTTAACCAGCCCCCAGGAGCTTCTCACTATTCAGTTTTATCCCTCCAGTTGCTTAATGCGCCCTTCTTCCTTGATTTTAGGAAGCAACTCGCCCTTCTTCACCTACCAGTCCAGTTGTCACTCAGTTACACTCAGTTACACCTACCAAACTCAATTTGATTGATGGTTGACAGTTACTTGAGCATTGATGACTCCACTGATGATGATGAAGACTTCCAGTTGTGCTCCGATGATCATGAGGACACCTAGTTGTGCTCCGATGACACTCTATTGATCTTATGATCACTCTAAGATGCTCATTCGAATTACCACCTTAGGCATTCAAATCCTCTCTACCATTGTACTATTTATTTGTCCACATTGTGATTAATTAACTAGTGTGTGTGAAGTATTATTGCTTCTATCTGATTTCTACTGTACCATATTATTATGTTGCTCATTATACTATATTGTTCACTCTTCTTCTATTTTCTTGCTTAATCATAATTACTCTTGTGAGGTACACATTATCTCTTAGATCTGCTGTGAGGATTTTCACATGGTATCAGAGCATGTTGAGAGTATTGTTTATCTCCATTCTTGAGAGTTTTTTGCAGGTTATTACCAAGATTTCGAGTGCAGTAGTTGCAACGGTTTCTGCATTTTTGTAGCAGTAGCAGTTGCAGTTATTCTATAATGTTTACTCTTCTTCTATTTTCCTACTTAATCATAATTACTCTTGTGAGTTACACATCATCTCTTAGATCTGCTGTGAGGATTTTCACAAAGTTATCCCTACAAGCAGATAGGTGAAAGCCTGCGCAAAGATAAAAGAAGAAGAACCTAACATTACGCAAGTAATGGAACCTATTTTCCATTGATGTAAAAGGGGGAGAAAGAACATGAAGTTGTTTGATGAAGCAGCGGAGAAGAAGCATGAAGTTGAGTTGAATGTAGCTGAAGAAAAACAACATGAAACTAAGAATCTAAGAGCATGCAATAGTACAATAAGAATAATCATAAAGAATGCGATCTGCGTAGAGGTAACAGAAAGGATAAAAAGAACAAACAGCTGAATGCACAGATATGAAAGAAATGAGCAGGAGGATATACATAAGGGGGGTACTACAACAAGAACAGATGAATTATATAAGTTCAAGAATATGATTATGGACAGCTTCATAAGGTGTTGATATCAATGCCAAAGGGGGATATTGTTGAACTTTGGTTGTCACTGATGTCAACTAATGTCAAAGAGGATTTCAACTGATTCAGTTTGAGTCATTGATGTCAACTGATGTTAAGTGGATTTAGTATTCCCATGTCATCTTGAAGAAATATAGAAAAACCACATTGAAGAAGTATATGCGCAAGCAAGATGGTAAAGTATATGGATGTCAGTATGAAGAAGTATATCTAGAAGTTGCATCTAGTTTGAAGAAGTATTTCCATGGGTACATTGTGCATATCCAGTTCCAAGAAGTATATAAGGAATGCAAATCCAGTTTGAACAAGTACATAAAGAACATGTATTTGAGTAGGTCACAAGTCCATCCAATCATAGTCCTTCAAGGTACAAGCTAAAGTGTTGGTTGGACAAAGGTTTGAAGAGTGTGCAAGCAAGCCAAAGAATACATGGGACAAATTCTAGAGTGTACAAGAAATTCTAATGGAGTGCGCAATAAGAAAGGAACAAGAAATGGTTGAACAGTTATGCAAATCCTGAAAGCGTGCAAGTCTCACCAATCAGAAGAAGCTTTCAGTTATTGAATTGTGCACAAGTTCCAAGAAGGGTGTAGCAGTTGAATTCAGTATATGCACAAATTCTACAGTCGATGACAAATCAAGTGTGCAAGACTCATAGTGATGGTACAACAAGGGTGAAAGTCCCACCAATTCAAGGACCATGTATGCACAGAACCCAAAAGGAAAGGACACATCAGCAGCGTAGAACATGCCATGTGGCATAAGCACAATCCGTGAAGCAAGGAAGAAAGAATGCCACAACCAACTTGCGGACATACATTCCATGCAGGACATGTATAAATAGGGAAGCAAGTTGGAGATTTGAAGTAAGCTTGATGGAAAGTATGAAAATCTTGGAAGTGGAAGATACAGATTTATATTCGGGGCATCAAGGGATCGAGGTACAGAACAGTATGATCTAGAATAGAGCCGAGTGCACACAAGCAGAGGAATGAGATAGCTGACAGTGAGCATAATGATGTTGTAGATCTATGACAATTGCGCTAAGATAGAAAAGGAAGAATCCATAGGATGCACAAGTGAGTGAGGACCTATTGAACATATCGCAAACAACACACAGACAGTCACAGATGTTCTAAGGTGGATCCGCACTCAGAGACAGACATGAATTATATCAAAACATGCGCAAGGTATAGAAGTTTAACTGATGTATGAGGATTGAGTTGAAGTGTGCTACGAAAGGAATATCATCAGATGCATAGATACCAAGTAGCATCAGAATCAAGTATGCACGTCATGATGAGGATGATTTGAGGCAAGTATGTTAAACCAAAAGAACGAATCACATAATTCAAAGCATGTCGCATATTGTCTAAAATACTGTGGAACTTAAACAGAACAGACACATCTTAGTAAGTACACAGTTCCATCTAATACTGGTGTGCGACATCAGAATAGCAGGTCATCAGTTGATGTACAGTATTAGTTGAGAGTGCAGTTGTGTAATAGAAGAACTATACAGTAAATATGTGGCACAAACTACAACAGATGAAATAGAACACAATATCAAGTGTGACATTAACTGAAGTGAAGTGTTGAGTGGAATGAGAATCAGGTGATGTATGCAGGGAGGTGACATCAATACGAGTGCATACAGAAGGTGCACATATCAGAATGAACATTAGAATATCAGAAGTTTGCACGTGTTAGAATTTCAGCAAGGAGATAAATTATTTGTATCTCTGGGTGGCAGGACGGGGCAAGGAACAGGGGTCATAGCCTCCTTCCTTTTGGTGCTAGAGAACACAAGGAGTTGGTGATTCCTTCATGTCGGTGCATTTAAAACCATGGGGTTGGTTTCTCCTTCCAATCGGTGCTAGTAAACACAGGAATTCGGTGCTTCCTCGAATATAATATTTTCATCACAAAAGAGCATTCTGTGGTTTTCTCTCGTTTGGGTTTCCACATCAAAATTATGTTTGTTCTATGTTATTTGTCTTGTTGCATATGTGTATGAATTCTTTATTTATGATGGGTGCATAATTGAATATCAAGATTAAGTTTAGACTATTCTGTTAAAAAATTTAAAGACTACTCATAACTGTTATAATACCAATTCACCCCCCCTCTCAGTATTAAATCAATTCCAACAATTGGTATCATAGCGGGTGTCTTTAGTAACAAATTAACATCTGGAAAATAGATCTGTGTGCATATATGGACAAGCAAGAAGGTATTTCCACAAACAGAGCACCAAGGTTTGATTGCACCAACTACACCTTATAGATGGTTGGAATGGAAGTATATCTGCTATCACTGGGAGCATATTTTTGTTAGGAAATTTTTTCCTATGGCTAGGGTGGGGCCACCAACATACTAGGGTTTGAAGAACAAAGACCTAGGGTGCCGTAGTAAGTAAAAAATGTAAGAAGTTTGAAGGTTATGGGGGATGTGTACCTTATTATGAAGGTTGATCCTAGCCTTCTCCTTGATTCTTGAGCCTTCCTCTTACTCTCTAATCATAGAACCTTCAAAACAAATTCAAACACCTTCCTCAAACATATTCGACTACACATAAATAATTGACATTCAAAAGAACATAAAACCCTAATCTAATTAACATCAATGTACAATCAAATTTGAGATAAGTAGAAACAGAATTGTTTAGAAAGGGAAGAATCTCTATTCTTTCATTAATGAATGAAGCAAGTACATAATGTTACCTTCCTTCAATCAAGGCACCTCATGAAACCTTCAATTTTGGATCTCATGTTTCTCTCCTCAAAGAATCCCAACCATAAATCAACTAGGGAAAAAATGATGGGAGAAGGGAGTGTAAATTTATCCAACATAGAATTACATGGGCTAAGAGTCCCATTCATGTCCCCTCTCCCTCTATCTGATAGTGAAAGAATAAGATAGGTTTGAGGAGGGAGCAATTACAACCGAAGAGGAAGTTTCAAAACCACCCATTTTTTGAGATTTTTTATATTTTTTAGATTTTACTGAGGCACGCACTGGTGGGATATGGAGAAAAGTGTGCACAACACACAGGCGATCCATGTGCAACCTACGCGTGGGAGAAAAAATGAGCTAAAACTGTCAAATTTAGGGTTTTCTAGGCGGTGTTTTGGTCTCCAAATGTGTTTGTAAGCTCCCTAAATATTGAATGAACCATGAATGAGTTAAGGCCATCTAATTGAGGTCCCAAATATGTCTCTTCCATCCACAGTTTCCTTTTTTGTGACCCATGACAGCTTCATGAAGTGTCATTCCAGAAGTGTCATCATGGAAGCATAACATGTAAGTGTCGTGACAGATGGAGAAGTGACAAATTTGGTTATAACAGATTCCCCCTAATGTATGAGGTCAGATGGGAATACGATGGCCGAAATACATTATAAACAATGAGTGGTTGGGATATGAAGTGGAGGAAACTGGAGAAACCAAGAATTGTAGGCTCAAATGAAGTACCTAAAATATAGGAAAGTGTCAGACAATCTAAAAATGTCCATGTTCAAATGATGGAACATGACCGCTAGGAGGATGCAATGGTGATCCAATGCATATGTATAACTAGTGCATATATCATGGCCACAAGAATACAAGCATGGATCCATGAGAAACATAAGTGTGAACATAGCCACAAAAATACAAAGGTGGATGTATGTCAAAACTGGAGATCATAGCCATAGTGAACAAACTGGATCTATGTCTCATCAGGAGCCAAAATAAGTGTGGCTCAGTCTTGTGCAGCTTGGGAAATAACAAAAATATAATGATGCTACTGTAGGCCCAAGGAATTCAATCCAAACTACCCAAAGGTATGAATCCTAACCATGCGAATAAATGAGCTGAAGTCAAACATGGAGGATACTGTTTTATTACCGGTCAATGATGTAATCGTTAACAAACGCAAGGGAACCCACCAAAAATGAAAATGGTCCCCAAGGTACCTAGTACATTCTAATAGGTGTGACTATATGTTCTTAAATTCAAACAAATGAACATTACATCAGGTAGGAGACATTGATGTATTACCACTACCCAACAGCAAGGGAAATTGGCACTGATGACTGCAATACCCAAGGTACTACCAAAAATCTAAACTTCATTCCTAGAGAAAGATGAGTTGAAGTCGATGGGAAGAAGTACATTGGAAGGGATTCCTTAAGGCATCCTCCATCTACCCCCGATCATCCAACACGAGGAAAAATCAAAGGCTAATCTGATTTGGAGCAGGACTGAGTACATGATGAAACAGACTGACACCAGGGAATGGGTGACCCATGAGGTCAAGGAAACTACAGAATGGCCGACACATGTTTTATCGTTGAATAGTGAGCATGACATAGTAGTGACTTAGGCAGCTTTGAACATAAAGGTACCAATGATACAAACCTGCAACGTAGGAGACATTGACAGATTCTCCATATGATTGGAAGAGTAACCAACTGGAGGAGTAACAACTCTAAGATTAGGTTTATCCTAAGGCCAAAACTAGAACCCAACTTGTTTGATAGAATCAAGACATTTTCTTTGTTCAAGGACATCCTTGAATTGTTTCCATTATATTAAAAGACAGGTTTGAGATTCTTCCCTTCCCTTTTCTCTTTTTAAGTACCTTCTTCATTTTTTAACGAGCTTGAAAAAGAAATAAAGCGTGCTCGATAAGGGTCCATCCATGTGTAATTTTATGATTCCATGGAAGGAAAAATCAATACTTTCTTCTTTGTTTCACGAGTTTGAAGATAATATAGAAGATTACTCGATAAAATACTAATCCGTGGATTTTAATATCGAGCCCAGATCTGTTCATGCTCGCCGGTGTTTTCAATTTTAAAGAGGTTGAAAAACTTAAACAAGAACTCTATACGCCATCTAGTGGATTTTATATAAAGCCCTAGTTGGTAGATGCTCATAGGTGTTTTAATATTTAGAGAGTCTAAAAATGCTAAAGAAGACTCCAAGATGGAATTTTTCGTAAATTTAGTCTCCTCTCCTGAAAAAAGATAAAACAATGCGAGAGAGAACTCTTCTAGCCACGAATGACTAGATTATTCAGTTTTCGTACATAGTCTAAATGGTCCGGAAAAGGGTTAAACTTATACCATAGACACGACCTTTCAAGTACTATAACGAGTATTAAAGAGACAAGTTGGCTCGACGATCTTTTCCTATTTAGATAGTATGAAAAGAGCTTAAATAGGACTCCATAAAAAATCTTTTTTGTGAAGGTTTAACAAGCTCGAAAAAGTAAACTTGTGGCCTCCTTATTATTTTAAACGATCTTGAAGGAAGGATGGAAGAATGCTCATAACGGGAGAAGACAAGTCTCAAGGATATGCGAAACTAGTTCCAAGCGCATGGAACAAACCTATGCAAAATGCAAGGAACATGAGAAGAATAAAGACACTCAAGGTATGTCTCCTCTAGGTAAAGGGTTTCAATTTTCAAAGGAAAAATGATACATGGCTTAGCGGTAATGAGATAAACAATGAAGGATTATATAACAAGCTTAAAGGGTGGAATTCGGCATCAGGATCATAAGCGCAAGTGGGATCAAGGAAAATGCATATGCGACTTAAACACAAAAATGGGATCCTTATCAGGAATGGCCATAAATATATGAGGAAGAAAGATATGAGGCATCTTCTTAAAGTCATGGTAAAACTAGAAAGACTCCCATGACTATGATAAAAACTCAGCGTAGGCAAAAAAATGAAATAGGGTTTTTGACTAGGGTGTCCCATCTTAGGTAGGCTCTGTTGTCGGGTTGGTACACAATTCATATAAAGATGGCTAACACACCAATATCCAACAGATTCGACCCTATGACGAATTCGGATGGAAAAAGGTTCCAATGCATCGTAACAACGGGAAAACCCAAACCTATATGCAAGGTTATAGATATACCTGGCATGATCGAGCAATATGTCAAAAATGATCAATAAGAAACCATGAGTCCATCTAATTATCATGTCTCCAAGAAACAACAGTACTAAGATCATATCCAAAAAATGTGTAAGGAAATATCTGATACAAGTCACTATGGTATAAATACATTCAACTTCATTGTCTTCAACAATAGGAATAATGAAGGAAGACCTAACCAATAAGGACTCTATAGTACAAAATCCTGAGGACTTGCAATCAACAAGATAAACTTCGGGATGAAGATCAAAGTTGAAGGAAATGATGGAATCTGTAGGAACAAATTCATCATCGCGGGAGTTGAAAACTATAGAAGTGGAATCAAACTTAGCAAAAACACTGACTTGCCACTCTATGGAAGAGTCCAAAGACTCAACAATAATAGTGTTTGAGGATTCATGAACAGTAAGATCAGACTCCAAAGGAAAACCGGGGATGGACTGAATTACTATTGGATTAGCATTGAAATGAATGGCAGACTGTATTATAAACTCTAGGAAAAATTCTTAAGATGGAAGTATATCATCCCAGATAGAACGCAAATCCAAGCATTCAATTGGATGAAGAGGGTGGATAGAAAGCTTCGATGACCCTATTGGATGGATTACTTGGTCAACTGTTGGGATCGAGTCCTAAGAAGGTAAACATGAACTCAGAGGCTTCTTCTTAGTAGCAATTGTACCCAAGGTATATAAAGGTTGGTTGATTTGGCTACACTCAAATTTAGAGGAGAAATGCTTCCAAGGGTTGTTAAAGTATGAAGACTTAAATTGAAACTCTTTATTTGTGGAAGGTGTGGAAACTCTTGAAATTGTGTGTACTAGTGATGCATCAATATAAAGATCAGGTGGATGAATATTAAAAGTTCCCATTAATGAAGAGTACATCCCCACACCAATATTTTCACAAATTGTTGCAGAATGGAAAACTAAAGGAATATTGGATATGTGATTTTTATTGAACTTATTATTGTTTAAGGCTAGTTGGTCAATTGTTACAATCTTTCCTTCATGAGGAAACTTGAAGATGCAAAATGTTGAAGAGACCACTGCCATCATATCTTGAGTCCAATTTATTCCTAGTAATAAATTATAATCAAGTGGGGAATTAACCACTTCCACATCCACTTTGATAACTTTTCCCCCTATATCTATAGGAAAAGTAGGGATAATTCCATGAGGTTGGAAAAGATGGCCATTGAAAGATTTCAACATGGTGACAGGAGAAACCATGCCATATGATCCTAAATCATTCCAACATGATAATGACATTATGCATGTGGAATCACCCTCGTCTACAACTTTCCTATGAATCCTAGTGTTTCCAGATACCACTTGGATCTGAAAATTAGCATGGTGGGGTAGACAAGGATTCCAATTCTCAAAATTGAAAGTGACCACTTGATTATCTACAAGATCGAGGGCACCTAAAGCTGAAAGTAAGGTCTTCCTTTGAGTTGGACAAGTCTAGAGGATCTCAATTGTAGGCATTGCACATGGAGCCCGAGCCAAATATTCAACTATACTATAATTCTGAGCAGAGCGTGCATTAGGATTGAACCTTGCTTTCTTGAGAACACCCTTTGGTATTCTAGGCATAGTATCATTGGTAGGATTCTCGATGTGTAAAGAATTGTCACTATCAACAATAATAGTTTATTTACCTTTTGATCCAGATGAATTATATTCATAATTCTTGTTCCTAGTCTGGAAAACTTCACCTGGGCCTAAACTGCCCCCTTGAGAGGGGGTCCCCTAGTTTCCCCTTGAGAAGTTGCAGGGTTTTGTTGAGCACCAGCAATCATCTGTTTTTGATGTTGAGGAAATGGATTGGTTAATACAGCAAGTTGGGAGGACCCTTCCTGCTGAGCCAACAACATTTGTGCCATTTCCATCTTAGGGAATTTATAATTTATATGATCTTCCTTGCATAACAAGCAAGGGAATTTCTTCTTATATTTTTCATTATTTGCCCCACCAGCATTAGTGTTGTTATTGTTTGCATTTGTGTTACCCTTATTCCCATTTTTATTATTCTTATTTTTCTTCCCTCTAGGCTGCAGGTTTTCCTAATATTTCTACACCGACAGAACATCAGAAGGAGGGTTGGGTTTAAGGTTCTATGTGTTAATCTGACCAGGTTTCAGCGAATTTTAACTTAGAAAGTTGTTACCCGAACTAACTAGATTGTTCTCAATTACACCAATCATAGCATCAGCATGAGGTGTAGGTATGGGTTTCGTTTGGTTAGCTTATGCTCTAGGAGCAGTGGGAAGAATGTCATACAACATCCTGGATTGGGAATAAACCAAATCCAATTCATGGGATTTAATAATAGCCTGCTCTTCGGTCTGAACCCAAAAAGAGCCACATCTTTTGCAATAACATGTTGCAATGGCTTTATGAACCAACCAGTAAGGAATTCATCAGGGATCTGATCCTTGATCAAACTACATCTCCTCCGCCATTCATGAATGTGGTGAGAGATATGGGTATATTTATCCTGATGAAAATATGTTAACATCTCAGTTCCAGTTTCGTAATGAACTGGGAGCTGAAATTGGTTCAAAAATGACATGGCAACTACATTAAAAGTCTGAAAAGATGCTCATGGTAACTTCATGCACCACTTTTCCACTACACCAATTAAATTCCTTTGGAAAATACGCAATCGAATAGAATAATCCATGAAATAGTTGGATGAACACCATAGATGAAAAGTCAGCACATAGTTAGTTGGGTATTCCTTGGGTTTACCTTCAAACTTAGAAATGTCTGAAGGAATCTTTTTGGGTAGGGGTGGCCATCTTGGGTCATGTGACACTAGATCATTAGTCAACTTTGAGATGTCGAGAAAATTCAAATTAGCCAGAAATGGAAACTTTGGCTAAGCCATGGTGTTCTAGGTTCTGGGAGCATTAGCTGCCCATTGGTTGGTTTTGGCATGTGGTTGTCCCGGAATGTATGGATTTATAGGATTGGTGAAAAGAAGATTGGGTTGTCGAAAGTTATGACCATAGTGGTTTTGAAAATAAGGATTAACTGTTCCAATAGTCCCTCCCATTCATCCTAAAGGTTAGATACCTTATAAAACCAGATGTCATAACAGGATTAGCCATATTGGAAGCTCCCACCCAAGTAAAAGGGATATTTCCTTGAGTGGCCCGTTTCCCCCATGCAAATCCAGTGTTGGTTCCCCCTTGTATAACTGGAATACCTTGAGATATATTTGGGACAAAGGGGTTACCAAAACTCATACCCCCAACAGATTGGAAAGGTAATCTTAACTGAGGTAGGGTGGAATTAGAAACACCTCTAGTGAAGGGTGGGTTAGGCATAGACATATGTCCACTAAAAGTTGGGATATTATCGAAAGGAACAAATGAGCCCTTACCTGAAGCAATGGTCAATATTGAACTAGGAGGAATAGTAACATCCATAGGTTGATAGCCTGAAAATAGAATTCATAGGAGAA
This sequence comes from Larix kaempferi, assembly GCA_027924585.1. Taxonomy (NCBI): domain Eukaryota; kingdom Viridiplantae; phylum Streptophyta; class Pinopsida; order Pinales; family Pinaceae; genus Larix; species Larix kaempferi. The sequence continues at coordinate 585,764 of BSBM01000590.1, forward strand.
AGGGTTTGGAATCAGTTGAGTTGACGAACTAGTACCAATAGGTATCATCGAATATGGGGGAAACCATGCTGATCCTATTGTGGATTCCATATTAAAAGTAAATCCTACTACAGAGAAAGTATTAACTGGATTATTTATGTCCCCTGAAGTAAAAACTTGTTTGTTGTCTTCCATGTTAAACTGCTTAGCCAATGGATTAGGAACATTGATACCAACTATCTACGCCAAACTAGGAATTTATGGCGGGTTGTAAAGTCCAGAAGGATATGATAGGTCCTCAATTTCAATGGGACCTAAGTTCTCTTTAGGATGAGGAGAATGAACTCTAGGAGAGTTATGTAATTGTTCCTCAATATCTCTAAAGTGGCATTCGTTAGAAGAACTCTCAACCTCACCTCACCTAGAATTGTTTTCTTCTATTGGTTGTTTTGTTTGATGTTCCTGGTTTTCTTCTTATTCCCACTGAGGGTGTGGATCAGTATAATCAAGTCTTCACCTCAGTGTAGGTACTTATCTCTGTTAAGGATATTTTCCTTGCATCCTTATGTATCTGCACGTAGGTTGATCAGCCATGATTTCTCACAAAAGACACTAAGAAGAAATTCTACAAAAAATAAAAATCAAACAACACACACTAAAAATTCCTTGGAAGATGTCAAACAAGCAAACAACTCTTACACTGAAAGAATACTCGGCTGCAAGCACAATCCAATGAAGAGAGAGATATGATTTCCCAAATATAAGCCTGGAATGATGAAGGCCCAAGTCTAATCAGTGAAGATCTGAGAGCAATTACCAAGGTTGGGCGTGTTTCCCTTCTTGGTGCAAGTGTTTTTCCATATAAATATGTAAAACACCCTCTCAGGGTACTAATGCCCCAATCACAAATTCCACTCAAGGTGGTCGCAGAAAATCATCTGCTAACACCTTTGTATGATCCTAAAGACATGATACTATGGCTACCAAACTACAGATAGTTTCCAGAGGAATAGTCACAAGTCGGGATCGTGCGTATGGGTAGGGTAACTAATCCCAAAACTATATAACAATACTGTGTACTTTCAGAACTTTTCAAGAGAAGTAAAACAAGTGCAACTAAAGAAATATGTTCTTTAACATAAATATGAAGCACTTAAATGCCACAAACATGCACTTTTCAATCTTAACTTCTTTACAATGCAAGTTCTAAACATTAGATTCGGAATGCATATGAAAGTTTTTCATATCTAATGCAACTTTTTGGTGTTTTCAAATGCAAAAAGGAGACTAAAATTTATAACCTAAATGCAAAATCAAGCCTAGAATCTAAGCATGCAAGTACCAAAATAACCAACTATGCAAAAGAAATTTGTTTTTGTTTTCAACATAAAGCAATTACAAATCCTTTGAAATACTTTGCAAAGTACTCAACTAATTCCAACTCAATGCTAAACAAACTTTTTATCCTTTTTCAAGATAACAAACAAAAATCAAATTCAAATAAACATACACCCAAATCAAATGCAAAAAAATTCTAATCTCCTTATCAAATAGTGAAAGTGGCCATAAACATTAGCCATTCCATTCATGTAAGCATGCCACAATTGGGAAAAGCATACAATAAATACTTTTATACCCAACCAAAGCAAAGGACCTACTAGGAAATACGGTTTGGTAAAGCTGTTGGAATATTCTCACCGTCATTTTTAAGATTTGCATGTCTGCATGTATTTTGCATGCATCCAGCCATCATTTTGGTGGTCTCCCCAGCACCTAGAGCCTAATTTCATCTCCCTAGAGCCTATTTTCAGCCCCCAGTATCCCTCCTACCTACCTAATGTGCCCTATTTGACTCTCCTGCATGACATGTGCACCTTTTCTCACCTACCAGGAGTTATTATTCAGTTAGAGCACCTTATCTCACCTACCAGGATTCTGACAGTCAGTTAGAGCATTGATTGAGAAGTTCTTCCATTGATTGCTCATGCTAACTGCCTGTAGCTCCTAGTTAGCTAGTTTTGGAGTGCCACTTGATCTTCTGACAGCCTCATGCACTCTCCTTGGAGTCTCTGTCCCATGATTCATGCCTATATGGTTCCGTTAGATTCAGTTAGACTCATTTGACTGACCTTTGACCATTTATGACTGATACTACTGACTGGATGATGTCTCCAATGTTGTCCAAGCTAGACTTTGAGCATGATTCGAATGACCTCCTTGGTTAATTCAAATTCTCTTGACAGTTATTGTATTGTATTCATTATTTCATAGTGTCATCTCACAGCTGATGTATGATACCGCTATTCTCCATTTTATGTGTTCATGAGTGATTATTGAGTACTTTCTTCTCTTCTTCTCTACACCCCTTGAGAATTTTGTGTGAGGCTTGTTACAGCTGTCAGATCCTACTGCAGATTATCACATGGTATCAGAGCTATGAGATTTTCTTATAGATCATCACATGGTATCAGAGCGTGCAGCAGCTATTCAAATTGCATCCATTGCAGCAGTTGCAACATTTCTTTGAGAAGTTGTCTTTCACTTGAGCACCAGAAGCCTCTGAGTTTCCACATCAAATCCTAGTGTCATTACCTTGAATACACTAGAGCAATCCAGTGAGGTCTAGCCAAGTGTGAAGGACTTAGCTATATGTGCTCAATGTCCTAAGGCAGTGTTCATTCAAAGTGTAGCAAATATCCATCAACAAAACTCTTCTTGTTTTGCAGGTTTATTCACCCATTTGAATTCCTCTTCAATTCGACCTTCACTGCTCAGATGGATCTAAAACTCACTTCTTCCAACTATGTCGAATGGAAATCCAATATGTCTCTCTTCATGAGGTCCAAGAGCTTCACCAGGATACTAAATGGAACTATGGTCAAACCACTCAGTGCAGTAGAGAAATCCAAGTACTTGGATAGGCTTGATGAAGCAGTAGGCTTACTTCTTCTCTCAAGTTCTGAAGATCTTCACTTCCATGTCATCGATCTAACATCTCCAAAAGAAGTTTGGGACAAGCTCAAATCCCTCTTTAGACAGAAATATTATTTGAAAGGTCATAAATTGGAGAATGAACTCATCTCATTGAGTCCTGAAAGATTCGAATCCATCAATGCTTTCTTAACCAAGTTCAAAAGCTTGATTTCTCAGTTGACGAGATATGAGATAGTGAAAGAAGAAAAACAACTCATTCCTTCCATTCTCTCCAAATTGGGGGAAAACTTCTCAGTTTTTGTCTCCACATTTCAGTCAGCTAAGATGTCCATTCCAAAATGGAAGTTTCCCTCACTTGATGACTTCAACCAATCTCTCACATAAGAGGAGGAGAATTTAATCTCCATGGGAATGATAAAACCAAAGTTGGATTTGTCCCTTATAGCTGCTGAGGCAAAAAGGGAGAATGCAAAAGGAAAGCAAATTTTTTTTGAAAAGAGAGCGAATGATACAAAGCCAAAAGATGTTCCATATCAGTCAGATGGGGCTTCGAATTCAAAGAAGAACAAGAAATCTCAGAAAGAGAGATCCAAGTGCACATATTGTCATCGAGGATTTCATCCTAAGAGTTCTTGTATGAAGAAGACTATAGACTTGATGGCTCAGTTACTTGAGAAGAACAATCTCCCTGTACCTGCATGTGCAAGGAAGAAATATAATGATACTGAAACTTCTAGATCTGAGGACAAAGAAAGATGCCATGCCATCATGGAAAGTGCATCAAAAGAATCCTCTTTCATCATAGATTCAAGAGCTTCAAGACATATGTCTTCCTCCAAATATCTCTTCTCCAACTTTGAATGCTCAGTTGGCCCTTTCATCATGTTGGGCAATGATTCTGAAGTCTCCTCTCAAGGAATTGGAAGAATCAATCTTGACCATGGCTACTTTTTTTATGTGCTTTATGTTCCTTCTCTCACAACAAATTTACTTTCAGTGTACCAAATGCCTCATATTGGAGAGCCCAAAAGAGTGATCTTTTCTCCAAATGAAGTTGAAGTACAACACATGGTTTCAGGAGAAATCATTTCAAAAGGTGTTGCAAATCATAAGACAAAACTGTATGCGTTTTCACACTTCTTACCTCTCTCAAAGCAGTCTGCTCCTCACTCTCATGAAAAAGAAGAGAGTAGGTTATCTCATCTCAACTACAAGCATTTGCAAAACTTGCAAGCTCAAAATGTGGTTGAAGGTCTTCCAAATGGAAATTTTGCTCATGGAATCTCCAAGGGTTTCCTGAAAGGAAAAGATTCACCAAAGAAGATTGAGAAAAGAGGACTCTTGAAGAAGTGCGAATGCTAGATCGAGATCCACAAGAACCTAAAGATATACAACCTATTGGTTCAACTCCTATGGCAAAGTGGGCCACCACTACTGCATCCACTAGTGATCTTGTTGGAGATCCATCATCATCATTTCCTAGTTCTCTTGATAATTGTAATACCCCAATTTTGGACTTTGAACCCCTAGTATATTTTGCTAAGTATTATTTCAGTTTTACTTAGTTTACTTTAGAAATCTGATAAATTGATTTCTAGTGACCATGTGGACCAGTACATTAAAGAGATGGGAGTCACAGTCCTCTATGGCTTGGAGGGTAAAAACCATTTATAATAATAATGAGAAATTATTATTGGAGAGAAATGGAAAACCCTAAGAAAATATTTGAGAGACTAATGAATTAAAAGAAATAACAAAATGAGAGAATTTCACACTAAGAGATATAAAAAGTGAAACTGCTCCAAAACACTTCATTATTCATTATCATTATCACTCTCAACAATGCTACACATGCTGATGAGCCTGAACACACCTGAGACAAATGATTGAGGACATCTTTGGGAGTACCAAACTGGTCCAGACTGGATGAGAACATATTTGGGAGTACCAAGCTGGTCCATATTAAGAGGAATCATACAGCTGGGTATTGGCTTGGCCACTTAATTGTGTGCAGGTAGGACAACTACCCCAATCTTGCAGTAGCACTGCATTTTACTCTAACTAGGTTGTGTTTACATTGATTCTCTTAATGGTTGAGGCTTAAAAGGCCCTAGAGCATCCTAGAACTCAGGAGTACTGAGTTGGATGTTGGGTTTCCTGCTGCCATTGAAATACCCTAAATAACTTGGAGAACCAGTTAAGGGTAACTTAAAAACCTATACTCTAAACCTGGGGGACTGTGAACTCAACTCAGGGGTGACCTAAAAGAAAGGAGTACTTGTTGGTCAAAGGCTGGGAGGTTTTTGCTTGGTCCCGCTAGTCTGCAGAAATACAAATAAGTGTCTCTGCTTTATTTGTATAAGTTTTTATGGACATTTGCTAGAGTTTATTGTGCATAAATCTGATTTACTGTTTACCTATCAGATCTGAGCATGAATGTTTCATTATGCTAAATTATGTATGTGGGTCATGAGTAGAATGTTATGACCCTATGTTGATGGGGAGATTCATGATTTGATACTATACTTTCAGTTTTCAAGATGCTGCTAGAAATAAGATGATGTTATTTATGCCTTAAATATAAAAGTATTTCTATGATTATTGATGTACAAGCCTAAGAGAGGCAGATCTGAATCTGTATGGTTTATACTAACCCTAAGCAAATGATACATGCATTTAAATATATTACAGATAATATCCTTAGCAGATCTTGTTAAATGGAAGAATGCATGTTTCTAAGGTTATGACTGAAACAAGGAAGACATGTAAACCCTAGGGTTTACATGTCAAGTCATTTAAATTTTATAAGCCTTTATTCTAATTGTTTAAATGAAGCTTTGAGATCATTGGTATTCAGATCTATCTATACTATTGGATAAGCAAACAACGTGTACATGATTTTAAATCTACATTATATGGATGCAAAAAATTTGATAGAGTTGCACTGAAATTAAATGCCACTATATACATAATGTGTTGTATCCAAAATTGTTACATATGTTTCCATAATACTTTCATACACCATTATTTGGATTTAATTCTAGATGCATATAGGTTAAGGTTGGGTTGAATGTATTTGTACATTTATATATTAACTCTTTGCATGAGAGCGCTACTAGCACTTAACCCTAGTCGTGGAATCCTCCACGATAGCCCCAGCTTCCACGAGGATCGTGGATGGCTTCGTTTTCACCCTTGTGAATGCATCTAAACTAAGTGCATACCTAATGCATTATAGTTATTTCATATGCATATGAGTATGTGCACGGACCTTTTTATATTACAGTTTAATATACATCTTATTAAGCTCTGTAATTGGCACTGAGTGCCCAGTTAACCATTTAAATAAACAAATCGAATGTACAGACATGAGACCCATTCATATGGCGTCCCATTTTATCACCCTATCCCCAGATAGAGCATGGTAGGTCGTGAGTGGGTGTACCTCGTTCGCGGGCATGATTGCCTTGGCGCGCAGGTCGTAGTTTTGACCTCGGCCATGATGGTGAAACCCCACTTATAACTTATGATTTGCATCTACCACATAAGCATTTTATTAATAATACAGTTACGAGCTAAAATCATATTAAAAACACAGTGCAAGTTAAAACGCATTTCGATATCCATTCGCAGTCACAAGGGATCGTATCCCTACGACTGAGCTCATCCATTGTAAATAAATGCAAACATGTTTATGTATCATTGATGCTATTCATATATCAAAAGAGGGACATAATCCGAGAAGCTTTTTAACCACATCAACGTTGTGCCGAAACATTTAACGCATGAACATTTTCATCTTAAAATGCATTCATTATTTACAAACTAAGTATTACAAACCTGAGAGCCTTAGCTCTCCTTCTGTGATGTACCTGCAATAATTAATTAATGCAAATACACGAGATATCAGAAATAATAGAACAGAATCGCTTTTATATTGATCACGGGCCACTTCGAGGGGGCAACCTTCTTTGATCAAGCTCAATACAATTAACTTCACGGTGCCTTCAATGACCTCAACACACACTTATATACTAAGTCTATGCCCAATACTATGAGTCAAAACCACGAGACATATAATACTACAGGACGACTTACAAAGCATATGCGTCCAATACTATGGGTCAATACTATGGGCTAATATAAACTACGGATCAACAAATACTACGAGACGACTCACAAAGCATATGCGTCCAACAACAATATACTAACATAGTAAAGAGAAGGGTTGACATAGGTTCCTAACATCCCCTCTCCCTTAGAAAAAGCTTTGTCCTCAAAGCTTTGGTTGGAGAAATTGCTGCAGAATCTGAAGGAGTGGTTCCCCGGTAGCATCCTTGGTTTGCATTTTGGGCCACTGACGCCTTTGGAGTGTCAAGGAGGATTGCTTGGAAGGCTGTAGATGAAGAACAACCCTGTCAGCTGCGTGGAAAATGCGCTCAGAACGGTGTTGATCGGCTTGTTGTTTCAGGCGAATTCTGGCCATGTGAAGATTGTCCTACGGAATGAGAAGAATCTGATCGCGGTTTCGAAGAACCGAGTCAATTTCCTGAACTGGGGAGCTGCTAAGGGTGTATGGAAGAAGAACTGGTGGTGTTTTTCCATAGACTGCTTCATATGGTGTCCTTTGAGATGTGGTATTGTACCACCAGAGTGCTGCTAGTAAATCCATAGAAATAGTTGGCCAAAGCTGTGTAGTGATGGGCAAGGGTTTGATCAATCCCGAAAGGAGTGTCGGTTCCCCCTTGTTGACTTGGAAAGTATCATCGTTAGCCACCAGCTGTTGAATTGTCATTTTTAGTCCCAGCCAAAAGAATTTACATTGTTCCTGGTCATACATTTTGCAGAACCCAGAGTGCCCTGTTGATGAAGAAGCATGGATATCATAGAAGAGATAGCCCTGTTGAACATATGGCAACCAATTTGGAACAAGCAGAGAAAGAGCTGTAAGAGAAACTGGGTCATCAATTGTGCGACAAGGAGCATCTTCCACCATATTGTCCTTACCCTTCTTGTAAGTGATCACATAGGGATAACCCATTGCAGGTGTGTTGGGGAGGAGACCCATTGTTCCAGAAAATTTTCCAGACTCGGGAGATCAGTCTTGATGCAGAAATAATTGCCTAATAGGTATGGCTGCCACTTCTGTACTGCATGCAAAATAGCCATCATTTCCTGTTGAGAGTTAGATGTGGTTACATTCTTACCGGAAAGGTCTCTTGAAGGCAGCAAGCTCATTGGTTCAGCAAAGATACCTGCATATCTATCCAAGGAAGTAGTGGAGACTGTTGATGGGTGCATCTGAATGGAATTGAGCTGAGCGATGACACCATGTGAATTCTTCTTAAGTATTTTTTCCAGGCGATGTGAACTGATGATGCAGAGAGACCCTGGTTGTAAGCCCCGAAATTTGTGTTGTGCCCCATTGACGTTAAACTGTATCCAGAGTTCAGCAAAATCCCATAAGATGGGGCCAAGTGTGCGTAACCATTGAATGCCCAAAACCACATCACATTCGCCTAAGGACAAGGCAAACATGTCGGAGCGTAGGTTATAATCTTCCATAGAGATACGCACATTGTGACACTTCCCCTTGCAAGGTAAGGTGCCCCCATTGGCAACCATGACTTCAAAGTTGGAGAAAGATGGACAAAACAATCAGCCTGTTTGGCAATTCGAGGGTCAATGAAGTTATGAGTGCTACCAGAATCAATGAGTATGGTAAGAGGGAGCTTCTTGAAGTATCCCCTGACCCACATTGTTTGTGGGGTGGTGACGCCGGTTACAGCATCGAGAGAGATCTCGGGTGGGTCGTCCTGAGATGGGGTGTCAACAGGCGGGTGTTGCATGTCGACCGGATCATCTACTGTATCTGTAGCTTCTTCACCAAGTTCTAAGGCAGGCAGAGAATCCACATCCAAGATATAGAGCTTTTGTTGAACACATCTACGTCCCCAAGTGAATTTCTCATCACAATTATAGCAAAGCCCTTTTTCTCGGCGTGCCTGCATTTCTATTTCAAACAAATGCTTGATAGGATTTGGTTGAGGAGCAGGCGTGATGGGAGGTCGTTGGGAACCCATATTTATGAAGGGAACAAAGGTGGGTTTGGAGCGTTGTTGAGCTGTGATCTTATCCTCGGCCAACTTAGCCAACCCTAGGACTTCCATCATTGTGTTGGGACAAAACATTTTGACCTCTTAGCGGATTTCATCCTTGAGACCACTGATAAAACAACTCCTGTAGAATTCATCAGACAAACCTTCTGTGTGATTGGCTAGTTTCTCAAATTCCATCTGATACTCTCTCACTGTGCCAGTTTGGTGAAGTTTAGTGAGTGCTCCTGTGAAGTCGTCAAAAGCACTAGGACCAAATCGTGGCAAAATGAGTTGGCAAAAATCTATCCAGTTTGGCTCGGGATGAGCTTTGATGTACCAACGATACCATTGAAGGGCTTCCTGTTCCAAATGAAAGGATGCAAGGGGAACTTTCTGAACATCGAAAGTATTATGTAGACTGAAATATTGTTCTGCTCGGTATATCCATCCAGTCGGATCAGTACCATTGAAGCGAGGAAAATCAAGCTTCGGCCCACGAAAATTGCTAGAAGCAGAGAACCCGGTGGCTGCAAAAGATTCTGGCTTTCTGGTATTGTTCATGGCTGAATGCTGAAGATGGAGGCTGAGAAATTTTTCATCCATATCTTGGAGTTTGGTTTGGATCGCTGCAAGTGCTTCCTCCATGGTGTGTGCTCCTGCACGGGTGACAACCATAACCAGGTTTTTTTGTTTTTTTTTTTTTTAACAGATTGGAGCGGTTACAGCTCAGAAGGAATCTGCAACAACGCCGAACGGCTGGATCTGGAACGGCTTGCAAAATGGATCTGAAACGGCGCAGCAGTGATCGGCAATAGTTCAGCTGAAAGTAGATATGGACCCCAGGTATGTGCGACTTCCTAACATTTCAGGGTTTTCACTCGGCCACCAATGCTGTCTGACGGCTTGCGTATTGGGGCAGTACCCCTCACTCCACGGCTCAGGTAAAACTGATAACCGCTTTGCCACAAACGATAGCTCTTGGTTTACCTCACGGGTGGGAACTAGTCAATCAGGTAGGGGTCGTTGCCCTTTTCGCTTGGCAGGTCCTCTCAATGGCCAGCTACTTCAGGGTTCCTGTGGTACTCCTCACAATGAGTTTTAGGGCTTATGCCCAAGTACTTCCCACAGTTAAGCGGATAGGGATTATTCCCAGATCCGAACCTGCAACAGAAAAAAATTTGGGCAGAAATTCCACTCAATGTTCAAAAACCGGATCTATATTGCTCAGAATCGCTATTATAGCATGTTTCCGAAACTGGAACAACCACTCTGCTTCTACCCATGAAAGTGGAATAGAAATCTGGGCACTCGGTCAAAAGATTTTCTCACCGCAATTTTCGCGGCCGTCACCGAAATTCTGAAAAATTGCTGATTTTAAATCCACGATATCTCCACTTTTAGAACTCCAAATGAGATGATTTTTTTTTTGAAACTGCGTATTTTTTAAAGAGAAATTCAGATATGCAATCGGTTTCTTCTGATTTTGTGCAGAAAGTTTCAAAAATTGATCTGAAATTCGCTTCCCAAAAAAGAAGAAAAAAAATTTCCCACTTGTGCCAAGGAAAGTGCTCTGATACTAGATGTGATGTACCTGCAATAATTAATTAATGCAAATACACGAGATATCAGAAATAATAGAACAGAATCACTTTTATATTGATCACGGGCCACTTCGAGGGGGCAACCTCCTTTGAGCAAGCTCAATACAATTAACTTCACGGTGCCTTCAATGACCTCAACACACACTTATATACTAAGTCTATGCCCAATACTATGAGTCAAAACCACGGGACATATAATACTACATGATGACTTACAAAACATATGCGTCCAATACTATGGGCTAATATAAACTACGGATCAACAAATACTACGGGACGACTCACAAAGCATATGCGTCCAACAACAATATACTAACATAGTAAAGAGAAGGGTTGACATAGGTTCCTAACACCTTCACCCATACAAAAATCCCTTCAAGGGTCATCCAAAGAAAACAGTGCTCACAACCGGCGTTTCCCAGCATGGCCAAATGCCCAGGTTCAAAACTCACAGGAAATGTTCACCATACAGCTTACAAGTAAACGTTACAAGCATACAAGCTGGAAAACCCTTAGTGTTTTCACCAAAGTCGTAGGCAACAATAAGTTGGCCTAAGGCCGTATGGCTGTATAAACAAACAAAGTGAACCAGGGTCTTAAGTAACCCATATGGGACCAGCGGGGTAGTTTCACCTGCAGGACCCAGGGATGACGGATTACCTAGCTATTCGCGGAATCGGTTAATCGTCCAAGTCAACAGCGTCGAGCGACCCAACACTCCCACGACCCCTTAGCTCCTACGTCAAGAGGCCAACAAGGTAGTTAGCTGTGACCAGGGTAAAACCGCCTGTGTAAAAGTAAATGAAAAGTGAATGACGTGTGTAACCACTTACCGTTGGGTCGTCCAATGCGAAGACCGGAATGGAGCAGCTCCATACCTGCAAGTGAAAGAGCAACAAGTTAATATTTGCAACAACTTATTATTTGCTCAACAAAATAGCGAAAGCAACGAGTGGTAAATTGTGTAAAAAGACAAACATGTCTTACCTTTTCAACGTGTACCTAGGGCTCTCTTCCAGTAGCCACCTCACGCAAGTGCTGAGCGTATTGGAATCCATCCTCCCTGGTGCGGGAGTTAAGCCATGATCAATGTTGAGGAGCTCGATGGAGCCTGACAACTTTTCCAAATGAACATCAACTACAGAGTCGGGTTTTGGTGTATCATGGTGTTACCGGTGGAAGAATTGATGACAATTGAACCCAGTAATAGTCCATTTAATCACAGAGTACCTCGTGAAGGGTGGCGCCAACAGCCCCAGCCAAGATCAATGATGCACAGGATATCACATTTTCCAAGCTGACAATCCAGATCATATCCGATGATCACAAATCACTTACCATTCATTTTTCTACAGCAGTCAAACATTAATGCAGGAAGCTTCGAGTTGGAAGCCTTGTGCGAAATCCAGTCTGGCTAGATGGAGCACGAGCCATTACATTCAGTTTGATGAACTTGCGATCCACGTTATGGTCAGCTGGAATCACCCACCAAGAAAGCACTGCGGGTTTAAAACACCGGTTCAAACCTTGCTTAGTCAGCATGGCAATAAAATCAAGTCACTCACAGTCATCATTCATTCCATTTTTATGCAAAGTTCAAACCTTGGCTTATGTGTGACGAACCCATGTTTCCTCTACGCGTGCAGCGTGGCGTGTGAGTCACCCAAGGGCCAAGCTTTGGGCCGGTGGAAAGTGCACAGTGGCATGGCGACAGGACTCGCATGGGCCAAGGTCCAACGTGGAGTTGACCTGGTGTAAGAACCGTAAAACTCAGAAAACCCACTAAATAACAAATTAATATGAAATATGCATACACATCTATGAACCAATACAAGAATATGATAAATACAATGGATCTGATATCCTGTAAATCTATAAAAACTAGTATACAACAAGAAGCATCATGCAATGAAAGATCTGTAACAACAAAGTGTATCTACTCAACAATATAACATAAAATATGCTATGAAAATTAAGGAACCATACCTGGTTAGATGACCTAGTAGCTACCATTACCTGACATCTCCAATAGTGCAACTGAAGGTGGGGTACGACTCTCCACCCAACCAACCCCCAGCCAAAGGCTGAGGCCCCCGACGATTAATCCTATGCTAGGGCTATCTTGCTTTCCTCTCCTCCAGAGCTCCTCTTCCAAGATGGCCAAAGACAAAAAAGATCCCTCTCTTCACTTCTTCTCCTCCTTTTATCTCCTCCTTCTCCCAATTTCTTAATTTCTTATTTAATGCAATTTGTTTTTCCTTATTTTCTTTCATATTCCCAATTATATTATTATCTTACATTATTTTATATTACATTTTATTCATTATATTAAATATTCTCTATATAAGGGTTGTTACACCTGGCCATGCGATAATCCACACGTCGCATTATTACATTTCATTGCATTACTCTAAGTTATGTGCAGGTAATACATTACTTGCATTCCATTGCATTAAGGTAGGTATTAATGTATTATATTGCATTGACCTTATATTATGTTATATCATAACACATTTTACCTTACCCTAAGTCCACGCTAGTGGAAATCTCCCCCATGATATGATTGGCATATGTGTGATTACAAGTGCCTAGGTACATGGTGGTGAGTGCTTTGTGTATAAAGATTATGGTTAGACCTAAGGTCGACCTTTAATGAGCTTAAGTCATATCGTATATATATACTAGATTAATATATATATATATATATATATATATATATATATATTATAGAACATTTAAATTATAACATTGCATTATGTTGTATTATTTATAGTTACGACAACTCAAATTTGTAAGGATATATATAGATATATATTAGATAGTAATATATATATTTATATAGTTTGCATTTCATTTGTTTAATTATAATCAATTATATTTTGTGCATGGAACTAATATATAAGTGAACTATGGTGGATTAATATAATAACCTACCAAGCACATGGTTAGTGCTAGGGTTAGTAGATTATTAACCCATAGGGTTCATGTTAGCAACCAAGCATAACATATAACTTATGAAGGTTAAGTTATATCCATATTAATTATGTACTATTTACGGTTAATCATTAATACCATATTAATTGACATTAATATAGCTATTTATTGATGTATTTTAATGTTGCTTAGGTATCTTCTGCTTGTCGGAAGTGTGCAGAAGGTAGTCTCTATGCTTTCGGTGTTATTTGTTTGGTGACTAACGCAGTGACACATAAGTATGTGGTCATAGTCTGGACTTGTGTGAAAAGTGAAAGGATAATAAAGATGTTTAATGCACACTCCTTCAGCTTATTACTAAGTAGGCTACGACGAAATCTAGCATGTTTAATTCCGCAATTGTTTGGTTTGGTTAGGATATTTTTTTTTAAAAACGCGTAGAAGAGACGTGACAAATTGGTATCAGAGCACGGTCACTACACTAGGACCTTAGGCTCTTTTGCACTAATGTTGTGTGTTAATTAGAAATAAAGAACTAAAATTCGTGTAGTGTACTGTTTTATAAATTTTATGATTTAATTAAATTGTTGTATGACTTCTAACTAACAGCTGTTGACCACACTTAGACAGTACAGTGGTTGAAACAGTAAATGGCAGAAATAAATTCTACGGAACATGAAGGATGATTGGTTGTAGAAACATCTATCCCGCGAGGAGAGATGGCCAGTAGGCAGGAGAGAAATGAGAACTCTCCACAAGGATCAAAAACATCCAGCGAAATGATGGAAATAGTCAAGAGTCTGAAGGCTGGACTAATTAGCATTAAAGAAGACAACATTAAAAACTTTGAAGAACAGCGAGAAATAAATGCCATTTTGCTGCAAAAGTTGACTAGAAAAGAAAATAGTCACCTCCCAACACCGGAGGAACAGCATGCAGAAAAAGCAGTTACCAAAAGAAATTTAAAGTTTAAGACTACACCTCCAAGGAATTATGCCAGCTACAACATGGACGTCAATGACAAAGAGTCACCTAGTGAAGATTCTGAAGAATACATTCCTAGGAAGAAAAAGAAAACTGGAAAAGTAAATTAGCTGCACACAGAATTGAGAAAAATCAAGCCTCCTACTTTCAATGGAGAAATTAAAACTAGAGAAGAGGCTGAACTGTGGTTGAGGAACATGGAAAAATATTTAAGCATGTTCGATTATTCCAGCATCATAAAGGCTAGGATTGTTGTTTTCAATTTGCAAGGAAAAGCTTCGGCTTGGTGGGACGACCTCAAGCTGACCCGATCTATCAACGAGAAGAAGGTGAAGTGGAAAGCCTTTGCAACGTTCTTCAAACATAAATACCTGTCTGAAAGGTCTTTTGACAGAAAATTAAATTATTTTTAAGACCTAAAACTGGGACAGCAGACCATGGAGGAGTTGATCAACAAATTTTTGGAATTGCTCAAGTGCATTCTGTACATCCAAGATGAAAAAGTCAGAATTCAAAGTTTCCTGAATTGTTTACCGTTTGGCTACAAGGACCGAATAGAGTTTTATGATCCAAAAACGTTGTAGGATGTGTTCAGAAAGGCTAGGCTGTGTTTTGAACAAGGACATAACAAGTCTGAAGTGTCTAAAAGGTGGAATGATGAGAAGAAAGAAAAATCTGAAAATAGGCAGAAAGGTCACAAGCCCAACCATTTCAGAAACGAAGTTTCAAGGGAACCTTTCAGCAACAAGTTTGAGGGAAGCAATCCCCAATCCAAATTTGTTCCACCCGTTAAGAAGTTTGGCACTGAAGTCACCTGAAAACTGGAATCCACGCCATCTAAGCTGCCACTCCAATGTTGGGGCTACGGAGGCAATCATAGGTGGCACGACTGTCCTCACAAGAAAGATCAAAACAGATCTATGCAAAACCTTCAAGAGGCTTCTATAGTCCAAGACATAGCAAGGACTCCAAAATCTATGCGGCATTGAACAACCGTCAAGCAGAACATCAAGCTTTAATAATCGAGGTCGAAGGTATGATTTTTGGGACACCTGTGTCTATCTTGATTGATTCTGGCGCATGCAAAAGTTATGTAGACCCAAAAATTTGTGAGTCGTGCAAACTTAGTAAAAACAAATACATGTAGCCTTAGCTGGTTCAAATGGCCACAGGAACAAAAAGAAAGGTTTCTGAAGTAGTGAACTAGTGTCAGTTAAAGTTGAATGACTCTTACAGCAGTGCAGATTTAAATGTTTTGCCATTAGGATCGTATGATTTGCTTAGCGGTATGGATTGGCTAGAAAATCATAGGGTTGTCATAAACTACTATCAAAATTCTGTCACTTTTAAGAATGATGTGGGACAACCGGAAAATATTCAAGGAATATTATGGGTAGTGAAATTAAGGGAAATTTATGCTCTTCAATTAAAAATAAGTGCATGAAAAAGGGTGCAAATTGTATGCTGTCCACATGACAGAAAATCAAAAAGATGAAAGTTCGGATTTCACCAAACATTCTGTTTTGGCTGAATTTGAGGATGTGTTTCCCGAGGAAATTCCTGAGTTACCACCTAAAAGGGAACTAGATTTTACCATAGATCTATCCCCGGGAACAGCACCAAATTCGAAGGCACCCTATCGGATGAGTACACCTGAATTGATTGAGTTGAAAGCACAATTGCAGTAACTATTGGAAAAAGGTTACATCCGTTCAAGTGTGTCCCCATGGGGAGCACTGGTTATTTTTGTACATAATAAAGATGGCACATTCAGATTATGCATAAATTATAGACAGTTGAACAAGGTAACCATTAAAAATTGGTATCCCTTGCCATGGATTGATGATCTGTTCGATCAGGTCGGGGGTGCAACTATCTTCTCAAAGATTGATCTAAGGTCGGGTTATCACCAAATCAGAATTAAAGAAGAAGATGTACATAAAACAACTTTCCATACTCAGTATGGACATTATGAATCCATGGTGATGCCATTCGGTTTGACGAATGCACCAGCCATGTTTATGTGCCTAATGAATAATGTTTTTAGCAAGTACTTGGACAAATTTGTTGTAGTATTTATCGACGACATACTCATCTATTCGAAGAACGAAAGTGAGCATGAGGAACACCTAAGGTTGGTGGTGCAAGTTCTAAGAGAAAATCATCTTTATGCAAAATTATCCAAGTGTGATTTTTACAATGATCAAATACAATACTTGGGACACGTCATATCTGCCCAAGGTATTGCAATGGACCCCGACAAGATCAAGGCCATCATGAGTTGGCCTACTCCACAAAATGTAAGCGATGTTCGCTCTTTCATGGGTTTATCCGGGTATTATCGAAAATTTATTGAAGGATTTTCCAAGGTGGCTCACCCCATTACCTCTCTACAGAGAAAGGAGGTTAAGTTTCTATGGACAGCCAAATGTGAAGCAATTTTTGCGAAGCTGAAACAGTTGTTAACTTCAGCCCCTATTCTAAAAGTGGTTGATCCTTATGGAGACTTTGTGGTATGCACAGATGCATGCAAGGAAGGTTTGGGAGGCATATTAACGCAAGACGGTTTGGTGATCGGCTATGAATCTAGAAATTTAAAGACACATGAAGTAAATTATGTGACGCATGATTTAGAACTAGCTGCCATAATTCATGCTTTAAGGATATGGCGACATTATCTTTTGGCAAAGAGGTTTGTACTTAAAACCGACCACATTGGGCTTAAATATCTTTTTGAACAGCCAAACCTGAATGGAAGGCAAGCAAGGTGGTTGGCTTTCCTAAGTGAATTTGATTTTGAAATTCAGCATATCAAAGGCAAGGAAAATAAAATAGCTGACGCACTTAGTAGACGTATGCATCTACTAACTATGACTTCAGTTAAGAGTTTTCAGTCTGATTTATTATCACAGATCTCGAAAAAGGTTGAAAAAGACCAAAAATACTTGAATTTAAGACAAAAGTGTCTTGCAGAAAATTCATATCAGCAAGCAACAAATTACAGCATATCCAAGGATGGACTGCTTCTATTTAAAAACATACTTTACATACTGGATCAGGCAAATTTGAAACAATTAATTCTGGATGAATTTTACAAAAGACCATATTCTGGTCATCTAGGTTATCAAAAAATGATAACAACTATTAAAAAACAGCATTACTGGCCTAGACTGAAATCTGAAATCGTTGAATACATTGCGAAATGTATGGACTATACAGCGGGTGAAAGTAGAACATCAACATCCGGTTGGTTTGTTGCAGCCCATACCAATACCAGAATGGAAATGGGAGACCATTTCTATGGACTTTATCATTGGGTTGCCCAAGAATAATAAGCAAAATGATGCCATCATGGTTGTAGTGGACAAGTTGACTAAGGAAGCTCACTTCATACCAGTCAATTCCACCATCAAAGCAATAAACATTGCAGAAGTGTTCATGAAAGAAGTTTTCTGACTCCACGGAATTGCCAAGGTAATTGTATCAGACAGGGATACAAAGTTCACTTCACATTTCTCGAAGGATCTATTTACCAGTTTGGGGACTAAACTGAGTTTTAGTACCACCTACCATCCTCAAACAGAAGGACAGACCGAAATGGTGAATCAAGTCCTAGAGGAAATGCTTCGTTTGTATGTTATGGACAATCCAAAGCAGTGGGAAAACTACCTACACTTAGCTGAATTTGCCTACAACAATGGGTACCAAACTTCTGCAGGAATGAGTCCCTTCGCAATTTTGTATGGCATAAAATGCAAAACCCCTATGACCTGGGATGATCCGATAAATCGGATTGTGATGGGTCCCGAAATGTTGGTTGAACTAGAAAACATTGTGCTGAAAGTGAAAACAAATTTAAAAACTGCCCGAGACAGGCAGAAAAGGTATGCTGATATGCATAGAGAACACAAAGAATTTGAAGTTGGGGATCATGTATTCCTAAGGGTGAAAGCAAAGAAAAGTTCTTTGAACTTGGGCAAGGTTTCCAAACTTGCACCAAGATTTTGCGGTCATTTCCAAATACTTGCTAGAGTAGGACATGCTGCTTACCAGTTAGATTTACCAGCAAATTTTAAAGTACATGATGTGTTTCATGTTTCATTGCTGAAGAAATATGTATATGATCCTAAGCATGTTTTGAATTGGCATGTGATTCAGGTGGAATCAAAAGGAGACTTCTAGATGGATCATATTTTCATATTGGATCAGAAAGAGGTGGTACTTCGGAATCGAACCATCGTTCAAGTAAAAGTGCAATGGGAGCACTATAAGCCTGAAGAGTCTACCTGGGAAATGGAAAGGTAAATGCGGGCAGCATACCCTTTCATGTTTGAAGAAGTACATGACACAGACTGAATTTTCTTTATGCTACTTATTGTTTTTGCAAAACTATTTAACACCGAGGACGGTGAAAACTTAAGGGGGGGGGGGGAATGTAATACCCCAATTTTGGACTTTGAACCCCTATTATATTTTGCTAAGTATTATTTCATTTTTATTTAGTTTACTTTAGAAATCTGATAAATTGATTTCTAGTGACCATGTGGACCAGCACATTAAAGAGATGAGAGTCACAGTCCCCTATGGGTTGGAGGGTAAATACCATTTATAATAAGAAGAAGAAATTATTATTGGAGAGAAATGGAAAACCCTAAAGAAAAGATTTGAGAGACTAATGAATTAAAAGAAATAACAAATGAGAGAATTTCACACTAAGAGATATAAAAAGTGAAACTGATCCAAAACACTTCATTATTTATTATCATTATCACTCTCAACAATGCTACACATTCTGATGAGCTTGAACACACCTGAGACAAATGATTGAGGACAGCTTTGGGAGTACCAAACTGTTCCAGACTGGATGAGAACAAATTTGGGAGTACCAAATTGGTCCAGATTAAGAGGAATCATACAGCTGGGTATTGGCTTGGCTACTTAATTGTGTGCAGGTAGGAGAACTACCCCAAGCTTGCAGGAGCACTGCATTTTACTCTGAATAGGTTGTGTTTACATTGATTCTCTTAATGGTTGAGGCTTAAAAGGACCTGGAGCTCAAGAGTATTGAGTTGGATGTTGGGTTGCCTGCTTCCACTGAAATACCCTAAATATCTTGGAGAACCAGTTAAGGGTAACTAAAAAACCTATACTCTAAACCTGGGGGACTATGAACTCAGCTCAAGGGTGACCTGAAAGCAAGGAGTACTTGCTGGTTAAAGGCTGGGAGGTTTGTGCTTGATCCCACTGGTCTGCATAAATACAGATAAGTGTCTCTGCTTTATTTGTATAATTTGTATGGACATTTGCTAGAGTTTATTGTGCATAACTCTAATTTACTGTCTACCTATCAGATCTAAGCATGAATGTTTCATTATGCTAAATTCTATATGTGGGTCATGAGCAGAATGTTATGCCCATGTGTTGATGGGCAGATTCATGATTTAATATTATACTTTCAATTTTCAGGATGCTGCTAGAAATAAGATGATATGCTATTTATGCCTTAAATAGACTGAGTATTTATATGATTATTGATGTACAAGCCTGAGAGAGGCAGGTCTGAATCTTTATGGTTTATACTAACCCTAATCAAATGATACAGCCATTTAAATATATTACAGATAAGATCCTTAGTAGATCTTGTTAAATGGCAGAATGCTTGTTTCTAAGGTTATGACTGAAACAAGGAAAACATGTAAACCCTAGGGTTTACATGTCAAGCCATTTAAATTTTATAATCCTTTATTCTAATTATTTAAATGAAGCTTTGAGATCATTGGTATTCAGATCTGTCTATACTATTGGATAAGCAAACAACGTGTCCATGATTTTAAATCTACATTATATGGATGCAAAAAATTTGGTAGAGTTACATTGAAACCGAATTCCATTATATACATAATGTGTTGTATCCAGAATTGTTACATATGTTTCCATAATACTTTGCATACACCATTCTGTGGATTTAATTCAATATGCATATAGGTTAAGGTTGGGCTGATTGTACTTGTACGTTTATGTCTTAACTCTCTGCATGAGAGTGCTACCAGCACTTAACCCTAGTCGTGGAATCCTCCATGATAGCCCCAACTTCCACGAGGATCGTGGATGGCTGCGTTTTCACCCTTGCGAATGCATCTAAGCTAAGTGAATACCTAATGCATTATAGTTTTTTCGTATGCATATGAGTATGGGCTCAGCCCTTTTTATATTACTGTTTAATATACATCTTATTAAGCTTTGTAATCGGGACTGAGTGCCCATTTAACCATTTAAATAAACAAATCGAATGTACAGACATGAGACCCATTCATATGGCATCCTATTTTATCACCCTATCGCCAAATAGAGCATGGTAGGTCGTGAGTGGGTGTGCCTCATTAGCGGGCATGCTTTCCCTGGCGCGCAAGCCACAAGTTCGACCTCGGCCGTGATGGTGAAACTCCACTTATAACTTACGATTTGCATCTACCACATAATCATTTTATTAATAATACAATTGCAAGCTAAAATCGTATTTAAAACGCAGTGCAAGTTAAAACGTATTTCGATATCCATTCGCAGTCGCAAGGGATCGTATCCCTACGACTGAGCTCATCCATTGTAAATAAATGCAAACATGTTTATATATCATTGATGTTATTTATATATCAAAAGAGGGACAGAAGCTGAGAATATTTTTAACGACATCAACGCTATGCCGAAACATTTAACGCCAGAATGTTTTCATCTTAAAATGCATTCATTATTTACAAACTAAGTATTACAATCCCGAGAGCCTTAGCCCTCCTTTACCCAGACATAAATCCCTTCAAGGGTCAGCCAAAGAAAATAGTGCTCACAACTGGCATTTCCCATCATGGAAAAATTCGCAGGTTCAAACCTCATGGGTAGCATTCACCATACAGCTTACAAGTAAATGTTAGAAGCATAGAAGCTGGAAAACCCTCAGCATTTTCACCAAATTCATAGGCAACAATAAGTTGGCCTAAGGTCGTATGGTCGTATGAACAAACAAAGCGAACCAGGGTTTTAAGTAACCCATCCGAGACCGATGGGGTAGTTTCACCCGCAGGACCCAGGTATGACAGGTTACCTGGCTATTCATGGAATTGGTTAATCGTCCAAGTCAACTGCGTCGAGCAACCCAACACTCCCATGACCCCTTAGCTCCTGCGTCAAGAGGCCAACAAGGTAGTTAGTCATGACCAGGGTAAAACCGCTTGTGTAAAATTAAATGCAAAGTGAATGACGTGTGTAACCACTTATCGTTGGGCCGTCCCATGCGAAGACCAGACTGGAGAAGCTCCATACCTGCAAGGGAAAGAGAAACAAGTTAATATTTGCAACAACTTATTATTCGCTCAACAAAACAGCAAAAGAAACGAGTGGTAAACTGTGTAAAAAGGCAAACATGTATTACCTTTGCAACGTGTACCCAGGGATCTCTGCCAGTAGCCACCTCACGCAAGTGCTAAGCATGTTGGAAGCCCTCCTCCCTGGTGCAGGAGTGAAGCCATGATCAACGCCGAGGAGCTTGATGGAGATCGACAACTTTTCCAAATGAACATCAAATGCAGAGTAGGGTTTTGGTGTATCATGGTGTTACCAGTGGCCAGAATTGATGACCACTGAACCCGATAATTGTCCATCTAATCACAGAGTACCTCGTGAAGGGTGGCGCCAACAGTCCCAGCCAGGATCAACGACGCACGAGATATCACATTTTCCAAGCTGACGATCTGGATCATATCCGGCAATCATGAATCACATACCATTCATTTTTCTACGGCAATCAAACATTAATGCAGGCAGCTTGGAGTTAGCAGCCTCGTGCTAAAGGAATTCTGGTTGGCTGGAGCACGAGCCATTGCATTCATTTTGCTGAGCTTGCAATCCATGTTATGGTCAGCTTTAATCCCCTGCCAAGAAAGCACCGCAAGTTTAAAACACTGGTTCAAACCTTGCTTAGCCAGCATGGCAATAAAAACAAGTCACTCACAGTCATCATTCATTCCATTTGTATGCAGCGTTCAAACCTTGTCTTATGGGTGACGAACCCGTGTTTCCTCTACGCATGCAGCATGGCGTGTGAGTCACCCGATGGCCAAGCTTTAGGTTGGTGGCAAGTGCACAGTGGCATGCGACAGGACTCGCATGGGCCAAGGTCCAACGTGGAGTTGACCTGGCCATGCGATAATCCACACGTCGCATTATTACATTTCATTACGTTACTCTAAGTTACGTGCAGGTAATACATTACTTGCATTCCATTGCATTAAGGTAGGTCTTAATGTATTATATTGCATTGACCTTATATTATGTTATATCGTAACACATTTTACCTTACGCTAGTGGCAAGCTCCCCCATGAAACGATTGGCATATGTGTGATTACAACCGCCTAGGTACATGGTGGTGAGCCCTTTGTGTATAAAGCTTATGGTTAGACCTAAGGCCGACCTTTAATGAGCTTAAGTCACATCATATATATATTATATTAATATATATATATATATATATATAATATAACATTTAAATTATAGCATTGCATTATGTTGTATTATTTATAGTTACAACAACTCAAATTTGTAAGGATATATATAGATATATATATTAGGTAGTAATATATATATATATATTTATATAGTTTGCATTTCATTTGTTTAATTATGAATCAATTATAATTTGTGCATGGAACTAATATATAAGTGAACTATGGTGGATTAATATAATAACCTAGCAAGCACATAGTTAGTCCTAGGGTTAATAGATTATTAACACATAGGGTTCATGTTAGCAACCAAGCATAACATATAACTTATGAAGGTTAAGTTATATCCATATTAATTCTGTACTATTCACAGTTAATCATTAATATCATATTAATTGACATTAATATAGCTATTTATTGATGTATTTTAACGCTTCTTGGGTATCTTCTGCTTGTCGCAAGTGTGCAGAAGGTAGTCTCTATGCTTTCGGTGTTATTTGTTTTGTGACTAACGCAGTGACCCATAAGTATGTGTTCATAGTCTGCACTTGTGTGAAAAGTGACATGATAATAAAGATTTTAATGCACACTCCTTCAGCTTATTACTAAGTAGGCTACAACGATAGCTAGCATGTTTAATTCCACAATTGTTTGGTTTGGTCAGGATCTTTTTCAAAACAAAAAAAAATCGCGTAGAAGAGACGTGACAATAATGATCTCACCTATGTTGGTTCAAAGGAGATATCAAAGAACTACATGCACATTCTGAAACAGTTTAATGATATTCACATTTTTGGATTTGTTCCTCGTTTGAGTGATGATGAGCAAGAGAGCAAAGTTTCATCACATGATATTTCATTTTCAGAGTTTGGAAGTGATGATGAGCCAGTTTCCCTTGCTTCTTCACATGAGATTTCAGATTCAGATTTTGGAAGTGATGATGAGCAAGAGAGCAAACCTTCATCACATGAGATTTGTTGATTCACCTTTTCGGTCTGTCCTTCTGTTAGACTCAGTTAGACTTATTTAACTGACCTTTGACCATTTATGACTAATACTACTGATTGGATGATGTCTCCAATGTTTTCCAAGCTATACTTTGAGCATGATTCGAATGACCTCCTTGGTTAATTCGAATTCTCTTGACAGTTATTGTATTGTATTCATTATTTCACAGTTCCAGCTCACAGCTAATGTATGATACTGCTATTTTCCATTTTATGTGTTCATGAGTGATTATTGAGTACTTTCTTCTCTTCTTCTCTACACCTCTTGATATTTTTGTGTGAGGCTTGTTACAACTGTCATATCCTACTACAGATTATCACAAAAGCTAGGTCTGCACACAAAAATGAAATCAAGGTCCTAAACAACAGAACAAACACTTGAGCTTTCACTTCAAAGGAAAGACCAAAAGCATAAAGAAGCACAAGAACCCTACTAAGAGAGTATTTTTCACTCAAATAGGTACAAATTGACTCAAATACCCTCAATAGGTTCCAAATCCAATCAAATAGGAGCAAATAGGTTCAGATGGATCCAAATTGGGACACAAAACACCAAATTGGTTCGAAGAGCTCCAACTTGGGTCTAGAGGCTCCAAATTGTTCCAAAAAATCCCAAATTGGATCCTAAAGATCTCTAAAATCAACTCAAGAGAAATCAAAATTCAAGATACACACTTCCAATGGGTCTTACACAGACCAAGGATCAGCAAACACTCCAACAAATGTAACCAAAACCTCCCAAACAAACCTGAAAGTGAAAAAAAGTCACCTTCAGGAGGGACACACTATTGAACAATAGGAATAGTAGGGTGTAACATGCAGGTGAGAAGACCATAACCAATGTGTATGAGGAAAAAACGCACCTGCAAGTACTATCACCTGTGCGTGGGTACAAGAAGTTTGCAAAAAAAAAATCCAACTCTCAAATTGACAGTGGAAGGGTCTAAAAAGTCCAATGACTATTCCTAACTTGAAATTAGACTTGGACCTTCAATCTAACTATAAAAATAATCTTGGAGACATCAAACTAGATAGGCCTCTCCCCAATGGATTCACCAATTCTATTGTTACGAAAAGTTCTTATGGCTGGGACAAAACCCTAATCTAATGAAAATCAATGTACAATCAAATTTGAGACAAGTATAAACAGAATTTTTTTGAAAGGGGATAATACTTATTCTTTCATTAATGAATGAATCATATACATAATGTTACCTTCCTTCAATCAAGGCACCTCGTGAAACTTTCAATTCTAGATTTCCTACTTCTCTCCTCCAAGAATCCCAACCATAAATCAACTAGGGCACAAATGATGGGGAAAGGGAGTGTAAATTTCTCCATCATAGCATTACATGGGATAAGATTCCCATTCATGTTGCCTCTCCCTCTTTCTTATAGTGAAATAAGAAAATAGGATCGAGGAGGGAGCAGTTACAACCGAAGACGAAGTTCCAAAACCATCCAAACCACCCATTTTTCGATATTTTTTATATTTTTTGGCTTTTACTGAGGCATACACTGGTGGAATATGGATCAAGGTGTGTTCAACACACAAGTGATCCATGTGCAACCTGTGCATGGGTGAAAAAATGAGCTAAAACTTCCAAATTTAGGGTTTTTCAGGGGGTGTTTTGGTATCCAAATGTGTTCATAAGCTTCCTAACTATTGAATGAACCATGAATGAGTTAAGTCCATCTAATTGAGGTACCAAATATGACTCTTCCATCCACAATGTCCTTTTGTGTGACCCACAGTATCTTCATGAAGTGTTGTCACGTAATCACAGCATGTAAGAGTCGTCATGGACGGAGACGTGCCAAATTTGGTTATAACAAAGATGTTTGGCAGTCCATTGTTGATGGTTACAATGTCCCAGTAGTTATGCCATTTAATCCAGCTAAGATAATAATATATGAATGCAATGCAAGAGCCAGAAACACACTCATATGTGGTTTTCCAGATATTGAATTTGTCAAGGTTATGCACTGCATCTCAGCCAAGGAAGTTTGGGACAAACTAAGAGGTGTCTATGAAGGTGACAAAAAGATAAAGAAGGCAAAGTTGCAGAACTATTCATGGTTGTTTGAATCCTTGAAGATGAAATATGAAGAGAACATAACCTCTTACTTCTTGAGATTTGATTATATAGTTAATACTATCAAGAGTCTTGGGGTCACTCTAGAAGAAGAATCTGTAGTACAGAAGATACTAAGAAATTTTTCTTCAAGATTTGATGCGAAGTTGTCTATATTGGAAAACAAAGAAAATATTGAAGATCTGAAAAAGGACGAGCTTAAGGGGATCCTAACAACATATGAGATGAGAACTAAGAAAGAGATTCCCATCAAAAAGAAAGTTGTTTTTAAAGCCACTGGAAAGGATAAGCATGATCATGACAAAGAATCTTGCATTGAATCAGATGATGAGGAGTCAAACTTTGTAGGGAACCTAAAAAGAGGACAAGGTAAGTACAAAAACAAATTTCCTTTCAAATGTTTAAAATGTGGAGGAATAGGCCATTTCTCTTCTAAGTGTCCTTACAGAGAAGATGGAGTTAGAAACAGTGACGAAAAACCTAGTTCTCATGAATGAAGAACTGCGCGCACTTAGCACAAAAATGAAAATAAAAGGAGGATTCCAAAATAGAAGAAAATTTTGTATACTGAGGAAGACAAAAATGTAGCTGAAGGAAGTGACCACAACAAAGAGCCAAAAGAGGTACTTTTCATGGCCTTTGTGGAAGAAGAAAGCAGAGATGAAAAGAAGAAGAACAGTTCGAAGAATACTCCAGTTGCGTAAAGCAAACCAAGGTCACTTGACAAATACTTCTTTAGTGGGTCCTTCAAAACAACTCCAAAGCTAGTTACTCCTCCAAATCCAATTGCAGAATTTAAGACTAATAATCAATCTGAAGAAGAAGAAGATGTCGCAGAAGTTGACTGGGAAGTTGAATTGATTAGTGCTCTGGATGAGTTAAAGAATTCAAGAAAGAAGAATAAATTCTTGCAAGAGCAGCTATCAAAGTATGAAGAAGAGGAAAAGCTATTTCAAGAGTCCCTTGATACAAAGGTTTGTGAAAAGTTGATCAACTATGAGAAACAACTGATGTGCGCACAAGAAAATCAAAGTGCTTGGAGAAGAGAAACTTGTACTGAAATATTATTTGGAAGAATTAATGAAGAAAATTAAGGTGATGACCTGTCAACTTGAGTTCAAGGATCGAGAAATATCTTGATTAGAAGATAAGCTGGTTGAGATGAAGGGAAAGAAACAAGTCCAAGATCCCATTGTAAATTTTGCACATCCAAAAAGGAACAAGACTCTAAGTTGTGAATATAAAATGAAGAACAAGTTCAAAGATAGCACATCAATCCTAAACAAAATCCTGAATGATCAAAGATCACCTGAAGACAAATTGGGTCTTGGTTATGAAAAAACATCAAAGAAGGTTTGCGCTGGTAAACATTTCCCAAATCATGTTAAGTTGTTCAGGTATGACAACTCCTTCAACAACTACAACTCTTTTCAATATACTAACCAAAGAATGATCAATAGGACGAAGTGCGCAATATGAAATCGCTTGGGTCATGTTGCAAAATATTGTCAAATTTTGAGATGCTATGCATGTGATGGTTTTGGACATAAGGATATGTACTGTCGAAAAGTGTTAAATTTTCCCGATGAATACTTTTTGTGAAAAAGTGTAATATCCCTGATCTGATATAATGTGATTTTTTTCTCAAAATTCAAACTTCACATCAGAAATTTTGTAAGCAGTAACTAGTGAATAAGGAATTAGAATTGGGTAGTGTACAGAAGCATAAACATCATAATCAAGTCCATCTTCAGATTCCTATGCACAAGGTACTGGGGCCATTTATGTTTCAACAACAGCTGTTGCTGAAGTCTACTCCAAGGCTTCCTGGACACACCAACATATGCATACTAGAGACTTCCACTTACACTTGAAGGAAACCAAAGCATGGATATGAGAAAATAATATATTAATATACCGCTAGACATTTTTCACAGAGGTTTTGGGAGGTTCTGGCAAAGTTTGGAAGCAAAGGGAGAAAAAGAGCTAGGATGGAGTGCTCAACTAGTTTATTTCCAGGATCTTCCGAACATGATGAGAGGGATATGAATTCTTAGGAAGAAAATTGTAAGAGATTCATTGGTGTATTAGGAACCTCATATGACTGATATAATATAAAATAGGCATTCATATTACTTTTAATTAAACATATTGCAAAACTAGTCAAATTAAAGTGCCCAATGAGCTAGTCTTGATAAATATGAAAGTAAACAGCAAGAGAAGGTCACGACTCTCTGATTTTTTACTTGGAATGAATTCTATAGGAAATTGAAAACCTACAGCAACTTACAGAAAGATAAATAGCTTCATATAGCTCCGTATATTGCCATTTGTTGAAAACTAGTCAAGTCAAATTGCACAAAGAGCTAGTCTTGAGAATTATGGACTCAAACAACCTCTAAGGATCTCGAAATATTCTTCTGATATTTAATGTAAGTCAGAAATGATATTAAAAGTAGTAACAAATACTCATTGAATTGATTAAGCAATAAACATAAGTCTCATGGTTCTATCTTCACAAAGACTCATTAATTGTCAGTCATTACAATAAATGGAAGAAGAAAGTTACAGAAGAGTAAGAAGAGGGCATGTTGACATTGAATATTATCTGTATGATGATAATGATCTGTTGGATTCTAATGGGAGGTGCACCAAGACTCGTTATCTTCTCATGGGCGCATTCACCAAACCATACAGAAAAGCAAGGGTGTGCTCTTCACAGCTATAACCCCGAGATCTAGTAAAATGGCCATAACTTGCTCATCCAGACACCTTTTTTTATGAGGAAAAAAGTGTTTACTATTGGAAATTATTATACGGACGCAATGGAACATGTATCAATGTATAAAAATTCTCATAAATTTCAAAACCAGAACCCACATTTCGTCCCTCCAACATTGTTCCTAGTGAATGAAGGAGTTGAACCACACAACGAAAACACCAACCAATGGATCAGGATTCAGAACCTGCAATAGGATCAGTGATGAATACTAGATGTCATCATCCTTTCAGTAGAAGCATGGGGCACATCTCCCAGCTAGGACTAGGGGCACATCTCCTAGGTCAATGAGGCAAAATTGTACTCAATTCAAATCGCAAATGATCAAAAGATGTGAAATGGAGTTGGAATCCTTATTTTATAGATTGAGGTGACTTGTTGAGTATGTAAGATAGGATAAGACTCCCTCATGGAGTGGATAACATTTCTTTGCTTTCTTCTTTAGCTTTTTCCTTTCCTTTTGCTTTCTGCTTTAGATTTTGTCTTGCTTTCTGTTTTGCTTTGCTTTTTGTTTTTTCTTTTTCTTTTGATTTTGCTTTTTTTTTTCTTTATCCTGCTTCTTTTTCTATCTTGCTTTTTCCTTCTTTTCTACCTTATCCTATTTTTTTGCTTTGTCATGTTTTTTCCCTGCTTTTCTGCCTTATCTTGCTTTTCTGCCTTCTCCTGCTTTTATGCTTTGTCCTACTTTTTCTTGTTTTTCTGCGTTATCCTTATTTTCTGCTTTTGTCCTACTTTTCTACTTTGTCATGCTTTTGTCCCACTTTTCTGCTTTGTCCTTCTTTTGTGATTTATTCTGATTTTCCTGAGCTTTGCTGCTTTATTTTGCTTTCTTCTCATTTTCCTACTTTCCTTACTTTGACTGCTTTATTTTTTCTTGTCTTGCAAGTTACCTCTTAGTCAACCTTATCCTCTAAGGCACACTTGTGTAGCATTATCCACTTTATTCCAAAATAAAAATATCTAATTAATAAAAATTACTTCTACCAAGTGCATTTCAAACTTAGGATAAAAATAAAATTAAACTTCCTAACTAATTAATGCCTTAACTTCAGAATTAACCCCAAGTGCATGAAATTTCCTCCACAACCCAACGGATTGGTTGGGATAGGAACTCCTTCCACTAATCATCAATGAGGGAACATGAAAAAAAGAAATCACATTGCAAAGAAACATAGTGAAAATATTCAAACGCAGAATCAAGATAGAAGTTCACACAAGAAAACATGGGTAAGGAAATCTCCCAAAAAATGCACAGAAGAAGCAGACAATCCGGGTACAACTAAAGCAAAAAGCAATTGTTTCTCTTCTTCCTGATCTAAAAACGATCAGGTGAGATCCTTGAATTCAACACGATGCATGTGAGGAATTCAAGCAGTATGTTAGTTATGGTTAAAAGGTGTATGTCGTAGTGTTTATCAAAGCCATGTGTTGAGTTAGAATTGTTGCAGAAAAGGATTTTCAGAAACATGCACGTTTTCAGTTTGTTAATAAGTTATGATTATTGCATAAAAATATCTTGCATATGATAGAGTGAAGAACAATTAGTTGATGAGTTAAGTATTATGGCACAAAATGGGAAAACTCATGCATATAACTGAATGAAGAAAAAGTACAAACATTGTTGAAAGATAGACATGAGTCTGTGCAAAAGGTGTGACTTGTATTAGATTCAAAAATCAATGTTTTTACAAAATGCATGAGTCTCCTCCAAAGTGAATATTAGAAGACAATCCATGACTAGGCCAAGAAGGAGAGTACATGAAAACCATTGAAGACGAAAATTTTGAGAATTGCAGAGTAATCTACAGCCGCATTTCAAGGTCAAGTTCTGAGTCTGGCTGGAGTGCAAGTCGGAGCTCCAGTCCATCAAAACCAACGTGGTACATTCAAAGGATGGATGCATAAGAAGAAGTTGTAATGTTGTAGATGATGGCTTTTCAGAATGCTCAAATTGAAGTGATGAAAGTTCTTACATAATGTGTTGTTGCTCCAACTCTAGATTGTTAACCTGACGGTTCAGGTGTGTCAATTGTTCAACATACCCATAATTCACCTTCGACTGAGCATATTGGTGTTGGAACTCTGTGTCCTCCATTTGACGTTGTCGGGCTCTTATGTCAACTCTCAAGCGTTTAAATTCAAACTGCTATGACTAGACAGGAAGTTGCACACTCTCAAGGGAATTATTCATTCTCTGTTAGAAGGAATCCATTGGCAATAAAGGTGAGATATCAGGAATCAATGCGACACAAAAGGGAAGGAGTGCAAAAGGTGATGAACCATGCATCTTTCATAGAGATCTTATAGAATCAAATGGATGTTTTTTTCACTCATGGAGTTAAGTTGAATATATGTGCATTCAAGACTACATGATTCGAAGAAGGTGGTGGAGTTTCCAAAACGTAATGCTGAAATTAATGATTCATTTCTTAGTGCAATGAATGATGTTTCCCTAAAAGGTTCAAGTATGGATGTGACACGTCATTGTTGCCACACGAACTAAGTGTCATATCCACTTTAATGTCGAGCTGTCTAATGGATAAAGAAGGTGCCAAATATTTGGTTTTTATGGAAAGGGATGCGACGATCGTAAATGAGACAAGGCGTGGAGACAACACAGTAAATGCAATAGATGAAACAGTCAAGAGAAGAAAGGAATTCAACGGAAAAGATAGTGCAAAACCAGTAAAAGATTTATTTCAGAACTTCGCAGATGGGACAAAAGGATTATCGCATGAATCACTACGCAAATAATGATGAAGTGTTGTGATAGGAACAGGAGATCAAGATGTAGAATTAATATAGCACATGTACAGGAAAAGAAATCAAAGATAATTATGAAATCAATATATAGATTGTAGGACATCAATGCAGAAAATTCAACAAATGAAATGAAGCATGAAGACAGGGGGAGTTATCCCTCTAAGCATATAGGTGAAGACCTGTGCAAATCTAAAAGAAAGAAGAACCTAACATTGCACAATTAATGGAACCTCTTTGCCATTGATGTCAAAGGGGGGTAAAGAACATGAAACTATTGGATGAAGTAGTGGAGAAGAAGCATGAAGCTAAGTTGAATGCAGATGAAGAAAAATAGCATGAATCTGAGAAGCTAAGAGCATGCAACAGTACGATAAGAATAATCATAAAGCATGTGATCTGCGTAGAGGTAACAGAAAGCAAAAGAATCACTAAGAGTTGAATGCGCAGATATCAAAAAAATCAAGGGGGGCATATACACAGGGGGAGTACTGCGACAACAACAAATGAAGCATACAAGTTTAAGAAGATGATTATGCACAGCTTCATAAGTTGTTGACATCAATTCCAAAGGGGGATATTGTTGAACTTTGGTTGTCATTAATGTCAACTAATGTCAAAGAGGATGTCAATTGATTCAGTTTGAGTTATTGATTTCAATCGATGTCAAGTGGATTCAATATTCCCATGTCAGCTTGAAGAAATATAAAAAATTCACATTGAAGAAGTATATGTGCAAGAAATATGGTGAACTATATGGATGCCAGTGTGAAGAAGTATATCTAGAAGTTGCATCTAGTCTGAAGAAATGTGTCCAGGGGTACATTGTGCATATCCAATTTGAAGAAGTATATAAGGAATGCACATCAAGTTTGAAGAAGTACATAAAGAACATGTACTTGAGCAGGTCACAAGTACATCCATTCATAGTCCTTCAAGGTACAAGCTAAAGTGTTGGTTGGACAAAGGTTTAAAGAGTGTGCAAACAATCCAAAAAATACATGGACCAAAGTCTAGATCGCACAAGCAAGTCTAGTGGAGTGCGCAAGAAACATGGAACAAGAAATGGTTGAATAGTTATGCAAGTCCCGAAAGTACACAAGTATCACCAATCAGAATAAGATTTTAGTTATTGAATCCCGCACAAGTTCCAAGAAGGGTGTAGCAATTGATGTCAGTATATGCAAAAATTCCACAGCTGATGACACATCAAATGTGCAAGACCCACAGTTATGGTACAACAAGGGTGAAAATACCACCAATTCAAGGACCATGTATGCACAGAACCCGCGAGGAAATAACACATCAGTGGCGCAGAACATGCCATGTGGAAGAAACACAATCCATGAAGCAAGGAAGAAGGAATGCCACAACCAACTTGTGGACATACAATCCATGCAAGACATGTATAAATAGGGAAGCAAGTTGGAGATTTGAAGTAAGCATGATGGAAATGATGAAGAGCATGTAAGTGGAAGATACAAATTTATATTCGAGGCATCAACGGCTCGAGGTACATAACAGTATGATCTAGCAGAGATTCAATTGCACACAAGTAGAGGAATGAGATAGATATCAGTGCGCATAATGATGTTGTAGATCTGTGACAGTTGCACTAAGATAGAAAAGGAAAAATGTAGAGGATGCGCAAGTGCTTGAGGACCTAATGACCATATTGCAGACAACACGTAGACAGTCATAGATTTTCTAAGGTAGATACGCGCAGAGACAGACATGAAGTATATCAGAACATGCGCGAAGTGAAGAAGTTTGAATGATGTATGAGGATTGAGTTGAAGTGTTCTAAGTAAATAATATCAACAGATGCGTAGATACTGAGTAGCGGCAAAATCAAGTATGCACATCGTGATGAGGATGATATTAGGAAAGTGCATTAAAACAAAAGGACGAATCATATAATGCACATGTCACAGATTGTCTAAAATACTATGGCACTTACACAGAACGGACACATCTTAGTAAGTGCATAGTTCCGCCTGGTACTGGTGTGTGACATCGGAATAATAGGCAATCATTTGATGCATAGTATCAGTTGAGAGTGTAGTTGCGCAATAACATAATGACACAGTAAATCATTGGTGCAAACTGCAGTATATGAAATAGCATACAATATCAAGTGCAACATCAGTTGAAGTGAAGTGTTGAGTGGAATGAGAATTCAAGTGATGTATGCAAGGAAGTGACAGTAATATGACTACATACAGAAGGTGCACGTAAAAGAATGAACATCATGAGATCAGAAGTGTGCGCATGTTGGAAGTTCAGCAAGGCAATACATTATTTGTATATCTAGGAGGTAGGACAGGGAATGGAACAGGGGGTCGTAGCATCCTTCCAGTTGGTGCTAGAGAACACAAGGAGTTGGTACTTCCCACGGGTCAGTGCCTATAAAAATAGGGGGTCGGTTCGTCCTTCCAATCAATGTTGGTAAACACAGGAAGTCAATGCTTCCTCGAATGTAATATTTTCATCACAAAAGAGCATTTCGTGGTTTTCTCCCATTTGGGTTTTCACATCAAAATTATGTGTGTTATGTGTTATTTGTCTTGGTTCATATATGGATGAATGTTTTATTTATGATGGATGCATAATTGAAGATAAATATTAAGTTTAGACTAATATGTTAAACAAGTTAAAAACTTCTCATCACTGCGTTAATATTGATTCACCCTCCCTCTCAGTATTAAATCAATTCCAACACAAAGGGAATATAACAAGGTTATGGTGGAAAAAGACGATAAAATTTCTTGTCTAATAAATCATAATAAAAATCTATTTGGAAAAATAAAAAATTCGAAGGATAAGAAATAGTGTATTCAAAATTTAGAACAAGAGAATCAAGATCTTGAGAAGGAATTCAACAAGAAGTTATAAAAAAAAAGTGAAGAAGCTTCTAGCCTAAGAAACCTTAATCAAAGGTTGCTTGTGCAAATCAAAATATTACAAGAGGAGCAATCATAAAACCAGGACCTTCAGGACAAAGTTGGATAGTTAAAGAATGATGAAGAATTCTCTCATCTAAGAAAGCATAATCAAAGTTTGCTTGTGCAAATAAAGAAGTTTAAGGTTAAAAACAAAACACAACCAAAGTTAGATCCACATGCCAATAAAGAACCACCATTCGATAAAGAGACAATGGCTAATCTAGTTGAAGTAGGGATATTGTCAAATGTTGCATTTCAAACAAAGGAAAATCTAAGTATATCTACCCCTAAACATTTAATGGTTAACAAAGCAACACAAGTATGCAAATAAAACATACTACCAAGTGTGAAACAAGAAGTCAATACAAGTCTAAGAAAGAAAGATATGGTAGCAAGTTCACCTTATTGACATTAAAATAAAAAAATTTGATTATTTAATCAATCAATGTATCGACGTCATTCTGAATTGACCTATGTATTGAATAATACTCATACCAATACAGTTTGATCTCAAAGTAGAATTCACCTTGGAAATCACAATACAATAGGTTCTTTTCAAAAATCTAATAAAAGTTTAGTTCCACAGAAGATCAAATTAGGGTGAGCGGACCCTTTCAAAATTCGACAATTATGTTAAATTCTTAGAAGATCACATTATCTTGCATCATCTACCATGAATTCTATGAAGGCATTACAAGCAAACATGAAGACATAAATTTTTTTATGCTTTGAAGACAAAGCATCTTAAAGGGATAGACAGTGTTGTGGAAAAATATATTAATACTACTACCACTACTACTACTACTACTACTAATAATAATAATAATAATAAATTAAGTGGCATGACATAATGAAATGTCATGACCTATTATCCATGGTCATCAGACAATACATATTTAAGTACATTGTCATATGGCATTGTAACATATCTCTTATTCAATAAACAATCATTAACATGTTGTCTTTTTTATATTGGCTATTTAGTATATGAACTATGTTCATATTTGGGAAACAAATATTATTTGTTTCATAGTGTTCATTTTGGTTGAAGAGTTAATACAAATTCTCGTGTTTCATTTTCCAACAACAATCAAAATTAAAATGAAGGAAAGAAAGTATGAGAGATGAGAATCAGCTTATTTGTTGTCATGCACCCTATCATTGTTACATGTAGACACACTTACTGCATATATCAATTTCAAATTTTAATTTTTGATGCAATTGTGAACCATTACAAGGAGTACAAATACATCTTAACCCTTGGTGTATTAAAATGAGAGATTAAAAGCTTCATGCTGCATACCCTAGTATAATGTAAATAAAAAAACTCCACTAGATATGCTAGACTGTTTTGGCAAGTGAGCGTGATTAGGGTTTCTCTGGTGCAGCGTTGAGGGTTTCTTAGCTAATCTCAGGGGCCTTTTTTATGGATTCCCCATCGGATCTGGGCCGCGTGGGAAGGGAGAGACGATCCCTCCCATTGCTGATTGCTTTCATATTTTGGTCACCTCTCAACCTACCTCCTCCAAAACGGCAACTGCAAATGACTCCAAATTTGGCAAGATGACCGCATTCCCCGAAGTCAAGCTCTCATCCTTTGCTTTCAAATGTAAAGTTGTGGCTCTTTTAGAAAAATTTTTGGTTGTTCATTTTACTAGCTTATGGCCATATCCCAGAGCTATTTAAGTTTGGCTAAAAAAAAATTGCCGACCCTTAATTCACGGTGAGGTGCGGAAAATATTCTACGACAAGGGTTTCTTTGTCTTCTATTTTGAAAAAAAAGAAGACTGAGATCTGATTTTCAGGAATGGGACTTACTTCATGGGCCCGAGAGGAATGTACATCAACAAGTGGGACCTCTCCTTCGACCCAGAAAAAGACATCCCTCGGTAGTTCCAGTATGGGTCAAGATCTCGCACTTACCTCTACATTGTTGCAACAATGAAGACTTAAAAGCGATTGGGAACTCATTGGGGAAGTATATAGACAAATCAGAGCCCATACCTCCCATGTTCTCATACGCCAGAATTTGCGTAGAAGTAGACTCGGAGAAGGGCCTACCGGAAGCCATAAATTTATCAATGGATGGATGGAATCACTTGCAAGTAGTGGACTACGAACAAATCCCCTTCAAATGTAAGGTTTTCCATGAATATGGACACTTTGCAAAAATATTCCCTAAAAAGAAACATCAGGAAGTTGAAGAAACCCAAAGGGGGGAATGGAACGAGGTCTCAAGGAAAAAAGGAGCCAAATCTAACAATAACATCCCTCCTCAGTCTCCCTCTAAATCCAAGGGCAGTGCAAATAGGTTTCAATCTCTCTACAGTGAAGATAAAGAGGATGAGCAAGGTCCGTCTCAAATAAATGAAGGAAACAAAGACAATGAAGCTCCACCGGAAAACAACGTCCAAGACCAAGAAAGAAAAGAAGACCCAAAAATCCCCATCCACCAAGACGAAGAAACGAGAAATGAACTCTCTCTCATCTCAGGGGGCTTGATTACCAGTTCAAGGTCTAAGATAAATATGGAAGACACTTTTGAAAGTAAAGAGGAAGAGATAGAACCACAATAAAAAAATTAAGGAATCTCAACAAAACACTAAGGGAATAGGAAGTAGCCAGAGAAAAAGCGGCAAGTAAGGAAACCAGATTAGACCAGCATATAAGGATATTTCCAAACGGAAAGAAGACTCAAGGAATAACAGATGAAAAGAAGGAAAGAGATACAACCCACGTCCCTGGGAAATAATGAAAATAGTCTCATGTAATTGTAGAGGATTAGGAGGGAAACAAAAAAACAGAAGCAATTAGAAGAATAAAAAAATGGAAAACAATACAATCTTCTCAATCCAGGAGACTAAAATGCAAGAAGAAGACAGCATATATTCCATGAACAAAGCTTGGACAAATGGTGAAGGGAAAGAAATGAGCGCCTTGGGAGATTCTGGGGGTCTCCTCACTTGGTGGAATAAAGGTACTTAAAAATGTCATTCTTTCATAACTGAATAGGAATTGGATCTTTGTTGAATTGGAAGACTTTCCAAAAATGAAAAATTTTGGGATGACAATATATACAGACCTACTATAACAGGGAAGAAAGAAAAATTTTGGAATCAATTGATGGCACAATGACAAGGAAGATAAAATCTCTTATGTATTCTGGAAGGGGACTTTAATGTCACCATATCTGCTAGTGAACGAAGAGGAGGGACAAAATTCAGAGACCCCTATGGGGAAAACCTGGAAGACTTATAGGTTATTTGGATCCTAATAGATATCAAACCTAAACAAGGAAACTATACTTGGAATAACACGATATTTGGATCAGGACACATCGTGGCAAGGTTGGATCGATTTCTGGTTAGCTCCTCCTTTCTTTCTAAACCCGCCATTCCTGGGTCTAAAATCCTAGCTTCTACAACTTCATACCATCGGCCTATCTCCCTCTACTTCAGAGCAGTAGGGAATATGGCCCCCCTCCCTTTTAGATTAAATCTTGTTTGGATTGAAAGCGAATATTGCATCGAAGAAGTCAAAGATTTTTGGAGACAATTTGTTCCAGGTTCCCCCGGTTTCATTTGGGAAACCAAATTTAAAAAGGAAAAAAATACCTTAAAAAAGTGGGCAAAGCAGAACTACAAGAATCTGAGATTGGAGTTGCAAAAAATACAAACAGATCTGGAAGAACTCCAAACTAAAATGGAAATGGTTCCAATCACAGAAGAACTCCTAAGGAAGGAAAAAGAATTGGATGCAAAGATACATGACTATTCCAGAAAAGAAGAAGAAGAATGGAGGATGCGGTCTAGAAGTCTATGGCTAAAAGGAGGAGACAGAAACACAACGTTCTTCCATACACAATGCAAGGAAAGGCATATAGGAAAACTACAATTCTGGAACTGACAAAAGAGGATGGGGGTGAAATATAAGAGCAACAAGAAATCAAGTAGGAAATCAAACACCTCTTTGAACATTTGTATCAAGAATAATACAAAGCCACTATCGAGGAAATGGAGATAATGATCCATGACATCCCCAACCTCATCACCGAATACAACAACAAACATCTCCTCGAAACAATTTCTGAAGAGGAAGTTAGGAAAGTTGTTTGGTCTCTCCACCCTGACAAAGCTAATGGACCTGATGGATTTTCTATTCATTTTTATAGAAAATGTTGGCCTTGGATTAAAAAAATACCTTATCAGAATGCTAAACTGGGCCAGAAAGAGAGAAAGAATCGGAGGAGAAACAAATTCCACCTTCATCGCCTTAATTCCCAATGAGAAGAATACGACCTCCATTTGGAGATTTCGACCAATATCTCTTTGCAATTCATCCTACACGATTTTCTCCAAGGTTATTGCGAATCGAATCAAAGGTATTCTTCCCAATATAATCTCTGCAAACCAAGGTGGATTCATATCTGGGAGGAAAATCTACGACAATATCCTCCTTGTTCAAGAGGCGATCCATTCAAGCAGTCAAAACAAAGATCCAAGTATGGCCATCAAAATCGATATGGAAAATGCTTTCGATAGAGTTAGACATGATTATATTTATGTAGTTATGGAAAGGTTCGGGTTTGCAAAGGAATTCATCAAATGGATCAAAGCCTGTATAGGGTCACCCTGGATTGCTCCCTTGGTAAACGGAAGACCCAACTCCTTCTTCCTTTTGTCTTGTGGCCTCAGGAAAGGATGACCCCTCTCTCCTTTTATTTATATCATAATGATTGATTCCCTTAGTAGAAAACTCAATAGCCATCTCTCCAATGGGACAATACCAGGACTCGTCATAACCAGGGGGGTTCAACCAATCAACCACGCTCAATTTTCTGATGATACTATTTTACTAGGAAGTGCCTCAATTCCGATAGCCATCAGATTCAAATCCACTCTGGACCTCTACCTAAGAACCTCTAGAGGGAAAATAAATAGCAGTAAGAGCAACATCTACTGTTGGAACCGCAGGACCACTATCATGAGAATCCTAGTCGTAGCCTTAGATTTCAAGACAAGTGTAGACTAGACCTCATTTAAATACCTGGGAATCCTGATCTCTCTTAATAAATCCTCCCCTTCCCTATGGAGCCCTATAATTCAGAAAATATAAAACAAAATGCACTCATGGGGAACATGATGGTTAAATTTAGCAGGCAAAGTCACCTTGATCAAAGATGTCCTATCCTCTTATCTAGTCTTTTCCAAGGCTATCCTTT
Source organism: Larix kaempferi (assembly GCA_027924585.1). Lineage (NCBI taxonomy): Eukaryota > Viridiplantae > Streptophyta > Pinopsida > Pinales > Pinaceae > Larix > Larix kaempferi. Next base: position 625,595 of record BSBM01000590.1, read on the forward strand.
TGGCTCCCAAAAATTTAATTTACAACATAAGCATGGAAATAAGGAAATTCCTTTGGAAAGGAGTGGTATACCCAAATATCGACATCATGAGTCATGTATTAACTAAGTGCCTTAATCCCTGAAGTTTCCCTGGCTATAACATCATTGAGCAAGTTGTTGACCTTGTCTTCCACAATTCCTAGTAATGTTGGCACATCCTGATGCCTAGCAAGGGGCGCTAAACCTTGGCTGGCTCCCAATGTAAACTGGCAGCCTACGCTAGTGTCTCTTGCTTCCTTCATGCAAGCTACTCCTGACCCTTCCCGGCGCCTGTTGTCTTCATGCAGAGTACGCTAGGGTTGGTTAGAGTGGATAACAAGGGGGCTTCGAGCAAATTATCAAAGTTGGGTGACATGGATTCCTATTCCTAATTGATAGGAACAACTGGTATTCGAATCCTAACCTAATGGGAAGATCCCTTAGACCTATCCCCCTAATCCTAAACCTACGCTATCCTCCTAGCCTTATAAATAAGACCTCTCTCTCCATTGGGAAGGGGGGAAGGACTATAGCACTTACATGACGGTGGAATTACCCTAGGTGATCCCTATTCATCTCTTGGGAGGCACACACACCCTTTGGAGGCTTGGCTTGGATTGTTGGAGGAAGGTTATAGTGTTAAGGCTTGGATTGTAATCATCACTCTTCTATGTATTTCCCACTGATTTACAGTAATATAATCTCTTTCCATAAATGTTTTTGTGTTAATGATATTTAGATATTTCTTCCTTAACTGTTAGCTTAGATCAGTTAGTGTTTAGATGTGCTTTTATTGTTTGTTTGTCTCTATATGCTTGACAGAGTTTTGCAGCTCTAGATCTGAAGACCATAGAGCTTGGAGCGATAAAGAGGAGAAGTATTTGCAAATATGTAGGTAATACATCTATCTACTTGAATCTCTAATTGATCTAGGAAAGTAGATCTATATTCTGTATTCATTTGTTCTAGATCCACCTGGACTAGGGAAATCACGCTCGCGTCCACTCGAGTAGATTATCCACAAACAAATCTGGTGACTCCACTGGGGATAAAACATAGTTTTGATTTCAATTTGATTTGTTTTCATTGATTTCTTTTGATTCATTTTCTATCCTCCTAAGCCCCTCCCATCTTTGAATTTTTGCTATTTCAGAGTCTGTTGGCTTGCCCTGACTCTGTCTGGGAACAATATTGGACCTATTACTTTATATTTTTGGAGATCTTTGCTTTATTGCTTCTTGTTATTCGCCTGGTGCACCTAGGGTGTATGTTCCCTGCGCTACTGGGATTCTGGTGCTCATTGTCCATGAGCATCGTTCGCCATTGCAGCCCTTAGCCTAAGTACAGCATGCGCCATTGGCGCCCTTAGCACACAGACTGCGCCTGGCACTTTGGTGCACAAGAACAGATTGTGCCAACACTTGTTGCTTGGTGTTTAGCACTTTTTCTCCATTTTTTGGTGATTTGGTCTAATTGATTGAGCTATGTATACTATGTGATTCAGTCACAGAACCCCTAGGTCCTGCTTATTTGTGTCTGAGTTTGGTTTGGTTGATTTTGGGTCTTAATCTAGTCAAGTGAGCAATTTGGTACTGGTGGGAAATTTCAATCCCCCATCTATCCACTTGGTCTTACGATCCCTGATCCCATTTCAAGATCTATTCAACTAAACCCTTCCTACATCCAGTCATTGAGTGTTGATTGCGATTTTTGTTGTTTGATTTTGCGTGTGTTTGAATGCTTTTTGAGTTTTGGTTAATCTCTTTTCTTTGGGAATTTCTAGCTCACTATAGCTGGTTGAGATATCATCTTTAGTTTTTCGAATGGTATCTCTAAAGAGAATTATAATTCTCAATTCCAGTGTGATTATTTGAGTAGGAAAAACAAACTTTTATCGTCTTTGTTTCAAGTCTTATTCTTGGAATTGTTGGGAAGAATTTTCATACTTTGGATAAAAATATTTGGAAAGCTTGAAAGATCAATCTTGTAGTTTCTTAGTTATGTCATTCATTTCTTAGAAAGTTATAAGCATATTTGAGTTTTTTCAAAGCATCTTTGAATATTTAAAATTCTCATCTTTTGATTTTCCTTCATCTTTTAGGTCATTATTTTGAAAATTAGAGATTGTTATATTTGAAAGAGAACTTCTTCTTTCCATGTTTCGTAGATCCGATTAAATTGAAAAGAGAAGAAAGAAAAGCATTTACATTTTGGTGTTTGTTAGTTTTTGTGATTTTGTTGGCATGTTGAAAAGAGTACTTCGCTGTATATTTCATTGATTTTGGGTTATAGGGGTACTTGTTTATTTTTTTCTTATATCGGCAACAAAGGAATTTCTCCTTACCTTAGATAGACTTCATTGAATCGGAAAAGAAAAAAATTTCATTTTGCATATAGATTAAGTTGCATTTGTTTAAATTCTTGTCTACACTCCATGCATTCACCTAAGCACTCAAGATCAAATTAACGATAGTGTTAGGTTAAAACTTGATAGTAACTTGTGTGATAAGTTAGTGGCGTGTTCTGGCATCATTAAGCATGGTAAATGTAGTTATCTTCCTGCACTGCATCCTGGGGGCCTGTAGTTCTTCCATGTACCAACCGGTATATCGAACGGTCTTTCACGTACCCTTGGGTATATTGAAAGGTACTTCACGTACTCGGTAGTATATCGGAAGGATCTTGTCGTACGGTTGTGCATTAGACAGAACCACTACGGATTTGAGATCCCATGTACCTTGTGTATATCGGGAGACCCTTCTAGGATTCCTATACCGACTGAGTTAACCTATTGGTCATCTTGGTGTGGCAGTACACCGAGAAAAACACTCGGGGAGCTACTACGCACGTGCTTCAGGTAGTTTGGTTATACGGTCAGGGGTACGGTCCTAATCCTCCCTAGTTAGTGCTCTTCAATATTGGTCCGAGTATAACTATTGGACCCTGTGGTATATCGCAAGTTGCACCTCCTTGACAATCTTGTGAGGTTCCAAACCTGTGAATCCCCACCTGTCACATAAGTTTGCTTGCGGATTTAGATTGTGTAGATATTGGATTGATTTTTTCTTTTTTATAGGTTATACACTTAGGAGAAATTTTGATCCGTTCATCCTGGCCGATCAACCTCTAAGAAGATCCAAAAGGATTCTCAATTTACCACCTGAATATTCCCTTAACCAAGAGGAGAACTCAGGAGTAAGAATGGATCAACCGATCACATATGTGCCACATGAGGAAGATGCCTCTACTCCAAAGTCGGGAACGAACTACTCGTCTACCATAAACATACCTATCTCTGATCCAGCAAAACCTTTGATAGGAGCACCATCTACCTCATATGACACATCCTTCCATTATTTGATGGAGGGACATCCTCGAGCTGCAAATTGGATTTTCAGTCAACCCCAGGATGAATCTGTATCAACATCATTTGGTTCATCTGCATCCTTTTGGGACACATCTCTAGGATGACATTTCACCGATTTTGGGTCAATCCCCATGGAAGAAACCATGCCTCTTCTTTGGATTCCTTATGCCACTTTATGAACACATGAACCATTTGCGCATGGTTGGTGAACAACTTAGGCGCCAGAGTCTCACGCAACAAGCAAACATTCCAGATACACCCATGTTTCAATATACCCCTGTGCATTCTTTATCATTCACTTCACCAGAATCATCCTTACCTAGATCAGCCACTTATGAACCAGGTCAACCCTCATTCCCTATGAGCACACCTATAATTCAGGTGATTGATTCTATACCTACTATGACTCCAACCATGGCACCCTCTGAAGGGAAAACTTCAGCCTATGTTAACTTTGGAACACTACCTCCACCTCCCCCACCTCAAAACTTGAGGGGAGGATATAATTTTCCTGTAGGTCTACTGTCAGGTGGAAGTAATCCTTTTGTTAGCACTCAACCTTTGGTCATGAGTCAACCTAGAATCAGTGGTCAGCATTTGGTCACCAGACACATTCCAGTTTGTAGACAACTTTCAACTGGAGGGTAACCCCTAATTGGTGGACCTAACCTGACTGGGAGCAATAACCCAGCCATTAGTCATATCATGAGTGGAGGATACACTTCTCATCCGAGTTTCAGTATGGTTGACAGTCCTCTTCCAACCATCGGACAACCCATGTGGACACATCATGAGGGGGGGCCATCCATTTGGACCCAACTTCCATGGGGACACATTATCCCAGGAAATTATAACACCAATATCGAACAAAAATATCCAGGAAAACGTTTTCTTGGATTACCCTACCCTGGAAACCCTAATACCCCATGGAGGCACCATAATCTCCCTCCAACCGGACCTCCAGCCAGCGGGGCACCCCCACCACCTCCACCACCACCACCTACACCCCATTATGGAGGAGGAGGACCCTCGCCTTATGGCAGAAGACCTCCCCATTCTGGAGGAGGTGGACCCCCTCCTTACGGCGGTGTCCCACCCCACTTTGGAGAAAGTGGACCCCCGCCTTCCGCCAAAGGACCAAATTACTCTGGAGAGGGAGGACCCCCACCTTCCAGTGGAGTACCACCCCACTATAGAGGGGGAGGACCCCCACCATCTAGCAGAGGACCACCTTACTCTGGAGAGGGAGGACCCCCACCTTTTGGTGGAGGACCACCACATTCTAGTGGAGGCAGACCCCCACCTTATGGTGGAGGACCACCTTACCCTGGAGGGCCCCCACCTTTTGGTGGTGGGCCATGTCATTGTGGTGAAGGAGGACATCCTTCTGGTCCCCCTCCTAACACCGGAGGCCCACTCCCATATGGCCAAATTCCTATGGGAGGACCCTACAATCAATCTGTTCATGGTCCTACTGGTACACAGATGCCATATCAATATTACCAGTATCCGTAGGCCAACCAACAATTACCTTCTATGGCTACATTAGATCTTCCAGATTTATCACGGTTGACCAACGATCCCATCTATCACGGCACTAATTGGTCGACTATTCCGGTGAAGCTTCCATCGTACATCCCGAAGTCTGACAAAAAACCGGGTGAGGACCCCAAAAACCATGTAATGACATATCATTTATGGTGTTCGTCCAATTCCCTAATGGATTATTCCATCTGTTTACGGCTATTCCAGTGAACCCTCACCGGCCCTGCAGCCAACTGGTATATCAAACTACCACCCCACTCTTTTCATGACTTTCGATCCTTGGCCATGTAGTTTTTGACTCGTTTTCAGTTACCAATCCGATACGAAACCGGTACAGATCTTTTGACCTCTTTCTGACAAAATACCACCACTCACAATTCTGATCATATTAACGAATGGAGGTAGAGACAACGTTTGATAAAAGCTCCCATTCTGGACCAAATTCTTGCGGATTCGTTTACTAAGTCACTCTTACCCATTGTAGCCAAATATGTCTCCATGGGTGGGGCCATCACCGAAGAGCAATCTATAGCACGTGCCCAGTACTTAGACTTGGTCTATGCTCAATCTGGAACCCTATATGATATTGTCCCCGATGCACCTCACTCTACTTACAACCCAACAAAACTACCCCCGGGACCTCATGCCAACGGCATCATAGGTTCCATTCAAAACCAGATTGTTTCTCAATCCAACACCCATGCTAGTTCCACTCCATCCCCATCACAGTCGGGGAACAACACCAATCAATCACCCATCCCTACTTCCACTGAAGAGGTGAATTTAGTTCAATCTACTTCACCTCATAAATCCAGTGGAAAAAAAAGAACAAGGGGAAAAACAAAAAACCTTCTAATCAGTAGGAACCAAAATAGAACAATTCTGATACCACCAAACCTAAGTGGAAGGCTAAGTTTCCATGTTTACTGTACGCTGATGACCACTTTACCAAAGAGTTCCCACATTGGGACGAGGTCCAAAAGTTCCTCAAAGGGAACCCCACACCCGTATTTCTAACCGATCCCTTCCCCATGCAACAGTAACAAATGATCACACAACAACCCTCTCCCTCTCAAGAAGAGTCATCCTCTATCGCTCATGTTCTCATGATGCGTAGTGAAACTGTCAACTTGAATACATGATCCCGTTCTTATGACTTGGTCCCATCGAAGGAACCTAACGGAAGTAATACTAAAAAAGCTTTTGTTTCTACATCGGACATTCCCGCGCTGCAAGGTTATCTCGCTATTGAGAAACCTTCATTTGATTCAGTGCTATGTCTGCCCAAGAGCACAATTAGGAAAGTCATTTTCAATCCCAATACTCGAGCTGCTCAGAATTACAACATTGTAGAGGACCTAGCTCAAGCACCTTGTGCTATGCCGACATTGGAAGTCTTGCAAAACTTCCCTAATCAGCGTAAGACTCTCCTTGCTGCTATCGGTGTTGTAGCCCCCGATTCCTCGAACACTATCATGTTCTGACTCAAGTACTTTAAACCGATACTTTCCCACCAACTAGCATTCCAAATTGTTACCAATGTTGCTAGGAATATCATCCATCGTTCTGTGTTAGACGAGGGAGCATCCACCTCGGTGATGTCGTTATCCTATTGGATAGCCATCGGCTCTCCCGATTTGAACCGTTCCCCTACCATGTTGAAAGCATTTGACAGTCGTGGATTCCAACCACACAGGTTGTTGCAAGCTTTGGCTATATAGCTGGGGGGAAAGACCATTTCCATCAATGTGGAAGTAATTCCTGCCCCATTGGATTATAAACTACTACTTGGTCGCAATTGGTTTTATGCCATTATTGTGGTCGCATCATTTGTATTCTGCATCGTGCAATTTCCCCACCAAGAGAAAATTGTTACTATTGACCAACTTGATTTATGTACACCAGACACCACTACTCATCCTGGTGACAATGTACCCCTCTTAGTTCATTCGTCCTAGATATATGAGAGTGTGGGGGTTGGACTCCTCAAGGACTCATCCCTTATGGGAGTCTTTCCATCATCAGATCCCCCTTCCCATGTTGCCACGGTGAACATGATTTCCTCTATGATCCCATAATCATCCAACTCTAATGACCAATGGCTCATGCCCACGCTTGATACGTTGGCCTATATTGAATACGTTATACCTATCACACCAGCAGAAGCTACATACAAGGCTATCCTATCAGCATCTGATGACCACTCTTCAGTGACATCTACATCATATTCTCCACCACTACAATGGTCTTCATCCCTACCCGATTCTCTCCTTCGAACTTTCCATTCGGATGAGTCTATTATGGAGGTTATGAGTGTGGATGAAACCTCATGGGAAGACCTCCACCATCGATCATCTTTTCTACCACCACTAGATTCCGTGGAGAATCATATTGAAACCCTCATTATGCCGGATGTCATTCCTTACCCCAATCTCCTATCCTCACTTGTGATACGGTAACTGAGGGTAATTTGGTGAACATCGAACCTACCGTACCGATCAACATCTCAACAACACCTGGAGTCGTGGAAAATATTCTTATACGCCACAAGTGCTCTCCTAAAGAGCTTACATCCTACACGGCCTTATTTAAACAATTCCACGATGTATTTGCATGGAGCTACAAGGAAGTGCTTGGGATTGATCCTGCCATCATTGTTCATGAGATCAAAACATATCCCGAGGTTAAACTCGCCCGACAAAAGTTACGTCCAGTGCACCCCAGAAAGACTATGACTATAAAGGCTGAGATCAAAAAGTTGTTGAAAGCTAGCTTCATTTACCATGTCCCCTTGACAAACTAGGTCTTTGATGTCGTCCCTGTTGCCAAAAAGTAGGGCACCATTAGGGTATGCGTCGATTACAGGGATCTTAATAAGGCTTGTCCCAAGGACAACTACCCTACCCTATTATCGACCAAATCATCGACAACTATTCCTGGAGTGTCATATTCTCATTTATAGATGGATTTTTCGGCTACAATCAAATTGAGATCCACCCGACCGACCAACACAAAACTGCTTTCATCTGCTCGTTGGGTACGTTTGTGTATCATAAACTACCCTTTGGTCTTAAAAATGTTGGTGCCACATTCCAGTGAGCTATGTCGTATGCCTTTCATGACATGAAGGAATTTGTAGAACCATATCTCTACACCCTCCCTGCTCATTCGCATCATCGAGAGTTCCACATTGATCATCTGATGGCAGTATTCCTCAGATGCAGGAAGTATAACATTTGTCTGAACCCTCACAAGTGCATATTCTGTGTCAAGTATATATGCCTCCTAGGCTTCATTGTTTCTAAATATGGGATCCGCATTGATCCCTTGAAGGTGGAAGCCCTCGTTGCTCTTCCACCCACCACTAATATACCGGAACTACAAAGTTTGCAGGGGAAGGAAAACTACATAGGGCATTTTGTGTGTAATTTCATTGAGAAAACGCAGGGATACATGCGGTTGTTGAAGAAGGATGTACCATTTATCTGGGATGACTTTGCTCAGCAATCCTTCGACAACTTAAAACATGTTATTACCCATGCTCCTATACTTCAACCGCCTAACTACCACAAGGACTACATCCTCTATCTTGTTGCTTCTACTACCACCATCGATATGGTCTTGGTTCAGGAATATAGCGACGCCCAGGAACATGTGATATACTACCTGAGTAAGGGTCTCATTGACTCTGAAACATGCTATTCACATGTCAAGAAAATCGATCTTGTAGTAGTCATTTCTATCCAAAAGTTCTGTCACTACATTCTCCTCCGCACTACCACCATTATTGCCGACTCTAACCCTATGTACCACGTTCTCACGCGTCAAGTACTAGGGGCAAATTATTCGCGTTGGATCGCCATCCTTCAAGAGTTTGACCTCCAATTTGAGAAGGTTAAGTCTAAAAATTATCTGGTCTTTGTGGAGCTCATATGCGATCTTCCCTGTATTAACACGAAATCTGAGCCTATGGACTCTTTCCCCGATGATTCTTTGTTTTTTATCAGTACTTCTGACCCTTGGTATGGATATATCACTTTGTATCTCCAAACCCAATGTTTCAGCCCTCAGCTATCTCACGACGACCGTATTTGTGTGCGTCACCACGCCAAGTACTACATGATGATTGGTGATACCTTATACTGTTGTGGTGTTGATTCAATCCTCCGACAATGTCTAACCCACGAGGAGGATGAACATGTTCTGAATGACTGTCACTCTAGGGCTTGTGGCGATCATATTTCTGGGATGGATACAGCTCAGAAGATATTGCGCGGTGGATACTATTGGAATTCAATCTTTAAAGATTGCATTGAGGCGGTCAAGAAGTGTCCTCCCTGTAAGATTTTTCATTATAAAAGGTGCTCGCATCCAGCCCCACTACATCCCGTTATTGTCGTCGACCCCTTTGCAAAATGGGGCATAGATTTCATGCATTGTAAGCCTACCTCAGTCGGGGGGCACGGTTACGTCATCGTTGTCGTTGACTATTTTACCAAGTGGGACGAGGTGATTCCTACATACAAGGAAGACAACAATACTTCCTCACTCTTCAATTTTAACCACATTATTGCACGATTTGGAGTCCCACAAGCCATCGTTACTGATCATGGATCCCATTTTCAGAATCAGATGGTGGATGAGTTGAGTTCCAGATTGGGTTTTCACCATGAGAACTCAAATCCATATTACCCACAGTCCAATGGACAAGTAGAGGCCATCAACAAGGTCTTGAAAACCATGATCCAACGGATGGTAGGGACACATAAGTCAAACTGACACAATATGCTTTTCTCAGCCCTTTTGGCATACTGGTCTTCCGTGAAAACTGCCACTGGTTTCACACCCTTTCAACTGGTCTATGGACTAGATGTAGTACTCCCGATAGAGTTCTAGATCCCATCGCTAAAACTCATTGTCGAACTCCTTCCCGATACCACCGCTAAGGAAGAACGTTTCCTCCACCTAGCAAAACTCGACGAAACCCGTCGTGATGCTTCCTTGGCTAACGAATCTCATAAGAAGCGCATCAAGGCATAGTATGAAAGATCCATCAAGCCTCGTTCTTTTAACGAGGTTGATCTAGTCCTCACATACGACCAGAAACATGATAAGATGGGGGTAGGAAAACTCGAGTCCATGTGGCATGGTCCATATGTGGTAAAATGAGTGTTGGAGAAAGGAGCATATGAGCTCAAAGATTATGATGGGATATCTTTAGGGGAGCCTCGCAATGAGCTCTTCCTAAAATGGTCACCTATGCTTAGATTTTATGCATTAGTACTATGTATATATTGTAAATGATGTGTGTTTTGTGTGGTGTGACGCTTTGATTGATTGTGATAGGATCTTGTTTCTACGCTTATACCATGTTATTCCTGGATGTGCAGATAGAAACATGTTTTGGATTTGTGGATAGCACCAGTCTGCATACCCGTAACCTCACTTCGGCAGCTTGGGTGCTTTACTCTCCTACCGGAGAGCTTATTAGTTCAGGAGGAAGTTGTCTAGGTCCAAAGTGCTGCTGCTCTAGGTCCCAGCATCAGATCAAGTATTCTAGTAGTTGTACTTGGGCCCTCATGCCCTAGATGTGAAAGTATTTCAGTAGCCCGCAATTCCGCAATGCATTCATGCATTGAGGGTCATTAGCCACTTGGGAATCATCCAATTCATGCTCTCTTTCACACCATTGGACCATCTTTACCACCTAAACATGTCCAAACATCAACAAAATACCCATTATAAGAGTATCCAACTCCCCAACTTCTCAATTTCTGGTAGAGTCTTGAGTTCATGGGGGCATTTGATGCTGGCACACCCCGTCCGTACAGACAGGGTGCCATCAACGCATGACATCCCCACTGCGATGGTGCCAAGAAGCCCTCGACACACATCCCGAAAGGGAGAAGTGCGTTGGGCTGAAGGCACAATTCCCCCCATTTGCACAATCCAAAAACTTGGAAATTGGAAGCAAAAGACAATTCTACTCCAATGAAAATGCAAAGGGAAAATTTCAAGGTTACTAAGTGCTGACGGCACTGCAAATGGTTGACCGGAGCTCCCGCAATCAACCCTTGAAAAACGGCTTCAAATGGTATTTTCACCCCCAATTTGGTAAAAAACAAATAGTAACTAGTTTTTACTATTTACCCCTATTTTATATATTGGAAAAGGAATATTCCCTTTTTAATTTATTCTTTTGTGGGTTATTTTTCAATAGTTGGGGTTATTTTTGTGTCTATATACATAATTGATCATTCTGACCCAGTTTTTGAAGTCTACAAGTGAAGTAAAGTGTCGTGTTTAAACTGTTTGCCACTATTGTGGTCATCTTATGCCTGTTTTCAGGTATGAACAACTCTTCGAGCGTTTTTGTGTTATTATTTCGCTTGTGAAAACTGAATATTAATGACAGCGAGCTTACTCTTTGTTCCTTCTCGTGCTCGTAAAACAATGAGAATAAGTTACCAAGTTATCTTTTATCACCTTTTCAGGCTCGTAAAACTCCCACAAAAAAAGAGACCCCACATGAGTCTTCCTTTAAGCTCTTATCAGGCTCCCTAAATACAAAAAGATCGCCAAGCGAACTTGATGTTTTCACGCTTGTAAAAGTATTTGAATGGTCATATTTTGGTGATAGTTTACCCCTTTTCCAGACTAGAAGGTACTATTTACGAAAAAGGAGCACTCTAGCCAAGCATGACTAGAAGATTTCTCTCTCACATTGTTTTATCCTTTTTCAGGTGAGGAAACTAACTTTTACGAAAAACAACGGTGGAGTCTTCTTTAGTTCTTTTCAGACTCTCTAAACATGAAATAACACCGAGTTTTCCTTCTTTGGACTCGTTAAAATCTAACATAGAAGGGCCCATTTTGGGACGAACCCCTCCTATCCTAGGTTCGTAAAATATTTGGGATTGGACTTGTTCGAAGGATGAGCTATACCGAGCATCTATTACCCTCCTAAAGCTCATTAAAAAACAAAAGAGGTACTCATCAATCTTGATGGGGAAAAGGAAAAATTTTGTGTTACACTATAATTTACGGTAGTACATAGTCACTCTTGAACATGGCACTCATATGCAAATGCATTCAGTACTTGGGTAATCGGTTTGTCATTTGAGTCACTGGTCCCATGAGTCTTCTTACTCTTTTGGGTCATCCAAAGAATGCTTCCAACATTAGTTGCATTAGGGGGTCAGCATCATTCTATTCATGTCAATACTGCCAATTCATGCCATGCCCATGTTCAAGAGGATTTTTGGTCATTCATTCAGTATATGTAGTCAGTTCACCTTCCATCATGTTGGTTGTCTTTGATTCAGTATCACACATTACTGTCCAATTTGCTTCAAAAATCTATGATCGCATTTTGTGTCGATGATGGGGGATTCATCATGGCCCTCCTTCGATGGATTCATCCTTGTTGACTTCAATGTAAATATTAGATCCAGAGATCACTACTCCCTCTGGATCACTCTGAGATCTCAAGTGGTATGAATCTCAATGTCAGTACATACTCATAAAAACATAGACTCAAAAACCTAGATCTACATTTACCAACTAACATATAAATGCAATCAACCACAAAGACAACAGATGTACTCTAGAACCCTTTCGAGAAAAACCAGCTAACTAGGGGGCTATCTTCTCTCTCAATCCCAAAGCATATAGAAGTATAAATGACAGTACAATACAGGATTACCTCAGTCGGTAACTCAATCCCTCTAAAATAGCACATACCTCAAATTTGCATGCATCCAGCTGATGCATGCACTGAAGAAGTAATCCCTAACTTCCAAACTGGATCTAAGTGCTCCGATGGTGCCTCTAACCGATCTGCCCTCTCTAGATCTCTATACTCTGATCTTCTTGCTCTAAAGACTTCCCATTGATGAAATTGTCCCTCTCTGCATGCACAAGTGCGCCCTCCCCTCTGGATGTCAAATGCTCGTAATGGTCCATATCTCAACAGATCTGAGCTCCAATTATCCCTAACCTTCCTCACATCTTGAGGCAAGGATATCCTGGAAGTCACAGACACTGAATCGGTTAATCTATCTCACAAGTAGCTTCTCCTCCCTCGGGAAAAACGTCCTCCTCCAAGAGAACTCGGCCTCCTCCAATCTCCACAGTAATCTCATTGTTGAGCTCTCTCAGCTCACAGCAATGGGTATCTAGCCTCTCTAGAACTGAAGGTCACTGATCTAGCTCAGATCTGACCTTCCTAGCTCCTACAGCAACTCCTCTCTATCTCAGAAAGACACCCCACATGTGCAAATTCACCCTCCTCACTCTAGCAGTATCTCTCTCCGACAATGCAACTGAGTAACCTCATCTGGGGACCCCCTGCCCCTATGAATAATCTCACTGATGAATTAGGTTTGCCAAAACCCTAATTCCCAGTACATGCAAAATGTCACTTTTGCATGCAGTCACTGAATGCTGACAGGTCATGCAATCCTCATGCATGCAAAGGTAAATCTCCCATGAAGCTTTGCATGCAGTCCCCACTAGACTCATGCCACTGAATAGAGTGCCTCTACTCCATCCTGATGCCTATGTAGCTAATGTACCTCCATGTAAGGCATCTGAACCATGGAGGACTTCCCAAAGTTACCATAATCTAACACTCCCTCTTAACGAGGGAAGTCCTGACACTGATGCATGGATCCATCAAGCCCGCTGTTGCTGCCACTCACCTAACTGATCTTCTTGTCACTGCTCTCTCACTTGAATAACTCTGATCAATCTCCATATGTGTGGCTTCAAAAGAAGCCCCCCTGTCAACCACTGTTGACTCTGTCACTGCACTCAGACTCAGACTCCCTCTAAGTCTCTGCTGCTGTAACCAACCCTAAAGACCTATGTCAAGTGGATCTACTTCTCCGTAGATCATCTGCCTATTGCCTTGAGTTGACTCAAATCTGTGAGTCAACTCCCTCTGTCTCTGAACTAACTGAACTGACTGAGCTCTCTCCTGATCCAAGTCCATCTCAACCATGTCATACCAGCTCACTCTCTGACTAGTGCCTGCATAAGCAGCATGCTCATCCATCTGATATGAGGCCCAAGGGCTCAATTTCCTGAGACTCATCATTGTCATGAGCGTCTCGCTCATCCATTGGAACTCCAGAATCACTGCCCTAATCCTCATCATGGTGAGCATCTCGCCCACCCATCTGCTGAACAGGCTCACTCCTCCTGGCCTCATCTCTGCTATGAGCATCTTGCTCATCATCCCCCTCTGCATATGAAGAGGATGCACTCAACCATCCTGATGTGCCTAAGGTAGGTTTTCCATGAAACAAATAATCACCATCGATCCTGTGACCAAGTAAAATTGGGTCTACTCCTCTAGGATAGGTGAAGAAATGATCCCTATGAAACACTAAAAGGTATCTTGCAGCTGCCAATGCTGCCACTGAGAGAACACTCCCTCTCAGTCCTGGAATAAAGAACACTCCTGAAACCTACAGGAGCTCTCCATGGTCAAGCAGGAATCTCACTCTTCCCACACCAATAACTAAATGGTCAACCCCGTGACCATCCCGAGTCAACTGTAATGCCGTATGATCAAGGATCAGGAATGAGTCTCGCACTCCTGTCATATGACAGATGAGAGTAATGTCCACTCTCCATATCTGATCAACCTGAGCCTCTAGTGGGATACTATCATGTCCTGACTGAACTGTGGCTAGTGAGAACTCCTTCTCAAACAGATAAGAGAACTCATCAACCTCCTCTGCTGCAGCCACCTACTCATCCTTCACCTTCTTCACCTTCTTCTTATGCGGACGCTGTCCCGCATAATGTCCATACTCATTGCAGGAGAAGAATTTGATCTTGCTCAGATCCTTCTTTTGTCTGCCTCTCTGCTTCCCGCCTGCTGCGAGAGCCACATCCTCCTCCTCTGGAGTAGTAGAAGTTGAACCCTGAATGTACCCTCTTCAGGTCTCCTCCTGTGTGAAATAATCCCACAGTCGATCCCACTTGGGAAGGTTCTCACGACCTATGATAGACTAAACAAACACTGCCCATGACACAGTCACACCATTCAAGGCCTTTCAAACCAGCTCACTGTCCTCTACCTTCTCACCGACTTCTCCCAACTCATCTCTCACCTGAGAGATCTTGGTAAGATAGGTAACCATGTTCTCATCTTTCCCCATCTTGATGCTTCTCAACTTCTCTCTGAGAACCATCTTCCTCTTTTCATTGGAGCTCTGGTACAGACTAGTCAACGCATCCCACATCTCAAACACATTGTCTTTGGTAGAGACATGTGGGATGAGGTGATCCTTGATCACATCATGAAGGATCCTCTGATCCTTTACATTCTTCTTGTCATACACTGCCTTGGCAGTGGCATCAGACAGAACAATAACTGGATTTGTTGTCGTGATGTTCACAACATCCCATAGCTCACTCTCTTTCAGCAAGAGAGTAATACGTGCCCTCCATGCACTATAGTTAGAGGCACCATACAACCGGTCCTCCACACTCAAACTGGAAGCCATACTCACCCAACTCAAGAAACTATAACCCACAGTGAACAAGGGTCTCTCATGATCACAGATCTGGTAGATCTGTCTCCGATCTAACCACAAACCAACTAAACTGATAGATCTAACCTCTACACCCTTAGATCTGAACGAGAATGTTCAGATTTGGTATATCTGGTCTCTATCTCCATAGATCTACTAGATCTATCTCAGATCTACTCACCACCACTGCAGATATATGTGTCACTGCTCACCCTGATCCTCAACAGGGCTTTGATACCATGTAAATATTATATCCAGAGATCACTACTCCCTATGGATCACTCTGACATCTCAAGTGGTATGAATCTCAATGTTAGTACATACTCATAAAAACATAGACTCAATCAACTAGATCTGCATTTACCAATTAACATATAAATGCAATCAACCACAAAGACAACAGATGTACCCTGGAACCCTTTCGGGAAAAACCAGCTAACTAGGGGGCTATCTTCTCTCTCGAGCCCAGAGCATATAGAAGTATAAATGATAGTACAATACAGGATTACCTCAACCGGTAATTCAATCCCTCTGAAATGAGACAGACCTCAAATTTGCATGCATCCAGCTAATGCATGCACTACAGAAGTAAGCCCTAACTGCCAAACTGGATCTGAGTGCTTTGATGGTGCCTCTGACTTATCTGCTCTCTCTAGATCTCTCTGCTCTGGTCTGCTCGCTCTGAAGACTACCCACTGATGAAATCGGCCCTCTCTGCATGCAAAAGTGTGCCCTCCCCTCTAGATGTCAAATGCTCATACTGGTCCAGATATCAATAGATCTGAGCTCCAATTGTCCCTAACCTTCCTCAAATCTTGAGGCAAGGCTATCCTAGAAGTCACAGACTCCGAATCGATCAATCTAGCTCACAACGAGCTTATCCTCCCTAAGGAAAAACGTCCTCCTCCAAGAGAACTCGGCCTCCTCCAATATCCACAGTAATCTCACTATTGATCTTTCTCATCTCACAGCAATGGGTATCTAGCCTCTTTGGACTGAATATCACTGATCTAGCTCAGATCTGACCTTCCTAGCTCCTGCAGCAACTCATCTCTATCTCAGAAAGTCGCCCCACATGTGCAAATTCACCCTCCTCACTCTAGCAGTATCTCTCTCCGACAATGCAACTGAGTAACCTCATCTGGGGACCCCCTGCCCCTATGAATAATCTCACTGATGAATTAGGTTTGCCAAAACCCTAATTCCCAGTACATGCAAAATGTCACTTTTGCATGCAGTCACTGAATGCTGATAGGTCATGCAATACTCATGCATGCAAAGGTCAATCTCCCCCGAAGCTCTACATGCATCCCACAATGGACTCATGCCACTGAGTAGGGTGCCTCTACTCCATCTTGATGCCTATCCAGCTAATGTACCTCCATGTAAGGCATCTGAACCATGGAGGACTTCCCGAAGTTACCATAATCTAACACTCCCTCTTAACAAGGGAAGTCCTTACACTGATGCCTGGATCCATCAAGTCCGCTGCTGTTGCCACTGATCTAACTGATCTTCTTGTCACTGCTCTCTGACCTGAAGAACTCTGATAATTCTCCATATGTGTGGCTTCAGAAGAAGCCCCCCTATCAACCACTGCTGATTCTGTCACTGCACTCTGACTCGGACTCCCTATGTGTCTCTGATCTTGTAACCAACCCTGAAGACCTCTCTCAAGTGGATCTACTGCTCTGTAGATCATTTGCCTATGGTCCTGAATTGACTCAGCTCTGTAAGTCAACTCCCTCTATCTTTGAACTGACTGAATTGACTGAGCTCTCTCCTGAGCAAAGTCCATCTCAACCATATCATACCAGCTCACTCTCTGACCGGTGCCTGCATGAGAAGCATGCTCATCAATCTGATATGATCCCAAGGGCTCAATTTCCTGATACTCATCACTGTCATGAGCGTCTCAGTCATCCATTGGAACTCCAGAATCACTTCCTCGATCCTCATCATGGTGAGCATCTTGCCCACCCATCTGCTTAACATGATCACTCCTCCTGGCCTCATCTCTGCTATGAGCATCTCATTAATCATCCCCCTCTGCATCTGAAGAGGATGCACTCAGCCATCCTGATGTTCCTGAGGTAGGCTATCCATGAACCAAATAATTACCATCGATCCTGTGACCAAGTAAAACTAAGCCTACTCCTATAGGATAGGTGAAGAAATGATCCCTGTGAAACACTATAGGGTATCCTGTAGCTGCCAATGCTGTCACTGAGAGAACACTCTCTCTCACTCCTAGAACAAAGAACACTCCTGAAACCTCCAGGAGCTCTCCACAGTCAAGCAGGAATCTCACTTCTTCCCACACCAGTAACTAAATGGTGAACCCCCTGACCATCCCGAGTCAATTGTATTGTTGTATGCTCAAGGATCAGGAATGCATCTCGCACTCCTGTCATATGACTGCTGAGAGTAATGTCCACTCTCCATCTCTGATCAACCTGAGCCTCTAGTGGGCTACTATCATGTCCTGACTGAATTGTGGCCAGTGAGAACTCCTTCTCAAACCAAGAAGAGAACTCATCAACCTGCTCTGCTGCAACCACCTGCTCATCCTTCGCCTGCTTCCCCTTCTTCTTATGCAGACGCAGTCCTGCATAATGTCCATACTCATTGCAGCCGAAGCATTTGATCTTGCTCATATCCTTCTTCTGTCTGCCTCTCTACTTCACGCCTGCTACAAGAGCCACATACTCCTCCTCTGGAGTAGTAGAAGTTGAACCCTGAATGTACCCTCTTTGGGTCTCCTCCTGTGTGAAATCATCCCACAGTCGATCCCACTTGGGAAGGTTCTCATGACCTATAATAGACTGAAAAAACACTACCCATGACACAGTCATGCCATTCAAGGCCTATTGAACCAGCTCACTGTCCTCTACCTTCTCACCGACTGCTCCCAACTCATCTCTCACCTAAGAGATCTTGGTGAGATAGGTAACCATGGTCTCATCTTTCCCCATCTTGATGCTTCTCAGCTTCTCTCTAAGAACCATCTTCCTGTTTTCATTGGAGCTCTAGTACAAACTAGTCAACGCATCCCACATCTTGAACACATTGTCTTTGGTAGAGACATGTGGGATGAGGTTATCCTTGATCGCATCAAGAAGGATCCTCTAAGCCTTTACATTCTTCTTGTCATACACTACTTTGGCAGTGGCATCAAACGAAAGAGTAACAGGATTTGCTATCGTGCTTTTCACAACATCTCATAGCTCACTCTCTTTTAGCAAGAGAGTAATACATGCCCTCCATGCACTATAGTTGGAGGCACCATCCAACCTGTCCTCCACCCTCAAACTCGAAGCCATACTCACCGAACTGAAGAAACTGTAACCCACAGTGAACAAGGGTCTCTCATGATCACAGATCTGGTATATCTATCTCAGATCTAACCACAAACCAACTGAACTGATAGATCTAACCTCTACACCCTTAGATCTGAACGGGAATGTTCAAATCTGGTAGATATGGTCTCTATCTTTACAGATCTATCTCAGATCTAGTCACCACTACTGCAGATCTATGTGTGACTGCTCACCTTGATCCTCAAAAGGGCTCTGATACCATATAAATATTAGATCTAGAGATCACTACTCCTCTGGATCACTCTGACATCTCAAGTGGTATGAAGCTCAATGTCAGTACATACTCATAAAAACATAGACTCAAACAACTAGATCTGCATTTACCAACTAACATATAAATGCAATCAACCACAAAGACAACAGATGTACCCTGGAACCCTTTCGGGAAAAACCAGCTAACTAGGGGGCTATCTTCTCTCTCGATCCCAAAACATATAGAAGTATAAATGATAGTACAATACAGGATTACCTCAGCCGGTAACTCAATCCCTCTGAAATAAGATAGGCCTCAAATTTGCATGCATCCAGCTGATGCATGCAATGAAGAAGTAAGCCCTAACTACCAAACTGGATCTGAGTGCTCTTACGGTGCCTCTGACTTATATTCCCTCTCTAGATCTCTCTGCTCTGATATCCTCGCTCTGAAGAGTGCTCACTGATGAAATCGTCCCTCTCTGCATGCACAAGTGCTCCCTCCCCTCTGGATGTCAAATTCTCGTATTGGTCCAGATCTCAATAGATCTGAGCTCTGATCATCCCTAACCTTCCTCAAATATCGAGGCAAGGCTATCCTGAAAGTCACAGACTCTGAATCGGTTAATCTAGTTCACAACGAGCTTCTCCTCCCTCAGGAAAAATGTCCTCCTCCAAGAGAACTCAGCCTCCTCCAATCTCCATAGTAATCTCACTATTGAGCTCTCTCAGCTCACAGCAATGGGTATCTAGCCTCTCTGGAACTGAAGGTCACATCTAGCTCAGATCTGACCTTCCTAGCTCCTGCAGCAACTCCTCTCTATCTCAGAAAGTCGCCCCACATGTTCAAATTCGCCCTCCTCACTCTAGCAATATCTCTCTCTGACAATGCAACTGAGTAACCTCATCGGGGGACCCCCTGCCTCTATAAATAATCTCACCGATGAATTAGGTTTGCCAAAAACCTAATTTTTGGTGCATGCAAAAAGTCACTTTTGCATGCATGCATGCAAAAAGTCACTTTTGCATGCATGCATGCAAAAAGTCACTTTTGCATGCAGTCACTGAATGCTGACAGGTCATGCAATACTCATGCATGCAAAGGTCAATCTCCCCTAAAGCTCTGCATGCAGTCCCCACTCGACACGTGCCACTGAGAAGAGTGCCTCTACTCCATCCCAATGCCTATGTGGCTAATGTACCTCCATGTAAGGCATCTGAACCATGGAGGACTTCCCGAAGTTACCATAATCTAACACTCCCTCTTAACGAGGGAAGTCCTGACACTGATGCCTGGATCCATCATGTCTGCTGCTGCTGCCACTGATCTAACTGATTTGCCTGTCACTGCTCTCTCACCTGAAGAACTCTGATCAATCTCCATATGTGTGGCTTCAGAAGAAGCCCCCCTGCCAACCACTGCTGACTCTGTCACTGCACTCTGACTCAGACTCCCTCTAAGTCTTTGCTGCTGTAACCAACCCTGAAGACCTCTATCAAGTGGATCTACTGCTCTGTAGATCATCTGCCTATGGGCCTAAGTTGACTTAGCTCTGTAATTCAACTCCCTCTGTCTCTGAACTGACTGAACTGACTGAGCTCTCTCCTGAGCCAAGTCCATCTCAACCATGTCATACCAGCTCACTCTCTGACCGGTGCCTGCATGAGCAGCATGCTCATCCATTTGATATGAGCCCAAGGGCTCAATTTCCTGAGACTCATCACTGTCATGAGCGTCTCACTCATCCATCGGAACTCCACAATCACTGCCTTGATCCTCATCATGGTGAGCATCTTGCCCACCCATCTGCTGAACAGGCTCACTCCTCCTGGCCTCATATCTTCTATAAGCATCTCGCTCATCATTCCCCTCTGCATATGAAAAGGATGCACTCATCCATCCCGATGTGCCTGAGGTAGGCTATCCATGAACCAAATAATCACCATCGATCCTGTGACCAAGTAAAACTGGGTCTACTCCTCTAGGATAGGTGGAGAACTGATCCCTGTGAAACACTATAGGGTATCTTGCAGCTGCCAATGCTACCACTGAGAGAACACTCCCTCTCATTCCTAGAAAAAAGAACACTTCTGAAACCTCTAGGAGCTCTCCACGGTCAAGCAGGAATCTCACTCTTCCCACACCAGTAACTAAATGGTCAACCCCCTAACCATCCCGAGTCAACTATACTGTTGTATGCTCAAGGATCAGGAATGCATCTCGCACTCCTGTCATATGACTGCTGAGAGTAATGTCCACTCTCCATCTCTGATCAACCTGAGCCTCTGGTGGGATAATATCATGTCCTGACTGAACTGTGGCTAGTGAGAACTCCTTCTCTAACCCCATCTGTTGTAGCCACTTGCTCAACCTTCGCCTGGTTCCCCTTCTTCTTATGTGGACACTGTCCCGGATAATGTCCATACTCATTGCAGGCAAAGCATTTGATCTTGCTCAGATCCTTCTTCTGTCTGCCTCTCTACTTCTCACCTGCTGCGAGAGATACATCCTCGTCCTCTGGAGTAGTAGAAGCTGAACCCTGAATGTACCCTCTTCGGGTCTCCTCCTGTGTGAAATCATCCCATAGTCAATCCCACTTGGGAAGGTTCTCACGACCTATGATAGACTGAACAAACACTTCCCATGACACAGTCACACCATTCAAGGCCTGTCGAACCAACTCACTTTCCTCTATCTTCTCACTGACTTCTCCCAACTCATCTACACTTGAGAGATCTTGGTGAGATAGGTAACCATGCTCTCATCTTTCCCCATCTTGATGCTTCTCAGCTTCTCTCTAAGAACCATCTTCATGTTTTCATTGGAGCTCTGGTACAAACTAGTCAACGCATCCCACATCTCAAACACATTGTCTTTGGTAGAGACATGTGGGATGAGGTGATCCTTGATCGCATCAAGAAATATCCTCTAAGCCTTTACATTCTTCTTGTCATGAACTGCTTTGGCAGTGGCATCATGTTAAAATTTGAGCATTAATTCACAATACTCTAGGATCTTTGCTGAGAGAATAACATCTACAGTATATCAATGCATGACAATCACAATATGACAAGCATCACAAGAATCAAAAGCATAAAGACAAGAGACACGGAGTTTCCGTGGGGAAAACCCTAAGGTGAAAAACCCCACAACTTCCTCAGAGATAGAGAAAGCAATGGCTCAACCAAAGTACAACCAAATAAAACTGAGATAGTCTCCTGATAGCAGATGATCCTCCTCCTCACTAGTGCGCCACTTTTCAAGTGAGAGTGAGTTACTTTTTCGAGTGAATAAAATAGAGATCTCCGATCTCTATTTATACTAACCTTTTTTCCCAGTGACCTTATGGGGCCGACTTGTCTATCTAGATACATCCACATTATATTATATATAATTCAGGGCCGACCCCACATGGTGGTCTAATAACCCATCGACAAGTACACACACTTGCGATACTTGTCAATCCACATGACGACACTTCCTTATAGAGGAATAACACATCTCTTATAAGGGTACAATAAATATATATAAAATACACAGATGAAATACATTCCGAAGTTACATATACATCAACACTCCCTCTTAACTAGGAAGGTATTTCTCGACATAGATCTGCTAGACAAGTCTTCTTCTCGGGATCATCATCATCAATGCATCGTCATCATCATCGTCACTGCTGCTGCTATCTCAACCAATCTCTGACTCTACTCGTCATAGGAAGTTCTATAGAGCCAGTCCTTTTTCATACTGGATGTAGGCCCACCACCTGCAGGTCTTCATCATCACTGGCCATACTGTGGAATCCTCAGGACTTATTACGTGCGTCACAAAACCTGGCTGCAGCATCCCAGGCTATTACGAGCACACAGCTCTACCTGTAGGATCTCCCAGGAGCACATTACATGTGACCCATCACAAAACCTGGCTGAAGCATCCCAGGCTGTTACGAGCACACGGCTCTACCTGTCGGATCTCCCAGGAGCACATTACATGTGATCTCACCACAAAAACTAGCTGAAGCATCCCAGGCTGTTACGAGCACACGGCTCTACCTATCAGATCTCCCAGGAGCACATTACATGTGGTCCACCACAAAACCTGGCTGAAGCATCTGAGGCCTTTTTTATCCTGTCCAGATCTCCCAGGAGCAAATTACATGTGGTCATGGCAAAACCTAGCTGAAGCATCTGAGGCCTTTTTCATCCTGTCCAGATCTCCCAGGAGCAAATTACATGCCATAGGACAAAACCTTGCAAGAGCATCTGCCAGATATCCCAAGGCACCGAATTACATGCCATAGGCAAAACCTCGAAAGACTATCTGCAAATCTCCCAGGGCACAAATTATATGTCCTCCCAAGAAAAACCTCGAAAGAGCATTTTCTATATGTCCCAGGGCACCGAATTACATGCCATAGGAAAAACCTCAAAAGACCATCTGCAAATCTCCCATGGCACAAATTACATGCTTACTTGCACAACCTAATACACGGCCACAAAGTATCATCTGACACTCATCATACATCATCCTGATGTACACATGATCATCCTGATCATCATCACTGCAACATCCTGCTGCATGTCATCTGGAGAAGCTCGTCATCCACGATCATCCTGATCATACAATGCATCCATCTGATGCACACCAAGTATCTACCTGATACATATCAACATATACAATGTATCTACCTGATACATACATAGATACATGATCCACACAATGTATCCATCAGCATACATGATCTACCTGATCATACAAAGATACATGATCCACACAATGTATCCATCAACATACATGATCTACCTGATCATACAAAGATACATGATCCACACAATGTATCCATCAGCATCCAACATGATGCGTACATACATAAATGATCCAACTGATCATATCCAGCATCCAACATAATGCGTATACAAAATACATACACATGATCCAACCGATCATATCTAGCATCCAACATGATGCGTACATACATATAAATGATCCAACTAATCATATCCAACATCCAACATGATGCATACATATATACATATAATGATCCAACTGATCATATCCAAGCAGAAACCAGAACATCATCTTGATGGTCATCATCCAGCGCTTACATCCACAGCCATGTGAAGGATCCCCCTTCCAACATGCTTGGAATGGCTTCAGCAAATGTGTCCATCACTTCTTCCTCGAAGTGTCCTCGATCTGAAGAATGCCAAGCCTCTCTCTGAAGTACTCGAACTTCACCCCGGCTAGTGGCTTCGTCAGCACATCTGCAATCTGCTCATCCGTCGCAACATACAGGAGCTTCACGGATCCTCTCTGTACCATATCCCTGATATAGTGATATTTGATCTCTATGTGTTTTGACCTGTCATGAAACACTGGGTTCTCGGACAGCTTCACACAACTCTGGTTATCACAGAAGATACCAGTAGCATCCAACGGGAGATCAAATAACTCAGACAGTAGCTTCCGTAGCCATACTGCCTCACAGCTAGCTGAACAAGCTGCAACATACTCTGCCTCAGCTGTACTCAGTGCCATGCAGGACTGCTTCCTGCTAAACCAAGAGATCACACCTGATCCCATACTGAAGCAGCACCCAGATGTACTCTTCCTATCTGCAGCACTGCCATCCCAATCTGAATCAACATAACCCTGTAGGTTAAACTTTTGATTCGCTTCATACTTGAGCCCATAATCCACTATACCCTTCAAGTACCTCAGAACATGCTTTACAACAATCAGGTGAACACTCCTCGGATCCGTCAGGAACTAGATCAATGTTTTCATAGCAAAGCAAATGTCCGGTCTCATGTTCGTCAGGTACATCAAGGACCCAATCATCTGACGATACATAGAGACATCAATCGGCTCAGATGAAGCATCACATAGAAGCTTCAGATTCGATGCCATAGGTGTGGCCATGGCCTTGCAATCCATCATCCCGAATCTCTTCAGGATATCTACTGTGTACTTCCCTTGACCAAGGAAGATCCCACCTGCACTCTGCCACACCTCCATACCTAGGAAATAGTGCATCATTCCCAAATCTTTCATATCGAATTCAGCAGCAAGCTTCCTCTTAGTATCTACAATCAGCTTTTCATCTCCTATTACAAATAAGTCATCCACATACAGGAGTAGAATCACAGGATTCCCTTCCACAACCTTGTAGTAAAGGTTGGAATCTGCTTTACTTTTGGTAAAGCCCAAACTAGATAGGAAACTGTCCATCCTACCATACCAAATTCTGGGAGCTTGCTTCAAGCCATACAAGGCTTTCTTCAATATGCACACATATGACTCCCTGTCATGTATTTCAAAGCCGAGTGGTTGTTCCACATATAATTCATCTTCAACTACACCATTCAAGAAAGTTGTCTTGACATCCATTTGGTTTATTTTCCATTTCATAGCTGCAGCCAGGGCAAGTACTGTTCTGATGGAAGTATACCTGGCTATAGGTGCAATAGTTTCTTCATAATCTATTCCCTCTTTCTGAGAGAAGCCACGAGCTACGAATCTTGCCTTGTATTTCTCCACACTGCCATCTGCAGCATGCTTGATTTTGAAGATCCATTTAGAAGTTACAACAGACTTCTCTTTAGGTCTTGGGACAATATCCCAAACATCATTCTTCATTATTGATTGGTATTCCTCAACCATGGCATCCTTCAATTCTTTCTTTTCCGCTACTTCTTCATAACTAGAAGGCTCTTTGTTCGTAATGTCACAGAGTAAAGCAACATAGCTGGTCTGTGATCTGGTTCTCTTCTTTGCTTTGTGTTCTTCTTCTGGAATGCCAAATCTTTCTGCATCTTGAATGAGCTCTCTAGCCCATGCAGGTTTCCTCTTGTGAGGGTTATCCTCACGGGGTGGATCTACAGGTTCTTGTGGATCTTCAACTTCACGAACAACTTCTGGAACTGCTTCAATCATGGTAGTGTCTTGAAATCTTGTTTCCTTAGGTTCTTCATAAACTTCGATGGGTGCCTTCCTTGATTTGATGAATGCTAAGTTTTCATCAAATGTTTCATCCTTGCTGACATCAATCTTCTTGAACCCTGGAAAGTATATTCTGTAGGCCTTCGAGCTTTTACTGTAACCCACAAAGATACCCTTATTTCCTGAAGGATCTAGTTTAGTTCTCTTTTCCTTCGGGACATGAGTGTATACTGGACCACCAAATATTCTGAGATGGCTGACTTCAGGTTTCTTACCGGAAAAGACCTCTTCTAGTGTCTTGTTGTCCAATATCTTGTGGGGTGTTCTGTTCTGCACATATACAGCTGTTCTAGCTACTTCTG
Source organism: Larix kaempferi (assembly GCA_027924585.1). Classification (NCBI taxonomy): domain Eukaryota; kingdom Viridiplantae; phylum Streptophyta; class Pinopsida; order Pinales; family Pinaceae; genus Larix; species Larix kaempferi. Next base: position 651,949 of record BSBM01000590.1, read on the forward strand.
CCCATAGATGCATAGGTAGATCCTGGTCATGGAGCATTGCCCTTGCTGCTTCCATGATAGTTATGTTCTTCCTTTCTGCAACTCCATTTTGTTGAGGAGTATAAGGAGCAGTCAACTCCCTCTTAATCCCTGAATCACTACAAAGCTTCTTGAAGTCACTTGAGGTGAATTCTCCACCATTGTCGGATCTGAATGTTTTGATCTTCTTGTCAGTTTGATTCTCCATCAAGGTTTTGAATTCCTTGAATTTATCAAGCACCTCATCTTTGCTCTTCAAGAAGTATACCCAAGTCTTCTTGGAGAAGTCATCAATAAATGAGACATAGTAAACATACCCACTCAGGGAACTGGATGACATAGGGCCACATACATCTGATGGATGATTTCCAGGATGTCTTTTGCCTTGCTTTCACTACTTGGGAAAGCCTTCTTAATGTTCTTACCTTTTGCACATCCTTTGCAAACACCTTCATGTTTGGTCTTGATTTCAGGAAGACCCTCTACTTCCTTACTTGCAAGTGGAAGTGCTCTATAGTGCATATGAGCTAGTCTTCTATGCCAAAGTTCACTTGGATCCATGGATTCATGCACCATGGCATGTTCAGGTTGTCCCTTCAATTTATACAAGCCTCCCTCTTGCTCTCCAATCACTACTGCATCATCTATGGTCTTTCCCTTTGGCCACATTAGGACTTGTCCATCCACAAATGGAACCCTCATACCTTTTGCATCCAATGCAGAGATGGAGAGTAAGTTCTTCTTGAGCCCAGGTACATAAAGTACTTCTTTCATCTTCAAGGATTTTCCAAAATCTAGGTTGTAGGAGGCTTCACCACTTCCTTTGATTGGGTATTGATAATCATCCCCAAGTTTCACCTTATGGGGTGATTCATGTTCAGATAAATTCACAAAAGATTACTTAAACCCAGTCATGTGTTTGGAAGCCCCACTATCAATCAACCAATCATTACAACCATGGGAGATGGTACCTGTGAGAGCAGAGATCAGAACATACTCTTCTTCACTTGATGAGTCATCATTACTATCACTTTCTGCCCTAGCCTTCTTCTTTGGGGGTTCATCATCCTCAGCAGCATGAGCATGAAACCTTCTTTTGCTACCCTTCTTCTTCTTGCTGGAGTTGTTGTTGTCCTTCTTCTTCTTGGGACAATTTATGGCAATATGTCCTTTCTCATTATAGGTGAAGCATATTCTTCTTTCTTTGAAGTGATGTGAAGATTTCTTGGAGTAAGATGGCTCTCTCTTGGACTTCCCTTTCTTGGTGTGAGCTGTGAGAGCTTGATCTTCATTCCCCATCTTTTCTTCTCATGCCACAAGCCTTGCTTCTTCTTTTGAGTATTCTTCCCGTAGTCTACTGAAGGAGATCAACTTCTTCCTTGCAAAAATTCCTTGGATAAAGGAATCCCATGACCTGGGTAGGCCATTTAGAGTGGTCATCACCACTTCACCATTCTCCACCATTTCATCCACTGCTTCTAGTTGTTCCTTGATCTAGGAGACCCTTGAAAAATAAGATTGAATGGTTTCTCCATTCTAAAATTTTACTCCTTTCAATTGGTTCCACATGGTCATCTTCCGATTTATGTTCTTCCCTTCAAACAGCTTGGTCAAAGAGTCAAACATCTCCTTGGGTGTCTTAAGAGAAGACACATGGGGTATGAGATGGTCTTTGATAGAATCAGCAATGATTCTCTTTGCCTTGACCAAGTTCTTCTTGTGCAATGCCTTGGCCTCTTCATCCTCTGGGATAGGGATTTCTTCTTTCACATATGAGTTCAACTCATTTTCTTCCAGGATTAACCCAATCCTATACTTCCAGGTTCGGAATTTATCAGCCCCTTCAATCTTATCCTCAATATTGGTGTGGAGAGACATCTTAAAGAGTACTTCAAATGGAAATAGAAAATATTTAGATCTTACCACTTGAAGTGCTGAAAACTGGATCTGGTCCCAAATTAGGGTTTGTCAGAGAAACCCTAAAAATTCAAAATGTGAATTTCAAATTTTTGAAAGGATAAAAAGATGCGCCTTGGTGAGCTGATCAGCCTGGTGCATTCAGAATTTGAGATCAGCAAAGTCTTGCCCTTCAGAATTGCCTTTTTGTCCTCTCGGGTTCACTAGGGAGAGCCTTGAATTAGGGTTTAAGTTTCTCGGAGATCTACCCAGCCAAAAATATTGATCCAAAGCTCTAAACTTCGATTTTTTCAAGGAGCTTCCAGCTGTGTCTTCAGATTCCAGAAATTCCTATTTTTGTGGAAACCCTAATTTTTAGGGCCAAATCTGAAAATGCTCGGAACTGAGTTCTAATTGGACAGATAGATATGCCTTAATGAGTAGAGTCAATCTACTATACTAATTTTCAAAAATCTGTGGAGAGAAACCCAATAAACAAGGAACTCAAGCTTCCGTCACCGCAAAATGTCTTCTTCTCAGGTTAGCTCTAATACCATGTTAAATTTTGAGCATTAATTCACAATACTCTAGGATCTTTGCTAAGAGAATAACATCTATAGTATATCAATGCATAACAATCACAATATGACAAGCATCACAAGAATCAAAAGCATAATGACATGAGACACAGAGTTTCCATGGGGAAAACCCTAAGGTGAAAAACCCCACAACTTCCTCAGAGATAGAGAGAGCAATGGATCAACCAAAGTACAACCAAATAACACTAAGATAGTCTCCTAATAGCAGATGATCCTCCTCCTCGCTAGTGCGCCACTTTTCGAGTGAGAGGGAGTTACTTTTCCGAGTGAATAAAATAGAGATCTCCAATCTCTATTTATACTAACCTTTTTGCCCAATGACCTTATGGGGCCGACTTGTCTATCTAGATACATCCACATTATATTATATATAATTCAGGGCCGACCCCACATGGTGGTCTAATAACCCACCGACAAGTACACACACTTGCGACACTTGTCAATCCACATGACGACACTTCCTTATAGAGGAATAACACATCTCTTATAAGGGTACAATAAATAAATATAAAATACACAGATGAAATACATTCTGAAGTTACATATACATCAACACATTAGACGGAACAGTAACGGGATTTGTTGTTGTGTTGTTCACAACATCCCATAGCTCACTCTCTTTCAGCAAGAGAGTAATACGTGCCCTCCATGCACTATAGTTGGAGGCACCATCCAACTGGTCCTCCACCCTCAAACTGGAAGCCATACTCACCCAACTGAAGAAACTGTAACCCACAGTGAACAAGGGTCTCTCATGATCACATATCTGGTAGATCTGTCTTAGTTCTAACCACAAACCAATTGAACTAATAGATTTTTCCTCTACACCCTTAGATCTGAACGGGAATGTTCAAATCTACTAGATCTGGTCTCTATCTCCACAGATCTACTAGATCTATCTCATATATAGGCACCACCACTACAGATTTATGTATGACTGCTCACCCTAATCCTCAACAGGGCTCTAATACCATGTAAATATTAGATCCCAGAGATCACTACTCCCTCTGGATCACTCTGAGATCTCAAGTGATATGAATCTCAATGTTAGTACATACTCATAAAAACATAGACACAAACAACTAGATCTTCATTTACCAACTAACATATAAATGCAATCAAGCACAAAGACAACATATGTACCCTGGAACCCTTTCGGGAAAAACCAGCTAACTAGGGGGCTATCTTCTCTCTCGATCCCAGAGCATATAGAAGTATAAATGACAATACAATACATGATTACCTCAGTCGGTAACTCAATCCCTCTGAAATAGGATAGACCTCAAATTTGCATGCATCCAGCTAATGCATGCACTGAAGAAGTAAGCCCTAACTGCCAAACTGCATCTGAGTGCTTTGACGGTGCCTCTGACTGATCTGCCCTCTCTAGGTATCTCTACTATGATATGCTCGGTCTGAAGTTTTCCCACTGATGAAATCGGCGCTCTCTGCATGCACAAGTTTTCCCTCCCCTCTGGATGTCAAATGCTCGTGTTGGTCTAGATCTCAACTGATATGAGCTCCAATCATCCATAACCTTCCTCAAATCTCAAGGCAAGGCTATCCTAGAAGTCACAGACTCTGAATTGGTCAATCTAGCTCACAACGAGCTTCTCCTCCCTCAGGAAAAATGTCCTCCTCCAATAGAACTCGGCCTCCTCCAATCTCCACAGTAATCTCACTGTTGAGCTCTCCTAGCTCTTAGCAATGGGTATCTAACCTCTCTGGAACTGAAGGTCACTGATCTAGCAAGGATCTGACCTTCCTAGATCTTGCAGTAACTCCTCTCTATCTCAGAAAGTCGCCCCACATGTGCAGATTCGCCCTCCTCACTCTAGTAGTAACTCTCTCCGACAATGCAACTAAGTAACCTCATCTGGCGACCCCCTGCCTTTATAAATAATCTCACCGATGAATTAGGTTTTCCAAAACCCTAATTCCCGGTGCATGAAAAAAGTCACTTTTGCATGCAATCACTGAATGCTGACAGGTCATGCAATACTCATGCATGCAAAGGTCAATCTCCGCTGAAGCTCCGCATGCAGTCCCCACTGGACTCATGCCACTGAGTAGAGTACCTCTACTCCATCCTGATGCCTATGCAGCTAATGTACCTACATGTAAGGAATCTGAACCATGGAGGACTTCCCAAAGTTACCATAATCTAACACTCCCTCTTAACGAGGGAAGTCCTGACACTGATGCCTAGATCCATCAAGTCCATTGTTGTTGCCACTGATCTAACTGATCTGTCTGTCACTGCTCTCTGACCTGATGAACTCTGATCAATCTCCATAAGTGTGGCTTCAGAAGAAGCCCCCCTATCAACCACTGCTAACTCTATCACTGCACTCTGACTCAGACTCCCTCTGAGTCTCTGTTGCTGTAACCAACCCTGAAGACCTATGTCAAGTAGATCTACTGCTCTATAGATCATCTTCCTATGGCCTTGAGTTGACTCATCTCTGTAAGTCAACTCCCTCTGTCTCTGAACTGACTGAACTAACTGAGCTCTCTCCTGAGCCAAGTCCATCTCAACCATGTCAAACTAGCTCACTCTCTGACTGGTGCCTGCATGAGCAGCATGCTCATCCATCTGATATGAGCCTAAGGGCTCAATTTCCTAAGACTCATCACTGTCATAGCGTCTCGCTCATCCATCAGAACTCCACAATCACTACCCTAATCCTCATCATGGTGAGCATCTCGCCCACCCATCTGCTGAACAAGATCACTCCTCCTGGCCTCATCTCTGCTATGAGCATCTCGCTCATCATCCCCCTCTGCATTTGAAGAGGATGCACTCAGCCATCCTGATGTGCCTGAGGTAGGTTGTCCATGAACCAAATAACCACCATTGATCATGAGACCAAGCAAAACTAGGTCTACTCCTCTAGGATAGGTGAAGAACTGATCCCTGTGAAACACTACAGGGTATCCTACAGCTGCTAATGCTACCACTGAGAGAACACTCCCTCTCAGTCCTAGAACAAAGAACACTCTTGAAACCTCCAGGAGCTCTCCACGATCAAGCAGGAATCTCACTCTGCCCACACCAATAACTAAATGGTCAATCCCCTGACCATCCCGAGTCAACTGTACTGCCATATGCTCAAGGATTAGGAATTCATCTCGCACTCCTGTCATATGACTGCTGAGAGTAATTTCCACTCTCCATCTCTGATCAACCTGAGCCACTGGTGAGCTACTATCATGTCCTGACTGAATTGTGGCCAGTGAGAACTCCTTCTCAAACCGAGAAGAGAACTCATCAACCTCCTCTGCTGTATCCACCTACTCATCCTTCGCCTACTTCCCCTTCTTCTTATGCGGACACTATCCCGCATAATGTCCATACTCATTGCAAGCAAAGCATTTAATCTTGCTCAGATCCTTCTTCTGTGTACCTCTTTGCTTCCCGCCTGCTACGAGAGCCACATCCTCCTCCTCTGGAGTAGTAGAAGCTGAACCCTGAATGTACCCTCTTCAGGTCTCCTCCTATATGAAATCATCCCACAGTCGATCCCACTTGGGAAGGTTCTCACGACCTATGATAGACTGAACAAACACTGCCCATGACACAATCACGCCATTCAAAGCCTGTTGAACCAGGTCACTGTCCTCTACCTTCTCGCCAACTACTCCCAACTCATCTCTCACCTGAGAGATCTTGGTGAGATAGGTAACCATGCTCTCATCTTTCCCCATCTTGATACTTCTCAGCTTCTCTTTGAGAACCATCTTCATGTTTTCATTGGAGCTCTGGTACAGACTAGTCAACGCATCCCACATCTCAAACACACTGTCTTTGGTAAAGACATGTGGGATGAGGTGATCCTTGATCGCATCAAGAAGGATCCTCTGAACCTTTACATTCTTCTTGTCATACACTGCTTTGGCAGTGGCATCAGACGAAACTGTAACGGGATTTGTTGGCATGCTGGTCACAACATCCCATAGCTCACTCTCTTTCAGCAAGAGAGTAATACGTGCCCTCCATGCACTATAGTTGGAGGCACCATCCAACCGGTCCTCCACCCTCAAAATGAAAGATAGACTCACCCAACTGAAGAAACTGTAACCCACAGTGAACAAGGGTCTCTCCTGATCACACATATGGTAGATCTATCTCAGATCTAACCACAAACCAACTAAACTGATAGATTTGACCTCTACACCCTTAGATCTGAACGGGAATGTTCAAATCTGGTAGATCTGGTCTCTATCTCCACAGATCTACTAGATCTATCTTAGATCTAGTCACCACCACCACAGATCTATGTGTGACTGCTCACCCTGATACTCAATAGGGCTCTGATACCATGGAAATATTAGATCCAGAGATCACTACTCCCTCTGGATCACTCTGAGATCTCAAGTGGTATGAATCTCAATGTCAATACATACTCATAAAAACATAGACTCAAACAACTAGATCTGCATTTACCAACTAACATATAAATGCAATCAACCACAAAGACAACAGATGTACCCTGGAACCCTTTCGGGAAAAACCAGCTAACTAGGGGGCTATCTTCTCTCTCAAGCCCAGAGCATATGGAAGTATAAATGACAGTACAATACAGGATTACCTCAGTCGATAACTCAATCCCTCTGAAATAGGATAGAACTCAAATTTGCATGCATCCAGTTGATGCATGCACTGAATAAGTAATCCCTAACTGCCAAACTGGATCTGAGTGCTCTGACGGTGCCTCTGACTGATCTACCCTCTCTAGATCTCTTTGCTTTGATCTTCTTTCTCTGAAGACTTCCCACTGATTAAATCGGCACTCTCTGCATGCACAAGTGTGCCCTCCCCTCTGGATGTCAAATGCTCGGACTGGTCCAGATCTCAACATATCTGAGATCTGATCATCCCTAACCTTCCTTAAATCTCGAGGCAAGGCTATCCTGGAAGTCATATACTCCGAATCAGTCAATCTAGCTCACGACGAGCTTCTCCTCCCTCAGGAAAAACGTCCTCCTCCAAGAGAACTCGGCCTCCTCCAATCTCCACAGTAATCTCACTATTGAGCTCTCTCAGCTCATAGCAATGGGTATCTAGCCTCTCTGGAACTGAAGGTCATTGATCTAGCTCAGATATGACCTTCCTAGCTCCTGCAGCAACTCCTCTCTATCTCAAAAAGTCGCCCCACATGTGCAGATTCACCCTCCTCACTCTAGCAGTATCTCTCTCCGACAATGCAACTGAGTAACCTCATCTGGGGACCCCCTGCCTCTATAAATAATCTCACTGATGAATTAGGTTTGCCAAAACCCTAATTCCTGGTGCTTGCAAAAAGTCACTTTTGCATGCATGCATGCAAAATGTCACTTTTGCATGCAATGACTGAATGCTGATAGGTCATGCAATACTCATGCATGCAAAGGTCAATCTCCCATGAAGCTCTGCATGTAGTCCCCACTGAACTCATGCCACTAAGTAGAGTGTCTCTACTCCACCCTGTGGGCTATGCAGCTAATGTATTTCCATGTAAGGCATCTGAACCATGGAGGACTTCCCGAAGTTATCATAATCTAACATTCAACACATCATCCGAGGATTGAATCTAGAAACCAATCAAGTACCTTGGGCCTACATGCCTCAATGGCAGGTTACCTCGTTTTCAACATGAGTTTACATCATTGACTCTTGATTGAAAGATTCCATCGATTGTTCGACCTCAGCTCATTGATTCACATTCAATGGTATGTATTGTGATACTTTGGGAATCATTGACATCAATGGTGATTTCCCTCTTGCTTGTTAACGGTATACATCAATGACCGGTAATCAAGTGGTTTCTACCATGTTCGACTCCAAGACATTTGTAATCACATTGTTAGATTCGTATCATTGCGGGTTCAACTTGAATACCCTGGGGAAATCATATCTTACCCAGGCTACGATGGAGATTGTTTGAGTCTTATTACACGGATCCACTTTGTATTGGTTGTGGTTGTGTTGTCATCTCATCATGGATCTACGATTGTGTCCTGTAGCCATGATTGTGTTTAGTCAGTGCCTACTACGATGGATATGCAGTGTATTGGTCGGCATCCATGTGATGAGTCATGTGAGACTAGTATCTCAGTGGCTTGTACTGCAGTACCTTCTTCTATCTAACAATTCCTTGCCATCAATCCTTACAAATCATTTCGCCTGTCTTATTTTACCAGCTTCATGCTTTGGAGGGCATTTTGTTATACCCAAATCTCGTCATCATGAGTCATGTATTAACTCAGTGCCTTAATCCCTGAAGTTTCCCTGGCTAGAACATCATTGAGCAAGTTGTTGACCTCGTCTTCCACCATTCCTAGTAAAGCTGGTGCATCCTGCTTCCTAGCAAGGGGCGCCAAACCTTGGTTGGCGCCTGATGTACACTAGAAGCCTGCGCCAGTGGCTCTTGCTTCCTTCATGCAAGTTGTGCCTGACCCTTCCTAGCGCATGTTGTCTTCATGCAGAGTGCGCCATGGTTGGTTAGAGTGGATAACAAGGGGGCTTCGAGCGAATTCGCGAAGCTGGGTGACATGGATTCATATCCCTAATTGATAGGAACATATGGTATTCATCTCCTAACCTAATGGGAAGATCCCTTAGACCTCTCCCCCAATCCTCAACCTACTATATCCTCCTACCCTTATAAATAAGACCTCTCTCTCCATTGGGAAGGGGGGAATGACTATAGCACTTACATGCTGGTGGAATTACCCTAGGTGATCCCTATTCATCTCTTGGGAGGCACACACACCCTTTGGAGGCTTGGCTTGGACTGTTGGAGGAAGGTTACAGTGTTAAGGCTTGGGTTGTAATCATCACTCTTCTATGTATTGCCCACTTATTTACAGTAATATAATCTCTTTCCATAAATGTCTTTTTGTGTTAATGATATTTAGAGCTTTCTTCCTTAATTGTTAGCTTAGATCGGTTAGTGTTTAGATGTGCTTTTGCTGTTTGTTTGTCTCTATATGCTTGACAGAGTTTTGCAGCTCTAGATCTGGAGACCACGGAACTTGGAGCAACAAAGAGGAGAAGGATTTGCGAATCTATAGGTAAGACATCTATCTACTTGAATCTCTAATTGATATAGGAAAGTAGATCTATATTTTGTATTCATTTGTTCTAGATCCACCTGGACTAGGGAGATCACGCTCGCGTCCGCTCAAGTAGATTATCCACAAACAAGGAGGGAAAACTCAAAGCAAGAAATTTCATTTGGTCAACTGGAAAATAATCAAAGAAAACGGAAAGAAAGGAGGACTGGGAATCCAGGAGCCAGCTTCAATGAACAAATCCTTAGGTTCCAAAATCGCCTGGAAGCTTATATCGGGGAAAAAATAATGGTGGAAGGAAGCTATCTGGAAAAAATACACAAGGAAATCCTGCCTAAGGTGCCTAGATAATCTTATGGAAAGAAAAAGCACTAGCACTTGGGATCTCATCTACTCCTCTACTAGTCTAATAAAAGACAATCTCTACTGGATCTAAGGTAATGGGAAAAGAATCAACATTTGGACCGAAAAAATAATGGGATCTCTGCCTCTTTGCACAATCCCAAGTCTCACAGAAATTAGACAATGGATGCAAAACAAAGGAATTCACAAACTCAAAGATTTCTCAATTTGGGGGGACTCGGGATCTTGGGAAGGATGGAAACATCTAGAACCTCCAGATAATCTCAAGCAAGACTTCCTTCTCCTCCTAATTTCATTGCACGGGAAAGCTCCTATAAACCTAAGGGAAAAAGATAGCAGAGGATGGGGAGGAGCTGGTCACTACACAGTTAAGGAAGGATATGAAAACTTAACCATCTCCAATGGCATTCCTTCCCAAAAGATTTGGACAAAAGTTTGGAACCCCGATTGCATCCCAAAAGTTAACTACTTTTTCTGGCTTCTTGTTCACAATAAATTGCTAACTGCAAACAATCTAAGGACAAGAGGAACTGAAGGCCCCTATAGGTGCGGACTGTGTAGAAACTCAGAAGAGAACGCTCAGCACCTGCTTTTAGAATGTGAATTTTCCCAATCGGTTTGGGGAAACATTCTTGGTTCCCAATGGAAGGACTCCTTAGTCCCGAAACAAATCAGAATCATTTTTGAAAAATGGATAAATTCCTTTCCGGGAACAACAGAAGCCAAACCGATGATGGCTCGAATCTAGAAGCGGATTCCAATGAACATATGCTGGAAACTATGGTTAGAAAGAAACAAAAGTGTCTTTGAAAATAAGAAAGAAGATTACTCCATAGCAGCAAACAAAGCGTCAAATATGATCTTTGAAGCTCTTACAGCTAAAGGTGTTCTCCTTCCTAACTCAAAAGCTCTATCCTGGTTAGAATTCCAATGGTGCCAAGTATTTGTTAAGGTGAGCTCACTTCAATCCAAAGCTAAAAAGAACAACTCTGATTGGGAAATCATAAAAGATAACACTTTCTTCACTCAATGGTGGAAAGCTCAATCTAGTCACTTTTTTTTTCGATGGCACTTCCAAAGGAAACCTAGGGGAGGCAGGTGCGGGAGGGATTATATTCGATCCAAGAGGAAATAAAATTATGTTCTTTTCTTGGGTTTTAGGAAAGAAAACAAACAACGAAGCTGAATGGCTAGCTTTGCTTCACTCCATGGAACTCATAGCGATCCTAAATATTAATAACCTAAAAGTCTTTGGTGACTCAAGACATGTAATTCAAAAAATGAGGATGGGGACATATAAAGGAAACTCAAAAAGCAACATAATACAAAGGAGGATCAACCATCTCTCTCTTCCCCATGAAATCCAGTACTTCCACATCCTTCGGGAAAGTAATACCCAAGCAGACGAAGCTGCCAATCAAGGAGTCATTCTTCCAATGGGGGGAATTATATACAACAATGGAAAGCAAGAACTTAAGTTTATCCCCTAGCCTAAAGTCTCGAGGGTGAATTAATTTCTCAATGAATTTTTTGGCCAACTCTCCACCTAGCAGTTTTGTGAGGGAACGTGGGCTTTCACATGGCCTCCTCTCCGCCCGTCTTCTCCTTGTCAGTCGCCTCACTTCAACATTTACTCTTCCCTCCTCCTTCCCCGGTTATCTTCCCCATTGCGCCATGACGAGCCCCCCATCTTTTTTTCTCTTGCTTCTGGCGGTCTGGACAACCTTCGCTTACCTGACCCTCGCCCCTACGTTGGTTCCTCTCCTCCTCGTGCTCGCTTTCCTGCTCCTCCCCCTTGTTCTGGCATTCACAGAAGTTCCATGGTCGGCGTAGCTGAAGGAATCGCGACTCTGAGAGCCCACATCACAGACTTCAAAGGACATTTGCGCAGGGTGTATGAAGCAATATGCACAGGAGTTAAACAGCACAACGAGACGGCAGCTGACATCATGTACATCTCACAGCAGTTGACTTGCCAAGATTCTGGGATTGATGATTTAGAAAGAAACCTCCTTGAATTGATGGGCACAGTTGATATCATCAAAGATGAAGTTTTAAAAATGGCCAGAAAGTCCCAATGTAGTCGTTGCCAGGAATCCCCCACTGTTGACATGAAAATTGCAGAAGATACCTCTGTGCAACAACAAAACTATGGATAGAACAGTCTATTTTCCTGTTGGGAACCTTTCTCAGTTTAAGTTTGTATGTATTTCTATATTTTGTTAAATTCTCAATATGTAAGGGTATATCCCTCCTCTGTTACAGCAAACAGTAGACAACAGCTAAACAAGAACATTAGAGCCATTATGGGCAAGCCTACATTTAGCATTTTTACCCCTCTCTGAAGCAAGGCTTCCTTTTTTGTAATCAATGGTTGTGCACAGCCTTTTTGAATATACATCTATACTCTGTTTCTGTTAAAAAAAAAAGTATAATGTAAATAAATAATTTTCTATGGTGTAAATACATGTTTTCAAGGATACAAATACATTAAAGCTTTCACTTTGAATTTTTTTATCCTCTCTACACTTACTAAATTCAAAGTTAAAATCAACTTACTACAAATTCATTTACGACTTTTTTTATTTTAAAAATAAAGAAAAACATAGTTTTTTTTTGTAAGCTAGGGGGGATTATATTATAAAAACAAGAGAGACTATACAAAGACTATGTTGGTTGGCCTACCACTAGGGAAACCAAACCAACCACACAAAAACATTTTATCGATCCATATTGCCTGAAATAAATTGCTTGAAATAGAAACTATATGAGAGAGTCTTATAATGGTGTCATTGCCTAGGGTAACTACATAGATTTTATCTGAAGTATAATCACAAACTTTCGAAAAAAAAACTAACATGAGAGCTACACTTGCTTATTTGTTGCAATAGGATTTGGCATAATTGCCTTGGGATCATTTGTTGGAGGATGCCCCCCTAGAGAATTCACCTTCATTTCTTCAAAACATTGCTCTAGTTCATAGTCTGAGGATTTGAACACTATCCAACAAGAAAATTTAGCAATGAGGTCCAGCTTGGCATCCATTATTCTTATCAAAACCAACACTTCATCTAATTGCAACAAGACTTCATTATGGTCATTTGAGGAAGTGAAGGGTTGCTTCCTTCGCTGAGATTGAAATGAGACTCCTCCACCACGTTTGCTTCTGTGCCCTCATCTTCCTCTACCCACCATGCTCCAGGCACTTGGAAACTATTGAGAAATGCCAAATTTTTTATTAGCTTCACAGTGCTTGCCTGACCCGACCAAATTCACATACCATGGCCCAACTATGGCTTCGGGCTTGTAATACTTGGGCCAAAGACCAAGAAAAGAGACCATATAGCAACACTCATAATCCATCCAAATAGGGTTGTATTGACACTCTGCCTCTATTGTCATTGCTCTCTCTACCCAACTTGCCTTGTGAATAGGCTTAACTGCCATTGATTGCCTCATTAAGAACCCTTGTCACTTTCCCTCCTTTCATCGTACTAATTGCCACATCCACAATCATCTCAAGGTGTGTTGGGGTAGATGTCCGTTGGCCTTATAGCCATCCCGTGCCTCCCTATCACCCCATCTGGGTGTTTAAACTAATTTCTATATTTTTCTTCATGTAAACTAGAAGCCATTACAACAATATACTCATTATGAGCTCAACATGTCACTTTGAGTGGGGAGGAAAACACACTTGACAACAAGATGAGAATGCAATATTCTCATATATACAACATGGAAATTCCTATAAAATAACAAATACTTATGCTCAATAAACATGAAAGTCTTTGAGACATGAAAAATATGCACTTTGTTAAGATTTACTCTTATTATGGTTCAATAAAAAAATCATATTTAGATTTTTTAAATAAATTTACAAATTAAACATTAATTTAGAATTATAATTTATTGCATACTTGATAACAACTATACGTTATTGAGATCACCTATATCATTCTCCCCAAGTTTGATTTCAATCAAAAATGCTGAATGATTTTTTAATAATAAACATTTCAAAAATAAATAAAATATATATTATATATTTTAATTACACCGAGAGTAGTGAGGTGCTCTACAACCTAGTATGATGGAGATGTTGTAAGGTGCTCTACAACCCAGTATGATGGAGATGTATGCAAATGATGCCGGCTTAAACAAAAAATATTAAATTATATTGGTTTCTTCTTAAACCTAGAACACTATGTAACATGTGGTTCAAAAAAATAAATTATATTGATTTCATCTTAAACCTAGAACATTATGTAACATATCGTTCCTAAAAAAGAAATAAGTTCCTAAAAAAGAAATAAAAAATGCAAATGATGTCATCTTAAACAAAAAATAATAAATTATATTGATTTCATTTTAGAACTAGATATATCAAGCAAGAGTGATCAAATATCTTAATGTGTAAAAAAATTAAGATAAAAAAAATTACACATCAAAAAATTGGATCCATCTAAATACTTGATAGATCCAGTTTTAAGATAGATCTATGGTAGTTTACTCCCAAATTATAACTATGTTAGTACCCCATAATATGACTATCAACATACCATCAGCGTTAAAGCTCTTAAGTTTTAAAGTTCAAATAACAACAAACCAAATATGGAATCAGCTCGACATAAGAGTGCTCACTTATGACCCTGCATATTACAGTTTGCATACTTTTTGAAAAGGTTCTCGAAAAAATGAAAGAGCGGAATAGCATTGAACTAGACAGCAATTTTCATGGCATAAGAGTGCTCACTTATGACCCTACATATCTAGTATTTACAGTTTGCATACTTTTTGAAAGGGTTCTCGAAAAAATTAAAGAGCAGAATAGCATTGAACAAGACAGCAATTTTCATGGCACCTTGACATGGATATGTGGATAAAACTTGAAAGCATAATAGCATTGAATTAAACAACAATTTTCATGTATCTTCCCAAGCATGCGCTACTGAGGTGATAAATTCGCGTTTATAGCACAGGGTAATTATGTTTAACCTATAGGTATTTTGAATATTATTTACAGCCAAATGGTTTTGGCATATTATATATATATTTTTTATCATGTCGAAATTTCGCTAAGCCAAAAATCTAAGGGAGCATAATTCTAGGTTGTTTCAGGATTTTTCAAGGTTTGGGTAGCTTCATAGACCCTCAAAACCCCAGGGAGCATGGATGAACGATGCCTTCGAAATTTGACCTATAAAACTAGTCCAAATATTAAAATTTCCGTCAAATTTCCTGCTTAGAACTTTGTATAAAAATATGTCATTTTGGGGTTCTATCTTATTATACGAACCTACAGTGTTCAATATACACCTTGCAACAGTGCATTTAATGCTGCTGCAGGGATCTCAATCACTAGATTGACCATTGGATTGGATCAAATCCAACCATCCACATCCCTGCAGCAGCACAGCAATAAATTGAAGTCCCTCATTACATAGTGGTATGGTCTATGAGAATGGGAATATATCTTTAGTTTAGTTACAGCAGCACTTAATGTTTAGGTGATTGTTGATTGGATGGCTTATTCTCAGTCTAATTGACAGTCAAGTGTTTAAAAACAGTGGTATCATGGCAAAGGGATGAAACGGCCTGCCTGATGGTGAACAAGTACTGGAAGTCTTGCCATAAGAGATTGTTTCATCTTGTATTTTTCTACCCGGCAGTTTGCTATTTCCATTTTGAAATTAGAAGCAGTCACGTCCTGAAGCAGTACCCAAATTTGCTACAATTACTGTAGTAAGGACAAACGAACAAATTCCTTGTGGGTCTAAGACCAGGGTCTCATCAAGCCGCATAAAGGACGCTATGGTTATATAAACATGCAGCAGGTGATTGCATATAAGCTGACCCGTCAGGTGCACACGTAAAAAGAGAATCCCTCTTTGAAAAGGGATGACTAAAGTTTTGCGGTGCTCGATTCTAACACTTAGTAGTGGAATAGAGAGGCTGTCGTATCTCCTGCTGCTTAGGAGCCTCAATTTAACATTGGGGCAAAATTCCATCCTCTGAAAAAATACATAACGTCTGCTTCTCTTTTTATTATTTTGCTGTTTTTCTCCTCACAGTGTACATATACTATAAGTATAATATTGAGAACTCAATCACCTCCAAATCTATACAAAATTCTCGACCAAGGAAACTATTTAAGCAGTATGATGTAATCCCAGCCTAAACTCCTTAGTCTATTTTGCCTGTGAACAGTATAAACAGACCATGAATGTAGAAACAAGTCTTGCTGAGTCTTCTGAGTGCTCAGTGAGTCTACAGGGTTTGGCTAGAAAACAAGCTGAGTTTATTCGCAAACAGAAAACTCCGTCAACTGTGGTCAAACTCGCCAAAACTCGGCGAGTTTAACCAATTCTCAGCACGTTTGTCAAGACTCACCCAGTTTGAGATACATACTTTCACTGACAGCACATAAAACCAAAAAAATCCATGGAAAACCCTTCGTTCTTCATTTATTGTTCTATTGTTTCCATTAAGGCCAAAAACTTTAGATAAAGCCATCTGCACACATGCATCTTGCAGACAGAAGTGGGCTATTTTCAAGGATTTCCAGTCTGGACTTTGGAGTCTACATATAAAATTATAGTATATTAAAATTTTAAATAAGCTATTTGAACTTTGAATCACATTTCGTTTATTTTGATGTTTATAGGAGGCCTTGTCCTGCCATGAAAAATCTTTTTTTGACTATTTTAGTAATTTGCAACTTAAGTATTTCCAGAGTCCAAGACATATGCTAACTCTTCGGCTTGTCAAGTCGTTCCCCAATCAAAGTCATGTGACTTTGACCAAGAGGGAGGTCCCATAAGAAAAGGGGGACTATCTACCTCTTCTCTTCCACTATTTTTCAACAATTTTTTCTCCCCCTTCTTTGATTGGAAGAGTAAACCTGTACTGACCTTGCTCATAGACTTGACAGCTAAGAAGCTATTGTTAATCACTGCTGGAAGTAGGGAGAGAGTACTTGCTTGAGTATTTAAGCCTAGCAGTGAACTAAAACTGAAGTAGCTATAAGTTGTTGTTTGGACTCTGCACTCTGAAGTCTGGAGCTTGTTATTGTTCTTCAACCGTTCGACTGTTGGAAGCCTGCCATGCCATTTAGTACCAGTTCTCGCAGGCTAAGGTAACTTCCATAACAAAAATACCTAGTGTTGTAGGGAGAGAGTACTTGCTTGAGTATTTAAGCCTGGCAGTGAACTAAAACTGAAGTAGCTATAAGTTGTTGTTTGGACTCTGCACTCTGAAGTCTGGAGCTTGTTATTGTTCTTCAACCGTTCGACTGTTGGAAGCCTGCCATGCCATTTAGTACCAGTTCTCACAGGCTAAGGTAACTTCCATAACAAAAATACCTAGTGTTGTAGGGAGAGAGTGCTTGCTTGAGTATTTAAGCCCAGCAGTGAACTAAAACTGAAGTAGCTATAAGGTGTTGTTTGGACTCTGCACTCTGAAGTCTGGAGCTTGTTATTGTTCTTCAACCGTTCGACTGTTGGAATCCTGTCATGCCATTTAGTACCAGTTCTCGCAGGCTAAGGTAACTTCCATAACAAAAATACCTAGTGTTGTATTAAATTGTAGAATAAAGTTTTATCACTTTCCTTTTCAACAGAGAAGACAATTTCTAGAAGCAGGAATATGCTTCTACATTACAAAAAATGAGAAACATGAAACTGAACGTGAACTGTCATTCTAATGCATATATTATCAAGCTTTGGGAGTTTAGAACACAATCTGGATTAAACTTAAACCAGAGTAACCAAGTCATTGAAAGGAGAAAAAACTTCAAAGTTCAACATATCATTTTAAGTAAAAAATGAAAAAAAAACTTCTGAGTTCAACATATTATTTTAAGTAAAAAATGAAATATTTTATTATCTTGGTCTACGAAATCTAGGATTTGCCATTTCCTGTACCGTATCCATTCACGTTCAATTTCCCATTACTCGTTTTTGGTAACGTAGTAGATTTGAGTTATAATTTTCTTCCACTTTACACAGCAGTAAGGTCAGCGTGAATTAGACCTGCACATACACATGCATTTTGCTCGAGTCCATAAGGAAATGCAGAGAGGAAAAATACTAACAAGTCTATCTAAAGGCATGCACCCTGAAATCTACTTCTGGATGGATAAAGATGGATCTATCTAAGGACATGCACCCTGATATCTACTTCTGGTTGGATAAAATTGTTCTGTATTGGATAAACTATTAATGGATGAGCTTTTGGAGTTTCAATGTGGATTCACACACACATGGATAGCCGTTTAAAAGGTAAAATCCACAGCATCCTGAGACCATGCATTCAGAATTGCTGAAAAGTTTCTGCCAAGAAAATCTCACAATGACCCGTTATCACATGGAAGCACCTTCAAGTCTCTAGGTACAAGATACTTGCACATTCCTATCAAATGAGAGGCTAGTCTTTTGATTTGATAGTCATAAGGCATGTTAATGATTATCATTATAATATTAATTAAAAGGAGTATTCTGGATGAGCATCCATCCCCAGGGAGTATTACTATTTATAATCTAGCTGACGAGATTCATGTCATATAACAATTTCAGATTAGCCACATAAAGCCCAGCTTGCCAGCTACCATTTCTGTTTATAACCCCATTGCAATCTCAACACTATTACTATCTGAATGCAGGAACCTAGTCTTCACGCATTTAAATTTTGATAAGATGTGTCGAGGAAACAGGCACCACATTTCCTCTTGACTAACATTTCAGATAAAGAAGCCTCTTGAGAGAGTTTTTCCTATCATGGAGTCATTCAAATTCTGTTTCTGCTGATCAGTTACACCAAGAAGAGTCCACTGGTAACAATTAAAAAATGAGAACAGAAGCAGCGTGCAAAGGATAATATGACAAATATTGAAGAACATTTCTACAAATTGGAGCTAGGTTTAGCTTACTTCCAGCTTCTTTGAAAGACAATTCATGGCCATTGACCAGAATTATTAAAATCATGAACAAAATGCCTAACCTGTAATATATACTGCAACCACATCCTAAGCTCTAAATTAATATTACTCAATGATAAAAACCAAGTTATAAAATTGAATACTTTATATTCTTGCAAAGAATAATAGTCCCGGAAATGCCTTAGATTAAAGCCTAATTTTATCTTTAGATAATAGCAACAGATAAAAAGGATTACGAAAATTATGATGAGACGAATGCAAATTTTAAAACAATCCTTGAGTACTCCATTACCTGCACACAGCCAAGAATAGATCGTAATTGCTTTGCATTAAGAAGCATTATGAACTAAAAAGAAACCTCGGCTGCTTTATCATAAGGATATGGATATAAAAGAAAGCAAACTTGATACATTTACCAATTTATGACCAAAGCAAATAAGACTATTTCTAAAAAGAACTATCACCCTTTTTGTCCAGCAACTAAATCACCAATCTAGGCAAAGTTGAAGTCTTTTCAAATACCTGCTCTGTAAACTAACAGCCCAGAAAAAATACATTTTTGCTTTTGAATTGTGTTCACAATGTTTCCGATGTAAAACCACCTTGATCAAACATTGTGGCCTTCTTAATTGCTTTTGGCATGATAAAGATGATGGAATTATCTCATAATAACCCTTCTGAAGTCGGCTCTGTTTTATGGAAAGACCAACACAATGCTCTTTGCATTGTAATTTGTCACTTTTCGAATAAAATACATGTCAGAATAAGTTGCTTTATTGGATAAGCAACATTAAGCTATGATACTGTACACAAGCCTTACCCTTTGCTTCTACAAATAATCTTGAATTACGTTACAAAATGATGTTCCCATTGTGAAATGGTTTTGGAGGACACCATCACCATTTCCTGTCCGAAACACAATTCACGTTGAAGCATGCAAAGGCAAATTCTCAATATTGTAGTGATATTCCACTACTTAATTCAGATCAGCTACTTTCTTACAAAGCAGGGCATGAAGTTGCTCTTCCGTGTACAAACCTCTGGTCATTTTAACAATGACTGTCTGGATAATTAACGAATCCTTCACAGTAGAAATACTTGCATGGAGGACTTCGAAATCGAGTTCTTGCAGTGCTGTCATCAATCTCGCAACAGGATGATTATGTTTAGTACATTGAATTCTTATTATTGCCTCTCGACCAAGAATGCGAACTTCTGAATTCAAGCCAGGGAATTTCCCCTGGCTGAAGCCTTTAAGGTCAATGCTTGAAAGATCTGTTGCTTCTTTAGCTGCCAACTTCAAAGAATTCATCATTAATTCCTTCTTTACACTGTCAATTTGAGTCTGCAATTCACTCATCCCGGACTCCATGTCCTGCTGTTTGGAACAGAGATCTTTGATATAAGCAGCGGCATCGCCAAGCAAAGAAGCTTTGTCCATCTTCGACACATTAGGAACCACAGCACGAAGCTCATAAAATTTCTGGTTCAATTTCTCACGCCTCTGCCGCTCAGCCTCAACATGATTCAGAGGCTCTTCGCGGCCATTTGCAGGCTTTCTCCCACGTTTCCGTGGCTTTCTCTCTACTACAGCAGATGTTGAATCTTTAATTGAGGCAGACGGTTCTGCATCAGACAGCTCTGATTCAATGCTAGAACGCAAGCCTCCTACAGCAATTCCAGGTGGATTAGATGGTAAACTAATGGTATCCTCTTTTATTGATGCCTTTATCATATTCTTTTCACTGCCTTTAAAGCCCAATGCGTGGATTTGTGGTTCCGGACCGTTTACTGTTTCTGTAATACGGATGGTCGGCGCTTCAAGGGCTTCGGTTTTCTGAGTTAGGGTATGCAGCAAAGATTTGTCGTCTTTAACCAATAAAGAACTCTCTTCAACAAACACAGATGCTTTCTGTTCGACTGTCACAGGTAATTCCCGAGCTAAAGTAGAGTTCAGGGACTGGATTTCAGCATTGTTAACTGGCTCTATGCATTGCGCGGACTGCATAGTAATACTGCTGTTAACAGTCAAAGTTTCATCTGGCCATAAAGATTGGATTTGAAAGGGGTTATCATTCGTTTGGTTGAGGTTATAATTAAACGAACGGTTGACCTGCTCCAGAAACAACCAATTTTCAACAATCACTTCTGTGGATCCAAATTCAACAACGCCGCCCTGAATCGGAACGCAGACCAGTGTTTGAATCCCAAGGTCATGAGCTTGCCTTGCCCTGTCGCAGTTTGATACCTGCAGTCTCTCTGCTCCGGCAATCCAAACAGGAGCTCCGCTAGAAAATGCCAGACCGGGCACCCCAAACCCCGATAAAAAGGATTGCATCATCGAAATTAAATAAAACCATTCAGCATCAGTAACTTCTTCATCTACGCTAACGCTACTATTATCCTGCTGGTTTACTTCATCGCTCCCGCTAATCATAGAATGCAAGTCGCGTAATACCTTTTTCCTCAGCTCCTGTTCGGCGGGGCTCGCCGTCAAACGGCTGCGCATCCTAAGCCGCTCGTCCTCTTCCGCGTTCCTAGACCCCTTGTAGTAGCCATCTCCCCAGCAGAGCTGAATGGAACCGCTAGAATCATAAGAAACTTGCCAGAAAATCGCATAAGTCCACACTATTGAGGCCGTCTCTACTAGAATCTGCAGGCGCTGCTGCAATGTTTCTTGGCTGAACCTCTGATCTACCGCTGATGACATTGATGACGCCATTAAAGTCTCCATAATAGAATTGAATGCAAATTTTTCTCACCTCCAGAGATTTTGTCCGGCCAAAGCCGGAAATGCATTGCCTATATTCTCCTCCGCTAATTTATCTGGAAGAAAATGCCGCCTCAACAGAAAAAAGGTGTGGAACCTTCTCTAATTATTCTGTTATTCTTGATTTGCTTCTTCCCGATCTTTTACTGCTTAAACTACAAAACCGCGTTCGACGGTAAATAATTGTTGAAACAAAGCTTTTAGCTGATCTCTTCCACAGACAGATGTCGACGCTTAATCGCCGAAAATCCGCTTCCAAAGCAAAATTCCTCCTCCTTAAGAGATTTAAGCTATTCTCCCTTACAGATACGAGATCTTGAAGCTCAAGAACTAAAATAGCCGCGTCGAAATCAAAATTGCTCGCTCTAAGAATCTTTAAGACATTCTTTCAACAAAATACGCAGATTTTGAAGTCTAAATGCTCAAAAATCCACGTTTCAATGGGAAAGGCTAGTTAATTTCTTACCTTTTCTCTATCCAGAAAAGCCTTAGTTTCCGGATTGAAATTCCGCGTTTAAACACCAGAATCTTTGATGAATCTTAAGCTTTAACCCTTTCGATCAGCATCACAAGCTTTAAGCGATTAGTTCCTCCTCTGCTTTGATATCGACTCACAGAAGCCCAAAATACGCCATTTATTTCATAGGAATCGTCCTATACAGACCTCTTCCATCTTTTCTCCGGTCGACTGGAGCATCCTTTCGTCTCTTCGTCGCGTTTCCTGGCACGAAATGTCGGTCCGCAAGGCAAAGCTCTTGGCCCTCGCAACTCACAATAATGCACTGCAAATTTTCATCTCTATCTTATTTCGCCTTCAATCCCAAATTGTCATTTGTGCAGCATTTGTCCGCATTTGGCATGAAGGAATGCAAGTCAATGTTTAATTCTCGAGGGGAACTTTGACACGCCTACAGCATATATTTACGCTTTTAATATTATGCGAAATACCGTATTTAGCCGCCATGGTAGACGGCTTGGGTCCGGAGAAGTCGGTCAATATGCCAGCTGGACCTCCTTTCCACAATTGCCGTGCTCAAACCAAAATGTGCCCATGTTTTCAAATCGTAAAACGGCACGTGCAGAACGTGGGTTGATTTTACCGTCATTGGGCAAACAGACAAATTAAACTTAATATTCCGTTTTCAGTGGTATCCCATTTCTCTAATATTATTATTATTATTACACTAAAATCGAACGAGATTTCACCGACAGCCGTTTGTGGTTACAGGAAGATTAATTATATTCATTTGGAACAAATTCCCAATTTCCTATCACGTTATTCAGATTTTTTCATTTTTTTTAAATCAATGTAAATTTTTTATTATTATTATATTTATAAAGTATTATACCTTTCACGGGTTTATTCACAAACTTTGTGGGACCCTCTTTACCTCTAATAAAAAGGGTGCAGTTCGAAACTTCATGGATATTAACTAAAAATAATCGAATATTTTTAATGTATGAGTTTCATACTTAAGACATTATGTAGAGTTTCATAATTAGAAATGTTGTGATGTCTATATCGTATTAAAGTTTAGTTGTCGTGATCTTTTTAGTCAATACTCCATCTATCAAAATAATAAAGAAATATACTAGTGACAAGAAGCAAAGAAGGGAGATACGTGGAAATGATAGAAGTTGAGGAAAAGATGAGAGATGATTGATTATCTTTTATGGGGTTTTAACAATTGGTTATATTTCATGAATATTAGTAAGTTGAGGAAAAGATAAGAGAGATGATTGGTTATTTTTCATGGGGTTTTAACAATTGATTATATTTCAATCGTTAAATTTTAGAAAAGACATGTATTATGAAATTTGGGATAAGTGGTATAGTTGAATGAGCCATATGAATTGGAGTCAAGCCTATAACAATTTCTTTATAATTGTATTGGTATTTCCATGTTTGACTAAGAGGCTTTTGATATGGGCAATGATATGGGTCTTTGTGGAAGAGGTGAGATAATGTTGGGTCATTTTTAGGTTTGTAAATTTTTTTTGCTTTTTTTATTGTGTGTTTTTGTTTTGGCTTGATTTGTTCAATGTTTAAGAGCAATCTATGGAAATTATTGAAGTTTAATGGAGGACTAATGTGGAGAAGAATTCAATTTTGCATGTGTTGAATTCGACACTCAATTAAAGTCTCTCTTTGGGTGGTTATTTAGATTGATTCTCTCTGTCTCCTCGGTTTCATAATCTCACTGAGAACTTGGAATTTGGGGGTGTTATCGCAAGAATTTATTAGCATTTGGGAAGGACATCTCTCCATGCTACAAAGACTTTGTGTGGTTTCCTATATGGATGGTCATTGTCATCCTATATGCTATGGACTTTGGGGTGAAATTGGAGAAATCCATGGGCTTTTTAGGAAGGTAATGCATTAAACCAAAAATGTCCAAGTTTCATTGTCTAATCTAAATAACCAAGTGTTTTCACAATTAGATGAACAAATAGTCAATAATATGGATTTGAAAATTCAAGGAAACCAAATTGAAAAACTTATAGCAAAACACAATATGAGATCTCATCTACTCCAATATTTGGTCAAAATTTCACATCTCATATTTGATCCTCTGGAAACTCAATTTGTTCATAAGAACCATGAAGGAAGATACAATACAATTTCACTTAGAAGCACAAACATGGCTCTCATTAATATAGCCATGCTCTTATTACTAAGTTAATGAGTAAAGATATAAAGTTGTAAGTTTAATAGTATTTTTTTGTTTTGGCTTGCTTTGCTCAATGTCTAAGAGCAATCTATGGAAATCATTGAAGTCTAATGGAGGGCCAATGTGGAGAAGAATTCAACTTTGCATGTGTTGAATTCGACACTCAATTAAAGTCTCTCTTTGGGTGGTTAGTTAGATTCTCTCTCTCTCTCTCTCTCTCTCTCTCTCTCTCTCTCTCCTCGGTTTCATAATCTCACTGAGAACTTGGAATTTGGGGGTGTTATCGCAAGAATTTATTAGCATTTGGGAAGGACATCTCTCCGTGCTACAGAGACTTTGTGCGGTTTCCTATATGGATGATCATTGTCATCCTATATGCTATGGACTTTGGAGTGAAATTGGAGAAATCCATGTTCTTTTGAGGAGGGTAATGCATTAAACCAAAACTGTCCAAGTTTCATTGTCTAATCTAAATAAGCAAGTGTTTTCACAATTAGATGAACAAATAGTCAATAATGTGGATTTGACAATTCAAGGAAACCAAATTGAAAAACTTATAGCAAAACACAATATGACATCTCATCTACTCCAATATTTGGTCAAAATTTCACATCTCATATTTTATCCTCTGGAAACTCAATTTGTTCATAAGAACAATGAAGGAAGATACAATACAATTTCACTTAGAAGCACAAACATGGCTCTCATTAATATAGCCATGCTTATAGATATAAAGTTGTAAGTTTAATAGTTTTTTGTTTTGGCTTGCTTTGTTCAATGGAGGGCTAATGTGGAGAAAAATTCAACTTTGCATGTGTTGAATTCGACACTCAATTAAGGTCTCTCTTTGGGTGGTTAGTTAGATTCACTCTCTCTCTCTCTCCTTGGTTTCATAATCTCACTGAGAACTTGGAATTTGGGGGTGTTATCGCAAGAATTTATTAGCATTTGGGAAGGACATCTCTCCATGCTACAAAGACTGTGTGGTTTCCTATATGGATGGTCATTGTCATCCTATGTGCTATGGACTTTGGGGTGAAATTGGAAAAATCCATAGGCTTTTGAGAAGGGTAATGCATTAAACCAAAAATATCCAAGTTTCATTGTCTAATCTAAATAACCAAGTGTTTTCACAATTAGATGAACAAATGGTCAAGAATGTGGATTTAACAATTCAAGGAAACCAAATTGAAAAACTTATAATAAAACACAATATGACATATCATCTACTCCAATATTTGGTCAAAAGTTCACATCTCATATTTTATCCTTTGGAAACTCAATTTGTTCATAAGAAAGATGAAGGAATATACAATACAATTTCACAAAGAGTTAGAAGCACAAACATGGCTCTCATTAATATAGCCATGCTTTTATTACTAAATTAATGAGTACAGATATAAAGTTGTAAGTTTAATAGTTTTTTAGACATTGAAATTTTTGCAGTGTTAATATAACACATTATCTAAATAAGTTGTATTCATTTATTATACAGTATAATCACTTCTTTCCAAATTTTTAAATATTTTAATTTAAAAAACAAAATATTAACAAATATATACTTGCTTTTGAAGCAATTTAAAAAGTATTTTCCCCGGATGCAGGTGTTATTGTGACAAATGGAACGCATGCAGAGGAGGAGCCTCGACATGGGAGCCCCTCCTGAATAATGGCTTCATGTCAATCCAAACATCTGACTCGCAGCCCTCTGGTTCTCTCTGTTATTTCCAGTTTTTTGGTTATAGAATGTTATGCAGTTTTTTGTACAAGTTAGATGTCTTCAGCTCTAACTATGCTCAGACTACTCTCCCCAGCCTCTCTCTAAGGGGTAGGTTTTTTGTACCACTCATAAAAATCACTGTAATATCTTTGAAAGATTGGGATGGTGGTTACATTGTCTCAGACCATCTCAAATGCCTACGTGCTATGTAATTTTTATCTGATTCTAGTTTAATATACTGTGCAGTTTTAAAAAAAAAAAAAAATTTAAGTATTTTAATTTTAAAAAAAATATTAATCAATATATACTTGCTTTTGAAGTAGTTTAAACATTTAACAAGTATAAAAAAAAAAATTTAAATGATTTAACGTCGTCAAATACCTCCAACTTAAGTAAATTTAAACACAGTTATTTGAAATCTTAAATTTTGTAAAAAAAACTTTCCCAAACACGCTAAATCATCTAAGTTTATAAAGGCTACAAGCTTTTCCTTTTTAAAAATATTCATTCTAATTAATTAAATTATAAACATTTATATCCTTATCGTTAAAACATGCCATTAATTGAAATTATAAACATTTATATCCTTATCGTTAAAACATGCAATTAATTGAAACAAATATAAAATTGTTTTTTGTCACAAGGTCAAAGTTAAATTTAAAGATGACTTTATAGTCATGAGCTGCTTTTAACAAGCGACATGCCACTAATTTAAAATGTGAAAATTTATAATTTCTTTTAAATAAAAAAATGAGTGGTCAAATATAACAATGTGATTGAATCTATTCATATATCCGAATATGTCACGATGTAGAAAGTATGATTTAATTTTAATTTTTTTATTTTAAATTGACTAAGTTTGCCATTTTAAATACAATTATGTGTTTATTTTGCACGCATGTGAATTAAACTTTAAAAAAGTTGGCCAAGTTCATTTAACTTTGAACTTCGAGTTTATTAAGCATTTTTACAAGCCGCCGCCATGAATTAAATATATAATTTTTTTTGGAGAGAGAAGGTTGGGTTTGTGTGGTATTTCACGTGGTTTAGGAGTCAACTAGCGAGAGAATCTAGTGTAGAAAAAGTGGGCACAAAGAGCAAGAACCAGCTCTTCTTCTAGAACAAAAAGGGTTACAACATTGATCTTGGCCACATTTCAATTTCTGATTAAAAATATTCATCTTAAAATGTTATGCTTTTAATATGGTATTTTTAAGCATATAATGGATAGAAAGAGTAAGTGGCTCCTTTTGTATGGTGGTATTGATGTTGATAAAGATAAAGATAATTATTTTACGTAGAAAATATTTATTTTAATAAAAAAAAATTTATAAAGAAATATTATTTTAATAATTTTTAATATTTTAATATAAATGTGTTATTTAAAAGAGATTGAGATAAGTACAATTTATAAATGATGAGTATTTTTTAATTTATAATATATTGTTTATAAAAAAAGAAAATAATATCACCAAGAAATAAATGGTTTATAATAGAGTTAATAGGACATAAAGTTGAGTGGAGTAAATTTGTGATTTGAGTTTTGTCATTACACTATTAGTTCTAATCATTGTGATTCTTTGCTTTAATATCTTAGAAGATAATATATAAAATATAATGTTGTTATTTTATTTATATAATTATTTTGAAATGTGTAACAAATTTTATATTTTTATTTGAAAATATGTAATTTTATTAAAATATTTGTTTTTTTATTAAAGAATATTAATATTTGATGGGGAGGATAATATCATTTTTCCCAACCACTCAATTGTATCCAGTTTGGGGGAGATCCTGTAACGTTTGTTCATGTTTGTTCTTATAGTCGACCATAATAAATAAAGTTTGTCTTTAACATAATAATAAAAAAAATTAATATTATGTCCGCAATTAATAAAAGACGTGTCTTTATTAGTGTCGACCATTAATTAAAATGTAAAAAAGTAAAATGTAATGGAAAGTATTTAATGAAAAATAAAAAAGTAAAATGTAATGAAAAGTAAAAAAGTAAAATGTATTATCCACAAAAAAAACCCATGTTGCTCATAAAATAAAATATTATGAAAAGTAATTAAAAAATAGATGTTAGTTTATAAAATAAAAAATTATAACTTAAACCGGGATCTATCAATCAAGAGAGATTAAATTTCTTGAGTTTAAATTTGAAAAAAGAAATACACCTCAAGAAATTGGATCCTTCTCGGTGCTTGATAGAAACGGGTTTAAGATGGATCTATGCTGGTTTATGTTCAATTGACATTTCATTAAAATAATTATGCTTACCTTATTAAACTTTTGTGTAATTTTTTATGCTATTAAACCATGAAAAAATAGTTATTATATGTTATTATAATAGGTTGGAAAAATAAAGAAATTAGTTAAATAAATTAAATTTGTGGTTTGGGTTTTTCCATTACAGTGATACATTAATTTATTAGAAAACAATACACAAATATAAAAGTCATTCATATAATCATTTTATCTAATGAACCATGTAACAAAATCTATGTTTTTATTTGAGAATGTAAAATACTTATGTTCGCCTTATTAAACTTTAGTGGAATGTTTTCTTATCAAGATGGATCTATGCTGGTTTATGTTCAATTGACATTTCATTAAAATAATTATGCTTACCTTATTAAACTTTTGTGTAATGTTTTATACTAGTAAACCATGAAAAAATAGTTATTATATGTTATTATAATAGGTTGGAAAAATAAATAAATTAGTTAAATAAATTAAATTTGTGGTTTGGGTTTTTCCATTACAGTGATACATTAATTTATTAGAAAACAATACACAAATATAAAAGTCATTCAAATAATCATTTTATCTAATGAACCATGTAACAAAATCTATGTTTTTATTTGAGAATGTAAAATACTTATGTTCGCCTTATTAAACTTTAGTGGAATGTTTTCTTATCGATTGAAAAAATAATTGTTATATATTATCATAATAGGTTAGCTTAGTGAGCTAGCTCGAGTGGTTGAGTGTTGTGAGCTACAAGTAGTAGTTCATGGGTCAAGTCTCCAAATAGTTATCTTGGTGAATGATGAGGGCCTCACTCAATGTCCCTCAAACCGAGAAGGTTTTAAATGAAATTATTTCTTGAAATATATATATATATATATATTGAAAAAAATAAGGAATTTCAGTAGTTAGTTGATAAAATAAAGATGTAGTTATTTTTCCACTACAAATTTAAATCCTCCAAAATTAAATTTTCCCTTCATAAATCAACAAGCTTAGATATACACATTGTCTTTGATTCAAATTAAGCACAAGTCTTAAGAAACATGTTGAAATAAATGCGTCTTTGAGTTTTTGAAAGGGTTAATACTAGTAAGTTTTTATAAGGGTTTATAATAGTAACACCACACCATAGCTCCTCACAAAATGGCTAGGATTTTAGGGGTTTGGAGGCAAATTATGCATAATGGTGGTGTCTAGTCAGATGGGGAGGCAAACGATTCGATGTTGTAATGGCGGATATATAACCGCACCTAAGCAATGAGACGAAACATCGACATGAGGATGAAATTTGGGCCTAGGGTGGTCTTTTCCAGTCCGATGATGAGTACAAGCAATTACTTCAGCAAGCTCGAGCATCTCGAGGTAAGGTAAGTTGTTATGTGGCATTGAAGGATCATAACAATGGGGTGACAAATGGAAGCTCGGTTGAGGGTATTGTTCGAAATACCCAACTAATTGATGAGATCTTTGAGAGGGAGGCTAATTAAGGTAATCTCCTAAGCATGTCGTAAGTTAATGCGAAGACATTTTTTTAGAAGGGTGGCGAAGTGAGACATCTGGGTGATTCAAATATTGGTGGAGGAAAAGGTTTTCGAGGGGCCTCAAACCCTTGTTTGTTGAAGATTGAACTAAATATATCTATTAGGATGGGAGGGAGGAACAAAGCTGGGAATCGACAGAACAAGGTCTGGAAGGCTCATCCCAAGAGACACAAGATGGTCATGGGTAGGGATGTGGGGTTGGAGGAAGTTGCCACCCTCTCTCTAATGACTTTGGTTGGAAAATTGGATACAAAGCTATGAATAGGAAGACATAAGAGGTTGGGTCACTGAAAATTGGACTCTAGTTTTGGGTTATTGTCCCTCAATCTTAGTGTTGATAAAAGGTTGATATTGATTTTCTTTCAAAGACGAGACAAATACAACTAATATTTTAAATGGGGTCTGGATCAATGGTAAAGGCAATCTTATGTTGAAGAGATGGTGCCATACATTCGATCAAAATACTGAAATCCTTTCACTCAGGCACATTTGGGTCCTTCTACGTACCTAGTTTTCCCCTTGAGTTATGGAATAAGGAAGCTTTCATTGTTGTCAGGAATGAGCTTGGTCGATTCCTTCATATGGAGCAAGATCTGCTTCATGGGGAAGATAAATGTTTTGGTCGTATTATGGTTGAGATTGATATTTTCCAAGGTGAAGAGATTGAAATAGAATGGAGAGGTAATACATATGTCCAAAAGATGGACTACTGGGGAGTTCCATTTAGATGTTATTTGTGCAGAAGGGTGGGCCATCTTCAGAAAAACTATGTTGGAAGAACTTCGGAAGTGGAAAAGAGCCAAATTTATGAATCCTCTAATGAAGAATTGTTGGAAATTAACAAGATGAGGGAAGAAAATGGTACGCATTTGTGTGAATAATCAACAACTACCAATCCAAGCGTCTCGTCCTCTAGATCCATGTCACTCATTTATGGGTAAGTTAAGATCACTTTCCCCCTCTCTATATAATTCTTTAAATGATTTGGAATTGGAGATGTTAAGCAAATTAGAGATCTCTGAGAGAGGGAAGACTACTGTGGGGATTAAGGATATTTTTTGCACTTCTGAAACTGATAAAATTATCATGAACATGGAGATGCCTAATCTTTCTACAAATACCCCTTATTATTTTGAGGAAATGGGTTCTTTTGTGCCCTCATTAGAGGAATATTTCGTTGTTGTACCAAATATTTCGGATTTGTTTGAGTTAGGTAGGTTGTCAAGATCTAATAATTCTCCTCCTAGTGATGTTAAATGCCAGAAAGATGTAGGGGTTGGTGTTGCGGATATTGATCCTTTAGGTGGGAAGTTGGTGGGTGGGTTTGTGAACTTGGAGATGCCTGATGTTTCTAGAAAACCCCCTTATTATTTTGAGGACCTAGGTCCATTAGATCCCTCCCTATAGGAGGATTCTGTTGTTATGCCAAATATTTTGGTTTCGTTCGAGTCAGGTAGGTTGTTGAGGTCCAATAATTCTCCTCCTCCTGGTGATGTAGAATGCCCAAAAGCTATAGGTGTTGGTCCTATGGGTGGATTTTTTCCTGAGGGGGAAGGAGCTTCAAAGTTGGTGTTGTTTAAATAGAATTTTGTTTCTCTTTAATGAAACCTCGCAATTGGATGAGGAGGCTATTATCACTATTGTCCTTTGTTATAAAGATGTGTTAAACAAATATCCTCTCCAAGTCTATTCATGGATTCTTCCAAAAAATGATGAGGTTGAGAAGTTTAAAAGTTATGGTAAAGAGGATATTGGGCATTTTAATTCGAAGGTTGATTATAGTGGGTCAAAATTTTTAGGGTTTTCTAAACAAAAATAAGTTGTGAAAGGAGGATTGGATTTAAAGTTTTCACTGGTAAAAACTAGAAGCTAGAGAAAATCGAAGGAGGTTAATTCTATCAAGGATCAATCTGATAAAAATATATGTGGTGGTCCTAGGGCACTTAGATCTTAGAAATCCCTAGCTCGGGTAAAGAAATGATAATATTATCCATGAATGTGTGGGGAGTGGGGGAATCCCAAGCTATTGACCCTTCAGAGATTGTTTGAGTTGGCCATGAGGGACTACGAATGCAGTCTTGTACCTGTCTTCTGGTGCTATGCTGATTTGCCAAAAACCACTCTTAAGATCAAACTTACTAAAGACATTGGCTTTTGTTATTTTTGACAGAATTAAATCTTTATGAGGTAGAGGATACCTGATTGGTTCTAAAGGTTTGTTCAATTCTCCATAATTAACTACCAATCTTTTCTTTCCTCTTTTCTGCTCAGAATGCGTATTGACATACAATGTTGGGTAAACCCAAGCACTTTTGCAAGGTTCTATCAACTTCCTATCCAACAACTGTTGGATTTCTTCTTTGCATGCTTGTTGCTTCGTAGGACTCATATTATTTGATGAGGCTTTCTGAGGTTTTATTTATGTATTCTGTTTGTATGGCAAAGTGACATAGTATTTTTCTCTCTTCCAAAAGGCATCTGGATGATCAGAAGTACATTCCTTTTGTAACTTCTGAGTTATTTCTGCAATGATGTCTTGACCATGTAGGTCTGCATGTTTGACAATATTTTTTATTTTTTCCAAATCCTTGACTGATTCTTCGACAATGTCTGGCTTTTCAGGAGAAATTCTGATAGTGAAAGCAGACTTTACTGGAATGGAAGTCATAGTTCCTTGGACTGTGAAATCAACTGAATCTTCTCTAACTGACATTGGTAGGTGTTTCTTGACAAAATATTGTCCTAGTAATATGTCAGCTCCTATGTCTGAACAATATAAAGTAACATATGTTTTGATTTTTCCTAACAAAATAGGAAAATCTAGAGCACTAAAATTTACCTTGATGAGTTCTTTGTTAACTGCTCTGAAGTGAATAGAGATAGGCTGCCAAAAATATTCTGGAATGGCTTTGTATTTACAACAACTGTTCATGGTGCCTGTATCTACTTGTGCATCCAAGTTGTAAGCTTTATACCCTTCTGTTTTGATTTGGATAGGTAAAACCATCCGATCTCCTAAACTATTTTGTTCAGGGACTGGTTCTTCTGTTGTTTCTAAAGCTGGGTTAAAGTTGTGAGATTTTCTCATTGTTAGCTGGATATATTCAGAGTTCAGTTCATCGAGATGATGTAGAGATCCTTATATACTTGTAGCTAAGTTAGCTAATTGTTCTCTCTCACTTTTTACTTTATTTTCAAAGAAAACAATTTTTCTGAGAAGATCTGCCTCGCTTGGATCTGACCCTTCATATGTAGGGACACACTGTGAAGGTTCTGGCAATTTTTTTGTCAACTCATCAATATTTTCTTGTAGTCTTCTTCTGATTATGACCAGGCCTGGAGAAAGACTAGCCTTTTTTTCTTCTAACTCTTCTATCTGACTTTTGAGAGAAGAAAAAGAAAACATAAAACAATTACTAATAAAGGTTTGGTCATCATCAGAGCTATCCGAAGAATTAATGGAAATCTTATGGAGATCTAACTCATCATAACTAGAATTATATTCAGAGTCATCTGCAGACTCATGAATGGAGAATCCTTCATCTTATGATTGTAACTTAGGGACTACATCCCACTCAGCAGGATTGTACTTTGCTGTAAAAATCTCACAGATTTTATTCTGAAACTTTGTCTTCATCTCTGGACACTTGTTTTCCCAATGGCCTTGCTTGCCACAAATGTAACAGGTAGACTTTCAAAGCAACTGGGTCCTTTTCTTAAAGACAAACTTATTCTTTCTATTTTGAAAAAAAGGTTTCTTTGGATACTTCGAGATTCTTTTTGAGGAATACCAGAATCTGGGATGGGATCGAGAACTGGATTCACCAGACTTTTTGGAATGGAAGGTGCATGCATATGTTTTATGCGGATGAGGCTTGAAACAACCATAATTGGAAGTTTCACGA
This sequence comes from Larix kaempferi, assembly GCA_027924585.1. Classification (NCBI taxonomy): domain Eukaryota; kingdom Viridiplantae; phylum Streptophyta; class Pinopsida; order Pinales; family Pinaceae; genus Larix; species Larix kaempferi. Next base: position 685,677 of record BSBM01000590.1, read on the forward strand.
AATTGCTGACAGGCTGACTGAGAAACAAAAATTTGTTTTTTGAGATTTTTCTGTGTCGTCATGGAGACACATTCTTTTTGGAGGGCTGTGAGAACATGCTGATGTAAACCAGCAAGAGATAACTCTTCAATCTTGACTTGATGATCTGACAAATAGGTATTTACAAGAAATGGGATTTTTTTGGGAAGAGAGGCAAGATAATGGCGAAGGTAGGCAACATTCTGATGATCTGTAATTTTGTACAACATGGTCTGCATCGTACAAAAATATTCTTGAAGGAGATTGATATCACATAATTTATGGGACATGTACAATTGAGCAGTATGAGATGCATCAGGAGGTAATGCACCAAGAAATTCACGAGCAAGGGCTTGAAACAAAGCTTCTAAAGGATCATCATTCTCTAGTAAATGTTCTTTTTATTCTTCTGAAAGTTTTTCCCACCATAGCTTTGCTATTCCTGTAAATGCCCAAGTAAGCTCCGTAGCTATATCTTTCCAGGATGCTTTAGTTTCTGCTTTTCTCTGGAATTCCCATGCATTGATCTTTTGGAACAGATTTAGAATCTGATAATTTTCCAAGCAATCAAAATTAATAATCAGTGTGTTACCAAAGCCTTTGGACAGATATTTGGAATCAATCTTGATATCTACATTTTTTAATTCATTTGTCCAATTGTTGAAAGGACTGCGAAACTTATTGTGGCTGACATCTTGACCTGAAACTCTTCTAGCTTGATTTTGGAAGAAATGTGACTCATCTCTGTTTCTTTTTGGGTTTCTAGAGGTTTCACCTATCTCAGAATCCATAGAGATAGTGGAGGATGCCATTTTAATGCCATGGCAACCAAGTGAGAGAACTCTTTGTTTCAACAATTCATACTTTTCTCTAGCCAATTCAGCACCATGCTGAATACTTTGTAGTCTATGTGGACTTAACTATTTCAGGAATTTCTGGGGGCTTGAGCTACCAAAATGATATTTGAACTTATAGCCTTCTTGGTTGATTTGACTATAGTCAGGAGGAGAAGAAGGAGCTGGAAGTGTTGACTATAGATTTTCTACAGATCTTGTAATAACATCGAGACCAGCTTCAATATCTGACAGCTTAGTTGTCTGCTCTTTTTGGTTCTTAACTAAAGATTCAACAGTATCCGAAATATGATTTAAAGATCCATGCAGTGTCTGCAGATGAGCCTTAAGCTCAAGAACATCTCTAGCAACATCATCCAAGTTTTGAGCTATACATACAAACTGGAAGTTAGCATAATTCTGTAACTGGATTTGTTCTGCAGGTTTAGGATCATTCGGGCTTCTCAAATTAACAAATTGAAAATCTAACTGTAAACTACCATCCTTAAAAGAAGGACTGGAATTGCCAGAATCTAATCTTCTTTTTGAAATATAGGACAAGTTTCCAGATTTTTCTCGAGGGAGAGACAAACTTTTAATATCTCGAAACAAAGAAGAACAATCAGGACAATCAGTATGCTGACCTTTATGATCAACAAAGGATGAGGATGAAGAGGTTGAATTAATAGACTGAAATGTTTTTTGTTTTTGTGGGGTATGTTTTTCTTTACAAAATTTGGAGGATGCAGAAGGAAATTGATTGTGGTTAACCATATGTTGGTGTAGCTGAGAATCATATGGTTGCATATGTGCAGATGAACGTAATGGGGTTTTTGACCTGCGTGGTAAATACTGAGAATGGGAAACAGATCCACTAATTGAAGGTGATGGTGGAGGAAATGCAGGAGCAAATCTAAGAAAAGTGTTACCATCGGGATGCTGGACAACACGAAGTTGTTTGGAGGAAGCATCATGGAGTTCTAGATATCTATGAGAAAGTGGTTGGTATGTGCTATTCCATTCTTCAGGTAAGGTTATCTGAGAAAATCCGAGTTGGAGGGGAGTAGTGTTTCCCGGACCAACAACAACTCCTTCATGTAATGCTCTTTTCTGCAATTTGGGATTAATTGCAGGCATGGTAGTTGACACAAAACGAATACAAATGGAACAATGCAACTAAGCGATCTGAGATTGTTGTTTTCGCCCTAAAACTCAATACCGTACTACCCGCAGTCCAATGGACAAGTAGAGGCCATCAACAAGGTCTTGAAAACCTTGATCCAATTCATGGTGGGTATGCACAAGTCCAACTGGCATAATATGCTCTTCTCCGCACTATGGGCTTATCGAATTTCCGTTAAGACTGCCACTGGATTTACTCCCTTCCAACTAGTGTATGGATTGGAGGTCGTCCTTCCGATTGAGTGCGAGATTTCGTCCCTCAAATTCGCAGTTGAACTTATCCCCAACACTACTGCTGATGAAGAATGCTCCCTCTACCTAGATAAACTCAACGAGACTCACCACGATGTCGCTCTTTCCAATGAGGATCATAAGAAACGCATCAAAGCGTAGTATGACAAATGGTAGAACCTCGCGTCTACATCGAAGGAGATTTGGTACTCACATATGACAAAAGACATGATAAGCTGGGGGCAGGAAAGTTTGAGTCCATGTGGCATGGACCCTACATAGTGAAATGCGTCTTAGAGAAGGGAGCTTACGAGCTTGAAGACTACGACGAGATATCTTTAGGTGAAACCCACAATGGGATTTACCTGAATAGGTACTATGCCTAAGTCTTTCATGCATAAGTACTTTGTATATACTATACATGGTATGTGTGTGTTTTGTGTGGTGTGATGCTTTGATTTTTTGTGTGCTTAGATCTTGTTTCATTTCTTATACCATGTTCTGTCTGCGTGTGTAGATGGAAACTTGCTACGGATTCATGGATGGCACCAGGTGGCATACCTGTAACCTTGCTTCGGAAGCCTGGGTGCTGTATTCTCCCACTGGCGAGCTCATTAGCTCAGGAGGAATGTATCTAGGTTTCACAACCAACAATGCTGCAGAATATCAAGCAGTCATTGGAACCCTAACCGACACTATTTCTTTGGGTATGGACCACGTTGTCATCCATTTGGATTATCAACTAGTGGTCTCTCATCTTAACCGGGTCTACACCATCCGCGATCCTACACTACTCCGTCTATACAGATGAGTCTATATTCTGGAAAGGTCCTTCGAATCCATTCAGCACTTGCACATTCCACGAGACGTGAACATAGTTGCCGACTCCATGGCCAACTTCATCTTAGACTGGTACATTGCACACACATGAGCATATTCATGAATTTGTAAAAGTAGACATAACATGTAAATAACTCATTGTATAAGAAAACACATAAGCAAGATCACATCATTCATACATTAAAACACATAATGTATAAAGCCGCCAAAATGTCTGTATATATATAATCAAGATAATGTAGTGTTGATACAAAAATTCTGAAGCACGACGGCTTTCAGTAAGTCTATACAAAATCTGAAGCCTGACAGCTTTCAGTAGTACAAAATCTGAGGCTCACATAGCTCTCAGTACATACATAATAACATCACTGGGCCTGATGTCTAGCCCATGCACCTCTAGGTCTAGCATCCCTCGCATGTTGGACATGGAAACAGTCAACTACCTTCACCACCTTGCGGAGTAGCGTTCCAAAGCACATGGTCACACCGACTATATACCTCTACATCAGCCTCCGAAACTCATGTACTGCTGAATCTGGGACATCCAATGTCAACCTCGTAAGGTTCTCATAGACGTCATCCATCTCCATGATGGCATCATGCATGGTTGGCGCTACTGGTGGTGCCTCTCCTCTCCTCGCGAGAAGCGAGACTCCCACTGGCCGTGAAGAGCCCACATCTACACACACATGTTATTAACTCATCAGCACTATCCAAAAAAGTTATAAATACACAAAATTAAAAAGTACAAGGGTCATTTTTCTTACCGATGTCTCCCCACTCTGCCTCCTCAGGTAGAACTAGGTCTGGGTCTTCCCTGAAATCCGTACTGCTATACGGATAATCCTCTACCATGAGTAGCTGGCCTTCCAGCCAGGTGAAGAATCCATAACTGTACCCGATGATATGACCCCCTCCACCATGGCGGGCCATCACCTCTTTCCATCTGACCATGTGTGGATCCTTGGGATCCCTGCCATCCATAGTTACCTGCAGGCGTAGAAGGGGAATCCGCTCCAACAAGAATGAGATCACTATCGATCCATACCCGAACAACTTGAGCTCTCTGCGCCGACACTTAGTCAGCTGAGCTCGTAGGTTGGTGAGGAGTCCCTCACACCAGCTGAGCACCTTCGGAGACATGCAGTCCTCCGCATACAACATCTGGGTCCTGGTAGCTAGATGAGCCACTTGGATCCCTGCTATCCTCAGTATGGTGAAAAGAATAGGTCGCAGTGGATGATATCACACCTCTTTGATGGGAATCTTCCCACTAGAGGCACGGGTATGCAGAGTGTAGTGCTGGAGGATCAAGTCGTCCACCGTCCGATCACTTCCCCGTGATCCAGTAAGAACCACATTCTTCCCCCTCCGGGACAATCTGGTCAAGAAGTAGATTTCCTCGACATCTATGGTCAGTATGTGCTCTCTGATCATGAAGTACTGCTGTGTTGCATCCCGAAAACGGACCATATGTTCCAGCAGTAGGACTTGGGCCCTCATGCCATGGACATTAAAGAACTTCAGTAGTCCACAGTTCCACAATGCCTCTACACATAATGGGTCATTTGCTGCTTGCACATCATCTACCTCATGTTCTCCCTTGCGCCACTCTAGAACCATGTTGGTGGCCACAAAACTGTCAATAGGAGAATTTAAACATCATTAGACCTCACTCCAACCATCCAAACTTTTTTCTTTTGACTTGGGTTTTGAGTTGAACATGGACGTTTCCGTCGTCGCACCCCATCCTTGCAGACAGGGCGACATCGTCGCATGACACCTTTGCGGGCTTTGCGACGACCCAGGTTCGTCGCAGTTCCCATAAGGGAGACCTGCGATGACTCGAGGGCACACAAACTCCCCACAAATCAACTGAAAAACCCTAAAAAATAAACTAAAATTGAAATTCTAAACCACTGGAAATATGCTGGATGAGATTTAGGGTTACTTTCTCCAAACAACTCATGAAATGGTTGCTCGTAGATCCGGCAATCGGTAAGTGAAATTCTGCTCCAAATGACACTTTCTTCTCCCCAATTTGGCAAATGAACAATGGTAACTATATTTGGCCATTTTTTCTATTTATAAACAAAAAAGGAATATTCTTTTTCAAATATTAGATGCTCTTTGGGTTATTTTCTATAGTTTGGATCATTTCTACTGCATTTGAATGCCCGGTTGACTGTTTGACCTAGTTTTCAAGCATGCAGGAGACATTAAGTGTTCCATTTGCACCATTTTCACATTTTTGCGATCATCTTAGGTATGAACAACCCCTTGAATATTTTGTCGTTATTTTTCATCCGTTATATTTTGATTGTTTAATGATGACGAGCTTAGTCTTTGTTCTTTCTCGTGCTCTTAAAACCATGAGAATAAGTCACCAAGTTACGATTTATCACTTTTTCGGGCTCGTTAAACTCCTATGGAAAAGGAACCCCCCTGGAGTCTATCTTTAAGCTCTTTTCAGGCTCTCGAAATACGAAAAGATTGCCAAGCGAAATTGTCGCGTTCACGCTTGTTAAATTATTTGAACAGTCGTCTCCCTGGCGATAGTTTACCCCTTTTTCGGACCAAGGGGCACTATTTACGAAAAATGTATACTCCAGCCAATCATGACTGGAAGAGTCCTCTCCCGCGTTGTTTTACCCTTTTTCAGGTGATGAGGCTAACTTTACGAAAAAGGACCGTTGGAGTCTTCTTTAGTTATTTTCAGACTCTCTAAACATGAAATGATGACCGAGTTTACCTTCTATGGACTCGTTAAACTCTAACATTGAAGGGCCCGCCATGGGATGAACTCCTCCTCTCCCAGGTTCGAAAAATATTTGGGATTGGACTCATCTATGAGATGAGCCATACCGAGCATCTGGTTACCCTCATCAAGCTTGTTAAGAACACTTGAGGCACTCATCATTCATGACGGGGAAAAAGGAAAGCTTTTGTGTTACACTCTTTATCTGTGGCAGTACCTAGTCATTCTTGAACATGGCACTCATCTGCATTTTCATACTGCACTCGGATCATCCGTTTGTCCTCGAGTTTTTCCTACTTCCTGAGACTAGTCACTCCTTTGAGTCATTCAAAGAATGCTTCCATCATCAGTATCATTGAGAAGTTAGTGTCATACTCGTCATGTCAATACTGCCAAGTCATGCCATGCCCATGTTCAAGAATATTTTCACCACTCATTATCTGCAATCAGTACGCCTTCCACCACGTCGACCTACTCTGGGTCAACCTTATATGTTACTGTACCATCCGATCTACTCCAAACATCTGTTGTCGTGTTTTGTGTCAATGATGGGGGATTCATCATGGCCCTCCTTCGACGGGTTCATCCTTTTCGACTTCAAATCATCATCCGAGGATTGAATCTAGAAACCAACCAAGTACCTTGGGCCTGCATGCCTCAATGACAGGTTACCTCACTTTCAACATGAGTTAACATCTTTGGCTCTTGATTGAAATATTTCATCTTGCATTTGACTTCAACTCATTTATTCACGCTTGGTGATATGTACTGTGATACCTTGGGAATCATTGACATTAATGGTGATTTCCCTCGCGCTTGTTAATGGTATACATTAATGACCGGTAATCAAGTGGTTTCTACCATGTTCGACATCAAGACATTTGTAATCACATGGATAGATTCGTATCATTGCGGGTTCGGCTTGAAGACCCTAGGGAGTCATGTTTTACCCAGGTTGCGATGGAGATTGTTTTGAGTCATATCACACAGATCCATATTTGTATTGGTCGTGGTTGTGTTATCATCTCATCATGGATCTACGCTTGTGTCTAGTAGCCATGATTGTGTTCAGTCGGTCATTACTACCATGGATCTGCAATGTATTGGTCGGAAACCATGTTGTATGTCATATGAGACTGTGTACTCAGAGTCAATTGGACTGCAGCAGTTTCCTTCATCCGATGAGCCATTGCCATTCCTTCTATCAAAGAATTTCACTTGTCCAATTTCAAATAGCTTCATGCATTGGGGGGGGATTCTGTTGCACCTAAAATATTACCATCATGAGAGTCAGTGTAAACATCCCTAAACTTTCCTTGACCAAGTCATTGACTTGGAAGAGATGCAAACCCATTTATACTAGGTTTTGAGAGGTCGTCACAGGTTGTCCTTATTCAACCTGCGACGTCGCAAGTTGTCCTCTTATAGACTGCGATGATGTCAGTTAATAGACTAAAATTGCTTCTTCGAGCCCATTCTCAAAGCTAGCTGATGTGTATCCCTATCCCTAGCCTTTGGGGAAGTTGGAATTCAATTCCTAACCTCTTGGAAGGATCCCCTATCTCTCTCCTACCATATCTCAACCTATCCTATCCACTTAAGTCCTATATAAGTGAAGCTCACTCCCATTCCAAGGGTAGGAAGTCTATAGTATCTAATTGCTGGTGAAATTAACTTAGGAGAGATCTCTACTCATCCTTGAGAGATCCATCATCCCTTTGGAGGCTTTGGAATTGTCTTGATCGGAGAAGTATTGCTACATTAATTCATTGGTTGTAATCTCTTCATCCTATGTATTTCCCTTTTAATACAATAATATAAGTGATTTCCGCCAATCTCATTGTGTTAATGATACATTGTGTAGTTTGCTTACTTAACTGCTTACTTAGATCTATTATTGTGTAGGTGCATTTTACTACTTGCTTTATTGTTTTGTCTTGACAGGTTTTACAGCTCAGATCTGAAGACCATCGAGCTTGGAGTAGCATTCAAGGAGAAAGGATCAGCGATCTAAAAGGTAAGAGCATATAGTTCGTTTATCTCTAATTAGATCTAGGAGAGTTATTTATGTTCTATCTCTATTTGTTCTAGACTCACGTTGAGCTAGGGAGATCAAGCCTCGAGTCCGCTCTTGGTAGATTATCCGTCAAACACCCTTTCCCTTACAAAATGTGCCCTTTTATAGATCGTGCCCGTAGGTCACGTCTTTGCAATGCATAGGCTCAAAAACCATAAGGTTCCCCAAAAATGGTGCGGTTACTCGCCACCTTGCCTGTTGTCATCGATAGCTTACTCCACTAGCTTCAGGCTGCCTTGCTGGGCCACTTGTGGCTCACACGTTCTTTTGACAGCCGCAGTCATCTCCAAAACAGTTACAACTGCATCGTGGCCTGACGCTTTCCGCCCCTTTATCCTTCCTATAGCCGTCGATCTCGTGGCTTAGATCCTTAACTGTTTTCTGCCACTATCTTGGCAGGTTGCTTTCATCTGCCGTTATGCCGCTCCTTACCCACTGCCAGGAATACTAGAGGCGCTCTACTCAAAACGGTTTCTTTCTCAGCTCGACCTTTGCTTATACTCTTTACCCAAAATAGCTACTACATTGGTACTACGCACCAGCTTAACTGCGCAAAACTGACTACTCAATCCGAACTGCGCACTCCACAAAACTGTGCCATCTGACTTCGCATCCCAAACTACGCAGTTCCCCAAAACTATCCTTCTTCAAAAATATGCTAACTTGGGCCATGCCCAACAGATGAAGTTTCAAATAATTGTGTAGAAATTCAATCTCTCTTTCATTTGTTTCAGAAGGTATTTGATTTGGGATTAGAAGATTATAGGTTTATGGAGAGTCATATTTTGTTATAAACTATATGAATGACTCAACAAATATTTAGGATATAGATCTTATCCATTTAGCAATCCAATTAAACAAGATCAGTGGAACATTTCATAAAATTAGATTTCAACATGTATATCGTGAGCACAACCAGTCAATTGATCATCTCTCAAAACTGGCATTGAAGATGTAGTCGGGATCAATATGCATTGAGGAGTTCTGAAGGGGATCAGTGATCTCCTCTTGGTCAAACTCTTCTTGAGTTGCTTCAAATGTAGTCCTTGTAAGATGCATGTGTTCATTTTGTGATGTAGATATAAGTTGTGAGGACAATATAGAGACTTATATATGATGGATGCTAAGTCGATGTGCTATCTAGTGCTTTGGATTTTTGTTATGTGCCAAGGGCACCTAAAGATTGTATTTTTTTCTGTAATGAATAAAAAGTAATTTTTCCTAGAAATAAATAAATAAATATAAATGGAGTATGTTAATTTTGTATTAAATTAAATAATTTTGGTCATGAATCTAGAAAACAATTAGGCAAGAGTAGAATTTTACGATGATCTAAGATCCATGTATCATGGAACAATATCCTTAAGATGTTTGGTTCAAGATTAAACAACTCTATAATAATAGTAGAAGAATAAAAAGTAAATGTTGTTTTACTAAATAGTATACCCTTCGAATATAGTAACATATTCTCTATATCAAATAATATATCACTACAATGCTTAAAGATTATGATTTTGACAACCCTTGAGGTGTTACAGACTAGTTGGCGATAGGGTGCATTTGTGACATTGTGGATTCAAACCTCAACTGGCCATGTGTGCCAACATGTGGGGAAGTCTTGGTACACCTAGGGTATAGTGGTAGCAAACCAGAGTCAAACCTGTGTCACATGAGTACAAACTCGGCCTAAGTTGTCAATTCCCCTAGTTTTAGAAAAAAATTATGATTTTGACACATAATAAAGTGGTGATAATGAGGATGAAAGATAGGATTTTTTACGAAAGAAAAAAAAGATCTAGAAAAGAGAAGATATGATTAGAATTTAAAAAATGGATATGTTATTATTGTGTAAATCTAGGTCATAATGCTTAAGATTGTCAAATTTCAATAAATGATGGCATTAAGCTAAACATTATATATTTTGCACCATTTTTTCGACATATTTTCTGGCCGAAATCCCGTTGGAATTCTTAAAATTGCATATATACATCACTGAAATTGCATAATCGGGGTGCCTAGGGGTTTTGGAGGGCATTGAATCCATTTCTGCAATTAAAAATGCAATTTTGTGATTTCAATAATGGTTCATCACCAGATTCCAACAAAAATAACCCGAAAAGTATAAAACATATAATGATTAGCTTACTCCTAAATGATGTACTCAAAGGTAGAGTAAAAAAAAATTCACCAAGTCATAGGGTTGTTTATACTATTATTAAATCCTTTATCCCATTTTTAGTTTTTATTAATTCAAAATTATATTAAGATGTATATGTAAAATTCAACTTTAATTAGTTTTGATATAAATGAAGTGGCCACGAATATAAGAAAAAGGCTACACTTTTTATGGTTTTGAGTGTTTCTAGTTTATTACACTGATAGATGTTAGAATAAAAGCTATTGTTGTTATTCTCTCCACTTTTGATCTGGGATGGAGGTTGATCTCAACAGATCCTAGATTGCACAAGGATGAGACAAGTGTACTGTCCAGATTGATTTTATTGTCTTCATTCCAAATTCAGAATAAACAATTATAAAAAAAAAAATAATAATAATTGGTAGTTGATGCATGGATAATGGGCAATTCATGGTAGATAACACGTTTAACTAGAAGAAGGTAGGTGATAAAAACTATCTAATTCATAGACAACAGGTGATTACAACTACACATGGATAACAAGTAACATATTTAATTTGTTCATGACACTTAACTTGTGACGTATCAATGTTCACCGACCACAACTTAAGTGGTTGTGCTAACTATTATTAAAATATGGCCAACCATTAATCTAAAATGATTTTGGTTAAGGCACAGTTTCAACAACCTTTCTGAATAAGAAATGGAATTCTAGCTATTGGACTTTTTTTCTAAATAAATCCTAATTAGGGTTTTCTGAAACCTGCAACAACTTGGAGTCAAGCCAATGATTCATTGTCCTAGTACCAACCAAGTCAAAAGTGGGAGCGAAATTGTTTTATATTTGCTGCAGTTTTTTGAAAAACCCTAACTAGAAATAATAGTTGATATAACTCTATTGAGGTTTTTTTCATAAATTCGTTTTGATAATTTTTTCACAAATTCCTCATTTGGTTTTATTTAGCGGTTTTTAGCAATATTTTTGGCCTTTACCAGGCTACTCCACTTGGCTATTTGTGGGGCCTTTTTGTGTGATTTGGATTTTTCTGATGTGATGGGTAATAATGATTATGCTTGTCACTTGTTGAACTGGTCATATACCGATGAGCATAGAAGAAATAAATCCCATACTCAAAGTCTTCAGAGGCTTTCCTCGTCGGGTGCGGGTGAGGATAAGCGTTTACAAAATATAGGGAAGTAAATTTCCCTAGTACAGAATGTGGGGGATGGTGTTTTTTACCCAAATAATACTGGTCTAGAGTTAAACCCTGGTTTGAATCATTCCTTGGATTTTGATGTAGACTGTAAGAAGAAGAAAAATTTCGAGAGGCAAGGCTCGTCTCAAAAGAAAACTTAAATGTTATAAGGCAAAGGAGGAAGTTAATAAGTATGTGGTAGGGAAAGACGTAAATATGGACAAGGTTGTTGCTTTTGATAGAAAAGCTATGGTCAGATGCATTGATTCTGCTAAAGTAATCCATTATGAGCTTGTGGGATGGGTCAATTTGAATTGGCTCTCGGAATTTGGGTTGACCCCTCGGGTTAATATGCTCATAAACAATTGAATTTTTTTTCTTTTTCCTTCGGCGAAGGCGTTACCAAAAATTATGGAGAGGGTTTGGTTGATAAAGGGGCTCTCTCTATTTTAAAGATGTTGGCATACCTCCTTTGATCCAGAAAAGGAAAAGATGACTCTGCGACATTTGTGGGTTTCGATGCCCAGAATTGCAATCGAATTGTGGATGGAAAACATCTTTGAAGGGATTGCTAATTCCATGGGACGGTTCATTAGAATGGACAAACATATGCTATTTGGTGTAGATAAATTAATGGTGTCCAGGATGGTGGAATTAAATATCTCGAAGGGGTTACCTGCTTCGGTGGAGATTATTTGGGGTAATAGGGTTATTAAACAAAGGATGGATTATCCCCACATTCCCTTTCGATGCTATTATTTCCATGAGATAGGCCATTTGAAGGAAAAATGTATTTTTTTGTTTGCAAGAGAAGATGATATTTTGGAAGATAGTCATGTTCTGGACAAATATCCCATTCCACAACCAAACCCTTGGACTACATATGCTCTAGAACTGGAGGATAATAAATTGGAAGGTATGTATCATTCGAACTATCCTTCTGTGTATGAGGGTATTTCATGTAAAGAATTAAATTACATCTTATTTGTGGACAAATATGCTAAAAAATGACAATCTTTTTATGGTTTTTACTCTCTTGATGATCAAAAGGGTTTGCATGTAGACTCCATAAACCTGGGTGTTAATAATTGTGTAAATGATGACAAGACATATTCAACTAGGGAATTAAATCTGATAACTGAGAATAGGGGGGGAATTTCAGTGGAGGGTAATCCGAATCATAGTTTACCTTTAATACTTTCGGCTCTAAAATATGATTGTGGAGATATATTTTTCCCTTTAGTGGATAAGGGGAAACAGACTGGTAATCCTATTTTTCAACCTATTGAATTAACTGTTCCTTCTAATCTAGAATCAAATGGGTCAATTAAAAAATATCCGATTGAAAATTCTACTTCTCCTACTGGTTGTATTTCTAATAAATTTACCTTACAAACTTACTATGCAACTCCTAATAATGGAGATGTTCTTCCTGTTTCTTCAATACGACATAATAATGCTACCATTAGAAGGAAGAAGAAAAATGTCATTAATGACTCTAGTGGTAAATATTTGGCTAATGAACACATCCCTCTTTCAATTAGAATTTCAATGGCTAGTGGAGATTCATTGACTGTTGCTACAACAATAAAAAGTAATAAATAGGTAATAAACTATTAGTAATAGTAAGTAATTATTATAGTTATGAAGAGGAATGTCTCTTCAATAGGGATGGCCCAGCCATATTTAAGGCGGCCATATCCATTGTATTTCATCAATCAAATATATTATTATTATCTATTATTCAATATGAGAGTCGAATTCGACTATTAACCTAGTGAACGGATTCGTTCACCACATTTGGTATCAGAGCTCGGTTTCAGCTCTCCCTTCAAATCCAACCGGATACGGTTGCGGCAGTCTCGCTCCTCTGAGCTCGGTTTCGGCTCACCTCCAACTCAGAGCAGATTTGCTCCCTTGACCTGAGCTCGGATTTGGCTCATCCCCTCTTTCAGCAAGTCAGCGTTTAACTCTTCATTCAGCTCTCTGCATGGTCTACATTCAGCGTTCAGCTCTTCGTTCAATGTTCATCTCTCCACCATTCTGCTGCTTCATCATCACCTTCTCCGTCCCTGTCTCCCTGCATGCTTTCCCCACCAACTTCATGCCCACGTCCACCAACTCCCGTGCTGCGACTCTTGCGCCCTCCTTCACCTACTTCCACACTCCCATCTCCGTGCCTGCACAATCTCTCTCCACCTCACCTGCTCCACTCTTCCACTCGTCCCTCTTCCCGTCGCGTTCCGCAATCCTTTCCCCTGCTCCACATCCTTCCGCCTGCTTCTCCCTTCTCCCATATCCCCCATCTCTCGTCTCTCAACCACCTCGCACCACCCTTCCTCCTGCCACAACGCTCCCGCACTCTCTGCACTGATCTCCCTCCTTCCCCCATCACCGTTCCCCCCTGCGCTGCACCCGATCTCCCTCCTTCCCCCATCAACGTTTGCCCCTACGCTGCACTCTCTCTGCGCTACTCCTCTCTCCCCTCTGTCCACCCCTCCGCACCGCCTGCCACCTCCTCCTCTCCACCTTCTCTCCCCCGCAGCCCCCCTCCACGCTCCCTTCCACATCGTCCTCCACTGCCTGCAACCATCGCGCCCTCATTTCTCTACGCTTCCCTCTCCCCCGAGATCTGCCTTCCACCTACTTGTTGTCACCTCGTCCAATGCCCTTTTCTCCAGCACCTCCGTCGCCACCCTCTCGCTTCCTCCACTTGCTCTCCCGCTAATCCTCCTCTCCAGCAAGTGAAACCCTAAATTAAAAAAAAAAAATTTAAACCTTGTAATAATATTATTACATTAGTTTAATATTTTAAAAAAAAGAAACTATATATATAGTTTACATAAGATATTAATAATAATATTATTATTAATTAATAATTATTATTATTTAAAAAAAATATTATTATTGAAATAATTATTATTATTATTTTAAAATAATAATTATTTTTGGGAAAAAAAAATCCTCCTCTACAAGACCTATGGCGTCATTCAATGAAGAATTGATCAAGCTTTTTGAGCAAATCAATAAGGATATAAATGAAATAAAAAAATCTATTAACAATTTAACACTTATAGAAAATGAAGATGTATGTGAAAATTCCGTAGAAGAAGCCACTAAAGCTGAGGTAAAAGAAGAAGATGTAGTAGACCATTATGTCAACCATGATGAAAGTAATGGCATTGATCAAGATAATATGCAAGACAAATATACATCACATCCTATTAATGAAGAAACCAACAACGAAATATTTGACAAGGAGAAAGATGATCTTGACCAAGATTGTGATAAGAGACAAGCTGGTGTTGATAATAATAAAAATAATAAATGCAATGACAGGGAATGGATCCTACAATGTGCAGAAGAAGTCAAGTCTAAGAAAGTATATATTCCAGATTCAACCTATACCCTAACTATCCTCTCACCTGAAAGGAATCTCAATGGAAGTTATATGGTGATTTCAAATCCAAGAATGTTATATGATGATTGTGAGACCTCATCTTACAAGACAAGTAGAAGGGGAATAACACATGATGACATCCTAAATATGCTTGGACTAATATCAAGGATAGAAGTGATGGAGTCCAGTGTCCACCTAGATGGTAAAATTTTCAAACAAAGCATCAATATAGTTAGGCTTTCAAACCAAATCCCACCTTGTGAGCAAATTACGGATTTCTTCACAAGGATCAGAATGAAGAACATCATTTGGAACAACTATAATATCTATCAGACACAAGATAAGACTGGTGTTCTTATGCGCATTATAAGCACAAAGAGCCCATTCAAAGGGACTGACACAAAATGTTTTGGGAATAACAACACAGAAATAGTTAAGGTCATAATGTATGTTGAGCATGTTCAATTGACGAAAAACATAGGAAGCAATCACACAAGTAGAAAAAGCGTAAACAAAACTTCGCCAAGTTCATACTTAATGCAAATACCAATACAAAATAACCCAAAGGAGGCAATGGTCGTAATCAAAATCGCATCTCTCAAGTCATCAGTGCGACATAGAGCCAGAATAAAAGACGTCATGAGAAACTCAGCTTTGAGGACAAAGCTTTTCCAAGGGAAAGGCAATGCTACAACAATAAATTAGTAAATAAATAGGTTATAAACTATTAGTAATAGTAAGTAATTATTATAGTTATGAATAGGAATGTCTCTTCAATAGGGATGGCCCAGCCATATTTAAGGCGACCATATCCATTGTATTTCATCAATCAAATATATTATTATTATCTATTATTCAATATGAGAGTCGGATTCGACTATTAACCTAGTGAACGGATTCGTTCACCGCATTTGGTATATTCTATATCCGTGTCCGGATATACTCAGTGATTATTCAAGCGAATAATCCTCCAATGGAAAATAACTCCATTTGATAAAATAATAATATATAATCGATAATGGATAAATTACAAAGGATATGGTTTCCTTAAATATGGCTTGGCCATCACATATTGAAGAGACACTTCTCTTCATAAACTATATTTTAATATTATTAACTACTATTAGGAATAGTTACTTATTTATTACTTTTTATTGTTGTAGCATTGCCACTCTCTTAGAGAGGCTTTGTCCTCAAAGCCTTATAATTTTGTCGCACTGTTCTTTGCGATGTTGTGGCCGCCGAAACATGTCGATACGAACTGCTAAGTGTAGAGCATAACTTTCGATACGTCGATGGATGAATCCATCCCAAATTGATTTGTTGTGGACTGATGGGATTCCCTACTGATGTGTCGTCAGGAGATTTGATCACATTAGTACCATTATTTTTCGACATTTCCCACTTTTTCAAATATCGGTTTTTATGGTTGGGGTGTCGATAAAGAACTTTCACGATGTCACTTTCGTTTAAGAATGTTTCCTTTAGAGCATTGATCTGAGTTGGGAGTTGTATTTTCGTCTCTTGAGGATTTAAGTTTTTGTTCTGTATCTTTCCCAACTTGTTTTCTAACTGCCTATTATCATTTTGAAACTTCGTAATCAATTCGACTTGCAATTTTCTGTCATCTTCAGATGTCTTAAGTTGTTCCTTAAGATCTTCATTATGACTTCTAATACAACTATTTTCTTCCTGTTTGTCTAGAAGTTTCCCTTCAATGTCGTCCATAGATTGTTCTATCTTCCGACTATTTTTCAACTTCTTAATTTTTGTGCCTAGTATCTTGTTATGATTTCTTAGTCTAAAAATTTCTTCAGCATTGTTAGATAATGCTTTATTACTCTTTGCGATCTCTGACTTATGTGTCTTTTTAGAGTCTTCATTTTGTTGTTGAAGAACTTTTATCTGTTGTCGACACTGGCCGACCTCTGATTCTTGAATTTCTAATTTATGTCATAACTGCATTAGTTCTTCATCTTTGTCGCTAACGATTTTGTTCAAGCGTATTATTTCTGCTTCGTAATTATTTATTTCCTTCTTTATATCTTGATTTTTCAATCTCTGATTGAAATCACTTTCATCTTTTAATTCCTTGATTTGCGCACATAATTTTTCTATGTGATTTTTCTGGTTGGACATTGTTTGTTCATTGAACCGTTCTTGTATCTTATGTAGTTCAATCTTTATTTCTGATTGTGTATTAATGTCTCGTAATTCTTCATTGTCTTTTCGATAGCGCTTTAACTTGGCTTCTAATTTCTCTATTTGTAGTCGCAACCCAGCTTCCATGGTCTTCGACTTTTTTTTTTTTTTTTCAAGTTTGTCTTCCTTTGACTACTTTTTTAACGATAATCAGTCTTCTTTTGATTTTGATTTTTCTGATGATAGCGCGTCTCGACTTCTTGATGATTGCTTTGAATTCTTCTTGATTTGTTCTTCTCTTTTCTTTGATAATTATCACAAAATCTTGACTTCTTTCTTATTAGGTCAAATAACTTTTTTCTTTTTTTCAAAAAAAATTATTATTTCAATAATAATTATTATTTCAATAATAATTATTATTTCAATAATAATAATTATTTCTTTTGAATAATAACAATTATTAATTAGTTAATTAATAATATTATTATTTATGTCTTATATAAACTATATATATAGTTTAATATATATATATTTTTTCAAAAATTAAAATATTTAAACAAATATAATAATATATGATAATGTTTAATATTTTTTGTTGTTGTTGTTGTTTTAGGTTAGGGTTTCAATGGCCCGTGGTGGAGGAGCGACCGGAGTAGATGGGTGGGAGGAGGAGGAGGAGCGGAAGCTGGAAAGGGAGGCGGAGATGGCGCGAAGGGGAGAGGCGATGAGGTGTGAGGGAGGAACTGCGAGGGAAGAATGGACGTTGGATGGAAGGATTTGGCTGGAAGGATGACGATAGTGGCTGGCGTGCAAGGGCGAGCAACGTGGAGCTGTGTGGAGCAGCATGAGGTGGCGTGCTGGAGTGAGCAGCGGGGAGCTGGGGAGTGGCGCGGAGTGATGGAGGGGCGGGCGTGGACTCAGCAGGGAGGTGCCGACAAAAGTTGTGGAGGATAAAGGGGGGAAGAGGGATGGTAGGTGAAACTGGAAGGAAGGGCGTGGGGAGTGACGAGGGTGCTAGCGGGTGCATCGTGGAGCAAGGGGGAAAGGTGGGTGGTGCGGGCTGCGCGGGGGAAGGGCACTGGAGCGTGCAGGTAATGGAGGGGGGAATGCGCGTGGAGTTAGATGTGGGCGCAGAACGCAGGTGGAGGGTGGCAGGAAATTGGACGCGGAGGGGAAGTGTAGTGGAGCGGTAGGGAGAATATGCAGCGGCGTGGAGAACGTGGAGGGAAATGCAGAGATGGTAGGGCGTAGGAGTGTTGGAGTAGAGGAACACGCAGGTGGAGGAATGAGGGGTTGCAGACAAGCAGGAAGGAGTAACGCGGCAGGGGGAGGCGCTGTAAGCAGATGGGTGGAGAGGGATGAATGGTCAAAATCCAATCTCGGTCAAGGACCAATATCTCAGAGAAACTCCGAACTGATTAGACAAAGTCTGAAAATTTTGGCCAAAGGCCGGATCAGTGAAACTTGCTCTGATACCAATGCTATATCCACGTCCGGATATACTCAGTGATTATTCAAGCGAATAATCCTCCAATGGAAAATAACTCCATTTGATAAAATAATAATATATAATCGATAATGGATAAATTACAAAGGATATGGTTTCCTTAAATATGGCTTAGCCATCACATATTGAAGAGACACTTCTCTTCATAAACTATATTTTAATATTATTAACTACTATTAGGAATAGTTACCTATTTATTACTTTTTATTGTTGTAGCAACTGTCACTGACACAAAATCATCTGGGGCCCTTAGAGCAAGCCAGCCCACTAGTGAGGGGTCTTAATGTCAATCTTGTCTTTTAACGTGCATGGAGTTGGGGGGATGAGAAGGGGAGGGATCTTTCCCAACTTTTTAAATATACTTCTCCTGATATTATATTGATCCAAGAATCAATGTGTGGAGAAAATCAAGCAATTGAGACCTTCTCTAAGCTTTTACCTGGTTGGAATTATTGTGCTATAAGCTCGAATGGGTTATCAGGAGGTCTCATTACATGTTGGAACCCTAGGTTTTCATAATTTAAGGTCTTCAGTGCAAAGGTATTTTATTGGAAGGAATTTGTTTTGCAAATAATAGAGATCTTAATGTTTGTAATTGTTATGGCCCTTATTGGGACCGAGAAACATATTGGAATTGATTG
This sequence comes from Larix kaempferi, assembly GCA_027924585.1. Taxonomy (NCBI): domain Eukaryota; kingdom Viridiplantae; phylum Streptophyta; class Pinopsida; order Pinales; family Pinaceae; genus Larix; species Larix kaempferi. The sequence continues at coordinate 704,639 of BSBM01000590.1, forward strand.
AAGAGAAGTGGCTTGTTAAATTTACAAAATTTGGTTCTTACAGGGGACTTAAATTTTACTGTTTCCGCTACTAATATTTGGGACAGTCAGCCAGACTAGATCATTTGTTAGAGTTTTTCATTCAATTGTTTAAGGAATCAAACCTCATTGATGTTATCCCAGTCAAAATTGAACCTACTTGGAGAAATGGAAAAAGTGGTGTCTCTGGTATTAGTAAGAAACTATATAGGTTCTTGATTTATGAGGATTTGTCTATTAAACTTCAAAGATTCAGAAATTGGGTGTATAGATCTATGATCTCAGATCATTTTCCTTTTATCTTGCAACTGGAAGGGGGGGAAATGAAATAAAGTTATCCTTTCAAGTTTAATTGTATGTGGCTTAAGGATGAGATGTTTTGTTTAAAAGTTAAATAATGGTGGACATGTTTTGTGGTTCTTGAAGAGCTATGTGCTATGGATAGTTTGGTTTACAAGTTAAAATAGTTTTAAAAAGAAGTGATTCAATGGGAGAAAGAGAAAAAGAGAAAGGATTCGGAAAACCTTGCACATATTGAGGATATGTTGTCCAGAATTTTAAATTTTAATCCTTCAGGCATCTTTACAAAGGAGGAAAATTTTTTAATGCTAGATTTGGAAAAATTGAAGTCTAACTTACTCAAAAAGGAAGAAATGTCTTGGAGATTGAAAATTAAGGCCATTTGGGTTTCATTAGGTGATAATAATACTCAGTTTTTTCATAAATATGACTCTTATAGAAGAAACATCAATATTATATGGGATCTACAGGATGATAGTGGTAATATTATTTAGTTACAAATGGATTTAAAGAGGGTTCCTTAGACACATTTCAATAATCAGTTCAAAGATCCTAGCATCTCAAATATTGAAGCCAGCCATTTGGGTTTCATTAGGTGATAATAATACTCAGTTTTTTCATAAATATGACTCTTATAGAAGAAACATCAATATTATATGGGATCTACAGGATGATAGTGGTAATATTATTTAGTTACAAATGGATTTAAAGAGGGTTGCTTAGACACATTTCAATAATCAGTTCAAAGATCCTAGCATCTCAAATATTGAAGCCTAGTTGAAGGTGATTAGGAAATTTCCTTCTTTTTCACCAATGAAGAAGGATTTATCATTTGGGATCCTATTAATCTTTTAGAAATTGAAGGTGTTCTAAATGTTTTTTCCAAGGACAAAAGTCCTGGGCCGAATGGATGGATGGTGGAACGTTTTCTTAATTTTTTTTAGATCATGGCTAATGATATCCTTCGGATGGTGGAATAGTCAAGGGAGGAAGGATATATGTCTGGAGCATTAAATTATACTTTCATTTCCCTTATTACAAAGTCTAACAAACCCACGAATTTTAATGAAGTCAGGCCTAGCTCATTATGTAACTTGGATTATAAAATTGTGACAAAGATCATTGCAAATAGATTAAGGCCAAAACTTGTTGAAATGGTGTCAAAGGAAAGTTTTTTTTTTAGAAAATAGACATATTTTGGATGCAGTTGGTATTACACAAGAAGTGATTCACTCCATTAAAGTCGAGAATTTGGATGTCATTCTTCTGAAAATGGACCTTGTGAAGGCATATGATCGGGTCAATTGGGATTTCTTAAGGCTCATTCTTCTCCAGATTGGGCTGCTAGTATTAGTAGCTAATTGGATTCTGGCATATATATAACCAACACAATTTTTTGTCCTTTTTAATGGATCTCCTTCTGGTTTTTTAAAGAGATCTAGAGGTCCACGACAGGGCTATCCCCTATACCCGTTGTTATTTTTTCTAGTTATTGATGTTGAAATTTGGTTGAGATTTGATCTTTAATTATTTTAGATGCAAAGAATTGAAGAAATGAGACAATTCAATCCATGAAATTCATACAACCATAGAACAAGATATACCTTGGGGAAAATGCTCAAAATTATGAGAACAAAAAACTCCACCAATTCTTCTCAATATAATATAATGGATAACAGAGAATGATTTCTTTTACAACATAGCAGATTGCTTTCGAAAGATAAGAGATCACCAAACCTCTTGGTGAAGATACATAATCAATAGAGAAGAGACATCAATCGGATGTGTTCCCAACACAACAATAACAAGCATGAACAATACCCTGCACAAAGATAACCGCCTTTCCTTCAATGGAGAAGGGAATTCGCATCACAATGGATTCAACAATCTTGTATAATATATTTACACATTCCTCTCTTCTATTTTTAACTTCTAACTTTAGGATAAACTCACCGTCAAACTTGATGCATTAATCTTGCATGGAGTGGTGCGCCCCACTTCTCATGCAGTGCTTTATCTCACTGAGCTTTCACTTAGGATGAACTCGCCTCTTAACTAAAAGATTTCCCACTTAGTTAGGTGGCTAACTTAAGTGTCGACATGCAAGTGTCACAACTCACATGTCATCTTTTAGTTTAACATAAGTGTCGTCATGCAATAACACTTAGTTAACTAGATCTTCTCTTTAACTGAAGTGTCATCTTTTAGTTTAACTAAAGTGTAAATACTTTAGTTAACTAGTCCCTTTTTTTAACACTTAGCTAACTAAAATAATGCTGATTGATTTACTTGAAGTGACCACTATGATTTATTTAGTTAACTGAGACATATCTTTAACTGATGCTTTAACTAAAGAATTGATACTTAACTGAAGCTTTATAACTGAAGCTTTAATAATTCAAGTTCTCTTTAATTAGTTGAAGTGTCTGCATGGAAAATTTTGAATTCTCTTGATCTCTATGCTTTATATTTTATTTATTTATATCTTATTGCATGGTCAATATGTGCTAAATTTAATTATCCATCACATTACATTATACTAAGAAGAATCATCAGATGTTGTGATCATATTATATTAATCTGGACCAAATAATCATATGCTAAAGTAATTCACTTTAGAGGTGATCAATCTATAAGGGAGACTTAATAGTAATCTGGTGATCATGGTTAATAATATATCACACAACATTAAATGTTTTTAACAAGTAAAGCATGACCTTTATACGGAAGTTCCGCCTGTATACGGGAGGTCCATCTCATGGATACCTTTATACGGAAGGTTCACATGATAATCATGACTTGATACACACAAGTTTGGAGCCTTGTCCAACAAGACTTTATAACATCATTACTTTTATCAATTACCTCTATACGGGAGGAATAACCTTTACACGGAAGGCAATCAAAGTGCTCACCTATATACAGGAGGATCAATATTGACTACACAAGATTGGTTTGGAGAATGTCTCCTAATGCTGTATATTTAACACTCTCTCTCAGCAAGGGAGGAATTCTTTGCCATACCAATATTGTCTCGGAAGTACTTGAACTTTGTCACTGTCAGAGGCTTTGTTAACACATCTACAATCTTCTCATCAGTAGCAATGTACTGAAGTTTCATTGTACCTTTTTGAACCATGTATCAGATGAATTGATACTTCATTTCAATGTGCTTCGACTTATCATGAAACACTGGGTTTTCAGAAACATTGATGCAAATCTGATTGTCACACCTAATAACTGTAGGCTCAATATTTTCACCGAAAATCCTGCAAGTAGCTTTCTGAGCCACACTACTTCTTGGCAAGAAACACTAGCAGCTATGTATTCTGATTCGGTAGTGATCTGGGATACGAATCCCTACTTCCTGTTGGACCAAGATATCATAGTTGATCCTAGGCTATAACAGTAGCCGGATGTGCTCTTACAGTCAACAATGCTTCCTCCCCAGTCTGAGTCTGTATAACCAAGTAACATGACTCCTCCACTTGAGGTATATTTGAGTCCATATGAAATTGTACCTCAAAGGTACCTAAGCACATGCTTAGCACCTGTCTAGTGTATGTGTCTCAGATCATACATAGATTGACTCAGAATGGTCACAGCATAACATATATTAGGCCTCGAATGTATCAAGTACATTAGCGAGCCTATAAGCTGTCTATACAAAGTGGGATCTACTAGATCTGATCTAGAGCTTGAATCATGAAGTTTCCTCAAATTGGAAACCATCAGTGTAGTCATAGATTTGCAATCTATCATTCCAAACCTGCATAATATATACACATTGTACTTCCCTTGAGATAGAAAATTTTCATCTTTTCTTTTCAAGATCTCAAGGCCAATAAATTAGTGCATTAGACCTAAGTATTTCATCTCGAACTCTGAGGTGAGATCCCTCTTACACCAAGCAATCAAATGTTCCTCTCCAATGAAAAACAAATCATCAACATATAGAATCAATATCAATGGTTGGTTCAAAGTACAATTTTGGATCAGCTTCACTCTTACCCAAATCCAGTTTCTGAAGGTAGCTATCAATTCTGGAGTACCAAGCCCTGGGGACTTGCTTCATCCCATATAGAGCTTTCTTTAGCTTACAAACATGGGACTCCTTCCCATGCACCAAAAATCCTTCAGGATGTTGAATATAAACCTCTTCCTCAACCTCACCATTGAGAAAGTTTGTATTCACATCCATTTGGTGAAGTTTCCATCCTAGAACAGATGCAAGTGTAATCATTGCTCGAATTGTGGTGTACCTTGCCACAGGGGCAAAGGTCTCATCATAATCGATGCCTTCTTTCTGAGAGAAACCTTTGGCAACGAATATGGATTTATACTTATCAATGCTACCATCTGCAGCATGCTTTATCTTGTAAATCCATCTAGAAGTCACAATGGACTTTTCATCAGGTTTGGGAACAACCTCCCAAACATCATTCTTCATTATATAGTTGTACTCTTCTCTCATTGCATCTTTACAAACTTGCTTCTTTGTATCTTCTTCATATGAGGATGGTTCTGAATCACTGACGTGACTCATCATTGCAACATACCCTGAATATATGTCAGGTTGCTTACGTTCTCTGGATGATCCTGTTGGTGCTCCATCTTTCTATGCATTTTGTAAGATGTCTCGGCACCAAGCATATATTCTTTTAGCGGGAGGTTCATCAGGTGACCTCTCAACCAGTTCTACTGGTTCTTCAGGAGCTATAGAATCTAAGGTATCTTTTGGTTTCTCCCTCTCTAAATCTGAAGGGGGAGAATCAGACTCGGGATCCTCCATCTCTGAATCACATTGAATCTCTTTCGATATTTTGAAATAAGCTTCCTCATGGAAGGTAACATCTCGGCTAACTTCAATGTGTCTCTCACTGGATACATATATTCGGTATGCTTTGGATGTCTCGCTATAACCCACAAAGGTGCCTTTCTTTCCAAAAGGCTCCATATTTGTTCTCTTTTCTTTCGGTACATGAATGTATACTGGGCTCCCGAAGATCCTCAAGTGTGAGATGTCTGGATTCTCATTGGTAAACACTTCTTCTAGTGTCTTCTCATCTAGAATGGCATGCGGGATTCTATTCTGGATGTACACAGTTGTGCGGGTGACTTATGCCCATAATGAGGTAGACATATCTTAATCATGCATCATGTATTTTGCAGCCTCACATATGGTTCTATTATTTATTTTGGAAACCTTATTTTTCTGAGGTTTGTATGGTATTGTTGACTGTATATATATTCCTTTTACCATATTTTGAAGTCCTGGTAGCGCTTTTTAGTGTAGGTGCCCAGGCCTTTGGTTCCATAGCTTGCATGGACTGAAAGTGTGGTGCATCATAGCTTGAATGTACTTCCCGGGTACCTTGTATAGTTCTCCCTCTCGAAATCCAATCATAGCAGCAAATTCTAGGATTTTTTTCTTCGGCCTTAAAAGTTCTTTGTTATCCATGAAGATAACTCAGAAGCCTTTGTCTTCAAGAACTGAAACTGAGAGGAGGTTCTTCTTCAAGCACGGAATATATAGAATGTCCTCCACATGTAGAATATCACTGGTGCTTATTTGGAATGAGGTGGATTCAACTCCTTGGATCGAATAAGTTGAGTTGTCCCCCAACTCTACCATGCATGTGAATTCTTTCTCTTTTAGATCGGTGATGGTATTCTTGTAACCAATCATATGTTTGGATGCACCATTGTCAATCAACCATGTGTTTGCATTTGTGATGACGGATCCTGAAAGGGATGAGAGAAGATAATACTCCCTTATTGTCTCCTTTTCTTCAGATGCATTCTTTTGAGTGATTTCATCTTCTATGGTGATAGAAGCATGAAACTTTCCTTTCCGTTTTGCTCTACAATCTCTTGAGAAATGGCATTTCTTATTGTAATTGAAGCATCTAGCTTTTGACTTGTCAAGGCCTTTGTTTCAATCCTTCTTCTTTGAATGAGAGAACTTATTTTGGAGGAAGTGTTTCTTTCCTTTCTTCATTCTTGCCACGAGGGAAATATTTTCTTCTTTGATGCACACTGACTTGCTCTAGATTCGTCCCTCCTCTTGGAGGTAGTCATGCCACAAAATTTCGAAGTTAGGTTGTACCTCTCGGTCATTTACCGCAATCAATAATGTCTCCCATGAGGATGTGAGACCATCAATAGAAGTTTGGAGAATATTATCTTCATCCACCACTACTCCAATACTAGCAAGCTGATATATTACCTCTGATATATTGGAGAAGAAGGAGGCCACTATCTCATCCATATCCATCTTTAAGTTCTGAAGCTTATTCTTCAATGCCTTCTTTTGACTCAAGGCCCTCTTCTCATATAGATTAGTCAATGTATCATATCATTCTTTCGCAATCTTCAACAGTGTGATCACAGGCATCAAGTTATCTTTTACCGAATCATAGATGATCTGTTTATCATTAGCTTGATTCTTCTTGAAGTTGATGCGCCTTGCATTAGATGTAGGCTCCTCCACCACAGTGGATATGTAGCCATCCAAGTCATGTTCCTCTAGGATGTTGAGAATCCTAGCCTTCCAAGTGTTCAAGTTTGAGGTGCCCTTAAGATGGTCTTCCATGTTAAATTTTGAGCATTAATTCACAATACTCTAGGATCTTTACTAAGAGAATAACATGTACAGTATATTAATGCATAACAATTATAATAAGCATGACAAGCATCACGAGAATCAAAAGCATGAGAGACAAGAGACACAGAGTTTCTGTGGGGAAAACCCTAAGGTGAAAAACCCCACAACTTCCTCAGAGATAGAGAGAGCAATGGCTCAACCAAAGTACAACCAAAATACACTGAGATAGTCTCCTAGTAGCAGATGATCCTCCTCCTCACTAGTGCGCCACTTTCTGAGTGAGAGAAGTGTGAGTTTTTGAGTGATCAAAATAGAGATCTCCCAATCTCTATTTATGCTTGTCTGTTTGCCCAGTGACCTTATGGGGCCGACTTGTCTAGATAGGTACATCAACCATATAATATATATTTTAGGGCCAACCCCACACATGGTGGTATAATAACCCATCGGCAAGTACACACACTTGCGACACTTGTCAATACACATGACGACACTTCCTTATAGAGGAATAACACATCTCTTATAAGGGTACAATAAATATATATGAAATACATAGATGAAATACATTCCGAAGTTACATATACATCAACACTCCCTCTTAACTAGGAAGGTATTTCTCGACACAGATCTGCTAGACAGGTCTTCTTCTCGGGATCATCATCATCGATGCATCGTCATCATCATCGTCACTGCTGCTGCTATCTCAACCAATCTTTGACTCTACTCGTCATAGGAAGTTCTACAGAGCCAGTCCTTTTTCATACTGGATGTAGTCTCACCACCTGCAGGTCTTCATCACTGGCCATACTGTGGAATCCTCAGGACTTATTACGTGCGTCACAAAACCTTTAAAGAGTCTCTTGCCTAGCAAGAACCCTAAAGAGCATCTGAGGCCTTTTTCATCCTATTCAGATCTCCAGGACTTATTACATGTGACCCCACCACAAAACCTAGCAAGAGCATTTCAGGATGTTACGGGTACATAACTCTGACCTGAAATCTCCCCAGGGCACAAATTATATGTGGTCACCACAAAACCTATCAAGAGCATCTCAGGATGTTACGGGTACACAACTCCAACCTGAAATCTCCCAAGGGCACAAATTACATGTGATCATGGAAAAACCTCGAAAGAGCATCTCAGGATGTTACGGGTACACAAATTCGACCTAAAATCTCCCAGGGCACAAATTACATGCCATAGGAAAAAACCTCGCAAGAGAATCTCAGGGTGTTATGGGTACACAACTTCGACCTGAAATCTCCCAGGGCACAAATTACATGTCCTCCCAGAGCAATGTCTCAAAAGAGCATCCCAGGTTGTTACGGGTACACAACTCCGACCTATAGGATCTCCCAGACATGCTCATCTGCACAACCTGATCCACAGCCATAAAGTATCATCCTGATACTCACCATACATCATCCTGATGTACACATGATCATCTTGATCATCATCACTGCAACATCCTGCTGCATGTCATCTGGAGAAACATCCTGAAGCTCGTCATCTATGATCATCCTGATCATACACTGCATCCACCTTATGCATACCAAGTATCTACTTGATACATATCATCATACATGATCCACCTGATCATACAATGTATCCACCTGATACAAACAAATACATGATCCATCTGATCATACCTGATACATATCAACATACACGATCTACCTGATCATACAATGTATCCACCTGATACAAATATAGATACATGGTCCAAGCATCCAACATGATGCATGTACAAAATACATACAAATGATCCAACTGATCATATCCATCATCCAACATGATGTGTACATACATATCCATATAAATGATCCAACTGATCATATCCAGCATCATCCTGATGCATATATACACAAATGTAAATGATCCAACTGATCATACAGAGCAGAAACTAGAACATCATCCTGATGCTCATCATCCAACACTTACATCCACAGCCATGTGAAGGATCCTCCTTCCAACATGCTTGGAGTGGCTTCAACAAATGTCTCCATCGCTTCTTCCTCGAAGTGTCATCGATCTGAAGAACACCAAGCCTCTCTCTGAAGTACTCGAACTTCACTCTGGTTAATGGCTTCGTCAATACATCTGCAATCTGCTCGTCCGTCGTAACATATAGGAGCTTCATTGCTCCTCTCTGCACCATATCCCTGATATAGTGATATTTGATCTCTATGTGTTTCGACCTGTCGTGAAGCACTAGGTTCTCAGACAGCTTCACACAACTCTGGTTATCACAGAAGATACCAGTAGCATCCAATGGGAGATCAAATAAATCAGACAGTAGCTTCCAAAGCCATACTACCTCACAGCTAGCTGAACAGGCTACAACATACTCTGCCTCAACTGTACTCAATGCTACGCAGGACTGCTTCCTGCTAAACCAAGATATCACACTTGATACCATATTGAAGCAGCACCCAGATGTGCTCTTCCTATCTGCAGCACTGCCTGCCCAATCTGAATCAACATAACCCTACAAGTTAAACTTTTGATTCGCATCATACTTGAGCCCATAATCAACTGTACCCTTCAGGTACCTCAGAATATGCTTTACAACAACCAGGTGAACACTCCTCGGATCTGTCAGGAACTGGCTCAATGTGTTCACCACAAAGCAAATACATGGTCTCGTGTTCGTCAGGTACATCAAGGACCCAATCATATGACGATACATAGAGACATCAACTGGCTCAGATGAAGCATCACATAGAAGCTTCAGGTTCAATGCCATAGGTGTAGCCATGGCCTTGCAATCCATCATCCCGAACCTCTTCAGGATATCTACAGTCTACTTCCCTTGTTCAAGGAAGATCCCATCTGTACTCTGCCATACCTCCATGCCTAGGAAATAGTGCATCATCCCCAAGTCCTTCATCTCGAACTCGGCTACAAGCTTCCTCTGCGTGTTAGCAATCAATCTATCATCTCTTATTACAAACAGGTCATCCACATTCAATAAGAGTATCCCTGGATTTCCTTCCTCAACCTTGTAGTAAAGGTTGGAACCTGCTTTACTCTTGGTAAAGCCCCAAACTGGATAGAAAGCTGCCTATCCTACCATACCAAGTTCTGCACATATATGATTTCCTATCATGTGTCCCAGAACCAAGTGGTTTCTCCACATACCCTTCTTCTTCAACTACACCATTCAAGAAAGTTGTCTTGAAATCCATATGGTGTATCTTCTATTTCATCACTTTTATATTTCTCTATACTGCCATCTGCAGCATGTTTGATCTGATAGATCCATATGGAAGTCATAACAAACTTCCCTTCAGGTCTTGGGACTACATCGCAAACATCATTCTTCATGATCGACGAATCATGGCATTCTCCCCATATCCTGGGAACTTCAATATCTTTAATAGATAATTTTGTTGTTGAACAAATGTTGTAGTTCTTCTTTTGTAGGTGATGGCATATGATCTTTCCTACAAGACAAGTTAAATTGCATGATTAGAAACATCTCATAGTTTTCAAAACAAATTCTTATACATAAAGAAATATGTCATACAGTCATGCAATTATTTTAGCCAATGCTTCAATACAACATTCATCCATATCCTGTAACTTTCTAGATGCCTTCCAATCTCTACCAGAACATTGTTAAGAGTTTGCACTACTCCCAACATGTCAGCAAAGAGGTTTCATTCTAGATAAGTAGCAATGGAATGTTGTACAGTGCCATAGGCCACTTACCCATCACATGCATATTAGTTGTATACTGTTCATTAATGCAATCATTCTAATATGCACAATACATATCCTAAGTCTAGGAACATAAGCATATACATCATTGAACAATTTTATTTAAACAAACAAATATGTAAGAAATGGTAATTAAAACACTTATCTTTGTTTGTTTGTTGGGTGGACTCCCTCTGAGTCTTTGTTTCCTTGCAGGAGCTACTGAAGTAGCTTCTTCTACACCTTTCTGTTGTGGAATGTAAAAAGATGGTCAACTCCCTCTAAATATCTACATCCTTGGAGAAACTACTGGAGTGTGCTTCTTCTTGATCTTTGCTTCCTTGCAGGGGCAACTGGAGTGTGCTCCCTCTTGATCTTTGCTTCCTGGCTTACCTGTCCTTAAACTTATATTCATCCTTGATCTCTATGCATGCTTATTAGTATCACTATTGTGTTATCCTCAAGGTCTCATACATAATCACACATTCATTAGTATAATCTTGATACTATCAAAACACAATAATCTCAAGCATGTATAGTCAGGATCATTTCAAACAGAAATAATAAGCATTATTATGGTCAGTCATAAACATAATATACCTAAACCCATGATTACTCAAACCTATGACTCTTATGGCTAGTCATATCATCAATTAAGGTAAGAAACATAATATGCATAAGCCCTAGATTACTCAAACTTGTAACTTCAAGAGTAATCATTATCAATCATACAAAAGTATACAATATATATAACAAAAACATACCTGGTCATCATATTTGCTAGTTATGTCTAGCAATGTGTTCTTGTTCTCTTCAATGACCTGCATAACTCATTAGTTAATCTTTTCAAAAACAAATTATACATACCTCTATGTGATCCATGACTATGGATGAATCTTTGTCTTCATGGCATGTTCAGGTTGTCCCTTTAATTTATACAATCCTCCCTCTTGCTCTCCAATCACTACTTCATCATCAATTGTTTTACCCTTTGGCCACATTAGGACTTGGCCATCTACAAATTCAACCCTCATGCCTTTTGCATCCAATGCAAATATGGAGAGAAAATTCTTCTTGAGCCCAGGTACATAAAGGACTTCTTTCATCTTCAAAGATTTTCCAAAATCTAGGTTGTAGGAGGCTTCACAACTTCCTTTGATTGGGTATTGATAATCAACCCCAAGTTTCACCTTATGGGGTGATTCATGTTCAGATAAGTTTACAAAAGATTCCTTAAACCCAGTGATGTGTTTGGAAGCCCCACTGTCAATTAACCAATCATTACAACCATGGGAGATAGTACCTGTGAGAGCAGAGATTAGAACATACTCTTCTTCACTTGATGAGTCATCACCACTATCATCACTTTCTGCCCTAGCCTTCTTCTTTGGAGGTTCATCTTCTTCGGCAGCATGAGCATGGAACTTTCTTTTGCTGCCCTTCTTCTTCTTGCTAGAGATGTTGTTGTTATCCCTTTTGTTCTTGGGACAATCTGAAGCAAAGTGACCCTTCTCATTGCATTCGAAGCACCTTAGATCCTTCTTATTCTTTTGGTGATAGTGAGTGGACTTCTTGTAGTGAGAGTGCTCCTTCTTGGGCTTGCTTCTTTTGGTGTGAGCTGCGAGAGCTTGATCTTCACCTCCCATCTTTTCTTCATGAGCTACAAGTCTAGATTCTTCTTGATAGCATTCCTCCCACAGTTTACTGAAAGAGATCAATTTATTTCTTGCACAGATTCCTTGAATAAAGGAGTCCCATGACCTAGGTAGGCCATTCAGTGTGGTCATAACAACTTCACCATTGTCCACTACTTCATCCATAGCTTCAAGTTGTTCCTTGATCTGAGAGACCTTGGAGAAGTAATATTAAATGGTTTCTCCATTCAACATCTTGACCCCTTTCAATTGATTCCACAGAGTCATCTTTCGATTTATGTTCTTTCCTTCAAATAACTTGGTCAGGGAGTCAAACATCTCTTTGGGTGTCTTCAGAGATGACACATGGGGAATGAGATGGTCTTTGGTAGAATCAACAATGATTCACTTTTCCTTGACCAAGTTCTTCTTATGCAATATATTAGCCTCTTCATCCTCTGGGATAGGGATGTCTTCTTTTATATATGAGTCCAACTCATTGTCTTCTAGGATTAACCCAATCCTATACTTCTAGGCTCATAAGTTATCAACCCCTTCAAGCTTATCCTCAAGCTTGGTGTGGTGAGGCATCTTAAAGAGTACTTCAAATGGAAATAGAAAAGTTTTAGGTCTTACCACTTGAATTGCTGAAAACTGGATCTAGTCCTAGATTAGGGTTTGTCGAAAAAACCCTAAAAATTCAAAATGTGAATTTCAACTTTCTGAAAGGATAGAAAGATGCACCTTGATTAGCTGATCAACCTGGTGTATTCAGAATTTGAGATCTGCAAAGCTACACCCTTCAAAATTGCCTTTCTGTCTTCCCGGATTCACTGAGGAGAGCCCTTAATTAGGGCTTGAGTTTCCCGGAGATCTACCCAGCCAATAACCTCGATCCAAAGCTCTAAACTTCGATTTTTGCAAGGAGCTTCCAGCTATGTCTTCAGATTCCATAAATTCCTATTTTTGAGGAAACCCTAATTTTTAGGGCCAAATCTGAAAATGCTCAGAATTGAATTCTGATTGGACAGATAGATTCTCCTTGATGAGTAGAGTCAATCTACTATACTGCTTTTCCAAAATCTGTGGAGAGAAACCCAATAAACAAGAAACCCTAGTTTCTGTCACTACACAATGTCTTCTTCTCAGGTTATCTCTGATACCATGTTAAATTTTGAGCATTAATTCACAATACTCTAGGATCTTTACTGAGAGAATAACATGTACAGTATATCAATGCATAACAATCATAATAAGCATGATAAGCATCATGAGAATCAAAAGCATGAGAGACAAGAGACACAGAGTTTCCGTGGGGAAAACCCTAAGGTGAAAAACCCCACAACTTCCTCAGAGATAGAGAGAGAAATGGCTCAATCAAAGTACAACCAAAATACACTGAGATAGTCTCCTAGTAGCAGATGATCCTCCTCCTCACTAGTGCGCTACTTTCTGAGTGAGAGAAGTGTGAGTTTTCGAGTGATCAAAATAGAGATCTCCCAATCTCTATTTATACTTGTCTGTTTGCCCAATGACCTTATGGGGCCGACTTGTCTAGCTAGGTACATCAACCATATAATATATATTTCAGGGCCAACACAACACATGGTGGTCTAATAACCCATCGGCAAGTACACACACTTGCGACACTTGTCAATACACATGACAACACTTCCTTATAGAGAAATAACACATCTCTTATAAGGGTACAATAAATATATATGAAATACATAGATGAAATACATTCTGAAGTTACATATACATCAACATTCCATTCATACAGAGATTGATGCCATAGTCTTCAAATCTTGTGCTCAACTTCTCAGGATCTACGTAGGCTCTAGCTGGCATGCAAAACTGAGCTCCTTCACACCCCGAACTCTGATACCATGTTGAAATGTGGTTTAGATTTGATCTTTAATTCTTTTAGATGCAGATACTTGAAGCAATGAGACAATTCAATCCATGAAATTCATACAACCATAACACAAGATATACCCTGGGGAAAATCCTCAAAATTATGAGAAAAAAAACCCCCAGCAATTCTTCTCAGTATAATATAATGGATAGCAGAGAATGCTTTCTTTTACAACATAGAAAATTGCTTTCGGAAGATAAGAGATCACCAAACTTCTTGGTGAAGATATAGAAGCAATAGAGAAGAGATAGCAATCGTATGTGTGCCCAACACAACAATAACAAGCACAAACAATACCCTGCACAAAGAGAAGCGCCTTGGCTTCAATGGAGAAGAGAATTCGCTTCACACTGGATTCAACAATCCCGTATAACATATTTATAAATTCTTCTCTTCTATTTTTAAATTCTAACTTCAGGATAAACTCGCCCTCAAACTTGATGCATTAATATTGCATGGAGTGGTGCGCCCCACTTCTCATGCAATGCTTCATCTCACTAAGCTGTCACTTAGGATGAACTCGCCTCTTAACTGAAATATTGCCCACTTAGCTAGGTGGATAACTTAGTGTCGACATGCAAGTGTCACAACTCACGTGTCATATTTCAATTTAACATAAGTGTCATCATGCAATAACGCTTAGTTAACTATATCTTTTCTTTAGCTGAAGTGTCTCCTTTTAGTTTAACTAAAGTGTAAATACTTTAGTTAACTAGTCCCTTTTTTTTAACACTTAGTTAACTGAAATCATGTTGATTGATTTACTTGAAGTGACCACTGTGAGTTCTTTAGTTAACTGAGACATATCTTTAACTGATGCTTTAACTGAAGCATTGATACTTAACTGAAGCTTTAATAATTCAAGTTCTCTTTAATTAGTTGAAGTGTCTGCATGGGAAATTTCGAATTCTCTTGATCTCTATGCTTTATCTTTTATTTAGTTATCTCTTACTGCATGGTCAATATGTGCTAACTTTAATTATCTATCACATTACATTACACTAAGAAGAATTATCGGATGTTGTGATCATATTATATTATTTCGGACCAAATGATCATATGCTAAAGTAATTCACTTTAGAGGTGATCAATCTCTAAAGGAGACTTAATAGAAATATGGTGATCATGGTTAATAATATATCACACAACATTAAATGCTTTTAACAAGTAAAGCATGACCTTTATACGGAACGTTCACCTCTATATGGGAGGTCCATCTCATGGATACATTTATATTGAAGGTTCACAGAAGACTAAATGTTCGTTTGTGACTATGGAAAAAGTTACCAAGAAAATATGGAAGGGATCGGAAATTATGGCCCTTGATGCCACTGGTATGTCGGGAGGCTTGGCCATTATCTGGAGACTGAATCATATCACTCTCTCCAATTGGAGAGCCACTCGTTTCTCCCTGACAGCTGATTCTGCGGTGCATGACTCTGGGACCTCTAGTTCTTTGGTGAATGTTTATGGGCCAAGTGTCACCCCCCACAAGGATGCTTTCATTTCATTTTTGGCTATATTGTCCACTCAGGATGAGGAGGGGACGTGGATTGTTGGAGGGGATTTCAATCTTATTTCTTCCCTTAATGAGAAAAAAGGAGGTCGTAGGATTCTGGATAGATTCCAAGAAAAATTCAGGGACTTTCTTGCGTTCAGTCCTTTTGTCGATGTGGAAATTCGAAATGGTTGGTTCACATGGAACAACAAACGAGGTGGGGAACATTTGGTTTCCTCCAGACTGGAAATATTTCTGACTACAGAGGGTATTGCACGTGGAATGGGTGAATTTCATGCCAGTGTTCTGCCTTCGGCAGGTTCGGATCATTGGCTAGCGAGTCTTAATTAAGATTTCATGAACTCTTTTCTCTTCAAACCCTTTCATTTTGAACAGTTCGGGTTGGACCACAAAGACTTCAATAATTTGGTAGGCCAGTGGTGGCAGGAGCTTGTTCCTCCGATGGGATTGGCATGTTCCAATTTCAGCAAAAATTGAAGGCCTTGAAATCTAGGATCGCACCTGGAATAAGGAGCATTTTGGTAACATCTTTTAGGACAAGAAGAAACTGAATGAGGATCTTGAGCTCATTTATAGGCTTGGGATGGATAATGGCTGGAATGATCATCTCCACGATTAGGAACATTTCCTTCTGGAGCAGCTTGAGGCTCGTGAGAGACAGGAAGAGATATACTGGAAACAAAAGTCGCGGAACCAATGGCTTCAAGGAGAAAGGAATACCAGATTTTTCCATAACTCTGTCATTCAAAATCGCCATAAGACCAAAATCTTAAAGATTCGGAAAATCGATGGGGCTCAGGCGCAAACCAGAAGAGATATTGAAGAAGAGATTGTTCACCACTTTGAAACTGTCCTCAAAGAGGATCAGATCGATCGCAGTCATGACATCACCAAAATCACTAGACTCATTCCCAATTTGGTGACCATAGAGCACAATGAGCAGTTATGTAAACCGGTTTCTATGCTGGAGGTCGAGGAGGCTATGAACCAGATGGATTTAGGAAAATACCCTAGACCTGATGGCTTCACTACTGAATTTTTTCATCACTTTTGGGATCTTATCAAATGTGGGGTTCACCAGATCGTCGAAGAATCGCGTAGTAGCCGTGGAGTCCTAAAAGCTTTCAATGCTACTTTCTTATCTCTCATCTCGAAAGAAGAAGGTGTGGATACTCCGGATAAGTTCAGACTGATAGCTTTGTACAATGTGATCTAATTATCTCCAAATTCATTGCCAACAGGATGAAAACCCTCCTTCTGATCCTCATCACTCCTAAACAATCCAGTTTTGTGGAAGGTAGGCAGATTGTGGATGGCATTATCCTGGTACATGAAACAATGCACTCTCTTAAGATCACCAAAAACCTGGTATGCTGGTCAAATTAGATATTGCCAAATCCTATGATAAACTGAGCTGGCAGTACATGAGGAGCATTTTGAAGGCTTTTGGGTTTTACATAGAATGGATCGTTTGGATCATGAATCTTGTGTCATCCCCCTTCTATTCCATTCTCCTCAATGGGTCACCTACCAAGCTTTTGCAAGCGTCTCAGGTTATTCTCCAAGGAGATCCCCTCTCCCCCTTTCTGTTCATCCTCATGTCGGAGGGGCTAGGTCGGTTGCTGCAGTCCAAAGCGAAAGCAAGAAAGATCAGAGGGCTTAAACTTCATGAGGGTATGGAGAAACAGACACACCAACAATTTGTGGATGATACTATGCTTATGGGGAACCCTTCAGTCCAAGAATCCTGGGTTTTCAAGAAGATCCTTGATTAGTTTGAGAAAGCCTCTGGGTTGGAGGTCAATCCTGGAAAATCACAGGTTTTCTTCTTCAATACGCCAAGCATTACTCAGTGTAATATCATCAGGATCCTCGATTTTTCCCATGGGACGCTTCCTTCTAAGTATTTAGGAGCTCCACTGGAAGAGGGCACGATTCGAAGGATTTATTGGTAAGAATTATTGGACAGAATGAGACACAAACTAGCTAACTGGACTCTCTGACCCCTAAATCTTCCCAGCAGATTGGTGTTAGTCAAAACGGTTCTCCAGGCAATGCCTATTTATCTTTTCTCTATGCTTTTTGCCCCTAAATACATTCTCCGAGAAATTCATGGCATTCAGCGGAACTTCCTTTGGGGAGGCAGAGAAGCAAAAGCAAAGTTTGATTTGGTGGGATGGGATCACTTATGTAAACCCAACACTCATGGGGGTTTGGGGATGAGAGATCCCGAGACACTAAGTGAGGTTTTTGGATCTAAAATCTGGTGGAGATGGTGCAATCACAGATGTGAACCCTGTGCTCGCTTATGGAAGATCAAGTATGCTAGGGGCCAACCTCAAGAGAGCCTGATCAAATTTAACGAGGAATAGATTGGATCTCACATCTGGGCTAAGGCCTTCGCAGGTCGAAAACTTGTCCAAGACTACTGCTTTTGGGAAATTCACGACGGTATCCTTGCCGACTTCTGGGATGAATCATGAAACCAATTTCCTAAGCTTAGTGAGGACCCCCGATGGCAACCCATTAGGGACTTGGGTTTGGCTGAAGGCAAAAATAAAGTCCATCATTAATGGGATCAACATGGGCAGGATGGTACCCGTCAGTGGCTTGACTTCATGGGTTGGGGGGAGATTCTCCCGGCTAAAACTCGTCTTTCTTTTTGCTCTACCCTTAAATAAAGGTACATTCGACTCAGTTTTTCCCTAGACAAACTAAGGTGGGGTTTCTCTCAGAAAGGCATCTTCAATATAAAGGAAGCTTATGCTTTGCATACCAGGCCGAATGAAGATGATGATAGCATCTGGGGTAAAATATGGGGTATGAATAAATGGCCCAAAATCGCGATTTTTTGTTGGCTCATAGCTTGGCATAGAATTCTCACTAGTGAAAACTTGAGGAAACGAGGGATCATGGGACCCTCCCGTTGCATCCTCTGTCTCAATGCGGAAGAAACAACTGGACACCTCCTTGACTCATGCCCCTATGCCCCTACCCTTTGGGACAACAGGGCCTCGATCTTCAGGTGCAGTAATAGGATCAAAGGTCATCCCGACCAAACCATGAAGAATTGAGATACTAAAGCCTTCATGAATCTGATCATTAGTTCTCTCTGGTCGATGTTCCTTGGTATGGTGATCTGGTCCATTTGGAAGGAAAGGAATGGACGAATCTTCTGGGACACTTCTAACAAAGAGCGGGTGGTTGGAATGTTAAAGAATAGCATGAAGGATTCCATTAGGATCCAATAGTGGGATGACAAGGATAAGGTTCTTACGAGAGGGGAGCTTTAGATTGCGACCGTTTAGGGTCTTACCCGTCTTGATCTGAATGGGATTCGCAGAAAAGAGAGAATCTGTAGACCCATTATCCTGAACCAGTGGTCACCCCCCCACCCTCACGGATTTAAAATCAATTTTTATGGGGCATCTTGCGGAAATCCTGGACCTGCAGGGTTTGGAGGGGTGTGCAAGAATTCCACATGGATAGTTCTGTTGTTTTTTTCGGCTCCATTGGCACTGATTCGAACAATGTTTCCGAGATGGAAGGGCTCATTCGGGGGGTTGAGTTGGCGCACATATTTGATTGGCTCCCGGTCACGATGGAGGGAGATTCCCAAATTATTCTCCACATGGAAAGGAGAATGCTAAGTGGCCAATCCACAAAGAAATTTTCGTCGAGTTAGTGCCTACTGGCAACATTGGACCACTTGGGAACGCTCCTAGCGACTCAAAAGGTAATCACCTTTAGCCACATCAAACACGATGCCAACAAAGTGGCTAACCTGTTTGCTAACATCGGGCTAGAGGATGGAAGGACTTTGACCAGTGGTAGGTTGGCAGACTTTAGCCATGCACCCTGGGTTATTAACTGCAAACACCTGGCTGAGGCTGATGTTGTTAGAAGTCGACAGATGGAGCGAATGCAACCCACTAACCATAATGACTACAGCTACCGTAATGGGATGGTACTGAGTATGCCTCGTGCCGATAGAAGGTGAATCATGAATATTAAACCCACTCTATTATCGAATTACAGTGATATCAGGTGCAGGTACAAGAACCTGATCCGTAAGCCTGCTAGACGGTACCTGACCTGGATATGGTACATCTCCATCAGCATTGTGTTAATGCCCCTGCGTGGGAAGATCGATATTTTGATTAATGCGATATTCAGTATGACAAAATCCCATAATTGCGCTATCATCCCCATCATGAAGTCGATTGATTTATATGTGGAAGGTAACTAGGGTTTTATTACCATATTTGCTTTATATCTCGACATCTGTATTCTGAGAAAGTTAGGCTATTGTGACTGTGAGTGTGCTATTGGGTGGTCATCTGTGCATCACCCTCCTGAGCAGTTAAGGTTTCCGGTCATGGCACTGAAACGCAAGTTTAGCCCTGTTAGTGATATGCATACTGATGGTCTGAGTCAGACGGTTGAGGGTATTTTCTTAGATACCTCCAATTTGGGTGTTGGATGGGTGACTCGTGCTTCAACCAAGTCCAGGATTCGAGAGTATGCAACTTTCTTCAAGGAGCGCATTCCTCCAATTGTCAAGGACGAGATGGAAGCGGTTGAGAAGGGCTTGTGGGAGACAGCGCATGCCCTTCCCATGGATGAAGTTAGATGGGAGATAGAAGACTGGGTAACAGACCCCGGAACCACCTCCGGTCGCGCCTCTGCGTATGACAGAATCGTGATGACATACTGGGTCACAAAGAACATGATAGCCCATGTTTTAATGGAGGTGCATAACAAGTGTAAGGGGGATGAGGAGCCGGTAAGGGCGTGGAAGGCCCACAACACCGATAACAGAGTGATGCACATGAAAATTGATTCCATCACTAAACAACTGGGCATTACCTTCGTCACCAAGAGTCCAGGCCAGGGGGGTTCGGTGGGTAGCAGCAGCAGGGTTACCAATGTTCCGAATGCGAGTGGCGCGGAGGCAAACCACATGCAGACCCAGTCCTCGGAAGTGAAGATGAACCCGGATGAAGCTGGTAGGGGAAACCCGCCTGTCATCGATGTTTAAATTGTCTTTTTTTAAGGTTTTTTTGTGTTCTCTGTTGGTGTCCTATGCTCTGGGATATTCGGTAAACTATGTTTAGATTTGAAGTCTAGTTGTTTTGAAACTTTCCTCTCAAATTGTTTGTTGTGCGGTTAGTCCTATTTGGCTTACCATAGCCGGGACGGTACTGGGTTGACTATTAAGTTCCTCTGCCTTATATTGGGTTCCTGTTTGGCCTTTTTTGAGCCAGGAACGCCTGTCTAATGATTGTGACTGATATACTTTAACCTCTTTTTTGTAATATACTTTTTATTTACACAAAAAAATAAGGACTGGCAATTTCTGTTTGGACGTAGCCCATCTTAGGTGAACCACGTTATATTGGTGTCTCTTGTAATGTGTTTTATGTGTTTTATATTTGCATCTTGTTTATTGTTATTGCTTTGCGATCATGTTTTTCTAACAGGGATCCGGGGTTAATGTGGTTATCGGTGTTGATCCCATCCTGGGATTGGAGGAAAATTATACTCTTTCTACTCAGATTATGCAATATTTATCAGATTGTGGTATTTTTTAGGATAATTAATACTCCAACCCTTGTCCACCTTAGTATTACTTCCATTTTCCTAGTATTGGATGATGTTGTTGACCCCCTAGTGGTGTTCAGTTGTCATCTAGGCCTAGCCACCTGATGCGCACTCCATGCATGAATTTAGGCCATGCTGAGTCAGTTCCCTACATTTTAGGAGCTAACTCAGTGATTTGGTTCAGTCCACCCGAGTTCATGATTGTAGTGGGGGGTTTGAGCTCCGATTTCCATTGATTGTCAGCTAATGCGCCCTCTCTATCCTGATTTGCATGCTAAAATCACTAGTGCGTCGTTCATGATCAGTTAATTGACAGTATCTTCAATTCACTATCATTCAGTTGAATTTGGCACCATCGGAGCACTATAGTGGGGACAATTCCTATGCTAGACTGACATGGATTCGAATTCATCCTCGATAATTGAATTCTCTCTATTGTACTATACATATTAATGGAATATGATGCCAGTTTTGATGCACATCTAAGTTTCTTTGCATGTTTGATTTTACTGCTCAATTCTTGCTAGATTTCACTGTAATTCTTCTTCCTTGTTAATTCTTTCACTATGAGATTTTCCCAGGATCATTGATCTGTTTTGTCATAGAATTTCACAGTATTACCACACTGGATGATATCCAAAGACCTCTTTGCTTCAGACATTCAGATTCATATTGGTTGAATTCTCAGGATTTAGGACTTATTAATGATTGGGCTAAGGAATGGTCACTTTTTATTAATTCATTGAATATGGCAGGGATAAGACTCAGTGGAAAAATTAATGAGTTGGTTTGGGTTGGAAATCAAGCTTCGGTTCAATTCAATGCAAAAATGGAATACTTCGTCATTGGAGAAATCTCCAACTTTGATGTGCCAAAATGGTGGTTTAAACAACTATGGAAATGGCACTTGCCTACAAAACTAAAGTGTTTTTTATGGCTTTCTTTTGAGAATTGTTTACTGACTTGGGATAAATTGCAATGTAGGAACTAACAGGGACCTAATATATGTGCTTTATGTATGTCTGATGAAGAGATAATAAATCATATTTTTGTGAAGTGTTCTTGTAGCTCACATCTTTGGAGGAATTTTCTGATATTTTAAACATTCATCAGACTTGGGATAATGGTACTGTGGAAGATAGTTTCCTGAGATGGTTCAAAAACAATTTACAATACAAAATCCTCCCAGCTTTTATTTGTTGGGAGATATGGAAGACAAGAAACTCTTTTATCTTTGAAGTTAAGACTTTTAATTTAACTGCTAGCTCTTTGAGAACAATTAACTTTTATAAAGAATATGAAGTGGTCAATGAGAAGAATAAGATTCTGAGACAGATTGGGAATTTTCCAGTGTCTATGGTGGTTGCTGAGTTCTTTGATGGAGCGGCACAAGATGGTTTATGTGGTGTTGTTCTCATGATAAATGATGAACATTCTTTGAATATTAAACTTAATTGTGGACGTCATTCAAACACAAAAATTGAACTCTTAGCTTTGTGGTGTTTAACCAAATTTACAAATATCATGGATATTGATCATGGATATTAATCCTTTACATATATTTGGGGATTCATTGGTCATAATTAATTGGGAAAAAATATTTGTCCACTTAAAAGAACAATTACAAAAATAATTTAATTGTGAGTTTAAACCACCACTATGCATATATGCTTGATTTAATGGATTAATGAGTGCTTACTAACTAAGGCCTCCATTGTTTGTGAACATTAAATAAAGTAATGCCTATGTTGTCATCTAATAATTAAAGATCAAGGAAGAGAAAAAGTCCTTGTGAAAACTTTGTAAGACACATGCAATATAATGTTAAAAAAAAGGCTTTAGTGTGCCATCCCATTGTTAATTTAAAATCGGCAGCACAGAAAGGGGTTGTATTGTTAATCCTATCTAGTTACTAAATTTGGATATATAGATATATGTGTTTATACACATGTACAAAAACAAACAAATTGTTTGAATAAAATCAAAGTTTGACTTCGTTTCAAGGAAAAAGAGTTATATTTTTTTTATTTTTCACACAGGAAAAAACAACTTATTATTACAAAAAGTTGGGTCAAATATACATCAAAAACTAATACTAATAACAGGAAGATTCAATTCCCAATCACTTCAAACAGTCCATATCATAAAATCTTTAAGTTACATAAAACATAAGTTACAAGTAAGGAGTATACTCCAACAAAAAACAAGTCCCACTAAAAGGCTTGGTTAAGCACAACACCAAGACAACCTAATGGCCACAAAACTTAAAAGAAACTGATGTTACCAGAATCCACAAGGCGGCCATCCCTGAATTCCTCATAAGCTAAGGTCCCGTGCATGATGCCAATAGCTTTTCTTCGATAACAAGTCATCATCACCATTTAATTCCTTGTATATATAATTGAAAAAGACCTGATCAAATAGTGAGATCAAATTTCTAACTTTGCTCTTCCAATGATCAAGAACCAGGGAATGCAATTACATTTTTATTATTAGAAGAAGATATTGAAATAAGTACAATTTGTATGTGATGATAATTTTTTTAAATGAATATCTATATTGCATATTGTTTATAAAGAGAGAAAATAATGATAATCAATAATGGTTCGTATTAGACTCAATCATGGTATCAAGTTGACTAAACCAATTTTGTGATTTGGATCTTACAAATACACTACTCACTCTAATCATTATGATGCCACAATATCTTTAAAAATCCATATAAAACTTTAATATTTTATAAAATCATTCAATCTTATAAAAGTATCAAGTTGACTAAACCAAATTCGTGATTTGGGTCTTATAATTACAATACTCAATCTATTCATTATGATGCCACAATATCTTAAAAAATACACATAAATGTAAACTTTAATATTTTATAAAATCATTCAATGAAAGGTGTAACAAAATCTATATATCTATTTGACAATATGTTCATTTAAAACACACCATTTATGACTTTTGGTGTAATGTTTTATATTAAAAAGATATTTTCTCATATGGAGGATTAGTTGTTATATAATATAATAATGGGTTTTAAGAGTAAGGGATTTGATTGTTTGGTAAAGTAAGGTTGATGCTATCGAAATTTAAATCTTTAAAAATATATTTTCTTTATAAGTTAACATGTTGGTTTAAACAACAACTTAAGATTGAAGTTAAATGTGCATCTAAAGAAAATTTGTTAAAATAGATATCTCAATCGTAACAATTTATTAAAAAAAAATCACTTTCACAAATCTACATGCTTATGTAGATTAAAAACATCTAAAATAACCAAGGATGGCAAGTGCAAGAGGGGTCATATAGGACCCTGGGGGACAATAGTGGATTCCTTTGCTTTGGGGCTAGGAATAGCAACAAACAACCAAGTAGAATGGTTAACTTTGTTGATGGGAGTCGATATCCTCGTGGCGCATCAAATAAGAAACCTTTTCGTATTTGAGATTCCATTCTCATTATTCACACCATAAGGAAAGACCTAAGAAAAGGAGAAACTCCCCATGGAAGGACATAGGAGCAGGGTTTTCATATTCTTAAAGAGATTCGAGACTTGCATCTCTTCCATGTTCGAAGATGCAACAACTCATCCGTCGATGCCCTGGCCAATCAAGGAGCTCTCTTGGACAAAGGGGTTTGTATTAGTAGTGAAAAAATACCTAAGCATAAATGAATCGCTTAAGAAGTTGTATGCTTGGTATAAGTTTAGATTTAAATTTTTTTTTTTTTGAATTAATGGCATTAATTCATGCCACCTTGCACATGAGAAATATAGCCCACCTGTCCCATGGAAGTGTCCCAAAGGCAATTTGGAGGGGTATTTTACCCTTAGGCGAGATTTATTTGGTGTACTTCTCCTTCAGAGCCCATATGTAGTGAGTTATGGTGGTAATCATTCCTTTCCAGGAGGGAGATTTATCTATTGATGCCTGTGGTGGCTTGAATTATATGGTTTATGTTGAAGCTCTTGCTTCTGTGTTAGTTTTTTACTCTGTCACAAGTTTTCACTGGCCTTTTTCTTGCTTTGGGATTTTGACTGGGTCCTCTCTCAAGGTGCACTCTCCTACACCTTGGAACTCTAAGTTTTTGGTTCTTCTCTCTCGTGTCTTGTTGGGTGAAGTTGGAATTGTTGGTTGGTCGAAGCTTTGTCCTTTCCTCAATAGCATTTATGGGTCATTCCTTCATCATATTTCGCTCATAGACACTCCTACTAGGTTCCAAGAGGAATATGTGTTTGGAGTGTTGGACCTGATGAGTGGGGAGTGTGCAGATTCTAGAATGTCATCGTGGAAATATGAGTTGAAGGCCATCCACGAAGAAATTCATGATGTTAAGGCTATGCTTCGCATAATGTAGTCTTGTTGGGACAATCTAGTTGAATCTACAAGGCATATTTCCTGCCACATCTCCCTCCTAGATACATGAATGGATGAGGTTGAAGACCATTTCTGATTTCAAGGTGGACAAGTGGAAAATATCATTGAAGATATGGATAAGCTCTTGAATCTAGCATAAGAAAACCATTGTCATATTGACTCTCTAGTTTAGGATGAAGAATTAATTTATCTACCATGCAAGTAAATTACAAAACTGGATTCTCCCAGGAAAGCTTGTGGTCGTTGAATGATGATCTTACAGTATGATCTGATGTTCTCTTTCTTTTTGTAGTTGTTATGTTTTATCAGTGTTTAGTGTTGTTAGGTCAATTTTTTCGTATTTATAATGCAAAGGAATATGTAGAACCTGGAGAAATTTTTAATGTTATTCTCAAGAACAAGATCTCCTATACTGTTTGTTTGAACTCCTTCCCACTTGATCTCTTTGGTAGTATAATTTTGTAATTTTTTGGTTGTTTCCATCTTTTTCTAATATAGATATTTAATCGTTTCTATTAAAAGGAAGAAAAACACATCTATAATAAATAAATGGAAACTTGTTACATACTATTTTGAAAACAAATTTATTTTTATTGTTTATTAAGGGAGCTTACATGTAACATTTTGAAATGATTTTAAAATATTAAGTGAATAAAAAATCTACAATATCGAGCATAATCTAAAGGTAAACCCTAAAAATATATATGAATGTCAATTGGATATGTGTATGTATTGTTAGTTTTTCATACAATTATAGCATTATAATTCAATTGCATAAGATCAATAGGATCAATAGAAGAAAGACAAAGCATAAAAACACTGTACACAAAAAATTATCCTAGGAAATCCAATAGGGAGAAAACCCAGCAAACTTCGTATAGAGATAAACAATTTTGAGAACATAGCACAATGATGAAAGAGACAAAGTAGAAGAACTATCCAAGTAGAAACCCAAAAATATGCTTCTCCTAGCTGCAGATGTGAATCTCTCTCCAAGTGATGCGAACTTGCTTGGTTGAGTGAATTACCAAATGAGGTAAACTTCCTCTCTATGTATACACATGCCAAACTGGCTTTTTTTCCTAACTGGGACGACTGGTCAAACTGACTGGGCTAACTAGTCTTGGGGAAATATAAAAATACATTTAATAATTATTTTCTTTATTTGATTTTCTCCCCAAGGTTTACATTGATTCTTTCAAGGGTTTACATGATTAAATACATCAAAATAATTTCCCATAGGAGTTACAAATCAATACAAAAAAATAACTTCCGAAGTTGCACAAATTCCAACACTCCCTCTCAAAAAGGAAGGTATTCTTCCAATTCGGTCATCATCAACATCATGATCATTTGGGTTTCATATGTACATATATACTGTATTGATCATCTCTATACATACTAAAGGTTGTCAACACAATCTCAGTCCTTCGAGAAGTGTCATCATGCATCAACTTCACCAGTCCTTCAGTGAGTCCAAGAGTAGCCTCTCTACCCGACCTGGATTCCCGAGAGATAAGAATTACACTTTTCTTCCTGTCCGTCTCATCTGCCGATGGCATCATCCCATACTTGGTTGAGAACCTGGACAAGCAGAGGTGCACGACCATCTACTACCTATTCATATAATCTGTTGATGGGATCCTCCCATACCTAGTTGAGAACCTGAACGAGTATTGGTTCCTTTGCAAGATTCAGACGACCATATACTATCTATTTGTCTCAAATGCCAATGGTATCCTCCCATACCTGGATGCCTGGACGAGTAGAGGGACTTGTGTGGAATCAAACTTCACCTGACCATCTACTACGTGTTCATCTCATCTGTTGATGGGATCCTCCCATACTTGGCTGAGAACCTGGAAAAGTAGAGGTACCTGGGTGAAATCAATGTAAACATATCCATGTCATCTTTCCCTCTCAAGGAGGGACGCATTCTCTTCTACTCCAAGTCTTTCAAGAAAGTATTCAAACTTTATCCAAGGAAGAGGCTTGGTAAGAACATCTATAGTCTGGTCATTTGTCGGAACATACTCTAACTCGACCGCACCTTTCTGCACCATATCACGAATGAAGTGATACCAAATTTCTATATGCTTTGACTTGTCGTGGAATACGGGATTCACTAACATCTGCACATAGCTTTGGTTATCACAATGAATCACAGTTGGCTCTGGAATCTGGCCAAACAATTTCGCAAGGAGTTTCCGAAGCCATACTACTTCTCGAGCTACTATACTAGTATCCATATACTCGGCCTCTGTAGTACTGATTGCTACTAAGGTCTGCTTCCTGCTGCACCAAGAAATCACTGCAGAACCCAAACTAAAGAAACATCCAGATGTACTCTTCCTATCTATAGCACATCCATCCCAATATGAGTCTGAAAATCCCTTCAATATCAATTCACATTCTGAATTATATCTCAGGCCATATCCCACAGTTCCACGCAAGTATTTGAGCACATGTTTTGCAACAACCTAGTGAATTTGCCTCGGCTCGCACATGAACTAGATGAGAGCATTGACAACAAAAAATATATATGGGCTGGTTTTTGTCAGATACATCAAGGATCCAATCAGCCGGCGATACATTGTGGGATCAATCAAATTTGAATTTGAAGCATAATCCCTCAGCTTCTTCAAATTTGCATCCATCGGAGTGGCCATGGACTTGCAGTCCAACATTCTGAATCTCTTCAGGGTATCAATGGTGTATTTTATTTGACTTAGGAAAATTTCCTTCTGCCTCTGCCATACTTATAATCCTAGGAAGTAATGCATCAATCCAAGATACTTAATTTCGAACTCAGAGGCAAGTTTCATCTTACACCATACAATAGGTTTCTCATTCACAGTGAGAAACAGATCATCAAGATAAAGAAAAAAAATCAGTGTCCCATCATCTACAACCTTGTATTAAAGGTTGGGGTATGCATCACTCTTGGTGAATCCCAAGCTCACCAAGTATCTATCTATCCATCCATACTAAGCACGAGGTGCTTGCTTGAGTCCATATAAGACCTTTTTCAGCCTACATACATGATACTCCTTTCCATGGACAACAAACCCTTCTGGTTGTTCAATATATACCTCTTTCTCGATAACACCATTAAGGAAGGTGATCTTGACATCCATCTAATGCAAATTCCATCCCATAGCTAAAGCAATAACAATGATCAACTTGATGGAAGTATATCGAGCCATGGGAGAAAATGTCTCATCGTAATCAAATCCCTCTTTCTAAGAGAATTCTTTGGCAACAAATCTAGCCTTGTATTTTTCAACACCACCATCTTCTCAATGCTTGATTTTTTAAATCCACTTGGAAGTCACTACTGACTTCCCCTAAGGTCTCGACACTACTTCCCACACATCATTCTTCATGATGTATTGGTATTCTTCCATCATGGCATCCTTCCAAACTTGGTTTCTGGATGCCTCTACATAGGTGGTAGGTTCTAAGTCAATTATGTGACTCATCAGTGCAACATAACTTGAGAACCTCTAACATCTCTTTCTTTATCAAAAAGTGCCATGCGTAGCTTCTTACCCCTTTTCATCTTGCAATGTCTATTGTTCCCATCTAGGCCTCTTCTGTCCTACTGCAATATCTATGGAAACATCAACTGGATCAACTAGATCAATGGGATTGATCGATTCATCCTTCTCTGCTAAATCCCTCTAAACTACTGGAGGGGGATATGACCTCATCTCCTTTGGATATATCATCTCCTCATCATCAATATCCATGTCTGATCCTCTTCCTTTCCTGGTAGCCATTTCTTCTTTAAAGGATACATCCCTGCTGACTTCAATCTGTCTAGATCATGTGATATAAATTCTTTAAGCCTTTTAATATTCATTGTATCCCACGAAAGTTCCCTTCTTACCTGAAGGTTCTAAATTCGTCCTCTTATCCTTGGGCACATGAATATACACTGGACAACCAAAGATACAAAGGTGGCCCACTTCTGGTTTCACTCCTCTGAAAGCTTCTTCCGGAGTCATGTTCTTCAAAATCTTATGTGGGCATCTATTTTGTACATAGACATTTTTTCGGGATGCTTCTTCCCATAAGAACATCAATAGACTCTGGTCATGTATCATGGCTTTGGTTGCCTCCATAAATATTATATTCTTCCTTTTTGCAACATCATTTTGTTGAGGACTGTAGGGAACTGTGAGCTCCCTCTTAATTCCTGCTTCATTGCAGGAATCATTGAAATCTGTAGAGGTATATTCTCCACCATTAGATGATCTCAAGATCTTAATCCTCTTTCCCAACAAATTCTCGACTTGTGCTTTGAATTATTTGAATTTACTGATCACTTCCTCAGATTCCTTGGTCTTGAGAAATTATATCCAAGTCTTCCGTGAGTTTTCATCAATAAATGTGACATAGTAATAATAACCACCTAGTGAAGCAACAGTCATGGGTCTGCACAAGTTAGAGTGCACTAGATCCAAAATTCCTTTAGATCTGCTCTCACTATTCGGGAAGGATCCCTTGGTATTATTGACAAGTGCACATCCTCTACATATTCCATCATGGTCTACATGGAGTGCTGGTATACTTGTCACCATATTTCTTAATGTTGGAAGAGCTTTATAGTTCAGATGAGCTAGTCTTATGTGCCATAGCTCACCCATGCTGGTAGAATCATGAACAAGTGCTTGAGTTGGTGGAGTGCTCAATTGATACAAGATCTCCTCTCTTACACCAATTAATTTGGATGTATTCATGTGCATTTACTCTTTTACTATTCAGTGACTTGATTGGTCAATGCTGTCTATTGTGCATTGCCTCTTTTACTGCTCATCAAATTTGTTAATATGGAAATGCTTCTTGTGGTACAATTGATATACTGGTACGTTATGATTGACTTGGGTTTTGGAAGGATTGATTTGTTTTCATATTTTAAGAATGTATGATGAGATGAAAACTAGTATGATTAATGAATGAACATGTCGGTCTGCTAAAAACGATTGAAAATTGAACAAATCGCAACTTTCAGTGTCAGTTAATCAAGCAGTAAAGGGATAGGAGATGGAGTTTGATGATGCACTTAATGCATACAATCTTGAAGAGAAGTTTGTCGGGCCAAGGGAATAAGGGAAAAATGGGAATAAGATAAGCACCGAACCCTTGAGCCTGGAAGAATCAATAAGAAACTATAGAGAAGACAATGAGAGAGTCATTCATATGCAAGAACGAATCATGCATGATCTAAAACATCTGCAAAGAACCACACCAAGAGATAAAGTACCTAGGAAAGATCGGGAGAGATATTGATCATCTTCAAGGAGACCTCATCGTATTCCCTCTGTAGTAAGGAGGGGAAGATACTTATCAAGAATCTCAAAGAGTAGTCATGAAAGATCCCCATTTAGAGACAATAAGAGGAGGAATGAACTGGTGGGTGAAGTAAGAAGAATCAAGCCTCCAACCTTTGATGGAGAAGCAAAGCAAGGAGAGGAAGCGAAAGCTTGGTTGTTGGAACTGGGGAAGCTTTTCTAGTTGCATTAGTAACCACCATACATGGAAGCAAGGGTAGTTATCTACCACTTGCAAGGTAAGGCCTCTATTTGGTGGCATCAACTAGTCAAGCTGAAGGAAATTGATGAAGAAAGAATCTCTTGGAGGAAATTCAAAAAGTACTTCTAGAAGGAATATCTCTCATAATTTTACTATGACAAGAAGATGGAAGACTTATTTGAACTAAAGCTAGGCATCATGACCATGGAATATTATGAGAAGAGGTTCTTAAAACTTATTAAATATGCAAATTTTGTGAAGGATGAAAAGGTGAAGATTCAGAGGTTTTTCAGTGGTCTACCAGATTTCTATAGAGACAAGATTCAGTATGACAGAGCGAAGAGCCTTAAAGAAGTTGTTTAGAAGTCCAAACATTTGTATGATAAAAATAAGAACAAAACTCCATATTAGAAAGACTAGAAGGATAAGAAAGAATAAAAGCAGGAGCAAAAGAACAAAATATTTCATCCTCCAAATAGTAATCAACAAGAACATCCAAAACACAGTAGATCCATAAGAGATGAAGTATCAAGACCGCCTATCGAATGTTGGAAATGTAAAGGGAACCACTACTACATGAATTGTCCTTAGAGGGGAAGCAATGTAGAAAGGATAAAAAACATTCAAAAAATCCCAATTGTTGGAGATCTTGTTTAGTTGCTAGTTTTTATGAGCCTTTTTGGTTTCTTAGTTAGATTTGAACTTCTGTGTTTGAGTTTGCTTTGTATATTTGCATTAAAGTGTTCATGTGATCCTTTTCAAAAAATATCTTTGTAGTATTTGTATCCTTGTGATCTGAGTATCCTTATGTTTTTTCTTAAGGAATATCTATGTGATCTTGTGATTTGAATGTCCTCATGACCTTGTTGAAAGTATCTCCATATATATATATATATATATATATATATATATATATATATATAGTATGAAAGAGTAACTTGTGGTATTTTCTTGTATTAGAAGTATCTTAGTAATATGTGTTCATGCTTTCTAAGTAACTTAGAGTATATACATAATGCATGATTGAAAGTTGAATCTGAAATGGATCAGAATACTTTTTTTAGGTAAATGCATTTCAAGTGTTTTGATTTCATAAACCTCTGATGTATTTCACGTGTCATAGGTGAAGTAGAGTGAAATGGAATAAAAAGGAATTTATTTCATGTTGTGATGTAACCTTGAAATATTTCAAGTGATAATTAGATGTTATCTCATGTATCTTTTATTTTGGAGATATATTTATGTATCTTTTTGAACAATATGTATATATATGTTGTTGCTAACCTTGTGTGGTTGGAATGTGAAGAAAGTATCCTTGTTGAAGAATAGCACGTGTCATATATTTTTATGCCTGATGTTAATCATATGGGTGATTGAAATATGATTTTCAAGTGGATGTATCCTTGTTGAAGTTTGAAGGCCTTGTAATGAGGTTTGAAGACCCTCTGATGGGGATTGAAGTATTGTGGTGAGAGAGATGTTATCTTTCTGAGGCGTGTATGGCCATGTCTGTGAGAGTTTAAAATATGTTACCTTTCTGAGGCATGTATGGGCGTGTCAGTTATCCTTTTTGTAAAGGCATGTATGTATTATGCATCGAGGACAATGCATTGTTTAAGGGGGAGGGGAATGTAATACCATGTGTGTTAATCCCAATACATATGTAATTTTTAATTGTTTATTATTGTGGCACAAGGTGCTTAAACAAGGGTCTTTAAGAATAGAGACACATTGTTATTATTATTTTGTAAATAATTAATTAATAAAAACAATTGGCATAGTGGGGACCACTAAAAGAGTATGGGAGGAATAGATCCACAATGTGAGGGGGAATGGGGACATTCCTAGCATTTTAAAACTTGTTTGGTTGATCTTGGTCTATATTTATTCCTCAGTGGATTTATTAGTTGGTTATCACCCAAACATTGTACAATGGACCCAACTTGTGATTATTTTAGCCTATGTTGGTACTATTGAGCTTAATTCCTGATTTAGTGGGCCTCCCTTGGTGAATGCACCCTCCTTGGTGCTTGGGTGGATTCCACTTGTTGATTGAGCCCCTTTGGTGGTTTTGTAACTCCTTTTTGGAGGTTACACTTGGTTTTGTAACCCCCACTTGCATAAGTGTGCCGTCACTAGCTAGTTTTAGCCTTGGTTTGTGTAACTCCTTGTGTAACCCCTCCTTTGCTATTTTGGGAAGATTCTTTGTCTTGTGTAACTCCTCACCTCACTATTTTGAATTCTTGTGACATGGATGAAGTGTCCCCACATGATTCTTAGTTAGGTGGAGTGACTTGGATCCACTCTCCCTGAAATTCGAATTGCTTGAGTTGGATTCAAGTTAGCCTCTTATGGTTGAGTTAACCCCCCCTTGGGTTGACTCAAGTTGGCTCACCTTGGATTGATTTAAACCCATTGGGTTCCAATTTCCTTATTTGGTATATAAATCCATGGTTGATATCCTTGGTTAAGGTTGTTGATTATTGTTGATGGTTCTTGGTTGTTCATGCCATTGATGTTGAGAGCTTGGTAAGCTTGTGAGCTTGGGAAGCCATGTATGCTTTGTTATGCGAATAAACCTTGTGCTTGAAGTACTGCGATATTGTATAGTGTTTTTGGAAAGCTTATACAACTCTTTTATAGTCCCTCGGTTTCCATTGCTTGTCTTTGTCCTGGACTTGCACATAAATCCTAATGGTGAATAGCGATGTCCTGAGGAACCTAGGGGGTGAAGGGATTACCATTGCACCTGGTAGTGGGGTGGAGTAGAAAGTAGGTGGTGAGAAATTGAGTTTTGGATTCTCAAAATTATATTGAGATATCCTTGAGTG
Organism: Larix kaempferi; assembly: GCA_027924585.1. NCBI lineage: Eukaryota > Viridiplantae > Streptophyta > Pinopsida > Pinales > Pinaceae > Larix > Larix kaempferi. Next base: position 738,690 of record BSBM01000590.1, read on the forward strand.
CGCCTCTATTGTGGATCTATTGTCTCATCTCCGGGGTGTCCTGTCAAAGTGAGATCTGGCTTGGCAGTGCCTTTGGTTGGGTGGAATGTGGTCCGATTAATGCCAGTTGCACATTAATAAGATAAATGGTTTATTTTTTTTATGTAAATTCATATGTTTAAATTATGTTTCCAATATTTCCATGGTTGAATTGTTACTTTTGAAAAGCTTGGTAGAGATATCAATGGTTGGATGGAAATTTGATGGTTTAATTGCTTGGAAATTGGTGTGTTCTCCTTGATTTTTAGATATGATCTTGATGGCTTCTTGAAATATGTTTATTCATTTTATATTTGATATATATTAATCTACAAATTGTCCCTCAATGGATGACCATATATGTTGATGAAATTACAAATGAAAATCTTAGTTTCCAGGACATTGGTTGAGGAATCCTGCTTTGAAATTGGTGCTTTCTCCTTGATTCTAAGAGTTGATGTTGATGGTTTATTTAAATATTTTTATTTATGTGTTATTTGTAGTAGCTTACTCTTCAAATTTTCCCTCCATGGTTTTTCATATCTATTAGATGATTTTACAAATGAAAATACTGAGTTTTGATTGTTAGGAAATGGGTTTTTTCTGCTTGAAAACTAGACTGAATGGATGGTTTTTTTGTCTAATTGATTATATGAAGTTGTATAGATGTGTAGGAACTTGATAGTGCACCCTTGGTGGATTTAGAGAGCCGCATACAGCTGGTATGCGTTCTATTTGGGACTCTCGATTGGTTTTGCAGGGATTTGGATGCTTCCTGGATGATCCGATAGTGATTTTGATAACATTTGGTAGATCTGATATTTTGTATGAATAATGGTTGGATATGGTATCTCTATACCTGTCATTTTGTATTATTGAATTGTTGTAGGTGTTGGATTCATATTTGATCCAATGAGCAATGAACTATTAATGAAGGTGTCTTAAATTGGAATTATGGATGTGTAGTAATTGCATAGTTTTATGGCAGAAAGTTCTGGTTGTAAATTGTTTGCAAAGAACTCCATAATGCTAAGGTCCAATTATAATGATATGGTCATACTGAATGTTTTAGTAACGCTAAGGTCCAATTATAATAGTCTTATAAATTTGGTTGCATTTTCATGCTTGCACGGTCTTGCATCTGCATGAGCTTTTGGGGAGTTTTATAATTGCTTTTAAGGCGTCACGATTTATTTTAATGGTTGAATGTTGTTTTAAATTGCCTTGATGGTATGCTATCCTAACCTTTGGTTGACCCTATTCTGTTGTACAATACCTTTATTCAAACTTCCTTTTCGCTTCACTTGTGACAGTGACCTTGGTTTCGGGGTTAGGTACATTACAAAATGGGACATTGTAATGTGTAGGCTAGAGATTATTTCCCATAGAATTTCAGCATGAATATAGAAATGGGAATAAATGGATAGGTAGGTGAAGTTAGATCAACACAAGTGCTCTCTCATATTTTTCCTACACGTCAATTGGAACATGTAGCTTCTTTATTCTAACTTCTTGCAATCTCCATCCTTTCCAAGATTTGGTCTTCATGGATCTGCAAGGAATTATAGAAGAAATCATGGGAAACTGAATCTTCTACTTAATTTAGCGGATTGATTGTTTGACGTGGAACTAAATGAAGGGATGTTATTGGTCACCTCTAGAATATATGTAGGAACATTCTTAATTCACTATGAAAATAATGTTGGCGAAGGAGTCACAAAAGGCGTGGTACAAAGCACTTCAAAAGGAGCTCCAGGGAGTACAACAACAAACAATGCAAACAAAGCTACAAAAGGTGTCATTGCAAAAGGTGGAAATATGAAAGGGGGTAATAAAGGGACTAAAAAATCAAAGGATCATATGAAGAAATCCGACATAAATGAAGGGGAACCTTGCAAAACTCCAAAGATCCGAAAGGAAACTCATCTCACACCAAAGAAGACTCAAAGCAAATCAATGGTAAGTGACACCCCCTCCACAAAACTATTTCAACTCAAACTAATTATATGTAGATAGCTACAGTGGTGGAGTTGACACTATAACATAATCATTGTTGGAGCACATGAGTAAGACACATGGAAGGTGATGGACTCAAATGGTGGAGGGGCATGCATGACCATGGAGGGGCAATCACTGACTAGAGTATTCGTCAAAATGACACCATGTGTTCTCAATGCATAAGTGGATACATGTCTTTGTGGAGACTTTGATGAAGACAAATTAAAACTAAAAAATAAATGAAGAACAAAACATATAATAAATGGAGTCTTTTCATTGAGTAAATAGATGGATCTCATTACACCGAGAGTAGCGAGGTACTCTACAACCCAGTATGGGGGAGATGTTGTCAAGTAATGTAACATAACGGTATGTTACAAAAATAAAAATAAATAATAAAAATTACATGTCGGATTTTTTTTTAACAAAATAATAAGAACAAGTCTGTTGGATGTTAGGTGTTATTTTTTTTTTTTACGTGTAACAAGTTTAAGATAAAATTGGATCCCCCTCGATGCTTGATAATATGCCAACATTACTAATTATGAATACTATAAAGACCTTAAAAAAGAAATTGTTAAAAGCTAATTAACCCTAAATACACTCTCTTTTTAAATCTTTCTTTCTTCGTGGACTTTGAATCAATTTTTAAGAGAATACAACAAGAATAATATCACTAATAAAAATAATTTAGGAGAATACATCAAGAATAATATGACCTTTAAATGAGTTTATTAAAGTGAGATTAATATATGCTTCGAAATCCTTTCAATCAACATCACAATATTTAAGTATATTTAAGTGATTAGCTCATCCTCTGCCCCGATGTCGACATAGAGAAGCAAACAAACATGAAATAGCGTTATTTTAGCCGCCATGGTGGATTGGCTTGGAATCTGAATATGTCGGTCAATATGCCAGCTGGACCTCTACTTCACGATTGCCATTTTCATACAAAAATGTACCCGTGTTGTGGAAAAGTAAAATGGCATGTGCAGAACGTGGGTTGCTTGTCTTATCTTCCCACAATTTAGGAAGAGGGCTTTTTCTTGTCTACTCCAAATTTTAAAATCTACATGAATTGGATTCAAGTTTGTAACAACTTTTTGTACATTGCATTGATACACCTATGCAACATTGGGAACCTTTTGATATGAGCAATGATAACAGTATGTGTGAGAGAGATGAGATAAACATGAATTGGACTCAAGTTTGTAACAACTTTTTGTGCATTGCATTGATACACCTATGCAATATTGGGAACCTTTTGATATGAGCAATGATAGGAGTATGTGTGAGAGAGATGGGATAATGTTGGGTGTCTAAAAGCATGCTGGTTTGTGAAACTATTTTGCTCATTTTTTTGTTTTGTTTTTGTTTTGGATTACTATGTTCAGTGTTAAGAGAAAACTCTTAAAGTGAGTGAAGTGTTGGAAGACAAATGAGGAGAGGAATTTTAGTTTGCATAAATTGAATTTTGCACTCAAACCCATGACGTGGCATTTGGGACATTGATGTTGAATTAAGGTCACTTTGGGGGCACTTAATTAGATTGACTCTCTTAATCTATTCTATTTCGTAATCTCACTAAGAACTTGGAATTTGGGGGTGTTACGAAATAATTTATTTTTGTTTGAAGAGAACTCTAGTCCTTACTACAAAGAGTATGTGTTTGGTCTCTATAGATGGTCATCATCATCTTAGAAGTTGTGCCCCTATGAACTTGAAAAAAAAATCCATAGGATTTTGAGGAGGGTAATGCATTAGACCAAACTTCTCCAAGTTGCAGAATGTCATCTAAATAAGAGTGTTTTCACAATGGTGGCACATGCAATTCAAGAGAACCAAATTGAAGAACTTACAACAAAGCACAATATGAATTCCTAGTTACTCCAAGATTTGGTCAAAAGTTCACATCTCAAAATTTTTCCTCCACGGAACTCAATTAGTCCACTTAGAGAAAGAAACATGGAGGAAGACACACTATAACAAGCTCAAAGAGATATGGAAGTTGAAGCTCTAACCTTAAGGATTTATAATGATAAGAATTATTTTTTTGCACCAAGTGTAGCGAGGTGCTCTACAACCTAGTATGGGGGAGATGCTGTAATGTGTAACATTATGTAACATTATGTAACATGACGTTACCATAAATAAAATGTAAATGATGTCGGCTTATACAAAAAAATTAAATTATATTGATTTCATTTTAAACCTAGATATACCAAGCACCCAGAGCGATCAAATATCTTGAGATGTAAATTTTTTCTTAATGTGTAAAAATTTAAGATAAAAACATTACAGCTCAAGAAATTGGATCCCTCTCGGTGCTTGATAGATTTGGGTTTAAGATGGATTTATGTTGGTTTAGAAAAATAAAAGAGCAATACAAATTTAAAGACATGCTCTTATTTTTTTGGAACTCTTACATTAACTTATCTAAACAAATTATAGTAGCATAATTCGGTCGTATTGGACTTTCCTATACGAAAATTCAGAGGGAGTAAAAAAATCGATGAATATTCGATGTAATATAGATACGGTACAGTCAATGTATTGTTGATTATATCATATCAATATTTGATTTAAAACATGATTTTAAAATTGGGTTTGAAATCTTAATATTATATATTAAGAGGTACTATGTCAGAGTAATACTTCGCAAGAGCATTCCACTCCATGTATCCCAATGCTTAAACAAGGCCACCCAAGAATATCTAACTTAACTGGACTAATTAAAGGTTGTCGTTAAAGGTGAACATTTCAAGTTATGTACCAGACGAGACGAGAATAACATATGGTCAATCAGGCGAGGAGCCTATTCATAACAAAAGAATGTGTTATCCTTCTTGTTGGTTGATTTTATGGCTTCTCCCTGTGTTTAATGGACCAACGAATGAATTGAAATAAGATTGGAAATTAAATATATATATATATATCCATTTTCATATAGTTTGATTAAAAAAATAATAAATATGTATTATTATTATTATTGAGAGATATATTGGTATATATTACTCCCTGAATTGTGAATTAATTCACACTTTACTTTGTTAAATTTCTTAGGAATTTATAATATATTTACTGTGAAAATTTTGAAATTTATTAATATTCACTTTCACATAGTTTTATTGAAAAAATTAATAAACATACTTTACTTTGTTAAATTCCTTAGGAATTTATAATATACTTACTATGAAAATTTTGAAATTTATTAATATTCACTTTCACATAGTTTTATTAAAAAAATTAATAAGCACACTTCACTTTGTTAAATTCTTTAAGAATTTATAATATATTTATTATGAAAATTTTGAAATTTATTAATATTCACTTTCACATAGTTTTATTAAAAAAAGTTAATATGTATTTTAATATATTTCTAGCTTTTAATGAAGAATAAATGTTACATTCTTAGGAATTTATAATATATTTATTATGAAAATTTTGAAATTTATTAATATTCACTTTCACATAGTTTTATTAAAAAAGTTAATATGTATTTTAATATGTTTCTAGCTTTTAATGAAGAATAAATGTTACATGAAAATCTTGAATGGTATTATCTATATTTTTAACTTTCATAAAATTTTAAAAATAATTTTTACTTGAATTTTTTGGTATCGAATAGTATTCATATCCTATTTATACTCGAATTATGCTATGAAATAAATTGTATTAACTAGTTATAAGATATGCCCACAATTTTTTTAACTATAATTTTAAATTGTTTCAATTTAAAAAATATTATGAAATAATTTATCTATTCTTTTTAAAAATTTTGAAAATACAAATTAATTTGAACTTATTAAACCTTTATATTGTTGTCCATTGGAGGTAGCTTGGGTGGTTGGGATGAACGATTGTTACCTTTCCTACCCATGTTCAATTCTTGTCAAAGACATGGTGCTCTTGTTGAGCCCCTATGTATTGACTATAATAATTGAGTGGATTGTGTAATTTTGGTCGTACCTTGATTCTCTGGAATAGCAGGTGTTGACATTTCTCCTAGTGGATGTAGCCCTTGACAATGGTAAACCACCAGTTAAAAAAAACCTATATATTATCATCACTTGAATATGCCATCTAATTAATTGAAATTGAAAGAATATGAAATTTATTTGTTTTTCACATGGTCAAAGTGGTCATGAGGTATTTCTAATCTATGACATGCGAGTGTAAATTATTTATTTTTTTAAATAAGAAATTGAGTGTTTAATTATAATAATGTGCTTGATATCTATTCATATATAGTGTGATTTGATTTTTGATTTTTTAATTTTAAATTAACTAAGTTTATCATTTTAAATATAACTTTGTGTTTATATTGCAGACATCTGAACTGAACTTTAAAATAGTTGGCCAAGTTCATTTCACTTGAAATTTTCATTTATTAAACATTTGACAAGTCGACATGAAGGGTTGGTTTGCATGGTATTTGTCGAGCTTTAAGAGAGTTAACCAGTAAGAGAATATATGGAGAAAAAGTGGGCACAAAGTGCAGAACCAATTCTTTTAGAATAAATGGTTACACCATTGATCATAGCCACTTGCATAGATCCGTCTTAAACCTGGATCTATCAAACACTGAGAGGCATCCAATTTCTTGAGGTGTAATTTTTTTATCTTCAATTTTTACACATTAAGAAAAAATTTACACCTTAAGATATTTGATCCCTCGGTGTTCTTGATATATCTAGGTTTAAAATGAAATCAATATAATTTTTTTTTTTGTATAAGTCAACAGCACTTGCATTTTTTTAATGGGAACAACATGTTACATAATGTTACATAATGCAATGTTACATGTTACAACATCTCCCTTAAACTATGCTGTAGAACACTTCGCCGACTCTTGATGCAATCAAGAGTTGAATTTGATGGTTATTAAAATATTTAATTGTTAAATATTGCTAATTTTAAAATCTATACTATACTTTATGGTTGATGTTTATTTAATCTTTAAAACCATCAATTTGACAAGTAGACTGAAAATTTGTCCATCTCCCCCCCCCCCCACACACACACAAATCGGAGAATAGAATATTTACATCCAGATGCCACTAGTTAAAAGGGAACTAACCACAATGTATGGTATGAGTTAGTTAGTTTTTCATGTCATAATCAAAGGAATGCCAATGCCTAAATGGAAATTGTAATTTATAGTATGACTAGTTTATAATATGATTTTGTCAACCTTTCATGCCATTATCAAAGGGAGGAGACACAACTTTATAATGGCATATAGGCTACCTTTCTTTATTACTGTAATTTGCAAAATGTTCCCCACTATTCCTTGCATGTTCTAGCCTATGTGTAAATTTTTTTATTTAGGTGTTGGTGTGGCTATTGCAAAGCAAGTACACACAAACTACAGTAGGCATGAGTGTCTCTATGCTTTAAGCATAATATAGTCTTTGTGGAAATCTACTTTTTTTTTCCACATAAAATATTCACAACTCATTTATATTAATAATTGAACCAGATTGTTCAATAGGACAAAAAATACCATACATGTACTATTTCATGGATTGATACAAAAGGATCATACCACCATTATTTCCTCAGTCAAAATATGCTCTTGGCGCACCAATATCTGAACTAACAAACATGTACATACATAAACTGTTTGTTTAACAATACAACAAAATATCAAAAAAGATGGATAGGTTCTCATCTGCTCCATAGAAGAACAAAAAAACATAATTGTTTATCTAGGGAATGGTCCTGGGTCATGTTCCATAATATTGTCATTTGTCATTTCCCATAAGTTCCAAGTAACATCACCAACCCGCAACCCCAACTTTGATAGTTTGTCTACCAACATGTTCCTTTCCCAAAAGATATGTCTTGGAAGAGCCCTTCTATTCTATTAATTTATTGATAAAGAGGATTCAGAAGTATGTTATTTGGAGATATTTTCATTTTTATCCAATCAAGGACTAATTGGAAGTCCCCCAAAACTTGTAGTTGTTGAACACCCTTAGAATGAGCCAAAAGAAACATTACCTTCAATGCCTTCATCATCCCTATTATTAGTGGATCTCCCAAGCCTAGCTAAGAACTTATATCAATGAGAATCAGATAAATATAATAGACTCCCCGCTCCACCCATTCTTGGTCAACTTTTTGAATCTCCATCAAAGTATTCTCAACTTCTATCTTTGTCAATAGTCTCCACCACAATCCTTCTATGTCTTTTCAGCACAACTTGTTGAGGGAAATGGACAAGTATGGACAAACTCTTAGCTGCATATACCTATGGGGGAATAGTAATATCCTAAAATATATCCTTATTCCGAGCCACATATACCCCCCAAATCATAAGAACTTGAAGAGCAAGGAAATTAGAAAAGGAACCATTATCCATCCATGCTTGAAGTGCTTCTTATAAGCTAATTCCATTCCAATAGAATTGAATGCCTTTTAACTGAGAAGCATAATTCGACATTTTGATGATGTATGGGTAGAAAATGAAAATGTGATTAATGGATTCATAGGATTCTTTACATAGAGGGAATCTACTCGAACCACAACCAAACTTGTTGATCAGAATATCCCAAACTGGTACTTTACTTGACAGAGCCATCCAAAAAAATAATTTGGTCTTCAAAGGGAACTAAAAATTCCATATCACTTGTTTCCACCATTCTTGCTTAGGTAAGTCTTCTTGTTCTCTAAGAACCCTATAGCCCAAACTAGGAATATAGTTACCACCAACTACATTTATGGACCAAATCAAGTTGTCTTCACGATCAACTAGAAAAATATGACTATCCTGGAGAGATTTGATATAACTATCCCACGTTAAACCTTCTTCATCAACAAATCCTGTGATATCAGCAGACATCCAATCTTCACTCTGTGGAGTTGAGTTTTGTACATCTTGAATTTGACTCAAGAAAAGGATACCTCTATTGAATAAGGAATCATTCATCTCAATAGGAATCCTATAAAAATCAGATCCCCCAATCCATGGATCCTATTCTATTCTAACTCTTTACCCATCCCCCACATCTCATGCAATCCAATCACTAATAACCTCAAATTCCATAATCATAGACTTCCACATCATGGATACATTCCTAATGTATGTTTCTCTTACTCTAAACCATTCTTGAATATTATATGAGAAAATATATTACTAGTAAACAACCCTAACCCAAAGGCCCTCACCCTTCAGGACTCTCCAAATACCTTTTGTTGTTAAAGCTCTGGAAAAACTATGAAGATGCTTCAACCCCCAGCCACCTAACTCTTTAGGTAGAATTAGATTTTTCCATGAGAACCAAGGGAAATACTTCTCCTCGGACTTCCCTCTCCATAAGAAATTGAAACACAACTTCCTAATATTGTCCAAAATACCTGAAGGGACATATTCCAGGGAGGCCTAGTAAGCATGGATGGCTTCCAACACTAACTTCATCAAAACAAGTCTGCCTCCCTAGTGAGATAACCACCTGCTACACCAAAGATGAAGTTTATTCTCAATTTTTCTAATGAACTGGACCCAATCCCTTCGAAGGTAATCATTAGCCTTTATAACAAAACCCAGATACTTAAGCCCTTGTGCAATATCTATCATAAACAAAAAAAATAAAATAAAATAAAAATAAAAAATAAAAAAAATCAAATTGAGATACAATCTAGTTAGGCATCTCTTGATCAAAATTCATAAAAGAAACAGTGGATTTCTTGGCGTTGCACATCATCCCAGTAGCATTATAAAAGATATCCAAAATGGATTTAAACTTTGCAATTTCCCTCCTAGAACCATCATAGAAGAGAAGGATGCCATCTACAAATAGCAGATGAGTGATAAGAACAGTACTACCAATCCTAATTGTTAACTTTTGATCTTTAATTCGGAAATTCAATTGTACTTGGAATCAAATAACAATCATACACATAAGTAATCACATTCGACACATGAATTTACCTTGGGGAAACCCTCTATGACTTAAGGGAGAAAACCCTAGCGAAACCTTCCTTAGTATATTGATAGGTTGCGAAGAATGTCTTTTACATTAAGCACCCCTGGTGCAATTGTAGAGCAAGAGAAATATAAAGAAGAGAGACTTAGAATAATATACTACACAAAGAGAAGCGCCTTTCCTTCAAGGGAGAAGAGAATTCACTTCAATTGAATTCATCAATATTATATAACATATTTATATATTCTTCACATGCATCGACTTCTATTTTTATATTTTGACTTCATGATGAACTCACCCTCCATCTGGATGTATCAATATTACATGAAGAAGAGCACCCCACTTCTCATGCAGTGCATTAACTCACTGAGTTGAGTCTTAAGATGAACTTGCCCCTTAACTGAAAGCTTCCTCACTTAGCTAGGTGGCTAACTTAAGTGTTGTCATGTAAGTGTTTCAACTCAAGTGTCGTCTTATAGTTTAACATAAGTGTCGTCCTTTAGTTTAACATAAGTGTCGTCGTGCAATAACACTTAGTTAACTAGATCTTCTTTGTTATCACTTAGTCAACTCTCTTAACTGATTTTTTCTTGTTAACATCACTGTAGTGATCAATTCGAGTTCTCCTTTGATTTACTAAAGTCTTCACTGAAGTTTAACAATTCGAATTCTCTCTTAATTAATTCTTTTATGTGCAATTCGAATTCTCTCATATCTTATCACATCTTATATTTATCTCTTGTCTTATATGCATGGTCCACATGTGCCAGCTTAATTATCATATCAAATATACTAAGAATATTTTCCCAATTATGTGATCATATTGTCCTACTATCATTCCAAGTGGTTATATGCTAAATTAATTCACTCCAGAGGTGGCCAATATATAGAGGAGACTTAATAGCTCAACCATGGTTAGTAGTACATCACACACCATACATGCTTCGACATGCAAAGCATCAGCTCAACACATGAGGCACCACTTCAACACATGAGGATCTATCTTGACACACAAGACCTTATCCTTGACTAGCAAGATTGTACAACATCATCAATTTGACAAACAAAGCACTTGCCTCAACACATGAAGCTTAACCATTATTGAGTCGAACTCAAGATTCTTCTCCAAGTTTCCTAAGTCCAACTCAGGCTCCTATAAGGCACTACCTCGACACACAAGGCTCAATATTGACACACAATATTGACTTGGAGAATAACTCATGATGTTGTAACTTTAACACTCCCTCTCAGCGAGGGAGGCATTATCTTCCATGCCAAGCTTGTCTCAGAAGTACCTATACTTCTTCACGGATAGAGGCTTAGTCAACATATCTACAATCTGCTCACCAGTAGCAATGTACTGAATTCTTACGGCACCTCTCTTGACCATGTCTCTGATGTAGTGATACGTCATCTCAATGTTTTTCGATCTGTCATGAAACACAAGTTTTTCAGAGAGCTTAATGCAGGTTTGATTTCCAAAGTGAATGACTGTAGTCTCAAGCTTCTCACTGAACAACCCAACAAGTATCTTCCTAATCCACGTAGGTTATCAACAAGCGGTACTAGCTGCAATATACTCTGCTTCTGTAGTACTCTAAGCTACGGAGCCCTGCTTCCTACTGGACCAAGAGATCATAGTTGATCCCAAACTAAAACAAAATCCAAATGTACTCTTTCAATCCACAATACTACCACCGTAGTCAAAGTCAGCATATCCAAGTAACATCACTCCACCATTGGAGGCATATTTGAGTCCATAAGCAATAGTACCTCTAAGGTACCTAAGCACATGCTTGGAAGCAACCTAATGTCTTGGCTCAGACATAAACTGACTCAAGCTACTCACTACATAACATATGTCAGGTCTACTATGTAGCAAATACATCAATGAACCAATGAGTTGTCTATACATGGTAGAATCCACTAGATTCAAACTAGAATATAACTCATGTAGCTTCTTTAGATTAGACACCATTGGAGTAGACATGGACTTACAGTCCATCATACCAAATCTCCGTAATACATCAACTGTGTAATTTCCTTGAGAATTAAATATCTCATCTTTTGTTTTCCAAACTTATAGACCAAGAAAATAGTGCATAAGACCTAAGTCTTTCATTTCGAACTCAGAAGTGAGATCCCTCTTGCACCGAGCTATCTATTTCTCCTCTCTAGTGAGGAATAAGTCATCAAAATAAATAAACAAGACCAATGTTTAGCTCTTCACAACCTTGAAGTACAGGTTTGGGTGAGCTTCGTTTTTGGAGAAGCCCAAGCTCAAAAGATAATTGTCAATCCTTGAATACCAAGCCCTCGGGGCCTTCTTAATCCCATACAAGGGTTTCTTAAGTTTTCATACATGGGACTCATTCCCATGAAATAAAAACCCCTTAGGTTAACGTATGTAAACCTCTTCCTCAACCTCACCATTGAGGAAGGTAGTCTTCACATCCATCTGGTCAAGTCTCCAACCCAAAATTGAAGCAAGGGAAATTATGGTTCATATAGTAATGTACCTGGCCATAGGAACGAATGTATAATCATAGTCTATCCCTTCTTTCTATGAGAAACCACGGGCCTTAAATCTTGCTTTATACTTTTCAATAGTTCCATCAGCCGCATGTTTGAATTTAGAAAGACACTTGGAAGTTACTATTGTTTTCCCGTCAACTTTAGGAACCACTTCTCACGCATCATTATTCATGATAGATTTGTATTCTTATACAATGGAATCTTTCCATACTTTCTTCTTTGAGTCTTCCTCATAGGTAGAGCATTCTGAATCACTGATGTGACTCATCTGTGCTACATATCCTGAAAATATTTCAGGTCTCTTTCACTCTCTGGATGAGACTGGTGGTGCACCATGCTTTTTTGCCTCTTGCAGAATGTCTCAACACCATGCAGATCTCCTCTTAGCAGGAGGTTCATCAAGAGATATTTCTATCATATATTCTGGCTCTTCAAGATCAAGCATATCTACGGGCTCATCTGGATTCTCCCTCTCACCATCTGAAAGGGGAGAATCAGAGACTGGATCCTCCATCATAGGAGTATCATGATCCTCCATATATGAATCACACTGAATTTATTTGGAGTGCTTGAAGGTAGCCTCCTCATGAAATGTTACATCTCCATTGACTTCAATGTTTCTTTGTCCTAGAACATATATTCTGTAGGCTTTGGAGGATTCACTATATCCAACAAATGTTCCTTTCTTTCTGGATGGCTCCATATTTTTCCTCTTCTCTTTTGTTATGTGAATGTAAATAGGACAACCAAAAATCTTCAAGTGTCCAATAACTGTTTTTTCACCAATGAAAACTTCTTCAAGAGTATTTCCCCCCAAGATAACATGAGGACTTCTGTTTTAAATATAAACAATAGTGGTGGAGGCTTCTAACCATAAGGATGTGGGTAGATATTGATCACACATCATGGCTTTTGCAGCCTCACATATTGTTATGTTCTTTCTTTCAGCAACCCCATTTTGTTGGGGGTTGTAGGCTACAGTCAACTGTCTTTTTATTCCTACATCTCGACATAATTCATTGAAGTCATGGGACTCAAACTCTCCTCCATTATCATATCCCAAAGCATGAATGTGCTTCCCAGTCTAATTCTTAACCAATGTTTTAAACTCTTGAAACTTGTTGAAAGTTTCACTCTTTGCTTTCAAAAAATAAATCCATGACTTGCGAGAGAATTCATATATGAAAATCACATAATACAAATAACCACTCAAGGAGGGTGCAGACATAGGACCACATATATTGGAATGAATCAATTCAATTATCCCTTTGTATCTTTTGGTACTACTTGGAAAACTCTTCTTAATGTTCTTTCCAAGAGCGCAATCTCTACAAACACTATCAAAATCAGATTTAAACATGGGCATACCTTTCACCATATTTTGCAATCTGGGTAGTGATTTGAAATGGAGCTGACCAAGCATTCTATGCCACAACTCACAAGGAAGGATCTTGTCATGGATCATGGATTGAATGAGTTTTCTAGGAACTTTGTAGAGACCTCCCTCTCTAGCTCCAATCACTGATGCAGAGTTCAAGTCTTCATGCTTAGGCCATAGGAGCGCTTTGTTGTCCATAAAGATAACTTTGAATCCTTTATCTTCTAGAACCAAAATAGACAGGAGGTTCTTCTTCAATCCAAGGACAAACAAAATTTCATCCACGTGTAGTACATATCCTAAATCTAACTGAAAAGAAGTGGATCCAATAGGTGGTCTTATCTCCAAGCTCCACCTTACAGGAAAAATTCGTTTCCTTCCTATTTGTGATAGCGCTCCTATATCCAGTCATGTGCTTGGATGCACCACTATCTACCAGCCATGTATCAACACTAGTGGTAATGGATCCAGAAAGGGATGAGACAAGATAGTACTCATTCTTTGTCTCTTGATCATTGGATGAATTATTTCTTCTAGCTTCATATTTTGTAGCAGTAGAATCATGAAACCTACCCTTGAACTTTCCTCTTTGATTTGCACAACATTCTCTTGCATAATGGCCCTTCTTATTGCAATTGAAACATTTAAATTTAGACTTATCAAATTTATTGAAATGATTCTCCTTTTGATGAGATAATTTATTGTGAGATTTCTTACATATTTTAATCCATGTCACAAGATCGATGTTCTCTTCTTTGGAGGTAGTGTACTTGCTCTGGATTCGCCCTTCTTCTTGTAGGCAATCATGCCACAGTCTCTTAGAGTTAGGTTGCACTTCTTGACCATTTACTGCAATAAAGAATGTCTCCCATTGTAATGTAACCCGGGGATATCAGAGTGTATAAGGGACATATCATTATCTCTCTAAGGATAATTAATTGATTTTTAGTGCATCGAATAAACCATAAACATTTCATTTCTATTTTTCCAAAATTAATTGCGACACAAAATCCAATAATTAACAATAATTTAATATAAATTCATTAACACATCCAACATCTGATCTAAGGGATGGGAAGGATTATTAACATCATATAACATCATCAAACCTTCAATCCAAGCCATATCATAGATGATAACCACTTCTAAAGGATAATTATTCTTAATCACAGTTAACTCGTAATTAAGGTGTTAATTACAACAGTTAACGACACTTAGTGCGCAAACGGCGACACTTATCACAAATCCAATTGTTTAACAAATAATAATTTATTATCAATCCCAATGGATTATTAACATACAAATACATGTAAATAAGGCCTAAATACCAAAATTACAATAATTAATCATGGTAATTACAAAAGAGAGTCCAAAAGACTAGTTAACTAGTTTTTCAATATAAGTAGCTAGTCTTGCAAAAAATCAACTTGTAACCATGCAATTAAACCAAAAATAAATCCTACATCCATTAAAAACATATTTAAGTTTTCAACTACTACCAATTAAAGGTTTATTTGCAGATCATTCCATTTGCACATAAGGTGATCTTTTCCATCAATTCCAATGAAACTAGTTAACATTCACCACAGGGAATTGAGTCTAAATAACTGAACCAAAATGAAATAAATCCATAAGTAAAGGATAAAACCTGATAAGAAGCCACATATATCACAATAACATGTTAGAAACATACCACATGGATGTAGCATTCCATTTTTACGAAATCATAGATTTCAATCCACAACTAGTTATCAATTTTCACCGCAATGTACCTACTTTCCAATTTAACTTTCCAAATTACAAATAAACATAAATATATGAATATTGTATACATGGAAAATGTATCATGGGTCACCTACAGTTATATGGATGTAGATATATTCCCATATACAGTCCATTAAATAATTCACAAAACTAGCTAAATCTACTCATCTGAATTGATTAGTAATTCTACGAATCGCTAGAATAATTAAATCCACGGCTCATACAATAATTCAAATTCCATTCCAACTCTAAATAACATGTTTTTATCAATCATAACAGACATATATGTCATTCGAACATTTCGTCAAACACTTCATATGCAAAGTCACAAATCTACTCAAAACAATTCCATTGAAGGAGCTAGAAATTGGAAATTGATCTAGAATTTCAGTAGACATTTCCTAAACACTATCAAGAAGATTTCCACTCACATTATCACACACATTTAAATTTTATTTATCAGAAATAATCATAAAAAAAAACTCGGAAATTTTTACAAACACTTCATGTTCCAAGTCTCCAAACTATGCAAAACAATCCAATCGAAGAACTAGTTTTCAATTAAAAGGTAGAAGCATCAAAGAGAGGTGTCTTAAACCCTTCTGATGCTACTGTACCATCAAAATAAAAATTATATAATGAACAGGGGCATAAATATTAGTTCTATATAATAGTTTCTAAAGAATCATTTACTCAAAAAAAATTTGCACAAATCCCAAAAACTAGTGTCCAACTCCACAAAATTTACTTGCATAAATAGATTGAATTCCATGAGAAATTTCTTCCACAAATGGCTCATACATTTCATAAAAAAATTCTTGTGAATCCATAAATAAATCAGATCATAGCCAAATAAATTAAATAAACATGAGATAAAGCACTTATATTTTCTAGATACGCAATCAGAATCGGCCATGTCACGTTCCACCCAGCCGTAGACACGTTGCACAGGAGAAAAATCATGAACCAACACACATGTGTGACTAGCCAACATACAAAAAGAGAATTCCTTCATGAGCAATTCGAATTGGGGGAGAGAGGGACACAAGCATGAGAGTTACATTCTCAAAATAGTAAACTGGAGTTACAGATCAGGTGGCTACACCAAGAGACACACTAATCCAACTCATGAGGGCGCAATAGGTGAGAGAGGTACTCCAATCCTTAAATAAAAAAATTAATATTGGGGTAAATAAAACCAAGGAGTGACATAACACATCAGGGAGCATAACCAATAGGTTCCATCAAGTACATAAGAAGGGTGTACAACATCAACATAGGATCAACACACATAGGTAAACACTTTTCCACAACCCCTTGCTCGTAACATCATGGTTCCTCATACTCTCTTTCGTGGCATTGGTCGTTCGGTTGTTTTTATTTTATTAATTATTTTATAAGTTCAACATAATAAAAATAATAATAACGTGCAAACCATAATCCAGAAACCTTGCGCCATTGTTTCCAACATAACAACAATAACAATATGTCCAGGGGATAAACCAGAGGGTATTACATCCCCCTCCCCTTAAACCATGCATCGTACTTGATGCATATTACATACACACATTTACAAAAAGATAACAGACATGCCCATACATGCCTAAGAAAGATAACATCTTTCAAACTCTCTCAGACATGCCCAAACATGCCTTATAAATATAACATCTTTCTAACCACAATACTTCCCACTACCACCTACTTTCTTATCCGTTTCCATTGCCCATGGGAGAACCGGGACTAGTAGAGTGGGCTCAAGGAAGCAGGGGTCGATCTTCAATCCCCATGACAGGGTATTAAAGCCTCTTTACAAGGCCTTCAAACTTCAACAAGGATACATCCACCTGAAAATCATATTTCAATCACCCATATGATTAAAATTAGGCATAAAAAATATATGATATATGATATTCTTCATTAATGATACTTTCTTCACATTCCAACAGCACACGGTTAGCAGCAAATATATATATATTGTTCATCTAGATACATAAAATACATCTTCAAGATACATGATGCATGAAAATAAATCACACAAAATACATCAATATATACAAGGTACACAAGATAAAGATACTTCTTCAACAAAATACTTGAAATGCATCTACCTGAATCTTATTCTAATCAATTTCAATCATATGAAATGCATCAGGTGCATCGATCAATTTCATGAAGTGAATCAAGTATACCATTCAATCTCATGAAGTGCATCAAGTGTGTACTCTTTCTTTATGAAATGCACCCCAGTCAATCAATCACATGAAATTCATATACTTTACCTACAAATACATTAAATGCATCATGCATATATTCTATCAACAAAATACATGAAATGCATCTAAGATACATAAAATGCATTCCAATCAATCAATCACATGAGATGCATTACCAAGATGCTTTTACATGATTTATCACCCAAACACTTTCCCTACAAGGATGCATGCGATTTACCATAATACTTTACAAAGATTCCTTTCAACAAAGGTATTTGATATATCACAAAGATACCCCAAGAATATACTTCCAGCAAATATCACAAGGATGTTTTTCTAACAAGGGTACCTGTATCAGTATTGGATATATAAGGATACATGAAGTACATCTTCAACAAAGGTACCTAGATCATACTTTAATCAATCACACTGTTAGTACATAGTTTTCAACAAGATATACGAAATACCACTAGGATATTACTAGGATACCTATTGTTGACGCAGCGTCTATCGACAGGGGTTCACTTCGCATTGTCGCCAACAAACACCAACCCAAACTCCCTTACACACCGGCCCGGAAAGGTTTAACCCTTTCCAGCAACACTCGCAGAGCGAGTGAGGTCTCACCCGAGATGGATAAGGGGGCTGCAGGAACTAAGTTTCCGCAGTGGAGTTGAGGACATGCATCAAACACACATTACCCTTGTAGAAACCAAAGATGTTATCCTTCACATTACACTACCAACTCATCATTCACATATTCAACCATCGCATATTCAACATATAACAGACATCCGCAACAACATAATCAACCTACCTATTCGCATATACAGTAATCATTCAACCCATAGAGCATCAAACATGTTGCAAACATTCGCATTCATTATCGAACAGAGATGAAGACAAAGATAGAACCATAATCGAACATGCCCATGCATTCATTAAAACCTGCGGAATGAAATTCGCAGAAACAGTCAATACACCATGTCGCGAATACAAAACAGATCAAAATGATCGATAGAAAGATAGATCAACTGATTATCCAATGCTATGATTCCCTTAGGCTTACAATCCTACTCTTATTTATATGCTACTAAGCGGTTACAAAACGGTCCACATGACCAATTCTAACTAACTAACTACTTCCGTGCTTTCACATTCTCTGCGAATGACCCTTTCTTCTGCAGATGGTCCCTTTCGCAGCTGTCGGCTTCCACACTTCCTGCGGACTAATCTCGTGCCAATAGGCCCCCAACACAAACTTGTGGCTCGCCCTTGAGCCACCTCAACTAGACATATTTGGTACTGCACTCATCCTTCACTATGCTACACTTCTGAAGTTGTTCTTTCCATCTGGAGATCGCTGGTGTGTACTTCTCAAACTCATCCTTCAATCTCAGGTTCGTTGTTATGTACTTCTCGAACTAATCCTTCAATATCTGGTTTGCTATTATGTACTTCTTGAACTCATCCTCCAATCTATGGAAATCTTGATCATTTACCTCTTCTGCGTTGGCTAGTGCGCTTCATGCTTGTTCCAGAATGGTGAGAATTTCATCAATGCCGCCAAGGTGTGAAACGGGCTAGCTGATCTGGCACATCTGTTTCGCACCTTGGACTGCCTGCTACTGGAGCTAGCGATCCTCTGTCCCTGGTGTTCTGGTGGTCGCAGGGACCACAGATCTTCTAACTACTACCATGCTCTTAGACATCTCGAGTGAGACCTCGTCTTTGTTCCTCCCAATTGTCTGTGCCGCTTCCTACGCTGGTTGTTCATGCACACTCATCATTCTTGCCCTTAGCGCACCTGGAGTGCTACCGCACGAAATGAAATGGATCATTTCCACAAATTCCTTGGAATTACTCACTCAACTCTCTGCCTTACCAATTTGCAGCATGGAGCTTACACTCTTCCGACTTATGGACACTACCATGCTCAACTGGCCTTCTGCACCTGTATTTATGCTTATTCCTCATGTCCTTGATGTCTAGTTATGAAATCATTGGCCAAATCTATTTGCATAACCATCGGATCTTGTCATCATACCCCTCCGTCGTCTTCTAGTGAAGCTGATCCGCAAAAATCATGCTCGGATTTGACTACCCCATGTTAATCATGTGAAGCATCAACGAGCAACCTAGCTGGTCATGCTTCCACTTTTTGTCATTATTGGGTTTTTTTTTTTTTTTTTACTGGTTCAGTTTCTCAACTGCTCTACGCTGGATCATGGTGATAGGGTTTCAACCTATTACCATTGACCATTTTATAAAACAATACACCATCCAAACTTTGTAGTTGCACCGCACCTCCGTTTGTGACAAAAATTATGATGTAAGGACCTAACCAATGCATTTGTAGCTTACCTGGGTTCTTAGCAAACTTACTTCCATACAAGAGAATTACGTCTCCGCGCTTAAAGTGCTTTTGTTTAATGTGGCGGTCGTGCCAAGCCTTCTGTCGGTCCTTTTCCACCTTCTGATGGAACCCTGCGATGAACCGATCTTCGTCAAGCTGTACCATTTGTGCCAAGCGTTCCTCCAATGCTCCATCATCGTTCATCCCTGTAGCTACTGTGATACGCAAACTAGGTACAATATACTCCATTGCATGACTGCTTCATGTCCATAAACGAGCTTGAACAGGGTACGGCCAGTCAGTCGTTTGCATGTTGTGCGATACGCCCAAAGTATCGCTAGAATTTTGAAATCCCAATCATCTCGGTTGATGTTGCACACCTTGGTAAGTGCATGCTCCAATACCTTATTGAATGCCTCAACTGTTCCATTCGCTTGAGGATGGTAGGGGGTACTCTTCTTGTGCTAGATCTAAAATTCTTCCGTCATCGCTGCAATTGTCTGGTTAACAAAATGAGTTCCCTGGTCACTCCACAACACTTTTGGTTACCCAAACCTGGTGACCACATTGTCAAACAAAAATATTGTTGCAGTCGCAGCTGAACAATCTCTTACTGGTGCAACTTCTGCCCATCGCGTCAAATAGTCTATTGCAGTGATGATGCAGCGCGATCATGTTCTTATACCGTGTGGATTGATGGGTCCCACAAAATCAACTTCCCACTTGTCGAAAGCCTGCAGTGTTACTTGAGGTACCAATGGCATTTCATCCCTTCGTGACGGCTTCCCTGTCCGTTGACATATGTTGTAGCTCTTGGTGTAGTCTGCAACATCTATGTGCATAGTTGGCCACCACAGTCCTACTCGAAGGATATTTCGAGCAGTTGCATGTCCTCCGTAATGCCCTCCAGCGATCCCATCGCGAGCTTCCAATAAAATCCTCTCCTGCTCATGCGGAAGGACGTATCATTGAAGTATCTCATCTGGTCCCATCTTGTACAATTGACCTGCAATCAACTGAAAATTTGTAGTGTGGACAACTAGCTGCTTCTTCTGATTGGTAGTGAATCCTGTCGGTGCCTCCCCTGTTGCTAAAAACTGAATGATTTGTTCATAATGGTCATCGTCATAGACCATTCCAACTTGAAACAACTGAGCATCCGACAACCCTTTGTCAATGCTCCTTGGTCCTTCCCCAGATTCTATCCTTGACAGGTGATCTGGTCCTAAATTCAATCGTCCCGGCTTTACGATTATCTCAAAATCAAACTCCAGGAATAGTAACAACCATCGATAGATCTTCCCCCCCAACACAGGCTTGTTCACCAGGTATTTTAATGCTGAATGATCAGTGAACATTTTAAAGTGCCCCCCTAATAGGTAGTGTCGGAATTTCTGTAAGGTGTATACCATCACCAACCCTTCCCTTTCTGTGGTTGTATAATTCTTCTCCGCAGTAGATAGCTTCCTACTTGCGAAGGCTATCGGGTAGTCGATGTTGCCTGGTCCTGGTTAGGCCAAGATAACTCCTAATGCAACTAATGATGCATCGATGTGAACATGGAACTCCTTCATCCAAACTGGAAATGCAAGTATGGGTGTTGCGACCATCTTTGCCTTTAATATATCCAGACTCTTCTGACACTCTTCATTCTATTCAAATTTAGCGTCTTTCTTCAACAACTTCTCCATTGGCGTTGTGATTGCTGCATATCCTATGATAAACTTACTATAGTAGCTCATATGTCCCAACGTTTCCCTCAGTTGCTTGACTGTTGTCGACAGTGGGAGTTCGACAATGATTGTAATCTTCGTCGGGTCTACCAGCATTCCTTCCCTGCACACAATGTGCCCCAACAAAATTCCAAATGGAGTGTAGAAGATGCACTTTTTAGGTTCAATGAAATTTGGTGTTATCAACATCATTCCAGCATTAGCCTTAAGTTTATGACGTGATCCTCGACCAACCCATATACTGTCCATTCGTCCATATAGACGGAAAGAAATTTATGAATATAATCTTTAAACGCCGAAACCACCAATCTGAAAAAATTGCTGGAGCATTCTTCAGTCCAAATGGCATCACTGTATACTGAAAGCATCCCCACTCCGTGACGAATGTAGTTGTCACATACCCCAATTTTATTAAAATAATGTAATTATTTTTAATATTCCTGAGAACATTATGTTAAATTTAATGCTAAGTAGGAATGGATGACTCAGCAGAGTCTCCAGAAATGGAATGTAAATTCTGAATAATTATTATTAATAAATAAATTATGGAGACAACAGCATGGGAGAGCTGTTAAAAGAGGTTACTGGTCTAACTGGTGGATGGAATTAGGTGGAAGGACAAAAGACAAGTGGCAGCATCCTCAAACACTTCCTAAGTTGCAGGTGGCAACTTCCCTATATTTTGGGGTCATGATTCCCTAAGAAAGTGGAATCTGAGCAGGTGGCTCATTAATGACAGTTAGCCCAACTAAGACCTAGGCAATCTTTTAAATACTACTCAATGAACTGAGCTGGGGGTTCAGCAATTGTTCTGGAGGGAGAATACATTCAGGTGAATGCTATTCAGGAGTCCCATTGAGGAAGTGGGGAAACAGTAAGGAAGTGTTTTGAAGCAGGAAGTTGCAGTAACTTGGTTCCAGTATAGCTGTTTTGGCTGAGGGAATTATTGGTCGTACTTAGATTCCAGCCAGTTAGACCAGAGCAAGCTCGGGTGTCCTGAGAAGTGCTGTCTGGGCACTCTCCAGGAATTGGTAGGGAGGAATAGCCTCCCATTGCTGTTATTGTCTACCATAGCTACAGGTTCTGCCACTCTTCCTGTTGATGGTTTATTTAATTTTCATATGAGATAGACTAGTACAACTATGTTTTGACTGTATTCAACTTCAGTAAATCAGTCTCTGTACTTTCTTTTGGTATAAATTTCAGAACGCAGATGTTATAGAAATTTCCTATTTTTTTTATTAAATGGAGTATTTATCTTATACAGAACCTAATTGTTACTGTTACAGTTAACAATTATCATGTTTAGGCATATTCTAGAATTCCTGTTAATGGTTAAATAATAGACAGAAATATTAAACAATAGATATTCCAGTAATCTACCTGTATATATATATATATATTGCATATTATAGTCAATTTTAGTTACAGGTTACTCTTATATCAAGTTAGAAGATAAACAAAACTCATTTTAATATATTGTTTATACTCAGAATATGTTTTGACAGCTATCGATTAAATAAATGAGGAGACTGTAACAACATTTCATTGTTATAAGCATCCTTATAATCTTATTTATTAACACAGGAGTCAAATACAAACACTTAGCAACTGTATAGTATTATTCCCCTTCAACCTAGTATTATAATACATTAGCCATGCTTATTATAATAGAATTAACAGAGTTGTTTTAAACAAAAACAAACATATTACACAACAGAGAAACTGTCGACGAACGCAACCATCATTGGCTGTTACAAACCATCTTAATTATACACAGTAATAATATTTATTCAGTATAAATGTTCTTCCTTAGGGTAGTCCACAAACCCTACACGGCCGTAACCTTATATTATTCCTTCGACAGACTGAAAACAAATAAAAGAATGCCTTATATGGCAGACAGAACCTACAGCATCTTTACACATAGTTCTGTGTATATATTATTCTAACCACAGTTTCATTTAATAACTATACAAGAATCAAAATAAACATTGTTATAATTCATTCCCGGTCGCTGTCGAGTTAACAAAGTTCATACATATTTGTTGAACACAAAACAGAACCTCAACTCGCCTGATTAAACCCTATACTATTCAACTATTACAGTCACAGTCGAGGAACATCAACCATCTTTTATTTAACACTCCAAATCGAAGAAAAACGCAGAGAGACAATTATAGGATTTCACTATAACAGAGTTATCATCCATTGCAGGTACCGAAGAACCCGTTTATCCTTACATTCAAACACATTCTAATAATTTAACAAAACACAAAAATGAAACACGGCCATGATAGGCCCAGTAATATATTAAGTATAAATTTTATGCAGCGAGGATAGAACCCTATGCCTAGCCAATACGAGTACCATAACAGAAACCCTGGCCTCATACAGTCTGAGCCGTGAAGGGCTCTCCAATAAACATAACAAGGTTTCAACCCCTTTCATTTCAAACAAAATAACTCATACAGATGACTGCAACCATGAACATCAAGTCGTCAAACGACCTCACTACACAGGAGTTTTCCTCCATGACACAACCCTAACCACAAAACCAGCAAAGGAAGAGACAGCCGTGGATAACCAGGCTTACCCGGAGGAGCCAGCGTTGGAGATAAAACCCTGTACACCTTCAGAGCCGCGTGACCTGCACATTCAATGCCGATAGATGTTAATACACATTCAATGCCAAGAATTGTAAATATAAAGTAAACCTGCACTTGCTTGCAAAACAGAAATTACGGAAATAAAGTTATTTCCTTACCTGAGCAATGTAACCCGTGGATAATCTGGGAGCCACCGGTGAAAGCAAGCACTGAACCCCATCCCCCTCGTCGGTTGAAAGAGCAAGGAACACCCTCAAACTCTTCCAATGACGGCCGCGACAGACAAACATTGCAGACGAAAACCTCAAACTGGAGCTGAACCAGTCGAGAAGCACACCCCAAACCCTTACATGCAACCACCTCTGGATTTAAATAGGTACAAAACCCTGCCTCATAACCACACCGGCACAGTGATGGACTGTAAATAGCTGGTAACTTAAACAAGGAATGAAACAACGAGACCCCTAAACAAAGAAACTGTAGCAGACTATATCACCAGAGCCGAGGACTTATTCTACTACAGAATGAAACCACAAGACCAGAACCACAACACGTTGCACTCTGTTACAGTGCCATCACTACGAAAAAATCAGACATGGAGGGTTTCATCCTTAGGACCCGAGCCCGAAGGCAACTACAATAACCTGGTAGGGTTTTGATAACAGCTTATATATCACCAACTGCATGGAGGAGAGTCAACCACGTAGCACCCAAATATATCAACGTAATATGGGTCGAGACCATATAGTTCAAATTGCAATCCAAATCATTATTCACCGATTCCAAAATCATTACATATATGTAAGTCAAACGTATAAGATAACATATGATATACAATCATTTAGCATTTAGTGCATGCCTTGCAACTGAATTGTCGAGAATCCCAAGCACATGGGATGTATAATCCCTACAACGATAATAAGGAGACATAGTCAACATCAAATATGGAGTTTTCTATTAACTTAGTATGGTGGATAATACCTTAACACAATATTGGTTATAAATCTTATCCATGATATGGGAAAACATTATGACTAATGCAAAATCATGATAATGTACACTTATATGAAACCAAGGCATAGGTTAATGCCATGAGTATATCCCATTTCTTCAATCATTTAAACTATGAGGTGGTCAACTTTCAAATGAAAACACTTTGTCACTTACCATTTATATGATGAGTCACACTTTTGCCATTATATACTATCATCGTATTTCTACCAATATTAACGTTAAACAGTAAACAAATAGGTGACATAAGTTAAACCCTAAAGTAGACATTGGACTTCGATATATAGGTTAATATATTGAAACAACGCTAGAGGCGCCACCTTCTCAACTCACGTTATCAATGCATGAACAAAACAGTAATCACCGGTATTAAATTAACAACATGTCACATGATGCTAAAACGCTTTATGCAGATAATAATTATGATACAAACAAATTGTTCCAGTGATAGTTACAGCAGTAACATAGAGTCATATTCATAAAACAATAATTATAACTGAAACAATGTAATCTTCGCAAAACCTAATGATACTATCTGAATAAGAAATATCATGTCGATCTTTTAAGTTTAAAGTACAGGGAGCATTGATGCTTACCAAGTTTAATATACAGCAATCCTTACTTCACCGGCGTACCTGGGACATGGAAGACAACTTATGCATTAGCTCGTAAGCTAAGTAAGCCAGTCAACTACGACTAGCTCTTCCCTTGCGGTTCGAAACAAAACAGTCATTAATTACAATCACCGAAATCAAAGTTTTTAATTAAGACAGAGTCTTTAAACAGATTATGTTAGTTATTTAAATTAAAACAAAATCAGAAATACTATCTAGTTAACATTTATTGTTATGAATAAAAATTTTAAATTTTTTCAGAAATATCGGGTTCTGACAGTAGTTTTATGCATATCTTCGTTTGCAATCTTCATTTGGTGGTAGTCGAAAACCCATCCGTAAATGAATATATTTCCTGACCTCCTACTCCTTCGAGCACCTCATCTGTGAATGGTGTCAGGAACGGATCATGTAGGAAGGCATCATTCAGCTTCCTCAAATCAATGCATATTCGGACTTTGTTGGACTTCTTATCCTGGACCACCATCGGGCTGATACACTCTGATTCTTCCACTAGTTCTATAATGTCGGCTTCTAGCATTCGTTCAATCTCAGCTTACACCTGTTCCTTGTACCTTGGATTCAATCGATAAGGCCATTATTTGACTGGCTTTGCATCGGGTTTCAGGGGGATATTCATTTCTCCTAAGTCCCCGGAAATTCCTTTCATCTCTGAGAATTTCATTGGAAATAGATCCTGAAACTCATGCAACAGATCCGTCATCTTTGCAATAGTCAACTCATGCCAGTAGTCACCAATACTTGTGAACTTCGGGTTCTCTTCCAACCCAATGTTCACCTTGTTAATTTTCAATGGTTGCTAAAATATGTCAGACGGTATTCCTAGTGCCTCAACACTGTGACTACCTTCTGATTCTGGCACATATATAGCCCTTGGATCATCCTCGGCACTGGGCTCTCTTATGATGTTATAACATTCCATTAACATTTCTGGTGTCGCAGTCCATTGAAGTGCCATTGGTTGTTATGTCAGTACTGTGTCAAATATTTTCTCGCAAATCATCTGTAGCGCACTATGGATGAAGGGGTTTTCATCTAAGAAACAAAATGATTGGCTGAATCCAATGGTGAGATGATCCCAAGAGGTCATCCTGCATCACAGTTTTGCTGCGACATACCAACTCCGCAGTACTTCATCTTACGTGTGCACGAATGCATGTACCCACTCCTACTTTGCTCGTGAACCCCATTGGTGTTGACATGCATTCAGATGTTCCTTCAAATATCCTCTACCATCATATTTATTTCTGCTATATCCTGCAGCTTCACTCAACCTAACCTCCATGAGGTGTCGACATAGTGGCCAAGTTGTGATATTTGACTTGTGCGCTGTCCACCAGAAGTATCCTTCAAGGCTTCCTCCAGGGCCAATAGACGCTGCGGTTCTTCCACTCTCTCCTCAAATTTAGTAAGAAACTTGCTCAAATTGGGAAATCCCTCGTTTGTAGATAGTGCACACTCCTTTGTGGCTACCCATCGCAGTGACTGTGTGATGTTCGCACACCTCCTGAATGATACTTCGTGTAACAGGTTTTGCCAATTCTCGAGTGCCTCATCTGAATATGACAATGCGGAACTGACACTATGCTATCCTAGTTCTCCATCTGCAATAGGATTTCCTCGGATATGTTGTATACACTATCTCATCCCTCCGTAAATTCACCTCTTGCCAATTCAATGTATCCCTGCCCTTCCACAGGGTCAAGAGGTGCGATAACCCTCAACTTGCAATTCTCAAATGACATCGTCCGCTTTTTGAAGTTGATAATGGCTTGGTTTTCCATTTTCCAGTCTATCCCTAGTAGCACCGGATAGGGACTGGTGTTATCAACAATCTCTATAACATTGAAGTCAGCATATGTCCCGAGTCCCTCAATTTCGACTGGGAGTTGGCACACCGAACCAAGTGGAGTAACCTTACTCTGGTTTGCTAATCGCAGATGCACCAGCAACCAGACCAACTGCGGTTTTCCCATTTTTTCCTATGTCTGCTTGATCAGAATGTTCACATCCGATCCTAGGTCCAAAATGATGGAGTCGACATCAAATGCTCCAATTTGTGCCGACATTCACATCTCTCTCACCGTCTTTCTCTTGTGTATGATATTGAACTTTTGCTCCTCACGTACATCCTCTTGCCGATGCAACATAATGGATATCTCTTCAAGTGCATCTGGGTCCCTTTCCAACTCCAAGAAACTGTCCAAGAAGCCTTTTAGAGTGTTATCCTTCCTCTGCGACTTCGTTGTGTCGAACGTCGGTGGCATATCATAGATTTCTTCCTGAAGAGGTAACTGCCTCCTCTGTTTCATCGCTTCTTGTGCATTCAAAAAGACGTCCCTTTCGACCTCCACATCAAAGGTGACATGCTTCTGTATCATTGGTCGGATGATAGCTTGTGATCTGTTGGCTCCTATCACAACTCCTCCTCGTGTCATGACTCCAATAGTCATATTTTGTTTTCGAACCTCCGTCAATATCACCTATACAGCCGGCGGCATATTCTGATTTTGGTTATGTGGAGGTGGTAGCAAATTCCTGGTCTACCATGTCGCGATAAGCTGCGGACAGTCTTCAACTCCATGATCCACAGCGCTACAATAAGTGCACTGCAGGGCCAGGTTTGGGCAATCCCTCTGACAATGCCCCCATTTCCCACAATTATAACATATAATCATCCCTTGACCTCGTCCAACAACTCCTCCATGTCCAATTCCAGCACCTCGACCTCCATGGAATCCTCCTCTAAAAATTCCGCGTGGTGACCCATACTGTGGCTACCCGTACTGCAGCTGCCCATACTGCGGCTGGCCATACTGCAGTTGGCAATACTGTGGAGGCGGATACTGTGGTTTCCCATATTTCCCCTAATCATACTGTTGTGGTTGGTGATTATACTGGGTCGGCGGCTGATTATACTACTGCTATTGCTGACCTGGTGCCTATTCTTCTCCCTCCATAAAGCATGCAGCTGCAATCCTTTCCTAGAGTAGGCCATACGCTCTGCAGTTGTTCTCATCATGGCCAATCGATTTACGGAACTTGCAATACAAGTTCTCTGGTTTCGACACTATCTTCTGTAGATATACACACTCTTATGGTCGATGGCATCTAGTCTGGCAGATACGACACCACGACAGCCCTCCCTAGCTGAGGGGATTTGGTGCACTTGATTGCAGATATTCTCGAAAGTCTGGGCACTGATCTTTGTAGTGACCTTCTGTCCTGCACCTAGTGCACCAGACATCTTCATGGGCCTCTTTTCCTTTCTTCATTTCCTGGAGCTGGATCGTCAAGTTTGCCAACTGCGCTTGTATCTGATCCATGCCCATTGCTGCTTCGCCGATTGGTGAATCCTCCTTTTTCATCATAATCTCCAATGCTTCAGCCTGTGTCGCTACCTTTTGTTGCATTAGTGGTCCGCAGATATGCAATGGCACCAATCCCATGATAAACCACTCTTTTTGTTGATATCGTTTATTCCAAAACTCACTTTTTCTATCAAAGTCTTGTACCGTTGATCAAATTCCCACATCGGCTCGTTCTGGAATTGCTTAATCTCTTTGAGCTCGGTAACATACTGCGACTCTGACTTTGGATTTTTAAATTCATCAACCATTGTCGCTCTGATATGCGCCAACGAATTGGCTGGTGTTCCCGTTGGAACCTTTGTAAACTTCATGAACCAGTCTAACGCCCGGCCCCCAAGGGTCATCACCAATTGTCCCTTTTTTATATCCTCATCCTGGACCTGCTTCACAGTCTAGACTACTTCACACAAGAACCAATACTGTTCGGGATCCTCGGTCCCGTTCCCTTGGAAAGTGGGCATCTTTGTATTGTCTACCATCCTAACGTTACTATTACTGTTGTTTACTGAAGTGTTACTTTTACCATTGCACGTAGGGAAACTCTGCGAGTAGTTTGTGTTTCTTACTGTAAAATTCTGAGTAGTGCGCGGGGCTGAAGGTATGTTGTCTCTTGCGATTTGTTCCTCTTCTGGGGTAGCTTGGTCACCGTCTTCTTCGTAATAAGGTCGCTTCCTCCCTTGTGGTCTTGTTTCGCATTCTTCCATTCTGGTCCTCTCAAGAGACTCTCTCTCAGTCCTCCTCTTCTTCTCAGGATGCCGGAATATCACCCCACTTCTCAAGGTACCACAATATTCGTTAGCATCCCTTAGAAACTCATTGTCGCTCATGTCCATCTACCCCACATCTTTCTATTGGATCCGCATTCACGCAATACCCTCAACCTTCACACACTGATTTTTGTACTCGTCAGAAGTCATCCTCAATATTCCCTTTTCACAAACAAGCATCTTAATCCACAGTTTTAGCAACAACAAGAATCTTCCCATCGGCCCCTTGAAGAAGTTCCTCTCTATGTCACTACATGACTTGATGGTGTCTACCTCGAACTCAGTAATGTATCCTTCGAGGATACTATCCACCCAGAAATCAACAACCCTTGATACTTTGTTGTCGACTTGTTTCAGCTGTCGGATCAGTTCTAGAATCCAACGATGAGGTTCAGTCTTCTAGCAGTGATTTTTCTAGAATGTCAACTACGCTAGCCACTCGTGCAGCAGCACTGAGAATTCACAGAAGAATATCTCATGGATATCCGAATACATATATTTCTGCATCCAACTAGTTATTGTCTATCCAGGGTTCCACTTATCACCTTCTGCGAATTCCTCTGCCTTCCTATCAAACCACTCTTGGATATCTAGTTTTTTTGGATGCCACATCATATCCTCTTCTTTTCCTCTTCAAGGTCTTGGCAACGAAACCATTTTTTAACACAACGTCTATCGACAAGGGTTCACTTCGCACTGTCACCAACAAACACCAATCCAAACTCCCTTACACACTGGCCCAAAAAGGTTTAACCCTTTCCAGCAACACTCATAGAGTGAGTGAGGTCTCACCCGAGATGGATAAGGGGGCTGTAGGAACCAAGTTTCCACAGTGGAGTTGAGGACATGCATCAAACACATATTACCCTTGCAGAAACCAGAGATGTTATCCTTCGTATTACACTACCAACTCATCCTTCGCAGATTCAACATATAACAGACATCCGCAACAACATAATCAACCTACTTATTCGCATAAATAGTAATCATTAAACCCATAGAGCATCAAACATGTTGCAAACATTCGCATTCATCATCGAACAGAGACGAAGACAAAGATAGAACCATAATCGAACATCCTCATGCATTCATTAAAACCCATAGAATGAACTTCGTAGAAACAGTCAATACACGATGCCACAGATACAAAACATATCAAAACAATTGAAGAAAGATAGATCAACTAATTATCCAATGCTATGATGCCCTTAGGCTTACAATCCTACTCTTATTTATATGCTACTAAGCGGTTACAAAACAGTCCACATGACCAATTCTAACTAACTATCTACTTCCACGCTTCTGCATTCTTCATGAATGACCCTTTCTTCCGCGGATGGTCTCTTTCACAACTGTCGGCTTCCGCACTTCCTGCGAACTAATCCCGTGCCAACACCTACACATGAAATGTCACCAGGATACCACCAAAATACCTTTCAACAAAGATCACAAAGATACCTTTGTAACAAAGATCGCAAAGATATTTTCTAGTAAAGATTGCAAGGATCACCTGAACATTTTATGCACTTAATGTAACATGTAAGAAAACTTATATGCAACAATTCCAATCTAACTAAGAAACCAAAAAGGGCCAGAACAACTAGTAATTAAACATACTACCTTTCATCTCCACACAAAGCATAAGTCTTCTTTAGAGAATAGTCAAAAAACCAATAGACATCAACTAATAGTAATTAATATTAACCAATATCAATTATACATCAGTCATACAGATGTTGGTCCATAATACATCAATTCATAATACATCAACCATATATCAATCATATTTTTATCTTATATCAATCATACACCAACATCAACCAATGAAATGCACCAAATGCCCATACAAACATAAATCATAGTACATCAACCAAAACACATCAACTAAAACACCTCAACCAGAATACATCAACTAGAACACATCAACCAGAACACATCAATCATAATATATCAACCAAAACCAAAATACATCAACTAGAACACATAAATCAAAATACATCAACCAAAATCAAAATGCACCAACTAGATTACGTCAACCAAAACACATCAATCTTAATACATCAACCAGAACACATCAATCAAAATACATCAACCAGAAGCAAAATACATCAACTGAAATACATTAACTAGAACACATCAATCATAATACATCAACCAGAAGCAAAATACATCAACCATAATACATCAACCATAATACATCAATCAAAATACATCAACCAAAAGCAAAATATATCAACCAGAATACCTCACTCAAATTAGGATACATCAATCATACTAATATCAACCCATGATGAAAAATAATAACCAATAGCAACCATATGAATAACAATATCATCCATACATCATCCACTCAATATCAACTATTGTTCATCAAGCATACACACAACTGTTATACCTCAAAGTCCCACTTTGAACGCTATTCCGAGTATTCATGTCATATCACCATGCAGAACCTAATGGTCCTACCTCCTAGCAAGTGTTGAGACTCATTTCCACCTTGTTGTTCCCCTCCTTGGCCTTCCTTGGAGGCAAATCCAACTTCCCTTGGTCAAATGCCATCTTGCAAGATCCTCTTTACCCATATTTTTGTGCCCTGCTAGTTGTGCAAGGCGCGAAATTACAACATTTTCGCGCCCTGCATGCTAGCAGTGGTGCGAAAATTACAACATTTTCATGCTATGCTCAGTGTTGAGGGCGCGAAAATCCCTTACAACCTCATTACTTGGATTGTGGATCTTAGCTCTGGGGAGATACTCTTAGGGTTTGGATTCCCTTCGAATCTCACCTCGCCCTCCTTCTTTAGCCTAGTTCAAATCCTTGATCCACCATTTACTCACCTAGATCCACCTTCCTCTCTTAGTGGTTGGCCTCCCAAATCCTATAAGATGGAGACCATCCATGAGCTAAGGGGGGAATAATTGGAGGTATCAAACCTATGGTCTTAGGGGTTCTGCAGAGATAGCAAGAGGAGAAGCTTGGAAGGAAGTTCCATTGCTTTGGACATCAAGGTGAAAACACTTGTAATTATCTTCTTTGGTTTCTCTAATAAAATAACTTAGCCTATTCTTCCCATTTCATGTCTTTAATAGTGAATGCATGAAATTGTTTATGTTTCAGAGTTAGATGTTGATTTATATATATACTGCTTTGGAGAAGGTATTTTCTTCTATTCTTTAACAGGTTCTCAAGCCCGTGATCAAAGACCGGAATTGGAACAATCCGAGAGAAGCAAGGACAACCATCGAGTTTAAGGTATGTCACCTATCTGTTTCCCTTCTTCACAACTCATTAGTTTGTGTATGAATCATATTTAGGAAGAATCTAGTGTCTATTTGTTTTGTTTTTGTCATAAATTGAATACCTAGGAGTCTAGTTTGATTTATGAGAGGGTTTAACTATCCGTAGGAAGAATTCTCTAGCAAAACAACAACCATAACGACCAAGAACAACTAGTAATGGCCATACATACAACAATGACAATATCTTACACGTATCAACCATTAATCAACCAACGCCAATCATTAGCAACCAATAGTATCAAACAACATACATCAACCATTCAAACATCATACATCGACCATAGCAATAATTTTGAATAGTTACTATTTATCATAAAATTATATATAATTATTAGAACATGACAATATATATAGTATCCATATATTAATAATACATGTATACAACCAACAACATCACCGAAAACACTACTAATATTGCACTCATGTAAACACTCAACGCATACACAATCATACATATTTCTTGCATGCATACTCCATTAATAGCAATGTTATACATACTTTGATGGAAATCCCATCTAATCCCCATATACTAACCATACATTATGTTACTAATTATTTACACGCGGAACACTACTTATACTATCAACCAAAGTAAATACATAGTCACCTCAAGTAACCAAACATCCTACCACCAAAATATTCTAATATTCCGCGATAAAATAATTACTAGCTATACAACACATCATCATACACTCATACCATACACCATACTTACTATTACTATGTATTATTTCTATACATACGCCCATTTTGTCTACATACATATTATAATTCTCAATCATATATCATATTATTATTAATCATATACACATCATATTAGTCATATAACCTATATATCCTATATTTTATACACCCGTATAATTATTATGTTATATCATAATATCCATACAATTATAGCGGTATAATTACTTAATCCAATGCTATCATATTAGGTACGCATTATAAAATATATACTAACATACTATTGTTAAATATACAACATCAGGAGATATTGTCCAAACCAATCTTGTGTAGTCAAGATTGATCCTCCCATATAGAGGTGAGCACTTTGATTGCCTTCCGTGTAAAGGTTATTCCTTCTGTATAGAGGTAATTGATCAAAGTAACGATGTTGTAAAGTCTTGTTGGAAAGGGATCTGAACTTGTGTGTATCAAGCCATGATTATCATGTGAACCTTTTGTATAAAGGTATCCATGAGATGGACCTACCGTATAGAGGTGGAGCTTCTGTATAAAGGTCATGCTTTACTTATTAAAAGCATTTAATGTTGTGTGATATATTATTAACCATGATCACCATATTTCTATTAAGTCTCATTTAGAGATTGATCACCTCTAAAGTAAATTACTTTAGCATATGATCATTTGGTCTGGAATAATATAATCTGATCACATGATCTGATAATTCTTCTTAGTATAATGCAATGTGATGGATAATTAAAGTTAGCACATATTGACCATGCATTAAGAGACAAAGAAATAAAATATAAAGCATAGAGATCAAGAGAATTCGAAGCTGCCCATGCAGACACTTCAACTAATTAAAGAGAACTCATATTATTAAAGCTTCAATTAAGTATCAATGCTTCAGTTAAAACATCAGTTAAAGATATGTCTCAGTTAACTAAAGAACTCACAATGGTCACTTCAAGTAAATCAATCAACATGATTTCAATTAACTAAGTGTTAAATAAAAGGGACTAGTTAACTAAAGTATTTTTACTTTAGTTAAACTAAAAGACGACACTTCAGTTAAAGAGAATATATAGTAAACTAATTTTTATTGCATGACAACACTTATGTTAAACTAAAAGATGACAAGTGAGTTGTGACACTTGCATGTCGACACTTAAGTTAGCCACCTAACTAAGTGGGGAAGCTTTTAGTTAAGAGGTGAGTTCATCCTAAGTGACATCTCAGTGAGATGAAGCACTGCATGAGAAGTGGGGTGCACCACTCCATGCAAGATTAATACATCCAGTTTGAGGGCGAATTTATCCTGAAGTTAGAAGTTAAAAATAGAAGAGAAGAATGTATAAATATGATATATAGGATTGTTGAATCTAGAGTGAAGTGAATTCTCTTCTCCATTGAAGAAAAGGCACTTCTCTTTGTGAAAGGTATTTTTCATGCTTATTATTGTTGTGTTGGGAAGACATCCAATTGATCTCTCTTCTCTATTGCTTCTGTATCTTCACCAAGAAGTTTGGAGATATCTTATCTTCTGAAAGCAATATGCCATGTTGTAAAAGAAAGCATTCTCTGTTATCCATTATATTATATTGAGAAGAATTGTTGGGGGATTTGTTCTCATAATTTTGAGTATTTTCTCAGGGTATATCTTGTGTTATGGTTGTATGAATTTCATGGATTGAATTGTCTCATTGCTTCAAGTCTCTGCATCTAAAAGAATTAAATATCAAAGCTCAAATTTCAACATGGCATCAGAGCTCAGAGCGTGAATGAGCTCAGTTTTTCATGCCATCTAGAGCCTATGTCGATCCTGAGAAGTTGAGCACAAGATTTGAATACCATGGCATCAACTTGTATGACCATAAGATTGTCTTGAGGGAACATCAAACTTCAACAATTGCAAGGATAGGATTCTCAACATCCTAGAAGAACATGACTTGGATGGATATGTATCCATTGTGGTGGAGGAGCCTACATCTAATGCAGGGTGCATCAACTTCAAGAAGAATCAAGTTAAGGCTAAATGAATCATCTATGATTCGGTAAAAGATAACTTGATGCATGTGATCACACCGTTGAAGACCACGAAAGAATGTTATGATACATTGACTAATATATTTGATAAGAAGGCCCCGAGTCAAAATATGGCATTGAAGAATAAGCTTCGAAACTTAAATATGGATACGGATGAGACAGTGGCCTCCTTCTTCTCCAAGATATCGTAGGTAAGAGATCAACTTGCTAGTATTGGATTACTGGTGGATGAAGATGATCTTCTCCAAACCGCTATTGATGGTCTCCCATCCTCATGGGAGACATTCTTGGCTGTGATAAATGGCCAAGAGGTACAACCTAACTTCGAAAGGTTGTGGCATGACTGCCTCTAAGAGGAGGGGCAAATCCATAGAGAGTTAGTGTGCATCAAAGAAGAAAATCTTGCCCTCATGGCAAGAATGAAGCAAGGAAATAATCCCTTCTTCCAAAAGAAGTTCTCTCATTCAAAGAAGAAGGATTTCAACAAAGGATTTGACAAGTCAAAAGATAGATGCTTCAATTGCAACAATAAAGGCCATTTCTCAAGAGATTGTAGAGCAAAGCGGAAAGGAAATTTTCATGCTTCTACCGCCATAGAAGATGAAATCACTCAAAATCATCAAAATGGGGTTGTCAAAAGGAATAATAGAACCATATGTGAGGCTGCAAAAGCCATGATGCATGATCAATATTTGTCTACCTCATTATGGGTAGAATCCACCCATACAACTGTGTACATACAGAATAGAATCCTGCATGCCATTCTAGATGAGAAGACACCAGAATAAGTGTTTATCGATGAGAAGCCAGCCATCTCACACTTGAGGATATTCGAGAGCCCAGTATACATTCATGAACCAAAAGAAAGAGAAAAAAGATGGAGCCTTCTGGAAAGAAAGGAACCTTTGTGGGTATAGTGAGTCATCCAAAGCATACCAAATATATGTACCTGGTGAGAGACACATTGAAGTCAGCCGAGATGTTACCTTCCATGAGGAATATACCTTCAAAATATTGAAAGAGATTCAATGTGATTTAGATATGGAGGATCCCAAATGTGATTCTCCCCCCTTAGATTTTGAGAGGGAGAAACTAGAAGATGCCTCACATTCACTAGCTCCTGAAGAACCAGTAGAACTGTGTGAGAGGTCACATGATGAACCTCACAATAAAATAAGATCTTCTTGGTGCCAAGACATCTTACAAAATGTAGAGCAACATGGAGCACCAACAAGCTCATCCAGAGAGTGCAAGAAACCTAACAGATATTTTGGGTATGTTGCACTGATGTGTCACATCAGTGATTCAGAACCATCCTCATATGAATAAATTGCAAAGCAACAAGTTTGGAAAGATGCAATGAAAGAAGAGTACAAATATATAATGAAGAATGATGTTTGGGAGGTTGTTCCCAAACTTGATGGGAAGTCCATTGTGAATTCCAGACAAAGCATCCGTAGCATATACTACCAAATGGATGTGAAGACAACCTTCCTCAATGGTGAGGTTGAGGAAGAGATTTATATTCAACATCTTGAAGGATTTTTGGTGCATGGGAAGGATTCCCATGTCTGCAAGCTAAAGAAAGATCTATATGGGCTTAGGTAATCCCCTGGGATTGGTACTCTAGAATTGATAGCTACCTTCATAAACTAGGTTTCAGTAAGAGTGAAGTTGATCCAAATTTTCACTTCAAAGTAGTGAAGAAACAACCATTGATAT
Source organism: Larix kaempferi (assembly GCA_027924585.1). Taxonomy (NCBI): domain Eukaryota; kingdom Viridiplantae; phylum Streptophyta; class Pinopsida; order Pinales; family Pinaceae; genus Larix; species Larix kaempferi. The sequence goes on from BSBM01000590.1 coordinate 776,760, forward strand.
TGGTTCTATATGTTGATGATTTGTTTCTCACTGGAGAGGAACATCTGATTGCTTGGTACAAGAGGGATCTCACCTCAGAGTTCGAGATGAAAGACTTAGGTCTAATGCACTACTTTCTTGGACTTGAGATCTGGAAAATAAAAGATGAAAATTTTCTATCTCAAGGGAAGTGCACTATGGATATATTGCATAGGTTTGGCATGATAGATTGCAAATATATGACTACACTGACGGTTTCCAATTTGAGGAAACTTCATGAGTCAGGATCTGGATTAGATCCAGTAGATCCCACTTTGTATAGACAGCTTATAGGATCGCTAATGTACTTGATACATTCGAGGCCTGATATATGTTATGCCGTGAGCATTCTGAGTTAATTTATGTCTGATCCGAGACATAGACACTAGACAGCTGCTAAGCATGTGCTTAGGTGCCTTTGAGGAACAATTTCATATGGAATCATATATTCCTCCAGTGGAAGAATCATGTTACTTGGTTATACACACTTAGACTAGGGAGGAAGAATTGTGGACCGTAAGAGTACATCTGTCTACTATTATAGCCTAAGATAAGCTATGATATCTTGGTCCAGTAGGAAGCAGGGATACATAGCCCAAAGCACTACCAAAGCAGAATACATAGCTGTTAGTTTTTCCTGTCGAGAGGCAGTGTGGCTCATAAATCTACTTGCAGGGTTGTTCGGTGAAAAGATTGAGCCTACAATTATTAGGTGTGACAATCAGAGTTGCATCAATCTTTCTGAAAACCCATTGTTTCAAGACAAGTCAAAGCACATTGACATGAAGTATCACTTCATCCGAGGCATGGTCCAAAAAGGTATAGTGAAACTTTAGTACATTGCTATTGATGAGAATATTGCAGATGTGTTAACAAAGCCTCTGTCAATGACAAAGTTTAGGTACTTCCGAGACAATATTGATATGGCAGAGAATGCCTCCCTCTCTAAGAGGGAGTGTTAAATATACAACATTAGGAGAAATTATCCAAACCAATCTTGTGTAGACAAGACTGATCCTCCCGTATATGGGTGATCACTTTGATTTTCTTCTGTGTAAAGTTTATTCCTCTCGTATAGAGGTAATTGATCAAAGTAATAATGTTGTAAAGTCTTGTTGGACAAATCTCCAAACTTGTGTGTCAAGTCATGATTCTCATGTGAACCTTCCGTATAAAGGTATCCATGGGATGGACCTCCTGTATAGAGGTGGAACTTCCCTATAAAGGTCATGCTTTACTTGTTAAAAGCATTTAATGTTGGGTGATGTATTATTGACCATGATCACTGGTTGCTATTAAGTCTCCTTTAGAGATTGATCACCTCTAAAGTGAATTACTTTAGCATATGATCATTTGGTCCGGAATAATATAATATGATCACAACATCCGATAATTCTTCTTAGTATAATGTAATGTGATGGATAATTAAATTTAGCACATATTGACCATGGAGTAAGAGATAAAGAAATAAAAGATAAATCATAGAGATCAAGATAATTTGAAATCTCCCATGCAGACACTTCAGCTAATTAAAGAGAACTCGAATTGTTAAATCTTTAGTTTTAAAGCTTCAATTAAGTATCAATGTATGCCTCAATCAATGCTCTAGTTAAAGCATCAATTAAAGATATTCCTCAGTTAATTAAAGAAATCACAGTGGTCACTTCAAGTAAATCAATCAACATGATTTTAGTTAACTAAGTATTAAATAAGAAGGACTAGTTAACTTAAGTGTTTTCACTTTAGGTAAACTAAAAGACAACACTTCGGTAAATCAAGGAGAACTCGAATTGCTCACTACAATGATGTTATTAAGAATCAATTAAAGAGAGTTAACTACGTGAAGACATTTAACTTAGCCACCTAACTAAGCGGGAAAGCTTTTAGCTAAGAGGCGAGTTCATCCTAAGTGACAGCTTAGTGAGATAAAGCACTTCCTGAGAAGTGGGGCACACCTCTACATCCAAGATTGATACATCCAGTTTGAGGGAAAGTTCATCCTGAAGTTATAAGATAAAAATAGAAGAGAATAATGTATAAATATGTTATACATTATTGATGAATTCAATTTGAAGCGAATTCTCTTCTCCTTTGAAGGAAAGGCACTTCTCTTTGTGTGTAGGATATTATTATTGAAGGAAAGGTGCTTCTCCGATTGATCTCTCTTCTCAATTGCTTATGTATCTTCACCAAGAGTGTTTGGCGATCTCTTATATTCCGAAATCAATCCGCTATGTTGTAAAAGAAAGCATTTCTTCTATCCATTATTTTATACTGGGAAGAATTGTTAGTGTTTTTTTTCTCATTGTTTTGAGGATTTTCCCCAAGGTATATCTTGTGTTATGGTTGTATGAATTTCATGTGATTGAATTGTCTCAGTTCTTCAAGTTTCTACATCTAAAAGAATTAAAGATCAAAGCTCAACCAAATATTAACAACATTAAGGGTAACACAGTTTTTTTAAGGTTAAAATGACAATTTTTTCCCACCATGGCCTTAATTCCTCATAAAGTTGTAAAAAAAAACCTTAAAATTGACCTCCAAATCAAAAAGTGGTGCTCCCAATATCACCCCTTGTTTTTGCAGGGTTTAAATTACAATTTGTTTGAAATCATTGGCTTGACAAGTAGTACCATTTCGTGCAAAAGCCTTAAAAATCGACCCTTGAGTCAAAAGGTGGTGTTACTAGGATAAAATTATTTTTTCTTGAAAACATGTATAAAAACAAATATGTCAAATAAAACAATTTAAAAATAAATAAACAAAGAAAACAAATTAAAAAATAAATAAATAACTAAAAAGATTGTATTTGGAGGGGGCGATTCCTAGAATTCCCCCCCCAAAAAATTTAACAAATAAAGCATATTAGAAAAAGTATATAGGAGAGGGGGGGGTTTCCTTGAATTGCCCCCACATCCACTCTCCCCTCCTCGGTCGCTCCCATGCCCCCCTATAGGAGCCACAGCACACCACCACCTATAGAGGTGGTTGTCGAGCAGGCATGGGTGGCGAGGTGGGGGAGGGGAAGCAAGGGATGGCGTGGGGGGGTAGGGGTGATGGGCTGGAGCACAATAATTCTGTAAATAACCCCCCCTGTCCCCCAATTTTTTTTTGTGGGGGAGGGCGAGGGAGAGGGGGTGGAGCATAGTAATTCTGTAAATCATTCCCCCCAATTCCCCTCCCCCCATTTTTTTTTAATTTGTGTTCTTATTTTCTTTTGAAATTGTGTTTTTTTAATATTTGTTTTTATTCTTATTTTCTTTTCACTTTTTATGATTTATCATGACTAAATTCTATCCAAACAATCCTTATTAAAACTGCAATTTTGGACTGATGAAATTTTTTTAATACATAAATAGGTAATAGTAATTTGTATTAAAAGGTTGAGGAAATCCTTAATAACCGATGAATTCAGCCATTTTAGAGATCAAACTTTTTGCCCAAAGTTTGGCAGATTCTTCCAAAAATATTTCAACCTTATAGGACCATATTGCATACAAAATATTCAAAGGACAACTATATTTCCTGATAAACTACCCTAGTAATACTATGCATCTATAAAACAAGTGAACACCACATAGTTAAGAAAATACATGGTCATTGTGGCCTTCATCCCTGAAGTGTTCATCTTGAGCCTGAGCCTGAGCTTGAGGATGAGAAGTTGGACCTTCAAATTTCCCCATAGCAGTTTATTGGACAGTCTCCTCGTTGATTTGGTGAGTTCGATGTCCATTAGTGACCATAAGCTAGACTAGAATGTGATCGAGAATATGATGTCCCAATCTGAAATTATAGTCCATGGTATCTCAAAATGGACCCAAACACGTTTGAAGAAGAGCTTAGCAGTAGCTTTGGTGGTGATGCTCTTCTTGCAGGCTGTCAGAATGGCCAACTTTGATAATCGACCACAACCACAAACACACAGTCATTACCATGCTTCGTTGAAGGTATTCCTAACATGTAGTCCATGGATATGGACTCCAAAGGCCCATTGGGAGTAGGAAACGGGTTGTACAACCCTTGCTTCTTAATGATAGGTTTCGTGATGGAGCAGGGATTGCATGATCAAAGGATTCCATATTAGTGGATTTTTTGACTTATCCTACTTTTCTGGACCTTCTTGCTTTTTTTATTTGATCTTGCTTTCTACTTTTGTGCTTCTTTCTGCTTTATGTGGCTTTTCCTGAGTTGTTGCTACTTTTCTGATTTGCATCATCTTTCTTTCCTTTTTTTCTGATTTTCTAGATTTGGATGTTTTCTCCTAACTTCTTCTTAAAGTTATCTCCCAAGTCAACCTCATTCACTAAGGCGCACTTGTGGAGCATTATCCTCTTTTGTTTAAGATAAAAATTATTTAATGTATGAAAATAATTATTTCAAGTGCATAATAAACTTTAGGAAAAAATAATTCACACTCCTAATTAATTAAATGCCTGGATTTCAAAATTAACCCCAAGTAAATGAAGTTGTATCCTCAACCCAAGGGATTGGTTGGGTTAGGTACTTGATCCATTGATAATTTTTTAGGGGACATGACACAGATTGCAGCTTGAAGTTTGTGCTTTAAAGAGGAGTTGTTTATGTTATTGTTTATCGTTGTAACATATTTGTATTGTTGTTCATCAGTCCTAGAGACTGTATAATCTCATTTAATCATATTTATTAAATTTTGTAAGCTTTTGTTCAAGTTTGGAATGCAACATATTGCATCATAGTAGAAGATATTTGCATTCAAATCCATGTTGTTTGTGTTGTGAGTTTTTTAGAGAGGTTTTTGTGCAGACCCCTCTTGCATCACAATTGGTATTTCCCTTCTTAAACTTGATGTGTAGGTGGAATTATTGCAAGTATTTGGACCATTTTTTATGGAAATCATTATGTAACTTTCCTTGTGTTTTCATGAACTGCAAGGCCTTGTCATCAATGTGGATGACAATATCTTTGTTGAGAATGTAATTCTTCCATTGGTGGAAAGCTTGGATAATAGATTACATTTCCTTTTCATAGGTGGAGTATTTGTGGAATACATCTAAGAGAGTCTCATTGTGATATGTCACTGAATAGCCATGTTGAGTGAGGATTGCACCAATAGCATAGTCTGAATCATCTATCTAAATTTCAAAGTGATGTTGCAGATCCAGTAAGGAAAGGATGGGTGTTGAACATAAGTGTTTCTTTAACTCCTCAAATGTTTGTTGTTGTGACTTGGCCCAAACAAAATTGGCCATGGATCCACCTTTGGTCACCTCGCTAAGGGGCCAAGCAATATGAGAGAAGCCCAACACAAATCTGTGATAGAAGTTGGCAAGCCCTAGGAAGATGTGAAGCTCTATGAGAGTCGATGGGGTCGACCAGTTGTGAATGGATTGGATTTTGGCCAGATCCACATGCACACCATGGCATCCACAATGTATCCCAAATACTAAACTATCTCCAGGACAAATGAGCACTTCTCTAGATTGGCGTATAACTTGTGTTGTAGCAAGGTGTTGAAGACCTGTTTAATATGCTACAAATTTTTTTCCCACGTTCTGATGTAGATGATGATGTCATCTAAATATAATACCACAAAATAATTGTTTAATGGTCGAATAATATCATCCATCATCATCATGAAAGTTTTTGGAGCATTAGTCAAAAGTAAAGGCATAACCAACCACTCAAATAGGCCTTCTCGAGATTTGAAGGCAGTCTTCCAAACATCAGTCGACTCAATTGGTACCTGATGATAGATGGACTTTAGACCAATCTTACTAAAATACTTGGCACCCTTGAGTTGGACGAGAAGGTCATCCATCTAGGGAATGGGGTGTCGATTCTAGAATGTGATTTTGTTTAGATATTTGTAATCAATATAGAGTCGCCAAGTCCCATATTTCTTCTACACCAACACAATTGGGCTCTTGCAAGGTGAGGAGCTTAGTTGGGTGTGCCCCTTTTAAATTAATTCTTGAATTTGTCGCTTCATTTCTTCATTTTCTGTGAGGGAACACTCGTATAATGGCTCATTAGGTAGAGGCTCCCCAGGTACCAATTGAGTGCTTGACCATTTCTTCAATTGAGTGCTTGACTTGGCAATGTAATGGCACCCTGACAGACGTGGTGAAGATGTATTTGTGTGTTTCCACGATCTTTTCCACCTGCTTCATCTGTATAGAGAGACCCTGTGTGGAGGCGGTGGATGTTGTTGTGATCTTTCCTTCAGCTTCAGAGAAAATCATGAAGAGGACAAATTTCCCAATTTGGGAGATTACCTTCCTGCACTACTTATCTGTGACGAGAGAAGCTACAATAGTGGGAACTAATTCTGGTATCCTATAGAGTTGTTTTCCCAAAGTATTCATGAAACTACGAGGTCTAGATTGATATACCGCTTTCACATATATGTCTTTTCTAAAAGAACATCGCAAACTTCAAGTGGGGCAACATCACACATTACCTCATCTTTGAAGGGCTTGATATCATAGGGTAAGCGGCATACATGACTGATGTGGATGTCTCGTCCCTGGCCGAGCCACCCAATGTTGTAGGGTTGTGGTTTTGGTGTTGTTGGAAACTTCAACCATTTGATGACCTATTTTGAAATCATGTTCTTTTGGCTTCCACTGTTAACAATGAAATGTAGTGGAGTTCCCTTTACCCACATCTGTGAGTGGAAGAGGCACTCACCTTCCTCTGGATCCTCTGGATCATTGAGATGGATCTTTGTGGTAGAAATGGTGACAATGGGTTTTGCATCAATGATCTGCTTCCCCTTGTTTGCAACTATGTTTCTTGGTTTTGGATCAAAGTTGGAGCTGGGATCTGACTCTGAAGCTTTGATCTCAACCACTAATGGCTGCTTTGAGAGACATTCATTAGTGTTGTGTCAAGGGATCTTATGGAACTTGAACCATTTCCTGATGTCCTTCTTTGTATTCTTGTTACCCTTCTTTGCTTATGGCTTGAATTGGTTTTCTTGGGGTCGGTCGTCCTTACCGTGTCCTTTGTTTGTGAGCTATGGCTACCCTTGCCTTGATTTCGCAGCGGATTAGCATGCCCAAACTCCTTCTTGTTCTTCTACATCAATTTTTGCTATATCTTGACAGCATATCAATAAGCGACTCCCAATATTGAAACATCCAGGAATTCCTTTTCAGTTTGAATGTACCTTTGCAGGCTACTGCAATATTTCAAAACTAGATGCAACTTGACGTTTCCAATACCGAGCTTTGTATGCAAGGTATGGAAGCTATTAGTGTACTCCAACACCATTTGGTCCCTATCCTACCACAGATTTTTCCATTTTGTGTATTGGTTATCATAGTTTCCAACGAGGTAGTATTGCTCCTTGAGGGATTCCACAAAAGATGCCCAATTGGGTTTTCCCTAAAAATAGCAGTCTCGTCTGTGGAATTTTTCTCACAATAAGTGTCCCACCAATATTTCACATGGGACGCAACCTTAAGGAGTGCAAAGACAATCTTTTATGTATTGGAGAAATGATGTACAAAAAAATAGCCCTCTAATAGACTCAACCATTTATCTAGGGCATCAAAATCTATTCGGCCTCCAAATATAGGGATATCAAAGTTAACTTGTACCTTGAAGAGTGTGGCTCCTTCAAAGTGACTACTTGATTATCCCTCCATTGTTGTCGGCATCCATCGAAGTATTTGGGAGAAATTCTCCATCATCTCATTTCTTTGTCACGCAAGGGCTTCCTTGACTAACAACTTGATAGGGTCTCCTGCTCCATTGTCTTTCTTTTCCTTAACCATGGGAAGCGGTTTGGGCTACCGAGAGCATTCTTTCTCAAGATCAACTAGTTCAAGACCCAGCTATCTATATCCCAACCTCATTGGGGGAATCCATGTAAAAATAACAAAAGAGTAGACTGCTCCGATACCAATGATCCGGATTTATGTGAGAACAAAATGAAAGAGCATACATAGAATCACATACATAGATATATTGCAGGAAAATAAACTCAAATTCTATTAACTGAATGAAATAGAACAGATTGTAAAATAAAAATAGCTAGAATGGTGGTAGCTTTTTCTCTAAGAAGAGATGTGATGGCTACACTTATTCATGAAAAGTAGATTAAAAAAGGAGGACGAAAGGGATTTTTTGTCATAACAATGAAGGTAAAACCATAAAAATAAAAATAAAACTAACCCTACGAGATGAAATGTCAAAAGGTTTGTGGGCCCCGAGGTGGTTAGTTGATACGTCAACTTCCTGGGGGCATAAATTTTGCATATGATCTCCATTTAGGGCACTCAGTAGCCCGTTGGAAAGGTCTAGGAGAGAAGTACACAAGTTTCACCATCCACACATATTAAAAAGTGTCGTTTAGGGCCTCAAAACGAACCTAGAAGTTTAAGACCCAAAAATCTGAAGAAAAAAAAACTACCAAACTGGAAAATTTGTTTTGAGCTAGTGGAATAGGTGGGTGGCCACTGATATCCATCTGGAACACTTTTTGAATGGTTATTCATTTATTTTTGTTTATCTATTGCACCTGTATTTTTTTATGAGATATATGGATGATGTTCTTAGACCTTTTGCAAGAAAATGTGTCATTGTTTATCTAGATGACATCTTGATTTTTAGCAAATCGTGGGATGAGCATTTGCAGCAGCTCCAACAAGTGCTTAACACTCTTAGACATCACAAACTCTGCTTGAACTTGGAGAAGTGATATTTTTCAATGAAGAGTATCAAATACTTGGGCTATGTGATCGGCTCAGAAAGCATTTGATTCTACCTAGAAAAGATAGAAGTCATGAGGGAATGGCCAACTCCAAGAAACATTCATGAACTAATGAGTTTCCTTGATTTAACAAATTTCTATCGCAGATTTGTGCTGGTATTCAATAGCATAGCTTGGCCAATGATTCAAATGAATAAAGTGTTGGAATATTATCACCATCATTTTTAATATTTGCATGCATGCATGCATCCAGTCATCAGTATGGTGTTCTCCCCAGCACCTACATCTTATTTTCAACCCCCTAGAGCCTGTCTTCAGCCCCCAGTAGCCCTCGTACCTACCTGATGCACCTTGTTTTCCTCAGCTAGATGACATATGCGCCTTATCTCACCTACCAGTAGTTTAACAGTAAGTTAGAGCATTAATTGCTCAGTTTAACTGCTTGTATCTCCCAGTTGTCTATTTTGGAGTGCCACTTGACCTTTTGACAGCCTCATGCACCCTCCTTGGAGTCTACATGCCCTTATTTGTGCTCACATGGCTCAGTTAGACTCATTTGACTGACTTTTGACTATTTGTGACTACTGCCACTGATTGGATGATGTCTCCAATGTTATCCAAGCTACACACTAAGGATGATTCGAATGAACTTTGGCTAATTCGAATTCTCTTGATAGTTATTGTATTTTATTCAGTTATTCATAGTGCTAGCTTACAGCTGATATATGATTATATTGCTATTCTCCATTTTCTGTGTTCATTTGTGATTATTGATTCTTCTTTCTTATCTACAATTCTTGAGTGATATTAGTAATATTTGTTGTAGCTGTGAGATCTCCCTGTATATTATCACATGGTATCAGAGCTGGAAGTAGCTATTTGAATTGCAGCAGTAGCAGTTGCAACAATTCTTTGAGCATATGTCTTTCATTGAGCACCAGAAGCCTCTAGGTTTCCACAGCAAATCCTGGTGCTATTTCCTTGAATTCACTGGAGCAATCCAGTGAGGTGTAGCCAGGTGTGAAGGACCCAGTCACATGTTCTCAGTGTCCTAAGGAAGTGTTCAATTCGAATTGCAACAGATCTCCATTTCATAATTCTCATTTTTTTGCAGGACTATCCTCTCTTCAACTTCAAATTCTTCAGTATCATGGATCTCAAGTTGAATCCATTCAACTACTTCGAATGGAAGGAAAAGATGGAAATCTTCTTGAAGTCGAAGAGCCTTTCTAGAGTGGTGAATGGCTCTGCAGTTGAGCCCATTGGTGCAGTAGAGAAATCCAAGTACTTAGACAATCTTGATGAAGCAGTAGGACTGCTGCTACTTAGCATTTCTGAAGACCTACACTTTCATGTTATTGATCTGAAGACTCCAAAGGAGGTTTGGGACAAGCTCGAATCTCTTCCTGGCCAGAAGGATGACTTGAAGGGTCATAAGTTAGAAAATGAGATCATCTCCATGAGCCCAAGCAGTTTCGAAACTATCACTGAGTTTCTCAACAAATTCAAGAACTTGATTTCACAATTGAAGAGGTATGGGATTGAGAAGGAAGAAAAACAACTCATCCTTGCCATACTGTCAAAGTTAGGCCTTGATTATTCAGTGTTTGTTTCGACCTTCCAGTCAGCAAAGTTGTCCATTCCAAAATGGAAGTTCCCTTTGCTTGAAGACTTCATCCAACCCCTCACACTTGAGGAGGAGAAGCTAGTGCACATGGGAGTGATAAAAACCAAATTTGATTCAGCTCTTGCAGCCACTGAGATGAGAAGAGCGAATGGTAAAGGGAAACAAAAAGTTTCTGAAAGGAGTTCGAATGACCAAAAGCAGAAGGAGACTCCAAAAAAGTTAGATGGAGTTCCAAATCCTAAGAAAGACAAGCAAACTTAAACGGGGAAATCCAAATGCATATAATGCAATAGAGGATATCATCCCGAGAGTTCATGCATGAAGAAGACCATAGATCTCATGGCTTCACTTCTTGAAAAAAATAATCTTCCAGTACCTGCATGTGCTAGAAAGAAAGAGAGTGAACCATCTGGATCTGAGGACAAAGAGAGATGCCATGCATTCATGGCAAGTGCATCAACACAATCCTCCTTCATCATAGATTCTGGAGCATCAAGACACATGTCTTCCTCCAAGGATATCTTCACTAGTTTTGAATCTACTGTTAGACCATCCATCATGTCGGGGAATGATTTTGAGGTCTCTTCTGAAGGGATAGGAAGAATCAAACTTGATCATGGGTACTTCTCAGATGTGCTCTATGTCCCCACACTCACTGCAAATCTACTTTCAGTATATCAGATGACCCATATTGGAGAGCCCAAGAGGGTGATCTTCTTGGATAGCTTTTTCAATCTCATCTCTAAACCTTTTAGGATGTCTATAAGGTGGTATCTGAATGGGTGAAGTACCCTCCTCCAAAACAATACTGTGCAACCCCCCTATCTGGTGGCCTACCATGTGGAAGGTCTCTAAAAACCTTTTCATATTTTTGCAAAAGTCTCTCTATCTCCTTTGGGTGTTTGAAAATATTTATAGTTGGCTTGGGAGATGTAATATGACATTCAGCAGCCCATTCTATATCCCCATGCCTCAATATAGATCTCATGCTATTGCAAGTCACTACTTGATTTGGATAAGTGTGTTTCCCTCTCACAACTCTTTGTACTCCTTTTGAATCTTGGAATTTCATTTCAGGAATTTGATAATTTACTGTATGCTCTCCTATTGAATACAACCATTGCACTCCCAAAACCACATTAGTATCAGCAACATCAACCACATAAAAACTATCAACAAAAGTATAGTTACGTACGGTGACTTGCAGCTTTGGAACCCATGTTTTGCATTGCATTGTGTTGTGATTGGGAATGACAACTGTGAATCCATCAAATGGTTCAATAGGTATCTTTCTTTTCTCTACCATCTCTGCATCAATGAATTTATGAGTGGCTCCTCCATCTACCAAAACTGAAGTTCTTTGTCCTTGTACCACACCTTTGCATCGGATAGTATGATAGCAAGGTACTGCTGAAAGCACTGCCATTCTTGCTTTGTCCGGTGAAGGCTGATTTTCTTCTTGTCTTTCCTCTTCTACTGCTATCTCATATGCCTCTTCTTGATCTGAAATATTTCCATCTTCATCCAAGCCTCCATCATACCCCTCATTATCAGAAAATACTTCTATGTATTGAGCCTTTCCTTTGGTACATTTGTGCCCCGGTGTCCATGGTTGGAAGCATGTGAAGCATAGTTTCTTTTTTCTAAGTTCATCCCTGTTTAGTCCCTCTTTTTTATTCCTCTCAAATGACTCTCTTTGCCAAGGTTTCTTATCATATCCATCCCTTTGCCAAGGTTTCTTTTCAAATTTATAGCTAGGCTTAGGAGGAAATCTCGTTCTAGGAAGCACATTTTGGAGATCCCTAGTCAAGCTCATTGCATCTTTTAATGTAGTTGGATTGTGGGCTTTGACCAAACCTCTTAAGGGTTCAGCCAAACCTTTAGTGAACAGCAATACTAATCTTCCCATAGATACATCAGCCACCTTGACTGATAATTTTTGAAAGTCCAACATATATTCGGTAGGGGACCCAGTTTGCTTCAATTGAGCTAGTTCTTTGAAAGGCAATTCTGGATCTTTTTGTTCAAATCTTTCTAGTACCCTGTCAACAAATTCCCCATATGTTTTAACCTGATTATGACCCAAGGTTTTCATCCCATGAAACCACCATTCATTGGCATCTCCTTCCAAATGCAAAATGGCCATTTTTAATGCATCCTCTTCCAACATAGGATTCAGCTGAAAATATACATCCAATTTTTGCACCCAAGTGTTAGCAGAATTTTGAGAAGAACCATCAAAAGTAGGAAGTGACATTTTTCCAATAGCACTATTCAATTATTTGTTTTGGAATGGACTCCTATTGTCTCCCTTCATTTTAATCTTTTACATAGCATCAATGTAGTCACTGAGTGGTACACCTCTTTTACACTCTTCATTCAAATCATTCCAATCATTTACTAGTTTCTTGTAATCCAATTCAAGATTGGGCTCTTCTTTGGGTGTGAGAAATTTAGGTGCAGTATGCCTTTGTGTGCTTTGAAATTCATCAGGTCTATTATGAGGTCCTGTACTTGAGAAAATATGCTCATTCCCTTTCATCTTTTCCCCTGAGTGTGAACCACTATTATCTCCTATCATCCCTTTGCCTGAAAGTTGGCTACCCAACAATTCGAAGCCTTTCATCATTTGTTTATTCATATCTAGCATAACCATGGTAAGTCCTTCAAAACATGGTTTTAAGGCTTCAATAAATTCCTCCTTATGTCTTAATTTTTCCTCCTCCTCTCTACCCATTGTTTTAGAAAAAAACTCTTTTTCTGCTACTATCTCTTCTTCAACCAAAACTTCTTCAACTACTGATTCAAAGGGTGGTGTTTTATTTGTTTGGATTCTTGTTAATACCATCAGGTGCCAAGACCATGCTCTGATACCACTTGTAATATCCCTTTTTCAAATTTTATTAAAATGCCCAATTTTCCACTTTTTTTTTCCAATTTCGACCTTTGACTAGTTTTACTGTTTTGACCTCCAAATCAACCCAAATGCTCCCAAATATTCTGTAGGAGTGTATGAATGGTATTTAGACTTGAATATAAGGTTCAGTGATGTTTTATGGCCCTCCAAATACTGCTGCAAACTTGATTTGTATTCTGATCAATATATGTAATTTTGACTAGTAATTTGTGCATCAAATCCCTCTCGGGTAACACTGCAAATGGCCTTCCAAATGCCTCCAAACTCCCACAAATTTATGAAAAGAGGTATATAATGTGTTAAGTATGTGATTAAGGTCTCATATACACCATTAATTGATTTTTAATACTGTTCTAACTCTCTCACATTCAACAGCAAAAAACCCCAATTCGACCCTTGGGGAAATGGCACTATTTCACCTCCCAATACAACTAAACTGAGTAAAAATGCTTCAAATGCTCAAGTACAGTACATGAAACTTGTATAAGACATCCATGGCAGTATATTTATCACAAATATATCAGAGAATCATCCATCCATTCGAAATAATCAACATTATAGTGTCATACATCAATGCATTGGGGAAATGGACATTGTTTGCTCATTAATCAATAGTTTTGCATACAACCAGTGGGTATTTCGACCTGAGAATTTCTGAATATGAATAAAAGAGGATATAAAGCTATTACAATCATAAATATATAATTAGAATCTCTCTCAAGAAGCACAAGTGCTCACCAAAAACGCCCTCCCTCAAGGAGCACGAATATGCCTTCAAAACTGGAAACGGTGGAGAGAAAGTGTTGCACTAAACCAAACCATGAAAATTCCTGTAGCTGCTACCTGCAAATACAAACTCCATTAAAGCACCATGAAAGACCTAAGTGGCCTCTCCAAACACCAACTTGGATGGGAATCTTTCACCCTTGAAATTGGCTAAGGCAAGAAACTAGTCATCCACTAGCTCTCTCTTCACAAATGCAATTTTTCTCAAATCATCAAAAGCCATTCTCATACTTGATTTCTACATTTTATAACCAACATTAGCCTTCAAGGGGTCTAAATCCTCTCAATAGATTCAATAATTTTCCATTTAGAAAATATTCCTCATTTGCCATTTGTCTCCTAGTTCCAACCTTCCATCTTCTCCCAAATTCGAATTTGAGTCTCTTTAGATTCCTCCAACTCCATGAGCGCCTTCTTGAGCCTATTTTTTGGGCTTACATGTCATAATGGTCAGGTGTAAGAAGTCAGGTCTGAATTTTGTCATAAAATGTCATAGATGCTTCATTATTGTTGTCATAAAACTAGGGAATCTAGCCCATGTGTCCACTAGTCTCCAATTTGACTCTTCCTCTCCCATGGAGGTTACTATTCCTTCCCATTTCAACCTAATATGCTCAATGCCATGTGTTATGACTTACCAACTCACCCAAGAGTGTTCACCTTCCCATGAATTCGAATTGGCAAGAGAGAGCTGCCATGTGTCATTGAAAAATCAAGCTAGTGTGGGTCCCACCACCTCCATATGTCTCCAAAACCACTTGCCACCTAGAATTTCTCTTGAATTTATTTATTCATCATATTTATTAAATGCTTGAACCCTTCTAATGTCTAAATATCATTTATTAGTTTCCTTATTACCATCCCACATGTGCCCATCCAACCTAGGAAACTAGTAGGATTGATGGGATTGTCTTACTATGCACTTATTTGAATGGGGACATTACAATCTGCCAGAGATATTGTGGGAGATCCACTTGATCAAAGGAGAACTAGATATGATTTACAGAATGGAAGGTTTCATCCTTCTCACATTACTGATCCATTTCTTGCCAATCGATCATTCTTCGGTAAAGAGGGTCACTTGCCTCCTTCTAGGGTGAGTGATGCCATGCTACATTAGCATCCTTTAGTCTATTTTGAGGGAGAGCTTTCTTCCCAATGGGTTTTCCCTCTTTCCTCATTTATTATTTAGATTGTTGTACAGGGTGACCTTTGGTCTCAGTCACCAGGGCCCTACTATTTAGTTTCTTCAGTTTTAACTCATAGTATAGCTTGAGAAGGGGTGTTGGAATATTATCACCATCATTTTTTATATTTGCATGCATGCATGCATCCAGTCATCATGCATGCATCCAACTATCAATATGGTGGTATCCCCAGCACCTTGAGGCTATTTTCATCCCCCTAGAGCCTGTCTTCAACCCTCAGTAGCCCTCCTACCTACCCGATGCACCTTGTTTTCCTCACCTGGATGACATATGCACCTTATATCACCTACCAGGAGTTTAACAGTCAGTTAGAGCATTGATTGACCAGTTCTTGCATTTATTGCTCAGTTTAACTTCCTGTAGCTCCCAGTTGTCTATTTTGGAGTTCCACTTGACCTTCTCACAGCCTCATGCACCCTCCTTGGAGTCTCCATCCCCTAACTTGTGCTCACATGGCTCAGTTAGACTCATTTGACTAACATTTGACTATTTGTGACTGCTGCCACTGATTGGATGGTGTCTCCAGTGTTATCCAAGCTACACACTGAGGATGATTCGAATGACCTTTGGCTAATTCAAATTCTCTTGACAGTTATTGTATTGTATTCAGTTATTCACATTTCCAACTTAGAGCTGATGTATGATTATACTGCTATTCTTCATTTTCTGTGTTCATGAGTGATTATTGATTCTTCTTTCTTCTCCGCAATTCTTGAGTGAGATTAGTGAGATCTGTTGTAACTATGAGATCTCCCTGCAAGTTATCACATAAAGGAGGTGGAAAGACAATTTTCAAAGATAACAACACAACAAAAAGATTTTGAATAACTCTGAGAACAAGCTTTGCACATCTCTAGTGCTCATGCTACTCAATTTGCATCAGCCATTTGAAATTGAGACTGACACATCAGATTATGCCATGGGAATTGTGATCACTCAAACATGTCATCCAGTGGTGTTCCATTCGATGAAACTATTTGCAAGTATTTGACTTGTGAAATGGAACTGTATGTCGTTGCACAAGCACTTAAACAATGGAGACACTACATTATATGCAAATAAATGATCATTCATATGGATCATAAGCCTCTACAATTTTCTCTGTCATAGTCTAAGTTATAGATGACAAAACCACTCATGTGTATTAGTTACCTACAACAATTTTAGATGGTAACTAAGCACTGAAAAGGAAAAGCCAATGCAACAGGTGATTTCCTTAACTAACCACCAATCACTTCACTTCTTACAATGTTAAGTCTGCATGGTTATGACACCATTACTTGGCCTCGGCTGTATGAAGAAGACACTAAATTTTCCTCATTGTATCAACAAATCTAGATAGGTCAGTCGATTTCTCTCCACTACCACATGAAGGACAATTTTCTTTACAAGCTCTAACAACTTTGTGTACCTCTAGGTGAGAATAGACAGAAGTTCATTTGGGATGCACACTACAAAAACTTAATAGGTCATTTTGGAATGGGAAATTTTCTTACAGTACTTCAGAAGTATTTTTATTGTCATTCACTCAAGATGGATGTCGACAAGTCATGTGTGGTTTGTTCCATCGCCAATCCATCGAAGCGATGACAAGTTTATATACACCCTTTCTCATTCCAAGTCTTTCATGGGAATCCATTTCCTTGGATTAATTGATTTGATAACCTGTCACCAAACACCAACTTGATGCAATCCTGGTAGTGGTTGATATATTGATCTCTAAAATGGCTATGCTCATTCCTTGCAAGAAGACTACAACAACACAATAGTCTACTCAAATTTTCTTCGAGCATGTTTAGAAACACTATGGCTTACCAACTACAATCGTCTCCAATAGAGATTCTAGATTTGTCAACACTTTTTCGAAAACTCTATGGTAGTAGTTCAACACACAATTATCTATGTCGTCCACAGTCCATCCTCAGACCGATGGACAGATGGAAGTTGTGAATCACATGGTGGTACAATTTCTTTGTATGTACAAACACAAGCATCGAAGAACATGGGATGAAAGTATCCCATACATCCAACGTATCTATAATCGAGCACAACACATCTCAAAAGGCAAGAGTTAATTTGAAGTTTGTTATGGATTTCATCCCTTAGTGCCTATCGACCTAGTCAGTCAACCATCTAGTTTGATTGACACAGACCATGAACAATAAGATATTGAAAAAGCACTCGAATTCAAGGATAGGGCTTGTGAGATTAAAAAATAAGCACAAGAGATGTTGCAATGAGATAGTGAGAAAGCCAAGGCTCGACAGGACAAACATCATATTCCCCATTCATTAAAAATTAGGGATCAAGTCTAGTTGCATCTCAAGAAAGAAATATTCAATGGTATGCACAAGAATTTGAAGCCTTTATGATATGGTCCTTACACCATTCTTGAGAAAATTGGACAAAATGATTTTCATCTCAACATTCCATCATACTTGGGTTTACACCCAATATTTAGTGTCGACTTGCTTTGATTGTATTTTCCACCACTATTGGAACAAATCAACTTATATCTAAAAGATACAAAAAACATCCATCTATATTTTCAAGAGCTCCTTTCCTTCGACACCATTGTTGGACAGCAAGCACGCCACCCAAGGATGTAAACAATTCCCTTGTTTTGGGTAGCTAAAGCATGACAACTCCTAGTTCAAGGACAATGGTATTCTCTCACCGATTTGGAGCACAAGTTTCCTCATTTGCTTCAACAAAAAATGAGGACCATTTCCATCTAAGGGGGAAAGTCTGATCCATTGCAGGACTTGACTCGAACCATAAAATAGTTCCTAGTGCCAATCGACTCCTTGGTCAACTCTCTGTTGGATAAACTCAATCAAACCTACATATCAATTGGTCTAACGATTTAGTGAACTCTATAGATTAGTCAATCCATCGACTCAGTCAACCCACACAATATTCTATAAGCTTCATTCCTCATACATGCCCCATGGCATTTGGTGCATCAAACACATGTCATCCGACATTCTGAATAGTTAGAAAGCACCGGGAAGACATTGTCAACATGGAAACACTGTCTCTTCATCTTCTTCTAGCTGAAAGATGGAAAGGAAATGGTTGATCTTCTCAATCAAGTTGTAACTGCTTCTTTGTAACTAAAACATGGTAGATAGGCACCCAAGCATCCCTTAAATTCGTATATATGCATTTAAGCCCGAGTATGAAAGGGTTCCTTGTTTTCGATTGCACTAATACGGGTCCCAAAAGAGAAGGCTCAATTGGTTCCTCACGGTTCCTTCTTTTGATCTCCTTTCATGTAAACGAGTCTTTCAACTTAGTACACCTTGATACAAGGTTTTTCTTACAAACTTAGGATATCAACATCCTACAGACAACTGCTTAGTACATCTAGAGTTTTCACCCTTGGGGTTTCTCCGTTATCAATTCCTTCCTTGCATTTTCATGTGATCAGTATTGTCTATTGTTTTCTGATTGGTTATTACCTACATTGGTTTTCTTATTCAATCTAGTATTATTTGCTTTCGTTATAACAGAGCTTGACTCATTCGGATGACTCTAGTTTTCTCCTATCGACTCCCTATGCAACATGGATCATTGTATCTTCTTCGTTATGAATTCTTGTAACTTCCATCCTTTCCAAGATCCAGTCTTCATGGATCCACAAGGCGTAATACAATAAATCATCGAAAACTTAATCTTCTACTTAATCCATTAGATCAATAGCTGAACCTAAAACTAAGTGAATGGATGCGACTGGTCACCTCTAGAATATATGTAGGCTCATTCTTAATCCACCCCACAAATAGTGTTGGTGAAGGAGTTGCAAAAGGCATATTACAAAGTACTTCAAAAAGAGCACCTGGAATTGCAACAACCAGCCGTGCAAACACAGCTACAAAAGGTGTTGTATATGGACTTAATGAGTCATTACAAAAGGCAAAAATATGAAAAGGGACCATAAAGGGACTAAAAAATAAAGGAGGGTTTGAATAACTCTACCGTAAATGAAGGGAAAGCTTGCATAACTCGAAAGAGCCGAAACGAAATTCTCCCACACCAAATAAGACTCAAATCAAATCAATGGTAAGTGACATCCCCTCCATAAAACTATTTCGTCTCAAACATGTATGTAAATAGTTGTAGTGCTGGGGTTGACACTACGACACAATCACCACTAGTAGCACATGAGAAAGACACATGGAAGGCAATGGAGGCAATGGATTCGATTGGTGGAGGGTAATGCAAGACCATGGAGGGAAAACCATTAGCTAGTGTATTCCTCAAAATGATGCCATGTGTTCTCAATGTGTAGGTGGACATGTTTCTTTGTGGAGATGAGGATGAAGACAAGTGAGAGCTAAAAATCAAACATAAAAACATAGAACAAAATAAATGACAAATGAAAAAATTTCATTGGGTAGGTAGACAAATATAGTAAAAGCAACGTTCACATTAACACCTTATTGTGTAATAAGCCAACATTGCTTATTGTGGACATACTTCATAAGATAAGAGTTTACTTTATTTGTTGGGAAAAAATGCCAAATCAACTAGAAAGACAAACTCTCTTTTGAGATCTTTCTTTCTTCATCAACCTTAACACTTTAATTAAGGAGAATTTAGGAGAATATATAAAGAATAATATCTCTACTAGATGAGTTTGTTAGAGGATGATTATTAGGTAGTTGAAAGTTAATAATTGTTATTGCTATTCTTAGGGTTGGTTTCCCTAGGAAAACATGTTTTTAATTTGTGTTTAGTGTGCATTCATAAGAGGCCATGAGACAACGCCTTTGCCACTCATCCTCAACATGATTCAAAGGCTCTTTATGACCATTTGCAAGCTTTCTCCCATGTTTCTGTGGCTTTCTCTCGACTATAGCAAACGTTCAATCTATAATTGAGGCGGGGTTCTACATCAGACAACTCCGATTCAATGCTAGAACACAAGCCCCCTACAACAATTACAGTGGATTAGATGGTAAACTAAGGGTATCTTCTTTATTGATGGCTTTACCACAATTTTGGATTAGATGGTAAACTAAGGGTATCTTCTTTATTGATGGCTTTACCACAATTTTTTACAACATTTAAATCCCAATGCAGAGGTTTGTGGTTTGACACCATTTATTGTTTTTGTGATACAAATATTATAGCAATTTTGAAGTTTAAAATGGGCTTCCGAAAGAAAATAATAAAATAATAGTTAAATAATAAAATAATAAAATTATTTTTTCAATGAAAAGAAAAAACAGTATTTTTTATGTCATATTTTCAACTTATATCTTTATAGGTTTACTCAAATTTTGAGTATTAATATTCATTGGATGGAGAATTAAATTCCACATCCAACGAATACCCACTCGACATACTTACAAAATACACTTTTTTAGTGTATTTTGAGTTTTTTTCTATCGAGGTATACCAGTGGGTACTCATTGGATGTGACATCCAACTAGTGCCCACACTCAAAATTTGAGTAAACCTACAAGGAAATAAGTTAGAAAAAATGAGTTTTTTCCCTTTCCCTCCAAACCTATCTATTTGTATGGTTGACATCATCATCGTGAATCCTATTGGTTCTTATAATGTTGATTTTGATGGTAATTTTTTGTTTTGAGTTCCATTTTTTACCTCAAAATTCCAATAAAGTTGATTTTGATGGTACATTTTTGTTTGTTTGTTTTGGGCTCATTTTTACCTCAAAATTCATCTAATGTAATTGTGATTCAAAGGCTTCCATCTTTTGAATTAGGGTATGCAACAAAGATTTGTCATCTTTAACCAATAAAGAACTCTCTTCAGCAAACACATATGCTTTTTGTTTGCCTATTGTAATGACCCATAGTTTGATATTCAATAATTAAAACTCTAAATATGATTTAGCTTATCATCATTTGTTTATTATCTATTAGACTTGGTTGAAGTGATTAAGACTATTGTAAGGTGAACATTTTGAACCTACATATGTGGAAATAGTATATGACTTTACCATTTTATGTTATTAATAGTGATGAATATGTGATGTCATTTGATAATGCAAATTAGATATGGAATGTGGTATGTGGATACCAATGCGGTTTATATTCTAGATTTTGAACTAATATAATTTACTTAATGTAGAAGAATTTCCATGCTTATTTAAATGTCATTTTAGTGATATAGATTATCAACTAAAATAGTTAGATATGTTTATTCATAAGATATATGTGGTTAGTGAACTAACCTACATATAGACCATCTATGTGATAGTCAATTTCATGTAGTGTCAAGGACCGAAATGTTGTAGACATGAGGAGGATAGTAATATGATGTTAGTTTTTTTATGATTTACATTGGGATTACAAAACATTGCTATGATTGGTGGGTGAGTGGGAGTTTTGGCAGGACCCACAACTTGCCTAAAGTGTTTATTCAATGACGTGACTCTTAGAACAATGATTGCACAGTATGGTTGATATAGGGTGTTGAACCTAGTACTATTAGGAGGGTGAAGACATTTTCTATTGTTTATCCTCTGCAACCTAGAGTCATGAAGGACTATGTTGAGCATGCTTCCCTAGATGTGTGATGATGATTGGTGGTTGCTTGCTGGGAAACCTTGGTCAATGTAGTCGACACTTCTGCTTATGGGTTCTATCTGTGGTTAGGTCGATATAGTCGATGCCACAACATATTGCAGCATAGGACGAGATGGTGAGATCAGGTGATGGAAGTAGTGTTGACTATATGTTGGAGTACTTATGGAGATGGATGGGACCAACAATGGGATTGGATGGTGTTGTTCATTGTTATAAACCATCATGATTATGTGCTTGATCTTCTTTATTATGCTTATCTAGTTCAATTTTAATGCTTTTGTATGAATATTTACAAATGATGAATGATGCATTGTTAACTTGTTCTTTCATATGTTGTTGCAAGCATAAAAGAATGATGCATTAGTGGAAATAAATATTGATTATTAGTACTCACACTTAAGACATGTGCATTGGCCACATTCACACCATTTCGTGTGTACATTAGTATGAGTACGCTAGTATAATAACTTGGTTGATGGATTGTTTGAATTATTAAATTTAAATAATTGTTAAAATATTATATATCAAATAGATTAATAAAGTGTTACATAGTATGTTTGATATATTTAAGATTTAACTAAATTTCATGAATTATATATATATTATGGAGATATTATGTCTATATGTACATAACATAATATGATATATATCAAAAATCTTTATTGACATTGTGGGTGGGGATAATATAAATAAATGGATAGATAAGGTTGCAAAATTTCTTAGAAAAGAGTTGTCATAATTGCATTTAAAGGGTAGCATGAAAAGTGAGCTTTACAACCATGTTTTTATTTATTTATTTAAATCAAATTGTTATTTTTAGAGAAAACAAATGTATTGATTGTTGAATATTATTCTATTATTAGAATTTAATCTAAAAACTTGGATGAGGAAGAGGGAGAAGATTTTTGCATAAATAGGGGAGTGGAAATAGGGAAATGGGGTGGTTTTTACTTGGAGAATTGAGAGTGTTTGAGAAGTTTTGGAAAGGGTTTAAAGAACTATTGAAAGAAGACCTATTTAAGATATCATTCTTAAGCCATATTGGGGTGTTACTATTCTATTCTTTGAGTCACAGAGGATTAGGTAACCAAAGGATCCTTAGAGCTAAGATGTTGGCTAGGCTCCTAGTTGGCAAGGATGAGTAATTCTGCTTTGGGCAACGAATGAGGGAGAATATCAAGGATTGCTTCATTTTGGACTTCCTCACCATTCTTCTATTGATGTATTCTTCTTGTAATTTTAAATTACTTATATACTATTGTCAACTACTTATATGCTACGATAGTTACATGATTTCTTATGATATTTCATGCCATGTGAATCAGTAATGAATTACTAGTATTTTTGAAATGATTGAACAATTAAATTGTTTTTCCATAATTAACGATGGAAACCATAATTGATAATATCATGTGTAATGAACGTTGATGGGCATTACACTTGGCCATAAAGGATTTGATTTGAAATGGGTTATCATACATTTGGTTGAAGTTATATTTAAATGAATAGTTGACTTGCTCCATAAATAACTAGTTTTCGACAATCACTTATGTCCATCCAAATTCAACCACGCCGCCCTTAATTGGAACGCAAACCATTGTCGAAATTAATAAAACCATTCAGCATTAGTAACTTCTTCATCTACACTAACACTATTACCCACTAATTGCAACAAGAGTAGCAAGCAGATCTTAATGTTATGTAATATAAAATTACATAACATAAAAAGTCTTAAAAAAATAACGTAGATTTATTAAATAAATAAATAAAAAATTAACCAGATCCATTTTAAATAAAGAACGATCCAATTTAAGGTGTAAATTTAAAACAAAATTAAAATTAAAAAAATTGAAAATAAAAAAATTAATACAGGTAATACCTTTGAGGCTGTCTCTACTCGAATCTGCTGCAGGCGTTGTTGCAATGTTTATTGGCTGAACCTCTGGTCTACCGCTGATTACGTTGATGACGCCATTAAAGTATCCATAATTGAATTGTCTGCAATTTTTTCTCACCTCC
This sequence comes from Larix kaempferi, assembly GCA_027924585.1. Taxonomy (NCBI): domain Eukaryota; kingdom Viridiplantae; phylum Streptophyta; class Pinopsida; order Pinales; family Pinaceae; genus Larix; species Larix kaempferi. The sequence goes on from BSBM01000590.1 coordinate 800,596, forward strand.
AAAGACTTGTCCGGTCAAAGCCGGAATTGCATTGCCTACATTCTCCTCCGCTAATTGATCTGGAAAAAATTGCCGGCTTAACAGAAAAAAGGCGTGGAACCTTTTCTTCTTATTCAATTATTCTTGAATTCCTTCTTCTCAATATTTTACTGCTTAGACTACAAAACCGCCTTCAACGGTAAATAAGTGTTGAAATTCTAGATTGCGAGGTCAAAGCTTTTAGCTGAGCTCTTCCAAATACAGATGTCGACACTAAATAGCCGAAATTCTTCTCTTCCAAATCAAAATTGCTTGTCCTGAGAGGCTTTAAGACATTGTTTGACCGATTTCGATGTCTTGTCGCACGAAAATCCGCTTCCAAAGCAAAATTCCTCCTTCGTAGCTTAAAGCTATTCTCCCTAAAGACAGATCTCGAAGCCCAGCAGCTAAAATATCCGCTTGCAGATCAAAATTGTTCGCAGTAAGAATCTTTTAAGCATTCTTTCAACAAAATACGCAGATTTTGAAGTCTAATTTTTAAGCATTCTTTCAACAAAATACGCAGATTTTGAAGTCTAATTTTTAAGCGTTCTTTCAACAAAATACGCAGATTTTGAAGTCTAATTTTTAAGCATTCTTTCAACAAAATACGCAGATTTTGAAGTCTAATTTCTCAAAAATCCGCGTTTCAAAGGGAAAGGCCAGTTAACTTTTTACCTTTTTCAGCTATCCAGAAAAGCTGAGTTTCCCGGATTGAAATTTAGCGTTAAAAACACGAGAACCTTCGATAAATCTTAAGCTTTAACCCTTTCAATCAGCATCACAAACTTTAAGCGATTCGCTCATCCTCTGCTCCGATGTCGACACAGAGGAGCCCAAAAAATGTGAAATAGCGTTATTTTCGCCGTCATGGTGGATGGCTTGGAATCTGAATAGGTCGGTCAATATGCCAGCTGGACCTCGGTACCACAACTGCCGTTCTCAAGCTAAAATGTGCCCTTGTTTTGCAGTAGAAAAACGGCACGTGCAGAACGTGCTTTGTATTTACCGTCATTTAGCAACGAGATAAAATAAACTTAATATTCCGTTTACATGAGCATCTGTTGAATATTAATACTGGCACAATCACTTGACTTGTGGTTGGTGAATACAAATAGGTCACAAGTTAAGTGCTATTAATTGTCAATTATTTGTCTCCACTACCAGTTATCACATGTAAAGTAAGATATTTTTGAGATATATATATTTTTATAATTGTTTATTTCGAGTTTGGAATGAATACCATAAAATTGTAAAATATAAACATCTATCAATGTAATAATTATACTAAAATGTGAACTAGAGTTCACCAACTTTGTATTGAATTTGGCGTTCAGTCTATGAAGTGGCATTTGGGAGAACATTCATGCATTTTTCATGTTCGATTTTTTTGTTGTAAACCGACAGTAATTCTATTATATATATAAAGCAAAATGTACAAGATTACATATATCATCATTCACAATTTTTTAAGGCGGCCTGATGTGGTGAAACCACCACTCCAGATGCTAAAAAATACTATCATGATTGTCTTTCTCAAAAAATAAGACCTGCCCAACAAAGGGAAAATAAGCATAATAACAGTATGAGACCATCAAGTTTTGACTAGCTATCAACGATCTATAGGGCATACTATGTAGTAGAGTGTCTAAAACAAAAAACCAAAAAAACTGAATAGCACAGGGAATGATCGAAGCATCAAAACAACGCTTAGTTTGGATGTGCACCATGGGAAGCGTCCTCACGCTCCTCAGTGATTGGGAAACCCTTCATCTCCATATATGAGGATCCCACATCAGGTTGCTTGGCCGGGAGAGGTGCCCATTTACATGGCAGAACCAGGTTGTCCAAATCCGAGCGCCATATCTTCTTAGCAGAGAAGAGGCTAGGTTCGAGGGGGGTCGGAGTTACCAACTGGTCACCAGGATTGCGGTTTGGTAGCTTGCTTCCTTGCGCTGCATGATCATAGGCTCCTGGAGACGCACTCTGAGAGGCTCCCCCCATCAGGTTCTCATCAGAAAGCCCCTGCGTCGCTACTCCAATAGCCTCAAAACGCTTCCCAAACAGAGAATGCTCCCAATCAAAACTGTCATCAAGGTTGTTTAAACCATCAACAGTCTGCTCCATGCTCAAGTGCATATCTAGAGTCGTTCCTTGGAGCTTCTCCATTTGACTTGAATGTCTTCCATCAAGAGAGCCATCATATTTTTAACCACCCAATAGTGATTAATCTTCTCGGCTGAGGCCAACTACTGTGCAACAATGCTAGCCTCCCAATCGTCGATGATGCAGCGAATTGGCGTCGAAACAGAGTCCACATACCCATCACTCCCAAACTGACCAAGAGCTTTGCATCCTGAAGCCCCATGACCCTTGCTGCCACATCTTGGTGTATCGCATCGACGCTGAGACATGGTTTCTGCTTCACAATTCTCCACCTCGCAGCACACCACCAGCGTCTGAACCTCAAATCCATTTGAACCCATGCTTGCCCATTAAACCTCAAATTCACACGAGAATGTTGTTGCAATATCATGTTGGATCGAATTGACACAGTACTAATCTCCATCCCCTTTCTCTAGCGAAAGGCCAACGAATTAATTGCCATTATCAGAGGCACTGAGCCCAAAGGCTTCCTCATTAATTGCACCATCATGCCGGATTCCCAGATGTCTAGTCGTTAGGCTAACTCACGCATGTCCTTCTCGTGCCAATCTTTGGCTCTCACCTGAATTTTCCATATTCGATTAAGTAGCCTTGGGGTGGTTAATTAGATTGACTCTCTCGTGGGTTTTTCTATTTCATAATTTCACTAAGAACTTGGAATTTGGGAGTGAGGAGGTAAGAATTCATTTGTATTCCGAAAAGATTCTTGTCCTATAAAGAGTGTATGTTTTGCTTTTATGGATGGTCATTGTCATTCGAGAAACTCTTATCCTATAAAGAGTCTATGTTTTTCTTTAATGGATAGCCATTGCCATCTTAGAAAGCTATGAGCTATATGAAATTGATAAAATTTAAGGAAAGTAATACATTAGATAAAAAATATCCAAATTGCATTATCTCATCTAAATGGTAGAGTGTCCTCACAATTAGTGCCAAGGATGACAATTTATGATAACCAAATTAAAGAACTTATCAATTACTCCAAGATTTAGTCCAAAGTTCACATGTCGGGATTTCTATGAAGTTGCTCATGCAACGTAACGCAAATAACAACAACAAAAAAAACTCATAATGGTCATGGTTTTTAATGCAAATAACAACAAAAAAAACTCATAATGGTCATGGTTTTTATTATGTCCTTGACATTTATTATTCGGGTCGAGGCATTAGTTTAGGATATAATTTATGTATACTTTTAAAAAAAAATAAAAAATTAAAGTTATTTTTCTTGCTTTACCTGGGGCGTTGTGCCCCAGGCCTCGGCGGCGGGTTTGCGTTAGCTGGGTGACACTGCATGCATTAAATATTTTGCAGGGTTCGGATATCATTTTGCAGGGTCCAGATCTTTGACAATAACTATTTTTCACTGACTGTAGGGTGAGGGCGAGTTCAATACATCAACCATTAAATAACTATTTTGCACGGATTCCAGGGTGAGGACGAGTTCAATACATCAACCATTAAATATTATTTTACAGAGTCCAGATCTTTGACATTAACTATTTTGCAGGGATTGCAGGGCGAGTTCAATACATCAACCCTGTTGAAAACCCTAGTTTTCGTCTTGAAAACCTTCATTCTCTCTTAGCTGAATTTGCAGATCTCTTACCAGTAAAACTGGACCCTAGGCTCGATGTTGAGGTGCACTTGTAATCCCTTCCAGTTGCAGTTGCTTAAGAGATCCAATGAACTCGCTCTCAAACATGGATTCAACTCTGTAATCCAATGGGAGGGTTCGCCTATGGACCTTTGTATCAATACGGTTACCCTTGTAGTCACGCTTGATGTATTTTGGGGTAACGTGCACAGTATGCTCTAACTTGGTGTAACGGCCACCATGATGCCTTAAAAGAAACTTGAACCAAAGGTTATTCTGGTCCGCCACCTATATATCGGCCTGCATATGGAGTATAAAATTTGCTTGCCGATTTGTCCAATCTACTCTTGGATAGAACTTATCCAAAATAATTTCAGTCCATCCAGACCAGGACTTGTTTCTCATATTACCAGGTTCTGCACATATCACAATGGACTTTTCCTCGTGACAGAATTGCAGAATAAGGTTGTAGTTGATCCAGGTTAAATTACCTTCACCTATGTCTACGTACCAAACTGAACCTTCTTGTTCCTCATTGCAATCCACCCAAAGTTCTCTGCATCTTCTCAGTTTTTCCTGGGTGTGGGAAAAACCTATGAAAGCTGAACGCTCCCACCTTTCCATGATGTGCAATTTGCATGGAGATGACTGGATTTGTTTTATCAATGTAAGACTGAGATATTTCTCAACAGCATGTCTATCAGCATAATCCAGTAATTCCCTTCGATCAAATGGAGATAAGCTTTCATCCCAGGGTTTCATGAACAGAGCATTTCTGGGTTCGAACCTAACATAATCAGGTTTAGTCCCTTCTGCTGGAGCTGGGCCTTTACCCTTATCATCTTTCGCAGCTATAGAGCTCGATCCAACAGAAAACATGTTTAAACTGACAGCTTCTTTTTGCTGCAAAACTTCACGTGTCAGCATGTCAGCTAAACAGTTAAGATAACCTGGCTTGTAAACAATATCATAGTCAAAGTTAGAAAGCCAGATAAACCACTTCAATATCCTGCTGCTATTTTCTGTCATTAAATTTTCATTTTTAAAGATTCTAGGCATTATCTTTAAATTTGTTCTAATAGTGAATCTAACAGGCTTCAGGAACAGAATAAAATGATGGACTGTTTTCTTAACAGCAAGGATCTCTTTGTGACTACTCGGATAATTAAGTTCTGTTGCTTTAAACGAACCAGAGCCATAGCCACAAATGTTTTCTCTACCATCAATTACTTCAAGCAGGACACCACCCCAAGTGGTGGATGATGCATCAGTTTCAATAATCATCTTACCAGTACCTTGTGGCAGATGAAGGGCTAGTAGATCTTTTACTTTGGCTTTTATCTTTTGCACCGCCAAAGTCATCTCTTCTGACCAAGCAACAAGGTTTTTCTTCAATCTTTGCTGTAGACAATGAATGTCTGTTGCCTGACCACGATAAAATGGTCTAATGTAATTCAGACTGCCAAGAAACCTTTGAAGCTGGGTTTTATCCAAGATCTTATTAGGAAAATGCTCAAAAGAAGTTAGCACATGTTTTTGCAACACAACCTGACCTTTCTTTATATGAAAACCAAGAAAATCCATCTCAGTTTTACCAATTTCCATCTTAGTCTCAGACAAAACTAATCCATGTTTAAACACAAGATCATAAAATTTCTGGAGATGTTTAAGGTGATCTTGCAGGTTCCTAGAACAGATCAGAATATCATCTATGAAGACAACTAACCATGGGATATCTCTAAATATATCCTCCATCCGTTTCTGGAATTCAGATGGAGCATTATTCACACCAAAAGGCATGAATTTCCATTGATATTGACCATGGGGGACCACAAATGCCATTTTGAAGTGGTCTTTCGCTTCAATACCAATTTGATTAAAACCAGATTTAAGATCAAATTTGCTAAAAACAGTGCAGCCAGTAATCTTTTGTAGCAAACTTGCTTTATCTGGTAGAGGATATCTTACTTTTTGCAGAACAACATTCAGGGGCTTGTAATTTACCACTAGGCGGGGTTTACCCCTTTTCTGCTCAGAGTGCTTGTTTACCACAAACGCTCTGCAAGCCCAAGGACTCTTGGAGGGCTCAATCAGATCTTTCTGCAATAATTCTTGAATCTCTTTTGAACAAAATTCTCTTTCTGATGGACTCATTACACGAGCCGAAGCTTTCATGGGTTTGATCTTTTGGAGAGGATCAAACGACAAAGAGACGAAATATTTTTCTCAAGTCCAAAATGCATTAGGACTTTTCGAGTAGCAATCTTTTATAAGTCTCTCTTTTATTTCGGCCAATGCTTTCTCACCATGGCATATGCTATGCATCGATCCATTTTATTCAAGTTAACAGACTTGACTGACTCTTCAGAAATGGGTTTACATTTATTTACAAGATTAAAACTTAAAGGAATAGAGACAAACCGACCTGCAACTGTACATGAGAATACCATTTTGCTGGTATCAATAGAAAAAGGACTTACTTTCTGAAGAAACTCGGAACCTAAGACACAATCTTCTATCAACACATCTAATCAAAAAAGAGACAGATTACTCAAAACACTAGAGATTTGCACTGGGAAGTCTTTCACTTTACCAGACAAAGAAACTGTAGAACCTTCGATAGCTGAACCAAACTCACGACTCTTTTCCCAGTAAAATTGAGGTATTGCGTTTCCTTTAGCAAGGTTAAACTGACAACCATAATCAATTAAACAATGTACAGAGTAAGACTTAAATTCTGGAGGACAAAACTGTAAAGACACAAATAACTTAGGGCCGGACAAGGCACCCAAAAGGTTTGGACTCTGAGATTGAGGAGAAAGAGGAGGAGTTGTAGAAGGGGATTCTTCTTTATGTTCAGGGTTGAAACAAGCTCTCTCAATCTGTTTATACAATTCTTCATCGGAAGACTGATCTTTTTAAGAGACCAAAACATATATCATGCTTTTCAAACTTTCAATTTCCTTGATAAGCAGCTTTAGCTTATTCTGTTTTTCTTTGAGTTGTAGTCTCATAAGTTTCTCTTTATCTCTTCTATGAGACTGTCTATCTTCATGACCATCTAGATAGTCTTTATAGAAATTGGTAGGGTTGTAATGGACAGATAGAGGATGAGACTGAACCTTATCTTTTCCTTTATTAGACTTCATTGTTTCTAATTGCTTTTGAAGTCTAGCTTTTTCTTGTCTTAGTTCAGTTCGCTCAAAATGTCTATAAACAGGAATGAGGGAAAGCTGGAGATTGATATCTACTATTTGCTTTTCTAATTGATAAGAGGATTTGGGAGAAGATCGGGAAAACATGTACAGGGAAAAATCAAATTCAAGCAGGCTACACCCCCCTAAATTTGCATCAGGATCAGAATCAGACTCAGAAGAAGAGGATGATGTAGGATCGGGAGCAAATTTAGATAAAGTAGGAGGATCGGAATTAGAGTCAGAACTGGAAGAATACTCATTAGGGAGATAGAGAACTTCACCTTCAGGAGGAGGAGAATGTACAGAAACTTCAAGCAAATCCCACCATGCGGGATCCAATCGTTGAGAAAGGGCAGCTAGATGAGGTCTAGATTTTCTTTCTGGGCATTTGGTAGCCCAATGGTCCGACTTACCACAAATAAAACAAACATTTTTCTTACCATTTTCCATTCGTCTTTTAACATAGCGCTTGGCTTTGTATTTGGACTTACGATAGGGTTTGTCATACCGATGTTTGTACTTGTTCTTGTGCTTGGACTTGTGGTAATAGGTTTTATCAGGATGATATCTAGGCTTAGACGTATAAAACCCTTTTTTCTTTTTCTTGCATTTGCAAGAATCATGACCAAAATGTCCTCTGTTGTGTGCACCACACCCCCAATCAGGCATACCAGCAACATCTTTACAAAAGGAAGCAGAATACATTTGTTGGTGTCTCTTGAAATCCTTACTTACCCGTTTCTCTAGGCAGTGTTCTTGCCATGTTTCCATTATGTGAGCATGTAACTGGGCAAGTGAAAGTGTTCTCAGCTCTACCTTTTTGTCTTTAAGAGCTTGCTCTACTGCATCAGGAACATGTCCTGGATAGCTTCTGAGATAGTGCTTCAGATAAGCAGGATTTCCAGATTTCCCGGAAGAAATCAGAAGCTTTTGCATGTAGCAAAAATATTCCTCACTCTTACTTAGATCACAAAGTCTAGTAGACATGAAGAGTGAAGCAAGAGGTAAACACATTAGTAATTGTTATTTGAATTCTTCCACTATCGATTCTTTGAAGAATAAGCTTTTTATTTTATGTTTGCAGGGCTAGGTTAATCAACTTTTTATTTTATGTTTGCAGGGCTAGGTTAATCAGCTTTTTATTTTATGTTTGCAGGGCTAGGTTTAACTTCTACGAAGCTACATAATATATCTATTTCCGTTCAAGTGGTTTACAGTCATCTCACTAGTAGCCAACGCCTCTTGGGAGGTTGAACCATACCATCTCACTAGTAGTCTGCGCCTCTTGGGAGGTTGAACCATACTATTGGTGAAGAGAAGAAAGCATACTAGTGAGCATTACATTCCAGGTCGAGCTATTTCTATTTCTTTCAAAACATAGGCATTTGAGGCCGAAAAGAATCTGGTAGTATTCGTTTTTAAAAAATGATTGAAAGTTTTTTAAATGTCTGTATAAAATATATACATAATTTTTTTAGGAAAGCCTGTACAAATAACAACTTTTAACAAAGAGTGGTCCGCTCAAATAACCTGGACCTAGACAGACATTGACATCAAAACCTGGATCTAGTTTCGTAAACAAAATAAAGGTAGAATATATAAACCAAATACAAGTAGAATATATAAATGCATACAGATGAATACATATTTGGTGGAATATATTATTCAAACTGTAGCACTTAAAAGAAGACCTGACGTTGACATAAAAAAACAGAAAAAACAAGAATTTTCAATACCCATCTCACAGATGGTGAATCTTAAGATACCCTTCTTACAGAAAACCAAAATTTTCAAATAAACTTCTTATTTAGAAGAGAAGAATTAATACCCACCTTCGAGTAAGCTCCAAAGAAGCCGTTCAACCCATCTATACACATTTTCCCGCTGTTAATTGAGTACTTCACATCCTCCAAGCAGAGCTCGTTGCTTTCAGCCTTTAAGGAGTGTCACTTCCAAGCCAAAGATGCTCAATATCGCATCAATTCCCACCTTGGAAAAATTCCAAAAGAACCAAAAGAAATTGCTCAAACCCAAAACATGAATCAGCTCGTGGGGTGAAGGAAAAGTAGCTAAAAGTTATTCAACTTCTGAACCTCTCTTACAGTCGGCATGTCCAGGTCCTGTTACTGAATTACACTCAAAATCCAAGGTATGAGAATAATTTTGGAGCCTTCTCATTCTGCCTTGATTGCAAATATGTGTACCCCATCGATCCTTCTCATCCTTGTTATAACTGAGAAGAAAGGCGATGCCTTGCGAGGCCGACTCTCCCTCTGCTTGATTATTTGGCACTAGATTTTAAACCCCCCTTTTGTACTCCAGCTGCGTTTGTGGATGAATGTTCCAGCTTCTGTATAATTTTTACGAGTACTGGGCAAGATTCAAGGGGACTATCTGCTTTCAATGTTTCATACTTGCCAACCCTTCTCTGCAGACCAGTTGCCAACCGCGACCAAATGAGACAGTTTGCTGGAGATCCTAGCACTGTCGGACTGTGAGGGGGTGATACCCACATGACCAAAGCAAGTGATGGATCCCAGGGACGCTGCACCTGGCATGCATGCACCAATTTTGCAGGTAACACGCAGTGCGACACATCAGAAGGATTGATAATGTTTGGTATACACTCTTTACCCCAGCCATGTGGCCTTCATGACATGTTGTGGGTGGATGCTAAAGCTATGTAATTATATATTTTGTTTATAATTTTTTGTTTTTAGTTAGATACTGATCCCAGCCATAATATGAGTGAGCATTGACTCACTTATTCATAATGGAGATTTGGATTGGGTTCCACGTGACATCAGCAATCAAAGAGATGGTTTTCCAAATTTATTTGGAGCACTCGAATAAAATTCCACGTTCAATCTAATCATCGCTGTCACATACATGAATCTAACAAAGTTACTAAGGGAGGAAGAAAATGGTAAAAGCATGCCGTGTTTGACTGTGATCCAAATCAGTTGAGATGGGGTAGTTTTGAATCCCTGATTGCCTTGGGTTGTGAACAAATTATTAGCAGGCTAATAAATATGACTAACACTCATGCCAAGCATAGATTAGCAACCGGGCATAAACAATCCATTAGATGATGATGAATTCTAGTCGTTACTCCTCACACCATTAGTTTTTTTCTACGAGAGGTGAATTCTCACGCTCATAAGAGAATGTTTAACGTAATACTCTCTGCTTTGGGTTAGCTTTTGGGTAAGCAGAGTAGTATTTACAGTCTATCAAAAATAACACAACGAGTAGAACCAAAGACTTATTTTTGCGTTCAAAGTTTTTTGGTGCAAAATTTATTTACATTGTTTTTTTATCTTAAGTATGTGAAAACAAGAAAAGAAAAAAAAATTATTTAACATTATATTATATGTTAGCACAATTTAAATTTAATAATAAATCCATTTATCAAGTTCTTAGTGAACATATTAAATTTCTTATTATCCAATATAAAAAAATATATTGAAGTGAAATGGTAACAAGGTAGTAGTACTGAAAAGGCTGCAGCTTGGAGATGAAATTATTCTTTAGGGTATGAAGTAAGACCATAAAGTAAGAGCATAAGCTTATCATTCCAGATCAAAACAAGTTAATAGGATCTCATTTAAGTTTGATCTGTAGACAGTGATGGAATTTGACGGTTGAATTGACCGTCAGAGGCCAATTTGACCGTCAAATACGGTTAACATTTCAGCCAGGCCGTCACAAATTGGCTTGTAACATGGAAAACGTTCCAGAATTTAATTAAAACCGCCAATTTTGACGGGTGTCCGTCATTTGAATTTCCTACACTGTCTGTAGATCACACTCAGGAAAGTCTTACCTATAGTAACTCTCTTTAGAGCAGGGTTATCGAGCTATTCCCGTATTTCCGATAGATATTTCTACCGTGTTATCATTCACTGCCATTGTATTTCCAATCATTCGTTTAAATATTTTTTTTATCTTAAATTAGATACTTTAGTTTTTAATAAATTATTATAATTTTTTTTTAGCATTTTCAACTATAAAGTGGTTATTATGGGTTGTTATGAATGCATTAGGAAAATGAACATAAACTTATTTTAGTATTAGAAGAAACAAATATGTAAAATTTATCTTAATAAAAGATGTAAGGTTAAGATAAATTTATACTTATTTATTTTATTAATTTTGTATAATTTTGTATATTTTTTGCAAGTAAATTAATTTAGTATTATGTTTTGCATTTTTGAATCCTTAATTTCTTAGAAAAGTAAATAAAGGATTGAAAGGATAACTATGTGTTTGGTGAAAGTGAATATGAGTATTTTTAGAAAAAAGTAAAATATGATTAAGAAGTGAAAATTATATTAAAATAATATTAAGAGATAAACCCAATAAATTTGGTTATCAAAACTTTTAAATAGTTTTTAATTATTTTTATTTTTCCTATTATTGTAGTGTAGGTTTTCAACTTTATCTCTTTTTATTAAAGTTTTTGGAAAAAATATACTTTTACTCTTCTCCTCAACTTATTTTTTATTTACTACCCATTTTTGTTTGCTCATTTCAAATAATTTTCTCATATTTATTTATTAATCATTTTAATTTGATTATTTTAATTTATTTAAAATTTTAAAAAGTTATTTTACTTTTTTTATTTTATAATTTTGATATACTTTTTATTGTCTAGTGTTTGATGAGAGTATTTGGTTGTAGAAGTAGTACAATACACTGAAGCATCAATTTTGCGTATTTTATAACATGATAGATGAATCAACAATGCAATCTCTATTCTTGCATATATATTGTTATGAGATTTTTTCAAACTTAATCTTGAAGCACTAGATTAGAGTTTATACATAAGATGGATATCTTAAGTAGAGTTTAATTTTTGGTATCTTGTGTAATTTTTTTGTCTTATTGATTGTGCATTTGGTTGTATTGTTGAGTTTTGCTACTACAAAAAATTGCCACTCAAAATATTTTGTTTTATTTTATTTTCATATATATATACCTATATTTTCTATTTTCTCCATTGAAGATATTTTGTTTTATTTCATTTTCATATATACATATATATAGATATTTTGTCTTTATGAAATTTATGGACCATGGACCATGGATAAAGAGAAACATTCTATAGCAAAAATAACACATTTTTTAAAATTTAAAAAAAAATTAAGCTTTTCTCCATAGTTGTTAAAATGGAAACATAAACTCCCAACAATTCTAGGGCTCCATGAAATTGAATGTTGTGGAGTACATAATCTTTTTGAGGCAAAACAATGGATGAAGGAAAAACATTTTTATACAAAACAATGAATGAAAGCAAAGCATTTGAGCTTGCATGGCAATGTCCACAAGTACTAACAAAGCTCAAAATTGGGTTGGCCATCTACGAAAGTATCCATTTGTTTAAACCATCCCCAAAAAAACTAAGCATACATAATTGAGAATCCATGATACAAGAAGCATGATGGACTTAGTCCCAAGCATATACAAAGGGTCATCAAATTACTTGACATTGGGTGTAAGACCATCATGGGGTTGGATCCAAACCTACACGAGTGATTATTCTACTTCATCACATCTACTTTAATTCCCATGTTTTTCCTTTAGGCATACCATTGCACCTTCTAGGGAAATTGCTAGTTAATATGTCTTTGTTTGTGAAAGAGAGCATACGTCGTGCTTATAAAGTAGTTTGAGTCTCGCCAGAGAACATGGGCATAAGAGCACATGGGAGATTCAGAGGATAGTAGAGTTTGTAATATAAAGTTTGAGTTTGTAATATAAAATAAACTTTGCTAAAAAGGAAATGGGAGCTCTTTTTGATTTCTTGTATGGTATTTAATAATTGTGTTTTATATTATTTTATTATAATATAATTATTAAAAAGAAATAGTCCGTGGAAGATACTAAACAAAAGGTGCTTCTCATGATTTGAATGTAACCCACTTTCACTAAAAGTCAAAGGCAATGGTATTTAGTCTTATCATTAGTGGGAAGATTGAGGTTGTTGTGACCATTACTTGAAATTGTGGCACATTCTTCAACAATTCTTCTCTGACATAACCATAAAAAAGAAGTTCTTCATTTTTCAAAATATTAATCACTTGAAATATTCTACTTTTTCAAAAATAATATGGAAGTTCAAATATTTAAAAGTGACTTAAATTATAAAATGGATTACATTTCAATAAATCTCCTTGAAATGGTGGACATCTTCCTAAATCTCATGAAGAATGTTATAATTTACATATCTAGAAGATTTCAAATCAAATTGACTTTAAGCTTTGGAAGTTGCATATATTTAGGTTATCATTAAATTTATTTTGTTTTGATATATGTATGTATGTAAGGTGTTTCTAAGTTTTTCCATTTAATAGTTAATATGGTTAATATGTGATTAAGATTTTATAGTAATATTGTGCTATGTCATTAGAAGAAAAAACATTTTTTGGCAAAGCTTTTTTTGAACTTTTCTAAAAAACATTTTGGGAATCCATTATCCCATGTTGTTTGGGGTTTTATTCAATTTTTAAATGCATTAAATTTATGCAAAATTTGAGATATAAAAATGATCCAAAGTTATTAAATTTGAAATTTATTATAAAATTAAAAAGAGTTTATACTTTTTTGTGTTCAATTTTAAATTATTAATTAATTTATCACTTATTGGCACTTTTTACATTTCATAATGAAGTGTGATTCCATGTTTAACATGGAGTTTACATGTAACATTTTATTTAAGTGAACAAAACTTTAACTTAAACTTCAAAACCAAAATTATGTATATTCCAATTAATTAAAACGAAAACAATTAATTAGAATAGAAGATTCTTGATGTTCATTGTTCTCATTGTTCATTGTTCTTGCTTCTATTTTTCTTCTAGATGAGCTCCATTTTATAACCACCGTCTTAGCTACACTTAATTTCAGATCTATCATGTGTGGAGAGGGATCAATTCCCTCAAATATCGGCCATTTGGGTTGCATGAGCACATGTTAGCATTAAATGGATCATGTGTTTTGAGAAGGAAAGATCAACATGAGTACGTGGCTATATTATTAAACAAGAGCTGCCAGGTGGCAATGTCCTCTACATTGCGTTGGGTGGTTATTTGCAATTGCTAGGAGTTTTATTTGCTAGGAACAATGCTAAGCAATTTGCTATTAACACTTATTGTAAAAATTTAGTATATTGGAATACTATTCAACTATTTTATGTTTTAACTATTAAACTTACTAGTTAAGAATTATTTTTTATACTAATTGTTAATAGCAAATTCATTAGCATTATTCCTAGCAAATAAAACTCCTAGCAATTGCAAATCACCACCCAATGCAAGTGCAATGTCAAGGACAAGGACATTGCCACCTCGTGGCTCTTGTTTATATAACACAGTTTTATGTTTAGTAAATCGATAATATGTTTAGTACAATGTGTAAGAATTTATAATAGTAAGATTTATTTTATTTTTTTTTTAAATGAAAAAATATTATAAAGTTAAAAATTGACAAAAAAAATTTAAAATCTTGTCATAATTCTCAAATTTTGAAATTTTAAGTGCTGCAAAAGTCTTTAATGATGTTGAATTCATTTTTACTATCAAAATGACCATTAAAACACAGTTAAATTCATATTTTACAAAATAAAAAACACCAGATTAAATCATTTTAAACAACTTCAATTAAAAAATATATTTTTAATTTTTTATTAAAGTATTATTAACTAATTATAGGATTACAATTTTATTTTAATATAATTTCAAATTGTGTAAATTAAAAAGTATTATAAATAATTTATTTTTTAAAAAAATTTAAAAATTAAAATTAATTTTGAGTTTATTAAACCTTGTCATCCACTAATTGAAAGAATATAAAGTTGATTTGATTTTCACATGATCAAAGTTAAATTCAAAAGTAACTTTATGGTAATGAGGCATTTCTAACAGAATACGTTTGTAAATTATTTTATTTTTTTAATTGGAAAATGGGATGTTTAAATAAAAACAACGTGCTTCATATCTTTTCATATATCCGAAAAGTGTGATTTGATTTTTATTTTTTTATTTTTAACCAAGTTTACCATTTTATAGTGTAGACATGTGAATTGAACTTTAAAAAGTTGGCCAAGTTCATCTAACTTGAACTTTGCGTTTATTAAATATTTGCCAAGTCGGCATGAACCCATTATATAAAATTAATAACGTTGGCCAAGTTCATTTAACTTGAACTTTGGGTTTATTAAACATTGGCCAAGTCGCATGAACCAACTATATAAAATTTAATTAAATTGCATGAAATAATTTGGAGAGAGAAGAGTGGGTTTGTTGGTATTTGAGGAGCTTCAAGAAAGTTAATGAGCATGGAAATCTATTGGAAAAAAGTGGGTCAAAGTATGAGAATCATTTTTTAAGAAAAAAGGTTGGAATAATAATTATAGTCTAGGTTGAAATTTGATATTTTACTTTGTAAGTACAGAAATTATGGAAAGTGATACTTTTATATATTAATATATAGCGCTTTATATATATAGATTTGGGATATAGATATTAATGATTTATAAAAATAAAATATATTTCTTTTATATATAGATTTGGGATATAGATATTAATAACGTATAAAAATAAAAATAAACTTCAAAATGACGAATGAAATTAAGATTCACACTTCATTAACAAAGTTTAATTTCATGAAGTGACAGACTATTTATGAATCAAATTTCAACCCTCATCATAACCATTTTTTGATATTTTTGTTAATATACTTATTGTCTATGAATAAGGTAGTGTATGGTGTGGAGGTTGGTTATGAATATTTTTTAATTTTTTATGTATTAATATGCATTATGGATGTATGTACGTTATATATTTTGGATAATAATTTTTTTAAAAATTTATTTAAACTGTATGTGATTTATATAAGGAAAGAAGAAAAATTATATTAATAAAAATAGATAATCCAAAGTAGATTAAATTTGTGATTTGATTCATGTTATTATACCACTAACTCTAATCATCGCAATTCTTTATTTTAATATTTTAAAAATTGATTCACAAAATATAAACTTTGTTGTAATCATTTCATCTAGTAAATAACAAAATATATGTCTCTACTACATCATGTTATTGCGAATGCTTTGAAAAAAGATATTTTCTCACATGATTGGAAAATCAATTATGATATTTTATCATAATGGTTGGAAAAGTAAGAGATTTAGTTGATTGGTGGTCGGTAAAGGTGGTGTTTTTGGGACAATTTTAGTCATAAACATTTTTCTTTAGCTTTTGTGCCATGACTTTTGTTGGGTGGATTGTGTAAGGTGGTGTTTTTGGGACAATTTTAGTCATAAACATTTTTCTTTAGCTTTTTTGCCATGACTTTTGTTGGGTAGATTGTGTAAGGTTAAAATGTAAGGTTAATTTTTAGTATATATTTTTGAAGTTCGGAAAAAGGAAGTCAAATTATAAAATGTTATCTTGAAAAAGTTTTATTTTGTGATTTATATTTAAAAAGAAGTTTAACAACGTGACCATTTTGATTTTTTTGAAGATTTTATGGTTGGAATCAGGCAATATTTTATTTTAAAATCTGATTTTTCTACTATTCAAATTGTGATTCTAAATTTATAAATGGAATCATTGTTTTTGAAAACCTTAGGGCACCCATATTTTAGATATTTAAACATTATTAATTGGGATTTTAGAAATTTTTTGTCGGATTTGGTCAAAATCACCCAAACAGTTGATGATGATTGAAAACGTCGTGTGTTTAAGTTTTGTGTATACTTAATAAAAGTATAGTATTTTTTCATGCTGAAAAGGTGTTTTTTTCCCATCAAAATGTAATCTTCCCAAATTATGTTTTTATTTCATAAACTTATAAGTTTTAAGAAAAATGTTGAAATAAATGTTAATCAAAATCATCTATCCAAAAATTATTTTCACAAATCTCGAGAGTTTTTTTCCCCGCAAGTTGCCTCCTACGCGGTGTTCTTGATCCCTTGAGTTGATCCTCCACGTCATGGCCCCTGGAGGGGGCCCCGATGCCTCCCTTACCCTTCCTCCTGAGCTAGTTGTGTTTAGAAAACTAGTTGCTGCTTGTGGTAAACGCCCAGCGAGCGAGCAACAACAAAAATCCGTGAAAAGATTGGATTGCATTCCCACTGTTTCCCTACCGATTGAAGAACCTTGCAGATCTGCTTTAAACCTTGTTCAACGAGCGCTCATATGGCAGTTCACCGGTCTTTGGCCTTCGCCCAAAGCTGTGGACACCTGGGTGCAAATGAACTGGAGATCTTTGGTCAAAGATGGAATCAAAAGTTACTTAGTCGGTAAGGGTTTCTTTGTTTTTGTCTTTGACAATGTAGAGGACAAGAATCTCATCTTTAGGAATGGCCTGTATTTTATGGGCCCTCGGGGGCTATATTTGAATAAATGGACTTCGGACTTTGATCCGACGTAAGATGTGCCCTCGGCAGTCCCAGTTTGGGTCCGCCTGCCTCACTTACCTCTGCACTGCTGGAATCCTAAAACTTTAGAAGCCATAGGCAATAAGCTCGGAAAATATATAGATCATGCAGAGAGGAATGAACAGTACACCTGCACAAGAATATGTGTAGAGGTGTATTTGGAGGTAGGACTCCCTGAAGCTATAAAGCTCACAGTGGTTGACTAGTCATATATCCAAGAGTTAGACTATGAGCAACTCCCATTTAAATGCCGTTGTTGCCATGGTTATGGTCATTTTGCCAGGCACTGCAAAAAGAAAGGAGATGAGGATGTTGAGAAAACAAAGGGAGATCAACGGACTCAAGTTCAGAAACCAATTACAGCTAAACAGAACAACAAAACAAAAGGGAAAGGAGTGCCCACGGGGAGTGAAGTTCCTTCATCTAGACAGTTTCAAGGTGAAGGAAGCTCAGCCCCTCCAAGAGTCGAGACAACCAATAACCCTTTTGAAACTCTCAGTAATCCAAAAGAACCTCTAGTTTCAGCTATTGAAGAGGTTGAACAACAGCCCACTATTCTTGCTGAAGATAAAATCCTGGAAGAAACAACCCCTCTACAATTTGGATCCCCAACAGGAGCCTCTAGTTCCCCCCTCCTACGCTGAAATGACAAGGAAGAAGTATCTGGAGATTTCAGGATCTTCGAAAGATGAGACATTCGAGAGGCCATCGAAAAGAGATGGGAGAAAATCTCATAGAGAGGCAAGGGTAGAAGAAGTGGAGAGGCAAAAAATGAAAGGTAGACAACCCACGGTCAAGATGTCTATTGGCATAAATACTAGAAATAGGCCTCCCAAGGGAGGAGCTTCCCCCTCACCTGCTAGTAAATAATGCGACTAGTCTCTTGGAATTGTAGAGGCTTGGGGAATCCCTTAAAAGCCGAAGCTGTAAAAAAACTGTTGAAATCCGAATCTCCTGAGATCCTCATGCTCCAAGAGACTAAAATAGAAGGGGAAGCCCTTCTCAAGATCAACAATTCGAAATGGAAAAGAAATGTTGGGAAAGCAGTAAGTGTAAGGGGATCCTCTGGAGGAATCGCTACTCTGTGGGAGGATGATAAATTCCACCTCGAAAGCTCCTTCAAGACAACACTGGATCTACACCGAACTTCGTCACTCCATAAGTAAGATGATATTCTCTCTTGTTAACCTTTATGTTCCTGTCCTTTATGCAGAAAATAAAGATTGTTGGCAAACATTGTCATATTTTCTAGAGTTACGCTCTCTCAAGAATATAATTCTAGCAGGAGACTTCTACCTAGTCTTTGAACCTAAGGAAAAACGAAGAGGAAACATCAGCAGAGACTATTTTCTCCCTTTTGTTGAAGACCTAATTCAGCAGTGGGACTTAATGGATTTCAAGCCAAAAAAAGGGCTCTACACTTGGTTAAATAAAAGAGTTGGGGGGCATCATATTTCAGCTCGTTTGGACAGATTTGTACTCCAGAGTACATTTATGACAGAAAAAAAGATTCTCTACTAAAATTATGCAAAAATTGACTTTAGATCATAAACCTATTTTACCAATTTTTGAATAAGAAGAAAGACTGGGGTCCATCCCCTTCCGTTTCAACCCCCTCTGGACAGCAAGAGAAGGGTTTTTGGAAAATGTTTTGACTGCCTAGTCCACTCCTGTCACAGTATCGCCCAACTATGTGTGGGAACATAAATTAAAGGCAACCAAAATTGCTTTGAAAAGTGGATAAAAAATCCCTCAGCCTCTCCCTCTAGCCATAGAAATAAGGTCACCAAACAGTTATTAGATATGCAATTTGATTTGGATATAAAAGACATCACTTTCTCAGAAATCCAGAAGGAGCAAGCTTCCCAACTCACCACTTTTCGCTCTTACAAACAAGAGGAAGAGTACTGGAGGCTTAAATCCAGAAGCCTTTGGCTTAAGTCTGGCGACATAAATACTAACTTCTTCCATAATCAATTTAGAGCTCGCCTATCTTGAAATCACATAGCTGAAATCACTTCCCCCGATGGCACTGTTCATAAAGAATTAGCTCAAATAAAAGAGGCTGCAACTTCTCATTTCCAGCTTCTCTTCAAAGAAGAAGGTCTGGATTCTGAGGAGGAATTTTCAGACTTTCTCACTCACATTCCAAGACTGGTAGAGGAGGAGGATAATTCAATTCTTTTGAAGCCCTTCTCTAAACATGAAATCAACAATGTCATCTGGACGTTGGAGCTAAACAAAGCACCAGGGTCCGATGGATTTTCCATTCACTTTTACACAATACGTTGGGACATAATCAAGGTTGACTTGCTCCGAATGATTAAAGGCTTCCTCCAAAAAGCCAAGGTTGGAGGCAACACAAATTCCACTTTCCTAGCTTTAATTCCCAAGGATTCAAACCTAGGGTCATTTGATTGCTTCAGGCCTATTTTGTTGTGTAATGCTTCTTATAAAATTCTATCCAAACTCCTTGTTAATAGAATCAAGCCTCTGCTTGAAAAAATTATCTCTCCCAGTCAAGGCAGGTTTGTTAAAGGAAGGCATATCTTGGATAATGTGATTCTTGTGCGGGAAACCATCCACTCTAGTCATCAACGCCAAGAGCAAGGGATGCTTATAAAGCTTGATATGGATAATGCCTTTGATCAGGTAAGGCACTCTTTTCTTTTTCAAGTTCTTCTTTCCTTTGGCTTTAGCTCTGACTTTGTAAGGCTGATGAAAACATGCATAGGAAAGCCTTGGATTGCCCCACTAGTAAATGGTAGTCCAGCTAGTTACTTCCAAGGTACGAGGGGAATAAGGTGTAACATACCCCTTTTTGCTGAATTTTTTTTTATGTTGGAAACATTATGTTAACTTTTATTGTAAATTTTTATATTGGACAAGTGTCCAAGGATGATTGTAATTTGCACAATACTTTATTATTAAATAAATTTAATAGGAGACAAACACCTAAGGAGACTGTTGAAAGAGTGTTTACTGACCCACTAGGTGGAATGGAATCTGGGGTAGAAGGCAATGGACAAGTGGCAACATCATGATGTAACTAACTAGATGTTGGTATGGGATAACTGCCTTGAAATGTGGTCATAGTGCCCAGGAAGGTGGGACTGGAGCTTGAGGATCATTTATTGAAAACTGACCACTGAAAGACCTAGGCAAATCTTTAAAAGAGCCATTGAATTGTGAACTGAGGTTCATCAATTTTCCTGACGAGGAAATTTACCTTGGGGTTTTGCTGTGCTTGCAACCAAGAGATTCAATGAGGGGATATGTTGAGTTTTTTTTTATCATGGAGTAAGTTTTCCTGTTATACTGCTGAGTGCAGAGTTATACTATTGAGTGCTGAAGCTATAGTATTGAGTGCTGAAGTGATACTATTGAGTGCTGAAGTTGAGTGCCTTGCTTCTACCTAGTGGTTCAATGAACGGGCTCGGGGGTCCAAAGGAGGCAAGTAGATTGGCTGCTTCTTCTTGAGAAGGTTGGGAGGAACAGGCCTCCTTGGGTGATTGTCCACCCTATCTACAGTTACAGGTTCTACTTGTCATTTCTTGCCTAAGTATTTATCTTATAAATTCTGAAATGTTAAGTTAAATATGCTGTAGGTTAAGTATCGATATTACCGAAGTATAAATTTAGAAATTATGACTTCATAATAATTTGGTTGATTGTCGAATGAATATATGTTCTGATTGAATTAAATACTCTTTTTGCATTTTTCCACATACAGTTTCCTGTATCGTACTCTAGTACAGAGAGACAAAATTATGAATGATGAATTGATAGGCAGATTTCCAAATGATTAGATAAATTAATACTACTGTAATTCATTAATATTTTTGATTAGTTATATATAGTATTACAAAATATATGTTAGATTCAGGATTTATAAACAGCATTTCATATTCAATATTGAAATTGTTTTTCTGTTACACAGTATTTAGAAATTTATTTCAGCTCTATACAAAGCTTAGGGTTTATTTGTTAGGTCATTTATTCCTTGACAACTGTATAAGTGTTATAATCTCATTGTATTTCTTTAAGTCAACATTCAGGAAATTTTATCAGTTGCAAATAAACTAGTATCATTAAGCATTCTATTCTATTATATTCTATTCCTATACAATAATTTATTTCAACAAGAGCTAGTCAACTCGTATCATTATCCGAACCTCATAAACATATTTTATGACAGCATTGCAAAAACATTCCAACACTTGATAGAAACCCTAAATAATTAATATCCATTAAATAACATTCGTTACCCAAACAACTACAAGTCTGACAACTATCAGAACAAGTGGCCAGGCCATTTAGGTTATATTTTTAACTATTTTAAAACTTCAATCATAAACATCAAATAACATAGAGAGTAGAATCGCAGACATTATTATTAATGAAACCTTTTCTTTATTCTTTGAAAATGAGATAGCCTATGGCTCTCAACTTTTATCCACGCCGAAAATTTAAGTCAAACCACATTATAGATTAAACACAAAAATCGCACCAGCACCAAATCTAGTTAACAATACTGTATTATCATTTAAAAAAATCTGAGGGTTTACCCCATAACCCTTACATTTAAAACAAACGCTGAAACAATAGGCACGGCTAGGCCGGCTATCAAATGAGCCGAGGATTTATCCTTGCTATCAAAACGTTACAATAAAATAGTTACATTATGGCCAAAACATTGCCGAAGGAAACGAGCATCAAGCTCTTGTCAAATAGCAGGCACCGACAAAGCCGTGCCAAGAGTATCTACGAGGTTATAGAACCACCGAGGCTTACCAGGTGGGTGGGCGACATCCTTCCAACAAAGCTTCAAACAACAACCCTTCGCCATGGTATCACCTGCCAAAGAAAATAACTAAGAGGTTAAATCACAAATTCCAGATATGCGTAAATATTATAAATAACTGTAATACTTGGTTTATTTTTGGAAAAAATTTATTTACCTTATCGACGATGCATCTGTGGTAATGACAACTTGAGCAGACGAGACGACGAAGCCACCTAGTAGACGAAAAGATTCAAGATTTAGATCCGGCGAACAATCACTGACTGTACAAGAAGATTTCACTCTGGACTAACTTCACTCTCAAGCGAAAAGCTAGCAGAAAAACCTTGACTATTCTCTAATAGCACTCTCGAAGGCTGCATGTGGTTTGACCCTGAAAGCTTAAACCATAACTGAAGCTACTTGGTTCACCTGACAGATCCAGAGATTGAAACTGGGGAAGGAAATTTCCAAACATCAACTGCTAACCCTACTATTGCTGCAGGTGGTCAGCCTCCCCCCCCCACTACCGAGGTGAAATGAAAGTGTTGGAACCAACTCGACACATTTCAAACGAAGGACTAGGGTTACAATACAAAGCCCGAGGACATATAATATTAGCGGTGAGGATGAAGCCAGTTAGGCACGTTGAAGTTCGAGCACCAACTAATTCCGTATTTATTATTACACTAACTATCACAGCCATTGCCAGACTAGGGTTTAAGCAGTGAACAACTCGACACTATAACAGGTTGTGGTGTTTACCACCATGTGAACCCTAGCCACGACAGCAGTCCACTAAGACTTCCAATCAACGTAGCAGGTAGTCGAAATGAATGCTCAGACCGGTTACAACAACCTCCAGCACGCTAAGCATTAAATGCCCTGTCATCATCACATTCCAATGCAAGGTTTAGAAACTGCAGCATGGTATTACATTGCATTTCCAAAGTATAAAGTCAACATCCATATCAATTTACATTTCTAGTGCATTAATCATAGAGTGCATAGTTAATATACGTAGGTACAAGTCTTCAAATGTTTTCATATCGTTACATAAGCCAAACCCTTGGTATAGGAGACCTCCAATACTTGGTACATTCGATAAAAAGTGTATCGTATACATAGCACCTTTTATGTGTGCTTTACCATTTGATTTCAATCCACCATATAAATATTTAATGTCCAAAGTCCTAAAGTATTCCGTTATAAAGCTAGCATTGTCACAATTATGATAGTAACAATATAGTAAGTCTATGCTACAATAAGTATGGTCAACATGCATTCGTATATATTAAGGAATGAGAAACATATATATAGTTATAACTGAAATCTTCTAAGTTAACCCATTATAGCTCAATATCATTGGATCATTTTTCGTAGTAGAAAGTAGTATGCATGGTTTTACTCTCGCACAAATAACACCTGTTGTATCATTTGTTTCAATTAAGAAAATAGAGATAATAGTGCGTTAAGTATATTGATTGTGCACCCTAAGCAAGAACAATAACATCTATATGGTTTCCTTTTCATACGATGAATAGATAAGACTCTAGATTAACTTCTGCAATTGGTAAGATTAGTTAGGATAGCATTGCTGAACTAAAAACTGAAGATTCATTCCATCAATAACTTTCATGAACAAAAGTACTTATTGTTATCTTAATGCATTGAGTGCTAGCTGAAACATTTTAGAATTACTTGAAGTACTTGAATCATCGTAATAACTCTTACCTGTGAATCTGCGAAAAAGAAATAGGTTCAAATGCTTTAGCTAACATAGCTAAGTAAACCTCAGGGCACCCCGTAGGAACCCTTCATCAACATTCAAAAGCATAACTGTCAGTAATTATCACGAAAACTGTGCCGCAAGAGAATTCAAATATTGTTTATAGATTTAAATTTTAGCACAAAGTGTCATTATTGTTAAGTTGTTTTAGTTAAGTGGTTTAACAATTGTTTTATTTCCACAGATTGCAATTTAAGCATTTAATGTTACGTTTCAAATTTTTTAATTTTTTGTGAAATTTCGAGATGTTACATAAGGCAAGGCTGACCCTTGTCCCCTTTTCTATACATTCTGATGGCAGACTCTCTAAGCCGAAAGTTGACAGCAAAGAAGTTAGCAGGCACAACTCCAGGCATTCGAGTGTTGAAATATCTAGACCCAATAAATCATGCCTTGTTCACCGATGATTCTCTCCCTTTGGGAGGCGCCTCCATAAAAATTGCAAGGGCTTTTAACGAAGTGATTCACAGCTTCCGTAGAGTTTCTGGAGCTCTAGTAAATAAGAGAAAAAGTGTTGTGTATGGCTGGAAGGTAGAGCAACCTACTATCCTTCGAATTTCCCAATATGTAGGTTTCATGGGCTTCGCAGCCTGGGAAAAAATCAAGTATTTAGGCCTGCCTTCAAACTTTGGGAATCACCAAGGCTACTCACTGGCTTGAAGTCGTCAGCAAAATAAAGGCAAAAATGGAAGCCTGGGGTGGACAGTGTCTCACCATCGTCGGGAAGCTTACCCTTATCAAATATGTTATCTCCTCTCTTCCTATTTTTCAGGCTTCTTTTCTTTTGGCTCCAAAGATGATCACCGAGCAGGTTTCTAAGCTGATTCGAAATTTTTTGTGGCAAGGAGGCAAGGGGAATAAAAAAAAAATCATTTGGTAAGCTGGGATATTGTGAAAAGGCCATTCTCAGAAGGTGGTCTCCAGGTAAGAGATCCTGGGTTGGCTAATTTGGCCTTGCGAGGAAAGATTTTGTTGAAGATCTTCTCAAACCAAATCCATCCAATAAGCCAAGTGCTCATTAAAAAATACTTGCATGGGCTCTCTTTGAACAACATGGATGAAGGAACCTCCAACAAAGGCACCACGCTCTAGAAGCTTTGTAGTCGAGGGTGGGAGTTCTCCAAAGCTCATCTCTATCAAATTCCTGGAAATGGGGAAAACATTTGGCTGTGGTAAGAAAAAATTATGGGTCATCAACCTCTCAGGTACGTAGCAGACTGTTCTGATTTGCATGCCTGGCTCTCACAGCATGGTATTCACAAGCTGGAAGATATTTCTACATGGGACCTTGGTGGAAATTGGAAAGCTTGGAATCTCCCTCGACCTCTAGATTGGATGCATGCTCAACAGAGTACTCTGCTCGCTGCGCTATCAGGTCTGGTGCCGGTGCATATTCAAATTCAGGACAAAGGGGGATGGAGATTGACTGGAGTGTACACAGTAGCTCAGGGATTTGCTGCTCTCCAAACTCAACACACGCAAATTCATTCAATCTCCCTGTGGAATCACATATGGTACTCCTTCGGCATCCCAAAGATCAATTTTTTTAGTTGGGTTCTCATGCACAAAAGAATATTGACTGGTGAGAATTTTAAAAAAGTGGAATAAGTGGGCTGCACAGATGCCCTCTCTACTGCTCGGCTCAGGAAAATATAGACCATGTGTTCATCGAATGCCCATTCACTCAGGAAGTGTGGAAGCATGCTCTGCACGGTCTCAATGCTCAAATACCAACGCAAATCACTGTGGTTATTTTATTCTCCTCCTGGAAAGAGTGTTATCCCCATGCGATTAAGAGTAAATCCTTATGGTCAAAAATTTGGTATGCAATCCCAAAATACATTTGTTGGGAAGTTTGGTTATCCAGGAATGATGGCATCTTCCAAAAAATCTTGTGTTCCCCCTCATTCGTGGTTGCTAAATCCAAAGTGTTGCTGCTGGAGACAGTGGAACATCGCCCCTATAAGCAAGACAATTTTCTCCTTCCAGAAGAGATTAGCTGGCTCAGAACTCCCTCACTGCGAGCCAGGAATAAGAATTCCTCACGTCCTTTCAGCAATCCTGAGTGGCGGATTCGAAACATTGAAAAAAAATTTCAATTGTGGTGGAAGAAACAAGGTAAACTTACGATTTTCTTCGACGGAGCAGCAAAAGGAAATCCAGGGACAACAGGAGCTAGAGGAGTAATCTACTCCCCAGACAACCACATTAAAGACAACTTCAATTGGGGTCTAGGGCAGAGCACTAATAATTAGGCCGAAATATTAGGACTGTTCAAAGCTTGTCAGATTTCTCAAGGGAACGATGACCAAGATATTCTTTGGGGACTCAGAAATCTTAATAACAATTTTAAACATGGAAGATCACTTCAATAATTCGGTGCTCAACAAGGCCTTGCAGAGATTACGTAAATTGCTGCAAAACTTCATTTCCACATCCTTCGGAGTCTAAACAAGGAAGCGGATGCAAGAGCCAATACGAGTTTCCTCTTAGCTCAAGGAGAACTGATCAAGAATGATGAAGATTCTAATTGGGTTCCAATCCCATAGGATGGCAGTCACTTTCCAGCTTTGCAAGATTAAGATAAAGGGCTCTTCAGACATTTGGAAAATAGAAAATGTAAGAGGGGTTGATTAGGCTTTGGCCCAACCGTGTTATTATCAAATAAAAAATAACCATTGTTGTTAAAAAAAATAAATTATTTTCACAAATCATATTAAAAAGGAATCTAAACATTCGCCCATCCAACGAGTTTTTGATTGGAATATGGCAATATATATATATTTTTAATTCGGATTGGGTGTTGTTCAAATCAACTTTCTGAACTCATAAATGGATTCAACACCTTCATATACCCCAATGCATCCAACTTAAACAAATGTAAACACTGTTATTCGAAATATTAATTTTTTTATCATATTCATACTAGAAAATGCTACCAAGAAATATTATCAATCTTAAAATAAATAAATATTATAAATTATTTTATAAATAAATTTTAAAAAATGACTGAAATATAGATATATATAAAATACTTTAGTGAATTGACATACTTTTTTTTCAAACAGAAAAAAGACGATACTTTTGTTATTTCATATTGAAATAAAAAAGTACAAAAAAGGCTATGATCAGATCATGAGCAAATGCTCATACATACAGGAAACAGTTTCTCAGAAAGCTACTACAGTTGAACAAATAACTGGTGCTAAAAAAAACAATCACTGAGACTCAAATACTATCAATACCTCTATCATAAGAGCTTCTTCCAGAATTGCAAATTAAGAGATATCGTCAAAAAACCAAATAGAACCATTGTGAGTGAGAAGACCATCCTCCCACTCTTCCCAGTGTAGAAATCCTGCTTCACCATCAAGTGCTAATTTGGATAAAGAGTCAGCCACCTCATTGTATTCCCTGTAGATATGATCAATAGAAAGATCCTAGAACCAACTCATTAACGCTTTAACTCTATCTCTCTAGTGTTTGAGTTGGACGGTTTTCATGTAATATAGATCTTTTGCCCAATTTACAATGAAGAGTGAATCTCCAAAAAATTTTAAAGTCTTCAATCCACACCATACCGCTGCCTTGAGGATGCCCCATAGACCCAGAAGTTTTGCTTTATAATTAGAATCACCACCACCAGAAATATAGAACTTAAGGATAATATTCTTGCCACAAGCAAGATGGAAACCAACACCACATTTTTGGTCATTTGCAGCACCATCAAAACAACCGTGTGTTGTTTTGTTGTTCTCGAACTTTCAGTGTAAATACCATTTAACCTTATTTGATAATGGTAAGGGATTTTTATAAATATGGAATAGTTTCCAAAGACTGAAGAAAACATGCTTTTCATCTGGAACGGAGTTTTGAAATATACAAGCGTTTCTCAATTTTCATATTGTCCATGCAGCTAGACTTGGGATATTCTTTAGATGAACAAACTGTTGTTTCCACCTCCTATAAAAACCATCAAATGAAGAGTTCGACAGTGCCACAGAGATATTAAGAGCACTACAGATAATATTTCAAAGCTTTTTGGAGAAGTTGCATTGAAAAAACAAAAGATCAACATATTCTTCATTATTTTTACACAGAATGCAAATATTGGGGCCTATCTTCCCTCTGCGCTGTAGATTATCCCACGTCAGTATCTTATTATTGAAGCAAAGCCAAAGGAAACATTGAATTTTAACAGGAAACTTCCACTTCCATAATGGCCCATACCACCATGCCCTATCACCCTGATGATTTTCTTCTACAATTGTTTGATATGCATAGCTCGCCGTTACCTGCCCAGAGATCGGATTTTTTGACTAGATTAATGAATCATTTCCCTCATTCAGCTAAATGCCATTTAATTGAAGAATATTTATATAATGGTTCCATTCATTGGCCCATTTGCTAGCCAAACCCAAATCCTTAATCGTCAACCAATACGAAGGATCATGAATAAGAAACTTGAACCTTCTGAATTGGTTTAGTGTAAGTAGACCATACTCATTAAATAAGTTTCTTAGATCACTGGACAATTTATAGTTTGTTTCCATCCCCACAATGGGAATGATTCCGACTACAATGTCTTCACCATTTCCTACCTGTCAAGATATGAATCTACAGATCCAAGGAATAACATTCATGAAACCTTTCCAGATATATGAAGCATTCTGATAGCTTCCAGGAGGATTCTTGAACCACTTATGTTAACCCTTATATAATTATGAAAACAAAATTGTACTTAGAAACATATATCCTAAAATAAATAAATGTTATAAATTATTTTGATAATAAATTTATATTTAAAAAATTATAATAATTTATCCTAAAATTAATCATAAGAGATATTGTGTGATATAATTTTTTTGACTTGCATGAGTGGATTTTGGTTTAAGAAATTATGGCCCCGGGTATTTAAGCTGTCAAAATCACCGCACTCGGCCCGGGTCACAACAACCCTCAAGTGGTTGGATTTTGGGTGTCTCCTCCCAACTAATTCACCCCTAGGGGGAATTGACCTAGGTTGCCCTGCTCATACGACCCACACCTTAACCCAATAAACTAATGGAAATTGACAAATAAATATTATATATTATTTTAATTATATATATATATATATATATATATATATATATAACATTAATTGGCAGGGTGATCTTATCCACCCTTGTTGTGTAGCTTGGACACTTACTAAACTTCTGATTCCTCTTTGTAGCTTTGATTCTGACTTGGAGATCTTTAGGCCTTATATAGTTATTCAAGCCATGATTATTTATAACTTTTTTGTGTGATTGTAACAGTTATAATGATTAATTTACTAATTTTAATTATTGAAATTTTGTGTGATTGTAATGGTTATAATGTTTAATTTATTAATTTTGATTATTTAAATGTTTTATTTTTAATAGTTAAAATAAGTTTTTTTTTTTTAAATTTTAAATGAATAAAAAAATAGTTATCAAATTAATAATATTTTTTATAATTAAAAAAAAAACAAATTTAGTAGTTGTTTTTATTAAAAGTAATGACATTGATAACATACCTTTTTTTCGAGGTTAAAGTTGCAACTTTTTTTTCTCAATGACCTTAATTTTTCAAACAAAAACCTTAAAATTGATTTCCAAATTGAAAAGTGGTGCTCCCAATTTCACCATTTTTTAAAGACTAAAATTACAACTTGTTTGAAATCATAGCCTTGATAACCGGTACCGTTTTAGACAAAAACCTTAAAATTGATCCCAAAATGAAAGGCACCCCTTTTCTTCTGGGTTAACATTCTAGAACTTGCTTGAAACCACAAACTTCACAATAGACATTTTTGCAAATGAAACCTAGAAATCAACCTTTAAATCAAAACAAAAATAATAATAAAAAATTATTTTTTTGAGAATAAGTGTAAAAACAATTATTAAAAAAATACAATTAAAAATGTAGTCTATTTATTCTAGATTTTGGCTTTTCTAGCGGGTTTTAGTCGGAATTTGGTAAATTTTTTTGGTAAAATCTAAATTCGGAAATGTTTAAATTATGTTTTTTAATCCATAAATAGATTCAATGCCCTCAAATACTCCCATGGCACCTAGATTATTCAATTTTCATAGCTAATATATGTGATTCTAATATTTTTTATAGATTTTCAATCAGGCTCCGAACAAAACAAAATAACAAATATACTCAGAAAAGGTTGAAAATGTAGAATATTTAGAGTACACCATTACAAATTAAAAAACAAATAAACAAACAAGATAGTTGGAGGGAGAGATTCCCAAAATTGGCGTCCCCCATATAAATAAATAAAAATATATTTCAAAAAAATTATCAAAAAATACCAAAAAAAACAAAAATAAAAAGTTCATGAATTGCCCTGCAACCCCATCTTCCTTCCCCACCCTACTTGCTCCCATGCCCCCCTACAAGCATTATTATAGGTCGTCGCTTTTAGCAGCACCTATGGAGTGGGCAAGGATGGCTAGTAGGGGGAGGGGAAGTGTGGGAGGGGGATAAGGGATAGGGGAAGATTTTGAGAACCAAACTCCCATGCCATATAGTTGATATGGAGAGACAGGGGCGATTCTCAGAACTCCCCCCATATCTTTGTTTGTTGGTTTGTTTTTTTTTGTTTTTTTACTATTTTTTTTTAAATTATGTTTTTCTTAGATATTCATTTGTATACTTAATTTAAAGATTTTTTTTTATCCTTGTTTTGGGCCTTATTTCCCCAATATTTTTCTTTTTCTTCTTTTTAAAGCCGAGAACTAAAAAAACGCGCTAGTTGTAGCACCACCTTTTGATTCAAATGTTTCTTTTGAGGTTTCGATTTGCAACAGTGTCGGTTCTGAAGGCCACAATTTCAAACAAGTTCTAAAATGTTAACTTCAAATAAAGGCCATTAGCACCTCATTTTGATTCAAGGGTTGATTTTAAGGTTTTTGTCCAAAATAATGCTGATTGTCAAGGCCATGACCTCAAACAAGTTGTAATTTTAACCTTGCAAGAAAAAAAGGTTGATACCGAGAACTACACTTTTCGACTCAAGGGTTGATTTGAAGGTTTTTGTTTGCAACATCATAAATTAAACCTATGGTGGAAAAAAGTTATAATTTCAACGTAAAAAAAAGCTTACCGTAACACCACTTTTCGATTTAGGGGTTGACTTTTATGTTTTAGGTAAAAAAATATAGGTTTTAGAATTAAAGTTCTTGTTTTGAGATCACAGTTTTCATCAAGTTAATAATTATATTTAAATATAAATATATGTTTAATAAAATTAATAAATTCTAGAGAATAATATTTTTATAATATAAAATGAGTATATTGATGTATTCAATGAATTAATATAATAATGAGTAGAAATTAAGTAAGTTAATCTTGTAAAAAAGATTCTCTTTTTTACCACAAAACTAATACAACTCTAACAAAAATTTGAGGCGTGTGCATAGTTATACCATGATATAACATCTATGCATGGTGAAATAATGTCATGGGAAACCAATCATAAAAGAAAAAATTTGACTTTTTATTTACCAAATTATGATAAAAGAAAGATGAGATTTTTGTATATTAATGATGAAAGATAAGATTTTCTTTAACAAAAGAAAAACAAATCTATAAAATAGAAGATAGGAGCAACGTAAAACTAAGACTTGTCATTATTTTCGAAAAATGAGTAATAGTGATTAAGATGATTAAGTTTTCTAAATGATGTGTGAAGCTATTATTCCCTATTCTATAATTTTCTATTTAAATTCGTATATCATAAAATTAAAGTATGTAAAGTATCATTCTATTTTACTTTTAATATAAATGTGCATATATATATATATATATATATATATATATTGAATTTAACATATTATAGAATGGTATAATATGTTTGATCAGTTTGAGTGCCAGATCAGTTTGATCTCCCTAAGTTTGATTTTAATTTGTATATGTTTTCTAGAACAGTCTCTCCTGTACAGATTGAGAAAAGAATTGCTTCCATTGATTTGCAGTTATCTTCTATTCCTATTTTTAGACATCAAGAGAGAACTAAGCTTAGAAATGAAAAGAAAGCTTTACAAGCTCAGCTGCAAGCCATAAGCAAGGATAAGGGTAAGGAAAAACTTCAATTGAGCTTTAATCCTGCTGATCTTTATAAAGAATACCCTAGTGGTCATGCAGATAGACAGGCACACAGAACAGATAGGGAAAAGCTGCTAAAAAGTAAATTGAAAAGCAAACAAGAAGAAATAAGGAAATTGGTAAAAGAGGCAGATGAGATTAAGAATGCATTGACTATTCTGCTAATGGAAAAGGATCAGTCATCTGAAGATGAATTGTCCAATGAAATAGAAAGGGTATGTGGATTTAAAGGAAATGAAAGTCCAAAAGATGAATCGCCTGAATCCCCTGAACGTTCTCCCTCTCCACGGTCTCAAAGCTTAAGTCTTTTAGGAGCTGTCTCAGGACCTAAGCTTTTCATTACACTACAATTTTGTCCTGCTGAATTCAAACCCTATCCAATACAATGCCTTATTGATTCTGGATGTCAGTTCAATTTAGCCAAAGGGAATGCTCTCCCACAATTCTATTGGGAAGACACAAAAGAATTTGGTTCTGCAATTCAAGGAACTCCTGTTTATCTAATTGGGAAAGTAAAGGATTTTCCAATATCTTTATCTTCTGTAAATAGTTCTGTTTCTTTATTTAGATTAGATGCAGTTAAAGAAGATTGCGTTTTAGGCTCTGATTTTCTGGTTTCTGTTAGTCCCTTTGCTATAGATACCCAGAAAATGTTGTTTCAATGTACAGTCAATAAACAGTCTGTGGTCATGCCTTTGAGTCATACCTTTAGACCACAATGTAAACCTATTCCCCAACAATCTCAGAGTCAATCCCCGAGTCAGTCAAAAGTTTCACTTGCTAAAATGGAAAGATGCATATCTTTTGCTGAAATCAATAGTGAGAAATATCTTGAAGGGATTTCTGAAAGGCTGAAAAAAGATTGTTGCTCTGAAAGTCCCAATGCATTCTGGACCAGAGAAAAGTATTTTGTTTCTTTTCCATTTGATCCCCTCCAGAAGATCAAACCAATGAAAGCATTTGCTAGGCTAATGAGTCCTAGTGAAAGGGAATTTTGCTCCAAAGAAATACAAGAGCTCCTGTCAAAAGGATTGATTGAACCATCAAAAAGCCCTTGGGCTTGTCGAGCTTTTGTTGTTAATAAACATAGTGAGCAGAAAAGAGGCAAACCTAGATTGGTTGTAAACTTCAAGCCTTTGAATGCTGTACTCCAGAAAGTCAGGTATCCTCTGCCTGATCAAGCAAGCCTTTTACATAAAATCACTAGATGTACTATTTTTAGTAAGTTTGATCTCAAGTCTGGTTTTTATCAGATTGGAATTGATGCAAAGGACATGTACAAAACTGCTTTTGTTGTTCCACATGGGCAGTATCAGTGGAAAGTGTTACCGTTTGGAATTAACAATGCTCCTTCTGAATTTCAGAAGAGAATGGAGGATATTTTCAGAGATATTCCAGATGCTCCTTCTCTGATATGTTCTAAAAATCTTCAAGAGCATTTAAAGCATCTTCAGCAGTTTTATGATTTGGTCTATAAGCATGGGTTAGTCTTATCTGCAAGTAAAATGGAGATAGGTAAGACTGAAATTGAATTCTTGGGTCTACATATCAAAGCTGGTCAGGTTGTATTGCAAAATCATGTATTGCAATCCTTTGAGTATTTTCCTGATAAAATTCTAGAGAAGACCCAGTTGCAAAGATTTTTAGGTTGCTTGAACTATATCAGACCCTTTTACAAAGGACAAGCTGCTGATATCCATTGCCTGCAGCAAAGGCTTAAAAAGAAGCTCATTCCATGGTCTGATCAAATGACTTTGGCTGTTCAGCAAATTAAAGCCAAGGTTAAGCAACTCCCAACCCTGAATCTGCCGCAAGGGACTGGTAAACTAATAATAGAAACAGATGCTTCAAGTACAACATGGGGTGGTGTACTATTAGAAGAAATTGATGGCAAGGCTCATATCTGTGGTTACGCATCTGGTTCTTTCAAAGGAGCTGAATTGAATTATCCGAGCAGTCATAAAGAAATTTTGGCTGTTAAAAAGACTGTGAATCATTTCATCCTGTATCTAAAACCAGTCAGATTTGTTATCAGAACAGACTTAAAGATTATGCCTGGTATTTTTAAGAATGAAAATTTAATGGCAGAAAATAGCAGCAGAATTCTTAAATGGTTTCTTTGGCTTAGTAACTTTGATTATGATATTGTTTACAAGCCAGGATATTTAAATTGTCTTGCTGATATGTTAACACGTGAGACTGTGTAGATAAATTCACCAAGTTTAAATATGTTTTCTGCTGGTCCCAGTGGATCTGGTTCTGATCAAGATCAAAGCTATATGAGAGACAGAATGGTCTCATACAAAGGCAAAGCTCCATTCCAAGAAGAAGAAGAAGCTCTTCGAGCTCCTCCAGGATCTCTATTCCTAGCCCCATGGGATAAAGATCTCTCCCAAGAAGAACGCCAGCAATTGCTGGACTATGCAGATCGGCAAGAAGCCGAAAAATACCTCAGCCTCACCCTGATCAAAGAAATCCAGGAAAGTCCCTGCAAATTGAAAATCCTGGAACGCTGGGAAAAAGCAGCATTTAGAGGGCTCCAGAGAGCTCAAGAAAAATTAGCAAAGTGTCAGGAAGTCTGGATTGACAAAAATGTGGAACAAGATGGAGAAATTTGGTATGTTGATCTCGGTCAAGGAGATTTAACATGGACTTCATATAATTTAATTCTCCAGTTTTGCAGAGAACAAACTGCAATAATTATTTGTGCAGATCCTGGCAACATGAAGTATAGGAAGTGGTCCGGTTGGACACAGATATTTCTGGATAAGTTCTGCCCTAGAGTTGAATGGGTAGATAGGAAAGCTAATTTTATTTTACATTTAGAGGCTGATATGCAGGCCGCTGATCAGGTAAATCAGTGGTTTAAATTTAAGTTAAGACATCATGGAGGTAGGTATACTCCATTGGATTATTGTGTAAATGTCACTCAGAAATTCATTAAAAGAGATGAAAAAGGTAAAAGATTGGATACAAAGGTGCATAGAAGAACCCTGCCTTTGAATTACAGGGTTGAGTCACAGTTTGCCTCTGAATTTGTATTTGGCCCTAATGAATATCTCAGAGGTTCAGATGTTGAAAGATGCTTCGGTGACTTGTTGTATCCAGACATGAATGAAGAATTTCCTGAGAATGAATACTGGCAGTATACTGAGTCACAGCCTAACTACATTGAAGAAGAATTGGCTAGGCGTGAGTTAGAAGAAAATTTGTATGATGAAGGATGTCTTGACTGCGTATGCGGCGGTGTGCCTAGTCCAGATGGCACAACAGTATGTGTGTGCGGTTCCGGTTATGATACGCCATAATTGCCCGTGACAATTTTCGGGAATGAAGATGCCGGTTCGTGAATAAAATCTGATGTACATATTTAGTGGAAGCCGTTGGTGGGCCTCTCCACCTTATTTGTCGGCCATGCTCGCCGAAAGTTGTTTTGATTCCCTCGGTTTACTTTTGTACCAAGATGCTTGTACTCATTTCTGTTGTAATAATGATGGCCCATGTTTGTCGGCCAATAGAATATCTTTATGTCAGTTGTCTGTCTGTTAGGTCAGATACCCCGGGTCCCCATATGGCCGAGCCTCCAAGGGACGAGATAACATAGTGGTGGTCCCCACTATGCCCCGGGAATCTCTCTTTTCGACTGGTTAGTGTAAGTTAGTAGGTAACCGGTCCACCGGATAGAGAGCTATAAAAGAAAGCCTCCGGGCTCATTGTAATTCATTCGGTTCATTTGGTTTGAGTCGCATGAGCAAGTAGTCCGCTCTGCAACTGAGTCTAGGTGTCGTCTGAGCAAGTAGTCCGCTCGACAGTCTTAGGTTTGAGTGAGAGCCGAGGAAAATATGCTCTGCAGGTTTCCCACTGTGGTATAACACTGCATTAGAAATCCGAAGACTCGACCCTGTAAAAAGTGTCTGTGAGGGTCTGCTAGTTGGTATATTTTGGGACTCCCAGGAGCCTGAAAGTAGCTACATGCCTTCGGGAAGTAGTGAAATCTCAAAGGACCCAAAACATTGTACCAAGGCAAAAGTCTGAGCGCTGTGGTGACGAGCTTCGCTGTCCGAAGCCGATCCACTATTGAGTCTGTAATCTGAAGAATGTTTATCATCATATTGATCATCTGCTTGATAGCTGTTGCATTTATCTTAATGGGAATTATTGGCAAGCTCTGTCTTAAAGATCAATGTGCTGAATATTTTGGCTCGCAATTGTAAGAATTTTCTGCAGATCCTGCTTAATGGTATCAGAGCCAGCCCCTGCTTATTCTGAAAGTTCTTTCTGGTATTATCTATTCTCTGTTCTTAATGAAGTTCTGTTCTTTATATGATGCATGTGTGACCACATCTAATTTACATGGCTGCTTTCATTCAAACACTCTGTGAACAATTGTATCTTGTAGGCAGTGGAAATGACTGCTGAGGAAATTGTAGGGACTATTGGGGTGTAAGCGTAGTGTGGAAGTCAGAGTAGCAGTAAGGCCCGAGGGAAGGGGAGTAAGACTACATAGTTGCCCACAGCGTAGAATCTAGGACTCACCTCATTACAAATGGATCCCATAATGGATATAGTTCCCCTAGCAAATTTAGAGTGTCAGTCAGCCAATGACATAGAAGTCTCACTTGCAGAAAGAAGGTCCAGTTCTTTTCAGCCTTCTATATCAGATGATAGTTCTTCATATATAACTATAGATGACCAGAACCCAACAGCCAATTGGAAATTGCCTCAGATTTTACCCAAAGATGTATACAGACTTCGATGGTGGAATTTTCATACAGCAACTCAGATTAAAGTTTCAAGTATTGATATTTCTTTTACTGATGACCAAGAACCTATTCATATTTCTCTTCTTGATAAATCTCAGATTGATTGGGCAAAAGAACAAAAGTTTAAATATGCACACTTTGGCGCTGTCAAACTTGGTCTAGGTCCACTTGTTCGTCCTCGTTTTCCTGTTTCTTCTATTTGCGTTGTTGTAGATACTCGTCATAATAAATTTTTTGATGCTGTTATTGGCGGCTTTACCGCACCTCTTCATGATGGTCCTGCGTTTGGTACTGTTTATCCTAGGTTTTCTGTCAGTCTTGACGACCCACATATTTATAATATTCTTAAAGCTTACATTTTACCTAAGGGTTTTAATATGTTGAATGGTTCTAAAATTATTCAGCTAAAAGGTGGTGTATGTGTTAGATTTGGAAATGATACTTTACCACAGTTACGATCTCATATCCAACAGAGTTCTGCAGACTGCAGCGTGGTGGAAACACCCAATGCAAAATCGAAAAATGCTACTCCCATTACTTTTAATTGGACTGGAATTCATTATCCTCAGTCATGGGAAATGAAATACACAGAACTTAGGCACCAAGAAAGAGTTAAAGCTCTCATGAATCCAAAGCCTCTAATCTATGATGAAGCTTCCTCTTCTTTCAGATCTCCCCATCCAGAACCAATCCCAAGATTTGGTCCTCCTTTGATCAGATCTGCTTCAACATCATCCTATAATGCTGCGAGATGTCAAGCACTTTCTAATCAGTTAAGTAGACAGTCTTTAGAAGAACCAATACCGAGTCAACCTGTGAATTTTGTAAATAATGAGTCTTTTTCCGGCTTGTCTGATTATGAACATAGAGGTCAGCACGCAGAATGTTCTGCTTGCAAAAAGATAAAACAAAAACTTTTGCAAAAAGAGAAACACCAGAAATTGCATGAGTATCCTAGTCTTGGAATGTTTTCCAGTCTGCCAAGAGCCAGAGCCGAATCTGAATCTACCAATTCCCATGGCCAAAGATCATATATCCCTGGTAGAAATCTCCCAGAAACCGCCTTCAGGCAGTATTCTTCTGATGGACAGACAAAGAGAGAGTTCATATCCACAAAGGCCACTTCATCTAATCAATCTGCATCAGATGAGATTAAGTTAACAAATTGGACAAATTTGCAGTTACAATGCACTGCAAGTAATCTAGATGATATGGCACAAGATATCCAGCTTCTGAAAGCTAACTGTGTTGCACAGGGAAAACAGTTAGAAACAGTCATCACTAAATTGGCACTTCTTGACCATCTGTTGCATGATACAACAGAAATTGAAAAGGCTATTTCAGTAGCTTCTGATAAGCTGCAAAAGAGATTAGATGTTCTAGCAGAACTAACAACTAGAACACAGGAACTAAAAAAGAAAGAGTATGTAGTTCCTGATCAAGTTTTAAAGT
Organism: Larix kaempferi; assembly: GCA_027924585.1. Lineage (NCBI taxonomy): Eukaryota > Viridiplantae > Streptophyta > Pinopsida > Pinales > Pinaceae > Larix > Larix kaempferi. The sequence continues at coordinate 838,929 of BSBM01000590.1, forward strand.
TAGCCAAAAAAGGTCACTCCAAATCAGTTTCCCTAGGAGTTTTGAATGCTAGTTCTGTTGATAACAGACCAGAATGGGATTTTGGAGCTAGTGATGCTGAAAAACGAGATATCATTGAATGGATTGATGCTTTTAAGAATTTTAAGCCTGTCCTAGATCCTAAATTTGTCGGAGATATAAGTATGATGGCAGCAGAGTCTTCAAATAGATTGATGATAGGATCTCATCCACAGAATGAAGGTTTTGACACCCACATGCCTGATGCTCAGGGTATTTCTGTAGCCCCTAAAATCTATAGCTTTGGTGTCAATAAGTTGAATAATTTAATTTCTCAAATGCCTGAACAACCAGTTTTGAATATACAGTGTAAGACAAGGGAAGAAATAAAAAATGCCTTACAATTGCTTACTCATTGGCTTATTTATAAGAAGCAACAAGACCACAATGTTACAGCACAAATGCTAGGAGCACAATTAGTTGCTGGTCTTTCAGGTTTGGCATATGAATGGTGGAGGTGGTTACCTCAAGAAACAAGAAATGAGCTGTTAGCAGCAAATGATTCAGATGAGCAAATAATCTCTGCTTTAAGTAGAGAATTTTATGGCCCTGAAGATCATGAGGATTATGATCACTTAGCATCCCTGTATATGTCTGCTAGGCTTTGTGATCTAAGCAAAACAGAAGAATATTTCTGCTACATGCAGAAGTTATTAATATCTTCAGGTAAGTCCGGCAATGAAGCCTAAAGCATTACCTCATAAGCTTTCCAGGACATGTTCCAGACGCAGTAGAGAAAGCATTGAAAGATAAAAATATTCCCCTTAGATCTTTGTCTCTTGCTCAATTGCATAATCATATTCTAGAAACATGGCAAGAACATTGTCTTGCTAAAAGAGTAGATAAAGATTTTAAGCGTCATTAGCAAATGTTTTCTGCTTCATTTTGTAAAGAGGTTGCTAAAATGCCTGATTGGGGCTGTGGCGCCCACAACAGAGGTCATTTAGGTAAGGAAGGCTGTCATTGTAAACAAAAAAAGAAGTATTTTACTTCTGAAGGAAGATATCACCTAGATAAACCTTATAAGCACAAGTCTAAATTTTCCAAAAAGCCAAAAAGGTTCAAGAAATTTCATAAGAGATTTGTGAAGAGAAGAAAAGAAAAAGGATCTGGTGATACATGCTTTATTTGTGGCAAGAAAGGACATTGGGCTTCCAAGTGTCCCGATAAAAAATACAAACCCAGATTAGCTGCTTTATGTACAGAGTTGGATCCACAATGGTGGGATTTATATAAATTTTCTACTGATACTCCTTCTCCCTCTGGAGAAATTATTTATTTACCTGATTCTGAATCTGAGGAGGATGATTCTGATTCCTCTCAAGATGATATTCCTAATTTTGCTAAATGTGATCCCGAGTCTTTATTATAGAATTACCATTCTATAATAAATTAATTCAATATAACTGTCATGTCCCTTCAATAGTGAATATTGGTTGAAGATTCTAATCTAACTAATCCCTTGGGTTGAGGAGACAATTTTAGTACTATGGGGTTAAATTTTGTATTCCAGGCATTTAATTAATTATGAGCGTACATTTAATTTTATCCAAAGTTTGTTATACATTTGGAATATTTATTTATGATGTACTTAATATTTTTATGTTGAATAAATGAGGATAATGCTCCACTAGGGCGCATTAGTGGATAAGGTTGACTATGAAGAGACTTGAGGAAGAAGTTAAAGAGAAAGCATATAAATCTAGAAAATCAAGAAAAATGAAAGAAAGGTGGAGCAAATCAGGAAAAACAACACAAAGCAGAAAGCAACACAAAAGCAGAAAGCAGAAAAGTCGGAAAATTGTTGATGTATTTGTAACTTTGGAATGTATTTACTTGTATATTGTATGCATTACATTTATACTTTATTGTATCCCCAACGGAGATGTATTATTCCTCTGATTGGTAGTGTCGTCATTTGTATTTGCAAGTGTCGCAAGTCCTATTGTAAGTGTCGTAACTTATATTTGATGGGTTATTAGACCACCTTGGTGGGGTCGGCCCTGTATGAGTTAAAGGGTTATTAGACCACCCTAGTGGGGTCAGCCTAGTGACAATTGGTAATGGGTTATTAGACTCTCCTAAGAGAAGTCGACCCAGTTAGAATAAAAGGCAAGTAAAGGTAAAGTATAAATAAAGAGGAGCACCTCTCTATTTATCCATTCACACACTCACTCACTTTGCATTAGTGAGAGAGAGGAGGAGTGCGCACAAGTGGAGGAGGAGAAGCTACTAGGAGACTATCTCTTGTCTTGGGGTTTTGTATTGGTGCTTATTCTATCTCTGAGGAAGTTGCAGGGTTTTTCACCTTCTTGGTTTTCTCTGGTGAAATGCTTTGTGTCTCTTGTCTCTTGTGTTTGATATGCCGTACATGTTGTTCTCTCAGTTAAGATCCTAGATCATATTGAATTAAATGATGAAAAACTAACATGATATCAGAGCTAGCATGAAGGAAGGCATTGTATGGCATTTACGACACTTGTTGCACTTAGGACAAATTGGAAGCTAGGGCTTGATATAGTAAAAACTAGTCATCGTGGCACTTTCGCTATAAATCAGTTTTGGCGAAGGTTCAGGGTCTGAATTTTTTATAGGCCGAATATCAGGCATGGATGTACCCTTTGTAAACATTTCAGCCTCAGATTCGTTTTACTTTGTGAGATATGATCCGTACAAGTTAGGGTTTCTGCCTCTTCCAGAATGCATCCCTAAACATGTGACCTAGGAACAAAGGTCATATCTCGGGCTAGGAAGCTCCAAATGGAATTCAGTAAAAATTAGCAGTTAGGGCACGGATTGTAGTTTCACAGGTTCGATTTTTAGAGGCCGAATTTGAAACAGTGACACGTGGCACTCCGTACAAGTTCGCTATGTTGCTTCATCCCATAAACAAGTCATGTTGCGACACTTAGCATATCTGTCTCTATTGGTAGGTGGTTTGGATGAGTCAGCTGTGCAGCATCATAGATGCTGCGAAGAGTTAAAGATGCCACGCAAGAAGGTAAACAACGCGCAAGTCGATTAGTTTACGTAGTTTTGGGTCGCTTGGACCGCATTATGTGGGTTTTGGGTCATTTGGACCGCATTATGTGGGTTTTTGGGTTAGCCTTTTTGTAAAGTTTGTTAAGAAGTAGTTAGAAGGTTGCCTAAGTGGACCGCAAATGTAAATGTGCTAGCCTATAAATAGACATAGTATTGTAAGTGTTGAGAGACCGAGTTGGAAATCCATGAGTTGATGAAGTGAAGAGACAGTTGAGCACAAATGATTTTGCTTGTCTGTTAATCTGGGTATGCGACAGAGGAATTATTGTTGTATCTATGGGTTGTTGCAAAGGTTAATATGACATGATGTTGAGCAGAATTACTGTGTCTTTCCTATTCCCTTGTGATGAATGCATTATGTGATATGAATCTGTGAATGATGCGATGTTTACTTGCTGCAATTAATGTTTTACAGTTATATCTATTGTGCATTTATGGTTCTGTCAATGATGAGGTCTGTTGAATGATGCTGCGATTATGTTTAATGCCCAAGTTGAATGGTTAGATCTGTTATGCAATACTGTGATAAGTTGCTCAATGAAGTCCTCCTTCATTCGGTGGAAACTTGGTTCCGTCAACTCTCCCTTGAAAATCTTGGGTGAGGCCTCATATGCTCCGCAGGTGTTGCTGGACAGAATAAAACCTGTTTGGGTCAGTGCTCAGGGAGATCGTGGTGGTTTGGGTGTCGATAGTGTGGGGAACCCCTGTCGACTAGGTTTGTGTCAACAAATGGTTCTGTTACTAGGACCGTAGCACAAAGTGAAAGAAGGACCTGTTGTGGCATCCGACGAGACCGTAAATCCAATATTGGTTCGACCTAAAGTTATGAGAGTTCATTGAAAAAGAAAATCAGAACCTTGGGTTGTCGACGGATTGGTGGTTGGAAAAGTACATACATGACGGTCTACATGAATATTTTTTCTGCGAATTCCCAATCATCTTGTATGAATGGTTAGCGTAGTTGACCTTTCAGAAGTGAAACTTCTAAGGAGGTGAGCCAACATCTTAGACTCCCGAACTGATCCAAGAGCTATAAGAAGTAGACAACAAAGCATCGCGGGCTGTTGAGGTCTGGGTTGACAGTATCCTCGAAGGCTATATCATCGAGTTTGCGGTTGATACGACAAAGTCTTATAATGAAGCTGAAAGGGAATTTTTCAATGGATCGAGAGGTAGGTTTCTGTTGTTGCTACAGTTGTCCATTAAGATGCTCATCTGCGAAAAGGGCATACTGAAGATGCACCTCAATCAGTAGAACCCTGGTGGGAAGAGGCTGTGGATACCGCGACAATGGGGGGCAGTACATGGAATGATATGGGATAGATGGGTGCAAGTTATCATGATACTATGAAGGAAGCCGAGGAGGAGAGTGGTCTTACGAGGGGAGGAGCAAGGTTTCGACAAGAAAAGAGGTAGAGGACAGGGGAAGGTCCTGCTGCGATCAAAACGCAAAACTGTGAAGGAAGACCATACGGGATGAAGCAATCTCATAGTGCCGACAGGGACAACCAGGCTACGCCCAGGATAGAGGCAGGACCAACTCCTAGCAACAATGTACCCACACCTCCGCTCACTATCTCTCAACCAGGAAGAAATACAACTTTGACATCACCAGGTTCATCATGTCAACAGAACTTGATTGCTAGCATCTCAGCAGCTATAGGAAAGAAGGCCAGGATGGCGGGCGAAGATGCAAAGTTGCCGCTGTTCCATGGAAATGGAACAGACAATCCCGAGGAATACTAGTTCTTATGTGAAGTAGTATCGACTGTCAAGCAAATTACGGATGATGATTCTAAGAAAGGCCAATTGGCGACTACTCTCTGGGGTTGCGCATTGGACTGGTTTATGAAGTTTGTACAAGTTCCTACAGGCACTCCAAAGAAGAAGCTGGATGAGGTTAGAAAAGGATTGATTGTAGAGTTCAGAAAACCCAAGTCTGAAGCACAGTATATTACAGAACTAAAAGAGATTAAGCAGTATCCAAATGAAATTGTGTGAGATTTTGACCAATGATTCAAAACGCTGATGGCCAGAGTCAGCTTTGACATGAGCGATGTCTAGCAAAAGGAATGGTTCATCGCAACGTTGCTACCTCATATTCGACTCCCGTTGATGTAACAAAACATCACAACACCAAGTGAAGCTCTGGAGATTGCGATGCGGTTAGAAGCTTCGTCGATTTGTGAGAATGCAGCTGGCATGTCTCAGATTCAGACACAGCTGGGCAACTTGACAATACAGTTGCAAGGCCTTAAGAAGGGTAAAGAACATAGTGAAGAGGCTTGGTGTACGTGATGTCGTGCAGAGGGGCATACTAAGGATAGCTGCCCAGATTTGTGCAACTATCTGGTATTTGGAGCACCAAACCCATTGATTGGCAGAGGTATGCCATGGTGCCGCATCTGTCAGGTATATGGGCATCGACATGAGGAGTGTCAATATATGCAAAAGATGGTCACAAAGCTGATGAATCTGTATTGTACATTCTGCAAGTCCATGGGACACGAAGATAAGGATTGCTGTGCATATGGCTTACTTCAGGAAAGAACATGTATATGGGATGACCAGTGTGTAGTACAGCAACCGCAACTGCAGCCACAGGTGGCCCAATCGCTCCCTCAATTGCAGATGCAGTTTGTACCACAACCGCAACAACAACAACAGTTTATACCATAGTATATGGTTCCACGGCAGCCACAGTACGTTCAACATCCACAGTACATTCAGTCGGCACCATGCATTCATCTAGGGCAGTGTGTTCAGCTGCAACCAAATCCCATGCAACAACAGTTCAATGAACTACAATATCAACAGCAAGGGGGATTCCGCGGAGGATTCAGGGGAGGACAAGGTGGAGGATTTGGTCATGGAGGAGGACGAGGTCGTGGACCTGTCCAATGCTATAATTGTGGAGTGTTGGGACACTACTAGAGAGATTTCCAATAATTGCAGACACAATGTATGTTTTGTTTTGTTACTGACCACACTGTCGAAAACTATCCACAGTTGATTGCACGATGGCAGGCAGGAAATATACCACAGTTACAAAATCAGAACCAGTTTCCAAATCAGAATCCACCGCAGAGTTAGAACTAGCGTCCGAATCAGAACGCCAACCAGAATGTGAATCAACCTGCGAACCTGCCACCGAACCATAATTAGGGACCAACTGTTGCGACAATTTCAGCAGAGCTGAGGACGCACGATGCTGCTGTTGCTGTTATCACTTGCGGAGGTGCAACGACAGGAAAATATGGTTCACACCCTCTGGTCTAGCTATCTGGGAAGATGAAGGTATAGTTTGATATTGATGCGGAGCATGACGCATTCTTTCAAGCGCGTAATGTGATGGAAAAAGATCGCAGTAAGTCAATTGTTTATGACATGCCCCCAGCTTTTGAATCAACTTCGGAAGCAGGATTGTCGCGTCAGTATGGTACCTTGCAGCACTTCTTGGAAAGTTGTTTATCGTTGGTAAGAGATCTTGATGCTCTAGCCAAGATCGAGAGCCTGTTGTGTCGACCAAATCAGGGACAGAGGGGGTCCGCGGTGAATTCCTTGCAAAGGAAGAAGACGGGCAAGGAAATGCATATGAATGTCCAGATTGTGGACTGTGAGGTCGATTCAGTTATTCTGGATCTAGGCTTTGATGTTAACATATTGACAAAGCAAGCATGGAAAAATATGGGGAGCCCAACGTTGAGTTGGTCTCCTGTACAGCTGCGATTGGCTAATCAAGCCAAAGTCACACCCATTGGGCTAGTTATGCACCTCGTAGTGAATATCGAGGGAATGAAAACCTGTGTATTTTGATGTCATTGAGGTTGTCGAAGGTGGAAGCTCCTACCCCGCATTTCTGGGGATTGGATGGGCTAATGACAGTATGGCAGTGATCAATTTCATGAACAGAGTGTTCAGCAGGAAGTTTCGTAAGTTTGTACTTGTTTTCTTTGATGATATTTTGATCTATAGTAGGACTTGGGAAGAGCATTTGCATCATTTGGATATTGTACTAACAATCTTGGCAGATCAATTTTTTTATGAAAAACTAACCAAGTGTGAGTTTGGGATGGCTGAGATTTTGTATCTTGGTCATGTGATTGGTCAAGATGGAGTTAAGGTTCACATGGAAAATATCCAATCCATTCTAGATTGGCCTAGTCCTAAAAATATCAGTGAACTAAGAGGGTTCATTGGGCTATGTACCTACTACCGGAATTTTGTCAAAGGATTTTCCAAATTGACATCTCCATTGACATACCTCACTAAGAAAGGAGATTTCCATTGGTCAGAAGAATCTGAACAAGTGTTCAACAAAATGAAGGAGGTAAATGAGCAGCTGTCATGTTCTTGCACTTCCATATTTTTCTCAACCTTTTGTTCTTGAGTGTGATGCTTCAAGGAATGGAATTGGATCAGTCTTAATGCAAAATAAGCACCCATTGGCCTTTGAGAGCAGAAAATTGCAGCCCCATGAAAGGTTGTATTCAGTCTATGACAAAGAGATGCTGGCCATCATGCATGCGCTAGTCAAGTTCAGACAGTATATGGTAGGAGGTAAGTTCATTATCAAGATTGATCACAACAGTTTGAGACACTTCTCAACCCAAAAGGAGATGAATGATAGGCAACATAAGTGGGTAAGCAAGGTCCAAGAATTTGACTTTGATATTGAATATAAGAGGGGTAAGATGAACATTGTAGCTAATGCACTTTCTAGAAAACCCACACTTGCATTGCTCAAATTTCTTGATGATTGGAAAGTACAGCTTGGGGTAGAATACACAAAGAACCAGTTTGCCTGTGATTGATTTGATGGATTAATTCATGATGATGCTTATAAGATTCTCAATGATATTATTTAATATAAGGATAGGATATTTGTAGTTCCAGAATCCATACTAAAGAAGAAGATTCTTGAAGCTGCCCATGATATGCCTTTAGCAGGTCATCCGGGGTTTGTGAAGACTTACAGGAAAGTGAGGGAAAGGTTCACATGGAAGGGGATGAAGAAGGATGTGATGGAGTATGCCAGGTAATGTGTGGCATGTCAACAAAATGAAGTAGAGAATACTCATTGATCATGGCTCTTACAACCACTCCCCACTCCTGAACAAAAATGGGAAAGTGTATCGATGGATTTCATCACTGGGATTCCAAAAATCCAAGGTAAAGACAATATTTTTGTTTTGGTTGATAGATTGACTAAACATGCACATTTATTTTCCGTCGCAACTAATATTTCATCCATGCAAGTGGCTGAAATTTTCATCAAAGAAGTCTTCAAACTTCATGGCATACCCAAGTCCATCATCAGTGACAGGGATAACAAGTTTACTAGAAATTTTTGGCAAGAACTGTTCAAGTTAGTGGGGACAAGTTTGGACATGAGCACCAGCTACCATCCACAAAATGATGTCCAAATAGAGAGAGTGAACCAATGGTTGGAAGGGTACTTAAGAAACTATGTCACCGTCCAACAAAAGTCATGGACCACTTGGCTCCACTTGGGAGAGTTTTGTTACAACACTACTTTTCATCTCTTGATTGGTATGTCTCCCTTCAACTCTCTTTATGGTTATGATGCACTTAGTTTTGATGATATGATATTTGGTGATTGTAATACACATAAGGAAAAGGATTGGATCAAAGATAATCAAGACATACTTAGGATTCTCAAGGACAAATTGTAGGTAGCATAGAACCGACAAAAAATGCATGCAGACAAGCATAGAGTTGAGCGAGCTTTCCAAGTTGGAGATCTAGTATATTTGAGGTTGCATACCTATAGACAGTCATCATTGAAGTCTAAGGGGGCTGAGAAGTTGCAGCCAAGATTCTAAGGCCCCTACCAAGTTTTAAGAAATATCGGTTAAGTGGCTTATGAGCTAGAGTTTCCTCTGGGAAGCTAGATTCACAATGTTTTCCATGTGTCCTGTTTGAAGAAAGCAATAGGGAAGCAAGTCAAAGTTTCAAAAGACTTGCCACCCCTTGATGATGAAGGGAATTTGGTGTTGATTCTTGAGAGGATCTTGGAGGTTCGAGAGAAGAAGATAAGGAGCATAATCCTTAAAGAATTTTTGGTGCAGTGGGAAGGACTGCCTAATGAGGATGCTACTTGGGAAGGAGAACATATCTTGCAGCATCCCAATTTGAAATTGCTTGAGGACAAGCAATATTGGGTGGGGAGGAATTTCATGTCCCCTCAAAAGTGAACATTGGATCAAGATCCTAACCCAACCAATCCCTTGGGTTGAGGAGACAACTTCAGTATGGGTTAAATTTTGTATTCCATGCATTTAATTAATTAGGAGTGTGCATTTAATTTTATCCAAAGTTTGTTATGCACTTGGAATATTTATTTATGATGCATTTAATATTTTTATGTTGAATAAATGAGGATAATGCTCCACTAGGGAGCATTAGTGGATAAGGTTGAATGAGAAGAGACTTGAGGAAGAAGTTAAGGAGAAAGCACATAAATCTAGAAAATCAGGAAAAAGGAAAGAAAGGTGGAGCAAATCAGGAAAAGAAACACAAAGCATAAAGTAACACAAAAGCATAAAGTAGGAATGTCAGAAAAGAAGGAACGTTCAGAAAAGAAGGAAAGTTTAGAAAATCCAGAAAAAAGAAGAAAAAGCTAAAGCAGAAAGTGGAAAAGCAAATAGAAAAGGAAAAAGGAGGAAAGCAAAGCAAAAGGGGAAAATGTAGGAAAGCTAGCTTTCCTTATCCACTCAAGGAGGGGGAATTATCTTAGGATACTTTCTCCTCAAGTCACCCAATATCTATAAATGAACTAGTACACACCACATTCACATATTTTTTCAGTTTGATATTTTGTTTGAGAGCAATTGTGCCTCAGAGACTTGGGAGATGTGCCCCTAGTCCAAGCTAGGAGATGTGCCCCTGCTTCTTGTGATGTGATGGTGGTATTAATCCATTATAAATGATTTTATTTGCAGTTCATGTAGCTGATCAAGTCGAATTTGAAGTTCAAAAGAAGCATCATTCATTTCATGGTTCGAATCTCTAGGCTTCTTATGGATTTCTAGAGCTACATTCTTGCGTAGAAGAAGAGAGGTATTTATATAATGTTTTGAGAGGACTATTGGCCCATATATTATGTAATAACAGTGAATGTAAACCTATTATATCATTCATGTCAATTAAAATTACAAAAGTCTGAATTATTCTCATATTTCTCCACCCTCTCTATATTTGCATGGAAATTGGCTAGTTTTCAGACTATGTTGAATAAATGAATGAGTAGAGGTCCAAATGAGTTGATTTATATTCTTGATGTTAATTAACATGTTATTTACCCAATACATGTCTGATTTGAATAATCCGTGATCCTTCTCTACCTGTTTGGGAACTCCCAAATTTTACTAGTTGTGCAATCCTGAAATGCAATTTTGCTTGTATCTTTTTCAAACTTTATTAGAACTTCCTTGTTGATGTATATGTAACTTCGGAATGTATTTCATCTGTGTATTTTACATATATTTATTGTACCCTTATAAGAGATGTGTTATTCCTCTATAAGGAAGTGTTGTCATGTGGATTGACAAGTGTCGCAAGTATGTGTACTTGCCGATGGGTTATTAGACCACCATGTGGGGTCAGCCCTGAATTATATATAATATAATGTGGATGTACCTAGCTAGACAAGTTGGCCCCATAAGGTCACTGGGCAAACAGATCAGTATAAATAGAGATCAGGTGATCTCTATTTAGAACACTCGGAAAAGTATCTCACTCTCACTCAGAAAGTGGCGCACTAGTGAGGAGGAGGATCATCTGCTACTAGGAGACTATCTCAGTGCTATTTGGTTGTACTTTGGTTGAGACATTTCTCTCTCTATCTCTGAGGAAGTTGTGGGGTTTTTCACCTTAGGGTTTTCCCCACGGAAACTCTGTGTCTCTTATCTCTTATGCTTTTGATTCTTGTGATGCTTGTCATATTGTGATTGTCATGCATTGATATACTGTATATGTTATTCTCTCAGCAAAGATCCTAGAGTATTGTGAATTAATGCTCAAAATTTAACATGGTATCAGAGCTAACCTGAGAAGAAGACATTTTGCAGTGACGAAAGCTTGAGTTTCTTGTTTATTGGGTTTCTCTCCATAGATTTTGGAAAATCAGTATAGTAGATTGACTCTACTCATCAAGGCGCATCTATCTGTCCAATCAGAATTCAATTCTGAGCATTTTCAGATTTGGCCCTAACAATTAGGGTTTCCACAAAAATAGGAATTTCTGGAATCTGAAGACACAGCTGGAAGCTCCTTGCAAAAATCGAAGTATAGAGCTTTGGATCGATATTTTTGGATGGGTAGATCTCCGGGAATCTCAAACCCTAATTCAGGGCTCTCCCTAGTGAACCCGGGAGGACAAAAGATCAAATCTGAAGGGTAAAGCTTTGCTGATCTCAGATTCTGAATACACCAGGCTGATCAGCTCATCAAGGCACATCTTTCTATCCTTTCAAAATTTTGAAATTCACATTTTGAATTTTTAGGGTTTTTCCGACAAACCCTAGTCCGGGACTAGATCCAGTTTTCAGCATCTCAAGTGGTAAGATCTAAATCTTTTCTATTTCCATTTGAAGTACTCTTTAAGATGTCTCTCCACACCAAGCTTGAGGATAATCTTGAAGGGGCTGATAACTTTCGAGCCTGGAAGTATAGGATTGGGTTAATCTTGGAAGAGAATGAGTTGGAATCATATGTGAAAGAAGACATCCCTATGCTAGAGGATGAAGAGGCCAAGGTATTGCATAAGAAGAACTTGGTCAAGGCAAAGAGAATCATTGCTGATTCCATCAAAGACCATCTCATAACCCATGTGTCTTCTCTTAAGACACCCAAGGAGATGTTTGAATCTTTGACCAAGCTATTTGAAGGAAAGAACATAAATCAGAAGATGACCCTGCGGAACCAATTGAAAGGAGTAAAGTTTCAGAATGGAGAAACCATTCAATCTTATTTTTCAAGGGTCTCCCAGATCAAGGAACAACTAGAAGCAGTGGATGAAATGATGGAGAATGGTGAAGTGGTGATGACCACTCTAAATGGCCTACCCAGGTCATGGGATTCCTTCATTCAAGGAATTTGTGCAAGGAAGAAGTTGATCTCCTTCAACAGATTGCGGGAAGAATGCTCTCAAGAAGAAGCTAGACTTATAGCTCGTGAGGAAAAGATGGGAGGTGAAGATCAAGCTCTTGCAGCCCACACCAAAAGAAGCAAAACCAAGAAGGAGCACCCTCACCACAATAGATCCTATCAAAAGAGTAAGAAGGACCTAAGATGCTTCACATGCAATGAGAAGGGTCAATTTGCCTCACATTGTCCCAAGAACAAAAGGGTTAATAACAACAATAAGAAGAGGAAGGGCAGCAAAAGAAGGTTTCATGCTCATGCTGCCGAAGATGATGAACCCCCAAAGAAGAAGGCTGGGGCAGAAAGTGATAGTGATAATGACTCATCAAGTGAAGAAGAGTATGTTCTGATCTCTGCTCTTACAGGTACTATCTCTCATGGTTGTAATGATTGGTTAATTGACAGTGGGGCTTCCAAACACATGACTGGGATTAAGGAATCTTTTGTGAACCTATATGAACATGAATCACCCCATAAGGTGAAACTTGGGGATGATTATCAATACCCAATCAAAAGAAGTGGTGAAGCCTCCTACAACCTAGATTCTGGAAAATCCTTGAAGATGAAAGAAGTCCTTTATGTACCTGGGCTCAAGAAGAACTTACTCTCCATCTCTGCATTGGATGCAAAAGGTATGAGGGTTGCATTTGTGGATGGACAAGTCCTAATGTGGCCAAAGGGAAAGAACATAGATGATGCAGTAGTGATTGGAGAGCAAGATGGAGGTTTGTATAAATTGAAAGGACAACCTGAACATGCCATGGTGCATGAATCCATGGAGCCAAGTGAACTTTGGCATAGAAGACTTGCTCATATGCACTATAGATCACTTCCAATTGCAAGCAAGGCAGTAGAGGGTCTTCCTGAAATCAAGACCAAACATGAAGGTGTTTGCAAAGGATGTGCAAAAGGTAAGAATATTAAGAAGGCTTTCCCAAGCAGTGAAAGCAAGGAAAAAGACATCCTGGAAATCATCCACTCAGATGTATGTGGTCCTATGTCATCCAGTTCCCTGAGTGGGTATGTTTACTATGTCTCATTTATTGATGAATTCTCCAGGAAGACTTGGGTATATTTCTTGAAGAGCAAAGATGACGTGTTTGATAAATTCAAGGAATTCAAAACCTTGATGGAGAATCAAACTGACAAGAAGATCAAAACATTCAGATCCGACAATGGTGGAGAATTCACCTCAAGTGACTTCAAGAAGCTTTGTAGTGATTCAGGGGTTAAGAGGGAGTTGACTGCTCTGTATAATCCTCAACAGAATGGAGTTGCAGAAAGGAAGAACATAACTATCATGGAAGCAGCAAGGGCAATGCTGCATGACCAGGATCTACCTATGCATATGTGGGCAGAAGCAGCTAGAATAGCTGTATATGTGCAGAACAGAACACCCCACAAGATATTGGACAACAAGACACCAGAAGAGGTCTTTTCCGGTAAGAAACCTGAAGTCAGTCATCTCAGAATATTTGGTTGTCTAGTATACACTCATGTCCCAAAGGAATACCAATCAATAATGAAGAATGATGTTTTGGATGTTGTCCCAAGACCTAAAGAGAAGTCTGTTGTGACTTCCAAATGGATCTACAAAATCAAGCATGCTGCAGATGGCAGTGTAGAGAAATACAAGGAAAGATTCGTAGCTCGTGGCTTCTCTCAGAAAGAGGGAATAGATTATGAAGAAACTTTTGCACCTGTAGCCAGGTATACTTCCATCATAACAATACTTTCCCTGGCTGCAGCAATGAAATGGAAAATACACCAAATGGATGTCAAGACTGCTTTCTTGAATGGTGTAGTTGAAGAGGAAGTATGTGGAACAGCCGCTCGGTTTTGAAATACATGATAGGGAGTCATATGTGTGCAGATTGAAGAAAGCCTTGTATGGCTTGAAGCAAGCTCCCAGAACCTGGTATGGTAGGATGGACAGTTTCCTATCTAGTTTGGGCTTTACCAAGAGTAAAGCAGATTCCAACCTTTACTACAAGGTTGAGGAAGGGAATCTTGTGATTCTACTCCTATATGTGGATGAATTATTTGTAATAGGAGATGACAGACTGATTGCAGATACTAAGAGGAAGCTTGCTGTTGAATTCGATATGAAAGATTTGGGAATGATGCACTATTTCCTAGGTATGAAGGTGTGGCAGAATGCAGGTGGGATCTTCCTTGGTCAAGGGAAGTACACAGTAGATATCCTGAAGAGATTCAGGATGATGTATTGCAAGGCCATGGCCACACCTATGGCATCGAATCTGAAGCTTCTATGTGATGCTTCATCTGAGCCGGTTGATGTCTCTATGTATCGTCAGATGATTGGGTCCTTGATGTACCTAACGAACACGAGACCAGATATTTGCTTTGCTGTGAACACATTGAGCCAGTTCCTGACCTATCCGAGGAGTGTTCACCTGGTTGCTGTAAAGCATGTTCTGAGGTGCCTGAAGGGTACAGTGGATTTTGGGCTCAAGTATGAATCGAATCAAAAGTTTAACCTGCAGGGTTATGTTGATTCAGATTGGGCTGGCAGTGCTGCAGATAGGAAGAGCACATCTGGGTGTTGCTTCAGTATGGGATTAGGTGTGATCTCATGGTTTAGCAGGAAGTAGTCCTGCGTGGCACTGAGTACAGCTAAGGCAGAGTATGTTGCAGCCTTTTCAGCTAGTTGTGAGGCAGTATGGCTATGGAAGCTACTGTCCGAGTTATTTGATCTCCCGTTGGATGCTACTAGTATCTTCTGTGATAACCAGAGTTGTGTGAAGCTGTTCGAGAATCCGGTGTTTCATGACAGGTCGAAACACATAGAGATCAAATATCACTTATCAGGGATATGGTGAAGAGAGGAGCTGTGAAGCTCCTTTATGTTGCGACGGACGAGCAGATTGCAGATGTGCTGACGAAGCCACTAGCCAGGGTGAAGTTCGAGTACTTCAGAGAGAGGCTTGGCGTTCTTCAGATCGAGGACACTTCGAGGAAGAAGTGATGGACACATTTGCTGAAGCCATTCCAAGCATGTTGGAAGGAGGATCCTTCACATGGCTGTGGATGTAAGTGCTGGATGATGAACATCAGGATGATGTTCTAGTTTCTGCTTGGATATGATCAGTTGGATCATTTTTTATGTATGTATGTATGCATCATGTTGGATGCTGGATATGATCAGTTGGATCATTTATATGTATGTGCGCATCATGTTGGATGTTGGATATGATCAGTTGGATTATTTATATGTATGTACGCATCATGTTGGATGCTGGATATGATCGGTTGGATCATGTGTATGTATTTTTGTATATGCATCATGTTGGATGCTTGGACCATGTATCATGTACTTGTATCAAGTGGATACATTGTATGATCAGGTGGATCATGTATGATGATATGTATCAGGTAGATACGTGGTATGCATCAGGTAGATGCATTATATGATCAGGATGATCATGGATGACGAGCTTCAGGATGTTGCTCCAGATGACATGCAGCAGGATGTTGCAGTGATGATGATCAGGATGATCATGTGTACATCAGGATGATGTATGGTGAGTATCAGGTTGATACTCTATGGCCATGGATCAGGTTGTGCAAATGAGCATGTAATTCAGTGCCCTGGGAGATTTGCAGATAGTCTTTCGAGGTTTTTCCTATGGCATGTAATTCGGTGCCCTGGGATATCTGGAAAATGCTCTTTCAAGGTTTTGCTCTGGGAGGACATATAATTCGGTGCCCTGGGAGATCTGCAGAGAGTCTTTCGAGGTTTTGCCTATGGCATGTAATTTGGTGCCCTGGGATATCTAGCAGATGCTCTTTCGAGGTTTTGTCCTATGGCATATAATTCGGTTCCCTGGGAAATCTGATAGGTTGGGATGTGTGCCCGTAATCAATCCTGGGATGCTCTTGCGAGGTTTTGCCATGACCACATGTAATTCGTTCCCTGGGAGATCCTATAGGTAGAGCTGCGTGCTCGTAACAGCCTGGGATGCTCTTGTGAGGTGTTGTGGTGGGGTCACATGTAATAAGTCCTGAAGATTTGGACAGGATGAAAAAGGCCTCAGATGCTCTTTAGAGTTCTTGCTAGTCAAGAGACTCTTTTAAGGTTTTGTGACACACGTAATAAGTCCTGAAGATTCCACAGTATGGCCAGTGATGATGAAGACCTGCAGGTGGTGGGCCTACATCCAGTATGAAAAAGGACTGGCTCTGTAGAACTTCCTATGACGAGTAGAGTCAGAGATTGGTTGAGATAGTAGCAGCAATGACGATGATGATGACAATGCATCGATGACGATGATCCTGAGAAGAAGAATTGTCTAGCAAATCTGTGTCGAGAAATACCTTCCTAGTTAAGAGGGAGTGTTGATGTATATATGTATTTCATCTGTGTATTTTATATATATTTATTGTACCCTTATAAGAGATGTGTTATTCCTCTATAAGGAAGTGTCGTCATGTAGATTGACAAGTGTCGCAAGTATGTGTACTTGCCAATGGGTTATTAGACCACCATGTGGGGTCGGCCCTGAATTATATATAATATAATGTGGATGTACCTAGCTAGACAAGTCGGCCCCATAAGGTCACTGGGAAAACATATCAGTATAAATAGAGATCAGGTGATCTCTATTTAGAACACTCAGAAAAGTATCTCACTCTCAATCAGAAAGTGGTGCACTAGTGAGGAGGAGGATCATCTGCTACCAGGAGACTATCTCGGTGTTATTTGGTTGTACTTTGGTTGAGCCATTGCTCTCTCTATCTTTGAGGAATTTGTGGGGTTTTTCACCTTAGGGTTTTCCCCAGGGAAACTCTGTGTCTCTTGTCTCTTATGCTTTTGATTCTTGTGATGCTTGTCATATTGTGATTGTCATGCATTGATATACTATATATGTTATTCTCTCAGCAAAGATCCAAGAGTATTGTGAATTAATGCTCAAAATTTAACATTCCTAAAACTTGCTAGAGTTACCTATGACTGTGTATTGACTGATAATTAATTTTATTTAACCTCTTTGAGTCAGAAACATCCATCCACAGATTCTAGTCAAAGTTTAGATCCATACTAGTTTGCATATGTTGACGGGCCCAAGAGCGTTGGAGTAGATTTCAGCCTTGATTATCTTGAAACATCAATGGTATCAGTACTTTTTTCATATTTATAAACACATATAATATCCTACCTTCCATCCAAAGCTTTTGATCTTGTCCACCCTCCATCAAACTAGCTTCCATAAACATTGTTTTAATTGATTATGTGAAGTAGAGAGTTTTTGTATCACTAATCCTAGTTGGTACGTCACAATAGATAAAAATAATAACAACAATAAAATATTATTGTATTTAATTATTTTAAATGAAGTACAAGTGCAAGGAGTGCAAGGACTTATCTCTAACAACAATTGGCTTCGATTCTAGATAGGTCACTACATGAATCTTCCTTGCTCGTAATCATCCCACAAGAATCTTCCTTGCTTGAAACCAAGAATTATATTGGGCCCTAAGTCACCCCATGTATAACACTTGGCCAAGTTCACTCTTTTGTATTACCATACATGGTATCTCACTTGTCACAAGAACTTTTATTCATGATTTCCTCTCCTCCCCCCCAAGCCAATGTCCAAATTCTAATTAAAATAGAATATGAAGGCTTTCACTACCAAAAGTAACGACCCTTTACTTTTACATCATAACTTTTCATTTTTTAACAAGAATGAGCCTAGGCTTGTATATTGATACAAAAAGAGGGCTTTCACCTATATTAGAAAATTCAAAATTGGCTGCTAGGACATAAACATAGTTCTTTTGCTGGTGCTTTAAGCCTAATTCTACTGCATTACTATCTAACAACATTCTAATCGTCTGACTACTAATCCTTCTACACTTATATATTCTAACAAATTGATTTAGAAGCAATCAACAAGTGAAAAACAAAGAACAATTTAATTTTCGGCCTTGGTGACCTGGAAATTCTACTACAATTTTTCTGTATGAGTTGAGGATATATCCCACACCTATTTTTCATCTAGTTTAATATGCAGTTAAGACACTTGCATTTTCCAACATGGAGATCTTGTATTCCAGCTCCGCATGTTTTGCATGTTGGGCTTCCACTTCATTTTGGAGAAGGGCTACCCAGTAAATGTTTTCTCGTCATTCTAGCATCCACTCCTGCTTCTCCTATTCTTTCCATTGCTCTAGGTTTCATCCAATGGCATGAACATCACTCTATAAACTTCTCATTGAGAAACCCAATGTACGTTAGCGGTATTAAACATGTTGTAACCGGTGGGGAATGCCATAGGCATCGTCACTATCGATCCCCTATGCCATTATTTCCTTCCAGTCTCTGTATCTGCTTCTTTGTCTAATTTACAAGCCAAATTTCTCATTAACTCTCTGTGATTTGGTTCTTGACCAAGCAATGCTCCATTCCTTTTATGTTCCTATCAATCTTCCATTGCTCATGCTCCATAGAATACAAACCACCTTCCCACTATGTTCCATAATTTACATCAGAGTATAGGGAATGAAATCCTGTTGCTTTGCACATGAGAAGATTATAGTCACACTTAAATTCATAAATGCAAGGAGTACCTCCTAATTCCTTTCCCTCTTCGACATATTGTAAATTTTCGATGTCATTCTTTGCTTGCGAACTTGGGGATGGTGGCTACCTTGTTCAGACATGACCCTCTACTTGACCTTCCTCTTGGAGGAGTTATTATGATCATGGGACGACCTACCACTATCCTATTATCCACGTGTTAGTGTCCTTTTACAGGTGGAGATATATCCTCAGTATTGACTCCATGTCCTTAATCATCATCACCCGATGTAAGGCGAATTCCTTTCGTTCATGGCCCCTTCGCAGGACAATTATTTGCAACAAGAGTGTCATCATGGGATGGGGTCTTTCTTTTCATACTCGTAAAGCATTTGTAGGGTCCCTTTAGGAAAGTCCACGACCGAGTTGGCCATTGCATCCATGTCTTTATTATTCTCTCGCAATACATGTATAAATCACACTTGCAAAAAATGACCTAGGATCCAAGAGGTTCTGTCATAGAGCATGGCGAGACAAAAGTTAGCCAGAACTTTCTTGTGGACGTGAACTCTAATGGTTTTTAGTGAGTCTCCCAAAATTACTACTTCTCTTCTGCATTTTTTCCCCAAGAATATTATACCTTGAAATAGTGTGGGGGATTTCATTGCATTGTTTGTTTTAGTTCCCAATTTCTTGGTGAAGTTTTCCTTTGCGTTCCCCCCAAGATCAACTATGATCTTGCCCACTCCTGCCACCCATGGATTTCCTTTGGATGCTTTGTCGAAGAAGAGAATATCCTTAGCTTGCCCCAGGAGCCATTCTTTTAATTCTTTTTTTCCTTTTTGAGCTTCCAGTTAGGAAATGTATGAGGGAGAGATTTCCTCGAGATGATCTGAATGTTTAAAGAAAGGACTCACTCTTTTTCCTTTGTTGAAAGCTCATAATATTTTTTCGTAGAGTTACTTCTCTCACATCTGAATTATGCTAGTGATGCTTTTTATTTGGAGGCTACCTGGGCTGGGGTGAGGGGGATCCCTTAGATTTCCTGATTTGTTTCCAACCAGATCTTCCAACTAATAAATTTTGGAAGATCCAATCATAGCCACTTTAGAAGTGGATTATTTTGGAATGACGAGTTGTACATCTTTCCCCAAGACTTGAAAAATTCCACGAAATCTTGAGGGATATTGAAAGGTTGTTGAAGAGAGCCAATAAGGGAAGACCATACAACTTGAGTGAATTGGAATTTTGTGAAGAGATGGTTTAATGATTCACCCTAAGAGTGGCAGAAAGCACATATAGATGGTCCAGGGAAGCCCCTTCTTTGTAGTTGGTTACTTGTAATGATTTTACCATGAGCAGTCATCGAATAAAAGATGTTAATTTTTTAGAGTGTGTTGCAACATAAGAAATTAGAGATGTGTTGCAACATAAGAAATTACCACTCCCAAAATGTATCGTAAATAAGAAATGAATAAAAAAGTAATTAAGAGTTAATTAGCATCACTAATCACATAATAAATCATACCCCTATTTTCCCCATAAGTATTTTACGGTTGCACAACAAGCAATGTGGCTTAACTTATTGGGTTAACTTATTTTGCATGAGACATGATATGGGGTTAACTCAAAATTTTCATGAAAGAGGGTAACAAATGGAAAAATACCTCCTTTTTCCATCTTCTTTGATTTACCCAAGATCTGTTATCAAACTAGGTTGCTTTCTCTTCTTGAATGAACTCTACAAGAGAACATGTCAACACACCAAGTGAGATCCCTTTCTTGAGTGAACATAGTAAGAAGAAAAACCTGTGAAAAAATGAAGTCTAATGCCTTGCTTTAATGATCACGGGGTAGAATTTTGAGAGAACCTTTTTTAAAAACTTGTGGGTGTTATGTGGTGCAAACAAAAACCCATGATGAAATCGTATCGGATGCGATCTTTGATCAAAACTAAATCGGATTTCATTGGAATATTCTAAACAATAATGATGGTGTAGCGACCGACTTGTAATAATATTTTTTTACTTTTTTGTGCCCAAGGTTGTATATTTTTGGAAGATTTTTTTCCCTGACATGATTGTATTTACGTTTGTGTTCCATCAATTATTGGATGTAAGCAGTTGCTTATAGGACATAGATTCGAGCTACTGTGGAAAAGCATTGTGGGATTAAAAATGATGCTAAGTTCGGTCCGTTTCTTGAAGTTTAATTGATGAAAGTGTTGAGAACATCTATTTTTTCATGTTATATTCTTATAAGACCCGTTAATTTGATTTTCTAATTTATGTTGTGCATTTTTTTATTATCTATAAGCATGATATAAAGTTATTTATCGGATATTGTATATTCATATTAATTAGTTTTACCCTTAATTATTTGATGCATAAATTTGTTTGGACAATCTGTATGCAAATCTAAAACCTTGGTTGGAAGGAGAAATAAATCAAAAGTTCTTACCAAAGGTTAGTTGTTATGTAGTATTTATTTATACCTAAAGAAATACTCAGGTTTTTTCACTCTTGTTTTCCAATTAGGAAATCTCATGTTTAACATTGGTAGGCCATTTGGGCACCCCTTCATGATTGCAGATTTTTACTTTTTATAAATTTAATCATGTTCAATACAAACCCTAATCCATTGCCATGTAAAGAATGGAAGTCATAGCTACCATAAGCTGTAGAAGAAGCTTTCTGAATACTGGTTGAATAGGATGCTAAACAATAAAAGATACTACAAATGAAGCAACAATTATCTATACAATGATGAAAGTCACAACAATTATCTTGAATTGCACATTTTGATTGTTGGAGTGATGATGATGTATCTAGCAGTAAATATGTCTAGACCCAACCTAATGATAGGGAAATACCTTATCAACTCCAATGTCATTCAACTATGCCGTTTGTTAGGGAAAACACTCCAAACTTTGATACAATTGGTCTTCTTAAAGGGTCCAGAAGACATCATTATCTACAAAGTTATAGACGATTCCCATAAGGAAACTTAGAGTTGACATGCTTGGATCCTTGTGGAAATGATCCAGTTCTTTACACTATTGGTACCAATGACACATGGACACATAACATGGATGATATTTTGCCTAATCAAATGATGTACGCAGATGAAAGTGGCAAGCTTGTGCTGCACCATACTTCACTATCTCAAATAAAAACATTATTATCTTCAAGTTGGTCAGATGAAAATCATAAAAAACATTCCATTGCAGTCATCAAGTGAGGGTATTATATGGGATCTTGTTCAAATGTAACTCCCTTATTGAGAAATGGTTGTTTTGTTAATATGGGTAGAAATAAATTCATTCAATTGGATGGGATTTTGGTGTGTAGCGCAAATCCATTTGATTTTACCATAAATACAGGCATGTATGTTTGTATTTATTATGAAAATTTGCTTGTAATGTTTGAAGACGATTCATTGAAAATTCCATATCCTATAGAAGTGTTGGATTGTTTAGTAGATGTTTCCACTGGTGGAACAATTTGTTGGGTATGAATATTTGAAAATCATGTAGATGTTATTGGCAGAGGCCACCATCTTCCTGAAGTTGTGGATTTGCATCCACATGAGGTGTTTTATACAAAACAAGGATTGTTGATACCAACTGAAATCATCGATGTTGAGTATACATGTGTCTCTTTTAATATTTATTTTTCAACTAATATCTAAACAATTTCTTTATAGTATCTAATGTTATATTATGTTTTGTTGTAGGTATTGTTGATGTTTTCTTTATTGTGATATCTATTAAAAGGTGGGGCACGAGCACTCGAAAGGGAGAATCTTCTTTTCTGTTGTTTATTGCTATGAATGATGCTAAGCACACCACTTTCCAACTTCTTGCAAAAAAAGGTGATGATGAAGTTGTGACTGCTATATTAGTTGCCTCTACAAAATATGGGACACAATTCATTGCCATCATATCTCAGAGTATTGTAGACTAATTGAATACATCGTCACAATATTCATCTTACTTCCTACAAACTTTTCAGTCACATAAGGTTTCAGAAGATTATTCATGGTGAATCTTATGTGGAAATTCCTTGTTCAGATGAAAGTTTCATGGTTAATTTCAAAATAATTGCAATTCATTATGTACCTCCTGAGATTGTAAAGAATAATAATTCACTAGAGTTCATCATAGAAGGTTATGGGCATATTAAGGATGTTGTTTTCTATACATGGGAAACCTTCCCTAATAGATATCAACCAACTTCAGGCTCAAGTGATCAGACTCAACCTCTTGGTAAATGGAGAGTGGTACCAACATTTAGAATTCACTATTTATATAATAGCCTACAACCTCATGTGCAAGTACACTTTTCAAGGGATTCCCATTAATGGGATCCTGTCCATCATTGTTATGGATTAGGGATGAGAACCGATGTACCCCATTTGGAGTTGTAAACATTATACCTTTCATTAATATATTTTTATACTATTTGGTGTAATATATATGGTGAATCCTATTATTTAATATATATGAATTATTTATTTGTTACATTTTGCTATTTATGTTATGGTATATTAATGTTATGTTATAAATGTTTTTTATTTTCTAAGAAAATTTTCTTTATATATGAAGTTTGGAGGTTTGAAATGATAATATACATTTTCTAGACCATGGGCTCTTGAGAATGTGCTTATGTACTATCTTTAAACCATCCTAAAAACCTCTTATTACAGTCTTCTAGAATCAACATAACATGCCCTATGAGGATCTACACTTACAAAAGACATAGAGTAGAACTTTCCAAAAACAAAAATCAAAACTATTATTTTCTTCATCTTTGTAGGACAAACCATATAAATTAAAAATCAATTGTGTTATAAATGGTTGTTTATACCCTTTTTAACAAGGACAAAATTGACATTTTTTAATCCAACATAATAAAAAACACCTTCTTTATTTGCTTGTAAGCATGCTACATAGTCAATAGGTATGGCCCTATTCTGGCATCAAATAGTTGGTGACAAATATGCTTTCTATATTCTAAACATTCATTGTTTATTCTGAGCATATTTTTCCCAAAAAGAAGCTAGATCTACAGAATTCAAACATATGGCATGTTAAATCTGATAATGAAAAATATTACGGTGTTGTTTCTACAGTCCTTTAGTATAACAATCTACAATACAACAAATATACTCTAAAATCAGAAGATGAAATACATTTCAAATACAAAACAATAATACAGAGGATTTATCATCATACTGACTCATGATATGCCACACCTTACTATTAGCTTAGACACTTGGAAATGATAACTCATGCTATGCCATACCTTTCTATGAACTTGGACTACAACTCTTAGTGCATGCTAAGGTTAAAAATTCTACATGAATGATGATGCAATAGAATCCCTGGTTCAGTCAGCTATCCAACATGGATATATGGTATAGTATAGTTTATTAAGGATCCATAAAAACTTTCAAATATTTTTTGGCCTTAGAAGTTCCATTTTTGTGAATTTTGGCTTTCTTCTACCTTGTTTTTGGTCATTGAAATTGAGAATTAAATTTTCATACATTTTAGGATTGGGACATGAAGTATAAACATCTACATAGTGTGGTATATCATGAGGAACCCATAGCAACTTCTAGACCATCATTTGAGACCATATGTAGACCGTGACATTCATTTTAGTCATAGTTTCTTGCATTTCCTGAAAAGTGCAAAATATTTGAAAAAACAATCACAAAATAAGGTACAAAACTATGTGAGTGGGTTTAGACAAATGCATGCCAAGGTTGGTGTAAGTTTATTTTACAAAAAGTGATAGCTGATGTTTGTAGATTTTTACTTTTATGAACAAAACTATATAGGAATAATATAGTTTATTAAGGACCCATAAACCTCTACAAATATTTTTTGGCCTTAGGACTACGTTTTTGTTTATTTGGATTTTTTCTACCCTATTTTTGGTCACTGAAATTGAGATTTAAATTTACATACATTTAAGGATTGGGACATGAAGAATAAAAATCTAGCACATTGTCGTATATCATGAGGAGTCTATAGCAACTTCTTTACCACCATTTGAGACTATATGTAGACCTTGGCATGCATTTTAGTGATAGTTGCTTGCATTTCTTGAAAAGTGTAAAACATATGAAAAATCGGCTATAACATAAGCTACAAAATTATGTGAGTAGGTTTAGACAAATGCATGCTGAGGTTGGTATAAGTTGCTTTTACAAAAAGTGATAGTTGATGTCTGTATATTTTTACTTTCTTGAAAAAATCTATGTATTAGAATTTCCAAATTCCTCTCATTTTGTCAACATATAATCTGCCAAGTCAACAACTTTTCTATTTTTCGTTGAAATTGACAAAAAATGCATTACTAAAATGCACACCCATGGTTTAATTATTGGTCCAATTGATTGATTCAAATTGTATAATGTGTATTTTTTCGTTCCCCACCATACTAAATTGCCATATTTTCAATTTGTCTTAAAATTTGTTGTTGTGTAAAACTATTCAAATTCTACATTTTTTTACAGAATGTGCAAATTTTGTGAAGCAAAACATAAATGCATGCCAAATATTCCACATGGATGATATAAGGATACCCTCCTCATTTTTATTTGATTTTCTATGTTTTTTCGCAAAACCCGCGTCTAATATTTCCTTGATTGATGTCCAAATGCATGGAGTTTGCCTTGAAAACTCACCTCTAAATATTCTCACACATAATTTGATATCACTAAAATATTACAACAAATACCTTCAAGAATTCTCACACATAATTTGAAAACTTCCCTACAACAATTCTCACACTTGATCCATTTGGCAGCAGAGTCCAATGATGACCATAATAGAAATGTGGACAATTAGGTAGGCATCATTGATCATGATCTTTTAGCAAGTAATGACAAAGATGAAATGGCTTCTGCTGCACCAAAAACTAGTAAGACAAATCAACTTGGAAGATTGTTCTGGCACACTGTTTAAGACATAAATGTATTAAGGTATGTTCTTGAAGTCATCTTGAGAACACATGGATCACATGTATGATTGGTTATAAAAGCATATTTGTGGCTTATGAAATTTAGACAAAACTTGTGAAGCATTGTAGAGAATTATGAGGAGAGATAATGAGCATATTTGTTGCTAAGTGTATTAAACAAAATCCTCGAAATATTGAGGAGCATTGAGAGATGAAGCATCGTGAATATTTGTGAAGGGAAGATCTAGAGCGGATTTTTTTTTTTTTAGGAGTGAAGAGAAGATTTGTGGGAACCTATAAACAATTGGTTATTTGAAAGACACTTGGACTGGCATACATAGTCCTTTGTATAATTTTCAGTATTGTTAGATAGACGTGTGACTGGGTTAAGTGTTCTTCATATGGAAGGAATGTGGCATATTCTTGGAACAACATGGGAAAAGGGAAAATGAGCTGTTGAGGTAGAATTTTGGCAACCCCTATTGTAAGCTGAGAATGACATTTTTTTTCAATATTTTACAAAGGCAGCTTATGTGACCATTAAAGACAAGCAAATAGTTGGTACGTTGAAGATGAAGAAGGTTGAGGACTAAGAACAAGCTCAATAAGAACATATCCATGATGACTACTTGAATATCTTGGTGCTACATATGCTCATATATTTTACATTGACAAATAGTTAATGAGAACAAGGCATAATCGTGGTTCATGACAAGAATGATTGCTTGTTGAATATATTTGAAGCATGTTTAGTTTTAGTTGAACTTGTGAAATATCTATATTGATCAGTTGGACAGTGATAAGTTCCATAGTTCAGTCCCACATTATCTTTGGGGGAGAAGGAAAATAGAGATAGCTCATGAAGCAATCAACAATACTCCTAGTAGGGGGAGTAGTAGAGACGTCCTTGACATCTTTTGTCAAAAGAGAGAGTAACCAAGATAAATCTCAGGGGGAGTATTATCATGAAAACCACTTGCATCAATAACGAGGGCATAATGACAACTCATGAAGTTTTGATGTATGAAAATTTCTAAAACAAAAGTAAAGATCTTTGATGTTTTGTAGCAATTGTTTTACTGAGGCAGATCCAAGCATCTTGAGGTATGTGATAGGGGAAGCAGTCAAGGAAAAGAATATCTCTCCAAATAGTAAAAAGGTGAGGACTTATTGAAAATGAAATGCAACAAAGACACCTTAAAATCATTTTCCATTGATGTCAAAGGGGGAGAAAGAAATCCTAGTAAAACAAGATTGTCAAAAATTGTTCAAATATGATTATGATGAAGAATTAGTCCAAAGAGGGAGCTAGCATCCCAATGATGACAAGCCTTATTTTTTACTAAGGTGTTTCCATCAATGTCAAAGGGGAAGATTGTTGATCATGGTGTTGTCATTGATGTCAACCTTGAGCTTTGATAATGAAGCAAATAATGAAGTCAAGTGTCAATCTTATGTTCAAAGAGAAAACGTTGAAATGCCTTGTTGAAGTAGGTTGATGATGACAAGAACCTTGAAACATTTATGAATCCTTTGAAGCATCTCGAAGCCTTGTGAATCCTTTGAAGAACATTGAAGCAAGAATGAAATAAAAGATCCAAATATGCCATGATGATGCCAAAAGTATGGTCAAGCAAATGATAAACAAGTCAAGCAAAAACTCATTAAGCAAATCTTGAAGAAAATGTTGAAGTGGCTTTGTATCACCTCCATATAACACCTCATTGTTGAGATTTGTATCTTAGGATGTCCTTCATGATCATGCCTAGCATGAAGGGAGATTAATTGAGTAGGAATGGATGTAGTGTGTGAGAAACACTCTACCATTCAGCATGGATTCAATGGTGGAAGCATGCAAAGAGTTCTAAGACTTTTACCTTTTGCATGCGATATTTTTTAATGCAGTAGTGTGATGTTTTAATGCAGAAGTATGATTTTGCATGCAACTAAAATTAGGGATTTGGAAACCCTGATCAGTCACTAAGATTATAAAAAGAGGCATAGGGGTAAAAGTAAGGATACTTAAGAGAGACTTTAGATATTGAAGAGCCAAATAGGTGGGGCACACTTCTGAGAGAGGAGGGTGCATTTCTTGAGGTGAGGGTGCACGTTTGTGAGAGAGTGCGCATTCTTGAGGCTAAGAGGGCTAAGAGAATGGAGGCACATTCTTCAAATAATGATATAATGGTTCTTTGCTCATTTAGAGACTAAGTGATAGTCAGATGGTGTATCTATTGAGCAGACAGAGAAGCAATGAGAGAGGGGCACATTATAGAGGGTGAGTGGCACATTATTCAGTAGCTGAGAGAGTCAAGGAAGAGTGGGGTGCACTTTTCAATGATATAGAGGGGGAACACTTACCTAGGATAAGATCCAGACTTGATTTAGTAAGAGATCAGAGTAGATCAGAGGGCACAGTTGTGATATTGGACACACATGTCAGAGAGGGGAACATTACTTCAGAGACAGTTGCAGCCGTTGAGTATTGAGGTTTCTCCCAGATATATTGCATGTCTTCCAAGGCATTAGGTTTTTCTGTTTATATGATAAAGCTTATTGTAATCATTCTATAATTTATATGGCTCATATTATAGAAAGACCTAGTTTGTTGGTTTTTCCCCAATGGGGTTTCTAGGGTAAATCATTGTGTTAAACTTTATGTGTTTGGTTTTCAGTTCTGCTGTGCATGTTTGACAAGTCAATGAGTTTATGCATCGTTGCTTATACAATCAGATTTTGAGATTTATTTATGTGTATGCATCTGGGAATTGTATTGAAAGTAGTAGAACAGATTATTAGCTCAAAGATAGAAAATCAACATGGTATTAGAGCATTGTCTCTGAAAGAAACCAAGGGTTTTCACAGTGATATTGCAAAGATTGCATAGTGATTTTGCATAGAGTGCACAATACAGTTTGATTCGTGGGTTTGAATCATAGTTCATTAGATCTTCAGGGTCATGGCGATTGGACTGAGTTTTGAAGATAGGTTGGATGGGGAAACCAAATTCAGTGCATGAAAGGAAAGAATCATGTTGTTGTTGGAAGAGACTGAGTTGTGGGATATTGTCAAAGATCCCATTACTGTTCCAATAGATGCAATTGATTTGTCCATGTACAACAAGAGGAAGGTGAAGGCCAATCAAATACTTTTGGATTCCGTGAAGGATCATATGATTCCGCATGTGAGCACAAAGACTCATGCCTATGAGATATGGGAAACATTGATGAAGATATTCCAGAGTGGCAATGAGAACTGCAAGATAGTGCTATGGGAGAAGCTTCACATCGTGAAGATGGTCAAAGATGAGCTAGTTGGAGCATATCTTACCAGAGTGACACAAGTTTGAGATGAAATTGATATAATGGGGGTGAAGATTGTAGATGTAGAGATGGTGCAGTCAACCTTGAAAGGCTTCTCCAAACCATGGGAGACCTTTGTTCGCTGCATCATCGCCGGAGAGAATCTTCCCAACTGGGATATATTGTGGGATGATTTCACTCAAGAGGAGTTGAGATTGGGATCTAGTCTATTAGACCATAAGGAGGGTGATGATGAGGAGATCGTAGTACTTGTGAGCAGAGGCAAGGGAAAAGGTAAGAATAAATTTGGAGGAAAATCTACTTCGAAGGGTGAGAAGGATCTAAGTAAAATCAAGTGTTATGCATGCAACGTGTTTGGCCATTATGCAAGCCAGTGTCCTCATAAGAAGAAGGGAAAGAAGGAGAAATAGGGACATGTTGTAGCTTCTGTTGTCGTGGAGGAGTTCACTGCGAAGTTTGAGAAGGAATTCTCCCTCTTTTATTCTATATCAGGATGTGACAATAATCAACTTGAGGATGAGGTTGATGAGGAATGGATAGATGACAGTGGGTGTTGTAGTCACATGATAGGAAGGCGAGGTGCATTTCTTCTTTTAGAGACATGTCCAGATCAGCTTGTACAGAGTGGAGAGGGAACAATGCATATAGTAAAAGGAGTGGGATGAGTAAGGTTCCAACTCAAGTTTGGAGAACTTCTGGAGGTGTCAGAAGTACTCTATGTTCTAGGGATGAAGGAATATAGACTCTCATTTCTAGCCTTGGAGGATGCAGGGTATGCATTTTTTATCAAGAGTGGACACATATTTACCTATGCATTGGAAGTGGAGTCAGTAGAGCCAACATTGATGGGTCATCAAAGAGATAAGGAGTATGTAGTGCGTGGCCATCCTACATCAGGAGGATTTGGGTGGATATCAGATTCTATATCAGTGTCTGATATAGACAAAGAGTGAGATGCTCCAAGGATTTAAGTGGTACCGAGAAGTCAATCCTCGATTCAGGAAAGTGAGCGAGAAGCTACTTGTTCCAGTTCTGGAAAAAAGGTTAACTGGTATGATTTGATTTATATAGAGGCCTAAGAGCGGGATGAGACATCTTGGAGAAAGAGAGTCAGGCATAGGGTGGTGGATCAACCTATAGAAAACTTCAGAGGGATTTTGGACCAGAGCTCTAGAGGGATTTGGAGCATGGATCAGTGTCAATGACAAAGAGAGAGTGTGAGGCTTCCCTTGAGATGGAATTGATGGAGGAGGCTCATGGATTATCATATTAGAGTGTAGCTGATGCAGCCAGTTCAGAGGGAGCAGTTGCAACAACAGAGGATTTGATAGATCCGAGTGCCAAAAGGACTTCCCTCACTAAGAGGGAGTGTTGAGATTTGTATCTCGGGATGTCCTTCATGATGTTAGGAACCCATGTAAACCTTTCTCTTTACTTTGTTAGTATATTTTTGTTGGATGCATATGCTTCGTAAGTCGTCCTGTGATTATATTGTATTATCCCACATTGCTAGAATATTGTATTATCCCAAATTCATGGGGATTAATTGTTGTTTATATTAGACTTAGTATATAAGTACGTGTTGAGGCCAAAGACGGCATCCACGAGTTATTTGTATTGAGCTTGCTCAAAGGAGGTTGCCCCATTGAAGTGGCTTGCGATCAATAAATCTCTTCTTTGTTCTGTTATTTTTTATATATCATGCATTTTCATCATTTAATTGCTGTAGGTTCCCGACATCCGATATCATAGCACGTTCTTGGGCTCGCTGGGTGGAATTTCTACCAATTTGTTTTTCGCAATGGCTTCCATGCACTATGATTATTGCAATATTTATTTTTCTTTGCATCTGTATTGTTCCTTTCAATTGCAGGTTTGGATATGGGAATAATCCCTATCCACTTAGCTGTGGGAAGTACTTGGGCATATCCCTAAAACTCATTATGAGGAGTACCACAAGAACCCCGAAGTAGCTGGCCCATTGAGAGGACCTTCCAGCGAAAAGGAAAACGAACCCTAACTGAGTGACTAGTTCCCACCCATGAGGTCAACCAAGAGCTGTCGTTTGTGGAAAAACGGTTATCAGTTTTACCTGAGTCGTGGAGTTAGGGGTACTACTCCAATATGCAAGCCATTAGACAACATTGGTAGCCGAGTGAATACCCTAAACCTTTAGGAAACAGAGCATACCTGGGGTCGATATATATTTCCAGCTGATAAATTGTAAATTACATATGTCCAGAGCCGTTGCAGATCAATTTCTTTTTTTTTTGCCATATCTTCTTTGCTTTAGCTCTATTTCCTTTGAAAATTCACTGGAACCCCTGCACTTCCATTCTGCATATTTCCTTCTTGAGGACGCTATCCCAAATTCCACTACCCTAAGCCATAAATCTCACATCTATATATTTTTAGGGTTTGCCATAACTTCTTCGATTTTCACCCAATCGTCTTCAAATTTTTCCACGGTGTTCATTTCCTATTTCTGTTTCTTTGTTCCTCTTGGAAAAAATTTCCCATTTTTTCACCCCGCTTTTGAAATCCCCATTTTTTGCTTCCCTGTCCATTAGAAAGTGTCAAAAACCTAGTTAAACCCCAATTACCCATCAAAGTTTTTCCCAAATCCAAATTTTCCTTTACTAAAGAAGTTTCTATTTTTGTTTTTCTACCCATTCAAAAACATAAAAAAATCTCGGTTATGGTTTTCAACCACGCAAGAGCAAAAAACATGGAGGAAGAACTTGTTGCCCTCAAAACCAAACTCCAAGATCTGGATGAAAAAATTCTCGGTCTCCATCTTCAACATTCAACCATGAATAATAGATGATAGCCAGAGTCTTCTGTAGACACTGGGTTCTCTTCTTCCAACAATTTTCATGGGCCAAATATTGATTTTCCTCACTTCAATGGTGATGATCCAACTTGATGGATATACCAGGCAGAACAATATTTCAATCTGCAAAATACTTTTGATGTCAACAAAGTTCCACTTGCATCCTTTCATTTGGAACATGAAGCCCTTCAATGGTACCATTGGTACATCAAGGCTCATGAAGAGCCAAAATGGATATATTTTTTTCAACTCCTTTTGCAACGATTTGGTCCTAGTGCTTTTGATGACTTCGCAGGAGAAATCACTAAACTTCGCCAAATTGGCACTATGAGAGAGTATCATACAGAATTTGAGAAACTGGCCAATCACACAGAAGGATTTCCTGATGAATTCTACATTAGTTTTTTTGTCAATGGTCTGAAGGATGCAATCCGATCTGATGTTAAAATGTTCTGTCACAACACAATGATGGAAGCCCCAAGGTTGGATAAGTTGGCAAAGGATAAGATCACAGCCCAACAATGATCCAAATCCATTTTTGTTCCATTCTGAAATATGGTTTCCTAATGACCAGCTCCTAGAGAATTTGCTATCAAGCATTTGTTTGAAGCATAGATACCGAAATGTAGAGAAAAAGGGCTTTGTTATAATTGTGATGAGAAATTCACTCGGGGACACAGATGTGTTGAGAAAAATATCTATTTCTTGGATGTAGATTCTCTACCTCCAACTGAATTGGTGAACAAGATAAGGATACAATATATGATGAGGTCGACATTCAGTAGCCTCCTGTTGACCCTCCTTCTCAGGACGACCACCCAGAGATATATCTCCATGCTTTAGCCTGAGTCACCACCCCACAAACAATGTGGGTCAAGGGTTACTTCAAGAAGATCCCTTTTACAATACTCATTGATTCTAGTAGCACTCATAACTTCATTGACCCTTGGAGCGCAAAACAGGCTGATTGTTTTGTCCATACTTGCTCCAACTTTGGTTTCATGATTTCCAATGGGGGCACCTTACCTTGCAAGGGAAAGTTTCACAATATGCATATCTCTATTGGATATTATAAACCGCGCTCCGATATTTTTTCCTTGGCCTTAGGCCGATGTGATGTGGTTTTGGGCGCTCAATGGTTACGCACACTTGGCCCCATCTTATGGGATTTTGCTGAACTTTGGATGCAGTTTTCAGTCAATGGGAAAAAACACACATTAAAGGGATTAAAACCAAGGTCTCTCAGCATCATTAGTTCACATCGCATGGAAAATATCCTTAAGAAGAATTCACACGATGTCATCACTTAGCTCCATTCCATTTAGATGAACCCATCAATGGTCTCCACTACTCCTTTAGATCTACAATTTTTTTTGGATAGATATGCATGTGTCTTTACTAAACCAGTGGGATTGCCACCTTCAAGACTAGAGGACTATTGATGTATATGTAACTTCAGAATGTATTTCACCTATGTATTTCATCTATGTATATTGTACTCTTATAGAGATGTTATTATTCCTCTATACGAAAGCATCGTCATTTGTATTGACAAGTGTCGCAAGTGTCGTAACTTGCCGATGGGTTATTAGACCACCATGTGTGGGGTCGGCCCTAATTAAGTTAACCATGGGTTATTAGACTGAGTTAGACAAGTCGGCCTTGTTGGTTTATTTGGCAGGACAAGGTCTGTATAAATAGAGATTGGGAGATCTCTATTTGATCATCTCATTACTTACTCTTCCATCACTCGGAAAGTGGTGCACATGTGAGGAGGAGGATTAGTTGCTAGGAGAAGACTATCTCTTGTACTTTGGTTGTATCATTGCTCTCTCTATCTCTGAGGAAGTTGTGGGGTTTTTCACCTTTATGATTTTCCCCAGTGAAACTCTATGTGTCTATTGTCTCATGTGATTGCTTGGTGTGATTGATATGCATTGTTATACTTGATATGTTGTACATGTTATTCTCTCAGTAAAGATCCTAGAGTATTTTTGAATTAATTCTCAAAAATTAACATGGTATTAGAGCTTCCCTGAGAAGAAGACATTGTGTAGTGGCGGAAACTAGGGTTTCTTGTTTATTGGGTTTCTCTCCACAGATTTTGGAAAAGCAGTAAGGTAGATTGACTCTACTCATCAAGTAGAATCTTTCTGTCCAATCAGAATTCAATTCTGGGCAATTTCATTTTCAGCCCTAAAATTTAGGGTTTCCACAAAAATAGGAATTTCTGAATTCTGAGGACATAGCTGGAAGCTCCTTGGAAAAATCAAAGTTTAGAGCTTTGGATCGATATTTTTGGTTGGGTGAAGCTCCGGGAAACTCAAACCCTAATTCAGGGTCCTCCTAAGTGAACCCGGGAAGACTAAAAGGCATTTTTGAAGGGTGAAACTTTGCATATCTCAAATTCTGAATATACCAGGTTGATCAGCTCATCGAGGCGCATCTTTCTATCCTTTCAGAAAGTTGAAATTCACATTTTGAATTTTTAGGGTTTCTCTAACAAACCCTAATCCGGGACTAGATCCAATTTTCAGCAAATCAAGTGGTAAGACCTAAATCTTTTCTATTTCCATTTGAAGTACTCTTTAAAGATGTCTCACCACACCAAGCTTGAGGATAAGCTTGAAGGGACTGATAACTTCCGAGCATGGAAGTATAGGATTGGGTTAATCCTGGAAGAAAATGAGTTGGACACTTATATAAGTGAAGAGGTCCCTGTCCCAGAGGGAGAAGAGGCTAAGGCTTTTCACAAGAAGAACTTGGTCAAGGAAAAGAGGATCATTGTTGATTCTATCAAGGACCATCTCATTCCACATGTGTCATCTCTAAAGACACCCAAGGCAATGTTTGACTCTTTGACCAAGCTGTTTGAAGGGAAGAACATATATCGGAAGATGACTCTACGGAACCAATTGAAAGGGGTAAAGATTCAGAATGGAGAGACCATTCAATCCTATTTCTCCAAGGTCTCTCAGATCAAGGAACAACTCGAAGCTATGGATGAAATGGTGGAGAATGGTGAAATTGTCATGACCACTCTGAATGGCCTACCTAGGTCATGTGATTCCTTCATTCAAGGAATATGTGCAAGAAGGAAGTTGATCTCCTTTAGTAGATTGTGGGAGGAATGTTCACAAGAAGAGGCTAGGCTTGTAGCCCGAGAAGAAAAGATGGGAAGTGAAGATCAATCTCTCACAGCTCACACCAAAAGAAGCAATCCCAAGAAGGAGCACTCTCATCACAAGAAACCTCTTAAAAAGGGTAAGAAGGATCTGAGATGCTTCACATGTAATGAGAAGGGACACTTTGCAGCAGATTGTCCCAAGAACAAAAGGGACAACAACTTGAACAAGAAGAAGAAAGGCAACAAGAAGAGATATCATGCTCATGCTGCTGAGGATGATGAACCTCCCAAGAAGAAGGCTAGAGCAGAAAGTGATGACTCATCTAGTGAAGATGAATATGTTCTAATCTCTGCTCTCATAGGTACTATCTCTCATGGATGTAAGGATTGGCTTATTGATAGCGGGGCTTCCAAACACATGAATGGGTTTAAAGAATCTTTTGCAAATCTATCTGAACATGAGTCACCCCATAAGGTGAAACTCGGGGATGACTATCAATATCCTATCAAAGGAAGTGGTGAAGCCTCCTACAACCTAGACTCTGGGAAGTCCTTGAAGACGAAAGATGTTGTATATGTACTTGGGCTAAAGAAGAACATACTCTCCATATCTGCATTAGATGCAAAAGGCATGAGGGTTGCATTTGTAGATGGCCAAGTCCTAATGTGGCCAAAGGGTAAATCTATAGATGATGCAGTGGTGATTGGAGAACACGAGGGAGGATTGTACAAATTAAAGGGACAACCTGAACATGCCATGGTAAATGAATCCATGGAGCCAAGTGAACTTTGGCATAGAAGGCTTGCACATGTGCACTATAGGGCACTACCAATTGCAAGTAAAGCAGTAGAGGGTCTTCCTGAAATCAAGACCAAGCACGAAGGTGTTTGCAAAGGGTGTGCAAAAGGAAAGAACATAAAGAAGGCATTTCCAAGCAGTGAAAGCAAATCAAAAGGAATCTTGGAAATTATCCACTCCGATGTATGCGGTCCGATGTCATCCAGTTCTCTGAGTGGGTATGTATGCTATGTCTCTTTCATTGATGATTTCTCTAGGAAGAATTGGATTTATTTCTTGAAGAACAAAGATGAAGTGTTTGATAAGTTCAAGGAATTCAAAGCCTTAATGGAAAATCAAACTGATAAGAAGATCAAGACCTTCAGATCCGACAATGGCGGAGAATTCACTTCAGGTGATTTCAAGAAGCTATGCGGTGATTCAGGGATTAAGAGGGAGTTGACTGCTCCCTACAATCCACAACAGAATGGAGTTGCAGAAAGGAAGAATAGAACAATCATGGAAGCAGCACGGGCAATGCTGCATGACCAGGATCTTCCCATGCATCTATGGGTAGAAGCAGCTAGGACAGCTGTATATGTGCAGAAAAGAACACCTCACAAGATATTGGACAACAAGACACCATAAGAGGTATTCTCTGGTAAGAAACCTGAAGTCATCCATCTCAGAATATTTGGTTGTCCAGTATACACTCATGTTCCAAAGGAAAAAAGGACAAAGCTAGATCCTTCAAGAAAGAAGGGCATCTTTGTGGGGTACAGTGAAAGCTCGAAGGCTTACAAAATATACTTTCCAGGGTTCAAGAAGATTGATGTCAGTAGTGATGTAACATTTGATGAAAACTTATCCTTCATCAAATCAAGAAAGACACCTGTTGAAGATCATGAAGAACCAAAGGAAAATAGATTTCAAGACACCACCATGACTGAATCAATTCCAAAAGCAGATCGTGAAGTTGAAGATCCACAAATACCTGTAGATCCACCTCGTGAGAATAACTCTCATAAGAGGAAACCTGCATGGGATAGAGAGCTCATTAAAGATGCAGAAAGATATGGCATTCCAGAAGAAGAACACAAAGCAAAGAAGAGAACTAGATCACATACCTGCTATGTTGTTTTACTCTGTGATATTATGAACAAAGAACCTTCCAGTTATGAAGAGGTAGTGGAAAAGAAAGAATGGAAGGATGCCATGGTCGAGGAATACCAGTCAATCATGAAGAATGATGTTTGGGATGTAGTCCCAATGTCATATCCCAAATTTGGTATTGGGTCAAAATGGCCTAATCACATTGGCCCTATTCATTAGAGTTTGTCAAATTGATGCTAAAGGTCAAATAATTGCCAAGGAGGAAAATTACTAGTTTCCTAGGTTTGGGGTGGAAGCTTTGGGATTTGGAATAATGGGGATAATAAATGATGTTTGAACATTAGAATGGCATAAATATTTAATAAAGGAGATAAATAAATATATACAAGTGAAAATCAAAGTGGCATTTCATCATGAAGACACATGGAGGAAGTGGGACCCACATATGGCTAGATTTTCCCACTACACTTGGCATCATTCTCTCACCAATTCGAATTCAAGGTGAATGGTAACATACTTGGGGGAGTCCAAAAGGTATTATTCATTGCATTACTCATCCAAGGTCGAAATATAGAGGAAGATTAACTCCCATGGAAGAGGAAAAGGCAATTTGGAGCTAGTGAGACACTTGGGCTAGATTCCCTAGCTCTATGACAACAATGATGAAGATGCTATGACACCTATGACACAAATCAGACCTGAAGGCTGACATATGACATATATGACATGTCAGGGCTAAAAATAGACTCCAAGAGGGCGCTCAAGGGTGTTAGGGCAGCTAAGATGCTTCCACATGTGATTTGGTGGAAGTGGGAGACTAGGAATTGTTGTACAAGTGGCGTTCTTTGGAATCTCTTCCCAACTTGAGTTGGCATGAGTCTCTTGGAAGGAATTCGACCCATGGAGGACATTAGAAGTTTATAAATGTCAATAACAAAGAATGAAACCAGCTTTTGATCATTTTTAGAATTTGCAATTGCATTTGTGAAGAGGGAGAGCTAGTGGATGACTAGTTTCTTGCCTTAGCCAATTTCGAGGGTGAAAGATTCCCATCCAAGTTGGAAATTGGAAAGGCCATTCAGACCTTTCATTTGGAGCTTTAATGGAGTCTTTATTTGCAGGTGTAAGCTATAGGGCAGCTCATGGTTTCTTCTATTGCAGCTCGCTCCTTCAACCATTTCCAATTTTGATGGCATATTCTTGATCCTTGAGG
This sequence comes from Larix kaempferi, assembly GCA_027924585.1. NCBI lineage: Eukaryota > Viridiplantae > Streptophyta > Pinopsida > Pinales > Pinaceae > Larix > Larix kaempferi. The sequence goes on from BSBM01000590.1 coordinate 877,101, forward strand.
GAGGGCGTTTTTGGTGAGCTATTGTACTCTTTGGGGGAGCTTCTAATGCCCCATTTCTTTTGTAATATGAATTAAATACTCTGTTCTTCATCTCCAAAAAGTTTCAGGTCGAAATTCCAAGTAGAAATGTATAAATCTCATTTTTAATGGAAGAACAATGCCATTTCCCCACTACCTTGTTGTGAGCCAATGTATTGATGATGATTTCGAATGAATGGATGATTCTCTGATATATTTGTGATAAATATACTGCCATGGATGTATTATACAAGTTTCATGTACTGTACTTGAGCATTTGAAGCATTTTACTCAGTTTAATTGCATTGGGAGAAGAAATAGTGCCATTTCCCCAAGGGTCGAATTGAGGATTTTTGCAGTTGAATGGAAGAGGGTGAGAACAGTTGTAATAAACCATTAATGGTGCATATGAGAACTTAATAACATAATTAACACATTACATACCTCTGTTCATAAATTTGAGTGGGTTTGGAGGCATTTGGGAAGCCATTTTCAGTACTTACCTTAGGGGGATTTGAACCCCAAATTACTAGTAAAATTGCATACTTGGTCCAGAATCTTAAGAGAGTTTGCAGAGGTCTTTTGGTGGCCATATGTTATCCCTGAACATCATATTCAATTCCTAATATCATTCATAAACCTTCCTTGAAGATTTGAAGGCATTTGGAGTCAATTTGAGACCTAGAGACCAATACTAGTCAAAGGGAAATCACTAGTAAAGTTACCTACATTGACCAGAATTGAAAGAGTATTTGCAGAAGTGTTTTAAAGGTACAAAGGTATCCCTAAAACACATATTTATGTTCTAATATCATTCATATACCTTCTCAGAAGATTTGGGATCATTTGGGGCAAATTTGGGACCTAGAGATCGAAACTAGTCAAAGGTCGAACCAAGGAAAAAAGTGGAAAATTGCAATTTTAATAAAAATTCCTAACAAGGGACATTACAGTGGTATCAGAGCATGGTCCTTGCACCTGTGTATTAGGTACCTACATTCAAGAATAATTGGCAGCCATGTCTTACTATTATGATGAATCCTATGAGTACAATTCTTATGAAGAATATGCAGATGCTTATGAGCAATATGAAGCAGAATGTGAATGGTATGAGGAAGAGGTGCCATCATGCAACACTTCTTACAATTTCAAGAGAAATAAAGATTATTCTTATGACTTTAAATCTGATGAATATGAATGTGTCACACCAACCAAGGATAATTCTATGAGTGAGTTCCAAAGATGGAGAGCAAATTATAAAACCTTGCCCCAGCAATATCAAAAATATCAAGAATATCTTGCTTCGAGCAAAAATACACAAAATGCCATGTCTTTTGAGTACTATGCTGAACATGTTTTTGAAAATAGGCCCAAAAATGAAGATGTGGAGTTAGTGAAGAAAGGTTTATGCCCTTCTTGTAAGAACCCTTGGAGCGAGTATCATATATGTGTGCATGAAATGATGTCCTCTTTGATGAGAGCTTTTGAGATTTATTCAAGAAGGGATTCCAAATATACCGATCCTAAGGAAAACAAGGGGAAAAATGAATCAGCTTGCTTGAAGGAGAAAAATGAAGAGACATCACAAGAGCATGAAGAATATTCTATTGAAAATATGGAAGATCATTTCGAGACACCTTCTAGCTTATACATGAACCAAAGAGCATCTACTGATGGATGCTTAAACTATGAAGGAGTACCTACTGATGGGTGCTCACACCTCTATGTTGGTGACATAGAGATCACTTTTGAAAGTGTTGCTGCAAGCCCAAGTTCCATTAAGCATGATAATGAAGACCTTGTAGCAGTTGAAGAAGAACCAAGATCAACTTCCCCATCACCACTTGAGCTTCATGAAGTTGGTCCAAGCAAAAATAAAGAAGATGAGGAGGTTCATTTGCAAGAGCCTCATTTTCTTGAAGGGTCCTTAAAGATGAATGAAAAGAAGATCCAAGAGTCCCTCAGCATTCTCCATGAGACTCAAGCATTGGTGTCAAATTCTTGTTGGAGAGCTACTTCATTGGAGGAAACATCCTTCCTTGAAGATATGGAGAAGATTCAAAGAGCAATGTGCCACATCAAAGGTAATTTCATGTCTTTGCTTTTTGATAGAAACCATTTGTTTGAGCTTAATGAATTGTTACATGATGCATACTTGAAGAATAATGAGGATATTCATAAGCTCACAATTCAAAATGAACAACTTCTTGAAAAGTTGCAAGATACTTGTTTTTCCTCCTATGTTTCAGATTGTCAAATGGTAGATTGTTTGGAGGATTCTCATGACATGGTGGATCATGAGAAATGTGAAAATTTGAATGTTCTTGATGTGTTTGGAGATGAACTTGAAGAGATCCAAACACTTGATGTGGTGGAAGAAGAATTTGAATTGCCTATTGATGAAGGTTGTGCAATTTTTAAAGAAGAGCATGATTCATCTACATTGGAACCAAACTATGACAAAGAGTTCACACTTTTGAAGGAGCTGCATGATACTACCCATATGGATCCTCCCCATGATGAAACTTCTGTACTTTTTTTATCATTTGGGTGATTTGGTTCATTCTCCTACATCCTACAATTCCATGTTTTGCAACATTAGTCTCAATGAAGTATGGGTGAAAGGGTTCTTTTTGATGGTGCCACATGAGGAGTATGATATGGTTGGAGCACATTCTTATTCACATTTGCAGCAGCATACTTTATTACTTTATGATGATGCACATCTACATGGATGCACCTATGATATGCATTTGAGTCACTTGAAGACTCATGGTTTTTCTTGCTCAACACTTGATTCATTTGATGTTGGAGGAACTTCATCCAACACTTGGGTGAATAGATTTATGATTGGAGAACATTTTTGTTGGAAGCCACATACTTTGTTATATCTTTATGATGATCACATTCAGGGATGTATGGGTGAGACTTCTTTGAGTCATTTGAAGTCTCGTTTTTTCTGCTCATTATTTGGTTCAGATTTTAGTGGAGATTCTTCATTCACTTCTTGGATGAAAGAATACATGGCTGAATATTTTGATGCATCTCACATCCTTTTGGAGCAGCTTTATAGGACATGGGATCCTCACCTATGTCATTGGAGCAGATTTGATTGGTCACTTGAAGCTTGTATGCACTTGGAAAACGGTGGTCTACTTGCTTGGAGGTATAAGCACTTTCATGATTCTTTGATGAAGCACCTCCTTGATATTAATTTTCATTATGTAGTTATGTACTTTGATGATATATATTTTGTACTCATGATGTTTGGAAGAATGCATACAAGAAAATGGGATCCAGGAATCCTCTTATATGATGGTATGGGTTGGAGAGCACTCTTAATTGTTCGGGTGCAATACAAGCAATGGGACCCTGGAATAATTTTTATCTCATTGGTTTCAAATTTTTTGGGGAAACAAGCAGTATGGGAGATGGATTTCCCCACTTAATAAAGCGATTTTTATCAGAGTAGTGCAGCATCAAGTATGTTGGTTCCTCTCTAAAATCTTCATGGAAACTCAAAGACTCAAGGTTGGGCAATTCAATGGCAACTTCAAAGAATTATACAGAAAGCAGGTTCTTCAACACCCATGTTTAAAATTGCTTGAGGACAAGCAATATTGGGAAGGGAGGATTTGTCATATCCCAAATTTGGTATTGGGTCAAAATGGCCTAATCACATTGGCCCTATTCATTAGAGTTTGTCAAATTGATGCTAAAGGTCAAATAATTGCCAAGGAGGAAAATTACTAGTTTCCTAGGTTTGGGGTGGAAGCTTTGGGATTTGGAATAATGGGGATAATAAATGATGTTTGAACATTAGAATGGCATAAATATTTAATAAAGGAGATAAATAAATATATACAATTGAAAATCAAAGTGGCATTTCATCATGAAGACACATGGAGGAAGTGGGACCCACATATGGCTAGATTTCCCCACTACACTTGGCATCATTCTCTCACCAATTCGAATTCAAGGTGAATGGTAACATACTTGGGGGAGTCCAAAAGGTATTATTCATTGCATTACTCATCCAAGGTCGAAATATAGAGGAAGATTAACTCCCATGGAAGAGGAAGAGGCAATTTGGAGCTAGTGAGACACTTGGGCTAGATTCCCTAGCTCTATGACAACAATGATGAAGATGCTATGACACCTATGACACAAATCAGACCTGAAGGCTGACATATGACATATATGACATGTCAGGGCTAAAAATAGACTCCAAGAGGGCGCTCAAGGGTGTTAGGGCATCTAAGATGCTTCCACATGTGATTTGGTGGAAGTGGGAGACTAGGAATTGTTGTACAAGTGGCGTTCTTTGGAATCTCTTCCCAACTTGAGTTGGCATGAGTCTCTTGGAAGGAATTCGACCCATGGAGGACATTAGAAGTTTATAAATGTCAATAACAAAGAATGAAACCAGCTTTTGATCATTTGTAGAATTTGCAATTGCATTTGTGAAGAGGGAGAGCTAGTGGATGACTAGTTTCTTGCCTTAGCCAATTTCGAGGGTGAAAGATTCCCATCCAAGTTGGCAATTGGAAAGGCCATTCAGACCTTTCATTTGGAGCTTTAATGGAGTCTTTATTTGCAGGTGTAAGCTATAGGGAAGCTCATGGTTTCTTCTATTGCAGCTCGCTCCTTCAACCATTTCCAATTTTGATGGCATATTCTTGATCCTTGAGGGAGGGCGTTTTTGGTGAGCTATTGTACTCTTTGGGGGAGCTTCTAATGCCCCATTTCTTTTTTAATATGAAGTAAATACTCTGTTATTCATCTCCAAAAAGTTTCAGGTCGAAATTCCAAGTAGAAATGTATAAATCTCATTTTTAATGGAAGAACAATGCCATTTCCCCACTACCTTGTTGTGAGCCAATGTATTGATGATGATTTCGAATGAATGGATGATTCTCTGATATATTTGTGATAAATATACTGCCATGGATGTATTATACAAGTTTCATGTACTGTACTTGAGCATTTGAAGCATTTTACTCAGTTTAATTGCATTGGGAGAAGAAATAGTGCCATTTCCCCAAGGGTCGAATTGGGGATTTTTGCAGTTGAATGGAAGAGGGTGAGAACAGTTGTAATAAACCATTAATGGTGCATATGAGACCTTAATAACATAATTAACACATTACATACCTCTGTTCATAAATTTGAGTGGGTTTGGAGGCATTTGGGAAGCCATTTTCAGTACTTACCTTAGGGGGATTTGAACCCCAAATTACTAGTAAAATTGCATACTTGGTCCAGAATCTTAAGAGAGTTTGCAGAGGTCTTTTGGTGGCCATATGTTATCCCTGAACATCATATTCAATTCCTAATATCATTCATAAACCTTCCTTGAATATTTGAAGGCATTTGGAGTCAATTTGAGACCTAGAGACCAATACTAGTCAAAGGGAAATCACTAGTAAAGTTACCTACATTGACCAGAATTGAAAGAGTATTTGCAGAAGTGTTTTAAAGGTACAAAGGCATCCCTAAAACACATATTTATGTTCTAATATCATTCATATACCTTCTCAGAAGATTTGGGATCATTTGGGGCAAATTTGGGACCTAGAGATCGAAACTAGTCAAAGGTCGAACCAAGAAAAAAAGTGGAAAATTGCAATTTTAATAAAAATTCCTAACAAGGGACATTACACCCAAGACCTGAAGGGAAGTTTGTTGTGACTTCCAAGTGGATCTACAAGATCAAGCATGCTGCAGATGGCAGCATAGAAAAGTACAAAGCAAGATTTGTAGCTCGTGGCTTCTCTCAAAAAGAGGGAATATACTATGAAGAAAATTTTGCTCCTGTAGCCAAATACACCTCCATTGGATCAGTACTTGCTCTAGATGCAGTGATGAAATGGAAGATACACCAGATGGATGTCAAGACAACTTTCTTGAATGGTGTAGACGAGGAGGAAGTGTATGTGGAGCAGCCACTTGGTTTTGAGACACATGACAGGGAGTCATATGTGTGCAGATTGAAAAAAGCCTTGTATGGCTTGAAGCAAGCTCCTAGGACTTGGTATGGTAGGATGGAAAACTTTCTATCCAGCTTGGGATTTACCAAGAGTAAAGCAGATTCCCACCTTTATTACAAGGTTGAGGAAGGCAATCCTGTGATACTACTCTTGTATGTGGATGACCTATTTGTAAAAGGTGAGGATGGATTGATTGCCGATACTAAGAGGAAGCTTGCTGCTGAGTTCGAGATGAAGGACTTGGGGATGATGCACTATTTTTTAGGCATGGAGGTGTGGCAGAGTGCAGATGGGATCTTCCTTGGACAAGGGAAGTATGCAATAGAGATTTGGAAGAGGTTCTGGATGATGGACTGCAAGGCCATGGCCACACCTATGGCATTGAACTTGAAGCTTCTGTGTGATGCTTCATCTTATCCGGTTGATGTCACGATGTATCATCAGATGATTGGGTCCTTGATGTACCTGACGAACACGAGACTAGATATTTTCTTTGTGGTGAACACATTGAGCCAATTCCTGACAGATCCAAGGAGTGTTCACCTGGTTGCTGTAAAGCATATTCTGAGGTACTTGAAGGGTACAGTTGATTATGGCTCAAGTATGATGCGAATCAAAAGTTTAACCTGCAGAATTATGTTGATTCAGACTGGGCAGGCAGTGCTGCAGATAGGAAGAGTACATCTGAGTGCTGCTTCAGTATAGGATCAAGTGTGACCTCTTGGTTTAGCAGGAAGTAGTCCTGTGTAGCACTGAGTACAGCCGAGGCAGAGTATGTTGTAGCATGTTTAGCTAGTTGTGAGGCAATATGGCTCCGAAAGCTACTGTCTGAGTTATTTGATCTCCTGTTGGAGGCTACTGGTATCTTTTGTGAAAACCAGAGTTGTGTGAAGCTGTTCGAGAACCCATTGTTCCACGACAGGTCGAAACACATTGAGATCAAATATCACTATATTGGGGATATGGTGCAGAGAGGAGCAATGAAGCTCCTGTATGTTGCGACAGATGAGCAGATTGTAGATGTACTGACGAAGCCACTAGCCATAGTGAAGTTCGAGTACTTCAGAGAGAGGCTTGGTGTTCTTCAGATTGATGACACTTTGATGAAGAAGTGATGGACACATTTGCAGGAACCATTTCGATCATGATGAGAGGAGGATCCTTCCATGGTTGTGGATGTAAGTGCTGGATGATGAGCATCAGGACGATGCTCCAATTACTACTCTATATATGCATCATGTTGGATGCTTGATATATTTGTATATGCATCATGTTGGATGCTTGTTATGATCAGTTGGATCATGTATATGTATATGCATCATGTTGGATGCTTGGACCATGTATCTGTATATGTATCAAGTGGATACGTTGTATGATCAGGTAGATCATGTATGTTGATATATATCAGGTGGATACATTGTATGATCAGGTGGATACATTGTATGATCATGTGGATCATGTATGATGATATGTATCAGGTATATACTTGGTATGCATCAGGTGGATGCATTATATGATCAGGATGATCATGGATGACGAGCCTCAGGATGTTGCTCCAGATGACATGCATCAGGACGATGCAGTGATGATGATCAGGATGATCATGTGTATATCAGGATGATGTATGGTGAGTATCAGGTTGATACTCTGTGGCTGTGGATAGGTTGTGCAAGGGTAGCATGTAATAAGTCCTGGAGATCTGGACAGGATGAAAAAGGCCTCAAATGCTCTTTAGAGATCTTGCTTGGCAAGATACTCTTTTAAGGTTTTTCTAGACCACATGTAATAAGTCTCGGAGATCTGGACAGGATGAAAAAGGCCTTAGATGCTCTTTAGAGATCTTGATTTGCAATACACTCTTTTAAGGTTTTGTGGGGACCACATATAATAAGTCCTAGAGATCTGGATAGGATGAAAAAGGCCTCAGATGCTCTTTAGAGATCTTGCTTGGAAAGACACTCTTTTAAGGTTTTGTGGTAGGGGTCACATGTAATAAGTCCTGGAGATCTAGACATGATGAAAAAGGCCTCAGATGCTCTTTAGAGATCTTGCTTGGCAAGACACTCTTTTAAGGTTTTGTGATAGTCACATGTAAAAGATCCTGGGAGGTCTGATAGGTTGAGCTGTGTGCTCGTAAAATACCTGGGATGCTCTTTCGAGGTTTTTTTGACGCACGTAATCAGTCCTGAGGATTCCACAGTATGGCTAGTGATGATGAAGACCTACAGGTGGTGGGCCTACATCCAGTATGAAAAAGGACTGGCTCTGTAGAACTTCCTATGACGAGTAGATCGGAGATTGATTGAGATAGCAGCAATAGTGACGATGACGATGACGATGATTCGAGGATGATGATTTGCTGATGATGATCTAGAGAAGAAGACTTTTGCTAACAAATCTGTGTCGAGAAATACCTTCCTAGGTAAGAGGGAGTGTTGATGTATATGTAAATTCGGAATGTATTTCACCTATGTATATTGTACTCCTATAGAGATGTTATTATTCCTCTATACGGAAGCATCGTCATTTGTATTGGCAAGTGTCGCAAGTGTCATAACTTGCCGATGGGTTATTAGACCACCATGTGTGGGGTCGGCGCTGATTAAGTTAACCATGGGTTATTAGACTGAGTTAGACAAGTCAGCCCTGTTGGTTTATTTGGTAGGACAAGGTTTGTATAAATAGAGATTGGGAGATCTCTATTTGATCATCTCATTACTCACTCTTCCATCACTCGGAAAGTGACGCACATGTGAGGAGGAGGATCAGCTTCTAGGAGAAGACTATCTCTTGTAATTTGGTTATATCATTTCTCTCTCTATCTCTGAGGAAGTTGTGGGTTTTTTCACCTTTATGGTTTTCCCGAGTGAAACTTTGTGTGTCTATTGTCTCATGTGATTGCTTGGTGTGATTGATATGCATTGTTATACTTGATATGATGTACATGTTATTCTCTTAGTAAAGATCCTAGAGTATTTTAGAATTAATGCTCAAAAATTAACAAGGACCATCATATCCATATCCTTCTTGGAAGCATTCCTCCCAACATCAAACCCTAATGCTACCCATTTCACCAAAAAACATAGATTGAGATGCTCGTTCGGGACTTACTGAAGCGAGGTATTATTCACCCTAGTACCAGTTCCTTTTCTTCACCAGTTCTTCTTGTCCGAAAAAAATATGGGTCATGGCGCCTCTGCATTGAATTTTGAGCACTTAATCACCTCACAATCAAGGATAAGTTTCCAATTCCTGTTGTTGATGAGATTCATGGTGCTCATTTTTTCTCCAATTTGGATCTTTGTTTTGAGTATCATCAAATTCGGGTTCATGGGGATGATATCCCTAAAACAACTTTATGCACACACGATGGCCACTATGAGTTTTTGGTCATGCCCTTTGGCCTCACTAATTCTCCTTCCACATTCCAGGAATTAATGAATAAAATATTCCATCCCTACTTGCGTAAATTCATTCTGGTCTTCTTTGATGATATCCTCATCAATAGTAAAACATGGGATGAGCATCTCCAGCATCTGGGTCTTGTACTACAACTTTTCTCTGATCATCATATCCATGCCAAATAGTCTAAATGTGTTTTTGGACAAGAGGAATTAGAGTAAATTGGGAATATTATTTCATCACAAGGGGTTCGCGTGGATCCTGCCAAAATAGATGCCATGAAAAATTGACCGCATCCTCAAACACTCAAGAGCCTTCATGGGTTTTTGGGATTGACTGGCTACTACCGCAAGTTTGTCAAGGATTACGGGAATAGTGCAACTCCATTAACCGCTCTATTGAAAAAGGATGCTTTTACATGGACACATGCTACTCATTATGCATTTGACAAACTGAAACAAGCTATGCATAATACACCTGTTCTAGCTATGCCCAATTTCCCCAAGCCCTTCACTATTGAGAGTCATGCTTGCGACAATGGAATTGGTCTTGTTCTCCTTCAAGATGAACATCCCATTGCATTCACCAACAAAGCCCTTTTGGTAAGAATTTAGTCGCCTCTACATATGAGAAGGAAATGATGGTTATTTTGCATGCAGTACAGTAGTGGAGGCCATACCTATTAGGGAGTCATTTCTGCATCAAGATTGATCACCAGAGTCTGAAATATTTCTTGGAACAATGGGTCTCCTCCCTAGCAAAACAAAAATGGGTTAGAAAACTCATGGGTTATGACTATGAGATCACTTACAAGAAGGGTAGGGACAATATTGTGGCGGATTCTCTTTCTTGCACATTTGATGACCAAGTTTCTCTTTCAGCTATTTCTATGCATGTTCCAAATTGGTTGCAATCTGTTCAGTAGGGTTATGTCAATGACTCATCTTTATGTCAAATCATCCAATGGTTGGCAAAAAACTCTTATGTTGTACCACATTACTCTTGGGATGGCACTTCCTTGAGATACAAGGGTCGTCTTGTGCTTTCCCAGAGCACAGATCTTCAACAAGTTGTCTTCTATGAACTCCATGCTTCTCCATCAGAAAGGCACTCCGGGTTCCTCAAAACGTATGAGCAGGCACATCGTAACTTCTTTTGGAAGGGAATGAAAAGGACAATTCAACATATGGTGGCTGAATGTGATACCTGCCAACGCAACAAGGGTGAAACGACACTCCTTCCGGGATTGCTCGAACCATTTCGCATCCCTACACGGATTTGGACAGATATTTCTATGGATTTCATTGAAGGGCTCCCTAAATCTGGATTGGAGATAGTGATTTTGGTTGTGGTTGATTGCCTCTCCAAATATAGTCATTTTTGTGCCCTCAGCCATCCCTATACCGCCTCCTCAGTTGCACAATTTTTCCTGGACCATATCTTCCACCTTCATGGAATCCCTTCTTCCATTGTCTCAGATCGTGATGCAACTTTCACCAATCATTTTTGGACAGAACTATTTCTCCACACTGGCACCAAACTGAAGATGAGTTCAGGGTATCACCCACAAACAAATGGTCAGACCAAAATTATCAACAAATGTTTGGAAACTTATCTTCATTGCTTCACCTCTGAACAACAACGTTAGTGGGAAAAGTGGCTCCCTCTCATTGAATGGTGGTACAATACCTCCCACCTCACCGCATCTAAAATTACTCCATACGAAGCAGTCTATGGTCAGGCACCGCCAATGCTTCTTCCATACACCCCCGGCAGTTCACCAGTTCAGGAAATTGACATGGTGATTCAAACTTGCGATCAGATTCTTCCCATTTTGCAGGACAATCTTCACATGGAAAGAAATCGAATGAAACAACAAGCCGATCAACACCATTCTGAGCGCACTTTTCAAGCAAGTGATATGGTTTTTCTTCGTCTACAGCCTTACAAGAAATCATCCCTGAAAATCAAAGGGAATCATAAGCTCACTCCAAAGTTCTATGGGCCATATAGGTTCTTCAGAAGATTAGGTCCGTTTCTTATAAATTGGAACTTCCTTCTTCTTCCCGCATTCATCCAGTATTTCATGTCTCTTGTCTAAAGAAAGTTCTTGGCACCAACATCAGAGCACAAACTATTTTACCAGAACTAGATAATGAAGGATCCATAATTTTGGAGTCAGATTGCATCCTCAATAGGTGCACTCATCAGCTTCTCTCTCAATCCATCACATAGGTATTAATTTAGTGGCATGAAATGCAACCAGAGGATGCTACATGGGAACCACTCCTTCATATTCAACAACAATTTCCACATCTAAAGATTTGAGGACAAATATTTTTCTAAGGGGGAGGGGATGTTAGGAACTCGTGTCAACCCTTCTCTTTACTTTGTTAGTTTATTGTTTTTGGAGGCATATGCTTTGTAAGTCGTTCCATTAGTATATTGTATTATCCCACATTGTTAGTATATTGTTGTTGGACGCATATGCTTTGTAAGTCGTCCTGTGAGTATATTGTATTATCCCACATTCATGGGAGTAATAGTTGTTTAGCTTAGACTTAGTATATAAGTATGCGTTGAGGCCAATGAAGGCATCCATGAGTTATTTGTATTGACCTTTCTCAAAGGAGGTTTCCCCCTCGAAGTGGCCTGCGATCAATAAATCTCTTTTGTGTTCTGTTATTTCTTATATATCGTGCATTTTCATCATTTAATTGCTAGAGGTTCCCCACACATGACCATGCCTAGCATGAAGGGGTATTAACTGAGTAGGCATGAATGTAGTGTGTGATAAACACTCTACTAGTCAACATGGCTTCAGTGGTGGAAGCATGCAGAGAGTTCTGAGACTTTTACCTTTTGCATGCAATATTTTTTAATGTGGTAGTGTGATTTTTTAATGCAGAAGTGTGATTTTTCATGCAACTCAAATTAGGGATTTGGAAACCCTAATCTTTCACTAAGCATATAAAAGGAGGCAATGGGTTAAAAGTAAGGATAGTAAAGACATACTTCAGAGATTGAAGTGCCAAAGAGGTGGGGCGCACTTCTGAGAGAGGAGGGTGCATTTTTTGAGGTGAGGGCGCACTTCTGTGAGAGAGGGCGCATTCTTGAGGTAAGAGGGATGAGAGAATGGAGGCATATTATTCAGAGAGTGATGGAAGGGTGCTTTCATCATCCAGGTACCGAGTGATAGTCAAAGGGTATATCTATTGAGAAGATAGAGAAGCAGCGTGAGAGGGGCACATTCCATAGGGTGAGGGGCGCATTCTTTAGTAGCTGAGAGAGCCGAGGAAGAGTGGGGTGCACTTTTTAGTGATTGAGAGGGGGTGCACTTCCCTAGGATGAGATCTAGACTTGATTCAATCATATATCAGAGTAGATAAGAGGGCATAGTTTTCATATTGGACACACGTGTCAGAGAGGGGTGCATTCATATATAAACAGTTGCAACTATTGAGTATTGAGGGTTTCTTCCATATATCTTGCACGCCTTCCAAGGAATCATGTTCTTTTGATTATATGATAAATCTAATTGTAATCATTCTATAATTTCTTTGGCTCACATTATAGAAAGTTCTATTTTGTTGGTTTTTCCCCATTGGGGTTTTCGAGGTAAATCATTTTGTTAAACTTTATGTGTTTGGTTTCCAATTCCACTACACATGTTTGACAAGTTAACAAGTTTATGTATTGTTTCTTATACAATTAGATCTGATATTTATTTATGTATGCATATGGGAATTGTATTGAAAGTAGTAGATCAACTTATAAGCTCAAAGATAGAAAATTAACAACCACACATAGAAACATAAATTCATCTCTCTCCCTCTTCTGACACAAATTTATACATAAGAAAAATCACATATAAAATGTTATATGTAAAGGTCGGCCCTAAAGAATCCTTTTAAAACGTTAAGAAAAATTGATGGTAATTCAGCCCTACTTTGGAAATGCAATAATGGAAATTAAACGAGTGTAGGTTGGTCGCACTTAAAAAGGAACATTTGACAAATATAAATGAGAGTATAGAATGCCTTCATTTGAATGATCGAAGGAAGTAATGATCTGAAAATATAAGGAAGTTACAGGTCGATTTGTTAGTTATGGTTCTGGTAGCAACTTGAAGTGATTCTTTGGGGTTTATGCTTTGTGGTAGATCGCTAATATGTCAAATAAAAGAGAGAGTGCATGAGACCCGTTGCAAGGTATGTGATCTAAAGCTTGGAATTACCCTTGGACCTATGTAAGACAGAGATTGATTGCGAGTACTATTGGTATGACAAATTGTAGTAATATGTTGGCTCTATGAATCAACGAAAGTGTTCTTCAACTATTAGTGAAAGAGAATTTGGGCATCTCTGTCTACAAATGGAGACATTACTAAAACACATAGATTGATGATATGGCATAGCACTCATGCAAAGATTGAGTGAAATGAATGAACTGGGGTTTCTTTTATGTTTCGAATATACAAATGAGCATCCAAGTTTACATATATTGGTACACTCGCCTATTGTTCTACCCAAAGATTGGATATTGCAAGGAAGATTAATTTTGGTTTCCACAAAAAGAGTATTGACATTATAGATCGTGATCAGAAAATTGAAAGTACACGAGTTGAAACAATAGAGTGGACAGAGTAAAGAGTCCCACACTAAGGAGCAATATGCTTTTATCTAAAATTGCAAGTTAAGGAAGTACAAAAGTTAGTTTTTTCTTTGTAGTTACAGGTTGTACTGAAAGTTGAAAATGTCTGAAGCATAGTTTGGCAAGTGTATTGAGTGTGAAGATGATTTGAGGCTTTTTAACATTCACGAAAATGCATGGGTGAAACAAAGCTCAGAAATATAATAGCATTGGAAACAACCATTCATGGGAATGATCTGAGGTATGTGGTACACAATATATATAAAACGGAGTACTATCTAAGTCTTGAATCCCTAGAAAAGACATTATTTCTAATGAGGCTCAAAAAATTACATGAAATATGGGAGTTTTGTAAAATATGCATTCATGTACTGCAGTAGACAGAGGATCCAAGATTTATTGATATGCTTATTGTACAAGGTACCAAAAAATTATGCCTTGTTTTAGAATATGAGAACATATGTAGAATAGATTGCATAAGTAGTAGCTGCAATACTGTGATAAAGTTCGAATGTTGATTGAGGATGGCCTTGCAATGAATAATTGTTGAGGTACAAGAAAATGGATATTGCAGGCATAGAAGAGCATAGAATTGTGGACTAATGATCAATGAAGTGAGTGAAACAGTTGTATTGATACAGGAACAACATTGTTGAAGGCTTGGTTGACAGGGATTACTAATTGATATTGATTAGATTTGAAGAAGAAAGCTGATAGAGTCATAAGTTGAATAAGATTTAGATCAAAATTCAAGTTGGAGCTTGAGACATAGGGGGTTGTAGCCTCCTTCCAATTGGAGTTGGAAAATCATGGAATTGAAGATTCCTTTCAGTTGGAACTAATAAATGAGGGGGTTGGAGCCTCCTACAAGTTAGAGCTGGTGAAATCTATGGGGTTGGATCTTCCTTCTAGTTGGTGTTGGAGAATCTTGGAGATTGGTGTCGATATCCTCCTATTCATCTGATGTAATAGACTATGGTTTTATCGATATGATCTATTGAGTTTCCATGAATATCTTGTGCTCTTTTATTAATGCTCATGTTCTTATATATGTGTGTGTGTGTGCGTTGATGATTGTGTGGCATAGTTGATGAAGTTAATTGGTTGAAAAAAAATCGAAAAATAGTGTGGATACTATTTCATCCCCCTCTCTCGGTATCCTTGAGTGTTCCAATACAAACCTCTTATATCTAGACCCTAAAGAGAGAATAATCATAGGGGAACTAAGGATGGAGTTAGGCCTTCTCCAAGAGCCCCAATTATCAATATTTTCTTTCCTTGATTGACCTCCTTTACTACTTGTTCTTGAACCAACTTGAGTGAAACATTCCTACCCACAGGAATAGACCCTAGATATTTTTGAGATTCCAAGCCTAACCCCCCCGAAATAACATAGTATTGGGAAACTAATCCATTTTTAGGGAAAATGAGATAGTGAATTCCTCCCCTAGATGGATCAACAAGAGAAACATGACCCTTCCATTCTAGAGTCTATGTCTTAGCCAAGATGCAAGGATCAAATTCACTAACTAGACCTGTAGGAGAGACCATTTTTTCTATGAGACTAGGAATAATCTTATCTTTGATAGACTCCCTATTTTGTATTTGTATCAACAACCATAACAATATGATGGGCATCTACCAACCCTTATTGTAATAGTAGGAACTCCCCTCCCCGAAGGCCCTTCTCTTATATTAAGAAAATCATACCAACCCCTTATTATAGTAGTAGTTTATGGCCTTTATAAACGTCGAATTACCCCCACTCCTCCCCCCCTTAATGGGAAGTTTTTATCAATGTTGTTGTATTTGTAAATTCAGAAGATATTCACTTGTATATTTTATGTGTTACATTTGTACTTTATTGTATCCCCAATGGAGATGTATTATTCCTCTGATTGGAAGTGTCATCATTTGTATTTGCAAGTGTCACAAGTTACATTGTAAGTGTCGTCATTTGTATTTGATGGGTTATTAGACCACCTTGGTGGGGTTGGACCTATATGAGTCATGTGAATGGGTTATTAGGCCTCCTTAGGAAGTTGGCCCAGTTAGGGTTAAAGGCAGGTCAAATCAGTGTATAAATAGAGAGTGTATCTCTCTCATTTTACTCATCCAACTCGCATAGTCGAGAGAGAGGAGTGCGCACAAGTGGAGGAGGAGCTGCTGAAGACATCTATCTTTTGGGGTTTGATGTTTGTGATCTTTTTATTGATGTTGATTCTATCCTTGAGGAATTTGTGGTGTTTTTCATCTTCTTGGTTTTCCCCGGTGAAATGCTTTGTGTCCATTGTCTCTTATGATTGTTATGTTGTGCATACTATTCTCTTAGTGATCCTATTGAATGAAAGTATTGAAAAATTAACATGGTATCAAAGTTTACCTAAGAAGAATACATTGTGCAGTAGAAGAAGCTAGGCCTTCTTGCTTTTTGGGTTTCTTTCCACAGGTCATCAAAGGCAAGAGGAGGTTAGACTAGAGAAGGGCTTTGCAATAGAAAAACCTAGTCATCGTGGAACTTTCTATATAAATTCATTTATGCGAATGTTCAGGATCTGAAACTTTTATCATGTGAAGATAACATCCCCATGTACCTTGTGTTTGAAGCACAGCATCTGATTTGCTATAATTTCTGATTTATGATCCGTACAAATTAGGGTTTCTTCCTCTTCCAAATCTCACTCATAAAAAGGTTACCTAGGGAAAAAGGTCATAACTTGGGCTAGGAATCTCCAAATTAAATTATGTAAAAAGTTTCAGAAATAGAGTGGACTGTAGTTTTAGAGGTCTGGGTTTCAGAGGCCAAAGTTGAACCAGTGACACATGGCACTCCGTACAAGTTCGCTATCATGTTTCATCCCATAAACAGGTCACGTTACGACACTTGGCATAAATATCTCTTGGAGAATCCAATTGAGCTCAAACCTGTGGGGTTGGAAATATAACAGGACAAGATACCACAGGCCGAAGGTTCATACCCCGAGGATCCGAAACTTCTCAATTACACCAGAAACATTACAGTCAATTCTAGAAGGTCAAATTTTGGAATTTCCACACCAGCTTGCTCATCCAATTCTAAGCATTTAAGTGGTAATATCTAAATATTTTATTTCCATTTGAGTTTCTCATTAAGATGTATCACCACACCAAGCTTGAGGATAATATTGAAGGGGTTGATAATTTTGGAGCATGGAAGTATAGGATTGGGTTTATCCTAGAAGAGAATGAATTGGACACCTACATAAAAGAAGAGGTTCCAATTCCAGAGGGAGATGATGCTAAGGCCTTACACAAGAAGACCTTTGTAAAGGCCAAGAGAGTCATTGCTGATTCTATCAAAGACCATCTCATTCCCCATGTGTTTTCCCTAAATACACCTAAGGAGATGTTTGACTCCTTGACCAAGTTGTCTGAAGGAAAGAGCATAAATCGGAAGATCACTCCGCGGAACCAATTGAAAGGGGTAAAGATCCAGAATGGAGAGACCTTCCAATCCTACTTTACCAAAGTCTCTCAAATCAAATAAAAACTTGAAGTTATGGATGAAGTAGTGGATAATGGAGAATTTGTGATGACCACATTGAATGGCCTATCTAGGTCATGAGACTCCTTCATCCAAGGAATCTGTGCAAGAAAGAAATTGATCTATTTCAGTAGACTATGGGAGGAATGCACACAAGAAGAAGCTAGGCTTGTGGCCCAAGAACAGAAGATGGGAAGTGAAGACCAAGCTCTCACAGCACACACCAAGAAAGGTAAGTTCAAGAGGGATCAACCTCATCACAAGAAATATTCTCAAAATAAGAAAGATCTCTCTCGCATTAGATGCTACTCTTGTGATGAGAAGGGACACTATGCCTCAGAATGTCCCAAGAATAGACAAGGCTTCAAAAACAACAACAATAAGAAGAACAAGAAGAGATATCATGCTCATGCTATTGAAGATGATGAAACGCCGAGGAAGAAGTCTAGAGAAGAAAGTGAAGAATCTTCAAGTGATGATGAATATGTTCTAATTTCTGCTCTCACAAGTACTGTTACACATGGATGTAATGATTGGCTTATTGATTGTGGGGATTCTAAACACATGAAGGGATTTAAAGAATCTCTTATGGACTTATTTGAACATGAGTAACCTCATAAGGTAAAAATTGGGGATGACTATCAATACCCTATAAAAGGAAGTGGTGAAGCCTCCTACAAGCTAGACTCTGGGAAGTCTTTAAAAATGCAAGATGTTCTATATGTACCTGGACTCAAGAAGAATCTTCTTTCCATATCATCTCTAGATGCAAAGGGTATGAGAGTTGCATTTGTGGATGGTCAAGTACTCATGTGGCCAAAAGGTAAGACCATAGATGATGCAGTAGTGATTGGAAAGCAAGAGGGAGGATTGTACAAATTAAAGGGACAACTTGAACATGCCATGGTACATGAATCCATGGATCCAAGTGAACTTTGGCATAGAAGGCTTGCACATGTGCACTATAGAGCACTATCCCTTGCAAGCAAAATAGTAGAAAGTATTACTGAAATCTAGTCAAAGCATGAAGGTGTTTGCAAAGGATGTGCAAAAGGAAAGAACACAAAGAAGGCATTTCCAAGCAGTGAAAGAAAGGCAAAGGGAACCTTGGAGATTATCCACTCCGATGTATGCAGTCCAATGTCATCCAGTTCTTTGAGTGGCCTTGATAGAAAATCAAATTGATAAGAATATCAAGACCTTTAGATCTGAAAATGGTGAAGAATTCAATTCAGGAGACTTCAAGAAGTTGTGCAGTGATTCAAGGATTAAGAGGGAGTTGACCAATCCTTACAATCCACAACAGAATGGAGTTGCAGAAAGGAAGAAAAGATTGAGAGGGAGTCCACCCAACAAACAAAGATAAGTATTTGAATTTCCATTCCTTGTATATATGATATTTTAAATAATATTGTTCAATGATGTATATACTTATGTTCCTAGACTTAGGTTGTGTATTATGCATATTAGAATAATTGCATTAATGAACATTATACTACTAATATGCATGTAATGGGTAAGTGGCCTATGGAACTGTACAACATTCCATTGCTACTTATCTAGAATGAAACCTCTTTGCCAACATGTTGGGAGTAGTGAAAACTCTTAACAATGTTCTGGTAGAGATGGAAGGCATCTAGAAAGTTACTGTATGAATACGAGATATGGATGAATGTTGTATTGAATCATTGGCTAAGATAATTGCATGACTATATGACATATGCCTTTATGTGTAAGAATTTGTTCTGAAAAATATGAGAAGTTTCTAATCATGCAATTGAATTCGACTTGTAGGAAATATTGTGTACAATCACCTACAAAAGAAGGACTACAACATTTGTTCCAGTAGCGAAGTTCAAGAAAACTATCTATTGAAGACATTGAAGAATCTGAAGTTCCCAAGATCCAAGATGCAGTAATGGAAGAATGCCATGATCGAGGAATACCAGTCGATCATGAAGAATGATGTTTGGGATGTGGTCCCAATACCATAAGGGAAGTCTGTTGTGACTTCCAAGTGGATCTATAAGATCAAGCATGCTGCAGATGGCAACATATGGAAATACAAGGCAAGGTTTGTGGCTCGTGTATTCTCCCAGAAAGAGGGGATAGATTATGAAGAAACTTTTTTACCTGTAGCCAGATACACTTCCATCATAACAATACTTGCTATGGCTGCAGTAATGAAGTGGAAGATACACCAGATGGATGTCAAGACAACTTTCTTGAATGGTGCAGTCGAAGAGGAAGTGTATGTGGAGCAGCCACTAGGTTTTGAGACACATGACATGGATTCATATATGTGCAGATTGAAGAAAGCCTTGTATGGCTTGAAGCAAGAACCTATGACATGGTGTGGAAGGATAAACAACTTCCTGTCTAGTTTGTGCTTTACCAAGAGTAAAGCGGATTCCAACCTTTATTACAAGGTTGAGGAAGGCAATCCAGTGATACTCCTATTGTACGTAGATGACCTGTTTGTGACAGGTGAGATTGGTTTGATTTTCAGCATGAAGAGGAAGCTTGTTGCCGAGTTCGAGATGAAGGAATTGGGTATGGTGCATTACTTTCTAGGTATGGAGGTGTGGCAGAGTGTAGATGGAATCTTACTTGGACAAGGGAATTATGCAGTAGAGATCCTAAAGCGGTTCGGGATGATGACCTGCAAGGCCATGGCCACACCTATGGCATCAAACCTAAAGCTATTGATTCATGCTTCATCATATTCGGTTGATGCCACGATGTATCATCAGATGATTGGGTCCTTCATGTACCTGACGAACATGAGTCCAGATATTTGCTTTGCGGTGAACACCTTGAGCCAGTTTCTGATAGATCCTATACATGTTCACCTGATTGCTGTAAAGAATATTCTGAGGTACCTGAAGGGTACGGTTGATTATGGGCTCAGGTATGATGTGAATCAAAAGTTTAACCTAGAGGGTTATGTTGATTCATATTGGGAAGGCAATGCTACAAATAGGAAGAGCACTTTGGGGTGTTGCTTTAGTATGGGATCAAGTGTGATCTCTTGGTTTAGCAGGAAGTAATCCTGCATAACACTGAGTACATCCAAAGCAGAGTATGTCACAGCTTGTTCGGCTATTTGTGAGGTAGTATAGATAAGGAAGCTACTATTTGATTTATTTGATCTTCAGTTGGATGCTACCTGTATCTATTGTGACAACCAGAGTTATCAAAGAATATCGAGATCAAATATCACTATATCAGGGATATGGTGCAGAGAGGAGCAGTGAAACTCCAGTATGTTGTGACAGATGAGCAGATTGCAGATGTGTTGACCAAACCACTAGCCAGAGTGAAGTTCGAGTAATTCAGAGAGAGGCTTGGTGTTCTTTAGATAGAAAATAATTCAAGGAGGAAGTGATGGGACACATTTGCAGGATCCATTCCAAGCATGGTGGTAGGAGGATCCTTCCCATGGCTTTGGATATAAGCGGTGTGTGATGAGCATCAGGACGATGCTACAGATGATATGCATCAGAATGATGCTATGATGATGATCAGGATGACCATGTGATGATGATGAGCATCAGGACGATTCTCTAGATGATGTGCATTAGGATGATGCTATGTATATGATCAGGATGATCATGTGATGATGATGAGCATCAAGACGATGCTCCAGATGATGTGCATCAGGATGATGCTATGTACATGATCAAGATGATCATGTGATGATGATGAGCATCAAGACGATGCTCCAGATGATGTGCATCAGGATGATTCTATCTATATGATCAGGGTGATCATGTGATGATGTTGTGCATCATGATGATGTACTGTATGATGATGATTAGTATGATCATGAGTATCAGGTTGATACTCCGTGGCCGTGGACAGGTTGTGCAGTTGCATAGAAAATATCCTGGAGATCCGGACAGGTTGTGTTAGGCACGCAAAAGATCCTGGATGCTCTTTAGAGATCTTGCAGGATGCAAGATACTCTTTTAAGGTTTTGCAAGGGTCGCATAGAAAAGATCCTCGAGATCCAGACAGGTTGTTCTAGGCATGGAAAATATCCTGGGATGCTCTTTAGAGATTTTGCATGATGCAAGATACTCTTTTAAGGTTTTGCGAGTTCACATGTAAAAGATCCTGGAGATCCAGATAGGTTGTGCGAGGCACAAAAAAGATCCTGGGATGCTCTTTAGAGATCTTGCAGGTTGCAAGATACTCTTTTAAGGTTTTGTGAAGGTCACATGTAAAAGATCCCGGGAGATCCTATAGGTTGAGCAGTAAGCTTGTAAAATTCCTGAGATGCTCTTTCGAGGTTTTGTTGACGCACATAATCATCCCTGAGGATTCCACAGGATGGCCATATATGATGAAGACCTACAGGAGGCTAAACCTACAACCAGCATGAAAAAGGGCTGGCTCTGTAGAACTTCCTATGATGATACGAATTGAGAGATAGCACTAGTGGTTGAGATGACGAGTATAACAGCAGTGACGGTGATGCTCTGTGATCCAGTGATGATGATCTAGCTCCAAAATTGAAGACTTGTGCTTATATGTATTGATGACCTATGTCAAGAGAATACCTTCCTAGTTAAGAGGGAGTGTTGATGTATTTGTAACTTTAGAATATATTCACTTGTATATTGTATGTATTACATTTGTACTTTATTGTATCCCCAATGGAGATGTATTATTCCTCCGATTGGAAGTGTCGTCATTTGTATTTGCAAGTGTCGCAAGTTACATTGTAAGTGTCGTCATTTGTATTTGATGGGTTATTAGACCACCTTGGTGGGGTCGGCCTTGTATGAGTCATGTGAATGGGTTATTAGGCCTCCTTAGGACGTCCTATTTAGGGTCAAAGGCAGGTCAATTTAGTGTATAAATAAAGAGTGTGTCTCTCTGATTTTACTCATTCACTCACTCATCCAACTTGCATAGTTAAGAGAGAGGAGTGCGCACAAGTGGAGGAGGAGTAGCTGCTGAAGACATCTATCTTTTGGGGTTTGATATTTGTGATCCTTGTATTGGTTCTGATTCTATCTCTGAGGAAGTTGCCGGGTTTTTCACCTTCTTGGTTTCCCCTGGCGAAATGCTTTGTGTTCATTGTCTCTTATGATTGTTATGCTATGCATGTTATTCTCTTAGTGATCCTATTGAATGAAAGTATTGAAAAATTAACAATCTATACTATCTTGGTGAAAGAAAATAGATAGATTTAGTGAGACTCTACTCATATACAACCTTAACATTTTAGGTGACCCTACTTCCTAAATATATACATGCATACTGAGATACAAAGGTTAATCCTTTGAGGTAACCATCCTTACACTGAGAAAAAGAGAGGAACGCGAGGATTTTTCTTAAATAGCTACACTTTACCAATTAGGTACTTAATTGTACTTAGTTGCAATACATTTCCAATTTCCATAAACTCCTATGTTTTATACATAATTAGAGAATAAGATCAGACCTATCAAGGGCGACTCCTCCTATTGAAAAGCATTAGTCCTAGAGTAGGCTGTGTTAACCCTTGTGGTCCATGCTAAGGCAATTATATTGTGCATAAGGTAATGTCATTGGTTCAATATAAGGAAATGAAGGTCACTAGTTCAATAGTTAGTTCATCTCCTTACTTGAAACTCGATTATATTCCTATAATGTTTATAATCTTAGTTATAAGGTCACTTTATTTGTAGCTATGGATGCTCAACGTGATTTCATATCTTCCCTTGGTAAAGACCTAACAAGCCTGACAAGTCCTATAGATATCTTAGCCAGTCATGAGTTGATTTCAGAACTGGGCTAAAAAAAGGTGGCTACAAATTTGAATCACCATACTGAACTAACTACTAACTAATATCCTTAGTAGAACTTCCAACTATAGATAGTCATCCCCCCCTATATATATATAACTCCACAGGCCTCCTTCATCGAAAGAGTGTCGCCTATTATCTACTATAAGAATTGTGACATGCATTGGATTTTGCATCTTTCTATCATCATTTCACCTTATATATAATCTCTTTTACTTATCCATAATCATGTATTAATCCCTTCTAATGCTCATTAGTGGGTTTTAGTCTGAAGGTGTTTTTCCATTACATGTCTTAGTAGTTCATTTTATTTTTTACTAACATTAGGGGGATTAATGTACTATGTATTTTCTTTGGATATTGATTCATTTGTTAGAAAGAAACTACAAAATATTTGAGGGATTTCTATAGCAACTACGAAATCTCTACAGACAACTGTGAAACTTTAACATGTAGTCGCGAAACCTTTACAGAACATGCGAGCTGCACAACCTCTATAGAACCCGTGAGTTGCATTAACTCTATAGAACCTGTGAGCTATGGAACCTCTACAAAAGCTGTAGAAACTACAAAAAGACAATAATTCAAATTTACCTTCAACCACCAACTTCGGAGAAATATATTCACTAGGAGTAATGGATTTTTATAAATCCATTATTTATTATTCTTATATGTCTCAAATCATGATGTTAAATTATTTGAAAATTAAAGGTGACAAATGGAGATGGATATGAATGCATATTTGGCTTATCCACAAATATTTGAAGATATCTATCAAATATATGATGGACTAAGAAGTCAAAAATTGTGAGGAGGCATTTGGGATGAGTTTTGACTATTTTATTATAGTCCCTCTCCATAAATTCGAATTTGACTTCAAATGTATCATAAATAGCATGCAGTTAACAAAGATGTTGGAATTAGTTTTGAATTAGTTTTGAGATCCAAATTATTAGCAGATTGTTGAGGATATTTTGGATCTTCATTTATTATTTGTTATGGATAACTCATGTATAAATAAGAGATCCTTCTTCATTCCAAGGGAAGGACTCTTAGAGCAATAGTCCAAATAATTATGGAATAAATCTATACTTTCATCTTGATTAAATATAGATCTTAGTTTTATAATTTCTTTTGCAATATGATTTTATTTATTTTATGTTAATGTATTTTTACTACATTGCTTAGTTTCCATTTCTTATGATGTGTGAATTTTATTTTTGCAATTTAATTTTAAAGCATAGATAGGGATTTAAATGTTTATTTTATAATAATTTAGCTTAATGCAATAACCATATTCACTTCTTTGGATTATAAACAGTAAATTTTAGATTTCATTTCTGTAATTTACTTTTCTATCAAGTGTGGTGTGAACTTAGTTTTAGAATTTACTTTTTTCCACACATAATGAGTTTAGTTTTAGCATTTAATTTCCAGCGTAGTGTGAATTTCAATTTATGTGAGAGTGATGTATGATTTCAATTCTGCAATTAGTCTTACTACACATTGATGGGGTTACTTTGGGAGACAAATGATTCATACTGTTGATACCTGTAGGCGGTGTGAATTTCATGCGCTTTACTTTCTCGCTGTGTGATTTACTTTCCTTCCAACTTAGTTTCAGTAGTTATTTAGCTGGTTAGTTCCTTGCCAAGGTTGTATATGTTAGTTTTTCAGAATTTTCAATCTGATCTAAGATCTTAACTGAGAGAATAACATGTACAGCATATCTACAGCATATCAATCATGGACATAATAATGCAAGCACACAAGAGACACATAATTTCACCAGGGAAAACCAAGAAGGTGAAAAACCCCGAAACTTCCTCAGAGATAGAAAGAGCAATGATACAACCAAAGTACAAGAGATAGAATTCTCCTAGCAGCAGATCCTCCTCCTCATAAGTGCGCCACTTTTCGAATGAGAGAAATGTGAGTAATGAGTGATCAGATAGAGATCTCCCGATCTCTATTTATACTTGTCCTGTCCTGCCCAATAAACCAGTGGGGCCGACTTGTCTAGCTTAGCCTAATAACCCATGGTTAACTTAATCCGGGCCGACCCCACACTTGGTGGTCTAATAACCCTTTTACCCACATGACTCATACAGGGCCGACCCCATCAAGGTGGTCTAATAACCCATCAAGTATAAGTTACGATACTTACAATATAAATGATGACACTTCCGTATAGAGGAATAATAACATCTCTATAGGAATACATGGGTGAAATACATTCCAAAGTTACATATACATCAACACTCCCTCTTAACTAGGAAGGTATTTCTTGACACCAATCTGCTAGCACAAGTCTTCTTCTCTGGATCATCATCAGCGAATCATCATCCTCGAATCATCGTCATCGTCACTGCTGCTACTATCTCAATCAATATTTGAATCTACTCATCATGGGAAGTTCTACAGAGCTAGTCCTTTTTCATACTGGATGTAGGCCCACCACCTGCAAGTCTTCATCATCATTGGTCATACTATGGAAATCTCAGGACTTATTACATGCATCACAAAACCTCGCAAGAACATCTAGGCTATTACGAGCGCACAGCTCTACCTATCGGATCTCCGAGGGTGCTATTATATGTGACCCCACCACAAAACCTCGAAAGAGAATCCCAGGACTGATTACGAGCACATGGCTCAACCTATTGGATCTCCTAGGGCACAAATCACATGTGGTCACCACAAAACCTCGAAAGATCATCCTAGGACTGATTACGAGCACACAGCTCAACCTATCAGATCTCCCAAGGAACAAATTACATGTGGTCATGGAAAAATATCGAAAGATCATCCCAGGACTGATTACGAGCACACGGCTCAACCTATCGGATCTCCCAGGGCACAAATTACATGCCATAGGACAAAACCTCAAAAGAGCATTTGCCAAATATCCTAGGGCACAAATTACATGCCATAGGAAAAACCTCGAAAGATTATCTTCAAATCTCCCAGGGCACAAATTATATGTCCTCCCAAGCAAAACCTCGAAAGAGCATTTTCCAGATATCCCAGGGCACAAATTACATGCCATAGGAAAAACCTCGAAAGAGTATCTGCAAATCTCCCAAGGCACAAATTATATGCTTATCTACACAACCCATTCCACGACCAGAGTATCAACCTGATACTCACCATACATCATCCTGATGTACATGATCATCCTAATCATCAACACTGCATCGTCCTGGTGCATGTCATCTGGAGCAACATCCTGAAGCACGTCATCCATGATCATCCTGATCATACCTGATACACATCAACATACATGATCTACCTGATCATACAATGTATCCACCTAATACATCTATAGATACATACACATGATCCAACTGATCATATCCAGCATCAACATGATGCGTACATACATATACATATAAATGATCCAACTGATCATATCCAACATCCAACATGATGCATACATACATATAAATGATCCATTGATTATTCTAGCATCCAACACGATGCATACATACATATAAATGATCCACTAATCATATCCAGCATCCAACATGATGCATACATACATATAAATGATCCACTGATCAGAGCATCCAACTGATGCATATACAAAGCAGTAACTAGAGCATCGTCCTGATGCTCATCATCCAGAGCTTACATCCACAGCCATGGTAAGGATCCTCCTCTCACCATGCTTGGAATGGCTCCAGCAGATGTGTCCATCACTTCTTCCTCGAAGTGTCGTTGATCTGAAGAACACCAAGCCTCTCTTTGAAGTACTCAAACTTCAGTCTAGCTAGTGGTTTCGTCAAAACATCTGCAACCTGCTCATCCATCGCAACATACAAGAGCTTCACTGCTCCTCTCTGCACCATATCCATGATATAGTGATATTTGATCTCTATGTGCTTCGACCTGTTGTGGAACACCAGGTTCTAAGACAGCTTCACACAACTCTGGTTGTCACAAAAGATACCAGTAGCCTCCAGCGAGAGATCAAATAACTCAAACAGTAGCTTCTGGAGCCATACTACCTCACAACTAGTCGAACATGCTACAACATACTCTACTTCGGCTGTACTCAGTGCTACGTAGGATTGCTTCCTGCTAAACCAAGAGATCACACCTGATCCCATACTGAAGCAACACCCAAATGTGCTCTTCCTATCTGCAGCACTGCCTGCCCAATCTGAATCAACGTAACCTTGCAGGTTAAACTTTTGATTCGCATCGTACTTGAGCCCATAGTCAACCATACCCTTCAAGTACCTCAGAATATGCTTTATAGTAACCAGGTGAACACTCCTCGGATCCGTCAGGAACTGGCTCAGTGTGTTCACCGCAAAGCAAATTTCTAGTCTCATGTTCGTCAAGTACATCAAGGAACCACTAATCTGATGATACACAATGACATCAACCGGATCAGATGAAGCATCACATAGAAGATTCAGGTTCGATGCCATAGGTGTGGCCATGGCCTTGCAGTCCATCATCCTGAACCTCTTCAAGATCTCTACTGCATACTTTCCTTGTCCAAGGAAGATACCATTCACACTCTTCCACACCTCCATGACTAGAAAATAGTGCATCATCCCCAAGTCTTTCATCTCGAACTCGGCAGCAAGCTTTCTCTTGGTATCCGCAATCAAACTATCTTCTCCTGTAATAAACAGGTCATCCATATACAGAAGTAATATCACTGGATTGCCTTCCTCAACCTTGTAGTAAAGGTTGGAATCTGCTTTACTCTTGGTAAAGCCCAAACTGAATAGAAAGTTGTCCATCCTACCATACCGAGTCCTAGGAGATTTCTTCAAGCCATACAAGGATTTCTTCAGTCTGCACACATATGACTCCCTGTCATGTGTCTCAAAACCAAGTGGCTGCTCCACATACATTTCCTCTTTGACTACACCATTCAAGAAAGATGTCTTGACATCCATCTGGTGTATCTTCCATTTCATTACTGCAGCCAGGGCAAGTACAGATCTAGTGGAAGTGTACCTGGCTACAGGAGCAAAAGTTTCTTCATAGTCTATTCCCTCTTTCTGAGAGAAGCCACGAGCTACAAACCTCACTTTGTACTTCTCCATGCTACCAGTAGCATGCTTGATCTTATAGATCCATTTGGAAGTCACAGCAGACTTCCCTTCAGGTCTTGGGACTGCATCCCAAACATCATTCTTCATGATCGACTGGTACTCCTCGATCATGGCATTCTTCCCGAATCCTGGGAACTTCAATATATTCAATATCTTCAATAGATAACTTTGTTGCTAAAACAAATGTTGTAGTACTTCTTTTGTAGGTGCTCGTATATGATCTTTCCTACAAAACAAGTTAAATTGCATGATTAGAAACTTCTCATAGTTTTTCAAAGCAAATTCTTACACGTAAAGAAATATGTCATACAGTCATGCAATTATTTTAGCCAATGGTTCAATACAGCATTCATCCATATCTTGTAACTTTTTAGATGCCTTCCAATCTCTACCAGAACATTGTTAAGAGTTTGCACTACTCCCAACATGTCAGCAAAGAGGTTTCATTCTAGATAAGTAGCAATGGAATGTTGTACAGTTCCATAGGCCACTTACCCATCACATGCATATTAGTAGTATACTGTTCATTAATGCAACTATTCTAATATGCATAATACACAACCTAATTCTAGGAACATCAGTATATACATTATTGAATAGTATTATTTAAAAAATCAAATATGCAAGAAATGATAATTCAAATACTTATGTTTGTTTGGTTGTTGGGTGGACTCCCTCTGAATCTTTGCAACTCCATTCTGATGTGGATTGTGAGAAGTGGTCAACTCCCTCTGAATATCCACATCCTTGTAGAAACTACTAGAGTGTGCTCCCTCTTGATATTTGCTTCCTGGATTACCTATCCTTGAACTTATATCCATCCTCGATCACTATGCATGCTTACAAGTATCATTATTGTGATATCCTCGAGATCTCATACATAATCATACATTTATTAGTATATTCTCAATACTCTCAAAACACAATAATCTTAAGCATGTATAGTCATGATCATTTCAAACAGAAATAATAAGCATTAGTATTCAAGGACTCTTATGGTTAGTCAGATCGTAAATTAAAGTAAGAAACATAATATGCCTAAACCCGTGATTACTCAAACCTATACTTTCATGAATCTTCTGGTTAGTCATATCATCAATTAAGGTAAGAAACATAATATGCATACACCCATGATTATTCAAACCTATGAATAATCATTATCAATCATGCCATGTATACTTATATAAGAGATCCTATCACAAGGTAGGATTCTAACTTGATATAGGAAAAACCTACCTGGATTAATATGTTAGCTAGTTATTGTCTAACATACCCACATGATGTATTCGTGACTTGTGCTAGTAACCTGCATATCTCATAGGTTAACCATTATAGAACCAAGTTATACATACCTCGTAAATAGATCTTCTAAGTGATCCATGACAATGGATGAATATTTGTCTTCATGTCACCATGATCATATGTTCTTGAACTAGAACATGATTTGTCTTTCTTGGTGTACCTTTAATGTTAGCGAACAACCTAAACCTCATACAACACCATAATGCATTAGTACAATCATAAGTGTCAACACCCTAATCAATGAATATCTTCTATCATGCATTCATAATTTTCTTAAGGTGATATGACAAGTCTAAATTTAATCAAGATTGTACTAACCGTAATAATATGAAGACAAACATACCATAAACTTAATCATGAAAAAATCTCGAAACATACTTGGATAAGTCATACTTGTCGAGATTGCTTGTAATATTCTTATGTAAGGCCTTAGCCTCATCTCCCTCTGAAACAGAAACTTCTTCACTTATGCAGGTGACCAATCCATTTTCTTCTAGGATTAACCCAATCCACTTGATTTGCAGAAACTGGATCTGGAGCTGGATTGGGGTTTGTTAGGGAAACCCTAAAAATTCAAGCTTTGAATTTCAAACTTCTGAAAGGATAGAAAGATGCTCCTTGATGAGCTGATCAACCTAGTATGCTCAAAATTTGAAAACTGCAAAGTTTCACCCCTCAAAATTTCCTTTGAGACTTCCGGATCTTCTGGACAGGATCCCGAACTAGGGTTTGATAAATCCCACCCTTCTGCCCAACCAAAAGGTTCGATCCAAATCTCTAAACTTTGATTTTTATGAGGAGCTTCCAGCCGTGGTCACAAACTTCAAAAATTCCAACTTTTGTAGAAGCCCTAATTTTCCACTTTTCCGATCAAAGTCCCAAACTAGGGTTTGATCAAGCTCAGACTTCTACCCAACCAAAAAATTCGATCTTGGTCTCTCAATTTCAATTTTTCCAAGTAGCATCCATGCGTGGTCTCAGACACAAAAATTCCAACATTCTCTGAAACCCTAAATTCCCGGAGCCATGAATGAAGGTGCTCAAAATCCAATTCTGATTTGACAGAAATATGCACCTGATTGTTTCTGGTGTAACTCCGAAAGTACAGATCCACAGGGTCTGAAACTTCAACATGTTCTAGCCAGACCTGTCTTCTTTCCAACCCCATAGGTATGACCTCAATTGGATTCTGTGAGAGAGAGTTATGCCAAGTGTCGCCACGTGACCTGTTTATGGGATAAAACAGGAGAGTGAACTTGTACGACGTGCCACGTGTCACTGGTTCAGTTTAGGCCTATGAAAAAGTTACCTAAGAAATTAAATTCCATGCACTACCTGTTAGTTTTTACTAAATTTCATTTGGAGATTCCTAGCCCAAGTTATGACCTTTTTTCCTAGGTCACCTGTTTATGACTCAGATCTAGAAGAGGCAGAAACCCTAGATTGTACAGATCATAAAACACAAAGTATAACGAATTAGAAGTTGTCCTTTGGACACAAGATACATGGGGATCTGATATTAGATCTGTAAAAGGTTCAGATCCGAAAAATTCTCCAAAATGGATTTATAGCGAAAGTGCTACGATGACTGGTTGTTGCTATATCAAGCCCAAGCATCGCAAGTGCAACAAGTGTCATACATGCCATACCATGCCTTCTTTCAGGCTAGCTCTGGTACCATGTTAGTTTTTCAGAATTTTCAATCTGCTCTAAGATCTTAACTGAGAGAATAACATGTACAACATATCTACAACATATCAATCATGGACATAATAATGCAAGCACACAAGAGACATAGAATTCCACCGGGGAAAACCAAGAAGCTGAAAAACCCCGCAACTTCCTCAGAGATAGAAAGAGTAATGATACAACCCAAGCACAAGAGATAGACTTCTCCTGGCAGTAGATCCTCCTCCTCACAAGTGCGCCACTTTCCGAATGAGAGAAGTGTGAGTAATGAGTGATCAAATAGAGATCTCCCGATCTCTATTTATACTTGTCCCGTCCTGCCCAATAAACCAGTGGGGCTGACTTGTCTAGCTTAGCCTAATAACCCATGGTTAACTTAATTAGGGCCAACCCCACACTTGGTGGTCTAATAACCCTTTTACCCACATGACTCATACAGGGCCAACCCCATCAAGGTGGTCTAATAACCCATCAAGTATAAGTTACGACACTTACAATATAAATAACGACACTTCCGTATAGAGGAATAATAACATCTCTATAGGAATACAAACACTTCCGTATAGAGGAATAATAACATATCTATAGGAATACATGGGTGAAATACATTCCAAAGTTACATATACATCAACAGTATAACTGTTCATACCATTGTTTGTAAGTAAGGTTATTGAACTACAACTTCACAGTAGATAAACCAATGCAAGAGGAGATTGTGGTTTGCACATACAGTGCATGGTAATTCGCAAGTTCTCAACGAACCCTGGGTTGACAATTAATGTACAAAATTCTTACTTATCCTCTGAGAAATTAGAAGGTAAATAAAAATCCCGTCATTTTTGTGCCATTGTTGGGGAGTTACCAAAGGTGCAATTGATTCTTGCATTAGTTCTAGAAAGCATCAATAGCATAAAATTGATGGCTTTGCTCATTAGTTTTAAGATGTTGTTTTTATGAAATAATTTCATTCATTTCATCAAATTAGTTTTATGATGCATTTTATTTTCATGAATAAAAATAAAGACCAAAGAGGATGATCCTGTGGCGTAGTAAGAGCTACCCATATTAGTAATTTGTCCTTTGCAGAAAGCTTGGCAAGAGGAATAAGGCTTGGTGAAGGAAGATTCTATTGAAGGATTCAAGAGGATTCAAGGGGAAGCCATTGAATTAGGAGTACACAAGACTCAAAAATTTCAAAAGGGTATGTAATATGTCATTTGATTCATAAAAATACATCCTATAGCATTGAAATACAATTTTTGAAGTTGACCTATAATCATTTATTCATATCTTGCAAACTTTTCAGTTCTTTTTAGGATTCATAGCTCAGCCGCAGACCCTTCAAAACGCATGTGTAGGTCAACTTAGGATTTGGATTCTAGAATTTTCTTGTTATTTGGATGCTTTACATTGAAATTATACCCTTAAAAACATTCGCTCCCATTTAGATCATCATTTTAGTGCGAAATTGGCTATTGAGACATTTTGGCTTGTTAGACTTACTAAAAACACAGTTGGGACAGTCATATTTTGAGGGACCATATGGACACATTTTTAAAACCATTTTCTATCCAAATTATCCTTTTAAATATATTTTTTAATCCAATTTGAATTTTTCAATTTGGGTATCAAACGAAAAAGATATGGTTAAAATACAGACTAGGTGTAGAGTAGGAAGCTCAAGAACAAGGTTGATATAGTCACATTTTGGGTGTCTAAATGGATGAATTTTTCAAAATTATTTCTAAATAATATTCTACTATGAATATAGTTTACAATGCAAATTGAAACACTCAATTCCGATATCATACTAGAAAGTTTATGCCAAAATACTAACTGTCTATACTAAATCAACTCTCGTAGAAATTTGTCTCATAGTCTGATAATTGGCATATTCGACCCATCAATTTATCTTGTATTCAAAACATGTTTCTATTGGAGATACCTACATGAGTATACTTTCACCTCTAGTTTGGATTACATCAATCTGTCTTCAAATGAAAATGTTGTACTCAAAATAGTGACTAATGGTCTAGGTTGGAAATTGTAAACAACTCTGTCATGCAGGAAGTTCTTTAGCAGGTTTTTGATACCATATTAATGAATTTTCAAAACCTATTTCTACCGGATGTATCTAGATAAATACACTTTCATTTGGATTTGGAATCACTAAAATCGGTCATGAAACAAAGAAGTAATTAACAAAATACCGTTGGGTAGTATAGGTTGGCCACCACTCTCCAACAGGTAAAAAATGAATTTTGTTTCGTTTATCTTCCTTGGATTTGTTTTATAAGAAATTGTTTGTAGTTTTTTTGCGTATCTATGGGATGAAGAGATACGGATCACCTCTCTTCTTCCACAAGCTCACGTCTTATTGCAGGCAAGTGCTATTTTTTTGCAGGTCCCAAGAAGATCAAGAAGATCAATCTATGCATGTGTGATTCGTAAAGACCAAATTTCATGCCAAATGGGCATTCCAGCCAGAAATCTAACAGTGAATATGCAATATCATGAGATGTTGTGCTTAAAGCTCAAGTTCCTAGAATCCTAATCAAGCAGTGTCTTACTTGAAGACAACAAGAAGAAGACTTTTTATCAAAGGTTGTAGATGGATCTAGATTGAGACACATGAAGAATTGATTTGAAGAATTTGAAGACCATTGTTATAGAGGTCAAGATACACTTACATATTCCCCATTGATACATCTACTATGCAATAACTACAAAAGAATCCTTCCAGAATACCTAAGGTTCATCATGCTCATTCATTAGTGCCATGCTATGCCTATGTATTTCCTTCTTTCCATATACATGGATGCTGAAGTTAATAAAGAATTAATTTTCTCATGTAGTTGATAACCCTTGATCATGAACATCATTAATGTCACCATTGTTAATAGATTAACTTCAGCCTCAACCATTCCATCAGTTCCACGACTTTCTACTCCATCCATCCCTAACCCACACAATAAAGTTAGCTTGGCTCACTTACAATGTCGAGCTCCCTCACCTCCCTAACCCATTTCCAAATAAAATTTAATGGTGAAATCCTGTCTTAGGTGCCATCAGACCTTGGAATGCTTGAAAACCATCTTGCTGGCGAGCATCCCTCAGGAATAAAAAAATTATGACTATGAAAACCCTTTGGGCGTAGTTAGATAGAGGCTTGTTTGAAAACCAGCTTGATGGCGGACAGGATTTGCAAGTAAATTGAGGAATAAACTATTCCATCCAATTTTATCTTTGAATACATATTTTCAAGATTCATTGCTACTCCATCAAAAGATCACTTTCAACTTTGGGTCTCAATTGTAATTCATCATGCTATGAGGTCCAAATTCCACATTGCTCTTTCTTGCAAGTTTTTACATCATTGTGGACCACATAAGATATCATGCTTCTTAGGATGTTGCTACCTATTTCATGACATTATTAGGTAGGTACAAGTATGTGTATTTTTCCTTATTGTTAGTTAAGTTCATTGAATGATACAGATTTGTATTTGGAAAATCACTTGAGACGTTTTCCCTACTTCCTCCTCATTTTCCCTATTTCCAAGAGCACAAAAAGTTATCAGTTTGGGGGAAGGAGCACACCATTACCTACCATGAGTACCCCAATATCCATCATAATCCCTACATTACTAATCATCATTATTTTCCATCCCCTACCATCCATGCTCAACCAAACCTTCATCATTCCATTTAAAGCATTACCTCATCTTTACTTCCCTAGCTGAGCCCACTCCGACATCTCCTAACACCCAAACATGAAAACGATGTTGCAACATAAGCCCTATTGTTGTCACACAAGAACCAACAATAGGAATTCTTGCTGTTGCCACACAAGAACCAGCAGTGAGAAGAAAATAACATCTGATGTACAGTAGACAAACCAGTGTAAGAGGAGATTGTGGTCTGCGCACATAGTGCATCACGGTAACTCGCAAGTTCTCAACAAACCCCAGGTTGACAATTAATGTACAAACTTATTACTTATCCTCTGAGAAATTAGAAGGTAAATAAAAATCTCGTCATTAATTATCCTAGCTAATCGTTGCATTGGAGGAGAGATTTTGTTTGGAAGACATTATGCATCACTTTTGTGGAATATTTGTATTTTTATGCAGTTAAGGAGCATTAGTTTGGTGTGTTTTAGTTACTTTAGATTAAGTGGGAGGTTGTGATGATTTATGTATTAGAAAATGAATTACAACATGTCAAGGATCAAGAAATTGACCGACAATAACAATTATGTTTGGAAATTGAAAATAAAATATTTTTTCTTTTTTCTCTTGAGAGAGAGGCAAAGGATGTCATCATGAAGGACAATAAAATTTATACTATGAAGCATGAGGATTGGGATAAGATGAATAATAAGGCTATTACCTTGATTAGCCTTAACTTGTCTAACTCAATGTTGATGAATGTGACAAGGGAAAGTACAAAAAGGAAGCATTGGGATAGGTTGGGGAAGTTGTATGACTACAAGTCTCTCATGAACCTGATATTCCTAAGAAATAAGTTATATTCCCTTAATATAAAGGGTTGTGATAAGGTTACTAGTCACCTAAATGTTTTCAATACTCTTTTAAATTAGTTGAAGGTCATTAGAGATGTGGTGAAGAATGTTGAGCAATGTATTTGATTACTTTGTAGTCTACATTATTACTAAAATAATTTCTTGTTGACATTAGTGGAAGCACTACAATGGGTAATCTTAAGATATATGATATTGCTAGTTAACTGTAACAACAAGAAACAAGGAGCAATACTTCTGAACTCATTGTGAATTCAAAAGCATTGGAGACAAGAGGACATGTCATGGATAAGAGGAATGGAGAAACTATTCGAGGAGAAGTTAGAACCCAATCAAAGGAGTTCTTCAAATAGAGGAAGAAGTTACAATAATTGATTGTAGGAAGTGCAAGTAGAAGGGGCATAATAAATTGAGTACATTGTTGATCTTTCTAAGTATACAGATGAATCTTTTGTTGCAGTTTCTAGCACATAGGGAAGTATGTTGGTTTTAGCTACATGTTTAACAATCAATATCCATGAGTAGGAATGGTTGGTATATTTTGGAGCTTCATTCCATATGTTTCAACATATGGAGTGCTTTAAACACTATGAGAAGGTTCACGATGGAAAGATCTATTTCAATGGAAATTACAGTTACGGAATTGTTGGTAAAGGAAATGTGAGAATACTCTCAACACATAGATGGAAGGGTGAAGTGGATACCTAATGTAAGGCATGTCCTGAGTTTTGAAACAAAATCTACTCTAAGTTATCCAATTTTTTGATAGTGGATTTGAAACACTCTTCGCCAAAGAAGGTGTAAATTGGTTGTGGATCCATCAATTTGGCCAAGGAGGCAAGACTTGGAACATTGTACAAGTTGGATCCAAATACTATTGTTTTAGGTAGTTTAAATTTGACATATATGGAGAATAAAAAACCAATGGAGCAATAAATAGGTCAATATTATTGTTGTGGCATTGAGGATCGGACATTTTGGAGAGAAGATCCTATAAGAGATGTGGACCAATAATATTGTTTGTGGATTAGAAGATATAAAGAGAAATTATTTTTAGTTTATTGAAGCATGTTTCCTTAGAAAATAGAATGGAGTCCCCTTTCCTTTAGGTCACTACAAAAATCAATAAATTATTGACTTCATGAATTTATACATTTGTGCGCCAATGGATGTGGCTTCCATTGGAGGCTAAATATATTTCATCTCCTATACTTATTACTTTTCTAGTAAGTCATGGGTCTACTTTATAAAGTTTAAGGTAAATGCTTTTGAGGTCTTCAAGATGTTTGTGGTTGAATTTTAAAGACAAACTAACAAGAATGTGAAAACCTTAAGGAATGATAATGGTGGTAAGTATTGTTCCAAATACTTTGATGCATTTTGCAAGACACCTAGGATTGTAGAGTAAAAGACAACTCTATATTCACCTTAGTAAAATGGAGTTGCTGAAAGGATGAGAAAGACCTTGTTGGAGAAGGTTGGGCGCATGAAAGTGGATGTTGGATTGAGGGAAGGGATTTTGGATTGAAATTGTGTATACCACAAATGATTGAACAATTTATAACCTATCTCCATTTTGTCTACTAAAATACCAAAGGAGGATTAGAGTGGAAAAAATACCTTTGTATCACATCTTAGAGTTTTTTAATGTGAGTCTTATAGGAATGTTCCCAAGGAGAAGAAGAATAAGCTTTACATGAATTCTATCAAGTGCATGCATACTCGCTATAGTGAAGGGATAAAGACATACAAGTTGTGGATTCCATCGAAGCATCACCATACATATAGCCGAGATGTGAGCATCAAATAAGAGCATCCCAAAAGAGATAAAGTTAAATATATTGTTTATGCATATCAGGTACAACATGGGGTAGTTTCGGAAGTGAAAAAGCAACAATTTGGAATTTTCATAGGGTAGTGGAGTAGTTGGACAAGGTTGATGCAAACAACAAGAACATAAGGTCTGAAGGCTGATCATGTACAAGTCAATAAACTAAAACTCCTAAATAAGAAGACGAGGTGACCCATTAGTCCACGAGTGATGCTAAGATGCTCTAAATTGATGGTTAACATTCTAGAAATAATTAGAGAGAGAGAGAGAGAGAGAGAGAGAGAGAGAATAAGTATTCAACAAGGATAAGTTCCTAAGATATCTTATGGACCCTAATGAACCACCCTCTTCGTAACTCCTTACAACCCGTGGATAATATGGAGAAAATAGAATTAGATAAGTCCTTTATAATTTTTAGAGGTCCGAGTACACTAAGCAAAGAAGGATGGTGACCTCGACCACCAGTTCCACCTATGCAGAAGACGTCACAACAGATGAATCCATCGTCCCAAGAAGTTTGAACTGGATGGGGAAAAATCCTACCATATGAATAGATCAATTTCATGTATTAATATCTAATCAATAACAATAAGGCAAAGCAAGTTTTGGAGATTGTCGGGAAAGGTAGCATCAAGCATAGTCATCTTTATTTCCATATTGTATTCACTAGAAAGAAATAGTTTGGGGCCATGAAAGGATTATGGTGGGCGTGGGAACTTAGATAACCCTCCATAATATTGCACTCAAAGGCCATCGCGTCAAACCGTTGGCATGCATATTTAAGGCGTGGGATAGCTGGAACTCAAATCGCCTCGCTTTTCCGATGATTTGTTCCCTAGATTCGATTATAAAAACCGACGGAATCGTAGTTCCACCCCATTTACTGCGGAACTATGTCATGGAACTATGCCCCTAGGGGTTTTGGCCCATTTTAAGATGAC
This sequence comes from Larix kaempferi, assembly GCA_027924585.1. NCBI lineage: Eukaryota > Viridiplantae > Streptophyta > Pinopsida > Pinales > Pinaceae > Larix > Larix kaempferi. Next base: position 915,868 of record BSBM01000590.1, read on the forward strand.
CTAGATCATCGAACTTCCAAAAAAATAACGAGAAAGCATGGAACTGTGCCTCGCCGAAAAATTTTCTGTCGCCGACAGGGGGCGATTTGAGTGTAATGGGGATGTATTAATTACACCATTTAAATGATTAATGGCATAATCATCTAGTTTTCCAACAGTCGTTTACCATCCAATTGGTCTCTGTGTAATCGGTTGCTTCTTCCCTGTCTCATTTACTTCGTTAAATGGAGGGCTTGAGAATGCAGGTCAAATACTTTGCAGTGACCTGGACATTTCACTTGGAATCACTTATTGATATGTTGTCAAAATAAAGAAAAAATTTAAGCAAAATAATAAGTGAGAGGTTGCAAATCCACCACAAACCAAGGATAGTTAACCTTACAACAACCATTCCAAGCCATATGCAAATAAGGGTACTGAAAATTGAAGGACATTGGAAAGTAGTGTGAGCTACACAAAATCCACTAAAACAATGCTAATGAATGTCACTTGAAGCAATCATTATTAGCCGAGATGAAAATCTCAAAATCGGAACCTAGCTTAGACTCTAACTCAAAACTAGATAAGGGGAAGTGGATCATTGATGTAGAACCCAGTTCTATCATCCAACCACAAGGGAAAAGGGAGTTGGAGGAAGGTGAGTTCCTCTTCCATTCACAGATGTGGGTGAATGGTACTTTGCAACATTTCATTATTGGCATTAGTAGTTAGAGGAACTTGATCTCAGCCAAGGTCATCAAAAGACTACAACTACTAACAATGCCACACCTCCAAACAAACACCATTGGTTTGGTGAGCTAGGGATTAGGAATTTGTGTCAACTAGCAATGTTTGCTAACCTAGAACATCAAACACTTTAAAGATGACGTACTATGTGATGTTACCCCACTTGAATTTTGTGATGTTCTTTTAGGAAAACCCTATATGTGGAGTCATATTGTTTATAAATCTAGGCCTTGTAGAATCATTGTTACTTTGGGAGGTAAACTCTATAAGATACCAAAGGTATTTTTTACTACCTCGGTTTCTTTGATATCATCAAACTAGTGTAGGAAGGTGACCTCTCAAACCAAAAAAGAATTGCCTCTTCATGATTCATTAAAAAGGTGAAGCAAATATCACTACAGCTACCACAACCTCTGCATGGGGTCCCTCTACTTAGAAAAATAAGGTGGATAAGAGAGTGGAAGAATACAAAGATATATTTTCTTCTCCTGCAGGGGTGCCTCTACACTGCTAGATCAAGCATTCATATGATTTGATACCTAGAGGTCCTTTACCTAATGCCCTAGTATATAGATGCTCTCTTCTCGAGAATGAAGTAATCAAATTCTAAATTCAAGGGATCATCTAAAAGATCACATTAGACCAATGTCCTCACTTCGTGGGAGCCCAATTGTGTTGGTGTAAAAGAAGGATGATACATGGAGACTTTGTATTTATTACAAAGCTCAAAACAAATGCCATATTCAAGAGATCTTCTAAAAGGTCACATTAGACCAATCTTCTCACCTTGTGGGAGCCCAATTGTGTTAGTGTAGAAGAAGGATGAGACATGGAAATGTTCTATTTATTACAAAACTATGAACAAAATATCAATCAAGAATCGATATCCAATCCCCTAGATTGATGATCTTTTGATCAACTCAAGGGTGCCAATATTTTAAGTAATATTGATCTCAAGTCGGGTTATCATCAGGTACCCATTGAACAAACTAATGTATGGAAGACAACCTTCAACTCTAAAGAAGGCCTTTTCAATTGGTTTCTCATACCTTTTGTCTTTACTAATGCTCCAACAATGTTAATGAGGACGATGGATGATATCTTGTGGCAAGTCACAAATTTTTTGTCGTTCTTTTTTTTTTGTCTCATTGGTGGATAGATTAATGTGGCTTCAAAACACCAAGGCTAGAAGAATTCGCCATTAGAGTTTTGAATCAATATTGTAGCACATCAGGTTGTGAGTGCAACAAGTCATAAAATTTGAGCGCATCCACAACAAGAAGCACAACAAGTTGGAGCATGAGTGGTTGGGAAAGTTGGTCTTCATTTACTACAACCTTCCCTTGCTCACAAAAAAATTGTCACCAAAGGATATGGATCAAATTTCATTGAATAAGATTGATTTGGAATCCAATTGGGTCCTAAAGAATGACTTTCTTGTTGATTCGAGCTTACTTGACATGCATCCTGACAATCTCTCTATCAATATTTGACACATTTTACACACTAGCATCCTTTGATGCATCATTGATTTTTTTCCCAGTCAAAGTATCACAACCTTTAAAATCTTTAATTTACTCCATTATTTATTAGCCACCACCCATAGCAAAGATAATTTTTCATCAAACACCCTATACAATATTATGACAACAACAACAAATCTTGTATCACTATACAAAAATCATTCTTCATAGAAAACATGCAAACAAACTAAGGTGAGGTGAGGTTTAAGCATGAATTTGACGATCTTCATTGTGTATCTAATTATGGGTGGAATCCAATCTCATCTAGCTAAGCCCTCCAAATGATCTAAAACATTAACTACACAAGGTATTGTCTAAAACCGAGGAAACACACACATAAGCAGTTCACTAACTGATTGATAATTGAGATTCATTACTTATTATAATCAGTTTAGTCATCAAGTAACACAGTGAGAATTTCAAAACAAGGTTAGCTACTTTTTCCAATTTTAATTGCAGCAACAACTCTTTCCTATAGGCCTAATAGCTTAGTTATAGCTAGTTGCATTATTTATTATATGACTATATCTGTGGCTAAATGTTCTTTCTTAGCATGTAGAGTTGATATCTTCGGTTCTAGGGCCTTCCCCTAGGATTCTTCTTTTTCTCAGTACATTCAGAAGTGGAACCATCCTCACCCACCCTACAATCAATTATAGCTTCCATTGTATTATTATAAGGTATATAAAAATACTTACTTGAGTAATTGAATCCCTCATAGCCAAGGTTTTGTAGACATGCCACCTTTTGAACTATTGAGGAAAAATGCAAGGAGATCCCAAGGTGGTTCATATGCTTGTCTCCTTGTCCAACGATTGGTATCTTGATAGGAATCGAAAGGCCACCAACCATCAATCCCACTTCATCTCTATTTATCTCTTTCGACAATGCCCCCTCCAAACTAGTCAACTTGCCAACCTCCTTGGAGCACCCAACATCTACTCCCTCCCTCTTTGAAGCAGTCAAGGGAATTGCCATCCCAACACTTCTAGAATCACAGCTCTCCTTTTTCCTCCAAAATTTCTTAACAAAATGCTTGGAACAAGAAATAATAACATTATTATAATGATAACACATTGTGCACCTAAATGAAATATTCACATAGTCTTAAACCTGGTGGTACCTTTTCTCTTCCAACACCAAGTCCAAAGATTCAAAAAAACCTCGACTAACATCCATCTCGACAAGAATTCTAGTTATAGATTGAAACATACAAGTTTTAAAATTGTCATCAAACAACAAAGTCTTACCAAGAAGATACCCAATCGTTCTTAAATCTTGTTTGGTCCATAGCTCCATCGACAGTCCAAGCAATTTCACCCAAATAGGTATTTTCCACGATTTCCTCCTTGTCATCGAAGAGAGGATTCCATGTCTTCAAGGATAGAAGTGAGCTATCCAAGAACCATGAATTACTCAATATTGTCTTAGCATTGTCCTCATATTTGAACAAGAACCCCAACCACCCACAAGCGAGGAGGTGATACAAAGGCCCATAACCTAAGATTGGGGTCCATATCTATTAGATCCAATTATTCTTCTCCTCAATTGCAAACCTCCTCCCAAGATATTTTCAAACTACCATCTTACCTTAAAATTGAGTTCCTGCTCCACTATATGATCTTCACCAAATACAAGCAATACCCCCTCATCTCGATTCTTTACCACTCATCATCTCTTACTCCCCTTACTCTTTGAATCCTAGTTGAAATATATCCCTTTTAAATGATGTAGGTCTAGCCTACAACAAACAAATAAAACACATCCCAAGCCTCCAGATGAACAACTAGCAATACCACAATTTGGAACAAATGAAAGTTTGGAGGGAAAGTCAATCATACAACCAAGGACTATGACCGCACCCACTCCAAAATGACGCTTGGGTTAACTACTCGCATAGATAGAGTAAAATCATTTTCCAATGTGTTCAAAAGGTCACCCCTGAGGTATTGTTAAGATCCTAACAAGGTCCCTCATAAGAACATGCCAACATATACCCATTTGTACTAGAGGAAGATTGACCCCCATACCCATTTTTCAAAGGTTAGTTGGAGTGTGACCCCACCCCTTCATTTTCCCCAATTAATTGGAAAGCCTTTGGACTAGGGAATCTATGCTATGGGAGGACACCAAAATTTGATCCTTGGATAAGGTGTCCGTTGAGTAATCCACAAGTTGAAAATCATCTTCCATCTTCAGATCCACGACCAAACCCTCAAATATTCATTCCTCATATTTGACCCTCAAACAAATGCCTATATATATATATCCCCTATGCCAAATATAACTAATTTTAACAACAATCTATCAAATGATTCAGAATTAAAACATATGTTATCACATTTTGCACTTTTAAATAATTTTATCAATAGGTTTGGTATTTCAATTTTTATAAGCTCCAAAGCATTGAAATGAGATTTGCCATGCCTATCAAGTAATTGGAAAACCTACTTGGATTGTCTTTGAAAAGAGTACGGTCTACTCATTCAGGCCAACCTTAATCAAATTTAATTAAACTAAGATTGTAAACTTGGTTGTAGACTCAACAAATTTGACCAAAGTTAATCCATTTTGATAGATTATGTGAAAGTTTGATAAACATATCCTTAGTTTATGTATCTTTTTAATACTTTTATTTATTTAGTTTTATATAAAAAAATTCTCAAGTTTGTGACATAATTGGATATGGTCCCAGAATCACCCATTGTCATCTACAATTGTTACCACTCAAAATAGCATCCACAATAAAGTCATGGATCACAGTGCGATATGTGGCAAGCCTTGAAGAAACTAGAGTCGACTGTCACCATAGCCTAGCTTCTTGAACACTTTAAGTCAACTCCTAAGACCAAGGGGGAGTCCCTATAATTTGGTGGACAATAATTGCAATTACCTAGAAAATACACAAACACGTTTCCCAAGAAACCTATCGACAAAGATCAATTCCTTATGGAGTCAAAACAATGAATTTTAAATATCATTGAAAGACAGGGAGGAGTTAAAGATGCTTATCATGTATCCCAAGAAATATAATATCAAATTACTACTTTTTTATATGATTACAATAGTGAATATATCTCAGAAAGCTTGATAAAAATCAAGCATAACAATGTCATCCTTACCATATGGAGTGTACCTTGCATAGTGGGGTAAGGGGGATGAGAAATACAGTGAAGGAGAGGCCTCAAAATAGTTCTGAAAATAGAATATCAAATCTATTATGGGATTTATAACAACCATCAAATAGAGTGTGATCCCAATCAACATATTTCCCATTGAACTTCCAACCCCCCAGGGGTCAATATAGGCCTAGAAACCACTTTTTAGACCTTCAAAATTTCCTAAAAAGATGAATATACCTGTTGCACCTGCAATAACAGATCTACAATACCAAACCCTAGCATGCACAAGTTACCCAAAACAACACAATCCAACTATAGGAATAAAAATCCCTCAAGGATTCTCCATTAATTGAACTATGGCGCACTTATCCGTTCGAACAAAATTTCCAAATTGCAAATATTTTTTGAGATATGTATCTAATTATTTATCTCAAAAAATAATTAGATGGATATTTATTGAGATATGTATCTATATATTTATAATTATGTATCTCTAGTTTCCCTTCAACCCAAGGGAAACTAGAGATCGAGGTAAACGTCCATACTCAATTTGGCTATTCAAGCTTTACCAACTAGGGAAAAGGCTAGTAACCCGATACTAGGTCGAAGTAGCCAAACCCTAATTATGGCAAACAGTGAATCTCAAGGCCCATAATGCAGAGCTCCTTCAAGAAGAAGGTCTCCTTAGACAAGGCTGACAAGATCCCAATAAAAAACCTTAATTTACCTTGCTTAAGGTGCAAAAGAAACATCAAACAAAAAAATGGAAGGATCTTACTAACATCAACCATGAAAGAGAGTAAGAGATACTCCTTAGCCACGAGTTACTACAACTATTCTTAGGATCAATTTTGCAAGATAACAAACCCTATAAATTCCATCATTCAACCTTCATCACATGTAAAACTTACCAAAGAGAGTGTTGTGCACCACTTAGAAGCTTCAATATACCAAGAGAAAAAGAAAAATATACATAATTAGAACCCTTGTCTTGTTTTACAAATGATGCTAGGATCCTTTATTTATAGGAGGCTTCTTAGACTTATCTAACTTTAGAGCGTACCTTACTAAAAAGTAAAAATAACTCAAAGTTAGGGTTTATCACCCACAAGACGGGGACTAAACCACAAAAAACTAGAAATAATGATAAAACAGTGCAATTGGATTCATATGAATAAAGTGATGAGCCGGGGGAGGATGCCATGCCCCAACTAGCCCTAATAATGTAGAAGGTCCCTCAACACCCTCCCCTTTAGCAAGGAAAATCTCTCTCTTGAAGAAGATGTTGTGATGAAGGGTGCACATGTGTATCAAGAGGAGGGGTCATACAATGGAGAAGAAATTCCAAGTGGGCATAAAGGAGGTGTGCTAAACTGGGTATGACAATAGTTACATGTGCAATCACCTCATACATAGAAAAACATAAGTGTGGCTAGAGCCCCTAGGCCATGTGTCCTAATGGCATCATCCCAATAAGCATCAGACACCAACCCAAGGCACAAATGGCCCAACATGACAGAGGACCTCCACCCATCAAGGGGCAGTAAGCAATTCCACTAAGCCAACACTTCATGGAATGAAAACCAAGAGGACCTTCCATGACCAGACCATGGGTCTTGATCCCTGCTAGACCACCACGTTTACATAAATAGGCCCAGACTTGGCCTTTTACAATGGAAAAATGCCCTCTTACTTCGATATATCATGCAAAGTATGTTGCGAACTATCTTGACTATAATAGATGGCTCCAACTGTGGAACATGTGCTCTTATCGAGAGTGCGTGAGAACCTCTAAATCATCTAGGACCCGTAGACCTACACACACATTTAACAACAAATATGTCAAATGCAATAGAGGCATACACTTTCGTCCTGTCTTATTCAAATGAAAATGAAATGCAATAAACAACAAGTGCAATGCATGGGTAAAAGTAAATGTTGAAATTAAAAGAAACTAATGCGGGAAATTATTCAACCTACCTACCGTCTACTCTAAGCATGGTGAGAGAGATAAGTCAAGTGAAATCATACCACCAATGAAACCACCATAGCATATCATTCATGCTAGGGATTCTTCCTTTGTCTTTGGAAATAATTCAAGACAAAATCACATCAATGATGAATTAAGTATATGGCATTACCTTTATTGGAATGGGACTGGAATAATGGAAAAGATCATGAACCTAGATGCATTTAAATTTTTTCCAAGAAGAAGGACCTCTTTCACATGCCCCCTCTATCCAAGTTTGGACATGGATCAAGTACGAACTACTATCATCATAAGACTGCTCATTGATCTATGTTTTCTACCCCAAATGACCCTTGAAACCATCAAAGAACCTTGCATAACAAGGTTGAAACAAGTATTCCATGTTGTTCATAAACCTATGCATATGCTTGTTGTCATAAAAAATCTACAATCTCCAGAATTATCAGGAGTTAAAGGTTTGAAAATTACATGTACTATTCCTGATTCTAGAACGACCTTGCAAGGGTAAAGAACAGAAGTAGATGTTGTTGGGGAATCAACCAGCTGATTCTGAGCTCTAGGAATCACTTGTAAAGATAAGGCGCTGAAAATTTTCGTGCCCAATCGCACTGCATCCTTGTACCTTTTTAATCTTTTATTTTTACATGCACACTTTCCTTTTACTTCCATCACAACTAGATTAGATTTGACAATAATCTCTAAAAACTTAATACCATAATTTTTATCTAACTCAAGGTCATGTAAGAGAGATTCATATTTAGCCACATTGTTAGTACCTTCAAATTCTATGAAAAAAGAGAAATAATGTTTATCAACACAAGGGGAATTTAATACAACAACTGCACCCATACCTGACTAAGACTTGACCTCGTCGAAGTTTATTTTCCAAAACTAATTAGAAACATTGATAGTGAAGGTTGTATAATACCCAAAACCATTTTGAAAGAAAACTATTTCATTCTCTGGATCATTTGGGTCCTCTTCATGGTATCTTCTCATGGGTATTGGCCATTCCGCAATAGGTTGTTTATCTTCTTGTTGTCCAAAACCTACGTCAATCCCCAAGAAGCATGGATGAAAGTGTTGATTGAGATCCAACCTAGGAAAGGGTAAACCTAGTTACTCGAGATATGCTATAGATTCCTCTATATGCAACCATATATCATCATCAATGGAGAACAAGCGTGGCTTAAGTAATCCATAAGGATCCTCACCAAAAATAGGTTTTCTGAGGGCTTCAAAATTTACACTTCCCTCATTAGAAGAGTCATATATGGGATTTCCAATAAAATTCCCATAATTCGCATCCATATCATGATCATTATGAGAAAAACACACTTCATCATATCCATGGAAATCATCTTCAGTAGCAAAGAGATCCTCAAACCTATCATCTTCGAAAGATTCATCATTAATAGAAAAAGAGAGAGGAAGGCTCACCAAACCCTCATCGAGGACAAGGAGAAACAATAACCATATCTTCATCAGTCATATCTTTGGCATTCTCTTCAATTGACAATTCCCCTTCAAGGAGAACTTCTTCACGATTTACATAGATTTCATCATCACAATCTTCTTTATGTTATTCTAGGCCTGCAACATCCAATGGACAAGAATCCTCAAGGATTTGCTCTTGGACATGTTGCTTTTCTTGCAGATGAGTGATTAGGTTTTCCACAAATTTTTCATCAATATTAGGATCCCATCTCATGCAAAATATCTTGAATTCTTTTTCAAGTGAGGTTATCATGTTATTAGGAATCCCATGATACCAATCCCATACATATTTATTTTTAAAATTCAAGATACCTTGCGAACATGTTCATGTACCATGTCCAATTTTGAAATAACTTCCATGAATGATGCAATATGCACATCAATTGAATCCCTACATCCATGAAATATTGGGATGATTTCCCTCCAGTCATCATTGTTAAAATGGTTTGGATATCCCGAGATATCTGAGAAATCCAATGGATCAAACCTATCGAGGAACGATTGGAACCCAAGAAAATCCATGTCACTTCCCCTTCTTCAAATTTTAATACAAATAAAATCATACTTCAATCTGGAATCAAAATGGTGGAGTTTCCAATATGATATCTTTCTTCTTAACTAACCGGTGTGCTCACCTCTACACCTGACAATGTCTTCAAAAGTTGAAGCTTCTTCTAGTACTTCTTTGTTTGTATTTTTCTTTAGTCGATTCGCCAAATAAGACCTGCACAGTTAGTCCTTAACAATAACATATCAAAGTACCAAATAAAAAATTTACCTCAACCTTCTTACCAAATCTATCATTTTTTCTAGAAGGATGAAAACTTTGACCTAATCAACACAACCCAACTATTATGCAACAATCTTCAAGTGTCCCCGGTAAATACGCCAAAAATGTTACCGCTCAAAATAGCACCCACGATAATGTCACAGATCATGGTGCGATGAGTAGCAAGCACGAGAGAAGCTAGATCCCACTGTCACCGCAACCTAGATTTTTGAACACTTTAGATCAACTCCTAATACCAAGGGGGAGTCCCTAGAACTTGGTGGATGATAATTGTGATTACCTAGACAATACATAAACATGTTTCCCAAGAAACCTCTTGGCAAAGATCGATGCCTTATGGAGTCAAACAATGAAGTATAAATATCACTGAAAGAGAGGGAGGAGTTAAAGAGCCTTATCAAAGATCCCAAGAATTATAACATCATATTACTACTATTGTTATAGGATTGCAACAATGAATATATATGAGAAAGATTGATAAAAATCAGTTATAACAATGTCCTCCTTACCATATGAAGTGTACCTTGCATAGTGGGGTAAGGGAGATGATCAATAGGGTGAAGGAGAGGCCTCGAAATAATTCTGAAAATAGGATTTATTAGATTTGATATGAACTTTATAACATCTCTCAAAAAGAGTGTGGTCCCACTCAACACATTTCCCAATGAATTTTCAACCCCCGAAGGGTCAATATAGGCATAGAAACCACTTTTTAGACCTTCAAACTTTCCTGAAAAGATGAATATGCCTATTGCACCTACAATAAAATATATGTAACACCAAACCCTAGCATCCACAGGTCACCCAAAACAAGACAATCCAAACATAAGAATAAAATGCCCTCAAGGATTCACCATTAATTTAACTAGGGCACACTAATCTGGCCGAACATAATTTCCAAATTGCAAATTATTTTTGATATATGAATTTTTTATAATTTTTAGGGTTTTACAATATTATATTTTTAGGGTTTTGTATAATAATATACAAGATAAATTTGATTAAAAATGTGAAGTGAATGGGTTATGACCTTAGTCCTTGAACCCGAGGGCAACTAGGGATCGAGGTCAACGTCCCTACTCAATTTGGCTATTCAAGATTTATCAACTAGGGCAAAGGCTAGTAACCTGATACTAGGTCGAAGTAGCCGAACCCTAATTAGGGAAAACATTGAATGCCAAGGCCCACAATGGATATTTCCTTCAAGAGGAAGGTCTCCTCAGACAATATTGACAAGATGCCAATAAAAAACCCTAATTTACCCTGGTTAAGGTACAAAAGAAACGTCAAACAAGAAAATGGAGAGATTTTACCAACATCAACCAAGAAAGAGAGCAAGAGACACTTCTTAAGTCTTTCCTTAACCACGAGACATTACAGCTAATATTAGGATCAATATTGCAAGATAACAAACCCTAGAAATTCCACCCTTCAACCTTTATCACATGTAACTTTCCAAAGGGAGAGGTGCACATCACTTAAAAGCTCTAATATACCAAGAGAAAAAGAAAAAGATACATAATTAGAACCCTTATATTTTTTTACAAAGGATGCTAGGAGCCTTTATTTATAGGAGGCCTCCTAGGCTTATCTAACTTTAGAGCCTACCTTACTAAAAAGTACAAATAATTAAAAGTTAGGGCCTATCACCCACAAGTCGGGGACTGAAATACAAAAGACTAGAAATAATGATAAAATAGTGCAATTGGATTCATCCCAATGAAGTGATGATCCAGGGGAGGACGTCATTCCCCAACTAACCCCAATAATGTAGAAGATCCCTCAATGCCCTCCCCTTTAGCAAGGGAAAATCCTCTTGAAGAATAAAACGTCACGATGAAGTGTGCACATGTGTACCAAGAGGAGGAATAATACAATGCAAAAGAAGGTCCAAGTGGGCATAAAGGAGGTGTGCTAAACATGGTCTAGTCACGAAAGGTTCTATTGGCTTTCATTTCAAAGAGTATTGTCTTAGTGGAACAACTAACTACGACTTGGTGTGGTGAAATTTCCCCATCATGTTGGGCTTCTATGCTCATGGGTTGGTGTCTTATGCTTCTTTGGATGACTCCATTAGGACACATGGCTTAGGGGCTCCCAACCACACTCATGTTTCTACTTTGTAGAAAGTTATTGTGCATGTAAGGGTTGTCATACCCATATTAGTACACCCCATTTATGTCAAGTTGGACCTATTTTGTCATGTGTAAACCATCTTCTTGGCTCAAGCATGCCAAATTGATGATGACATCATCATTTTGAAGAGGTCATGGGTGATTCCATGAAGATGGGTAACTCTTTTTGGCCAAATATGACAGTGAAAAATGGAAATTTTATCCATGTATTAAATTCAAGCCCTCGAAACTCATATTTTCCAAATGAATTTTGACATGCGGTTGAAAAACGAAATGTAGAGAATTATGTTGGATTTCCAATGATATTTTTTTCGAAATATACCAATGTCATTTATCGTGTTGAATTTTCATTTAATGAAACGTGTGTACTTAAAAATTTGAAGAGCAATTAACAAGTAGTTTGTGTTCGTGCACGATAATTTAACATTAAAGTAATAATTTTAAAAAATGAAATATGTGAACATGATCTAGACATAATTCACTAGGGCTTACATATTTTTCTTGAAAAATTATATTTATTATTATTTTTCGAAACTAACCAATGAATAATTCAGTCGCATTTTGCACACATGTGTGTTCGTGCACAAAATCTTTTGATTGTTTACATAATTTGTAAAACTAAAAATACCCTTTTGAAGAGGACGCGTTTATCTAGGGCTTGTGTATTTTTTCAAATTTTTTGGATGTGTATTTTGAATGTTGTGGATTTATCTTTGAGCTCAATCGAAGTCGTCGGCAGGGTTTTTTAGGGCACGATTTAGTATAAATTTAAAAACAAAAGACATGAAGATAAAAATTTGTAAATTTTATATATTTGGATAGAGGATTCGTTGATGAATCCAATGGTATCAATTCTGCTCATTAATGAGCATTTAATGACATGGTTCAACTCTGTGGAAGGCAGACAAAACTTTCATTCTGCAGTGAAAAGGGCTCTTGGCCTGTTTTTTAAGCCCTCGATCGAGCTAAATACCTCGATCGAGGGTTTAACATTACCTTGATCGAGGGTTTTACAAGACCTCGATCGAGGTTTTTTAAACCCTTGATCGAGGGCCTAAAATGAGCCTTTTTATGTTTTTCAAAAGCTAGATCGAGCTTTTGCGAGCTTTTCAAAAGCTCAATCGAGCTTTTGCGATCTTTTGAAAAGCTTGATCGAGGTTTTGCGAGATTTTCAAAAGCTCGACCGAGGTTTTGTGAGCTTTTCAAAAGCTCGATCGAGGGTTTTAAAAGCTAGATCGAGCTCTTGTTTCAACCCTTGATCAAGGTCTTTTAAAACCCTCGATCGAGGTATTTTAAAACCCTCGATCGAGCTTTTAAAACCTCGACCAAGGGCTTGAAAATACCTCGATCGAGGGTTCGAAAAACAATTTTTTTAGCTTCCATCAGCCAAAGATGGTGAACCACCTTTGTGGAATCACCCTCATACCACCTAAAGGAGGAGGATAATGAGGGAAAACACATATTTATGGGGTTAGTTGGGGCATGATATTGTCCTTCCATGCTCAATGTTTCATTAAGTTGCAACAATTCATCATTTTTGTCATTATTGTATACATTATGTGGTTTAGTCCCTAGATTGTGAGCGACAAACCCTAAAAAACAACATTGTAAGTCATTTAAGTTATTTTAAGTCATTTTTAGGTTGGTTGGCTTGTAAAAGAGGTTAAGTTAGCCTAAGTCACATATAAACAATATTATCCTCCTCATTTGTAACACAAAATCATGGGATCAAATAAATTTATTTCTCTTCTCCTACTTGTCTATCTTAGCTAAGTGGTGTACACCTATTTTCTTAGCATCTAGAAGCTTCAATGTGGTATTTCCTTAGTGTTTGAAAGTTGATACTTAATCTTGCAAGACTTGTCTAATGGAAAGACTTCATGAGAGGGTTACTCTCTTCTTTGCTCTTCTTTTGTGGTAGGATCTCTAGTTCTCTTGTCTTGCATTGTCAAATACATCCAAGTTAAGAGTTAATTAGGGTTGTTTATGCATTATAACATTGTCTTGTAAGTGAGACATGCATCCCTGGAGGGTCTTTCTTGTTAGACCTGTGGCACCTCTCTTTTCCCTAATTAGTTCAACACCAACACAACCTAGGGTTTCTTGGTTTTTCCCTAATTCATCAAAAATGGATTGTCAATTCTTGAGAAGAATGCTAACCATCATTCCTCAATGGCCCCGTAGTTAAGAGACTTAGGTCTTTATTTCCCTCGTCTTCACTTGGAATCTTTTTTATCAAATTTATGTATTATATATTGCAAAAAATAAAAATAAAAGCAAATAATGAGAAAAAACCTTATATATATATATATATATATATATATATATATATATATATATATCAATGTTGTCAGACTCAGACTTGGCAAAGACTCATCCGGATTGGGACTCGACCGACTCGGCAACTCGAATAAGACTCGACAAATAGAAAAAAAACTCAAAATATAGTAAATTTTGTGCACAAAATAATATACTAATGACATTTCTAATCCATATAAGTTATAAAAACACATTCTATAAAAAATTCATTGTATCATCTCATAAAAAATGATAATACAATATTTGAATCTCCATATTTATATGCAAAATAGTGAACTGAAAGACGATTCCTTGAAAAAATTGACAAATAGTACCAAGTTAAACTAAACAACTCAAAAAATAAGTTGAAAATCAAAATAGATAATGTATTCAAGCCCAATATCAAGTCTCATACATGAATATAAGAAGTAGAATGCCTAGAATAGGGCATCGAGGAGCTAGTGCTAACATCGCTACACCAAAGAAACAATTCTTATGTAGGTGCATTGGGTGTTTCCTTTTCACAAAATGGAAACACTAGAGGGATCCTCAATCTCCTCATCAAACCAACTCAAATCATCCCTAGGATTTTCATACAAAAAGTACGTGTGCATATAACTAAAATCGCATAGAGTGCAATCCATAACTAACCCAAAATACATCTAGAGTCCAAAAAAATTCAAAACTTCATGCTACAACAAATAACTACACATCATCAAAACCATTGCCTATATTAGGATATTATTCGTCAATAGCACCATATACCCTCCACTTATAGGCTCTAGCCCTTGCCTCTATCTCGAATCTCAAAGTTGATCCACTAAGGACATTAGTTGACACCCTACAATTTTGATGAAACCTCCTGATCCAAGTATTAAAAAAGGTAGAAAAAGTTTTGAGTTTCTAATAAGTAATTTTTCTTGAGTGAAGGGTACATTTTTAATAAGGTCATGACAAAGGAGTTAAACAATCAACACCACCAACATCGAGGTACATAGAGGGGTTGATGTGCTTGATTAAATGTCAATCCCCTACAGTCATACATGATAGAATCTAGTGGAAACGTTGCAATCCTGAAACCCTGAATACTGTTAAGTCTATTGAATTTTGAATGGGATCTAAAATTCTACTTTTTGCATATGAAGTCCGATGAGGTTGGAACCACTCTCAAACATCCTGAAACAATTAATGGTAATGTTAAAAATTTAAGTAAAAGTGGAATTATCCTTATCTTTCATTTTCTATCCACTTTTACTTTAATAATTTAACATTACCGTCTCCAGAAAGTCTCTGGCGATTTTGGCGAGTCTCTGGTGAGTTTGGTGAGTCTCTGGCGAGTTTGGCCGAGTCTAGTGAGTGGTGAGTTTGCTAGGTGATTCTCTGTCGAGTACTTGTTTCGCAGTAGACTCGTGTAGACTTGCCAGACTTGGCAAGTCTTTGGAGAGTCTAATAAGATTGATATATATATATATATATATATATATATATATATATATATATATATATATATATATATATATATATATATATTCGTAAAAAATAAAATCCAAAAATATTTATTTTTCCATACCCTAGTTATTTTAATTGTGATTTTTTGAAGTTGTTAATTATAGTAGTATATTTCAGATCTTGATAAAATATCATAAAAATCCAAAAAGTTAGAAAATATTTCAAATAAAGTCAATTTTATGCCCTAAAAGTGACCTAAAGGAGGTGGTTTTATCCTAGGGTTAGGTGACATTAGCCCTAAGGGGTTGTCTTAGATTTGATTATTGAGTTATTGCAAGTTCATTTCATCAAAGGAATCAAACCCTAGGGGTTTGAGGAAGTTTGGGTCAAATCCAAGGTTACCCGAGAGGACTTCTAGTTCACCCTAACTGCAGTAAATTGCATACCGAAAGCATAAATCAACATCAAATCACATCTTCGATCTACCAAAAGAGGGGTTCCCTAGGGGGATTGGTGCACCATGTCTAGTTGGTTGTCCAGAGGTAAAATTTACATCATTTCGATGGTTAATTTGTGCAATATATTGAGTTTTTTCTTGTTGGTTTTTACTGTAGAAATACATACATTAATATTACATATCCATTTTTTCTCTTATCCTTCCAGGTTCAAGGTTTTGTGGTAGGCATATATCATTGAATCCAGTAGACACTAGTATACTAAGTGTGGGAGGACTTGTAGGGATATACGTATTTTATATTGTGCTTCTTGCATGTCTATCATTATCATCGTTTTGAGGAGCCTCATGTTACCCAAAGGAGAAAGCACTACAGAGGAACATGATTACATCGAGGTGGATGTAATTCCTTGAAGACTTTTTTATCATAGCAATGGCTCCATCGAGTCCACATATCTTGTTTGGGTCCACATATCACATTTGAGTCCACTTACCTTCAATCGTGGAAGAGTGATAGTTTTCGAGGTGACATATTTTGGCGTCGTTTCCAAGGAAGTTTGAAGTTGTTGGGTCAAAGCCCTATCTCTCAAGTAAGAATGATAGATTTGGTAAGAAGGTTGAGGTAAGTTTTTGTTTTGTATTTTGGTAAGATATTGTTGAGTACTTACTTGGTAGGACTTATCTGGTGACTCCAATGAAGAAGAAAAAAAGTACATTGAAAAATAGAGCCCTCAACTATTGATCACAATGTCAGGTGTGGGGGTGAGCACATCCGTCAATCTAGAGGAAAAGCTCATTCTAGTGACTCCACACATTTTGGCATCAATAAAAAATGATATGCCATTTTATGATGAAGAATGGGTACATGATTGGTTTGATCCATTGGATTTCTTGGCATTCCCGAGATATCCTAATCAACTCCATGAATTTGATCCATATAAGATTGATTGGAAGAAATACATCCCAAAATTTTTGTAAGAACCCCAACATTTCACAACTTTTTGCAACATGTAAAAACTTCTACAATACTCGAAGGAGCTAGAATTTATGTAAATTTACAACCCAATGCCTAATTTCCAATTTTAACGAATGTCAATAAAGAATATACAATGACAATATTTTTCAAGCGTACTAAATTTTATTTATAGCTACACATGCACAAATAACTTCTTCTGACATGTTCCAAGTGTATAACTTTCCATCTCACAACTTATACAAGTACAAGATACACAAAAAAATATATATATAAAATGTTATCTACTAATTATATATACTAAGCTATACTAAGCCTTGTACAATATATACAAAATGAAAATTCTAATGAGATAACTTCGAACCATTTCATATGCTATCCCTTCTGAATATATGTACAAATTATATATATAACTTTATATAAAACTAAGGATAACTTAGAATCGGTTCCCTATACGAAGCCATTTCAATATAATACAAAATATACATATAAATGCAAGTTCTAATATATATATATATATATATATATATCCATTTGTAACTTCATAATCCATTCCAATTATATGAATTAGCATACAGAGCGAAATATAAGAGTGGTGACACAATGACTGCGGTCGTCTTCTTTGTTGGAATCAACGCCGCTACCTGTGAGCTCGCAAGGGAGAGGGTAAAGCGCAATAGAATTGTCAAGTATGGAAACATTTGGCGTTGGAGATAGAAATTTCAACCTGTGCTATGGAGAGTCTTCTCACATATTAACGTTGCATGCCACTTTGTAGCCACGATATATAAACAAGCATGATATCTTATCATTCTGTTTAAGACAACATAAACAAGCATTATATCTTATCATTCTGTTTAAGACAACATAAAATAACGCATACAACAATCGATAGTTTCACATTTCATTTGCATAACTTAAATTATAATAGACAACATTTCGCTTGTTCATTCAATACAGTAAAAAAAATGAAATATGTAGCACTGAATAATTCATTCCATTCGGAATAGTGCATGAATGAAATAACTTCTTTTTGGAAGTTTATCATAATTCAAACAATATAGAAATGAACTAAACAAGTTTGGAAATTCATTCAATCAGGACAGTACAGGGGGATTCTTCATAACCACCTAATACAAGCTAAGATAAAACAATCGTTGAATCCACCGATTAGTGTCTCGGTTGGACCCATAATTTACATCTATTACATTGTAAAATCCCTCCATAAATCTATGAATTGTTCATCGACTGCCCAAATTTAATTCCTTACATCTATCTAACATAAAATTATGTCATGCTATATTATTCTCATAATAATCCACGATGTAAAATGCATAACAACAATAAACTCTTTAATTTGTCAAACAATTAAACAACAAGTAATATAGATCAACCTACTTGAGATCAAAGGGGGAAAACACTTGAAGCTTCCCAGTTCCTCCCAACTGTAAAAGAGGACAACCACGCTTACTTTCCCAACTTCACTCTTGATATGGACCACCACCATAGACAAATGAACTTAGCAATATCTGAACGCAAAACTAGTCCCAAGATTTTGTAATAGATCAAAAGATGATTTCAAATAGAGGGAGTACTTAGCAGCTTTCCCTCAACATAGAACCAATTTCTATGTATGCACCACACAACATCATGTGCCTTCTCAATGCACCATTATATAGTTTTTTCCCAAGTCTTGTGCCATCTCAATCAAATCTCAAGCAAATATCTTGATCCCTATAATTGTGGATTTGGTCGCTTTGCTGATATTTTGACTTGGATTTGATTCATACCAAATATCTTGCTTGATATCCACTTGTTCATTGTCTCATGATGGTGTCCCCTTTTTCAACTGGTTGCTCCAAGTGTCTATTTTTATTAATAATAAAATAAAATTTCTTGTGCATAATATTCACCCACATGAGTGTGAGTATAGAGTTTTATAACTCTTTTACAAAATAATTGTTTGGAGAATATTCTCAAATAAAAACATTGAATCAATAATTCAAAAGTGTTGGGGGTGTTACATTTCTCCCCCCCCCCCCCTTATTTTTAACATTGTCCTTGGTGTTCTTTATTCAGAGTCTTCTTGCTCATTCTGAAACATGGAAGGATATGATGCTTGCATACAATCCTCCATTTCCCATGTTTCCTCCTCAAGGATGAAGTGCTTCCATTGCACTTTTATTTGAGCGATGACTCGGTTCCGCATCATAAGCTCATTCCTATCTAGGATACGGGTCAGTGCAAGCTAATGAGGGTCACTTTTGGCGCGTTAGATGCAATAGAAAACTGAAAAAGCAGGCATCCCCTCAACTTACTTGGATTTTTTGAGCTACTTACACAAAATATCTTGCATTGAGTAAAAAAGATAAAATGTAGGAGATTGAATCACGTTTCTGAATATATAACTTTTATGTATTGAAAATTTGCATAGCTATGTCAAGTTTCATTTTTCCTAACAGACACTTTTTATTTTTTCAGGCAAATGATAAGGTATATGTTTTTGTGGGTAGAGCCTTTGAGGGCCTAAATGATGGAATCAAGCTACAAAAATCGGCATGCATGTAGAGAACACATAGCACTTGTGTGCCATTATTTTTCAAAAATTAAATTAGTAATTTTATAATTTTTTTATAATTGTCTAAGTGATCAAACCTCGAAAATAGTACCCCCTTTTGTGGGTAGAGCCTTTGAAGGTCTTAATGCAAAAATCTTGAAATGGGTTTTTCATAGAACGTGGAGGTTAGTGTCCCTCTTGTGCACCATACAATTTTTTTTGAAATGATTGAGAATTGAAAAACTTATGGAAGAAACACTAACAGTGTGTTTCACGAGTTAAGGAGGTAGGACAGAAAAGAAATTGAAAGAAAATAGGAAAAATTAATATTTCAAAATAAAAGTTACATATTTGGAATCTGCAGAAAAAATGCTATTTGTGTCTAATATTTCGTCAAAAATGACTCTGTGTAGCATATTGTAACGAGTGGCTAAGCACAGGCTTCTCCAGAAACTGGAAGAAATACCCAATTAGCTTTGGTTTTTCATTAACATAGCACAGGTTTGGAATTACCAAAGCAAACTCCAAAGCATACACGTAGGATTATTGTTGACATGTGAGCATGTGACTCGGCCTGTTTAAATTCAAAAATATTGCCGCGCTTTTAGATGTACATAACGCGTATGCGTTATATAACTACATAATGCGTGCGCGTTATATAACTACTTAATGTGTACGCGTTATATAGTTAAAAAACACGCCCGCATTATTCAAATCATAAATACTTGTTTAATACTTGAGAAAGAGGGGGTGTGGAAGACTCAAGGGAATTTTTGTTTAATATTTGAGAAGGGGTGGGGAAGGGTCATGGGAATCTATGGTTAATATTTAATAAGGGTGGGGAAGGGTCAAGGGAATCTATGGTTAATATTTAATAGGGGTGGGAAAGGGTCAAGGGCTTAGAAGGATGTTGGAAGCTTGAGTGGGGAGAGATGAAGGGAATGAGAACATGATGGGCTACAGGGGGTGAAGGGAAGTGGAGCTTGAGAGCACTATTAGGAGTAGAATAGGTTCTGAAGAGGTATAGGGTTAGAAGTTGAAATTGAGACTTGAGTGACAAGGGGGGAATGGATGGAGGCAAGGGGGATGTGAGAGAGAAATAAAGAATACAAGGGGGGGGGAGACATAGAGCGAGGGAGGGAGAGGGACAATGGGGAGGAATGGATTTGGAGGGAGCGAGAGATAGATGGGGATAGAACGAAATAAGAGATAGGAAGGGAGGGACAGAAAGTGTTGGTGGGAGACATGCAGGGAGTGGTGGCAATGGAGAGAGAGAGAGAGAGAGAGAGAATATGAGAGAAGGGGGAAGGGACATAAAGTGTGTGAGAGAGAGGGAGTGATGGAGAGATTGGGATAGGTTGAGGGAAAGATAACATGAGGGAGGGATAGAAGGTGAGAGACAGGCAATGAGAGAGGGAGGGAGAGAAGGTAGGGTGAGGGATGGAGGGAGAAAGGTGGAGATAGATATGGATGGAGGGGGGATGGGTTTGAGAATGGAAAGTGACATAATGTGTGTGTATGTGTGTGTGTTTGAGAGAGAGAGAGAGAGAGAGAGAGAGAGATTGATGATTGGGGAGAGAGAGACTAGAGGGAGTTGTGAGCATCATATTCTCCATCAGCATCATATTCTTCATTATCATCGTCTTCATGACCATCATCGTCATCATCAACATCTTCTTCATCATCACCATCATCATCATCATCATCATATTCCTCATCAAATCAACATCTCCATCATCATTATCATCATCTTTTGAACATCATCATGATCATCATCTAAACATCACCATCACCATCATCATCAACATCTTCATCATCATCACCATCACCATCATCATCAAAATCTTCATCGTCATCACCATCACCATCACCATCACCATATTCATCATCATTGTCATCTCTAGGTTCCCCATCAACATCTCCATCATCATCATCTTCTTCATCATCATCATCTTCATCACCATCATCATCATCATCAACATATTCATCATCATAACCATCACCATCATCATCATCATCATCATCTTCCTTGAATCAGATCAACATCTCCATCATCTCACTATCATCTTCATCATCATCATCATCAACATCTAAACATCACCATCACCATCACCATCATCATCATCATCTTCATCATCATTACCATCACCATCATCATCAACACCTTCATCGTCATCACCATCATCATCATCATCATTGGCATTTGTAGGTTCCTCATCAACATCTCCATCATCATCATCTTCTCCATCATCATCATCTTCATCACCATCATCATCAGCATCAACATCTTCATCATCATCACCATAATCATCATATTCATCGTCATCAGGTCAACATCTCCATCATCATCATCTTCTTCATCATCTTCACCATCATCATCATCATCATCATCTTCATCGCCATCTCCATCATCTTCAACATCTCCATCATCATCACCATCACCATCATCATCATCTTCATGACCATAAACATCTTCATCATCATTGTCATCTCCCCCTTCCTCATCAACATCTCCATCATCATCATCATCATCATCATCATCATCACCATCTGAACATCACCATCACCATCATCGTCAACATCTTCATCATCATCATCATCAGCAGCAGCAGCAACATCAACATCATCATCAAAATCGTCATCGTCATCACCATCGCCATCTTCATCATCATCGTCATCTCTAGGTTCCCCATCAACACATCTCCATCATCATCATCTTCATCACCATCATCATCGTCATCAACATCTTCATCATCATCACCATCATCATCATCATCATCATCATCTTCCTCATCAGATCAACATCTCCATCATGTCACCATCATCTTCATCATCATCATCATCATTACCAGCACCATCATCATCAACATCTTCATCGTCATCACCATCATCATTGGCATCTGTAGGTTCCTCATCAACATCTCCATCATCATCATCTTCATCACTATCATCATCATCATCATTGGCATCTGCAGGTTCCTCATCAACATATCCATCATCGTCATTTTCTCCATCATCATCACCATCATGATCTTCTGAACATCATCATGATCATCATCTAAACATCACCATCACCATCATCGTCAACATCTTCATCATCATCGCCATCAGCATCATCATCAAAATCTTCATCGTCATCACCATCACCATCACCATCACCATCTTCATCATCATTGTCATCTCTAGGTTCCCCATCAACACAACATCTCCATCATCATCATCTTCATCATCATCATCATCATCATCATCATCACCATCACCATCATCATCAACATCTTCATCATCATCACCATCATCATCATCATCTTCCTCATCAGATCAACATCTCCATCATGTCACCATCATCTTCATCATCATCATCATCATCCGAACATCACCATCACCATCATCATCAACATCTTCATCATCATCACCATCATCTTCATCAACATCATCATCTTTATCATCTTCATCTGCATCATGATCATCTTCATTATCATCACCCTCCTCCTCATCATCATCTTTATCATCTTCATCTACATCATGATCATCTTCATTGTCATCACCCTCCTCCTCCTCATCATCTTGTGCACTTATGCACTTAGGGATTAATGTTTAGAAGAGGGTTTAAAGGCCTTTATGGGGAAGGAGCTCTAGGAACAAGGTAAGACAGAGAGGGCAGGGGGGAGGGATAAAGGCGTAGAGAGTTAGTGATTAAGGGAGAAGAAGGGAGAGAGTTCTATAGGGAGGGATAATGATGAATATAAAGAGAAGGTGGAGAGATGGAGAGTGGGGTGGTAGAGACATGGCTGGAGTAAGGGAGAGAAAGAAACATGAAAGAAACATGTAGGGAGGGATGTAGGGAGAATGAGGGACAGATATTTAAAAAGAGATAGGGGGTATCTAGGGATTATTGGGAGAGAGCTAGGGGGTATTAAACCATACAAAACATTTGTCCCCACACTAAAAACATTTGTTTTGTATGTAACCATATAAATTATTAGTTTTCTTTTGATTTTGTTCGTTGCTCTAGCCGTGCACCTAACCTATTTATTGTGCTTGACTATATCGCGTTCGCGTTTTTTCACTACATATCGCGCACGTGTTTTGTATTTATATAATGCGTGCACATTTTGTAACTCCACAAATAGTGGACTGTTCCTGTCCGAAAGCAACTTCACTCTATCCGAACCAAAAGAACAGTCCCGCGATTTTTCGAACAGCACGAGCCCACCATTGGAAATTTTCACATTCTACACCAACTCCATCATTTTTTTTATGCAGGTGCAGCATTGAGGACATCTTTCATGGTTGCTCAGTGTGGTGTTGGGTTATATGGCCATATTTGAATAAAATAATCAGCAAGCTTGAAGAATCTCCAATTGAATAACACTAAAGATAAGGCCTTTGAAAGATTCATTTTGCCTATATTTGAGGAGCACACAAGATAAGATATCAAGCTTCAAGACCAACAAGGAAGAACTTCCATTTGCTTATTATTGAAGAGCTTGTAATTGAGGAGCAAAAAAAACAAACTATATTGAATTGATTATTGTGGTGATGGGGAATGCACGTAACCGAGTAAACAAATTAACAATGAAGAAGAGACCTCAAGAAGTCATTGAAGAAGAGAAAGAAAAGAAAAAAAATATACATGATGAATTGGAGGCTTTCTTTGGAAACTAATCCAAATCCAATTGTAGAGGATACCACGGTTCATCCTATTAATCCACGACAAGATGGACCTTCAATTTCCACAATAGTTGTTGAACAAGCACCCCATGGAAGTAATCAAGAAGCAAAACGTAGGTGTTCATTAGGGGATGTTTCAATTCCCACTTCAAGTCAAAGTGATAAGTTACCATCTCAAGATGAAGCTCACGAAGAAACACCCAATTTGCTATCCGGATGTGGTTATACAAGCGATGAAGTCAGAGAGGCGTTGGACATTTTGCCTACTGTTGAAGAAGAGAATGTTATCCACACCATCGATGAGGATGTTGGACTTCCACAAGGGGATGTTGGACTTCCACAGACCATCGATGAGGATGTTGGACTTCCACCATCCAACTACCAAGAAGAGAATGAAGGACACCAATCTACTACTGAAATGCCAGAGCGTCTTGGTGATGCACTACATGGTACAATTCCAACCCCCTTACCTCTATTAGCAAGCACACGTCGAAGAACTTCGAAGCGTATACAAGTTGATGAAAGACTTATGAATTCCATTGAAGGTACGCTATCTAAACGTAGTATTGCTTATCAAACTCAACAGATACTTGATAAATATTTTGTTTCTAAATGTGATGGAGATAAATGTATATTATTTTTATCATTGTTAACATCTAGGAGCATGAATGTTGTTAGGAAAAAGTTAGGGATAAAGATGATAAAGAATTCTGAACCAAGTTCTCATGTAGTTAAAATCCTAGTAGATGCATTTGGTAAAATTGGTAAGAACACACGTTCAAAGGACTGCAATGCTGCTCGTCGTGTGTTGTCACAAGCAATTGCAAATAAGAACACGAGGGCCCTTCGTATTCTTAGGCCTACATCCGAACTAGTTAATTTGAATGTAAAAACCCTCTGTAGGTATTCTATTAGAAGAGAACATCTTGACACAACCGATCAGACAGATTTTTGGGCCTTTGTTCGTCGGTTGCCACATCGTGACATGAAGCTAGTTGATGCAATAAAGGGACTAGTGCACAGTTTTTGGCATGATCACACAAGGCCTTCTTCAAACCGAAAGGATGCACTAAAACTAAGAAGGGGTTCAAAGGATCGTGAACCACATACTAAGCATCTTCTTGATATAACACAGACATAGCTTTACGAGAAATTTAGGATTGAGCATAGACAATTGAACTTGGGACAAAGATCTTTTGAGAAATGTAAGCCATGGTATGTTATAATAAATACTCTTCGTAACACTTGTTGTTGTAGATACCATGTAGAATATGAATATTACTATGAAACATTTTTGTACATTCGTCGTGTGTTGCATACTAACATTGTGCAGGATTGCTCCATGACAATACCACCGACTTCATCAAGAGAATTCATTCATAGCATCATGTGCAATAGGCCCGAGGGGAAAACATACTATGCGAAATCTTGTTTGGATGGAACATGCTCCAATTGTGCTGGAATGGCATTATTGAGCCAATGTATGCACGAGAATGGAGACAGTGAATTTGGGAAAATGGTTACAGACATGAAAAGTTTCAAATATATCAACTATGAAATAGTCCCAGGGAAAGAAAGCAAAAAAATACAATTGGTGACATCTCAGGTATGCATTTATATCTATAAAATTATGTTGTAATGGTTACATTTCAATCCTTACTTACAACAAAAAATCGACATTGAGATCATTTTGTGTCACCAGGTACAAGTTAGTGACTTCATCAAAGAATTTATTGAAAAGACACATCAATATGTTCAGCATGTCCACGTGGCACGATGGCAGGATGAGAAGTTTAGAATATGCAGAGATACATTTCCCCTTGGTACTATACTTTCAGTTGTTGATTTTGCCGAGAGCTACACTCTGCAACCTCAAAATGAGATCCAAAGTCAGTATTATCACTCTGAGCAGGTTTCCTTGATGGTCCATATCACATATAGGCATGGCCCAAATAACACTGAAGAGCAAAGAGAAATTCTGAAGGAATATCACTTCTACATAAGTGATGATAGGTGCCACGACTTCCACTATGTACGTCTGTTGAGATATTGTAACTTCAAAGAATATTATATTTGTACTTTATTATTCTGGAGATGTTTCATTCCTCGAAGATCTTATTGTATATCCGGAGATGTTTATTCCTCCGTCGGAATGTGGTAACTTGGGTTATTAGACTTCCCTAGTGGGGGTCGGCCCTGTATGTGTTATATGGGTCAAAGGGTTATTAGACCACTCTAGAGGGTTCGGCCCAGTCAGTTGTAGTGGGGTATTTAACGCATTGCTTAAATACGATCCTACATGATTTGTGTAAAAGACAAGTCAAAGTAGTGTATAAATAGAGGAGGTGTATTCCTCATTACACACACACTCACTCACTTGAGAGTAGCGCACTTATGGAGGAGAGGTCTGCTATGGTGGAGCAGTATATCATGTCTTTGGTTTGCATCTTTGTATATTTCTGGTCATCTATATTAAGGAAGCTTTACTGGGTTTTCTACCCCATGAGGGTTTCCCAGGATAAATTTGTGTCTCTTGTGTTTATGCTATGCTTGTTGTTTCTTCAGTGATATTGTATATTCTATTATTGTGAAATGGAATGTAATGCTGATATTTTCTGTCTTAGCATATTAAATCTTAACATGGTATCATATCTAACCTGAAGGAAGGCAATGTATGGCACTTACGACACTTGCTTTACTTACGACAATTTGAAGGTTAGGGTTTTATATAGCAAAAACCAGTCATCATGGAACTTTTACCATAAATACATTTTGGAAAGGTTTCAGGATCTGAAACCTTTACAAGTCGTAGATAACATCTCCAGGTATCTTGTGTCCAAAGGGCACCCTCATATTTGTTGTACTTTGTAAGTTATGATCAGTACAAGTTAGGGTTTCTGCCTCTTCTAGGTCTCAGTCAAAATCAGGTGACCTAGGAAAAAAGGTCATAACTTGGGCTAGGAAGCTCCAAATGAAATTTAGTAAAAAGTGACAGGTAGTACACATACTTTACTATCTCAGGAAACTTTTTCAGAGGCCGAAGTTGAACCAGTGACACGTGGCACACCATACAAGTTCACTCTCCTGTTCTATCCCATAAACAGGTCACGTTGCGACACTTGTCATAACTTGGGCTAGGAAGCTCCAAATGAAATTTCGTAAAAAATTATAGGTAGTACACAGACTATACTATCTCAGGAAACTTTTTTAGAGGCTGAATTTTAACCAGTGACATGTGGCACGCCGTACAAGTTCGCTCTCCTGTTTTATCCCATAAGCAGGTCACGTTGCGACACTTGGCATAACTCTCTCTCAAAAAATCCAATTGAGGTCAGACCTGTCGGGATGGAAAGATGACAGGTCAGGATACCACAAAAAACGTTTTCAGACCCTGTGGAGCAAAAAGTTCAGAGTTACAGCAGAAACAATCAGGTACATATTTCTGTCAAAACAAAATTATTTTTGGAGCACCTTCATTCATGGCTTCCGGAATTTAGGGTTTCGGAGAAAGTTAGAATTTTTGGAATCCGAATCCACGGCTGAATGCTACTCAGGAAAATTGAAATTTAGAGACCAAGCTCCAATTTTTTGGTTGGGTAGAGGACCGGGCTTGATCGAACCCCAGTTCGGGATTTTGATCGGAAAGATGGAAAATTAGGGCTTCAACAAAAGTTGGAATTTTTAAAGTCTGTAACCATAGCTGGAAGCTCCTCAGAAAAATAAGATTTTAGAGCCTTGGATCGAACCTTTTGATTGGACGGAAGGGCGGGCTTTATCAAACCCTAGTTTGGGTTCCTGTCCAGAAGATCCAGAAGTTTCGAAGGCAATTTTGAGGGGTTAAATTTTGGAGATTTCAAAATTGAAGTATGCTAGCAAGACACATCCTTCCATCCATTCATAAATGTGAAAGTCAAAGATTGAATTTTTAGGGTTTCTCTAGCAAACCCTAATCAAGATTCAGATCAAGTTTCAGGGGGAGTTGAGGCTAAGGCCTTACATAAGAAGACTACAAGAAGTCTCGACAGGTATGACTTAAGGAGGTTCAGGTGTGTCTTGAAATCTGATTCTTGATTAAGTTCATGATGTGTTTGTCTTCATATTATTTATTAGTACAATCTTGATTAATGTTAGAATTATCTTATCACCCTAGTAATAGTATGAATGCATGTGAATGATCGAAGACATTCATTGATTAGGGCTATATGATTGTACTAATGCATTATGGTGTTGTGTGAGGTTGATGTTGTCTGCTAACAAGATACATGTACATCACAAAAGACAAATCAAGTTCCATGACCATGACAACATGAAGACAAAGACTCATCCATAATATTTGTTCTACTTACAAGGTATGTATGACTTTGTTATATTATGCTTAACCTATGAGACATGCAGGTTCTAGCTCAGGATCTCTAAATCATTGAAGAGATTGTTTAGGTATGTTGTACATAACTAAGCAGGTATACTAATCCAGGTATGTTTTCCTATGTCAAGTTAGAATCTTACCTTGTGTTAGGATCCCTTATATAAGTATACTTGGTATGATTGGTTATGCTTATTCATAAAGTTAGTAATCAAGTGTTTATGCATATTATGTCTCTTATCTTGATGATTTAATTAACCAGAAGAGTACTATGATCAAACAAGAATATGCATGAGTAAAAGGAGACTTCCTTGAAACCCTGAATACTAATGATCATGACTATACATATTCAAGATTATTTAGAATTAGAATGTTTTGGGAATATACTAATGAATGTATGTTTGTATGAGATAATGAGGATGACACTAGTGCACACTTGAGCATGCACAGTGGTACAGAATGAATAGAAGTTCAAAAGACATATAGAAGATCAAACGGGAGGCAACCACACAAACATAAAAGATAAGTATTTGAGTTGTCATTTGAAATAATAAATGATATTGCTTGTATGCATATTTGTGTAAACATTCATAGAGCATTGAACAGTATACTACTAATATACATATGATTGGTAAGTTGGACAAACATTCCATTGTTGCTTGTCTAGAATGAAACCTCTTTGCTGACATGCTGAGAGCTGTGCACACTCTCGATAGTATGTTCTGGTAGAGATGGAAGGCATCGAGATAGCCACTGTATGCATACAGGATATGGGAAAGTGTTGTGCCAAAGTATTGGTCAAAATAGTTGCATAACTATGTAAATGATATCTGTATGCATAATAGGTTATCATGTCAATATGATTTGATGATTATGAATTATTACTAATCATGTACTTAATTTTGAATTGTAGGAAAGATCATGATGAATGATGAACACTGAACAATGATGAATGTTCAACAAGAAGATTTACAAATCAAACAAAATATAGAAGGCTCGTGGCTAGAAGATTCTCTTAGAAAGAGGAAGAGAATCATGACAAGATGTTTGCTCCAAGTGACTAGATAAGACCATTCTCTTAATGATGTAATTAAAGAAGAAGTGTGAATCGGGTTCTATATGGGTACCCAGGATCGATAGTAAATTGATGAGCTTAATGATCACCATGGGTGATGTGGATCTCAACCTTTGCTACAAGGTTGAATATGATTTCTATACTCAGATGCAAGAAGGAACTCACCACAAAGTTCGAATGATGTTAAGGCTCATATCAGTAGACCCATCTGATGAGAGATGGCACAGATAGATGGCTGCAGAAATGAAAATGAAAGATCTCAGATTGATGCATTACTTTCTAGGTCTAGAAGTATGGAAAGGCTCAGAAGGAATCTTTCTCAACCAGGGAAAGTATGTCGATAAATATTAAAAGGACTTGATATGTTGGAATGACCACTCTCATGGATTCCAACTTGAAGCTGTTAGTGAATGACTCATCAGAGTTAGTGTATATAACTCTGTACAGACATATTATTGGGTCGTTGATGTATCTGACGAATACTAGGCCAGATATATACCTTGCTGAGAACACCTTGAGTCAGTATCTAGTGGAAACTATATATGTTCACCTGATAGGTGCAAAAGCATGTGATGAGGCATCTAAAGGATATGATGGACTTTGATCTATTCTATCTTGGAGATCATGACTTCAGATGACTACACAGATGTTGATTGGGCAGAAAGTGTATCAGACAGGAAGAACACATTGAGAGGATGTTATTGTCTGGGATTAGCCGTGATCTCATGGTATAGAAGGAAGCAGTCTAGTGTGGCTCTCAGCACAACTGAAGCAGAATACATAGCTTCTTGCTCTGCTAGTTGTGAAGCAGTATGGCTTCGAGATTGTTTGACTTAGAGATAGACCCAACTATGATCCTATGTGACAAACAGAGTTTTATCAAGATGGCAGAGAATCCAGTGTTCCATGATATAGCGCAAAAAGGAACTATAAAGGTTGAATTTGTAACAAGTTGCCGATGTACTAACCAAACCTCTACCTCAAGTGAACAAGTTACCGATGTACTAACCAAACCTCTACCTCAAGAAAAGTTTGAGTATTTTTCGAGACAAGCTTGGTAGGACCCTCCTCGAGAGGGGGAGTGATGTGGTCACTTATGACGAGATTGCCTACATCGATAGTGAGGTCGATGATGTGGATACCTATATTGATGATATGCCTACCTGTTTCAATGATAAGGTTGAAGATGAGGTTGTCTGTTCCAACGATGAGGTTGGTGTAGGATTGTATCATCCTTGGAATTTAGTCCTAAAGTGATCCGTAGACAGATGTCTTCGAGAATGTGTTTCCTAGGGAACGATGAGGATTGTATCATCCTTGGACTTCAATCCTAAAGTGATCCGTAGACAGATGTCTTCGAGAATGTAGTTCCTAGCGAATGATGAGGATTGTATCATCCTTGGACTTCAATCCTAAAGTGATCCGTAGACAGATGTCTTCGAGAATATGGTCCTTAGCAGACGTATATAGGACTGCATCGTCCCTGAGCGTTTGGTTCAAAATGTACATGATAGGATTGCATCATCCTTGGACTTATGTCCTAAAGTGATAAGGACTAATCATCCTGGTAATTGATTAGGATTGCATCATCCTTGGACTCATGTCCTAAAGTGATAAGGACTAATCATCCTAGTAATTGATTAGGATTGCATCATCCTTAGACTCATGTCCTAAAGTGATAAGGACTAATCATCCTGGTAATTGATTGGGATTGCATCGTCCCTAGACATGGTGAGGTGTCTTAAAGTGATAAGGACTAATCATCCTGGTAATTTATTGGGATTGCATCGTCCCTAGACATGGTGAGGTGTCTTAAAGTGATAAGGACTAATCATCCTGGTAATTGAATGGGATTGCATCGTCCCTAGACATGGTGAGGTGTCTTAAAGTGATAAGGACTAATCATCTTGGTAATTGATTGGGATTGCATCGTCCCTAGACATGGTGAGGTGTCTTAAAGTGATAAGGACTAATCATCCTGGTAATTGATTGGGATTGCATCGTCCCTAGACATGGTGAGGTGTCTTAAAGTGATAAGGACTAATCATCCTGTTAATTGATTAGGATTGTATCATCCTTGGACCTATGTCCTAAAGTGAGAGGGATTGATCATCCCGTAATAGGATCTTGTGTGTTGCAGGGTATGCTGCTATTGTCTATACTTGTATTGATGAGGATACTTGTATTGATATTGTGTATACTTGTATTGATGAGGATACTTGTATTGATGATGTGTATACTTGTACTGATGAGGATACTTGTATTGATGATATGTATACTTGTATTGATGAGGATACTTGTATTGATGATGTGTATACTTGTATTGATGAGGATACTTGTATTAATGATATGAATACTTGTATTGATGATGTTGTTGATCGTGATGATCTAGATAACGATGCTGCTGATCGTGATGATCTAGATGACGATGATGTTGTTCGTGATGATCTAGATGATGATGCTGCTCATCGTGATGATCTAGATGACGATGATGTTGTTCGTGATGATCTAGATGACGATGCTGTTGATCGTGATGATCTAGATGACGATGTTGATGATCATGTGATGACGATGCTGATGATCGTGTGATGACGATGCTGATGATCGTGAGATGACGATGTTGATGATCGTGAGGATCCAGGTGTTGATGTTGTTGTAGTTGTTCGAGTGTTGCAGAAGATAAAAACTCAGTACTGAAGATGTTGATGTTCTAGTATTGAAGATGTTCCAGTAACTGCTTGAGTGACTGATGATGTTGAGAAAGCTTCCAATGATTTATAGATGTATCATGTATGATGTTGATGACTCCTTGTTCGTGCAGATGCTATTATAATATCCTTCTCGTTAAGGGGGAGTGTTGAGATATTGTAACTTCAAAGAATATTATATTTGTACTTTATTATTCTGGAGATGTTTCATTCCTCCTTGAAGATCTTATTGTATATCCGGAGATGTTTATTCCTCCGTCGGAATGTGGTAACTTGGGTTATTAGACTTCCCTAGTAGGGGTCGACCCTGTATGTGTTATATGGGTCAAAGGGTTATTAGACCACTCTAGAGGGGTCGGCCCAGTCAGTTGTAGTGGGGTATTTAACCCATTGGTTAAATACGAGCCTACATGATTTGTGTAAAAGACAAGTCAAAGTAGTGTATAAATAGAGGAGGTGTATTCCTCATTACACACACTCACTCACTTGAGAGTAGCGCACTTATGGAGGAGAGGTCTGCTATGGTGGAGGAGGAGATCATGTCTTTGGTTTGCATCTTTGTATATTTTTGGTCATCTATATTGAGGAAGCTTTACTGGGTTTTCTACCCCATGAGGGTTTCCCAGGATAAATTTGTGTCTCTTGTGTTTATGTTGTGCTTGTTGTTTCTTCAGTGATCCTGTATATGCTATTATTGTGAAATGGAATGTAATGCTGCTATTTTCTGTCTTAGCATATTAAATCTTAACAACGTCATTGCTTCATCATGTTCTATGATCACTTGAAGGGAAGGAACATACAGATGGATCGACACTGGATTTGGTCTGATGGGTGTGCTGGTCAGTTCAAAAATGCATGCATATTTCAGTGTTTGTGTTCATTGCATAAAAACTACAAAGTGCCACATATGTGGAACTATTTTGAGACTGGACATAATAACCCAGTATTTGAAATTTCAACCAGAAAACTCGCTTGTTATTGCCCGCCTTGTTGTGATGGTGACTGGGATGGGTGTGAATCATTGGATTGGGTTGATGGATGGGATCGCATATCACTTCCACTTGATCAGTGTGCAATTGTTGAGTTAACTTCGTTGGAAGAAGACCAATCATCTATTTCTGCAGATTTTGATCATGTCTCAGACCTTGTACAACCCGGTATGATGCATTTCCTTAACATTTTTTGTTTGTTTACGTAGTCTTCAAATGCACATTAATGGCCTTGTATCGCACGAAAAATATTTTGATCATATACCTACAATCATATAATGCAGGGCACATATACACAGTGGTTGCCTCAAAAGATACTGAATGGGGTGATGAATACTGGTTGGCATGCTGTATAGATGGAAAGCAAACCCTCATTATGTCCATGACTAACGATGAAAACAACCACTTTCCAACTGGGTCTATGGTTGTTAAAGGTGAATATTTGACACGGGACAACAATGGAAGAAAGAAGGGTGGATATGTTTACAGGGATTACAAACCAGGTGCAAGTGTGTATCACTTTACCAACTTAATCATTGGCACAAACCTTCAGGTACGAACAATGCCTAGTCGAAATACATCAAAGGTATGCTACTTCTTACAAGATACAGAGCACAAGAGACTAATGGAGACCATCAGTATAAGAGATGATCCGAAGGGCTTGGTTGTATGATAATAGGTGGGATCTAGCATGATGAGGTACGTTACATACTTTTAATCCTATACTATTTATACTATTTGTAATTTAATATTGATATATGCTCAATTTTCACATGTATGTTTCATATGAATATGTCAATTTTGCATTCTTGATATGCCAAATTTACGTTTACGTTGTTTATAAATATGCCAAAAGTTCTCTTGTATGTCAAGTTTATGAATATGCCATTTTTTACATATGATCAGTAAACCCTAAAATTATATTATGTTCATCATGTTGGTTATTGGCTTCACCCAACAAAATTAATTCAATTCATGCTCACTATATTAAACAATACACTTATATTAAATTTAATTCATGTCTTGTTAAATATTTCATAATGAATTAGCTATTTGAGAGCACCACCTTAGACCAAGCCATCATCATCAACATCTTCATCATCATCACCATCATCATCATCATGGACCTGCAAAACCCTAGTTTCCAAAGTGTCTAGGCAGGTTCGGGCTGGGAACACTAGCCATACCCGCCCGGTGGATGATTTTCCAAAGTTGACCCCCGTGTGCAAAAATTGCACACTCCCACACTGAGCAAAACCCTAGTTTCCAAGATGGACCTGCAAGGTGACACATGGACCACTAGGTAGGAGGGGAGGGGAACCCCTGGCACTATCCCGGTGTGCTGAATCCAATGGAATCGATGGTTGGTCGATCCGAGCCACGGTCTTCATTCTATGGCTCGTCCCGTCTCACTGCCAGAAGGCCTTCAGGGACACCTTCTGGATACCTACCGGGGGCATAGAACTCCAACCGTGCAACAAAACCGGGTTCTATGGAGTCCTACAGGTGTGTCTAGACAGGTTCGGGCTAGGAACACTAGCCATACTTGCCCGGTGGATGATTTTCCAAAGTTGACCCCTGTGTGCAAAAATTGCACACTCCCACACTGAGCAAAACCCTAGTTTACGAAATGAATGTACAATGAAGCCACTGGGCCATGGGGAGACGAGGGAGAGGGCCCCCTAGAGGTAATCGCACGCTAGGAGACCAACGGAGTCGACGATTTGTCGGTTCGACATCCGGTTTCTGAGTTATGTCGAGTTGCAAGTCGCATGAAAATGTCGTTCAGGGACACTTGGTGAATTTCCGTCGGGGAGCCAAAAAGCAAACGGAGCAGGAAGATTGTGTGCCATTGGCTCCTACAAGTGTGTGTGGGCAATGCCAATGTGGAAACACTGCCAACACGGGCTCAAGGGAGGTTTTTGCAGAGTTGACCCACCAATGCAAGATTGCATGCAATTAAACTGAGCAAAACCCTAGTTTACGAAATGAATGCACAATGAAGCCACTAGGCCGTGGGGAGACGAGGGAGAGGGCCCCCTAGAGGTAATCGCATGCTAGGAGACCAATGGATTCGACGGTTCATCGGTTCGACGTCCGGTTTCCGAGTTATCTCGAGTTGCAAGTCGCATGAAAATGCCGTTCAGGGACACTTGGTGAATTTCCGTCCGGGAGCCAAAAAGCAAACAGAGCAGGAAGATTGCGTGTCATTGGCTCCTGCAAGTGTGTGTGGGAAATGTCAACGTGGGAACACTACCAACACTGGCTCGGCGGAGGTTTTTGCAGAGTTGACCCACCAATGCAAGATTGCATGCAATTAAACTGAGCAAAACCCTAGTTTACGAAATGAATGCACAATGAAGCCACTGGGCCATGGGGAGACGAGGGAGAGGGCCCCCTAGAGGTAATCGCACGCCAGGAGACCAACGGAGTCGACGGTTCGTCGGTCCGACGTCCGGTTTCTGAGTTATGTCGAGTTGCAAGTCGCATGAAAATGTCGTTCAAGGACACTTGGTGAATTTCCGTCCGGGAGCCAAAAAGCAAATGGAGCAGGAAGATTGAGTGTCGTTGGCTCCTGCAAGTGTGTGTGGGAAATGTCAACGTGGGAGCACTGCCAACACTGGCTCGGGGGAGGTTTTTGCAGAGTTGACCCACCAATGCAAGATTGCATGCAATTAAACTGAGCAAAACCCTAGTTTACGAAATGAATGCACAATGAAACCACTGTGCCATGGGGAGACGAGGGAGAGGGCCCCCTAGAGGTAATCGCACACCAAGAGACCAATGGAGTCGACGGTTCGTTGGTTCGACGTCCGGTTTCCGAGTTATGTCGAGTTGCAATTCGCATGAAAATGTCGTTCAGGGACACTTGGTGAATTTCCGCCCATTTTATAATTTAAGCCACTTTTAAATATTTGAACTTCCATATTATTTTTGAAAGAGTAGAATATTTCAAAACTCCTAAAGAGACAAAAACACATGATCAAAACTCCTAAGGATGCAATTTAGAGTAGCAATAATGGGGGTGATGGAGTTGAATTTGATCCTATGGAAGATAATGATACTAATATTATTGAGAATAAAGGGATAATAGGTTGATCCATGACACCTTTGTTTGCATGGATGAGGATGCACCTATGTATGAGACCTATGATAATATTCATGATGTACATCTTATTGATAAGGCACACAAAGGCCTATACAAGAGATCAAAGATGAGTCACTTTGTCTACTAATTTGATGTGGATAAAATTGAAGGTCTTGAATGACATTTCAAACAATGGTATGACAAAGATCCTAATGTATACACAATAACTCTATATATAAATATAAGTTTTTAATATTTTTTGTGATTGTAATAACTACATTGCGATATCCATTATTTAGTACATAAATTGATTTTTTCTTATAGATTGTTATGTAATATTTTCCTATAACCATCAAATACTTTACCTTGCACATATTGAGAATTGTGTGCCCTTATGAAAGATACAATAAAGGAGTATCAAACAATTGATGCATGTCCTAATTATGATCAAATGATATATTATGGACAGCATGCAACAAATTTAAAATGCCATGAATGTGGGATCAATAGATATTGAACTAATTAGGTAATATATAAGGTGCCCCATAAGGTTCTTTGTCATATCCCTATAATTCTAGGTTTTTGATGATTGTTGAGGTTAAAAAACATAGCACATTTTATGGATTATCATGTACAAAGATAAGTGAAGATGGTATTATATGAGTGGCTACAAATGGTTCTCAATTTACGATCATCAAGGAAATATTACCCATTTTTAAAGAGGAACCTCATAATGTTAGACTTTCATTGGTATTTGATGGCGTCAATCCATTTAAAGAGATTAGATCCATTTATTCAGTTTGGTTATTTTTTGTTATAAACAATAACCTTTCTCCTTAGATGTCAATAAAGAGGGAACACACAATGTTTTCATTAATTGTTCTAGGAATTTATTTATGGGAATATTTGCATTAACTAGCAATTGCCCTAGAATGTGCAATGGGTGTGGATGAGTGAGTTCGTTGAAACCTTGAAAAACATTGTATTGCATTTAGTTTGATTAAATTACACGAGCAAAAACTTTGACATAACTTGACATGATCATCCAAAATCATAAATTTTAATTAGATACCAATTAGTGCATGCATGTAGTGAATTCGTTGAAACCTTTGAATATAATAGTTTGTTCTTTTGACATAGTGCATTCATGAGTAATAGATAATCCACACAAATAAACACATTAGATTGACACAAGAACACGTGGAAACCGAAGAACAAATACAAAGTGAAATGTATCATTCATTTATAAGTGAAATGTCAATGTGCATGTCTCCAAAAGTACATGTATCCAAAAGTATATATATATCCAAAAGTGCATGTCTCCAAAAGTACATGTATATCCAAAAGTATCCAAAAGTACATGTATCCAATGAAGTCAATGTACATGTCTCCAAAAGTACATGCACAATAAAGTCAATGTACATGTCTCCAAAACTGAATGTATCGAAAAGTACATATATATACAAAAGTATCCAAAAGCACATGTGTCCAAAACTATCAAAGCCACATGTACATGTATCCAAATGTACATATATCCTATAAGACACATCAAAACTCAAGCTTCCTCTTGTTCTTTCCCGACGTTGATCCTCTAGACACATCTCTAGGATCAATGTGCATCTTTGGATCCTGCAAATTAAATATCAATTGTTAAATTCAACTAACTATGTACACTAATACATTAGCTCAACAATTATCAAATGGTGCATGGAAAGTGCATGAAACACTTGGTCACTGAAGGACATCTCACCTCAACTGACAAAGGAGATTGCGTTGCTTGTGTAGCAGATGGAGCCGTTGGTTGAACATCCAAGATGGTCGAACTAGGGGGGCCAGGAACTGCTCCTGCTAGTGGTGGCTAAAATGAAAAAATGTTGAAATAGTTAGAAATGCATGAATAAACAATAGAAAACAATAATAAACTATGTAAAGATAATGTTGAAATAGTTACATACCTGTGTGTGATCAGTTTCCATTGCAGATGCGGCACTAACTGCTGCATCAACCATCGATGCGAGGTTTTCAGTAGACAACTCGGGTTCCTGATGCAGTAAACATGCAATTCAAACATTAACAAAAATGATTTATGTACTGGATTTCAAGTTAAACAACAAATATCATCGAAGGATATACATTACCATGGTGTGAGTAAGCCCATGGTCGTGGGAAGCTGGAGTCTTTCTAGGAGTAGAACGCCTCACATAAACACGACCCTTGTTCACGAATGGCCTGGAGGGAGATACAAATCTAGGCAATGGTCCAGATGTCTCGGATGGTGCCTACAGTCAGCAAGTGTTCATGTAGTTAGACATGCATGATTCAACAAACAAACATGTATTTAAAAAATGTCATTTTTAATTGTGTACCTGGATCCCAGATATTTCATGGGACGGTATGACCATGGGTTCTACCTCCACATTACCTTGCCTTAGTGAAGGATCTGCCATCTGCAAGTTTAATAATTGTAAATATTAGACCGTAGATAGCATTAATGAACTAAAATGTAAAGTATGTGGAAATTAACAAATTAACAAGTATTAAAAAACTGAAATTTTAAAATGTTTACCTCGGTGTGAGATACAGCAATAGGTGCTATAGAAGATGGGCCTACCAAATGGGTAGCATCATGCCCCCTATAGAGTCTGGAACATCCGGCTCTGGGGCGTCGCTGCTGGCATAAAGCATCAACTGCAAGTTCACAAAATTAATATATTAGCTCAAAATATATATATGTGTACAAAGACGAAAATAAATGAAGAATTTATTACAATTAACCATCAACATACCTCTCTCAAAAACCCACTGAAGGCAACATCTGAGGCAAGACCATAGCAGGGACGACCACATGATGTGCACTCGTGAGGATCAGTACTAGGATGGGGATGTGTCGATGGTCCTTCACTAGTGGATGGTCCTGATGGTTTTGCACTAGTGGATGGTCCTAATGGTCCTGCACTAGTTGATGGTCCTGCATGGTGACGAGCTGCTGTATGTACCACACCAAGGAAAGATGTCCCTTCCTCACCCATATGTTGAACCATAGTGCCATGGTGAACAACCGCCCGTGCCAAACTCAAAAATGCATCCCATGTCTGTGGAATAATACGATGTGCAGGTGGGACATCTGGCCCAGGCAACTACCTGTGAGGTGTAGGGATAGGGCGATCCTGGTCTCGAAGCCTGGCATTGGGTCGGTTTTGGGGCATCCCCCCACCGATCCCCTAAAACAGCAAGATGTCAAAATAGTTAACGTGTTTATGCAACACAAACTCTGCGTACATCTTTCGAAGGAAATATAAGGGAATTTTCCTGTTGTTGTGTGGTGGCATATCAAAAACCATGTACCATCTGTCCATCCAGTTATCAACAAATGGTTGAAACGTGCACCACTCAATGGAGATATGCGGCCTGTTTGCATTTGGGATTTCCCCCGTCCGAGGGTCCCTAAACAATGCAAATATGAGCTCTTTGAAAATTTTCAACTTTTTTATTGCATTGTAGTCTAGCCCATCAGCATATTGTTGTCTTTTTCTTTCTCTATATGATGCAATATCATATAGTACATTGGTAGATTGTGAAATGGTGTCAACAATTGCATCCAAGGTTGATGCAAGCGAACGGTGAATCCTGTCACCACCACTAAAAGCTGCACTTATGCCCCTCAAGTGGGCAAGCTCAATCAATATCTCGGCATTGGTGTCCATAGCCGCAACTGCAATAAAGACATTAATACGAAAATCATTAGAAACATATACATGGTATATAATGACGTCTCTTCAAAATTGAAAATGTATTAAATCAAACTCAAGTAAGCAATTTAATGGCATTCACTTACATACATTTAAAACTTAAAATTAAACATTTAACAATTAAAAAGTAAGTTAGTCAAATTGGCAGAGAGGAGGAGGAGGAGGAGTAGGAGGATCAGGGCAGTGATGAGTTTGTTGATTCAAGCATGGAGGAGGACTATTGAGTCATTGACAGATGGGATTCTTCCATCTTGATCCACTCCTTTTTTGTATTTACTATTAGACTATTAGACTATTAGTCTATTAGTCTATTTGGCATTTGCCAATGCCCAGTGGCATTCCAACATCTATGTAATACATTTTGATTTTGATGACTTAATGAGAAATATGGTTCCGAGTCTCTGACATGCATCTATGTGTCTCAATGTCTCATTGTGATTTGTGATTGTGAATGACAAATGTGTTGTGATTTGTGAATGATCTAATTTCTATTGAATATTTCATATTTGTAATTGTAAATGTAATTTCTATTGAATATTTGTAATCGTAAATGTTAAATTTTATTGGATCTATATGGACCTATATTTTTAAATTTTAATATATTTTAAAAATATATTAATTCCGGGGGTCACCGTGTCCTACGTGTCCTAATTCCGGGGGTCACCATGTCTAGTGGGGACCAGGGATCAAATTTGAAGGGTGGGGTCCCATTTCACTATGAAGGGCTATGAGATATTGAACCCTTCAATGTTGCCATGTAAAAATAAGTTATTCTTTTCATTTGAAAATGTAATAGTACATCAAAATTTCAATGTTTACTGACGTAGTAAAGTTGAGAGGCTTTATTTTTCAGTGGATATAGCAGCACTGAACATTATATATGTCATATAACACAACCATATTTCGCCCCGATCTAGCGGCTCAGTCTCTAGGCCATTATGCCACCTTTTCCATCTTAGCAGTTTCCCAAATTGAGCAAAGAGAACTATCTGACTCCAACCAACTTTTGTTCTCAATAGTTAATTATGGACCCTGTATGCTTCTTCTTTATAGACCCCCCCCCCCCCGCCTAGATCCCGTCAGACATACTAAATCCGTGGTATGATGGAGTAGAGGATGGGTTGTGAAGCATAAGTAAAACGTAGGTAGACCAAGTAGAGAGGAGATGCATAGATGGTTGAAGTTCTTGTTATATGGTTGAAGTTCATGTTTTTTTCCATACCAACCGATAAGGGAAACTTGGAAGTAGCTCAACCACAGTGGAATAGGGGTATAAGAAAAATCTTGTTTCTATTCATGCAATGTTATATATTGATGGTCGGAGCCATGGAAGCATGGAATTCGAGCATTGACTTGATACAACAAAGAAAACAAAAGGTGGAACTCAGGAGCTGCAGTATTGACTTGATACAACAAAGAAAACACAGGGTGTGAGGCTGGGAGCCATAAACGGTAGGATTCACTTGATACAACAAAGAAAACACAGGGCTATAGGTAGGGGCCACGGGCAGGAGCAACAACCTGCAACATTACAAGAAGTTTATGGATTGTGGATTTTGTCTAAAATGCCAAATTCACGGGGGCACATTAACATAATATATTATACATTGAATACACAATTAACTCACGGAGTCAGCATTCACGAGTCCCAAAAGTTATTATTTCAGACAGGGATCCTAAATTCACAGGAAATTTCTAGAAATCTTTGTTTAAAGGATTAAACACAACTCTGAATTTCAGCACTTCTTTCCATCCTCAAACGGACGGACAAACTGAAAGAGTTAATCAGGTATTAGAAGATCTGCTAAGAATGTATGTTAAGGATCAACCAGGTAAGTGGGAGGATTATTTACATTTAGCAGAATTTGCATACAATAACAACTATCAATCGTCAGCTAAGTTCAGTCCTTTTGAAATTCTGTATGGACATAAATGTAACACTCCTATCTCTTGGAGTAATCCAGTAGATAGATTAGTGTTAGGACCTGATTTATTAAAAGAGATGGAACAGATTGTGAAACAAGTGCAGGAAAATTTGAAGATTGCCCAGGATCGGCAAAAGAGCCAAGCATATTTGAAAAGAACTCCTAAAGAGTTCCAGGTAGGTGAACATGTGTTCATAAAGGTAAGACCAAAGAAGAGCTCCCTAAGATTGGGGAGTTGTGCAAAGTTAGCACCACGTTACTGTGGTCCATTTGAAATTTTGTCTATAATTGATCAAGTTGCTTATCAACTAGCATTACCACCTAATTTGAAAGTGCACAATGTTTTTCATATTTCTGTTCTGAAAAAGTATGTTCATGATGCTACTCATGTTATTGATTGGAAAATTGTACAGGTAGAACCAGAAGGGGAAGTTCTGGTGGAACCGGATTGTATCCTTGGGAGGAGGGAAATTACTCTGCGGAACCGCATAATTGGACAGCTGAAGGTGCAATGGAAGCACCTTAGTCCTGAAGAAGCTACCTGGGAACTGGAAAGTAAGATGCGGGAAGCATACCCAAATCTGTTCCAGCAGGTGGCTGAGGATGAAGAATAAGTAACATCGAGGACGATGTTACATTTTAAGGGGGTGTGTATGTCACATACCCCAATTTTGTAAAAATAATGTAATTATTTTATCATATTCCTAAGACATTATGTTAAATTTAATGCTTAGTAGGAATTGATGACTCAGCAGAGTCACTAGAAATGGAATGTAATTCTGAATATTTTATTATTAATAAATAAATTATCGAGACAGCAGCATGGGAGAGCTGTTAAAAAGAGGTTACTGGTCAAACTGGTGGATGGAACTAGGTGGAAAGGCAAATGACAAGTGGCAGCATCCTCAAACACTTCCTAAGTTCCAGGTGGCAACTTCCCTATATTTGGGGTCATGATTCCCCAAGAAAGTGGAATCTGAGCAGGTGGCTC
Source organism: Larix kaempferi (assembly GCA_027924585.1). Classification (NCBI taxonomy): domain Eukaryota; kingdom Viridiplantae; phylum Streptophyta; class Pinopsida; order Pinales; family Pinaceae; genus Larix; species Larix kaempferi. Next base: position 958,941 of record BSBM01000590.1, read on the forward strand.
ATTAATGACAGTTAACCCAACAAAGACCTAGGCAATCTTTTAAATAGTACTCAATGAACTGAGCTGGGGGTTGGAATTTGTTCTAGAGGGAGAAGGCATTCAGGTGAATGTTATTCAGGAATCCCATTGAGGAAGAGGGAATTACTGGAAGGAAGTTGTTTGAGAGGAATGTTGCAGGAACTTGGTTCCATTATAGCTGTTTGGGCTGAGTGAATTATTTTGCTGCACCTAGTTCCAGCCAAGGAGACCAGAGCAAGCTCGGGGGTCCTGAGAAGTGCTGTCTGGGCACTCTCCAGGAGTTGGTAGGGAGGAACAGCCTCCCATTGCTGTTGTTGCCCACAATTTGAAATAGGTTCTGCCACCTATTCCTGTTTGTTTATTAAGTATAAATGAATGTATGTTATGTTTATCTTCATTATGTCTGAGTAGTAATTAATTCAGTAAAAGTTAGCAATCCCTGAATATCAGTAGTAGATTTATTAAGAGTTACTGTGTTTCAGCATTCTTTCATAGTATTATTATCTTACGGATAAGGTATTTTCAATGCATGCTATACAAGAGTGATATTGTAAGCAATAGTTATTTGTTTTAATTTTTAAACCTAGTTTATTTATAATAGCAAAAATAAATAAGTAAGGTTTAAGGGTATAGTAAATTTTCTCTGGAATTACAACTCGTTAAACAACCATAGAAACAGTAATAGACATAGCCACTTAAATCACAGTATTGATATCTAAATTATCATAGCCTTTCAGGAGAGTTGTAACTATCGCTAGAAACCATTTCTCCAGTTGTTAACTATCAAACCAAACAATGGTGTAGAAAACCTAACAGAAGATCGTCACATGCACTTATCCATAGTTAAATAAAATTGTATGGTTTTATACACATGTTAGTTAACAGAACCAAAGCTAGCTCGATATATAACTTAGTATTTATCTTTTCTTTTCCTTTAATTCTCAAATAGCAGCAGAGTCGAATTCGTAACCACAGAGTAAGCAACCAAACCAAATCATGACTGTGGAGCTCAACAACCATTTTAGGTTACATAAACCCTACAGTATTATTACTATAAGAATAGATCAACAGGAAACCAACCTAGATTTTTAGTTTATAAAAAGGAAAAAAAACAAACCTAATAGTATTCTAGCTTGTTGTCAAGCTCCAATATCAAAATAGAACCTTTCATTAGGTTCTTGCATTGCCAACAAAATCTTAATTAAAACCGATAGACCAAGCAACGGAACAGAATCAAAACTGTAAACTTTTGAACTGACTAAACCCTATCACTTCAGTTTTCACTATTACTTTAAACGCTAAGATTTATGACCAGGTTCCCATCTACGGCTGCAGCCTAAATTCTTAATATAAGCAGTACGTAAACATAGAAATTTACAACGCATGCCACACCCAGCTCATTTATATAGAATGACTGTAACAAGTCGTATTATAAAAGCTTACATTACACAGGAATGAAACGTATAAGCAAAACCATTGCTCCTTAGTTAATATAATATTCCACCTACAGCTGAGTCACAATCCACCGTAACAGTGTTTTGGAGAACTAAAGAATTACTACCACTATACACAGCTTAGAACAAAGACAAAACACGCATTATACAATCCTGTGTACAGGCAGAACTTATATTAAGTTAACTTTCAAAACCCTGAGCGTTTTCCAAAAACCTTTTTAAAAGTGTTACAATGAAACATAAAAACCGAGGTCGTAACCTCACCTACAGAACAGGTTCACAAGCTTTTGTTCTCTTCTAAATTTACAATACAACTCTTCTGTATAAAAACAAACTAAGTGCCGAAAGGAGTACCAATAGCCACAACATCGACTGAAGCCATACATCCAAACCCAACACAGGGTTAAACCCATATTTTTGTTTATTTAAATTATACAGTTACAATTTTTTCAAGGCTGCCGTGACTTTTAAGTCAAACCAAAACCCTACCGCCCAAACAACCCACAAGGAGGAATTTGCCATGGTAAGAACCAGGCTTACCCAGGATGCTTGATGTCGCAGCTTGTGCCATCCATGCTTTAAGTAGATCTTGAACCTGCAACGAAAGAGCAAGATTGTAAACCTTCTATGTGATTGTTTAGACTTTAAACAAATTTATGTAACTTTAAAACAACAAAAAAAATTAAACCCTGTAGCTTACCGGAGTAACGAATGCACATGCAAGTACAGGAGATAGTTTGATAACCACGAGCCAAGTAAACCCCACCTTCGTCACCAAGGGAATGAGCTGGTTGAAGCAAAGAGTACCTTCCAGGAAGGAATCCTTGTTAGAACTAAGCCAGGAATTCGCAGTTATGCCGTGACAGGGTTGGACTGGTAGCAAAAGAGGTAAACCCTAGTTCTTCTTAAAAAAACCAATAGCTGCTAACAATAATTATATTGGTTCCCAAACGATACAAATAGAAAAGCACGAGGAGACTGTAGTAGTATGGGAGCTGTTACTCCAGAACCCTAGTGAAACTTGGACAGGAGGGTTCTCAGTACCGAGCCCAAAGGCGAGGGAGAAGTGCCCAGCTAGGGTCCATTCAACATTATATATCACCAACACTTGGACCAAAAGACACCACGTAGCACCCCAAATATTTTTCATGCAGTGGGTCGAGGATCAATGTTCTACGACGAGTTTTAAATCATTGGTGTTTCAATTAAAAATCATAGAGTGTACATTACAATCAAAGGATAATCAACATGAATATTCTAATATGGTCGAGACACTAAAATCTTTACACCCACTATATAATCCATGTTAACCAATGCCTTCGAAGTCGCCTAGTGAATTTAATTGCTTGCCCTACAAACAACGAATTTAGGCATTATCCATAAGTTCAAGATTATGGTGAGACTTTCATCATTGATATAGAAATAAAAATCTTAGCATGAGTAATGGAACAATTCATGGCGATTCATAAAGGTTGAAGTAGCATAAATTCCATGTTATCTTTTAATGAAAAAAAAAAAAACAAGATAAAAACCTCAAATCTTACATTGCATAGATTAAACCTTGACTTAATAATTCTTGTTAAATAACCATTGTTCAAAACTCAGTCTTGAAATATTCTAGACGTAGAGAAAGTGTTTTGCCTTATGAAAGTAATAGGGATAAGGGTGTAATGTAATTTATAAGTGTTTCAGAACAATAATTTCCACATACCCTAGTCTCATGGGAAGAGACAACAGATATGGCATCTCTTCTAAGTCGCTAAGATAAGGGTGACAATGTTGGGTAACTCATAGTTCTTAATACTTTGACAGTCAAAGAAATAGAAATAGTTTTTCAAGCTAAACATTTTCTGAATGTTAAAAAGGAGACATGTAATTTTTCAGGATATCTGCGATTGTTTGAGACAAGCAAAGCATATTTATATTGGTACCTTCAGATCTTTACATTTTAACGATACGTATCAAATATTCTAATTATAAAACATGATGGGATACAATAATAATGGAGGAGTAAAGGTTGAACTGGTTATGAAATGTCTGTCATACTCTAAAGCTCTAGTTAAGAAGTTTATGCATATCAATAGCTATCTTATTCTCCAGAAATTCCAATTCTTAAACAGCTAGATCAAAAGGAGGTCATAGGATAAATGCTACCTGTAAACATTTGATAACCTGGCTAGTATGCTTAGATTTTTACTGAATGATATGGTACAGATATTTGAAATATAATACTGCTAAAATTAAATGCAGTGACCCGTACCTTACCTATGTATCTGCAAGAGGAAGACAATTTGATGCATTAGCTCAGAAGCTAAGTAAGCCCGGTCTGCTATGGCAACCCCCCCTTGTGGTTGCAAAAACAGAAAACAATCAGTAACGGAAAAAGAAACCCATATTAAAAATTTAAGTATAATAACAGATCATTTAGACAAATTTATGAACACTTTAATCTAATCAAAACAGTTAAATGATTGCATCTAATAACATTATTTGCTATCTTAAAAATTTTAAATTTTTCAGAATTTTTGGGTTTTGACAGAGTCCCACTCCCAAGTCACCTAGCTAGTAGCCACATTCCCAATTTCCCACTAAAAACTGTTGATGGGTGAAATTTGAAGCTACCCTTCTGTTGCAATTTTAAACAGTAGTGGTTAATTTAATTATTGAAGGGCTTACCATGAAATTAAATTTTTTTTGCATGGTAAAATTTGAAGGCCTTCTATGACGTGTAAAATGACCTCTTAAGGGCCCTGAAGGCTTCAAATTTGAAGCCTGGTGGGGACACTCGTGTCCCGTGTCCTTGTGTCGGGTGACTTAGATGGATACATTGTAGAAAGGGGGGAGTTCTATTTTTTTCAATTTTTGGTTGGATTATGAATTTTTGAGTTTTTGAAAAGGGATTCATTTTAATTATTCACTCATCTTGGTTGAGGGAGATGTGAATTTAATTAGAGATTGGTTTATTCCCAATTTTATCAATATTACAAAACTAGTTTGTTTTAAACAATAAAAAAATAGTAATTTAGGTTAAGAAATGACAAAAAAATGGTATGGGTGAATGAATTACCTGATTAGATGACAGTCCACCGGTGAATTTGTCTCCCCTCCAGCTAAATCGAGCAACAACGATACTTGAGTGGGCCACAAACCATCCTCGTCCAGGGTCTATTTCATGTTTCTGATGCGTGAGTGCCGCGGGTGGTCGGGAATCGTCGGGACTGTGTATTTAAATTTATTTTAGATTTCAATAACGCGTACGCGTTTTGTAACTACATAACGCGTACGTGTTTTGTAGTTATATAACGCGTACGCGTTATGGTTACCTATCCTACATGTCCAATGACATGTTAGGCTCGGGTCTTACCATGGCAGGTGCTAAATATCAGAAACGCGTTATGTTTTATGTATCAGGAACGAGTTTTGAAAAAGTATCATTGCATCTAAAGTGACCCTCATCTTCTTGCACACACCCATACGCAAAGGCTCTGTCTGGAAATTGCCCTCGAGTTCTACCTAAATCACACCCCAATCAATGGCACCACACTATAACAAGCCTAATCAATGATATGAGTAGCATGATGTATGTATCTTTTCAATAACGAAACATGGAAAACATCATGAACTATTATACAAAGAGGAAGTGCAAGTTGATAGGCTACTGGCCCTATCTTGGCTAGCACTCCAAAGGGTCTGCAATACCTAGGAGCTAACTTGGAACATCTTCTCAAGATTAATGTACTTCTCTTTGGATTTACCTTTAAGTATACATGATCCCTGAATTTGAATTCTTTTGGAGTTCTCTTAAGATCTGCATAAATTTTTTGTCCATCTTGAGCAACTTTTAGATTATGTTATACCTGTTTAACAATTTCTTCCACCTTCTTCAACATATCAAGCCCTTGAACAATCCTATCAACAGGGTTATCCCATGATACAAGAGTGTGGCATTTCCAACCATATAACACTTCAAATGGACTCATCTTAAGGGATGCTTGATAACCATTGTTATAAGAAAACTCAACTAAGTGTAAATAATCTTCCCATTTATTTGGCTTGTCCATCATATACATACGTAACATATCTTCAAGAATTTTATTAGTTCTTTCAGTTTTCCCATCTGTCTAATGATGGTAAGTAGTACTAAAAATTAATTGAGTGTCCAAACCTTTAAATAAATATTTCCAGACGTTACATGTAAACTTTGCATCCTTGTCAGATATTACAACTCTAGGAATACCATGCAAACAAAAAATTCTTTCATAAATATATATGCTATATTTATTGCTTTAAAAGTAGACTTTACTAGTATAAAATGTGCATCTTACTCAATTTATCAACAATCACCATAATTGAATCATGTTGCTTAACATTTCTAGGAAACTTGGTTATAAAATCCATGCTTATTACTTCCCATTTCCATTCCAGAATGGGTAAAGGTTAAGTAAATCGGCTAGATGATGATGTTCAGTTTTAACTTGTTGACATTCAAGGCATCTAGCTAAATAATTAGCAGTATCATTTTTCATATTAGGCCAATAATAATCTTTTCTTAGCATTGTTACCATCTTCTGATATCCCATATGTTTGGAATATGGTTTCTAATGTAATTCATTCAGGATTAAGTGTTTGACTTCTTCAAAGTTCAGTACATAAAACCGGTTTTTATATGTTAATAAGTCTTTTATCCCATAGAAAAAGTTGTGGATTCACTTCCATTTAGATTTTCCTTCAATTTTCCTTTAATTTTTAGATATTCCACATCATTTTTAGATGCATCCTTGATTATATCTTCTAGATCCATTTTATAACCGCAAATGGCAGCTGAAAAGTTTGGAATAGTGTTCCTACTCAAGGCATCTACCACTCTGTTTTCCTTGCCTTTTATATATTTGATCTCAAATTCATACTCACTCAAGAAGGATAACCACCTTGCTTGGCGAGCATTTATATTTTGTTGGTCAAACAAATACTTTAGACTTATGTTATCGGACAATAAGATAAAATTTCTTCCAATAAGATAGTGTCTCCACATTTTTAAAGTGTGTATTATTGCATGCAATTCTAAGCCATGCGTTGCCTGATTTCTTTCATGTTCCTTGAGTTTCCTTGATTCATAACTTATTACGTAATGATCTTGTAATAATACACCACGTAGTCCCTCTAACCAAGCATCTGTACATACGACAAAGTCTTTGTATGGATCCTCTATCCTTATAATAGGTGTTGTTGTAAGCAGGTGTTTAAGTTTTTCAAAAATTTCTTAGCATTTATTAGACCAGACAAACTTTGTTCCTTTCTTTTGTAATGAAGTTATTGGATAGACAATCTTTGAAAACCCTTGAATGAATCTACGATGATAACCCGTGATCCCCATAAAGGATCTAACTCCAGTTACATCCTTAGCAATTGGACAATCTATGATTTCCTTAATATTATCGGGGTCTACAAAGATTTCTTCCTTAGATATTACATGGCCCAAATACTGAATTTTATCTCGATAAAAGTCGCATTTACTAAATTTTTCGTAAATCTTGTGTTCTCATAAAGTTTGTAACACCATTTTTAAGTGTTCTTCATGTTCTTGTTCGTTTTTAGAGTAAATTAGTTTATCATCAATAAACACAACCACAAATTTACCCAAATATTTATGAAGGACACTAATCATTAGACACATGAACATGGCCAAAGCATTAGTTAAATCGAATGGTGCAACCATAAATTCATAATGCCCGTACCGTGTTCGAAATGTCGTCTTGTAAATATCTTCATCTTTAATTCTTATTTGGTGATACTGATAACCATACCTTAAATCAATTTTTGAGAATAATGCAACTCCCCATACTTAATCAAACATATCATCTATGTGTGGGAGTGTGTATCTATTTTTAATAGTCATTTTTTTTAAGTTGTCTATAATCTATGCAAAGTCTTAAGGCACCATATTTCTTTTTAACAAAAAGTACCGGTGCTCCCCACGGGGACACACTTGGTCTTATGTACTTTTTATCTAGCAGTTTTTGTAATTGTATTTTTAGTTCTACTAATTCTAGTGTGTTCATTCTATATGGGGATTTAGAAGCGGGTACTGCCCCTAGTACCAATTCAATAGTAAAATCAATCTCCCTCCTTGAAGATAATCCAGGTATTTTCTTTGGAAATACATCTTTAAATGGGATAGTCTTCCAATCTAGGTTTGACTCTTTCATCAAAAAAAATTTTTATATGAACAACAAACATTTGAAATCATTTTCTAGCACATTTATTTAATTGTAAAGCATATATTTTTTGAGTAAAGACCTTCTTAGGAATACCTTTAGCAAGCCTAATATTGCCTTGTTCATCAATGCAAGTAAAAGACTTTTCTAAACAATTTAGTATCACTTTGTGTTTTTCTAACCAATCCATACCAATCAACATGTCATATGAATCCAAAGGAAAAATATTCAAATCTACTTTTGTAACTAAATCATTCATGAAAAACTCACAATTATGAATAAAACTAGTTACTTTTCTTTTTGTCCCTATACCTAACTGTACTAGCCATGACTTTTCAAACTCATGCTTTTTCATCTTATACATCTATAATAATTTATGATATATATAACTCAAAGTAGAACCCAAATCAATCAAAATAGAAATGCATTTATAAAAAATCTTACCTTCAACTTCTATCATAAAACGCTGATAGTATCCTTGATGGTTATCCAATGCTATGCTTATCTTTGGAATATTTCGAGCAACTTCTCTAACTGTGGCAACTTCATTTACCGTGTGAATGCTTTGACCATCCCTATTATTAGGACAATATAGATAGAAGTGAATTTCCCCCAACCCCAAAACTTCAAGGGTTCTCTTTTTACTTCTTCATTTTTCTTATTAATGGAATTATCTTTAAACTCAAATTCGATTGGTTGTCGTTTATCTCTAAAGGTGTTCTTAATTTGGTAACTCTCTTGTTTATTAAAAGAATTAAATCTCTTCTTTTAAAGTCATGCCCTTCTCTTTTCTTAAATTTAATTGGGTTTTTTTGTTTACTCTTAGTTTGATCATAGGCCAATTTTGCTTTTCTCATTGCTTCATAAAGTGTTTTTGGATTATCAAATTCCATTCTATCTTTATTAAAATTTAGTAAACAACTTAATAATCTTTGTATTTTTTGCTTCTCTTCAATGAGGTAGAGTACATACCTTAGTAATGATAGAAACTTGGTACAAAAGTCGTGCATTGACATCGAACCCAGTCTTAATTCATAAAATTCTTTTGTTTTCCCTTCATAATAATATTATGAAAGATATTCTTTTTTAAATGCTTTCTTAAACCATCTCCAGCTTACTTTTCATTCGTTAATTCTTTTAGCCTTCTTTAAATCTTTCCACCAAATCTCAACTTTTCCAATTAGATTAAATATGGTCATTTTTGCTTTCATTGACTTAGAATAATTATACATTGTAAAATACTTTTTCATTCCTAATAACCAAGGCTCAACTTCCTCTCCATTTTTTACTTTACTGTCAAAGATGTGAGGCTTAATTTTCTTAAATTCACCAGTTATTTCATCCTTATACTTTCTTGTGTTCCCTCGTTTACAATCAGAACTATTGTTAGAATCATCTGAATCACTATCAACGGAGCTATCATTAGAGGAAAAAGTTCAGAAGATGAATCAATTGTTTTATGTTTTTTTTACTACATGCTTGACCTGTATCCCTAGATATCTCAACTAATTTAAATAAAAGAGCTTCATTCAAATCTTCTTGAGTTCTCATTACTCGTTCATGTTCAATTTTAAAAGTTTGGAGTTCTGCTTGTAAATCTCTTAGAGTTTGCAAAATCTCTTATTGGTTGTTGTTAATGTGATTATCATTATGATGTTTTTCTTCCTCATTAAGTTCTACCTAGATAGGTGGGGTAGGTGGTCGTCCTTCAACCATTTTGATGTAGTTTTAATAACACAACTTTCTTCTATACAATTAAGAAGAACAAAATAACACACATGGTCAGTTTTATCATACTATAAATGGAATCCATGAGGTCAAGTGTTGTTGCCTTTGCTATGATACCACACTGTAACAACCCCAACATTTCACAACTTTTTGTAACATGTAAAAACTTCTACAATACTTGAAGGAGCTAGAATTTATGTAAATTTACAACCCAATGCCTAATTTCCAATTTTATCGGATGTCAATAAAGAATATACAATGACAATATTTTACAAGAGTACTAAAATTTGTTTATAGCTACACAAGCACAAATAAGTAAATCAATTATTCAATACCTAATTATTGTTAACATTATATGCTACCATAGACTAGATTGCAAATTCATTAGCATTCAATACATTATTCACAATAGCAGCATAATCAGGATCTCTGAAAAATACACAATCACAAAGCAAAAAACAATATACCCTGGGAAACCCTCGAGGGGAAGAAAACCCAACAATAACTTCCTCAATATAGATGATCAAGTACAATGCCCCAAGAATATGTCTCACAAATAAGAGAGACAAAAAGACCAAACTCTGGACTCAAGCCACTCCTTCTCCTCTGCAGATATCTCTTTCTATCCACGAATGCGAATTGCACAAGTGAGTGAATGAATAAATTAGGGAAGCTATCCCTCTATTTATACTTTACTTTCCACTTAACCTTTAACTCACCTAGGTCGGCCTCAATAACCCTAAATGGGTCGACTTCTCTAGGTAGACTCAATTACCACTTATATTACATTTACTTGGGTGCTAACGACCCGACTTAAAATGGAGGGTTAACCTCATGACCTTTACATGACCAAATGTAATAATAACATCCTTGACGGAGATAAAACATCCCTGACGGAGTTACAATAATAAAGTACAAGTAGAATATTCTTTGAAGTTACATTAATTTTAACACTCCCTCTAACAAGAAGGGTATTCTAATGACAACAACATCTGCATGTGTAACTCTACACAACATCATCGGAGAGAGGAGGACATCAACAACAACATCATTTGATACATCTATAAATCATTGGAAGTTCTTCAACATATCATATTCATCACTAGAGCATCCTCATCTTCATCACTAGAACATCAAGATCTTAGGCACTGGAGCATCCTCATCTTCAACACTGGAACATCACCTGCAACACTGGAGCATCCTCATCTTCAGTACTAGAGCATCACCTGCAGCACTGGAGCATCTTCATCTTCAATACTGGAACATCACCTGCAGTACACATATGATCCTTCCTTTCAGAAATAGGGATCATGGACAATCCTTCCTTTCGGAACCAGGGATTAAGTCCAACACTAGATCAACATTTAAGACTACCTTCCTTTCAAAACTCAGGATCTATGTCTAGGGATGATCAATCCTACCACAATTATTTAAGACTATCTCAGTCTAGGGATGATCGGACCCAACGCAATCATTTAAGACTATCTCAATCTAGGGATGATCGGACCCAACACAATCATTTAAGACTATCTCTGTCTATGGATGATCAGACCCAACACATTTATTTAAGACATCTCTGTCTAGGGACAATTGATCCCAACACAATCATTTAAGACATATCTGTCTAGGGATGATCGATCCAAACACAATTATTTAAGACATCTCTGTCTAGGGACGATAAAACCCAACACAATTATTTAAGACATCTCTATATAGGGACAATCGAACCCAACACAATTATTTAAGACATCTCTATCTAGGGACAATCAAACCCAACACAATTATTTAAGACATCTATGTCTAGGGACAATCGAACCCAACACAATTATTGAAGACATCTCTGTCTAGGGAAAATCGATCCCAACACAATTATTTAAGATATCTCTGTCTAGGGACAATCGATCCTAACACAATCATTTAAGACATCTTTGTCTAGGGATGATCGATCCCAACACAATAATTTAAGACATCTCTGTCTAGGGACAATCGATCCCACTGCAACTCAGGATCAAAATTTAAGACAATCTCTGTCTAGGTATGATCAATCCCACTTCACCATAGTATCATCAGTACCACTCCCCCTTTCGAGGGAAGTCCTTTCAGAATATACCAAGCTTGTTATGGAAGTGCTCAAACTTCACTCGAGACAAAGGCTCATTCGTGCTCACGTACTAGAGCTTTATAGCTCCCCTCTGCACCATATCACGAATGTAGAAATACTATATTTCTATGTGTTTTGACCTCTCATGGAACACAGGGTTCTCTGTCATTTTTATACAACTCTAGTTATCACATAGAATCACTATGGTATCCAAATCCATATCAAACAAAGCTGATAACAACTTATGAAGCCATATGGCTTCACAACTCGCAGAACAAGCTGCAATATACTCTGCCTCTGCAGTGTTGAGAGCCGCATTGGACTGCTTTCCGCTGAGCCATGAGATCATGGATGACCCCAGACTGTAACATCCACCTGAAGTGCTCTTCCTATCTGAGACACTTCTATCCCAATCGGAATATGTATAACCATATAGTCTGAACTCATGGTATGGAGTATAATTGAGACCATAGTCTGTTGTACCTTTTAAGTACCTCGTCACATGCTTTGCAGCTACAATATGCACCTTTCTGGGTTCAACCAGATACTGACTCAAGGTGTTTACAACAAAGCATATATCTGGCCTCGTATTCGTCAGATACATCAATGACCCAATAATATGCCTGTATAGAGTCACATCCACTAATTCTGACGAAGTATCAGATAAAAACTTTAAGTTGGTATCCATGGGTGTGGCCATGGCTTTGCACTCCAACATATCAAATCTTTTAAATATTTCCACTGCATACTTCCCTTGGTTAAGGAATATTTCCTTTGGGCTCTTCCATACCTCGAGACCTAGAAAATAATGAATTAATCCAAGGTATTTCATCTCGAATTCTGCAGCGAGCTTCTCTTTGCACTCTGATATTCTCTTCTCATTACCTGTCAAGAACAAGTCATCCACATATAGCAATAATATGACTGGTTCATCATCCATAACCTTTAAGTAAAGGTTAGGATCAACTTTACTCTTAGTAAAGCCCAATCTCATCATAAAACTGTCAATCCTTCCATATAGAGCCTTCTTCAACTTGCAGACATGCGTTTCTTTTTTTTCAACCTCAAAACCTTGTGGATATTATATGTACACTTCCTTCTTAATAACACCATTTAGGAAAGTTGTTTTCACATCCATCTGGTGTAACTTCCACTTCATCATGGCCGCCAGTGCCATGATGGTTCTAATTGAAGTGTGCCTTGCTATAGGAGCAAATGTTTCCTCATAATCTATTCCTTCCTTTTGAGAGAATCCTTGAGCCATAAACCTAGCTTTGTATTTCTCAATACTTCCATCCACAACGTGTTTTATCTTGTATATCCATTTGGAAGATACCACACTTTTACCTTCTGGTTTGGGAACTATGTCCCATACATCATTCTTCATTACTGATTGGTATTCTTTCATCATAACTTATACCCATTCTTTCTTTTGAATGGCCTCTTCGAAGCAGGTAGGTTCTTTATCTACAAGATCGCACATCAAGGCCACATAACTGGAAAATGGCTTCGGCCTCTTGCTTTCTCTTGTGGATCCTTCTGGAGCTCCATACTTCTCAGCATCTTGAATAATTTCACGAGCCCAAGCTAGTTTTTTTTTGCAAGATATATAGTCATGGATGGAGTTTCTTGGGGCTCCAACATATCATGATCTTCCGAGGTCTCATCATCGTGAGAGGGTGCAACCTCTACAACTCTAGGAGGTACATCTTCTTCATATACTTTGATCACACCATGAGTCTGGCTGTCTCATCATAGTCGACTTCCTCTATTGATTTCACAAGTCTTGTTTATATTTAAACCATTGTCACTTGTTCTACGGAACAAGTCTCATCGTTCTTCATTTGTAGGTGATCGTTGTACAATACTTCCTACAAGTCAAATTCAAATAGCATGGTTAGAAACATTTCATAGTTTCCAAAAACATATGCATAAATCATAAGTCACAATGCCATAATGCTATCAATAACACATCATTTATTCATACCCACATTCATATGGTAACTTTCTAGATGCCTTCCTTCTCTACCAGGACATTATTAAGAGTGTGCACTACTCCCAATATGTCAGCAAAGAGGTTTCACTCTAGATTAGTAGCAATGGAATGTTGTATAGCACCATAAGCTACTTACCCATAAAATGCATATCAATTCAAACATGCATAACACACATCCTAAATAAATGTGTACACAACTAGACACTATCATTTAAACGATTTGATAGAAATGACAATTCAAATACTTATCTTTGTTTTTTTGGTAGAATCTCTTTTGATCCTAGTCTCCTTCCAGGGATTACTAAAATGTCTGATGGTGATCTCTAATTCATCATCAGAGTTCTTGAACCAAATTTGTATGTTGATTTTCCTATTCTCATAGTGAAGCTTTATGAGGGGAGTCTTTTTCTTCAAGATTGGAGAGAGTGATTTGAAGCACCACTATTACAAGACATATTCTTCAAATTCTTCTTTTGCAACCTTCCTAGGAGGTTCTTCTTCTTCATCTTCGACAAAATAAACATGATGTCTTTTATTGCTCTTCTTCTTGTAATCTTCTTTTCTGTCTTTTCTTTCTGGAAAATCTTTCGCAATATGTCCCATCTTATCACAACGGAAACATAGATAAGAAGAGAAGTCTATTCGCTTGTAGTTTACCTTCTTATACTTTTGAAACTTCTTAGGAGGATGGAACTCCTTATGATTTTCCTTCTTGAAATAAGGTTTTCCCTTTCCTCTCTTTGTATGGGTAGCTATAGCTTGATCATCATCCCTGAGTAGTACTTCTTGATTTGCTACTCTAGCTTCCTCCTGGACACATTCTTCCCATACAACTTCGAATAGTAGACTTTCCTTTCTTCCACACATTGTTTGGATACAGGAGTCCCAAGGTCTATTAAGACCATTGAGAGCAGTCATTACCAACTCATCTTCATCAAGGGTGCCTCCAATAGCTTCTAGTTGTTCCTTGAATTGGGAAACCCTTGTAAAGTATTCTTGAATGAATTCTCCTTGGCTCATCTTTGTGCTCTTGAGTTGAGCTCTCAAATTCATCTTCCGATTTATGTTTCTTCCTTCATACATTATGGTTAGGGCATCAAACATCTCTTTTGGAGTCTTCTTAGAAGGACACTTGAGGAATCAAGTGATCTTTAATGGAGTCTACTATGATCCTCATAGCCCTAATCATATCCTTCTTCTGCTTCTCCTTAGCTTCAGCTTCTTCAGGTTCAGGTACAACTTCTTTAACAAAATTGGTAAGTTCATTCTTTTCTAGAATGAGACCAATCCTATACTTTCAAGCACGAAAGTTATCTATCCCTTCCAACTTGTCATCAAGCTTGGTGCTTGGTGCCGTCGCAACTCGGGGAGCAAAAAAAATCAAAAATCAAAATTTCTCAAACTGAAAAACTGAACTCACCAAAAGATTCGCTTGACTGAGGCGATTATGTTGGTGTACTTGGATTCTAAAATTCCAAAATTTTACCCTTCAAGATTGACTTACGAATTTCGGATCTGCAGTTTCTGGCTTTTATGGTTTTCTGGTTTTTCTGGTCCAAAGTCAAACTAGGGTTTGAATTTCCCGGAGATTCACCCACTCAAAAATTTTGATCTTGGTATCAAAATTTTGCTCTTGGAGAGGCACACTTCCCTATGTCAATTGCACTAAAAAATTCCACTTCTATGAAAAGCCCTAATTTTTCACTTCCAGAGAGAAAGAGAGTTTTACCTTGTGAAAGTTGCTCTTTTTCAGGCAAGCTCTGATACCATGTTAAAATTATATGCTACCATAGACTAGATTGCAAATTCATTAGCATTCAATACATTATTCACAATAGCAGCATAATTAAGATCTCTGAAAGATACACAATCACAAAGCACAAAACAATATACCCTGGGAAACCCTCGAGGGGAAGAAAACCCAACAATAACTTCCTCAATATAGATGATCAAGTACAATGCCCCAAGAATATGTCTCACAAATAAGAGAGACAAAAAGACCAAACTCTGGACTCAAGCCACTCCTTCTCCTCTGCATATATCTCTTTCTATCCACTAATGCGAATTGCACAAGTGAGTGAATGAATAAATTAGGGAAGCTCTCCCTCTATTTATACTTTACTTTTCACTTAACCTTTAACTCAGTTAGGTCGGCCTCAATAACCCTAACTAGCCCTACTTCTCTAGGGAGACTCAATTACCACTTATATTACATTTACTTGGGTGCTAACGACCCGACTTACAATGGAGGGTTAAACTCATGACCTTTACATGACCAAATGTAATAATGACATCCCCGGCGAAATTACAATAATAAAGTACAAATAGAATATTCTTTGAAGTTACATTAATTTTAACAACTACCCCAATTCTTCCGACATATTCCAAGTGTATAACTTTCCATTTCACAACTACAAGATATACAAAATATATATAAAATATCATCTACTAATGCATATACTAAGCCTTTTTAATATATATGTACAATATATACAAAATGAAAATTCCATTGAGATAACTTCGAACCATTTCATATGCTATCCCTGTTCAATATATGTACAAATTATATATAAAACTTTATATAAAACTAAGAGAATTACCCTATAGCTCTCGGGGTGATCCATCTCTCCATAGCTCCATCCCCCCCCCTATAAATGAATGCTGCAGAGATTTATTATCCTTCCGTCCTCAAATACCTTATTGTAATGAAAATACTCCTTTCCTTCTCTTTCCCCAGTATCATTACCAGGAGGTTTCATTGCCAGCCGGTCAGCCAATATATAGTCCCTGGAGGTTGGGCTCGCCCGGATAGTTCTTGCTTGATTGAGGGCCCACATGATATAGGTTCTTTTCACTGACCACATGAGAGGATAACTTAGAATCTATTCCCTATACGAAGCCATTTCAAAATAATACGAAATATACATATAAATGCAAGTTATATATATATATATATATATCCATTTGTAACTTCATAATCCATTCCAATTATATGAATTACATGAGCTGCAAACTCTAATAATAAAAATAACCTTAATTAACCGAGCGATTCGATTAGTACAAGAATCAACGCATTTCATACATAAACAATCATTATACCTTATCATTCTATTTACGACAGTATAAAAATAACCCATACAACAATCGATAGTTTCGCATTTCATTTGCATAACTTTATAATAAACAACATTCCACTTGTTCATTCGATATAGTAAACAAAATTGAAATATGAAGCATTGGATAATTCATTCCATTCGGAATAGTGCAGGAATAAAATAACTTCATTTCAACGGTTTATCATAATTCAAACAGTATAGAAATGAACTAAACAAGTTCGGCAATTCATTTAATCAGGACAGTATAGGGGGATTCTTCATAACCACCTAATACACAATAAAGATAAAACAATCGTTGATTCCATCGATTGGTGTATCGGTTGGACCAATAATTTACATCTATTACATTGTAAAATCCCTCCATAAATCTATGAACTCTTCATCGACTTCCTGGATTTAATTCCTTACATTTATCTAGCATAAGATTACGACAGGCTATGTTATGCTCATAATAATCCATGATGTAAAATGCATAACAAAAATAAACTCTTCAAGTTGTCAAACAGTTAAACAACAAGTAATATAGATCAACCTACTTGAGATCAAAGGGGAAAAACACTTGAATCTTCTCACTTCCTCCCAGCTGTAGAAAAGGACAGCCACGCTTACTTTCCCACCTTCACCCCCAAACGGGACCACCACCATAGACAAATGAAATCAACAATATCTGAACACAACACTCTTCCCAACAGTCTATAACAGATCAAAAGATGGACTTTCAAACAAAGAGAGTACTTAGCATCTTGTCCCCAACATAGCAACAATTTCTCTCTATGCACCACATAGTGTCCTATGTCTTCTCAATGCACCATTATATAATTTTTTCCCGGGACATGTGCCATATCAAGCAAATATCTTGATCCCTATAATTGTGGATCTAGTCGGTTGGCTGAGCTTTTGACTTGGATTTGATTGATATCAAATATCTTGCTCGCTATCCACTTGTTCATTGTCTCATGATGGTGTCTCCACTTTCATTTGGTTGCTCCAAGTGTCTATTTTATTAATAATAAAATAATATTTATTGTGCATAATATTCACCCACATGAGTGTGAGTATAGAGTTTTATAACTCTTTTACAAAATAATTGTTTAGAGAATATTTCTCAAATGAAAACATTAAATCAATAATTCAGAAGTCTTTGGGGTGTTACAATTTCATGCAGATAAAGATTTAGTCAAATGGCATGTTATATAAGTTATGAAGGCTATTTCAAACTTAAAAATGGTTCATGAAGATGTGAATATGTTCATGTTGTCTTTCAACATGACTGACAACGAAGTATATGAATGGTACAAAAGGCATCCAAAAAAAGCAGTTCACTCGCTCAAAGAATTTATCAACAGTTTTTTGTGAGAGACGAGATCCTTATTTCAAAGGGGATATTGGATATCTCATGGATGATGACACTTGGATATCTCATGGATGATGACACTTTTAGCTCATCAAATGAATATATTTATGGAGATCAATCCCTAGAAACCTCTCGTGTGGGAGCCATTATTGAAGGGGCTTCCGCTCAAGATCTTGTTGAGGAAGTTAAAGACGACAACATCACGAGTCCTATGATCCAAGAAGGAAGTACTCTTGAAAATAAAGATGAAGGTGTAGTGGAAAGTGAAGTCCAGGGAATCCATGTTGGAAATCATGAAGTGTATGAAGAGAAAGAAGTTCCAATTGAAGAAAGTGAGGAAATTGTGAGTTCTCCTTACCATGTTTCAAAAGATTCTAATGAAGTATTGGGCCTTTTAGAATAAAATGGAAGTATTTATGTGTTTGATGAGGAAGATGATGAATATTGGAGCTTTCTTATCCCTCCCATTTATGATTCTTCCGGGGCCGAGAGTATTTTTCTTAATCCTTTGGGGTATGCAAGTTCCAAAGCAGATGCCTATGATTTTTTCTCACCATGCAAAAGTAAAGAGGGTGTTAGTTTGGATAAGACATAGCCAATTTGTTATGTGGATTCCAATCAAAATGAAGAAGCTTTCGAAAATCCATTAGATCCATTGAAAAGAATGATGAATACATGGTTGATGCATCTCTTTGTTTTCTTCAGGATGATGAAGATTTGGTGATCCTTCCTCTCTATTTTTACAAAGTTTTTGAGGATGACAGGTGTGGGGATAATTTTTCTATTGGAGATTATTGCCACAGATGTGATAATGTACATTTTCTTGAAGAGCATGATATGGGTATGGATTCTTAGAAATTTGTTAGAAATCCCATATATGTTTATTCCAATGAGGAAAGTGTAAATTTTGAAGACCTTGGAAAGCTTACCTTTGGTGAAATCTAGCAGGTTTTGGCTCAGTCTTGTTTGCCCATCATTGAGGACAATATAGGGTTACATATGGAGAATTCTGTTGCGGATGCTGAATAGTTGGGTTTACCCTTTCTTAAGTAGGATCTCAACTATCAATTTTGATCATGTCCCTCTTGGAGTGATACAAGTTTTGGACAGGAAGAAGGTGGTTTTATTGTTGGTTCGAAGTAGCAAAGTGCGCCTTGTCATAGGGAAAATTGGAGATCTTCTTTCTGGCCATATTTTTCAGGGAATCATACTGGTTTGAAAGACATTTGGGGAATAAAATACATTTGGAGAATGGGTATATGGTCAAGGTAATTCATACTTGAGCCTAGTCCATGCATGGATAGAAAAGGCTTGTGAAAAAAACAGTTCTCCATGGAAAGAGTTTGAAGGCTTCTAGGTTTGTAATATCTTCTATGATTGCAGCTCCACTTGGATGAAGGTAATGATGTCTACTCAATTCATCATTGACGTGGTTTTGTCTTGGACTATTGCCAAAGAAAAGGGAAGAAAACCTAGCATGAATGATATGCTAAGGTGGCTTCATTGGTTGTATGCTTTCACTTTACTTATTTCTCTCATCATGCATAGAGTAGGTAGGTAGGTTGCATAATCTCTTGCATAACCATTTTGATTTCATCATTTAATTTTACACATGCATTGTATTTTTTATTTACTGCATTTCATTTTGATTTGAGCAAGGAGGGATGAAAGTGTTTTCCTCCGACGCATTTGATGAAATTTGTGTTCGAAGTGCGTGCAAGGAGAAGCATGTCTACCATAGTTGCAGCCAATTTTTACCCTCCAGATGCTCTATAATGTGCCATACCAGTTAGGCCAGAGAGGAGGGGGTTTCTTTCATTATAAAGGCCAAGTTTGGGGCTTGATTATGTAAAAGTGTTGGTCTAGTGGAGCTTAAGACCTACGATCTGGTCATGGTAGGTTCTCTTGGTTTCAATTTCAAGGAGTATTGGCTTAGTGGCACAACTGACTACCCATTAGGATACATGATGGAGAACTATTGGTGTGGTAATAGTTCCCCATCATGTTGGGATTTAATGTCCATTAGTTCGTTTATGGTGCTTCTTGGAATGATTCCATTAGGATACATGGCTTAGGGGCTCCCAATCACACTCATGTTTCTTCTTTGTATAAGGTGATTGCGCGTGTAAGGGTTGTCATACGTATCTTAGCACACCTAATTTATGCCCACTTGGACCTATTTTGTCATGCGTAAACCCCCCTCTTGGCTCAAGCATGCCAAATTGATGATGACATCATCCTTTTGAATAGTCCATACCACCTAAAGGAGGAGGATGTTGAGGGAAAAAGCACATCAGTAGGGTTAGTTGGGGAATGGCATCCTCCTTCCATGCTCAATGTTTCATCAAGTTGCATCAGTTCATCATTTTTGTCATTATTTTATGCATTATATGGTTTAGTCCTTGGATTGTGGGTGAAAAACCCTAAAAAATGTCATTTTAAGTCATTTAAGTTATTCTAATTCATTTTAGGTTGGTCAACTTGTAAAGGAGGTTTAGTTATCCTAAATCACATATAAATAAGGCTAACCTCCTCATTTGTAACACAATATCATGGGATCAAATAAGTTATTTCTCTTTTCCTACTTGTCTATCTTGGCTAAGTGGTGCAGATGCCTTTTCTTGGCATCTAAAAGCTTCAATGTGGTGTTTTCTTGGTGTTTGAAAGTTGATACTTGATCTTGCAAGGCTTGTCTAAGGGAAAGAATTTTTGAGAGAGTTATTCTCTTCTTTTCTCTTCTTTTGTGGTAAGATATTTCATTATCTTGTCTTGCACTGTCAAAGACATCTAAGGTAAGACTTGATTAGGATTTTTGTGCATGATAACATTATCTTGTAAGTGAAGCATCCCTCCCTGTAGGATCTCTCTTGTTAGACCTTTGGAACCTCTCTTTTCCCTAATTAGGTCAATACCAACACAAGCTAGGGTTTCTTGGTTTTGCCCCAATTCATCAAAATTAAATTGCTAATTCTTGAAAGGAACGCTAACCACAATTCGTCGGTGGCCTTGTAGGGAAAAGACTTAGGTCTTTATTTCCCTCATTTTCACCTGGAATCATTTTTATCAAATTTATGTATTATATATTGAAAAATACAAAAAAAAATATTGAAAAAAAAAATTATATATATATATGAAAAAAGTCCAATAAAAAATCATTTTTCCGTACCCTAGTGATTTTAAAGGTTATTTTTAGAAGTTGTTAATTGCAGTAGTATATTTCAAATCTTAATAAAATATCGTAAAAATCCAACAAAAAAAACCTTTCAAATAAGTTCAATTTTATGCCCTAAAAGTGCCCTACGGCAGGTGATGTCATCCTAGGGTTAGGTGGCGTCAACCCTAAAGGGTTGTTTCAAATCTGGTTATTGAGTTATTGCAGGTCCATTTCATCAAAGAAGTTAAACCCTAGGGGTTTGAGGGATTTTGGGTCAAATCCAAGGTTACCAGGGAGGACCATGGGGGGATTTGATGCCAAGGATATTTCTGGTTCACCCTAACTATAGTGAATTACAGACTGGAAGAAAAAATCAACTTCAAATCCATCCACAAAAAGAGGATCTCCCTAGGGGGATTGATGTGCATCGTTTAGCTGAATGCAAGGAAGTAATATTTGTGCTATTTCGACAACTAGTTTGTGGAATATCTCGAGTTTTGTCTTGCTAGTTTTTACTGCAAAAATACATACAATAATATTACATATCTAGTATTGTTCCTAGCCTTCCAAGTTAAAGTTTTTGTGGTAGATATATATCATTGACTCCATTAGGCATTGGTCTACTAATAGTGGGAAGGTCTTGTAGGGATAAAAGTATTTTCTATTGTGCTTCTTACAGGTCTATCCTTATTATCATTTCAGAGAGCCTCCCATGGTCCAAAGAAGAAATGCATAAAGAGGAAGAGGGTTACATCAAGGTGACAGTTGGTGTACTTCCTTGAAGAGTTTTCAATCATAGCATTGGGTCTACTAAGTCCACATATCTCATTTGGGTCCACATATCACATTTGGGTCCACTTACCTTCGATTGCGGTAGAGTGCTAGTTTTTTATGTAACATAAAGCATCATCTCCAAGCTCCACAATTATGCCCCTTGTGCTACTGAATCGTATTGGCTAATGACATGCCATATGCCATGTATCTCGAAGCTTTGCTACTAACATACTAGCCAACTGGAATAGGAAATTCCAAATAAATATATATTTTAGTGATAAGATGAGATAAAAAGTTACAATGGCATGTAATAAACACACAAGCGTTGGTTGTCATGTCATTCTAATATTGATCATGACTTATCAACATTGCAACTAATTATAATTAATACAAAATATTAATAATTGTAATATATATTAAGTATATTACAAGTCATTCATCCCCGAAATACTTCATCCACGAAGTATGGGTAAAGATAAGTATCTCAATCTAAAATCTTTATTCTCCCAAGTAGCTTCATCTTCTAGTAAATTTTTCCACTTGACAAGCCTACTCATTGACTAATCTGGAACAAAGCGTTCCGGTTTTAACTTCGAAAATGTATTCAAGCTCTAGCACCAATTTCCATATGTGGGTTGTTGGACCCAATTTTTATTTAAGCATGAAACATGGAAAACATCATATAGTTTCCCTTTGTTTGGTACATCTACAGTATAAGCCACTTGTCCTACTCACTTTCATAATTGGTAAGGACCATAGAACTTGGGCACAAGTTTATGATTTTTGGAATTTTTGAGTGAGGTTTGTTTGTATGGTTGGAGATGAACAAACACCCAATCACCTACTTCAAATTCACGGTCAATTCTCTTTAAGTCCGCTTGTTGCTTCATATGATTCCTTGTTCGAATGGTTCTTAAAAATACGTATGAACTCATCGGATGTCGCGAGATAATCTTTCACTGTTGGAACCTTGAAATTGTTGATAACATATTATTTCGCTGCTGGAGGTGGATACCCGATATAAGGCTTCAAAAAGTGTAATTTTTGTCGTGGTATGATATGCATTATTGTACCACCATTCTACAAAGTGTAGCCAATTTATCCATCATGTCTAGCGATCATTCACGAAATTCCTAAGGATCTTTCAATGCATTTATTTACCACTTCGATCTGTCCATCTCTCTGGGGGTGGTAAGAGGTACTCAGTTAATGAAGTCCCAACTTGGTGGAACAATTCTTTCCATAAATTTCTAGTAAATTTAGAGTCCCTATCAGTGAAACCTATGGAGCTTAAATATATTTTTAACATAGATATCAATAACTAACTAGCTTTTGACTTTGATGAAATTCCAATGAAGTGAGCATATTTGGTTAATCAATCCATGATTACAAATATGTTATCTTTTCCTTCAGAAGTAGGAAGACCAATGATAAAATCCATGAATATTTCATACCATTTCTGAGTTGGGATATGAAGATCTTGTAGAAGCCCCGAAGGAACAACTATTTCAAACTTTTGACATTGACAGGTACCACATCCAGCCACATATTTCTAGATATCAATGCTCGTCAATTTCCAAAAGAAGGATTGACATATATTATGGTATGTTTTGAAAAATCCAACATGGCCCGCTGTTAGAGAATCATGGTTATCTTTTAAGACTTAATTTTTGATTTTTGAGGAGCTTGGAAAATATATCCTTTGTTTGTACCACAATATGTCTTTCTCCCACGAGTATTTGGAGTTTGTTGGCCTATTGCTTTCAATTTCCTCTATTAGCTTCTTTATTTTTGGGTTTTTGACATACTCGGTTTGGACCTCTGAGATCCATTCAAGAATGACTATGGAAATGGCAAATAGTGTGGCATCATTTTCATGTTTTCTTGATAAGCTGTCTGCAACCAAATTTTCCTTGCCCTTTTTATACAGAATGTCGAAATCAATAACCTGGATTTTGCTCACCCATTTTTGTTGTTCTGATGAGAGATTTTTTTGGGTTAGGAAATACTTCAGACTATTGTGATATGTTTTGACGAGAAATTTCGCTCCCAACAAGTACTGCATCCACTTGACCAAGGAATGCATTATTGCCATCATTTCTGTCATAAGTTGATTTTGATTACTCATTCGGTTTTATCTTCTGACTCTCGAAGGCAATGAGATGATTATTTTGCATGAGCATGATTACTACACCTGTTCTTGAAGCATCACATTAAAGAATAAATGTTTTTTTGTAAAACATGGGTCTACCAAGACCGAAGTGGATGTCATTAAGGTTTTTTGGAGTGGATGTCATTAAGGTTTTCAACTTTTCAAAACAAGCTTCATCATTTTTATCCCATATGAAGGCATATTTTTTTAATAGCGATGTTAACGGTGCCACAATCTATGCGTGGTCATGAACAAATCTTATATAGTAACCTACCAGACATAGGAATCCCCTTAATGATGTGATTGATTTGGGGCTAGGCCACTCACTAATTGCCACAATTTTCTTGGGGTCTACCTTGATGCTTTCAGCTAAAACGACATGTCCCCAAAACTCTATTTCTTTTTGTCCAAAATTGCATTTAGATTTGTTAGCGTAGAATTTAATTTCTTCAAGGAGCTCTAGTACCGTCTCTACGTGCTTGAGGTGGTGAGTTCTAGTTTTTGTTGTAAACAAGGATATCATCAAAGAATACCAGTACAAACTTCTCAGGTATGGACGAAATAAATCATTCATCACAGCTTGGAATGTTATAGGAGCATTGGATAGTCCATAAGGCATGACCCAAAATTCATACAAGCCTTCATGGGTGCAAAAAGCAATTTTGGGAATATCTTCCTCTTGAATTTTCATTTGGTAACATCCTGATTTTAGATCCAACTTAGAGAAGTACTTTCCACCATGGAGCTCATCCAATAATTCGTCGGCAAAAGGGATGGGAAATTTATCCTTTATGGGATTTTTTTTTAATGCTCGATAATCTATACAAATTTGATAAGATTCGTCCTTCCTAACAAGTATGACTGGGAATGAGAAGGGACTCTTACTACGTGTAATCAATAATTATGGCACAAGGTCGGTTGGTCGGACCTTCTTTCTTAACAATAACACACGACACTCACACAGACTTGGTGTAAACAGGATGCCAGAATCTGGCTTCTATTACTTCAATCAAATTACAATGCGAATTACAAAGAAAATGTAAACAACTAACTAATCGCCTTAGCCTGATACAATATTCAAAAGTAAATGTGTGTTTTCTCTGTGTGTGATCTTCTTCCCTCTCACGGCCTTTGTTGAATGTAAGCGCTCGGTGAGCTATGGATTGAATCTCGCTAACTCCCAACTAGAACTAACTGTCTTTTTATGTGCCTACACACTGGTCTTCTAATATCCTCTGTCGCTGCTGCTCATCCCAAGGTCACTCCGTTCCCCGAGACACTCTTTCTCTATCCGGCGAATTCTCTGGATCCTGCAAACCTGCAGTTGTCAGCGCCCTCTAAACGTGTTGCACAACCTCTTCTTGTGGTGACATCTATCATGATCCCAACCACCTTAATAACTTCTCATAACTTCCTTAGCAACCCCAAACAGCTACCAAGTACTTGCCTTCAATTCTGAGCTTCTCTGACTCTGCTATAGTAGTTAGTCCCATCACCTGTCTCAAACTTACTGCACTTCGTCATCCTTTGACTTTACCTGCCGGCATCACTTCGCTTCTATGGCTTTCCAGTCTGACCCTTCCCCCACACTTGGATTTTGCCGCAAACCTGTCGATGTCGCGATTCAACAACATGTCGACCTTCGACGCCTTCGCTATGCTTCTATCGACTTTAGACATGTCGAATCTCGACCTTCCGCTCCTTCCGTCGACCGTATATCGACAACTTCTACTCGACTACTTGGCTTCGACAACCAGTCTTCCTTCGCACCAGTGGTCTTCGTCAATCCCCCTGGTCGACTTGTCATGTCGATCAACTTCGATTTTTTTGCCTAGGACCCGATGCTCCTGTATCAGACTCCTAGGCAAAAAAGAACTCGATTGCTCCGTAGTTCTCATGTATTCTTCTTTGAAAATCAATGTCTCCTCCTACAACTCATCTTTCCATCTCACGAAGTATTCCTTCTTTCATGAACTTCGCGTCCGTCCAACTTCGCGTTTGTCCAATACTTCCGCGATTTCCTCTTTGTCGTGTCGACCTGGAATCTTCACTGTCCAGTCGATGTTGGACACTTCCATGCTTCCGTTAGTTGAACCTTCTTCAAACTTGTATAGATATGAGACATTGAACGTGGGTGAAATGCTCAAGTCCTTCGGCAGCTCCAACACATAAGCGTTGTCCGAAATCTTCATCAGAATCTTACATGGTCCAATATTTTTCAGCTTCAGATTGTTATATGTTCCTGTCAGAAATCTCTCCTTCCGAAAATGTGCATAAACTAAGTCTCCTTCACTGAACGACTGTAGCCTCTTCTTCCTATCGGCCCTCAACTTGTATGCCGCGTTTCTCTTCTCAATGCACTTTTGCACATATTCATGCACTTTTTTCATATTCTCTGCGAATGATTTTGCATCCACGCTTTTCCTGATTTCTGTTCGTAACTCAACCAAATCCACCACTCCTTGTGGGCTTCGTCCTTGAACAATCTGGAATGGCCTCACACATGCCGACTGATTCACAAAATTGTTGTACATGAACTCTGCTTGTGCAAACACGTTCTCCCATTGCTTGGGTCTGTCGGTTGTCAAACACCTCAGAAGGTTTCCCAAACTTCTGTTCACCACCTCGATCTGTCCATCTGTCTGCGGATGATATGCCGAGCTAAACTGCAACTTCGTTTCCAGTTTCTTCCATAGGGTTCTCCAGAAATGTCCCATAAACTAGGTATCTCTGTCCGACATTATACTCTTCGGCAACCCATACAATCTGACTATCTCCTTGAAGAATAGTACAACAATGTTTTTGGCATCAATTGTCTTTTGACAAGGAATAAAGTGTGCCATCTTCAAAAAAAATTCGACTACAACAAAGATTGAGTCGTTTCCCTGCCGCGTCTTCAACAATCCTAGCACAAAATCCATGCTTAGGTGCTCCCATGGGGTTTTCGGCACTGGTAATGGTGTATACAACCCCATATTCTGACTCCTTCCTTTTTCCAACTGAAAAACTCGACACTTTTGTACCCACTTACCAACATCTGTTTTCATTCCTAACCAATAATACTTTTCTTCGACCAACGTTTTGATCTTGTCGATGCCAAAATGTCCTGCTAATCCTCCACTGTGCAGCTCTCGGATTAGGTTCTCTCTCACGGATCCTTTGGGAATACACAACTCTTGTCCCCTAAACAAGTATCCCTCTTGGATAAAATAATCCAAGTATGGATTTATGTCGACACACCATGGTTCGCTACTCGCCTTCCATGCTTTCGCAAAATCCTCGTTGGTTACATACTTTGTCTTCACCGACTCTATTCATGTTGCCTGAACTGTCGTCATGTTCAGCAATGCAACTCTTTGACTCAACGCATTGGCAACCTTGTTCGACTTGCTCGACTTATGTCACAACATGAAGGTATATGCCTGTAGGAAGTCGACCCACTTCATGTGCCGTTGATTCAACTTCGACTGAGTGTTCAAGTACCTCAGTGCTTGGTGATATGTGTACAACATAAATTCCTTGGGCAACAAATAATGCCTCCACTTCTTCAACACTTGGACAATAGCATAGAACTCCTGGTCGTAGACCGAATATTTCTACGTCGCATCATCCAACTTCTCACTGAACAATGCAATTGGTCAGCCCTCCTGGCTCAACACTGATCCAATTACCATTCCACTCGTGTCGCAATCGACTTGGAAAAATTTGTCGAATTCTAGGAGGGCTAACACTGGGCTCTCAGTCACCTTTTCCTTCAACTTGTCGAAAGCTCTCTGGGAAACTCCTTTCTGCTTAAACTCCCCTTTCTTCATGCACTATGTCAAAGGTGCACATATCCGATTGAATCCCTTGATGAACTTCCTGTAGAAACTAGCAAGTCCATGGAAACTTCGCACTCCAATCGCGCTTATTGGTTCTGGTCACTCCAATATAGCCTTCACCTTCTCTAGGTCCATCACTAACCCTTTACCCGAGATTACAAATCCCATGTACACCAGATCTTCCTTCATGAAGAAGCATTGCTGTAGGTTCACCATTAGCTTCTCTTCCTACAGCTTTCGCAATACTTGTCGAATGTGCTCCAAATGTTCGACCTTGGTTCAACTGAAAATCAATATGTTGTCGAGGTACACTACGACGAACTTTCCCAAGAATGGTTTCAGTACCTCGTTCTTCAATCGCATGAATGTACTGGGTGCATTAGTCAATTCGAATGGCATGACTAGCCACTCATACAGTCCTTCCTTCGTCTTAAAGGTTGTTTTCCATTCATCTCCTTCTCTAACCCGAATCTGGTGATAACTGCTCTTCAGGTCGATCTTTGTGAAGTATCTCACTCTACTCAAGAAATCCATCAAGTCGTCCATTCTCGACAATGGAAACTGATACTTGATCGTGATCTTGTTGATAGATCTGGAATCCGTACACATCCTCCATTCTCCACCCTTCTTCGGCGCTAATTTTGTTGGTATTGTGCAAGGGCTCAGACTCTCTCTGATCAATCCTCTGTCCAACAACTCTTGGACTTGTCGATTGAGTTCCTGACCCTCTGTTGGAGTCATTCTATGAGGTGCCTTGTTTGGAAAAATCGATCCTGGAATCAAGTCGATCTGATTGGACATGCTTCCCGTCGATGGCAATCCCATCGACGCTTCGTTGACTACTATGATCCTGAACTCGTCGAGCATCTTTTTTATTTCGACCGGAACCCTCTCCATTGTTGACCTCTCGACACATGGTCCCTTAGAAATGATGGAGAAACATCCCGATTGTTTCTCCTCCTCCTCAAGGAATTCCTTTGCTGAGCATATCAACACTCGCTTCTCCCAATAGTTGCTCTCGCCCCACTTGCAGTCGGCTCGATCCTCCTACTTTGGCTTCAGAGCCCTCCACATGCCATTTTTCCACACTGTGACTGTGTTGGCTCGACCATCATAGATCATCTTCTGATCATATTTCCATGGAATCCCTAACGACAGATGACATGCGCCCAATGGGATTACGTCGCACAGTACACTGTCTTCAATTTTTCCAACCTTGAAGTTAATCAGGCATTGTCTGGTTACCTTCACATGATGTCCTTTCTGCAACCATGAGATATTGTATGGGTGTGGGTGTTCTCGACATCTCAACCCCAACTTGTCGATGACCTCTGTCGACACAAGATTCTCTGTACTGCCACCATGGACTATGGTCTTGCAATACCACTAACCAATGAGCACTCTGGTTCAAAAGATAGCCTTTCGTTGTGCCGACTCTTTCTCATCGCGTCAGTCGTCTTGAAACAATGTCTTCCTAGCCGTCATGGTTCGACCTTTTCTTTTCCCATCTTTACTGTTTTCGGATGTCGACTCCGCCCTCTCGTCGACTTGCTCATCTCTTCGACGTCTGGGTTTTGAATCCTCTACAACGTGTAGGTTCTTTGGGCACTCATATTCCTTGTGTCCGACTCCTCGACACTTAAAACAGACTAAAGCTGGTTTGTCAGCTCCGTTTTTGTCGGCTGGACCACTTCGACCATATGCACCTTGACTGCGGTTTTCTCGACCATCGTATCAGTTCTCTTGCGCTTTCTCCTTAGTCGATGTCCCTTCTGCACGTCAGTGATATTCGACGGTTTCTCTCCTGGTTCCGCTACTTTGGCCTTTCGCAGAAACAGTCTTCGCACCCCTACCAGTCTTCCTACCTCTTGTCGATGCGGCTTTCCTCGACATTTTCTCCTCTGCCTTCAGAGCTAACTGGTAGGCTTCACCGACCGCTCTGAACCTCGACAGGCTCAACTCGTCCTGTATGGCATACTTCAAAGTGTTCACATATCTTGCGACAACTTATTCTCCTTCATCAGTTTGCCCCGACCAAATCGACAGTCTATAGAACTCTTCCATGTACTTCTTCACGGTCATCTCTTTCTGTCAAAAGTTCTGCAACTTCCGGAACAAGGAAATCACATAGTCACCTGGCAAGAACTTCCCTTTCAACTTGGTGACCATCCTGTCCCAAGACTTGATCTTTTCCTTTCCTTTCATGACTCTATCAGCCTGTACATTATCCCACTACAATGAGGCATGACCCTTCAACCTCAGACATGCAGTTTTAACTCGTTTAAGATCCTCGATCTGCTTTATGTCGAAGTATTTCTCCATTTCTCTGAATTAGTCGATCAAGTCTTCTGGATCAAAACTTTCTAAGTAGGTACACACATCCATCTTTGTCTGACCTCTCATCTCTGTCAGAAGCTTGATGAGTGTGTCTTCTGGTTCATCGACTGCCTCTTCCCGTGCTCCCACTTCTTTGACCTCCTCGTCGTTGTAGTCAAGTGCATTGGGAATGCATCCATGCCTTTGGATTTCCTTGATCACTGCAACTTCACTAGTCAAACTTCGCATCATTCGCATGCACTCATCGAACATTTCACGACTAAACTGTGACTGCAGCGCCACGTGCTCTTCGTCCTATACCTCAAACATTAACACCTTTGTGAGCCATTTTCAATCGCAGCTGAAACTCCCACTCGTCCAATCGCAACCGGACTTTTACAAGTCATGCACAACTCTACCCAACCGCAGTTGGAGCTGTTTATGCACTCAACCGTATTTTCAACTTCGGGCTCTGATACCAACTAGCGCAAGGTCGGGTTGGTATCACCACCTCCCCTACTCTCAGGATACTTCAGCTCTGATACCAACAAGTGCAAGGTCGGTCGGTCGGACCTTATTGCTTAGCAATAACACACAACACATGGCGCTCACACAGACTTGGTGTAAACAGGATGCCAGAAGCTGGCTTCTATTACTTCAATCAAATTACAAAGCAAATGTAAACAACTAACTAGCCGGCCTTAGACTGATACAATATTCAGAAGTAAATGTGTGTTTTCTCTATGTGCGATCTTCTTCCCTCTCATGACCTCTGCTGAATGCAAGCGCTCGCTGAGCTATGGATCAGATCTCGCTAACTCCCAAATGGAACTAACTGTCTTGTTCTGTGCCTGCGCACTGGTCTTCTACTCTCCTATCTCGCTATTGCTCATTCCGAGGTCACTTCATTCCCCAAGACACTCTTCCTCTGTCCCCCGAATTCTCCAAATCATGTAGACTTGCAGTTGTCAGCGCCCTCTGGCCGTGCTACACAACCTCTTGTTAGACACAATGGCTCACTGAGAGGGGGGGGGGTGAACAGTGAGCCAACAATTCAATATAATTTCAACTTCTTCTTCTTACTACTTCACATTTACATCAAAATCATATTCAACAGTAAACTAAGCACATTTGATTCACATCACACAAAGTACAAGAGACACAAGATATAGTTGTAATATTTTTATTTATTTTCAAACGGCTGCAACCGTAAGCCAATTCAACACCAACTGAAACAAAAGAGCACCAACTCTTCATCTAGGACCCAACCTAGGTTTTCTTAGATCCTACTAAGAAAATGATACAAGACCTTGCTTGTATTCACAAGTACATTTCATAGCAAGACCCATCTTGAATTAAATGTACATCATACATTATATCAATTACACATTATCATTGTTCAACACATTACACTTCTGACCATCATCAAGCTTTTCATCAAACTGTCCAATATCATTTTGTCTCAACATCACATCATTACCCCAGATCATCATCATCAATCTTTCTACAAGCACATATATCGTTTAACGAATAACCTGCTGCAAATATCTTCAGTCAATTTACCAACATCATTGCACTGTCCACATGCACACAATATAATCATTACAATCAGCATGTCAACTGACCTGGTGGCATTCAGTCACATCTCAACATTTTCATTTCTGACTGGTCAGGCATCAACCCTATTAAACTTTGTCCATCACATTCAGCATTACTGTGTTTATCATCAATTCTGCAAATCAGTAATCATGTCTTCAGCAACTGTCTCTCTGACCTTTCCATCCTCATATGAAATCTAACACAACCTATCCAGCATCAATTTTGTCCAAGCTTCATATCTTTAGAAATCAGTTGCCCCAGAATTTATATGTCAAGTTTGTCCATCAATACCAGCATTAGCTTTTTCCACAAATTATGTCGTTAATATTATCCACATCAAACAACTTATTCTGTTGCTCATAAATGAGAAATCATTATCATATTGCAGCTAAGACTTCAACCATGCTTCAAGTCTTCATCAATCACCAACAATTCTATCTCAGCATTACAACCATGTCTGCTTAAGCATCTCTTTCAGCATTATATCAGCATCATAAAAATGATGTCTTCAGCAATCATCAACAAAAAATAAAATATAAGATTTGAAAACAAGTTATCATGCTGCTACTGCTATTCCTACTCACATCCCCCAAGCTGTCCTCCTGAACCATGCACACTGCTCCTCACTGTCCCCACGAGATCCTCTACTCAGAAAGTTGCTTCTAATCAAATAAGGCGAGCTGCCTATTTATATAGATTTTTGTGGATAAAAATTAAGTCTGGCCGACTTATCATAGGGTTATATATATTTTTTAATTTCCTTTTTGTATTATGAGCCGACTTTGCAAATATGATTTTAAATTAGCCTTTTATTTTCTGATTAATTTAGGAGCCGACTTGTCATGCTCCTTTGATATTTATATTGCAATTTATAAAGGATGGCTGACTTTATCAAGATATCAATGGCTTCTTTAAGGACCAAGAACTTCAATAATATTGGCTTGGGCTCCATGTCACCAGTTTTAAGGGCTTCTTCAATTGTTTTAAGAACGTAGTCAAAGAGAAAATCATCAAAAACTTCTTCAAAGACATCATCATCATTATTATAGCTAGGTGGCTTCAAGGACTTCTACATCATCGTAATTGAGGTCTCCATATCTTTATTACCACAATGAACCTCAAAGATAAAAATAATAGCACCATATGACTCCACAAGTTTGTGGGCTATCAAATTAACAAGCAATTAAGCGTGTGTGGGCTTCATGACCTTAGCAAGCCACAAATGACCACAGAATGGGTCATTTGGCCGATTTGGTGTCCAATGCCCATATCATACCATGTCATCAATCCTTGCCCACCTTTATCTTGCTTTTGTCTCCTTTGTCATTAATGGGTGTCATCAATGACAACCTATGCTCAACACCTCTTCCCATGGTGGCATCTATCATGATCCCAACCACCTTCATAATTGCTCATAACTTCCTTAGCAACCCCGAACGACTACCAAGTACTCTCCTTAAATTCTGAGCTTCTCTGACTCTGCTACAGTAGTCATTCCCATCACCTGTCTTGACCATATTGCACTTCGTCATCCTTCGACTTTACCTGTCGGCTTCACTTTGCTTCCACGACTTTCCAATCTGCCCCTTCCTCCACGCTTGGCTTCCGCCGCAAACCTGTCGGTGTCACAATTCGACAACATGTCAACCTTCGATGCCTTCGCTACACTTCTGTCGTCTGTCGACCTTAGACATGTTGACTCTCGACCTTCCGCTCCTTATGTTGACCGCATATCGACAACTTCTACTCAACTACTTGGCTTCAACAACCAGTCTTCCTTCGCACCAGTGGTCATCGGAAATCCCCTTGGTCGACTTCTCATGTTGATCAACTTCGACTGTTTCGCATAGCCCCCGATGCTCCTGCATCAAATTCTTGCACCAACCCTTCAATCTCCCATTTGTTTATGTGAGCCTATCTATATGATTTTTTCATAATTGGAGTTGAATCTGGAATCAACTCTATGATGTGATCCCTAGAACATG
This sequence comes from Larix kaempferi, assembly GCA_027924585.1. NCBI lineage: Eukaryota > Viridiplantae > Streptophyta > Pinopsida > Pinales > Pinaceae > Larix > Larix kaempferi. The sequence continues at coordinate 992,724 of BSBM01000590.1, forward strand.
GTGGGGGAGGCCATGAGGAGGCTCTTGAAAGATTCTACTATGTTTCCCAAGAGTTGCTCTAATTTCCTTGGAACAACATTTTGACTTCCATCAACAACTCCTTGCATGGAATAACAATGTAAGAAAAAGGTTTGAGCTCCCTTTTTAATCATGTTTTCCATTTTATTGGATGAAACAATTTCAGGAGGAGGGCCGCTGATACCATGAAGCTTGTACTTCTTCGCATTTTCAAATAATCTTATAAATTTTTCTTGTAAATTTAATCCTATTGTACCAAGTGTTTCCAACCATTGGGCCCCTAAGACAACGTCGACCCCTCCAATCGCCATAGCATACATAAGTGATTTTAAATTGTAGTCATTTATAGCTAATTTTACCTTTTGGATTTTTCCATCACACGAGGTGGTCTTGTTCCCCAGTATTACTACTTGAAAGCTAGAGTTACGGTAGATTAATATGTTTAATTGCTTTTCTACCCCAGAGCCTATAAAATCGTGTACTTCCACTATCAACCAACACTATCACCTTAGTACTTTTTAAGTAGCCATACATTTTGAGAGTTTGGGGTTGAGAGATACCAGTCAATGCAGCAACTGAGAGTGTTGGAGTGACGTTAGCTTCCTCGATGTTGCATTCACTGTCATATGTTTATGTGTCCGAAGAAGATACATCGCCAACCTCCTCATCCTCATCATTATCATTTTTTTCACATAAGAAGAAAATTTTGCTTTCACTTATGTCCCAGACGCCAATTAAGAGCATTATACTTATGGCATGGATTGTCGTCCTTCTTTGCATTTGTTCCTAGGTGAGTGGGGAGGGGGGGGGATACATGCAGGCGATCAATATGTTTTTTTTTTCCTTCAATTAGTTTTGCTTTTCGACGTGCCTGTTCAACATCCTTGACATCTAGTATTTTAATCTCGTTCTATATACTTTGTTTCAACCCACCAATGGAAATTTGTAGAAAGCACTCTTTAGATACGTCATTAGAATGAATAACCAACATAAGGAAATTGTTAAAATATTCATCCACTATCCATTTTGTTGTAAACGAGTGAGCTTGGTGTAGATTGTGTCATCTTCCATATATTGAAATCGTTTAAATTTTTTTTTCTTGAAGGTGTCTCAGCCTCTCACTAATCCTCATTCGCATTTAGAATCCCACCACAGAAACCAATCACAAGTTTGTTTGTCTAGGTACATTGTCGCAATGTTTATTTTGTTGTTCTCATCATATATTTGGTGCATAGTGAAATAACTTTCAGTTTTATTGATCCATCGTGTGCCATCTCAATTGTCTTCGTTGTCAAACTTCGGTATGTCAATTTTCACTATGTATGACATTTTAGTACTCGTCTATATTTGATAAACACAATCGCAATGATGAGTGGGGGGTGCTTGTACCGTTATTAGCATTTTTGTAGGCCTCGAAATCGACTTCAAATTACAGGAATTCATCCATTCTTTTGGTGACTACTTAAACTTCCTAACGATAACCTTGTATTTCTTGGGCCATATCTTGATAATATGCGTGTATTGCGACAAGAATTCTGGATTCAGATTTATCCTCGTTCTTTTTTGTTGAATATTTGAGAGGATTCCTCTCCCTATTCCTCGTATTCATCTTGGAAGGATTTAGAGGTGATGGATATTTAACTATTAAAAATGATAATTACAATAATTATTATTATTATTATAAAAATAATAATTTTATTATATAGTTTTAATATTTTTTGTTTTGGGGGAAATTTAAAATATTATAATAATAATATAATAATTAATAATAATATTATTATTATTAATATTATTATTTTGGAGTCGAATAGATTTAGGGTTAGGCGTGAGAATGGCATGGACGTGGTGTGCAGAAATGTGATGGGAGGAGCTTATGGGAGCGCAAGAGTGGGGCGCAAAAGAGAGGGAGTAAAGCATAGAGCAGAGGGTGAAGGTGGCGGTGTGAAGGGAGTTGTGCAACACGAAAGCACGAGAGTTCGGGAGAGTGTGAGTTGACTAAAAATAGTAGAGGAGGGGAGGTTTGTGCAAACGTAGAGAGGAAGTGTGGAGAGGCGTGGGTTATGGGATGAGGGCGTGCAGGCATGAGGGATCAACACAGTGGGGGAGTGCGTGGAGGTGTAGATGGGAGCAGTGGGAGTGGAGAAGAGTGTGACGAGAAGAGAGTGTGGAAAAAAGTGCGTGGAGGGAAAGGAATGAGAGGGAGGAAGTGAGGACGTTGTGAAGCGAGTGGGAGAGCATGAATGATGTACATGATGGGATGAGAGGGAATAAAAAGAATGGACAAAAATGGAGAATGGAGAACACAGGAAACCTTGCTCCGATACCAATGGGAATAGGAAATTCCAAATAAATATATATTTTATTGATAAGATGATGATAAAAAGTTATAATGGTGTGTAATAAATACACAAGGGTGGGATAAGTCACATCATTCTAATATTGATTGTGACTTATTGGAATTACAACTAATTACAATTAATACAAAATATTAATAATTATAATAGATATTAAGTATATTACACCAACACTGGACACAATGTTAGTAAATCAAAAAGAAGCCATGGAAATGGTAGTCTCAAACTGAGAGATCATCTCATGTACTCCTGCTACAGTGCCAACTTCAACCTACTTCATGCCCTTTCTGTTAACTTTTCTACTTTTAATCAATATTATCTAGGATCTTAACTAAAAGAATAACATGCACAGAATAACACAATAGACACACAGATTTTCCTCGGGGAAACCATACAAGAGAAAACCCCTCAACTTCCTTAGAGATAGAATCATCACCAACACAATATCACAAAAATTAAAACCCCAAAACAAGATGGTATTCTGCAGCTCCTCTCTCTTTCTCTTATGCGAATGTGTCCTCTCTCACTTATGCGAACTTGAGTGAGTGAGTGTACGTAAAAATGAGAGAGCCTTGCTCTCTATTTATACTTTACTTTCACTTGACCTTTTTCACTTTCTAGGTCAGCTCTAGCTAAACCTGACTGGGCCGACATCTCTAGGGGACTTAATAACCCTAATACAACTGACTCTAGGGGGAACTAATGCCCCGAGATTTACCTCAATGACTACATGACCAAATGTAATAATAACATCTCGACCGGAGGAATAAACATCTCCATTGGAAGTACAAATAAAATACAATAATAATAACAATATAAAATACAGGTGAATATCTTCTGAAGTTATAATTACATCAATACTCCCTCTTAACTAGGAAGGTATTCTCTTGCCACAGTCATCAACACATCTGGACACAAGTCATCATCGCTGGATCATCTTCAAAGCTGGAACATCGTCATCAACATTGGATCATCATCATCGTTGCTGATGCAATCCTCATCATGTTGATCATCGATTGGTGACCTCTCTCGAATCTACTCGTCATAGGAAGTTCTATAGAGCCATCCCTTTTTCATGCTGGATATAGGCCTAGCCCTCATGTAGGTCTTCATCATCTATGCGAGCAAGCCATCAAGTAGGTACAACCCAAGACCAATCATTACATTGCTACTGTAAACACTTGCGTCTCCTATTGTCGCCTCATCGTCTTCATATCATCTCATCGACACACAGAGCACAACCCAGATGCACATCGCATGTCCCACAACGGTCAGCCCGTGTCTACCAGCATGGGAGGCACAAACCTACCACCATGCGAGACCAAGTCTACTAGCATGGGAGGCACAAACCTACCACCATGCAAGACCGAGCCCTTACATCTACCAACATGGGAGGCACAAACCTACCACCATGCGAGACCGAGCCCTTACATCTACCAACATGGGAGGCACAAACCTACCACCATGCGAGAATGTCTCAGCCCTTACATCTACCAACATAGGAGGACTTTCTTACCACTATGCGAGAATGGCTCGTGTGCATCCACGTCTTCCAGACTCATCACTTCCTCTTGGAAGGAACCTCGATTTGGAGAACACCAAGCTTCTCTCTGAAGTACTCGAACTTCACTTTGGCTAACGACTTGGTCAACACATCAGCTATCTGCTCGTCCGTCGCAATATACTGGAGCTTCACTACTCCTCTCTGCACCATATCCCTGATATAGTGGTACTGGATCTCAATATGCTTCAACTTGTCATGGAACATCGGGTTCTCGGAAAACTTCACACAACTCTGGTTTTCAAAGAATATACAAGTCGCCTCTAACTAGAGATCAAACAAATCAGACAGTAGCTTCCTAATCCATACTGCCTCATAACTAGCCAAACAAGCTACAACATACTTTGCTTCAGCTGTACTCAGTGCCACGCATGACTGCTTCCTGCTAAACCAGGAGATCATATCGGATCCCACACTGAAGCAACATCCTGAAGTGCTCTTCCTATCTGCGGCACTGCCTTCCCAATCTGAATCAACATAACCCTGCAAGTTAATCTTCTGATTCACGACATACTTGATCCCATAGTCAACTGTACCCTTCAAGTACCTCAATATATGCTTTGCAGCAATCAAGTGAACATGTCTCAGATCCGTCAAGAACTGGCTCAATGTGTTCACAGCAAAGCATATTTCTGGTCTCGTGTTCATCAGGTAAATCAATGAACCAATCATTTGACGATACATTGTGGCATCAACTGACTTCAATGAAGCATCACATAGTAGCTTCAAGTTCGATGCCATGGGTGTGGCCATAGCCTTGCAGTCCATCATTCCGAACCTCTTCGGAATCTCTATTGCATACTTCCCTTGTCCAAGGAAGATTCCATTTATACTCTGCCACACCTCCATACCTAAGAAATAGTGCATCATACCCAAGTCCTTCATCTTGAATTCTACGGCAAGCTTCCTTTTCGTATCTACAATGAGCCCATCCTCCCCTGTTACAAACAGGTCATCTACATAGAGTAGAAGTATCACTGGATTTCCCACCTCAACCTTTAAATAGTGCATCATACCTAGGTCTTTCATCTCGAACTCTGTGGAAAGCTTCCTCTCCGTATCTACAATGAGCCCATCCTCCCTTGTTACAAACAGGTCATCTAAATAGAGTAGAAGTATCATTGGATTTCCCACCTCAACCTTGTAATAAAGGTTGGAATCCGCTTTACTCTTGGTAAAGCCCAAGCTCATCAGGAAACTATTCGTCCTATCATACCACGTCCTGGGTTCCTGATTCAATCCGTACAAGGCCTTCTTCAATTTGCACACGAGTCTTCCTTTCATGTGTCTCAAATCCCAGTGGTTGCTCCACGTACACTTCCTCTTCTACTACACCATTCAAGAACGTTGTCTTGACATCCATCTGGTGTACCATCCACTTCATCACTACAGCCAATGCAAGTACTGATCTGATGGAAGTGTATCTGGCCATAGGTACAAATGTCTCCTCATAATCTATGCCTTCCTTCTAGGAGAAGCCACGTGCCACAAACCTCGCCTTGTGTTTCTCGATGCTACCATCCGCGGCATGCTTGATCTTGTAGATCCACTTAGAAGTCACCACAGACTTCCCTTCTGGTCTCAGAACTACCTCCCAAACATCATTCTTCATGATCGACTGGTACTCCTCGATCATGGCATCCTTTCATTCTTTCTTCTATGTCGCTTCCTCATAATTGGCAGGTTCTTTATTAATGATGTCACACAACATGGCTACATAGCTGGAGTATGGCCTAAGTCTCTTGCTTTCTTTGTGTATCCCCTTTGGAGCGCCATACTTCTCTTCATCTTGTATTGCTTCTCGTACCCATGCTGGTTTCCTATTGTGGTAGTTCTTCTCACGAGGTGGATCTATAGGTTCTTGCGGTTCTTCCATCTCGCAGTTTTCATGATCTTCTCGAACTGCTTCTTCCATTACTTCATCTCTGATCTTGGGAACTTCAAGTTCTTCAATAGATAACTTTCTGGATTTGTTGTAGGCTGAGTCTTCGTCAAATGTCACATCTCTGCTGATGTCGATCTTCTTGAATCCTGGGAAATATATTCAATAGGCCTCCGAGCTTTCATTGTATCCTACAAATATACCCTTCTTTCATGAAGGATCTAGCTTCGTCCTCTTCTCCTTCGGAATGTGTATGTACATTGAGCATCCAAATATCCTAAGATGGCTGACTTCTGGTTTCTCACTAGAGCCACACTTCTTCTGGAGTCTTGTTGTCTAGTATTCGATGAGGAGTACAATTCTATACAAACACCGTTGTCCTTGCAGCTTCTGCCTATAGGTGCATCAAAAGATCCTGGTCATGAAGCATTGCTCTTGTTGCTTCCATTATTGCTCTATTCTTTCAATCTGCAACGCCATTCTGTTGTGGATTGTATGTGTGAAAATCCTCACAGCAGATCTAAGAGCTAATGTATACCTCACAATGAAAGAATTTAGGACTAAGATTAAGAGTGGTCAATGCAGTAAAATGAGCAACATAATAATAATACAGTAGAACTCAAATAGAAGCAAAATAACTGCACACACACTAATTCATTAATCACAATATGGACAAATAAGTAGTACAATGCATGAGGATTCGAATGCCAAGGTGGCAATTTGAATTAGCCTTCATGGAGTGATCAAAAAATCACTAGAGTGTCATCAGAGCACAACTAGAAGTCTTCATCATCATCAGTGGAGTCATCAATGCTCAAGTAACTGTCAACCATCAGTCAAACTGAGTCTAACTGAGTGTGGTAGGTGTAACTGAGTGTAACTGTCACTAACTGAATGAAGGAGGCTCAGTGGAGGACGCATGAGGAGCTAACTGAAGTCAGAATGAGCAGTCTAGTCTCACTGGAGGTCCATCAGAGTGATATAGTCAGTTGAGAGTCAGTCTTTCCTTAAATCAAGGAAATAACTAAAGATAACTCAATTAACTGAAGTGAAACTGAGTGGTAGGTGAGAGAGGGCGAGTGGATTCCTAAAATCAAGGAAGAAGGGTGCACTAAGCTCTAGGAGGGCTAAAACTAATCCGTGAGAAGCTCCCGAGGCTAGCTAGTTGAGGGCTAGGTGTTGGGACCGATGACTGGGATGCATGCAATTGCATACATGTATGCATAATGCATGCAAGACTGAAAATGCTGGTAGGACTAGGATGGAGTATAGGAATATCCTAACACCCCCCTTAATCCATCCTAGGCCCTGGTAACTGAGACCAAAGGTCACCCAATACAATGAATAATAACAGTCAATAAACCGAGGAAATGGAGAAAACCTCATGGGAAAAATACCCCCCCTCAAAATAGACTGGAAGGCACACACAAAAATAAATGATCCAAACTCAAGCAGGTGTGATGCTTGGTCATATGTCTGGAAGTATCTTCCTCTTGGGAAGAAGTGGATCATGCTCAGAAAGCATGTGCTTGTACTTGCTCTTCAGATCGAATGTGATGAGAACAAATCCAAAAGTATGAGGATGATCCTTGAACCTGTGATTCGAATCAGTTGAGGTAGGATCAAATCTATGAATGTGCAGATAGTCTTTTGTCTTCTCCTTCAAACCATCATAGGTGAGATTATGCCCAAAAGAACCATCACATGATAGTAAATGCTTTGAATCCAAATCAGATCCAAAACTTGAAGAATGGTTTCTTAAGATCTCCTTTGAACCATTTGAGGTGAGATCTAAACCATTGAATACATGAGAAATTATCTCAAGCGAATGGCAATGGCCATCATGGGTGAGATTATGCCCAAAAGAACCATCAAATATCAGTGATTGCTTGGAATCCAAATCAGATCCAAGACTTGAATAATGGTTGCTTAAGATCTCCTTTGAACCATTTGAGGTTAGATCTAAACCAGTAAATGCATGAGAAATTATCCCAAGCGAATGGCAATGGCCATCATCTTCAATAAGCTTCTGAAAGCATGAAATAATGATCATATAGTAGTACGTAAGAGGTGATTGATCAAGGAGAGCTAATGCATTACCTCCAATGGCTGATTTTACCTCCGAAACATTCATGTGATCATGATGCAAACAAATGGACTCTGGTGCAAGAGAGGATTTAGGAACCTCTGTAATTTCTAGAGTGTGAGCTGGCACATAATTTGAAAGAGAAGAAATTTGGAGCATGAGTGTAGAATCTGCAAGTTCTTCTTCTTTGTGGCTAACTTCAATATGAGATATGTTTGATACTGATTCATGATCAATAAGATCATCAAGGAGGGCGAATGCATCACTTTGCTTGCTCTCGAAAGGGTTTGGACCAATTCCTTCATTATGTTTGCCAAATATTACATCCAGTTGGGCCCATAGCTCTATTCGAGATTCAACAGAATCAATGAAGTGGTACCACATGCAACGAGGCATAGCAAACATCATTATTGCATAGACATTGTCACCTTTATTTAACCAGTCAATCTCTTCTTAGAGGATTCGAACTCTTTCAAAACAATAATCAAAGAGATCATGGCTCTTCAAATATGCTATCATTTTTTGTTTCCATTCATCATAGTTGAATGGAAAAAGAGGATGAATTTCTTATGAATACATGGAAGCTATAGAAGACCTGCAAAAACAATAGAAAAGTCTACAACTGCCACTGTTGCAAAAATGTAAAAACTGCTGCAACTGCTGCACTCGAAATCTTGATAATAACCTGCAAAAAACACTCAGGAATGGAGATAAACAATACTCTCAACATGCTCTGATACCATGTGAAAATCCTCACAGCAGATCTAAGCGTTAATGTATACCTCACAATGAAAGAATTTATGAATAAGATTAAGAGTGGTCAATGCAGTAAAATGAGCAACATAATAATAATACAGTAGAACTTGGATAGAAGCAAAATAACTTCACACACACTAATTCATTAATCACAATATGGACAAATAAGTAGTACAATGCATGAGGATTCAAATGCCAAGGTGGCAATTCGAATTAGCCTTCATGGAGTGATCAAAAGATCAATGGAGTGTCATCAGAGCACAACTAGAAGTCTTCATCATCATCAGTGGAGTCATCAATGCTCAAGTAACTGTCAACCATTAATCAAACTGAGTCTAACTGAGTGTGGTAGGTGTAACTGAGTGTAATTGTCACTAACTAAATGAAGGAGGCTCAATGGAGGGTGCATGAGGAGCTAACTGAAGTCAGAATGAGCAGTATAGTCTCATTGGAGGTCCATCGGAGTGATACAGTCAATTGAGAGTCAGTATTTCCTTAAAACACGGAAATAACTAAAGATAACTCAATTAACTAAAGTGAAACTGAGTGGTAGGTGAGAGAGGGCGAGTGGCTTCCTAAAATCAAGGAATAAGGGCGCACTAAGCTCTAGGAGGGATAAAACTGATCTGTGAGAAGCTCCCAGGACTAGCTAGCTGAGGGCTAGGTGTTGGGACTGATGACTGGGATGCATGCATGCATAAATGCATGCAAGACTGAAAATGCAAATAATGAAAATGCTGGTAGGACTAGGATGGAGTATAGGAATATCCTAATAGTATGGAGTGGTCAACTCCCTCTTAATCCCAGATTCTCTGCATAGGTTCTTGAAATCTTCTAAGGTGAATTCTCCACCATTATCTGATCGAAAGGTCTTGATCCTCTTTTCAGTGTGGTTCTCGATCAAGGCTTTGAATTCCTTGAACTTGTTGAATACTTCATCTTTACTCTTCAAAAAGTATATCCAAATCTTACGAGAAAAGTCATCAATAAATGAAACATAATATACATATCCACTCAATGAACTGGATGACATAGGACCGCATACATCGGAGTGGCCTTCTTCATGTTCTTTCATGCTTTGATTGGATTTCTAGAAGTCCTTCAATTGCTTTGATTGCAATGGGTAGTGCTTTATAGTGCACATGTGCAAGCCTTCTATGCCATAATTCACTTGGCTCCATGGAGTCATGGACCAAGGCTTGTTCAGGTTGGCCCTTCAATTTGTACAAACCTCCCTCTTGCTCTCCAATCACAATTGCATCATCTATAGTCTTTCCCTTTGGTCACATTAGGACTTGGCCATCAACAAATGCAACCCTCATACCTTTACAATCTAGTGCTGATATGGAGAGAAAGTTCCTTTTCAATCCTGGAACATATAGGACATACTTCATCTTCAGAAATTTACCAGATTTTAGCTTGTAAGAAGCTTCTCCACTTCCTTTTATGGGATATTGGTAATCATCCCCAAGTTTCACCTTGTGAGGTGACTCATGTTCGGATAGTTTATGAAGGATTCTTTATATCCCATCATATGCTTGGAAGCTCCACTATCTACAAGCCAATCATTACTTCCATGTGTGATAGTTCCCATGAGTGTTGATATCAAGACATACTCTTCATCACTTTCTTCTCTGGCTCTCTTCCTTGGAGGTTCATCATCTTCTGCGGTGTGAGCATGGTGCCTTTTCTTGTTGTTTTTCTTGTTGTGGGAGCCACTTTTATTTCTGGGACAATTTCTAGAGTAATGTCCCTTCTCATCACAAGTATAACATCTAACATTAGATAGATCTCTCCTAGATCTTCTAAAGTTCTCCCTTTGACTTTGGTGGTGGTGTTTCTCCCTCTTACTGTGATGATGGTGCTCCCTCTTGTTATTATCCCTCCTAGTATGTTTTGTCAGAGCGTGATCGTCATTTGCTCCCATCTTCTCTTCTCAAGCCACGAGTCGAGCTTCTTCTTGTGAGCATTCTTCCCATAGCCTACTGAATGTGATTAACTTCTTTCTAGCACAAATCCCTTGAATGAATGAGTCTCGTGATCTTAGGAGACCATTCAAGGTGGTCATCACAACCTCTCCTTCTTCTACCTTTTCTCCCACAGCTTCAAGTTGTTCCTTGATCTGAGAGACCCTTGTAAAGTAAGACTCCATGGTCTCTGCATTTTGAATCTTCACATTCTTGTGTTGGTTCCTCAAGGTCATCTTGTGATTTATGTTCTTCTCTTCAAAGCTTTGTCAAAGCATCAAACATTTCCTTAGGCGTCTTCAAAGATGACACATGTGGGATGAGATGATCCTTAATGGAATTTGCAATGATTATCTTGACCTTAACCAAGTTCTTATGTAAGGCTTTAGCCTCATCTCCCTCTGGTGTTGGAACCTCTTCATTTACATATTTGTCCAATTCATTCTCTTCAAGGACAAGTGCAATCCTATATTTCCATGCTCGGAAGTTATCAGCTCCTTCAAGCTTATCCTCAAGCTTGGTGTGGATAAATATCTTTAATGAGAACTTCAAATGGAAATAGCAAAACTTTTAAGTCTTACCACTTTAAGATGCCCAAACTGGTTCTGGAGCTGGCCAGCCTATGGTTTGTCAGAGAAACCCTAATTTTCCAAACTTGGAATTTGGAACTTCTGATTGGACAGATAGATGCACCTCCTCAAGGCGATTTTCCCAATGTACTCCTCCAAATCAGTGAACAAAAACCCAAAATTGTTGATGCCCTAGTTTTCCTCCGACAATAGTGACGGGCCAAAAAATGAAAATTCTTCGAATTGGATTCTGCTTCGACGAAAAGATGCGCCCTCCTAGGGCGAGTTAACCTAAGCTCTTTTCCTTGATGATCTGTGGAGAGAAGACCCAAAATTTAGAAGCCCTAGATTCTTGCAGCTGCACAATGTCTTCTTTCCAGGTTAGCTTTGATACCATGTTAATTTTTCTACTTTTAATCAATATTATCTAAGATCTTAACTGAAAGAATAACATGCACAGCATAACAAAAGAGACAAAGATTTTCCTCGGGGAAACCATAAAGGAGAAAACCCCGCAACTTTCTCAGAGATAGAATATCACAAAATGTAAAACCCCAAAACAAGATGGTCTTCTGCAGCTCCTCTCTCTTTCTCCTATGTGAACTTGTCCTCTCTCTCTCACTTATGCGAGCTTGAGTGAGTGAATGTGTGTTCAAATGAGAGAGCCTTGCTCTCTATTTATACTTTACATTCACTTGACCTTTTTCACTTGCTAGGTCGGCCCTAGCTAAACCTGACTGGGCTGACTTCTCTAGGGGACTCAATAACCCTAATACAACTGACTCTAGGGGGGACTAATGTCCTAATGGATTTACCTCAATGACTTTACATAACCAAATGTAATAATGACATCTCGACCAGAGAAATAAACATCTTCGTCGGAGGTACAAATAAAATACAATAATAATAACAATATAAAATACAAGTGAATATCTTCCGAAGTTATAATTACATCAACACTTTCCCTTCCTCAACATACATTGTCCTACAAAATGTTCCATCTCATGACATCGAAAGCATATAACCTTACTCGAGTCCTTCCCTGTATTTGTCTCATCCTTCATCTTGAATTATTTCTTCCTACCCTTCTTTGTCTTCTCAATGAGACGAATAGAATCTACTTCTTGTTTCTCTCGACAAGATTGTAATCTAATTTCCTCCTACACAAGATCTACCAAAAGCTTTGGGAAATCTAGTAATATTTTCCTGAGCACAAATACCTTGAAAAGATGTTGCCTGGGAAGGAGCAAGCCCTTTAACGGATATGGATACTAGCCCATGACCCTCAACCTTAATTCCAATGGTGGCTAATTGATCCTTCAATTTATTGATAATAGTCAAAATTATCACCATAATATATGGCTTGCTTATACAAACCACTAAGGGTTGGTTTCACGAGAGCATAGTTGAAAATAACAAGAATTTTGAAATAGCTTAACCAAAGCACCAAACATATTTTTATCAATCTTCTAATCAACAATATGTGAGATGAAATAATCCTTTACAGAATCAACAATGACTCTCTTCACCTTGGCTTCTTCTTCCAATGAGCAACCAATTGTGTTCAATCAATAAGTTCTGGAATGTCCTTTTCAACATGCTCCCAAAGATCAACCTCTTCCATAGTATTTGTATCATGAGCTTCCATGGAACAAAATTTGAAGTTCCATCTAACTTGTCTACTCTCTTAGACCAAGAGTAACTTTACACCTCCTAACAAAGTCTTAAGTGCACAAAATCAACAGTATATGAATAAACAAAATAACCCTTCCAAGAGCAAAGGTGTTTATCTCAAGCAACCTAGTGTTTCACACCAAATGACCTCAACTAGGTCAAGTAACTATCTAACATAATCACTAGTTGAAATGCAACTCCCTCTTACTCAAGAGTGATCTCAACTACAACCACTTTGACATCATATTGGAAATTTCACCAAAATGACACTTCAATGCAATTCAGAAATTTCACCTTCTTTTCAATAAGATTCCTCAAATATTTTCCCATAATTTAGCTTTGTAATAAATTAAAGTACAAAATAGAAATGGAAAAAGTACAATAATTCACTTTCAAACAACTCCAAACTTCTCAACAATTGAGAAAAAAAACACCAAACAATTAGATAAGTTTTCAGCCCTTCTAGGGAAAGTATCAATCAATATTCAAATCTGAAAATGTACTTTTACTATAGAGATAACAATGGTATTACAATAGTGAAATCAAACCCTTTCCTTTCTCTTCTTCTTTAGATGTCAAATCATTTAACAATTTGTCATTTTACTTATATCCAATCAACATGATCATAAATAAATGTAAATAGAAAAATGTGAAGAACATATGTAGCTGAAAATCGAATTTAAAAATGACACAAGATATGTATGGCTGGAAAATTCATATATATGCTCAATGATGAAGTACATACCATAACTTCATTCAAAGCTACAAAATCCAACTATGCAAAATGCCCTAGCTAGAGTAATGTCATATCCCAAATTTGGCATTGGGTCACAATGGCCTAATCACATTGGCCCTATTCATTAGAGTTTGTCAAATTGATGCTAAAGGTCAAATAATTGCCAAGGAGGAAAATTACTAGTTTCCTAGGTTTGGGGTGGAAGCTTTGGGATTTGGAATAATGGGGATAATAAATGATGTTTGAACATTAGAATGACATAAATATTTAATAAATGAGCTAATTAAATATATACAAGTGAAAATCAAAGTGGCATTTAATCATGAAGACACATAGAGGAAGTGTGACCCACATATGGCTAGATTTCCCCACTACACTTGGCATCATTCTCTCACCAATTCGAATTCAAGGTGAATGGTAACATACTTGGGGGAGTCCAAAAGGTATTATTCATTGCATGACTCATCCAAGGTCGAAATATAGAGGAAGAGTAACTCCCATGGAAGAGGAAGAGGCAATTTGGAGCTAAGTGAGACACTTGGGCTAGATTCCCTAGCTCTATGACAACAATGATGAAGATGCTATGACACCTATGACACAAATCAGACATGAAGGCTGACATATGACATATATGACATGTCAGGACTAAAAATAGACTCCAAGAGGGCGCTCAAGGGTGTTAGGGAAGCTAAGATGCTTCCACATGTGATTTGGTGGAAGTGGGAGACTAGGAATTGTTGTACAAGTGGTGTTCTTTGGAATCTCTACCCAACTTGAGTTGGCATGAGTCTCTTGGAAGGAATTCGACCCATGGAGGACATTAGAAGTTTATAAATGTCAATAAAAAAGAATGAAACTAGCTTTTGATCATTTGTAGAATTTGCAATTGCAATTGTGAAGAGGGAGAGCTAGTGGATGACTAGTTTCTTGCCTTAGCCAATTTCGAGGGTGAAAGATTCCCATCCAAGTTGGTAATTGGAAAGGCCATTCAGACCTTTCATTTGGAGCTTTAATGGAGTCTTTATTTGCAGGTGTAAGCTACAGGGAAGCTCATGGTTTCTTCTATTGCAGCTCACTCCTTCAACCATTTCCAGTTTTGATGGCATATTCTTGATCCTTGAGGGAGGGCGTTTTTGGTGAGCTATTGTACTCTTTGGAGAAGCTTTTAATGCCCAATTTATTTTGTAATATGAATTAAATACTCTGTTCTTCATCTCCAAAAAGTTTCAGGTCGAAATTCCAAGTAGAAATGTATAAATCTCATTTTTAATGGAAGAACAATGCCATTTCCCCACTACCTTGTTGTGAACCAATGTATTGATGATGATTTCGAATCAATGGATGATTCTCTGATATATTTGTGATAAATATACTGCCATGGATGTCTTATACAAGTTTCATGTACTGTACTTGAGCATTTGAAGCATTTTTACTCAATTTAGTGGTATTGGGAGGTGAAATAGTACCATTTCCCCAAGGGTCGAATTGGGGATTTTTGCAATTGAATGGGAGAGGGTGAAAACAGTTGTAATAATCCATTAATGGTGCATATGAGACTTTAATAAAATACTTAACACATTACATACCTCTGTTCATAAATTTGAGTGGGTTTGGAAGCATTTGGGAAGCCATTTTCAGTACTTACCCCAGGGGGATTTG
The DNA here is from genome assembly GCA_027924585.1 of Larix kaempferi. NCBI lineage: Eukaryota > Viridiplantae > Streptophyta > Pinopsida > Pinales > Pinaceae > Larix > Larix kaempferi. The sequence continues at coordinate 1,007,986 of BSBM01000590.1, forward strand.
AACCCCAAATTACTAGTAAAATTGCATAATTGGTTCAGAATATTAAGAGAGTTTGCAGAGGTCTTTTGGTGGACATATGTCATCCATAAAAATCATATTCAAGTTCTAATATCATTCATACACCTTCCTTGAAGATTTGAAGGCATTTGGAGTCAATTTGAGGCCTAGAGACCAATACTAGTCAAAGGAAAATCACTAGTAAAGTTACCTACATTGATCAGAATTGAAAGAGGATTTGCAGAAGTATTTTAAAGGTCCAAAGGCATCCCTGAAACACATATTTATGTTCTAATATCATTCATATACCTTCTCAGAAGATTTGGGATCATTTGGGGCAAATTTGGGACCTAGAGATCAAAACTAGTCAAAGGTCTAACTAGGGAAAAAAGTGAAAAATTGCAATTTTAATAAAATTCCTAATAAAGGACATTACAGTGGTATCAGAGCATGGTCCTTGCACCTGTGTATTAGGTACATACATTCAAGAATAATTGGCAGCCATGTCTTACTATTATGATGAATCATATGAGTACAATTCTTATGAGGAATATGCAAATGCTTATGAGCAATATGAAGCAGAATGTGAATGGTATGAGGAAGATGTGTCATCATGCAACACTTATTACAATTTCAAGAGAAATGAAGATTATTCTTATGACTTTAGATCTGATGAATATGAGTGTGTCACACCAACCAAGTATAATTCTATGAGCGAGTTCCAAAGATGGAGAGAAAAATATAAAACCTTGCCCCAACAATATCAAAAATATCAAGAATATCTTGCTTCGAGCAAAAATACAAAAAATGCCATGTCTTTTGAGTACTATGCTGAACATGTTTTTGAAAATAGGCCCAAAAATGAAGATGTGGAGTTAGTGAAGAAAGGTTTATGCCCTTCTTGTAAAAACCCTTGGAGCGAGTATCATATATGTGTGAATGAAATGATGTCTTCCTTGAGGAGAGCTTTTGAGATTTATTTAAGAAGAGATTCCAAATATACTGATCCTAAGGAAGACAAGGGGAAAAATGCATCAGCTTGCTTTAAAGAGCAAAAGGAAGAGACATCACAAGAGCATGAAGAAGATTCTATTGAAAATATGGAAGACCATTTCGAGACACCTTCTAGCTTAGACATGAACCAAAGAGCATCTACTGATGGATGCTTAAACTATGAAGGAGTACCTACTGATGGGTGCTCACACCTCTATGTTGGTGACATAGAGATCACTTTTGAAAGTGTTTTTACAAATACAAGTTTCATTAAGCATGATAATGAAGACCTTGTAGTAGTTGAAGAAGAACCAAGATCAACTTCCCCGTCACCACTTGAGCTTCATGAAGTTGGTCCAAGAAAAAATGAAGAATATGAGGAGGTTCATTTGCAAGAACCTCATTCTCTTGAAGGGTCCTTAAAGATGAATGAAAAGAAGATCCAAGAGTCCCTCAACATTCTCCATGACACCCAAGCATTGGTGTCAAATTCTTGTTGGAGAGCTACTTCATTGGAGGAAACATCCTTCCTTGAAGACATGGAGAAGATTCAAAGAGCAATGTGCCACATTAAAGGTAATTTCATGTCTTTGCTTTTTGATAGAAACCATTTGTTTGAGCTTAATGAATTGTTACATGATGCATACTTAAAGAATAATGAGGATATTCATAAGCTCACAATTCAAAATGAGCAACTTGTTGAAAAGTTGCAAGATACTTGTTTTTCCTCCTATGTTTCAGATTGTCAAATGGTAGATTGTTTGGAGGATTCTCATGACATGGTGGATCATGAGAAATGTGGAAATTTGAATGTGCTTAATGTGTTTGAAGATGAACTTGAAGATATCCAAACACTTGATGTGGTGGAAGAGGAACTTGAATTGTCTCTTGATGAAAGTTATGCAATTTTTAAAGAATAGCATGATTCCTCTACATTGGAACCAATCTATGACAAAGGTTTCACACTTTTGAAGGAGTTGCATGATACTACCCATATGGATCCTTCCCATGATGAAACTTCTGCACTTTTTTATCATTTTGGTAAGTTAGTTCATTATCCTACATCCTACAATTCTATGTTTTGCAGCATTAGTCTCAATGAAGTATGGGTGAAAGGGTTCTTTTTTATGGTGACACATTATGGAACTCCTAGATTTAACTTTTATGATGACATGGTTGGAGCACATTCTTATTCACATTTGCAGCAGTATCCTTTGTTACTTTATGATGATGCACATCTACACGAATACACCTATGATATGCATTTGAGTCACTTGAAGACTCATGGTTTTTCTTGCTCAACACTTGATTCATTTGATGTTGGAGGAACTTCATCCAACAATTGGGTGAATAGATTTATGATTGGAGAACATTTTTGTTGCAAAACACATACTTTGTTATATCTTTATGACTCTCACATTCAGGGATGTATGGGTGAGACTTCTTTGAATCATTTGAAGTCTCCTTGTTTTTTCTGTTCATTATTTGGTTCAGATTTTAGTGGAGATTCTTCATTCACTTCTTGGATGAAAGAATACATGGTTGAATATTTTGATGCATATCACATCCTTTTGGAGCAGCATTATAGGACATGGGATCCTCACCTATGTCATTGGAGCATATTTGATTGGTCACTTGAAGCTTGTATGCACTTGGAAAATGGTGGTCTACTTGCTTGGAGGTATAAGCACTTTCATGACTCTTTGATGAAGCATATCCTTGATGTACATTTTCATTATGATGTTATGTACTTTGATGATATATATTTGGTACTCATGATGTTTGGAAGGATGCATACAAGAAAATGGGATCCATGAATACTCTTAACTAATGGTGTGGGTTGGAGAGCACTCTTAATTATTGGGGTGCAATACAAGCAATGGGACCCTGGAATAATTTTTATCTCATTGGTTTCAAATTTTTGAGGAAACAAGCAATATGGGATATGGATTTCCCCACTTAATAAAGTGATTTTTATCAGAGTAGTGCAGCAGCAAGCATGGTGGTTCCTCTCTAAAATCTTCATGGAAACTCAAAGACTCAAGGTTGGGCAATTCAATGGCAACTTCAAAGAATTATACAGAAAGCAGGTTCTTCAACACCCATATTTAAAATTGCTTGAGGACAAGCAATATTGGGAAGGGAGGATTTGCCATATCCCAAATTTGGCATTGGGTCACAATGGCCTAATCACATTGGCCCTATTCATTAGAGTTTGTCAAATTGATGCTAAAGGTCAAATAATTGTCAAGGAGGAAAATTACTAGTTTCCTAGGTTTGGGGTGGAAGCTTTGGGATTTGGAATAATGGGGATAATAAATGATGTTTGAACATTAGAATGGCATAAATATTTAATAAAGAAGCTAATTAAATATATACAAGTGAAAATCAAAGTGGCATTTAATCATGAAGACACATGGAGGAAGTGTGACCCACATATGGCTAGATTTCCCCACTACACTTGGCATCATTCTCTCACCAATTCGAATTCAAGGTGAATGGTAACATACTTGGGGGAGTCCAAAAGGTATTATTCATTGCATGACTCATCCAAGGTCGAAATATAGAGGAAGAGTAACTCCCATGGAAGAGGAAGAGGCAATTTGGAGCTAAGTGAGACACTTGGGCTAGATTCCCTAGCTCTATGACAACAATGATGAAGATGCTATGACACCTATGACACAAATCAGACCTGAAGGCTGACATATGACATATATGACATGGCAGGGCTAAAAATAGATTCCAAGAGGGCGCTCAAGGGTGTTAGGGAAGCTAAGATGCTTCCACATGTGATTTGGTGGAAGTGGGAGACTAGGAATTGTTGTACAAGTGGTGTTCTTTGGAATCTCTTCCCAACTTGAGTTGGCATGAGTCTCTTTGAAGGAATTCGACCCATGGAGGACATTAGAAGTTTATAAATGTCAATAAAAAATAATGAAACTAGCTTTTGATCATTTGTAGAATTTGCAATTGCAATTGTGAAGAGGGAGAGCTAGTGGATGACTAGTTTCTTGCCTTAGCCAATTTCGAGGGTGAAAGATTCCCATCCAAGTTGGTAATTGGAAAGGCCATTCAGACCTTTCATTTGGAGCTTTAATGGAGTCTTTATTTGCAGGTGTAAGCTACAGGGAAGCTCATGGTTTCTTCTATTGCAGCTCACTCCTTCAACCATTTCCAGTTTTGATGGCATATTCTTGATCCTTGAGGGAGGGCGTTTTTGGTGAGCTATTGTACTCTTTGGGGAAGCTTTTAATGCCCAATTTATTTTGTAATATGAATTAAATACTCTGTTCTTCATCTCCAAAAAGTTTCAGGTCGAAATTCCAAGTAGAAATGTATAAATCTCATTTTTAATGGAAGAACAATGCCATTTCCCCACTACCTTGTTGTGAACCAATGTATTGATGATGATTTCGAATCAATGGATGATTCTCTGATATATTTGTGATAAATATACGGCCATGGATGTCTTATACAAGTTTCATGTACTGTACTTGAGCATTTGAAGCATTTTTACTCAGTTTAGTGGTATTGGGAGGTGAAATAGTACCATTTCCCCAAGGGTCGAATTGGGGATTTTTGCAGTTGAATGGGAGAGGGTGAAAACAGTTGTAATAATCCATTAATGGTGCATATGAGACTTTAATAAAATACTTAACACATTACATACCTCTGTTCATAAATTTGAGTGGGTTTGGAGGCATTTGGGAAGCCATTTTCAGTACTTACCCCAGGGGGATTTGAACCCCAAATTACTAGTAAAATTGCATAATTGGTTCAGAATATTAAGAGAGTTTGCAGAGGTCTTTTGGTGGACATATGTCATCCATAAAAATCATATTCAAGTTCTAATATCATTCATACACCTTCCTTGAAGATTTGAAGGCATTTGGAGTCAATTTGAGACCTAGAGACCAATACTAGTCAAAGGAAAATCACTAGTAAAGTTACCTACATTGATCAGAATTGAAAGAGGATTTGCAGAAGTATTTTAAAGGTCCAAAGGCATCCCTGAAACACATATTTATGTTCTAATATCATTCATATACCTTCTTAGAAGATTTGGGATCATTTGGGGCAAATTTGGGACCTAGAGATCAAAACTAGTCAAAGGTCTAACTAGGGAAAAAAGTGAAAATTTGCAATTTTAATAAAATTCCTATCAAGGGACATTACAAGTAAACCATCATAGATCCATCATAAATGCGGATCTATCAAGCACCGAGAGGCATCCAATTTCTTGAGGTGTTATTCTTTTAATGACTTTTTATTTGGTTTTAAATTTTATTTTATGAGTGGATATGGACTTTTTAAATTATTTTTTATTTGGTTTTCATTTTTTATTTTATGCGCCGACATATTTTTTGTTTAAATACTTTTTTTTTGGTACACAACATTACACATCTCCCACATACTAGGTTGTAAGCACCTCGCTACTCTCGGTGCAATCATCAAACCTTAGCTCCACCAAGAAATACAAGTACAAGAATACTTCCAACACTATATTCAAGGCAATACATCAGTGCAATCATCAAACCTTAGCTCCACCAAGAAATACAAGTACAAGAATACTTCCAACACTGTATTCAAGGCAATACATCCTCCTATTTTCTTCTTCTTCACAAGTCCACCCTAAGGTTTTCTCCCAAAACCCTAGTCCCTAATATCCAAGGGTAAAACCCTAACCCGAGAAATCCAAGATGCTCCAAGAAACTCCAAAGAGACTAACAGACCCTGGTGCCCAAGAGAGAAAGAGAGATAAACAAGTAGAAGTGAATACCTAGAGAGAGAGAGAGGGAAAGTGTACTCCTCTTCTAGATCAGATCTCTGCACGAGTGAAAAAGAATGAACACATAAGTCTTGTTGATGAAAGACTCTCATTCCTCTATCTATGTGAGAGGTAAGGGAGGCCAACAATACTATGTATGGACAAACCCTTACAAACAACCTACATAAGCCCTTGTAGGACACACAAGTAAGACGTCCTCTCTAAAGTACAAGTATCATGCTCCAATGATGATGCCATGCACAATAAGGACTTCAAGGTGATGTAGCTATATAAGGAAAGTCCATACCACTCAATCATGAGTCTCCATGGACTCCATCTATCCTCCAAAGAAAAGTACTCTATTGGGTCAGCTACCCCTTGCAAGAACATTGTTGAAGATCTGACATCCCCGAACCATCTACAATTCTCTGAACATGAATCCAAGTTGCCACATGCCATCTAGGGCTTGAATCTCTTATGCACAATACTCTACATCCCCTAATCCATTTATGCATTCAAAAATGCAATTTCAACAATGAAAAATTGTTGTTTGACCAAAGATTGTATAACTGGATTTCTGTGAGGATAGCCGGAAAAGGTCCAACTCATATAATCTTTAGACTATGGATGAGCATTCTGGTTGAACTGGGTGTCAGTTTAATAGGGCTTCCTTATTAACATCCATTCTGGCTTTCTGTGTATGGCCGTCTTCAGGCCAAATGAAGATGAGTATTTCTATAAACATGTTATCACAATTTTTTTTTATGAATTAAACATTGTTTCATAGACCCAATTCTGCGCTATTACTCTGGCAGCTGGAATCTTGCATTGAATTCAGCACATAGAAAATCAATCACATCTCAACATCCCAACTTGGAGCAGTATGCAAGCTTGAAAGGCAATAAATAGTCTTTGTTTATTGCTTGACAAGTTGTATTATGCCCATTGCTGTAATCAGCACCTAAAGAATGTAAAGAACAAGAATCCCATCTTTCACAGACAAGCATGCATACTTAATTGACACCCAACGACATCCCTGTTTGAAACAAGTACTTGACCTTGTAAATGTTGAAACTTGAAACAGACACAGATATGAATATAACGAAGTGAAGTTTTACCCGAGCAATTCTTAGAGTGGAATGGGCTATTGTGATGTAGACAATTCAAACAAATAATCAAATATACATTACATGTGTTAGAACACTTGCGACAAAAGTCAAAAGATTACCTCATTGTCTTTTTCCCCCGTTGATTCTGATGCGATATGCAATAGTATTTGCATGACATTGGACAATAATTTAATTCATGTCTGAAGAAAACATGTAGTGACTTGGAGTAGATTTTACTAATGCATGAGGGTGGTGATGACTACCCACTGTGGCCAAGGGAAAACTCATCACAATTTATATATTGGAAAAAATCCTATGGGGCCATATATTCTAATTACAGAATGAAGATGGCATGAACTTTAAACCCCATGCAAATTTCTGTCGACGCCAAAAGAAAAAATAGGAAGGCTTGAGAGTTTGAATTTGGAATAGCCATGGCCAACTTGCAGGCTGCATTGTAACCATCAACATTGAATAAGCCAGTTAAAGCCTTTCAAAAGGTACATTATCTGCAGATTGCAGGCTAACGGATTTTCTCTATCAGGTCTCAAGAAAATGAGTAGATCTCTGCTCTTAATGAAGTTGTCTGGAGATATTATAAAACAGTTGAATCAGTCCTTTCCTCATACTTAACATGAGGTAAGGTGGTAAGTAATTGCTTATAATTTGTAACATCAATCCTGTTCAATCTCAGGCAACAGAGAACTTGTTCTGGCAATTCTTCAGGTTTGTTCCCCTGTTACACAATAGCATGGATTAGCTAGAAATATCTGAAACTTAAAAAAATATGATAAATGATAGCATATCTCACCCATGATAAGCATGGGAGAACAGCCACTACAGATCATCAACAACCAATCACAGAAAAAGAGAGAAATAGAAGGGACATAGTTCAAGAAAAATAGGTAGCAGGTGTAAGGAGCTGCTGAGATCCACAATAGGCATGATAGAGGGCCATATTAGGAACCCTACATTTTGCAAGAAAGGACTTGGTTTCCCTTAGTTGAGAACAGTATAACTTTGCACCTAGTATCCTTTACTTTCTCCTCAGCCAAGAGAAAGAAGAGTGAATTATCAACAGAAAAAGAAAAGAAATTTTATAAATGAGCTTTATCTATCATGTCGGGTTACCTGAATTGTCAGACAAATATCCAGGACACAGAATTTCAGTCGATCCTGAAACACTTCAATCCCCTTTCTTGCAATATAACTGAAACGATGCACGTCCAAATCAATCTCAAAATAATTTGGACCCTGCCACACAATGCCTTGAGAAGATCAGCATAAGCAATATAAAGTTTACGCATGTGATGAATAAAAGAAGTCAAGCAACTTGCTGCAAAAGATCAAGAAGCTTCTAAAGTAAAATGATAGAAATCTACATATGTTGAAATTAATTAGTAGACCCTGAATATGTTTAAGACCTTGTAACAAATACTCCAATCTGCAACACACAAATGGTGGAAGTCTAATATATCAAATCATCCAGGGCGACTCCATAGTAGTAATGGGATAGTTCACTGGAACAATTTTGCATGTAACTGATGTATGAATAGATCTCCTCCCTCAACTCTCTACTCCAACAAATAAAAAAGAAAACATCTGACAGAAACAGCAATTGCTGGAACAGAACAAGAAACCTGTATTTGCATTTCAAGGACTTGCCACTAGCATAAGATTTCATACTGATCTTTGCTAGATCAACAAGAGAATCTGAAAATAAGTAATAACTTTACTCACCTTATATCCTTCATAAAGAATGAGGCTATATGACAAATTATCGCTTTTGTATGACAATAATGAGTTTCCCTCCAGAGAAAGAGAACAGTAAACAGAGACAGCTAAAGTTTATACTCATTACATTGAACAAGCTATTTTGCCGCGTGCCTAACTCTTAGGTTTCAAAATATCGTGACTTGCTTAGAGTGAGCACTGAATCTTTAGAGGAACTAGTAGTGTACTCTGTGAACCCGTCTCGTCTGTTTCCGAAATGGCGTGATGCCCCTAAGTTGATGTACCAAGCAAATGACCTGTGGTTATCTACTGGATACTTGGCCATGAATGCATAGAAGGCTGATCCATTCTCCTCTGTATGTTTTGTGACATGAGCCTTTTGCTGACGCCCTCCCTAGTTGGTTTTCTGTTCAGCCCACTTCTTTCTGCAGAACTTCATATGGCTTGCCTTGCAACTGTAGTGATAAGTGATGTTCTTCTGACTCCTTGTGGCATCTTCTCTGCTACCCTAGCCTTTCTTCTTGCCCATCTACCTTTGCCCTTGAAATTGCCAGCAAAGGCCTGTACTGAACCCTCAATCTCACCACTACTGCTGAACTATTTGTTCCATCTATCCTGCTGTAAGAGCTTAATGCAAAGCTCATCAAACTTCAAGTCAACACCCACAGAGGCAATGTTCAGGGTCTCAATAAAGTGCTCATACGCATATGTTAAGCTTTTCAACATGATTACCACCATGTCGTCTTCCTCCATCTTGCAATCAATGGCATCTAGTTGTTCTCGGATATACTTGATCTTGAGTAAGTGCCCCTATAATGAGAAAATCTCATCAAGCATAATCGAGAACAACATGTTCTTCAAGAAGATGGCTCTGTCCTTGTCCAAAGTCTCATGCGGATCTTTTAAATGTTTCTGAATCACTGTGGAGTCTTCCCTATATGGACCTCAGAAAGCACTGTATTTGTTATCAACATCTTAAGCAGCATTACTACTTCTCTGTTTTTCTCATCAAACTTGTCCCGGTCTCTACCCACAACTGTTAGGCAAGTATCCTTACATAGGACAATATCAACTAAGCACCTATACTAAAAAATGGCCAACATACATTGCTTCCATATATTGTAGTTCTTACCAGATAACCTCTAGCTGGCTTCCAACATGATGTTGAGTAAAGAGGCCATAGATACAAGTCACAAATGTAGGAAAACATTTTAAATAGAGTAAAATGCTGAAAAATACTTGTCAGAACCCCAAGATACCAGCTCTAAAACACTGTAGCATCCATGCATCACTGATAACCAGGCAGATTTATGATAAAATCTACTTAATAAAAGCCCAAAACCACACAAATTTTAACAAATCATTAAAATCTGCTCAAATCAGCCCAATAAACCACCAATCTGCTCTCCAACAGCTGAAAAACACACATCTACTCAACAACCACCCAGGAAGCCATATATCTGCTCTCAAACAGCTCAAAACAATCAGATCTATTAAAAACAGCATTATAACAATTAATTTCTCCATGGATCTGCTGAAAAACAATAAATCATTATCCAATTCTTTCAGATCTGCAAATATGGGCAACAATTCAAGCAAAAATGGATCCAATCTGCTTGTAAATTAGCTGAATTGTAAAAAAGTTGGAAAAACTATACTAAATTCTAATATAGCCGTCACACTGGTCGTACAAATCAATTATATGCTTAAAAAAATGTAAGTATAGCCGTCATACTGGTCGTACACTGGTCAGTACAGTCATACAGCACTTACAGTTCAATGGCGGCTAAATTTTGCAACTTGTATGGTCAAAATTCCAATTCCATACGATCGTCCTGTGGTGGCTGAACCTGTACAACTAAAATCCATACGCTGGTCAGCCATATAGTTGTTTTGCGGCTGCTGACAGCTGCTGTGCTGTGGCTGGTGGTTGTAACACTGCCGTATGAATCTGATTTCTTTTCTTTTCCTCTTGTGGAGCCATGAGATGTAGGTTCCACATAAAAAAAGTTGACTTTGCTTCGAAATTAAAAAAAAAAACAAAGCAGTACATGGTTTCAATGAAACCATTTCGGCTCTTTGATGTGTTATGCTGACAATCCCTTGATCCATCTCTTCCAGTAGCTATTCCTAGTACTTCACTCTCTCACAGGCTCTCTGACTTTAGCTGAGCTCTTATACCATATCACAGAAATCGAACACATAAAGAAACCAAGACTAACTCGGAAGAATTATCCGTATATTATTGCATAAATGATCTTATAAAGGGTTACAATGAGGTTGAGTTAATCCACTTTATGAATGTGGGATAGACCTAGAAACACAAAAAATTGAAATAAAACAAAAAAAGCACAAAATAACATAAAGTCTGAAGTGACTTTATTAATGCCTAAGTCCAATATCTAATTGACCATTAGAAACTAAGTTTTACTTTAACACTAATATCCTAAAATTTGGAAGCTATGTTTCTCGAATTCATACCTATTTCAGAAAATGTGCATATTTCCCCATTTCAAGCAATTTAACTATCCAACAAGAACAAAAGCATAGCTACACCATTTTGTTCTCTATTTCCATATCAAGGGTCATCTAGGACGACCAAAGTTGACTAAGTCTCGATCAAAGGTGATTGCACAGAAGAGAGATGCAGAATCTGTCTCAGGATGGTCACGCAAGAACCCCGCATTGCAACAAGACACGGTTTGTGTGATATAGCCTTGTGTGCAAATTGGCCATGTATATTAGCAAAAGAGACCTCTTGCATAGAACCAAATAAGTGGAATAGTAGCATCATGGCGGAGTTGTGCTAACATCTCATGCAGGATGTACCATGTGGTCTGGCTGTGCCCAATCCGATCACACATAACTCAGTTACGCAACCAAGTGTGTTTCACAAACCAAAACCATGGAATCACCATCTAACAAATCATCCAAACCAACAATAGTTGAGAATGTGATGACTTGGCACAACTGTCCTAGTGTAAGATTGTCTACCATGACTTTCCTCTTCCTCTTTACATTCTTTTTAAGTACTTCTAATATACTTAGGAAATGAAGGGGAATTTAAAATGATTACTTTCCTTTACCATCGACTACTTAAGTTGTTCATTCCATTGTACATTGGTTAGATAGGCCAACTTAGTTTGAACTCTATATGTTGTTGAAATTTGCTTAGTTAATGAAGTGCAATTTAATTTTGCCTAAATTTGCCTCATGTCATGAATTGTGTCATATGTTAAGTGAGATTTGTTAAATGAGTTTACAGTTGAATTGTGAATGTGCACTATTAAGTTATGTTCTGTAATCTTCGGCATTGGGTGTGCTTTCCATGCAAACTCTTTGTAATCCCTCTCAATAATCAAATTGGCATTCAGCATCAAATTCATGTGATTGTAGAATATTTCCACTCATTTTATGGTAGCCTCAATCTTAGATAAAGAAAGAGATGGAAGAAGAATTTCAGAGTAGAGATTTGAGGCACTCAAGGTGCTCCAAATCTCCTTCCAAATCAATTTCACGAAAGGTTACCGTGTTCCAATGGTAGTAACGCCATTTCTATTGAAGAGCATTTAGCAGGAATCATCAGCCCTGTCAGGCATACAACATGGGTGTCTAATCCTGTGGTTGTAAGGAAGAAAAGTGGAGAAATAAGGATTTGTATCGACTTCAGAAACCTAAACCAAGCTTCGCTAAAAGATAATTACCCATTACCTAATATGGAAAATTTATTGCAAAGTGTAACTGGTGCTGGGGTATTGTCTCAGCTTGATGGTTTTTCGGGTTATAACCAAGTACAAATTAAACAAGAAGATTTGGGAAAGACTACTTTCACCACACCCTGGGGAACGTATGAATATATCCGAATGCCATTTGGTTTGCTTAATGCAGGATCAACTTTTCAAAGGGCAATGGATCATGCATTTGAGGATTTGATTGGTAAGATTATAGTCATCTATCAAGATGATTTAGCTGTGTTCTCCAAAGAAAGAAATGACCATGTAAAGCATTTGAAGAAGATTTTTGATAGATGCCAGAAGTTTGGAATTTCTTTAAATCCTAAGAAGTCTACCTTTGGTGTTGATGAAGGGAAGTTGTTGGGACATATTGTCTCTAAAGAAGGCATCAGAATTGAACCCGAGAGAGTGCAAGGAATCCAAGCCATAGCTCCACCAAAGGATGTTAGTTCCTTACGATCATTTTTTGGAAAGACAAACTTTGTGAGAAGGTTCATCCCTAATCTAGCAGAGTTGGCCAAACCTTTGAATGCCCTATTGAAAAAAGATATAAAGTTTTTCTGGGATAAGAAGTGTGATATTTCATTTGAATCCTTAAAGAAAGGTATTTCCTCTGCTCATGTCCTTGTGTGTCCTAACTATAATAAGGAGTTCCTAATTTATTCATATGCTTCTGAGGACACTATAGCTGGTGTTTTATTACAGAAAAATGAAAACAATCATGAGCAACCTGTCGCCTTTATGAGTAAAAATCTTAGAGACGTCGAGCTAAACTATACAACCATTGAAAAACATGTTAAGATTCAATATGCTAAGATAGATAACATCAGTATTCAATTCAATTTCACAACAATAGCATATACAAGATCATTGAAAGAAACACAATCACAAGATAGACACAGATTTATTCTGGGAAACCCTCTAGGGGAAGAAAACCCAACAAAAACTTCCTCAATATAGATGATCAAAAGTACAAAGACAAAACCCCAAACAAGTGCTCCTTCTCCTTGCATCTCTCTCTCTCTCTCTCTCTCTCTCTCTCTCTCTCTCTCTCTCTGTGAATTACACAAGTGAGTGTGTGTGTCCAAATGAGGAGCACATCACTCCTATTTATACTTTATCTTCCACTTGACTTTTTCACTAACTAGGTTGGCCCCAACAAACTTAACTGGGTTGACTTACCTAGGAAGACTCAAAACAATATAATATTACTTTCTGGGGTTCTATCGACTCGACTTACAAAGGAGGTTTTACCTCATGACTCTATGATGACCAAATACAATAATAACATCCCGACGGAGGAATAAAACATCTCCGAATAAATTACAATAATAAAATACAATAGAATATTCTTCGAAGTTACAATATTTCAACAAAACAAGCCTACGCCTTGGTCAAGTCTTTAAAACATTTCAGGACATACATAGGATACTCTAAGATCTTAGCTTATGTCCCGTACCAAGCAGTCAAAGATGTTTTGTCTCAACATGATGGCATAGGGGTTAGAGGAAACTGGATATCTAGAATTCAAAAGTATGGCATTGAAATTAAGCCAATCAAGATAGTCAAAGGTCAAGGACTAGCCCAACTTTTAACTGATGCCAAAGATCAAAGATGTCATGAAGAGGTAAATACTGAAAACGCTATGGTGCTCTATATTGATTAAGATCATGAGTGGTACAAGGACATCATTTACTATCTTAAACATTTGTCCTGCCCTGATCATCTCTTAGACCACCAAAGAAGGGCTTTAAGGTTAAAAGCATCAAAGTATGCATTGACAGAAGATGGTTTGGGATGGAAAAATCATGATGGAATTGTTCTAAAATGTGTGAATCTTGATGAGTTCCAAAGGATTTTACTGAAATGCATTCAGGATTGTGTGGGGGTCATTATGCGCCTAGAACCACGGCTGCAAAGATTATGAGGGTTGGATATTATTGACCATCCTTATTCAAAGATGTTCATGCCTTCGTTAGGACTTGCCAAGAATGTCAGTTTTTCTCAGGAAATCCTAGATTACCTACCTTACCTTTAGTTCCAGTTATTGTAGAGGCTCCTTTTCAACAATGGGGAATGGATTTTGTTGGCCCTGTAGATCCAAATCCGTCCAATGGTTACAAGTATATCCTGACTTGTTTGATTATTTTTCCCGTTGGGTTGAAGCCATTCCCACTAAGAAAGCAACAACAGACGTGGTGATTAAATTTCTGGAGGAAAGCATAGTTTCTAGATATGGTTGTCCCATGAAGATAACTACTGATAATGCAAAAAACTTTAGCAAAGAGGATATGTCCTCATTTTGTTCAAATCATGGAATCACTCTCTCTCATTCCTCCAACTATTACCCACAGGGAAATGGCCTAGCAGAATCAAGCAATAAAAATTTAATCTGGCTATTAAAGCGAATGATCGGAGAAAACAAAAGGAGTTGGGATAACAAACTTAAATATGCTCTCTGGGCAGATCGAACAATCGTTAAAAGGATAACAGGAAAATCTCCTTTTGAAATAGTGTATGGCCAAAATTGCAGGTTGCCCATAAACCTCCACATCCTTGTATATGAGCTTTTGCAACAATGTTCCTTAGAACAAGAAGCTTTGCAAACAAGAATTGACAAATTAGTTGAATTGGATGAAACCTGAAGAGAAGCTTGAAATAGAATGGTTATAGAGCAAGAAAGGATTAAAGGAACTTTTGACCAAAAGAGCAGAGATGTAATTTTTGGGGTTGGTGATATAGTCCTACTTTGGGATAAAAACAAAGAAAAGCCCGGAAATCACGGAAAATTTGAGAAATTATGGATGGGCCCCTATCGAGTAAATAGGATAGCAAGAAAGGGTTCATTTTCTTGGAAACATTAGACGGTGATGTGTTGGAATTGCCTGTAAACGGGAGGTTATTGAAACATTACTTTCCGCCCATAAGTCTTGATTGAATCCTCTTGCCTGTTTAGAGTAGGTAGGTCTTTGAATAAGCTCACTTGAGCAGTAGGATTTGAGTGCCTTTTTGGATTTTTCTGAGTGTTGAGTATTGCGAGTCTGTTGAGTTTCTTTTGAGTGACTTTTCTTTTTTATGAGTCTTTTGCGAGTCTTTCGAATGCTTTTCCTTTTTTATGAGCCTTTTGAGTGAGTTGAGTCTGCTCCCGTCTAAGCCTTTCTCATCTCCAGCACTCACATTATTAAAATATGAAAACGTTAAAAATTTCCATGACTTAGTACTTTATTTTATATGCACTTTATTTTTGCTCTAGAATAGAATTTCATTTATGCAGTTTATTTTGGTTTAGTTTTATCCCATACATGCGTCACGTGGTATTTTGCTTTCCATGTGTGCGGAAATAGGTGCAAATAAAGAGGAAAGCAAAAGAACTAGAGTGCGGGATTGAAGATTGATGTAGTTAGTGTTGAGGACCAGAGATTCTGAGGTTCTCAAGCATTCTCTCCCTTAGAGCACATGTCCCAAATGGAGCCAGATGTTATCACATACATAGTAGCTGGGCTACCATGTCAGTAGAGTAGATATCTGCACTTTTTCGAGCTTTGCCTTTACACATTTTCAGTGAGATCAGCTATGATGAGCAGCATTATTTATGATCACTCACACATCAGAGCATCTTTGTATCAGACATTTAGTAGACCTTATGCCAAGGTTGAGCCTTGTGACCTCAAATTTGATGATCGATATGACCTTTTGTTCTATACAGATTTAGGGCAGTGTTCTCAGTGGTTGTAGTTGGTTAAAATTACAGATGTTGATATATGGCCCAGTATATATATGATATGTACATTGATGTTATTACCTTGTTGTTTAGATCATTTGATAGCATTGACTTGGTAGATAGTAATTATGATCCGACAATGTATTAATATTGAAATGAAATTGGTTGTTATGGATTATATGCATGATTGTATTACTGACATTTGGAAACTCTAGCTTTATACTTGTTGGTCTTTACCTTCCTATGAATGTGAACATGATCACTTATTGTCTATTTTGAATTCCTATCCTAGGCACTATTTCCACTTGTCTCCATCCATCTATTTGGCCTTCCCCATTTATTGATCTTCACCTCGACTTACACCTTGACTTGTGATATGGACGACCTCCCTGCTTCTGCCTCTCTGTTGGACTTGCATCCATGTTTATTTTGTGTCTCGACTCTAAGTTGGCAACAAAACTTGCCCTTGATGAGTTGGATTTTATGCCTTTATCACTCCATTCGGTTGCCCCAATGTGTGACTTAGATTTGCGGAAGTCCCCCTCGTTACTTGAGTTGTGTTGGCTAAAACCTGAAGCAAAATTGTACTACATTTGGAAATGATTGTTATATATTGTGCAACCTGTTATCACACCATAGTAGCAGGGCTACTATTCTTGTACAGTAGATATCTGCACATTCCAGAGCTTCTTTTATTTCCAGAGCATGGCTATATATTTTGGATCACTCATGATCAGAGCAGTACATTATTCAGATGTTATGACCTTGTGTCAAGGCTGAGCCTTGAGAGTTCAGATTTGATGACTGATGTGACCACTTATCCCATTACAGTTTCAGTTCAGTGCCTAGAGATGTACTTCAGATGTGTTTCAGATGATACATGATGATTATTATTTTGATGATGTTGTATGATCTATGGATATGTTCTCACTGACTGTGGATTATTATCTTGTTGATTTAGTCATGATCATAGCATGTGCTTGGTTATTATTCCTGATGTGGCAAACTATTTAAAATGAACTGTAAATCATAAAATGGACAATTGCTTGCACTTTTAGGTCATTTAACAAAACTTACTGGTATTTCACCTTACATAGACATGGTCTTTCCCCGACACCAGTTGTCTGCTAGTGTAGGCTCCATATTCACTTGTCTCCATCCATACATGACCTTCCTGTTTGACTTTAATCCCTGACATGTCTCATTTGACTTTCTGATACTGAGGACTTCCCCATTTTTCTACCTCTGTGTTTGGACCGCATCCCTGTTTATTCAGTGTCTCGGCTCTGAGTTGGTGACAGAACTTGCCTTTGGTGAGTTGGATTGTAGGCCTAAATCATTCTGGTCGGTTGTCCCGATGTTTGGCATTGGCTCGAACTCCCCCTAGTCACTTGAGATGTTGTTGGCTAAAACTGAAAGCTCATGTTCTACCTATGGAAACTAAAAAATTCGCCCATGGAAACAAAAAGGGCAAGAGCAGTGAAAAGCTAAAAAATACTCCTCGAAGAGTATAAGAAAGGTCCAAAAAGCAATAGTTCTTAAAAGCTATATCTAAACAATTGCTGACCTTGTATAAATTATGAAAAACATGCCCTGGATGCAAGCTGCAACTAGTTGTGCTTCTCAGCACATCTGAAATCCGAAGGGTTATGTAGGCCAAAAAGGCCATGGAAATAAAATTGAATGATCCTAATGAACCTGGATCAACTTGATGTAGACATGATGCCTAAGTTGAATAAGCACTCTCTAAACAACTTATCCATTTGTGAGGCACAGCCATCCCCCGTGTTCTTTTGTCCAGCACAGAGTTTGTAGCCTCCCCCTTCTCCCAGTCCAAAGTATTTTTGAGTTAAGTTAGACAAGTCAAACCCTTGGCCCAACCTTGCTCCTAGCCTTCATCCTTCACTAGCAGTTTGACCATGTCCAATGGGTGAGTTTGTCATTTGAACTATTGTGCAAGTAATTTTATATAACCACGGAATATGTTAACTTGATTAATGCCACTGAATGGAATTTATACTTTGAGCTTAGCTGTGGGAATGATTAGAGATACATTGTCTAGTCTACTGATGTGATTTATCCTTGATTATATATTCTTGGGATCCGTGATGATGTGGACCATGTATGGATGATTATTGATGATGATTTATGGTCCCACATGTTTGATGATGATATCATATGATGGACATATGATGCAGATGATGTTTGATCCAGTTCAGCAGGTTTATTATTATTTCAGATCAGCAGATTATACATTGTCCATATATGGTGGACCCTACAGCTGGCCCATTAGGGCAACCCAGGGTGTATGAGTACTCATTCCTAGTGGATTTGGGTCTTCTGGATCCATTGAGACACTTATCTTTCAGTTCCGGGCACTTCTGACAGTGATTGATGCAGTTTTACACTTGTTGACCAGATTTGGGGCTGATTTCCCAGCCTGAGCAGCAGGGGCCCCGAGAGGCCAGTTCACCTAGGGCGCTGATGATGGAGGGGGTGGTCCAGCCACTTGTTATTACCATTTATCCCCCCTCCCGGAGAGCCTGGTGGGCTCAGATTGACAGCGCTAGCACCCTAGGAGGCAGTTTTGGCACTTTCACATTTCCCGAGGCAGTTAAAAAATGGGAAAAGGTGGTCACTGAGGAAATCGATTTGGGCAATTGAGGCAAGGTTTTGGCATTTGGTCTTCACAGAGGTCTTCCAGGATGGCATCACTATCTTCCAGTCAGTTTTCACCATGTGGGTATGCCCGGATTGATCACAGGAGGACATTTACTGCTTGACTGTCATGGATTCTGAGGACAGTTTTGGTCATTTTTATTATATTGGACATATTTTATTATCTTATTGTGCCTTGGGGATGAGCTAGTAAGGATTAATACCTCCTAGCCCCACCATGAGCTTATTTTATCATGTCCTAGTCATCATGAGGTGGATTGTTGTACTTTTTACCCCTCTAGTGGGATGACGTCACCCTCCATTGTACCATTTAGTGAGGGCGCTATTGTTATGTTGAGTGATCCATGTGATATATTGTTATGGATTCATCCTAGCCATTGATTGTATGATGAGATCTTATAATCTCAACCACTCATTTGATGTAGTATTGTAGAGTGGTATAGGGTTTTGGTCTTTATTATCCTATATAAGGAGGAGACCCCCCATTGTAAAGCTGACCTTTGGAGCTCTGGAATATTGGAATAGAAGATTTTTTGTGGAGCACATCTCTCTTGCATTGTGGATTCTCTTGCATGTTGAATATACAGTATCTCTTCTATGTATCATTGTGGATTTTGGTGCTTTTGCTAACCTTTTGACAGGAAAGTCGAATTGGAGAGAGGAGGGCGACTTCATGAGGGTTATTGTTGGAGGGATCCACATATTCTCTCTTGGGTTGATCTTGTGACAGGGAGTATCATTATTGTATCTTCGTGACATAGTTGATGCTTTCTATTACATCTTTCTACCATTTTCATAATCATCTTGCTTGACTTGTTTCTTTGATCTTGTCTTGTAGGAGGAGGACGATTTGGCTATCTTGGAGAAGGGTGATTTGGTTGGAGCACTTGGATCTCACTCTTGAATATACACATAGGAAAATGCTATCAACTTGCAAGGTGGCCATAAGCAATTGAGGTAAGATCTACAAGGTATGTGCCTCTTTCATCCATTCTATCTTCATTGGTCATAAAACCCTAATTAAATCAAAACCCCAATTTTGGTATTCCTTAGATCTACTTAGATCTAGCCTTGCATTTGAAAAGATATTAAAAACCCACCTCTATAGGATCCACCCCTAGTTGGATCTATAGTTTGGTGGTCATTGGCTAAAAATTGACACACTTTTCAATGCAAAAAGCCTTCTTGAGCCTAAATCGATTTTCCTAAGAGAAGCTTGTTGGGTTAGATCTAGCACATGGGTAGGTGAGATCCCACTTGATTTGACATCTAGACATTTGATAACCTATACCCATATCTTTACTTTGGTGAAAACTACCTTGTGGACATCTCTCCATGTTTTAAGGGGTTGAAACCCCCTTTTGACCTTCTTGGCATCTTAAAACTTAGATCTACTAAGATCTAGCCATTGGATTTACTTGAAACTTTGAAGGAACATAGATCGGGGTACTAACATCCTGGATCTACATTTTGGTGGCCATTGGACTTGATTTGGTCCACCAAAACCCATTTTTGGACCCTCCTTGAGCAAATCGCACCCCCTTGATTTTTTGAGTTGGTCCACTTCTAGGAAGTGGGTGTTGGAGATTTTCGTGGATTTGGAATGCCCATGCCTTGAAACCTAGGTCTATATTGTCCTTTCGTCAAGATCCGCCTTGGGGATTGCATTCCTTGTTTTAAGGGATTGTGGTCCACTTTTGGTCATCACTTAAAAACCTAGATCTAATAAGATCCAACCATTGGATCTCTTTCAATCCACTTGACTTGGCTTCTAGGTGTCCCGATCTACAATTTGACATACTTTTTGACCCCATTAGCCCACTTAACAAGGCACTAGTCCATCACCAAGCAAGTCGCACTCCTTGGGATTGGTGTCAAATCCTAGATCTAGCATATGGGTACCCTTGAAATCAACTTCAACTCATAGATCTAGTCTACATATAACCTATAGTACCTACCTTACACCTAACTTCACCTTGTGGGCCTACCTAGAATCACTTCACACTTCCCAAGAAAACTAGACCTACTTGTGTAAACATATGGTACTATACTTTGTCATCATACCCCATCATGTGGCCTAGACCATACATAGGTTGAAACGTTAATAATCTCTTATACTTCCCTCAACCATACCTTAAACCTTAGGTCCATTTAGCCTTGCATTGGTTTCCGTAACTCATTACTTACCTACCCTTTGAAACCTTTGTTTGGTTCCAATCAACTGTGATTGGGGTATAGGGTCTCCCCCTTGGTCTAGTTACACCTTGACCTAAAGCGAAGAGTGCCTCGGTTGACGTGACTCCCACCTGCATTGGGAACCGTGGCATCTCTTGGGTCACCTCTTTAGTTGCCTAGCTCCTCTACCGTCCCGGATGGGATACCTCTAGGGGCAACTACAAGTTGTGTGATAACACAACCCAATGAAAAGGGCTATGAAATTGAAATGAAATTCAATGTTGTGAAATGTAAATGCACCCCGGATGAAAGCTGCGACTAGTTGTGCTTAAAAGCACATGCAAAATCCCAGAGGGGTCATATAAGGCCTAAAAAAGCAATGGATAAATGTATGCTAAATCTAAAGATTGCTGGCCATAAATATATTCTTGAGATTCTTTTTGAAAGTAAGTTATTTAACTAACCTATTATTATTTATTAAATGCCAGTGAAATAATCCTTAATACGTTAGAGTCTTGCTATGAAAATGATTTAGAGAACATGTCTTAACCATTTGCACTTGCAGCAGCTTGGCTTCTTTAGCCAAGGTCATATTTTGATCAGTTTGACTGGTCAAACTTAGTTTGACCAAGGTCAACCTTGGGATCCGTGATGAAATGGACAAGTGTTATTATATGATGTTGATCTATGGTCCTGTGTATACCTCTTGATGACTCCATATGATAGGCACAAGTTTCAGATGGTGATTGATGCAATTTTTCATGATTATTATTATTTCCAGATCATCATATTTTCACTTGTTCGGGTATGGTGGACCCTACAGATGATCTTACAGGTTGCCATGAGGTGTATGAGTACTCATCTCTATTGGATTTGAGTCTTTTGGATCCATTAAGACACTTATCTTTCAGTTTCAGGCACTCCCGGGCATGTTTTGAGCAGTCTTCCACCTGTTGACCAGTTTGGCCATGCTAATGTGGCCTGTCCAACTAGAGCACTGGAGGCTAGTCGTTGCCTAGGGCGCTACAGAGGGATGGGGTGGTCCAGCCACTTGTTTTACCATATTACCCCCCTTCCGGACATGATGGCACACTCAGTTTCACAGCGTAGGAACCTGACAGTAAGCTATGGGCAGTTTGATGGTTTTTCAGGAGGATTAAAAATGGAATAGAAAGGTCATAAAGGAATTCGATTTGGGAAATTGAGACAAGGTTTTGGCATGAGGTCTGCTCTGAGGTCATTTATGGTGTGTCCCACTCCTTCCAGATCAGTTTGCAGCAGACAGTGGGGTCCACTCAGTCATCAGGATGTGATTTGACGTATGTCTCTCTCAGTTGAGGGGGCCAGGATTTGATCATTTGTGTACTTCGACATGTCATTGAGTCTCATGTTATATTATTGTGCCATGGGGTGATGCTAGTGATGGGGAATAATACCTCCTAGCCCCACCATGTGCTCCTAGTCACTTGTCCTAGTCATCTTATGTCGAACATGTGTTTTAGTCTCCCTTGTGTAGTTCGTCATCCCCCATAGGGTGTTTTTAGTGAGGTCGGACTCCCTCATGTGAGTGATCCATGTGATATTTGCACCCGCTCATCTTAGCCGTTGATTATATTGTTGTATCTTTTGATCTCAACCACTAGTTTTCAAAAGTGGTTTAGGGTTTTGGTCTCTCTCCTATTTAAGAAAGAGACCCCCCTCTTGTAAAGGAATCTAGATATTTTTGGCTCTTGGCTATTGGAATAAAATTCTATCTTTTGGAGCAATGCTTGGATCTTGAAGTGGATGTTTGGTTATGATGATTGTAAATGCTTTTTCCATTGCACTAGAGGATATCTTGTAGCTATCTTGTATCTTTTTCCACTATTTTGATTTACAGGTGAAGAAGACGACTTGGGAGGAGTGTGCATTGGTGGGGAGACTTGCCCTGCAATCTTCTGTCAAATTGTGGATCAAACAGGGAGTGATTTTGTCTTGGTACCAATCATTCTCTATCTTTTACTTCTAGCTTGTATCTACCCTCGTTTTGTTGACTGATTGAGCTTTGTCTCCTTAGTTTTGCAGGAAGAGAGGGGCACACGTGTGGACTAGGGCAAAACGCACAAGCAAGGAAAGCTTCAAAATTCTTCATTTGATTTGTGGGGAAGTAATCCTCATCATAATCGGCATCCATCTCATTATCCAGGTATGCTTGAAAGGTACATATTCTACTTCCATAGCTTACCCATTATTTTTAGATCTCAAAACCCTAAACTTCAAAACCGTTATATTTTTATTTTTCAAATCTATGGAGATCTAGCAATTATTGGGGTTTAAGAATTAAAACCAACCTCTACATTAGTCATAACATTATCGATCTATAATTTGGTGGACATCCGACTCCATTTGCCCCTTGATCTAAGGCACTAGTCCTCTCTTGAGGAAGTCCAAGTCCTTGGGTAGGTGGGCATTTTGCTAGATCCCAATTTGGGTATTGCTAATTCCTCATTGATTCATTAGAAATTTAGATCCATTCATTTGCAAACCCCCTAGTGATTTTCTTCATTGGTTTTCACGTTGTGGGCCCCATTTGGACCAATTTTCATATTTTAAGGGTGGGCCCCACTTGGATCTATCTAGATCTATCTACTTTAACCTCATAAGTGGCCTTTATCTTTCCTTGGTTGAATATTTGTCCTTCCTGAAGCCTCTTCAACCAAGCCCTAACTCATTGGGCCCACTTATCCATCCTAGATATAGATCTAATCTCATCTTGATCTTCCACTTTGTCATCATCACATATCCCTAGGAGGTCTTGATTTGATTCGCTAGCCTTCATTGGCTAAGCTAGGGTCTCTCCCTTGGTCTTGCTTAGGATTGATCTAAAGTGAAGAGTGCCTCGGTTAGCGTGACACCCAGCTTGCATTGGGAACCGTGGCATCTCTCGGGTCACCTCTTTAGTTGTCTACACCTCTATCATCCTGGATAGGATACCTTTAGAGACAACTACAAGTTGTGTGATAACAGTTACATTTCTTTAACACTGCCTCTTAACTAGGAAGGTATTTTCGGGTAACATCAACAACTGCACAACTGAGTTGTGAATCTCTATATGTCGTAGGAATATTTTGGATCATCATATGTCTGGGGTATTATCTGCTAGAGCATCCTCATCAGTATCATCATCGTCTGCTGGAATGTCACCATCAACAGCATCATCATCTGCTAGAATATCACTATCAACAACATCCTCTGAATCATCGTCAGCAACATCCTCTACTGGATCAGCAACATCATCAGCTGGATCAACAACATCATCAGCTGGAACATCCTCTGCTGGAACATCCTCATCAGCAACATCATCAACTGGAACATCCTCTGCTGGAACAACAACATCATCAGCTGGAACATCCTCATCAGCGACATCATCATCTAGAACATCCTCTGCTGAATCAGCAACATCGTTAGCTGGAACATCCTCTGTTGGAACATCCTCATCAGCAACATCATCAGCTGGAACATCCTCTACTGGATCAACAATACATCAGTTGGAACACTATCAATCATCAAGTAGTGATCTTCCGTCATCCCTCGACAGGCATCCGTCACCTAAGGACAGGAACTCTATCAGACGGTAGATACTAATCTTTCGTCATCCCTCGACAGGCATCCGTCACCTAAGGACAAGAACTCTATCAGTCGGCAAGTACTGATCTTCCGTCATCCCTCGACAGGCATCCATCACCTAAGGACAGGAACTCTATCAGTCGGCAAGTATTGATCTCCCGTCATCCCTCGACAGGCATCCGTCACCTAAGGATAGGAACTCTATCAGTCAGTAAGTACTGATCTTTCCTCATCCCTCGACAGGCATCCGTCACCTAAGGATAGGAACTCTATCAGTCGGCAAGTACTGATCTTCCATCATCCTTTGATAGACATCCATCATCCTTTGACAAGCATCCTTCATCCTTTGACAGGCATCCGTCATCCTTTGACAGGCATCTGTCACCCTTTGACAGGCATCAATTCCCTGAGAACTGGAACTATCATTCTCTCTTTCGAGAGAGGTCCCTCTGGACCACACCAAGCTTGTCTCGAAAGTATTCCAACTTTATGCGAGACAGAGGCTTAGTCAGCACATCAGCAACTTGTTCCTCTGTAGGAACATACTTGAGCTTTACAGCTCCCTTCTGCGCCATATCCCGGATATGGTGGAACTTGATCTTGATGTGCTTCGATCTATCATGGAACACAATATTATATGTCATCTTGATGCAACTCTGGTTGTCACAGAGTATATTTGTAGCATCAATCTCTGCATCGAACAATCCTACCAACATCTTGCGAAGCTACACTGCTTCACTACAAGCTGAAAAAGTTGCTACATATTCGGCTTCTGTTGTACTAAGTGCAACACAAGGATGCTTTCTATTGAGCCATGAGATCATACCTGATCCCAAAATAAAGCAACATCCTGAAGTGCTTTCCCTATCTTTAACACTTCCGGCCCAATCTGAGTATGTGTACCCGTACAACCTGAACTCACTATCTGAAGCATATTTGAGTCCATAATCCAATGTATCCTTTAGGTACCTCATCACATGTTTTGCTGCAATCAAGTGAACATCCGTGGGCTCCACCATATACTGGCTCAATGTGTTCACAGCAAAACATATATATGGTCGAGTATTGGTCAAATACATCAATGACCCAATAATCTGTCTATACATGGTGACATCTACTATCTTTGATGAAGCATCATTTAGGAGCTTCAAGTTTGTCACCGTCGGAGTAGTCATGGCCTTACAATCCATCATCCCAAATCTCTTCAGGATCTCAACTGTGTATTTTCCTTGACTTAGGAAAATCTCATCTGGAAACTGCCATACTTCAAGACCTAGAAAGTAATACATCATACCAAGGTCTTTCATCTCAAATTATGATGTAAGTCTTCTCTTACATTCAGTGATGGGCTTGTCTTCTCCTATCAGGAACAAATCATCTACATACAATAGTAGAATCATAGGTTCATCATCCATAATCTTATAATAAAGATTACAATCTGCTTTACTCTTGGTAAAGCCCAAACTCATCAGGAAGCTATCAATTCTTCCATACCATGCTTTGTTTGCTTGCTTCAACCCGTACAATGCTTTCTTAAGTTTACATACATGTGACTTTCTATCTTTTGTTTCAAATCCTTCTGGCTACTCGATATATACTTCTTCTTCAATCTTCCCATTCAGGAACACCGTCTTTACATCCATCTGATGTAACTTCGATTTCATCTTGGCTGCCAAGGCAAGAATGGTTCTAATTGAAGTATATCTGGCCACAGGAGAAAAGGTCTCCTCATAATCAATTCCTTCCTTCTGAGAGAACCCTCACGCTACAAACCTTGCCTTGTACTTTTCAATGCTTCCATCTGCTGAGTGTTTTGTTTTGATGATCCACTTTGATGAAACAACTGACTTATCCTTTGGTCTTGGTACCACATCCCAAACATCATTCTTGATGATGGGCTAGTATTCTTCATTCATAACATCCAGCCATTCCTTCTTCTTTACTGCATCTTCAAAACATGTTGGTTCCTCTTCAACAAGGTTACACATCAAGGCTACATAACTGGAGTATGGCCTTGGTCTCTTGCTCTCTCTACTGGTTCCTTCTGGGGCACCATACCTTCCTGCATCTTGTATTAATTCCCGTGCCCAAGTTAGTCTTCTCTTTCATGAAATCTCCTCATAAGGTGTCTCCTCAGGTCTTTGAGGTTCTTCCATGTCATGATCCTCTGGAATAGGTTCTTCTTCAACATTTCTTTCTGGTACTCTGATTGTTTATGTAACTCTAGGAGCTTCCTTCTCCTCTTCATCCTCATGAGTCTTCTTGGATTTGTTGAAAGTTGTGTCTTCATCAAATGTAAAATCCCGAATGAGTTCAATCTGGTGGAATCCTGGAATGTAGATGCGGTAAGCCTTTGATTGCTCACTATAGCCCACAAATATTCCCTTCTTTCCTGAAGGTTCCAACTTCGATCTCTTCTCTTTTGGAATGTGGATAAATACAGGACATCCAAATATCTTTAGATGGCTAACTTCAGGCTTCATACGGTAAACATCTCTTTTGGGGTCTTATTTCCAAGAGCATTGTGAGAGATTATGTTTTGTACATATACTGTGGTTCTAGCTGCTTCTGCCCATAAATACATGGGTAAGTCTTGATCATGGATCATGGCCTTCACTGCTTCTATGATCGTTATGTTCT
This sequence comes from Larix kaempferi, assembly GCA_027924585.1. Lineage (NCBI taxonomy): Eukaryota > Viridiplantae > Streptophyta > Pinopsida > Pinales > Pinaceae > Larix > Larix kaempferi. The sequence goes on from BSBM01000590.1 coordinate 1,035,142, forward strand.
TTCAGCTACACCATTTTGTTGTGGATTATAGGGAATAGTAAGCTCCCTCTTAATCCCTGCTTGTTTACAGAAATCTTTGAGATCGCTCGAAGTGTATTCCCCTCCATTATCTATCCTTAGAATCTTTATCTTCTTTTCAGAGAGGTTTTCTACAAGAGCCTTAAACTCCTTAAACTTTTCAAAGAATTCATTCTTATTCTTCAGAAAATAAATTCATGTTTTGCGGGAGTAATCATCAATAAAATAAGCATAGTAAACATACCTGCTTAGTGAAGTAGTGGACATAGGTCCACAAATGTCTGAGTGAATAATATCCAGAATACCTTTCGCTTTGATGTCGCTGCTTGGAAATGCATTCTTCGTACTCTTTCCTTGAGCACATCCTTTGCATACTCCTTCATGATCAACCTGGATTTTTGGTAGTCCAGTCACCACCTTACTTACTATTGGTAAGGCTTTGTAGTGTACATGAGCTAGTCTTCTATAACATAAATCACAAGGGCTCCTGGTACTGGTCATCAATGTTGTATCTGCATGACCCTTCAGTTTGTAAAATCCTCCTTCTTCTACTCTAATGACTACTGCATCATTGATAGTCTTCCCCTTTGGCCACATAAGAACTTCACCATCTATAAATGCAATTTGAAGACTTTTCTTATCTCACACTGAAATAGATAGAAGGTTCTTCTTCAAACCTGGAACATAAAGTACATCCTTCATGATCATGGACTTTCAGAGTCCAATTTGTAAGTGGCTTCTCCCATTCCTTTGATGAGATATTGATAGTCATCTCCTAGCTTTCCCTTGTGTGGAGATTCCTTCTGAATGAGATGTGAGAGGGATTCTTTGTATCCTGTCATATGTTTTGAAGCTCCACTATCTACTAGTCAAGTATCACTTCCATGAGATATTGAACCAGTGAGGGCTGATATTAGAACATATTCTTCACTGGAGTCTTCATCTTCTATGTTTTTTACTTCTTCATCATACTCACTATCTTCCGCTGCATGAGCATGAAATCTCTTCTTCTGCTTCTTATAATGTCCATATTTGTTTGGACAAAATCTTGCAGTGTCCTGTCTTGTGACAAGAGTAACATTCAACTGAAGATAGGTCTCTCTTGAACTTCTTTTAAATCAGAGGTATTCTTGAAGAGTCCTCATGGGAACGTACATTGTTCTTCCTTTTCCTTCCACCTATGGCATGAGTTGCCAAAGCTTGATCTTCATTTTGTTTAGTTTCTCCTCTCTCACAGCTATTCTTTCTTCCTTTTGCACACACTCTTCCCATAGTTGTATGAACTGGATCAATTTCTTTTAGCACAAATGCCACGAACAAATGGTTCTCAATCTCTGGGGAGACCATTCAGAGTGGTCATCACGACTTCAACACCCTCTACCATGTCTCCAATAGCTTCTAGTTCCTTTACCTGGGACACTCTAGAGAAGTATGAGTGCATGGAATCAGATTTCAAGATCTTCACTCCCATGAGTTAATTTCTCAAGGTCATCTTCCTATTAATGTTCTTCCCTTCAAATAGGTTGGTCAGAGCATCGAACATCTCTTTTGGGGTCTTCTTGGAAGGCACTTGGGGGATCAAGTGATCTTTGATGGAATCAACAATGATCCTCTTTTCCTTGACCATATTCTTCTTATGCCTTGCTTTGGCTTTATCTCCCTCTGGTTCTGTAAATCCTTCCTTTATAAAGTCTTCTAGGTCATGTTCTTCAAGGATGAGCATGACTCTATACTTCCATGCCATGAAGTTCTCAGCTCCCTCAAGCTTCTCATCAAGCTTGGTATTGCTAGTCATCTTGATATAATGAGTACTTCAAATGGAAATAGAATAGATTTGAGACTTACCAGAAAAGTTGTCCTGAAAACTGCTTCTACCTTGACCTAGTGTTTGTTTGAGAAACCCTAATTTTCCAACTTCGGGATTTTGGAAAACTGAATGGATGAGCAAATTTGCCTCCTCAAGGCGAGTTGAGCAAAGTAATCCTTCTAAAAATTCTATGAGCAAATGATCCAAAAACTTGATGCCCTAATTCTCTCGGGCTGTAGTGGGGGACCCAAAAATGAAAATTCTCAGAATTGAAATCTGCTTCGACAGAAAGATGCGCCCTAGTGAGGCGAGTTAGATGCACCCTCTTTTTCAGCTATCTGTGGAGGGAGCTCCCAAAACAATAAGCCCTAGTTTCTGCAGTTGCGGAGGCTGCACAATGTTTTCTTTCAGGCCTGCTCTGATACCATGTTAGTTTTTACTTGTTTAGCATATAACATTAAGCAATCTATCACTGAAATAAATACAAGCACAACAAGAACACAATCAACACAATATTTCTCTCGAGGAAACTACAAGGGAGAAAACCCCGGCAAAATCGTCCTCAATATAGAATTCACAAAGTACAAAGATAAACCCCAAGACAAAATCAGCTACTCCTCCACTTGTACGAACTTCTCTCTCTGTCCTATGCGAACTTGTGTGAGTGAGATGAGTGGATACACATGAGAGACTCCTCTATTTATAGTCTTCCATTGGGGTGACGTTTCCCCAAATGGGCCGAGTTCACCTAACTGATTGGGCCAACCTCTCAAATACATAATATAATAATATTTTCTAGGTTCTTCTAGGCCAACACAAGACCTAGGGTTTACACTGACTCTTTCAATGACTCTTACATTATTAATTACATCAATGACATCTCTCGAAGGAGGAATACAATAATACAATAGACAAGTACAAGTAGAATATCTTCCGCAGTTACATTTCTTTAACAAGTATCCTGTCTCAACAGGTCCTTAAATTAACAAAGGCCTACAAGAGGTCTCGAGTGCCCTATCAAAAGAAACCATATTGGAATCATCCCAAGAGGCCCTCAAACAAGGATTCTAAGGGTCTACCAATCCTTGCTCAATCTAGTGGAAACAATATCACCGATTGGTGTAACACGTACAAAGAAAACCATGATGATGGTGACTGCCCTTACCAAGATAACCCCAATATTTTTTATCCCGCAGAAATGTCCACTTTCTAGATGATTGTAATCCATATAGCTCTTCTAGTCGGATTTTTCATATTTCCAGACAAGATAAGGTGGTTTCAAGCAAGGTTTTAAAAATTGGAATCGATCGAGGGTCAACTCGGAATCGGAATCGGAATCGGTAATGAATCGGTAATAAATCGGTCGATTTGAATTTAATGAATCGGTTTGCTCAAAAATACATAAAATATTTAATTTTTTTAAGAAAAACAATATTTTCAAGATTCTAATTCATGATTCCATAGCATTAGAAACAAAATATTCCCCTACACATATCAAACTGGAAGAAAGGATTGGAACCTATATAATCAATTGCATCTGTTCATAAACTGTTGCTTTGGTGTGTAAACAATGAACACAGATCTCCATCGAGATGTGAATTATAATAGAATAACCCTTTCTAGGAAATTATCTGCTACATTTGCATTGGTGTGTAAACAATGAATATAGATCTCCACCAAGACGTGAATTGTAAAATAATAACCCTTTCTAGGAAATTATCTGCTACATCTTTCTTATGCCTTCCTAGGAAATTATCTATTACATCTTTCTTATGCCGTAGGGCTATCACATGCCATGAGGTGGGGGGATATGTTGGCGGCATTAAGCTTAACTATCTTAGTCTTAGCTACCCATATGTAAACAAAGCTCTTGTAAAACCCTTAATTAAGCCTAAAATATATATAGATGACCTTCTCATTGAAGAGGTACAAGGAATCTTTCCCTTTCACGCCGGCCGATTCTTCTTCCAAGTGCAATAGGTGCAATAGGGGTCGGGTTGGGTAGGTTAGAGGTAGTTTAGGTTTAAAATTTAACTTATAAAAATTAAAAAAATAATAAAAACCCACACGCAAAAAATCGGTCCGATTTTTTACTTGAATCGGTCAAACCGGTTTTTTCAGATGAATCGGTCCGATTTATTGGTTAAATCGGTTAAATCGGTCCAACAAACCAGTTTGGAGGCCGATTTGAACCGGGCAGGGGATAAATCGGTGAATCGACCGATTTACAAACCAATTTCACCGATTTTTAAATCACAGGTTTCAAGAGACAAGCGGACAACACTTCATTAGTTGTTAGATCCGTGTGACCCTAAAAGGCCACCTAGACTCCACCAATAGGCCATTTCAACGGTGTTGCCTTAGATCCCAGGATAGTTCATAGTTCACACAGCACCGACAAGCAAGGTACCTCCTCTAGATGGAGACACATATCTCAAACCATATCTCCTAGTTCTTCTAGAACCCCTGATCACAGTTCTATTATTGGCTTCTTCTCTATGGCCTCAAATATTAGGTGAGATAACATCAAGGATTGTTGATCATTACCCCTCGAGCAAGACAACATCCCCCTCTTCCTTATCAAAGGTTTTGCTGTTTGGTCCTCTGCAGTGCTTGTATGTTTTTGCATGGCCACTTTGTCTTTCAATTCCATGGCCTTAGACTAGAGACCTTATCTAGCATAAGCATATTTTGTACTTTATTTTACCATGTTTTTTATATGCTTTTGTAGGAGTGGCCTTTGCACTCCCACTTTATATTCAACACTATTGTGCTTAGCAGTCCTTTTGTCATATTTGTGATTAGTAGTTGGACATTAATAAAATTATCTTATCTTATCACATTAAAGTTGTTCAATCATAAGAGTGCAGATCAAGTGAACTTCTGTTTTGCAATCATCATCAACTAAGTATCAATATATTCATGTGTCTTGAAATGTGTCCAATTGCTTAAGTTGAAGTTCCATCTTGTTGATGCCATGACCCCATTGAAGAATATAATTTCCACCTTCACCTCCATTTTTAAGAGATTGCACATTCAATATGTGACATTTAAGGATTAGTTCAACGAAATGTGACTTCCATCCAAATTCAAGTTAACCATGCTTCCTTTTCCTTCAGAGGAACTATTATGAAAACTATTTTTGGGTATTGTCTTTGCTTTTGCTTGCATCAAGTATGTCAATATATTGAATGTTTCATATAGGAACAATTGCAAGTTTAACATAGTCTACAACAGTTGTTTGACTTGACCTTCTCAACTCCAGTGTCTTCTAGGAGCCTTGACTCTTCACCATGCTCAACCATTGTTTCCAACACTATTTTTCCCCTTATCCTTTTGTAAATGAAGCTCATGATTCACAAATCCTCTCTAGGAATGGAGCGTTAGGTTCTCACCCATGCCATGGGTGAATTTTTATACAATGATCTATGTAATCTTCAAGCTTTGTGATATGCACTAATACCACATGGTCCACCTATTGGGAGATGAATCATGTTTCATTTATAGAATGTATCTGTGTCCACTCCAATGAAGATTGACCACTCACATCTACCCAAGAGTATGATAATTAGAATTTATAAAAATGCACAGAAAATAGACAAATGAAGATTCATATAATATAAAGTACTATTATCGGAGCTTTCTGTTCACAGCCTTGACTATGACTTCTCATAGAAATGATCAGATTTAGAAAGAGGGAAATCTCTCTATTTGACTTCTGAGCCCCCAAGAGACTTTTGTTTATCTCTGCTTTTGAACACCTACATGATGTCTCCTTGTACATGGAGATGTTTCAATTATAAATAATTATCACTCGATTATTCATCTAACAATCACTTGTCAATGTCAACGATGAAGTAGAAAGCATCGGTCGGTGTTGATCTCTTTTGACCATTGATCCCTCAACTTCTTGACTGATCCATTCCCAAGGCAACATTAACACCAAGTGAATTTGTAGTCCAAGTTGACTTCAACTTGACTCGGTGAATCAGAGGGTTCAATCAATTAAGGTAGCCATCAATCAATATGAAGACCAACCGTCATGACAGACTCACAGAGATACGTGCTAGTTGCAGAGCTTGTTAAAAAGTTGTTCTTTGTAACTCAAATGGGTTTTATAAATGTAACTCTTCAGTCCAACGGAGAGGATTCAACCTCTTGAATTCAAAAACTACTATGAGGTTCGAGATTTCCAATTCAGAAAGAGAGATAGGCATTAGGCATTTACAATTCAGGTAGCTAATACTTGGAATTGTAATTCCTTCCTATAAATCTGTGTGTTGCTCTAAGTTTGTATAGGTGAGGGAATTCTATCTCTGAACTTGTAATCATATTGTATCAGATTCAATATCATTCACAGCTTTTCCTTGTTTTCCTGCATATGATTTTGGTCAACTCTATTAGTTGGCACGAGTGTAGAATCTGTAAGGATGTACAAACATACCCTAGATTGTGACTTGATTCAACCCACTGAGGCTGATCCCTACGTTACAATGTTAGATCTAATATTGTTACCCAAGCCGAATCTGATCAGATATTCTCGTATCAGAGCCCATTAAGATTCAGATCAAATTTGGTATTGAGCACAATTCGATGTCAGACAAATCATCTTCGGTAACAGAGTAGGTTTCAAAACCTACACACACCATAGAGTTGTGAAATAAATATTCTTGATGAGAATCCAGTATCATGTTGATAGAGAGCAACCCATGAAGCCAAAGATCCCTAGTAAAATGCAACTAAAAAGCAACAAACCAAAATTCATAGTTGAGCATGAAGATATGCTTCTCAAAGGAAGCAGAAACATTGATAGCCGAGTTCCAAGACTGTAACAGAATTTAATCTGCCTACAAGCCTTTATTCAAGACATATTAATGTTGTCGAATCTGAGAAGTTGTGCACCTATGGGTTCCGTAAATAGTTTTCCAATGGCCATGAGCAATATTAGAGGTTGTTTGTTCCAGTATTCTGAACCACATAGCCCAAACAATGATAGCAGCGAGGCCGACTCTGAGTAATCTCTTCCAATTGAAGGCCAAAGTCAAAATTCCAACATTCAATGGAGTTCTCAATGCTGAAAAAATCCACAACTCAATGAGACAACTCAGGACATTTTTCAATACACAAGGATATGCTAATATGCAAAAGATTCCATTTACCAAATTGAAAATGTTAAGAACAACCCTATGAAGGTGGGACAGCTTCAACAAGAGAAAACGACACTCAGTTTTGCAAATAACTTCTTATCTATTTGCGTTTTTCTTCACTATGTTGACTATGACTCAGATGGGTTGTAACATTAGTATGAACTTGGACAAACTAGCCTGGCTTGAAAGTAAGACCAGACGGCCTCGTTAAATCACCTATTAAGTCCCTTGACCTCCAAATAAATCATATGATACATGTTTCTAAGCCTTTAGTCATGTAATACTTGCTTCAACTTTAAGAACGCATACTCTCATAATACAATCAAATTTAGGGACCTGCAAAACAATTTTTAAAATTCAATTTTCAATCAGTTTTACACCAGTATGAACCAAATACACCTCAAGGTATCTGCATTTATTAGAGTCCATATTATTTTTTCTTGATACCTCCCCTTGAGTAACCTGCTATTAAAGGATATGTTTCCTATGAGCATGGGGGCTTTCCATACATAATAAATTGCTCATAGACAAAGAAACTAATAATAACATATTCAAAAGAGAAGCAACAATCATACTGTGAATAATCAACTGAAAAGGAAAGTAAACTATAAAACTACCTTGAAAAAATTGTGCTGAGGTCGTGAAAGAACTGGCTTTTCATTGTAAGCATGAATAAGCTTCTTTTCAGCAGCACTCAGTTGAAGATCTTCCGGATTCACAACTCGGCCTATGAGTTTCAACCTTTCTCTAAAATGCACCAAAGAATCTAAAGCAAAGCCTTTTACTTTTTCAACTTCATCATCAATAAATCGCTGTGCCACAGCAAAAAAATGCTATTTTCATCAGATATTTGGAACTTTGGTAACTTATAAGAAGCAATCTACTAATGTCTACAAAATGAAAACAAGAACCAATGTTTAAGCGAATTCAAGATGTATGGCGAACACTATTTTCTAAATGCATGTACTAACCAAAAGCAATACAGATCTGGCTCGAGACTTGAATAGCAAGTTTCGAAAAAAAGTCAAATGAGAACACCCCATCCCTGCCTCTAGAAAAGCTACCCACTCACTATCCAAGTCATTGTTAGTGTCAGGTCAACTAAGGTCCTCATTTCTAAACATTGCTTCTATTGTCTCGGCTCTCAACAACCCAATTTGATGTTGCATCAACCTCTTCCAACTATAGGAAATTAGCACTCTAGTTCCTTTCAATTGTTTGTTATGGATTTGAAGATTGTAGCAGATAAACATTAGTTATTATATGCTGCCATGCCAATTGGTTGTGCTTCTTGTACTATATGTGCTTGATTATAATCCAATTATGTTTGCATCCTAGAGTACTACAGGTCAGAATAAACATTCAAATGCCAAGCTTCTAGAGCTCAAGATTATCGCTAAAAAAGTCCCCCCACCGTATACCCCGACTATATACCATATGGTAATGATGGGACCTGATAGGGGCCAGGGCTATCATTCAGATGCATTTTAGCTTCATTGTCATATCTTTTGACAGCAATCTTTGGACAAAATGAATATTTTCCATGTTTTGAGTAGCAAAGAACAGCTTCTGTATTTGCTTGTCGTTAAATGCTGAATTTTGTTCTGAGTACATCTACATCTGGCCTGTATGTCAAGACAATTTATACTTTTGAATACATGAGCAGATTATGTTCGTGTGGCTAATTAATGTGTCAAATGAAAAGCTATGACTGGTATACCTTTTTATCACATATCATAACTCTCGTCTTAAGGATGAGTGGGCATATAAACATTCTTATGGGCCACTAATTGTTGGAGTATAATGCTCCAACATAACTCAATCATAAAGAGTCCTTTATTATAATATGATAAATGTAATGGTAACTTTAATATTAGTATGTTAGGCATAATTAATAAGCAGTTATTAATGAGGTGGTTAGGTTGTATGGGTAATTAAACTACCCAATGAATGACATAAAAGGGAAGCACTTCATTGTATCAATTGATTTCATTGTAATAAAAGAATATATTTGACATGAGTCCTGTTACCCCTAACATGTATGGGGTGACTTTGTCATCATTTCCTATTTAATCTTCCATCACATCCAACAGTTCCATATATGAGATCTATGGTTTGCCCATAGACACTTGACAAAGATACTTTCAACTAGCTCAAAGATACCTTCTGTCTATTTTTAGGGTTTGCCATAACTTCTTCGATTTTCACCCAATCGCCTTCAAATTTTGCTACAGTGTTCATTTCCTATTTCTACTTCTTTGTCCCTCTTTGACAAATTTTCCCATTCTTTCACCCCCCTTCTGAAATCCCCATTTTTTGCTTCCTTGTCCATTACAAAGTGTCCAAAACCTAGTCAAACCCCAATTACCCATCAGGCACCGCCAGTTCTTCTTCCATACACCCCCAGCAGTTCACTAGTTTAGGAAATTGACACGGTTCTTCAAACCCGCGATCACATTCTTCACATTTTGCAGGACAATCTTCACATGGAAAGAAATCAAATGAAACAACAAGTCGATCAGCACCATTCTGAGCGCACTTTTCAAGCAGGTGATATGGTTTTTCTTCGTCTACAGCCTTACAAGCAATCCTCCCTGAAACTCAAAGGGCATCATAAGCTCGCTCCAAAGTTCTATGGGCCATACAAGGCTCTTCAAAAGATTGGGTCCGTTGCTTATCAATTGGAACTTCCTCCTTCCCGCATTCATCCAGTATTTCATGTCTCGTCTAAAGAAAGTTCTTGGCACCAACATCAGAGGACAAACTATTTTACCAGAACTGAATAATGAAGGATCCATCCTTTTGGAGCCGGAGGCGATCCTCAATAGGCACACTCGTCAGCTTCGCTCTCGATCTATCACAGAGGTATTAATTCAATGGCACGGAATGCAACCAGAGGATAATACATGGGAACCACTCCTTTAGATTCAGCAACAATTTCCACATCTAAAGCTTTGAGGACAAAGCTTTTTCTAAGGGAGAGAGGATGTTAAGAACCCGTGTCAACCCTTCTCTTTACTTTGTTAGTATATTGTTGTTGGACGCATATGCTTTGTAAGTCGTCTCGTAGTATTATATATTCCATGGTACTGATCCCAATGTTTTGAAACTCGGACTCGGACTCGGAATCGGCAATGACTCGGATGATTTGATTTTAATGACTCGGTTTACTAAAATACACATAAAATATTTAAATTTTAAATAAAAAAGATATTTTAAAGATTATAATCCATCATTCCAAAGCATTAGAGACAAAATATCCAAAGTCTATCATGTATATACCATATAAGGATGAACATATCAAAATGGCACGAAGTGTACTATGCCGACCCAGTGTGCAATACATAATACATATCTGGAAGACTAGAACAAAGTGAAAATACATAATCAAAGAGGCCTAAATGACATGTGGAGGGATAGAGTCCAAAAAACAAAATGATATGATGCCACTAGCCAATAATAAGTATATCATTACATCATTGATCAACATGATCAATCATCAAACTGATCACCACTGCTATGCCCAAAACTAGCACTCGAACTAGCAATGATATAGGCAATGGCATCTGGCACGGGCTCAAACCCCTCAAGGTCATCTACAACTACTGCACTAGGAGCAACACTAGCTAGAGTACTAGCTGAATGTGTAAAAGCACAAGGTGGATGTGGATCATGGCCTGCAAGTGCACGCATTTCTCCCTCTCAACTAGTGCCTGCCATGTTTGGAAAGAAATAATGTTATATCAATAGTTATATCAAATTATTAATATAGTAATATTGAAACACTCATATATTATTCAATGATAGAAAAAAATATTACGGATCTAGATTCTACACCTGCATGAACTGATGATGGTACTGGTAATAGTGGATCTGCCTCCAGACTAACATTACCGGCCGCATCCACCTCAATATCAAAATTAGGATTAAACTCGGGCTCTTCAGTCTCCACTAACAATTATGATGTTGGATCAATATCATCCAACATAATGGGATCAGTATTAGGTCTTTTGTTCATCAATTGGTTGCACCTTAAACGGAGGTTGTACTGCACGAAGACTAGATCATTTAACCGATTTTTCTCTAAACGGTTTCTCTTCTTCGTGTGAATCTGCTCAAAGACAGACCAATTGCCCTCACACCCGGAAGAACTACATGGTTGACTAAGGATTCGAATTGCAAACTTTTGCAATTGAAGGCCTTGGCCACCAAATGACTCCCACCAACGAATTAGATTGTGAATTCGTCTAAATATTGAAGTTTTTTAATTTTAAAAATTAAATAACTGAATTTAATAAAACAATGGAATTGTTTACCTGGTTGGTCCACATCTCTTGCAACCTTAGCCACAGGTTTTCCAAAGGTACTCGTGCCTCTAGTGTAAGTTGTAATCTGTTGGTGTATCTCCAACTGCGCCATCTCATTTGGGATCATGTGCCCAAGGCACTCATACAATCCATCTTTGACCTCCCCGGTCTGATCTTCTCCAAATTGAGCTCTATAATGGTACCTTGGGTTTAGAAAATACCCAGCTGCATGTATAGGACGATGGAGTTGATTGTTCCATCTCCTATCAATGATATCCCAGATAGGCCCATACTTGGCCACTCTATCCTTGTATGTTGCCCTTATTCACTCCTTTTCCTGATCCATGGCCTCATAAATGTGTAGCCCATGGCCAATCTTTCCCCATCCACCAACTGCAACACTTTAACAAGTGGCTCGGTAATTTTCAAAACCTCTGCTGCTTTTCTCCAAAATGAGCTTTCCAAGATTTTCTTCTTGGTCTCTTTTCCATTTGTTATGCGGGCCCATTTACTTGAATTCCATTCATCACTTGAAACCATTTGTTCCAATTTTTGTCTTTGACCAATGAGAGATTGCAACGTGAGGAAGTGAGTTGCAAATCTAGTAATGGCAGGCCTAACAAGTTCCCTGCCCTGTGTGTGTTTACTCATCAAGCTCAATACCCATGAGTAGTTGTAGATGTAACTTGTGATGCTTTTGGCATGCTCTATAGTGTACATGATCCAATCCTGTTTGCATATGTCCTCAAGCATGAGGTCTATGCAATGTGACGCACATGGGGTCCAAAATATTGTTGTGTATTTTTCCTCTAACATCTTACCAACTAAGTCACCTGACACGGGGACACGGGACACGAAAATACGAGAGTCCGACACGGACACAGTGACTTCTTTAGAAACTAGAACATTTACAAATATTCAATAGAAATTAGAATAAAAACACATTAATGATTACACATTGTCATTCACAAATCACGATTCAGTATTCACAAATCACTCACTCTCAACCAATTGCTTCCTTGCAAATGACAAAAAGAAAGCCAAAATTTTGTTTTAAAGCAATCCCGGATGCCTTTTTCCGCGATTTACATGTCCTGTTTTCTCAGTTCGTGTCCAACAGTCGAGACACGCTCACATTTCGAGTCCGATTCGTTTTCCCATCGTGTCCTGAAAACGGATTCGCTCAAAGTTCGAATCGGACACGGATTCAGACCGAATCGTGTCCGATTCGATCTCGACGCAACACGTTGAGGCTTTTGAGCGAATCCAGTTTCTTAGCTTACCAGCAAGAACATAGTTAGAAGCATTATCTGTGATGACCTACACAACATTAGCTGCCCCCACCAGCTCAACAACCTCAACTAAAAGCTAAAATAAGATATTTGCATCTTTCACCTTATCGGATGCATCATATGATTTCAAAAACATGGTTCCCTATGGGAAAGAGATAAGGAAGTTTATGATGGTTCGGTCCCTTGCATCAGTCCATCCATCTGACAAGATAGTACATCCTGTTACGACCCATGATGCTTTGAACTCCTTGAAGTATTCATCCAAGGATTTGATCTCTTTCTGTAAAAGAGATCCCCTCAAGTCATGCATACTAGGGCCTTTGAAGCGCTTACCAGCGGCAACAACAAAATCCCACATAGGCTGAAAATAAGGTGAACGAGCAGCATTGAAGGGAATATCTGCATCATACCACCATCTAGCTATGTACTCATGAGCAATTTCTTTGTATTGCTTTTTCCTATGGGCATCTATGTGGGTTGAATTGGTTGAGAAGCAACCGCACTAGAGGTGTTTTGAGGTGAGAAATAGTTTTGGATATTACCCCCCTTTTTGGACAGATTTGTTTGGGGGCGTGGAACATACTAAAAGGGATCCCCGAATTTGATAGAAGGCATGGAGGCGCAGATCTCATCATTTCTGAAAGATGCCTCTTCTTCGCTATTTCTTCCTCTCTCTCTCTTTTTTATTAGTCTTATCCACTTGGTATTGATCAAATTGTTGTTGCAACTCCAGCCTTATCTCTCCAATCACCTCTGAATCAGCTTCACATGGGGCAACATTTCCTCTAATGGAAGCCAAATGTTGTTTAAGTCTATGAATGCCCCCTCCTTTAATCCATGTTTTGCAATATTTGCAATACATCTTCCCGTCAACCACATCAGCATGGATCCATGTTGGATCTTTCGATTTCGGGGCCATCTTGAAGTGTGAAATTCACTGAGTTCACTGTTGTTCAAAACTTCAAGTTACTGTTAAACTGCAACCACGGGGGCTTCACTCAATAAACCACTATCATAGCACGTTCGTTCGTGGCATATGAAACAATACCCCTAATTTCACTAAATATTGGAAAATACCTTCCAAAATCATTTTTTTAACCCCCTCCCAATATGCCTTCCCAATTTTAAAAAAAACCCTATTTTCACTAGATATTGTATGTATCAATTTTTTAATTAACATTTTTTATACCCCCTTTTAATTTCTACCTAGTATATTGATATGATACCCCTCTTATGACCCCACATGCATTCTACAATGCACCTTGCTTCTTTAGATGTATATTGTGGATGCACATTACTTCACCCACAATGCAATTACTCAACCACATATCATTATGATTTGCAACATCTAATGGTCTAATGAAGAGATAGGAGATCACTTCTTGTATGTCACTAGAGCCAATGCAAATAGTACAACATTTAGATTGCATGTTGCAGTTCCCCAATCGCTGACTAAGCTTGTTGTGGGCTAGGTATCCAAGCCCATAGAGCCTGTAACAAGCTCTAGGAGGCTGACTAAACCTCCCAAGGCCTGTAATAGGCACAAGTGGTTGGGTATTCAAGCCCCCAAGGCCTATCGAGGACCTATAACAGGCCCTGGAGGCTTAGAGCCTCCCAAGACTATTGGTAACAACTGGCTGAGTGCTATTGGTAACAATTGGCTGGAAATGACCACTGTCTCTCGACTATGATTAACTGGAAACCCACTTCACCACGAAACCCCTGGCCTCAAGCATTCCTCAAGACGCGATTTCCCTGCGTGCTGGTAAGCCCGAGCCTTGCCTCAACCCGATTTCTCATCCAGCCGTGATCCCACCATCTCCATTTGGTGGATATTTGTCAGCCCGCCCATATAAAAAATAACCCAAAGTATTTTTATAATGTTACATTAAATAAAAAAAACGCTTTGCCCCTTAATATATAAGCGATATAATTTTTATGTTTTCATGAATATTTAATACCGCAATATGAATGAACGTGATATTATATTGCCTTCTAGTGAATCCCCCGTGACTGCAACATGCAAAGAAAATGAAAAAAAAAGTTAGATATGAAAAAAACAGTAAAAAAAAGATAGAAATTAGAATTGATACAAGTTTGTAATATGTATGAAATTATGAATATGTATGACTCTGTAATTAGATAGAAATTAGAATTAATTGCAAATTTTATTTAAAAAAACAGTACAAAAACAGTAATCTTTTTCAAAAATTAAACAATAAACAAATTAAATATAATAAAAAAAAGGTAAAAAAATTAAATAAGGAAATTTAAAAAAACAATAAAGGAAATTAAAAAAAACAATAAGGACATTTAAAAAAACGAGTAAAAACAATAAGAAAATTTTAAAAAAACATTAAGGAAATTTTATTAACAAAACAGTAAGGAAATTTTATTAAAAAAACAGTAAAAAATGTGGCAGGTTACAGACTGTAAGGAAATACAAATCATAAATTTTATTAAAAAAAAATGTGGCAAACTACTGACTTACCTCTGCGACGGCTCGAGACGGGTTCTAGTCTCGACTCTCCACAACTGACGGCGGGTCTCCACTTCCAGCGGCCTCTCGACTCCACGGGACCACAACTCCACTGTTCTGCGAGTCTACAGCTCTCCAACGGTGGGCTCAGGCTCTTCGGCGGCTCTCTAGGAAGCGACAAACAAGTGGTCTCAGGCTCTCTGGCGGCTCTCCAGGCAGCAACGGCTCTCTACAATGGTCATGGTTAAGGTCTTGGGCAACGGTGGGAGCATTGTGTTAGTTAGTTAGGGGTACATTACGGTTAGGTTAAAGTGGTTAGGATTAAATTTTAAAAAAATTACAAATTCGGTTTTTTTTAACTCGGGATGACTCTGGCGAGTTGACCCTTAACTCGGTCAAGTTGGCCGGTTCGGTATCGAACCGGCCACCCGACCCAAGTAAGGGCTGAGTCGATTCGACTCAGGGTCAACTCGGTCAACTCGACTGAGTCCGAGACCAAGTCGGTCGAGTTTTAAAACGCTGATTGATCCATGGTTTGTATTATCCCATAGTATTATATGCTCCATGGTATTGATCCATAGTATTGGACGCATATGCTTTGTAAGTCGTCCCGTAGTATTATATGTTCCACGGTATTGATCCATAGTATTGGACGCATAAACTTAGTATATAAGTACGTGTTGAGGCCAATGAAGGCATCCACAAGTTAATTGTATTGAGCTTGCTCAAAGGAGGTTGCCCCCTCGAAGTGGCCCGCGATCAATAAATCTCTTTTGTGTTCTGTTATTTCTGATATATCGTGCAGTTTCATCATTTAATTGCTGGAGGTTCCTCACAGGTGCCTAAATCAAAGTCAAAAGAGTCAATGTACTCTAAGGGAAATGAAATCAAATGATGAATGTGAACTATGCCCCCTTGCAAAAGCCATGGTCCTAATGTTCCATCTAATCAAAGCTAAATCCAAAGAAGGGACTAATATTGTCATCATAAAATTAAAAAGAAGAAAAATAAATAAAAAAGGATCGTAAAAGATGGCACAAGGAAAGGGTAACTCAAGAAGAAACAATTCCCTTCCAAAGGCACACATATGGAAGAAAATTTATTAGCCCCTGGCTCTTGAAAGTTAAGGGGAAGACTTGAAACTTAGACACCCTCTCATGATAGTTAATTCGTGAACCCCCTTTCTCTAACATCTCACTTAATTTCCCTTTTATTACATTATATTCACTCCATTACCCTTATCTTGCTTAAAAACTTAAAAAGTTCACTTAGTCTTAAAAACTTAAAAAGTTGACATATAAATCTGGATTAAGATAATTAATAATGAGTTATAATAAAAGCGCACATAATAGCTTTTTATGTTAATGTTTGCATATAATTAAGTTGTTTTCATAAGTCATACTTTATAATGTCTAACACTTGGTTGTTTTGTAGTTTATTTATGTCCCCTTCTCTAGGTGATGCATCCCCTTTCTTCATGCACATGTGGGAGCTTCATGAAGCACGTTTCTTCATCATCTTGGTATGTGTGAGAGGGCCAACCCTCTCAGACCACTTGGATGAGTTGTCATCAACTTTGACCACTTTGTTGAGGAGTCGTTGGACATTTGGAGCATTATTCTTTATTGTTTAACCTTGGCACATTGCTTGAGGAGTGGGTTGGCGAAGCATTCCACTATTTGAGGCATATTCATCATGATTTGACTATTCCTTGGAGGGAGAGTTGTTATTTTCGAATTGTCAAGCATTTGGATAAGGTTGTTACATCTTGTCAATTAGATCTTGGACCAACTATTATTACTTTGACTACCTCTCCTAGAGCACTCCTCTCTTTGTCCACTTATCTTGGACAATGAGTTGTTAATTTTGACTTGTCAATAAGGTTGTTACATCATTGAGTGGTGAAGATCTAGGGTTGTTATTCTTAACCATGTCAAGGAATATTTTATTATTTTCCTTTGAATAGGTTATTGAGCTCTCTTCCTATATAAAGAGAGAGTCTCTAATTGTACTCTCGTGGTTTTTTATGGCTAGAGCGTGTGAAGAATAAAGCATCATTTATGTTATGTGTTTTTTTCTTGTATGATAGTATATTGGGATAAACATTAGGAGCTAACTATGGATTTAATGATGAAACCTAACTAAGAACTACTTCCTTTCGTTCATAGAATGCATGTAAATTAAGGTAATATCTTCACATAATACTCATAAATTTTTATAACTAGATAGCAATATTTTAGTATTTGAAATCTTGCATCTCTTTGTGGTGTTATCACACAACTTGTAGATGTCCCTAAAGGTATCCCATCCGGAATGGTAGAGGTGTTGGACAACTAAAGAGGTGACCCAAGGCTTGCCATGGTTCCTAATGCAAGTGGGTGTCACGATAACGGAGGCAACCTTCACTTTAAGTCAAGCCTAAGCAAGACCAAGGGGGAGACCCTAGCTTAACCAATGAAGGCTATCGAATGCAAATCAAGGCCTCCTAGGTAAATGTGATGATGAAATGAAGGGAGACCAAGATGGAATAAGATCTAGATCTAGAAAGGATAAGTGGACCCAAAGTGGTTAAGGCTTGGTTGAAGAGGCTTAAGGGAGTGACAAAATTCAACCAAGTGTAAGATAGGATGACTTATGGATTAAGATGAGTAGATCTAGATAGATCTAGTGCCAAAAAAAAGTACCCAAGTGGGGCCCACCCTTAAAAAGTGGAAAATGGTCCTAATGGGGCCCACAAGGTCAAAATTAGAAGTGAAATGGCACTAAGGGGTATGCTATAGCATGGATCTATGGATTAAAGATGAAAGGAGCAATACCCACATATGGGATCTAGCAAAAGGCCACTAACCCAAGGAGTGTGAATTACCCAATGGAGACTAGTGCCTTGAATTGAGGGGGCAAATGGAGTAAAAATTCCACCAAATTGTAGATCGGGATAGTTAGGGCAATTAGCAAGGTGGGTTTCAATTATCAAGTCCAAATGCTTGCTAGATCTCCATAGATCTGAAAATAAAAATGCATCACCTAATGACCCAAGTGGGGCTCAACCCTCAAAATGAGGAATGGGGCCCACAAGGTGAAAATCAATAGGGTGAAGCACTAGAGGTAGGTTTTAAGGGTTGATCTATTCAATGAAGCAAAAATCTCGCCTACCCATATCTTGGAACTAGCAAACTAGCCTCCCTCAAGGAATGTGTTTTCACTCAAGGAGGGCTAGGTGCCTTGGGAAGTGGGCCAAATGGAGTCCAAGCACCACCAAACTATAGATCTGAATTGTCGTGGATATTATAGAGGTGGGTTCTACGTTTTATCCCCAAAATCATGCTAGATCCAAATAGATCTAAAAAAGGTAAAAATGAGGGTTTTGACAATGAGGGTTTTAAGATCTAGAGACCATGGATAAGCCAAGGAGGAACAATACTAACCTTTAGAGCATACCTGGATAATGAGATGAATGCTAGTTGAGATGAGGATTACTTTGCCAAAGATCAAATGGAATATTTTGAAGCCCTCTTGCCAAAACGATTTGTCCAAGCCCACACGTGTGCCCCTCTATACATGTCAAACCAAGGAGACAAAGCATCAATCAGTCAAACAAAATGAGGGTAGATACAAGCAAGAAATAGATGACAAAGAATGATTGGTACAAAGACAAAACCACTCCCTGTTTGATCCACGATTTGGAAAGAAGTTGCAGGGCAAGGCTCCCCACCAATGCGCATTCCTCCCAAGACGCCTTCTCCACCTATAAATCAAAAGTATGGCAAAAGATGCAAGATAGCTACAAGATATCCTCCAGTGCAATGGACAAAACCATTTACAATCATCACAACCAACATCCACTCCAAGATCCAAGCATTTGCTCCAAAAGATAGAATTTTATTCCAATAGCCAAGAGCCAAAAATATCTAGATGTCTTTCCAATGAGGGGGTCTCCTCCTTTTATAGGAGAGAAAGACCAAAACCCTAAACCACTTTTGAAAACTACTGGTTGAGATCAAAAGATATAACAATCTAATCAACGGCTAAGATGTGCCAATACAATATAAGACATGGATCACTCACTAAGTGATGACGTCATAGCCTAAAAAGCTCAATGAGGGGTGACATCACACATGGGGGTGGCTAATAACATGTGTGCCACAACAATAAGACTAAGACAAGTCACTAGGAGCACATGGTGGAGCTAGGAGGTATTAATCCCCTTCACTAGCATCACCCCATGGCACAATAATATAAGATATGAGTCTATGACATGTCCAAGTATACAAATGATAAAATCCTGTCCCCATCGTCAAAGAGAGAAATACAATAAAAGAGCTCATGTAGCCCATGTGGACCCCACTGACTGGTGCCAACTGATCTAGAAGAAGGGGAATACACCATGGATGACCTTTGAGCAGACCAAGTGCCAAAACCTTGCCTCAATTACCCAAATCTTATTCCTCAATGACCTTTTTATTCCATTTTTTAATCCTCCTGAAAGTGCCCAAAACTACCTCTGGAGTGCCTGCGCTATCAAGCTGAGTGTGCCATGCTATCTAGAAGGGGGATATAATGGTAAAAACAAGTGGCTGGACCACCCCCATCCTCTGTAGCGCCCTAGGCAACGACTTGCCTCCAATGCCTCTGCTGGACATGCCACATCAGCATGTCCAAACTGGTCAACAGGTGGATAACTACTAATATCATGCCCAAGAGTGCCCGGAACTAAAAGATAAGTGTCTCAATGGATCTAGAAAACCCAAATCCACTAGAGATGAGTACTCATACACCTCATGATAACCTGTGGGGTCATCTGTAGGGTCCACCATACCTGGACAGTGTAAAATACGATGATATGGAAATAATAATAAAAATGACCAACTGCATCAATCATCATCTGGAGCATATGTCCAACATATGGAATCATCAATAGGTGCATGTGGGACCATAGATCAACATCATAAAGCATAAGTGGTCCATCTCATCACGGATTCCAAGAATGACCATGGTCAAACTATGTTTGACTAGGTCAAAATACAACCGAAGACTAGATTATAACAAATGACTAAGACATGTTCCTTTAACCATATTCACAGCTTAACTTAAAGTATAAACATCAATCAAGTGGTAGTTAATACATAGATATTCAATGTTATTTATAACTTACTTGCACCAAAGCTCTAAAGACATACTTCATCCAATGGAGATGGCCTAACTGCTAGCAAAGGGTGAAGGCTAAGGGCAAGGCTAGGTAGAAGGGATGACTTGAACAACTTAACTAAGTGATACTTTGGACAGGAAAAAAGGGGAGCTACACACTATGCTGGACAAGATAAACAAAGGGAATGGCAGTGCCTCACAAATGGATAAGTTGTTTAGAGAGTGCTTATTCAACCTTGGCATCATGTCTACATCAAGTTGATCCAAGTTCATTAGGATCATTCATTTAATTTCCATGGCCTTTTTGGCATTTATGACCCCTCTGGTATTTTGCATGCGCTTAAAAGCACAACTAATCACAGCTTGCATCTGGAGTATATTTATATTTATGAGGTCAACAATCTTTAGATTTAGCATTTATTTAGCCATTGCTTTTTAGACCTTTTTGGACCCTTCATGGGGTACTTTAGCATTTCATTGCTTTAGCCCATAATTCATCATGTGTTTAGAAACACGTTCTAGGATTTAGTTTCCATGGGCTTTCATAAAAGAGATTTCCAATAATTCCA
The DNA here is from genome assembly GCA_027924585.1 of Larix kaempferi. NCBI lineage: Eukaryota > Viridiplantae > Streptophyta > Pinopsida > Pinales > Pinaceae > Larix > Larix kaempferi. The sequence goes on from BSBM01000590.1 coordinate 1,055,906, forward strand.
TAAGTAGTACATATGCTTCAGGTTTTAGCCAACAACATCTCATGTGACTAGAGGGAATTTCGCGCCAAGCCACACATCGGGGCACCGACTAAAATGATCTAGGCATAGAATCCAACTCACCAAGGGCAAGTTTTGTCACCAACTAAGAGCCGAGACACAAAACAAACATGGATGCTATCCAACACAGAGGTAGAAAAGGGGAGGTCCTCCATATCAAAAGTCAAGAAGGCAAGTCAAGGTGAAAGCAAAACAAGGAAGGTCATGGATGGATGGAGTCAAGTGAATGTGGTGCCTAAGCTAGCAAACATAAATGTCAGGAAAGACCATGTCCATGCTCATAAGAGGGTAATGAAACCAATGAGTATAGTCAGTAAACCTTAAAGTGCAAGTAATACATCCAATTTTATATTTTAAATGCATCCAAGATAGTTCATTTCATTTATTAAATAATACTGCCACATCATGAGTTATATACCAAGTTAATGCTATGAAGATGACTAAAACAACAAGATAATAATCAACGCTAACAATCACAAGTCTAATGGTCATATCACTGCATATCAATCATCATCATCTAGAACCAATGAAACACTGCTGCAATAATACAACTGGAACTCTGAGCACTAAACTGAAAGTGTATGGAACAAAAGGTCATATCGGTCATCAAATCCAAGCTCTCAAGGCTCAGCTTTGGCACAAGGTCTACACAATGTCTGATATAAGCTGCTCTGATGTCTAAGTGATCATAAATGGTGCTACTCATCATGACTGATCTCTATAAAAGCAAAGCTCTGAAAAGTGCAGATATCTGCTCAGCAAGAATAGTAGCCCAACTACTATGGTGTGATAACATGTGGATTGTGTAGTATCTATTGTAGTTCTCTCTTCAATATTTGCAAGTTTATTGGAGGATTTTCAGCTTGTGAAATCTCCATATATTTGCAGGTTTATTTTCATGTATTTGCAGGTTTATTGGAATATTTTCAGCTTGTGAAATTCCCTTATACTTGCAAGTTTCATTAGAGGGTTTTCAACTTCTGAAATCCTCTATTTTGGACAATAGTAGGTCAATTCGCTGTCAAAGACCAAGAATCAGGTGTGAATATTTTCCACGCACTCTTGCTCTTTGATCATCAAGAGATTCAATCTCTTTCAATATGACTCCATACCCTTTCACTAGATTTAGGCACTAGTCATTATATTTTTCTCACTTTTAGCCATTAAAATTCAACACTTCATTTCCTTTAAGCACTTTTTTCTTTTGTTTTTAAATCTGGAAATTAACATTTGATCTCACATATTTTAACCAGTATAAGACATCTAAGCAATTTCCTTTGGGGTTGCACTTTAATTCATTTTATACTATCTTTATGGTTAAACAGTTTCTTTACTTGATGCAAAATTGAGATTGAATGGTCATTTTCAGATTTGTTTAGCTTCACGTGATTAAATTTATTTATACTTTTACAAGTTGAACTATAATTGCATTTGTGGTACTATTATTTGCACTCTTGAACAAACTTTTCCTAAGATAAATTTCAGATCTTTGTTGATATATTTACTTATCATTTCAGATCTGAAAATTAATGGCTAATAACACTTAGAAGTAAAGAAAAATATCTTTGATTTTCAGCTCTAAGTTACTTCTCTATTTTCAACACTTTGCACTAAAATTTCTTCTTTTAAGTCGCTGGAATTTATATGTTGTTTCGACCACTAATTTTCTGCAAATTATCTCTTTTAAGTTGTTGATTTCTCTCTAAATAAAGGATCTGGTTCTGTTGGCAAAACCAGCAGCAAAAAAACATCATATTGTTCTCTAAAGTTATGCTAACTATTTTTCAAAATTAAGTCACAATTTACACATAAATCTTTAATCTTATTGTGGTTCAATGGCGATTGTATCATCTTAAGTGTTTTATCTTATCGTTGTCCATGCATGTTTATTTTATCATAATTGCAACCATCTTCCTTGGTCAATATCTCTTTCATATGATCATATTCCCTTTATGATTATTGATCAATTTGTTTCAGCAAAACCGTGTCATTGGCATGTTCATTTAATGATGAAGGTTGTTCATGTTTCACTTAATGCATCATTTTATGCTCAATGGTTTATAAGTTTGTTATGTATAAAATAACACAGGCATTAATAATATTAAAATATAATAAATAAATAATAAAATTAACATAATATAATAAATAAGTAGCTAGTGTTTAACCAAGAGTCAAAGGGTGCACCTCTTCACTCTCGTGACCAGTCAATGCCTATAAAAAGTATACCGTCACGAGTGCATTGTACATCTATCTTATTCATTCAATTATTTTTAGGTACAATATATTTTGCAGAATATTTTTGTTTTATAGCACTTTCGCTGCTACATTGGTATCAGAGCCAAATAACCAAACCATACATATCCACTTCCTTCGATCCTGTGACCAAGGTGATAACTATGACGAATTGCACGCCGATTTAAACCATTATAAAGATGGCATCAACAACGTAAGACACCATCTCGATAACATTGAGAAAGAGCAAAAAGAATTAAAGGATGGACAAAAAGAGCTTGGTGACAAACTCAACAGATTAATTGAGAAGTTTTTCAAACTTCCCCAAAAAAATTGAAACAAATCAAACAAATCGGGACAAATCCCCTATAGCAGCAGCAATCAAGTCCAAAGATGAAGAACTTGACTATAACGATGATGTCGAAGACAGTTCCAATGTTGTGTTACAAGAGTGATGTTGATGTATATGTAACTTCGGAATGTATTTTACCCATATATATTGTATTCCTATAGAGATGTTATTATTCCTTTATACGGAAGTGTTTGTATTCCTATAGAGATGCTATTATTCCTCTATACGGAAGTGTCGTCATTTATATTGTAAGTGTCGTAACTTATACTTGATGGGTTATTAGACCACCTTGATGTGGTCGGCCCTGTATGAGTCATGTGGGTAAAAGGGTTATTAAACCACCAAGTGTGGTGTCGGCCCAGATTAATGTACCATGGGTTACTAGGCTAAGCTAGACAAGTCGGCCCCACTGGTTTATTGGGCAGGACAGGACAAGTATAAATAGAGATTGGGAGATCTCTATTTGATCACTCATTACTCACTTCTATCTCTCTCAGAAAGTGGCGCACTTGTGAGGAGGAGGATCATTTGCTAGGAGAAGACTATCTCTTGTACTTTGGTTGTATCATTGCTCTATCTATCTCTGAGGAAGTTGTGGGGTTTTTCACCTTCCTGGTTTTCCCCAGTGAAACTCTGTGTCTCTTGTGTGCTTGCATTATTGTGTCCATAATTGATATGCTGTAGATATGCTGTACATGTTATTCTCTCAGTTAAGTTCCTAGATCAGATTGAAATTTCTGAAAAATTAACAAGTGAATCGCGTACCGTTGATGATATACCGGAGCACACCAATAAAATACAAACAAACTTGCACGAAGAAAAAGACCAAGACGATGACTATGACCATGAAAATGACAAGCCTAGAAGCACTCACTTTCAATCACATGATGTTATTGCTCAACCTTTAATCAATTTGGGAAGCATTCATAAACCTGCCAATGCCACATCTCCTAGTGTAGGTGCTCACAAATTAAGCACTAGAAACATCAACTCCAATTCATTTGCAGTTACTCATTGAACTATTCATGGCAAGACTGAAAATAATAATAGAGAGTTATATCCTTCAGCATTATGCAAATATGGGAATCTCAAAAAGCAAGATGGACTACAGGGATTAATCCAGTCGAGGGAAGTAATACTCTTTTCAAAAACCAAGTCTTTGTGGGCTTAAATGCATCTGGTTTCACTGCAGGGAATAAAAAAAAAAGAGGAGACCTAGGAAAGCAGCGATCGTTGCAAACAACCCTGTTGAGAGGACCACAAAAGACTTGAAACCAAGTAGCAGTACATGCATCCCTGGCATTGGCGATGACATTTTGATGGGTGGAGAGATCAATCAATTACCATGGTATAATCGATCAATATTTATGGCTTTGAGTCGAGGTAATGTTGATGCCATGACACACTCCTTCCCGTATTTCGCCCATCTCTAAAACCCCCATAGTATTTCCAACTCCCTCGTCTTATTCCACTCTCCAAACCAGGGATACCATGCTTACAATAACCTCTATCTGCGGCTTTACAATGACAAGGAAGGCACTCTGCTTAATCTTTTGGTACCTATCATTGTTGAAGAATTAAGAAGTGACGCTACCAGCTATTTACAATTCAGAAATGATGTCAATGAAATCCCAATTGCTCTATCAATGGAGAACAAGTATTCAAGCAGGTCTTCTCCATGCATTGAAAGGGATTTGTCTGCAGACAAAAAGACTCCAGATCATATACAGGTGTCACAGGCTAGTGTTTATGGTTTTGTTTAGAATAGCCTTGATGTTGATATTTCCACTGGAAAAATATAGGTGGCAAATTGCTGTTAAAATCGATTGGAGAAGAGAATTTATATTTGCAGGCCTTGCATCTTCTACAATGAATGCAGTTAAATAAGCCTATTCTTGATGGTTCTATTCCTGTGTTCGTCATAGCCAGTGACATAATATTTGTTATTTATAACTTGTTCAATCTTCCTCCACTCTGCCAAGATGGAGAATTCTCTTCTTTACAGAAGAAGACTGCTACTATATAACTGTCAATCGTGGAATTCAACCTGCAATAGCCCCCACTATAACAGTTCTTGAATAAATAAATAAATATAATTGATATTATTGAAGGTTCAGGGCAAGTGGCATATAAAACACATGTAAGGTGAAACGTTACCAAAAAGAAGATCATGACGATTGATTAAGAAAGAGTTGAGGATTATTATTATTTGATATTAAGTCTAGAAGAGAGAAAACGTGACGGTAAGTCAAGGCAATATTTAAAAGGGTTAAAAGTTGATATGATATTATAGTATAAAGGTGACTCTTCTATAATTAAAAAGTCACAAGGGTTAAATACCTTTATATTGAAAAGACAACTTAAAAATAATACAAGGATTAAGCTACACACACACACACACACATATATATATATATTAAAGGATTGAAATTTTTTTATCAAAAGACATAAAATGATACATTAAAATCAAATGAAAGAGCAATTAGGAATTTGTGAAGAGAAATTAGGTGGCAAGTATCATAGCTAAATAAAAAGGGGATTATAAAACATAATTTTTTAGGTTTGATTTCAAAAGTACTAAAGGAGTTGCGGTAATTATTAAAAAAAGTGGAAATTTAAAAGGAATATTACAAAGCTCTTCTAAATAGGAGACAACATTCAAAGCTCTCGTAAAATTCAACATTTATTAGAAAAGAAGATGAATTCGCTAAGATAGCTTTGAGGATAAAGCTCTTTTAAAGAAGGCGGCAATGTTATGTATAAAATAACATAGGCATTAATAATATTAAAATATAATAAATAAATAATAAAATTAACATAATAATATAATAAATAAGTAGTTAGCCTTTAACTAAGAGTCAAAGAGTGCACCTCTTCACTCTCGTGCCCAGTCAATGCCTATAAAAGGTATACTGTCACGAGAGCATTGTACATCTATCTTATTCATTCAATTATTATTCAATACAATATTTTTTGTTTTATAGCACTTACGTTGCTACAAAGTTATAATCTTCAAGTGATTCAATGCTATTCCAAGTAAACCTTTTGGGCCTTCAACCAATCAAAGGCTGAGTGAGTAGATCATTTGAATTAGTTTCCTTAGGGAATCCCCCTTTAGTGGTTTGTCTAAGCCACTTAAAGTGAACGGAAGTAGAAGTAGGTGACAGCTACCCTGTTTCCATAGTTGCACTTGGCTAGAACCTGTTATCACATCCACTGTAGCTAGAGCTACCATGATGCAGTCCTGATTTTTTCAGTCCATTGAGCCAGTCCCGTGGTTGAGATGAGCCTTTTTCAGCGGTGATCTATATTTTTGAGCCAGTGTCAGCAGGATGCCCCTTTGTCATGACTAAGCTTACATGACCCCATTGAGATGATTCTGGTATAGCCATGGACCATGCAATATAGAGCAGTCATTTGGTGATGATGGTCAGATGCAAATGTTCCAGTGACAGGTATATGGTTGAGCAGAGTTATATATTTATTGCATTTGTATGTTTCAGTTGCTCTATACTTTATTTTAGTTACTATGACTATGCATGTTTACTGACAGTAGAATTCTGAGCTTCGTGGTTTACGCCCTGTGTTGTGAATTGTTAGTGAGTCCCTAGTGTAAGGTCATTATATATGCTTGCTTGTATCCCCTACTTCGCATAGACTTAGCCTTATTTGCTTTGATGACATCACCTATCACTTTCTCCATTCACCCGTCTCTTTTATTTACTGGTTTTATCCCGGCTTGTACTTTGACTAGTGAGATCAAGGATTTCCCCCATTTAGACCTCTTTGTTAGATATGACTCCATGTTTACCTTGTAAATTTCCTTAAAATCCACTCTAGGGATAGAGTATGTTGGATTATTTAATAAACCCAAATTGTTACTATTAACCACACATGGATTTCTTCACCAAAGTAAAATGCAGCGGAAATATAACACTGAGAGAAATATCAATCACACAATAGACACAAATCGTTTTGGGTATAAACCCCCAGACAAGATGGGAAAACCGGTGCAACAGTTTGAGAGATATTTTATTAAGAAAATATGGAACAATGCAATTCAGAAAATCGATTTATGCCCAACCTGGCAAAATCGAACCTCTACAACTCACTGAGAAAACCCTGCTGGTCTGTACGGCCTGCTACTGCTGATGTACGGAATCTGTACGACCCACACTTGCGGGCTGTTGTACAGTAGCCTCTACAGATCAAATCGGCCCTTCTCCTCTACGAATCCGTACGGTCTACTTTTTGCCTGGATGCTTTGTCGATCTCTAAAATTCTGCTCCTCCGTCTTCTCTGCAAAACTCTCTCTCAAACTTTTTTTCTCACTCTCCAATTGACAGCTATGAGCAAGAATATCTCTGTCGGAATGTGTGTGTGTCCTCTCCACCAATTGATCCTCCTTTTAACTCATTGGCTAAGCGAAAAACCTAATCTCACTATGGATCAATGGATGAGATCCTCCGGTGAGATCAATGGCCAAGATTAGATTAGCCATCACTTAAATATTTTTCACTTTCACTTTATAAAAAAGTGTTCCATTAAGTCAATTAATAATTAGATCACTTTAATATACTTTCCAAAGTAAAACTTAGGAAAAATACATTAAATACAATTTGGCTTCTTTATTTAAGTCTTCTGCATGCAAGGACACATGCAATGCAGGAAGACCTTCCTTGTTGTCACTTTCTAACACTCCCTCTCAACAAGGAAGGGATTCGGTAACAACCCCAACATGTCTCTGAACATTACAAACTTGAGTTTGCAAAGTGCCTTGGTGAATATGACTGCCACCCGCTCATCTGTCTGAATGTACTCCAACCGATGGTTCCTCTCTAAATCCAATCTCTGAGGAAGTGATACCGGATGTCAATGTGTTTACTCCTGTCATGGAACAATGGATTCTCAAAAAGGTTGATACCACTCTGATTATCACAGTGAACTATAGTAGTCTCCAACTCACTCTCGAACAATCCTGAGAGCAACTTCCTCAGCCACATCCCCTCACATGCAGCCATGCTCGCTGCCATGTACTCAGCCTCTGTTGAGCTCAATGTAACTGAATTCTGCTTCCTGTTGAACCAAGAGACAACCCCTGATCCAATGTTGAAGCAGCAACCTGAAGTGCTCTTCCAATCCTCTACACATCCTGCCCAGTCAGCATCTGTAAACCCTGGCAATTGTATACTTCCACTACGCTCATAAACCAAACCATACTCCACTGTGCCTATGATGTAGCAAAGTATGTGCTTCGTAGCTGTCCAATGCACTCTTCGAGGGTTCACCATGAACTGACTCAAAGAGTTAACTGCAAAGTTGATGTCTGGTCGAGTGTTGACCAGATACATAAGCGATCAGATAAGCTACCTATACAGTGTAGGATCAAACTCCTCTGATCCTGATACATCAATCTTCCTCCAGTTGGTAACTAAAGGTGTGGCCATAGATCTACAGTCCTCCATCCTGAATCTGTTCATGATCTCTACTACATACTTCCCCTATTCAATGAAGAAGCACCCATCTCTCTACCAAACCTCTAGACCTAGGAAGTAATGCATCAACCCAAGGTCTTTCATCTCAAACTTCACTGCAAGATTGGACTTGCAATCCCTGATCAGCCTCTCATCTCCTGTAAGAAAGAGATCATCCACATACAGTACCAGTATGACATGTACCTCACCTCACAAGAAGTACAAGTTATGGTTTGCCTCACCCCACTGGAAACCCATCTCTTGTAGATAGCTGTCAATCCTCGAGTACCATGCTCGAGGTGCCTGCTTGAGCCCATAAAGAGCTCTCCGCAACCTACATACATGCGATTCCTTGCTCTCTGCCTCAAACCCCTCTAGCTGCTCAATATACACCTCTTCCTCAAAAACACAATTGAGGAAGGCAGTCTTCGCGTCCATCTGATGAACGTGAAGACCCATCTGCTACCAATGATAGGATAATCCGAATAGAAGAATACCTGGCGACAGGGGCGAAGGTTTCTGTTATCACATATATAGTAGCCGGGCTACCATACATTATTTTTCTCATTCCAGTACACTATTCAGCCAGTTCCCTTGCATTTGAGATGCCGAGATGAGCATTTATATTGGATCACTATCAGATTGTGGACAGCAGTTATATTCCCCATGCCATGACTGAGTTTCGGGACACTCAGAGAGATGCCCGATATAGCCATTATGCCATTGGTACAGAGCAGACAGTAGTGCCCAGAGTTACAGCAGCAGTCTCAGAGGACAGGTGATGGTACAGGTTGATGAGCTTTCAGGTATATGACTCAGCAGGTATACTATTGTGTTATGGTTAGATTGCTTTTATACTTATTCTTATAGCAGTGTCTTAGCACTTAGTGTCATGATCTGGCGATCATATAGATACATGGACCTGGTTGACCTATTATTTATACTATACTGTCCCTACTCAGACTTAGAAGTTCACTATTCATACTCATTGGTACATACCCTCCTTAGGGAGAATAGAGGTGATCATTACACCATACTATGGCTTGCTAGTGTTGGCTTCATCTTTCATTGTCTTCATCCATCCGTGGCCTACCTTTTAGATTATTACCCTGATTTGCTACTTGACTAGTGACATGGAGGACCTTTCCCCACTGTAGCCTCTGTATTGGATGAGCTTCCCTGTTTATTGTGTCTCGGCTCTGAGTTGGTGACAAAACTTACCTATGGTGAGTTGGAGTTCCTTGAGAATTCCCCATAGTCACTAAAGTTGTGTTGGCTAAACCTGAAACTTTTAGTGCTGCCATCAATACAAAATCTGGAAAAATCAAATGCTATATCTTGTGTATGAAAGAAATGCCAAATGAAAATGGCCATGAAAAATAAAATGTTATATCTTTTGGAAAAATAAATACCTAGGTAAACAAGCTGTCCATGACACACCTAGAAGTGCTCAGGTAAACAAGTGCCTTAAAAACACACCTGCAGCAGAAAGCCTAAAAATAAATGTAAATCTATGCAATGTGTTTGTAAACACACATAGATCAAGGCTATGGAAAACTCAGGCCCAAAAAGCAATGGAACTTAAATGTTATATCTAAACAATTGCTGGCCTTGCTTGTATTATGGATTGTGCGCATCTGTGAAGGTGAATAAACCCTCTTTAAACAACTCATCCATTTGTGAGACACCGCCATTCCCTGTGTTATTGCTCATTCAGTATATACTATGGTGTGTATTCCCTTTCCCTTGCCAAAGTGTCACAAAGTCAAGTTAGTCAAGTCATCCCTTAGCCTAGCCATTTATTTCAGCCTTCACCCTTCACTAGCAAATTGATCACAACTATGAAGTGAGTATGATCCTGAAAGTCTAGTCTGAGTAATAATAATAACTAACGACACTATATATTTGGATTTAGATCGCCAGTCATGATTACTCTGTGTTATAGAAGCTATTTGAATAAATTGTAAAGCATGTATTGACCTTGACACCTTGCAGCAGCTATGGATGATAGTCTGAGTTGTATTTGGTCTTGGTTAGACCTAGTTTGACCATGGAGGACCATGGGACATGAGATGTTGGACCTTATGATGATATGGATAGATGATATATGGTCTATGTACACATACAGGATGATTCTATGCAGCAGCTACAGGGTTATGATGATGATTCTGGGGTTACAGCAGTGTTTGTATATATACAGCGCATTATTATTGGCCCTGTTCCGGTATATTGGATATTTATTTTGATCATGCAGAGACGCATATGGTGTATGAGTACACATCTTGGATAGATTTGGACCTTCTGAGTCCAATGGGACAGTTTGTTTTCAGTTCCGGGCACTTACAGTGATGATTTAGCCTCAGTAGGCTGTCCTAGTGCAGTTTTGGTCTGTTGGAGGCCCTGTCGGAGCAGAGATGACTTTTATCTGGTTGACCTAGGGCGCTGATGATGGAGGGGGTGGTCCAGCCACTTGTTTTTACCATATTACCCCCCTCCCGGACACATTGGTACCCTCACCTTGATAGCGCCATCACTCCAGGAGGCAGTTTGGGCAGTTTCACGTTTCCCGAGGCATTTCAGGATTGGTAGAAATGGCTATTGAGGAAATCGATTTGGGCTACTGAGGCAAAGTTATGGCATGGGATGATCAGTGATGATAGATCGGGACCTTCCACACCTCCTCCTGCAGTTTCAGCTTCATCGGGGCCCGCATCCATCACTTATGGCACTTTCTGTGGATTTTTTGAGGTCTTTTGAGGACCACGACTTCACCTTGGAGGACCACGACTTCACCTGGGAGGCACGATTTGGTACTTTCATGATTATGTATTGGTTATTGTGCCATGGGGATTGACCAAGGAGGGATAAAATTACCCCTTGGACCCACCATGAGCCTCTTATGATATTTTGTCATCATGATTTGGTGGGATTCCCCTCTCCTAGGGCGACTTTGTCCACTTATGTTATATTTTATGTGTGATCCATGTATTATGTTGTTGAGCTCATCTCAACCATTGATTAGACATTTGTATCTTTTAATCTTAGCCACTCATTCAAAAAGTGGTTAGGGTTTTGGTGCCTCTCCTTCCTATTTAAAGGAGAGAGCCTCTCATTGTAAAGGGTCTTTGGCTCTTGGATTATTGGTATAGAAAAATATTCTTGTGGAAATTCTTGTGGTCTCCTTTGCATCTGGTGTTCTTAGATGGTGATTGGAAAGTCTATTGCAACCTAGCATTCGGAAATTGTGGTAAGATCTATCTATTTTTTGGAAATCATTGTTTGTCTACAGGAGGGCGACTTCAACAAGGGCGATTTTGCAAGGCTTCTTCAAATCGACTTTCTTGGCATTCGCTTGTATCAGGGGGTTATCATTAGTATCATTGTGATCTATGCTATCTTTCTGTTACTTCTTTTGTGGCATTAGTCTTATCTCTTGATGCATCAAATCTGATATTGTTGACGTTTGTTGTGCAGGAGAGAGGGCGCATTGGCTTCTTGGACAAAATCGATTTGCATAGAGACTACCTCAAAGCTTCCAAATTGATCGGGTTTGCATAGATCATCATCATCAAGGCATCTACAAGGTTATCCAGGTAAGATCCACAGGTTTGTTTCTCTTTCCTTTATCCAATCCATTGACATAATTCATAAATTGTTAAAACCCTAAATACTACAAAACCCTCATTTTACATTTTGTCAGATCTACCAAGATCTAGTGGGTTGTTGGGCATGATATTGAAAACCCACCTCTATAGCATCCACGGCATCCCGGATCTATAGTTTGGTGTGGATTGGCTCCCGTTTGATCCCTCTTCCAAGCCAACCTAGCTTCTCCCAAGGAAGGCGCACTTCACCATTTGAGCAGGTTGACCTAGATCTAAGCGATGGGTGTTTGAGATTTCACTTGTTTTGACATCTACACATCAAATAACATACACCCAGGTTGTCCCTTTCTTGAAAATCACCTTGTGGGCCCCATTCCACATTTTAAGGGATTTAATCCCCATTTTGGACCACTTGGAACACTAAGACTCAGATCTACAAAGATCTAACCGGTGGATTGCCACAAAATTATAGATCCATATCCCTACTTGACTGATCTACCCGGATCTAAAGTTTGGATGCCATCCGACATGATTTGACCCACCTAAACCCCGATTCAAGCCTCCTTAGGGAAAGTCGCACCACCTTGGAGAAGTGAGTTCACTCACTTCGAGGAACTGGGTACTTGAGATTTTTGCAGATCCGGATTCAGAATACTTCAAAACCTAGGTCTAGACTGTCACTTTGTCAAATCTTGCCTTGGGGATTGCATTCCTTGTTTTTAGGGATTGTGGTCCACTTGGGTCAAACCTAGATCTAGACACATTTATCCATCAAGGCCTATACTGTCCATTTATCTCATGTTGTAGGAGTCCTAAACCATAAAGTCAACCCTACTTTGACTCCACTTCCCAATTCCCAAGGCACTGGTTTATCTCCAAGTCAACCCACTCTCCTAGATTGTTGGATTGACTTGTGGTTTGACTTTTGCATGGTGAACTATACCTTTGAAGACATCATGGACTATGGTCAAGATTGTCTCATGTACTAGTTAGCCCCAGTCTGACCCCTAGACAACCCTGCATTGGACACGGTTCCCAAGGCAGTGGATCTTTTGACATTGACCTAGTACACTAGCCCTAGATCTCACTTTAAACATTGTAAGTCACTCTCACATCAAACCAAAGCTACATCTATTGAACCCCTCACTTGACTTGTGACTTCATCCTTAGGTCTAGGATAAACCATACACCTAACTTCACTTGGAAATACCCTGATTTGGTGTCTTGGTTTTGATCTCTCCTGTCGGGAGTAGATCGGGTCTCCCCCTTTGTTGTCTGGGCTAGATAACATAAAGTGAAGGTTGCCTCGACTGGCGTGACAACCATATACATTGGAGGTCGAGGTGATCGTGGTTGCACCTTTCAAGTTGCCCTTCCCTATTGCCATCCATGACTGGATCCTTCCATAGGGGTAACTACAGTTTAGGTGATAACAGTTTCCTCGTAGTCAATACCTTCCTTCTGCGAATACCCCTTAGCCATGAAGTGTGCCTTGTACTTCTCCACACTTTTGTTTGTTGCATGCTTTACCTTGTAGATCCATCTAGATCCCACCACCTTTTTACCTTCTGGCCTCAACACCTCCCATACCTGATTCTTCATGATTGAGTCATACTCCTCAACAATGGCCTCTTGCCACACATCATGTTGTGCAACCTCCTCGAAACTAGAAGGTTCAGAGTCAATCAACTCTGTCATCAGTGCCATATAGCTCAGTCTATCTGGTGGTTTGGTCCGCCTCATGGAGCTCTATGGAAGACTCACCTTCCTGGAATCCTGAACAATGGACCTACACCACCTACGTCGTGGCCTAGTGTCTACCTGCTACAGCTGCTGGATATCCTCCTCCTGTTGTTGCTCATCCTCCACATCAATGATAGGAGGATCTTGTCCACCTGACTCCCTCTGACTACCAGAGCCTGTGCCCTGTGTCAATACCAATGACTCCTCCAGCTTGAATCCTGAGTCCTCAATTGGCTGCTCTAGTGCTGGTAAGTCCATAGATCTTCTCAAGGTTGTGTCCTCATCAAACTGGACATCCCTGCTCACAATGATCCTCTTGCAAGCTGGGACATATACTCTATAAGCCTTGGAAGTCTCACTATAACCAACTAGACGCCCCTTCTCTCCAGAAGGATCCAGCTTCTTCCCAATGTCAGCATGAATGTGACCATAGCAGATACTCCCAAATATGCGTAAGTGACTCACATTTGGTCTAGTACCTGTGAATACCTCCTCAGGTGTCTTCCTCCCCAATGTTGTGTGGGGACACCTGTTCTAGACATATACTGCAGTCTGAAATGCCTCGTCCCATAGGAATAGTGGTAATCCCTGATCAAATAGCATGGCCTTAGCTACACTCACCAGCGTCATGTTCTTCCTCTCCCCCACTCCATTCTGCTGTGGGGTGTGAGGAATAATGTGTTCCTTCTTGATCCCCTTAGATGCACAGTACTCCATGAACTCTCCGCCGATGTACTCACCACCGTTGTGAGTCCTCAATATCCAAATCTTTCTCCCTGTCTGGTTCTCCTCGAGAGTCTTAAACTCTCGAAAACGCTCGAAGACCTTTGACTTGGCCTTCAGGAAATAGATCCAAGTCTTGCTGGAATAGTCATCAATGAATGTGACATAATAATTGTAACCACTGAAAGAATGGACGCTCATCGATCTGCATACATCTGTATGCACCAAGTCTAAGGCCCCCTCAGACTTGTGCTCACTATGTGGGAAAGGTATCTTGATGTTCTTCCCCAACGCACAACCCTTGCAGTGGTTGTGCTTCTCCTCCTGTACTGAAGGAACTCCGATAACTGCCAGTCTCAGATGCCTCAGTGTGCCACCCTCCTATGCCATAACTCACAATCACTACTGATGCTACTAACCAGAGCTTTTGCAGGCTCAAATTGTAGTCTGTAAACCTTCCCACTCTAAACCCCAATCATCCTATCCAATCTCTGATCTGACCCATGTGGCCTGATATATACTTTCCTGTCTCGGAAAGTCACTAGAAAACGCTTGTCTTCTAGTGTGGAAACTGATATGAGATTATTCGTCATCCCTGGGACATATAACACATCAACAAAGCTGATCGGTTTTCCAAACTCCCTCTGAAACAAAACAGTACCAACACCCTGCACCTGATACCACGCATCATCCCCTAACTCAATATGGAGATTCACTCCATCCTCCTGTAAGCTCTTGAAGAACAACCTATGTCCTGTCATGTGACAAGATGCACCGCTATCCACATACCAGATATTGTTGTCGACGGAACTTGCCATGCAAGCTATCAATCAAAAGTCTTCATCAAAACTTTTGTTGAAGTCATCCACCTCGGCAGAATTTGCCATCTATGTGTTGTTCTTCTTCTTCCTTTATGGGCACTGGGAAGCAAAGTGTCCATGCTTGTGACAAATGAAGCACTTGACCTTGGTCATGTCAATGTTCTTCTTGCCACCCTTCTTCTTCTTTGCCTTCCCCTTACCTTTGCTTGTTAAGGCTAGAGCCTCTTCATCCATGATCTGTGTGGCACCGCTGGATGAAGCTGAACCTTGACCCATGGGTCTCTTCCTGTGCGAAGTCATCCCAGAATCTCTGCCAGTCAAGAAACTTCTCCCTAGCCACCACGCCTTTGACAAAGACGTCCCATGGTTTAGAGAAACCATTTAGGGCTATGCAAACTAGCTCTGTATCCTCAGTCTTAGAGCCCACTGCTCCAAGCTCATCCCTGATCTGTGTGAGCCTTGTAAGATAAGGCACCACTCCTTCTCCCTTGGCCATCATGGTGCTACGCAGTCTCTCCTGCAGCACCATCTTCTGGTTTTCTTTCTTGCTTTGGTAGAGACTCTCCAAAGCTTTCCACATCTCTAAGGCGGACTTCTTCACAGACAGATGAGGAACTATATGGTCCTTCATCCTGTTACCAACTTATTTGTACCATAGTTGGATTATCTGAAGAGCCGCCATTTGACAAACATGATGAATGTTTGTACTCCAGTGTATCAGATGATCCAGCATTTATGCCTAGCCAGTTTTGGCTAGTCAGTTTTTGTTTTCAGTCATTTTCAGGGTAATTTTGCCCCATTTGTAATAACTGCATGTTCATACCCCCATGGGGAAAATGTAAAAAGTTGGTCTAAACGGGGTCCTTTTATAAAAGACTCGGCTATCTGTAGGTTTAGCTATTTGGGGGATACTCTAGAGTGTTTTTTCCTTAAGAATTATGCGCTACTCATCAGTGGCGTATAATCCTTGAGTTTTTCACTCAACCCTCCAAAGCTGGAGTATTTCCCATGGTGGTCAAAACCTAAGGTGGTTATTAGAGTCTTGTGTCTAGGAATTTTTACATGTTAGCCATCTCGATTGAGTCGTATGAACATGCACTAGGTCCCCTAGGAGTTTCGTTTGATTCTGGCAAAGTTTAATTTTTTTCCATAAATTAGACCATTTTTTAATAGTTTAATTAAAAATTTTCAAAAAATGATAAAAACCTCATCCGGAGGTGGAATTGGGCGTGGGAAGGTTCGTTTTGACGCTCGAAGCGTCCTCTTTACCCTAGTACCAACTTTTCTAAGGTTTCGGGTGATTACATCGCCTCTGGGAGAAGTTTTTCACTATTTTGGCATTTAGTGACCAGAAAATGACAAAATGCACTAAAATCAAAAAATCAAAAAAGTCAAAATACATTATATTAAAGTTTGGAAAAGCATGGCTTATATTTTTATGATGTGTACGACCATGTTAAAGATATAAAGCACATGTCATATCCAAAGTTTGCATTAAATTTTGATTTATGGAGATGACGTAAGCATGGAAAGCGTGGGCCTCTTCACATTTGCGAATTCTCCAAGCTTTGAAGCTAGTTGGTGGGCGAATATACTATGATGAAGGGCGACCATCATAAAGGAATGAAGTATGTTATATTAAAACTTTGGTTTACGAATTGATTTGGAAGGATGACGTGAGCACCTCTCACGTGGCCTCTCTCCACGTCAAAACTCACAGATTGGGATGGGCGACTAAAGACAAACTAGTGAGCGTGGGTTCCAAGGGGAGTTGGACTCCACCTCACCTCCACCAACCCCAATCTCCTCCACCGAGCTCATTCACGCCAAACTCACGTGGAAGTTCTTCATTTGATAAGTGATGGTTCTTATGCTTGATGGTTGACGCCATTACCCATGTGGAGGCCACATCATCCCAGAACTCGAGTGTGCTATTGAATCAAGCTCCAAGCTTGCTGTTGATTGAGAGTTCGACTTCATGTGATTGCCATTTTGGCTCTCTTGGAGCAAATTCAAATTAGGGTTTTAGCATTAAATTTTGTTATATAAGAGAGGTCTTTTAGGCTTGTTCCTCATGGAGATTTGCAGCATGAACACTCTGCCAAAATATTGTTGCAATATCTGTTTAATATTGAATAAAGTTTAGACTTTGGAGGTCCATGCTGGAGCAATTGGGATGCACTTCAGACTATTGGTGATATCTCTTTCATTTTGTCAATTGATCATGCAATTTCAATATTAGATGTATGTTTTAGCTTTGATTAAAAATATATCTTTCGGTTCTTGCATGTTTCATAACAAGATTTTTGCAGGGGTTTCCCAAGGTGGAGAAAGGCTTATTAAAGACTAAGTCACTCTTCACTCAACAGTGGTTATTGGCATCTAATCAATCTATCTTGCAGGTCTTCATGGTCTTTTCTTCACTTCAAGGAAAGAAACATTTCTAGGGAACTTTGATCTCTTCTCTTCGTCAAACATAAAAAACAAACTTTTGGTTACTTGTTACTTGGTATTTTTTCAAGTTGTGGAGCTTCTAAAGATCTATTTTTCCCCAAGCTTGGCCTTCCCCCAAGGCTTGCTTTCTTCTTTTTGGCTTGCCATTGGTCCCTTGCCTTTTTCTCCTCCATCCACCTTCAAACATTGCCTATTGTCCACTGCTGGACTGTCCATCCTATTGGACTGTATGCTTCCCATTATCCACTTCATTGACTGTCCATTCACTTGACTGTCTTTTTCTCTCTTGGCTGCCCTCTTCGTCCATCCCTACTAGCTATCTTTATCCCCTATTGGCAGCCTCTTTTCCTCATTTTTTTTTTATTGTCCCATTCTTTCCACAGTCATTTTATTGGCTGCTCCTTCATCCTCTTTTCACTGCTGTCCCCATTGCCCATTGGCAGCCACTTACCACTTCATTTTGCAGCCCTCTCATCCACCTCTACGCCTGCCCTAAACACATAAAACAAAAAGAACACAAGCTTTATTTCTGTTAGTAATCAGTTTGTTTCTCTTTAAAAGTTAGGTAGTTAGGCATTGTTTATTACATTTTACTTTACATCATTTAATCCTAGTGAGTAGATTTCAATTCTTTGCTTTTCGTTAGTAGGTATATGCTCTTAAAAATACAAAAAACGATTGGATTTATTAAGTTTTGTTTAGTTTGTAATCGTTTTATGCTTTCGACAATTAGTAGTTTGGCATTGATAGATCTCATAAAAAAACCAAAATTTTGCATTTTGTCTTTCAAAAGCGTTTAGTGATTTTTCCATGTTAAAAGCTACTTTCATTATTTATAGTTTGCTTTAGGCTTTAGATCTCATCAAACTTTTAGGGTGTGCTATTTTCAAATTTATTTATGATTTGCTAATGTCTAATGGGTGCATGAGTTGAGTTTTCTTAGGTGTAGGTATTGAAGAGAAAAAGAGGATAAGATCCACTTTGAAGAAGGAGTGAAGAAGAGGAGGACTTCAAATCCAAATAAAGAATTGTAAAGAAGATCCAAACACTTTGAGATTTGAACCAAGAAGACAAAGTTTAAATCACTCTCCCTTTTGTATACTCATAAGAGTGATTGTAATCTAAGTCTTTATTTTCCGCTAAGTCCTTCAAAGGGTCAAAATCCCAAGGTGTTTGTAATTCATTAATAAAATATCATTTTGAGTGGGGTTTTTAAGCCCACATTCCCGACTTCCCCATTTGGGGAAGTTTGTTGGTTGTTTGTCTTCTTTCCGTAATTAGTTTAGTTTTTCTTGTTTTCAGTATCTCTCATGCATTGCAAGTACATCAATCATTTACATTGTTAAATTAATCAACTGTTTACTTGCACTTTACTTTTCTGTCGTAGTGATTTTGCTTACAATCTGCATCTTAGCTTAGCATTTCATTTCTGAAGCTCTCTTCCAAGTTTTGACCAAAGCAAGCTAACTTTGGGATTGTATCCCAAAGGCCACATAGTTTTGTGGTAGCTTCTCATTCCCCCGTTAGCCTCCTTGTCGAAGTTTCAGCTAGCTGGAAAGTCTCAAGGAATAGCGATTCTGAGTGATCAACCTTGTTCGGAGGTTGATCCCACCTTAGGTTAGCACTTGTTTGGGTAGAACACTAAGTTTTGCTTTCAATTATTTTTCAAGCATCTTATAATATCTTGTTGTTATCATCTTCTACTTCCAGTCACTTTAACCTTCATTTGTTTCTTCAAGTATCACAACTGCTTTACTTTTTCATAAAATAAACAAAGCCTCTTGAACTTGGCCAAATCCAAGTCAAGAGCACTCTCTATCGAAGAGCATTGTAGATCTACATTTTTCCCTTGCATTAGGCATTTTAGAGTAGAAAGTCTCTTGAACTGTGGTCTTAAGACAAAGTCAAGAGCGCTCTCTGTCGGACGGTTGAACAAGTGCTCTTAATAACTAAAATATTTCAATCCACATTCCCCCTAATTAATTTACTTTGGTCGTGTGTCCAACACCTGTATGCTCTGCCAACCGGAAACGGTTGGACTAGTACTCAGAAAGGTGAAGGACTTGATAAGCTCATAAGTGATAATTAATTAAAACTTTCACCCCCATAACCAACGAACCGACGTTGTTCAAAAAGTATTCAAGGCAATTCTCAGGGGAGGCGCCGGGTTGCCCAATCTGACATAGTGGCTGGTTAGCATTGCGCGCCTCGCTGTGATCCAGACAGGTCCGACATGTCTCTTAAAGGAGCCACTTAGAATGTCTTTCCGGACACTCTTTGATATCCTTGGTTTTAGCCTAATAATCAAGACCACTAAAATCTTTAATTTACCAAGATAAGCTGCAAAACGATCTCACGAACATTTCTCTCGAACACTTGTATCAAGCAACTCAAGCACTCAAACATTTTTGACTCCATAAGGCACTGGTCCTTAATCACATATTTTATTTGCTTATTATCAATCTGGAGTACTTGTGTTAATTTTCGTATAAAGAGTGATTTATATCTGATTCAGTGTATCTCTTATCTTCTCTTGCAACGTGGATTGCGTTATCTTGGTATTTTTCAAAGCATTATTGTGTCTCTCACCTTCAAAACTCCTAAACAACACCCATCCGCATCATTCACACTTAAAACACATAAAACACAAGAGCCTTAGTGAAACTCTTTGTAGGGACTACCCCCCTTGGCTTCGTTAGGAGTTAGCCTAAACAAAGGAGCTGGGATTCAGGTGACAGTACATGGCTCATTGCTTGCCCCCAAGGCCACACCTCTCCCCACTTTCCAGTGAGGGAGACAGCTTTCGAAATATTTCTGCTGCTGGTGTGCAATCTGGTGGACAACACACCCCATCTAAGATGATCAACATAGCTCTGGAATCTATCTTCTTCCACCTTGCTAACTCTGTTGGATCTGTGGAAGCCACCTTCTGATCATCAATGTGCTCATCAGCATCACTGACATCCAGGATCCTGGTGATCCTCTCTTTCCAAGTAGGAAAATATTGTGCTCCCTGGAGTCTATCCTCAACTCTCAATTGTACGACCATAATGAATAGTACCTGTAAACCCTTGGATAGATATGCCAATGATCTATCCAACCAACCTGTTGCTTCCTCTCAGTTTGCTAAAAAGAGCTCTGATACCATGTAAATTTCCTTAAAATCCACTCTAGGGCTAGAATATGCTGGATTAATTAATAAACCCAGATTGTTATTGTTAACCACACATGGATTTCTTCACCAAAATAAAATGCAACGAAAATAAAACACTGAGAGAAATATCAATCACACAATAGACACAAATCTTTTTGGGTATAAATCCCCGGACAAAACCCAAGATAGGAAAACTGGTGCGGCAGTGTGAGAAGATATTTTATTAAGAAAATATGGAACAATACAATTCAGAAAATCGATTTATGCCCAACCTAGCAAACTCAAACCTCTACAACTCACTGAGAAAACCCTGTTGATCTATACGGCCTACTGCGCAATTGTACGGCCTGCTGCTGCTGCTGTACGAAATCCGTACGGCCCACACGTGTGGGATGCTGTATGGTAGCCTCTGTAGATCAAACCGCCCCTTCTCCTCTGTGAATCCGTACGGTCTTCTTTTTGCCTGGATGCTCTGTTGATCTATGAATCCTTGCTCCTCTGTCTTCTCTACAAAACTGTCTCTCCCAAACTTTTCTTCTCACTCTCCAACTGACAGCTATAAGCAAAAATATCTCTGTCGGAATATGTGTGTGTCCTCTCCACCAATTGATCCTCCTTTTAACTCATTGGCTAAGCGAAAAACTTAATCTCACCATGGATCAATGGATGAGATCCTCCGATGAGATCAATGGACAAGATTAGATTACCCATCACTTAAATATTTTTCACTTTCACTTTATAAAAAAGTGTTCCATTAAGTCAATTAATAATTATATCACTTTAATATATTTTCCAAAGTAAAACTTACGAAAAATACATTAAATACAATTTGGATTCTTTATTTAAGCCTTCTGCATGCAAGGACACATGCAATGCAGGAAGACCTTCCTTGTTGTCACTTTCTAACATACCTTGTGTCTCGGCTCTGGAGTGTGTGGCCTTTTAGTCACCGGGTTGTTCTCTTGTAGTCCTCGAAAGAAAGTACTCCTAACAAAAGTGTTTTTAGACACCAATGCATCGAAGCTTATATGCTATATCTAAACGGATGCAAGAGTCAGCAAAAACAGTGTTGCTAAACACTAAACGCAAATTAAATGTCTTCTGTAGCTAGTCAGTTGCCAAAGGACGAGCACTCATCCTTTGTATGATGTAAGGTCGTTTTCCCCTACAGGGCAACAGGGTGGTCACTCCATCGTACCTATGGATGGTGGCGGGTAGTGGAGGTCATATCGAGTCATTATCTTAGGCCCGCAAGGCTATTCAGGGCATCTGCCTTTGTGGGATGGCTAGTGAAAGATGATCTTGTGTGAAATATTAAATGTCAATGTTAAATGTTAAAGTGTAAAGATGACAAACAATTTAAATGCAAGAGTTGTTTGTCTAGAGTCTATAGGAAGCAATCCAAGCACTCTACCCATTTGTGAGACACCGCCATTCCCTGATTGTTCTCTATCTAACATACGTCTGAGTGGTTTTCCCTTATCCCTTATGTCTGAGAGATCACGGTGTCAAAGTTACAAGTCCATCCCATTATCTTAGCCTTGTTTTTCACCTCACCCATACTAGCACTGTGTCTAAGTTTGTGAGTAAGCATATGTAGGGACCTTCATGAAAGACTTAATGATTTCTCTCACACAGGTATCTTTTTATTCGATTATATTAGCCACTATCATGTATTTCATGTTATAGTCTGGTTTCTAACATAAACTCGTGAGCATTGTTCATCTTGCATGCATACAGGATCTTCCAGAGTACTGCTCTACCTTCAGTTTGGATGTTTTGACTTGGTCAAACTCAGTTTGACTTGGTCGACACAATTCCCGAGGCAGTGACTACAGAGCTCCATATTGATTATTTGTGTTCCAGACACTCCAACATACCTCCACCAGTTTCAATTTGTAGCAGATGATCATAGTTTCTAAGATACAGTGATTATTATCACGTTTTATTATAGTGGCCATTTTTATTACTCAGCAATGATGTGCCTTTTTCTCCTAGGGCGCTACAGGTTTGATGGGGGGTATCAGTAGTCATGATTACCATATTCCTATGTTTATGGATTGATCTGTGCAGTCATTTTTGTGCACGGGGCACCTAACAGTGAGTTATGGGCAGTTTTATTTCTCCAGGATGATTTTACCGACAATTTTTATGACCATGGCTTGTACTAGGAAAATCGATTTGGCTAGTGTGAGCAAGGAAATGGCATGGGGATGATTTATGATAATTTGTTATGGCTCCATATGCATATTACATAATTTTGCTTCTTACGGGATTTTTCTTCATGATGATATCTTGTCCTAGAGAAGATGTCTTCCTCCCATGGGGTGCACTTCATAAGTTAATCCTTTGTATTGTCACATCATTATATTGTATATTTGTAAAAGGTTGAGTCCTAGGGTGATTTATGGCCCTAGTGACCCCTTTACAATGTTAGCCCATGATGTATCATGTTGTTATATTACTTTGGCCCCTCCTAGGGCGTCCTTGGGCAAAAGTGCGCCCCCCTCTTTTGACTTAGTCATTGATCCATGTAATTAAAAAATAAAAAGATCTCCACCGTTGATGATCTATGATGTATCTTTTAATCTCAACCACTCATTCAAAATCTGGTTCAGGTTTTGGTCTCTCTCAAATCTATTTAAGAGAGAGGACCCCCTCATTTGTAAAGGGAATTTTGGCTCTAGATTATTGAGAATAAAGAAAGCTTTTGTGATCAAACTCTTGTGCATGTGGTTGAATGTGAGATGTGGTGACTGAATGCTAGTTTTCTCTTACACTGTTAGATCTTTGTTGTACCTTTCGTATATCTCGTGGATCCATTTTTTATTTGTAGCAAGGAGGATGATTTGGAGAGGGGTGCACTTGTAGAGAGAGCTCGCCTTGCTTCTCTCTCTCGGATCCGGAATTTTAATAGGGAGTGAATTTGTCTATGACCATTTACTCATCATTTACTTTATCTCTCATTGTTTTTAACTCATCTATTTGCATTACTGATTGATCTTTCCTCGGATGTGCAGGATAGGTGGGACGCACTTGGTTCCTTAGACGTTTCGTGGACGTGTGTACTCAAAATCTTCATTTGATCTTGTTGGGACTAGTCTTCACCATATGACATTCATCTACGAGAATCAAGTAAGTGATTACATTTTATTTCTTTAGTTTTATTAATTTATCCATTCGTCTAAAGCTCAAGCTACATTAAAACCCTAATTGTAGAAAATTATAAAAATTCTCTAGGTCTAATAACTTAGAATTTCGGCGAACCATTTCTGGGTTTTTACCTTTAGGCCTAGCCCTAGGTGGGTTCCCTAGGGTGTCAACCTTAGTGGACTCCATCTACCCATTCCCTAGGGACTGATCTCTCATGTTATTTGCCCTCCTCGGTTTGGCTATCTTTTGGGTTGTTTCAGGATCCAATCTTGGCTTGTGTGTGTCAATACTGTCATATCTAACATCAAGTCCAATCTCTCAAGTGCTAGAAAGCCCTAAGCTCATCCAGATCTTCTACCTTGGTCACATTTCCCCATGCAGCAAGATTTGATCATTTGTGCTAGCACCTAGATCCTAGATCTATACTTAACTCCTAAGTCACCGAAATCAAACGTCTTGGATCTCTATATCCAAGTTAAACCCCTAATGTGGCTTCATTCATTAGATCTAGGGTTTCATACATCCATCACCTTACATACTCTAGGTTCATAGTTTGATCTGGTGGTTGGGTTTAGATCTATCTTATCGAGATTAGATTAGGGTTTCCCCCTTTGCTACCTTGGGTTTTGGTGGCATAAAGCGAAGAGTGCCTCGATTGGCGTGACAACCAATCCATCCAAGGATCGAGGCCCTCTTAGGTCACCTCTTTAGTTTCCTGGCTCCTCTACCATCTTTGATAGGATTATCCATTAGGGGCAACTACAAGTTGTGTGATAACAAAATCTTTTGAGTCCTTGCATTTAGGGTGCAAGCTTTTGTGTCACCAAATACATTTCTTGTGTGTTAAAGGTTTAACACTAATCACTTTTTAATTTAGAGAGTAAGTTGAACAAATTATTTTCTTCTTGGGATGTATTCTCATAGAAACCCATGTTGCACTTTGCAATTCAGGAGACAAAAATACAAATGAATTGGCTTCAACATCTCTATGCATAGATGTGTTGATTTCCTAGACAAGCAGCTCTACCTTGGCACAAGCACCCTAAGAGTTACCAAATGGTTGGCCCCCACCCCAACGCGGGGCATCCATCTTATCTATAGCTATGTTGTAGTCTCTTGTTATGAATATAAAATAAGTTAATAATAATAAATAATAATTAAGTTGTTAATTAATAATAAATAAATAATAATTAAAAGTTGTAACTCTTTACGAAGAGTTACTATGTGCCCTTTAAGGATTATATATACGGGCTCTCCTATTTGTAATCTCATATCATCCATTATTTATCATATTCTACTTATTCATGGATTATTTGTCCTATTTGCATTGGGTATTTCTTTAGTAAACGAATTGTATTCATTTCATCTCCAATCCTCTTCTGTTTTGTGGCATTTATATTCCAGCGTTGTTATTTTCTGGTTTCATTCTTTTTCCAGCACCATTTATTTTTAACAGAGTAGAGAAATGAAGCTTCCACTCTTGTCATTCATTTAAATGTTAAAATATAAACAAATCTAAGTTGCATTTGTGATTTGCATATGAAATATTTGCATTTATTAAACTTAATTCTCCTCAAATCACATCTATCATGTGTGTGAGGGTTTCTTGGAATCATGTATTAGAAGTTTACGTCCCTGGGTTCGTTTTTTTGTGGGGTTTTCCCTTTGCCGTAATAATGTAGAAGCTACTGAAGAAAACCCTTCATTTCTATTGTCGTTGTTGGAGTTGCACATCCCACATCCATGACAAAAGATTCTTGGAATTTTGACGCCGGAATTACAACACATATTCTGTGGGCAATACCTTTCTTCTAAAGAAGAGGAATGGTGACCACATGCAGTGGAAGGGGAGACAACACCAACACCTTTGGAAATAACAAAATTAATGGAGATTCAATTCCATTTCCCATCTCTTTGCCAACCAATGATGAATCATTAGAAAAGGGGAAGACAATCCCACCAACTGCGCTGTTGCAGTTCACAGGCAAAATGCACCAAAACCCCAATACATTCTTGTTCAAGATCGAACTTATTTGTCCAGCGTATGATTATGTGCAAATTGAGTAAATGCTGAAACTATTCCCCCTCTGGGCCTCTACACTGAAAGATTCAGTGATAAGATGGTTAATAAATTTAAAAGGCAATTCCATCAAAACATGGAGCCAGATGAAGCAGGCCTTCGTTGAGAAATGTCAAGAATATTGCCAAACCATTGATCCTGAGGAGGAGATATTGTGGCTGAAACAGTGAGGAAAAAACACTAGATAAAAGAATTTTATTAATGTCAAACAAATGGCCACAATAGTTGGTCAATGAGAGAAACCTGGACTGGGGGTCGGGATGTGTGATGGTAGGCAGACACTGACTGTCTGCCACAACTCTCCTAACAATCAAGGCCGTTGGGAAGAATCCAGGAGCTCTGAATACCTAATATGGTGGAGGGGTGAGCAGTTAAATTATGTCATGAGCAAAGTCTCCTTGAGGCCCTTGAAGGAACTCATCTGCCAGATGCAGGTCTAGAACATTACTTAGAAAAATAGGAGTTTGTGCTTCAAACTGTCCTAATCACGAGCATGATGCAGAGACCATAAAGACCCATTTCTTGGTTGCAGTGCAGGATGACTCATGCATGTGGTTACTGTTAGATACACTAGTTGGTGGAGATGTGGCCACTCAGTCTTTGGAAAAATTCATGACCTTAGGCCTCCCTTCCTCCATATGGTTGAGAAAATAGAGGAGAAAGAACCCTGCTTGTCCTCAATAGACAAGAAGCTGGCATGAAGTTTTAATGACGGAAAGCTCGTATAGAGCAGAATTGAGTAAACTGCTTGGAAACCTGAAAGAGGGCAATTTGTCCTTAATAGCAGTGCAATTGACCAGCCGTAATATTAAAGCAAAGAAGGAATATGAGGATCCCATTGCAATTGCAATCTTTTGCCGGCATTGCCAGAGAAGCATGCATCACATAAATATCCCACTTAATGCAATCAAAGTACAATGCAGCATTTGTGAAGAAAAGCATGCTGTAAAACGTTGTCCCAAGCTGTGCATTATATGAAGCAGCCAGAGAGGAAAGGAACTGTCCAACAAAGAATTCTGCCTCCAAGTATCTATAAATTTAATCCTATGGCTGAATTTTCATTTGCCTCTACTCCCCAAGCCAGTTATGTTGCTGCTCCACATGTTAATTCATATTCAACCTATCCTCATGCTGAAATTTGGCCTCAGACATATGGTCATGCATCACCATTTGCCGGTCATGGTCCATCCAAACATGCGTTGCTGATGTTACCAACTTCTGCTATACAAAATCTGCAATTTGTGCAAAATATGAAAGTCTTGCCGCCCCCAGCAGTGGCTATCAATGTTTTAAAAATCGGACTCAAACTTGGACTCGTCCAAGGATCAACTTGGACTCAAACTCGGACTTGGCCATGACTCGGACCAGTTTGAATTTAATGACTCGGTTTTTTTAAAATACATAAAATATTCAAATTTTAGTAGGAAAATTTATTTTAGAGATTCCAAACCATGTAAGGGTGAATATATCAAAATGGCACCAAGTGCGATACATATCTGAATCAAACTACATAATAAACAAGGCTCTAAATGGCCTATAGAGTCCAAAAAACAACATGCTATGCCTACAAGGCTACAAGATCAACATGATCAATCATCAAAGCTCAAAACGATCATCAAATTCATCACCACTGCTGGAAATGCCATGCTCAGCATCAACATCTGGCTCAGACTCCTTGGAGTCCTCAAACTCCTCACCCTCATTGGACTGCTCAAGAACATCTGCAAGAGTTGCAATAGAATCACGACTATGTCGCTGGTGGCTAGTGCCTAGCATGTTTGGATCTATGGTTGCACCACCTACTGTTGTTGTATCTGCATCCAAATCAACCCAACCAAGTCCCTGCATCAAAATGATAATCAAGATCAAACTCTGCCGGTTGAGACTCCTCTACCCATTCTGAGGTTGGATCAATATCATCCAACACAATGGGATCTGTATCAGGTCTCCTGTTCAATAATTGGCTGCAACTTAGTTGGAGGTTGTATTGCATGAAGATGAGATTATTTAACCATTTTTATGCCAAATAGTTTCTCTTCTTCGTGTGAATCTGCTCAAAGGTCGACCAATTGCGCTCACACCCAGATGCACTGCAAGTCTGGCTCAAGACTCATATTGAAAAATTTTGCAATCTAGGACATTGGCTACCGAATGACTCTCACCAATGTGCTGCAAAGATAGTGAATTCAAGAAATTCAATTATGAATTTGGCTAAAATTTAAAGTTCAAGTATTTAAAGATTAAAGTTTTAAACAACTAAACTTAATAAAACTTTAGAATTGTTTACCTGGTTGGTCCACATCTCTTGCAATCTTTGCTAGGTTTTTGCCAAAGGTACATGTGGCTCTAGCGAAAGCACTAATCTGTCGGTGTATTTCTAGCTCCTCACTCTCATTAGGGACCATGCGCTTTAGGCACTCATACAATCCTTCTTTGACCTCTCCTATTTGATATTCTCCTAACTGAGCTCTATAATGATACTTGGGGTTCAAGAATACCCAACTGCATGTATAGGGTGATGGAGTTGATTGTTCCATATGTTATCAAAGATCTCCCGAATAGGCCCATATATAGCTACTCTATCCTTGTAAGTTTCCCTTATCTTCTCTTTTTCCTAATCCATAGCCTCATATATGTAACCCATGGCCAATTTTCCCATCCACCAATCGCAACACCTTAACAAGGGCCTCGACAAATTTCACAATCCTTGCTGCTTTTTTCCAAAATGTGATCTCATTAACCTTCTTTTTGTTGTATTTGTCATCTTGTTTGCGAGCCCACTGAAATGCATTCCATTCATCACATGAAAACATCTTTTGCCAGTTTTTTGCTTGGGAAAGAAGAGATTGCAACATGAGGAAATGAGTTCCCTTCCCTCAATGTTTTTCCTCATTAGGTTCAATACCCATCATTGGATGTAGATGTATTTTGTGATGCTCTTAGCATGCTCTACAGTATTCTTGATCCAATCATGTTTTCATATATCCTCAAGCATGAGGTCTATGCAATGTGCAGCACATGGGGTCCAAAATATGGTTGTGTATTTGCTCTCTAACATCTTACCTGCAAGAACATAGTTAGAGGCATTATATGTGATGATCTTAACAACATTGGCCAACCCCACCTCCACGACAATCTCATCCAAACGATGAAATAACAAGTTTGCATTGTTCACCTTGTCACATGCATCAACTGTTTTCAAGAACATGGTTCCTTGTGGGCAAGAGTAAAGGAAATTTAGTATAGTACAGTTCCTTCCATCAGTCTGTCCATCTGACATGATGAGACATCATGTTTTGACCCATGACTCTCTAAATCCCTTCAAGTATTCATCTATGGAGACACCTTTGTTCAAAAGAGATCCCCTCAAGTCATGCATACTAGGGCCTTTGAAGTCCTTACCAGCAACAGTAATGGAATCCCACATATGTTGGTAATAAGGTGAGCGGGAAGCACTGAAGGGGATATCTACATCATACCACCATCTAGCTATGTATTCATAAGCAACTTCTTTGAATTGCTTCTTCCAACGGTTATCTAACGTGGGTTGAGTTTGATTCGGTTGAGGCATAGCATAGGTGGGGGAAGATGTCGAGAAATAACGTTGAATGGGAGTTGCTCATGAATACCTAGCTAGATGGTGGTATGATGTAGATATCCCCTTCAGTGCTACCCACTCACCTTATTACCAACCTATGTGGGATTCCATTATTGTTGTTGGTAAGGGCTTCAAAGGCCCTAATATGCATGACTTAAGGGGATCTCTTTTGAACAAAGAAGTTGTGTCCATAGATGAATACTTGAAGGGCTTTAGAGAGTCATGGGTCAAAACAAGATGTACCATCATGTTAGATAGATGGATCGATGGAGGGAACTGTACTATACTAAATTTCCTTGTCTCTTTCCCATTAGGAACTTGTTATCACACAACTTATAGTTGTACCAAAAGGTGATCCTATCTAGGATGGTAGAGGCGCTGGACAACTAAAGAGGTGACCTAAGAGAGCCACGATTCCCAAGGATTAATGGTTGTCACGTTAATCGAGGCACTCTTCACTTTAGATCGAGACAAAGCAAGACCAAGCGGGAGACCCTAGCTAACCAAAAGAGGCTAGCAAACCTACTCAAGAACTTCTAGGGAAATGTGAAAGTGAAAAGAGAGAGAGATCAAGAGCAAGTGGATCTAGATCTAGGGAATATAAGTGGACAATGAAGTTAGGGCTTGGTTGAGGAGGCTTATAGAATGGACAAATGCTCAACCATACTTTAAATATGCCACTTATGAGTTTAAATGAATAGATCTAGATAGATCTAATGCCAATCAAAAATACCTGTTATCACCAAACTTATAGTTTCCCCTAAAGGTCGATCCAAGGTGGATGGCAGAAGGGACGGGAAACCCAAAAGGTGCAACCAAGATGGCCTCGACTCCCAATGGATGGTTGTCATGCCAATCGAGGCAATCTTCACTTTATGTTATCTAGACCAAGACAACAAAGGGGGAGACCCAGATCTACTCCCGATAGGAGAGATCAAACCAAAACACCAGATCAAGTCAAGTATATGTGAAATACGTAAGGTGTATGGTGAACCCTAGATCTATGGATGAAGTCACAAGATGAACAATAGTTTGGATTAAGAGGTTTAAACAATATGGCTTTGGTCCATTGTGAATGTGAGAGTGACTTATGGTATTTGAAATAAGATCCAGGATTAGGGTACTAGTCAATTAGGGAGAAAATCCACTGCCTTGGGAACTGTGTCCAATGCAGAGTAGTTAATGACTGAATTGGGGCTAACCAGTACCAAAGGTGAGCTTGATTGATTGATATGACAATGTCAGGGGGTTCAAGCAAACCAAAACAAGGATCAAACCACAAGCTAACCCAACAATCCAAGAAAGTCGAATGGGCTTGGAGAAAGATCAGTGCCTTGGGAAATGGGCCAAATAGAGTCGGATGTCCACCAAACTATAGATATGGAATGTTGAGGTGTATAGATAGGTGGTTCTAAAAGATTAGGATCATCCAATGGCTAGATCTCAGTAGACCTGAGATTAAAAAGTGCCACAAAGTGACCCAAGTGGGGCTCAACCCTCAAAATGAGGAATGGGGCCCACAAGGTCAAAATCACTGAAATGACACACTAGGGGTAGGTTATTGAATGTGTAGAATATGGATCAAGTGGGATCTCACCTACCCAGGTGCTAGATCTTAGCAAACTCACCCTCCTAGGAAGTGCGACCTCCCTTGGGAAAGCTAATTTGCCTTGGAAAATGGGTCAGATGAAGGCCAATCCACACCAAACTATAGATCCGAATCGTCGTGGATGCTATAGAGGTGGGTTTTAAATTTTATACCCAAAAGCCAAGTAGATCTTGCTAGATCTGAAAAATTGTAAAATGACGGTTTGAAATATAAGGGTTTTATCAATGAAGTAGTTGTGACAATGGATTGGAGCCAAGACAAGAAGAACAAACATGTGGATCTTACCTGGGTAACCTTGTAGATGCCTTGATGATGATGATCTATGCAAACCCGATCAATTTTAAGCGATTTGAGGTAGTTTTTTATGAAGTCGATTTGCCCAAGGAAGCCAATGCACCCTCTCTCCTGCACAATAAATGTCAACAATATCATATTTACTACAAACAAGAGATAAGACTAATGCCACAAGAGAAATAACAGAAAGATAGCATAGATCACAATGATACTAATGATAACCCCCTGATACAAGCGAATGCCAAGTGGAGCGAGTTGAAGAAGCCTTGCAAAAAGGCCCAAGTGAAGTTGCCCTCCTGTAGACAAGACAAAAGTTTCCAAAAAAAATTAGATCTTACAACAAATACCCAAATGCTAGGATGCAATAGACTTTACAATCACCATCGAAGACCACCAAATTCAAAGGAGACCACAAGAATTCCCACAGAAAAGTTTTTCTATATCAAGATTCCAAGAGCCAAAGACCCCTTTACAATGAGAAGCTCTCTCCTTTAAATAGAATGGAGAGAGGCCATAACCCTAACCACTTTTTGAATGAGTGGCTAAGATTAAAAGATCAAAAGATCTAATCAATGGTTGAGATGAGCTCAACAATACAATACTCGATCAATAATAAAATATAACAATAAGTGGACAAACTCACCCTAGGAGAGGGGATCAGACCAAATCATAATGATAAAATATAAGAAATAGCTCATGGTGGGTCCAAGGGTTAATTTCTAACACCCTTGGTCAATCCCCATGGCACAATATCCAAAAATAATCATGCTAGACACCAAATCGTGCCTCTCTAGGAAAGTCGTGGGCCTTAGGAGGCTCCAGAAATCATCAAAAAGTGCCATAAGTGATGGATGTGGGTCTCGATGAAGCTGAAACTGTTGGAAAAGGTGTGGAAGACATCCCACTCATCATCACTGATCATCCCATGCCATAACCTTGCCCTAGTAGCCCAAATCGAATTCTTCTGTAGCCATTTTTACCATTTATGGACTGCCTCGGGAAGTGTGAAACTGCCCAAACTGCCTCCTAGAGTGCCTGCGCTATCAAGGTGAGCTCACCAATGAGTCTGGGAGGTAGGTAATATGGTAATAACAAGTGGCTGGACCACCCCCTCCATGCACAGCGCCCTAGGTGAACCAAATAAATCTCATCACTACTCTGACAGGGCCTCTAACAGGCCAAAACTGCACTAGGATAGCCAACCGAGGCTCAAACATCACTGTAACTGCCCGAAACTGAAAACAGACTGTCTCATTGGATTCAGAAGGTCCAAATCCATCTAAAGTGTGTACTCATACACCATATAGACCTCTGCATGGTCAAAAATAAATGCTCATCATATCCGGCAGACCAAATAATAATAATTTGTAGAAGTGATGAAAAGCACAAATCATCATCATAAGCCTGAAACCACTGCATAAGCCCACCATGGTGACCTGTACCAAACCATATATCATCTATCTGTAACATCTGAGGTCTGCCACCTCATGTCCTGTGGTTGACGTTTGGTCAAACTGGGTTTGACCAAGTCGACATGACCAAAATATAACTCAAACTGTCATCAAGGTGTCAAAGGTTAAAACATGCTTTACAATCCATTCAAATAGCAATTATAACAAGAAGTAATCATTACTGGCGATCTAAATCCAAATATAATAGGTCATTAATTATTATTATTACTCAGATAAGACTTTCAAGGTCATACTCACTTCATAGTTGTGATCAATTTGCTAGTGAAGCGTGAAGGCTTTGTATTGCAAAGGCTAGGATACAGGGAATGACTTACTGACTTAACACTGTGACACTTTGGAAATGGAAAGGGAAACACACCATAGCATATACTGAATGAGCAACAACACAGGGAATGGCGGTGTCTCACAAATGGGTAAGTCGCAATGTTGCACGACTCGGACTCGGCAAATACTCGGCTGGCATATTACTCGTGGACTCGGGAAAAACTCGGGAAAGACTCGGAACAGACTCGGCAAGACTCGGCAAATAGGAAAAAAATAAAAATATTGTACATTTTGGGTACAAAAAGAAGTTAAAAACATTTCCGATCCATATAAGCTATAAAACTACAATTTAAACAATAATTCATAACATTGTCTCATTATTCATAAACTATCACTATACTATATAACACAATCAATTTTAAAATAAATAAAATTAAAAAATAAATATATAAAATATATAACAAAAAAAATATATAAAAAAAAACAAAATATAACAAAATAAAAAATATATAACAAAAAATTAATAAATATGAATTTAAAACATATAACATAAATAAAAATTTAAAATAAAAAATATCACAAATTAAATAAAATCAAAATAAAAAATTTATAAAAAAATATAAATAAACAAAACTATATAACAAAAACTATATAACAAAAACTATATAATAAAAAATATAAATAAAAAATTACATATATAAATTTTTAATATATTATATATAAAATATAAAAATTATATAACATAAAATATAAATAAAATAAAATAAAAATTTAAACTATTCAACTTTTAAAAAAACAAAACTATATAATAAATAAACTAAAAAATAGTTTTAAAACTTTCAAGTTGAAACTATAAATAAAAAAACTATATAATAATTTAATAAAAGTTTTTATTATAAAACACATATGACATAAAGCAGCCCGTTGAACGCCGTAGAACAGTAGCCCGCCGTAGAACAGCAGCCCGTCAAACGCCGTAGAACAATAGCCCGCTGTCGAAGAGCATCCCGAACGCCGTCGAACAACAGCCCGTCGAACGTCGTTGAACTGAGACCGAAACCAAACGGAACTGAGACCAAACTAAACCCCACATTGAACTGAACCCGATACCGAAACTGAGAACGAACGTCGAAGACATAATTAAGATCGGAACTGAACATAGACCAAAATTGAACCCGACGAACTGATCTTCATCAACAGAACCTTCGCGTGAGTCTAAGACCGAGTTCCACGATTCCACCGAGTGCTTGTCGGTTCCAGCGAGTGGGGCGAGTCCTCTGCCGGTTACGCGGTGTGGCAGCTCCCTCGAAGAGACTCGCGAGTACTCACGAGTCCCCCGCAAGTGGTGCTTCACTGGTAAGTCATTCAAAGAGTGTTTATTCACCTTGACTAATGCGCACAATCCATGATACAAATGAGGCCAGCAATCTTTTTGATATAGAGTTTTAGTTCTATTGCTTTTTGGGCCTAGGGTTTCCATAGCCTTTGATCTATGTGTGTTTACAAACACATTGCATAGATTTGCATTTTATTTAGGCTTCTTGCTGCAGGTGTGTTTTTAAGGCACTTGTTTACTTGAGCACTTCTAGGTGTGTCATAGACAACTTGTTTACCTAGGTATTTACATTTCACAATAGATATAACATTTGATATTTCATAGCCATTTTCATTTGGCTTGCCCTTTCATTCATGTGTGTTCAGAAACACATGGCATGAATGGGGCTTTTATACAAGATACAACATTTCATTTCCATACTTTGCATTAATGGCAACACCAAAAGTTTCAGGTTTAGCCAACAACACCTTTAGTGACTAGGGGGACTTCTCAAGGAAATCCAACTCACCAAAGATAAGTTTTGTCACCAACTTAGAGCCAAGACACAATAAACAAGGAAGCTCATCCAATACAGAGGCTACAGCGGGGAAAGGTCCTCCATGCCACTAGTCAAGTAGTAAGTCAAGGTAATGAACAAATTGGGTAAGTCATGGATGGATGAAGATAGTGAATAATGAGACCAACACTAGCAAGCCAAGGTATGGTGGGAATGATCACCTCTATTCTCCCTAAGGAGGGTAAAACCAATGAGTATAGGCCAAGAACTTCTAAGTCTGAGTAGGGACAAATATTATATATATATAGTACAACCAGGTCCACATATCTATATGATCGCCAGATCATGACACTAAATGCTAAGACATGCTAAGAGAATGGAAATAAAAGCAATATAACCACAACACCATAATATACCTGCTGAGTCATATACCTGAATGCTCATCATCTGAGCCAACATCTGTCCTCTGAAACTGCTGCTGTAACTCTGGGCACTACTGACTGCTCTGTACAAATGGCTAAATAGCTACATCGGTCATCTCTCTGAGTGTCCTGAGAGTTAGTCATGGCATGGGGAATCAAAACTGTTGTCCATCATCTAATAGCGATCCATAATAGATGTTCATCTCAGCATCTCAAATGCAAGGGAACTGGCTGAATAATGTACTGGAATCAAAAAAATACTGTATGGTAGCCCGGCTACTATATATGTGATAACAATACCCAAGTGGGGCCCACCCTTAAATTAAGGAAAATGAGTGAAATGGGGCCCACTAAGTGAAATTAAGGTGCAAATGGTAGTAGGAGGGTGGCTAAGCTATAGATCTGATGTTTTGATGAGGAACTAGCAACACCTAGATGATAGATCTGGAAAAATCCCACTCACCCACAAGTGCGACCTCCCTTGGAGAGGCCCAGTGCCTTAGATCGAGGGGTAAATGGAGTCGAATTCCCACCAAATTTGGTCTCCAAGGTTTATTAATTATTTATGAGGTGGGTTTTAATTGTTAAGACCAGATAATCGCCAGATCTAAAAACTAGGGTATTAATCAATGAGGGTTTGAAGCAGTGTTATCGGAACCGGAAAAATCGGTCGGTACGGCCGGTTTACAGAGGTAACTGGCCGATCAAGGACCAAAACCGATTGAACCAGATTTTTGTCCGAACCAGGTACTGAACCGGCCAAAACCGGTCAAAACTAGCCCGAACCGACCAGTCTGTACAGTGGACCCACGAAACCGATTTTTTTTTTTAACACAAAAAAAAAAAATCTATGCTTCTATGATTATGTTATTGTTATTCATTAGTACTAAGGTTGCCATTTCGAGCCTCTTTGTTGATGTACGTTGGTTCAGAACCTGAGAGATGTATTGCACTAGGTGTTGTTTTGGTTATTTGCACCCATACTTGCTATATATATGAGAAACTTTGCATATTTGTGTATTAATGGTTTGGATTCATATGTATGCACATGAATATATATGTTTTTTACAAAATATGAATATTTTATGTATTTTTTAGTCGACCGGTTTTTTTCCTGGTTTTTTTCCGGTTCCAATTCCGGCCCGGTTCACATTTTGGGCTTTGCCGATTCGATGACCTGTTTCCGATAACATTGGTTTGAAGTGACCAATGGGTAAAATGCATGAAAATAGATACATACCTTGTAGAACTTACCTCAAAAGCTTGCGGCCACCTTGCAAATTGATAATCCTTCCCAAGTGAGGCAATCAAGAGTGAGATCCAGCTTCCCAAAGTAGAATCGCTATCCCTCCAGAGGGACCAATGCGCCCTTCCTTGCCAAAAACAATCTATAGTGAGAATCGATCAAGCATGAAAATGACTATACGGGAGAAAAGACGAAACAAGAAGCATCAAATATGTCACGAATATACAATAAAGATACTCCCTGAGACAAAGGTTCATCCGAGAGAGAGATATGGGGTTTCCCCACAATAGTGCCCTCTTCAACTCGCCCTCCTCTTCTACCACACGGCCTCCCTGCAGAGAAAATGTTTGAACAAGCTAGATCCACAATGATAACACAAAGAAAAGATCATATATTCAACTTGCAAGAGCATCCATCAAATCCAGAGTAGATCTGCAAAAATAGTATTTTTATTCCAAGAGTTCAAGAGCCCAAAGGTGCCTTTACAATAGGGGGGTCTCTTCCTTAAATAGGAATGAGAGAGACCAAAACCCTAACCACTTTATGAACGAGTGGTGGAGATCAAAAGATAGATACAATATAATCAACCGCTATGATGTGTCGGAACAATAATACATGGATCAACTCACTAAGAGGGGGTGCGCACTCACCAAGGAGGCCCTAGGGGGGTCGCACCGCACCACATAAAAGATGACTAGGACAAGTGTAGGAGCACATGGTGGGGCTAGGAGGTATTAATGTCCTTCACTAGCATCACCCCATGGCACAATGATATAATATATGACTCAATAACATGTCAAAGTGACCAAAAAACCAAATCGTGGCCCCCCTCAATGATAGAATAATACACCAAATAACAACTCGGAGAGTGTGTAGACCCCACTGAATGCTGCAAACTGATCTGGAAGGAGTGGGATACATCACAAATGACCTCTGAACAAACCTCATGCCAAAACCTTGCCTCAATTGCCCAAATTGATTTCCTCAATGACCTTTTTATCCCATTTTTATTCCACCAAAAAATCATCAAAATGTCTGTAGCTCTCTGCCTGGTGTCCCGGACACAAATCTGACTACACCAACATGTTTGGAGATGGGGTAATATGGTAATAAAAAGTGGCTGGAACCCCCATCTCCTCTGTAGCACCCTAGGAAAACATGCAAGATCAATGCAACTACTGAACAGGCCATTTTTGCATGGCAAAACTAGATAAAAGTGGAAATCTGACCATATCATCACTGGGAGTGCCTGTAACTGATAACTGAGTGTCTCAATGGACTCAGAAGGTCCAAATCTAGTCGAGGTGAGTACCCATACACCCTGTGGCAACCCATATGATCATCTGTAGCCTTACCATACCCGGACAATATAAAAATAATAGTCTGGAAATAATAATAACCATAAAAAAATACATCAACCATCATATGAAACTTATGTCCACTGTATGGAATCATCAAAGGCGTATCATAAAACCACAAATCATCATCATCATATAACATCACTAGTCCAACACATCATGGATCCCAAAGTTGACTTGGTCAAACTAGGTTTGACCAGGTCAAGACTTATCAAAATATGACCCAGGCTTGAAATGCCTGATGCTGCAAGTGCAAATGGTTAAAGCAGGCTCTGTTAATCATTCTAATAGCAAGACTTAAAGTATTAAGCATCATTTCACTGGCAGTTAATAGATAATTATACCAAATACAAGTTTAAATAATCATTTACTCAAAATAGAACCTCAGGAATATACTCATTTTGTAGACATGAACATTTTGCTAGAAAAGGGTGAGGGTGAAAAATGCAAGGCTAGGATAAGGGGATGACTTGACTGACTCAACACTGTGGTACTTTGGATAAGGGAAAGGGAATACACACTTAAGCATATGTCGGATAATAAACACACAGGGAATGGCAGTGTCTCACAAATGGAATAAGTTGTTCAAAGAAGTGCTTATTCAACCTTGGCAAATGTCTACAACTCACATGCAAGCTGAAGCAGCTCCATGAGGATCTTTTCTAGAACCGCCATGGTTGGGTGCCCAGCTAACCGTAACTTGAGGTTCTAGGGGACACTTAGAATTAGTTGTCCCTTACTCCATCTCACATCACAACTCGTAGGCTCCGTGAGGAATTAATCATTACATTTAATTTTTGGCAAGCAGTCTTTGGATTTAGCATACATTTAACCACTGCTTTTTAGGCCTTTATGACCCCTTTTTGGATTTTGCATGTGCTTAGAAGCACAACTAATCGCAGCTTGCATCCAGGGTGCTTTAACATTTCAATTTCCAAAGCCCTCTTTCATTGTGCTGAGAAGCAGAGTTTTATTTGCTTCCATGGGCTTGCATAAGAGATAATATAATAGTTTCCATATGCATGTAATGATGACAATACAATTTGCTTCAGGTTTTAGCCAACACAACTCAAGCAACTAGGGGGATTCTCTACAATCAAGACCAAACATCAAGGCAACCAACTAGAGTGATCTAGGTATCAAATCCAACTCACCTAAGCTCAGGAACCAACACCAACGTGTACTCCTGGCCCAGAAGGATCAAGGCTTCGGTAAGTTCTGTTGCCAACTCAGAGCTGAGACACAAACTAACAGGGATGCTATCCAACATAGAGGCAAAAGTGGGGAGGTCCTTCATATTACAGGTTGAGATGTAAGTCAGAGTGAAAACCAAAAAGGGAGAGATAACGGATGAATGGGGAAAGTGAAGGTGATGCCTAAGCTAGCAAGCCAAAAAAGGTGGGAATGATCATGTCCACATTCCTAAGAGGGTAAAACCAACGAGTATAAAACAAGAGCTTCCAATTCTAAGTAATAAGACCATTTAGATAATCAATGACAACCATATCCATATCATACATATATACTGCCATATCATGATCACTAGATACTAAGTCAAGCTACTAAAATGACAAAAAGAGAAAGATAATCAAAACCAATGCACATCATATACCTGTTGGGCCATATACCTATACCTGCTATCTGGATCACCACTAACCACTGAAGACACTGCTGCTGAAACTCTGGGCACTACACTGCTCTGTATGTGATAAAACTTAAAAGGTCACCCCGGTCATCAAATCTGAGGTCAAGAGGCTTAGTCTTGGCATAAAGTTCGCTGTCGCCTGATCTGGGGCTACTCTGATATGTGAGTGATCATAAAAGTATTGCTCATCACAAGTTGATCTTATCAAAACTGTGTAAAGGCCTGGTTCAAAAATATACAATGAATTGCTCTGCAATCATGGTATCCCGGCTACTATGGATGTGATAACAGAACCATGAGTGTGAGGAACATAATGAAAGGGGTCAACATTGGAAGAAGGGATAGAGGAAGAATCTTCAAAACCAAAGCTAGGATTGGAATTGGATCCCCTCATCATGGCATGTTGTTTCTTCCTCCCTATTTCAATATTTATTTCAGACTATTTAGCCTTGTTTGCTTCAAAATTTTCAAACTGTTGTTGCAATTCCAGCCTTACTGCTCCAATCAATTATGATGGTGCATCACAAGGAGCAACTTTGCCTCTTACACCAGCCAAGTGTTGCTTCAACTTATGAACCCCCCCTTTTAATCAATTTCTTGCAAAATTTTCAAATCATTGTCCTGTTATCAATGATATCAGCATGCATCCATGCAGGGTCTTTCTTTCTTGGGGTCATGGGAAATGCAAAGATGAACTGTTGAACAAATAATCAAATTAAAATGTGCCTACTTTAACTTTTCTTTCAACAAAATGTAAAACTAAAAGATAAATTTCAAACTTCAAACATCAAACCTCTTGTAAAAAAATCATGACCAAAACAACGACAGATTTGACTCATTTCAAACTATTAGCATACCAAGACAGCTATGAAACAGGACACGGCCTTTTAGGCCTCCGTGTCCATGTCCTACATGGCACGGCCTGACACGTGTCAGACGTGATTTAATGTGTCCTAGAAGAGGGGGTACGTTCTGGGCACGTGTCCTTTTAGGCCTTTGTGTCTATGGTAGAGCATGTGACACAACCTGACACGTGTCGGGCAAGCGATTTAACATGTCCTGAAAGTGGGGACATGTTCTGGACACACATCCAAACGTGTCCCCTCTTTCAAGACATGTGTCCTGTGGAAAATAGTGTTAGGGGAGAAATCAATGAGTTTAATGCAATGATTTATGCCTTGAAGATGAGTAGTACACCTATCAATCCCAAGTACATGAAGTGGCAGCTTCTATCATGGAAAATTGTTTTGATTAGAATGCAAATATGAGCTAGGTTATCATGTTTAATCTCTCTTGTGTGAAGCTTTGTCACCACCCAAAGCAAGAATTTAACTCGAAGAGTCTAAGTTACCGGAAACACTGGTCTAGCATGCTGGAAATGCCAATCCATGTTTCAGAAACGGAAGCTGATGGGATACGGATTTGAAGTGCCGATGATACGTTTCAGTCTCGTTTCAAAATTTTGGAAACGCCATTTTAGAATCTAGAAACAGAAATTGGTCGTTTCAGGGGGACAACGATATGTTTCATCTTCTACGGATCCGTTTCAGGTAATTGTGATCCGTTTCACTTTATTTTTGGTACGTTTCAGGTCATTTTAGCGGGAATTCGTGATCCGTTTTGCAATTTCAGCGGGAAATCGGGGGTCGTGAGATGTGAGAGGCTCATCCTATAAATGAACACCCCCCCATCACATAATCATCGTCGGATTCAGTAAGTGTTGACCGCCGGATTCAGCAAGTGTTGAGTGTTGGCCTTTGCCTTTGCCAAGAGTGCCTCTGTCGAGACTTCGTTTCGTTCTTGCACAAGTTCGAAGTCGAGGTCGAACCTACGACTCGTGAGCAAGAATCCTCGACCCGCGTGACGCATCCAGTGTCCTACGACTTGCAGTTTGCGTCGTTCTCAGTTCGAAATCGAAACACGGTGAGGGCGTGAACGGTGTCGGGCATGGACGGTGAGGGTGTGATAGTGTTGGGTTTGCTTGGATACGGTGACGGCGTGGACAGTGTCGACCCTGTAGGGTTTTCTTGGAGAGAACAGAGAGAATAGTCAACGTGGAGGGCCAACCGCGGGTTTGCTTGGAGAGAACAGTCAACAGAGCTTGACTCTGTGAGGGGTTTGCTCGGGTGGCCAGCCGCCAATTCAAAATTTCAATCGCTCCATTCCACTATCCAGGTATGCTCGTGTTCCTGCCTTGAATTCCGATTTTGGATGTTAGTATGTTAGACTTCAAGTTTAAAGTTTAGTGTATGTATAATTTTACTAATTTTTGGTTTTTATTTTATCAAATTAGGGAACACTATCTAGAGGTAGGCTCTCATCTCTTCTAATGAAATTGACAAAATCAGCCATGTATTGCCATTTAGTAAAACCAAGAACCGTGCCCATTACTCTTTGGTAGTTATCTATAGTTATCTAAACTTTTCTATTCCTACTGGCAGCCCTGATAGGGAAAAAAACTAAAAACCCTGCATTGTATAAAGCTGGAAAATGCACTACTATTCACTCATTTACTTTGTTGTTTGTTAATTGATTAGTGAGAACTGAGAGGAGATCATTATAAGGAATGGGCAGGTACATTAAAACAAGTAGAGTGGGAGTGAAGAAGTATTTGTCTTTGATATTCCTTAATGAAATTTATGGAGAAAAAAATTCAGCCCAAGCATATTCTTCCTTTAAAATTGAAATATATGATCATTTAATTAAAGTCTAATAGATACAGAATTACCAAGTTGGTGTGGTTCTATAAATACTTAAAAATAAAAAGTAGAGTAACAAAACAGTGTTACAGAATTACAAAGTTCGTGTGGTTATATAAAAACTTAAAAAGTAGAATAACGAAGCAGTGTTGTAGATAGATTTATGGGAATGGAGGACTTTCACTCGTATATTTTGTTTTGGAAGAAATATAGTGTATTGGTTTTCTTAGTCTACATTTTACCAGGAATGTTGAAGAAAATAAGAAAAAATATTTTTTTTTCTTTTTATGGATCACAAAAGGAAATCATTCTTTAGTAATTAGAAGAACTTAGGAAGAAAAAAATAAGATTGCGAACTCAATAATATTAAGTAAATTGATCAAACACTAAGAGCAAAAAACTTGGGATGATGACTAACAATGGAGGATTGTGATGAAAGATAATCATTGGTAAATACTTAGCATCAGATTTTGTCAAAAATTACATCCCAAAGGAGTATGGGGAGTGGAAGGCTTAGTAAAGGCCTTCTCTTTGCTATTATAATAAATAAGAAATCATGCTTGGAAAAGATGCCCAAAAAATAAATAAAAAGTTAAAGCTCCAACAGAAAATCAATTTGATGTTTGGAATTTTATTTTGAGAAACAGTGTTTGTACTTTGTTTAATATCAATAGTCAAATAGTTAGAATATCAATTTTTTATTTCCTACTGTGGTGGTTGTACTTTGTATGAAGTTAATTTCTTGGTCCAGCAAGGTATACCGTATAGCTGCTAGAAACATCATAGCTACAGCCTACTAGTCATTTGCATCATGGAAACGTCATCCGTGAATGTTGGGGAGCAGGAAATTGAATCTGCCCCTATAGAGAAAATTGATCCAAAGTCTCCTCTTTGGAAATATGTCGCTATTGTGGGGAAGATCCAAGGAAGAGGGTCATTAATATGGATTTCCAGTGAATGTCAAAAGGAATTCAAGGCATCCTACACCCGGGTTAAAGCACATTTGCTTGGGATAAAGAACACTGGTATTCAAGTATGCACTGGTCCACCTAGATCAGATGGAAAAGATGGAAAGGGTTTGAGCAAAGAAAAAATAGCAAAATATAAGAAAGAACAGGATGAGGCGTATGCTAAAGCAAATGAGTCAAATGCCGCCATTCAATTCAAACAACCAACAAGAATGGGGGCATATTCATCAAAGACTCCATTTCCCTCTCATGAATTTGGTAGTCCTTCAACTTCAAACTCAAAGCGGTCTAATTTGGGACCGCTTGAAAAGAGTTTTAATAATGATGCTCGAGGCTCAGCGGGTGCATTTATGCAAATGGCCTTCCTTTTAACCTTGTGCGACCTCCTTACTGGGCAGAGATGATTAGAGAAGTTAACAAAGCCCCAGCAGGATACGTTAGCCCTGGTTATGAGAAGATTCGCACTACATTGTTGATAGGTGAGAAGTTACGTTTGGATGGTGCATTGAACCCCATCCATAATTCGTGGCACATATCAGGGGTGTCCATCTAAGTCACAGGGTTCGCCGAACTCAAAGCTTCAAGTTCAAAGTTCGGTGTACTTAAAAAAAAAATATAAGGTTCGATTAGGTTCATCAAACCTGAATCATGTCTCATGCTGCGAGTTCCTTTTCCAAGGTGGTTAATTGCTCTAAGGCGGCAGACTCAAGACACAGCTCTGTCGATTGAGGCCGCAAACTCTAATCCTACATTCGACTTGAGCGGAATCTATAGTTTGGCGGGCGTCTACACAGTCTCCCATCTGTTGAACACTCGGCAATGCCGCTTGTGCAAGCACTTCGAACCCCTCCGCGAACTCTGCGTTGCCTCTTTGAAGTTCTTCATTTTGTATTTTATTACTATTGAGAACTTTCCAATCACATGTATTGTTATAATTTTAAGTTATGTTTAAAAGTTTAATTAATTTATGTATTGTTATTTTAAATTAATTTTAAAGTTTAATATATATAAAACTAATAATTAATTATTTTACAATTAATTTATTAATTATATTTATGTGTATATGATTAGATTAAACTTTAAAATTATGTTATATTGAATTTTAAAATTTAATATAATTATATATACATACATTTAATTAATAATTAATATAATTATAAGTAATTAGTAATTATAATATAATTAATAAGTATATTTAAAGTTATTGTAATTATATATATCTATATCTTGAAAAATGTATATAGACGAACCTAATGGCGAACCTCATCCGAACCTCATGGAAAATTCGAACCCGAATCGAACCTAAAGGTTGCCGAACCCGAACCTTGTGACATTGGTATCCATCATTTCTGATGGATGGAAAGATCAAAGGAATAGGGCTTTGATCAATGTGATTGCTCAAATCCCTAAAGGGGCAATGTTTTTGAAGGCAGTGGATTGTGACTCATGAGGGGCAGCAAAAAGATGCTCAATTCATTGCTGACATCTAGATTGAAGCAATTGAATTTGTGGGGGCAAAAAACGTTGTCCAGGTCATAACAGACAATGCAACGGTGCGCAAA
The DNA here is from genome assembly GCA_027924585.1 of Larix kaempferi. Classification (NCBI taxonomy): domain Eukaryota; kingdom Viridiplantae; phylum Streptophyta; class Pinopsida; order Pinales; family Pinaceae; genus Larix; species Larix kaempferi. The sequence continues at coordinate 1,100,723 of BSBM01000590.1, forward strand.
GCAGCGAGCCTAATTGTTGAAGGAAAATATCAACACATCTTTTGGACCCCTTGTGCTATTCATTCATAGAACCTGAGGTTGAGTAAGATGGGGACTCAAATCGAGTGGATGCGACTTATTTTTGAAGAGGCAAAGGAAATACAAGCCTTCATCACAAACCACCACATGTCCCAAGGCATTTACAGGGAATTTGCGAAGTTGGAGCTTCTTAAGGTACCAAAAATTTAAAGTTTACAGTTTAAACTTGTAAAGTTTGTTTCATAAATGTTAGGAGCTTAGGACTCTAAATTTTAATTTATTGAAATCTTGGCACTTGCAAGTTGCAGAGACTCGTTTTTCCTCACATCATAGTCTTGACGATGCTTATGCAAGTTAAAGAATCCTTACAATCAATGGTATGCAATTCTCTTTGGAATCAATGGAGACAATCCCAAACTGAAAGAGCACAACCAATGAAGAGGTTGGTTGTTGATGATGAATGGTGGGATAAGGTGGAGTACCTCTTGGAATTTACTAAGCCAATTGTGGATTTGCTACACATGTTTGACACAGATGCCCAATTTGGGAGAGGTGTATGAGGGCATTGACTCCATGATAGAGAGGAAAGAGTCGTCATCAATGCCAAGGAGCAAGACCCAGATGAAGTCTTTTACAGAGAAGTAAAAGACATATTGACCAAAAGGTGGAGCAAGATGACCACTTCATTGCACCTTTTGGCCTATGCAGTGAATCCTAAATATTATTCTGCAGAGTTGCTACATGATCCGGAAAGAACTGCACCAAACAACGACCCAGAAGTCTCCCAAGGGTTTAAGAAAGATTTTCGAAAGCTATTTGTAGATCCTGATATTGCCTATCAGATTCGTGAAGAGTTTTCACATTTTGTGGGATCTGAGGGTTTGGGTGTCGGGAATGATCCTTTATAAGTTTATCATCTTAAGAATCGAGATCATTGTTATTTCATTTTGGTTTCTTAGTTCAGTTCATTTTTGTTTAAGATCTGAGGGTTTGAAGTTTGAAATTTGGGTGCAGATATTGAGACTATGCAAGACAAGACCAAACTAAGTCCAATTAATTGGTGGAACTTCCATGGTGGGGAAATTCCAAATATCCAAAAATTGGCCATCAAGATCTTATCACAAGTTGCTAGTTCCTCATCAACAGAGAGGAACTGAAGCACATATGGCTTCATCCATTCGGTGAAGCGAAATAGATTGGGCTCCAAGAAGGCCGAAGAATTTGTATATGTCCATTCCAATCTTCGCCTTTTGTCACATAAGAAGGATGAATACAAATCGGGGCCCACCAAACTATGGGATCTAGAAGAGTTACCTGACTTGGATATGACATTGAATGCCATGTCTCAAATGAATCCATTTGGTGAAGGGGCACCATCAAGTGGACATGGCAGCAATACTCCCACGTCTAGTTCTAGAGGCAGTGAAAGTACTAGTGTTGATGTCGATCTTCGGCACATGGACGAGGACATTTTTTATGATATGTAAATGTAATTTATAATTATGTTTTGAACTTTTGAACAATGAACAATGAATATGATAGTAGGTTGCCACTCAACTCCTTTTGTAATTTGTGTATTTGACTTATGTTGATGATGATGATGATGATTATGTAATATGTTAATATGTAGTTTTAATTTGAAATTTAAATGATGAATGTTAAATTTTAGTTATATATATGTGTGTGTGTGTGTGTGTGTGTGTGTGTCGTTTCCCTAGCCTATCATATCCATAATTTTTTTAAATTTGTCATATCCATGCCTCCCCCCCCAGTATCCGTATCTGTTTCAGTGCAACTTAGATTTAACTACTCTCTATCATAATGATGAACTCACATGGTAGCTCCCTTGAAATGGTGATGGATTGAACTCTAATTGTAAAAAGAATTTGAGACATGGCTTTGAGATTGTAGGAAAGATTTGTAGTGTGGATACTTTTCCTTTGTATATTATGTTTTCATGGTATATTGAATGCTGGAATGGAAATAATTCCATCACAATGAGGGGGGTTGATCTCTCGAAGAATTATCTCGACTAGTAATTGGGTTCTCCTAGGCATATCATTCCAACAATGTATGTTTCCCCTTCAGTCAGCTAACTATTATGAGTCAAGGTTTGCAATGGGATTTAGCCTGAGGACCTTTATGGATCCTTTGTGATGGTTTCACATCCTATTATGGCTCGATATCGTATATCTCCTAAAGTATATATCATTAGTAAAATAGAGAACTTTTTTAAGCAAGGGTCTATTCTCCTACCTGAGATGGAACTACTGGTAAAACAGTGTAGGACCCCAAAGAAAGGGTGACCCAATTCCTATGGTAATATTCCCAATAAGAAGGAAAATTAAATAATGGCCCAAGCAAAAAGAGAAGCCATGGATGCAGCTAAACACTTCCACAAGAGGTTCTCTATAGATATCAAAGCTAAGATATCATTGCATGATTGTATCATGTATGATTGTAATTTGTATCTTGTATGAATCTATAATGTATCAGTATAAACTATGAATCATGGTGTATCAATATTTTCTAGTTTTAAAAAGTTTGGATCTTTACATTAATTTTTTTAATATATATAAAAAAAATTATATATGTAATTTTTAACATATATAAAAAAAATTATACATATAATTTTTTGAACATATATATATGTGTGTGTGTGTGTGTAACGTGTCCCCTGTGTCCTATTTCTAGGGTCGCCATGTCTTGTGTTGGATACTCGTATTTCTATGTCCTCCAGGCTCCATGTCCCGTGTCATCGCGTCATGTGACTTAGCTAGACAATTGATTATTGGACTAGGTCAATGGAAAGTTGGGGAAACAACCAACAAAACTTTCAATGGGCACAAATAAGAATGAAATGGACAACAACTACTTCAAGTTGGGTGGTAGCCTCCTCAATCAGATCCCAAATCCACTACTAACATTCCAAGAAGACTGCCCAACAAGATCCAAAACCTCTACTACTCAACCTACATTTCTGCTCCAAAACCTCCAAATGCTCACAAATGTTCAATGAAGATAGTGTGAGGCAAATAGAGGGTGGGGCGATCTCCTTATAGGTTTGAGTTAAGGTTTAGGGTCTAACTTTCAAGCAAAAAAGTCAATTTTTTTAAATGAATTTTCCCCTCCACGCATGCACCCCAATTGTTGGGAAATCAACCCGGTCGAATCAAGGTCTAACTTGGTCGATTCAGTACCAAACAGGTCAGCCAAGCCGTTTGGTGGTCGTTTTGGAATCCCTTCCAATCAACTCGGTCAACTCGACCGGATCCGAGTCAGAGTCACCAGTTTTTAAAACAGTGGTGGCTACTACTACTATGTAGACACACCCTATAATGGTTGGTCACCCAACAGACCCTATTGATGGAAATTGGTGCCCAAAAACTAATAATACAGTATTGTTTCTACCTACATATCAAATGCAAGTAACTCTTAAACCTTTTCCAGAAACTATTCCTACTCAAACAGTTACAATCTATGCCACCAGAAGAAAGTTAATTCATATGTGATTGAAGAAGATAACTCATATTTTTCCTGTAGAAGCTTGGGAGCAAGTTGAAAAGTGTGTGAAACAAGGAGACGTCGACCAATGCATAGAAACGGCACTCTGCTCAGGGAAAATATTACAAGATCCAAGGAAGCTCATAAAAAACAACGACCTGCTTGGAAAAATAAAGAGCAGCAACAACCCTCTTGATATGCCCCCAAGGGGGGCATATATGGCACTAAATGTATATGTAATAGAGGTTGTGATCAAGTGCCCACATGTGTAATGAGTTAGAATAGGTATATATAGATAACAGAAGTCAATATAGTCATTATTGGCACATGAACATATGATTGGGTTATGTAGTTGTACGTGGGTCTTTTGAAGGAGGCTCTCCTATTTTATAATGAGATATTCCATAACTCATCTCTATTATCTCTTTGGGAGTTGTGCTCCACATTCACATCTTGTGTGCATTGCTATCTATTCAAAGATAGCAAAGGTGAAGACGCCAAGCAGGTAGAAATAGGCAATAAAAGCCAAAGATCCCCTTCCCTAATAGGTTGTATGCAATACCTCAGTTTTGTCTGCCTAGTGAGTAAAGTGGCCATGAATAAAATCCATGTTATCCTTTGAAGTATTGGAATAAATGGGATCTCATTAGAGAAGGCCCCATTCTTCAAATTTATTTCATAAACAAACATTGTCATACAAAGATGTAATAAAGGGGCAAAGCCCATGAGCTATTACTAAAAATAATATCACAAAACTCAAACCCATAAAGAAACCAAGATAACTCGAAAGAGTTATCGTATGCATTTCATAAATAAAAAAAGTGAAAGCTTTCTTATAAAGGATGACAAGATGGTCAAGTCAATCCACTTTATGAATGTGGGATTGTAATATACTTAAACTCATAAATTCAAAGAAAAGATAGAAAAACACAAGAGAGAAGAGATAAAAAAAGATACTTATGTTCACTTGCCTCTTCAAGGGGGCAACCTCCAAGACAAAAGCTCCAAATACAATAACAATTCTTGACTCACATTACATAACTTGCTACTCTATATATAGTGCTTCAATAGACAAAAGCCTAAATACTTGTGGTCCCACTATTAATGAGGGTCAACCACCTAGGTGCCTTTATTCAATATGCAACGCCCTTTTACATTAAGACACTACCCACTAACTAACTAATGGGCCTTATGGCCTTGTACACTGATAAAGTAGGGGTGTTAGGGTAGGACCCTAACATGCCCTCCCCCTTCAAAAGCAGCCTTGTCCTCAAGGCAGGAAATGGGAAACTGTTGTAAAAGAACTAACAATTCCCAAGTGGCATCTTTGGATTCAAATCCTTCCACTAGGGGAGAACTTCCATGACTATGTGCTGGTGTAGGTGACACTCTCGTGTGGCCAAAACGGTTGCCGGATGAGGCCAAATGGAGCCTTATGCATTGAGTTATGCTAATGGAGTTTGAACTCGATAATTCCAAGCCACAGCCTTGTTCAAACAAAACACATGAAATACTAGGTAGATCTTGGAGTGTGCTTGGAGAGCTAAGTTGTAAGCAACTTGACCCATGCCTTGAACAATCAAATATGGGTCGTTAAACTTTGTTGAAGAGTTGCTAGATAGTTGGCGAATGTTGGGATCTTCCTTAAGGTGCTTGCTGAGCTAAGATGTAGTAACATTGGTGAGCCATTCTTGTCATTTTTTTCCACCCATTCCTATACCAAAGTCAAAGAGGGATCCCTCTTCCTCATATTTCCTTGATAAAGCATCTACCACGAGATTATATTTTTCCTTTTTGTAGATGATCTCGTAATCATGTCCAAGCATCTTAATGACCCATTTATGTTTCTCCAGGGATGACAACCTTTGTTCCAAAAAATACTTCAAGTTGTGGTGATCTATCTAGAAATGTTTCCTTAGGAAATATTGTTACCATGCGTCGATTGCATGTAGAATGGCCATCATTTATTCTTTGTAAGTAAACTTGTCCAAATCCCTATTACCCCACTATTTACTGGTGAATGCTAAGCGTCATCCATATTGCATTAAAATTGCACCCAAAATTTTTCTGGAAGCATCACATTACAATACAAAGGTCTTAGTAAAATCAGGCATGGCTAAGATCAGAATGGTGCACATGACATGCTTTAAAACTGTAAAGGCTTTTTATGTTGCTTCATTCCATGCAAAGGCACAAAAATTAGGACACATGTGCCCACTCCCTTCTTGCTTTAAAACCATGACCCCTAGGGATGAATGTGGGCTAGTGCTAGGGCAACTAACTCCCAACTCCAATAGCTACTAAGTGATCCTTCCAATTTCATCTTTTGTGCAATTGGGTGCCTACACAGGTGTACATTTAGTGTTTGACTACCCGAAATCAAAGGGTATATCATGAGCATGCTCGCCTCTATATGGGGGTAAACTCTTTGGTGTCTCAAAGACTTGCTAATGTTTGTCCAAAACCTTTTATAAGTTAGGATGGATTTCTAGTGTGGTGTTGTCCAGAGACCGTATGGCATGGATGATGAAAGTGAGCAATTATTCCAAAGTGGCCTTTCTTCAATAATTTTTCCATCCGAAGAGAACTTATGATTTCAAGGGAGCTTGCTTGGAGTCCTTTGAAGGTGTCAATATGAAAGTCCTAAGTAAATCTCAAGTATAATTCCTTGAAATCCTTGGTAACTGGCCCCAATGTGCATAGTTATTTTGCTCCTAAAACTATATCACAACCACCCATATATATGGCCAACATATGAGCTTTTGGGATGATAATCACCCAATTGGACCGTCACATTTTCATAACACCCTCCACATTTCAACATCTCGCCATTGGCTATCATAATTTGAAAGTTGGGCACCGAGTGGAGATAACAGTCGAGTTTTTTAGCCACATCTCGATGAATAAAATTGTAGGCGTTGCCACTATCAACCAAGTCTACCACATTATGGTGCTTGATGCAACCCTGAAGTTTCAAGGTTTCTGGGGCTAAATACCGAACAAAACATGAAAAGAGAAGTTTCCACTTCTTCTTGCATGAGAGAAGTTTGGTCAACAGTATCCAACTTAGGATTATCTTCCATAATGATGTCTTCATAACGGGTAGGAGTAGTCACATCAATTTAAAATAACTTCTTCTCTTTGAATTTATGACCCGGAGCATAATTTTCATCACAATTATAGCAAAGTCCCTGTCTTTGTCAGTCTACCATTTATGTTGAAGACAACCTTGTACTTTCAAGGGAGGATAAGGATTTTTGCTTGAGGAATTGACCTCATGAGGATGTGAAGGATGAATGAAAGATGGTTTGTTGGTTTGTGCATTGTTCATTGTCTTTGCTTCTAGATCCCTCTGAGATGCCTATAAACATGTAGCAAGATGTTGCAATCTGACTTGTGCTTGAATTGCCTCCTTTAGGCCACTGATGAAACATTCTTTATAGAAAGAACCTATCAAGTTCTCTGTATGGATGGCTAATTGCTCAAAGGATGAGATAAAGTCTATGACTGAGCCTGTTTGGCTTAACTTGTTAAGTCACCCCAAATAATGAGGATCTCACTTGTAACCCCCATGGAGAGTTTTAACATATAGACTCCAAGCAACATAGTGCCCATATTATTTTTTATGCCACTCCCACCATCGCCATCATTCCAAATCCAAATACAAGACCCCACCCTGAGTTTCATCATCTCATTAGTAATGCCATGAAGGGCGAAGTAATGTTCCATTTGACTGATCCATCGTAATGGGTTAGAACTGCCAAACTTGTTCAAGACAACTTTAGGAAAACGGTTCCAGGTGTTATGGAGGGTAATTTATTGCTATGAGGACCCAAAGGGGCTTGCCAATGGCCAGATAGCCTTGAATGAGAAGTTTCTTCTTGGTGTGGCTCAATATGTTGTGCATTCCTATGTTCTTTTGCATGTCTACCACTAATTGTCAAATGTGTGAACTTCTCATCCAATATTTTCTCCAAGCGGTCTATTTTTGTCTCCAACTTCTTATCCCATGTCTACTCTGAACTATTGATGGTTTGCTTAAGGTGTAGAATCTGGCTATTAAGATCAATGTATTGAGCTTCCAGGTTGTCCAAACTACCGATAGTAGAACGGGTTTTGGGGTGTTGGTGTGAGGTGGTTTATAGGGTTCCGCAATGGGTGGGTTTCGTCAAATCCTAAGGACAAGGGAGTGTCAAGAGCTATAGCTCTCTAATATACGTGCAGTGTCTCAACCTAAGATGGTATTCGATGTTGAGCACTCTTTGGAGTTGAGAGACGAACTCATTATTTGACTGCAGTATACCCTACCCCATTGGTTACATGCTCTCTGGATTCCCCTTGGCCAATTATAAGTGGGCTCTCACAAACTTTGGGTAGAGACAGACCACCAGATCAATCATTCTAACAAGATCTACCAGTTGTGCCATCTTCAAGAGATCGAGACAAAGGGCCCACCACCCAAAGTACATTTCAGCGCAACCCATTTTGGTTTATTACATTGAGGCACTAACTGGTGAAATGCAATATCGGCTTAGAGACAGAGCCCACCACCCTTTTGATGGCCCAAGATATGGCTCTTAAAATTGACAGAAACATGCAATCATCTTAAAAGTCCAACATTCCTGGATATTCAAGGACCTTGACTGCCATGAAGCAAACTAAACCTAAAGAAAAGGCCTCATTTTCCCAACACGATATTCATGATAGAGATATGTTAGAGATGAGCGAAAAAATGGAAAACATGGAAATGAAATATCTTTCTCAATTAAAAGAGATGCGGAATCAGGTCATAGCCATGGAAAGATCTCAGACCCAACCAATTCAGAGAAATTATCCTCCAAAGACAAATTGGCCAAAGAAGGGTTCTAACCATGATAAGAGGCCTCCTAACTAGTTAGAAGTTGCTAACATGGTTGAGAACTATAAACCCTTCTGTATGGCATGTAAAGATTTCCATGAGGAATCCACTTGTTACTTTGCATGTATGTTCAGGAACATGGGTTTCCAGAGGGTAGCAGCAGTGAGCAGGGTTCAAGCGAGCCTGATTTTGTCAATGCAGTAGGTGATATCCACGCCAATCCTAGGGAAAGTTGGAAGCAAGCTAGGCAGTATAGTCAAGAAATAGATAACTTGACCAAAACCTATGGATAAAGGCCTTCTCATGAACGGATCCATGACATGCAAAAGTTAAAAGGTGTCGCCTACCAGAGAAAGGGATATGCTCGTCCCAGCATGCAGTATCCTCCCAAGGTAATAATTCCTAATGAGTCTAATGAGTTAAGTGTCGATTTAGGTAACTGGTTTAAAACTGCTAATATACCTATACCTGTTACTGAACTATACAAAATTCCTGAGCAAAGAGAGAAATTATTGAAAGTTCTAAATCCTCCTACTCCTAAAAGGTCGCTTTTTCAAAAAAGTAGAACAACCTTCCACAAGCAATAACAATGTCATGGAAGATCCCTTAGTAATTCTACATACCATGGACCCAAGAAAAGAAGATCATCCGCCCTTTTATGTATCACTCATGATAGGTGATCTTCTTCTACACAATTGTATGTTAGATTCAAGATCTTCATCCAACATCATGACCAAGAAGGTCATGCATCAACTTAATCTTAGAACATCTAGACCCTATCAGAATGTTTGTACCATGGATTCTAGACGGGTTGATGTGGTTGGCATTATTGAAAATCAACCAGTGAGGTTAGCCAAGTTTCCGGATATCCATGTAACTATGGACATCCTTGTCATAGATGTCCCTGATAAGTGGGGGATGTTAAGTGGGCTGCCACTTTAGGAGGTTGGATCCAAATGGATTGGTCTTATACCACTGTACCGGCATCAGAGGACTCATTGGTGAAATTGCATAATGAAAAAGAAAAGAAATATCATGTGGAAAATCCCAAGAAATCCTTAAATCAATATGTTTATAATACTTATGATCTTGGGAGTTATGCAATTAACTCTACCTTTCTAGCCCCTATTCAAGAAAAGATTAACAATGAAAAGGTAGATGAAATTTGGAAAATGAACTTTGATGGTGCTCATTCAAGAGCAGGAAAGGGGGCTGGGATTATCATTACTTCACCGGGAGGTAAAATTTTCAACTTTGCATATAGGCTAGAGTTTGAAGCAACAAACAATGTAGCAGAGTATGAGGCACTCTTACTTGGGATTGAACTAGCAAAAGATATGGGGATAAAAATGTTAAGTATAAAAGGCGACTCTGATTTGATAGTTCAAAAGATAAAGAACCAATTTGCATGTAAGTGTCAAAGATTAAAAAAGTACAGAAATGCAATTGGGACACCATGGAATTCTTTGATGCCTTAAACATAGAAGCCATTCCTAGAGACCAGAACAATGCAGCGGATAAGTTAGCAGTTTTGGCATCAACCCTTTAACCATCAGATGAGATGTTAAATGGTGACTGCACTTTAGAAATAAATGTCATACCATCAGTACCAAATAACATGGAACATTGGCAGGTTTTTAGAGATGATGAACAAATCTTAAAGTTTATTCACAATATTGATGAATTCTCAAACTTTAATGTCAATTTGCAAGAAGAGGGTAAAGAGTATTAGGGTGAGGGTGATCAATTCAACAATCATGTGCCTCGTGGCCTAGTGGCTTTTGAAAGCATTTTTGATAGGAAGGATAGAAGAAAGAACAGCATTGATTCGATGAAACCTGGGGATTATGTGCAAATAAACATTGGGTCAAATAAAGAACCTAAAATGATAAAAATCGGAAAAGGTACTTCAAAAAAGTAAAGGAATGACTTGATCAGTTTAGTTAAAGAGTATAGAGATGTGTTTGCTTTTACTTATGATGAATTAAAACTAAAAGCATATCGTGAAGATGTATTTCAGCACACTATACCTTTAAAGCAAAAGAGATAAAGTATGTCAAACCTTTCAGACAAAAATTGAGAAAATGTTAGCAGCAGGGATAATTGCACCTACAAGACATTCATCCTAGTGCTCTAACTTAGTGGTTGTTAGGAAGAAGAACGGAAGCATAAGGATATGCATTGACTTTAGGAATCTAAATGTGGCTTGTCAGAAGGACAACTATCCGCTTCCGAATATGGAAACCCTTCTCCAAAGGGTCACAGGTGCTAGCATGATGTCCATGCTAGATGGTTTTTCAGGTTACAACCAGGTGGTTATTCAAAAAGAAGACAAACATAAAACCACTTTCACAACTCCTTGGGGCACTTTTGAATACTTAAGGATGCCTTTTGGCTTATTGAATGCTGGGGCCACCTTCCAAAGGGCTATGGACTATGCATTCAAAGAGTTGATTGGAAAAATTATAGAGATTTATCAGGATGACTTAACTGTTTTATCCAAAGAAATATCTAGCCATGTAAATCACTTAAAGCAAGTTTTCGAAAGATGTAGAAAGTATGGCATTTCATTAAATCCAGCTAAGTCTGTCCTAGGAATCGATGAAGGAAAGCTCCTCGGACATATCATCTCCAAGGACGGGGTCAAGATTGATCCCGAGAGAATAGAGGCAATTAAGAAAATACCTTTGCCTAAAAACATGAAAGCCCTCCAATATTTTAATGGACATGTTGGCCGCCGATGTGCACACAGCAGCAGAAATCTTTTGAAGCTGCTTTGGGAATGTGTGGCCTTGGGGGAAAGCAAAGAGTTGGGTGTTGTCACCTGATCCCGACTCCTCCATTTAGGCAAACTCCTAACGAAGCCAAGGGGGGTAGACCCTACAAAGAGTTACTAAGGCTCTTATGGTTTTAAAGTGTTTTGAAATGTGTGATGAGGATGGGTGTTGTTTTAGGAGTTTTTTATTATTTACAATAAGATATTGAATCCAAGCATGTATTTGCAAAATAGTTTAGATGACACACAACAAATGATCATTTATAAGCAAAGCATCCACAGCATGATTATGATTAAAACATATAAATGACAATCTTCCAGATAGATAATAAACAAAGAAAATACTGAATAATTGTTGATTTATGAAATGACCAGTGCCAAAATGGAGTCACTGTCTTGAGTGCTTGGGATGCTTAAAACATGTTTGAGGTGTGCTTGGGAATGTTTTGCAAATGCTCTTGGTAAATTTTATTATAAATTTTGGGGTGAAGTTGATTATTAGGGGGATGGGGACCTCCAAGATATACCTTGAGGTACAAGAGATATGTCCGAAAACTAATCTAAGTGGCTTCATACAAGGACATGTGGGTTGGTCGGAGTCTCTAGGGTGGTGTTCAACACTACACCAACTAGGATGTAGCCTAACTGTGCCCTTAAGGTCTTGTTCCAGTGGTTCCCGCGTCCCCAGGCAGAATTTACCCACTTTCGATTGTTTGACGATCAACGCCAGATTTTCGTTGGTTTTCTTGGGAGTAAATTTTATTATGGTTGAAGTGGAATTAGATGTGAAGAATTAAACAATCTACACTGCTTCTGCGTATCCCACAAGTGGGTAGAGCATACACAGTGTAGTAAATGTTCGTTCTGATTTTATTAAGGGTTGTGAACAAGAACCAATGACCCTCCGATAGAGAGTGCTCTTGATCCGCCTTATGGTGAGATTCAAGAGACTTATGAAAAGATGAAAATGCTTGAAATGAAATAAACTACACTACCCAAGAATCTCTTTCAGGTCTAAGACCGTACTTGGGAGAGCAAGGGGGTTAGCAAAAATAAAACAAATGAACTCTCCGACAGAGAGCCCTCTTGATCTGCCTTATGGCAAGATTCAAGAGATTTTATGTTGTTTTTAACAGATTATATGAAGTAAAAAACTAAGTAAATACTTTATGAAATTAATTGAGCAAAAGGAACTACTCTAGCAGTATATCAAAACTTTTATGACTAATCTAGCAATCCAATCTAACTACTTGCAGGTATAAAGCAAAGACTAATGCAAAAAGGACAAGGGATGATACAAGCTTCCCCCAAATGGGGGAAGTGGGGTGTGGGAGCCTTTATCCCACTTGCTCTTTTATTAACTTTTACAATGATTTTGATTGTGTTTCTCCTTCTTGACAGCACAAGATAAGATGGGGGAATGAGAGAAGAGGGAAAAGGAATTATAGTTCTTTTCAAAAAGTTTAGGTCTTTACTTCTCTTGTTTTGCTTGCTTTAGTTTGATCTTCTTTGTTCACCTGAAAATAAGAGCTTTGGACACTAACTCGTTAATAGATTAGTAAATCAAAAAAAAATGAAGCTAAAATCTAGAGACCAAACTAATGTGCAAGTAACTAAGATTAAACTTCTAAGTACTTGAAAGCTTGAAAAATGAACTAAGTACAAAGTAGAAGTACTAGGACTAAATCTAAGAAATGAGTGGTGAAGAATACTTACTGTTGATTGATGTTGTTGTTTCAGTATTCACTTACTGAAGATGATGATGATGATACTTCAGCTCTTTACTAAAGATGATGATGATGATACTTCAGCTCTTTACTGAAGATGATGATGATGATACTTCAGCTTGTTTCAGTATTCACTTACTGAAGATGATGATGATGATACTTCAGCTCTGTACTGAAGATGATGATGCTGATGATGATGGTCCAGCTTCGTGCTGCAGTTGATGATGTTACAGCAAGCCATTCATTTGTTGATATTGTTGTTGTTGAAGAACTTCTAATGATAAAGATGTACCAACCAATGTTCCAGATGATGTTGTTGATGATGCCTCCTCCTCCCTCCTTCCGATGATGTTGTGTAGAGCCACACCTGTTGTCGTTGATGTCAGTAGAATACCCTTCTTGTTAAGGGGGAGTGTTAAAATAATGTAACTATGAAGAATATTCTACTTGTATTATTCCTCCTTCGGGAGATGTCTTTAATGTAAAAGGTCATGTAAAAGTCATGAGGTAAAACCTCCATTGTAAGTCGGGTCATTAGTACCCAAACGAATGTAATATAAATATTATTTGAGTCTCCCTGAAGAGGTCAGCCCAGTTAAGTTAGTGAGGCCGACCTAGTTAGGTTAAATGTCAAGTAAAAGGTAAAGTATAAATAGAGAGTGTTTCCTCTCATTTGTACCATCACTCACTCAAGCATTGTGCATTAGAGGAGAGAGGAAGATTGCAAAGGAGGAGGAGGATTACTCTTGGCTCTAGAGTTTGGTTTTGTCTCTATTCTTTATGAGACTTATTTCTTTGGGCATTGTATTTTGGTAATCTATAATGAGAAAGTTCTTGCTTGGTTTTCTTCCCCTTGAGAGTTTCCCACGATAAATTGTTGTGTACCTTGTGATTGTGTGTCTTTTAGAGATCCTATTTATGTTGTTGTTATTGTGAAAATGTATTAAATGCTAATGAAGTAGGAATCTAAGTTATTGTAGCATATAAACTTAACACTCCGAGCCCATATTCTTCAGCCTCCCGTGCCCAGGGTCAAGGGTTCCTCATGTTTTCCATGACCTAGCATAGATTTCATGCTTGAGAACCCCCAAGCCTCAATGACGAGCTACCTCCTCCCGACAATAGCACAATGGGAGGCCCATGTCTTCCAAATCTTCCTCTAGACAACATACTATCTTGAGATTCCTTCATTTGGCCTCGAATGTTAGGAAAATGGGTTTATCCCATAATAGACCTACTTCATTACTACTAGATCTTCTTGATCCTGGATTCTTTAGTCTTGTACATCTCCACCCCTGTATGGTCTCCCGTGCCCAGGGTCAAGGGTTCCTCATGTTTTCCATGACCTAGCATAGATTTCATGCTCCATTCTACTTTACTTTCATATCTTCTACTTTTTATAGGAGGTTGTTTGGTACTCCCGCTTTGTAATAACATCTTTGTACTCAACAGTCCCATTGACCTACTTTTATGGTCATTAGTTGGACATTAATAAAATTATCTTAACTTATCTATCTACAATCAATGGAAAGTAACTTACTTTTCAACGTAGGGTTTGAGGACAAAATTTTGAAATAAGCACAATTCCTTGTAAAATCCTTATTTGGAGATTGCCAGAACTGTATACATGAGTGCAGTCATTTCTATTATCATATATAGAGTAGAAAATTGTCGAGAGAGTAATCAAAGTTGATGGAAACTCCATCAAACACAATAAAGTGGGTGTGTGATCAATTTAGACTAAGTCACCCAAAAGATATAAGGATAAAGAACAAACTGTACTTTTGTACAAAACAGAAAACTACATATATAATACATGTTCACTAGACTAAGCCTCGTCATCAGTTCAAAGAACTCTTTGTTGTAGATCACAAATTCACAGCCAAAGAAAATCGGTAAATCAAAGATGTTCTTCACGAGTGTTACTTATCTCGGGCTTATTTTCAGTCCTTGATGAACCAGATTTTGATCTGGGGATATAAATTCTAATTTTCCTTATGTAAAGCTATTTTACCATTTTCAAGAATTAATAACTGCAACTAATTTGTAGTAAATCAAAGATGTTTTCATGAGTGTTACTTATCTCAGGCTAATTTCCAGTCCTTGATAAGCCAAATATTTATCTGGGGATCTAAATTCTGATCTTCCTTGTGTAAAGCTATTTTACCATTTCCAAGAATCAATAACTGCAACTACTTTGCCAAAAATCAGTGACGACATTATGAAGAAAATCTCACCTGGATGCTGTCTTGGAAATGAGTAGTGGTCTGTTTAGCATAGCTTTCAGAGAGCTTAAAATACATTACAACACTCATCCCTTCCCCATCACTTTCTCCCAGGAAAATGGCTGCTGGATATAATGGCATCTATAGAAAGCCAGATGAGACAGATACTAGTTAGAAAGCAAGATACCAGCAAATCAGAGGAAAGAGATGAATCCATCAAAACTGTATGCCATTTCAAAGATTACAAGCAAAAATAGATGAGCTACTGTGCATCTCAAAATCTCTAAAAATGGAACTAAAGAAACTTCAGCAAAAGGCGTTCCACCCTGTATGGATTTAAAAGAAATTTGACAAAACTACACATTTTGACATTTCAATTTTCAACCACTCTTTTAATATTGTTTACTTCACCTTCAAGTTCATATCTCTTCAACAATTTAAAATGGACCATTCAGTGAAAATACCTGAATATTTACAATCAATATAGGTGGCAATCCATCATTTGAGTCAAAAGTAGGAAGTTCCACATATTGAGCAATATGATCTATTTTTTTTGGACATACAAAAACATCTACACCAAATGGGTAAAATGCAGCATGATTTGGTGCAGACTCCTTTTTCTTGTCCCTGCAATAGCATTCTAGATATTTTAGTTTGTAAGTTGACATGGATAGCAAAACTAGCTATGCAATTTTATTTTCAAAGAGTAATCTGATATGGGCTCCTTTGAGTAAATGACAATATTGCATAGTTTCATTCTTACTACAAGCAACACACATACACCTTTTGATATAAAAAGTGCACCTTGATGCTGGCAAAAGACGAAAAGAGTCTGACTAATGCTTGAACAGAAATGAATGCACTCATCATACCTAAGATAACTTTCACCCCGAAGCTTGAATGTAGAAGGTTCAACAGAAGACCAACACCCTGGCATTTCTTTTCCGGGTGGACAAAATGGTACCTGGAACCCTGCTTTAGGTCTCTCTAGAAATTGTGTTGGAGAAACTGCATTAAATTGAACATTAGTTTCCAGTTCAGAAATGCAATGAACTTGAATGAGAATGCTAAAGATGTGAATATTCAAACTATTAAAAATAGCATTCAATCATTGTAGAGATTTTATATTCAGCAAAATCTATGTACATAACCTAAAAATAAGGGTAATGCGAGAGAAAATGTGTGATCCATAAACAGCCCCTACAATATATCAATATTATATCATTGATATAAAATACATATGTCCCGTGCAACTGTAATGTGACTAAAATCACATAAGTGGACTCATACACCTCATATTGTATTTCACAAGGCCCAAAGGGCTGCCATAGTCTAAACATCATAGCTAAATAAAAAGGCACATCTTTTGACTTGGGGATTACTTAGCCCTTAAACACACCTCCCTTTACTTAATTACTATGTTTTACAGGAGTTAGAGGATGCAGGGATGCATTTCATCAATAGCTAGAGAGAACCCCCAAATTTTAGGGGATGACATAGGGGACACACCCAAAAATACATAAAAAATACAATTTTAACATTTTAGTATCCAAATTGAAACGGAAATAATTAAATAAGAAATTCCATACATCCATACATCCTAAAAAAATCAATCATAATAATTAAAAAAAAACCACGGTAGCTGAAAATACCCACTTCTTAGATGTTGTTGTTCTCTCACTAAAATGCTCTAAATTACGTGTTTTAAGGTTCACAAACATTTTATATCAAGTATGTGTGACTTGGACTCAACAAAAACTCAACCATCTTTGAGCTTGGAAAAACTCAGAGGAACTTGTCAAATAGAAAAAAACTCATACGATAAGTTTTGTGCAGAAAAAATAATAGTGATATTTCCAATCCATAAAATCCGTAAAGCAACAATTTATTCATCAATTCATCTCATGATATATGATAATATAAAATTTGACACTCGACTTCTGTCTCAAAACTGAAACATAAATCAAAAATGGATTTAGGGTCTAACAAAAACCCATTCCCCTCTCCTTTTCTCCCTCCAAAACTGACTTTGTAAATTTTCTGTGTTTAAATCAGCTTGCTGGTTTTATGTCAAGTTTTTATGGTTTTATGCCCAACTCAATTTCTCATGAAGCTGGAAATAATTATAAAAATTTCAGACAATTAAAACACGCTGAAAAACACTTTTACAGGTAGAAAAAACTAAATACACATGCATGCAGACAGCTGACAGTTCCATATACTCCTGAGCAGAATGGAGTTGCAGAGAGGAAGAACAGGTCGATTGTAGGAGCAGCTAGAGCGATGCTTCATGATCAGAGTTTACCGTTCTTTCTTTGGGCAGAGACATGCAGTACTGCAGTTTATCTACAGAACAGGAGTCCCCATCGTGCCTTGGGGAGGAAGACTCCTGAGGAGATGTTCACAGGCAAGAAGCCTGATGTTGGCCATTTTTGTATATTTGGTGGTTTGACTTACTCTCATGTCCCTTCTAAGAAGAGCACAAAGTTTGATCCCACTGCAGAGAGAGGCATCTTTGTGGGGTATGATGAGACTTCGAAGGCTTACCGCATTTACCTTCCTGGCCAGAAGAAGAAGAAAAACCCCCACGGGGAAAACCAATCAGAGAGAGAGATTTTATTATTTCTTCTGAGAAAAATTCAGAGCAGTAATTTTCAGTCAAAATACAACTTATCTCAACCACAAAATACACCCAGCTGACTGCCTCGATATCTGTGCAATGCTGTCTCGATTTCTGTGCAAACTCCTTCTCGAAATTTGTGCAAAGAATATCAGCTCAGTTCTGCCCTCGAAAACTGTGGCCAACCTGTCTCGAAAAATGTGCCCAAACTGCTGTATGGTACAGCAATTAATGCTGAAGTACAGTCCTCGAAAACTGTGCCCAGAAACTCAGGAAATGTGCCCAGAATTGCCTCGAACTGCATGCTGTACGGACTGTAATTAATGCAGTGGTACAGCCTTGAAATTCGTGCCAGAAATAAATGCTGCTGCCTCGGGAAATGTGCCAAGAACTTTCCTCAAAATATGTGCAAAGAATCTACCTTGAAACTCATACCCAGAATCAAGCTGTACGGATTACTGAGCTCACCTCGAAATCTGTGCCTCTCATAAATGCTGAAATAGTGCCTCGATTTCTGTGCCCACTGAGACTCTCCAGAAATGGCTGCCTCGAAATGTATGCCCACTCCAGCTCTCTCTCTTCTCTTCACTCTCTTCACAAGAATGGAAACAAATTGCCTCCCTTTCCCTTTTTGTCCAAACCACAGTTGAGATTAGATGAGATCCAATGGATGAGATTAAATGCTCTCATTTAAATCTCATAAATATTAAATTCACTCACCCACTTAAATTTATCAAAAAGTGACTTTAATCTCTAAAGTCAATTAAATGCTAATCTCAAGTCATTTAATGCAAGGGTCACTTTATTTCCCCACTTAAGTGACTTAGGCAAAAAGTCACTAGGGAAACACTTTCCTAGGTACAAAAATCAACAAACTTTTCAGTCGTTTTTCCTTGTGTTTTTTCACGGGGGGTCTGCAGGTCCACATAGGGCTCTAACTCATAAGTTTGAGGAAAATTTCAGCCGAGTTTGGAGAGTTTTGTCCAGCTTGCATGTTTGTGAGCCTTGGGTGGGGAGGTCTCCTCATCCATCCCGAAACTCAATCTCGTCCTCTCATCCCTAAACTACTGTGAAACATAGTGTTTACCTTATGTTTGACCCCGATATAACGTATGTAATCTTTATTTAACATATCTAATGGACTTAGGATCCTATAGATACTTTCCTTCCTATGTCATGTTTTTTGGGCATAACAGAAGCAGCCCAAAAGTTTGCATATGACTACTAGTACCTAACTAGCTTAATATTGTAATGAACATAATATATATATATATATATGAAGTGTCAATCCATCCCAAAACACAATCTCGTCCTCGTGTCCCTAAACTACTGTGAAACATAGTGTTTACCTTATGTTTGACACTGATATAACGTATGTAATCTTTATTTAACATATCTAATGGACTTAGGATCCTATAGATACTTTCCTTCCTATGTCATGTTTTTTGGGCATAACAGAAACAGCCCAGAAGTTTACATATGACTACTAGTACCTGACTAGCTTAATATTGTAATGAACATAATATAAAAATGGCATATCCTAACTAAGGGATGTGAGCTATCTAAAGGACATGATTATTCTATCATTGTGACTAATCAATGCATATAAGTATACTGTCTCATGGTATTATAATGATATCAACTTATCTATCATATTCTTATTCATTATTTATATTACTTGTCATATATGGATTTCTATTCTTTGTCCTTCTTATGTTGGATATTTGTTAGTAAATGAGCATTTATTTGTTTCATTGGTATTAGAGATTCATTTCTGATTCTGATCTTTGGCCACACCTCTTTTCAGACATTGTCTTATTCTGCCTTTCAACTACCCACCTTATTTTTCAAGAGTTTCTCTGAATTACTAGGTCTTTGACCACAATAGTCCCTTGGCCATTCCAAAAAAGTTTCCCTTTGCAACAAAAACTGTTGGCTTTTGGTCCCCGCACAATTTTCTGAGCTTCTTTGGCCACAACATGGCCTTTGGCCATTTTAAGCATTTCAGTATGCAAACTCTTGAAAAGAAATGAAGGCAGAAATCAAATATGGTAGCAACACCAGTTATTTAGAAAGAATATTGTGCAGGGTAAATCGTCAAAAGGATAAGCCTCAAGAAATTAGAAGGGAATCTCTTCAAGTACAATCAAAATTGCAAACAAAGAATACAAAGAGAGTCGTCCAACTACTCAAATTTTGTCACAGAAGATTCAGAAAAACGACCAAACTGTCAAGGAGTAAACAAAATTGTGGGCATTTTGTGTGAATAGGAAGAACAAGCCAACTGGTCATTTTTGTTTTTTGAAGCTATCATGATTGCAGCAAACCACAAGTATCACAGAGAAAAAAGGGACAGGGGAAACACAATACCACTAAGAGAACATAAAATTAAGGTCATAACAGAATTTCTAAAACTGTATCTTGGAGAAGTGGAATAGAGATTTCCAAGATCAAGGTCTTAAATCAAATTCCAAAACGGTACTGTTATCACATCTATAGTAGCTGGGCTACCATATTTTTCAGATCAGATTCCAGTTCTTTTTCCAGCCAGTCCTTTACATTGAGATGATTGAGATGAGCATCAGATGAGCATTCATTCCAGGATCACTCATATTTTAGAGCAGCCCATTTGCAGTATGATCAGCCTTATGGCATGACTGAGTCTCAGGAACTCAGATTTGTTGAACGATGTAGCCATTTTTTCCAAGCAGTATGCAGTGTCCAGATTTGCAGCAGCAGGTTTCTAGTTGACAGATGATGATTCAGGTGATTGGTACAGGTATATGGCCATGGAAGGTATATGGTTGTGTATTGGTTTATTATTGCTTTGTTGGTTATCCTTATGGCTTGATTTAGCATTTAGTGGTTATGACCTAGCGGTCTATTTATATATTATGGATATGGTTGTTACTTATATCTATTTAGTCTTGCTTGCTCAGAATGTATGAAGTTCTTGTTTATACTCATTGGTTTCACCCTCCCTAGGAGAATGGAGGTGATCATTCCCACCAATATTTGGCTTGCTAGTGTTGGCTCCACTTTTTCACTCTCTTCATCCATTCGTCACCATCCAATCTCATTGTTTCCTTAACTTACACCTTAGCCTATGATATGGAGGATTCCCTCACTCTTGCCTCTTTGTTGGATAGCATCCCTATTTAGTTGTGTCTCAGCTCTGAGTTGTGTAAGTTGTGTTGGCTGAAACTTGAAGTAGATAAGACTACCATCATTACATGTCTATGGAAATTATTGTATATCTTTTGTAAATGCCCATTGAAATGAAATTCAAAACCTGTGTTTCTAGACACAATAAAGTTAGGGCTATGGAAATGAATGAAATGTAAACTCCCCAATAAAGGGAAATGAAAGGCCAAATAAAAAGCAATGGTTAAATGAATGTGAAATCCAAAGATTGTTGGCCAGTGAAATTAAATGAATGAAAGGCCCAAAAAGCAGTGGTTATATGTATGCTATATCCAATGATTTGCTGGCCTTAGACTGTAATGATTTATTCCTCATTAGCCTGCGAGTTGTGATATGAGATGGAGTAAGGGACAGCTAATTCTAAGTGTCCCCTAGAGTCTTGAGTTAGGGTTTGTCGAGCACCTAGTCATGGCGGCTCTATAAAAGATCCTCACGGAGTTGTATCAGCTTGGATGTGAGTTGTAGACTTCTGCCAAGGTTGAATAACTAATAAGCACTTCCCAAGCAACTTATCCCATTTGTGAGACACTGCCATCCCCTGTGTTATTTTTATCCAGCATAAGCTTGAGTATCCCTTATCCAAAGTATCATGGTGTTAAGATTGTTGAGTCATCCCTTAGCCTTGCCTTCCATCCATCCATCTTCACCCATCACTAGAAACTTATCACAGTCATGAAGTGAGTATATTCTTGAGGTTATGTTCTGAGCTATTATTATTATTAAAATTTACATTGAATATCTTGTTTTAACCGCCAGTGAATACTACTTTATGTTTATAGTCTTGCTATTTGAATAACTTATGAAGCATGTCATATCCAATTACACTTACAGCATTTTTGATGTTAGCCTTGGTCATATTATTGGTCAGTTTGACCAAGTCAACCATAGGACATGGGATGTATTAGACCAGTGATGTTAGAAATTGATGATATATGGTCTAGCATTGTCCACCAGGTGGTTCCATGCAGCAGTTACAAGTTTTAGATGATGATTTGGTATATTTTTATGATTTTGATCATTTACATATTATTATTTTTAATCTGTCCGGGCATGGTTATGATATTATATTATTATTTTTATCATTCTGGTGCAGATTTGCCATTTGAATGGCCTGGCGGAGCAGTTTGACTTTTTATTCCTTTCACCTAGGGCACTACAGAGAGAGTATGGGGTCCAGCTATTGGCTTTTACTATATTGCCATACTCCCGGACATATTGGTGCAGTCAATTTTGGCCCCGGGTGACCAGGCAGTGAGTTACAGGCATTTCTATCTTCTACATGTGATTTACAAAGGCATAAAAAATGGTAAAATGGCTACAGAGGAATTCGATTTGGGCTACTGAGGCAAGGAAATGGTATGAGGTTGATTGATATGATGTGTGTGGCATCTCCCACACCTTCCATAGCAGTTTCAGTAGTTAGTGGGACCCACACACTTCCCGGGCTCATTTTTTGTGGTTTTATTGTGTCTTTGAGGGCACACGACTTGGCCACATGGTCACATTATTGTACCTTGATGTTATATTTTATGTTATTGTGCCATGGGGACACACTAGAGAGGGATTACATCACCCCCTAGACCCACCATGAGCTTCATGTTATATTTCCTAGTCACTTTATGTGGGACGTCCTCCCTAGGGCGATTTGACTAGTGTGTTTTCTTATGTTTTGGAGTTGATCCTTGTACTTATTGTTGAGCTCATCTCAACCGTTGATTAGAACATTGTATCTTTTAAGCTTAGCCACTCATTAAAAAGCTGGTTAGGGTTTTGGTCTCTCCCATTCCTATTTAAAGGAGAGACCCTCTCATTGTAAAGGGACTTTTGGCTCTTGGCTTCTCGAATAAAATACATTTTTGCAAATACTTGTGCTCTGGTTTTGGATGTTGGTTATGTCGATTGAAACTGTTCTTCCTCTGCACTAAGGGTATTGGTGATTATTTTGCACATCTATCTTACAGCAAATCTTATCTTACAGCAAATCTTATCTTCCTTAAGCCTCCACAGTGATCCTATTTCCTTAATCTAGGGTTCTACACCTATCACCTTACGTACCCTATTTCCATAGCTTGATCTGGTGATCTAATTAGATCTCTCCTGTCGGGAGTAGATTAAGGTCTCCCCCTTTACTATCTCTGGCTTTGATAGTATAAAGTGAAGGATGCCTCGACTGGCATGACAATTAATCCTTTTGGGAATCGAGGCTCTTGTAGTTCACCACTTTGGTTGCCTATTCCCTCTACCATCCTATATAGGATCCATCATTAGGGGCAACTACAAGATTGGTGATAACAGGTACATAAAAGCTTTTATTAAGGGATATTCTACGCTCTACTCTACATCAATTTTGTGGGTCCCTCGCACTCCGTGCACCCACTTATTACGAAGAATAAAAAAGTTTTGTAATCAGAATTTCAACAACAAAAGAAACTATCAACTCATTTTTTAGAACTTACTTTTGAAATTGATGTGAAGAATTAAAAAACAAGTTACTAATATGTGGAGAAGAAAAAAATTGCCTTGACGATGAACTTTATCATTTAAAACACAAGGTGACTAAATATGAGCAAAATAACCAAGCATCATAACAACCAATTCAAGATCTCAATAAATAATTTGACAAAGTTATCACTGAAAAAGATTAAATTTCTTGCCTAAAAGATCATAGTCAAAAACTACTTGCACTAATCAAGAAGTCAAAGGACATGAAACAGTACAATCAAAAATTAGAATAGGAGAATCAAGGCCTCGAGAAGAAGCTATCAGAAAAAGATGAAGAAAGTTCTAGCCTGGGGAACCTTAATAAGAGGTTGCTTGAACAAATCAAATGGTTAAAAGATGAGCAGCTCAAAAATCAAGACCTTAAAGATAGTGTCGACAAGCCAAAGAACGATGAAGAACTTTCTCACTTAAGGATCATAATCAAAGGTTACTTGCCCAAATCAAGAAGCTAAATAATGATAAGTCGCTACAGAGAAAGCTAGAGCAACTTGCCAACAAAGATCCAGCAATCGATAAAGAAAAATGATCAATCCCATTGAAATAAAGAAGTCATCAAATGAAAGGAACCAACATAGATCCAATCGAAATCTTATCAATGAATCAATCACCAAAACTATTAAAAGATGAAGGTTCCAAAACCAAGACACAAGATACGCGGATGCCTTATCGTCATTGTAATTATAAAGGTCATCAACAAATTAAACCAGACAAAATCAATATGAAAAGCTAAGTGAAGACCATATTATATTGAAGAGAACTTCAAGTGTAGAATCCCATCATTTCCCAAATCACAACTCCTCACCACGTAGTTTTGCAAAAATTTCAATTAAGGTCAATTGACCCTTTCACAATAAGACAATTCTGCTCAATGTTGCGTAACTCATATCATCTTGTATCGTCAACCATCCAGCTTCAAGAAGAAAGAATCATAAGAAGGCATTACAAGCCTAACAAAAACATAAAGCTTTTCCATAAATGTTTTTGGAGGACAAAGCATTTATAAAGGGGGAGGCAATGAAATGAACATTCAAATAAGTCCTCGGATGCAGGTGAGGTCAGAGAGGGGCACGACGTGGCAGGTTGGAGGCATGCTGGGTCCGAGCTGACACATGCTGTGAATACGGTTTTATGAGGGAAGGTGGTATGGAGGGAATCCTAGCGTGCTTGTGTGTGCAGGCAATCCCCCATATGTTAAGGTCGAACATGGTACATAATGTTGTGATTGCCAAACAAGGTGGTACGAGGAGCGAGTGGCTGCTGACGAGCGTAATTATGGAAACTGGTGTGGCGAGTTCTGGATTTTCGAGTCTGGAGGGGAAGGTTTTGTCCTCCTTAATGGGATTTTCCTTCTGCATATCTTTCGTATCCTTTGGCCTATGTGGGTTTGTTTTTAAGCGTCGAACGGGGGTCTCCATTGGGCCTACGAGCGGCAGTGCTATTTTCCTGTGTTGTATTGAGGAGGGTCGTGATGAGCTCTATGTGTTCATCGTCATGGGTATGGAACCGGTTGGGACGTTGGGAAGTCCGGAGAATCGACGGAAGCAATGGGTGAGCCGCAAACAAACCAGGGTTGTGCAGGTGGCATGGCATTACCGCCAACATTTTTAAAACCGGCCAAACTGGAACCGGAACTGGCCGGTTTGACCGGCCAAGTACCATGGATGTTCAAACCGGTAGACAACCCGAAACAGGGTCCAGTTCAGTAACGAACCGGCCATCTTGATGACTGAACCAACCGGTTCGTTATTGAACCGAACCAAACCGGCTGAGTCCGTAAAAAATCGGTCGACCAGCTCGTCAATCAAATCCACGGGCCCAGGACAGGAAAATAATGAATTTAAATTGTTATTTTTTTAAATCACAAAACCTAACCCTAATGCAGCCCATGGTTCTACTAGTGCTACTACTAGTGCTAGGGTCGTAGATGTCCCTGAGGAGTCTAACTCTGAGGTGTCTACGCCAGATGTTGATGTTGAGCATTCCATTTCTAGCAGTGGTGCTAAGTTTGATGATTGATTAGTTATGAATCATGACTCATCAAGATCATGTTTTTGGACAATAGAGGATATTGAGCCTCATTGATATTGTATTTTGTTTCAAATTCTAAGATATATGCTATGAGACTTTACTATGTAGTGCACTTGGTGCCATTTTGTGACCCATACATGGTTTATGGTATATATATATGAGTAGAGTTTGCATATTATGTGTTTAATGGTTTGAAATCATAGCTTGGAATGTTAAATATAATTTTTATGATTAAAATTGTGGTTTTTTTTGTATTTTTTAATAGTCCGGTTCATTGAAATCAAACCACTTTGGTTCATTACCGATTCCAGTTTCGATCCGAGTTGACCCCTGACCGATTCGATTCCTGATTCCAGTTTTTAAAACATTCATTACCGCACGTCCATCCCCCCGTCCATTAGAGCAGATCTGGAAGTGATGGAAGACGGAGTCTGGTGTGAGGTTCTGGAGAACACCCCGTCGCTGGATTCGGCGGTGCTAGAGAGATGGATACAGGACCCAGGCTCTTCGAGGGCTCGACAGGGCCTGTATGAAAAGACAGTCACGCTATGCTGGGTTATTAAAGGTCCCCTGAGCCGCGTCCTATTGGAAAGATAGGAGAAGCAGGGGGGTGATGAAATTCCTTTGGCCTTCTAGAAAGAGTTGTAAGCAGAAACTTGTCTCTTGCATATGAAGATTGACGCAGTGGGGAAAGAGCTTGGCATTCCCTATCTCCCACAGATGGGTGTGTTTGCTTCTGCATCTACGGATGAGCCAAAGGAAAGCGGGAAGGTAGCTGGTGGTGATGGTGGCGATGGTGAGGTTCCTCCGCTCGCGAAGGATCAGCTGCCGTAATGGCCCTTTGGATTGCGTGTGTTTTGGTAGGTCCATGTTTATGGTTAATGCTTGCTGTGTTTAGTCTCGGCGGCTTAGGCAAGTTAGTTCTTTTGTCGGGCCGGGGGGTTTATGACTGGTTTACTGGTAATGCTGCGTATAATTGCGGTCCTGCTCTTAGGCTGAGTTTTGTTCTGGTAGATCTCTGGGCTATGTTGAATATTTGGTGGCATGTATGCCCTGTTTTCTCCTTCGGGGGAGGGACCCTAGGGGATATTTTGTGTTAGATTCTCAGACTGCACTACTGATGATTCAGACTGATAGAAAGGAAGCTCAAAGGACCACTGCTGTAATTTTTTGTATAGTATGTTAATATAAAGAATGCTTATTTACAAAAAAAAATGAAATGAACATTCAAATAAATAAATAATATAAATGAAGTGTCACATCATAACTAAGGGACATGACCTATCTAAAGGAGATGACTATTCAACCATGGTAACTAGTCAATGAATATAAGTATACCATCACATAACATTGTAATGATAACAACTTATCTATCATATTCTTATTCATTATTTATATTACAATTTACTTGTCCTATATGAATTTATGTTCTTTGTCCTTCTTATGCTGGATATTTGTTGGCTAATGAACTTTTGTTCATCTCAAATACTAGCCAATTGAAACATGCACACCATGACAGCAAACTCAGTTGTTGCATTGTTTTTGTACAAACATACTTGAGCAAATATCTGACCGGTTGTGAGAAGTTTTGAAGCATAAAAAACAAGAGTACTACTTTCTAATTTCGAGAAGCTGAACACATTACAAGCAACTGGCATCTATCTAGCAAACAATTTCTTTCAAACATCAACTTGTTGATCCTCTATGTCTAAATCATTTTCTTAATCTGATCACATACAAATGAACTTATGGAAATATTTGTAGCTTACGGAAATTAGCGTTCTCATGCCCATCTGTTGATTTGCGCTTGAAAGATAGCTTGAGCAATGATGCCTTTTTTCTAAAGGATGGTGGACCAGGGCTTAATGGTCTTTTCTTTTCAGTGAAGCTGACATTGGGAATCGCCAATCGGGGTAAACAAGATGTATTCAAATGCTTCCCACAATGGTCAAGTACCCCTCCTTCCTCACATTCTGAATCATCTGTTCCTTCTGTCAAAGCATTGGAGTTTCCTTGGGGAGCTTCTGACACTTTAGTTTTCCCATTTTTGTTTTCATCTGATGAAGCAGGGACGTCACTGGAATTTCCTGTTTCATCAACATTATTTTGCCCATGAAGTCCATTCGCTTCACAAGCAACATTATTGCCTTGGTTTGGAAATTTTTCACCCATAGTCTCATCTAATTTACTCGCTTTTTCACTGGAGGTCAAAGTTGGGCCATTCTCACTGTAGCCATCATGCTTAGATGGTCTATCTTTAAGATATTCCACACTGGTCCGAGGTGTTACTTGAGCACTCTCTGCATAATTCAAGGAGTTTCCTATTGAAGTCAAAAAATCTGCCAACATGGAATAAGCATAGCAGTTTATCTTCCAAAATAGGAGAACACTTGCAGATACTTGGATTAAAAATTCACAGTGCTTACTAAATCAACCATAGGAGAACCTTATTGATATGGATGGGATATAAATTTATTACTAATAGAATCTGTTATGCAGCAAACTGGTAGATTTTGCTATCTGCCAGAAAATAGATAAATTTAATTTTACCTCCTTGAACACTTAAGAAATCTTCATCACAGTCTGAACCCAAGGAAGCTGCAGAATCAAACCATGCTTCTTCATTGCTTCCCACTGCAACAGATAAACAAGCATACTGATTCAGTACTAATAGTTAAAATATTCAATCCTGATCAACAAAACATGCCAAAATTCAAGCCTGATCAGTAACATAAATGTTATAACATGCTAAAGATTTCCTCAAGGAAAGAGCAGCCATATAGAATTCCCGTTACTACTCAATAACCAATTTAATTTTG
The DNA here is from genome assembly GCA_027924585.1 of Larix kaempferi. NCBI lineage: Eukaryota > Viridiplantae > Streptophyta > Pinopsida > Pinales > Pinaceae > Larix > Larix kaempferi. The sequence continues at coordinate 1,129,004 of BSBM01000590.1, forward strand.
TGCTTTCATTCATTTATGTTTCTCCTACGTATGTGAAATGAACAAAAATTCATTCACTAACAAATATCCAACATCAGCACAGAAAACAGAAATCCATATAGGACAACACATATTCATATAATTGAATAACATAGAATGAATAGATATGATTACAATGCCATGTGATGGTATACTTATACACATTGACTGGTCACCATGGTTGATAGGTCACATCCTTTGTTGAGTATGGTTGCCATTGATGACAAGCCATTAATGACAAAGGAGTAACAAGGTTGATGACATGGGTGGTTTGGGCATTGGGACACTAGGTGGTCCAAATGACCCATTCCGTGGTCATTTGTGGCTTGATGGGGTAATGGCACTTCGACATTATATGATCATGATGGAGCTTGTATGTAGCTTCAAAAAAAGTCTTTGGTACCCATTAATGTCTTCTTGAATGTGGTAACTATGGTGATAAAGGCTTGGTACTTGTAACATGAGAAGAAGCCCATATGTATGGTGAAGAAGCTTTGAACCCACAAGATGGTCTTTAAGCCCACACACTTGGTTGCTTGTTGATCTTTAGCCCACAAGCTAAATGAAGGTACTTTGACGAAGATAATGTAGCCCATGTTCATATGGATGGTTTGAGAAGCCCACGCAAATGATGAAAAAGCCCATACGTTTGAAGTCCTTAATACATTACATGAAAGACCCATTACTTTGTGATGAATGCACTATGTTGACATGGAGACCTTAAACAATTTAAATAATGACATGGCAAACTCATTACACCTTGAACAAAGTAAATGATGACATGGCCATTACACCTTGACCTAATTAGTTGATAATATGGCATGTTGAAGATCATTGATGATGACAAAAAACCTTTGGTGCTTAAACTCAAATTAGAATTTAATGGAACACAACCACAGAAATAAACATGAAGTCAGCTCAGTTTAAATAAGACATTTAAAGGGAAATAAAATTCATAAACAAGTCAGCTCATAATAATATTTCATGAAAAAATGTGTATAAATAGAAGGAAATCCGCCTCATTTCAGAGGTGTGGTAATGTGGACAGAGCTCTGATTTTCGGACACCCTCTGAGGAAATTTTCAGGTATACAGTGAGGCAGCCACAGTAGTGAAGAATTTTTTTAGCTCTGTTTTAAAAGCTTTTTTGTGCTCAGAATTTCGGGTTACACAGTGACTGAGGCAGCCACAGTGGAGGCATCCGAACAGCAGCATTAGACAGCGAGTTTGACTACTTTTGGACTGATATTTGACATTCTTGAGGACTACATGTTGAACTACTTGAGGACTGTATGTGAAGACTGCTTGTAAGGGCAACTTGTCAAGCACATAATGATTGACACAAGAGCAGAATTGAAGGACATTATTTGGACATTCTTAAGGACTGTTTGTTGAGACATCTCAGGTAGCTGCAGTTCTATGAATTTCGAGTTTCCAAGATAATTGTGTTTGATCTCTGTTTACTCAAGAAGGTGCCGAGCTCCTAAACAAGAACACAGTCCGAATTTGTACTCAGTCAGCTCAGTTATACACAGTCCGAATTGTTGAAACAGTCAAAAGATTGAATTTCTGGTATGCATGACAGTTTGAATCAGTGTTACCAACCACGGCCGATTTATCGCGATATGCCGATAAACCGCAATTTTTCTCCAGTCCCGATTTTTTAACAAAAACTCACTCTAAAAATCGGCCTGATTTTTCGCCGATTTTTCCCAATTTTTAGCCGATTTTTCCCGATTTTTTGACAGGGCATGTTAGTGGCCGGAAAAGGGGTTTTTAAAGGCCGCGGATTTACTTTGTTTTGGTTCATTTGGAAGCTACAGCCAAGGAGAGGAGAGCTTCTATTTTGCCCAAGGAGGATTTTATTCATCATTTCACTCACCATCAACGATCAGATTTGAAGATTAGAGCTTTGCATTTGGAGTTTTTTTCCAAATTTATCACATTTGTTATATTTTTGATGATTCAGTATTCAAGAGTAGGACACGATCCATTTTAATGTGTGATGTATCTCTAGACATCTTATATATCTTATATATCGGTTTTCTTTCCACATTCATGTGGCAATATGTTTATTTGATGTTATTGTTGCTTTGGATGTTTAAAAAATTGAAAAAAAATGAATATTTTTGTATTTTTTAAGTTTGTCGATTTATTGCCGATTTTTGCCGATGTGCTGCCGAGATATCACGAAACGATGTTTCATGGACCCTGCCGATTTTTTCGCCGCGCCGATATTTGTAACATTTGTTTGAATGTTCAGTGGAATGATGATGATAGCAATATATACACAATGATGTAATGTATGTTTAGTATACACAGTGATGACATATATGCTCAGGGGTACACAGTAATGTGCTAAGAAAAGTTTACCCAATGATATGCTACAGTGATGTATGATTACAAGTGTTTTGACAGTGCTATAATTGATAAGAGCTTGAGTCAGTAACATGCTTGAGTTGATGACCTTTGATGAGCAGCATGTGAGCAGATGGTTGATTGAGTTGATTTGACAAAACAGAAGTCAAAGATAAGTACCGCAGATTGATGATATGACAGTTGACAAATCAATGAGATAGTGATCAGTATGTGAAGGCAAGCTAGGTCTTGCAATTCTTCGTAGTTGGAGCTAAGAAAACCAAGCTGGGCCTTGGAATAGGAGTTGGTGCTCTTTGGTCAGTTGGTGCTGATATAATTGGAAGATTGAAGTTTTCATTGTATTTCACATGAAATTATAAATAAAGTTTACTACATTTGTCTTGCGATGTGTCTATTATGATTTATGTTGATGACATGTAAATTAATGAATGTTGATATAGCTTAATGTGAAATAATAAACTCTGTCTAAGTTTTGGAAGTGAAATTTGCTAAGAGTGCTACCACACTAATTCAACCCCCCCTCTCAGTGTGCCATTGTGTCCAACAATTGGTATCAGAGCGGGCCTTCACCACGATCCTAGCAAGCTTGAAGGAGATCCGTGGACAGAAAATGGAAGGACAAGCAGAGTTATCAAATGATGAAGTTCCAATATTTGATATGATAGATTACTTTGGATGGAGAAGCAAGATGAAAGCTTATCTGAAGAAGTTTGGTGTCTAGGAGATTGTGATCAATCCACCCAATCCGTCCAACAAGAAGACCAAGACAGCTGCACAAAAAGATGCCAAGAAGGACAACACCATTGCCTTGAAATTTCTGGTGTATGGACTCTCAAGCTCTGTCAAATAAAGTATAGGAGAACACACTTCAGCGAAAGACCTATGGTTTAAGCTGGAAAGTGAGTACCAAAGAAGAAACCAAGACACAAAGAAGGAAACGAAATTCAAGCCCACTGAAGATGTGAAGAAAGAAGTGCAAGCATCAAACATCATGGAAGGTAAGGATCCTTCTAATTGTAGTAGCTCTGAATGTGATGATGTTGAAATCCTACTTACAGAAGATGATAAGGAAGACGTGTTGAAAGCCAATCATGCACTTACATATACCCTAATGGATATTGATCTCAAATACAATCTGAGGCTTAAAAAGAAAATTTTGAGGTCATTCGGAAAATACCAAAAGGAGACAGTGGTATTGCTCAAGAAACTGAAACACAAGAACAAAGGGTTACAAGATGAGCTAAAAGACAAAAACGATGAAATTGAAAGATTGAATGCCAAACTGATTAGTCATGCAGAAGAACAAGAAGACCCTAATGAAGACTCAAAAGGGTTTAAAGAAACAGGGAAGGCTAATATTGATCTGAAGATTCAACTTGAGGAAGCCAAAAGGATAGAAGATGTTTTGAAGAACGAGTTGGATGAAAAGGAGATAACATGCCAAAAGCTTGAAATGAAGGTGGTTGAACTCTGGAAGAAACGTGAAAACTCTGATGCATATGTCAAGTTCAAAAACAGCTCCTCAATTATCCTGGAAGAGATCTTGGATTGTTAAAGATCTTCATTTGACAAATCTAGTCTTAGTTACAACAAGGAAGTAGAAAATTCTGAAGTTGGGACATGGATTCCTAAGACTCCTGAAGCAAGCCCTTTAATGTCCAAGAATGAAAGCAAAGCTTCTCGTCAAGAACCTGCACAACATAAAGAAGACTTCAAAAGATCAGAAAGACGTCAAGAAGTTGGTCCCACTCCTCAAAGCAGATTCAGAAAAGAAACAACTTCAAGATAAAATCAATCACTCATGTATGGAGATGGTTTTAATAGTTATTGCTATTCATGTAATGATTTTGGTCACAAGGCTATGGATTGTAGTTTCTATGAAAGAAGAAGTGTTGGAAGTCCCAACAACATAGTTAGATGTTGGACATGCAATCATGTTGGTCACATTGCCATACTATGAGATGTTATAGTTGTAGTGGCTTTGGTCATAAAGCCCAAGACTGTGCAAGTTCAAGAAGACAACCCATGATGAGTCCCTCATACACATCAGCTAAAAGAGCCAATGAAGCAAGGAAGACAAATAATGATGAAGGAGCAAATGCTAAGACAAGTGCCAAGAAACAAGTCTAGGTGAAGAAGATTGAACAGTTGCACCTAGGAGAAGTTGATCAATGCAAAGGAGATGGCTGCCATGTGGCAAGCCAAACTTGAGGTCCTTCAAAGACCTTAGCACATCTTGAGTGCATGAAGTTTGGAGGATGGACTCAAGGGAAATTGATGGTTACTCCAAGCAATGGAATAGGTCCAAGGATCATGGTCACAATTGGCATGTTGATAGGGAGTATGGTTAGCAAATGAAGTGAAGCAACATGATGATGTTTGGAAAATTGTCCTTGATACATGCTTACCTTTTATGAATTTACTAGATGATTGTTGAGTATGACTCTCTCTAGCTTTGGATATGATTGACAAAGAATATCTTAAAGAAACACTTGTTGTTGGTATCTAATTGTATGACTTATACTGAACAAACATACAAGAGAAAACAAAGAACAAGGGCAGCAGAACCAAGTGACACAATTGAAGTTTGCACAGTTCAAGTGTTGAAGAATCCAAGGTAGCACAGTTCTTGAAGACACCAGTTAGTCAGGCAGATCTGAAGATTTTGTGAAGGACATAAAGGAACATAAGTGAAAGCATCTGAAGGTCTATCAAGCACTTTTATTAAGCACATTACTAGCATTGTCTATAGCCACAGAGATTTCGTCCTGATTCAACTGTCCATTTGGCTATTAATACACCAGTCAAAGTTGGAAAGCAGTTAGTGGTGAAGAGCAGATAGCTCGGTAATTGAAGAAGTCTACATGATCTTGGTCAAGAAAAATTGAAGGAGATTGGAATGTTTAAAATAACTACAGCAGCATACTTAATGTTTAAAATAATAGCAGCATACTTAATGTTTAAAATAACTACAGCAGCATACTTGATAGTGGGAGCAGCTAGCAATACATTCATGATGAGAGATGATGATATGTCATCATCACCTTTGTTAAGTTGTGGAACAAATTGTAGTGAGTTTTGTGAGATGAAAAGGTGCAGATCTAACATCAAAATCCTCTCAAATCTTGTGCTTCCAAAGGCAGATTCAAGCCTATTAAATGATATATCAGTCCTAATCAAGCTCAGAATTTGAGCAGCCTAGGAGTCTTGTTGGAAAAAGAGCATGTGGACTCATGATGGTAGATGTGAAGGCATCTGAAGATTTTTGAGAACTCGGGACTCTTCAGAAGCACCAGAAGTTACTTATTTATCTCAGACTGTCATTATCCAATAAAGAAGTTTATGCTAATCTAACTTTTGTCCATTGATTCAATGGCCTATTTATTGTTAAAGACATCCAAAGTGAAGACAAACTTTCAAAAGTTACTTCAAATCTGATTGATGAATTTGAGGTGGTCATCACAGTAAGAACAACTATAAGAAGTCTACATGAAAGGGGGAGCAAACAATTCAGCATGATCTCAGAAAGTATTCCAAAATACAATTTTTCTTGGGCTTTTGTGAAGTTTTTGATGGATTAATGTTTGGCCCTTTGTCATTAATGTCAAAGGGGAGAAAGTTGAAGACATGTTGCCATCAATGACAAAGGGGGAGTTTGTTGAGTATGGTTGTCATTGATGACAAGCCATTAATGACAAAGGAGTAACAAGGTTGATGACATGGGTAGTTTGGGCATTGGGACACTAGGCGGTCCAAATGACCCATTTTGTGGTCATTTGTGGCTTGATGGGGTAATGGCACTTCGACATTATATGATCATGATGGAGCTTGTATGGAGCTTGAAAAAGAAGTCTTTGGTACCCATTAATGTCTTCTTGAATGTGGTAACTATGGTGATAAAGGCTTGGTACTTGTAACATGAGAAGAAGCCCATATGTATGGTGAAGAAGCTTTGAACCCACAAGATTGTCTTTAAGCCCACATACTTGGTTGCTTGTTGATCTTTTGCCCACAAGCTAAATGAAGGTACTTTGACAAAGATAATGTAGCCCATGCTCATATGGATGGTTTGAGAAGCCCACGCAAATGATGAAGAGGCCCATACGTTTGAAGTCCTTAATACATTACATGAAAGACCCATTACTTTGTGATGAATGCACAATGTTGACATGGCAATTTAAATAATGACATGGCAAACTCATTACACCTTGAACAAAGTAAATGATGACATGGCCATTACACCTTGAACTAATTAGTTGATGATATGGCATGTTGAAGATCATTGATGATGACAAAAAACCTTTGGATAAGCTTAAACTCAAATTAGAATTTAATGGAACACAACCACAGAAATAAACATGAAGTCGGCTCAGTTTAAATAAGACATTTAAAGGGAAATAAAATTCATACACAAGTCGGCTCATAATAATATTTCATGAAAAAATGTGTATAACTATAAATAGAAGGAAATATGCCTCATTTCAGAGAGGTGGTAATGTGGACAGAGCTCTGATTTTCGGACACCCTTTGAGGAATTTTCGGGTATACAGTGAGGCAGCCACAGTACTGAAGAATTTTTTTAGCTCTGTTTTGAAAGAAAAAAATTGTGCTCAGAATTTCGGGTTACACAGTGACCGAGGCAGCCACAGTGGAGGCATCCGAACAGCAGCATTAGACAGCGAGTTTGAGTACTTTTGGACTGATATTTGACATTCTTGAGGACTACACGTTGAACTACTTGAGGACTGTATGTGAAGACTGCTTGTACGGGAAACTTGTCAAGCACATAATGATTTACACAAGAGCAGAATTGAAGGACATTATTTGGACATTCTCAAGGACTATCTGTTGAGGCATCTCAGGTAGCTGCAGTTCTATGAATTTCGAGTTTCCAAGATAATTGTGTTGATCTCTGTTTACTCAAGAAGGTGCCGAGCTGCTAAACAAGAACACAGTCCGAATTTGTACTCAGTCAGCTCAGTTATACACAGTCCGAATTGTTGAAACAGTCAAAAGATTGAATTTCTGGTATGCATGACAGTTTGAATGCTCAGTGGAATGATGATGATAGCAATATATACACTGATGTAATGTATGTTTAGTATACACAGTGATGACATATATGCTCAGGGGTACACAGTAATGTGCTAAGAAAAGTTTACCCAGTGATATGCTACAGTGATGTATGATGACAAGTGTTTTGACAGTGCTATAATTGATAAGAGCTTGAGTCAGTAACATGTTTGAGATGATGACCTTTGATGAGCAGCATGTGAGCAGATGGTTGATTGAGTTGATTTGACAGAACAGAAGTCAAAGATAAGTACAGCAGATTGATGATATGACAGTTGACAAATCAATGAGATTGTGATCAGGATGTGAAGGCAAGATGGGTCTTGCAATTCTTCTTAATTGGAGTTAAGAAAACCAGGCTGGGCCTTGGAATAAGAGTTGGTGTTCTTTGGTCATTTGGTGCTAATATAATCGGAAGATTGAAGTCTTCATTGAATTTCACATGAAATTATAAATAAAGTTTACTACATTTGTCTTGTGATGTGTCTATTATGATTTATGTTGATGACATGTGAATTAATGAATGTTGATATAGCTTAATGTGAAATTATAAACTCTGTCTAAGTTTTGGAAGTGAAATTTGCTAAGAGTGCTACCACATTGATTCACCCCCCCCTCTCAATGTGCCATTGTGTCCAACATCCTTTAATCAAGTCGTGTCTCTTAGTTAGGATGATATATGTGATAAAATCATATATATATGATGATGATGATGATGATGTTCATTACATTACCTTCCCCTTTAGAAATGCTTTGTCCTCAAAGCATATTTATGGAAAAACTTTATCTCTTGTTTTGGCTTGTAACACCTTGTAATGACTCTTTGTTATTGACATTCTGATGGTTGATGATACAAAACAATATGATATTCTGAGCACTAAGTAGAATTGTTGAATTGTGAAAGGGTCTGACAAGCCTAATTGATGAGGATGATATATATATATATATGATGATGATGATGATGTTCATTACATTACCTTCCCCTTTAGAAATGCTTTGTCCTCAAAGCATATTTAAGGAAAAACTTTATCTCTTGTTCTGGCTTGTAACACCTTGTAATGACTCTTTGTTATTGACATTGTGATGATCGATGATACAAAACAATATGATCTTCTGAGCATAAGTAGAATTGTTGAATTGTGAAAGGGTCTGACAACCCTATTTTGATCTTCTGTGGGACTATGCATTTACAGAGTTCTTGGAGAGAACCTGATGTGTTATGATTCCCAGGATGACTTCTACTTTGAAACCCAACTATACTAACATTAATATTCTTCATAATATAGATCAATTATTTTTGTTAAGAACAATGTTGTTGTATTAATTGGTTAATGTATCAACTTTTGCAATTAGGATTTTCATAAGCCGTCCTTATAACATGAACTTTACTTGCCATATTTGTAGTGCTTTCTTGTTTCTATTTGCACACGTGTGTCGCTTTATTGATCCTTAAAAGTTTATTGGTGCACATACTTGGAATTTCCAATGTTTGTACTTCAATGTCTGAAGATATCCCTACTTCACCTAGATTTACATTTTTAAGACTTATGATGTCAACTGGATTTGTATTGACTCCTTTCACCATTGTTTGGATTTTTAAATATAACAACTTCTCTATTCCAGTGGGGTCAATCATTGTTCTCTATCAATCAGTGATTCCTCGCTGGTAAGTTGCTTCAACATTTCTTTTTACAAATTTTCTTCATTTTTTTAATTTTTTATCTATGCAAATCAAGCTTTGACTATGATATTAAGACGAGAAATCCCTTTGTCTTTATCAGCACCAACCTTTGCATTGACCTATGATTATCCTGAAGGATCACTTTTGAGATATCTTTAAGGTTGTTTGATGTTACTGAATATGACTCCAATGTAAGATCTCACAATGATATCTTCTTCTTCTTATAGGAGAAAGTCAAAAACTACTTCTTTGTGTTTAAGAATAAGGTCCCCAATGTTTCCATCCAAAGTGAACTCACAATTATGTCAGTGTCATCGTCCCACAAGGATCTAATGTTGAAATGCGATATTTAAGAATAATCTCCAATTCTTAGTTGTAAATCACTTATTTCATATTGTTTACTATCCCACAAATTTATCATTTCAATTATATTTGACTCAAAAATCAATGACTAGTTAGGAAATTCAACACTGATATAATTATTAGGTTCACCATGAGCAATAGAAATAGTAATATCTTTCCCTTCAAGTGTCCCTTTTATTCTAAGTAGCACTGAAACATACTAAATTGAGATAGTAGAAAATCTTCCTATTTTCTCATTATTAGACATCATTTTGTTTTATTGAATGTTTTGTCAAATGATACCCTTTTGAATTTGCTAACCCTTTTCCTTGACTTAGGATTTGTAATTTAAAGTGTAACCTTATCAATTGATTTTAAAACTTGTCAATTGATAACAATAAGGAGAGAAATCATAAACAAGAAAGTAAAGAAACTCAAGAAGAGGTGGAAAAGGCAAGAGCTGAAATCAATTGTATATTCACAAATTGATTACATTTATACAACATTTACCCTTAACCACCTATAACCATCAACTGCATAACAGTCCTCATAACTAAGTGCATAATAACTTAGGATAGATGTTAAATTTTTGGTTAAGGTTAGGGTTAGATGTAGAGAAATCAAAATTTACTTAGTTTAATACAAAATTACCTTTAACATTTAGCAACTAGTACCAAAATTGAAATAGTACAGCAGTAACACTAGTAAAACATAATTTTCATCTCTTTCAACTTCTAACCTTTAACACTACCAAATGGTCACCGTGTTAAAGTAATCTTCAGTATAAAATAACTTTAAAAAAAAAATATGAGTTAGAATACTTACCTGGGTGAGGAACCTTCCTGTTATTAAACTCAGAAATATTACTTTCAAAACGGAACCAGAAGACCCTACTAGAGGGTTAGTACAACCAGAGAGAGAGAGAAAGAGTTGTAACAGTCAAAAGAAACTCAGTACAAAAAAAAAGGTCTGAACCTCAGGCAATAAAAGAAAACTTCAAACAAGTAAAACAGAGTCAGACTTTCACTCAGGAATTAGACCCAAAAAATGTTGACACATAGATCAAAATATATCAGTCTGGTAAATCACAGCACAAGAAATCAAGTGACTCATAGGTGATCAGTTACGCAGAGCTGTCCACAAATGCAAAAATTAAAAACTTGGTCATCACATATGAGCTGCTAAAAATAGAGCAAAACCAAAAAGACTCACGGTTTCCACAAATTAATACACAGCAGTGATAGATCAGTTCTTAAGGTCTCACGGCCTACACAAGTGAGCCACCAACAGACCCTAAGACCTCACAGGTTCCTCTAAAAGACACCCAGAAAATAGATCTAGGGTAGAGACCTCCTCAAACAGGTGAACCAGACCTTTTCAAAAGCACAGCAAGCAGAATGGACCTCTGAACAAGGTATTTAAGTATGCAAAAATTAGATCGGGTCTCTTCAGTAGCAGACCGAGCCTCTCAGCAACAGATCTGAGCAGGGTGAAATGAAAAAAAAAAAAAGTTTAGATGAGCCCACGGCCTTCCTGTAACAAGCAACTGATCCTAACATCAGATTTGTGATATGGAAGATATCCACCAGATGGGCGATGTCACCAATCAGCAGAACAGGCTTCAAGAAAGCATGACGTCAAGCTGACAGAGCTTCAAGGATAGAAAAGATAGATGGATGAATAAAAAAGATAAAGATAGGTCTTTAATATATATAGGATCAAAGAACTTCTAGAAAGGTCAAAACAATATTTAAGTTAAGATTCCATCAAATTAGGAAGGTACCCCTTAATAAAAATAAAAGATAAAAAAAATTATAATAAAAAAAATAAAAAGTAAAAGTAAAAATTAAAAAAGATAAAAGAAAAAGATTTAAAAGAAAAAATAAAAAAATAAAAAATAGAAAATAAAAGATAAAAATAAAAAGATAAAAGAAAAAATAAAATAAAATAAAAAAAAGTCACATAAACATAGGTAGGGTACTAGGGTCAAATAATTAAAATACGTGACGGTACAAGTACCAATATATGGTACAAGTTAAATCATGACCCAAAGTAACATAGGTGAGGGTACATGACCCATAACCCCTAGGACCAATGATAAACCTTAAATGTGGTCAAACAACCAAAGTACCCATAAGACCAAAAACATAAAAGGTGGTACAACTCAAAGAATAACTTGAAGTAGGTAAGTGACCCCATTAATCATAAGTCAAAGAAACAACAAGGTGCAACGACCAAAAGTTAACCAATCAAGGTGGGGTGTACAACCAATCATCTCTCTCTCAAATGTACAAATGTTCCATATAATATGAAATTTCATCATCATTGTATAAGGAAGGGTGCACACGGATTATGTGATCATGTGGTCCTCTAGACTACTCCTAAGGTCAAATGTTAGTGGCTCCATCAAGGGGTGGCCAGTCCCGTGAGAAGACCATCTAACTCAACCATCTCAAAGACCTAGGAGAAGAGGATATCACACATCATCATCTTGGTAACTGACCAAGAACCTCCATTCTCAAGGAATGTCTCTCAGCCCAAAGCTAAGCTTCAGTCCCAGACTGAGTCATGTTGATCAACTCTCTGGTCCTTGACCAGGTTCTCCATTCTCCCGGAGAATGGTCCTCAGCCTTAAGCTGAGTTTTCAGTCCCAAACTGAATGTTGATCAACCACCTGCAGGACCTACTTGGTCCTTGACCAAGAATCTACCTGGTCCTAGGCCAAGATGTCTCTATCTCAACCTGCAGGATCTGCTTGGTCCTCATGACCAAGAAACTGTCTGGTCCCAGACTAGAATACCCTAGAGACAAATAGGGGCCCTAGCCACATGCTAGGGACTTTTCCATGGCAACAACCTGCTTGGTCCCCTGGCCAAGAACCCCAGGAGACAGATAGGGGCCCCAGGGTACCTTCTAGGGTCTTACTCTTTACTCTACCTGGTTAACTTGAACAGGAACCCTAGTTAACTGACTAGGGTGCCATTCTCTCTGAGAATGGATCTCACAACTGCACTAAAAATTAACACTCCCTCTCAGCAAGAGAGGCATTCTCAGGAACACTAAGCTTGTCGAAGGCAGAGGCTTAGTCAACACAACTGACAACTGCACCATGTCGTTGTCATGGTGAAACAACTTGTCATAGAATACAGGACTTTTTTAGAGCTTTAAAGAGCTTTGAATGTCAGCAAACACCTTGATCTTATAGATTTACTTGGAAGTTACACCTGACTTCCCTTGTTGTCTGAGAATCACTTTACACATATCATTATCCATTATTAGTTGGATACTTTCTGTCATAATATCTTTCCAAACCTGAAGTTTGGTTGCCTCCATATCAGTGGTTGATCCTAAATCAGTGATATAGCTTCCACTAGAGCATCCTTGGAACCTCTCAAAAGGTTCCTCAATGAGGTCAACTGAAGACTTCTTGGCCTTCTCCATATGATTCTCTGAACGAGATTTCTCATAATCTTCCATGTCTGAGTCACTGGAAGATTTCCCTGTCTCCTCCCTCTGCTCATCTAAGAAAGATGACTCATGGACTGCTGCTTCTTGCACTTCCATATCTATACCACTGGGAGGTCACATCTCTTACCTCTTTTTTGCAATCCCACTCTGTTGGGGATTGAAGAGTACCTCTTTTTTGCAATCCCACTCTGTTGGGGATTGAAGAGCACAGTTGGCTCCCTCTTGATCTCTGATCTTACCAGTTGTTTCACAAACAACTACATGTTAGATTCTTTTTTGCTGACACATGGGAGAATAAATATTTGATCCTGCATTTTGTGGAGCCTCTTACTCCCTCTGTACCTGAGCACTTAGCTCCCTCTGTAACTGTGCATTTAACTTTGTGCATAAGCAGGATCTATAAACTTTATTATTTGTCATTAGAGCAGGTCACATCAATATTCAATTTCATAGTCAGCAATAATCAATATCAAATTAATATAATGACATAGTCTTAGTCATCCATCCATATACTAGACAACTATCTAGATGTCATCAAGAGCATATCAATCACATATGCAACATGTCATAAAAATATGTTACACCATGACAATTCAAAGAATCAAAACAAGTTGGGATAGAAAAGTCTTCCCTCTTTATATCTTTCCTTAGAAGTCACAGTCTGCATCTTGATCTTGTCATCATATTTAACATGTACTTCTCAAGTGTGTAATGACATCGTCATATCATTCATTAGCACAATCTAGGTTAGTTCACAATCCTAGATACAATAAATCAAATCATGATAATTTCATGCATGGATGGACACTAAACTTCTTCACACTTGCATATTCATATCACAATGAATCAGAAGACTCCTAGAAATTACCATGATCATGTAAGCCCATGATTACTAAAGATCAAGTCAACATATACAGAGTTAGACTGGCTCTTTACTTAACTCAGAAATGCATACCTGAGATAAACCTTTTAGGAATGCTAGACATACAACCTGCTAATTCAATCATCTATTTTATGTTGTCAAATGGATGAGCAGCATCACTACCACATAATTCAATCATCTATTTTATGTTGTCAAATGGATGAGCAGCATCACTAACACATCTTTTATTTCCAGCCAAATAATGCTTGTATGTGACCATTCAATTTTGATTCCTCAAATATTCAAAACCCTTTTTGCCAACTTGAAGAACTCTTGCCAAGAAACTTTTAATGTCAAGTTGGTTAGTACTCAAAAACCCTACCTTAGGATCTATGTAGAATATGATATCCTGCAAAACAGAGTTAACTACAAAACCTGGCTCTGATACCATGTTAATTTTTGGTTAGGGTTAGATGTAGAGAAATCAAATTTACATACTTTAATACAAAATTACCTTTAACATTTAGCAACTAGTACCAAAATTGAAATAGTACAACAGTAACACTAGTAAAACATAATTTTCATCCCTTTCAACTTCTAACCTTTAACACTACCAAATGGTCACCGTGTTAAAGTAATCTTTAGTATAAAATAATAAACTTTAAATAAAAGAGATGAGTTAGAATACTTACCTGGGTGAGGAACCTTCCTATTATTAAAATCAGAAATATTACTTTCAAAAAGGAACTAGAAGACCCTACTAGAGGTGTAACAAATATAAATGTTATAAATATTAACATTAAATACTAAGTAGGTTAATTAGGGTAATTAATTAATTACTCAAAAGGTGACTTGAAAAGTCACCTCCCTTTCCACTTAGGGTATAAAATACCCGACATTAATTCTTGTAAATCATCTATCTTACATTCTAATACATTATTACAATTTGCCATTTATGGCACATATACATTACTTGTACTGGTTATTTACTTAGTAAGGAACTCTTGTTCCTTCAGTGGTATCAGAGTTGATGATGTAGCGGATGGATGGGAGCTATGCGAATTGGGGGTGGCGAAAGTGTGGAGTAGGGAGAAATGAGTGGGGGGTTAAGGAGTGCATGAGTGATGCGTGGAGGTGGAATTCAGAGATGGGTGGAGCGCAGAGGCGCACTGGAGGAAATGGTCGGGGTCAGCAATGCTGAACTTCTTCTTCTTTCTTCTTTCTTTCTTTCTTTTTCTTTTTTTTTCCACCAAAAATTAAGAATTCAATGGCCAATGGCCTGTTTCTTGGTCAAACACCAAAAATACCAAAGAGGCTCTAAATGCTCAGACAAGGTATGTAAATTAGCCAAAAGCCGAAGTAGAGATACCCAAGAAGGGGCTCTGATACCACTGAGATAACAAGAGTTCCTTACTGAGTAAATAACCAGGACACGTAACGTATATGTGCCATAAATGGCAAATTGTAATAATGTATTAGAATGGAAGATAGATGATTTACAAGAATTAATGTCGAGTATTTTATACCCTGAGTGGGAAGGGAGGTGACTTTTCAAGTCACCTTTTGAGTAATTAATTAATTACCCTAATTAACCTACTTAGTATTTAATGTTAATATTTATAACATTTATATTTGTTACATTAGCAACTAGTACCAAAATTGAAATAGTACAGCAGTAACACTAGTAAAACATAATTTTCATCTCTTTCAACTTCTAACCTTTAACACTACCAAATGGTCACCGTGTTAAAGTAATCTTCAGTATAAAATAATAAACTTTAAATAAAAGAAATGAGTTAGAATACTTACCTAGGTGAGGAACCTTCATGTTATTAAAATCAAAAATATTACTTTCAAAAAGGAACCAAAAGACCCTACTAGAGGGTTAGTACAACCAAAGAGAGAGAGAGAGAGAGTTGTAATAGTCAAGGACAGTCAAAAGAAACTCAGTACAAGAAAAAAAAAAGGTCTGAACCTCAGGCAATAAAAGAAAACTTCAAACAAGTAAAACAGAGTCATACTTTCACTCAGGAATTAGACCCAAAAAATGCCTTGACACATAGATCAACATATATCAGTCTAGTAAATCACAGCACAAGAAATCAAGTGACTCATAGGTGATCAGTTACGCAGAGCTGTCCACAAATGCAAAAATTAAAAACTTGGTCATCACATATGAGCTGCTAAAAATAGAGCAAAACCAAAAAGAGTCATGGTTTCCACAAATTAATACACAGCAGTGATAGATCAGTTCCTCAGGTCTCACGGCCTACACAAGTGGGCCACCAACAGACCCTAAGACCTCACGGGTTCCTCTAAAAGACACCCAGAAAATAGATCTAGGATAGAGACCTCCTCAAATAGGTGAACCAGACCTTTTCAAAAGCACAAGCAGCAAAATGGACCTCTGAACAAGGTATTTAAGCATGCAAAAATTAGATCGGGTCTCTTCAGTAGCAGACCGAGCCTCTCAGCAACAGATCTGAGCAGGGTGAAATGAAAAAAAAACAAAGTTTAGATGAGCCCACGGCCTTCCTGTAACAAGCAGTTGATCCTAACATCAAATTTGTGATATGGAAGATATCCAACAGATGGGCAATGTCACCAATCAGCAGAACACGATTCAAGAAAGCATGACGTCAAGCTGACAGAGCTTCAAGGATAGAAAAGATAGGTCTTTAATATATATAGGATCAAAGAACTTCTAGAAAGGTCAAAACAATATTTAAGTTAAGATTCCATCAAATTAGGAAGGTACCCCTTAATAAAAATAAAAGATAAAAAAAAGTAAAAGTAAAAGTAAAAATTAAAAATTAAAAAATTAAAAGATAAAAGAAAAAAGAAAAAATAGAAAATAGAAAATAAAAGATAAAAATAAAAAGATAAAAGATAAAATAAATATAAAATAAAAGATAAAAGATAAAAGACAAAAAATAAAAAATAAAAAAAAAGTCACATAAACATAAGTAGGGTACTAGGGTCAAATAATTAAAATAAGTGAGGGTACAAGTACCAATATATGGTACAAGTTAAATCATGACCCAA
Organism: Larix kaempferi; assembly: GCA_027924585.1. NCBI lineage: Eukaryota > Viridiplantae > Streptophyta > Pinopsida > Pinales > Pinaceae > Larix > Larix kaempferi. The sequence continues at coordinate 1,145,871 of BSBM01000590.1, forward strand.
AGTAACATAGGTGAGGGTACATGACCCATAACCCCTAGGACCAATGATAAACCTTAAATGTGGTCAAACAACCAAAGTACCTATAAGACCAAAAACATAAAAGGTGGTACTACTCAAAGAATAACTTGAAGTAGGTAAGTGACCCCATTAATCATAAGTCAAAGAAACAACAAGGTGTAAGGACCAAAAGTTAACCAATCAAGGTGGGGTGTACAACCAATCATCTCTCTCTCAAATGTACAAATGTTCCATATAACCTGAAAGTTCATCATCACTGTATAAGGAAGGGTCCACACGGATTATGTGATCATGTGATCCTCTAGACTGCTCCTAAGGTCAAATGTTAGTGGCTCCATCAAAGGTTGGTCAGCCCCTTGAGAAGACCATCTAACTCAACCATCTCGAAGACCTAGGAGAAGAGGACATCACACATCATCATCTTGGTAACTGACCAAGAACCTCCATTCTCAAGGAATGTCTCTCAGCCCAAAGCTGAGCTTCAGTCCTAGACTGAGTCATGTTGATCAACTCTCTAGTTCATGACCAGGTCCTCCATTCTCCCGGAGAATGGTCCTTAGCCTCAAGTTGAGTTTTCAATCCCAAACTGAATGTTGATCAACCACCTGCAAGACCTACTTGGTCCTTGACCAAGAATCTGCCTGGTCCTAGACCAGGATGTCTCTGTCTCAACCTACAGGATCCGCTTGATCCTCATGACCAAGAAACTCTCTGGTCCCAAACTAGAATATCCTAGAGACAAATAGGGGCCCTAGCCACATGCTAGGGACTTTGCCATGGAAACAACCTGCTTGGTCCCCTGACCAAGAACCCCAGGACACAGCTAGGGGCCCTAGGGTACCTTCTAGGGTCTTATTCTTTACGCTACCTGGTTAACTTGACCAGGAACCCTAGTTAACTAACTAGGGTACCATTCTCTCTGAGAATAGGTCTCGTAACTGCACTAAAAATTAACAATAGACAATATATCCCAAGATGTACATTAGGTGGTCTAGGACTTAGGATTATGAGAATAATGCTAACAATCCCCCCCTTAATCATAAGTCTGTATCAACTCAGCAACAATGACTTGTGCAAAGACTAATAACATATCCAAGTCTTCAACCTCTAACCCATGGTCTGAAACCTCATGAGTGTTAATGAAGATCCACCTTAAAAATTACCAAAAGTGGATGTCGAAACCAAGTCTAGAAAACTCAATGTGCAACAAATGAGCTAGACAACCTCTAGGTGTTCACTAAAATGATCCCAAAAACAATGATAGCAAACCCTGATGAAAATTAAATTGGCTTCAAGTCCAACACATCCCATAACCTGAAAAATTGATAAGCCTAAATGCGCCAAGCACAAATACAGAAGAATCAATTGTCCTATGCTAGATTCAAAGATCATCCTTGTAAAGTCTGAAGACTATCAAGTGAACAAATAAGTTCACAAAACTGCTCTCAGAAAATGACACATAAAAAAACTGTCAAAAAAACAGCTGATAGAAAAAAGTGTCGAATGGCATCCAAAACCTGTATCCATCAAATCCGGTGAGTAGTAAACCAAGTGAATCACTGGTATTGCCTCAAATCCAAAATGTGGATCAAAAAATTGAACTGTCATCAAAGTCACAAGGTAACTAAAGTCTTGTTATCACATATATAGTAGTCGGGCTACCATACACTATTTTTCAGATTCCAGTATACTTTTCAGCCAGTTCCCTTACATTGAGATGCTGAGATGAGCATCTATTATGGATCATGATTATTATATGGACAACGGTTTTATTCCCCATGCCATGGCTAAGTTTCAGGACACTCAAAGAGATGACCGATGTATCCATTTAGCCATGTATACATAGCAATCAGTATTGCCCAGAGTTACAGCAACAGTTTCAGAGGACAGATGATGGTTCAGATATTGTGCAATCAGGTATATGACTCAGCAGGTATATTTTGGTGTTGTGGTTATATTGCTTTTATATTCATTCTTGTAGCATGTCTTAGCATTTAGTATCATGATCTGGCAATCATATAGATATGTGGACCTGGTTATACTTTTATATATATTATATTGTCCCCACTCAAACTTAGAAGTTCACTACCCATACTCATTGGCTTTACCCTCCCTAGGGAGAATAGAGGTGATCATTCCACCATACTTTGGCTTGCTAGTGTTGGTCTCATTATTCATTGTCTTCATCCATCCCCTACCTACCCAGTTTGTTCATTACCCTGACTTGCCACTTGACTAGTGGCATGGAGGACCTTCCCCAGCTGTAGCCTCTGTATTGGATGAACTTCCTTGTTTTTTGTGTCTCAGCTCTGAGTTGGTGACAGAACTTACCTATGGTGAGTTGGATTGTAGTCCTAAATCATTCTGGTCAGTTGTCCCGATGTTTGGCACTGGCACGAAGTCCCCCTAGTCACTAAAGATGTTGTTGGCTAAACCTGAAACAGATAGTGCTGCCATAAATACAAAATCTGGAAATGAAATGTATATCTTGTGAAATGTAAAAGCCCGTTCATGAAACAAGTGTTTCTGAACACACGTGAACGAAAGGCAAGCCAAATGAAAATGGCTAAGAAATGAAATGTTATATCTTTTGAAATACGCCCATTCTAGAAAGTGTTTTTTAACACTCGTGAATGAAAGGCAAGACGGACCTAATGAAACTTGTCGTGAAATAAATGTAAATCTATGCAATGTGTTTGTAAACACACATAGATCAAAGGCAATGGAAAATCAAAGGCCCAAAAAAGCAATGGTTCTTAAACTCTATATCTAAACGATTGCTGGCCTCATTTGTATTATGGATTGTGAGCATCTGCTAAGGTGAATAAGCACTCTTTGAACAACTTACCCATTTGTGAGACACTGCCTTTCCCTGTTTTTTTGCTTGTCCAGTATATGCTATGGTGTGTATTCCCTTTTCCATTTCCGAAGTGTCACAATGACAAGTTAGTAGTCATCCTTGTAGCCTAGCCTTGTCAATTTTAGCCTTCACCCTTCACTAGCAAATTGATCACAACTATGAAGTGAATATGGTTCTGAAAGTCTAGTCTGAGTCATAATAATAATTAAAGACCTTATATATTTGGATTTAGATCGCCAATAAATGATTACTTCTTGCTATAATTGTTACTTGAATGAATTGTAGAGCATTGCATTAACCTTTGACACTTGCAGCAGTTTGATGACACCTTCAGTTATATTTTGGTCATGTTGACTTGGTCAAACCTAGTTTGACCAAAAGTCAACCACGGGACATGAGGTGGCAAACCTCAGATGATACAGAGATATGATACATGGTCTAGTACAGGTCACCAGTTGGTTCTATGCAGTGGTTTCAGGCTTATGATGATGATTTGTGCTTTTCAGCACTTTTACAGATTATTATTATTTGGTCTGCCAGATATGATGGATATTTATTTTTTATCATGCAGAGATCTATATGGTGTATGAGTACACATCTTAGATGGATTTGGGCTCTCTGAGTCCAATGAGACAATCTGTTTTCAGTTCTGGGTAGTTACAGTGATTTTTAGCCTCAGTTGGCTATCCTAGTGCAGTTTTGGCCTATCAAAGGCCCTGTCAGAGCAGTGATGAGATTTGATGGGTTCACCTAGGGCGTTGTGCATGGAGGGGGTTGTCCAGCCACTTGATATTACCATATTAACCCCCTCCCAGAGAGCCTAGTGGCCTCACCTTGACAGCGCAGGCACTCTAGGAGGCAGTTTGGGTAGTTTCACACTTCCCAAGGCAGATCAGAAATGGTAAAAATGGCTACTGAGGGATTCGATTTGGGCTACTGAGGCAAGGGATTGGCATGGGATGATGTTTGATGATGAGAGTGATGTCCTCCACACCTTCTCCAGCAATTTCAGCTTCTAGTGGGGCCTACAACCTTCACTCCGGCATTTTTTATGGTTTTCTGGAGACTCCTAAGGCTCACGACTTTCCCAGAGAGGCACGATTTGGTGCTTAGAGCATTATTTTATTGATATTGTGCCATCGGGATTGACCAAGGGTGTTAGAAATTACCCCTTGGACCCACCATGAGCTAAATCTTATATTTTATCATTGAGATTTGGTGGGACCCCCTCTCTTAGGGTAATTTGGTCCATTGATGTATTATTTTATTAGTGATCCATGTATTGTATTGTTGAGCTCATCTCAACCATTGATTAGATCATGTTGATCTTTTAATCTTAGCCATCCATTCAAAAGGTGGTTAGGGTTTTGGTATCTCTCCATCCTATTTAGAGAGAGCTTCTCATTGTAAAGGGTCTTTGGCTCTTGGAATCTTGATAATAGAAAAACATTCTTGTGGAAATTCTTGGGTCTCCTTTGCATCTGATGTTCTTAGATGGTGATTGGAAAGTCTATTGCATCCTAGCATTTGGAAATTTGTGGTAAGATGTATCTTTTTTGGAAATGTTGTCTTGTCTACAGGAGGGCGACTTCAACTTGGGCGTTTTTGCAAGGCTTCTTCAACTCGCTCACTTGGCATTCGCTTGTATCAGGGGGTTATCATTAGTATCATTGTAATCTATGCTATCTTTCTGTTACTTCTCTTGTGGCATTAGTCTTATCTCTTGATTGCATCAAATCTGATATTGTTGACGTTTGTTGTGCAGGAGAGAGGGCGCACTGGCTTCCTTGGACTAAATCGATCTCATAGAAAACTACCTCAAAGCTTCTCAAATTGATCGGGTTTGCATAGATCATCATCAAGGCATCTACAAGGTTATCCAGGTAAGATCCACAGGTTTGTTTACTATTTCGCGATCCCAATCCATTGGCATAAGCATATAACTGTTAAAACCCTCATTATTCAAACCCTCATTTTACATTTTTTCAGATCTCCTTGGATCTAGTAGGCTTTTGGGTAAGATATTGAAAACCCACCTCTATAACATCCACGGCAATTCGGATCAATGTTATCGGAACCGGACCGGTCATCAAACCGGCGAAGACCAAAATGTGAACCGGACCGGAACCGGCAAAAAACCGGGTAAAAAACCGGCCGACCAAAAAATACATAAAATATTCATATTTTGTAAAAAAAAACATATATATTCATGTGCATACATATGAATCCAAACCATTAATACACAAATATGCAAAGTTTCTCATATATATAGCAAATATGGGTGCAAATAACCAAAATAGCACCTAGTGCAATACATCTCCAGTGGCGAAGTAGCCAAACACCACTGACATAGAGTCTTGTTTACAGCTTTGTTCCCTAGAGGTGGAGAGGATCTTTTTATGGTTTGATACCCTTTAAAATATGATATTAGAGGTAGGAGTAAATGTCTTTTTTTAAATCCTGATGGACAATGGCCACTTGTACCTCATAGGTCCACTAGTGGCACTGGCATCATCTATTCATTAGAGTTCCATCGTGATAGGAGATCCGTGGAAATTGGATACAAACACCTAAAGACATAGGAAATGCTCATTTTGTTCTTTTGGCAGGTTTAATTAATGGCTCAAGTGCCACTCTTTGGAGCATTTTTAGTGGCGTGGTTTACATGAACAAACATTGTTTATATTGTATAACTCAGCGAGATTATTGCACTACCTAAAATTTTGAGTGTGGCAAATTCTAGATATTTGATGCTTTCCATGACAAAGCATGATAACATGATCATCACATCCTAAGTTCTTCCATGCCATTTCACACAATTTATCTAGGATACAGACCGGCCGGTTCCGTACGGAACCGGCCGGTTTTCTGGCCGGTTTGAAAAAAATCCGGTTTTCAAATTTTTTTTGCCAGACCGGACCGGCCAAGCCTGTGAACCGGTCTGACCGGCCGGTTTTGCCGGTTCCAGTCCGGTTCCGATAACACTGATTCGGATCTATAGTTTGGTGTGGATTGGCTTCCATTTGACCCCTTTCCCAAGGCACATTAGCCTCTCCAAGTGAGGTCGCACTCCTTAGTTGGGTGAGATTGCTAGGTTACAAGACCTGGGTAGGTGAGATCTCACTTGATTTGAATTCTCCTCACCTAATAACCTGCCCCTAGTGCTTCACCTTGTTGATTTTCACCTTGTGAGCCCCATTTCTCATTTTGAGGGTTGTGCCCCACTTGGGTCACTTGGTGATGCATTTTGAATCTCAGATCTACTGAGATCTAGCCATTGGATGAACTTGATCTTCAAGACCCACCTTGCTTTACACATTGACAACCCCGATCTACAGTTTGGTGGACATCCGACTCCATTTGGCCCATTTTCCAAGGCATTGATCCTTCTCCAAGCCCTCACGACTTTCCTAGGTTGTTGGGTTTCCTTGTGGGTTGGTCTTTGTCTAGTTGCTTACACACTTAGATATTGTCATATCCATCTATCAAGCACAGCTAGAAAGCCCTAACTGTCAAATCTCTGATTTGGGACACTTTCCCTGTTTTTAAGGGTCACGTTTCCCAAGGCAGTTGATTTTGACCATTTGAAACTAGCTCTTAATCATGGAATCATACTTAATTATAGAATCACTGTGTGTCATCTTTCCTTATCATATCACACCTTTCCTAAGCCTCCACAGTGGTCCTACTTCCTTAATTCTAGGGTTCCACACCTGTCACCCTACGTACTTCATTAGATTGATTTGATCTGGTGATTGGGTTGATCTCTCCGATCAGGAGTAGATCTGGGTATCCCCCTTGCTATCTTGGCTTTGATAGCTAAAGCGAAGAGTGCCTTGGTTAGCGTGACAACCATCCTTTTGGGAACTAGGACTCTCTTGGTTCACCACTTTAGTTGCTTGTTCCCTCTACCATCCACCTCGGATCCATCTGTAGGGGCAATTACAAGATTGGTGATAACAAGTCCATCAAATGCTAGAATGTGGCAAGTCATCCATCCATCCATATCCATCAAAAACACTATCGAACCACCAAAAGTGCCAAGTCTTGAACTATCTCGATGAAAGTCCATTGAAGATCAAACTGACCAATCCGAATAAAGCATAATCCACAATCCATCTGTAAAATCAATCCCAAAATAAACCATCTTGAATAAACCATAAAAACCTATAATCCTCAAAAATCAATCTTGTATCCATAACCTGTAATCAATCCTATGTATCTATCAACCCATCTGGAATCTCGAAACATGAAGTTGACAACATCATCAATATCCCCCCTGTCAACTGAAAGCTAAGAAGTCGGTATCATCAAATGTACCCCCCTGAAAGTGAAAAGGGGTAACCATATTGTCTTTGAGCAGAGTCGGAAGACTCGATCTTCAACTCGAAAGAAACATCGTGTGGGACTCAGTCATGCCCTGAAATCAAGAAATCAAAAACGATCATAACCATATGTTGCAAAAACTGCTCATGCTCCATCTGCTGCTAATGGAGCTCATGCTCCATTCCACCCTGTTTTAGCAAGACAACAAGCCCAAGAGAAAAAATACCCTTTGTGGAAGTATGTGACTATTGATTAAGTGGCAATTGATGCCAACAGTTGAGTCTTGGTGCCCCTTGTCGAGTCCCTGAGGGTTAGTGTTTAGTGTGGTTGTTTGTGTTAGAGGAGACCTTTTGACCTAGTCCAAGCCCAAGATTGAAGCCCTTGGAGGCCTTGTGACAATGGCAAAAGCCTTGGTTACCCATTGACTTTGTTGAGTACCCCTAAGCTATATCTTGGTACCATTAAATCCAGTTGATGAACTTTGAGTCCATTGCACTTGTAGTGGTCTTCTTGTTTGTTGGATGATGTAGTAGCATAATCCTTGGAGCCCATACACAGTTGACTAGTGCCCTTATACCTGGTAGCTTGATCCTTGGGTGAGCCCACACTTGATGGAATTTGATGTTATAGCGTGATGTCCTAGGTGAAGTCCTTGTTCTTGACAGGTAGAAATGACCCATCTTGTGGTCATTTAAAATGATATACATGATGAAGCCATATGGTTAAGAAACCCTTGTGCATGACCTAAAAGCACTAATGTTGCCTTTGTATTATTGAAGAAGCTTTTGCGTTGATCTTGATAAGAAGTTTAAGCTCTTGCACTTGGTATTGATGATTGGTCCTTAAGCCCACATGACATATTGATGAAAACCATCTTGTTGAAAATGATCTTAACATAATGGAACTATTGCTTGTTGGTCCTTAAACCCACATACCTAGGTCTTAGAGCCCCTTATTGTGTACAATGATGATCTTGAAGAAGTTACCTTGTTGAAAGGCATTGAATATGGTGTTGAAGCCCCAAGACTTGCATGTTATGGAAACCTTGACATATGAGGATTTTGAAGCCCTAAAAATCATAGTATGATGAAGGAAGAAGGATTTAAGCTCTTGAAATCTGGAAATGTAATGAGGTGGCAGCCCTCCTCAAATATTTGTATGACCATAAACCCTCATGTAAGTGGTAACAAACCCTCACTTGACACCCTTTGACGTAGCAGCCTTTTTAACGTGGCTCCTTGAATCAAAGAAGCCCTTAAATCTGATATACATGGTGGCACCTTTGAAGAAGATGAATACAAGTCGGCCAGCCTCTAAAAGATTTTTTTAATTAAAATTAAAAAATTTCAACCACCAAACTGATGAGTATGGTTGTTTATGATTGTCATTGATGACAACATTAATGACAAAGGTGAAGCATGTGGATGGATTGAACATTGGAGGACTTGGCAAATGACAAGAAATGACTAAGCAAGCAAGGTGGTCTATGAGTAATTGAGATGGCATTGAAGTGATACCCTAGACAAAGATGAAGTGGACAAGGCTAATGACATGGAGCACAAGCGAGCATTGATGACTTGGCAACTTGATTGACACACCTAATGAGTCAAATGACCCATACTGTGGTCATTTGAAGATGATCTGGACGTATGAGCATTGGCAAATAAAGATGACTTGGCAAAAGACAAGTGGACAAAGAAGTGTGCTGCGGCATGTTTAAAATGCACAAGAAGGCATTCTGCGGGCATCCTTGATGATGGGGAAAAGGTGGCAGTGCGGGCATTCAAAGCATACCCACGCAGACATATGGTTGAAGGGATGAAACCCTTGCTGCGGGCATCTTGAAGCACATCCTAGAAGGACAGTGCGGGCAGCAGATGGGTATGAAGACCGCGTGGATGTGGTAAGAAAGACAAATATGAATATATATTTATATATATCCATAACTGTTGAGGAGAACATGGAAACCAAAATTAATTTGATACTGGACAAGTCAGCTTCCAAAAGTTAAGGAAATAAAATGAATATATTTTATGGAATAAAAAATACTATTTGTTTTTAATTGACAAGTCGGCCCCTAATTTAAAGGACAAAACTAAGTATAAATAGAAGGACAAGTTCGTGAGAATATCAGAGGTGTAGAAGAAAATTTCGGTGGAGCAGTGGAAGAATTCGGAGGACAGTTCGGTGGCTGCTATGGATCCGCAGGAGCAGCATGATGAATCATTTTTCTATCTTTGATTTCATTGGGTTTAAAATGAGGCAGCTGATGAAGACTTGATCAATTTGTAGACATGCTGAGATGACAGACTATATTGACTGGGTTTATTTGGGGCTACAGTATGCTGAAGAAATGCTCGACTGATTCTTGATGACATGCTGATATGGTGTTGTAAGATGCTGATGATTACGATGTGAATGTGAACGGCTAGATAAGATAGAGATGTTGTGCTGAGATGCTAATGACATGCTTGGACTAAATCTAAACATGCTGATTGCTGATGATAGATGAAGACATAAGTGATGATATTTGTGAACCAAATACTGAAGATTGTAAGACAAGGTGCTGGCTGAAGATTGAAGACAGGAATGAATGTATGCTGGACAGAATGACAAGTTAGTGATGAAAGACATATTTGACATGCTGGTGATGTTGATGTTTGGAATGATGTAATTGTGAATAATATGATTAATGTAATCTTGATGGTGTGAAGTGTATACTGTAATGTGAATGCAAGTAATTCTTACATCTGAGGTTAGGATACCTCAAACCCTTCTTGGCAAGACCAAGAAACCTAGGCAGGGTCCTAGATAAGGAGTTGGTGCTCTTTGTATTCAGTAGGTGCTGAATTGCCTCACGGTTGCAGCCGTTTGAAATAAATACAAAATTACAAAAATTATATCTTGTGTCTCTTGTGCAATATGTTGATGTGTTTACTTGATGAATGACATGTGAGTGGTAGATAGTTCATGGATGAATATGATATTGAAGTGAAAGAGAAATAATGATTTAAGATTTAGTGATTGAAGAAGTTGAATTTGGATTAAGTATAGGCTCACTGATTCACCCCCCCCCCCCCTCTGAGTGAGCCATTGTGTCTAACACAAACAAATCAGCCCAGCAATAAAAGAAATATTTTTTAATTAAAAATAATAAAAACTAAACTTTGCTAGGTCATCCCAAAAAATTTATTTTTTGGAAAATGTGTATAAATATAAGCTTAACTTCATTTGAAAACTGGAAATTTCAGTGGTATATGAGCTCTGAAATTCGGATTTTTACTGAGGCAATTTTCGGTGGTTAGACAATTTTTTTTATTTTTTGGCATCTTCATGGTTTTCGGACTGTTTCTCTTCAGGCTGCTACACCTTCATCAGTATACAAGCTGTCTCCCTCAATTTCCAGGTATCTCTCCCTGAAGATGCACACAGTACAAATAATTTTTACACAGGGATCTTTTTACAGTCAGAATTTTGAGGGAGTTCACATTCTTGAAGATAGCACAGTCCCGAGTTTTGCAAAGGAGATGGAATGATGTCTCACATGATGGTATGTATGCACATAAACTCAGTGATGATTCAGGAATGATAGTACACAGTGATATGCACAGCTTTCCATACACAGTTATACACATACTCTGAGATGCATGCTATATATATATATATATATGCTCAGCTTGTTTACACAGTGACAGTAGTATGCTAAAACCAATAGTACATAAGTGATTTACACAGTATATATGCTCAGTCTACACGGTGATTTAAACAGTATGTATGCTTAGTCTACGCAGTGATATATACTCATTGATATGCACAGTAAAACATATATTCTCAGTGATGATAGTACACAGTTAGATATATATACTCAGTGATGTATGCATGTTACAGTTGCACAATAGTCCACAGTGATTTACACAGTTATGTGATAGTATGTATGCTCAGTGATAATGATAAATAGGATGTACAGTGAGATATTTACACAGAGATAATGTACAGTAAGATATTTACCCAGTGATGATGCACAATGAGATACTTACACATATATATACTCAGTGATGCAAGATATTTACACAGTGATATATACTCAGGGATGCATGATATTTGCACAGTGATATATACTCCGTAATGCATGATGAAACACAGTGATATGCTCAGTAGTGTATGATGATACACAATGATATATGCTCAGTGATGTACACAAGATTATATATGCTCAAATATATAGAAACAATGATGAAATGATAAACAGTGGTAATGACCAACGAGTACATTGATTCAGTCGAGTAGGTTACATGAGCAGATTCCTTAACTCAGATTAGCTGAATTGTATGAGTAGTTGGTTTGACTCAAGTGGACTGAGTCTCGTATACAGTTGGTTAAACTCAGATTGACCGAGTCAGATAATGTGAACAACAGAGTAATTGGTACAGCTTGATTGGTACAGCCAGATTGGACAGGTTGATTGTATATGTTGACGAGCAGTGTGACACGGTTGATGTGCAATGGTCAGTGGTTGTAGTTGATGAGCTGTGGTTAGCAGTGACAGTGGTTGTAATTGATGAGCAGTAGTCAGCAGTGACAGGTTGTGCAGTGTGGTACAGATGTTGGTTAGCAGGTCCACAGGATCAGTGCGGTTGTGGTTCAGTAGCTTCTATCTTCATATCAGGGTGGTAGGACGGGGCAAGGAAATCTAGGGAGCTAGGGCTTCTTTCAGGTTGTAGCCTATAAACCAGGAGGTTGTAGCCTCCTTCCAGTTGTAGCTGGAGAATTGAAGTCATTGTAACAAGGGGGTTGTTGCCTCCTTCCAGTTGTTTCTAGAAAACTATTATTATAAAGCCTTCCGTGGTTTTTCCCCTAGGACTTGGGTTTCCACGTAAAAATCTTATGTACTGTGTTTTTCTATGCTTCCTATGTGATGATGATGTGATGATGATGAGCTATAATTGTTGATATAATGCTAATGTGATAATGCATCAATGAATAACGTACTCTACATAAGCTGTTGATGATCGTTAAAGTTGAAAAAGTAATAAAAGCTATACACATTGTTCACCCCCCCCTCTCAATGTGCTCGGTGTGTCCAACAGCAACAAGGAAAGATGGGCCTGGGGCAAAGCTTGGTGGGGGAGGCAATGTGTGTTGAAGTTGAAATTTTTGCAAGAATGAGTTCAAGAGCACATATTACCGAGTTAAGGACCATTTGTTGGCCCTTCCTTCTTGTGGGATTTCGTCATGTAAAGCAGTGAGTGTTACCCAAAGGAGGGATATGGAAAGAGAGGATTATGTTGGCTTAGAGAAGGTGGCAACAGCAAGCAAGAAAAAAAATGTGGATCCTCTTCCATTCTTGAGGAAACCCTCTAGCACTAGGCCTCCAATTTCACCTAGCGGATATGGGAGTGAGCTTGATACTCATCTGACAAAAAAGAGGCCATCTCCAAGTGGTCCAATGGACAGGATTTTCCAACAAGAGGCGCGAGAAGAGGTGGACCTTACCATTGCATTCTTTTTCTACCTCAACTTCATCTCATTCAATGTTGCACGATCACCATTGTTTATTGAGATGTGTCGAAGTCTGATTGAACGAGCTCCAACTGGTTATGTGCCTCTTGGTTCAGAGAAGCTTAGAACCACATTGTTGGTTAAGGAAAAGAAGGAGGTGGATAAAATTTTTGTGCCAATTGGATCAACATGGCCCTCATCCGGGGTGAGTATTGTTTCTGATGGATGGACGGATCCAACACGCCATCCACTCATCAATTTCATGGTATCTTCCCAAAATGGACCAGTGTTCTTGAAAGCGGTGGATGCTCTTGGGAAATACAAGGATACACAGTATATGGATGAGTTATTCATCAAAATCATTGAAGAAGTAGGTGTTGATTCTTGTGTACAAATCATCACGGAAAATGCACCTGTCTGCAAGGCTGCTGGCATGATTGTAAAAGTTAAATATCCACAGGTATTTTTATTTTGGACACCTTTCATTGCTAATTTGCTCATTGTTTGAATTTATCACAAGATTCATCTAGGGGAAAGGTCATTTTATAGATTCGAGTCTTTGATTCTGTTATCACACCATAGTAGCTAGGCTACTATTCTTGTTGAGCAGATATCTGCACTTTTCAGAGCTTTTCCATTACAGAGATCACCCATGATGAGCAGAGTCATTTATGATCACTTACACACTAGAGCAACCTATATCAGACATTGTGTAGACCTTGTGCCAAAGCTGAGCCTTGAGAGCTTGGATTTGATGGCCGATATGACCTTTTGTTCCATATAGTTTCAATTTAGTGCCCAGAGTTCTAGTTGTATTATTGCAGCAGTGTTTCGTTGGTTCTAGATGATGATGATTGATATGCAGTGATATGACCATTAGACTTGTGATTGTTAGCATTGATTATTATCTTGTTGTTTTAGTCATCTTCATAGCATTAACTTGGTATATAACTCATGATGTGGCAATGTTATTAATAAATGAAATGAACTATCTTGGATGGATTTAAAACATAAAATTGGATGTATTACTTGCACTTTAAGGTTTACTGACTATACTCATTGGTTCCATCACCCTCCTGTGAGCATGGACATGGTCTTTCCTGACTTTTATGTTTGATAGCTTAGGCACCACATTCACTTGACTCCATCCATCCATGACCTTCCTTATTTTGGCTCTCTCCTTGGCTTGCCTTTTTTACTTTTGATATGGAGGACTTCCCCATTTCTACCTCTGTGTTGGATAGCATCCACGTTTGTTTTGTGTCTCGGCTTTGAGTTGGTGACAAAACTTGCCTTTGGTGAGTTGGATTTTATGCCTAGATCATTCTAGTCGGTTTCCCCGATATGTGGCTTAGTGCGGAATTCCCTCTAGTCACATGAGATGTTGTTGGCTAAAACTTGAAGCACATGTACTACTTTATAGAAATTATTGGAAATCTATCTTATGAAAGCCCATTGAAATTAAATCTTAGAATGTGTTTCTAAACACACAATGAATTAAGGGCTGAAGCAATGAAATGCTAAAGTACCCCATGAAGGGTCCAAATGATCTAAAAAGCAATGGCTAAATAAATGCTAAATCTAAATATTCTTGACCTCATAAATGTAAATATACCCCGGATGCAAGCTGCGATTAGTTGTGCTTTAAGTGCATGCAAAATCCCAGAGGGGTCATATAGGCCATAAAGGCTATGGAAATTAAATGAATGATCATAATGAACTTGGATCAACTTGATGTAGACATGATGCCAAGGTTGAATAAGCACTCTCTAAACAACTTATCCATTTGTGAGGCACTGCCATTCCCTTTGTTTATCTTGTCCAGCACAGTGTGTAGCTCCCCTTTATCCCCGTCCAAAGTATCACTTCGTTAAGTTGGTCAAGTCACCCCTTTTACTTAACCTTGTCCTTAGCCTTCACCCTATGCTAGCAGTTAGGAAATGTCCATTGGATAAGTATGTCCTTGAAGCTTTGGTGCAAGTAGGTTATAAATAACATTGAATATCTATGTATTAACCGCCATTTGATTGATGTTTATACTTTAAGTTAAGCTGTGAATATGGTTAAAAGAACATGTCTTGGTCATTTGTTATAATCTAGTTGTTGGTTGTATTTTGACCTAGTCAAACATAGTTTGACCATGGTCATTCTCGGGATCCGTGATGAGATGGACCACTTATGCATTATGATGTTGATCTATGGTCCTGTTATCACATATATAGTAGCCGGGCTACCATACATTATTTTTCTGATGCCAGTACACTATTCAACCAGTTCCCTTACATTTGAGATGCTGAGATGAGCATCTATATTGGATCACTATCAGATTTTGGACAGCAGTTGTATTCCCCATGCCATGACTGAGTCTCAGGACACTCAGAGAGATGACCGATGTAGCCATTATACCATTTGTACAGAGTAGTCAGTAGTGCCCAAAGTTGCAGTAGCAGTTTCAGAGGACAGATGATGGTACAGGTGATGAGTATTCAGGTATATGACTCGGCATGTATATCATTGTGTTATGGCTATATTGCTTTTATACTTATTCTTATAGCATGTCTTAGCACCTAGTGTCATGATCTGCCGATCATATAGATATGTGGACCTGGTTGAGCTTATTATATATATTATATTGTCCCTACTCAGACTTAGAAGTTCACTATTCATACTCATTGGTTTTACCCTCCTTAGGGAGAATAGAGGTGATCATTCCACCATACCTTGGCTTGCTAGTGTTGGCTCCATTATTCATTGTCTTCATCCATCCATTGCCTACCTTTTAGTTTATCACCCTGACTTGCTACTTAACTAGTGACATGGAGGATCTTTTCCCCACTGTAGCCTCTGTATTGGATGAGCTTCCATGTTTATTGTGTCTCGGCTCTGAGTTGGTGACAAAACTTACCTATGGTGAGTTGGAATTCCTTGTGAATTCCCCCTAGTCACTAAAGTTGTGTTGGCTAAACCTGAAACTTTTAGTGCTGCCATGAATACAAAATCTGGAAAAATGAAATGTTATATCTTGTATGAAAAGCCCATTCATGCAATGTGTTTCTAAACACATATGAATGAAAGGCATGCCAAATGAAAATGGCCATGAAAATAAAACGTTATATCTTTTGGAAATGTAAATACCTAGGTAAACAAGCTGTCTGTGACACACCTAGAAGTGCTCAGGGAAACAAGTGCCTTAAAAACACACCTGCAGCAGAAAGCCTAAAATAAATGTAAATCTATGCAATGTGTTTATAAACACACATAGATAAAGGCTATGGAAACTTCAGGCCCAAAAAGCAATGGAACTTAAATGCTATATCTAAATTATTGTTGGCCTCCTTTGTATTATGGATTGTGCGCATCTGTTAAAGGTGAATAAACCCTCTTTGAACAACTCATCCATTTGTGAGACACCGCCATTCCCTGTGTAGTTGCTCATTCAGTATATACTATGGTGTGTATTCCCTTTCCCTTTGCCAAAGTGTCACAATGTTAAGTCAGTCAAGTCATCCCTTAGCCTAGCCAGTTATTTTAACCTTCACCCTTCACTAGCAAATTGATCACAGCTATGAAGTGAGTATGATCTTGAAAGTCTAGTCTGAGTAATAATAATAATTAATGACATTATATATTTGGATTTAGATCGCCAGTAATGATTACTTTGTGTTATAATTGTTATTTGAATAAGTTGTAGAGCATGCATCAACCTTTGGCACTTTGCAGTAGCTTCCGATGATAGTCTGAGTTATATTTGGTCATGTTGACTTGGTCAAACCTAGTTTGACCAAGGTCAACTATAGGACATGAGATGGTTGGACCTTGTGATGATATGGATAGATGATATATGGTCTATGTACATGTATATGATGATTCTATGCAGCAGATATAGGGTTATGATGATGATTCATGGTTTACAGCATTATTTGATCATTTACAGATTATTATTATTTCACCTGTTCTGGTATATTGGAAATATTTTATGATCATGCAGAGACTCATATGGTGTATGAGTACACATCTTGGATAGATTTGGACCTTCTGAGTCCAACGAGACAATCTGTTTTCAGTTCCGGGCACTTACAGTGATGATTGAGCCTCAGTAGGCTATCCCAGTGCAGTTTTGGTCTGTCAGAGCAGATGTGATTTTTATCCGGTTGACCTAGGGCGCTATGCTTGGAGGGGGTGGTCCAGCCACTTCTTTTTACCATATTACCCCCCTCTCGGACACACTGGTGCCCTCAACTTGACAGCGCAGGCACTCCAGGAGGCAATTTGGGGCAGTTTCACGCTTCCCGAGGCATTTCAAGATTGGTAGAAATGGCTATTGAGGAATTCGATTTGGGCTACTGAGGCAATGTTTTGGCATGGGATGATCAGTGATGATGGATTGATGTCTTCCACACCTCCTCCAGCAGTTTCAGCTTCATCAAGGCCCGCATCCATCACTTATGACACTTTCTGATGATTTATGAGGTCTTTTGAGGCCTACGATTTGACCATAGAGGCACGATTTGGTATATTGATGACTTTTTATTATTATTGTGCTATGGGAATTGACCAAGGGTGGTTAAAATTACCCCTTGGACCCACCATAAGCTTCTTATTATATTTTGTCATCATGATTTGGTGGGATTCCCCTCTTCTAGGGCGATTTTGTCCACTTATGTTATATTTTATGAGTGATCCATGTATTTCATTGTTGAGCTCATCTCAACCATTGATTAGACATTTGTATCTTTTAATCTTAGCCACTCATTCAAAAAGTGGTTAGGATTTTGATGCCTCTCCTTCCTATTTAAAGGAGAGAGCTTCTCATTGTAAGGGGTCTTTGGCTCTTGGATTATTGGTATAGAAAAACTTTCTTGTGGAAATTCTTGTGGTCTCCTTTGCATCTGGTGTTCTTAGATGGTGTTTGGAAAGTCTATTACAGCCTAGCATTTGGAATTTGTGGTAAGATCTATCTATTTTGGAAATCATTGTCTTGTCTACAGAAGGGCGACTTCAACAAGGGCGATTTTGCAAGGCTTCTGCAAATCGACTTTCTTGGCATTTGTTTGTATCGGGGGTTATCATTAGTATCATTGTAATCTATGCTATCTTTCTGTTACTTCTCTTGTGGCATTAGTCTTATCTCTTGATTACATCAAATCTAATATTGTTGACGTTTGTTGTGCAGGAGAGAGGGCGCATTGGCTTCTTGGACTAAATCGATTGCATAGAAAACTACCTCAAAGCTTCTCAAATTGATTGGGTTTGCATAGATCATCATCATCAAGGCATCTACAAGGTTACCCAGGTAAGATCCACAGGTTTGTTTCTCTTATCTTGATCCAATCCATTGACATAACTCATAAATTGATAAAACCCTTATTTCTTCAAACCCTCATTTTTACATTTTTTCAGATCTACTAAGATCTAGTGGCTTCTTGGGTAAGATATTTAAAACCCACCTCTATAGTATCCACGGCATCCCGGATCTATAGTTTGGTGAGGATTGGCCTCCATTTGACCCTCTTCCCATGGCATTTAGCCTCTCCAAGCAAGGGCGCACTTCCTAGTTTGCTGGGTTGACCTAGATCTAGTACGTGGGTAGTTGAGATCCCGCTTGTTTCATGATCTACACATCCAATAACCTACCCCCAAATTGTCACTTTTCTGATTTCTACCTTGTGGGCCCTATTCCACATTTTAAGGGATTTAATCCCCATTTTGGACCACTTGGTATCTTTAAACTCATATCTAGTAAGATCTAGCCATTGGATTGCCATGAAATTATAGATCCACACTCCCACTTGCTTAAACTACTTGGATCTAAAGTTTGGATGCCATTGGACTTGTCTTGAGTCATTTATCCCACTTTTTAGCCTCCTTGGGTAAAGTCGCACTACCTTGGAGAAGTGAGTTGGTCCACTTCTAGGACATGGGTACATGAGATCTTTGTGGATTTGGAACGGGCATAATTCAAAACCTAGGTCTAGTGGGTCACCTTGTCAAATCTTGCCTTGGGGATAGCATTCCTTGTTTTAAGGGATTGTGGTCCACTTATGTCAAACATCAAATCTCTAGATCTAGACCTATTCATCCATCAAGACTTTAATTGCCCACTTGTCTCATGCAATAGGAGTCCTTAACCTCAAGTTAACCTTACTTTGACTCCATTATCCCAATTCTCAAGGCACTGGTTTCTCTCCAAGTCAATTCGACTTTCCTAGATTGTTGGATTAACTTGTGGTTTGACCTTTGTGTGGTGAACTAAACCCTTTGATGTCATCATGTATCATGATCAAGCTTGTCACTTGTACTAGTTAGCCCCAATTCAACCCCTAAACTACTTTGCATTGGACACGGTTCCCAAGGCAGTGGATTTTCTCACATTTACTAGTACTATAATCCCGGATCTTATCTTTAAATATTATAAGTCACTCTCACATCAACAATGAACCAAAGCTATACTCATTAAATCCCTCACTTGTTTTGTGACTTCATCCTAAGGTCTAGGATAAACCATACACCTTACTTCACTTAGAATTAACCTGATTTGGTGTCTTGGTTTTGATCTCTCCTGTCGGGAGTAGATCGCGTCTCCCCCTTTGCTGTTTGGGCTAGATAACATAAAGTGAAGGTTGCCTCGACTGGCGTGACAACCATCTATTGGAGGTCGAGGTGATCGTGGTTGCACCTTTTAAGTTGCCCTTCCCTATTGCCATCCATGAGTGGATACATCCATAGGGGTAACTACAGTTTAGGTGATAACAGGTCCCACATGCACCTATTGATGATTCCATATGTTGGACATATGCTCCAAATGATGATTGAAGTAGTTGGTCATTTTTATTATTATTTCCAGATCATCATATTTTACAATGTCCAAGTATGGTGGTCCCTACAGATGATTCTACAGGTTATCATGAGGTGTATGAGTACTCATCTCTAGTGGATTTGGGTTTTCTGGATCCATTGAAACACTTATCTTTCAGTTTCGGGCACTCTTGGGCATGATATTAGAAGTTATCCACCTTTTGACCAGTTTGGGCATGCTGATGTGGCCTGTCCAGCAGAAGCATTGGAGGCAGGTCATTGCCTAGGGCGCTACAGAGGAAGGGAGTGGTCCAGCCACTTGTTTTTACCATTATACCCCCCTTCTAGACATGATGGCACCTTAAGTTTGACAGCGCAGGCACCCTAGAGGCAGTTTTGGGCATTTCAGGGTTTTCAGGAGGATTAAAAAATGGAATAAAAAGGTCATTGAGGAATTCGATTTGGGAAATTGAGGCAAGGTTTTGGCACTTGGTCTACTCAGAGGTCATCCATGGTGTATCCCCATTCTTCCAGATCAGTTTGCACCAGTCAGTGGGGTCCACATGGGCTACAGGAGCGCTCGGGATTTGATCATTTGTATACTTGGACATGTCATAGACTCATATTTTATATTATTGTGCCATGGGGTAATGCTAGTGAAGGGGAATAATACCTCCTAGCCCCACCTTTTGCTCCTAGTGGCTTGTCTTGGTCCTATTGTTGTGGCACACATGTTATTATCCACCCCCATGTATGGCGTCACCATTCATTGAGCTTTTTAGACTATGACGTCATCACTTAGTGAGTAATCCATGTCTTATATTGTATTGGCTCATCTTAGCCATTGATTACATTGTTATATCTTTTGATCTCAACCACTAGTTTTCAAAAGTGGTTTAGGGTTTTGGTCTATCTCTCTTATAAAAGGAAGAGACCCCCCCTATTGTAAAAGCACCTTTGGAGCTCTTGAAGATTGGAATAAAAATACTATCTTGTGGATCTATTTCTTTTCTCTTGATGGATTATTTTGCAAGTTGAATATACAATCTTGTTTTTGTGTATCATTGTGGTTCTTGGGGCTTCAATTTGTTTTCTACAGGGAAGGCCGAATTGGTGGAGAGGAGGACGACTTCAAGGGAGGCTAATGTGGGGAAACCCCATATCTTGCTTTGGTTTGGTCTTTGGTTGAAGGGAGTATCATTATTGTATCCTTGTGACATAGTTGATGCTTTCTTGTCCATGTTTTCATCATTTTCATCATTCTTTTGTTGGGCTTGTTTCTCATTAGATCTTGTCTTGCAGGAGGAGGATGATTTGGTCATCTTTGAGGGAGGACGATTTGGCTTGGAGACTCTAGATCTCACTATTGAATATACACACAATGAGAAGGTTATCAATTTGCAAAATGGCCACAAGCACTAGAGGTATGTTCTACAAGGTATGTACCTAGATCCATTCTTTCCTCTTCATTGGTCATAAAACCCTAAAGTTAAAACCCTCATTTTTTACTTTTTTTAGATCTACTTGGATCTAGCATGCTTTCGGGGATAAAACTTAAGACCCACCTCTATAGTATCCACGGCAATTCAGATCTATAGTTTGGTGGTGATTGGACTCCATTTGGCCCACTTCCCAAGGAACCTAGCCCTCCTTAAGTGGAAAACGCATTCCTTGAGGGAGGCTAGTTTGTTAATTCCAAGATGTGGGTAGTTGAGATTTTTGCTTCATTGGATAAATCACCTCCTAAAACCTACCCCTAGTGCTTCACCCTATTGATTTTCACCTTGTGGGCACCATTCCTCATTTCGAGGGTTGAGCCCCACTTGGGTTATTAGGTGATGCATTTTCATTTTCAGATCTATGGAGATCTGGCAAGCATTTGGACTTGATAATTGAAACCCACCTTGCTTATTGCTTTAACTATCCCGATCTATAATTTGGTGGAATTTGGACTCCATTTGCCCCCTCAATTTAAGGCACTAGTCTCCCTTGGGCAATTCGCACTCCTTGGGTTAGTGGCCTTTTGTTAGATCCCATATGTGGGTATTGCTCCTTTCCTCTTTAATCCATAGATGCATGCTATAGCATACCCCTTAGTGCCATTTCACTTCTAATTTTGACCTTGTCGCCCGATTTGGACCATTTTCCACTTTTTAAGGGTGGGCCCCACTTGGGTACTTTTCTTTGGCATTAGATCTATCTAGATCTACTTATCTTAATCCATAAGTAATCATATCTCGCACTTGGTTGAACTTTGTCACTCCCTTAAGCCTCTTCAACCAAGCCTTAACCACTTTGGGTCCACTCATCCTTTCTAGATCTAGAGCTAATTCCATCTTGGTCTCCCTTTACTTCATCATCACATTTCCCTAGGAGGCCTTGATTACATTCGCTAGCCTTCATTGGCTAAGCTAGTGTCTCCCCCTTGGTCTTGCTTAGGCTTGATCTAAAGTGAAGAGTGCCTCGGTTAGCGTGACACCCAGCTTGCATTGGGAACCGTGGTATCTCTTGGGTCACCTCTTTAGTTGTCCAACACATCTACCATCCTGGATAGGATATCTTTAGGGACAACTACAAGTTGTGTGATAACAGACTCATTTGGGTTGTTAGTGTTGTAGAGTCATTTATACTTGTTTTTATTGCTCTTAAATGTTTTTTGGACACTTTGCATTGTCCGTTCCTTGAATTTAGCACTGAAATCCATTGCTTCAAATGTGACATGGATTGGCAACCTTATTGAGGATGCACGCCATATCCGTGACTTTGTACAAAACCACACAAATGCCCTGTTATCAACTGATTTGTACAATAGTTGAAACCTTATTGAGCCACCAGTGTTGGAACACATCAGTGTTCACTTCCAGAGTATCTGGGTTTCATTATATTTGGGTCTAGCCAGTTTTGGCTAGCCAGTTTTGTTTTTGAGTCGACATGACCATGGCCCCATGGGGGTTTGTATCAAAGTGTGCTAGTAGGGTCTGAGTGGCTCGGTCTCCCATGACTGGATTAAACAACTAAGGTATTCCAGGGAGTTTTTTCACCGTCAGATTATACTTTGCTTCAGGCGAAATATAATCTCTTGGTTTTTCTCCCGCTTCCTCCAAAGCTGGAATGCCCGATTTTGGAAATTTGGCCATGGGGGGTTATTAGGGTCCAACTATAATGTATAAACCTACTAGACACTATTAGAATAGGTTTTGGTCATGTCCTAGGTCTCTAGGACCCCCAGAAAAAAATTTCGAAAAATTTTTACTGGACGCGTCGGAATTGGGGTTTTTAATTATTTAATTATTTTTAAATTTTAATTAAATTTCTCTATAGTTTAAATAGAGAAATTTGAGTCTGTAATATGTCAGTCATCCGGGGTCCGTTTTCAGTGTTTGATGGCTCGTTTCATAAGCCAAAAATCACACATGACCCATGGAGCAGCTAAACCCAACTTTCGGATGTCAATTCCGCCCCGTAATTAATATTTTCTCTGAAAAGTCATTTACAGAGAAATTATTAATTAAAATAATAAAATTGATTATTTTGGAGATAATCCAAATCTCTCCAAAATTAATCAATTTGATTAAAATAAAGGGCTAAATGACATGGCAATGAGCATTAAGGAAGATTCCAATCAACTCCAAGCCCATCCAGTCACCCATCCAGTCACCAGCAAAGAACCTTCTTAAGGAATTTCGCCCTTCTTCATAGGAAAATCGAGTTTGTGATGTGGCAATGATGGAATGGTTTGTTGGATGGCATTAAAGCCAATGGTGGGCGCCTCCTTTAAAACTCGCAATCAAATCCAAGCTTGGTTCTCTTCATAGATTCGAGTTACACCTACCCATTACACTTGTCTTCTCATCAACCAACTCGCACCCTACCTCAAGCTCATGTCAATCTGCCCTAGGATCACGTCTAGCTTTGTTGGAGCTTGTTCATTGGTTGATTGATACATTCCATGCCACTCCAAGTCGAGTTAGTACCTACTACACTACACATGTCTCTCCACCATGCTAACTCGCACCCACCAAAGCTCACGCCATTCCACATGTGCTAGCTCGCATCCTACCATCCTCACGTCAATCCTCACTTTAGCTCACGTCTAAGCCTTGTTGTAGTCATGTGATTGGTTGGTGATACAACCTATGTGCCCATCCAAGTCGAGTTTGCCACCTAGTCCTTCATACCAAACACTAACTCGACTTTGATTGCTAAATCACCTTGCCAAGCCCTTGATTGATTGGAATTCGACCTTCTCCATTGCCAAATTCGACCTAGGGTTTTGGCACTTAGTTTTAGTATAAAGAGAGGCTCATTAGGAGCTATTATCTCATGGTCTTTTATGCAAAGAAACTCTGAGCAAATGTATTTGGAATTATATTTAATAAAGTTGTGACTTTGGAGGTCAAATTCTTGGGGGCTCTTGGTGGCCATGCTTCATTACATTTCTTGAGGTGATATTGTGTCATTGTTTCATATGTTTATGGCTATTTAGTTTTGATTTATATGCTTAGAAGGCTAACAATCTAGCACATGCATGTATATCTCTTCTATTCACTTAAATCATATGTTATTTGCAAGTATTTGCTAATGGTTTTGTGAGCTTTTGCAGGTTCTCCTTCACTCCATTTTTTGGCCAAAGATCTCTACTTGTTAAACATTAGCAAAGGAAGAGTCTCTTGTTTCACCATCAACCACTTTCAAAAGCAAATATCTTGGTTCTAAGCTTATATCTTCAAGCCCATACTCACTAGATTAGCCTTTCTCACCCACTCGTTTTGTCCATCCTCATCTTCTACAAACCATCATCCACCTCCTTGCCCTAGTTCTCCTCCTCCTTTCGTTTTGCTCCTTCTCATCCTAGTTTCCATCTCTCCTTCATTCCCCTCGTTTCTCCCTCATTGTCTCCTCTCGTCCAAACCTTTGGTTCCATCCTTTTCCTTTGGATCCATTCGTCCACCTCTCCAAGAGCCCTAAAAAATTCACACAAACAACAAAATGGTTACAAAAATGGTTAAGTATTAGTACTAGATTAGTAGTATTTCCTTTGAAGAAGTTAGTATCTAGTTTTCATTTTCCATTTTGCATAGTTAGGGTCTATTATTGTTTACATCTTGTCGTTAGTTTCAATTACATTATAGATCTCATTTTGTTAGTGTAGCTTGCATAAATTACATTTCCAAGTTTCTTGTTAAAGATAGAAAAAATTTCATAAAAATTTCTTAAATTTTTTACATCTTAGATCTCATTTCTAGCACATTTAGGACACTTTTTGTTCGCTGGTCCGTTTCCCCATACAAACATTTTCGAACAAAATTTCATGCTTTCACATGTTAGAGCTTAGTTTTCATTACTAGACTTGGTAGCATCTCAATTTTATTTGATTTCTAATCTCTAATGGGTGCTTGTTGAGTGCTTTTTCTAAGCTTTTGTAGGTCCATTTTTGAAAGAGAAGACGAAATTTGTGAAGCATATTCGAAGAAGAGCAAGCACATGCAAGGAGAAGATCCAAACCAAGCAAGAAACCAAAACACAATCTCCTTTTTGTATTAGCCTTCAAAGGCTTCCAGGTTTTATTTGCAATTATTTTGTTTATCATAAGTCTCTCAAAAAGACCTTTCAAGGATTTTCCCTTGAGGCACTTGTAATTATCTAATAAAACTTTCAAGTGGAGGAAGCATCCACTTTTTGGGTCTTCTTCCCCATTTGGGGAAGGGTGTTGGGTCTTTTGGACGGTTTAGCTTAGATTTACTTTTTCATGCTCTTAGTTTAAAGTTTGTTTCCATAAGTTATCTTGATTATATTTCATATCTACTTACCCCCATGCTTTCCCGAGTAGGGTCTTGAACCTGAAAGAGATTCTTGGGTAGCTTAGTTGATTATTATATTTTATCTTGCTTCTCTTCCAATCCTTGACCAGAGAATAGCTAACTTTGGGATCGTATCCCAAAGGCCACATAGTCTTGTGGTAGCTTCTCGCTCCCCCATCAACTTCTTGTGGACATCCAGCTAGCTGGAAGGTTTCCAGGATTGGTGGCTTCTAGTGGTTGGTCTTGTTCGGAGATCAATCCCACCTAGTAGTTTAGAACTTGTGTGGTAGAACACTAGAATTCTTTATCTTACAAGCATTATTGTTAGTAGAAATTTTTATCTTGTCGATCAATACTATTGTTCAAATCTGCTCAAGTTAAATATACTGCTGTTACAGTTTTTGCTTCTTAAAATAAACCAAAGTCTCTTGAACTTGGCCAAATCCAAGTCAAGAGCACCCTCTGTCGGAGGGCATTTTAGTTTCTTGCATTTCCCTGCATTAGGCATTGTTAATCTAGCAAGTCTCTTGAACTGCGGTCATAAGATCGAGTCAAGAGCGCTCTCTGTCGGAGAGTTGAACAGGGCTTTCTAATAATAAAAACTTTCCACTCACACACCCCTAATTAATTTATCTTGGTTTGTCCTACACCCGTATGCTCTGCCAACCGGAAACGGTTGGGCTAGTACTCAGAAAGGTGGAAGACTTGATAATAACGATCGATAAACTTAATTAAAAAAATTTCCCATAATCTCAACCAAGGCAAAATACTGTTCTTCCCACGAGGGGTGACGCCGGATTCCCACTGTCAGACTCAGGGGCGGTTTAAACATTGGACACCAATCCTTATCGAATCTGGGTGCTTCCGACAGGTCATTCAGGGTTGCCAGTATCTTTCTTGGGTAGGGTTCTACCATCTTTTTTGATACCTTTGGTCTTAGCCCTAATAATCAAGACAACTAAAATTTTCAATTTACCAAGATAAGCTGCACAACGTTCTCACAAACTTTCCATTTCAAACACTTGTATCAAGTTTTCACTTTCACTTTTATTTTTTACTCCATAAGGCACTGGTCCTTCATCATATATCTTTGTATGCTTAAATATCTATACTGGAGTATTCAGCTTAATCTGTGTGAAAAGTGATTCATTTATTTGTTCAAGTGCATCCTTTATTTTCTGTTGCAACGTGGATTGCGCTATCTTGTGTCATATTAAAGTTTTATATTGTTTATCATTCAAAAAACTCCTAAACAACACCCGTCCGCATCACTACATCCAAAACACATTTAAAAACACATAAAGAGCCTTAGACAACTCTTTAGTAGGGACTACCCCCCTTGGCTTCGTTAGGAGTTTGCCTAAACGGAGGAGCTGGGATTCAGGTGACAGCACCTGGCTCATTGCTTGCCCCCAAGGCCACACCTCTCCCCACTTTCCAGTGAGGGAGACAGCTTTTAAAAGATTTCTGCTGCTGGTGTGCAGTTTGGCGGACAACATCTTTACACATAAAGAGCCTTAGACAACTCTTTAGTAGGGACTACCCCCCTTGGCTTCGTTAGGAGTTTGCCTAAACGGAGGAGCTGGGATTCAGGTGACAGCACCTGGCTCATTGCTTGCCCCCAAGGCCACACCTCTCCCCACTTTCCAGTGAGGGAGACAGCTTTTAAAAGATTTCTGCTGCTGGTGTGCAGTTTGGCGGACAACATGCCCTCACCATCTACAAAGAGTACACACATCTTTCATTGCTGAAGATTGCAAATACTCGGTTTGCTTCCTCATTCATCATGCTCAAGAGGTTGAGGGAGGTCAAAACCGCTCTTGGGTCAATGGTGATTTCAGAGTATTGGTCTTTCTGAAGAAAGACAGATCAGAGTGTTTCAAAAAAGGTGAAAGACACGGTGTTAGATGATGGTTGGTGGGAGAGGGTAGATCTTACCATTAAGATCATGGAGCCAGTCATTTCTTTGTTACGGTTTGCAAACACAGACCAGCCCATCCTAGCAGATGTTTATGAGGGGTGGGATTCCATGATTGAGTCCATGAGGACCATTATTATGGAGAATGAGTGTCCCGAGTATGAGGCATCGGCAGAGAACTTATGGTCCACCATTCAGGATATTCTTATCTCCAGGTGGGATAAGAATTACACACCTTTGCATTGCTTGGCCCACTCCTTGCACCCACAGTTATACAGTCAGGAATGGCTCAATGGTGAGTCGGGACCCTAACACAAAGTCCCTCCTCACATGGATGGAGAGATTTCATAGGGAAGGAACATAGCATTTAGACGGCTATTTCAGGATAGTGACTTACTTGATGAGGTGGAGGAGGGCTTTGTAGATTTTTCCACTGCCAGTGGGAGATTTGGAGGCTATGATGTGCTTAGAGACAGAGGGGGTTAAGAAACCCTATGTTTGGTGGGAAACTCATGGGGCAACATGCCGTATTCTACAAAAGTTAGCCTTGAGGGTCATCTCTCAAGTCACTTCATCCTCTTGTTGTGAGAGGAATTGGAGCACATATGGGAACTTGTACAATTTGAAGAAGAGCAGGCTTGAGCAATCTAGGGCAGAGACGATGGTGTATGTGCACTCCAACCTTCGTCTTATTTATAGGAAGAGGGAGGAGTGGGTGAAGGGAAAGACAAAGATGTGGGATGTCTTTCCTGATGATATGGGTTTGGACAGCAATACTGAATTGGCATTAGCCAACATGGTTCTTAATGATCCAGTGCTAGAGCTGGTCACTTTTGATGATGGTGAGACTTTGGAGGGGTCTTCCATCTTGATCTACCCCTTTTTGTATTTACTATTTGGCATTTGCTAGTGGCATTCCGACATCTATGTAATACATTTTGATTTTGATGACTTAATGAGAAATATGGTTCGACATCTTAAGCTATTGCTTATCAATGCATCTATGTGTCTCATTGTGATTTGTGAATGTGTAATCATTAATGTGTATTGATTCTAAATTCTAATTTCTATTGAATATTTGTAAATGCTCTAGTTTCTAAAAAAAATTGGATCTATATGTCTATATTTTTAAATTTTAATATATTTTTAAAAAATATATATTTGTATATAAAACGTGCCCTCCGTATCCTGATTCCGGGGGTCACTGTGTCTGTGTCGGACACTTGTATTTTTGTGTCCTCTATGTCCCGTGTTCTCACGTCAGGTGACTTAGACCTCAACTGAACTTGCCAACAGATTAACAGCCTTCCTTCATAGACTGTGAATTCTCAGACTCAAACTTCAAGAGATTTATGTGGCAACGCAGTATGCTCTCTTAACATGAAAAAAAAACTGTTTTTTAAGTGCACGAGTACAACATGGAAACTCAAATTCCATGAACTCTCATGAACTCATCTTACCAAGATGAGTTATTTATAATACACGACTACAACTCCTTTGCATGACACTTGAGCTATTCCATTTCTAAATTTAGAACTGACACTAACAATGATATTCTCTTATAACGGTGCAGGGCCAATTTGGGCACATACATCCAAACAACTTCCACATTCACCTCATAGTTACACACTTCCATATTAATTTTTCATATTAGGGCGTTGGGGCTGTTAGACATTACGATTCTAAAATGTAGCATTAGGACTAACTAACAACACTCCTTGATCCCACGACCATTGCTTCTAACAGGAAGATGAGACCAGTTACAGTATCCCTCAAAGAAGTGATGATCTCATTGAAGTAATCGAAGAAGTGATGATCTCATTGAAGTAATCGAAGAAGTGATGATCTCATTGAAGTAATCGTATTTTTCTGTTTTGTAGGATAAGATGCATGCTTTCAAAAAATTTATAAAAGGTCTTTATGCCTAAAGTCCCTCCAACATTATGCTGAGAAATTTCCCTCAAAATAGAATCAAGTAAACATGAAACTTCCAAGGTCAAAGTAAAGCTTGCAAGAATATAATAAACCTCAGTTGTCTCAAAATTGGATTGAGGACAAAGTAACAATATTTGAATTAAAATAGTCTACAATTTGGAATACCAACTTCGAATAATAGCTTAGTAGATTAATCATATATTAATGTACAAAGTTACAAAACGCAGTATGAAATGTCAAGTAGCAACATAGCCAGGTTGTAACCATAGACAATAGCCCAGATTCCTATCGTTAAGAGCGGTAAGCATGTCATTTATGAATGTAGAATGATGCATTCTTGGATGATGTGTCGGTTCTCATTTATATCTATTTGAAATTTTGAATGCAAGTATTAAAAGTAGTAATTGTAAATCAAGGCGTCAACTTGTAAAAATTCAATTTTGCATTCCATATCTCATAACTTAGAAGAGAAACTTGTTAAAAAATCTAATACCAGAAAAAATAACCTTCCAAAAAAACAGACATTATAAAACATAACTGATCAAACTTGAGAAATCAGGACTCCAGGTCCCTAAGGAGATTAAACAAGTCCAAACCTCGTCATTATTATCCCTCACCAATTCTTCATAATATTATATGAAGATGTTTTAATGATTTCATTCAATATAATGGGATTAAAGCATTATTCTCACATCTCAGTCTGTACTGAAAATAAAGACGGAACACTTGGTTGAGGGAACCATTCAATATTATAAAAAGGGTAGACTAATTTGAACATCCTCTTTAGCTTAGTACAGCAAGAAAGAGACAGATCATGTCCATAAAAAATGAATTATTAAATATACATTAATCTATGGAAGACTTTCATAAAGTTAATGACCTATACAAATCACCCATACGACTTTGTTCTAAATCCAAGAAATAGAATGATAAGCTTGAAATGCAATAAAGAAAATGATTCAAGGAATGCACTCAAAAAATGGGACCCAGCAATATATTTCAGAATTCAAAAGAAAAACGTCCATAAGTACCATTATACCATATCAAAACCATTGCAACAACTATTTCCAGCTCAACCTTTGAATTACCATGAAAATCGAAGGGGGTATGTTGCCGTTGAGCCTGAGTTGCTCCAATGTTTCGGGCCACAGCCTTAGTTTTAGCACGTGCAGTTAAACTCTTTTCTGGGTTTGAGCATGCATCCTTATTAGCACCAACATCTGGTAAAGGATTTGTAGCAGTAACCGGAATCCGTTGACTCTTCTTAGATTTTGGCAAACGAAACTTCCCACAAATTCTATGCCTTTTGTGTGGAGTTGAAACACAACCCCCCATCTTCTGTGAATTTTTCCTGCTCAACTTCTGGTAACAATATTGCAGTCAATTAACACATTTCACTCCAAAAGAATCCATGTACAGATATACTTTGCCAAAATTTCAGCACCTGCATTCCATTTCAAATTTTCCTTGGTTATTTCAGAACCCAACAATTTGCAATTGACAGATTTGAACTCATGTATCTATGTTGAAGCATGAATAAACATTAACTGATAGCTAAATGAAGCTCAAACTCTGAAATTATAAAAGCTTTGACAATGTATTCAAATCCACACATTGCATGCAACTATAAGGAAAAAATATTGAAATCGAAACTTATATTAATGTCCACAAGAGACCAAAATAGGTCAAAGGGACTAGAGATTACATCTGCCATTAAAATCCCAACCAACAACAGGGAGGGTACAAGAGGCCCCACTAAGAAAATGAAATGAAATGAAAAACAAGTCCAATAACAGAAAAGAAAAAACATAAGCCTGAGCATACAAGTAAATTATCCTGAGGGAGAGAACCCTATAAAGAGGAGAGCCGATGAAGAAACAGAATCTAGACATAAGTACAACTCTCGCCAGGAGAAGAGGGAGCTTGCCTTGCTCATCCTCTGAATCAATAGTGTGAATGTCAATACCAAGTTCCTGCCGGATAATGTCTATGGAAGAGTGGCCCAGGATGATGGTACCCTAGGGGATAACCCTGTGTGGAATTTGCTTACTCCACCCCCATAAGGACAGCAAGGAGGACCAATCCTCACATCCAAGGCCAATTAACTCTCCATATAAGAGAAGAATCTAGTAATCCATCGCTGAGAATGTGGACAGTGTTAATATTTGCACTTTAATTCAATTATGTTAGATCTTTAAACTAAAAGACAGACAAGCACAACAATACACAAAAGACACAAGAAATTTCCTCGGGGAAACCATAAAGGAGAAAACCCCGCAACTTCTTCAGTAATAGATTCGTCACCTAGTACAATATCAAACCAAGATAGAAAACCCAAAGATAAGATGACTTCTGCAGCTTCCTTCTTTCTTCTCCGGCGAACTTGTATTTTCTCCTCCTTGGTGCGAACTTGCTTGAGTGAGAGTTGTGTCAAAATGAGAGAGGGTACCTCTCTATTTATACTTATGTGTGACTGACCTAATTCCCCAATGGGGCCAACTTCCTAACTAACTGGGCCGACCTCTCCTAGGGAGACTCAAAAATACATTTTACATTTAACCTATTGGGGACTATTGCCCCGACTTACAATGGAGGTTTAACCTCACTATTCGTACATGACCAAATACAATAATGACATCCCAGAACGGAGGAAAAACGTCTTCGACGGAGGTACAATAAAAATACAATAATAATATACAAAAGAATATCTTCCGAAGTTACATTTACAACAACACTCCCTCTTAACTAGGAAGGTATTCTCTCGACACAGTCATCATCACAGCTAGACACAATCTCTGGATAACGTCATCATCGCTAGATCATCATCATCGTTGGGTCATCATCGCTGCTACAGCAATTCTCATCTTGTTGATCATTGACTAGTGACATCTCTCGAATCTATCTGTCATGAGAAGTTGTATAGAGCCAGCCCTTTTTCATATTGGATGTAGGCCTAGCTCTCATCTAGGACTTCATCATCTATAGAACCAAGCCATCAAGTAGGTACAGCCCAGGAACACGTATTACATTGCCACAGCAATCACCTGCGTCTCCTACTATCATCTCATCGTATCCGGATCATCTCATCATCTCATGTGGAGAGCAGCCCAGGTGCATATACCATGTCCACCAGACAACCTGCGTCTTCCACCTAGTGGATACATCCCAGATGTATTACGTCTCTCTCTCAGTCAACCTGCATCTTTCACCCAGTGGATACAGCCTAGGAACATCTGCGTCTTCCACCCCATGGATACAAACCAGATGTATTACGACTCTCTTAGTCAACCTGCATCTTCAAACATGTGGATACATCCCAGGAGCATCCCAGATGCATTACGTCCTTTCGGACCACCTGCGTCTTCCACCATGTAAGATACATCCCAGGCACATCCTAGATGCTTTATGACCCGTGGACCACCAACATCTTCAAACATGTGAATACAACCCAGGAACATCCCAGATGCATTACGTCCTTGCGGACTACCTGTGTCTTCCACCATATAAGATACAGCCCTGGTGCACCTGCGTCTTCCAAACCCATCACATCACTCCCTCTTTCGAGAAACATCGATCTGGATAACATCAAGCTTCTCTCTGAAGTACTCAAACTTTATTCTTGCTAATGGCTTGGTCAACACATCGGCTATATGTTTGTATGTTGCCACATACTAGAGCTTCACTGCTCCCCTATGCACCATATCCTGGATATAGTGGTACTTGATCTCAATATGCTTCAACTTGTCATGGAACAGCGGGTTCTCAGACAAGTTTACACAACTCTAATTGTCACAAAAGATACAAGTCGCCTCTAACTCGAGATCAAATAAATCTGACAGTAGCTTCTGAAGCCATACTGCCTCACAACTAACCGAACAGGCTACAATATACTCTGCTTCGGTTGTATTCAGTGCCACACATGACTGCTTCCTACTAAACCAAGAGATCATACCGGATCCCAAACTAAAGCAGCATCCTGAAGTGCTCTTTTTGTCTGTGGCACTGCCTGCCCAATCTGAATCAACATAACCATGCAAGTTAATCTTCTGATCGTCGCATATTTGATCCAATACTCAATTGTACCCTTCAGGTACCTCAGTACATGCTTTGCAGCAATCAGGTGAACATGTCTCAGATCTATCAGGAACTGGCTTAGGGTGTTCACAGCAAAGCATATGTCTGGTCTCATGTTCGTCAAGTACATTAACGAACCAATCATCTACCTGTACATCGTGGCATCAACTGTCTCTGAAGAAGCATCGCATAGTAGCTTCAAGTTCGATGCCATTGGTGTGGCCATTCCCTTGCAGTCCATCATTCCGAACCTCTTTAGAATCTCCACTGCATACTTTCCTTGACCAAGGAAAATCCCATTTGTACTCTGCCACACCTCCATACAATAGTAGAATCATAGGTCTTCCTTCCTCAACCTTGTAGTAAAGGTTGGAGTCCGCTTTACTCTTGGTAAAGCCCAAGTTTGTCAAATAACCGTCTATCCTATCGTACCATGTCCTTGGTACCTATCTCAAACTGTACCACATATACTTCCTCTTCATGAGGGGAGACATCATGTATCACTCTGAGCATATCCCTGAGATACTGGGGCAAACACTTTTGCCACAGATAGAGGCTAAGTGATAATGTCTCTCCATCTGTGTTGTAGTCACTCCCTTTGAAGCAAAGCTTTCCTGCGTCCTTTGTGACTAAGTACTATCCTCCCTCTACATCTTGTACTCTCTGCATTGGGACATTCTGCACTGGAGTGACTGGTAGCCTTCTCTTTTGATGATCTTATGTGTATCCATGTATGTCATCTTTCTAGGTCACTAGATACCAAGATATCGAACTCTGTTGCAAGTTCTCTCGTGCACCCATCCATGAGCTACTCATCTTCAACCTTGTAGCAAAGGTTGATATCTCATCACTCTAGGTGATCATCCTATCCCATGGGTTCCTTCTGAGCCCGTAAAAAGTCTTCTTCAATCTGCACACATGTGGTTCTTTGTAGATAGTCCTGAGTTCTGAAGGTTGCTCGATATCTTCTTCTACTTCGATTACACTATCTATCTAGTGTAATATCCACCACTGAGGAAGTGTGTCTGGCCACTAGAGCAACATCTTATCATAGTCGACTCCCTCTTTCTGAGAGGACCCTTGAATTGTCAACATCCGGAGATGACCCCTACTGCCCAATTTCTTTTGATGAAGTCGAACTTGCGAGCAATAATGATGAAGATGAAACTGGTAGTCAATATTTTGAGCATTCCTTGGATCAAACTCCTCAGTTGGATGAGTTCTCCTTTGAAGTATATCTCCAAGAAGAGTTGATGAAATACCCTTCGCTCAGGGAAGAAATTATATCTTACTTCCTTAATCATCCTTTTGAATCTCAAGACGATACACTGAAGAATGTGCAAAGGATTATTTTCATTGCTTCTTCTTCTGAAGGTGTAAATGAGGACTCCGACTTAACTTATGCTTTAATTGACCAAGATGAAATGATCATTGAAGAAAATCCTAGATCATCTAGTTGTGAGGGATTCTTGGAGGAGGCCTCAAAACTCCAATATGATGACGATGGCATGATTGAAAATCATATTTTCCAAAACAAAATATCAGTCATGGCCATGTCATCCTGGGATAGATGCTTAAATGTTCATGAAGATTTTGTCCCTATTCTGCCTGATTCTAATGTAGCCTCTTCTTCAAATCAAAGCCCTTTGATTGTGTGCATGAGTGAAGATGCTCAATTTGAGCCTAAATTGTATGATGTTGATGATCCCTTTGACAAATGTCTTCTACCTTTTGAAGAGTCAAGTTTGGAAATCTCAGGTGATGCAAACCAACCTTCAATCTTTGAATTTACCCTCCCATCCCTGCTTGTGGAACCTTTTACTCCTTTTTCATCTTCAAATCAAATTTTGGCATGCAAAATTATCATTGAGAACTATCAAGTGGTTGATGGCAAAGTGCTTCATTTTCCACTCCAGTTATCCCTGATGAATAAGGTTTATGAACCTATCGATTTTTCTTGCCGGTGGTTGGAAAGGGTGTATAAAGATCAATTTCATCTTTTCTCCATTTTTGAGCAACAAGTGGGCTTGATTTTGATTTATCATCTTCTAAGCTTTAATTTGTCCCCACTTGGTTCTTGTTCAATCATCAATCCCAAGGAGAACCAAAATGAATATGTGAGAGAAGTGAACGAAGAAAGTAGTTTGAGTCAAGGGAAGTTGAATCATTCATCACATATTTTCCCTCCATCCATCTCGAAAATTAACTTGCATTATTTTTATGATCCTATCAATTCTATGATGGAGGCTTTTTGCATCAGTCAGTCTGCTCCTTGGCATGATTTCATTTTGCACCATTCAAACCCTTTTTCAATTGTTGAACAAATCAGGAAAATCATAACATTAAATTCGTCAATCTCTAATCCAATCCTGACTTGTTTCCTTAAAAAGCATTAAGGAAGAATCATTAATCTGTTTGATGAATGGTTGCACTAGATTTATGATTTTACTTAGCACGTGTCTGACTGGTTAGAGTAGGGTAGGTAGGACTTGTTATCACCAATCTTGTAGTTGCCCCTAAAGATGGATCCAAGGTGGATGGTAGAGGAGATAGGCAACCAAAGTGGTGAACCAAGAGGGCCTTGGTTCTCAAACGGATGGTTGTCACGCCAACCAAGGCACTCTTTGCTTTAGCTATCAAAGCCAAGATAGCAAGGGGGAGACCCAGATCTACTTCCCGATAGGAGAGATCAACCAAATCACCAGATCAAATCAATCTAATGAAGTACGTAGGGTGATAGGTACGGAACCCTAGAAATGAGGAATTAGGACCACCGTGGAAGCTTAAGAAAGGTATGTTATGATTGTGAAAGATGACACATAGTGATTCAAGGGTGAAGTATGATTCCACGATTCAAAGCTAGTTTCAAAGGTCAAAATCAATTGCCTTGGGAAACGTGACCCTTAAAACAGGGAAAGTGTCCCAAATCAGAGATCTGACAGTTAGGGCTTTCTAGTTGTGCTTGATGAGTGGATATGACAATGTCTACGTAATCAAGCAATAAGACAAAGATCAAACTACAAGCTAACTCAACGGTCCAAGAAAGTCAATTTGGCTTAGAGAAGTTAAGTGCCTTGGGAAATGGGCCAAATGGAGTCGGATGTCCACCAAATTGTAGATCAGGGATGTTGAGGTGTAAATCTAGGTGGGTCTTGAAATTTAGGATCATCCAATGGCTAGATCTCAGTAGATCTGAGATTTATATGTATCACAAAATGACCCAAGTGGGGATCAACCCTCAAAATGAGGAATGGCACCCACAAGGTGAAAATCACTGAAATGACACACTAGGGGTAGGTTATCAAATATGGAGATTATGGATCAAGTGGGATCTTGCCTACCCAGGTGCTAGATCTTAGCAAACTCACCCTCCTAGGAACTGCGACCTCCTTTGGGAAAGCTAATTTGCCTTGGAAAATGGGTCGGATGAAGGCCAATCCACACCAAACTATAGATCTGAATCGATGTGGATGCTATAGAGGTGGGTTTCAAATTTTATACCCAAAATCCAAGTAGATCTTGCTAGATCTGAAAAATTGTAAAATGAGGGTTTGAAATATGAGGGTGTGCCAATGGATTGGAACCAAGACAAGAAGAACAAACCTGTGGATCTTAACTGGATAACCTTGTAGATGCCTTGATGATGATGATCTATGCAAACCCGATCAATTTTAAGCGATTTGAGGTAGTTTTCTATGAAGTCGATTTGCCCAAGGAAGCCAATGCGTCCTCTCTCTTGCACAATAAATGTCAACAATATCAGATTTACTGCAAACAAGAGATAAGACTAATGCCACAAGAGAAATAACAGAAAGATAGCATAGATCACAATGATACTAATGATAACCTCCTGATACAAGCGAATGCCAAGTGGAGCGAGTTGAAGAAGCCTTGCAAAAATGCCCAAGTGAAGTCGCCCTCCTGTAGTCAAGACAAAAGTTTCCAAAAAAATATAGATCTTACCACAAATACCAAAATGCTAGGATGCCATAGACTTTACAATCACCATCAAAGAACACCAGATTCAAACAAGACCACAAGAATTTCCACAGAAAAGTTTTTCTATATCAAGATTCTAAGAGCCAAAGACCCCTTTACAATGAGAAGCTCTCTCTTTTAAATAGAATGGAGAGAGGCCACAATCCTAACCACTTTTTGAATGAGTGCCTAAGATTAAAAGATCAAAAGATCTAATCAATGGTTGAGATGAGCTCAACAATACAATACATGGATCAATAATAAAATATAACAATATGTGGACAAACCCGCCCTAGGAGAGGGGATCCCACCAAATCATAATGATAAAATATAAGAAATAGCTCATGGTGGGTCCAAGGGGTAATTTCTAACACCCTTGGTCAATCCCATAGCACAATAATAATAAAATAATCATATAAGCACCAAATCATGCCTCTCTAGGAAAATCATGAGCCTTGGAAGCCTCCAGAAATCATCAAAAAATGTCATAAGTGATGGGTGTGGGTCCCGATGAAGCTGAAACTGCTGGAGAAGGTGTGGAAGACATCCCACTCATCATCACTAATCATCCCATGCCATAACCTTGCCTCAGTATCCCAAAATCGAATTCCTCTGTAGCCATTTTTACCATTGATCTCCTTGCACAACTTTACACATTTCCCTAGGAATCTTTGGGTTAGCTAGTCTTCATAGATTGGCTAGGGTCTCCCCCTTGATCTTGATTCCTCTTGATCTAAAGTGAAGGTTGCCTCAGTTAACGTGACACCCACTTGCAGTGGGAACTGTGGCAAGCCTTGGGTCACCTCTTTAATTGTCCAACACCTCTACCATCCTAGATATGGTACCTTTAGGGACAACTACAAATTGTGTGATAACAGTGCCTTAGCAAACAAAATTTCATCCATCGCAAACCAAGCACAACAAAATTGCAGATACAGAATTCAAACAAGGATAAACTGAATTTGTGGCATCACATGGATCATAATGGAGGAGAAGAAAAATCAGATCACATGCAATGCACGTGAGCAATAGAAAAAATTGACAGAAAAATCACACAGCAGACCATTTATGTGCAGGAGAAATCTGGAGATCACATACAAAACCCGAGCAGTAGATACTTCAGAGTCCAGACACTATTCTTGGCCAAAGCAACATGCGCAAGATATGTAGAAGTACACACAAAAAAAATTGTGTATGGCAGGAAAGTCCTGGTTTACAAAAGCTAAAAAGGCCAGCATATAAGCCTGGCCCCAACAGGGAGGGACTCAGCATCATGGCAGAATGCATTGAGATTAACTCTCAGGAGAAAAGGCAACTCTCGCTTAAAACTCCTCACAGCTGGAAAGGTTTTTAGAAAAAAATATGCCCTACAAGACCCACTTTTTGCAAAGGCATGAGCAAAGTGTGGGCAAGCAAAAAATTTCAAAATATGGGGAGGACTTTGTGCCTTAGATACACAGAAGAACATTTGTGCCATAAAGGTGTAAAATCTATAAAATTTACAGAAATTTTTCGGAAGGATTTTTTAGTAGTTTTGACTCTTGAGCAATCTGAAAGAGCAGTTTGGCAGGCATTTTTAGAATAGAGGAATACAATAGTTTACAGCATACCCTAACCCAAAAGAGACAAAGCAGCCCAGAATTTTGCAGGAGACGAGCAAAGAAATCACAGTCTAACGGAGGATGACATGGCAGAAAAGTGATGCTAGAGGTTTCAAAAGTTCAATTATTGAAATGTATTAAGAATTGGGCTAGATGTCAGCTCAAAGAAGATACTTGCCTTTTCTGGAACTGGACATTCCAGCAAAAAGACAACATAAAAATGTTATCAGGAAAATAAAACCAGACAATGGTATGAAACCAACCCCTAGAAGATTTATGAAGCTGAAACCTTGGAAAAAGAAAGAGAAACCATGCGTGTTATGGGTACACAATGCAGTCATGACACATGAAAGATATGGACTGTTATCACAAAATCTCACACCCTTCAAGATGAAGTCCTGAAGCTCTAGGTATGGGCTCAGTGAAACTAAGAGGAAGGCCAATGTCACCACACCAATCCCTCTTATATTCTTTAGGTTGGCTCTCCTCCACCTCAAGGGAGACTTCGCTGGGATAAAATTACTAAAGCTTGCAAATAGGTTCAAGGTGAAATGAAGAGATAGCTTTAGAAAAATGGTTTGTGATAGTTAATTTAAACAAGAAGGACGAATGGATTGGGGACTAGTGTCATATACATTGGACAATGGGGTAAACAAAGGTCATTATGAAGGATTTTAAAAGGAAAGATTAAAAGAACTAGGATAGTAGAGCACATACCCTAATCACTTCTACTGGCTTTACTTATTTCAGAAATCTTGCAAAGGGAAAATACTAGAGCAGATACTTTCAAGCAAATTTTAGCAGGATAATTATTAGGAAGGGCAAGAGAGTATATAACCAAGAGCTAAGAGACATACTACACCATTCACTTCCAATCAACAACTAGCACATAGAAGAAGAAAAAGCAAGCTTACTTCTTTTAGCCCAAAACCACTATCAATAAAAGCAGTGTTCCACGGGGACTCGTCCCCCAGGGTTGGGGGCGCGCCCCCCTCGCTCCCTGCGCCCCGGGGACTTGGGGACTCCTGGCGAAACATTTCCCAGCGTCCCAAAAATCAGGAAACTCTCATAAATGCACAAGGGAGCACATCCCCCTGTTCTGCAGCGCGGTCCGGTGAAAGGGGGCTCCCACAAACTCCCTCTCGAAACTAGGGGGCTCCTAGAGGCCCCCCCATGATTTTCCAAATTTCAGTTTAAAAATACGAAATTTTAATTTTAATTGTTGTTTTAGTCTCTATTTCAGGCTTAGTCTTTAGTAATTTACTATTTTACTATTTTAGCATGCAATATCATTGATTCAATTTTTCAATTAGAATGACCGAAATTAGAAATATGAATATCAAGATTCAAATAACAAATTTGAAAACGATCATGATGAATTGTGTAACGTGTTTGTATTATTAATTTGTTACACTCTGATTTACATTGCACAATGATGAATTTAGTATTTAGTATTTATTATTTAATTTTAGTGATTTACATGGGATGAATAATTGAATTGTTATTGCTAGGATTTAATAATTTATAATATTAATTTTTATAATTTTTATTATGACCTAGACATCCCCCCATCCCCCCCGAATTTCGCTAAAATTTGGGGGTGGTCTCCACACGTCCTCAATGTGCGTTTCCCCACTCCCGCGCCCCGGAAACTTGGGGGAACATTGAATAAAAGATATCTACCATAAATAAAAATGAGAAGCACATTATAATTCATGAGAACGTTTTCAATTCAACCTCCAAAGAAACCAATAGATATTCAATTAGGCTCAATGGGATTTCTCGCCAAATCCAACCATTAAAATAGATGAGAAAGGGCTACTATTTATATAGAGTGTGGCTCAACTTCCTTTACAATAAAATAATAATTTCCCTTTCTAGATCCATTATTTGCTCAACTATTTTTTCTAGAAATAGCAAACTAGTGGTTAGATCCATTTTTTCCAAGGGAAATAATACAATAATAGTTCTCATCTAACCAACTCTTTGAGAAGAGTTCAACAATAATAAACAAATGGAGTTGGTTAGATCCACTTGCTACAACTAACTAACTCCATGAGAAAGTTTCAGCATTGAATAAACAATGTAATTAGCTACCAACCACCTCCAAAATTGTTCAAGGAAAGAAGGCACACCTCTCCTTTGAGTGATTGACCAAACATTCTCCACCATGAGCATTTATTAATGATGCTCTCTCGAAATCATCAAAACGCTCAAGCATCTAATGTGAGCACTCCTTGAATCAAGTGCTCAAAGAAAACGACAAGTGCTTCAAGGCGGCAATTTTGAAATTGCCAACTTCCTTAATATTTATCAGATTTCCTATTATAACCACTTTTCAAAAATCCACAGCCACAATGTTTTTAATGCTAATGATCTGGCAAAATTCTGGGCACTCTATCAAAAGATAACAACTCCTAAAGTTAGGACGTCCCTCCAAAAGTGTAACAAATTCCCATGTGTCAAGTGCCTTAAAATCCCCTAGTGCATTCTATCTACAAGCCCCTTGACCTTAATAATCATCAATTTAGTTGCATGAGAAACTAATGTGCATAGTGATAATCCCCAAATCATCTGCAGCATGATTGCCATCATATACCAAAGTGAGGGGGCCTTTCTCCATTGTAAAAGGACAAGTCTGGGCTTGTTTATGTAAAAGTGGTGGTCTAGCGGGGCTCAAGACACATGGTCTGGTCATGGTAGGTCCTCTCGGTTTTCATTCCAAGGAGTATTTGCTTAGTGGCATGGCTGACTCCACCTTGATGGGCGAAAATTCCTCCATCTTGTTGGGCCTTTTTGTGCCCTGGGTTGGTGCCCGACGCTTCTTGGGATGGGCCTATTACGACATATGGCCTAGGGGTTCCTAGCCACACTTATGTTTTTCTATGTACGAGGTGATTCCGTGTGTAAGGGTTGTCATACCCAGTTTTGATCCTGTAGTTGATTTGTGTGGTATCTTAATATTTGTACCGGCTAGAGTTTTGTATGGGAGATCTGTTATTGCAGGTACAGCAGGTATATCAAGCACTTCCGCCAATTTTGAAGGCCTATAAAGTGGTTTCTAGGCCTATATTGACCACTAGGGGGGTTGGAAGTTCATAGGGAAATGTGTTGGGCGGGACCACACTCTATTTAATATCCCGATTTAATAACGATATTTACATCATTTACAATTTTAATCCAATAGGGTCAAAATCGGGATATTACATTCCCCTCCCCCTTAAATTAGCACTGTCCTCAGTGCTCTTCAAAATTGAACAAAAATGGATATGCCACTCTCATGGCATCCTCCAGCTCCCATGTAGCCTCATCAGGACCGTAGTGCTTCCATTGCACCTTTACCTGTTCGATGGCTCGATTCCGGAGCAATGTTAGCTTCTTGTCTAGGATGCACAATGGCTCGGTTTGGAACTCTCCCTCGGGTTCCACCTGGATCACATCCCAATTAACCACATGGTTAGGATCATGTACATATTTCTTAAGCAAAAAGACATGAAAAACATTACGAGCTCTAATGCTAGCAAGCAATGCAAGTCTATATGCAACTGGCCCTATTATTTCAAGCACTTCAAATGGCTCACAATATCTAGGTGATAGCTTGGCACAACTCCCAAGCTTCAAGGAACTCTTCCTCGGCCTTACTTTAAGATAAACATGATCCCCAACACTAAATT
Organism: Larix kaempferi; assembly: GCA_027924585.1. Taxonomy (NCBI): domain Eukaryota; kingdom Viridiplantae; phylum Streptophyta; class Pinopsida; order Pinales; family Pinaceae; genus Larix; species Larix kaempferi. The sequence continues at coordinate 1,188,350 of BSBM01000590.1, forward strand.
CCCTATGCACTCTATGCTTATCTGCATAGCGTTTTTGTCTATCTTGGGCTACTTTTAAATTTTTCCTAATCTTTGCAACCTCTTGTTCCATTTCCTTAAGCAATTCTGGCCCAAGTACAATTCTATTCACTGGGTTATCCCAAGTCATAGGTGTCCTGCACCTCTACCATACAAAACCTCATGTGGACTCATGCCCAATGATGCTTGCTTCCCGTTGTTCTATGCAAACTCTACCAAGTGTAGATAATCCTCCCACTTGGATGGTTTGTCCATTACATACATGCGAAGCATGTCTTCAAGCACCTGATTTACTCTTTCTGTTTGTCCATCTGTTTGAAGATGGTATGCGGTACTAAATTTCAACTGTGTACCCAAATCTGCGAAAAGACCTTTCCAAAAATTTGAAGTGAACTTGGTATCCCTGTCAGAAATTATTGCCTTAGGCAACCCATGCAATTTGAAAATTTCCTTCATGAAAATCTTTGCAATGGCATCGGTTTTATATGTGGACTTAACCGGTATAAAATGTGTTGCCTTTGTTAACTTGTCCACCACAACCATGATGGAATCATGTTGTCTCACAGTCATTGGCAAACCTATAATAAAATCCATGGAAATTACTTCCCATTTCCATTCCGGAATTGGCAATGGATGCAATAAACCTACTAGGTGTTGGTGTTCAACCTTCACCTGCTGACATTTCATGCACTTAGAAATGTATTCAACGATGTCCTTCATCCCTGGCCAGAAATATTGTTTTCTTGCTGTAGCAATTGTTTTATGATATCCTGGATGACCAGAGTATGGAGCTTTATGGATTTTATCCATAACAATTCTCCTCAAATCTGCCACATTTGGAATATAGATTCTATTCTTATAAGTAAGAAGTTTGTCTCCTTCAAAAAGATATCCTTCATACTTCTTTTCAAGGTCTTGTTGTTGCAATTTGTCCTTTATCTGCACATACACTTCATCCTCAGCAATATTGTTACCAATCTACTGCCTCAAATCTGGTTGGCAAGTACTAAGCGCTGTCAAGTGCATTTCATGTACTTTCCTATTGAGTGCATCAGCCACCTTGTTTTCTTTCCCTTTTATGTGTTTGATTTCAAAATCATATTCACACAAAAATTCCAACCATCTAGCTTGCCTAGCATTTAAAGTTGGCTACTCAAACAAGTATTTCAAACCACAATGATCTATCCTTAGCTCAAATTTCCTGCACATTAAATAATGCCTCCACATCTTTAAAGCATGTAATATGGATGCAAGTTCTAAATCAGGAGTAGCATAGTTCTTCTCATGCTCCTTCTACTTTCTTCACTCATAACATACTACGTGGTTGTCTTGCATAAGAACTCCTCCAAGTCCTTGATTGCATGCATCGGTACACACCACAAAATCTTTTTCTGGGTCTACAATTTTCAAAATTGGTGCACTGGTAAGAAGATTCTTCAATCGTTGGAAGCTTTCCTCACATCTTGGTGTCCATTCAAACTTTATCCCCTTCTTTTGCAAAGAAGTGATTGAATGTGCGACCTTGGAGAATCCCTCAATGAACCTCCTGTGGTACCCAGCAAGTCCCATAAAGGATCTCACATCTGTCACATTCCTTGGAGTTGGCCAATTCATAATGGCTTCAATCTTCTCAGGGTCCATAGATATTCCTTCTTCTGAGATAATGTGACCCAAATAATGAATTTTATCTTTATAAAAGTCACATTTGCTCAATTTTGCATACAACTTATGCTCCCTTAGCAATTGCAATGTCATTCTCAAATGTTCTTCATGCTCTTCTTCATTCTTAGAATAGATAAGACTATCGTCTAGGAAAACAAGAACAAACTTGTCCAAATACTTGCTAAAAAACACTATTCATGAGACACATGAATGTAGCTGGTGCATTTGTGAGACCAAATGGTACCACCACAAACTCATAGTGTCCATACCTTGTTCTAAAGGCGATCTTATGAATATCTTCCTCTTTGATTCTTACCTAATGGTAACCAGACCTTAAATCAATTTTTGAAAATACCTTTGCTCCTCTCATTTGATCAAAGAGATCATCAATTCGAGGCAACGGGTATTTGTTCTTCACAGTGACTTTGTTCAACTGCCTGTAGTCAATACATAACCTAAGTATTCCATCTTTCTTTTGCACAAATAGAACAGGTGCTCCCCACGGGGACACACTTGGCCTGATATATTTATTTTCCAACAACTCTTGTAATTGTATTTTCAATTCTACCAATTCTAGTGCACTCATCCTGCAGGGTGTCTTGGACATTGGTGCAGCTCCAGGCGGTCAATTGTAAAATCAATGTCTCTCTTTGGAGGAAGTCCTGGAATCTCATCAGGAAAAACATCCCTGAATTCTTGCAATACATGATAGTCCTCCAACTTACGAGTTTCATTTTTCGATGCCTCCAAAACATGGGCTGCATACAATTGACAACCCTTCCTACAGAACTTCTTCAGTTGCATGGCTGAAACCTGTCTAACAGAAATCACCTTTGGAATGCCTTTTACAACCCTTGGGTTTCCTTCTTCGTCCATGCATTCAAATGTCTTATTGTAGCAGTGAAATGTCTTATTGTAGCAATCAAGTTTAACCTTGTGTGCTTCTAACCAATCTATTCCAATGAGAATATCATAGGAACCAAGTGGTAAAATATTCAGATTTGCATAAGTGAATATCCCATCCATCTCTAATGGACATTTCTCTACAATTTCACTAACTTTTCTCTTGGTTCCAGTGGCTAGTTGAACTAACCATGATTTACTATGCTTTAATTTCTTAAAAGCACAAATCTCAACAATTTTAGGAGTGATATAACTGTGAGTAGATCCAGGATCAATCAAAATAGAAACAAATTGCTTAGCAATCTTACCTTCAACTTCAACACCAGTTGATTGATGATCTGCCTGGCGGTCCTCTAGTGCTGTATAGATTCTAGGGATGGTCCTCACCACTTGACCCACAGTTTCAACTCCTTAAATGTTGTGAACTTGATTTACATTCCCATTCAGATGTGGACAGTTCCTAAGCATATGGTCCCCTCCACATCCCCAACATTGAAGTGGCTCTCTCAGCTCCTTTGAATCTCTTGGCTTGTCTCCCATCATCCGAGTTGGCTTAGTCACAACCTGTGATGGTTGTCTTTGCTAATTTCTGAGATGAGGAGGTTTGAAACCCTTCCTCCTTTGGTCAAACTTCTCATTTTTCTTGCCTTTCCATGCCTTATGAAAATCAGGTTTGTTTTTGTTTTGATCATAGCAATACTTGGCCTTCCTTATCGCCTCCTCTAGCGTTCAAGGTTCATCAAATTCAATCCTATCTTTATATGACTAAGGTAGACCACTTACAAAACGTTGAATTTTCACCTTATCATCTCGAATATACCTGACATACCTCAACAACTCTAAGAATTTGTTTGCATATTCTTCCATGGTCAATTGTCCCAATTTCAGCTCATGGAACTCTTTGATCTTATCATCATAGTACCTATCAGAGAGGTACTTGTGCATGAAGTATTTCTTGAACTACTTCCACACAATCTTTCTTTCGTTGATCTTCTTCACTTGCCTGAGGTGCTCCCCCCATATAAATGCTCTTCCATTCAAGTTGAAGATGGCTACCCTTGCCTTCATATTTCCAGAGTAGTCTTGGACTTGGAAATACTTTCTCATCCCAAAAAGCCAAGGTTCAGCTTCTTGACCAGACCTTACCTCTCCATCAAATGTAGGAGGTTTTGCCTTCTTAAATTCCCCATGTGAATTGTTCTTGTAATGCCTCTTCCTCTTACTCTTGTGAGATGAAAAGCTTGAACCCTCAATGGATTTTTCAAAGTCAAATGATCCACTAGAAGAGATTTCTGGAGTATATGTTTTGTCTTTAGAAACTCTTCTTGAGCCATTGGACCTCTTGCAGGAATTTCTCCTTGAACTACTCTGACTCCTTTCTGAATTTGCTGACTGATGCCCAAAGTTAATTTGCCTATGGATGTCTGTCAAACTCTGCAGCATGGCTGCATTCAACTGATTTTGTTCTTCCTGAGCTTTAATCATTCTTTCATTATCTTCTCTACAACTTTGCAACTCCACCCTTAGGCTCCTCATGGTTGCTGCAATATCTAGGGGAGTCTCTTGATTTCTTCTCCCATTGGATTTTGTTTTAGCATTCTCAACTTGTATGTTCTCCCCCGTGGCATTTGTCTCGGGCTCATTGGGATCATGTGCATCATCCATGATGTTGATCTTCTTGGCCCAACCAAGACCAAATTTTCCAAACTGCACTATGTGGAATGCTTTAACTGCCTTTGACGTGACTATGATTTTGCAAAACGTGTTCATAAACACAATTGTTAGCTGCATTATATTCACATAAATTCACAAATTTTTCTTTCATGCATTTGGGAAAATATCATATTGACGATTTTGTCAAATCACAGAATTTTCTCACAATCAACGCCTATCTCAGGGGGACGACGGGGTTCAAGGGGGCTTGCCCCCTTCGTTTTTCTTTTTCTTTTTTTGTAAATGTTTGAATTTCGCGCAATCTGGCACATAAGTTCCATGGCATTTTTCAATTTCAGGCACCTGAAAAATCTCCCTGGAAAACTGCTTAATTTCCCTGTTTCGGCGGACTTATCCATTTTTCCCCGACCTGTTTCGGCGGACTTAGCCTTTTGTCTCTGATCGACGCACTTCCAATTTGATGCAGACCTGTTTCAGCGGACTTGGCCTTTTGTCTCCGATCGGCGCACTTCCAATTTGACGCAGACCCATTTCGGCAGACTTGGCCTTTTGTCTTCGATTGGCGCACTTCCAATTTGACGCCGACCCGTTTCAAAACAAAACTCCTTTTGTGGGCAACCCGTTTCGGAGCAAAACTCATTCTATCTCTAACCCATTTCGGAGCAAAACTCATTTTGTCACCGACCCGTTTCGAAGCAAAACTCATTTTGTCACCGACCCGTTTCGGAGCAAAACTCATTCTGTCGCCGACCCATTTCGAAGCAAAACTCATTTTGTCGCCGACCCGTTTCGAAGCAAAACTCATTTTTGCTCCAATCAGCGCATTTTCCATTTGACTCCGAAAGCATTTTCGACAAAATTTTCATTTTGTCGCCGATCGGCGCACTTTCAGTTTCTCGCCGATTGGCAGACTTTTGACTTTTGCGCCGACTGTTTCGGCCATTTTCCAACTTCTCGCCAATCGACAGGCTTTCAACTTTTGTGCCGAAACGCTTTCGTCGGACTTTTCTCTTTTACACTGAAACGCTTTTTCAGCGGACTTTTCTCTTTTACGCTGAAACGCTTTCGGCAGACTTTTCTCTTTTACGTCGAAACGCTTTCGGCAGACTTTTCTCTTTTGAGCCGAAATGCCTTTTCGGCAATTTTCTCACTTCCTCGCGGAAACGTATCGACGACTTTCCCAATTTCTCGCCGATAGTTTCGGCGCTCTTTCTGATTTTGCGCCGACACAGACTTTAGACAAAAAATTCAAAAACTTAAAAAAAAATTGAAATTTTTGAATTTTTTTTTAAACTTTCCTACTTATCAGTGGTGATCAGGAGGCCGTCTTACCACTGCAACTATTTCAACTTATCCCATTTAGGCCTGATGTTGTAAACTGTGGCTCTGATACCACACTATCACGTCCCCTCGCATCGATCCAACGCAGGGGAGAAGACATGACACTAAACTGGATTGTTTTTGCTTCTTAGCCCCATGATAAAATGTATAATTTCATACATTCAGAATGCATGTGTGTGCAGATGCATGATTAAATTTGACACAGAGGAATAAAATTATACTACACATCTAGCATGCATTCAACATATTCATGATAGTCATCAAATAAAGATGTTACAGAATTAACACAAGAGAGTACTTATCTTGAAACAAAGTAGTTCCGAGCAACTGGCTACGCAACTACAACGTTCCACTCAACCATACGCCAATTGTGCTCATCAATCTCTCAACACAACTGCCACCCCTGAGCTGGGCATGATTTCTACAAGGAAAAAGGGAACAACGGACTCACACATAGACAAATATACACCGAAATCAACCAAGCCAATCCACAATTGGATTTATCAGGCTGCTAAGGCAATGGAATGGAATGAATTGCTAAGTTAGTGAGCTCAACCACAGAGCTATGGATACCTCTACAAGATCTATCCAGCTTGGTACCAACAATACCTACACACCCAACACAAGGAAGTATTCCCTTCACTGCTATACAGTCCCTTGGGCCATACCCTCCATTTTAGTGCTCTTCAGGGTGTGCATAGAAGAGTAGCCAAGGCCCTTTTGATCTTTCAGTGAGCTTACTCTCTTCACTAGGTTTATCAAGCCAATTATAATCCTCTTCCACTCCTAATTTTTTACTCACAAGTTCAAACCAAAACAGGGATGCACATAAGAGCAAAACACAAGTGTTGGGTATGAAGGAAAACGTTTTGAGTGTGGGATGCCCAAAATGGGGTTTCCATGAGTTTCCAAAATCGTGGGCACCCCAAACGGACTGTTAGAGGGGGAATAAACCCTTGGAGCGAAAAATCAATTTCACCTCATGTTTTTGGCATTCAAGGGACAAAAACGACCTCTATAAACCCCAAAATAGTGACTCTCTTCCTCCCAACCAATCTGCAACACAAAAATGAATTCCCAGCTATGGAAAACGAAGGAAAAAGATGGAAAACATGAAGGAAAACCCCCCAGCTAGCTCAGACTGCGTGAGGGAGCAAAGACCATGGGTGAATAATGGCTTGGGCACAATTTCGTGGGTGTTTTCTTGTCATAGAAGCCAAAATACGATTTCCCAAATTGATGGCTTGCCCATACACGAAATTGGGCAGCCATACCTCTCCATTCCCAATGCATTAACTACCTCGACCAACTCTTGGAAGAATTAAATGATTGGGTGCATAAGTCAAAATGGGTAGTTGAGGGTTTATGGGTTCTCTCAATGGCATTTGGCTTAACACTATTGGCTCAAAGGTTTGAATATTTTCCCTCCCTATTCCTTTAAAAATCATGCTCCCATCTCTTGTTGCATTGCATAGCTAGTTGTGGGTATTTCATTAAAATGCACATTTACATGATGTTGTAATTTTTATTGTGCCTGGCTAGCACGAGAACCATATGCATCGATTTTTAATTGCCGATACATAAAAACGCTAAATCGATGGTGGGGCCTTGGCCTTGAGCTCCTCATCTCAATTTAATAATGATATTTATATCATTTACAATTTTAATGCAATAGGGTCAAAATCTGGATATTACACACATTAAATGTCATTTTTAATCATTTAATGCACAAAATACATTTAATAAAGTCATCTTACTTTTAAAACATGAAGTCACTTTTTATATTTCAAAAAATACATTTCCTAGGGAAGACAACTTATGTCTCCACCATGACACAACAAAACATGGTGAAGGACCTTTCTCATTACAAATTTCAACAGTTGATATACACTTCATTTCAGGGGTCAACTTGTGGGGAATTGTCCATTTCCTTTACTGCTGGGCACAATTTTAATGGATTGTCTCTTCCTGTAGCTATATACCACATTGCCAGAGCTTAAACAGAGATTGTTACAGCAATAAGGAAACTGAAATCTCGGACTCTCACCTATAGCAGCAAAAGAGCAAGTTGTGGTCACTTTGTAGTTTCAACAGGGGTCATTTCAGTGCATCAAGGAGCTGAGTTGCAACGTGACCCTACAGGTGTCTTGTATACAAAGAAACTGCCTCAATAGTTAACCTACAGGATGGTTCTATATGTGTGTATCTCATGGTATTTGTAATGATAATGAGATTTGAATATAATCTTGAACCAACACAATTTCCACAAAAATATTCAGTCACAGACTTCATAGAACTTGTCTCTTAAGTGTTTGACAAAAGCTCACAACCAAGGAAACACTACACTACAACATTTCCATGAAAGACCAGTCCAAATATCAGCTAGTCAGTCACAGACAAAGTGTTTGTTAAAAGTCCAAAACCAACGTATAAAACAGTCGACTCAAAAATTCAGCCCAAATTTGCTTGGGGACATTACAATGGTATCAGAGCTGTGCATCCTGCCAACTTGAGGGGTTAACAAGAAAATTATTCCAACAAGAACTGATGATAGAATTTATGCAAGTTTCTTAAGAATATCGAAAGAATCTAACAACATTGTTAGAGCATCCAGAGTTGTTAGAGCCTCACTTATCGGTTGGGAAGTAAGAAGGGCTCAAATCTGAAGTGGTTGGTAACGTGAATGCCTCACCTCATGAGGGAAGTTTGACAGAACCCCAGAATGACTTCTTGGAAGTGCATGCACCTATTCATGTTGAGGATGTGTGCAATGAGGTTGAGAAAACCGCAGCCTTTGATCCACCATTATAGCTATTCTATGAGGCCAATAGCACCAGTGCTTATGAAGGGCATGTTGATTACACATATGGTGATTATGATGATTAGGGTGTGTTAGCACCTATTCGTGATGAAGATTTGGTGTTGGATAAATTTTCCGTTGATGTTGATCTAACTCTTAGTGAGTTATGTATGAAGGATAACAAAGAGGAAACTGAATTTGGAAAGCAAGCTACTGATTATAAATCAGAAAAATAGTGTGGAGATGATATGTCTCAAGGATCCCATCATTTGGCAAGGTAGTTGAAGGTAAGAGAAGACATGATTATTGCAGCCATAAAACATTTTGATGACACTCATAAGTTGATGGCAAATTGTTGTTGAAAGGAAGTGACACATAAGAAGTTTGCAGGAGAACTTTCCCTTGTAGATTTTCAAGCTCACAGAAAAGCATTGGTGGTGATGAAATCTAATTGCCTACACCTATTTTAAAATAGAGATCATCTTCTTATGCTTGATGAGATTTATTTTGATGCACTAAAAGAGAAAGAAGAGGAAGTTGAGAAGCTTACCCATGAGCTTCAGGTTACTAGGGATTCTTTGAAGAGCACTCAAATGGCCCTTCAAGAATCAGGAATTCAAGTGGATGAGCTTTGCAAGGAGTTGAGTTTAGCACATTCTTCATCATCCACGGCGGAAACTCAGTCATCTATGGCAGCCATGACACATTAGAATGTTGGTGGTACTTATGGTTTGATGGAGGAGCTTCTTGTGATGGTCGAGCACGAGGCGCATTCAGATTTGCATGGGCTTGACGTGAGGTATAGCTTAGAGACTTCTGATTATACACATAGTCTGAAACTTGTTGATCATGAGCCACTTCTTTTGGGGAGCCCATTAACGCCTCAAGTCATAACTATAGATAGGGGAGTTGAGCATATAACTTGTGGACCAGCCATCGGGGAGGTATATGCACCCACTTATTGTGGGAATGGATATATTGAGGACATGGACACATAAGTATGGGATTGTGGGGCAATTCCTTCAAAGAGACTTCTTGACAAGGGCTTTGAGCATACCATTGAGTTTGGATTGTCCAAGAACGAGAAGTTGATAAATGAGCTTCATTTAGCAGCATATTCCTTGAAGATTGATCTTTGATTGGGATATCACCAGACTACTTATGGGTGTCGTTATGGGAACCACGAATTCTTGGTCATGCCATTGGGGTTGATCAACATACTTGCCACCTTTCAATTTCTCATGAACCCCATCTTCACACCGTAGCTACAAGGGTTTATGTTGGTGTTCTTTAATGATCTCCCCATATACAGCAGGACATGGAGACAGTTAGATGAGACACGGGGCATCATGGGGAGCATATTCAGGCATGGGACAGAGTACTCACCAGAGACTGATCTTTTGCCAGGCTATAATCAAGACAAGGACAAGAGACTGGGCATGACGGATGCTTTATGTTGTGGCCATGTGATGAGTATGCAAGATGTACAAACACATCAGGAGGAGATCCATGACACATTGGATTGGTTCACAGGGATTTCAGTTGATTGGAAGTCCTGCCTTCTTGTGGAATATTCCAAGGATTGCTTTGCATGCGAGTTGATAGATGGTCATATTCAAGATATCAGCTACAGAGTGGTGGACAATGTCATCTACTACAAAGCTAGCATATACTTAGTCCCTGAATCCACACTTAGGGAAGAAATCATGAGGGTATACATGATACACCCTTGGCAGGGCATCTTGGGTACTTCCAGACTTACCAACAGATTAGAGAGATGGAAGGGCCTCGAGGATGATGTTTGGCATGTGAGGGAGTGCATGACTTGTCAACAGAACGAGTCAGGGCATACCTATCCAGCACAATTGTGGCAGTCTACACTCATTTCAGGACAGAGATGGGAGAGTGTGTCGACAGATTTCAGCACAGGTCTATCGGAGGCGCATGGCAGGGACTACATTTCAGGGACTTCATCAAAGTATGAGGCACCACAGATAGCAAAGTGTTTCTTTAGGGAGGGGTTTAGGCTCCATAGGTTGCCTAAGTACATTGACCATGATCGGGACAGCACAGTTCTCGGGACATTTTGGCAAGAGCTTTACAAATTAGCTAGCACAGAGTTTATCAGTGTAGCACAGTTGGAGTCAGTTGGTATGAGGCATAGTGGACTCTTAGTTTGGATGTGGGTTCCAGGAACTCATATGATTGGTCTGTGTCATTTTTGGGACGCCCCGAGAGAAGATGATGGGGCATATGACCTGTGGCAAGATAGATTTTCTTTGTCGATACCCAGGATCAGGTATGACAGTGGATTTGCAGACTTTGATTCCACTGAGGTGCAACTGCAGGAGATGGTCCATAGTAGTAGGGTCGGGTCTTCTAGACATTATAGCTTGGGGTTCCAGGAGTGGAGGCTGCAGTCTGGGCACGAGGGCCAGCCACTTATGATCAGAGTAGTGCAGGGTCAGCATGGTAGGTTCTTTTTTAGGCTAGCTTGGGACCCTGGGATTTCATGGGCTGACAGTTTGGCAGTTGGTATAAATGGGAGAGCCAGTTGTTACTTTCAGGAGCCTATTCATATGGAGCATTGGATTGGTTTCCTAGGTGGGATATTCTATGAGGGGTGGACTAAGTATTTACAGTATCTATTAGCTCTATTGACCAGTGGTCTTCAGGAGGCCTCTTGTCGTTAGTACTTTGCAGGGCAGTATTGTATGCAATAGGTGCTCCACATCTGTTAGATTGGTTTGGGACCCTAGGATCGTTCTCAGTTTCAATTTGGCTCAATTTGTTGATCATAGGGTTCTAATGGCATTGCTCGAGGACAAGCAATATTTGAGAAGGGAGGACTGTAATGTCCCCATTTTTGGATTCCCTTGCTCTGCAACTGGAGATAACCTTATGGGCTAATGTTAGCCTAACCAGAGAGGTAATTTGAGCTCGAGTGGTTTGGAGGAGTTATATGACGACGCTTTCAGAGGTCCACTTTTCAATTTTCATCATCGGGATCATTCCTATGCAGCCAGATTTTGATTCTGTTGCATTTCGACCACTCCCGTAATTTGGGAGTATTATTGAGCATAATTTAATGCATTACACTAAGGTTGTCATTTTAATAAATTATCTAAGAGGAGTACCTTGATGTAATAGCTTGTTGGAACCAGAATGAAGAGCTTTAAATGTTGGAGAAGATGAAAGTGACTTCCAAAGCCCAGAAATGCTATAAAGTCAAATAAATCACTTTTTGGAGTAAAAGGCTTAATAAATTAATTAAGTGACAATGACTTTATGAAGTCACTTTAAATAAATTTTTGAGCGGGAAAAGGTTAAAAATGGCCCAAAAAGGTAAAATGAGCTTAAAAGGGCAAATCAACACCTTTCTCATTCATCCATGACATTTTTACTTTCGAAATAGAAATGGAGAGCTCTTGTGGCTTTGGCTCTTGGGATGAAAACCCTAAGAGAGAAAAATCGATTTCGGTGGTGAAACCATCCATCCTAGTCGATCAGTTGGAGGGAACGCACAAATCCTTCACTTATTTTCTTCATGGCAAAGATAGTGATGCAAACTGCAGAGGTCATGGGGGCTTAAAGGACCAATCACATCACTGTTGGAGGTTGTGGCTTTTGTTGAAGCTGTTTTATTTCCAAGGTATCGGTTGCAGGCCAAGAGAGAGAGTCGTATTCATCTTTGTGGGTACCGTAATCTATTGTGGAGGCCGCATCTTCCCTTTGAAGGGATTGTGAGCTCACTGTTGGACAAAATCTACATCATTGGTGGCAACCTTTCCTTGAGGAGAACAAACCCTCTTGAGGACGAGTTAGAGAAGAGGGTTGTTGATATACACTTCATGTCGGGGGTCGCCTTAAGGGGAATTATGCATTTCCTCTACTTCTGGGCACAATTTTAATGGACTGTCTCTTCCTGTAGCTATATACCACATTGCCTGAGCTTAAACAGAGATTGTTACAGCCATAAGGAAACTGAAATCTCAGACTGTCACCTACAACAGCAAAGGAGCAAATGTGGTCACTTTGGGCTTCAACAGAGGGGTCGTTTCAATGCATCAGGGTGCTGAGTTGCAACATGAACCTACAGGTGTCTTGTATGCAAGGAAGTTGCCTCAACAGTTAACCTACAGGACGGTTCTAAGGTCAGAATATTAATATATCTTCCCTTGTTTGACTGCAAACTACTGTTGTTATATTAACTGAACATTATAGTTACCTACAGTATTTACTCATCTCTGTGTACAGTTAGAATTGATCACTGTTACACATGCATATAGTGGACTCTGCTGATTGTATCGTGCAAACAAATTTAGTTATGTATGTGTGTATCTCATGGTATTTGTGATGATAATGAGATCTGAATATAATCTTGAACCAACACAGTTTCCACAAAAGTATTCATTCACAGGCTTCATAGGACTTGTCTCTTAAGTGTTTGACGAAAGCTCACAAGGAAACACTACACTACAACATTTCCAAGAAAGTTCAGTCCAAATATCAGCTAGTCAGTCACAGGCAAAGTGTTTGTTAAAAGTCCAGAACCAACATATAAAACAGTCGACTCAAAAATTCAGCTCAGATTTGCTTGGGGACATTACACATATCCCTCAACACTCATACCAATAATACCAAAAAAGATTCAATAATCATTTGATCCCTATAAATCCATAAATTCAACAACTTGATGGCTCCTATATGTTAGCTTTTCGGTTATTACTTTGAAAGCATTTACACCATGTTTGGGGACGATACATGAAATTTGGGGTACGTGGTGCATGTTCAGCCCTCGGATGGTCCAAGATGGATTTGCACAATGGAGATAGCTTGCTCAGAGGTTGCTTAAACTCGGTTGGGTGTGCTTGCTTGGCATTCTTCTCTAGGGCATTGAAGTTCTCTTGACAGCTTGGGAGGATGTCCTTCATGATAGCCACACGGAGAGGTTCACTTGCTTGGAGAACTCCCTACTTATGAAGAGAATCGTTGTGCATCTTAAAGGAGGGCATTAGGCCCTAGATAGCATGGGGTAGCTAGGATCCCTATGTGGAAGCTTGAAGTTGGCTCGAGGACGCCTAGTTTGCAACAATGTTCATCTAGGGGAGTGGACTAGGGACCCATAGGAGTACATGGCTTAGTAGGAGAAATGGAGTTTCTTTGAGCTTGTGACAGAGGGGTGTGGACACACCTTGTGTAGATACATCATCTTGGAGCCCTTATTGTGTATAGAGAGAGAGGAAGGAGAAATTCCTTTCACTGATTATCATCATTATACTCTTGTCATTGTACTTGTCTTCTTGGAGTGATTCGCTAGGGTTCATGAGGAAACCGTAGAATTTATAGAAGGGAAGGATGACATCTTTGTTAGAGCTTGCTCTTGTGAGATGCTTGGGTTTGTTCTTGTGAGCTACACGTTGAAGATGATCATAGCTCATTTATTCTTGTTCATCTTGTGTTAGAGATGTGACTAGAGGAGCGCACTAGTCATCCTCTCTCTCTTATATCTTCATTTGTACTTGATCTCTCTCTCTCTCTCTCTCTCTCTTTTGGAGTCATTGGGGTTTCTTGAGCTTCTTAAAGCATTTTGAAGTCTAGGGAAAGGTTGCTAGAGCGTGGGAGTGAAGCGGCAGCGGGAGCTCGAAAGCACCATTTTCCAAATAAGTTAGGGAGCGGAGCATCTCAGGAGCGTTATTATATATATATATATATATATATATATATTGTAAAAATACATTTATATTAAAAAAACATGTAGAATGCCAAATTAGTTGCAGAATATGTGAAACATGTATATTTATACTACTTCTAGATGAATATTCATGGTACATACTACATACTACCATAGTACATTAATAAAAAAAACCTAAGGGGCCCACCCAACACCAAGTTAGAAAACTAATGTTAAAAAAAGCAAAAAAAAAAATGTCATTTCCACGAGATTGTTTGGGCATCCATAGGGAGCGCACGGGGGTGCTTGGTTGGAGCGTGCCTCGAGCATGCCTCGAGTGCGGTCCCACCTCCTTGGGAGCATCTTCTGGAGCATCCAAGGGGCAATCCGACACGCTCCATTCCGGAGCGCGGTTCAAGCCCTCCTAGGGCGCTCCCGGTAACACTAGTCTAGGGTTAGGGTTTTGTCTCTTGGAGAATTGAGACGTGGGTTTTGAGATGAAACCCTAGGTTGTATTTGGTGAAAAAGAAGAAGAGGAGGAGATGTCTTTCCTTAAAGGACTTGTTTGAGTGATTTATGCACATTTGAGCTCCTTGGTTGAGCTAGATAAGATAAGATAAGAAAATTTTATTAATGACCACAAAAGTAGGTCAGAGGAAGTGTTGAGTACAATGAAGTCAATACAATACAGGAGTACCAAATGGTCTCCACTAAAAGGCGAGATGCAAAAATGAAAGTACAATAAGGTAGAGTAGTAGCAAATGTCAAATCTACCCCGAGGCATGAAGAACTCTCGGCCTTGAGCTTAGATATCTGCGCTAATGATGGGATGTAATGGAGGAGAAGAAGATCCAAGGAAAAGAGGAACCAAAAGAAAGGAAGTAGATCTTTCATGGAATGGATCTATCTCTCCTACCATCTAAGGCCAAATGAAAAAAGCTGGGTATAGTCAATTGTCCCGAGGGGGACCCAGTGGGGTGCTTGGATCGTCCGTTGTGCTGCTGACTAGGAGGTAGTGCATCGATGAGGTCTAGGGGATCTCATCCATCTACTGGGAGGGGATCTGGTTTGTCCATGTCGCTGAAATCTCGTGTTACAAGGGAAGGTCCAATGGGTCTGCACTAATCTGGAGTCTAGGGTTGCGTTGGTGTCAGTCTGTCTCGTAGTGCCCCTTCCTAAGGGTAGCACTAGGAAGAAGAGGGTGATCTGCCTAATAGGGTCTGGTCCCATAGGAGGCTAAAGAGTATGGGATCGAAGCTTGAGGAAAAGATTATGGGATCGAAGCTTGAGGGCCTCATGTATATACAAGACTAATCATCGTTGATCTAGATACCTAAAGAAGCATGTGAGGGTTTGAGTCCCCCTGAATAAGCAATGAAACCGCCCCTTGATCTCATAGTAACTGGGGCACCGGAAGATGAAATGCTCCTCAATATCGACCTCCTGCAGTTGGCATAGCTAACAAATCATGTCTGGTCGGTTAATCCGGTGGCCTATCTCCACCCAAAGTCTATGAGATCCCACACTAAACTGGTCTAGAGGAATGCGAAGAGCATGTACCCAGTGTTGGAATGTATACTGTGGTCGAAAGATGAACCCATCCCTAAGCTCCAAGAAATGCTCAACATAAAAGGCCATCTTTGGGCGTAGCCCACCCACCAGGGGGGTTAACCCAAGTGATCTGAATAAACTGCCTATAAATGTCATCCCTAATGATCTTGTTCAACACTTGTCCAATCGCTAGGAGATGGCAGGGTGCATCCAAGGAATACCAAAACAAAGGGAGTTGATCAATCTGTATTGCCCACCATGATCGTCCTGTAATTGTTGGGATCCGAGATGGGGCCTGATTTGTGTATCAAGTGAATGATGTAATGCAACCAAGCCGAAGGAAAACATGTATGAACCACATGGTTGAAGAGATCAACCAAGTAAGAAACCAAAGCACGAAGACCGTACTTAAAGAACTCTGCCTGAAAACCTTACTCATTTGCTGCTATGATGTTGCTCATCACCCAAATGGCCTCTCTGATGTCACTGTCTGAAAATAAGCAGCATGAGGAGGGTGAAGAGGTAACCTGAATCTAGGCCAATCTAGGAATATCATAGAGAGTGGATATGTGGAAGAACATGGAGATGGGGTCAAGGTCGGATGGGAGGGGGGAGCGACAGGGGAGGATGGTATGCCAGAATTTTTTAGGGGAGTGAGTAAGGGAAATGGATAAGTCATATTTCCTCTGAGAGACAAAGAGGTGATTCTTGCGGCGAAGGAGACGACAATACGAAGCTTTGAGGCTGGGGTAGGAGGGGTGTGCATGGGTGAATGTATGTCGAAGTTGGGGGTGGAGGACCTTGCATTCTTCGACGTACCATCGGTTCACTGGGATGGAATTGTTTTTTGGAGAGGTGGATGTGGACTGGATGGAGTGAGAGTAGGATTTGAGGGTTGCATCCCAAATGGTGGTTGAGAGGTAATCATACTTGGTAGAGGTAGAATCAATTGAGGAGAATTGGGTCTCGGATAGATCTATCAGAGGCAGGTAGAAAAGGCATTTGGGTCCCCCTCATCGAGGTGGACGATAGTGCGGGATGGGCCCTTGGAGGGGGAGGGATGGGGGTGGTGTCAACTCAGAAAGAGAAGGAGAGAAGAGCATGGTCTATAAGGGGAATGGGGGAAAGAGAGAAGTGATGAATAAAGGATAGTAAGTTAGGCTAGATAGGACGTAGTCCACAACACTCGCACCCCCTCCATGGGGCCAACACGTGAAGAAGCAAGAATCTGGGAAACATGGGAGCCCATTCAGAATCAACAACTCCTCAGATTCCCCTAAGTGTAAAAGGTGTCAACCATAAGCTGTGAAAGGCCCCAATGCATCGTCAGACATCTGGTGAAGGCCCATTAATTTTGGGTCGATCTCTTGCATGCAGAACATGTCCTCTGATCAGCTGTGGAGAGGAATCTAGAGGACTTTGGTGCGGGAGTTGAAGTCACCCAAGAGAATCACCTCCCCAACCGCCATGTACTGAATGATAACAGCATATAAATCAATAAAGGGGTCCTCGTTAGGCCCATTATGAATGGCATATGATGAAGATGCTAGAGGGAAATAACCGACTGCAATGTAGATGTCCCTGGGGAGTTAAGAAACACCACGAACCCGGATGCACAAAAACCTAGCAAACTCATATGTGGCCACCAAAGAGACCTTGTTTCGGAGGGATTCTCTCATGAAGTAGGCAACTCCACTAGAGCCTCTGACACCTCCCAAAATCCTCGTCTCTTATCTGCATACTGAAAACTGATGGTATCCTGTAATGTCCGGGAGGAGCCTAACAAGGCTCTCATGCATCTCGATAATGAATAGGATGTCCAATAACCCAAGAGCATCGTACAATAGACTCGGCGATGACCAGAAAGACCCATTGACGTTCCAACAGCTGACGAATATGCATGTGCCCTATCGTCTCTTCCAACAAGCGCGTCATTTAGAAGCCCCAATTCGAGGTACCCATCTAGGTGGAAAAGAGTCTTTGATGACTGCACTGAGGTTCCTAATGACTGCCATTTCCCTGCCTGATGTGTAGTTGTAACCTACTCCCTGGAGCATTTGAGCTCCGCAGCATGTGATCCGGTGAGATCTTCATCAAGGAAGATCTTACTGGGAAGTGAAAACAGCTTTCACTTGGCTCTGAGAGCCCAAATTCAATCAGCTCCATACCTAAATTGGAGAAGAGAGTGGAATCGGACCCAATCCATGCCCGATCGAGGGTCACATCCTAGAGATCCAAAGCATCCTTAAAGAATGAGGTTCCAATCACTATGGAGTCTACAGATAGAAGAGGTAGAGGGAGTCCTCTCACTTTGAGATTCAGTTCTCGTGCATGTCTAGTCTGTTCCTCCATGAGTTTAGATTGTACTGCCTCCTCTACTGCGACTAGAGGAGGAAGAAGGGGCTTTCTCCCTGCCTCTAACGGTCTGTGCCCATGACTTGATGTGCGTTTCCCTAACTAGGGTTTTGTAGGGCTAGTGGATTTTACTAGCCTAATTGAAGATTTGATTTTCAGCCATCCATGTTCTTCATGGTTTGTAATTTACAGCTATATATATTTTGTTGATTTGACATAAGTAAAGGGCAAATTATGTTAAGCAATTTCACATTGTAATTGAAGAAGAAAAGGGCTATATTGCTGTTATAAATAAGAGTTTTCAGATCTGCTTTATGCATGATAAGATTGCTCTAGAGGGATGAAACTTATTAGAACACAGGTATATTTTCTCCTTGGATTGCCAAGAAGTTTGTGTTGTTAAAGACTGAAATATTGTCCATTTCCACTGTTGTTTTGTATTGTATTTCATAACAGCCCTAAGGCTGAAAATTCATAGGGTTAAGATCTGGGAAACCTCTAGGATAGAGGTGAAATTTCTGAATTTCATAGGTCAACTTTTCAGTTCTGAAATTTCAGCAATAAATGACCAAGGACACCCTGAAGCAGCAAAGTGTTTGTGTACAAACCGACCTAAGCCTTCCATCTCATTAATACTTGGTTCTTTGGCCCTCCTTTAATCAGGCACATGAAACTCACTGGCTAGGTGTTCTGCAATAAATTTTAAATTAGACTCGGAATCTGAGTTACAGTAGTGAATCTCTGTAGCCAAAAATAACTTTCAAAAATTGAAAACGTGCTATTTTGACCAAGGGTGGGAGCAGTATTGATAGAGATTGGGCCCTAGGGAGTGGGAGGGTGAGTTTTTCTCTAATGATTAAATAGGCTCAAGAAATTTTAGGGCTTTGGCCCTATCTTTTCCTTTCATTTTCCTTTTAGATGTACAGGTTCTTCTATTGGATGTGACTATTTTCTTCTTCAATCCCTATATTTTCAGTTCAGCTCTTCCAACCAAAGCAATGGCTCAACAATTCTTACCTCTAGTCGCATGCCCAACCTCTGATTTGAAATGTGGATGTCCCTCACTACAACTGCTTCTAATCGCACTTTTGATTCAAGCACTTGGAACTTCTTTGTATGCTCCTCAACCATCATTTCCTTTCGTAATAGATGCATTTGCTGAACATTGTATGGTTTCATCCGAATTGTGGTAGGTTTGTTTAGTTAATGCTTCGGTGTATTCGTTGAAATGGGTATTGTGCTTATTTTTCATCCATCCAATGCCCCATTTATATGTTGTGTTTTCCAAATGTTGCAGTGCAATTTGCAATTTGTCATCTTCATTTCATTTGTGTTTCCCTCTAAAGGCAAAGTCAATTGTAGTCAACCAAGGATGGATTTTAATTCTACCATTGAAGTTATATTGGTGTATCTTCATCTAGAGTCTGTATGAGAGCTTGGAATTATTGTTTTTCCCTTCAAGAGCTCCATTCTAGACCGTTTACTTAAGATGTGAATGTTCACCAATGACACATGAAGAGTCACCAACAAGATGCAAAGGGTCACCACTGGGATGTGCAAGGTTGCTAATGGGATGCAAAGGTTCGCGACTTTTAATCAAATGTTTAACTAAGCATTCTGTTCACCTAGTGCAATAGTTCTTCATGAACCATTCTGATGTCACTGTTGAACTTTGCTAATGTGAGCCTTAAATCCTCAATCACGTGTTGTTATTGTTGCTTCCTTTAACATTGTTCTTTTCTTTGCCTCCCTTGTTGGTCCTAGTGCCTGTTATCTTGCTTTACTTATCTTGGGAATGAAATCTCTGCTCTAATACCACTTGTAGCATGCCTATATGCAGATATGTCTCACCACTGCAAGCATAAATATGAACTAAAATAAAGTAGAATGATAAATGCAATGCTCAAATTAACAGAAGTAGAAACCAAAACATAATAATATTAGGGGCTCATGTAAACCCAAAAGTTGTCCAAAGAAACTATGTTGAATGGTTAGTTGAAATGAAAAAGTTAGAAAAGAGAGTGGGAAATCCCTTCTTTATACAAGAGATACAAAAACCCTAACTTGAGGCATAAGTTACCTTCAAGGGAAGTTAGGTTCTTATTAGACTGAACCATAAAGGCCAAGGATTGTAACGCTACTACAAAATTATGAGCTTACATCAGTGTTATCAGAACCAGACCAATTCAGGCAAAATCAGTGGGTCCAACCGATTTACAAGGGTTTCCGATCCAAACCGACATACCAAACCAAAAAAGGTTGGTTCCACACTGAACCGGTCTGCCTGCTCAAAACTGGCCGATTCCAGCACAGAATCGATCGGCTCTATACGAAACTGAATCGATCGGCTCTGTACGGAACTGAGCTCCCTGCTCAAAACTGGTCGGTTTCGCACAGACCGTACAGGGGCACACTTTTTCTCAGTTTTTTTTATTTTTCTTAAAAAGAACAAAAGTTAAAGTGAGGGTAGGAACTATGCATGACCGGTCACTTTTAAATTCTGAAAATGCAAATTATATCAACAGCAAGAGATATATTACAGGAAATAAAACAACACCATCTACAGGAAAACAAGTTAAATACTGAAAATGCAAACTATCTATCTGCAGAAAAGAAATAACAAAATACACACAATGAAAACCTCTGGTTGTTGAGGGGCCCTTCTCAACAATCAGGGATTGTAGCTAACTCAGATTAATCACCAACAAAACATCAACATCTAAATCAGAAACTTCTATTAACTGAATCAAAGGTTACACAGTCGTTTTCTAGCTCTACGTATTTCTCCAACTACTGCTGCTAACTAGCTAACTTCGTTTCTCAACAAGAGACGTCTTTATATAATTTACGATGGGAGAGAAGGTCAACCCTTTCAGTGGTCGACCTCTCTAAAAATAGGTCTTAATGACTGAAGAAAACGGCTACAGGACGGTTCATGACAGCGCACAGGCCGTCTGCCTGATTCCGTGAGCGTTGGTCCTCCTCACGCGAGCAGTTGTGCGTAGATTTCCTTTGACGTGGGCAGAGGATGCGTTGTCAAGCTGGGCGGACAAGAATGCGGATCTTCTAGAACGAGGGCTCACACACCATGAAGGCCACGTTGCCGACAGAACCCATGTCACGGTTTTTGTCTTTAATGCCCCGAAATATTCCAACCAACGAATCCAATGGTGCGAACGGAGGACTGGACGATGGTCCGAATGCGGCTGGGCATCTTCAGCGTGAACGCACGTCTGAATGAATGTCCGTTTGAAACCCATAGCCTGCAGAACGAAATCTATTTTCCAAGCAGGTCGAGAAACGTTAAATTAATGTTAATAAACCATAAAACGATGATATTTAATCAAGATTCATGTGATATGCAAATAAGTTCATACCTGGGTTTGATTGACAGTCTAAATGGCAAGAAGTATGAATTAATACGCCAAAAATGACAAAAGTAGTGCCACCAGAGCAAGTTTAATGACCAAAAATGATGACAAAAATGGACATCAACAGTGCTCTACTTTTCTAGTTCAAGGGAGGGAAGCAATTTACAACTTTAAAACCGTTCCAAAGCCAAATTCATTCAAATGAACTCTGTCTTTGTAGAATTTTTAAGTTCTACTCTGAATTGACCTTGTCTTTTTTGTCTCATAATCTTGTACTCACTAATCCATATGGTTGAAGACTGGGGTGTCGTACAGGCCAAAATGAGACTAGGTGAAAATAAACATTGATAAAATAGAGTAAAACATGGAAGTCCCCAATGCAAAGGTGAAGACCACATAAGAAAAGTTATGAGGCTCTTATACCAAATATTGATGTGAGGTTGGATGTCAAATTTTAACTTCTTTAGAGTGCACTCACTTTTAGAACTCACTAAAGGAGGCAAGAACTGTGATTGGCGTTTTTTGGTTAGCCCTTTACATAAATGTACAATTCCTAACATAATGTTCTTACATCGAGAAATACATTTATCTTGACTAATAAGTTACAAATAAAACATCAAAAATGTAATGCAAACCTACTACTACTATCATAAGACATTACTACATACAGCATTCTATTACATTACATTAATATTGTATGTTTAGGCAACATATAGGATATAATGTTTGCATATACATTATTTGTGTCCATCGATGATTCCAGTAAGGATACCGATATATCCAATTTGACATATGGACCAATATGAGAGAAATCATATATTTCATGCTTATTTGAGTAATAGTGATCAAATTACCTATATTATGCTAAGTAGTAAAAACAATAATTTTTCCAAAATAAGAGGTTGTTCATTCTACAACTAATAGCATGACGCAAAGGTCAAAAGCCTCACCAATACACAACCAATTATGTGGAAAAAGCAAACCCTTCCTAGTGTAAATTTTGATAGGACCTAAAGGGGCAACCCAAGTCATGCAGGCTAGTGACACCATAAGAGATGACCAAGGAAGCCTAGTTAAGGAATAATCAAACTACCTGGGCATAAAGTCCATGAACCACGCGGAGATGGAAGGACTAGTGAAAGATCTAAGCCTAGTAAATGACTTGGGTATCTAAGGACCGGAGATTGAAGGAGACTCCCAAGTGATCATCAACCTCCTCAGTATTCAGTCAAGTAAGGGCGGGACTAACTAGAAACTAAAGGCATTGACCAAATGTGCCAAACCTTTTCCAGTGTAAGTTTTGATAGGACCTCAAGGGGCAACCCAAGTCATGCAGGCTAGATGGAAGCCTAGTTAAGAGATGACCAAGGAAGCCTAGTTAAGGCATAATCAAACTACATGGGCATCAAGCCCACGAACCACGCAAAGATGGAAGCACTAGTGAAAGGGCTAAGCCTAGTAAATGATTTGGGTATCTTAGGACCAAAGATTGAAGGAGACTCCCAAGTGGTCATCAAGCTCCTCAATATTTAGTCAAGCAAGGGCAGGACTAACTAGAAATTGAAGGCATTGACCTGATGTGCCTCGATCCTTCCACACAATCCCTATATGTCCCCTTTACCTGCATGCCATGCCTACTCAACAAGCCAATTTGACTTTCTCACAAGCATGGGAGTAGATAATCACTAGGGTCACCGGGTTTTTCATCCTACCCAACCCCCAGGGGTCAACATGGATTTATGGTGGAGGTTAAACAACAGTAAATGTTGATCATAAGTGCTCCTAACCTTATATTAATGACTTGCTTCCCCTAATTAATTCCACTATACTCTATTTAAGGGAACCTAATGCCCCTCACTTTTTAATTGGCTTTCTAAGACCTTAGCATCTTATCAACACAAATTCAATTGTTCCCTTTCCCCTTTGCACAACAATGGGCATTCCTTTCTCCCCTCTACAAATCTCCTTGCACGCATAAGGATCCAACTCTTGGATCCTCCACCTAGTACATATCACTTGCACCTCCCAACTCCCTTTCCTTCCTGCTTTCCGTGGCCAACATAAATCCAAAACCCTCTCTAGCTGGCCCATTTAGCAAGAAGTGATGTCTCGCTCTCACAGCCTCTCACTTTGAGAGACTCATGTGGTACCTAATAACCTATCCTCGAGTGCAAATACCTCTTTGGAGAAAGCTTTGATACGATTGCCCAATAGATCACCAACAATAGGGAGGTAAAGGAAGTTAAAGGAAAAAAAACCATGGAAGAAAAATACCCTGCAACCCTAGGAAACAATATACACAAATCCATTTTCAGTTTTGCTACTAACCTCGATATTGAAGTAAAACAAATTGTGGTTACGAGCACAACCTTGTGAAAAATAGTCTTAAGTTTCAAAACTTTGTTCTGAGCTTCCTGAAAAATATATCAAAGTTGTTGAATGCTCAAGTGGACCATGTTCCTACAGTTCTTGCCTAGCAAATGGAAATCCCCTAGTTATACCATAGTGTGGAGCCTGGTCGCATAATTGAATTAATCAGACAATTCTGTACAAAAATTCGGCCAAATTCAGATTCAAATTGGTTGCAAATACAAACCCCAACAGATGGGCACCTGCTTCTCTTCATATGGGTGAAATTGGATGCCTTCAAACTGCATTTTTTCTGCTAGTGTGTTAACTGGTGCTGCATGGAGCTTTGATGGGTTCCCCAACGAGACTGTAGTTGGAGTTGCATTGGCCCTCCTGAACCACTTGCACACTACCTTTCCAGCAGTGGTTGGTCAGGGGGTGTGCATGGAGACTTGTGGTTGTGCTTTTTTTCATTTTTTTCAAATTGTACTGAACCTGAATTCATATGTGGTAACTATTGCGTGGAGTTACTGGAGCTTAAGCTCCAAACAGTCATGGCAGCAGCGGCAGATGAATCCATGAACCTGAGGGACAGCATGGACCCTCACAAGCAGCAGCCAAGTATGGACTTCCAAGAGAGTATGAAGCGCCAAAATGCAGGCCCTGTCCCCAGCCAGCCACCCAAACTCATACAAAGCCATGTGCTCCTGTCCGTTTACTTAGAGTCTACAGCAACTCTTCGAGTCTAGCTGGTATATCCGCCATGTCACCTAGCTTACTAGTAGCACTGATTCATTTTATGGTTTTAGATGTGTCATGTACGGTATTGCTTAGGCCAGTACTGCAACCAGTTATCAATACAAGGGTTTACCGCCTGATTTTGGTGTGTTGTTCTGTATGAACCAGTCATGGATGCTACAGATCCCGCCTGTGAGTCTTTCCAGTGGGGAGATTTTGCATAAGTACCGCAAGTTAGTTCTGAATATAATATCAATATAATCGTTTTTCTTCCCGAAAAGCATATTGTTCGTTCGGAGATTAAAAAAATAGATCGAAAATTCGAGCACCTAAAGCTAGATAGACTACTCTCGAAGTAGCCGAAAGAAAATCAAGGACTGGAGTGGTATAGTTCTAGACTCAAAGAGAGGATCCCTCAATCCTAGCACATTCAGACAATGCCAGTCCATTAAACTTTAAAAACTCAAAAAGCAATGATAATAACAAATGATTATTAGAAGAAAAAACCTTTAAATTATCCAATTTGTGCATTTATCAAAATTTTCATGATAAAACGTAATTATTTAATCTAAAGAGATCCCAATTCCCAGCACCTGCCACCGGTTTGGATTAATTTCTTTTAAGGAGAGAAAAAATGTGTTACAGGATAATTTACTTGAGGGACACGGTAAGCCTGGTCAAGACAATGCCGATCAAGAAAAAATTTAGAAAATTAATATTAAATTTAAAGAGCTGAAACGGACAACAAATTTTGAAGCTTCCGATCGCGCATTCATTTTCTTTAAAATCTCTAATTCTCCATAGATTCTCAGCTTTTCTTTAAATTGCACCGATCTTGCGCATTCAAAACCAGAAATCGGTAAGGCGTGCCAATCCTTACCTCATTTTCATTTGAAATGCCGGTTCCAGTCCAATAAAGCCTTAAATGAAACCGAAGAAAATCACTCCAGCCTCTGTAATGCAAAATTCTCTTAAAACTAATCCATAAAATCGTATACTCTGTGGCTGCTCCGCGGAAAGCCCCCCTAGAGGCTTCAAATTTTACGGCATAGTGCAGCAAATAGAAAATACAAACCCGTCGTTTAAATTCCGCAGAGCAGATAGCGAATTTAGGAACAAACCGCCGATATTTGCACTTTCAGCGGTATAAATCGCAGAACACATATACTCGATGAGTTTCGGATCCTTTTCCGCAGGGTCCAGTACCTATCGCCTGACCACCACCGGCTTCTCCCGGCACGACCGGTCGCCCAAGGCCGTGGACGATTGCAGGGAGAGGGACGGGAAATCTTTTGCAGCGGTGGGGATTCGGGGAAGTGCTTCTGCTGTCGTAATTTTGCTCACGTGTCTTTTTTATATAAATATAAATACAATTATACTTTCACCGTGTGATGATATATTTAGTCTATTTTATATAAATATAAATATAAATACAATTATACTTTCACTGTGTGATGATATATTTAGTCTATTTTATATAAATATAAATATAAATACAATTATACTTTCACCGTGCGATGATATATTTATTGTATGATATTGTACCATAATTTTTTTTTGAATATTATTAGTCGCAATATTGACTAATGCCGTAGGTATAAAAAAATCTTGAAAGTTGGACTCATTCATATTTTTAATTATAATATTTCTTATTAATTATATTTAAAATTATTTAGCTTTCGGTCGGTGGTAATTAGTTGATGATAAGATTCTGGAGTAAGACTTTAAACTGTTTTGGATTGGTTAAAAACTTGTTTTTTTATTAAGGAGTGGAAGTTTGTCCTCTTACTTATTTAGGTGGTGTAATTTTCCTTGAATAATGACGATGAATCAAAACTAGTCATGATGAAAACACTACCAATAATAGTGAAGACAATACAGTTATAATAGGTTTTACCATCTTCAAAAAAAAATGCATTATTAAAAAAATCCTTATATGTCACACATGAAAGTATTAATATACTAAGGAGTATAGTAATAAGTGACTGACATTAACTCAAGTAAATACAAGCCTGGACTTAATTGTTAATTTCCTATATACATTTAAAACTATTCACATGTGGGTCATGATGTGTCCCTATCTATGTGTTAGGTTTTAGGTTTAAAAAAAAAATACAATTCCTTTCATGTAAAGGTTTTTGTTGTAATTGATTGTTGTTTAGAAAAGGTAAAATAGGAAGTTTTTTTTGTTCGTGATAAGTGGACTGTCCATTTATGATCGAACAGTGACAAGTTTTTTTTGTTAAAGGTGATTTAACATAATTAATTTTTTTTAAATAACTAAAACTTAAAAAATCCTACAAATCTTATATCGAGAAGGTAAGAATATGCGTTTAGTTGTGTTTCTTTTTTGGGTGTGTATTGAACTAGTAAAGTGAAAAGGTAATTGTGAGAAGGTGTATGTTTATACCCATTGTGCAAACAAGCTGTGGAATCAGATTTGTATTTATTTTTTAAGTTTATTTTTAGTGTTCAAGTTTGGGAGGTGGTTCGACTCTCTTTTGCAGGTATACTTCTCTGGAGTGATCTAAGATTGGCAGAAGGTATGCACAATTGGTATAAAATCAACCATAGAGTCGCTGCATTGACATGCATTGTATTATGTGAAACTTGGAAGACAAGGAATCTAGCCATCTTCGAAGACAAAGTTCTCCAGCCTGTGTGGATGGCTAGGAAAGCGGTTGCAGCTCACAATGAAATTTGGGGCACTGGGGTGGCAAGTACTGATAAGACTCTTCCTATTTGCAGGTTGATTCCTTTTATATTTACCGGGTCATTTGGTAAATTTGATGGGGCTTCACATGATTTGGGTCTCATTTGTGGTGTAGGTGTGATCATAGTTTTGAACAACAGATGTTTCTTTAACATTTGGCTGAATTTTGGCCCAGGTACAAATACAAAAGCAAAGTTTGCGCTCTCTGGATTATTCTTCATTTTGCAAATATCAGGAATCCGGAGCTATGGCACATAGCGGGTGACTCTCAAATTGTTATTAACTGGATCAACCGACTTGGACAAATCAATGTTAGTGCACTTTCTCCATGGTTGGATATGATCAGAAATTTGCAGCAAAAACATCAGGGTATCCAGTTTATACATATCCCACGTAATGAGAATGTGTAGGCGGATACACTCTCGAAGCGGGCCTTGATTTCGATAGAAGGCAAACTGTTTTTTGAGTTTTGTTTCGACGATATTCTTCGGGATGCTGGCAGGTTCGACTTGTATTGACCCATTGGGTTTATCTTCAAGTTTGGGCTGATCCATGGTCTCGGACTACATATTTTGGTCTCTTTGACTATTTATGTTTTGTGTTAAATTCCTACTTTCTGACAGGGGGCAGCCTATATACTTTTTGTTTGTGGTTCTTTTTGCTACAAGGGTGTGGCGATATCTTTTATGTTTGGCTGGGGGCAGCCTATATCACCAGTTGTTATGGGGGTTTCTTTGCTAAATGAGATGGGTTGTGGTTCTTGGCCGTTTGGATGGCTATGTACTTGATAATTTTCCTTTGGTTTGGAGGCAGTTTGTGTACTTCTTATCATATACTTCGTAATAAAGTATAGTATTTTTACTGTGTGAAAAAAAAAAGTGAAAAGGTAATTGGTTTAGTGATATTTAGCTATTGTTTGTATTACACTGCAAAGTTATAATTACAAATTTATTGTGAATCTTATTCCATTGGAGAAGTAAAAATAGGATTTTTTTTAAAGTAATGTAATATATTTTTATGTAAATGAGGGAGATGTTTAATGACTTTGTTAGTATAGTTATGTATTATATTTGAATTAGGATAAACTTGTTTTATTTTTAAATTTATTAATTATTGAAAAAGATTAGAGAGTTTTAGAATAAAATAAATTTATATTAATTAAAAGTTATTAAATGAAGTTAGGTTTATATTAAAAATTAAGAATTAATTTTTTAATATTAAAAATATATAATATATTTTTAATTTAAAATTGTGATGATAATGGTTTAAAATGTTTATGAGATTAATTTGAAGGCATTCTATACTCTCAAAAATATATTGAAGATAAGCTCGAACTTGAGGGTTCTATTACTTTTTTTACTTAATTTGTTTTTGTGAAGTTTTTTACTATGAAGTATGCTCTCTAAAGGTGCTAGATGGTGGAGGTTTGTTTGGTGTAGAAGTTTTTGAAGTTGATTGTTTATTTCACAATCAGTTCTTTGGATTATATTCCGAACGATGATTGTACTTTTTGCTTAATTTGTTTTTGTGAAGTTTTTTACTATGAAGTATGTTGTCTAAAGGTGCTAGATGGTGGAGGTTTGTTTGGTGTAGAAGTTTTTGAAGTTGATTGTTTATTTCACAATCAGTTCTTTGGACTATATTCCGAACTATGATTGTACTTTTTTATTCTTATGAATAGTAAAAGTATAGTTTTTTTTCTACTTGAAAAAAATCAACATATTCAATTTTAATTTATTAAATTTTAAAATAAGTAAAAAATTAAAAGAGTTTTATTTATATTTTTTATTAATTATATATATATATATTTTATATATAATTATAATGCAAAGTATTCAATTTAAAATTTTCATTATTTAAAATAAAATTAAAATTAAAAATTATTTTATAATAAATTAAATGAATATTAAATTTAGATAATTATTATTAATTTATGTTTAAAATCGTAATATAATTAAATATCAATGTCATGTATAAATTCTTTCTATTTATAGAATATATTTTATCTTCACCAAACTTGAAAGAAACAAAAATGGCATATTCCTAATAATTAATCTATTCAAATTATTTTAAAATTTAATTATTACTATTAAAATTATAAAAATAAATAAATTAAATGATACAAATAAACCATTTTAATTTGCTTTAAAAAGGAATTTTATGTTTGTCAAAAAAATCACTAAATGCCATCTAGTTACATTCATTGGTACACTTGAATTTGTAATGCTCGTGAAGCAATCTAGACACCTGTTTAGGTGAATGATTTGATAAGTTATTAATAAAACAATATACAAATATGGAAAAGTTGTATAATAGAAGTAAAGTTCCTTTACTTTATAAAAGTAAAAAATTTGTTTTGCCGTAAATAAATAATTTTATATTATTAAAAAATCATAGTGCATTTAGTAACAAATTACATGTAGTTGTTTACCCATATTCCTTTATAATTTAATATCTATATCGGTTTGGTTTTATTTGTTTTTTAAGTTTTTTTTGGAAGTATTATTATTATTATAGTTAGTTTATATATTCAAAACAAAAAATTATGATTAAAAAGTTTTGTTATAGGGTATTTATTTTATCAAATTTGTTTAAGGTTTGTATGTGATCTCGAATAAATTAAATCAGCTCACAAAGAGTAAATATATTGTTACAAAGGCATAAAGTTTAATATAGATATTAATAGCACCTTACTTTCACTTATTATAGAGAAACCCTGAGTTACTTCAACATTATATGTTATATTCATGTAAAAAATACAATTACATATGAGCTGTTTAATTGTCCCTATACATATATTACATTCATATGGCATAATTATATAGTACATAAAAACCAGACAACCCATATAAAGTGGCATATACTTAACACATACATACTATAAAATAAAATAAAAACATAAGTTTTATTGGTTTTCATAGAGAAATACTAATGTGCTCATCTCAACTTGGATGGTCAAGAGACTTGATGGTATGGGGAACATGTTCCCATCACCGCTTAAATTTATGATGATGCATGGTTCTAGTTTTTAGAGATTTCATCATCACCCAAAAAATAAGCTCTGATATTCGTGATAACACCTTAATTTTTTCAAATGTTTGAACTAGTTATGATAAAATCCATCGCCATCTTCTTCATATTGTTATTTGTAATCAAGAGGTCTTATGGCGGCCATGTCTTAGTCTTTCCAAGCCTCCTCTCAATCGTCAGGTTATGTTATTTTTCTACCTTTCCCAATATTTCCATCTTAATTTCCACATTTTGGAGGACCACATAAACTTGGTGTAGTTTTTCTCTAACAAGATTCAATCCATTATCCACCTTGTCCTTGCATTATCCAACCTTCCTTATCCTCCTACATTTGTTCACGAACAACAAGTAGCATATTTAATCATCTACATTGAGATGATGAGGGTTTCATGATTTCTACACTTCTCATAGCTCTTTCATTATTGCATAGGAGAGCCCTTAAGGTTTATATATTTCCCTGTTAACCCTATCATTAATGGATTCAACCTACTAAAGTCATGTCATTCACTCCTCCCTACCTTCACCTTGCATGAGTTATCACTCACAGATGTGACTCATTCCATCTTAACAATTCTCCCTTAAACTGTTTGTTGGCGTAACTATTGATAAATTTCCTCATTAAGGTGGGTTGAAAATTATTCTCCACTCTTTTACTTTCTTGAATTCTCTGTTAAGCTTGATAATCGTAATGTCCAATTTTATTCCAATCACTTGGTTAACCAAACAATCTACCATCTTATTCCTTAAACTTCTTTTGGCAAGAGTAATACTTGCATCCTTTGTGATACCTATGTTATCCACTCTAATCTATCTTTAATGAACCAATTGTTGCCCCGACACCTTTTATTTTGAAATTAGTATATTTTGCACAATATTATCTCATTTAATAATGCTTTCACGTCTACTTGGTTGTTAAAGGCTTTATTTAAGAATTTCAAAAAAGAATATACAAGTTCGTACCATTCTTATCACCTAAAACCCCTACCTACCCCTACTTATCTAGATTTCATATATTTCCCTAAGCTTAACTCTATCCTCCTTTAAAGAAAGCAAATGCATTTGATCTGCCAATTCCTTATGGTGTGTCCATTAATGATATGTGAGGAAAGTCTCCCGACTTGTCATTTCCATTTTATAAATATTCATTTTCTTCCCAAAAAAAACATATTTCACATTTTCCTTAATAATATTCAAAATATTTAGCCTTCTAAAACCCACGGGATAAAGTTGGGACTATGGTTCCATAGTGTTATAATAACCCATGATGCCCCTACTTCCTTTTTAAATATGCATTGGATTAAAATGTTCTTGCAATCACAATATTATGTTTTTATTCATAATATTATGTAATATGCATTGGATTAAAATGTTTGGATTAAAATGTTCTTGCAATCACAATATTATGTTTTTATTCATAATATTATGTTTTTATTAATGTTGCAGGCGGGTCTTTGGATACTTCTTCTCTTCAAATTTTAATAAGAAATTTCCCTCTAACAATGGCCACTAAAAAGTTGTACATTTTGAATTTTTTCCTTCGGAATATAATGTATCCCATTTCAAACTCAAACTCAAGAAGCAAACATAAAATATGTATACATTGTAATAAAATATGCATACATTGTAATGGCCATTACCCATTTGTTTTGTTTGATTGTAGGCACTTAAATTCTACATACATTATTCAACTTTAATACCCAATTTTGATTTTAAAAATATATGTGCACTAGGTTAGTTGGTGACTAAGATGAGTATGGTTACCAAGATTTTAATCAATACAAACAATTTGAAAACATAAGCAAAAGTGGCACCTCTTACCTAAAAAGATTTTAATCATACACCCAAATTTACAAAATTATACTTTACACAGTTTTGTCAAAACGTAACCAATAAAATATTTTATTATAACTATCACAAGAAAACAATCTATACGGACACCTGCCACTCCCACGCCCACTATTGTTATTATTATTATTAAAATAAATAGATTAATACCACACATGTCATCTCCTTATTCTTGTTCTAGTCGTGCTCTTATG
The DNA here is from genome assembly GCA_027924585.1 of Larix kaempferi. Taxonomy (NCBI): domain Eukaryota; kingdom Viridiplantae; phylum Streptophyta; class Pinopsida; order Pinales; family Pinaceae; genus Larix; species Larix kaempferi. The sequence goes on from BSBM01000590.1 coordinate 1,220,568, forward strand.
TCAGCCTCTAGTTTAATTCAATAAATGGTTTCCTAATTACGAGAATATTAAAGAGTAAAGCATAGAGTTTTCATCAGAATGCCTTTCATCCACTCTATGGTCTTAGTGAACTATCACATCATTCACCAAATCAACCTTATTATTCTCGGCCAAAACAGGAATATAGCACTATATTAGAAATCACATGCTTTTGACTTTCAATTACTCATATTCTTAAAACGATTTCCTAATTTTAACTTTTAAGGTTAAAAAATATCATTTTTACACAATAATATTAATATTAATATATATATATATATATATATATATATATATTTTTTTTTGATCCATATGATTAATTGGAGTATTGTTAGGCACATACCTTTAAGCATTGATGTTTGCATATCTCTTGGAAATGTTACATTAATTACTAGTGTTTCAATATAGGTGAATTCTTAAATTCCATGTCATTTCTCACAGGACTTCTATCACAACCTCGAAGCTTCGGTGTCATAAGCTTGTTCAAGTTTTGATGATCATGCGACACTACCCAAATTTCATCTCGAATACTTGGTCACCCAAGGTTACTCTTCGGTGGACTACGCCTCTTCACTCACATCATGCCCATACTTTCTGTCATGAGCTACCCATCGTTAGGCCAATTGTGCCCAACAACCTTGCCCAACTTGCTCTTCGGTTTAGATTATTATGTCTTTTCTCTTTACTTAGCCAAATTATCAATTAAATAGCAAAGAAACCAAACCACAACACAATATCTTGGGTGGCTACCCAAACCAGGCACTCAACAAGTCTTTATTGAAGTGAACAAGTTACAACAGGTGATTTGGGCAATGGTTGGAACCTCGAATACAAAGGGGGTGTGACATTCAACATGCTACTTGAAATACAACAAATAGAACCCCTTCGGCACTCTGCCCCAAAAGTCATGATTTGCTTGTTGTCACCTCTATCTCTCCCAAAGCCTATTGTCGTAACCTATGTTTTCACTTGGGCACTCTACCTCAACAACCCTCCAACCACAAAACTCTTTGCCTCGACTCTTTGGTGGACTACTTGTGTGTTTTGGTCTCTTCTTGGTTCCTTGGTTGATCTTAGTTCATGACTCTGCTACTTGTGGGCCCAAATTATATATATGAGGAATGACTTCGTCTTCCTCAAAAGTGGGCGCCCAAGCCATCTTTGCCAAACACCTCTTCTAAGTAACATGTCATTTGGAAACCCCAAGGAAAGTGGGCGCTCTTCCAAAGGCTTTCCCACATAGGCCCTTTGGTAGCTCTACCCACCCACATGTCCAACACCTGGGTACTTTTGTTGATGACTTCTCTTGGGTGCACCTTCATTGTGTGCTCCCTTTTCCGATTTTTTTTCCCATTCTATGCCATGCGCCTGAGCCCCTTCGTCCATGGATCTGAGTGGTGTGCTCGATGGCGTCCACATGTGCCCAACATTATGTGCAAGCATGTTTCTCCTCTTGAGGTGTCTTACCACCATGCCTTCAGCAAGTACCCAATCATGTTCCTTCCTCATTGATGCTTAATGAAGCCTTCCCTGTTGAATCCTTTTGTCAATTGCCAAATCCCTTTGCTAATGCTCCCCTTTATGAAGCTTTTGTTGAATGTTGAAGCCCCTTGTCGATTCTCCCCTTGCCGCCTCTTGGTCGCATGCCCCGTTGTCGAATGCTTCACACCCATGCCCAATCCATCATTGCCCACGGTTTCCTTTTGTGCTCTCGGATGTGCCCAAATGCACCAATCAAGCCTCAGTCGTGTTGGTTTCCCATGCACCCAAGTCTGTCGATGGTCGAATTGGTGAGGGTTCGTCACTTACCACAAGGAAAAGACGTTACATCCTCCCCCACTCTACTCCATTGCTAGCCTCGACAACATCCAAAGAACTCTTGTTGTTGCTCGTCAACTCATGTCCATACTTACATGTCCCTAGCGAGATGCTCTCAAACTTACTGCAATATCACTAGAGAATCCTTGTTGTCATATGCCTTCATTCATGTTGTTGTGTAGATTCAACCCAAGGGATCACGAGGGGACAAGTCGGGTCACAAGTTTGACTTTGCAGCTCTTCATGAAAGTGCTCCTCTGCCCAACATATGAACTAAACACCTTGACTTCAATTATGCCATGTGCTATGCTTCCTAGGCTCACTTCCTAGTCGTGTCCAAGACTTCTACCTATTGTTGAATGTTGTTGCTCATCCTTCTACTTTGGTTTTGGGTGCTTGGTTTGTCACAGGTAAGTGTTGTTGGATTTCACTTCAACTGCTTCAACTCTTCAACTTTGTCTTTGCTTGGAACCATTCTCCAATGCCTTGCCCTTATTGCCATTCCTTTGGTAGGGCCCACTTCACTCTCTACTCCAGTAAAGAGCGAGAGGTAAGTGGTTGTCAATGCCACCACCCCCGATTGTCCCGAATTGTAATCCTTCATGAGGTGCATCGGATCTTCCTAGCCCACACTTCATACTCAGGCATAACCATAAGGGAATGCTCGACCCAATGTTTCCATCACCTTCTACCAAAAATCAATATACCTCCAGATCGCCTTGTCAATTCTCCTCTCCATGTGCACCCAAAACATGCTTGTTCTCTTCCTTGGCTTTCACATACCAAGGATTCTTTTCTTTTTCCTGGTTGCCTTACAAATTTGGCAAGTTCGCCTTATGTCGGCCGTTCCTTTAGGTGTCGTTACTTGCATTCCCTATCAACTGACACATCCCCTTATTCACCATGTTGATTGTTGTTTCGTGTTCTTTTCCTCTGGAACCTTCATCGTTCCTTGCATAAGGAAATGAGTTGGTGCATTTGTTGGTTGTTGCAACCAATTGCAAGGCAATAATGTGGGAAACCCTACCAATCTGCCTCCTTACAATTGGGAGGATGAACTATTGTTCACCTAAAAATAAAACGAACATGTCCAAATGTGAAATTGTGGTTGCCTGTGTTTTCCGCAATAACTCTTTCCCAAGGAGAAGATCAAAGTCGCCCATAGGTGCTATGGTGAGGTTTTCCCACCCACACCAATCACATATCTTCGCAGCAACTCCCTTCACCCTGCCAACCACCTGCTCCACCTCCGTGTTCACTGACTTTAGGGAGGTTTGTGATGCCTCAACCTACAATATGATCCTATCAGGAACCTTTGTTTTCATGAAGTTATGGGTGGCACCACTATCCACTAGTGCAATTATGGTCTACTTATTCACTTCCACTAGAACATGGAATAAGTTCATCATCTCTTCTTCTTTTTCCAACCATAATCAAGTCCTTGGCTATGGCATTCAACACCTGTAAGACTCTAATTGATGGTTGAGTTGACTATTGCTCCATGGCATTGAAATTATGTTCGTTTGAGTAGGAAATCCCTTGCATGATGGTCTTTCACACAAATCCAACAGGTGATTGGGTTGCCCTTGTGTTTCTCCTTGGGCGCATCTACCTACTTGTGCTTATCCTCACTCGTCTTTGTCAATGCCTTTCCCTTGTCGTTATCTTTACCCTTTCCAAAATTTTTCTTTGTCGCAACACCTTCTTCCACTCCTTGACTTCACACGGGCTTGGTATTGAATTCAAGCAACTCATTGGTTGCAGTGATCATTATAGCAAGGTTTTGCACATTTTTGTGTCATATATCATTCTATGTGTAGGGTTGCAATCCCTTGATGAAATGGTACAACCAATCCTGAATTGTCATCTCATTTATATCCAACACGATCCCAAAGAATGCCTTGATGTATCCTTGGATCTTGCTAGTATGCTTCAATTCCATCAACTTGTTCCTTGCGATCCATGTTTGGTTACCTAGACCAAACTATGTTTGCAAGGATGCCTTCATGTATGCCCATTATCCATCCAAACAACATTTTTCCTTTTACAAGATCCTCTACCCGATTTCTCTACCAAAGCTTTGTTGTTCCCTTCAAGAACATAGTAGCCATATTCACCTTAACTTCATCTGAACTCCCGTTCATTTGCTCAAGGTACTGCTCTATGTACCAATAGAATTTTCCTAGCATCTTCACATCAAGAGTACCATCATATGACTTTGGTTCCATTATCCTGATCTTCACTACTCCAATTGAACTGCCTCCATGTATAATAGCTCGCTTCAAGAGGTTGATGGTGGCTTCTTAATTATATACATGCGCAACCATCTACTTCACTAAGTCCTTAACCACCATCAACCACTCTTCCACTTCCTTGATTGAGGTTGTGGCATATGAAATCAATGTTGTTGCCTCATTGCATGACTTGAGAACATGTTTCACCCTTGTCTTAGTAGAATCCCTGGCTAGACGTTCTTGCTGCAAGGACTCTTGAAGACCTTCAACAGGACTCTCCAATGCTGCCAAATGTGTTGGGTGTGTTATATTCTTGGCATGTAAATTGAAGCTCGAAGTCGATAGTCAACTGGTAGCAATTCGACTAGAATTGAATTTGATAGACGATAGAAGTTTGGTTGATGATCCAACTAGTATAGTCAATTGGTTATCGATCATGACTGGTCGACAGGGAAGTCGACGAGCACAAATAAGGCATGGATTTGATGAACACTTGGATGACAAGAAGTCTCAACAGGAAATCAACTATGGTTGAATCAATCAAGCCGACTGTAAGATAATAACTACATTCAGTTAGGAAGTTATGGATTGTCATGAATGAGTAGTTAGTTGTAACTAAATGGGGTACCACGAGTTAGTGTATGTATTGCATCTATAAATATGATGCAAGGTAGAAGGCTATCAAATATATAAAACACTTGAAGAGAGTCATAGAGTGTAAGTGAATTAACACTTGAGGTATTGTAATCGAGTAAATCGATGTTGTAAACATGGTAGAGAGTGTTACTAATAGATGAGTGGTTAAGCTCATTGGTTTGTTGGTTTTCCCCAATATAGGAGTTTCCAAGGTAATTTTTGTGTACTATGTGTGACTGTATTTTGTGCCATTGTTAATTATGTTATATGTTTATCAGTAAGAATTATTATGCATGCTCATTGTAATAGGTATTAGAACCCAATAGTTGGTTTCAAATTTATATTTGGTTTCAAGGGGATGCCTTTGTTGCCGAGGGTTTGGCTTGGTCCTGGATCTAGAGAATACCTAGTTTCAATGGGAGTTCTAGAATGGTTGATTCATAGTTTAGAATGAACGCCAGTTCAAGGATAGAAATCAAAAAGTTTAATGGACATAATTTTGAGTTTCGGAAGCTTAAAATAGAGGATCTTCTTGTGGATTGAGAACAATTGGTTATTCTTGACTCTAGAACCACTCCGACAAGTATATTGAAGGAAGGTTGACATAAAATCAACAAAAAATCAAGGAGTACAATCCGAATTTGTTTAACAAATTTTGTATTACTGAATGTCTCAAAAGAAGACACTACAAAGAAATTGTGGGAAAAGTTGGGGAACTTATACTAGTCGAAATATCTAGTTAACAAGTTGTTTCTTCGAAAGAAACTATATCTTTTGAGGATGAAAAGAGGGAAATTTAGTCACAAAGCACCTGAATGCGTTCAATACTTTGATTAGTTAGTTGTTGTCCATGGATATTAAAATTACTAAGGAGGAGAAACATATTACTCTATTGTGTTATTTTCCAAACTCACGGGATAGTTTGGTTGTGTCTATTGGAAGCAATCATACCACATTGAAGATCAATGATGTGGTTGCATCTCTATTGTCAAAGGAGATGATATTAAAGAACATGGAACAATCGACCCCGGACACCTTAATGGTGAGTGGTCGACTAATCGACAGAGGAGAAGGTAAATCCTCCAGTAGAAGATCGAAGTTGAGGGGTAGATCTAAGACCGTGTCTAAATCCCTTAGTCTGATGATGAGAAGACTTTGGCAATGCGGAAAATCCAGGCATTATAAGCGAGATTGCAAGTCAATGGAAGTCAAGAAGAGTAAAGGATCTAAGGAAGCATAGTCAACTGGAAGTAGGATTTCGACTGAAGAAAAAGGGGATGTGTATTTGGCCTCGACAATGACACAGTCAGATCATGATTCTTGGTTGATCGACTCCATTGCATCATTTCATATGACACCACACAGAGAATGGTTTTGTGAATATGAGAAGTTCAATGGTGGTGATGTTCTTCTAGGATATGATTCACTGATCAAGATTGTCAGACGAGGTAAAGTTTGACTGTTAATAAAACATGGAAAGAGAGGAACTCTTCCAGGAATGCTGCATATCCCAAGTTTGGATCAAAACCTAATTTGTATTAGTAAGATGGGGAATGCAAGTGTGTAGTTTGTATTTTAGAAATATACATGCAAGATGGTGCAAGGAACGATGGTACGGATCAGAGGAGTCCAGAATGGAACTATGTACAAGCTATTGGGAAAAACAGACACCAATGGATATGTGACTACAGTCTTTTCTGAATCTCACAATATATCTTCCTATTTAGTCGATTCAACCATGTTGTGGCATCAGGCTATGAGACACATTGGCGAGAGAGGATTTCATGATATGCACATTAAAGGTATGGCCAAATCTCTCCCTGACTATTTTGAAGAAGTAAACTTCTGTGAACATTTAAGTTATGGTAAAAAGAGTCTTGTAAGTTTCTCATTCGGGGTTACTAAGGCCAAGCAAATAATAGAATTAATACATAGTGATTTGTTTGGACCAATACTAGTCCCATCACTAGGAGGATCACATTATCATGTCTCTTTCATAGTTGATTTCTACAAATTTACATGATTGTATTTTTTTAGGAAGAAATTTGAGGTCTTTGAGAAGTTTAAAGAGTTCAAATCTCTTGTAGAAAATCAGACTAGCAGAAAGATCAAGGTGTTGATAACTGATAACAGAGGAGAATTATATGGTAAGGCATTTGACTAGTTCTTTAGACAGCATGGTATAGATGGACAAAACACAACTCCATACACCCCTCAACAGAGTTGTTGAAAGAATGAATAGAGCATTGATGGAGAAAGTAAGGAGCATGCTCAGTGATGCAAGTACTGCACAATAATTATGGGCATAAGCAGTCAACATGGCATTTTTCCCGGTGAATAGGTTTCCATCTAATACTCTGGATGACAAGACCCCATATGAGGCATGATATGGTAAGAATATCTCTCTTGCATATCTCATATTGTTTGGGTGTGATGCCTTTGTGCATGTCCCAAAGGAGAAAAGAAGCAAACTTGACAACAAGTCCAAGAAATGTGTCTTCGTTGTGTATAAGGATGGAGTGAAGGGGTATAAGTTGTGGAATCCAGTCACAAAGAAGGCAGTTTATAGTAGATATGTGATCTTCAAAGAATTCAGAGGTACTTCCCGTATTGAAGAGGTTAGAAGAGAAAAAGAACCAAAAAAAGCAGGAGTTTGAAATGAACGATGAGAACATAGATTTAGATGAGTCAACTTAATTGAATGAAGAGGTGGAACAATAGACTTCGGTCGCTAGGAGTTCTGGTCGAGCAAATCAACAACCCAAAAGGTGTGGTCCACTTGATTTTCGCTCTGTTTTTGCGTTATCTACCACTAAAGATGATCCCAATTCGTTAGAGGAAGTGATCAACTCGATAGAGGGTAACCTTTGGAAAAGGGCCATGGAAGAAGAAATGGATTCCTCGAGGAAGAATAAAACATGGGATATGGTCACATTACCAAATGTAAGGAAACTCGTTGGTAGTAAGTGGGTATTTAAGAAAAAGATCAATGCAGTAGGACAGGTCGAGAAGTACAAGGATCGATTGGTAGCAAAGGGATATTCCCAAGTTGAGGGAGTTGACTTTGGTGAGATTTTTTCTCTTTTTGAAAAGTTAATTTCCATTAAGTTACTAATGTCTTTAGCTGCAACATTTTATCTTGATATAGAACATATGGACATAAAGACTACATTTATTCATGGTGATCTTGAAGAAGAAGTTTATATTGTTGATGTATTTGTAACTTCGGAAGATATTCACTTGTATATTATATGTATTACATTTGTACTTTATTGCATCCCCAACAGAGATGTATTATTCCTCCGATTGGTAGTGTCATCATTTGTATTTGCGAGTGTCACAAATTATATGTAACTGTCGTAACTTATATTTGATGGGTTATTAGACCACCGGTGTGGGGTCGGCCATGTATGAGTCGTGTGGGTTAAAGGGTTATTAGACCACCTTAGAGGGGTCAGCCCAGTGTGGGTCAAAGGGTTATTAGACCACCCTAGTGGGGTTGGCCTAGTGACAAGTGGTAATGGGTTATTAGACTCTCCTAAGGGAGGTTGGCCCAATTAGAGTAAAAGGCAAGTCAAGTCATTGTATAAATAAAGAGTGTGACTCTCTCATTCTATTCATTCACTCACTCACTCATTAGTGAGAGAGAGGAGGAGTGCGCACAAGTGGAGGAGGAGAAGTTGCTAGGAGACTATCTCTTATCTTGGGGTTTGATCTTTGTGATCTTTGTATTGGTGCTTATTCTATCTCTGAGGAAGTTGCGGGGTTTTTCACCTTCTTGGTTTTCCCCGATGAAATGCTTTATGTCTCTTGTCTCTTGTGTTTGATATGTTGTACATGTTGTTCTCTCAGTTAAGATCCTAAATCATATTGAATTAAATAATGAAAAACTAATATGGTATCAGAGCTATCCTGAAGGAAGGCATTGTATGGCATTTACAACGCTTGTTGCACTTGCGACAAATTGGAAGCTAGGGCTTGGTATAGTAAAAACCAGTCATCGTGGCACTTTTGCTATAAATCAGTTTTGGAGAAGGTTCAGGATTTGAAACTTTTGCAGGTTGAATATGAAATGTTCATGTACATTGTGTCCGAAGCTCAGCCTCAGATTCGTTGTACTTTGTGAGATATGATCCGTACAAGTTAGGGTTTCTGCCTCTTCCAGAATGCAGTCCTAAATAGGTGACCTAGAAACAAAAGTCATATCTCGGGCTAGGAAGCTCCAAATGGAATTCCATGAAAAGTAACAGTTAGGGCACAGAATGTAGTTTCAGAGGTCCGGGTTTCAGAGGCCAAAGTTGAAACAGTGACACATGGTACTCCGTACATGTTCAGTATTCTATTTCATCCCATAAACAGGTCATGTTGCGACACTTGGCATATCTCTCTCTCTCTCAAAGAATCCATTAAAGCTCAGATCTGTGGGGTTGGAAAGATGACAGGTCAGTCTACCACAGACCGAAGTTTCAGACCCTGAGGATCCAAAATTTCAGAGATACATTAGAAACAATATGGCATATATTTCTTTCCAAACATAAATGGATTCTGAGCACTTTCATTTTTGGCTCGTCATTGCTGCGGGAAATTAGGGTTTCTGCAAAAGTTGGAATTTTTGGAATCTGAGACCACAGATGGATGATCCTCATCAAAATCGAAATTTAGAGACCAAGATCAAAGTCTTTGGTTGGGCAAAACCCCGGGCTCTATCAAACCCTAGTTCAGGATTTTGACCAGAAAACCAGAATTTGATAGAAGCTGCAGATTTAAAACTCGCAGGTCAATTTTGAGGGATCAATTTTTGGAGTTCTCAAAATCTGAGCACACCATCTTGCTCGCCTTAGTCATCTGCATCTTCCTGTCTAACATAAGTTTGAAATTACAAGTTTGGATTTTTAGGGTTTCTCTGACAAACCCTAGCCAGCTCCAGATCTAGTTTCAACAAATCAAAGTGGATTAGGTTAATCCTAGAAGAGAATGATTTGGACACCTACATAAGTGAAGAAGTTCCAGTTCCAGAGGGAGATGAGGATAAGGCCTTACAAAAGAATACTACAAGCAATCTCGACAGGTATGACTTGAGGAGATACAAGTATGTTTTGAAATCTGTTCATGATTAAGTTTGTCTTCATATTATTGAGGTTAGTACAATCTTGATTAATTTTAGACTTGTCTTATCACCTTAGTAAAAGTATGAATGCATGTGAATGATAGAAGACATTCATTGATTAGGGTTATGACACTTATGATTGTACTAATGCACTGTGGTGTTGTATGAGGATGATGTGGTCCGCTAACATGAAAGGTACATCAAGAAAGCCAAATCAAGTTCTAGATCGAGAACATATGACCATGGTGACAAGAAGACAGAGACTCATCCATAGCCATTAATCACATACAAGCTCTACTTACGAGGTATGTATAATTTGGTCCTATAATGCTTGACTTATGATATATGCAGGTTACTAGCACAAGCTCTCTAAAGCATTGAAGAGAACAAAGAAGACATTGTTTGGGTATGTTAGACATAACTCACAAACAAGATAATCCAGGTATGTTTTTCTTATATCAAGTTAGAATCCTTGTGTTAGGGTCTTACGTAAGTATACTTTTTGTATGATTGATAATGATTATTCATGAAGTTATAAGAATATGACAAACCAAAAGAGTCCTATGGTCAAATAAGAATATGCATGAGTAAAGATCCTCCCTGAAACCTTGAATACTAACGCTTTTGATAAATTGCCTGTGTATGAAATGACTGTGACCATACATGTTTAAGATTATTTAGAATCATAATGTTTTGATAGTATTGAGATTATACTAATAAATGTATGATTATGTATGAGATCTTGAGGATGACAAAATGATGACACTAGTCCACACTTAAGCATTCATAGTGGTCCAGGATGGATATAAGTTCAAGGACAAATAATCCAGGAAGCAAAGATCAAGAGGGAGCACACTCCAGTAGTTCCTGCAAGGAAGTAAAGATTGAGAGGGAGTCCACCCAACAACTAAACAAAGATAAGTATTTGAATTATCATTTCGTGTATACATGATTACTTAAATGATGTTGTTAAGTCATGTACATACTTATGTTCCTAGATTTAGGATGTATATTATGCATATTAGGAAAGTTGCATTAATGAACAAGATACTACTAATATACAAATAATGGGTAAGTGGCCTATGGTATTGTACAACATTCCATTGCTACTTATGTAGAATGAAACCTCTTTGTTGACATGTTGGGAGTTGTGCACACTCTTAACAATGTTCTGGTAGAGATGGAAGGCATCGAGAAAGTAACGGGATATGGATAAATGTTGTATTGAAGCATTGGTTAAGATAATTGAATGACTGTATGACATATGTCCTTATGTGTAAGATTTTTGTTCTGAAAACTATGAGAAGTTTCTAATCATGCAATTGAACTTGTCTTGTAGGAAATACCGTGTACCATCACCTACAAGAGAGACTTGTTTCGAAGAACAAGCGACGAAGACTCAACAAATCCAGAAAAACTACCTATTGAAGCTAATGAAGAATCTGAAGTTCCCAGGATCTGGGATACAGTAATGGAAGGATGCCATGATCGAGGAGTACCAGTCGATCATGAAGAATGATGTTTGGGATGTGGTCCCAAGACCAGTAGGGAAGTCTATTGTGACTTCCAAGTGGATCTGCAAGATCAAGCATGCTGCATATGGTAGCATAGAGAAATACAAGGCAAGGTTTGTGGCTCGCGGCTTCTCCCAGAAAGAAGGGATAGACTATGAAGAAACTTTTTCACTTGTAGCCATATACACTTCCATTAGAACAGTAGTTGCTCTGGCTGCAGTGATGAAGTGGAAGATACACCAGATGGATGTCAAGACAGCTTTCTTGAATGGTGTAGTCGAAGAGGAAGTGTATGTGGAGCAGCCACTCGGTTTTGAGACACATGACAGGGAGTCATATGTGTGCAGATTGAAGAAAGCCTTGTATGGCTTGAAGCAAGCACCCAAGACATGGTATGGCAAGATAGACAACTTCCTGTCCAGTTTGGGCTTTACCAAGAGTAAAGCGGATTCCAACCTTTACTACAAGGTTGGGGAAGGCAATCCAGTGATACTCCTACTCTATGTGGATGACCTGTTTGTGACAAGTGAGGATAGATTGATTGCCGACACGAAGAGGAAGCTTGACGCGGAGTTCGAGATGAAGGACTTTGGTATGATGCATTACTTTCTAGGTATGGAGGTGTGGCAGAGTGCAGATGGAATCTTCCTTGGACAAGGGAAGTATGCAGTAGAGATCCTGAAGCGGTTCGGGATGATGGAATGCAAGGCCATAGCCACACCTATGGCATCTAACCTGAAGCTATTGAGTGATGCTTCATCAGAGTCGGTTGATGCCGCGATGTATCATCAGATGACTGGGTCCTTGATATACTTGACGAACACGAGACCATATATTTGCTTTGCGATGAACACCTTGAGCCAGTTCTTGACGGATCCTAGACATGTGTCACCTGATTGCTGTAAAGCATATTTTGAGGTACTTGAAGGGTACGGTTGATTATGGGCTCAAGTATGATGCGAATCAAAAGTTTAACTTGGAGGCTTATGTTGATTCAGATTAGGCAGGCAGTGCTGCAGATAGGAAGAGCACTTCGGGGTGCTGCTTCAGTATGGGATCAGGTGTGATCTCTTGGTTTAGCAGGAAGCAATCCTGCGTAGCACTGAGTACAGCCGAAGCAGAGTATGTCGCAGCTTGTTCGGCTAGTTGCGAGGCAGTATGGCTAAAGAAGCTACTGTCTAATTTATTTGATCTCCAGTGTGGTGCTACTTGCATCTATTGTGACAACCAGAGTTTTGTATAGTTGTCAGAGAACCTTGTGTTCCATGACAAGTTGAAGCACATCAAGATCAAGTATCACTATATCAGGGATATGGTGCAGAGAGGAGCAGTGAAGCTCCTGTATGTTGCGACGGACGAGTAGATTGCAGATGTGTTGACCAAACCACTAGCCAGAGTGAAGTTTAAGTACTTCAGAGAGAGGCTTGGTGTACTTCAGATCGAGGTTCCTTCCAAGGGGAAGTGATGAGTCTGGAAGACGCAGATGCACATGTGATTTTTCGACATGGTTGTAGATGTGTTCTCCCATGGTCGTGATGTAATTGATGGGCTTTTTCGACATGGTTGTAGATGTGTTCTCCCATGGTCGTGATGTAATTGCCGAGATTTTCCGACATGGTTGTAGATGTGTTCTCCCATGGTCGTGTTGTAATTCCTGAGCCATTCTCACATGGTGGTAGATGTGTTCTCCCATGGTGCAGATGTAAGGGCTGGAGCCATTCTCACATGGTGGTAGATGTGTTCTCCCATGGTGTAGATGTAAGGGATGAAGCCATTTTTCACATGGTGGTGGATGTGTTCTCCCATGGTGAAAAAGTAAGGGCTGGAGCCTTCCCTGAATGGTGGTAGATGTGTTCTCCCATGTTGGTGGTGTAAGTGTTGTATGATGTGCATTTGGGATGTGCTCCGTGGATGATGAAATGATCTGAAGAGGATGTTCATGTGATGATGATGTGCATCAGGATGATGTACTGTATGATGATGATCAGTATGATCATGAGTATCAGGATGATACTCCGTGGCCGTGGACAATTTGTGCAGGATCGCATGTAATAAGTCCTGGAGATCAGGACAGGTTGTGCTAGGCACGTAAAAGATCTTGGGATGCTCTTTAGAGATCTTGCAGGTTGCAAGACACTCTTTTAAGGTTTTGCAAGTTCACATGTAATCAGTCCTGGAGATCTGGACAGGTTGTGCTAGGCACGTAAAAGATCCTAGGATGCTCTTTAGAGATCTTGCAGGTCGCAAGACACTCTTTTAAGGTTTTGTGAAGGTCACATGTAAAAGATCCTGGGATATCCGATAGGTTGAGCAGTAAGCTCATAAAATTCCTGGGATTCTCTTTCGAGGTTTCGTTGACGCATGTAATCAGCCCTGAGGATTCCACGGGATGGCTAGAGATGATGAAAACCTACAGGAGGCTAGGCCTACATCCAGCATGAAAAAGGGTTGGCTCTGTAGAACTTCCTATGACGAGAAGAATTGAGAGATAGCACTAGTGATCGAGATGAAGAGTACAACAACAGTGACGATGATACTCCAGTGATCCAGTGATGATGATCTAGTTCCAGTATTGAAGACTTGTGCCTATATATATTGATGCCTATGTCGAGAGAATACCTTCCTAGTTAAGAGGGAGTGTTGATGTATTTGTAACTTCAGAAGATATTCACTTGTATATTGTATGTATTACATATGTACTTTATTGTATCCCCAACGGAGATGTATTATTCCTCCGATTGGAAGTGTCGTCATTTGTATTTGCAAGTGTTGCAAATTATATGTAACTATCGTAACTTATATTTGATGGGTTATTAGACCATCGGTGTGGGGTCGGCCATGTATGAGTCGTGTGGGTTAAAGGGTTAGTAGACCACCTTAGAGGGGTCGGACCAGTGTGGGTCAAAGGGTTATTAGACCACCCTAGTGGGGTCGGCCTAGTGACAAGTGGTAATGGGTTATTAGACTCTCCTAAGGGAGGTCGGCCCAGTTAGAGTAAAAGGCAAGTCAAGTCATTGTATAAATAGAGAGTGTGACTCTCTCATTCTATTCATTCACTCACTCACTCATTAGTGAGAGAGAGGAGGAGTGTGCACAAATGGAGGAGGAGAAGCTGCTAGGATACTATCTCTTATCTTGGGGTTTTATCTTTGTGATCTTTGTATTGGTGCTCATTCTATCTCTGAGGAAGTTGCGGGGTTTTTCACCTTCTTGGTTTTCCCTGGTGAAATGCTTTGTGTCTCTTGTCTCTTGTGTTTGATATGTTGTACATGTTGTTCTCTCAGTTAAGATCCTAGATGATATTGAATTAAATGATGAAAAACTAACATATATGAAGTAACATGAAGGATTCACAGTGGAAGGAGAGGAGGAGCTAGTATGCAAGCTCATGAAGTCTCTCTATGGTTTGAAGTAATCACCCAGGATATGGTACAAGAAATTTGATATATATATCCAATAGATGGGGTTTCTGAGAAGTTAGGTTGATCATTTTTGTTAACAAGTAAAATTTGCTCACCTGCCATGGTACCAACTCAATCACTTCCATATATCACCATATCACTTCATTCATGTCCATTTGACCTTGGAAAATCAATCTAAAAATCCCAAAAGTGAAATTTAAGCTTCAAAAAGTCTTCATAACCTAGGTTGTTCACAATCCCTCGATAAGAGCGACCTGGGTTGCTCATAATCCTTCGATATGTGTGATTCAAGTTGCACAAAATCACTAAAAAAGCACGACCCAACAGTTGGCTTGGATTTTAGCTTCTTTTGCTTCGTATCCAACAAAAAGAAAAGCAAAGTGACATGATTCTCTACATGGATGAAAGTTCCATATCCCAAAGCTCATCTCCAAACTCACATCATCAGTTATAAAAGAGACACCAAGGTCCCTCATTCCACACACAACTCTTTTCCATTTATTCATAGTCGTCACTCTGTCGTATTTTCGTCGAGATTGAAGTAGACCTTTTCTTGCTTCCCTCTCACCTTTGTTGGAGATCCTATCCAATGACGTGTGGCCGGAGAACCAGGAGGACGTGAGGAGAACCAATGGAACCTCCCTCAGATAGCTGCGATGACCTTCTCTTCCGCGATTGTTTAGGTGCTCCTTGCTCTTGTATTTCTCTTTCATATTTTGAATAGAAAAATTCTTTATTCTTTCATCTTGTGTACTTATTGACTAAATTGAAGGAAAATAAAAATATTTGTATTTGCTTTATACCCGCACTCAGTTTAATTTGTTAGATCAATATTTTTTTTTCATCTCTTTGAAACTCTACTGGAGTTCACAACCCTCTAGCAGGTGCTCTTTTGGCACGGGTGTGTGCAAAAGCACACAACACAGTTTTTGGCGACCATACTAGGGAAGATCTTTATCTTTCTTCGGTTGTGTGTCCTTCATTTTTCCGGTCTTTTGTTTGGATTTGCACCTCTTTATTTAGCCTCTCTTTTATGTTTAATTTTGGTAGAGTAATCTACTGAGAGAAATCCTGACCCATAACTTTTAGTGTTTGGCCAAGCTGGTTGCACCTGTTTGGAGATTTTAATCAACCTAGGTTGAGGTTTTTCCCTCGAATTGCGCAACTCAAACCCAGACTACTCAAGTCAATCCTGTCTATCTGTTTTGAGCGATCCAGGTCGCTCTTTTCCCTTTGAAAGTCGTGACTTGTTCTAGAAACGCTTTTTTAATACTTTTGCTTGCTAAGTTTTCTCTCTTCTTGAGTTGATTAGAGTCGGTTTATCACTTAGAGTCTATTTTCTGTCCTTGTCAGTCTATTTATGGCTTCTTTTTCTTGTTGTAGTAGTCATTTGTGCTTGCATTGCCAAAGTCTTTGGGTGAAGAAAGTTTGTCTTAAAGTTTGAGTATTTACTCCCTCATAGAACTTATTGTCATAGCTTGTTGCTTGTTGCATTTACTTTCATTTTCAGTAAGGATTGATGAATTGATATTTCTAGATATTTAATTAATTTGTTTGCTTAAAACATTGTTGGATTAAGATTCTCTCTTTTGATCTTTGCAAAACGATCATTTAATTGTCAAAATTTGCTTGAAAAATTATTGCTTGATCTGTTTTAGATAGTTCATTTCAAGAAAATATTTTCAAAAAGAAATTGAGTATGGAAAACCCATTGTTTATTTTTCTAGCAAATTCATTTTCCAGCTCTTAGTTGTAGTACACACCACACGTGCACACAACTACACTCCCGAAACCAAACTATTGCTTGGTTCATGCCGCCAGCGAATCCTTAAAATAAACCATAACTTAATGCACATTAACCTCACTTGAGGACAAAAATAATCTTGTAGTTAAGTTAGGATACTAGGGATAGGCATTCAAAGAATTGCCTTTTGTCATTATACACCTGAAACATTGTGGTTGTATTTTTAGGGAGCTAAAATCCTCTAGTACTTGGGACATAGTTTGAGGCCAATTTGTGGGGTGAGTCTCTCCCTTAAGAGGGAGAATGGATAGAATGGAACCGAATGGCTGGGTGGTGCACCATCCCCACTCTCTATTAAAGATCATTCAGATCATTGTCTTCGGACTAAAGCTATGGAATACTCATCTTGACGTGACTCGAACGAGGTAGCCTCGAAACCATTCTTTTTAGGTATCTTACCTAGTGGTGGTAGCCTTCTGTAGGGGTATACCTAGGATAGATGGAATTGGATGCGGCCATAGATCTGTAAGTGTCCTTTCTATATTCACTCATTACATTTGGGTAGGATTGAGATCCTTATCACAAGTTAGTGTTTGGAAGATCCGACTCAACTTCCTACTTCTTTTTATCTGATGGGGAGGTGATGACTAGACAAAGGAAAATATCCGAGGGAGATTTTTTAGTGCTTTTTCTTGTTGCTTTTGTAGAGTTTCTAGGCTAGTGGGTCTTTTCCTTTTATATGATTGCTCTTTTTTATTGGTTTATTTTTCTCTTGTTCATTTGTTGTATGCTTGGTTGCACTGGTTTTTTTATTGTTTCGATTTGAGATTTACCCACTTTTAACCTTAACGAGTTGTTTTGACTTTATTACTATAGCTCCCACAAGATTCTCTTGAATACTTTGGGGATTTCCCCCTCAGTACATTTTCTTGAATCGCACGATCAAATCAACAAGCAAGATCCCAACAGAACACAATGCACCATCCACAAATCCGGACACCTCATTGTCAAGACCTTCTTCACATACACACACTTCCAAGATCATGGCTAGGACCATTCCTATCTCCATCGGCATGCCCTCAAGCTCCCCTTCAATGGACATCCCAACTGTCAGTATTCCCACTATTACCGGCGAAAACAACATCACTGTGATAGGAGAGACGATTCCCAACCCTATGGGCATCCTTAACCCTACCTTTAACCGAACCAATATCCCTCAATTGGGAGGAACTTATGGCAATTGACATACTACCAGTGGAACCACTGGTAGAATCTAGATGAAATACTGGAATAAATACTAGCGGGACCATGACCAACACCATCGTTGGTCCTACCACTTTGCACCCCAATGTAATTATACCATTCATGGCTAGCCTCAACATCCCATATTTAGCGAGGCTGACTGATGACCCTATCCACCACGATCCTATGTGGCCCCCATGCTAACCAAGCTCCCCTCAGATATACCAAAATTTGAAGGGAAGGCGAGAGAGGACCCACATATGTCATTTCATTTCTCGTATGCATCGAACAACATTGTCAATGATTCCATTAGATTGCGCTTATTATATACAACCTTAACCAGTGTAGCAGCAAAGTGGTACATCGAGCAAACCTACGGCATGCATCCTAATTTCGTATCCCTTGCCTCCACTTTCCTATCATTTTTCCAATTTCTTGTCTATTATGATGAGGGAGTATAAATCCTTTTATCATGTCAACAAAATTCATCTACTCACATCACAGATCACATCCATGAATGGCGTTGTAATACCCCCATTTTGACCCTTAGGATATATTGGCTTTTAATGTAAACATTGTATATATGTGATGTATAATTCCTAGCATGGAGCTCAAGGCCAAGGTCCCGC
Organism: Larix kaempferi; assembly: GCA_027924585.1. Classification (NCBI taxonomy): domain Eukaryota; kingdom Viridiplantae; phylum Streptophyta; class Pinopsida; order Pinales; family Pinaceae; genus Larix; species Larix kaempferi. Next base: position 1,238,932 of record BSBM01000590.1, read on the forward strand.
TAGTGAATGCTCAGCTTTAAGAGGCAAGTATTTGACATTGTATTATCCATGTGTTATTAAGCCATGGAAATTGTAAAAATGATGTAAACAAATCTCATGCAATAAAAATACCAAGGGGTTCGCTATGGATGCAACTAAATGAGGGGGATATGTGTATCCACTAGGGAGAGGTGAGGGGGTTGTGGGATTGAACCCTAGTCTGCCATATGTCACCTTGAGAAACCACCCTTGACTGTCCTAGTTGTCATTTAATTTTGTGTAAGGATGACTGCAGAAAACTGTTCATGAGGTTGATGGAGTATGGTAAGCCCTGAAATCCGTAAGGCAGGGTATGGGCTCAGTTTTCTTGACCCATAAGTCTCCATCTCATGGGAGGACATTTTCGATCATCCCCAGAGGATGGGAATCATGGAAGTTGGAGTGGGGAGAGGAGACACGGACCCACAAGGGAAGAGAACTGGAAATCGCGATTTGGGATGAAGCCACGATTTGTAGAGCCAAGATCACTTAGAAATATGCATGGGAAGTGAAATCCATTGGGGGATCCATAAACCCAAAACTTGGGGCGATTTTGAGAGTGTTGGATGCCCAGGAATCTATAGAGAAATCCGTATTTGATAGCCGAAAACCTAGTCGCGGGACAGAGCCATTCGACCGCAACGTTGAGGAATATCCAAGAGTTGATCGCAGTGGGAAAGAGACTCGGGGGTTTAGACTTCATCATAGAGCCAGTGAAGGCTCATTCATCCATGGTTTAGCAGTCCGTACCAACCATACCTTCCTAGGTTAGCGCTGAGGGAAGGGGCACCCGAGGGACTGTGCAACATAGAAGGGGACCTTACTTAGGCTGAGAGTGGAGGTGATGGGGGTGCCTGGACTATATGAGGCCAATTAGATATGCATATAGCTCTGTGGTTGAGCGCATTGACTTAGAAAACCCTTCCTTATCTTCCCACTTGCTTGATAGAGCCAACTGTGTACTGGATGACCCCAATTGACTGTGCCTAAGGTTATGATTGAACCTAAGTAGTTCCTCCTTACTGGATACATAGCCCCATCTCGGTGGCGGTCTCTAAGTGCTGAAAGAATATAGGCTGGGCAGAGACCTATGGTTGGGTTGGAACGTTGCAGTCCATAGACAGTTGCTCAATGATTTCATCTTAAAGATAAGTATCTATGTGTTTTACTTCTGCAATGATTTAACTAATTGATGAATCTTATTGATATGTTGAATGCATGATAGATAAGTGTGTGGTTAATGTTTCATTCCCTTGTGCTTATTTTAGTATGCATATGCACACATGTGATTGTATTTATATGAATTTGGTCATTAAAGAATAGGGCTAAGTGTTGTAAAGGCCCAAATTGTTCAGAAAGGTCAGTCATGGATTGGGGAAAGGAATAGACACCTCTTGATATGTTCATGTTTCCCTTTGAGGGCCTGGATTGATGGGAGGAGCCATGACAGAGTGGAGTAGACTCTTTACAGAGTGGGAAAGAGGCATGGATGAAGTTTGGGGCCACATTTTAGGTTAGAATAAGGACATGATCAGAGTCCTCAGGTGTGGCCGAGGATCATGCAGTTGCATAGGGATCGCCAAGATCTTTCCAATGGTACCAAGTTTGCCAAAAATGGACTTAGGATGAGAAAGTTATCATCCTAAGAAGTTGGCTGTAACAGGGGCATATCGCTGACTTCCTACTTCCCGAACCCGCAATACGGATTACAGATTTTGGAAGTCGAGGGTGTGATTTCTTGGCATGGTGCTTTGGAGTTTCGACTTCCGACTCCTGCAAGACGGATTGTGGAGTGTGGAAGTAGGAGGAGTAATTTTCTCTAGAGTTGTGAATCTGGAGTCCCGACTTCCGACTCCCGCATCGCGGATGGCGGATTGTGGAAGTCGGAGGCTCGATTTGGTGAAGCAGAGAAATTGGTGTTTCGACCCTCGCATCACGGATTGCAGAGTTCAGAAGTCGGAAGTGTAAAATCCTTGAAGTTGGATATTTGGTGTTCTGACTTTCTGACTCCCGCATTGCGGATTGCGGTGTGCGGAAGTCAGAAGCATAAATATTCGAAGTTGGATATTGGGTGTCCGACTTTATGACTCCTGCATTGCGGATCGCGGAATGCGGAAGTCAGAAGCGTATTTATTCGACGCCGTGTATTTGTTGTTCCGCCTTTCCGACTCCTGCATAGTGGATTGCGGAAGTCGGAGGAGTGTTAATGTCCAAAAAATCCTAGCATCGACAGTAGGGATTCTCCCCAATGAATAATTCCAATTAGATCATCCACTGTTTGGTATGGGGAATCCATCCTATTAACGGTCCAGCTATCGTAGGTATGTTTTTTTAACTTATTTACCGGTTATGGCCCAACCCATCGTTTATATTTTATGTTTAAGGGTATGAATATGCAAGTGATTTTAATCTGACTAATGCATTTAACCTATAGTTGACAGGCAAGAGCCTCACAAGTGATGAGTAGGTTCTTATCTCCCGTCTTATCACTTCTACCTTATCAATTAACTAACTCTATTTTAAACTAACTAACCTATCTTTGCAAGGATCAAGTTTAAATAAAAGTAATAATTTGAGAATGCTTATACAAATCTAACAGATAGATATTAAGATAAAGTATACACACTCACAACATAAAATTACAAAGATAGCTTTGATTGCAATTAAACCACTTTATTACTCTGTTATCGTACATACATTTACATAGATAAGTAAAATAATTCACCACCATCAAAATAGTTCAACAAAGTTAGAAAGATCTCAAAGCATGAACATTAACAGAAGAAGAAATAGTTTTGATCTGTTAGTCACAACATTCTATGCAAAAATCTGCGCAAGCTTTTCCCAGCAAATAGGTCCTTCTTCATTAGCAGAAAAATAATTCTCTTACACAATGTCTCCAGTCTCTATTTCACTAGCAAAAGTCCTCTTATCCAGTACCTTCCCCACATATTTATATTACAAGAGAATTTATCTTTACATGACTGATCGCTTCAGCTTCCTCTGTGTCCTTCGGATTACCAATTTGTCTTTTGTGTCTGTCATTTCTTCTGCTTGCAACGTTTCAACTTCCTTCGCCTGTCTTCTTTCTGCTTTCTCTGCGTCTTTGGATTACCAATTTGTCTTTTGTGTCTACCGCTTTTTCTGGTCGCAACCTTTCATCTCCCTTCGTGTCCTGAGGAAACAACAAAATCAACATATAAGAATATTTCATTGTTAACACAATACTTCCAAGCAAAGTTATAATGAACATAATATACATTGCAGAGGTATGATTTACCAAGATTGTTTACAAAACAGAAGATTCATACTTCCACGATCTCGTTTCGATGTGAAAATGATAACTAACGCGGAGGCGGAAAGTCAGAAAAGGTTTTCTCAAATGACCAAAATCATCGTTCCGCAATCCGTAATCCGCAATGCGGGAATGCAGGAGTGCGGAATTGCGGATACAATTTTAGAAATTCAGAAATTCCATCCGCAATCCGCAATCGGAACTACGGGATGCGGAAATGAGGGAGACAATTTCAAAAGTCGGAAATGCAGTCCGCAATCCACAATCGGAAATGTGGGAATTCGAAAATGTGGGATGCAGAATTGCGGGATTACGGAAACAATTTCAGAAAGTCAGAAATACAATCTGCAATCCGCAATTGGAAATTCAGGAAGGTCTTATATATATATATATATATTTATTTATTTTTTAAGCGAAGTGTCAAAGGTAAGTATGTCCAAGATGAAAGAAACTCTGAGAAAAATAAAAAATAAAAGGAGGGGCCCTACAATTTTATAAAAAAATTGGGGATCAGGTTGCAACTACAACAATTGACAACTAGCTGGTGAACACATATCTCTAAACAAACTCGTTTTAGGATCACAATTTCTTGTCTGTTATTAATTCTAATTGTAAAACTATGCCCTTATAATTTTATCAATATTTTAAAAGGATAACGTTTTATGTAGGGAGAGGAGCTTCTTGAATCATATTGGTCATTCATTTTGGGAAATAGGGCAACCTGCACTAGATTTCCTGACCACTCTCCTGAGGCAATAATATGGAGTTCATTATTAGTCCTGTCTTTTGGTTACCTCTACATATGACTCCACAAGATCGTAATAAAATAAAACAGATGCATTCGTTTGTTCTTCATTCCCATGCTACCAACATTTCTTTGAATGCTTTCTTTTGATGAGTTTTATCATTTGAGTCTTTCACAAATAGCTTTATTCAGTCTTCAACATTTGACGTGGGTTCTTCCATCCATAATGTCCTTTTGTGTGAGTGATGAGTTTTCTTTTTTTTTCATACTCATGGACGGAGAAGAACCTTTTGGCATATCATCCGGGGAATCTTCTTGATTGGATGTATTTATTTTCAAAACCATTTCTTTAATGGAGATGAAACTTTTCAGAAATTTTGACCCTTAATTATAATCCTTTTGGCTATAATTTTCGTAGCATGGGATCATTTTAATTGCCATACATCTACAAGACTTGCTTCCTTTCCATGGGTCATTTATAGTAGGCTACCTGAGATGGTTATTTCTGTGTAAGTAAGTGGAGCCCCAAAATAGTAATTTTTTTATAACATAAACGATTATTTTTTTATTTGAGGATAACACAATTGAGCCAGAACCTAATCAACCTCGATTACATTTTTCTTTTTCCAAATGTCCGAAGGGCCCTTTATCTTGATCTTACAAAGCTGGAAAGCAACTGCCATCCTACGGGATTAGAAACCAAATAAAAGCTTCATCATTCTTGATCAGTTCTCCTTGTTTAGACTCTGAAGGATGTGAAAGAAGGAGGTGGAGATGAAGTTTTGCACCATTTTACGTAACCTCTACAAGGTCTTGTTGAGTGCCGAATTATTGAAGTGATCATCCGTGTTTAATATTTTTATTAAGATTTCCGAGTCCCCAAAGATTTGAATGTCTTGGTCACCGTTCCCTTACGTACGCTGGCAAGCTTTGAGCAGTCCTAACATTTTGGCCTAATTGTTAGTGCTCTTCCCTAGACCCCAATTGAAGCTATCTTTTGCTGTGGTCGTCTAGGGCGTAGATTACTCTTCCAACTCTTACTAACCCTGGATTTCCTTTGGATGCTCCATCGAAGAAAATCGTAACTTTACCTTGATTCTTCCACCACACTTGGAAATCTGATTTAGTACTCTGAAGCCGCCACTCAGGATTGATGAAGGGACGAGAAGAATTCTTTTTATTACTAGCTCAGAGCAAGGGAGTGTCAAGCCAACTGATCTCTTCAGGGAGGAGCGAGTTGTCTTGCTTGTAGGGGTGATTTTCCACAGTCTCCAACAGAAGCACTTTGGATTTGGCAACCATGACTGAGGGGGAACACAGGATATTTTGGAAGATTCAATCGTTCCTGGCTAACCAGACTTCCCAACAGATGTATTTTGGGATTGCATACCAGATTTTTAACCATAGGGATTTGCTCTTAATCGCTTGGGGATAACGCTCTTTCCAGGTGGAGAATAAAACGACAATAGTGATATGCGATGGGATTTGAACATTGAGACCATGCAGATCCTACGTCCAGACTTCATGAGTTAATGGGAAGTCGATGAACACGTGATAAATAGTTTCCTAAGCTGAGCAGTAGAGAGGGCATATGTGCAACCCAATAATTCCGTGTTTTGCTAAATTCTCCCCCGTCAAAATTCTTCTATGCATGAGGACCCAACTGAATTTTTTTATCTTTGGGATGCCGAAGGAGTCCCATACATGATTCCACAATGAGGTTGGATGAGTCGGGATGTGGTGATCTTGGAGAGCAGCAAATACTTGAGCTGCTGTGTAAACTCCAGACGTTCCCCATCCCCATTTGTCCCGAGATCGCAGATGCATCGGTGCCAAACCTGAGAGCGAAACAAGAAGAGTGCTCTATTGAGCTTGCAACCAGTCTGGAGGACGAGGGAGATTCTAGGCATGCCAATTTCCACCAGGGTCCCAAGAAGAAATATCTGCTAACTTGTGGATACCACGCTGAGAGAGATAGACACGCAAATCTTCAAAATATGTTGAGTACCTAAGAGGTTGTTGGCCCATAATTTTGTCTTCCCACAACAAGATTTTTTTCCCGTTTCCAAGGATTCGATAGAGACGGTCTTTGAAGAACTCCCACCCTCGACTACAAAGCTTCCAGAGCGTGGTTCCTTTACTAGAACTTCCTTCATCCATGTTGTTCAAAGAGAGCCCGTGCAAGTATTTTTTAATGAGCACTTGGCTTACTGGATGGCTTTGATTTGAGAAGATCTTCCATAAGATATTTCCTCCTAAGGCCAATTTAGCCAGCCCAGGATTTCTTACCTGAAGTCCACCTTTTGAGAATGGCCTTTTCACAATATCCCAACTTACCAAATGATTTTTTTTTTTATTCCCCTTTCCTCCTTGCCACAGAAAGTTTCGAATCAGTTTACAGACCTGCTTGGTGATCATCTTTGGGGCCAAAAGAAATGGAGCCTAAAATATAGGAAGAGAGGAGATAACAGATTTGATAAGGGTAAGATTCCCGGCAGTGGTGAGCCACTGGCCACCCCAGGCTGCCATTTTTGCCTTGATTTTGCTGATAACTTTGAGCCAGTGTGAAGCCTTGGTCCCAAGATAGTAATTTAGAATTCATGGATCCTGGTTTTTTCACAAGGTTTACATTGACACCAAATGAAACACGAAACATGTTTCCCCTTTTAAAACAAAGCAACAATTAAAATCACTATGACATTGTTGTTACAAAAAGAACTCCTTTTATTACGAAGCCAATTATAATCCTTTTGTGATTATAAGCATTTCATATGAGATTGTTCAGATCTCTACATTTTTGCACATCACTCTGAAAGATGACTGAGGTTTGTTAAACAAAATCAAGCAAGTAAAGAAAAATCAAAACAAAATGGGATAAGGCTGAAGCTAACTATCCTAAGATGAAACAAATGAAATCAAACAAAAGGATAAAATCAACAAATTTATTTATGTACAACAGGTTTCCCTAAATCTAAGAAAAGTATTGTTTGAGTGCTAGGCCGTTGACAGGGAGTTTTTCCTTCTCCCCTTGTAAATCTTGTAACTTATAAGTTGTTGGACCAAGCTTTTCTACAATCTGATAAGGACCAAGCCATAACTGTTGAAATTTAATATGTTTTCCCTTTTCTTCATGGGGATGATCCCACTTTAGAACTAGATTTCCTATCTCAAAATTTTTCTTTCCATATTTCCGCTTATCAAACCACCTTTTAACAATGTCTTGGTGACGGTTGAACCTATCTGTGGCCTTTTGCCGTGCTTCCTCAATTTTTAGCAAAGTATTAATTTGTGACTGCATGATTTCGTTATTTGATCCTCGAGATGCCTGAGCTAACTGTAGGGAAGGGAGTAGTATGTTTGGGGGAAGAATATCGTCTTTCCCATAGACTAAGGTGTAAAGAGAAACCCCTAAATAATATTTTGGAGTGACCCTATCTGCCCATAAAGCATTGGGAAGGGCTACATGCCAATTTCTTTGGTTTTCAATAATTGTTTTCTTCAATATTCGAATGAGATTCTTATTGGTGGATTTTGCCAACCCATTCCCTTGAGGATAGTGGTTAGATGAATAATGCAATTTTTTTCCCTTTTCAATAGAAAACATACTTAACTTAATAAAAGAAAAATAAGATGCATTATAAAAAACTAACGAAATTGGAACCCCAAACCTGGTTATGATGTTTTCTTGCAGAAATATGATGACCGCATCTTCATTCACTTTGCACAAAGGAGTTGCTTTAGTCCATCTCGTAAAATAATCAGTGGCGGTGAGAATATTCCGATGTTGCAATGAAGAGTTGGGATCAATCTCCCCAATGATGTCTAAACCCCATTGCTCGAATGGTTCTGAGATGATGACCAGTTGCAATGGTCCTGCTAATTTTGGTAGTCTTCCAACACTCCTCTGACATATATCACATTTCCTTGCATAAGCATGGGCATCTTTGAAAATAGTAGGCCAATAATATTTGACTCTCAGTATTTTATGAGCAGTAGTGTCCCCAGAATAATGTCCCCCTGCAGGGCCATCATGTAACTGCTTTACCACTTTTTCTGCATCATCCCTCTCAAGAAATCTGAAAAAACCTCCATCATAATTCTTTCTAAAAAGTATTCCATCTATTATTTGATATGATGCTGACTTCAATCGGAGAGCCCTTCTTTGCTTCGAATTCCAATGTTTTGGAAAATATCCATGTTGAAGATAGTGAATTAAATCTCTATACCAAGACTCTGGAGTGGTGAAACTGGAACATACTTCAATTAAATGCATTTCTGATTCATTTTCCCATCCATGATATTCATCAATTGGATTTTCAGTAAGCAAATTACATAACCCTTGACCTTTGGTGATATTAGCTGGTTTAAATTCCAGGTCATATTCTTGTAGTGCAGTCACGAAATTTCCTCATCTTTCTCCCAATTCCTTTTGAATAAATATAGATTTGACAGCTGGGTGAGGTATTATAACCTTCATTCTATTTTTTAAAATGTAAGTTCTGAACTGTTTCGTGGCCTTGAATATTGCATATGCTTGTTTTTCTATAGCTGGGTAATTCAGTTCAGCTCCCTGTAATCCAGTGCTCATAAATGATATCGAATATTCGTCTCCTTGCTCTCCTCTCTGCGTGAGCATTGCTGCAAGAGAATGATCTGAAGCAAATGTATATATAATGAATTCCTTTTCAAAATCTAGACTACTCAATGAAGGTGCATGAGCAATGGAATTTTTTATATCTTTAAACACATTCTTCTCAATATCATTCCATTTGAAATGCACACTTTGCTTCACCATTTGCTACAAAGGTTTTACAATCTGTGCAAAATCTGGCACGAACCTTTGAACAAAGTTTATTGTGCCCATAAATGATTGCATAGTCTTCTTGTCATGGGGTATGGGAATCTGAGTTATAGCTTGAATTCTTTCTGAGTCTATAGAGATTCCCTTTTTAGAGATGATGTGCCCTAACAGTTTTCCTTCAAGGACAACAAAAATGCTTTTCTTAGGATTCAAATATATGCCATACTTCCTACAACGTTCAAAAATATGTTTTAAACGGAAAGCATGATCTTCTCTTTTCTTAGAAAAAAACTGTCACATCATCTAAATAAATAACAACACAGTGGCCGACTAAACCTCAGAATGTGATGTCCATGGCCCTTTGAAATGTGGCTCCATCATTCATAAGGCCAAAAGACATTCTTCTATAAGAAAATGTTCCCCATTTTGTGCGAAAGGTAGTCTTGAGTCGATCCTTCTTAGCCACTAATACTTGATTGTAACCTAAAAATCCATCCAACAGGGAGAACATCTCTGAGCCTGATACCAGCTGTAAGATTTGTTCCATTGGTGGCACCAGATATTTATGTTTATCTGATGCTCTATTTAAATTTCGAAAGTCAACACACTATCTTATTTCTCCTGATTTTTTTTCGTATGGGCACCAAATTTGCCACCCATTAAGAGTGTCGAACTTTAAAAATAATTTTAGCATCAAGCAACTTCTTTAATTCATTTTGTATTAAAGGTTCAAGCATGAGATGCATCTTCCGGAGTTGTTGCTGAAATGGTTTTTCTCCTTGTTTGATGGGTATTACATGTTGTATGATGCGTGTATCATAAGTCTTCAAATCTTCATATGTCCATGCAAAAATATCCTTGTACTGCTGAAATAGTTTAATAAATTTGCATCTTTCGCCAGGTGAGAAACAATGTCCCAAATTAACATATTTAGGTTCCTTTTTTGTCCCTAAGTTCACCAACTCGTATTGCATTGAGGAATTGTTTGTTTTGACGTTTGCCGGCTTCCTGAATTTGTGTTGTAGGTCAAATAACTTTTCTAGAGTACGCACTCCTTTTGGCATAAAATTTCCTTTGCTTCTATCCTTCTTTTGCAATTCTGACTGGTGTTCATCCTCCTCAATAATAGATCCTTTGAATGTATCTTCATCTGTCAAAAAGTGGATAATTTGTTCATCATCATCGAACACTCTCCAATTTGTAATGTTATCCGGGATAGAGGGCCTGAAAATAAATTCAATGGAACACTTGTTACTTGTTGGTACTAATCGGGAAGCAGAAGTGTCTAGTAAATCAACAACAACATTTTGTAATCTAGGAACTACATTTATGTTGAAAGCACTAAAATTTGATATTAAGTTCCATACCTCGGATTGATACCCTTTTAGATGTGGAGACAAACAATGAATGGTATTCCTTATATGCCTAACAACTATCTCTGAATCACCAAATACTTTTAAATTCTCAACATTTAAACCAATAGCCTTTTTCAAACCTTCAATTAGAGCTTCGTATTCAACAGTATTATTAGTCCATTCGAACTCTAATCTACAAGAGATAAATTGTTTGTTTCCTTGAGAATCAACAAGAACACACCCAGCTCCTACTTGCTCTTGTGTTTTGGAGGCATCAAAGTATAAAGTCCAAAAATTATCATCCAAATCAACTATGTTAGTATGATTACCTAAATCAGTAACTAATTCTACTATGTTACAACCAATATCATCAGCCTGTGCAAATTGAAGGAGATCGGACTGGTTGTCTGAATCATGGCCATCATTTTCTGCCTGATAATTCCTTGGCTCAATTTCTAAAAAATAATTTCCCAGTATCGAAAATGAAAAATTCACTGGCTCATTTTTTTCTTCCAACTGAGTCACATTATGTTTCATATGAGGTTACCTTGATACCTTAATTTGGTTCTGCTTATTATGATAAGGCATCCATAAACGAGACCAATCCATTGCGAAATAACCATTCAGCTTATTTGACCAATCTCTACTTAGTATTAACCCATAAGCTTCTGGAATATCCACTACCATAATATCAATAAATTGACACACTCTTGGGTTTGCAACCAATCTGAGCAAGACATTTTTTCATTTCCCCAATAACTTTAACATCAGACATGTCTAGTTGTATAATCCGAGAAGGGGATGCTATGGGCTGTCCATTAATCTTTTTGAAAACATATAGTGGCATGATGTTAGATGAAGCTCCATAATCTACCAAGTAGTTATGCACATTATAGTTGGAGATTTCAAAAGTCAAAAGGAAAGGAAGAGTTTGAGATTTTTATTTTCCACTGATACTTGCTTCGTTAATCTCAGTATCAAACTCAACTCTTTATGACTGTTTATCTACTGCACTGCTTGATTTTACGTCAAAGGATTCTAATAATTTTCTCCTTTGTTGTGATAGGTTACACAGTTCAAACAGAGATATATTTTCCTTATTTTTCTTGATATCTTCTACAATGTTATATCCCATATTATGATTTCCTCCAACCTTTTTACCACTATCAGATTTGTTGACTACAGGGTTTACTTGTTTATTGCTTAATGGGTTTGTTTCCTAATGATCCCAGAATTTTCTTTTGGTTGGGACTGATTTATACTATTATTCTTTTTTATGTTTTTTTTGGTTGTCCTCATTCTGGGCAATACCATACTTTGCTCTTCTACTAGTCCCTTACTTCTGGTAGCGTAATCTATAGATGATATTTGTATTTCTTCCACCTTTTCTTCTTCATCTAAACCCAACGTTGGCACCCAATCCCATAATACCAATGTGGTTTCTTCATTTTGATCTTCTGGCTCATTAGGTTGGTCTTCTTCCTGATCTTCATGATATGTCAGTTGTGTATCCAATAATTGATTGATTACTAGAGTCATTGAATTAATCCACCACGGGCAACTTATTTCGGAATGGTGCTCTTGATGAAATGTGCAAAAGTGATCCATGCCAACTTCATTCAAATTAAAAACAACAGAATTATTTGGTGGTGGTTGTGGTTGCGTGCTTTCTTCCCTTTTTTATAGAAAGATTTAAACGGTTTTCTTACTGAAGAACTAGCACCCTTATCCTTTTCCATATCTACTATTTTATTGGACAACTTTTGAACCATTTTGACCACATTTTCTAATTCATTTGAAGAATCTTCTTTAGGTCTAGTTAATATCAAAGGATTCTTATTTACTGCAGGTTTTACTTCCAAATCCAAAGAATGTTTGATGATACTGTCTATGTCTTCCTCTACTTTCTTTGCCTCTTCAAAATTTTATGCTAACGTAGTTTTAACAAATCTTTTAACAAACATGGCTATGGATGGGAGAAGCGTTGTAGTATAATATTCTACCAATTATTCTTCAGCAGGTTTCGTTGCAGTGCTGAAACTATTCAAAATCATAGTAAATCTCTGATTAAACTCTTGAACTTTCTCCTTATTTTCCATCCGCATAGACAATAATTATTTCATAAGTGAAGCCATAGTCTTTTGGGTACCAAACTTATTCAGAAAAATCTTTTCAAAACTATCCCAATCTACTATAGAATCAGCCTGTAAGCTAAAATACTAGGATGATGCTCTTGGTTCAAAAGTATAAGGAAATAATATGCACACCACTTCTTCATGTTCCACATTGAGCAGATTTAACGCTAAGTAAAAGCTTTTTAGGTGATCATCAGCAGAGATTTCGTTTCCAGGATCAAACTTAGGGAGCACTCACTCCGGATGCTTAGGTAAATCATGCACATGAGCAGCTAGGTTGAGTGGTCCTCTGGCTCTCCATGCAGGTGGTTGATTGGCATTGTGAGCCATGTTAGTAATACGCCTAGGAGAATGTGGAGGCATATGAGGTGGTGTAAGAGTCTATGTGCGTGGATACGTGTTTCGTAGAATTAGGCCTCAATTGATTAATGGGATTTGGTATATCTTGTAATCATAAATCAACCAATTCTTCCAAATATTCCACAAGCACATAATCCCTAGTTTGCACAACTTGTCTTCTAGGAGCTTTCCTTCTAGGTAGTAAAGGTATCACTGATAATCCTCCAAGTTTCCTTATGTAAGATCTAGTATGTCTCCTGAATTTATCTACTTCTGTGTGAGGAACAACATATAAATGTTCGGTATGATCAGTTTCAGAATCCAACTTTTCTTGATAATCAATTTCAGAAATTAATTCTTCTAGTTGGGTTGTTTCCAATGGAGACCCAGAGAAATTTCCTCTTGAAAACAGATTTCCTATGCCATCCATGCACTGGCGACCCTCCTTTTAGTGCCAAATCTATTGATGCCTTGAAAATCCTAGCATTGACAGTAGGGATTCTCCCCAATGAATAATCCCAATTAGATCATCCACTGTTTGGTATGGGGAATCCGTTCGGTTAACGGTTCAACTACCGTAGGTATGTTTGTTTAACTTATTTACCGGTTGCGACCCGACCCATCGTTTATATTTTATGTTTAAGGGTATGAATATGCAAGTGCTTTTAATCTAACTAATGCATTTAACCTATAATTGACAGGCAGAAGCCTCACAAGTGATGCGTAGGTTCTTACTTCTCGTCTTATCACTTCTACCTTATGAATTAGCTAACTCTATTCTAAACTAACTAGCCTATCCTTGCGAGGAGCGAGTTTAAATAAGAGTAATAATCTGAGAATGCTTATAAAATCTAACAGATAGCTATTCAGATAAAGTATGCACACTCACAAAAGAAAATTACAAAGATAGCTTTGATTGCAATTAAACCAATTTATTACTCTGTTACCGTACAGACATTTACATAGAGAAGTAAAATAATTCACCACCATCGAAATAGTTCAACAAAGTTAGAAAGATATCACAGCATGAACATTAACAGAAGAAGAAATAGTTCTGATCTGTTAGTCACAACATTCCATGCAAAAATATGCGCAAGCTTTTCCCAACAAATAGATCCTTCCTAATTAGCAGAAAAATAATTCTCTTACACAATGTTTCCAGTCTCTATTTCACTAGCAAAAGTCCTCGTATCGAGTAACTTTCCCCCCATATTTATATTAAAGGAGAATTTATCTTTACATGACTGATCACTTTAGCTTCCTCTGCGTCCTTTGGATTACCAATTTGTCTTTTGTGTCTGTCGTTTCTTCTGCTCGCAACCTTTCAACTTCCTTCGCCTGTCTTCTTTCTGCTTTATCTAGGTCCTTGGATTACCAATTTGTCTTTTGTGTCTGTTGCTTTTTCTGCTTGCAATCTTTCATCTCCCTCCACATCTTGAGGAAACAACAAAATCAATGTATAAGAATAATCATTGTTAACACAATATTTCCAAGCAAAGTGATAATGAACATAATATAAATTGCAGAGGTATGAGTTATCAAGATTGTTTACAAAACAAAAGACTCATACTTCCACGATCTTGTTTCGGCATGAAAATGATAACTAACACGGAGGTGGAAAGTCAGAAAAGGTTTCTGAAAATGACCAAAATCATCCTTCCGCAATCCGCAATCCACATTGCGGGAATGCGGGAGTGCAGAATTGCGGATTACAATTTCAGAAAGTCAGAAATGCCATCCACAATCCGCAATCGGAACTGCGGAAATGTGGGAGACAATTTCAAAAGTCAGAAATGCGGTCCGCAATCCGCAATCGAAAATGCGGGAATTCAAAAATGCAGGATGCGGAACTGCAGAATGCGGAATTGCGGGATTACGGAAACAATTTCAGAAAGTCGGAAATACAATCCGCAATCCGCAATTGGAAATGTGGGAAATGCAGGAAGGCCTTATCTTTTGTTTAAAAAAAAAAAAAAAACTAACTGTCAATGGTAAGTATGTCCAGGATGAAACAAACTCTGAGTAAAATAAAAAATAAAAGGAGGGGCCCTACAATTTTATAAAAAATTTGGGGATCAAGTTGCAACTGCAACAAGGTGTAATTCTTGAAGTGGTGCATTAGGGTGCCGAATTCTGACTTCCGACTTGTGGATCGTGGATTGCAAACCAAAGACTTTGCTGCTGTGAAAAAGGGCAGAGTTGCGGATAGTTTGAAGAAAAAAATTATTAGGTTGATCCTAAGGAGCTCCCTCATCACCTCTAAAGGGCATCGAGGGGACAGGGGATGTGACAAATGGTATCAGAGCCCAATGTTACAACACTGGGGTGCTTGGGCCAAAGTATGAGTTACAGGCAGGTAACCATAATTTGAATGAGGTGCAAGGGCATACAATGTGCCTTGAAGGACTCCATATGGAATTGGAATTGAACAAATTGCAATGCTGATAAGGGCAGGGAATTTAAGAAAGGCCAAGTTGGACTTGGCTATAATTTTTGAAAACAATGTGAGTAGCCAAGCATGTGAACGTAGTGCAATGAGAATCACTGTAGCGATCAAGGAAGCTACATAGGGCTGACAATTGGTTGTAGCTTAAAACTGGAGAATGATCTCCAAGGGCAATGTTGATAAAAAGGGCAATTTCTCACCTTAAACTATTTTGTTTCTAGCATAAGAATCGCATGCTAGGAAAGTAGCAAGTGTAAATGTCATGCATGTGTATATGTCTTGAATTTCTACTTGGTGAGAAAATCATAGCTAATGATCCCTTGTGTGCTTGATAGAGATGCCATGAATTGGACCAACTATGGTCTGGAATTGGAGTTCCATTCTATGATGAGGAATTGGAGAGAGAGAATTCCTCAACTCTTCTCTTGTTGTTATGTTTATAAATTTAGAGCTTATATATAGAAAATTTTGGTATAGGAATGTTGAAAATGCAAGAGATTAGATAGATGAAATGTGTATGCATAGTAGGCATATCAAGAGATAATGCATACTGCACGTAAAATTTAGTGTGCTTGCACATGGTGTTGTGTATTGATAAAAGTTGTTAATGCGCACATTGCATTTCAATTTGAATGCACACCTAAACATTGATGCACATCCACTAAAGGGATTGCAGGAAAAGCTTATGCTACATGCCTGTGATTCTTGCAATGTTGCACAAAGATATGGATAAAATATTTTTTAGATGCCTTGCTTACACTTTGCTTTGAGAAATGACGAAAGTGTTGTTTCTGGTGGTTCTGCATGTTACCAAGATGATATCCTAGATACCATGGTCAACAAAAAAAATCCAAGTTTGTTGGAAACCACAACAAAAGACCAAGATAATAGAAACATGGATGAAGATGTTGATGATGATATTGCATAAGACTAGTAGCCTTGTAATACCCCCATTTTGACCCTTAGGATATATTGGCTTTTAATGTAAACATTGTAGATATGTGGTGTATAATTCCAAGTGTTGAGCTCAAGGCGAAGGCCCCGCTAATGAATGCTCAGATTTAAGAGGCAAGTATTTGACATTGTGTTATCCATGTGCTATTAAGCCATGGAAATTGTAAAAATGATGTAACCAAATCTCATGCAATAAAAATACCAAGGGGCTGGATATGGATGCAACTAAATGAGGGGATATGTGTATCCACTAGGGAGAGGTGAGGGGGTTGTGGGATTGAACCCTAGGATGCCATATGTCACCTTGAGAAACCACCCTTGACTGTCCTAGCTTTCATTTAATTATGTGTAAGGATGACCGCAAAAAACTGTTCATGAGGTTGATGGAGTATGGGCAGCGCTGAAATCCATAAGGCAGGGTATGGGCTTGGTTTGCTTGACCCATAAGTCACTCCACCTCATGGGAGGATTTTTTCACTCATCCTCAGAGGATGGGAATCATGGAAGCTGGAGTGGGGAGAGGAGACGTAGACCCAATAGGTAAGAGAACTGGAAATCGCGATTTGGGATGAAGCCATGATTTGGAGAGCCAAGATAGCTCAGAAATATGCGTGGGAAGTGAAATCCATTGGGGGATCCATAGACCCGAACGTTGGGGCGATTTTGAGAGTTTTGGATGCCCAGGAATCCATAGAGAAACCCATATTTGAAATACAAAACCCAGTCATAGGACAGAGCCATTCGAACGCAACGTTGAGTAAGATCAAAGAGTAGATCGCAGTGGGAAAGAGATCCAGGGGTTTAGAATTCATGGTAGATCTAGTGAAGGCTCATTCATCCATGGTTTAGCAGTCGGGACCAACCATACCTACCCAAGTCAGCACTGAGGGAAGGGGCGCCCGAGGGACTGTGCAACAGAGAAGGGGACCTTACTTAGGATGAGAGTGGAGCTGATGGGGGTGCCTGGACTATCTAAGGCCAATTGGATATGCGTGTAGCTCTGTGGTTGAGCTCATTGACTAAGAAAACCCTTCCTTGTCTTCCCACTTGCTTGAAAGATCCAGATGTGTGATGGATTGCCCTGATTGACTGTGCATAAGGCTGTGAGTGAACTTGAGTAGTTCCTCTTTAGTGGATACATAGCCCCAGCTCGGGGGTGGTCTCTGAGTGCTAAAAGAATACAGGCTAGGCAGAGACCTATGGTTGGGTTGGAACGTTGCAGTCCAGAGCCAGTTGCTTGGTTACTTCATCTTAAAGATAAGTATCTATGTGTTTTACTTCTGCAATGATTTAACTAATTGATGACTGTTATTGATATGCTGAATGCATGATAGATAAGTGTGTGGTTAATGTTTCATTCCCCTGTGCTTATTTTAGTAAGCATATGCACACATGTGATTTTATTTATATGAATTTGGTCATTGAGGAATAGGGATAAGTGTTGTAAAGACCCAGATTGTTCAGAAAGGTCAGTCATGGCTTGGGGAAAGAAATAGACACCTCATGATATGTTCATGTTTCCCTCCAAGGGCCTGGATTTATTGCAGGAGCCATGACAAAGTGGAGTAGAGCTCTTTACAGAGTGGGAAAGAGGCATGGATGAAGTTTGGGGCCACATTTTAGGTTGGAAGAAGGACATGAGAAGAGTCCTTAGGTGTGATCTAGGATCATATAGTTGCATAGGTCTCACTGCGAGCTTTCCAACGGTACCAAGTTTGCCAAAAATGGACTTAGCATGAGAAAGTTATCATCCTGAGAAGTTGGTTGTAACAGGGGCATATGGCCGACTTACAACTCCCTAAACCCGCAATATGGATTGTGAATTTCGGAAGTCAGAGGGGTGATTTTGTTAGGATATTCCTATACTCCATCCTAGTCCCACCAGTATTTTGATCATTTACATTTTCATTCAGGCATGCACCTTTAGGGTTTGCATGCATTTTGCATGCATCCCACTCATCAGTCCAACACCTAGCCCTCAGTTAGCCAGCCCCCAGGAGCTTCTCACTATTCAGTTTTAGCCCTCCAGTTGCTTAATGCGCCCTTCTTCCTTGATTTTAGGGAGCAACTCGCCCTTCTTCACCTACAAGTCCAGTTGTCTTCAGTTTACACTCAGTTACACTCAGTACACCTACCAGAGTTAGTTTGACTGATGGTTGACAGTTACTTGAACATTGATGACTCCACTGATGATGATGAAGACTTCCAGTTGTGCTCCGATGATCATGAGGACACCTAGTTGTGATCCGATGACACTCTATTGATCTTATGATCACTCTGAGAGGCTAATTCGAATTGCCACCTTAGGCATTCGAATCCTCTCTACCATTGCACTATTTATTTGTCCATATTGTGATTAATTAACTAGTGTGTGTGAAGTATTATTGCTTCTATCCGAGTTCTATTGTACCATATTATTCTGTTGCTCATTATACTGTATTGATCACTCTTCTTCTATTTTCCTGCTTAATCATAATTACTCTTGTGAGGTATACATCATCTCTTAGATCTGCTGTGAGGATTTTCACATGGTATCAGAGCATGTTGAGAGTATTGTTTATCTCCATTCTTGAGAGTTTTTTGCAGGTTATTACCAAGATTTCGAGTGCAGCAGTTTCTGCATTTTTGCAGCATTAGCAGTTGCAGTTATTCTATGTTGTTTTTGCAGGTCCTCTACAGCTTCAATGTATTCATCAAGAATTACTCCTCTTGATCCACTCAACTATGATGAATGGAAACCAAGAATGATAGCAGACTTGAAGATCCATGATCTTTTTTATTGTTATTTTGAAAGAGAGTTTGAATCCCCTTAAGAGAAGATTGACTGGTTAAATAAAAGTGACATGCACTTTGCAGCAATAATGTTTTCTTTGTTTGCACGCCAGAGATTCCAATTCAAATACCGTAATGGTGTTGAAACTCCAAAAGAGTTATGGGCTCACCTGGATGAAAAATTTGGCAGAAAGAATGAAGGGATTGGTCCAAATCCATTCAAAAGCAAGCAAAGTGTTCCATTCGCTCCCCTTGATGGTCTCTCAGATCATGAACCAGTATCATCTCATATTGAAGTTGTTGACAAAGAACTTGCAGATTCTCCACTCATGCTCAAACTTTCTTCTCTTTCTGTGCCGGCTCACACTCTAGATATTGCAGAAGGTCCTAAATCCTCTCTTGCACCAGAGTCTGTTGGTTTGCATCATGATCACATGATTATTTCAGAGGTCAAAACAGCTACTGAAGGTAATGCATTCGATCCTCTCCAGCTATCTCCTCTTTTATACTACTATATGATCATAAATTCATGCTTTTAGAAGGTTATTGAAGATTATGGCCATTGCCATTCGCTTGGGATAAATTCTCATGCAATTATTGGTTTTGATTTCACCTCTCATGGTTCAAAGGAGATCTCAAGAAACCATGATTCAAGTCTTGTATCTAATTTTGGTTCTAAGCATTTACTGCTTGGGAAAATTTCTCATGCATATGATAGTTTTGATCTCACCCCTGCTGGTTCAAAGGAGATCTCAAGAAACTGTTTTGAAAGTCTTAAATCTGATTTTGATTTCAAGCAAACATGTAATAGTTATTTTTGACATAATATCACCCATGGTGGTTCGAAGGAGAAGACAAAAGACTATATGCACTTTCAAAGATTTGATCCTACCTCAGCTAATTCGAATCACAGGTTCAAGGATCATTCTCATACTATTGGATTTGTTCTCATCACATTCGAACTGAAGAGAAAGTACAAACACATGCTTTTTGAGCATGATCCACTTCTTCCCAAGAAGAAGATACCTCCAAACATATGACCAAGCATCACACCTGCTTGAGTTTGGAGCATTTATTTTTATGTGTGCCTTATAGTCTATTTTCTGAGGAGGGGTATGTTTCCCATGAAATTTTCCCACTTCCTTGGTTTATTGATTGTTATTATTCATTGTATTGGGTGACCTTTGGTCTTAGTTACTAGGGCCCAGGATGGATTAAGGGGGTGTTAGGATATTCCTATACTCCATCCTAGTCCCACCAGTATTTTGATCATTTACATTTTCAGTCATGCATGCACCTTTAGGGTTTGCATGCATTCTAGAGTTTGCATGCATCCCACTCATCAGTCTAGCACCTAGCCCTCAGTTAGCCAGCCCCCAGGAGCTTCTCACTATTCAGTTTTAGCCCTCTAGTTGCTTAATGCACCCTTCTTCCTTGATTTTAGGGAGCAACTCGCCCTTCTTCACCTACCAGTCCAGTTGTCTTCAGTTTACACTCAGTTACACTTAGTTACACTCAGTTAAACTCAGTTACAGTCAGTTACAGTCGGTTATAGTCAGTTACACTTAGTTACACTCAGTTACACTCAGTTACACTCAGTTACACCTACTAGAGTTAGTTTGACTGATGGTTGATAGTTACTTGAGCATTGATGACTCCACTGATGATGATGAAGACTTCTAGTTGTGCTCCGATGATCATGAGGACACCTAGTTGTGCTCCGATGACACTCTATTGATCTTATGATCACTATGAGAGGCTAATTCGAACTGCCACCTTAGGCATTCGAATCCTCTCTACCATTGTACTATTTATTTGTCCATATTGTGATTAATTAACTAGTGTGTGTGAAGTATTATTGCTTCTATCTGAGTTCTATTGTACCATATTATTCTGTTGCTCATTATATTGTATTGATTACTCTTCTTCTATTTTCCTGCTTAATCATAATTACTCTTGTGAGATATACATCATCTCTTAGATCTGCTGTGAGGATTTTCATAGATTTATCGGTGTGGTGCTTTGGAGTTCCGACTTTCGAATCTCACAAGACGGATTGCAGAGTGCGGAAGTTGGAGGAGTAATTTTCTACGGAATTGTGAATCTGGAGTCTTGACTTCCGACCCCCGCATCTCGGATGGCAGATTGCGGAAGTCGGAGGTGTGATTTGGCGAAGCAGATAAATTGGTGTTCCAACTTTCCGAATCCCACATCACGGATTGCAGAGTGCGGAATTCGGAAGCATAAAATCCTTGAAGTTGGATATTTAGTGTTCCAACCTTCCAACTCCCGCATCGCGGATTGCAGAGTGCAGAAGTTGGAAGCATAAATATTCGAAGTTGGATATTGGGTGTTCCGACTTTCCGACTCCCGCATCGTGGATCGCGGACTGCGGAAGTCGAAGGCGTAGTTATTTGATGCTATGTATTTGTTGTTCCACCTTTCTGACTCCCACATCACAGATTGCGAAAGTCGGAGTTGTAATTCTTGAAGTGGCGCATTGGGGTGTCAACTTCCGATTTCTGTCTTGTGGATCGCAGATTGCGAATTGCGGACCAAAGAATTTGCAACTGTGAAAAAGGGAAAAGTTGCGGATAGTTTGAAGAAAAAAATTAGAGGTTGTCCTTAGGAGCTCCCCCATTGCCTCTAAAGGGCACCAATGGAATGAGGGAGTGACAGGCGTTGACATCGAAGCTTGTGTAAAATCAAGCTCGATGATAGCATTTTTCTAAATTGGTTCTTGAATTCTCTTCTACCTGTGATAGCAAAGGACGTAGCCTCTGTGTTCCCAAAATATAAAGAAGAAGCCATTCTCAAAGCCTAACAATATGATTTTATATATGCTCAATCAAGATACTTGTTCACCATCATACTCGATGGCTCCTCGAGGAAATTATTCACAGAAAGGTCTTCGAGGTGCATCTCATTTCACAAATGGCATTGTTGGCGTTGTTGGTTCTCATCCAAATCTATATGCATCATACCCTCCCAATTGATTGGTTATATGTACAAAAATGCTCCAAAATATGAGCGTAATCAAGGTCCCTTAACGAATACCTATTATGCTCCATATCCTTGATGACCTGCTTCACACACTCGGACAAGTAACCCCTATTATTTTCCCGCTGCAAGCATGCATGCACATGGATATTCTTGTAGTGGTACCTCATGTGGCACTACTCCTGGTGCTTATATGGATCCTCCGACCATCAACCCTTACTATCTGTTTCCTGGCCCACCACCAAGTGCTCCCATACAACATCCTCCAGTTCCTCCTCCTTTTCCTCATGGGAAATTCTATGCTCAACTGAACCTACCTGCTTAACCAACTCCCAATAACCAATAGGATAAGCCCAAAAGAAATAATAAGGGGAAGAACAAGGGAAACAACCAACGTCAACAAAATGGGTGGCAACCCCCTAATCCTCCTGTCAATAACACACCTAAAGTAAACCCTACAGACCAAGATCCAAATAATCCTCCCAAATAGGCTAAGACTGCGCGACTACAAAATAATCATCCGTGTTCATTCTACAATGTTTATTGTCACTAAGCTCATCATTGTCCCCATCTAGCTAAATCCTGCCCGTTATGGAATGAGGAAAACCAATGTGAAACTGCCAATGCATTGCAAGGGTAGCATAATCCACCTCCTCAAACCAATTCGGGACAACCAATTGTCTTACAGAACCCATTTCCTCCACAAGGGGTAGTTATTACTCAACCCATAGATGTATTTCCTCCGCCAGTGCCACTCGTTGGTCAACCACATGAGTCAAGGGTTCAACACCTTTTGATGTTGATAGTTGATGTTAACCTTTAGACTCAGCGTAATCAATATGGTTCAATAGTTGAACCTCTCCATACCGGCAAAGGAAAAGAGTAATCCTAAATCGATGAGTCATTTCACATACCTCATCCTATAAATGAAGAGATCCCTAAGTTCCCTTTACACCATGTCACCAATAATCCCAATGCTAGAGTTGCTTCGAACTATAACATTGTGGATGATTTGTCCCAGTATCCAACATCAATATCTACTTTAGAGGTGTTGCGGAACTGTCCAGCACATCATAAAGCATTACTAAATGCTTTAGGTGTAATTGACCCGTCTAATGCCTGCTTGATGAATTTTGATTTGGACCAAGTTGAGCCCCGTGTGCCTTCTTCTGTAGCTTTCCAAATCCCCATTATGGTTAAAAACCTTGTTATACATCGATGTATCATGGACAAAGAAGCCTCCACCTGTGTTACGTCACCCATGTGTGGCAGAAGTTAGGATCCCCTCAATTGGTTCCATCCCTCATGACTTTACACGCATACGATGGGCATACTGCTCAACCCCAGAGTCTTCTCCAGAATGTCCCTATCAAGTTAGCTGGAAAACCGTCTTGATTGATATAGAGGTTGTTAACGCTCAATTGGACTACAACCTCCTCTTAGGCCATAGTTACATGTATGCTATGAAGGCAATTGCCTCATCAGTATTTAGACTTATGATGTTTTCCCATGAGGGGAAGATCATTAAGATGGATTAGTTAACCTACTACGATCCTAACAGTTTGACTTTCCCGGATTGTCTTACTAACGATCGACAATAGTCCCAACAACATGACCCCCCCTACTTATTCAAATCTTGCACCAAGTGTTTTTTGTGACGCTACCATGATCGAAACTTTCTGGGATTTTTCCACCCCATCCCCCTATAGTTAAGATATCTAATTTATGCGCTATCTCTTCAAGGAAACTGATGGTTGAACCCCAACCTCTCCCACCTCCCAATCAATTACCTGGTAATCAATGGGGAGCCATGTCCATCCAACAAATCCCATTTTTATCTCCACCATCTGGAGTGGTTAGTACACCCATGATGGAAACACTTAATTTACCAGGACTCACATTAGGTATTCCTATTTGGTATATGAATCCGCCAAACCCACCCCCTACCCCACAGGTTGTCTTAACACCTGTGAAACCCACTATCACTTCTAACGCTCCTCCTCTAGGAGTAGTTCCGAAAGCACCTTCAACCACCCAACCTCCTCCCACAAATAAGGTTGGGGGCAACACAAAAAATGTGACTACACTAGAGAAACCGACTCAAGTAGCGAAACCATTTCTAATGCAACGAATCGAACTCCTCCACCTTGTGCCATATGAAATGTTTTGGGCACGCCACACAACAATGTCCAGAATTTCCAATTTTGCACAGTCATTTACAAACATTAGATGATGATGTAGATGAAAACACTTTGGTGGTTAATCTTTCTGACGTCCCTAAAATGAAGCACATATCTATGTGAACTAATCACCCTTGTGTATTGTGTGGTAGTTATGGCCATTACTCACATAATTGCTAAGATTTTCCATATTATCGATATGTACTCGCTCATTAGTGGCATCTAGTGGTTGAGTCCCAAGTCACTGTTATTGAGGATGTCTATCCCCTAGCTTGCCTATCAAAAGAGATGACTACTATTTACTATATCTCATCCTTGGTTTGTCCCTGGTGTGTCGTAAATAAAATAAAAGGGATTAAATAAATTAAGGTTTTGTTCAATGGCGCCTTTTCTCATTGACAGATTGACCGTGTCCAGATCTATCTTTTACAAAATAAATGATTAAGGGAATGTATTTCGTTTCCAATGTCCCTTTTTCATAGATTCGAACTGGTGTCACAGAATTATGCTAGTTTCAAACACAACTCCACTATTTTAGCAATACGCTAACTATAGCCCAATTTCGCAGTAAGCCTGTGTTTCTGGCAGGGTATTTAGAGCTCCAATAGATAATGCAAGTGCAATATTTATAAAAACATAAAATTATTTGGGAAAAAAAATGAAATGCAATTTTTATAAGGGATGATGCAAGTTTTCCCATATTTTGGTGTTTACTAATGGTAACAAATGGCTTAGTCTTTTGGTGTTTAGTAATGGTAACAAATGGCTTACTTGGGAGGCTTAAGTTCCTCAATCAAAATGGTCACTTTATTATTATTATATATCTTTGTATTATATTATGGGGCAAAAAGGGAGAGTATCACATTAATGCAATTTGTAATTCAAAAACAATCATTTTTTTATATATTTCTTTTTATGAAATAAATACTTAGGTAAAACATAGGATTTGACATGGCTTAGCCATATGTGTCGGTGCCACGTGTTAGACACTTGAGCAACAACAAGTCATGTAAGATACCTTTTTGCTAGATCAATAGGGAAATGAGGCATAAAGTTCAAAGAAGAGAAAGAAAAATATTATCTTGGATGCCATCGATTCTAAATCAGATGATAGAAATTTAGAAGCAACTCCTTCAACACTACGCACTGTGTCATATACAAGTAAGGGCATGAAGTAAACTACGCACTGTATGAATAGCTTGTTCATGACCACTGAAACTCTAAAGAAGCTAAGGATGCATCAACAACTAAGCACAAAGCTACAAAGTATCTTAGAGATAATTCCATAATAAAAATAGATGCACTCTTAATCCTTCAACTTTAATCAAGAGATATCATCAGTCATCAAAGACTTATGAAATGTTATTGGGTTCAATGAATCCATGCACATTACAAGGATGTAACACATTGGCATAAACAAGTTAGAGGCATCCTACGATTAGTTTCCACTCCTATGAAGGTCGTAGTTGTCCTCTTTTTAGAGATACTCCATCTTATAGAGTATTAATGAGTATTCCAAATAAAGTAGGGTTTTCAAGAAATTAGATTGTCGATGTACTAGATGATGAGGAAGTGGTCATTAACACAAAGGGGGCTCTCGTAGAAATGGAAGTAAAAGATACATCATAGGAGCACCAAACTAGGTAATTGGATGTTGGTACTAATTTCCAATAGGAAGAACATATCCATGTAAAATTGGATGAACATAACAAAGTTTAGAGAAAACCAACATAAATGCTCTAACAAAAATTTATGCTACTACAATATAATAATGCAAACCAAATTTTTTACCCAACTCAAAAAGAATAAAATTAACTCAATTAGATTTCACAAGTCGATGAGAAAGTGGATCAACATTTTTCTGTGTCTAACCAAACACAAGCTAAAATTCAATAGCTAAGGATAGTGGCCCAAGAAAAATACATGATTCTTCATAAAAATACGAAAGCACTAGTTGTTGACATTGATTGGGTTGTCGTCTAGGAAACAAATTAGCCACAAGTATGACATTGATGACTTCTTGTTGTAACAATAATTGTATGCTTCTCTAAGGAATAAAGAGCAGTTGCATGCCTCATGCAAGAGAGGGACAAATAATTATCCAAAATGGTCAAATTTGAAGTTCAGTAATGCTTAATTATCCCATTGTCCATGGTTTTTATAATGATTATATTCTACAATAAAATTTGATTTGTGACACGTTCATTACAAAACACTTAAGTGTCACAAGCAAGAGAAAGTGGCATGATAACACCTAGCATTATAGAGTTCTATGTACATTAAACACTTGAATTCATTAAGGCCAAGCCAGTTTGGGTAAATCCCCCTCATAAATATGAAAGTGCCAAGTCAATTGCTAGAATTCTTGGACAATGTCAATTACAAGACCTGGGTTGAGCATACTAGAATTTTAGATCATTTTTCTGTGGTGTTAGAAACCATATCTAGTGTTCTAAACTTCAAAATGAACACCACATCTCACTTCCAGGCCAAATATCCCCTATGGAAGGCCAATATGGTGGTTTGGGACCACACACATGGACCATGACCCCCATAGTAAGATCTCTAAATCCACCTGCATTGTTAAAATTTAGTAAAATATTGTACAAATTCATTGTCAAAATTGTAATTTTTCATTGTCAGTGTGACACAACTAAAATGACTAACATAAATGACTAATTCACATTAATCATTGTTAGTTAGTCATATTTATATTCCCGTGACTAAATTAGTCATTTATGTTAGTAATTTTTATTTTAGTCACTTGTTTTCTAGTCATATATTTTATCTCGTGACTAAATTAGTCATTTATCTTAGTCATTTTTATTTGGCTTATTTAAAATTGCTCAATTTTAGTCGTTTATCCCTTGAAAAAACAATGGTGACTAACATTTTTAGTCACTAGTCACTTATCTCTTATTTTGTACTAGTGCTACTTCGTCATTTTATGATGTTGTCACTATGTCATCAGGCCTAACCCATATTGATTTGGTAGAACAAAGATCCCGTAGCGATGAGGAAATCATCGAAGCACTCACTGCAACGGATTTTCCTTGGGGTGATCTGCACCATTGCACATATTTCATCCCCAGTGAACCCGCCCCCTCGACACCATCCTTGAATCAACTCTAAGTTGAGTCGAAGGACATTATCCCACGGGGAAATTTCAATTGGTTTAAAAACCCAATTCCTGCCCTTGACATTTTTAAGGAAGGAAACATGGATAACATCTCTCCGATGATCAAAGTTGACATCACCATAAAACTAGGTGTCACTGAGAATATCCTTTTAGGGGATTATTGTACTCCTAAAGAATTTGTTGACTATAAAGCACTTTTTTCAAGATTTTTTTGACGTCTTCACTTGGTCTTATGCTAATATGCCTTGCATGAATCATGCCATTGTTGAGCACCACATCGACACGTGGCTTGGCGTTGTGCTAGTTCGCCAGAAGAAATGGCCCATTCATCCCTTGAAAGTTCCAGCCATTAAATCAAAAATTGAAAAGTTATGTAAAGTTCAATTCATTTATTGAATTGCATACACAACCTAGGTCTCTAACCTAGTGTCCATTTTCAAGAAACAAGGCACGTTGTGTGTTTTTACGGATTTTTCGTGATTTGAATTTGGATTGTCCAAAATATAATTACCCCACCCCTTTCATAGAGCAAATCATCAATTCCTATAGTGGGCACGAGGTCCTTTCCTTCATGGATAGATTCTCGGGGTATGACTGTTGGCCCGGTTTTGCAACCAGGCTTAGTGCTATGGGCACCTGCTAACTAGTAGCAGCAGTTTCAATGAAAGTAAATAAAAATAAACTAATTAAACAAGACTATTCATGGATCTAAGCAAAGATATTAAGCAAATAACAAAAATAATTTAAGATCAAGAACAAGAACATATAAAATAAAGAATTTGTATTGAAAGAATGGGGCAGCAAGTGCTTGCGGAATCAATACCTCTAATGGTGAGGTTGAATAGCTCCAAGGATGAGCAACTTCCAATCTCCAATGGTCTCTTCTCCAATGTGGTTTGCAATGGCTAAAATGCTCAGGGGAGATTTCAGCAGCATAAGGATGAGATAATGGATGGATGTGAAATGAGGAGCCCCTACCACCTTTTTATAGGTTTTGGTGGTGGGAAATACCATTTGTGGTTTTGTGGAAACCAAATGGTATTGACCAACATGGTTTAGGTACTTTTCCCTCCTTTTTCCTTTTTTGAATAAAAATAATATTTTAATTCCCTTTTTAATATTTTTGGGAATTTGGACCCTTTTTGAGGGTTTTTTATGATTTTCTTGGAAAAATAATCTTTTTTAATGGAAAAAGGGGTGTACTAAGGTCTTTTGGTGACCTTTTGTTGGTTTCAGAGGCTCAGATGGTGGAAAAGTGGACAAATGGGTCATGTGAATGGGAAAATGAGCTAGTGAGCACTTTTTGGGTGTTAACAGATTGCCCCCTGATGTGTGAGGGCAGGAGCTCATCGTATGGCCGATAGACATCATAGTTCATTTGTCTTTTTCTGGGGTTTTAGGGGAGAGAAGAGACCGGTTGGAGACTGGAGCCACGGCCCTTGGAAGCTGCAGAAAATAAAAAATAATAAAAAATATTACATGGCCTCAATATGAATGAGGTATAATCTTTGATAAAGGATGAGGCGGGCATTCCCATGCTCGTATCAAGACATATACAAAACAATTAGTCCCAAGAAGGGGGATCTAATACGTAAAGAAATATACTGGTACATCATAATGGTCCAGAGGGGACATTATTGTGGGATATACTCATGATCATGGCTGATCTCAATAACTGATACACTGGAATAACTGTTGAACTGCTGAAACTGAAGGTGTCCAACATCTGTAGGACTCAATGACTGTGAGCCATCTTTGGGAAGTATTTGTATCTGTATACTCGAGGGACTGTAAAACTGGGATACATCTGAATACTGTCGCCATACGCAACCCGGATATCTATAGAAAAAATGTAACTGGTTGTATCCATAGGTAGACTCTCAAATGTGGAGGAGTCAGGAGGTATCCGGGGTCTTCGACTAATAACTGAACGGCCCAATACCCTGTGCGAGTCTCAACGATGCGATCAAGGTGTTGAAGTCGAGCATGTGAGAAACAACCATTCGGAGAGGCACTGAGGATTCCTCTCGAAATGATTCGTAGGCACTCATCATAAATGGTAATGAGTCCAAGACACAGGGATCTCTAGGTCTATCCTCTGGAATCAATGTAGTTGTCGTCGACAGAGGGAGACCAGCAACTAACAAGGCAATGATGTTTCCTTGATAGGAGCATGAGGTGTAGAACTGAAGTGATGTAGTACTGATGGTAGGACCGACATACTTGTGGGGAAGGGAAATAACTGGGTCAAAAAATGGGTAGACTCAAACTTCCTTTGTTCAGAGCAGGATGACATGGTTGACCTGGCAGCGTAGGGAACTGACTTGTAGGTGTGGGGATCATTGCTTGGACTGAATGGTATATATTGAATCTGGGGGGGAAGACGAGCTGATAGGTGCTGTCGAGGGATTATCCAGGTGACATACTGCAGAATACTCTGAACAAAGGCGACCAAAATGGGGAAGCTGCCATATGAGTAGATGTGATCTGTCGTGGCGCCAAGAGGCACCATTAATTCCTTCTTCGTAGTTTTAATGAGCTCCAAGAAGGGATAAAAGTGTGCTCTAAAATGGTACAGTCCTGTGGATTTTGTGAGCCCAGGACGGCTCATGCTCATGGTTGCTTTCATGTTTAGAGAGTCTGAAAACGGTAAGTGGACTTTGTTGGTGTTTCTTTTTCGTAAGTTTAGTCTTCAAGGCCCGAAAAAGGATAAAATGATGCGGATGGAGAACTCTTCTAGCCGATGTGACTAGAGTATACCTTTTTCGTAATTAGTCTACAAGGTCCGGAAAAGGGGTAAACTTATACCAGGCAGACGCCCTTTCAGATACGTTTAGCGAGCATGAAAGGAAGCAAGATTGCTCGGCGATCTTTTCATTGTTTTAGGAGTCAGAAAAGAGCTTAACAAAAACTCCCTAAGTGCCTTTTTCGTAAAAGGGATTGCTCGGCCCGAAAAAGGGATAAAATTATACCGAACAAAAAGGATTGATGAGGGCGAGAAAAGGTTTCAAGCATCGTCATCAGTGCGAAAAACTGGATCCGGTGACCTAAGGATTGTTGAAAACGGAAAACGGCCGATGTGGCGCGCAAACCGAGGTGACGAAGGGGTCACAAGGCAAAATGCCCAAAAAATCTAGAGGTGAGAGCGAGAAATGATCTCGAGCGTCGTCACGAGCGCGGAAAACTGAATCCGGCGATATAAAGCACGTCGAAAACGGAGAACGGCCGATGTGGCTTGCAAACCGAGGTGATGAGGGGGCGTGGAAAAAATGCCCGAAAAATCTAAAGGTGAGAGCGAGAAATGATCTCAAGCATCGTCACGAGCGCGGAAAACTGAATCCGGCGATATAAGGCACGTCGAAAACGGAGAACGGCTGATGTGGCACGCAAACCGAGGTGACGAGGGGGCGTGGAAAAAATGCCCGAAAAATCTAAAGGTGAGAGCGAGAAATGATCTCAAGCATCGTCACGAGTGCGGAAAACTGAATCCGGCGATATAAGGCACGTCGAAAACGGAGAACGGCCGATGTGGCACGCAAACCGAGGCGACGAGGGGGCATGGGAAAAAATGCCCGGAAAATCTAAAGGTGAGAGCGAGAAATGATCTCAAGGATCATCACGAGCGTGGAAAACTGAATCCGGCTATATAAGGCATGTCGAAAACGGAGAACGGCCGATGTGGCACGCAAACCGAGGCCACGAGAGAGGCCAAAAAATGGTGAAAAAATGGACTTCGTGAAAACGGGAAACGGAAAGAACCTGTATGAAGTTCTCGCTGTGCTGATCCCAACGGTACGAACGGTTTGAGAGATGGACTTCGTATGCTACCGCAATGGTTGTTTGAAATTTGTGGAATTTCTATAAATAGGGCGTGGAGCCCAAAATGACATTTCATTGTTACGTGTGAGTTTGATAGAGCTGTCAGAGCTATTTCTCGATTTCCGGGAGATTTCACCGTTGGTTTTCGATTTAGCGAGTTGCAGGTAACTCTATTCGCCTTAACCTTGTCAATTATGTCTTTTTTGTTTGGCGGCGGGCCCCCGAAGGCCGCGAAACTCCACGTTGACTCTCCAACGTGGAACCGAGCGGGTTTCGGGGCTGAACCCGCGATGAACCGCGCGGGTTTTAGGCTCACAGTCGCGATGTTCATCGCGACTGTGAAATCGGAACCCGCGATGTTCATCGCGAGTTCATGGGGGATAGTCGCGATGTTCATCGCGACTGTCCGGCCAAAACCCGCGATGTTCATCGCGGGTTTTTGCATGGATCCCGTGATGGTCATCGCGGCTTTTTGTGGAAAAGCCGCGATGGGCATCGCGGCTTTTCGTGTAAAAGCCGCGATGGGAAATTTTTTTTTGTGCTGGGGCTAAAAATTTCTTCTGTTTTTGGGCAGGATGTTGCGGAGACCTCAGTCCGTGTGGTGGGAGAGGGAGATCGATGCTGATCTCATGCTGAGGATTGAGACTGATGGAGGGGTGAGACAGACCCTAGCTATGAGCGGACTCTTGAAGTTCGCTCAGATCCCTCCTATACGTTCAGTGAGGCGACTCCTGAACAAGCTCGTGCAGTGGTGGGTGCCGGCAGAGGGTGCCTTCATTATTGGTGGTGAGAGGTTAGAGATCACTCTCACTGATGTATATTTTTTGACTGGGTTGCCTCGCTTGGGTGAGGTGGGTGATATCTCGCCGAGGTTGCCTCTGGGTGTAGATATGGAGGACCTCTTACATAATTTCTGTGTGGATGATGATGTTTTGGTAAACAGCTCTATTACTCTTAAATTCCTACGTGAGTGGGATATGCGAGCTGTTGGTGCTTGCGTTCTGAGGATATTGGGTGCTGCTGCACCACATCGTATGTCTGGGGGGCAGACGATGATGGTGGATTCCGTTCTACAGGGTACTTACTATGCCTGGGCGCAGATGTTCCTGGCCGGTGTCCGGAGAGATCTGGACAAGGCCATTAGAGAGGGAGGCAAGTTTTGTTACGCCTCGTTTTTATGCTGTTTTTTCTTTGAGCGGGTGCCGACCTTGCGGCCACGGGTACCCGTTCGTGCTGGGCTTCCGAGCGAGCCTCGTATGATGAGGTGGGGGCAGATGATGCCCCGTGCTGGCGGTGGTATCCGTGGCTACTTCACAGAGGATTTCTATCAGCAGTGGGAGCAGATGCCTCTGGTGATCGAGGACTATCCCTACGCCGGCATGGACTACCGGGGTGACCCAGAGATGCCTCGTGCCCCAGGACAGGCCTGGAGTTTGGATGGTATGTTTGTGTATTTTATTTGATGTTATATCATATGTTGTTTGGTTTATCATGATGATAGTATCTGATGGTTTACTTGCTTTGTGCAGATGTGGGTCCAGTGCCACCACCTGACTATGTGGCTCGGCAGGGGCGGGCGATGGTGGTCGCTCGTCCCCCTGTACCTGTACCTCCTCCGCCTGGTGGAGGATATGCAGCTCGTGGGTGAGGGGTTGGCCCTGATGACGATGCCATAGATGGTGTCCGACGGACCTTAGCCCGGATCGTAGCTGGGTTCCCCGAGGATGGTTGGAGGGACCTTGATCGGGACATTTTGCAGGGATGTCTCGGTGCGCCGCCTGAGTGGCAGTCGCTCCTGTTGAGGGCAGCGGTGTTCGTGGAGAGGCACGGGGGTGGTGGACGGGGTGCTCCGGCAGGGCCTGCTCAGGGGAGGATACGTCTGAGGGACGATCCAGCGGGGCCAGCGGAGCGGCGAGTGCGGGGTCGTCATGACCCGGCGGGTCCGGCGGAGGAGGAGCCGGAGGATCCTAGGGATCCTGATGAGTAGTTATATTGTATCTGTCCCCAAATGCTGATGAGCATATGGGGAAGCATTTTTGTACGACAGATATATTTTTTGTATATCGGGTGCTGAGGGCACTTATGACATTTGACTATTTGATTTATATATATATGTGGATATATATTTGAGATATATTGTCGTGTATGCACGTGGATGCACATTTGTCTTTTGTATATGCCCGTGGAGGCACATGTTATGCACATGGATGCATTATATTTGTTGATTTATGTATGCCCGTGGAGGCACCTGTTTATGCACATGGATGCATTTTTTGGTTTGTTTGTTTTATGCCCGTGGAGGCACATGTTATGCACGTGGATGCAATATTGGTTTTTGTATATGCCCGTGGAGGCACATGTTTTCCACATGGATGCATTTTTGTTTATGGATATGACATTATGTGATTGGTGTGCCAGTCGAGGACACTGTTTGCCATATTATCTGCTACACTATTGAGGTGTCTTGGGACATGTGTGAATGTAATGGATTCAAACTGTCTAACCATTTGTTTAGTGCACAAGAATTTTCTGAAGAGACAGGGATCGCGTACCTGGTAATCATTGTTGAGCTGGGAAACTAAGAGCTGTGAGTCCAAGAAAACGTTGAGGTGACGTATGCTCATCTGGAGAGCAGCGGCCAGGAGACCGGTCACGGCATCGTATTCAGCTTGATTATTGGTAGCGGCACCTAAACGTACTCCGTCAATGTGAATTAACTCATGTGAAGGGGAGTATATTACCCAAGCTGCGGAGGCGAGATTGGGAGACCAACGGCTTGCACCATCAGCGAAACCGACATGGCAGAGTGGAAGAGGTTCCATCTGTGGTCATGCAGAGAAAAACAAATATTTAGGTTTTTTGAAAAAATTTTGTGAACGAAAAATGTATGCCTATACTAAAATGGACGATGGTGTCCATCAGATTATCTATGGGTAAAATCGTTTAAGGTACAACCCGTTGCGGGGGTTGCGTAGGGTGTTGCCTTCTGAATCAGTCAGAATGTATGCCCCCTGCCCGAGGCAGGTGTGTATGATGTAGGGGCCTTGCCACATGGACACGAACTTTCCCTTCCCGGTTTTATCATGAGCTTGATCGTAAGCGAGGACAAGGTCTCCCTCCGAAAAGGTTCTTGGGTGGACGCGTTTGTCGTAACTTAGTTTCGATCGTTGTTTAGCAGCTTCCATGTTTTGAATGGCTGTGCGCCGATCTTCATCGGCCTGCTCTAGGAGCAGTAAACGTTGCTCGATCGGGGAAGTGTCCGGTAGGAGCTCAACGGCGATATGTAAGGCTAGGATCTGAGACTCAATGGGGAGGACAGATTCGACACCGTGAACTAAATGGAAAGGGGTAAAACCGGTGGCGGTTTTGGTTGAGGTGCGGTAGGCCCATAGTGCCGGGAAAAGCATGTGGTGCCAATTGGATTTGTGCTTGTCTACAGTACGTTGGAGAATGGTCTTCAAAATGTTATTGATCGCTTCCACTTGGCCGTTTCCTTGGGGATAGTAAGCAGAAGAGAAATGGTGTTCAAATTTCAACATGGTTGATAATTCCTTCCAGACGGCATCTTCGAAGTGAGAGCCGTGGTCAGAGACTAGTTGCTTAGGCACTCCGAAACGAGTGATAACATGGTTGAAGAAAAACCGTGCTGCAGTGTCGGCTTTGCAATTGTAGGTCGGCATGGCTTCTGCCCACTTGGTGAAATAATCTACAGCCACAATGATGTGTTTGTGACCGCCGGCTGACGGGGGGTTGCAGTCGAGGAAGTCGATGGCCCATTTGCAGAATGGTCCAACAGTGATGACTGGATGAAGGGGGGCAGGGGGGGGTTCTTGCTTTTGGGGCAAATAGTTGGCAGTTCTGGCAATGCTTGACTGTGGTGATGCAATCAGTAAACAATGATGGCCAATAATAACCGGCCCGAATGATTTTCTGGGCGGTTGCCATACCGGAGAAATGGCCTCCGCAGGCGCCGCTATGACAATCATTGAGGACTTGTTCTGCCTCACTATGGGATAGGCAGCGGCGTAAGATGGTATCAATGCCGCATCGGTAAAGTACATCCCCTATCAGGAGATATCGGGGGGCGTGGTGTCGTATGCGGCGGCGCCCATCACGATCGATGTTTGGTCGAAATTTTTGCGTACGAAGGTAAGTCAAAATGTCGCCGTACCAAGGGTCGTCAGACGAAATGATGAAGATCTGCTCGTCAATCAGGTCTGTTTGGATAACGGGTGATGTTGAAGAGGATGGGAGGTCCGTGATGAGGTGAGCAAGCGCAAGGGCTTTAGTGCTTTTGGGAGTTTTGAAAGTTAGGTCATATTCCTGGAGGATAATGACCCATTTAGCAACACGACCTTGTAGGAGCCGCCGGGTGAGGAGATAGACCATGGGGTTGGAGTCGGCCACGACCGTGGTATGACTAAGCAAAATGTAGTGTCGTAGTTTTTGTACGGAAAAGACTACAGCTAGGGCTAATCTTTCCTCGTATGGGTAACGTAGAGGTGGACCAGACAAGGTCTGGCTGACGTAATAAATCACCTGCTCTTTGTGGGAGGCATCTTCTTGGACCAAAACTCCGGACACAGCATGTTCAGATGCCGAGACATAAAGGGTGAAGTCTTGAGAGAAATTCGGTGGGGATATCAAGGGGGCTTGTGTGAGAGATTTCTTGAGGGCTTCGAATGCCGTGTCTGCTTGCTCATCCCAAACAAAGGGTATGTGGGTGCGAAGCAAGCGTAAGAAGCCATGGACTTTGGTGGCATAATCAGGGACGAAGCGCCTAAGAAAATTTGACCGCCCTTGCAAGCTCTGAAGCTGCCGAAGCGTGCGAGGAGGGGGAAGTTCTAAGATGGCTTTGACTTTCAGGGGATCGACAGTGATTCCGTCTTGGGAAACAATGAAACCCAACAACCGGCCCGCTGGGACGCAAAAGACACACTTGTGTGGGTTCAAGCGGATTTTATATTTGCGACAACGCGGGAAAACTTGCCGGAGGTCGTTAAGGTGGTCTGATCGTTTTCGGGAACGAGCTGTGAGGTCGTCAAGATAAACTCGCAGGATATGGACCAAGTCATGAAAGCAATAGGTCATGGCTCGCTGGAAAGTGGCACCAGCATTTTTAAGGCCAAATGGCATGACGCGATAGGCAAAGGTGCCCCATGGGGTGGTGAAGGCAGTCTTGTACTGATCCTCCTTGCGGATGTGGATCTGGTTATATCCGGAAAACCCGTCCATGAAGGATAGGACCTCATGGCCCGCACACTCATCAATGAGTTGGTCAATGAATGGCGTGGGGAAATTGTCCTTTGGACAAGCGTGGTTTAAATCGCGGAAGTCAGTGCATACTCTAAGGGTGCCCTGTTTTTTGTTGACGGGAACGGGGTTCGACACCCAGGTGGTGTACGGAATAGGGTAAATGAACCCTGCTTTTCGAAGTTTCTCGACCTCAGCCTTAACAGCGGGGAGCTTGGAAGGGTGAATGGGTCGCTGTTTCTGACGAACAGGGGGTACCTCAGGCCATGTATCAATGTGGTGTTCAATAATGGCGGGGTCGAGACCAGGCATCTCAGTATAGGACCAGGCAAAGACGTCTCGGAACTCTTGAAAGAGCTTTTTGTATGCCTGAGTTTCTGCTTGAGTGCAAGATGCACCCAGCGAGATGAGCTCAGGTTTTCCTGGTGTTGTGGAAATGTCTATCTGTATAGTGGGGGAAATGTTTGACATGTTCCCTTCTTCAAAGGCATCCGGTGCTGGGATGGGGTCTTTTAACCAATCGACCTTAGTGGGTATGAAGTCTTTCGACTCGACCGATAGCTGGTTGGATGCGGTGGATGTAGATGCTTCCGGGAGGAAGTACGAGCGATGATGCATATCATCCCAAGGGTAGTCGGGTGCAGTGAGTGTCTCCAAAATTTGCTCATCAGTATTGAAGTAGTCAGACCATAAATCAAGGGGTTCTGGTTTGAAAGTTGTTGAAATCATATAAATTGTATTGACTTCTTCCGACGAGGATGATGGCGGGGGGTGGATCTCCTCGATGAGGGGAGGAGATATCTCTAAGTCGACGTTGTTTAACTCGTACAACGCTGCTCTATAGTCAGGTAGATCTGGACAATGGTGAGAGTAGTGGCCGTAAACACTGCATATAGCACAAGGATGGTTAGTGCGCAGTGATTTGTCGCAAGGCTGTAGAGGTGGCTCTAACCTGACTACGGGGATGCTGATGTCATCGTCCAACATATTCATATGCTCTTGGAGTGCCGGTAAGTGTGGGCATTGATGAGTTGGATGTCCTATCTCATCGCATAATGAGCATTTGGGTGGGGCTCGAAACACTGGTGGGGGTTTAACTGCCTTCGGAGGTGGTATCGCAGTGTACGGTTGTGGGCCTCTGCCCCCAGTGGGCTTAGCAAGAAGAGGTGGATTCATTGACGTCGAAGCAATCGTGAGACCAGGAGGAGGTTTCATTGACGACGAAGGGATTGCGACACCAGGAGGAGGTTGATTTGTGGTAACAATAGGTTGTACCGGTTGGAGGATGACGTTTGGTGTCGGCGGTGGAACGGGAGGTGAAATATACCACACGGGTAATCCCAATGTTAATCCGGGTAGACTAAGGGTAGCCATAACCGGGGCGCTTACTACACCCGAAGGAGGAAATAGAAAGGGGATGGTGTGGATGGGTGTAACACCGATGTGACTCGGTACCAATGGTGGTTGACTACCGGGTGTTTGTGTATTCTGTGAAAGAGTACAGAGGTTTGCGACCTGGGTCTCTGGTGACGGTGGTGGAATGGCCTGGAATGTAGAGGTCATTGGTGTATCTGAGTAGAGTCCGGGTCCCACAGAAGACACAAAGGAGGTAACTGCACTCGAAGCGGGTTGTTCAATCATGGGAAGAACATTTTCAGGTGCTGCAGGGGCATTGGGATCATAGTAGGTGAGTTGATCGATTTTGACCACGCGTCCCTCGTGGGGGAACATCATGGTACGAAAAACGGATGAGGCAACTGCTTTCATGGCGTACATGTAACTGCAGCCAAGTAAAAGCTTATAATTGAGTTGGGCATTAATGACCTCAATGTCGATGAGCACAGTTTTCCCACCCAATTGGACGGGGACCTTGGGTAGTAGACCTTGAGGTTGAGCTGACCGGCCGTCATAGGCCCGCAATGCAGTGGTGGATTGCTGGAGAGCAGGGGATCCCAACTTCTGCCAAACAAATGTGGACATGACGCATGTGGAGGCACCTTCGTCGATGATACATCGATGGATGACAAGATTCCGGATAGAAACGGAAACTTGGACTGCTATGGTGGAAGGTAGGCGTGGTTCGGACTGGTCCAAATCAAAGGTCATCAATTTCGAATCATTTGGGTCGATCGCCCCAATGGCGGAAAGTAAAGTCTTGCGCTGCGTTGGACAGTTTTTCAAGACTTCTAACGCAGACATGGCTGCGGGAGATTGAGCTAGGTCATCTACGATGTTGTAATTTGACGCAGCCCGTGCATTGGGGTTGTTGTTTATATGACGGAGAGGGAAACGAGGTGCTTTCGAGGCACCATTGAGTGGAAGAGGTGGTATCCGTAACGTCTGATCGGTGGGATTAGCGTTAGCATCCTTATCGGCGGGGGTAGCCTCGGAGGTAGGACCATACTGGTTCCGTCGGGTTTGGATATTGACGTCGGCTGTGGACATCATCAATAAGTGGTGAGTGCCTGAATCAAACATGGGTTGATCAGGAGTGGCGTAAGTGATTTGTTGTGGTTGCACGTTGCCCTGTGGGGGGGCTAACGGCTGAGTGTTCACCACTCCTTGTGTTGGAAAAGGGTTCTGTAGTACCAAAGGTTGTTGTGGAGGTGGTGGGGGGTTGGGTGGCGGCTGAGGAGCTGCCTGCCCTTGACGATGGGCGTCATTTGTCCATAGTTGTCGAGCTCGCTCCAGATGTGGGAAAGCGTGGGTATAGTGGCCATAGACACCGCAAATGGAACAAGGATGGTTTGTTCGTAAATTAGCATTTTTGGCTTGCTTAGGTGGTCGATCAGGATTCTGATGAGCAGGCGCCGCGTTATTGTTTTGCGGAGGATGGGTAGGTTGTGGAGCTTGGTTACGGTTTTGGTTGTTTCCACGGTTACGTCCTCTTCCGCGGTTTGGTTGCCCACCCTGGTTGCGTTGGTTATTTTGGTATTGGGGCTGTTGTTGTTGTGCGTACACATGCCCTTGAGCATTGGGGGGATTCTGAGGAGCCGTAGGTGCGGGAGCAGGTTGCGGTGGATAGTATGCAGGTGGAGCTGGAGGTGGTCCAGTTGCCTGTTGGGTTTGTTGGTACCCCTGAGCTGGTGGAGGTGTGAGGTTAGCTGGTGCAACCGGTTGTGGGTAATGCATGGGATGTTGTGGGAACTGTATGGGGGTCTGTACCGTAGGTTGAGCATAGTATGTAGGAGGTACATATGCTGATGGCGCTTGGCCATAACAATGTTGTGGACAAGAGGGTCCATGAATGTGATGGGTCTGGTTTGTTGGAGCATAAGAAGTTGTCGCTCCTGAACTCGATGTGGCCCTAGAAAGGTCTGGGGCGGGCATGGTGCTCACCATACTGAAAGGTTTTGCTTGCGGTGTAATTTGGCCAATAATGCCATCAGCGGCATGTGATGCCCCGGTGCATCACCGCGTGCAGAGTCGCCTCGTGGGGCGTCCGGTATGATCGTGTATAAGTAACCCGACTGGGCGTAGATGAGATCAAACTGTTGAGCCTTGAGGATGGCCTCTTCCTCGGACTGGGGTCTTTCAGATGCTACATCCTTCGCAATGAGAGGAAGGAGGGATTTAAGGAACCAGTCTAAAAAGATTCGGTCGTCTAATTTGATCTTGCATAGGCTTTGGCGCCGACGCCAATCATGAATATGGTCAGTGATATGCGTGGCCGTGTTCTATCTGCAAGACAGTAGGATTTCGACGCCCGCATCATAGCGGACAGGTAGCTGAAAGAACTGTAGGAAGGTCGAGGCAAGGGAGGTAAATGTGGAATGCGTCCCATGGGGTTGCTCGATGTACCATTTGGCCGCAGAGCCAGTGAAAGTGCGCTGTAATAAACGGAGGCAGACAGAGTCGTCCACTATGGAGTTGGAGGAACACCATAGATGGAAGGACATGATATGGTTTTGGGGGTCTTCCCCTGCCTTACCCTCAAACTTAGGGATGTCAGAGGGAAGTTTGGTGGGCATATGGGGCCACGCCGGATCATGTCTAATGGGGTCATTTGTTAACCTAGCTAGGTCTGGCAGGTTCAGACTTGCCATGTATGGTAGGCTAGCCGGTGTGGTAACTGGGGCGGGGACATGCCTAACCATTGTGGTATGGTGTAGGGGTCCCGTAGCGCCTAAAGGTACGCCAGGTATGGAAGGTATGTGCCCTCCCATGGGTGTGGGCTGGTATGGGTTAGCGCTTCCAAGTGCAACATGGGTTACTCTTGGGTTAGGAATTGCACTAGGGATTCCTGGAATAGCACTCCCAAGTGCAACATGGGTTGCACTTAGGTTGGGAATCGTACTAGGTATTCCTGGGATGGGGTTTGTGGAAACCAAAGGGGGTATGACCCATATGTTGGGTATACCTATAACAGGTGTTGGCCCTGTGTTGGGCATTCCTAAATGTGGAGTGTTACCCATATTGGGCATACCCAGGGGGGTGGTTGTTGCCGTGGATGGTACTACAGCAGAAGTGTCTGCGGATGTCTCACCTATGGTGCTTGTAAACAATGGATCAAATGGTGTTCCAGCCATAATGGTGGTTGGTGGTAACTCTGTGGGTTGTTCGGATTCTACCTCCAAATCAAAAGTGAAGTGAGGTGTGTCAGAATCGGATGACTGTCTAGTTGATTGACGATGTGTCGAATCAAGGGATAGGGCTCTGCGTCTGTGAGGTGGAGAGCCAAGTGGACTAAACTCTGGGAGTTCGCCCTGTAGACGACGAGAGCGTCTAAAATTCTCAATGGTGAGAATATGTTGTTGTATAAAAAATTTGTTTAAGTATCAGGTGGTGATATATATATAAAAGACACAAAACCCTTATGCAACCAAGGGTGCAAGAAGGGGAGTGAAAAAAGAAGGCTCTCAGGCCAAAAAATCAATCCTCAGAAAAGGCACTTATTCTAGCAGCTGTGCTACAATAAGTGGAGGAATGCAACAACAGGTCAGAATACCAACACGCAAACGGCTCCTAGAAAAAATAGGTGTAACTAGACCACAGGTAGGTTGAAATCATGCAAACACCTAATCTAAAAGTATTGTGACTCAAACAGACGATATCCTCTGCAAGGTGATGAAATCCAAGTCAGACAATATGAATGTTGAGACAACGGCTAGATATCCCCCTACCGGGAGGGACACCGGGTAATCAATCCTAAAGACAGGCTACTAGGATACTCCGTTCATGACGCGTCGAGAAAAGGTAAATCTGCCGTTTGGTCCTTTGATCGCAATATCCCAATACAGGGATATCCCGAGAACTGCGAATGGTAGCCCTTCGGTTACTGAATGGGTTTCGGTATCCCACTCAGGCTTCCGGAACCATCCTCGCGACTTCAACCCTCCTAAGGGAGAGGCCTTCCCACAAACCGGTTGTGACCGCGCCAAAAAGTACTAAGAGATTTTAGCTCCCTAATTGGACAACTTCTATGTCTCAGATGTATGAACTGAGGGGTGTTATTGGAACACCTATCCCCCCAATACTACCTAGCTACAAGAATTCTTTTAGTGTTCCCCAAGTGGGTTTAAAAGTGTGTTCAAATTAAGGTACGTTTTAAGGCTTAGTTCAATTAAGTGATCGTGTGAGTGCACGTGAGGTGTTGTAAACTGAACTTGAAAAGAATTAAATGCTTTAAGAAAATTTTCAAAAAATAAAGGATTTTTCGAAAAAATAAAAAGCAAATATTTATGACTTTTCACTAAAAGGAATTTAAATGCGTTTCAAAAAATAGCTCAAAAAATAATGGATTTTTTGGATTTATGAAAGCAAATAATAGACTTCTTTTAAAAGAAATAAATGGATTTCTTCGTTTCAAGAAAAATTGCTAAGGGCAAGATTTTAAAGAAGTAAACAAGAAAAAATTTGAATCTAGATAAAAATGCAAAATGAGTCTTTCTTTCACTTTCTTGAAAATTTTTAAAAAGATTTCTAAATATGCACTTTTAAATAGTAAATTTTTTTTTCAAAGCTGTAAAATGTGCAGGATTTAATACTGTAAAAAATGTGCTATGGGCAGAAAGTACAGTAAAAAATATTTTTCAAAATCGGGATGGCCGAATGAAAAATTCAGCCGCGCGGGTTTTGGACGCACAGCCGCGATGGGCCGCGCGAGTTTTGGACGCACAGTCGCGATGGACCGCGCAGGTTTTGGGCTCACAGTCGCGATGGACCGCGCGGGTTTTGGGCGCACAGTCGCGATGGACCGCGCGGGTTTCAGCCGCACAGTTGCGATGGGCAGCGCGGAAATAGGCCGCGAAGCCGCGGTGTGCAGCGCGGAAAAACGCAGAAAAGTCGCGATGGACCGCGCGACTGTCTGGTAAAAGGCCGCGATGGACCGCGCGGAAAAACGCAGAAAAGTCGCGATGGACCGCGCGACTGTCTGGCAAAAAACCGCGAGGCGGAAGCCGTGCACGGAAACCGAGAAACGAACCCAAAAATTGAAAATTTCGGGCTGTTTATGGGGCCAAATCTCAGAGCAGCAATGGATCTGCTGTCTAAGATGGCAGATCTATGGATCTAAAGGTTTAAAACTCATAAACAACTAAGATTAAAGGCAAAACTAGAGATCTATAGTTCAAACCAAAGCGGAGTCGCCAAAAACTGTTGGCCCGGTTTTGCAACCAGGCTTAGTGCTATGGGCACCTGCTAACTAGTAGCAGCAGTTTCAATGAAAGTAAATAACAATAAACTAATTAAACAAGACTATTCATGGATCTAAGCAAAGATATTAAGCAAATAACAAAAATAATTTAAGATCAAGAACAAGAACATATAAAATAAAGAATTTGTATTGAAAGAATGGGGCAAGCAAGTGCTTGCAGAATCAATACCTCTAATGGTGAGGTTGAATAGCTCCAAGGATGAGCAACTTCCAATCTCCAATGGTCTCTTCTCCAATGTGGTTTGCAATGGCTAAAATGCTCAGGGGAGATTTCAGCAGCATAAGGATGAGATAATGGATGGATGTGAAATGAGGAGCCCCTACCACCTTTTTATAGGTTTTGGTGGTGGGAAATACCATTTGTGGTTTTGTGGAAACCAAATGGTATTGACCAACATGGTTTAGGTACTTTTCCCTCCTTTTTCCTTTTTTGAATAAAAATAATATTTTAATTCCCTTTTTAATATTTTTGGGAATTTGGACCCTTTTTGAGGGTTTTTTATGATTTTCTTGGAAAAATAATCTTTTTTAATGGAAAAAGGGGTGTACTAAGGTCTTTTGGTGACCTTTTGTTGGTTTCAGAGGCTCAGATGGTGGAAAAGTGGACAAATGGGTCATGTGAATGGGAAAATGAGCTAGTGAGCACTTTTTGGGTGTTAACAATAACCGAATTCATATTCGAAAAGAAGACCGGTACAAAGCTTCCTTTACCATTGCTTTGGCAAGGTTCATGTATTGCATCATGCCTTTTGGATTGAAAAATACTGGCGCCACTTTCCAGTGAGCCATGTCATACTGCTTTCATGACTTGGTTCATCTTATCCTCACTTATCTGGATGACCTCACGGCTTGTTCCAAAAAACATTCACAATGCTTAGCGGACCTTTGACAAGTGTCCCTCTGGTGTTGCAAGTATAATATTCACTTAAACCCACTCAAGTGTGTTTTCTATGTCACGACTGGCCGATTATTGGGATTCATTGTATCCAAGCAGGGAATCAAGTTGAATCCTCTAAAATTGAATCTATCATTATCCTTTCCCCTCCACATACATTGCACCAACTGCAAAGTCTGCAAGGAAAGGCCATTTTTTTGCGTCGCTTCATACCAAACGATGCTACCATAGTCTATAGATTCCTGCATTTGCTATGATCTAACATTCCTTTTGTTTGGGACGCATAAGCACATGCCACTTTTGATGCTTTGAAGAAATATCTTACGTCTGCTCCATTAATCTACCCTCCATATTTACGTAGGATTTTATCCTTCATGTATCGCCATCCGAATTCGCCGTTATTGGAGTGTTGGTTCAAGAGGACTCTTCCTGCCAACAACACATCATTTACTACGTCAGTTAAAACCTAGCCGGTCCTCCTCTCTCCTACCCACATGAGGAGAAATTAGCTTTGTCCGTAGTTTTCTCAGTTCAGAATCTGCGACATTATATCCTAACAAGTCAAACCAAAGTCGTCGTCGATTCGAACCCCATGTTGTATCTTTTAAATCGGTGTCTCATACAAGGGTGTGTGGCTAAGTGGATTGTAATCCTTCAGGAATATGAACTCGACTTTGTCACACCTAAGAGTACCAAAGCATTATCCTTAGCACAATTCATGATGGATTTACCCTCGGCATCCACCTCATCACCCTTCAATGATCATCTACCAGGCGAACATCTTTTCACCATATCCTTAGATGATCCATGGCATGGTGACATCCTAGTGTACTTATGCACTCAGAAGTTTGGTCCTCATCTCAATCATGAAGACCGTTGTTGCATTCATCACCGGGAACCTCGATACCTCTTGATTGGAGATGTCTTATATCGACGCAATGTCGACACTATCTTACGGCTATACCTCATCCATGATGAGGTAGAACAAGTTTAAAAAAATTTCCATAGTGGTGCTTGTAG
Organism: Larix kaempferi; assembly: GCA_027924585.1. Taxonomy (NCBI): domain Eukaryota; kingdom Viridiplantae; phylum Streptophyta; class Pinopsida; order Pinales; family Pinaceae; genus Larix; species Larix kaempferi. The sequence continues at coordinate 1,283,753 of BSBM01000590.1, forward strand.
TGACCACCTTTCGGGGATAGCCACTGGCCAAAAATTTATATGCGCCAGCTATTTTTGGCGAACACTGTTTTCAGAGAGCATTACAGTAGTTAAACATTGTCATGATTTACAACTCTTTCCCCCCAAGGAAAGAACCCTCGCAACACCTTTGCATCCCGTGGTTATAATTGGTCCCTTTTGTAATTGGGCCATTGATTACATGGAGTGCAATCCAGTTTCTACCAGTGGTCACAAATACATAATCATGGATGTCGACTATTTCACAAAATGGGTCGAAGCCATGTCGACCTTCAATTGTATCATAGACATTGCAACATGATTATTTTTTACCACGTCGTCACCCGATTTTGTGTCCCTCACTATTTGGTGTCAGATCACGGTTCCCACTTTGATAATGCTATGTGGAAATATCTTTCTCACTTGTTGAAATTCGAGCACCAGTTCTCTTCTGCCTATTATCCCCAAGGTAACGGACAAGTTGAGGCAGTTAAGAAGATCATTAAGGCTATGTTTCAACGTATGATAGATAAGCATACGTCTAATTGGAACCATATGCTCTTTCCATCCCTATGGGAATACCCACATCCATCAAAGTTGCAGTAGTATTTACCTCGTTCCATCACGTGAATGGAGTAGTGTCCATCCTGCCAATCGAATGTCATACTCTGTCTTTGCACATAGCCATCGAATTGTTACTAGATACCACCACTTTGGAACAATCCCTGATCACTCTTGAACAAGTAGATGAGGATGGTCGAGGAGCTCTGCAAATGATTGAGGCTTCCAAGAATCGGTTTAAATCCCATTACAACACCCATGTCTGTCCTCCAACTTTTAAAGAAGGTGATCTCATACTCGCATATGACCAAGCTCATGACAAGCATGGTAAAGGGAAATTTGAATCTATGTGGAAAGGACCTTACATTGTGAAAACATGTTTATGAAAGGGGGCATACCTCATTGCTGACTTCGAAGGTTGACTCTTGAAGAACCCTCGCAATGGGTGGAATCTCAAAATATTTTATGCTTGATCGCAACCAACTTTTTCCCGTGTATCATAGTTTTTTTCTTTTTTGGTTTTCCTTTCCCTTTTTTTGGAAGTAGGTCTCATGATTCCTTTAGTTGAGATTTTAAAATTGATTCGCTTATCTACATCAATGGATCCTCCTGTCTACATCGTCTATGCTGACAATGCAAGTAGATATTGTCCAAATATCGCATCGACTGCAAGGTTACTTTACTCCCCATCGTATGACTTGATCCATATCAACAACATGTGTATTGGGGCATCACCCAATGATTAGGCACAGTATGATGTCATGATTATCCTCCTAGCTGATGCTCTTCACATGAGCATTCGTCACCTATGCGTATATTTGGACTCTCAGCTACTTGTCCATTAGTTGAATAACTGTTACCGGGTACGCGATCCTTACCTCTTTAGAAATTTCTTGCACACTAAACATTTTGTTAGATAGTTTGATTCCATCACATTCATACATGTCCCCAGTAGTTTCAATGCTTTGGTAGATCAAGTGGCTAACGACATTCTAGTATGGCACAATTCTCATCAATATCAAGGAAACTAATCACATGCATGCATAATCATATCATATTGAATTTTACATATGTATAGACCATCACATAAATCCAAATATACATAAAAAATTTGCATCCACGTGCATCTATCTATCTATCTATCTATTTATATAAAGAGTGTCCAGAATTACATAGTCATCTCTACATCTTGGAGCCCCATCAACTCTATTAAATAAATACATCAATCAAAATTATCCATGCTCATTGCATGGGGGGCGGTTGTGTAATCCCGACTACTCATTGGAATAGTCAAAGTCATCATCATTTATATCCTCATCCTCCTTGCTATCATCATGGATGCGAGGAACATTGCCTTGCATTTTATCTCGGACAGTGGAAACAACCACAACAATCTGGTGCATGATCGATTGCCACTCATTAGGATCCTGAAAACACATTGTCAACACCTCCTGATATAGTTGTTGTCATCCGTCATCCACAATACCCTCCATGAGCAGGTCAATATCCTGACGTAGACCCTCCAGTACAACCTTGACACCCCTCCAGCGTCAATGTGCCTGATGGGCTAGGCCGATCCCCTCAACCCTCCCATATCTGCACTGGAAGTCGGTTGGGGGCATTGGACCCACATCAACACACATGAGTGACCAGTAATCAGTATTGATGTCATGTAAAAGTCTAGATACCACATATGCTAGTACTGAAGTGCAAAAAACACACACACCACAATATTTCTGATGAGCTTTTTGCGCTCATATGACGTGCATTGGACGCACCATTCATACCATTGTAATACTAATTGCGAGCTCTTCCCGATTATGTGAACCTTTTTCTGTGATCAGGAAGTTAGTTTCGAGCCTACTTTTTTGTCTACTTGTCTTGTTTTGCATGCCCTTAGGTAAAAATTCATTTTTGATCTATCAATAAATTTTGTTTAGTTTTCCAGACGCACTTTTATGCTTGGGTATCATCTTTATGTGCATATCCCTATTGTGGGGACGTCCATAAGCTTCCATCGACAACTGTCTTACGCATGTATAAATCCTTCACTGGAAGATAGGCACACCCTCAATCTGATGCATCAAACCTCCATGCTCTCTTCACACTGGTAGGACCTCCCCCCTGCTAGAGTAAGTGGCCTAGCCCAACCACCTTTTTCATTTTCTCTTGCTCGATAGTAGAGCCTCCTGGACATGGGTGTCATTGTAGAGCCCCTTTCCATTCGACACCCATGTTGTTTTTCTTTTCGTAGGACTGGGAGTCCTTCTAGTATGTGATCTTGAGCACTTAACCGCGTATTACTATGTTCACATCATTTATTGGCCATCCTCATGGACTCCCAAACTTATGGTTATTTTGGCACATAATTTTTTCGGTTGCATTTCCATAAGCCCTCCACTTCTCCGTACTATAAAGCCTCACATTATTTTTCTACCATTCACCAATATGAAAGGATATTACCATTAGTGTTTCCCCTTGCCATTAACAAAAAGATCCATCTGTTACCAGTTATTCCCTGAATCCATATCAAAGCACCGTTGGACACTTATCTCCTTTCCAATCTTCCTCATCTTGACTGGGTGAGTTGTTTCCCAAAGCGACCCTATCTTACAAACAATGTTCCTAAACACCACCTTTTTCCATATGATCACACAGTTGGGAATCTACGATTTTTCAGAGTAGTCATTACTACTGTCCCCTTCGATTCCCATGTATCGGAGGAACCATTCAACAAAATTGCTTCTGAGCATTCCTGCAGATCATGCATTATCTGCTGTCGTGGTAGCATCCCTAGTCACCTTTGTTCAGAGTATTCTGTGATGAGTCACGCTTGGAGTCATACCCAATTGATAAATCCATTTCCAAGAGTAACAAGTCCCTCCCCTATTTTTAGTCATATTCCCTGGTACCCCAATTGTGTCCTTCCCTTGATCCCATCAAGAAGTCTCACATGTGTTGCCAGGTCATCCTTGCCTCCATACTTTAAACAAAGGAAGTTTGAGTCCCCTACTTAGTTATCCTCGTGTCCCCAAACAATGTCTTAGTTACTTGTCTAGTGTTCCTTTTATCTTGATGGTATCCATCGCAATTTTGTTAAGGAAACATCATTGCCTTAGAGGTCGTAGGTCTCCTTTTCTCGGCATCAACACATCTATTCCAAAATATAGACCCAGAGGTATCATGTACCTTAGTCTCATTACCATCATCGACGAGTCTATTGGAACATCTGAAGGGAGACATCAATGCCATTTAGTTCAGTTTTTTCTCGCATGCTCGACACCATCACTTATCGCACCATTGAGATTCATACATGATGATGTTCCTTTCATTATTTTATTGAAGACCCCAGATATCCTTGACTCCTACTCTTGATGAAGTCTACTCTTCGATTGTGTATTTTTGAGATATCTAGGTTATGTTAGGAAACAATGTTATGGTAGCCCCTGTTACATGCTCCATTTGGTATCCAGTTACAGATGAAGTTCCCAGAGCATGATGACTCCATTCTCATAGTTATATGAGTCATCCCAGATTGTTGAGCCCTTTTCAGTTTCAACAGAACATCAATTATTGTGATCGAGCATTCTTCCAGAATTCCATTGTTCAACCATCAGTTCTCCAGATCAAATAGGGTTGGACCATACTATTGTATATTCTTGAGTCCCTCCCATCACTTATGATGTGCTCAATGATTCTTCATGTATTGACCAGACCCCCACTGGGCTTGGATCTCCCCTTTGGATGTACACAATGATTATTCATGTATTGATATGATCCCCACTGGATCCATATCCCCTTCTATTTTTGAGACATTGACACAAGCATGGGTATGCCTATATCATCCATATATATTTGAGATCATATGCGCCATTGTATTGCAAGAAAAGGCCTCTGTAGCCCCGTTGGAAGGTGAGTTCTCTCCAAAGCGGTATCCATTCTTTACGCCACCATCACACTTATACCCTATTGTGAAAATCCTATGATGTATCTAGGCCATACGACGAGATCCCAACCTCACACATAAGGGGAATATGTTAACAAGTAAAATTCGCTCACCTGCCATGGTACCATCTCATTGACCTCCATATATCACCATATCACTTCATTCATGTCCATCTGACCTTGGAAAATCAATCTAAAAATCCCAAAAGCAAAATCTAAGCTTCAAAAAGTCTTCATAACCCAAGTCGCTCTTAATCCCTCGATAAGAGAAACCTGGGTCGCACATAATCCTTCGATATGCGCAATTCAAGCTGCACAACAATCACGAAAAAAGCACAACCCAACAGTCGACTTGGCTTTCGGCTCATTTTGCTTCATGTCCAACAAAAATAAAACCAAAGTGACATGACTCTCTACGTGGATGACGAGTTTAGAGCCCAAATATCAGCTCTAGACTCCCATCATTAGTTATAAAAGAGACACGAAGGTACCTCATTCCACACACAACTCCTTTCCATTTGTTCAAAGTCGTCACTCTGCCAGATTTTCGCCAAGACTGAAGTAGACATTTTCTTGCTTCCCTCTCACATTTGTTGGAGATCCTATCCTATGACATATGGTTGGAGAACTAGAATGATGTGAGGAGAACCAATGGACCCTCCTTCGGATAGCTGCAACAACCTTCTCTTCTGCGATTGTTCATGTGCTCTTGGTTCTTGTATTTCTCTTTCATATTTTGAATGGAGAAATTCTTTATTCTTTCGGTTTGTGTACTTGTTGACTGAATTGAAGGAAAATAAAAATATTTGTATTTGTTTTATACCTGCACTCATAGTTTAATTTGTTAGATCAATAGTTTGTTTTATTTTTACCTCTTTGAAACTTTGCTGGAGTTCACAACCCTCTAGAAGGTGCTCTTTTGTTACAAGTGTGTGCAAAAGCACACACGACAACTGTGTATATGGAAAGAAAGTTGGTGATCACTTTATATATGTAATTTAGTATGTCGACAACATGTTGTTGGATGGAAATAACATGGATCTAATCAATGAGGTGAAACTATAGTTGTCTTCCAAGTTCAACATGAAGGATCTCGGTGCAGTTTATTTCATTCTTGGAATTGAAATAAAGAGAGATCAAGTAGAAAGGAGGCTCTAGTTAAGTCAAAGTAAATATGTTGAGACAGTTCTGAAATGATTCAACATGCAAGAGTGCAAATTGGTCAAGGTCCCTACTCTTTTAGGGGTTAAGTTATATGCTGAATAGTGTCCTAAGACACAAGAAGAAGTAATGTACATGACATGTGTGCCCTATGCTAGTGTTGTAGGTAGTTTGATGTAGGAAATGGTTTGTACTCAACCTGATATTTCCCATGTAGTTGGAGTATTGAGAGATACATATTGACACTTGGAAAGGAGCACTAGATTGCAATCAAGAGAGTTTTTGGGGTATTTACGTGGCACAACGGATTATGCAATATGCTACCAAGGAAAATCTGAAACTCATAAAAAAATATATGTACATGGTTTTTTTGACTTTGACTGGGATGGAGATCTCGACCGCAGACAATCAACCAATGGATATGTTTTCAAGTTATTCAGTGGAGCAGTCTGTTGGATGAGTGGGAGGCAGTCGATCATTTCACTATCGACTGTCGAGGATGAATATGTGGTAGCCACTCATGCAAGCAAAGAGGCGGTTTGGTTGCAGAGATTGTGTTCAGAGGTTGGGTTTAAACATCAAGCTGTCAGGTTGAAATGTGACAATCAAAGTGCAATTCCTGGCAAAGAACCTTGCATACCATTAAAAGACAAAGCATATTGATGTCCAATATCAGTTTGTGAGAGACATGGTGGAGAGCCATAAAGTGTTGTTGGAAAAGGTAGACTTTGTGACGAACATTGTAGACTCATTAACCAAATATGTGAGCACTAAAAAGTTTGCTTGGTGTAGGGAATAAATGGGCTTGTTAGCCCCATTAAGTGAATTGAAGGTTTGAAATCTCTTTTGTATGCAAATAAGACAACAAGTGGGATAATTTTTGTCATGTTATATCCTTTGCATGTAAATCGATAATCGAATTCAATAGTCAACTCGTGGCAAGTCAACTAGAATTGAAGTCCACAAATGGTAGAAGTTTGGTCGATAAGCTGACTAGTATAGTCGATTGGTTGTCGATCACGACCAGTCGATGGGGAAGTTGACGAGCATAAAGCATGCATGGATTCAACGAACACTTGGACGAAAAGAAGGCTCAATAGGTGATCGACTATGGTTTATTGAGTCAAGTCAACTGTAACAAAATAACTACAATACGTTAGGAAGTTATGGATTTCCATTAATGAGCAGTTAGTTGTAACTAACTCAGGTACCACAAGCTAGTGTATGTATTGCATCTATAAATATGATGTAAGGTAGAAGGATATGAAATATATAGAGCACTTGAAGAGAGTAGTAGAGCGCAAATGAATTCACACTTGAGGTATTGTGGTCTAGTAAATTGTTGTGTAAATGCTAGTAAAGAGAGTTGCTAATAGATGAGCAGTTAAGCTCATTAGTTTGTTGGTTTTCCTCGGTAGATGGGTTTCCAGGGTAATTTTGGTGTACTATATGTGATTGTGTTTTGTGCCATTGTTAATTATGTTATATGTTTAACTGTAAAAATCATTATGCATGCTCATTTTAATAGGTATTAGAACCCACCAATATGTGCCTTTGTCTTGGTGACCTTGGAGGACTGTTCATCATCACTTTCCTCATGCCTCAAGCCAACTTCATCTTTTGAAACCTCCATGGTGAGTCTCTTGTACTTGGTCACTTTTTTGGGTGACTAGTCTCACATGCAGTCCAAAACAGAAATGTGTACCTTAAGTGACGACCATTCCTTGATGGTTGTTTTCAGAAACCTTGCTCCTGATTTTGTGTCGACGGTCATTGTTTTATCAAATCATGGTTCTATTGATGGGCGTGCCCTGTCTTTTGGGCGCTTTGTTTTTTGAGCACACTATCTTTTGGGTGCTTTGTGTTTTTGGAACACTGTCTTTCAAGCACTCTATTGTTAAGCACTCTACCAATGTATGTTGCATGCACTTAAATTTTGTCAACAAGCATGATGTTCAACCTTTTAGGGTTTCCTATTAACAATGAAGTTTACACAAGTATGTGTTTTGCACCCTTTTCATGTTGGTGTGAAACCTTCAATGCAATTGCCTCTTTTGAATCCCCAACCTCGAAAAAATTATTGCTTTGATACCAATTGTCACAACCCCAAAGCTTTGATGTTGTATGCTTGCCCAAACTTCAATGATTATGCAACACCACCCATATTTTTTCCCAAGGAGTTGGTCACCCAAGGTTACTCTTTGGTGGACTATGCCTCTTCACTCATGGCTTTCCCATATCTTCCACCATGAGCTACCTATTGTTTAGGCCAACTGTTCCCAACAACCTTTCCTAACCTACACTTGAACTTAGATTATTATGTGTGTGCTCTTTACTCATCCAAAGTATCATTTATACAACAAAGAAAAAAAACCACATTATAATATATCGGGTGGGTTCCCAAACTAGGCACCCAAAAAGTCTTTATTGAAGTGAACAAGTTACAGTGGGTGGTTTGGGCAATGGATAGAATCTTAGATTCAAAGCGGGTGTAGTCTTAATCTTGCTGAAATATAATAAATAGAAACCCTTAGGCACTCCAACCCAAAAGCTCTCGATTTGATTGTTGTTGCCTCTATCTGTCTTGAATCCTGTTGTTGTAACCTATTTTTTCCCTTGGGCACTCGAACTCAACAACCCTCCAACCATATAACTCTTTGCCTCAACACTTTTGGTGGACGACTTAATATGTTTTGGCATCTTCTTGGTTCCTTGGTTGATCTTGGTCGATGCCTTTGCTACTTGTGAACCCAACTTATATATATGAAGAGTTACTTCATGTTTTTCATAAGTGGGTTCCCAAGCCTTCTTTGGCCACTCCTCTTCTAAGTGATGTGTTTTTTGGAAACCTCGAGGAAAGTGGGTTCTCTTTTGAAGGCCTACCCATGGAGGCCCTTTTGTAACTATAGTAACCCATGTGTCTAAAACTTGGGCACTATTCCTGATTCCTTCTCTTGGGAGCACCTTCACCATGTGCTCCCTTTTTTTATTGTTGTTCCCATTCTTTTCCATATGTCCAATCCCCTTTGTATACAGACCCAAGTGTTGTGCTTGATGGATTCCACATGTTCTCGGCGTGGTGTGCAACCATTTTTCCCCTCTCAGAATTCCTTACCACCATGCCTTGGGAAAGTTGATCCAATGTGTTCCTTCCTCATTGCTACTTGCTAAATCCTTCTCCGCTAAATCCTTTTTCTAATTGCCAAAGCCCCTTGTCGAAGCTCCCCTTTCCAAATCCTTTATTGACTTGGAAAAGCCTCTTGGTTGCATGCCGTACTGCCGAAATATTTGCGGCCATGCCCAATCCATCATTTCCCAAGGTGGCCTTGTGTGCTCCTGAATGTGCCCAAATGCATCTACCATGCCTTGGTTGTGCCGGTTTCCCATGCAATCAAGTCTATTGGTGGTTGAGTTGTGAGGTTTCATTGGTGGTTGAGTTGTGAGGGTTCATCACTTACGACAAGGAAAGGACATTACATCCTGCCCTACTCAACTTCATTTTCATCCTTGGTAACTTACGAAGAACTCACGTTGTTCCTCATCAACTCATGTCCAAACTTACATGGCCCATGCGGGATGCTCTCAACCCTACTACAATGTTGCTAGAGAATCCTTGATGTCATATGCCTCCATCCCTGTTGTTGTGTTGATTCACCTCGGATCATGAGAGGACAAGTCGGGTTACGATTTTGAAATCACACCTCTTCATGATTGTGATCCTTTGGCCAACATATGAACTGAACACATTGACTTCGATTATGCCTTGTGGTATGCTTCCTAGAAACACTTCCCAAGCCTCCAAGATTTCTACCTACTTTCGATTGTTGTTGTGGTGAGATTTATACTCATTCTTCTACTTCAGTTTTGGGTGCTTGGTTCATCATGAGTAAGTGTTGTTAGAATTCACTTCAATTGCTTTGACTCTTAAAATTTTTCTTTGCTTGGAACCATTCCCCGATGCCTTGGCCTTGCTACCACTCCTTCGGAAAGGGCCACTTCATTGTTTTCTATAGTAAAGAATGGGAGATAAATTGCTGCTGATGACACCACCCTTTAATGTCTCGAATTGTAAGCCTTCATGAGGTGCGTCGAGTTTGTTAGGCCCATACTTTGTGCTCAAGTATAACAGAAAGGGGAATTTTGACCCAATATTGCCATCACCTTCTGTCAACAATTATCCTACCTCTGGATGACCTTGTCGATTGTCCTGTCCAAGTGTGCCCAAATCCTATTTGTGCTCTTCCTTGGTTTCCATGTACCAACGCTTATTTGCTTCTGGCTTCTCACTTTGCATAATCAACAAGTGTGCCTCTTGCCTGCCATTTCTCTGGGTGTTGTTCCTTGTGTTTCCTATTGAATGACATGTGTCCTTGTTCACCATGTTGATTGATGTTGCATTTTATTTTCCTCTGGAACCTTCTTTGCTCGTTGCACAAGGAAACTGGTTGGTGCCTTTAGTGGTTGCTGCAACCAATCACAAGGTGATCATGTGGGTGACTCCACCAATCTACCACCTTACTATCGAGATGATGGTATGTTGTTCATTTGAAAATAAAACCAAGTTTTCCAAATGTGAAATGATGGTTGTTTGTGGCATCCACAAGAACTCTTGGCCAAGGATAAGATCAAAGTCACCGATAAGTACTATGGTGAGATTTTCCTGCCCACATCAATTGCTCGTCTTCATCCCAACTCCCTTCGTTGTTCCAACCACTCGCTCCATGTCCAAGTTCAGTTCCTTGAAGGAGGCTTGTGCCATATAAACCTACAATATCAATCTATCGACAACCTCTATTTTCATGTAGTTATTGATGGCACCATTATCCACTAGTGTGATGATGTTCTGCCCATTCACTTCCATTGGAACATGGCACAAGTTTATCGCCTCTTTTTCTTGCCTAGATATAGTCATCTTCTTGGCTATGGCATTCAACACGTGCAAGACTCCAAATGATGGTTGAGTTGATTATTGTTCTGTATCATTCAATGTCTATTGTTTGAGTGGATAATCCCTTGCACAATGGTATTTGGTATTTCGCACAAATCCAATAGACAAACGAGTTTCCCTTGTGTTTCTCTTTGGGCACATCTACTTGCTTGGGTTTCTCCTCAACCATCTTTGTCGATGCCATTCCCTTGCCGAACTGTTTCTTTGTCACGACACCTTCCTCCGTTCCTTAAATTTCTATGGGATTGGTCTTTAAGTTAAACAACTTGTGGGCTGTGGTGATCACTATAGCAAGGTTTTGCAAATTTTAGTGTTGTAGCTCATTCTACGATTAGGGTTGCAAGCCCTTCATGAAGTGGTACAACCGATCCTCGTCTATCATTTCTTTGATCTCCAACATGAGCTCGAATAATGCCTTGATGTATTCTTGGATATTGTTGGTATGCCTCAATTCCATCAACTCGTTCCTTGTGATCCATGTTTGGCTACCCAAACCAATATGTGATTTTTAAGGTTGCCTTCATGTCTACCCAATTATATATCCAGACAACGTCTTTCCCTGCTGCAAGATCCTCTACCCAATTTCTCCACCAAATCTTTGTTGTTCCCTTCAATAACTTTACAATATGCATTCACCTTGACTTCGTTCAAACTCCCATTCATTTTCTCAAGGTGTTGTTCTATCTTCAAACATAAGTTTCCTAGCATCTTTGCATTGCGGGTACCATCATATGACTTCAAATCCTTTATCTTGATCTTCACTACTCTGGTTGAACTACCTCTGTGCATGACAAATTGCTTCAAGAGGTTGATGGTGTCTTCTTGATCTTGTACTTGCATAGCCATTAAATTCACTAAGTCCTCAACCACCACCAACCATTCTTACACTTGGTTAAGGATGCAACATTTGAACTTAATCATGTTTCCTCATTACATGGCTTAAGAACACGGTTCACCCTTGTCTCCATAGACTCCCTTGCCAAATGCTCTTGCTGCAAGGACTCTTGAAGCCCTTAAAAAAATACTCTCTAATGCTGCGAGTTGTGCCTTCGTCATGGTGACCTTGGTGGACTATCCATCATCACTTTCCTCATTCCTCAAGTCAACTTCATCTTGTGAACCCTCAATGGCCAATCTCATGTACTTAGCCACTTTTTTGGATGACTAGTCTCACTTGTAGTCCAAAACAAAAATGTGTACCTTAAGTGTCAATCATTCCATGTTAGATTTATTTGACATCCTTGTTCTCAATTTTGTGCCAACGGTCATTATTCTACATACACGTAGTTCCGTCTTCTGGGTGCACTACTTCTGGGCATTGTATCTTCTGGGTCTTCTTTCTTTTAGTGCTTTGCCAATGGACCTTGTGTGCGCCTAAATTTTGTCGACACGCGTGTTATTCAACCTTTGGAGGTTTCCTATTGACAACGAAGTTTCCACAAGGATGTGTTCTGCACCTTTTTCCTGTCGATGACAAAACCTTTATCACACTTGCCTCATCTGAAACCCCAACTTCAATAAGATTACTGCTATGATACCAACATCACAACCCCAAAGCTTCAGCTTCATAGGATTTCCCAAACTTTGATGATCATGTGACACCCCCCATATTTAGTCCTGAGGATTTGGTCACCCGAGGTTACTCTTAGACGGGCTATGCCTCTTCACTCATGCCATGCCCATACCTTCCACAATGATTTACTCATTATTTAGGCCAATTGTTCCCAACAACCTTTCCCAACCTGCACTTGGACTTACATTATTATTTTTGTTCTCTTTGCTTAGCCAAATTATCAGTTAGACATCAAGTAAACCAAACCACAACACAATATATCGGTTGGGTGCCCAAACCAGGTACCCAACAAGTCTTTATTGAAGTGAACAAGTTACAACAGGTGGTTCAGGAAATAGTTGAAACCTTCATCTGCAAGGTGGGCATGGCCTTCAACTTTCTACCCAAAGTACAACAAACAAGATTCCTTGGGTGCTCCAGCCCAAAAGCTCACAATTTGCTTGTTGTCGCCTTTATTTCTTTCGAATCCTGTTGCCATAACATGTTTTTTCTCTTGGGTGTTCTACCTTAGCAACCCTCCAATTGCAAAACTATTTATCTCAGCTCTTTGGTGGATGACTTGGTACATTTTAGTCTCTTCTTGGTTCCTTGGTTGATCTTGGTTGATTCCTTTTCTACTTGTGCCCCCAACTTATATATATGAATATTTAATTAATTGATAAATCTCCTTGACGACACTCCCCTTGTCGAATCCTTTGTCGAATTGATAAATCCTCTTGGTCGGATGTCCCATTGTCGAAAGCCTCATGCCCATGCCCAATCCATCGCTACCCATGATTTCCCTGTGTGCTCCTGGATGTACCCAAATTCACCATTCATGCCTTGGTCATGTTGGGTGCGATGCTCGCCCATGCACACAAGTGTGTCGATGGCTGAGTTGGTGATTGTTTATTTCTTGCCACAAGGTAGGGGCATTACAACTTGTTGATGCCCGAAAAATCCTAGCATTGACAGTAGGGATTCTCCCCAATGAATAATCCCAATTATATCAATCACTGTTTGATATGGGGAATCCGTCCAGTTAACGGTCCGACTACCGTAGGTGTGTTTTTTAATTATGTATCGGTTGTGGCCCGACCCACCATTTATATTTTATGTTTAAGGGTATTAATATGCAAGTGCTTCTAATCTAACTAATGCATTTAACTTATAATTGATAGGCAAAAATAACACAAATGATGCGTAGGTTCTTACCTCCCGTCTTACCGCTTCTACCTTATCAATTATCTAACCCTATTCTACACTAAGCTAACCTATCCTTACAAGGAGTGAATTTAAACAAGAGTAATAATCTGAAAATGCTCATACAAATCCAACAGATAGCTATTAAGATAAAATATGCACATTCACAGTAGGAAATTACCAAAGATAGCTTTGATTTTAATTAACACAATTTATTACTATGTTGACAGATAGAAATTTGCATAGATAAAGAAATCGTTCACCATCATTGAAATAGTTCAACAAAATCAGAAAGATCTCACAGCATGAACATAAACATGAGAAGAAATAGGTTTTCTCTGTTAGCCACAAATTTCCACGCAAAATCAGTGCAAGATTTTCCTAGTGAACAAGTCTTTTCTCATTAGCAAAAAAATAGTTCTCTTACACAACGTATCCAATCTATAATTCACTAGCAAAAGTCCCTTTTCCAATACCCTTTTCCCATATTTATATTACAAGAGAATTTGTCTTGAATGATTGGTCATTTTGGCTCCCTCTGCATCCTTTGGCTTGCCAAATTTGGCTCTTGTGCCAACTGTTTCTTCTGCCCACAGTCTTTCCACTCCTTCTGCATCCTTTGGATTTCCTGATTTGTCTCTTGTGCCAACCATTTCCTCTGCGCATAGCCTTTCAACTTCCACCGCGTCATCTCTGATCACTTCGGCTTCCTCTGCGTCTTTTGGATTGCCCACTTTGTTCTTTATGCCTACGCTTCTTCTGCTCACAGCTTTCCAGCTTCCACGCTTCTTGAGGAAACAACCAAAATCAATGTATAAGAACAACTCATTTCCCACATAATAATTCTAAACTAAGTGATAACGCACATAACATAAATTGTAGAGATATGAGTGTCAATATTGTTTATAAATAAAAAGATTGAAGCTTCCATGATCTTGTTTTTTGGCATAAAATTGATAATTAACACAGAGGCGGAAGGCTGAAAAAATCCCTAAAAATGGCCAAAAAATCATCCTTCCGTAGTCGGAAAAGGCTTAAAAAATGGCCAAAAAAATTATCCTCCCACAATCCGCAGTGCGGGCCTACGGGGTTGCGGGATTGCAGAATTGCGGGTGCCATTGTCCAATGTTCAAAAATTTCATCTGCAATCCGCAATCCGCAATGCGGGGGTGCATAATTGTAGGATTATGGGAGTGCGGGAATGCGGAAATGAGGACATGCGGAATGCGGAAATGTGGAATGGAATTCCAAAGTTGGAAATGCAGTCTGCAACCCGTAATCCGCAATCGGAAATGCGGGAATGCTGAGGTGCAGGGCTGCAGAATGTGGAAAAGCGGGATGCGGGATTGCGGGCATGTGGATTGCAGAATTGTGGGAGACTATTAAAAAAACTGAAAAATCAATACGCAATCCATAATCTCCAATCAAAACTGCGGAAAAGAGGGATTTTGGCATTGCAGCATTGCAAAAGAGCAGGATTGCGGCATTGCGGAAGTGCAGAAAGTAGGGATTGTGGAATTGCAGAAATGCCTTTTCTTTTGTTATTTTTTTAAGAAAAAATAAGCTTAAGCGGTAATATAAAATCAACTCTGAGTAAGATCAAAGGAGGGGCCCTACAATTTTACAAAAACATTGGGGATTAGGTTGCAGCTGCAACAATTGGTGACTAGCTGGTGAACACAGATCTCTGAACAAACCCCTTTTAGGATCACAATTGTTTGTCTTTTATTAATTCTGATTGTAAAACTGTGCCCTTATCATTTTACCAAAATTTTAAAAGGCTAAAGTTTTATGCAGGGAGAGGAGCTTTCTTGAATCATATTGGTCATTCATTTGGGAAATAGGGCAACCTGGACCAGATTTCCTGACCACTCTCCTGAGGCCATAATATGGAGTTCATTATTAGTCCCATCTTTTGGTTACCTCTAAATATGACTCCACAGGATCGTAACAAAATCGGATAGATATATTCGTTTGTTCTTCATTCCCATGCTATCAACATTTCTTTAGATGCTTTCTTTTGACGAGTTTTATCGTCTGAGTCTTTCACAAATAGATTTCTTCAGTATTCAAAATTTGACGTGGGTTCTTCCATCCATAATGTCCTTTTGTGTGAGTGATGAGTTTTCTTTGTATGTCATACTCACGGACGTAGAAGAACATTTTGGAATTATCATCTGGGAAATCTTCTTGATTCGATGTATTTATTTTCAAAACCATTTCTTTGAAGGAGATGAACTTTTCAGAAATTTTTACTCTTCATTATAAGCCTTTTGGCTGTAATTTTTGTAGCATGGGATCATTTTAATTGCCATACATCTGCAAGACTTGCTTCCTTTCCATGGGTCAATTACAGTATGCTACCTTAGATGGTTATTTATGCGTAAGTGAGTGGAGCCCCAAGATAGTAATTTAGAATTCATAGATCCTGTTTTTTTCATAGGGTTTACATTGACATGACATAAAACATCAAGCAGGTTTCCCCTTTTAAAACAAAGCAACAATTAAAATCACTAATGACATTGTTTTTACAAAAATAATTCCTTTTGTTATGAAGCCATTTCTAATTCTTTTGGCGATTATCGACATTTTACATGAGATTGTTCAGATTTCTGCATTTCTTCATATCACTTTGAAAGATGAGCTGAGTTTTATTTCAATCAAGCAAAAAAAGATCAAACCAAAATGAGATAAGGTTGAAACTAACTAACCTAGGAAGAGAATAAACAAAATCAAATGGAAAGCTAAGAATCAACAAAAAATATTTATGTACAATAGGTCTCCCTAGTGTGCCATCAATTACTTCCTTCACAATTTTGAAAGCTTCAAGATGAGGGTTGTTTTAACAGGAAGAAAAATAAGCTCATTTGGTGGGGCAGGGATTAAGTTGTCTTCTAAGGTGGAAGTGTTGGCACGGGATTAGTCCGCATAAAGTGCAGAAGCGGACAACTGCGAAAGGGATAATCCACGAAAGAAGGACCAATCGTGGAGAACAAGGAAGTGCAAGATTAGTTTAGGTTGTTAGAATTGGTCATGTGGACCGTTTTATAACCGCTTAGTATCATATAAATAGGAGCATGATTGTAAGCCTAAGGGCATCGAGTTATCCATCTTTCCATCAATCAATTGATCCAGTTTTGATATGTTTTGTATCCGCGATATGATGTATTGACTGTTTCTGCAAAGGTCATTCCACAGGTTTTAATGAATGCATGAAGATGTTCGATTATGGTTCTATCTTTGTCTTTGTTTCTGTTAGATGATGAATACGAATGTTTGCGAAATGTTTAATACTCTGTGGCTTTGGTAATTGTTGTTTATGAGATCATGTTGTTGCGAATGCCTATTATATGTTGATTTTGCGAATGGTGAATATGCGAATGATGAATTGCTAGCATAATGTGAAAGATATAATCTCAGGTTTCGGCAGTTGTAATGTGTGTTTGATGCATGTCCTCAAGTCCACTGCGAAAACTTGGTTCCTGCAGTCCCCTTATCCATCTCGGGTGAGACTTCACTCGCTCTGCGAGTGTTGCTGGAAAGGGTTAAACCTTTCCGGGCCGGTGTGTAACAGAGTTTGGGTTGGTGTTTGTTCACGACAGTGCGAAGTGAACCCCTGTCGATAGATGCTACGCCAACAGGAAGAATGACAAGGTGAGCCAAAGTGCTATCAGGGGATAGAAGGCATTTCAATACCTCATATTTCAATATGATCCCTTCCTGACACCATTCACGGATGAGGTGCTCGAAGGAGTAGGAGGTAAGGAAATATACTCATTTACGGATGGGTTTTTGGGCTATCACCAGATCAAGATTGTGAAGGAAAATCTGTCGATGGTTGTTACTATTCTAAGAGTTTGATTTTGAGATAATCGTAAAGCCGGGATGAGTGAATGCAGGACCAGACCACCTGTCACGAATAGAGACTGGGGAAGAACCAAGGAGCATTGACAAAGGATTTCCGAATGCTCAGTTGTTTAGGGTCGGCATGGTCGATGACCATTACGAACAAATCATTCAGTTTTTAGCGACAAGGGAGGCACCGGAAGGGTTCACTACCAATCAGAAGAAGCAGCTAGTTGTCAGAGCTGCAGATTTTCAATTGATTGCGGGACAATTGTACAAGATGGGACCAGATGAGATACTTCGATGATATGTCCTTCCACATGAGTAGGAGAGGATTTTATCGGAAGCTCATGATGGGATCGCTGGGGGACACTATGAAGGACGTGCAACTGCTAGGAATATCCTTCGAGTAGGACGGTGGTGGCCAACCATGCATGGAGATGCTGCAGACTACGCCAAGAGATACGACATATGTCAACGGACAGGGAATCCACCACGAAGGGACAAAATGCCACTAGTACCCCAAGTGACACTGTAGGATTTCAACAAGTGGGCAGTTGATTTTGTGGGACCCATCAACCCACCCGGTAAAAGAATAGGGTTGCACTATATCATCACTGCGATAGACTATTTGACACGATGCGTAGAAGCTACACCAGTGAGAGATTGTTCAGTTGTGACTGCAGCAATATTCCTCTTCGACAATGTGGTCACCAGGTTTGGGTGCCCGAAGATACTGATGAGTGACCAAGGGACTCATTTTGTTAATCAGACGATTACAACAATGACAAAGAAATTTCAAATCTAGCACAAGAAGAGTACTCCCTACCACCCTCAAGCAAATGGGATAATTGAGGCTTTCAATAAGATATTGGAGCATGCAGTCACCAAGGTGTGCAATGTAAACCGAGATGATTTGGATTTGAAAATTCTTGCGATACTTTGGGTGTATCGCACAACATGTAAACGACTAACCAACCATATCCCGTTCAAGCTCGTTTACAGACAGGAAGCAGTCATATTGATGGAATATATTGTACCAAGTTTGCACATCGCAGCAGCCACAGGAATGAGCAACGACGAAGCATTGGAGGAACGATTGGCACAACTAGTACAGCTCGATGAGGACCGGTTCATCGCATGGTTTCATCAGAAGGTAGAAAAGGACCAACAGAAGGCTTGGCACGACCACCATGTTAAACAAAATCACTTTTAGAGAGGAGATACAGTTCTGTTATATGACAGTAAGTTTGCTAAGCACCCAAGTAAGTTACAAATGAATTGGTTAGGTCCCTACATCATAAATTTTGTCACTAACGGAGGTGCAGTGTAGCTACAAAGTTTAGATGGGGTATTGTTTCCTAAGTTGGTCAATGGGAATAGGTTGAAGCCCTATCACCATGATCCGGTGCATAGCAGTTGAGAACCAGAACGAGTGAAAAAAAAAATGAAGACAAAAAGTGGAAGCATGACCAGCTGGGTCGCTTGTCGATGCTTCGCACGATTAGCACGCGGGGGTCAAATCCGAGCATGATTACTGCAGATCAACATCACTAGAAGACAACGAAGAAGTATGATGATAGAATCAGATGGCTATGGGAAAGGTTGTGCAAATGATTGAAGAATCATGCGTCAACGACACGAGGAGCAAGCATAAATACAGGCGCAAAAGATCAGCTGAGCAAGGAAGTATCCATAAGTCGGAAGAGGAGTTTAGTAAAATCCATGCTGCAAATTGATAAGGCAGTAAGTTGAGTGAGAAATTCCAAGAAAGCTGTGGAAATGATTCACTTCATTTCATGCGGAAGCACTCCATGTGCGCTAAGGGCTAGAACGACGAGTGTGCATGAACAATCAATGAAGGAAGAAACACATATACTTGGGAGGAACAGAGATGAGGTCTCACCCAAGATGTCTAAGAGCGTGGTAGTAGTTAGAAGACCCATGGTCCCTGCGACCACCAGAACATCAGGGGCGGAGGCCCACTGGCTCCAGCAGTAGACAACCCAAGGTGCGAAATAGATATGCCAGAGTTGCTGGCCTTCTTCACATCTTGGCAATGGAGACGAACTTTTCCCCAGCCTGCAACAAGCCTGAAGCACAAGAGTCAGCACATGCGAGGTAGATGATCAAGGTTTCCACAGGATGGAGGATGAGTTCGAGAAGTACATAAAAACGAACCAGAGACTGGGGGATGAGTTCGAGAAGTACATGACAACGAGCTCCAGACAGCAAGAAAAGCTTCATAAGTTTAGCACAACGAAGGATGAGAACAATACTAGAGGTGTTCAACTGAGGTGGCTCGAGGGCGAGCCACAAGTTTGTGTTGGGGGCCTGTTGGCACGGGATTAGTCCGCATAAAGTGTGGAAGCCGACAGCTGCGAAAGGGATAATCCACGAAAGAAGGACCAATCATGGAGAACAAGGAAGCGCAAGATTAGTTTAGGTTGTTAGAATTGGTCATGTGGACTGTTTTGTAACTACTTAGTATCATATAAATAGGAGCATGATTGTAAGCCTAAGGGCATCGATTTATCCATCTTTCCATCAATCGATTGATGCAGTTTTGATATGTTTTGTATCTGCGATATGATGTATTAACTGTTTCTGCGAAGGTCATTCCGCAGGTTTTAATGAATGCATGAAGATGTTTGATTATGGTTCTATCTTTGTCTTTGTTTCTGTTAGATGATGAATACGAATGTTTGCGAAATGTTTAATACTCTATGGGTTTGGTAATTGTTGTTTATGCGATCATGTTGTTGCGAATGCCTATTATATGTTGATTCTACGAATGGTGAATATGCGAATTATGAATTGTTAGCATAATGTGAAAGATATAATCTCGGGTTTCGGTTGTTGTAATGTGTGTTTGATGCATGTACTCAACTCTGCTGCAGAAACTTGGTTCCTGCAACCCCCTTCTCCATCTCGGGTGAGACTTCACTCACTTTGCGAGTGTTGCTGGAAATGGTTAAACCTTTCCGGGCCGGTGTGTAAGGGAGTTTGGGTTGGTGTTTGTTGGCGACAGTGCGAAGTGAACCCCTATCGATAGACGCTGCATCAATAGGAAGAATGACAAGGTGAGCCAAAGTGCTATCAGGGGTTAGAAGGCATTTCAATACCTCATATTTTGGAGCGTCTTTTGATATTTTGCACAAAGATCAGGGGCTTGAGGTGTAGTTTGATTGTTGTTTGTTTGGTCATGATATCATATTCATTAAGTTTATCGAAACAAGAATCATACAATTTCAAAATATTCAATAGAAATGAAATTATTAGGGATAAGTTTGCTAAGTGATCGAATACTTCCCTGTGAATCTGAGCGAGGCATTTCCTTAGTCTTTAGTTGGCTGGTGCGTATTCTTCTAACAAATATATTTCATTGGTGAGCATTGATAACCAAATCCTGTTGCAAAATTACCATGTCAGTTAATAAAACATTTCAAACCATATTCATAAATTCAATCTCAGAATGCCTTTCAAATGGTACAATTTTGGAGGTATCATTCACATTGATGGGGCAATAAGAGATATCAACCGGATATCAGATTTGATTTATGAGTTTTGTGTGATCAAAATTTCCAGCCGGTGGTTTATGGGGTATCGATCTTAAAACTATTTTCAGAAATTCGAATCAAAACATTCTTGTGTTATCAATCCTTCACGAATATTCATGAAAGTGTTTTGATTCTTCAATTGATGCCTTATTGATTGTTCATCAATGATTTAACCTTTAATAGTGCAAGTGATTTCTTCTTTAATCGTTAACTAAATAATTTTTCAGACCATACTTTCTTCAAATTGGACATATTTTAAAGGTGGCCTCCTTCATAAAACACATCTGTGTTCATACTCATTCTCATGAAAACAATTAGATGCAACCAGTGAAGACATCTCTTGTGTATACCTTATGAATGTTCAAGTCAATTCAACATATGCATCAAATAAGGGTATCATCTTTATTTCCAAATATCCAAAGGGACAAAATGATCGTGGAGGGAGAAATCTAATCTATCAAACAAAACCCAACACATAAATAACAGCTAGCCTATACAAAGAAAACTATGTCAGTGAAACTCTTATTCTGCAAGCTTAGAAAAAATAAAAGCGATGCTACTCCGAAAGTTGAGCTGAGATTTATTAAACAAAATAAACAAGTAAAGAAAAATCAACACAACATGAGATAAGGCTGAAGCTAACTATCCTAAGATGAAAATAAATGAAATCAAACAAAAGGCTAAAATCAACAAATTTATTTATGTACAACATGTTTCCCTAAATCTAAGAA
The DNA here is from genome assembly GCA_027924585.1 of Larix kaempferi. NCBI lineage: Eukaryota > Viridiplantae > Streptophyta > Pinopsida > Pinales > Pinaceae > Larix > Larix kaempferi. Next base: position 1,305,257 of record BSBM01000590.1, read on the forward strand.
AAATAGTATTTGATTGCTAGGCCGTTAACAGGGAGGTTTTCTTTCCCCCCTTGCAAAAATTTAAACTTATAAGTTGTTGGGCCAAGCTTCTCCACAATCCGATAAGGACCAAGCCACAATTGTTGAAATTTTGTATGTTTTCCCTTTTGTTCATGAGGATGATCCCATTTTAGAACTAGGTATCCTACCTCAAAAATTTTCTTGCCAGATTTCCGTTTATCAAACCATTTTTTAACAATGTCTTGGTGACGGTTGAATCAATCTTTGGCCTTTTTCCGTGCTTCCTCAAGTTTCAGCAGAGTATTAATTTGTGACTGTAAGATTTCATTGTTGGATCCCCGATATGCCTGAGCTAACTGTAGGGAAGTAAGTAGTATGTTTGGGTGAAGAATCAGCCTCTTTCCCATAGACTAAGGTGTAAGGATAAACCCCTAAAGAGTATTTTGGAGTGACCTTATCTTCCCATAAAGCATTGGGAAGGGCTACATGCCAATTTCTTTGGTTTTTCAATAGCTTTTTTCTTCAATATGTGTATGATATTTTTATTGGTGGATTCTGCCAATCCATTCCACTGAGGATAATAGTTATATGAATAATGCAATTTAATTCCTTTTTCCATAGCAAATGTACTTAACTTAGTAGAAGAAAAATAAGATGCATTATAAAAAACTAATGAAATTGGAACCCCAAACCTAGTTATGATGTTTTCTTGCAAAAATATGATGACCACATCTTCATTTACTTTGTGTAAAGGAGTAACTTCAATCCACCTCGTGAAATAATCAGTGGCGGTGAGAATGTACCAGTGTTGCAATGAAGAGTTGGGATTGATTTCCTCGATGCTATCTAAACCCCATTGTTCGAATGGTTCTGAAATGATAACTGGTTTTAGTGGCTCTGCTGATTTTGGTAGTCTGCCAGCACTTCTCTGACATACATCACATATACTTGAATAAGCATGAGCATCTTTAAAAATAGTGGGCCAATAATATCTAGCTCTCAATATTTTATGAGCAGTAGTGTCTCCGGAATAATGTCCCCCTACAGGGCCATCATGTAACTCCTTTACCACTTTCTCTGCATCATCATTTTCAAGACATCTGAGAAAAACTCCATCGTAATTCTTTCTAAAGAGTATTCCATTTCTTATTTGGTATGATGTTGACTTTAATTGGAGTGCTCTTCTTTGCTTTGAATTCCTATGTTCCGAAAAATATCCATTTTGAAGATAATGAATTAAATCTCTGTACCAAGACTCTAGACTGGTGAAAGTGGAACATACTTCAATTAGATTCATCTTTTATTCATTTTCCCATCCATGATCTTTATCAACTGGATTTTTAGTAATCAACTTACATAACCCTTGAACTTTGATGATATTAGTTGGTTTAAATTCTAGGTCATATTCTTGTAGTGAAGTCACCAAATTTTATCTTCTTTCTCCCAAATCCTTCTGAATAAATAGAGATCTGACAGCTAGGTGAGGTATTATAACCTTTGTTCTATTTTTCAGAATGTAAGGTCTGAACTACTCGACTGCCTTGAAAACTGCATATGCTTGTTTGTCTACATTTGGGTAGTTCAGTTCAGCTCCTTATAACCTAGTGCTCATAAAATATATTGGGTATTCATCTCCTTGCTCTCCTTTCTGTGTGAGCACTGTTGCAAGAGAATAATCTGAAGCAAATGTATATATAATAAAATATTTTTCAAAATTTGGATTTCTCAATGAAGGTACATGAGCAATGGCATTTTTTTATATCCTTAAATGCGTTCTTCTCAATATCAGTTCATTTGAACTGCATACTTTGCTTCACCATCTGCTGCAAAGGTTTTATAATTTGTGCAAAATCTGGTGCAGACCTTCGCACAAATTTTATTGTGCCCATAAATGATTGCATAGTTTTCTTATTATGGGGCATGGGAATCTGAGTTCTATATTGAATTCTTTCTGGGTCTATAGAGATTCCCTTTTTAGAGATGATGTGCCCTAACAATTTTCCTTCGAGAACAACAAAGATGCTTTTCTTAGGATTCAAAGATATACCATACTTCTTACAACTTTCAAAAAATTGTTTTAAATGGAAAGCATGAACTTCTCTTTTCTTAGAAAAAACTGTCACATCACCTAAATAAATGACAACACAGTGGTCGACCAAACCTTAGAATGCGATGTCCATGGCCCTTTGAAATGTGGCTCCGACATTCATAAGGCCAAAATGCATTCTTCTATAAGTGAATGTTCCCCATTTTGTGTGAAAGGTAGTCTTGATTCGATCCTGCTCGGCCATTAATACTTGATTATAACCTGAAAATCCATCCAATAGGGAGAACATTTCTGATCCTGATACCATCTGTAAGATTTGTTACATGGGTGGGACCGGATAATTGTCTTTATCTGATACTCTGTTCAATTTTCAAAAATCAACACAGTCTAGTTTCTCTTAATTTTTTTCTTACATGCACCAAGTTTGCCACCCATTCGGAATGTATGATCTTGAAAATAATCTTAGCATCCAACAACTTCTTTAATTCTTTCTGTATTAATGGTTCAAGCATAGGATGCATCTTTCGAAGTTGCTGCTGAAATGGTTTTGCTCCTTGTTTGATGGGTATAACATGATGGATGATGCATGTATCACAAGTCTTCAAATGTTCTTATGTCCACGCAAAAATGTCCTTGTGTTGCTGAATTAGTTTAATAAAATTGCATCTTTCGCCAGGTGAGTAGCATTTTCCCAAATTAACATATTTAGGTTCTAGAAGAGTGGGTTTCCTGATTATCCATGGTCGGCATTTTTATTGTCGACGTTTCGAATCCTGAGGATGAATCCAGTTAAGGATTCGAAACGTCAAAAATAAAAATGCCGACTGTGGATAATCTGGAAACCCACTCTTCTAACACTACACACCACGAAAATATCAAATCTTTACATTTAGGTTCCTTTTATGTCCCTAAGTTCACCAACTCATATTGCATCGAAGAGCTGTTTGTATTGACATTTGCAGGCTTCCTGAACTTGTGTTGTAAGTCAAATAATCCTTCCAAAGTTTGTACTCCTTTTGGCATAAAATTGCCTTTGCTAGTATCCTCATTTCGCAATTCGGACTGGTGCTCATCTTCTTCAATAATGAATTCTTGAAGGTATCCTCATTTGCCATAAAACTGATAATCTGCTCATCATCATCGAACACTCTCAGATTTGTAATGTTGTCAGGTACATATGGCCTGCAAATCCATTCAATAGAACATTTGTCATTGGTTTGTACTAACCGTGAAGCAGAAACAACTAGTAAATCAACAACAGCATTTTGTAATCTAGGAATGGCATTTATGTTAAAAGCATTAAAATTTGATATTAACTTCCATACTTCAGACTGATACCCTTTCAAGTGTGGAGATACACAATGAATGGTGTTTCTTATTTGCCTAACAACTATTTATGAGTCACCAAAAAATTTAAATTCTTAATATTCAAATCAATGGATTTTTTCAATCCTTGAACCAAAGCTTCATATTCAGCCTTATTATTTGTGCATTCAAATTCTAATCTACAAGAGAGAAATTCTCTGTTTCCTTGAGAATCAATAAGAACACAACCAACTCCTTCTCCCTCTTGTGTTTTGGAGCCATCAAAGTATAAAATCCAAAATTTATCATCTAACTCAACTATGTTAGTTGGACTATCTAAGTCAGTAACTAATTCTACTATGTTACAGTCAATATCATCAGCTTGTGCAAATTGAAGGAGATCAGACTGGTTGTCTGAATCATGGCCAACATGTTCTGCCTGATAGTTTCCTTGCTCAATTTCTAAAAAATAATTTCCCAAAATCGAAGATGAAAAATTCACTAGCTCATTTTTTTCCTTCTAACTGAGTCACATTATGTTTCATATGAGGTTCCCTTAATACTTTAATTTGGTACTTCTTATTCTGATAAGGTAGCCATAAATGAGACCAATTTGTTGCGAAATAACCATTCATCTTATTGGACCAATCTCTAATCAGTATCAACCCATAAGCTTATGGAATATCCACTACCATAATATCAATAAATTGACACACTCTTGGATCTGCAACCATTTTGATCAATACATTTTTTATTTCCCTAATAACTTTAACATCAGATTTGTCTAATTGTATAATCTAAGAAGGGGATGAAATGGGTTGTCCATTTATCTTCTTGCAAATAGATAGTGGCATGATGTTATATGAAGCCCTAGAGTCTACCAAGCAATTATGCACATTATAATTGAAGATTTCGAAATTCAAAAGGAAAGGAAGAGTTTGAGATTTCAATTTTCCACTAATATTTGCTTTGTTAATTTTGGTATCGGACTCAACCCTTTCTGACTGTTTATTTACTGTACTGCTTGATTTTACATCAAAAGCTTCTAATAACTTTCTCCTCTATTGTGGCAGGTTACATAATTCAAACACATATATATTTGCTTTAGTTTTCTTGATATATTCTACAATGTCATACCCCATATTATGATTTTCTCCAACCTTTTTACCACTATCAAATTTACTAATTACAAGGTTTACTTGTTTATTGCTTAATGGGTTTGTTTCCTTAATGATCCCAGAATTTGCTTTTGGTTCTGACTGATTTAAACTGTTATTCTTCTTTATGTTTTCTTTGAATGTCTTCATTTTGGGCAGTACCATACTTTGTTCTTCTATTGGTCCCTTACTTCTGGTGGCATAATCCACATATGATATTTGTATTTCTCCCACCTTTTCTTCTTCATCTAAACCCAAAGTTGGTTCCGAATCCCATAATACCAAGGTAGTTTCTTCATTTTGATCTTCCGGTTCATTATATTGGTCTTCTTCCTGATCTTCCTGGTCTAATAGTTGTGTATCTAATAATCAATTCATTACTAGGGTCATTGAATTAATCCATTGTGGGCAATTTTTCTCGGAATGATGCTCTTGATGAAATGTGCAAAAGTGGTCCATGCCAACTTCATTCAAATTGAAAACAACAAAATTATTTAATGGTGGTTGTGATTGTGTGGTTTCTGCCCTTTTCTTATATAAAGGCTTAAATGGTTTTCTTACTGAAGAACTAGCACCCTTTTCTTTTTCCAAATCCACTATTTTATTGGACAAATTTTGAACCATCTTGACTACATTTTCTAATTCATTTGCAGATTCTTCTTTAGGTCTGGTCAATATTAAAGGCTTCTTATTTACTGTAGGTTTTACTTCCAAATCCAAAGAATGTTTGATGATACTGTCTATGTCTGCCTCTACTTTCTTTGCCTCTTCGTAATTTTCTGCTAAAGTAGTTTTAACAGATCTTTTGACAAACATGGCTATGGATGGGAGAAGCGCTGTAGTATAATATTCTACCAATGATTATTCAACAGGTTTAGTTACAGCGCTAAAACTATTCAAAATCATAGTAAATATCTGATTAAACTCTTGAACTTTCTCTTTCTTTTCCATCTGCATAGACAACAATTCTTTCATAAGTGAAGCCACTGTCTTTTGGGTACCAAACTTATTCAAAAAAACCTTTTTCAAAACTATCCCAATCTGCTATAGAATTAGCATGTCAGCTAAAATACCAGGATGATTCTCTTGGTTCAAAGTGTAAGGGAACAATCTACACACTACGTCCTCATGTTCCACATTTATTAGGTTCAATGCCAAGTAAAATCTCTTTAGGTGATCTTCAACAGATATCCCTTTTCCAGGGTCAAACTTAGGTAGAACTCGCTCCGAATGCTTGGTAAAATAATGAAAAGGAGCAACTAGGTTGAGTGGACCTCTGGCTCTCCATGCAGGTGGTTGATTGACACTTTGAGCCATGTTAGCAATACACCTAGGAGAATGTGGGGGTGTATGGGGTGGTGTATGAGGTGGTGTATGAGTCTGTGTGCGTGGAGTAGTGTTTGTTTATGGAGAATTAGGCCTCAATTGATTAATGGGATATGGTATATCTTGTAATGATAAATCAACTAACTCTTCCAAAGATTCCACAAGCACAGAATCCCTAGTTTGTACAACTTGTCTTCTAGGTAGTAAAGGTACCACTGATAATCCACCAAGTTTCGTCACGCATGATCTAGTATGTCTCCTGAAATTGTCTACTTATGTGTGAGGAACATCATATAAACGTTTGGTATGATCATTTTCAGAATCTAACTTTTCTTGATAATCAATTTCAGAAATTAATTCTTCTGGTTTGTTTGTTTCCAATGAAGACCCAAATAAATTTCCTCTTGAAAACAGATTTCCTATGCTAGACATGCATTGGCATCCCTCCTTCTAGTGCCAAAACTGTTGATTCCCGGAAAATCCTAGCATCGACAGTAGGGATTCTTCCCAATGAATAATCTCAATTAGATCACTCACTGTTTGATATGCAGAATCTGTCCGGTTAACGGTCCGACTATTGTAGGTGTGTTTGTTTAATTTTGTACCGGTTGCGGTCCGGCCCACCGTTTATATTTTATGTTTAAGGGTATGAATATGCAAGTGCTTCTAATCTAAGTAATGCATTTAACCTATAATTGATAGGAAAAAACCACACAAATGATGCATAGGTTCTTACCTCCCATCTTACCGCTTCTACCTTATCAATTATCTAAATCTATTCTACACTAAGCTAACCTATCCTTGCAAGGAGCAAATTTAAATAAGAGTAATAATATGAAAATGCTCATACAAATCCAACATATAGCTATTAAGATAAAATATGCACATTCACAGCAGAAAATTACCAAAGATAGCTTTGATTTTAATTAACACAATTTAATACTCTGTTGACACATAGACATTTGCATGGATAAAGAAATTGTTCACCATCATTGAAATAGTTCAACAAAATCATAAAGTTCTCACAACATGAACATAAACAAGAAAAGAAATAGTTCTGCTCTATCAGCCACAACTTTCCACGCAAAATCAGTGCAAGCTTTTCCTAGCGAACAAGTCTTTCCTCATTAGCAGAAAAATAGTTCTCTTACATAACGTATCCAGTCTCTAATTCACTATCAAAAGTTCCTTTTCTAATACCCTTTCCCCATATTTATATTACAAGATAATTTGTCTTGAATGAATGGTCAATTCGGATCCCTCTTCGTCCTTTGGCTTGCCAAATTTGGCTCTTGTTCCAACTATTTCTTCTACGCACGGTCTTTCCACTCCCTTTGCATCCTTTGGATTTCCCGATTTGTCTCTTGTGCCAACTGTTTCCTCTGCGCATAGCCTTTCAGATTCCACTGCGTCATGACTGATCACGCCGGCTTCCTCTGCGTCTTTTGGATTTCCCACTTTGTCCTTTGTGCCTGCGCTTCTTCTGCTCACAACTTTCCAGCTTCCACGCGTAATGAAGAAACTACCAAAATCAATGTATAAGAACAACTCATTTCCCACATAATAATTCCAAACGAAGTGATACTGAGCATAAAATAAATTGCAGAGATATGAGTGTCAATATTGTTTACAAATCAGAAGATTGAAACTTCCATGATCTTGTTTTTGGCCTGAAAATGATAATTAACATAGAGGCGGAAGTCTGGAAAAAGCCCTAAAAATGGCCAAAAAATCATCCTTCCGCAGTCGGAAAAGGCTTAAAAAATGGCCAAAAAAATCGTCCTCCCGCAATCCTCACTGCGGGGTTGCGGGATTGCGGAATTGCGGGTGCCATTTTCCAACGTTCGAAAATTCCGTTGGCAATCGGCAATCCGCAATGCGGGGTTGAAGAATTGCGGGATTACGGGAGTGCGGGAATGTGGAAATGCGGACATGCGGACATGCGGAATGCGAAATGCAGTCCAGAACCCGCAATCAGAAATGCGGGAATGCCGAGGTGCGGGGATGCAGAATGCGGAAAGGCGGGATGCAGGATTGTGGGAATGCAGATTGTGGAGTTGCGGGATACTATTCAACAAACCGGAAAATAAATCCGCAATTAGAACCGTGGAAAAACGAGATTTCGGCATTGCGGAAGTGCGGGATTGCGACATTGCAGAAGTGTGGAAAGTAGGGATTGCGAAATTGCGGAAATGCCTTTTCTTTTGTTTAAGAAAAACTAAGTGTCAGGGTTAAGATAAAACAAACTCCGAGTAAGATCAAAGGATGGGCCCTACAATTTTACAAAAAAATTGGGGATCAGGTTGCAACTGCAACAAAACTTCATTCTCTTTGTTGGAAAATATTGAAGTGTGGTTGACACTAGCTAGAATAACAAGGATTTTAACGTAACAAGCTATTGGGGGTTCACTTTTGGTAGATTAAACAAAACATGATTGGAAGAAGGCATGAGCAACTTACACCTACTAGGGTCATGTCCCTATCATATATTTAGTGTTTTTAATTGTAAGAGGGATGAAGTCCTAAAAGGTTTGATAATGTATCTCATAGATAGTTTTTTACTAGCATTAATTAGATGAAGGTCATATATAAGGCCATGGATCTTATTTTTCCTACATATGGTCTAATTTCTTAGCTTAGGACATCTTGTTATAGGCCATGTTTTGAATGATGGTGTTGACCTCCCAATCCATAATTGTTTAAGCCCTTAGGATTGTCATCTTAAATCAAATATTGTATATAATCCATGTTTGAACAAGAAACAACATCATAAGTGAACAACATAGATTTCAAAGAGTAGTGGTGGTGTCAATAGTCACTATTAGCACTCAATCACTATTATTATAGTTCTACATGTAGATGATGTAGACCAATCTAAGAGATTTCCTATATATAGGTTTAAGTATACGCCTCAAACGCTATATGTATGGTAGCATACACCTCATAATTGTATATATACTATAGAAATATAAGGTTAGAGTGGACCATGTCAACTCCATGTGCCTAGTCAAGTCAACTCCTCCATCAAATCCCTTAATGGATAACTCTCTCTTCATCGTAGAATACATATTTCAACAAGGTTACCTTTATCTTCTTTACGTTTTCAACAATCCTTGTTTGACTTGGTAGTGCTTTATGGTAAAAACTATAGTAACACTATTTTTGGAGCTTGATTTGTCCACACGCAAAATCATTTTGTTTGCTTGAGAGTTGCACTGAAGCTCAAAGAGTATTGCATTTAAAAAAGAAGTAGACTTGTTTCTTTCTCTTAGCAAATTTTGCATCTTGCATCTTGCAATGTTGCAATTAAGGCATAAGCTCAATGGTTGTGAAGTCATTATGGGATTAAAATTTTGGTTATTTATTTTTGGATAGGCCTTACCATTGCAAAGCTACGTGGAATACTTCAAGTCTTTCATATGATAATTTTAATGCTTGTGGTCATGAACATAGAAAAAAGCATAGCGGCCAAGCTTTTGGTTGGAGACTTTTTCCTGTGAATAATTTGTTATTTTACATATTCAGAGTGAAATCTAGTTGACACAAGGAAATGGTTAGTGCAATTATTGTGAGATTCGTGATAACATGGTATTCAATTATTTATTTATTCTAACTAGTTCCAAGGAAACTATCGCTACAACCTCATGGTTTCTTTTAGTGGTTATTGTAGTTGTGATCCTTTCCTACACAATATGCATGCCCAAATCCGCATTGAGAATTTCAATCATATTGGCTCAAATTATATATGACAATCTAGGATTTCCATAGTTAAGATGAGGGATTACACCATTACATGTAAAATGGAAGGTAATCAATATAATTGAGGTTATGTTTTTTTGCCATCACATTCCCTTTTATACCATTCCATATAGAGAAAGTATGCGAACACTCTTCTCAAAATTTTTTTGGTGGAGATTTATGCAGGCATGCATCCATTATTTTTTTGTCATTGTCGGGTATGTGTTATATTATTTGTGTGTGTGGGTTGTGTCACCCTTTGATTTGGGGCAACACCTCGGTTTTTTTGCGGGGTTTTATGCATTTCAACCAAATGTGTAATTTAATCCCGGTTAAGGGATTGGGGTTGTAATATAATCCAGGTTAATGGATTAGGGTTTTGTATGATGTAGAATACCTAAATATTGTATTATGAATGGTTAAGAAAATACAATGAGAAAGTGAGAGGCATAACTCAAACTTTTGTTGGTTTTCTTAGTTAAGGGTTTCCAAGGTAAATATGTATATATCATGTGCATGCCATTGTTTAATCTCTATTTTGCTTAAAAATATGTATGCATGGTTTCACTTTATAGGTTTAAATCTTACATGTGGTGTCTGAGCTCAATTATTTGCTTCATAGGGACACCTTTGTTGCTAAGGGTTCAAATCGTCTGATAGAGCAAGTTTATCTTGGGTATGTGATAAAAATGGGTTTAGTGGGCACTTTGACATGGTGATTCGTGTCTTGAAAGATAATGGCGAGTAGTTATAGAATTGATATCAAGAAATTTAATAGTCAGATCTTTAAGCTATGAAATATTAAAATGGAACATCTCCATGTAGTTCGAGAATAGTGGGTTGCTATGAATCACCTATGAATCTAGGTACAAAACCTATTGCTATGATGAAAGATGACTAAGAGAAACTAGAAGGAAAGGTGAGAAGTACGATTCAAATTTTCTTATAAAATTCAATATTGTTGAATGTCATTGGAGAAGATAACACAAAGAAACTGAGGAATAAGTGAGGGAGTTTGTATCAATCAAAGTCCCTAGTAAACAAGTTGTTTCTTCGAAGGAAGTTGTATCATATTAATATAGATTATAAAGACTCATTGACGGATCATCTAAATGTATTTAATACTCCGCTAATTCAAATTTTCTTTGTTGATATTAATATAGAGGAAGAAGATAAATGTATTACATTATTATGTTCTTTGCAAGAATCTTGGGAAAATCTTATTGTAGCAATTAGTACTGCTACTCAAAGTTTGAGGTTATAGTGGCATCCTTGTTATAATAGGAAATGAGGCGTAAAACCATGGATAGTTAGAGAATGGATTCCTTGTTTATGAGAGGGCGTCCCTAAGATAGAAATAAAAATAAGTCTTCGGTGGGGGGGGATCTAAATCTAAAGGTAGATTTAAATCTCCAGGAAAATATTTAAGGAAATGTTAGAAATGTGGTAAATATGGGGATTATAAGAAGGATTGCAGATCTACAATATTGATAAAGGGAAGGGATACTATTATGCACCAAATTCCTAGTAGAGCATAAAATAAGAAAGAGAGAGTAATCCAATGCCTTAAGAATGAATAAAAGAGATGAATAGGAAGCCTATTCGAGGGAGTAACGTCCTCTTACAATGTATCAAATACATAGGACAAGATGATATGATCCTAAAACTAGGTCAGCTTGGTATATATATATAGGAGACAAAGGGTACAATTCTAATTATAGATGACCATACAGTTACAATTAAGGTCCCAATTGACAAATAAATACAATACTAATATAAAAATATAAATGTAATGTCACAGTAATTAGGGCATAGCATGCCCATCCCCTTCAAACAAGTGTTGTCCTCAACATTTGATTAACTCTGGATGTTTTTGCATGAAGACCCCATATTCCTATGTCACCTCTTCTATTGGCATGTTCTTGCATTTGATAATGTACTTATTAATTGCTAGATTTTGTAGTTGCTTGATCCTCATGTCAAGGATTGTTTCAATTTCAAATATCAATTTCCTTTCTTCATAAATATCTGGTAAAATAGTCTAGACTAGAACATTGTCACCGATTACCTTTTTAAGGCAAGAAACATGGAAGAATGGATGTACATGTGAAGATGGTGGAAACTCCAATTTGTAGGCCATACTTCCAATTCTCTGCAACACCTTATAGGGACCACAGTACTTGGGTGATGATTTTCCTTTTTCTTCTTGAGGGACATCTGTTTGTATCCTAAAAAATACCCAATGTCAAATCACTAACTTCAAATTTCCTTTCTCTATGATGTTGATTTGATTCTTGTTTGATCCTATTTTGTGTTATAGCCAAGATATATTTCAATAGTTGGAGAACCTCTTGTTGGCGCTCTATATGATCCTCCACTGCTTGAACCTTAGCTTTCTCTTTCACAGATGATGTGATGGAAGCAGGATGTTGGCCATAAAGTGCCATGAATGGTGACATTCTTGATGAAGTATGGAAAGATGTCTTGTACCACCATTATGTTAAGGGAAACCACTTAAATCATTGTGTTTGTTTATCATATGCAAAGCAATAAAGATGCCCTTCTAGGCATTTATTAACAATGTCAATTTTCCCATGAGATTAAGGATGGTAAGAGGAGTTGCGAGCCAACTGAGTGCCCAAACAAGAAAAATTTTCCTTCCAAAAATGAACAATGAAAATTGGAAATCTATCACTTACAATAATCTTCGCGATTCCATGTAGCTTTTGAACCATTTCCATGAATGTTGCAACTAATGTACTTGCTTTAAAAGAATGAGAAATAAAGCAGAAATGAGCATATTGTGTGATTCAATCCATTACTACCATGAAGACAATATTTCCTTCTGACTTTGGTAGACTTGTGATAAAATCCATTGGGATCTCTTCCTAATGTTGACTTGGTATGGATAATGGTTGTAGAATACCTAGTGTCTTGATTGTCTCTTATTTGTTTTATTGGCAAACCAACATTCTACCACAAAATTTGGAACATCAGTTTTAAGACCTTCCTAGAAAACATCCTTCTTGATCAAGTGGTTAGTTTTCAGGAACCCTGAATGTCTTCCTATAGGAGAAGTGTGGAATTCCAAAAGGACCTTCTATTTGAATTGAAAATTATTACATAAAATATGGGTGATCTTGGTGCCATAGTGAATCATTCTTCCACACAAATGTATTTAGTGAACTAGGGTCCTCTTGTACTTGTTGAATTATCTTGCATGATTTATGATCTTGTTTCCATTCTGTCCTTGCTTATTGTAACCAATTAGAATACATAATGGAAATAACACATACTAATCCATCTCTGTCATCTTCTTTTCTTGAAAGCGCATCTACCACCACATTTTGTTTTCCCTTTTTGTAGATATTTTGAAGGTCACAACCTAACATATTTGTAACCCATTTTTGTTGCTCTTCTGAAGATAATCATCATTCCAAGAAGTATTTAAGGATGTCATGATTTGTTCTTACCTTGAAGTGTCGTCCTATTAGGTAAGGGTGCCATTTCTTAATTGCATGTAGTATGACCAACAGTTCCTTTCCATATATTGGTTTGAGTAAGTTTTTTCCATCCAATTTGACAACTTTTAGGCAAGAGACCTTCCTTCTTGCATTACAATTGCACCAATCCCATGCCCTAAGGCATCACATTCCACAATAAAAGTTTTTGTGAAATATGGCATGTCCAATATAGTATTTGTACACATAGTCACTTTAAGTTTTTCAAAATTTTTGGTTGCTTCTTGAGTTTAAGAGAATGCCTCCTTTTTTAGTAACCTTGTTAAAGGTGCTTCTATTTGACCATAATTATTGACGAACTTGCGGTAATATCTTTCCAATGTCAAGAGCCCTCTAATATTCTTCAAGGTTTTAGGAATCAACCATTCCATAATAGAATTAATTATGTTAAGGAACACTTTGATACCTTTATTAGATACAATATTACCGAAATATTCCACTTTCTGAACCCCAAAGGCACATTTAGAAGGCTTGACATATAGTTGGTGCTCCTCCAATAGTTTTAATACCATGTCAACATGTTGTACATGCTTTTCCCAAGATTTGATATAGATAAACATATCATCAAAAAACATTAAAAAAATATTGAGGAAGGTTTTAAAAATATAATTCATCAAGCTATGAAATGTGGAAGGTGCATTGATAAGGCCAAATGATATCACCAAAAAATCATAATGACTTCATGTGTTTTGAAGGTTGTTGTCAGAATGTATTCTTTCCTCATTCTGATTTGGTGATATCCAGAACAGAGATCCAACCTGGTAAAGACAATTTCTCCTTGTAATTAATCTAATTATAAAACTTATCTTTAATGTTCATCTTATTGATCTCTATATAATTTGAACACATACACCATGAACCTTCCTTTTTGTGAACCATCATCACTAGTGCATGGAAATCACTTTGTCTAGGTTGAGTGATGTCTACATCTAACATTTATTGAACCATATTTTCAATCTCACTCTTTTGTGCATATGTGTAGGGTATGATGTTAGGTGGGATACTTCGAGGTTGCAAATGAATGTCAGGGTCATGAACTCGAGTTGGTGGGACATTTTCATTTATAGATGATTTTTCAAAGAACACATGGATTTATTTCCTCCAAAATAAATATGAGGTGTTTGATGAATTTAAATAATTTAAATATCTTGTAGAGAATAAGATAGAGAAGAAAATAAAGGTGTTGAGGATAGGTAATGGTAGAGAGTTCTATAGAAATGAATTTGAGGAATTCTATAAGAATGTGAAATAACAAGGCATAAGACTACTCCATACACACCTCAAGGGAATGGAGTTACAAAAAGAATGAATAAAATGTTGATGGAAAAGGAAAGGAGTGTGATCAGTGGTGTTGAGTTAGGACATGAGTTCTGGTAAAAGGCAGTGTATATTACATGTTACTTGGCAAAAAAATCACCCACATCAACATTGGTTTTCAAAAATCCACATGAGGTATGGATTGGTATTGACTATAATCAAAGCTAAAATCAGACTATAGTTAAAGGTCCATACATATTGATTATAGTCAAAGCTAAAATCAAACTCCATTGACCTATGTACAAAGACTTGAATGGATAGAGAAGGAGTTAATAAGGGTTACCTTTTGGTTCTAACCAAAAATCAAACCTCCCCAATAACCATTAGAACCAACAGCAAGAAAATACCAACCAACTAATGACTTTCTTATATTATAAATTAGAAGATCCCCTTTCACCATTACCTATTGGATCATAATGATGTCTAGTTTTTCCAACAACACCAAGCACTTGAGGGACATTTTTTTGGGCTATACCCAAGGGTAGAACTTTCATTGGGAACCAAAAGAAGGGGAAAAAATTGCTCCAAGGGGCCCTATAATGAGTATTTTATTTTCTTGATTCACTTCCTTCATGGATTGTTCCCATGCTAGTTTTAGAGCTGATTTCCTACCCAATTATAGGGGCCCTAAATATTTTTGTGTGCCATGCTCTAAATCCCCCAAGGTTGCTAGATGCAAGGATGTGGCTCCCTTATTATATCAAATAAGATAATGACCCATCCTCTCATAGGGGTTGCAAGAGAATCCATGGCATGACCTTCATGGGAGGGAAAATTATTCACACTAATAGTAGTGGAGGATCTAGAAAAAACTAGTTGTATTTTACCTATAACGCCCCCCCGTCCCTACTCTCTTCAGATTGATAGGTCTTATACCTACCCCTATGAAGTTTCATCTTTTCAAGGACAACGAAATATGATTCTGACACCTCTACCATTTCCAAACCATTTACAAAGGGATAATAAAGAATAAACTTACCAGAAAGATTGAAGTCTTCCAAAACTGGACAACACATAGTCCCTTGACTTGACCAAAGAGGACATAAACCATTAATTGAGCCAAAGATTGTGCGTGAACTTGTCACCTTGGTCGAATATTGGACACAATCCCACTATTAGAGAAATGGGAAAGTCACCAACCCTTAAGTATAATTCTTCCTTTAGGTCTCGTTGAGCCCTCAATAGACCCCCAAGTCACGTAACTTGGGGCCCTACTTTCAATTTCTGGATTATGGATGAATGACCAAAATTCTCTCTCTCCCCAACTATGTGTCTCCAAATTCAACTTGATCCTGACACACCAATGGCTAATATGTTTTTATTGAGTTGTTCCTTGAGTAGTCATTATATTATTAACTATATAGGTACATCCTCTCTGATTTTATCATTCTCCCCCTGATCTCTCTTATCATGTTCGATGCATTGAGTGACTAGGAATACCCCTATGCATGTGATACTTTTTCTAGTTGAACGAATTGTAAACCTTTTTGGTATTTGTGAGTCTTGAGGAACTTAGGTGAAGGAGCTAGATTTAACCTCCTATGCTTATGTTTTTTTGCTTAGGTTTCATCATGAGAGTCTTAGTTCTTATGCATTTCGACAAACCCATGAAGTGGCCTTGAAGCAAAATGCAAAACACTTAGAAAGTTTTCAAAAATCGCTCCTTAATGGAATTTTCTTTGCAAAGTTTTTGCCCCCAAAAGTCTTTTTCGTCGACGTGTCAATGAAGAAAACACCGACATGTCGGCGAGAAAATAATTCTATCTGGAGAGAAATTGCCTCCAAAAAGACAAAAGTTGATCGACATGTCAAAATTCATTATTTTGGCTCAAAATGTCACAGAAAAGATATTTTTGGGCTGAAATGTCGAAGCAAAATCTCCATTTTTGGTTGAATGTTGGAGCGAAAAGTCCATATATGGACGACATGTTGGATTGAGATGTTCATTTCTAGATAACATGGAGGATCAAGATGTTGATTTATGGATGACATGTCACACTGAAATGTCCAGTTTCGGTCGACATTGTGAAAGGTGAACTCATTATTTTGGTCATAACTTTTGACTCCAACCTTACATGTGGTATTTGAGCTCAATTATTTGCTTCATAGGGACACCTTTGTTGCTAAGGGTTCAACTCGTCTGATAGAGCAAGTTTATCTTGGGTATGTGATAAAAATGGGTTTAGTGGGCATTTTGACATGGTGATTCGTGTGTTGAAAGATAATGGTGAGTAGTTATAGAATTGATATCAAGAAATTTAATAGTCAGATCTTTAAGCTATGGAATCTTAAAATGGAACATCTTCATGTAGTTCGAGAATAGTGGGTTGCTATGAATCTAGGTACAAAACCTATTGCTATGGTGAAAGATGACTAAGAGAAACTAGAAGGAAAGGTGAGAAGTACGATTCAAATTTTCTTATCAAATTCAATATTGTTGAATGCCATTGAATAAGATAACACAAAGAAACTGAGGAATAAGTGGGGGAGTTTGTATCAATCAAAGTCCCTAGTAAACAAGTTGTTTCTTCGAAGGAAGTTGTATCATATTAATATAGATGATAATGACTCGTTGACGGATCATCTAAATGTATTTAATACTCTGCTAATTCAAATTTTCTTTGTTGATATTAATATAGAGGAAGAAGATAAATGTATTACATTATTATGTTCTTTGCAAGAATCTTGGGAAATTCTTATTGTAGCAATTGGTATTGCTACTCAAAGTTTGAGGTTATAGTGGAATCCTTGTTATAATAGGAATTGAGGCATAAAACCATGGATAGTTAGAGAATGGATTCCTTGTTTATGAGAGGGCGTCCCCAAGATAGAAATAAAAATAAGTCTTCGGTGGGGAGGGATCTAAATCTAAAGGTAGATTTAAATCTCCAGGAAAATATTTAAGGAAATACTAGAAATGTGGTAAATATGGGAATTATAAGAAGGATTGCAGATCTACAATATTGATAAAGGGAAGGGATACTATTATACACCAAATTCCTAGTAGAGCATAAAATAAGAAAGAGAGAGTAATCCAATGCCTTAAGAATGAATAAAAGAGATGAATAGGAAGCCTATTCGAGGGAGTAACGTCCTCTTACAATGTATCAAATACATAGGACAAGATGTGATGATCCTAAAACTAGGTCAGCTTGGTGTATATATATAGGAGACAAAGGGTACAATTCTAATTATAGATGACCATACAGTTACAATTAAGGTCCCAATTGACAAATAAATACAATACTAATATAAAAATATAAATGTAATGTCACAGTAATTAGGGCATAGCATGCCCATCCCCTTCAAACAAGTGTTGTCCTCAACATTTGATTAACTCTGGACGTTTTTGCATGAAGAACCCATATTCCTATGTCACCTCTTCTATTGGCATGTTCTTCCATTTGATGATGTACTTAGTAATTTCCAGATTTTGTAGTTTCTTGATCCTCATGTAAAGGATTGTTTCAATTTCAAATATCAATTTCCTTTCTTCATAAATATTTGGTAAAATAGTCTAGACTAGAACATTGTCACCAATTACCTTTTTAAGGCAAGAAACATGGAAGAATGGATGTACATGTGAAGATGGAGGAAACTCCAATTTGTAGGCCATACTTCCAATCCTCTGCAACACCTTATAGGGACCACAGTACTTGGGTGATGATTTTCCTTTTTCTTCTTGAGGGACATCTATTTGTATCCTAAAAAATACCCAATGTCCAATCTCCAACTTCAAATTTCCTTTCTCTATGATGTTGATTTGATTCTTGTTTGATCCTATTTTGTGTTATAGCCAAGATATATTTCAATAGTTGGAGAACCTCTTGTTGGTGCTCTATATGATCCTCCACTGCTTGAACCTTAGCTTTCTCTTTCAAGGATGATGTGATGGAAGCAGGATGTTGGCCATAAAGTGCCATGAATGGTGACATTCTTGATGAAGTATGGAAAGATGTGTTGTACCAGCATTATGTTAAGGGAAACCACTTAAATCATTGTGTTTGTTTATCATATGCAAAGCAATAAAGATACCCTTCTAGGCATTTATTAACAATGTCGATTTTCCCATGAGATTAAGGATGCTAAGAGGAGTTGCGAGCCAACTGAGTGCCCAAACAAGAAAATTTTTCCTTCCAAAAATGAACAATGAAAATTGGATCTCTATCACTTACAATAATCTTAGGGATTCCATGTAGCTTTTGAACCATTTCCATGAATGTTTCAACTAATGTACTTGCTTTAAAAGAATGAGAAATAGAGCATAAATGAGCATATTCTATGATTCAATCCATTACTACCATGAAGACAGTATTTCCTTATGACTTTGGTAGACTTGTGATAAAATCCATTGGGATCTCTTCCCAATGTTGACTTGGTATGGATAATAGTTGTAGAATACCTAGTGTCTTGATTGTCTCTTATTTGTTTTATTGGCAAACCAACATTCTACCACAAAATTTGGAACATCAATTTTAAGACCTTCCTAGAAAAAATCCTTCTTGATCAAGTGGTTAGTTTTCAGGAACCTTGAATGTCCTCCTATAGGAGAAGTGTGGAATTCCAAAAGGACTTTCTATTTGAATTGAAAATTATTATATAAAATAAGGGCAATCTTGGTACCATAGTGAATCATTCTTCCACACAAATGTATTTAGTGAACTAGGGTCCTCTTGTACTTGTTGAATTATCTTGCATGCTTTATGCTCTTGTTTCCATTCCGTCCTTGCTTATTGTAACCAATTAGAATACATAATGGAAATAACACATACTAATCCATCTCTATCATCTTCTTTTCTTGAAAGCACATCTACCACCACATTTTGTTTTCCCTTTTTGTAGATATTTTGAAGGTCACAACCTAACATCTTTGTAACCCATTTTTGTTGCTCTTCTGAAGATAATCATCATTCCAAGAAGTATTTAAGGATGTCATGATTTGTTCTTACCTTGAAGTGTCGTCCTATTAGGTAAGGGTGTCATTTCTTAATTGCATGTAGTATGACCAACATTTCCTTTCCATATATTGGTTTGAGTAAGATGTTCCCATTAAATTTGACAACTTTCAAAGGCAATAGACCTTCCTTCTTGCATTAAAATAGCACCAATCCCATGCCCTAAGACATCACATTCCACAATAAAGGTTTTTGTGAAATCAAGCATGTCTAATATAGTATTTGTACACATAGTCACTTTAAGTTTTTCAAAAGTTTTGGTTGCTTCTTGAGTTTAAGAGAATGCCTCCTTTTTTAGTAACCTTGTTAAAGGTGCTTCTATTTGACCATAATTATTGACGAACTTGCGGTAGTATCTTTCCAATATCAAGAGCCCTCTAATATTCTTCAAGGTTTTAGGAATCAACCATTCCATAATAGACTTAATTATGTCAAGGACCACTTTGATACCTTTATTAGATACAATATTAACGAAATATTCCACTTTCTGAACCCAAAAGGCACATTTAGAAGGCTTGACATATAGTTGGTGCTCCTCCAATAGTTTTAATACCATGTCAACATGTTGTACATGCTTTTCCCAAGATTTGATATAGATAAACATATCATCAAAAAACATAAAAAAATCTCGAGGAAGGGTTTAAAAATATAATTCATCAAGATATGAAATGTGGAAGGTGCATTGATAAGGCCAAATGATATCACCAAAAATTCATAATGACTTCATGTGTTTTGAAGGTTGTTGTCAGAATGTATTCTTTCCTCATTCTGATTTGGTGATATCCAGAATAGAGATCCAACTTGGTAAAGACAATTTCTCCCTGTAATTAATCTAATAATCACCAATGACAGTATTACAAAACTTATCTTTAATGTTCATCTTATTGATCTCTATATAATTTGGACACATACACCATGAACCTTCCTTTTTGTGAACCATCATCACTAGTGCATGGAAATCACTTTGTCTAGGTTGAATGATGTCTACATCTAAGATTTATTGAACCATATTTTCAATATCACTCTTTTGTCCATATGTGTAGGGTATGATGTTAGGTGGGACACTTCAAGGTTGCAAATGAATGTCAGGGTCATGAACTCAAGTTGGTGGGCCATTTTCATTTATAGATGATTTTTCAAAGAACACATGGATTTGTTTCCTCCAAAATAAATATGAGGTGTTTGATGAATTTAAATAATTTAAATATCTTGTAGAGAATAAGATAGAGAAGAAAATAAAGGTGTAGACGATAGGTAATGGTACAAAGTTCTGTAGAAATGAATTTGAGGAATTCTATAAGAATGTGAAATAAAAAGGCATAAGAATACTCCATACACACCTCAAGCGAATGGAGTTACAAAAAGAATGAATAAAATGTTGATGGAAAAGGAAAGGAGCATGATCAGTGGTGTTGAGTTAGGACATGAGTTCTGGTAAAAGGCAGTGTATATTACGTGTTACTTGGTAAATCAATCACCCACATCAACATTGGTTTTCAAAACTCCACATGAGGTATGGATTGGTATTGACTATAATCAAAGCTAAAATCAGACTATAGTTCAAGGTCCGTACATATTGATTATAGTCAAAGCTAAAATCAAACTCTCATTGACCTATGTACAAAGACTTGAATGGATAGAGAAAGAGTTAATAAGGGTTGCCTTTTGGTTCTATCCAGAAATCAAACCTCCCCAATAACCATTAGAACCAATAGTAAGAAAATACCAACCAACTAATGACTTTATTATATTATAAATTAGAAGATTCCCTTTCACCATTACCTATTGGATCATAATGATTTCTAGTTTGTCCAACAACACCAAGCACTTGAGGGACATTTTTTTGGGCTATACCCAAGGGTAGAACTTTCATTGGGAACCAAAAGAAGGGGGAAAAATTGCTCCAAGGGGCCCTATAATGAGTATTTTATTTCCTTGATTCACTTCCTTTATGGATTGTTCCCATGCTAAATTTAGAGCTTATTTCCTACCCAATTATAGGGGCCCTAAATATTTTTGTGTGCCATGCTCTAAATCCCCCAAGGTTGCTAGATGCAAGGATGTGGCTCCCTTATTATATCAAATAAGATAATGACCCATCCTCTCATAGGGGTTGCAAGAGAATCCATGGCATGACCTTCATGGGAGGGAAAATTATTCACACTAATAGTAGTGGAGGATCTAGAAAAAACTAGTTGTATTTTACCTATAACGCCCCCTCGTCCCTACTCTCTTCAGATTGATAGGTCTTATACCTACCCCTATGAAGTTTCATCTTTTCAAGGACAATGAAATATGATTCTGACACCTCTACCATTTCCAAACCATTTGCAAAGGGATAAGAAATAATAAACTTACCAGAAAGATTGAAGTCTTCCAAACCTGGACAACACATAGTCCCTTGAGTCGACCAAAGAAGACATAAACCATTAATTGAGCTTGAGATTATGTGTGAACTTGTCACCTTAGTCGAATATTGGACACAATCCCACTATAAGAGAAATGGGAAAGTCACCAACCCTTAAGTATAATTCTTCCTTTAGGTCTCGTTGAGCCCTCAATAGACCCCCAAGTCACGTAACTTGGGGCCCTACTTTCAATTTCTTGATTATGGATGAATGACCAAAATTCTCTCTCTCCCCAACTATGTGTCTCCAAATTCAACTTGATCTTGACACACCAATGGCTAATATGTTTTTATTGATTTGTTCCTTGAGTAGTCATTATATTATTAACTATATAGGTACATCCTCTATGATTTTATCATTCTGTCCCTGATCTCTCTTATCATGTTCGATGCATTGAGTGACTAGGAATACCCCTATGCATGTGATACTTTTTCTAGTTGAACGAATTGTAAACCTTTTTGGTATTTGTGAGTCTTGAGGAACTTAGGTGAAGGAGATAGATTTAACCTCCTATGCTTATGTTTTCTTGCTTAGGTTTCATCATGAGAGTCTTATTTCTTATGCATTTCGACAAACCCATGAGGTGGCCTTGAAGCAAAATGCAAAACACTTAGATAGTTTTCAAAAATCGCTCCTTAATGGAATTTTCTTTGCAAATTTTTTGCTCCCAAAAGTATTTTTCGTCGACGTGTCAGCGAAGAAAACACCGACATGTCGGCGAGAAAAAATTCTATCTAGAGAGACATTGCCTCCCAAAAGAAAAAAGCATATCGACATGTCAAAATTCATTATTTTGGCTCAAAATGTGATAGAAAAGATATTTTTGGGCTGAAATATCGAAGCAAAATATCCATTTTGGATTGAAATGTTGGAGCAAAAAGTCCATTTATGGACGACATATTGGATTGAGATGTTCATTTCTAGATAACATGGAGGATCGAGATGTTGATTTATGGATGACATGTCACACTGAAATGTCCAGTTTTGGTCGACATTGTGAAAGGTGAACTCATTATTTTGGTCATAACTTTTGACTCCAACCTCCATTTTGGGAGTTCTTTACATGATTGGAAAGGTATAGGAGAGATATATAAATTTTCTAGTATATTTTTTCTCATATGACCTAACAAAAGGTTTGTAAATTGAAAGGAAAGATAAGGGCACATCGGTGGAGCCAAAAAAGACCAAGTTGAGTTATGGGATGGCCCTAAAACTTGGTAGCACAAAATTTTCACCTAGTTTGTCTATGAAACTATTATAAAATAAATAAACGTCAACTCAAAGGAGTAAACTTTAGAAACTTAATAAGTTTTCAATCAACTTCCTTAGGTGAACTGCAAATTGCTAAAGTACAATATATTTGAATTTTATATATATGGTCAACTTATCTTTCTTGTGGTAAT
This sequence comes from Larix kaempferi, assembly GCA_027924585.1. NCBI lineage: Eukaryota > Viridiplantae > Streptophyta > Pinopsida > Pinales > Pinaceae > Larix > Larix kaempferi. Next base: position 1,328,434 of record BSBM01000590.1, read on the forward strand.
GTCTAGGTACTAGTGCCAAAGAAGATAATTGACATTTGATTAAGTGATGGAACCACAAACACTAGACTTTATGGTGAGGAAGTCTATGAGGCATGCAACCTATGCCCTGAGGAAAGGATAAAACTATTAACGATGAGAGGTATGAAGAATTAGAAGACTTATGCATTGAATTTGTTCAAGAAAGCCTAGCTAGCCACCAAACCACATGACGAATCAATATTATCACTTTTCTTCAAGGATGAACCAATATATTTATTATACATATGTTCATATTTATACTTGTTTCCTTGCACCCTTCACTATTTCTAAATTTCAATTGTAAAATGTGGATATCCCTCTTTAGAAAAAGTCAAATTATTAAAGGGCACCACATGTAAGATTAAAGGGTGCCTTTACTTATTTTCAAGTAGTCACTACAAGGAAAAAACCTTCTAGCGGAATCTCCAACATAAAAATCATTTTTATCCATTTATAGGGGTGGAGGGAAACCATAGGTTTTTGTGGATGTTTTGTCTCCAACGCGCTTCTTATATATAAATGCACTGGTGCGCTTCAAAATACATAGGAGAATCAAAGAGTTTAATTGTCCCATCGTTTAAATTTTGATTTCAAAATTAAGTTAATAAATAAAACCGTTGGTGCACATAACATAGATATAAGCACCGATGCACTTTATACAAATCGCAACAATATATTTTTTTAAATAAAAACAAAATCGACAATTTACAGTGTGTTTATAAAAAATAACCATATTGTGTGCTTTTATTTAACAATACGCACTAGTGTGTTTTATCAAAATGAAATGAACTAATTGAAATGATTTAAAATTTTTAAAAATAATATATATATTACCCAGTGCGTAATATGCCTAAAAATGCACTGGTCATAGTGCACATTGGTGCGTTACCTCGAAATGCACCGGATAATTAAAATGTCCCGTAAATATTTTCATAAAAAAACCAAAACTAATGGTTTGCACCACAAATATAGACGCACGAGTGTGTTTGATATAAGTGCACCATCTTACTTATACTAAAATTTTTATTCTGGAATCACTTTATCTAAAATAAACTAATCAATGCATTTCTTTTTACTTTTAATCAATGCATTTCTTTTTACCTACACATACTGGTGGGTTTTGTTGAAGTAGATGCATCGATGAGTCGTAACAGTTTACATTGCATTGCGCTAGGGTAAAATATAAAATAATGGTTGTAAAAATCTATTTTTTATTGCTACAGTGCTTCTCTAGAGTTGTACAAGCACCAATGCTCAAGCATATAGAGAAGTGCCCCATGTTACCACTGTACTTGTCGGTTTCTATGCATTCGGTTTTGATTTTTGGTTGTTTTGGAATTTCCAAACAACCAATATTTTTCATTTTTCCCATACTCCACAACCATGCCTCCTTGGTGTGAAAGGCACTAGGCAAATCAATTCTTATCCTCCAATTTAAAATTTTAGTAGATTAAATTTTGAAATTTAGCTTTGTAAGAGTAGAATTCTCAAAAAATTTAAAACATTTCCACCGGTGTGTAACCAAATCTCAGAACATGCCGCTTTATTGTGTGCTTATAGGTGGCACCACCATCGATGCACTCATTCACGCAACGTGCACTGGCGTATATGCACCAAACTTGGTGTAATTAAACCTATAAATGCACACCTCATTTACAGTGCATGCCATCATGCACCGTCCACACTATGTATGTAGGCACACCATTAACGATGCATCTCATTAAATTATATTCACCAGTAACATATTTAAATTATGAAAAATATAATGTAAAAAAAAAACTAAATTCCAACCAGTGCATTATTTGGTGCACCGTCGATGGTGGGTTATTGGGTGCATCATGTATAGTGCATTATTGGGTGCACCATGGACGACACATATATGTATAATAGATGCACTGATGTCATATATTATACGAAAAAACCTTTAACTTGGAAAATGTGTACATTGGCGCATTGTTGGTAGTGTGTTTACTAGAGCAATGTAAAGTTATCAGTGCGTTTACTTATATTATATGCACCGATAACATATTTAAAATTTGAAAACCCTAGAACTTACTAGTGCATTAGCTAGCGCACCGCTAATGTAAAACATAAATCCTAATTGCCGAATGATGCATTATATGGCACACCATTTCCGATGCGTATCTCTCTCTCTCTCTCTTTATATATATATATCTTTATATATATATATATTAAACGAACTTGCATCATATATTAAAATATAAAACCCAAAACTCGTTGGTGCATTCATTGTCACATAGTTATGTCAAGCACTCTTAATGCTGCTACCCCTTTGGCATAGTCATCGGTGCATTGTAGGATTGTAGGAGCACCGATTTTATTTTTCTATTGTTTTGAATTTAGTTTCATGTTTTTTTTAAGATTTTAGGTGCACTTTTCTGGTGCATTTTGAGGAATATGAACGCACCCTGTGTCGGTGTGTTTGTTTACAGTGCACACTGATAGAAATATGTGCACCACTTATAGTGCTTCTTTAAAACAATGTGCACCATTATCAACTTGCCTATTTTAAAAGTTATGCACCATTGATGAAATTGTTTGTTGGCCCCTAAATTTTTTGAAAAAGTTATTATTAGTATTTCATTTACCTATTTTGTATTGTATTAATTTGAATCATGATGAAATTTGTATGTAAATTAGGGATAGGAAGCAGCGACACAACCACCATAGGTTGACTCATATAATGTCATCCGGGTGTGGATGATGAGGGAGAGGGAGAGGGATATGGTTCCTCGACCTATTTCTAATGATACTCACCATTTATTATTTTTAGGTTGGCCTCATCAAGTTATATGAGGACGATAATTCACTAAGGGGCCAAACTGAGTTATTGGCAGAGTTGATCCATTAATGGGATCATGACATGAAGGACTTTAGGGTTGGTTTGGATATTTGGTACCAGCCCATGGAGGAGTATTTTTACTTTATTACATGTTTAACTAGGAGGGGGGAGGACTTTCCCCATTTTCCCGATCTACCATCTAGTGCTGCAACTAACAGTCAGTTGAGGTATGTTCAATGATTCGTTAGTGATGATATTACTTGTCCCAAGGAGTTCCAAGTGAGTGGGGGACAATTGAGGCTACAAGGATTTTGGTCAAAGGAGGCCAGGTGCTTGAGCTTGTTTGTTACTCTGATATCCCACCATCTCACTAATGGGAAATGCATTAGCTGTGCTATGTTATATTTTGTAGAGAGTTTACTGTTGATGCCTAGGATAATCAAGTGGGATACTATTTTTTGATGATAGTTGTCACGTCCCCATCTTGACCCTATTGCATTAAAATGTAAATGATGTAATATTGTTATAAAATCATGGTGAGGAGCTCAAGGCCAAGGCCCCACCATTGATTTATTGATGCATATGGTTTGCATGCTAGACAGGCACATTGGAATTTCAACATCATGTAAAAATACATTTTAATAAAATACCCACAACTAGCTATGCAATGCAACAAAGAGATGGGGGCATGATTTTACAAGGAATTGGGAGGGAAAACATTCAAACCCTTGGAGCCAATCAAGTCAAGCCAAGTGTCAATGAGAGAACCCATCAAACCCTCAACTACCCATGTTGACTTTGGTACCCAATCATTGATTTCTCCCAAGAGTTGGTTGAGGTAGTTAATGCCTTGGGGAATGAGAGGTATGGCTGCCCAATTTTGGGTATGGGCAAGCCACCCTGCATGGGAAATCGCGTTTTGCTTCTTGGGCAAGAAAAGAGCCAGAAAATTGCTCCCCAAGCCATTATCCATCAACCACTCTTCCTCCCTCACGAGTTCAGAGCTACCTGGGCGTTTTCCATCCATGTTTTTGAGGTGTTTTCCTCCATTCTCCCAGCGGAGAAGGGCATTTTTTTGTATTGTATACTAGTGGGGAAGAAGGGGAATGGAATTGGGGTTCCATTGAGACCATTCTGGCTGTTACATGCTGAGATGGTTGGGGAGAAATTGTTTTTCCTCCCTGTGAATGTTTTTCCTCATTCCACAATTCGTTTTTGGATGGAAACGATTTGGGGAAAGCCCAAAACCATGGCCATCCTATTGGTAAATCCATTGCTTTGGCTTGAGCTTGAGTGTAGGCCTCCAGGGTTCAAATGTAGCCTGATAAACCTAGCTATGAACTGGCTTGGCTCAAATGAGATGATTAATTGGGATGTGCATGAGCTTGAATGTCCCCTTTTCCTTGTAAGAATCATGCCCAGCTCGGGGGTGGCCTTCGGACGGACTGAGTATATGCCGTCGAAGAGCCTATGGTTGGGTGGAACGTTGCAGCGACATAGCTAGTTGTTTGGGACCAATTGCACAATGAAGATAAGTGTTTTTCTATCTATTTGTTTTTCCTCTGCAATGTATAATTTAATGATTATTTTGATATGCTGGTTGTGAACAAAATATGTGTGTGTGGATGAGTTTATTTCCGCTGTGCAATCTTGGTTGTTTTCCATCTGCACACATCTCTCTTATTGTTGAGAATCTAATGAACTTGACTGAGTTTTATGTGAAAGCCCCAGAGATTGGCAGCATGTTCCCTCCCTTGCCTTGGATGGATGGGTGGGTACGTGACAATAGTTTTTTATTGCTTTAGACGACTGTCATAGCTAGTTGCATGGGAGGCAATTATTCCCCTTTGCCTCATAGTTATTTACTCTATTTTTTGAGAGGTTACTAACGACTTGGCCCACATTTGAGTCTACATTTGGCTGCAAGCCAACTAGACCTATGACTGATGTACTATGCACATCTAGGGGAAAGCATTTCCCAAGAGAGGGCAACGCGAGATCATGTGTAGGGTGGTCGGTGCATATGTTTTGGCGATGTTGCGCATTCAGGATCGACATTCAATCATCGATTGTGTACAATATCCATCTATAGGGATCAATTGCAGAGGGTGTGCGAACATTTGATTTACTTGGGACGAGCCAACGTATTTGAGGGGTAATATGATCATTATATTTTCATTATTGTAGTTGCATAATTTTTATCTTATTTAATGCACATGTAATTAATTATAATATTTTGTTTAAATTGTCTAATTATTGTACTTGTCCACTATTTTGCAGATATTGGCTTGTTTTGCGAGGATGAGCCACCATTGCAATATGTGGATATGGATGAGGCAGATGATCCCGGTGATGACCATAGACTTGGCATGGAGAAACATAGGCCAACTGCTAGATTCTATCACTGTGTGGCACATTGTTTATGTGACTATATGTCTTGACACAGGCTGGATCCTGTATGATCTCTAGATATCTCATGAGACCCCAAGATCTCTGCCATTTGGTCCACCATTCCTCATGATATGAAAATATTGATGCTTCATATTGTCAGTGCTATTAGGTTCATTGAGGATTTGAGGGTTATTCCATAGCCATCTTCCGAGGATGATTTTCCTCCACCTCCTCCTCCACCTCCTCCATTCACTGGTCGAGCAACTGTTGGATCATCCAATGCCAGACATGCATCTACTTCTTATCCACCACCACCATCCCCTCCTTTAGCATCTGCACCACTGTCATATCCTCTTCCAACATCCCCACCACCATCCATTGATGCCCCATCCATCGATCCATTAATCCCACCACTTAGATCCCCTCCAGTAGTAGGCCCACCACCATCCACTATTGCCCCATCCATAGATCCATTAGTCCCACCACCGTGATCCCTTCCTTCAACATTTCCACCACCATCCACTGATCCATTAGTCCCACCACCGCCATCCCCTCCTCCAATAGGCCCATCACCATCCACTGATTCATTTGTCCCACCATCCATTGATACACCATGATATTTACAGGATATACATCTTTCTATTAGGTATGTTGTCACATAACACAAGGTAGTGGTGTACACTCCACCCCTTCTGGAGTACATGGGGTTGATGAGTCTGGATCTAGTAGTGGACCTAGCAAGTATATTTGATTGTTGAGATATGGGTCAACATCTATATTTATTTTTGATATGTATATTTCACTTCAGATGTATATGTGATTCATTTTCATATCATGTTCATGTTCATGTTATTTGATTTGTAAATTATGCCTTTTCATATGATGTTCGTGTTGATGTTGTTTGATTTGAATTGTAAATTATGCATTTTCTTATATTATGTATTTTCATATCATGTTCATGTCGATATTACTAGATATGGATGATTGGAGTAATATGTTTTAGAAAAATTCATTTATGGAAGTGGGTAAACCATAAGATAAATTTCAAATCAATTAATTTGAAATATGTAATTGAATTTTTATCCGACTCCGTGGCATGCTCATTGAATGTTAATTAAAAAATATATTGTTTGTAATAGTAATTTAATAAGTTTGAGTTATTCCTAAAATGAAATTTATATTAACAATGTGAAATCTACAATACAGCTAATTCCCTGCCAATGTCAATGTTATAAGACGGACAAAAAGATAAATATTAAGTGGAAGAAAGCTAAATATTAAGACGCCGATTTATGCTAACGATTAAGATGTCGACCCAATATGCTTCAAGTTGTATTGTATTCGGGAAATGTATGTAATTTGGATATTTGTGCATAGATTTTCAATAAGATGGGAATATTTGGTGTTGAGAAGCCATTTCCTCTTATCACTCTTTTGTTATTTACTTTAGACAATGGGATGCTTTATTCGTTTGAGTCTGCAATGCACAACGAGTATATTACGAATTGTTGGATCCTCGGAGTCTTTTGATCGTGCATCTACATCTAAAAATATAAGAAGAAATTTGATACAAAATGTGAATAAGAAAACCAAGTTTTCTTATTCCACCAACCTCCACATTTCAAAATTTAAAATGATAATAACCATCACATTAATCGTGCTAAGGTCGGTAGATATTTATATGAAAACTCTTTAAAAAACAAAATATAATAACGAACAATAACAGAAAGTCTAAGATCGACCTCTGTATAATAACAAACATGAACATAAAATTAGTATATGATACAGTGTGATTGTCATGGGGATTATTTTGGTTTTAATTACAATGTGAAGGAGAAGCAAAAATGAGGCAAGGACATTGAATTAAGTCTGGTTCATAATATTTACAAAGACAACCAGTGTGGAGATTGGATAATCTCAATTTACAAAAAAAATCAATGCACAGACTTGATAATCTCAAACTGATGGTTTATTTATAATTTAAAACACTCAACCACTCATTTAACACGAATAACTTAAAGAATCCATTTCTGTGATGTCTTGGTCGAGAGCGGAAGCTTGGCTCGTATTGCGGATGAAACTAGACACTATCGCCGACCAAGAAAGCATATGCAACAAAGATCTCGTAGTCGCGTCTATCTACAATATTGATAGAACAAGGTCACTTTATTGTCTATAAGTGACTCTTCATTGTGTCTCGCACTTAAATTATTTGGATTGGTCAGGGAAGCCACGGTGTGATAAGATTTTCTACCTACGGATAAGAAGAAAATCTCTTGTATATTACAATGGCTCCCTTAAATCAATCCAAGATAGAAATAAAACAAATGGGGTTTTATTTTCCAAGATTTAAAGCGCTCGAGCATTCATAATAAGAAAGGAGATAAAGGTAGATGTCTTACCTTGATCCAAATGATTATCTTCGCTTCCCTATGTTGATTTGGTCCTTTGCTTGATGATCCAAATAAGAGAACCTGTGGACAAAGAAGAAGAGGAGAAAATCTACTTTCCTACACAAACATGTTAGGGTAAATCTCTCTAATTAAACAAGCACAAATTGAAATATTTCAACATGAAACACACAATTTTGGAGAATAGGCCAAGTTCTTTATTAGAAATCCAAAGAGGAAGTGATACAATACAGCATTATACTTGACAGCTTCCGACAACATCTCCTCTTTTGCCTTTCAACAAGCCACCTTTGAGAACCTTGAGAACATAAGGACTTCTTCACAGGTAGATATGCAACTATAGTTCAGACTTAGTCTCTACGTGTATAATCTCAAAAACCAAAGAGCAATGGCCTTGATATAGGGTGAAGGAGCCCAACCAACATGGAGAAGAGTGTAAATTTCCTTAAAACCCAACTAGGGCTAAAAACATGCCAATTAATTGCTACCAATAACCACACATGGATTTCTTCACTATGCAACGGAATAATAAATACTGAAAGAAATATAGCAGCAATCACATCAATAGAGACAACTCAGTCTTTTTGGGTATAAACCCCTAGACAAAACCCAAGATGGGAAAACCGGTGCAACAGTATGAGAGTATATTTTATTTTAGAAAATATGGAGCCTTTTACAAATCAGAAAATCGATTTTTCAGCCCACAATGGCAAAATCGAATCACATAGAAATATTGAGAAAAACATGTCAAATGGGCACAGATCCCAATGCAACAACTCTGTTGTAGCTGTATGTCATGTACGACCTGCTGTACGAAATCTGTACAGATTGTACGTCCTGACGGCTGTACAGAATCCTCTGCCTTCTCACGCTGTCTCTCTCACTTTTCTGTGCCTTCTTCTTCTTCGAATGGTTGCTCCTCCATCTTCTTCGTCAAAACTCTTTTTCTCACACTTCTCTTTCTCCGTCTCTGTCGGAATGCAATTGTATCCTCTCCACCAATTGACCTTTCTTTTATAACTCATTGGCCAATTGAATAACCTAATTTCACTATAAATCTATGGTTGAGATCCTCCAGTGAAATCAATGGCCAAGATTAAATTAGCCTTCACTTTATTATTTTTCACTTTTACTTTATAAATAAAGTGTTCCAATAAGTAAATAATTAATTGGATCACTTTAATTAATTTTCCAAAGTAAACTTAGGAAAAGTTAATTAAATACAATTGGCTTCCAATTACTATCTTCTGTATGCAAGGACACATGCATGCAGGAAGACCTTCCTTCGTTGTCGCTTTCTAATAAAGAGTGTGGATCAAGAGAGGAATATGTGGATCTAGTTAGGATAACATGGATCTCATAACTCCAAACATTCTTTACAAGGAAAAACAAGATTGGATCTCGAAGGTATGATGGGATTCTTGAGATAAGGGACCCTATATCCAAGGAATAACTAACTCACCAAAATTATCGTGCCCAGACACTGAGCAAGGCATGAAATAGTTGTAATTTTCGCGCCCTACAGTTGAGCATAATGCGAAAATTTGGAATTTTCACACCTCTATGGTTCAGCGTGGCGCAAAAATTCTTCCATAGATGGTTGGAAGTGGCTAGGTGAAGTGGAATTCAGATTTAAGAAGTTAGGTGAATTCTCCAACTTGAATGTATAATGAGTTTAACACATGAAAATGGGTTTAACACACCTAGGAGATCATGGAATTTCACGCTTCCCATGGTGGTAAGGCATGCATGACCGAAAATGGCGAACTGAGGTTTAACAGGTGCCCGCTAAAGTGTGAGGTCAAAAAAGTATGATGGCTGAAGTACTTTACCAATTTGCAGATTATCAAAGATGACATGAAGAAAAGGTTAGAGGAGAGCTGCAGAAAACCAACGTACTCTGATCATCCCCGAGGCGGGCATCCCCATGCTCGGAATAGACTAACTGAGAACATGACTTCCAACCAATACATTGCATATCCATGTTGACATCGACTGAGAACATGACTGTTGACTCACAGTATGGACATAATCATGGCTATTATGAAACAAGCATAGATCCATGATGACATAACAACATGACCACGACCAATACGAGAGTGGATCTGTGTGACAATACATCAAACATTCTCCATCGCAACCTAGGTATGACATGTGGAGATAACCCAAGGTATTCTACTCGATCCAAAGTGATACGAACCTAACATGGTAGGAACCACTTTATTACCAAAGTGATGTGATTACAATGTGTTGAAGTCTAACATGGTAGGAACCACTTGATTACCGGTCAATAATGTGAATCGTTAACAAGCGCAAGGGAAATCACCGATGATGATAATGATCCCCAAGGTACCATAGTACATCCCATCGAAATGTGAATAAATGAGATGTATTTGAACATTCGTGGAATATTCTAGTCAGAGGCCAATGCTATAAACCTATTGCTGAAAGTGAGGAAATCTACCATTGAGGCACCCAGGTCCCAAGGTATTGAATTGGTTCCTAAGTCCAACTCTCGGATGATGAGCTGATGTCAACATGAATGGACTTGTTGAGGGCGGGCCATAATGATTCCCACATAATCGACACAAAACCATCACAAGGTGATGATGGAAGAAGATATAGGTAAATGTTGACACAAGGATGAAAAGTTGACGATATTGCGAAAGGTTGACTCAGGATAACACTTTCCTTTGAACATACAATGGCATGACATATGACTTGGTAGCATTGACACGAGGAGGTAAAAATCAAAACGTAATACGACGAAAACTATAGTGTTCTTTGGATAACTCAAAGGATAAGAAGACTCATGACTTTGATTATGACTCAAGGACAAGCTGAATACCCAACCGTCATACAAGACACAAATAGATGCCATGTTCAAAGGTAATGACTCACTATTATCGTAATAGTCAAATTCGATCCATTCTCCCATTTCCCCATCATGATTGACGAGTACCTCTTTGTTTTTTAATGAGCTTGAGGAGGATAACAGATGCTCAATATAGCTCATCTTCAGATGAGTCCAACCTTGCACATTTTACAAACCCAAGGAAGGATAGGTTCGGTCCCATAAGGGTCCTTCGATGCTTAATTTTAAGAGTCCAAAGAAGGTAAACTCAATGATTTTTCATGTTTAGAGAGTTTGAAATAATCTACAGAAGACTCTGGTATTGAATTTTTTGTAAAATTTAGTCCTTAGGCCCAAAAAAGTATAAAATAATACATAGAGGAACTCTCTTAGTCAACAGTTGACTAAGGTATACCTTTTTCGTAAATAGTTTAAACGGTCCGAAAAATGGGTAAACTATGACTAGATAGACAAGCTTTTAAATAATTTTACAAGCATGAAAGAGACAATTTCAATTGGAAATCGTTTCCTATTTCGAGAGTCTGAAAAGAGATTAAAGGAGACTCCACGGGGTTCCTTTTTCGTGAGTTAATCTCCCTAGTCCGAAAAAAAGAAAATAATACTAGGTTGATACTTTCCTCATCGTTTTACGAGCATGAGTAAAGCAGACTAAGCTCGACACTTTTTTACTTAGTTTTATCAAGCACGACTAAAGTGTGAAAAGCACTTGGAATCTCTTTCATGTTTCAGATCCAGAGCCCGAAAGAGAAAAATGTGAGCTCGAAAAGGTCATCAAACGATTCCTCTGCTATGAACACCCTTAATGAACCTGCCCAAACCTGGTCAAAACCCTAGAAAATAACATTAGAAAATAAAAATATGTGGAAAAGGTGTTTAAACAAAGGTCATAAATGTGAATATAGCTAAAAAATAGCTAGTTCCACTAGTATAAAAGAGAGTAAAATGTAAAACAAGTCATTTTCACCTTGTCATTTTTACCTTTGTTGGGGACCAATTTTCAACTGAAGATTTCGGGAGATCCAGGGCGTCATTCGAGCCACCGTTTGAAGCGGGTTAGTCCTCTGGCTTCGCTCTTTCATTTGATGCCTTTTTTTTTTCATATTGTTTTGGGAGAGAAGCAAGCACTCTAGGGCACAATTTTGTGCGCCCAGGAATTTTTGTGTCCTCGCTATATCTTGAAGCGCAAAAATTCTCAATTTTTTTCGTGTTCTGGGCTGTGGTAGGCACGCAAAAACTGATAATTTGTGCATCCTAGGCTATTTCTAGGGTGAAAAAATACACATAAGTGAATTTTCAAGAGTTTTCCTCTCCTCGATTGGGAAAAAAATTGCTTCAAGGCTCTAATCATGGTTTCCTTTAATGATTTTCATGAGTTTCCAAGACAGAGAGTGACAATGATTGAATGGAAAGAGAGAGCGCATGAGGGGGATGAACGAGATGCCCTCAATGATGATTCTACTTTGTCCGCACTTAGAGAGTGTGGATTGTTGAAGTTCTTCAAGACAAGAGGTATCATGAAACAAGGGACTCTTCTGAACCACTTGATAGAAATGTGAAACCCAGAGCTACTAGCTTTCTGAATAGGAGAGCATATCCTCGAGATATAGATTGAGGACATATAGTTCTTGATCGGTCTCTCTAGAAGAGGGGCACGATTCAATATAGTTGGGCATCATAGCACCGAAGAGAATACAGAGGACTACATAGATCAGTATTGCAGATTGGGATCTCGCAAGAAAAGCAGGAAGATACTCATAACTGATGTGAGAAATATTCCTTTGAGAACGGCCTTGTATACCATTGCATGAGTAGCTGGGAGTGTAGGGCCTCATCATGTTACAAAGACCCAAATGAATTATGCCTTGGAGTGTATGGAGCCAAGGATGTTTAATTGGTGTGAGGGAGTTATGGTCAACATTAAGGACCAGGTCACCAAGTGTCGCACGAGACAAATCAAGCAGTTCGGGTATGGAATAATTCTATTCACCTTCTTTTTAGAGAGGGTGCCACTACTACGCCCGCAAATAAATAGACCTTGTCTTCCTCCATCCAAGCCACAAATGGGGCGGTGGAGTGATTATGCTAGGAAACTAGGTGGGATGAAAATCTTATCATTCAGAGCCAACTTCTTCTCATGGCTATAGGAACAGATAGTGATGATCGAGGATTACCATTATGCTGGGGTAGACTTCCGTGGTGATATTGAATTGGATCAACCAGAGGACGAAGACTGGGATGATTTAGGTATGTGACTTTTACATGTGTTTTTTAGATTTTTGAAACATTTTTTTTTTTTGTCGTGCAAAAGAACTAATATGTACATGTGTGATGTTGCAGATCGTGGACCAGCGAGGCCAACATGATCTTCACCACTGCGGTGACAGGGAGGAGAGTTCCAAGTAGAGGAGGCTGAGGCAGGAGGACTCTGTGATGTAGAGTGGAACCTCGAGGGACTGACTATGGGGGTCCCTCCTATGAGGTTGCCCAAGATTCTGTATCATATGCAGAGGCATATTGTGGGTGTGCCCGAGCGTATAGGTCTCCTACTCCACCGCGTTTCTAGAGCGATAGTATGTTATCACGAGAACCATGCTCCTCGTGACTAGGTCTAGGTAGTGGATGTTCTAGTATTAGCATAATTTATATGATGTACGAGCGGTAGTCCTGATTTTGTATGGGCGATAGTCCCAATTTTGTTCTTTAGCACATTTTTCTCTTTTGTGACATGATTAAACTTTTTACATGATATATACACAGACCTATATCTCGGTTATTTACTTATGATGATTTGTACTTTGCATCATTTACATTTTTTCAATGATGATGATATTTGTTATGTATGAGCTAGATGCCAATTTAACACGTAGTTAGCTAATGAATCAACCACTGTGTTTCATTCCCTTGGTATGTGTTGATATGAAATATAATCAAACAATATTTCAAGGAGGCATATTCTTCGATACAAATGAAGTAACGTGCAGTCGCGGATGGTGTAAACGTGATTTATATGAGACACCATGAGTTGGGAATCCAGGTGGACTATAAGATCATCAATACCAAGAGAGGATGCTTCAATGAGAATCCCAATTATTGCACGGTATACTACAATGTTGTTAGTTGCTGAACCTAAGTAGATTCCACTTGAGGTGATTAACTTGTCAATGGGGGAATAGATCACCCATGATGTAGAAGAAAGATTCTGGGTGTGTCGACTAGATTCGTCCATGAATCTGGAATACACCGACATCTGCGCATGAAAGCACAAATCGGGATAAATAGTCACGGATGAGATAAGACCCTAACACGCAAAAAGAAATCAAAATAACACAAATAAATACACTACGTACATAGTGCATATGCAGGATATCCTTATGCATAAAATATCTTCAAGTAGATCCCATTGCGAGGCTATCCTAAAGATACTCCATTACAGTCAACTATCTCGTAGGTCCCTTTCTCCATAACTTGTTTCACAATATAGGGACCATACCACATAGACTCAAGCTTACCTTTCCCTAGTTTGTCATGCATCTGGTCATAGGTCAAAAATAGGTCACCTTCATTAAAGGTACAAGGCTAAATTTTTTTATCATATTGGGCCTTGATCTGATTTTTATGAGCTTCGTTCGTGAGTGCGGCATCGTGATGAGTTACATTAAGCTTGCTCATGTGCAGAAATAGTTCCTCCTCTGTAGTGGTGCTTGGCAAGAGTTCCACGACTAGTTGGAGGGATGGGATTTCACATTGAATCAGAAGTATCGCATCCAAACCATAGACCAGTTGAAAGGGTGTGAACTTGGTTGAGTTTTAAACGGAGGTCCTATAGGTCCATAGAACTGAGAAGAGAGCCAAGTGCCAATTTGACTTCTGAGTTCCCACCATGCGCTAGATATTTTTTTAAGACCTTGTTAACTGCCTCTACTTGTCCATTGGCATGGGGGTAATTAGGAGATGCGTTTTCATGATGAAAACCCAATTTGGTGCTTAGCTCAGCCATCATCCAATTTCTGAAATGGGAGCCATTTTCAGTTACGATGGCTTGAGGGACTCCGAACCTAGAAATGATGTGATTGAACACGAAGAGTGTTGTCATTTTTCCATCTTCAGCATATACAGGCATAGCCTCATCCCACTTAGTAAAATAGTCAACTGATACGATGACATAACTATGCCCCCCGGCTGAGGTAGGCTTACAATGCATGAAATTGATGCCCCATTTTGAGAAAGGGCCTACGAAAATCACAGGATGTAGTGGATCTTGATGGGAGCATTTCTTTGAGTGAAAGAATTGGCATGGTGGACACTGCTTTACCACTTCGATGCAATATTTGAAGATATATGTCCAGAAGTATCCAACGTGCATAATCTTCTAGGTTGTAGCCATCCCAGAAAGGTGACCACCACAAGCTCTAGAGTGACAATCATTAAGTACACGTTCGACTCCATCTAAATTCAAGCATCGACACAAGATCGAATCATTACCACGTCGATACAAAGTATCACCAATGATCAGGTAATATTTGGCGTGGTGTCGGATGCGACGACGCTCATCGCGAGAGAGACTAGACCGAAATCGTTGGTTTTGGAGATACAAAATAATATCTCCAGACCAGGGATTAGACGTGCCAATGAGGAACAATGTCTCATCAGGAAGAGATTCAATGGGCTCAGATTCTTCACTGACACGGGGAAGAGTACATATTAGCTCGAAAAAGACCAACAATTTCTTAGATGTTTCCTTTTCAAATTCCAAATCAAACTCCTATAGGACCACGATCCAATGGGAGTATTTGCCTCCAAGCACTTGGTGTGTGAGGATATAATACATGGGATTGAAATTGGCGATGACGGTTGTCTTGCGGAGCAAGATGTAATGTCGAAATCTATGGACATCGAAAACGATTGCCAGAGCCAGTTTCTCCACATGTGAATAGCGCATTTCATAATCAATGAGACTCTTACTAAGATAATATATCACATGTTCATTACCACTATCATCCTCCTGTACTAACACCATGCTAATGGTAGAAGTGGAGGCTACGAGATATAAAATATAATCTTGTGTGTAGTCGAAGGGTTGTAACATGGGAGCATTAGTCAAGGCCTTTTTCAAATTTTCAAAAGATTGTTGAGCTTCGTAATCCCAAACGAATGGGACGTTCTTATTAAGTTGTTTCATGTAGCCCTAAGTAATCGCAACAAAATTGCAAACAAAGCGGCATAAAAAGTTTGTGTGCCCTTGCAAACTTTAGAGTTCTGGAATATCAGTGGGGGAAAGTAAGGCTAAAATGGCCTCCACCTTCAAAGGGTCGATTCGAATATCATCCTTGGAGACTATGAAACCAAATAGTCTGTCGGATTCAACACAGAACACGTATTTGTGTGGATTCAAGAGGATCTTATAATGGCGACACCGTAGAAAAATTAATCTAAGATGGTCGGGATGATCTTCTCATTGAATGGAATGAGCAGGTAAGTCATCCAAATAAGGATCCACAATATGCTTGATATCGTGAAATGCGTAAGACATGGCCCATTAAAATGTAGCCCCAACGTTCTTTAGGACAAAAGGTAACTTCCGATATGCGAAAGTTTCCCACGGGAAGATGAAATCCGTTTTATGCTGGTCAACCGAGAGTATCTCTATCTGATTGTATCCAGAGAAGCCATCCATAAAGGAAATGACAACATTTCCGGCACAGTTATCGATGATTTGGTATATAAAAGGGGTAGGATAGTTGTCGCTGGGACAAGCTTTATTTAGATCTCTATAATCAACACAAACCCTAATAGTGTCATGTTTCTTAGCGATAGGGAAAATATTGGACACCCAGTCTATCAATGGGACAGGATAAATGAAACTAGCTTTGAGAAGCTTTTCCACTTCTACCTTTATGGCTGCAATTTTCCTAGGTGGGCTAGTCAAAGTTTCTACCGAATAGGTCGTGCGCCGGGATAGGTTTTGATTTCATGGACTACTATAGAGGGGTCAATGCCCGACATTTCTTCATAACTCCAAGCGAATATGTCGCGGAACTCCTTAAACAAGGCTATATAAAATTTGACCTCTATTGGTGTACATGTTTTTCCTATGTGGATGTGTTCCACGACACCAGGTTTCACTGATATGTCAATGGGGACTGTTTCCGCAATGTTACTTAAATTTCCCTTTGAGAGTACATTATGAGTGAGGATGGGAGATTGAGGAATTGGGACAATATCAGATGAAACGAGGGATGTGATATTAGTTTCCACCGTTTGGAGATCAAGTAGGAAAGAGGACCTATGATGGTAATCTTCCTACAGAGTATCATCGATGCAAGTTATTTCCATTATTGACTCGTCTGATGGAAAAGTTTGTAGGATGTAATCAGAAGAAGGAAAGGATGAATCTATCCAAGACGGTGGGGGATCGGGGTTTGATGCCACATGATGGTGGTCATAAAATTTGATACAGTCTAAAGCATACTGAATTGCATGATATGTCGCCTCATTTAAGTTTAGAGGCATGCAATCACCAAGTGTTTCACATTCAGAGGGAATTGGTACTACCCGAGAGTCGTGAGATTCATGGGATCGTAGTACACTAGAAGAGATCATATTGGTAGTAGAAACTGGGGGTGGTAGCTCCGAGAAGACTCTGATAATGGAAGAGTCTTTGTTAGGAACCTGTGTCAACGCTTCTCTTTAATTTGTTAGTATATTGTTGTTGGACGCATATGCTTTGTAATTCGTCCCGTAGTATTATATGTTCCATGGTATTGATCCTTAGTTTGTATTAGCCCATAGCATTATCTGTTCCATGGTATTGATCCATAGCATTAGAGGCATATGATTTGTAAGTCGTCCCGTAGATTATATGTTCCATGGTATTGATCCATAGTATTGGCGCATAGACTTAATATATAAGTACGTGTTGAGGCCGATGAAGGCATCGAGAAGTTATTTGTATTGAGCTTGCTCAAAGGAGGTTTCCCCCTCGAAGTGGCCCGCGATCAATAAATATATTCTGTGTTCTGTTATTTCTGATATATCGTGCATTTTCATTGATTAGTTGTTGGAGGTTCCTCACATCTGGTATCATAGCACTTTCTTGGGATCGTTGGGTTGAAATTCTGCCATTTTTTTTTCGCAACTATATTATTCCTTTCAATTACAAGTTCGGATTTGGGAATAATCCCTATCTGCTTAACTGTGGGAAGTACTTGGGAATAGCCATAAAAATCATTGTGAGGAGTACCACAGGAACCCCGAAGTAGCTGGACCATTGAGAGGACCTGCCAGTGAAAAGGGCAATGACCCCTACCTGATTGACTAGTTCCCACTCGTGAGGTAAACCAAGAGTTGTCGTTTGTGGCAAAGCGGTTATCAGTTTTACCTGAGCTGTGGAGTGAGGGGTACTGCCCCAATATGCAAGCCGTTAGATAGCATTGGTGGCCGAGTGAATCCCCTAAACCGTTAGGAATCCAAGCATACCTGGGGTCCATATCTATTTTTTAGCTGATAAATAGCCGATTACATCTGTCCATAACTGTTGCAGATCAATTCCAAGCCGTTGCAGACCCATTCTGAAAAAAAAAAAAGTATAAAATTTTGTTTTTCACCATATCTTCTTTGTTTTAACTCCGTTTCCCTTGAAAATTCACAGGCACCCCTACAATACCATTCTGCATATTTCATTCCTAAAGACCCTATCTCAAATTCCACTTCTCGTAACCAGAAATCCCACATTTGTCTATTTTTAGGGTTCCCGTAACTTCTTCGATTTTCACCCAATCACCTTCAAATTTTACCAAAGTGTTCCTTTCCTATTTATGTTTCTTTGTCCCTATTTGAAAAAATTTCCCATTCTTTCACCCACTTCTGAAATCCCCATTTTTTGCTTCCCTGTCCATTAGAAAGTGTCAAAAACCTAGTCAAACCCCAATTACCCATCAGATTTTTTCCCAAATTCAAATTTTCCTTTACTAAAGAAGCTTCTGCTTTTGTTTTTCTACCCATTCACAAAAAAAAACTCCTGGTTATGGTTGTTACCCGCGCAGGAGCCCAAATCATGGAGGAAGAACTTGCAGCCCTCAAAACCAAACTCCAAGATCTGGATGAAAAATTTATCAGCCTCCATCTTCAGCATTTAGCCATGAACAATTAGAATCTTCTGCAGACACTGGGTTCTCTTCTTCCAGCAATTTTCGTGGGTCGAAGCTTGATTTTTCTCGCTTCAATGGTAATGATCTATCTGGATGGATATACCGGGCAGAACAATATTTCAGTCTGCATAATACTTTTGATGTCCACAAAGTTCCACTTGCATCCTTTCATTTGGAACAGTAAGCCCTTCAATGGTACTGTTTGTACATCAAGGCTCATGACGAGCCAAAATGGACAGATTTTTGCCACCTCCTTTTGCAACAATTTGGTCCTAGTGCTTTTGATGACTTCACAAGAGCACTCACTAAACTTCGCCAAATTGGCACTGTGAGAGAGTATCAAACAAAAATTGAGAAACTGGCCAATCACAAAGAATGATTTTCTTATGAATTCTACAGGAGTTGTTTTATCAGTGGTCTCAAGGATGAAATCCACTCAAAGGTTAAAATGTTATGTCCCAACACAATGATGGAAGTCCTATGGTTGGCTAAGTTGGTGGAGTACAAGATCAGATCCCAACAACGCTCCAAATCCACTTTTGTTCCATTCAAAAATAACCTCCCATCACACCAGCTCCTCGACCAACTCCTATCAAGCATTTTTCTGAAGCAGAGATGTAGGCATGTAGAGAAAAAGGGATTTGTTATAATTGTGATGAGAAATTCACTCGGGGACATAGATGTGTTGAGCAACAACTCTATCTCTTTGATGTGGATTCTCCGCATGCCTATGAACTTGGTGAAGAAGCTCTAGAAACAATAGATGTTCAGTTCGACATTCAGCAGCCTCCTGTTGACCCTCCATCTTCGGACGACCACCCAAAGATATATCTCCATGCTGTAGCTGGATTCACCACCCCACAAACAATGCAGTTCAGGGGTTACTTCAATAATATCCGTCTTACAATACTCATTGATTCCGATAGCACTCATAACTTCATTGACCCTCGGATCGCCAAACAGGTTGATTGTTTTGTCCATCCTTGGTTCAACTTTGAAGTCATGATTGCCAACGGGGGCACCTTACCTTGCAAGGGGAAGTGTCGTAATGTGCGCATCTCTATGGAATCTTATAACCCGCACTCTGACATGTTTTCCTTGTCCTTAGGTGGATGTGATGTGGTTTTTGGCGCTCAATGCTTACGCAAACTTGGCCCCATATTATGGGATTTTGCTGAACTTTGGATGTAGTTTTCAGTTAATGGGAAAAAAACACATTTACGGGATTCAACCAGGGTCTCTCTGCATCATCAATTCACATTGCCTAGAAAATATCTTTAAGAAGAATTCACATGGTGTCATCGCTCAGCTCCATTCCATTCAGATGCATCCATCAATGGTCTCCACTACTCCTTTGGATCTACCACACATTTTGGATAGATATGCAGGTGTCTTTGCTGAACTAGTGGAATTTCCGCCTTCAAGAGACCTTTCCAGTAAGAATTTAGCCGCATATACATCTGATAAGGAAAGGATGGCTATTCTGCATGCAGTACAAAAGTGGCAACCATACCTATTAGGGAATTATTTCTGCATCAAGACTGATCACCAGAGTCTGAAATATTTCCTAGAACAACGGGTCTCCTCCCCAGCACAGCTGAAATGGGTTAGCAAACTCGTGGGTTATGCCTATGAGATCACTTACAAGAAGGGTAAGGACAATCTGGTGGCGGATGCTCTTTTTTGCACATTTGCTGACCAAGTTTCTCTTTCATCTATTTCTATGCCTATTCCAAATTGGTTGCAATCTGTTCAACAGGGCTATGTCAATGAATCCTAATTATCTCAAATCATCCAACAGTTGGCCAAAAACCCTTCTACTGTACCGCATTACTCTTGGTATGTTCCAACTGAAATTACCAATAAATGTTTGGAAACTTATCTTCGTTGCTTCACCTCCAAACAAAAACCTCAATGGGCGAAGTGGATCTCTCTCGCTGAATGGTGGTACGATAATGCAACTAAAATGACTCCATATGAAGCAATCTATGGTCAGGCACCACCATTTTTTCTTCCATACACCCTCAACAGTTCACCAGTTCAAAAAATTGACTCAGTTCTTCGAAACGGCGATAGGATTCTTTGCATTTTGTAGGACAATCTTCACATGGCAAGAATTCGAATGAAACAACAAATCGATCAGCACCATTATGACCACACTTTTCAAGCAGGTGATATGGTTTTTCTTTGTCTACATCCTTCCAAGCAATCCTACCTAAAACTCAAAGGGCGTCATAAGCTCGCTCCAAATTTCTATGGACCCTATAAGGTTCTTCAGAATATTGGGTCTGTTGCTTATAAATTGGAACTTCCTCTTTCTTCCCGCATTCATCCAGTATTTCATGTCTCTTGTCTGACGAAAGTTCTTGGCACCAACATCAGAAGACAAACTATTTTACCATAACTAGATAATGAAGGATCCATCCTTTTGGATCCGAAGGCCATCCTCAATAGGCGCACTCGCCAGCTTCGCTCTCGATCTATCACATGGGTATTAATTCAGTGGCACAGAATGCAACGAGAGGATGCTACATGGGAACCACTCCTTCATATTCAACATCAATTTCCACATCTAAAGCTTTGAGGACAAAGCTTTTTCTGAGGGGGAGGGGATGATAGGAACCCGTGCCAACCCTTATCTTTA
This sequence comes from Larix kaempferi, assembly GCA_027924585.1. Classification (NCBI taxonomy): domain Eukaryota; kingdom Viridiplantae; phylum Streptophyta; class Pinopsida; order Pinales; family Pinaceae; genus Larix; species Larix kaempferi. Next base: position 1,349,723 of record BSBM01000590.1, read on the forward strand.
CTTTGTTAGTATATTGTTGTTGGACGCATATGCTTTGTAAGTCATCCCTTAGTATTATATGTTCCATGGTATTGATCCTTAGTTTGTATTATCCCATAGTATTATCTGTTCCATGGTATTGATCCATAGTATTGGATGCATATGCTTTGTATGTCGTCCCGTAGCATTATATGTTCCATGGTATTGATCCATAGTATTGGCGCATAGACTTAGTATATAAGTACATGTTGAGGCCAATTAAGGCATCAAGAAGTTATTTGTATTGAGCTTGCTCAAAGGAGGTTTCCCCCTCGAAGTGGCCTGCGATCAATAATCTATTCCATGTTCTATTATTTCTGATATATCGTGCATTTTAATTTATTAGTTGTTGGAGGTTCCTCACAGTCTTTCCACAGTCCAACACCAATGTCTTCATAATGATGTTGAGATTGTGTCAACAATGAGACATTGTTAATGTTGTTGGAATGAATATCCAGGGTGCAAAAATCAAGTTGGTCGATGGTAACAATCTTTCCTTGATGAGGAAACGGCACCAAGTGAAAGATTGAAGATGCTACCGAATTCATAGCATAAAACCAATTTCAACCAAGTACGATATTATAATCTAATGTAGCATCAACTATTTCCACATGGATGGAGACAATCTTACTCCCCAGTTCTATGGCTAATGATGGTATGAGTCTGTGTGGTTGGAAACCACGCCTGTCGAAGGATTTTAAAGTAGTAGGAGAATGAGTTGCTTCAGGAGAGCCAATATCCCTCTAGCAAGACAAGGACATAATGGAAGTGGAGGAACCTTCGTCCAAAACGGTACGATGGATGTTATTCCCACAAATCTTAGTGTGGATCTGGAAAGCTAATTAATGGGAAAGCCTCGGTTTGAAATATTGCAAATTAAACATTACAATGTTGTAAGCTTCAGGTTCCATGGCTCCAAGTGCTGACAACAAGATTCGACGCTGACTAGGACAATGTTGTAGAACTGTGAGAGTTGAGATGGCATAGGGTGCTTGAGCTAAGTCCTTAAAAATATTGTAATTTTGAGTAGCTCGCGCACTTGGATTGAATGTCACTTTTCGAATGGTGGCCTTTGGCGGGTGCAACATAGTGTCAGGAATAGGCCTTTCAATATTAAGAGAGCCAGAGGGTGGAGGGGTGAGGGAATAATATTCCAAAGGAGATTTATCCGTAGAGATCCCATTTTTGTTCAACTTTGGAACATAGTCATAAGTCTTTGTCCTGTTGGAAAGATGAACAATCTCATTACTCATCATGAGGATATCTCAGGTAGCAGATGACTCAGGTTGATTGGAGTCATTTGTAGTTCCCCCTTGCGGAGGAGTGTGCGCAATCATTTGCTTTTGTTGAGATGGGAAAGGGCCAGTTAACACTATCGGGTGGGAAGAACCTTTCACAAATTTATTGACTTCCTCACGGTAAGGACATTATTTTGTATAATGGTCCTCCTGACAAACCAGACAAGGAAACTTAGCTTTCCTCTCGGGTTTATTTTCAGCATTGGTTTCTTGGGGTTTTCGATTCTCCTGCTGGGTGGAAGATTTCTTGGATTTTCCTCGATTTTTCTTCTTCTTGCCTTCGGATTGTTGTGATGAGGATTGAACCGCATTCACCTCAGAGGATTGAGCAGGGGAAGCATTGTTTTTTGTGTTGTAAGCAACTTGATTCTGTGATGGAATGGAGGTAGATTGACTTGATTTTCCACTCGTATTTGGGGTAGGCTAGGCCTTTACAGAACCAACTATGCCATCAACCGGTGGTTTGGTGGTGGGCCTGGAAGGATCGTTGGTAGGACGTGGAGTGTTGGGGATCAACTCGTATAAGGTTCTATACCGAGAATATACTAAGTCCATATATTGTGTGCGACTGATCGCTTGCTCTTCGGTGACAATGCCTCCCATTGAACGTTTCTCGCGATAGGTGGCATTAGTGATTTGGTGAACCAATCAGTGCACAACTGATCAAGGATGGGGGCCTTTATTAATATTCAGCACCTCCTCCACTCATGTATATTATCGGATATGTGAGTGGAAGTGGATTTTCATAATGAAGTCAATAGGTCCGCACTAGTTTCGTACCTAATCGGTAATTGAAAATGTGTAAGGAACTGCATAGAGAGAGTTGAAGTCTCAGAAGGAGAATTGTGGAAGCTCGATATACCATTTAGCTGCCATCCCGGTGAGTGTTCGTTGGAAGAGTCGTAGACGTATGGAATCATCCATCAGTGAGTTCAAAGAACACCAAAGATGGAATTCCATAACATGATTCTTCAGGTCTTCCCCTGGTTTCCCATCAAATTTAGGATATCAGATCGTAGTTTGGCATGGATGGGTGGCTAGTGAGATTCGTGCCAAATGGGATCATTGATTAATCTAGACAAGTCCAGCAATTCCAATATTTCCAGGAAGGGAAGTTTCCTATTCGATTGCGGGTAAGAATAATATTGATGGGGTGCTGGAATGCCCATGGGGCCCTACACTAAAGGTTGTTGTACATTATACCCATACATGTTACCCACGGGGTAATGCTGGAAGCTTTGTACATTGGGGACCATCATGCTAACTGATTTTTTACTAGGATTCAATGGATTGACCGAAGGTTGATTGGGAATCAAAGAGTTAATCGATTGTTGAAAGTTCTGCATCATAGGGTTAACAGGTGGAGGTGTAGGAGGGGGTGGGATCCATTGACTACCCATGATGCCTGCATTAGGCGGAGGCATTGAAGGAGGTGGATACCATGGATTATCTACAACTCCATGATTAAGGGGTGGAACAACTCCTTGCTGAGGAGGGGGCATTGGGGGAGGTGGAACCCATTGATGATTTGCAACGCCTTGATTAAAAGGTGGCATCGGATGGGGTGGGATCCATTGATTATTACTGATACAGGGGTAAGGTAAACTAGGATGTAAGTTAGGATTGGGGGTATAAAAAATTGAAATTGGTTTGTTTTCCCCCCGACAAGATTTTGGTTTCCTACCATGGGTTTCCCTCTAACAGGTGGTTATTGTTGTTGTGCCCATGAGGTAGGAGGTCCTATTGGTGGAGGTTTATTACTAATTGTGCTAGGTACATAAATAAAAGGTTTCCCTACGTATATGGTGTAGATCGTCGTTGAAGATTGACCTCCAGTTATGACCAACATTCCAATATAAGAGGTTTGAGAACTCCCAACTGGAGCGTTCAAAATGGTTGATTGAGTAGTTTGGGTAACTGCGTAAGTGTTGCTAACTTGTGAAGATGAATGTGTGCCTAATCCGGTGACTACGGGTAATGAAGGGACATTGGGATTAGTCCTTTGGTTAGAAACGGTCCCTAAAGAATGAACAAGAATTTCACTTGGTAATACAAGTGGGAAATTTCTAGGGGGAGGTTCTGGAGTTAACTGGCATAGACATTGGAAAGGTGTGAAAATCCTCGAGGGATTGGCCCAAAGTAATGTTCCATGAATATGACGACGAAACAAAAATATCCACTATTGTCAGGTCATCAGGAACGGGTTGGGTAGACACCCAATTTGTGGGCCCAAAAAAACCTACTAAAGACATGGCATAAGTGGAATCATGGGGAGCGGATTGGAGAATTCTTACACTAGAAGGTTTTACCACTTCAGAAGTTGAAGGCAATGAAATTCCTGAGTTCAGGGGACCCAGCCTTTGTGTTGCTTCATGCCTAAATGTGTCTGTTGCTACACATTCACGATATAAAGCAACGATTTCTGCGTGTATGGATGCCATAATTTCTTGACCTGTGGGAAGTTTAGAGGTTGGCATTCCTAATTTTCTTCTACTAGAGTATTTAGATTGTAAACTGGTTACAACAAGGGAAGAAGGTATCACAGTTGGTGCTACCAACTAGACTAATGGTTGGTTAAAATTTCCAGCTAACTGAATGGTTGTAGAAGGAGATGGATCTGGTTCTTCAACGACTTCAATATATCCCCTCGGGAAGGTCACCTTGTGATGGAATTTATGGTATTACACTACTTTCCGATGCGACACTAACTTCAGGAGTGATACTAACTTCTGGAGTGATACTAACTTTTGGAGCGATACTACCTTCTGGTGCAATGTTGACCTCTGGTGCTACACTAACTTGTGGTATTACAACATCTTGCGGCGCTGCAGTAACTTGTGGTGTTGCACTAGATTGTCCCGAGACATCCTCCCGTGCAGTATTTATTTTGGTAGGAGGAGCTTGGGTACGTGGAGGTGGTGGTTGACTAGTCCTAGGGGCGGATGGTTTAGGACTCAATCCTTGTTGTCTCCGGGATTTCCATGGATCCACCATGGAACAAAACTAGGTGATGTGTGCTAAGTCTCAAGAAAATAACTCAAAAAACCTAAAGCAACTGAGCGTGCGAAAGGGGAGCTAGACAAAAAAGAGGCACACAGGACAAAAAGCAAGCTCAAAAAACTCTACTGAAACTGATGTCACAGTAAGCGAGCTACAACAAAGCGGCCATAAATCCAACAAGCAACACTACCTAAGAAGAAATATACCTCCTACAAGGCAAAGGAGCAAGTAGTCACCTTGATAAAAGCTGGAGACCTCAACAAATCATATCCCCCGCAAGGTGATGAAATCCAAGTCAGACAATATTGTGGTAGATATGCCCCATCAAAGGCCCGCTGGCTCAAGACTCTTTGGCATCACCGACCTCAATGTAACTCACCCGCATCCGCCATGGCTCAGAGCTTCCTTTCCTTCGATATTCCTCTTCACCTTTGTCTACCTTTGGAATTTTTCTCTTTGTAATAACACCTAACTTCAACCTTTTAAATCGAGTTTGGCTACTCTTCAAACTCAATTCTATGAATAATTTTATTTAATGGGGAAATTCGATGAATTCAAAGCTACACTAAGATTGATTAAGGATGCCTTGTTCACTAACAACTTGCAGAATTTGAGTAATTCTCCTATCTATCCTTATTATCAACAATTTCTTAGCTTAAAGATACATGGCACGAGGATGGAGTCTCCTCTATATTGCAGGAAAAATCAATTAGTATGGGGATGATGCGAATGATTTATAAAATATAAGGCACTTATCATTCAAAGAATCAGAAGGGTCTAGCACTATGCATAAAGAAGAATATTAATGACTATTCTTGATAATGTCGTGCCAGTGAAACCTACTTCTTCTAAACAACCTTCTAGCTTATCAATGTATATGTTGAAAAGGGTGTGGGAGAGGTGGAAACCTTGCTTAACTCCAATCTTACAAATTTTAATATCTTTTGACCAACTCTCTATGTTCTTAAACATGTCAATGGCATTCTCGTATAACCTTATCGTATTAGCTCTCAACTCGAATGGAACCTTTAACTCTTATAATCTATTCCATATAGGTTATTTCTAAGCATTGTACATCAAAATATTTTCTAAATTCCACAAAGCAACAAAATAGATAAAACTTAATAGAACTTAAATTTAAACCCATTACTCTTTATAAACCAATCACATAACTCCATATCCTTAACGGATTTAATTTTATATGATCTCAAATTGAATTTCTCTACAGTTTTGAGGTTGTCTAGAAGTTGGAAAATAAATTCACATTTCACAGTTGGAAAATAATTACTTCGTAGTTGAAAACTAAGGACTTATCCCTAAATCATATATTTAGGTCATGAATAAATATCTAAATTGTGAAATTCAGTTCACACCAAGATCTGATCAAGAAATTACACACTCTCACAAAATATCTCACACAACTAGTCAAGAACACAGAAAATTACTCACAATAGATACAAACTGTATTACTCTCATGAATAAAATACATCAGCCAACCTTGGGAAATTAAATGGCCGTCAATATATAATGTTTACATCAGAGATTTGAATGGCTAAAGATGCCATTTGGATCCTTACAAAAGTAGACTTACTAAAATGATGCAAAACCCCCCTATGTGGCAAGTGTGTTCTCCAAGTCACACCAAAGGCTCACGAATTTCTGATTTAGTGATTAGATAGTGATGTGTGATGAAAAAACATGCTAAATCCCAAAAATGGAAGGAAGAAACATCAAGGAGTGAAAGTGGTCCAAAATACACTTTCCCTAATCAACTAACTTTTCACCTTTCACCCAAAAGCAGTAAAAAGCAAGAATGCACCATTCTCACCATAATCTTATCCAGAATCAGTAGGAATGCGCCCAAGTGATTTAGGAAACTTGTGGTCCACACCAGGAAGGCTTTTGGTCCCCCCAAAGATGCCTTGTGGTCCACACAATGACTCATATGCCAACTATTTAGTCTAATACATAGTAATTAATCATAAAATGATTAATTAATGTCTCTAATGTATTAATTGGCATAGAAGTGGGTTTTAATTATTCCAACATAAATGGTATATTTGGGGATTAAGAAACTTAATTATATCTTCAAACATAAATTAAGAATCCATATTTCATAACTAAATACTTATATGTTCTAATTATAGATATCCATGGTGTTCTTAAGAATGTACATAAATTAATTATATTTATTAATCATGTTTAATAGATTGGTGATGGATTTATATTGGAAAGAATGAGTAATAGTTTGCATAATTGTGTATGTCTACAATTCATACGTGTTTTAAATTAAATGTCTACGCATCAACAATGAAATTATCTTAGTTTTAGGTTCAACTTGATATTTAGAGTGATATTCATTGATCTTCTAATATAAATTGTTTTCATAGATTGTTGACTATCTATTAGTTGTCTTACTTCATGCGTAAATGTAACATCCCTCCTTTTTGACCTAACGAATTGTAAGAATGTAAATAATTATTTTAAAATCGTTTCTGGTGAGGAGCTCAAGGCCAAGGCCCCACTAGTAAACGATGTGTCTAATGGTGTTTATTTTAAGATTGTAAAACTAGGTGGCAGACCTTGGTCACTTGAAGTAGTGACGCCACGACGGGAATGTAAATTTGCACTAGAGAATATAGGTCGACGATGACCTATGTCACCATAATACCCATAGGTATTTGGGGTAAAGTGGTCTAGTGACGATCACTCGTTAAAATACGAATGCTAAGAATGCCCACCTAAGTAAGGTCAAACCTAAACTAAGTAACAAAATGATTATTCCTAGTAAGGATACCAAAGAATTATTATTTTAGAGCAAAATGTATAAATCGGTACCTAATTAAGTTGTTTGTCGCTATAAGTATATAGGGTTAAATATATAAATCAAGGACAAACAAAAGATATCTTAAGTATTAAGGTATTATATTAATAGTAATATTAACATTTTTGATACATGTATTTGGATAAATACATTTTGATTAATAAATAAAACATCTCCATTATATATATATCTATGATGTTTTGAACCTACGCAAGAGAAAAGAATTTTATAAACTACTTACTTTAAAGCAAGAAGTAGGTGGGAGTTTACCTAAGATATATTAAGGTTATCCTATGGTATGCCTATATAGAAAATATACATATGAAGGGCCTACATAGCTTGGGATAATACAATTAAATACATAGATTCATTCTTTAAACTTTATAAATTAAAGAATTACATCATAGAAAGAATCCCAATTCGAATCACTAAATCATGCCCGCTCGTTTTATGGAACGATGTTCCATATTGGATCGTTAGCATTTACTTCACACGAAGGATTTTGTTTTTGGCACAATCGTGATATAGATGCCCCACGTTCGTTTCCTTGAAAGCTTACCTTCTTAAATTAGGAGTGTGGCGGGAAGGACGAGCTTCGTGTAGGAAGAACTGGGGAAGATTGGAGAAGGCCGCTACTTGTTTGGTGTTAATTTAACAGATCACCATCTGGCGTAGAGTGGTTTTCAACCATGTTGTGCATATTAAATGCATAGTAGCATAATTTGAGTACGAATACAATTTGATATGGAAAAAATATGTAATGAAAATATCTAGTACTCGTAAAATACGGAAGTAGCTTGCTTATATATAGTATTTTTAATCAAATATTTATAAATATACCATAAATATACATAGACATTTATATAATAAAATTTAATCTATATTTAAAAAATATATATATATAAAATCTCAACAACTTTCGATATGGAAGTGTGAGAGTTGAAAACTACTTATTAATAGTTATTTTAATAAGAAAGTATGAAATTGAATGGTATTTCTACTTATAGTGTTGAAATAATTAAAAAAAATTGTTTTGTTTTAAATTGGTTTTCAAAATTTAATTGTCCACTAATAATCCGTATCCGTATTACACCTACATTGAATATTCGGCGAATTCGAATTTGTTCTGAATTTCCGTACAGGAAGTACCAATACGACCGAATTATGCTACTATGATTAAATGACTACAAGGAGAGTAAGAAGGGGATATTCGGTCTTTGGAAAAGACTTCCGTCAATGGTGGTGCAAAGAGAAAGTCTCGCTGAGGATGACATTACTAAGATGGAGAGAAGCATTTCTGGAAGGAACTGTGTAAGAGCAGCCTGAGAGAAGAATAGGACCCCATTGGTTACAGGTTTTGCATTGTTTTCCTTTGGAGATTTCATTTCCTTGTAGAAAAAAAATCATAAAGTATTAATTGTCTGCTTGTGCGCATTCTTTTTAATTCCTAACTGAATGCTGGCATTATATTCTTTTTGGAGATTTTCGGCTCTGTCTGCCTGAGCAGTTGATCTTGTATTGTTTATTTCAAACCCATCTCTATAATGATTTCAAGACTCAGATAACCTGCATGCGCACAATTTGATCTATTTTTGATATTCTTGAAATGATGATCAGGTCATTTCTCGTCTGTCAGTATAGTAATTTCATCCCTGATCAAAACTTGATCTCTGTCAACCGATCTCCGCTTTGCGAGTTTTTAATTTTAAAAATCTCTGATTGTTACACACCTGATCAGATTTGGAATATGTTTTATCTGCCCATTTTCGAAACTGAAGGATCCAGCCTCGAAGCATCAAAAGGTGAATCGCAACAAAGTGTTGTGGAATGTAACTAAAATTGCATCAAAAGGTGAATCGCAACAAAGTGTTGTGGAATGTAACTAAAATTGGTTTGGAATATTAATAAAAGATACAACAATTTTGGTGGACGTAGCTTAAGAGTGGGTGGACGTAGCGTAAGAGTGGGTGAACCACGTGAAAATAGTCTTTCTATTGTGGATTGTTTATTTGGCTTGTTGTTTTTGTTTTTGTTGTCGAATGTGTTTCTCAGTTCATACAGTAAAAATAATCTCTCTTTTGTGGATTGTTTATTTGGCTTGTTGTTTTTGTTTTTGTTGTCGAATGTGTTTCTAAGTTCATACAGTATGTGTTATATGTCCCTTAATTGTGTAATTTATATTGTGTTTGCCATCGATGTGTCACTTGTCATAATGGATCTCCTTTGTGGTTTCTTTTATATGTTCTGTCACTTGTCATAATGAATCTCCTTTGGGGTCTCTTTTATATGTTCTAATCTCTTGAGGAATGTTTCGTGGTCTTCACCAACATGTAAGCAGAGGTTTGATAAAGGCCAAGTTTCCTGATTGAATATGAAACATATGTGCATACTTATGAAGAATGTTAGTTTTGGGAATGGTTAAAATTTTAAAGTGATGCATAGTGAAAATGTGTTGTCTTTTAATTCTGACACATGTTTACATTATGACACATGTTTACATTAGGCCAGATTAATGAAGTATCATGAGCATTTAAGAACACGTACTCATTACATTGTTATAACGAATCTTTTGTCTTCAACAATAAGATATTTGGAAATAGATAACCACTATCCTAGTATTTGTGTAATGATTGGAAAATGCTTATAAGACCTCTTACAAACGTAATCAAAAGACGATGAAAATTGAAGAGTACATATTTTGGATTATTACTTAATTCTATTATCTTTTACAAGTATAAAGTACAACAAATTCTTATTACGCCTAAATTTTCAATGAGAAGATATTCGATGTTTTATTAAAAATTCGTAAATTTCACCCAATTTACTAATTCTGAATATTGGGTCATATTGGGTCTGTGATAGTAAACTTGAAACTGCCTAAATTTTCAATGAGAAGATATTCAATGTTTTATTAAAAATTCGTAAATTTCACCCAATTTACTAATTCTGAATATTGGGTCATATTGGGTCTGTGATAGTAAACTTGAAACTTGCATAGACTCTTACTATCGTTATTGGCATGAAATAAGACCACTTAAAGTAAGCTTGAATAGTTTGAGATTATATCACTAAATGCAAGTCATTGTCACTTCCACTACTATTGATACACAACCTACAATTTATATTTCCTCTACTATTATGAATACATAGGAAACAAAACTTGGACCTTTTAACTATTAAAAACATGACCATAATACTATGTTGCATATGTTTATACGGTAGAATCTCTAGGTAAATAACTCGACCCATGAATTCACTTAAATGTTATGTAATAAATGACAAATACTTCTTCTATAAAAAATTAATAAAAAAAAGATATGACTCATAAAACTAGTAAAAATTTATATAAATTTAAGGAAAATAAATATTTTAAGCCATTCAAGATTATTCTAAAAATGATGGATAGTTTTAAATGATCAACTTATATAGAGTGGTCAAAGTGTTATTTATATATATATATTTTGTTACATAATTTACACGCCCCCTCCCCCATTTAAAACTTTCTTCATTCATGAAAAATTCTAACTTATACATTCTTTATTTTAATATTAATCAATTAAATTAAAATATTAAAATTAGCATTTAAAATATAAAAATAAAAATTGACACAAATTTAGCTTCTTTATTTCAAATATTTCTAAAATGACAAAATTAGCATTTAACTCTAACTTCTACATTCTTTATTTTAATATTAATCAATTAAATTAAAATATTAAAATTAGCATTTAAAATATAAAAATAAAAATTTACACAAATTTAACTTCTTTATTTCAAATATTTCTAAAATGATAAAATTAGTATTTAAAATATAAAAATAAAAATTGACACAAATTTAGCTTCTTTATTTCAAATATTTCTAAAAGAATAAAATTAAATCTATATTTAATAATTATAAGATTCACATAAATAAATACTATTTTTTAATTTGTTACACAGTGAAAGGTTTCAATTAAATGAATTATTTTAAAATAGAATTACTTTTAAAACTGTGTGTTATATATAGTGTGTGTGAAGATTCATGTTTACATAGAGTAGAATATGCTTGCAGACAAGTTATCTATAAAAAGGCATACAAATAAGCTTCGGTCAATGGAAGATTTCAAAGGTACAAAATGGAAACTCTTTTTAGTACTAGCACCGACCTTTTATTGAGGGGCTGGATCCTCCTTCAAATCAACCTATAATGTAAACAACAAACATCAATGTCGAATCATACTATACATCAACGTTTTTGGTTTTCTCAACAGTTACATTGACCATCGCTTATATATCTGTGATATCACACTATTTTTTTGGAACTATAGCATGCATTCATTTATTGATTTTATTTTTATTTTTCTGTGGGCAAATTTGGGGCAAAATCTGTTTTTTTTTAAAGGTCTGAGGGCATGTAGATATGAAATACATGGTAGATATGTATTATATAGAATGCAATTTTGTTTATATAATAAAATTATGCTTTTTTTCCAAGAAAAAAATGATCAATCAATATTTAAATAATAATGAATGATTAAATACAAGAATCTAGGAAAAAAATGGTTTAACTTTATAATATAAAATATTTATATTAATGAAATTTAACAATGTAATGTGGTAACTATGTTTTGATTATAGGCGAGACTAAGAATGACTACGTAAATAAGGATTTAAAATTTGAAATTGCTTGAGATGACAAGCATACCTATCAAATAATAAACTAATTCTTAATTCATTTTTCAATAATACCTATCAACCTTTTATTAAATTAATGTACAACAATATATCATTTATCTATGTGAAAAGATAAATATGACTTACTAATTTGGTTTCCATGTATTTTAATTAGAAAAATAACATATTTTGATTAGCTAAATAATTGAATTAGTAGAGAATGTTATTTCCACAACATTTCACTTAAATACAATGTAGTGACATTTTCTTTAAATAAAAGTAATCGCTTTTCCTTAAATAAAAAGTAGTGAAATTTTGGAAAAATAATGCAAGAAAACTAGAAACATGTGTGTGCTTTTTTTTTGACAAAACTCTAATTCTATGTTTTTAACAAGGAAAACATAGTTACTTTTAAAATAGGCATTAAGCCATGGGTCAGTAAACCACTAACACTACTGGGTTGGCAGGTGCGGGGGGAGTCCTCATGGACTCCGACGGAAACAAAGTGAAAGATTATACTTGGGGAATTGGCAGGAGAACTAATAATGAAGCAGAATGGCTTGCCATGATAAAAGGTATGGACATTGCGAGGAGCAATGATGTTAAGGATCTCGTGGTCTTTGGAGATTCTATGCTGGTGATCAGGGAAGCCAGGGCTTTAGTTAAACATCGTCGAAAACCAGTCTCTTCAATGCATCAGCACTTCATTTTCTTGACCAAGGAATTTCACTCCATATCCTTCCTTCACATCCTAAGGCATAACAATCAGAACACCGACACTATGGCTAACATAGGCACAGGTTTGAATTGTGGACTTGCTATTATCAATGATCTCATAAATGTGGATGTTTGGGTGCCTTAAGTCTCTTGTCTCCCTTAAATCCTATGATCCTCCACCCTTATTTATCCAACCCCATCCTATCGTGGACCTCATTAACTTTCCAAATCTACTCAGGATCCCCTCGCTCCTATCAAACGTCCCCTCACCTAAATTGGCGTCCACCCCTGGCAAGCACCACCTGTCTCGCATGCGGGAGATCAATGCGGATGTTCCCCAAGGCATTGTTAGGTTATTTCATGCAGGGTGGTGGCCCTCATTTCATCCTGCAAATTCCTATGAGAAATTGCTCCTCGTTCATTTCCATTCTCTGTGATTTTCCTTTCCGTGAAATCCCTGAAATCATGTTGCTTTGGTTAGCCATGGAGGAAAGCAATCAGTGCCCCCCTGCTCTGCATTGTAGAAAATGTAGGAAGATTGTTCAGGGGAAACCCAGGGATGGAAATGGCGGAACGAAACGTTACCTATCTGATATCTTTCAGGTAAATGGAGGCAACGAAAGGAGAGGCGTGACAAAGCTGGCTTGCAACAATCACTCCAAAGTGGACGATCCTGGTAGCGGCAGAATATGGGTGCCCCTCAATTCTAGTCAAGGCCAGGGAAACAGGGGTCCTGTGCAGTATTCTGGTTGTGGTTTTGACTCTGGAAATAGGAACTGGAAACTCCTCTCGACTCCGGACTCTGGGTTCCTTTTGACCCCCTTTGAAATTGGTCATGGTGCACCTCAACAGCTATTTCGTGGTAGTCCCGGTGAAATGGGAAACAAGAATTGGAAGCATGTTGTGGGCGACAATAGGGGTATGGTCAATCTGGAATCTCCTCAGGGGAAGGGAAGCCCTTCCCCTGAACTCCACACGCAGTTGCTGGACGTGGAAGCCCAAGTCTGTTGGCTCAGGGGAGACCTCTCGGATATGAAGAAAGCAATTTCTCATCTTGCTACCTTCGTGCAAATCTCCAATTCAGAAGTTCGGACTAGTAATGATAAGATGAAGGATTACTTTGAAAAGTTGAAGGGAAAGTATGATAATTTCTACAATTTCCTCAAACTTATGGAAGCCAAAGTTGACTGCGTCAGGACCAATAGTGGAAGCAGCCCCTTTGTCATTCTGAATGTCGAAGACGAAAACGCAGGTGTAGCTTCAGGCAGCAAGGAAAAAAATGTTTGAACTCATCATGTCAACTAACTCTCTCTATGTCCCCTCTTCATTGTGTATGGGCAACTCTTTTTTGGTTTGGTTATTACACTACTTGTTATATTGATTACTTCTATTGTCTTCTATTAGGGAAGTTCGTAAATATTTTCAGTTGTAATAGGCATAATGCCAATTCTGATCAAAGGCTGGTATGTGAAGAGCCTGTCTCGGCAGCTCTGGTTTTTTGGGATCAGCCTTCCCTTCACTTTGTATTATGTTCTACCTTTTTAATATAAAGCTCGTTATCCGTTTGTGTAAAAAATAAAAGTAAACCACTAACACTAAACCCATTACCAACCAAATCAAGGTTATCCTTAATCACTTTATAACCTAGTCTAGATTAACCTAACACATTGTAATCACAATGTTAAAGTTAGTTGTGAAATTCTACTCATAACTCATGTCTCTTTGTTGGTTTAAACCACTTCAATTATCAAATTCATTCAATGTAACAAACATATAATACAACTATGTTCCCTTAAATATTCATATATTATTTAGTGGTGTTCCTTCCCTTAAATAAAATATGTAGGGTTTTACTAAAATACAGTAAAAGAAACTAACTCCACTAAATATTCTCCAATCTTAAATTTATCCTTATAAATTCCATACAAGGTGACTTCTCCACAAGTTAAAATACAAGTTAAAGTTTTATAATATATAATTTGTTGATATAAAAACAATAAAATATGCACGTACTCCCATGCATTACAAGTTTAATGTGATTAATCACATATACTGTCTATATATAATAAGAAATCATGCATGCATGCACGTACTACTTTGTGGAGAAAAACCTCATCAACAAAAAAAGCAAAACTTGGTAAAATATTTACTATCCTTTTTTTTAACTTATTGTTTTATTCAGATTGAGAAATCTAAATTTAGGCTTTAATACCAAATGTGAGGGTTTTGTTTCCCTACTCTAAATTTCATACAACACAAATTGCAACATTTTTACAAAATTATTATAATCCATAGTAATTTAATTCAACATAGCCGGCAATAAGAAATAAGATTATATTTATTCTTTTAAAATAAAGTACAAGTGCAAGGACTTATCTCTGATAACAATTGGCTTGGATTCTGGAGAGGTCATTATGAGAATCTGCCTTGGTCACAACAAGACCACCAAAATTTGCATTGCTTGCAACTGATAAATTACACTAGGATCTCAACTGCCCCACATATAACCACCTGGATAGGTTCACTCTCTTGTATTACCATATAGAGTACCTCATCCGTCATGAGCACCTTTATTCTAGGTCTCTCTTGTCACGAGCACCTTTATTCCTAATTTCCTCCCTTTCTGTAAGCCAATATCCAAATTCCAATTAAAATAGAATATGAAGGGTTCTGTTACCAAAAGTAACAACCCTTTATTTTTACATCATAAATTTTTGGGTATTAACCAACCACCATAGAACAAATTAATTTTAACTTTTTACATTTGTTCTTATTTCATAACTTTTCTTTAACACATGATTATAAGAATTGATCCATTTTGACTCTTTTATTTCAAATTCCTTTTCCATTTATTACATGGAGAAATTGGTACATGCACCTACAATGTTGTTGTATACGAAACACGCTAGCACCAAATAAGGTGGTTGCACCAAATTAATTTTTCCAAATAACATTATGGATATAAGCAAATCAATCAACATGCTTACCAGAGCAAACTCCTCATCCTAGATAATCATGTGTGGTGTATGCACATATGCCATACATCGTAAAAGATATATCCATCGAGAAGGGTCTTGATATATCATATACATGTATCAATTCCCATAATTACTTAAATTTTTTGATCAATGGTCATAGGTAGACATCCATATTCTTCACTTGTCTTCTACCAGGAACTATAAGAGCCAACATAAGATGTTTGTCCTTCATGGACAACCATGGAGGGATATTGTTATTGATCACTACCATTGGCCAAAAAAAAAAATTGGTGTTTTATTGGGTCTTGATATATCATATACATGTATCAATTCCCATAATTGCTTGAATTTGTTGATCAATGGTCATAGGTAGACATCCATATTCTTCACTTGCCTTCTACCAGGAACTATAAGATCCAACATAAGATGTTTTTCCTTCATGGACAACCATGGAGGGATATTGTTATTGATCACTACCACTAACCAAAAAAAATAATTGGGGTTTTAGAGGGAATATGAGTTAACTCCATCCATGTATATGCTCAATCGAAGGCTTCGCACTCCATCCTTGAATTTATCAGGCCTTGTGTCCTCTATAGGCTTCATGGCTATTGAATATGCAGGAATATGTGTAACTCCCAACTCGCTTCTGTGTAAGGAATGCCATCCTTGTAACATAACTAATTATTTGTAACGAAAAAACCTTTGAATCCTTGGGATTATAGGCATGTGCCTCAATATCTTATGAGGAGGGCCATGTTCCTTACCTTTTTTTTTTATATCTGGTACCTATTGTGCCTACATTTAGGACATATCTCTTTATCCTTGTATTCGTCTTTATATAAAATGCAATCATTTGAACAAGCATGATATGATATGTACTCAACACCCAACTTTGTTAGCAATTGCTTTTCTTATTCGCAGTTGTCCAAGAGGACGTTATCACTTGGAAGTACTTTTTGTTTGAGTAACCTACAATTAATGGGAAATATAACTATATAATGTCATTAAGCATGCAACAAATAATCATTGATTTATCGAGGACTTAATAGTTAGTTACCTCAGTAGTGCTAAGAAGCATGCATCCGATATACCATACATTGCTTTCAAGTTGTGCAACAATATTGTTGTCCCTAGTTAGGTAGACCTTGATCCATTCCCAAAGATAGGGGTGGTGGAATCATTTTTCAGGCATTCGAAGAAGGCATCGACAATATTAGCATTGTTCTCGAGCTCATCTTATTGGAATGCATTTATAAACATTCCATCCATGGCATGGGTATCTCATAAGAAATAATCCATATGAACCTCTATATCATTGTTTTCATCCCTAACCTGGGAAGAACTAGTGTTACTATAGATGTTTTGAATTGGTGAGTCGGGATGTAGTAGGAATTGAATAGGTGGTTGAATCAACCACCCTTTTCATGCTTCCTCTTCGAGCTCTACTTGTTTAGTGACCTTCTATCGATTTGACATCGTACTGGGGTGCAATGGTAGATGATAGACATGTTAATCATCATCAGAATCTTGGGTGAAAAAATATTGAACATTAAATTGATAATATTGGTAAAAAAATTGATTTAGTATGTTGAAACATTATACCAAACACTTATTACAAGCATATAATTTTTTTTCTTCCAAAAGTACACATTAATTCCATTGAAAATCCAAAAATATAGTTACTCAATGATATTTTTCTTGCGCCCCAAGGGGATGTCTAAAGGTATCCCTAATGCAAGTTGTTTTTTACGAGCATTTGGTGGTCTACGAAATTCATAGTTTATTAACAACTTGTCACTAGGAGACAAACTATGTATTGCATGCACAACAACAAATTTGGATGCCTTATTTTTCATAAAAAAACTCTTTGTCACTGGATTGTTCCTCAAATGAACAATTTGAATTGAACAATGAGAACCTACAACTATTTATGAACCTTACATTGTTCCCATGAGTGTGTGGACAACCATCAATATATAACAGGTTCTTGTTGTTAAAGTTTCCCAAAGTAGAACCATTCATGCACATACTATACATGGAAATACTATGTTTGTATTTAACAATATTCAAGTAATCAAATTGACTATAAAGAGGAACACAAAATGACATAAGTTCTACTGACTATTTGGGAGGAACAAAAACACGTGAAAGGATAAACAACCGTGAAACAACCCAAGATTTCCAGCATCTATTTTAGACTCTACGATCATGTATCTGTTACCACAATAGGATAATATGGTCCCAACATTGGGCACATGAAGGGATGACGAACAAGCACCCTACAAAGTGTGATTTTAATTAGTTTGGTATTTTCTTTGCATATGGATGGGAAGAGGGAAGTCATCTCTACCCTCCAACAATTGAACCGACCATTTTATGTACTTGGACATTTTTTCTCTTAGTTCATGCAACTTTTTGGATCTCCTTGTAAAGATGTTTTAGGTAGTATTGATATCATACATTGGATCACTAGAGCTCTCAGTTTAATAAACAGAAGGAGATAGGTTGGTTAGTTTAGGATGAACCATGGTTGATTTGCCTTCCAAAATTTCAAAGAATGGGCATATGGAAGTGTTCCTACGTGTCTTTTTTATTTCACCTATTGGATCATTGACCGTTGTGGGGTGTATTAGACCCTCGAATTTGGGTAGTCGATCATTAATATAATGGAACAATGTGACATGCATAGGGTTCACCTTCAACCCTTTACCATTTGAATAATTGCACACTACTGGGGTGTCATAAAAGAGATCTAGTTCACGCTGAAGTACCATTGGTCTAGGATGGTTGCTCGTTAATGACATGTTACAGTTGGTTGGGTAAAGTGGCTTTCCATTTTCATCTACAATTTGTCTGTAATATGTTTCTCTTGATAAGACATTGCATCTTTTTGGGAGTGGCGAAATGATCATGTGCATTCAAACTCGATCTGTAATAAGGATTCTGCAAAATCCAATGCACAATTATTCAAATGCACATGCAAATAAAACATAAATTAAACTAGATAATAAATAAATAAGGACTTACTGGTGACGACAATGGAAAACTCGAACTTGGAATGATATTTGAATGAGCAGAAATCTAAGGAATCATCCATTTGATTTATCGCTCTTTTTTCCCTTGCATTTGAGTAAAAAATACAATCAATACATGTCTTCATTCTTAAAATAAAATTGGAAAACATAAAACATATTTCTTTTTTTTAAGTAAGCGATGCGCCATATGTTGCAAAGGCGCACTAATGCGCATCAAGGTAATAGACGCACTAGTGCGCACATACAAGATGCGCACCGGTGGAAATCTTGGCAATCACCTCCACAAAGTACAAATATTCACTAAATATTAATTGCAGAAGATTTCACTTTTATTTTTTGTCTACATATGTTGTTGGTGCTATTATAACAGTAAGAGCACCAGTGCGCTATTATCTATCTAGCACACTGTTATCTTGACCAAAAAAAATTATTATCTTGGTATTTAATCGATTTGTTTGTATATGTAAAGCGCACTAGTGCCCTAGTTTCTGATGTGTGCACCGAAAATCGCAATTTTAAAAAAATTGTGCATTTATCATTAATGGGCCGAAATACCAAATGAAAAAAAGAGCGGGAATTTAATTTTAAGGCAATGATCTTATAAATGAAAGAGAACCCTAATCCTAAATATTTTTGGCCAAAATTTTGAGGAGATACTTTTGCAACATAGATTTACCATAGAATAGTTTGTAGAGAGGTAAATTTCTTTGAAGATACATCAAGGGATCACCATAGACACAAACAACTACGCAGAGAAATCATTTTTGGTAAGTTTTATTTTATATATTTAAAAAATAACATAAATTTTATTGATTTTTTAAAGAAAACATATAAGATAAGAGTTACCTTCATTGCTACAAAACCCCCTTGTGTTCTTCTTCCTTGATAGATACCTTCACTTTTGCAAATACTAGGGTTCTATTTACTTTCCTTTTGTTTGTTATTTCCTTTTATTTTTTACAATAAAATGTCATTGTTGTATATATAAATTTATTGGGTATTTATATTAGTATATAGGGCTTTGGATTACTCCTGGTCAGAGGTCATGATGCAATTTGAATTAGACTTGTTCGGACTGTGGTCGTTATATTTTTTTGCGCATTGTATAGAATATATGTAGAGGTGCGTTTATTCTTATCAAGTGCAATGTTATTGTAGGTTTAAACATTTTGTGAATTAAATGGTGTGCATTGTATAGGAAAAAACATGATTGTGTTATTTCATGAAAGGTGCAACGATGTTGATATTCTGTACTGTGCGCACACATCCAAATAATTTTTAAATTAACTTTCTTTACTTAGTGTGTAAAAATTATCTCATAATTTATTTGTTTCATTATGCAGGGCATTTATTGACAAAAAGATGGCTGATAAGAAATCATGGAATGCAAATTACTACGAAGGGAGCAAGGGAAACACATCCAAGACAAAGAACGTGGAATTTTTTTGTTGTAAATTTCATATAAATGTAATATATTTAAATTATATGTATGTTTAAATGATGTGTATTGGTTTGTACATGTCATACAGAGAAAAAACTTAAGAAAACTCTATAAGATTGTTCATAATCTTTGTGAAGAAGAGCAAAAAAGATTTAAGAAATTATTGGAAACAAAGGAATTATGTGGATCAAAAGGTGATAAACATGAGGTTTTTGTTTGAATTTTTACTAACAATGATTCTCAACAATAATTGCTAACATGTTTCAAACTTTGGATTTTGAATTTGTTGAATGTTATGCAAGGAAAGACAACGAGGAAATAGGACATCCTAATTAGATAAAAATTAGGAATAATATAAATGATGATGAATTAGTCATCAATTCAACTGGAGTAGTCCTGCAAGTTAATGAAGGGGGAAATCGTTTTATAAAACTTTGAGGAATATGGTGGAAATAACATACATACACACTTTTCATTTACAATACAAAAATCAATCCAAAGACTCTAAGGATAAGGTTATAAGAAATCTATAGGAAGCTTTTCTGGAGCAGTGGGAACTAAGACTAGTGAGACTTGCAATAGCAAAAACATACAATAACAAAAATGAATTATTTAAAAAGTATTAGTTATAAAAGTGTTTCTTTATACCAATCCAAGAATTTATTTAATATTTTTGCTATGCTTATTTTTATATGAATATTAATCGATTTTTTCATTGTGTTTTTCATTTCTCAGGAAGATTGTTGAAATTCCAGAGGAAGAACAATGTGATATCTGAAATATTTCTATAGGGATTCCAAAAAAATGTGTACCATGGGATGGTCAAAGAAATATACATAACCACATCGCAGGGGGAGCCATCCCAACAACAATGTGCATCAAACATATGTAATGATTTATTTATTTTTAATGTGCATAGAGTTTAATTATTGCATCATCTTTTTTTGGGGGGGCGTTTTACAAGTGGTTGCAGCTCTCGACCAACAATGGAGAATGAGGATTTTCAGCATAGGGGTTTTCTGCAGAAATGGATTGAAAACATGGGCGAATGAGGCGATTTTTTAAGCAACCACGACTTGGAGTCAAGGTGGTTCTTCGGAACCATCCCAGTACCAGCCAAGTATAAAAAAAGTGGGAACTTTTATTTTGCGTACGATGGTTGTTTTGGAATCACTTTTATTTGTTTTTTATTGTTTTCAGATTGTTTTTGCATAAACTTGGTTTTTTTATCTATTTCCTGTCTTTTCAGCATTTTGGTTGGTACTTGCTATCTTTGGATTTCCTGACAGCTTTGATTTGACATCTTATTGCTGGGTGGTGACTATTTTGATACTTTAGCACCGTTTTGTCGGAGTCTTCTCCTATATTCTTACTATTCTATCATACTTGGATTATTTTTGTCTGAGGGTGACGTCGGGCGCCTAGTATCATTGTACTAGTGTTTATGATCTGCATATTGTGAAACTACTGTTTTGGACAGGTGTCTATCTTTTCTTTTGTTATGGGTCAACATCTAAATGACTCGGGTATTGGTTCTCTCATTGACGGTAGGAGTAACTCACATCCTCACAATGACTTGGTAAAGGGAGGGTTTCATACTTCTGGGGATGTGGATTCCCATTCCCTGTTTACAAACCCTAACACTGGAGGTGGGTGGCCTGGATGTTACAAAGGGGTGAAAGCGAGGAAGAGGCGGCAGAATAAAACCCTAAATGTGCGTGAAGGTCTGTATTGATTCTCTATCCCTTTGGATAATAATTTGGAGCACATTGAAATGTTATTCTCCCGTGTTGTTGTTGGTAGGTTGGAATACACAACTGGTGACCAGAAAGAATTAGTGGAGTGGGTTCGAAAACAATGGATGCCTATTGTTGGGGACATGCCAAGGGTTTTACAGCTGATCAATGGATGGATAATGTTTATTTTCTCAAAACTTGAGCATGTGGGATGCATTTTAAAACGCTTCTAGTGTTTTAAAGATGGTTCTTTGTGCCTGAAAAAATGGCATTTGGCTTTTGACCGTGTGCGTGAATTTTAGAGTATCCATCATCTCTGGTTACTTATACCTGGTCTACCAATCGAATTATGGACTGAGAACATTTTGATAGGGATTGCAAACACTGCTGGGAAGTTTGTGCGGTTGGACAATTGTTCTCTATATGGATTTGACAGGCGGTCTGCAAAGGTGATGGTGGCTTTTGAGATGGCTCGGGGACTTCCGGCAGAGGCTGAACTAGAATGGGGTCCAAGATTTGGCGCCAACGCCTTGATTATTTCAAAGTTCCATTCAGGTGCTTCTTGTGCCAACAAACTAGACATATGAGGGCTTGGTGTTCGAAACTACAATGCTCGGCTACTCCCATTAATCCAATAACTCCTGCAAATACTTCAGAAAATATGGTCAAATCCTTCGATGCTGGGGTGTGTCCAGAGGTTCCTAATAAGTCAAAATTCCCTATGATCCCTAATTATCCTAAGATTTCTAGTGATGAAATGAAGGTGATAATGGATGTTGATATTACTCTGTCTAGAAAGCTTGCTTTGAGCGATATAGTTCTGAAATTTGATTGCCCGGAGGCTTCTCCTTTTCCCCGTGGAACTACCCATTCTGAGAAGTCTAGGGCTTGTCCGGACCTCTTTGGGGAGGGTTCCACAGTGTCGGGGGATACAATACCCTTAAATTCTAGCCCGGTACTAGATTTTCCCACTAATTCTATGCATAATTTGGGTATTGTTGATGTTTGTACTGGTACCAGAGTCTTCTGAGGGGAGAGTCTTGACGAACCAGTTAGTCTCGGGATTGGATACTTCACGCTCGGAAGATTTGTCACTTTTGGGGGATGTTGGTTATGATACCTTGGATGGGGAAGGTTCTATTACTCCTTTTCCCATTTTTTCCAAAAATCTGTCATCAAACCCCCTTGTACAATCTGTGAACTCTGCTCGATTTAGGAATGTTACCTTGAGAAAAGCCCGTAGGAAAGGTAGGAAACTAGATGTTTTGGGTGGGGATGAGATTCAGGGGCATATACCCATTTCTGAAAGAATTGATTTGTCAGAGGGTGATTTAGGAAGTTCTGAACTTATTGGGGGCCTTAGAGCGTTATCCCCCCTGGGTAGGGCTCCTTAATGCCAATTTTCTCTTTGAATGTCAGGGTTTTGGGAAGGGTTGTGCAAGTTAGGGCCCTTACAAACCTAATCACTACAACTCGCCCTAGTATTTTACTGTTGCAGGAAACTATGTGTGAAGCTGAGGTGGCGATTGCCAAAATTGCTGGGATATTAGGGGGTTGGGAAGTCTCAGCTGTCAGTTCGAATGGCCTGTTGGGTGGTTTGTTGGTGGCATGGGATCCCTGGTATTTCTCTTTTTTGGTTTACAAAACCGCATGGGGTATTCTTTTGGTGGGATCATGCGAGGCTGGTGATCTCCCCATC
Source organism: Larix kaempferi (assembly GCA_027924585.1). Lineage (NCBI taxonomy): Eukaryota > Viridiplantae > Streptophyta > Pinopsida > Pinales > Pinaceae > Larix > Larix kaempferi. The sequence goes on from BSBM01000590.1 coordinate 1,373,122, forward strand.
TCTATTTTGAATTGTTATGTTCCATACAAGAATCGTGAATGATTCTGGAATGGTCTGCAACATTCTGGCCTCTTGGATAGGGAAAATGTGATTGTGGCTGGTGACCTAAATTTTACAAGGCTGCTCAGGAAGTTTGGGGGACAAATGCAAAGGTTGATGATCTGGCAAACTATTTCTCTGATTTTTTAATCCATAACGATCTCATTGATGTGTGTACAGGTGTTTATTCTCCAACCTAGTTTAATGGCAGAAAGGGAAATGAGAGCATTTATAAAAGACTTGATAAGTTTCTGGTCAAAGCTTCTCTCTTGGAGTCCCATGGCCGATACCGTTCATGGGTTGGCAAAATCAAAATTTCAGACCATTGGCCGGTCTACCTGAAGTTGGATGAGGATGTTCTCCTGCGAAATTATCCTTTTAAATTTGATAGCTCCTGGCTTTCATATGACGCATTCAATCATTTTGTTAAGGAGGTATGGCAAAATTCAATTACAAATATGGATTATAATCCTGTGGATTTATTATGTTTGAAGTTAAAGGATCTTAAGGGTAAAATTACAAAGTGGATCCATCAGAGAAAAGATCAGGATAGGAAACAGTTAATGAATATTGAGGCTCAATTGCAACTTGTTTACTCATTTTTGTTGGAAGTTCCTTTAGACAGTCACAAATTTGAAATTCTAAAACACTTGGAAGCCGAGAAAGAAAAATTATATTTAAGGGAGGAAAATGAATTGCGTTTGAAAAGCCGTGCTTTGTGGGTTCAATCTGGTGATAAGAACATGAGATTCTTCCATTCTTATGCATCTGCCAGGCGAAATAGTAACACCATCTAGAAAATTTCTGATCAAGAGGGAAATGAGGTTTCTGGTGAATCGGAGTTACAAGCATTGGCTAAAAAACATTTCTGTTGTATCTACTTGGATGATAATGAATGTGATTTGCTATCACAACTTCAGGTTGCTAGACTATACCCTAGATTTTTTTATGATGAGGAGGCTGTCGATTTATGCAGGGAGGTTACATTGGAACAAGTAGAAAGCACCCTAAAAAAATTTGCAAGGGAAAAGAACCCCGGGCCCGATGGTTGGTCTGTGGAGCTATTTTTGCATTTTTTTGACATCATGGGTAATGACATCCTGAAGATGGTTGAATATACTCGGACACAGGGATACATCTCAGGTGCTTTGAACTCTACATTCCTTACTCTCATTCCAAAAGTAAATGATCCAAAGTCATTCGGAGACTTTAGACCCATTGCATTGTGCAATATTGCATATAAAGTGGTATCAAAGATTATTACTGGTCGCTTAAAACCTATTTTTTCAAGATTTATATCTGCTAAGCAGTTTGGGTTCCTTCAGGACCGGAAAATACATGATGCAGTTGGTATTATGCAGGAGCTACTTCATACTGTCAAATGCAAGAAGCTAAAAGCCATTTTGCTCAAAATGGATTTAGAGAAGGCATATGATAGAGTGAGTTGGGATTTTCTTAGAATTGTCCTCATACAAATAGGGGTCCCAGCTCTTGCTATTAGATGGATTATGGCATGCGTTAATACTATGAATATTGTTGTTCTGGTCAATGGAGCCCCTACTTTGTTCTTTAGTTGTTCCAGAGGCATTCGGCAAGGTTGCTCTATGTCACCCTTACTGTTTCTGTTGGTTATTGATGGACTTAGTAGACTGATAATGAAAGCAAAGTTGGAGGGCCAGATTAAAGGGTTGCAATATCAAATGATTTATTCATTACACATGCTTTGTTCGTGGATGATGTATTAATTGTTGGTTCAGATTCTGTGGATGAATGGAGGGTGTATCATGGCATCATAAATCTGTTTTGTAAAGCATCTGGCATGAAGGTGAGTTTACATAAGTCTTCCTTCTATGAAAATATTATTGGACTAGATAAGGTGAGGAGTATTCAATCCTTCATGCCATACGGTTGCTATAAGTTGGTCGATGGATTTACATATCTCGGCTTCCATCTTAAGCCAAATGGCTACCTTATTAAAGATTGGCTTTAGCTGATAAGAAAGTTTGAGTCTCGTATTTCTCACTAAACATTCCGCCTTTTATCAATTGGAGGGAAGTTAACACTGCTCAAATCGGTACTTATTGGAACACCGGTTTATTGGTTTTCTCTCTTACCTGTGCCATGTTCTGTTCTCAATTCATTGAGAAGAATTATGTTTAATTTCTTATGGACCGTGGGTTTGAAGAAAACATTTTTCTCATTGATTGGGTGGGAGAAGATCTCACTTCCCTTTACCTTTGGTGGTTGGGGGATAAAGGAATTATCCATTTTCAGCGCTACTCTACGTTTGAAGAGTCTATGGCAGGCATTATTTGGTAACTCTCTCTGGTCGGGAGTCATACACCATAAGTATATAAAAACTAAGGTATCCCATTGGCTCAAGTCGCCAAGGAAAGCAGTGAGAGGGGTTTCACCTGTATGGACTGGCTTCATGAAGGTTTATTGTTGGCTGGCGAATGAGTTATGTTGGAAAGTGGGTAATGGACAGGAAGTGTCAGTGAGTGTTGACCCCATTATGGGTTTGAAGGGTGAGCACCAATTATCCCATGATCTGCTAAGGCTATTGAAAATCGCTGTAATATATACCATGAATTCTATTGTTACTGGTAATGTACAGAATTATTGGCTTTCTGCAGCAGATCTACATCTTCCAAGGAATTTGGCAGCTGAATGGGATAATTATGTGCTAGAATTAAACATGGCTGGTATCCGCATCAGTACTGAGGAAGATATGGTGGTTTGGAACAATAATGAAGCTACTGGTAAGGTTACTGCCTGCACTGCATATAACTATATTATTAAGAGGCGGTGTATTTTTCCTAACCATTCGTGGTATAAGGCAATATGGTATTGGCATTTTCCATTAAAACTTTAATGTTTTTTCTGGTATGTGCTTATGGACAGACTCAAAACTTGGGACAACCTTGCAATGTTAGGTTGCGTTGGACCAAATCTGTGTATTTTATGCAAAAACAATGTTGAATCGTCATGCCATTTGTTTCTGGAATGCTCATACACTAAAAAGCTGTGGGAAAAGATAAATATGCATTTCGGTATTTCTGTTATGTGGGAAGGCAGAAACGTTGAGGTCGGTTTAAAATTATGGATGAAGAATTGCAAGTCACATTCTACTCTCCCAGTTTTTGCATGCTGGGCTATTTGGTGTGTTAGAAATAAAGTAATATTTGAGAATCATGCCCCCTTGTTGGATAATACATTCAAGGTCTTTTTATGTCAATATCTCTTGTATCAAAATTCTGAGTTAGTTCCTGTTAAGAGGGATAGATATTTTCAACCAACATACAGTGACCCTATCTTATTCTTTGATGGGGCTGCTAATATGGGAAATTGTGGTGTTGGGGGGGGTTATATTTCTCAGCTCGGAGCATTTCTACAATCTTCGTCTGAAATGTGGAAGAGGGTCAAACATGAAGGCTATCTTTGGTGTGTCACCCGAGTGGCAAATATCTTTGGGTTGGCCAAAGTTAAAATATTTGGTGACTCAAGAGTCACTATCAAATGGGCAAGGGGAGAATATGAATTGAAGGTATTAGAACTGGATTATTGGTGCAATAGAATCAGAGGGTAATTGAATACTTTCAGCAATTTTTCTTTGGAACATATCTACATGGAATTCAATTCACAGGTAGATCAGCTTTCCAAGCTTGCACTGGATGGGGAGGAGGGATTTTTACAGTGGGAGGAATATTATAAAAACTGCATGATTGACTCTGGCAATATGTTTTTTCTGTACTAGATAGATTATTGGAGTGCCATTTTTTGTTTTCTTGATTTTGTTAATTTTTGAAGTGATCTTGATAACAGTTGAAATATCTGATCATGAACATTCAGAAGTCCGCTTCTTGATTATTTTTGACATTATGTACTATTTGATTCAGTTATATGAATATCAATAGTATGTTTTTTTTCGTTGGAAAAAAAAATACTAATTTTCAATTGTTTTGTTGTTGCAGAAAAGAAAAAGAAAATGACACCCATTCAATGCATAAAACAGGATGACAACACAAAAAAGGGTTGATCGCAAAGTTTGTGAGTACTTGTGGTTTGCTTCATATTTCATATTTGGTGTGATGGTAATATTTTATTTAATATACAATCGTACATGTATGTTTTCAAATAGGTGCTAACATATGGAGAAGAGCCATCTGATCATTTGATTGACATTGGATTAAATATGGGTTGAGAGTATACGTTGTGGTATCAAGGGTTAATCAAACAATCTGTAAGTAGTTATGTTGTTTTATGTCCCTTATTTTATAGTTAATGGAACAACAAAAAAACTTTAATTATATTTATGTTTTGTCATGGCGTATGAAACTCATAAGAAAAAATGTATGGAGTAGAGGCAACATAGGATTTATCGACACACGATGAGGAATGGTTTCGAAAATATGGGTGAAGTTTATGATTCAATCGTTGCAATGGTACGCTACTTTTTCATTTAGTATCTATAAATGTAGATATACTCATTATATTTTATTTTTATGCTTGTAGATGAAATATGAAAATGTGGAACGAAATGGAGTCAACCAACAAAACATTTCAAATAAATAATAAACAATATCCCTTGAAGGTGATGAGGAAATGAGGCATGGAAGTTCGAACAATGAATGATGATCAAATACATTTGAATGTTGTCATTGAAAGTTGTATTTTTGGGAATTTTTATATGTGAAAAACAAACATTTTGTTCAATGTTGACATATCATCCCAAGTGGAAGATGATAAATATTCAATAATTGTAACATTGTCAAATGAAATTTTGATTATGGAGGACCTTTATGTTGTACTATATTTTGGATTCTTATTTGTATATAATAAAATGGGTTTTTTCTTCTACTGCATTTTCAAATGTCGCAAAATGTTGTATTAATTAAATATATGAATGATTAACATTGTGACAATGAACAAAAGTGTAATCAAAACACTTACAATAATTAAAATATAAAAAATAATATATGAAAAAAAAAATTTGCTTTTCTGATAATTATTTCAAATGCTAAATATATGAATGCTTTACATGGTTACAATGAACATCAGTGCAATTAGCTTGTATATCCAAACTTAATAAAATAAATATTATGTTGGAATTCTTAATGATACTGAGAGGGGGGGTGAATCAATATCATGCGCAGATTAAACAATTTTTCACTTTAAAAACATGCACCAATTCCTATTTAAAAACACATCAATAAAAACCAACTATGCACAGAATATTTGAAGAAACTTATATATATATATATATGAAAATTGGATTGCATAGATATATGGGAGACACAATCTCTTGTGTTCTAAGTACCAACTCACTCAGAGACCGATATGATTGGGATACCAATCCCACATGCAAGAACCAACTCGCAGACTGCAGGCTCCAACCTGTGAGTACACTAATACTCTACGCAAGCACAAACTTGTTGATACAGGCTCCAACCTGTGAGGACACAAATCCTCTATGCAAGCACCAAATTTTTGATACAAGCTCCAATCTGTGAGGACACCAATCCTTTGCGCAAGCACCATCTTTTAGTGTTCAGGAACCAATCTGAGAGGAGACTGTAATCTCCTTTCCTTGCCCCATCCTACCACCCTGATATATATATAGATGTTGTTGTATATTGTGGAAAAAATTGCACAAGTGCACTCTTCTACTTGGTAAGGGGCTAAGCCTTAAAGGTTGTTGCAAGGCCTCATTCCTTGGAGCCCCTTTTGATGATGGCTTGGTATTCCTCCAAGTGATCCCGCAAGAGATTGTTAGTGTAGTTCACATCCAAACATGGAAATATTGATATAAAAAAAATGAAAGAGATGGGGGGGAAATGAAAACTTCAACAAAAACCAAATCTATGCTAAACCACTCTTGTATTTCCCAATGGAATATATGTACAACACCTAGGACGTGAAGGCTTCAATGGAATCCAACAATCTCCCTTATCGAGTCATTTCTTGTCCAAGCTAACTGCTAAGTGGATGGAAGAACAATGGAGAGAAACACTTTCCCCTTGATGGTAGGTGGAAACCAAGCTTGGGAATGCTCACAAAGGTAGGTAATGGTGGGCTATGAGGAAGCTCCAACTCAAATCCAATAGCATAACCTTGCTCTAATTTATCTCTCCAAAATGCATGCCAATGGATTCCTTTTATAGGCCAAGAGGTGGCTAACAAACAACTAGATCCAAATATGAACTCTCCTCATTCATGAACCAGTTCCAAGTTACACAAGGGGGGATGATTAATGCCACCAAGTGTGTGAGGAGCCGAATTCTGATCCTTGGGGATCATTGAGCCTTTAATGCGCCGCTGGGACGAAGTGGTCCCATATTTTTGACAGTAGTGCAGCTATCGAAGTGAACTCCGCGCGGGTGTAGCGCAGGCATTGTTCAGATAACATGCGCTATAGCGCGGGTAACGTGTGTAATACTCACTCTACCCTTTGTTTTGATTGTTTCTAGGCACTTATGGGCTCATGTTGTGTTTTGGATCTGTTGGGGATGCCTGTGACGAGATGCATTCTTTATGTTGATGACACTTTACTGGATGAACCACCGAAATATCACATGTGTGCGACTTTTAGGCGTTAACAGATGCCCTCTAATGTATGAGGTTCGGAGGGTACTGTAGAGCCTATAATGCATCATGTTTCTTGTTGTTTCTCTCTTTTTCAGTAGGATGAAGCATATGTGGACAAAAAGAATGTTCTCCCACGGGGGAATATTGTTGGTGACAATAGTTGGAGCTACAATAAAGAATAGTTTTTATACAAACGAGGTGGGTATACCCATGCACGTGAAATGTTGTCAAAGTGATTACAATGAGAGAGGACAAAGGTGTCAACTCTACTATATTGCTGGGACATGGATGAAGGTGGATTCAATCCATGTTAGAGTAAATTCCCCAGGGAATGCTGTGAAATATTGAAGAAGTGGAATTGCTAGTGACCATGATAAACCCATTGTGGTGGGGGACTAAACTTGGTATGTAAATCTTCCTGAGGGATTCACCGTACCAAATAGACTGCTATCATGATTTCCAAATGTGAACACTGCTACCTTCAAAAGTACGTTCCCCCCTGGTGCGATGATCTGTTGATGTCAAGCATAGGGGAAACCACTTAGTTAGGGAGCACTAATGACTCTCCCTACGAAGTTCGAGGTGATCCCTTATAGTGATTGAAATGGATCCCAAGGCACAACTACAACTAGTGCAACTCTCATAAAATAGTGTTTTGATGTCGACGAGAGATGGAGTATATGATAAGATGAGGGTCCTATCTTGAGAACCGAGATCATATTGTAATCAACTAGTGGATGGACAGACCTGACAGAAGATTGGTGGATAAGCGTGGGGCTCATAACTTCCTTTGATAAATGTAAACATGGGGAGTGGGGATGACAAATTTTCTTTCGGGATGACACAGATTGAAACTGATGGAAACAAACTGCAAGTGAAAGGGATTTGATGGAGATGCAAAACAAATGGTAATGGTAACCGAAAAAACAAATGTTGCTGAACATATGGAGACTCAAATACATCGATCAAAGGCGACCATGGGTTGCTGCCAAAATAATATGGTGTTTCCTCAATGTGATTTGACGAGGGAACTTGTTTGTTCATAAAGAATATCGGTGGGGTCCCCACAGTTTTTGGTGTATCGGGGGACCAATTTGTTGATGGGTGGAGTCCCCACAGTTTTGAGTGGATCGGGGGACACTTTCTGATGATGAAGTGAGGTCTAATTTCCAGATGCAAATACAGGTGCCCCATGAAACGATGCTATGTAGTATATATCTGCGGGATAATTGAATAGAATTGATTGTGTCTAAGGGTGGGGGGCCCATAGGTGTCTTTGCAGGGTTGATGATACGAGGGGGATTGCGAATGGTAAAGTGATCATGGAGGTATGAGTAGGATTTGTTAATCATTCTCGTAACATGTGCCGAGGGATCTAATGATTGTCTACTTGGTGGAGTAAATGCCCAAATACAAAAAAGATACTCGAAGAGGGGTATTTTCAAGTTGGTTTAGATGCCTCGGACTTGTAAAGGGTCGACATCATGGGTTCCAATTGATGATGTGGATGGAAGTGGTGTGCACACCCATGGGGGAACATGCTATTCACAGTAGTGATGTTGATGGAACATCAAGGCCATGACAGGGGGGCCATAAGGTTACCAGCAGGAATACTGGGATATGCATTATAAATGGAGGGTAAATAGTGTCTATAAGTCAGTTTCGGAATGATACATATGGTAGGGTGTGTTCCCCTCATTGTTAGAGCTTGGAGTCTTATTCTTATAATGGAAAAACAAGAGGTTCCATATTATCCCGATCGCGGTCCTGCACATATGACGCACATACCCATTGTAGTAAAGGACATAACCAAGGTATTGACAATGCAAAAATCATATAATCAGAACAATGCATACCTGTGGGGTGGGTGCTAGAATCTCATCTTGAGGGGAGATTATGGGATCTAACATCTCACGAGAAATCGATGATGGGGGATCAAGATCTCTTGAGGTATCCAACAGATGCGACATGCTATTGTCAACATTGGACTCTATTGGTTCAATAGGTTCCTCAATTACTATAGGAAGTGTAGTCCTGCAAGGGGTGAGGTTGCCAACTTATAGACTTTGGGTTGCACGTAAAGTGCGAAATGCGGTGATGAGAGAACATTGAAATGAATGGTGGGACATTAGGTTGCATGAGCGACATGGTCGAGTGGCGTTAGTATGATTCAAAACAATGGTTGGACTTTGTGGACGTCGCGGTGACTACTAGTCGGGTATGGAATTGGCCCACCATGGGGAAATACTGGTCGTGGTCACCGTAGTAGCTGTGGGGACATGAGTCTCCTCTGGTGATGAGGGGGGTGAGGTATCCTCCAAGGGTGCGGTGAGGTGAATGGTTTCTAAATCCTCTCGATAACACGGGAGGTCAGGGGAATGATGTGTATAGTGCCCATATTGAGAACATATTGCACATGCGTGGTTTGTACACAATGTTATGGACTTAGGTGTGGGAAAGGGGGGTGTACCCTCTTTCACCGTCAGTGGGGCATGGGTGATGCTAACAGGAGTGTTGAGAAAAATCCTTAGCTCTGGTAAAGTAGGACATAGGTTGGTTTTGTGTCCTTGCTACCCACAAAGGGAACACGATGGTGTAACTCTTTGAATGGAAGTAGTGAACATCATTGGTGCTTTAACCTCATGTTGGTTGATGCCCCTTGATTTAGGCTTAGCGGTTACGATTGGACTAGGTAATAGGGGACCTTTCAACTTTGGTTGTTTGGTACCCCCATTGGTGGTCGTGGGGATGACCGATTGAGGTGTAGTTCTAGATGTCATAGGTTGGGATGTCGTAACTAGTCGTGTTACTGGCCTTGCAGCTATACTAGCCGAAACAAGGACAAACTCATAATGGGCGATTGGTTTAGAATCCATCTCTGGGAAGGGTGGTGTAAGGTACCAAACTGGGATCCCCAAAGTTAGCCCAGGAAGAGTTAACTGAGCCCTAACTGGGGTCCCTTGTACACCTGTGGGAGGATACAAGAATGGAATTTGAAATATTGGTGGGACCGATGGACTCAACGTTTGTTCAATACCATGGCTCAGCAGTGGTGCTAATGATGGTGTTGAGGTGGAGGCAGCTCCATTTTCAACGATGAAAATTGTGCACATTAGGACATCAGTTGATGTAGGGATCTTCGGTGGTGGTCCGATATATGCTCCTAACAAATTGGATTCCTTGTACATACTAGGGGCAATGTCAACATACGGTTCATCATCACCCAGTATCGGTCTTTCTTCACGTACCTTTCATGTTAGCAGACAACATCATCCTCATACAACACCACAAGTGCATTAGTACAATCATAAGTGTCATAACCCTAATCATTGAATGTCTTATATCATTCATATGCATTCATACTTTTACTAAGGTGATCAGACAAATATAAAATTAATCATGATTATACTAACCCCAATAATATGAAGACAAACATATCATGAACTTAATCATCAGATAAATAAAACATATTTCAAAACATACATGCATCTCCTCAAGTCATACCTGTCAAGATTGCTTGTAGTCTTCTCTATAAGGGTAAAACCCTAATATTCCAAGGTAGATCACTTGTAAACATCTTATATAGATTCATGGTTCTATGATGATAAAACACCAATGCCATTTAAACTTCCTTCATTGTTTCCCTATGATTCTCCCAACTTTGCTAGGGTTTCTTCTTACCTGTAGAATCCAAAAACCCTAATTTTTAATCTACTTCTTCCTGCAACATTTAATGGAAGATTAATATCTATGATGAAGGGATTCCAAATCCATTTTAAAGGTTTTCAATGTTGCATCAGGTGTCTCCAACATTGTATCGGGTCCTTCCATACCTAAAAAACCTTAAGTGAGAACTTCTTCCTCCTCTTCTTTGATTTCCTCTGTTGATCCATTTCAGATGTGTCATATTGTTTTTGGTGTATCTTTGAAATTTTGGATACTCGGGGTCTAAAACTTCGGCCTGTGGTATTCTGACCTGTCATCTTTCCAAACCCATAGATTTGAGCTTCATTGGATTCTCCATGAGAGATATATGGTAAGTTTCCCAACATGACCTGTTTATGGGATGAAACAACATAGTGAACTTGTGCGGCGTGCCACGTGTCACTGTTTCAACTTCGGCCTCTGATACTCGGACCTGTGAAACTAAAGTCTATTCCCTAACTGTAACGTTTTATGGAATTCCATTTGGAGCTTCCTAGCCCAATATATGACCTTTTTTCCTAGATCACCTATTTAGGGATGCATTCTAGAAGAGGCAGAAACCCTAACTTGCACGGATCATATCTCACAAGGTACAACGAATATGGGGATGATTTTTCTACACCAGGTACATTTGTGTCTGATATTAGTCCTGTAGAAGTTTCAGATCCTTAACCCTCGCAAAAACATATTTATAGAGAAATTTCCACGATGATTAGTTTTTGCTTATACAAATCCCTAACTTTCAAATTGTTGCAAGTGAAACAAGTGTCATAAATGACATACATTTCCTTCTTTCAGGTTAGCTCTGATACCATGTTAAGATTCAATATGCTAAGATATATACCATCAGTATTCAATTCAATTTCACAACAATAGCATATACAGGATCACTGAAAGAATAACAAGCACAACATAAACACAAGAGACACAATTTTACCCTAGGAAACCCTCTAGGGGAAGAAAACCCAGCAAAACTTCCTCAATATAGATGATCAAAAGTACAAAGACAAAACCCCAAACAAGTGCTCCTTCTCCTTTGCATATATATATCTCTCTCTCTCATATGCGAATTACACAAGTGAGTGTGTGTGTGAATGAATGAATAAATGAGAGATCCTAGCTCTCTATTTATACATTCACTTCTACTTTAATTTTACAACTTGACATGTCGGCCTCAACTAACTTTATCACTCAACTAATGTTGACTGGGCCGAATCCTTTAGGGGACTTAAAAACCCCATTACATTTGAATCTAGGGGATCTATTGCCCCTACTTACAAGGGAGGATTTACCTCAATGACTTTACATAATCAAATACAATAATAACATCCCGACGGAGGAATAAAAACATCTCCGAATAAATTACAATAATAAAATACAATAGAATATTCTTCGAAGTTACAATATTTCAACAGGTAAGCAGGGCTCGGGAATATGTATATTATGCAGATTGAATGTATAAACTAATATTAATCTTTTTCACTTATGCACATATTCTCGTCAGGTGTGGAATGAGATTGAGAAACAACTTCAAATGAATAATTTATGGTGTAAGGATACCTTGGAGGATTGTTTTTTGCTAATTTTTATACCCATAGGGAGCTAAAAGGCATTCATTCGATTCCCTTTCAAATCACTTAGGGGATTTGGTTGTCTAGGAACACCCTTTTGTTTGAAGAGAAGCATCTTCCTACCTTATGGGTGTCTACTCAAATTTTGGGTCTTCTTAGCTATTCTCAAATGTGCCCAAATATTAAACTCGATGTCTCGATTAGTGAGCTAACTGTGAACAAGGAGATTGTGTGGAGATTTTTCAATGAGGTTTTCCAAGGGCCTAGGAATTGTTTTGGAATTGGGTTTGTATTGAATCTTTTGAATGTGCACTACTTCTCTGGTAAAGCTTGCTTGGGGTGAGGATATAATAACAATGGGGAGTTTAATGCTTTATTGTTCTTATTCTAATTTTCCAAGGAAAAGGAGATTGATTGGGTATAGGTATATGGTGATTCTATTATGACTATACATTGGATGAAGGGGGAATTACAAGTATATAGTACATGAATACAACAATTGGTTGTTCATTGAAGGAGATTAGTGGACTTTTTAAGTGGGTAAGTTATACTAACGTCTCCCGAGAATTGAATACCATAGCAGACTCCTTATCAAAGGATGCTTTGTAGTTGGAACCAAGATATTTACATATTGGTGAATTCAAGGGAGGATTGTAGGTTTCTTCTTAGATAAATTCATTGTTATGATTTCAGTTTCATGTTGGTATAATTTTGTTCAAGTACTGTGGGGCTCTCAAATTAGTGGTCCGACTAGTTTTGATGGTATAAATGCTATTGAAGCTTGTTGGAGCTCTTAGGAGTTACAGTTAGTAATTGTGGGTTACAAATCTAATTATTTATTTAGTATTTTATAAATAGTTGTGCTTGGCACTTGAATATTGTATTTTTAGTTCTTTGTGAATATAAAATATGTTTTTTATTCTTGGAAAAAAATGATCCTTGGTTGACCCCATATTGCTTAATGGATAAGGCACTAATCCCTTGTCCTTCCATCCATTCATTTTCTTATTACTAAAACCAAACTGTTTTCCTAGAACCATCTCTGCATTTCACCTTGGACCTTATTGCAAGCTCTAGTAATCCTAATATAGGGATGCCCCCCTCGAGTTGGAGAAGAACCAACCTAAAGCGCAAAAGAGGGTTGGTGTGGTGACATTGGCTTCCCTCTTAGTTACACCAAAACCATACCTTGAGCTTTAGGACTTTCTCTCTTGGGTGTGAGTTTTGGTAATAACACACTGGATACTCAACATTCTCAAAAATCATCTTTTCTTGGGAAGAGGCATCATCAAATGACCAATAGGGAAACACTACAATCTTTTCTTTTTCCTTTTCTTAGAACTTGTCACTGTAGATGGATTAACAGTTTCAAAATAGTCATTCAACATAATGTAATAATGTTTGGAATCTTGTAATGTGTTGATGTTCTTATAAGCAAGTTTGTAGAATCTATCATGCATTCCTCCTTCCCTATACAAGAAACTTCATAAGAGTGCATGCCATAATCTTTGTTTTCAGATTGAGTGATAGATTCATCTTCTAACACATATTCTATTAATGTAGCATGCTCATCAGGATCAAAGCCTTGTACAAGGTCATCTCATAGATTGGTGTTTTCCACATCGCTTATTCCATCTTCTGATAACACATCCTTAATTAAATATTCCACCCTGTTTGAGTCTTAACTCTGGTGGGTACGGGGATTATCACTTTCGCTAAACTGATAATATACTTGCAAAAACCTCATACTAAAATATTTAACAGGTTCTTCTTTCTAAGCATCTAGTCTAATTCATCAAATAATGCCTCCAATTGATAATTATCTTGAACAACTAGGAGCACTTCTTCAAATTACTTCCAACTATGAATTAAATTGGTTGGGAAATGCTTTATACCATTTTCAAAATTCTCCTTCAATAGCAAGATAAAATAACATGCACACAACATCTTCGATATTTTTCAGCATGCAAAATGTAATCTAGCAAGTATGAATATGTGTTATGCAGTGCCCAAAGCCTCACCATTAAATTTTGGTAAGAGATTAGCTACCTTTTTCAAAATGTCATGTAATGGCCTTGGAAGGCTTAAAGCATCATTATCATTCCATGTAGGAATCTAAAATGGAGCCATGGGCAATTAATGCATTCTTGAAAAGAATGGTTCTACGTGGTTGACTTGTCATCCACCCTCCTAGCACCAAAATGTGGACGTGAGAAAATGTCCCAAATTAACCAAACAATTAACCTCAAACTAATACAAAAATACAATTTCTCCAACCAAATGTTTTTTTTTCGCAATTTGTCTTTAAGTGCTTGTTGTTACAATCAAGAACTTGAACATGTAGACATTCTCTCACATTTTGGATATAGATGATTTGGCCTTTCTTTCTCCTATATTTGTTTTGCTTTGCTCTGTTCTTTGATGAAGATGGTTTGGTCTCTTGCTCCCTCCTTGGCTTGTTCAACTTTTTCTTCATGTTCTCTTCACCGTGCATATGTATTCTTTGCTTTGCTTTAAAGTTTGCAAGCTTGCCTTTATCCCTTTGAATTTGAGGCTCCAAACTATGGATACAAATTTGCAACATGAAGTTTTGAAGCATGATCTTGTGTGCTTGCTCATCCTTGGCTTCTCTGTACCAATGAACTCTCCTTTGTACTTGTTTCAAATTTACAAAAACAAAGATAAGGCCACCTCCATAAATTCACTTGAAGATGCTTGTAGAAATGACAGATCTCTCATGTAATTAGTAATTCAAATTACTACACAATATGCATAATGAAAGCGATGAATTAGTTTTGTTTTGAATGTGAAAATATACAAAGGATTAAGAAATACGAGTGCTATTAAACTTGTGATGAATCTTCTATGAATTAAAACCAATATAAATCAACAATGGCTCTTGTACAAATTGTTTTTCAAGTGCCATGACAATTTGCACATGAAATATACAACAAAATGCAATCATGTCAATGATTCTTTCAATGCAAATTCATCCTAGTTATGTCTGCCATGTTTGTATCGTCTTTGGCATTAAATTTGGGCAATAACAAGAATGAAAAATGAGCATTTTATTGCAAACAAATTGCTAACTTTTTTTCTCTCTCCACATATTTTAAGCTTTGAACATAAGGAAACAAACTTGGCATGTTGTTGCTTTTCTTGTATGTTTCTTCACCATTTTTGCCCTAGATTTCAAGTGGTTGAATCAAGTTTCATAAAATCTACAATATTAAATAAAGGGATAGATTCAAATAACCCAATGCAATAACAACGAAAAAGATGCACACAAAGAAATAACATGGAATAATTAGCTTCCTTTGTATGCTTTTTTGTTACTGGATTTCATATGTAAAGATAGTGCAACTCCATTAACAACTCTACCATACACATCAAAGCCAATAGATGTTAGTGTACCATCATGGCTGGTATAGTTTTGTGACACCCAAGGAGGAGGATTTTCGATGGGTTTTGTAAGCCAAAATTTTATGTTATGGACTTGGTTGGGTCACTTGTCTAGTGAAACAAAACATATTCCAGACAAAATATATAACCAATTGTTGATTTTTGAATATCCATTGATCCTACCCAATTGGAATCTATATAACTAGTGAATTGAAGTGCATCACTTAGACCATATAATAGTCCAAAATCTATTGTACCTTCTAACATATCTCCATTTTTGGGGGTCCAATCTTATACTTTAAGATGTATTATGAACCTAGAGGTGTAGTTGACTCCAAAACTAAGATATGGCCTAATGGTTGTAAGATAAATAAAGCTTCTGACTAGTTGCTTGAAAATCAACTCATTTGTTGATTTAGAGTCAACTTTGGCTAAAGGTTTGAACCCTTTTTACTTAAGTGCAGATCATTTTTACAATCAACCATTCTGTATTTGTCTAATAGACCTTCAACATACTTAGTTTGTGAAGTAAAAATACAAGTTTTAGTCTACCAAACTTCTACACCCAAACAATAATGTAGGGAGCCTAGATTTGTCATGTCAAACTCATAACATAATTCAAATTTTACCTTGGTAAATGCTTTAACCTCGCCACTCGCACTTCCAACTCCATCATTCAATTTTGAATGTTCTTTGCCAATATCCGCCATCAAAGGTGGGGTAATGAGAACCATGCCATGATCCAGATTGGAGTAAGAGGGCACTCCTGATGCTAGCAATATTGGTTTTTCTACGGTAGGGACCCATCGACCAAGTCTTTAACTGAATTTTAAATGGGAATGATGGATTTTTTAGATTTCAAGGGATGTTGTAAACTAGAGGCCTTTTGGGAACAATGCTCAAAATTGTGCATTCTCCTTCCCCTTTTGTTGTGTTTTCCATTTGAGTCCTAGGATTGTCATTTTAGAAATTGGTTTGAACCCAACATTGCTGGGGGGCGCTTTTCTATGTACAAGGTGGCACATTTTGTGTGTGTTTCATTGTTCTATGTTCTTTTTATTACTGTGGGATAGGGGTATTATATCCATGGTTCGACGTTTGGTATTAGGCATTCATTGTCTTGTGTAATTTCTTCCCTTGGTATCCTTCCCCTATGGCTACGTCCTACATTTGAGTCTTTGAACTATCTTTGGATTGAGCTTGACATTGGCAAGAGGTGATTCTCTAATCTCAAGGTGGCACAACCATAGTGTGCATCATTGTTATATGTTACTCACGGTGATACTCCAATTTTTATTGCAATTGGGTGGTGGTATTATCTCAATGGTAATTATACTCTTAAGTTGACCCACCTCGAGCTTCCTTTGAAGGCTTCAAACCTTATTCATAGGAAGGATGTAGATGATTGTTTCCATGTGCTCAGAGTCCTCAACAATAATGGGTTAAAGGACATTCTATGGCAGAAATTTGGTGACTCTGCTACTGCATATCTCACTAGACCTAAAAGATAGTCTCTTGGGCTCTCACCTGTTTTGACTTAAGTTGTCATGGTCACTGTCAACAGGACATCTCGATATTAAGAAAAACCTTCAGAGACAAGAGGACTACAACAATGAAAACAAGACTACCATAATTTATTTGACCAATAATATACAAAGCAAGGAGCATGTCATCATCTTGCATGATTCTAAAATCTTGGATATAGAAATGCAGTAAAGGAGGCAAATACAAGCCTTGGAGTTAGAGTGCTTGAAGCTTAAA
This sequence comes from Larix kaempferi, assembly GCA_027924585.1. NCBI lineage: Eukaryota > Viridiplantae > Streptophyta > Pinopsida > Pinales > Pinaceae > Larix > Larix kaempferi. The sequence continues at coordinate 1,390,188 of BSBM01000590.1, forward strand.
TCCAGCATTGAAAAGCTCATCAAAGGCACTCAATCTACACCATCAAATCATAAGCAATCTTTGGGTTCCACTTCGGCAACCACTAAGGAAGTTGAAGTTGTTTCACAATAGTTTGAAGATATGGAGCTTCAAAATCTAGAGATGCAACAAATCCTCATAGAGCCTAGAGAAGCCTACAATTAACATATTTTTAACTAAATCGTGATAGGTAAACGTTTTTTTTTTGTATTAGGCTCATTCTTAGTTATCTAGTTTACTTTGAAAATGCAAACTTTGTTTTGGAAGCCCTATGGGTTTTGGAAGATTTGATGCCCACTCCTACCATACTTACTACTTTTGTGTTACCTAGTTGTACAATTCATTTACAATGTTTTTAATGCAAAATTATAACTAATATTGTTAAAAGAAAACATCCTAACTAAAAATGCATTTGTCAACTTCAATATCAATCAATCTATGGCATTTGTGATTATCACTATACCATATAAACATCAATTTCTTGCATTTTGAGTCCAACTCAATATGCTTCTCATTGGGTATACATAAGCCACTGAACCTAAAACCCCGAGATGACTTACCTAGAACTTGTTTACAGACCAAGCAACCTCTAGAATCATAGTTGGAATATATTTTGTAGGAGATCTATTTAACAATTATATAACAGTATGAACTGCCTCTACCAAATATTTGTGAGGAAGGCACTTGTTCTTTAACATGCACCTCGCCATCTCCACAACAGTTTGATTCTTCCTCTCTATAACTCTATTTTCCTATGGAGTATAGGGTGTGATGTATTGTCTATGTATACCTTCTTGCCTACAAAAATCATTAAAACTAGGAAGAAAACTCAACATCATTATATGTCCTAAAAATGTGACATCTCTCCCTAATTGTTTCTCAACCATAACTTAAATTATTGATTCTTAGAAAATGCATCTAATTTTTGTTTAGGAAATACCACATCTTTCTTGAAAATCATATACAAATAGAAAAAGTACCTTCAACTAAAAAATGAGTCTTTATTGGTGCAAATATATCTGAATGAATTAATTCAAGAAATATTTTGGCTCTCCAATCTTTCCCTTTGTCGAAAAAGTTTTTTTTTATGTTGCTTTCCCCCAAGACATGCATCACAAACAAAGTCTTGCTTTTCCTAAATATTTGAAAGACTATCCACCATTTTCTTATTAGTCAAAAAATAAAAATAATGTAATTGAGATGGCCATGCCATTGAAGCGAAAGTGAACATGTGTCTTATCCACTCTTAGCCCTTAAAGTGTGTTCTAGAACTATACCAACACTCTCTAAGCAAAATAACACATGCTCTCAACACCCATACAAACTAATATTGTGCTATGATTATTAACAATATAATGTGTCTTGTTCCTAAAAATTACATCTAGATGAGGATTATGCTTCATAATTTCACCGATAGAAAGAAAATTTTAATCCAAGCCAAGGACAACAAATATATTAAAGAAGAGCAACATTTTACCTTGCATTTTTGTCTACACATTTCATTTTCCAACAATTTTATATTATTCCATGCCATCAAAAATCATAAAATATAAACCTATCTTATCTACTTTAAAATCAAGACACCAATCTTTTCTATTAGTGAAATTGTGAGAAACACCATAATCAATACAACAAGCGTCCTTGTTTACACGAATAACCTTATTCCTAGCCTTAAAACCATAACACTCATCCTCAACATTATGCTTATAGCCACATTGGCCTGCTTCTAATTCATTTAACCAGCACCAAACCTGTTTTTCATCCCACAATTTCTTTTGTCAAAATGTGATCAATCTTTCCACATTAAAAATATTTTTGGTTTTTGGATTTACCTAAATCATTTGCCTTGTCACTTTCACTTTTGCCACTTGTAGTCTTCTACCCTTGCCTTTCCCTTTAAAATTCAATGCTAAGGCTCCCTTTAAAGTATCATGACCATTGTTATTTCAAAATTGCTTCCTAACATATATCTTTATTCAAAAGCTTATTACGAAGTTGATCAAACGTTAACATTCAACATCTCAATAAAAATTTCGAAAGGGGGAAGCTCTTTAGAATTATAATTACGAGATCATCTTCCACCTTCCTATCAATAGCCTTTACCTGATCTCTAACATATTCAATCTTCAATCAATGGTTTGGAAGATAATCATGCTATTTCATCTTATTAGAAAACAAAATCTTCTTAAACTCAACCTTTGTCAAATGTTTCATCCAAATTCTAAAGAGTTTGGTGAATGCATTGTCCCTCGTCTGGCTTCAAACTTAAAGAAGCATCTCATCCATGAGAAAAAGTTTATAAACATCCAAATTCTAAAGAGTTTGGTGAATGCATTGTCCCTCGTCTGGCTTGAAACTTAAAGAAGCATCTCATCCATGAGAAAAAGTTTATAAACATGACGACCTCTCCATCATTTGCATCATATTTTACTTGAACATTTACACAAGTTTCACTCCAAATTTCATTTCCCGAAATCAATGTGGCCAAACACTTGTACTCAAAGATTGCAAGCATTTGTTGTTTTCATGTATTGAAATTCTAGCCATTAAATTTTTTACTACCTTTAAGGATAATATTGGACCAACCCTACAAATTAAAAAAATGACTTATAATATGGTCATTCAATAAAACAAGAATTGACCAAATTTGTATTGAATGACAGAAAATCCCTACAATTACAACAAGATGTAAAATTCATATGATTACATAAAATACAAAATCCGTACAATGATGTTGGAAAATAGCAGTGCTGTGAAAAAATGTATAGCAAATCCTTACAATTACATGAAGATGTGAAATCCATATGATTACATAACATATAAAATCCATACAATAGTGTTAGAAAATAGCAGTGTTGTGAAAAATTGTACAGCACAGCTCTCAAAGAAACATCGTACAATCACTGAAAAAATCCATACATTAACTTCTTAAATATTTCGTAGGACAACTGATTAAGTAATCCATACGACAACTCATTTCATACAGCAGCTGATTAAATAATCTGTGCATCAGTTCAATTCATACAGCCTGCAAAATTAAAACGGTTTATCTCATCTCCGTTCAAATAAATTGCAGATCCTTGAACCATCACTGGACAGATCAATCCCTAGATCTTCACCCACTTTCAAAATTGGTTTCTTCTAAGCTTGGATGTAACACCATATCAGAAAAAATATCTTGAGAAGAATAGAAAGAGAACCCTAGACTCAAGACTTTATTCATACTTTAATCAAAATATGTCTTCGGGGAAAGTGTTACGTAGCTTCTTTTCGTTAATTTATTATTAATAAGTATTTAGTGTACCTTTTATTTACTAAAAGTAAATCCTGATTACTACAAACTGACCATAAATGTTAATTACAGTAACATACATAGCCCTCGTTGGGGATTAGTTATCATAAAACAGAACTTGGAGGGAACCTAAATATCTATTTCCACTATGGAATACTTAAAGGTTTAGACTATCTTCATGTAAATGAAGAATGTTCTTTTCACTTAAGAGAACAGAAACCTTCGATTCAAATGTCAAAATTGATAAAGTAAATCGCCTACTTTCGCTGCACATTTACATTTTGCTACATTAATCTCCTCTGATACATGTAACTATCAAACCAAAGCAAAGAGCGTGTTTCTAATGCAAAAACAGTAGGGCTAGAGCGAGAAAGTTCAAACTACCAACCAACAGAAAACATGATAGGCTTTCTCAATTTGTGTACACTCTTGGAGATCAATCTAAGCAAGTTACTTTGACAAATACACAAACACAAGCTTTCCACATTAAATCTTCACATAAAAAACGGGCAATGACAGTCTTTCATGTAAGGACAAGATAAAAAATTGAGACTTTGTAAGAAGCTTGGCATTTGCAGCATGAGATTGAAGACATAATGTCAATGTTAAAGTCCAAAGAAAATTATACGAAAGCCCTTGTTATGTAATTGTCAAGACTCTTAAAGCATAAATAAGTAGAACCCAAATCATATTAATGCAACTTCAATTAATCTCCCGTAGCTTCAATCTATAAATCTATCCCCAGGTTTGCTGAGTTTTTCACACCTTCAAATTAATCTCTCAGAACTTCAATCTGTAATTCAATTCCTCGTGTTTGCTGAGCTTTTCACGACACAAAATGTAACACCTTATAATTAATACTTGTCGATCCTCCCATCCATGCAGAACTTTTTTCTTCATTAATAAAACTGAAAAAATGGCGACACACCACCACACATTATATGCTATTTTTTATTAACAATTATACAAGGTTGAGTGCCTACTTATTATATAGTAAATTGGCACTTGAAGTTGATACTTACAGAACATTATACAAGGAATCTGTCAGAATTCCTTATTTCAAAAAAAAATTAAAAACAAAAAATAACTCCTTAAAAGATAAACAGCAAGCTATAAACATTGTGGCACACACTTTGCCTTTATTCCAAAATCCGACACTTCATGATGTTTAAAGGGCCTGTGCCTGAAGTAATCCATTTCTAATCTCCTCGGCAACATCACGAACTGCACCAGGTCCATGGGGGATGAATACTGCCGTTGCCTTTGAAGATGCTCCTATCTCTTTCATTGTGTCAAAATATTGTGTCACCAAGACCATGTCCATCACCTCTCTTGCAGTTGTCCCGGGCACATTGTCTGAGAAAGCAAGTACACTATCCCTAAGGCCATCCACTATTGCTTGCCGTTGACGAGCAATTCCCAATCCAGATAAATACTTAGCTTCTGCTTCACCTTCCGCTCGTTTAATTTGCAAGATTTTCTCTGCCTCAGCTTTGTCTTTTGTTGCTACCCTCATTCTCGCAGCTGAAATCAAAACTCAAATGACTAATAATGAGAATAAGATGGAAGATAATGTCAAAAAAAGTAAACAAAATAACAGAATTAAATTAAAAATACACAAAAACTGCAGGAAAAATGTATGTTATGTGTTGTTTTGTAGGTTAAGTTTTAAGAAGAATTGCATTTATAAAGCAAAGCTACATTAGTAAAGCTCATGAAGTTTTGATCCCTGCTATCAAACGATGATTAGTCTGTGCCAGACACCTACCCATAAAAACACAAATATGTCAAAGAACCTCTTGAAATAAAAGAGGCACAGTTCCCCGAAACTGCAGCAAAAATGCAAGTTTATAACATGTTTTCATAAGGTTAACTTTAAATGATGATAAGCCTGTGCCAGCGAACTATCCAGAAATACACAAACATACCAGAGAACCTCTTAAATTAAAGAGGCAACGTTCCTCAAAGATCAACTATCCATTTATTTAAAAAATAGTTAACAGCAAGAAATTAGCTTTGATGTACTTGCATCTACATAATTCTATTGTGACTTCAATATGGCAAAGAATTCTTGCCTGCATTTATTTCATTCATTGCTCTCTTCACAGTTTCAACAGGCTCTATATCAACAATGAGAGTTTGCACTATCTCAAATCCGTAGTTTGTCATAACCTATATCCAAAAATAGAAGAGATGATTGTGGAGAACAATCTAATATTATTGTACCAAAACCAGAACAAAAGCAAGATAAACAATGCAATGATGCTGGAAGATGCAAAGAAATTACAGGCATTTTCCCCACTGAATATGAAGCAATAAATATGCAAGTATTTTTGAGTTAGTATTTATCCTCCAAAAAAAAGCATAGGCCAAACACAAAATGATTTTCACTCATTTACCTTTTCAAGTTGCTCTTCAACAGATTTAGCAACATCATTCTTTTGCTCAAAAAAATCATCCAAGTTCATCTTTGGGACACTTGAACGAATGACTACACATGAGAACATGTACATGAGCTCAAATAATAGTGCACCGGTTGCATAAAACAAGAAAGGAGATCTTGCACCAACACAGAACCAAACTATATATTATAATATTACTATGAATAAAGAAAGGCATCATATTAAACTTCTGATTTAGCCTAAATTAACAAGCTTTCTGCTATCAATCAATGCTTAGAAACGATTGCTTCTGTTCTTTGTTTAGGATCTGCCTATGCAAAAAACATGAACCATAACAAACAAGTTCAAATATTGATTACTAATCCTTCTTAACAATGGTCACTCCATTCCATTTGCTTTAGTGAATTAGAAAAATGGCAGCATGTAACTAATCCAAAACAGAATGTAAGTATGAATGTTCACAAAATACAAATTAGTAGATACAAACTGCCATGGTTTGTGGCCAGCAGCATAATTTTGGGACTATGTTGTTAATAGGGATAGTTCTGAAATCTACCATCAAAGACATAAGCTTGGATCTGCTCCCTTGTATTGCTAAGCGTATAAAAAGCATCCACTGCTTTCTCTAAAATGGCACGATATTGCACAGATGCAACAACAGTTACAAATACATTATCCTGCCACAGCAAAAGTGATCAATGCAATATCATTTTAAATCAAAATAAAAGAATGATATTCACTTCACTATAGAAACTCAAAATGTCTTCTATGCCTACAATATTTGCATATTAAGGTACAGTAATATTTCATGTGTACTTTCCAAAAGGAAAATAAGCTCATTAATAATTTAATAGTATGTTTATTAACATAAAAAACACATAGAGGGTTGGGTTTTGTTTTAAACTAGATGTACCATAGAGTAGAAACAAACTGCATACCTTTGTCTTTGTCTCACATCGCACATCCAGCTTTTGTACCCGTAATGAAAGATAACCACCAACTTGTTGCCCAAAACACCATGGCAGACAGTGGCATCCTGGTTCAAGAACCTCACTAAAGCGTCCAAATGTCTCCTTCATAGCCACTTTTGACTGATCCACTTGTATACAGCAGAGTAATTGCCCCATTTCTATCGATTCCTGTACCTGCTTGATAGCATAATTAGACTCAACTCTCTTAACGCATTAAAATAATGAATTTCTATAAGCAAACACAAAACTGGCAAATGGAAACCGCAAGACGGCAATTTAAATATGTAGCACTGTAGACCTAGGACCTTGACTAATCAACTGAAAAATCTACTAGGAGCTGTACATCTGTTGTTAAAAAGAGTTACATCCTGCTCTGTTTTCATGTATTTGTTAAATGGATGTATCTTAAGTTGATTTCATATAAATAAAGTACATCACTAGAAACACTAGAAATGATAAGGATTACTATTTTTGTCTTTTCGGAAAACATTCTGTGCTTGGCTAGAAAAGTAATGGACAGGAGGAATTTTTTTCAGAGTTAGCCATACAAAACCAACTTTATCTTGAGATGCAGCAAATAAAATAATTGTTTTCATAAAATCAGTGAGCTTCCTTTTTATCTCCACAAACCATACACAGTCTCAATTATTTTAACCGGGGATATCGAGCATGCCATTGGTATTAAACCCAATACCATATTGTATAGAGGTCATTGCTATGCTTAATCCAAACAGGCTACAGACCTTTAATATTCTACCTTAAATATGTCCAACCTAACAGCAGGGGGAGCTTGCACCAAACTAAAGAACACAGCCAAGGACAATCACCAATGAATCAATTGAAATCTGTGTCAATTTCTTTCATTTTCTTTCTCTTGTATGCTGCACCCATACCCATACATGAATGCACAGACCCTAGTAAATATGATGTCCAAACATGCATATTGATGGTGAACCATAGAGCCAAGAGTATATAAGCTACATACATAGAGAATGCAAACTATCCATGTTAATGTTAATGACCAACCTTTGACCACAACTGAAAATATTTACCAATAATGAAAATAAGGATGCATATCTTAGGTCATCTGTAAGATTATATTGGCTGCATACACCTTTGTTAATTTCAGATCATGGTAAGCAGATTCTGCGCTCTGAAAAACAAACACTTAACACTAAGAAACTTAAAACTAATAACTCCTATCAAAACAGAAAATTCTGAATGCTAGATTCTACAAAACACAGCTAACTGAAAATTATTACAGCAAAACTAAAATTGTAGCACAAATCAATTCTCTGTCTATTAACTCAAAAAACAGAAATTACAATACCTCAAAACTCAACTATCAAACTCACTCAAATCTCTAAGACATATCAATGGTCTGCCATATCTCTTGTTTATAGAAGATGAGAGTTCTAGGGTTACAACTTACAATGCATGTAAACATACTAAGAAAAGGCAAAGCACCTCCTATGACTCTGGCAAAAGTAAAACCCTAATCACCTACGATAGTGTGCCCAGTTGGTAAGAGTAATTTGATTATAATAACACCCACTGCCAGCAAAGTAAAACACCTCACTGTCTGGGAATGCATGCCCTCTTAGAATAGATCAAGCACCAAGCAATGTGCTTTTCCAAAAACTGGAAATTCCCTCTAACCATGTGCCTAATCTAAATCTGGAAAAACTATTCTAGCACTACACTTTTTCTAACTTAAGGATAGCACTTAACTCAAGAACAAAGCACCTAAACTAGAACTATAAGAACACTTATAAATAAGGAAAATCCAGCAATCTAAACTTTAAAGATAGCAAATCTAAAACTAGCGCATGCCATGCACCTGTATCTCTAACTGTCTATGACTGTTGCTGTGCCCTCCCTGAAGCTTCTATGGTGCGCTTTTAACCATGCAGACAACACATCTGTAATATCCCAATTTTGACCCCATTGCATTAAAATGTATATGATGTAATATTGTTATAAAATCGTGGTGAGGAGCTTAAGGCTGTTAGTTTTGTACCTAGGGAAGTGTTCCCCTAGTGACTTTTGCCTAAGTCACTTAGAAGGGGGAAAAAAGTGACCCTCAGCATTAATTCACTTAATGAGACTTTATAACATTAAAGTCACTTTTTGACTTAACTTTAGTGGGTGAGTGAATTTTATTTAAGTGATTTAAATAAAAGGTATTTTCACTCTCATTTGATCTCAACCGTCGGATGAGATCTAATCTTCACCGTTGGATTAGAACCACCCTAGGGTTTAGACAAAAAGGCTTGAGGGAGGCATTTGAGCTCACTTTTTGTGATTGAAGTGAAGCGTGAGAAAGAGAGAGAGCTGGAGAAGAAGCTAGGGCACAAATCCCAAGGAGCATTTATTGCAATATTCAGCTGGCACGATTTCCAAGACTTCTAGCTGGGCATTTATTGCACTGTACGGATTCTTAACAGGCAGAATTTTTTTTAGTTGGCTTGCATCCCGAGGTGTTTATCTTCAGCAGTTTACTAGCACGGGTTTCAAGAAAATTTCTGGGCACGGGTTTCAAGACAGGCACAAATCCCAAGAGATTCTGGGCACGGTTTTTGAGACATTCTGCTGCACAGAAATTGAGACCGTACTGTACGGTACAGTTCCTCCTGCACAGAAATCGAGGTATGGGCTGGCACTGATACCGAGGTTGTTTTTAGGCACAGATTTCGAGACAGATTTTGGCACAGAAATCAAGATATAGTACAGCACAGAAATCGAGGTAAAGAGCTGCACAGAAATCGAGGGTACAGACTTCTGTACTTTCTCTCTGCACAGATTTCGAGGTGGTTGATTGCACAGTTTTCAAGACAGCTTCAGCACGGTGTTCGAGGCAGTCTTCAAGTGTAATTAATGGTGGAGATAAGTTGATTTATTTCTCTGTATTGCTGTCCTATATCTTACTGAAGAAATACAAACTCTCTCTCTCTCTCTAACTGATTTTCCCCGTGGGGATTTTTCTAGGGCTTGATTTTGGCCAAAAATTTCTTAGTATCATTTTATGGTGTGATTGTTAAATGTGTTTTTCAGCCTGTTAGTGCATTTTTACTGTGTGTTTAATTGTTACTGAAAATTTCATAAGTAGTTTCCAGTCAATGCATAACCAACTGGGAATGAAAACCACGAAATGTTGACATAAACCAGCAAACAGTAAAGTGCAGAAAATCTTCATGGTATCAGAGCAAGGGGGCAGAAAACAGTGATAGTTTGCAGACACAAATTTTCAGATCTCTGAAACTTCAGTGTTTTTTATCTTCTGTTAGTGGGCACCATTCTGTTGGGTTGGTGTTAAGATGGCTACAGGTCTGAGGATTGAGGATAGGCTGAATGGGACATAAAGTTTTGTGCCTTGGAAGGCCAGAATTTTACTGATATTGGAGGAGAATGAACTATGGGTGGAAGTGGTGAGAAATACCACAGCTAACCCGGTTATCATTCCCGATGCCCTGATGCAACAGCACTTTCAGCCTTCAACGGCTAGGAGGATTATCCTTGATGCAGTAAAAGACCACATAATCCCTCACATTTCCTGGAAGACCAGGGCACATGAGATGTGGAGTGCCTTGACCATCTTGTATGAGAGTTCCAATGAGAACAGAAAGATGGTTCTCAAAGAGAAACTCAAGAATATCAAGATGAATGGAGGAGAGGGAGTCACAGCATACCTCACTAGGATTTCCGCAGTTCAAGATGAACTGGCAGCGGTTGGTGAAGTAGTATCTCCTACTAAGCTAGTACGCACAACAGTGAATGGGGCTTCAAAGTCCTAGAGTGTATTTGTGCAGGCCATAGTGGGTAGAGAGAACCTACCGTCTTGGGAGAAACTGTGGGATGACTTTGTGCAGGAGGAGACCAGGAGAGGTCTCGTACAAGGCAGTTCATCACATGGTGGGGCAGAAGAGGAGAACGTGGCTCTGACAGCCAAGGGTAAGAAGAAGAAGGGTCCCAAGAAGAATGGGGCCAAGAGGCAGCAGCAGCAGCAACCGCGGGGTGGACAGAAGAAGAACTTGAGTAAAATCAAGTGCTATTGTTGTCAAGCGTTTGGGCACTATGCATCACAGTGTCCAAGCAAGAAGAAGAAGAAGGGACAGGGACAGCAGACAGCAGCCTCAGCAAAGGTTGATGATTTTGGTGATAGGTTTCAGAGGGAGTTTTCCCTATACGCTGGACAGATTGAGAAAGAGAGAGAGTCTCTTTAGCCACCAGCACATATATGGATATGGAGAGTGAGCATTCATTGTTGACAAGGCATCAAACAGGTCCATCCACCACTGGTACGTGGTACATTGATAGCGGAGCCTTGAGACACATGACAGGTACTCAGGAGTTCTTCTCTGAGCTATCACAGACAACTAGAGATGTGGAGGTGGTACTTGGTGACAACACCATTGTTAGGGAAGTTGGTCAGGGGACCATTACATTCGAGAGGGAGTCCATGAGTCCCATGACTTTGAGGGATGTGTTGTACGTCCCTGGGCTGAAAAAGAACCTTGTTTCAGTTTCCACTATTGAGGGCAGGGGTCTTGGGGTGTGTTTCTCAGATGGGAGAGTGCAGGTGTTTCCCAAGACCACAGGTGTATCTACCCCCATGGATATTGGAGTTAGATGTGGACGACTGTACAAGTTATTGTTTCAGCCGCAGCATGCTCTAGCACACAGCAGCAACAACAGTGAGCTATGTGAGTTATGGCACAGGAGGATGGCCCATTTACATCACCCCGCTCTAAGATTGTTGAGGAGCATGGTCACAGGTTTACCTGAGTTCGACACTGAGCAGAGTGATGTGTGCAGAGGGTGTGCTTTGGGAAAGTACACCAAGACTGCTTTTCCTAGCAATGACACGAGAGCAACAGGAGTGCTTGACTTGATTCATTCTGACATTTGTGGTCCCATGTCTTCAGTATCTTTGACTGGTCACGAGTACTATATTAGCTTCAATGATGACTACTCCAGGAAGACCTGGATCTACTTCTTGAGAAACAAGAAGTCCCCACTAGTGTTGAGTGTCTTCCAAGGGTTCAAAGCCCTTGTGGAGAAGCAGACGGGGAGGAAGATCAGGATGTTGAGATCAGACAACGGGGGTGAGTATACCTCCAAGGAGTTCAATGCTTTCTGCAGTCAGGAGAGTATACAGCGACAGTTGACAGTTCCCTACACTCCTAAGCAGAATGGAGTAGCAGAGAGAAAGAACGGGTCGATCGTTGGAGCAGCGAGAGCTATGCTTCATGATCAGGGGTTACCGTTCTTTCTATGGGCAGAGGCTTGCAACACTGCAGTGTATCTGTAGAACAGGAGTCCTCACCGTGCTTTGGGGAGGATGACTCCAGAGGAGATGTATTCAGGCAAGAAGCCTGAGGTGAGCCATTTTCGGATATTTGGCTCTCTGACTTACTCTCACATCCCTTCTGAGAAGAGGACGAAGTTCGAGCCCACTGCAGAGAGAGGTATCTTTGTGGGTTACGATGAGACTTCGAAGGCATATCGGCTTTACATTCCTGGCCAGAGGAGAGTTGTAGTTAGGCGGGAAGTGAAGTTTGATGAGGAGAGGGCCTTCAGGAAGTCGAGAGAGATGGAGCAGGGGGAGCCACCAGCTCCCACACCTCAGTTGATACAGGCTTCTTCGATACAGGTTTCAGGTCCGCAGGTTTCTAGGATGACTGGATCACAGGGTACAGGCTCAGCTTCTACAGGATCAATGGTTCATATTACAGGTACTTCAGGGTCAGGTTCAGGGACAGGCACAGATTCAGGATCACAGGTTTCAGGCTCACAGGTTACAGGGTCCTCAGGGACTAGTTCATCAGCTACAAGTCCTCGGGGTGTTAGACCTTCTGCTTCTAGCACTTCCTCAGATGAGGATACACCAGTTTGGGAGGAGCCTTCAAGGAAGAAGAAGCCTAAGGACACCTTGAAGGAAGCAGAAGCATTTGGTAGACCTCAGGAGGCGATCAGATCAGTGGTTGAGCCAGACAGATATGGGATGGCCCTTGTTGCGAGTCTTCATGACTCTGCGCCTTCTAGCTTTGAGTTGGCTTCTCAGCATCAGGTATGGAGAGATGCCATGATGGAAGAGTACCATTCCATCATGAAGAATGATGCTTGGAAGATCTTGCCGAGACCTAAGGGGAAGTCAGTTGTGACTTCCAAGTGGCTTTACAAGATCAAGCATGCTGCAGATGGCAGTGTGGAGAAATTCAAGGCCCGGTTTGTGGCTAGGGGGTTCTCACAGGTTGAGGGAGTTGACTATGATGAGACATTTGCTCCAGTTGCTCGGTATTCCTCTATCAAAGCAGTGATATCTGTAGCAGCAGAGATGGGTTGGAAGATCCCCCAGATGGATGTGAAGACCGCATTTCTCAATGGTCTTCTGCAGGAGGAGGTGTATTTGGAGCAGCCACAGGGATTTGAGATACATGGGAGAAATTCTCATGTGTGCAGGCTTAGGAAAGCCTTGTACGGTCTGAAGCAAGCTCCTAGAGCTTGGTACTCCAGGATCGATGCATATTTGACTTCGATGGGATTTCAGAAGAGTGAGGCTGATCCCAACCTATACTACATTGTGGTTAGTGTAGATCCACTCATTCTTCTGTTATATGTTGATGACTTATTTATCACTGGAGATGAGCATCTTATTGCACAGTGCAAGAGAGATCTTGCAGCTGAGTATGAGATGACTGATATTGGGCTGATGCATTACTACTTGGGGATGGAGGTTTGGCAAGAGCCTGGACATATTTTCCTAGGACAGGGGAAGTATGCAGCGGAGATTCTGAAGAGTTATCGGATGGAGGACTGCAGGCCTATGTCTACACCTATGATCACCAACTTGAAGCAACTCCATGCTTCAGAGGGTAAGTTGGTGGATCCCACACTATATCGTCAACTCATCGGATCGTTGATGTATCTGGTCAACACCAGGCCAGACTTGTGCTTTGCGGTCAACACTCTTAGCTAGTTCATGGTGCAGCCTAGGAGTGTGCATTGGACTGCCGCAAAGCACATCTTGAGATACCTAGCAGGGACAGTGGATTATGGTCTGGACTAAAGGGGTTCGGGTGGAGTCAGCTTGGTTGGGTTCACAGATTCAGACTGGGTAGGTTATGTGAGGGACCGGAAGAGCACTTCCGGTTGCTGTTTCAGCTTGGGCTCGGCAGCAGTGTCGTGGTTCAGCAGGAAATAGAAGTCCGTTGCATTGAGTTCTGCTGAGGCTGAGTATATGGCAGCCAGTCAGGCGACTTGCGAAGCACTGTGGCTTCGTTAGTTATTGGTAGATTAATTTGATCAGCAACTGAAACCTACAGTGATTTATTGCGACAATCAAAGTTGCATTCAGCTCTCTGAGAATCCGGTATTTCATGACAGGTTGAAGCACATTGAGATCAGGTACCACTTCATTCGGGACTACGTTCAGAGAGGGGCAGTTGAGCTACAGTATATATCCACTGATGAGCAGGTAGCAGATGTCCTGACGAAGTCTTTGGGGAGGGGGAAGTTTGTCTTCTTCAGAGATAAGTTGGGAGTGGTGCGGAACACCTTCCTCAGTAAGAGGGAGTATTAGTTTTGTACTTAGGGAAGTGTTCTCCTAGTGACTTTTGCCTAAGTCACTTAGAAGGGGGGAAAGAGTGACCCTCAGCATTAATTCACTTAATGAGACTTTATAACATTAAAGTCACTTTTTGACTTAACTTTAGTGGGTGAGTGAATTTTATTTAAGTGATTTAAATAAAAGGTATTTTCACTCTCATTTGATCTCAACCGTCGGATGAGATCTAATCTTCACCGTTGGATTAGAACAACCCTAGGGTTTAGACAAAAAGGCTTGAGGGAGGCATTTGAGCTCACTTTTTGTGATTGAAGTGAAGCGTGAGAAAGAGAGAGAGCTGGAGAAGAAGATAGGGCACGAATCCCAAGGAGCATTTATTGCAATATTCAGCTGGCACGATTTCCAAGACTTCTAGCTGGGCATTTATTGCACTGTACGGATTCTTAACAGGCAGAATTTTTTTTAGTTGGCTCGCATCCCGAGGTGTTTATCTTCAACAGTTTACTGGCACGGGTTTCAAGAAAATTTCTGAGCATGGGTTTCAAGAAAATTTCTGAGCATGGGTTTCAAGACAGGCACAAATCGCGAGAGATTCTAGGTACGGTTTTTAGACAAATTCTGCTGCACAGAAATCGAGACCGTACTGTATGGTACAGTTCCTCCTGCACAGAAATCGAGGTATGGACTGGCACTGATACCGAGGCTGTTTTTAGGCACAGATTTCGAGACAAATTTTGGCACAAAAATCGAGATATAGTACAGCACAGAAATCGAGGTAAAGAGCTACACAAAAATCGAGGGTACGGACTTATGTACTTTATCTCTGCACAGATTTCGAGGTGGTTGATTGCACAGTTTTCAAGACAGCTTCAGCACGGTGTTCGAGGCAGTCTTCAAGTGTAATTAATGGTGGAGATAAGTTGATTTATTTCTCACTGTATTGCTGTCCTATATCTTACTGAAGAAATACAAACTCTCTCTCTCTCTAACTGGTTTTCCCCGTGGGGGTTTTTCCCAGGGCTTGATTTTGGCCAAAAATTTCCGAGTCTATCATTTTATGGTGTGATTGTTAAATGTGTTTTTCAGCCTGTTAGTGCATTTTTACTGTGTGTTTAATTGTTACTAAAAATTTCATAAGTAGTTTCCAGTCAATGCATAACCGACTGGGAATTAAAACCACGAAATGTTGACATAAACCAGCAAACAGTAAAGTGCAGAAAATCTTCAAAGACCAAGGCCCCGCCATCGACTTAGTGATGCGTATGGTTTATGTGCTAGCCAGGCACAATGGAATTGCAAATATCATGTAAATATGCATTTTAATGAAATACCCACAACTAGCTATGCAATGCAACAAGAGATGGGGGCATGATTCTACAAGGAATTGGGAGAGAAAATATTCAAACCCTTGAACCAATCAATTCAAGCCAAGTGTCAATGAGAGAACCCATAAACTCTCAACTACCCATGTTGACTTTTGTACCCAATCATTCATTTCTCCCAAGAGTTGGTTGAAATAATTAATACCTTGGGGAATGGAGAGGTATGGCTGTCCAAATTCAGGTATGGGCAAGCCACCCTTCATGGAAATTGGTTTTTGGCTTCCTTGGCAAGAAACGAGCCACGAAATTGCTCCCCAGGCCATTCTTCACCCATGAATTTGCCTCTCTCACGTTTTTGGAGCTACCTGGGTGTTTCCCCTCCACGTTTTTCTGGTTTTTCATGGCTTTCTAGTTGGGAAGAGAGCGTTTTTGTGTTGCAGAGCAACTCTGGGAGGAAGAGAGCTCGATTTGAGGGTTTCATTGAGGCCGTTTTGGCCATTGGAATGCTCATCACCTGTGGGAGAAATCAGTTTTGTTCCCTGTGGTCGAATTCCCCTTTCCACAGTATGTTTTTGGTGTGCCCACGATTTGGGGAAAACCCATGGCCATCTTGTTTGTAAAATCCCATTGTTAAAAATGTGTATCCATGATCAACGATTATGTTTTGTTGTGTGTAGATAGAGTATGTTGGGGTATGGGTTATGGGTATCCATTGTTTTGGCTTTAGCTTGAGTGCAAGCATACAGAAATAAAGAGGGTTCAAATTTAGCCTAATAAACCTAGCTGTGGGTTGGCTTGGCTTAGATGTGTTGTTTGATTGGGTTGTGCTGAGCTTGAGAGTCCCCTTTTCCTTGTAGATGTCATGCCCAGCTCAGGGGTGGTCTCTGAATGTTGAAAGAATATAGGCTAGGCAGAGACCTATGGTTGGGTGGAACGTTGCAGCGACATAGCTAGTTGCTTGGGACCGTTTCACAACGAAGATAAGTATTATTCTTTATGTGTGTTAAACTCTGCAATGTCATTTAATTATTAACTATTATGTTATGAAGATCAACGAATGCTAGAGATGCATGTAGTGGATCTTGCTTCTGCTATGTTTATTTGAATTATACACCTGCACATGTCTTTTATTTACATGAATTTGATGAAATGGGCTGAGTTTTTGTAAGAACCCCAGATTTCGGTATCATGTTCCCTTCCTTGCGTTGGATCGACGGGAGGGGACGTGACAACATCCACTACAATCCACATAGGAATCCACTACAAGACTGCACTAATTTTCCTTGAGTGCACCAATCTGCTAAAGCTACTAAAGAATATACTGCTGCGGAATCCGTTGTTGTTGCTGCTGAAGGAGAACAGTGCTTGAGGCAAAAGGCAAAACTAACACTCCTTATTTCTGGAGTACTTCCTTAATCCTATGTCAAATGGTTCAGGTTCAGGTTCAAGTTTGAGTTCAACAAAGATGAAATTCGATTCAAATTTGAAATTTTTTTTGAGATTTGGATAAGATTCGCCATAGGTTCTTTCACATCAATATTTTCAAAATATAAATTATATATTATTACATATTAATACGTCATATATAATTATATATTATATATAATAAATAATATTTAATATATTTTACAAATATTATAAATAAATAACATTTAATATATATATAATAAAAAACATTTATTTAATAGATACTAGGGAAGTTAGGGTGAGTGGAAGAATATAGGGATTTATGGGGGGAATAGAGTCGAATGGTGGGAGCATATATTCAGGTGTAACAAACTGGGACCTGTGGATTGGTTAACTCTCTGGATTGGTCACTTGGCATACTTATGTGGATATATACTATTGACCAAGTAATTCAGCAGATCTTTGATAGCATAAACATTGCGCTTCACTGCAAGAAAGAATTGGCATCTCTGAAAGATCTTGTAATGAAAATTGGGCCTATGCTTAAACTGATCTAGAAATACCACCAAATAACATGAAGAAATAAGATAAGGTTTCCGTTGTCCGCAGATGGCTTAAATCATATATATTGCTTCCGCTTCTGAATCCAAATATAGAAAAATATATATGATTGGACCACCCAGGTCATTCACTGTTCGCCTTGCCGTCGATCACCATTTGCTGTTGTGACTCACAAGGGAAAGAATATGTTTCTGCCATAGCGACTTGTGCAGCGGGGTCTAGACCACCATCCACAGTCAACCCACAGCAACCAAAGCTAACAAACATTCTCTTAGAAATCGATGAACCTAAACAAATTTTTTCTTTGCTTTCAAATTCAGCTAAATTCGAACCTCAACCATGAGATGCGGCAAACCATGTGACTTAGCCTTACTCAGGGAATACTTTATCAGCAACTGCCTGCTCACAATCAATCACTGATTCCATAGTGGGTTTTGGAACTATCTCCCAAACATCAAACTCCTCTGCCAAATTTGCTCTCCAGCTGCTTCCTTACGACTGGAAGGTGTCATACAAATAGACGTCATTAATGCAACATTACTTGGAAACTTCTTAGGAGGATTACTCACCCAAAAGGAAGATTTAGGTGCTCCCAGTTGTTCCTATGCCTCCCACAATGTCTGGGAACCATCTCAGCTTCTTGATTGAACTAGATGGTATTAAAGTATCTGTGCCTTCACCAGAATCTTGCTGATCTGAATCTTATTTCTCCTCTTTCTGCAGATTGTCCTTTGGGACAGCAAGTTTTTCTCCCACCTCAACCTTTGTTGGAGACTCCTAAGACTTAGAGCACCATGCATCCTAATCAAATTTCACATCTCCACTTACCACTGCCTTATGTTGTGATGAATGATAGATCTGGTATGCCTTCAAGAACTCATAGTATCCAAAAAATCTACCTTTCCTGCTAGAAGGTTCAAACTTAGATCTCTTCTCATCGGGAATATGAATATAAACAAGAGAACCAAAAACATAAAGTATGATACCTATGGCTTCTCGCCGGTAAGAGCTTCTTCTAGTGTCTTGTCCTTCAATATCATGTGAGGACATCTATTAATATTTTAGATAGTTCTATTTTGTGCTTCTGCACAAAGACATGTGGGGAGATCTAAATCATGAATCATAGCCTTGGTTGATGGAACTGTTCTTCCTCTCTACAACCCCACTCTATTGTCAACTCCCACTTGATCCCTACTTGCCTGCAAAAGGCATCAAAGTCCTTGGAGGTGTACTCTCCTCAATTGTCATATCTAGCACCTTAATCTTCTTACTTACTCGATTCTCCACAAAAGCTGTAAATTCTTGGAATTTACTAAAGACTTCATCCTTGGTCTTTATAAAGTAAATCCATGTTTTTCTAGATGCATCCTCCATGAAAAAACACATAATATATTTTACATGTCAAAAAGTTGAAGTCATAGTTCTACACATCTAAATGGATCTAATCAAGAATCCCTCTTGATCTATGCTCATTGATTGGGAAAGTGGTCTTGGCATGCTTATCGAGTGCATAGCCCTTGCACAATCCTATCTTCTCAATCTTGAAGTCCGACAATCCCTACACTATGTCCTTCAAAAGAGGTAAATGCTCCATCGTGCAGGTGACTAGATCTCTTGTGCCAAAGCTCACACAATTTGTCACAGTCATGCACTAAAGCTCCATGTTTGATTGGATCAGCAAGCAACCCTGTAAAGGCCACCTTCTTGCATAAGCTTTGGCCAAAATACAATCACATTCCTAGTTGCAATCTTTGATAATAACTATTAATCATTAAACTCAACCCCGTATCTAAGGTCTACCATGGCTGGCACTAAAAGAAGATTCTTCGTTATACTAGGAACATATAAGACATAATCAAGATCAAGAACATCACCTAATGGCATGCGAAGAGGGACTAAACTTGTCCCTATAACTGGATATGTGACATCATCGTGCAACTCTACTTGCATGTTGTTACCTGATGAACTAGCAGGGCTAGTCTTAGATGACAAATGTGAGAGAAATGGTCACTGTCACCTTAGCCAATTCCCTAACTTCTTCATTCTAACATCCAATATGAAAAATGCAATTTTCATTTAAAAGGTCCATATTTAAAAGGCCCATCCCAGCACCCAATTGACATGCTAAAAGTTAAAACTTAAAATTTCTAGTCCTCACTTTCCTCGATAGTTTACCAAACACGAAAGATCTCTATCTTGTGAATTATTGTATCAAAAAGGGAAGGACCAAAAATACTCAGAACGTTTCTTTAAGAGAAGGCTATGCATGCCCACTTATCCCTTTATCTTCCTTCACGAAAAAATAGGTTCAAATTACCATCTCACTTACCAGGATACTTTTTTAAAACGATTCTTAGAACTATTGCAGTAAACAAATTTCAAAGCATATTTATTGTTTAAAATGTATTCTGTGGAAAAGTAATTAAGACGTATTCAAACATTGACTTATAACAAAGGATCTGAATATCAAAATAAGGCACTGGAGTTTGTGAGGTGTGCATATTCTAAGCTCTTCAACGAACTCAATCTTTAACAATAGAGAATCTAGCATCAATCTGTCTAAAAATCATACGCGGGAGGAATTCAATACAATACAGGGTATTTTTTTCTAAAGAAAAATTCGCAATTTTTATTCAGAGACTGAATACAAATACTTCGCAAACAAAATGTTACAGAGAAGGATCCCAACAATACAGGATATACTTGCATCATCTAGTATTCATAATTATCGGAACTACAACTCATTCAGTGCCCAAGCGTTTTCCCCTTCAAAAGGGGAGAAACAGTATTGTGCATGTGAAAGGAAGTTTCCTATCATCTTCACCGATGTCCTCATATACACTAAGCTTAATAGATACAGAATGTTAGTGTAAAATAGGGTGCTCACAAGGGCCGTACGGTGATCTTTCACAATACCATAAACCCTCCTTGAAGAAGATAATCGGGGATGTAACATATTAACTTCATATTTTCACGCGTTGCAACATTTTAACGAACAGCAACAGTGGAAAGATTAACCTAGATACACTAAGCTTAATAGATACAGAACGTTAGTGTAAAATAGGGTGCTCACAAGGGCCGTACGGTGATCTTTCACAATACCATAAACCCTCCTTCAAGAAGATAATCGGGGATGTAACACATTAACTTCATATTTTGACGCGTTGCAACATTTTAACGAACAGCAACAGTGGAAAGATTAACCTAGACATATAGGCAAGAAGAAAGACATAGCCAGATACTAGTGTCATTTTACTTCATGATTTCATCAAACTTTTGAAATGAATCGCAATTGTCCGCCCTACTTCAAGACTGTCAAGACCTGAAAAGGATGAGAACTCATACCTGAAGTGCAAAAAAGCTGTCAAGATGAGATGGTATAAAGAATGATGCACAGGTCTGATCAGATACCAAAAACAATAATACGAACAGTTAATAGCACATACACGACCTAGAATATATGCGTAGCCTAGTCACTTAGATTGTGACCACACACAGACTGAATTGATTTCGTCAAAAGAAAAAGTCATCGAACAGATAACAGTTTGATATCATCCACACACAATGAAGTAACCCCGTCCAAAATACATCAATTCAAACAGATAACAGTTGACAAGTAATTCAAAGAAACAAACTATCCAGACGCGCGTCACATGAGTAAACCGAACGGCAGAGAAACACGCTAAGTTTAACCCGATACCCGGATTCTTCCGCCAAGGCAAATTCCAATAAGGACACTAGACTTCCCGACTTTAAAAATAAACCTAAATTTATCAGACGGATTATTGCCGTATATCGAAACCAAAACGTTAAAGAATTCAACAAAGTTGTGCAAATATTCGCTTACCTTGAATCTGGACTTGAAGTTGGGGAGATCTCTAAAACTTGCTCTGCACTAATAATTCCCTGAATACTAAAGAAACCCTATTATCAGTATTTAACCCCTATTTCCGAAAATTAAGGTCGCTGACTGTAGCTTTCATGAGATCTCTAAAACTTGCTCCGCACTAATAATTCCCTGAATAATAAAAAACCCTATTATCAGCATTTAACCCCGATTACCGAAAATTAAGGTTGTTGACTGGAGTTTTCATGCTTGATTCCAGTTTATGAAGATTCCCAGCGTGATTCGCGAACATTTTCCTAAATATTAAAAACAAACAAGTATTACCTCAATTCTCACGGGCCGTCACGGCCACTCAATTAAACTTGACAGAATTCAATGAAGGCCGTTGTCCTCGCTTAGCTTTACAGCGAGGGGAAAGGGATAGCACCCAAAATCTTTACTGGCAGAGGTTTTTTTTACCTTTCCATAAAAAGCAAGCTTTATGCTCTAGGGTAAACTGGTTGCTGACAATGTTGCGTGGCGTCGAGAGTTCTATCGCTGGCACTCAATATTCTCCATTATCTAACATTCCATGATTATCCATCAGATTTGATTGTGCGTAGTCGCGGACCATTCAAAGACGATGGTTTCGCAGGAAATTGACTGGAACGGGAGTGGCATTTGTTATTATTTAAAAATTTAATGTTACATAAAAAGTTGAATGTATCCATTGACATTTGACTTTGTTAGTAATGATGATGAGCTGTCGCTCTAGATAGTGATGTTTATTTTGGTTCCTTAATTTCATGGTAATGTATATTTCGATTACACGGTGGAATTCTTATCATTTGAGCTGGCTAGATGATATCACGTCTACGAGGTATACATCAAGGGCCACACTCATTGTGATATATATATATTTTTTTAAAAGGTGGTTCACTATTTGTTAGAGGGCTAGTCCACATGGGGAAATGGTCACCACCTGCTATTCTAGAGAATCAAAGTGGCATGAATTACAATCATTACAATATGGGCTCAACAAGAGCAATATGTCACTTACAAGAATTGAACCTAGGTGGGGAGGGTAACAAACATTCCTCCCAACCACCCAAGCTACAACCAATGGACAATTGTGATATATATATTGCATGATCCCATTTCAATTTATATTTTCATAATAATAACAAGGAGACCTCCACAAGTGGGTAATGTACCTACTCAATTGCAACTCAATCCAACAAACAAATATATATATATATATATATATATATATATAATAAAGTAAGAAATTTCACTTATATTTTTAATAATATAATACTTTTCATAATAAAGTAAGAAATTTCACTTATATTTTTTAATAATACATCTATCTTAAATCCAGATTTATCAAGCACTCGAATTTATCAAGCACCGAGAGGGATCCAATGTCTTGAGGTGTTTTTTTTTTTTTTTTAATTTAAACTCAAGAAATTTGATCTTTCTTGATTGATAAATCTAGGTTTAAGTTTTAAGTTTTTTATTTTATAGACGAACATCCATTTTTTAATTACTTTTCATAATATTTTATTTTATCAGCCAACATGGATTTTTTTAAATACTTTCCATTTTTTTTTTTTTATGAGTCGACATGAATTTTTTAATTATTTTGTTAGGAACAAACGTTACAACATCTCCTAGTTCCCTAGGTTGGATGCAGACATTGGGATTTGCGATAAGGGAGCTAATAAATGATGCTTGGACATTAGAATGGCATAAATATTTAATAAAGGAGCTAAATAAATAAATACAAGGGAAAATCAAAGTGGCAATTGATCATGAAGGCACATGGAGAGTGTGGGACTCACACAAGCTAGATTTTCTATGCCACGTGGCAACCTATTGTCAATTTGAATCCATAAGAAGCCCAACGTTCTTGGGATGAGTTGGAAGGCTCATACACTTGGCAATATGCATCATAGGTCGAATTGGGATGGAAGTGTAACTCTCATGGAAGAGGAAGAGTCAAATGAGAGGTTATTAGGCACTTGGGCTAGATTCCTTAACCTCTATGACAACAATGATGAAGATGCTATGACACCTATGACAAATTTCAGACCTGATTGCTGACATTTGACCAATATGACATGTCAGGCCTAAAAATAGCATCCAAGTGAGCGCTCATGGGAGTTAGAGAAGCTCGAGAGGTTCCTACTTGAATTGGTGGAAAGTGGAAGGCTAAGAAGTGGGAGACAAGTGGCAAATCTTGAATCCCTCCCTAATTTGAATTGGCTTGGAGTTAATGGATGGAATTGCAACCTTAGAAGGCTAAGGATGTTTATAAAATACAAAGATCAAGTAAGAGAAGAGCTTTTGATCATTTTTAGAATTTGCATTTGAGAGGAGAGTTAGTGGAGTGCTACTCCACTTGCCTTAGCACCAATTTCGAGGGTGAAAGATTCCCATCCTAGTTGGTAATTGGAGAGGCCATTCAGAGCTTTCATTTGGAGCTTTAATGGAGTCATATGTTGCAAGTGCAAGCTACAGGGCAGCTCGTGGTCACTTCTAGTTCAATTTGTTTCTCCAACCATTTCAAGTTTTCTCAGCATATTCACGATCCTTGAGGAATTGTGCACTTGGTGAGTTGTTGTTCTCTTTGTGGGAGATTATAATGCCCCATTTTCTTATCATCTGATGTAAATGCTCTATTATTCATATTCATGATAGCTTCAGGTTGAAATTCCAAGTGGAACTATGTAAATCTGGTCATTAATGAGCAAATGGTGTCATTTTCCCCACTATGTTGATGTATGCCAATGATATGTTGTTATTTTCTAATGGACAAGTAAACCACTGATTATTTTATGATGTATGGGTTGTTAATAATGTGTTATACAAGTTTCATGTTCAGTGCATAAGCTTTTGGAGTCATATTGTTCAGTTTCATAGCATTTGGAGAAGATTGCTTATCATTTCCCCCAAGGTCAAAACTAGTATTTTGTATCTAATTTGAGAGGGTTGTATCGGACTTAATAAACTGAATGGTGTTTCAAATGAGACCATATTGATGTCCCCTAGATATCCCCTGCCTCTGTTCATAAATTCGAGAGGATCCAATAGCATTTGGAGAGCCATTTTCAGCATCTACCCTATGGGGAGTTGAACCCCTAATTGCTAGTCAAATTCCCAACATTGGCCAGAATTCAAAGGAGAGTTGAAAAAGAATTTTGAAGACTCTAAAGCATCCATGAACCTCATAATCATGTCATAATACCATCCATATACCTTCTATAACAATTTGGGAGCATTTGGAGCCATTTGGAGATCAAGAAACCAATACTAGCTAAGGGTCGAACTAGTGGAAAAAATTGAAAATTTCACCATTTTAATAAATTTCTAAAAATGTACATTACAAGTGGTATCAGAGCATGATATTGGCACCCGATGTGGTTTTATATTCATGAGGACAAGAAGCCAGGGACCACCATTATATATTGAAACCAAAAGTGCTTTTGTTGAAGAAGAGGAAGTAGGAAAAGAAGTGCATTTTGAAGAAACCATGGCTAATGAGAAGGGAACCTCAGATGATAGTGAGGAGTTTAGGAAACTCATGAAACCTCTTTTTGAAGACATGACCAAACAGATGATGAAAGGATTCGAATTGTTGGCGAGCCAAATTGGGAGCAAAGGAGTAGTAGGAGGCAACAACAATTCTCATTATGAGGAAAAGAAGCCAATAGGTGAGCATATTTTCTCAAGCACATGACCCCATAATAGAGCAAATGAATTCCAGAGAACACCAAGGCCTACTACACCTAAATTTATTGATTCTAAAGAAAATATTAATACTCCAAATGATGTGGAAGAAATTCTACTCGAATGACAAAAATTGAGTGCAGATTGCAGAAGTACCCTACCATTTGATCAATAACTTGCTATCTCAAACAAGCTCAAAATGAGGAAAAGTAATAGGACTCCCTTTCAAAATAGGGAATTGAATTATGCAATAAGTAAAATGCCACTTCCCACCTTTGATGGCTCATCTCAAAGTTTTGCACATACTTGGGTACAAAAACTAGATGTGTATTTTCAGTTGAATCCAATGGTGGAAGAGGATGCTTTAAAAATGGTCATTTTGCATCTTGAAGGGGAAGCTAATGATTGGTGGTTGTATGGTCTGAAAACCTTGGGACATGATTAGGATAAGACATATGGAGAATTTGTTGATAGGTTATTAGAAAGATTTGAACAAAAAGACCCAGAATTGCCTTTCAAAGAACTAACCCAATTGAAGCAACTTGGGACCCTTGCTGAGTATATGATGGAATTCCAAAAATTATCAGTTGGAGTGGTTGATATATCTATGGTGAGGTTAATATTACTCTTTATTGAAGGTTTGGCTGAACCCTTAAAAGGTTTAGTTAAGGCCCACAATCCAAATTCATTGAAGGATGCCATGAACTTGACAAGAGATCTACAAAATGTGCTACCTAGGACAAGGTTTCCTCCCAAACCTAACTTCCCTTCCAAATTCAGATTTGACAAGAACCTCGGAAAAGAGATGCATTTGAAAAGAATAATAAAGAGGGACTAAATAGGGAAGAACTTAGAAGAAAAACATTATGCTACACATGCTTTCAACCATGGGCACCGGGGCATAAATGTACTAAGGGAAAAGTTCAATACATTGAAGTATTTTTCTGATAATGATGAGTATGAAGGGGGTATGGAGGAAGAAGGACATATTTCAGATCAAGAAGAGGGATATGATAGAACATAAGAAGGGAAACAAGAAGAAAATCAGCCCTCATCTGACAAAGCAAGGATGGCAATACTTTCAGCAGTGCCTAGTTATCACATTATTCGATGCAAGGGTGTGGTACTAGGACAAAGGGCCTTGATTTTGGTAGATGGAGGAGCCACACATAACTTCATTGATGCAGACATGGTGGAGAGAATGAAGATACCTATTGAACCATTTGATGGCTTCACAGTTATCATTCCAGGTCACAACACTATGGAGTGCAAAACAAGGGTTCCAAAGCTGCAAATCACCATAGGTAATTACACTTTTTATGATAGCTTTTATGTGATTGATGTTGCTGATACTAATGTGGTTTTGGGAGTGTAATGGTTGTACTCTATAGGGGAGCATACAATGAACTATCAAATTCTTGAAATGAAATTCCAAGATTCGGAAGGAATACTAAGGGTCGTGAGAGGGAAGCACACCTATTTGAATCAAGTAGTGACCTCCCATAGTATGAGATCCATATTGAGGCATGAATATATAGAACGGGTTGTTGAATGTTTCATCACCTTTCCCAAGCCAAACATAAAGTTTTTTGAACACCCAAAGGAGATAGATCAACTCCTACAAAAATATGAACAAAAATTTGGAGACCTTGCACATGGTAGACCACTTGATAGGGGAGTTGAGCACAACATTGTTTTGGAGGAGGGTACTACACCCATCCAAATACCACCCTATAGACATCCAAAAAAAATCAGAGATGAAATTGAAAAGGCCATTCAAGAACTCTTAGAGTTGGGACTCATTAGACCAATCTCTAGCCCTTATGCCTCTTTAGTAGTGTTGGTGAAGAAAAAAGATGGAACCTTGAGGATATGCATAGACTTTAGAGCTTTAAACAAGAAGACAATCAAGAATAGGTATCCTATTCCTAGAATTTATGAGCTCATGGATGAGCTATTTGGGGCAAAATATTTCTCCAGAATTGATCTTAGATTAGGTTACCATCAAATTCGAATGAAGGAAGAAGATGTGCAAAAGACTGCTTTTAGATGTCACTATGGCCACTTTGAGTTTCTTGTTATGCCTTTTGGATTAACTAATGCTTCAACCACATTCCAAGCATGCATGAATAGGATCTTTTGCAAGCAGCTTAGAAAGTTTGTTTTGGTTTTCTTTGATGACATTCTCATTTACAGCAAAACTTGGGAAGAGCATTTGCATCATTTAGAGGTTGTGCTGAAAATTTTGCATGAACAGTCCTTGTTTGCTAAGTTGTCTAAATGTGAATTTGGGATGAAGGAACTCTTGCATCTTGGGTACATTATTGGACAAGAAGGAGTGAAAGTGCACATGAAAAAAATAAGGACTATCCTTGAATGGCCAACACCAAAAAACATCACAGAATTAAGAGGCTTCATTGGAATATGCACCTATTATAGGAAGTTTTTGAAAGGGTTCTCCAAATTGACTTCTCCACTCACTGATTTGACAAAGGAAGATTCTTTCAAGTGGGATGAAGAGGCTGAAAAGGCCTTCCAAAAAATGAAAGAGGTAATGAGTAGTTGTCTAGTACTTGCATTACCTGATTTTACTAAACCTTTTGTTTTGGAATGTGATGCTGCAGGTGAAGGGATAGGGGTTGTCCTAAAGCAAAATCAACACCCTATAGCCTTTGAGACCATAAAGTTGCAACCACATGAGAATATTTACTCCATCTATGACAAAGAAATGTTGGCCACCATGCATGCCTTGGCCAAGTTTAGACAATACTTGGTGGGAAACAAGTTTGTGGTGAAAACTGATCACAATAGTCTAAAGCACTTCCTCACCCAAAAGGATCTTAATGAAAGACAACAAAAGTGGGTAAGCAAGATCCAAGCTTTTGATTTTGATATTGAATATGTAAAAGGGAAGAATAACATTGTAGCAGATGCATTATCTAGAAGACCTTCCTTTTCTCTCATGGCATTGCAAAAGATTGGAAAAACATGCTAATGGTTGAATATGCCAAAAATAGTTTTGCTTGTGATGTGTTAGATGGGGTCAAAGGGGATGATAACTATAGGATTTTGAATGGGCTGATATATTATAAGGGTAGAATTTATTTGGTTCAAAATTCAAAACTCAAGTACAAGATTTTGCAAGAAGCACATGATTCCCCACTAGTTGGCCATTCGGGGATCTTCAAAACTTATAGGCAATTAAGGCAAAGGTTTTTTTGGAGAGGGATGAAGGAAGATGTTCTCAAATATGTAAATGAATGTAAAGTATTTCAGCAAAACAAATCTGAACTCACATGCCCAGCTGGTTTGTTGCAACCACTTCCCATTCCAGAACAAAAATGGGAGAGTATCTCAATGGACTTCATCACAGTTTTGCCCAAATATTTGGGAAATGATTGCATATATGTGGTAGTGGATAGGCTGACCAAATTTGCTAATTTCTTTGATTTTACATCATCTTTTAGTGCTGCACAAGTGTCTGATGTTTTTTTTTAAGAAATCTTCAGATTGCATGGACTCCCCAAGAGCATTGTAAGTGATAGAGATAACAGATTCATGGGTGCTTTTTGGCAAGAAATTTTCAGATTGGTGGACACACAATTGACTCCAAGCACAAGCTATCATCCACAAACTGATGGCCAAATAGAGAGAGTGAATCAATGGTTGGAAGGGTACCTGAGGAACTATGTGGGAGAGCAGCAAAAAGCATGGGTAAAATGGCTACACTTGGGTGAGTTTTGCTACAACACCACTTTTCATATGTCAATAGGAATGTCTCCTTTCAAAGCATTATATGGTTATGAAGCACTCACCTTTGTTGATCATATCTTTGGTGATATTAGAGCCCCAAAAGATAAAGATTGGGTGGAAGAGAGCCAATAAATTTTAAAGCTTTTGAAAGACAACTTGCAGGTTTCCCAAAATCAACAAAAACAATATGCATATCAACATAGGGAAGAAAGCACTTTTCAAATCAATGATTTGGTATATTTGAGGTTGAAGCCATATAAACAAACATATCTAAAAAAAAAAGGGAGCAGAGAAGCTAAACCAAGATACTATGGCCCATACAAGGTAGTTCGGAAGGTTGGGGAGGTAGCATATGAGTTAGAAATTCCAGAAGGAAATAAAATCCACAATGTATTTCATGTTTCATGTCTCAAGAAGGCTGTTGTTCAGCAAATTGTCATTTCAGAAGAAAAAAACTTCGTCCTTTGGATGATGAAGGTCAGCTCATACTTGTTCCAGAAAAAAATTTGAAGACTAGGGAAAGAAGACTGAGGAGCAGAACTATCAAAGTGTACTTGGTACACTGGAAGGATCTCCCAAGTGAAGATGCCACATGGGAAGAGGAACAAATTTTGCAGCATCCAAATCTGAAATTGCTTGAGGACAAGCAATCTTGGGTGAGGAGGACTGTAATGTCCCCATTCAAATAAATTCATGACAAGAAAATTCCATCAATCCTACTAGTTCCCTAGGTTGGATGGAGACATTGAGATTTGCAATAAGGGAGCTAATAAATGATGCTTAGACATTAGAATGGCATAAATATTTAATAAAGGAGATAAATAAATAAATACAAGGGAAAATCAAAGTGGCAATTGATCATGAAGGCACATGGAGAGTGTGGGACCCACACAAGCTAGATTTTCTATGCCACATGGCAACCTCCTCTTGTCAATTCGAATCCATAAGAAGCCCAACATTCTTGGGATGAGTTGGAAGGATCATACACTTGGCAATATTCATCATAAGTCGAATTGGGATGGAAGTGTAACTCTCGTGGAAGAGGAAGAGTCAAATGAGAGGTTATTGGACACTTGGGCTAGATTCCCTAACCTATATGACAACGATGATGAAGATGCTATGACACCTATGACAAATTTCAAACCTGATTGCTGACATCTGAACATTATGACATGTCATGCCTAAAAATTACATCCAAGTGAGCGCTCATGGGAGTTAGAGAAGCTCAATAGGTTCCTACTCGAATTGGTGGAAGGTGGAAGGTGGAAGGCTAGGAAGTGGGAGACAAGTGGCAAATCTTGAATCCCTCCCTAATTCAAATTGACTTTGAGTTAATGGATGGAATTGGAACCTTAGAAGGCTAAGGATGTTTATAAAATGCAAAGATCAGGTAAGAGAAGGGATTTTGATCATTTTCAGAATTTGCATTTGAGAGGAGAGTTAGTGGAGTGCTACTCTACTTGCCGTAACACCAATTTCGAGGGTGAAAGATTCCCATTCCTAGTTGGTAATTGGAGAGGCCATTTAGAACTTTCATTTGGAGCTTTAATGGAGTCATATGTTGCAGTTGCAAGCTATAGGGAAGCTCGTGGTCACTTCTAGTTCCGCTTGTTTCTCCAACCATTTCAAGTTTTCTCAGCATATTCATGATCCTTAAGGAATTGCGCACTTGGTGAGCTGTTGTTCTGTTTGGGGGAGCTTATAATGCCCCATTTCAATACCATCTGATGTAAATGATCTGTTCTTCATATTCAGGATATCTTCGGGTCGAAATTCCAAGTGGAACTATGTAAATATGATCATTAATGAGCAAATGGTGCCATTTTCCCCACTATGTTGATGTATGCCAATGATATGTTGTTATTTTCGAATGGACAAGTGAATCACTGATGATTTTATGATGTATGGGCTGTCAATAATGTGTTATACAAGTTTCATGTTCACTGCATAAGATTTTGGAGTTACATTGTTCAGTTTCATAGCATTTGGAGAAGATTGCCTATCATTTCCCCCAAGGTCGAAACTAGTCTTTTTGTATATGATTTGAGAGGGTTGTATCAGACTTAATAAACCGAATGGTGCTGCATATGATACCATATCGATGTCCCCTATATATCCCCTACCTCTGTTCATAAATTTGAGAGGATCCAATATCATTTGGAGAGCCATTTTCAACATCTACCCTATGGGGAATTGAACCCCTAATTGCTAGTCAAATTCCCTACATTGGCCAGAATTCAAAGGAGAGTTGTAGAAGCCTTTTTAAGACTCTAAAGTATCCATGAACCTCATAATAATGTCCTAATGTCATTCATATACCGTCTGTAACAATTTGGGAGCATTTGGAGCCATTTGGAGATCAAAAAACCAATACTAGCTAAGGGTCGAACTAGTGGAAAAAATTGAAAATTTCACCATTTTAATAAATTTCTAAAAAGGGACATTACAAGATTTCGCTATGTAATGAATAGATCATAAAACATACTTTTAAAAAAGTTAAATGTTGATAAATGTTATGCTAATAAAGTCAAAATGAACAACATCTAAAAGTTTTAGATGGATGACAAAAATTTTGGGTGGAAACTACAAACATATGGTTTAAATAATTATTTAATTTGTTTTCACTAAACCAAATTAATTTTCCATATCAACAAAATCATGCTATAATTGGACAAAATTAAGTTGATTTAATACTTTAGTATTCGACATGCCATATAAAATAACAAAAAGGATTCTTATAAAGTTTGAACATGAACTTGAAGAGAGCCTGGGGTCTAGGTGGAACATAAGAAATATTGTCATGTATTATAGAAAAAAGTGAGTGAGTGAGACTCCCAAAAAATATTTCAACAATCGACCAAACATAATATAATGTTGTCATTGAAAAAGTTACTTATTTTGCAAGACTAAAGATTTACATTATGCTGGAAGGAGGAGGAATATGACAATGTTGATAATACACAAAACATCTGGTTCCAGTTCATTTGGATTTTACTGATTTTGTGTAGCCTAATAGAATATAATAAACCTTCAATCATCGTAAATGAGAAAAATTGAACATACTGTCGCATAGTACACGAAAACAAATTTTGATTTTAGTGTAAGTATCGCTATCTCATCACGTTGGAGTAATCATTATAAGGATGTGACATTTCATTGGGAGTGATGAATACATGACACCAGTGATAACCAAAATGTATATACAGCAATACTGTCAACAACAAGCAATAGTACCCATGTTCTGTACATAAATAATAACAGGTTTAAATTGAGTCCCAACAAGTTTCTTTTGGTTTTTGTCATGTCCCAAATTTAGCATTGGGTCACAATGGCCTAATCACATTGGCCATACTCATTAGAGTTTGTCAAATTGATGTTAAGGGTCAAATAATTGCGAAAGAGGAAAATTACTAGTTTCCTAGGTTTGGGGTGGAAGCTTTGGGATTTGGAATAAGGGGGATAATAAATGATGTTTGAACATTAGAATGGCATAAATATTTAATAAAGGAGCTAAATAAATATATACAAGTGAAAATCAAAGTGGCATTTGATCATGAAGACACATGGAGGAAGTGGGACCCACATATGGCTAGATTACCCCACTACACTTGGCATCATTCTCTCACCAATTCGAATTCAAGGTGAATGGTAACATACTTGGGGGAGTTCAAAAGGTATTATTAATGGCATGTCTCATCCAAGGTCGAAATATAGAGGAAGAGTAACTCCCATGGAAGAGGAAGAGGCAATTTGGAGCTAGTGGGACACTTGGGCTAGATTCCCTAGCTCTATGACAACAATGATGAAGATGCTATGACACCTATGACACAAATCAGACCTGAAGGATGACATATGGAATATATGACATGTCAGGGCTAAAAATAGCCTCCAAGAGGGCGCTCAAGGGAGTTAGGTCAGCTAAGATGCTTCCACATGTGATTTGGTGGAAGTGGGAAACTCGGAATTGTTGTACAAGTGGCATTCTTTGGAATCTCTTCCCAACTTGAGTTGGCATGAGTCTCTTGGAAGGAATTCGACCCATGGAGGACATTAGAATTTTATAAAATTCATGAACAAATAAGAATAACATCTTTTGATCATTTGTAGAATTTGCAATTGCATTTGTGAAGTGGGAGAGCTAATGGATGACTGGTTTCTTGCTTTAGCCAATTTCGAGGGTGAAAGATTCCCATCTAAGTTGGTAATTGGAAAGGCCATTTATACCTTTCATTTGGAGCTTTAATGGAGTCTTTATTTTCAGGTGTAATCTATAGAGCAGCTCATGGTTTCTTCTATTGCATCTCACTCCTTCAACCATTTCCAATTTTGATGGCATATTCTTGATCCTTGAGGGAGGGCATTTTTGGTGAGCTATTGTACTCTTTGGGGGAGCTTATAATGCCCCATTTATTTTATAATATGAATTAAATACTTTTTTATTCATCTTTAGAAAGTTTCAGGTCGAAATTCCAAGTTAAAATGTATAAATCTCATTTTTAATGAAAGAACAGTGCCATTTCCCCACTACCTTGTTGTGAACCAATGTAATGTTGATGGATTCGAATGGATAAGTAAAATACTGATGGTTTATTGATTAATGGAATTTTATTGATGTATTGTACAAGTTTCATGTTCATTTCTCAAGCATTTGAAGTCATTTTACTCAGTTTATTTACATTTGGAGAAGATTTGGTGCCATTTCCCCAAGGGTCGAACTAGTGATTTTTGTTGTTGTTTGGGAGAGGTTTGGAATAGAATTAATAACAAATGAATGGTGCATTTGGGACATTAATAAAATCCTTGATAAATATGCTACCTATTTTTAGAAATTTGAGTGGGTTTGGAGGCATTTGGGAAGCCATTTTCAATACTTACCCCAGGGGGATTTGAACCCTAAATTACTAGTAAAATTGCATACTTGGTCCAGAATATTAAGAGAGTTTGCAAAGGTATTTTGGTGGCCATATCTCATCCATGAACACCATATTCTAGTCCTAATATCATTCATACACCTTCCTTGAAGATTTGAAGGCATTTGGAGTCAATTTGAGACCTAGAGACCAATACTAGTCAAAGGGAAATTACTAGTAAAGTTCCCTACATTGGCTGGAATTGAAAGAGGATTTGCAGAAGTATTTTAAAGGTCCAAAAGGATCCCTGAAACACATATTTATGTTCTAAAATCATCCATATACCTTCTCAGAAGATTTGGGAGCAATTGGAGCAATTTGGGGACCTAGAGCTCAAAACTAGTCAAAGGTCTAACTAGGGAAAAAAGTGAAAATTGTCATTTTAATAAAATTCCTAACAAGGGACATTACAGTTTTGGATTGCAACGAAAAAGTGAAATTGAGTCCTATCAGGTTTTTCTTGGTTTTGGTTGCAACGACAAAGTAGGTATTATTATATCTCGTTGAATCATATGCAAGGTGCAACAAAACCTAAAGAAGATCCCTTGCTTCATTGGATGCTTCCACAAGCAATAGGTTACGAGGTACATGACGAAATAAAGGGCAGTCATAAATGCATTACATTGCAAACAAGGAATGTTGAGTAGAGCCAGTGTATAGAAAGCTTTATCGAGGGTATGACAATGCTCTAAGTTTGGCTTTGCCTTTATTTTGGGTATCTGGGATTCCAATTATGATAAGTTTGGTGTTTCCTTTATTTTGGATTCTAGGGGCGCTCATATTCAATTGACTCAAACTCAACTAAAACATAGAGTGTCTTCCTTGTACAAGATACACACTTAAATCGGTGTCAGCAACGCACCAGCCCACATGATACGGTTGCTACCAAGTACAAACTTCATGCCCAATCATTTATTCCTTGGTGTTTATCCTTATGTCAAATATCAATGTGAAACATAGAAGTGTTGAGCTTAGCATGTTGCCACCCCCTGGGCTACAAATCCCATGAGTGGACGTTAGTGGCACTAAGCGAGTGAAACATCAGATAAATAATTTATCCCAAAATCCAATTTAATATGAAAAATCCAATCTAATGTTAAACATTGGCATTTAGAAATATTACAGTTATATACGAACAAACTAATTGGCCATATTGATTCATATATGTCCCCTTGTAGGGACATAATAATGTAAGAAATTATTGATGTTAAACATTTTTTATTATATTATTTTACGGTTTTCTATTAGGATATTTAAACATTTAGGAGTTAGTTAAATTTAATGTGTTTTTTAGTATACTCTTATAATTAGCTAATCCAATGGTCACAAATATGTTTTAAATTTAAAGTGATTTGAGCATTCATTATACTATATACCATTAAGCTTTAATGTATTCATTCTTTTTTCTCTCTTGTCACCTTTGTAAATATTTTAATCCTATCCTAAATTGTTCTCAAACGGGATGGTAGAGTATTTAGAGACTTGGGAATTGGTAGAGTATAGTGTGTATTTATGTAAAGTGTGTAATTAACTAATCCAATTATCACAATTATGTTTTAAGATAAATTGATATGATGTTAAATCTTTTGCACAATATTTATGGCACTTAATTTGTGTCTTAAGATTTTATTGATCCATGATCTTTATTTAAAGAGCATAGAGAATCGTTTGTTGATGTAATTTTTTTTTTTTTGCATTGATATATTGTTTCAAATGGTCATGTTGGCTAAGTCATGCACCATTCCTCTTTTTGTGAGTTTTAACCATGCAAACACTTTTGCACTTTGATATGTGTGTAAGCAGTTGCCTTAAGGTGTTTGACCTATGTGGATATACCATGCTTTTAGAAAATTGTATCAGAGCTCCACTCTCATTGTTGATCAATACCCTTGGCCTATGTCATTACATACAAAAAAGGACATATGGATTTTATTGTTTCTAAGCATTTCTTGGCTGAGTGAACTACTCCATATGTCTAAAGTATCATTTCTTGTTGGAAACATTTTTCGTTTCAACAAAAAGGGTTATGTTTACCCAAGATATGATCATTTATCTCAAATTTGGAGGTATAAATTTCGCTTTTAAATTTTTTTAACCTACTTTTATGTTCTTTTAATTTATTGTTTTGGTTTTTCTTTTTATATAACTGGATTGTTTCCTTTTTGTATCTATGTATGCTCTTTTCCTTATGCTTTGTGTAATGTTGACAAATAAAAAATACAAAGGAAAGTCTTTTTCATCCATGTATATATTTTACCTTGTGCCTTATTCCATCTTGGCAAATTAGATATGAGGAGGGAAATTTGCCTTTTTGAGCTAGACTAATCGAGATCTAACTTCGAGTACATGAGGTTTCGAAATTAATTTTAATTTTTTTACAAAAATATTTGCTTTTTTTGTGTGAAGGGTGTATGAAGTTGCTTGCAAGTAAAAGCAAGGTTTCTAGGTAAACACAATTCAAAGAGGTTGAGAGTTTGAAATAAAATAAAAATATATAAAGTATAAGTCATTTGCTTTTTTTAACATTTGATATACTTTTATTATAGTTTACTTAGTTGGAAGTTACCTTATAGAAATAGATTTCTTGTGTTAAACGTTTTTCTTTCTTTTAAATATTTTTTTTGAAGTGCATGTAACTTAAGTTATGAAATAAATTTATTGTGAAGTGCATTTCACCTTAAGTTCTTTGGCTTGCTTGTTTGTTTGTTTTCAAAGTGGGAAGAACTCTATAGTACTCAAGGCTATTGGCCTATTTTCTTTTGATACAATATTAAGACTCTGACTTGCAACTACATCATTGTGTGTAAACAAATACTAGCCACCAACTAAAATAACTTATTGGTGGTTTGTAAGGAGCTAGATTTTCACTGCTATCAGATGCCTTTGGGTATTGGGCCGTTAAATTGTTTCCTTACATTTGAAAAAGACTTCAGAAGGAAACTATTCAATGCAACTAAAAGCATTAGGATTTAACAATCAATTG
The DNA here is from genome assembly GCA_027924585.1 of Larix kaempferi. Taxonomy (NCBI): domain Eukaryota; kingdom Viridiplantae; phylum Streptophyta; class Pinopsida; order Pinales; family Pinaceae; genus Larix; species Larix kaempferi. Next base: position 1,426,932 of record BSBM01000590.1, read on the forward strand.
ATTTTTTATCCAAGGGGCTTGAATTTGGTTATGTTTACCAAATGCTTTTTCCACTTAATATTTTTTATAAATGTGCATGGGGCTAATGTGTGCTAAGAGGCACACTTTTCAAAACTATTCAAATGATTTTTGTTGAGAACACAGCCAAAACAAACATCATCTCTACAAGAAATGAGAGGGAGACCAATCATGATTTGTCTATATAGTTGCTACAATGAGCGATAATCTAGATGACCAAACCACTCATACCAAAATTTTCTGATGTTATCTTTGTTTAATTTGAGCATTAATACAGAATACTCTAGGATCTTTACTGAGAGAATAACATGTACAGTATATCAATGCATATCAATCATAACAAGAAGCAAAACCATGAGAGACAATAGACACAGATTTTCCGTGGGGAAAACCCTAAGGTGAAAAACCCCACAACTTCCTCAGAGATAGATAGAGCAATAGCTCAACCAAAGTACAACCAAAGTACAAGAGATAAACTCCTATTAGCAGTTGATCCTCCTCCTCACATGTGCGCCACTTTTCGAGTGAAGGAAGTGTGAGTTCTGAGTGATGCAAATAGAGATCTCCCGATCTCTATTTATACTTGTCATGTTTGCCCGATAACCTTATGGGGCCGACTTGTCTAGCTAGGTACAATAACTTCATATTACATTAATCTGGGTCGACCCCTTACAAGGTGGTCTAATAACCCATCAGCAAGTTAACACACTTGCGACACTTGTCAATACAAATGACGACACTTCCGTATAGAGGAATAATACATCTCTATAGGAGTACAATAAATATGTAAATGAAATACATTCCGAAGTTACATATACATCAACACTCCCTCTTAACTAGGAAGGTATTTCTCGACACAGATCTGCTAGTACAAGTCTTCTTCTCTGGATCGTCATCGATGCATCGATCTTGAATCATCATCATCGTCATTGCTGCTATCTCAACCAATCTCTGAATCTACTCGTCATAGGAAGTTCTACAGAGCCAACCCTTTTTCATGCTAGATGTAGGCCCACCACCTGTAGGTCTTCATCATCAATGGCCATACTATGGATCCCAGGACTGATTACGTGCGTCAACAAAACCTAGCACAGACTATAGGTTCTTTTACATGTTGACCTTCACAAAACCTACTCAGAGCATCCCAGGATGTTACGAGCAAACTGCTCTACCTGTCTGGATCTCGATAGAGCATCCCAGGCTGTTACGAGCACACCGCTCTACCTGTCAGGATTTTAAAGGATCTTTTCTATGTGAACTTTCGCAAAACCTACTCATAGCATCCCAGGATGTTACGAGCACAACGCTCTACCTGTCTGGATCTCGATAGAGCATCCCAGGCTGTTACAAGCACACCGCTCTACTTGTCCAGATTTTAAAGGATCTTTTCTATGCGAAACTGTAGCAAAACCTACTTAGAGCATCCCAGGATGTTACGAGCACACCGCTCTACTTGTTTGGATCTCGATAGAGCAACCCAGGATGTTACGAGCACACCGCTCTACCTGTCCAGTTTTTAAAGGGTCTTTTCTATGATACCTATAGCAAAACCTAATCAGAGAATCCCAGGATGTTACGAGCACACCGCTCTACCTGTCTGGATATTGATAGAGCATCCTAGGATGTTACGAGCACACCGCTCTACCTTTCTGGATTTTAAAGGATCTTTTCTATGCTACCTGCACAACCTGTCCACGACCACAGAGTATTAACTTGATACTCACCATACATCATCCTGATGTACATCGTCACATGATCAACCTGATCATCATCATAGCATCAACCTGATGCATATCATCTGGAGCAACATCCTGAAGCTTGTCATCTGTGATCATCCTGATCACCATCTGATGCATACCAAGTATCTATCTGATACATATCATTATACATGATCTACCTGATCAAACAGTGCATCCTCTTGATACATACATCAGTACATGATCTACTTGATCATACATAAGTACATGATCTACCTGATCATACAATGCATCCTCCTGATACATACATCAGTACATGATCTACCTGATCATACATAAGTACATGATCTACCTTATCATACAAGTATCCACCTGATACATATACAAATACATGATCTACCTGATCATATCCAGCATCCAACATGATGCGTACATACATACATATAAATGATCCAACTGATCATATAGAGCAGAAACTAGAACATCATCCTAATGCTCATCATCCAGCGCTTACATCCATAGCCATGTGAAGGATCCTCCTTCCACCATACTTGGAATGGCTTCAGCAAATGTGTCCATCACTTCTTCCTTGAAGTGTCATCGATCTGAAGAATGCCAAGCCTCTCTCTGAAGTACTCGAAATTCACTTTGGCTAGTGGTTTCGTCAGCACATCTACAATCTGCTCATCCGTCGCAATATACAGGAGCTTCACTGCTCCTCTCTGCACCATATCGCTGATATAGTGATATTTGATCTCAATGTGTTTCGACCTGTCGTGGAACACCGGGTTCTCAGACAGCTTCACACAACTCTGGTTGTCACAAAAGATACTACTAGTCTCTAGCGGGAGATCAAATAACTCTATCAGTAGCTTTCGAAGCCATACTGCCTCACAACTAGCCAAACAAGCTGCAACATACTCTACCTCGACTGTACTCAGTGCTACACAGGACTGCTTCCTGCTAAACCAAGTGATCACACCTAATCCCATATTGAAGAAGCACCCATATGTGCTCTTCCTATCTGCAGCACTGCCTGCCCAATCTGAATCAACATAACCCTGCAGGTTAAACTTTTGATTCGCTTCATACTTGAGCCCATAACCAACTGTACCCTTCAGGTACCTCAGAATATTCTTTACAACAATCAGGTGAACACTCCTCGGATCCGTTAGGAATTGGCTCAATGTGTTCACCACAAAGAAAATATATGGTCTCGTGTTCGTCAGGTACATCAAGGACCCAATCATCTGACAATACATAGTGACATCAACCGGCTCAGATGAAGCATCACACAGAAGCTTCAGGCTTGATGCCATAGGTGTGGCCATGGCCTTGCAGTCCATCATCCCGAACCTCTTCAGGATCTCTACTGTATACTTCCCTTGTCCAAGGAAGATACCATCTACGCTCTGCCACACCTCCATGCCTAGAAAATAGTGCATCATCCCCAAGTCCTTCATCTCGAACTCGGCTGCAAGCTTCCTTTGGTATCGACAATCAAACTATCATTACCTGTTACAAATAGATCATTCACATACAGAAGTAGTATCATTGGATTTCCTTCCTCAAACTTGTAGTAAAGGTTGGAATCTGCTTTACTCTTGGTAAAGCCCAAACTAGATATGAAACTGTCCATCCTACAATACCAAGTTCTAGGAGCTTGCTTCAAGCCATACAAGGCTTTCTTCAGTCTGCACACATATGACTCCCTGTCATGTGTCTCAAAACCGAGTGGCTGCTCTACATACACTTCCTCTTCAACTACACCATTCAAGAAAGCAGTCTTGACATCCATCTGGTGTATCTTCCATTTCATTACTGCAGCCAGAGCAAGTACTGATCTGATGGAAGTGTATCTGGCTACATGAGCAAAAGTTTCTTCATAATCTATTCCCTCTTTCTGAGAGAAGCCACGAGCTACAAATCTTGCTTTATATTTCTCTATGTTGCCATCTGCAGCATGCTTGATCTTGTAGATCCATTTGGAAGTCACAACAGACTTCCCTTCAGGTCTTGGGACTGCATTCCAAACATTGTTCTTCATGATCAACGGATCATGGCATTCTTCCCGTATCCTAGGAACTTCAATATCTTCAATAGATAATTTTGTTGCTTGAACAAATGTTGTAGTCCTTCTTATGTAGGTGAAGGTATACGATCTTTCCTACAAAACAAGTTAAATTGCATGATTAGAAACATCTCATAATTTTCAGAACAAATTCTCTTACATAAAGAAATATGTCATACAGTCATGCAATTATTTAAACCAATGCTTCAATACAACATTTATCCATATCCTGTAACTTTCTAGATGCCTTCCAATCTCTACCAGAACATTGTTAAGAGTGTGCACAACTCCCAACATGTCAACAAAGAGGTTTCATTATAGATAAGTAGCAATGGAATGTTGTACAGTGCCATAGGCCACTTACCCATCATATGCATATTAGTAGTATATTGTTCCTTAATGCAAATATGCAAAATACACAACCTAAGTCTAGGAACATAAGTATATACATCATTGAACAGTATTGTTTAAACAATCAAATATACAAGAAATGACAATTCAAATACTTATCTTTGTTTGTTTGTTGTCAGGTGGACTCCCTCTCAATATTTGCTTCCTTGCATGAACTGTTGGAGTGTGCTTCCACTGGATTACCTGTCCTAGCTGCTTCTACCCATAGATGCATAAGTATATTCTGGTTATGCAGCATTGTCCGTTCTGCCTCCATGATTGTTCTTATTCTTTCTTTCCGCAACTCCATTCTATTGTGGTTTGTAGGGAGCAGTCAACTCCCTCTTAATCCCTGAATCACTTCATAGCTTCTTGAAGTCACCTGAAGTGAATTCTCCGCCATTGTCTGATCCGCATATATCAGAGTGGATAATTTCCAAGATATCTTTTGCCTTTCTTTCACTGCTTGGAAATGTTTTCTTTATGTTCTTTCCTTTTGCACATCCTTTGCAAACACCTTCATGTTTGGTCTTGATTTCTGGAAGACCCTCTACAGCCTTGCTTGCAATTGGAAGTGCCCTATAGTGCATATGACCAAGTCTTCTATGCCAAAGTTCACTTGGGTGCATGGATTCACGCACCATGGCATGTTCAGGTTGTCCCTTTAATTTATACAATCCTCCCTCTTGCTCTCCAATCACCACTGCATCATCAATAGTTTTACCCTTTGGCCACATTAGGACTTGGCCATCTACAAATGCAACCCTCATACCTTTTGCATCTAATGTAGAGATGGAGAGTAGATTCTTCTTGAGCCCAGGTACATAGAGAACTTCCTTCATCTTCAAGGACTTTCCAGAATCTAGGTTGTAGGAGGCTTCACCACTTCCTTTGATGGGGTATTGATAGTCATCCCCAAGTTTCACTTTATGGGGTGATTTATGTTCAGATAGATTTACAAAAGATTCTTTAAATCCCGTCATGTGTTTGGAAGCACCACTATCAATAAGCCAATCATTACAACCATGAGAAATAGTACCTGTGAGAGCAGAGATTGGAACATACTCTTCTTCGCTTGATGAATCATCATCATCACTTTTTGCTCTAGCCTTCTTCTTTGGAGGTTCGTCATCTTTAGCAACATGAGCATGATACCTTCTTTTGCTTCCCTTCTTCTTCTTGTTGAAGTTGTTGTTTTTGTTGCTGTCCCTTTTTTTCTTGGGACATTCTGAAGCAAAGTGTCCCTTCTCATTACATTCGAAAGATCGAACATGAGATAGATCTTTCTTCTTGTGATAAGGGTGAGAATGTTTCTTGTTATGAGATTTCTCCCTCTTAACCTTGCTCCCCTTGGTGTGAGCTGTGAGAGCTTGATATTCATTCCCCATCTTTTCTTCTCCTGCTATAAGCCTATCTTCTTTTTGAGAGCATTCCTCCCACAGTCTACTGAAAGAGATCAATTTCTTTCTTGCACAGATTCCTTGAATAAAGGAGTCCCATGACCTAGGTAGGCCATTCAGAGTGGTCATAACAACTTCACCATTGTCTACTACTTCATCCACAGCTTCAAGTTGTTCCTTGATCTGAGAGACCTTGGAGAAGTAAGATTGAATGGTCTCTCCATTCAACATCTTGACCTCTTTCAATTGATTCTGCAAAGTCATCTTCCGATTTATGTTCTTCCCTTCAAATAACTTGGCCAGGGAGTCAAACATCTCCTTGGGTGTCTTTAGAGATGACACATGTGGTATGAGATGGTCTTTGATAGAATCAACAATGATTCTCTTTTCCTTGACCAAGTTCTTCTTGTGCAATACCTTAGCCTCTTCATTCTCTAGGATAGGGACCTCAGAGCTGATGTAGGAGTCCAATTCATTTTCTTCCAGGATTAACCCAATCCTATACTTCCAGGCTCGAAAGTTATCATCCCCTTCAAGCTTATCCTCAAGCTTGGTGTGGTGAGACATCTTAAAGAGTAATTCAAATGGAAATAGAGGAGATTTAGGTCTTACCACTTGCTTTGTTGAAAAACTGGATCTGGTCCCGAATTAGGGTTTGTCGAAAAAACCCTAAAAATTCAAAAAAAGTGAATTTCAACTTTCTGAAAGGATAGGAAGATGCGCCTTGATGATCTGATCAGCTTGGTGTATTCAAAATTTGAGATCTGAAAAGCTTCACCCTTCAGAAATTCCTTTTAGTCTTCTCGGGTTCAGTAGGGAGGACCCTGAATTAGGGTTTGAGTTTCCTAGAGATTTACTCAACCAAAAATCTCGATCCAAAGCTCTAAACTTCGATTTTTGCAAGGAGCTTCCAGCTATGTCTTCAGATTTCAGAAATTCCTATTTTTGTGGAAACCCTAATTTTTAGGGCCAAAAATGAAAATGCTCATAATTGAATTCTGATTGGACAGATAGATTATCCTTGATGAGTAGAGTCAATCTACTATACTGCTTTTCCAAAATCTGTGGAGAGAAACCCAATAAACAAGAAACCCTAGTTTCTGTCATTGCACAATGTCTTCTTCTCAGGTTAGCTCTGATACCATGTTAAATTTGAGCATTAATTCAAAATACTCTAGGATCTTTACTGAGAGAATAACATGTACAGTATATCAATGCATATCAATCATAACAAGCATGTCAATCATCACAAGAAGCAAAAGCATGAGAGACAATAGACACAGAGTTTCCATGGGGAAAACCCTAAGGTGAAAAACCCCACAACTTCCTCAGAGATAGATAGAGCAATAGCTCAACCAAAGTACAAGCAAAGTACAAGAGATAGACTCCTCTTAGCAGCCGATCCTCCTCTTCACATGTGCGCCACTTTTCAAGTGAAGGAAGTGTGAGTTCTGAGTGATGCAAATAGAGATCTCCTGATCTCTATTTATACTTGTCTTGTTTGCCCAATAACCTTATGGGGCTGACTTGTCTAGCTAGGTACAATAACTTCATATTACATTAATCCGGGTCGACCCCTTACAAGGTGTTCTAATAACCCATCGACAAGTTAACACACTTGCGACACTTGTCAATACAAATGACGACACTTCCGTATAGAGGAATAATACATCTCTATAGGAGTACAATAAATATGTAAATGAAATACATTCCGAAGTTACATATACATCAACAATCTCTATAAGAAATAAAAATCAAGGGAATAAATGATGGCCCAAAGTTGTCAATTCTATACAACTTGGTAATATCATCAACAATTTTATCTGCTAAGATATGCTTGGATACTTTAAATATTTCATTATAACTTGGTGTGGTGAAAATTTTGTAGTTTACCTTCACTTGAATGAGTGATTTGATGCAATGATAGATGGTTGCAAGAAAGACTTGGAACCCATTATACATCATTAAAATAACCATCATCTAGTTGAGTTATTCCAATCCGTATAATACTAAGAGATCTCTCATCATATGGCTTTATCCTTAGCCATATGATAACATGTTTTAATATCGATAAGCCACTCATTAGAAAAAGAAATAGAAGTTTCTTTGAAAGCAAATCGAAAGAAGAAAGTGCATGTCTGTGAGAAAAAGAGTTAGATGAAAAAAATTAGAGTGATGTTGTTCTTCTTCATCACTACTTTTAAGGATTCCATCTTCTTAAGACATTGAGATTTTGTATGATCATCTCACTCACAAAATTTGCAATGTCTCTCAATGTTTTTTCCTTTTGAATTGGTTCATTTATCACCATTTGGAGTAGGAGCTTGTTGAGAGGGTTTGAGACCCTTGCTTTATTTGTTCTTGTGGGGGTGTTGCTTCTTCAGATGCTTGAGTCCTTCCCTTTGTTGTGCTTTTAAGGCTTTATTAGATGTACTTGTAATGTTTATCAATCTAATGTGAGAGATCTTATCTTGATGTCTAGCTAGAGAATCACGAAATGATTCAAAATAGAGCATTTTGTAAATAGTCCCGTAATTAATAATTACTTCTCTAGTGGAGTAAAAAGTAGATAGAAAAATAGAAAAGGCATTTCCCACCTTAGCAAGAATAGCCTATACGAGTTGATCATATTTCATTGGTATGCCATATTCTGCAAGTAAAAGTCTAAGTTCTAATGCAAAAACCATCTGAATGGTTTTGATAAATGTGCATCTTAGCACACATCAAACCCCCTTATAGCTTGTTCATAGTTATTTGTGTGGTTTACTTCCTTCTACTTCTTTCTCTATATTCAGTTACCTTTTAACCTTCATTGATGACTTCTCTAGATGTGTTTGGGTTATTTCTTAAAACATAAGAGTGAAGTGTTTAACATGATTTTGGCTTACAAGACCCTTGTAGAAAACAAATATAAACATCAATTTTAGAAGTTAAGAATATATCATGGTGGTGAATGTTGGAATATTCTCCCCATCATTTTTGTGTTTTGCATACTTGCATGCAAATCTGCATGTTGCATGCATCCAGTCATCATCATAGTGATCTCCTCAACACCTAGAGCTTGTTTCTAGCTCTTCTTTGCTTGCATGCAAAATTGCATGTTGCATGCATTTGCATGCCTCTGCATGCATCCAGTCATCATCATGGTGGACCTCCCAGCTCCTGGAGCTTGGTTCTAGCTCCCCACAGTCTGTCTACAGCCCCCAGGGGGCCTCCCACCTACCAAAGGCACCCTTCTCCAGTCTCTTGCATGACTAGTGCACCTTTCTCACCTACCAGTCAGTTATCACTCAGTTCTTGCTTGATTTGAGGCTAGATTGACTCCCCCTCTGACTGTTTCACTCCAATGGACCTCCAGTGAGACTTGTCTACCCATTTTGACTCCAGTTAGCTCCTCATGCGCCCTCCACTGAGCCTCCTTCATTCAGTTAGTGCCTACCTCACTTAGTTAGACTCCTCATGCGTTCTCTACTGAGCCTCCTTCATTCAGTTAGTGCCTACCTCACTCATTTAGACTCAGTTGACTGACTGTTACTATTGATGACTGATACATTGAATGGATGATGACTCCACTATCATTCAAGCCACACTCTGAGTTAGGAATTCGAATGCCCTACTTGGCCTATTCGAATCCTATATTATGCCATATTCATGGCTATTGTATTCATTCGCTTACATTCTTATTCATTGTATAATACTGAGATATTGTTCTATTCTACTGTGTTTATGAGTGATCATTGAGTGTCTCCTTCTCTTCTTCTTTGCAACATATTTGTGAGTTTGATTGTGAGTTGCTACAGTTGCCAGATCCTTGCATATTATTATAGTGAAAATGTTAACAACAAATTTACAACTTACTAGGCTACACAAGGAATTTGGATGCAACATATTGTTATATATACACCATAACAAATGGTGTTGTTGAGAGAATAATTGCATATTAAAAGAACTGGAAAATTCTATTATCTAATCTAAAGGGATTAAGTCTCTTTTTGGGGGGAAAGCTAGTAATTCTGCTAGTTACATAGTCAATTGCACTCCCAAAAAGGATTTAAAAGACACAGCATTAGAAAAATCATGGTGTAACATTAAACTAGATGCAAATTATGTTTGTGTGTTTAGTAGTGAATTATGGGGTCACTTTCTTAATGAGAAAAAGGAAGTATTATAGACTAAGAGTGAGAAGTACATTTTTGTTAGATACCTTTGAAGATGTAAAAGCTTGTAGATTTTTTTCAACCCAATTCAACAAAAAAATATCTTAGGAAAGATGTTAAGTTTGATGAAGGTCTCTCAACATGTGTTCCAATTTAGCATTTGTGTCATCTTCAGCTTGTAAGCCATATTGGACAAATATGTTATCTTATATTCCTATTGTTTTTGTTGGTACCCGTATTTTGGTTACTTCTTCTATAGATGACGACAATGAGGGTGAAAATTGAACTGAGTTTGGTTACCTTCTTCTAGTTGAATCCATTGAACATGAACCTGCACGAGCACCACAACTTCATAGATGGGTTCATAGAACACAATAAGTGGTTAATGACCTTGTTAATGATCCTTCATATTACACCATGCATGTTTAGAATTCCAGTGAACTTCCTCTCTTTTAGCTCAAGTTTCAAAGACTCGTGATCTAGAAACATTTGTAGAAATCTTTGGCCATCCAACATGGGATGTGGAATTAAATGATGAATATCAATCATTCCTCAATGGATGATGATACTTGTGTTTGTGTCCCTCCTCTAAGAGGAAGAAAACTTGTCATATGTAAATGGGTGTATAGGATTGTGTATGCAACAGATGGAGGTATTGATTGACATAAGGCCCTAATAGTTACAAAAGGATTTTCCCAAGTATAAGGAATTGTCTATATTAAAACCTTTTCCCCTATGACCAAAATGACTTCCATTCACCTTCTATAGCCCTTGCAACATCATACAAACGAGATATCCATGTTGGAATATTCTCACCATATTTTTATATTTTGCATGCATCCAGTCATCATGCATGCATCCACATGCATCCAGTCATCAATATGGTAGTCTCCCAGCACCTAGTCCTCAGTATTTCAGCCCCAGGAGCCTGTTTATGCTCATTTTTAGCCCTCCTAGCCACAGATGCGCCCTTGTTTTCATCTCTGGAGTACAAGTGCGCCCTCTTCCACCTATTTAGGAGTTACTTCAGTTAGTTCCATGATTAGTGGATATGTTCCTTATTTTGGGGATTGATTACTAGTTTAACTGACTGAACCACTTATATAGACCTCTAGAGAAACTAGATCAGCTATACTGACTATTGACAACTCTCATGCGCCCACATTGGAGTCTCCTTCCCTAGATCAGTGCCCATGCACTCAGTTAGACTCAGTTAGACTCATTTGACTGACTATTTGACTATTGTGACTACTGCCACTAGTTTGGATGATGTCTCCAATGTTATCCAAGCCACACATTGAGGAGAATTCGAATGAACTTAGTGGCATTTTAATTCATTTGATTGTATTCAATTATTATTCACTTTATAGAGTGCCATCTCATAGCTGATGTATGATACAACAGTTTTTATCATTTCTTGTGTATGAGTGATTATTGAATTTCCATTTCTTCTTCTTCTTTCTGCACTTCTTGAGTGATTTTTAGTGAGGTCTGCTACTATTGAGTGATCCTAATACTAAAATATCACATGGTATCAAAGCTGACAACACCAGTTGCAACAATTCCTTGAGCAACTGGCTTTCATTGAGCACCAAAAGCCTCTGGGTTTCCACAACAACTCCTGGTGCTATTTCCTTGAATTCACTGGAAAAATCCAGTGAGGTCTAGCCAAGTTTGAAGGACCTAGTCACATGTGCTCAGTGTCCTAAGGCAGTGTTCAATAAGAATTGCAGCAGATATCCATTTACAATTCTCATTGTTTTGCAGGTTTATTCCATCATTCGAATCCATCTAGCAGCAGTAGATTCGAATTAAACAACTATGTATCTGGAAGGAGTTCCTTCTCTCTCTCCATTCAACTATGATGAGTGGAAACAAAAAATGATAGAATATCTGAAGAGACATGGTCTTTTTGATGTGTGTATTGGTATTAAGAGAGATTTTTCTTCCTATGAAGAGAAAGAAGATTGACTTGATGCTTGTGACGGAGCCTTGGGAAAAATATGTATTACTATGTATTCCAATATGTACTACCTCATTGATCTTGATGAACATCCAAGTGATCTATGGATTAGATTGGAGAGATTATTTGGAAATCAGGAGGAAGAGGATGATGCTAGCTATTTGGAAAACAAGCCCAGTGATACTTCCTCCATTGCTCTCTCAAATTATGTTTCGGCCTTAATCATCTCTCATGATGAACTTGTTCAAAATGAAGAAAAAGATGCAGTTGCAGCAGTTTCGAAATTTTCTGCAGTTGCAGTAGTTTCGAAGTTTTCTGCAATTGTAGTAGTTTCTGCAGTTGCAGCAGTTTCTACAGTTGCATCAGTCCTCTGCAGTTGCAATAGTTTTCTGCAGTAGCAGCTAATGATTCACATGAAGTTGAAATACAAGACATGGTATCATATGATGGATTTGATCCATATTCTAATTCGAATTCTGAGCAAGATATATTAGCTACTACTCTAGAAGTTGAAGAGACTTTCAAAATCTGTACTTCCCATGAGCCTGCTGATGTGCAAGATGATGATCTACTGAGTGTTTTGGAGGTAAAATCAGAGTTTGGAGGTGATGCATTCACCCTCCTTGATCAAATGCTTACTTTGAACTCCTATTTGGTCATTGGCACATGTTTTCAGAGTTTCACCGAAGATGGAAGACACCATCATTCACTTGGGTTCAAGTCTCATGCATATCCTTGTGAATTTGGTTTTGATCTCACCCCTACTGGTTCAAAGGAGACCATAAGAAACCATTTATCAATTCTTGGAGTTGATTTGAAGTCCAAGATACCATCATCATATCATAGTTCATTTGGTTATGATCTTACCTATGTTGGTTCAAAGGAGATATCAAATAACTATCTACACATTCATGGAGTTGATCCTACCTCAGTTGGTTCGAATCATAGGTTCCAGGATCATCTTCATATTTTTGGATTTTTTCTCACCATGCTTGGTAGGAAGAACAAGTTCAGAAAGCCTCCAGATTCGCTTGCATCCATTGTTGGAGAACTCAAGCACATGTTTTTGGAGCATAATCCACTTCTTCCCAAGAGGAAGATACCACCATCATTGCTTGATGAGCTCCAAGAGAGCGAATATTCATCACATGACAGTTCAAATTCAGAATATGAGAGCGAAGATGATGAAGAGAGAATGCTAGATCCAGATCTGTAAGAACCTGAAGATCTAGCAACTATTAATGAAGATGAGCGAATGGAAGACCAACATCTAGATCTTGCACCTGATGATCCTCCTCTTCCTAGATGGGCAGCCACTACTCTTAGATCTACTGAAGATCTTGTTGGATATCCACTTGATCCGAGGAGAACTAGATCTGATTTTCAAAATGGAAGGTTTCATCCTTCTCACATTACAAATCCATTTCTTGCCGATAGATCTTTCTTCGGTGGAGAAGTGCACTTACCATTTGGGGTGAGTGATGTACATGATTGATTATCCTACCATATAATATCTTGAGGGGGGGATTTCTTCCCACTGGGTTTTCCCTCTTTCCTCACTTTATTTATTTAGATTGTTTCACGAGGTGACCTTTGGTCTCAGTTACCAGGGCCCTACCATTTCAGTTGTTCCTGATAGTTTGGCTTGCGGGGGCTGTTGGAATATTCTCACCATCATTTTTATATTTTGCATGCCTGCATGCATCCAGTCATCATGCATGCATCAGCATGCATCCAGTCATTAGTATGGTCGTCTCCCAGCTCCTAGTCCTCAGTATTTTAGCCCTAGGAGCCTATTTCTGCTCAGTTTTATCCCTCCCAACCACATATGCGCCCTTGTTTTCATCACTGGAGTACAAGTGTGCTCTCTTCCACCTATTTAGGAGTTACTTCAGTTAGTTCCATGATTAGTGGATATGTTCCTTATTTTGGGGATTGATTACTAGTTTAACTGACTGAACCACTTAGATAGACCTCCAGAGAGACTAGATCAACTATACTGGCTACTGACACCTCCTCATGCACCCACATTGGCGTCTCCTTCACTAGATCAGTTCCCATGCACTCAGTTAGACTCATTTGATTGAATATTTGACTATTGTGACTACTACCATTTGTTTGGATGATGTCTCCAATGCTATCCAAGCCACACATTGAGGAGAATTCGAATTCATTTGATTGTATTAAGTTATTATTCACTTTACAGAGTGCCAGCTCACAACTGATGTATGATACAACAGTTTTTGTCATTTCTTGTGTGTGAGTGATTATTGAATCTCCATTTCTTCTTCTTCTTTCTGCACTTCTTGAGCGAGTTTTAGTGAGGTCTACTACTGTTGAGTGATCATAATCCTAAAATATCACAATCCATTAGATGGATGTTAAATTCATATTCTTTCATGGGTATTTACAAGAATAAATTTACATGGAACAACTTGTTGATAGATTTTAGTGTAGGGACTTGTCTACTCCATTATCTATCCTTACTAGAAGTAGGTGAAGCTTCATTGACATAAATACATGCAATAATCAACATTCCTTTGATATTTCTAACTAATTTTCAAGAAAAGAGTAGGGGGGAAGATAGTAAAATACCTCTTGAATCTAGCTACTTGTAGAAGATCCCCTTGCTTGAGCACCCATGGCCTTTAGGTCTCCATTAGTAGCTTTCTTGCTAGATCCCTTACGTCTATCTCTACCTCTAAGAACTTGAAAAATTTGCAAAACTTGAAATCTATCTACCAGACTTGAATTCAAAACTAGATTTAAAACATAAATTCAAACTCAAATTTGGGGGGGAAATTGAATTGCATCATATTGAATTAAAGAAAAAAGAATACTTGCAACCTTACTTTGGAGGTGAATCCCTTCTCCTTTGCTTTGAGCCATCCTTCTCCATCCATGCCTTTGATCATCCAAGTTCTTTGTGTAGAAGATGAGCTTTCCAACCTTTCAATCTTCCAACATGCCTTTACTCTCACTTTCTATCTTTTGCATTGCCCCAAATGCCTTTCTTATATAGCATTGATATTTGTGCACTCAATTGCCAGACATGAATGTGGGACCAAATTTTTTCAAGAATTTTGCTTATTTTCATTAAAAACCCACTTTCCATAGTTTTCCAACATTTGATTTGATTTTCCAGAATTTTCAGGACAATTAATACACATGGCATGCATTCTTTCCACTCTAAGAGTCGTGGAAAATGAGTTTTGGCCCTTAAGTGGTCCTAGACATGGCCTATTTAGAGAAAGCTTTGTCCTCACATACTTCTTCCTTTGTGGAAGCGGTGGTCAGATGAGAGATTAAAGCTCTCAATTGTTCCAAATTTTCAGTCTTCATGTTGCGGGAGAATGGTAAAATGTGCTTCCAACCTTCACGTGTTAAGGGTGTTAATTTGATTGTTAACAGATGCCTCCTAATGTGTGAGGTCCAAAGCGGAGCTAAGGCCTAAATGCATTATCTCTTCATACTGATAATCTTTAGTGATCAAGGAGGATGGTAAAATATTAGCTCATGGGCACAGGATTTGGAAAAACACCTACAAGTTAAACAAAGCAATTTCCTAAATATACAAATTCTTCTTGAGGCGGGTATACCCATTCTTAGTAGTAAACAAGCATGGCCATGAACAATACAAAGTGGATCCATGTCAAAAGTAATTTTTTCATAAGTGTAAACATGGAATGCGAGAACAAGGTATTCATCGAACTTCTGACATGGTAGTTTAATCTTGTGCAACTCATGCAGTGCATCGATGAGTGATACAATTTTTTTTACCAAGGTCTTCAATACAAACCAACGATAGTATGACTTTATACCATGCGAATATATGAACTGATGTCGAGCATACTTACACCACCATTTGATTATCGACCATTGATGTATACCATTAACTGATGTGAGGAGACCCACCAATAATGATGATGGACTCCAAGGTCTTGAGTACAAACTAGCTAGTGCGAATAGATGTTCTAAAGTCGAACACTTGTAGAATCAAATAATCAGGGGTCATTGATGTATACCCATTGTCATTTGAGAGGAAACTTGCCACTAATGACTGCAAGATCCAAGGTACTATGGGGTTCTTAGATCCATTTCCTAGATGATGATTTGGCGTCGATAAGAATCGATCCATTGGAAGGAGGGAATTAATGCATCCCACATCGACCAATACGAAACAAAGATCAATAGTTTGATATGATTTGGTAGAGATGTGAGATCCAACACTGTATACTGACACAAGGAAGGATGACATGATTGGTCAAGAATATTTAAGGAATGGCCAAAATTGTTTTAACATCCCTTGAACACATAACAAGACGCAGAATGGACACTTGGAAACATAAGAATCGAGTAACCAACCTTAATGAAATCTGCCAATGTCGGATGCATTAACGAAAGATCCATTGATGACGGGAAGGATAACCCATCGATGGAGATCTGTTCAAAATATGGGTACAGTTTCCTAAGGCAAATGTAAATAGTGTATTGAAATCGGATACCAAATTATGTGTTGTGTTCAGGGGAGACAAGGACTGACTGTTGCCATTTTTTCAAGGATACAATATGATATGATTCAAGTCTCCCCCTTTTTTGGATTTTTGTGTTTTCCAATTTTTGATACCTTTTTCATTTATTGGCTTGAAAAAAGAATAAAGAATGCTATGGTACATTAGAGGAAATGAGTGTCTCATGGGTGTGTGCCTATTTTTCAATGGCACGAGTCAGGCCAAGGCAAAGATACATATTGCAAACAAGGATTAATCTAGTTATGCACACTCTTTTGGGTGTTTCCTCCATGGGTATGGGTCAATTATACCGAAGCAATGGTTTATAGGAATCATGTAACAAAAAGTGACTGGAAAGGAAAATACGCAACATAAGCAATAAGCAACGAAGAAATAGGCATAGATGTTCAAGTGGATTTTTTAACACATACTTATGTAAAATGACACAAAATTGATTAGGATATGGTCATAAATGTATGAAAGAGAAATATGTGGTCTCAAACTCCAAGTCATGATGTTACTAACAAGGCTACCATGCCTATGAGAATAACTTAGCATGGGCACCAAAGCGACAATGGGGTGCTGACTAGAGTGTCCCATGTTTGGTAGGCTCTTTTGTCGGAATGGTGGAAAATACATATATGATGGGATGACCCACCAATTTCCAACAGGTTCGACCCTAGGGCAAGTTTGGGTTTCCAAAGGTTCAAATGCATCTTCACGGAGGGACAACCTAAACCTATATGCAAGATTCCAAATATACTTGAGAAGATCGAGGGACATGCAAAGCATGCTCCTATGCATAGGTAGATTTAAACCATGTATTCTCCCAGTGGCCCCCAAAAATATGTCCTTAGGTGGGTGCAACCAAATGTTCATAACTTCAAGGATAGATTCATCTGATGATAAAATGTCATCCAAGAAGTCATGCGATCTGGGAGAGCTCACAACCCTAATGGGCCAAGTAACTGGATCATATTCCTCCATTGAGGGAATATTTTGATATGAATCTGTCGAAGCCATTTGAATAGCTTGGTATGAAAATTCTACGACAGATAAGGGTGTACTACTCTCTATTTCACAATGTTCAATAGAACTGGGTAACTTTCCATCAGTATTTTGGACTAAGGTGTCCTCCTTTGAGGTTCCCTCTGATGAAGTGAGACCTTTCATTGTGGTGGACTTAGAGAAAAATTTCAATGGAAAGTAAACCTACAATGTTATAGTGAAAACTGGAGCAGTTTGTTGGGTAGATATTGGTGGCGGGATCATAAAATTTCCCATGAGGGAAGCATATTTGCACAATCCTACCCCAACATCTCGAGGCTCCTTTGGTTCATCCCTAATGAAAGGATAATTCAATTGGACAGTAATTTCAGGCATGTAGTAATATAATTGGTCGATCATGATGATCTCCCCTTTATGAGGTAACTGAATCACTCGGGACACTGAAGACACTATAACCATCATTGCATGTATCCAACTGCGTCCTAATAGAAAATTCTAATCTATATCCACGTCTACTACCTCAACATCCACTGTGACTGTTTTTCCACCCCATTCAATAGGGAAGGCTACAATGAGTCCGTGAGGAGGGAATGGATGTCCATAAAATTCCTTTCGCACAGTATGGGATTGAACTAAGGTGGGTGATCCTAATGCTTGCCAACATTTAAATGGCATTACACAAGCTGAGGCTCCTTCATCAACTATGGTTCAAAAAATGTCCTTACTATGAGTCGTTACTTTAATTTGAAAAGCAACTTTGGAAGGGATCCTCAATGTTGAATGGTCTATGTCTAATGTGATTGAAGTCACACCACATGGATCAACAACACCAATTGTAGACAATAGTTCATTTCTTTGCGTAGGAAAACATTGCACTACCTCCAGGGCTGACATGGCACATGGTGCTTGAGCTAGGTACTCAACAACATTATAGTTCTGAGCGACTCGAGCATTAGGATTATGCATTGTTCTACGTAGAACACCTTTGGGGGGTGTGGTACTAAATATATGGTTGGTTTCTCAACATAGAGAGAACCACTTGATTGTGATACCATTTGATCTGATGTACTAGGAGGGACACCATAAAAATAAGGTATTGTTTGAATGTTCACCTCATGATCACACATGAAGACATTGGCATTGGGATGATTGCCCCTTTGCGGGGAGGTTGGATGGTTTCCCCCTAGCGGGGGTACTGGTGTCATAGCAAAAATTCTTTGATGGTGTTGCGGAAAGGGTTACGTCAAAACATCGGGTTCTTGTTTCCCACCGCATTGAGCCATGTTTGGTGCATCTCCTTTCCCAGAGTTAAAATTTTGATTACTCTTGTATTTCTTCTTCTTTCCTCTAAGGTCTATGGATTGGACTGTAAGGATTTCCGAAGTCTGGGATGGACTAGCACTTTGCTTACCCCTATATTTATTCTTGTTTCCTCTAAGGTCTATGGATTGGACTGTGAGGATGTCAGAAGTCAAGGAAGGATTAGTAGGCTACTGCATTGCTTGGCTATTTATAGCTTTTGAAGTCTGAACATACATTTGTCCCATTTGTTGGGTAATCTGCTCAAGTTGGTTGACATAATCCATTACACCATTGGCATGAGGTCCTTGTGGTGGCCTATCAATATCGAATGTAGGTCTTGCAGGTTGGCTCCAAAAATATTGGTTAATTCCTAGAACATGACCACTCCATTGTGGAATGGGGTTAATGGGTGGATTTCCCCCTTGTGGGGTTAGGCCCCAAAAATATTGGTTACTTTCTAGAACTTGACCACTCCATTGATGTGGTCCTTGGGTGTGATAAGAATTCAAAGGTGGGTTTCCCCCTTGCAAAGACTGCCCCCAAGAAGATTGGGTACTTCTTGGAACATGACCAATGGGTGGGTTTCCCCCTTGCGAAGGTGGGCCCTAAGAATATTGGTTACTTCTTGGATCCCAACCACACCATGGAAGTTTTCCTTGGGCTTGAAAATAATTTCGAGGAGGATTGCCTCCTTGCAGAGGTTGCATCCAAAAAGATTGGTTACTTCTTGAAAATTGTCCATTCCATTGTAGAATAGGGTGAATAGATGGATTGCCCCCTTGCGGAGGTAGGCTCCAATAATATTGGTTACTCATCGAAACCTGACCATGCCATTGATTATTTCCTTGGTTTTGATTAACGTTCCAAGGTTTATTGCCTCCTTGCGAATGTGGGCCCCAAGAATATTGCTTACTTCCTGAAACCTAGCCACTCCATTGCAGAATGGGATTGATAGATGAATTGAACCTAGGCATTGTGCTAGGATAATTCAGAGGATAACCCTAATTGGGAATAATGTTCCATGACTCATTGCTTCCGCCAGGAATATTACCATTCCATGGTGAAGGGTTGCCCCCAGAAGTAGAACATGGACAAGTATTTGGTATACCAAGAGGATTTTGGCTTACTCCATGTGTGTTTTGACCTTGACTAGCTGAACCATATGGAAAACCCATGTTTGGTAATGCACACCCACCAGTAGGGATCCCCGTAGACGAAGTGGATGTACTTCCAGGATTGGAACCCGTAACTGTACCAACTGGAACTGAATTACAAGTTGAACTTGTGCTAATAACAAGTATGTTAACTATTTGGATTGGTGTTGAGGTCAAAGTGGAAGCATTACTTCCTCCTCAGCCATTTTGAGGTTGAATTGATGTGGTCCCTTGAACTTCTAAAGAATCCATAGGGTCAATTGTTGCGTTTTGCATGTTATTCAAACTTTTGCAAACTTTTGAAAAGAGGGTTAATATTACCCAGTGACTCAAAGATAGTAAGTACAACTGGTTCCTAAAGACTCATTAAAGGTAGATTTACGTGAGCATTTGTGTGATTTTCTAATGTCTCAATTTCAACTAGAGTAAGATCATCAACTATGTTTGTATTCAGTTTGTGATGTGACGATAAATTCTCAAGGTTTGTATAATGTTGTTCCTGTCAAGTAATATTAATTGAGTTTAAAATCAGTTATGTTTCCAAGTCACAAGGATATGGTTTTTGTATCCATCTCTGTGATTTAGCGGGGCCTTCAAATTCTAGTGACTCACCTTGCGACCACCGTGACTAGCGGATCGGGAGAGTATCCACTTTGAAGATTTTGATATAAATATTTGTTTATAGTTGTATACTTAATAAAAAATATAATCAAACAATCCTAAAGGAAATCTAGACTCAACAAAAAGCAAAGTGTCCACACAGTAAAAATGTCCTATGAATCCAAGCAAGCAATCTACTTTCCCAAAGAACTGAAACTCAATGAAAATCTGTATTAGAGGGCCTTCTGAAACTAATATCTCTCGAGGGATATCAAGCCTCAAACAATTACTAATAGCGAGGGTATGAGAAACAATTACAATAGACTTTAATCACCAAAGGTGCAAGTATTGGTTCTTGACCAATCACCCTCCCAAGGAGTAAAAGCTTCAAAGTCTATCTCAGGTACCTCAAGTGTTCCCTACTCGCAATAGCCCATGAGATATACTAGGAATAACAACTAATGTTACCACTTTACAATCGACGGTCGAGTGGAACAGTTGTAAGTCTAAGACTACTCTCATAACCAGGCACTCTAGAAAGTGATGTCACCCCAAGGACTTGTCACTTACATGGAATTCTGTGATGAGCTCATGTCTCGCTAAACAAGCAAGATGGGGGGTACCACCCTTACTTATCCATATTGACCTCGTGCTTGATGCATGTTTTAGATGAGCTTTCTTGACGAGCGTTCTTTGTTACTAATGGATTTAAACACTCAATAATCAATGCTATTTTCAAAAGTGTTGTGGCCCAGGAGTGTTAACTCTTCAATCCTAATCTAGGGCCCTTGCCCTAACCTTGTTGGTGATATAAAAATTAAATCTTGGTTAGTTTTAGATTAAGTGCCAATTTTAAAGGTACTTTGCTTAGTTTCAGGAATGGCAATGAAACTAGTGGTGTGTAGACTCGAAATAATAAACCAAACAATGCACAAATGCTCACTACTCTTTCCTTGAACTCGATGAACTCTCTAAACTAGAGAAGAGTTAGAGGTTCTTTCTAGGTCTTTCAAACATGCAAGTTTCAAAATAGAATTACTTCTACGAATTTGAAAAAGAAATTTTCTAAGGAAGTGACATTCACAAATTACTTAACTTCTTCTTTTCAAGTTTGGTTTACAAAATGCATGAAATTATTTCCAAATGTTTGAATAAGTTTCCAAATCAAGTGAAGTTATTCAATGTTTTGGAATAGTTATTCTCTTAATTATGGTTAATTATTAATTTCAAGAATCTTTTTTAATCAAACAATTAACTTAAATGAAATGAATCCAACTCTTTACACTAGGGATCTTTGTTTCTCATTTGCAGGGCCACACGAAAGTGCAAGTAAAGAGGATATGCAGAGCCCTTTGAAGTACTATCAATTAAACATTTACAATTGAGATCCACTTTCTCATTCGCAAGGTCGCCCGAAGACGCAAGCGAAGAGGATACTCTTGGCTCGAGAACTATACTCAAAAATCAAATTTACTCTATTAAAACTTGAGATCCACTTTCTCGTTCACAAGATCGCCCGAAAGCCCAAGTGAAGAGGATAATAGTGGCTCGAACTCAATGTATCACAATAAAATTGAAGATAAAAGCTACAAATATCTCTAATTGTGAAGGAGGAAAATCAAATTTTATAGATCCAAAACATAAATTTACTTAATTGAAGTTGTTCCTTTAGTTTTTGAGGGATTTTTTTTTTAAATTCTTTCAATGTGTAATGTTCAATTTTTTTTAATTTTAATGAAAATTCTCTATGAAATGTTTTCAAATGACCATTATAATCTATTCTTAGCTGTGATTTTAAGTTGTGTTTCAGGTTAGCAAGCATATGCAACTCAAAATTTAAAGGTCTAAAGGTTCATGAAAACAATATTTGATGTTTTTCAATTTTTGACAATTTGCAAACTAGTGATTTAAACAACCAATTTTTTAAGAAATCAATCAAAATTTCGACAAACAAATGTGAAATCAAGGATCTAAATGAGAGACATTGGAAAATAACAAAGAGGATACTTTGGTATATCTAGGGTATAATTTAGTTTAGGGATACATCATAGTTCAAGGGGGGTTCCTTTTTTTGTTGGCTTCATTGATTTCATTTAGGTTTACAACCTAATTATTGAAAGTATATTTTAGTTATGTTTTTAATCTCCGTTCTAGACCTATCACTTGGGCTTGTAAGAAGCAAAGTGCTCTTGTTGTTTCT
Organism: Larix kaempferi; assembly: GCA_027924585.1. Lineage (NCBI taxonomy): Eukaryota > Viridiplantae > Streptophyta > Pinopsida > Pinales > Pinaceae > Larix > Larix kaempferi. Next base: position 1,449,403 of record BSBM01000590.1, read on the forward strand.
TCAACAAAATTAGAGTATGGAGCATAGTTCATGCAATTCATTAATCCATATAGCTTTGACTAATGCTTTTAGAGTTTGGATTCGTAGAATATCCAAGCACAGTATGGCGTGACAATTAGAGTGTCATCCAACTTGCTAAAGATCTAGTTCAACATCAACAAAACAAGCACATTAGAATACACATGAAATTCATTGGAAAACTTATTTAGGATCATGTCCTTAGAGTGCTCTATCGTCAACTAGATGATCAAGTTGCAAACATTTTCACAAATATCCGTACAGAAGCCAAGTTTTCAAAGCTTTGAGCTATGTTAAGAGTTGAGAAAGATGTCATTAAGGGGGGATAGGGTCCAATGACCCCTTTCTTCTCCTATTGTGTCACCTTTGTAAATCCTTCAATTCTATCCCATGTTGTTCTTAGGGGTAGTTGCTAGGATATTAAGACACTTATGAGTTAGTTAAGTTCAACTTGGTCTTGTGTGTCTTTGGGTAAAGTGTGTTCATTTAGTGTTCTTTTGTAACTAACTAATGTAATAAACATAAAGTGATTAAATAGTTCATCTTATCTTCAATACTAAGGATTATTGAGCCATGTATTAACACCTGATTGGTCCATGACCTATATTTAAAGATAATGGGTGGTCATTTTCCAATGTTTGATTGTGAGAGGTGTTCATGTAATCTAATTCTTTTAGTCTTAATATATTGCCTCAATTGGGCATGCTGGTTGGGGGGATTGTTTTCGTCTTTGAGGGGGTGTGTGAAAAGTTAGTTTAGTTAAAAAAGAAGAGTTTGATAAACCTATGTAAGAAAATTAATACCAAACAGAATCTAAAACATAAGAATTAATAATGGCTCACACACATAGTACACAAAGATTTACCTTTGAAACCCAAAATCGGAAAACCAACTTACAGAGAGTTTCTCCACTCCCTATCTCATTGTATTATAATTTTTGTTTACAATACAATATTATACTATCCAAAATCCTAATCCATTATTCCAAATTAAATCACAACCTTGATTCCTTAACCATAATTAATTCATAATGGGGCTGAAAAACGATTGGTCGAAAAATCTCAAAACAAAGCCAAAATTTTCTTTCGAGGGATACACCCTCAAATTCTCGGTGAGGGGCCTATTGGACCTCCATGCCCCCCTCAAACCCCATTTTCACTTGGAACATACAAAAAGTACAACACATGTCCAATATTCTCCCGACACTTGTTGTAATCTTTGAAATAAGGGGGTAAAGGAGAAGCATTAGTGAAATCAACTGCTAGGGGCAACAATGTCCATTGATTCTCTACACCAAGAGAAATTTTTACTATTAATAGACTTTGTAAATGAATCTAATTTTTTTTTTGAGGTATCAACCTTCTCCAACAATACTTTGTTCTAATCAACCATGTCTCTAACAAAATGGTATTGTACATCAATATGCTTTTCCTTGGAATAATAAGCATAATTCTTTGCTAGAAAAATTGTACTTTAGCTGTCACAACCTATTATCATTGCTTTATAAACAAAACCAACACCTGAGCAACATCTCGACCCTTCCACATCTTATGATTTTGATTATTGAGTCACCTCCTAGGAAAACATCACCTCCATTCTACTTTTCATATTCACAAAACCACTCCCTATGAAGAGTCAAATGAAATGAAGCAATCAAGTCAATTAACCATGCATCATGATTTGTGTGTGTATCTGTAGATCCCAAGTAAACATCAACTCCTTCCTCTAAAAGGTTTTAGTTTTTATGGAAGGGGCATCATCAGATCCCTTACCTTTATAAACATTCTTAGATCGACAATCTTTCATGTAATGCCCAACTTTACCACATTTCCAACATTTCTTCGCAAATTTTCTTGGAGATTTATATCTACCTCTAGACTTATCTATCCCACAAAGACTTATTTTTACTGTCTTGGAAACAACCTCTCACAAATAAAATATCCTTGGTCATTGCCTCCATCAATTTTATCATCATTTCCTATGATAACAAGGATGCAACTACATCCTCAAACTTTAATGTGGATTGAGTGGTACTACCAATTGCTACAACTAAATTATCCCAAGAGCCTGGCAAATAAAATAACAAGATAATACACTTATCGTCTTTTTCCATCTTAATATCAATAGAGACAAGTTGACTTACCAGAGTATTAAATGCATTTAGATGATTTTTCATGGAGTCACCATATTTCATCCTAAGATGACATAACTCCTTTCAAAGAAATAACTTGTTTACATGGGACTTTAACTAATACAAATTCCTCAGCTTATCCCACAATTTCTTTGCACTGCCTTCTCTAGAGACATTCAACAACATTGAATATGAAAGGCAAATTTGAATCATTATTCTCACTTTTCTTTCCATATTTTCACTACAACAAAACTGGCAATTAATGCCTAATTTAACGTTTTTTTTAGTGGTAATTTTTGTCCAATAGAGTGGGAAAATTTGGTGCTAGACCTGGCATGACTTGCATTTTTTAAGGCACTAGAATTTGTCGAATTTAGTGCCCTCTTTAGTACCTCCTTTAGTTCCCTTTTTAGCACCATCTTTAGTGCCAAAAAACGCACCAAGTTTAGTGCCATTGGTTGTGCTAACTTTGTAAAGAAGTACTTATCAAAAAACAAAGAATGAAAGATATTTATACAAGTGGAATAGTCCCAAAGATAATTGTCACAATTGGGCGGATAAAGAATCCTATGTAAGCTTACAGCTCACACATTGGAACTCTAACACCCCCCATATGTGAAACATAGGGAGGAAACATAAAACAAAAGAATGGGTCCCAACAAAAAGGCTTGCCAAGGTACCCATGTACACGATCTCATAAACAAACAAAAAAGGATAAAACCTCATGGGAAAAATTACTCCCCAAAAGAGAGAAAAATGCCACTGTTGAAAAATGAATTGGAGCTAAAACTGAAGAAGATCTCACAATGATGCAGTGAATGGCAAGAGCAGGAGACCTGTAGAGACTAAAAGCTCCAACCAAAACTCTGAAGAAGACTTGATCCAAATAACCTCAATGTACATGGTTGAACTTTGAAGAGTGGATAGGATGCAGAGGCACAAAAATGGAAAACACTGACAACCACCACGCAAATGCTCCAAAGAATTAGGTGCTAGTCAGGAACTAGAACAATGCTTCAAACAAAAGTGAACACCATCAACCATCAGACAAGTTATGAGGCATGTGGACGGTAAAAGATCCAAAGAGGAAGAATGGAAGAAACTTTAAAGAGGGCCTGCAAACTCCACACTGTCAATGCCATCAAAGATACATGTAGAAATCCAAGTAGAAAATTTATAACTCCTAAATGCACGTTCCAAACTTCTAAGGTAATGAAAGATGAATGCACATACCCAAAATAAATTGACCCTCTAGAACTAAGTCCTAACAACTGAGAAAACATCATATGCTGAGTGTCCCTATGGACGCCAATCCACCTCATCGGATTGCATGGGTCGCTATCCGCTGCAACCTCCAGGTCAAAGTAGGAACTGGTGCTCAATACAAGACTCACTCTAAAGATGCTTGATCTCGATTGAACATGGTGAGTGAAAAAATCACCTAAGGAAGCATTGCATACCACCCCCCACAATGTTGAACTAAGTGGAATTTGACAACAATAAATGTCAACTGATTGCAAAGGTATGAAGGTGCTAGTTGAAGATGACGATGATGTCCAACAACCATGCAAAAACACTCCAAAGTGGCGAGCTCCAAGACATTGCGAAACAAGGCAATACAGGGAGACAAATGCCTGTTACACTCCAAAGACTATCTGCATGAGTGACACATAATCCACTACTCAAAGGTGTAGAATGAGAGGTTCCATAAATAGCCATCATGGACAACAATGCTCAATATGAGTTTCGACAGGCATTTTTTATACCCTTTTGCAACCGAGGAATCAATACATGCTCATTGAGCAAATCAATGTGGTGTGCAACCACTTGTTGGGAAGAATGCTCTTCGAAACACCTCGAACAATATCGCAAATGGAAGCTTTAATGAGGGATTATGGCAAAAAGAACGTCAATATCCTTATTACATCAAATTGACAAAACAACTACGCCAAAAGGTCTCCAATAAACAAACTCTAGGATCAATGCAAAAGATGCAAATTATTGATAATGGGAACTAACAAACAAGATCCTTAATATCCACTAGCAAACCATACACATCTCTTCCATTAGTGGGGACTATGACAAAAAGGAAGAGAAAAAGGAAATCTATTTTGAAATAGTGGATAAAAAATTACCACACAATATTCACAACAAGTTGGCCAAAATAGGCGCCCATACATATCTCAAATTAGAATTCAACTTGACCATTGTTGTATCCACTACGTTGCTATAGTTGTTGGAACAACCAAAAATGGCTATAGTGGGTGGTGCCCACAAATATTTAATAAGGCTGATATTAGCCATGAAAGTTGCACATAGAGCACAAAAGCAACCCACGATCCACAAAAGAAATTTACAGAGAGAGATTGTGTACCTCATATGCCTGGGATTCAAGCCGATCGAAACAAACCAAGATTGGGGTTGACCAACACAATTTCCTGTGGCCAATTTGAATCCTCCCCCAGGAAGACGGTGCTCCCATGGGAATTGAGGGCATTCTAGAGGAAAAAATATGTCCAAACAAACCCATTACTATGCAATTGCATCTCCTAGACCATGGGTTTAAACACCATGGATTGCACCAAAAATCACCACAGAAAAAAACTTGATTACCATCCTCCAACTCCCATGCCTTGGGTCACACTTGGCCATGAGAACAATAATGATGCCCAAAGTTGTCACCAAAAAATTGTAAAACAAAAACAAGGCAAGAGTAACCACAAGCCAATCCCCCCCATCCAACATCTTAAAGAGATGAGTAATGCTAGATGTGCAATAAAAGAAACTTGGCCAAAGCACCACAAAGGATGAAATATGAGATTCAACAGGGGAAGAATGGCTCCCCACAGAGAGATCTCAGGTTCCTGTCGTTGATTCCTATGATCCATGATCAGATCTGGAACAACCGAGGTTGATGTTTAAAAATAAAGAAGTTGTTACGGAAGTGAAACTTGTAGGACAAACTTGGTTTTGTTCTAGATATGAAAGCAAAGGGAAAGGGTCGAATGGAAGCCATGATTTGTAGGTCACTAGCCGAAGTCATGATCTAAAATAACAGTGTTCATATATGCATTGAGTGCAAAAAAAAAACAATTTGCATGGAAACATTCTGCAAGGATGCTTACAGATCAAGCAAACCCTGAGAGAGGCATAGAAACAACTATCAACGGAGCGATGTCAGATCTACGATCAATCCACATGGATAAAAGGAGGGGTAGATCACCCACTAATCACAAGATCTGAGGCCATGAATAAGTTACAATCTGCACAAAAAGAATGGTATCCCCCCTCTCTGAAATTCACGTTAGCAATATGTGATCAGGCTTCCTCTGTTGTTCGCGAGTCTTGGATCTTTTGAATCCACTGCTTCAAATCGTAAAAGAATGATGATACGTCTTCTTTAAATTCAGATCACGTTGTTGTAGATTTCACTATTGTTGTTGGGTATTTTTGAATTGCTCGATTTGCATGAGGCTCTGTTGCCTCTCTAGAATCTAGATGCAAATCTTGAGAATTTAATGTGCTACTTGGATCCAAATAGTGTTTCCAATGGTGACGCCAAAAACCATACATAAACCAACACGTATATCCCATTTTTTTGCTTGATATTGATGCTACCCAAGTGCTTGAGATTCAAGTTCACATCATAAAGAAATAGCATACCACAACAGATCTTTGAGTCAAACAAATCTCAGAAAGCCAACAGGGCAGGATCACAACCCCTCTCAGAGTTGGGGTTGTACCTACTTATATGTCATGTAAAGAAGTAATTATTAAATTACAAAGAATGAAAGATATTTATACAAGTGAAATAGGCCCAAATATATCTATCACAACTGGGCGGATAGAGACTCCTACGTAAGCTTTAGCACCAGGGTTAGTGCCAACAATAATGCCCAAAAGAGGTCATTTGCTCCGCTTTGAACACCTAATTTAGCACCAATTTAGCACTTGGTTTAGCATAGCATCCATGTTTGCTTCCACATTAGTGTTGTGTTTGGCTTCCACTTTAGAACTAGGTTTGGCGTCCACATTAGCACCCACTTTGGCATCCATGTTTGCTTCCACATTAGTGCCATGTTTGGCTCCACCTTTAGTGCCAATTTCAACATCCACTTTAATGCCCAGTTTAGCATCCCTATTTTCTTCCACATTAGCGCCATGTTTAGATTTTGATAACTAATATACCCATCCATATTTTAGTTAATAGTGACCAATATATAGGTAATGAGTTAACAATTTCGGTGGAAACAAGCTGAGAATCGGGCTGCGTGCACCTAAGTGATTGGCTGCGTGCATCTGCAGCATTCATTACAAAGATCGTACCCGGGATGTTGAACTGGATCTAGGCAGATTCTTGGCTTTCTTGGACGCTGGCCTTTGGACCTCCTAGCTTCTCTCCCTTCTCTCGATCACCTGCATTACTGACTGAGCTGATGTAATGTCCCCATCTTGGACCTATTGCATTAATGCTGTAAATGATGTAAATATTGTTATTTAGTCATGGTGAGGAGCTCAAGGCCAAGGCCCCGCCATTGATTTATTGTTCTATGTATCGACAATTAGAATAGATGCATATGGTTCTTGTGTTAACCGTGCACAATGTAAATTCGGACATCATGTAAATATGCAATTTTAATGAAAAACCCACAACCAGTTATGCAATGCAACAAAGAGATGGGGCATGATCTTACAAGGAATAGGGAGGAAAAATAACCAAACCCTTGAGCCAATGGAGTCAATCCATGTGTCAATGAGAAAACACATGAAATCCCAACTACCCATTTTGGCTTATGCCCCAATCATTAAATTCTTCCAAGAGTTGGTTGAGGCAGTTAATGCCTTGGGAATGATGAGGTATGGCAGCCAATTTCGGGTATGGGCAAGCCATCAATATGGAAATTCGAATTTTTGCTTGCAAGGCAAGAAATCACCCACATTTTGCCTTCCCAAGCCATTCTGAACCACGGTCTTTCCTCTCTCACGCAACCTGGGGCGAACTGGGGTTTTTCCTTCACGTTTTCATCATTTCTATGCATTTTCCCATGCCTAGGAACTCGTTTTTGGTTAGCACAGTGGCTAGGAGAAGAGAACCATGATTTTCTGGGGTTATAGAGGCCGTTTCTGCCCATGAAATGCCCATGGATGTTTTTTTGAAAACGATTATGCTCCTGGGGTTGTTTTCCCATTTTCCCATTTTCGTTTTAGGCTTTCCCACGTTTTTCTGAACTTGTTGAAATCCCATCGTTGGGCATCCTACTGCAAAAATGCTCAGCACTTGCATTTCTGGCTGTTATGTCCCTCCCTGTTTAGTTTGAACCTGTGAGCAGGAGATTCAGGAGTGGAAGAGGACATATTTGGCTTGATGAGCCCAATGAAGTATCCATAGCTCAATGGTTGAGCCACTAGCCTAGTAATTCACCTCTGTCCATCTCTTAGCAGCCTGAGAAACCCAATTGCTGATTGGCTTGGTTGATTCTGGTGTATCTTTGGCTATGTGAGAGCCTGCTTTCCCCTTTTCCTTGTGGAGATCATGCCCAGCTCGGGGGTGGCAGTGGTGCTGAGAGATTGAGGAGCACACTGGCCTACGGTTGGGTGGAACATTGCAGAAGCGTAGCTGGTTGCTTAGGGACTACTTGGTTTAAGATAAGTATTCTCATTTGCTAATTTGATATTGCTTAATTGATGAATGACATGAAAATCTGGAATGTATGATGGATGTGTAATGGAATTAAATTCTGCTGTGTTTTCAAATGTTTATGCATTTGCATATCTCCATCTACAATTTATATGAATGCTTATTTGTTTAGGTATGGGACTAGATGTCCAGTATTATTGTTAGTGTCCTCTCCATAGCCTTGTAGGATAGGAGGGACACTACAGCTGACCTCCCTCCAGCCTCGAAGGAATCCCTCCTGGATTTCCTCCTCTCACTCCCACCCTGTTTGCCTCATTGTCCCTCACCTAGGGCTTGCTCCCTCTGCCTGCAATGGCTTCGGGAGCAGAAAGCCCCCCCCTGACCTGGATAACTTCTTAAAAATTTTAGCTACTCACGGTAAGAAGCCTCTCTCTTCCTCTCAACAAAATTTCGTGAAGAAACTCGACGAGATCCCGACTGTAGCTCTGTCAGTGGATTTACCATGCAAGCCAGCCCTTAACCTGTCGGAACGTGCATTGGTTGGCTAGTTCACAGGCTTATGGCCTTCCCTGAAGTCTACCGAAAACTGGGTCCGGAAAAACTGGAGACCCCTGATCACGGAAGATGTTAAATCCTTCTTCCTGGGTAAAGGATACTTTGCTTTCGTTTTCGAATGCAAACAGGATCGCGAGCTCATCTTCAGGAACAAAGCCTATTTCATGGGACCACAAGGACTCTATATGAATAGATGGACTCCGAACTTCGACAAATCCCTTCACATCCCATCTGCTGTCCCTGTTTGGGTGGGACTCCCTCATCTACCCCTCCACTGTTGGAATACAGAATCTCTAGAAGCGATCAGAAATGCCCTGGGTAAATACATCGACAAAGATGTTCGAAAAGATCAATACTCATGCGCGAGAATTTGCGTTGAAGTAGATTTGGAACACGGCCTCCCGGAAGCAATAAATCTTATAGTAGCTGATTGGTCCCATATTCAAGAACTCGACTACAAACAAATCCCCTTTAAATGCAAGTTCTACCACGAATACGACCACTTTGCTCAATCATGCAAAAAGAATCCTGCGGATCCAGAATTTGATGGGAAAAAAGAACAATGGACAACCATGCAAAAAATATCAAATCAGGTACGAAATGCCACTCAAAAAGTCTAAATATACAGAAAGTAGATCGGCAACACCACGATCAGACGACCTCAAACAACAGGAACAGATTCAAAGCCCTAGAAACATCTGAGATCCATGACATCCCTGAGGATGAAGAAGAAGGAGAAATACACGAACAACAAGACTCACAAGCAACTCCTCTCACCCATGAAAATCCAAAGATTTCCCCGTCTCATAATACCCCTAGCCCCATAAGATCTGACCTGATCAATGAAGCTCCCTCCTATGCTGAAATCAATAAAGTGAGACCCCCCAACACCCCCTTCTCCTTGGAAGAACCCATTGATAAATCTTCCAAAAATCTAGGACATAAATCTACTAAAGATTCGAGGGAAGAAGAAGTTGAGCGTGAGAAAGTCCAAGGATCGCAAGCCACGATAGATATGGCTTTCAGCAGAAATACTATATCCATGATAGCAGGAAAGAAATATGGAGACCCAGCAAGAGGAACACCCTCCTCCATCAACAATCCTAAATGATGAAGTTGGTTTCTTGGAATTGCAGAGGTTTAGGCAATCCTTGCAAGATTGAAGAAGTAAAATATCTTTAAAGTATTGACATGCCCGATCTCCTATTATTCCAAGAGACCAAACTCGATGATAATACAGTCTTACCCATTGGAAATGAAAAATGGAAGAAAAACGCTGGTTACACAGTCAGTGCCAGAGGAGCTTCTGGCGGTCTGGCAACCTTATGGTCCTTTGAAAAATTCCATCTCCACAAGTCCTTTGCTACTCAACACTGGATATACACTGAGCTCACCAACTTACAGAGCAACAAGCATATCGCTCTCTTCAACATGTATGTACCCAATATTTACTTTGAGAAAAAGATTACTGGAGTCTACTTGAAGACTTTATGGAGGCTTATGATCCTCAGAACATCACCCTTGGTGATATGAACATTACCCTTTCCAAATCTGAAAAGAAAGGTGGCCTCATTGGAAAATATTTCTTCAAACGTCAGGTTGAAGCCCTTCTCCAAACATGGGACCTCATCGACATCAAACCCAAAAAAGGGAATTACACATGGTCCAATAAGCATCTTGGCAAGGGAAATATCATGGCTAGAATGGACAGATTCCTCGTCCACAAGAGCCTTTTTTCTGATACCCAAACCATCTCCTCCAACATTCTGTCCAATCTAGCCTCAGATCATAAACCCATCCAACTCCACTTTCATGACAACAATGACCTCGGCCCAATCCCCTTCAGGTTCAGCCCCCAATGGCTCGATCATGCTAGCTTCTGGAACACTCTGGAAATTGCGTGGAGTATCCCCATCTCTGGTTCCCCCTGCTACGTTTGGGAATAGAAACTAAAAAACATCAAACAAACACATAAGAATTGGGCCAAATCCAATTGCCCAGCCCCCGCAAATCCCATAAAGACTGCTGTGGGTGCTCTAGAGGACATCCAATTTGCTATGGAAAATCATCCTGTTGAAGCAATCACACTACATGAAGAAGTTACACAGTAATCCGACATTTTCCACGCTTTTCGAAATGAAGAGGAATACTGGAGGTTGAAGTCGCAAAGCATCTAGCTCAAAGCAGGTGATAAGAACACCAATTACTTCCACAAGCAATTCAAGGTCAAATAGTCCACCAACCACATCGCTAAAATCAAAATAGAGAACGACATGATTGTCACTAGAAGCATGAACATAAAAAACGCTACTCACATTCATTTCTCCAAGCTATTCACTGAAGATGGCAATACTGAAGGAGATGATGAGGTTACACTCCTAGAGCACATTCCAAATACCGTCACTCCGGAGGATAATTTTAATATCCAAAAACCTTTCACCGAGCAGGAGGTACTCAACACAATTCACTCCTTCGAATCCGACAAAGCACCGGGTCTCGACGGATTCTCTATGCATTTTTACAAAGCATGCTGGAAGTACATAAAAAAATACTTCATGAGAATGATAAGGAAATTTCATTCTAAGGAAAAAATCGGTGGATGCACAAAAAACACTTTCTTGTCCCTCATCCCAAAGGAAACTAATCCCAGCTCCTTCAACAGGTCCAGACCGATTTCATTATGCAACTCCTCCTACAAAATTATTTCCAAGATGCTTGCGACTCGGTTGAAGCCTTTACTCAAATTTTTTTTTATGACAACCAAGGTGGCTTCCTGGAAGGGAGGCAAATACTTGACAATGTCATCCTTATACAAAAAGCAATCCACTCTAGTAAATCCCGAAAGGAAAAAGGTATGTTAATCAAGCTTGATATGGCCAATGCATTTGACTACGTCAAGCATTGTTTTCTCTTTAAAATTATGACATGCTTTGGATTCGAAGAAACCTTCATCAGCTGGATCTCAGCATGCATATGCAAACCCTGGATCTCTCCCTTAATTAATGGCCGCTCCACGGACTTCTTCCAAGCCACGCGTGGCATTAGACAAGATTTCCCACTTTACTCTTTCCTGTACATCATCCTAGAAGATTCACTCAGTCGAAAATTGAATCATGAAATGATCACAGGTTCCCTCCCTAGCTTCCACTTGACCCTTGACTCCCATCCCCTCATTCATACCCTTTTTGCCGATGATTCACTATTATTGGGTGGAGCCTTCCTCCACCATAGCCCAGAAATTCAAGTGCAACCTGAATCTGTACTGCAATGCATCCGTAAGCAAGATCAACTTGCATAAAAGTGCTGTCTACTGTTGGAATCTAAGCAACAACGTCGCAGCGAAAATCAACAGAATTCTTGGCATCAAAGTCCACAACCACTGGGACAAATTCATATATCTGGGCCTTCCAATCACATATGGTAACTCAAATTCTAGAAATTGGGATGACACGATCAACAAAATAAGAGGCATAATTAGAAGATGGGGAGGGAATTGGCTCAGCAAGGCTGGAAAACTGATCTTAGTGAACTCCATCCTCTCCACTCTACCTATCTATCAATTCTCAATTCTCCTTGCTCCAAAAGGAGCAACATATTAGACAAGTAAATTAATGAGATATTTTCTATGGTCTGGTGGGAAAAACAATGAAAATCCACTTAGTGAATTGGGAGACCATAAAACAGCCAAAATCCTTGGGAGGCCTTCAAATTCGCGATCCACTCCATGCAAACTTGGCACTGGGTGGTAACCTTCTCTGGCAAATCCTACACAATAATCGCCATCGAGTTAGTCAAGTACTCAGAAAGAAATATTTACATGGGACCAATTTAAAATGTCTCGACCAAAAGCCAACTTCCAAAGGCTCCAACACTTGGACACTATGCAAGGAAGCTCGAGAGTTTTTCTCAAAAGGCCTATACTGGGTACTTGGTAACGGCAGGAAAATAGATATCTTCACGGACAAGATAATGGACAAAGAATTACTTCACAGCACCCGTGAGTTACATAATATTGCAGCCTGGCTCAATCAACATGGAATCACAACTCTAAAAGATTTCAGTTCTTGGGACATTCATGGCAACTGGAAAAGCTGGAAAAATACAACCACCCCTCTCCATCTTGAGTCTGCCAAAACCATACTCATCGACAACTTGAAAGGATGCACTCCCTTACATCTTATGGCCAAAGATGAACGGGGTTCATAGGTTCTTATACCTCTGTTCTCGGTTACAAAGCTCTTCAAACTCATGATGAAGCAAGAAAAGAATTATGGAAACTTGTATGGGATCCATTTGGACTCCCTAAAATCAACTTCTTTCCTTGGACTTTAATCCATTGCAAAGTTCTCACAGGCGACAATCTCAACAAGAGAGGATTCCATGGGCCTTTTTGGTGTCCCCTCTGCCACAACAATCTTGAAACGCTCAACCATCTCTTTCTGGATTGTCCTTATACCAAGCTTGTCTGGAGACATTTGCTCCTTGATCTCAATATTATCATGCCTTCCTTCACCTACACCACCCAGCTCTTTAAAGATTGGAAATCCACTTATCCTTCTCCCCTCTCCAAAAAGAAACTCTAGTACCATATTTGGATATCCATTCCCAAATACATATGCTGGAAAATATGGATCATAAGAAACAATTCCATCTTCCAAGATAAGTAGTACACTCCCTTACAAATCGTAGGCCAAGCCAAATGATTACTGATTGAATGCCTCAACACCTCCAATTACAAGACTGATGCAACCCTTAGCATGAAAGAAATGAGCTGGATAGGAATCACCCTCCCTCATTCAAGTAAAGAGCCTCGACGGCGATACCATCCAGCATGGAAAATCAGACTTACTAACCTCATTTTCCAAGAATGGAGAAATAACCAAGATATAGACAGCTTACAATTCAATGGTGCTTCCAAGAAAAATCCCCTGTGTAGTAGGAGCTGGGGGAGTCTTGTGGACAAGGGAAGGAACAATGAGACTGAAGTTCAGATGGGGCTTGGGCATATGCTCAAATAATACAGCAGAAGCCTTACCCTTTATGAAAGGATGCTAGATCGCCAAAGAACAGAAGATCGACAATTTACATGTGTTCGGAGACTCTATGATCATCATCAGAGCACTCAATACAAACACTAATATCAACAATTTAGCTCTTAATCAAATAATATAGCGTATACGATAAATTTCAATTACTTTTAACTAATTCAGGGCTTTTCACATCCTAAGAAATTAAAACAATGAGGCTGATATTGAAGCAAATGCTGCCACTAGACTCAACCAAGGGATCCTTCATCTCTCCAGTACTGATAGTGAATCTCATCAAATTCCATGAGACTGGATCATTAGATCCGAAACAAGGCACTCTATTTTCCATTGTCTCAGCTCTTGAGACTCCCTTCTGTCACACATTGAATCCATCATTCTGAAATTGAGCATTTTCTTGGAATCAAGACTTACTCCTAGTTCATCAATCAGTGCAGATCGTCTTTCGATCACTGCAGATCAATTGCAGAATTTCTCAGTGCAGAATGCCTCCCATTGAACTCTGTAGAATAAATGCCATCATTCAACGTGGATGTCTGATTTGGATTGCTGATCCTCTTGCAATTTGAAACCATTCAACAAATTACTGATTGTCTCTAGCTTGCCAGATCACGACCCCGCTCTATTTTTACTCACTCATTTTAACATTTTTTAAAGCTCATTTAGCTTATGCTTCGTCTTATTCATACTGCAGCACGTGATTTTCCAGCTGATGAATGTCAAACTAGCCATCAATTGTAATCTCTATCAATAACGACATCTACAGTCACTTAACTCGGTGCCGCTGGAACTTGTTGATTGCCAATTTGGCCATCAATTGTTCACTGCTGATTTGGTTCACAACCACGACTTTTTATTTTTATTTTTAATACAATATACGTTTCAGTTAAAAAAAATAGTGACCAATATATAATATATAATAGTAATAGTAATTAATATTATAAATAATATATACTAATATTATATTATAATTAATATATTCTAATATCACTATACACCTTGACCATTTAGGTTCAATAAATTTTAACTAATATATGATATGTAATTAATATATAATAATAACTATTGGGGAGGCAGGTGCGGGAGGGGTGATCTTTGACCCTAGTGGAAATATAGTGAAAACCTATGCTTGGGGACTTGGAATAGGTACAAATAACCAAGCTGAACGTTATGCCTTATTTCTTGGTTTAAAACTGGCTTTAGGTGAAGAAGTTCACCCCCTAACTGTAATTGGGGATTCCATGATTATCTTGTCTCAAATAAGAAATGGTCAATTCATTTCACACTCTCTACTTGGTCGACTTCATAACCGTATTTTGGATATCCTCCCGAGGTTTCAGTCAGTAAAATTATATAATGTCAAACGGTCCTTGAACTCTATAGCATATCATTTTGCAAATCGAGCACCCCTCATTCCTCAAGGGGGGAATAATGCTAGATGGAGGTCCAATTCAATAGTTTTTGGTTCCTTAAGGTGATGGTATTATTCCTTAATATTTTCCTCAAGAGGAGGGATTCTTTGAGTCTCTGTGTCTTCATTTTATTGGATAGAGTGAATGGGGAGATGTCCCCTCCTCACGCCGACGACATGTGCATTTATGACGGTTGCTTGAGCATTAAGGAGGTTTGGCTCCTTGGTTTCAACACTCTTTCCTTCCCATCGTTTGATGGCCCTGTGTTAATGCTCTGCTTATCTGATAAGAACTCGACCCTAAAGGATTTTTCCGGTGCAATGTTTTGGGATTTTTCGTCTAGAATGGTGGTAGGGAATGCGGTCTTCTCAGCCTTCTCCTTAGCCTTAAGATTAAGGATTCCTTCTGCGATCTCTTTTCCTTACTAGGTTTTTCATCTTGGCTCTTCTTTGGATTTCATTTTGGAAGTTTGGGATACGAGACTGGGTTTTCATTGTGATACCTTTGAGTCTGGGTCAAACTGTTGTTGGAATATCATCCACATTGGAAAAAGGGAAGGTTTTGGTTTTCCTTGTTCTGGTCCTGTTTCTGTTCTTATTGAATTTGTCAATTCTCGGCTGCATTTCACTGGTTTTGTTCAAGCATTTGGGTTTGAAAATATTTAATGCATGGAATTAGAGAAGAATGTTGAGCGTCTAGCAGACCAAATTAATGCTGCTACTGCTAGCATTAATGATTTCAAAACCCATATCTAATGGATGAAGGACCGTATGGAAGCCATGTTTGCAGCGGTCCATCAGTTGCTTGACCATTCCCTGATGTTGGATAACCGCTTGGTCCAAATTGAGCATATGCATCTGGAATTCAATGGTAATATGGAAGCTCGTTTTAATAGTCTACAAGCAGAGGTGAAGAAATGTGAAGACAACGTCACATGCATGGTGGTTTTAGTATCTAAGCATGAAGACCAGATTGGTGGGTGTTTTTCTAAAATTGATGAGAAATATGTGGCTCACAACGGTGATGGAACCTCAGTCCTTTAGTCAGTAAGAGAGGCTTTGGAAAGGACAGAGAAAATTCAGGGAAACAAAGCAATGAAGAAAATACCTTTGTTAATATAACTGCTATAGATCATGACGAGGATACCGATGGTGAATCTGATGATGGTTCTGGAGAGAATCTGCTACTACAGTTAATGAAGACAAGAGTCTGGATAGTGAAGAAGTTGAAGAAGACTTCCTGGAGCAAAAAACAACCAGTGACTCAAGAAGTTAGTTTGTCTTTGCTATGCTCTTTTTTTGTGTCTTGTTACTAGGACAGTATGTGAAGGTTTACAATTATCTAGGGTTTTTAGAGTTTTGGAAAGCTTATAGCTACTTTTGGATTACTGTATTGCAATACTGTTTATATTACTCTGATGAACTATGTCAACATCTTTTTGTAACTCTTTGCTGAATTCATTCATCCTTTTTGCAATATAAATATATTTGTTTATGTTAAAAAATACATATAATATTAACCAATATCATAATTAATATACCCATCCATCATCTTTTAAATAATTCATTACCAATATATAATAGGGTGATTATATTATAACTAATATATAATAATATTATATTATAATTAATATATTATGATATTACTATACATCATGAAAAGTTGGGTCCAATAACTTTTAACTAATGTAGTAACTAATAAACCCATCCATCTTTTAGAGGTGTAGTCTAAATATTTTAATTTTCAACCTTTTCCGAGTATATTTTCTGTCTTGTTTTGTTAGGAGTCCGATTGAAAATCTGTAAAAAATCTTAGAATCACATATATTAGCTATGGAAATTGCATAATTTGAGTGCCATGGGGTATTTGAGGGTGCTGGATCTATTTATGGATTAAAAAACACAATTTGAGCACTTCCACCAATTGTTTTTACTTGATTGCAACCAAAACCCACCGAAAAGTCCAAAACGTAGAATAAATAGATTGCTCCAATTTTTATTATTGAATACTTGTTTAAAGAGGCATGATAACTAAAGGTTTAAAGCATGCTCCATTGATGTACTTGATCAATCACCTCTTCATACAGTGCTTCTATTCACAAAAGGAAAATTGAGTAAAGATAACGTACAAGGCATTGCTATTATTATTATTATTATTATTAAAAAGGTGATAATGACGTGTGCTATTCATATTATTATATAATTTAAATTTGGCCCATTGTAATACATATTTCAATAGTTTACTCATTGCTTCACAATTAACCCTTTTGCATACGACCAGGGTAGGAATTTTGAAAACAATTCACCTGTCATTTTTGCCGGTTTTGAAAGTATAGATGGACGTTTTCACAATTGCTTTGTTTTATTTGACGGTTAGTTTAAAATTTAAGTCGTATTTGACGAGAAAAATGGCCCATGACGAACATTTTGCCCGTCAAATTCCCACCTGCATACGACAACAGGAAGAAGGGAAGGGCCTGATTAATGGTATGGAAGAAAGCCAGGACCAGACGAGCATTAAATTTGATGGGACAAAGGGAAGTACCATAATACAAATGTTTTTTTTATTGTTTTTTAAATTTTTAATTATTTTTTATATTTGACAATTCAAATTCAAATTAGGTAAAAATTATTATATTGATTTCTAATTTAATTAAAAAATAGAAATTTATATTTCAAAATTTTCAAAATTGTTTTTAATTTTTTAGAATATTCAATTTAATATAAAATGGTTTATAAAACTTTGAAATAAAAAAATTGCAAATACAAATTAATTGAAAATCAATTGAAATTGACTGTTAACATATTCTTATTCTTATATACTTGTCTTTAATAACTATATTATATTAATATTATATATTATACAATATATTAATATATTAACTATAATCTATATATTGGCATATTATATATTAATATAGAATATATTATATATCAACTATTTTTCTGAGTGACATTTTGGTTTGTTCTAAGTGATCACGACTCTCCCCAATTTTATAAATTTTCGCATTGAAGATGGATTTAGTGACCCTCTAATAAATTTTAACGCTGCAAATGGATTCAGAGACCCCTTTATTAAAGGGGTCTCTTGTTGCACGAAATTGCAAGTAGTCAGCGCTCCTCAGTGTATCGTGACAAGGGACTAATCGCCTCTCGTGGATCCTTGAAATCTGGAGGTGGTGAGTTTACCAATCACCTGCGGGTTTTGGTGTAACAGCAGCTGTACTACCAACAATTGGTATCAGAGCTAGAGGTCACGAGTTCGATACACACTCGGCTCGCGCTAAGGGGGAGATTGTTGCACAAAATTGCAAGTAGTCAGCGCTCCCCAGTGTATCATGACAAGGGACTAATATCCTCTTGTGGATCCTTGAAATCTGGTGGTGGTGAGATTACCAATCACCTGCGGATTTTGGTGTAACAACAGCTGTACTACCAACATCTCTGAATCCATCTATAGTGTTAAAATTTACGAAATCACAAAATTTCATTGTCAAAATCGTAATTTTCCATTTTTGTTGAACCACCTCTCTAATGCAATTTCAGTGATTAAAATTGGCAATTTTAATAATCTGTCAAAATTTCTATTGGAATTATAAAAAAATTGCAAGAAACATAGGGAATAATATGCTCCATGATTATAAGTTTTCACCAGCTTTGGACTAATTCATATTAATCTAGTTGTAGTTGTTATCTATTGGATTTTTATCCTCGGACTAAATTAGTCATTTTTTGTTCTGTTGCTAAAATTTAGTAGTATTTAGCTTAAAAACATTGTCATGAATAACTTTTTTTAGTCACATAGTCATTTATTTGCCAAATTCTACTAGTATATTCATTAAATAGCATTTATACATAGTATATTTTCACATGGTCAATATCTACATATGTTAGGGAGACAAACATAGGTGTGGGGATTTAACAAGCATGGCCAACTCAAGGTGTTGTTGCATATGCTTCCACCAACATTGTTAGTATAATACAATTTGACGAGACTTGCTTGCAACCTCACATAGATAACAGCTTGAGGGTCGAATGATAAGGGTGTTGATGAGAAGGATCCAATGATGAAGCTAGTCTATAACTAAAGTGAGGGGAATTGTTTGCAACATTGCATATAAAATAACCACAACCCAGGGACATGGGTACACAGATACACTCCTAATTCAAAGGATTCTAGAGCTATAGTGAATAATGGATGTATTGCATCAACCCCAAAAACTCCCAAAGTGAAGAATAATTTCCTAACATCAACCCTAAGACTTACCAAAGTGAGGAAGAATATTATTGCATCGACTTGGGGACTTACAAGAGTAAGAAAGGTTGTTATTGTTAGCATTATTCTCCTATTCCTAAGTCCTAGACCACCTAATGTCCATATTAGGATATAGTTTCTATCCTAAGTTATTATGCACTTAGTTTTTAGGGCCATTATGCGGTTGATGGTTATAAGTGGTATAAATGTAATCTTTTTGTGAATATACAATTGAATTTGACAATTGCCTTTTTTTGCCACTTCTTGAGTTTTTTTTTTTAATTTCTTGTTCCTATTTTCTTTCTTTATTATTATCAATTATCACATAAACTTAATCACTTGAAGAGAATGCCTAAGTTTAAGGGGTTTAGTAATAATAACCACAAGGGAAATTCACATCAACCAAGGTATTTGGGGGCCATGTCCAATTGAAAGGTGCTAGCATCAAAGTGAGGAAGGATGCTCACATCAACTTGGAGACTAGGGGAGCATGTTTAGTGCAAAAAGACTGATCATGTCTAAGATTACGTAGAGTTAAAAAATACATGGGGATCATCTATGGATGCCAAAAGGCATGTTAGTTCAAAGAGACTCAAGAGCATATTGGCACTTGTAGAGCATGTCTAGTTCAAAGGGACTTATGACACCAAAAAAATGCCATCTAGATGAAAGGGACTAACAAAGACAAAAATATGTATACATCCAAGGAACTTTGGGATCATACAGTAAAAATCATGTCTAGTTCAAAGGGACTTGGGGAGAATTTAGTAATTTTGGGACTATGTCCAGTTCAAAGGGGTTTGGGAAGCACATGTTAGAAAACATGTCTATTCCAAAGGGACTTGTGGAGCATGTCCATGTTCTTACTAATGAAAGAATGTCTAATAAAATGTATGAAATTGTGTCTAGTTCAATTGTGTTTGGTAAAGGGACTTGGGGATCATTAGTTCAAAGAGTATTGTTTCAAAGAATCTCATTGGTGATGCCAAAATAATGTCATATTGAAAGGGCCTTCTAATGAAAATGTACTTACACAATAAAAACGTTTATGTAAATTTAATGGACTTGGAGAACAATTGTTTAGAAAGGATTTGTAGTTTAAAGGTGTTCATAGGGACTTAGAGAGAATTTCTAGGCTAATCCGTAAAGGGAGTTCAAAAGGACTTGGGAGAGTCTTTGGGCCATGAAGTCTCCCACTAAAAATTCTAGAAAGTGCTTTTAGTTCAAATTTTTTTTGGGGATCATGTGTATGAAAGCATGTCTAGTTCAAAGGGATAAGGAGCTTGAGAAGCACATGAGGGAGTGGAAAATGGAAATAGGGAGAATGTTTAGAATCCCACTTAAAAATAGCTCAAAGGGATTGAATTTGGGATAATTCTTAGGTTCCTACTCAAACAAATGGAATTTAGGATCATGCCAAAGCTCCATGTCAAAAGAATTTAAAGGGACAAACTACAGTCAAAGGGGTTTAGAGAAGCATAGTAAGTGAACATGTGGAGGGGTCGTGAAGGCTTAACAAAGGGATGGACACACATCAAGAATATATTGAGTGGTTGAAAAGGATTGATAAATGCATGTTCACAATTTAAGAGATTATCAAGGGGTTACAATTGTCAACATTCTATAGTAAGTATTTCAAAGATCCATCTTAACTCCATATCTACCAAGCGCCAAAACAGATCAAATACTCTAAGGTGCCACTACAAGGAAAATAACTTCTAGTGGAGGTTTTTGCGGATGCTTCTCTAAAAAGAGTTCAAATATCCATTTATACAGGAGGTTTCTAGTGAAGGAAAGCAGACAGATGTCTTTGTGGAGGTTTTTTTAGATGCATTTTTTAAACTACAACCGCACCAGGGCACACTTAACAAAGAGGCACCAGTGTGTTAAAGAACACAATGCACTGCTATTTGAAACCTTCATTTAGTGTGGATTTTTTTTTTTTTAATTTCCACCTACAACACGCATCGGGGCATTTCAAATACCATAATGCACCGGTGTTTCAACATACATAAAACACTGATTTTGACAAAAAATACATGCCCCATGATGAAAAAAAAAACATGTTTTTTCAATCATAAATGGTTAATTTCAAATCCCCTAATGCACTAAGGAATCCACATACATAACACACCGATTATAGCGACAAATACATACCCCCTGGTTGGAAAAATATGTTTTTTTAAACATATATAGTGCATTCTAAATAGAATAACACATTGGTGTGCTAATGTCCTCCATGCACCAAATTCAACATTCCTTGTTAATTGGCGCTAGAAAATTGTTTTCCCTTGTCGTTCCCTAACAGTGCACTTATAGATAATGAATGCATCGGGGAAAACCATCTTAGGGTGCGCCTTCATGGGGTGAAAATAAAAACACCGGGCATGAAACTATTTTATTTTTATAATGATTAGAGGTGTGTTTGTTTCTCAAACACACTAGGGAATCATTAAATTGAGAACACCAGAGTAGGGTAAAATAATAAAAATATGGACATCATACTATTTTTATATTTTGATTTGGATTCCTGGTGTGTTATAATATATGGACTACACTGGTGCTTCTTTTAATGAAGAGCACCGGAGTAGGGTAAAATTAAAAAAAAACTAGATGAAATACTATTTTTATTTTTTATATTCATTAAGGGTGCATTTATCTCTTGGAAACACACTAGTGTGTCATGTACTCAGACACACCGTAACAGGGTAAAATAAAAAAAAATTACCGCACCAAAAAAACATTTTTACCACCCTTTAATGCTATATACCACCTAAGCACCAATGCCACTCTTGACTTGTTGAAGTGCCCTGCCATCAGTGCTCTCCTATGGTTGGATTTCTCCCATCAATTGCTGCATGGATTTCAATTTTTTCCAAATGGTGGGAAAATTTCATTCTTTTGCATTTATGGAAAGCGTGCCTCCCTGATGCACAACTGTCCAGGTAACATCTTTGTTACCTTCTAATTTAATTTTTTAGCATATTACAATTTGAAATTCACTTAGAACTTTTCATTTTTAATATAAAAAAAATTGTGTGGTGCGTTCGAATTGTTCGGCTTGCACCAGACAGTTCGGTGCCCCTGTATATTTATAGGGTGCACCGCTAGCAATATGCCTTATTTTTATTACCACATAATGCACCATATTACCGATGCTTTCCATATTAATGGACACACACCGGATATGTTGCAGACATGTATTGTTAAAGCACATGTGTTGTGTAGTTCACAAAGTGCACGGACTTTGTTAATTATTAAAATATTTTGTTGACTAGACGGTGCATTATGATCACCTAAGCGCACTGAGTTTCTTTTATTTTTATTATATTTGATTTGTATCTTTGGTGCACTATAGTTAGTTTAGAGCACCATGGTCAGTGCACTATAGATACCAAAGCACCACATACAATGCTTTAACGTTATTATAGCACACCATGTTTATATTATTGCAATGATATTTGTTCTAGACCTTTGGTGTGTTGTAATTTGTTAAGCGCACAGTTGTTGGTACACTTTATATACTAAAGCACCAATTACGGTGTGTTACTGTTATTTCAGTGCACCACCTATGAAATTCATGTATTTTGAGAATTTTTTTTATCTTAATATATAAATGGGTAATTTAATGAATTTTTTATGAGTTATATATACATGTGTGTGATGAGACTAATGGAATCTATATGTGAATCAGAGATGTCAATGATGAGAGTAACAACAACAATAGTAGGCATGGGTATACCTGTATAATGTTGTATGGGAGTGGGAGTCCCGACAGAGCGAGTGATTTGTATCCTCACCCGATTGTAGCACAGATCGTACTCCTCTCGAGGGATGTCCTTTTCAAGTTCCATGAGGAGGATACATCCCTAAAGGGGAACTCAACATTACTGATGCAGTTGATTCATTGTTGGGATCAACGCAGATAGGCATTTCGATTTGGTCCTGATTTGTGGTTCCACCTCGCAGAGGAGGATATATATTTCATATTTGGGATATACAGGAGAGGGAAGGATTTTCCCTAGTTCCCTGATGTCCCCTGATGTTGCAACAAAGAGTCAACTTGATTAATCTCAGAGATATATCAGTGACCAGGTCACTGATCCTGCTCATTTTCAAGTTTCTGGTGGATAAATGTAGATAGCTTCTTTTGGTGAAGAGGAGGTTGGGTGCCCTAGGCTTTTTCACAGTCCTCCAATCTAATTACTCAAGTTGAGTATCAAAGTGCTTTGCCTTATCCCACTTTTGCATGCTAGGGGAGTCAAAATAGAGCAGTTGTCTTTCATTTTTGTTTCTTAGAGTTATCGGGATTTGAATTACACTGGTACCAACAGAATTGAGAAATAAAGGCGACTGGGAGGGAGCAAATTGCAAAAGAGCTGCCATCAGCCATGTTGTTTGGTCATTTGAAGCTCTCAATTGTTTCTCATATTTAAAAAATATCCTCAATGCTCTTTGGAGTCTCTCTAGGTCATCTTCTATCACTACAAAAGTGCACAACATTCAAGAGTCACATGAATATTAGAATACAATTAGTAAATCTGAGAAGGAAATGAGAAACAAAGTATTTTGTTTTATTTCATAACCATGTAAGAAAGTGATCTATTATATCTTTATATATCAGATGCTGAAATAAATAGGAGACAAAAATTATAGAACACAACCATATAAATTCCAATAGAAGCATCAAAGAATAAAACACACTAGATAGCATAAAAATTGCAAGATGATTGACATCCAATTTGTCAGACCAACCACGTTTGCTTTAGTAGTTTGATGTACGATTTTGAGATATATACTTACCAAGATAGAAGAACTAAACAAATGACTACAAGGTTTCATTGATTTAACTGCTTACAAGGGCATTAAAGTGGGTTAAAAAAGGTCCATTGACAATGTCTTTTCTAATTAATTAATGGGTATAGACAATAGCTGAATCACAGGCCAGTCCAAATGTGTCAAAATATTGTGATGGATAAACTTCCAGTACAATGTTTAGCCTATATTAGTGCATTCTAACCTTTTAACCTTCAGATAATGATTGGCAGACACAAACCAATGCATTACACTAGTTAAAATAAAATTTGTTTGGGTGTAATTGAAGAAAGTAGCAGGTAGTGTCAATGGCTGCAATTACTGCTTTTAACCCGTTTCTCATTTCCTTTTGTTTCTCATTTGAATTTTGGCTCTACATCTTGATTCAAAGGGAACATACTAATACCAAATTAAACATAACAAACTAACCTTATGTGGATTATTTTTGGGGTGAAACTCATGAGGAAAGTAGTTTAATTGTGAGCAATAACATATTTGTTGTAGGGTAAGCCAAAGCAAGTTAGAAATGGCAATATGGAACTACCAGGAAACCATATAGACAGAGGTAGTTCAATCGAGAATTGGGATCAAATTGCTTGGGATTTCTTCTTATGTCAATTGTTTCTCACAAAATCATTGTTATACAATTATCTTGCCTTGAAAATGGATGCGATGTACAATATCGAAAGGAAGAGAAGCTTTTTGGAGGTTATATTATACCCTAACTCAAAATCTCTTCATATTTTGGCTGTGGCAATGGTATGCTAAATGACATACGTTTTATTTGCAAACATAGTTCTCATTGAAAACAAAGGCTTTTGGATCAGGCTACATCAATGGATCAACTGTGAAATAGGAGGAATTTCCAAGATCTATAGATAATGAAAGAACTGTTGTTTCAAAGTTGTTAAGGAAGAAAGCTCTCCAAAGTTATGGTCAAAATCTGTATCTCACCACGGTTTTTCCAATTCTACATTTCCTGGGAAAGCTTCCATCAAATACTTATAAAGATTTTCTTCAAATGGATCATATTCTACAAGTGCAAAGGGATATTATTTTAAGAAAACCGGGTCATAAACATGACCAATTGACTGTGGAGAAGCAATTTCATAGAATTGGACCGGAGCATGAAATTTATTCTCAATTTAAAGGTCACTATGAATTCAAAGGTGAAGAGATGAAATTATGTTCATTTAGAAACAAATGGAAGGATGGGGCTTCAACTTCACCCAAGGAGTGTCTAAGTCTAGAGTCATTAATAGCTGGAAACTATTTAACTGAAAGGAAAGTCTTAGATACTTTTACTGCCGTGATAAATTTATAGAATATTTTCCATGTTTTCACTGTTGTCTTGACATTTCCATTGTAATGAATTCAAACTTATGTAATGTAATTATTGTTGCCTCTACAACATATGTTATGTATGAATCACATTTTAAATCCCAGGAAAGTTTCTGCCTGTAATTCATTAGTTTTTACTTTCATCCCTCTTGGAGATACATAACAAATACTAGTTTTACATCCATGTAACATGGTGCCTTTTATATCTCTCATTTAGAATTCTAATCATATGATCATGTCACATATAAATCATGTTCCACTCAATTGTTTTTGAAGAGGCTATCTCTCCATTTTTTCTCTTAGTTATAGAAAAATATCTCTCAAGACAAATTTTAGAGATATAGGGCATTTCAAGGTATAAGATGTAGGTCCACATACTACATGAATACATATAGTAGAATGTAGTAAAGTATGAGTGGTGTTGATTAAAACCTTTTGCAACACATAGCCATAGCTCCATTTGATCTGGTTTTGACATGTTCACGACATCCTTTGTGCTTCCATTCATAATGAAGGATGTCTGTAGTCAATAAGAAGATGAAAAATGTTGAAATTTACATGTATATGTTTCAGCTCAAACATAATGCACAACAACCAAATGAACAATAGTTTGTGTGAAACCAAATGATAGTGTTGTGTCAGGTTGCAAAAGAATGTAAGATGAATGTGCAATCTACAATAACTGTTTGAGATGAAAAATCAACTAGTCTAAACAACCGTGGACATGTATTTTTCTCACAATTTCCACAAGTAATATTGTTGCAAATTGATGTCCTATATGATAAATTTTCCTACAAAAATGGATTCATTTTTCCCCATTATTCTGTTGTCTTCATGTTGGTTACAAATTAAAAGAGACCTATAGTACTATCCTTCATATTTAGTTTTGAACATTTATTGTAGTCTTGGCATTTGAAAAACTCTATCATGTATGCACATTGCAAATCTATTCATTCTCAAAGGTCCAAGGATATGCCATTTCTTAGAACCTTTGTCTTTCAACAACATCATCGAGTGTTTCATTTTTGTAATTTTTCCGATGTTGAAACCAAATAATAGTAGATCAATATAGTCCAAGAACCTATGGGAAGAAAAATGAATGAGGCCTACTATTAATCAACTTGAGGGTATTGCATTCTAACAAAGAAAGTTGTGAGACTTAGATGCAGTAAAAATTTGGCTAGCTTTCGACTTAACAAAACACAACAAAAATTAGTTCAAAACTCAATGAAACTCAACAAAAAGAGAAAAAAACTCAAAATACACGAAATTTTGTGTTAAAAAATAATTATCACATTTCCAATCCATTAAAATCTATAAAACAATAGTTTATCCATTAATTCATGTCATTGAGTATGAAAATATAAATTTTTACAATTTTTTGGTGAGTTTCCCAATTTTTTGCATGTTTAATGATTTTGAGTGGAGTTCCACAAGTTTTGGAATGATGGCAAGTTTCAAGGAGAGTACTCATTTTGGGAACAACCCATCCAAACTTATCAAGGATCGAGAATAACACAACACTGTTAACAACTATTGGTACAATTTTTTAATAAAATCTAGTAGTACTTGGTTTCTCAAGTCTGGACATCTTATGGATGAGAATTGATATATTTTGGACATTTGTTGATATCGTTTGGACATCTATGGATACCTTGAAATATATGGACACTGTTAGAGATAGATGTATCTCAGGATGTCCTTCATGTTCAGATGCCTAGCATGGAGGTACATTTTTAGTATAGGAATCAGAGTAGGTTAGAGAGTGATATACACTCTAACAGGTGTCATGGATCCAGCGGTGGTACATGCAGAGATTTCAGTGTTGTTTTCCTTATGCATGCAATAATTTGCATGCAAGATTTTTAATTAAAAAACATGCAAAACTAGGATTTTTGCATGCACTCATATCAGGGTTTGCGAAACCCTAATTAGTCAGTGAGTTGTTAAAAGGAGGGAAGGGGAAACCGAAAAGTGTTACTCTATATTTTTCCTTAGAGACTAAAGAGAAATAGAGTGAAGGATAATTAGTGCATGTCGAGGGTGCATTATTGAGAGGAGAGGCACATCTGCTGGCAGAGAGAGTGAGTGGATCTGCGAGAGATCAATACACACTTGATCTAAGGCACCGAGGAGCTATTTGACTGTGTAGTGATTTAATCTACATAGAGAGAGCTCAGTGATTGAGCCAGGGCGCATTTTTAGAGGAGAGGGGTGCACTTATACAGAGAGAGGCACACTTGTGAGTGGGAGAGCACTTCTTGAGGCCAGGAGGGTTGAGAGAAGCATAGGACCCTTCATCAGTGATTGAGGAAGACCTATTCAGATATCCTCAAATATTGACCGAGATCTAGAGAGGGGATCACTTCTAGAGAATAGAGAGAGCACTTCCAGAGCAGGGGTGCACTTCAGAGATTGAGGGTGAAACAATTCTTCAACAACTGAGCAAGTTGGAGCAGATACAAAGAGAGTACTTCTTCCTGATATTGGTAGAAGTAGATATCATAGATTCAGATAGTATAGAGCATAGGGCACATTCCTCAAAGAAACAGTTGCAACTGCATGTAGATCTTGGGCTTGTCCCATTAGGTTTCTCTACTTGTATAATTTTTTATTGTACTACTCTTCATATTTTGCTCTGGCTCGATATTGAAGAAACCCCTCAGTTGCTAGTTTTTCCCCATTGGGGTTTTCTAGGGTATATTGTGTTGTTCATGTGTGATTGCTACAATTTTGTGTTGTAGATAGATTCCATGTGCTTTAATATATAAGTATATTGTATTGCTGATACCTTCTTTGGGTTAGAGAAGTTGGGTTTTGTTATGCATAAGGCTTACTGAGATTTAAGGCCAAGTTGGGATCTGATATTTCTAGAGTGAGTAGTGACCTCTAGAAAATCTACAGACATCGCTACTTTGATTATCAATGAAGAATGTTTTTTTAATTCAAAATATGTGTATATATTTAAATTTTTGTAATTGCTGATTTTTTCCTAATTCGATTCAAAACTTTGACTCTTTTGCCTCACCGATTTATTCCCGATTCTAATTCTGGTAACATTGGTGTTTCGTTTTCACTCATCTCTTTCTCTGCTATAATCCATATGACTGGAAGCAAAAACAACATCCAGCTAGGTGGTATCCTAACAAATTTCAAATGTGGAGATTTTAAAGTAGTAGAAACTATTCCAAACATGTCATATCCAATTGTGTTTTTTATTCCAACAATGCTCTTAACTACAATAGCTAGGCATATATCTCTAAGAGATATGATATCCACAAGAGAAATCCATAGAATAAAAACTTGCAAATGGAAGTGCATATTTAGCAAAATATTATAATTATAATTATGATATCAATTTTTCTCATCGTTAATGTAAGAGAACATAATTGAGTCATTATATATTCTTTTTTGCATGTCAAATTCTATCTCTTCACATCATTTTTTTTCATGATGGTACAAACTAGACACAAGCAGCCTTTATCATCACATTGAACATAGGCATATCTACCTTGGCCCTTGATTTTGACAGTTGACCATGAATTATTGAAACATTGACTGCTCCTTTCTCCAGCAGATTGCCATATTCAATGACCCTTGTAATACCATAATCGCAGTACCCACCCATCCATTGTAATGTCCCCATTCAAATAAATCTCAAAAAGAGAAAATTCCACCAATCTACTAGTTTCCTAGGTTGGGGTGGAAACATTAGATTTGGAATAAGGGAACTATAAAACCCCAAACGGACATTAGTTTGACCAAATATATTAAATGGGGAATAAATAAATAAATAAGATAGGAAAATAAGGTGGCACTTGGTCATGAGGGCACATGGGAGATGTGGAACCCATTTAAGCAAGATTCCCCATGCCACATGGAATTCCACTCTCACCCATTTGAATCCTAGGTGGAGTCCACATTCTTGGGGAAGTTGGAAGGTCAATATAATTGTCATGACTCAATGAAGTTTGAATTGGAGTGGAAGAGTAACTCCCATGGAAGAGGAATAGGCATTTAAGAGAAATTGAGACACTTGGGCTAGATTCCCTAGCTTCTATGACAACAAGGATGAAGAAGCTATGACACCTATGAAAAAAATCAGACTTGATTGCTGAAATTTGACATATATGACATGTCAGGGGATAAAAATAGCCTCCAAGAGTCACCCATTCGAATTGAGTGAAGGAGGAAGCTAGGAATGGAGGGACAAGTGGCACACATTGGAATCTCTTCCCAATTCGAGTTGGCATGAAGCTCATGGATGGAATTATAGTTAATGAAGCCTTTGGAAGTTTATAAAAGTCAAGAACCAAGAAGGAGAGCATATTTTTATCATTTATCATTTTTCATATTGCAGAGCATAGCTTGTCCAAGCTTGTGGAGTGTTTACTCTACTTGCCTTAGTACCAATTTTGAGGGTGAAATATTCCCATCCTAATTGGAAATTGGAGAGGTCATTCATACCTTTCATTTAGATCTACAATGGAGTCATTTGTTGCAGGTTGAAGCTATAAGGAAGCTCGTGACATTCTCATCCTCAACTTGATTCCACACCTTTATCAGTTTTCTCTTCATATTTTGGCTCTTGGAGGAAGGGCGCACTTGGTGAGATGATGTTCTATTTGGGGGAGATATTGTGGCCCCATTTATTTGTATTTTGATATATATACTCTGTATTTAATTCTCATAATACTCTCAAGTCGAAATACTAAGTGGAACTATGTAAAAATACCAAACAATGCATAAATGGTGCCATTTTCCCTACATCTTGTTATGAAAGCTTGAAGTTGCTCTATTTCGACTTGTATCAGTTCATCTCTGTGATTTTTATAATGTATGGAGGGTCATTAATGTCTGTAAGAATTTTCATATACATTTCATAATCCTTTGGAACATAAATATCAAATTTCATAGCAAGTGGTGAAGTTTACTAGCATTTCCCCCTATGTGAAGACATGTCCACAAACCTATGATTTATGGGAGTTGCAGAATCCTTTAGAAACTGATTGATGATGTATTTGGGAGACCATTTAAGTGATTTAATAGTAACATGTATCTATTCTAAAATTTGGGAAGTTCGTACAACATTTGGAGATCCATCTTTGACCACTACCCATGGGGAATTTTAACCTCAATTTGACTAGTAAATTGCCCTATCTTTCCCTGATTGTAACTGAATGTTGCAGAAGTATTTTGAGAGTATCCAAGAATCCACAAGCCCCATTTTATGTCTTAATACCTTAAAAACACATTCAGAACCAATTCAGAAGCATTTGGAGCCATTTGGAGGCATTTGGGTCAATACTAGTCTAAGGGTCGAATTGGCCAAAATTTGCAAATTTTCCTAGTTTTTACAAATTCATTAAAATGGACACTACAAGTGGTATCAGAGCATGGTCCTTGCACCTGATGTGGATGACCATTAATGAGGACAAGAAGTCAGGGACCACCCTTAGGATCTGAAACTAAAAGCACTTTTGTTGAAGAGGAAGAAGTAGGAGAAGAAGAGCATTTTGTTGAAACTATGGCTAGGGATGAGAAGGGAACCTCAGAGGAGAATGAGGAGTTTAGGAAATTCATGAAACAATTATTTTAAGACATGAAAAAATAGATAATTAAAGGGTTCGAATTGTTGGTAGTCAAATTGGAGGCAAAGGGGCAATAAGAGGCAGCAGTAGTTCTTCTTTCGAGGAAAAGAAGGCAATGGGGGAAAATATTTTCTCAAAGACAGGACCTCATAATAGACCTCATGAATTTCAGAGTTCAGCAAGGCCTACTACACCTAAATTTCTTGAGGCCAAAGAAGAACCTAACACCCAATATGACATGCGGGAAGTTATAATAGAATGGTAAAATTTGAGTGAAGATTGTAGAAGGACTCTACCATTTAATCAATACTTTACTATCTCAAACAAACTCAAAATGAGGGAAGGTAATAGGAATTCATTTCAGAATAAATAATTGAATTATTCCATAGGTAAAATGCCCCTTCCTACTTTTGATGGCTCATCTCAAAGTTCTGCAAATACTTGGGTACAAAAACTAGATGTGTATTTTCAGCTGAATCCAATGGATGAAGAGGTTGCTTTAAAAATGGCTATTTTGCATCTCGAAGGGGAAGCCAATGATTGGTGGTTCCATGGAATTAAAAATTTGGGACATGATCAGGTTAAAAAATATGAAGAATTGTTTTACAGGGTATTGGAAAGATTTGAGCAAAAAGACCGAGAAATGCCTTTCAAAGAACTAGCCCAATTGAAGCAAGTTGGAACCCCTGTTGAGTACATGTTGGAATTCCAAAAACTAACAGTTACGGTGGATGATATATCTATGGTTAGATTAGTATTGATATTTAATGAAGGTTTGGATGAACCTTTGAAGGGTTTAGTTAAGGCCCATAAACCTACTTCATTGAAAGATGCCATGAACTTGGCAATAAATTTGCAAAATGTGCTACCTAGGACAAGGTTTCCTCCCAAGCCCAACTTTCCTTCCAAATTCAGATTTGAAAAGAATCCATGGAAAAAAGATGCATTTGGAAAGGATAAGAAAGAGGGACCAAATAAGGAATAACTCAGAAGAAATAAACTATGTTACACATGCTTCCAAACATGGGTACCAGGGCATAAATGTGCTAAGGGGAAAGCACAATACATTGAAGTATTTTATGATGATGAGGAGTATGAAGGGGGTATGGAGGAAGAAGGACATATTTCAGACCAAGAAGAGGGATATGACACAACAGAAGAATGGAAACAAGAATAATATCACCCATCACCTGACAAAGGGAGAATGGCAGTGCTTTCAGGAGTGCCTCGTTTTCACACTATTCGATGCAAGGGAGTAGTACAAGGACAAAGGGTTTCAATATTGGTAGATGGAGGAGCCACACATAAATTCATTGATGCATCCATGGTGGAGAGGCAAAAGATACCTACTGAACCATTCGATGGCTTCACAGTCATCATTCCAAGTCACAATACTATGGAGTGCAAAACATGGATTCCAAAGCTACAACTCACCATAGGTAATTACACTTTTTTTGATATCTTTTATGTGGTTTATGTTGCTGATACTAATGTGGTCTTGGGAGTGCAATGGATGTACTCTATAGGGAAACATACAATGAACTATCAAATTCCTGAAATGAGATTCAAAGATTCGGAAGGAAAATAAAGGGTTGTGAGAGGCACTAGTGGATTTGGACCCAAAATCCGACGACCTCCGACGAAGAAGGACTATGTTGTCGGATTTCACCTTAAAAATTTCAAAATTTGATGATCTTTTTAAAATTGATAAAAGGAGATGTCGGATATCCGACGATGGATATGCTCATATCCGACGGCTCTGTGGATATCGGACATCATATTATGCATTGGGATGTCGGATATCCGACGCCAAGCTATTCAACCCAAGGATGTTGGAAATCCGACATCAATTCTCCAACGGTAACTAGGTTCAAGGTGTCGGATATCCGACGGAAGGATGAATTTTAAAACTTATAAATATTGAAACATTCCGACATGTTTGCTATACAAGCGACGGTTTGCAGAAGTTTTTTTATTCAGTGGACTGTTTTTCATTATTTCCATTGTTTTTGAGATTCAAGCAAGCGAAGTGTGGAGCTTCATTTTTGAAGATCGATAATCTTCATTCAAGCTCTTTACGAGAAAATGTCAACTAGCAATATTCCTGATCCAGACGAACAAAATCGACAATTGCTTGCTAGATTGTGGGAAGGAGTTGAAAGAAGGGGTGATAGGAAATGCTATTGTCCATGTAGTCAATGCAGGGGCTTTAAGATGAGAAGAATTTTGATCATAACAGCCAGAAAACATTGTAGGGAGCATGGGCACGCTGAGGGGGGACATGAATTGCTTTTGTAAATTTATGTATTGATCGTGGTTTAAATAGATGGGGACTAACATGGACAATAAATATTATTTTAATATTAAATATTTATTATACTATTTCTTTTTCTTTTGTGCATGTTGAATCTAGGGAATAGTAGAATAACTCATTTATTTGTTCATTAGTGAGAATAACCCACTCACCGGGGAAAGCACTTAACTCTCTAGATTTGTGACACTTTCCATCATGATAATAGAAATAAAGACTATATTGGCATGTTGTAATTTCTCTTATATTTTCTCTATAGAAATTACCATAGCATCATTTATCTTACCTTAGTGGAGTACAGTATGAGAAATTTTGGGTTATATTTGAGTAGCTTTGCTGAGTAATTGGGTCAATTATTATGTCTCTTGGATAGTTTGGATGCACCTATTTGACCATCAATACAATTGGCTGTTGTTCTTTTCATCCCAACAGTACAAAATTTGTTACATTTTAAATGCATCACATAAATGTTTACATTTTGCGTTTGGAATTTTTACATTTTGCCTTTGAATTTCTTATATTAAATTTTATCTATTGATGGTTTCATGTAATTATAAAGGAAAGACATCCTAGGGCACTTCGTCCGGAGGAAGTGCTTCCAGAACAAGTACCGGAAGCTATGAATATTAATGGAGAACAAGTTAATGATCACATTAATGAAGGAGATGCTCATACTGAAAACATAGTTGAAGATGATGTTACAAATAATTTGATCCATGATTCATTTAATGTTGGAATGGATGTTGATCATGATGATGATGATGATCATGAAAATGATGAACATTTTGATGATATTCATGATATACCTCTTCTTGATAAGGCATACGAACCCCTTTATGAGGGCTCCAAGACACATCTTCTCTCTGCTATATTATTGATAATGAACTTGAAGGTTATGAATGGTCTTTCAAACATATCAGTCTCACGGATGTTAAGGTATGTAATATATTCCATCACAAAATATATATGATTGTGTATTTTGTTGTTCATTCATATATAAGTCAAATTATTACGGATGAAATTTGTTCCATTAATATTATTTCTATATTATATTAACTAGATTTTTATTTTAATTTGTTGTAGCATGATAGGTGAATATTTGTTACCATCGTCAAATATTTTATCTCACACATATCGAGATTTATCTGCCATCATGAAAGAAATTGGAATGCAATATGAAGCAATTCATGCATGCCCCGATGACCATGTTCTATATTACAATCAGCATGAATTTGCAACAGAATGTCCTGAATGTCATATTAGTAGATATCGCACAGATCAAGTAACTAAAAAGGTACCTCACAAGGTTCTACGTTATATTCCCATTATTCCACCCCTGCAACGACTGTTCATGTGCAAAAACATAGCGCAGTTTATGGATTACCATGCATGGAACAGAATTCAAGACGACATTATTCGGATGCCTGCAGATGGGTTTGCATTTAGAGATATGGAGGAAAAATGGCCTCACTTTAAAGAAGAACCTCGTAATCTTAGGATTTCCTTTGCAGTAGATGGTGTCAATCCATTTGCAGAGATGAGATCCATTTACTCGGTGTGGCCTATTTTTGTTATCAACAACAACATTCCTCCATGGTTGACAATAAAGAGGGAACACGTAATGTTGTCGATGATTGTTCTAGGTACGAACCCTGCAGTTTTTTTTTTTAATGTAGTGGCATCTCATTTGTCGTATTTTTGTCGCATAATGTCATATATATATTTAATGTTTTTCTATTGTGCAATATGGTTTAATATATATAATCTAAATGGTACGTCTCATATTTATATTTTTTTATATGTTCAAATCAATCAGGTAAGTACCAAGTGAAAGATATGAATGTATATTTTGAACCTCTTATTGACGAGCTACTTAAGTTATGGAATGGCATCACTATGTATGACGTATCTAGACCAATACGACAAAGAAAATTTCAATTCCATGCAATGCTTGTATGGACAATACATGATGCCCCAGGGTTAACCCATTTTTGTGGTATGTAATTATAAGTTCCACTTTATTTGAAAAAAATTATACAAACTACTGGTTAATATACTATGCACGCATGTTTTTCTAAATAATCCAGTCATTTTGTATATAATTATAATTGACATAGATATTCCATGTCTTTATGTAGGTCTTTAGACAAAGAAAGGTCTTATGATATTCCAAGTCCTAAGGTCAAATCTTGTTGTTCAAAAAGCTTAGGAAAGGAGGTGTTTGATGAGTATAGGCACTTCCTCTATAAGAATCACAGGTATCGAACTACCGAAAAACATCTGTTCAATGGCAAGCAAGAGATTGCATTAAAACCGTAGAGAATGACACCTCGCCTATGGAAGTTGCAATATAATAGAAACTGTCAAGGTACGTATAATGAATCATTGTATATGATATGTTATATTGTATTTTTTTATATTGTGTGTTTTTTACTGTAATTGACATTAATTTATGTAATTTCATGATTGTCGTTCATCATGTGATCATGAAGGCATTAATGGGCTTCCACGACGAATGAAAAGTTATCCTAGACAATTCAGTAGGATTCCCTACTATGAGCACCTACAAATTGCTCATCTATTTGATACAATGCATATAAGGAAGAATGTGACCGAAACATTATGGCGAATATTGGATGGAAGGAGTGACAAAGAAAAAATTGTCAAAATTTGCAAAGACATTCAAGATAGCGACCATGCAATGAAAGACGTCATTCAATTTCATAGCAACGAAGAGCAAATTAATATAAACTCACTTCCATGGATGTTAAAGGACCAGCAAAATAATGTTGTAAAAGAAGTCATTCGAAAAATTAAATTTCCCACCAGATTTTGTGCGAACATGAAGAATATCATAACAAAGAAAGGTGATTTCATGGGGGTGAAAACTCATGATTGGCATGTCTTCATGAAGGTAATCATTATGGTATAGATTTTTTTTTTTTTTTTTTAATTCATATTCCAGTGAATATGGTTGGTATATTTTTTATTTGTATACTCTTTGTTGATAAAATGAAATGATCTGTATATTATTGTTATAGTATGTTCTACCTCTCTCTATCCCGGACAACTTCGACAACAATGTCAAGCAAATAATATATAGTCTCAGGAAATACATGAGGTAAGTGGTGATTTTTTCCATGCGCTTAGTGTTTGTTTAATTCAACATAGAACTTATATTTGCTTTTCATTCTTTAATTCATGATGTTACGTAATATATTGTTTTTTTCCTTTAATCTCTTGACTTGGTTGTCATGTGATCACTTGTAGATGGTTGTCATCTAAAGAATTCCATAAAGAAGACATAAAGTATTGGAGGAGAGAAATTCCTCGTCTCATGTGTGAAATGCAGAAGCATCTACCTTCAGCATTTTTCAATGCACAAGAACACTACCTCATACACCAAGTTGAGGAGATTGAATTGTGTGGACCTACGCACTCAAGGTCCATGTGGATGGTTGAGAGGCACTTGAAATTTATGAAGGGTTTGGTCAGACAACGAGCATATGCTGAGGGTTCTACGATGGAGGGATATATGGTATACCAAAACATGCTGTATATTAGTGAATATCTTCCTAGATTAGCAGAAAAGCTCAATTTACGTCGCATTTGTGATCCAGAATCCAATAAGAGTTTCGAAGGGGAGTACCCGAAGGGGAAAGGTAGATCGAGGAAGGTGAAAGGTAATATAACACATTTGACTGGTGATTTTTATGTATATATAATATCATACATATTCTATTTTTATATTCAGTATTTTGCATAAATTTAGAGTGTAATATACTTTGTTAAGTTACTATTACATTTGTATTGAATTTTAATTTTATTGTCATGAAACAGTTGGTCGAGAGTGGGATGCAATTCATTTATACATCGCAAACAATCTTGATTGGATGAAGGTATGGATCGAACGATGTGAACAATCTGGTCATGGAATATCATGGGAAGGTGTGGCTTCATTGGTTAAAGCTGCACATCGCAATGGAGACACCAATCTAACACAAAGGGAAATTGATTTAGCAAGAGGTTTAAAAGATAATAAGGTAAGCATATTAATCATCCACACTATTTTTTTTTTGTAAAAAATAATGTCGGTGTACGTCACACTATTTTTTTCATTGTATGTCATTATAAACATGCACTAGTTAATCATAAATATTGGATCATTATGTAATCTTTTCTTGTATGGCTTGTTGTAGGTAAAACACCATAAGGCTATGTGGTGCAATGGATGTAGATATCGAATCAAAAAGTTGGATGAAACAAAGAAAACATCTGATTGTGGGATATCTGTAGTCTTTGAGGTGACCAATGTTTCTTTTAGAAGTGACAGACATCCAGAACTCTCTGAAAATAGATACTATGGGTATCTGGAAGACATTCTTCAATGTGACTTTAACTCCTTCAAGGTATTTCTGTTCATTGTCAAATGGTACAGGTGTCGATTGAATCAACGTGATTCCGATAAAACAATAATTTAACATGATAATGGATTTACCATGGTAAATACAAGGTTGTTTGAGCCAGGAACGGAGCCCTTTCTTCCAACCCAATGTGAACAATTATTTTACTATGAGGTTCCAGATAAAGCGGGGTGGTCATTTGCTGTGAGACACGATCCAAGGGGAAGGCCGATAAAGTATAATGTAGATGAAGGTAATGAAGACGTTCTCAAAGAAGAAGACACTGTAGAAGATGATCATGATCAACATGAGTTAGATGATCATGGTCCAGAAGAAGATGTCGAAGAACTTATTGAATCAGATGATGTATCAGACAATGTCCATGAAGATGATATCAACGATGACATGATGATTGTAACTGACATCGACGACGAGGATGATATGGCCAATCCTTACAATGTTGAATCTGGATCATCGGATAATAGTACAGATGATGACCCAGATGAAGAAGATGATGAAGACCATTGAAGTTTATGAGGTATGCCGTAATAATAAATTAATTGTTTCTTAGTGAGTTTCCATTTTCCTGTATGATATAATTAGAAACATTGCTTGTTTTAGAGTATGTCAAAAAACACATTTAAAGTTTTTGTACATAGATATTTTTGTTGGGTTATGGGGAATTGAGAGCGATGTGAGGGGGGGGGAGGGGCCATAAGAGCTTCCACCTTCACGTGGTTGGCCCTGTTTAGTAGAGAATATTAAATTATTCTCAAAACAGAGAGAAGCTTAGTAAGGAAATGCAATATTATCAAGAATCAAACATCACCATCATAATCATCATCATCATCATCATAATCATCTTAATCATGATAATCATGATAATCAAAAGTATCATCATCATCATCATCAACATCGTCAATATCATCATCATCGTCATAGTCATCATCATCCTCATCATCTTCATCATGATCATCATCTTCCTCATCACCATCATCATCATCGTCTTCTTCATCATCTTCATCATCATCATCATCTTCATCATCCTCATCATCGCCATCATGATCATCATCACCCTGATCATGATCATCATCTTAATCATCATCATCATCATCATCATCATCATCATCATCATCATCATCATCAATATCATCATCATCGTCATCGTCATCGTCATCATCATCATCATCATCTTTATCATCATCATCCTCATCATCTTCATCGTGATCATCATCTTCATCATCACCATCACTCATCATCGTCTTCTTCATCATCTTCATCATCATATTCATCATCCTCATCATCGCTATCATCATCATCATCACCTTGATCATGATCATCATCTTAATCATGATCATGATCATGATCATGATCATCATCTTAATCATGATCATGATCATCATGATCATCGTCATCATCATCATCATCATCATCATCATCATCATCATCATCATCATCATCATCAACATCGTCATCTTTATCATCACCATCCTCATCATCTTCATCATCACCATCACTCATCATCGTCTTCTTCATCATCTTCATCATCGTCATCATCTTCATCATCCTCATCATCGCCATCATCATCATCACCACCATGATCATCATCATCATCTTAATCATCATCATCATCATCATCATCATCATCATCATCATCATCATCGTCATCATCATCATCATCATCATCATCGTCAATATCATCATCATCGTCATCGTCATCATCATCATCGTCATCATCATCCTCATCATCTTCATCATGATCATCATCTTCATCATCATCATCACCATCATCATCATCATCACCATGATCATAATCATCATCTTAGTCATCATCATCATCATCATCATCAACAACAACATCGTCAATATCATCATCATCCTCATCATCGTCATCATCAACATCGTCGATATCATCATCATCGTCATCATCATCATCATTAAAACACAATTCTCGGAAGTGACAAAATTCCACTGATGATTTCCCGAACAAGCCAACTGTCAATCCACGTCATTTCAAAGGTTAGCCCCCTTCATGAAAACTGATCTTATCACGCGGATGTTGTCTAAGTGTTGAATAATTTCTAAATATCCACTATCTATTAGAATATCCCTTTCACTAAAGAAGCAAGTTGTGCAACAATTTTTGAATCATCAATGAAAGAGAATGCAAGTTGATTAAATGGAATTTAATGTGAAGATGACATAATCTGAGTCTTTGTAGATTTTTTTCATGCTAAACATCAATCCATTGATCTATCCTCGCACTAGTTAGAAAGTTAAAATTTTGGATCCTTAAGGTTACAAAATTCTTAAAATATATTTATTTAAAGGGAAATAAAATTTAAAAAAACAACAAAATAAAAAAACAACACAATAATAAAAACAAATAAAATATTATTCAAACTTCCCCTTTTTTGTGTTTAAAATGACTAGACAACTTTTGGGATCTTTTCAAATTAGGCACAACTTACCCATGCTTTAAAATAATAAATTAAGTTTTCCACATATTCAATAAATGTATATATTCATTGGAAAGGATACTTGGAAAGATGGTCATTTTGAAGAAGTCATTGCATGTTTTCCTAGAAGAGTAAATGCGCAAGTGAAGCTCATGCAAAATCCAAATATCACTTGCAAAGAAACTAATTTGCCACCGATGATGGGTGATAACTCTAAATTCATCGGTTTTCGATAATGCTTAATGCTCCAAAGTGCGACAAAGACGACGTAGTGAAATGTCATTTCTATAATTTAGCCATAATTATTGACTTGGGGCTCTATTTCAATCATTTTTATACCATTGGAAAGGTATCGATGAGAGCTACGACCTATCGGTTATAATTTTCATAGATTATATACCAAATAGTATAGAAATTTCAATACAAAATAAGACCATATCATTAACAACCAGGGGGATTGATTTGACTAAGGATCTTATATGGTGCAAATTATTAT
Organism: Larix kaempferi; assembly: GCA_027924585.1. Classification (NCBI taxonomy): domain Eukaryota; kingdom Viridiplantae; phylum Streptophyta; class Pinopsida; order Pinales; family Pinaceae; genus Larix; species Larix kaempferi. The sequence continues at coordinate 1,489,872 of BSBM01000590.1, forward strand.
GAAATAAGTATGGTTCATGATTATATGGTAATGTGGGGAAACAATTCACATGCACATACAAATTAAGGGATCATCTTACCATTACGTATTAAATGTGAAATTTATGTTTAATATACTTCATGAAAAGTCTAAAAGGGGAATTTGAAACAACTGAGAAAGACAAAAAGTGGAACACAAGTGTCATATTAATTTTCTATTTTAAGGATTCTAAAGTTCACCAAATGGGTACATTAAATGTATTTCTTATCATTTATTAAGTAATACAATATCAAAATACACTAGGGAATATATAAGAAGGTCAAGGATAATCCCATTTGAGTCTATAAATTGTAAATAATTCCATGAGTTAGGGGATTTTGGCACTCAACATTTTCATGTCCTATTTCTGCATGTTAAGGGTTGTAATTGTGGGTTTTTTTGGGCGCTCCTCGAGATCACTGAAGCATAATATGAGGTTTAACACAGAGATAATTCACTCTGCATAACTTGGGATCAATCTAGGAATTTACTCTCAGTGGAGGAATCGCTCAAAGGTAGGCGAGGATGAGGTAACACAAAAAGTATTGTCGTATGGAAACATTGGCCAGACCAGAGCATAAATCGATACAAAGACCAGACCGACACCAACATATCCAATATTTCATTATGTGAGAAAGATATAAACTGAGATTGAGTAGCAATTTTTTAATTTGGGTGTGAGTAGAGAGCGAGTAGGCCGGAATTTCTCATTTATTCCAACAGTCAGACCGCGTTAATGTGAGCAGCTACAAGACCAATACCAAGACTGAGATTGAGTATCGCATTTTTGATTTGGGCGCGAGTAGAGAACGAGTAGGGAATTTTTCATTTAGCTGTGAGCATGGGAGGATCACAATGACCAAGGTTAATTACTTCTAAACTAGAAAACCCTTGTTATTCATTCATCTGTGTTTGAAGTTTTAATAAATGCAATTACCTATGGATTGAGTAGCACATTTTTCATTTGGGAGTGAAACAATGTCTTGCGGGGCACAAACATGCCCTGTAGGGACAAACCCCTTTCCTTTTATCCAATGTGTGGGCCCGTCGGAATAACTGTAGTGATGCACACTACCCATGAACTACGGAGCTCTCACCGAGTAGGGCATTTCTCATTTAGGTGCTAGCAGGGTAGTACGATTTACGGCCTTATAACCCAATTTGGGGAAAGCAAGTTTGAATGGTGATGCTCAGTCTATTATTACCAACATTTACAGAGAATTACATCGTATCATGGCTCATGTTAGGAGAAGCAATATTGTGTTTGAACTTCGTAGCTCTCATGTCAGGCCAAGCAACCATGGGGCAAGCCCCGCGTGAACCCACTATCCACCTAGTAGGAGACAGAAGGCTGCTCCACCCATTGAACCCTTCTTTCTTCGCTACTCGTGTCCCTCACGGGGATGTCATGGAACTACTGATGGTACCCATTTCTCCTCACGGGGATGCAATGGAAGTACTGATCCTATTCCTTCCCCTCACGAGGATGCTTTCAACGTTTATTACCTTGGAATGATAGACCCCAAACAATAGCAATGTGTCATTCTCCTTAGCAAATGAAGGTGGTTTTGATAATGAAGAGAGAGAGGTACCCCTTCTTGGTTCTTTGTGTTAAATTTTCAGAATTTACTTCAATCTGATCTAGGATCTTAACTGAGAGAACAACATGTACAGCATATCTACAGCATATCAATCATGGAGACAATAATGCAAGCACACAAGAGACACAAAGATTTACTTGGGGAAAACCATAAAGGTGAAAAACCCCAATAACTTCCTCAGAGATAGATAGAGCAATGATACAACCAACCAATAGAGATAGCCATAACCTAGCAGCAATCCTCCTCCTCCATAAGTGCGCCTCTCCTCCTTGAGAGCATGTGTAAGAAGTGAGTAAGTAAATAGAGTGCCTCCCGCACTCTATTTATACTTGACTTGACTTGCCTTTTTACCTAACTCATGTCGGCTCGAACTTAACCACATAACATAATGCTGAGTGGGCCGACCCTCAATAGGGTGGTCTAATAACCCTTTGACCCACATGGCCGACCCCCAATAGGGTGGTCTAATAACCCTTTGACCCACATGACTTATACAGGGCCGACCCCAAATAAGGTGGTCTAATAACCCATCAAGTATAAGTTATGACACTTACAATATAAATGACGACACTTCCTTATAGAGGAATAATACCATCTCTATAGGAATACAATATACATATATGTGAAATACATTCCGAAGTTACATATACATCAACACTCCCTCTTAACTAGGAAGGTATTTCTCAGCACAGTTCTTCTAGCACAAGTCATCTTCTCTGGATAATCGTCATCGAGTCATCATCATCGTCACTGCTGCTGCTATCTCAATCAATCTCTGAATCTACTCGTCATAGGAAGTTCTACAGAGCCAGTCCTTTTTCATACTGGATGTAGGCCCACCACCTGCAGGTCTTCGTCATCACTGGCCATACTGTGGAATCCTCAGGACTTATTACGTGCGTCACAAAACCTCGAAAGAGCATCCCAGGATGTTACGGGTACACAACTCCGACCTGTAGGATCTCCCAGGGCGCTATTACATGTGACCCCACCACAAAACCTCGCAAGAGCATCTCAGGATGTTACGGGTACACAACTCCGACCTGAAATCTCCCAGGGCACAAATTACATGTGGTCCACCACAAAACCTCGCAAGAGCATCTCAGGATGTTACGGGTACACAACTCCGACCTGAAATCTCCCAGGGCAACGAATTACATGTGGTCATGGCAAAACCTCGCAAGAGCATCCCAGGACTGATTACGGGCACACAGCCCAACCTATCGGATCTCCCAGGGAAACGAATTACATGCCATAGGACAAAACCTCGCAAGAGCATCTGCCAGATATCCCAGGGCGCTATTATATGCCATAGGAAAAACCTCGAAAGACTATCTGCAGATCTCCCAGGGCAACGAATTACATGTCCTCCCAGAGCAAAACCTCGAAAGAGCATTTGCCAGATGTCCCAGGGCACCGAATTACATGCCATAGGCAAAACCTCGAAAGACCATCTGCAAATCTCCCAGGGCAATGAATTACATGCTCATCTGCACAACCTGATCCACGGCCATAGAGTATCAACCTGATACTCACCATACATCATCCTGATGTATCCATGATCATCCTGATCATCATCACTGCAACGTCCTGCTGCATGTCATCTGGAGCAACATCCTGAAGCTCATCATCTATGATCATCCTGATCATCACTGCAACATCCTGCTGCATGATCCACCTGATCATCAATGCATCTACCTGATGCATACCAAGTATCATACATGATCCTCCTGATCATCAATGTATCCACTTGATACAAATACATGATACATATCATCATACATGATCCTCCTGATCATCAATGCATCTACCTGATGCATACCAAGTATCATACATGATCCTCCTGATCATCAATGTATCCACCTGATACAAATACATGATACATATCATCATACATGATCCTCCTGATCATCAATGCATCTACCTGATGCATACCAAGTATCTACCTGATACATATCATCATACATGATCCTCCTGATCATCAATGTATCCACCTGATACAAATACAAATACATGATACATATCACCATACATGATCCACCTGATCATACAATGTATCCACCTGATACATATACAGATACATGGTCCAAGCATCCAACATGATGCATATATACATACATAAAATGATCCAACTGATCATATCCAAGCAGAAACCAGAACATCATCCTGATGCTCATCATCCAGCGCTTACATCCACAGCCATGTGAAGGATCCTCCTTCCAACATTCTTGGAATGGCTTCAGCAAATGTGTCCATCACTTCTTCCTCGAAGTATCCTTGATCTGAAGCACGCCAAGCCTCTCTCTGAAGTACTCGAACTTCACCCTGGCTAGTGGCTTCGTCAGCACATCTGCAATCTGCTCGTCCGTCGCAACATACAGGAGCTTCACAGCTCCTCTCTGCACCATATCCCTGATATAGTGATATTTGATCTCTATGTGTTTCGACCTGTCATGAAACACTGGGTTCTCGGACAGCTTCACACAACTCTGGTTATCACAGAAGATACCAGTAGCCTCCAACGGGAGATCAAATAACTCAGACAGTAGCTTCCGTAGCCATACTGCCTCACAACTAGCTGAACAGGCTGCAACATACTCTGCCTCAGCTATACTCAGTGCTACGCAGGACTGCTTCCTGCTAAACCAAGAGATCACACCTGATCCCATAATGAAGCAGCACCCAGATGTGTTCTTCCTGTCTGCAGCACCCAGATGTGCTCTTCCTGTCTGCAGCACTGCCAGCCCAATCTGAATCAACATAACCCTGTAGGTTAAACTTTTGATTCGCCTCATATCTGAGCCCATAATCCACTGTACCCTTCAGGTACCTCAGAACATGCTTTACAGCAACCAGGTGAACACTCCTCGGATCCGTCAGGAACTAGCTCAATGTGTTCACAGCAAAGCAAATGTCTGGTCTCGTGTTCGTCAGGTACATCAAGGACCCAATCATCTGACGATACATAGAGACATCAATCGGCTCAGATGAAGCATCACATAGAAGCTTCAGATTTGATGCCATAGGTGTGGTCATGGCCTTGCAATCCATCATCCCGAACCTCTTTGGGATCTCTACTGCATACTTCCCTTGTCCAAGGAAGATTCTATCTGCACTCTTCCACACCTCCATGTCAAAAACAAATAGTGCATCATCCCCAAGTTCTTCATCTCGAACTCGGTAGTAAGCTTCCGCTGCATGTCGGCAATCAATCTATCTTCACCATACCAAGTTCTGCACATATATGATTTCCTATCATGTGTCTTAGAACCAAGTGGCTGCTCTACGTACACTTCTTCTTCAACTACACCATTCAAGGAAGTTGTCTTGAATCCATCTGGTGTATCTTCTATTTCATCACTTTTATATTTCTTAATGCTGCCATCTGCAACATGCTTGATCTGATAGTTCCATTTGGAAGTCATAACAAACTTCCCTTCACATCTTGGGACTGTATCCCAAACATCGTTCTTCGTGATCGACGGATCATGGCATTCTTCCCGTATCCTGGGAACTTCAATATCTTCAATAGATAATTTGTTGCTGAACAAATGTTGTAGTTCTTCTTTTGTAGGAGATGGCATATGATCTTTCCTACACAACAAGTTAAATTGCATGATTAGAAAACATCTCATAGTTTTCAGAACAAATTCTTACACATAAAGAAATATGCCATACAGTCATGCAATTATCCTAGCCAATGCTCCAATACAACATTTATCCATATTCCGTAACTTTCTAGATGCCTTCCAATCTCTACCAGAACATTGTTAAGAGTGTGCACAACTCCAACATGTCAGCAAAGAGGTTTCATTCTAGATAAGTAGCAATGGAATGTTGTACAGTGCCATAGGCCACTTACCCATGTATATTGTTCATCAATGCAATTATTCTAATATGCATAATACACAACCTAATTCTAGGAACATCAGTATATACATTATTGAACAGTATTATTTAAGAAATGACAATTCAAATACTTATCTTTGTTTGTTCGTTGGGTGGACTCCCTCTGAGTCTTCGCTTCCTTGCAGGAGCTGCTGGAGTCCTAATCTGAAGTAGCTTCTTCTACACCTTTCTGTTGTGGGATGTAGAGAGATGGTCAACTCCCTCTGAATATCTGCATCCTTGCATAAACCACTGGAGTGTACTCCCTCTTGATCTTTGCTTCCTGGATTACCTGTTCTTGAATCTCATATTCATCCTTGGTCCCTATGCATGCTTATTAGTATCATGAATGTGTTATCCTTGTGATCTCATATAAAATCATACATTCATTAGTATACTATTAAAACACAATAATCTCAAGCATGTATAGTCATGATCATTTCAAACAGAAATAATAAGCATTAGCATTCAAGGATTCTTATGGTTAGTCAAATCATAAGAAACATAACATGTCTAAACCTGTAGTTACTCAAACCTATGACTCTTCAGGTTAGTTGAATCATCAATCAAGAGAAGAGATATAATATGCATAAAACCATGACTATTCAAACCTATGGTTTCATGATTCTTCTGGTTAGTCAAATCAATCAATATAAGAGACATATTATTTTACTTATATTCCTATTTGACCATAGGACTTTTCTGGTTAGTCATATCATTAAAGTAAAAAGCATAATATGCCTAAACCCATGATTACTAACTTCAATGAATAATCATAATCAATCATGCCAAGTATACTTATATAAAGGATCTTATCACAAGATGAGATTGTAACTTGATATAGGAAAAAAATACCTGGATTAGCATGCTAGCTAGTTATGTCTAACATACTCACATGATGTCTTCTTGTTCTTCTTCAATGACTTGTGCTAGTAACCTGTATATCTCATAGGTTAGCCATTATAAAACCAAGTTATACATACCTCGTAAATGGATCTTCTATGAGATCCATGACAATGGATGAGTCTTTATCCTCATGATCATATGTTCTTGAACTGGAACATGCTTTGTCTTTATTGGTGTACCTTTCATGTTAGTAGACAACATAAACCTCATACAACACCATAATGCATTAGTACAATCATAAGTGTCAACACCCTAACCAATGAATATCTTCTATCATGCATTCCTAATTTTGTTAAGGTGAAACGACAAATCTAAAATCAAAATTGTACTAACCGTGATAACATGAAGACAAACATACCATAAACTTAATCATGGACAAATATCGAAACATACCTCGATGAGTCATACCTGTCGAGATCGCTTGTAATCTTCTTATGTAAGACCTTAGCCTCATCTCCCTCTGAAACAGGAACTTCTTCACTTATGCAAGTGACCAATCCATCTTCTTCTAGGATCAACCCAATCCACTTGATTTGCAAGAACTGGACCTGGAGCTGGATATGGGTTTGTCAGAGAGACCCCAAAAATTCAAACTTTGAATTTCAAACTTCCGAAAGGATAGGAATATGCGCCTTGATGAACTGATCAAACTGGTATATTCAGAATTTGAAGACTGCAAATCTTTACTCCTCAATTTTGCCTTTGAAACTTCCAGATTCACTGGACGTGACCCTGAACTGGGGTTTGATGAAACCCACTCTTCTACCCAATCAAAATGTTTGATCCAAAGCTCTAAGCTTCTATTTTTCTGAGGAGCTTCCAGCCGTGGTCACAGATTTCAAAAATTCCCATTTTTACAGAAGCCCTAATTTTCCATTTTTCTGATCAAAGTCCCGAACTAGGGTCTGATCAAACCCGGCCCTCTACCCAGCCAAAAATTCTGATCTTGGTCTCTAAATTTCTATTTTGATGAGTAGCATCCAGCCGTGGTCTCCGATTACAAAAATTCCAACTTTCTTCAAAGCCCTAAATTCCGGAAGCCATGAATGAAGGTACCAAAAAATAATTCTGTTTTGACAGAAATATGTACCTGATTGTTTCTGGTGTAACTCCGAAATTTTTGATCCACAGGGTCTGAAAAAGTTTTCTGAGATAGCCTGACCTGTTAGCTTTCCATCCTGATAGGTCTGACCTCAATTGGATGTTCTGAGAGAGAGTTATGCCAAATGTCGCAACGTCACCTGTTTTGGGAAAATACAGGAGAGCGAACTTGTACGGCGTGCCACGTGTCACTGTTTGACCTTCGGCCTCTGAAAAAGTTTTCTGAGATAGCTAGGCCTGTTATCTTTCCATCCTGACAGGTCTGACCTCAATTGGACTCTCTGAGAGAGAGTTATGCCAAATGTCGCAACATGACCTGTTTATGGGATAATACAGTAGAGCGCACTTGTACGGAGTGCCACGTGTCACTTGTTCAACTTCGGCCTCTGAAAACGTTTTCTGAGATAGTACATTCTGTGTACTACCTGTCACTTTTCACGAAATTTCATTTGGAGCTTCCTAGCCCAAGTTATGACCTTTTTCCCAAGGTCACCTGATTTTGACTCAGATCTGGAAGAGGCAGAAACCCTATATTGTACAGATCATAAATGACAAAGTACAACGAATTAGAGGTTGTCCTTTGGAAACAAGATACCTGGAGATCTTAGCTTCGGCCTGTAACAATTTCAGATCCGAAAACTTCGCCAAAACGGATTTATAGCGAAAGTGCTACGATGACTGGTTTTTGCTATATCAAGCCCTAGCATCGTTAGTGCAACAAGTGTCATACATGCCATATCATGCCTTCTTTCAGGCTAGCTCTGATTCCATGTTAAATTTTCAGAATTTACTTCAATCTGATCTAGGATCTTAACTGAGAGAACAACATGTACAGCATATCTACAGCATATCAATCATGGAGACAATAATGCAAGCACACAAGAGACACAAAGATTTACTTGGGGAAAACCATAAAGGTGAAAAACCCCAATAACTTCCTCAGAGATAGATAGAGCAATGATACAACCAACCAATAGAGATAGCCATAACCTAGCAGCAATCCTCCTCCTCCATAAGTGCGCCTCTCCTCCTTGAGAGCATGTGTAAGAAGTGAGTAAGTAAATAGAGTGCCTCCCGCACTCTATTTATACTTGACTTGACTTGCCTTTTTACCTAACTCATGTCGGCTCGAACTTAACCACATAACATAATGCTGAGTGGGCCGACCCTCAATAGGGTGGTCTAATAACCCTTTGACCCACATGGCCGACCCCCAATAGGGTGGTCTAATAACCCTTTGACCCACATGACTTATACAGGGCCGACCCCAAATAAGGTGGTCTAATAACCCATCAAGTATAAGTTATGACACTTACAATATAAATGACGACACTTCCTTATAGAGGAATAATACCATCTCTATAGGAATACAATATACATATATGTGAAATACATTCCGAAGTTACATATACATCAACACTTTGGGCCACCATAGAAAATTGCCATTACAATGGAGCATTCTGAATCACTTCTATTCAGTAACATAAATTTGGACAAATGTTTCCAACTTCCCTTCTGAAGTTATTTCGATGATTCTAGAATTTGTAGGGTAGAAATGGTAAACAAACCCAAACAATAGTGGAAGATAGGAGGGTTCATCCTTGGATTGAAACCAGTGGCCCAATACTTCATGAATAATCCTGCCCTGTTCATGAAGTTTGAACCATGGACCTTTGTCAAAACCTCTCTCCTGCTCTGCATTCTGAAGCAAAAATCACCAAAAAGTAACCTCTTCATAGAAGGGATCAATCAAAGCCTCCTGAAGGTTTCCACTTTTCTGTGATTCAATTTTTTTGAGTTTTTTCTTCAAAAAAACTCCCAAGTCTTATAGAATGTAGTGTTTTAGATGTACTAATCTTATAACTCCTTAAGTACATCTAACACTGGGGATTGATGAGGACTCTTGATAACATTCACAAGAACACATCGACTGAGTCATGAAAATGGGAAAAGGGCAGAGAATGAGGAAATTCCCATGGAAAAACACACTAACATTACTATATGAAAAGATAATATGAGATAATTGTATTAATGTCCAATGAATGCCCACAATAAGTAGGTCACAGGGACTAAAAGGGTGCATCCAGTGTAAGTACAAATTGGGAGTGCAAAATGAACTCGTATACCATATTACCAATGTTATCGAAAGGTGATACAAATTAGGATCTATGAAGAAATGGAAATATTATACATAGGCACTGGAAATATTTTTTTCTTCTTTAAAAAGCTGCATTTATTAAATATTCAGAGTCAAGTTATGGGAAGAGAGTGGTTGGACAAGAGCTCTTTGCCTATATAAGCAAGGAGGAATTTCTGATAATTTGCCACATAGTGTGTATGTATTTTGCAAGGGTCAACTAAATAACTATCTCTAATAAATTCTCTAGCAAGAGTTAACTCCCATGGAATAGTTACAGGCTTCCATCCTTTGTAAACCCTAAACTAGGGTTTAGTATTTTTAGTGTTCAAAGAGTAGAAAAAATATTTTAAATGCATGAAATCATCCACTTACCTAGGGTATACCGCCCTAGGCACCTTTCCAAGATTTTAGGGCTCTTTTGACTCTTGTGAACCTCCTCATTGATGTTTAGGGTCTCCAAATCCAACACTCCTCTCCTCCATGAAATTATGTCTTGTTTCATCCCTTATCTCTTTTTATGTTGGGACCCTTTTCCCTTTTGAAAGGTATCATACATCTCTCTCAGGGAGATAAATTGGTGCTATTTTAGGTAGGCCATGGTTTTCGCTTTCAGTTTGATTCCTAGTTTCAGATTACGTGGAAACCATAAAAAAACTAAAAATCTGAGAGGGATTTTCATAATTATCTTGTGCCTCCTATTTTACTTCTAGGTCTCCCATACCTCCAACAACTCTTTGAGATTGAATGTGATGCCTCGAATAATTCCATTGGAGCTGTGCTTAAACAGGTAGGCCATCTAGTGGCCCATTATTCATAAAGTTGATCAGATTCCAAACTCAACTAAAACACCTATGACAAGGAATTTTTTGCATTAGTGCAGAGTTTGAAACATTGTTGGTACTGTCTATTGGGAAAATAAATGTTCCTTCACACATACCATCATCCTTTTATCTTTATCAACTCCTAATCCAATATCCAAGATGAGAAACAACTTAAATGGGTGACTTACATACAACAATCTCATTGGGTGATTAAATACAAGAAGGGTTGTACCAATCAGGTTTCTGATATCCTTAGTCACCCACTTGCTGGAAAATGCATATCCTGGACATGTGGGTTCCTTCCTATGATGATTGGTAACGCCAATATACCTCAAATCCTTACTTTGGACCCATCTTATCAACTCTCCAACAACCTACTGCAATCAACCAAGCTCCATTTCTGTATTATATGGTCGGGGAGGGATGGTTGTATAAGCTTTAGCAGTTTTGTGTGCCCAATTCAGATGCCAGGATTATGTTGACATGCGGAGCACATTCTTCTCTATACAAGGGGCATTTTGGCAGTAATAAAACACTTCAACATTTGCAAAAACATTTCTTTTGGCCCTCCATGCAACAACAAGTCAATGAATTTGCTCATCGCTGCAACTTGTGTAGTTGGAACAAATCTGCACACCATATGCTTGGGTTGTATCAATCACTTTGATTCCTTCTTGGACATGGGAGGCCATCTCCATGGATTTCATTTTTGGTCTTCTTATGACATTCCAGAAACATGACTGTGTTTTTGTAGTTGTCTGCCACTTATACAAAATGGTGTTGTTTATTCCTTGCACCAAGATGATTACAACACAACAAACCATAGGTATTTTCTTTAGACATGTTTGGGCATCATTTGGATTTCTGCACACTATCATTCTTGATAGGGATGCTCATTTCCTCAGCCAATGGAGGAAATATCTTTGGAAATTTTTGGAATGCAAGCTTTGGTACTCCACCACGTTTGATCCCCAAACATATGGCTAAACAGAGGTAGCGAATCACACCTTGTTTCAATTTATTTTCATAGCATACTCCAAAAATCGACAAGGGGATAATGCCCTTCACAATCGCAACATTGTTACAATAGGGTCGTTCACTTAGTCACATGACACTCCCCTTTTGAAGTTAGTTATGGGTACTGTCCTATAGCAGTAGCAACCTATGAGATTATAGCTTTACGGTTGCCTCATGGTTCTCCGCAATAGCTCAATACCCCAAAACGGGCCACTTCTTTTGTCTGACAGATTGCTTAGACTCATCTTCAAGTATGTGCAGTGCTCCAAAAAAAGAAAGAGCATGTGAAGGAACTTAGAGATCACCATCAAGTTTCCTCTCCATTACAAATTAGAGATTGAATCTAGTTGTAACTTGTACCGTTAGAAGCAACATTTTCAGGGGGGAAAGCATCACAAACTCCATTCACTTTGCTATAGTCCCTATACAATTTTGCAAATGTTGGGAGACAATGCCTTCAAACTAGATTTTCCACTATAGCTTGGTATTCATCCTATGGTCAATGTATCACAATTGAATCTATATGAACCCTCCCAACTGGAAGAAGAGCTCCCTATCTCCTATCTAGTGGACAATGCACATAGACCACTTGACTCGACATCATCACCACTTAGTTGGCAGCAAGGGTAAGCTACATGCAGGCTAAGTGGATTTTAGAGGATGAATTTGCTACATGCTTTCCACATCTTATTTTGCAAGTAGCATCACTTGTGCGTTCAAATAGGGAGGAATTGGTATAGGGACCAAGGTAAGAAGACATGGAACACATTAATTAGGTTTTTTTTTTTTTCTATTTATAGTATGGGTAGTTAGTAAAAAATATATTTTATTTTACATGGGAGACAAGGTCAAACTTGATCATCCCCATATTGGATTGGAGCTTGGCTATAAAAGGAAGCCTAAGATATGTTGAGACAGTTCTTTCTGCATTGCTTCATGACACTATTCTAGTTTCTGACAATAATATGTTGAGACGGTTCTTTCTGCATTGCTTGAAAATGCTTGCATTCTAGAAGAAAAGTGAATCCCCACATTCAATTTTTCAACTCCAGTGTTAGCTTCATTTAAATTGTATTCCCTGATTGTGGTTTTTAACGTTGGGTGTGTTATTAGTGATGTAGCAGTGAATTCCATTATGTGTGTTGACCCCTATAAATTTTGAACATTATGTGTGTTATTAGTGGTTTTAAACGTTATGTGTGTTATTCCCTATAATTTTTTATTTCCAATTGAAATTGGTGCAAAATTATCTAAAACCATCTAATAGTTAATTTGGATATCAAATAAAGTTGGCCTACAGTTGTGTTGCCAGCGGTCTTGAGTTTCAGCTTGGCAATGGTGACCCACGCCAGTCGTCACCGTTGCCATGCTTAAAATCAAGACCACTGACAACACTCCTCGGATCGATTCACATTGTAATTAGTACTAGTAAATGACTGTTCTTTAAGTTCACAATTCTGTCCTGCATAATGAATGATGTAATTAGATGTATTTTATTAGCATCATGATATTCCCCAGTTGTGGTTACTATTTTTTTATTAAGCTCATGAACATTTATATGCAGTTTATTGTTTCTACTATCACTGTGCTTTTGTGATGAATGATTGAAGAATGTTATAAGTGTGCCTAAAGAATTATGAACATGGATATATACAATTCCTTATATTTATTATCACTTTTTTTTATGTGTTGAACTCATTTGCATGACTTGAGTATATATGAAGCTCTCCTTGAGGTCCCATGAATGAACTTGAACACTTGTTGCATTCATTTAATTTGAAAGAGTAGTTATAGTTTGAAAGAACTCTCTCCTTACCTTAGCTAGCATTCATTGAAAGGAAAGGCTTATTTTATTCATATGCATTTGCATGGTTTGAGTTAGTCATCACACCACGAGTTGCACTTCCATCACCCGATTGAGTAATACAACCATTAAAATTTAACTCGTTAACTCAACACACTTTAACCTCGCTTGAGGATAAAAATAATTTGGTAATTAGGTAGGACACCGAGGATAGGCATCCAAATAATTCCCCCTTGTTATTTTCATCTGAGACATAGTTGTTGTCCTCTAGTATTTATTGACATGGTCAGTGACCAGTTTGTGGAGAGGGCCTCTCGTCGTTTCGGGGGTAAGTCGCGAGGATTGGTTCCGGATGGACTTTGTGGAATACCGCACTCCACTTAGCTCCTAAGGCATATCGATCCATTGTATTCCTTGTATTTTTCGGCCACCATACTGGTGATACAAGGGTGATAAGGCAGAAGTTCCAGTATCCTTCTCCGACGTGCCATGAATGAGGTAGCTTAGTAACTTTTCTTCTAGGAATCTTTACCCCGGATCCCTTTCAGTAGAGGGATATCCTTCCATTATTGGTCTCTCATTTTGTATTGTTCGACTTGGATTTCATCACCTTGCGAAGGATACAACTTGTTGAGGTCTCCAACTCTTAGTTAGGAGGTTTTGTTTGCTATTTCACCTTTTTAGAGGCTATTTTTCTTTTTAGTGATGCTTGTTGGCATTATGGCCACTTTTTTTTTCAGCTCGCTTACTGTGACACCGGTCCCAGTACAGGTTTTTGAGCTTGCTTTTTTGGCCTGCGAGCCTTGTCTTTTCCTAGCTCCCCTTCTGCACGCTCGGTTGCTTTAGGGTTTTTGAGTTCTTACATGGCCAGTTACCAATTATCTGATGATGTGTGATGTCCTCTTCTCCTAGGTCTTCGAGATGGTTGAGTTAGATGGTCTTCTCAAGGGACTGAACACCCCTTGATGGAGCCACTAATGCTTGACCTTAGGAGTAGTCTAGAGGACCATGTGATCACATCATCCGTGTGGCATTTTCCGTTTACTGTGATGATGGTCTTTCAGGTTATATGGAACAATGGTACATTTCCGAGAGAGATAATTGGTTGTACCCCACCTTGGTTGATTGTCTTATGGTCTTTCCATTTTGTCGATAATATTTGTGTGGTACCTTGCCTTTTACCTTTAGGGTCTTTTACTCATCTTGGTATATCTTTTGATTTGTACCACCTTTTATGTTTTTGGTCTTGTGGGTACTACGGTAGTTTTTCCACATTTGAGGTACACCCCCTTTGTCCATAGTTGTTATGAGTCTTTATACCCACTTCGTACCACCCTCCAGACCTTAGTTAGGAAGGTTGTTTGCTATCATACCTTTTGGTGGTCCTATTTGAGTTACAAGAGGTAGTTACAAGGAGCTATTGCATATAAGAGGTAGTTACAAGGAGCTATTGCATATATTTGACATTATTTGACCTTCCATCTCTTTGGCATGTCAAATAACAAGTAGTTACAAGGAGCTATTGCAATATATATTTGACCTTATTTGTACCTTCCCCACAATGGTTGATTTACTTTTGGTCCTTACACCCTGTTGTTTATTGGTCTTGTGGTAGCTTGTCCTTTAATTTTGGTCCTTTCATTTTTTTGTGGTACCTTGCCTCTCACCTTTTGGGTCTTTTACTGATCTTGAGATATCTTTTGATTTGTACCTTGCCTTTTAACTTTTGTGTCTTTTACTCATATTGGTGTATCTTTTGATTTGTACCACCTTTTATGATTTTGGTCTTGTGGGTACTACGGTAGTTTGACCACATTTGAGGTACAACCCCTTTGTCCATAGTTGTTATGAGTCTTTATACGCACTTCGTACCACCCTCCATACCTTAGGTAGAAAGGTTTCTTGCTATCATACCTTTTGGTGGTCCTATTTGAGTTACAAGAGGTAGTTACAAGGAGTTATTCATGCATATATTTGACATTATTTAACCTTCCATATCTTTGTCATGTCAAATAATAGGTAGTTACAAGGAGCTATTGCAAGGATCTATTGATATTCCATCTCTTTGATTGACTGTCCCATATCCTAGTCATCTCTCTCTCTTTGGTTTGTACTAACCCTATAATAGGGTCACTTGGTTCCTAGAGTTGACTGGCCTCTAAGAGGCACATCCATTTATGAAAGTAACTCTTCCGAGTATATTACAGGAAACATCTACACCTAGGTAATCAAATATGTGTTGGTTATAAGACTTAAGTAATAAAATTGCTGGTAATCAAATACGTGGTAAATAATTTGAATTAAGTAGTTAAGGCTTGTCCTGCCAAACAAAATTGTTGGTAATCAAATTATATTTGTTGGTAAAGAATTTTAAGAGTGGTGTGACTCGACCTCGATTGAACTTGTGAGGAAAATTATCTTGGAGAATAAGTGTCCTGACAGAAAACTGAGTAGAACTATGACTTTATTTGTTAAACCATCACCTTATCATAACTAGAACAGATTGCTCCAGACTTCCATTTGTGCTAAACAACACAATAAAATTTGAAACAACAAAAGAAAAGTTTGCAAGATGGCAAGCATTGTTTTGATATTATAACTGTACTGTTCATGAGCACATTTCTGGGAAAGCAAAAAGCATTCCTAACTTTTTAACAAGAGAATATTTGACACAAAAGTGTGCTGTTAATTTTTAAGAAGCGGGCCTGAAGCAAGCGAGCTTGAAACAAATGAGCCTGGTGCAAGCGAGCACGAGGCAAGTGAGCATAGAAGTTCAAAGCGGAATCTAGTGGGCCCATTACCCATAAGTAAACATGAAAATCTCTGCTTGGAACAGAGGAAAAAATCATATCTATACTATCAATGATAATATGAGTTGGTTGGATTATATGCAAGACTGTAAACCTAGGTGGGAGTTGAGACATGCTGAAGTATTAGATGCTAACTTACAGGGATCTGATGCTTTTATTAGACTAGTGCCAGAACTCAGAAGAATGCCTATGGGATCCAGTATTGTACCAGAGATGGTTTACAACAACTCCTTGAGAA
Organism: Larix kaempferi; assembly: GCA_027924585.1. NCBI lineage: Eukaryota > Viridiplantae > Streptophyta > Pinopsida > Pinales > Pinaceae > Larix > Larix kaempferi. The sequence goes on from BSBM01000590.1 coordinate 1,506,216, forward strand.
AAGCAGTTGATGCAAGCAATTGGTTAACTCACCTATACCATGATCTTAACTTAATCTCGATGGAGGGCTCTACACCTCACCCCGGGCTACAACTAGAACAACAATACTACTGTATTAACCGGATACGTTCTTTGGAAGCATGGCCACATCAATATGCTAGTCTCTGGTTTCCCAGTACTACACACACTTATGAAAAATATAAAAAATTATGGTGGAAATTCTTGAGAAAAGAAAATACAGATAGAACATATTATACCATGCTAAAGTTTGGACTTCAAATGACACATATCCATGAGGATCCTGCATGGTTCGTCCCTGATTGGACTAGAGACTGGTGGCGGTCATTCGGCATCAACCTGACAACATTAGATCCAGGTGCTATTTATAATCTGAAACGGGAAGTTGGAGAATCTCTCGAACATGTCAAAGATATTTTGCAGACAAAGCTCACTGAGGCTCAAATCCTTGGGTACTACGTTAAAAACGAACGACAATGGCTTGTCAAAACCCACATAGACGTCCACACGCATCAGAATAGACGTGTGGTCCCGAGGTCTGTTTATTCAAAGGCATGGGTTGTTGAATCCAATGTATTTCGAGAATTATATGGTCCCCCATATTCCAATGAGTTGTAAATATCTCAAAAGTATTTGGATATGAGTGGGGCATGTCCATTCAAATTATCATAAAGATTGAAAAGAAAGTATTTGTAACTATGTCATGATAATATAAAGAAAGCCCTACTTTTCTCTATGTCAATATGATTGAAAATCTATGTTATGAATTAAATACCCTAAGTCAATATTGCAAGTAATTGTCCAAAGGCAGCATTAGTTGGGGGTATGAATGAAAGCTCCCATTTTTCAAAACAACTTACATGTTTATGGTTCTATTTTTGCTTAATTCAATTACTTTCAGTCATCTAAGAAGACCATGCTTGAATAAGATTATACAAGTTCCACATCATTATACAAAATATTGTTTTTGAAGATTTTTGAACATTTATTAACCACCTAAAATATCTTACTAGGTGTCGAGAGAAATGGTTGTGGGACTTCGTATGAGAGGAAATGGCGATGGGAATTGATTGATAAGGTTAGGCTTGAAGGTGGTAGCCTTGTGACTAGACATAGGTCACAGGTTCGAATTTCCTCAGTTCAGTTCGTACCCGGTTATTCTTTCGATGCAAATTATAGATTTTATCTATTTTCCTTTGTTAACTTTATGTATCACTTTATGTGTTTTATTTATTTTCCTTTTTTAACATTATGTATCCCCTTGTGATAATCAGAATTGTTAATATCGAGTCACTCGAGAATGAACGTAAATAGGATTTCCATGGAAATCTATTCCATCCAAACCTATCAAGTGTACTTTTATGTGAAAAATATTCTTGTAACAAAGCGATGAAAGATCTTAGAAGCAAATGTAACAAAGCCCTGAAAGAAGTTCACGTAACATAGTGGTTTGTGTTTGTAGGAATCCTTCAATTTACAGGGTGAAAATCATGGCCATAGAGCTGCCACAGTTCAGAGACGTCAAAATTGCTGACATAAAAGTGCACTTGATTGGTTTGGAATATGGAATATATTACAGTTGAAATCCTCTTTATGTTCATTCTAGAGTTTTGAGAAAACTAGAGATATATGAAACGATGCATTATGACAGTCTGACTTCACAGTCGCCTCTTGAAATCAAGGTAAGACTAGTTGGATACGGCGGGGCAAGTTCATATGATAGGGGGAGTAGTTGGAGCAAATGAAGTAAAAGTTCATTTGCTTCGACTACTCCGACTATTGACTGATCTTGATATTGTGTCTTGTAAATTATCCTTGTACCTTGCCATCTTCATCAAGATTTTGCTGTTGGTTTTTTCATGCTAAAATGCTCCCCCTTATGCTACTTCAAACTTCAACAAGGTTCTGTCAAGTAAATTCATAAAAGGTAAGCATGCATCATCATTCCATACTCCATCAAATATCTCGCTCTCTCTCATTTTTTTTTGAATCATGCTTACTGCCTCTCCATCCTCCCTCTTCTACAACATTACCATTTTCAAGCAACAAACTCCACAAATGCTTGGATTTCTCAATCATCTCCTCATTTTGTTTTTTTTTTAATGCAAGAACTCCTCTATTGAAATCATATTCAACACAATGTTGCTCTACTTCATCTCCACTCTTTTCCATAAACTCTTATGATACGACTGCTATATTTTTACTTTGGTTTTATCCACTCTGTTTTCTTTTGTTGCACTTTCAAATTCATCTGCAATGATATCAACACACTACACATTATGGGAATAAGACATTCACATTTGCATCTTCCACTACTACATCTAATTAAATATCATCTCTTTGCAACTCCACCATTGTAACACCACTCTCTTCTATAGTGTCATGTTCTACAACAACACCACTCACTATTGCAACATCTATCCATTACAACTTTTCCATTGTTTCTTGAGTTTCTTGTACAAGCTCGACCTTTACCCCCAATCTTTTCCTTATTGTATTTTGCTACAATTAATTCTTATACACCTTTATTTGGAATTATATCAACATACACTTCCAAACAATATTTTTTTTTTTTTTTAAATTTCCCAATGGTGTCGGATAACCGATGGCCATAACAAAGACAACCAACGACTTTGCCATAGATTCGACGGCAAATGACGTTGGTGCTCAACCATTTTCAAGTGGGATGGGAATCCGTTTTCTGACCTCCACAGTGCACAAAACCGACTACTTTACCATAGATCCGATGACAAAAGACGTCGGTGCTCAACCATTTTCAAGTGGGATGGGCGTCGTTTTTTCAACCTCCGTAGTGCACAAAACCGACGACTTTGCCATATATCCGACACCAAAAGACATCAGTGCTCAACCATTTTCAAGTGGGATGGGAGTCGGTTTTTCGACCTCCATAGTGCAAAAAACCGATGAATTTGCCATAGATCCGACGCCAAAAGACGTCGGTGCTCAGCCATTTTTAGTTTTGAGTGGCGTTGGTTATCCGATGGAAGTAGTGAAAAATACCGACGAGTATGCCATAGATCCGACAGAAAAAAGACATCGGATCCAAGACATTTTCAATTGTGACGGGCGTCGGTTATCCGACGTCCGATGGTGTCGAAGAACCGACGATGTCCGAGACATAGGTTTTAATCCGAATTTGGACCGACATTAAAAAAATACTGAGATTTTTGGATAGTCGACCACAAGATGTAGAAAATCCAACTTTGTGGCCGTCGGATTTTGGGTCCAAAAAACCTAGTGAGGAATGCACACCGATCTGAATCAAGTAGTGTCTTCCCACAGTATGAGGTCCATATTGAGGCATGGAGATATTGAATGGGATGCTGAATGTTGCATCACTTCACCCAAACCAAAAGTAAAGATTTCAAAACATCCAAAAGAGATAAGGCAGCTACTACACAAATATGAAAAGGTTTTTGGAGACCTTCCTCTTGGAAGGCCACTTGATAGAGGAATTGAGCACAACATTGTTTTGGAGGTGGGAAATTCACCTATACAAATCCCACCATATAGACATCCCAAAAATTTCAAAGAGGAGATTGAAAAGGATATTCAAGAGCTCTTGGAATTGGGACTCATTAGACCAAGCTCTAGTCCCTATGCTTCTTCAGTTGTTTTGGCAAAGAAAAAAGATGGGACCTTGAGAATGTGCATTGATTTTAGAGCCCTAAACAAGAAGAAAATCAAGAATAGATATCCCATCCCAAGAATAGATGAGCTCATGTATGAGCTACATGGAGCAAAATTCTTCTAAAAAATTGATCTTAGATCTTGTTACCCTCAAATTCGAATGAAGGAGGAGGATGCATAGAAAACAACTTTCAGATGTCACTATGGCCATTTTGAGTTTCTCGTCATGCCTTTGGTTTGACCAATGCTCCAGCCACATTTCAATCATGCATGAATCAAATATTTGCAAACAGCTCCGTAAGTTTGTTTTGGTTTTCTTTGATGACATTTTGATTTACAACAAAACATGGTAGGAACACTTGCACTATCTAGAAGTTGTCTTGAAAATTTTGCATGAACAATATTTGTTTGCTAAGTTGTCCAAGTGTGAATTTGGGTTGAAATAAGTTTATATCTTGGGAACATCATTGGGAAAGATGGAGTGAAGGTGCACTTGGAAAAAATAAGAGCTATTCTTGAATGGCCATCACCCAAAAACATCACAACATTGAGAGGCTTCATTGGAATATGCACTTAATATAGAAAGTTTGTGAAGGGGTTTTCCAAATTGACTGCTCCACTTACTGATTTGACAAAGAAAGCTGATTTCAAATGGGATGAAGAGGCTGAAAAGTCTTTCCAAAGAATGAAATAGGTAATAAGTAGTTGTCCAATACTTGCATTACCTGATTTTTCTAAACCATTTGTCTTGGAATGTGATGCATCAGGAGAAGGGATATGGGCGGTCCTAAAGCAAAATCAACACCCCATAGATTTTGAGAACAGAAATTTGCAGCCACATGAGAAGATATACTCTATTTATGACAAAGAAATGTTAGCCATGATGCATGCCTTGACCAATTTTAGACAATACTTGGTGGGAAACAAGTTTGTAGTCGAAACTGATCATAACAGTTTGAAGCATTTTCTCACACAAAAGGACCTCAATGAAAGGAAACAAAAGTGGGTAAGAAAAGTCCAAGATTTTTATTTTGGCATTGAATATGTTAAGGAGAAGAATAATATTGTAGCAGATGCATTATCTAGAAGACCATCATTTTCTGTTATGGACATTTCAAAAGATTGGAAAAATATGCTAATAGTTGAATATGGCAAAGATAGTTTTGCTTGTGATGCGTTAGATGGGGTCAAAGGTGACGATAGGTACAAGATTTTGGATGGTATAAACTACTATAAGGATAGAATATACTTGGTTCATGGTTCGAATCTCAAGCATAAGATTTTGAAGAAAGCTCATGATTCTCCTTTAGTAGGCCATTCTGGTTTTTTCAAAACATATAGGAAATTAAGGGAAATGTTATTTTGGAAAGGGATTAAAGAAGATGTTATAAAATATGTGAATGAATGCAATTTATTTCAGAAAAACAAATTTGAACATACATATCCTGCTGGTCTCTTGCAACCATTGCCCATTCCACAACAAAAATGGGAAAGTGTCTCCATGGATTTCATCACAGGTTTTCCCAAGGATTTGGGTAAGGATTGCATTTATGTTGTGGTGGATAGACTCACAAAATTTGATCATTTATTTGCTGTTACATCATCTTTTATTGTTGCATAAGTGGCTGGCCTATTCTTTAAAGAAATTTTCGGATTGCATGGACTTCCCAAGAACATTGTGAGTGATTGAGATAGCATATTTATGAGTGCCTTTTGGAAAGAACTTTTCAAGTTGGTGGGAAATCAATTGACTCCAAGCACAAGCTATCATATTCAAACTGATGGCCAAACAAAGAGAGTGAATCAATGGTTGGAGGGGTACTTGAGGAACTATGTTGGTGAGCAACACAAAAAAGGGTGAAATGGCTACACTTGGGTGAGTTTTGCTACAACACTACTTTCCATATGTCCATTGGCATGTCTCCTTTAAAAGCACTTTATGCTTATGAAGCACTCACATTTTTTGAGCACATATTTGGTGATAGTAGAGCCCCAAAAGCCAAGGATTGGGTGGAGGAAAGTCAAGAGATTTTGAAACTTCTAAAAGACAATTTGAAGGTTGCCCAAAATCAATAGAAACAATATGTGGATCAAAATAGGGTGGAAAGAACTTTTCAAGTGAATGATTTGGTCTATTTGAGGTTACAACCATATAAACAAACATCCTTGAAGGTGAAAGGATCAGAAAAACTCAAACCAAGATATTATGGTCCATATAAGGTAGTTCGAAAAATTAGAGAGGTGGCTTATGAGTTGGAACTTCCGAAAGGAAGGAAAATCCACAATGTATTTCATGTTTCATGACTTAAGAAGGCTATTGGTCAGAAAATATCTGTTTCAGAAACCCTCCCTCCATTAGATGATGAAGGACAACTCATACCTATTCTATAAATTGTTTTGAAGACAAGAGAAAGGAAATTGAGGAGCAAAACCATAAGGGATTATTTGGTACAATGGAAATATTTTTCAAGTGAGGATGCCACATGGGAGGAGGAAATTTTTTTGTAGCATCATAATTTGGAATTGCTTGAGGGCAAGCAATCTTGGGTGGGGAGGACTGTAATGTCCCCATTAAAATAAATCTCAAAAAGAGAAAATTCCACCAATATACTAGTTTCCTAGGTTGGGGTGGAAACATTAGATTTGGAATAAGGGAACTATAAAAACCCAAATGGAAATTAGTTTGACCAAATATATTAAATGGGGAATAAATAAATAAATAATATATGAAAATAAGGTGGCACTTGGTCATGAGGGAACATGGGATATGTGGGACCCATTTAAGCAAGATTCCCCATGCCACATGGCACTCCACTCTCACCCATTCGAATCCTAGGTGGAGTCCACATTATTGGAGAATTTGGAAGGTCAATATACTTGGAATGACTCAATGAAGGTCGAATTGGAGTGGAAGAGTAACTCACATGGAAGAGGAAGAGACATTTAAGAGAAATTGAGACACTTGGGATAGATTCCCTAGCTTCTATGACAACAATGATGAAGATGCTATGACACCTATGACACAAATAAGACCTGATTGCTGACATATGACATAAATGACATGTCAAGGCTAAAATATCCTCCAAGAGGGTGCACAAGGGAGTTAGGGCAGCCAAAGAGTCACCCATTCAAATTGACTAAAGGAGGAAGCTAGGAATGGAGGGACAAGTGGCACACATTGGAATCTCTTCCCAATTCGAGTTGGAATGAATCTCATGGATGGAATTCGAGTTAAGGAAGCCTTTGGAAGTTTAAAAAGTCAGTAACCAAGAAGGAGAGCATATTTTGATCATTTATCATTTTTCATATTGGAGAGCATAGCTCGTCCATGCTTGTGGAGTGTTTACTCTACTTGCCTTAGTACCAATTTCAAGGGTGAAAGATTCCCATCCTAATTGGAAATTGGAGAGGCCATTCAGAAATTTCATTTGGAGATAAAATGGATTCATTTGTTTCAGGTTGAAGCTATAGGGAAGCTCGTGACATTCTCATCCTCAACTTGCTTCCACACCTTTCTCACTTTTCTTTTCATATTTTGGATCTTGGAGGAAGGGCACACTTGGTGAGATGATGTTCTCTTGGGGGAGCTCTTTTGGACCCATGTATTTGTATTCTGGTATATAGAATCTATATTTAACTCTCAGAAGACTCTCAGGTCTAAATACCAAGTGGAATTATGTAAAAATACCAAAAAATGCATAAATGATTCCATTTTCCCTACATCTTGTTATGAAAGCTTGAAGTTTCTCTATTTCGACTTGTATCAGTTCATCTCTATGATTTTATAATGTATGGAGGGTCATTAATATCTGGAATAAGTTTCATATGCATTTCATAAGCCTTTGGAACATAAATATTGAATTTCATAGCAAGTGGTGAAGTTTACTAGCATTCCCCCCTATGTGAAGACATGTCCAAAAACCTCTGATTTATGGGAGTTGAATAAGCCTTTAGAAACTGATTGATGATGTATTTTGGAGCCCATTTAAGTCCTTTAATAGTACCATGTCTCTGTTCTTAAATTTGGGAATGTGGTATAGCATTTGGACATCCATCTTTGACCACTACCCTTAGGGAATTTGAACCTCAATTTGACTAGTAAATTGCCCTATCTTTCCCTAATTGTAATTGAATGTTGTAGAAGTCTTTTGAGAGTGTAAAAGAATACATAAGCCCCATTTTTATGTCTTAATACCTTCCAAACACATTCAGAACCAATTCGGAAGCATTTGGAGCCATTTGGAGGCATTTGGTTCAATACTAGTCTAAGGGTCGAATTGGCCAAAATTTGCAATTTTTCCTAGTTTTTACAAATTCATTAAAAGGGACACTAAATCCATCAATAAATATTCAAATATGTTTTCAAGATATATTGAGAATACAATCTATAATATATCGTCATATTGGAAGATGATAAATAGATTATGACAAAATATTTCAGTGTTAGGGGTATAGATAATTTGTTTTGCATAGTCAATACACAGACCAGAGAAAACAATTCATTGAAAAGAAATACTCAAGAAGTATGAACCTATTTTTTTGGTTGTAATAGATGTAGAACATGTTGGCAAGAAAGTACTAGACATAAATGGTAACTTTTCATCATAAAAATTCCAAACAAATTGAATTTCCATAGGGAACAACTTTGTGGCAAGGGGAAGACAAATAAAGCTGAATGTAGTCATATATAGACAATGAGAACATCATATGCTTTCCTCACCATTTCTTTTCTTTCCTTTTCTTCAATTTTAGTCATCTTTTGAAGCACTTCAGTTAAAACCAACAACAATTTTGGGGCATGTTAATGTCTAAGAAAGGACCGGTATTCCTCTAGGAAAAATTCTGGCTTCTACTAAGTTATGGCAGCTTCTTGACATGAAGTGTTATTTAAATATGCTCAATATAGAAATGAAGTATCCTCTTGCCTTGAAAATTACCCTTGGAGAGCAGAAACCTAATCATAAATGCAATATAACAAATGTGACTATGTTCTCTCCCTATAATATGCCCTCCCCACCCTATTTTCCCATCCTCTAGGACAACTTCCAACTTCTATTGAACTATGAAAACCCCTTGACAAAAAATGTTAACAAATATCCTCAACAGAGGAATGTAGTCTCCTCTTATGTGGAACAACCCCCTTGGAAAGAAGAAACTTAGTCATAAATGCAATCTAACAAATGGGACTATGATCTCTTCTTGTAATATGCCCTGTCCCCACCCTTTCCTTCCCCCAACCTCCTCCCACTAATAAAAAGGAAAAAAGTTCAAAAACCCGAAATCCTCAAAAAATTCCTATAAACACTAGGAACTGTTATGAGGAACTTTTCGGATCTGAAAATTTCTAGAAAGTTTCTCGTCCATTTTCATCAGGGGAAGTTTTCAAGAAAATATATATTTGATAAATTATTGGATCATTATATTCCCTTCAAGAAAATAGGGAAAAAATGAAAAAAAGTGAATTGGATTTAAAAAAAACCTTGATATATACATACTGAAATATAGACTATAAATATTGGGATGCACACATAATTGAGTAATAAAATATTCAATTAGAAACTATGTCAATGCTCAACCATTAGGTATAAGAGTGAAAACATAAAAATAATTCCATTTGACACCTTTATCATATGTGTCTATTTGTTTGTCTGACAATAATTATATGTGTTCATAGATGACTAAACTAGGTCAATTTGACTTTAAAGTACAATTCATAGTGATAATGTGGGAGTGTGGATGGAAACTCTTAGCCTAAAAAATAAGTGCACCGAGCAGAAATCCCTCACCTCAACAAGAACAAGATAGGTGTGAAAAAGACCAAAGCAAAGAAAACTGAGGGAGTAGGTCCTGAAGAAACCACTATGAGAACAAATATATACCATGCAATGATATGTGGGGGATGAAACCAAGCAGGAAATAAAAAAATGAAGTCCAACCATATAAAATGTTAATGGTTGGCTCACCTCCCAAGCGTGGGGAGGTAATCTTAGAAATCTGTTAGGATTGGGTGTGGATACATGTAGAGATGTGATGGTAAGGTGGGGTACTGAATCACCAAAAAAGGAAAATATTGTGATCCATAAATGATTGGTTTCCATTTTGTCATGTCCCTTTTTAAGAATTTTCACAAACTAGGAAAAATTGCAAATTTTATCCAATTCAATGTAAGACTAGTCTTGACACTACTGCTTCCGAATGATTCCAAATGCTTCTGAATGGGGTATGAATGAGTTTGTAAGGTATTAAGACATATAAATGAGGTTAATGGATTCTTAAAAACCCTTAAAACACTTTTTCAACATTCATTTACAATCTGGACAAAGTAGGGGGAATTACTAGTAATTTCGAGCTTCAAAACCCCCAAGGGTAGTGGACAAAGATGGCTTCCCAAATGATGTTAAAACCTTCCTAATTTCTGAACATAGGTATGGTAATGATAAATGTATTTAATTATATCCCTAATGTATCCTTAATTAGTTCTTAGGGCCTTCTGCAACTGCTTTAAATCATATGTTTATATGTAGATTTCACATAGGGGGAAAAGCTAGTAATTTTCACCATGTGTTATGAAATTCGAATTTTAGGTGCCAAGGGATTATGTTATGTTAATTAAACTTTGTTAGAACTTTAATAAAACTCCATAAATCAACAAAATCACATATAGAAACTCATACAACTCGAAATAATGTCTCTTCAAACTCCAACAACAAGATCTAGGGGAAATGGCATCATTTATGCATTGCTTGGTAATTTTACATAAATTCACTTGGTATTTAGACCTGAGAGTCTCATGAGAAGTAAAAAATATTATATATATCATATTACAAATATATGGGGCCTCAAGAGATATTCCAAAGAGTTCATCACCTCAACAAGTGCGCCTCTCCTCAAGGAGCAAGAATATGCCAAGAAATGGAAGAATGGTTGTAGAAGAAAGTTGAAAGAGATGTGAGCATGGAATGCCCTGTCGCTTCAACCTGTAACAAAAGAATCCATTTTAGATCCAAATGAAAGGTATTAATGGCCTTTCCAATTATCAACTAGGATGTGAATCCTTCACCCTCGAAATTGGTTAGTAGCACTCCACTAGCTCTCCTCTCAAATGGAAATTCTGAAAATGATCAAAAGCCACCATCATTATTTTTTATTGTATTTTATAAACTTATAAGGTCCTCCATGGGTCGAATTCCTTCCAAGATATTCATGCCAACTCAAGCTGGGAAGAGATTCCAATGTGTGCCACTTGTCCCTCAAATTCTAGCCCCCTCCTCCGCCAAATTCGAATAGGTGTCTCTTTGGCTTCCCTAACTCCCTTGAGTGCCCTATTCGAGGCTATTTTTATCCCTGACATGTCATATATGTCATATGTCATCATTCAGGTCTAAGTTGTGTCATAGGTGTCATAGCATCTTCATCATTGTTGTCATAGAGATAGGGAATCTAGTTCAAGTGTCCCACTAGCTCCAAAATGCCTCTTCCTCTTTCATGGGAGTTACTTTTCCACTCCAATTCGACCTTAATTGAGTCATGCCAAGTATATTTACCTTCCAACTCATCCCAATAATGTTGGGCTTCTTATGGATTTGAAATGACGAGAGGAGGATGCCACGTGGAATAGAAAATCTAGCTTGTGTGGGTCCCACATCCTCCACGTGTCTTCATGATCAATTGCCACTTTGATTTTACCTCGTATTTATTTATTTAGCTCCTTTATTAAATATTTATGCCATTCTAATGTCCAAACATCATTTATTATCCCCCTTATTTCAAATCCCAAAGCTTCCATCCCGAACCTAGGGAGCTAGTAATTTTCCTCCATGACAGTTCATTTGGATGGGTATATTACAAACTTTGAATTGTGAATTTCTCTTAATGTGACCCACCTTGTCCATTTGTATATAATTTCACATTATTACTAACTTGGACTTCATTCTTGGCAATTATTTAACCCTTAGCATCAATTTGACAAACCATCAAGAGTATGGCCAAGGGCCTTAGGCCATTGTGACCCAATGCAAAATTTTGGGACATGACAAATCCTCCATTCCCAATATTGCTTGTACTCAAGCAATTTCAACACATGTATGTGGAAGAACTTGCTTTCTTTCCAAAATTTTGCTTCACAAAAATTCTCTTTTGGAACCTTGAGTAGAGTCACCCATGCGCTACAATTGTGTGTTTCCAAAAGCAAGGAGATGTGGATTTTATTTTCATTTTGATATCCCTTGTAACATCACCACTAAACACCAAAATGTTAATTAAATCCATCAAAACCATGTTTGCACAATTACTCTTTACCTCTTTCATATTTTGGAAACCCCTTCTGATACCTCTGTAATTCTCGGAGTTGCCACTGAGTTGCCCAACTTTCAGTCTTCGAGATCCCATGAATATTTTAGAGAGGAACCACCATGATTGTTGCTGCACTACTCTGATTAAAATCACTTTATTAAGTGGGGAATCCATCTCCCATACTGCTTGTTTCCAAAAAAAATTGAAGTCAATGAAACTAAAAATTATCCTAGGGTCCCATTGTTTGTATTGCACTCCAACAATTAAGAGTGCTCTCCAACCCATACCATCAGGAAAGAGAATTCCTGTATCCCATTTTCTTGTATGCATTATTCCAAACACCATGAGTACAAAATATATATCATCAAAGGACATAACAACATAATAAAAATGTACATCAAGGAGGTGCCTCATCAAAGAATCATGAAAGTGCTTATACCTCCAAGTAAGTAAACCACCCTTTGCCAAGTGCATACAAGCTTCAAGTGACCAATCAAATCTGATCCAATGAAATAGGTGAGGATCCCATGTCCTATATTGCTGCTCCAAAAGGATGTAAGATGCATCAAAATAATCAACCATGTGTTCTTTCATCCAATAAGTGAATGAAGAACCTCCACTAAAATATGAACCAAGTAGGGAGCAGAGAAAACAAAAAGCTTGCAAGGTGCTCACATAAGTAGAATTTGTGTGCCCATGAACATGTGTATCATCACGAAATAAAAAAGGATGCTATTGTCAATAATAATTTTCTCCAATCATATATCTCTTCACCCAAGTAGTGGATGAATTTCCTCCAATATCAATTGAACTAAGCAAGGAGCAAGGAAAATCATGAGTCTTCAAGTGACTCAAGTGAACATCATAAGTGCATCCATGTGGATGTGTCTCATCATAAGGTAACAAGGGATGCTGCTGCAAATGTAAATAAGACATGGATCTAATAATGTCATCATATAAAGGAGAGATAAGAGTTTCATGCTACTCATGTGGCACCATAAAAAATAAACCTTTCACCCATACTTCATTAGGATGAATGCCGCAAAATATGGAAGTGTAGGATGTAGGAGAATGAACCAACTCACCCAAATGATCCGAAAGTGCAGAAGTTTCCTCATGTGAATGCTCCATAATGGTAGGATCATGCACCTCCCTCAAAAGTGAAAACTCTCCTCGTAGGCTGGTTCCAAGGTAATGGAATAATACACTTCTTCAAAAATTGTGTCACCATTTCCAAGAGGAAACTCAAGTTCCTCTTCCACCACATCAAGTGATTGAGTCTCATCAAGCTCATATTAAAACACATCAAGCACATGCAAATTTCAATATTTCTCATGATATCCCATGTCATGATAATCCTCCATGCAATCTACCATATGACAATTTGGAACATAGGAGGAAGAACAAGTATATTGCAACCTTTCAAGAAGTTGCTCATTTTGAATTTTGAGTTTATGAATATCCTCATTATTCTTCAAGTATGCATCATGTAATAATTCATTAAACTCAACCAAATTGTTTCTATCAAAAAGCAAAGACATGAAATTACCTTTGATTTTGCACATTGCTCTTTGAATCTTCTCCATGTCTTCAAGGAAGGATGGATCCTTCAATGAAGAAACTCTCCAACAAGAATTTGACTGAGTGTCATGGAGTATGCTAAGGGTATCTTGGATCTTCTTTTCATTCATATTCAAGGACCCTTCAAGAAAATTTGGCTCTTGCAAATGAACCTCCTCATCTTCTTCCTTCTTGCTTGGACCAACTTCATGAAGATCAAATGGTGATGGGGAAGTTGATCTTGGTTCTTCTTCAACTACTACAAGGTATTCATTCTCATGCTTAATGGAACTTTGGCTTGCAGCAACACTTTCAAAAGTGATCTCTATGTCACCAACATATATGTGTGAGCACCCATCAGTAGGAACTCCTTCATAGTTCAAGCATCCATCAGTAGATGCTCCTTGATTCATGTCCAAGGTAGAATGTGTCTCGAAATGATCTTCAATATTTTCAATAGAATCTTCTTCAAGTTCATGGGATGTATCTTCATATTTCTCCTTCAAGCAATTTGATTCACTTTGCCCCTTCGTTTCCTTAAGATCAATACATTTGGAATCTCTTTTTGAAGAAAACCCAAAAACTCTCATCAAGTGGGAAATATATGCATTCCTTGAAGGTTTAGATATTTTACTACTCTTTTCACCCACACACATATGATTTTCTCTCCAAGGTCTTTTACAAGAATGGCATAAACCTTTCTTTACTAACTCCACATCTTCATCTTTGGGCCTATTTGCAAACACCCATTCAACAAAGTCTTCAAAAGGAGGGGATTTTTTTGTATTTCCCTTGTACAAATCAAGATATTTCTGATATTGTTGGGGCAAGGTTTTATATGTTGCTCTCCATCTTTGTAACTCATTCATAGGATTATCCTTTGGTAGTGTGAAACAATCATCTTTATCATACATAGGGTCATAATAATAATCTTCATTCCTCATGAAGTTTTAAGAAGTGTTGCATGATGGCACCTCTTCCTCGAACCATTCACATTCTGCTTCATATTGCTCACAATGATCTTCATACTGCTCATAAGAATTATACTCATAGGAGCCATCATAATAGTAAGACATGGCTGAAAAATTATTCTCCAATGTATGATTTTAATTAACAGGTGCAAGGACCATGCTCTGATACCACTGTAATGTCCCTTTTTAAGAATTTTTACAAACTAGGAAAAATTGCAAATTTTACCCAATTCGAATGTAAGACTAGTCTTGACACTACTGCTTCCGAATGATTCCAAATGCTTCCGAATGGGGTTTGAATGAGTTTGGAAGGTATTAAGACATATAAATGAGGTTAATGGATTCTTAAAAACCCTTAAAAAACTTCTGCAACATTCATTTACAATATGGACAAAGTAGGGCGAATTACTAGTAATTTCGAGCTTCAAAACCCCCAAGGGTAGTGGACAAAGTGGCTTCCTAAATGCTGTTAAACCATTCCTAAATTCTGAACAGAGGTATTGTAATGATAAATGGGTTTAATTATCTCCCCAATGTGTCCTTAATTAGTTCTTAGTGACTTCTTCAACTCCTTTAAATCATATGTTTATATGCAAGATTTCACATAGGGGGAAAAGATAGTAATTTTCACCATGTGTTATGAAATTCGAACTTTAGGTGCCAAGGGATTATGCTCTATTAATGAAAATTCTTCAGAAATTTAATAAAACTCCATACATCAACAAAATCATAGAGAGAAACTCATACAACTCGAAATAATGTCTCTTCAAACTCCAACAACAAGATCTAGGGGAAATGGCATCATTTATGCATTGTTTTGTAATTTTACATAATTTCACTTGGTATTTCGACCTAAGAGTCTCATGAGTAGTAAAAATGGAGTATATATATCACATTACAAAAATATGTGTTCTCAAGAGCTATTCCAAAGAGTTCATCACCTCAACAAGTGCGTCTCTCCTCAAGGAGCAAGAATATGCCAAGAAATGAACGAATGGTTGTAGAAGCAAGCTGAAAGAGATGTGACCATGGGCCGCCCTATAGCTTCAACCTATAAAAAAAGACTCCATTGTATCTCCAAATGAAAGGTCTGAATGGCCTTTCCAATTACCAACTAGGATGGGAATCTTTCACCCTTGGAATTGGTCGAAATTGGTGCTAAGGTAAGTAGAGTAGCACTCCACTAGCTCTCCTCTCAAATGCAAATTCTGAAAAAGATCAAAAGCCACCATACTGATTTGTTATTGTCTTTTATAAACTTCTAAGGTCCTGCATGGGTCGAATTCCTTCCAAGAGATTCATGCCAACTCAAGTTGGGAAGAGATTCCAATGTGTGCCACTTGTCCCTCCAATTCTAGCCTCCTCCTCCACCAAATTCGAATAGGTGTCTCTTTAGATTCCCTAACTCCCTTGAGCGCCCTCTTGGAGGCTATTTTTAGCCCTGGCATGTCATATATGTCATATGTCAGCATTCAAGGATGATTTGTGTCATAGGTGTCATAACATCTTCATCATTGTTGTCATAGAGCTAGGGAATCTAGTCCAAGTGTCCCACTAGCTCCAAAATGCCTGTTCCTCTTCCATGGGAGTTACTCTTCCACTTCAATTTGACCTTAATTAAGTAATTCCAAGTATATTGACCTTCCAACTCATCCCAAGTGTTGGTTGTGGATCCTGATCTTCCAGTCTCATAAATGATGATTTAGCTGTGTTTGTACCCAGGTTTTGTTATGATCTCGACACGCGCAACAGGGGGTCCTTGGGAGTGGACCCGAAAGAAATTTTTGTTATGGGTTGTTTTTTCACCAACAGATTATGGGCCCATGGTTTTGCGTAACCCGTGGTATTTTCCCATTGTATTCCCCTTTATAAGAAAGACATTTTAATACGGCTATGGTTGATATATTAGGTATTATGCATTGTAAAGATATTCGAGATCGTAAAAGAGAGACTGTGAGACAGTGAAGAGGAAGTGCAGCGGATGTGCTGCAAGTTGTATCCCTTCATTTGATGGATGGTATAATAATAAGGACTAGGAATTTCAGTGTGGAAGTAGCCCATCTTGGGTGAACCATGATATATTGGTGTCTCTCTTGTAATGTGTTTGTGTGATTATATTTGCATCTTGTTTATTGTTATTGCTCTGCGATCCTGTTTTTCTAACAATTGGTATCAGAGCCAAAGGTCTATTTGGTAGATAAACCCGCAGGAAACTAGGGTTTCTGGTTCGAGTGGGAGCAATGGCGAAAAAAGGAAAGTTTAAGGTCAAGAAATTTAATGGCCAAAACTATAAGTTATGGAAGATGCAAATAGAGGACTATTTGTACGAGAAGGATCTATTCCTACCGTTGGGAGGAAGAGCAAAGCAACCGACGACTATGAAGGACGAAGAATGGGAGGTTCTTGATAAAAAGGCACTGGGAACAATACGGCTGTCCCTGGATTCGTCGGTGGCTTTCAATATATCAAAAGAAAAGATAATGGAGGGTTTGATGAGTGCATTGGGTAAGCTGTATGAAAAATCCTCGACCTCTAACAAGGTATTTTTAATGAAGCATTTATTTAATATGAAGATGTCTGAAGGTGGATCTATTGCTGATCGTTTAAATGAATTTAATACGGTTACAAATCAACTAAGTTCTGTAAGTGTGAACTTTGATGATGAGGTTAGGGCTCTTCTAATCTTGTGTTCATTGCTAGAAAGCTGGAATGGATTGGTCATGGCTGTTAGTAACTCTGTCTTTGGTTCAAACACCTTGATATTTGATGATGTTGTTAGTGTTATTATTAGCGAGGAAATGCGAAGAAAAAACACAGGTGAGACATCAGGTAGTGCATTGACCATGGAGAGAAGGGGAAGACAAAATGAGAGAGGAAAGAGCCAAGGTAATCGTAGCAAGTCTAAATTGGGCAGATCCAAGTCCAGACTAGGAAAGATAGAGTGCTGGAACTGTGGAAAGAAAGGACATCTGAAGAAAGACTGCAGATCTCTAAAGAAGAAAGGATATGGACAACAGGAAACTACCCAGGAAGCAAATGTAGCAGGCGATGTGTTACAAGATGCTTTGATTCTTGCATAAGATAATACTAGTGATTATTGGGTAGTAGATTCAGGGGCTTCATGTCATGCTACACCCCATAGGAAATATTTTCATGATTATGTTCCAAGCGATTTTGGACATGTTTTATTGGGTGATGATGAGCCATGTAAAATTGTTGGAATGGGTAAGGTATGGATAAAATTTAAGAATGGAATTGAATGGCTGCTGAAAGATGTAAGGCATATTCCTGCTATGAAAAGAAATCCGATCTCAACAGGGAAGTTGGGAGATGGCGGCTCCTTATATACATTTGGAGAAACGTGGTGGAAAATCACTAAAGGATCAATGGTGATAGCGAAAGGAGACATGGTAGGTACGTTGTATTTATGTCCTCATAATACTGACCATTCTATCTCTTTAGCTTCCACAGGAAAAGATACAACATTGTGGCATCATAGGCTTGGCCACATGAGTGATAAGGGGATGAAGATTCCCCACTCAAGGAATTTGCTACCAGATTTGAAGCAGGTAAGTTTGGAATTCTGTGAGAACTATTGTTTATGGAAAACATAAGAGAGTCATATTTCTCGGGGTTAGGAAACAAAAGAAGAATGAAAATTTAGAGCTTGTGCATACAGATGTATGGGGACCGACTCAGGTACAATCTCTTAGTGGCTCTCATTATTATGTTACATTTATTGATGATGCAACTAGAAAAACTTGGGTTTATTGCATTAGACATAAATCTGATGTGTTTGCTACTTTTAAGAAGTGGATAGCTTTGGTTGAGAATGAGATAGGAAAAAGGTTGAAGTGTCTCAGACCTGATAATGGAGGTGAGTACTGCGGCAAGGAGTTTGATTGTTATTGTTCATACCATGGGATTCGTAGAGAGAAGATAGTCCTAGGAACACCACAAGAAAATGGTGTGTCAGAAAGAATGAATAGAACAATCATGGAGCGTGCAAGGTGTATGAGATTGCATGTAGGATTGCCCTTACAATTTTGGGCAGATGGTGTAAATACTACCGTTTATTTAATAAACAGAGGGATTTCAAGTGCTTTGGATGGTGGTATTCCAGAGGAGGCATGGACAGATAAAAAGGTAAATTAATCATTTCTTAGAACTTTTGGTTGTGAAGCATTTGTCCATATTGATAAAGAAAATAGAACAAAGCTTGAAGCTAAATCCAAGAAATGTACCTTTATTTGATATGGGGTTGATGATTTTGGTTATCGCTTATGGGATTTTGAAAATCACAAAATCATTAGGATTAGAGATGTCATATTCAATGAAAAGGTCATTTATAAAGATCAGTTGCAGGGAAAGAAACAGGAAAAAGAAAACACAGAGTACACAGTACTTGATGAAATTCAAGAAAATGAAGTTTCAAAGGTGCGAGAAAATCAAGAACAACAGCAAGTACCTTAAACTCCTGCAAGTGTAAGAAGATCTACCAGGTTAAGTAGACTCCCTGAACGATACTCTCCTTTAATGTATTATTTATTGATGACTGATACTGGTGAACTAGAATGTTATGAAGAAGCAATGCAGGTGGAAACTAGAAAGAAGTGGGAGTAAGGCATGAATGAGGAGATGGACTCATTGGAAGGAAACCAGGCTTGGGATTTGGTTCAGTTGCCTGCTGGTAAAAGAGCATTGCAAAACAAATGGATTTATAGGTTGAAGGAAGAAGAAGGAGGTAAAAAGCGGTACAAGGACAGACTTGTTGTAAAGGGGTTTGCACAGAAGAAAGGTATATATTTTGATAAAATATTTTCTCCCATTGTTAAGATGACTTCAATTAGGACTATTTTAAGTCTAGTGGCGGTAAAAGATTTGCATCTTGAACAATTAGATGTAAAAACAACATTTCTCCATGGGGATTTGGAGGAAGAGATATATATGCAGCAACCACAAGGGTATGAGGTCAAAGGTATGGAGAATTTGGTATGCAGGTTGAAAAAGAGTTTGTATGGCTTGAAGCAAGCTCCAAGGCAGTGGTATTTAAAATTTGACAGGTTTATGACAGAACAAGGTTATAGTAGAGGTAATTTTGACCAAAGTGTTTATTTCAAGAGGCTAGATAATGGAAGTTATATTATCTTGTTATTGTACGTGGATGAAATGCTTGTTGCAGGGTCTAACATGCAGGAAATAAATGTGCTCAAAAGGAAGTTAGCTAATTCATTTGCGATGAAGGATTTGGGTGCTGCAAAGTAAATCCTTGGTATGAGAATAACAAGAGACAGGAAAATCGCAAATTGACATTGTCTCAGGGTGAGTACATACAAAGGGTGCTTGAGCGGTTCATAATGCAGAATGCAAAACTAGTTAGTACACCTTTGGACAACCTGTTAAGGCTGAAATTTCTCTCTTTTCTATTTATTTCTTTTAGAATTGTTTGAACTTCATTTTCCTTTTATTTATCTATGATTTTGATTATTTTGTTTTCAAGTTTTATTTATTTTTGATTGCTTTTAATTTCTTTTGTTCAAAAACCTTTAAATGGCTTATGTAACATGTTATTTATCTCAAAGTCCTCAATTATATCTATTTTAGCCTTATTATAAAGCTTCTAACCAAGATCTAACCTTTATCCAAAGTGTATTTGTTAAATTGGCTATGTGAGAAGATTCTTGCAGCGCAAAGTTCAAAACAAACCGCTAATGCGCTACAGGAATCCGATATGATGAAAGATTGTGGTTATTTATGTTGAATGGTGACTCGTTATGAGTTATGATGACTTGAGATGCTGAGTTATGATGAATTAAGATGCTAAAATACATATTGAAGTATGATAATAGTTATAAGCTCTATTACGTTTCATCATTGTAAGAGATCAGGGTTTGAAGTGCCATGAGTCAAATTTGGGGATTGTGAAATGCAAAGCTGAAGATATCTGTAGGTGAACCGGGTTAGTTCCACATCTTTGAACATTTGTCATCTCTGCTTTTCCCATAAGCTTAACTAACAAACTTGCAGTGGTAAGATGGCAAGAAGTGGCAAAATTAACAAGGTAGAACCGATGGATACGAAGTGGGATGCGCAATTTCCGAAATGTGCATACTTGTTTAAAGCAATTGGATGGTTCATTTTCTTTGAGAAAGTAACTGGGTTTAATGAAGAGGTTTCGATTTAATTTGAAAAGAATCTGACTGATGATGTTATTAAGTTCAAAACCTTAAGATTTCAGCTAATGGAAGCCTTAATTTCTGAAACTACTGGCATCGCCATGGACAGGGAATTGTGGTTCAAAAAGGTTCCTTTCAAGTTTGACCCAAATCCTTTCTTGCTACCAGGTAATGAAACCCTCAATTGGAGCAATGGAATTCATATAACAAATTTTCAACCATAATGGAGGGAGGTGCTCGACATTATACAAGCTTACATTACACGTGAGGGTAGGTTCTCAATGGTTTTTAAATACCATGTTAGGTTTTTAATGCATCTTAAATTACACTGTAAAATAAATTTTCCCTGCTTCCTGTACAAGAGCATCCAAAAAATCTCAAATAAGGTGAAAGCGCATCCTGAGGATACAAGGTGATCCATTTTTCATCATGGTCTTATAAAGCTAATCATTCAAACAATATTACAGAAGGAAAAGAAGACCTGGGAACATTTTATATTCTGGTATGGATTTGTGGCTAAACAGGACGAGCGTGTAAATAAGAAAAGGTCCAAAAAGAAAGGTAAAAAGGGTAAGGAGGGAGTTCTGATACAAGAAATTTCTAAAAAGCCTTTGTTACAGGACAAATCTAAAAGTCTTGAAAAAAAGGAATAGGTTAATGTAGTTGAAGAAAAAGAAGAACATTGTCAAGAAGAGCAAGAACACTGTCAAGAAGTTCAAGAAATAGAGAAGACAATTAGTCTTATTGCTGAACAAGTTCAAAGTCCAATCACACCAAAATAGAGTATAGTTGAGAACCTAGTTTCACAGACTTCTGCAGAAGATACAAAGAATGAAAGTTTGTAGGTTATGGATTTAGAAGCAGATGCAAACCTCCTCATGCAGTTAAGAGAATCAAGTTGGAAGTTTAGAACAAGATCAGCTATGAGAAATAATGTGGAAAAAGATTCAAGTTCTAATAAGAAAACAGAAGAGATAACTGTAATCCAAAGTTCTTCAAGTGATGAAGATGAAGTAGAGAAAGATGAGTCAAATTCTTAGCAGAACCAGATGAGTTTACAGCAGGATTGTACAAAGATAGAAGAAGCATATGTAGAAGTAAACAGAGTCGAAGAGGAACAAATCATTCTCAAGATGGAACAAGATAAGTTTGCAATTGCAGAAAGAATGGCAAAGGATGAAGATGGAGAAGATTTAATCTTCAGAAAACTAGATATTCCACCTTTCACATCTCAAGACCCTACTTTGCCAGGAGAGGTAAACATTTGCTCAGAGGTTGAAAGTCTTAAAAAGGTTCAGGAACAACCTCAAGCAGAAATATTATTCCTTAATGAATCAAATGACAGGCTTACAAAGACCAATAAGCGTTTAAGGGAGGATTTAGGAGAAGTTAATGATCGTTATCAAGAATTGATTGTTGTTGCCATAAAAAATATGAAGAGGAAAAGGGAAGTAGAGGCTCAAGGTGATGACTTAACCAGACAGGTGCAGAGTTTGAATGAGAAGAACACATTTCTGTCAGACAAAATCAAAGATTTGGAAGCTAAGCAGCCTCAACATAACAAAAGAACTCATGCGCTGAAAGGAATTGCTATGTTAGTAGAGGCTACCAGAAAGGGTACTTAGTGCCTAGTTTATTTTAATGCATTCTCATTTTGTATCAAATATGTAATGGTTAATAGTTAAGTTTTTAGTTAAAGACTTGAAGTTATCCTAACTATTTTATGCAACTGCTTTTTGAGTCTAAAACCTAAAAGTAGTTACAAACTACTCTTTTTGTAAAATGGATAAAAGGAGTAAAGGAGGATGTAGAAGGGTTCGATTTTTTGGTTTTAAGAAGCTATATACAGTGATGATATTAAAGCTTGCAAGACTCTCGTGTAAGTCCTGAAGACTGATATTAATATATATGTTATAAGCCATTTTATCTTGTTTGATTGAGTTTTTTTTTTTTTATTTCTGATCAGTTTGATCATACAACATATGATTTCATTTTCTGTTTTAATGTTTTAATCCAGTGAATGCATATGTGTTGTAGATAAAAACTTATTTGTATGGTTATGAATGTGATGGTTTATATTTACCTTGTTTAAATTTATGATCTTAGCTCTTCCATGAATTACATGATTTAGTAACTTGTTTTAGTTCGATTTCCTTTTATTCTCTTGAAATTGAAACTTTCAAACCAACAAACTACAAAAACAAAACCCTATTTCATGCTTGTATTGTTGAGATTGTGTTAGCTTGCTCCTTTGTAGTCTATGATCAATTTCTAGCACAAACATCTTTGGCGCTGTTGCCGGGGACGGAAGTGAAGTTTTATCTTCCCTGGGATATCTTTATTGTTCCGGTTTTGAGGTGAACAGGACTAGAGGTTTCTATTTTAGACTACAGTTTCACCAAAGTTGTGTTCCACAGTGGCTTCCAGGAGGTCTGGCACTAGAGGGAAGCCTACTTCACCTTTACATCCAGGGGTGTCAGATCCATAAAAGATTTTGAAGAAATACAAACAAGAGTTACATAATACTTCTTTTGCAAGATCTCAATCTTCCCCATCTTTACTTTCTCTTAGACAACCACAGTCTTTGTCTTCATTTCTGTATTTTGAACCAAAGTTAGAAGAGGTAGAAATTCAGGTTTTTACCAGTTCATTATCTCCTAAATAGATCAAAACTGAGTCATTTCCCTTGTTACATTCTGAAAGCTAATATTCCTACCATTCATCTTAGTTCAGTTAAAACCAATAAACCTTTGTCCTCAAGCAGTCAGACTACTTCAAAAATGGTAGGTCAACAATTGGATATGATGGATAGAATGATAGCTGCTAGGTATGCTCCTTTAATGATTCCATAGCCTTTAAATGCTCTTCCAGCAGGTGATTATCAAAAATATTTACCTAGGTTTAATGGGATGGGAGAAACAACTGCAGAGGAACACTGGAATGCATTCCTCAGTTATGCTGATAACCAAAATATAGAAGCAAAGGATGTCTGGATGTGAATGTTTGTGCAGAGTTTGGATGGTGACGTTAGAAAATGGTTCAGGGAGCTTCCCGAAAACTCAATAACCCTTATAGAAGAATTATAGGATGTTTTCATGAGACAATGGGGAGATACAAAGGATCACACATATTATATTACTGAATTTGCAGCTTTAAAGAGAAAACATGATGAAACAATAGTTGACTTTTCAAAACGCTTTAACAAAATGTATGGAAAAATTCTAGTGGAAATTAAACCCTCAGAAACCTTGGCCAAACTGACATATGCAAATGCATTTGACCATGATTTTTCTTTGCACCTGAGAGAGAGGAGACCTATAACATTACTGAATATGCAAGAATCTGCCCTAGAGGTTGAATCCAACATTTTGGCTTCTAATAGACTTAAGGATTAGGCAGATCATCAAGTTCATGAACGAAAGGGTAAGAATGTAGTAATGCCTGCAGCCACTACATCAAAGAAGGAAGAAAGTCAAATAGATGAAATGAATAAGATAATTAAAACCTTGATTGCAAAAGTGAGTAGATTGGAGTTGGAGAAGAAATCGAATAAACCTTTTCAAGATGGAGAAAGAAATCCTAATCAAAATCCTAATCAGTTCAGAAGACAATTTGTACCAAGATTTATCCCTTGGGAAAGGAGAAACAATGATATTCAGAGGGAGAGAAGAGAAAATGAAGAGCAGAGAGTTCCTCCTCCTTTACAAAATAATTTTACAGAAGAAGTTGAACAGGTGGAAGATGTGCAGTATGAGGATGATTCAAATCAGAATTTAAACTATTTTGGGGAGTTATCATCTGAAGGTTTTACAACTGAGTGCAATTATCATAATTCTGAGTATTATGATGATTATCAGGAAGGAAATGTTCATCATCCTCAGGTTTCATCTAGTATATGTCAGACTGATCCAAAAAAGTCTTATAATTTGAGGTGAGGCCCTAAACAAGTTGTTCAAATTCCAAAAAAGAAAGTAGTTCCACTTGTCAGACAACTGCCTAATCAAACACAAGGAAAGAAACAAGACCATAGTGATCAAACCAAAGCAGCAGAAATTGAAGAAACCAACAAAAATACACAAGTTTTTAACTTTGAGAATGAATTGTGAAAAATCAAGGTTCCAGTGCCTTTGACTGAGTTAATGAAGACTCCTTGTTTTAGAAATTCAGCATGCAAGTTGTTGAATGTTCCATATTTTTCTCCTTCAGATACAGTAAATTTACAAGAAGAACATCCAACAATAATCCTTGGCTCCGCTTCATCTAAAAATCCTGAAAGTGTTTCAACCTTTCCTCCACCTTTTTATATAAGTTTGACTGTCCATGACCAAATGATTCACAACTGCCTTCTAGATTCTGGAGCCTCACATAACCTGATGCCTAAAGGAGTCATGGAGGCCCTTGGTTTGATTGCCAGCAAGCCATACCATGATTTATTTGCATTTGATTCTAGAGTTGTGAAATGTCTAGGAGTAATAAAGGATCTGGTGGTTAATATTTCTCAATTACCAATGAAGAATGTCATAATGGATGTAGTAGTTTCTGACATATCCCCTAAGTTTGGCATGCTGCTCTCAAGGTCCTGGGAAAAGAAAGTAGGTGGTACATTACAAATGTATTTGGCTTATGAAACAATTCCAGTGTTTGGTGGAGAGAATCAAAGATTGTATAGGGAATTATAGTATGCTTTCATAGTCGAAGATGATAAGAATCCAACCAATCATCCCCTTTATTCAGTAGATGAAGAATTGGGTTCATGTATGCTTCATTTTAGTGATGAGAGTATAGTTGGGTTACTACAGGTAGAAAAATAAGAATCATTCAAACCTACTATTGAACAAAAAGATGAGTTGTGGCATATGTATTTTGATGGCTCTTCATGTAAAGAAGGAGTAGGAGCTGGCATTGTTTTGATTTCTCTTGGTGGAGAGGTAATTAGTTTGATGTATAAATTGGAATTTGTCACTACCAACAACACAATAGAATATGAGGCATTGATACTTGGTTTAAGGGCTGCGAAGGATTTGGGAATTCAACAACTTTATGTTTATGGCGACTCCGAACTAGTTGTCCAATAGGTGAAGGGAAAATATCAGGTAAAGCAGGATTTGTTGAAGGTTTATAGAAATGAGGTTTGGGATATGATTGACAACTTTTTCATAGCATTCAATATTTCTTTTATTCCCAAAGATCAGAATCAGATAGCTGATTCATTATCATTGGCAGCCACACATTCTAAGATTCCATAGCATACTCAGCTGAAATATGCAATTGAAGTTAAATATAGACCTTTAGTGCCAGACAATATTAAACAATGGAGAGTTTTTGAGGATGATGTGGAGATTAAAAAATTCTTGGAATTAGCTGGAGAGTTTTCCAATTCTCTAATTGATCAGGATCAAGATGAGGAGATAGATAACACTGCTGCATACATAGAAAATACAATTGCTGATCACAAAATTATTGAATTGAAAGGGAATTTTATTCCTAAGGGTTTGGTCCCCCTTGAGATAATTTTTTCAAAAGATGATACTTTGCTGAAACCTTCAATGCAGTCTTTAGAAGAGAATATCATGAGATGTAACATTGGTACAGAGGAGCAGCCAAGAATGGTGAAAAGTTCTAAGTTTCTTACAGTTGAGCAAAGAAACAGGTACCTTGCATTATTGAAGAGGTTTGTTGATATTTTTTCTTGGTGCTATGAAGATTTAAGAACTTATGACACTAGTATTATTCAGCATAAGGTGCCTTTAAAACCAAATGTGAAGCCCTTTAGACAAAAATTGAGGAGGATTAATCCAGCTTTGCTGCCAGTCATAGAGAAGGAAGTCAAGAAGTTACTAGATGCAAAGATAATTGTTCCACTCAGATATTCATCACGGGTTGCAAATTTGGTTCTAGTTCGAAAGAAAAACGGGGAGATTAGGTTATGTGTAGACTTTCAGAATCTTAACAGAGCTTCATTGAAGGACAATTATCCATTGCCAAAAATTGAGCAAATTTTGCAAAAAGTAGTGGGAGCTGAGAGAATCTCCATGGTTGATGGATTCTTAGGGTATAATAAAATAGCTGTACACCCAGATGACAGGGAGAAAACAACCTTCACTACCCCATGGGGCACATTCATGTATGATAAGATGCCATTCAGTTTGATGAATGCGGGTGCAACATTTCAAAGAGCTATGGATATAACCTTTGTAGGAGAAAAGGAAAAATTTGTTGTAATTTACTTGGATGATATTACTGTCTTCTCTCAGTCTGATGATGAGCACTTGAAGCATCTTGAGCAAACATTTCTGAAGTGTAGGAGGTTTGGGCTGTCATTAAACCCCAAAAAGTCACACTTTGCTGTATAGGAGGGAAAACTTTTGGGACATCTTGTTTCAACTGATAGTATTAGAATAGGACTTGAGAGAGTCAAAGCAATTCTGAAGATTACTATCCCAAGAAGTAAAAAAGATATTCAATCATTTATTGGAAAAATCAATTTTCTGAGATGGTTTATCCCAAATTTTGCTGAGACAATCAAACACATCACATCAATGTTGAGGAAGGATCAGGAGGTGAAATGGACAACTGAAGCTAGAGCTTCATTTGAGAAGATTAAACACGCTCTGTCAGAAGCCCCAATCTTGGTAAGTCCAAATTTCTTGAAATATTTTCTTACTTTTTCCTTTGCATCCCAAGACACTATATCTGCTGTTCTACTTCAGAAGAATGCATAAGGTTTAGAGCGGCCTATATATTTTTTCAGTAAGACTCTCAGAGACTCAGAATTAAAGTACAATACACTTGAGAAACAAGCATATGCACTTGTTAAGGCTTTAAAGTTTTTCAGAATCTATGTTTTGCATTCAAAGATAATTGCTTATGTACCTAATGCTGCCATTAAAGAAATCTTAACTCAGCCAGATAGTGAAGGTAAAAGAGGAAGGTGGATTGCAAAAATTATGGAATACGAGGTTGAAATCAGGCCTACAAAGTTAGTGAAGGGACAGGGTTTAGCTAAACTGTTAGCTGCTTCAAATTGTGAGGCTTTGGATATTCATTTGGTGGAAAATCAGCCAGCTTAGGAAGAGTTCCAGATGAAGGAAAATGAAGAGCAGATTATAGATAATTATGCAGAATCAGAATGGTATGTTGATATTGTTGATTTTTTATTGCATTTGAAATGTCCAAATCATTTTGACAAGAAGGCATCTAGATCATTGAAGTTAAAGGCCACAAAATATTGCTTGGTAAATCAACAATTGTTCTAGAAGGATCTAGGTGGAATTTTGCTCAGATGTTTAGAAAAATCACAAGTGAAAGAGGTTATTTTAGAAATGCACGAGGGTGCTTGTGGGGGTCACAAATATTGGAAGTATACTGCATACAAAATTCTTAGGTCTGGGTATTACTGGCCCTCTTTATTTTCAGATGTGTATCAACAAGTATGAGCATGTGTTCAATGTCAAAAGTTTGCTGGGAGGCAGAAGCTCATTTCTCTGCCATTAAATCCTATTGCAGTGGATGCCCCTTTTCAACAATGGGGGTTAGATTTAATAGGAGAGATAAATCCTGTATCTAGTGGACCACATAGGTGGATACTTACAACTACTGATTTTTTCACTAAATGGGTGGAGGCAATTCCAACTCGTAAAGAAACTGAAGGAGTTATCATGAATTTTATACAGGAAAATATCTTGAGTAGATTTGGTTGTCCACAGAGGTTGTTGACTAATAATGCACCAGTTTTCAAGTCAAAATCCATGGTAAGTTTTTGTGATCAGAATGGAATTGATTTGAGACATTCCACACCCTATTACCCTCAGGGTAATGGATTAGCAGAGTCCTCAAATAAAAACATTATTCAGAGCATTAGAAAGCTGTTAAATCAAAATAAGAGGTCATGGGATTCAATGCTTAAGCATGCATTGTTGGTAGATAGGATAACCACTATGAAAGAAATAGGTCTGTCCTCTTTCCAATTGGTGTATGGTACTGATGTAGTTTTTCCTATTCAGCTAGGCATTCCAGTAATGAAGTTTTTCCAAGATAGTCAAGAAGAACCTATTGATCTTCAAAGAAGAATTTTCTCATTGATTGAATTGCAGCAAGAACGTGAGGCTATAGCAGAAAGAGATGATGCATACAGAAGGAAGATAAAAGCAGGGTTTGATAAAAAGGTAAAAGAAAATACTTTTTCTCTTGGTGATATGGTGCTAATATGGGATGCAAGGAGAGACCAGAAGGGTTAGCATGGTAAGTTTGATAATATTTGGTTAGGTCCCTTCATGATTTCAAAGATTTTAGAAAATAACACTTTCATACTACAAACTTTGGAAGGTGAGGAATTGTCTACCCCAATTAATGGACGTTTCCTCAAACATTTTTATAGTTCTTGAAGGTAAATAATGTCACACTCATTGTACATACTGGTGTGAAATAAGACTCCATACCCAATGGAAGTTTGCAGAATAAAGCAGTAGTTTCAGGTGGCAGAAAGGCACTGGTCTACAAGTTCTTGAAACCTCACAAGGAGGTCTTCATCCCGCAGCAGGAGCCAGATGTTAAGGCTGAAATTGTTCTCTTTTTTATTTGTTTCTTTTAGGATTGTTTGAACTTCATTTTCCTTTTATTTATCTATGATTTTGATTATTTCGTTTTCAAGTTTTATTTATTTTTTATTGCTTTTAATTTCTTTGGTTCAAAAACCTTTAAATGGCTTATGAAACATGTTATTTATCTCAAAGTCCTCAATTATATCTATTTTAGCTTTATTATAAAGCTTCTAACCAAGATCTAACCTTTATCCAAAGTGTATTTGTTAAATTGGCTATGTGAGAAGATTCTTGCAGCGCAAAGTTCAAAACAGACCCCTAATGCGCTACAGGAATTTGATATGATGAAAGATCGTGGTTATTTATGTTGAATGGTGACTCATTATGAGTTATGATGACTTGAGATGTTGAGTTATGATGAATTAAGATGCTAAAAGACATATTGAAGTATGATAATAGTTATAAGCTCTATTACGTTTCATCATTGTAAGAGATCAGGGTTTGAAGTGCCACGAGTCAAATTTGGGGATCGTGAAATGCAAAGTTGAAGACATCTATAGCTGAACCGGGTTAGTTCCACATCTTTGAACATTTGTCATCTCTGCTTTTCTCATAAGATTAATTAACAAACTTGCAGTTGTAATATGGGAAGAAGTGGCAAAATTAACAGGGTAGAACCGATGGATATGAAGTGGGCTGTGCAATTTCTGAAATGTGCAGACTTCTTTAAAGCAGCTAGATGGTTCAGTTTCTTTGAGAAAGTAACTGGGTTTAATTAATAGGTTTCGATTTACTTTGCAAAGAATCTGACTGATGATGTTATTAAGTTCAAAACCTTAAGATTTCAGCTCACGAAAGCCTTAATTTCTGAAACTACTGGCATCGCCATAGACGGGGAATTGTGGTTCAAAAAAGTTCCTTTCAAGTTTGACCCAAATCCTTTCTTACTACTAGGTAATGAAACC
This sequence comes from Larix kaempferi, assembly GCA_027924585.1. Lineage (NCBI taxonomy): Eukaryota > Viridiplantae > Streptophyta > Pinopsida > Pinales > Pinaceae > Larix > Larix kaempferi. Next base: position 1,536,388 of record BSBM01000590.1, read on the forward strand.
CTTAATTGGAGCAATGGAGTTCATATAACAAATTTTCAACCAAAATGGAGGGAGGTGCTCGGCATTATACAAGATTACATTACATGTGAGGGCAGGTTCTCAATGGTTTTTAAATACCATGTTAGGTTTTTAATGCATCTTAAATTGCACTGTAAAATAAATTTGCCCTACTTCCTGTACAAGAGAATGCAAAAAATGTTAAATAAGGTGAAAGCGCATCCTGAGCATACAAGGCAATCCATTTTTCATCATGGTCTTATAAAGCTGATCATTCAAACAATATTACAGAAGGAAAAGAAGACCTGGGAACATTTTATATTCTGGTCTGGATATGTGGTTGAACAGGATGACCGTGCAAATAAGAAAAGGTCCAAAAAGAAAGGTAAAAAGGGTAAGGAGTGAGTTATGATACAAGAAATTTCTGAAAAGCCTCTGTTACAGGAAAAATCTAAAAGTCTTGAAAAGGAGGAACAGGTTAATGTAGTTGAAGAAAAACAAGAACATTGTCAAGAAGAGCAAGAACACTGTCAAGAACTTCAAGAAATAGAGAAGACAATTAGTCTTACTGCTAAACAAGTTCAAAGTCCAATCACACCAAAATAGAGTATAGTTGAGAATCTAGTTTCACAGACTTCTACAGAAGATACAAAGAATGAAAATTTGCAGGTTATGGATTTAGATGCAGATGCAAACCTCCTCATGCAGTTAAGAGAATCAAGTTGGAAGTTTAGAACAAGATCAACTATGAGAAATAATGTGGAAAAAGCTTCAAGTTCTAATCAGAAAACAGAAGAGATAACTGTAATCCAAAGTTCTTCAAGTGATGAACAAGAAGAAGAGAAAGATGAGTCAAATTCTCAGCAGAACCAGATGAGTTTACAGCAGGATTGTACCAAGATAGAAGAAGCATATGTAGAAGTAAACAAAGTCGAAGAGGAATAAATCATTCTCAATATGGAGCACGATAAATTTGCAATTGCAAAAAGAATGGCAAAGGATAAAGATGAAGAAGATTTAATCTTCAGAAAATTAGATATTCCACCTTTCACATCTCAAGACCCTACTTTGCCAAGAGAGGTAAACATATGCTCAAAGGTTGAAAGTCTTAGAAAGGTTCAGGAACAACATCAATCAGAAATATTATTCCTTAATGAATCAAATGACAGGCTTACAAATACCAATAAGCATTTAAGGGAGGATTTAGGAGAAGTGAATGATCGTTATCAAGAATTGATTGTTGTTTCCAGAAAATCTCTGAAGAGGAAAAGGGAAGAAGAGGCTCAAGGTGATGACTTGACCAGACATGTGCAGAGTTTGAATGAGAAGAACAAGTTTCTGTCAGACAAAATCAAAGATTTGGAAGCTGAGCAACCTCAGCATAACAAAAGAACTCATGCGCTGGAAGGAATTGCTATGTTAGTAGAGGCTACCAGAAAGGCTACTTAGTGCCTAGTTTATTTTAATGCATTCTCATTTTGTATCAAATATGTAATGGTTAATAGTTAAGTTTTTAGTTGAAGACTTAGTTAAAGAATCGAAGTTATCCTAACTATTTTATGCAATTGATTTTTGAGTCTAAAACCTAAAAGTAGTTACAAACTACTCTTTTTGTAAAATGGATAAAAGGAGTAAAGGAGGATGTAGAAGGGTTCGATTTTTTGGTTTCAAGAAGCTATATACAGTGATGATATTAAATCTTGCAAGACTCTCGTGTAAGTTCTGAAGACTAAGATTAATATATATGTTATAAGCCATTTTATCTTGTTTGATTGAGTTTTTATTTCTGATCAGTTTGATCATACAACATATGATTTCATTTTCTGTTTTAATGTTTTAATCCAGTGAATGCTTATGTGTTGTAGATAAAAACGTATTTGTATGGTTATGAATGTGCTGGTTTATATTTACCTTGTTTAAATTTATGATCTTAGCTCTTCCATGAATTACATGATTCAGTAACTTGTTTTAGTTTGATTTCCTTTTATTCTCTTGAAATTGAAACTTTCAGACCAACAAACAACAAAAACAAAACCCTATTTCATGCTTGTATTGTTGAGATTGTGTTAGCTTGCTCCTTTGTAGTCTAGGATCAATTTATAGCACAAACACAACCGTTTCAAACTAAGTAAGGAAATGTGTCCCAAGACACAGGAAGAGATAGACTACATGTCCAAGATTCCCTATTCATCAGCAGTTGGCAGCTTGATGTATGCCATGGTGTGCACAAGACCAGATATTGCACATGCAGTGGGAGTTGTGAGTAGATATATGAACAATCCAGGTAAAGAACATTGGAAGGAAGTATAGTGGATTCTCAAGTATATGAGAGGTACTGTCACTCATGCATTATGTTTTGGAGGTTCAGACACTGTTCTATAGGGATATGTTGATGTAGATACGACAGGTGATAAGGATAGCAGGAGGAGCACCACAGGGTATGTGTTTACTGTAGGTGGAACAACAGTAAGTTGGATTTTGAAACTGCAAAAGGTTGTTGCACTTTCAACAACGGAAGCATAGTATGTTGCTGTTACAGAGGATAGTAAAGAGATGATTTGGTTGTAGAGGTTTATGGAGGAATTTGGTAAGAAGCAGAAGGATAGCAGGTTGTATAGTGACAACCAGAGTGCCATTCATCTTGCAAAGAACTCAACATTCCATTCCAGGACTAAACATATACATCTCAAGTACCATTTCATATGCTCTATTATGGAAGATGAACTGTTGAAGCTGGAGAAGATATATACTAGCTAGAATCCCGCATACATGTTTACAAAGGTAGTGAACAGAGAGAAAATGAGTTTGTGCTTGGTTTCAGTTGGCCTTCTAGCATGAAGGTGAAGATGAGAAATTTTCCAAGTCCAAGTTCTAGGAAGTACAGCAGCGGTGGAGTTGCTGTGATCAGTGTCCAAGTGGAAGATTGTTGGTTGTGGAGCCTGGTCTTCCAGTCTCATTAATGATGATTCAACCATGTTTGTACGCCATGTTTGGTTATGATCTCGACACACACAACAGGGGGTCCGGGGGAGTGCACCCGAAAGAAATTTTTGTTATGGGTTGGTTTTTCACCAACAGATTACGGGCCCATGGTTTTGGGTAACCCATGGTATTTTCCCATTGTATTCCCCTTTATAAGAAAGACATTGTAATAGGACTAGGGTTGATGTATTAGGTTTTATGCATTGTAAATATCTCCGAGATCGTAAAAGAGAGACTGTGAGGCGGTGAAGAGGAAGTGCAGCAGATGTGCTGCAGGTTGTATCCCTTCATTTGCTGGATGGTATAATAATAAGGACTGACAATTTTAGTGTGGATATAGCCCATCTTGGGTGAACCACGATATATTTGTGTCTCTCTTGTAATGTGTTTGTGTGATTATATTTGCATCTTGTTTATTGTTATTGCACTGTGATCTTGTTTTTCTAACACCAAGAACGTTTGGCTTCTTATGGATTTGAAATGACAAGAGGAGGATGCCATGTGGCATAGAAAATATAGTTTGTGTGGGTCCCACATCCTCCATGTGTCTTCATGATCAATTACCACTTTGACTTTCCCTTGTATTTATTTATTTAACTCCTTTATTAAATATTTATGCCATTCTAATGTCCAAACATCATTTATTAGCCCCTTGATTTCAAATCCCAAAGCTTCCACCCCCAACCTAGGGAACTAGTAGTTTTCCGCCAAGACAATTCATTTGGATGGGTATATTACAAACTTTGAATTGGGAATTTCTTTTAATGTGACCCACCTTGTCCATTTGGATCTAATTTCACATTATTACTAACTTGGACTTCATTCTTGGCAATTATTTGACCCTTAGCATCAATTTGACAACCATCATGAGTATGGCCAAGGGACTTAGGCCATTGTGACCCAATGTAAAATTTTGGGACATGACATATTTGTAGTTCAGTGGGTTGCACTTAAGGGGCTTAAATTTGTTAAGTTTTGGACTCTGTTCCCATTTTTGTATGTTTTTGTGTTATGGTTTTTAGAACTGTCATTTTGACTGATTGGTGGTTTACAATTGGGTATGGAACTTATCTCTATGGTTTTTCAAAGTATATATCTGTTAAATTTTGAGCATTAATTCACAATACTCTTGGATATTTACTGAGAGAATAACATATACAGTATATCAATGCATAACAATCACAATAAGCATGACAAGCATCACAAGAATCAAAGCATGAGAGACAAGAGACACAAAGTTTTCGTGGGGAAAACCCTAAGGTGAAAAACCCCACAACTTCCTCTGAGATAGAGAGAGCAATGGCTCAACCAAAGTACAACCAAAATACACTGAGATAGTCTCCTAGTAGTAGATGATCCTCCTCCTCACTAGTGCACCACTTTTTGAGTGAGAGAAGTGTGAGTTTCCGAGTGATGAAAATAGAGATATCCCGATCTCTATTTATACTAGTCTGTTTGCCCAGTTACACTATGGGGCGGACTTGTCTAGCTAGGTACATCCATAATATAAAATATATTTCAGGGCTGACCCCACACATGGTGGTCTAATAACCCGTCTCCAAGTACACACACTTGCGACACTTGTTAATACACATGACGACACTTCCTTATAGAGGAATAACACATCTCTTATAAGGGTACAATAAATATATGTGAAATATATAGATGAAATACAGTCCAAAGTTACATATACATCAACAGTCCCTCTTAACTAGGAAGGTATTTCTCGACACAGTTCTGCTAGACAAGTCTTCTTGTCACATACCCCAATTTTATTAAAATAATGTAATTATTTTTAATATTCCTGAGAACATTATGTTAAATTTAATGCTAAGTAGGAATGGATGACTCAGCAGAGTCTCCAAAAAAGGAATGTAAATTCTGAATAATTATTATTAATAAATAAATTATGGAGACAACAGCATGGGAGAGCTGTTAAAAAAGGTTACTGGTCTAACTGGTGGATGGAATTAGGTGGAAGGACAAAAGACAAGTTGCAGCATCCTCAAACACTTCCTGAGTTGCAGGTGGCAACTTCCCTATATTTTGGGGTCATGATTCCCCAAGAAAGTGGAATCTGAGCAGGTGGCTCATTAATGACAGTTAGCCCAACTAAGACCTAGGCAATCTTTTAAATACTACTCAATGAACTGAGCTGGGGGTTCAGCAATTGTTCTAGAGGGAGAATACATTCAGGTGAATGCTATTCAGGAGTCCCATTGAGGAAGTGGGAAAATAGTAAGGAAGTGTTTTGAGCAGGAAGTTGCAGTAACTTGGTTCCAGTATAGCTGTTTTGGCTGAGGGAATTATTGACCGTACTTAGATTCCAGCCAGTTAGACCAGAGCAAGCTCGGGGGTCCTGAGAAGTGCTGTCTGGGCACTCTCCAGGAATTGGTAGGGAGGAACAGCCTCCCATTGCTGTTATTGTCTACCATAGTTACAGGTTCTGTCACTCTTCCTGTTGTTGGTTTAATTTAGTTTCATATGAGATATTCTAGCACAGCTATGTTTTGACTGTTTTCAACTTCAGTAAATCAGTCTCTGTACTTTCTTTTAGTATAAATTTCAGAATGCAGATGTTGTAGAAAATTCCTATTTGTATTTAAATGGAGTATTTATCTTATACAGAACCTAGTTGTTACTGTTACAGTTAACAATACCAAGTTTATGCATATTCTAGAATTTCTGTTATTTGTTAAATAATAGACAGAAATGTTAAACAGTAGATATTCCAGATTTATAGCTATTAACAATCATAAGAACAAATCTAGATAAATCTTAGTTTTACTTCGAGTTATTTTCCTGTTAGAGTAAGCTACCTGTATATATATATATATATATATATTGCATATTTCAGTTAACTTTAGTTTCATGTCATTCTTTTATCGAGTTAACAGATAAACAACACTTATCTTAAGGTATTGTTCTTACTCAGAACATGTTTACAGTTGTTGATTAACTGAAGGGGCGACTGTGATAATATTTCATTGTTACCAGCTTCCACATAATATCAAACATTTACACAGTAGTCAAGTACAAACACTAGCAACTGTAGATTATTATTTTTCCTTCTATCTAGTTTTAGAACACAGTAATCATGTCATTATAATAGAAATAACAGAGTTGTTTTTAAACAAATCAAACATATTAATACAACAGAGAAACAGTCGACGAACGCAACCATCATTGGCTGTTACAAACCATCCTAATTTATACACAGTAATAATATTTAATCAATTTAAATGTCTCTCTTGGAGTTTTCTCAAAAACCTACACGGCCGTAGCCATACAATAACTCTACAACAGACTTAAAAATAAATGAAGGATGCCTTATATGGTAGACAGACTTATAGTATCTTATTACATAGTTCTATGTTTATATTATTCTACTCACAGTGTTGTTTAATAACAATACAAGAATCGAAATAAACATTGTTACAATTCATTCCCGGTCGCTATATAGTTAACAAACTCCACATATATAGGTTGAACACAAAACAGAACCCCATTTCGCCAGAACAACCCTATGATTATAACTATTACAGGCACAGTCGATAAACTTTCACCATGTTCTATTTAACTTTTCCAATAGAATAAAAACGCAGAGAGATAATTTAGGGTTTCATTTATAAACAGAGTTATCATCCATTGCACGTACTGAAGAATACATCTATCCATACATTCCAAACACATTCTAATAATTTAACAAAACATAAACACGACCATACCAGGCCCAGTATATATTAAGTATAAATATCATATGGCGAGGTTAAAAACCCCATGCTCAGCCATTACAAAGTACAACAACCGAAACCCTGGCCTCATAAGTCTTGGCCGTGAATGGCTCTCCATAAACTTAACAGGGTTTCAACCCCATTTCATTCAAACAAAACAACTTCATACATATGACTGCACCTACAAACATCAGGTCGATAATGACCTCAACACACAGGAGTTGCCCTCCGAGACACAACCCTAACCACTAAAACCAGCAAAGGAAGAGACAGCCGTGGATAACCAGGCTTACCCGGAGGAGCCTGCGTGGGTGACAAAGTCCTGTACACCATCAAGAGCCGCGTGACCTGTTAAATAACAAATGCCGAGGGTTTTAGTCACCACTTTGAATGCAGAGAATAGAATTAGAAATGTAAATATAATTAATGATTATAAAACATAAAGACTGTAAAAAAAAAAAAAAGACTGTGATTTATCTTACCGAGACATGGAGGAAGTTAACAGTGGACAATCGGTAGCTACAAGCTGAACAAACAGAGAAGCCCCATCATCTTCATCAGATGGGTGAGCAAAAGAAACTATCATAACATTCTTGACAGCCGAGACAAGGTAACAGTTCCCAACGAAACCCTCACGCTGGGATTGAACCAGTCAAGAAGCAAACCCAAAGCCCAATTGCATCAACCCTCTCATAACCTAAAGACATTACCGAAACCCTATCTCATACCCACACCAGCACAGTGACGAACTGTAAATAGCTGGGACTTAAACCTATAATGAGCAACGAGACCACGAAGCAATAAAACTATAGCAGACGCTATCACCAGAGCCGAGGACAGACCCTATTGCCGAATGGAACCACGAGGCCATAACCACCACACTCTGCACATTGTTACAGTGCCTTCATTACAAAACTCAGACAGGGAGGGTTTCATCCTTAGGACCCGAGCCCGAAGGCAACTACAATAACCTGTAGGGTTTCGATAGCAGCTTATATATCGCCCATCGCATGGAGGAGATTCAACCACGTAGCACACAAATACATCAACGTAATATGGGTCGAGATTATATAGTTCAAATTGCAATCCAAATCATTTTACACCGATTCCAAATCATTTCATATATAAGTCAAACGTATAAGATAACAAATGATATATAATCATTTGGCATATAGTGCATGCCTTGCAGATGAATCGTCGAAAAATCCCAAGCGCTTGGAATGTATAATCACTACAATGATATAAATAAGAGTTAGTCAACATCACATATGGATTATTCCATAACTTAATAGGGTGGATAATACCTTAATATATTTTGGTTATAAATCTTATCCATGGTAAGGGAAAAACATTAGGACTATGACAAAATCAAGTTAATGCACATTTACAATGAAACCAGGGCATAGGTTAATGTCATTAGCATATCACTTTACACAAGGTGGTGGTCAACTTCAACCCTAGAGTTTTCTCTATGGCCTAGTATGATAAATACAACCATAACACTATATTGAATATAAAGTTTGCCAATGTATGGAATATTATGATTATTGCACAATCATTATATTATATATATAAATTAATACCAAGCCATAGATTAATGCCATAGGCATATTACATTTCTATGTTCATATAAGTACCAAGGTAGTCAACCTTCAAATGAAAATGCCTCGTTATTTAATACTTGAAATGTTACCAAGTCTTTAAGACAATATATACATTGCCCTTATATACTATCATCAGAATTGCTACCAATACTATTGTTAACAGTAACAATTTGAAAAATAAACCTCTATTATTAAGATGTTGAAATAGAGCTTCATCTACAGGTTTACATCGTAAAGATAGTTAAAATCAAGGCACCGTCAGGTAACATAAGTTAAACTCTAAGTGGACATTGGACTTCGATGCATAGGATTATATTGAGACAACGCTAGAGGCGTCACCTTCTCAACTTGCATTATCAATGCATGAACAAAACAGTAGTCACCGGTATTAAAGTTGACAACAGGTCACATGATGCAAAGACACTTTATACAGCCAAAAATTCTGATATCACAATTGTTTCATTGTTAGTTACAACAATAACATAGCATAATAATCATAAAAACATAATTATAACTGAGACAATGTAAATCTTCGTAACACTTGACGATACTAGCTGAATAAGAAATATCATGACGATCATTAAGTTTTGAAGTATAGGGAGTATTGATGCTCACCAAGTTTTACATACAGTGATCCTTACTTCACTGGCGCACCTGAGAAACAAAAGACGACGTATGCATTAGCTCGTAAGCTAAGTAAGCCAGTCAACTACGACTAGCTCTTCCCTTGCGGTTCAAAACAAAACAGTCATTAATTACAATCACCGAAATCAAAGTTTTAATAAAACAGGGTCTTTAAACAGTTTATGTTAGTTATTTAAATTAAAACAATATCAGAAATACTACCTAATTAACATTTATTGTTACGAATAAAAATTTTAAATTTTTCAGAAATAACGGGTTCTGACACTTCTTCTCGGGATCATCGTCATCATCATCGTCACTGCTGCTGCTATCTCAACCAATCTCTGACTCTACTCATCATAGGAAGTTCTACAGAGCCAGTCCTTTTTCATACTGGATGTAGGCCCACCACCTGCAGGTCTTCATCATCACTGGCCATACTGTGGAATCCTCAGGACTTATTATGTGCATCACAAAACCTTGCAAGAGAATCCCAGGCTGTTACGGGCACACAACTCTACCTATAGGATCTCCCAGGGCCATATTATATGTGACCTCACCACAAAACCTTGCAAGAGCATCCCAGGCTGTTACGAGCACACAACTCTACCTATAGGATCTCCCAGGGACAGATTATATGTGGTCACCACAAAACCTTGAAAGAGCATTTTCCAGATATCCTAGGGCCAAATTACATGCCATAGGAAAAACCTTGCAAGACTATCTGCAAATCTCCCAGGGACAAATTATATGCTCATCTGCACAACCTGATCCATGGCCATAGAGTATCAACCTGATACTCACCATACATCATCTTGATGTACACATGATCATCCTGATCATCATCACTGCAACATTTTGCTGCATATCATTTGGAGAAACATCCTGAAGCTCGTCATCATGATCATCCTGATTATACAATGCATCTACCTGATGCATACCAAGTATCTCCCTGATACATATCACCATACATGATCCACCTGATCATATGGTGTATCCACCTGATACAAATAAAAATACATGATACATATCACCATACATGATCCACCTGATCATACAATGTATCCACCTGATACATATACAGATACATGGTCCAAGCATCCAACATGATGCACATAAAAAATACATACAAATGATCCAACTGATCATATCCAGCATCCAATATGATGCGTACATATATATACATATAAATGATCCAACTGATCATATCCAGCATCCAACATGATGCGTACATACATATAAATGATCCAACTAATCATATCCAACATCCAACATGATGCGTACATACATATAAATGATCCAACTGATCATATCCAGCATCCAACATGATGCGTACATACATATAAATGATCCAATTGATCATACAAAGCAGAAACTAGAACATCATCTTGATGCTCATCATCCAACGCTTACATCCACATCCATGTGAAGGATCCTCCTTCCAACATGCTTGGAATGGCTTCAACAAATGTGTCCATCACTTCTTCCTCGAAGTGTCCTCGATCTGAAGAACACTAAGCCTCTCCCTGAAGTACTTGAACTTCACCCTGGCTAGTGGCTTCGTCAGCACATCTGCAATCTGCTCATCCATCGCAACATACAGGAGCTTCACAGCTCCTCTCTGCACCATATCCCCGATATAGTGATATTTGATCTCTATGTGTTTCAACCTGTCATGAAACACTGGGTTCTCAGACAACTTCACACAACTCTGGTTATCGCAGAAGATATCAGTAGCATCCAATGGGAGATCAAATAACTCAGACAGTAGCTTCCATAGCCATACTGCCTCACAACTAGCTGAACAGGATACAACATACTCTGCCTCAGCTGTACTCAGTGCTACACAGGACTGCTTCCTGCTAAACCAAGAGATCACACCTAATCCCATACTGAAGCAACACCCATATGTGCTCTTCCTATCTGCAACACTACTATCCCAATCTGAATCAACATAACCCTGGAGGTTAAACTTTTGATTCACTTCATACTTGAGCCCATAATCCACTGTACCCTTCAGGTACCTCAGAATATGCTTTACAGCAACCAGGTGAACACTCCTCGGATCTGTCAGGAACTGGCTCAATGTGTTCATCGCAAAGCAAATATCTGGTCTCATGTTCGTCAGGTACATCAAGGACCCAATCATCTGATGATACTTAGAGACATCAACCGGCTCAGATGAAGCATCACAAAGAAGCTTCAGATTCGATGCCATAGGTGTGGCCATGGACTTGCAATCCATTATCCCGAACCTCTTCAGTATATCTACAGTATACTTCCCTTGTCCAAGGAGGATCCCATCTGTACTCTGCCACACCTCCATACCTAGGAAATAGTGCATCCTTCCCAGGTCCTTCATATCAAACTCAGCAGCAAGCTTTTTCTTTGTATCTATAATCAATCTATCATCTCCTGTTACAAATAAGTCATCCACATACAGGAGCAGAATCACAAGATTCCCTTCCTCAACCTTGTAGTAAAGGTTGGAATCCGCTTTACTCTTGGTAAAGCCCAAACTAGATAGGAAACTGTCCATCCTACCATACCAAGTTCTGGGAGCTTGCTTCAAGCCATACAAGGCCTTCTTCAATCTGCACACATATGACTCCCTGTCATGTGTTTCAAAATCGAGTGGCTGCTCCACATATACTTCCTCTTCAACTACACCATTCAAGAAAGCAGTCTTGACATCCATCTGGTGTATTTTCCATTTCATTGCTGCAGCCAGGGCAAGTACTGTTCTGATGGAAGTATACCTGGCTACAGGTGCAAAAGTTTCTTCATAATCTATTCCCTCTTTTTGAGAGAAGCCACGAGCTACAAATCTTGCCTTGTCTTTCTCTACACTGCCATTTGCAGCATGCTTGATTTTGTAGATCCATTTAGAAGTCACAACAGACTTCTCTTTAGGTCTTTGGACAACATCCCAAACATCATTCTTCATTATTGATTGGTATTCCTCGACCATGGCATCCTTTCATTCTTTCTTTTCAGCTGCTTCTTCATAACTGGAAGGTTCTTTATTCATGATGTCACAGAGTAAAGCAACATAGCTGGTATGTGATCTGGTTCTCTTCTTTGCTCTGTGTTCTTCTTCTGGAATGCCAAATATTTCTGCATCTTGAATGAGCTCTCTAGCCCATGCAGGTTTCCTTTTGTGAGAGTTATCCTCACGGGGTGGATCTACAGGTTCTTGCGGATCTTCAAATTCACGAACAACTTCTGGAATTGATTCAGTCATGGTAGTGTCTTGAAATCTAGTTTCCTTAGGTTCTTCATAAACTTCGATAGGTGCCTTTCTTGATTTGATGAATGCTGAGTTTTCATCAAATGTTAAATCCCTGCTTACATCAATCTTCTTGAACCCTGGAAAGTATATTCTGTAAGCCTTTGAGCTTTCACTGTAACCCACAAAGATACCCTTCTTTCCTGAAGGATCTAGTTTGGTCCTCTTTTCCTTTGGGACATGAGTGTATACTGGACAACCAAATATTCTGAGATGACTGACTTCAGGTTTCTTACCAGAAAAGACCTCTTCTGGTGTCTTGTTGTCCAATATCTTGTGTGGTGTTCTGTTCTGCACATATACAGCTGTTCTAACTGCTTCTACCCATATATGCATAGGTAGATCCTGGTCATGCAACATTGCCCTTGCTGCTTCCATGATTGTTCTATTCTTCCTTTTTGCAACTCCATTTTGTTGAGGATTATAAGGAGCAGTCAACTCCCTCTTAATCCCTAAATCACTGCAAAGCTTCTTGAAGTCACCTGAGGTGAATTCTCCACCATTGTCGGATCTGAATGTTTTGATCTTCTTGCAGTTTGATTCTCCATCAAGGTTTTGAATTCCTTAAACTTATCAAACACCTCATCTTTGTTCTTCAGGAAGTATACCCAAGTCTTCCTGGAGAAGTCATCAATAAATGAGACATAAGAAACATACCCACTTAGAGAATTGGATGACATAGGACCACATACATCTGTGTGGATGATTTCTAGGATATCCTTTTCCTTGATTTCACTGCTTGGGAAATCCTTCTTAATGTTCTTACCTTTTGCACATCCTTTGCAAACACCTTCATGTTTGGTCTTGACTTCAGGAAGACCCTCTACAGCCTTGCTTGCAATTGGAAGTGCCCTATAGTGCATATGAGCAAGTCTTCTATGCCAAAGTTCACTTGGCTCCATGGATTCATGGACCATGGCATGTTTAGGTTGTCCCTTCAATTTATACAAACCTCCCTCTTTCTCTCCAATCACTACTGTATCATCTATGGTCTTTCCCTTTGGCCACATTAGGACTTGGCCATCCACAAATGCAACCCTCATACCTTTTGCATCCAATGCAGAGATGGAGAGTAAGTTCTTCTTGAGTCCAGGTACATAAAGGACTTCTTTCATCTTCAAAGATTTTCCAGAATCTAGGTTGTAGGAGGCTTCACCACTTCCTTTGATTGGGTATTGATAATCATCCCCAAGTTTCACCTTATGGGGTGATTCATGTTTAGATAGATTTACAAAAGATTCCTTAAACCCAGTCATGTGTTTGGAAGCACCACTATCAATTAACTAATCATTACAACCATGGGAGATAGTACCTGTGAGAGCAGAGATTAGAACATACTCTTCTTCACTTGATGAGTCATCATCACTTTCAGCCCTAGCCTTCTTCTTTGGAGGTTCATCATCTTCGACAGCATGAGCATGGAACTTTCTTTTGTTGCTCTTCTTCTTCTTGCTAGTTGATGTTATCCCTTTTGTTCTTGGGACATTCTGAAGCAAAGTGGCCCTTCTCATTGCATGAGAAACATCTTACATCCTTCTCATTCTTTTGTTGGTTGTGATAGGATCTCTTGAAGTGAGAGTGCTCCTTCTTGGAATTTCTTCTTTTGGTGTGGGTTGCGAGAGCTTGATCTTCACCTCTCATCTTTTCTTCATGAGCTACAAGCCTAGCTTCTTCTTGAGAGCATTCCTCCCACAGTTTACTGAAAGAGATCAATTTCTTTCTTGCACAGATTCCTTGAATAAAGGAGTCCCATGACTTAGGAAGACCATTCAGAGTGGTCATAACAACTTCACCATTATCCACTACTTCATCCACAACTTCAAGTTTTTCCTTGATCCGAGATACCTTGGAGAAGTAAGATTGAATGGTTTCTACATTCAACATCTTGACCCCTTTCAATTGATTCCGCAGAGTCATCTTCTGATTTATGTTCTTCCCTTCAAATAGCTTGGTCAAAGAGTCAAACATAGCCTTGGGTGTCTTTAGAGAAGACACATGGGGTATGAGATGGTCTTTAATAGAATCATCAATGATTCTCTTTGCCTTGACCAAGTTCTTCTTATGCAATACCTTAGCCTCTTCATCCTCTGGGATACGGATGTCTTCTTTTATATATGAGTCCAACTCATTCTCTTCCAGGATTAACCCAATCCTATACTTCCAAGCTTAGAAGTTATCAGCTCCTTCAAGATTATCCTCAAGCTTGGTGTGGTGAGACATCTTAAAGAGTACTTCAAATGAAAATAGAAAAGATTTAGGTCTTACCACTTGAAATGCTGAAAACTGGGTCTGGTCCCGGATCAGGGTTTGTCGAAAAAACCCTAAAAATTCAAAATGTGAATTTCAACTTTCTGAAAGGATAGAAAGATGCGCCTTGATGAGCTGATCAGCCTGGTGTATTCAGAATTTGAGATCAACAAAGCTTTACCCTTCATATTTTCCTTTTTGTCCTCCCGGGTTCACTTGGGAGAGCCCTGAATTAGGGTTTGAGTTTCCCGGAGATCTACCCAGCCAAAAATCTCGATCCAAAGCTCTAAACTTTGATTTTTGCAAGGATCTTCCAGCTATGTCTTCAGATTTCAGAAATTCCTATTTTTGAGGAAACCCTAATTTTTAGGGCCAAATATGAAAATGCTCAGAATTGAATTCTGATTGGACAGATAGATTCTCCTTGATGAGTAGAGTCAATCTACTATACTTCTTTTCCAAAATCTGTGGAGAGAAACCCAATAAACAAGAAACTCAAGTTTCTGTCACTGCAAATGTCTTCTTCTCAGGTTAGGTCTGATACCATGTTAAATTTTGAGCATTAATTCACAATACTCTTGGATATTTACTGAGAGAATAACATATACAATATATCAATGCATAACAATCACAATACGCATGACAAGCATCACAAGAATCAAAAGCATGAGAGACAAGAGACACAGAGTTTCCGTGGGGAAAACCCTAAGGTGAAAAACCCACAACTTCCTCTGAGATAGAGAGAGCAATGGCTCAACCAAAGTACAACCAAAATACACTGAGATAGTCTCCTAGTAGCAGATGATCCTCCTCCTCACTAGTGCACCACTTTCTTAGTGGGAGAAGTGTGAGTTTCCGAGTGATGAAAACAGAGATCTCCCGATCTCTAATTATACTAGTCTGTTTTCCCAGTTACACTATGGGGCGGACTTGTCTAGCTAGGTACATCCATAATATAAAATATATTTCAGGGCCGACCCCACACATGGTGGTCTAATAACCCATCGCCAAGTACACACACTTGCGACACTTGTCAATACACATGACGACACTTCCTTATAGAGGAATAACACATCTCTTATAAGGGTACAATAAATATATGTGAAATATATAGATGAAATACATTCCAAAGTTACATATACATCAACAATATCCCCTCCTAATCCCCTTAAGGTTTAGGAGAAAACTTATAAGTTCGTAAAATGCTAATACTTCCAATGAGTCAATGCATCATTTTCAAGGGAAAAAATGTTGCAATACTTGGAGAAAGGGTACTACATTTCTTTTTATTGTTGAAACTTTTGCTATGCCCACAACACACTAGATCATGATTCTTTTGTGTCATCCAATCATGAGTCAATAATAAGTATCTAACACAACTTCTATTTTTCTTTTTGTACTTATTGTACCTTGTGCAATTAACTATGTTTACACAACTAAAACCACCATGTATTCTTTCCCTCTTAGGGATTCAACCATAATCTCTCAAACCACAAATAAGGACTTTTATCTAATATTGGAGTGGCCAATTCCAACACAAACAAGTACAATGGACATTAAGTTCTCCAGACCCAATGCCACATCTACAAGATATGTTTTGACAAGGTATATAACCTTATACTTTGTGATCATAACAAATGCATTCAAAATCTTTTCATTGAATTCATAATACCACATGACTTAAATTGAATCTCATGAATTCCACTAAATTTTAGGTCTTAGTTCCATATTCCCATTTACAACTGAGTCCTGACGATTAATTAATTAGTTACATTAACTGATACATCCTTACATAATTCTTGGATCATCTGCATTTGTTTTTGTCTTCAACACCTAGCCTTCTCTAATTGAAGCATTCCCTTTAGTTCACCATAGATCACTTAACACCATAGATCAAGTCCAAATGTTTTCACATATTACCGAACCTGTTCTCTTATAACCTTCCTAAAAAAATTCTTTTCACAATTGTACTTTTTTTGGAAAAAATGCTCTTGCATGGACCTACCAGCTTTGATACATGTTAATTAATAAGAAACCCATAAAAGAGCACATATACAGTGAGAGGCAGATTCCTCTAAAATGATATTATATTATATGTACATGCTTATCTGAATTGATTGTTACATTACAAAACTTGTTCTCTGTATTTAGGATCAATGTGCCAAATTTGTGGTACTATAAACCAAAATCAGACATACACAAGATGTGGCAGAAGCCACTATTCATATGCAACAAGCCACAATTATCACAATAAGAGGATACCATTCCAATGTGATGGGATCCTTACAAATTGACAGTACATTCCAACAAAGACCTTTATACATATAAAAAAGGGAACAAAGTGGCCCAAAAGGAGGAGCAGCAGAAAAATTGAGAGCATGTGTGAAAAATGATTTGAAGTAAAATGTCTCATACTTGGATCAAAAGATTGCCAATTAATTAAAAGGGCTACCAATATGAGGAAAAAGAACTAAAGAACCACACTACAAGAGTATTCATAGAAACCCAACCAACTATGCAATCCAAAAAGACAACAAATATAACCAAAGGTAGTACAAGAACTTCAAGAAGCAATGGCATGAGAACCTTCTTGTATTTCATTACTCAGAAAATTCTCCACTTTGAATTCTCAACAGAGCAATTCCATAGTCACCGAGAGAGATTATTAATTTACATCCTATCTTACTCATAATATAAAATTCAACTATGTAATATCCTATGGAATATCTACCAAGAATATTAACTCACTTCCACAATCCTTTAGACTCAACTAGTCAATTTTCTGCTTAAATCTCCAAATGGTGTAGGATGTAAGTGAGGTGTACTGGATGTAGGACTGAGGATGGTGGGGTGAAAGTTCAATTCTAGAATTTGTATGGGGTTTGGTGCAGCAGCAGGTCAAGGTGCAGATCTGAGGTGTCCTATGCACAAGGTACCAGTACCTTTCACTTTTCAGCAAAGGAATTAATCCCTTGCCTACTTTGAGGCTACCTGGGTAGTTGGCATATGCATACTAGAAAGGTATGGTTTTAGGGAGTTTTCATAAGTGTAAATATCAGTAAATTAATGGCTGAATATGTTCAGGAAGATTCTGGAGCAGATTGGACAAATTTTGGAAAGATTGGGATGACAGATGCTTAACTGGGATTGTCGGGCTAGTAATTTTGCAGGCTTTCCAAACACAAGGCAGAAGCTTCCAGATTTCGAATTTAGGGGCTGATATGGTTATTAAATTAAGTTATTAACCTACTATAACTGACGAGAAGTTAAATGTATTAACAGATTGTCTTTTATGACCAAAACAGTAAAACTAGTCAAATTAAACCACCCAACGAGCTAGTCTCCAAATCTGACTTAATAAATGACATCCATTGATTGATTTTTCTGATATAAATGCATGTGTGGATATGATACAGTAATAATAAAAGAAATAAATTTGAAACAGATGTGACAGAACCCTCCTTTTCTTATTCAATAACTCCTTCTCAAAACGGTGCCTCACATGCTATGATTTTACAATACAATGGTGAAGGATATGAAGAGAGAGAGAGTATTTTTACTGTGGATCTGCTCCCAAGCTATGATCACCAACAGGTCATGTGACTGTCATGGGCTGCATTCTGAACTTCTGGACTTGATAGGGGCGCATTCACTGAGCCAACCCTCTCCTTCAAGGAAAGCTCCTCCAACTTTAGCTGTGAATGGTAGCAGAATGTAAGAAGAGAAGGGGGATCATGTGTGTATCTGATATCTGGACATGTGACTCTCTGATATGATGCAAAACATGGCAGGCTGAAATTCTTGGAGATTCTGGGCACCACTCATGATAACTAGCTCTTCCTTCTGGCAATTTTCCTTCAAATCTAACTGCTAGTCCACCGTAGAATTGTCCTCCTCTTCAAGATGACTGTAGATCTTCCTGGATGGAATAAGATGAATGTTATAGGATACAATACATGTACTGGACCTGCACAACACTCCTGGATAACTCACACAGACTTGGGGCACATCACCCAAGCAAACATGTCGAGGCACAACACTCAACTGTAGAGGCTCAGAGCTCTCAGACTAAAATTCTAAATGACAAAAGTTCTTTCCTGAAGTGAGAATCATGCTTAAATAGATGATATGGATTGCTTGGAAAGCTATACCACACATGTGGGGGAGGTAGGGCGCATCCCTTCTGAGTTTGGCAAGTTTTTGTGCTTTCTCACTTTCTTTCCTCATCTCCCATCAATCTGAAATGGCAAGTGCGCCCTAGCTACTTTTATGGATTGGCAAGTGCACCCAAGCTGCCTTTCTGGATGTTGCTAAATATATACTGAGCTTTTCCTGCTCCTTTCCATTCCACTTACTATCTACTTTTCTGCCTTTGCCAACTTTTTCTAGCTTTTCCTAATTCTTTCCATTTCTTTTCCACTTTCCTGCTTTTGCGAACTTTGCTCCAGCTTTTGCCAGTTTCTAATTCCATTCTGACTTTCTTTCCATTCTGGATTATTCTCCACTTGGAAAAGTCATCCACTTGACCACAATTTCGACCTCCTAGCCTTATTATCCAACTTGGCAATATTTATTAGCATTTAATAAATAAAAATACTAAAATACTTCTCACAATTTATTTCCAGCTTCATAATTAATTAAATAACTCCATAATTAATTATTCCCTAAGGGGTACTTGCCTCAAAATATCCCTATGAATTAAATAATTAATTAATTAATGCACTTAGACCCCTAGGGATAGGAAGATCCAAGTTGTGACCAAGGTCACTAGGGGGGGACATGACAAACTATCAGTGTTGGTTTGCTCATAGTCAAATAATCTTCAATGAATAGGCTGGCCAACCTACAATAGGTAATAGAAACTAGAATATAGTACTCCAAAATGGTTTGTTACTGGAGTCTCAATATGATTTGAATTAGTGGACAATGGAAGATAAGATAATATAATTTCATTAATGTCTAATAAATGACCACAAAAGTAGGTCAATAGGACAAAAAGATACACCTAGTGTAGGTGCAAAGTGGGAGTGAAAAAGTAAGTCCTAGATCAATATGTAAATAAGGAAAAGAAAAAGAACTAAATTTATAGCTAAAAGAAGATATAAAATAAAGTGGAAATGAAAGAAAGATGCTATAAACTGATGAGTCCTAGTGCCAAACAAAAGACATGATTTCAAAATCTGTTGGAGCTCGAGCTGGAACGTAGGGAAATTATTAATGAATACTTCAAACTCCCGTGGTGCATCACCATTAAACATTATGGGTTGTCCATAACTGATTGAAATTCATGAGCTTCCATACCTAATTCAAAACAATCAGCTCTATTTTCTTAGATATTGCCACCTTTTATAAAATGAGAAATATGTTGTGGACTCTAGAAGAAAAGATAAATTGTGAAGCACATGCTTATCCCTAATGACTTCCAAAACTTCATACCGCCATACATGGTTAAGAAAAATTCTTCCCCTAACAATTTCTATAGAACATATTGTTAGGGATGGAGTGTAAAATACAACCAATAGTTCACCTGGAACACATACTTGGATCAGAGTTGACCCACTTGCTTCTTCATTTTGGTTTCCATGGACATGAATAGTGTTGCAAAGAAATATAATGCATTTTCATATATGGATTGGCTTGATTTATATAAAGAAAATAATTCCTTATAGGCCAATATGTACTTGCATTGGTTGTACTTATGAGTACTATTGACCTACTATTGTGGTAATTCATGGGAATTAATAAAATTATTCTTATATTATATTATCTAATGAGGTTGATAAGGTAGAGAAGGCCTTGGAACAAGCTCAATAGAATGTTGAATTTCCCACATGGGAAGAAATCCCTTGGGTTCCACAAAAAAATTTGCATGTGGATCTAATAATGACTTCATTACAAGAGGAGGCAAGATTTTATATTGTATTCTTTGATTAGTGGGACCACAAAAATCATAAGGACTTCCCTCCACATATTGTTCAAGGAACTTTCACTCACTTAAACGAACCGTAGTAATGAAACTAGGAATATGTTCAGAAGATTGTATTGCACTTATAGACTTGAACACCTTGTGGAAAGGATTGTTTTTCCTCTCCAAACTGTAAAACATGATCTGTGGATATGAAAAAAGAAACTTTTTAGGAACCCCTATAGTATGCATGAAGAAGCCCATGATCTTCTGCACCTTATCCATGGAAGTATCTAGTATTGGTGGGCTCCTCCTAAAAATATCCTTGATCTCATCTTCCAAGAGGCCAAAACTTTCCAAATGCTTCATTTTATTTTCCAAAACTTGAGGCATATTATTCCTAACTAGAATACAAGGTGCCCATTTTAAAACCTTGGATACATTAGCCTCTGATCCTAACATGTTTCGAAGATACCAGATGTTGGGGTAGATATTTTTCTCTAGATTGTACCCAAGAAATCCGAGTGCTTTGGATATATCTCTTCCTAAGTCACGTGCAGTGAAACCCAATGTTTTCATGAACTCAATATTGGTTTCATTTTCTGATCAGTGTTGAGAGCAAGAATATAAAGGTCATGTCATATTCAAGATTATGATGAATATTTTGTGTCACTGACAGACCATGCATTAAGATGCAACAACTACATATGTAATCTTCGTTTTTGTGAATAACTTAGGGAAATAAGGCAAAATCCACAGATCAAATAATTTTGCTAAGGGTATTAATCATTGGAAGCGAATTGGAGAGATACTCTTATATACCATATCAAAAGTGGAGTCAATGTGCACATGAAGGAAGAACAAAATCAATGTTAGGAACCTTAAACCTAAAAATTATGTTAGTAAAGCTCTACGATTGCTGCATATGATAAAAGACCATAATGACTAGTTATGTATGGCTCCATAGTGGAGTTTCCAACACTACAATTTCCCATAAATCCAAAGGGATAAGAACATCTTTGAGGTGTCCAGAAACCTAAATCATAACCAAAAATAGGAAATCCATTGGCTTCGTTAAAAGTTGTCCAAAACCTCACTCTATCGCCAAATTCTCTAAAGTAAACTTCTGCATATGCTCTGAAATCCTCCCTACACCCAAACATGCCATTGCAAGCTATTATTGATATGTTCAAGAGAGAATAGATTCTCAATTCTTACAGTTTATTGATACTACTATGAAATGGGAGAGTACATACCCTTCAGAAAGCCTTGAATAATACTCTTGACAAAATACTTTTGTTAAAGTTGAAGTTCTTGCCAATAGCTGAGGTTGGCACCAGGATAGCGATGGATCAAGATGAAAAGGTGATGGAAACAAAAACTGTGACATAAGTGGACCCTTTTGACTTTGGATTTCCTTCCCTTATACAATCTGATTCAATATAAACAAGAGGAGAGACCCCACTGCCACTTGTGGAAATAAATATCATACCAATCCAAGATCGGTTGTCCAAGCTCATACTGCAACCAATCATCCTGCTAATAAACCCAACCAACCTTCATCATCTCAACCAACTATGTTGCGAAACCACTTTCCAAAGAAAGGATTTGTATCCACACCATAAGCCCATCCTTCTGGTCAATCTTCCAACTCCAACCCTTTTGGACATGGTACTTACCAAATCCTCATCATAGATTCAGTAACCCATGAATGCATTTTCGACCTTACCCAAGCCCGCTCTTCTACCCATACTTCTAATTTTGAACCTCAGATGCAAGTTGAATAAATCCGGTGCATAGAAATCACTAGTGCGAGGGATAAAATGGAAGAAGATTTTGGTGGATCTCAAACCTATGGCGAATGCATCATTTTCTGTGAGGTTTTCATTCAAAATGTAGAACCCCTGCAACACGAGGGTTCCATTCCCGGGAAACTCCAAATTTGGAAATCAAAATGAATAGATTTTTTTTAAAGATATTTTTGTTATATATAATATAGTAAAACTAATATATAAGGCAAGAAGACTGGTTATAAAAAAGGAAATCACTCTAGCAAATAGAATTGAATATGCTATAAGAAAAAAATAGAGCTTGGAGGAACTTACAACTAATAAAGAAATGTATGAAGCAATGAAACAAAAGCATATCTAGAATAAAGGGAAGGGAAATTCAAAGCCTAAAGAGAGACCATGAACAAATGGAATTAAAATTCAGAGTGATGTGTAAGAGATGGAAGGTTGTAGAGGAGCAAGAGGCTGGGTTGGATAGGAAACCATTCCCATCCCTTGTAGATTTCTTCTTGTTCCATTCCCCACCCGACCTTCCTCACTCTACCTATCAACACACATGACTCACATGGTTTCATGGCAGTACAAGATGAGCAGAGGGGGGAAATGCAGCTCGAATTTGATTCAAAATAGAGTTTCATACCCCACGGTAATGGTAAAGAGAGAGCCCCCTACACCTTGCCTTACTATTTATCCCAAAAGCGTTTTGAAACCAACCTTCATTCCTCAAAAATTCCCAATCCATAAATCCAACAAGTCAATTCATAAATCACAATCCCTCATTCTTCCCTTTCTGGTAAGTTATTTGACGGGATCTAGCAATGGAAAATTGCAATTTTGACAATGAATTGTTACAATTTACTAAATTTTAACATTGCAGATAGATTCAAAAAGGGAATTTTTAAATCCATCTACATCGTGAAAATTTAGTAAATTATAACAATTCATTGTCGAAATTGTAATTTTCCATTGCTAGAGTGACACAATTAAAAATGACTAACATAAATGACTATTTCATATTCTTGTAGCTAGTCATATTTTTATTCCTTGACTAAATTAGTCGTTTATGTTAGTCATTTTTAATTGTGTCACTTATTATCTACTCGTATTTTTTAACTCATGACTAAATTAGTCATTTTTAGTTGGGTCACTCAAAATTGCTCAAATTTGATAGTAAATCACTTCAAAAAACTATGGTGACTAACCTTTTTAGTCATGTAGTCACTAATTTCTCATTTTGTACTAGTGGATGTTAGGTAATGCTTATATGTGTATGTTAGGTGATGTTTGATGTGTATGCTACATGATGTTGTTACATAATGCTTTTGTTTTTTTAGATGTGTATGTTAAATGTGATTGATGTGTTGTATGTTAGATTATGATAGTTAATTTTTTATGTGTATGTTAGATGGTGCTTATGTTTGATAGGTGATAATAGATGTGTATGTTAATACATGATGTTTATGTTTGTTATGTGATGATGATGCGAAATAATTCCTATGTTTTGTTAGATGTGATTATTAGATGTGTATGCTAGATGTGATTGTTAGATATGTATGTTAGATAATGCTTGTGTTTTATTGGACGTGTTTATTATATATCTTTGGTAGATTTGTGTAGTAAATGATGTTTATCTTTGTCAGATGTGTCTGATGATGATGTTAGTTAATTCTTTTATTTTTTTAGATGTGATTATTATATTTGTATCTTAGATGATATTGGGTAATGTTTAGATGTATAGGTTAGATGATGTTAGGTGATTTCAGATGTAATTATTAGAGGTTTATTTGAGATGATGTTAGTTGATATTAGATGTGATTGTTTGTTTTTGTTAGATGTGTTCATTAGATGTGTATAAAATAATTATTCCTCCAATTTTAACTTGTGTATAAACATCATGTGTATTAAATCGTGAAAAACATCGTGCATATTTATTTTGAAAAATTGTGAGAGGTGTTTATTAAAAAATATCAATAACAATTTCTTCTCGACAATGCAATTACTGTCATATTTATACAATTAATTCAATAAGCAATTTACTAGAAAAATATTGTTTAGATTTAGATTAAATATAACAATGTTTAGTAATAATAAACATTTTATTTTTCAATGAAGGATTACAAATTAATTATAATGAAAAGGAGCAATCTATTTATTCTACGTTTTCTAGGTTTTAGTCGGAATCTGGTAATTGTTTTCTTGTAAAATCCAAATTTCTATTTGTTTAAATTGTATTTTTGAATCCATAAATAAATTCAACACCCTCAAATATCCCCATGGCACCCAAAGTATGCAATTTCCATAGCTAATATATGTAATTCTATTTTTTTTAAAGATTTCCAACCGGAATACGAAAAATATTAGACGAAAAATATGCTCAGAAAAGGTTGAAAATGTAGAATAGTTAGACTACACCTAATGAAAATTACAATATTTCCTTGAAATATGTCTTTAAGATCTCCAAAAACACCTAAACACTCTACACTTAATATATCTAACTTATTTGGAATTATAGTAAGCATATAAGATCTTTAATCACGACGTAATAAATCTAAAACATAACTCAAAGTATCTAATTAATGTTATGTGTACAACTTTTAAAACCCATTTATCCCATAACCCCTAGCCCCTACAAACTAACAAAATTTGTATTCTCCAATTTTATATGGCATTAACATAATGCATACTAAATCATGAAAGCAATTGTAAATAAATTTAATTAATTTTTTACATCAATTTGTTTGATTGAAAAAAAATGTCTTGAATAACTTATATGGCTATGACTCTCACTCAGAATATATGGCAAGCATGCATCTCATAATAAATGGTTGTTTATCAGAGCTTCCATGAACTCTAATGGGATTCAGCTCGTCAATGGCCGCCGTTTTTGAAGATGAACAGTTCCTGTGAGAAAGCCCTGCCTCCGGCAGCCTGGGCCCATCGGCATCGCAGTGGATGCAACATCACCCGCGAAGGTTAGAACTGGTCCGGTGCTCGGCGGTCTGTGCTAGGGTTTCTAAAGACGGCCAATGCCTGTGAGGTATCCCTGCGCCTCCGACAACCTGGTGCAATCAGGAGAATGGCGACCAACTTTCTCTCAGTTGCCTCCAGCTAGGCGCCCTCGATCCCGATCTCGCTTGGAAAGGCAGCCTACGGCCAACCGGCTTTGATTGTTCAGGAAATACCAGTGCCCTCCATTGCAGTGGTTTAGGAATATTTGATTGAAGCAAGGAATTTCGCAGAGTCAGCTTTGGTTTGTTGCTTCAATGGGTTTTTGCCTCACCTAGTTGATCTCCATAAGTGGATTTCTGAGGTATGGAAACCCCTTGTTCATGAGGAAATTTCTATTTATCCCTTTGGTCGGGTTTTTTGTTGTTGTGGATTTCGATTCTCCAGAGGAAAAAAATATCATTCTTGACTCTGGTCCATGGTTTTGGGGAAGTTTGGGGTTCTTTATGAACCCTGGAGCCCTCTTTTTGACCCAACTACTGACCAGATCTCATCTGCTCTAGTTTGGGTTCGACTTCCAAATTTTCCCTTGCACCTCTGGAACTTGGCCTCGCTTGAAGCTATTCGCAACGCGTTGGGCTCCTTCTACGATCAAAGTCCAAAAAAAAAGGATTACATCAAAACTACCTTTGTTCACATCTGTGTGGAAATGGACTTCAACAATGGCTTTCCTACTGAGATCCATTTGACCAGCAAGGATTATGTGTGGGTGCAAAAGCTAGATTATGAAAATGTGATGTTCAAATGCAGATCTTGCTTCGCAACTAGACATCTTGTAAAATATTGCCCAAAACCCTCTCATATCCCCAAATCCAAAAAGCTTCATCCCAAATCCACTTGGTGGGATGGAGCAAACTCCAAGCATTATACAGTAAGCAGAAATGAAGATCTATCCGAAGAGGCTCCATTACAAGATAAGGAATCTCCTCAGGCTAAAAAAGAGGACACTCTAGAAGAACAAAGGATCTCTGCCAACGACAAAGATCCACCTGTAGCTCCACGAGATAGTGCTATCCAACTGATGGACCTGAAAAGTCCATCCCCACAGGAGGCACCCAAAGATGCAGTGCCCATTCTCGAAGCCTTTGTTGAGCCATCAGATTGGACCAAAGTCGGAAAAAAAGAAAAAAGGAGCTTCACCCTCTTTGAATCCAAAATAAAGTTTAACTTCTCCAAGAAAAACAAGAAGCCAAAAAACTTCATATCATTAATCTCTGGATTGTATAGAGATGTATGTAAGAAGTAGGACACCAGAAACTTTGGTCTTGATAGTAGTAAATGTAGCCCAGTTCCTTCTTGGGCAGTTTGTTAGAAGATTCAGTCTTCATAGAATAGGAAAGTATCAGGATAAGTTAAGACTGGATGTAGATGAACAAGGAGTCATGGATGTAGTCCTCCCTTGGGATCAATATGTCTTCAGAACTATGAAATCTTTATTCTTCTTTTTTTGTTTTATATAAAAGCTCTTAACCGTTTTTGTTAAAAAAAATAAAAAAATTGTTTGATTATATTAAATATTATATTAAATCATGCAAATAATTCTAAAGTTATATTAAATCATGCAGAGAATTATAAAGTTATGCAAATATTATATTATATATAAACTAATATCATGTGTTTTGTTGATATAATAAGTAATATTTTTTCTTACATCACTTCTTTTCTTTCAACCTGCAATGATTTTTTAAACTTGTCAATCTACATAATTAGTATAAAATGACTATTTCCATAGCGTTAGAAATTAATGAGATTGTAGCTTATCATGTCTTACAATAATGAGGGAATGTGCACATTCATGATGTGTTCGATCAAAAGCCAAATGGACTCCATCTTTTGTATTCTACATAATATTCTATTGAATTGAGTAGACTAGGATATTGTACTTTTAATTTACATTGTATATAGAGTTTGCAAAGACAACTTATGAAGGTAGGACTAATTGACACAATTATTTTATCATGAAAATAATTCTAAAATTTTATATTAAATATGCAACGAGATAAAAATACCTTCAATTAAAATAAAATTGTTTTTCAACCAATCCTTCCATACAATCACAAATTACTAGATAGACAAACACATTACACATCAAATTGATTGTTAACCAACTAAAATTGTTTAAAAATTGGTTGTATTTAACTTTACATTTCCATCGTCAGAAAATGAACAAAAATAATAATTATTGAATTAAAGATAACAATAATAAAATGATACATAAACACCATAAATTATGAAATAAAACATGTAAATATCACTCTATGTTTCCATCACCTCGATTAACTTCCTCAGTTGGCATGATAGCACTGTTGTTCTCAAAAATATGTTTTGATCTAGAATTGTGTCTTAATATGAACTACCAATCCATATCCAACACGTCTAGGTAAAAAACACTTGGTTGTAGTGTTTTGGGAAAACATTAGGCTCCTTAATTTCATCCCACATCTTTCTAGAGTTGATACATATCATCCCACTATTGTGATACTCCTTTACATTTCTCCGGTCGAAGGTGTCCCACCATTTGTACCTAAAAACAACACATTGTAAAAATGAGAAGTCTACATGAATGATCTCTTGTATCTTTTCAACATAATCTAACTCCACTCCTATTATGTTCTAATCACAATGGCTAGCACAATTAGATTGTTCAAGCTCGACTTCTACTCCACGGTATTGTGTGATATGTCCATCATCGACATCCTTAGTGCAAAAATGATGCCTATTTTGCCACATAGATGGAAACAAATGCGCTTGTATAAATGTGAACAATTAATTATGGTGTCATATGTCTAATAACACGACCATTAATATATAAAATATAGATGTTATAATTAAAATGTGCATTATAAAGTTAAAAATTTACACAATGAGATTATTACCTAGTTGTTGCACCCAATCCCTATGTTTAGTGCATCATCTTTTAGCAAGCGGGTAACAACTAGATGCACTATATTTCTCTCAGACTTGGTCAGCAACCCAACTATTGGGGCATATCATTGGCATATTTTCTTTTAAATAATCAAGATAAAGCATGCTTCTACCGTTCAACCATATGAATTATTTCTTGTCAATGTCCCATTTCCTCCTCTTCTCTTCATACAATGTGACCCGCAACTATGTTGATTCCATGTTGTAAATAATGAATTTATTGATGGCATCAATTTTTGAATTCATTTATGTATCCATGAAATCAAACCAACATATAGTATGTATGATATCAAATATAGATTATGAAGTTCAGTGTGAATAGTTACTCTGTATAAATTTGACAAAAGATAATTGACTTACTCTTTATCATGCACCTTTTTATCTTCATTTGAAATAAATCCCCTTCCTTTTTACCCTTATCCCTGGTGTGCGGTCGATTTTCTTGATGTACTCACTGGCATAATAGAATGACTCATATACTATGTACCCTTTGTCCATAGACCCCTCGGGTTTTTCCCTTTGTTGAAGAAATCCCTTCAATTTTTTCATGTACCTCTCTAAGAAGAATATTCAACGACATGAGACCACTCAAGTTAATTCAACCTCATCAACTAGGTGAATTACAATATGAACTTGCAAGTCCATGAAAATCGCGGATAGTTCCTTCTCAAACATACAAACAATCTCAGCTATCTCTTGACTCCATCGTGGAATGCTAGCCATATGAATATCCTTTGATGTGATCCAACATACAAATGAATATAATTTATATATGGCATGTTGCAGGTCCTCGGGGAAGTCATGGTTCACCCACCCACCCACAAGTAAAGAATAAAGACATTACAAAGTAAACACATAAACAATTAATTGTGCTTTAACTTGACGCATAAAAAAAAAAATTAAAAAAAATGTTTTGACATATGTACCCTTAGAAGGTTCATATGGTCATGTGATTTCAACCTACACAAACGATCTTCTACAATGAAGTAGCGTCGTAGATTATACCCATATAAAGAAGGCACCTTCACATCCAATATAACTTCCTTTGCCAAAGAAAGATCACATTTCTTCAAAATCCATGGGACATCACCTTCTTTAAAATACCAAGAGGGCCAACCTCTCCTCTATTTCCTTGTCTTGGCCAATGCTTCTTTTTAGTATTTGAAGAAATAATATCTCTCCTAACAACCAATGTGCCACTTTGTTTCGATGATACATGGCTCCATAAAGAAGATGAAACATTTTTAAATATATGCATGGGATATAATAAGTGGACAATCTTAAGATGCCCCCAACATGGGAGCTCATAATATATCAATTTCCTTTTCATCTCAATGGGCATTTTCTCAACATAGGTGTAGAAGAATTCATGACCATCGAACACAAGTTCCCAATTTGAATCAATCATTTCTGCAATTTCCTTCTCCTTCTCTCTGTCATATTCCCTAAGTTAGTGAACCGCTATCATTATTTCAGGCCTTTAAGTTCTCTTTGGTTTACTATTGAAAGCAAATGTTAATATTCTGTAAAGGGGTATTTTGGGAGGAATACCCTGGAGCATACACTAGCTTTCATATATGGTTGGACCACCTAGCCTTCACAGAAGGTCCACAACATTTACATCAATAATATCCTTTTGTTACAAGACCTACAGTGTTATTGTATATAGAGCATATTAGTGTTGAAGGTCAATACAATTGCACCAAAGTAACTATGTCAAAAAATATTGTTATGAATATAAACAAACCAATCAACATGTTTACAAGAGAAAACTACTAATACTAGATAATCATGTGTGGTGTACACACATATGCCATACAACATAAAACTTCTCTTTGTTGGGATGTGCCTTGATACATCGTATACTTGTATCCCTTCCCATAATTCTTTTAATTCACCAATCAATGGTTGTAGGTAAACATTCATATTCTTCACTTATCTTGTACCAAGGACTATAAGAGCCATCATAAGATGTTCATTCTTCATGGACAACCATGGGGGATATTGTTATTAATCACTACTACATGCCAAATATAATAGTTGGTGTTTTGAAGGGGATATGGGTCAACACCATCCATGGCTATGTTCAATTGAAGGATTCTTACTTCATCCTTGAATTTATCAGGCCATGTATCCTCTATATGAGTCATGGATATTGAATCTATTTGGATTCACATAAATCCTAACTCACTTCTATGCAAGGCATTCCATCCCTGCAACATAGCTAATTATTTTAAATGAAATAGCCTTTGAATCCTTGGGATTATAGGCATGTGCCTCAATATCCTATGAGGAGGACCATGTGATTTATCCTTGTTTCTTGATTTATGGTACCTGTCATGCCCACATTTTGGACATATCTCTTTGTCTGCATATTATCATCCATATAGAATACAATCATTCGGGAATGCATGATATGATATGAACTCAAAACCCAACAATTTCAACATTTTCTTTGCTTCTTTGCAGTTTCTAGGCAAGCCATTATCACTCAGAAATACCTTAACTTTGAATAACCTACAACTAGTGGGAAATAGAAATGTACAATGTCATTTAACATTCATAAAATAAATTGCATCCATGGCACCCGTATCCTGTAAGAAATTATCCATACCAACCTCTATAATTGCCAACATGTGAAGAACTAGTGTTACGGTAGACATTCATATTTGGTGAATCTAGATGTAGTGGGAATTGAATAGGTGGTTGATTCAACCATGCTTGGTATGTTTCCTCTATGACTTGCACTCTGTTTTTAGCCTTCTCTCGATTTGACATTTTAGTGGGGTGCAACGAAAGATGGTAGACATGTTGTTCATCGTTAGAATCCTGGTTTAAAAAATATTGAAAATTACATCAATGATATTAGTAAGCACAATGAAATTGGTTTGTTCAAACATTATACCAAACAATTATTATAGAAGGATGGAAATTTTTTTTTTTTTCTGATAGTAAATGTCCAACTACAAGCATTTTATAAAACAAAATTTCAAATGGAGCAATACATTTACATTAATCCCATTGAAAATAAAAAATACAATTAATTAATGAATTTTGTCTCACACCCCAAGGGGGCGTCTAAAGGTAGTCCCAATGCAAGGTGTCTTTGATGAGCGGTTGGTGATATACAAAAGTTATAGTTTATTAACAACTCGTAACCATGAGAAAAACTACATATTGAATGTACACCAACAAATCTGGACGCTTTCCTTTTCATAAAGAACTCTTGGTAGTTGGAGTGTTCCTCAAATGAGCAATTTGAAAAAAATAAAGAGCACCTAGAACTATATATGAACCCTAGAATGTTCCCATGAGTGCATGGATGACCATTAATATATAACAAGTTCTTCCTATTAAATTTTCCAGAAGCATAACCATTCATGCACATACTATAAATGGAAATGCTATCCTTGCATTTAACAATATTCAAGTAATCATACCAACAATAAAGAGGACCACAAAATGATATAAATGCTACTGATTGTTTGGGAGTAATGAGTACATGTGAAAGGATAAACAACCCAATATTTGTGGCATCTATCTTCGAATTGGAAATCATAAAATTATTACCACAAAAGGAGAATTCAGTTCTAACATTAGGCACAGGTACAAAAGATGACCAAGCACCATGCAAAGTGCGGTTGTAAGAAGTTTGGTATTTACTTTGCAAATGTATAGGAAGAGAGATGTCATCGTTACACTCCAACAATTGGACCGACTGCTGTGTATTTGGAATTTTTTTCTCTCAACTCATACAACTTTTTGGATCTCCTAGTAGAGATGTTTTCGATGGTATTGATATCATAATTTGGATCACTAGAAATTTCGGTTGATTGAACATAAGCAAAAGGATTGGTCAATTTAGGACGAAACATAGTTGTTTTTGCTTCCAACTTTTCAAAAAATGAGCATAAGAAAATGTTCCTATGTGTCTTTTTTGTATCACCTATTGTATTTTTTATTGCGGTAGGAGGTATAAGACCGTTAACATTGGGTAGTTGATCATTAATATAATGGGTGAGTGGGACACACCAAGGGTAATTTTCCTTCAACCCTTGAAATTTTGAAAAACCACATGCTGGGGTGTCATAAAATAGATCCATCTCAGGATGAATTACCATTGAGGACCCAAGATTGTGGATGGAAGATGACATATTACAATTGGCGGGATAAAGAGGCTATCCATTTTCATCTACCAACTGCTTGTGATATATTGCTCCTGATAAGAGCCTGAGGCATTTTTTCAACTGGTGGAATATCTTGTGCTTTTGAACTAGATCCTGAATCAAGATCCTACAAAATTGAATTCATTGTTATTCAGATTCACGTGGATAAATAACATAAATTCAATTAGATAATAAAAATATTAATAAAATCTAAACTTACTGGATATGGAAAGGGAGGACTTGATGAACTTTGAAGAATATGGAATGAGTTGGAATTTGAAGAATTGACCATTTGATATTATAACTTTTCCCCCTGTATTTGAGCCAAATCAACAATCAGTACTTGATCTACATTCATAAAATAATTTTTGACCATTTGAGAGAAATATACCATTTTAAGTTCATTTGAGAGAAATATACCATTTTAAGTTTTAATATATAGTCATATTGATTTTTAACGCACCCAGTGCGATTTAATAAACATAGCGCACTAGTGAATCTTAAACATATAAATGCATCGGTGTGTACAAAACACGTTTGCATCGATGCAAAACATCCAAAAAAAATCCACAAAAGAAAAACACCACTATAGTTGATAACATGTACTTATATATGCATTTTTCAATATT
Organism: Larix kaempferi; assembly: GCA_027924585.1. NCBI lineage: Eukaryota > Viridiplantae > Streptophyta > Pinopsida > Pinales > Pinaceae > Larix > Larix kaempferi. Next base: position 1,569,286 of record BSBM01000590.1, read on the forward strand.
ATCATCATTGATTCATTTTTATATTATAGCTCCCTCGTGCAATAATATATTTGAAATGCATTGGAGATTGGAACACAAAAGCAATACAAAATTAGCGATTTAGAGTATTTTATGTCTACCCATTGCTCTTTGCAAATAATATCGCACCAGTGCTTCTATATACAAAGGTGCACCAGTGCCCACATATATTATGAGTGCATCGCTTGTTACATAAGCCAACATGAAAATATCTTGTTTACATGTTTATTTTCCTATTTTAGGCCTAGACGGTGTGCTTTAAAACCTAAAGTGCACTGAGGTGCTTTAAAACCTATAACGCACTAGTGCAATCATATCTTAAAGGTGAACCATTTATGCGGAAAAAGGTGAAAAAGTATTATGAAGTTATATCTTAATGGTGCGTTTCCTATTAGGCCTCACCGATGCACTTATATAATAAAGCACAGTGGTATGTAGAAAATGTGAAAAAAAACGCATGAGTTATTTTTGTTTCCATGAGTTGAAAGAGGAGAGATAATTTCTTTTTCAAAATACTAGTTTGATAAAGTGTTTTAAAACATAAAACCTAATCACTATTTCATTATTTTGCCGAAATTTTGAGGGGAGAGTTTTGCAAGAGAGATTTACAGGAGAGGACTTTGGAGCACCAAGATTTTTTTGAATATTGGAATTTCTAAGCTATGGAGAATCACACAAAACTCTTTATAGTATAAATTTCAAGTATGTAAAATATTTCTATTGATCTCAGTGCATGATTTATTTATGTTCCTATTAATATTTAGAGTAAATTTTGAAAAAATAAAAAAATTTCATAGTTGACTTCAACGTTGGAACCCTTGTTTTATTGTTGCTTCCTTTTGTTTTACGCGGCTACAAAATTTAACATTAGGGTTTAACTCCCTCTATTATTCACAATTAGGGTTTTTATTTGTAGACACTTTAGATTTAATGAGTTTGTGCTTCTATATATAAGGTGTTGGGAATTTGATGCAACGAGACCAGTTATTCCGTTGGATTCCAAACCCTGTTCTTGTCAGTGTTTTTTACAAAAAAACGCTTTTGCAGTTTTTGGCATGGATAGTTCTGTAGAAAGCACCAGTGTGATTGTATTAAAAACACACTGTTTGACTATATTTTTATTTGTTTTTAAGGAAATTTTCAGTGTGCTATGGGAAATAAGGAACACTGGTGCTGTTGAATAAATCTATTGCACTGATATAGTTGTAGCTTATTTTTTAAAAATTTATTTATTTGTTATTGATGCTTAAATAACTATGATGCATCGATGCATATATACTGTTGACGCATCGAGGTATTTTTATTCATAAACCACACCAATATGCTAAACTACATTTTTTAGCTGGAACTTATGTAATTTATTGGTATAATATATTTAATAACTTCTCTATTCTTTGTTCCATGTTGTTTATTGATAAGAAATGTGTGATAAGAGTTCAAGGAAGAATAATTTTGATCGACATGATTGGAGCACATCCAAAAAAGTGAAGGAACGTTCATAATTTCAATATAAAATTAATATGTTTGAATTATATGTAAGTTTAACGAATGTGTATTGGTTAATGTGTGTCATGCAGAGCCAAAAAATGAGGAAACTCGATAAGATTTGCAATCTAAGTGCAACAGAGTGCAAAACCTTGATGTAAAACTTGTAGATGGATGAATTAGGTGAATATAAAAGTAATCAGTATGATTTTTTTTTTGAATTTTTAGTAATAATGCACTTAATAATATTCCCTAACATGTTTCAAACAATCTATTTCACATATGTTGAATGTTCTGCAGGGATAGATGGAAAGGGAAGGGAATGTCATCCTAAGACAATAAAAATTATGGAAGATGTAAATGATGATGAATTGGTCCTTAGCTCATTTAGAGTGGTGATGGAATTTAATGAAATGGGGAATTTTTTTTATAAAACTATGATGGATATAGTGGACAGAATGTATAGATGTACTTTCCACTTACAACAAAAAAAATTCAATGAATCAAAGAATTAAATTATATTTAAAATGTAGGAGGCATTTCTAGAGCAATTGTCAATAAGACCTGTTAGAACTGCAATAGAAAAAACATAAAACAACAAAAAAGAATTCCTAAATATGTTTTCCTAGAGTATGTATATACTACTACAAAGCATTCCTTTATCAATATTTGCTATATTTACTTTTCATATCAATATAAAAATAGTTTGTTTCCATTTAAATTTTCAAGAAAATTATGAAAATCCCAAAGAATGAATGAAGTGATATCCAAAAAATGCCAATAGGGATGTCCAAAAAAGGTGTACAAGGAGATGGCAAAAGAAATAGACATAATTGTATCACCGGAGGAGCCATCTCAACAACAACGTGCTTCAAATGTATGTAATCATTTAGTTTTTCTTTTACGTACATATAATTAATTAATTTAACATTAAATATTAATTTTCAATTGTTTTTGTGCAAACAAACAAAAAACAAAATGGAACCCATTCACACATAAGAGATGATAACAAGGAAGAAAAGGGTTGATCACATAGTTTGTGAGTAATTGCGAATTTTCCTTACAAATTAAGATTTCATATTGGTTGTGATCTTTATATTTTTATTTTTTTACACCCATCCTTGGATGTATTCAAATAGGTTCTTACATACAAAGATGAGCGATCGGAAGAATTCATTGACATTGGGTTAAGTATGGGTTATGAGTATATGTTGGCGTATCTAAAATTGAATTTGGAATTCGTAAGTATCTATGTTGTTTTACTTCTATCATTTTATAATTAATAGAACAACAAAAAAGCTTTATATTAAGGAAACAAAATATGGAGTGGAGCAAACAGAAAAATTGTTGAGAGAAGGCATAAGACATGACTTTGAAAGAAAGTGTATTTTTTATGACAAATTCTTGCAATGGTATGCTTTTCGATTTACATAATCATGTATATTATCTATTTTGGGATTATTCCCACCAATGTAGATACACTCATTACACTTATTTTTATGTTTGTAGATGGAAGTTGAAGATGATGAACACAATCAAGGCAATCACCAAAACATTGATCCAAATAACCCAAGTCATGCAAGTAGCTCGAGCAATGACAACAATTCCAACGAAGAATGACGATCAATATAATTGGATGTTAATGCAAGCTGTTGTATGTTTTCAAATAATTGTGTGAAAATCATACATTTGTATATTGTACTAGACATAGTTTCCCAAAATGGGTTAACCAATAAGTGTAACAATTACATACTGACATTTTGATTATTGTGGACCTTTATGTTGTCCCATTTTGTACGAAAAAAGGGCCTCTTATTCATATAAAATAAAATAAGTTTATTTTTCTATTGCATTGTCCAATGTCATTATGAAATGTTACATTGCTAATTAAATATATGGACGATTAAATATTACAATGAACATATACAAAATATGATATAACAAATTAATCCAAACATCATATCCAAACACAATAATTAAATTTTAAATTATATGAATACTATTATAAAAATTATTTCATTTTTTGATGAATACTGAAATTTAAAAAAATAAAAATAAAATATAGATATTTCAGTGCATTGTAATTTTTATAATAGTCACCGGTCACTGGTCACCAATGAGAAAATTATCACCAGTGATTTTAATCATTTTAATAGCACTGGTGCATTGAAGTAAAAGTGCAACCGACATAGCTAATGATGGAATGTGAGCACTACTTCTTTTGAAATACAATCTCATCAGTGTACCAAAGTGGTAATTATATTCTTTCTTGGATGCGGGTGGTAGCTACACGAGGGCACGTGAAGATCATGCAGAAGGGGGGCTGGATGACATACAGGTGGACGAGTGACTTGATGGCCCATTTAATTAGTCTGTATTTCAGTTTAATGCAGTGGCTAATCACATTCAATACCTCGATCCTTCGCATGGGAAACACGATGGCGAATGGTACATAGATTATTTGGTTTAATGCGATGGTGCAACAACACTCACGTCCAAATATATGGTTTTATGGGAAGGTTGGGATTCCAATGGCTCCAACGTTTTGGATTTTGTTTCTTCGGTGCCTTCCTCGAAATCTAGTTGCTAGCAGTAATATGGAGAAGGGAAAATATGGGAGAATGTCTCTTCGCCAGCATGGTAAACCTAGAAGGGTAAGTAGTGGACGCGACAACTCTAGTCACAAGGATTATGGGAAGCAGGTGAATAATGGGTATGTAAATGGGATTTCTATGGAGGTTTTCTACCTCATTGATGACTGGGAGGATAGCATTGTTGCTCAACAACTAATCTCGTCTTGATCGAATCAAAAGATAAACCACTACTGGGTGGTTAAAAGCATGATGAGATTATTGATGGAGGATATCCAGGCCAAATGGGATAGCTCCAAGATGATGGCTCTTGACATGAGAGTTGGCTTGGAACATGCTGCTAATGGTTTAAACAACCTGGATGATAGTTTTAAATGGGACCTCACTTTTTTTGATAAAATCTTTGAAGCTGCAGGGGCGTCGGTGCAAGGATTATCTAAAGAAAATTTGTTTGGGGAAGCCTCTCGAGATGAGTCTATGGGTGCTTGCGTTCAAGTTGGACAAGGGGTTAAGCTTCCATATTTCTCTCTCACGGACCAGATGGGAAATTAGTCCTCTCTAGAGCCTGATATTTCCTCTGCAAAGAAGATTTTAAGTTTAGATTTGGAAAATATTTTTCTGCCTCAGAAATGGGCTCCTCTCCCGATCAAGATGCTTGAGGAAGACTCCCAGAACATGGCAATTGAAGGCTGCCCGATCATTGAGGAACATGGAGACTCATCTCATGGTGCACATCCTAGCTAAACAATGCTTTGGTGCTCTGAACACTACTTGTTCTTTTCAGTCTTTTTGGTTTTATGTCTTAGATAGTTTGTTACATAGTATGCCTTTCAGGACTTTGATAGCTATCCAGAACCATATAGTCTCCAACTGTTATTTGGCCTATTTTCCCTCTGCTGGGAGGGCCACATTTTGTGAACATGTCAGTCTAGATAGTATTTTTGAGTACCTGGGATGGTGGTTTCATCATCTTAGGACACCTTCAAAACAATGACATTTGGATTATAATTTTGTTATTTTTTGCTATATAATATAGATATGTTGCAGCTTTACAAAAAAAAGAAGTGGTAGTTATATGCTTGGTGCAATTTTATTATTTGTACATACCGATGCTTTCCATATAATAGCACTTCGTTCTACAAAATATTGTAATCACACCGTAATGTAAAAATGCAATGGATGTCAACGTCCCAGTCAACTTCACTGGTGCACTTTCCTTCCTTGTCAGCATTGGTGCATTATCTAAGGACATAAGCACTGGTGCAATGTTTCTTATAAAGCACAGGTGCATTATCTAAGGACATAAAAACTTGTGTGATGTTTCTTATAGAGCACCGATGCACATGAATTTATGTTGATGTATATGTAAATTCGGAATGTATTTCATTTATATATTATTGTACTCCTATAGAGATGTGTCATTCCTCTATACGAAAGTGTCATCATGTGTATTGGCCATTGTTGCAAGTGTGTTAACTTGCCGATGGGTTATTAGACCACCATGTGTGGGGTCGGCCCTGATTTATGTAATATATGGTTGATGTCCCCAGCTAGACAAGTCGGCCCCATAAGGTTATTGGGAAAACAGGACAAGTATAAATAGAGATTGGGAGATCTCTATTTGGATCACTCAGAAACTCATTCTTCCTTCATTCGGAAAGTGGTGCACTTGTGAGGAGGAGGATCAGCCGCGAAGAGGAGTCTATCTCTTGTATTTTGGTTGTACTTTGGTTGAGCTATTTCTCTATCTATCTCTGAGGAAGTTGTGGGGTTTTTCACCTTAGGGTTTTCCCCACGGAAACTCTGTGTGTCTATTGTCTCTCATACTTTTTCTTCTTGTGATGATTGACATGCTTGTTATGATTGATATTCATTGATATACTGTACATGTTGTTCTCTCAGTAAATATCCTAGAGTATTGTGAATTAATGCTCAAAATTTAACATGGTATCATAGCTAACTTGAGAAGAAGACATTGTGTAGTGACGGAAACCAAGGGTTTCTTGTTTATTGGGTTTCTATCCACAGATTTTGGAAAAGCAGTATAGTAGATTGACTCTACTCATCAAGGAGAATCTATTTGTCCAATCAGAATTCAATTCTGAGAATTTTCAGATTTGGCCCTAAAAATTAGGGTTTCCAACAAAATAGGAATTTCTGGAATCTGAAGACATAGCTGGAAGATCCTTGCAAAAATCAAAGTTTAGAGCTTTAGATCGAGATTTTTGGATGGGTAGATCTCCGAGAAACTCAAACCCTAATTCAGGGTCCTCCCTAGTGAACCCAGGAAGACAAAAAGGCATTTCTGAAGGGTGAAGCTTTGCAGATCTCAAATTCTAAATACACCAGGCTGATCAGATCATCAGGGCACATCTTTCTATCCTTTCAGAAAGTTGAAATTCACATTTTGAATTTTTAGGGTTTCTCTGACACACCCTAATCCGAGACTAGATCCAGTTTTCAGCAAATCAATTGGTAAGACCTAAATATTTTCTATTTCCATTTGAAGTACTCTTTAAGATGTATCACCACACCAAGCTTGAGGATAATCTTGAAGGGTCTGATAACTTCCAAGCCTGGAAGTATAGGATTGGGTTAATCCTGGAAGAGAATGAGTTGGACTCATATGTAAAAGAAGACATCCCTATCCCAGAGGATGAAGAGGCTAAGATATTGCATAAGAAGAAATTGGTCAAAGCAAAGAGAATCATTGCTGATTCTATCAAAGACCATATCATACCACATGTGTCATCTCTGAAGACACCCAAGGAGATGTTTGACTCCTTGACCAAGCTATTTGAAGGGAAGAACATAAATCGGACGATGACTCTGCGGAATCAATTGAAAGGGGTCAAGATGTTGAATGGAGATACCATTCAATCCTATTTCTCCAAGGTCTCTCAGATCAAGGAACAACTTGAAGCTGTAGATGAAATGGTGGAGAATGGTGAAATTGTTATGACCACTTTGAATGGCCTACCTAGGTCATGGGACTCCTTTATCCAAGGGATCTGTGCAAGAAAGAAATTGATCTGCTTCAGTAGACTATGGGAGGAATGTTCTCAAGAAGAAGCAAGGCTTGTGGCACGAGAAGAAAAGATGGGGAATGAATATCAAGCTCTCACAGCACATACCAAGAAATGCAAGTTCAAGAGGGAGCCATCCCATCACAAGAAGAAATATTCTCATCCATATCACAAAGAAAAGAAAGATCTGAGGTGTTTCAATTGCAATGAGAAAGGACATTTTGCCTTAGAATGTCCCAAGAAAAGGAAAGAAGATTCCAACAACTTCAACAAGAAGAAGAACAACAACAAAAGAAGGTATCATGCTCATGCTGCCGAGGATGATGAACCTCCCAGGAAGAAAGCTAGAACAGAAAGTGATGATGACTCATCAAGCAAAGAAGAGTATGTTCTAATCTCTGCTCTCACAGGTACTATCTCTCATGGTTGTAATGATTGGCTTATTGATAGTGGTGCTTCCAAACACATGACTGGGTTTAAAGAATCTTTTGTAAATCTATCTGAACATGAATCACCCCACAAAGTGAAACTTGGGGATGACTACCAATATCCTATCAAAGGAAGTGGTGAAGCCTCCTACAACCTAGATTCTGGAAAGTCCTTGAAGATGAAAGAAGTTCTCTATGTACCTGGGCTCAAGAAAAACCTACTCTCCATATCCACATTGGATGCAAAAGGTATGAGGGTTGCATTTGTGGATGGCCAAGTTCTAATGTGGCCAAAGGGAAAGACCATAGATGATGCAGTGGTGATTGGAGAGCAAGAGGGAGGATTGTATAAATTGAAGGGACAACCTGAACTTGCCATGGTGCATGATTCCATGGAGCCAAGTGAACTTTGGCATAGAAGACTTGCACATATGCACTACAGAGCATTACCAATTGCAAGTAAAGCTGTAGAAGGTCTTCTTGAAATCAAGACCAAGCATGAAGGTGTTTGCAAAGGATGTGAAAAAGGAAAGAACATAAAGAAGGCATTTCCAAGCAGTGAAAGCAAGGTAAAAATTATCTTGGAAATTATCCACTCCGATGTCATCCATTTATCTGAGTAGGTATGTTTACTATGTCTCTTTCATTTATGACTTCTCCAGGAAGACTTGGGTTTACTTCTTGAAGAAAAAAGATGAAGTATTTGATAAGTTCAAAGTATTCAAAACCTTGATGGAGAACTAAACTGATAAGAAGATCAAGACTTTCAGATCCGACAATGGTGGATAATTCACTTCAGGTGACTTCAAGAAACTATGCAGTGATTCAGGGATTAAGAGGGAGTTGACTGCTCCTTACCATCCACAATAGAATGGAGTTGCAGAAAGAAAGAATAGAGCAATCATGGAAGCAACAAGGGCAATGTTGCATGACCAGGATCTACCTATGCATCTATGGGCAGAAGCAGCTAGTACAATTGTATATGTGCAGAACAGAACACCCCACAAGATATTGGACAACAAGACACTAGAAGAGGTCTTCTCTAGTAAGAAACTTGAAGTTAACCATCTCAAAATATTTGGTTGTCCAGTATACACTCATGTCCCAAAGGAAAAGAGGACTAAGATATATCCTTCAGGAAAGAAGGGTATCTTTGTGGGTTACAGTGAAAGCTTGAAAGCTTACAGAATATACTTTCCAGGGTTCAAGAAGATTGATGTCAGCGAGGATGTAACATTTGATGAAAACTCAACATTCATCAAATCAAGAAAGGCACATGTTGAAGTTTATGAAGAACCTAAGGAAACTAGATTTCAAGACACTACCATGACTGAAGCAATTCCAGATGTTGTTCGTGAAATTGAAGATCCACAACAACCTGTAGATCCACCACGTGAGAACAACTCTCACAATAGGAAACCTGCATGGGATAGAGAGCTCATTCAAGATGCAGAAATATTTGGCATTCCAGAAGAAGAACACAGAGCAAAGAAGAGAACTAGATCTCATACTAGCTATGTTGCCTTACTCTGTGATATCATGAGCAAAGAACCTTCCAATTACGAAGAAGCAGCGGAAAAGAAAGAATGGAAGGATGCCATGGTCGAGGAATACCAATCAATAATGAAGAACGATGTTTGGGATGTTGTCCCAAGACTTGAAGGGAAGTCTATTGTGACTTCCAAATGGATCTACAAGATCAAGCATGTTGCAGATGGAAACATAGAGAAATACAAGGCAAGATTCGTAGCTCGTGGCTTCTCTCAGAAAGAGGGAATAGATTATGAAGAAAATTTTTCTCCTATAGCCAGGTACACTTCCATCAGAACAGTACTTGCCCTGGCTGCAGCAATGAAATGGAAGATACACTAGATGGATGTCAAGACAACCTTCTTGAATGGTGTAGTTGAAGAGGAAGTATATGTGGAGCAACCACTCGGTTTTGAAACACATGACAGGGAGTCATATGTGTGCAGATTGAAGAAATCCTTGTATGGATTGAAGCAAGCTCCTAGGACTTGGTATGGTAGGATGGACAATTTCCTATCTAGTTTGGGCCTTACCAAGAGTAAAGTGGATTCCAACCTTTACTACAAGGTTGAGGAAAGAAATCCTATGATACTACTCCTTTATGTGGATGACCTATTTGTAACAGGAGATGATAGACTGATTTCCAATACAAAGAGGAAGCTTGTTGCCTAGTTCGATATGAAGGACTTAGGGATGATGCACTATTTACTGGGTATGGAGGTGTGGCAGAGTGCAGATGGGATCTTCCTTGGACAAGGGAAGTATGTAGTATATATCCTGAAGAGGTTCGGGATGATGGATTGCAAGGCCATGGCCACACCTATGGCATCGAACCTGAAGCTTCTGTGTGATGCTTCATCTGAGCCGGTTGATGTCTCTATGTATCGTCAGATGATTGGATCCTTGATGTACCTGACAAACATGAGACCAGATATTTGCTTTGCGGTGAACACATTGAACCGATTCCTGACGGATCCGAGGAGTGTTCACCTGGTTGCTGTACAACATATTCTGAGGTACCTGAAGGGTACAGTTGATTATGGGCTCAAGTATGATGCGAATCAAAAGTTTAACCTGCAGGGTTATGTTGATTCAGATTGGGCAGGCAGTGTTGTAGATAGGAAGAGCACATCTGGGTGCTGCTTTAGTATGGGATCGGGTGTGATCTCTTGGTTTAGCAGGAAGCAATCCTGCGTAGCACTGAGTACAGCCAAGGCAGAGTATGTTGCAGCCTGTTCGGCTAGTTGTGAGGTAGTGTGGCTTCAGAAGCTACTATCTAAGTTGTTTGATCTCCCATTGGATGCTACTGGTATCTTATGTGATAACCAGAGTTGTGTGAAGCTGTCTGAGAACACGGTGTTCCACGACATGTCGAAACACATTGAGATCAAATATCACTATATCAGGGATATGGTGCAGAGAGGAGCAGTGAAGCTCCTGTATGTTGCGACGGATGAGCAGATTGCAGATGTACTGACGAAGCCACTAACCAGAGTGAAGTTCGAGTACTTCAGAGAGAGGCTTGGTGTTATTCCGATCGACGACACTTCGAGGAAGAAGTGATGGAGACATTTGATGAAGCCATTCCAAGCATGTTGGAAGGAGGATCCTTCACATGGATATGGATGTAAGCACTGGATGATGAGCATCAGGACGATGCTTTAGTTACTGCTCCGTATATGCATCATGTTGGATGCTGGATATGATTAGTTGGATCATTTATATGTATATGTATGTATATGCATCATGTTGGATGCAGGATATGATCAGTTGGATCATTTATATGTATATGTATGTACACATCATGTTGGATGCTGGATATGATCAGTTGGATCATTTATATGTATGTACGCACGCATCATGTTGGATGCTTGGACCATGTATTTGTATATGTATCAGGTGGATACTCTGTATGATCAGGTAGATCATGTATGTTGATATATATCAGGTGGATACATTGTATGATCAGGTGGATCATGTATGATGATATGTGTCAGGTAGATACTTGGTATGCATCAGGTGGATGCATTGTATGATCAGGATGATCATGATGACGAGCTTCAGTATGTTGCTCCAGTTGATATGTATCAGGACGGTACAGTGATGATGATCAGTATGATCATGAGCATTAGGATGATGCTTCGTGCGATGATGATCAATTAGATCATGAGTATCAGGTTGATACTTGGAGGTCAGAGATGATATGTGGCAGGTTGTGCAAATAGCATGTAATCAATCCTCAGAAATCCGATAGGTTGAGTTGTGTGCTCGTAATCAGTCCTGGGATGTGTTAGGACTCAGAAATGTCGTATTTTCATCCACCTTTCCCTTCACAATTCCTTACATTTCATCGCCCTATTAAACCTTCATCATATCATTTGCATAAATACATTTGGGTTTCACATTATTATTTTCCACTTTATTCATTTTAGTATTAAGAGTGAATTTATGATTAAATATTAGAAAATATACATGTTTTCATATATATATCTCAATTATGTGTGAGCTTTGTAATGTGTAGGAATATGTGAATGATTAAATCAAAGAGACTTCTCAAATATCTCTTACACCATTCCAAAGGAGATAGTTATTCAAGCCTATTCTTAAGGAGAAGATCATGGAAGATTTGGTTGGCATATCTTATCTAGGATTCATGAGAGATATGTGGAGGATTTGAAGGCACCATATCTTGTAATAATAGGAAAGTGGTTGAGAGTAGTTGAGAGAATAATGGATCTGTAATTAATGCATTCTTATCTTTTTCTTAAGGACTCTCATGTATAAAGGAGAGTGCTCCTTCTCTATTCCATTAGGTTGGAATTAGGTTAGATTAAGCTTGTAAGAGGATTGTAATGAAGTTGGATTGGATTGGATTTTGTACTTGTTAGATTAGTCTTTGATTTGAGATTCTTAATGTGATTTAAGCTCCATTGTTGTGCTTTCATGTTTGCCATTTGATTATGGATTTATAGATGTGAGCTCACTTATGTTATTGTTGTTAACTCTTCACATGTTGTATTTCTCTTATGCAATTTCAATGCTTTCTTAGTTAGTGTTTCCATGCTTTCCTAGATTAATTTGATTTCAACAAATTAGATTAAATTAGATTATATCTACTTCAGTCCTGCACAAACAGTGCACGTGCTTCGTCAGTTTACGTACCCCGGATTGACAAGTAAATAGTTGGGCAATTTACTGCAACGTAATTATTATGACATATAACTCACCTAACATTTTGGCGCCGCTGCCGGGGAAGCACAAAGGATTGAGGTATTAATTTTTTTTATGCAAGTGTGATTATTCATGCTCCTAAATCTGAAGTGACATATGGGTAAGGGCATGAAGGGTGTGTTTCAATTTCTGCAATTTAGAGTAAACTTCAATTTCTGCAATTTAGAGTAAATCTCAATCTGCAATTTAGAGTAAATTTCAATTTCTGCAAGTGTGTTTCAATTTCTGCAATTTAGTGTAAATTTCAATTTCTGCAATTTAGCGTAAATTTCAATTTCTGCAAGCATGTTTTTGCAATTTCAATTTCTGCAACTATGAAGAGGTTTTGATGTGTTTCAACAAGAGTGTTTTGTTTTCAGCAAGAGTGATTTTCAGATTTTGATTTGGGTGCTGTAAGAATCCCTTTTACAATATGGTTTAATCATGAGTATCAGCTTGGAACAACTCACTCAGATCCTTGCAAAAGTCGGGATCTCCTCCTCTCACGAGGAAGAGATATTGACAATGGCCGAGAGCTTAATTACTCCTCCACCAACGAATGAGAATTCTTATGCATCAGAACAGGAAATCGAGGAAGATAATGAGGAGCTGCAACATGATCTGAGCGAGGCGAATTGCGCTTATGAAAGTCTTATCGAACAATGGTTTCAAGCACGCACCAGGTTAGACGCATTTAGTTTTTATTTTGTTAATTTAGTGTTTCAGCAAATTTCACATGTTTATACATATTTCCGATTATTATTATTTACGAACTTGAAAGAGAACATATTTTTGTTACTGTTACGTGCCTGGCTACATTGGATAGTTCACTACACTTAACATAATTCTAAATTTTAATTAGCATAGAATAGGTAGATTTTCAGTTTTTTTATTTTTATTTTTTTATTTAATTTTTTTTCAATAAGTATGCTCTCCTCCGCGCTTAGTGCGATCTGAGGATCAGAAATAGGATGGCTATAAAGATTTTTAGAAAGAATAAAGATGCTCTAATTATTTTTTTTTAGATCTCCATTTGCTAACAAAAATAAATGGCCTGCAAAAACTACATGCTGAAACTGTAAAAATCATTTTGTTACAGCTGTAGCTGAAACACCACCCAAACAGTGTCACGTCTATAAGATTCTTGTCGGTTGGAGTCACAGCAATGCCATATTTTTGCTTTTGTTTTGTCGATGCCTGGAACTAAGCCTGCAACAAAACATGAAACATTAATTCTGCAACAAACAATTGAATAAAATTATGAGCGGAATAAAACAACAATTAAAACGCGTGAGAGAAAAGAATGTGACAGGAAACTATGAATGAGAGCATAAAGGGATAAGGGATCAAAATTTCTCTAATCATTAGGTTGTCCAAAATAAATCTCGAAATCGGTATGGATTTGTTTGGAACTAGATCTTCGATTATTTGTCTTCAACTGAATCTTGAATCCTGAAGCTACTATTTTCTGATCGTCAAAACTCTTAGTCCAGCAAGGATAGCCAACTGGAAATTATGGGCAAATCTAATCTAGCATAAATTTCTACTACTTCAAATGCCATGCACTATCATCCAACGTCTTTGCAGTCGATTTAATTTGTCTATCCTTATCTTTTCACGGTAATCTGCTCCTGGGATCTTTCCTTAGAAAATTTTAGTCAATTCGTCACGGACGTTGCCAAACCGAAAATCTGCAAAACAATAAAATCATTCAGATTTGAAGCTCTTTCCTCAGTCTAAAACGAATAAAAACAACGCAAATAATTACAATTCTGGTTGTCGCGAATCCCTTTTTGGCTGTTTCAACTGCCTGCAATTCCTCACGCATCTGCTAAACTTGGGTTGTGAATCGTCCAACTCATAAATGCAGAGACGAGGTAAGCTGATCCATTTCTAGATTCATATCCCGAAAGGAAAATTATGACCGATATGATTGAAACAATAATAATCATTTAATTTATGTGATCAATATTCATCTCGTATCTTCCACATAGGATCCACTTGTACGTCCAATTGAACAAAGAGATTTTTCCGCCGGTGGTTGCAAAACTAAATCCAATTTATCCTTTGATTGGGTATCAATTTAATTTGCTGCAATCTTCTTGCCAATTCATCTCTTCCAGACTTAAACAATGATCTTAATCTACGGTACTTTTTCTAACTATCACGATATTTCGGCTTGCCCAAATTTGATTTCACGAGAAAAGATCCGTTGGCTAGAACACGATGGTTACCTAATGAAATCCTATCACTGGCTAAGCGATGCATTTGAACAGCTTGGGGGAGAAGATCTCCTTCTTTGATGATCCAGAAATAACCTTGGTATATCAGTTCCCAAAACAAAACATGGCAGGCCGCGACCAATTGCAGTCAGAGTTGATCTATGATCTAGTCGGTTTGCATCCACGGGAAAACTTGTTTAAGTGCTCAAGCCTGTGTATTTCAGGCTTCACTATTTTGGTTTCAATTCATTCTAGAGGAAGCAAGTGGTGGCGATTCTCTATAATCAACCCTAATCAATCAAACGAACGGTTCTCTGCAATTATGATAGCCAAATATCCACTATAGATAAAAACAAAACTGATGTTTTTACCATTGCAGATACAGAATCTAAGTTACCATGCAAGAGAAAATCCTGTCAAATAGATTGAATGATCGTTATTCTCACATGCATGAATTTTTTTTCTGAATTGAACTCGGGTGGTGATGGAGCCAGTGGTGATGACGGATATTCTGGTGGTATGCGCATAAATTTTTCCAAGGTCGATGGCACGCTTGGTCGATAATCTTGTCCACTAGCTTGCAAGTTAGGAACTTATGACAATGAGAAAATTATCATCACTTTACGTATGGCACCAACAGTCTGTAAAAGAGAATGCTTTGCAAAAATCTTGATGCCGCCTGATGCCGCCCAGCATGTGAATAACACAGAGAGCAACGAACAATTTGGTAAGGAGGTTCAGAATGAATATGACAGTAAAATTAGTTTCGGGAAGCCACAACTCCTTGAAAATAACATAAGTGGAAGTTTGACATGAAATTACAATGGAAAAGACGTGACTGGTATTGTCAAAAGTTCTGAAGTAAAATCCAGCTCCGAAGTAGAAGAGATATGGGATTTTCCGAATGAGGAAACTCAATCAATTTGGAAAATAAAAAAGGGTTGATAACTAGCAGCGTTACGAGTTTATCCAGCTAAGGAACCAATCGTAGGGGGGCCGCATTCCTTATGGTTCTCCCAGAGCTGCCATCGATCCATTCTTGAATTGCCCAGGTACCTCGTTGGAGCTGTATGTCTTGACTGGATTTCATAGAACCGGGCATGTCAAAAGGATAAGTGAAGTACGTGGGAGGAAGAGAAGATCTCTACGAGAGAGATGAGATCTCGACGATGGGGGAAATATAAACCTGATCAAAATCTTGGCGCCATTATGGACCTAAGTTTTGCTTACCCTCCTGTGACTAATCGATTCATTATTGCCTGCCTCAGGTATGAATGATCTCTGCCATAATGTTTGTTTATTAAGGTTCGGTAGCTGGTTCAACCGGGGAAATACACCACCATAATTTTTGAACACGTGACAGCACACACTGTCGAATTATACTTTTCCGGGTATGGGCTGAGGCATTTGTTAATAAATTGAGCAGTAGTTAAGGCACAACTATGGACTCGACATATTCCTTCTCTCTTTCTTGTTGGAAAGGCCATTGAAAAGTACAAACAGTCCAATCGCCATATCAGTCTTGGTCGAGGGTCGATATTACATGAGTTCGCCATCACCATTGATCACTGCTTCGACCTCGTCGCGGTCCATAAGGATGCCACTCATAATTTGTCACTTACTTACATTGATGTGGAAGCCATAAAATCACGCGGGAAGGAATGTAACGTTGACGGTATGATCATAGGCACGATTGCAAAGACGGAATAACTGCATGCACAACGATGAAAAGAATCGTGGGCAGGAGAAGATTGATACCTATCGGGTAGGTAGATTTGGACGAACAAATAAGCAAGCTGTCATCCCAGCACGAGCATGACGATCAGCAGTTCAAGCAGCATTCTAAATTTTTAGTATCATTTGAATCAGCAGTTGAACGAGCAGTTGAAGGAACATAATAACCAACAGTTCCAAGAACAACACCAAGAGCACTTTCAGCGGCATAATCAAGAGCACTATAACTAGCAGCAGTTCCAATGGTTTGTCTTTCACTCTTTGGTGCATATTGATGACATATAAAATAATGTCTTAATTTATGCAACCGACCCTGAATAATCTTAAAACTGGTTGCTTTTATCGCTAAGTCTCTCCCTTGTTAAGTTGCTAACTCGGTCAATGCTGGGACCTTTTAAAGATAGCTGGGAATTTGTTCTAATTTAGACGGTACCACTATCATTTGAAATAAGTGTGAATTTGGAAGGTGGTTATTCACTATATTCATGGTTTTGTATTTAGGCAGAATGATGAGAATTAAGCATAGACACGGGGGAAGAATGGCACAACGTACCGGTTGCAGGAGATAATAAAATTTTTGTGACATATTTCTGCCCTCGGCATCCATGATCGATGTGTTTTTGCAAGCAGCATGTCGCTCTATTCAGGATCAACGTTTCTGTTTGCTTCCGAGTTGTTATTTGTTGCACTAGAATTGTATGTTCTGAATTATATCTAACGATTTACAGGGCGATGAGGATCATACTTGGCACAATTTTCAAGGCTTGAATTCCAGAACTTTAGTGACAGGTATCAGTAAACTGTTACTCATGCACATGGGAAAATTTGATGAAGCCGAGACAGTAATATTGTTTGTTGTTTTCTTTTAGCATAATTTTTTTTTTTCATTTTTCTTTCGTTGTGTATTTTATCAAAATAACACAAAAACCATAAAAAGAAAAATTTTAAAATTAATTTTTTTTTTTGCAAATGGACCTTTCAATAATTCCTGAAAACGATGTCAAAACATGTTTTTACAATTCACGCTAATTTGTTTTTCTCAAGTCACTTCAAACAGGAATTGACAAAGAAACTAGATTCGCGAGGACCGGCAGGTAAAAATGCATTTCATTTTATTTTGAATTTGATTTCCTAAAACACATATTTTTCCTGCATTTTATATTTTTCAATGCTCTCACACAAAATTTGCAGTAGGATTAGTACTCACATTTTTTTAGGTTTCGGAGACAATCACATTTCATGCCAAAATGATTTTCGAGAATCACAAAAATTTTCAAAGACACATGCTTTGATTGAACAACTGCGTATTGAACAGCTGCGCATTGAACAGCTGCGCGTTGAACAGCTACGCGTTGAACAACTGCGTATTGAATAGCTGCGCGTTGAGCAGCTGCGCGTTGAACAGCTGCGCGTTGAACAGCTGCGTATTGAACAGCTGCGTGAACAGCTGCACATTAAATAGCTGCGTATTGAACAGCTGCGTATTGAGCAGCTGCACGTTGAACAACTGCACGTTAAACAACTGCGTATTGAATATCTGCATATTGAACAACTGCACGTTGAACAGCTACACGTTAAACAACTGCGTATTCAACAGCTGCGTGTTAAACAGCTGCGCATTGTATAGCTACGCATTGAACAGCTGCGCATTGAACAACTGTGCATTGAACAACCATTTAAGTATAGCTGCGCATTGAACAGCTGCATGTAGTGTAGCTGCGCATTGAACAACTACGTATTGAACAGCTGCGCGTTGAACAACTGCGCGTTAAACAGCTGCGCATTGAACAGCTGTGTATTGAACAGCTGCGCATTGAACAGCTGCGCAAGCGCAACGGCAACAGGTAACAATGTCTTTTATTTTTAATTTGCCGCATTAATACTTATTTCTGCATGTTATATTTTCGAAACTCTGACAGTTTTCATGCAGAATTGGTACTAAGTTTCTTTTCAGATTCACAGACGATCATTTTTAATGCTGCAGTGATTCTACAAAAAAAAATAAAAAAAATCAGAGAAAACATGATTTGTTGATAGCTTGAAAGAGCTGCTTCTCATCGCACATTTCATGACATTTGCAGTTACACAGAAACCAATTGCGTCATGATTTGTTTACCCACATTTCTCCTTCAAAGCACATTAGTCATCCATGTTGGAATCCAATATTCCATTGCCTTATCTGTCATGACTTCACACATGCCTATTTTTCTGAATTGCATAGAGTTTACCCCAATTTTCAGTTCATCTTTCTCTTCGCAAATAAAACCATTCCGCTCCCTCTCCATAATTACATTCCCTTTCCATAAGCACTGTTGCTACTGAGATCTTTCCTATAGTCCTACCAATCTTTTTGTAAAAACTCACGTTGACTGATGTAGGATTCCTTAAGGCCTACCTTTCAACAAGTCTTGCCCCATCGACCTCAGCGCCTTATCTGGGATATAGACTAGAGTCCATTTTGAGTACCTCGAGGCTTGCATGCCTTAATGGCAAGTTCTCTCACTGACGATCATGGGAATACATCAATGTCCCTTGATCATCAGATCTTGCAAGTGGCTCGACCTCAGCACATCCATTCGCACTTCGCAAGATGTACTCGGGTACCTTGGCACTCATTGACATCAATGGTGAGTTGCTTCGCACTGGTTAACGAAATTCATCAATGGTCGGTAATCCAGTGATTTATCTTCATGCTCGACATTGACACATCCATTCGCATGATTAGAATTGTACCATCAGGTTTGTAGCGGATGAAGACTATACACTTTTTCCTGATTCCCTCAGCAGTTACAATAGCTTGAATTCATCTATGAGAATCTGACAGTTCCACAGCACCTGTTCAGATGCCTCCACCTCCCATTCTCTGATTCAGCAGTGATAGTCCTTGCAGTTAGCGCAGTTGCTGTTACAACCATCATTGTTATAGCAGTTGCTGTTACGGCAGTTACATCAGTTCCGGCGGTTGTTGTTTTAGCAGGTCCAGCACTTGTTGTTACAGTAGTGCTGCTAAAGTAGCAGTCACCTTTCACATGTTCCTACAACAGTGTCGTCTTTCACGTTACAGCAACGATGCCATTCACAGCTACATTTTTATGATCCTACAGTAGTGACACCTTCCATCTTCCAGCCGTCGCAGTTCCATATTCTTTCTTCCAGTCGTTACAGTAGTTGCAGCTACAGTATTAGTCACGATTTTCTACTCCAGCAGCTGCAACAACTACATTCCTATTGCATAGTTCATCTACATTTTGGGTAAGTGGAGGTATGTTGTTTTCTAAGCTTTGATCATGAAATTCCTTCTATGCTGACTTGAATATTTTGGAAAATTCCCTCACCACACTTCATTTCGTTTTCCCTTCCATGACCTACACTATGTTGCATGAGGGCATGCAACCAATTCAGTTGGGGAGGGGGAACTATTGTCATAATCACCACATTTTTCCTTTATCATCACTCCATTTTCATCCCATTTACCATTCCCAAAAATTTCTTTTCCAACAATCCCCTGATGCACTTTACTTCATGCATTGATATACATTGGCATGATTCATACCAAATTGAGAAATGGCTTTCTTATACTCAGTGATGCTATCTTATGCACATTGATAGCTTTTGATTTTCAGTGAAGTGTGTGGTTACAATTATTATCATAACAACAAGCGAAAAAAAAAAAGAAAAAAAAAAAAGAATGTTGTTAACACAAGAACCAACATTCTTATATTCATGGTTGTTACACAAGAACCAACCATAGGAAAATTCCAGCTGTTACTCATGTCTCCCACATATCTTGGAAACATTCATCAATCAAAGCCAAAGTTTAAATGCCAAAGGTTCTTCAGAAGATCCATGCATGGTTGCATGAGGACATGCAACACCTTCAGTTGGGGAGGATGTTAGGACTCAGAAATGTCGTATTTTCATCCACCTTTCCCTTCACTATTCCTTACATTTCATCGCCCTATTAAACCTTCATCATATCATTTGCATAAATACATTTGGGTTTCACATTATTATTTTCCACTTTATTCATTTTAGTATTAAGAGTGAATTTATGATTAAATATTAGAAAATATACATGTTTTCATATATATATCTCAATTATGTGTGAGCTTTGTAATGTGTAGGAATATGTGAATGATTAAATCAAAGAGACTTCTCAAATATCTCTTACACCATTCCAAAGGAGATAATTATTCAAGCCTATTCTTAAGGAGAAGATCATGGAAGATTTGGTTGGCATATCTTATCTAGGATTCATGAGAGATATGTGGAGGATTTGAAGGCACCATATCTTGTAATAATAGGAAAGTGGTTGAGAGTAGTTGAGAGAATAATGGATCTGTAATTAATGCATTCTTATCTTTTTCTTAAGGACTCTCATGTATAAAAAAGAGTGCTCCTTCTCCATTCCATTAGGTTGGAATTAGGTTAGATTAAGCTTGTAAGAGTATTGTAATGAAGTTGGATTGGATTGGATTTTGTACTTGTTAGATTAGTCTTTGATTTGAGATTCTTAATGTGATTTAAGCTTCCATTGTTGTGCTTTCATGTTTGCCATTTGATTATGGATTTATAGATGTGAGCTCACTTATGTTATTGTTGTTAACTCTTCACATGTTGTATTTCTCTTATGCAATTTCAATGCTTTCTTAGTTAGTGTTTCCATACTTTCCTAGATTAATTTGATTTCAGCAAATTAGATTAAATTAGATTAGATCTACTTCAGTCCTGCACAAACAGTGCACGTGCTTCGTCAGTTTACGTACCCCGGATTGACAAGTAAATAGTTGGGCAATTTACTGCAACGTAATTATTACGACATATAACTCACCTAACAGGATGAGGTATTGCTATGTAGTATGTAATCAATCATCAGAAATACGATAGGTTGAGCTGTGTGCTTGTAATCAGTCCTGGGATGAGGTATTACTACGGAGACATGTAATCAGTCCTGGAGATCCGATAGGTTGAGCTGTGTGTTCATAATAAGTCCTGGGATTCTCTTTAGAGATCTTTCCGGTCGTGCTGCGGCACATAAATGTTCCTGGCAGGCTCTTTAAAGGTATTGTCTATTCACATGTAATAAGTCCCGGAGATCCGAGAGGTTGAGCTGTGTGCTCATAATAAGTCCTGGGATTCTCTTTAGAGATATTGCCAGTCGTGCTGCGACACATAAATGTTCTTGGGATGCTCTTTAAAGGTATTGTGAAGGGGATGCATGTAATAAGTCCTGGGAGATCTTGCAGGTCGTGCTTAGGCACATAAATGTTCCTGGGATGCTCTTGTCAGGTATTGCATCAGTACATAAAATTAGTCCTGAGAGACCACCTCTATCAGACCGTTCGCACAGATGATGAAGACCTACAGTTAGTGGGCCTACATCCAGTATGAAAAAGGACTGGCTCTGTAGAAATTCCTATGACGAGTAGATTCAGAGATTGGTTGAGATAGCAGCAGTAGTGACGATGATGATGACGATGATCCAGAGAAGAAGACTTGTGCTAGCAGATCTGTGTCGAGAAAAACCTTCCTAGTTAAGAGGGAGTGTTGATGTATATGTAACTTCGGAATGTATTTCATCCATGTATTTCATTTATATATTATTGTACTCCTATAGAGATGTGTCATTCCTCTATACGGAAGTGTCGTCATGTGTATCGACAAGTGTCGCAAGTGTGTTAACTTGCCGATGGGTTATTAGACCACCATGTGTGGGGTCGGCCCTGATTTATGTAATATATGGTTGATGTACCTAGCTATACAAGTCGGCCCCATAAGGTTATTGGGAAAAAATGACAAGTATAAATAGAGATCAGGAGATCTCTATTTAGATCACTCAGAAACTCATTCTTCCTTCACTCGAAAAGTGGCACACTTGTGAGGAGGAGGATCAGCTGCTAAGAGGAGTCTATCTCTTGTATTTTGGTTGTACTTTGGTTGACCTATTGCTCTATCTATCTCTGAGGAAGTTGTGGGGTTTTTCACCTTAGGGTTTTCCCCACGAAAACTCTGTGTGTCTATTGTCTCTCATGCTTTTGCTTCTTGTGATGATTGACATGCTTGTTATGATTGATATTCATTGATATACTGTACATGTTGTTCTCTTAGTAAAGATCCTAGAGTATTGTGAATTAATGCTCACAATTTAACAATTTATATTGCATCAGTTCCATTAAGATAGTTGTACGAATAATGCTTATTTATATTAAAATGCAATGGTGCTTTTTAGTTAATACTCACCGATGCCTTTTTTTATTGTACGTACTTGTGCATTTAGTTCAATAAAACACATTGGAAAATTTCTTCCACTAAAACCTCTATCCATCGGGATTTTTTAGTTATAATATTTTTCTATAAAAAACTCCACCAAACCATATGGTACGATTGGTAGAGGTTTTAGCGGAGGTTGCTTTGAATATTTTGGCCAATCTTGTAACACTAAAAGCGTCCACTACATGGTCATTTCCTTGTAGTGTGCAAACTCTTTTAAGAGTGAAAATTTTGAGAAAAGGTTTGCACCTCAAGGGATTTGATCCTTTTTGGAACTTGGTAGATTCAAAGTTACAATGGATCTATGCTAGTTTAAATCAAGCCTAGCAATAAAAAAATCTATTAAAACTAAATATAATTCATTTCTTAGGTGTGCACATAAGTATAAAATTCCCCTTAGAAATTCTTGAAGACAATGTAATCTCCATGTAAAATGACCATTAGGTACATGTGCATAAGTACATTAGGTTAGGTGGTTAGGTGTGCGGCTTAGGTTATTTTTTAGGTGGATTTCACGGATTAGGTTAGTGTCTTAGGTGACTTAGGTGTGTATATTAGGATTGAAATTTGAAATTATGTGTATCTTATTAATGTCACAAGGGTAAACATATTGTTACTTTATCTCTTTATCTAATGTGAACTATCCAAGCAATTTATCTAATGTCAATTACCCATCCAAGTCACATAACATAGAACCAATAAGGATCTCAAATCAAGAAAATAAATAATAAGAATACTCAATTTGAATTAGTTGACCACTTTATTAAATAATATTGATTAAATATCCATATCAGTTTGATATTGAACTTTATCCAATTTAATATCTTATTTATCAAGATCAAAATTTGTATCCAACCCTTCATAATCATTGTAAAGATTTCCCATAGCAACACCTGGGATTTCTAGCACTAAGTAATCATCATAATGTTGAATGTGTTTTCATTGATGTCAAGAGAATGACATAGTTCTCATTGTTTCCATTGAAGTAACAGTGTCAATCTTATGAAGCCATGTTGAAGAACCTTAACAAAAATGTAACAAAGAACGTTGAAGAGGTTTGATAAAGGAACACGTAGCAATGATGATGAGGTATAGTAACATTGAAAAAAATTCGACCTCCATCTATTCCTACACAATGCCACAAAACAAAATATCACTAGTCGCCCTCCCTGCATAAGCCTACACAAACAAGCATTGAAGTCGGCCCTATGATGACCAAGTCAGCCTCACTTTACAAAATACCTGATTTGTATAAATACATGAGAAAATTGCCTCATTTGGAGGATTGATAAATATGTGGAACAAGTCTGAGGAAATGAATTGTAGGAGAAGATGAAGACAGAGAAGGAGAAACAAAAGGTAGACTTGAGGAATGACATAGATCTGAGGCACTTGAGGCAAGGCCCATGGGTAATAGTGCGCTGCCACTAAGGCATTACTCTTCCAAAAACTTGCTAGTTTAAGATCAAGTTTGAAACATGCAGTTTATCTAAAGTGTATTAACGACAAGGATGCACCTATGTTCACTGTTATCTCAGGTCTGCAGTTTCGCCCCAGTTTGAGGACAACTTTTGGGCACAATTTTCAATGCATATTTAAGCCTATGTTGGAAAAATTTGAAGTGATTATGGATAGAGTTGTAGGACTATTTTGATTGGGGTTATTGCAGACTTAGATTGTTTTTGGCACATCTTTCAAGGATATATTATGTATATTTGTGGGTTGTTTTAATGATAGATTTGGAAGTTGGTTAAGGGATGATTTGACATCATGATTTGATAGTTGTTTCAAGACAGGTATGACCTTGAATATGGACATATTTGGAAGTGTTGTGAGAACTAATTTTGGTACACATTCAAAAATAGAATTGAATCATGGTTAAGGGAAGTTAAGGACATATTTGATTGAGGGCTTGTAGACATATTTCACGAAATGATTGAGCAAGCCTATACCTTGTTATTAAAAATAGTTGGATTTATGTATAAGGAAGAGTGTTTTGAGCAGCATGGTGAAAAATTAAGTAGCAGAATTGAAGAAGAGATTGAAGCAGAATTAAGACAATGGAGACAAACTAGGATATTGGTGTCTTCGACATATTGGAGCTTGTGAACTAGGGGGTTGGAGACTCCTTCCAATTGGTGTTGGATAATCTAGGGAGTTGGAGCTTCATTTCAATTGTATCCAATAAACATAGGGGGTTGGTTCCTCGTTTTAGCTGGTACTGGAGAATCTTGGAGATTGGTGTCTCCACCAAGTTTGTAACATATCTAATAGCCTCATTCAACAACCATTGAGACCACGGGGCACTCAAATTCGATACCCAAATTTAACATTCATACTCAATTTCATTTTTCATAAATTCGTTTAATGACAACATATATAAATATACATGGCCGCCCCAAATCATTTTATGCATACATTGTAATTTACAGGCAATTCAAGCATGAAACACACACCAATACATACAATTCTATTCATAGATGCAATCATAAACAATAGTTAAACATGATGCAAACACTGAATTGACCATGTCATTCATATACAATTAAAGACTTATTTCTTACGTCAATTGTTTTCCAATTGGTTGCATATGAAGGACGTTACTCCTAGCCAGAGGCACTGCCAAGCCAAATCTTACCTTGACATGCCACCCCTGAGATGGGGATATGAATCCATAAGGGAAAATCTCTTCCTCAATCCCACTTTACTTAGTTGAATCTCTAATGCAACTCACTGTTTCCTAAACCTCTTCTACAATTGTTCTCATCCTTAATTCTCCTTCCCCATCAACCTGCACAATGCTAGGAACAAGCTCCATTGTCTGAGCTAATAGTTCCCTGGGTAGCCTCCAGTTCCCTTATAGATCTCTAACACAAGCTAGATAGTAACTCTTCGAATTGGGACTCCAGGGAACAAGTTGCATGCCAAGTTTCTCTCACGCACTAGTCTACTAGGGTCAATGGCATGTTTAGCAATGGCATCTTCGTTTCCTGTTCCGGTACCAAGCTATGGCATTCGATGGTGAAGGAAAGGGAGTGGGATGAAATTCAAATGGTGGAATAATGCATGAGGAATGACCCCCTCTCTGACTTGATTTATCACTTTTATATGCATATATCATATTGCCATGTGGCCACACCACATAGAACCACTTTTCCCCCTCTTAACCCCCATCTTAAGATAATAAAATATTGCTTTAATTAAAGCATCAATCTTAATCATAGTTTAAGAAATTGGTTTAAAGTGCTAAGGTTTGGGAAATAAACTTAATCCCACTATCACTTCCCCACTTGTGGAATCTTATTCCCCCATCTCTTCTTTGTCTTTCTTCCTCTGTAGCCATTTAGAGATTTTATATTAATATAAAAATATATATATATTTACATAGCCTTGGTCATCCTGACCATTTGTTTTTAGCATCTTAGCCTTTTTACTTAAATATTTACAGATTTACATTATGGGATCAAACTGGGGTATTACATTCCCCTCCCCCTTAATCATTAGAGAAAATTTGGGATTAAATGGGCCTCCTAAGAAAAATAATAAAATAATAATTAAAACAATAATTAAAACAATAAAATAATATTTATGAAAATTTGAGTGAAACCACAGGGATATATGTTGAAAATACAAAGAAAAAAATAGTTTTTTAAATGACAAATATGCCAACTCAACCATCATGGTTGAATTTTTTCTTGAAATTCTATTGGTTGCTTCTTTTTTTTATGAGGCTCATTTTAGTTGGCTCTTTTTTTTATGAGGCCCATTTTAGACCCCAAATTTGCTGTAATTTATGCACTGTCCTCAGTGCATCATCGACACTATGTACATTTCAAAATTTTTTATAAAAAAATCAAAATAGCCATGGGTATGCCTCCTGCGTCACATTCTTGAGCTCTCACGTTGCTTCTTCAGTACTATAATGGATCCATTAGACCTTTACCTATCCGATGGCCCCATTCCTCAGGAACATGACTTTCCAATCGAGGGTATGCATTGGTTGTACCAAAATATCGCCTTCCGGTTCCACCTAGATCACAACCCAATAAATCATGTGGTTAGGATCAAACACATTTTTTTAATAAATATACATGAAATACATTATGCACATGCATACAAGTAGGAAATGCTAATGCATAAGCTATAGGACTTATTCTCTCCAATATTTCAAATGGCTGGCAAAATCAAGCTGCAAGCTTTGGGTAGATTCCCAATTTCAGGGAACTCTTCCTTGGCCTGACTTTCAAATACACTTTATCCCCCACTTTAAATTATTTTATTGTTATTCCTTTGTATGCATAACTCTTCTGTATGTCCTCTACCACTTTCAAATTTTGCTTGATTTTTACCATCTACTCTTCCATTTCTCTGAGTAGTTTTGGCCCAATTATTACCCTGTCAACTGGATTATTCTAACTTATTGGAGTATTGCATTTTCTACCATACAAGGCTTCAAGTGGACTCATATTCAGAGAAGCATGATATCCATTATTATATGCAAAATCTACCAAATATAGGAAGTCTTTCCATTTTGACGACTGATCCATCACACACATCCTTAGCATATCTTCAATAACTTGATTGCCTCTCTCACTCTACCCATATGTCTGTGAATGATATGTTGTTCTTAAATTCAGTTTTGTTCCAAATCCCTTAAATAATCCCTTCCAAAAATTTGAAGTAAACTTTGGATCTATGTATGAAACTATTTCCTTAGGTATCCCATGTAACCTAACAATCTATTTCATATAAATATATGCTATATTAGCTACCTTATGAGTTGAATTGACTAGTATAAGGTGAGCAACTTTGGTTAATTTATCCACCACTACCATGAAGTAACCATGTTTCTTTCTTGTCTTGGGAAATTTAGTGATGAAGTCAATGGTCACCGCATCCCATTTCCACTCAGGTATTGATAATGGTTGAAATAATCCCGCTAGATGTATATGCTCAACCTTTACTCTTTGACATTCAATGAACCTTGCAATATAATCAACAATATCTTTCTTCATTCTTGGCCAAAAGTATTTACTTCTTATTGTTGCATCTGTCTTTCGGTATCCAGGACACCCTACATATGGTACATTATGAATCCCATTCATTACAAATTTCCTTAATTCCCTTGAATTAGTAACATAAACTCTGCTTTTGTACGCAAGAATTCCATCATCTTCCAACCAGTAGCCTTCATATTTATGTTGTATATTTTTCTGCCATACTACTTTCTTTACCTGAAGGTAATGTTCATTTGATGTGATAGCTTCAAGAATTATGGTTCTTAAATCTGATTTGCACATACTAATGGATGAAGCATGCATCATAACATGAACTCTTCTACTAAGTGTATCAACAACCTTGTTCTCTTTACCTTTAATATGTTTGATATCAAAATCAAACTCACATAGAAATTACAACCATCTTGTTTGTCTTGCACTCAAAATTTTCAGCCTAGTATGGTCTATTCTCAACTCAAATTTTCTGACCATGAGATAATGCCTCCACATCTTTAATGCATGCACAATAGCAACAAATATCAAGTCATGTGCAACAATTTTTCTCATGCTCCTTAATTTGTATAGATTCATAACAAATCACATGTCCATTTTTCATAAGGACTCCACCAATTCCTTCTTGTCAAGCATCTATACATACTACAAAATCTTCATTTGGATCAAAAATATTGAGAATTGGTGTACTAGTGAGCAATTTATTTAACTCCTAGAAACTTTCTTCACGATGTCCCTTGGAACTTGACTCATTTCTTCTACAATGATGTAATTGGATGTTCCACTTTGGAGAATCCATCTATAAATATCTTGTAGTATCCATCTTATCCCATGAGTGACCTTATTTCTGATACATTACTATGTGTAGGCCATCCCATAATAGCTTCTATCTTTTCAGGATCCACTGCTATTCCTTCTTCAGAGATGATATGTCCCAAGTAATGAATTTTCCTTTGATAGAAAGAACACTTACTCATCTTGGCATAAAGATGATATTCTCTTAACACTCGTAGTACCAATACCAAGTGTCCCTCATGCTCCTCTTTTGACTTTGAATAAATAATAATGTCATCCAGAAATACAGTGACAAACTTATCTAAATATTTCATGAATATCCCATTCATTAAGCACATAAAATTATATGGTGCATTTGTTAATCCAAATGGCACCACCAAAAACTCATAATGACCATATATGGTTCTAAACACTCTCTTTCTAATGTCTTCATATTTTATCCTCACCTGATGGTAACCAGATCTCAAATCTATCTTCGAGAAAATGTTTTCTCCTCTGAGTTGATCAAACAAATCATCAATTCTAGGAAGTGGATATTTATTCCTCACAGTGACATTGTTCAAATATCTGAATTCAATAAACAACCTCACAATTCCATCCTTTTTCTATACAAATTGATCAAGGAGGATCCAGGAATGCTCAAAAATAAAATTGCTCAATTTCCAAAAATAACAGCCCCATTGTGTAGAGTTCAGGGATATCTTTCCAACAACACGAGAATTGCCTCAAATGGACATCGGATGAGAAAGATATCGTGTTCTGAAGTTTTTGAGAAATAGGGAAAAAACGCTGCAGTGAGGTGCCACGTGTCACCACTGTACATGTGATGACGTCAACATGTGACATGTGGTAGCACTAGAGGGTGCCATGTGTCACCTAGATTTGGTATTTTTGGGGGTCCAAATGGACGAATAAAAAGGTGCCACGTGGAATGCTGATGTGGCACTGCTAACATGGCACTACTGATGTGGCATGATGAGTTGACAGGTGACTAGGGTGAAGTGGTCCAATGGCAGGGTGCCACATGGACCAATCAGAAGGTGCCATGTGGCATTGGCAATTTGACCATGAAGGCTTGGGTTCGAAAAATTAGGCTTCCATGAAGGAGGGAAATCCAACGAATTACTATATATGCATATATATCTGGACCAATCAGAAGGTGCCATGTGGCACTGCCAATTTGACCATGAAGGCTTGGGTTCAAAAAATTAGGCTTCCATGAAGGAGGGCAATCCAACAAATTACTATACACACACACACACACACACACACACATATATATATAATTTGTTATATATGTGTAACATAGGGAGAGATTTATTGTATTTGAACCCATAACCTCCACATAATACTTTAATGCCTTAACCACTAGGCCAAACAAATTGCTTATTATAGCAATTCGAAATAAGTGTATTTGAATTTGTTGCATAAGATTCGGTTGGGGGTTAAGCCAAGCACGTCCCATATAAATGCCATTTTTTCCACGAAAGGGTATTCATTATTTTGGCACCGGAGTGCGACACACATGCTGAGGAGGCAGTACGGGAGGTTTGTATGAGGCACAAATCTCTAGGTGGGATGTCACATCAATGCAAAGTGCAGTTTTGATTTGTGTGCCATAGGAGGCATGTTCTCTCCATCCCGGAAAGTGGTCAAGTTTATACTCAAATTTCACGTTTTTTTGCAAGGAATTTAAATATGCTATCTGTTTCTACAATAGAGGTCCATAACTGAAGGGGTTCTTCATCACACCTATTGTAATTCATTCGTCGATGTATGTTTTGGCAATTGAAGATTAATTGAGCGGTTTTGTTTGCTGAAGCGGACCTGGATACATAGCCAGGAAGCTTGGTGAACTCCATCATCAAATGTTTTGTGTGTTATGCTTGCATTCTCATTGTTTCATTATATTCATGGTGAGTATTTCATAAAGTACATTGAAAGCACAAAACGAACTTAGTTAAAGTAATGCATTCACATCAAAGCGAGGTGCTGGTCAAAATTAAGATCTTGAATAATTGGAAGAGTTTAATGTTTATAATGGTATAATTCATTATTGAGCCTCTTCCAGATAAGGTTAGTATCAGAGTAGGTATTCTGATAGGTGGATGTTTACGAGAGCTAAGCTAAAGCGAGGTGAAGAAAAACTTGCAAGCTACAATCCTGAGATTGGTTCAAGAAGAAACATTCAAAGGGGGGGAATGGCTTCACCAAGAAGGATGGGACCTTATAGATATGAAGATGAATTCCTTGAATGTTTCAATTTGATAAAATCAATGGTAGAAGAGCTCTACAGTGAAAGAAGACAAAGAAAAGGAGAAGGCCCTAGTCATGTTAAGGATGAAGCTGAAGAGTCTTCAGTAAGAGGTGAAGGATGAGACCCTTCAGAGCCTTCCTCACCATCATCATCAGAAAATGGTCGTGATGAGAATTATTCCAAAGATAACTCTTTCAAACCCTCTCATTCTTGTAGAATGCCTTTGTTGAAATTAAATGTAAAATTTGATTTTCCAATTTATGATGGGGAATTGAATGCAAAAAAACTTGATAATTGGATCAAGCAAATAGAAGTCTATTGAAAGGTGTATCATATCAAAGAGGATGTGACAAAGATACAATTGGCTACTTTGCACATGAGTGGTTCAGCCTTGGTATGGTGGGAGATCCAGACTCAAGCGGATTTGGCACAAAACGGTAAAATCATCTCTTCTTGGGTTGAATTCATTTCTGCAATAAGGAAACAATTTTATCCCTTAGCATACACTCATATGTCAATGATAGAATTCCTACATCTAAAGCATTTGAAAAACCAAAATGTGCAAGCTTAC
This sequence comes from Larix kaempferi, assembly GCA_027924585.1. Taxonomy (NCBI): domain Eukaryota; kingdom Viridiplantae; phylum Streptophyta; class Pinopsida; order Pinales; family Pinaceae; genus Larix; species Larix kaempferi. The sequence goes on from BSBM01000590.1 coordinate 1,600,432, forward strand.
ACACAAGAGTTTAAAAATAGAGCATTAGCATTGGGGATTCCATTGTATACTGGAGAGACTATTCTTAAATATATAAGTGGCTTGCATTATTATTTGAGACATACCCTCTTAATGTTTAACCCGAATAATCTGGATGAATTCTTAGTACAAGCTACATATCTGCAAAGCCATGATCGAAGAAGGAAGCTACAACAAGCAAAGAAAAGCCTACATGTACTCATTGCAGGAAGAAGGGACATGAAGAGGATGAGTGCTAGAAACTACATCCTAAGTTGCTACCAGATAAGTTCAGGAACAAGGGAAGCAAAAGACTATTGCGATAGTGCAACATGATCTAGGATCAGACTAAGGGGATGAGGCATTGATTAAAACCATCGGTGTCAAAGGTATACAATTTGCTAGTTCCAGTTCTTTAATTCAACCTCCTAAGTCAGAAGATGGTCTTAATGATAAGGAAAAAAAATGAACCTCTTCATGTAAAAAAACAAGATGTATTAGATGTTCTTCCAAATTGTGGTCCACATCTTCTGCAAGTATTGGTAAATAAATTTGGTAAAATTGTTCAAAGGAAGAACATGACTATTGATTCATTTCCTTTAGCACTAATTTATGTCGTTGCACTGCTAGCTAGTTCTTTTTGGTTAATTGGAATGACCATGAATGCAAGAGATTGTAGAGATAAGGGAATGGACATTGATGTCAGCAGTGCGATTGCAGTTGCTATCATGTTTGGACAATTTGTGGTGATATACCAGGTGTTCATGATTTAGACAAGATGGGTGGATTTAGGCCAAATGGGGAGGTGATGCCCTCACTTAGTCGATATATAAAAATTTTTGGAGGTCCAAAATATTCCCAGTGGGCAAGATTGATCTAAGAGGATCCAAGAATGATAAAAAATAGAAGTGCCTAGTTACCAAAATTAACAGCCCCATTGCGTAGAGCTTGGAGAGAGCTTTCCATCAGTTTGAGAATCACCTCAAACGGATGTCAGATGAGAAAGATATCACATTCCGAAGTTTTCGAGAAACATGGAACAAAAGGCTACGGAGGGGTGCCATGTGGCATACCCATAGGGTGCCATGTGTCATCACCGTACAAGTGATGAAATCAACAAGTGACACATGGAATCACCATAACTTTCCACATGTCACCCAAATTTGGTATTTTGGGGGGTCGAAATGGACAAATAAAAAGGTGCCACATGGAATGTTGATGTGGCACTACCGATGTGGCACAACTGATGTGGTGGATGATGTGGAAGATGACGTGGCAAGTTGAGTTGGCAAGTGACTGGGGTGAAGTGGTCCAATGATAGGTTTCCATGTGCACCAATCAGAAGGTGCCATGTGGCACTATCAATTTGACAATGAAGGCTTGGGTTTGAAAAATTAGGCTTCAATGAAGGAGGGAAATCCAACGAATTATAATTTGTTATATATGTGTAACAAAGGGAGAGAGTTATGAGATTTGAATCCATAAACTCCCCCATAATACTCCAACACCTTAACCAGTAGGCCAAACGAATTGCTTATTATAGCAATTCGAAATAAGTGTATTTGAATTTGCTACATAAAATTCGGTTTAGGGTTAAGCCAAGCATGCCCTATATAAACACCATTTTTGCCACAAAAGGGTATTCGGGGTTTTGGCACCGGAGCGTGACACACATGCCGAGGAGAAATTATGTGAGGTTTGTACTGGGCACAAATACCATGGTGAGATGTCACATCAATGCAGAGTGTAGCTTTGATTTGCATGCCAGAGGATGCATCTTCTCTCCAACCCAGAAAGTGGTCAAGTTTATATTCAAATTTCACGTTTTTTCACAAGGAATCCAAATATGCTGTCTGTTTGTGCAATAGAATTCCAGAAATGAAGGCAATCTTCAGCACACCTATTGTAAGTCATTCATTGATGTAATTTTTGGAAATTGAAGATTAATTGAGTTGTCCTACTGGTTGAAGTGGAACCGAAGACGTAGCCAAGATTCCTAGTGAACTCCGTCATCAAATGTTTTGTGTGTTATGCTTGCATTCTCATTGTTTCATTATCTTCATGGTGAATGTTTCATAAGGTACCTTGAAAGCACAAGTTAGAAGAGGCATCATTAAATTAACTTAGTTAAAGTAATGCATTCACATCAAAGCAAGGTGCTGGTCAGAATTAAGATCTTGGATAATTGGAAGAGTTTAATGTTTATAATGGTATAATGCATTATTGAGCCTCTTCCATATCACAAATAGTACTTTTGCTCCCCAAGGAGACACACTTGGGCATATATATTCTTTCTTCAAAAATTCTTCCAGCTACATCTGTAACTCTTTTAACTCAGGTGTACTCATTCTGTATGGAACTTTCAAAGTTGGAATAACTCCAAGCATCAAATCAATAGAGAAATATATATATGTCTTCGGTGTCAATCCTAGTATCTATTCAAACACATTTGCAAAATATTGCAATATTGGAAAACCTTCTAAACTTGGGCTTTTACACTTCTCTGGTTCTTGCACATGAGCTGCATACAACTGACATCCTTTTCTAAAGCACCTCTTTAATTGCAAAGCTGAAATTTCTCTTCTGGAAATAGGCCTTGGAATTCCTTTCACTATATTTGGCCTCCCTTATTCATTAAGATAAGTAAATAAGTTCTTACGACAATATAATATCACATGGTGTGAATCTAACCAGTCCATCCTAATAAGTACATCATATGACCCAAATGGTATTATGTTCAAATCTGTGCAAGTGTTCATTCCATTCATATCCAATGAACAACCTTTTACCAATTCATTAATTTTCCTTTTTGTTCCAGTAGCCAATTGAACCATCCATGTTCTATCATGCTTATTTTTCTTTAGCTGAAATATTTCCACTAAATTAGGAGGAATATAACTATGAATTTCTCAATAATCAAGGAGAATATCAATAGGTTTATTGGAAATTTTACCTTCTACCTCAATCATGTTGGACTGATGATCTACATGTCTATTGTCCAACGTTGCATATATTCTGGGAATGTTCCTTCCTACATCCTCCACATGGTACTTGATTCCTATAAATTGTGCACATTTCTCATTCTATCTCCCCTCTGTGGACAATATTTATACATATTGTTTCCTTCACATCCCCAACATTTTACTTGATGCCTGGTTTCTTTCCCATTAGATTTTATCATCTTGGCCCCATTCAGAGTTGGATTACTTTGCTGATATGAATTATGTTGGTTCCTAAAGAAAAATGGTTTAAATCCTTTCTTTCCTTCATCTTACTTATCCTTCCTCTTATCTCTCCAAGACTTTTGAATATTTTCCCTTCCTTTGTTTTGATCATACATGTGCTTTTCCTTCCAAATTGTTTCTTCAAGAGTCTTGGGTTCATCATACTGAATTTTATCCCTATAAAATGAAGGCAACCTGCTTAAAAACCTTTGTATATTTACCTTCTCCTCTTTGATAAACACAACATATATTAGTAGTTCTAAAAACTTCTTTTCATACTCATCCATGCTCATGCCTCCCAATTTGGGTTCAAATAACTCTTCCATCTTCTTATCATAATAATATTTTGATATGTACTTTTTTTGGAAGTACTTCTTGAATTGACTCCATGAAATCCTCTTTTCACTGATATGATTCAGTTGAATCAATTGGTCCCACCAAATGGAAGCCTTTCCTATAAGTTGTAAATGGAAATCTTAGCTTATACATTAGAGGAGTAATTATGTAGCTGAAGATATTTCTTCATTCCCTAGCAACCAAGCCTCAACATCTTCTCCTTTCTTATTCTCACCATCAAATGTGGAAGGTTTAATTTTTCTAAGTTCCCCTTGCAATTGATCCTTTCCCCTCTTCATCTAATGTATCTTCTTCCATTTCTTCTTCCTCGCCTGATCAAAGCAGTAGTGTTAGTAATCAGGAGTATAAGAAGAATAATATAAGGAAGATTAAGAAGAAGAAGGATAAGAAAGAGGCAAAACATCAACCTGCTGCCTCTGATGGCACTCACTCTATAAAACACCTCGTAGAACCAAGTTCCCATGTAAGCTTTGTAGGGGTGCTCACCTTCTTAAGGATTGTCCCAGTCTTTCCAAAGTGTTAGAAGAGTGGTCTAAAGCCTCCAAACCACCTATATCATCAGTCTTTGGACATCATATTGATGAAAAACCATCGACCAGTGACTCTATGGTTAAGAGTCGAAAATGTAAAGTCAAGAATACTTGTTTTTTATGTAAGGATATGCACCTTACTTACCTTTGTCCGCGGATGGATGAAGCTTTGCAGTTGTTGGAAGACATTATTGTATCCCAGAAACACTTTCCAGCAGGATATTGTAAGTTGTCTCTTGATCCCCGATTGGTTGATGAAGAGTTCAATCCAGTTCCATCCTTGGTTGACCCTACTCTTCCCTTGAAGAGTGAACCTCAAGTGGTTGATCTAGCTTAATCCTCGATTGATCCCACTCTTTTCTCAAAGAGTGAAGAACAAGTGGTTCATCCCACTCTTCATTTGAAGAGTGAAGTTGAAGCGGTCGAGTTGATATCACCTCCACTCGATCCCACTCTTTCATTGGAAAATGAGACCATTGAAGTAGTCACCATGAAACAAACTTCGTCTCATTCTAATCTTTCAGTTGAGAGTGAAATGAAAACCGTTGATGTTTTCCTAGTCAGTTCATATTTTTCAAGGAAAGGGGAAATCCTGTCCATTTCCACGGAACCCCCTCCAAGAATTGAGGTCATTTCCTTTTATTGGAATAGTCTAACATAATCTCGTCTTCCTTCGGGTGTTCCTTTTCAGATATATGTAGGATTTTTCGATAAGGAAATATTTCACACTATATTTGATGAAGGAGCTTATGTTAGTATTTTACCCTTAACTTCTTGGTAGGATATAGGTTTTCCTAATATTGTGCCATTAATTGACCATATACTAGCCTTTAATAGAAGGCCTACTGGACCATTAGGGATCCTTCTTCGGTTACCTATTACCTTAGGATGGAAAACTGTCTGTATTAATGTTATGGTAGTCCAAGGTCCCTTAGATTTTAGTCTACTCCTTGGACGAGATTATGTTTACACCATGAAAGCTATTGTCACATACCCCAATTTTGTAAAAATTATGTAATTGTTTTATTATATTCCTGAGACATTATGTTAAATTTAATGCTAAGTAGGAATTGATGACTCAGCAGAGTCACTAGAAATGGAATGTAATTCAGAATATTTTATTATTAATAAATAAATTATGGAGACAACAGCATGGGAGAGCTGTTAAAAAGAGGTTACTGGTCAAATTGGTGGATGGAACTAGGTGGAAAGGAAAAAGACAAGTGGCAACATCCTCAAACACTTCCTAAGTTGCAGGTGGCAACTTCCCTATATTTGGGGTCATGATTCCCCAAGGAAGTGGAATCAGAGCAGGTGGCTCATTAATGATAGTTAACCCAACAAAGACCTAGGCAAAATTTTAAATAGTACTCAATGAATAGAGCTGGGGGTTCGAATTTGTTCTAGAGGGAGAATGCATTCAGGTGAATGTTATTCAGGAATCCCATTGAGGAAGAGGGAAATACATTAAGGAAGTTGTTTGAGAGGAATGCTGCAGTAACTTGGTTCCATTATAGCTGTTTGGGCTGAGAGAATTACTTTGCTACACCTAGTTCCAGCCAGGGAGACCAGAGAAAGCTCAGGGGTCCTGAGAAGTGCTGTCTGGGCACTCTCCAGGAGTTGGTAGGGAGGAACAGCCTCCCATTGCTGTTGTTGTCCACAACTTAAACAGGTTCTGCTATTTATTTCTTTATGATTATTAAGTATAAATGAATGTATGTTGTGTTTTATCATCTGCATGTCTGAATGGTATTTAGTTTAGTAAAAGTTAGTATCTCTGAATATCAGTAGTAGATTTGATGAAAGTTACTGTGTTTCCAGCATCCCTTAAAATCATTATTACATTATTGATAAGGTATTTTTAATGCATGCTATACAATAGTAATATTGTAAGCAATAGTTTATTATTGTATTTTTTAAACCTAGTTTAATTATAATAGTTAAATAGATAAGTAGAGTTTAAGTATACAGTAATTATTATTTGGGAATACAAACTCGTTTAAACAACCATAGGAACAGAAATAAACATAACCACATAAAATACAGTATTGATACCATTATAGATAGCATTGCAGAAGAGTTGTAGCTATTTTTAGAATAGCTATATCAGGGTAAAAACCCTAGTCAAAGTTAACCTATAATAACCTATTAATTAAGTCAATACACAAACCCTAATTACAAATTTAACCAGTCATTTCATAGCAACTAAATCATTGCGCAGAAACCCTAACATAAAATTATCACAAGGAATTATCAACAGTTTAAATAACCTAGCTATTAATTTAAAACTGTAGGGTTAGTAGATTAGTATCTAGCTCAATATCGAGCTTAAACATTATCGTAATATTTTTCACTTGACTCTCAATTATTGACAGAGTCTTAATCGTAAAACCTAGTTATTGTTTTAAAACCAAAGAAATAGCAGAACAATAATTTAGCTCATTTATCGAGCTCAACAGTATAGTAATACCTTTTTTTCCTTTTACTCTCAAATAACAACAGAGTCGAAATCAAAATGACAGAAAGAACAACTAAACCACATCACAACTGTAAGATTCAGTTTGAACCCTATCATTACAGATTAACAAGTAAAAATGAATACTGAGGATTAAGACCATGTTTTCACCTACAACCGCATCACAAATTCACAGAATAAGTGTTTTAAAAACTAAAATTTACTTACTACTGTACATATCATCGAATATAAAAAAAACGCAGACAATAAACCAACATATTATACAGGAAACACTTTATATTAAGTTAAATTTCAAAACCCCGGGTGTTAACCCTAAACCTTTTTAAAAAAAGTGCTGTAACGAAACATAAAACCACGAGGCCGTAACCTCATCTACAGACAGGCTCACAGCCTTGTCTTCTTTTCTTTTTATACATTAAATCTTCTGTAGAAAAACCCTATCTACCAACACCAAGAAAAATAAATTACAATCGACCGAATCCATAACATTTCCTTCATGTTACCCGGTAAAGCCATTCATCGAAGCCTTGTGCCATCCACGCCTTCGAGAGGGACCAGGACCTGCAACAACAGGGTAGTATCAGTTAAGAACTAAATTATTGTAAACCAATTCTTTTAACTGAAAACGAAGGAGAAATGTAATAGCTTACCAACGTTTGAAGGAGGCTGTAAACACAGTAAAATGGCCTGATAACCACGAGCACAATAAGTGTAAAACCCCACCCTTGCCACCGAATGAACAAGCTAACAGGAGCTAAGGGTATTTTTACACGAAGGAAGCTTCTATAGAACCAAACCGAGAGATGTAGACACGCCATGACATGGTCGGCATTGGTGGTACAGGTAACCCTAGGTGATTTAATAAACTCATAGTTGCCAATAGCAGAGTATAATGACTCCCCAAACGATACAATGGACAAGCACGAAGGCTGGAGCAGCATGGAAACTGCTAACACACAGTAACAGCAGCACAGGTAAAACCTAGTTGTTTAATAACATTCATAATTGCTAACAGCAAGGTATATAAGGTTCCCAAAATGATGCAATGGAAAAACTCGAAAGTCTGAGGCAGCATAGAAGCTGCTAGCACACAGTAACAACAGAGACTGGACCAGGAGGGTTCGCAGAACGACCAAGCCCGAAGGAACAGGAGAAATGGCCAAGTAGGGTTAGTCAACAGATTTATATCACCAAAATGCGTGGCTCTGGAATGACCACGTATCACTTAAAATATTTTCCATGCAGTGGGTCGACGATCCAATGTTCCACGATGAGTTTCCAATTGTTTGTGTTTCAATTAAAATCATAGCGTGGGTACACCAAAATCAAAGGATAATCATAGCATGGATATTTTAATATGGTCGAGACACCATAATTTAAACCCATCATATAATTCATGTTAAACAATGCCTTCGAAGTTTGCCTAGTGAACGTAAATACCTTGCCCTACAAACAACAAAATTATGCATTGTCAATAATGTTCAAGATTACGATGAAATTTTCATCATTGTTTGAGAAATAAAATTCATAGCATGCGTAATAGAATTATTGCATGGTTATCCATAAAGGTTGAAATAACATAGTTCACATGTTATCCCTTTAAACAATCAAAACATTAGGATAATACCTTTAAATCTTGCATTGTATAGATTAAACCTTGACTTACTAATTCACGCAATATAAACATTGTTCAAAACTCAGTCTTGAAGTATTCTAGACATAGAGGAAGTGATTTTCATTATGAAAGTTATAGGGATAAGGGTGTAATGTAAGTTATAAATGGTTCAGAACAACTTACACTATATTTCCACATACCCTAGCCTCATGGGAAGAGACAACAGATATGGCGTCTCTTTTAAGTATCTAAGATAAGGGTAGCGATGTTGGGTATAGTGGTTTACAACTTTACTACAATAATACCAATTGCTATAGCTCGCACAGATGGTACATGACTTGCAATTTTCTTCTTTAGGTAACTATGACTGTAGGATTTAAGTTACCTAACTCGCAATTTATGATTAGGATTACTCTGGTACATTTCACCTGTTGATACAATGTAATAACAATCACTTAATTGTTACAGATTTCTGGTGATAACAAGTAGTCTCTTCTTATCCTTAAGGCTCAATGAGTTTAATCAAGATAACTTATATTTTTTAATCCATTGTCAATCATAGAAATAGGAATAGTTTTTCAATCCAAACAAACCCTGAAAGGTTAAAAAAGAGACCTGTAACTGACAGAATACATTGTAAATGCTAGAAACAAGCTAAGTATATATATGGATAATTTCAGGTCCTGCATAATGGAAATTGTGAATCAAAAATATTTTCTAACATAAAACTTGGCTTGATACAATAATTATGGATGAGTAAAAACTGATCTGAGTATGGTCACCCCGTTGTATTTTACAGTGCTAGTAATGAAGTACAATTGCATTACAGTAATATCATTCAAGAACAAATACTCCATAGAGTTAGTTAATTCATTTGTTCTCAAGAAAACATAGCTATCATACTCTCTAGTAGTTCTAATTCTATAACAGTAAGATCAGAAGGAGGTCATAGGATGAAAGCTACCTTTAAACACTTGATAACAGGGTTAGCATTCTTAGACCTTTTACTGAATGATTTGGTACAACTATTTGACTTATAATACTTTAAAGATTATCTGCAACAACCCGAACATTACCAGTATATCTGTAAGAGAAAGAAAAATCTGTTGCATTAGCTCGGAAGCTAAGTAAGCCCAGTCTGTCATGGGGATTCCCCCTTGTGGTTGCAAAACAGAAAAACAATCAGTAACTGTAAAGAAACTCATATTAAAATTTAGATATAACAAAAGATCATTCAGACATAATTATGATCACTTAAAGCTAATCAAACAGTTAAATGACTGCATTTAATAATATTACATGCTATTTTAAAAATTTTAAATTTTTCAGAAATTATGGGTTTTGACATGTGGTATCAGAGCATGGTTCAAATACTAGGCCTTGATGTGGCCCAACTAGTTTCCGCAGAACGGTGACGATAAAAAATAAAATTTATATATATATATAATGTACTAATTTGTATTTTTGTTTCCTTTAAACAGAGCAGAAAAATTTCCTATTTCTGAATCTAACAAACAGGTATGGAGAAGCTAGGAGAATATGCTGAGGAGGAATCTCCAAACACTGAGACAAGACAAATGTCTAGAGAACTTGTGATAGAGGAGGTAATTGCTCACTCCTCAGAGCTGATGCAGACTATAAAGGGTTTGAAGACTGAGATAGAATCAGTCAAGAAGGATAATGAAAGGATTTTGAAAACTCAAGAGCAGTTAAATCAAATTTTGATGGAAAAATTTCAGACTGAAGGAAGAAGCAAAAGATCTGAAATTGAAGAAGCTAGTCATCAAAAAGGGTCTAAAAAGATGAAACTGGCTAAATGTGACAACACTTCATCATCTGAAGGAAGAAGGGAACAACAAAGCTATCACACTACTAGTGACAGTAGTGAGGCTGAGTTGTATAACAGAAAGAAAAAGTACAGGCCTTATGAAGAGATTTCTGGGGAGTTCAAGAAAATAAAACCCCCAACTTTCAATAGAGAATCTGAAACAGGAGAAGAGGCAGAATCCTGGTTATCCGGGATGAGAAAATATTTTCAGATATACAACTATTCAAATCAGCTGAAGGCGAGAATGGCCATCTATAACCTTTCTGGAAAGGCAGATATATGGTGGCAAGACTTGAAAAGGGTCAAGGGGATCAAAGAAAAAGAGGTCAATTGGAGTACCTTTAAAAGATACTTCAAAAAGAAATTTATGTCCGAACAATACTATGAAGAAAGGGCCAAGGAATTTTATGAGTTAAAGCTAGGATCTATGACGATGAAGGAATTAAACAGTAAGTTCTTAAGTCTGTTAAGATACGTGCCGTATTTTGTTGAAGAGAAACCTAAAATACAACGGTTTCTCAGCTGCCTGCCATATCATATAAAGGACAAAATCGAATATGATAACCCCAAAACTCTGGAAGAAGCTATGTGAAAGGCTAATTTCTGTTTTGAACAGAACAAAAAGAAAGAAGGAATAGCCAACTGGAAGGCTAAAAAGAACAGTAATCAGCTTGAGTTCCGGAAAAAGGAGTTTGTACCCCAGAAAAATTTCAAGAATAACAATAACCGAAACCATTCTAATGGTAAGAACTTCTAGGGAAGCCAAAATGGAGCTGCTAATCATTCCAACAACTTCAAGGGCAGCAAGGAGGCTTCTAACAATCATGGAAATTACACTAAGAATTTTGAATGAAAGGAGCCCGTTAAGTGCTGGGAATGCAATGGCCCACACTATGCATCAGTTTGCCCAAATCGGAAGAAACCAAATGGCAATATTCATACTATACAAGATGAAATGACTGTTGGAGACCTTGCAGGGACCATGCCCCGAATTAGACCATGCCCCGAATCAATGCAACGTTGGAGAACCGCCAAGCTGACTATCAAACTTCCATGTTGGAAGTAGGAGGTATGGTTAACAAAACCCTTGTAACTACTTTAATAGATCCAGGTGCTAGCCTTAGTTATATTTCACCACAGATAGTAGAAAAATGTAATCTGACTGTTGAAAGGTTTGATAATTCTTGGTCAGTACAACTAGCTACTGGGGCAAAAAGGAAGGTGACCTGTTATGTTAAGGAATGTGCTCTAGATATGAATGATTTTAAAATTGCTGTTAAATTAAATGTTTTTCCACTTGGCTCGTATGACATACTTATTGGTATGGACTGGTTAGAACAGCATAAGGTAGTTTTAAACTGTTTTGATAAAACTTTTACGTGTGTAAATAATAATGAACAACCTGTAACTGTTAAGGGTATTCCTAGGAAAACAGTAATCAGGCAGATTTCTGCTTTACAACTTAAAAGGGCAGTCAGAAAAGGGTGCAAAGCCTATGCTGTAACTATTACAGATGAGGCAGTTAAGTCTGAAATAAGTAAGATAAAAGTAGAGGATATCCCTGTAGTAAACGAATTTACTGATGTTTTTCCGGAGGAAATTCCAGGATTACCTCCCAAGAGGGAACTGGATTTCACAATTGAGCTGGTACCAAGTGCTGTACCCAGTTCAAAGGCTCCGTATCGTATGAATATTCTGGAGCTTAACGAGTTAAAAACACAGTTAAAGGAGTTAATAGATAAGAATTACATTCGACCCAGTGTGTCCCCTTGGGGAGAACCAGTAATCTTTGTTAAAAAGAAGGACGGAACTATGCGACTCTGCATAGATTACCGTCAACTAAACAAGATGACAATTAAAAACAGATATCCGTTGCCTCGCATAGATGATCTATTTGATCAGCTACGTGGAGCTACGGTGTTCTCTAAGATAGACTTGAGATCAGGCTATCATTAGGTGAGAATTAAAGAAGAGGACATATTCAAGACAGCTTTCAGAACGAGGTATGGACATTACGAATTTGTCGTAATGCCATTTGGGCTTACTAATGCCGCAGCCATTTTTATGTGCCTAATGAATAACATAATGCATAAATACTTAGATAAATTTGTTGTCGTATTCATCGATGACATTTTAATTTATTCTAAAAACGAAGAGGAACATAAAGAACATTTACGGATAGTCTTACAAGAACTGCGAGAACAACAGCTCTTTGCGAAGTTCAGTAAGTGTGATTTCTTCAAGGATGAAATCCAGTACTTAGGTCACATAGTGACTAAGGAAGGGATTTCAGTTGATCCTGAAAAGATCCGGGCAATTGAAGAATGGCCAGTACCAAAAGACGTAACAGATGTTAGGTCCTTCATGGGAATTACCGGTTACTACAGGAGATTCATTGAAGGTATCTCAAAAATAGCCAACCCAATCACTTCCTTGCAAAAGAAAGGCAAGAAGTTTGATTGGAACTTGAAGTGTGAAGAAAGCTTTAAAAAATTAAAGACCTTATTAACAACTACGCCTATTCTAAGAATAGCGGATCCTAATAAGGATTTTGTGGTTTGCACCGATGCTTGTAATGACGGTCTAGGCGGAGTGTTGACTCAGGATGGGCATGTCATTGCCTATGAGTCCAGGATGCTGAAGATTCATGAAAAGAATTATGCCACTTATGATTTAGAATTAGCTGCTGTTATTCATGCCTTAAAGATATGGCGACACCAATTAATAGGCAGAAAGTTTACTTTAATGACTGATAATAAGGGTCTAAAATACCTCTTAGATCAGCCTAACTTGAATGCAAGGCAAGCAAGATGGATGGCCTTCTTAAGTGAATACGATTTCGAAATTCAGCACATAAAAGGAAAGGAAAACAAGGTGGCAGATGCTTTGAGCAGAAACGCAAAGCTGAATTTTACAACAGCCATCAGTACTTATACCTCTAATTTAAATGAACAGTTGACTGAAGGGATAAATTTGGATGAAATTTATCAAAATTTACAAGCTACAGCTAAAGAAGAACCTACAGAAAGTTTGATAAAAGGTTATAGTCTGAATAAAGATGGATTTTTATTGTTTAAAGATAGACTGTATGTGCCGAATGTATCTAAAGTTAAATTGTTGATTCTGGATGAAGTTCATAAAACCCCTTACTTAGGGCATCCAGGCTACCAGAAGACTGTCACCATGTTGAGAAAAGATTATTTTTGGCCTAATATGAAATCTGAAGCAGCTGAGTATATAGCTAGATGTCTGGACTGTCAACAAGTAAAAACAGAAAATCAGCATCCAGCTGGGTTATTGCAACCTTTGCCTATTCCTAGTTGGAAGTGGGAAATAATCAGCTTAGATTTCATTACTGGATTACCCAGAAATCAAAATCAGAATGATTCAATTATGGTAGTAGTAGATAAATTAAGTAAATCAACACATTTTATTCCTGTTAAAACCACTTACAAAGCTGCAAACATAGCTGATATATTTATGAAGCAGATTTTTCGGTTACATGGTGTCCCAAAGGTTATTATTTCAGACAGGGATCCTAAATTCATAGGGAATTTCTGGAAATCTTTGTTTAAGGGATTAAACACCACCCAGAATTTCAGCACTTCTTTCCATCCTCAGACAGACAGACAAACTGAAAGAGTTAATCAGGTATTGGAAGATCTGTTAAGAATGTATGTTAAGGACCAACCAGGTAAGTGGGAGGATTATTTACATTTAGCAGAATTTGCATACAATAACAACTATCAATCGTCTGCTAAGTTCAGTCCTTTCGAAATTCTGTATGGGCGTAAATGTAACACTCCTATTTCTTGGAATAATCCAGTAGATAGATTAGTGTTAGGTCCTGAATTATTAAAAGAAATGGAACAAATTGTGAAACAAGTGCAGGAAAATTTGAAGATTGCCCAGGATCGGCAAAAGAGCCAAGCAGATTTGAAAAGAACTCCTAAAGAGTTCCAGGTGGGTGAACATGTGTTCATAAAGGTAAGACCAAAGAAGAGCTCCCTAAGATTGGGGAGTTGTGCAAAATTAGCGCCACGTTACTGTGGTGCGTTTGAGATTTTATCTAGAATTGGTCAAGTTGCTTATCAACTAGCATTACCACCTAATTTAAAAGTGCACAATGTTTTTCATATTTCTGTTCTGAAAAAGTATGTTCATGATGCTACTCATGTGATTGGTTGGAACGTTGTACAGGTAGAACCAGAAGGGGAAGTTCTGGTGGAACCGGATTGTATCCTCGGGAGGAGGGAAATTACTCTGCGGAACCGCACAATTGGACAGCTGAAGGTGCAATGGAAGCACCTTAGTCCTGAAGAAGCTACCTGGGAACTGGAAAGTAAGATGCGGGAAGCATACCCAAATCTGTTCCAGAAGGTGGCTGAGGATGAGGAATAAGTAACATCGAGGACGATGTTACATTTTAAGGGGGTGTGTATATCACATACCCCAATTTTGTAAAAATTATGTAATTGTTTTATTATATTCCTGAGACATTATGTTAAATTTAATGCTAAGTAGGAATTGATGACTCAACAGAGTCACAAGAAATGGAATGTAATTCAGAATAATTTATTATTAATAAATAAATTATGGAGACAACATCATGGGAGAGCTGTTAAAAGGAGGTTACTGGTCAAACTGGTGGATGGAACTAGGTGGAAAGGCAAAAGACAAGTGGCAGCATCCTCAAACACTTCCTAAGTTGCGGGTGACAACTTCCCTATATTTGGGGTCATGATTCCCCAAGGAAGTGGCATCAGAGCAGGTGGCTCATTAATGACAGTTAACCCAACAAAGACCTAGGAAATATTTTAAATAGTACTCAATGAACAGAGCTGGGGGTTCGAATTTGTTCAAGAGGGAGAATGCATTCAGGTGAATGTTATTCAGGAATCCCATTGAGGAAGAGGGAAATACAGTAAGGAAGTTGTTTGAGAGGAATGATGCAGTAACTTGGTTCCATTATAGCTGTTTGGGCTGAGAGAATTACTTTGCTGCACCTAGTTCCATCCAGGGAGACCAGAGCAAGCTCGGGGGTCCTGAGAAGTGTTGTTTGGGCACTCTCCAGGAGTTGGTAGGGAGGAACAGCCTCCCATAGTTGTTGTTGTCCACAACTTAAACAGGTTCTTCTATTTATTTCTTTATGATTATTAAGTATAAATGAATGTATGTTGTGTTTTATCATCTACATGTCTGAATGGTATTTAGTTTAGTAAAAGTTAGTATCTCTGAATATCAGTAGTAGATTTGATGAAAGTTACTGTGTTTCTAACATCCCTTAAAATCATTATTACATTACTGATAAGGTATTTTTAATGCATGCTATACAATAGTAATATTGTAAGCAATAGTTTATAATTGTATTTTTTAAACCTAGTTTAATTATAATAGTTAAATAGATAAGTAGAGTTTAAGTATACAGTAATTATTCTTTGGGAATACAAACTCATTTAAACAATCATAGGAACAGAAATAAACATAACCACATAAAATAAAGTATTGATACCATTATAGATAGCATTGCAGAAGAGTTGTAGCTATTTTTAGAATAGCTATATCAGGGTAAAAACCCTAGTCAAAGTTAACCTATCATAACCTATTAATTAAGTCAATACACAAACCCTAATTACAAATTTAACTAGTCATTTCATAGCAACTAAATCATTGTGCAGAAACCCTAATAGAAAATTATCATAAGGAATTATCAATAGTTTAAATAACCTAGCTATTAATTTAAAACAATAGGGTTAGCAGATTAGTATCTAGCTCAATATCGAGCTTAAACATTATCGTAATATTTTTCACTTGACTCTCAATTATTGACAGAGTCTTAATCATAAAACCTAGTTATTGTTTTAAAACCAAAGAAATAGCAGAACAGTAATTTAGCTCATTTATCGAGCTCAACAGTATAGTAATACCTTTTTTTCCTTTTACTCTCAAATAACAACAGAGTCGAAATCAAAATGACAAAAAGAACAACTAAACCACATCACAACTGTAAGATTCAGTTTGAACCCTATCATTACAGATTAACAAGTAAAAATGAATACTGAGAATTAAGACCATGTTTTCACCTACAACCGCGTCACAAATTCATAGAATAAGTGTTTTAAAAACTAAAATTTACTTACTACTGTACATAGCATCGAATATAAAAAAAACGCAGACAATAAACCAACTTATTATACAGGAAACACTTTATATTAAGTTAAATTTCAAAACCCTAGGTGTTAACCCTAAACCTTTTTAAAAAAAGTGCTGTAACGAAACATAAAACCACGAGGCCGTAACCTCATCTACAGACAGGCTCACAGCCTTGTCTTCTTTTCTTTTTATACATTAAATCTTCTGTAGAAAAACCCTATCTACCAACACCAAGAAAAATAAATTACAATCGACCGAAGCCATGACATTTCCTTCATTTTACAGGGTTAACCTATCAAGGAACCGGTGGTAACAAGCAGTTAAAAGACTAAACAGCATGGTGATAATCACAGAGTTGATCTTTCAAAGTCCAAACCCTAACCGCTCTAACCAACCAGCAAGGAGGAAAAATGCCATGGTGAAAACCAGGCTTACCCGGTAAAGCCATTCGTCGAAGCCTTGTGCCATCCACGCCTTCGAGAGGGACCAGGACCTGCAACAACAGGTTAGTATCAGTTAAGAACTAAATTATTGTAAACCAATTCTTTTAACTGAAAACGAAGGAGAAATGTAATAGCTTACCAGCGTTTGAAGGAGGCTGCAAACACAGTAAAATGGCCTGATAACCATGAGCACAATAAGTGTAAAACCCCACCCTTGCCACCGAATGAACAAGATGACAGGAGCTAAGGGTATTTTTACACGAAGGAAGCTTCTGCAGAACCAAACCGAGAGATGTAGACACGCCATGATAGGGTCGGCATTGGTGGTACAGGTAACCCTAGGTGATTTAATAAAATCATAGTTTCCAAAAGCAGGGTATAATGACTCCCCAAACGATACAATGGACAAGCACGAAGGCTGGAGCAGCATGGAAACTGCTAACACACAGTAACAACAACACAGGTAAACCGTAGTTGTTTAATAACATTCATAATTGCTAACAGCAAGGTATATAAGGTTCCCAAAACGATGCAATGGACAAACTCGAAAGTCTGAGGAAGCATAGAAGCTGCTATCACACAGTAACAACAGAGACTGGACCAGGAGGGTTCACAAAGCGACCAAGCCCGAAGGAACAGGAGAAATGGCCAAGTAGGGTTAGTCAACAGATTTATATCACCCAAATGCGTGGCTCTGGAATGAACACGTATCACTTAAAATATTTTCCATGCAGTGGGTCGACGATCCAATGTTCCACGATGAGTTTCCAATTGTTTGTGTTTCGATTAAAATCATAGCGTGGGTACACCAAAATCAAAGGATAATCATAGCATGGATATTCTAATATGGTCGAGACACCATAATTTAAACCCATCATATAATTCATGTTAAACAATGCCTTCGAATTTTGCCTAGTGAACTTAAATACCTTGCCCTACAAACAACAAAATTATGCATTGTCAATAATGTTCAAGATTACGATGAAATTTTCATCATTGTTTGAGAAATAAAAATCATAGCATGGGTAATAGAATTATTGCATGGTTATCCATAAAGGTTGAAATAACATAGTTCACATGTTATCCCTTTAAACAATCAAAACATTAGGATAATACCTTTAAATCTTGCATTGTATAGATTAAACCTTGACTTACTAATTCACGCAATATAAACATCATTCAAAACTCAGTCTTGAAGTATTCTAGACATAGAGGAAGTGATTTGCATTATGAAAGTTATAGGGATAAGGGTGTAATGTAAGTTATAAATGGTTCATAACAACTTATCACTATATTGCCACATACCCTAGCCTCATGGGAAGAGACAACAGATATGGCATCTCTTTTAAGTCTCTAAGATAAGGGTAGCGATGTTGGGTATATTGGTTTACAACTTTACTACAATAATACCAATTGCTATAGCTCGCACAGATGGTACAGGACTTGCAATTTTCTTCTTTAGGTAACTATGACTGTAGGATTTAAGTTACCTAACTCGCAATTTATGATTAGGATTACTCTGGTACATTTCACCTGTTGATACAATGTAATAACAATCACTGAATTGTTACAGATTTCTGGTGATAACATGTAGTCTCTTCTTATCCTTAAGGCTCAATGAGTTTAATCAAGATAACTTATAGTTCTTAATCCATTGTCAATCATAGAAATAGGAATAGTTTTTCAATCCAAACAAACCCTGAAAGGTTAAAAAAGAAACCTGTAACTGACAGAATACATTGTAAATGCTAGAAACAAGCTATGTACATATATGGATAATTTCAGGTCCTGCATAATGGAAATTGTGAATCAAAAATATTTTCTAACATAAAACTTGGCTTGATACAATAATTATGGATGAGTAAAAACTGATCTGAGTATGGTCACCCCATTGTATTTTACAGTGCTAGTAATGAAGTACAATTGCATTACAGTAATATCATTCAAGAACAAATACTCCATAGAGTTAGTTAATTCATTTGTTCTCAAGAAAACATAGCTATCATACTCTCTAGTAGTTCTAATTCTATAACAGTAAGATCAGAAGGAGGTCATAGGATGAAAGCTACCTTTAAACACTTGATAACAGGGTTAGCATGCTTAGACCTTTTACTGAATGATTTGGTACATATATTTGACTTATAATACTTTAAATATTATCTGCAGCAACCCGAACATTACCTGTATATCTGTAAGAGAAAGAAAAATCTGTTGCATTAGCTCGGAAGCTAAGTAAGTCCAGTCTGTCATGGCAATTCCCCCTTGTGGTTGCAAAACAGAAAAAAAAAATCAGTAACTGTAAAGAAACTCATATTAAAATTTAGATATAACAAAAGATCATTCAGACATAATTATGATCACTTAAAGCTAATCAAACAGTTAAATGACTACATTTAATAATATTACATGCTATTTTAAAAATTTAAATTTTTCGGAAATTATGGGTTTTGACAGCTATAGTGTCCACACTCTTTCGAGTGATGTATTTTCCTCATCATGGAAACATAGTGACCATCGATCAACTTTCCTTTGTTACACCCAATCATCGCATGACTGCCAGTCATCGGACTTACATGAATGTTCCACATGTTTTAGTGGTTTCTTCCCCTTAGGGATGGGGGGCATGTCTCCAGCCTATGTAAATAATGTTGGAGTTATCCCCATAGATTCTTATGTTGGGGGGTACACTACCAACATATGGAAATCATGTTGGGTATGAACTGATTCAGAGCATAGATTACCTTTGGTTTCAATATTGTGTAAAAATGAAACTAGTCCCAAGGATATTTTACTTTCAGTTTCGAGCTTGCATAAAAATGAAACGCTCATGGGCAGAGTTCTTTTCCTGTGTCAAGCTCACTAAAAAATGAAACAGATCCCCATGAGCATAATTCCTTTTCTGTGTCAAGCTCGTTAAAAAATGAAACAGATCCCCATGAGCATAGTTCCCTTTCTCCATCAAGCTCGTTAAAAAATTAAACAAGTCCCCATGAGCATAGTTCCTTTTCTGTTTCAAGCTCATTCAAAAATGAAATGGATTTCTCTCCTATTGAGTCGAGTCTTCTACTAGAATTAGTACCTGAACCTTCTTTTCATCTGCCTATGCCATTTGATCCTTCTCCCTCCTCCGTCTCTGGTGAACATATTTCTATTAGTATCTGGGAATTTAATCAAGTGAAGAAGTAGATTAGGAGAATGAAACGAAGCTTGGGGGCATGTCTTCAACCTCTGTACATCATGTTGAAGTCAACTCGATATCCTCTCCACACAATGTTGGAGTTAAGTTGCTTACTTCTAGCAATCATGCACAGGGCATGTACCAACCTTTGGATATCATGTTGGAAAAAAATCCACCAGTAAGAATATTTTCGAGCATACTTTTTTTATTTATTTTCAAGCTGGTTAAATGATGGAAATCATCCTGAGCATAGATCATTTTCTATTTCAAGCTCGTTAAAAAATGAAGCAGATACCATGAGCATTATTCTAACCTATCTTCGAGCTCATTAAAAATAGTAAGATGGTTTTGAGCTTACTTTTTGCACTTTTTCGCGCTTTGGTTAAAAACATGAAAAAGATGCGTTGAGATTACTTTCTCTTTTTCCATGCTCTGGTTCAAACATTAAAAAGGTTCCGAGTGATTTTGATACCATATTCGTGCTCATTAAAATTAAGTTAAAAAGGTGTGTCTATTGAGTATAGATTTATCTCTTTATCCGGCATCGTTAGATTATTTATGGAAAAGGCACCGTGTCGAGTTTACTTTTCACCTTTGTCATACTTGGTTATTAACCATGAAAAAGTCATCTTTCGAGTATACTTTTATCGCTTTTTCGGGCTCGTATAAACTTTACGAAAAAGGAATCCCGTGGAGTTGTCTTTAAGCTCTTTTCAGACTCTCGAAATAGGGAAAGATTGCCAAGCAAACTTGTCTCTTTCACGCTTGTAAAAGGGCTTACCCCTTTTACAAGGTCGTATATCCGGTGATAGTTTACCCCTTTTTTGGACCATTTAGACTATTTACAAAAAAGAATTACCTTACTCAAATATTGACTAAGAGAGTTTCTTCTGGGAATTATTTTACACTTTTTTGGGCCTAGGGGACTAACTTCACGAAATTTTTTACTTTGGAGTCTTCTTTGACAGTTTCAAACTCTCTAAACGTGAAATGTCACCGAGTTTACCTTCTCTAGACTCGTAAAATCAAATGTCGAAGGACCCTTTATGGGACCAAACCCCTTCTTTATTAGGTTCGTAAAACATGTGAGATTGGACTCGTCCGAAGGATGAGATATACCAAGCATCTGTTATCCTCCTCAAGCTCGTTAATAAAAAAATAGGTACTCATCAATCATGATGGGGAATAAGGGATTGTAAATATATTTGTATCTGTACTTATGGAATCTTATCGTCTCCCTTGAATGTGGCCCATGTTTGTATTTCATCCAAGTAGTTGGGTGGTCAGCTTGTATTCGAGTCGCGTCAAGTCCATGAGTCTTTTTTCTCCTTTGGGTCATCCGAATAATGCTTCATTCATGGTGCATTATGTCTTGATTTTTGTCTTATCGAGTCAATTCTTCCAAGTCACTTATCGTGCTGTAAAATGTTCAAGGGAAGTCCTCCATTTAAGTCAAACTTTGCATTTATGTTGGTCATATTTGAAGTAGTTTCTCACCAGCACTTGTCCATACGCCTTGTGTCAGTCCATGATCATTTGATCTACCACCCAAAATCATCTTCTTATATCAGTTTTGTGTAGATGATGTGGGATTCATCATGGCCCTCCTTCGACAAATATATCCCTATTGACGCCAACACATCATCCATGGATTATATTTAGAGACCACCTAGTACCTTGAAGCCTGCATGCCTCAATGATAGGTTTTCTCTCTTTTGAAAGTGGGTTTGCATCATTAACTTCTGATCGATTGATTCCACGGATGTTCGACTCCAACTCATTCATTCTCATTCGTCGAAATGTCCTAAGATACCTTGGGGATCATTGTTACCAATGATGATTTCCCTTGCACTTGTTAACGGTTCACATCATTGACTAGTAATCACGTGGTTTCTACCATGTTCGACTTCAACACCTTGTAATCACATGGTAATATTCGTATCAATTTAGGAACGGGTAGAAGACCCTGGGTTGTTTTGATGTCTTATTATTGCACCCAGGTTATGATGGATATTTTTAGTAGGTTCCCACACATATTTTATAGTGGAGACCTCATTGATGTATTGTCACACAGATCCACTATTGTATTGGTCGTGGCTGTGTCATTATATCATCATGGACATACGCTTGTATCTTAGTATCCATGATTGTGTTCAGTCATTCAGGTATGGATCCACATTGTATTTTTGTGGCCATATCTTCAGTCAGTACCAGCATGGATCTACAGTGTATTGGTCAGCAACCATGTCTTGAGTCATTGAGAGGTTTGGTTTAGAAATGCTGGAACTTGTATTGCAAAGCCTTTGATCGTTGTTTTCAGTTTTCTGAATGATGGTTCTTCTCTCTAACAGTCACTTGAAAGTACTTCACCTATAGTTTAACGTTAGCTTTGTACTTTGGGGGGAAATCTTTTACACATAATTTTCATCAGTTGTACAAAACCATGTGACCTTATGTTGCCACAATCCCCAAAGCCACTTCCATGGTGAATGATATTTAATTGCTTTTCCCTACATTTTTACCTTTTTTGTGACTTCGACGCACTTTTCTCTACTGGAAACATGCATCGATGTCTATCAACGCAAATTTCTCTACTATCAACCCACGTCAATGACACATTTTTCTTTCACAGCAACCCATGTCGAGCCTATTTGGCACATCTTGCTCGACCATAGATCGCGTCGATGTCTCCAGGGGAAAAAATATAGGGTTTCGAGAAGCTTCTAAATCAAAATCTTGAATGAGCCTTTTCCCCTCCTATTGTTTTGGATCTAGCTTGTCTCCCACCATTATAGGGATCATATCTCATCCACTCCCCACACTTTTCTCAACCTCTCCTTATCCATATTGTATTATAAATTGAAGGCTTCAACCATGGGTGAGGGGGGAAGATTGGAAGTAGGAAAATGATGGAGAAATTACTCTAGACTCCTAGACTCTTGAGGCTTTGTATTCAAGGTGAAAGTGACTCATTCGAGCAAGAATATCCCATTAGAAAGAAGCTACAACACCAAGGCCTAAACAATTATACTCTCTTTCTGCCTTTCTATTTAGTAAAGATATCTACAATATGTTCCTTGGTAGCAACGCATTCCAACTTGACATTTTGTCATGTAACATATTCCCTTAGGGAATTATACTTGATTGGAATATTCTTTGTTTTTGAATGTATAAAAAGGTTCTTAGAGATATTTATGGCACTAATGTTGTCACACATTAATGTTATTGGATGCTTATACTCTACCTTGATATATTGCAATGTTTGATTCATCCAAAGAACTTGTGTGCAACAAGATGTCGGTGCAATGTATCAACTTCGACTATGGATAAGGAAATTGAAGATTGCTTCTTGCTTAACCATGAGAATGCTCCTCCACTTGTACTCTTTTTGTCATCA
Organism: Larix kaempferi; assembly: GCA_027924585.1. Classification (NCBI taxonomy): domain Eukaryota; kingdom Viridiplantae; phylum Streptophyta; class Pinopsida; order Pinales; family Pinaceae; genus Larix; species Larix kaempferi. Next base: position 1,623,630 of record BSBM01000590.1, read on the forward strand.
ACACTTCTTTCCCAATCTACATTAGTATATGCTTTAGAGTAAAATTTTCACCTCTTGGATACCATAAGCCAAAATCCAATGTGCCTTTTAGATATCTGAAGATTCTTTTAAATGCTTGTACATGTGTCTCCATTGGTGTAGATTGAAATCTTGCAACAATCCTACTTCCTTCATAACATATGTCCTTGAAGTTGTAACATATAGTAAGCTACCAACCATTTATCTGTACAATGTTGGATCTATTTCCATAAATTCATCATCTTTGCTTAATTTGTAGCCTATTACCATGGGAGTGCTAACAAGTTTGCAATCTTCCATTTTAAATTTCTTCAACATTTCCTTAATGTATTTAGTCTGAGATATGAATATCACTTTGTTGGTTTGAGAAATATGAAAACCTATAAATAATGATGATTCACCAAAGCATGGACATTTCAAATTCTTTAAGCATCTCCTCGTAAAATTCTTGACACATTTCTTTTGTGCTCCCTCTAAAATTAATTTCATTTACATAGACTATAACAATTAATTAATGTTCATTTTATGTCTTAATGTAAAAATTGTTTTCTATACTTCCCCTTTTGAAGCCTTGTTGAAGTAGATATTTTTCAAGTCTCTAGTACCAATCTCTAGGAGCTTGCTTTATTCCATAGAGCGCCTTTTTCAATTTGCATACATACTCCTCTTTTTCTATCAATAGTAACCCTTCAATTTATTCAACATAAAATTCTTCCTCTCCATTAAGGAAAGATTATTTGAAATCCATTTGGTAAACCTTGAAATTTTTGAAGCATGCATATGCCAAAAACATTCTAATGGCTTCTAGTATAGCCACCAGAGAAAAGGTTTCTTCAAATTTAATGCCTTCAACTTGAGCATAACCCTTACACACTAGCCTTTCCTTGTTTCTTGTTATTTGACGATTTTCATTTAGCTTATTCATGAATACCCACTTTGTGCCTATCACATTTTTGTCTTTTGTTCTAGGAACAAGTTCCCAAGTTTGATTCTTCTCAATTTGATTCAATTATTCATCCATAGCAACAATAAAACCCTCATATTTACTTGCTTATATGAAGTTCTTGTGTTCTATTTTGGATAGAAAGGAGAGATTTTCATGTCCTAGTGAACTTGCTAATTTTCTTCTCGTCAGAACACTTGCATTGCTATTACCAAGGATTAAATTTTTAGGATTATTATTTTGCACGTACCTTGTTGGTGCCTTTGTATATTGTCTGTGTTTCTTCTTCTTCTTCTTCATTTTCTTCTAATTCGTTTTATTCTTCCTCCTCTCTATAACTCATTTCTTTTGATTGTTCGTTTGCTGGTAATGGGACCCATTTAGATTTTATATCATCTACTTTTACATTGGCACTTTCAACAATTTTGCTTAATCTCAAATTATAGCATCTATAGGATTTGATTGTAGATGAGTAACCAAGGAAGATGCCTTCATCAGTTCCAGAGTCAAATTTTCCAAAGTCATCATCATCTCTTTTTATGTAACATTTAATCCCAAATACTTTGAAATATTTGATTGTTGTTGGTCTTCCTTTCCATAACTCAAAGGGTGTTTTATCATTGTTGAATCTGAGCTATCCTAAGTTCAGAATGTAAACAACTGTATACACTGCCTCTCTCCAAAATATGTTCGAGAGCTTGGATTTATTCAACATTGTCCTAGTAGTTTCTTGTATCGATATGTTCTTCCTCTTTGCCACTCCATTTTTTCGAGGAGTTCTTGCAGCCGAAAATTTTCTTCTTATTCCATGAGTCTCACGGAATTCATTGAATTAATTTGATGTAAATTATCCTCCATTGTCATATCTTAGACACTTGATCTTCATATCAGTCTCATTTTCAACCAATGCTTTGAAGTATTTAAATTTCTCAAATGATTTTGATTTTTTTTTTAGAAAAGAAACCCAAGTCATTCTTGTATAATCATCAATGAGCATCATAAAATAATAGTCATCTTGCAAACTTTTTGATCTTGTTGGTCCACAAAGATTAGTATGAACAAGTTCTAATGGTTTTGAGTTTGAATATTCCTTCGTCTTGAAACTCATTTTTGTTTTCTTCCCATGTTGAAATTTCTTGCAAATAGAATCTGAAGGTTTTATTATCGTTGGCATGCATTTCACTACTTTCCTTTTGCTAACTTTCATGAGGTTGTCAAAGCTCATATGTCCCATTATTCCATACCACAACTAGCTTTCATCTGTTTGTCCCATACAACATTTTTCTTCTATTGATCCATTTAGGATATACACATTGTTTGGAGTTATTTTTGTTGTTGCCACCAATCTTAATGAGTTTTATTTTCTTATCTCACACTTTTGGGAGTTGAAGTTGAGAGTGTGTCCTTGATCACACATTTGGCTAATACTGAGAAGATTACGCTTCAAATCCTCAACAAGAAAGACATTTTTTTCTTTAGTAGGTTCTTTATATCTATTAATACCTTAGTAGGTTCTCCATATCTATTAATAACATCTTCTTCTATAGGATAATTTATCAAGCTTCTACAGTTACGAGCTTTGTGGCCAATGTTGTTGCATTTGAAACATTCAATGTTGTAATCAAGCAAAGGAGAAAATTATTTGTAGTTTCTATCCGCATTATAATTTCTATTTTTGTTGTTTACATAATTGTCCTTTGGGGTATCACAGACATCTATGTTTCTCATATGATCATTTCTTACATAATCTCTACAATCTATTTCTTTATGACCAAAATTATTGCAAGAAAAACAGTAGCCAAGGAAGAGATTTTGGTACTGGTTTGTGGAAGGAATTTTTGGTAAAACATCTAAAATGAACTCATTCTTCTTTCTCTTGAGAGAAAAATCATATTGTTTATGGTCATCATTTCCTTTATTGTTGATGGATCCTATGAGAACATTGACATAGCTTTTAGAATTTTCTTCATCTTTCTTGCTTGTATCTTCAAGGCTCATTTGTTTTTCATCATAGCCAAGACTTGTTTTGATGAATGGTGAACTTTGGTGAAAGAGGATTTCATTCAAGGTTTCAGATCTCTTCCAAAATCTATGTAATTTTTATTTTGACTTTTCTAATTCCTTTCTTAATGAGGCAATTCCAGATTCTAACTTTTCACAGGTTTCTTCCCTCTTCTTGAATTGACTTCTCATTTCTTATTCAATTCTTTTTTACACTTCTAGTTGAATTTTAGATCGACGATGGTTTTTTTATTCTTCAATATTGAGCGTTATCTTTTATTTTGAATTTGGATCCCCCTTTTTACATTCTTGCAACTTTTCTTTCAATAAGAAGTTCTTATTTCCAAGTTTCTTTAATTTATCTAATGCACAAATGAGTTCTTCTTCAAGGTCTACATCTCCATCGGTCTCTGAATTCTCTTCATTTTTAGAGTTTTTGTTTTCATTGTTAATGGCATCATTATGCATCTCCATTCCCATAAAGAGAACTTCCATTTCATCATTATCACTCTCATCAAATGAGCTATTGTCCTCCTTGGAGTAGAGACTTTTCTTTTACATATGAAAGGATACATTCCTTTGAGTTTTCCTTTGTCCATTTTTAAGGCTATGGTCTTCTTCATCACTGATGTCTCTATTTTTATTATGAGGAAATTTAGCATCAAATTTCCTTACTTCACCACAATTAAAACATTTTAAAGGAAGCTTACCTTTGTATTTGTAGGTTCCTTTCTTGAGCTTTATTACGAATTTGGATTCCTTTGCATCGGACTCATCATTTGGACTGTCACTTGATCTATCCTCGCTTTTTATTTTCTTCTTTGAATATTTGAAGGTTGATTCCCTTCTTGATGGTTTCTCTTTTTTTTCACATTTCATATGTAGTGAGGATTTGTAACATCTTGATATTTTCATAAAATTTAAAAAAATTTAAATCGCCATAAAAAGAGCTAATATTGTAAAATGCGGAAATAATAATAATCAATATTCAGCAATTAATAAAAGTGTCGCTTGGTAGTAACAATTTAATGCTTGTGTCTTTTGTCTTTTAATGACATCATGAAAATCAATTAATGATTATGTAATTTATTCGTATGCTGGAATGATTGAAAATTTATGATGCATTGGAAAACATAATTCTTTTGACAAGTGCTGATAGTTTAACTCTTCTAGATGATGATGAAAGGGGTCCCACGAGGTGCCTCGAGGCTTACTTAGCTATTCTTCTAAAGAACTGCACTCGTCCTCCATGCACAGGTTCGCAGGTAAGAGATAGCGATAAAATTCAGAGTGTTTAATAATCACGATATAAATCGAAACTGCCTATGAATTTCGATGCTACAGGTAAGGTCTCCTTCCAATTCTGTAAGATGAACCTGTCGATCACAAGACTGTAGATAACGTCTATTTTAGGGTGCGTTCGTCATGATTGTTTTCATTAAGGGTTGATGACTTTACGTATGGTCAATCCATAAATGTTTTTTGGCTGTTAAGTAATTCACTTTAAAAATATTGACGGTGACAGGTTCAGGACAAGGGCTCATGGTCTTAAGTCAGGCTATGGAAAGAGTGATAAGTTGGTTTTAAGTCTCTATTATCTGGGAAATTAAAATGGTGATGCCTTAAGTATTAATACCCAACCATGCAATGAATGCGATGGTTCCTTGGGTGGCCCCATACCCTAATGATGTGTTTATATAAATTATGGTGTGGACAAGCTTTATGAGCTCTACAATAATCCCTATAGTGAACTTTATAATAGACTTTATGTAATGGGCAGAGTCAAACCATGCCCTATGGTTGCTCACGACCTTAGTGGATATTCATAAGCTATGAATGTGGTTCGAAAATGATTATATGGGATCGTATGAGACCTTTGGTTATATGCTATCGGTGATCATTATACATTGCTAATATTTACATGTTGAAACTTTTAACGTTGGTTTGAAAGGGTTGGCAGGTAGAATGATGGCCCTGCAAAAGCCTACATACGAATCGAGGGTGTATTAAATGATTAGGTTTGTAATTATTGTGCCTGGCCACCGTATTAGGGATCGTGTTACGTGCACGTCTATGTGGATGTTTCGGCGTGTGATAAGGTTTGGAAATTGCTGAGTTGTAACGGTCTCCTTCCCTGCTATCAACCGATATGGCAACTCCGTGGCTTGGGAGGTAGATGAGCCATTTATTGCTACTCCTGCCACCTTCCAACGTGGCTTGATGATCCGCCGTTGATCGTTGTGTATTGGGATGAGCTGAACCCTTGCGTAAATTATGGATTCTTTGTAATGTTTCTTGGTCATTTGTTCGGTGGTAGGGTTTGGGAGGTCAGGCCAACCAACCGAGAGGCACTTAGAGTTTGCTGGTTTTTCTAGCCTCCCTCGGGCTCGATCCTGAGACCAATAGAAACCCTGGGTCTGCGAGTAAAGGTTATCCGTGGAAGCCAAGTCTGGAACGATGGTGTGGTAATCTACAGGTGGGACGAGTATATCTCTTCTGGCATTGTCGTAGCTTGCAAGTCTGGGTTTTCAATTGAGTTGGAAGTTTTGGGAGGTATCCCTCATCGTGGTCTTCGACCTGGGTGCATATCATTCATAGTGGATGGATGCTGTCTACGTTGAAAACTCTATCACAACTCAGGTAATGTAACGTTGCAAAGGTTTTCCTACTATTCATTGTTGCATGCGTTCTACCTTATGATCTGATGCTTAACTTGTTGCATGGTTGTTGGCAGGTAACCCTCGGCGAATCCACAGGGTGCCGGAATAGTTGAAGGGGAAGAGAACTTAAGCGAACCCACCGGTAAGCTTTGATGGTATCCCTCCTTAGTGGTTCTCCTGGAATTAGACTTGATGAGCAAGTGCTGGTAGCATGCCCTCGCGGCAGTGGCTTTGTCTCGCCTGCAGCATTTGGGAAACCTTCAGTTTTGATTTTTGTTGATAGAGTATGTGATGTAAATGTTTAAAATATACGGCCGACCATTCCTGGCATCGGCGAGTTTAGTAGGGTTGAACCCTTGTGTTTGCAAATAATCTTGCATCTTTTCGTTTATGTCTTATCGTTTTTGCGTACTTCTGGGTTGATGCATGTGGAGATACGTAGACTGTAACTTTGTTTCAGTATTTGATGTGTGCATAAATGGCATGGGGTTTCGAAAGGAACCCTCAACAAAAGATAGTGGCGACCGTAGGATGTTACCATTGTTATTTTTAATGGAAACGATAATATTTCAGGGTTTAATGGCTATGTTGGTGAATTGGTCTTCTCGTTTTTGTACCTGTATCTAATATCCGGTTAAGATATTCTAGGTTTCATGTCTGTGCATAGTGTTTTTCGATCTTTTCATTCTTGAACTTAGATCCAAGGATCGAAGGCATGTTGTTAAATTAAAAAGTGGCTATAAGCCGAGAGCCAGGCTTATACTGCGTTTGTGCTTGTATGGATTAAGCCGAGAATTAGAAGGGAAATGGTTTTGTTTTGAAAGCATAAGTGATAACATTAAACCTTAGCTATCGATGTGAATGAAATCTACATGTCTATATTGATGTTTTAAAGAAATAAGAATAACAACTATTGATTCTGCAGTTAAATTGTCTATGGCAAGGAAACCTTGATTTGGTAACTGTTAAATGTAATAAATAATGATGTAATGAGAACCTGTTGACCCCAGCTTGGGTGTAGAGATACTATAATTTAATCTGTCAATTTGATAAAGCTATGTTTGTCCTAGCTGTTAATAACTTGGTATTCTGTGGTGTAAGTTTTATCATATGCAAATTATAGTTCAAGAAAAAAAAGAAAATAACAGTGCAATCGTCAGATAAATTGACTGCTTATGAATATACAGTTTTTTTTTTCGATTCTAACTCTGTATTCCTGTATTCGTCCATTCTGGACCTCTGATGAAAGGATAAAATAACACAGTAGCCTTCTTTCTGTCTGAACAATATAATACAGTGAAGACAATATTTATATAAGCTCAATCAGGTTCTAAAAATAATAAGAAGATAGCAAAATGGGAATATGGTTAAACAGAATGCATGCTATTGTTTTCTTTGAAGTAATTAGTAAAGATCGGTAACCCTAGTTGTTAACATAATGATCACCTTCAGAAATAAGAAAAGAACCTACTGCTATGATTAGTTTCTGTTAACTTGTTTCAGCATACATAATTGAATAGTAAAACAATACATGCATAGATCTAATCTACAACTGCTAAATTATGAGATGCATGATAACATAGTTTGTGCATGGGTGATATTTGGTTTAGATATTTAGATGCATGCTATTGTTTCACTTTTAGCTGGGCAAATTTAATGCTACCTCTCTGTACTGGAGTACGATGCAGCTCCACGCATGGGGAAAAATGCAGAGGAGTCATTTTATCAGTTCAACAAATCTAAATTAATTAGGATCTGACATTTTCTACTATTGATCATTATATAACAATACTAGGCCATTTTCTGAGAGCATTCGCGTGATTTGAAAAAGAAAACACAGCAGAATAGAACCTGAGGGTAATGGGAGGAACACATCACTCAAGAAACCTGTTCCACCCAACCTACTCCCAAATAGCCTAGATGTCTGCTTTAGGGCCCCCGAGCCTATCCACTGATCCACCAGGAGGAAGAAGGTTTTGCAACTTAGGACTTCAACTTGCAGTAGCAAGAAAATTTATATATCCAGCCTTACAGGCTTAGTAATTACATGGGATCAACACCAACACCTCTGGTCTATCCTTCTCATAACATTTGCAGACTTATACTTGCACTCTCCACAGCCTCCCCTATTCGAATCTCTCAACCATCACCTGATGATCATGAGGAATGTTTCTGCAGAAAACATTGTAAGAGCTACCTGCTCAATTCAAATTTCCTTTTATAGGCTGCCTAGGTCTTTTGAAATTAGCTGGTCATTAATGAGATGCCTGCTCACCTCTCTCCACCTAGAGAGGGAAATGCCACAAAATTAGGGGGAGTTGTCCCATACCAACAACTAATGGTAGATTGAAAATGTTGCCATCTGTCCCAATCCTTCCAGCAGCTTCCATTCCTCCTAGTGGGCTAGTGGATACTCTTGTAACAGCTTTCTTGAGTGTTTGTCTCCCATTTTCATTTATTAAATAATAATAATGAGTCATTACATTCATTTTTGACCTACTTGGTCATACTTACAAACTTGTAATTATAATTTAACACAAATTAATTTTTTTGCAAAAAGAATAATAGTAGAAAATAATTATTCTAAAAAATTGGGTAGGTGACATACACCCCCCCTTAAGCCTCAACATCGTCCTCGATGTTGCTTTATTCACTCATTGAGTGTTCCTGGAATAGAGTTGGGTATGCAACCCGCATACTACTCTCCAACTCCCAAGTAGCCTCTGCTAGGCTATAGTGATTCCATTGCACTTTTACTTGGCCAACCGTGCGGTTCCAGAGTAGAGTTTCTTTCCTTGCAAGAATACAGTCCGGTTCCACCGGAAAATCGCCGCCTTGTTCCACCTGAACATTATTCCAATTTACAACATGAGTAGGATCATGCACATATTTCTTTAAAAATGAAATGTGAAAAACATTATGGACTTTGAGGTTTGAAGGCAGGGCTAATTGATATGCCACAGGTCCAACCCAAGACAAGATTTCGAAAGGACCACAATACCTGGGTGCCAGTTTGGCACAACTTCCCAATTTTAAGGAGCTCTTTTTCGGCCTTACCTTAAGAAAAACATGTTCACCAACCTGGAACTCTCTATGAGTTCTTTTAAGGTCTTCTTGACTTTTCTATCTATCTGGGCAGCTTTAAGATTCCCTTGTACTTGCTTCACGATTGATTCTAATTCCTGCAGCAATTCGGGCCCTAAGGTGACCCTACTAACCGGATCACTCCATGACACTGGTGTGTTACACTTTCTTCCGTAAAGGATCTCAAACGGGCTAAGTTTGGTTTAGGCATGGTAGTGATTATTATACGCAAACTCTGCTAAATGCAAGTAGTCTTCCCACTTGCCAGGCTGATCCTTAACATACATTCTGAGCATATATTCCAATATTTGGTTCACCCTTTCAGTCTGTCCATTTGTTTGCGGATGGAATGCAGTGTTGAAATTTAAGGTGGTGTTTAACCCCTTGAACAAAGATCTCCAAAAATTACCCATGAACTTCAAATCTCGATCTGAAACTATTACCTTGGGTATGCCATGTAGTTGGAAAACCTGCTACATAAAAATTTCTGCAATATCAGGGGCTTTATGGGTAGTTTTGACAGGGATAAAAGGGGCTGCCTTGCTAAGTTTGTCTACTACCACCATGATGGAGTCGTGCTGTTTTTTATTCTTTGGTAACCCAGTGATGAAATCTATACTTATGACTTCCCATTTCCAGCTGGGTATAGGCAACGGATGCAGCAATCCAGCAGGATGCTGATGTTCCACCTTCACTTTTTGACAGTCAAAACACTTAGCTATATACTCCACTACTTCATCCTTCATCCTAGGCCAATAGTACTCCTTCCTTAGCATTGTGATGGTTTTCTGGTAACCTGGGTGGCAATAATAGTGGCTTTTGTGCATCTCATCCAATATCAGAATTTTTACTGCTGGTACGTTTGGTATGTACAATCTGTTTTTGTACAGCAGTAAGCCATTTTCCTTCAAACTGAAATTTGTTACAAAATTTTCAGAGTTGTTTTCTGCTGTCCTTTCCTATAATTTTTTGTATTCCTCATCCTCCTTGATTCCTTCAAAAACCTATTCCTCCAAATCTGTTGTGTATGTGCTGATTGCTGAAACAAAATGTGTTCTTGCATTATGACTTAATGCGTCGACGACTTTATTCTCCTTCCCCTTAATGTGCTGAATTTCAAAATCATACTCACTCAGAAAAGTTAGCCATCTGGCTTGCCTGGCATTCAAATTTGTTTGATCTAACAAATATTTCAGCCCCATATTATCCGTCATCAAGGTAAATGTTTTGCCGATAAGGTGGTGACGCCACGTTTTTAAGGCATGAATCACTGCTAGCAATTCTAGGTCGTAGGTGGAATAGTTCTTCTCATGAATTTTCAGTTTTCTTGATTCGTATGCTACAGCATGTCCCTCCTGCATTAGGAATCCTCCTAGTCCATCATTGCACGCGTCTGTGCATACTAAAAAATCTTTATGAGGATCTGCAATCCTCAAAATAGGTGTTGAAGTCAATAATTCTTTTAACTTTGCAAAATTGTTTGCACACTTTTGGTCCCAAACAAACTTCTTTCCCTTTTTCTGTAGCGACGTTATGGGGTTTGCGATCCTAGAAAACCCTTCAATTAATTTTCTATAGTAACTAGTGATTCCCATAAACGATCGCACATCTGTCACAGCTTTAGGAACCGACCATTCATTAATGGCCTTTATATTGGCGAGGTCAACCGCAATCCCTTCCTCAGAGATTATGTGTCCCACGTACTGAATCTTGTCTTTGTAAAAATCACATTTGCTGAATTTTGCATACAACAAGTGTTCCCTCAGAACTTGCAGAATGATACGTAGATGTTCATCATGCTCTTCCTTGTTCTTGGAACATACCAAAATGTCATCGATAAACACAACTGCAAACTTATCTAAGTACTTGTTCAGAATTTTGTTCATTAAGCACATAAATACAACAGGTGCATTAGTTAGTCCAAACGGCATGACAACGAATTCATAGTGTCCATAATGAGTTCTAAAGGCTGTTTTGAAAATTTCTTCATCCTTCACACGGACCTAATGATATCCTGATCGTAAATCGATCTTCGAGAACACTGTTGCTCCGTGTAGCTGGTCAAAGAGATCGTCAATGCGGGGCAGCGGGTACCTATTCTTGATCGTCATTTTATTCAGTTGACGATAATCTATACAAATCCTTAGGGTACCATCCTTCTTCTTGACAAAAATGACCGGTGCTCCCCAAGGGGACACGCTGGGCCTTATATATTTCTTATCGATCAGCTCCTTCAGTTGATATTTTAACTCATTCAGCTCTAGTATGTTCATCCGGTATGGGGATTTAGAACTTGGTACAATGCTAGGTATTAATTCAATAGTAAAATCCAAGTCCCTTTTGGGAGGTAAGTCTGGGATCTCTTCAGGAAAAATATCTTGGAAATCCTGCAAGACAGGTATGTCTTCCATTTTTTGTTTTTCCTCCTTAGTACTTATCTCATCATGCATCGCATTCACAGCAAACATCTGACACCCTTTTCTAATTGCCCTTTTTACTTGTGTGGCTGAAATCTTCCGAACAGATGTTTTTCTGGGGATGCCTGTTACCTCTGTTGTTTTTCCTTCATCATCCAGGTAATTGAAGCTTTTTTCATAACAATTCAGAATGACCCTATGGGTTTCTAACCAATCCATACCGATTAGGATGTCATATGACCCTAATGGAAGAATATTTAGCTTAACCTGCGTTATTAGTTGATTCATAGATAAAGCACAATTTTCCACAAAGACAGAAACCTTCCTTTTTGTTCCTGTCGCTAATCTAACTAACCAGAATTTATCGAATTTCTCTGTTTTCAAATTAAGTCTGTCTACCACAACTGGTGATATATAACTTAGACTAGCACCGGGGTCAATTAAAATAGAAACGGGGTGGTTTTGCAGCATACCTTCGACCTCCACCATTGAGACTTGGTGTTCTACTTGCTGGTTGTCTAATGCTACACTAATTATGGGTACTTCTCTTGCCACATCTCCTACAGTAGCTTCAGACTGTAAGGAGTGAATATGATTGGCCGCCTGTTTCCTGAGGGGGCAGTCTGAGGCATAATGGGGCCCTTGGCACTCAAAGCATTTTATAGGTGGCTTCTGTTCATTGGTCCTAGCAACATTGGGGACATTTCTGGGTGCTGTAAATTTCTGCTACTGATTATTTCTGTTCTGCTGAAATTTTTGATTCTGAAAATTTTTCTTCTGAAAACTGGAATCGCCGCCATATCTAAAATTCTTCTTTTTCTGTTCAAATTTACTGGGTTTTGAGTTTTTCTAGCTAGGTACCCCTTCTCTTCTCTTATTTTGGTCAAAGCAAAAAGTGGCTTTCCTCATGGCTTCCTCTAGGGTCTTAGGGTTATCGTACTCTATCCTGTCCTTGATGTGGAAAGGTAGACAACTTAGGTACCTCTGGACCTTTAGTTTTTCTTCCACCATATACGGCACATATCTTAGCAGACTTACAAACTTGTTGTTCAGTTCTTTCATATTCATCGTTCCCAGTTTCAGATCATAAAATTCTTTGGATTTTTCTTCATAATACTACTCAAATAAGAACTTCTTCTTGAAGTGTCTTTTAAAAGTAATCCAACTCACATCTCGGTCTTTTATACCTTTTACCCTTTTAAGATCTTGCCACCAAATATCTTCCTTCCCAATCAGATTATAAATTGCCATCTTTGCCTTCAAGGATTATGAGTAGTCGTAGATCTGAAAATAATTTTTCATGCCGGACAACCATGCTTCTGTTGTCTCTCATTTTTCCGTCTCTCCATTGAAAGATGGGGGTTTGATTTTCTTGAATTCACCAGATATTTGTTCGTACTGTCTATTCCTTTTTCTTTTTGGATTACAGTCTCCTTCACTACTGTCACTAGAGTAGTTATGCTTCTTTTTACGTGGTTGTTTGGCCACTCTTGATTATGTTGAGTTGTTGTTTTCTTCAGCTGTTTCTGTTTGTTTGTTCTTGCCTCCCAGGATAACTCTTTAGTTTCAGAAGTATGTTCCAAGTTCTGTTCATATTTTGGATATTGGTCAAACAGTGCTTGCATCAATTCTTCCCGTGTCTGCAGGATTCTTTCATTGTCCTGTTTTACTGACTGGATCTCTACTTTTAATTCATGAAAAGCACGCAATAATTCTTATGAATCATTACCCCGATTTCCCTAGAATTGTTGTTCCATACTTGGGCTGTTTGGCGGAAATCTGCCCCTTATGTGTTCAGCTAATCCTTCCATATCTGTAATCAAAGAAATTTTTCTGTATAGGACAAAATAATTGAAACTTGAGTTAGTGAAAATTTTCACAATCATAAATTTTCTGTTTGCGTGTTTCTTGGACCGTCTTTAGGCCTAGAGTTCGAACATGAGCTCTGATACCACATGTAACATCCCGATATTTTCATAAAATTTAAAAAAATTTAAATCGCCATAAAAAGAGCTAATATTGTAAAATGCGGAAATAATAATAATCAATATTCAACAATTAATAAAAGTGTCGCTTGGTAGTAACAATTTAATGCTTGTGTCTTTTGTCTTTTAATGACGTAATGAAAATCAATTAATGATTATGTACTTTATTCGTATGCTGAAATGATTGAAAATTTATGATGCATTGGAAAACATAATTCTTTTGACAAGTGCTGATAGTTTAACTTTTCTGGATGATGATGAAAGGGGTCCCACAAGGTGCCCCGAGGCTTACTTAGCTATTTCGCTAAAGCACTGCACTCGTCCTCCATGCGCAGGTTCGCAGGTAAGAGATAGCGATAAAATTCAGAGTGTTTAATAATCGCGATATAAATCGAAACTGCTTATGAATTTCGATGCTACAGGTAAGGTCTCCTTCCAATTCTATAAGATGAACCTGTCGATCACAAGACTGCAGATAACGTCTATTTCAGGGTGCGTTCGTCATGATTGTTTTCATTAAGGGTTGATGACTTTACGTATGGTCAATCCATAAATGTTTGTGACTGTTAAGTAATTCACTTTAAAAATATTGACGGTGACAGGTTCAGGACAAGGGCTCAACGTCTTAAGTCATGCTATGGAAAGAGTGATAAGTTGGTTTTAAGTCTCTATTATCTAGGCAATTAAAATGGTGATGCCTTAAGTATTAATACCGAACCATGCAATGAATGTGATGGTTCCTTGGGTGGCACCATACCCTAATGATGTGTTTATATAACTTATGGTGTGGACAAGCTTCATTAGCTCTACAATAATCGCTATAGTGAACTTTATAATATAATTTATGTAATGGGCGGAGTCAAACCATGCCCTATGGTTGCTCACGACCTTAGTGGATATTCATAAGACCTTAGTGGATATTTATAAGCTATGAATGTGGTTCAAAAATGATTATATGGGATCGTATAAGACCTTTGGTTATATGCTATCGGTGATCGTTATACATTGATAATATTTACATGTTGAAACTTTTAACATTAGTTTGAAAGGGTTGGCAGGTAGAATGATGGCCCTGCAAAAGCCTGCATACGAATCGAGGGTGTATTAAATGATTAGGTTTGTAATTATTGTGCCTGGCCACCGTGTTAGGGATTGTGTTACATGCATGTCTATGTGGATGTTTCGGCGTGTGATAAGGTTTGGCAATTGTTGAGTTGTAATGGCCTCCTTCCCTGCTATCAACCGATATGGCAACTCTGTGGCTTGGGAGGTAGATGAGCCATTTATTGCTACTCCTGCCACCTTCCAACGTGGCTTGATGAGGATGGATCTTCGCCGTTGATCGTTGTGTATTGGGATGAGCTGAACCCTTGTGTAACTTATGGATTCTTTGTAACGTTTCTTGGTCATTTGTTTGGTGGTAGGGTTTGGGAGGTGAGGCCAACCGACCGAGAGGCACTTAGGGTTTGCTTGTTTTTCTAGCCTCCCTCGGGCTCAATCTTAAGACCGGTAGCAACCCTGGGTATGCGAGTAAAGGTTATCTGTGGAAGCCAAGTCTAGAATGATGGTGTGGTAATCTACAGGTGGGATGAGTGTATCTGTACCGACGTTGCCATAGCTTGCAAGTCTGGGTTTTAAATTGAGTTGGAAGTTTTGCGAGGTATCCCTCATCGTGGTCTTCGACCTGGGTGCATCTCCTTCACAGTGGATGGATGCTAGCTACGTCAAAAACTCTGTCACAACTCAGGTAATGTAACGTTGCAAAGGTTTTCCTACTATTCATTGTTGCATGCATTCTACCTCATGATCCGATGCTTAACTTGTTGCATGGTTGTTGGCAGGTAACCCTCGGCGAATCCACATGGTGCCAGAATAGTTGAAGGGGAAGAGAACTTAAGGGAACCCACTGGTAATCTTCGGTGGTATCCCTCCTTAGTGGTTCTCCTGGAATCGGACTTGATGAGCAAGTGTTGGTAGCATGCCTTCGCGGCAATGGATTTGTCTTGCCTACAACATTTGGGCAACCTTCAGTTTTGAGTTTTGTTGATAGAGTATGTGATGTAAATGTTTAAATATACGGTTGGCCATTCCTGGCATCGGCGAGTTTAGCAGGGTTGAACCCTTGTGTTTTCAAATAGTCTTGCATCTTTCCATTTATGTCTTATCATTTTTGTGTACTTTGGGGTTGATGCATGTGGAGATACGTAGAATGTAACTTTGTTTCAGTATTTGATGTGTGCATAAATGGCGTGGGGTTTCAAAAGGAACCCTCAGCAAAAGATAGTGGCAATCGTAGGGTGCAACCACTGTTATTTTTAATGGAAATGATAATATTTCAGGGCTTAATGGCTATGTTGGTGAATTGGTCTTCTCGTTTTTGTATCTGTATCTAATAGTCGGTTAAGATATTCTGGGTTTCATGTCTGCGCATAGTGTTTTTCGATCTTTTCATTCTTGAACTCAGATACAAGGATCGAAGGCATGTTGTTAAATTAAAAAGTGGCTATAAGCCGAGAGCGATCTTCCAGGCTTATACTGCGTTTGTGCTTGTATGGATTAAGCCGAGAATTAGAAGGGAAATGGTTTTATTTTGAAAGAATAAGTGATAACGTTAAACCCTAGCTATCGATGTGAATGAAATCTACATGTCTATATTGATGTTTTAAAGAAATAAGAATAACAACTATTGATTCTACAGTTAAATTGTCTATGGCGAGGAAACCTTGATTTGGTAACTGTTAAATGTTATAAATAATGATGTAATGAGAACCTGTTGACCCCAGCTTGGGTGTAGAGATACTATAATTTAATCTGTCAATTTGATAAAGCTATGTTTGTCCTAGATGTTAATAACTTGGTATTCTGTGGTGTAAGTTTTATCATATGCAAATGATAGTTCGGGAAAAACAAAGAAAATAACAATGCAATCGTCAGATAAATTGACTGCTTATGAATATACAATTTTTTTTTCTATTCTAACTATGTATTCCTGTATTTGTCCATTTTGGACCTCTGATGAAAGGATAAAATAACACAGTAGCCTTCTTTCTTCCTGTACAATATAATACAGTGAAGACAATATTTATATAAGCTCAATCAGGTTCTAAAAATATTAAGAAGATAGTAAAATGGGAATATGGTTAAACATAATGCATGCTATTGTTTTATTTGAAGTAATTAGTAAAGATCGGTAACCCTAGTTGTTAACATAATGATCACCTTCAGAAATAAGAAAAGAACCTACTGCTATGATTAGTTTCTGTTAACTTGTTTCATCATACATAATTGAATAGTAAAACAATACATGCATAGATCTAATCTACAACTGCTAAATTATGAGATGCATGATAACATAGTCTGTGCATGGGTGGTCTTTGGTTTATATATTTAGATGCATGCTATTGTTTCACTTTTAGTTGGGCAGATTTAATGCTACCTCTCTGTACTAGAGTATGACGCAGCTCCACGCATGGGGAAAAATGCAGAGGAGTCATTTTATCAGTTCAGCAAATCTGAATTAATTAGGATCTGACATTTTCTACTATTGATCATTAAATAACAATACGAAGCCATTTTCTGAGAGCATCCATGTGATTTGAAAAAGAAAACACAGCAGACTAGAACCTGAGGGTAATGGGAAGAACAAATCACTCAAGAAACCTGTTCCACCCAACCTGCTCCCAAACAGCCTAATGTCTGCTTTAGGACCCTCGAGCCTATCCACTGATCCACCAGGAGGAAGAAGGTTCTGCAGCTTAGGACTTCAACTTGCAGCAGCAAGAAAATTTATATATCCATCCTTACAGGATTAGTAATTCCATGGGATCAGCACCAACACCTCTGGTCTGTCCTTCTCATAACATTTGCAGACTTATACTTGCACTCTCCATAGCCTCCCCTATTCGAATCTCTCAGCCATCACCTGATGAGCATGAGGAATGTTTCTGCAGAAAACATTTGTAAGAGATGGCTGCTCAATTCGAATTGCCTTTTATAGGCTGCCTAGGTCTTTTGAAATTAGATGGTCATTAGTGAGCTGCCTTCTCACCTCTCTCCACTTGGAGAGGGAAATGCCACAAAATTAGGGGGAGTTGTCCCATACCAACAGCTAATGGTAGAGTGCAAATGCTGCCATCTGTCCCAATCCTTCCATTAGCTTCCATTCCTCCTAGTGGGCCAGTGGATACTCTTGTAACAACTTTCTTGAGTGTTTGTCTCCCATTTTCATTTATTAAATAATAATAATGAGTCATTACATTCATTTTTGACCTACTTGGTCATACTTACAAACTTGTAATTATAATTTAACACAAAGTATTTTTTTTGCAAAAGAATAATAGTAGAAAATAATTATTCTCAAAAATTGGGTAGGTGACAGGATTCCCTGTAGTTTATCGATTGTAAGATCATATAGGTCCTTTATTTCTTCAATGGCGGATATAATGGGATCAAATCTCAATGGAAGTGACCTAAGGACTTTTTGCATAATGAGTTTTTCATCAATAATTATACCTAATCCTCTAATGGTGCACCCAACCAAGTGCACCCACTTAGTCTCCCAACCAATGATTTCCCAACTAATTCTACCCAAGTTATACATAAGAAAGTCAATTCTTCTTTCCACTTTGTCCATCATGCATAGTGCATGCTTCCAAATTAGGTTTACCACGACAACCTTCTCTACCTCACTAAGTTCCCTCCAAACTTCTCTTGGTATGTCCAACTAATGTGAGATGACAATATCTACAATGTGCCTTGGCTTCATGCAACATACTTGGAATTCCCATGGCGTGCTTTGCCAATGGGTCAAGGCACACCAAATACTAATCATCTAGCCATAAACCTCATGTCATGTCTATATATGCCAACTAGTAACCACCAAGGTGATCATGTAATGGAGGTGCCCAAAGCCTCTCAAGGTTAGGGCTTCACAACACTCCTCTCCATGAAAATGTGCTCTATAGGCACAAATGTAGGAAAAACAAAAGTGCAAATGAACAATCCTCCTTAAAACACCTCAACACCCATCAAATCGATCAATATATAAGCTATCACAAGGGAAGTATCAAAGAGAGTATGTGCACTTGTAAATGATCCTTAGTAAACCATAATGCTCCATCCAACAATGTCACATTTATCTATCATATATGAAGATAAAACCAATGCCAATTGAATAATAATCATTGATATTTGTGCAATCAGATAACAAGAGACGACCTAAAAACCATCATACTCTAAGGAATCCTAATTGGCAGGGTCTTCGATATTAATCAAAATCCTCAAGGACTATACTATAGGAGTGAATGCACTAAATAGTATCTTCACTTATTTAAAGATGAGCAAAAAAGGTATGAATATCCTCACATATGGATGCAACAAGAGAAATACAATTTGTAGTAGTGTGTCAAGCATTGTGTACTAAGGGAAAGTTTTTAATAGAATGACAACATCAATCATGAAGCTAAAAGTTGAAATTGAAGTATAGGCCCATCATTTTTTATGGCAGACTACAACACAATGGGTCAAATTATACAATAATTCATAGATTATTATGTAAAGAGAGTAAAGAGAGTAAGTTGGAATAAAATTTGTTGTGTAAATTCAGCCGCAGAGAAGGGAATCTCTAGAATTTGCATATGATCCATCTACCTCGACTCTTCTAGGGTGTTCTCTTTTCTTTAATAAGGTTCTTGGGTAGAATCACATAATACCAGTTCTCTTTAGCTTGCATACAAATTCATCAACTTCTTTTCTCTAAGACCTTGTTAGTGTAAACTTGATTCCAACAATCAAATATGGATCTATTCTTAAAAAATTGTAAGAAAATATTAAAAAACAAAAGACATTGTTTCTCTTATGGCTCACAACTTGAGTTAGCATTCTTCTACAATAGTTGTTGCAATGATTAGTTCAAGTACCTTAGCCTTCACTTCAACTTAACAATTTATCTCCAATAAAGTATATTGACATTTATCCCATAGTAAACCTTAACGTGAAAATCACATTGACATCTTTATTCAAAGTGAGATATTTATTACATGCTACATTGGTCATGAAAGTAGTGATAGACTTTTACAAAAAAAATAGGGAGCAAGTCGTATGATTGGGTAAGCATCCAACAATTAAAAATTCTTAACTAAATGAAGTAGCATATGTGGTCATATTCTTTTGGTTTTAACAAACTCCACGGGAAAACACCACTTAGTAGAGTCTTTTGAGGAGGATTTTAGTGTTATAAGATGGACCAAAATTTAAAAAAAACCTCAACTATCAATAGTGGAGATTTTAACGGATGTTCAGTATCACTAAAAATTCTAAGCAACGGAAGGTTCATGCAGTGTTTTTTTTGCGTGCTTATATCAGTGCACCAATATTTGATACACAGAAGGATTTCAAAAAATATATAATACACAATGTGTGGTGCACCAATTTTTGATACACACAAGGGTTTCAAAAATATATAATACACAATGCACACATGATGTAACAGATATTTTTGAAACACTGGTGTATGCCAAATATTGGTGCACCGACGTGTATTATCAATGTAAGAACACCAACAAAAACACACCTTTGTCAGAGCCCGTGATCGCTTAGAATTTTAAGTTACAGTGAACATTCTTCAAAACCTCTAATACAAATAGCGTAGGTTTTTTTATAAAAAAATTTGAAGCCTCCTTGTGTATTTAGATATTAAAAGCACTGATGCACTTATATTGATAATGCAACCAATGCACTCATATCAATGTGTTATTAGTGTGCTGATATTGATATGCATCGGGGCATTAATAATGCACCATTAATATGTTTTGGTGTCTATGCTATGCATATGCAAATGCAACTTCTTTTTTATAGAAAATTTCAATTAATCATAAAAAAATAAAATATTTTTTATTGTAATAGTGATTTTGTATTTTAAATATTTTGTTTGGATATAATCATTGCATTAATATGATGTATCATTTAAAAATATATATCAGTTTAGTACATCTATGTCCATATATTTAATTAACAATGTAATATTTTATGGTAGTAGACAATGCAATAGAATGAGAATTCCATTTTTTCAAATATGAATAAGAGACCCTTTGCCATATAAATTGGGATGTTTGCTCAATTTTAGACCCATGCTATACATTGGTGTCCAACAAGGGGTCAATTATAGTCTAAGCACTAATATTTATAATCCCCATAAAGGGGAAGGCCACACTTGAAGTGTTGTGTCGAGACTAAGGCTTGTACATGGCTCACGACTAACACCCAACCCAATATCTATTGCACCCTAATTATTATGAAAGGATTGATCCATCATATAAAAAAATGGTATCGAGGTACTCGACGATTGAAGGACCAACACAACCAAACCACCATCTTAAGTGTGCAACATAGGTTCAAGTAGATTGTGGTCATTCAACAACACATTTAAGGAAAAACAATAGAATTTGTCATCATCACCTAATTGAAAGACAATTAAAATGTTAAATGGGGGCCTCATTTCATTATTATTCATCATGGACCAACACTTCCATTAGCAAGTCAAGATCTCAACTATTGAATGCATTGCAAAATATAGAACCAAAAGTAACCCCAAACCCCCCTTACAATAGTTGTGAAAAAATATTGTAGCACCACTCAACAACAAACAACAACATGACAACATAATAGTAATAACCACACCAACAACCAACACCAGCTCAGGCCTAAAATTTTACATTATATAGTATTACACCAATGGTGAAAAAGTACATTGAAAGTATGTAGGGTTGTAAATCTTTTTCTAGTTCTTTCTTTATGAGCATGTTGCTAATTGCTTCTACTTTGGCAATGTGTCTTCATCCTTTACCACTCTAGTATTTGATCACTTGGAATCTCATATATTATTTTGGTTTTGGTCTTCCTTTATAATCGAGGCTCCTTAGTGCTACTAATGGTGTTTTCTCCATGTGTTGTGACTCCCATATAACCTATTTTTTGATCCCATGCCACCATGTCCCTTCTATCTACTATAAAGTGTCTACCTCCAAAATTCAAATGAGGGGCCCAATAATACTCAATCACACCTGTTGAATTTCCCTTGAGTCAGCTTTCATTTCCTTTTATTGACTATGCATCCTTACCAAATGATAAACCCATCTTCGGGACCATTTCCAAAACTTTGGTTCTAAAATCAAGGAATTCCTCTTTCTCCTTGATCCACTTGCCCACCAAAATATTAAGATCCATCGAGTACAGATATGATTGTTCGAGGGTTAGGTTCCTATGGTTGATTCTTATGTACGGAGGACTAGTCGACTTTTATGGAGTTGTGTAGTAGCTACAATACATTGTAATTCCCTCACATGACTAGCAAAAGCTATTTGAGTAATGACTAGACTTTCCTGTTGGATTCAAAGATTTGGTTTAGTCCATCATCCATGCTCTATATATGTTTGAGTTTATCTTCTATGGCCACATAGTTAAGTATTTGATATAATTATTTCAATGCCCAACTAATCCTTTTCTCAATCTCTTATGTTAGTTTCTCCCTCTTTTTAATGATCTACACCAAATTTTGGATTACAATCGGAATTTCTTTACACTCATCAATTTCCACTTGAATCTTTTCCTCCATTGTCTCAACGAACCTCATTATGGGCTCTAGGATTTGAAGGATTTGGGATATTTTCTATTGTTTGATCATTTTCTTAGTGTCTTAGGTTTGTTTGATCACTTTATTCCTTTTATTTATTTGTTTGAGCTTTTACTACATTTGTTTTGTGATTACAATAAGAGGTTTCCAAGTTCCAGGTTTCCACATGTGGAGGAACTAGGCACGCAATACCTCAATATCATCCTCCACAACTTGCTTTTCCCATCACGTGTTATATTCTCCCCCCCATTGCATAACCCAACTAAATTTGTCATTGGATTTTTTATGTTCTAATTTGTGTTAGGTCCTTCTCTGTCTATAATATCCAATGACCAATCTCATTTCCTAAAATAAAATACTAAACCATGTCTTCCATCAGGACATGTCTAAGTGTTTGGTGATTGGGAATATTAGGAATATTGGGAATGTAGAGGCATTTTTATTTCCATATAAGCTAATGGTTCCTTCATCATTGTTGTTACACTCTATCTATTTTTCATCTCATTGTAGTCATGGTCCATGGTGGCACTAAGGTTGATCCTAACATTCATTATTCTCTCTTGGACCTCGATTGTAATATGCTACACATTTTTGAAGTTATTCTAATACTCTTGCATCAACACAAGTTGATATTCTTTACCTTGAGCTAACCACGCTATCATTTTCAAGGTTGTCTCTTGATCTATTAGAGTAACTGGAATGAAAGGAGGCGGAATGTTGGCTTCAAGGGTCTTTTTAGCATCCAATGGGACATCCTCCATATCCTCATATTTTTGTTCTTCTCCTTTCCCTTGTTCGTCATTATTATCCTATTATTCACCCTTCCATTATTATTTCTTCTCCTCTTCTTGTTGCTCTTCCTAGTTCACCCACTACATGGGTATTTCCTCAGGTCTTTGTCATCTCCCCCTATTATAATGTTGCATATGGGCATGCCTTCTAGAGATCTCATGCATTTTTTTATTATGGGTTTCGACCTTTAGTTTGTTTGTGACCCTCGTCACTTTGGAGAATATGTTGTGTTTGTTGAATCTCAAATTTCCTAAGCATCCATCTCAATCTTTGTCCTACACATGACCGATTTGGTTTAAAGAATGTTGTGTCTTATGCTTTCCATGATATTAAGAAAATTGTTGAAGCCTATTTGGATGGTTTCCATGATATTAAGAAAATTGTTGAAGCCTATTTGGATGATTTAAAGGCCAAATCAGGGAATAGAGTGGATCACCCTAAACATATGCGAGTTGTCTTCAATAGGTGTAGACAATATAAGATTTGGTTGAATCCTCATAAGTGTATTTTATGCATGGAATCAAGTATATTACTGGGTTTCATTGTTTCAAAGGATGGTATCATGGTAGATCCATTCATGGTAGAGGAAATATTGTAGTTTCCTTCCCCACAAAACTTGAATAAATTGAAAATCCTTCAAAGGGAATCTAACTTATTGCGATGATTCATAACAAACTATGATGAAATCGCAAAGGGTTTCATGCATCTATTAAGGAAAGGGGTCCCATTTATATGGGATGACAATGCTTAGAAGTATTTCGATGGATTGAAGAAGGATTTGGTGTCTAACCCATTCTTGAGTCCTCTAGATGATAGAAAATATTTCCTTTTATATATAGCAGCATTAGATTCGACTATAGGAATGGTTCTGGTGAGATAATTTGTAATGTCCCCATTTTGACCCCCTTTTTCATTAAATCGTAAATGATGTAAATATTGTTATTTAATCATGGTGAGGAGCTCAAGGCCAAGGCCCCACCATTGATTTAGCGTTTTATGTATCGGCAATTAAAGAAATGGATGCCTATGGTTCTTGTGCTAGATAGGCACAATGTAAATAAGACATCATGTAAATACGAATTTTAATGAAAATACCCACAACTAGCTATGCAATGCAACAAAGAGATGGGGCATGATACTACAAGGAATAGGGAGGGAAATTATTCAAACCCTTGAGCCAAAGGTGTTAATCCATGTGTCAATGAGAAAACCCATAAACCACCAACTACCCATTTTGGGTTATGCACCCAATCATTTAATTCTTCCAAGAATTAGTTGAGGTAGTTAATGCCTTGGGAATGAAGAGGTATGGCAGCCAATTTCGTGTATGGGCAAGCCAATTTCGTGTACTTCCACTGTGTTTTCTTATAATTATACATTTCCATATGTTATTTTATATTATGTGAATGCTTACAAAGAGTTCATGGGGCTGGATGCCCAGCTTTAGCATCACGTCCTCTCTATCATGCTGGTATGATGGGAGAGGGACATTACATTTTGGTATCAGAGCTGCTGGTTGCAGCATTGGACCTCTATGGGCCAAATCCAATTACAGTCATCATAGGAAGAAGGAAAGAAGAATCCGAAATTGTTTTAAGAGTTTTCGGAAAATTTTTGTTTAAGTCTTTTTCGGGAAGAGTTCGGAAAGTTGGCCTGAGATTGCGGAAGAGTCCCGCGAATCGTCCCGCAATTGCAGAAGAGTTCGACGAATCGTTCCGAAATTGCGGAAGAGTTCGACGAATCGTTCCGAAATTGCGGAAAAGTTCCATGATCGTCCCGCAATTGCAGAAGAGTTCGGCGAATTGTTCCGAAATTGTGGAAGAGTTCGGCGAATCGTCCCGCAACTGCAGAAGACTTCGGCGAATCGTCTCGCAATTGCGGAAGACTTCGGTGAATCGTCCTGCAACTATGGAAGACTTTGGCGAATCGTCCCGCAACTGCGGAAAACTTTGACGAATCATCCCGCAACTACGGAAGACTTTAGCGAACCGTTCCGAAACTACGGAAGGAATTCTCTTCCAAAACTGCGGAAGGAATTCTCTTTCAAAACTGTGGAAGGAATTCTCTTCCGAAACTACGGAAGGAATTCTCTTCTAAAACTGCGGAGGGAATTCTCTCCCGAAATTGCAGAAGAACTCCACAAGTTTCTTCGAAACAAGGAATTTCAACCATTTTTCAGGGATATTTTCAGGTGCCGAAAATGGAAAAATTGCCATGGAACTTATGCGCCAGATTGCGCGAAATGGAAAGATTTACAAAAAAAAAACGAGGGTGCTGCCCCCTTGACCCCCGTCGTCCCCCCCATATGTCGTTGATTGTGAGAAAATTCTATGATTTAACAAATTGTCAATATAATATTTTCCCACGTGCATGAAAGTAAATTATGAATTCTGAGAATATAATGCAGCTAACAATTGTGTTGATGAACACATTCTGCAGAATCACAGTTACATCAGGGCAGCACTCTAGATAGTATAGTTGGAAAGTTTTGGATCTTGGTTGGGCCCAGAAAATCAACATCATGGATGATGCACAGGATCCCTATGAGCCTGAGACAGATGCCATGGTGGAGAACATACATGTTGAAAATGCTGAAACAAAATCTAATGGGAGAAGAAATCAAGAGACTCCTCCAGGTATTGCAGCCACCATGAGAAGCCTAAGGGTGGAGTTTCAAAGTTGTAGAGAAGATAATGAAAGGATGATTAAAGCTCAGGAAGAACAAAATCAGTTGAATGCAGCCATGCTGCAGAGTTTAACAGATATCCAAAGGCAAATAAAATTCGAGCATCAGACATCAAATCTAGAAAGGGGTGGGAGTAGTTCTAGGAGGAATTCCCGCAAGAGGGCCAGTAGCCCAAGAAGAGTTTCTACAGACAGAACATATACTCTAGAAATCTCTTCTAAAGAATCATCTGACTTTGAAGAATACATTGAGGGTTCGAGCTCTTCATCCCGCAGAAGCAAGAGGAAGAGGCACTACCAGAACAGTTCGCATGGGGAATTTAAGAAGGCAAAACCTCCTACATTTGATGGAGAGGTAAAGTCTGGTCAAGAAGCTGAAGCTTGGCTTCTTGGGATGAGAAAATATTTCCAAGTCCAAGACTACTCTGGAAATATGAAGGCAAGGGTAGCCATCTTCAACTTGAATGGAAGAGCATCTATATGGTGGGAACACATTAGGCAAGTGAAGAAGAACAATGAAAGGAAGATTGTGTGGAAGCAGTTCAAGAAATACTTCAAGCAGAAGTACCTTTCTGATAGGTACTATGATGATAAGATAAAAGAGTTCCATGAACTGAGATTGGGACAATTGACCATGGAAGAATATGCAAACAAATTTTTGGAGCTGCTAAGATATGTCAGGTACATTCGAGATGATAAGGTGAAAATTTAGCGTTTCCTAAGTGGATTGCCCCAGTCATATAAAGATAGAATTGAGTTTGATGAACCTTGAACTCTAGAGGAGGCCATAAGAAAGGCCAAGTATTGCTTTGATCAAAACAGAAGCAAACCAGAATTCCATAAGGCATGGAAGGATAGGAAAAATGAAAAGTTTGATCAAAGGAAGAAGGGGTTCAAGCCTCCTCAATTCCGGAATCAGCAAAGGCAACCATCACAGGTTGTGACTAAGCCAACTAGGATGATGGGAGACAAGCCAAGAGATCCAAAGGAACCAAGAGAACCACTTCAGTGTTGGGGTTGTGGAGGAGACCACATGCTTAGGAACTATCCTTATCGGAATGGGAATCCAAATCAAGTTCACAACATCCAGGGAGCTAAAACTGTGGGTCAAGTGGCAAGGAAAAACCCTAGAATCTATGCAGCACTAGACGACCGCCAGGCGGATCATCAGTCAACTATGGTTCAAGTTGAAGGTAAGATTGCTAAGCAATCTGTTTCTATTTTGATTGATCCTGGATCTACTCACAGTTATGTCACTCCTAGGGTTATTGAGATTTGTGCTTTTAAGAAATTAAAGCATAGTAAATCATGGTTAGTTCAACTAGCCACTGGAACCAAGAGAAAAGTTAGTGAAACAGTAAAGAAATGTTCATTAGAGATGGATGGGCTATTCACTTATGCAGATCTGAATATTTTGCCACTTGGTTCCTATGATATTCTCATTGGAATGGATTGGTTAGAAGCACACAGGGTTAAACTTGACTGCTACAATAAGACATTTGAATGCATGGACGAAGAAGGAAACCCGAGGGTTGTAAAAGGCATTCCAGAGGTGACTTCTGTTAGACAAGTTTCAGTCATGCAGCTAAAGAAGTTCTGTAGGAAAGGATGTCAATTGTATGCAGCCCACATTTTAGAGGCAACAGAGAATGAAACTCTTAAATTGGAGGACTATCAGGTATTGCAAGAATTCAGGGATGTTTTTCCTGATGAGATTCCAGGACTCCCTCCAAAGAGAGACATTGACTTTACAATTGAACTTGTGCCAGGAGCGGCACCAATGTCTAAGACACCCTACAAGATGAGTACACCGGAATCGCTAGAATTGAAAATGCAATTACAAGAGTTGCTAGAAAAGAAATATATTAGGCCAAGTGTGTCCCCGTGGGGAGCACCTATTCTATTTGTGAAAAAGAAAGATGGAACACTCGGGTTATGTATTGACTACAGGCAGTTGAACAAAGTCACTGTGAAGAACAAATATCCATTGCCCTGAATTGATGACCTTTTTGACCAAATGAGAGGAGCAAAGGTATTTTCAAAGATTGACTTGAAGTCTGGTTACCATCAGGTAAGAATCAAAGAAGAATATATTCATTAGACGGCCTTTAGAATGAGGTATGGCCACTATGAGTTTGTAGTGGTACCATTCGGTCTCACAAATGCACCATCTACATTCATGTGTCTCATGAATAATTTTTTTAGCAAGTATTTGGACAGGTTTGTTCTTGTATTCCTAGACGACATTCTCATCTATTCTAAGAATGAAGAAGAGCATGAAGAACATTTGAGAATGGCAATGAAATTACTAAGGGAGCATAAGCTGTATGCAAAGTTGAGCAAATGTGACTTTTATAAAGATAGAATTCATTATTTGGGTCACATCATCTCCGACGAAGGAATATCTGTAGACCCTGAGAAGATTGAAGCCATTATGAATTGGCCAACTCCAAGGAATGTGACTGATCTGAGATCTTTTATGGGCCTTGCTGGTTACTACGGGAGGTTTATCGAAGGCTTCTCCAAGGTTGCAAACCCGATCACTTCTTTGCAAAAGAAGGGGATAAAGTTTGAATGGTCACCAAGATGTGAGGAAAGTTTTCAACGGTTGAAGAATCTTCTTACAAGTGCACCAATTTTGAAAATTGCAAACCCAGAAAAAGAATTTGTGGTATGTACCAATGCATGCAATCAAGGACTTGGAGGAGTTCTTATGCAAGACAACCACGTGATATGCTACGAGTCAAGAAAGTTGAAGGAGCATGAGAAGAACTATGCTACTCATGATATAGAACTTGTAGCCATAGTACATGCTTTAAAGATGTGGAGGCATTACTTAATGGGAAGAAAATTTGAGTTAAGGACAGACCATTGTGGTCTGAAATACTTGTTTGATCAGCCAACTTTAAATGCTAGGCAAGCTCGATGGTTGGAATTTTTGTGTGAATTTGATTTTGAAATCAAACACATAAAAGGGAAAGAAAACAAGGTGGCCGATGCACTCAGCAAGAAGGTACATGAAATGCATGTGGCAACACTTATTACTTGCCAACCAGATTTGAAGCAGCAGATTGTTAACCATATTGTTGAGGATGAAGTGTACGTACAGATAAAGGACAAATTGCAGCAGCAAGACCTTGGCAAGAAGTATGAAGGCTATCATTTGGAAGAAGGTGGACTTCTTACTTATAAGAATAGAGTCTATATTCCAAATGCAGCAGATTTGAGGAGAATTGTTATGGATGAAATCCATAAAGCTCCATACTCTGGTCACCAAGGATATCAGAAAACAATTGCTACAGCAAGACAATATTATTTATGGCCAGGCATGAAGAAGGACATCGCTGAATACATTTCTAAGTGCATGGAATGTCAGCAGGTGAAGAGTGAACACCAACATCCAGCAGGTTTATTGCTCCTAGTGCCAATTCCAGAATGGAAATGGGAAGTAATATCCATGGACTTTATTACAAGATTGCCAATGACTGTGAGACAACATGATTCCATCATGGTTGTGGTGGACAAGTTAACAAAGGCAGCAGATTTTATACCGATTAAGTCCACACATAAAGCCGATGCCATTGCAAATATTTTCATGAAGGAAATTTTCAGATTACATGGGTTGCCTAAGGCAATAATTTCTGATAGGGATAACAAGTTCACTTCCAATTTTTGGAAAGGTCGCTTTGTAGATTTGGGTACATAGTTGAGCTTTAGTACCGCATACCATCCTCAAACAGATGGGCAAACAGAAAGAGTAAATTGGGTGCTTGAAGACATGCTCCGCATGTATGTAATGGACAAGCCATCCAGGTGGGAGGATTATCTACACTGGATAGAATTTGCATATAACAATGGGCAACAAGCATCATTGGGAATGAGTCCTTATGAGTCTTTGTACGGCAGAAGGTGTAGGACACCAGTGACTTGGGACAATCCAGTGAACATAATTGTACTTGGGCCAGAATTGCTTAAGGAAATGGAGCAAGAAGTTTCCAAGCTCAAACAGAGTTTAAAAACAGCCCAGGATAGACAGAAAAGCTATGCAGATAAACATAGAGTGCATATGGAATTCAATGTTGGGGATCATGTGTATCTTAGAGTGAGATCAAGGAAGAGTTCCTTGAAGCTTGGGAGTTGTGCCAAGCTATCACCTAGATATTGTGGGCCATTTGAAGTGCTTGAAAGAATAGGGCCAGTTGCATATAGACTTGCATTGCCTGCTAGCACTAAAGCCCATAATGTTTTTCATGTCTCTTTACTTAAGAAATATGTACATGATCCTAACCATGTGATTAATTGGGATGTGATCCAGGTGGAACCCGAGGGAGAATTCCAAACCGATCCTTTGTTCATCCTAGACAAGAAGGTAACATTGCTCCGGAACCGAGCCATCGGACAGGTAAAGGTGCAATGGAAGCACTACGGTCCCGATGAGGCTACATGGGAGCTGGAGGATGCCATGAGGGTGGCATATCCATTTTTGTTCAATTTTGATGAGCACTGAGGACAGTGCTAATGTAAGGGGAGGGGAATGTAATGTCCCCATTTTGACCCCCTTTTTCATTAAATCGTAAATGATGTAAATATTGTTATTTAATCACGGTGAGGAGCTCAAGACCAAGGCCCCACCATTGATTTAGCATTTTATGTATCAGCAATTAAAGAAATAGATGCCTATGGTTCTTGTGCTAGATAGGCATAATGTAAATAAGACATCATGTAAATACGAATTTTACTGAAAATACCCACAACTAGCTATGCAATGCAACAAAGAGATGGGGCATGATACTACAAGGAATAGGAAGGGAAATTATTCAAACCCTTGAGCCAAAGGTGTTAATCCATGTGTCAATGAGAAAACCCATAAACCACCAACTACCCATTTTGGGTTATGCACCCAATCATTTAATTCTTCCAAGAATTGGTTGAGGTAGTTAATGCCTTGGGAATGAAGAGGTATGGCAGCCAATTTTGTGTATGGGCAAGCCATCAACCTGGGAAATCGTATTTGGTCTCCTTGGGCAAGAAAACACCCATGAAATGGTGCCCAAAAGCCATTCAAAACCCACATTATTTCCTCTCTCACGGGGTCTGAACTACTGGGTCTTTCCCCATCACGTTTTTCACCATTTTTCCTGCAATTTCCATGCCTGGGAGTCGTTTTTGCATTATACAACAGCTGGGAGAGAAGGGCCACGATTTGGGACTATGATGGAGGTCGTTTTTGCCCAAAAATACCCATGGGCGTTTTTCTGAAAATGGTTTTTCTCTCTAGGGTTGAATCCCCAATTGCCATTTCGTTTTTGGGTCTTCCCACGTTTTTCTGGGCTAGTAGAATCCCCATCTTTGGGCATCTCACTGTAAAAAAGTTTCTTCATGCCCAGCACTTATACTTCTGCTATTATGTGCATCCCTGTCTGATTTGGAGACTGTAAGCAATAGATTGGAGTGGTAGTGGACAGAGAGGGCTTGATAAACCTAGTGGGGGAGATAACCTCTCAAGAAGATCAAGAGGGCTTTGGCTACTCTTCTATGCACACCCTGAGAGCACTAGATGGGGAAGGTATGGCTTGAAGGACTGTACAGCAGTGAAAATAATACTTCCTTGTGCTGGGTGTGTAGGTATTGTGGGTGCCAAGCTAGATAGATCTTGTAAGGTTACCCCTGGCTCTGTGCTTGAGCACACTAGCTTAGCCACTCTTCCTTTCCATTTACTAGCAAGCCTGATAAACCCAATTGTAGATTGTCTTGGCTCATCTTGGTGTATGCTTGGCTATGTGTGAGTCTGTTGTTCCCTGGTTCCTTGTAGAAATCATGCCCATCTCGGAGGTGGCAGTTGTATCAAGAGGTTGATAAGCACAACTGGCCTATGGTTGGGTGGAACGTTGCAGTTGCATAGCCAGTTGCTTGGGACTACTTTGTTATAAGATAAATATTCTCTTGTGTTAACTTTGCAATTATTTATTGGATGAATATCTTGAATGTATGATGGATGTGTAATTGAAATTACTTCCGCTGTGTTTTCTTATAATTATACATTTCCATATGTTCTTTTATATTATGTGAATGCTTACAAAGAGTTCATGGGGATGGATGCCCAGCTTTAGCATCACGTCCTCTCTATCATGCTAGTATGATTGGAGAGGGACATTACATAATTCCCACCAAGAACATGTCATTTACTACTTAAGAAAGAATCTATCAAGTCCTAAGTTAAGGTATTCGCACATTGAGAAATTAACACTAACTATTGTGCATGCGGTGCAACGAATTCAACATTACATTCTCCTTAGATGAACTATTGTCATAGTTGATGTAAATCCTTTTCAACATATTTTGCCTCATTGAATCATTGGAGGAAAATACAACAAATGGATAGTCATCCTTTAGGAGTTCGAATTGAGGTTTGTCTCTACTAAATCAAAGAAGCCTTTGGCATTTGCTGAGCTAATGTTTGATTTACCCCAAGAGGATGAAGGAATAATTGAAAGTGAACCATTTCTTAACGAACATGTTTTCCTCATCAACTCAAATGACCACTAGTATGAAAGTATTATAATTTACCTGCAAATCCAAAGGGTCCCACCTCAATCTTCTTATGAAGAAAGGCATAAAATTAGTCATCAATCTTGACATTATGTCATTATCGGTGATACTCTGTATCATAGAGGAATTGATACTATTCTTAGGTTTTTGCTAGTTCACGAAGAAGTTAATAAATTTTTAAATGATTTCCATGGAGAAGCTTGTGGCGGTCACTTATCCGAGCTTTCTACAACAGAAAAAATTTGCATGCTAGATATTTTTGGCCTTCGATCTTCAAGGAATATATTGAAGAGGTCAAGAGATGTTATCCCTGTCAAAATTTTACTAAAAGTATGTGAGCACACCTTGCTCCACTATATCCAGTTATCACCATCGGTCCTTTCACCAAGTGGGGGACTGATTTCACAACTTGTAATTCAGTATCTACTAATGGTCATAAATATATTATTGTGGCCATCGATTACTTTACTAAGTGGGTTGATACTAAGCATACTTTTCGTTGCGATGGTAAAACTACAACACACTTTGTATTTAACTAGATCATTTCTCATTTCGGTATCCCGAGAGAGATTGTTGGTGACAATGGTAGTCACTTTAAAAAAATGACGTCAGAGTTGGATGAGAATATTAGCTTTCATTAGGACTTCCCTTCACCATATTATCCTCAGGAAAATGGACAGGTTGAAGCAGTCAATAAGTCTTTAAAAACCATGTTTCAGAGGATGGCGAAAAAAAAAAATTGGAATATCACGCTTTATCTAGATCTTTGGGCCTACTGAACCTCCATCAAGACTACGACGGGATTTACTCCTTTCCATCTTGCACATGGAGTTGAATTCGTGTTACCTATAGAGTGTGATATTCCATATTTGAAGTTAGCTATACAGATATTACCCAACACTAATGATCTCGAAGAACATCTATTATATTTGGAACAATTAGACAAGCATAGGAGGGATGTTGTTGTCATCATTGAACAAGACAAAAAGCATGTCAAGGCACAGTACGATAATTCAGTCTGTCTCTATATATTCTTAGAAGGAGATATGGTGTTAGTCTATGACCAAAAGCATGATGAGCTAGTTTCTGGGAAACTTGTTTCAATGTGGATCAATCCTTACATTGTGAGGAAAGTCCTATAGAAAGGGGCCTATGAGCTTGAATACTTTGAAGGGAATTCCCTGAGGTATGGAAATGGACTCGATTTGAAGAAGTGCTTCGCTTAGAATTTCTTGTATGGGAAGGAATTCTTGTAATTATTGTACTATAGATAACTTAGACTGATTTCTACTTTTATGTCTCGATTAGTACCAACTATAACTCATTGTGATTTTTTTATTGAAAGATATCATCAGACTCACCTGTGTTTTTTTGGTTTGTTGATGAAGCTTGTCGTCATGCTCAGAATATCACTTATGTGGCTTTGGTGATCTATGATCTAGATGGTCAACTTATGATTTATGGAGGAGTATCTCTAGGCCCGACCACTGATAACACTATTCAGTATAGTGTAGTTATTGAGTTACTATTGGAATTCATCTCAATGGGAAAACAACGGTTTACTATCCTTTTGGATTCAAAATTGGTCATATTGAAACTAAATGGTATGTATAGAATTTGTCATCCTATTTTACATTGCAATTTTTTAAGGCTATGATTACTTGAAATACATTTTGAATTTATTATATATCTTCATGTACTTCCTAGAAGATTCAATTCCATTGCATATACTTTGGCTAACCATATTCAAGATCAACACTTATTCCATGACTAAAAACAAAACATATATACAAACCATAAAGAGAATATACACGATGTAAATATAGTCGATAAAATTTGTCATGTATATATAAAGGTAGGTCCATAATACAAAAAGTGTTAGTCCAATTTCAAAAACAAAACTATGAGTCTAACATCACATAGGTGACTCATAGTACAAAATGGGGTTTATAACCCTTCATGATGCCAATACATCCTATAAGTACAAAATGTGAAAATCGAACTACAGTCACTCTGTAGGTGATGTAGCCTCTTTGTAGCACATGATGCATCTAGCCACTTGTCAAAGTAATTTAACCCAAGTAGCAAGTACCCTTACTACTTGTATTTGCATCCTCTCTTTCAAGCGATCAATCCAGAAGGTTGGAACTCCAACAGTTAGACCTCAGAGGCTCTCCTCCACTGCTTCTAGTGTGGCCTCAGTCACTTCCTCTAGCCATGGCTCCCGTCTCCACAAAAGTGGCTACCTAGCAGGCCGCTTGAATCCAATATTTGTATCATGGTTAAAAATGGTCATTAGGACTCATACACAAAAAATATTGTATTTTCATTTAAACATTGATAAAAAAAAATGAAATATAATAAAATCTAAGAACTCACCTAATCTCCCAAATTCCTCCAGGAGGGAGCACCAAATTTGGGTCATGACAAAAGTCTAAACTAGCATAAGGGTACTCCTCAATGGCAGACAACTATTAGCTCCACCATGTAAGGTACTTGTCATCAATTGAATTAGTGGTAGACCCACCTCCCAACCGGTAGATTAAGTCAGTCCACCGAGTCATCCTAGGATCTCGTGGATCTAAGGGAAAAAGTGAGAACCTTGGGTTCATCCCTGGAACTCTCTCAAATAAGAATGAAACTAATATACTTTCATACCCAAAGTTTTTGTTCTTTGCTTGTTTTACAATATCTAAGATAACTCTTCATCTTTGTTAGCAATCTTGTACACCAATCAAAGAGAGTACCCAACAATCACTCTACCCCAATGTGCATAAAGCTCTCGGAAGCCAAATGCAAATATACGAATCCCGCCACTTGGGTAATCATAGTCAATATTACTTTCAGTGGAAAGCTAGTAATACTAGAAATGAAAATTCGTGTTCTTGATTTATGTGTCCCTAGTACACAATAAGTGTTGGCATACTCTTGGACCATGAAGGCCCCTACCCCACAAACTGTTCCTTTCAAGTTCACTGTAGCTCCTCTCCATGAAAATCCTATAAGGAAGTATATGTCATCAATAGTAATTTCTAGAATCTCTCCTTTGATAACAAAGACTCCTTGGTCCGGATCCCAGTACTAGATAAGTGTTTGGAGTAATCATTTTTGTGCCCTCATGCTTGAAACTCAAAAGAATTTCAATGAACCACATCAACGCATAACATTGAGGGTTAAAGGGTATCCCATGGCATCATGATCTAATTCTCCATGCTCATGCTCTCGCTGGATGAAATCCATGCTTGAGAAAATCATTTGTTTGAGTCAAAACACAATTTTTTCTTTCCCTATGGTGTCATTCACAAGAAATCATTTTATCAGTTGCACCCCATTCGCTAGAAAATTCATATATAGTAGCATTTTTTGGGTAAAATCACTACCCGATATTACATTGCTTGTGAATGCACCTTGAAGATTATAGAATGAGAAAACACACTCAAAATTGGGACTAAAACAAAGAAATAAACCATGGAAATGCAAGTTAAAGGATGGGAAACATACCTGGTGGTGACAAAAAGTGATTTGGTGTCCCGTAGTGGCCACAATCAGCGTACAAATATCTAGGGCTCTTTTGGTCTCCAATGGTAAAAATACAATTAAAATGATCTTTTACATATTTTCACATATATGTTATAAAAACATTTTAATTTTTACCCATTCTCTATATTTTGGAACTCTATTTTTGTACCATGGTTATTATTAATGCTCTTTATGGACTAGTGTTGGTTTTTTTGAATAGGTAAACTCAAGCTAAGGGGTTATTTTTTCAATGGTGGTCCTTTTGTGGAGGTTTTCTCTCTAAACTTGGCATATAGGCTTAGATCATATCCATTTTTCATATTGTATCTAACCTTTCCATTATTTTCAAACCCTAGGATCTCCCCCTTATGGAGATACAATAGTATCCCTCTAACCTTAGTAAAATTGTTATTTTCCATGATAGAGCCTACCTAACATGGGTCACCATAGTTAGATCATTTATGGCATTCTGGTTCCCATGCTAAGTTTTCCTCTTAGGCTCAGGATCCTTTTAGTTTATCCATGACTTTGAGAAGAGGCCACATGCCTCTCTTTCTCATATGTTTCTGGACATCACCTATAAGGATCCCAAAAATTTTGTGTTCAAGTTGTAATTGCATTTAAATTTTCCTTGCTTGTGATTCTTAGTCTAATGTCGGCTTCCAAGCTTACTTCTCTTTATAATCCCTTGATTTTTTTAATCTCATTTTTGTTAATCCCTGCAACACTTTTCCTTCGTAACTTGACACCCATTTACAAGGAGGAAACACACCCCGACTGTCATTATCTTGCTCATGTTCCTTGCATTATACAGGTTGCTTCCTTGTGCTTGGAACTAGTTCTTCTTGAATCGACATGTGTTTTCTCCCATGTATCATAGCAATCTTTTATTCTTTTTCAAGCTTTCATAATATTGAAAAGACCAAAAAAATAAATACTTAAAAAAGAGGGAAGGGAAAGATCTCCAATGTCTATTTACTAGTGGCATCTAGTTATGTCCTCCTTGAACAAAGCACCAGTTTTGCATCTATCAACAAGTTGGGATTATAGTATTTAGCCTTAGGATTTATACCTCGATCACAGATTTAGGTATCCTCCATTTGGTTACTCTTCCAACCATCTAGATAATCTATCAATGTTTCTTACATTGTGGATTTATATCATTGGTCCCTTTTGCAAAATCTACCCAAGTCACTTTTTGTGTCGTGCTCATTGTTCAAGGATAACATTTGTGTCTGCCATTATACAACTTCCTTGACCTCATATGTCGACCATTACCTGGTGTCATTTGTTTTCATCATGTATAATTGCACTCAATGTTTGGACTCATGCTTGTGTGGAAGGTCCTCATTGACTTCTTCCATGGGGGTTGGTGTCTCATTGATGACAACTCATCTATTTTGAGGTATTAACCTAGAGTCATATCACCTTGGCCTTGTTTACATCATTGATAGGTAACCTTGAACTCAACAGTGAAAATTCATCATGGGTTATTGATGGAGTGGTTTCCCTTAATGTTCGACATTACAAAATATATTCAAGGATTTGTGTTGTACCAGCTTGTACTCCATTTTCATCACTAGTGGAAGTCCTTATCATTTGTTTCTCAGGGTGTATTTTCCATGTGCTATTTACATTTGGTGCATGAAGGAGATGTACTTGATGGTCCATTTTACAAAACATTGTCCCAGTTCTTTCCCAAATCAAATCAATCCCTGATATTTTCTTGTGTTGGATGATGGAGGATTCCTTAATGCCTCCCTTCTAATTGGTTTCTTCCCATTGAATTCCACTCATTATGCTCTAGGAATGAGATCTAGAGTTGTGGTAGTACCCTAGCGCTTGCATTCATTAGTGGAAGGTTCCCTCAATATTGGGTAGTGGGAATTCATCAATGTCTCCTACTCTATAGATTCTTCAAGTGTTTGAATTCAAGAACATCTATTCAAACCTATTAGAATGTAATAGGTACCTTGGGGCCCATTTTCATTATCATTGGGTTACCTCTTGTTTTATTAATGATATACATCAATGATCAATAATAAAACAATATCCTCCATGTTTGAATTCAACTTATTTATTTGCATGGGTAAGATTCATACCTTTAGGTGGTTTGGATGGAAGACCTTGAGCCAACAATAGAATCCTCACATTTTTCTATTACCCAATATGCGCAAGATTGTAACACACCTCATATGCAACTGGTACCATTGGGAAAACCAATATTTAGCTCACTTGTCTATTGTTCTACTTATTCATGATGAGACATATATCCACTATGTATTCATTCGTGGCTATGATCTCCATATTTTTATAGATCCACTTTGTACCTATTGTGGTTATGATCCTCTGCTGGGCATGGATCCACTGTATATCCTCTTCGTGGCCATTATCCATTTATATATCACATGGATCCACTGTGCATCATATTTGTGGCCATGATTGTTACATTTTACACATATATGTCAGATGGATCTGCAGTGTATATGTTTGGTGGACATGTTCTATCATCTTGAGCATGGATGTATCTATCCCGGGGAAATGATTGTTTGACATACTTTTTTTGTTTTAGGTACTTTTTTGAGACTAGGACTCTTGCAATCTCCGACCATGTTTTTCCACATCCCATTCCATTCATTATTATAATGTATCTCATCAATCATGTTCTCTTATGATCTCATACATTAGGGGGCATCTGTTATAGCCCAAATCGACACTTCTCCATCTGCGACTATAGTTCAAAAGACGGCATTTAAAATGTTGATTGCTTGTTCAAACAAAAGGAAAATTATGGATTAAAGAGCCTTGATTTGACTTAAGTTTCTATGGCCTTGATCATTTAATTCAATCCTCAACCATTCCTCATTTACCTTGAAAGTTGTAATCCCTCAGAAAATATCATATTTTCTCTCAAAGGTCATGTGGGAGGTGATTTATTTTCCCTTTGCATTTGATTTTCCAGTGAATGCAAGAAAAATTTGCATTCACATGCTGCACATAGTTTGCTAGCAATTATTCGCTAGTTTCTTTTCCTTTGGAGACAAATTCCCTCAAAAAATATGAAAAAAAAAATGAAATTGAGGAAGTTATGGTGGTTTTACTAACCACTTACTATGTTACAACTTCCCCAATCTATCTTCACTAACTATAAAAGAAATTCAGTTAGACCAAAAGGGGGGCCCCTCTGGAGACTATTTTTATACTGGAGGAGTTTCTAAGCTATTATTCCTTTTCCCTCACCATAGTAGATCATAACCTCTGATCTCATATCCCTGTATGTTGAAGTTGTTTCCCTCAAACATTTTCTACCTCTCTGCATGCAGAGAGTTGGTGGGATTTGTGGAGAACTTCAGTAGGAGAGACCTTGAGATCTAGTTTTTGATAAGGTGTCGAGAATAACATGGTATGGATTGTACTATTTTATACTATTTAATATAAATTGGACATGTTTCACTTCCCAATTTATTGTCTAAGATTTGGTTGATGATTAATGTGAAATTGAAGTTACTAGTTTCAATTCTATATTATGAATTTTGATTTCAATAATATTTGAATTCCAAATTCATTTGAGGAAGTTATTTTGCAGGTTCTTGGATCAATTTCAAGGAGCATATCTAAGGAGCAAAGAAATCTAGGACCAACCTTCATAAACGAGGTGCACAAGATTTCTTCTTTTTAAACTTTTGAGATAGATTTGCTTGATATTTTATTGTGCTTAGGAATCTAGTTTGATTGCAATCAGAGCATAGATGTTTTCCTTATTGACCTAGTATGTTGGTGATACTACCCTAGTCATTTGTATATTTTCCTTAAAAATAATACCTATAGAGACCGAGTACACATGCCCTCCTTCTTATGAAGAGGTTTATGTCTATGTGGAAGGGACATCATCAAATCACTTTGCGTTATCAACATTTTTAAATTTACAATCCGAGTCTTAAAAATGCCCAACTTTTCCACATTTCCAACATTTCCTCAAATATTTTTCTAGAGATTTATATCTACCTTTAGATTTAGATATACCCCTTGAAGGCATTTTTATTGTTGTCTTAGGGACGACGCCTCACAAACAAGGCATCTGTGCTTAAACTATCCATGGTTTTTCACCTCATTTCCTCTAATAATAGAGAGGCCACTGTATTCTCAAAATTCAATGTGGTTTGAGTAGCACTGCCAATTTCTATAGTCAGATTGTCCCAAGAATTTGGAAAAGAACATAATAACGTAATACATTTACCTTCTTCCTCCAAATTTAATATTAACATAGACAAATTAACTTACCAGAGTATTAAATACATTTACATGATTTTTCACCGAGTCACTATCATCCACTCTAAGATTATACAACTTCTTTCGAAGAAACAACTTATTTACTAGGCACTTTGACTAATAAAAACTCCCTCACTTATCCCACAGCTCCTTTGCACTATCTTCTCCAATGAAATTCAATAATATTGAATTTGATAGGAAAATTCAAATCATACATCTCGCCTTTCTCTCTAGCTTCTCTTAGTCTTCTTAATTCACCATAGAAATAGGTTGTCTACCTAGATCCACAATAAACCACTATTCTCAATCTACAATAATATATTCCATTTTGAGTTTTCAATGCTCAAAGCTTTGACATTTAAGTTTCTAAATCTCAATTCTAGAACTGCTCACTATTCACTTTCAAACACTAAGCACCAGTGCAAACCTCCCACTAAACCTAGGTTTATCACAAACCCAAGATAAAATTGCTCTATCAAACAAGTTGAACCTTTAGAAACAAATGCACCCCCTTGAATCCAATAATCAAGCTATGATACCACATGTAATATTTAATCATGTGAAGTGAAATAATGCACATAGATTTTAAAGAAAAATAGAGAGTAAATAATAACACACACATAATACGCATAGATTTACCTTGGTAACCTTTAACCAAGAAAAGCAACAAAACTTACATGCAAAATACGACGGTTTACTATCCTTTTGGATTCAAAATTGGTCATATTGAAACTGAATGGTATGTATAGAATTTGTCATCCTATTTTACTTTGCAAGTTTTTAAGGGTATGATTACTTGAAATACATTTTGAATTTATTGTATATATTCATGTATTGCCTAGAAGATTCAATTCCATTGCATATACTTTGGCTAACTATATTCAAGATCGACATTTATTACATGACTAAAAACAAAACATATATAAAAACCATAAAGAGAATATACACAATGTAAATATAGCTAATAAAAGTCGTCATGTATATATAAAGGTAGGTCCATAATACAAAAAGTGTGAGTCCAAGTCCAAAAACCAAAACTGTGAGTCTAACATCACATAGGTGACTCATAGTACAAAATGGGGTTTATAACCCTTCATGATGCCAATACATCCTATAAGTACAAAATGTGAAAAATCGAACTGCAATCACTTTGTAGGTGATGTAGCCTCTTTGTAGCACATGACGCATGTATCCACTTGTCAAAGTAATTTAACCCAAGTAGCAAGTACCCTTACTACTTGTCTTTGCATCCTCTCTTTCAAGCGATCAATCCAGAAGGTTGGAACTCC
The DNA here is from genome assembly GCA_027924585.1 of Larix kaempferi. NCBI lineage: Eukaryota > Viridiplantae > Streptophyta > Pinopsida > Pinales > Pinaceae > Larix > Larix kaempferi. The sequence continues at coordinate 1,664,470 of BSBM01000590.1, forward strand.
AACAGTTAGACCTCAGAGGCTCTCCTCCACTATTTCTAGTGTGGCCTCAGTCACTTCCTCTGGCCATGGCTCCCGTCTCCATAAAAGTGGCTACCTAGCAGGCCGCTCCAATCCAATATTTGTATCATGGTAAAAAATGGTCATTAGGACTCATACACAAAAAATATTGTATTTTCATTTAAACATTGATAAAAAAAAAATGAAATATAATAAAATCTAAGAACTCACCTAATCTCCCCCAAGTCCTCCAGGAGGGAGCACCAAATTTGGGTCATGACAGAAGTATAAACTAGCATAAGGGTACTCCTCAATGGCAAACAACTATTAGCTCCACGATGCAAGGTACTTGCCATCAAATGAACTAGTGGTAGACCCACCTCCCCACCGGTAGAGTAAGTCAGTCCACTGAGTCATCCTAGGCCCTCGTGGATCTAAGGGAAGAAGTGAGAACCTTGGGTTCAACCCTGGAACTCTCTCAAATAAGAATGAAACTAATATACTTTCATACCCAAAGTTTTTGTTCTTTGCTTGTTTTACAATATTTAAGATAACTCTTCATCTTTGTTAGCAATCTTGTACACCAATCAAAGAGAGTACGCAACAAGCACTCTACCCCAATGTGCATAAAGCTCTGGGAAGCCAGATGCAAATCTACGGATCCCGCCACTCGGGTAATCATGGTCAATATTACTTTTAGTGGAAAGCTAGTAATACTAGAAATGAAAATTGGTGTTCTTGATTTATGTGTCCCTGGTACACAGTAAGTGTTGGCATACTCTTGGACTATGAAGGCCCCTACCCCACAAACTATTCCTTTCAAGTTCACTGTAGCTTCTCTCCATGAAAATCCTGTAAGGAAGTATATGTCATCAACAGTAATTTAGAGAATCTCTCCTCTAATAACAAAGACTCCCTGGTATGGATCCCAGTACTAGATAAGTGTTTGGAGTAATCCTTTTTGCGCCCTCATGTTTGAAACTCAAAAGAATTTCAATAAACCACATCAGCACATAACATTGAGGGTTAAAGGGTATCCCATGGCATCATGATCTAATTGTCCATGCTCATTCTCTCGCCGGATAAAATTCATGCTTACGAAAATCATTTGTTTTAGTCAAAACACAAATTTTTCTTTCCCTATGGTGTCATTCGCAAGAAATCATTTTATCAGTTGCATCCCATTCTTTAGAAAATTCATATATAGTAGCGGTTTTCGGGTAAAATCACTACCCGATATTACATTGCTTGCGAATGCACCCTGGATATTATAGAATGAGGAAACACACACAAAATTGGGACTAAAACAATGAACTGAACCATGGAAATGCAAGTTAAAGGATGGGAAACATGCCTGGTGGTGACAAAAAGTGATTTGGTGTCCCATAGTGGCCACAATCAACGTACAAATATCTAGGGCTCTTTTGGTCTCCAAATGGTAAAAACACAATTAAAATGATCTTTTACATATTTTCACATATATGTTATAAAATAATTTTAATTTTTACCCATTCTCTATAGTTTTGAACTCTATTTTTGTACCGTGGTTATTATTAATGCTCTTTATGGACTAGTGTTGGTTTTTTTGAATAGGTATACTCAAGCTAAGGGGTTATTTTTTCTATAGTGGTCCTTTTGTGGAGGTTTTCTCTCTAAACTTGGAATACAGGCTTAGATCATATCCATTTTCCCTATTGCATCTAACCTTTCCATTCTTTTCAAACCCTAGGATCTCCCCCTTATGGAGATACAATAGTATCCCTCTAACTGTAGTAAATTTTTTATTTTCCATGATAGAGCCTACCTAACATGGGTCGCCATAGTTAGATCATTTATGACATTCTGGTTCCCATGCTGAGTTTTCCTCTTAGGCTCAAGATCCTTTTAGTTTATCCATGACTTTGAGAAGAGGCCACATGCCTCTCTTTCTCATATATTTTTGGACATCACCTACAAGGCTCCCAAAAAATTTGTGTTTAAGTTGTAATTGCATTTAAATTTTCCTTGCTTGTGATTCTTAGTCTAATGTCGGCTTCCAAGCTTACTTCTCTTTATAATCCCTCAATTTTTTTATCTCATTTTTGTTAATCCATGCAGCACTTTTCCTTCATAACTTGACACCCATTTACAAGGAGGAAACACACCCCAAGTGTAATTATCTTTCTTGTGTTCCTTGCATTATGTATAGGTTGGTTCCTTGCACTTGGAACTAGTTCTGCTTGAATCGACATGTGTTTTCTCCCATGTATCATAGCATTCTTTTATTCTTTTTCAAGCTTTCATAATATTGAAAAGACCAAAAAAATAAATACTTGAAAAAGAGGGAAGGGAAAGATCTCCAATGTCTATTTACTAGTGGCATCTAGTTATGTCCTCCTTGAACAAAGCACCGGTTTTGCATCTATCAACAAGTTTGGATTATAGTATTTCGCCTTAGGATTTATACCTCGATCACAGAGTTAGGTATCCTCCATTTGGTTACTCTTCCAACCATTAGGAGAATTTTCCAATGTTTCTTACATTGTGGATTTATATCATTGGTCCCTTTTGTCAAAATCTACCCAAGTCACTTTTTGTGTCGTGCTCATTGTTCAAGGATAACACCCGTGTCTTCCATTCTGCAACTTCCTTGACCTCATATGTCGACCATTACCTGGTGTCATTTTTTTTCATCATGTATCATTGCACTCAATGTTTAGACTCATGCTTGTGTGGAAGTTCCCCACTGACTTCTTCCATGGGGGTTGGTGTCTCATCGATGAAAACTCATCTATTTTGAGGCATTAACCTAGAGTCATATCACCTTGGCCTTGTTTACATCATTGATGGGTAACCTTGAACTCAACAGTGAAATTTCATTATTGGTTACTAATTGAGTGGTTTCCCTTAATGTTCAACGTTAGAAAATATATTCAGGGATTTGTGTTGTACCAGCTTGGACACCATTTTCATCACTAGTGGAAGTCCTTATCGGTTGTTTCTCAGGGTGTATTTTCCTTGTGCTATTTACATTTGGTGCATGCAGGAGATGTACTTGATGGTCCATTTTGCAAAACATTGTCCCAGTTCTTTCCCAAATCAAATCAATCCCTGATATTTTCTTATGTTGGATGATGGAGGAATCCTTAATTCGTCCCTTGTAATTGGTTTCTTCCCATTGAATTCAACTCGTTTTGCTCTAGGAATGATATCTAGAGTTTTGGTAGTACCCAGGGGCTTGCATTCATTAGTGGAAGGTTCCCTCACTATTGGGTAGAGAGAATTCATCAATGTCTCCTACTCTATAGATTCTTCAAGTGTTTGAATTCAAGAACATCTATTCACACCTATTAGAATGTAATAGGTACCTTGGGGCCCATTTTCATTATCATTGGGTTACCTCGTGTTTTATTAATGATATACATCAATGATCGATAATAAACCAATATCCTCCATGTTTGACTTCAACTTATTTATTTTCATGGGTAAGATTCATACCTTTAGGTGGTTTGGATGGAAGACCTTGAGCCAACAATAGAATCCTTAGATTTTTCTATTACCCAAATTGCTCACTTGTCTATTGTTCTCCTTATTCATGATGAGACATATATCCACTATGTATTCATTCGTGGCTATGATCTCCATATTTGTATAGATCCCCTTTGTACCTATTGTGGTTATGATCCTCTGTTGGGCATGGATCCACTGTGTATCCTCTTCGTGGCCATGATCCATTTATATATCACATGGATCCACTGTGCATCATATCTATGGCCATGATTGTTACATTTTACACATATATGTTAGATGGGTTTGCAGTGTATATGTTTGGCGGCCATGTTCTAGCATCTTGAGCACGGATGTATCTATCCCAGGGAAATGATTGTTTGACATACTTTTTTTGTTTTAGGTACTTTTTGAGACTAGGACTCTTGCAATCTCCGACCATGTTTTTCCACATCCCATTCCATTCATTATTATAATGTATCTCGTCAATCATGTTCTGTTATGATCTCATACATTAGGGGGAATCTGTTATAGCCCAAATCGACACTTCTCCATCTGCAACTATAGTTTAAAAGACAACATTTCAAATATTCATTGTTTGTTCACACAAAAGGAAAATTATGGATTGAAGAGCCTTTATTTGACTTAATTTTCTATGGTCTTGATCGTTTAATTCAATCCTAAACCATTCCTCATTTACCTTGAAAGTTGTAATCCCTCAAAAATATCATATTTTCTCTCAAAAGTCATGTGGGAGGTGATTTATTTTCCCTTTGCATTTGATTTTCCAGTGAATGCAAGAAAAATTTGCATTCACATGCTGCACATAGTTTGCTAGCAATTATTCGTTGGTTACTTTTCCTTTGGAGACGAATTCCCTCAAAAAATATGAAAAAAAAATGAAATTGAGGAAGTTATGGTGGTTTTACGAGCCACTTACTATGTTACAACTTCCCCAATCTATCTTCACGAACTATAAAAGAAAGTCAGTTAGACCAAAAGGGGGGACCTTTTGGAGACTATTGTTATACTGGAGGAGTTTCTAAGCTATTATTCCTTTTCCTTCACCATAGTAGATCATAACCTCTGATCTCATATCCATGTATGTTGAAGTTGTTGCCCTCAAACATTTTCTACCTTTGTGCATGCAGAGAGTTCGTGGGATTTGTGGAGAACTTCAGTAGGAGAGACCCTGAGATATAGTTTTGATAAGGTGTCGAGAATAACATGGTATGGATTGTACTATTTGCTACTATTTAATATAAATTGGACATGTTTCACTTCCCAATTTATTGTCTGAGATTTGGTTGATGATTAATGTGAAATTGAAGTTACTAGTTTCAATTCTATATTATGAATTTTGATTTCAATAATATTTGTATTCCAAATTCATTTGAGGAGGTTATTTTGGTTGTTTTGCGGGTTCTTGGATCAATTTCAAGGAGCATATCTAAGGAGCAAAGAAAGCTAGGACCAACCTTCATAAACAAGGTGCACAAGCTTTCTTCTTTTTAAACTTTTGAGATAGATTTGCTTGATATTTTATTGTGCTTAGGAGTCTAGTTTGCTTGCAATCAGAGCATAGATGTTTTCCTTATTGACCTAGTATGTTGGTGATACTACCCTAGTCATTTGGATATTTTCCTTAAAAATAATACCTATAGAGACCGGGTACACATCCACTCCTTCTTATGAAGAGGTTTATGTCTATGTGGAAGGGACATCATCAAATCACTTTGCTTTATAAACATTTTTAAATCTACAATCCGAGTCTTAAAAATGCCCAACTTTTCCACATTTCCAACATTTCTTCAAAGATTTTTCTAGAGATTTATATCTACCTTTAGATTTAGATATACCCCTTGAAGGCATTTTTATTTTTTCCTAGGGACGACCCCTCACAGACAAGGCATCTGTGCTCAAACTATCCATGGTTTTTCACCTCATTTCCTCTAATAATAGAGAGGCCATTGTATTCTCAAACTTCAATGTGGTTTGAGTAGCACTACCAATTTCTATAGTCATATTGTCCCAAGAATTCAAAAAAGAACAAAAGAACATAATACATTTATCTTCTTCCTCCAAATTTAATATCAACATAGACAAATTAACTTACTGGAGTATTAAATACATTTACATGATTTTTCACCGAGTCACTATCATCCACTCTAAGATTATACAACTTCTTTCGAAGAAACAACTTATTTACTAGGCACTTTGACTAATACAAACTCCCTCACTTGTCCCACAACTCCTTTGCACTATCTTCTCCAATGAACAATAATACTGAATTTGATAGGAAAATTCAAATCATACTTCTCACCTTTCTCTCTAGCTTCTCTTAGTCTTCTTAATTCACCATAGAAATAGGTTGTCTACCTAGATCCAAAATATCCCACTATTCTCAATCTACAATAATATATTCCATTTTGAGTTTTCAATGCTCAAAGCTTTGACATTTAAGTTTCTAAATCTCAATTCTAGAACTGCTCACTATTCACTTTCAAACACTAATCACCAGTGCAAACCTCCCACTAAACCTAGGTTTATCACAAACCCAAGATAAAATTGCTCTATCAAACAAGTTGAACCTTTAGAAACAAAGGCATCCCCTTGAATCCAATAATCGAGCTATGATACCACATGCAATATTTAATCATGTGAAGTGAAATAATGCACATAGATTTTTAAGAAAAATAGAGAGTAAATAATAACACACACATAATATGCATAGATTTACCTTGCTAACCTTTAACCAAGAAAACTTAGAGTCACACCTCTCACTTTCTCATTGTATTTCTTAACCATTCACAATACAATATTCCAGTATCCCACAACATCCAAAACCCTAATCAGTTAACTTTGATTAGAATATACCTCAATCCCTTAACCGGGATTAAGTTAGACACTTTTCGAAAATTACACACTTTCTAGATAAATAGCCAAAAGAAAAAAATTTGGGGCACTGCTCCTATTCCCACCACCACGTTGGGGATAATGTCCCTCATCAAAATCCACTCTATGGGCATTCTTGTTGATAGCAACAGAATCTTAAAATTGGTAGGGGAATTATTAAATTGAGATTTGATTTTTGTTGTGTTGAAATAATTTGGGATGAAACCAAAATGCCATGAAATGAAGTTTAAGGCAATATGTTTACCTTCTCTTATATTAAACTTATTCCTGACTAATCTTATTCTTAAATTATCCTATTGAATAAACTGGGGAAATCAATACTCAAGAAGTCCCCCCCCAACCTCAAAATCGAACTAGAGGAATTGTGATGGGGTGTCGAGTCGACCACATCCAACTCAACCCTCGCCCTTTTAGGATCTGGGGTCTCTTTCCCTCGCCCTTAAGGAATCTCTTTCCCTCAGAAATGACCTTCCGCAATTTTCTTACGGGATTACCCTCTTTCCGCAACTACGACGTCCTTCCGCAATTGCCTTCTCCGCCACCATCTTTCCACTATTGCAGGTTGCGGATTGCGGGGTGTTCTTCTTGTGCTCTCTAGAAAGTATTTCCGCAACGCCCTTCCACACACTCCTTTCTACAATAACTTTTCCTCATTTTGCGGATTGCGGGTTGCAGGGCGTTCTCTCGACTTTTCTGAAAAGTATTTCCCGCAAAGTCTCTCTGCAACTTTGCTTCCAAAATTTACCACCTCTAACCTCCACGCTTCTCTCCTCTGGGCGATGCTGTTCCACCGTCGATATTTGTGGGGTTAATCTTAGCCATTGATCTACGATCAAGGAGGAATCCTTCACTTAGGCTTGCGGGAATGTATTTTCCGCGCAACTTCACTTCGAGTGATCTTTCCCCGTATTCAATCATTTGTTCGGCTTAGATATGATCCGTTCGACGCTGCTAAACCAAATCTACTTGGTCTCTTCATGAAATCTCGGTCGATTGATCATGGAATGATCAACACCGCTATGGCCCTCGGTGAGATACTTGGAAAACTTAGACACAAACAAGAATTCCTAGTTAAAGAATTGAATGGTGATTGGTCCGCAAACACATTGGGATTCTTCATGACATACGGAAATCAAATGAACACAACACAGAGATTCTTTAACACATAAATCAAGCCACAAATGCACACAGCTCATCTTGACAGAACTCAAATCATTCTTGATTCAAATGTACAGAAATATGTCGCAAACACACAGTTCTTCTATATTTACTTACAGACGATATCAAAATTGCATTCTCTACGGAATGACTTCTAACCCACAATCGACCAATCGACTAGGTAACTCTCAACAAGAGCCAACCCTTAGCTCAATCTGTTCATCCCTACTTATACATTTGGATGTCCAATAGAATTTCGAGCCACACAACAACCTAACAGACTCCACAACTGTGGGTCTGAATCAATACACAACCGACTTCCCTAACTGGCTTGATATCCACACAGGGAGTATCAACTCACCACTAGTCCTATCTTACCAAAATTAGACAACACAACAAATAGTTAATGCATGCGTGAATCAGAATGATAACAAAAAAATGGATCATTCTGTCCACATTAGAGTTTCTCATCCTTATTCTAGTCACAACATGTGACCACTGAATCACATTGCTAACTAAACGTCGATGCTCCTGCATCAGACTCCCATGGTTAAAATTTGTGAACCCCTGTTCAGCAAGTTAGCTATTGAGAAACCCTTGGTTTCCAATTCCTTAGCATCCATCCATGTAGAATCTTCTATAGGATGCCCCTTCCACTTGATTAGGTATTCCAAGTAATCCCCATGTCTGGTACTTCTCGCCACTCTAGTCTCCAAGATATGCTTAGCTTCTGAAGGCTAGGCCATAGGCATCTGCTTTAGCCACTGTAGATATTCCACATCTGGTACTTGCCTTGTACCATCTGTCACATAGGCATGCAAGTATGCAACATTAAAAATAGGTGATATACCAATTCCTAATGGCATTTCCAATTCATAGACATTTGCTAAAAAAATTCTGAGTATCCTGCATGGTCCAATTTTTTTCATCTTCAACTTGTTGTAGTCTCCTTTTGGGAATCTCTCTTTCCTCAGATGTGCTAAGACTAAGTCTCCCACTTCATAGTTCTTTTCCCTTCTCTTGGTATCTGCTCTAGCTTTGTAACTACTGCAATATTGCCTTAACTTGCTCCTGCAATTCACTAATACTTGCTGCAAAATATTCTCCATCTGCACTCCTCTTTTCTAATTTACCCAAATCATGAAGATCACATGCTCCTTTTGGATGCATTTCATACATAATTTGTAATGGACTCATCCTGGTACTTCTGTTTGGTAAATCATTATATGCAAACTCAACTTGGCTCAATACCTTATCCCATTGCTTGGGACTTTCTCCAATCAGAATTCTGAACATGTTTCCAAGACTTCTATTTACTACCCCAGTATGGCCATCAGACTGTGGATGATATGCTGAACTGAATTTCAACTTAGCACCCAACTTCTTCCACAAGGTCCTCCAGAAATGACCTATGAATTTCACATCCCTGTCAGATACAATACTCTAAGGTAAACCATGTAGCTTCACAACTTCATCAAAAAACAAGTTAGCAATATGTGTGGCATCACTAGTCTTATAACATGGGACAAAATGTGCCATCTTAGTGAATCTATCAACCACCACAAAAATAGAATAATATCCCTTCTGAGTTTTTGGCAAACCCAAAATGAAATCCATACTCATAGAATCCCAAGGCCTAGTTGGAATAGGCAATGGTGTGTATAAGCTTGTGTTCTGGCTTCTGGCTTTGGCATGCTGACATATTGTTGATGTATATGTAACTTCGGAATGTATTTCATATATGTATATTGTATCCCTATAGAGATGTTATTATTCTTCTATACGGAAGTGTTTGTATTTCTATAGAGATGTTATTATCCTCTATACGGAAGTGTCGTCATTTACATTGTAAGTGTCGTAACTTATAATTGATGGGTTATTAGACCACCTTGATGGGGTCGGCCCTGTATAAGTCATGTGGGTAAAAGGGTTATTAGACCACCCTAGTGGGGGTCAGCCCTGTCAGCATTATGTTATGTGGTTAAGTTAAGGCCGACCTAGTAAAGGTTATTAGGCAAGTCAAGTCATGTATAAATAGAGTGCGGGAGGCACTCTATTTGATCATTCACTTTCTCACTCATACTCTCATTGGATAGTGGCGCACTTGTGGAGGAGGAGAAGCTGCTGCTAGGATAAGACTATATCTTATGCTTGGTTTGTATCATTGTTCTATCTATCTCTGAGGAAGTTGTGGGGTTTTTCACCTTTATGGTTTTCCCTAGTGAAACTCTGTGTTTCTATTGTCTCTTGTGTGCTTGCATTATTATGTCCATGATTGATATGCTGTAGATATGCTATACATGTTGTTCTCTCAGTTAAGATCCTAGATCAGATTGAAGTAAATTCTGAAAAAACTAACATGGTATTAGAGCTTGCCTGAAAGAAGGCATAGTATGGCATTTATGACACTTGTTGCACTTGCGAATATAGCAAAAACTAGTCATCATAGCACTTTTGCTACAAATCCATTTTGGAAAATTTTTAGGATCTGAAACTTTTACAGGTCGAATATAAGATCTCAATGTACCTTTTTTCCGAAGCACAACTTCTAATTCGTTGTACTTTGTGTTTTATGATATGTAAAATCTAGGGTTTCTGCCTCTTCCAGATCTCAGTCATAAACAAGTGACCTAGGAAAAAAGGTCACAACTTGGGATAGAAAGCTCCAAATGAAATTTAGTAAAAGGTGACAGGTAGGGAACAGACTATACTTTCACATGCCAAAGTTTCAGAGGCTGAAAGTGAACCAGTGACACGTGGAACTCCATAAAAGTTCACTCTCCTGTTTTATCCCATAAACAGGTCACGTTGCGACACTTGGCATAACTCTCTCTCTCTGAGAATCCATTTGAGGTCAGACCTGTGGGGTCGGAAAGTTAACAGGTCAGGATACCATAGGTAGAGTTTTCAAACCCTATAGATCTGAAATTTTGGAGTTAAACTAGAAACAATCAGGTGCATATTTCTGTCAAAACAGACTTGGATTTTGAGCACCTTCATTCATGGCTCCGGGAATTTAGGGTATCGAAGAATGTTGGATTTTTTTGTATCGGAGACCACGACTGGATACTCCTCATCAAAATCAAAATTTAGAGACCAATATCAAATTTTTTGGTTGGGTAGAAGGTCGGGCTTTATCAAACCCTAGTTCGGGGCTTTGATCGGAAAAGTGAAAAATTAGGGCTTCTGCAAAAATGGGAATTTTTGAAATATGTGACCATAGATGGAAGCTCCTTGTGAAAAATAGAATTTTAGAGCTTTGGATCAAACTATTTGGTTAGGTGAAGCTCCAGGAAAATCAAACCCTAATTCAAGGTCCTCCCTAGTGAATCCAGAAGATTGAAAAGCAAATTTGAGGGGTGAAACTTTGCAGTTTTCAAATTCTGAGTATACCAGGTTGATCAGCTCATCAAGGTGCATCTTTCTATCCTTTCATAAGTTTGAAATTCAAAATTTGAATTTTTAGGGTTTCCCTGACAAACCCTAATCTAGCTCCAGATCCAGTTTCTGAAAATCAAGTGGATTGGGTCAATCCTAGAAGAGAATGGATTGGTCACCTGCATAAGTGAAGAAGTTCATGTTTCAGAGGGAGATGAGGCTAAGGCCTTACATAAGAATATTACAAGCAATCTCGACATGTATGACTTATGGGTATGTTTCGAAATCTGTTCATGATTAAGTTTATGTTTGTCTTCATTAAGATTAGTACAATCTTGATTAATGTTTAGACTTGTTGTATGACCTTAATAAAAATATGAATGCATGATAGAAGCTATTCATTGTTAGGGTTTTGACACTTATGATTGTACTAATGCATTGTGGTGTTGTATGAGGTTGATGTTGTCTGCTAACATGAAAGGTACATCAAGAAAGACAAATCATGTTCTAGTTCAAGAACATATGACCATGGTGACATGAAGACAAAGATTCATCCATTGTCATGGATCACATAGAAGATCTGCTTACGAGGTATGTATAACTTGTTTCTATACTGGTTAACCTATGAGATATGCAGGTTACTAGCACAAGTCATTGAAGAGAACAAGAAGACATTATGCGGGTATGTTAGACATAACTAGCTAGCATGCTAATCCAGGTATGTTTTTCCTATATCAAGTTAGAATTATACCTTGTGTTAGGATCTCTTATATAAGTATATTGTTGTATGGTTGACAATGATTATTCATGAAGTTAGAAATGTAAGTAATCAAGGGTTTATGCATATTATGTCTCTTACCTTGATTGATGATATGACTAACCAGAAAATTCCTTTGGTCAAATAAAGAATATGCATGAGTAAAAGAAGTATTCCCTGAAACCTTGAATACTAATGTTTATTATCTATGTTTGAAATGATCTTGAACATACATGTTTAAGATTACTTAGAATCATATTGTTTTTTATAGTATTAAGATTATACTAATGAATGTATGTATGAGACCTCGAGGATAACACAATGATGATACTAGTAAGTATGCATAGTGATCGAGGATGGATATAAGTTCAAAGACAGGTAATCCAAGAAGCAAAGATCAAGAGGGAGTGCACTCCAGTAGTTCCTGCAAGGAAGCAAATATTGAGAGGGAGTCCACCCTAAAACCAAACAAAGATAAGTATTTGAATTTTCATTTCTTGCATACTTGTTTGTTTAAATAATATCGTTCAATGATGTATATGCTTATGTTCCTAGACTTAGGGTGTGTATTATGCATATTACAATAATTGCATTAATGAATAGTATACTACTAATATGCATGTGATGGGTAAGTGGCCTATGGCACTGTACAACATTCCATTGCTACTTATCTAGAATGAAACCTCTTTGCTGACATGTTGGGAGTTGTGCACACTCTTAACAATGTTTTGGTAGAGATTGGAAGGCATCTAGAAAGTTACGGGATATGGATAAATGTTGTATTGAAGCATTGTCTAAAATAATTGCATGACTGTATGACATATTTCTTTATGTGTAAGAATTTGTTCTAAAAACTATGAGATGTTTCTAATCATGCAATTTAACTTGCTTTGTAGGAAAGAACGTATACCATCACCTACAAAAGAAGGAATACAACATTTGTTCCAGCAACAAAGCTATCTATTGAAGATATTGAAGTTCCCAGGATCCGGGATTAAGTAATGGAAGAATGCCATGATCCGTCGATCATGAGGAATGATGTTTGGGATGTGGTCCCAAGACCTGAAGGGAAGTCTGTGGTGACTTCCAAGTGGATCTACAAGATCAAGCATGTTGCAGATGGTAGCATAGAAAAATACAAAGTGAGGTTTGTAGCTCGTGGCTGATTATGAAGAGACTTTTGCTCTTGTAGCCAGATACACTTCCATCAGATCAGTACTTGCTCTGGCTGTAGTGATGAAATGGAAGATACACCAGATGGATTTCAAGATAGCTTTCTTAGATGGTGTAGTCGAGGAGGAAGTGTATGTGGTGCAGCCACTTGGTTTTGAGACACATGACAGAGAGTCATATGTGTGCAAGTTGAATAAATCCTTGTATGGCTTGAAGAAAGCTCATAGGACTTGGTAAGGTAGGATAGATAGCTTTCTATCCAGTTTGGGCTTTACCAAGAGTAAAGCGGATTCCAACCTGTACTACAAGGTTGAGGAAGGCAATCCTGTGGTACTCTTATTGTATGTGGATGACCTGTTTGTAACAAGAGAGGATAGATTGACTGCCGACACGAAGAGGAATCTTGCTGTCGAGTTCAGGATGAAGAACTTGGGGATGATGCACTATTTCCTAGGCATGGAGGTGTGGCAGAGCACAGATGGAATCTTCCTTGGACAAGGGAAGTATGCAGTAGAGATCCTAAAGAGGTTCAGGATGATGGACTGCAAGGCCATGGCCACACATATGGCATCGGACCTGAAGCTTCTATGTGATGCTTCATCTAAGCCGGTTGATGTCACTATGTATCGTCAGATGATTGGGTCCTTGATGTACCTGACGAACACTAGACCAAATATTTGCTTTGCGGTGAACACATTGAGCCAGTTCCTGACAGATCCGAGGAGTGTTCACCTGGTTGCTGTAAAGCATATTCTGAGGTACCTAAAAGGTACAATTGATTATGGGCTCAAGTATGATGTGAATCAAAAGTTTAACCTGCAGGGTTATGTTGATTTAGATTGGGCAAGTAGTGCTGCAGATAGGAAGAGCACTTCTAGGTGTTGCTTCAATATGGGATCAGGTGTGATCTCTTGGTTTAGCAGGAAGCAGTCCTGCGTAGCACTGAGTACAGCTGAAGCAGAGTATGTTGCAGCTTGTTCAGCTAGTTGTGAGGCAATATGGCTTAGAAAGCTACTGTCTGAATTATTTGATCTCATGTTGGATGCTACTGGTATTTTTGTGACAACCATAGTTGTGTGAAGTTTTCTAAGAACCTGGTGTTCCACAACAGGTCGAAGCACATTGAGATCAAATATCACTATATCAAGGATATGGTGCAGAGAGGAGTAGTGAAGCTCCTGTATGTTGCGACAAATGAGCAGGTTGTAGATGTGTTGACAAAACCACTAGCCAGAGTGAAGTTTGAGTACTTCAGAGAGAGGCTTGGTGTTCTTCAAATTGATGACACTTCGAGGAAGAAGTGATGGACACATCTGTAGGAGCCATTCCAAGCATGGTGAGAGGAGGATCCTTCCCATGGTTGTGGATGTAGGCGTTGGATGATGAGCGTCAGGATGATGCTCCAGTTACTACTCTGTATATGCATCATGTGGGATTCTTGTTATGATCAGTTGGATCATGTATATGTATATGCATCATGTTGGATGCCCGTTATGATCAGTTGGATCATGTATATGTATATGCATCATGTTGGATGCTTGTTATGATCAGTTGGATCATATATATGTATATGTATCAGGTGGATACATTGTATGATCAGGTAGATCATGTATGATGATATGTATCAGGTGGATACATTGTATGATCTGGTAGATCATGTATGATGATATGTATCAGGTAGATATTGTGTATGCATCAGGTGGATGCATTGTATGATCAGGATGATCATGGATGATGAGATTCAGGATGTTTCTCCAGATGATATGCATTAGGATGATGCTATGATGATGATTAGGTTGATCATGTGATGATGTACATCAGGATGATGTATGGTGAGTGTCAAGTTGATACTCCATGGCCGTGGACAGGTTGTGCAAGGGTAGCATGTAATAAGTCCTGGAGATCTGGACAGGTTGTGCTAGTCACGTAAAAGGCCTCATATGCTCTTTAGAGATCTTGCTTGGAAAGACACTCTTTTAAGGTTTTGCTATACCACATGTAATACATACTGGAGATCTGGACAGGTTGTGCTAGTCACGTAAAAGGCCTCAGATGCTCTTTAGAGATCTTGCTTGGCAAGACACTCTTTTAAGGTTTTGTGGGGACCACATGTAATAAGTCCTGGAGATCTGGACAAGTTGTGCTAGTCACGTAAAAAGCCTTAGATTCTCTTTAGAGATCTTGATTGGTAAGACACTCTTTTAAGGTTTTGTGGTAGGGGTCACATGTAATAAGTCCTGGAGATACAGATAGGTTGTGCTAGACACGTAAAAGACCTCGAATGCTCTTTAGAGATCTTGTTGGGCAAGACACTCTTTTAAGGTTTTGGGACAGTCACATGTAAAAGATCTTGGGAGATCCGATAGGTTGAGCTGTGTGCTCGTAAAATTCCTGGGATGCTCTTTCGAGGTTTTGTTGATGCACGTAATTAGTCCTGAGGATTCCACAATATGGCCAGTGATGATGAAGACCTAAAGGTGGTGGGCCTACATCTAGTATGAAAAAGGACTGGCTCTGTAGAACTTCCTATGACGAGTAGTTCAGATATTGATTGAGATAGCAGCAACAGTGATGATGATGATGATTCAATGACGATGATCCAGGGACAATGATCCAGAGAAGAAGACTTGTGCTAGAAGACCTGTGTCGAGAAATACCTTCCTAGTTAAGAGGGAGTGTTGATGTATATGTAACTTCGAAATGTATTTCATATATGTATATTGTATCCCTATCGAGATGTTATTATTCCTCTATACGGAAGTGTTTGTATTCCTATAGAGATGTTATTATTCCTCTATACGGAAGTGTCGTCATTTACATTATAAGTGTTGTAACTTATACTTGATGGGTTATTAGACCACCTTAATGGGGTCGGCCCTGTATAAGTCATGTGGGTAAAAGGGTTATTAGACCACCTTAGTGGGGGTCGACCTTGTCAGCATTATGTTATGTGGTTAAGTTAAGGACGACCTAGTAAAGGTTATTAGGAAAGTCAATTCATGTATAAATAGAGTGCGGGAGGCACTCTATTTGTTGATCATTCACTTTCTCACTCATACTCTCATTGGAGAGTGGCGCACTTATGGAGGAGGAGAAGCTGCTGCTAGGATAAGACTATCTCTTATGCTTGGGTTGTATCATTGCTCTATCTATCTCAGAGGAAGTTGTGGGGTTTTTCACCTTTAGGGTGTTCCCCAGTGAAACTCTGTGTGTCTATTGTCTCTTGTGTGCTTGCATTATTATGTCCATGATTGATATGCTGTAGATATGCTATACATGTTGTTCTCTCAGTTAAGATCCTAGATCACATTGAAGTAAATTCTGAAAAACTAACACATACCCTACATTTGCGCACAAATTTTTCAACTTCAAATCTCATCTTTGGCCAAAAGTAAAAATGACTTAATTGACCAAAAGTTTTATCACTTCCAAAGTGACCTACCATTCCTCCATTGTGCTTTTCCTGTATTAAGTTCTCTCTCATGGAACCCTTGGAAATACATAGCTTACTGTTCTTAACGAGTAAACCATCTTGTAACATATACTCGATCCACAATTCTCTGTCTGCTTCTACAGGATTTATACAAGCTCTATATGCATTCAAAAAATCAATGTCAATTTCATACAAATCTCTTAAATGCTCAAATCCTACAACTTGGATCTGATTCTCTTGCACCAGCAACTGTCTCCTGCTTAAAGCATCAGCCACTCGATTTGATTTCCCACTTATGTGCTTTATCATAAAGGTAAAGTTTTGCATGAACTCAACCCACTTGAGATGTTTCTGGTTCAACTTAGGTTGCTGCATGATATACTTCAATGCATGATTAGCTGAAAACAAAACAAAATCAGTAGGCATTAGATAATGTCTCCAATGTTTTAATTCTTGAAAAATAGCATAAAATTCCTTATCATAAGAGGAATACTTAAGTTTGGCCTCATTAAATTTTTCACTGAAATATGCTACAGGTCTGTCTTCCTGACTGAGTACAGTTCCAATTGCTACTCCACTGGCATCACACTTCACTTGGAAAGGGTGCTTGAAATCTGGTAATTTCAATACTGGTTGTTCAGTAATCTTCTTCTTCAAGAACTGAACGCTCCCTTCAGCCTCTGCTATCCATTGGAATGGTTTTGATCCTTCCTAATGGTTTCAATGATAGGTGCACAAATACCACTAAAATTATTTATAAACTTCCTATAAAAACTCGCCAATCCATGAAAACTTCTTACCTAAAAAATGATCTGTGGTGAAGGCCAATCAATGATTTCCTGCACTTTCTTTGGATCCATATTCAACCCATCACTTGAGATAACAAAACCTAAGTACACTAGCTCTGACTTCAGAAAGGTGCACTTCTTCACATTTACTAGCAAATTTTCCTATTGCAGTCTCTCCAAGACATATCTCAGGTGTTTCAAATGCTCTTTCTCTGATTGACTAAAAATTAGAATATCATCAAGGTAAACTATCACGAACTTACCTATGAAATGTTGATGTATATGTAACTTCGGAATGTATTTCACATATATGTATATTGTATTCCTATAGAGATGTTATTATTCCTCTATACGGAAGTGTCATTATTTATATTGTAAGTGTCGTAACTTATACTTGATGGGTTATTAGACCACCTTGTTTGGGGTCGGCCCTGTATAAGTCATGTGGGTCAAAGGGTTATTAGACCACCCTATTGGGGGTCGGCATGTGGGTCGAAGGGTTATTAGACCACCCTATTGGGGGTCGGCCCAGTCATCATTATGTTATGTGGTTAAGTTCGAGCCTACATGAGTTAGGTAAAAAGGAAAGTCAAGTCAAGTATAAATAGAGTGCGGGAGGCACTCTATTTACTCACTCACTTCTCACTCATGCACTCAAGGAGGAGTGGCGCACTTATGGAGGAGGAGGATCTGTTGCTAGGTTATGTCTATCTCTCATGGTTGGTTGTATCATTGCTCTATCTATCTCTGAGGAAGTTATTGGGGTTTTTCACCTTTATGGTTTTCCCCAAGTAAATCTTTGTGTCTCTTGTGTGCTTGCATTATTGTCTCCATGATTGATATGCTGTAGATATGCTGTACATGTTGTTCTCTCAGTTAAGATCCTAGATCAGATTGGAGTAAACTCTGAAAATTTAACATGAAATCTCTCAAGACTTCATTCATTAATCTCATGAATGTGCTTGGTGCATTGGACAGTCCAAATGGCATAACCAACCACTCATACAACCCCTCATTTGTCTTGAAGGTTGTCTTCCACTCATCTACTTCTCGAATTCTAATATGATGATATCCACTCTTCAAGTCTAGTTTTGAAAAGCATGTTTCCCCACTAAGGAAATCCATCATGTCATCCATCCTTGGTAATGGAAATCTGTATCTGATGGTAATCTTGTTAATTGCTCAGAAGTCAGTACACATCCTCCATTCACCATCCTTCTTTGGTGTCAGTACTGCTGGTACTGCACATGGACTCAGACTCTTCTGAACCAATCCCTTGTCTACCAATCCTTGTACTTTCCTTCTGACTTCTTCATTCTCTTGAGGTGTCAGTCTGTATGTTTCCTTGTTTGGTAAACTTGCTCCAAGAACAAAATCAATGTGGTGACTTATATCCCTCTTCGGTGGTAACTCATTGGGAAAATCATCTACCACAATGTCACTAAACTCTCCTAGCATCTCCTGAATCTCCTCAGGTAGATATGTAATGTTAGTCTTCATCACTACCACTATGGGTTTACATACTACAACATAGTTCAGTTCCTCCTCATCAATCTGTTTCAAATACTCTTTTCCTATCAACATCGAGATTTTTGATGTCTATTGCTCTGTTGAACTCTCTCCTTGTAAAGGATGAAGAATATGCTTTACCCCATCTTGGATAAAACTATGGCAATTACTCCTACCATCATGTACTACCTTTTTATCAAATTGTCGGAGTCTCCCTAGAAGAATATGACAAACATCCATGGGCATAACATCGCATACAATCTTATCCTTATATGTGCCTATTTGAAATTCAACTTCACATTGTTCACTTACCAGAATTTGATGTGCTTTATGCAATCATGATACTTTG
Source organism: Larix kaempferi (assembly GCA_027924585.1). NCBI lineage: Eukaryota > Viridiplantae > Streptophyta > Pinopsida > Pinales > Pinaceae > Larix > Larix kaempferi. The sequence continues at coordinate 1,683,414 of BSBM01000590.1, forward strand.
TATGGAACAGGATGCTTAGTCCTTCTCAAACTTAGTTTGTCTACCATCTCTGTGGAAACAAGGTTGTCAGTGCTCCCGCTGTCAATGACCATCTTACAACACTTCCCTTTTGCTTTACACATGGTTCTAAATAAAGCCTTCTTTTGGAAAGGTTCCACTTCCTTCTTTTCAGGTTTCAGTAAGGTCTTTTTCATCACTAGAGACTCTCCCTTTTCTGGCATGTTCTCATCTATTGTTGCATGTTCTTGTTGCTGCTCTTTCTGAGATACATAGGCTCCCCTTTGTCCCATGTCTTCCTTCTCTAGACATTCAAAATATTTGTGTCCCAACTTGTTACACTTGTAACATATATAGACATTTTCTCTGCCCCTTCCTCTACCTCTACCTCTATGGTAAGGTCCTCTATCTCTGGAGTTACTTCCTCTATCTTGGTGCTCATGTTGGTGTGAATTACTAGGTCCTCCTCTTTGGGCTGCAAACCTTCCTCTTCCAGTTGTTTTCCCCCTCCCTTGGGTTGAACCTATGCTTCTCTGGAAGCTCTGTTTTCTCAACAACTTATCTTTTTCTCTCAAGGCACATTGGTATGCCTCATCCATTGTTCTAGGTAATATCATATTGATCTCATCCTGAATTTCCATTCTAAGACCATTGACATATCTAGCAGTCTTCTCTATTGATTCTTCTACATAGCCGGCCCTTAGGTTCACTTTATAAAACTCCTCTGTATACTCTCTTATAGTTAATAATCTTTTCCTAAGGTTCTACATCTGTCTATACAATGTCAACTGGTAATCCTTTGGTAAGAACTTTGCTCTAAGCTTAACTACCATTATATCTCAGTTCTTTATGACCGGTTTGTTCTTTCTTTTTCTTTCAACTTAAACACTATTCCACCATAAAGATGCATGTCCTTTCAATCTGGTCGCTGCAAATCTGACTTTTTTTTTTCTCTTCAACTTCATCATACTCAAAGTATTTATACAACTCATTAATCCAATCAATGAGGTGCTCTGCAGTGAGACTTCCTTCATAGGTAGGAAACTCAAGTTTCGGCCTCAAAGTTGCTCCAAGAACTGACTGAAAGTATCTTAACTTTGGTGTTTCTCACATCGGTGTTACTTCCTCTTGTTCATCTTCTTCAGGATCACTTACGTCTCCTGCTTCTAGATCTCTTCCTTGACCCATCTCCATAGCTTCCATACGTGCTTGCATTTCTCTCATTTCCTCCAGGACTTCGGCATTCATCGCCAAACTTCCTCTACCACACATTCTTGCTCCTATCATGTGTGGAGCCATGTCTTTTCTCTACTATGTCACACAAACAATCCACACTCTTCTGCTACTGGATTCTGCAACCTAACTCTTATACCAAAACTAATGGGGTGTTGGGTCGACTGCAACCAACTCAACCCTCACCCTTCCAGATTTGGGGTGATTCGCTAGAATCAGTCCCCGACTCTGCTAGGAACCAGCCTAATCCTTCTTCCACATAGGCCTGACCTTCAACACAAGCTCTCCGAAATGTATTGGGGTCTCTTTCCCTCGGAAATTACCTTCTGCAATTTTCTTGCGGGATTACCCTCTTTCCAAAACTACGACGTCCTTCTGTAATTGCCTTCTCCACCACCATCTTTCCGCAATTGCGGGTTGCGGGGTGTTCTTCTTGTGTTATCCAGAAAGTATTTCCACGACGCCCTTCCGCACACTCCTTTCCGCAATACCTTTTCCGTAATTTGTGGATTATGGGTTGCGGGGTGTTCTCTCAACTTTTCTAAATGTTGATGTATATGTAACTTCGGAATGTATTTCACATATATGTATATTGTATTCCTATAGAGATGTTATTATTCCTCTATATGGAAGTGTTTGTATTCCTATAGAGATGTTATTATTCCTCTATACGGAAGTGTCTTCATTTAACTTGTAAGTGTTGTAACTTATACTTGATGGGTTATTAGACCACCTTGTTGGGGTCGGCCCTGTATAAGTCATGTGGGTTAAAGGGTTATTAGACCACCCTATTGGGGGTCGATCATGTGGGACAAAGGGTTATTAGACCACCCTATTGGGGGTCGGCCCAGTCAGCATTATGTTATGTGGTTAAGTTAAGGTCGACCTACTAAAGGTTAGTAGGCAAGTCAAGTCAACTATAAATAGAGTGCAGGAGGCACTCTATTTGATCATTCTATTCTATCTCACACTGTCGAGAGAGTGGCGCACTTGTGGAGGAGGAGAAGTTGCTGCTAGGAGATGTCTATGTTTTATGCTTGGGTTGTATCATTGCTCTATCTATCTCTAAGGAAGTTATTGGGGTTTTTCACCTTTATGGTTTTCCCCAAGTAAACTCTGTGTCTCTTGTGTGCTTGCATTATGGTGTCCATGATTGATATGCTGTAGATATGTTGTACATGTTGTTCTCTCAGTTAATATCCTAGGTTAGATTGAAGTAAATTTTGAAAAACTAACATGGTATTATAGCTATCCTGAAAGAAGGCATGGTATGGCATGTATGACACTTGTTGCACTTACGATGCTAGGGCTTGATATAGCAAAAAACTATTCATCGTAGAACTTTTCCTATAAATCCATTTTGGAAACATTTTCGGATCTGAAAAATCATATAGGGCGAAGCTAATATCCCCATGTGCCTTGTTTCCAAAGGACAACCTCTAATTCGTTGTACTTTGTGATTTATGATCTGTACAATATAGGGTTTCTGCTTCTTCCAGATCTCAGTCATAAACAGGTGACCTTGAAAAAAAGGTCATAACTTGGGATAGGAAGCTCCAAATGAAATTTCGTAAAAAGTGACAGGTAATGCACAGACTGTAATTTCTTAGGTAATTTTTCAGAGGTTGAAACGGAACCAGTGACACGTGGCACACCGTACAAGTTCGCTCTCCTGTTTTATCCCATAAACAAGTCACGTTGCGACATGTGGCTTAACTCTCTCTCAAAGAATCCATTTGATGTCAGACCTGTGGGGTTGGAAATATGACAGGTCGGGCTATCAAAAAAAAAAATTTCAGACCCTATGGATCGAAAAGCTCGGAGTTACACTAGAAACAATCAGGTACATATTTCTGTCAAAACAGAATTATTTTTTAGCACCTTCATTCATGGCTTCTGGAATTTAGGGTTTCGGAGAAAGTTGGAATTTTTGTAATCAGAGACTACGGCTCAATGCTACTCATCAAAATAGAAATTTAGAGACCAATATGAGAATTTTTGCTTGGGCAGAAGGCCGGGCTTGATCAAACCCTAGTTCAGGACTTTGATCGAAAAAGTGGAAAATTAGGGCTTCTGCAAAAATGAAAATTTTTGAAATCTGTGACCACAGCTGGAAGCTCCTCAGAAAAATAGAAGTTTAGAGATTTGGATTGAATCTTTTGATTGGGAAGTAGGGTGGGCTTTGTCAAACCCTAGTTCGGGGTCATGTCTAGTGAATCTGGAAGTTTCAAAGGCAAATTTGAGGGGTGAAACTTTGCAGTTTTCAAATTATGAGTATACCAGCTTGATTAGCCCATCAAGGCACATATTTCTATCCTTTCGGAAGTTTGAAATTCAAAGTTTGAATTTTCAGGGTTTCTCTGACAAACCCTAATCCAGCTCCAGATCAAGTTCCTGCAAATCAAGTGGATTGGGTTAATCCTAGAAGAGAATGGATTGGTCACCTGCATAAGTGAAGAAGTTCCTGTTTCAGAGGGAGATGAGGCTAAGGCCTTACATAAGAAGATTACAAGCACTCTCGACAGGTATGACTCATCCACGTATGTTTCGAGATTTGTTCATGATTAATTTTATGGTATGTTTTTCTTCATGTTATTACGGCTAGTACAATCTTGATTAAATTTAGACTTGTCGTATCACCTTAATAAAATTATGAATGCATGATAGAAGATATTCATTGATTAGGGTGTTGACACTTATGATTGTACTAATGCATTATGGTGTTGTATGAGGTTTATGTTGTCCGCTAACATGAAAGGTACACCAAGAAAGACAAATCATGTTCTAGTTCAAGAACATATGATCATGATGACATGAGGAAAAAGATTCATCCATTGTCATGAATCACTTAGAAGATCTATTTGTGAGGTATGTATAACTTGGTTCTATAATGGTTAACCTATGAGAGATGCAGGTTCCTAGCACAAGTCATTGAAGAGAACAACAAGACATCATGTGGGTATGTTAGACATAACTAGCTAACATACCAATCCAGGTATGTTTTTCCTATATCAAGTTAGAATCCTACCTTGTGTTAGGATCCCTTATATAAGTATACTTGGTAGGATTGGTTATGTTTATTCATAAAGTTAAAAATGTAAGTAATCAAGGGTTTATGCATTTTATGTCTCTTATCTTGATTGATGAGTTAACTAACTAGAAGAGAATTATGATCAAATAAGAATATGCATGAGTAAAAGAAGACTTCCCTGAAACCTTGAATACTAATGTTTATTATATGTGTTTGAATTGATCATGACTATACATGTTTAAGATTATTGTGTTTTGATAGTATTAAGATTATACTAATGAATGTGTGATTATGTATGAGACCTCGAGGATAACACAGCGATGATACTAATAAGCATGCATAGTGATGGATATAAGTTCAAGGACAAGTAATCCAGGAAGCAAAGATCAAGAGGGAGCACACTCAAGTTGTTCCTGCAAGGAAGCAAAGATCAAGAAGGAGCACACTTCAGTAGTTTCTGCAAGGATGCAGATATTCAGAGGGAGTTGACCACTTCTCACAATCCACATCAGAATGGAGTTGCAGAAAAGAAGCAAAGACTGAGAGAGAGTCAACCCAACAAACATGCAAAGATAAGTATTTGAATTATCATTCCTTACATATTTTATTGTTTAAATAATATGGTTCAATAAAGTATATACTCATGTTCCTAGAATTAGGTTGTGTATTATGCATATTAGAATAGTTGCATTGATGAATAGTATACTACTAATATACATGGGTAAGTGGCCTATGGCATTGCACAACATTCCATTGCTACTTATCTAGAATGAAACCTCTTTGCTGACATGTTGGGAGTTGTGCACACTCTTAACAATGTTCTGGTAGAGATTGGAAGGAATCTAGAAAGTTACGGGATATGGATAAATGTTGTATTGAAGCACTGGCTAAGATAATTGCATGACTGTATGAAATATTTCTTTATGTGTAAGAATTTGTTCTGAAAACTATGAGATGTTTTCTAATCATGCAATTTAACTTGTTGTGTAGGAAAGATCGTATACCATCACCTACAAAAGAAGGACTACAACATTTGTTCAGCAACAAAGTTATCTATTGAAAATATTGAAGATATTGAAGTTCCCAGGATCTGGGAAGAATGCCATGATCGAGGAGTACCAGTCGATCATGAAGATGTTGGGATGCAGTCCCAAGACCTGAAGGGGAGTCTGTAGTGACTTCCAAGAGGATCTACAAGATCAAGCATGCTGCAAGTGGTATCATAGAGACTTGTTGGTTGTGGAGCCAGATCTTCTAGTCTCATAGATGATATTGTATTAGCCGTGTTTGTACCCCAGTTCTATATGATGTGTAGGTGGACTGTACACTCACCCCAGCGGGGGGGCATCACCCCCCCACGGGGTTCCAGGGGGGCCCATCCCCCCTGGCTGGGGGGTCCGGGGGCAGCGCCCCCGAGAAATGGGGGTTCGGGGGCAATGCCCCCGAAGAAATTTTTTGGGGCTGTTTTCGCCAGCTGTTTTGCGGGCCCATGGTTTTGGGTATCCCATGGTATTTTCCAATTGTATTTCCCTTATAAAAGAAGGACATTGTAATACGGCTAGGGTTGATGTATTAGGTTTTATGCATTGTAAAGATCTTTGAGATATGGAGAGAGACTGTAAAACAGAGAAGAGGAAGTGCAGCGGTTGTGCTGCAGGTTGTATCCCTTCGACTTGCTGGACGGTAATAATAATAAGGACTGGCAAATTCAGTGTGGACGTAGCCCAAGTTGGGTGAACCACGATATATCTGTGTCTCTCTTGTAATGTGTATGTGTGATTATATTTGCATTTCTATTTATTGTTATTGCTCTGTGATCCTGTTTTTCTAACAAGACTTTTGCTCCTGTATCCAGATACACTTCCATTAGATCCGTACTTGCTCTGACTGCAGTGATGAAAAGGAAGATACACCAGATGGATTTCAAGACAGCCTTCTTGAATGGTGTAGTTGAAGAAGAAGTGTATGTGGAGCAGCCACTTGGTTCTGAGACACATGACGGGGAGTCATATATGTGCAGAACTTGGTATGGTAGGATAGACAGCTTTCTATCCAATTTGGGCTTTACCAAGAGTAAAGTGGATTCCAACCTTTACTACAAGGTTGAGGAAGGCAATCCAGTGATACTACTTTTGTATATGGATGACCTGTTTATTACAGGTAAAGATAGATTGATTGCCTACACACAGCGAAATCCTGGTGTCAAGTTCAAGATGAAGAACTTGTGGATGATGCACTATTTTCTAGGTATGGAGGTGTGGCAGAGTGCAGATGGAATCTTCCTTGGACAAGGGAAGTATGCAGTAGAGATCCTGAAGAGGTTCGGGATGATAGACTGCAAGGCCATGGCCACACCTATGGCATCAAACCTGAAGCTTCTATGTGATGCTTCATCTGAGCCGGTTGATATCACTATGTATCGTCAGATGATTGGGTCCTTGATGTACCTGACGAACACGAGACCAGATATTTGCTTTGTGGTGAACACATTGAGCCAATTCCTGACGGATTCGAGGAGTGTTCACCTAGTTGCTGTAAAGCATATTCTAAGGTACCTGAAGGGTACAGTTGATTATGGGATCAAGTATGATGCGAAACAAAATTTTAACCTATAGGGTTATGTTGATTTAGATTGGGTAGGCAGTGCTATAGATAGGAAGAGCACTTTTGGGTGTTGCTTCAGTATGGGATTAGGTGTGATCTCTTGGTTTAGCAAGAAGTAGTCCTTTGTAACACTGAGTACAGCCGAAGCAGAGTATGTTGCAGCTTGTTCGGCTAGTTGTGAGGTAGTATGGCTTCGAAAGCTACTGTCTGAGTTATTTGATCTACCGCTAGAGGCTACTGGTATATTTTGTGACAACCAGAGTTGTGTGAAGCTGTCTGAGAACCCGGTGTTCCATGACAAGTCGAAACACATAGAGATCAAATATCACTATATCAAGGATATGGTGCAGAGAGGAGCAGTGAAGCTCCTGTATGTTGCGATGGACGAGCAGATTACAAATGTGTTGACGAAACCACTGGCCAAAGTGAAGTTCGAATACTTCAAAGAGAGGATTGGTGTTCTTCAGATTGACGACACTTCAAGGAAGAAGTGATGGACACATTTGTTGGATCCATTCCAAGCATGATGAGAGGAGGATCCTTCACATGGATGTGGATGTAAGCGCTGGATGATGAGCATCAGGATGATGCTCCAGTTACTGCTCTGTATATGCATCATGTTGGATGCTTGTTATGATCAGTTGGATCATTTATATGTATGTATGTATGCATCATGTTGGATGTTGGATATGATCCGTTGGATCATTTATATGTATGTGTATGCATCATGTTGGATGCTAGATATGATTAGTTGGATCATGTATATGTATATGCATCATGTTGGATGCTTGGATCATGTATCTATGTATGTGTCATGTGGATACATTGTATGATTAGATGGATCATGTATGATGATATGTATCAGGTAGATACTTGGCATGCATCAGGTGGATGCATTGTATGATCAGGATGATCATGGATGACGAGATTCAGGATGTTGCTCCAGATGACATGCATCAGGACGATGTAGTGATGATGATCAGGATAATCATGTGTACATCAGGATGATGTATGGAGAGTATCAGGATGATGCTCTGTGGCCATGGACAGGTTGTGCAGAAAAGGATATAATCCAGCCCTAGGAGTTTTGCAGATAGTCTTTCGAGGTTTTTCCTATGGCATGTAATGTGGCCCTAGGATATCTAGAAAACACTCTTTCAATGTTTTTCTTTGGGAGGACATATAATCCATCCCTGGGAGATCCGACAGGTAAAGCTGTGTGCTCGTAACAGCTTAGGATGCTCTTTCGAGGTTTTTTCCTATGGCATGTAATGTGCTCCTAGGAGATCTGATAGGTAGAGATGAGTGCTCCTAACAGCCTGGGATGCTATAGCCAAGTTTTTCCATGACCACATGTAATATGCTCCTGGGAGATCGGACAGGTAGAGCTGTGTGCTCGCAACAACCTGGGATGCTATAGCCAGGTTTTGTGGTGAGATCACATGTAATGTGCTCTTGGGAGATCTGACAGGTAGAGCTATGTGCTCGTAACAGCCTGGGATGCTATAGCTAGGTTTTGTGATGAGGTCACTTGTAATGTGCTCTTGGGAGATCCGACAGGTAGAGCTGTGTGCTCGTAATAGCCTGGGATGATTCAACCAGGTTTTGTGATGCACGTAATAAGTCCTGAGGATTCCATAGTATGGCCAGTGATGATGAAGACCTGTAGGTGGTGGGCCTACATCCAATATGAAAAAGGACTAGCTCTGTAGAACTTCCTATGATGAGTACATTCAGAGATTGATTGAGATATCAGCAATAGTGATTCGATGACGATGATCTAGAGAAGAAGACTTGTGCTAGAAGACCTGTGTCGAGAAATACCTTCCTAGTTAAGAGGGAGTGTTGATGTATATGTAACTTCGGAATGTATTTCACATATATGTATATTGTATTCCTATATAGATGTTATTATTCCTCTATACGGAAGTGTTTGTATTCCTATAGAGATGTTATTATTCCTCTATACTGAAGTGTCGTCATTTATATTGTAAGTGTCGTAACTTATATTTGATGGGTTATTAGACCACCTTGTTGGGGTCGGCCCTGTATAAGTCATGTGGGTCAAAGGGTTATTAGACCACCCTATTGGGGGTCGGCCCAGTCAGCATTATGTTATGTGGTTAAGTTAAGGCCGACCTAGTAAAGGTTATTAGGCAAGTCAATTCAAGTATAAATAGAGTGTGGGAGGCACTCTATTTGATCATTCTATTCTCTCTCACACTCTCGAGAGAGTGGCGCACTTGTTGAGGAAGAGAAGCTGCTGCTAGGAGATGTTTATCTCTTATGCTTGGGTTGTATCATTGCTCTATCTATCTCTGAGGAGGTTATTGGGGTTTTTCACCTTTATGGTTTTCCCCAAGTAAACTCTGTGTCTCTTGTGTGCTTGCATTATGGTGTCCATGATTGATATGCTGTAGATATGTTGTACATGTTGTTCTCTTAGTTAAGATCCTAGATCAGATTGAAGTAAATTTTGAAAAACTAACACTAAAAAGTCTTTCCCGCAAAGTCTCTCCGCAACTTTGCTTCTGCAATTTAACACCGCTAACCTCCGCGCTTCTCTCCTCTGCGGGATGTTGTTCCACCATCGATCTTTGCGGGGTTAATCTCAACCATTGATCTACGATAAAGGAAAAATCCTTCACTTAGGCTTGTGGGAATGTATTTTCCGCGCAACTTCACTTCAGGTGATCTTTCCCTGTCGTCGATCTTCTGTTCGGCTTAGATCTGAGCCGTTCGATGCTGCTAAACCAAATATACTTGGTCTCTTCATGAAATCTCTGTCGATTGATCATGGAATGATCAACACCGCTACGGCCCTCGACGAGATACTTGGAAAAATTAGACACAAACAAGAATTCCTACTTAAAGAATTGAATGGTGATTGGTCCGCAAACACATTGGGGTTCTTCACGACACACAGAAATCAAATGAACGCAACACATAGATTCTTTCACACATAAATCAGGCCACAAATGCACACAGCTCATCCTGACAGAACTCAAAGCATTCTTGATTCAAATGTACAGAAAGATGTCTCAAACACACAGTTCTTCTATATTTACTTACAGACGATATCAAAATTGCATTCTCTATGGAATGACTTCTAACCCACAATCGACCAATCGACCAGGTAACTCTCAACAAGAGCCAACCCTTAGCTCAATATGTTCGGCCCTACTTATGCATTTGGATCTCCAACAAAATTTTGAGCCACTCAACAACCTAACAGACTCCACAATGGCAGGTTTGCATCAATACACAGCCGACTTCCCTAACTGGATTGATCTCCACGTAGGGAGTATCAACTCACCGCTAGTCCTATCTTACCAAAAGTAGACAACGCAACAAATAGTTAATGCATGCGTGAATCAGAATGATAACAGAAAAATAGATCATTCTGTCCACATCAGAGCTACCCGTCCTTATGCTAGTCACAACATGTGACCATGTAATCACACTGCTGACTCGGTGTCGATGCTCCTGCATCAAATTGTAGGCTAATGCACCCCACATGCAAATATTATTTCAATTACCCAATGGATTTGATCATATGGACTATTTCTCTTTGGAGTTCCCTTGGCTTTGGTTTCCTTATGTGGATGCTATATGATGGATTTCCCATGGATTGCTTTTATATTTCCTCATTTAGTAGAATCATGGTTCAATTTGGTATCATTTGCGGCTAAACGCTCTCATTGTTTTATCATATTTAACATTTGTGATGACATACTTAGGATTTGTAGAGGGGGTCGTTCCCTCCTTCATGGTGATGGTTGTTTATTGTGGACACTTTCTCCTTGGCTTTGCCGCTTCTATAATGTATTGATGATCTCCTTGGTTCATGGCTTGATGAGTTGGCATAGGGGTTGGGTTAATTGATATGTGAACATTCATTCCTTACTTGATGAAATACTACACATGCAGGGTTTTAAATTATGGATGGATTGTTCTACATGCATTTATTGTTCTTCCTTCATCAACACCCACCCTTTGGAGGGTTGTTTACACATTCATCTAGGCCATTTTTTATGGGACATTAATTTTTGGAGGGGTATCCTAGCTTTGGGAGAAGTTATCTTTTGATAGAGTGCCCATAATTATGCCACCTCAATGCCAGTAGATGCAGAGTGGCAGCGATATTTCCAAATGAGGTTCTAATAGATAATTTGATCAATATCGAGGAAGTTAGAAATCCATAACTACCATTTAAAGAGGTGCACCATATTTTTGTTGCACATGCCTTTTAGAGCCTTTTCATGGATAGCATTCACCTTATTTGACAAAACAATACAACATTTGAGGCATTTTTCTTGGAGTGCTACATTTGGAGAGACATTGAAGGCTAGGTTTGACTTATTCATGTCATAATTCACCCTTATTTGATGGATGCGCCCCATTTTCTGTCCTTTCTTCTCCTAGACATTGTACTTTTGGTTTTGACCACCATATTTCATGGATGTTGTTAAATTTTGTTAGGGTTTGACATTGGAGCATTTTGATTTGTTTACTCCATTCTAGGATAGATCTAGGATTTTATGACTATTTTATTATAGAAATAAGAGGAGATTAAAGATATATAATATTATGCTCTCTCCTTAATTTCTCATGGTTGTATTTTCAAAGATCTATCTCTCTCTCTTGAGCTTAATTGATACATATTTTCTTGGAGTAAATCTTGTTGCAAGTGTTCCCTTCTTGTTTATGCATGACACTTTGATATTGCTTGGAACTTCATGGTTGTAAGTTGTAATGGGTATTTATGTCATAATTTCTATGCTTTTCCTTAGGCCTTTGAAAGGGTATTACTACCTTGTAGGAGAAAGGAGTTTTAAGCTAATCTTTGTTTCATCATTTCTTTGCATGTTTACTTATAAGGGGGTTATGTCTTGTATATTTACCTTAATTTGGATTGTGAAACCTTAAGCCTTTATTTATAAAGTGAAACCCCAATATCTTGAAAGAAACAAAATTATTCATTCGACTTCTTCCCTTGTAAACCTTAGTTCACCTTCAACTACACTAAGTAGGGTTTGGGTCTCAAACAACTCTAATCTCTCGATGACATATTAAGCAAGGCCCTCTTAGTTGGTGATTCTTTGACTCCATTTTACGTTTATTGGATTCTCACTAATCCTTGGATTTATCTCCTTTATCCTCCCACCACCTCTTTTATTTCCTATTCTAAAAACAATAGAAATTTTTTTCTAGAGATACTCTTCACATCACCTTGTAATGCATTGCTTATATCCCTAGTGATCGTATCTTAAGGAAGCCTCCATTAAGTTGCAGAAAAGCCAACAAAAAGTGCGAAGAGGGTTGGTGTGGTGACATTGTCCTTATATCTAGAGTTTACCTTGGGATACCATTGTTTATTTTGAACTTTAATCATACATGCTAGTAAGAGAGGAAACATTTTTAGCGTCATTGCTAAGGACAAAGTCCATTTCCGAGAAATTTGAGCACTATTCTTCATGATATTTAGTAAAGGGATTATTATTGCATTTTTTTTCTTCTCACATGGTTACTCCATGAAGGATGAAGCCCCTGTTCCTTTGAATATTTTCGAAGCATTTGTTGTATGTAATATAGGTGAGCACATCAACATCTTGAAAGCATTTTGAAGGCTCATCTTGGCGATTCTACACATCATTTTAGTTTGGTACAAGATATGAATATGGTGAATTTTCATATTTGTAATCTCAGGTTGAAAATTTTGAAGTGAAGAAAATGGATTTTGAAGTGGAATATCAAGGTCCTTTGGTTGATAAAAAAAAATCTCAACTTGATTTTATCGACATCCCTCGATTTCCAAATGAGGGCTATGATCCGGATGTATTGTTTGATTATACTCCATCATTTCATGTATATGATGATTTGTCCATCCTATACATTGCATGCTTCATCAAAATTGTGGTTGATTTTTTTTATATTATTCATGAGCATGGTTTTATGAGAATATTTGTTTGTACTCTAGAGGATGATGCATTAGAATGGTGTGAAAATCTTGGTAGCAAACAAATTTCTTCAATTGCAGATTTTTTCAAGTTTTTTCTCTAGCATTGGCATTATGAAGAAGAATAGAAGAGGGAAAATATTATTGAATATGCTATTGCACTCCTACCTAGTATAGCAACCATGGTTCAAAAGAAGAAACCCTTGAAAAATCACATGAAGAAGTCCATGATGAATACATTGAAGCACCCTTTACTTCTCCTCATAATGAGGGTTTGGTAAGTTTTGATTCTCGTAAAAATATGAAGTTGATTGTTTATCTTATTATGATTTTGAGGAGGAAAATGTTGAAGACAATCCCTTGTTTGATGATGATGAATATAGTGCATGCATCTCCCATTTTATGATGTTTTAGATGCAAAATTTCAGTGTTAACCATGGTAGGGACATGAAATCTATGGAAAAGATTGGGGACCCCATATATGACTCTTATAGTGATCCATCTAATGAAGAAATTGTAGATTTGGAAGCTTTGGAACAATCAAAGAGGGAATAGGATTTGCAGCCATATTCCCCCATTTGTAATGTTCATTTTGGGCATCATGCTGAGTATATTTTTGCAGATTTATTTTAGTCATCTCCTCCAATTTTTAGGGTTGTTTTGGGGCAGATTTTTCATGGTAAATTCCAGCCATGCTTGAATGGTTTTGGTGCAAGTTTTGTCAGCCATTTGAAGCATATTTTTAGGGCTAAAAACACAGAATTTTTCCATCCATATTTAGCCTTAGATTTTTTTTATCATATCATGCCTGATTTTGCAGCTATAAAAGATGATTTGGGGGCTGGAAATTATGTAGGACAACATTTTTTATGATAGAAATTTCTGGTTTCCTAATTCCTTTTTTTCTTTTCATTTTGGGCATGCACTTTCAGTTGGGAAATGCAATTTTAATGCATAAATTTATTAGGGAAACAATATATTTGTTTGGAGCTTCATTGTAGAAATTTTTAATCCTTAAATTTGAGCCTCAAATTTTTTTTTTCTTTCTGAGTTTGGAAATTCATGTCATATCTTATGCTCATCTTATGTGGAGAACTTCCTTGAGAGGTATTGCATATTTTGAGACCTCCTTAAGCTTTTGTTGCTTGATGGGAGAAATTATGATGATGATGAGGATTTTATTCGTGATGTCCATGATTACATAAGTCCTATCCAAGATTGTATAGAGAGCTCTTGTGGTGCTGCATGCCCTTCTTATCATGATTTTGGTGTCATTAGCCTTGTCCAAAAGCACATTTTAGATTTTGGCTTACGTCTCATTGATGTTTCAACTTGTATTTATGTGTCATTTGATGTATCCTTGTTTCGGTTGGTGACCAAGCACGCAAGAAGATGCCATAGCCTTGATGAGATGAGCACATGGTTGCATTGAGTTTATGATTTCACTTGATATTTGCTTCATCTCATGCTTAGAGTAGGGTAGGAGGAATAATATTTTGAGAGAATTAGAGTAAAGTAGATTTCATTTTGATATTAATGGATTCTTTTGCTGTAAAGTCAAACATGATGTAATTAAGTATTGGATGTGATGTGGTTTTTACGGATGTTAAGGTTATCCATCCCACCACATGGTTTTTTTATTTTGATGTATTGGGATGGTTATTGCTATCATGTATATGTTGATATTATGGGGTTATGTTTCTCACTTGAGATGAGAACATGTCCCCATATTTAGATCTAGTTTTTAACCCCCATTTTTCATGGGTGTCCAATTGTGATTTTTATCACAATTTCAGGAAGGGGTGACATGTGTTAGATTTTTAACTTAGCAGTATGATTTTCATCTCTTTCAACTTAATTCATAATTCATTTAATCCCACAATTATAGCATCAATCATTTGCAACAAAAAATAAAAAAAGGATCACTGAAAGAATAACCATGCACAAGAGACACAAAGATTTATCATGGGAAACCCAAATGGGAGAAAACCTAGCAAATTTTTATCACAAGAAATTAATCCAATACAAGAACAATACCAATCATGAAGATCAATCCCTAGCACAAGACTGTGCTCTTCGTCCACATGAAACCCTAGTGAACTTGCATAGATAATAAGATAATAAGATAACCCCAAAATTGCTTCTAGTGAACTTCACTTGAGCTCCTTGAGAAGTGCGCACCAATTGAGAGAGATGAGCTTGCCTGAATGTGTGAAATGAAGTGTGAGAACACTTCTATTTATATTCTTTAGTTGAATTGTTTTTTACTCTTGAGGATGACCTATAATTTTATTTTATTCTTTATTTATCTTTCAATACGACATGTCATTTTGTCATCTAGGGTCAATTTACCCCTTTTGCTATAGAAATTGTGCTCTTTCTTGCCTTCCACTTTCTCTGCACCTTCTTCAACGGATTGTCTTGACTGCTTGGTTATTTCTCCATCATAGAAAATTTCTCCTTATTGATATCTCCTCACATGCGGTCACATTATTTTCAGTAGAGCTCTAATTTTTATTTGAGCATACTCTAAGAAGTATTGGACACTTATTAGAGAAAACTATCAAATTCAACATTATATTAGAATTTGTCTAATATACAAGGAGATAAGATATCCTTGTAACATAAACAAGTCATCTCACTCTACAAGAATGGATCAATCCAGCTATGGAGCACTCTCACCTGGAGTATGCAATGTGACCTCTAGCCTCCTACAGTCCACTCCACATGATTGGATGAGGCTAAGCATCCAAACCATAAGACACACAGTCAAGGGATACGATAGGTCCATTCTCTCTGGGTCGCAAAACCATCCATGAGAATGATCTGTAGAATGTTTACCCGATGATGGAACCATGGAGAACATCAACACTACCTCTTAGTGAGGGAGACATTATGCTCCAAGTCACTAACTTGGTGAGGACATCCATAATCTACATCTTGATTTTGTTAAGACTATGCCAGGGGATTTCATCATTGAATGAGTTATTCTCCATCACCATGGATTCCTGTGGAGAACGTTTGGCTAATGCTACTCATATGTACTACATTTGCATACGTACGGTACCTGTATTGCATCTGCATTTGTACTATATTTGTACTAGAACTACACTATATTTGTACTACAACTGCATCTGTACTACATTGTTTGTATTGCAACTACATATGTACTAATGTACTGCAACTAGATTTGTACTAGGCCATTCACTTTCATGAATGTTTTCCACTCATATATTGAATCATCAGATGTCTAAGCCATTCATATCTCATATGAATGTCTATTGCTCATCTAGAAGACCACCACGGTGTCTGGGCCATTCATTTATCTTATGATTGTATGCCTGCTTATCATGTTTCCTGGGCCATTCATCTCTCATATGAATGTATTCCTAGTGCCTACTCATCATGGTGTTACACATCTATTAATGCTCCCTCTCACTCAAAGAGGAATTCTCCATCACACCAATCTTGTCCCTAAAGTGTACAAACTTTTCCTTGGATAGAGGCTTGGTGAGGATGTCAGCTATTTGTTCGGCCATGGATATGTACTAGAGCTTCTTTGCTCCCTTCTACATCATGTCTCAGATGAAGTGGTATTTGATCTCTAGATCAAATATCCCTATCATACTGGTTGTAATTCACTCTACTTTTGTTGTATTGAGTGCCACAGAAGTATGATTCCTGCTAATCCAGGTATTAATTGGTCCAAGATGAAGCAGTAGCTCAATATGCTTCTCTATCCATTGCACTTTTCTTATTCAAAAAATGTATATCTTTTGCAACTTCAATTCATCAATTGAGACATCTCTTGGATCATATCCAATTGTACCATGCATGTACCTCAATACATGTTTTTCCACAACCCAATGGAGAGTCTCGGATAAACCATAATTGGATTAGGGTATTTACTGCAAAGAAAATATATAATCAGGAATCCAATCAACTGTTTGTACATCACCAAATCTGAATATGAAGTGGAATCAATTAGCTTCTCCATATTTGCATATAATGGGATACATTCGATCTAATCTGAAGTAGAATCACTCAAATTCTCCATATCTGTCATCATAGGCGTGGTCATGGAATTGTAGTCCATCATGTCATATCTTGAAATATCTTAACTGTTCACTCCCTCTTCCTGAGGAATATCTCATCATACCTCCAATCCCAATAATATTGGACTCAGTGTCTAACTCCCTCTTGCACTCATCTATGAGCCTCTCTACTCTTGTAAGGAACATATCATACAATATACAATACCAAGATAATTGGATCATCATCAACAACCTTGTAGTAAAGGTTGGAATCCACATACCTCTTGGTGAAGTCCAAGTTCATCAAATATCTATCGATGTTGGCATATCATGCTTTAGGGGTCTGCTTAAGTTCATACAATATCTTCTTTATCAACAAGATGTGTTACAGATATTCCCTCTATGTGGGGGCATATTGCTCACTATGCATCTAAGTATCATGCTCCCTCTACATCTAGATACTCTACTCTCTCTATATCTTGAGTGTCCATTTGTGTCACTTCCCATCAAGTGGGTTGTAAAACCCCCAAAATTTCACTAAAATTTATACCTAATATCTCGGTGGTTGCATCACGATCGTCGATTTTGTAAATTCTTGGGTTTTGTGAAACCCTTACTTCACTAATATGCCGGTTTTCATGTTGCTAGCATTCATTTGGTTTAGAGTAGTGGGAGGGAGGCTGACAGGCACTCCGGGCTCCCAGGGTTTGAAACCTGCACCTCTACTCAGCTCTCTCAGGATTTTAATGGTGTTTGGCCAACAGTAAGATAATATCTACCCTAGAGAAGGATTTAAATTAAGCTTTCAAGTGGTGAAGTGCTTGGGTTTTGAAACCGTGACCTAATGATGTAGATTTGACTGAAGAAAGTGTAAACTTTCAAGTATTGAATTCAGTTTTGGATTTGAGCTCGCTCAGAACTTGAACGCACTGGTTTGGTTTTCTTGCTTCGACAGAAAGTTAATGAAGAAACGCGTTGGTTGTCTTCTGCTCGGAAGGAGATGGATAAGGATCCTTCCACAAGGTAATGTAACAGTAATCCTACTTATAATTTGATTATCAAACTCAATAAAATATAGTCTTCGTAAAGTTTGTGAAATAAGTTTTAACCATTTGTAATGTATGATGTTTGGCAGGTTCAGCTTCCACAGTAGTGGTGTTCGTTTACAACCCAGGATACTAGCTATCCAGGTAAGCCCCAGTTATAGCCTCAAGGGTTTGCCGACAGTTATACCGAAATGATTTTTAGTTTGCTTTAGTTGCAATCTCAGGGTTTTTTTGAAATAGATACAGTTGTGTGAATGGTGATTGTAACCCTCGTTTTAAAGCTATGTCACGTACCCAAAATTTCGTAAAAATTTTAAACTTTTTCTAAGTGTAATTGTCATTAAATGCTATGCGGAAGATGGAATGTATATACAAAATCTAAATTTATTGTCTTAATAACAACATCAATGTAACATCTTAATTAATTAATTGAAATCATTAATCAAACTTTTCTTAATGACACAAGAGTCTTCTATATTTTCACAAGCCACCCTATCTATCAATGTAAAACTTCCTGAGTCCCATTTTAAACTATAAGTAATACTTATTGGACTTCAAGAAATTTCTAAGGATGAGATATGGTATTCATACTCCAAACATGCATTAAAGTGCCAACCTTAATTACTCAATATAGACTAGTAAGCTCTCCTATCTAAACTTCAGTGATTTTCTACTATCTTATTTGAGAAATTTATAAAGAGGAGATAGTACATCTAACCATTGAATTCACTACAAGCAACATGCCACCACTTTGGTCAAAATAAAATTACTTTCCCTAATAACTAGAATTTCCACATAAAGATTTATGAACATTAGTAATTAATCATCAAGAACAATAATGGATTACCTATTTTAAATCATACATTTATTTTTCATATAAACAACAAGCATCAATACATTTTCGACAAAACTATATAAACAACAAGTCGTTAAACAACATACAATAGAGAAAGACTATTTAACGTGGTTCACCTACTCCTTGGGCTAAGTCCACAAAAGGGTGTTGCTACTCTATCCGAATACATAACTCCATAAGTGTATTAACACTCAACATTTGGCATGACCACCCTCAATGGTCTTATACCTAAATCTGGAAGTTTCCTTTGCACTATTAAGGTTTTACCTCTCTATATACGCAAGGGGTATAAACCACCCAAGATCCTTACTAAGAGAAAAACATATTTATTTTCAAATATTTTTACTAAGGAATTCTTCCCATATATTAATTTATATTTTATTCTTTTCATTAATCGAGTTAAAGGAAGTCTCTTTATATTTAACACATATTAAATATACATATTATCTTCAATATGAAGGAAATCTTTCCATATATATTATTTCCGTTACTCACACTTTATATTTAACATATATTAAATATTCATATTACCTTCAATATTAAGGAAAAACATACCTAAAAAAATTACATATTTTTAAGGTAATTTACTTAAGTTCTTTAATAAAGAAAGAAAATAACCCTTACATTTATTACTTACTTTTAAAACAATTATATGCTAATGCCCTTTAAGGATCACTTTTCTCCTATAATGTTGAAGTTCCTTTTCAAGGAGCAAAAGGGCTATGTATTAAGATACCTTTATTGAGGTCATCAAAAACCTAAAAATATACACTCATAAACATGGGCTTTCCAAAACCAATCAAACTAATCATAAATTATTGGTCTCCAACCAAATCTCAATCTCAAGAGTGAGATTATTAAGCGAAAAGTCATATGTATAAAATATACATATTTATATAAAATGAGCTCATAAATGACTACAAAGGCTCATATTTTAAAACGTATGTGCATTCAGTTTGTCAACAAATATCAATGGAACCATTTATACCAAAATGCAACCTATGACTCGACGGTGTTTTAAAACTAGTTATTCTTACTAGAACATCCTACGGAGTTTCATACAGAGCCATTAATACTATGTTTTCCCCAAAAAGTCAGACAAAAGCTAATATACATCAGCATTAGTCCAACACGTACTTTAGCAGAGAATGAAATATGTATATATATATATCATATAAGCATTATGAAGCATTGGATGAACCGATTTCAGATGTTTTAACACAAATCGTAAGCTATGTAGAAAAACTTTTTAAAGATCCTTTCGATTTACCCAGTTCAATTAAGGTTTTCTCGACAAGAGTGAAAGAAAAACGACAGTCATTAATCTACGAAACAACAACTCTACGCCGTAAGTTTTCTCCTTTTACAGAGCAAAAGACCTACAGCCGGGGATGGTCATAACAGCTACGAGGCATGATTCAAACCCTACGACGAAAAGTATACAAAACTTTGAGATATCATATCGACATCAGCAAAATAAAATACTCAGACAGCGGATACTTATTTTCAACATACATCGAGAAAATGGAAATATCAACAGGTTTTTTTAAACAAGTGCAAACCAAGTCAAACCAATTAACCATTCCAGTCAGGTGATTTATATTTTCCTATGAAAATATGGTTCCAGCACAAGCTAACTCAAATGCCGAGTTGTTGTTCCCCTGACGCCCAGGTGCTATTCCTCCCATATCCCGTAGTAAACTGGAGCAGATCATAATGGAATTTATATTGCAAACCGGGAGTGGAATTTAAACGCAAACATCCATTGAAGTGCTACGCAAATGGTAAGTGACTGACATGCAGGGTTTCCAGCAGAGATCGTTTTCGAAAAAAATAAATCATGGCAGCATAAAGAAAACATCAAAATAACTGAGGTCTATCATGGGGTTTTAACATCTTTAAAAGAAACGTCTACAGCAATGGGGAACACCCTGCACTAAATCGCATTTTCCTTGACAGAGTATCATTTAGAAAACGCTTCAACAGGATAAAGAACAAGAACAATATGATAAGTCATGTTATGGGTAACTAACACATTATCACTTTTCATACTGCTTTTGGTTACTTATGGTTTAGTTGTATTGTCATTCTTTTAGATTTTTAGGCTAAATCTAAGATATATAAACATAACACTTAGCTAGAGGTCCACTGGTGGGGCCTTTGCCTTAAGCTCTTCACCAGGGCCATTTATGTAATTTACAATTACGTTTACATAGAAATAATAATAAATGGTCAAATTTTGAGAGATGTTACAAGCTAAGATAATTTGGAGCTTTACTCCTTAGGCTGTAGCTCAATGTTTATATGTGGCCCTCAACCCCTGTTTACAGTATTATTTTTGTTGAGTTTCAGATTTTGGATTTTAATGACATGAATTATCAGTTTATCTAAATAGTTCGGTGCAAAATTCTGAAAGGTTAAAGGGTCTTGGTTAATTCGTAAATCAAATTTCAAAAGTAAGACTCTGTGTTTTGATTAATACAAAGGTTACGGCTTGGTTGAGAATGATAGTATGATAATCGTATCAATGAAAAACAATGAATAATTGATTTCTACGTTTTCTTATGGTCTAGGGTTTTAAATAATAATACAACAATTTTACTAAGACTGTTGTTTGTATTCGTGGTTGAGTTTGGAAACCAGAGAACTTGTAATGATTTTCGATGTGTTTGGAAATCGAATAAGTACGAGTTAATGCGATAAAACATGGGTTTTAAATCTGAGTTTAAATTTATGAAAAGATATGAAATAATTCATATTTAAGTAATATATCGTTCTGGTTTGAAATTATAAATACGGGTTGTAAACCTTAACCCTTGTTGGAAACGGTAGAGTTGGTAAATTGAATTCTTTAACTTAGGAATAATAGATATCTGTGTATTAATTTGTATTCATACTAAATGGTAATATTTATAATGAAGTACATGAGTGATACTACTTATGTTGACATAGATTTCTTGGTATTGTTTTAATGAAGTCGATATGTTTATAAATGAGATAATCAGCCTATCATTTTAAAGGTGTAGATAATGTAAAAGATTATAGCAGAAGTTTGCTCATAAATAAATGAGATGTCCCACTGAACGAAAGAAATCTATTTATATGTTGTCTAACTTCAAAGGATAGGTTTCCTATTATTTGAGCAGAAAATATGTTCGATGTTGTTTATGTATAAACAAAGATAGGATTTGATTACAATCGTAACTATTGGAGTAACTAGAAAACTTGAATTCTCTGTTTATAATCCATTAAAATAAAACACTAGTGTAGAACTGAAAATGATAGATTATATTTATAAAACATTCATCTAGCTTTATCTATTGAATATGATTATTCTGTGCTATCCTAAATAACCCCTTTCTGTACTAGAGTACGACACTGTTACAGTATGTGGAAAAATGCAGAAAGGTGATTAATAATCAATCATTATATCATTATTCATACTGCATTTCATCAATACATTTTCCAGAAATTAAATAATCATTAAACTAAACATAATCTCTTAAACTAAATGAGAAGAATAGATAGTCATTACATTCCTATTTAATTTAATAACATAGCAGAAGTAGAAAAGATAACACAATATGAACCTGGAACTGTAGAAGAAGAAACAAACAGCCAAAGGAGCCCGTTCCACCCAACCAACTCCTGAAGACAGCCAAGATACTTACCTTAGGACCCCCGATTCTGTTCACTGAACCACTAGAACGAAGATGTTGTGTGGAATAATGGAACAAGTTCTTTTGCAACTCAGCAGTAGTACTTAGCAGCAGCACTACCAGCCTTTAGCAATATTGAACTCAGCAATGTGGCTGCACTAGTTCAGAATGCAGACTTAGTCACTCAATCACTCTAACTTTCCCCTCATCAAATTTCTTGTGTTCAGAATTATCACAAGGTAAGAAGTGAACAGCCTCCTGCTGAATTTGATGGATAGTTAAATAACATGCCTAGGTCTTTTGGTCATTTTATTTCAGTAAATGAGCCACCTGCTCAATTCCACTTTCTTGGGGAACATGACCACAAAAGTAGGGAAGTTGCCTCCTGCAGCACTTAGAAGTGAGTTGAGGATGCTGCCAAGTGTCAATTTTCTCTCCACCATAGTCCATTCCCCCTAGTGGGTCAGTGAACACTCATTCAACAGTCTCCTTTGGATATTTGTCTCCACTTTTATTTATTAATAATAAAATATTCAGAATAATTAATTACAGTCATCCATGACCGCACTTGGTCAATTGTCATAAAACTTTACAATAAAAATAAAACATAATGTTTTTCTGAATAGCATAAAATGTTTAGAGCTTGGGGTATGTGACGTGGGTTTTCTAAGGTGAGACTCTTGCTCACTCAAGAAAACTGAATACTCCCTCTGAGTCTATTATGAACCATCTCTAATGCTAATCTGGATTGCATGCTAGATCTTATAGATCTACTTGGAGGTCACCATTGAATTCCCTTAAGGTATTAGCATTATCATACATCATTCTTCATTATGGACTAATATTCTTCCATCATGGCTTCTTGTTGGCCTACTGGCTAATCACTACATCATCTCTTGAAAGATCTAATTGTTCTGTTGGCTCTATTGTCTCATCGTGATAGAAGGATTATTATTGTATTTAGAGGGATACTCATCCTTCGGAATCTTTTGCTTCTTGTTACCAAAATCAATATGAAACCTTCTAGATCTCTTGAATGTTATTGTCTTCATCCTCTTCTCCCTGGCACATGGTTGTATGTTGAAAAACCAAGGATCCACTCTTGTGAATGCTACCTCAGGAGTCTTGTCCCGACTGTCTAGTGAGGACACTTGATATATACATAACTGTCATATTGGTCACATCACGGATCTTTGTCTCCACAATCTTTATAATGGACCTACCCATGACATAAATATACATAAGGGTTAACCAGTACTAATTTAAACAATCATGTTATTCATCAGTAAAGACAAACAATTTAATTTAAGCAAATAAAACTTATCATATAAAGTATAAAATACTTGTCTTTGTTTGTTTTGTTGGCTCCCTCTTGATCTTTGCCTCCTTGCAGAAATCACCGAAGTTTCTAGGAGGGTACTTTGCATCATTGTCCGATCTGAAGACCTTGATCTTCTTTTGAAACTTGTTGAAGTCTTCATCATGGATCTACATGGAGTAGATAATCAATGATAGTCACATAGTACAAGGATACATCCAAGGACGTCTCTACACTTATCTGAAAGTACTAGGTCCAAGATCCTCTTTGGACCTATTATGGAAATAATTCCTTTGTCATCTTTTCCAAAACACAGCCTTCCATGCTAAAACTCTAGATTACTTAAGAGGTCTTAGGAGTACTATTTGCAATATTCATCAAATAAATCCTCTTTTCTTTTAAGGTGGAAGCTCTTCAACATTATTTGTCGATGTATGATGTTCTCTCTTCCTTTTCCTTTGAGTACATTGATAAGCAAGGTGACCAAATTTTTGACAAGCGTAGCATTTCATCTTTGAGAGGTCCTTCTTCGTCCAAGGCTGATTTTTCACTTGTATTTCTCTTCTTCTTAAAATTTCTTCTACTTCTTCTTCTTCTTCATTTTCCTTTCTTCTGAGGATAATGGAAATAATAGTGTCCATATTCATGACAACGGAAGCATTCAACTTTTGAAAGATCCTTCTTATGTTCTTCCCTAGGACCACCATTTTCCATTGACGAGATATCACTGCTATCTCAAATAGTAGCATTAAGGGAAGAAACAAAATAATATTGGAGTTCATCTGTAATCTCAACATCATCCAACCTATCTTCATATCTGGACACCATCGTGAAAAAATCTGAAAATCTAATTTTGAAACCCTAGCAGAAGCTAGGTCAAAACTAAAGTTGGGAAAAACTAAAATTTTCCTCCACAAATAGATGCACCCTCCTAGAGAAAAATACAAAACACTAATTTTGAATCTGATCTATGGCTAGAAAGGATCAAAACTGGAAGCCCCAGTTCCTCAGTTCCACCAGAAATTAGGTCAAAATTGAAAATTGTCAAATGTAAAAACTGACTCCACGAGTAGATGTGCATTCCTAAGGAAAGTTCCAAAATGATAAGATCAAACCCAATATATGGTATAAAAGGTTAGAAATTGAAATCCCTAATTTCTTGATTCCCACAGAAATTAGGTCATAATTGAAAATTCATGAAATTGAGATCTACTTCCAAAGACAACTGCACCCTCCTAGGGCAAGTTCAACCATACTCCTTTCAAGTCCAAACTATGGTGGGAAGTGTCCAAACTTGGAAGCCCTAGTTTCAATATTAGGGCACACACAACCTTTGGTAATGGCATCTATTCAAAATTGCTCTAATTCCAGGTTAAATTTTTAACTTAGCAATATAATTTTCATTTGATTCCAACTTAATTCATAATTCATCTCATCCCACAATTATAAAATCATTTATTTGCAATGGAAAATTAAAAAAGGGTCACTAAAAGAATAACCATGCACAAGAGACACAAATATTTATCTTGGGAAACCCCAACGGGAGAAAACCCAACAAAATTTTCACAGAAGAAATTAATTTAATACAAGAACAATAGCAATCACGAAGATTAAACCCTAGCACAAGAGTGTGCTCTCTTCTTCTACATGAAACCACAACAAACTTGAAGAGATAATAAGATAATCCCAAAATTGCTTCTAGTGAACTTCACTTGACGTCTTTGAGAAATGCACACCAATTGAGAGAGATGAGCTTGCTTGAATGTGTGAAATGAAGTATGAGAACCCTTCTATTTATATTCTTTAGTTGACTTGATTTTTACTCTTGAGTCTGACCTGTACTTTTATATTATTCTTTATTTATCTTTTATTTATCCCAACTTGTCATTTTGCCTTCTAGGGTCAATTTACCCCTTTTGTTGGGGCAGTTGTGCTCTTTATTTCCTTCTACTTTCTATGGGACTTATTCAATGGACTGTCTTGACTCCTTGGTTATTTATTCATCATAGAAAATTTATCCTTGTTGATATCTCCTCACATGCGGTCAGATTATTTTCAGTAGAGCTCTAGTGTTGATTTGACCATACTCTAAGAAGTCCTGAACACTTCTTAGATCCAATTGTCAAATTCAACATTAGATTAGACTTTGTCTAATATACAAGGAGATAAGATCTCCTTGTAACATAGACAAGTCATATCACTCTACAAGAATGGATCACTACGGCTAAGGAGCACTCTCACTTGGAGTATGCAATGTGACCTCTAGCCTCCTACAATACAATCCACATGATTGGATGAGGCTAATAATTAGAGCCATAAGACACATAGTCAAGGACTATGACGGGGCCATTCTCTCTCGGTCATGAACCCATCCAAGAGAATGGAGTTTGTATAATGTTTGCCCGATGTTGGAACCACGAAGAACATTAAAAACATTTTGATGGAGATACTTGGATTTGTAATGATTCCTTGGGTTTTTAATGATGTTAATCTAGTATCGATGATTGGTTGATTCTAAACAATGATGTTTCATCATATTTGGAAAATCACTCTAGCTTATTAGGATGGTTTGACTTGATTTGATGATGTGGATTGTTTCTCTTTGGAGTGTCCTTGCTTTTGGTTTCCTTATGTGGATTATAGATGATGGATTTCCCATGGAGAACTCTTATATTTCCTCACTTAGGTGGAATCATGGTTCTATTTGGTATCATTTGTGGCTAAATGCTCTCCTTGTTTCATCCTATTTGGCACATGTGATGACATCCTTTAGACTTGTAGAGGGATTCCTTCCCTCTTTCATAGTGATGGTTGTTTATTGTGGACACTTTCTCCTTGGTTTTGATTCTTATATCATGGATTAATGATATCCTTGGTTCATGGATTGGTTAGTTGGAATAGAGGTTGGGTTAGTTGATATTTGGACATTCATTCCTTACATTGATGAAATACTACATATGGATGGTTTTAATTAATGTATGGATTGTTCTACACACATTTGTTGGTTTTCCTTGACGAGTGCTATAGGATGGTTTTGGAGAGGTGTCCTAGCTTCAAGAGTAGTTATCTTTTGAAATATTGCCCGAAATTGTGCCATCTCAACACCAATAAATGCAAGGTGGTTGTGGTATTTTAAAAAAATGGTTATAATAGAAAATCCAATGAATATTGAGGAAGTTAGAAATTCCAAAAGTGTAGTTTAGACAATCGCACCATATTTTTGTCACGAATTCCTTTTGGATCCTTTTCATGGAGAGAATTCACTTTATTTGAAGAAGTGATCCACTTTTGAGGCCTTTTTCTTAGAGCTCTACCTTTGGAGATATTTTGGAGCCTAGGTTTGACTTATTCATGTCATCATTCACCCTCATTTGATAGATGCACCCCCTTCTTAGGAATTTATTCTCTTAGATATTTTATTTGTATCTTCAACCACCATATTTCAACGATTTTGATAGAGTTTGTTAGTGTTTGTTGGAGTATTTTGATTTGTTTACTCCATTCTATGCTAGCTCTAGGGATTTTTTATAATTCTATTGTAGAAAGAAGGGGATCTTAAAGCTATATAAGGTGTTTCTCTCTCATTCATTTCTCATGATTAGATTTTTGCAGCGCTCTCTCTCTCTCTCTCTTGAGATTAATTAATACATCTTTACTTCCAAAGCAAATCTTGTTGTAAGGATTCCCTTTTTGTTCATGCTTGGAGATTTGTGGTCATAAGTTGTATTGGGTATTTACATTGTCATTTATATGATTTTTCTTGGGCCATTGAAAGGGTATTACTACCTCATTGGAGAAAGGGGTTTTAATTTAATCTATATTTCATCATTTATTTGCATGTTTTATACTGAAGATATGCATTGTAATGGTTTGCCTTGATTCGTATTGTGTAACCATAAACCTTTATTTATAGAGTGAAACCCCAAGAGCTTGAAAGGAAGAGGATTATTCATTCAACTCATTCCCTTGTAAGACCTATTTCATCTTCAAATTCATTGGGTACGGCTTGGGTTAGCTCATGCACCAATTCTAATCTCACGGTGACATATTAAGCAAGGCTCTCTTACTTGGAGTGATCTCTTTCTCCTATCATGTCTTTTATTTCCTATACTACACAAATTCCCTCTTGGGATAAAATTGCTTCTTTTGGGCTTTAATCATATATGCTAGTTGGAGAGGTAACACCACCTATCATGATTCAAAATTTAGGTGTTCAACTTTAAATAGCTCCACTTGAAAGAAGGGAAGATTATGAAGATTCTCCCAGACCCAAGCCAATAATTTCTAATGTAGATAGCATAAATCAACATTTGGATAACACATGTACAACTAGACCAAGTTACAATGATAATATTGACTTGGATGAGGAGGTTCCCGAGAAGAGACCCAAGTGATGTCACACCATCATTTGATATATTCAAGAAGTAGAAATGATCGAGGGATGATCATCGGGAGGTAAGAGTGAACAAAAACCCAACATTATTAACTTTTCTCTATGGCCAATGTTCAAGAAGTATATGAGCCATAGGTGTTCAAAGAAGCAAAAAAAAGATCTGAATGGGAGAAGGCCATGAGAGTTAAACATGAAAGTTTGATGAAAAATTAGACTTGGTATCTCACAACACTTCCATTAGGGTAGAAATCCATTGGTTGCAAATGGGTGCACAAGGCCAAGTATGAAGGATTCTCTCAAGGAAAAAGGAAATTGATTATGAGGAGACCTTTTCTCCTAAATCAAAGACGAGCACCATCAATCTAGTTCTATACATGGTAGCACAATTTGACTAGAAGGTCCATCATATGGATGCGAAGAGTGCCTTCCTCACCATAGATTTGGAGGACGAGGTCTATATGTATCAAACACATGAACTCTAAGAATTCAAGGAAGGAAAAAATTGTTTGCATATTAAATAAGGTTCTATATGGCCTAAAGTAGGAACCTAGGGAAAGGTACATTAAGATTGGTAGGTACTTGGTTGAATAGGGGTTCCAACAAAGCCTTACAAATGCAAACCTATACATCAAAAGCATTGGTAATTATATCACCCTACAAGTCATTTATTCAAATAACACAATTATTACAGGTAGTGAGGCAAGCACGATTGAACATATAAGATCCAATATGAGTAAATCTATTTATATGACTTATCCAAGCCTTCTACATTATTGTATGGGTGTAAAAGTTTGGTAAATAGGTAGAAAATATTTTCTCTCACAAATAAAATATGTTAAGTGTTATGACACTCCTTAGGGGTGTAATGGGGGGTTGAAGGGCCCATTAGAGTAATAGCAGAGGCCATTTGATTTAAAGTGGACTAGGTTCACTATATTTATTATTATTAAATAAGGCCCACTATGGTAGTTATTAATGAATAAATGTAACGGGGCCTCATTAAATAAGGATCTACTCATGTTTACTTGCCTCTTTGAGGGGACAACCTCCTATGAGCTAAACTCCAATTACAATATTTTTCCACACATCCCTCATAAGGAGAAATCCATCCTTATTTATAGATCACAATACAACTCTAACCATAACAACCTCCTAACTATCTAGCAAAGCTTCCTTAATGAGGCCCTTACATTTATTCACTAATAACTACCATAGTGTGCATTATTTAATAATAACAAACATAATGAACCTGAGTCCACTTTACATTTTAAATGGATTCCACTATTACTCTAATGGTCCCTTTAGCCTCCCATTACACCCCTAGGGAGGGTCATAATTCCAAAAGATTCTTTGACAAGTTTAGAATGACAAATTGCAAGATCTCACTTACACCTATGGAAAAAGGGATGAAACTTTCATCCGGATGACTATGAGGAAGTTAATGAGCCAGTATATAGGTAGCTAGTGAGTAGCATGATATATCTTACAACCACTAAGCATGATTTGAGTTATGTTATGGTATTCATTTATAGATTCATGGCAGTGCCAAAAGTAGAGCATTAGACTATAATGAAGAGGGTGTTGAGATATGTGAAAGGGATTCTTGACTTTGGAATTTTGTACAACGGTACCAAAGATCTTAATTTGTGTGGATATATAGGTTAACATTAGGCAGGTTGTGTGGATGACAAAAAATCAACATCTAGATATGTATTCAGCCTTGGCACAAGTGTAGTCACATGGACTAGCAAGAAGCAACAGGTAGTAGCCCTTTCATCAACAGGTAGTAGCCCTTTCATCGACATAAGTAAAATATCGAGGACAGATGAAAAGAGCATGTGAGGTAGTTTGGATTAGGATGATGATTTCATATGTGAAGATGCAACCGACAAAGGCGGCACCCTTGCTATGCAACAACCAAGGGGTTCTCAAACTAGCCAAGAATCCAATCTTCCCGATGAGCGTACCAAGCATGTTGAGATACACCACCACTTCATTAGACGACTTGTAGAAGATGGAACAGTTGAGTTGCAATACTGTCCCACAGAGAACCAAACTATAGCCATTTTCACCATGTATTTTGGGTCCTAAAAAGCATGAAAAATTTCAAGATAAACTTGGTGTAGTTAGTAGATTGATCATTAAGGGAGGGTGTTAAATTAAAACCTAGTTAATGATGGTCAAGTAGATATCAGACTTAGACATAAATAAAGTCACTTAAGACTTTATGTTATTTTGTGTTTTTATGTTTTATGTCACTTTATTGTGTTTTTCGATGTATCCCACATTCATAAATTGGATTGACTCAACCTCATTGTTACTCTTCATAAGAAAACTTTCACTTTTTCATCTATATAATACATTACAATAACTCTTCCAAGTTAGTTTTGGTTTATGTATGTGTGAAATTTTTATGATAAATAGTTTTTCCTTAAAAAGCATAATTATAACCACATATATGTGAAATAAGTATATTATATTTGAAAACCCATGATTTTCCATTTGTTGCAATTATCTCCCATTCTAATAATTCTTCATCAAAATCACCATGACACATGAGTGGATAATTTATATACAACAATTAATTAGTATCCATAAAATTAGTCGGTGACTCTTTCTCAATGTTGGAAACCCAATCCTATGGTATCATGGTTCCTTGTAAATATTGTAATGGAGAGTCTCCTTGGAATCCAAGGGATCTCTTGGAAGTTGAAGACCAAGCGACAATCCCAATCTATAAAAAATATTTTTTTATCAATGACAAATTAACAGTGGATTTCTAATCTTTGTTAGTGGTATGAGAGCCAGGTTGTTTTAACTCCATGACATTTTTAGGTCTACCTTTCCTCAATCCAGCCTTTGCATTTCCTCATTTCGGGAATAGTCATGCTCGGACTGCATGCTTCTTTTTCGCAAGAGCCTGCAAACCCTAATTTCTATCTATTGTTATCTCGCATATTCATTTCAACGTTTGGTTTTGTTTACTCCATTGCATCCTCTGAGCGTCTCTCCTCATGCTTGTAAATACTACTTTGTTTCTCTGTCTAAAATATAAACGTTTTTTCTCTTTTATGCAACAATTGGAAATGCATTGCAGCATAAACCCTAATCTCTTACTCTCACCTGTTGGTGATATCTCAATCTCTACGTTATTTTTTGAACCCTAATCCATGTAGACTATTACAGCGTTCAGGGTTTAATGGCACGTTACCATCAGAGTGAGAATTTTCATGAATCTTAATCTCAACGATTGTGGTAGTGTGTGAAAACCCACGCCTATCCAAATAGCGCATGGAACTTAAGTGATTATCTATGTTTCACTCAATGAAGATGCATTTCAAGAATTGAAGGTGCAAATTTGAAGAATTGTGTCATTACGCGGTTTACATACCATAGGTACCTATTGTGTGTAGACTCACGATCCGAAGTGGTTAGCGGGGAGATGGACTTTGAGCCTCACAAATTCTTGGATCCACTCTCCATATGGATTTTCATGAACTATTGTACATTTTTTTGAAGTGGATACACCACTCTCTATCTGCATGGAGGAGATACATAAACCCTAGATCGTGACTCTCGAAGTGCGTGGGATCTCTCCCTATTGGTGCTGCAAATTGATGGGCACTCTATCCATTGGTGCTACGAATTAATGAAGACCTGTGACTTCTCTCAAGGACTTGCAACCTCTCTCAAGGAGCCCCGACCTCTCTCAACGAAGCTATGACCTTTGGTATCCTAATATTGACCTCTTTATTCCTTGCATTGGTGTTCTTCCCAATTACAGAGTGATACTTATTGATCTCTTTATTGCTTGCATTGGTGTTCTTCTCGATTATAGAGTGATACTTTTTACTGCTTGCAGTTTTGATCCAAAAGGTCAATATTAGTGTAAATTTACTTGATAATGACTCAGTACTCCCATAGACACCATGCACGATATGATGGTAGTTGTAAAGCTATAAGTTAATTGAAACCTCATAAATCCCTGAAGGTTATTGCAAGATCTCTGATCTTTTATCCCTCTACATTGTGAAGACTTGTGAGGTATAAATTTTTGACCGGTTGATGTAATCCTTTGAAAACAAATATTGCCGAGTGTATTTGCTATTGTCAAAGACCTACATATTGAAATTTTTTGTTGTACTAATAGTATACATTGTAAAAGGTGGCAAAGACATAAACCTACACTTCCTTTTGTTTCCAAAACATTGTTTATTTGCAAGTGAAATTTGCAGAAGATGCATTCTTTTGCATCTACAGGAGTTGGAGCAGTAAAGGCACTTTTCCTTGCTTAGAAAGCAAAGTACAAGTCAAAAGAATATTCTAAGGGAGATAACAATAGAAGAGGACAAGGAACAAGAAAGTTTAGAGGCAAGGGCAACAGAATCAACTCATAAAGAAGACCAGACTTACAATGTAAGTGTTGTGGGAAGAATGGACATGAAGTAGATAAGTGTTGGTCCCCTTGGGACTCCATCAAAGAAAGACATAACCATAAGAAGAAGACAAAAGTAAGATCCAAGAGGCTGGTAAATCTCTTGAATCTACTGTTGCACATTGTAATCTTGGCATAAATGAAATCACATCTTTTTCATCTTGTAAAGATTGTTGGCCTCTTGATACTAGTGCAACATCCCACATGACATTTAAAAAAGATTGTTTTGAAGGATTGAATGACAATGTAGATGGCATAGTGTATTTTGTAGACAAATTCGGCCTGAAACAAAGGGAATTGGTTCCATTAGGCCCAAATTACTTGGATTCCTTGATTTTTTTTTTGCAGAATGTTCTCTATCTTCCAGAGTTGTAGAGAAGGTTGTTGTCCTTAGTGCATATTCGACATCAAGGCCATTCCATCCACATGTTCAATGGAATATTAGAAATAAGAAATTACTCTAACAACGAGGACATCATGACTAGATATGAAGATGGAAATTTGTTGAAGCTAAAATAATCATCTGCAAGAGTTCAAAACTTGCATGGAGTAGGTAATATGTCATCTAGTTTGTTATGGCATGCTAGATATGGTCATTTAAATTATAACAACCTTCACTTGTTGAGAAAGAATGGCATTTTTGGTTTTCCCACCATTCCTAAGAAGATGAACAAATATGATGCATGCATACTAGGAAAACATAGTAAGCAACCATTTCAAGAGTCAAAATTCAAAGCATCTAAAAAGTTAGAGCTAATTCATTATGACTTATGTGGCTCCATGCCTATTCTTTGTGCCAATGGTAATAGATATATCATGAACTTTGTTGATGAATACACTAGAATGTGTTGGGTATACTTGTTAAAAAAATTATTGAAGCATTTCAAACATTCAAAAATTTTCATGCATGGATAGAAAATCAAACACAATCTCATATTGGCACACTTTGTACTGATAATGGAAAAAAATACACTTCTAATGCTTTTGACCACTATCTTCGTCAACATGGGATTGCACATCAAAATATAGTTCCTTACAGCCCTCAACAAAATGGTGTGGCAAACAAAATGAATAGAACCACAATGAATACGATATGCTCAATGATGTTTTTCAAGAATGTAAAGTTGACATTTTGGGGTGATGCGGTGTTTTGTGTATCCGATTTGAGAGATAGAAGTCCATCTCATGCTCTTGTAAACAAAACTCCACATGAAATGTGGTATGGCCACATTCCTTCGATGAGGCAACTCAGATTTTTTGGTTCTACCTACTATGCCTTGATACCAAAATAGCAAAGAGACAAACTTGGTGCTCGAAGTTGAAAATGCATTTTCTTGGGGTATTCAGACACATCCAAGGTATATTGTCTTTATGATGAGGTAAACAAGAAGATTGTTGTTTACATATATGTCATTTCTCTTGAAACTAATAAAAATGACGAGTCTATTGATAGACAACTTGATCATTTGGAGAAAATTTCCATCTAAATACATATTATGA
Organism: Larix kaempferi; assembly: GCA_027924585.1. Classification (NCBI taxonomy): domain Eukaryota; kingdom Viridiplantae; phylum Streptophyta; class Pinopsida; order Pinales; family Pinaceae; genus Larix; species Larix kaempferi. The sequence goes on from BSBM01000590.1 coordinate 1,717,479, forward strand.
AGTTGATAATGAAATTCCACATCTTGAAGGGAGATCCCTACCTTGGACCAATCTCTGGAATTTCCTTTTGAAGGACCAACACCCCCTCATGAATAAACTCATGAAGAAGAAGTTCTAACCACTTCACCTAAACATGAGATTCAACTGGATGATGTGATTAAGAGGATTGGAAGATTGAATCTTGAAGAAAAGAAGCACTACCACCTGATCAACCTGGGCCATCCTCGAAAGTTACGAAATGGGCCACAAAGAAACTTGAAAGAGTCCATCTGGATGAAGTTGGAAAGACGAACAAGAAGCTCAACTAGACAAGAAGATGGAGGAGATGCAAATAACTAAAGTGATAACATGTATGTCTCATTTGATTGTGAATTGAATTTATCTGCTAAATTTGAACCAAATTCCTTTGAAGAGGATGCTACTCGTGATGAGTCGAAAGAAGCCATGCAGAATGAGTATGATGCAGTCATAACGAATGGAATCTAGAAGATGGTTGACCCTCCAGTTGGAACCAAACCAATTGGTTGCAAGAGGGTATACAAGAACAAATACAGATCAAATGGCTCACTTGACAAGCACAAAGCGGGGCTTGTGGAAAAAGGCTATGCACATAAGGAAGGAATTGACTATGAAGATACATTCTCCCCCACAAAATAATGGGATACCATCCACACCTTATTATCTTTGGCTGCAAAAAATGGGTGGAAATTCCACCAGATGTATGTAAAAACAAATTTCTTGAATGGAGACTTGAAAGATAATGTCTTCATGTATCAGCCGTAAATATTTGTTGTGAAGGGGGCAAGAACAAAAGGTATATAAACTCATCAAGTCTTTGTATGGCCTGAAATAAGTTCCTTGCGCATGGTATGAAAAGATAACTCAACATCTTCTGAAGTTAAATTTCAAACATTGTAATCTTGATGATGCAACATTATTTGTAAAGAAAGTTGAAATATCTATTGTGTTTCTTGTGGTGTATGTAGATGACCATTTGATGTCAGGGAACAATGAAAGTTATATTGCATCCATAGAGAAATATTTGAAGAATGAATGTGAAATGACAGATCTGAGACACCTTCACTGCTACTTAGGAATTGAAGTGACTCAACATCCTAAGTACATATTCATCTCCCAGAAGAAGTATGTTGGATAATTTTTGAACATACTCGATTTTGCATGACAAAATGCAACTCTCTCTCAACTCCAATGGAACAAAAGATGAAGCTCACATCAATTGAAGGAAAATAATTTAAGGATGCAACCAAGTACTGACAACGTATGGGAATCCTTATCTACCTTACAACCACCAGACCATATATTTCATATGTTGTTGTCATCCTTTCAAGGTTCATGCAAAAAAATTGTGAAGGACATTGGTTTGCTTTCAAAAAGTTCAAAGATACTTGAAGGGGACTCAAATACTCTAAGGTGGATGAATTCAAACTTATAGGGTACCCTGATTCAAACTTCAATGGCAACAGTGAGACAAGAGTGTCTACTTCTCGATACACAATGAGTCTTGTATCAATAGCTATCTCTTGGAGATCATGCAAAAAATGTAATGTCCCTTGTTAAGAATTTTATTAAAAGGACCAATTTTTCACTTTTTCCCTGAATTCAACCTTTGACTAGTTTTGATGCCTAGGTCTTCAATTTGCCCCAAATGCTCCCAAATCTTCTGAGAAGGTATATGGATGATGTTAGAACATAAATATGTTTTTCATGGATGATTTTGGGCCTTTAAAATACTTCTACAAATCCTCTTTCAATTCTAACCAATGTAGGGAAATTTACTAGTAATTTCCCTTTGACTAGTATTTGTCTCTAGGTCTCCAATTGACTCCAAATGCCTTTAAATATTCAATGAAGGGCTATGAATGATATTTTTACTTGATTATGATGTTCATGGATGATTTATGACCATAAAAATACTTCTTCAAACTTGTTTAAGATTCTGGACAAAGTATGGAATTTAACTAGCAATTTGGGGTTCAAATCCCCCTATGGTAAGTACTGAAAATGACTCTCCAAATGCCTCCAAACTCACTTGAAAATATGAAAAGAGGTAGGGGATGTCTGAGAGAAATTATTTAGGTCTCATGTGCACCACTAATCAATTATTAATAATATTCTAACCTTCTCCCAAACATCAGCAAAAATCACTAATTCGACCTTGGGGGAAATAGCATGAAATCTTCTTCAAATAAAATAAAACTGAGCAAGATGGATCCAAATGATTAAGTGATGAACATGAAAATTGTAATACTCATCAATTTCATTCCATACATCATAAATATATCAGATAAATATTCTTCCATTCGAAAGCATCATCAATACCTTGGCATACATCAATCTAGTGGGGGAATGGTCATTGTTTTCTCATTAATAATCCATTTTACATATAACCACTTGGTATTTCGACTTGAAACTTTATGGAGATGAATAAAAGAGTATATTAATCATATTACAATAGAAATAGATCATGATAAGCTCTCCCAGAGAGTACAATATCTCACCAAAAACGCCCTCCCTCAAGGGTCAAGAATATGCCATCAAAATTGGAAATGGTTGAGAGAGTGTGTTGCACTAGAAGAAACCATGAGCTTCCCTATAGCTTACACCTGCAACTAAACACTCCATTAAAGCTCCAAATGAAAGGTCTGAATTTCCTTTCCAATTACCAACTTGGATGGGAATCTTTCACCCTCAAAATTGGCTAAGGCAAGAAACTAGTTATCCACTAGCTCTCCCTCTTTACAAATTCAATTGAAAATTTCTCAAATGATCAAAATATGGTTTCATTCTTTTTTATTGACATTTATAAACTTCTAATGTCCTCCATGGGTCGAATTCCTTCCAAGATACTCATGCCAACTCAAGTTGGGAAGAGATTCCAAAGAACGCCACTTGTACAACAATTCCTAGTCTCCCACTTCCACCAAATCACATGTGGAAGCATATTAGTTGCCCTAACTCCCTTGAGCGCACTCTTGGAGGCTATTTTTAGCCCTGACATGTCATATATTCCATATGTCAGCCTTCAGGTCTAATTTGTTTCATATGTGTCATAGCATCTTCATCATTGTTGTCATAGAGCTAGGGAATCTAGCCAAAGTGTATCACTAGCTCCAAATTGCCTCTTCCTCTTCCATGGGAGTTACTCTTCCTCTACATTTCGACCCTGGGTGAGTCATGCAATGAATAATACCTTTTTAACTCCCCCAAGTATGTTAACATTCACCTTGAATTCGAATTGGTGAGAGAATGATGCCAAGTGTAGTGGGGAAATCCAGCCATATGTGGGTCCCCCTTCCTCCATGTGTCTTCATGATCAAATGCCACTTTGATTTTCACTTGAATATATTTATTTAGCTCCTTTATTAAATATTTATGCCATCCTAATTTTCAAACATCATTTATTATTCCCCTTATTTCAAATCCCAAAGCTTCCACCCCTAACCTAGGAAACTAGTAATTTTCCTCCTTGGCAATTATTTGACCCTTAGCATCAATTTGCCAAACTTTAATGAATATGTCCAATGTGCTTAGGCCATTGTGACTCAATGCCAATTTGGGACATGACAAATTCTTCCTTCCCAATATTGCTTGTCCTCAAGCAATTTCAAACATGGGTGTTGAAGAACCTGCTTTCTCTATAATTCTTTGAACTCGCCATTGAATTACCCAACCTTGAGTCTCTGAGATTCCATGAATATTTTAGAGAGGAACCACCATGCTTGTTTTTGCACTACTCTGATAAAAATCACTTTATTAAGTGGGAAATCCATCTCCCATACTGCTTGTTTCCCCAAAAAAATTGAAACCAATGAGACAAAAATTATTCCAGGGTTCTATTGCTTGTACTGCACCCCAACAATTAGGAGTGCTCTCCAACCCATACCATCAGATAAGAGGATTCCTGGATCCCATTTTATTGTATGAATTCTTCAAAACATCATGAGTACAAAATATATATCATCAAATTACATAACAACATAATGAAGATGTATATCAAGGAGGTGCTTCATCAAAGAATCATGAAAGTGCTTATACCTCAAAGCAAGTAGACCATCATTTTGCAAGTGCATACAAGCTTCAAGTGACCAATAAAATCTGCTCCAATGACATAGGTGAGGATCCCGTGTCCTATAATGCTGCTCCGAAAGGATGTGATATGCATCAAAATATTCAGTCATGTATTCTTTCATCCAAGAAGTGAATGAAGAATCTCCACTAAAATTTGAACCAAATAATGAGCAGAAAAAACAAGGAGACTTCAAATGACTCAAAGAAGTCTCACCCATACATCCCTGAATGTGAGAATCATAAAGATATAAAAAAGTATGTGGTTGCCAACAAAAATGTTCTCCAATCATAAATCTATTCACCCAAGTGTTGGATGAAGTTCCTCCAACATCAAATGAATCAAGTGTTGATCAAGAAAAACCATGAGTCTTCAAGTGACTCAAATGCATATCATAGGTGCATCCATGTAGATGTGCATCATCATAAAGTGACAAATGATGTTGCTGCAAATGTGAATAAGAATGTGCTCCAACCATGTCATCATAAAAGGAAAATCTAGGAGTTCCATACTCCTCATGTGGCACCATAAAAAATAACCCTTACACCCATACTTCATTGAGACTAATGCTGCAAAACATGGAATTGTAGGATGTAGGAGAATGAACTAACTCAAATGATCAAAAGTGCAGAAGTTTCATTATGGGAAGGATCCATATGGGTAGTATCATGTAGCTCCTTCAAAAGTGTGAAATCTTTGTCATAGATTGGTTCCAATGTAGAGGAATCATGCTCTTCTTTAAAAATTGCATAACCTTCATCAAGAGACAATTCAAGTTCCTCTTCCACCACATCAAGTGTTTGGATCTCTTCAATTTCATATTCAAACACACCAAGCATATTCAAATTTCCACATTTCTCATTATCCACCATGTCATGAGAATCTTCCAAACAATCTACCATTTGACAATCTGCAACATAGGAGGAAAAACAAGTACCTTGCAACTTTTCAAGAAGTTGCTTATGTTGAATTGTGAGCTTATGATTATCCTCATTATTCTTCAAGTATGCATCATGTAACAATTCATTAAGCTCAAACAAATGGTTTCGATCAAAGATCAAATACATGAAATTTGTTGATGTATATGTAACTTTGGAATGTATTTCATCTATGTATATTGTATTCCTATAGAGATGTTATTATTCCTCTATACGGAAGTGTTTGTATTCCTATATAGATGTTATTATTCCTCTATACGGAAGTGTCGTCATTTATATTGTAAGTGTCGTAACTTATACTTGAAAGGTTATTAGACCACCCTAGTGGGGGTCGGCCCAGTCATCATTATGTTATGTAGTTAAGTTAAGGTCGACCTAGTAAAGGTTATTAGGCAAGTCAAGTCAAGTATAAATAGAGTGCGGGAGGCACTTTATTTAATCAATTCACTTTATCTCTCATACTCTCAATGGAGAGTGGTGCACTTGTGGAGGAGGAGAAGCTACTTCTAGGAGAATACTATCTCTTGTACTTGGGTTGTATCATTTCTCTATCTATCTCTGAGGAAGTTGAGGGGTTTTTCACCTTCTTGGTTTTTCCCCGATGAAACTCTGTGTCTCTTGTGTGCTTGCATTAATGTGTCCATGATTGATATGTTGTAGATATGTTGTACATGTTATTCTCTTAGTTAAGATCCTAGATCAGATTGAAATTTATGAAAAACTAACATGGTATCAGAGCTAGCCTGAAAGAAGGCATGGTATGGCATTTATGACACTTGTTGCACTTGCGAAGCTAGGGCTTGATATAGAAAAAACCAGTCATCGTAGAACTTTCACTATAAATCCATTTAGGCAAGGTTTCAAGATCTAAAACTCTTATATGTCGAAGCTAAGATCCCCATGTACCTTGTGTCCAAAGCACAACTTCTAATTCGTTGCACTTTGTCTTTTATGATTTGTACAATCTAGGGTTTCTGCCTCTTCCAGATCTGAGTCATAAACAGGTGACCTAGGAAAAAAGGTCATAACTTGGGCTACGAAGCTCCAAATGCAATTTCATAAAATGTGACAGGTAGGTCACAGAATGTACGTTCACAAGAAGAAGGTTCATAGGCTGAAAGTGAACCAGTGACACGTGGCACTCCGTACAAGTTTGCTCTCCTATTTTATCCCATAAAAAGGTCATGTTGACAACACTTGGCATAACTCTCTTTCAGAGAATCCAATTGAGGTCAGAACTATGGTGTTGGAAGGATGACAGGTCGGGCTACCATAGGTAGAAGTTTCAGACCCTATGGATTCGTAATTTCAGAGTTACACCAGAAACAATCAGGTGCATATTTCTGTCAAAACAGAATTGGATTTTGAGCACCTTCATTCATGGCTCCGGGAATTAGGGTTCGGAGAAAGTTGGAATTTTTGTAATCGGAGACCACGGCTGAATGCTACTCATCAAAATCAAAATTTAGAGACCAAGATCAAATATTTTGGTTGGGCAGAAGGATGGGCTTGATCAAACCCTAGTTCGGGACTTTGATCGGAAAAGTGGAAAATTAGGGCTTCTGCAAAAGTTGGAATTTTTGAAGTCTGTGACCACGACTGGAAGCTCCTCAAAAAAATCAAAGATTAGAGCTTTGGATTGAACCTTTTGGTTGGGAAGAAGGGTGGTCTTTATCAAACCGTAGTTCGGGATCCTATCCAGAAGATCCGAAAGTTTTAAAGGCAATTTTGAGGGGTGAAACTTTGCAGTTTTCAAATTCTAAGTATACCAGCTTGATCAGCTCATCAAGGCGCATCTTTCTATCCTTTCAAAAGTTTGAAATTCAAACTTTGAATTTTTGGGGTTTCTCTGACAAACCCTAATCCAGCTCTAGATTCAGTTTCTGCAAATCAAGTGGATTGGGTTAATCCTAGAAGAGAATGGATTGGTCACCTGCATAAGTGAAGAAGTTCCAGTTTCAGAGGGAGATAATGCTAAGGCCTTACATAAGAAGATTACAAGCAATCTCGACAGGTGTGACTTATCTAGGTATGTTTCGAGATCTGTTCATGATTAATTTTATGGCATGTTTGTCTTCATTAAGGTTAGTACAATAGAAGATATTCATTGATTAGGGTTTTGACACTTATGATTGTACTAATGCATTGTGGTGTTGTATGAGGTTGATGTTGTCCGTTAACATTATAGGTACATCAAGAAAGACAAATCATGTTCTAGTTCAAGAACATATGACCATGATGACATGAAGACAAAGGTTCATCCATTTCCATGGATCACATAGAATATCTACTTATGAGGTATGTATAACTTGGTTCTATAATGGTTAACCTATGAGATATGCAAGTTACTAGCACAAGTCATTGAAGAGAACAAGAAGACATTATGTGGGTATGTTAGACATAACTAGCTAGCATGCTAATCTAGGTATGTTTTTCCTATATCAAGTTAGAATCCTACCTTGTGTTAGGATCTCTTATATAAGTAAACATGGCATGATTGAAATTGATTATTCATTGAAGTTAGTAATCATGGGTTTAGGCATATTATGCTTCTTACTTTGATTGATGATATGACTAACCAAAAAATTCCTTTGGTAAAATAAGAATATGCATGAGTAAAAGAAGTATTCCTTGAAACCTTGAAAACTAATGTTTATAATCTGTGTTTGAAATGATCATGACTATACATGTTTAAGATTATTATGTTTTGATTATACTAATGAATGTATGATTATGTATGAGATCTCGAGGATAACACAATGATGATACTAGTAAACATGCATAGTGATCAAGGATGCATATAAGTTCAAGGACAGGTAATCCAGGAAGCAAAGATCAAGAGGGAGCACACTCTAGTAGTTTCTGCAAGGATGCAGAAATTCAGAGGGATTTGACCACTTCTCACAATCCACATCAGAATGGAGTTGCAGAAAGGAAGCAAAGACTGAGAGGGAGTCCACCCTACAACCAAACAAAGATAAGTATTTGAATTGTCATTTCTTGCATATTTGTTTGTTTAAATAATATTGTTCAATGATGTATATGCTTATGTTCCTAGACTTAGGGTGTGTATTATGCATATTAGAATAATTGCATTAATGAACGGTATACTACTAATATGCATCTAATGGGTAAGTGGCCTATGGCACTATACAACATTCCATTGCTACTTATCTATAATGAAACCTCTTTGATGTCATGTTGGGAGTTGTGCACACTCTTAACAATGTTCTAGTAGAGATTGGAAGGCATCTAGAAAGTTACGGGATATGGATAAATGTTGTATTGAAGCATTGGCTAAGATAATTGCATGACTGTATGACATATTTATTTATGTGTAAGAATTTGTTCTGAAAACTATGAGATGTTTTCTAATCATGCAATTTAACTTGTTTTGTAGTAAAGATCGTATACCATCACCTACAAAAGAATGACTACAACATTTGTTCAACAAAAACGTTATCTATTGAAGATATTGAAGTTCCACGGATTCGGGAAGAACGCCATGATCGAGGAGTACCAGTCGACCATGAAGAATGATGTTTGGGATGCAGTCCCAAGACCTGAAGGGAAGTCTGTTGTGAATTTCAAATGGATCTACAAGATCAAGCATGTTGCAGATGGTAGCATAGAGAAATACAAAGCGAGATTTTTAGCTCGTGGCTTCTCCCAGAAAGAGGGGATAGACTATGAAGAGACTTTTGCTCTTGTAGCTAGATACACTTCCATCAGATCAGTACTTGCTATGGCTACAGTGATGAAGTGGAAGATACACCAGATGGATGTCAAGACAGCTTTCTTGAATGGTGTAGTCGAGGATGAAGTGTATGTGGAGCAGCCACTTGGTTTTAAGACACATGACAAGGAGTCATATGTGTGCAGACTGAAGTAAGCCTTGTATGGATTGAAGCAAGCTCCTAGGACTTCGTATGGTAGGATAGACATCTTTCTACCTAGTTTGGGCTTTACTAAGAGTAAAGCAGATTCCAACCTTTACTACAAGGTTGAGGAAGGCAATCCTGTGATACTACTCTTGTATGTGGATGACCTGTTTGTAACAGGAGAGGATGGATTGATTGCCGATACCAAGAGGAAGCTTGCTGCCGAGTTCGAGATGAAGGACTTGGGTATGATGCACTACTTTCTAGGCATGGAGGTGTGGCAGAGTGCAGATGGAATCTTCCTTGGGAAAGGGAAGTATGCAGTAGAGATCCTAAAGAGATTCGGGATGATGGACTGCAAGGCCATGGCCACACCTATGGAATCAAACCTGAAGCTTCTATGTGATGCTTCATCTGAGCCGGTTGATGTCACTATGTATCGTCAAATGATTTGGTCCTCTTTGTACCTAACGAACACGAGACCATATATTTTCTTTGCGGTGAACACATTGAGCCAATTCCTGACGGATCCCATAGGTGTTCACCTGGTTGTTGTAAAGCATATTCTGAGACACCTGAAGGGTACGGTTGATTATGGGCTCAAGTATGATGCAAATCAAAAGTTTAACCTGCAGGGTTATGTTGATTCAGATTGGGAAGGCAGTGCTGCAGATAGGAAGAGCACTTCTAGGTGCTGCTTCAATATGGGATCAGGTGTAATCTCTTAGTTTAGCAAGAAGCAGTCCTGCGTAGCACTAAGTACAGTCGAGGCAGAGTATGTTGCAGCATGTTCGACTAGTTATGAGGCAGTATGGCTCCGGAAGCTACTGTCTGAGTTATTTGATCTCCCACTGGAGGCTACTGGTATCTTTTGTGACAACTAGAGTTGTGTGAAGGTGTCTGAGAACCCGATGTTCCACGACAGGTCGAAACACATTGAGATCAAATATCACTATATCAGGGATATGGTGCAAAGAGGAGTAGTAAAGCTCTCGTATGTTGCGACGGATGAGCAAGTTGCAGATGTGCCGACAAAGCCATTAGCCAGAGTGAAGTTCGAGTACTTCAGAGAGAGGCTTGGTGTTCTTCAGATTGATGACACTTCAAGGAAGAAGTGATGGACACATTTGCAGGATCCATTCCCAGCATGGTGAGAGGAGGATCCTTCCATGGCTGCTGATGTAAGCACTGGATGATGAGCATCAGGACGATGCTCCGGTTACTACTATGTATATGCATCATGTTGGATGCTTGTTATGATCAGTTGGATCATGTATATGTATATGCATCATGTTGGATGCTTGGACCATGTATATGTATATGAATCAGGTGGATACGTTGTATGATCAGGGAGATCATGTATGTTGATATATATCAGGTGGATACATTGTATGATCATATGGATCATGTATCTGTGTATGTATCGGATGGATACATTGTATGATCAGGTGGATCATGTATGATGATATGTATCAGGTAGATACTTGGTATGCATCAGGTGGATGCATTATATGATCAAGTTGATCATGGATGATGAGCTTCAGGATGTTTCTCCAGATGACATGCATCAGGACGATGCAGTGATGATGATCAGGTTGATCATGTGATGATGTACATCAGGATGATGTATGGTTAGTATTAGGTTGATACTTTGTGGCCATGGACAGGTTGTGCAAATGAGCATATAAGTAGACATGGGAGATCCGACACGTAGAGTTGTGTGCTCGTAACAGCTTGGGATGTTCTTTCGAGGCATTGCTCTGGGAGGACATATAAGTAGACCTGGGAGATCCGACAGGTAGAGCTGTGTGCTCGTAACAGCCTGGGATGCTCTTTCGAGGCATTGTCCTATGGCATGCAAGTAGACCTGGGAGATCCGATAGGTTGGGATGTGTGCCCATAATAATTCCTGTGATTCTCTTTCGAGGCATTGCCATGACCACATGTAAGTAGACCTAGGAGATCCGATAGGTTGGGATGTGTGCTCGTAATAAGTTCTAGGATGCTCTTTTGAGGCATTGTGGTAGGGGTCACATGTAATAAGTCCTGAAGATATGGACAGGATGAAAAAGGCCTCAGATGCTCTTTAGATATCTTGCTTGGCAAGACACTCTTTTAAGGTTTTGTGACAGCCACATGTAAGTGGACCTAGGAGATCTTGCCGGTCGTGCTTCGGCACATAAATGGTCCTGGGATACTCTTTCGAGGAATTGTGACGCATGTAATAAGTCCTTAGGATTCCACAGTATGGCCAGTGATGATGAATACCTGCAGGTGGTGGGCCTACATCCAGTATGAAAAAGGACTGGCTCTGTAGAACTTCCTATGACGAGTAGATCGGAGATTGATTGAGATAGCAGCAGTAGTGACGATGACGATGATTCGTTGATGATGATCCAGAGAAGAAGACTTGTACTAGCAGATCTGTGTCGAGAAATACCTTCCTAGTTAAGAGGGAGTGTTGATGTATATGTAACTTCGGAATGTATTTCATCTATTTATATTGTATTCCTATAGAGATGTTATTATTCCTCTATACGGAAGTGTTTGTATTCCTATAAAGATGTTATTATTCCTCTATACGGAAGTGTCGTCATTTATATTGTAAGTGTCGTAACTTATACTTAAAGGGTTATTAGACCACTCTAGTAGGGGTCGGCCCAGTCAGCATTATGTTATGTGGTTAAGTTAAGACCGACCTAGTAAAGGTTATTAGGCAAGTCAAGTCAAGTATAAATAAAGTGCGGGAGGCACTCTATTTGATCAATTCACTTTCTCTCTCATAATCTCATTGGAGAGTGGCGGACTTGTGGAGGAGGAGAAGCTGCTGCTAGGAGAAGACTATCTCTTGTACTTGGGTTGTATCATTGCTCTATCTATCTCCGAGGAAGTTGCGGGGTTTTTCACCTTCTTGGTTTTCCCCGGTGAAACTCTGTGTCTCTTGTGTGCTTGCATTATTGTGTCCATCATTGATATGCTGTAGATATGTTGTACATGTTATTCTCTCAGTTAAGATCGTAGATCAAATTGAAATTTCTGAAAATCCAACAAAATTACCTTGATGTGGCACATTGCTCTTTGAATCTTCTCCATGTCTTCAGGGAAGGATGTTTCCTCCAATGAAGTAGCTCTCCAACAAGAATTGGACACCAATGCTTGAGTGTCATGGATAATGTTGAGGGACTCTTGGATCTTTTTTTCATTCATATTTAAGGACCCTTCAAGAAAATGAGGCTCTTTCAAATGAACCTCCTCATCTTCTTCTTTCTTGCTTGGACCAACTTCATGAAGCTCAAGTGGTGATGGGGAAGTTGATCTTGTTTCTTCTTCAACTGCTACAAGGTCTTCATTTTCATGTTTAATAGAAGTTTGGCTTGCAGCAACACTTTCAAAATTTATCTCTATCTCACCAACATAGAGGTGTGAGCACCCATCAGTAGTTACTTCTTCATAATTCAAGCATCCATCAGTAGATGCTCTTTGGTTCATGTCTAAGGTAGAAGGTGTCTCGAAATGATCTTCCATATTTTCAATAGAATCTTCTTCATGCTCTTGTGATGTCTCTTCCTTTTGCTCCTTCAAGAAAGCTGACTCATTTTGCCCTTTGTTTTCCTTAGGATCGATATCTTTGGAATCTCTATTTTGAAATGGATTCTTATTACCTTCTTTCATCTTGAGCTTGTTTAAGATAATGAGGTATTGATAAAATGGTATAGTGTTTCTGCAACCTTCACTCAAATTTTTCCATTCGAGTAAAATTTCTTCCACATAGTTGGACTCAAGAAATTTTGGTGCAGTAGGACTTGGTGTTCTCTGAAATTCATTTGCTCTATTATGGGGTCATGTGCTTGAGAAAATATGCTCACCCAATGTCTTCTTTTATTCTGAATGTGAACTACTGTTGCCTCCTACTACCCCTTTGCTTCCTATCCGGCTAGCCATCAATTCAAAGCTCTTCATCATCTGCTTGCTCATGTCTCTCATTCCCATTGAAAGTTCATCAAAAAATGGTTTAATGAGTTTCCTAATCTCCTCAATCTCCTTTGAGGTTCCCTTTTTATCCCTAGTCATAGTTTCCTAAAAAAAAATTGCTCTTCTTTTCCTACTTGTTCCTTTTCAACAAAAGAACTTTTGGTTTCAATATCTAATGGTGGTGTAACATCCCCAAAAATTCATTAAAATTCAAAATTTTCAAGTAGCATTAACTATTTACTAATACGGTGCAGAAGTAATAGATGTTAACTTAACATACAGAGGTGTTCTTAAATAAAACAAGTTTAATGACAACAACTGCAATAACTATCGTAAAGTCTAATGGTTTATGTTTCTCATAATCAATTATCTTTTTTTTGTTTCTGCTATATTTAATTAGTGAAATGAAATGTCGTAAAGTAATGTGTCATCATTTAGCTTTCAGGATGTTATGAAATTGCAAACTACCTTGAATATTTATTCTTCTGAAATCATATCATAAATTATTTGATGATGATTTGGTTCTAGAGACTAACTGTTTTTTCTGATGACGTGAAGGGGTCCTTGAATTGCCCCGAGGCTTACTTAGGCAATGGACAGGTAAGACAGGGAAAATCCAATAGCAGCCTTCATAAGTGTTTTCAGTGTAATTAATAGCACTATAGTGGTCTTTTACGTTATCAATACGAAAATGTAGAAGAATTCCTACTCTACCAAACTACTCAGGTAATATGTTGATGTCATTTGATCACCTTGGTTATATCGTAACTAAAAAACATCGCTATGTAATGAAGTTGTGTATTACCAATCTCTAGCTCTCTTATGACAATGCTATGGATAAAAATTGCATAGTTTGTACATTATGGAATTTATTCCACAACTTATGAATAGGACCATGTAATAACTTCCTAATTCAAAGGATAGATGTATTACTTGTTTTGAGTATTAATTTATAGTTTTTATAAAAACTATATACATTGACTTATGATGCCCATATATAGTCTATATGCATAAACCTTGTGTGGAAAAAATGATATGCATTAATCCTATGTGGAAATACTATATACTTGAACTATAAAACATGAATATATGTTTCAGAAAAGCTGTATGCTTGAACCTTACCTTATGCTTTGATTTGGAATAAAATTAAGCTGGTCCATAGAATGACATTCATAACCTTACTCCATTATGCTTTCCACTATGAATATCTACAACATAAATTTCGATAGTGGAGGGATGTGTTGGAAAACACTAAGAATTGGTGGGTGATGCATTTAATGGCTTCTTAACTGCCTTGGTAGTGGATTGCTTGGTGGCTGCTTTCGTGGCCAGATTGCACGTGAAGTGTCCTGGACCTTTGGTGACCACGTAATGGGAGATTCGTCGGGTTGTGCAAGAGTGGCATGGTAATATCCCAATTGGATCTCCAAGTTAGTCATGAGCTAAACGTTGGAGGCTGTGGTAATAACTACCATAAATGAGATTGTGATTGTAAAATATTTGTGTCTCGATGGCTTGTTCTCCATCATTGATCTGGTGTTGATCTTGGTTTTTTGGGTTTAACCAAACCCCAGCATTGAAATGCTCCATTACTCCAAACTCAGTTCATTTTGCGAATAAGGTGGGGAGGCTGACAGGCTCTCGACCATTTAGGGTTTCTTTGGAGGTTCTTTCAGGGTTTCACAACCCAGACCTCGCTATAATAGTGTTTCTCAGTGGTTCTTGTCGTTGCACAACTTTCGTTTTGAAGGTGAAGCTCGTTCATGCAGTTTTCTTATGAAACGAGGTAATGCTATGGTTTACAAGTTCAGAGGTGAAAGCAACAGTTGTGTCTGTACAGGGTTTGTACTCTCCTTGGAATCGAAGCTGGGACTTCTTACTTTTACATTCTGTGTTAAAGAGCCCGGTGTATGCAACCGTGCTTCCACAACTCACAAGTGATGTAATATTATCACACAGTTTTGTAAAAATAATTATCGTTGCTTTTTAACACATGATTTAAAATTTTTAACCATTTGTTGCATCACTTTTGAATGACAGGTGATACTCTTTCTCAGCAATGGTTACAGCTTGAAAAGGATTGTGATGGCTTCTTTCTGAACTCCGGGTAAGCCTCAGAGACATCTCATGGTTATCTAGAACCACGGGGGCCTTGTTACTCTGCGCGTTTTGCTTATTTTTAGCAGTGAGTTGGTAGTTTATGAATAGCTTTTGTTCCGAATTTTTAATGAGGTTTTTAGACCTTGGTTGTATTAATACTTGAGCCATAAGGCATTTTCGTTTCAAGGTGCATGACCCTTGAGCTATGGCTCACATTGGCTTCATGATGTTTCATCTTGACTCGCTGTATGTTGGTGTTTTGTGAATAAATAAAATAGAGGTTTTTTTCGAAATACTCGTTTGATAATGAAATATTTATTTGTTAAGAAATGTTTATAGAAATGGTTTGTTGGGAAACTAACTTCAGGTTTTTAACCGAGTATTTGTGGGGTTTGGACCCTTAACCTGTAACTCATATTTTCTTAATGAAATCATGACTTTGCATAGGTTGTTACTATGGATAAAATGTTTATCAGTTGTAAAAGTATTCGGCTCTTCAAAAGTTAGGTCTAGAGCTTATCGAAATATTTGGGCAAAGCTTGTTTTCTGTTCATAAGGAAATGTAGGGTTTTTGGTTGTGCTTTCCAGGCCGTAAGGCTAGTTGTAAACCCTATGTAGGGACCCCCATTTTGGGTTCCCCAAAAAGTACATACTTCCACGGAATTTGAACATATAAGTATAATTAATTTCAGAACTTCCAGTACGATTTTTCAGAAGAAGATATAGAGGCCACATATCTAGTTCTATTTATTGCAGTACATGAATGTCAATAAATAAAACTATATACCCAGATTTATTCGTTCCACCACAAGAGTTAGCAAAATAAATAAAATAAATACTTCAAACCAGTTTTCGACGGTTGGTCCAGCGAATCGATGGAGTCCTCAAAGTGGTTTCCTCATGATCCAATCCAATTTCCTGATGAAGTACCGAGTGACCCCTCGGTTGACCTCCCTACCGTATCGGGGTTACTCTCCTTTACCCCGAACCCCCGAGCTAATGGGGTCGTAAGAACACACAAGCTAGCCTCCCGAAAGGATCTCCCAATCCCCGTTCCGGCTAATCCCAACTCTAAGGATCATAACATAATCCAAGATTATGATGACCATCCAGCATTAGGGAGCAAGAGATGTCTTTCTCTCCTTCTCCTCCCTCATTATATAGAAAAATCCTGTGTGCCATGTGTCTATCCATGCACATATATAATTTAATTTAATATTTTAATTTACATTATTCTCAAATACATGTGTCTCAATGTTTTCAATGTGCACCTAATTCCCTAAATCAGTGGGAGTTAAGTGTAGGAGAGTTCTACTCCTCTTTTGTTTCTCAAATAGTTTACTAAAAACCTTTTTAGTAAAATAAAAATAAAAATAAAAAGATTTGTTATTTTTATTTAATTGATAATGAAATTTATAAAAGACAAATGTTTCTTTTATTAAATAACATCTAATATAAATATTCTCTTTAGTTCTTTTTATCTTTTACTAGAATATTCTCACTTGAAGTTAACTCCTATTACTATTCAAATCTAATAGAACTTTCATAGGAATTTCTAGTTTTTAGTTCTTATTCTATTCCTTCAATAGAGTAGATAAATAAAATAGTTTAGACTAAATTAAAAAGTTTTATTTTTAAACAAAAGAATAATGAATAAAGTTTTCTGGTATTTGTCTTCTTAATTTAAAGTCACCTGAATTTATTTTTGATGGGTTTTCAATTTCTTTATTTTAAATAACAATTATCTTTCTCTTGTCTAGGTGCCTCTTCAGCAGGCCCTTCTAATAGTTTCATTTCTTCCTTCTTATGGGGAGTACTACGTAGCGATCGGGAACTGTTACCTCGGTCTCTCAACTATGCTCCTTGGAGACTAAGGGATGTTGAGGGATAAGGATCTCCTTATTGCGTGCCCCTCAACTCATCGTACGCAACCAAATCATTATGGCCTTGCCTGTACAACATACGTTTCCCCGGGTCAGCTGAAACGGCTTCATCCATGCGTGGATTGCTAATCCAGGGTCGACAGTCAGTCGTCGTACCCCTATGTGTTCTTTCCATTCTTACGACCCCTAAATTTCCATTGTGGGTTAGTCGGTAAATTGTCTTACCTACGACTACACACACTCAAACGCACATTAGTAGCACTGCACTATAAAATATTTCATCATCCATCATAATATCTCAATCAGTCGAGCATATATTTCATTCATCATTTTCTCTCAATCAATAAATCATATCTATCATTCATCATTCTATCTCAATCAGTCATCATTCGTTTCGTAAATTCGCAAATCATTAAGTAGAGCATTCATTTATTAAATAAAGTATCAATTTCTATAACTGTTGTTCATTGTATCGTTTTCGTTTATCATTTGTTGTCAAGCAAATGATCATGTGTTCCTCAGTCATTCAAACATTTCAAATATTCAAAATACCATTCTACTAAAGTTTATCCGGTCGGGTCACTTGGCAAGTGTCCTCAAGTCTATGGTCAGTCAAGGTTCCGAGGTAGGCATTTCATACACCCCCTCTTATTAGAACTTCGTCCCGAAGTTAACTTTTGTTCTAGTAATTTCGATGCTATATATATATATTTATTTTTTTTCGTTTCCCATTTTCATCATCTTATCATTCTCTTCTACTTTTCTCCAACAATCAAGGCCATAAGCACAAGCGATTCTAATCAATAGTTTTTATTTTTCATCCAACATGGTTCCAATACATCTTCAGGAACTCAATTGTAATTTCGTAAGGGAGACTAAGGGATGTTGAGGGATAAGGCTCTCCTTATTGCGCACCCCTCAACTCATCGTACGCGACCAAATCATTATGGACTTTCCCATACGGCATACGCTTCCCCAGGTGAGTTGAAACGGCTTCACCCATGCGTGGATTGCTAATATAGGGTCGACAGTCAATCGTCGTACCCCTATGTGTTCTTTCTGTTCTTACGACCCCTAAATTTCCATTGTGGATCAGTTGGTAAATCGTCTTACCTGTGACTGCACACACTCAAATGTACATTAGTAGCGCTGCACTATAAAATATTTCATCATCCATCATAATATCTCATTCAGTCAAGCATATATTTCATTCATCATTTTCTCTCAATCAATAAATCATATCTATCGTTCATCATTCTATCTCAATCAATCATCATTTGTTTCATAAATTCGCAAATCATTAAGCAGAGCATTCATTTATTAAATAAAGTATCAATTTCTATAACCGTTGTTCACTGTGTCATTTTCATTTATCATTTGTCGTCAAGCAAATGATCATGTGTTCCTCAGTCATTCAAACATTTCAAATATTCAAAAGACCATTTTACTAAATTTTATCCAATCGGGTCACTTAGCAAGTGTCCTCAAGTCTATGGTTAGTCAAGGTACTGAGGTAGGCATTACACCCTACTATAAATATTTACTATGTTGATTTTGCTAAGGATTTAACTCCCTATCGTGTTCTGCTCTTGTTTTTGTAGAACGAAAAGAATTAAAAAAATAATGAAAAAGTTAAATACTATTTAGTATTAGGGTTTGACCCTTAAGCTATTCGTGGATTTTGAAAAGATATGCGTATCCTATGTTTTGTTTGGATAACAATAGTGATAAGATAATTCGATAAAGAATACTTTGCTTTACGAGTATGATAATAGAAATTCTCTGCTATAATAATACTTAGGTCATTGATAAGAGATTTATTGTAGGGTTTCAATGTTGACAGTAATGAGACGTCACACCTATTTTGACATGTTTCTAAGATATATATATATAAAGTTCACTACGAGCAATGTTAGTATTTATGCAGCGAGATTTGATTTAATCTAAAAGAGGCTCTGTGGAATTTATTTGGTTTTACGAACTATTACTGCTATAGTTTATTGTATTTTATGTTTATAATTCAGGATGCTGAGTTTAAATTAACAATACCACAGTATTGAAATGACATGGCCCTATTTATAAGATGAATCATTTGATCTTATCCATTTCGTATATTCATTCTAATTTAATCTAATTATCCTTACCTGTACTAGAGTATGACATTTAGAAATAATGCGTGGAAAAATACAGGAAAGAAATTTTCATTCAATCATATTCTATATCATTCAATCTGCCTTCTATTTTATCAACTATTTTGGTCAGTTAAAATAAATAAATTTGCAGAGCTGTAATATTAACAAAAATACATTTTGTCTAATCTAATAATTGAAATTAATATATATAACGGCATTTAGATCAATAATACGGTTTGAACGGGATTAAATAAGATAACCCAAGTTGAACCTGGAAACTGTAGAAGAAGAAACAAATAGCCAAACGAGCCCATTCCACCCAACCAATCTTCTGAAGATAGCCAAGCTACTTGTCTTAGGACCCCCGAGCCTGTTCACTGAACCACTAGGGAGAAGATGATATGTGGAATAATGGAATAAATTCCCTTGCAACTCAGCAGTAGTACTTAGCAGTAGCACCTCCTTCCTTTAGCTATATTGACCTCAGCAATGTGGCTGCACTAGTTCAGAATGCAGTCTTATTTCACTCAAACACTTCTAACTTTTCCCTCATCAAATCTCTTATGCAAGAAATTATCACAAGGTAAGACTGAACAAACCCCTGCTGAATTTGATGGATAGATAAATAACATGCTTAGGTCTTTTGGTTAGTTTATTTCAGTAAATGAGCCACCTGCTCAGTTCCACTTTCTTGGGGAACATGACCAAAAAAGTAGGGAAGTTTCCCCCTGCAACAATTAGAAGTGATTTGAGGATGCTGCCAAGTGTCAATTTCCTCTCCACCATAGTCCATTCCCCCTAGTGGGTCAATGAACACTCATTCAACAGACTCCTTTGGATATTTGTCCCCACTTTTATTTATAAATAATAAAATATTCAAAGTAATTAATTACAGTCATCCATGACCCCACTTAGTCAATAGTCATAAAAATTTACAATAAAATTAAAACATGATGTTTTCTTAATAATATAAAATGTCTAGAACTTGGGTATGTGACAAACACCCTCTCTTAAGTTCAACATCATCCTTGATGTTTCTTTATTCATCATCCTCTTGTTCTTCCTGGAACAACATTGGATATGCCACCCGCATATTACTTTCCAATTCCCAAGTAGCTTCGTCTGGACTAAGGCACTTCCACTACACCTTAACCTGTCCAATTATATGATTACAAAGCAAAATTTCCCTCTTGTCGAGGATACAGTCCGGTTCCACCAGAAAATATCCTTCTGGTTCCACCTGTACATCATTCCAATTAATCACATGAGTAGTATCATGCACGTACGTTTTTAAAAGAGAGATGTGAAATACATTATGTAATTTAAGCTTTGGTGGCAATGCCAACTGGTATGCCACTGGTCCTACCCTGGACAAGATTTCAAAGGGTCCACAATACCTTGGTGCTAATTTAGCACAGCTTCCTAGTCTTAGGGAACTTTTCTTAGGTTTTACCTTGAGGAACACATGCTCACCAACCTGAAACTCTTTCTGAGTTATTTTTAGATCTTCCTGACTTTTCTATCTATCTTCTGCAATTTTCAAATTTCCTTGAACCTGTTTCACGGTTAGTTCCAATTCTCTTAACAAATCAGGTTTTAACATTAACCTGTCAACAAGATTACTCCAAGAGATAGGAGTTGTTGTCCGCCAAACTGCACACCAGCAGCAGAAATCTTTCGAAAGTTGTCTCCCTCACTGGAAAGTGGGGAGAGGTGTGGCCTTGGGGGCAAGCAATGAGCCAGGTACTGTCACCTGAATCCCAGCTCCTCTGTTTAGGCTAACTCCTAACGAAGCCAAGGGGGGTAGTCCCTACAAAGAGTATTAGAGAACCCCAGAAAATCAGTTTCCTTTGGAGGTTGCATGGCAGGTGTAGGATTCGATCTTCTTTGGTATCCAACCCCTTTAAATCTTTGCATATTGTGGAGTTGTTCACTAGATGGTATTTCTCCATAGTTTCTAGTCATATTGTCTGGCTCATGATTTTATTTCTCGGGATGTTTCCAGTTTTCTCTGGGAACATTGCGGATATCTCCTACGGAATTTATGTACTCGGGATCGCTTGATGTTGGATCACTGGTACCCTCCCCCTCAGGATAACCATGCTCTTGCACATAGTTTGCAAAATAGCAAGCGAATTCCTCATGGAAATCTTTGCAAGCTCTGCAGAACGGGATGTACACCTCATTCGTGTTAGCAGCCTCTATTTGACTTGGAGGCCTCTTTTCATCGTCGGGAGATTTTTTTCTGCCAGTTGTTTTTGGGAGGGTAGTTTCTTTGAATTGGCTGAGTCTGCTGAATTTGTTGAACACGCTGGACGTGTGCTCTTTCTATGTTTATGATTTTATTTTGCACTTCCTTCATTTGGACCACATGTTTCTGTTCAGCTTTTTCCATCCTCTCACACATATCCATCATCTTTTTCTCGTATGAATCTTTCAGAGCAGCTAGAGGATCTTTATCTTTAGGCTCAGCTGTTTTTAAAGGAGTTTGAGCTCTTGAATAACCAGGCAAATTTGACTTACCAGAGGACTGCATGTTTTTATCGATCTTAGTTGCCAATGTCTGTGCTTCTAACAAAGTAGTGGGTTCTTTATCCCTAAGTTCATACTGCATCTCTCCACTTAAAGCTTCAATGTAGTAAACCAATATAGTATGTGGAGTTGGCTTGTAATCTGTAGGGATTCATTGTATAAGTCGGTAAACTTCTTATTGAACTCTTCCATGGTTTCTATCTCACTTCTTTTGATGTTTGTTAGAGCAGCAAGTTGATGACGAGGCTCTTTCTTCTCACTATACTTGTTGGTGAAAGCACTCAGTCAAGGTGGCAAAGGAGTTAGCTGGCAAGCCGATGAACCAGTCACCAGCATCCCCATCTAAGGACAAGGCAAATAGCTTCATGTATACATCATCATGCTTGTGAGAAGGATCTATGACATATCCACTTGTACATTTTGAGAAGGCCTTGAGATGATAAGCGGAAATAATGGCATCAGTGCCAGTAAAAAGGGGGAGTTTGTCGATAGCTTTGTTCGGAATGTCATGTGGTTGACCTGCTATCTAAGTAATGTTGAGGGGAGAATAGAAATCACCCATTGTATCGGAAAAACAATTATTACTGTTTTCAAAGCTTTCAAAATTTTCTAAGTTATTTTCTTGAAAAAGACTGTGGATATCATAAATAGACTGAGATCTAAGTTCTTCAAGGATTTTACAAGAAGCAAGCTTGTTTAGTCTTCTCCTATAAACCTTTTCAGGGTCAGGGATAAAACTAAGCAAGCCTTCAGAGTTTCTTCTAGTCAAATACCTTGAGGTGTTAACTGACAGTGGAGTCACCAGGTGGATCCAAGTCTAATTTCTGAGAGTGATTAAACTAAAAATCTACCAAAAAGGAAAAAAGGGCAGTGGAGTTGCCAGACAGATT
This sequence comes from Larix kaempferi, assembly GCA_027924585.1. Taxonomy (NCBI): domain Eukaryota; kingdom Viridiplantae; phylum Streptophyta; class Pinopsida; order Pinales; family Pinaceae; genus Larix; species Larix kaempferi. The sequence continues at coordinate 1,739,894 of BSBM01000590.1, forward strand.
TGAGAATCTATCAAAAAAGATAAAACAAACTAGAAAAAAATAAGGTCGTCCAGGAACAAAAAGATTTGTCCCCGGCAACGGCGTCAAAGATGTTGTCCGCCAAACTGCACACCAGCAGCATAAATCTTTCGAAAGTTGTCTCCCTCACTGGAAAGTGGGGAGAGATGTGGCCTTGGGGGCAAGCAATGAGCCAGGTACTGTCACCTGAATCCCAGCTCCTCCGTTTAGGCTAACTCCTAACGAAGCCAAGGGGGGTAGTCCCTACAAAGAGTTGTCTAAGGCTCTTGTGTTTTAAATGCTTTTTAATGTTGTGATGCAGATGGGTGTTGTTTAGGATTTTTGAAGGTGAGAGACACAATAATGCTTTAAATGAAACCAAGATAGCGCAATCCACGTTGCAAGAGAAGATAAGAGATACACTGAATCAGATATAAATCACTCTTTATATGAAAATTAACACAAGTACTCCAGATTGATAATAAGCAAATAAAATATGTGATTAAGGACCAGTGCCTTATGGAGTTAAAAAATGTCTGATTGATTGACTTGTTTGATACAAGTGTTCGAGAAAAAAGTTCTTGAGATCGTTTTGCAGCTTATCTTGGTAAATTGAATATTTTAGTGGTCTTGATTATTAGGCTAAAACCAAGGATATCAAGAGAGTGTCCGGAAAGATAGTATCAAGTGCCTCTGTTCAAAGACATGTCGGGCTACCCAGTGCTCTAGCCAGGTTGCGCAATGCTAGCCAGCAAACTAGAGGTTGAACATGGAACCCCTGCGCCCCCAACTAGGAGATTACCCACCGAACTTATCTTATCGCTCAACTCCAGATTGGTTGGTTATGGGGGTGAAAGTTTTATTAGTTATCACTTATGAGCTTAACAAGTCTTCCACCTTTCTGAGTACTAGCCCAACTGTTTTCGGTTGGCAGAGCATACGGGTGTTTGAACAATCAACCAAAAGTAAATTTATTAGGGGGGAATGTGGGTTGAAATATTTTATTAAGTTAAGAGCACTTGTTCAACCCTTCGACAGAGAGCACTCTTGACTTAGTATTAAGACCACAATTCAAGAGACTTCCTACTTTAAAATGCCTAATGCAAGGAGAAAGTGCAAATCTACAATGCTCTCCGACAGAGAGTGATCTTGACTTGGATTTGGCCAAATTCAAGAGACTTTGTTTATTTTAAGAAACAAGAAGTAGTTGTGAAAACAGGATATTGAAACTTCGTAATATTAAAATCATGTGGTAGCTCAATAGATATGAAACACAGCTAGCATGCTACTTGCAAAATAAAATGAAATAAATGAAGGATTTAGTGTTCTACCAAGCAATTTTACACTAAAGGTGGGATCAACCTCTGAACAAGGTCAACCTCTAAGAACCGCCCGCACTTGAGAACTTCCAGCTAGCTGAAAGCTCTAGCAAGGAAACTGACAGGGAAGGAAGAGTAACCACAAATTATGTGGTCCTGCCCCTGGGATGGGATCCCAAGGATACAACTTCTGGTCGAAGGCTTGGAAGAGAAATATGACAAAAAGAAATAAAGACTAATCTAAAACATGAACTGAAAGATCTAAGCTAAACAAACCCAACACTCTTCCCCAAATGGAGAAGAAACCCAAAAAGTGGAGGACTCCTCCACTTGAAACTTTTATTAATTTTTACAAATGCCTTGGGTTTTAAAACCTTGAAGGACTTTTTGAGAGAAAGGACCTTAAACTTGAAATGAACTCTTGAAGACTTTTACAAAGGATAATAAGATCTTGTATGTTCAATCACTCCTTATGGCATTCATTTGATTTTGCTTTGATTTTTTGCTTCAAGATCTACCAAGTATCTCTCTCTCAAATCACCTACACAAGCTCAAAACAACTCAACAAGGCACCCATTATTTGTCAAAAAATCAAATAAATTTGAAATTTACTAAGTTTAAACTTGAAAACTAAAGCTTAAAACCTAAGGAGCATGAGATTTAAATTTAAAAAATGTTGATATGGTGAAACGGACCAGCGAACAACAAAAGCCTAAAACATACTAGGAATGAGATCTAAAATCACAAATTTTTTGAAGTATTTTTATGGAAAAATCTTATCTTTTTAAAAGGACACAAAAGTTTAAATAAATGCAAGTTATACTAATATCTTGAAAAGAGATTTAAACTATAGCAAAAAGCACAAGATCTAAATCATAAAAAATATTCTAACACTAACTATCTTACTCTTTTAAAGCATAAAACTATTACTATTAACCCAAACCTTTAAGAGTCTATTCATTTTGTGCTTTTGTATGTTTTTAGGGTAACCTCAAAAGTGGACGAGAAGGCTCCCAAGTGAAGTGGTAAGTGGCTGCAAATGGGTAAATGGAACAACAGTGAAATGAGGATAAAGGGGCATCCAAACAAATGACTGTGGTAAATGGCTGCAAATAGGTAAATGGGATAGTCAACAGGTAGGAGAATGGGGCAGCCAAAGGGAAGGGAGAGCAGCAGCTAATGGGGAATGAGCAACCTAAACAAATGAGGAAAAGATGCTGCCAATAGAAGACTGGAACAGCTAGCTTGAGATGGATGAATGGATGATGAATGAGAAGAAAAACGAATGGGAAAGGTGAGGGTGGATGGTGGACAGTGGGCAGCCAAAAGCATGGACAGTATGGAGAGCTTGAAGAGATAAGCCCAAGGAAACAAGTAACCGAAGTTGAAAGTTTTGTTGAAAGTTGATGGGGAAGAGCTAGATCTCCTTGTTTATCAAATCAATAAAGCATGAGATGTCTTTGGCTTTATATGGAGTGAAGATGTACCTGCAAGAACCTTAAGCATGTGCAATATATATAAAACAAGAGTATTTAAGCGAAAAGAATTAGATACATGCTTACTTGTGCTAGATTGTTAGCCTTCTTGAAACAAGATCCAAAACTTAATAATCTCAAATACAAATGCAAAACAATATCACCTCATTCATAAGATGAAACAATGGCCACCAAGAGCCTCCACGTTTTTTACCTCCAAAGTCACGACTTTATTATCAAAAATAGCTTACAAAAATATCCAGAGTTTCTTTGCTCAAAAGTCCATGCTAAGAGAGGAGGAATACCTCTCCTTTTATAACAAAAGACAAGCATCAATAACCTAATTTGAATTGGCTTAAGAGAGCCAAAAACTCCAATCAATCAAAAGTCAAGTTCACCATCAACTCCAAGGCTTGGAGTGAGATCAAATAGATAACAATGAGCTAAAGTAAATACGAGTGGGGAGGTGGCATCCACCTTGGCAAGGCACCCCAACTCCTCCATTGGAAATATCACCAAGCTAATCGCATGCTTCCACCTTGGATTGACGTGAGGTGTTGAGGAAATGCGTGAGCTTCATAAGGAGACCAAGCTTGAGTTGTATTAACGTATAACTCGAAATTGTTGGAGTTATGTTGGTGTGGTGGCCTCAATTTGAGGTAGGCGCCTACCATTCATTAAAAGCTTAACCAACAACCCACTCACCACTTGCCAAGTCACCTCGTGATCCTCACGTGAAAGGAAGCTCACGTCATCCATCTTTAATCAATTAGTATATCCATACTTCAAATTAACATGTGCATTATTCTTCCAATGTAGTCGTACATCCCATTTAAATCACTTCAACCTTTTCCAAACTTTAAAAAGATTATTTTTGACTTATTTGATTTTTTGGATTGTAGTGCATTTTGTCATTTTCTGGCAATTAAATGCCAAAATGATGCATTTTTTTCCAAAACTGCTCCTGGGGTGATGTAACTGCCCGAAAACTGAATAATGAAGGTGCCAAGGTGAAGAGGATGCTCTGAGCATCAAAACGAGCCTCCCCACGCCCAATTCCGCCTCCGAATGAGGTTTTTATCACTTCTTGAAATTTTTTAATTAAACCATTAAAAAATGGTCTAATTTATGAAAAAAATTATTCTTCTCGGAATCCAACGAAACTCCTAGGAGACCTAGTGCATGTTCATACAACTCAACCGAGATCGCTAACACGTAAAAAATCCTAGACACAAGACTCTAATAACCACCTTAGGTTTTGACCACCATGGGAAATACTCCAGCTTTGGAGGTTTGAGTGAAAAACTTGGGGATTATACGCCACTGATGAGTAGCGCATAATTCCTAAGGAAAAAACACTCTAGAGTATCCCCAAATGGATAAACCTACGGATAGCCGAGTCTTTTATAAAAGGACCATGTTTAGACCAACTTTTTACAAATTCCCCATGGGAGTATGAACATGCAGTTATTACAAATGGGGCAAAAATGCCCTGAAAATGACTTCTGAACTTCTGAACCCTGACGATGAACATGAACCTTGTTCATGGAACTAGCGGCTCATGATAAATTCAGCTATGGTACAAAATAGTTGGTAACAGGAGTATTGCATTTTTTGCCATATAAAATTTCAAAGGGACTAAGCTTTGCTGAAGCTTGATAATGGTTATTATAAGCAAATTCAGCAAGATGTAAATAATCCTCCCATTTACCTGGCTGATCTCTAACATACATTCTTAGCATGTCCTCAAGAATTTGATTAACTCTTTCAACCTGCCCATCTGTTTGTGGGTAAAATGATGTACTGAAATTCAAAGTAGTATCTAAACCTTTAAATAAATATTTCCAGAAATTTCCTGTAAACTTTGAGTCGCTATCAGAAATGATAACTTTCGGAATACCATGCAAACGAAAAATCTACTTCATAAAGATTTCAGCAATGTTAGCAGCCTTGTGAGTTGTCTTAACAGGTATGAAGTGGGAAGCTTTGCTAAGGTTGTCCACAACTACCATGATGGAATCATTATGTTTCTGATTTTTAGGTAATCCAATAATAAAATCAATACTAATTATGTCCCACTTCCAATCTGGAATAGGTAGTGGAAACAACAATCCAATTAGGTGTTGGTTTTCAGCCTTTACTTGTTGACACTCTATACACCTAGCAATATATTCAGCTACTTCACTTTTCATACATGGCCAAAAGTAATCTTTTCGCAGCATAGTTATCATCTTTTGGTAACCATGGTGTGCTGAGTATGGAATTTTATGCATTTCATTCAAAATTAGCAACTTAATTTCAGCAACATTAGGAACCTAAAGTCTATTTTTATATAGCAGTAACCCTCTTTCGTTAATTATGTAATCTTTTATACAATTTTCAGCATTATCATCAGCAATTTTAGTGAGTAAATTCTAATATTTTATATCCATTCCGATTCTTTCCTTAATCTGATTTTCCAGATCAGTTTTATAAGTGTTGATTGCTAAAACAAAACTTACTTTTGAATTTTTTCTTAATACATCAGCAACCTTATTTTCCTTTCCTTTTATGTGCTGAATCTCGAAATCGTACTCGCTAAGGAAAGCTAGCCACCTAGCTTGCCTTGTGTTCAGATTCGGTTGATCCAACAAGTATTTTAACCCTTTGTTATCTGTCATTAAGATAAATTTTCTTCCAATTAAATGTTGTCGCCACATTTTTAAAGCATGTATTACAACAACCAACTCTAGGTCGTAACTTGCATAGTTCTTTTCATGAATATTTAACTTCCGAGACTCATATGCAACTGCTTGACCTTCTTGTGTTAAGACCCCACCAAGTCCGTCATTGCACGCATCCATGCATACAATGAAATCCTTGTTAGGATCAACAATTTTTAAAATAGGTGTTGTTGTTAATAACTCTTTTAGTTTCTTAAAACTTTCTTCACATTTTTTATCCCATACAAATTTCTTACATTTCTTTTGTAAAGATGTTATAGGATTTGCTATCCTAGAAAATCCTTCGATAAAATTACGATAGTAACCTGTGATTCCCATAAAAGATCGCACACTAGTTATGTCTTTCGGAGCAGGCCATTCATTAATTACTTTTATCTTGTCTGGGTCTACTGCAATCCCATCCTCAGATATCACATGCCCCAAGTACTGAATTTTATCTTTGCAAAAATCACATTTGTTGAACTTAGCGTAAAGTTGGTGTTCCCTTAACACTTGTAAAATTATCTTTAAATGTTCGTCATGTTCCTCTTTTGTCTTAGAATAAATAAGAATATCATCAATAAAAACAACTACAAATTTATCCAAGTGCTTATGTAATACATTGTTCATTAAACACATAAAGACTGCTGGAGCGTTGGTCAGCCCGAAAGCCATAACCACGAACTCGTAGTGTCCATAACGAGTTCGGAACGCAATCTTAAAGATGTCCTCATCCTTAATTCTAACCTGGTGGTACCCCGAACTTAATTCTATTTTAGAGAATATCGTTTCACCGCGCAGTTGATCAAACAGATCGCCAATGCGGGGCAGAGGATACCTGTTCTTTATGGTCATTTTATTAAGCTGACGATAATCTATGCATAAACGCATAGTTCCGTCCTTTTTAACAAAAATTACAGGTGCTCCACATGGACACACACTGGGTCTTATATATTTTTTATCAATCAATTCTTTAAGTTGTGACTTAAGTTCATTAAGCTCTAGAATATTCATTCTGTAAGGAGCCTTTGAGTTTGGTACCACTCCTGGTACTAACTCAATGGTGAAATCGAGTTCCCTTTTCGAAGGTAGTCCTGGAATTTCTTCTGGGAATACATCAAAAAATTCCTTAAGAATGGGTATGTCTTCCAGCTTTAACTTATCTTCATTAGTGTACTGTTCATTATTAATTACATTTACAGCAAATAACTTACACCCCTTTCTAACAGCCTTCTTAACTTGTAATGCAGAAATTTGCCTAACAGATATCTTTCTAGGAATCCCTTTTACCGTCACAGTTTCAAATGCATCATTTAAACAAGTAAAAGTATTTTCAAAGCAATTTAATACAACTCTATGCTTTTCTAACCAGTCCATTCCAATCAAAACGTCATAAGAACCTAAAGGTAACACATTCAGTTTAACACAAGTCCTAAACTGATTCATCAACAATTCACATTCTTTTACATAATCAGTCACGTTTCTTTTCGTGCCAGTAGCTAATTGAACCAACCATGATTTATCAAACTTCTCTACTTTCAGCTTGCAACATTTAACTAAATTAGGTGAAATATAGTTAAGACTTGCTCCTGGATCAATCAAAATAGAAACAGGTTTATCTTATAACATACCTTCCACTTCAACCATGGAAGTTTGATGATTAGCTTGTCTGTTCTCCAAAGCTGCGTTTATCCTGGGCATTTATCTTGCTAAGTCACCAACAGTAGCCTCCTCCTGTATAGTATGGATGTTGTTGACAGCCTTCTTTATGACTGGATAGTTTGATGCATAGTGAGGTCCCTGACATTCCCAACACTTAACAGGTTCTTTATGTTCGTTATTTTTAACAAAATTTTTAGGTGGTTCACTTTTCCTTGCAGCTGTAAATTTTGACTGTGTATTACTTGCTGCATTATTTCTTGAAAACTTCCTATTAGAATAATTATGTGAATTATTATTACCGAAATTACGATTAAAAGAAAACTGCTTCTTCCTTTGCTCAAAGTTGTTAGGCCTTTTTTATTTTCAGCTTGGTATGCCTTCTCTTCTCTTATTTTGTTCAAAACATATATTTTCCTTTCTCATGGCCTCTTCAAGAGTTCGAGGACTATCATATTCAATTATGTCTTCTATGTGAGAGGGAAAACAGCTCAGAAACCTATATACCTTGGGATTTTCTTCAACAAAATAAGGCACATACCTTAATAAATTCATAAACTTGTTGCACAACTCTCTCATATCCATGGAACCCAGCTTTAACTCATAAAACTCCTTAGCTTGTTCCTCATAGTATTGTTCTGACATAAATTTTCTTTTAAAGTACTTCTTAAAATTACTCCAATTTACACTTTTCTCTTTTAAACCTTTAACTCTTTTCAGATCTTGCCACCTGATGTATGCCTTCCCAGTTAAATTATAAATTGTAATTTTAGTTTTTAGGTGACTTGAGTAATTATAGATCTGGAAATACTTATTCATCCCGGACAGCCATGCTTCAGCTGTCTCACTCTTTTCTGTTTCTCCATTAAAAGTTGGAGGTTTGATCTTTTTAAACTCGCCAGAAATTTCTTTGTAGGGCCTATACTTCTTTTTCTTAGTGTAGCAGTCACTATCACTACTATCACTAGAGTACTTATGCTTTTTCCTGTGTGCCCTTTCATCAGATTCAGAAGATGAACTGTCAATCAGTTAATTTTATCTTTTTATCCTTACATTGATAGGACATTGTTTCAGATTCAACATTATTTGTTGTTTCGTTATCTTGATAATTTTTATGAAGATTATTTAGCAGGATGTGATTCAATTCCTCTTGAGCTTTTAGGATTCGTTCATTTTCTTCCTTAATTGTTTTTATCTCAATCTTTAAATCTTTTACAGTCCTTAATAATTCAGATGAATTATCATTCAATTCGACAAATAAATTTTATGTATTTATGTGTCCTCATTCATTATTTAGATGTTCGTTATTAAGGGACCTGTCCTCAGCCGACTCTGTTGGTCCTTCCATACCTGCAGACTCAAATTATAAATGCTGAAACTGAAAACAAAATAAATTAAATCAGTAATTTGTAATTGTGTTATAGATTTTCATTTGCGCGCATGAACCACTTCAGGCCTACTATTTGAACCGCGCTCTGATACCACATGTAACATCCCCAAAAATTCATTAAAATTTAAAATTTTCAAGTAGCATTAATTGTTTACTAATGCGGTGTAGAAGTAATAAATGTTAACTTAACATACCGAGGCGTTCTTAAATAAAACAAGTTTAATGACAACAACTACAATAATTGTCGTAAAGTCTAATGGTTTATGTTTCTCATAATCAATTATCTGTTTTTTGTTTCTGCTATCTTTAATTAGTGAAATGAAACGTTGTAAAGTACTGTGTCATCATTTAGCTGTCTAGATGTTATGAAATTGCAAACTACCTTGAATATTTACTGTTTTGAAATCATATCATAAATTCTTTGATAATGATTTGGTTCTAGACACTAACTGTTTGTTCTGATGACGTGAAGGGGTCCTTGAATTGCCCCGAGGCTTACTTAGCTATCGCTAGCTAACACTCCTGAATTCTTTGGAAATGGACATGTAAGACAGGGAAAATCCAATAGCAACCTTCATAAGTGTTTTCGGTGTAATTAACATCACTATAGTGGTATTTTACATTATCAATACGAAAATGTAGAAGAATGCCTCTATGAAACTACTCAGGTAATATGTTGACGTCATTTGATCACCTTGGTTATATCGTAACTATAAAAGATTGCTATGTAATGAAGTTGTGTATTACCAATCTCTAGCTCTCTTATGACAATGCTATAGATAAAAATTGCATAGTTTGTACATTATGAAATTTCTTCCACAACTTATGAATAGGACCATGTAATAACTTCCTAATTCAAAGGATAGATGTAATACTTGTTTTGAGTATTAATTTATAGTTTTTATAAAACTATATACATTGACTTATGATTCCCATATATAGTCTATATGCATAAACCTTGTGTGGAAAAAATGATATCCATTAAGCCTATGTGCAAATACTATATACTTGAACTATAAAACATGAATATATGTTTCGGAAAAGCTGTATGCTTGAACCTTACCTTATGCTTTGATTTGGAATAAAATTAAGCTGGTCCATAGAATGACATTCGTAACCTTACTCCACTATGCTTTCCACTAGGCAGATCTACAACATAAATTTCGATAGTGGAGGGATGTGTTGGAAAACACTAAGAATCGTTGGGTGATGCATTTAATGGCTTCTTAACTGCCTTGTAGTGGATTCTTTGGTGGCTGATTTCGTGGCTAGATTGCACGTGAAGTGTCCTGGACCTTTGGTGACCACGTAATGGGAGATTCGTCGGGTTGTGAAAGAGTGGCATGGTAAAATCTCAGTTGGATATCCAAGCTGGCCGTGAGCTAAACGTTGGTGGCTGTGGTAATAACTACCATAAATGAGATTGTGATTGTAAAATATTTGTGTCTCAGTGGATTTTTCTCCATCGTTGATATGGTGTTGATCTCGGTTTTTTGGTTTAATGAAACCCCAGCATTGAAATGCTCCATTACTCCAAACTCAGTTCATTTTGCGAATAAGGTGGGGAGGTCGGCAGACTCTCGACCCTTTAGGGTTTTGTTGGAGGTTCTTTCAAGGTTTTGAAACCCAGACCTCGCTATAACAGTGTTTCTCAGTGGTTCTTGTCAATGCACAAGTTTTGTTTTGAAGGTGAAGCTCGTTCATGCAGTTTTCTTATGAACTGAGGTAATGCTATGGTTTACAAGTTCAAAGGTGAAAGCAACAGTTGTGTCTGTACATGATTTGTACTCTACTTGGAATCGAAAGTGGGACTTCTTACTTTTATGGTCTGTGTTAAAGAGCCCGTTGTATGCAACCGTGCTTCCACAACTCGCAGGTGATGTAATATTATCACACAGTTTTGTAAAAATAATTATCGTTGCTTTTTAACATATGATTTTAAATTTTTAACCATTCGTTGCATCACTTTTGAATTACAGGTGATACTCTTTCTCAGCAATGGTTACAACTTGAAAAGGATGGTGATGGCTTTTGCCTGAACTCCAGGTAAGCCTTGAAGACATCTCATGGTTATCTAGAACCATGGGGGACTTGTTACTGCGCGCGTTTTGCTTCTTTTTAGCAGTGAGTTGGTAGTTTATGAATAGCTTTCGTGCCGAATTTTTAATGAGGTTTTTAGAACTTGTTTGTATTAATACTTGAGCCATAAGGAATTTTCGTTTCAAGGTCCACGACCCTTGAGCTACGGCTCACATCGGCTTCACAATGTTTCGTCTTGACTACTATATGTTGGTTTTTTTTGAAGAAATAAAATAGAGGTTGTTTTCGAAATACTCGTTTGATAATAAAATCTTTATTTGTTAAGAAATGTTTACAAAAATGGTTTGTTGGGAAACTAACTTCTGGTTTGTAACCGAGTAGTTGTGGGGTTTGGACCCTTAACCTGTAACTCGTATTTTCTTAACGAAATCATGAGTTTGCATACGTTTTTACTATGGATAAAATGTTTATCAGTTGTAAAAGTATTCGTCTCTTCAGAAGTTAGGTCTGGAGTTTATCAAAATCTTTGGGCAAAGCTCGTTTTCTGTTCATAAGGAAATGTAGGGTTTTTGGTTGTGCTTTCCAGGCCGTAAGGCTAGTTGTAAACCCTACTATAAATATTTACTATGTTGATTTTGCTAAGGGTTTAACTCCCTATCGTGTTCTGCTCTTGTTTTTGTAGAACGAAAAGAATTAAAAAAAATAATGAAAAAGTTAAATACTATTTAGTATTAGGGTTTGACCCTTAAGCTATTCGTGGATTTTGAATTATACGTATCCTATGTTTTCTTTGGATAACAATAGTGATAAGATAATTCGATAAAGAATACTTTGTTTTACGAGTATGATAATAGAAATTCTTTGCTATAATAATACTTAGGTCATTGATAAGAGATTTATTGTAGGGTTTCGATGTTGACAGTAATGAGATGTCACACCTATTTTGACATGTTTATAAGATATATATATAAAGTTTACTGCGAGCAATGTTTGTATTTATGCAGGGAGATTTGATAATCTAAAAGAGGCTCTGTGGAATTTATTTGGTTTTACGAACTATTACTGCTATAGTTTTGAAAAGAAAATACTTAGAATGCCATTTCTGTTTATAATAATGATAGGATTTGGTTTATTGTATTTTCTGTTTATAATTCAGGATGTTGAGTTTAAATTAACAATACTATAGTATTGAAATGACATGGCCCTATTTATAAGATGAATCATTTGATCTTATCCATTTCGTATAATCATTCTGATCTACTCTAATTATCCTTTCCTGTACTACAGTACGGCATTTAGAAAAAATTCATGGAAAAATACAGGAAATAAATTTTCATTCAATCTACCTTCTATTTTATCATCTATTTTGGTCAGTTAAAATAAATAAACTTGCAGCGCTGTAATATTAACAAAAATACATTTTCTCTAATCTAATAATTGAAATTAATATATATAACGGCATTTAGATCAATAATATGGTTTGAACAGAATTAAATAAGATAACACAAGTTGAACCTGGAAACTGTAGAAGAAGAAACAAACAACCAAAGGAGCCTGTTCCACCCAACCAATCTCCTGAAGACAGCCAAGCTACTTGTCTTAGGACCCATGAGCCTATTCACTGAACCACTAGGGTGAAGATGCTGTGTGGAATAATGGAATAAATTCCCTTGCAACTCAGCAGTAGTACTTAGCAGTAGCACCTCCTTCCTTTAGCAATATTGAACTCAGCAATGTGGCTGCACTAGTTCAGAATACAGTCTTGTTTCACTCAAACACATCTAACTTTCCCCTCATCAAATCTCTTGTGCTCAGAAATTATCACAAGGTAAGAATGAACAACCCCCTGCTGAATTTGATGGATAGATAAATAGTATGCCTAGGTCTTTTGGTCAGTTTATTTCAGTAAATGAGCCACTTGCTTAGTTCCACTTTCTTGGCGAACATGACCACAAAAGTGGGGAATTTTCCCCCTGCAACAGTTAGAAGTGAGTTGAGGATGCTACCAAGTGTCAATTTGCTCTCCACCACAGTCCATTCCCCCTAGTGGGTCAGTGAACACTCATTCAACAGTATCCTTTGGATATTTGTCTCCACTTTTATTTATAAATAATAAAATATTCAAAGTAATTAATTACAGTCATCCATGACCTCACTTGGTCAATAGTCATAAACCTTTACAATATAATTAAAACATAATGTTTTCTCAATAATATAAAATGTCTAGAACTTGGGTATGTGACAGGTGGTCCATGAATTCTTTTCATAATTAATATTAGACCACATCAATTGCCAAGATAATGCTCTAATACTGTTGTAATGTCCATTTTTAAGAATTTTATTAAAAGGACCAATTTTTCACTTTTTCCCCAATTTCGACCTTTGACTAGTTTTGATGCATAGTTCTACAATTTGCCCCAAATGCTCCCAAATATTCTGAGAAGGTATATGGATGATGTTATAACATAAATATGTTTTTAATGGATGTTTTTGGACCTTTTAAATACTTCTGCAAATCCTCTTTCAATTTTGGCCAATGTACGGAACTTTACTAGTAATTTCCCTTTGACTAGTATTGGTTTATAAGTCTCCAATTGGCTCCAAATGCCTCTAAATATTCAGTGAAGGTGTATGAATGATATTTGTACTTGATCATGATGTTCATGGATGATTTATGACCATAAAAATACTTCTGCAAACTTTTTTAAGATTCTGGACAAAGTATGGAATTTAACTAGCAATTTGGGGTTCAAATCCCCCCAGGGTAAGTACTGAAAATGACTCTCCAAATGCCTCCAAACTCACTCGAAATTATGAAAAGATGTAGGGGATGTATGAAGTACATTATTTAGGTCTCATGTGCATCATTAATCAATTATTAAGTCTGTTCTAACCTTCTCCCAAACAATAGAAAAAATCATTAGTTCGACCTTGGGGGAAATAGCATGAAATCTTCTTCAAATAAAATAAAACTGAGCAAGATGGCTCCAAATGATTAAGTGTTGAACATGTAACTTGTAATACTCATAAATGGAAGTCCATACATCATAAATATATCAAATAAATATTCTTCCATTCGAAATCATCATCAATACATTGGCATACATCAATCTAGTGGGGGAATGGTCACTGTTTTCTCATTAATAATCCATTTTACATATAACCACTTGGTATTTCGACCTGAAACTTTCTGGAGATGAATACAAGAGTATATTAATCATATTAAAACATAAATAGATCATGAGAAGCTCTCCCAAAGAGTACAAGAGCTCACCAAAAATGCCCTCCCTCAAGGGTCAAGAATATGCCATCAAAACTGGAAATGGTTGAGAGAGTGTGTTTCACTAGAAGAAACCATGAGCTGCCATGTAGCTTACACCTACAAATAAACACTCCATTAAAGCTACAAATGAAAGGTCTGAATGGACTTTCCAATTACCAACTTGGATGGGAATATTTCACCCTTGAAATTGGCTAAGGCAAGAAACTAGTCATCCACTAGCTCTCCCTCTTCACAAATGCAATTGAAAATTTCTCAAATGATCAAAATTTGGTTTCATTATTTGTTATTGACATTTATAAACTTCTAATTTCCTCCATGGGTCGAATTCCTTCCAAGAGACTTATGCCGACTCAAGTTGGGAAGATATTCCAAAGAACGCCACTTGTACAACAGTTCCTAGTCTTCCACTTCCACCAAATCACATGTGGAAGCATATTAGCTGTCCTAAATCCCTTGAGAGCCCTCTTGGAGGCTATTTTAGCCCTGACATGTCATATATGTCATATTTCAGCCTTCAGGTCTGATTTGTTTCATAGGTGTCATAGCATCTTCATCGTTGTTGTCATAGAGCTAGGGAATCTAGCCCAATTGTCTCACTAGCTCCAAATTGCCTCTTCCTCTTCCATGGGAGTTACTCTTCCTCTACATTTCGTCCTTGGGTGAGTCATGCAATTAATAATACCTTTTTAACTCCCCCAACTATGTTACCATTCACCTTTAATTTGAATTAGTGAGAGAATGATGCCAAGTGTAGTGGGGAAATCTAGCCATATGTGGGTCCCCCCTTCCTCCATGTGTCTTCATGATCAAATGCCACTTTGATTTTCACTTGTATATATTTATTTAGCTCCTTTATTAAATATTTATGCCATCCTAATGTTCAAACATCATTTATTATTCCCCTTATTCCAAATCCCAAAGCTTCCACCCCAAACCTAGGAAACTAGTAATTTTCCTCCTTGGCAATTATTTGACCCTTAGAATCAATTTGACAAACTCTGATGAATATGTCCAATGTGCTTATGCCATTGTGACCCAATGCCAATTTGGGACATGACAAACAATCAGTTCAAACATATTTGACAATAGAGGTAGAATATATGGTTGTTGCTGAACCAATGAAAGAGATAGTCTTGCTCAGGAATATACTTGAAGATTTGCAGGAGAAACAAGAGAACTCCACGCCCTTATTGATCGAAAACACTTATGTAATCAAGTTGTCCAAGAATCACAAATTCCATGATCAAACCAAGAACATCAACACGAAGTACCATTTGATTTGACATCATGTAGAGGACAAGTTCATCTACGACATTGTTCCACGAACGAGAAAATTGCAGAGATATTCACTAAAGCACTTGGACAAGAAAAGTTTGAAAGGTTTAGAAACATGCTCATACTTATAAACACCCCTTCAGATTAAGGGGGGAATGTTGGAAACCTAATCCTACAAGATTATGTTTCCATAAGTAATTTTGTAAATATTGTAAATACCTTTCAGTTTACTAAAAAGAATATGGAGAGTCTCCTTGGACTCCAATGGACCTCTTGAAAGTTGAATCCTAAGAGACAATCCCAATGTATAAATAAAGTTTTTTGATCAATGAAAAATTAGCAGTGGATTTATTCCTCTCTGCCACTCAATAATACAAGCAATTTTCACTATAGCATTGTTTCATCTGGGGAGCCTCGTGAGATTTATCTCTTTGGATGTGATCCACTTAAATTCAATGCAACCCATGAGATTATTTAACAACTTCGTATAAAAATGTGTGAAATTACTACATGATATTTTGGCGTATATCCTCAATAAAGATAAATTTATGGTCTTGATAGAATATATGAAAAAACAACCTTGCAAATTCAGATAACAATTCAATGACCTGACAAAAAACTTGTGTGAGATTATGCATCCACATGTAGTTATCAAACATATATGTTGAAGACATGTACCTTCAAATCAGTTAAAATATGGTTGCAATATCGCAAGGGATGAATTAAGAATTTTAAACTAATTTCTATTAAAACATTAGTAATATGTAACTTGAAAATTGTGGTGATCATGTTCCTTGAGACTCGTTGACTCACAAACACCCCTTCGAAATAAGGAGGAAATGTTGGAAACCTAATCCATAGGTTTCATGTAAATATTGTAAAAATTGGTTTATTCAATGACATGTGAATTACAGGTACCTTTGAAATGAAAAGGCCAAAGGTCAACCTTGGTTGCATAAGTAAGACATTTCTCAATGAAATATCATTCCTGGGAGTTATTCTACATCACTATATGTTGAAATCTCAGATAAAGAGTTATTCCACATCACTAGAGCCCTTTCATGTAACTACCAATATAATTTAAAGCATAAACAAATAGAACCCAAATTCCATTAACACAACTTAATCTCTGTTATTGTAACTTCAATGAGCGCTACTCCCTTATTGATCAACAACAATTCTGTAATCAAGTTGGCCAAGAATCCTAGATTCCATGATCGAACCAAGCACATATACACAAAGTACCATTTGATTTGATATCATGTAGAGGCCAAGACAGATCATCTACGACATTGTTGTTGATTAAAGTTGTCATTGATGCCAACAGTGCATTGTAAGGGTTTGTTGAGTCTTGGTGCCCCTTGTGGAGCCCCTGAGGGTTAGTGCTTGGCTTGTGGTTGTCTGTGTCAAGAGGAGACCTTTTGACTTTGTCCAAGCCCAAGCTTGATGCCCTTGAAGGCCTTGGGACAATGCCAAAATACCTGGCTACCCATTAACTTGGTTAAGTACCCCTAAGTTGCATCTTGGTCCCATTGAGTCCATTGTTGTATCCCTTGCTCTTAGTTGTCTTTTGGTTGATGATCTATGTGCTACTTGTACTTGATGTGGTCCTTTTGTTGATTGATGGTTGGATGATGTGGTAGTTTGGTCCTTGGAGCCCACATACTTGCCCTTACACTTTTGCATATGTTGAAGCTTGGTTGATGATGATATCCTTGGGTTTTGAACCCACACTTGATGGTCCTTGGAATTTGATGTCATAGAAATCCATGTTCTTGACAGGTACAAATGACCCATTCTGTAGTCATTTGTTTAAAATGGTATACTTGATATGCCCTTGATTGAAGACCGTCGAGATGCACACACGTATCCACAATAGAGTTGGCCATAAGCCCATAACTTTGTTAAAGCACTTGCACTTGATGATATGAAGTCCTTGCTTGATGATCATAGTCAAAGAAGCTCTTGCTTGTTGGTCCTTAGCCTACAAAAGCGTTAAAGAAGTCCTTATGTTCATAACCCTTGAAGCGCTCTAGTCATGCCTTGAAGCCCATACACCAATGATCACATTGACCATGCACTTGACATATGAATGAAGAAGCCCTTGGTCAAAATAATGATTCCCTTAAACCCTTGGGCCCTCATATTGGCCATAAGCCCACAAGTTTGTTGAAGAAGCCCTCATGAAGTCCATGATGTGGAAATGAATCCCATAAAACCCTCATGCATGTGAGTTAATCCCTTACCATTGGTTGAAATGGCATAAGATCTTGGTAAAAAAAAAAAAAACCCTAGCATTTAACTTGAATTACAAATGGTCCTATGTAGAAGCCCCTTTTAAAAATCATTAAATAATGAATTAAGTCACTTTAATACCTTTGTGAACAAAGTTAACCTACTAGAAGGGAAGTCGGTGGGCATAAATACTAAAAAATAAAGTTTTTAAATGTTTAAAATATCCCATTACAAGTCAGCCTGGTAAAATAATTTAAATTAGTTTTTTATAAAATCTAACTATAAGTCGGTCAGTCTTTAATTTAAAATTTAAATCCACCTTCAACTAGGTCGGCCCAAAAAAAAACTATTTTTTGGGGGAAAATGTGTATAAATACCAGTCAACGCCCTCATTCATCTTTGTGATTTTCGGTGCTGGTTTTTTAGCTCTGAATTTCGGGTACAATGACTGTGACAGCCGCAGGAGTAGCAGGTGATCTCTGAGTTCTGAGTTCTGAGTTTTTACATGGTTTGAAATTTGAGGGGAATGAACTGTGACAACCAAGCTCTGATTTTCTGATTTTCTGTCATCTTTGAGGAAATTTGGTGGTAAAGAAAAGGTTACTATAGCAGCAAGGAGCAGCAAGTACATTACACTTCTTTTATTTTTTTGGAAAAATCAGTGAGCTACAACAGAGATATTTTCCTATCTGTTTTGAGGAGACCATAGTCCTAATCTCCACTAGTCACAAGTCTAAGTTGTTGAAGGAGTTAGGTCACAATTTTATAAAGTTTGCAGCAGTCCAAGGTTTGTGAAGTTGCTTACACTAGCATGTCTTCTTTTCAAGGTATGTTAGTATACATTGGTATGATAGTGACTACACAGTAGCATACTGTGATATGATGACTTGGTATGATAACTACAAAGTGATACATGCATGAGACGTTTACACAATGATATGGTATGCATGCCTAGTGATAAGCTAAACTAGCAACACAAAATGATTACAAAGTATGATCAATAATGATATATTTACACAGTGATGAAATATTTACACAGTGATGATATATTTACACAGTAATGATATATATGCTTAGTACACAGTGGTATGCTCAGTTTACACAGTATGTATGTTTAGTCTACGTAGAGTCATATACTCAGTGAAATGCACAATAAAACATATATTCTCGGTGATGATAATACAATTGAACCAATGAGCATACATTGATATGTTAGGTGGTTACTTATGATGTACATGTTCAGTGATAAATTATACAATGCTCAGCTTGTATACACAGCAATAGTACCTATGCTCAGTGTTTTATACAGTGTTATGATATGAACAATGATGACTCAGTAGTACACAATAATTTATATAGCAATGACACATATGCAGTGATGTTTGATGATGCCTACATGTATGCTCAACTTGATTACACAGTGATATGATGTTTACACAGTGATGAGATAGAAATGTTACATAGTGATGTGCTAGAGATGTTACACAGTAATATTCTCAGTAGTGTGTATGATCAGTAATGGACACAGGATTATATATGCTCAGTGATGTATGCAGTGATATATAGAAATAATGATGCAATGATCAACAGTGGTAATAAGCAACAAGTACATTGATTCGGACGAGTAGGTTACATGAGCAGATTCCTTAACTCGGATTGGCTAAGTTGTATGAGTAGTTGGCTTGACTCAGGTGGATTGAGTCTGTTATACAGTTGGTTAGACTCAGATTGATCGAGTCGGATGATGGGAGAAACAGATTGATTGGTGCAAACGGATTGATTGGTCAGTTGATGAGTAGTGTGGCATAGTTGTGATGAGCATTGGTCCGTTGCTATGCAGTGACATTGGTTGTGCAGTGTGATACAGATTGTGCAGTGTGGTACAAGTGTTGGTTAACAGGTCCACAGGATCAGTGCGGTTGTGATTCAACAGTATCTATCTTCATATCAGGGTGGTAGGACAGCGCAAGGAAATCGAGGGAGCTAAGGCTTCCTTCAGGTTGTAGCCTGTAAATCAGGGGGTTGTAGCCTCCTTCCAGTTGTAGCTGGAGAATTGAAGTCTTTATAGCAAAGGGGGTTGTTGCCTCCTTCTAGTTGTTGCTGGTAAATTATTATTATAAAGGCTTCCGTGGTTTTTCCCCCAGGACTTGGGTTTCCACGTAAAATATTGTGTATTGTGTTTTGCTATGCTTATTATGTGATGATGATATGATGACATATGATGATGATGATATAATGATAATGTGATAATGCATTAATGAATGATTTACTCTGCATAAGATTGAACAAGCTGTTGTTGATTGTTAAAGTTTAAAAAGTAATAAAATCTATACACACTGTTCACCCCCCCCCCTCTTAGTGTGCTCGGTGTGTCCAACAATTGTTCCACGAACGAGAAAATTGGAGACATCTTCACCAAAGCACTTGGACAAGAAGAATTTGAAAGGTTTAGAAACATGCACATACTTATAAACACCCCTTCAAATTAAGGGGGGGAATGTTGGAACCCTAATCCTACAGGATTAGGGTTCCATAAGTAATTTTGTAAATATTGTAAATACCTTTCTGTTTAATAAAAAGAAGATGGAGAGTCTCCTTGGACTCCAATGGACCTCTTGGAAGCTGAATCCTACTTGAGACAAACCCAATGTATAAATACATGTTTTTTATCAATGAAAAATTAACAGTGGAGTTATTCCTCTGAGGTTGCCACTCAATAATATAAATAATTTTCACTATATCATTGTTCCATCTAGGGATCCTCGTGAGATGTATCTCTTTGGATGTGATCCACTTAAATTCAATGCAACCCATGAGATTATTTAATAAGTTCATATAAAAATTTGTTAAAGTACTACATAATATTTTGGTGTATATCCTCAATAAAGATAAATTTATTGTCTTGATAGAATATATGAAAAAACAACCTTGCAAATTCAAATAACAATTCAATGACCTGACAAAAAACTTGTGTGAGACTATGCATCCACATGTAGCTATCAAACATATATGTTGAAGATATGTACCGTCAAATCGGTTAAAACATGGTTGCAATATCACAAGGGATGAATTAAGAATTTTAAACTAATTTCTATTAAAGCATTAGTAATATGTAACTGTAAATTGTGGTGATCATGCCTTGAGAATTGTTGACTCACAAACACCCCTTCAAATTAAGGAGGAAATGTTGGAAACCTAATCCATAGGTTTCATGTAAATATTGCAAAATTAGTTTATTCAGTTACATGTGAATTACATTTACCTTTGAAACCAGAAGGCCAAAGGTCAACCTTGGTTGCATAAGTAAGACATTTCTCAATGAAATATCATTCATGGGAGTTATTCCACATCAATATATGTTGAAAGCTCAAATAAAGGGGTAGTAAAATAAAATAATGGCATTTACTAACTATTAAATTTATGTATCAATAACATATTACATTGCCCTTTGACGTTTATAAAGACATTACATCTTCACTTTCAAGTTTTTATTTTCATGAATTAAATATCAATAGGTTGTAAGTTGACAACCCTTTGTTTCCAATGATGTGGAATGATCCTCGCATTGTAATTGACGAGCAACTTTTTTTTAAATGTTTTTTTGCAGAGGAAATGATTTAATGCTCTTTTATGATGGGATAGAAAGGTCTTACAAGACAATGAAGGCTTTAAATTGCAAGCAATTATATTTGTTGATTGAATAATCCTTAGTGAGCATATTGATGATTTAGTGAGCAAAATATTCTACCTCCAGTCTCTGAACTAGATTGGAAGAATAATAATTTATAGATTAGAAGAATAATAATTTTGATGGAAAAAAAGAATAATAATTTTGACTCAACATTTCTAGAATAAGGTCTTGCATATAATATTTAAAAAAAAAAACTAAATTCCAAAATAAATTTACAATATTAAATAGATATGCTTAGAGGTTGAATATTTATTAAACATAATCAGTGTTAAAGTGGAGAGTCTTGTAATTATTCAACCTCCCTTGGAGAGTTTAAGCCATTATGTGTTATTATATAGAAGATTAAAAAAAGGACTTGCACTATGAAAACACACTATCTTGCAACTCAATTTGAAGGGGTTGTTAGCATTGAGTTAGTACAAACATTGTTATTTATGTTATCAACTAATTTATTCATATGCAACTTTTTTATTTTATTGCAAGTATATGGTATTTATTGTTGTGGATTATTGTTTCTTTCAATTTCATATGTTTATTACCATGTGCTCATTAACTTGGTTTTGAGACAAAGGTGGAACTAGGATGTCCATGGCTATGTTGTAGGGCTATTTGATCTCTCATATTGTATGAGTTGTGATTTGTGTAATATCACATTTCAATTTCAATTTTACTTTTTAAACGTTCCTAGTACTAGGATTCACTTTTTGTATTTACTTCAAAAGTCTTGCAAAATTTGCAACATAAATATAAAATCATAAAACCATAAAAATGAATCCAATGGGAGGATCCATCAATTAAGGTGGGAACCACATTTTGAGAATTTTATCCCTATGGATCTATGTGCATTGGCAAGGGTAAAAGTACTACATCTACAAGTTCTTGGCCATACCTAGAGTTACTACATTCACATGGGTGAAAACTCTTTGAACATTCACATGAGTGAAAACTCGTTGTTCAAGGTCCATCTGGGTTACAAATTTATCAATAAATTGAAACCTCTACCCTCTATTTTCTTAAACTTGAGTTTACTAATGGTGTTGCAGAAATTTTCATAGAAGTACACATTCTCACAAAATCTTCACTGAAACCTTATTACCATTATGCTACCAAAGTTATCCTTGATATCATCACTTCAGAAGAGGAAAAACTGCTAAAATTGTAGTTGAGTCAAAGAGAAAGCTCTATTTAAGGAAAGAACCCCCAAAGAAAGTATGGAACACTACCCTCAAAACTCTTCAAGATGAACTTTTCATTTTGTTTATAGCTTTGAATATTGGTGATAATACAAAGATCTCATTTTCTTATCTCCCAAATAGCTTATTATTGTTTGCATGCATTTTTAATGGATTTTTGTGTTGAATGATTATAAAATTCACATGGGTAAGAAATAGTCAAATTACTTTGCTTCTTGTCATGTTTGGAGGACCATTGAAAGGTTGAATCTCTATCTAGATCCTCTATCTAGATCTTTCCTCTTGCTCAACATCAAGATTGCCAATTATGCAAGTTCTCCAAGCTTTGCTTCACTTTTCTTTATTCACTAATGTGACTTGTTTACTTGGTTGAGGATAGAGAAAGTTACACTTTCCTTTTAAGTTTTCATTGGTGTAACTTGTTTCCTTGCCTAGGGATAGAGAAAGGTAGTTTCACTCTTTCTTTTTTTCTCTCTGCACTAATAATCCAAAACATTGTAGAGCACTAATTTAGTCAACCTCTGCACAAACTATCCAACAACACACCATTCATTAGATTACATAGAGTTCTGCCAAAGGCATCCAACCATGGCATGTGTAAAGCTTATTGCTAAAAGATGCAATATTGAAATATTAACTGAGATTTCCCTATAACATAAACTAGCCTTCTAGCTAGGAGGGGTCCCAAAGCACTTTGCTCCTATAGTAACGGTTAACAATACTAGTTTCATAAACCTCCTCCCTCATCCCAAGCATCCCTAACCAAGTTTTGCATTTTTATGATCCCTTACAAATAATTTTAAGAGGGAAAACCTACCAAGGTGTTTCTTTGCCTCTATATCAATGAATTCCTATACATTGCTCGCAATATTGCCAATCAATTCCCTACAATAGGAATTGTATGCATTCTACAAGCCTACAACTACTTGGCTCATATTTCCCATTCTCTGCAAATTGGTTCCTACTTTCTTAAGAGTTTTAGATATTATCATGATCCAAAACAAAAATAGGCATTTCTTAATACAAACACTACTTGTATTGCAAACTATTTTCTACTTTCTCAAGAGTTTTGGACACTATCTTGATCCAAAATAAAAGACACGTTTCGTAATATAAATAATAACTTAAATAATAATTTGTATTACAAACTATTAATAGACCTCAAGATACAAAATATACAGGGTTCTCATTGAGGATTAGTTATCATAAAAACCAACTTAAGGAAGATTAGATAACTTGAAGATTTCCACTATGGAATAGTTGAGTAAACATTTCCACCATCTTCGTGTAGGGAAGAATGGTGTTCTTTCTACCTGAAGATCATGGAAACCTTATTTCAAAATTCAAAAAGCAGTACATCGCTTTTGTTGAAAAGTCACCTATCCCTACATTAATTCTATTCTGATACATGTAACTGTCAGTACCAAAACAAAGAGCATGTTTTGAATGGAAAAACAATAAAGTTAGAACAAGAAAGTTCAGATCACCAACCAAAAAAAGGACAGGAGAAGCATTCTCAATCTGGGTACACTCTTAGACATCAATTCAAGTGAGTTTAAACATTCTCAATTTGGGAACACTCTTCGACATCAATTCAAGCGAGTTACGTTGACAAATACACTGAGGCAAGCTTTCCACATTGAATCTTCATGCCAAGAAAGGGTTATGGCAGTCTTTCATGCAAGGACATGATCAAACATCAAAACCTTGTAAGAAGCTTGTCATATGCAGTTTGAGATCTAGGACATAATGCTGATATTTAAGTCCAAAACACATTATACTAGAGCCCTTTCATGTAACTATCAAGATACTATAAAGCATAAGCAAATAGAACTCAAATTCTATTGACGCAACTTAATCTCTGTTATTGCAACTTCAATGAATCTCTAAGAATTTCAACCTGTGATTCTATTCCCTAAGTTTGCTGAGCTTTTCACAAGATACAAATGTCATGCATTTATAATTAATACTTACCCGTCTTCACATCCATGCAGAACTTTTTTCTTTGTTAATAGAACTGGAAAAAATAGCTCTGCAACCGCCACACATTATGTGCATATTTTCTTTATTAACATTTCATATACAAGGTTGAGTGCCTCACTTTGTATATATATAGTAAATAGGCGCTTCATACATCACATAAAATAATACCAATGTATTTGTAAGAATTCCTTGTATGACATTTTGAAAAATAGATTAATAATAAATTGCAATTGACATAAAAGCAAACAAACTTCAAAAGCGTGACTCTACTCTGAAATTCGGCTCTCCAGAATATGATCTTATGGTGTTTAAAGGGCCTGTGCCTGAAGTAATCCATTTCTGATCTGCTCAGCAACATCACGAACTGCACCAGGTCCATGGGGGATGAATACTGCTGATGACTTTGATGATGCTCCTATCTCTTTCATTGTATCGAAATACTGTGTAACCAAGACCATGTCCATTACCTCTCTTGCAGTTGTCCCAGGCACATTGTCTGAGAAAGCAAGTACACTTTCCCTAAGGCCATCCACAATTGCTTGCCGTTGACGAGCAACACCCAATCCAGATAAATACTTTGCTTCTGCTTCACCTTCTGCTCGTTTGATTTGCAAGATTTTCTCTGCCTCAGCTTTGTCATTTGTTGCTACCCTCATTCTCGCGGCTGAAATCAAAATTCAGATCACTAATTATGAGAGTAAGATGGAAGATAATGTGAAAGAGAAGTGAGAAAAAATTAAACGATTAACTTAAGAATATACAAAAATGCAAGTTCATGACACATGTTTTCGCGAGGTTAACTTTTAAGAAGATATCACTTTAAAGCAAATACAGCTGATCAAGTTTTGATCCCTGCTATCAAATGATGATAAATCTGTACCAGCGAGCTATCCATAAATACACAAACATACCAAAGAACCTCTTTAAATAAAAGAGATCACACTGTTCCCCAAAGAGCAACTATTACTTTATTTTAACGGCAAGAAATTAACTTTGATGTACTTGCAAATAAATAATTCCATTATGACTTCAATATTGCAGAGAATTCTTGCCTGCATTTATTTCATTCATTGCTCTCTTCACAGTTTCATCAGGCTCTATATCAACAATGAGAGTTTGCACTATCTGAAATCCATAGTTTGTCATAACCTGTATCCAAATAGAAGACATGATTGTGGAGAACACTAAAAACTTCTTTTAACAAAAACAGAACAAAACCATCCACAAAATTAAGAAAAACAATTCAATGACCTTAGAAGATGTGAATGATTTACAGGCATTTTCCCCACTGAATATAAAGCAATAAATATGCAAGTATTTTTGAGTTGGTATTTAACCTCAAAATAAAAGCATAGGCCAAACATGAAATGAATTTCACTGCTTTACCTTTTCAAGTTCCTGTTCAACAGCTTTAGCAACATGATTCTTTTGCTCAAAAAATTCATCCAAGTCCATCTTTGGGACGCTTGCCCGAATGACTGTACATGAAAAGATGCACATGAGCTCAAATAGTAGTGCAACAGTTGTGTGAAACCAGAAAGGTCTTGTAACAATGGAGAACCCAAACTGTATATTACTATATAGAGAGTCATCATATTGACTAACTGCTTATTTAACCTCAATTTACGCCTCAGTTAACAAGTTTTCTTCTTTCAATCAAAGCTTAGAAACCATTGTTTCTGATCTTTGTCTAGGATCTATCTTTGCAAAATATATGAAGCATAACAAACAAATTCAAATATTTATTGTTAATTCTTCTTAACGATGGTCATTCCATTCTATCTGCTTTAGCGAATTAGAAAATGGAAATTTTTAACTAATGCAGAACAGAATATAAGTATGAATGTTCAGGAAAGTCACAAACACAGATTAGTGGATACAAATTGCCATAGTTTCCTAGTAAGATGACAAGGCATATATGGATCTTCTCAATTCTGTAAGCAGGCTAAATTTATACTGTGAACAGAATCAAGTTTGCGGCCAGCAGCATAAGCTTGGGACTATGTTCGTAGGAATGGTTCTGAAATCTACCATCAAAGACATAAGCTTGGATCTGCTCCCTTGTATTGCTAAGCTTATAAAAAGCATCCACTGCTTTCTCTAAAATGGCACGGTATTGCACAGATGCAACTACAGTCACAAATACATTATCCTGCAACAATAAAAGTTATCAATGCAAGATCACTTTGAATTAAAAATAAAATAAAAAGAAGATAGATATTAAAAGTCATCAATGCAAGATCACTTTGAATTAAAAATAAAATAAAAAGAAGATAGATATTCACTTTACTGTAGACACTCAAAATGTCTTAGGATATTGCATTTTAAAGTACTTCCAAAATGAAAACAAACTCATTAATAGCATGTTTATAAAGATAAAAAAGTTAAAAAAACACATAGAGTTGCCTCTTCTTTTACAATATAGGTGTGCCATATTATAGAAACAAACTGCTTACCTTTGTCTTCGTCTCACATCGCACATCCAGTTTTTGTACCCGTAAGGAAAGATGACCTCCAATTTTTTGCCCAAAAATCCATGGAAGGCAATGGCATCCTGGCTCAAGAACTTCATTAAAGCGTCCAAATGTCTCCTTCATAGCCACTTCTGACTGCTCCACTTGTATACAGCAGCATAACTGCCCCATTTTATTTATTCCTGTACCTGCTTGATAATTAGACACGATTGTCCTAAAGCATTAAAATAATTTCTATAAGCAAACAGAAAACTGGCAAATGGAATCTGAAAGATGGCAATTTAAATATGAAGTACTGCAGCCCTAGCACCTTGACCAATAAACTGGAAAACCAACTTGTAGCAGCATCTTTTGGTAAGAGGAGTTACATCCTGCTCAGTTTTCACGTATTATGCATTTGTTGAATGGATGTATTTTAAGTTAATTTCATATAAATAAAGTACATCACTATAAATGATAAGGGCAAAAAATTACCATTTTTTTTTAACATTATGTGCTTGGCTTGAAGAGCAATGGACAAGAAGATGAATTTCTTTTTCAGTTAGCCATACAGAATCAACTTTATCATGAGATGCAACAAATTAAATAATTATTTCATAAAATCAGCCAGCTTCCTTTTTATCTCCACAAAACATACACTGAGAATCTCAACTATTTTAACGGGGGTATATAGGACATTGCTATACTTAATCCAAATAGCCTACAGACCTTTAATATTCTATCCTGTATATGCCCAACCCAATGGCAGGGGAAGCTTGAACCAAACTCTTACAAGCACTTGGGAAAACCCAAGAAAATACTAAAGGACACAACCGAGAACGATCAACAACAAATCAATTGAAATCTGTGTCAACTTCTTTCCTTTTAGATCTTGTTTGTTGCACCCATACCCATACGTGAACCCACAGACCCTAGTAACTATATTGATGTCCAAGCATCCATATTTACATAGATCCAAGAGTACAAAAGCTATATAATTATATATAGAGAATGCATACTATCCATGTTTAAGTCAATCACCAACCTTGACGGCAATTGAAAAGATTTATGGGTAATGAGAAATAAGGATGCATCTCTTAGTTAAGATGTAAGACTATATGGCTGCACCCATGTTTGTTAATTTTAAATCATGGTAAGCAGATTCTGCACTTCAAAAAACACCGTAAACATTGGAAAATTAAAAATGACAACTCTTATCAAAACTGTAAATTTTGAATGTCAGATTTTACAAACACACAGATGACTCAACATCATTGCAGCACCAATCACATTTCTATCTATTAACTCAGAAAATAGAAATCTCAATACCTCAAAGCTCAACTGTCAAACTCACTTAAACGTATAAATGGTCTACCCTCTCTCTCCTTTATAGAAGAGATGTCTAGGGTTACAATGCATGTAAACAGAGTACATACTAAGTGGATGCTTAATATGACTGTATCAAAAGTAAAACCCTAATCACCTTGGATACAGTGCCCAGTATGTACGAGTAATTTGCCTAGAATAACATACCCACCACCCGTGAAGTAAAGCGCCTCACTGTCTTGGAACTCCTGCTCTCGTAGAACAGCACTTAACTCAAGAGAATAAAGAGCCTAAACTAGAACAAAAAAACACTTCTAAATAAGGAAAACTTGAAAAGCCATCACTTTAAAGATAACAACTCTAAAACTAGCACTTGCATGCATGTACCTCTACTTCTAATTGTCTGTAACAGATGTTGCACCCTCACTAAACCTTCTATGCTGTGATTTTAACCATGCACCAACCACATCCACTGCAATATGCACAGGAATCGAGGATGCACTAATTCTGCCAAGTGCACCAATCTGCTAAAGCTGCTGAAGAATCTTCTCCTGTTGAAGATTACTCTAATAGGGAATCTGCTACTGATGTCGATGAAGAACAGTGACTAAGGCAACAGGTAAAACTAACACTCCCTCCTTGCAAGAAAAGTGTTCACCACCAAACCAAATCTCCCCTTCAACATCTCAAAAATTTGAGTAATTCCTTTGCTCAAGTAAGACTTCATTAGAAATTGCATGCTCAGAATCAATCACTGATTCCATATTGGGATTTGGAACCGTCTCCCAGACATCAGATAGCTCTGTTATGGCATCCAACCATACCTATTCTACAGCTGCTTCTTTACAACTGGAAGGTTTTGTCATATGAATATAAGTCTTCAATGCAACATGAGTTGGAAACTTCTTAGGAGGATTACTCACCTGAAATGTAGCTTTAGGTGCTCCCACTCTTTCCTATGCCTCTTGCAATGTTTGGGTAAGCCATCTCAGTTTCCTGATTGAACTGGATGGTACTAGAGAATCTGTTACTTCACCCGAACCTTGCTGATCTAAACCTGATTTCTACTCTTTTGCAGATCATTTTTTGGGACAGCAAGTTTTTCTCCCTCCTCAACCCCTGTTGAAGGCTCCTAATACTTAGAGGACCATGTATCCTCATTAAAGTTCACATCTTGTCTTACCACTGCCTTCTGTTGTGATGGAAGATAGATCTGGTAAGTCTTGGAGGACTCAATATATCCAATAAAGATACCTTTCATGCTAAAAGGTTCAAGCCTAGAACTCTTCTCATCAGGAATATGAGTGTACACAAGACAACCAAAAACTTGAAAGTATGATACTTGTGGTTTCTCACCAGTAAAAGCTTCTTCTAGTGTCTTGTCCTTCAATATCCTGTGAGAACATATGTTCAAAATTTATACAATTGTATCGCATGCTTCTACCCAAAGATACATGGGAAGATCAAAATCAAGAATCATAGTAGCTTTGGTTGTCTCTATGATGGACCAGTTCTTGCTCTCAACAACTCCATTTTTTTGAGAATGGTAAGCTGCTATCAGCTACCTCTTGATCCCTACTTTCTTGTGAAAGGCATCAAAATCCTTGGAGGTGTACTCTCTTCCATTGTCAGATTTGAGTGCCTTAATCTTCTTACCTATCTAATTCCCCACAAGAGTTTTAAACTCTTGGAACTTACTAAAGACTTCATCCTTGGTATTCAAAAAGTAAATCTAAGTTTTCCTAGAGGAATCATCAATGAAAGAAACATAATAAATGTTACCTGTCAAAGAAGTTGAATTTAGAGGTCCACAAACATCTGAATGGATCAAATCAATAATCCCTCTTGATCTATGCCCACTGCTTGGGAAAGCAATTTTGGCATGCTTGTTGGGTGCACAACCCTTGCACGCTCTATCTTCTCGATCTTGAAGTTTGCTAGTCCTTGCACCATGTCCTTCAAGTGAGGTAATGCTCCATAGAACAGGTGGTCATGTCTCTTGTGCCAAAGATCAGATAATTTGTCATTGCCATGCACCAAAGCTCCATGCTTGATCAAATCAGCAAGCAACCCATAAATGCCCACCTTCTCAAATACCTTTGGCCAAAATCCGACCATGATCCTAGTTGCAATCTCTGATAATAATGTGTTGATTATCAAACTCAACCACAAATCTAAGATCCACCATGGTTAACACTAAAATAAGATTCTTCATTAAATTAAGAACATATAAGACATCATCAATCTCAAGAACATTAGCTAGTGGCATACCAAAAGAGATTGAACCCATCTCTGAAATTGGATATGTGGCATCATCACCCAGCATGTCGGCCTCTTGCTCCTAGATTCAACTAAAAAAATGCCTTCTTGTTGAAGGTCATGTATCTAGATCATCCCCTACGCACATACCACTCTACACAAAGACAGTGTTAGTGGAAAGGAAAGAAACCATGGAGAAGGTTGTCTCAAGCTTCGACAACCCATCCACTTCTGTTGAAGCTTTTACTCCTTGCAAACTACTTCTATTGTTGATACTTTCCCTTCCCCTTCTTCTCTGAACTCTAAGAAGAATAGTGGCCCATCTTGTGGTACTTGATGCATTTCTTGTGATTCAAATCTTTCTTTCCTTCTTTCCTTGTTTCGACGACAACAAAAGTCCTCCTTCTTCTAACACCTCTGAAGTCCTCCTTTCCTAATCTTCCTAATGAGGGAAAGGTTCTAGATTTCCTTTGATCTAATTGAAACTATCTCCCTTCAACGAGACCCTTGAAGAGTTGCTAATTTAGATTCTAGGATAGGGCTCACCCTTCCAATAGGAAAACTTCCACTCCCAAATGACAATAGTAGGATGCTCTAGTGAGACTACGAGATACACTACAAATCAACTCTTCATGTAGTACTTTGGGGCAGTCCTCTATCACAAGTTTCTTCCCTTCAGCCTCGAATGGTAGGAAAGACACATCTTCAAAGGTGGATGCCTCACAGGAGTGAGGACCATAGTGTTTCCCCCTCATCCTCTATAGTTAGATCTAACGAACACCGAGGCACGTCCCCTTCCCCTTGTGGATACCAAGGCATCCCTCCAAGGTGTGTTATTTGTCGCCCTCAGTGGTTCATGTATCACTTCGGTTTTCACATTAGCACACTTTCATTTCCAAATGCTTGACTTTAGATCCTAGGTTATATCTTCTTTCTATGTTATTATATAGGAGTTATCCTATGGTCCCCCTGTGTATTGATACTTTTGTACTTGAAAGTCCCATTGACCTATTGTGGTCATTTGTTAAACATCAATAAAATAATCTTATATAACTTTGTTTCTTCTTGGATGAAATCATCCAAGAACATCTCAAAGGTGGGTAGCTTCTCACAAGAACAAACACCACAAACAATAGCTTCCTAGGATGAAGAGAACACGTTTAACGACATGGGCACCAAGTCCTCAATCTCCACCTTCACCTCAATTGTAGTGAGCTGATTTCAAAGCTCAGTGATCTTCATAAGGCAACTGGCCAGTGTGTCTATACTTACTTCTGTGTGGCAGTGAGCTTGTTCTTCAGCATCACTTTGCAAGAAATATTCACTCTGATACAAAGTGATCAAGGCATTATACATATCCTAAGCCAACTTCTTCTCACATGATCAAATGGTCCTTCATGGAATCAAGGATGATTTTCTTAGCTTTGGTTGCCTTTTTGTTGTGTTTGGCCAAATACATGGGATTGGTAGGGACTGTAACAGTGTAACCTTCTCAACAAAATGCCAAAGATCAACCTCCCCCAACAACATCTAAATTCTGCACTTCCAAGGAATGAAGTTCGCAGTGCCTTCTAACCCATCACACTCTCTAAGACCTATACTGGCCATCCTTGTAACTGCTATAACACACCCAACCAAACAAATGAGCTGGAGTAGATCAGATCAGCAACTCATCTAAGGTGCGGCGCTCCTCTCCAATCACTGGAGCACTTAAGGCATCACACCCAACAACCTCTCACAGGTCTGGAACACTTCAATCACTAAAGACTCTTGGGCATCACACCTACTAAAATCTTCTGACAAATCCCTCTCACAGGCAGCAGTCATATCCATTCTTGGAAGATTTCAGAAAGCATGCTCTGATACCACGTTAATTTCAGATCATGGTAAGCAGATTCTGCACTTTGAATAACAAACACTAAACACTAGGAAACTTCAAACTGATAACTGCTATCAAAACTGTATATTCTGAATGCTAAATTCTGCAAACACAGACAACTGAACATTATTTCAGCAAAGCAACTATTGTAGCACCAGTCACGGCTCTGTTTATTAACTCAGAAAACAGAACTTACAATAGCTCAAAATCAAACTGTCAAACTCACTCAAATCTCTAAATCTCTAAGACACATATCAATGGTCTGCCATATCTCTCCTTTATAGAATTGGAGAGGTCTAGGGATACATTGCATGCAAACATACTAAGTAATCTCCTCCTATGACTGTCAAAACCCCTAATCACCTAGGATAATGCACCCAGTTTGTATGAGTAATTTGCCTAGAATAACACACCACTGCCACTTAAGTATGGAACTCGTGGCCTCCTAGAATAGATCAACTACCATATAAGGCACTTTTCCTAAAACTGGAAATTCCCTCTAACCATGTGCCTAGTCTTAATCTGGAAAACAATTCTAGCACTGTGTTTTTTCTAAATTAAGAACAGCACTTCACTCAAGAGAATAAAGAGCCTAAACTAAAACAAAACAAACACTTCTAAATAAGGAAAAACCATCAGTCTAAAGATAGCAACTCTAAAATTGGCTCATGCATTCACCTCTACCTCTAACTGTCTGTAACTACTGCTGTACCATCACTGAAGCTTCTATGCTGCTCTTTCAACCATGCACCCACCCCATCAACTACAATCCGCACAGGGATCGAGGCTGCACTAACACCACCGAGTGCAACAATCCACAACTGCTGCAGAAGAATATACTGCAGCAGAATCTGCTGCTAAAGAATATAACGCTGAGGAATCTTCTGTAGCTGCTGAAGGAGAACAGTGACCGAGGCAATAGTTAAAACTAACAATCTTCAGAACATATAGTCCAAGAATATAAGTGGATATTAAATATTCCACTACAAAAGAAAGGCACTTTGCCTCCAGCTCATTCTCTAACTCATTCTCTAAGGACCTTCTTGGTAACGTCCTTCATAATTATCGAAAAAAAATGTGAATTAAACATAAATTTGAATCGTGAGTAAGAATCCATAGGCAACATAATCTGAGTAGACAACGCATGGAAAAGCATATGAGCACAACATGGGTATTTCTTTAAAACATATAATTTTATCATAGATGTGTCGTAGGTGGAACTAGCATAGAAGAAGACATTACTTCTCAACAACTTGTTTACGCTGCCAAGTTGTTTACAAGTCAACAACTTAGACCTCTATATTCTAAGTTCCAATGAAATATGCAGGTCCATACCAACACCCAAATTGATATGTTTTCTAATCCCCACTTTTTTCAATAGTTTACCAAACACGAAAGATCTCTATCTTTGAGAAACACTAAGATCGTTTCTTTAAGAAAACATTAGGGTCAAATTATCATCTTACTTACCAAGATGCTTTTTTAAAACGATTCCCAGAACCATTACAGTATATAAATGTCAAAACATATATTGTAACTAAGATGTATTCAAACATTGAATTAGGATCTGAGTATCAAAATAGACCACTGGAGTTTGTGAGGTGTGCAGGTTCCATGCTTTTCAAAGAACTCGATCTTTACCCATAGAGTATCTAGCCAATCTGTCTACCATCAAGCCAATCTGTCTACCATCATATACAGAAGGAATTCCCAACAATACAGGATATACTTGCATGTATCTAGTATTCATAATTATCAGAACCAGTGCCCAAAGGTATTCCCCTTCAAAGAAAAGAAACTGGATTGTGCATGTGAAAGGCAGTTTCCTATCATCTTCACCTATGTCCTCATATAATGGATACAGAATGTTAGTGTAAAATTCAGTTGCTCGCAAAGACCGTACGTTAAAGCTTTCACAATACCATAGCCCTCCTTGAAGAAGATAATTGGAGATGTTAATATCAACTTCATATTTTCAGGCCTGGCAATATCTTAACCATCAGAGTAGTGGAAAGATGGCTGGAAAGATCACTAACAATAAATATCTTTCACTGCAGTATTTAATGTTGTTGTTGGGAAGTGAATTGTTGGTTTATTCATTAAATCAGATTCAACTGTTCACATTTAGATAGTCATAGCATTAAATGCAGAGTGCTCAGATCCAACTGTTCACATTTAGATAGTCATAGCATTAAATGCTGCACTGTCCAGTGCTTATTATTTGCTAATAGTAATTGTCCACCATATTTCAATACTCTCAAAGACTTGAAAAGGATAAAAGCTCTTACCTGAAGCCTAACAAAGCTGTCAAGATGGGATGGAGAATGATGCACAGGTCTGATCAGATGCCAAAAACCTTGATACGAACTGCTAATAGCACATACACGACCTGAAATATGTGCGCTGAATTGATACCCAAAAAAATGTCAACTGGAACAGATGATTTTGATATTATCTTATAGACACAACAAATATTTTGATATATTATTTTGGAACAAAAGATTTTGTATGATCTTATAGGCTGGTTTCCGCGCTTTCCTTTACAGCGACGGAATAATTTATTGAATTCTATGAACATTCCCAGCGCGAGCATTTTCCTAAATATTATCAAACAAGAATTACCTGAATTTTGACGGCAACTTGGTTGAATTTGTCAGAATTCAATGGAAGGCTGGTTTCTGCGCTTTCCTTTACAGCGACGGAATAGGGATAGCACCCATAATCTTTCCTGGGAGAGGTTTTTCTTTAAAAAAACTCTTTATGTTGCGTGGCTTGCAATGTCCTATCGCTGGAAACAGATTAGTTCGGTTGGCATTTGCTATCCTAAGAAATTCGATGCCACAGAAACTATTAAATATCTCCGTTGACATTTGACTTTTATTGAGTTGAACCTGAACCTGCTCAATGTTTCATGATAACGGTAGACTTATCAAGTTATCATATAAAATGGTCTGAACATGGAACACGAAATTGGTACCATATCTATGATGACGGCTCATTCTCGGGTCGCATCATTTTTAATAAATAAAATAAGAAAAAAATTGGCGTGGGATAATTGGCACTCTAATCTGGTTATAAAAACGGGTGGCGTGGGATAATTGGCACTCAAATCTGGTTATAAAAACGGGAATGGTAGTTCCATTTTATTTATTGTTGAATTATGTCATGGAACTGTGTTTTTAGGGATTTTGGTCCATTTTGACATGATTTAAATCATGGAAATTCAAAAAAATAACTAGAAAAGATGGAACTTCTGCAAACCGCAATTTAAGTGCCAATTATCACGCACCTATTAAAATATGAAAAAATTGATATTTTGACTCATTATTATTTACGTCAGAGTATCTTTCATTATATTTAGGATTTAATATTAAAAAAATTAAATTTAACTGGAATTATATTGAGTCATATGGAATTCTTAATTTTGTATATTTTTATTAAAATTAAAAATTAATTATAGATTTTGTATTTAAAAAAATTATTGATTTAATTTTTTTATATATTATATTATAGGTATATATTTATCGTTACAACTGTTTTGATTTTTATTAGTTTCTTAAGTTTTATAAATTAATATATTTATTTTAATATTTTAAAAAATAAAAAATATATTTTTAAATATTTAAAATTTAATTTTTTGTTTTGTGATTAAACTAGTTTTATCTGGTTTGAAACAAATTTGTTAAACATAAAAAATTAAACTCCAATAATATATTTTGCTCCAAAATTAGATCACAAAAACTCAATAGCTATTAATAAATATTTAATTACTCATAAAAATCCCACTGATTACTAATAAATATTTAATTGCCTTCCATTATATGGAACTTGTAATTAATTAAATGAAATAAGATTGCGTGTTTCCTTAATTATTGTTTTGTATCTATATTTGTTTGCTTCTTGAAATAAGATTGTCTTTTTCTATGATAAAAAAATCATAACTTTATTTTCATATAGAAAAAGTTACATTCTTCACTAGTTCATTATCTAGAATAGTCTATCTAAAAACTTTGTAATGCTCTATATTTCGATTAGACACGTTTATTCGTGAGACATATTAAACTTTATTTTCTTATTATCTGTTGGACTCGACTAGACTAAGTAAACTATACTTATGACACGATAGACTCGATTATATGTTTCTACCATGTTTATGTTGTCACTATGAATATGATGTTACGGTATTATGATGTTATTATGTTCATGCAGTTAATAGGTTATGATTATCATGAGATTCATTGCTTTTATGATGACAATATATGTTTTAACGTTTTCATTGATGGAATGTGAAATATATGATGTTGTACATGGATGTCATCCTATGATGAAATTGATTGAATTGTTATATGTCATGCATACCTGTGATGTGCTAAAATTGTGACGTGAAATAAAATGATGTTGATGATATGGATCAATTGGTGATCGAATGGAAATGCTTGTTATAAAATGTGTATTTCGCGAAATACTAACCTACAGGACACAAGGGCTATGGGATAGTTGGGTACTCGATCTTATATATGGGATAAGAACTTGTCCATGCAGTAAACCTTAGCAACCGAAATTGATGATACGATGACATGGTCCGATAATCTTGATAGCAGCAAAGTATGATTTGATAAGGGTGTAGACCCAATATGTTGAGAGGGATGGATGTATTGCCCACCCTATGTTGCTATGATATCCGGGGTCGTGGGAGGGTCATGATGAGACATGCTCCCCAAGTTGTTGTGATGACGACAGTCGGATGCCTACTAGGAGAAGCTAGGTCCGCTAGTTAGCCGATGCTATCACTCTTAGGTTCTATGTGGTTAGGTCAGTATAGCTGGCATCCACTTTTGTACTAGCAGAGGAAGGATAGGGAGGATGCAAATGTAGGTTAGGGTGGGTGGATATGTTAGTTAGTACTATTGAGGGTTGTGTATTCCTTGATACCGAGTTAGTGGTAGTAGGTACCCATCTTGTAATTGCCTAGTTAATTAAATAAGAGAACAAAGATAAGGATATGAAATCATGAAATGGAGTAATTGTTAAATCACTGAGGATGTAAGAGTATATATGTGCTTGTTTTGAATGCTTGGGGGAAATTACTATTATTTAGTTAGTAGGTATGAATAGGTGGGAAGCTAGTTGTCTATAGTACATTTCTAATATGTGCATACGCTGGCCACACATGCACACTTTGCACTTGTACACTAGTATCGATATACAAATACTTAACATGTTGAATAATTGTATAAGTTGTCGTAGGTAAATATGTTAATCATGCATTGATTGAATTCGGATAATGAATAATAAGTTATTGGATATGTGTAAAACAAGTCAATTAAGCTATGTATTAATTGTATGTAAACATTGTAATAAGCAATTAAGGTAAGTGTCGTCAATATGAAGTGTCATTGATAAACATTAACTTTGGAAAGTTGTACTATTTAACTGTTAATTGTGATTAAGTAAACCATTAAACGTACCTTATTTATTGATAAAAGTGTACTAGATTAGTGCTAGGGTACTTATCAATTAAACAAATAAATGTTGATATTGTTATTTATTGATAAAAGTGTACTAGATTAGTGCTAGGGTACTTATCAATTAAACAAATAAATGTTGATATTGTTATTTACCATCAATTATTATTACATTAATTATGATAATTATTAATTAATATTGTTATGTTTATTATTATGTTTATTGTTAAACTAAAATTACTAATAATAATATGTCCATTACACAAAAATAATAAGTGAATATGTTGAATTATTCAAAATATTAAGTTAAATATTATAATGATGATTGTTCAAAAACTTTGATTATGAATTATGTAAAGGTATTATTAATTTATTAAAGGTACTAAGTAAGTTAAGATAGGACTCCTTAAAATATAAATATTAATAAAGAACTGCCATGTCATACAAATGATCCGAATTTAGATTTGTAATTTAATCAACAACCTCTTCGAATTTGAAAGGGTCAACATTATCACACTTTAATTATTATCTTATTCGACATATTAAATGGAGGATAAGGCTAATAATTGATCCACCGTCTCATGAAGGTCCTAAATTGCACCTTTCAAGAATCATTAAATGATGTACATTCAAAGCATTGAATCCAACCCAAGTAGCCTTAACTATTGAACTGCTCGAGAAGAACAAAAATTTAAGATATTATATTTTATTTCT
The DNA here is from genome assembly GCA_027924585.1 of Larix kaempferi. NCBI lineage: Eukaryota > Viridiplantae > Streptophyta > Pinopsida > Pinales > Pinaceae > Larix > Larix kaempferi. The sequence continues at coordinate 1,778,232 of BSBM01000590.1, forward strand.
ATTCATTTTGAATACGGGGGATGGAATTTATTTCTATTCATTTCCAACAATATAAGTCTTTCACCATGTTATATAGTAAATTAGCTTCCTTATTCCTTTCCCTAAAGATGTGGGTAAAGGTAATCTTTTCCGTGCTTGATTTTAAAGAAATGAGCTCTCCTAGTAAAGGTTGCAGAAAAATGTTAAGACATTGAAATTGTTCATTTATCGAGTCAATTACCACTTTTGAGTCTCCAAAAACTTGCAATTTATTTATGCCAAGCTTGAAAACTAGCAAAGAAGTCGAAGAGCACATAATTCAGTAAAATTATTTGTCCCTTTTCCCAAACCTTCCCTGAAAGAGTATTTTATATCCTTGTTTAGAAAAAGGCACTCCGCCTACTACATTGTTCTCCCTTTGAGCTACTCCGTCAAAGTAGGACCATTGAATTCCCTCATTTATAATCTCTTATTTCACCAACCTGGTTTTTACAACAGAATCATATTGAGGGAAGCAATTATAAATTGCATCAATTATGCTAGCATAATCGAAGGGAGATAGAACCTTATCCTCAAAAATCTGTTGATTTCTTTTTATCCAGATTCGCCATGCCACTATGATTGGAAGACTTAAAAGTTCTCTACAATCAGGATTTTAAGACCCATGATTTTAAACAGTCCTAGATAGATAAACCTGCCCAAATAGATTTTAAGTTCAAAGTTACTTCAAGTTCCTTCCATACTTGATTTACATACTACAATAAGATGGTAGTTTGATTTCGCTTCTATTCCACATAAGACACATCTCCCTGGACCCTCCCAACATCTACGCTGCAGAATGTCCAAGGTCATCACTTTGTTCCACTCGAAGAACCACATAATAATTTTTTATTTTGCAAGACAATTAAACTTCCATAAATCTTGCCACCACCATACAAGAGTGATTGATCTATCCACCCCTATCAGAGCATCATAACACTTTTTTGGAGAATAAATCCGATGAGGATCGTGAATCCAAACCAACTGATCTTCCTTTAACTATAGATGAATATGAAATATCGATAGTTGATTCAAATAGGCTTTCCAAGAAGTGGCTTCTGTGTCTCTAAACCCCAGAGGATTTGACTTAACCATCTTTGTTCAAAAAGTGAAGTATTCTGGTTTCCATACTATGGAAGTGTTTTGAAAAGACTTATTTGGTTTTCGAATCCACTCCATGATAGTTAAAGGTTTTCTATGCTTCTGGATAATAACATCTCTCCACTGATCTATACCTACAGTCAACCTCCAAATGTGCTTCGCCCCAAGGGCTTTAGAAAAAATAGTTGGGTTTTTTATTCCCCAACTACCTTGTATTTTTGGCAATGCTAGTTCCTGCCATTTTATCCATGACATTCCATTAAACTCTAACTTCCCATACCAATAAAACCGAAATATTATTTTCCTTATTACTTCCAGAACTCCACAAGGTATCCAAGAAAGAGACATCCAGAACACTGGAATTCCGTCTAGAACGGATTTCGCCAGAATCAATCTACCTACCTTAGAGAGCCACCTATAACTCCAATTAGCTATTCTCTTCTCACATTTCAAAATAAGCCACGTACAGACTTTTTTTCCGTAAGATACAAGTTTGAGAAGGAAACCTAAGTACTTTAAACCATTTTTAAAATCAAACAATTTGTATGGAAAAATACTTAAGAAAATTGTCATCTTATCTTCTTCTATACTTGATCTTGTGATACCGGAGTTTTGTTCATTTACTTGCATGTCTATGGATGAGAAAAAAAGAGCAAGTATACCAGACATACTTTCCATATCTCTACTCACACCTTCACAAAAGATTAAAATATCATTAACAAATAAAGTATGTGTAAGCCAACAGTCTCCTCCAATGTGAATTCCTTTGAACCTCCCTGAACCTTTTGCTTTTAAGAAAGGTATGCTTAACCCATCTGCCACAAGAAGAAACAATAAGGGGGGGAACGAGTATCCCTGCCTAATACCTCTTCCATAGAGGAAAAAAATGGAGGTTGCACCATTTATAAGAACAGAGAAAGAAACTGTAGTAACACATGCCATCACCCATTTTATGGACTGCACACATAATCCTAGTTGACATATAATCATCCTTAGGTAATTCCAACTTACCTTATCAAAAGCCTTTTTTAGGTCTATCTTAATTACAACTTATTTAAGCTTCTTGGTTCTAATTGAATGCATTCGTGTACTATTCCCATTGCATCATGGATCTGTCTTCCAGGAAGAAATCCAAACTGTTCTTGAGAAATACTTGCAGCTAGAAAAGGTTTAATTCTTTGCCCAATGATTTTTGCAATGACCTTGTAGACTATGTTACACAGGTATATAGGTCTTAAATTCTCAAGAGAATTTGTACAGTCATATTTTGGTATTAATGCAATGAAAGTTGCATTAAAGGCTACTAGAATACTTCCATTTTCCCTGGAATCCTCAATAACCCTTAACGGTTCCTTGCCTAGAATCTCAAACAGGGATATATAGTATTCAATGGGAAGCCCATCCAGGTTGGGGATTTTTTCCTTTTTAAGACTTTTTAGAACCTCTTCAAGTTCATTTAAAGTTACTTCCTGCATCAAAGAAGTGTTATCCTCATCCTGAACAAAAGTAGAAAATGCTGAGCTATCTTAACAATTTCTTCAATGTTATCAGATTTTGATTTTTTGAAAAGCTTGTCAAAGTGCTTTATTCTTGCATGAGCAATCTCTTCAAAATTTGATACTTCAACTCCATCTTCAGTATTTATCTTCCATATAGTATTAACATTCTTCATGTGGTTAGCAAATTGATGAAAAAAAATAGTATTTTCATCTCCTTTTGTAAGCAATATTGTTGTGCTTTTAATTCTCCATTATGCTTCTTGTATTAAGAGAAACTCCCTTCATATTTTCTCCAACTCCAGAATTTTTGTCTTTGAAATATCTGAAATAAAACCCATACCATTTTAACAGACTTGCTTCAATATCCTTTAGTTCTTTGTCTTTTTTATTTCTCATTTTTGTTGACCATTCAAGTGACACTTCTTTAGCTTTTTTCAAGTTCTTTAAGAATTGTAAGGATTTTGATTCTCTACCGAGAGGGTCAAAGGGGGTCCAAGCTGATTTGATAATATTTAAAAATTTATATATATCTATCCAAAGAGGATTAAGTTTAAAAGGAGAAGGCAGAATATTGCCCAAATTTGCTATATCCAAGAAAATTGGTCTGTGATCTGAATCTCCTCCATTCCCAACCCACTGCCTAAATCTGAAAGAGCTCTCAATCCATCCTTCACTAGTCAGGAACCTGTCAATCCTTTTTGCAATCCTACCATGTCCCACTCTTCTGTTACACCATGTGGGGGTAATATTTGATGGTTCAATGTCCAGTAACCCCATCTCTTCCAATTTTTGAAGAAAGAAGTATGACAGGCAGTCTTTTGTGTTGTAGGCTCCCAAATATCTATACAACCCACTGAGAAATTCAAGTCTCCACCCAACACCAAACTCTTATCATCCAAAATATTCTTAGCAAACAAATTATTCTAGAAGTATACTCTATATGAATACGGACCATAGACATTAAATACTAGAAATTCCTTTTTCAAAGCAAAAGAATGTAAACCTGTACCTAAAACAAATCCATAGATCAAGATTTTTTCAAGGAAAACACTTTTGTTCTCCAACCCATTATCAGTCCACCAGAGTAACCTTTTGCATCAGAATAACAAAACTCCCAACCTTCTAGAATCTTTTTAAGTTCCATTGCAATTCCCTCCCCTTCAATCATGGTCTCTTCAAGCAACAAAATATATGGTTTACTTGCTTCAATCAACCTCTTAATGGCTAGTTTTTTTACGGTTTAGCCATCCCTCTACAATTCAGAGAGCATAAGAGCATTAGGTAACCACATTCTGGGAGTCCACTGCTCTAAGTGTCCTTGAAATAGATTTCCATAGTCCCGAAACCACCTCTATTATAGCCTTCTCCTGTGATTTTAGGAAAAAAAAGATCTCCTACCTTTATTAACAAATTTTTGAGTCTCGGGATTTAACCCTATACTTCCACCTTTGACTAATGAAAAATTACCCCCCCGTTGTCTAGGTCTGAGTTTTTTCTTATAGTCTTCACCCAGAGTATAGATTGGAGAAATCAAAGATTTACCAAAAAAAATAGACTTAAAATCTTTGCTTACACTCATTGCATTATCGAGACAACAATATTTAAGCATTCCTAAACTCTGGTCATAGGAAGAGCCCAAACATAAAGGATCCAAAGCAAAGAGCTTACCTTAATCTTGATCAAGGAATTGCTTGGGAGAATCAAAGGTATTAGTCTTCATAGGAGTCTTTTCCTTTAGATATTTTGACCATGACTTCATTCCCAAATATGTGAGTAGCACGAAGTCCTCAACTGTATCCAATTTCTTATGCTCTCTTAAAAGTAAGAGGTCCTCATCGTTCCTAGACTGAAAATACAATCTCTCTTGATCTTCTTCGGTTATTAAACCTTTGCCCAAAAGAAAGTTATTTTGTTCCAAAAAAACTTTCATTACCCAAGAAAAATGTACCTTACTCATGCTATACTAAATCAATTCTTTTATCCTTCCGAACCCACACTTTCCTCTTGAAAGATAAAGAACATTGAAATAAGATTGTTTTATATATAATGGAAAAATATTTCTATTCTATTACAAAATATGTATTCTTCCAACCGAGGACATGTGTATGTTTGTTTTTTAAACTAAAATTGTTTTATAGATAATGAAAAATTGTTTCTATCTACATGTTAATGAAATTAAGGTACAAGTAGATGTAGATTTAAGAACATGTGAAGATTTTCTTTCATCTTTTCTATTGATTATGAAATTAAAATAAAGTTAATAAAATTAAGGCACAAATAAATACTTTTGCTCATTATTATTACTTATGTAATTTAGTTTATGTTTTTAAAATATTTTTATAAACTATTAATTATAAGGATTTAACTTAGTTGAACTTTTATACACTATTATAGAAATCATTATATAAGTTGCAAAATAAAATTCATTTGCTTATTTTAAAATATATGTAAAATTCAAGTAATAAGACAACATTAATCTTATAAAATTAAACAATGAACATTAATCTTACAAATTAAAGAGTTTTTAATAATCATTTTATTAAAAAATATTACAAAGTAAAAAATTTTAAAAAATAGTTTCAAAATACAATACATTCAAAATTCCATTATTAAATTCAAATTCATCAATATTACATTATCAAGTTTTAATTTTCAAATTTCAAACATGAGAAACACCTGATATTTATTTGAGTTTTGTTTTTACATTATTAAATTTTAATTTTCAATTGTGTTTCTATATTAATATAGAATTACAAATTTGTTCCTATTTTTTTAGTAATAAACAATTATAGAATTTTATATATATTCATATTTGCTATTTCACTTATTTTATGATATGTTATTTTGATTATTTATTTAAAATTAATAATATTTCAAATAGCATTATTCACAATGTATTATGTAGTGTTCCCAACCCTAAACTAAGGACAAAGGCTTTAGAGGTCTTGGAAAAAGGCTAAAGTAAATATTACATGCTATGAATAAAATAATAATAAAATAAAGATCAACATATATATATATATATAATAATAATAACAACAAACAAGAATAATATAATAATATAATTAATTAGTGAAATGGTGTAACTCTTTATGAAGAGTTGCATTAGACACCCGTTAAACAATTATAAATACGGGAAAGTCTATCTTGTAAAAGACATCATCTTTTATCCTATCAATCAATATATTATTCTTATCTATTATTCAATATGAGAGTCGGATTTGACTATTAACCTAGTGAACGGATTCGTTCACCGCATTTGGTATCAGAGCGAGGCTTGTAGCCACCAATCTAGGATCTTGTCCAAAACCAGGCCCGTGGCCCAAAGAAGTAAAAAAGAAAAAAGAAAAAAAGAGAAAGAAATAAAAAGGAAAAAGTAAAAAAAAAAAAAAAAAGAAGAAAAGAAAGACAAGTAAAAAAAGAAGAAAATAGAATATAGAAATAAATAAAAAAGAAGTGAGAAGAAGTGAAAAGGAAAAAAAAAGTAAAAGTAAAGTTTAGAAGTGAGTAGAAGTAAAAAGTAAAAGTAAGAAGTGAAACCGCACATGGTTTCAAGGTGCACATGGTTTTGTGAGAAGTGGGTTTGGTTTTATTCCCTAAGAACAAACCAAAAGTGAGATTTGAACTTGGGTGGGGAAGGTAACAATCATTCTTCCCAACCACCTAATCTACACACAATCTACAAAGAAATTAATCTAAAGCAAAAGGTTAACCAACGTGGAGATTAATTAATATTAGTCCATAATTGTAAAATATTACAATTGTTTGGGAAATATATAATATTAAAATAATATTATTATTACATTTAAATAATAATAATTATTATAAGGGAAAGAAAAACATCCCTCGTCAGAGAAGACAAAATTGAAGAAGTCAAAGTCAAGTCAAAGGGAGACTCCTTCGTTAAAAGAATTGAGGCTATCTATCACCAGAGAAGTCAAAATCAAAGACATTCTATCATCGAAAAAGTTGAATACTATCTATCTCCGAAGAAGTCGAAACCATGGAAGCTGGTTTGCGATTACAAATAGAGGAATTAGAAGCCACGTTAAAACATTATCGAAAAGACAATGAAAGATTGCGTGACATAAATAACAATTCAGAAATAAGAATTGAATTACAAGAAAGGTGCAATGAAATAAAAATATCTGACCAAGCAAGGCGTATAGAAAAATTGCATGCGCAAATTGATGAGTTAAAAGCCGAAAATGAATTCAATCAGAGGTTAGGAAATCAAGATATAAAGAAGGAAATAAATAATTATGAAACAGAAATAATACACTTGAACAAAATCGTTAGCAACAAAGATGAAGAACTAACTCAGATACGACATAAATTAGAAAGTCAAGAATCAGAGGTCGGCCAATGTCGACAACAGATAAAAGTTCTTCAACAACAAAATGATGACTCTAAAAAGGCACACAAACTGGAGATCGCAAAGAGTAGTAAAACACTATCCAACAATTCCGAAGAAATTTTTAGATTAAGAAATCATAACAAGACACTAGTCACAAAAATTAAGAAGTTGAAAAATAGTAGGAAGACAGAACAATCTATGGAAGACATTGAAGGAAAACTTCTAGACAAGCAGGAAGAAAATAGCTGCATCAGAAGTCATAATGAAGATCTTAAGGAACAACTTAAGAAGTCTGAAGATGACAGAAAATCACAAGTCGAATTGATCAAGAAGCTTCAAAATGATAACAGGCAGTTAGGAAACAAGTTGGAAAAGATACAGAATAAAACATTAAAACCTCAAGAGACGAAAATAAAAGTCTCATCTCAAATCAATGCTCAAAAGACGACACTCGTAAAAGAAAATGACATTGTGAAAATTCCCTATCGACACCCCAACCATAAAAACCGATATTCTGAAAAGAGGGAAATGTCGAAAGACGATGGTATTGATGTGATCAAAGCTCTTAACGACAGATCAGTGGGGAATCCCAACAGTCAACAACAAATCAATTTGGGATGGATTAACCCATCCACATATCGGAAGTTATGCTCTACACTTAGAAGTTCGTACCGACATGTTTCGTCAGCTATGACGTCATAAGGAACGGTGCAACAACATTATAAGGCTTTGAGGACAAAGCCTTTCTAAGAGAGAGGCAATGCTATGAATAAAATAATAATAAAATAAACATCAACATATATATATATATATATAATAATAACAACAAACAAGAATAATATAATAATATAATTAATTAGTGAAATGGTGTAACTCTTTATGAAGAGTTGCATTAGACACCCTTTAAACAATTATAAATACGGGAAAGTCTATCTTGTAAAAGACATCATCTTTTATCCTATCAATCAATATGTTATTCTTATCTATTATTCAATATGAGAGTCGGATTCGACTATTAACCTAGTGAACGGATTCGTTCACCGCATTACACAACAGAATAAAGTGGCTTAAGGTTAGGCTAATAAGTCATTCCACCCAAACTCAGCCTTATGAAGTGCATGAAAATTAAAGACAACATGTGCACACTTATTAAACATATCGACATTATATTTTGTAATATGGATGCATGGTATTTAGAATATTTAGTACGATCACTAATATGTAATTAACTCAAGTTCTTGATAGTAATCATTGGTTTGTAAAGCTAGAATGGACATGAGTAGTAAGTATTGCAATTAAAATTTGTTCCCGTAATAATTGTCTTTCATATGAGGTTTACTTATCAATTATGTGATGTGTGTGTTGATAGCAATGGTTAAGTAGTAAGTAATAATAACATTAGAACACAGCCACAACCACACAAACAAAGCAAAGACAAAGGCACAGGCTACCAACTATAGCCTCTGATATCAATCCCGTGGTTGTCCCCTACAACCAACTTTTACTAGTATAATTTAGATTGAATGGTTTCCTTTCCTCCAACCATCAATCACCATTACAAATCATATTTAGCATAACGTAATCAGATCTACAACAAAATGATCATATCTACAAGTTCACAATCAAGTATGCAACAAGAGTGCTCTTAATCAGAAAACAAGGTGCGTTCCCTTAAATGTTGAAAACATTCCAACCAAAATAGTCATAACTTTGTCATCCGAAAAGATTTTCCAATGGAAAAAAAGGTGCTTCTTATGGGAAATACTGCTCCGGGTGCAAGGGAATAGGTCTTGCGACCCATAAATGAACATAAATGGGAAAACCAGAACCCATGGTTGCGGCCCTCGCATCACCGTGAGAGTTACATTCATAAACTATGAAGGAGGAGAGACAAAATAGAAGATAGAAGAATTTCATGGTAATACAATGTATCAAGAGCCATCCACCCTACATAAAAATCCTAGCACATAATCCATACACAAATATATAATTCATTTCAGCCTCCATGGCACATAAACATGGTAAAATAACATAAATAAGTATATGAACAAATACTTATATTTAATGGAAATTGGCTGCGGAAGGACAACTTTCCTCCTATCCATAGACACAGTCAAGCCTTCCTCACTTAAATAGGTCATCCCCGATATGAGACCACGTATCCATAAGTATAGGCACACTCAGTCTAGCAACTCTCGGAACTACCTCTTCCAAGAACCACAATGTTTCCCACTACTACTTTCTTGTCAGTCTCCACTGCCTATGGGATGTGACTCCTCTCACAAACCCATTTACTAGCTTCCTGTGCGAGAACCTGGAATAGTAGAGTGGTATAACTGAAACAAAGGAGACAAATAGACTAACTCTAAGTCTCAACACACTCTCAATACTATCAACATTCCCAACACGGTGAGATAGCACAAGTCAAGTGATCCAAAGCTCAAGATTAGCTTCAACATAGAGAGAGAACATGTATAAATAACTCAAGTAGGCAATCCGAACCCAAGGTTGTGTTGGAGAAAACTCACTATGGCTTGGGGTAGACCACAACAGACAACTGACTACCAGAAATCAACTCAATTCCCAATACTATGCTATATAAATTACAATGATAAGATAATGAAGAATATAACCAACCTCGATCCAAACGTTTGATGTAGATCCCCGTTGGATCTTTTCAATCCATGCACTCAAATCTACAAATTAGTCTTGACAGCCAATATACAACAAATAGATATAATATATAAACGACATTAACATCATTAATAGAAATGGCCCATGATATAACAAGTAAATGCAACCCAATGTAAGATAAACAACATTTACAACATTAATGGATGAGAATATGATTATTTCTATTAATAAACAAGAAGAAGTACAATGTGATACAACCTCTTGCCGGCAACCAATCTAAACCAAGATCTAGATCAATCCACTTGCGCCTCCACCACTTCAATCCTCCATGAATGGCAAACTCAAACTATGGTAGGAGTTTGGAAGGTGAACATAAAGGGTTTACAACTACAAGGATCAATGAGTGTAGACTCAAGATAGGGCAAAAATCCACTAGATTTCTCTTGCTCTTCTTTCCCCTCCCGTCCATAAGCCATATGTGCTCAATATATAGTCCTCTCAAAGGTAAGTGAAAGGACACATCGAGGCGTTTCTTGGGCAGATGGAGAGTCAAAGGTCACCCAATGACCTCTTTTTGGGAGTAAAAAGTAATAAACTAGTGATTTTTACCATTTTACATGCTACCCACGGGCTATAGTGATGCAGCAAGCGTACAAGGGAAAAAATAGGGGAAAATAGTGTCTGAAGGATAAAAAATGGTTATGAGTCAGTGGAATGGATCCTCTAGGCCAAAGAGTATTGATTCTCACAAGGTGGAAGATTACGTTGTAACATATGCCCCCTAATGTGTGAGGTCAGATACTGATGCTACGATGGCCGAAAGACATTATAAAACTCAGAAGTGGAGTGATGGAGACACAAGTGGAAAGAGCAGCTCACTCATCATAATAAAATAGTGTTCCTGAATACATGTCGGTAGTACAACAATATGATACAATGGCCATGAATAGGAAGTACATAGTGAATATATGTCATAAGTGACCATAGCCATGATCCCTCTACAGTAAGATATGGTCTCCTACTGAAAAGGAAACAACGGGTGCAAACTGGAGGTACAAACTGTTGATATCTGAGAGGTGATATCTCAGATGTAAAGTCAAAGTCATAGGTAGCATACTGAATGCCACAATCGCCTGGGGTCTTCTACACAAGTCTTTAACGGTGCAAGTCCCATCAAGTGAATAAAGGAGTTGAGGTCGGACCTGATGTGACATCGTTTGATTACCGGTCAATGATGTATACCGTTAACAGACGCGAGATGACCCACCAATAATGAAAATGGGCATCAAGGCACAAAGCACAATCTCGGAGTGTGAATAGATGAGTTGAAGTCGAACACTAGGATGAATCCATCAATCAGGGGACATTGATGTATTCCCAAAACTGTCGATGGCGAGAGAACCTACCACTAATGACTGCAAGCCTCAAGGTACTCAACCAAACTCTAAGCCTCAATTTCCGGAATAAATGGGTTGAAGTCGACAGAATGAGACTCGCTAGAAGGAGGGCATTAAGGCATCCCCCATCAACCAGCACGAGATACCAACTACGTTGAAATATTTGGAATAACTCAGGTGAAACAGACTGACTCAATAAGGATGGCCGACATGCAATAGTCAAGAGATCTGAGGAGTGGTCGACTCAGGGTTCAGGACTTCCTTTGAACAAGAGCATGAGCAGATGGATAGACTCAAGCAGCATAGACTTGACCTAAACTGTGCAATGCAAGAGGCATTACAAAGGGCTCCATAATGACTGGAATCTTAACCAATCAGTGGAGAAAACTGAGAAACAAGTACAGCTCCTAAGGTCCAACTATAGTCCCGACTCATAATGTATGGAGTGGAATGAATGCTCTATTCAAAGGCAACACAACAGCTGCCAACAAGAAATAGTAACTATAATCCCGTCCAGCTTTTTGGAATATTTGATTTTTTTGGTATTTTTCATATTTGGGGAAATCTTGAAAAAGAATAAAATTGCTTATAGTACAATAAGTGAGGGAACGAGTGTCAAATAGCGAGCAAACTAGTTCCAAGCAGTGGAACATACCTATGATCAATGCAAGGAAGTGCATGCAGGATGTGGACACTCGAGGGGTGTGTTCCCTTAGGGTCAAAAGGTCATCAAATTGTGAAGGACAAATATAAGCTCTACAGGGCTCGACAGGGAAAAGTGCTCAGGCACCAGGATAACAACTGAGTAAGCGGGAGCCAGCACAAGGCTCAAGCGGCAAGCAGGATGATGCAATGCAATCACAACATGATGTAACTGAGGGGAGTCCTTAAGGGAGATGGCTAGCATAAGACAAAGTAGAGTATGAGTCTTTATCACAACATCATGGCGTAACTACAAAGGACTCCCAATCCTAAGGACAAACAACGGCATGGGCACCAGAATGCACAAAAGGGTTCTAACTAGGGTACCCATGTTTGAAAAAGCCCTATCGCCACATAACGACACTACTATAGCAGTGTGAAAGTTTTGTGTCAATTAAGAAGCAGGGTCGCACATAGGGTTTATGAAAGTGGTCAACAATTCAAATGCATAATGCATGTAGAAATGGAATCTAACCTATATGCCAGGTGTGAAATGGTCCAAAACAACTTTCGCCGAAGAAATCTGATTAAAAATTCTACTCCATGACATTATATTAGTCCATAACGGCGTCAAACGGTAAAAACTATAGACAAGTGGGTCCTGAAAATTATAAATAGTAATAAAATTTTACAATTCATTTTTACTATTCACCCATTTGGAGCTTTGTGGTCAATTTTCACCTGAAAGTTCAATTGTCGATTTTGGGAGCTACAAGCGTCCGTTCATCGAACCGTCTGAAGCAGGTTGGTAGTCTCATCCATACCTTTAATTTCATTGCATTCATTTTAGTTTTCAGCAATGGGATTTTTAGTTTGGCCAAGCCCTAAATAGCTTCGGCGCTACTCGCGGGCTATTACTATGTGGGTCCCGGGTAGGGCACGATACTCGCAGTCAATGCACAAGTTGACCGCGGGTACCCACCCCTGTATACAAATTAGCTCGTGGGTACAGCCATGAAGTTGATTTTGCAAATAAAATTGACTAAAATCCTTGTTTTTTCTCACTCCAGGATGGTTCTAAAGTGGAGGGAGAAGGAGCATAACCAAGTAGATGAGGCCGTGCACAACGATATGCAAGCACATCAATCATTGCAAGCATGTGGGTTGTACAAATTCTGGAGTATAGGGGGTTTGAGGGCCCAAAACCTACTACTCCGTCGCTTGATAGATTATTGGGATGTTGATGCACAAAACTTCAATCTCAATGGGAAAATCCTCACACTGGAAGTGGAAGACATCTACTTCATTACCGATTTTTCCCATCGAGGTGAGGTGGTCAGTCTTTGGTCTCGTACTGTGGGTGGTGGGATCATCGTCCTAGATTACATAGCGCGGTATTGTCCCGCAAACACACAAGCGGTGGAAAGTCAGGTGCCCATCAATGCCATAGTAGATCTGAGCATGAAGATCATTGTGGCTACCTTAGTGCGGATAACGGGTTCAAAAGCTCTGCACCAGGAATCTAGGCCAGTGATGTTCTATGCATCACAATGCATGCATCCTATAGTATTTGATTGGTGTACCACACTACTAGGGTCTATGAAGACCCAACTAATAGAATGCAAAGAAGGGAAGGCAAAAAAATTCAGGTATGGCAGTATCTTGTGCAGCTTCTTCTTTGAGAGAGTTCTGGGGCATAGTCTGAGGGTGGATGTCCCTCCTCATAGTCTCCGTGATCCAGCCCTGACCCAATGGGCCGAGATCTTGACACGACAGGGTGGTGTCCGTCTGCCATCACCATATACCGAGGATTTCTTCCACTGGTGGAACCGACAAGTCATTTCCATAGAGGACTATCCCTATGCAGGGATAGACTTCTGCTAGGATCGGGACATGCCACTCCCACCAGACGCAGCGTTCGGAGACATTGGTGAGTACTCTTTTTAGGTTTTGTGTATTAAATTTTTATGGATTTTTTATTATAGATGTAAATGCAAAAATCTTTTTGGTGGTAGTATCATATGCTAATGTTTGACTTTTTGCTCGCAGACAGGGGCCTAGTGAGACCCGATGGCTTCCCGAGACATGGTCGTCGGAGCAGGGGTGATGAGGCAGGTGGTGCTGCAGTAAAGCGCACTCTACAGACCTTGCGGCGCAACCTATCACGGACGGTTTCCAGGATTCCACAGATAGAGGTGGTGCGACTACCTGAGGCCATCCAGCGCCAAGTAGTGGGGGTTCCGGGTGACTAGGTGCGGTTACTGCAGCGGGTAGCCAATGCAATTCATTATTTCTATAAGACACATCCTGTCGGGGCGGAAACTAGGCCTCCTCGTAGGGAGTAGATATCCCAGGATCTCATTTTTGTATCGATATGTATATTTTTTAGGGCTACGGGCTCCAGTTTTGTATGACACTACCATTTTTGGACATATCTATAAAAAACTTTGGTTCTCCAGTTCTACTATATGTGTGTATGTACAAATGTATGAATGTCTCTTTTATTTGTGTGCTTCATGGTGATTGTGACAAATTCCAATCTAATACATAGTTAGCGTATGCATCAGATATATGATTAACACTTCTCGGAACATGTATGTATGTAATTGAAACAAATTGTCGTTCCAAGAGTCTTATCCTTAGGAATTTCCGTAGTAGCGTAGGATCTCGCACATGGTACTTCCCATTCAACTGAGACACAGCTCAATGACGGCACTATACTCAGCCACATTGTTAGATGTAGGACCAAGACAAGCACCTCCTGAAGACACAACTAGGTGGTCCAGTGAGAAAATAACCCAGGCAATAGAAGCAAGCTGTTGCATATGACGGCTAGCACCATCGACGAACCCTAAGAATGTAGGAAACTCAGTTGACATCTGTCAATCAAACGGAAGCTAATCAGCAAACCTGAAAACCGAAAAAACAAGCTAAACTATGTACAAAAACAACTATACAATAGTATACAAAAGTATCAGCCTAAACCAGAGGTTCAAGCGTAATACCACTTGAGGTAGAGACCATTTCTAGGCTCCTTCAAGACATTCCCCTCATAATATTCTAATTCATAGGCTCCTTTTTCCAGGACACGCCTCCTGATGTAAGGGCCATGCCACATGGGGTTGAACTTGCCTGCCCCAAGGGGTTCTTTAGCTTGGTCATATAAGAGGACCAAGTCACCTTCAGCATACTACCGGGGATAGACAGACCTATCGTACTGAACCTTAACATGATGTTTGTTGGCATCTATAGCCACGGAGGCATATCGACGTTGCTCATCAAGTTTCTCAAGGTGGATTAAACGTTGCTCAAGACCCGTCGTATTAGGGAGGAGCTCTATGGCCAGTTTAAGCAAAGGGATTTCGCATTCAATTGGTAAAGGTGACTCCACAGCGTGAACTAACTGAAAAGTTGAGAACCCGGTGGCAATCTTGACTGCGGTTTGATATGCCCACAAAGCAGGATATAACATGATGTGCCAGTTGGTCTTGCTTTGTTGGATGGTACGTTGGAGAATGGTCTTCAAAGAATTATTAACTGTTTCAACTTGACCATTCGCTTGGGGATAATAAGAAGATGAGTGTTCTTGACGAAACCCAAGCTTGAGAGACAAATCCTCCATCATCTTGTTCTAAAAGTGACTACCATGGTCAGTGAAAATATCTTTCGGAATACCGAACAGAGTGATAATTTGATTGAACACGAAATGGGTTGCTGTAGCACCGTCGGCTTTAACGATAGGCATGGCCTCAGCCCATTTGGAAAAGTAGTCCATGGCCACTATAATATGGTGATGCCCCCATCCGAAGCTGGTTTGCAATCCATGAAATCCACTCCCCATTTGGTGAAGGGACCGATGGTGACAACCGGATGAAGGGGCGTTGGATGCAAGCGTATGTTCCGAGAAAACACCTGGAAAGGGTGACATCTCTTCACAACATTAACATAGTGCTTAAAGATGGAAGGCCAAAAATAACCAGCTCGCATAATACGTTGGGATGTAGCAAGCCCGGATAAGTGACCAGCACACGCCCCAGCATGGCAATCATTAGGCACCCACTCCGCTTCTTCGTGAGTTAAGCAACGACGGAGAATAGAATCATTTCCTGGGCGATACAAAGTGTCACCGACGATGGTATAATCTTTAGCGTGATGCTTCACATGTCGTTGCTCATCTCGTGAATAGTGCGGAGGAAACTTCAAAGTTTGGAGATATACAATGACATCCCCATACCAAGGGTCCTCGGACGAGATAAGAAATAAGTGCTCATCCACAAAGGAATCTTCATGAATGACATCCTCATCAAGTCTCGGAAGGTCCAACATAAGCTCAACAAACACCAACGATTTCACCGACTTCGCTGAAGCAAAATCGAGATCGAACTCTTGAAGGATAACAATCCATTTATTGTACTTCCCCCCGATAAGGCGTCATGATAGCACGAACTGAAACGAATTGATATGGGCGACAACTGTGGTTTTTCTAAGCAAAATGTAATGTCGTAACCGTTGGACTGAATGAACAGTCGCAAGTGCCAGCTTTTCCACATGAGTATATCTTAGCTCAGCGTCTACTAGATTTCGACTAAGGTAATAGATGACATGCTCAACAAGCGCGTCATCAACCTGAACCAAGACCACGCCAATCATCTCTTGAGACACGGCCACGTAACGAATAAAGTCTCGTGCGAAGTCTGGTGGACTAAGTACAGGGGCCGATACCAAAGCTTTCTTAAGGGCGTCGAAAGACCGCTGGGCTCACTCATCCCAGATAAAGGGTGTGTCTTTCTTCAATAGGCACGCAAAACCTTTGGTAAGATTAGTATAATTGACTACAAAATGGCGTAGAAAAATGGCTCTCCCTTGGAGGCTCTGAAGTTGTAATAAGTTGCGCGGAGGAGGCAACTAAAGTATTGCCTCAACTTTAAGAGGATCAACTCTAAAAGGGTCTATTCCTAGCATCTCCTCATATGACCAGGCGAAAGCTTCCCAAAGTTCTGTAAACAATTCAATGTAAATAGCAATCTCCTCAGGAGTGCAATCGTCACCGATGTAAACATTCTCAACCTTTCCAGGAGTACAAGAGATATTGATTGACGTAGTTGGGGAAATGTCAGCCATATTCCCTTCCACAAAAACAGCATGCGACTCTAAAAGAACCACAGGGTGACCAACCATCTCTGCTAGAGTCATCCTAAACTCTTCTCGTTCGGCGAGCTCGAGGTTGGGAAGGAAATAAGAGCGATGGTGCATATCCTCCCAAGGTCTCTCACTACCACACATGGCCTCCATAATAGCTTCATCAGAAGGTAAAGTATCATCAAGAAAATCGTGTGAACAAGACAAGTTGGCTGTCCAAACTAGCAGTGTAACAAGATCTTCCTCGACTGTCTGACAAGAAGAGAGATCCGGCTATGCAGTGGCTTGTTGAATATGCTGGTAAGCAAGCTCAGCTACAGACAGTGGCATAGACATCCTGATATGCCTAATGTTTCCAGACGTGGAACTCGTGGATGGTAAAGTCCACGGATCATCAAAATAGGAAGTCCGGAATGACATATTATGCGAAGGAGGAGACACATCGTCGGTAATGGTTCCAATAAAATTCATAGGTACAAAAAAATCATAATTTCCCATCAATGAAGGGTACATGCCAACACCCATGTTCCCAGTTGCCAGCTGAGAATGAGTAACCTGCGGGACTATGGATCCCGTGGATGTTGTGGAAGAGGAGTTAACGAAATCCAGCTAATCGATAGTCACAATCTTGCCTTCGTGAGGAAAGTGGATAAATCTGAATACAGTGGATGCGACAACTTTCATAGCATACATCTAATTCTGACCCAGTAAATGTTGTAGTCGAGCGCATCAACCACCTTGAATTCAATACGCACAGATTTACCTCCCAAGCAGACAACAAGGGAAGGGACAATTCCATGCGGTTTAAATGACCGACCGTTGAATGTAGTGAGCATGGTTCTAGATGTGAGTAGGGGAGGAGAGCCAAGAGATTTCAAACAAGATAACGACATTACTCATGTGGAAGCACCTTCATCAACCATTGTACGTTTGACAAAATTCTGAAGGCACACCACCTGGATTTGAAAATCCACGTGGTAGGGTAAGCGAGGTTGGACATAAATAGTGTCGAAATTGATAACAGTGGGGCTTCCCCCGTCCTGAACTCCTAACTCACTCAAAAGGGCATGCTTCTAAGAAGGACAGGCTTGTAAGACTTCAAGAGCCAACATGGCACACGGAGTTTGGCCCAAATCTTCTACGATGGAGTAGTTATGGGTGGCCCGAGCATTAGGATTATGCGTAGAGCACTTAAGAACACCTTTCAATATCCGCGGCATATTAGAGGGCTTCTCGATATGCAAGGAATTGTCAGGAGGAGGGGGAGGCTCATTCCCCAAATTGGGTTGTGGTGCATCATAATTGCATTGACGAGTGGCAACACTAACCTCTAACTGAACCATTTTCACACATACATAACCACCAGTATTGGAAGAAGACGTTGCCGTCTCAGTAGGTCCATTATCAGTGGTGGGAGCATGCGAAGCCATGTTTTGGTGATGAGGTAGGGGATCCTTTAACACAGTTGGGCTCTATGCCAAATGCTTCAATGCTTCTTCAATTCGAGGACATAAGTGAGTAAGATGGTCTTCCCCACAGAGCTTACAAGGAAACTTCACCTTATGCCTAGGTTTATGGTCCTCACCAGCATTTTCTCCTTATCGAGGAGGGTTGGCATTATCCTTATGGGGGGTATTCGATTTTTATTGTTATTCCCATTATTTCCACCCTTACGGTTGTTTCTCCCCTTTTTCTTACCACCAGGTTGTTGGTTACTTGATTGGTTCGTCGTTTGCACATTGTGTACATCGAAAGATGGGGTGGAAGTGGACAAGGTGTGAACCTATCCAGGAGTAGACTGGTTTAGCGAAAATTTTTGCAATTGATTAGCTACCAAATCTATATGGCGAGTACTTGCGGATCCTACGATGCCATCGGCATGCATCTAGGAACTAATCGAGGGTCATGACGTGTGCGCGGTGCGTTAGGAATAATGTCATACAAAATGCCAAACTGAGAGTATAGTAAGTCTAACTGCTGGACTTTCAAGATGGCTTGTTCCTCAGTCACAATGCCAGACATAGAAACATCCTTAGCAATGTATGGAAGTAGAGACTTGAGGAACCATTCCAACAGGAACTCTGGAGGAATGTTGGCTTTCACTAACCTCTTCCGCCGACGCCACTCTTGAACATGGTCAGAAATATGTGTGGCTTTGTTCTGACGGAAGGTAGATAAAAGTTCAGTACCAGTATCATAGCGAACCGAAAACTGGAAATGATCCAAGAAAACCAAAGCGATCTCGTTAAAACCCCTATAAGTGTTTCCATGCAACTCAACATACCACTTCGCAGCTACCCCCATGAGGGTGCGTTGAAATAGTCGCAATCTAATGGAATCGTGATTCAATGAGTTGGAGGAGCACCAAAGGTGAAATGTTGTGACATGATCATCCGAGTCCTCACCACCTTTCCCTTAAAACTTAGGAATGTCCGAAGGGAGCTTGGTAGGGACCGGAGGCTAATTAGGGTCATGACACACCGGATCATTCGTGAGCTTCGAAAGATCTAGAAGATTCAAGCATGCAAGGAACGGGAGCTGAGGTTGGAAAGCTTGATTATAAGCTCCCATAAAAGGTTGGTTGAACATAACCGAATTATAAGATGGACCAAAGGCTTGACCATGAGGATTAAACTGCTGATAATGAGGACCTGACGGACCATAAGCTTGACCATGTCCATAGGATTGATAACCCCCTCCACCCTGACCCATTTGAGAGTAAGCAGGTATATACGTGTTTTGGGCACCATATTGGGGTGAGTTGTACTGGTGGCCAGCACCGACTGTGTTGTAGTAAGGGTTGCCACCATGAGTATGGGGAATATACGTACTATTCGTAGCGGGAACCGTGTTGTAATGGCCATATTGGTATAGTATGTTCCCACCCCCAGCATTACGATCAGCTTGAGCAGTCGTGTGGTGACCAGAAGCATGAGATGTATTCCCAACCCCAACATTGGTGTTACTAGTAGCAGGGATGGTGGCGTTATGTCCATGTGGATAGGATATATTCCCACCCCCTACATTGGCATTACTAGTAGCGGAAGTGGACACAAAAGTATGCGGTATATGTCCACCCCTGTGGTTAGGAGGAGCATTAACATTTGCGAAAGTAGTCCTGGGTTGACGAGTAGCGGCATGTGTATTAGGTGGTGGATGGCGAGTCGTATTTCAAACAATGTTCCTATTAGGTTGGGCAATTCTAGGAGGTGGTCTTCTTCCAACATTAGCATTGTTAGGAGGAATCTGACCGGTCCCCATACTATGTGTGTGAGTGGACAATGTAGTGCCCCCAGTGAGGGTAGTGCCCCCATAGGGTATAGTATGGCTAACACCCTAACTAGTTCCAGCGTGACTACCAAACATAGTGGAAGGCTCAACTGTACTATAATTAGGCATACCGAAAGAGAGTGTGGTTGGGTTGACCGTAGGACCAGTGTCGTCGTGTAACTCTGGTATCCCGTGTCTATAATTGTGTGGAAACGAAGGAACGAACGTGTCGTCATGATCTTCATCATCAGGTAAGGTTGGCATCCCATAAAGATAATTATATGGATTCGAAGGGTCGAACGGATCGTGTTCAAGTGGATTCGGCCAAACCGAACTAGGTTGAGTCTCAGGTGGATCACCCCCCCACGCCTCACGAGGAGTAGGGGAATCTGAAGTATGTTCGACTCTACCCGATGGAGTCGTAGGTATTTCTTCAGTATCGGAATGTGTAGTAGTCATGACGTCTAAGACGTATGTTTTGTAAGAATCCGAAGACTCAGAGGAATCCCACCGACGTCCCCTAGCAACGTGGCGTGAAAGCTCGTTAGGTTCTAAACCATCCAATCGACGGCATCGGCGAAGAGTAGGACTCCGTGCCACAATATCTTCGAAGAGATTATAGAATCAAAACGTCCCCTAAAGGCCAATTACCGATCAAAAACAGTAAATCAAAAGCACACACCTAGAGAAACTACAGCCAAGAGCAGACAAATAGAGTGGCTAAATGAGCTCCCGACACTAGAGCTAGTATGTCTCTCCTAGGAGAGGCTTGAGACTCCCAAACTATAGCCGGAGGTAACAGAATCAATTATAACAGCCCCCAAACTTCACTGCGTGCACAGGGTCAAGTCCTTATACAACGACAACTGTGTTGTCCGACCCATATCTTACTCAAGACACAAACAGTATAACCACTGCAAGTACCCTATGCGATACCTAGGTAAGGAAACTATGGTCACCGCAATATAACCAATGCTCAGGGGGATAGTCGCATGTGGGATCCGTCGTATGGGCAGGGTAGCTAAGCCTGAAGCACAAGAGGACGAACCTCCGGTACCCCCAGATACGAACAAACCCTGGAAATATCTCCCACGTTTAGCCGGTATCAGAGGGATATCTCTTCAACGAACCTCCCGTGACCTCATGCTTAACTCTGGCTTGAGTAGAGCTTCCTGAGAACATTGATATATACCATGGATTCCTCCACTCCCTGGTCAGACACCTAATGTTTCGTCTAGTAGTCTTGGATTGTTAACTCACAATGATCTATTCCAAGACTCTAAACCTATGCTAGTTGGTGTACCCTATAAATAAAATCGGTCTAATCAATTTTAAGATTAAGCGTTGATTTTAATGGATGTGATTACTCAACGGATATGATCGTGAAACTAGTGATGTGTAAGACTCAGTAGTATGCAAAATCGTCAAATCCTAGACTCATCTATCCAATGAAAACAATGCCACTAACATGCACAATCAAACCAATGGTTTCGAAATAAATATGCAATCCTTTTATATTTTTCGATGCACAAACAGAATCTAAATGAAGGCAGAAAGCACTCAATGCAAGCTACAATACATAAAAGCAAAAAAAAAATTGTATTTTCTCTTATAAACAAAAGGAAAATGCAAAACTATGTGTATTTTTGTATTTTTCAATATATGGAAATGAAAAATGCAAGCAAAATCCTACTATCTAGTCACCGATATGCCAAGGAGATCACGAAGACAACCCAGCAGATACCAAACAGTAAGACTCATCCAATGGAATGAGCTCAAAAGGAAAAAACCAACAAGGCTAAATCCAAAGATAGGTAAAAAAACAACAAGGCTCAACCAAGAGAAAATAAGAGTTCTGGTCACAACCAAGGCATGGAACAGTCAAGAAACAGGCCAACAAAGACTCAGGATCAACCAAAACCAACCCAACAACAACCAAAGGTCATAAAACAACCAAAGCCAGAGTTACACGCTACTGTCGAAGGAATACCTGCGGGTACCCGCAAGCTGCAGAGTAAACAAAGGTAGGTATACGCGGGCAGAGCTAAGCTAGCCCGTGGGTAAGGAAAGGAAAATGGGAAAACCGAGAGTCCAATGGCTAAGAAAAAGCAATTTTTGTATAGTGTATATCAACGGAAAATAAGTGACATAGAGCTTCGACAAACATCAACTCTAATTAAGGACTAATGCTCAAAAATCCCCCAAAATGGATTTTTTCTCCAGCGGAGTCGCCATTTCTCTGTTGGAGAAAACTCACTATGGCTTGGGGTAGACCACAACAGACAGCTAACTACCAGAAATCAACTCAATTCCCAATGCTATGCTATATAAATGATAATGCTAAGATAATGAAGAATATAACCAACCTCGATCGAAATGTTTGATATAGATCCCCATTGGATCTTTTCAATCCATGCACTCGAATCTGCAAATTAGTCTTGACAACCAATATACAACAAATACATATAATATATAAACTACATTAACATCATCAATAGCAATGGCCCATGATATAACAAGTAAATGCAACCCAATGTAAGATAAACAACATTTACAACATTAATGGACGAGAATATGAGTATTTCTATTAATAAACAAGAAGAAGTACAATGTGATATGACCTCTTTCCAGAAACCAATCTGAACCAAGATCTGGATCAATCCACTTGCGCCTCCACCACTTTAATCCTCCATGAATGGCAAACTCAAACTATGGTAGGAGTTTGGAAGGTGAACATAAAGGGTTCACAACTACAAGGATCAATGATTGTAGACTCAAGATAGGGAAAAAATCCACTATAGTTCTCTTGCTCTTCTTTCCCCTCCCATCCATAAGCCATATGTGCTCAATATATAGTCCTCTCAAAGGTAAGTGAAAGGACGCATCGAGGCTTTTCTTGGGAAGATGGAGAGTCAAAGGTCACCCAATGACCGCTTTTGGGGAGTAAAAAGTAATAAACTAGTGGTTTTTACCATTTTACATGCTACCCGCGGGCTATAGTGATGCAACTCGCGAGTGTGCTGGCTATAGTGATGCAGCAAGTGTACAAGGGAAAAAATAGGGGAAAATAGTGTCTGAAGGATAAAAAATGGTTCTGAGTCAGTGGAATGAATCCTCTAGGCCAAAGAGTGTTGATTCTCACAAGGTGGAAGATTACGTTGTAGAATTGGTTTCAGTGTGGTTTGGATTCATCATGGATATGTAACTCAAATTAGTGGAGTGGTGGCCTAGTTAGGATATTCTCTTTCTCGGATTAGCACCATGAGGAGTAGTTACCAAAAACCAAGGAGTGGATCCATGAAGAGCACAAGGAAGCGCACTAATGCATAAGGGGGGTTACAAAACATGGAGGGAACATTAGGTGAGAGAAGGGATCTAATAGAGTTATAAATATCATAGAAGCATAAAAAGAGGGATAAATGGAGGAGTAGGGTGAACTTTTGGAGGTGGAGTCACAAATCAAGGAGGTGGAAGCTAAATTCTAGCTTACAGCTCCTAGAATCTAGGGAGAGGGATAATAAAAGAAAAAAAAACACATAAATAAGAGGGAATTTCTCCCAAGGAGGGTGCCCTAGGAAAGAGGGTCCCACTAAGGGGGTCCATTATACAATGTTTGGGTGACCAACACTACTAAAGTCACCAAGGCACAAAATGTGCTTGGATGCACAACTACCATCCCAAAAAAAGTTATAAGGTGCTAGGGATTTCCCCCAGTCCCCCTCACATCGTGATATATGTGGTCTCACATACTCTTTTAGTTTCCTAACTGAACCAATTGTTTAATTAATCAATAGAAACAACATTCAAAGATAGAAATAATGCCAATAATAACATTAATATTTATAATAGTGCATAGTCTAAAGTCATATTAACAAACAAACATCATAAGTCCATAATAACATTAACATGCAAAATAACATAAGTCCACAGTCACATAAAATATTATAAGTCTAGGGATTAACAACTAGGGTATTACATCCCCTTCCCCCTTAAACAATGCATCGTCCTCAATGCATATTACATACATGCCGCAACATTTCAAAATAGATGAGGGTATGCTTCCATCATGGCATCCTCCATCCCCAAGTCGCATCCTCGGGACTGTAATGGGTCCATTGGACCTTTACCTTCCTGATTTCTCAATTTCGAAGTAGTTTGACCTTGCTACCTAAAATGGAAGCAGGTTGTACTAGAAAATCCCCTTCTGATTCCACCTGGATCATTATCCATTCAATCACATGATTAGTACCATGTACATACATGTATATATATCAATAAAGAAAATAAAAGAACTCTAATTACCTAGATCACATTCCAATCAATCACATGGTTAGCATCGGATATATATATTTTTCAATAAAGACACATGAAACACATTATGTACTCTAATGCAAGCTGGTAGGGACAACCCATAACTAACGGGTCCTATCTTAGATAAGACCTCAAAAGGTCCACAATATTTGGCAGCTAGCTTGGAGCTATTTCCCAAGTTTAAGGAACTCTTCTTGGGTCTAACTTTCAAAAACACATGATATCCAACTTGAAACTGTCTGGAAGTCCTGTTCTGATCTGCATAGCTTTTCTGCGTATCTTAAGATGCCTTTAGATTTTGTTTAATCCTAACCAGTTGATCCTCCATATCCTTTAATAATTTTGGTCCAATAATGACTTTGTTTGTTGGGTTATCCCAACTGTCGGGAGTATTGCACTTCCTTCCATACATAGCCTCAAAAGGACTCATCTTCAATGAGGCATGATATCCATTATTATAAGCAAATTCCACCAAGTGTAAATAATCTTCCAACTTAGATGGTTGATCCATTACATACAAACTTAACATATCTTCAATCACTTGGTTAAATATTTATATTTCTCCATCTGTCTGAGGGGGGTTATGTTTTACTCATGTTTATACTTGTTCCAAAACCTTCAAATAGTCATTTCCAAAAGTTAGAAGTAAATTTGGAATCTCTATCTGATACTATAGCTTTCAGAATTCCATGTAATCTAGCTACTTCCTTCATGTAAATATTTGCAATGTTAGCTTCTTTGTGAGTTGTATTGACTAGAATGAAGTGTGCATCCTTAGTCAACTTATCTACCACAACCATGGTAGCATAATTTTTCAATCTTGTCTTAGGAAAATTTATGATGAAATCCATTGTCACTACATCCCATTTCCATTTTGGTATTGGCAAGGGCTACAACAATCCTACTGGATGTTGATGCTCAACTTTAAATTTTTGGCATTCCATGCACCTAGCTATATATTATGCAACATCATTCTTCATCCTTGGCCAATAGTATCATTTCCTTACCGTTCCTACTATTTTCTGATAACCTGAATGTCCAGCATAACGAACATCATGCATTTCCTTTAGAATCAACTTCCTTATATCTCCAGAATTGGGCACATAAACTCTATATCTATGCATGAGGATCCCATTTTCTTCCATATTATACTTATCAAATTTCTGTGGAATTTTTTGTTGTTGCAATCCTTCTTTTACATGTTGATAAAGTTCATTTGTAACAATGGCTTCAATGATCTTATCATTTAAATCTGATGTACTAGTGCTAATAGTTGCTACATGCATCACATGTATCTTCCTACTAAGTGCATCAGCTACTTTATTTTCCTTCCATTTGATATTCTTGATGTCAAATTCATATTCACATAATAACTCGATCCATATCCTTTTTCTTGCATTCAAATTAGGCAGCTGAAACAAGTATTTTAACCCATCATGATCAGTTCTTAACTCAAACTTCTTACCCATCAGATAATGTCTCCACATATTAAAGGCATGGATGATAGCCACAAGCTCTAAGTCATGAGTGGCATAGTTTAACTCATGTTCCTTTAACTTTCTGGATTTGTAACTGATCACATGTCCATCCTGCATCAATACTCCACCAATGCCTTGTTTGCATGCATCAGTACATACAACAAAGTTTCCTTCAGGGTTCGCAATTTTTAGAACTGGTGCACTGGTAAGCATTTCCTTAAGTCTTTGAAAACTATCTTCACACTTAGGAGTCCATTCAAAATTTACACCTTTCTTTTGCAAGTTGGATGTGATAGGATGGGATAACTTTGAGAATCCTTCGATGAACCTTCAGTAGTATCCATCTAACCCCATAAAATATCTGACTTCTGATACATTCTTAGGTGTTGGTCATTTCATAATGGCTCTTATCTTCTCAGGATCTATTGAAACGCCTTCTTCAGATATAATATGTCCTAAGTAATGAATTCTTCCTGATAGAAAAAACACTTGCTTAGCTCTGCATATAACTAATGTTCTTTAAGCACTTGCATTATTAATCTTAGATGTTCTTCATGCTCTTCCTCTATCTTGGAATAGATAAGGATGTCGTCTAAGAATACAATTACAAACTTATCTAAGTACTTTCTGAAGACTCCATTCATTAAACACATGAATACTGCTGGTGCATTTGTTAAACCAAAAGGTACCATTGTGAACTCATAATGTCCATACCTTGTTATGAATGTTGTCTTACTAATATCCTCATTCTTAATTCGAATTTGGTGGTATCCCGACCTCAAATATATTTTTGAAAACACCTTGGCTCCTCTCAACTGGTCAAACAAGTTGTCAATTCTTGGTAAGGGGTGCTTGTTTTTAATCATTGCTTTATTTAACTGTCTATAATCTATGCAGAGTCTTAAAGTTCCATCCTTCTTCTTCACAAATAACACAAGATCTCCCCGAGGTGAAACACTTGGTCTTATGTAACCTTTCTTTAGTAGCTTCTCTAAATGCATCTGTAATTCATTTAACTCCGGATCACTCATTCTATAAGGTGCTTTAGATGAAGGTATTGTTCCTAGCATCAAGTCGATAGAGAAATCAATGTCCCTCTTAGGAGGAATTCCTAGTGATTCTTGAAATATATATTCAAACTCTTGCAGTACTATATAATCTTGTAGTTATGGCCATTTTCCTTTTTTTGAATCTTCCGCATGAATTGCATATAACTGGCATCCAATTCTGAGATACTTCTTCAGTTGTAGAGCTGTGACCTACCTCAGGGATAATTTTTATTATGGCAATCTAGTATGGCATGGTGGACATCCAACCAATACATGCCAATCGATACATCATATGACCCCAAGGGTATGATGTTTAAGTCTGCAAAGGTTTTCAATCCATTAAGGACACCCTTTTACAACTTCTATGATTTTCCTTTTGGCTCTGGTAGCTAACTATACTAGACTTACTACTTCAAGTTTACTTTTCTTTAAATGACATTTCTCAATTAGATTAGATGCAATGTAACAATTGTTAGTTCTAGAATCAATAAAAATAGATATGGTTTTATTAGCAATCTTACTTGCTACCTCAATCATTCGAGACTGGTGGTCAGCTTGCCTCCCATCCAGGGATGCATAGATCCTCTGAACGCTTCCACCAACATATCCAACAGTTGAAGCTTCTTGTATGTTGTGAAGTTTATTTTTCTTACGTGGGAACTGATTGGAAAAGTGATTTTCTTTACATATCCAACATTCCATAGGTGGTTTTTTCCCTGAAGGCTCTTCCCTCAGCTGTCCTTCTTGATAAGAATTATTGTTTCTGAATTCTGAAGGCTAGAAACCTTTCTCTCTTTGCTCTTGTTTGTTCTTCTTCACATCCTTCCAATTCTTTTGATATGGGGCCTTGCTCTTATTCTGTTCATATAAGTGTTTTGCCTTCCAGATAGCATCCTTAATGTTCTTTGGTCTATCATACTAGATTTTATCTCTATAAGGTTCAAGAAGACCACTTAGGAACCTTTGAATCTTTACCTTCTCATCTTTGATGAAGTCCGCATACATCAAAAGTTCCAAAAACTTCTTCTCATAGGCCTCCATAGTCATGCTTCCCAATTTGAGCTCAAAGAACTCTTCTGTCTTTTTTTCATAGTAATTCTTAGAGAGGTATTCCTTTTGGAAGTACTTCTTAAATTTCTTCTGTGAGATTATGTCTTTTTCGATGTCTTTTAGCTTAACTAGTTGATCCCACCAGATAGATGCCTTACCCTGTAGATGGTATATGGATTCTCGTGCTTCCATATTAGGTGTGTACTGGTGCAACTGGAAGAACTTCCTGAGTCCTAACAACCATGCTTCAGCATCTTCTCCATGCATTACTTCTCCATCAAAATTTGGGGGCTTGATTCTTATCAGCTCTCCTACTAGTTCATCCCAGGAAGACCTCCTCTTCTTGTATCTCACCGGAGATCTTTCAGGACTACTCTCTGTACTGCTTGATGAAAATTCCTTCCTCCTCTACGACTGATGAGGTCTCATTGAAGATGATCTAGACCTCACATAACCTCTTCTATGACTCTTTTTAGCGGATCTTTGGATGGTCTTCAATGATTTTATATCATTCATAATCTGCTCCTTGATATGAATTATCCTTTCGTTATCCTCCCTACATTTCCTCACTGAATCCTCCAAACTTAATGGTTTCATGCTCCTCTTATGCCTATTTGACCTTCTTCCCTCAACAAACTCCTCTTCAAGACTGTATGGTCTCTATCCTTCCTCAAAATCCATCTCTAATCTCTAACTTCCTTCTACTGAACTTGTACTTGTTGAATCTATAGTCTTCACAGGTTTGAGTAAAATCTTAGTTTAGTGGCCACACTGCTTGCTCAATCATTCATTGGAAACTGAAAAGTGTTCATTATCAACCATTTGTTAGCATACTAGACATCGGCATAAGTTTGTTAGTATTTAAAACTACTTCTTAGTTATGTAAAACTAACAAGCCAACTTCTCTAAGTTACAATCTTCCTAACTAGACAAGGAGAGCTAGAAATCCTTCTAGGATTTCTCCTTACTGGTTGGAAATCAAGTACATATCCTTCCAAGGCTAATAGTTTGTTGAACTAACTCATACATGAAACTATATTAAGGTGCATGTACCCAATTTAATTAATGCAAATGCACAATTACAGATTGACTTGCAGAAGGCCCAACAATGGTAGTGTTGAAACCTTTGCTCTAATGCCACTTTTTAGTGTCCCCGAACCCAAACTAAGGACAAACGCACCAGAGGTATTGGAAAAAGGATAAATTAAATATTACACAGTGGAATAAAGTGGCCTAAGTTTAGGCCAACAAGCCATTCCACCCGAACTTAGCCTTATGAAGTGCATGGAAATTAAACATGACATGTGCACATTTATTAAACATATCAACATTATATTTTGTAATATGGATGCATGACATTTACAATATTTAGTATGATCACTAATATGTAATTAAATCAAGTTCTTGATAGTAAGCATCGGTTCATAAAACTAGAATGGACATGTCAAGTAGTAATTATTGCAATTAAAAGTTGTTCACATAATAAATATCTTCATATGAGGTTTACTTATCAATTATGTGATGTGTGTGTTGATAGCAGTGGTTAAGCAGTAAGTAAGAATAGCATCATAACATAGCCACAACCACACAATCAAAGAAAAGACAAGGCACAAGCTGCCAACTACAACCTCCAATATCAATCCAGTGGTTGTCCCCTACAACCAACTTTTACTAGTATAATTTAGATTGAATGGATGCCTTCCCTCCAGCCATCAATCACCAATCAGAATTACCATAACATAATCAGATCTGCGACAAAATGATAAGATCTGCAACTTCATAATCAGGTTTGCAACAAGAGTGCTCTTAATCAGAAAACAAGGTGCATTCCCTTAAGTGTTGAAAACACTGCTAGCCAAAATAGTCATAACTTGGTCATCCAAAAAGATTTTCGAATGGAACAAAAGGTGTTCCTTACTAGAAACGTTGCTTTGGACGCAACGGAAAGGGTCTCATGACCCAAAAATGAACATTAAATGTCGAACTAGAACCCATGGTTTCGCCCCTCTCATCACCGTGACAATTACATTCATAAGCTATGAAGGAGGAGAGAAGAAATAGAAGATATAAGAGTTTCATGGTAATATAACATATCAAGAGCCATCCACCCTACATACAAATCTTGGCACATAATCCATAAACAAATACATAATTCATTTCATCCTCCATGGAACATAAACATGGTAAAATAACATAAATAAGTATACGAACAAATACTTATTTGTAATGGCAACTGGTTGCAACAAGACAACTTTCCTCCCAGCCATAGACATAGTCAAGCCTTCCTCACTTGAACATGTCACCCCTAAGGCGAGACCATGGATCCACAAGTAGAGGCACACTCAGTCTAGCAACTCCTGTACCTACCTCTTCCGAGAACCACAATGATTCCCACTACTACTTTCGTATCTATCTCCACTACCTATGGGATGTGACTCCTCTCACCAACCCATTTCTTGGTTTCCTGTGCGAGAAAATGGACGAGTAGAGTGGTATAATGAAAGCAAATGGAAACAGCTAGACTAAATCTAAGGCTCAACACACTCTCAATACTATCAACATTCCCAACACGGTGAGATAGCACAATTCAAGTGATATGAAGCTCAATATTAGCTTCAAGATAGAGAGAGCACATGTATAAATAAATCAAGGAGGCAATTTAAACCCAAGGTGGCCAACTAGAATTGGTTTTAGTGTGGGTGGGATTCATCAATGGAGACTTAACTCAAATTAGTGGAGTGGTGGCCTAGTTAGGAGATTCCCTTTCTCGGATTAGCACCATGAGGAGGAGTTACCAAAAACCAAGGAGAGGATCCATGAAGAGCACAAGGAGGCACACTAATGCATAAGGAGGGTTACAAAACATGAAGGAGGGTGCATTAGGTGAGACAGGGGATCCAATAGGGTCATAAATATCATAGAAGCACAAAAATAAGGATGAATGGAGGAGTGGGGCGCACTTGCGTAGGTGGAGGCACAAACCAAGGAGGTGGAAGCTAAATTCTAGCTTACAGCTCCTAGAATCTAGGGAGAGGGATCATAAATGACAAAAAACACATAAATAAGAGGTAATTTCTCCCAAGGAGGGCGCCCTAGGCAAGAGGGTGCCACTAATGTATGTATAAGGTGCAATAATAACTCCATAGTCCAAAAAATTAAAAAGTGGAGTCCATTGTACAATGTTTGGGTGACCAACACTACTAAAGTCACAAAGGCACAAAATGAGCTAGGATGGACAACTACCATCCAACAAAAGGTTCTAAGGTGCTAGGGATGTCCCCCCATTCCCCCGCACATTGTGAGATTCGTGGTCTCCCATACTCTTTTAATTGCCTTGTTGAGCTAGTTGTTTAATTAATCCATAACAACAACATTCAAAAAGAAATCTAATTCCAATAATAACATTAATATTTATAATAAATTTGGGGCTTAACAACTAAGGTATTACAATTATCTAATGTAAATAAAAGGATAATAATATTTCAATTTAAATTTAAAGTTTATCATTTAATGTAAATAAAAGGATAAAAATGTTTCAATTTAAAGTTTATCATTCAATGTATTACTTTGCTATGTTTTATTTTCAAACTTGTACATACTTTTAATATCATGTTTTAATGTTTATTGTTTTGTTATTTTTTTTTAATAAATGGTTTTCGTGTAATTAACTTTTAAATATTTTTTACAAAATTTATATCTATGGAGTGTTTTAGTGTGTTATTTGTGCTATTATTTAAAAGACAAATTAAACTTTACTCCAATTTTTACACACAATAAAATGTAATTTTTCCATTTTATTTATATTTGACTTAAAATTAAATAAATAATATAAAATTTTATTTGTTTCCAAAACTTTTTTTTCATTTAAACTAAAGTAAAAAGTATATATATATATATGTTCGGAGATGAGTCTATACTAGTTTTCAATCATACTTCTTCTTAGTAAATATAGGAAAAAAAAAATATTTTAAAACTCAATAATAAACCATTTTAATATTATAATATATAAGATAAATCAATTTTTACTCCAATTTTCACATATAATAAAATAAAATATAATTTTTTCATTTTATTTATATTTAACTTAAAGTCAAATAAATAAAATATATATATATATATATATATTAAATTTAAAAAAAAAAAAAAACTTTATTTTCAAACTTTATTCTTCTTTGAAGAAATAAAAATAAATAATAAACTCAATAATAAACTTTTTTTTTTAATATTTATAATATAATTGAATTTTTAAATATAAAAATAATAGACATTTAATATGATTGAATTTTTAAAGTCTTACCCACCCTACATAAAACAAATTGTGAGTAAATTTGATCTTACACAAGATATTGTATTTGTGTTGGCTCAATATTAAAGAATATTGAGATCTTAATGAGTTGCTGCGAAAACTTTTCGAGAAAAGGACTTTGGAGGCTTATTAGATCGTATTCAAACCTTCGTTATCAAAATCTTATCCTAAAATTTTAATAATATCTTATCATGTATATCTATCCATATTTTGATGAGTTGTTTCCTATAAATCAATGTTCAATTTGGTCTATTAAGTCAACAATGCCATTCTTTTAAATATACTATATTTTAAAATTCAAAATCAATAAATTTATTTTTTTAATATTTTAACATTTAGAATCATTGAACTTATTTTTTTAATATTACAACTTTCAAAAAATACACTATCAATTAAATGTAGATCGAGGAATGCACATTACATTCCATATAAAATGTTACAACTTTCGAGAAATGCACATTGCATTCCATATAAAATATTGTTATGGCTTTTTCAAACAATACAACAATTAGCATTTTCAATAGAGCATCCAATTCTTTTTTAAATATGGGATATCCCTTGACCTTACATTTTAGTTTGCACAAAAGCTTTGGTATTTTAGAAGATATTCATTATTATTTTTTACAGAATCTATTGCCAATTGGTGAATTAATTTTATGATTATGTAAGGTGAATTAATTTTAAAAAATAAGTTAAGCAAATTAATAAAATATATTATAATCATTATTTATGTTACACACTCAAAATAACTAATTTATAATATAAAAGGATTAATTGTTCATGATATCTAGTTAAATTAATTCAATTATCATTTATCTTAAGAATATAAACTGATAAAAATAAGGCTTGTAGGGGTGTAGCTCAACCGGCGATTCACTTGATATGAATGAAATGTTGTAAATGGAGGTCACGAATTCAAAACACCACAGCTTACCTGTGCCACATGCTTGCAGGTTGTGTGGGTGCACCTAGGGGTATAGTGGTAGCAGATGGGATTGGATCCCTAGACCCCGTGTCATGCGAGTACCAGCCCCTTCCCAGTTGATAATTCCCCTAGTTACAAAAAAAAAGAAAAAAAGTGATAAAAGAAAAAAAATAGTAATGTATAATATGGTTGGATTTATTTATAAATTGAATTAATGTTTTTTTTAATTTTATTTTAAAGAATATTTAATAAAATAAAAACAAAATAAATTAAAATGGATAATTCAATCTTATTCTTAAATTTTTATTGACAAATTTTGGAGAGCTTGTTGTACAATAAAAGGATTGTGAAAATTTTAAACATAAGAAGACTACTTAAAAAATGATTGTAGAAGCTCTAAACGCAATAATAGCTACTCAAGTAAATAATTTTTGTCATTTATTATATGTATAAATATTTGGGATTAGGGAGTTGTTATGGGACTCACATGAACTAAGAACATACCTAGGGTTTCATCACCATTGGATAGTGTAGGAACTGGAACCTCAAAGGATGGGACAACAGATTTAAACATGGCGATCCTAGATTCAATTGTGGATGACCCATACACGGAGATCAACATCTGGAGAAATCGCGATAAAGAAAGCAATACAATCCTTTCAACTTCAGGTTTAACTGGGAAGAAAGGGTCATTTCAAGGGGGGGGGAATCAAGGGTTTAATCTCAAGGCAATCCCGAGGAAGCATTTGGAGCATGTGACAAAGTGAACCACACTTTGGGAGAAAGAAGGAAGGACATGCTTTTAATCGAGGTAACTTTGACATTGACTCACGCACCTGAGCATCATGCTTTCCATAGTGAGAAGGGAGGGACTCACGATGAACTTCTTTCAAGCAAATCAGTTGAAATAGGAGGAGCCCTGGTAAATGATTTGAAGGAAGTCAGAGGAGAATTTTTTAAATCTTACAATTGTCGTAAGAGGTGCATCAAAAGGAAATCCCATTCGTTGAACCTCATTCTGGGAGAAGATAACAAATTGAATGAGGTGGTAATGACGTCCAATATGAATCTAGTGGGAAGGTTTGTCAGCGGCAGATTCAAGGAGGATGGTTTAAAGAGATGTGTTTCTTCAAAATGGGATAGAAAGCTAGGTTATGCCCCCCTTTCATTTATTCTCTTAAGGGGCTAGGTGGTGTTTTAGTTCAACTTGAACTAGATGCATCTTTCATAGTCTTAATCTTATGGTGGTGGGATTCTTGTACCCTGCTTCTGAAGCATTGGACTCCAACCTTTGACGCTCATACTGAAAGGAATGATTAAGCTCTGATTTGGGTAAAGTTTCCAAACCTTCCCTTCAAATTCTGGTCAGCTGATTTCTTTAAGGTAGTGGGAAATTTTATGGAGGTTGACATGTCTTACATGGAAAATGGGAGGAAGTGCGTGGCCAAGGTGTTGGTTTCCCTATAATTAAGGGAGATTCTTGCTTAAATAATTGAAATTAGAATAGGAAGCAAAATTCACATGTAGATTTTGGATTATCAAGGAATCCCCTTAAGGCTCCAGATTTTGGATTATCAAGGAAATCACACGTAAATTTTTAGTATAATTAAAAACTAAATAAATTGAATATGCCCCCTACACCGATAGACCTATTTTCTGGGAGAATTTGCTGAAAAAAGGCTTCATGAGGAACCAAGAACTCATAATGAGCAGGGATATGAACTCATAAAGGAGGAAGATATTGGATCTCGAGGAAGCAAAATGGAGCTAAAAATCAGGGATTTGTGGCTAGCAAAGGGGGATGAAAATACAAAATTATTCCACCAGTACGTGAATAATAGGAGGAATGTAAATTTGATCTAGAACAATGATAATGAAGGAGGATATATAGTCACCAGCTTTGAGGAAATTTCTAGAGCAAGGATAGCTCATTTTGACAAGCTCTTCAGAAAGGAGGAAAGGGACTCCATAAATCAATTGCAAAAAATTATACAGTTTTTCCGAAAGTTCGTGAATGAAGAGGAAAATCTAGCATCGATGGAAGAAATAACCATAAAAGAGTTGGAAGAGACCCCGCATTCCCTCAAAAGGGACAAAATACCTGGGCCCAATAGGATGCTCGTGGAATTCTATTTGGGATTCTATGAGTTCCTATAAAATGACTTGTTAAGGGTGCTAGAAGAATCCAAAAAGAATGCGAAGGTGCTAGCTTCATTTAATTCAACATTCATTGCACTGGTACTAAAATCGGACAATCCTAGAACTATTGATGCCTTTAGGCCAATTTCCCTATGCAACTATATCTACAAGATATTGGAAAAAATCATAGCAAGTAGGATTAAACCCTATTTTCCTATAGCAATCTTGCTCGAGCAATTTGGATTTCTACCAGGGAGATAGATTCACGAGGATATTAGGGTTTCTTAGGAGGGATTGCACTCCATTAGATAAAAAATATGAAGGCAGTCATTGTAAAAATAGACATTTCGAAGGAATATCACAAGGTCAGTTGGATGTATTAGTGAATGTTACTGGCTCAGGTGGGTTTTTTTGTTCCCTTTATAAACTAGATAATGAGTTGTCTTTCATATGTTTCCTTCTTAATACCTATTAATGGAGCGATATCCAAGTTCTTTAGGCCAAGTCGTGGTATGAAACAAGGTTTCCCACTTGCATTGCTTTTATGTCTTTTAGTCGCAGAAAGTCTCAGCAGAAGCATATGGAGAGCCAAGAGAAACAACAGATCTATGGGAGTGCATATCGGAGGGAGGTTATGGCTCATACACATCCTCTTCATCGATGACATACTCATATTTAGTGATGGTTCGAGAAGAGATCTGGTAAAACTTTCAGATATCCTTTATCTCTTTTGTAATGCAACCGTTATGGCAGTAAACAAGGGGAAGTCATCAATATCAGGAAAAGGTATAGAAGATGAAGTGATGGAGCAACATAGGGTTCTATTCCAATTCAATCTAATTAATATGGATATTGGATTGAAATATCTTGGATTCAAATTAAAACATGTTTCTTATGCCATAAAGGACTAGGACTGGCTGGTGGCAAAATGTGAGAACTATATCTCCAACTAGTGCATGCGCTGGATTTCAAAAGGTGAAAGATTAGTGTTGCTGAAGGCTATTTTGGAAGCAATCCCGGTTTTTTGGCCAATATCCTAGATCCTGAGATGCGTCCTTGACAAAATCAGAAAGCTCAGCAAGAAAATAGTTGGGGCCTAAAAAATGTATACTTTTTCACCAAATCACTAGCGGAAAAAACATTTGGATATTGACCAACAATAAGGGGTTATGGACTGAATGGATCCACAACCCACATAAATCCATTCATAATGTCTTCACTCTCTGGAAAGTTTCTGTAATAAACTATTTTAATATTTATAATATATAAGATAAATCAATTTTTACTCCAATTTTCACATATAATAAAATAAAATGTAATTTTTTCATTTTATTTATATTTAACTTAAAGTTAAATAGATAAAATTAAAATATATATATATATTATTTAAATTAAAATAAAAAAACATATAAACTTTATTCTTCTTGACACAAATAAAAAAATCTAAAAACTCAATAATAAACTATTTTTTTAATATTTATAATATAATTGAATTTTTAAATATAAAAATAGTAGACATTTAATATGATTGAATTTTTAAAGTGTTACCCACCTTACATAAAACAAATTGTGAGTAAATTTGATCTTACACAATATATTATATTTGTGTTGGCTCAATATTAAAGAATATTGAGATCTTAAGCAGCTGCTGCGAAAACTTTTCGAGAAAAGGACTTTGGAGGCTTATTAGATTGTATTCAAACCTTCGTTATCAAACTATTATCCTAAAATTTTAATAATATCTTATCATGTATATCTATCCATATTTTGATGAGTTGTTTCATATAAATCAATGCTCAATTTTGTCTACTAAGTGAACAATGCCATTCTTTTAAATATATTATATTTTACGATTCAATGCTCAATTTTGTCTACGAAGTCAACAATGCCATTATTTTAAATATATTATATTTTACGATTCAAAATCATTGAACTTATTTTTTAATATTTTAACATTTAGAATCATTGAACATATTTTAACATTTAAAAATTATTAAACTTGTATTTTTTAAATGTTGCAACTTTAAAAAAAAATACACTATTAATTGAGTGTAGATGGAGAAATACACATACAACAATTGGTATTTTCAATAGAGTGTCCAATTCTTTTCTAAATATGGGATATCCCTTGTCCTTACATTTTAGTTTGCACAAAAGCTTTGGTATTCATTATTATTTTTTATAGAATCTATCGCCAATTGGCGAATTAATTTTATGATTATGTAAGGTGAATTAATTTTAAAAAAATAAGTTAAGCAAATTAATAAAATATATTACAGCCATTATTTATGTTACATAGTCAAAATAACTAATTTATATAAAAGGATTAATTGTTCATGATATGTAGTTAAATTAATTCAATTATGATTTATCTTAAGAATATAAAGTGTTAAAAAAAATAAAAATAGTAATGTATAATATAGTTGGATTTATCTAAAATTATTTATAAATTAAATTAATGTTTTTTTTATAGAATGTTTAATAAAATAAATTAAAATGGATAATTCAATCTTAATCTTAAATTTTTATTGACAATTTTTGGAAAGCTTGTTGTACAATATTTTTATTGTGAAAATTTTAAACACAAGAAGACTGCTTAAAAATGATTGTAGAAGCTCTAAACACAATAATAGCTACTCAAGTAAATAAATTTGGTCATTTATTATATGTAATGTCCCCATTCACATAAATCTCAAAAGAGAAAATTTCACCAATCCATTAGTTTCCTAGGTTGGGGTGGAAACATTAGATTTGGAATAAGGAGACTATAAAACCCCAAATGGACATTAGCTTGACATAAATATATTAAAAGGGGTTAAATAAATATTTATGATAGGAAAATAAGGTGGCACTTGGTCATGGAGACACATTGGTGGTGTGGGACCCACACAAAGCTAGATTCCTCATGCCACATGGCATCCTATTCTCACCCATTCGAATCCAAGGTGGAGTCTAATGTTCTTGGGGAGTTAGAAGGTCAATATACTTGGCATGACTCAATGAAGGTTGAAGTGGAGTGGAATAGTAACTTCCATGGAAGAGGAAGATACATTTGAGAGATATTGAGACACTTGGGCTAGATTCCCTAGCTTAAATGACAACAATGAAGAAGATGCTATGACACTTATGACACAAATCAGACCTGATTGCTGACATCTGACATATATGACATGTCGAGGCTAAAAATAGCCTCCAAGAGGGCGCACAAGGAAGTTAGGGCAGCCAAAGAGTCCTCCATTCGAATTGAGTGAAGGAGGAGGTTATGAATGGAGGGACAAGTGGCACACATTGGAATCTATTCCCAATTCGAGTTGGCATGAAGCTCATGGATGGAATTAGAGCTAAGGATGTCTTTGGAAGTTTATAAAAGTCAAGAACAAAGAAGGAGAGTGTATTTTGATCATTTCTCATTTTGCATATTGGAGAGCATAGCTTGTCCATGCTTGTGGAGTGTTTATTCTACTTTCCTTAGTACCAATTTCGAGGGTGAAAGATTCCCATCCTAATTGGAAATTCGAGAAGCCATTCAGACCTTTCATTTGGAGCTACAATGGAGTCATTTTTTGCAGGTTGAAGCTACAGGGATGCTCGTGACATTCTCTTCTTCAACTTATTTCCACACCTTTCTCACTTTTCTCTTCATATTTTGGCTCTTGGAGGAAGGGCGCACTTGGTGAGATGTTGATCTCTTTGGGGGAGCTCTTGTTGCCCCATTTATTTGTAATATGATGTATTTACTCTGTATTTGTTGTTCAGAAGATCCTCAGGTCTAAATACCAAGTGAAACTATGTCAAAATACAAAACAATGTATAAATGGTGTCATTTTCCTCATATCTTGTTATGAAAGCTTGAAGTTGTTTTATTTCGACTTGTATCACTTCATATCTGTAAATTTTATGATGTATGGAGATTCATTAATGTCTTGAAGAAGTTTCATATACATTACCTAATTCTTTGGAACAAAAATATCAAATTTCATAGCAAATGGTGAAGTTTCTTATCATTTCCCCCTAGGTGAAGACATGTCCACAAACCTCTGATTTATGGGAGTTGCAGCATCCTTTAGGAACTGATTAATGATTCATTTGGAACCCCATTGAATTCCTTTAACAATTCCATGTCTCTGTTCTGAAATTTAGGAGGGTCGTACTGTATTTGGGAAGCCATTTTTGTCCCCTACCCTTGGGGGTTTTGAACCTCGAATTTGGTAGTAAGTTTCCCTATTTTCTCCTGATTGTAAATGAGTGTTGCAGAAGTATTTTGAGAGTGTCAAAGAATCCATCAGTCTCATTTTTATGTCTTAATACCTCTCAAACACATTCGGACCCAATTTGGAAACATTCGGAGCAATTTGGAAGCATTTGAGTCATTACTAGTCTAAGGGTTGAATTGGCCAAAAAGTGCAAATTTTCCAATTTTTCCAAATTTATTAAAAAGGGACACTACATTATATGTATAAATATTTGCGATTAGGGATTTGTTATGGGACTCACATGAACCAAGAACATATCTATGGTTTCATCACCATTGGATAGTGTAGGAACTGGAACCTCAAAGGATGGGACAAAATATTTAAACGTGGCGATCCTGGATTCAACCGTGGATGACCTGTACATGGAGATCAACATCTGGAGAAATCACGATAGAGAAGTCAATACAATCCTTTCAAATTCAGGTTTAACTGGGAAGAAAGGATCATTTCAAGGGGGGGTGATCAAGGGTTTAATCTCAAGACAATCCCGAGGAAGCATTTGGAGCGTGTGACAAAGTGAACTGCACTTTGGGAGAAAGAAGGAAGGACATTGTCAAAACCCGAAAATTTCTGAAAAATTTAAAAAATTTTAAGATAGCAATAAATGTTAATTAAAGGCGGTCATTTAACTGTCTGTTTAACTTACGTGATTGTAAGTGTGTCCGAATGGTCTTTGTTATACTTAAATGTTATTATGAGTTTCTTAACTGTTGCTGATTGTTTTTCTGTTTTTCAACCGCAAGGGGGAAATTGCCATGATGGACCGGCTTACTTAGCTTTAGAGCTAATGCAACAGATTTTTTTCTTCTCTTACAGATACACAGGTAAAGTCGGGTTGCCCCAATAGTCTTTAAAGCATCAAAAGTCAAATTTAGTTGTACCAGCTCATTCAGGGAAAAAGTCTAGTCATGCTAATCAGATTTATCAAGCTTTGTAAGGTAGAATATTTTTGCATCATGCCCAGTTCAAAATTTAGAACATAGTTTGTTTTACACTTTAATTGCACAGCTTGGAAGTTGAAGATATCACTATGTTTTGTCGATACCTGCCTTCTAATTTTTTTACGATTTGAGGAGTTGCCTTAATTGAAATCTGCTCTTTGTTTTCATTATCATATTTGATTGAACACGTTGTGTATAAAGGATAACACAAGTCTATTCTTTCTTAAGCCAAAACTATGAGTCGCATAATTTGATATCTACCAGTTAAAGTTCCATCATGAAGCAATAACAAATTTTTAACCATCCATGCATTTCTATCTCAATATAAAAACGTCAATTATTTATGCTCTACCTTTCTAAAGTAACTTAGAGAAATGATAAAGATATTGTATCTCTTATTCTTTCACATCAGGATGGCTATAAATTTTAGTGACCAGTTTGCATTTTGGTATTGATTTACTTGATAACTACCTCCTTGGAAATTTTATAATAATTGATCAAATGCCCTATGTTTGAGACAACCACCCAGTCTTATTCTCGATTGCTATTGACTAAGCAAGTTTTTGTTGAAAAATATAATACTATGTAATGATGACATCATTCAAGGTTTTTTTTTTTTATTGTTATATGAATGATCTATGTATTAATCATTATGAAGAATCTTACAATAATCTTTTTATCTAAAAATATTATGAGTTCTATTTGTCAATAATGATAAGAATATCATTGAAATCTTTGAACTTTAATATTATTATCACGATTGCAATCATTGTAGGTCCAAGTATTATGGTTCCCAATACCAAATCGAAGCATGAGCTATCATGGGAATTGTTGGCAAGTTTGGAACTATGGTTTATTACCAAAATGGGATATTATTATTTTGTTTTAATGGATTTACAATAATTGGAAATTCCTCGTGGGACTATAGAGTCTCGACCCACAGCTTTGAAATATTAAACTGCTACGTGGTTCATCGAGGACCAAGTGCTGGGTGATATAAAGCACTGGACCTAACCCTACCTCGTCATTTCCTTCGCCTTCGGGCTCGGGTCCTTCTCTACAACGTCTCCAGGTCTGAGCTATGTGATGGCGTTGTTGTTATAGTTCTCGGACTATTACCATTCCTTGCTTAATGTTATCGTTTTCAAGTCTTTATCATTAACTGTTGACAGCTATGGGAGTTTTATAGTGCCTAGGGTTTATCCTTGGAGCTCATTTACTGGTCTGGTCGCCATTATTGCAGTGTGTTAAAAGCTTGTATGTTGCCTCATCCTCAGTATTGTCCATAGCTTCGTCTGAGAGTCATTTGTGTTCGATGTTTATGCTGCCTCATCCTCATCCTTAGTATTTTTGTTTGTTTACCTTAGAACCTTTGTCACGGCGTGGCCTTAAATCTTAGCTTGGTTCTGTTTGAAGCTTCCACTGTTGCACATGCTCCTTGTTATCAGTCAGCTTGCTCGTGCTGGTGAAACGAGAGGGGTTCACCCTACTGC
Source organism: Larix kaempferi (assembly GCA_027924585.1). Classification (NCBI taxonomy): domain Eukaryota; kingdom Viridiplantae; phylum Streptophyta; class Pinopsida; order Pinales; family Pinaceae; genus Larix; species Larix kaempferi. The sequence continues at coordinate 1,820,234 of BSBM01000590.1, forward strand.
TGCTCATGGCTATCAGTCTACCTACTGAGCATGACTTCAATCGAACCTCAGGTAAGTTATAAGTTTCATCCTTGTTTTCTGAATACGATAAGTTGTTTAAGACTCGACAATTATATATATAAATGATTTTGTTGTTGATAAGATTTTTGTTTTGTTGCAGCCTCGGACTCCATTCGCAATGGGGTGACTTCATGCTTCGGCTGTTGGTTGCATAACCAAGTAAGCCTGGTCTTTTACCACGGTGTTCCTCCTTGTTGGTTGTCTGTATGGTTTGGTCATGAAGGGCCACCCTTGTGGCTAACTCTGTGCTGTTAAGTTTTGAGGCTGACTTCAGTCATTTGTAATTTAATCTTCTTGTTAAGGGTGTTTAGGGTTTAAATAGTGTATAAAGAGAGGCTATGAACCTACTCAGGATGATAGGGTTACGGCCTCAAGTTTTATAATGTACCTGTACTTTGTTTGGGGTTTATTACCCAGGTTTTCGGACATTACCTTAATATAACTTGTGTTTTGTAGGAAGGCTTATTCTATGTCTGCGTTGTTTCTTTGAATTCGATGCTCTATATTATAATAAATACATCTTTGTTTTAGTGGATTTGAGAACTCAGCTGTAGGTTGGATACTGTAATATCAAGGGTTTTACTCCTGTGTTTTTCCTGTATAAAGTTTAACTTATAAAAAGTGACTTGTTACAGCCATTCTGTAAGATGGAGTCGATGTATGGTGTGTGTTTCAGGTTCGAAGTTTTATGTAGAATGCTTCTATAAATAAAAAGACTACAGCCGTAGGTGAAAATTATTGTATGAATTTAAATGTTAGAATGCTACGTCTAAATGTCTCCTGTAAGTTTCGAGATGATGTGTGTGGCATATATTTTTAAATTTTAGGATAGAAATCCATTCTAAATTTACAGTGTTGATTTGTTAGATGATTTATGTACTATTAGGGTAGGACTCTGTCGGTACTGTGCATTCACATGAAAGATATAACTAAAGGATTAGAGCTCGATAGTGAGCTAGATATATGGTTCTGTTATAATGATTATGACTTATAAGGGAATAAAATTACTACTTTGTATAAGCTCGGCCTCGAGCTAGTTATTGTTTTTGTCTTTAATTCCTTCTGTTTGAAAGTTAATAACTAGGTCAAACTTTGCCGATGGTTTCTTGTTGTAGAAACTAGAGAGATAGATTTTAATAGAACTCCTTCGCCACGATTTTTGTTTAAATGATCAATTGTTTTGTTTTAGCTAAGATTTTGTCGAAAGAAACAAAATAGTTAAAAAGGTGAAAGATATGGCTAAACTGTTGTTCGGTTCGATATTGAGTCAATAAAGGTTCTGCCAGTAAATAAATAAACTTACTAATATAATTTGGATCGTCCATTCTTATGACAGATAATGATCTGTACACTTGTTAGCTAGGGTTTGTACCTGCTATATTATCTATGATAATAAATTTATTGTGGTTATATGGTTATCTATATTTCTGTTCCTATAATTGTTTTTAACGAGTTTATTTTCCAGGAAATATTTACTGTATAATGAGCCTTTACTTATCTATTTAACTATTATAATAACCAAGTGTAACATCACAATAACATCCTATTACTTACAATAATAACAAAGTGTATCACGCATAAAACAAATACTTGAACTGTAAGATAATAATGATACTAGGAAATTTTTGAGACATAATAATTCTGCAGAATCTATCTACTAACAATTCAGAGATGCTAACTTTTACTGAAATAAATCCTGTTCAGACATAGAGGAGATAATCATAATCTACGTTCATATTACTCAATAAACAACAGGAATAAGTGGCAGAACCTGTGTCAACTGTAGACAACAACAGCAATGGGAAGTTGTTCCTCCCTACCAACTCCTGGAGAGTGCCCAGACAGCACTTCTCAGGACCCCCGAGCTTGCTCTAGTCTCCCTGGCTGGAACTAGGTGCAGCAGATTAATTCACTCAGCCAAAACAGCTAAACTGGAACCAAGTTGCTGTAGCATCCCACTCAAACCATTTTCCTTACTGTCTTTACCTCTTCCTCAATGGGATTCCTGAATAGCATTCAACTGAATGTATTCTCCCTCCTAAACTATCTGAACCCCCAACTCAGTTCATTGAGTACTATTTAAAAGATTGCCTAGGTCTTTGTTGGGTTAACTGTCATTAATGAGCCACCTGCTCAGATTCCACTTTCTTGGGGAATCATGACCCCAAAATATAGGGAAGTTTCCACCTGCAACTTAAGAAGTGTTTGAGGATGCTGCCACTTGTCTTTTGCCTTTCCACCTAGTTCCATCCACCAGTTAGACCAGTAACCTCTTTTAACAGCTCTCCCATGCTATTGTCTCCATAATTTATTTATTAATAATAAAATATTCAGATTTACATTCCATTTCTGGTGACTCTGCTGAGTCATCAATTCTTACTTAGCATTAAATTTAACATAATGTCTCAGGAATATAATAAAATAATTACATTATTTTTGCAAAATTGGGGTATGTGACAGACATGCAATTAATCGAGGTAACTTTGACATTGACTCATGCACCTAAGCATCATGCTTTCCGTAGTGAGAAGGGAGGGACTCACGAGGAACTTCTTTCAAGAAAATCGGTTGAAATAGGAGGAGCCCTAGTAAATGATTTAAAGGAATTCAAAGGAGAAATTTTCAAAGCTTACAATCGTCGTAAGAGGTGAATCAAAAGGAAATCTCATTTGTTGAACCTCATTCTAGGAGAAGATAAAAAATTGAATAATGCGGTAATGACGTCCGATATGAATCTAGTGGGAAGGTTTGTCGGTCGCAGAGTCGACGTGAGAGTCGAGGAGGATGGTTTAAAGAGATTTGTTTCTTCAAAATGGGATAGAAATCTAGGTTATGCCCCCCTTTAATTTATTCTCCCAAGGGGCTAGGTGGTGTTTCAATTCAACTCGAACTGGATGACTCTTCCATAGTCTCAATATTATGGTGGTGGGATTCTTGTACCCTGCTTCTGAAGCATTGGACTCCAACCTTTGATGCTCATACTGAAAGGAATGATTAAGCTTTGATTTGGGTAAAGTTTCCAAACCTAACCTTCAAATTCTGGTCAATTGATTTCTTTAAGGTAGTGGGAAATTCTTTGGGAAATTTTATGGAGGTTGACATGTCTTACATGAAAAATGGGAGGATGTGCATGGACAAGGTGTTGGTTTCCCTACAATTAAGGGAGGGTCTTGCTTAAATAATTGAAATTAGAAAAGGAATCAAAATTCACATGTATATTTTGGATTATCAAGGAATCCCCTTAAGGCTCCAGATTTTGGATTATCAAGGAATTCACACGCAAATTTTTAGTATAACTAAAAAATAAATAAATTGAATATGGCCCCTACACCGATAGACGGGAGAATTTTCTCAAAAAAGGCTTCATGAGGAACCGAGAACTCATAATAGGTAGAGATATGAACTTATCTTTGGGGGGAATGGAGGTCTATGGGCCTTCAACACAAAAGGACAATTTTTCAAACTTCTTCTTGAGGAAACTAGAGATGGGAGGACTTCTTGACATAGAACCCATGAAGATAAAACCAACTTAGTGCAATAGGAGAGTGGGTCAAGACCGAATTGCAAAGCACCTTGATCAGTTTTTGGTTAGCAAAGGTATGGTGAATCACCCTGTTAGAATAAGGTAGTGGGTTAGTGATGGTGGCAACTCATATCATATACCAGTTGTACTAGAAGTGGTGCGGTTAGGGGCAAAATCGCCTACCCTTTTAAATTCAACTCATCTTGTCTCAATGAACCTTCCTACCTCCAAATCATTAAGGATGCTTGGATATCTTTTGATCACTCATCTCGAGAATCGACCTCTATCCAATTTGCTAAAAATTTAAGGAAGGCTAAAGAAGGCCTTATTAGATGGGGAAAATATTTGAACCTTCGAATAGATTAAGATTTAAAACTCATTGAATCTAGGATGGAGGATTTGTATGGAGAGGATGGGTTGGGATTCATTTCAAAGGAAACTATGGTAGAGGTAGTGCAATTGGAGTAGAAAAGGAGGAAGATATTGGATCTCAAGGAAGCAAAATGGAGACTAAAAATCAGAGATTTGTGGCTAGCAAAGGGGATGAAAATACAAAATTCTTCCACCAGTACGCGAATAATAGGAGGAATGTAAATTTGATCTGGAACAATGCTAATGAAGGGGGAGACATAGTCACCAGCTTTGAGGAAATTTCTAGAGCAAGGATAGCTCATTTTGACAAGCTCTTCAGAAAAGGTGGAAAAGGACTCCATAAATGAGTTGCAAAAAATTATATAGTTTTTCCGAAAGTTCGTGAATGAAGAGGACAATCTAGCATCGATGGAAGAAATAACCAGAAAATAGTTGGAAGAGACCTCGCATTCCCTCAAAAGGGACAAAATAGCTGGGCCCAATAGGATGCTCGTGGAATTCTATTTGGGATTCTATGAGTTTCTAGAAAATGAATTGTTCAGGGTGTTAGAAGACTCCAAAAAGAATGCGAAGGTGACAGCTTCATTTAATTTAACATTCATTGCACTGATACTAAAATAGGACAATCCTAGAACTATTGATTCCTTTAGGCCAATTTCCCTATGAAATTATATCTACAAGATATTGGAAAAAATCATAGCAAGTAGGATTAAACCCTATTTGTCTATAGCAATCTTGCTCGAGCAATTTGGATTTCTACCAGGGAGATAGATTCACGAGGATATTAGGGTTTCTTAGGATGGATTGCACTCCATTAGATAAAAAATCTAAAGGCAGTCATTGTAAAAATAGATGTTTCAAAGGCATATCACAAGGTCAGTTGGATGTATTAGTGAATGTTACTGGCTCAGGTGGGTTTTTGTGTTCCCTTTATAAACTAGATAATGAGTTGTCTTTCATTTGTTTCCTTTTTAGTACCTGTTAATGGAGCAACATCCAAGTTCTTTAGGCCAATTCGTGGTATGAAACAGGGTTTCCCACTTGTACTTCTTTTATGTCTTTTAGTCGCAAAAAGTCTCAATAGAATCATCTGGAGATCCAAGAGAAACAACAGATCTATGGGAGTGCATATCGGAGGGAGGTTATGGCTCATACACATCCTCTTCATCGATGAAATACTCATATTTAGTGATGGTTCGAGAAGAGATCTGGGAAAATTTTAGATATCCTTGATCTCTTTTGTAATGCAACAATTATGGCAGTAAACAAGGGGAAGTCATCAATATCGGGAAAAGTTATAGAAGATGAAGTGATGGAGCAACATAGGGTTCTATTCCAGTTCAATCTAATTAATATGGATATTGGATTGAAATATATTGGATTCAAGTTAAAACATGTTTCCTATGCCATAAAAGACTAGGATTCGCTGGTGGCAAAATGTGAGAAGTATATCTCCAACTAGTGCATGCGCTGGATTTCAAAAGGTGAAAGATTAGTGTTGTTGAAGGATGTTTTGGAAGCAATCCCGGTGTTTTGGTCAATATCCTAGATCCCGAGATGCATCCTCGACAAAATCAGAAAGCTTAGCAACAAAATAGTTGGGGCCTAAAAAATGTATACTTTTTCACTAAAGCACTAGCGGAAAAAACATTTGGATATTGACCAATAATAAGGGGTTATGGACTGAAGTAGTTCCAAAGAATTATATTGTGTTGATGATAATAAATGAATGGATCCAAAGCCCACATAAATCCATTCATAATGTCTTAACTCTCTGTAAAGCTTCTGTTCTATCCTTTAATTTGATTGGGAATGGTCTCGCCTAGAAGGTGGCTAACGGGGAATGTGTATTCCTAGGGGAGGATCCATGGATAGGGAGTATAAATTTGCACTTATTACTAGTCCATATGAATAGACAGCTCAGGCTCAGAGGTTATCACTCATTGTATAACATAGAAGATCATGCCTCTTCGTCTAATATGGATCAAGGGTGGATGAACGCAAATCATTTAGGCTTTAGGGGGGCAGACAATGGCCGATGGGGGGAAATACTAAGACCTAGCTCCATTCATCTCCAAAACTATTAGGATATGCTAGTTTGGATAAATTCTCCAAATGTTATTTATACTCCAAAAGTAGGGTACAACTCACTTCTCATGACTGAGGGAGCAATGGACACAATTTGGTGGTGGCAGGAAGTTTGGAAGTTTCACTGTCCTTCTAAGGAAAAATACTCATGTGGTTTTTCTTCCACAACAAGACTCTAATTTGGGATTTGTTACAAAGTAGGAATAGGCCAAGACTAGTCAGATGCTATCTATGCAAGCAAAGTGAAGAGAAAAAACAACATCTGGCAGTGGAATGATCTTTCTCAAAGCAAGTATAGAAGGAGATGGAAACGATCTTGAAGATTAGATGTGAATGATTAGACTCCTCTGTAGAGGAAATATTGAAATACTTGTGTCAAAACCCAACCAAATTTCATGTAGATCCCTTCCTCTAATCATTATTTGGAGCAACTGAAGGGCAAGAAACTATGCCTTGTTTGATGACAAAACTATATCCCCTCTTCAATGTGGTTACCAAAGTATTGGCATCCTAAAAAAAATTCCACAGGACAGTCTGAAAGAAGCAATTCAACTGATGGTTGTTGAGACAATCAATCCAAATGAGCCATGGGCCTTCTTTGACGGAGCAGCCCAAGGAGAACCATGCACTTGTGGAGATGGCAATATATTACACTTGAAAAAAGAACATAGGATCAGTTATAGAGTAGGATTGGGAAGTGGAACCAACAACTTTGCTAAAATAAGTGCACTCATACTATTTTTATGTCTAGCTCTGGAAATAAATGTAAATTGTATCTAGGTGTTTGGAGATGCAAAGTTAGTAATACAATGGATTAGAGAAGAGATTCGGTGTCTCGACATCACTCTGGTGTCTTTACTGGAAGAAATTAAGAGACTCAAAGCACAACTAGAAATGGCCTCTTTTACTCATGTATATAGGGAAAGGAACTCAATAGCCGATGCAGTCTCAAAAAGTGGGATAAACATGCAACACGAAGGTTGGTACATGATAGAGGAGGAGACAAGAACATCCAAAGGGTACTATCATCGACCATTTCGTGAAATGTCCATATAAAGGCAACCAAGGAACAAAGGACTCGACACAAAATGGAGAATCATCATCTGGCAAGTAAAGCGAAAATGAGAATGAATCTGTTATAGTGGTCAGTCCATTTTCTATTCGAGAAGTATTCTCCTTTTGAACTATAAAACTGTAAGCGAGGCAACATTTTTAGAAAATGCAAAGGGTTTTATCAGGACTTCTTATAGTACTTGGTCCTCATCCTTTTGAGAGGCAGTCTATTGAACTGTATAAGAGTTTTAAACTATTTGAGTCTCATAACTGATCTAAGAGTTTTTGAGAAGTAATATGTTTGGAACATGCCTAAGTGTAGATTTTTTGAACTATTTGAGTCTTTGAAATGTTTTAAGAGTTTTCGAGAGGTTATACTCATGAATATGACTGGAACATGCGTGAGTGCATCTAAAGAATGTAACTTCGGTTTTCATTAATAAAAATTATGGTTTTTTTCCATGAAAAAAGTTATGTATAAATATTTGATTTGAGATATTATCTATTTAACCCAGACATGAAAATAAATTGTAATCATTATAAAGGAAATAAAAATTTCCTTCCATTTTCTTTATATTTATAAATTATAATTTTAAATTATGGCATATTATTAATTTTCAAAACATGACAATTAAAAATTTAAATGAACCCTATAGAATGAAGGGCAAACGGTGCGAATTTTAAACAAGCAACCCATGAACCCTCTAGAATGAAGGGCAAACGGTGCGAATTTTAAACAAGCAACCCATTGAAATAACAATGTCTATGGCAACACATAAAGGATGAACAATGCATATGGAAGTACATAAAGGAATCACAATAAGAATGAATGTAAGCACATAATGGATGCACTAAGTGTAACTTAAAGTTGGTATCATGCAATATGAATGAATGTAATCACATAACATAAGCACTTATCGTCAAATGAGACTTTTATTTACGAAAGACTCTTTAAGGATCCTTCATTAAAAAGTTATCAATGTAAAGACTCTTTACCGCAAGTGTCCACCCTCATGAAACCCCTTTATCCCTACCATTATGGGGATTTAACCATGATAACATTTACATGATCTCAAGTAAATGGAATAGAGTATATATTTTTAATGCATTTTAATACATTATTAATGAGAGGATAAATATTAGCTAACAACGTTGTTACATTGGATTCATTTGTGTTTGTGTTTTTAAGCTTTCTCGTGCATGGTGTAATTTATATAAAAAATTATAGAGTTTGGGGTGGTTGGCCTTCTGTTAGCTTGGAAACTAAACCAACAATAGAACCAAAGTTTCACCACAGTTTTCCAAAAAGGTCCAATGTCTAATTTTATTTTTTTATGTGAAGTCTAAAAAAATTAAAGTAGCTATCATAATATCTAAGGCTAAAAGTCATGCTAGCCTACATCCTAAAATAACTATAAGGTTCATAATCAAAATAGACATGTCCTTTCAAAACTAAGGAAAAAAAATCGACAAATATTAAAGTTCTAGAGCTAAGTGTTGTCAGAAATGATCGTGATCGGCACCTCTGGCCTCGTTGGAGTAGAGTTGGTCTACATTGTTGAAAATTGTTCTTTGAAAACCATTCCAATGGTGGCTTTAGCTAGCACATTGATCTTGGGACCCATCTCAATTTGGGCTTTGGCTATCAATTTGAGGGTGTAGTAACCCCTGCTAGATCTGGACTAAAAGTTGAGTTAATTGTTATGTAATTTGGTTTAGGAGTTTCGTCAAATACTTTGGCAGGTAGAGTTCTGAACCCACTGTAATACCCTCCCTATTATGTATGGTCTGTTTTTTCTTTTGTTTGAATGTTATTTGTTTGTTAAATTTCAAATCTCACACATTATAGCACTTCCCATGAAATTTTCACACCACAATATATCCAAAATGCATTTTAAACCAAGGAAAGTACACCACAAAGATAAGGACTTCAATCAACTATTAACAACAATAACTTACAATCACTTCCATCTAATTTGTTGAAGCTACAGGATAATGACTACTACAGGAATATGACAACAATATTGAATACAACTCTTAGTGTTTAATATATGTTGTAAACAAGGAAATGATACCCTGATATGAATGTTCTTGAGTTATACTTTTGACCTTTAGATTATTGTTGATTCGTAGCTCCCTTTGGCACTATACAGCCCACTCTTTGTACCACAATTTGACTATATGTTAATGATGCTAGCTTGTGTGGGAAAAGGATTATGCCCAACCCTATGTATCAGTCCAATTTCAAATGGTGAACAACATTGAAGGAAAAAGATAGTGATAGCTCTATACCATGGTAATGTCCCCCTCAGGATGGACTGTTGAAATGTCTTTGAGATCACCATTGTTACTTGGTTCTTTTGGTTCAAAACTTTCATCAAACATTTACTCTTCAATCTCTTTAACTGTCGATATCTTTTTGTATGGACTAATATTGTGTTTTGAGTGTTCTCTTGGCTTGTAGATATTGTCAAATAGTTCAATACTAATTGGTCCTTTATTGCATTTAATATAAAGACAAAAAGATATCAGCAAGTAAAGAGATTGAAGAGTAAATGAGTGTTCTCTTGGCTTGTAGATTTTGTCAAATAGTTCAATACTAGTTGGTCCTTTATTGCATTTAATATAAAGACAAAAAGACCCACTTGCAAATATATTTTCTTTGCATTAAATGCCCAAGGGAAAACACTAAAATCACATGAACTCGATGTAGATAACTTGCATTCCTAGAAGCAATAAAATATTACAACAAAAATCAAATAGATAACTTAAATCTCAGACCTGTAGGTACAACAAAGATAGCAGTTCCTTTTATGGCTATAGCAAACTTCCTTTATTACTCAAAGGTGATGTAGATGGTCCTAGAATGAACCCAGACTTCAGTGAATATACCCAACAACAAATATGCAGCCTCAATACTCTTCAAATCAATCCTTACAGTAGATCTACACCACTATTTGAAATATGACACGACCCCTATAACCAAAATGCAGCTAGCAATGGGAAGAAATCAACCATCTAGAGAGTATGCAGCACTGGATAAACAATAGGGCATCTACAAGATGTACTCATCCCTTTCCAACAGTCAACGCGACTTCTATAAGATACTACATAGCCCCTTCTTGCAAACTCTATTATTTTCTTCCTACGCCCCATTTAAATTAGTGCACCTCTTCATATGCCAAAATCTTATGTGAATCTCCTCAAACTAGAAAGATGAATCTATCTTCTTTTTTAGCAAAGAAAACTTGTGAAAAATTTGAGTGATTTCTCCTCTTGAATAGCTAGGGTGGATATGTTTCACCACCGAAACTATTATGCACAAGGGTTTTAGTCCAAAATTCTAAAGCCACAAGAGCTCTCTTATTTTGAATTTTGATCCCCCTTTTTACATTCTTGCAACTTTTCTTTCAATAAAAAGTTCTTATTTCAAAGTTTCTTTAATTTATCTAATGCACAAATGAGTTCTTCTTCAAGGTCTACATCTCCATCGGTCTCTGAATTCTCTTCATTTTTAGAGTTTTTGTTTTCATTGTTAATGGCATCATTATGTATCTCCATTCCCATAAATAGAACTTCCATTTCATCATTATCACTCTCATCAAATGAGCTATTGTCCTCCTTGGAGTAGAGACTTTTCTTTTACATATGAAAGGATATATTCCTTTGAGTTTTCCTTCGTCCATTTTTAAGGCTATTGTCTTCTTCATCACTGATGTCTCTATTTTTATTATGAAGAAATTTAGCATCAAAGTTCCTTACTTCACCACAATTAAAACATTTTAAAGGAAGCTTACCTTTGTATTTGTAGGTTCCTTTCTTGAGCTTTATTACGAATTTGGATTCCTTTGCATCGGACTCATCATTTGGACTGTCACTTGATCTATCCTCGCTTTTTATTTTCTTCTTTGAATCTTTGAAGGTTGATTCCCTTCTTGATGGTTTCTCTTTTTTTTCACATTTCATATGCAGTGAGGATTTGTAACATCCCGATATTTTCATAAAATTCAAAAAAATTTAAATCGCCATAAAAAGAGCTAATATTGTAAAATACGGAAATAATAATAATCAATATTCAACAATTAATAAAAGTGTCACTTGGTAGTAACAATTTAATGCTTGTGTCTTTTGTCTTTTAATGACGTCATGAAAATCAATTAATGATTATGTACTTTATTCGTATGCTGGAATGATTGAAAATTTATGATGCATTGGAAAACATAATTCTTTTGACAAGTGCTGACTGTTTAACTTTTCTAGATGATGATGAAAGGGGTCCCATGAGGTGCCCCAAGGCTTACTTAGCTATTCCGCTAAAGAACTGCACTCGTCCTTCATGCGCAGGTTCGCAGGTAAGAGATAGCGATAAAATTCAGAGTGTTTAATAATCGCGATATAAATCGAAACTGCTTATGAATTTGATGCTACAGGTAAGGTCTCCTTCCAATTCTGTAAGATGAACCTGTCGATCACAAGACTGCAGATAACGTCTATTTCAGGGTGCGTTCGTCATGATTGTTTTCATTAAGGGTTGATGACTTTACGTATGGTCAATCCATAAATGTTTTGCGGTTGTTAAGTAATTCACTTTAAAAATATTGACAGTGACAGGTTCAGGACAAGGGCTCATGGTCTTAAGTCATGCTATGGAAAGAGTGATAAGTTGGTTTTAAGTGTCTATTATCTGGGCAATTAAAATGGTGATGCCTTAAGTATTAATACCCAATGATGCAATGAATGCGATGGTTCCTTGGGTGGCACCATACCCTAATGATGTGTTTATATAACTTATGGTGTGGACAAGCTTTATGAGCTCTACAATAATCCCTATAGTGAACTTTATAATAGACTTTATGTAATGGGCAGAGTCAAACCATGCCCTATGGTTGCTCACGACCTTAGTGGATATTCATAAGACCTTAGTGGATATTCATAAGCTATGAATGTGGTTCGAAAATGATTATATGGGATCGTATGAGACCTTTGGTTATATGCTATTGGTGATCATTATACATTGATAATATTTACATGTTGAAACTTTTAACGTTGGTTTGAAAGGGTTGGCAGGTAGAATGATGGCCCTGTAAAAGCCTACATACGAATCGAGGGTGTATTAAATGATTAGGTTTGTAATTATTGTGCCTGGCCACCGTGTTAGGGATCGTGTTACGTGCACATCTATGTGGATGTTTCGGCGTGTGATAAGGTTTGGCAATTGCTGAGTTGTAACGGCCTCCTTCCTTGCTATCAACTGATATGGCAACTCCGTGGCTTGGGAGGTAGATGAGCCATTTATTGCTACTCCTGCCACATTCCAACGTGGCTTGATGAGGATGGATCTCCGCCGTTGATCATTGTGTATTGGGATAAGCTGAACCCTTGCGTAACTTATGGATTCTTTGTAACGTTTCTTGGTCATTTGTTCGGTGGTAGGTTTGGGGAGGTGAGGCCAACCGGCCGAGAGGCACCTAGGGTTTGCTAGTTTTTCTAGCCTCCCTTGGGCTCGATCCTGAGACTGGTAGCAACCATGGGTCTGCGAGTAAAGGTTATCCATGGAAGCCAAGTCTGGAACGATGGTGTGGTAATCTACAGGTGGGATGAGTGTATCTGTGCCAGCGTTGCCGCAGCTTGCAAGTCTGGGTTTTCAATTGAGTTGGAAGTTTTGGGAGGTATCCCTCATCGTGGTCTTCAACCTGGGTGCATCTCCTTCACAGTGGATGGATGCTGGCTACATCTAAAACTCTGTCACAACTCAGATAATGTAACGTTGCAAAGGTTTTCCTACTATTCATTGTTGCATGCGTTCTACCTCATGATCCGATGCTTAACTTGTTGCATGGCTGTTGGCAGGTAACCCTCAGCGAATCCACAGGATGCTGGAATAGTTGAAGGGGAAGAGAAATTAAGTGAACCCACCGATAAGCTTCGGTGGTATCCCTCCTTAGTGGTTCTCCTGGAATTAGACTTGATGAGCAAGTGCTGGTAGCATGCCTTCACGGCAGTGGCTTTGTCTCGCCTGCAACATTTGGGCAACCTTCAGTTTTGAGTTTTGTTGATAGAGTATGTGATGTAAATGTTTAAAATATACGACTGACCATTCCTGGCATCGACGAGTTTAGTAGGGTGTAACCACTGTTATTTTTAATGGAAACGATAATATTTCAGGGTTTAATGGCTATGTTGGTGAATTGGTCTTCTCGTTTTTGTATCTGTATCTAATAGCCGGTTAAGATATTCTGGGTTTCATGTTTGCACATAGTATTTTTTTATCTTTTCCTTCTTGAACTCAGATCCAAGGATCGAAGGCATGTTGTTAAATTAAAAAGTGGCTATAAGCCGAGAGCGATCTTCCAGGCTTATACTGCATTTGTGCTTGTATGGATTAAGCCGAGAATTAGAAGGGAAATGGTTTTGTTTTGAAAGCATAAGTGATAACGTTAAACCCTAGCTATCGATGTGAATGAAATCTACATGTCTATATTGATGGTTTAAAGAAATAAGAATAACAACTATTGATTCTGCAGTTAAATTGTCTATGGCAAGGAAACCTTGATTTGGTAACTGTTAAATGTAATAAATAATGATGTAATGAGAACCTGTTGACCCCAGCTTGGGTGTAGAGATACTATAATTTAATCTGTCAATTTGATAAAGCTATGTTTGTCTTAGCTGTTAATAACTTGGTATTCTGTGGTGTAAGTTTTATCATATGCAAATGATAGTTCAGGAAAAACAAAGAAAATAACAGTGCAATCGTCAGATAAATTGACTGCTTATGAATATACATTTTTTTTTCTTTCTATTCTAACTATGTATTCCTGTATTCGTCCATTTTGGACCTCTGATGAAAGGATAAAATAACACAGTAGCCTTCTTTCTGTCTGTACAATATAATATAGTGAAGACAATATTTATATAAGCTCAATCAGGTTCTAAAAATAATAAGAAGATAGCAAAATGGGAATATGGTTAAACAGAATGCATGCTATCGTTTTCTTTGAAGCAATTAGTAAAGATCGGTAACCCTAGTTGTTAACATAATGATCACCTTCAGAAATAAGAAAAGAACCTACTGCTATGATTAGTTTCTGTTAACTTGTTTCAGCATACAGAATTGAATAGTAAAACAATACATGCATAGATCTAATCTACAGCTGTTAACTTATGAGATGCATGATAACATAGTTTGTGCATGGGTGGTATTTGGTTTAGATATTTAGATGCATGCTATTGTTTCAGTTTTAGCTGGACAGATTTAATGCTACCTCTCTATACTGGAGTACGATGCAGCTCCACGCATGGGGAAAAATGCAGAGGAGTCATTTTATCAGTCCAGCAAATCTAAATTAATTAGGATCTGACATTTTCTACTATTGATCATTATATAACAATACTAAGCCATTTTCTGAGAGCATTTATGTGATTTGAAAAAAAAAACACAGCAGAATAGAACCTGAGGGTAATGGGAGGAACAAATCACTCAAGAAACCTGTTCCACCCAACCTGCTCTCAAACAGCCTAGATGTCTGTTTTAGGACCCCCAAGCCTATCCACTGATCCACCAGGAGGAAGAAGGTTCTGCAGCTTAGGACTTCAACTTGCAGTAGCAAGAAAATTTATATATCCAGCCTTACAGGCTTAGTAATTCCATGGGATCAACACCAGCACCTCTGGTCTGTCCTTCTCAAAACATTTGCAGACTTATACTTGCACTCTCCACAGCCTCCCCTATTCGAATCTCTCAACCATCACCTGATGAGCATGAGGAATGTTTTTGCAGAAAACATTGTAAGAGCTGCCTGCTCAATTCGAATTGCCTTTTATAGGCTGCCTAGGTCTTTTGAAATTAGTTGGTCATTGGTGAGATGCCTACTCACCTCTCTCCACCTGGAGAGGGAAATGCCACAAAATTAGGGGGATTTGTCCCATACCAACAGCTAATGGTAGAGTGCAAATGCCGCCATCTGTCCCAATCCTTCTAGTAGCTTCCATTCCTCCTAGTGGGCCAGTGGACACTCTTGTAACAGCTTTCTTGAGTGTTTGTCTCCCATTTTCATTTATTAAATAATAATAATGAGTCATTACATTCATTTTTGACCTACTTGGTCATACTTACAAACTTGTAATTATAATTTAACACAAAGTATTTTTTTTGCAAAAAGAATAATAGTAGAAAATAATTATTCTCAAAAATTGGGTAGGTGACATACACCCCCCCTTAAGCCTCAACATCGTCCTCGATGTTGCTTTATTCACTCATTGAGTGTTCCTGGAATAGAGTTGGGTATGCAGCCCTCATACTACTCTCCAACTCCCAGGTAGCCTCTGCTGGGCTATAGTGCTTCCATTTCACTTTTACTTGGCCAACCGTGCGGTTCTGGAGTAGAGTTTCTTTCCTTGTGAGAATACAGTCCGGTTCCACTGGAAAATCGCCGCCTTGTTCCACCTGAACATTATTTTAATTTACAACATGAGTAGGATCATGCACATATTTCTTTATAAATGAAATGTGAAAAAAATTATGGACTTTGAGGTTTGAAGGTAGGGCTAATTGATATGCCATAGGTCCAACCCTAGACAAGATTTCGAAAGGACCACAATACCTGGGTGCCAGTTTGGCACAGCTTCCCAATTTTAAGGAGCTCTTTTTCGGCCTTACCTTAAGAAAAACATGTTCACCAACTTGGAACTCTCTACGAGTTCTTTTAAGGTCTACTTGACTTTTCTATCTATCCTGGGCAGCTTTAAGATTCCCTTGTACTTGCTTCATGATTGATTCTAATACCTGCAACAATTCGGGCCCTAAGGTGACCCTACTAACCGGATCACTCCATGACACTGGTGTGTTACACTTTCTTCCGTAAAGGATCTCAAACGGGCTAAGTTTGGTAGAGGCATGGTAGTGATTATTATACGCAAACTCTGCTAAATGTAAGTAGTCTTCCCACTTGCCAGGCTGATCCTTAACATACATTCTGAGCATATCTTCCAATATTTGGTTCACCCTTTCAGTCTGTCCATCTGTTTGCGGATGGAATGCAGTGCTGAAATTTAAGGTGTTGATTAACCCCTTGAACAAAGATCTCCAAAAATTGCCTGTGAACTTCAAATCTCGGTCTGAAACTATTACCTTGGGTATGCCATGTAGTCGGAAAACCTGCTTCATAAAAATTTTTGCAATATCAGGGGCTTTATGGGTAGTTTTGACAGGGATAAAATGGGTTGCCTTGCTAAGTTTGTCTACTACCACCATGATGGAGTCGTGCTATTTTTGATTCTTTGGTAACCCAGTGATGAAATCTATACTTATGACTTCCCAATTCCAGCTGGGTATAGGCAAGGGTTGCAGCAATCTAGCAGGATGCTAATGTTCCACCTTCACTTTTTGACAGTCAAAACACTTAGCTATATACTCCGCTACTTCATCCTTCATCCTGGGCCAGTAGTACTCCTTCCTTAGCATTGTGATGGTTTTCTGGTAACCTGGGTGGCAAGAATAGTGGCTTTTGTGCATCTCATCCAATATCAGAATTTTTACTGCTGGTACGTTTGGTATGTACAGTCTGTTTTTGTACAACAGTAAGCCATTTTCCTTCAAACTGAAATCTGTTACAGAATTTTTAGAGTTGTTTTCTGCTGTCCTTTCCTATAATTTTCTGTATTCCTCATCCTCCTTGATTCCTTCAAAAACCTATTCCTCCAAATATGTTGTGTATGTGTTGATTGCTGAAACAAAATTTGTTCTTGCATTACGACTTAATGCGTCGGCAACTTTATTCTCCTTCCCCTTAATGTGTTGAATTTCAAAATCATAATCACTCAGAAAAGTTAGCCATCTGGCTTGCCTGGCATTCAAATTTGTTTGATCTAACAAATATTTCAGCCCCATATTATCCATCATCAAGGTAAATTTTCTGCCGATAAGGTGGTGACGCCACGTTTTTAAGGCATGAATCATTGCTAGCAATTCTAGGTCGTAGGTGGAATAGTTCTTCTCATGAATTTTCAGTTTTCTTGATTCGTATGCTACAGCATGTCCCTCCTGTGTTAGGACTCCTCCTAGTCCATCATTGCACGCATCTGTGCATACTACAAAATCTTTATTAGGATCTGCAATCCTCAAAATAGATGCTGAAGTCAATAATTCTTTTAACTTTTCAAAACTGTCTACACACTTTTGGTCCCAAACAAACTTGTTTCCCTTTTTCTGTAGTAATGTTATGGGGTTTGCGATCCTGGAAAACCCTTCAATAAATTTTCTATAGTAACTAGTGATGCCCATAAACGATCACACATCTGTCACATCTTTAGGAACCGTCCATTCATTAATGGCCTTTATCTTGGCGGGGTCAACCACAATCCCTTCCTCAGAGATTATGTGTCCCAAGTACTGAATCTTGTCTTTGTAAAAATCACATTTGCTGAATTTTGCATACAACTGGTGTTCCCTCAGAACTTCCAGAATGATACGTAGATGTTCATATTGTCTTCCTTGTTCTTGGAATATAACAAAATGTCATCGATAAACACAACTGCAAACTTATCTAAGTACTTGTGCAGAATTTTGTTCATTAAGCACATAAATACAGCAGGTGCATTAGTTAGTCCAAACGGCATGACAATGAATTCATAATGTCCATAACGAGTTCTAAAGGCTGTTTTGAAAATGTCTTCATCCTTCACACGGACCTGATGATTTCCTAATCGTAAATCGATCTTCAAGAACACTGTTGCTCCGCGTAGCTGGTCAAAGAGATCGTCAATGCGGGGCAACGGGTACCTATTCTTGATCGTCATTTTATTCAGTTGACGATAATCTGTACAAATCCTTAGGGTACCATCTTTCTTCTTGACAAAAATGACTAGTGCTCCCCAAGGGAACACGCTGGGCCTTATATATTTCTTATCGATCAGCTCCTTTAGCTGAGATTTTAACTCATTCGGCTCTAGTATGTTCATCCGGTATGGGGCTTTAGAACTTGGTACAACGCCAGGTATTAATTCAATAGTAAAATCTAGATCCCTTTTGGGAGGTAAGTCTGGGATCTCTTCAGGAAAAGTATCTTGGAAATCCTGCAAGATAGGTATGTCTTCCATTTTTAGTTTTTCCTCCTTAGTACTTATCTCATCATGCACCGCATTCACAGCAAACATCTGACACCCTTTTCTAATTGCCCTTTTTACTTGCGTGGTTGAAATCTGCCGAACGGATGTTTTTCTGGGGATGCCTTTTACCTCTGTTGTTTTTCCTTCATCATCCAGGCAATTGAATCTTTTTTCATAACAATTCAGAATGGGTTTCTAACCAATCCATACCGATTAGGATGTCATATGACCCTAATGGCAGAATATTTAGCTTAACCTGCGTTGTTAGTTGATTCATAGATAAAGCACAATTTTCCACAAAGTCAGAAACCTTCCTTTTTGTTCCTGTCACTAATCTAACTAACCAGAATTTATTGAATTTCTCTATTTTCAAATTAAGTCTGTCTACCACAACTGGTGATATATAACTTAGACTAGCACCGGGGTCAATTAAAATAGAAACGGGGTGGTTTTGCAGCATACCTTCGACCTCCACCATTGAGACTTGGTGTTCTGCTTGACGATTGTCTAATGCTGCACTAATTATGGGTACTTCTCTTGCCACATCTCCTACAATAGCTTCAGACTGTATGGAGTGAATATGATTGGCCGCCCGTTTCCTGAGGGGGCAGTCTGAGGCATAATGGGGCCCTTGGCACTCAAAGCATTTTATAGGTGGCTTATGTTCATTGGTCCTGGCAACATTGGGGACATTTCTGGGTGCTGTAAATTTCTGCTGCTGATTATTTTTGTTCTGCTGAAATTTTTGATTCTGAAAATTTTTCTTCTGAAAACTGGAATTGCCGCCATATCTAAAAATTTTCTTTTTCTATTCAAAGTTACTTGGTTTTGAGTTTTTCCAGCTAGGTACCCCTTCTCTTCTCTTATTTTGGTCAAAGCAAAAAGTGGCTTTCCTCATGGCTTCCTCTAGGGTCTTAGGGTTATCGTACTCTATCCTATCCTTGATGTGGAAAGGTAGACAACTTAGGTACCTTTGGACCTTCAATTTTTCTTCCACCATATACGGCACATATCTTAGCAAACTTAAAAACTTACTGTTCAATTCTTTCATATTCATCGTTCCCAGTTTCAGATCATAAAATTCTTTGGATTTTTCTTCATAATACTGCTTAGATAAGAACTTCTTCTTGAAGTGTCTTTTAAAAGTACTCCAACTCACATCTCGGTCTTTTATACCTTTTACCCTTTTAAGATCTTGCCACCAAATATCTTCCTTCCTGGTCAGATTATAAATTGCCATATTTTCCTTCAAGGATTCCGAGTAGTCGTAGATCTGAAAATACTTTTTCATGCCGGACAGCCATGCTTCTGCTGTCTCTCCTTTTTCCATCTCGCCATTGAAAGTTGGGGGTTTGATTTTCTTGAATTCACCAGATATTTGTTCATACTGTCTATTCCTTTTTCTTTTTGGCTTACAGTCTCCTCCACTACTGTCACTAGAGTAGTTATGCTTCTTTTTACATGGTTGTTTGGCCGCTCTTGATGATGTTGAGTTGTTGTTTTCTTTAGCTGTTTCTGTTTGTTTTTTCTTGCCTTCCTAGATAGCTCTATAGTTACAGAAGTATGTTCCAAGTTCTGTTCATATTTTGGATATTGGTCAAACAGTGCTTGCTTCAATTCTTCCTGTGTCTGCAGGATTCTTTCATTGTCCTGTTTTACTGACTAGATCTCTGCTTTTAATTCATGAAAAGCACGCAATAATTCTTATGAATCATTACCCCGATTGCCCTGGAATTGTTCTTCCATACTTGGGTTGTTTGGCGGAAATATGCCCCTTATGTGTTCATCTAATCCTTCCATATCTGTAATCAAAGAAATTTTTCTATATAGGACAAAATAATTTAAACTTGAGTTAGTGAAAATTTTCAGTCATAAATTTTCTGTTTGCATGTTTCTTGGACCATCTTTAGGCCTAGAGTTTGAACATGAGCTCTGATACCACATGTAACATCCCGATATTTTCATAAAATTTAAAAAAAATTAAATCGCCATAAAAAGAGCTAATATTGTAAAATGCGGAAATAATAATAATCAATATTCAGCAATTAACAAAAGTGTCGCTTGGTGGTAACAATTTAATGCTTGTGTCTTTTGTCTTTTAATGACGTCATGAAAATCAATTAATGATTATGTACTTTATTCGTATGCTGGAATGATTGAAAATTTATGATGCATTGGAAAACAGAATTCTTTAGACAAGTCCTGATAGTTTAACTATTATGGATGATGATGAAAGGGGTCCCACGAGGTCCCCCGAGGCTTACTTAGCTATTCTGCTAAAGCACTGCACTTGTCCTCCATGCGTAGGTTCGCAGGTAAGAGATAGTGATAAAATTCAGAGTGTTTAATAATCGCGATATAAATCGAAATTGCTTATGAATTTCGATGCTACAGGTAAGGTCTCCTTCCAATTCTGTAAGATAAACCTGTCGATCACAAGACTGCAGATAACGTCTATTTTAGGGTGCATTCATCATGATTGTTTTCATTAAGGGTTGATGACTTTACGTATGGTCAATCCATAAATGTTTTGCGACTGTTAAGTAATTCACTTTAAAAATATTGACGATGATAGGTTCAGGACAAGGGATCATGGTCTTAAGTCATGCTATGGAAAGAGTGATAAGTTGGTTTTAAGTCTCTATTATCTAGGCAATTAAAATGGTGATGCCTTAAGTATTAATACCCAACCATGCAATGAATGCGATGGTTCCTTGGGTGGCACCATACCCTAATGATGTGTTTATATAACTTATGGTGTGGACAAGCTTTATGAGCTCTACAATAATCCCTATAGTGAACTTTATAATATACTTTATGTAATGGGCGGAGTCAAACCATGCCCTATGGTTGCTCACGACCTTAGTGGATATTCATAAGCTATGAATGTGGTTCGAAAATGATTATATGGGATCGTATGAGACCTTTGGTTATATGCTATCGGTGATCGTTATACATTGATAATATTTACATGTTGAAACTTTTAACGTTAGTTTGAAAGGGTTGGCAGGTAGAATGATGGCCCTGTAAAAGCCTCCATACGAATCGAGGGTGTATTAAATGATTAGGTTTGCAATTATTGTGCCTGGCCACCGTGTTAGGGATCATGTTACGTGCACGTCTATGTGGATTTTTCGGCCTGTGATAAGGTTTGGCAATTGCTAAGTTGTAATGACCTCTTGCCCTGCTATCAACCGATATGGCAACTCTGTGGCTTGGGAGGTAGATGAGCCATTTATTACAACTCCTGCCAGCTTCCAACATGGCTTGATGAGGATGGATCTCCACCGTTGATCGTTGTGTATTGGGATGAGCTGAACCCTTGTGTAACTCATGGATTCTTTGTAACGTTTCTTGGTCATTTGTTCAGTGGTAGGGTTTGGGAGGTGCGGCCAACTGGCCGAGAGGCACTTAGGGTTTGCTGGTTTTTCTAGCCTCCCTCAAGCTCGATCCTGAGACCGGTAGCAACACTGGCTCTGCGAGTAGAGGTTATCTGTGGAAGCCAAGTCTGGAATGATGGTGTGGTAATCTACAGGTGGGATGAGGGTATCTGTGCCAGCGTTGCCGTAGCTTGCAAGTCTGGGTTTTCAATTGAGTTGGAAGTTTTGGGAGGTATCCCTCATCGTGGTCTTCGACCTGGGTGCATCTCCTTCACAGTGGATGGATGTTGGCTACATCGAAAACTCTGTCACAACTAAGGTAATGTAACATTGCAAAGGTTTTCCTACTATTCATTATTGCATGCGTTCTACCTCATGATCTGATGCTTAACTTTTTGCATGGCTGTTGGCAGGTAACCCTCGGCGAATCCATAGGGTGCAAAAATAGTTGAAGGGGAAGAAAACTTAAGCGAACCCACCAGTAAGCTTTGGTGGTATCCCTCCTTAGTGGTTCTCCTGGAATCGGACTTGATGAGAAAGTGCTGGTAGCATGCCTTCGCGGCAGTGGCTTTGTCTAGCCTGCAGCATTTGGCAAACCTTCAGCTTTGAGTTTTGTTGGTAGAGTATGTGATGTAAATGTTTAAAATATAAGGGCGGCCATTCCTGGCATCAACAATTTTAGAAGGGTTGAACCCTTGTGTTTGCAAATAGTCTTGCATATTTCCATTTATGTCTTATCGTTTTTGTGTACTTTTGGGTTGATGCATGTGGAGATACGTAGACTGTAACTTTGTTTCAGTAGTTGATGTGTGCATAAATGGCGTGGGGTTTCAAAAGAAACCCTTAGCAAAATATAGTGGCGTCCGTAGGGTGTAACCACTGTTATTTTTAATGGAAACGATAATATTTCAGGGTTTAATGGCTATGTTGGTGAATTGGTCTTCTCGTTTTTGTATCTGTATCTAATAGCTGGTTAAGATATTCTGGGTTTTATGTCTACGCATATTGTTTTTCGATCTTTTCATTCTTGAACTCAGATACAAGGATCGAAGGCATGTTGTTAAGCTAAAAAGTGGCTATAAGCTAAGAGCGATCTTCCATGCTTATACTGCGTTTGTGCTTGTATGGATTAAGCCGAGAATTAGAAGGGAAATAGTTTTTTTTTGAAAGCATAAGTGATAACGTTAAACCCTAGCTATCAATGTGAATGAAATCTACATGTCTATATTGGTGTTTTAAAGAAATAAGAATAACAACTATTGATTCTGTAGTTAAATTGTCTATGGCAAGGAAACCTTGATTTGGTAACTGTTAAATGTTATAAATAATGATGTAATGAGAACCTGTTGACCCCAGCTTGGGTGTAGAGATACTATAATTTAATCTGTCAATTTGATAAAGCTATGTTTGTCCTAGCTGTTAATAACTTGGTATTCTATGGTGTAATTTTTATCATATGCAAATGATAGTTAGGGAAAAAAAAAGAAAATAACAGTGCAATCTTCAGATAAATTGACTTCTTAGGAATATACAGTTTTTTTTTCTATTCTAACTATGTATTCCTATATTCGTCCATTTTGGACCTCTGATGAAAGGATAAAATAACACAGTAGCCTTCTTTCTGTCTGTACAATATAATACAGTGAAGACAATATTTATATAAGCTCAATCAGGTTCTAAAAATAATAAGAAGATAGCAAAATGGGAATATGGTTAAACAGAATGCATGCTATTGTTTTCTTTGAAGTAATTAGTAAAGATCGGTAACCCTAGTTGTTAATATAATGATCACCTTCAGAAATAAGAAAAGAACCTACTGCTATGATTAGTTTCTGTTAACTTGTTTTAGCATACATAATTGAATAGTAAAACAATACATGCATAGATCTAATCTACAGCTACTAAATTATGAGATGCATGATAACATAGTCTGTGCATGGGTGGTCTTTGGTTTAGATATTTAGATGCATGCTATTGTTTCACTTTTAGATGGGCAGATTTAATGCTACCTCTCTGTACTAGAGTACGATGCAGCTCCACGCATGGGGAAAAATGCAGAGGAGTCATTTTATCAATTCAGCAAATCTAAATTAATTAGGATCTGACATTTTCTACTATTGATCATTAAATAACAATACTAATCCATTTTTTGAGAGCATTCATGTGATTTGAAAAAGAAAGCACAGCAGACTAGAACCTGAGGGTAATGGGAGGAACAAATCACTTAAGAAACCTGTTCCACCCAACCTGCTCCCAAACGGCCTAGATGTCTGCTTTAGGACCCCTGAGCCTATCCACTGATCCACCAGGAGGAAGAAGGTTTTGCAGCTTAGGACTTCAACTTGCAGCAGCAAGAAAATTTATATATCCAGCCTTACAGGCTTAGTAATTCCATGGGATCAGCACCAACATCTCTGGTCTGTCCTTCTCATAACATTTGTAGACTTATACTTTCACTCTCCACAACCTCCCCTATTCGAATCTCTCAGCCATCACCTGATGAACATGAGGAATGTTTCTATAGAAAACATTGTAAGAGCTACTTGCTCAATTCGAATTGCCTTTTATAGGCTACCTAGGTCTTTTGAAATTAGATGGTCATTAGTGAGCTGCCTACTCACCTCTCTACTTGGAGAGGGAAATTCCACAAAATTAGGGGGAGTTGTCCCATACCAACATCTAATGGTAGAGTGCAAATGCTGCCATCTGTCCCAATCCTTCTAGCAGCTTCCATTCCTCCTAGTGGGCCAGTGGATACTCTTGTAACATCTTTCTTGAGTGTTTGTCTCCCATTTTCATTTATTAAATAATAATAATGAGTCATTACATTCATTTTTGACCTACTTTGTCATGCTTACAAACTTGTAATTATAATTTAACACAAAGTATTTTTTTTGCAAAAGAATAATAGTAGAAAATAATTATTCTCAAAAATTGGGTAGGTGACAGGATTCCCTGTAGCTTATCGATTGTAAGATCATATAGGACCTTTATTTCTTCAATGGCGGATATAATGGGATCAAATCTCAATGGAAGTGACCTAAGGACTTTTTGCACAATGATTTTTTCATCAATATTTATACCTAATCCTCTAATGGTGCACCCAACCAAGTGCACCCACTTAGTCTTCCCAACCAATGTTTTCCCAACTAATTCTACCCAAGTTATACATAAGAAAGTCAATTCTTCTTTCCACTTTGTCCATCATGCATAGTGCATGCTTCCAAATTAGGTTTACCACGACAACCTTCTCTACCTCGCTAAGTTCCCTCCAAACTTCTCTTGGTATGTCCAAC
This sequence comes from Larix kaempferi, assembly GCA_027924585.1. Classification (NCBI taxonomy): domain Eukaryota; kingdom Viridiplantae; phylum Streptophyta; class Pinopsida; order Pinales; family Pinaceae; genus Larix; species Larix kaempferi. The sequence continues at coordinate 1,845,112 of BSBM01000590.1, forward strand.
TAATGTGAGATGACAATATCTACAATGTGCCTTGGCTTCATGCAACATACTTGGAATTCCCATGGTGTGCTTTGCCAATGGGTCAAGGCACACCAAATACTAATCATCTAGCCATAAACCTCATGTCATGTCTATATATGCCAACTAGTAACCACCAAGCTGATCATGTAATGGAGGTGCCCAAAGCCTCTCAAGGTTAGGGCTTCACAACAATCCTCTCCATGAAAATGTGCTCTATAGGCACAAATGTAGGAAAAACAAAAGTGCAAATGAACAATCCTCCTTAAAACACCTCAACACCCATCAAATCGATCAATAGATAAGCTATCACAAGGGAAGTATCAAAGAGAGTATGTGCACTTGTAAATGATCCTTAGTAAACCATAATGCTCCATCCAACAATGTCACATTTGTCTATCATATATGAAGATAAAACCAATGCCAATTGAATAATAATCATTGATATTTGTGCAATCAGATAACAAGAGATGACCCAAAAACCATCATACTCTAAGGAATCCTAATTGGTAGGGTCTTTGATATTAATCAAAATCCTCAAGGACTATACTATAGGAGTGAATGCACTAAATAGTATCTTCACTTATTTAAAGATGAGCAAAAAAGGTATGAATATCCTCACATATGGATGCAACAAGAGAAATACAATTTGTAGTAGTGCGTCAAGCATTGTGTACTAAGGGAAAGTTTTTAATAGAATGACAACATCAACATGAAGCTAAAAGTTGAAATTGAAGTATAGGCCCATCATTTTTTATGGCAGACTACAACACAATGGGTCAAATTATACAATAATTCATAGATTATTATGTAAAGAGAGTAAGTTGGAATAAAATTTGGTGTAAATTCAGCCATAGAGAAGGGAATCTCTAGAATTTGCATATGATCCATCTACCTCGACTCTTCTAGGGTGTTCTCTTTTCTTTAATAAGGTTCTTGGATAGAATCACATAATACCAGTTCTCTGTAGCTTGCATACAAATTCATCAACTTCTTTTCTCTAGGACCTTGTTAGTGTAAACTTGATTCCAACAATCAAATATAGATCTATTCTTAAAAAATTGTAAGAAAATATTAAAAAACAGAAGACATTGTTTCTCTTATGGCTCACAACTTAAGTTAGCATTCTTCTACAATAGTTGTTGCAATGATTAGTACCTTAGCCTTCACGTCAACTTAACAATTTATCTCCAATAAAGTATATTGACATTTATCCCATCGTGAACCTTAACGTGAAAATCACATTGACATCTTTATTCAAAGTGAGATATTTATTACATGCTACATTGGTCATGAAAGTAGTGATGCACTTTTACAAAAAATAGGGAGCAAGTCGTATGATTGGGTAAGCATCCAACAATTAAAAATTCTTAACTAGATGAAGTAGCATATGTGGTCATATTCTTTTGGTTTTAGCAAACTCCACGGGAAAACACCACTTAGTAGAGTCTTTTGAGGAGGATTTTAGTGTTATAAGATGGACCAAAATAAAATAAAAAAACCTCAACTATCAATAGTGGAGATTTTAACGGATGTTCAGTATCACTAAAAATTCATGCAGTGTTTTTTTTGCGTGCTTATATCAGTACACCAATATTTGATACACAAAAGGATTTCAAAAAATATATAATACATAATGTGTGGTGCACCAATTTTTGATACACACAAGGGTTTCAAAAATATATAATACACAATGCACACATGATGTAACAGATATTTTTGAAACACTGGTGTATGCCAAATATTGGTGCACCGACGTGTATTATCAATGTAAGCACACCAACAAAAAAACACCTTTGTCAGAGCCCGTGATCGCTTAGAATTTTAAGTTACAATGAACATTCTTCAAAACCTCTAATACAAATAGTGTAGGTTTTTTTATAAAAAAATTTGAAGCCTCCTTGTGTATTTAGATATTAAAAGCACTGATGCACTTATATTGATAATGCAACCAATGCACTCATATCAATGTGTTATTAGTGTGCTGATATTTGATATGCATCGGGGCATTAATAATGCACCATTAATATGTTTTGGTGTTGAATTTATCTATGCTATGCATATGCAAATGCAACTTCTTTTTTATAGAAAATTTCAATTAATCATAAAAAAATAAAATATTTTTTATTATAATAGTGATTTTGTATTTTAAATATTTTGTTTGGATATAATCATTGCATTAATATGATGTATCATTTAAAAATATATATCAGTTTAGTACATCTATGTCCATATATTTAATCAACAATGTAACATTTTATGGTAGTAGACAATGCAACATAGGTTCAAGTAGATTGTGGTCATTCAACAACACATTTAAGGAAAAACAATAGAATTTGTCATCACCACCTAATTGAAAGACAATTAAAATGTTAAATGGGGGCCTCATTTCATTATTATTCATCATGGACCAACACTTCCATTAGCAAGTCAAGATCTCAACTATTGAATGCATTGCAAAATATAGAACCAAAAGTAACCCCAAACCCCCCTTACAATAGTTGTGAAAAAATATTGTAGCACCACTCAACAACAAACAACAACATGACAACATAATAGTAATAACCACACCAACAACCAACACCATCTCAGGCCTAAAATTTTACATTATATAGTATTACACCAATGGTGAAAAAGTACATTGAAAGTATGTAGGGTTGTAAATCTTTTTCTAGTTCTTTCTTTATGAGCATGTTGCTAATTGCTACTACTTTGGAAATGTGTCTTCATCCTTTACCACTCTAGTATTTGATCACTTGGAATCTCATATATTATTTTGGTTTTGGTCTTCCTTTATAATCAAGGCTCCTTAGTGCTACTAATGGTGTTTTCTCCATGTGTTGTGACTCCCATATAACCTATTTTTTGATCCCATGCCACCATGTCCCTTCTATCTACTATAAAGTGTCTATCTCCAAAATTCAAATGAGGGGCCCAATAATACTCAACCACACCTGTTGAATTTCCCTTGAGTCAGCTTTCATTTCCTTTTATTGACTATGCATCCTTACCAAATGATAAACCCATCTTCGGGACCATTTCCAAAACTTTGGTTCTAAAATCAAGGAATTCCTCTTTCTCCTTGATCCACTTGCCCACCAAAATATTAAGATCCGTCGAGTATAGATATGATTGTTCGAGGGTTAGGTTCCTATGGTTGATTCTTATGTACGGAGGACTAGTTGACTTTTATGGAGTTGTGTAGTTGCTACAATACATTGTAATTCCCTCACATGACTAGCAAAAGCTATTTGAGTAATGACTAGACTTTCCTGCTGGATTCAAAGATTTAGTTTAGTCCATCATCCATGCTCTATATATGTTTGAGTTTATCTTCTATGGCCACACAGTTAAGTATTTGATATAATTATTTCAATGCCCAACTAATCCTTTTCTCAATATCTTATGATAGTTTCTCCCTCTTTTTAATGATCTACACCAAATTTTGGATTACAATCAGAATTTCTTTACACTCATCAATTTCCACTTGAATCTTTTCCTCCATTTTCTCAACGAACCTCATTATGGGCTCTAGGATTTGAAGGATTTGGGATATTTTCTATTGTTTGATCATTTTCTTAGTGTCTTAGGTTTGTTTGATCGCTTTCTTCCTTTTATTTATTTGTTTGAGCTTTTACTACATTTGTTTTGTGATTACAATAAGAGGTTTCCAAGTTCTAGGTTTCCACATGTGGAGGAACTAGGCACGCACTACCTCAATATCATCCTCCACAACTTGCTTTTCCCATCACGTGTTATATTCTCCCCCCATTGCATAAGCCAACTAAATTTGTCATTGGATTTTTTATGTTCTAATTTGTGTTAGGTCCTTCTCTGTCTATAATATCCAATGACCAATCTCATTTCCTAAAATAAAATACTAAACCATGTCTTCCATCAAGACATGTCTAAGTGTTTGGTGATTGGGAATATTAGGAATATTGGGAATGTAGAGGCATTTTTATTTCCATATAAGCTAATGGTTCCTTCATCATCATTGTTACACTCTATCTATTTTTCATCTCATTGTATTCATGGTCCATGGTGGCACTAAGGTTGATCCTAACATTCATTATTCTCTCTTGGACCTCGATAGTAATATGCTACACAATTTTGAAGTTATTCTAATACTCTTGCATCAACACAAGTTGATATTCTTGACCTTGAGCTAACCACGCTATCATTTTCAAGGTTGTCTCTTGATCTATTAGAGTAATTGGAATGAAAGGAGGCGAAATGTTGGCTTCAAGGGTCTTTTCAACATCCAATGGGACATCCTCCATATCCTCATATTTTTGTTCTTCTCCTTTCCCTTGTTCATCATTCTTATCCTATTATTCACCCTTCCATTATTATTTCTTCTCCTCTTCTTGTTGCTCTTCCCAGTTCACCCACTACATGGGTATTTCCTTAGGTCTCTGTCATCTCCCCCTATTATAATGTTGCATCTGGGCATGCCTTCTAGAGATCTCATGCATTTTTTTATTATGGGTTTCGACCTTTAGTTTGTTTGTGACCCTCATCACTTTGGAGAATATGTTGTGTTTGTTGAATCTCAAATGTCCTAAGCGTCCATCTCAATCTTTGTCCTACACATGACCGATTTGGTTTAAAGAATGTTGTGTCTTATGCTTTCCATGATATTAAGAAAATTGTTGAAGCCTATTTGGATGATTTAAAGGCCAAATCAGGGAATAGCGTGGATCACCCTAAACATATGCGAGTTGTCTTCAATAGGTGTAGACAATATAAGATTTGGTTGAATCCTCATAAGTGTATTTTATGCATGGAATCAAGTATATTACTGGGTTTCATTGTTTCAATGGATGGTATCATGGTAGATCCATTCATGGTAGAGGAAATATTGTAGTTTCCTTCCCCACAAAACTTGAATAAATTGAAAATACTTCAAAGGGAATCTAACTTATTGCGATGATTCATAACAAACTATGATGAAATCGCAAAGGGTTTCATGCATCTATTAAGGAAAGGGGTCCCATTTATATGGGATGACAATGCTTAGAAGTCTTTCGATGGATTGAAGAAGGATTTGGTGTCTAACCCATTCTTGAGTCCTCTAGATTATAGAAAATATTTCCTTTTATATATAGCAGCATTAGATTCGACTATAGGAATGGTTTTGGTGCAGGAAGATAATTCCCACCAAGAACATGTCATTTACTACTTAAGAAAGAATCTAGCAAGTCCTAAGTTAAGGTATTCACACATTGAGAAATTAACACTAACTACTATGCATGCGGTGCAACGAATTCAACATTACATTCTCCTTAGACGAACTATTGTCATAGTTGATGTAAATCCTTTTCAACATATTTTTCCTTGTTGAATCATTGGAGGAAAATACAACAAATGGATAGTAATCCTTTAGGAGTTCAAATTGAGGTTTGTCTCTACTAAATCAAAGAAGCCTTTGGCATTTTCCAAGCTAACGTTTGATTTACCCCAAGATGATGAAGGAATAATTGAAAGTGAGCCATTTCTTGACATTATTTTGCCTCGTTGAATCATTGGAGGAAAATACAACAAATGGATAGTCATCCTTTAGGAGTTCGAATTGAGGTTTGTCTCTACTAAATCAAAGAAGCCTTTGGCATTTGGCAAGCTAATGTTTGATTTACCCCAAGAGGATGAAGGAATAATTGACGAACATGTTTTCCTCATCAACTCAAATGACCCCTAGTATGAAAGTATTATAATTTACCTGCAAATCCAAAGGGTCCCACCTCAATCTTCTTATGAAGAAAGGCATAAAATTAGTCATCAATATTGACATTATGTCATTATCGGTGATACTCTGTATCATAGAGGAATTGATACTATTCTTAGGTTTTTTCTAGTTCACGAAGAAGTTAATAAATTTTTAAATGATTTCCATGGAGAAGCTTGTGGCGGTCACTTATCCGAGCTTTCTACAACAGAAAAAATTTGCATGCTAGATATTTTTTCCCTTCGATCTTCAAGGAATATATTGAAGTGGTCAAGAGATGGCATCCCTGTCAAAATTTTACTAAAAGTATGTGAGCACACCCTACTCCACTATATCCAGTTATCACCATCGGTCCTTTCACCAAGTGGGGGACTGATTTCACAACTTGTAATTCAGTATCAACTAATGGTCATAAATATATTATTGTGGCCATCGATTACTTTACTAAGTGGGTTGATACTATGCATACTTTTCGTTGCGATGGTAAAACTACAACACACTTTGTATTTAACTAGATCATTTCTCATTTTGGTATCCCGAGAGAGATTGTTAGTGACAATGGTAGTCACTTTAAAAAAAAATGACGTCAGAGTTGGATGAGAATATTACCTTTCATTAGGACTTCTCTTCACCATATTATCCTCAGGAAAATGGACAGGTTGAAGCAGTCAATAAGTCTTTAAAAACCATGTTTCAGAGGATGGCAAACAAAAAAAAATAATTGGAATATCACGCTTTATCTAGATCTTTGGGCCTACTGAACCTCCATCAAGACTACGACGGGATTTACTCCTTTCCAGCTTGCACATGGAGTTGAATTCGCGTTACCTACAGAGTGTGATATTCCATATTTGAAGTTAGCTATACAGATATTACCCAACACTAGTGATCTCGAAGAACGTCTATTATATTTGGAACAATTAGACAAGCATAGGAGGGATGTTGTTGTCGTCATTGAATAAGATAAAAAGCATGTCAAGGAACAGTATGATAATTCAGTCTGTCTCTATATATTCTTAGAAGGAGATATGGTGTTAGTCTATGACCAAAAGCATGATGAGCTAGTTTTTGGGAAACTTGTTTCAATGTGGATCAATCCTTACATTGTGAGGAAAGTCCTATAGAAAGGGGCCTATGAGCTTGAATACTTTGAAGGGAATTCCTTGAGGTATCGAAATGGACTCGATTTGAAGAAGTGCTTCGCCTAGAATTTCTTGTATGGGAAGGAATTCTTGAAATTATTGTACTATAGATAACTTAGACTGATTTCTACTTTTATGTCTCGATTAGTACCGACTATCACTCATTGTGATTTTTTTATTGAAAGATATCATCAGATTCACCTGTGTTTTTTTGGTTTGTTGATGAAGCTTGTCATCATGCTCAGAATATCACTTATGTGGCTTTGGTGATCTATGATCTAGATGGTCAACTTATGATTTATGGAGGAGTATCTCTAGGCCCGACCACTGATAACACTGTTCAGTATAGTGTAGTTATTGAGTTACTATTGGAATCCATCTCAATGGGAAAATGACGGTTTACTATCCTTTTGGATTCAAAATTGGTCATATTGAAACTGAATGGTATGTATAGAATTTGTCATCCTATTTTACATTGCAATTTTTTAAGGCTATGATTACTTGAAATACATTTTGAATTTATTATATATCTTCATGTACTTCCTAGAAGATTCAATTCCATTGCATATACTTTGGCTAACTATATTCAAGATCGACACTTATTCCATGACTAAAAACAAAACATATATAAAAACCATAAAGAGAATATACACGATGTAAATATAGCCGATAAAAGTCGTCATGTATATATAAAGGTAGGTCCATAATACAAAAAGTGTTAGTCCAATTCCAAAAACAAAACTGTGAGTCTAACATCACATAGGTGACTCATAGTACAAAATGGGGTTTATAACCCTTCATGATGCCAGTACATCCTATAAGTACAAAATGTGAAAATCAAACTGCAGTCACTCTATAGGTGATGTAGCCTCTTTGTAGCACATGACGCATGTAGCCACTTGTCAAATCAATTTAACCCAAGTAGCAGGTACCCTTACTACTTGTCTTTGCATCCTCTCTTTTAAGAGATCAATCCAGAAGGTTGGAACTCCAATAGTTAGACCTCAGAGGCTCTCCTCCACTGCTTCTAGTGCGGCCTCAGTCACTTCCTCTGGCCATCGCTCCCGTCTCCACAAAAGTGGCTACCTAACAGGCCGCTCAAATCCAATATTTGTATCATGGTTAAAAATGGTCATTAGGACTCATACACAAAAAATATTGTATTTTCATTTAAACATTGATAAAAAAAAATGAAATATAATAAAATCTAAGAACTCACCTAATCTCCCAAATTCCTCCAGGAGGGAGCACCAAATTTGGGTCATGACAGAAGTCTAAACTAGCATAAGGGTACTCCTCAATGGCAGACAACTATTAGCTCCACCATGTAAGGTACTTGTCATCAACTAAACTAGTGGTAGACCCACCTCCCAACCGGTAGAGTAAGTCAGTCCACCGAGTCATCCTAGGATCTCGTGGATCTAAGGGAAAAAGTGAGACCCTTGGGTTCATCCCTAGAACTCTCTCAAATAAGAATGAAACTAATATACTTTCATACCCAAAGTTTTTGTTCTTTGCTTGTTTTACAATATTTAGGATAACTCTTCATCTTTGTTAGCAATCTTGTACACCAATCAAAGAGAGTACCCAACAATCACTCTACCCCAATGTGCATAAAGCTCTGGGAAGCCAAATGCAAATTTACGGATCCCGCCACTCGGGTAATCATAGTCAATATTACTTTCAATGGAAAGCTAGTAATACTAGAAATGAAAATTCATGTTCTTGATTTATGTGTCCCTAGTACACAGTAAGTGTTGGCATACTCTTGGACCATGAAGGCCCCTACCCCACAAACTGTTCCTTTCAAGTTCACTGTAGCTCCTCTCCATGAAAATCCTGTAAGTAAGTATATGTCATCAATAGTAATTTCTAGAATCTCTCCTCTGATAACAAAGACTCCTTGGTCCGGATCCCAGTACTAGATAAGTGTTTGGAGTAATCATTTTTGCGCCCTCATGCTTGAAACTCGAAGGAATTTCAATAAACCACATCAGCGCATAACATTGAGGGTTAAAGGGTATCCCATGGCATCATGATCTAATTCTCAATGCTCATGCTCTCGCTGGATAAAATCCATGCTTGAGAAAATCATTTGTTTTAGTCAGAACACAATTTTTTCTTTCCCTATGGTGTCATTCACAAGAAATCATTTTATCAGTTGCATCCCATTCGCTAGAAAATTCATATATAGTAGCAGTTTTCAAGTAAAATCACTACCCGATATTACATTGCTTGCGAATGCGCCCTGAAGATTATAGAATGAGGAAACACACTCAAAATTGGGACTAAAATAATGAAATAAACCATGGAAATGCAAGTTAAAGGATGGGAAACATACCTAGTGGTGAAAAAAAGTGATTTGGTGTCCCGTAGTGGCCACAATCAGTGTACAAATATCTAGGGCTCTTTTGGTCTCCAATGGTAAAAATACAATTAAAATGATCGTTTACATATTTTCACATATATGTTATAAAAACATTTTAATTTTTACCCATTCTCTATAGTTTTGAACTCTATTTTTGTACCATGGTTATTATTAATGCTCTTTATGGACTAGTGTTGGTTTTTTTGAATAGGTAAACTCAAGCTAAGGGGTTATTTTTTCTATGGTGGTCCTTTTGTGGAGGTTTTCTCTCTAAACTTGGCATATAGGCTTAGATCATATCCATTTTTCATATTGCATCTAACCTTTCCATTATTTTCAAACCCTAGGATCTCCCCCTTATGGAGATACAATAGTATCCCTCTAACCTTAGAAAAATTGTTATTTTCCATGATAGAGCCTACCTAACATGGGTCACCATAGTTAGATCATTTATGGCATTCTGGTTCCCATGCTGAGTTTTCCTCTTAGGCTCAGGATCCTTTTAGTTTATCCATGACTTTGAGAAGAGGACACATGCCTCTCTTTCTCATATATTTCTGGACATCACCTATAAGGATCCCAAAAATTTTGTGTTTAAGTTGTAATTGCATTTAAATTTTCCTTGCTTGTGATTCTTAGTCTAATGCCGGCTTCCAAGCTTACTTCTCTTTATAATCCCTCGATTTTTTTAATCTCATTTTTGTTAATCCCTGCAACACTTTTCCTTCGTAACTTGACACCCATTTACAAGGAGGAAACACACCGCGATTGTCATTATCTTGCTCATGTTCCTTGCATTATGTATAGGTTGCTTCCTTGCACTTGGAACTAGTTCTGCTTGAATCGACATGTGTTTTCTCCCATGTATCATAGCATTCTTTTATTCTTTTTCAAGCTTTCATAATATTGAAAAGACCAAAAAAATAAATACTTAAAAAAGAGGGAAGGGAAAGATCTCCAATGTCTATTTACTAGTGGCATCTAGTTATGTCCTCCTTGAACAAAGCACCAGTTTTGCATCTATCAACAAGTTGGGATTACAGTATTTAGCATTAGTATTTATACCTCGATCACAGAGTTAGGTATCCTCCATTTGGTTACTCTTCCAACCATCTGGAGAATCTGTCAATGTTTCTTACATTGTGGATTTATATCATTGGTCCCTTTTGTCAAAATCTACCCAAGTCACTTTTTGTGTCGTGCTCATTGTTCAAGGATAAAACCTGTGTCTGCCATTCTGCAACTTCCTTGACCTCATCTGTCGACCATTACCTGGTGTCATTTGTTTTCATCATGTATAATTGCACTCAATGTTTGGACTCATGCTTGTGTGGAAGGTCTCTATTGAATTCTTCCACGGGGGTTGGTGTCTCATTGATGACAACTCATCTATTTTGAGGCATTAACCTAGAGTCATATCACCTTGGCCTTGTTTACATCATTGACAGGTAACCTTGAACTCAACAGTGAAAATTCATCATGGGTTATTGATTGAGTGGTTTCCCTTAATGTTCGACATTACAAAATATATTCAGGGATTTGTGTTGTACCAGCTTGGACTCCATTTTCATCATTAGTGGAAGTCCTTATCATTTATTTCTCAGGGTGTATTTTCCATGTGCTATTTACATTTTGTGCATGAAGGAGATGTACTTGATGGTCCATTTTACAAAAAATTGTCCCAGTTCTTTCCCAAATCAAATCAATCCCTGATATTTTCTTGTGTTGGATGATGGAGGATTCCTTAATGCCTCCCTTCTAATTGGTTTCTTCCCATTGAATTCCACTCATTATGCTCTAGGAATGAGATCTAGAGTTGTGGTAGTACCCTGGCGCTTGCATTCATTAGTGGAAGGTTCCCTCACTATTGGGTAGTGGGAATTCATCAATGTCTCTTACTCTATAGATTCTTCAAGTGTTTGAATTCAAGAACATCTATTCAAACCTATTAGAATGTAATAGGTACCTTGGGGCCCATTTTCATTATCATTGGGTTACCTCTTGTTTTATTAATGATATACATCAATGATCAATAATAAAACAATATCCTCCATGTTTGAATTCAACTTATTTATTTGCATGGGTAAGATTCATAGATTTAGGTGGTTTGGATGGAAGACCTTGAGCCAACAGTAGAATCCTCACATTTTTCTATTACCCAAATTGCGCAAGACTGTAACACACCTCATATGCAACTGGTACCATTGGGAAAACCACTATTTAGCTCACTTGTCTATTGTTCTACTTATTCATGATGAGACATATATCCACTATGTATTCATTCGTGGCTATGATCTCCATATTTTTATAGATCCACTTTGTACCTATTGTGTTTATGATCCTCTACTGGGCATGGATCCACTGTGTATCCTCTTCGTGGCCATTATCCATTTATATATCACATGGATCCACTATGCATCATATTTGTGGCCACGATTGTTACATTTTACACATATATGTCAAATGGATCTGCAGTGTATATGTTTGGTGGACATGTTCTATCATCTTGAGCATGGATGTATCTATCCCAGGGAAATGATTGTTTGACATACTTTTTTTGTTTTAGGTACTTTTTTGAGACTTGGACTCTTGCAATCTCTGACCATGTTTTTCCACATCCCATTCCATTCATTATTATAATGTATCTCATCAATCATGTTCTCTTATGATCTCATACATTAGGGGGCATCTGTTATAGCCCAAATCGATACTTCTCCATCTGTGACTATAGTTCAAAAGACAACATTTCAAATGTTGACTGTTTTTTCAAACAAAAGGAAAATTATGGATTGAAGAGCCTTGATTTGACTTAAGTTTCTATGGCCTTGATCATTTAATTCAATCCTCAACCATTCCTCATTTACCTTGAAAGTTGTAATCCCTCAGAAAATATCATATTTTCTCTCAAGGGTCATGTGGGAGGTCATTTATTTTCCCTTTGTATTTGATTTTCCAGTGAATGTAAGAAAAATTTGCATTCACATGCTGCACATAGTTTGCTAGCAATTATTCACTAGTTTCTTTTCCTTTGGAGACAAATTCCCTCAAAAAATATGAAAAAAAAATGAAATTGAGGAAGTTATGGTGGTTTTACTAACCACTTACTATGTTACAACTTCCCCAATCTATCTTCACTAACTATAAAAGAAAGTCAGTTAGACCAAAAGGGGGGCCCTTCTGGAAACTATTGTTATACTGGAGGAGTTTCTAAGCTATTATTCCTTTGCCCTCACCATAGTAGATCATAACCTCTGATCTCATATCCCTGTATGTTGAAGTTGTTTCCCTCAAACATTTTCTACCTCTCTGCATGCAGAGAGTTGGTGGGATTTGTGGAGAACTTCAGTAGGAGAGACCTTGAGATCTAGTTTTTGATAAGGTGTCAAGAATAACATGGTATGGATTGTACTATTTGCTACTATTTAATATAAATTGGACATGTTTCACTTCCCAATTTATTGTCTTAGATTTGGTTGATGATTAATGTGAAATTGAAGTTACTAGTTTCAATTCTATATTATGAATTTTGATTTCAATAATATTTGTATTCCAAATTCACTTGAGGAGGTTATTTTGCAGGTTCTTGGATCAATTTCAAGGAGCATATCTAAGGAGAAAAGAAAGCTAGGACCAACCTTCATAAACAAGTTGCACAAGATTTATTCTTTTTAAACTTTTGAGATAGATTTGCTTGATATTTTATTGTGCTTAGGAGTCTAGTTTGATTACAATCAGAGCATAGATGTTTTCCTTATTGACCTAGTATGTTGGTGATACTACCCTAGTCATTTGTATATTTTCCTTAAAAATAATACCTATAGAGACTGAGTACACATGCCCTCCTTCTTATGAAGAGGTTTATGTCTATGTGGAAGGGACATCATCAAATCACTTTGCGTTATCAACATTTTTAAATTTACAATCCGAGTCTTAAAAATGCCCAACTTTTCCACATTTCCAACATTTCCTCAAAGATTTTTCTAGAGATTTATATCTACCTTTAGATTTAGATATACCCCTTGAAGGCATTTTTATTTTTGTCTTAGGGACGACCCCTCACAGACAAGGCATCTGTGCTCAAACTATCCATGGTTTTTCACCTCATTTCCTCTAATAATAGAGAGGCCACTGTATTCTCAAAATTCAATGTGGTTTGAGTAGCACTACCAATTTCTATAGTCAGATTGTCCCAAGAATTCGGAAAAGAACATAATAATGTAATACATTTACCTTCTTCCTCCAAATTTAATATTAACATAGATAAATTAACTTACCAGAGTATTAAATACATTTACATGATTTTTCACCGAGTCACTATCATCCACTCTAATATTATACAACTTCTTTCGAAGAAACAACTTATTTACTAGGCACTTTGACTAATAAAAACTTCCTCACTTATCCCACAGCTCCTTTGCACTATCTTCTCCAATGAAATTCACTAATACTAAATTTGATAGGAAAATTCAAATCATACATCTCGCCTTTCTCTCTAGCTTCTCTTAGTATTCTTAATTCACCATAGAAATAGGTTGCCTACCTAGATCCACAATAAACCACTATTCTCAATCTACAATAATATATTCCATTTTGAGTTTTCAATGCTCAAAGCTTTGACATTTAAGTTTCTAAATCTCAATTCTAGAACTGCTCACTATTCACTTTCAAACACTAATCACCAATGCAAACCTCCCACTAAACCTAGGTTTATCACAAACCCAAGATAAAATTGCTCTATCAAACAAGTTGAACCTTTAGAAACAAAGGTACCCCCTTGAATCCAATAATCGAGCTATGATACCACATGTAATATTTAATCACGTGAAGTGAAATAATGCACATAGATTTTAAAGAAAAATAGAGAGTAAATAATAACACACACATAATACGCATAGATTTACCTTGGTAACCTTTAACCAAGAAAACCAACAAAACTTACATGCAAAATACGACAGTTTACTATCCTTTTGGATTCAAAATTGGTCATATTGAAACTGAATGGTATGTATAGAATTTGTCATCCTATTTTACATTGCAAGTTTTTAAGGGTACGATTACTTGAAATACATTTTGAATTTATTGTATATATTCATGTACTGCCTAGAAGATTCAATTCCCTTGCATATACTTTGGCTAACTATATTCAAGATCGACATTTATTCCATGACTAAAAACAAAACATATATAAAAACCATAAAGAGAATATACACAATGTAAATATAGCTGATAAAAGTCGTCATGTATATATAAAGGTAGGTCCATAATACAAAACGTGTGAGTCCAAGTCCAAAAACCAAAACTGTGAGTCTAACATCACATAGGTTACTCATAGTACAAAATGGGGTTTATAACCCTTCATGATGCCAATACATCCTATAAGTACAAAATGTGAAAAATCGAACTGTAGTCACTTTGTAGGTGATGTAGACTCTTTGTAGCACATGACGCATGTATCCACTTGTCAAAGTAATTTAACCCAAGTAGCAGGTACCCTTACTACTTGTCTTTTCATCCTCTCTTTCAAGCGATCAATCCAGAAGGTTGGAACTCCAACAGTTAGACCTCAGAGGCTCTCCTCCACTATTTCTAGTGTGTCCTCAGTCACTTTCTCTGGCCATGGCTCCCGTCTCCACAAAAGTGGCTACCTAGCAGGCCGCTCCAATCCAATATTTGTATCATGGTCAAAAATGGTCATTAGGACTCATACACAAAAAATATTGTATTTTCATTTAAACATTGATAAAAAAATGAAATATAATAAAATCTAAGAACTCACCTAATCTCCCCCAAGTCCTCCAGGAGGGAGCACCAAATTTGGGTCATGACAGAAGTATAAACTAGCATAAGGGTACTCCTCAATGGAAAACAACTATTAGCTCCACCATGTAAGGTACTTGTATCAAATGAACTAGTGGTAGACCCACCTCCCCCACCGGTAGAGTAAGTCAGTCCACCGAGTCATCCTAGGCCCTCATGGATCTAAGGGAAGAAGTGAGACCCTTGGGTTCATCCCTAGAACTCTCTCAAATAAGAATGAAACTAATATACTTTCATACCCAAAGTTTTTGTTCTTTGCTTGTTTTACAATATTTAAGATAACTCTTCATCTTTGTTAGCAATCTTGTACACCAATCAAAGAGAGTACGCAACAAGCACTCTACCCCAATGTGCATAAAGCTCTGGGAAGCCAAACGCAAATCGACGGATCCCGCCACTCGGGTAATCATGGTCAATATTACTTTCAGTGGAAAGCTAGTAATACTACAAATGAAAATTCGTGTTCTTGATTTATGTGTCCCTGGTACACAGTAAGTGTTGGCATACTCTTGGACCATGAAGGCCCCTACCCCACAAACTGTTCCTTTCAAGTTCACTGTATCTCCTCTCCATGAAAATCCTATAAGGAAGTATATGTCATCAACAGTAATTTATAGAATCTCTCCTCTGATAACAAAGACTCCCTGGTATGGATCCCAATACTAGATAAGTGTTTGGAGTAATCCTTTTTGCGCCCTCATGTTTGAAACTCAAAAGAATTTCAATAAACCACATCAGTGCATAACATTGAGGGTTAAAGGGTATCCCATGGCATCATGATCTAATTCTCCATGCTCATGCTCTTGTCGGATAAAATTCATGCTTGCGAAAATCATTTGTTTTAGTCAAAACACAAATTTATCTTTCCCTATGCTGTCATTCGCAAGAAATCATTTTATCAGTTGCATCCCATTCGCTAGAAAATTCATATATAGTAGCGGTTTTCGGGTAAAATCACTACCCGATATTACATTGCTTGCGAATGCGCCCTGGATATTATAGAATGAGGAAACACACACAAAATTGGGACTAAAACAATGAACTGAACCATGGAAATGCAAGTTAAAGGATGGGAAACATACCTGGTGGTGACAAAAAGTGATTTGGTGTCCCGTAGTGGCCACAATTAGCGTACAAATATATAGGGCTCTTTTGGTCTCCAAATGGTAAAAATACAATTAAAATGATCTTTTACATATTTTCACATATATGTTATAAAATAATTTTAATTTTTACCCATTCTCTATAGTTTTGAACTCTATTTTTGTACCATGGTTATTATTAATGCTCTTTATGGACTAGTGTTGGTTTTTTTGAATAGGTATACTCAAGCTAAGGGGTTATTTTTTCTATGGTGGTCCTTTTGTGGAGGTTTTCTCTCTAAACTTGGAATACAGGCTTAGATCATATCCATTTTTCCTATTGCATCTAACCTTTCCATTCTTTTCAAACCCTAGGATCTCCCCCTTATGGAGATACAATAGTATCCCTCTAACCGTAGTAAAATGTTTATTTTCCATGATAGAGCCTACCTAGCATGGGTCACCATAGTTAGATCATTTATGACATTCTGGTTCCCATGCTGAGTTTTCCTCTTAGGCTCAAGATCCTTTTAGTTTATCCATGACTTTGAGAAGAGGCCACATGCCTCTCTTTCTCATATATTTTTGGACATCACCTATAAGGCTCCCAAAAAAATTGTATTTAAGTTGTAATTGCATTTAAATTTTCCTTGCTTGTGATTCTTAGTCTAATGTCGGCTTCCAAGCTTACTTCTCTTTATAATCCCTCGATTTTTTTTATCTCATTTTTGTTAATCCATGTAGCATTTTTCCTTCGTAACTTGACACCCATTTACAAGGAGGAAACACACCCCAAGTGTCATTATCTTTCTCATGTTCCTTGCATTATGTATAGGTTGCTTCCTTTCACTTGGAACTAGTTCTGCTTGAATCGACATGTGTTTTCTCCCATGTATCATAGCATTCTTTTATTCTTTTTCAAGCTTTCATAATATTGAAAAGACCAAAAAAAAAATACTTGAAAAAGAGGGAAGGGAAAGATCTCCAATGTCTATTTACTAGTGGCATCTAGTTATGTCCTCCTTGAACAAAGCACCGGTTTTGCATCTATCAACAAGTTGGGATTATAGTATTTCTCCTTAGGATTTATACCTCGATCACAGAGTTAGGTATCCTCCATTTGGTTACTCTTCCAACCATTAGGAGAATTTGCCAATGTTTCTTACATTGTGGATTTATATCATTGGTCCCTTTTGTCAAAATATACCCAAGTCACTTTTTGTGTCGTGCTCATTGTTCAAGGATAACACCTGTGTCTGCCATTCTGCAACTTCCTTGACCTCATATGTCGACCATTACCTGGTGTCATTTTTTTTCATCATGTATCATTGCACTCAATGTTTAGACTCATGCTTGTGTGGAAGGTCCCCACTAACTTCTTCCATGGGGGTTGGTGTCTCATCGATGACAACTCATCTATTTTGAGGCATTAACCTAGAGTCATATCACCTTGGCCCTGTTTACATCATTGATAGGTAACCTTGAACTCAACAGTGAAATTTCATTATTGGTTACTAATTGAGTGGTTTCCCTTAATGTTCAACGTTAGAAAATATATTCAGGGATTTGTGTTGTACCAGCTTGGACACCATTTTCATCACTAGTGGAAGTCCTTATCGGTTGTTTCTCAGGGTGTATTTTCCATGTGCTATTTACATTTGGTGCATGCAGAAGATGTACTTGATGGTCCATTTTGCAAAACACTGTCCGAGTTCTTTCCCAAATCAAATCAATCCCTAATATTTTCTTGTGTTGGATGATGGAGGAATCCTTAATTCATCCCTTGTAATTGGTTTCTTCCCATTTAATTCAACTCATTCTGCTCTAGGAATGATATCTAGAGTTTTGGTAGTACCCAGGGGCTTGCATTCATTAGTGGAAGGTTCTCTCACTATTGGGTATGTAAGTTTTAAACCTTAACAGTGAAGTACAAACTTATATTGATTCTTAAGCATTAACAGAAAATACACAATGGCACACACATTACACAGAGATTTTCACCTGGAAACCCTTAACCGGGAAAAAACCAGCAAAACTTAGTGCCGCACAGCTCCTTTTCATTATATGTTTACAATATATGGTATTTTGCAGCATCTAAAACCCTAATTCATTTACCCGAAATTAGGTTACAACCCTAATCCATTTTACCGGGATTAGATAGAGTACAATGGGTCGAAATCGCGAAAAAGAAAAAAGCAACCCATGTGAAGAGATATAACATTCCCAACAGGGTAGAGGGAATTCATCAATGTCTCCTACTCTATAGATTCTTCAAGTGTTTGAATTCAAGAACATCTATTCACACCTATTAGAATGTAATAGGTACCTTGGGGCCCATTTTAATTATCATTGGGTTACCTCGTGTTTTATTAATGATATACATCAACGATCGATAATAAAACAATATCCTCCATGTTTGACTTCAGCTTATTTATTTGCATGGGTAAGATTCATACCTTTAGGTGGTTTGGATGGAAGACCTTGAGCCAACAATAGAATCCTTACATTTTTCTATTACCCAAATTGCTCACTTGTCTATTGTTCTCCTTATTCATGATGAGACATATATCCACCATGCATTCATTCGTGGCTATGATCTCCATATTTGTATAGATCCCCTTTGTACCTATTGTGGTTATGATCCTCTGTTGGGCATGGATCCACTGTGTATCCTCTTCATGGCCATGATCCATTTATATATCACATGGATCCACTGTGCATCATATCTGTGGCCATGATTGTTACATTTTACACATATATGTTAGATGGTTCTGCAGTGTATATGTTTGGTGGCCATGTTCTATCATCTTGAGCATGGATGTATCTATCCCAGGGAAATGATTGTTTGACATACTTTTTTTGTTTTAGTTACTTTTTTGAGACTAGGACTCTTGCAATCTCCGACCATGTTTTTCCACATCCCATTCCATTCATTATTATAATGTATCTCGTCAATCATGTTCTCTTATGATCTCATACATTAGGGGGCATCTGTTATAGCCCAAATCGACACTTCTCCATCTGCGACTATAGTTTAAAAGACAACATTTCAAATATTGATTGTTTGTTCACACAAAAGGAAAATTATGGATTGAAGAGCCTTGATTTGACTTAAGTTGCTATGGCCTTGATCATTTAATTCAATCCTCAACCATTGCTCATTTACCTTGAAAGTTGTAATCCCTCAAAAAATATCATATTTTCTCTCAAAAGTCATGTGGGAGGTGATTTATTTTCCCTTTGCATTTGATTTTCCAGTGAATGCAAGAAAAATTTGCATTCACATGCTGCACATAGTTTGCTAGCAATTATTTGTTGGTTACTTTTCCTTTGGAGACGAATTCCCTCAAAAAATATGAAAAAAAAATGAAATTGAGGAAGTAATGGTGGTTTTACTAGCCACTTAATATGTTACAACTTCCCCAATCTATCTTCACTAACTATAAAAGAAAGTCAGTTAGACCAAAAGGGGGGACCTTTTGGAGACTATTGTTATACTGGAGGAGTTTCTAAGCTATTATTCCTTTTCCCTCACCATAGTAGATCATAACCTCTAATCTCATATCCATGTATGTTGAAGTTGTTTCCCTCAAACATTTTCTACCTTTGTGCATGCAAAGAGTTGGTGGGATTTGTGGAGAACTTCAGTAGGAGAGACCCTGAGATCTAGTTTTGATAAGGTGTCGAGCATAACATGGTATGGATTGTACTATTTGCTACTATTTAATATAAATTGGACATGTTTCACTTCCCAATTTATTGTCTGAGATTTGGTTGATGATTAATGTGAAATTGAAGTTACTAGTTTCAATTCTATATTATGAATTTTGATTTCAATAATATTTGTATTCCAAATTCATTTGAGGAGGTTATTTTGGTTGTTTTGCGGGTTCTTGGATCAATTTCAAGGAGCAATGAAATCTAGGACCAACCTTCATAAACAAGGTGCACAAGCTTTCTTCTTTTTAAACTTTTGAGATAGATTTGCTTGATATTTTATTGTGCTTAGGAGTCTAGTTTGCTTGCAATCAGAGCATAGATGTTTTCCTTATTGACCTAGTATGTTGGTGATACTACCCTAGTCATTTGGATATTTTCCTTAAAAATAATACCTATAGAGACCGGGTACACATCCACTCCTTCTTATGAAGAGGTTTATGTTTATGTGGAAGGGACATCATCAAATCACTTTGCTTTATAAGCATTTTTAAATCTACAATCCGAGTCTTAAAAATGCCCAACTTTTCCACATTTCCAACATTTCCTCAAAGATTTTTCTAGAGATTTATATCTACCTTTAGATTTAGATATACCCCTTGAAGGCATTTTTATTTTTGTCTTAGGGATGGCCCCTCACAGACAAGGCATCTGTGCTCAAACTATCCATGGTTTTTCACCTCATTTCCTCTAATAATAGAGAGGCCATTGTATTCTCAAACTTCAATGTGGTTTGAGTAGCACTACCAATTTCTATAGTCAGATTGTCCCAAGAATTCAAAAAAGAACAAAAGAACATAATACATTTATCTTCTTCCTCCAAATTTAATATCATCATACACAAATTAACTTACCGGAGTATTAAATACATTTACATGATTTTTCACCGAGTCACTATCATCCACTCTAAGATTATACAACTTCTTTTGAAGAAACAACTTATTTACTAGGCACTTTGACTAATACAAACTCCCTCACTTATCCCACAACTCCTTTGCACTATCTTCTCCAATGAACAATAATACTGAATTTGATAGGAAAATTCAAATCATACTTCTCACCTTTCTCTCTAGCTTCTCTTAGTCTTCTTAATTCACCTTAGAAATAGGTTGTCTACCTAGATCCAAAATAACCCACTATTCTCAATCTACAATAATATATTCCATTTTGAGTTTTCAATGCTCAAAGCTTTGACATTTAAGTTTCTAAATCTCAATTCTAGAACTGCTCATTATTCACTTTCAAACACTAATCACTAGTGCAAACCTCCCACTAAACCTAGGTTTATCACAAACCCAAGATAAAATTGCTCTATCAAACAAGTTGAACCTTTAGAAACAAAGGCATCCCCTTGAATCCAATAATTGAGCTATGATACCACATGTAATATTTAATCATGTGAAGCGAAATAATGCACATAGATTTTTAAGAAAAATAGAGAGTAAATAATAACACACACATAATATGCATAGATTTACCTTGCTAACCTTTAACTAAGAAAACCAAGAAAACTTAGAGTCACACCTCTCACTTTCTCATTGTATTTCTTAACCATTCACAATACAATATTCCAGTATCCCACAACATCCAAAACCCTAATCAGTTAACTTTGATTAGAATATACCTCAATCCCTTAACCGGGATTAAGTTAGACACTTTTCGAAAATTACACACTTTCTAGATAAATAGCCAAAAGAAAAAAATTTGGGGCACTGCTCCTATTCCCACCACCACCTTGGGGATAATGTCCCTCATCAAAATCCACTCTATGGACATTCTTGTTGATAGCAAGAGAATCTTAAAATTGGTAGGGGAATTATTAAATTGAGATTTGATTTTTGTTGTGTTGAAATAATTTGGGATGAAACCAAAATGCCATGAAATGAAGTTTAAGGCAATATGTTTACCTTCTCTTATATTAAACTTATTCCTGACTAATCTTATTCTTAAATTATCCTATTGAATAAACTGGGGAAATCAATACTCAAGAAGTTCCCCCCCAACCTCAAAATCGAACTAGAGGAATTGTGATGGGGTGTCGGGTCGACTGCAGCCAACTCAACCCTAACCCTTCTAGGATCTGGGGTGATTCACTAGAATCAGTCCCTGACTCGGCTAGGAACCAGCCTAATCCTTCTTCCACGTAGGCCTGACCTTCAACACAGGCTCTCCGCAACGTATTGGGGTCTCTTTCCCTCAGAAATGACCTTCCGCAATTTTCTTGCGGGATTACCCTCTTTCCGCAACTACGACGTCCTTCCACAATTGCCTTCTCCGCCACCATCTTTCCACAATTGCAGGTTGCGGGGTGTTCTTCTTGTGCTCTCCAGAAAGTATTTCTGTAATGCCCACTCCTTTCTACAATAAATTTTCCTCATTTTGTGGATTGCGGGTTGCGGGGCGTTCTCTCGACTTTTCTGAAAAGTCTTTCCCGCAAAGTCTCTCCGCAACTTTGCTTCCGAAATTTACCACCGCTAACCTCCACGCTTCTCTCCTCTGGGCGACATTGTTCCACCATCGATATTTGCGGGGTTAATCTTAGCCATTGATCTACGATCAAGGCGAAATCCTTCACTTAGGCTTGCGGGAATGTATTTTCCCCACAACTTCACTTTGAATGATCTTTCCTCGTATTCAATCATTTGTTCGGCTTAGATCTGATCTGTTCGATGCTGCTAAACCAAATCTACTTGGTCTCTTCACGAAATCTCGGTCGATTGATCATGGAATGATCAACACCGCTATGGCCCTCGGTGAGATACTTGGAAAACTTAGACACAAACAAGAATTCCTACTTAAAGAATTGAATGGTGATTGGTCCGCAAACACATTGGGGTTCTTCACGACATACGGAAATCAAATGAACGCAACACAGAGATTCTTTCACATAGAAATCAAGCCACAAATGCACATAGCTCAGCCTGACAAAACTCAAATCATTCTTGATTCAAATGTATAGAAATATGTCGCAAACACACAGTTCTTCTATATTTACTTACAAACGATATCAAAATTGCATTCTCTACGGAATGACTTCTAACCCACAATTGACCAATCGACTAGGTAACTCTCAACAAGATCCAACCCTTAGCTCAATCTGTTCAGCCCTACTTATACATTTGGATGTCCAATAGAATTTCGAGCCACTCAACAACATAACAGACTCCACAACTGCGGGTCTGAATCAATACACAACCGACTTCCCTAACTGGCTTGATATCCACGCAGGGAGTATCAACTCACCACTAGTCCTATCTTACCAAAAGTAGACAACGCAGCAAATAGTTAATGCATGCATGAATCAGAATGATAACAGAAAAACAGATCATTCTGTCCACATCAGAGTTGCTTGTCCTTATGCTAGTCACAACATGTGACCACGTAATCACATTGCTAACTCAATGTCGATGCTCCTGCATCAGACTCCCATGGTTAAAATTTCTGAACCCCTGTTCAGCAAGTCAGCTATTGAGAAACCCTTGGTTTCCAATTCCTTAGCAGCCATCCATGTAGAATCTTCTACAGGATGCCCCTTCCACTTGATCAAGTATTCCAAGTAATCCCCATGTCTGGTACTTCTCGCCACTCTAGTCTCCAAGATATGCTCAGCTTCTGAAGGCTGGGCCATAGGCATCTGCTTCAGCCACTGTAGATATTCCACATCTGGCACTTTCCTTGTACCATCTGTCACATAGGCATGCAAGTATGCAACATTAAAAATAGGTGATATACCAATTCCTGATGGCATTTCGAATTCATAGACATTTGCTAAAAAAAATTTGAGTATCCTGCATGGTCCAATATTTTTCATCTTCAACTTGTTGTAGTCTACTTTTGGGAATCACTCTTTCCTTAGATGTGCTAAGACTAAGTCTCCCACTTCATAGTTCTTTTCCCTTCTCTTGGTATCTGCTCTAGCTTTGTAATTGTTGCAATATTGCCTTAACTTGCTCCTGCAGTTCACTAATACTTGCTGCAAAATCTTCTCCATCTGCACTCCTCTTTTCTAATTTACCCAAATCACGAAGTTCACATGCTCCTTTTGGATGCATTTCATACATAATTTGGAATGGACTCATCCCGGTACTTCTATTTGGTAAATCATTATATGCAAACTCAACTTGGCTCAATACCTTATCCCATTGCTTGGGACTTTCTCCAATCAGAATTCTCAACATGTTACCAAGACTTCTATTTACTACCCCAGTATGGCCATCAGAGTGTGGATGATATGCTGAACTGAAGTTCAACTTAGTACCCAACTTCTTCCACAAGGTCGTCCAGAAATGACCTGTGAATTTCACATCCCTGTTAGATACAATACTCTTAGGTAAACCATGTAGCTTCACAACTTCATCAAAAAACAAGTTAGCAAACCCAAAACGAAATCCATACTCATAGAATCCCAAGGCCTAGTTGGAATAGGCAATGGTGCGTATAAGCCCGTGTTCTGGATTTTGGCTTTGGCATGCTGACATATTGTTAATGTATATGTAACTTCGGAATGTATTTCATATATGTATATTGTATCCCTATAGAGATGTTATTATTCTTCTATACGTAAGTGTTTGTATTCCTATAGAGATGTTATTATCCTCTATACGAAAGTGTCGTCATTTACATTGTAAGTGTCGTAACTTATAATTGATGGGTTATTAGACCACCTTGATGGGGTCGGCCCTGTATAAATCATGTGGGTAAAAGGGTTATTAGACCACCCTACTTGGGGTCAGCCCTGTCAACATTATGTTATGTGGTTAAGTTAAGGCCGACCTAGTAAAGGTTATTAGGCAAGTCAAGTCATGTATAAATAGAGTGCGGTAGGCACTCTATTTGATCATTCACTTTCTCACTCATACTCTCATTGGAGAGTGGCGCACTTGTGGAGGAGGAGAAGATGTTGCTAGGAGAAGACTATCTCTTATGCTTGGGTTGTATCATTGCTTTATCTATCTCTGAGGAAGTTGTGGGGTTTTTCACCTTTATGGTTTTCCCCAGTGAAACTCTGTGTGTCTATTGTCTCTTGTGTGCTTGCATTATTATGTCCGTGATTGATATGCTGTAGATATGCTATACATGTTGTTCTCTCAGTTAAGATCCTAGATTAGATTGAAGTAAATTCTGAAAAACTAACATGGTATTAGAGCTTGCCTGAAAGAAGGCATGGTATGGCATTTATGACACTTGTTGCACTTGCGAAGCTAGGGCTTGATATAGCAAAACCTAGTCATCGTAGCACTTTTGCTATAAATCCATTTTGACAAATTTTTAGGATCTAAAACTTTTACCGGTCGAATATAAGATCTCAATGTACCTTTTTTCCAAAGCACAACTTCTAATTCGTTGTACTTTGTGTTTTATGATCTGTACAATCTAGGGTTTCCGCCTCTTCTAGATCTCAATCATAAACATGTGACCTAGGAAAAAAGGTCACAACTTGGGATAGAAAGCTCCAAATGAAATTTCATAAAAGGTGACAGGTAGGGAACAGACTATACTTTCACATGCCGAAGTTTCAGAGGCCAAAAGTGAACCAGTGACACGTGGCACTCCATAAAAGTTCGCTCTCCTGTTTTATCCCATAAATAGGTCACGTTGCGACACTTGGAATAACTCTCTCTCTGAGAATCCATTTGAGGTCAGAACTATGGGGCTGGAAATTTAACAGGTCAGGATACCATAGGTATAGTTTTCAGACCCTATGGATCTGAAATTTTGGAGTTAAACTAGAAACAATCAGGTGCATATTTCTGTCAAAACAGAATTGGATTTTGAGCACCTTCATTCATGGCTCCGGGAATTTAGGGTATCAAAGAATGTTGGAATTTTTTGTATCAGAGACCACGGCTTGATCCTCCTCATCAAAATCGAAATTTAGAGACCAATATCAAATTTTTTGGTTGGGTAGAAGGCCGGGCTTGATCAAACCCTAGTTTGGGACTTTGATCGGAAAAGTGAAAAATTAGGGCTTCTGCAAAAATGGAAATTTTTGAAATATGTGAACATAGATGGAAGCTCCTTGGGAAAAATAGAAGTTTAAATCTTTGGATCAAACTATTTGGTTGGGTGAAGCTCTGGGAAACTCAAACCCTAATTCAGGGTCCTCCCTAGTGAATCCGAAAGATTGAAAAGCAAATTTGAGGGGTGAAACTTTGCAGTTTTAAAATTCTAAGTATACCTGGTTGATCAGCTCATCAAGGCGCATATTTCTATCCTTTCATAAGTTTGAAATTCAAAGTTTGAATTTTTAGGGTTTCCCTGGCAAACCCTAATCCAGCTCCAGATCCAGTTTCTGGAAATCAAGTGGATTGGGTTAATCCTAGAAGAGAATGGATTGGTCACCTACATAAGTGAAGAAGTTCCTGTTTCAGAGGGAGATGAGGCTAAGGCCTTACATAAGAATATTACAAGCAATCTCGACATGTATGACTTATGGGTATGTTTCGAAATCTGTTCATGATTAAGTTTATGTTTGTCTTCATTAAGATTAGTACAATCTTGATTAATTTTTAGACTTGTCGTATGACCTTAATAAAAATATGAATGCATGATAGAAGATATTCATTGATTAGGTTTTTGACACTTATGATTATACTAATGCATTGTGGTGTTGTATGAGGTTGATGTCCGCTAACATGAAAGGTACATCAAGAAAGACAAATGATGTTCTAGTTCAAGAACACATGACCATGGTGACATGAAGACAAAGATTCATCCATTGTCATGGATCACATAGAAGATCTACTTACGAGGTATGTATAACTTGGTTCTATAATCGTTAACCTATGAGATATGCAGGTTACTAGCACAAGTCATTGAAGAGAACAAGAAGACATTATGCGGGTATGTTAGACATAACTAGCTAGCATGCTAATCCAGGTATGTTTTTCCTATATCAAGTTAGAATTCTACCTTGTGTTAGGATCTCTTATATAAGTATATTGTTGTATGGTTGACAATGATTATTCATGAAGTTAGAAATGTAAGTAATCAAGGGTTTATGCATATTATGTCTCTTACCTTGATTGATGATATGACTAACCAGAAAATTCCTTTAGTCAAATAAAGAATATGCATGA
Source organism: Larix kaempferi (assembly GCA_027924585.1). NCBI lineage: Eukaryota > Viridiplantae > Streptophyta > Pinopsida > Pinales > Pinaceae > Larix > Larix kaempferi. The sequence continues at coordinate 1,872,063 of BSBM01000590.1, forward strand.
GTAAAAGAAGTATTCCCTGAAACCTTGAATACTAATGTTTATTATCTATGTTTGAAATGATCTTGACCATACATGTTTAAGATTACTTAGAATCATAATGTTTTTTATAGTATTAAGATTATACTAATGAATGTATGTATGAGACCTCGAGGATAACACAATGATGATACTAGTAAGTATGCATAGTGATCGAGGATGGATATAAGTTCAAAGACAGGTAATCCAGGAAGCAAAGATCAAGAGGGAGCACACTCCAGTAGTTCCTGCAAGGAAGCAAATATTGAGAGGGAGTCCACCCTACAACCAAACAAAGATAAGTATTTGAATTGTCATTTCTTGCATACCTGTTTGTTTAAATAATATTGTTCAATGATGTATATGCTTATGTTCCTAGACTTAGGGTGTGTATTATGCATATTAGAATAATTGCATTAATGAATAGTATACTACTAATATGCATGTGATGGGTAAGTGGCCTATGGCACTGTACAACATTCCATTGCTACTTATCTAGAATGAAACCTCTTTGATGACATGTTGGGAGTTGTGCACACTCTTAACGATGTTTTGGTAGAGATTGGAAGGCATCTAGAAAGTTACGGGATATGGATAAATGTTGTATTGAAGCATTGGCTAAAATAATTGCATGACTGTATGACATATTTCTTTATGTGTAAGAATTTGTTCTGAAAACTATGAGATGTTTCTAATCATGCAATTTAACTTGCTTTGTAGGAAACAACGTATACCATCACCTACAAAAGAAGGACTACAACATTTGTTCCAGCAACAAAGCTATCTATTGAAGATATTGAAGTTCCCAGGATCTGGGATTAAGTAATGGAAGAATGCCATGATCTGTCAATCATGAGGAATGATGTTTGGGATGTGGTCCCAAGACCTAAAGGGAAGTCTGTGGTGACTTCCAAGTGGATCTACAAGATCAAGCATGTTGCAGATGGTAGCATAGAAAAATACAAAGCGAGGTTTGTAGCTCGTGGCTGATTATGAAGAGACTTTTGCTCCTGTATCCAGATACACTTCCATCAGATCAGTACTTGCTCTAGCTGTAGTCATGAAATGGAAGATACACCAGATGGATTTCGAGACAGCTTTCTTGGATGGTGTAGTCGAGGAGGAAGTGTATGTGGTGCAGCCACTTGGTTTTGAGACACATGACAGAGAGTCATATGTGTGCAAGTTGAAGAAATCCCTGTATGGCTTGAAGAAAGCTCATAGGACTTGGTAAGGTAGGATGGACAGCTTCTATCCAGTTTGGGCTTTACCAAGAGTAAATCAGATTCCAACCTGTACTACAAGGTTGAGGAAGGAAATCCTGTGATACTCTTATTGTATGTGGATGACCTGTTTGTAACAGGAGAGGATAGATTGATTGCCGACATGAAGAGGAAGCTTGCTGTCGAGTTCAAGATGAAGGAATTGGGGATGATGCACTATTTCGTAGGCATGGAGGTGTGGTAGAGCATAGATGGAATCTTCCTTGGACAAGGGAAGTATGCAGTAGAGATCCTGAAGAGGTTCAGGATGATGGACTGCAAGGCCATGGCAACACATATGGCATCAGACCTGAAGCTTCTGTGTGATGCTTCATCTAAGCCGGTTGATGTCACTATGTATCGTCAGATGATTAGGTCCTTGATGTACCTGACGAACACTAGACCGTATATTTGCTTTGCGGTGAACACATTGAGCCAGTTCCTGATAGATCCAACGAGTGTTCACTTGGTTGCTGTAAAGCATATTCTGAGGTACCTGAAAGGTACAATTGATTATGGGATCAAGTATGATGCGAATCAAAAGTTTAACCTGTAGGGTTATGTTGATTCAGATTGGGCAAGTAGTGCTGCAGATAGAAAGAGCACTTCTAGGTGCTGCTTCAATATGGGATCAGGTGTGATATTTTGGTTTAGCAGGAAGCAGTCCTGCATAGCACTGAGTACAGCTGAAGTAGAGTATGTTGCAGCTTGTTCAGCTAGTTGTGAGGTAGTATGGCTTAGAAAGCTACTGTCTGAATTATTTGATCTCCCGTTGGATGCTACTGGTATTTTTGTGACAACCATAGTTGTGTGAAGCTGTCTGAGAACTCGGTGTTCCATAACAGGTCAAAGCACATTGAGATCAAATATCACTATATCAAGGATATGGTGCAGAGAGGAGCAGTGAAGCTCCTGTATGTTGCGACCGATGAACAGGTTGCAGATGTATTGACGAAACCACTAGCCAGAGTGAAGTTTGAGTACTTCCGAGAGAGGCTTGGTGTTCTTCAAATTGATGACACTTCGAGGAAGAAGTGATGGACACATCTGTAGGAACCATTCCAAGCATGGTGAGAGGAGGATCCTTCCCATGGCTGTGGATGTAAGCGTTGGATGATGAGCGTCAGGACAATGCTCCAGTTACTGTTCTGTATATGCATCATGTTGGATTATTGTTATGATCAGTTGGATCATGTATATGTATATGCATCATGTTGGATGCCTGTTATGATCAGTTGGATCATGTATATGTATATGCATCATGTTGGATGCTTGTTATGATCAGTTGGATCATATATATGTATATGTATCAGGTGGATACATTGTATGATCAGGTAGATCATGTATGATGATATGTATCAGGTGGATACATTGTATGATCAGGTAGATCATGTATGATGATATGTATCAGGTGGATACATTGTATGATCAGGTAGATCACGTATGATGATATGTATCAGGTAGATACTGTGTATGCATCAGGTGGATGCATTATATGATCAGGATGATCATGGATGATGAGATTCAGGATGTTGCTCCAGATGATATGCATCAGGATGATGCTATGATGATGATTAGGTTGATCATGTGATGATGTACATCAGGATGATGTATGGTGAGTGTCAGGTTGATACTCCATGGCCATGGACAGGTTGTGCAAGGGTAGCATGTAATAAGTCCTGGAGATCTGGACAGGTTGTGCTAGTCACATAAAAGGCCTCAGATGCTCTTTATAGATCTTGCTTGGAAAGACACTCTTTTAAGGTTTTGCTAGACCACATGTAATACATACTAGATATCTGGACAGGTTGTGCTAGTCACGTAAAATGCCTCAGATGCTCTTTAGAGATCTTGCTTGGAAAGACACTCTTTTAAGGTTTTGTGGGGACCACATGTAATAAGTCCTGGAGATCTGGACAGGTTGTGCTAGTCACGTAAAAGGCCTTAGATGCTCTTTAGAGATCTTGATTGGTAAGACACTCTTTTAAGGTTTTGTGGTAGGGGTCACATGTAATAAGTCCTGGAGATACGAATAGGTTGTGCTAGACACGTAAAAGGCCTCGGATGCTCTTTAGAGATCTTGCTGGGCAAGACACTCTTTTAAGGTTTTGGGACTGTCACATGTAAAAGATCCTGGGAGATCCGATAGGTTGAGCTGTGTGCTCGTAAAATGCCTGGGATGCTCTTTCAAGGTTTTGTTGACGCACGTAATTAGTCCTGAGAATTCCACAGTATGGCCAGTGATGATGAAGACCTACAGGTGGTGGGCCTACATCCAGTATGAAAAAGGACTGGCTCTGTAGAACTTCCTATGACGAGTAGTTCAGAGATTGATTGAGATAGCATCAACAGTGACGATGACGATGATTCAATGACAATGATCCAGGGACAATGATCCAGATAAGAAGACTTGTGCTAGAAGACCCGTGTCGAGAAATACCTTCCTAGTTAAGAGGGAGTGTTGATGTATATGTAACTTCGAAATGTATTTCATATATGTATATTGTATCCCTATCAAGATGTTATTATTCCTCTATACGGAAGTGTTTGTATTCCTATAGAGATGTTATTATTCCTCTATACGGAAGTGTCGTCATTTACATTATAAATGTCGTAACTTATACTTGATGGGTTATTAGACCACCTTAATGGGGTCGGTCCTGTATAATTGATGTGGGTAAAAGGGTTATTAGACCACCCTAGTGGGGGTCGGCCTTGTCAGCATTATGTTATGTGGTTAAGTTAAGGCCGACCCATTAAAGGTTATTAGGAAAGTCAAGTCATGTATAAATAGAGTGCGGGAGGCACTCTATTTGTTGATCATTCACTTTCTCACTCATACTCTCATTGGAGAGTGGCGCACTTGTGGAGGAATAGAAGCTGCTGCTAGGATAAGACTATCTCTTATGCTTGGGTTGTATCATTGCTCTATCTATCTCGGAGGAAGTTGTGGGGTTTTTCACCTTTAGGGTTTTCCCCAGTGAAACTCTGTGTGTCTATTGTCTCTTGTGTGCTTGCATTATTATGTCCATGATTGATATCCTGTAGATATGCTATACATGTTTTTCTCTCAATTAAGATCCTAGATCAGATTGAAGTAAATTCTGAAAAACTAACACATACCCTACATTTGCTCACAAATTTTTCAACTTCAGTTCTCATCTTTGGCCAAAAGTAAAAATGACTTAACTAACCAAAAGTTTTATCACTTCCAAAGTGACCTGCCATTCCTCCATTGTGATTTTCCTGTATTAAGTTCTCTCTCATGGAACACTTGGGAATACATAGCTTACTGTTCTTAATGAGTAAACCATCTTGTAACATATACTCGATCCACGATTCTCTGTCTGCTTCTACAGGATTTCTACAAGCTCTATATGCATTCGAAAAATCAATGTCAGTTTCATACAAATCTCTTAAATGCTCAAATCCTACAACTTGGATCTGATTCTCTTGCACCAGCAACTGTCTCCTGCTTAAAGCATCAACCACTCGATTTGATTTCCCACTTATGTGCTTTATCATAAGGTAAAGTTTTGCATGAACTCAACCCACTTGAGATGTTTTTGGTTCAACTTAGGTCGTTGCATGATATACTGCAATGCATGATTAGCTGAAAACAAAAAAAACTCAGTAGGCATCAGATAATGTCTCCAATGTTTTAATTCTTGAAAAATAGCATAAAATTCCTTATCATAAGAGGAATACTTAAGTTTGGCCTCATTCAATTTTTCACTGAAATATGCTACAGGTCTGTCTTCCTGACTGAGTACAGTTCCAATTGCTACTCCACTGGCATCACACTTCACTTGGAAAGGGTGCTTGAAATCCGGTAATTTCAATACTGGTTGTTTAGTAATCTTCTTCTTCAAGAAATGAACGCTCCCTTCAGCCTCTGCTATCTATTGGAATGGTTGTTGATCCTTCCTAATGGTTTCAATGATAGGTGCACAAATACCACTGAAATTATTTATAAACTTCCTATAAAAACTCGCCAATCCATGAAAACTTCTTACCTAAAAAATGATCTGTGGTGAAGGCCAATCAATGATTTCATGCACTTTCTCTGGATCCATATTCAACCCATCACTTGAGATAACAAAACCCAAGTACACTAGCTCTGACTTCGGAAAGGTGCACTTCTTCACATTTACTAGCAAATTTTCCTATTGCAGTCTCTCCAAGACATATCTCAGGTGTTTCAAATGCTCTTTCTCTGATTGACTAAAAATTATAATATCATCAAGGTAAACTATCACGAACTTACCTATGAAATCTCTCAATACTTCATTCATCAATCTCATGAATGTGCTTGGTGCATTGGACAGTCCAAATGGCATAACCAACCACTCATACAACCCCTCATTTGTCTTGAAGGTTGTCTTCCACTCATCTACTTCTTGAATTCTAATATGATGATATCCACTCTTCAAGTCTAGTTTTGAAAAGCATGTTTCCCCACTAAGGCAATCCATCATGTCATCCATCCTTGGTAATGGAAATCTGTATCTGATGGTAATCTTGTTAATTGCTCAAAAGTTAGTACACATCCTCCATTCACCATCCTTATTTGGTGTCAGTATTGCTAGTACTGCACATGGACTCAGACTCTTCTGAACTAATCCCTTTTCTACCAATCCTTGTACTTTCCTTCTGACTTCTTCATTCTCTTGAGGTGTCAGTCTGTATGTTTCCTTGTTTGGTAAACTTGCTCCAGGAACAAAATTAATGTGGTGACTTATATCCCTCTTCGGTGGTAACTCATTAGGAAAATCATCTACCACAATGTCACTAAACTCTCCTAGCATCTCCTGAATCTCCTCAGGTAGATCTGTAATGTTAGTCTTCATCACTACCACTATGGGTTTACATACTACAACATAGTTCAATTCCTCCTCATCAATCTGTTGCAAATACTCTTTTCCTGTCAACATCGAGACTTTTGATGTCTGTTGCTCTGTTGAACTCTCTCCTTGTAAAAGATGAAGAATATGCTTTACCCCATCTTGGATAAAACTATGACAATTACTCCTACCATCATGTACTACCTTTTTATCAAATTGCCAGAGTCTCCCTAGAAGAATATGACAAACATCCATGGGCATAACATCACATACAATCTTATCCTTATATGTGCCTATTTGAAATTCAACTTCACATTGTTCACTTACCAGAATTTGATGTGCTTTATGCAATCATGATACTTTGTATGGAACAGGATGCTTAGTCCTTCTCAAACTTAGTTTGTCTTCCATCTCTATGGAAACAAGGTTTTTAGTGCTCCCACTGTCAATCACCATCTTACAACACTTCCCTTTTGCTTTACACATGGTTCTAAATAAAGCCTTCCTTTGGAAAGGTTCCACTTCCTCCTTTTCAGGTTTCAATAAGGTCTTGTTCATCACTAGAGACTCTCCCTTTTCTGGCATGTTCTCATATATTGTTGCATGTTCTTGTTGCTGCTCTTTCTGAGATACATAGGCTCCCCTTTGTCCTACATCTTCCTTCTCTAGACATTCAAAATATTTGTGTCCCAACGTGTTACACTTGTAACATATATAGACATTTTCTATGCCTCTTCCTCTACCTCTACCTCTATGGTAAGGTCCTCTGTCTCTGGAGTTACTTCCTCTATCTTGGTGCTCATGCTGGTGTGAATTACTAGGTCCTCCTCTCTGGGCTGCAAACCTTCCTCTTCCAGTTGTTTTCCCCCTCCCTTGGGTTGAACCTATGCTTCTCTGGAAGCTCTGTTTTCTCAACAACTTATCTTTTTCTCTCAAGGCACATTGGTATGCCTCATCCATTTTTCTAGGTAATATCATACTGATCTCATCCTAAATTTCCATTCTAAGACCATTGACATATATAGCAGTCGTCTCTGTTGAATCTTCTACATAGACGGCCCTTAGGTTCACTTTATAAAACTCCTCTGTATACTCTCTTATAGTTAATAATATTTTCCTAAGGTTCTACATCTGTCTATACAATGTCAACTGGTAATCCTTTGGTAAGAACTTTTCTCTAAGCTTAACTACCATTATATCCCAGTTCTTTATGACCAGTTTGTTCTTTCTTTTTCTTTCATCTTGAACACTATCCCACCATAAAGATGCATGTCCATTCAATCTGGTCACTGCAAATCAGACTTTTTTTTTCTCTTCAACTTCATCATACTCAAAGTATTTATCCAGCTCATTAATCCAATCAATGAGGTGCTCTGCAGTGAGACTTCCTTCATAGGTAGGCAACTCAAGTTTTAGCCTCAAAGTTGCTCCAAGAACTGACTAAAAGTATCTTAACTCTGGTGTTTCTCGCATCGGTGTTGCTTCCTCTTGTTCATCTTCTTCAGGATCACTTACGTCTCCTGCTTCTAGATCTCTTCCTTGACCCATCTCCATAGCTTTCATACGTGCTCGCATTTCTCTCATTTCCTCCAGGACTTCGGCATTCATCACCAAACTTCCTGTGCCACGCATTCTTTCTCCTATCATGTCTGGAGCCATGTCTTTGCTCTGCTATGTCACACAAACAATTCACGCTCTTCTGCTACTGGATTCTGCAACCTCGCTCTTATACCAAAACTGATGGGGTGTTGGGTCGACCGCAACCAACTCAACCCTCACCCTTCCAGATCTAGGGTGACTCGCTAGAATCAGTCCCTGACTCGGATAAGAACCAGCCTAATCCTTCTTCCACGTAGGCCTGACCTTCAAAACAGGCTCTCCGAAATGTATTAAGGTCTCTTTCCCTCGGAAATTACCTTCTGTAATTTTCTTGCGGGATTACCCTCTTTCCACAACTATGACGTCCTTCCGTAATTTCCTTCTCTGCCACCATCTTTCCGCAATTGCGGGTTGCAGGTTGCGGGGTGTTCTTCTTGTGTTATCCGGAAAGTATTTCCGAAACGCCCTTCCGCACACTCCTTTCTGCAATACCTTTTCCGTAATTTGTGGATTGTGGGTTGCGGGGCGTTCTCTCAACTTTTCTAAATGTTGATGTATATGTAACTTCGGAATGTATTTCACATATATGTATATTGTATTCCTATAGAGATGTTATTATTCCTCTATACGGAAGTGTTTGTATTCCTATAGAGATGTTATTATTCCTCTATACGGAAATGTTGTCATTTATATTGTAAGTGTTGTAACTTATACTTGATGGGTTATTAGACCACCTTGTTGGGGTCGGCCCTGTATAAGTCATGTGGGTCAAAGGGTTATTAGACCACCCTATTGGGGGTCGGCCCAGTCAGCATTATGTTATGTGGTTAAGTTAAGGCCGACCTACTAAAGGTTATTAGGCAAGTCAAGTCAAGTATAAATAGAGTGCGGGAGGCACTCTATTTGATCATTCTATTCTCTCTCACACTCTCGAGAGAGTGGCACACTTGTGGAGGAGGAGAAGATGCTGCTAGGAGATGTCCATCTCTTATGCTTGGGTTGTATCATTGCTCTATCTATCTCTAAGGAAGTTATTGGGGCTTTTCACCTTTATGGTTTTCCCCAAGTAAACTCTGTGTCTCTTGTGTGCTTGCATTATGGTGTCCATGATTGATATGTTGTAGATATGTTGTACATGTTGTTCTCTCAGTTAATATCCTAGGTCAGATTGAAGTAAATTTTGAAAAACTAACATGGTATCAGAGCTAGCCTGAAAGAAGGCATGGTATGGCATGTATGACACTTGTTGCACTTACGATGCTAGGGCTTGATATAGCAAAAAACCAGTCATCGTAGCACTTTTGCTATAAATCCATTTTGGAAACTTTTTTGGATCTGAAAAATCATATAGGGCGAAGCTAATATCCCCATGTGCCTTGTTTCCAAAGGACAACCTCTAATTTGTTGTACTTTGTGATTTATGATCTGTACAATATAGGGTTTCTGCCTCTTCCAGATCTCAGTCATAAACAGGTGACCTTGGAAAAAATGTCATAACTTGGGATAGGAAGATCCAAATGAAATTTCCTAAAACGTGACAGGTAGTGCACGGACTTTAATTTCTCAGGTAATTTTTTTAGAGGCCGAAATGGAACCAGTGACACGTGGCACACCGTACAAGTTCGCTCTCCTGTTTTATCCCATAAACAGGTCACGTTGTGACACGTGGCATAACTCTCTCTCAAAGAATCCATTTGATGTCAGACATATGGGGTTGGAAATATGACAAGTCGGGCTATCACAAAAAAAATTCAGACCCTGTGGATCGAAAAGTTCGGAGTTACACCAGAAACAATCAGGTACATATTTCTGTCAAAACAAAATTATTTTTTAGCACCTTCATTCATGGCTTCCGGAATTTAGGGTTTCAGAGAAAGTTGGAATTTTTGTAATCGAAGACTATGGCTGAATGGTACTCATCAAAATAGAAATTTAGAGACCAAGATCAGAATTTTTGGTTGGGCAGAAGGCCGGCCTTGATCAGACCCTAGTTTAGGACTTTGATCGAAAAAGTGGAAAATTAGGGCTTCTGCAAAAATGGAAATTTTTGAAATCTGTGACCATGGCTGGAAGCTCCTCAGAAAAATAGAAGTTTAGAGCTATGGATCGAACCTTTTGATTGGGAAGAAGGGTGGGCTTTATCAAACCCTAGTTCGGGGTCATGTCTAGTGAATCCGGAAGTTTCAAAGGCAAATTTGAGGGGTGAAACTTTGCAGTTTTCAAATTATGAGTATACCAGCTTGATCAGCCCATCAAGGTGCATATTTCTATCCTTTCAAAAGTTTGAAATTCAAAGTTTGAATTTTTAGGGTTTCTCTGACAAACCCTAATCCAGCTCTAGATCCAATTCCTGCAAATCAAGTGGATTGGGTTAATCCTAGAAGAGAATGGATTGGTCACCTACATAAGTGAAGAAGTTCCTGTTTCAGAGGGAGATGAGGCTAAGGCCTTACATAAGAAGATTACAAGCAATCTCGACAGGTATGACTCATCCAGGTATGTTTCGAGATTTGTTCATGATTAAGTTTATGGTATGTTTGTCTTCATGTTATTACGGCTAGTACAATCTTGATTAAATTTAGACTTGTCGTATCACCTTAATAAAATTATGAATGCATGATAGAAGATATCCAATGATTAGGGTGTTGACACTTATGATTGTACTAATGCATTATGGTGTTGTATGAGGTTTATGTTGTTCGCTAACATGAAAGGTACACCAAGAAAGACAAATCATGTTCTAGTTCAAGAACATATGATCATGATGACATGAGGACAAAGATTCATCCATTGCCATGAATCACTTAGAAGATCTATTTGCGAGGTATGTATAACTTGGTTCTATAATGGTTAACCTATGAGATATGCAGGTTACTAGCACAAGTCATTGAAGAGAACAAGAAGACATCATGTGGGTATGTTAGACATAACTAGCTAACATACCAATCCAGGTATGTTTTTCCTATATCAAGTTAGAATCCTACCTTGTGTTAGGATCCATTATATAAGTATACTTGGTATGATTGGTTATGTTTATTCATAAAGTTAAAAATGTAAGTAATCAAGGGTTTATGCATTTTATGTCTCTTATCTTGATTGATGATTTAACTAACCAGAAGAGAATTATGATCAAATAAGAATATGCATGAGTAAAAGAAGACTTCCCTGAAACCTTGAATACTAATGTTTATTATATGTGTTTGAACTGATCATGACTATACATGTTTAAGATTATTGTGTTTTGATAGTATTAAGATTATACTAATGAATGTGTGATTATGTATGAGATCTCGAGGATAACACAATGATGATACTAATAAGCATGCATAATGATGGATATAAGTTCAAGGACAAGTAATCCAGGAAGCAAAGATCAAAAGGGAGCACACTCCAGTTGTTCCTGCAAGGAAGCAAAGATCAAGAAGGAGCACACTTCAGTAGTTTCTGCAAGGATGCAGATATTCAGAGGGAGTTGACCACTTCTTACAATCCACATCAGAATGGAGTTGCAGAAAAGAAGCAAAGACTGAAAGAGAGTCAACCCAACAAACATACAAAGATAAGTATTTGAATTATCATTCCTTGCATATTTTATTGTTTAAATAATACTGTTCAATAAAGTATATACTCATGTTCCTAGAATTAGGTTGTGCATTATGCATATTAGAATAGTTGCATTGATGAACAGTATACTACTAATATACATGGGTAAGTGGCCTATGGCACTATACAACATTCCATTGCTACTTATCTAGAATGAAACCTCTTTGCTGACATGTTGGGAGTTGTGCACACTCTTAACAATGTTCTGGTAGAGATTGGAAGGCATCTAGAAAGTTACAGGATATGGATAAATGTTGTATTAAAGCATTGGCTAAGATAATTGCATGACTGTATGACATATTTCTTTATGTGTAAGAATTTGTTCTGAAAACTATGAGATGTTTTCTAATCATGTAATTTAACTTGTTGTGTAGGAAAGATCGTATACCATCACCTACAAAAGAAGTACTACAATATTTGTTCAGCAACAAAGTTATCTATTGAAAATATTGAAGATATTGAAGTTCCCAAGATCTGGGAAGAATGCCATGATCGAGGAGTACCAGTCGATCATGAAGATGTTTGGGATGCAGTCCCAAGACCTAAAGGGGAGTCTGTAGTGACTTCCAAGAGGATCTACAAGATCAAGCATGCTGCAGGTGGTATCATAGAGACTTTTGCTCCTGTAGCCAGATACACTTCCATTAGATCCATACTTGCTCTGACTGTAGTGATGAAATGGAAGATACACCATATGGATTTCAAGACAGCCTTCTTGAATGGTGTAGTTGAAGAAGAAGTGTATGTGGAGCAGCCACTTGGTTCTGAGACACATGACAGGGAATCATATATGTGCAGAACTTGGTATGGTAGGATAGACAGCTTTCTATCTAGTTTGGGATTTACCAAGAGTAAAGCGGATTCCAACCTTTACTACAAGGTTGAGGAAAGCAATCCAGTGATACTACTTTTGTATATGGATGACCTGTCTATTACAGGTGAAGATAGATTGATTGCCGACACGCAGCGGAAGCCTGCTGCCGAGTTCGAGATGAAGAACTTGTGGATGATGCACTATTTTCTAGGTATGGAGGTGTGGCAGAGTGCAAATGGAATCTTCCTTGGACAAGGGAAGTATGCAGTAGAGATCCTGAAGAGGTTCGGGATGATGGACTGCAAGGCCATGGCCACACCTATGGCATCAAACCTGAAGCTTCTATGTGATGCTTCATCTGAGCTGGTTGATATCACTATGTATCGTCAAATGATTGGGTCCTTGATGTACCTGACGAACACGAGACCAGATATTTGCTTTGTAGTGAACACATTGAGCCAGTTCCTGACGGATTCGAGGAGTGTTCACCTAGTTGCTGTAAAGCATATTCTGAGGTACCTGAAGGGCATAGTTGATTATGGGCTCAAGTATGATGCGAATCAAAATTTTAACCTGCAGGGTTATGTTGATTCATATTGGGTAGGCAGTGCTGCAGATAGGAAGAGCACTTCTGGGTGTTGCTTCAGTATGGGATTAGGTTTGATCTCTTGGTTTAGCAGGAAGCAGTCCTTTGTAGCACTGAGTACAACCGAAGCAAGGTATGTTGTAGCTTGTTCGGCTAGTTGTGAGGCAGTATGGCTTCGAAAGCTACTGTCTGAGTTATTTGATCTACCGCTGGAGGCTACTGGTATATTTTGTGACAACCAGAGTTGTGTGAAGCTGTCTGAGAACCCGGTGTTCCACGACAGGTCGAAACACATAGAGATCAAATATCACTATATCAGGGATATGGTGCAGAGAGGAGCAGTGAAGCTCCTGTATGTTGCGATGGATGAGCATATTACAGATGTGCTGACAAAACCACTAGCCAGAGTGAAGTTCGAATACTTCAGAGAGAGGCTTGGTGTTCTTCAGATCGACGACACTTCGAGGAAGAAGTGATGGACACATTTGTTGGAGCCATTCCAAGCATGATGAGAGGAGGATCCTTCACATGGATGTGGATGTAAGCGCTGGATGATGAGCATCAGGACGATGCTCCAGTTACTGTTCTATATATGCATCATGTTGGATGCTTGTTATGATCAGTTACATCATTTATATGTATGTATGTATGCATCATGTTGGATGCTGGATATGATCAGTTGGATCATTTATGTGTAATGTATGCATCATGTTGGATGCTAGATATGATTAGTTGGATCATGTATATGTATATGCATCATGTTGGATGCTTGGATCATGTATCTGTGTATGTGTCAAGTGGATACATTGTATGATCAGATGGATCATGTATGATGATATGTATCAGGTAGATACTTGGTATGCATCAGGTGGATGCATTGTATGATCAGGATGATCATGGATGATGAGATTCAGTATGTTGCTCCAGATGACATGCATCAGGACGATGCAGTGATGATGATCAGGATGATCATGTGTACATCAGGATGATGTATGGAGAGTATCAGGATGATGCTCTGTGGCCATGGACAGGTTGTGCAGAAAAGCATATAATCCATCCCTGGGAGTTTTGCAGATAGTCTTTCGAGGTTTTTCCTATGGCATGTAATGTGGCCCTGGGATATCTGGAAAACACTATTTCAATTTTTTTCTTTGGGAGGACATATAATCCATCCCTGGGAGATCCGACAGGTAGAGTTGTGTGCTCGTAACAGCCTGGGAAGCTCTTTCGAGGTTTTGTCCTATGGCATGTAATGTGCTCCTGGGAGATCCGACAGGTAGAGCTGAGTGCTCGTAACAGCCTGGGATGCTACAACCAGGTTTTTCCATGAACACATGTAATATGCTCCTTGGAGATCTGACAGGTAGAGCTGTGTGTTCGTAACAACCTGGGATGATACAGCCAGGTTTTGGTGGTAAGATCACATATAATGTGCTCCTGGGAGATCTGATAGGTAGAGTTGTGTGCTCATAACAGCCTAGGATGCTATAGCTAGGTTTTGTGATGAGGTCACATGTAATGTGATCTTGGGAGATTCGACAGGTAGAGCGGTGTGCTCGTAACAGCCTGGGATGGTTCAACCAGGTTTTGTGATGCATGTAATAAGTCCTGAGGATTCCATAGTATGGCTAGTGATGATGAAGACCTACAGGTGGTGGGCCTGCAACCAATATGAAAAAGGACTAGCTCTGTAGAACTTCCTATGATGAGTAGATTCAGAGATTGATTGAGATAGCAGCAACAGTGATTTGATGACGATGATCTAGAGAAGAAGACTTGTGCTAGAAGACCTGTGTCAAGAAATACCTTCCTAGTTAAGAGGGAGTGTTGATGTATATGTAACTTTGGAATTTATTTCACATATATGTATATTGTATTCCTATATAGATGTTATTATTCCTCTATACGGAAGTGTTTGTATTCCTATAGAGATGTTATTATTCCTCTATACTAAAGTGTCGTCATTTATATTGTAAGTGTCGTAACTTATACTTGATGGGTTATTAGACCACCTTGTTGGGGTCGGCCCTGTATAAGTCATGTGGGTCAAAGGGTTATTAGACCACCCTATTGGGGGTCGGCCCAGTCAGCATTATGTTATGTGGTTAAGTTAAGGCCGACCTAGTAAAGGTTATTAGGCAAGTCAATTCAAGTATAAATAGCGTGCGAGAGGCACTCTATTTGATTATTCTATTCTCTCTCACACTCTCGGGAGAGTAGCGCACTTGTGGAGGAGGAGAAGCTGCTGCTAGGAGATGTTTATCTCTTATGCTTGGGTTGTATCATTGCTCTATCTATCTCTGAGGAGGTTATTGGGGTTATTCACCTTTATGGTTTTCCCCAAGTAAACTCTGTGTCTCTTGTGTGCTTGCATTATGGTGTCCATGATTGATATGTTGTACATGTTGTTCTCTCAGTTAAGATCCTAGATCAGATTGAAGTAAATTTTGAAAAACTAACACTAAAAAGTCTTTCCCACAAAGTCTCTCTGCAACTTTGCTTCTGCAATTTAACGCCGCTAACCTCCACGCTTCTCTCCTCTGCAAGATGTTGTTCCACCGTCAATCTTTGCGGGGTTAATCTCAACCATTGATCTACGATAAAGGCAGAATCCTTAACTTAGGCTTGCGGGAATGTATTTTCCACGCAACTTCACTTTGGGTGATCTTTCCCCGTCGTCGATCTTTTGCTCGGCTTAGATCTAAGCCATTCGATGCAGCTAAACCAAATCTACTTAGTATCTTCATGAAATCTCTGTCAATTGATCATGGAATGATCAACACCGCTATGGCCCTCAGCAAGATACTTGGAAAAATTAGACACAAACAAGAATTCCTACTTAAAGAATTGAACAGTGATTGGTCCACAAACACATTGGGGTTCTTCACGACACACAGAAATCCAATGAATGCAACACATAGATTATTTCACACAGAAATCAGGCCACAAATGCACACAACTCATCCTGACAGAACTCAAAGCATTCTTGATTCAAATGTATAGAAAGATGTCTCAAACACACAGTTCTTCTATATTTACTTACAGACGATATCAAAATTGCATTCTCTATGGAATGACTTCTAACCCACAATTGACCAATCGACCAGGTAACTCTCAACAAGAGCCAACCCTTAGCTCAATATGTCCGGCCCTACTTATGCATTTGGATCTCCAACAAAATTTTGAGCCACTCAACAACCTAACAAACTAACAGACTCCAAAACGACAGGTTTGCATCAATACACAGCCGACTTCCCTAACTGGATTGATCTCCACGTAGGGAGTATCAACTCACCGCTAGTGCTATCTTACCAAAAGTAGACAACGCAACAAATAGTTAATGCATGCGTGAATCAGAATGATAACAGAAAAATGGATCATTCTGTCCACATCAGAGCTGCCCGTCCTTATGCTAGTCACAACATGTGACCATGTAATCACATTGCTGACTCGGTGTCGATGCTCCTGCATCAAATTGTAGGCTAATGCACCCCACATGCAAATATTATTTCAATTACCCAATGGATTTGATCATCTGGACTATTTCTCTTTCGAGTTCCCTTGGCTTTGGTTTCCTTATGTGGATGTTATATGATGGATTCCCCATGGATTGCTTTTATATTTCCTCATTTAGTAGAATCATGGTTCAATTTGGTATCATTTGCGGCTAAACGCTCTCATTGTTTTATCATATTTGACATTTGTGATGACATACTTCGGATTTGTAGAGGGGGTCGTTCCCTCCTTCATGGTGATGGTTGTTTATTGTGGACACTTTATCCTTGGCTTTGCCGCTTCTATAATGTATTGATGATCTCCTTGGTTCATGGCTTGATGAGTTGGAATAGGGGTTGGGTTAATTGATATGTGAACATTCATTCCTTACTTGATGAAATACTACACATGCAGGGTTTTACATTATGGATGGATTGTTCTACACGCATTTGTTGTTCTTCCTTCATCAACACCCACCCTTTGGAGGGCTGTTTACACATTCATCTAGGCCATTTTTTATGGGACATTAATTTTTGGAGGGGTATCCTAGCTTTGGGAGAAGTTATCTTTTGATAGAGTGCCCATAATTATGCCACCTCAATGCCAGTAGATGCAGAGTGGCAGCAACATTTCCAAATGAGGTTCTAATAGATAATTTGATAAATATCGAGGAAGTTAGAAATCCATAACTACCATTTAAAGACGTGCACCATATTTTTGTTGCACATGACTTTTAGAGCCTTTTCATGGATAGCATTCACCTTATTTGACAAAACAATACAACATTTGAGGCATTTTTCTTGGAGTGCTACATTTGGAGAGCCATTGAAGGCTAGGTTTGACTTATTCATGTCATAATCCACCCTTATTTGATGGATGCACCCCCTTTTCTGTCCTTTCTTCTCCTAGACATTGTACTTTTGGTTTTGACCACCATATTCCATGGATGTTGTTAAAGTTTGTTAGGGTTTGACGTTGGAGAATTTTGATTTGTTTACTCCATTTTAGGCTAGATCTAGGGTTTTATGACTATTTTATTATAGAAATAAGAGGAGATTAAAGCTATATAATATTGTGCTCTCTTCTTAATTTCTCATGGTTGTATTTTCAAAGATCTATCTCTCTCTCTTGAGCTTAATTGATACATATTTTCTTGGAGTAAATCTTGTTGCAAGTGTTCCCTTCTTGTTTATGCATGGCACTTTGATATTGCTTGGAGCTTCATGGTTGTAAGTTGTAATGGGTATTTATGTCATAATTTCTATGCTTTTTCTTAGGCCTTTGAAAGGGTATTACTACCTTGTAGGAGAAAGGAGTTTTAATCTAATCTTTGTTTCATCATTTCTTTGCATGTTTACTTATAAGGGAGTTATGTCTTGTATATTTACCTTAATTTGGATTGTGAAACCTTAAGCCTTTATTTATAAAGTGAAACCCCAAGATCTTGAAAGAAACAAAATTATTCATTCGACTTCTTCCCTTGTAAACCTTAGTTCACCTTCAACTACACTAAGTAGGGTTTGGGTCTCAAACAACTCTAATCTCTCGATGACATATTAAGCAAGGCCCTATTAGTTGGTGATTCTTTGACTCCATTTTACATTTATTGGATTCTCACTAATCCTTGGATTTATCTCCTTTATCCTCCCACCACCTCTTTTATTTCCTATTCTAAAAAAAATAGAAATGTTTTTCTAGAGATACTCTTCACATCACCTTGTAATTCGTTGTTTATATCCCTAGTGATTGTATCTTAAGGAAGCCTCCATTGAGTTGCAGAAGAGCCAACAAAACGTGCGAAGAGGGTTGGTGTGGTGACATTGTCCTTATATCTAGAGTTTACCTTGGGATACCATTGTTTATTTTGAACTTTAATCATACATGCTAGTCAGAGAGGAAACATTTTTGGTGTCATTGCTAAGGACAAAGTCCATTTCCGGGTAATTTGAGCACTATTCTTCATGATATTTAGTAAAGGGATTATTATTGCATTTTTTTTCTTCTCACATGGTTACTCCATGAAGGATGAAGCCCTTGTTCCTTTGAATATTTTTGAAGCATTTGTTGTATGTAATATAGGTGAGCACATCAACATCTTGAAAGCATTTTGAAGGCTCATCTTGGCGACTCTACACATCATTTTAGTTTGGTACAAGATATGAATATGGTGCATTTTCATATTTGTAATCTCAGGTTGAAAATTTTGAAGTGAAGAAAATGGATTTTGAAGTGGAATATCAAGGTCCTTTGGTTGATAAAAAAAATCTCAACTTGATTTTATCGACATCCCTCAATTTCCAAATGAGGGCTATGATCCGGATGTATTGTTTGATTATACTCCATCATTTCATGGATATGATGATTTGTCCATCCTATACATTACATGCTTCATCAAAATTGTGGTTGATTTTTTATATTATTCATGAGCATGGTTTTATGAGAATATTTGTTTGTACTCTAGGGGATGATGCATTAGAATGGTATGAAAATCTTGGTAGCAAACAAATTTCTTCAATTGCAGATTTTTTCAAGTTTTTTCTCTAGCATTGGCATTATGAAGAAGAATAGAAGAGGGAAAATATTATTGAATATGCTATTGCACTCCTACCTAGTATAGCAACCATGGTTCAAAAGAAGAAGCCCTTGAAAAAGCACATGAAGAAGTCCATGATGAATACATTGAAGCACCCTTTACTTCTCCTCATAATGAGGGTTTGGTAAGTTTTGATTCTCGTAAAAATATGAAGTTGATTGTTTATCTTATTATGATTTTGAGGAAAATGTTGAAGACAATCCCTTGTTTGATGATGATGAATATAGTGCATGCATCTCCCATTTTATGATGATTTAGATGCAAAATTTCAGTGTTAATCATGGTAGGGACATGAAATCTATGGAAAAGTTTGGGGACCCCATATATGACTCTTATAGTGATCCATCTAATGAAGAAATTGTAGATTTGGAAGCTTTGGAACAATCAAAGAGGGAATAGGATTTGCAGCCATATTCCCCCATTTGTAATGTTCATTTTGGGCATCATGCTGAGTATATTTTTGCAGATTTATTTCAGTCATCTCCTCCAATTTTTAGGGTTGTTTTGGGGCAGATTTTTCATAGTAAATTCCAGCCATGCTTTAATGGTTTTGGTGCAAGTTTTGTCAACCATTTGAAGCATATTTTTAGGGATAAAAACACAGAATTTTTCCGTCCATATTTAGCCTTAGATTTTTTTATCATATCATGCCTGATTTTGCAGCTATAAAAGATGATTTGGGGGCTGGAAATTATGTAGGACAACATTTTTTATGATAGAAATTTCTGGTTGCCTAATTCCTTTATTTCTTTTCATTTTGGGCATGCACTTTCAGTTGGGAAATGCAATTTTAATGCATAAATTTATTAGGGAACAATATATTTGTTTGGAGCTTCATTGTAGAAATTTTCAATCCTTAAATTTGAGCCTCAATTTTTTTTTTCTTTCTGAGTTTGGAAATTCATGTCATATCTTATGCTCATCTTATGTGGAGAACTTCCTTGAGAGGTATTGCATATTTTGAGACCTCCTTAAGCTTTTGTTGCTTGATGGGAGAAATTATGATGATGATGATGATTTTATTCGTGATGTCCATGATTACATAAGTCCTATCCAAGATTGTATAGAGAGCTCTTGTGGTGGTGCATGCCCTTCTTATCATGATTTTGGTGTCGTTAGCCTTGTCCAAAAGCACATTTTAGATTTTGGCTTACGTCTCATTGATGTTTCAACTTGTATTTATGTGTCATTTGATGTATCCTTGTTTCGGTTGGTGACCAAGCACGCAAGAAGATGCCATAGCCTTGATGAGATGAGCACATGGTTGCATTGAGTTTATGATTTCACTTGATATTTGCTTCATCTCATGCTTAGAGTAGGGTAGGAGGAATAATATTTTGAGAGAATTAGAGTAAAGTAGATTTCATTTTGATATTAATGGATTCTTTTGCTTTAAAGTCAAACATGATGTAATGAATTATTGGATGTGATGTGGTTTTTACGGATGTTAAGGTTATCCATCCCACCACATGGTTTTTTTTATTTTGATGTATTGGGATGGTTATTGCTATCATGTATATGTTGATATTATGGGGTTATGTTGCTCACTTGAGATGAGAACATGTCCCCATAGTTAGATCTAGTTGTTAACCCCCATTTTTCATGGGTGTCCAATTGTGATTTTTATCACAATTTCAGGAAGGGGTGACATGTGTTAGATTTTTAACTTAGCAGTATGATTTTCATCTCTTTCAACTTAATTCATAATTCATTTAATCCCACAATTATAGCATCAATCATTTGCAACAGAAAATAAAAAAAGGATCACTGAAAGAATAACCATGCACAAGAGACACAAAGATTTATCATGGGAAACCCAAATGGGAGAAAACCTAGCAAATTTTTATCAGAAGAAATTAATCCAATACAAGAACAATACCAATCATGAAGATTAATCCCTGGCACAAGACTATGCTCTTCGTCCACATGAAACCCTAGTCAACTTACAGAGATAATAAGATAATAATATAACCCCAAAATTGCTTCTAGTGAACTTCACTTGACCTCCTTGAGAAGTGTGCACCAATTGAGAGAGATGAGCTTGCCTGAATGTGTGAAATGAAGTGTGAGAAAACTTCTATTTATATTCTTTAGTTGAATTGTTTTTTACTCTTGAGGATGACCTATACTTTTATTTTATTCTTTATTTATCTTTCAATACGACATGTCATTTTGTCATCTAGGTTCAATTTACCCCTTTTGCTACATAAATTGTGCTCTTTCTTGCCTTCCACTTTCTCTACACCTTCTTCAACGGATTGTCTTGACTCCTTGGTTGTTTCTCCATCATAGAAAATTTCTCCTTATTGATATCTCTTCACATGCGGTCACATTATTTTCAGTAGAGCTCTAATTTTTATTTGAGCATACTCTAAGAAGTATTGGACACTTATTAGAGACAACTATCAAATTCAACATTATATTAGAATTTGTCTAATATACAAGGAGATAAGATATCCTTGTAACATAAACAAGTCATCTCACTCTACAAGAATGGATCAATCTATCTATGGAGCACTCTCACCTAGAGTATGCAATGTGACCTCTAGCCTCCTACAGTCCAATCCACATGATTGGACGAGGCTAAGCATCCAAACCATAAGACACACAGTCAAGGGATACGATAGGTCCATTCTCTCTGGATCGCAAAACCATCCATGAGAATGATCTGTAGAATGTTTACCCGATGATGGAGCCATGGAGAACATCAACACTACCTCTTAGTGAGGGAGACATTATGCTCCAAGTCACTAACTTGGTGAGGACATCCATAATCTACATCTTGATTTTGTTAAGACTATGCCAGGGGATTTCGTCATTGAATGAGTTATTCTCCATCACCATGGATTCCCGTGGAGAACGTTTGGCTAATGCTACTCATATGTACTACATTTGCATACGTACGGTACCTGTACTGCATCTGCATTTGTACTATATTTGTACTAGAACTACACTATATTTGTACTACAACTACATCTGTACTACATTGTTTGTATTGCAACTACATATGTACTAATGTATTGCAACTGGATTTGTACTAGGCCATTCACTTTCATGAATGTTTTCCACTCATATATTGAATCATCAGATGTCTAAGCCATTCATATCTCATATGAATGTCTATTTCTCATCTAGAAGACCACCACGGTGTCTGGGCCATTCATTTATCATATGATTGTATGCCTGCTTATCATGTTGCCTGGGCCATTCATCTCTCATATGAATGTATTCCTAGTGCCTACTCATCATGGTGTTACACATCTATTAATGCTCCCTCTCACTCAGAGAGGAATTCTCCATCACACCAATCTTGTCCCTAAAGTGTACAAACTTTTCCTTGGATAGAGGCTTGGTGAGGATGTCAGCTATTTGTTCGGCCATGGATATGTACTGGAGCTTCATTGCTCCCTTCTACATCATGTCTCAAATGAAGTGGTATTTGATCTCTAGATCAAATATCCCTATCATACTGGTTGTAATTCACTCTACTTTTGTTGTATTGAGTGCCACAGAAGTATGCTTCCTGCTAATCCAGGTATTAATTGGTCCAAGATGAAGCAGTAGCTCAATATGCTTCTCTATCCATTGGACTTTTCTTATTCAGAATATGTATATCTTTTGCAACTTCAATTCATCAATTGAGACATCTCTTGGATCATATCCAATTGTACCATGCTTGTACCTCAATACATGTTTTTCCACAACCCAATGGAGAGTCTCGGATAAACCATAATTGGATTAGGGTATTTACTGCAAAGAAAATATCTAATCAGGAATCCAATCAACTGTTTGTACATCACCAAATCTGAATATGAAGTGGAATCAATTAGCTTCTCCATATTTGCATATAATGGGATCCATTGGATCTAATCTGAAGTAGAATCACTCAACTTCTCCATATCTGTAATCATAGGCGTGGTCATGGAATTGTAGTCCATCATGTCATATCTTGAAATATCTTAACTATTCACTCCCTCTTCCTGAGGAATATCTCATCATACCTCCAATCCCAATAATATTGGACTCAGAGTCTAACTCCCTCTTGGACTCATCTATGAGCCTCTCTGCTCTTGTAAGGAACATATCATACAATATACAATACCAAGATAATTGGATCATCATCAACAACCTTGTAGTAAAGGTTGGAATCCACATACCTCTTGGTGAAGTCCAAGTTCATCAAATATCTATCGATCTTGGCATATCATGCTTTAGGGGTCTGCTTAAGTTCATACAATATCTTCTTTATCAACAAGATGTGCTGCAGATATTCCCTCTATGTGGGGGCATATTGCTCACTATGCATCTAAGTATCATGCTCCCTCTACATCTAGATACTCTACTCTCTATGTATCTTGAGTGTCCATTTGTGTCACTTCCCATCAAGTGGGTTGTAAAACCCCCAAAATTTCACTAAAATTTAAAATTTTCATATTAGCATAAAATGCTATAATTACGATGCGGAAATAATAATTGTAACAACATCATGCCAAATTCTAATGGACCGATTCAATGATAACAACTTTTCCTAATCTACTGATTTGTCTACTTAAAAATCCTAACACAAGGTTTCAGCGTTTAAACATTTATTCTCAGAATATTGTAAACTTCAATTAGCATTGAAATAAAATGTTGTAAAGTGAAATTAATCTAGTTGCTAGCCTTTGTTAATAACTCCAGATCACTTTAATTTCTAAGTTATTCCTTTTCATTCTAGCACTAAAAAGATCATTTTGATGTACTGAAGGGGACCTTGACTCGCCCTAAGGATTACTTAGCTATCGCTAGCTAATGCTCCCGAATACTATTTGCAGAGAACAAGTATTGTCCAAGAATATTTCTGGCAGCTTACTTGAATGTTTTTCTTTCAATTTAAACTATGACACAAAGCTAGACTTGTTACTTGTATGCAAATGTTAACTACTCAGAAGCTTTTCCAGGTACTTTAATTCGATAATCCTCAAGCCTTGTTTACAAAGAGATTTACAGGTCTTGAGCTGATAGTTTGGGTATTGAAAATATATGAATGTCTTACTATTATTAATGAACCTTTGTATAATTACAACTTCATGTTATTCACCATTGACCAATGAAAACCTTGTTGTGCTTAGGTTATTTCAAGGAGTATCTTTCAAATCTTATATCTATTAATATAGTTACTATGTGAATTTATCCAAGATAATAGAAATATGTTTATTTGTTCCTCATCAACAATTATTTGATGGCATTGTCCTATTATTTCAATTTTATATATATACAAACCCTATACTTACCAACATAGATTTGATTTGTGACTTTCATAATAAAATGGATAAGCAAATTTTATTTTTTTTCCAAGGAAAAATATATCTTACTATTAATACCGCGAAATAGTAAATAGGTCCAATACATCATGTCATCAAAACATGTAGGTATGTGAGTCATATCACATACGGGCACAGGTTGGGCCCCAAGACATCATCACAATATCCAGGATCTATGCCAAGACCCATACATAAAACCATAAAGGATGCCAAAAAAACCGAGCATCAAATCCCCAGCAACAAAATAAGACCATAACTAACAGTCCCCATGTGTCATAGTATCAAAGTACCATATAAGTCAAACTAAAGACATAAATACAAATAATATAAGTCCAAAACAGCCAAAGGCCTGGACACGAATGACAAATATATAGCAAATAGTATAGAGCCGTAGAATTCCAAACGGATCAAAAATCCAACAAGGAGTTGGAGATAGTGACTATGAACCTGCAAAATATAAAGCCGCATATAATCATATGAGAAATATATATATCAGAAAATGTTGCAGAACCATACCATAAGAATCAGATCCAAAGCAAATCAACTGAGCCTCGGGTGAAAAAAAGGTCCTCATGCCATTCCTCCCACAAGATAATACCAGTCGATGAGTCCAAAGCCAACTTGGAGAGCATGTCTGCCTCCACATTTATCTAGTGATAAACATGGGCAAAGTGAATATGCTGAAAATCACTGATGTAATTCCTGACTGCAGCCAACCAATGTGTGAGGAGAAACACATTGAGTGGGGAAGAACCCGAAGCCCATGATATTATGGAAGAAGAATCACCCATAACAACAAGAGAAGAAACCTGTTTGAACCGAGCAAAGTATAAAAGAATCCAGAGTGCACATAATTCACTGCCGGTGTTCGTACCAAAACCCAAATTTAAATGGATTCGAACGGAGACAGAGTTGTTAAGATGTAGCACCACACCAGCCCCGCTAACACCTCTCCCCCTAGCCGTAGCCCCATCAAAGAACCCGCAAGGATACACCAGAACCGGAGGAGCAATTTAGTAACTAGGTCATTTTTCAGATAAATCAATCATGCCACCCGCAGGGACTAATATGGAATTGAACTCCTTGAATAAGGCAATAGTTCGGCTGCATAACCAATCTAGATTTGGAACTATACCATCAAACACGCAACGGTTGCGAGCCTTCCATAATTCCCACAACATAAAACATGGGAGTTCCAACCACCGCAGAGAAAGAGAGTCGCGGAACCACCGGCCAAAACAATCAATCAATGTGGACGAATGCCAAGCAACAGGTATACCAAGGGAATTGGCAATAAGTAACCAGAGATCTTGTATGACCGAGCACGAAGAGAAAAGATGATCGACCGATTCCAATTGGGAGCAGCATAAAGGACACCAGCCAGGGCCGCAGAAGCCACGACAGCAAAGGTTATCCCAGGTAAGTATATTGTTACCCAATGCCAGCCAAACAAAACATCTAATCCTCGGAGGGAGGGCAAGCTTCCAAATCGCAGTGTGCCACCAAACCTTCACCAGTTGACAGTCAGCAAATAATGAATCGTAAGCAAGTTTTGAAGTGACCACGCCGCAAGCAACATCCCACGACCAAACCAACCTATCCGGGGCGTCACTAAGGTGGATATTTGCTTGACAGAGGTGCATAGTGTAATCCGACCATTCCTTTCCCATAATCCCATGAATACCAATTTGACAAGCAGTGATCCATCCCCCATTATTGGAAGAAGCTGCATGTGCAAGATTATAGAGCCCCCTAGCCCGAAGGTGTGCAAGTAGTTCGGGAGAAAAAAGATATGAGGGGGATCCCCCCAGAACAGGATCCAATCCGAGTCTGATGTCCCGGCCATTTCCAGGTTTCCAAGTGAGCCATTTTGCAACAACAGAAAACGAGCTCATGAGCCCGTGCCAAATATTTGATGAACCAATAACAGAATGCCTGCCATTCCGAAACCAGGTCGCAACCGGAACATGTTTGAGGTATTTGGCCCAAATGATACATCCCCACATAGAGTTGTTAAATAAAGCACGCCACAGACTCTTAGCATGGAGAGCCATCACAAAAAGATCCATATTCTTTACATTCCAACCCCCAAGATTATATGGTTGGGCCAGAGTTTTCCAATTAAGTTAATGAAACTTGTTCTTCTCCCCCCCGCCAGACCAAATAAAGTGGAAGCATTTCCCCCGAATTATGCGTAAAATGGACAAAGGAATTTTGTAGAGGGAGAACCAGTATACTCCCAGGTTCTGAAGAACATCCTTTGCCAAAGTAAGCCGGACACCCAGTGAAAGATATCTCAAGCTCCAGTTTCCAATACGCGAATCAAACCGTTTGACAAGCCATATCCAATCATTGGTCCTGTATTTTGCAGGTTTGACAAAATAGACGAGATACTTTGAGCCCTCAGATAACTCCTTGAATTCCAAAGGAAAAATACTCTTGATCCTGCATTCCATATTCACCTCCAATGAGTGCTTCGGGAAAAAAGATTTTACCATACTAATGAGCATACCGGTTACCAAGTAGAAGAAATCAAGTACTTTCTTATACTATAACCATTCAGCCAGTATTCCCAGACCAAAAAGCATCACATCATCCACAAAAAGAGTGTGAGTAACCGATACACCTGCTGAGACCTTGATACCCACAATAGTGCCCTCACATTTAGCTTTGTGAATGGAGAGGCTCAGCCCTTCAATGACCAGCAGAAACAGAAGGGGTAAAAGAGGGCATCCCTGACTAAGGCCCCTAGAAGCCTTGAAGAAATCAGTTGGCTGACCATTGATAAGAACTGCAAAATTGACAGAGGTAACACAGGCCATAATCCACTTCATTACCTTCCAAGGTAGTCCAATTTGAATAAGGATCAATTTGAGAAAAGTCCAATTTACCCGGTCATAGGCTTTCACCAAGTCAAGTTGGAGTATAAGTGCGTCCAACTTCTTTTGCTTTATACTGTGGAAAACCTCCTGTGCCACGCCAACCGCATCGTGTATCTGCCTCCCATCCAAAAAACCATATTGTTCCATAGAAATGAACGTAGACAGGATCGGTTTGATACGTTGTGCAATTATCTTGGATATGATCTTGTATACTAAATTGCACAAAGAAATAGGACGGAAATCATTAAAGCTCTCAGGAAGTGATGATTTAGGTATAAGTGCCAGATAGGTAGTATTTAGTGCCCTAGATACCAGTCCCAAGGACGGAGATTCATCCACAGCATCCTTGAGGTCATTCCCCATAATTTCAAAAAAGTGTGTGAACAGTTCCACCGTCCACCCATCCAGACCAGGAGATTTATCCTTAGCAAAACCCCGAAGGGTATTCTGAACATCTGTGATAGTAATAGCCTCAAATATTTTGTCCCCCTCCATATCAGTGAACATTCGAGGATATTCCTTTATAAGCTTAAACTGTTTAGGCAGGGATGTATTCACTGGATCAGTAAAGTTATCTAGAAAGTGCCGAGATGCCTCAGACATCAAATCTTCATCACCACGAATCCGCCTCCCATCATGATCATTAAGATCCCAAATGTTATTTTGTATTCTGCGGGAATCAGCATAGCGATGAAAGAACTTTGTGTTTAAGTTACCAGCTTTAAGCCATATTGCCCGGCTCTTTAAACGCCAGGACTCTTCATGAAAGAGGAGGATTTTGAGTTTCCTTTCCTCCAAAATTGAAAGGCGGGCTCGACCAGGTTGTGAAATCCCCACCCTCAGAGATTGATCCCTAAGATCACCAATTTCCATTTCAAGTGCATTGAGTTCAGTAGTCAGCTCAGCTTTTTTGGATCGTTCCCACTTTATAGTGTAGTCTTTTAAAGAACTTAATTTCACAGCAAGCTTGTCCATTGCCGACCGCTCCCCCGAAACATCGGTATTTGCCCAATGGAATCGCACGCCCACATCATAATCCAAATAATTTAACCATACAGAATTGAATTTGAATGGGTATACATGGTGATTTGCATCGGATTCAAATTGCAAAATAATGGGGAGATGATCACTGATATGGGTCTACTGGATCCATGTTCTGTATGATTGAAAAGAGCTTAAAAGTGACTCAGATATCAAGTAACGGTCAATGCGTTTGGATATCAAATTATCATCTTGTCGACCATTTGACCATGTAGGGGCCAATGGCCATGGTTCCACATCAATCAGAGAATATGTGGAAAAAATATTTCTGAAGAAAGTCCCAAGAGGGTCCCTTCTGGCCGCATGACCCCAGATTTCCTCATCCCCCCAAGAAAAATTCAAATCACCTGCAAGTATCAAATTTTCCAATGCCAATAAATGTCCCGAGCATGCTAGATTCCAAAAAGCTTCCTTGTTGCAATAAGGGCCATAGCAATTTACAATATTTATATCTTTTTATGAGCCTCTAAAATTGCCAGACAGAAGTATGCCCAGCGAAGTAATAAAATGATTTAGCTTAAGAACCCCCGGGTTCCATGCAGCCAGGAGGCCACCAGAAAGACCAACCGCATCAATAGAGAACATACACCATCCCGGCTTTATTTTATTGAAAAAAGTACGAGCTTTCTCCCCACAAACCATTGTTTCTTGTAAGAAGACCAAATCAGGATTTACAACTTGTAGGACTCTTTTGAGAGCTAGTTGTTTGGGCATCCCCCCCACACCCTTGATGTTTAAGGAGGTAAAAATCATTATCGACCCCTGGCTAGGGATTTGATTCCTCTAAGAGCCCTGGTATCAGGAGAGACGGGGGTAATCCGAATGTTTTTGTCATTACCCCCCAGAGTGTCGACCTTTGAATTTTTCCTAGCACTCCTCGTTTTTAATGGAGAGAAATCAGTTGCCAGCCCGCCCTGTCGAGCCCCCTTCACAATACATTGATCTTCCAGCGTGGCCAAAATTGCATCAGATGGTATGTTATTCAACACCTCCTTACCCGGGGCCAGTGGCGTAGGATCCGAGGAATCAACCACGATTGTATTACTTGGACCACAATCAACAACAACCTGATTTTTTAAATAAACAGGGAGGGGTGATTTTTTAACCATCTCAGAGTAGGATGGGATGAGTAATACTCGATCTCAGGGCACCGATTCACCGGTTGGTAAAGTATGAGAAGGAAGGGAGACAGACGGGGGTTCCAATGTGTTGTCAATCAACGCCCCATCCTCAATAGGAACAGAATCAGGCAAAGGCACCTCACAATCCGAGGATAGGATAACTGTAGGACTGTGAATGTTAGCCGACGCAATGGGCGAAATAGGAATGACGGATGAGGTCCCAGGGGAGGAAATAAACACAGGTAGTGGTACATCAGAAGTGGGGGACGCATAATCAGACGAGACATTGGGATCTTTTTCAGACTCAGAGGTATTTGACAGCTTTGGATACACACGACTCAGATAGTTACCATTGTTACCATTATTAAGCTCCAATGAATTTATGAATTTAATGTCCAAATCATTCAAAGAATGATAAAGAGATGGGTCATTGGATTCCAACTTACCCAATAATCCCGCAGCTGAATTAATCGGTGCCGAAACCCTATTGGAAAAACCATCTAAACCACCATTCGTATCCACATCTTTGTCGCTGCCATCATCCGAAGACCAAAAGGGATCCGCCCCCACCGGACGACCAGAAGAAAATTGTTGGTTGCATTGCCTCCAAAGATGTCCCACTTGTTTGCAATTGGAGCAACGGAAGGGGATGCCCTAATAGTCGATAACCAATTCCAGCCGACGGCTTCGCCAGTTGATGTGGAGAACATCAATGAGCCCCAAAGAGATGTCAACCTCCACCAAGAGCCGCCCCATACGACGGTCGAAACCCGTAAGGTGCTCATCCTCCACATGAAGAAAACGGCCCAAGCTATTACCAATAGCTTCAAACGCCCCCCGATTCCAAGTGCAAGCGGAAGGCCAGGGATGAGAACCCACAAATGTCGTAAGCGAACAGTAGCCGAATCCGGGTCAAAATCAGTATGCCACTTCTGTAACATGAGGCTGCCAGCACCATGAAGCCACATCTAGTTTAA
This sequence comes from Larix kaempferi, assembly GCA_027924585.1. Classification (NCBI taxonomy): domain Eukaryota; kingdom Viridiplantae; phylum Streptophyta; class Pinopsida; order Pinales; family Pinaceae; genus Larix; species Larix kaempferi. The sequence goes on from BSBM01000590.1 coordinate 1,902,198, forward strand.
AATAGTAGAACAATGAACTTCCTGCTCAAACTTGAAACCATACCAACCACGAGCCATAGCAAAAACCTGGGGAGTGTAACCCACAATGGGCTTCCATTTTTCGGTGACCCACCCCACAATGTCCTTTCGATCCATTGCAAAATAGGAGAATTTCCCCACCAAAACGGTCACATTAAAATCAACAAGCTCTTCTAAGCCCAGGTCCCAGCCCATAGTAAGCCAGACCTCCCGGGGCAGCAACAAAACTTCTCTCTCAAGCGATGAGCAGCACGAGAGACATACTGAGGTTTCTTCCCCTGCACATGAGACGGACAAGCCCAAGCGCTGTCGACCGAAGGGTCAAAGCCCGATGTCACCCCAGGAACCCCCAACAAAGGCAGTTGGCCTTTTTTTGGCACATGTTTGGCACGTGGAGCTCTTTGCCGACTACCCGAGGCAAGAGGACGTTTGCCATGAAGCATATCCTGGAAATAGGAGTCGGGTTTAAATAAGCCAGCCTCTTCGATTCTGTAATCTGAGACGGTCATGGGGTTATCCTCCAAGGCTTATGGAGCCGCCACATGTTCCCCCATCTGTCAGATGAAAGCAGTTCGAGCAAACACAATAGAAGCGTCCAGGTGCCGGACGTTCCAAGATCCCGTGCAGCTCAAATCAAGAAGAATCAAACCCCAGGTTCGCAACAAATCATGTGTAATAACCACGATAGATTCCAAGAATAGATAATGATGCCCAGAAGTTTAGGTCAATCGAACCTCAGTTCACACAAGTCCGGGTCAAAACCTCGGCAGAGACCGGCAGCAAAGAGACTGGGGAAATATGGCCGAACCCAATAGACAGCAGACTTCAATGGCCAAGTGTTAATGATACCTGGAAAAACCAAAACCCTAGGTCGCAGAACCCCAGTCTAAGCAAACAGTAAATAAATGGCAGCAGGTTAACACAGCCAACCAGTGAGAAAACCAAGCGCCAGCACCACAGCAAGTGGTCGGCACCAAAACTATTAGTTAGTGCGTATAATAACCCCCACTGAATAGTTCCTGTCACTGTCCACAGCAGGTTGATAGCATCCAAAGAAAAACCAACATTCTATAACAGGTAATCCTAGACACACATCCAAATGAGAAACCAAAACGCCATGTGAAGCGTGAATATCAAGCAGTGAAAATACAGGCACCTATGTGGGATTACCTCCGACTGTCCGAAGGTAGGAGAAGCTGGTCGTCACCTAGTATTCAGTGGATAAGCAATTTATATGGACTATGGAGTGGAAAGACAATATATTAATGTAACCATAATAGTTATTATTAATTATATGGTTTCGAATGGATACTTTTACATAACCTAAGTGAGTAGAATGCTTTCGAGGATTAATGTGCGGGTGATAGTGCTAAGGTCTAAACCATAAAACCTTTACTGTGTTGTATACACTTAGCATGGTACGATGATGATGTGAATAACTCCTTGAAACATACGCTGGTAGGCACATACTTCCATAGTGGTGCAATTACTCGCCTCCATAAATGACTTTGAAGTGGAATATCTGGTGTAAGCCTTCATGGCTAGTTTAACGTGCTAAGCTGGGTCGTGGTGCAAAGACAATGTATTGGGCATACGCTCAATATCAAGCTGGACATTACGTGGTAAACACTTGTAAGTTTGGAGCTCTGCATAGGCAAAGACCTCGACAGTGGTGAAATTAGGAGATCGTATACCTAATATCTCGGTGGTTGCATCACGATCGTCGATTTTGTAAATTCTTGGGTTTTGTAAAACCCTTACTTCACTAATATGCCGGTTTTCATGTTGCTAGCATTCATTTGGTTTAGAGTAGTGGGAGGGAGGCCGACAGGCACTCCGGGCTCCCAGGGTTTGAAACCTGCACCTCTACTCGGCTCTCTCAGGATTTTAATGGCGTTTGGCCAACATTAATATAATATTCCCTTCCGAACAAGTGTCAAATCAAGGCTGCCAGACGTGATCCTTGAGCTTTTAACGCCGAGGAATTGTGAGCATAACGTCTTTATGAAAATAGTTTAAAAAAGATATTTATCATGTGTTCGGTACACACAAAATAATTTATAATTCTTATTCATGTATAGACCCTTAAACAAGGTCTTGGTTACTATACTTGTTTACAAGATAATTTACTAGGTTTAATAATTAAGTGGTAAGGCTACTCTCGGGCCTTTATATATTTATAATTGGTTAAAATAAGTATTTCACTATCATAACTTAATAATATTTTTACCATCATATCTTGATTTTAATTACACTTAGTATACCTATTTAAACCTATTTAAAGTAATTTTTGTTTGCTCAATAATACCTTCCTAAGTATTATTCTAATAATCCTTTTAATTGATGTATTCATATTTTGCATTATTTCATTAAAATGTATACATAATAATAATAATAAAAACCCCACACCTTAACACAAGTAGTAAAACAATTCATTTTCCTCTTATTAGTTTCTACCCTTTATTTATGTCTTAGGGAGGTTTATAATAAGGTATAAGTATAGTTTGTATAATAAAATTTTACCCAAGGATATGTATTTTAACTATCTTAAATCACTCCTATCAAATAGGTTGGTAGTTTGTGTTAAAAAGAAATCCATCTTTATGGCTTAATTCATAATAGGATTAGAATAATTTAAGCCATAGTATCTTAGCTAGATGTTTTAAGGTGAATAAATAATCTTACTAGGACGAACCTGTGTCTCTATCTATCATAATTCAATATGATAAGTCATGTTATGGGTAACCAACACATTATCTCTAGTTGTATTGTCACTCTTTTAGATTTTTAGGCTAAATCTAAGACATATAAACATAACACTTAGCTCGAGGTCCACTGGTGGGGCCTTTGCCTTGAGCTCCTCACCAGGCCATTTATGTAATTTACAAAGAAATAATAATAAATGGTCAAATTTTGAGGGATGTTACAAGCTAAGATAATTTGGAGCTTTGCTCCTTGGGCTGTAGCTCAATGTTTATATGTGGCCCTCAGCCCCTGTTTATAGTATTATTTTTGCTGAGTTTCAGGTTTTGGATTTTAATGACATGAATTATCCGTTTATCTAAATAGTTTGGTGCAAAATTCTGAAAGGTTAAAGGGTCTTGGTTAATTCGTAAATCAAATTTCAAAAGTAAGACTCTGTGTTTTGATTAATACAAATGTTACGGCTTGGTTGAGAATGATAGTATGATAATCGTATCAATGAAAAACAATGAATGTAATAATCGTAACTTGGCGTTCACACCATGTTTGATGTCTACGTTTTCTTATGATTACGGTCTAGGGTTTTAAATAATAATACAACAATTTTACTAAGACTGTTGTTTGTATTCGTCGTTGAGTTTGGAAACCAAAGAACTTGTAATCATTTTCCATGTGTTTGGAAATCTAATAAGTACGAGTTAATGCGATAAAACATGGGTTTTAAATCTGAGTTTAAATTTATGAAAAGATATGAAATAATTCATATTTAAGTAATATATCGTTCTGGTTTGAAATTATAAATACGGGTTGTAAACCCTAACCCTTCTTGGAAACGGAAGAGTCAAATGCTTGCAAATGGTAAATTGAATTCTTTAACTTAGGAATAATAGATATCTGTGTATTAATTTGTATTCATACTAAATGGTAATATTTATAATGAAGTACATGAGTGATACTACTTATGTTGACATAGATTTCTTGGTATTGTTTTAATGAAGTCGATATGTTTATAAATGAGATAATCAGCCTATCATTTTAAAGGTGTAGATAATGTAAAAGATTATACCAGAAGTTTGCTCATAAATAAATGAGATGTCCCACTGAATGAAAGAAATCTATTTATATGTTGTTTGACTTCAAAGGACAGGTTTCCTATTATTTGAGCAGAAAATATGTTCGATGTTGTTTATGTATAAACAAAGATAGGATTTGATTACAATCGTAACTATTGGAGTAACTAGAAAACTTGAATTCTCTGTTTATAATCCATTAAAATAAAACAATAGTGCAGAACTGAAAATGATAGATTATGTTTATAAAACATTCATTTAGCTTTATCTATTGCATATGATCATTCTATTCTATCCTAAATAACCCCTTTTTCTACTAGAGTACGACACTGTTACAGTGTGTGGAAAAATGCAGAAAGGTGATTAATAATCAATCATTATATCATTATTCATACTGCATTTCATCAATACATTTTCCAGAAATTAAATAATCATTAACCTAAACATAATCTCTTAAACTAAATGAGAAGAATAGATAGTCATTACATTCCTATTTAATTTAATAACATAGCAGAAGTAGAAAAGATAACACAACATGAACCTGGAACTGTAGAAGAAGAAACAAACAGCCAAAGGAGCCTGTTCCACCCAACCAACTCCTGAAGATAGCCAAGATACTTGCCTTAGGACCCCCGATCCTGTTCACTGAACCACTAGGACGAAGATGTTGTGTCGAATAATGGAACAAGTTCCTTTGCAACTCAGCAGTAGTACTTAGCAGCAGCACTACCAGCCTTTAGCAATATTGAACTCAACAATCTGGCTGCACTAGTTTAGAATGCAGACTTAGTCACTCAATCACTTCTAACTTTCCCCTCATCAAATCTCTTGTGCTCAGAATTATCACAAGGTAAGAAATGAACAGCTTCCTGTTGAATTTGATGGATAGTTAAATAGCATGCCTAGGTCTTTTGGTCAGTTTATTTCAGTAAATGAGCCACCTGCTCAGTTCCATTTTCTTGGGGAACATGACCACAAAAATAGGGAAGTTGCCTCCTACAATAGTTAGAAGTGAGTTGAGGATGCTGCCAAGTGTCAATTTGCTCTCCACCATAGTCCATTCCCCCTAGTGGGTCAGTGAACACTCATTCAACAATCTCCTTTGGATATTTGTCTCCACTTTTATTTATTAATAATAAAATATTCAGAATAATTAATTACAGTCATCCATGACCCCACTTGGTCAATTGTCATAAAACTTTACAATAAAAATAAAACATAATGTTTTTCTGAATAGCATAAAATGTTTAGAACTTGGGATATGTGACATGGGTTTTCTAAGGTGAGACTCTTGCTCACTCAAGAAAACTGAATACTCCCTCCGAGTCTGCAACTTGGTTTTCCTTTATGAACCATCTCTAATGCTAATCTGGATTGCATGCTAGATCTTATAGATCTACTTGGAGGTCACCATTGAATTCCCTTAAGGTCTCAGCATTATCATACATCATTCTTCATTATGGACTAATATTCTTCCATCATGGCTTTTTGTTGGCCTACTGCCTAATCACTGCATCCTCTCTTGAAAGACCTAATTGTTCTGTTGGCTCTATTGTCTCATCGTGATAGAAGGATTATTATTGTATTTAGAGGGATACTCATCCTTCAGAATCTTTTGCTTCTTGTTACCAAAATCCATATGAAACCTTCTAGATCTCTTGAATGTTATTGTCTTCATCCTCTTCTCCTTGGCACATGGTTGTATGCTGAAAAACCAAGGATCCACTCTTGTGAATGCTACCTCAGGAGTCTTGTCCCGACTGTCTAGTGAGGACACTTGATATATACATAACTGTCATATTGGTCACATCATGGATCTTCGTCTCCACAATCTTTATAATGGACCTACCCATGACATAAATATACATAAGGGTTAACCAGTACTAATTTAAACAATCATGTTATTCATCAGTAAAGACAAACAATTTAATTTAAGCAAATAAAACTTATCATATAAAGTATAAAATACTTGTCTTTGTTTAATTTGTTGGCTCCCTCTTGATCTTTTCCTCCTTGTAGAAATCACCGAAGTTTCTAGGAGGGTACTTTGCATCATTGTCTAATCTGAAGACCTTGTTCTTATTTTGAAACTTGTTGAAGTCTTCATCATGGATCTACATGGAGTAGACCATTAATGATAGTCACATAGTACAAGGATACATCCAAGGACGTCTCTACACTTATTTGAAAGTACTAGGTCCAAGATCCTCTTTGGACCTATTATGGAAATAATTCCTTTGGCATCTTTTCCAAAACACAACCTTACATGCTAAAACTCTAGAGTACTTGGGAGGTGTTAGGAGTACTATTTGCAATATTCATCAAATAAATCCCCTTTTCTTTTAAGGTGGAAGCTCTTCAACATTAGTTGTCGATGTATGATGTTCTCTCTTCCTTTTCCTTTGAGTACATTGATAAGCAAGGTGACCAAATTTTTGACAAGCGTAGCATTTCATCTTTGAGAGGTCCTTCTTCGTCCAAGGCTGATTTTTCACTTGTATTTCTCTTCTTCTTAAAATTTCTTCTACTTCTTCTTCTTCTTCATTTTCCTTTCTTCTGAGGATAATGGAAATAATAGTGTCCATATTCATGACAACGGAAGCATTCAACTTTTGAAATATCCTTCTTATGTTCTTCCCTAGGACCACCATTTTCCATTGACGAGATATCACTGCTATCTCAAATAGTAGCATTAAGGGAAGAAACAAAATCATACTGGAGTTCATCTACAATCTCAACATCATCCAACCTATCTTCATATCTGGACACCATCTTGAAAAAATCTGAAAATGTAATTTTGAAACCCTAGCAGAAGCTAGGTCAAAACTAAAGTTGGGAAAAACTAAAATTTTCCTCCACAAATAGATGCGCCCTCCTAGGGGAAAATACAAAACACTAATTTTGAATCTGATCTATGGCTAGAAAGGCTCAAAACTGGAAGCCCTAGTTCCTCAGTTCCACCAGAAATTAGGTCAAAATTGAAAATTGTCAAATGTAAAAATTAACTCCATGAGTAGATGCGCATTCCTAAGGCAAGTTCCAAAATGATAAGATCAAACCCAATATATGGTATAAAAGGTTAGAAATTGAAATCCTTAATTTCTTGATTCCCACAGAAATTAGGTCATAATTGAAAATTCATGAAACTGAGATCTACTTCCAAAGATAAGTGCACCCTCCTAGGGCAAGTTCAACCATACTCCTTTCAAGTCCAAACTATGGTGGGAAGTGTCCAACTTGGAAGCCCTAGTTTCAATATTAGGGCATACACAACCTCTGGTAATGGCATCTATTCAAAATTGCTCTAATTCCAGGTTAAATTTTTAACTTAGCAGTATAATTTTCATCTGATTCAACTTAATTCATAATTCATCTCATCCCACAATTATAGAATCATTTATTTGCAATGGAAAATAAAATAAGGGTCACTAAAAGAATAACCATGCACAAGAGACACAAATATTTATTTTGGGAAACCCCAACGAGAGAAAACCCAACAAAATTTTCTCAGAAGAAATTAATTTAATACAAGAACAATACCAATCACGAAGATTAAACCATAGCAAAAGAGTGTGCTCTCTTCTTCTACATGAAACCACAACAAACTTGAAGAGATAATAAGATAATCCCAAAATTGCTTCTAGTGAACTTCACTTGACGTCTTTGAGAAATGCACACCAATTGAGAGAGATGAGCTTGCTTGAATGTGTGAAATGAAGTATGAGAACGCTTCTATTTATATTCTTTAGTTGACTTGATTTTTACTCTTGAGGCCGGCCTGTACTTTTATATTATTCTTTATTTATCTTTTATTTATCCCAACTTGTCATTTTTTCTTCTAGGGTCAATTTACCCCTTTTGTTGGGGCAGTTGTGCTCTTTATTTCCTTCCACTTTCTCTGGGACTTATTCAATGGTCTGTCTTGCCTCCTTGGTTATTTATTCATCATAGAAAATTTATCCTTGTTGATATATCCTCACATGCGGTTAGATTATTTTCAGTAGAGCTCTAGTGTTGATTTGACCATACTCTAAGAAGTCCCGGACACTTCTTAGATCCAATTGTCAAATTCAACATTAGATTAGAATTTGTCTAATATACAAGGAGATAAGATCTCCTTGTAACATAGACAAGTCATATCACTCTACAAGAATGGATCACTATGGCTAAGGAGCACTCTCACTTGGAGTATGCAATGTGACCTCTAGCCTCCTACAATACAATCCACATGATTGGATGAAGCTAATAATTAGAGCCATAAGACACACAGTCAAGGACTACGACAGGGCCATTCTCTCTGGGTCACGAACCCATCCAAGAGAATGGAGTTTGTATAATGTTTGCCCGATGTTGGAACCACGAAGAAAATTACAAACATTTTGATGGAGATACTTGGATTTGTAATGATTCCTTGGGTTTTTAATGATGTTGATCTAGTATCGATGATTGGTTGATTATAAACAATGATGTTTCATCATATTTGGAAAATCACTCTAGCTTATTAGGATGGTTTGACTTGATTTCATGATGTGTATTGTTTCTCTTTGGAGTGTCCTTGCTTTTGGTTTCCTTATGTGGATTATAGATGATGGATTTCCCATGGAGAACTCTTATATTTCCTCACTTAGGTGGAATCATGGTTCTATTTGGTATCATTTGTGGCTAAATGCTCTCCTTGTTTCATCCTATTTGGCACATGTGATGACATCCTTTAGACTTGTAGAGGGAGTCCTTCCCTCTTTCATAGTGATGGTTGTTTATTGTGGACACTTTCTCCTTGGTTTTGATTCTTATATCATGGATTAATGATATCCTTGGTTCATGGATTGATTAGTTGGCATAGAGGTTGGGTTAGTTGATATTTGGACATTCATTCCTTACATTGATGAAATACTACATATGGATGGTTTTACTTAATGTATGGATTGTTCTACACACATTTGTTGGTTTTCCTTGACGAGCGCTATAGGATATTTTTGGAGAGGTGTCCTAGCTTCAAGAGTAGTTATCTTTTGAAATATTGCCCGAAATTGTGCCATCTCAACACCAATAAATGCAAGATGGTTGTGGTATTTTAAAAAAATGGTTATAATAGAAAATCCAATGAATATTGAGGAAGTTAGAAATTCCAAAAGTGTAGTTTAGACAATCGCACCATATTTTTGTCACAAATTCCTTTTGGATCCTTTTCATGGAGAGAATTCACTTTATTTGAAGAAGTGATCCACTTTTTTAGGCCTTTTTCTTAGAGCTCTACCTTTGGAGATATTTTGGAGGCTAGGTTTGACTTATTCATGTCATCATTCACCCTCATTTGATAGATGCACCCCCTTCTTAGGAATTTCTTTTCTTAGATATTGTATTTGTATCTTCAACCACCATATTTCAACGATTTTGATAGAGTTTGTTAGTGTTTGTTGGAGTATTTTGATTTGTTTACTCCATTCTATGCTAGCTCTAGGGATTTTTTATAATTCTATTGTAGAAAGAAGGGGATCTTAAAGCTATATAAGGTGTTTCTCTCTCATTCATTTCTCATGATTAGAATTTTGGAGCTCTCTCTCTCTCTCTCTCTTGAGATTAATTAATACATCTTTACTTCCAGAGCAAATATTGTTGTAAGGATTCCCTTTTTGTTCATGCTTGGAGATTTGTGGTCATAAGTTGTATTGGGTATTTACATTGTCATTTATATGATTTTTCTCGGGCCATTGAAAGGGTATTACTACCTCATTGGAGAAAAGGGTTTTAATTTAATCTATATTTCATCATTTATTTGCATGTTTTATACTGAAGATATGCATTTTAATGGTTTACCTTGATTCATATTGTGTAACCATAAACCTTTATTTATAGAGTGAAACCCCAAGAGCTTGAAAGGAAGAGGATTATTCATTCAACTCATTCCCTTGTAAGACCTATTTCATCTTCAAATTCATTGGGTATGGCTTGGGTTAGCTCATGCACCAATTCTACTCTCACGGTGACATATTAAGCAAGGCCCTCTTACTTGGAGTGATCTCTTTCTCCTATCATGTCTTTTATTTCCTATACTACACAAAAATTCCCTCTTGGGATAAAATTGCTTCTTTTGGACTTTAATCATATATGCTAGTTGGAGAGGTAACACCACCTATCATGATTCAAAATTTAGGTGTTCAACTTTAAATAGCTCCACTTGAAAGAAGGGAAGATTATGAAGATTCTCCCAGACCCAAGCCAATAATTTCTAATGTAGATAGCATAAATCAACATTTGGATAACACATGTACAACTAGACCAAGTTACAATGATAATATTGACTTGGATGAGGAGGTTCCCAAGAAGAGACCCAAGTAATGGCACAACATCATTTGATATATTCAAGAAGTAGAATTGATTGAGGGATGATCATCAGGAGGTAAGAGTGAACAAAAACCCAACATTCATTAACTTTTCTCTATGGCCAATGTTCAAGAAGTATATGAGACATAGGTGTTCAAAGAAGCAAAAAAAAGATCTGAATGGGAGAAGGCCATGAGAGTTAAACATGAAAGTTTGATGAAAAATTAGACTTGTTATCTCACAACACTTCCATTAGGGTAGAAATCCATTGGTTGCAAATGGGTGCACAAGGACAAGTATGAAGGATTCTCTCAAGGAAAAAGGATATTGATTATGAGGAGACCTTTTCTCCTAAATCAAAGACGAGCACCATCAATCTAGTTCTATACATGGTAGCACAATTTGACGAGAAGGTCCATCAGATGGATGCGAAGAGTGCCTTCCTCACCGGAGATTTGGAGGACGAGGTCTACATGTATCAAACACATGAACTCTAATAATTCAAGGAAGGAAAAAATTGTTTGCATATTAAATAAGGTTCTATATGGCCTAAAGTAGGAACCTAGGGAAAGGTACATTAAGATTGGTAGGTACTTGGTTGAATAGGGGTTCCAACAAAGCCTTTCAAATGCAAACCTATACATCAAAAGCATTGGTAATTATATCACCCTACAAGTCATTTATTCAAATAACACAATTATTACAGGTAGTGAGGCAAGCATGATTGAACATATAAGATCCAATATGAGTAAATCTATTTATATGACTTATCCAGGCCTTCTACATTATTGTATGGGTGTAAAAGTTTGGTAAATAGGTAGAAAATATTTTCTCTCACAAATAAAATATGTTAAGTGTTATGACACTCCTTAGGGGTGTAATGGGGGGTTGAAGGGCCCATTAGAGTAAGAGCAGAGTCCATTTGATTTAAAGTGGACTAGGTTCACTATATTTATTATTATTAAATAAGGCCCACTATGGTAGTTATTAATGAATAAATGTAATGGGGACTCATTAAATAAGGATCTACTCATGTTTACTTGCCTCTTTGAGGGGACGACCTCCTATGAGCTAAACTCCAATTACAATATTCTTCCACACATCCCTCATAAGGAGAAATCTATCCTTATTTATAGATCACAATACAACTCTAACCATAACAACCTCCTAACTATCTAGCAAACCTTCCTTAATGAGGCCCTTACATTTATTCACTAATAACTACCATAGTGTGCATTATTTAATAATAACAAACATAATGGACCTAAGTCCACTTTACATTTTAAATGGATTCCACTATTACTCTAATGGTCCCTTTAGACCCCCATTACACCCTTAGGGAGGGTCATAATGCCGAAAGATTCTTTGACAAGTTTAGAATGACAAATTGCAAGATCTCACTTACACCTATGGAAAAAGGGATGAAACTTTCATCTGGATGACTATGAGGAAGTTAATGAGCCAGTATATAGGTAGCTAGTGAGTAGCATGATATATCTTACAACCACTAAGCATGATTTGAGTTATGTTATGGGATTCATTTATAGATTCATGGCAGTGCCAAAAGTAGAGCATTAGACTATAATGAAGAGGGTGTTGAGATATGTGAAAGGGATTCTTGACTTTGGAATTTTGTACAATGGTACCAAATATCTTGATTTGTGTGGATATATAAGTTAACATTAGGCAGGTTGTGTGGATGACAAAAAATCAACATCTAGATATGTATTCAGCCTTGGCACAAGTGTAGTCACATGGACCAGCAAGAAGCAACAGGTAGTATCCCTTTCATCGACATAAGTAAAATATCGAGGACAAATGAAAAGAGCATGTGAGGTAGTTTGGATTAGGATGATGATTTCATATGTGAAGATGCAACCGACAGAGGCGACACCCTTGCTATGCAACAACCAAGGGGTTCTCAAACCAGCCAAGAATCCAATCTTCCTGATGAGCGTACCAAGCATGTTGAGATACACCACCACTTCATTAGACGACTTGTAGAAGATGGAACAGTTGAGTTGCAATACTGTCCCACAGAGAACCAAACTATAGCCATTTTTACCATGTCTTTTGGGTCCTAAAAAGCATGAAAAATTTCAAGATAAACTTGGTGTAGTTAGTAGATTGATCATTAAGGGAGGGTGTTAAATTAAAACCTAGTTAATAACGGTCAAGTAGATATCAGACTTAGACATAAATAAAGTCACTTAAGACTTTATGTTATTTTGTGTTTTTATGTTTTATGTCACTTTATTGTGTTTTTCGATGTATCCCACATTCATAAATTGGATTGACTCAACCTCATTGTTACTCTTCATAAGAAAACTTTCACTCTTTCATCTATATAATACATTACAATAACTCTTCCAAGTTAGTTTTGGTTTATGTATGTGTTCAATTTTTATGATAAATAGTTTTTCCTTAAAAAGCATAATTATAACCACATATATGTGAAATAAGTATATTATATTTAAAACCCATGAATTTCCATTTGTTGCAATTATCTCCCATTCTAATAATTCTTCATCAAAATCACCATGACACATGAGTGGATAATTTATATACAACAACTAATTAGTATCCATAAAATTAGTCGGTGACTCTTTCTCAATGTTGGAAATCCAATCCTATGGCATTATGGTTCCTTGTAAATATTGTAATGGAGAGTCTCCTTGGAATCCAAGGGATCTCTTGGAAGTTGAAGACCAAGCGACAATCCCAATATATAAAAAATATTTTTTATCAATGACAAATTAACAGTGGATTTATTATCTCTGTTAGTGGTATGAGAGCCAGGTTGTTTTAACTCCATGACATTTTTAGGTCTGCCTTTCCTCAATCCGGCCTTTGCATTTCCTCATTTCTGGAATAGTCATGCTCCTCATACTTGCAAGCTCAAGACTGCATGATTCTTTTTCACAAGAGCCTGCAAACCCTAATTTCTATCTATTGTTATCTCTCATATTCATTTCAACGTTTGGTTCTGTTTACTCCATTGCATCCTCTGAGCGTCTCTCCTCATGCTTGTAAATACTACTCTGTTTCTCTGTCTAAAATATAAACGTTTTTTCTCTTTTATGCGACAATTGGAGATTAATTGCAGCATAAACCCTAATCTCTTACTATCACCTGTTGGTGATATCTCAATCTCTGCGTTATTTTTTGAACCCTAATCCATGTAGACTATTGCAGCGTTCAGGGTTTAATTGCATGTGACCATCAGAGTGAGAATTTTCATGAATCCAACTTCATGAATCTTAATCTCAATGATTGTGGTAGTGTGTGAAAACCCACGCCTCTCCAAACTGCGCATGGAACTTAAGTGATTATCTATGTTTCACTCAATGAAGATGCATTTCAAGAATTGAAGGTGCAAATTTGAAGAATTGTGCCATTACGCGGTTTACATACCATAGGTACCTATTGCGTGTAGACACACGATCCGAAGTGGTTAGCGTGGAGACGGACTTTGAAGCCTCACAAATTCTTGGATCCACTCTCCATATCCATTTTCATGAACTATTGTACATTTTTTTGAAGTGGATACACCACTCTCTATCTGCATGGAGGAGATACGTAAACCCTAGATTGTGACTCTCGAAGTGCGTGGGATCTCTCCCTATTGGTGCTGCAAATTGATGGGCACTCTATCCATTGGTGCTACGAATTAATGAAGACCTGTGACTTCTCTCAAGGACTTGCAACCTCTCTCAAGGAGCCCTGACCTCTCTCAACGAAGCTATGACCTCTGGTATCCTAATATTGACCTCTTTATTCCTTGCATTGGTGTTCTTCCCAATTACAGAGTGATACTTATTGATCTCTTTATTGCTTGCATTGGTGTTCTTCCCGATTACAGAGTGATACTTTTTACTGCTTGCAGTTTTGATCCAAAAGGTCAATATTAGTGTAAATTTACTTGATAATGACTCAGTACTCCCATAGACACCATGCACGATATGATGGTAGTTGTAAAGCTATAAGTTAATTGAAACCTCATAAATCCCTGAAGGTTATTGCAAGATCTCTGATCTTTTAGCCCTCTACATTGTGAAGACTTGTGAGGTATCAATTTTTGACCGGTTGATGTAATCCTCTAAAAACAAATATTGCTGAGTGTATTTGCTATTGTCAAAGACCTACATATTGAAAATTTTTGTTGTACTAATAGTATACATTGTAAAAGGTGGCAAAGACATAAACCTACACTTCCTTTTGTTTCCAAAACATTGTTTATTTGCAAGGGAAATTTGCAGAAGATGCATTCTTTTGCATCTACATGAGTTGGAGCAGTAAAGACACTTTTCCTTGCTTAGAAAGCAAAGGACAAGTCAAAATACTATTCTAAGGGAGATAACAATAGAAGAGGACGAGGAACAAGAAAGTTTAGAGGCAAGGGTGACAGAATCAACTCATAAAGAAGACCAGACTTACAATGTAAGTGTTGTGGGAAGAATGGACATGAAGTAGATAAGTGTTGGTCCCCTTGGGACTCCATCAAAGAAAGACATAACCATAAGAAAGAAGACAAAAGTAAGATCCAAGAGGCTGGTAAAGCTCTTGAATCTACTGTTGCACATTGTAATGTTGGCATAAATGAAATCACATCTTTTTCGTCTTATAAAGATTGTTGGCCTCTTGATACTAGTGCAACATCCCACATGACATTTAAAAAAGATTGTTTTGAAGGATTGAATGACAATGTAGATGGCATAGTGTATTTTGTAGACAAATCCGGCCTGAAACAAAGGGAATTGGTTCCATTAGGCCCAAACTACCTGGATTCCTTGATTTTTTTTTGCAGAATGTTCTCTATCTTCCAAAGTTGTAGAGAAGGTTGTTGTCCTTAGTGCATATTCGACATCAAGGCCATTCCATCCACATGTTCAATGGAATATTAGAAATAAGAAATTCCTTTAACAACAAGGACATCATGACCAGATATGAAGATGGAAAGTTGTTGAAGCTAAAATGATCATCTGCAAGAGTTCAGAACTTGCATGGAGAAGGTAATATGTCATCTAGTTATTTATGGCATGCTAGATATGGTCATTTAAATTATAACAACCTTCACTTGTTGAGAAATAATGGCATTTTTGGTTTTCCCACCATTCCTAAGAAGATGAACAAATGTGATGCATGCATGCTAGGAAAACATAGTAAGCAACCATTTCAAGAGTCAAAATTCAAAGCATGTAGAAAGTTAGAGCTAATTCATTATGACTTATGTGTCTCCATGCCTATTCTTTGTGCCAATGGTAATAGATATATCATGACCTTTGTTGATGACTACACTAGAATGTGTTGGGTATACTTGTTAAAAAAAAATTGAAGCATTTCAAACATTCAAAAATTTTCATGCATGGATAGAAAATCAAGCACAATCTCATATTGGCACACTTTGTACTAATAATGGAAAAAAATACACTTCTAATGCTTTTGACCACTATCTTCGTCAACATGGGATTGCACATCAAAATATAGTTCCTTACAGCCCTCAACAAAACGGTGTGGCAAACAAAATGAATAGAACCATAATGAATATGGTATGTTCAATGATGTTTTTCAAGAATGTAAAGTTGACGTTTTGGGGTGATGCGGTGTTCTGTGCAGCCGATTTGATAGATAGAAGTCCATCTCATGCTCTTGAAAACAAAACTCCACATGAAATGTGGTATGGCCACATTCCTTTGGTGAGGCAACTTAGAGTTTTTGGTTCCACCTACTATGCCTTGATACCAAAGGAGCAAAGAGACAAACTTGGTGCTCGATGTTGAAAATGCATTTTCTTGGGGTATTCAGACAAATCCAAGGCATATTGTCTTTATGATGAGGTAAACAGAACACTGTTGTTTACATAGATGTCATTTCTCTTGAAGCTAATAAAAATGACGAGTCTATTGATAGACAACTTGATCATTTGGAGAAAATTTTCCATCTAAATACATATTATGAAGTTGATAATGAAATTCCACATCTTGAAGGGAGATCCCTATCTTGGACCAATCTCTAGAATTTCCTTTTGAAGGACCAACACCCCCTCATGAATAAACTCATGAAGAAGAAGTTCTAACCACTTCACCTGAACATGAGATTCAACTGGATGATGTGATTAAGAGGATTGGAAGATTGAATCTTGAAGAAAAGAAGCACTACCACCTAATCAACCTGGGACATCCTGGAAAGTTACGAAATGGGCCACAAAGAAACTTGAAAGAGTCCATTTGGATGAAGTTGGAAAGACGAACAAGAAGCTCAACTAGACAAGAAGATGGAGGAGATGCAAATAACTCAAGTGATAACATGTATGTCTCATTTGATTGTGAATTGAATTTATCGACTAAATTTGAACCAAATTCCTTTGAAGAGGATGCTACTCGTGATGAATCGAAAGAAGCCATGCAGAATGAGTATGATGCAGTCATAACGAATGGAACCTAGAAGATGGTTGACCCTCCAGTTGGAACCAAACCAATTGGTTGCAAGAGGGTATACAAGAACAAATACAGATCAAATGGCTCACTTGACAAGCACAAAGCAGGGCTTGTGGAAAAAGGCTATGCACATAAGGAAGGAATTGACTATGAAGAGACATTCTCCCCCACAAAAAAATGGGATACCATCCACACCTTATTATCTTTGGCTACAAAAAATGGGTGGAAAGTCCACCAGATGTATGTAAAAACAAATTTCTTGAATGGAGACTTGAATGATAATGTCTTCATGTATCAGCCGTAAATATTTGTTGTGAAGGGGGCAAGAACAAAAGGTATACAAACTCATCAAGTCCTTGTATGGCCTGAAATAACTTCCTTGCGCATGGTATGAAAAGATAACTCAACATCTTCTGAAGTTAAATTTCAAACATTGTAATCTTGATGATGCAACATTATTTGTAAAGAAAGTTGAAATATTTATTGTGTTTCTTGTGGTGTATGTAGATGACCATTTGATGTTAGGGAACAATGAAAGTTATATTGCATCCATAGAGAAATATTTGAAGAATGAATTTGAAATGAGAGATCTGAGACACCTTCTCTGCTACTTAGGAAATGAAGTGACTCAACATCCTAAGTACATATTCATCTCCCAGAAGAAGTATGTTGTATAATTGTTGAACATAATCGATTTTGCATGACAAAATGCAACTCTCTCTCAACTCCAATGGAACAAAAGTTGAAGCTCACATCAATTGAAGGAAAATAATTTAAGGATGCAACCAAGTATTGACAATGTATGGGAATCCTTATCTACCTTACAACCACCAGACCATATATTTCATATGTTGTTGTCATCCTTTCAAGGTTCATGCACAAAAATTGTGAAGGACATTGGTTTGCTTCCAAAAATTTCAAAGATACTTGAAGGGGACTCAAATACTCTAAGGTGGATGAATTCAAACTTATAGGGTACCCTAATTCAAACTTCAATGGAAACAGTGAGACAAGAGTGTCTACTTCTGGATACACAATGAGTCTTGGATCAATAGATATCTCTTGGAGATCACGCAAACAATGTAATGTCCCTTGCTAAGAATTTTAGTAAAAGGACCAATTTTTCACTTTTTCCCCGAATTCAACCTTTGACTAGTTTTGATGCCTAGGTCTCCAATTTGCCCCAAATGCTCCCAAATCTTCTGAGAAGGTATATGGATGATGTTATAACATAAATATGTTTTTCATGGCTGATTTTGGACATTTAAAATACTTCTACAAATCCTCTTTCAATTCTGGCCAATATAGGGAAATTTACTAGTAATTTCCCTTTGACTAGTATTTGTCTCTAGGTCTCCAATTGACTCCAAATGATTTTAAATATTCAGTGAAGGTGTATGAATGATATTTGTACTTGATTATGATGTTCATGGATTATTTATGACCATAAAAATACTTCTGCAAACTTGTTTAAGATTCTGGACAAAGTATGGAATTTAACTAGCAATTTGGGGTTCAAATCCCCCCTATGGTAAGTACTGAAAATGACTCTCCAAATGCCTCCAAACTCACTCGAAAATATGAAAAGAGGTAGGGGATGTTTGAGGGAAATTCTTTAGGTCTCATGTGCACCACTAATCAATTATGTTCTAACCTTCTCCCAAACATCAGCAAAAATCACTAGTTCGACCTTGGGGGAAATAACATGAAATCTTCTTCAAATAAAATAAAACTGAGCAAGATGACTCCAAATGATTAATTGATGAGCATGAAACTTGTAATAATCATCAATTGCAGTCCATACATCATAAATATATCAGATAAATATTCTTCCATTCGAAATCATCATCAATACCTTGGCATACATCAATCTAGTGGGGGAATGGTCACTGTTTTCTCATTAATAATCCATTTTACATATAACCACTTGGTATTTCGACTTGAAACTTTCTAGAGATGAAGAAAAGAGTATATTAATCATATTACAACATAAATAGATCATGATAAGCTCTCCCAGAGAGTACAAGAGCTCACCAAAAACGCCCTCCCTCAAGGGTCAAGAATATGCCATCAAAACTGGAAATGGTTGAGAGAGTGTGTTGCACTAGAAGAAACCATGAGCTTCCCTATAGCTTAACCTGCAAATAAACACTCCATTAAAGCTCCAAATGAAAGGTCTGAATTTCCTTTCCAATTACCAACTTGGATTGGAATCTTTCACCCTCGAAATTGGCTAAGGCAAGAAATTAGTTATCCACTAGCTCTCCCTCTTCACAAATTCAATTGCAAATTTCTCAAATGATCAAAATCAGGTTTCATTCTTTGATATTGACATTTATAAACTTCTAATGTCCTCCATGGGTCGAATTCCTTCCAAGATACTCATGCCAACTCAAGTTGGGAAGAGATTCCAAAGAATGCCACTTGTACAACAATTCCTAGTCTCCCACTTCCACCAAATCACATGTGGAAGCATATTAGCTGCCCTAACTCCCTTGAGCGCACTCTTGGAGGATATTTTTAGCCCTGACATGTCATATATTCCATATGTTAGCCTTCAGGTCTAATTTTTGTCATACGTGTCATAGCATCTTCATCATTGTTGTCATAGAGCTAGGGAATCTAACCCAAGTGTATCACTAGCTCCAAATTGCCTCTTCCTCTTCCATGGGAGTTACTCTTCCTCTACATTTCAACCCTGGGTGAGTCATGCAATGAATAATACATTTTTAAATCCCCCAAGTATGTTGCCATTCACCTTGAATTCGAATTGGTGAGAGAATGATGCCAAGTGTAGTGGGGAAATCTAGCCATATGTGGGTCCCCCTTCCTCCATGTGTCTTCATGATCAAATGCCACTTTGATTTTCACTTGTATATATTTATTTAGCTCCTTTATTAAATAATTATGCCATCCTAATGTTCAAACATCATTTATTATTCCCCTTATTCCAAATCCCAAAGCTTCCACCCCAAACCTAGGAAACTAGTAATTTTCCTGCTTGGCAATTATTTGACCTTTAGCATCAATTTGCCAAACTCTAATGAATATGTCCAATGTGCTTAGGCCATTGTGACCCAATGCCAATTTGGGACATGACAAATTCTTCCTTCCCAATATTGCTTGTCCTCAAGCAATTTCAAACATGGGTGTTGAAGAACCTGCTTTCTCTATAATTCTTTGAACTCGCCATTGAATTACCCAACCTTGAGTCTTTGAGATTCCATGAAGATTTTAGAGAGGAACCACCATGCTTGTTTCTGCACTACTCTGATAAAAATCACTTTATTAAGTGGGAAATCCATCTCCCATACTGCTTGTTTCCCACAAAAAATTGAAACCAATGAGACAAAAATTATTCCAGGGTTCCATTGCTTGTACTGCACCCCAACAATTAGGAGTGCTCTCCAACCCATACCATTAGATAAGAGGATTCTTGGATCCCATTTTCTTATATGAATTCTTCCAAACATCATGAGTACAAAATATATATCATCAAATTACATAACAACATAATGAAGATGTACATCAAGGAGGTGCTTCATCAAAGAATCATGAAAGTGCTTATACCTCCAAGCAAGTAGACCACCATTTTGCAAGTGCATACAAGCTTCAAGTGACCAATAAAATCTGCTCCAATGACATAGGTGAGGATCCTATGTCCTATAATGCTACTCCAAAAGGATGTGATATGCATCAAAATATTCAGCCATGTATTCTTTCATCCAAGAAGTGAATGAAGAATCTCCACTAAAATTTGAACCAAATAATGAGCAGAAAAAACATGGAGACTTCAAATGACTCAAAGAAGTCTCACCCATACATCCCTGATTGTGAGAATCATAAAGATATCAAAAAGTATGTGGCTGCCAACAAAAATTTTCTCCAATCATAAATCTATTCACCCAAGTGTTGGATGAAGTTCCTCCAACATCAAATGAATCAAGTGTTGATCAAGAAAAACCATGAGTCTTCAAGTGACTCAAATGCATATCATAGGTGCATCCATGTAGATGTGCATCATCATAAAGTGACAAATGACGTTGCTGCAAATGTGAATAAGAATGTGCTCCAACCATTTTATCATAAAAGGAAAATCCAGGAGTTCCATACTCCTCATGTGGCACCATCAAAAAGAACCCTTTCACCCATACTTCATTGAAACTAATGCTGCAAAACATGGAATTGTAGGATGTAGGAGAATGAACTAACTCACCCAAATGATCAAAAGTGCAGAAGTTTCATTATGGGAAGGATCCATATGGGTAGTATCATGTAGCTCCTTCAAAAGTGTGAAATATTTGTCATAGATTGGTTCCAATGTAGAGGAATCATGCTCTTCTTTAAAAATTGCATAACCTTTATCAAGAGACAATTCAAGTTCCTCTTCCACCACATCAAGTGTTTGGATCTCTTCAAGTTCATATTCAAACACATCACGCATATTAAAATTTCCACATTTCTCATGATCCACCATGTCATGAGAATCCTCCAAACAATCTACCATTTGACAATTTGAAACATAGGAGGAAAAACAAGTACCTTGCAACTTTTCAAGAAGTTGCTCATGTTGAATTGTGAGCTTATGATTATCCTCGGTATTATTCAAGTATGCATCATGTAACAATTCATTAAGCTCAAACAAATGGTTTCGATCAAAAAGCAAATACATGAAATTTGTTGATGTATATGTAACTTCGGAATGTATTTCATCTATGTATATTGTATTCCTATAGAGATGTTATTATTCCTCTATACGGAAGTGTTTGTATTCCTATATAGATGTTATTATTCCTCTATACAGAAGTGTCGTCATTTATATTGTAAGTGTCGTAACTTATACTTGAAGGGTTATTAGACCACCCTAGTGGGGGTCGGCACAGTCAGCATTATGTTATGTGGTTAAGTTAAGGTCGACCTAGTAAAGGTTATTAGGCAAGTCAAATAAAGTATAAATAGAGTGCGAGAGGCACTCTATTTGATCAATTCACTTTCTCTCTCATACTCTCATTGGAGAGTGGCGCACTTGTGGAGGAGGAGAAGCTGCTGCTAGGAGAAGACTATCTCTTGTACTTGGGTTGTATCATTTCTCTATCTATCTCTGAGGAAGTTGCGAGGTTTTTCACCTTCTTGGTTTTTCCTCGATGAAACTCTGTGTCTCTTGTGTGCTTGCATTATTGTGTCCATGATTGATATGCTGTAGATATGTTGTACATATTATTCTCTCAGTTAAGATCCTAGATTAGATTGAAATTTCTGAAAAACTACCATGGTATCAAAGCTAGCCTAAAAGAAGGCATGGTATGGCATTTATGACATTTGTTGCACTTGCGAAGCTAGGGCTTGATATAGAAAAAACCAGTCATCGTAGAACTTTCACTATAAATCCATTTCAGCAACGTTTCGAGATATAAAACTCTTACAAGTCGAAGCTAACATCCCCATGTACCTTGTGTCCAAAGCACAACTTCTAATTCGTTGCACTTTGTCTTTTATGATCTGTACAATCTAGGGTTTCTGCCTCTTCCAGATCTGAGTCATAAACAGGTGACCTAGGAAAAAAGGTCATAACTTGGGCTACGAAGCTCCAAATTAAATTTTGTAAAATGTGACAGGTAGGTCATAGACTTTAATTTCACAAGCTGAAGGTTCAGAGGCTGAAAGTGAACCAGTGACACGTGGCACTCCATATAAGTTTTCTCTCCTGTTTTATCCCATAAAAGGGTCATGTTGACAACACTTGGCATAAATCTCTTTTGGAGAATCCAATTGAGGTCAGACCTATGGTGTTGGAAAGATGACAGGTCGGGCTACCATAGGTAGAAGTTTCAGACCCTGTGGATTCGTAATTTCGGAGTTACACCAGAAACAATCAGGTGCATATTTCTGTCAAAACAGAATTGGATTTTGAGCACCTTCATTCATGGCTTCGGGAATTAGGGTTTCGGAGAAAGTTGAAATTTTTGTAATCGGAGACCACGGATGAATGCTAATCATCAAAATCAAAATTTAGAGACCAAGATCAAATTTTTTGGTTGGGCAGAAGGCTGGGCTTGATCAAACCCTAGTTTGGGACTTTGATCGAAAAAGTGGAAAATTAGGGCTTCTGCAAAAGTTGGAATTTTTGAAGTCTGTGACCACGGCTGGAAGCTCCTCAAAAAAATTGAAGTTTAGAGCTTTGGATCGAACCTTTTGGTTGGGAAGAAGGGTGGTCTTTATCAAACCCCAGTTCGGGATCCTGTACAGAATATCTGAAAGTTTCAAAGGCAATTTTGAGGGGTGAAATTTTGCAGTTTTCAAATTCTGAGTATACCAGCTTGATCAGCTCATCAAGGCGCATCTTTCTATCCTTTCAAAAGTTTGAAATTCAAAGTTTGAATTTTTGGGGTTTCTCTGACAAACCCTAATCCAGCTCCAGATTCAGTTTCTGCAAATCAAGTGGATTGGGTTAATCCTAGAAGAGAATGGATTGGTCACCTGCATAAGTGAAGAAGTTCCAGTTTCAGAGGGAGATAACGCTAAGGCCTTACATAAGAAGATTACAAGCAATCTCGACAGGTATGACTTATCCAGGTATGTTTCGAGATCTGTTCATGATTAAGTTTATGGCATGTTTGTCTTCATTAAGGTTAGTACGATAGAAGATATTCATTGATTAGGGTTTTGACACTTATGATTGTACTAATGCATTGTGGTGTTGTATGAGGTTGATGTTGTCCGCTAACATTATAGGTACATCAAGAAAGACAAATCATGTTCTAGTTCAAGAACATATGACCATGGTGACATGAAGACAAAGGTTCATCCATTTCTATGGATCACATAGAAGATCTACTTATGAGGTATGTATAACTTGGTTCTATAATGGTTAGCCTATGAGATATGCAGGTTACTAGCGCAAGTCATTGAAGAGAACAAGAAGACATTATGTGGGTATGTTAGACATAACTAGCTAGCATGCTAATCCAGGTATGTTTTTCCTATATCAAGTTAGAATCCTAGCTTGTGTTAGGATCTCTTATATAAGTAAACATGGCATGATTGAAAATTATTATTCATTGAAGTTTGTAATCATGGGTTTAGGCATATAATGCTTCTTACTTTGATTGATGATATGACTAACCAAAAAAGTCCTTTGGTAAAATAAGAATATGCATGAGTAAAAGAAGTATTCCCTGAAACCTTGAAAACTAATGTTTATAATCTGTGTTTGAAATGATCATGACTATACATGTTTAAGATTATTGTGTTTTGATTATACTAATGAATGTATGATTATGTATGAGATCTCGAGGATAACACAATGATGATACTAGTAAACATGCATAGTGATCAAGGATGCATATAAGTTCAAGGACAGGTAATCTAGGAAGCAAAGATCAAGAGGGAGCACACTCCAGTAGTTTATGCAAGGATGCAGAAATTTAGAGCGATTTGACCACTTCTCACAATCCACATCAGAATGGAGTTGCAGAAAGGAAGCAAAGACTGAGAGGGAGTCCACCCTACAACCAAACAAAGATAAGTATTTGAATTGTCATTTCTTGTGTATTTGTTTGTTTAAATAATATTGTTCAATGATGTATATGCTTATGTTCCTAGACTTAGGGTGTGTATTATGCATATTAGAATAATTGCATTAATGAACAATATACTACTAATATGCATCTAATGGGTAAGTGGCCTATGGCACTATACAACATTCCATTGCTACTTATCTAGAATGAAACCTCTTTGCTGACATGTTGGGAGTTGTCCACTCTTAACAATGTTCTGGTAGAGATTGGAAGGCATCTAGAAAGTTACGGGATATGGATAAATGTTGTATTGAAGCATTGGCTAAGATAATTGCATGACTATATGACATATTTATTTATGTGTAAGAATTTGTTCTGAAAACTATGAGATGTTTTCTAATCATGCAATTTAACTTGTTTTGTAGGAAAGATCGTATACCATCACCTACAAAAGAAGGACTACAACATTTGTTCAACAACAAAGTTATCTATTGAAGATATTGAAGTTCCCAGGATTCGGGAAGAACGCCATGATCGAGGAGTACCAGTCAACCATGAAGAATGATGTTTGGGATGCAGTCCCAAGACTTGAAGGGAAGTCTGTTGTGACTTCCAAATGGATCTACAAGATCAAGCATGTTGCAGATGGTAGCATTGAGAAATACAAAGCGGGATTTTTAGCTCGTGGCTTCTCCCAGAAAGAGGGGATAGACTATGAAGAGACTTTTGCTCCTATAGCCAAATACACTTCCATCAGATCAGTACTTGCTGTGGCTACAGTGATGAAGTGGAAGATACACTAGATGGATGTCAAGATAGCTTTCTTGAATTGTGTAGTCGAGGATGAAGTGTATGTGGAGCACCCACTTGGTCTTAAGACACATGACAGGGAGTCATATGTGTGCAGACTGAAGTAAGCCTTATATGGCTCGAAGCAAGCTCCTAGGACTTGGTATGGTAGGATAGACATCTTTCTATCTAGTTTGGGCTTTACTAAGAGTAAAGCAGATTCCAACCTTTACTACAAGGTTGAGGAAGGCAATCCTGTGATACTACTCTTGTATGTGGATGACCTGTTTGTAACAGGAGAGGATGGATTGATTGCCGATACCAAGAGGAAGCTTGCTGCCGAGTTCGAGATGAAGGACTTGGGTATGATGCACTACTTTCTAGGCATGGAGGTGTGGCAAAGTGCAGATGGAATCTTCCTTGGACAAGGGCAGTATGTAGTAGAGATCCTGAAGAGATTCGGGATGATGGACTGCAAGGCCATGGCCACACCTATGGCATCGAACCTGAAGCTTCTATGTGATGCTTCATCTGAGCCGGTTGATGTCACTATGTATCATCAGATGATTGGGTCCTCTATGTACCTGACGAACACGATACCATATATTTGCTTTGCGGTGAACACATTGAGCCAATTCCTGACGGATCCCATAGGTGTTCACCTGGTTGTTGTAAAGCATATTTTGAGGTACCTGAAGGGTACGGTTGATTATGGGCTCAAGTATGATGTGAATCAAAAGTTTAACCTGCAGGGTTATGTTGATTAAGATTGGGCAGGAAGTGCTGTAGATAGGAAGAGCACTTCTGGGTGTTGCTTCAGTATGGGATCAGGTGTAATCTCTTGGTTTAGCAGGAAGCAGTCCTGCGTAGCACTGAGTACAGCTGAGGCAGAGTATGTTGCAGCATGTTCGACTAGTTGTGAGGCAGTATGGCTCCGGAAGCTACTGTCTGAGTTATTTGATCTCCCACTGGAGGATACTGGTATCTTTTGTGACAACCAAAGTTGTGTGAAGCTATATGAGAACCCCGATGTTCCACGACAGGTCAAAACACATTGAGATCAAATATCACTATATCAGGGATATGGTGCAAAGAGGAGTAGTGAAACTCTCGTATGTTGCGATGGATGAGCAAGTTGCAGATGTGCCGATGAAGCCATTAGCCAGAGTGAAGTTCGAGTACTTCAGAGAGAGGCTTGGTGTTCTTCAAATTGATGACACTTCAAGGAAGAAGTGATGGACACATTTGTAGGAGCCATTCCCAGCATGGTGAGAGGAGGATCCTTCCATGGTTGCGGATGTAAGCGCTGGATGATGAGCATCAGGACGATGCTCCTGCTACTACTATGTATATGCATCATGTTGGATGCTTGTTATGATCAATTGGATCATGTATATGTATATGCATCATGTTGGATGCTTGGACCATGTATCTGTATATGTATCAGGTGGATATGTTGTATGATCAGGGAGATCATGTATGTTGATATATATCAGGTGGATACATTAGATGATCATATGGGTCATGTATTTGTGTATGTATCAGATGGATACATTGTATGATCAGGTGGATCATGTATGATGATATGTATCAGGTAGATACTTGGTATGCATCAGGTGGATGCATTATATGATCAAGTTGATCATGGATTATGAGCTTCAGGATGTTGCTCCAGATGACATGCATCAGGACGATGCAGTGATGATGATCAGGTTGATCATGTGATGATGTACATCAGGATGATGTATGGTGAGTATCAGGTTGATACTCTGTGGCCATGGACAGGTTGTGCAAATGAGCATATAAGTAGACCTGGGAGATCCGACAGGTAGAGCTGTGTGCTCGTAACAGCTTGGGATGCTCTTTCGAGGCATTGCTCTAGGAGGACATATAAGTAGACCTGGGAGATCTGACAGGTAGAGCTGTGTGCCCGTAACAGCCTGGGATGCTCTTTCGAGGCATTGTCCTATGGCATGTAAGTAGACCTGGGAGATCCGATAGGTTGGGATGTGTGCCCATAATAAGTCCTGTGATTCTCTTTCGAGGCATTGCCATGACCACATGTAAGTAGACCTGGGAGATCCGATAGGTTGGGATGTGTGCTCGTAATAAGTCCTGGGATGCTCTTTCGAGGCATTGTGGTAGGGATCACATGTAATAAGTCTTGAAGATCTGGACAAGATGAAAAATGCCTCAGATGCTCTTTAGAGATATTGCTTGGCAAGACACTCTTTTAAGGTTTTGTGACAGCCACGTGTAAGTGGACCTAGGAGATCTTGTCGGTCGTGCTTCGGCACATAAATGGTCCTGGGATACTCTTTCGAGGCATTGTGACGCACGTAATAAGTCCTTAAGATTCCAAAGTATGGCCAATGATGATGAAGACCTGTAGGTGGTGGGCCTACATCCAGTATGAAAAAGGATTGGCTCTATAGAACTTCCTATGACAAGTAGATCGGAGATTGATTGAGATAGCAGCAGTAGTGATGATGACGATGATTCGAGGACGATGATTCATTGATGATGATCCAGAGAAGAATACTTGTACTAGCAGATCTGTGTCGAGAAATACCTTCCTAGTTAAGAGGGAGTGTTGATGTATATGTAACTTCGGAATGTATTTCATCTATGTATATTGTATTCCTATAGAGATGTTATTATTCCTCTATACGGAAGTGTTTGTCTTCCTATAGAGATGTTATTATTCCTCTATATGAAAGTGTTGTCATTTATATTGTAAGTGTCGTAGCTTATACTTGAAGGGTTATTAGACCACTCTAGTAGGGGTCGGCCCAGTCAGCATTATGTTATGTGGTTAAGTTAAGACCAACCTAATAATGGTTATTAGGCAAGTCAAGTCAAGTATAAATAGAGTGTGGGAGGCACTCTATTTGATCCATTCACTTTCTCGCACATACTCTCATTGGAGAGTGGCGCACTTGTGGAGGAGGAGAAGCTGTTGCTAGGAGAATACTATCTCTTGTACTTGGGTTGTATCATTGCTCTATCTATCTCTGAGGAAGTTGAGGGGTTTTTCACCTTCTTGGTTTTCCCCGGTGAAACTCTGTGTCTCTTGTGTGCTCGCATTATTGTGTCCATGATTGATGTGCTGTAGATATGTTGTAGATATGCTGTACATGTTATTCTCTCAATTAAGATCCTAGATCAGATTGAAATTTCTGAAAATCCAAAAAAATTACCTTGATGTGGCACATTTCTCTTTGAATCTTCTCCATGTCTTCAAGGAAGGATGTTTCCTCCAATGAAGTAGCTCTCCAACAAGAATTGGACACCAATGCTTGAGTGTCATGGAGAATGTTGAGGGACACTTGGATCTTCTTTTCATTCATATTTAAGGAACCTTCAAGAAATGAGAATCTTTCAAATGAACCTCCTCATCTTCTTCTTTCTTGCTTGGACCAACTTCATGAAGCTCAAGTGGTGATGGGGAAGTTGATCTTGTTTCTTCTTCAACTGCTACAAGGTCTTCATTTTCATGTTTAATAGAAGTTTGGCTTGCAGCAACACTTTCAAAATTTATCTCTATCTCACCAACATAGAGGTGTGAGCACCCATCAGTAGTTACTTCTTCATAATTCAAGCATCCATCAGTAGATGCTCTTTGCTTCATGTCTAAGGTAGAAGGTGTCTCAAAATGATCTTCCATATTTTCAATAGAATCTTCTTCATGCTCTTGTGATGTCTCTTCCTTTTGCTCCTTCAAGCAAGCTGACTCATTTTGCCCCTTGTTTTCCTTAGGATCGATATCTTTGGAATCTCTATTTTGAAATGGATTCTTATTACCTTCCTTCATCTTGAGCTTGTTTAAGATAATGAGGTATTGATAAAATGGTATAGTGTTTCTGCAACCTTCACTCAAATTTTTCCATTCGAGTAAAATTTCTTCCACATAGTTGGACTCAAGAAATTTTGGTGCAGTAGGACTTGGTGTTCTCTGAAATTCATTTGCTCTATTATGGGGTCATGTGCTTGAGAAAATATGCTCACCCATTGTCTTCTTTTATTTTGAATGTGAACCACTGTTGCCTCCTACTACCCCTTTGCTTCCTAGCCGGCTAGCCATCAATTCGAAGCTCTTCATCATCTGCTTGCTCATGTCTCCCATTCCCATTGAAAGTTCATCAAAAAATGGTTTAATGAGTTTCCTAATCTCCTCAATCTCCTTTGAGGTTCCCTTTTTATCCCTAGTCATAGTTTCCTAAAAAAAATTGCTCTTCTTTTCATACTTGTTCCTTTTCAACAAAAGAACTTTTGGTTTCAATATCTAATGGTGGTGTAACATCCCCAAAAATTCATTAAAATTTAAAATTTTCAAGTAGCATTAACTATTTACTAATACGGTGCAGAAATAATAAATGTTAACTTAACATACCGAGGTGTTCTTAAATAAAACAAGTTTAATGACGACAACTGCAATAACTGTCGTAAAGTATAATGGTTTATGTTTCTCATAATCAATTATCTTTTTCTTGTTTCTGCTATATTTAATTAGTGAAATGAAATGTCGTAAAGTAATGTGTCATCATTTAGCTTTCTGGATGTTAAGAAATTGCAAACTACCTTGAATATTTATTCTTCTGAAATCATATCATAAATTCTTTAATGATGATTTGGTTCTAGAGACTAACTGTTTGTTCTGATGACGTGAAGGGGTCCTTGAATTGCCCCAAGGCTTACTTAGGCAATGGACAGGTAAGACAGGGAAAATCCAATACCAGCCTTCATAAGTGTTTTCAGTGTAATTAATAGCACTATAGTGGTCTTTTACGTTATCAATACAAAAATGTAGAAGAATTCCTACTCTACCAAACTACTCAGGTAATATGTTGACGTCATTTGATCACCTTGGTTATATCGTAACTAAAAAACATTTCTATGTAATGAAGTTGTGTATTACCAATCTCTAGCTCTCTTATGACAATGCTATGGATAAAAATTGCATAGTTTGTACATTATGAAATTTCTTCCACAACTTATGAATAGGACCATGTAATAACTTCCTAATTCAAAGGATAGATGTATTACTTGTTTTGAGTATTAATTTATAGTTTTTATAAAAACTATATACATTGACTTAAGATGCCCATATATAGTCTATATGCATAAACCTTGTGTGGAAAAAATGATATGCATTAATCCTATGTGCAAATACTATATACTTGAACTATAAAACATGAATATATGTTTCGAAAAAGTTGTATGCTTGAACCTTACCTTATGCTTTGATTTGGAATAAAATTAAGCTGGTCCATAGAATGAAATTCGTAACCTTACTCCATTATGCTTTCCACTATGCATATCTACAACATAAATTTCGATAGTGGAGGGATGTGTTGGAAAACACTAAGAATCGGTGGGTGATGCATTTAATGGTTTCTTAACTACCTTGGTAGTGGATTGTTTGGTGGCTGCTTTCATGGCCAGATTGCACGTGAAGTGTCCTGGACCTTTGGTGACCACGTAATGGGAGATTCGTCGGGTTGTGCAAGAGTGGCATGGTAAGATCCCAGTTGGATCTCCAAGCTGGCTGTGAGCTAAACGTTGGAGGATGTGGTAATAACAGTCATAAATGAGATTGTGATTGTAAAATATTTGTGTCTCGGTGGCTTGTTCTCCGTCGTTGATCTTGGTTTTTGGGTTTAATCAAACCCCAGCATTGAAATGCTCCATTACTCCAAACTTAGTTCATTTTGCGAATAAGGTGGGGAGGCTGACAGGCTCTCGACCATTTAGGGTTTTGTTGGAGGTTCTTTCAGGGTTTTGAAACCCATACCTCGCTATAATAGTGTTTCTCAGTGGTTCTTGTCATTGCACAGGTTTCGTTTTGAAGGTGAAGCTCATTCATGCAGTTTTCTTATGAAACGAGGTAATGCTATGGTTTACAAGTTCAGAGGAGAAAGCAACAGTTGTGTCTGTACAGGGTTTGTAATCTCCTTGGAATCGAAGCTGGGACTTCCTACTTTTACATTCTATGTTAAAGAGCCCGGTGTATGCAACCGGGCTTCCACAACTCACAGGTGACGTAATATTATCACACAGTTTTGTAAAAATAATTATCGTTGCTTTTTAACACATGATTTTAAATTTTTAACCATTTGTTGCATCACTTTTGAATGACAGGTGATACTCTTTCTCGGCAATGGTTATAGCTTGAAAAGGATGGTGATGGCTTCTATCTAAACTCCGAGTGAGCCTCAGAGACATCTCATGGTTATCCAGAACCACGGGGGACTTGTTACTCTGCGCGTTTTGCTTATTTTTAGCAGTGAGTTGGTAGTTTATGCATAGATTTCATTCTGAATTTTTAATGAGGTTTTTAGACCTTGGTTGTATTAATACTTGAACCATAAGGCATTTTCGTTTCAAGGTGCACGACCCTTGAGCTACGGCTGACATTGGCTTCATGATGTTTCATCTTGACTCGCTGTATGTTGGTGTTTTGTGAAGAAATAAAATAGAGGTTTTTTTCGAAATACTCGTTTGATAATGAAATATTTATTTTCTAAGAAATGTTTACAAAAATTGTTTGTTGAGAAACTAACTTTAGGTTTTTAACCGAGCAGTTGTGGGGTTTGGACCCTTAACCTGTAACTCATATTTTCTTAACAAAATCATGACTTTGCATAGGTTGTTACTATGGATAAAATGTTTATCAGTTGTAAAAGTATTCGGCTCTTCAAAAGTTAGGTCTGGAGTTATCAAAATATTTGGGCAAAGCTCATTTTCTGTTCATAAGGAAATGTAGGGTTTTTGGTTGTGCTTTCCAGGCCGTAATGCTAGTTGTAAACCCTATGTAGGGATCCCCATTTTGGGTTCCCCAAAAAGTACATACTTCCACGGAATTTGAACATATAAGTATAATTAATTTCAGAACTTCCAGTACGATTTTTCAGAAGAAGATATAGAGGCCACATATCTAGTTCTATTTATTGCAGTACATCAATGTCAATAAATAAAACTATATACCCAGATTTATTCGTTCCACCATAAGAGTTAGCAAAATAAATAAAATAAATACTTCAAACCAGTTTTCGACGGTTGGTCCAGCAAATCGATGGAGTCCTCGAAGTGGTTTCTTCATGATCCAATCCAATTTCCTAACGAAGTACCGAGTGACCCCTCGATTGACCTCCCTACCGTATTGGGGTTACTCTCCTTCACCCCGAACCCCCGAGCTAATGGGGTCGTAAGAACACACAAGCTAGCCTCCCGAAAGGATCTCCCAATCCCCGTTCTGGCTAATCCCAACTCCAAGGATCATAACATACTCCAAGATTATGATGACCATCCAGCATTAGGGAGGAAGAGATGTCTTTCTCTCCTTCTCATCCCTCATTATATAGCAAAATCCTGTCTGCCATGTGTCTGTCCATGCACATATTTAATTTAATTTAATATTTTAATTTACATTATTCTCAAATACATGTGTCTCAATGTTTTCAAAGTGCACCTAATTACCTAAATCAGTGGGAGTTAAGTGTAGGAGAGTTCTAC
The DNA here is from genome assembly GCA_027924585.1 of Larix kaempferi. Classification (NCBI taxonomy): domain Eukaryota; kingdom Viridiplantae; phylum Streptophyta; class Pinopsida; order Pinales; family Pinaceae; genus Larix; species Larix kaempferi. Next base: position 1,934,571 of record BSBM01000590.1, read on the forward strand.
TCCTCTTTTGTTTCTCAAATAGTTTACTAAAAACCTTTTTAGTAAAATAAAAATTAAAAAAAAAAAATTGTTATTTTTATTTAGTTGGTAATTAAATTTATAAAAGACAAATGTTTCTTTTATTAAATAACATCTAATATAAATATTCTCTTTAGTTCTTTTTATCTTTTACTAGAATATTCTCACTTGAAGTTAACTCCTATTACTATTCAAATCTAATAGAACTTTCATAGGAATTTCTAGTTTTTAGTTCTTATTCTATTCCTTCAATAGAGTAGATAAATAAAATAGTTTAGACTAAACTAAAAAGTTTTATTTTAAACAAAAGAATAATGAATAAAGTTTTATGGTATTTGTCTTCTTAATTTAAAGTCACCTGAATTTATTTTTGATGAGTTTTCGATTTCTTTATTTTAAATAACAATTATCTTTCTCTTGTCTAGGTGCCTCTTCGGCAAGCCCATCTAATAGTTTCATTTATTCCTTCTTATGGGGAGTACTGCGTAGCGACCGGGAACCGTTACCTCGATCTCTCAACTACGCTCCTTGGAGACTAAGGGATGTTGAGGGATAAGGATCTCCTTATTGCATGCCCCTCAACTCATCGTACGCGACCAAATCATTATGGCCTTGCCCGTACGACATACGCTTCCCCGGGTGAGTTGAAACGGCTTCACCCATGCGTAGATTGCTAATCCAGGGTCGACAGTCGGTCGTCGTACCCCTATGTGTTCTTTCCGTTCTTACGACCCCTAAATTTCCATTGTGGGTCAGTCGGTAAATTGTCTTACCTGCAACTGCACACACTCAAGCGCACATTAGTAGCGCTGCACTATAAAATATTTCATCATCCATCATAATATCTCAGTCAGTCGAGCATATATTTCATTCGTCATTTTCTCTCAATCAATAAATCATATCTGTCATTCATCATTCTATCTCAATCAATCATCATTCGTTTCGTAAATTCGCAAATCATTAAGTAGAGCATTCATTTATTAAATAAAGTATCAATTTCTATAACTATTGTTCACTGTGTCATTTTCGTTTGTCATTTGTCGTCAATAAAATGATCATGTGTTCCTCAGTCATTCAAACATTTCAAATATTCAAAAGACCATTCTACTAAATTTTATCTGGTCGGGTCACTTGGCAAGTGTCCTCAAGTCTATGGTCAGTCAAGGTACCGAGGCAGGCATTTCATACACCCCCTCTTATAAGAACTTCGTCCCGAAGTTAACTTTTGTTCTAGTAATTTTGATGCTATATATATATATATATATTTTTATTTTTATTTTTTGTTTCCCATTTTCATCATCTTGTCATTCTCTTCTACTTTTCTCCAACAATCAAGGCCATAAGCACAAGCGGTTCTAATCAATAGTTTTCCTTTTTCATCCAACATGGTTCCAATACATCTTCAGGAACTCAATTGTAATTTCGTGAGGGAGACTAAGGGATGTTGAGGGATAAGGCTCTCCTTATTGCGCGCCCCTCAACTCATCATACGTGACCAAATCATTATGGACTTGCCTGTACGGCATACGCTTCCCCGGGTGAGATGAAACGGCTTCACCCGTGCGTGGATTGCTAATCCAGGGTCGACAGTCAGTCATCGTACCCCTATGTGTTATTTCTATTCTTACGACCCCTAAATTTCCATTGTGGGTCAGTCGGTGAATCGTCTTACCTGCGACTGCACACACTCAAGCGCACATTAGTAGCGCTGCACTATAAAATATTTCATCATCCATCATAATATCTCAGTCAGTCAAGCATATATTTCATTCATCATTTTCTCTCAATCAATAAATCATATCTATCATTCATCATTCTATCTCAATCAATCATCATTTGTTTCATAAATTCGCAAATCATTAAGCAGAGCATTCATTTATTAAATAAAGTATCAATTTCTATAACTGTTGTTCACTATGTCGTTTTCATTTATCATTTGTCGTCAAGCAAATGATCATGTGTTCCTCAGTCATTCAAACATTTCAAATATTCAAAAGACCATTTTACTAAAGTTTATCCAGTCGGGTCACTTGGCAAGTGTCCTCAAGTCTATGGTCAGTCAAGGTACCGAGGAGGGCATTACACCCTACTATAAATATTTACTATGTTGATTTTGCTAAGGGTTTAACTCCCTATCGTGTTCTTCTCTTGTTTTTGTAGAATGAAAAGAATTAAAAAAATAATGAAAAAAGTTAAATACTATTTAGTATTAGGGTTTGACCCTTAAGCTATTCATGGATTTTGAAAAGATATATGTATCCTATGTTTTGTTTGGATAACAATAGTGATAAGATAATTCGATAAAGAATACTTCGCTTTACGAGTATGATAATAGAAATTCTCTGCTATAATAATACTTAGGTCATTGATAAGAGATTTATTGTAGGGTTTCAATGTTGACAGTAATGAGACGTCACACCTATTTTGACATGTTTCTAAGATATATATATAAAGTTTACTACGAGCAATGTTAGTATTTATGCAGGGAGATTTGATTTAATCTAAAAGAGGCTCTGTGGAATTTATTTGGTTTTACGAACTATTACTGCTATAGTTTTGAAAAGAAAATACTTATAATACCATTTCTGTTTATAATAATGATAGGATTTGGTTTATTGTATTTTATGTTTATAATTCAGGATGCTGAGTTTAAATTAACAATACTACAGTATTGAAATGACATGGCCCTATTTATAAGATGAATCATTTGATCTTATCCATTTCGTATATTCATTCTGATCTACTCTAATTATCCTTACCTGTACTAGAGTACGACATTTAGAAATAATGTGTGGAAAAATACAGGAAAGAAATTTTCATTCAATCATATTCTATATCATTCAATCTGCCTTCTATTTTATCAGCTATTTTGGTCAGTTAAAATAAATAAACTTGTAGAGCTGTAATATTAAAAAAAATACATTTTGTCTAATCTAATAATTGAAATTAATATATATAACGGCATTTAGATCAATAATACGGTTTGAATGGGATTAAATAAGATAACCCAAGTTGAACCTGGAAACTGTAGAAGAAGAAACAAACAGCCAAAGGAGCCCGTTCCACCCAACCAATCTCCTGAAGACAGCTAATCTACTTGTCTTAGGACCCCCGAGCATGTTCACTGAACCACTAGGGAGAAGATGATGTGTGGAATAATGGAATAAATTCCCTTGCAACTCAGCAGTAGTACTTAGTAGTAGCACCTCCTTCCTTTAGAAATATTGACCTCAGCAATGTGGCTGCACTAGTTCAGAATGCAGTCTTATTTCACTCAAACACTTCTAACTTTCCCCTCATCAAATCTCTTATGCAAGAAATTATCACAAGGTAAGACTGAACAACCCCCTGCTGAATTTGATGGATAGATAAATAGCATGCCTAGGTCTTTTGGTCAGTTTATTTCAGTAAATGAGCCACCTGCTCAGTTCCACTTTCTTGGGGAACATGAATAAAAAAAGTAGGGAAGTTGCCCCTTCCAACAGTTAGAAGTAATTTGAGGATGCTGCCAAGTGTCAATTTCCTCTCCACCATAGTCCATTCCCCCTAGTGGGTCAGTGAACACTCATTCAACCCTTTGGATATTTGTCTCCACTTTTATTTATAAATAATAAAATATTCAAAGTAATTAATTACAGTCATCCATGACCCCACTTAGTCAATAGTCATAAAACTTTACAATAAAATTAAAACATGATGTTTTCTCAATAATATAAAATGTCTAGAACTTGGGTATGTGACAAACACCCCCTCCTAAGTTCAACATCGTCCTTGATGTTTATTTATTCATCATCCTCTTGTTCCTCCTGGAACAACATTGGATATGCCACCCGCATATTACTTTCCAATTCCCAAGTAGCTTCGTCTGGACTAAGGTGCTTCCACTGCACCTTAACCTATCCAATTATATGATTACGAAGCAAAATTTCCCTCTTGTCGAGGATACAGTCCAGTTCCACCAGAAAATCTCCTTCTGGTTCCACCTGTACATCATTCCAATTAATCACATGAGTAGTATCATGCACGTACTTTTTTAAAAGAGAGATGTGAAATACATTATGTACTTTAAGATTTGGTAGCAATGCCAACTGGTATGCCACTGGTCCTACCCTGGACAAGATTTCAAAGGGTCCACAATACCTTGGTGCTAATTTAGCACAGCTTCCTAGTCTTAGGGAACTTTTCTTAGGTTTTACCGTGAGGAACACATGTTCACCAACCTGAAACTCTTTTTGAGTTATTTTTAGATCTGCCTGACTTTTCTATCTATCTTCTGCAATTTTCAAATTGCCTTGAACCTGTTTCACGGTTAGTTCCAATTCTCTTAACAAATCAGGTCCTAACATTAACCTGTCAATAGGATTACTCCAAGAGATAGGAGTATTGCATTTTCTGCCATATAAAATTTCAAAGGGATTCAGCTTTGCTGAAGCTTGATAATGGTTATTACAAGTAAATTAAGCAAGATTTAAATAATCCTCCCATTTACCTAGCTGATCTCTAACATACATTCTTAGCATGTCCTCAAGAATTTGATTAACTCTTTCAGCCTGCCCATCTGTTTGTGGGTGAAATGATGTACTGAAATTCAAAGTAGTATCTAAACCTTTAAATAAATATTTCCAGAAATTTCCTGTAAACTTTGAGTCTCTATCAGAAATGATAACTTTCGGAATACCATGCAAACGAAAAATCTACTTCATAAAGATTTCAGCAATGTTAGCAGCCTTGTGAGTTGTCTTAACAGGTATGAAGTGGGAAGCTTTGTTGAGGTTGTCCACAACCACCATGATGGAATCATTATGTTTCTGATTTTTAGGTAATCTAATAATAAAATAAATACTAATTATGTCCCACTTCCAATCTGGAATAGGTAGTGGCTGCAACAATCCAGCTGGGTGTTGGTTTTCAGCCTTTACTTGTTGACACTCTATACACTTTTCATACATGGCCAAAAATAATCTTTTCGCAGCATAGTTATCATCTTTTGGTAACCATGGTGTGCTGAGTATGGAATTTTATGCAATTCATTCAAAATCAGCAACTTAATTTCAGCAACATTAGGAACCTAAAGTCTATTTTTATACAGCAGTAACCCTCTTTCGTTAATTATGTAATCTTTTATACAATTTTCAGCATTATCATCAGCAATTTTAGTGAGTAAATTCTAATATTTTATATCCATTCCGATTCTTTCCTTAATCTAATTTTCTAGATCAATTTTATAAGTGTTGATTGCTGAAACAAAACTTACTTTTGAATTTCTTCTTAATGCATCAACAACCTTATTTTCCTTTCCTTTTATGTGCTGAATCTCGAAATCATACTCGCTAAGGAAAGATAGCCACTTAGCTTGCCTTGCGTTCAGATTCGGTTGATCCAACAAGTATTTTAACCCTTTGTTATCTGTCATTAAGATAAATTTTCTTCCAATTAAATGTTGTCGCCACATTTTTAAAGCATGTATTACAACAACCAACTCTAGGTCGTAACTTGCATAGTTCTTTTCATGAATATTTAACTTCCGAGACTCATATGCAACTGCTTGACCTTCTTGTGTTAAGACCCCACCAAGTCCGTCATTGCACGCATCCGCACATACAATGAAATCCTTGTTAGGATTAACAATTTTTAAAATAGGTGTTGTTGTTAATAACTCTTTTAGTTTCTTAAAACTTTCTTCACATTTTTTATCCCATACAAATTTCTTACCTTTCTTTTGTAAAGATGTTATAGGATTTGCTATCCTAGAAAAGCCTTCGATAAACTTACGATAGTAACCTGTGATTCCCATAAAAGATCGTATGCCAGTAACGTCTTTTGGAGCAGGCCATTCATTAATTGCTTTTATCTTGTCTGGGTCTACTGCAATCCCATCCTCGGATATCACATGCCCCAAGTACTGAATTTTATCTTTGCAAAAATCACATTTGCTGAACTTAGCGTACAGTTGGTGTTCCCTTAACACTTGTAAAATTATCTTTAAATGTTCATCATGTTCCTCTTTTGTCTTAGAATAAATAAGAATATCATCAATAAGAACAACTACAAATTTATCCAAGTGCTTATGTAATACGTTGTTCATTAAACACATAAAGACTGCTGGAGTGTTATTCAGCCCGAAAGGCATAACCACGAACTCGTAGTGTCCATAACGAGTTCGGAACGCAATCTTAAAGATCTCCTCATCCTTAATTCAGACCTGGTGGTACCCCAACCTTAATTCTATTTTAGAGAATATCGTTGCACCGTGCAGTTGATCAAACAGATCGTCAATGCGGGGCAGAGGATACCTGTTCTTTATGGTCATTTTATTAAGCTGACGATAATCTATGCATAAACGCATAGTTCCGTCCTTTTTAACAAAAATTACAGGTGCTCCCCATGGACACACACTGGTCTTATATATTTTTTATCAATCAATTCTTTAAGTTGTGACTTAAGTTCATTAAGCTCTAGAATATTCATTTTGTAAGGAGCCTTTGATTTTGGTACCGCTCCTGGTACTAACTCAATGGTGAAATCGAGTTCCCTTTTCGGAGGTAGTCTTGGAATTTCTTCTGGGAATACATCAAAAAATTCCTTAAGAATGGATATGTCTTCCAGCTTTAACTTATCTTCATTAGTGGATTGTTCATTATTAATTACATTTACAACAAATAACTGACACCCCTTTCTAACAGCCTTCTTAACTTGTAATGTAGAAATTTTCCTAACAAATATCTTTCTAGGAATCCCTTTTACCGTCACAGTTTCAAATGCATCATTTAAACAAGTAAAAGTCTTTTCAAAGCAATTTAATACAACTCTATGCTTTTCTAACCAGTCCATTCCAATTAGAACGTCATAAGAACCTAAAGGTAACACATTCAGTTTAACACAAGTCCTAAACTAATTCATCAGCAATTCACATTCTTTTACATAATCAGTCACGTTTCTTTTCGTGCCAGTAGCTAATTGAACCAACCATGATTTATCAAACTTCTCTACTTTCAGCTTGCAACATTTAACTAAATCAGGTGAAAGATAGTTAAGACTTGCTCCTGGATCAATCAAAATAGAAACAGGTTTATCTTATAACATACCTTCCACTTCAACCATGGAAGTTTGATGATTAGCTTGTCTATTCTCCAAAGCTGCGTTTATCCTGAGCATTTCTCTTGCTAAGTCACCAACAGTAGCCTCCTCCTGTATAGTATGGATGTTGTTAAGAGCCTTCTTTATGACTGGATAGTTTGATGCATAGTGAGGTCCCTGACATTCCCAACACTTAACAGGTTCTTTATGTTCGTTATTTTTAACAAAATTTTTAGGTGGTTCACTTTTCCTTGCAGCTGTAAATTTTGACTGTGTATTACTTGCTGCGTTATTTCCTGAAAACTTCCTGTTAGAATAATTACATGAATTATTATTACCGAAATTACGAGTAAAAGAAAACTGCTTCTTCCTTTGCTCAAAGTTGTTAGGTCTTTTTTATTTTCAGCTTGGTATGCCTTCTCTTCTCTTATTTTGTTCAAAACAGATATTTTCCTTTCTCATGGCCTCTTCAAGAGTTCGAGGACTATCATATTCAATTATGTCTTCTATGTGAGAGGGAAAACAGCTTAGAAACCTCTGTACCTTGGGATTTTCTTCAACAAAATAAGGCACATACCTTAATAAATTCATAAACTTGCTGCACAACTCTCTCATATCCATGGAACCCAGCTTTAACTCATAAAACTCCTTAGCTCATTCCTCATAATACTGTTCTGATAGAAATTTTATTTTAAAGTACTTCTTAAAATTACTCCAATTTACACTTTTCTCTTTTAAACCTTTAACTCTTTTCAGATCTTGCCACCTGATGTATGCCTTCCTAGTTAAATTATAAATTGTAATTTTAGTTTTTAGGTGACTTGAGTAATTATAGATCCGGAAATACTTATTCATCCCGGACAGCCATGCTTCAGTTGTCTCACTCTTTTCTGTTTCTCCATTAAAAGTTGGAGGGTTGATCTTTTTAAACTCGCCAGAAATTTCTTTGTAGGGCCTGTACTTCTTTTTCTTAGTGTAGCAGTCACTGTCACTACTATCACTAGAGTACCTATGCTTTTTCCTGTGTGCCCTTTCATCAGATTCAGAAGATGAACTGCTAATCAGTTAATTTTATCTTTTTATCCTTACGTTGATAGGACATTGTTTCAGAATCAACATTATTTGTTGTTTCGTTATCTTGATCATTTTTATGAAGATTATTTAGCAGGATGTGATTCAATTCCTCTTGAGCTTTGAGGATTCGTTCGTTTTCTTCCTTAACTGTTTTTATCTCAATCTTTAAATCTTTTACAGTCCTTAATAATTCAGATGAATTATCATTCAATTTGACAAATAAATTTTATGTATTTATGTGTCCTCATTCATTATTTAGATGTTCGTTATTAAGGGACCTGTCCTCAGCCGACTCTGTTGGTCCTTCCATACCTGCAGAATCAAATTATAAATGTTGAAACTGAAAAAAAAAAAAAAAAAAATCAGTAATTTGTAATTCTGTTATAGATTTTCATTTGCGCGCATGAGCCACTTCAAGCCTAGTATTTGAACCGCGCTCTGATACCACATGTAACATCCCCAAAAATTCATTAAAATTTAAAATTTTCAAGTAGCATTAACTGTTTACTAATGCGGTGTAGAAGTAATAAATGTTAACTTAACATACCGACGCGTTCTTAAATAAAACAACTTTAATGACAACAACTACAATAATTGTCGTAAAGTCTAATGGTTTATGTTTCTCATAATCAATTATTTGTTTTTTGTTTCTGCTATCTTTAATTAGTGAAATGAAATGTCGTAAAGTAATGTGTCATCATTTAGCTGTCTGGATGTTATGAAATTGCAAACTACCTTGAATATTTACTGTTCTGAAATCATATCATAAATTCTTTGATGATGATTTGGTTCTAGAGACTAACTGTTTGTTCTAATGACGTGAAGGGGTCCTTGAATTGCCACGAGGCTTAATTAGCTATTGCTGGCTAATGCTCCTAAATTCTTTGGAAATGGACAGGTAAGACAGGGAAAATCCAATAGCAACCTTCATAAGTGTTTTCGGTGTAATTAACAACACTATAGTGGTCTTTTACGTTATCAATACGAAAATGTAGAAGAATGCCTACTCTACAAAACTACTCAGGTAATATGTTGACGTCATTTGATCACCTTGGTTATATCGTAACTATAAAAGATTGCTATGTAATGAAGTTGTGTATTACCAATCTCTAGCTCTCTTATGACAATGATATAGATAAAAATTGCATAGTTTGTACATTATGAAATTTCTTCCACAACTCATGAATAGGACCATGTAATAACTTCCTAATTCAAAGGATCGATTTAATACTTATTTTGAGTATTAATTTATAGTTTTTATAAAACTATATACATTGACTTATGATGCCCATATATAGTCTATATGCATAAACCTTATGTGGAAGAAATGATATCCATTAAGCCTATGTGCAAATAGTATATAATTGAACTATAAAACATGAATATATGTTTCGGAAAAGCTGTATGCTTGAACCTTACCTTATGCTTTGATTTGGAATAAAATTAAGCTAGTCCATAGAATGACATTCATAACCTTACTCCACTATGCTTTCCGCTATGCAGATCTACAACATAAATTTCGATAGTGGAGGGATGTGTTGGAAAACACTAAGAATCGGTGGGTGATGCATTTAATGGCTTCTTAACTGCCTTGTAGTGGATTGTTTGGTGGCTTCTTTCGTGGCTAGATTGCACGTGAAGTGTCCTGGACCTTTGGTGACCACGTAATGGGAGATTCGTCGGGTTGTGCAAGAGTGGCATGGTAAAATCTCAGTTGGATATCCCAGCTGGTCGTGAGCTAAACGTTGGAGGCTGTGGTAATAACTGCCATAAATGAGATTGTGATTGTAAAATATTTGTGTCTCGGTGGCTTGTTCTCCGTCGTTGATATGGTGTTGATCTCGGTTTTTTGGTTTAATGAAACCGCAACATTGAAATGCTCCATTACTCCAAACTCGGTTCATTTTGCGAATAAGGTGGGGAGGTCGACAGACTCTCGACCCTTTAGGGTTTTGTTGGAGGTTCTTTCAGGGTTTTGAAACCCAGACCTCACTATAACAGTGTTTCTCAGTGGTTCTTGTTAGTGCACAAGTTTCGTTTTGAAGGTGAAGCTCGTTCATGCAGTTTTCTTTTGAACCGAGGTAATGCTATGGTTTACAAGTTCAAAGGTGAAAGCAACAGTTGTGTCTGTACAGGATTTGTACTCTACTTGGAATCGAAGGTGGGACTTCTTACTTTTATGGTCTGTGTTAAAGATCCCGTTGTATGTAACCGTGCTTCCACAACTCGCAGGTGATGTAATATTATCACACAATTTTGTAAAAATAATTATCGTTGCTTTTTAACATATGATTTTAAATTTTTAACCATTCATTGCATCACTTTTGAATTACAGGTGATACTCTTTCTCGGCAATGGTTACAACTTGAAAAGGATGGTGACGGCTTTTGCCTGAACTTCTGGTAAGCCTCGAAGACATCTCATGGTTATCTAGAACCATGGGGGACTTGTTATTGCGCACATTTTGCTTCTTTTTAGCAGTGAGTTGGTAGTTTATGAATAGCTTTCGTCCCGAATTTTTAATGAGGTTTTTAGATCTTGTTTGTATTAATACTTGATCCATAAGGAATTTTTGTTTCAAGGTCCACAACCCTTGAGCTACGGCTCACATTGGCTTCACAATGTTTCGTCTTGACTCACTGTATGTTGGTTTTTTTTGAAGAAATAAAATAGACGTTGTTTTTGATATACTCGTTTGATAATGAAATCTTTATTTGTTAAGAAATGTTTATAGAAATGGTTTGTTGGGAAACTAACTTCCGGTTTGTAACCGAGTAGTTGTGGGGTTTGGACCCTTAACCTGTAACTCGTATTTTCTTAACGAAATCATGAGTTTGCATAGGTTTTTACTATGGATAAAATGTTTATCAGTTGTAAAAGTATTCGTCTCTTCAGAAGTTAGGTCTGGAGTTTATCGAAATCTTTGGGCAAAGCTCGTTTTCTGTTCATAAGGAAATGTAGGTTTTTTGGTTGTGCTTTCCAGGCCATAAGGCTAGTTGTAAACCCTACTATAAATATTTACTATGTTGATTTTGCTAAGGGTTTAACTCCCTATCGTGTTCTACTCTTGTTTTTGTAGAACGAAAAGAATTATAAAAAATAATGAAAAAGTTAAATACTATTTAGTATTAGGGTTTGACTCTTAAGCTATTCGTGGATTTTGAATTATACATATCCTATGTTTTCTTTGGATAACAATAGTGATAAGATAATTCGATAAAGAATACTTCGTTTTACGAGTATGATAATAGAAATTCTCTTCTGTAATAATACTTAGGTCATTGATAAGAGATTTATTGCAGGGTTTCAATGTTGACAGTAATGAGATGTCACACCTATTTTGACATGTTTCTAAGATATATATATATAAAGTTCACTGCGAGCAATGTTTGTATTTATGCAGGGAGATTTGATAATCTAAAAGAGGCTCTGTAGAATTTATTTGGTTTTACGAACTATTACTGCTATAGTTTTGAAAAGAAAATACTTAGAATGCCATTTCTATTTATAATAATGATAGGATTTGGTTTATTGTATTTTCTGTTTATAATTTAGGATGTTGAGTTTAAATTAACAATACTATAGTATTGAAATGAAATGGCCCTATTTATAAGATGAATCATTTGATCTTATCCATTTCATATATTCATTCTGATCTACTCTAATTATCCTTTCCTGTACTACACTACAACATTTAGAAATAATGCTTGGAAAAATACAAGAAATAAATTTTCATTCAATCTGCCTTCTATTTTATCATCTATTTTGGTCAGTTAAAATAAATAAACTTGCAGCGCTGTAATATTAACAAAAATACATTTCTTCTAATCTAATAATTGAAATTAATATATATAACGGCATTTAGATAAATAATACGGTTTGAACAAAATTAAATAAGATAACACAAGTTGAACCTGGAAACTATAGAAGAAGAAACAAATAGCCAAAGGAGCCTATTCCACCCAACCAATCTCCTAAAGACAGCCAAGCTACTTGTCTTAGGACCCCTGAGCCTATTCACTGAACCACTAGGGCGAAGATGATGTGTGGAATAATGGAATAAATTCCCTTGCAACTCAGCAATAGTACTTAGCAGTAGCACCTCCTTCCTTTAGCAATATTGAACTCAGCAATGTGGCTGCACTAGTTCAGAATGCAGTCTTATTTCACTCAAACACATCTAACTTTCCCCTCATCAAATCTCTTGTGCTAAGAAATTATCACAAGGTAAGAATGAACAGCCCCTTGCTGAATTTGATGGATAGATAAATAGTATGCCTAGGTCTTTTGGTCAGTTTATTTCAGTAAATGAGCCACCTGCTCAGTTCCACTTTCTTGGGAAACATGACCACAAAAGTAGGGAATTTTCCCCCTGCAACAGTTAGAAGTGAGTTGAGGATGCTGCCAAGTGTCAATTTGCTCTCCACCACAGTCCATTCCCTCTAGTGGGTCAGTGAACACTCAATCAACAGTCTCCTTTGCATATTTGTCTCCACTTTTATTTATAAATAATAAAATATTCAAAGTAATTAATTATAGTCATCCATGACCCCACTTGGTCAATAGTCATAAAAATTTACAATACAATTAAAACATAATGTTTTCTCAATAATATAAAATGTCTAGAACTTGGGTATGTGACAGGTGGTCCATGAATTCTTTTCATAATTAATATTAGACCACATCAAGTGCCAAGATAATGATCCGATACTATTGTAATGTCCATTTTTAAGAATTTTATTAAAAGGACCAATTTTTCACTTTTTCCCCAAATTCGACCTTTGACTAGTTTTGATGCATAGTTCTACAATTTGCCCCAAATGCTCCCAAATATTTTGAGAATGGATGATGTTAGAACATAAATATGTTTTTAATGGATGTTTTTGGACATTTTAAATACTTCTGCAAATCCTCTTTCAATTTTGGCCAATGTACGAAACTTTACTAGTAATTTCCCTTTGACTAGTATTGGTCTATAGGTCTCCAATTGGCTCCAAATGCCTCTAAATATTCAATGAAGGTGTATGAATGATATTTGTACTTGATCATGATGTTCATGGATGATTTATGACCATAAAAATACTTCTGCAAACTTTTTTAAGATTCTGGACAAAGTATGGAATTTAACTAGCAATTTGGGGTTCAAATCCCCCCAGGGTAAGTACTGAAAATGACTCTCCAAATGCCTCCAAACTCACTTGAAATTCTGAAAAGATGTAGGGGATGTCTGAAGTACATTATTTAGGTCTCATGTGAATCATTAATCAATTATTAAGTTTGTTCTAACCTTCTCCCAAACAATAGCAAAAATCATTAGTTTGACCTTGGGGGAAATAGCATGAAATCTTCTTCAAATAAAATAAAACTGAGCAAGATGGCTCCAAATGATTAAGTGTTGAACATGAAACTTGTAATACTCATAAATGGAAGTCCATACATCATAAATATATCAGATAAATATTCTTCCATTCGAAATCATCATCAATACATTGGCATACATCAATCTAGTGGGGGAATGGTCATTGTTTTCTCATTAATAATCCATTTTACATATAACCACTTGGTATTTCGACCTGAAACTTTTTGGAGATGAAGAAAAGAGTATATTAATCATATTACAACATAAATAGATCATGAGAATCTCTCCCAAAGAGTACAAGAGCTCACAAAAAATGCCCTCCCTCAAGGGTCAAGAATATGCCATCAAAACTGGAAATGGTTGAGAGAGTGTGTTGCACTAGAAGAAACCATGAGCTTCCATGTATCTTACACCTGCAAATAAACACTCCATTAAAGCTACAAATGAAAGGTCTGAATGGACTTTCCAATTACCAACTTGGATGGGAATCTTTCACCCTCGAAATTGGCTAAGGCAAGAAACTAGTCATCCACTAGCTCTCCCTCTTCACAAATGCAATTGCAAATTTCTCAAATGATCAAAATTTGGTTTCATTCTTTGTTATTGACATTTATAAACTTCTAATTTCCTCCATGGGTCGAATTCCTTCCAAGAGATTTATGTCGACTCAAGTTGGGAAGAGATTCCAAGGAACGCCACTTATACAACAATTCCTAGTCTTCCACTTCCACCAAATCACATGTGGAAGCATATTAGCTGTCCTAACTCCCTTGAGAGCCCTCTTGGAGGCTATTTTAGCCCTGACATGTCATATATGTCATATTTCAGCCTTCAGGTCTGATTTGTGTCATAGGTGTCATAGCATCTTCATCATTGTTGTCATAGAGCTAGGGAATCTAGCCCAAGTGTCTCACTAGCTCCAAATTGCCTCTTCCTCTTCCATGGAAGTTACTCTTCCTCTACATTTCGTCCTTGGGTGAGTCATGCAATGAATAATACCTTTTTAACTCCCCCAAGTATGTTACCATTCACCTTGAATTCGAATTGGTGAGAGAATGATGCCAAGTGTAGTGGAGAGATCTAGCCATATGTGGGTCCCCCTTCCTCCATGTGTCTTCATGATCAAATGCCACTTTTATTTTCACTTGTATATATTTATTTAGCTCCTTTATTAAATATTTATGCCATCCTAATGTTCAAACATCATTTATTATTCCCCTTATTCCAAATCCCAAAGCTTCCACCCCAAACCTAGGAAACTAGTAATTTTCCTCCTTGGCAATTATTTGACCCTTAGCATCAATTTGACAAACTCTGATGAATATGTCCAATGTGCTTATGCCATTGTGACCCAATGCCAATTTGGGACATGACAAACAATCAGTTCAAATATATTTGACAATAAAGGCAGAATATATGGTTGTTGCTGAACCAATGAAAGAGATAGTCTTGCTCAGGAATATACTTGAAGATTTGCAGGAGAAACAAGAGAACTCCACACCCTTATTGATCAAAAACACTTATGTAATCAAGTTGGCCAAGAATCCCAAATTCCATGATCAAACCAAGAACATCAACACGAAGTACCATTTGATTTGACATCATGTAGAGGACAAGACAGTTCATCTACGACATTGTTCCACGAACGAGAAAATTGCAGACATATTCACTAAAGCACTTGGACAAGAAAAGTTTGAAAGGTTTAGAAACATGCTCATACTTATAAACACCCCTTCGGATTAAGGGGGGATGTTGGAAACCTAATCCTACAAGATTATGTTTCCATAAGTAATTTTGTAAATATTGTAAATACCTTTCAGTTTAACAAAAAGAATATGGAGAGTCTCCTTGGACTCCAATGGACCTCTTGGAAGTTGAATCCTAAGAGACAATCCCAATGTATAAATAAAGGTTTTTGATCAATGAAAAATTAGCAGTGGATTTATTCCTCTCTGCCACTCAATAATACAAGCAATTTTCACTATAGCATTGTTCCATCTGGGGATCCTCGTGAGATTTATCTCTTTGGATGTGATCCACTTAAATTCAATGCAACCCATGAGATTATTTAACAACTTCATATAAAAATGTGTGAAAGTACTACATGATATTTTGGCGTATATCCTCAATAAAGATAAATTTATGGTCTTGATAGAATATATGAAAAAACAACCTTGCAAATTCAGATAACAATTCAATGACCTAACAAAAAACTTGTGTGAGACTATGCATCCACATGTAGTTATCAAACATATATGTTGAAGATATGTACCTTCAAATCAGTTAAAATATGGTTGCAATATCACAAGGGATGAATTAAGAATTTTAAACTAATTTCTATTAAAACATTAGTAATATGTAACTTGAAAATTATGGTGATCATGTTCCTTGAGACTCGTTGACTCACAAACACCCCTTCGAAATAAGGAGGAAATGTTGGAAACCTAATCCATAGGTTTCATGTAAATATTGTAAAAATTGGTTTATTCAATTACATGTGAATCACAGGTACCTTTGAAATGAAAAGGCCAAAGGTCAACCTTGGTTGCATAAGTAAGACATTTCTCAATGAAATATCATTCCTGGGAGTTATTCCACATCACTATATGTTGAAAGCTCAGATAAAGAGTTATTCCACATCACTAGAGCCCTTTCATATAACTACCAATATAATTTAAAGCATAAACAAATAGAACCCAAATTCCATTAACACAACTTAATCTCTGTTATTGTAACTTCAATGAGCGCTACTCCCTTATTGATCAACAACAATTCTGTAATCAAGTTGGGCAGGAATCCTAGATTCCATGATCGAACCAAGCACATAAACACAAAGTACCATTTGATTTGATATCATGTAGAGGCCAAGACAGATCATCTACGACATTGTTGTTGATTAAAGTTGTCATTGATGCCAACAGTGCATTGTAAGGGTTTGTTGAGTCTTGGTGCCCCTTGTGGATCCCCTGAGGGTTAGTGCTTGGCTTGTGGTTGTCTGTGTCAAGAGGAGACCTTTTGACTTTGTCCAAGCCCAAGCTTGATGCCCTTGAAGGCCTTGGGACAATGCCAAAATCCCTGGCTACCCATTAACTTGGTTAAGTACCCCTAAGTTGCATCTTGGTCCCATTGAGTCCATTGTTGTACCCCTTGCTCCTGGTTGTCTTTTGGTTGATGATCTATGTGCTACTTGTACTTGATGTGGTCCTTTTGTTGATTGATGGTTGGATGATGTGGTATTTTGTTCCTTGGAGCCCACACACTTGCCCTTACACTTTTGCATATGTTGAAGCTTGGTTGATGATGATATCCTTGGGTTTTGAACCCACACTTGATGGTCCTTGGAATTTGATGTCATAGAAATCCATGTTCTTGACAGGTACAAATGACCCATTCTGTAGTCATTTGTTGAAAATGGTATACTTGATATGCCCTTGATTGAAGACCGTCGAGATGCACACACGTAGCCACAATAGAGTTGGCCATAAGCCCATAACTTTGTTAAAGCACTTGCACTTGATGATATGAAGTCCTTGCTTGATGATCATAGTCAAAGAAGCTCTTGCTTGTTGGTCCTTAGCCTACAAAAGCGTTGAAGAAGTCCTTATGTTCATAACCTTTGAAGCGCTCTAGTCATGCCTTGAAGCCCATATACCAGTGATCACATTGACCATGCACTTGACATATGAATGAAGAAGCCCTTGGTCAAAATAATGATTCCCTTAAACCCTTGGGCCCTCATATTGGCCATAAGCCCACAAGGTTGTTGAAGAAGCCCTCATGAAGTCCATGATGTGGAAATGAATCCCATAAAACCCTCATGCATGTGAGTTAAGCCCTTACCATTGGTTCAAATGGCATAAGATCTTGGTAAAAAAAAAAACCCTAGCATTTAACTTGAATTACAAATGGTCCTATGTAGAAGCCCCTTTTAAAAATCATTAAATAATGAATTAAGTCACTTTAGTATTTTTGTGAACAAAGTTAACCTACTAGAAGTGAAGTCGGTGGGCATAAATACTAAAAAATAAAGTTTTTAAATGTTTAAAATATCCCATTACAAGTCAGCCTGGTAAAATAATTTAAATTAGTTTTTTATAAAATCTAACTATAAGTCGGCCAGCCTTTAATTTAAAATTTAAATCAACCTTCAACTAGGTCGGCCCAAAAAAAAAATATTTTTTGGGGGAAAATGTGTATAAATTCCAGTCAACGCCCTCATTCATCTGTGTGATTTTCAGTGCTGGTTTTTTAGCTCTAAATTTCGAGTACAATGATTGTGACAGCCGCAGGAGTAGCAGGTGATCTCTGAGTTCTAAGTTCTGAGTTTTTACATGGTCTGAAATTTGAGGGGAATGAACTGTGACAGCCAAGCTCTGATTTTCTGATTTTCTGTCATCTTTGAGGAAATTTGGTGGTAAAGGAAAGGTTACTATAGCAGCAGGGAGCAGCAAGTACATTACACTTCTTTTATTTTTTTGGAAAAATCAGTGAGCTACAACAGAGATATTTTCCTGTCTGTTTTGAGGAGACCATAGTCCTAATCTCCACCAGTCACAAGTCTGAGTTGTTGAAGGAGTTAGGTCACAATTTTATAAAGTTTGCAGCAGTCCAAGGTTTGTGAAGTTGCTTACACTAGCCTGCCTTCTTTGCAAGGTATGTTAGTATACATTGGTATGATAGTGACTACACAGTAGCATACTGTGATATGATGACTTGGTATGATAACTACAAAGTGATACATGCATGAGACATTTACACAATGATATGGTATGCATGCCTAGTGATAAGCTAAACTAGCAACACGAAATGGTTACAAAGTATGATCAGTAATGATATATTTACACAGTGATGAAATATTTACACAGTGATGATATATTTACACAGTAATGATATATATGCTTAGTACACAGTGGTATGCTAAGTTTACACAGTATGTATGTTTAGTCTACACAGAGACATATACTTAGTGAAATGCACAATAAAACATATATTCTCAGTGATGATAGTACACATTGAACCAATGAGCATACATTGATATGCTAGGTGGTTACTTATGATGTACATGTTCAGTGATAAATTATACAATGCTCAGCTTGTATACACAGCGATAGTACCTATGCTCAGTGTTTTATACAGTGTTATGATATGAACAATGTTGACTCAGTAGTGCACATTAATTTATATAGCAGTGACACATATGTAGTGATGTTTGATGATGCCTACATGTATGCTCAACTTGATTACACAGTGATATGATGTTTACACAGTGATGAGCTAGAAATGTTACACAGTGATGTGCTAGAGATGTTACACAGTGATGTGCTAGAGATGTTACACAGTAATATGCTCAGTAGTGTGTATGATCAGTAATGGACATAGGATTATATATGCTCAGAGATGTATGCAGTGATATATAGAAATAATGATGCAATGATAAACAGTGGTAATAAGCAGCAAGTACATTGATTCAGACGAGTACGTTACATGAGCAGATTCCTTAACTCGGATTGGCTAAGTTGTATGAGTAGTTGGCTTGACTCAGGTTGATTGAGTCTGTTATACAGTTGGTTAGACTCAGATTGATCGAGTCAGATGATGGGAGCAATAGATTGATTGGTGCAGACGGATTGATTGGTCAGTTGATGAGTAGTGTGGCACAGTTGTGATGAGCATTGGTCCGTTGATATGCAGTGACATTGGTTGTGCAGTGTGGTACAGGTGTTGGTTAACAGGTCCACAAGATCAGTGCGGTTGTGATTCAGTAGTATCTATCTTCATATCAGGGTGGCAGGACAGGGCAAGGAAATCTAGGGAGCTAAGGCTTCCTTCAGGTTGTAGCCTGTAAATCAGGGGGTTGTAGCCTACTTCCAGTTATAGCTGGAGAATTGAAGTCTTTATAGCAAAGGGGGTTGTTGCCTCCTTCCAGTTGTTGCTGGTAAATTATTATTATAAAGGCTTCCATGGTTTTTCCCCCGGGACTTGGGTTTCCACGTAAAAATCTTGTGTATTGTGTTTTGCTATGCTTCCTATGTGATGATGATATGATGACATATGATGATGAGCTATAATTGCTAATAATGATGATGATATAATGATAATGTGATAATGCATTAATGAATGATGTACTCTGCATAAGATTGAACAAGCTGTTGTTGATTGTTAAAGTTTAAAAAGTAATAAAATTTATACACACTGTTCACCCCCCCCCTCTTAGTGTGCTCGGTGTGTCCAACAATTGTTCCACGAATGAGAAAATTGGAGACATCTTCACCAAAGCACTTGGACAAGAAAATTTTGAAAGGTTTAGAAACATCCACATACTTATAAATACCCCTTCAGATTAAAGGGGGGAATGTTGGAACCCTAATCCTACAGGATTAGGGTTCCATAAGTAATTTTGTAAATATTGTAAATACCTTTCTGTTTAATAAAAAGAAGATGGAGAGTCTCCTAGGACTCCAACGGACCTCTTGGAAGCCGAATCCTACTTGAGACAAACCCAATGTATAAATACAGGTTTTTGATCAATGAAAAATTAACAGTGGAGTTATTCCTCTAAGGTTGCCACTCAATAATACAAATAATTTTCACTATATCATTGTTCCATCTAGGGATCCTCGTGAGATGTATCTCTTTGGATGTGATCCACTTAAATTCAATGCAACCCATGAGATTATTTAATAACTTCATATAAAAATTTGTTAAAGTACTACATGATATTTTGGTGTATATCCTCAATAAAGATAAATTTATTGTCTTGATAGAATATATGAAAAAACAACCTTGCAATTCAAATAACAATTCAATGACCTCACAAAAAACTTGTGTGAGACTATGCATCCACATGTAGCTATCAAACATATATGTTGAAGATATGTATCGTCAAATCGGTTAAAATATGGTTGCAATATCACAAGGGATGAATTAAGAATTTTAAACTAATTTCTATTAAAGCATTAGTAATATGTAACTGTAAATTGTGGTGATCATGCCTTGAGAATTGTTGACTCACAAACACCCCTTCGAATTAAGGAGGAAATGTTGGAAACCTAATCCATAGGTTTCATGTAAATATTGCAAAATTAGTTTATTCAGTTACATGTGAATTACATGTACCTTTGAAACCAGAAGGCCAAAGGTCAACCTTGGTTGCATAAGTAAGACATTTCTCAATGAAATATCATTCATGGGAGTTATTCCACATCAATATATGTTGAAAGCTCAAATAAAGGGGTAGTAAAATAAAATAATGGCATTTACTAACTATTAAATTTATGTATCAATAACATATTACATTGCCCTTTGACGTTTATAAAGACATTTCATCTTCACTTTCAAGTTTTTATTTTCATGAATTAAATATCAATAGGTTGTAAGATGACAACCCTTTGTTTCCAATGATGTGGAATGATCCTCGCATTGTAATTGACGAGCAAATTTTTTTAAAATGTTTTTTTGCAGAGGAAATGATTTAATGCTCTTTTATGATGGGATAGAAAGGTCTTACAAGACAATGAAGGCTTTAAATTGCAAGCAATTATATTTGTTGATTGAATAATCCTTAGTGAGCATCTTGATGATCTAGTGAGCAAAATATTCTACCTCCAGTCTCCAAACTAGATTGGAAGAATAATAATTTGTAGATTAGAAGAATAATAATTTTGATAGAAAAAAAGAATAATAATTTTGACTCAACATTTCTAGAATAAGGTCTTGCATATAATATTTAAAAAAAAAAACTAAATTCCAAAATAAATTTACAATATTAAATAGATATGCTTAGAGGTTGAATATTTATTAAACATAATGAGTGTTTTTTTTCCTCGGAAAAAAAGTCGTAATTTTATTATCAGAAGATACAAAATTACATTCTGCAGATATATGGAGAGCATAAGCTACTCCATACATTGTCACATATGAGTGGGTATAGTAAATGAGCTCGGGAACAAACCCTCATTGCACAGAAATAGATTCGTCATAACCGAAACCCTAAACATAATGAGTGTTAAAGTGGAGAGTCTTGTAATTATTCAACCTCCCTTGGAGAGTTTAAGCCATTATGTGTTATTATATAGAAGATTAAAAAAAGGACTTGCACTTAGAAAACACACTATCTTGCAATTCAATTTGAAGGGGTTGTTAGCATTGAGTTAGTACAAACATTGTTATTTATGTTATCAACTAATTTATTCATATGCAACTTTTTTATTTTATTGCAAGTATATGCTATTTATTGTTGTGGATTATTGTTTCTTTCAATTTCATATGTTTATTACCATATGCTCATTAACTTGGTTTTGAGACAAAGGTGGAACTAGGATGTCCATGGCTATGTTGTAGGGCTATTTGATCTCTCATATTGTATGAGTTGTGATTTGTGTAATATCACATTTCAATTTCAATTTTACTTTTTAAACGTTCCTAGTACTAGGATTCACTTTTTGTATTTACTTCAAAAGTCTTGCAAAATTTGCAACATAAATATAAAATCATAAAACCATAAAAATGAATCCAATGGGAGGATCCATCAATTAAGGTGGGAACCACACTTTGAGAATTTTATCCCAATGGATCTATGTGCATTGGCAAGGGTAAAAGTACTACATCTACAAGTTCTTGGCCATACCTAGAGCTACTACATTCACATGGGTGAAAACTCTTTGAACATTCACATGAGTGAAAACTCATTGTTCAAGGTCCATCTGGGATACAAATTTATCAATAAATTGAAACCTCTACCCTCTATTTTCTTAAACTTGAGTTTACTAGTGTTATGGTGTTGCAGAAATTTTCATAGAAGTACACATTCTCACAAAATATTCACTGAAACCTTATTATCATTATGCTACCAAAGTTATCCTTGATATCATCACTTCATAAGAGGAAAAATTGCTAAAATTGTAGTTGAATCAAAGAGAAAGCTCTATTTAAGGAAAGAACCCCCAAAGAAAGTATGGAACACTACCCTCAAAACTCTTCAAGATGAACTTCTCATTTTGTTTATAGCTTTGAATATTGGTGATAATACAAAGATCTCATTTTCTTATCTCCCAAATAGCTTATTATTGTTTGCATGCATTTTTAATGGATTTTTGTGCTGAATGATTATAAAATTCACATGGGTAAGAAATAGTCAAATTACTTTGCTTCTTGTCATGTTTGGAGGACCATTGAAAGGTTGAATCTCTATCTAGATCCTCTATCTAGATCTTTCCTCTCGCTCAACATCAAGATTGCCAATTATGCAAGTTCTCCAAGCTTTGCTTCACTTTTCTTTATTCACTAATGTGACTTGTTTACTTGGTTGAGGATAGAGAAAGTTACACTTTCCTTTTAAGTTTTCATCGGTGTAACTTGTTTCCTTGCCTAGGGATAGAGAAAGGTAGTTTCATTCTTTCTTTTTTTCTCTCTGCACTAATAATCCAAAACTTTGTAGAGCACTAATTTAGTCAACCTCTGCACAAACTGTCCAACAACACACCATTCATTAGATTACATAGAGTTCTGCCAAAGGCATCCAACCATGTCATGTGTAAAGCTTATTGCTAAAAGATGCAATATTGAAATATTAACTGAGATTTCCCTATAACATAAACTAGCCTTCTAGCTAGGAGGGGTCCCAAAGCACTTTGCTCCTATAGTAACGGTTAACAATACTAGTTTCATAAACCTCCCCCCTCATCCCAAGCATCCCTAACCAAGTTTTGCATTTTTATGATCCCTTACAAATAATTTTGAGAGGGAAAACCTACCAAGGTGTTTCTTTGCCTCTATATCAATGAATTCCTATACATTGCTCGCAGTATTGCCAATCAATTCCCTACAATAGGAATTGTATGCATTCTACAAGCCGACAACTACTTGACTCATATTTCCCATTCTCTGCAAATTGGTTCCTACTTTCTTAAGAGTTTTAGATATTATCATGATCCAAACTAAAATAGGCATTTCTTAATACAAACACTACTTGTATTGCAAACTATTTTCTACTTTGTCAAGAGTTTTGGATACTATCTTGATCCAAAATAAAAGACACGTTTCCTAATATAAATAATAATTTGTATTACAAACTATTAATAGACCTCAAGATACAAAATATACAGGGTTCTCAGTGAGGATTAGTTATCATAAAAACCAACTTAAGGAAGCTTAGATAACTTGAAGATTTCCACTATGGAATAGTTGAGTAAACATTTCCACCATCTTCGTGTAGGGAAGAATGGTGTTCTTTCTACCTGAAGATCATGGAAACCTTATTTCAAAATTCAAAAAGCAGTACATCGCTTTTGTTGAAAAGTCACCTATCCCTACATTAATTCTATTCTGATACATGTAACTGTCAGTATCAAAACAAAGAGCATGTTTTGAATGGAAAAACAATAAAGTTAGAACAAGAAAGTTCAGATCACCAACCAAAAAAAGGACAGGAGAAGCATTCTCAATCTGGGTACACTCTTAGACATCAATTCAAGTGAGTTAAAACATTCTCAATTTGGGAACACTCTTCGACATCAATTCAAGCGAGTTACTTTGACAAATACACTGAGGCAAGCTTTCCACATTGAATCTTCATGCCAAGAAAGGGTTATGGCAGTCTTTCATGCAAGGACATGATCAAACATCAAAACCTTGTCGTCAAAACCTTGTAAGAAGCTTGTCATATGCGGTTTGAGATCTAAGACATAATGCTGATATTTAAGTCCAAAACACATTATACTAGAGCCCTTTCATGTAACTATCAAGATACCATAAAGCATAAACAAATAGAACTCAAATTCTATTGACGCAACTTAATCTCTGTTATTGCAACTTCAATGAATCTCTAAGAACTTCAACCTGTGATTCCATTCCCTAAGTTTGCTGAGCTTTTCACAAGATACAAATGTCATGCATTTATAATTAATACTTACCCGTCTTCACATCCATGCAGAACTTTTTTCTTTGTTAATAGAACTGGAAAAAATAGCTCTGCAACCGCCACACATTATGTGCATATTTTCTTTATTAACATTTCATATACAAGGTTGAGTGCCTCACTTTGTATATATATAGTAAATAGGCGCTTCATACATCACATAAAATAATACCAATGTATTTGTAAGAATTCCTTGTATGACATTTTGAAAAATAGATTAATAATAAATTGCAATTGACATAAAAGCAAACAAACTTCAAAAGCGTGCCTCTACTCTGAAATTCGGCTCTCCAGAATGTGATTTTATGGTGTTTAAAGGGCCTGTGCCTGAAGTAATCCATTTCTGATCTGCTCAGCAACATCACGAACTGCACCAGGTCCATGGGGGATGAATACTGCTGATGACTTTGATGATGCTCCTATCTCTTTCATTGTATCGAAATACTGTGTAACCAAGACCATGTCCATTACCTCTCTTGCAGTTGTCCCAGGCACATTGTCTGAGAAAGCAAGTACACTTTCCCTAAGGCCATCCACAATTGCTTGCCGTTGACGAGCAATACCCAATCCAGATAAATACTTTGCTTCTGCTTCACCTTCTGCTCGTTTGATTTGCAAGATTTTCTCTGCCTCAGCTTTGTCATTTGTTGCTACCCTCATTCTCGCGGCTGAAATCAAAATTCAGATCACTAATTATGAGAGTAAGATGGAAGATAATGTGAAAGAGAAGTGAGAAAAAATTAAACGATTAACTTAAGAATATACAAAAATGCAAGTTCATGACACATGTTTTCGCGAGGTTAACTTTTAAGAAGATATCACTTTAAAGCAAATACAGCTTATCAAGTTTTGATCCCTGCTATCAAATGATGATAAATCTGTACCAGCGAGCTATCCATAAATACACAAACATACCAGAGAACCTCTTTAAATAAAAGAGATCACACTGTTCCCCAAAGAGCAACTAATACTTTATTTTAACAGCAAGAAATTAACTTTGATGTACTTGCAAATAAATAATTCCATTATGACTTCAATATTGCAGAGAATTCTTGCCTGCATTTATTTCATTCATTGCTCTCTTCACACTTTCATCAGGCTCTATATCAACAATGAGAGTTTGCACTATCTGAAATCCATAGTTTGTCATAACCTGTATCCAAATAGAAGACATGATTGTGGAGAACACTAAAAACTTCTTTTAACAAAAACAGAACAAAACCGTCCACAAAATCAAGAAAAACAATTCAATGACCTTAGAAGATGTGAATGATTTACAGGCATTTTCCCCACTGAATATGAAGCAATAAATATGCAAGTATTTTTGAGTTGGTATTTAACCTCAAAATAAAAGCATAGGCCAAACATGAAATGAATTTCACTGCTTTACCTTTTCAAGTTCCTGTTCAACAGCTTTAGCAACATGATTCTTTTGCTCAAAAAATTCATCCAAGTCCATCTTTGGGACGCTTGCCCGAATGACTGTACATGAAAAGATGCACATGAGCTCAAATAGTAGTGCAACAGTTGTGTGAAACCAGAAAGGTCTCGCAACAATGGAGAACCCAAACTGTATATTACTATATATAGAGTCATCATATTGACTAACTGCTTATTTAACCTCAATTTACGCCTCAGTTAACAAGTTTTCTTCTTTCAATCAAAGCTTAGAAACCATTGTTTCTGATCTATGTCTAGGATCTATCTTTGCAAAATATATGAAGCATAACAAACAAATTCAAATATTTATTGTTAATCCTTCTTAACGATGGTCATTCCATTCTATCTGCTTTAGCGAATTAGAAAATGGAAACTTTTAACTAATCCAGAACAGAATATAAGTATGAATGTTCAGGAAAGTCACAAACACAGATTAGTGGATACAAATTGCCATAGTTTCCTAGTAAGATGACAAGGCATATATGGATCTTCTCAATTCTGTAAGCAGGCTAAATTTATAATGTGAACAGAATCAAGTTTGCGGCCCGCAGCATAAGCTTGGGACTATGTTCGTAGGAATGGTTCTGAAATCTACCATCAAAGACATAAGCTTGGATCTGCTCCCTTGTATTGCTAAGCTTATAAAAAGCATCCATTGCTTTCTCTAAAATGGCACGGTATTGCACAGATGCAACTACAGTCACAAATACATTATCCTGCAACAATAAAAGTTATCAATGCAAGATCGCTTTGAATTAAAAATAAAATAAAAAGAAGATAGATATTAAAAGTCATCAATGCAAGATCACTTTGAATTAAAAATAAAATAAAAAGAAGATAGATATTCACTTTACTGTAGACACTCAAAATGTCTTAGGATATTGCATTTTAAAGTACTTCCAAAATGAAAACAAACTCATTAATAGCATGCTTATAAAGATAAAAAACACATAGAGTTGCCTCTTCTTTTACAATATAGCTGTGCCATAGAATAGAAACAAACTACTTACCTTTGTCTTCGTCTCACATCGCACATCCAGTTTTTGTACCCGTAAGGAAAGATGACCTCCAATTTTTTGCCCAAAAATCCATGGAAGGCAATGGCATCCTGGCTCAAGAACTTCATTAAAGCGTCCAAATGTCTCCTTCATAGCCACTTCTGACTGCTCCACTTGTATACAGCAGCATGACTGCCCCATTTTATTTATTCCTGTACCTGCTTGATAATTAGACCCGATTGTCCTAAAGCATTAAAATAATTTCTATAAGCAAACAGAAAACTGGCAAATGGAATCTGAAAGATGGCAATTTAAATATGAAGCACTGCAGCCCTAGCACCTTGACCAATAAACTGGAAAACCAACTTGTAGCAGCATCTTTTGTTAAGAGGAGTTACATCCTGCTCAGTTTTCACGTATTATGCATTTGTTGAATGGATGTATTTTAAGTTAATTTCATATAAATCAAGTACATCACTATAAATGATAAGGGCAAAAAATTACCATTTTTTTTAACATTATGTGCTTGGCTTGAAGAGCAATGGACAAGAAGATGAATTTCTTTTTCAGTTAGCCATACAGAACCAACTTTATCATGAGATGCAACAAATTAAATAATTATTTCATAAAATCAGCCAGCTTCCTTTTTATCTCCACAAAATATACACTGAGAATCTCAACTATTTTAATGGGGGTATATGGGACATTGCTATGCTTAATCCAAATAGCCTACAGACCTTTAATATTCTATCCTGTATATGCCCAACCCAATGGCAGGGGAAGCTTGAACCAAACTCTTACAAGCACTTGGGAAAACCCAAGAAAATACTAAAGGACACAACCGAGAACGATCAACAACAAATCAATTGAAATCTGTGTCAACTTCTTTCCTTTTAGATCTTGTTTGTTGCACCCATACCCATACGTGAACCCACAGACCCTAGTAACTATATTGATGTCCAAGCATCCATATTTACATAGATCCAAGAGTACAAAAGCTATATAATTATACATAGAGAGTGCATACTATCCATGTTTAAGTCAATGACCAACCTTGACGGCAACTGAAAAGATTTATGGGTAATGAGAAATAAGGATGCATCTCTTAGTTAAGATGTAAGACTATATGGCTGCACCCATGTTTGTTAATTTCAGATCATGGTAAGCAGATTCTGCACTTCAAAAAACACCGTAAACATTGGAAAATTAAAAATGACAACTCTTATCAAAACTGTAAATTTTGAATGTCAGATTTTACAAACACACAGATAACTGAACATCATTGCAGCACCAATCACATTTCTATCTATTAACTCAGAAAATAGAAATCTCAATACCTCAAAGCTCAACTGTCAAACTCACTTAAACGTATAAATGGTCTACCCTCTCTCTCCTCTATAGAAGAGATGTCTAGGGTTACAATGCATGTAAACAGAGTACATACTAAGTGGATGCTTAATATGACTGTGTCAAAAGTAAAACCCTAATCACCTTGGATACAGTGCCCAGTATGTACGAGTAATTTGCCTAGAATAACATACCCACCACCCGTGAAGTAAAGCGCCTCACTGTCTTGGAACTCCTGCTCTCGTAGAACAGCACTTAACTCAAGAGAATAAAGAGCCTAAACTAGAACAAAAAAACACTTCTAAATAAGGAAAACTTGAAAAGCCATCACTTTAAAGATAACAACTCTAAAACTAGCACTTGCATGCATGCACCTCTACTTCTAATTGTCTGTAACAAATGTTGCACCCTCAGTAAACCTTCTATGCTGTGATTTTAACCATGCACCAACCACATCCACTGCAATATGCACAGGAATCGAGGATGCACTAATTCTGCCAAGTGCACCAATCTGCTAAAGCTGCTGAAGAATCTTCTCTTGTTGAAGATTACTCTGGTAGGGAATCTGCTACTGATGTTGATGAAGAACAGTGACTAAGGAAACAGGTAAAACTAACACTCCCTCCTTGCAAGAAAAGTGTTCACCACCAAACCAAATCTCCCCTTCAACATCTCAAAAATTTGAGTAATTCCTTTGCTCAAGTAAGACTTCATTAGCAACTGCATGCTCAGAATCAATCACTGATTCCATAGTGGGATTTGGAACCGTCTCCCAGACATCAGATTGCTCTATTATGGCATCCAACCATACCTATTCTTCAGCTGCTTCTTTACAACTGGAAGGTTTTGTCATATGAATATAAGTCTTCAATGCAACATGAGTTGGAAACTTCTTAGGAGGATTACTCACCTGAAATGTAGCTTTAGGTGCTCCCACTCTTTCCTATGCCTCTTGCAATGTTTGGGTAAGCCATCTCGGTTTCCTGATTGAACTGGATGGTACTGGAGAATCTGTTACTTCACCTGAACCTTGCTGATCTAAACCTGATTTCTACTCTTTTGCAGATCATTTTTTGGGACAGCAAGTTTTTCTCCCTCCTCAACCCCTGTTGAAGGCTCCTAATACTTAGAGGACCATGTATCCTCATTAAAGTTCACATCTTGTCTTACCACTGCCTTCTGTTGTGATGGAAGATAGATCTGGTAAGTCTTGGAGGACTCAATATATCCAATAAAGATACTTTTCATGCTAGAAGGTTCAAGCCTAGAACTCTTCTCATCAGGAATATGAGTGTACACAAGACAACCAAAAACTTGAAAGTATGATACTTGTGGTTTCTCACCAGTAAAAGCTTCTTCTGGTGTCTTGTCCTTCAATATCCTGTGAGAACATATGTTCAGAATTTATACAATTGTATCGCATGCTTCTGCCCAAAGATACATGGGAAGATCAAAATCAAGAATCATAGTAGCTTTGGTTGTCTCTAAGATGGACCAGTTCTTGCTCTCAACAACTCCATTTTTTTGAGAATTGTAAGGTGCTATCAGCTCCCTCTTGATCCCTACTTTCTTGTGAAAGGCATCAAAATCCTTGGAGGTGTACTCTCTTCCATTGTCAGATTTGAGTGCCTTAATCTTCTTACCTATCTAATTCCCCACAAGAGTTTTAAACTCTTGGAACTTACTAAAGACTTCATCCTTGGTATTCAAAAAGTAAATCTAAGATTTCCTAGAGGAATCATCAATGAAAGAAACATAATAAATGTTACCTGTCAAAGAAGTTGAATTTAGAGGTCCACAAACATCTGAATGGATCAAATCAATAATCCCTCTTGATCTATGCCCATTGCTTGGGAAAGCAATTTTGGCATGCTTGTTGGGTGCACAACCCTTGCATGCTCTATCTTCCCGATCTTGAAGTTTGCTAGTCCTTGCACCATGTCCTTCAAGTGAGGTAATGCTGCATAGAACAGGTGGTCATATCTCTTGTGCCAAAGATCAGATAATTTGTCATTGCCATGCACCAAAGCCCCATGCTTGATCAAATCAGCAAGCAACCCATAAATGCCCACCTTCTCAAATACCTTTGGCCAAAATCCGACCATGATCCTAGTTGCAATCTCTGATAATAATGTGTTGATTATCAAACTCAACCACAAATCTAAGATCCACCATGGTTAACACTAAAATAAGATTCTTCATTAAATCAAGAACATATAAGACATCATCAATCTCAAGAACATTAGCTAGTGGCATACCAAAAGAGATTGAACCCATCTTTGAAATTGGATATGTGGCATCATCGCCCCGCATGTTAGCCTCTTGCTCCTAGAGTCAACTAAAAAAATGCCTTCTTGTTGAAGGTCATGTATCTAGATCATCCCCTACCCACATACCACTCTACACAAAGACAGTGTTAGTGGAAAGGAAAGAAACCATGGAGAAGGTTGTCTCAAGCTTCGACAACCCATCCACTTCTGTTGAAGCTTTTACTCCTTGCAAACTACTTCTATTGTTGATACTTTCCCTTCCCCTTCTTCTCTGAACTCTAAGAAGAATAGTGGCCCATCTTGTGGTACTTGATGCATTTCTTGTGATTCAAATCTTTCTTTCCTTCTTTCCTTGTTTCGACGACAACAAAAGTCCTCCTTCTTCTAACACCTCTCAAGTCCTCCTTTCCTAATCTTCCTAATGAGGGCAAGGTTCTAGATTTCCTTTGATCTAATTGAAACTGTCTCCCTTCAATGAGACCCTTAAAGAGTTGCTAATTTAGATTCTAGGATAGGGCTTACCCTTCCAATAGGCAAACTTCCACTCCCAAATAACAATAGTAGGATGCTCTAGTGAGACTACGAGATACACTACAGATCAACTCTTCATGTAGTACTTTGGGGCAGTCCTCTATCACAAGTTTCTTCCCTTCAGCTTCGAATGGTAGGAAAGACACATCTTCAAAGGTGGATGCCTCACAGGAGTGAGGACCATAGTGTTTCCCCCTCATCCTCTATAGTTAGATCTAACAAACACTGAGGCACATCCCCTTCCCCTTGTGGATACCAAGGCATCCCTCCAAGGTGTGTTATTTGTCGCCCTCAGTGGTTCATGTATCACTTCGGTTTTCACATTAGCACACTTTCATTTCCAAATGCTAGACTTTAGATCCTAGGTTATATCTTCTTTCTACGTTATTATATAGGAGTTATCCTATGGTCCCCCTGTGTATTGATACTTTTGTACTTGAAAGTCCCATCGACCTATTGTGGTCATTTGTTAAACATCAATAAAATAATCTTATATAACTTTGTTTCTTCTTGGATGAAATCATCCAAGAACATCTCAAAGGTGGGTAGCTTCTCACAAGAACAAACACCACAAACAATAGCTTCCTAGGATGAAGACAACATGTTTAATGACATGGGCACCAAGTCCTCAATCTCCACCTTCACCTCAATAGTAGTGAGCTGATTTCAAAGCTCAGTGATCTTCATAAGGCAACTGGCCAGTGTGTCTATACTTACTTCTGTGTGGCAGTGAGCTTGTTCTTCAGCATCACTTTGCAAGAAATATTCACTCTGATACAAAGTGATCAAGGCATTATACATATCCTAAGCCAACTTCTTCTCACATGATCAAATGGTCCTTCATGGAATCAAGGATGATTTTCTTAGCTTTGGTTGCCCTTTTGTTGTGTTTGGCCAAATACATGGGATTGGTAGGGACTGTAACAGTGTAACCTTCTCAACAAAATGCCAAA
This sequence comes from Larix kaempferi, assembly GCA_027924585.1. Taxonomy (NCBI): domain Eukaryota; kingdom Viridiplantae; phylum Streptophyta; class Pinopsida; order Pinales; family Pinaceae; genus Larix; species Larix kaempferi. The sequence continues at coordinate 1,966,553 of BSBM01000590.1, forward strand.
GATCAACCTCCCCCAACAACATCTAAATTCTGCACTTCCAAGGAGTGAAGTTCGCAGTGCCTTCTAACCCATCACACTCTCTAAGACCTATACTGGCCATCCTTGTAACTGCTATAACACACCCAACCAAACAAATCAGCTGGAGTAGATCAGATCAGCAACTCATCTAAGGTGCGGCGCTCCTCTCCAATCACTAGAGCACTTAAGGCATCACACCCAACAACCTCTGACAGGTCTGGAACACTTCAATCACTAAAGACTCTTGGGCATCACACCTACTAAAATCTTCTGACAAATCCCTCTCACAGGCAGCAGTCATATCCATTCTTGGAAGATTTCAGAAAGCATGCTCTGATACCACGTTAATTTCAGATCATGGTAAGCAGATTCTGCACTTTGAATAACAAACACTAAACACTAGGAAACTTCAAACTGATAACTGCTATCAAAACTGTATATTCTGAATGCTAAATTCTGCAAACACGGACAACTGAACATTATTTCAGCAAAGCAACTATTGTAGCACCAGTCACTGCTCTGTTTATTAACTCAGAAAACAGAACTTACAATAGCTCAAAATCAAACTGTCAAACTCACTCAAATCTCTAAATCTCTAAGACACATATCAATGGTCTGCCATATCTCTCCTTTATAGAATTGGAGAGGTCTAGGGATACATTGCATGCAAACATACTAAGTAATCTCCTCCTATGACTGTCAAAACCCCTAATCACCTAGGATAATGCACCCAGTTTGTATGAGTAATTTGCCTAGAATAACACACCACTGCCACTTAAATATGGAACTCGTGCCCTCCTAGAATAGATCAACTACCATATAAGGCACTCTTCCTAAAACTGGAAATTCCCTCTAACCATGTGCCTAGTCTTAATCTGGAAAACAATTCTAGCACTGTGTTTTTTCTAAATTAAGAACAGCACTTAACTCCAGAGAATAAAGAGCCTAAACTAAAACAAAACAAACACTTCTAAATAAGGAAAAACTATAGTCTAAAGATAGCAACTCTAAAATTGGCTCATGCATTCACCTCTACCTCTAACTGTCTGTAACTACTGCTGTACCATCACTGAAGCTTCTATGCTGCTCTTTCAACCATGCACCCACCCCATCAACTACAATCCGCACAGGGATCGAGGCTGCACTAACACCGCCGAGTGCAACAATCCACAACTGCTGCAGAAGAATATACTGCAGCAGAATCTGCTGCAGAAGAATATACTGCAGCAGAATCTGCTGCTAAAGAATATAACGCTGAGGAATCTTCTGTAGCTGCTGAAGGAGAACAGTGACCGAGGCAATAGTTAAAACTAACAATCTTCAGAACATATAGTCCAAGAATATAAGTGGATATTAAATATTCCACTACAAAAGAAAGGCACTTTGCCTCCAGCTCATTCTCTAAGGACCTTCTTGGTAACGTCCTTCATAATTATCGAAAAAAATTGTGAATCAAACATAAATTTGAATCGTGAGTAAGAATCCATAGGCAACATAATCTGAGTAGACAACACATGGAAAAGCATATGAGCACAACATGGGTATTTCTTCAAAACATATAATTTTATCATAGATGTGTCGTAGGTGGAACTAGCATAGAAGAAGACATTACTTCTCAACAACTTGTTTACGCTGCCAAGTTGTTTACGAGTCAACAACTTAGACCTCTATATTCTAAGTTCCAATGAAATATGCAGGTCCATACCAACACCCAAATTGATATGTTTTCTAATCCCCACTTTTTTCAATAGTTTACCAAACACGAAAGATCTCTATCTTTCAGAAACACTAAGATCGTTTCTTTAAGAAAAGGCTATGCATGCCCACTTATCACTTTACAAAACAATAGGGTCAAATTATCATCTTACTTACCAAGATGCTTTTTTAAAACGATTCCCATAACCATTACAGTAAATAAATGTTAAAACATATATTGTAACTAAGATGTATTCAAACATTGAATTAGGATCTGAGTATCAAAATAGACCACTGGAGTTTGTGAGGTGTGCAGGTTCCATGCTTTTCAAAGAACTCGATATTTACCCATAGAGTATCTAGCCAATCTGTCTACCATCATATACAGGAGGAATTCCCAACAATACAGGATATACTTGCATGTATCTAGTATTCATAATTATCAGAACCAGTGCCCAACGGTGTTCCCCTTCAAAGAAAAGAAACTGGATTGTGCATGTGAAAGGCAGTTTCCTATCATCTTCACCTATGTCCTCATATAATGGATACAGAATGTTAGTGTAAAATTCAGTTGCTCGCAAAGACCGTACGTTAAAGCTTTCACAATACCATAGCCTTCCTTGAAGAAGATAATTGGAGATGTTAATATCAACTTCATATTTTCAGGCCTGGCAATATCTTAACCATCAGAGTAGTGGAAAGATGGCGGGAAAGATCACTAACAATAAATATCTTTCACTGCAGTATTTAATGTTGTTGTTGGGATGTGAATTGTTGGATTATTCATTAAATCAGATCCAACTGTTCCCATTTTGATAGTCATAGCATTAAATGCTGCACTGTCGAGTGCTCAGATCCAACTGTTCACATTTAGATAGTCATAGCATGCACGCTTATTATTTGCTAATAGTAATTGTCCACCATATTTCAAGACTCTCAAAGACTTGAAAAGGATGAAAGCTCTTACCTGAAGCCTAACAAAGCTGTCAAGATGGGATAGAGAATGATGCACAGGTCTGATCAGATGCCAAAAACCTGCTAATAGCACATACACGACCTGCTAATAGCACATACACGACCTGAAATATGTGCGCTGAATTGATACCCAAAAAAATGTCAACTGGAACAGATGATTTTGATATTATCTTATAGACACAACAAATATTTTGATATATTATTTTGGAACAAAAGATTTTGTATGATCTTATGGGCTGGTTTCCGCGCTTCCTTTACAGCGACGGAATAATTTATTGAATTCTATGAACATTCCCAGCGCGAGCATTTTCCTAAATATTATCAAACAAGAACAAGAATTACCTGAATTTTGACGGCAACTTGGTTGAATTTGTCAGAATCCAATGGAAGGCTGGTTTCTGCGCTTTCCTTTACAGCGACGGAATAGGGATAGCACACATAATCTTTCCTGGGAGAGGTTTTTCTTTAAAAAAACTCTCTATGTTGCGTGGCCTGTAAACCTGTTTTTTAATATTAAAAATAGAAGACATTGTTGCGTGTTTTTTATTAGCCAATATTATTCAACAATATTATTAGCATCGCACTAAAGGGATAATTGGCACTCAAATCTGGTTATAAAAACGGGTGGTGTGGGATAATTGGCACTCAAATCTGGTTATAAAAACGGGTGGTGTGGGATAATTGGCACTCAAATCTGGTTATAAAAACGGGAATGGTAGTTCCATTTCATTTATTGTTGAATTATGCCATAAAACAGTGTTTTTAGGGATTTTGGTCTATTTTAACATGATTTAAATTATGGAAATTCCAAAAAAATAACTAGAAAAGATGGAACTAAAATTTTCCATCTTCTGCAAAGGCAATTTGAATGCCAATTATCACGCCCCTATTAAAATATGAAAAAATTGATGTTTTGACTCATTATTATTTACATCAGAGTATCTTTCATTATATTTAGGATTTAATATTAAAAAAATTAAATATAACTGGAATTATATTGAGTCATATGGAACTCTTAATTTTGTATATTTTTATTAAAATTAAAAATTAATTATAGATTTTGTATTTAAAAAAATTATTGATTTAATTTTTTTATATATTATATTATAGGTGTATATCTATCGTTACGAAGTCAAACTGTTTTGATTTTTATTAGTTTCTGAAGTTTTGTAAATTAATATATTTATTTTAATATTTTAAAAAATAAAAAAATATATTTTTAAATATTTAAAATTTAATTTTCTGTTTTGTGATTAAATTAGTTTTATCTGGTTTGAAACAAATTTGTTAAACATAAAAAATTAAACTCCAATAATATATTTTGCTCCAAAACTAGATCACAAAAATTCAATAGCTATTAATAAATATTTAATTACTCATAAAAATAGTGATTACTAATAAATATTTAATTGCCTTCCATTATATGGAACTTGTAATTAATTAAATGAAATAAGATTGCGTGTTTCTTTAATTATTGTTTTGTATCTATATTTGTTTGCTTCTTAAAATAAGATTGTCTTTTTCCATGAAAAAAAAATCATAACTTTATTTTCATATAGAAAAAGTTACATTCTTCACTAGTTCATTATCTAAAAATCTTAACAGTATACAAATACATTTTTCAAAAAAATAGTCTACCTAAAAATTTTGTAATGCCCCATATTTCGACTAGACAGGTTTATTCGTAAGACATATTAAACTTTATTTTCTTATTATCTGTTGGACTCGGCTAGACTAAGTAAACTATACTTATGACACGATAGACCCGATTATATGTTTCTACCATGTTTATGTTGTCACTATGACTATGATGTTACGGTATTATGATGTTATTATGTTCATGCAGTTAATAGGTTATGATTATCATGAGATTCATTGCTTTTATGATGACAATATATGTTTTAACGTTTTCATTGATGGAATGTGAAATATATGATGTTGTACGTAGATGTCATCCTATGATGAAATTGATTGAATTGTTATATGTCATGCATACCTGTGATGTGCTAAAATTGTGACGAGAAATAAAATGATGTTGATGATATGGAGCAATTGGTGATCGAATGGAAATGCTTGTTATAAAATGTGTATTTCGCGAAATACTAACCTACAGGACACAAGGGCTATGGGATAGTCGGGTACTTGATCTTATATATGGGATAAGAACTTGTCCATGCATTAAACCTTAGCAACCGAAATTGATGATACGATGACATGGTCCGATAATCTTGATACCAGCAAAGTATGATTTGATAAGGGTGTAGACCCAATATGTTGAGAGGGATGGATGTATTGCCCACCCTATGTTGCTATGATACCCGGGGTCGTGGGAGGGTCATGATGAGACACGCTCCCCAAGTTGTTGTGATGACGACGGTGTGATGCCCGCTAGGAGAAGCTAGGTCCGCTAGTTAGCCGATGCTATCACTCTTAGGTTCTATGTGGTTAGGTCAGTATAGCTGGCATCCACTTTTGTACTAGCAGAGGAAGGATAGGGAGGATGCAGATGTAGGTTAGGGTGGGTGGATATGTTAGTTAGTACTATTGAGGGCTGCGTATTCCTTGATACCGAGTTAGTGGTAGTAGGTACCCATCTTGTAATTGACTAGTTAATTAAATAAGAGAACAAAGATAAGCATATGAAATCATGAAATGGAGTAATTGTTAAATCACTGAGGATGTAAGAGTATATATGTGCTTGTTTTGAATGCTTGGGGGAAATTACTATTATTTAGTTAGTAGGTATGAATAGGTGGGAAGCTGGTTGTCTATAGTACATTTCTGATATGTGCATACACTGGCCACGCATGCACACTTTGCACCTGTACGCTAGTATCAATATACAAATACTTAACATGTTGAATAATTGTATAAGTTGTCGTAGGTAAGTATGTTAATCATGCATTGATTGAATTCGGATAATGAATAATAAGTTATTGGATATGTGTAAAACAAGTCAATTAAGCTATGTATTAATTGTATGTAAACATTGTAATAAGCAATTAAGGTAAGTGTCGTCAATATGAAGTGTCATTGATAAACATTAACTTTGGAAAGTTGTACTATTTAACTGTTAATTGTGATTAAGTAAACCATTAAACGTACCTTATTTATTGATAAAAGTGTACTAGATTAGTGCTAGGGTACTTATCAATTAAACAAATAAATGTTGATATTGTTATTTACCATCAATTATTATTACATTAATTATGATAATTATTAATTAATATTGTTATGTTTATTATTATGTTTATTATTAAACTAAAATTACTAATAATAATATGTTCATTACACAAAAATAATAAGTGAATATGTTGAATTATTCAAAATATTAAGTTAAATATTATAATGATGATTGTTCAAAAAATTTGATTATGAATTATGTAAAGGTATTATTAATTTATTAAAGGTACTAAGTAAGTTAAGATAGGACTCCTTAAAATATAAATATTAATAAAGAACTGCCATGTCATACAAATGATCCGAATTTAGATTTGTAATTTAATCAACAACCTCTTCGAATTTGAAAGGGTCAACATTATCGCACTTTAATTATTATCTTATTCGACATATTAAATGGAGGATAAGGCTAATAATTGATCCACCGTCTCATGAAGGTGCTAAATTGCACCTTTCAAGAATCATTAAATGATGTACATTCAAAGCATTAAATCCAACCCAAGTAGCCTTAACTATTGAACTGCTCGAGAAGAACAAAAATTTAAGATATTATATTTTATTTCTATTCATTTTGAATACGGGGGATGGAATTTATGTTTTTTGGGGATTCGAGGGATTAGATGGAGGGCAGTGGAGTGAGCCTAAAGGTAGATGGAGGAGGAATGATATATAGGGAAGAATGGGAATGGAGAAGGGTGTGGATTCTTTTTGGAGTGAGCAGGGAGAACTATGATTGATATTTGGAAGTGAAGGAGGAGGTGGGAAACTCCATAGGAAATACTGCATTCTAGAACAAAGGGAAGTTGCTATCGGGATTATCGGTTGTGGGATAGGGGGCTAGGAAACCTGTTGGTTTCCTAGGGCCAGCATGATAAGAGCTCGTCGGCAGGGAGGTTCATCTATTTGGTTGCTAAGTCTTGGACCAAAGGGGCTGCAGGAACTAAGGGAAAGTAAGGGATCTGCTTCAACCTACTACCTACTGTGACAGGTATTCTACTGGTATTTTAGTCTATTATTTATATGCTAATCTATACATGGATAAATGTGAAATGAGCATTTGAATTATGCAAAATTTCTAAGTCTTTTAAAGAAAAATATATATATATCAGATGCATAAAATTATAGTTTACTATGATAAGAATGTGAATGGAAAATAGGCAATAACCAAATATAAATATGATGAAAAAAACAGAACTGGAATTGTATTTAAACCAAGCTCTAAATGAGCTGTGTACATCAATTTTGACCAAGTGATAATTTTAGTGCTATTCCTAAAGGAGGATCACTGCACATGGTATCAGAGCCGAAGGCTCAAAAACTCAGACCTCAAGGGGCCTTCTCACACCTAAAATATCCTAAAATTTTACTATGGTTAAGCCTACAGATTTAAAAAAAAAGGGGTTATGTCACTACTCTTGGTAAATTGAACACCACCACCAAACCTTTTGGCCTATGTCTCTATAACATCCATATTACCTGCAAGAAATAAACAAACACTTTGTTATAAATTTTGAATAAGTATTGAAGAAAATAAACAATCAATATATATATAAAACCTAAAACAAAAAAAATGAAAAGTGCTTGTATATATATATAATGAGGTGTAATTTCAAAATCCTTAATTGATAAAAGCTTGCATTAGTTTACAGTAGTCTTCAAGAATGTGAATAGTGTTGATTACTTTGTCCATGAATATTATTACGATACTTTTCTTTAAGCTAGAAGGAACAGAAAAAAAGGAGAACCTTTTTGAAGAATTAGTAGTTAATCTAGTCGTGGTAGGCCTGAAAATCTAATAGCAGAGGTATATGATAGGTTGAAATATCTAACTAAATATATACATTCAAATAAAGATCATGATTCTTATTAAGACGGTATGTAATATCACAAATGAATATTTATTTTTACTTTTTAAAAAGGGCATTCTTGGGGATTCGGCTAGGCGTTGGAGAACACTCAAAACCTCTGGAACAGGACATTTTAAAGTTAGGTTTCTGTTATTTTAACCCATCATACTAAGACTAAAATTCAAAATTTTGTTAAACTGAAATTTCACTTGAAATCATAAAAATAAAAATAAAAATAAATTACAGTTGTATTTCAAGCATTGAGGGCCGATTTCATTATCTGAACAGTTTAATTTTGTTGGGGAATAAATAAATCCTAGATGTCTCTCAAGATTAACAGGTAGTATCCTAACAAAATCCAAGACTACTCTAATTTGCAGAGGAACAAAACTGGTTTTTATGATGTCTGAAAATTTGGAGAGAAAAAAAAAAGACCTTAAATAAGTGAGTTGCGGTCTTGTCATAGGGGATCCAAGCACTGACCTCAATTATCATAAAATTTCATATTATTGTAAACTCCAAAATTTAATGCCCTAGATATTGGGGTATTTAAAATAGGATTTGGAGCAAGATGCAAGACTCACCATGTTGTTTATAGCAACAATGACAAAATTGTGGTATGATCGCGACCAATATGCACAAGTTCTTCCTCTATGTTGTGGCAGGGATTCCGATTTCTTATCAAGTCCTCTTAAAATTGTAACGCTGATTCATATAATTTCTGGTCGCTTATATACATTTTGTGCAAAATGTTGACATATATAATACAAATAGGGAGAGAGTTCTAAAAAAAATTAAAAAAATTTCAAAAGCCATAATATGATGTCGTCGGTATCAGAAACCATCGCTGTAAAGTCTAATGCAAAAGCCAGAAAATGAATACCACTAAGTTGTAAACAAGGAAACAAATCCAATTTCAAAAGAGAAATCAGTTGACTGACCATTAAATCATACGATAGCCATAACAATCTATGGCTTCACTCTCCAACCTCGGCTCCACACCGATAACTATTTCAGCGCCTCGTCTCACTATAACGAATCTGTCAGAATTAAGATTGAATAAAAGTCTAGATGAAACAAGGGTATCTGGCAAATTAAAACAAAAATTACAATTAAAAAAAAAATCTATATAAATGCATAGAGCATTCGAATGAGGATTCACAACTTCAACGCCGATGCTTAAAACTCCCTTCTACTAGGTCTGCTAGTTAGCCAACGCTATCACTCTCAGGTTCTATGTGGTTAGGTCAATATCGCTGGCATCCACTTTTGTACTAGCAAAGGAAGGATAGGGAGGATGCAGACGTAGTTTAAGGTGGGTGGATATGTTAGTTAGTACTATTGAGGGTTGTGTATTCCTTGATACTGAGTTAGTGGTAGTAGGTACCCATATTGTAATTGACTAGTTAATTGAATAAGAGAACAAAGATAAGGATATGAAATCATGAAATGGACTAATTGTTAAATAACTGAGGATGTAAGAGTATATATGTGTTTGTTTTGCATGATTGGGGGGAATTACTATTATTTAGTTAATAGGTATGAATAGGTGGGCAGCTGGTTGTCTATAGTACATTTCTGATCTGTGCATACGTTGGCCACGCATGCACACTTTACACCTGTACGCTAGTATCAATATACAAATACTTAACATGTTGAATAATTGTATAAGTTGTCATAGGTAAATATGTTAATCATGCATTGATTGAATTCGGATAATGAATATTAATTCATTGGATATGTGTAAAACAAGTCAATTAAGCTATGTATTAATTGTATGTAAACATTGTAATAAGCAATTAAGGTAAGTGTCGTCAATATGAAGTGTCATTGATAAACATTAACTTTGGAAAGTTGTACTATTTAATTGTTAATTGTGATTAATTAAACCATTAAACGTACCTTGTTTATTGATAAAAGTGTACTAGAGTAGTGCTAGGGTACTTATCAATTAAACAAATAAATGTTGATATTGTTATTTACCATCAATTATTATTACATTAATTATGATAATTATTAATTAATATTGTTATGTTTATTATTAAACCAAAATTACTAATAATAATCTATCCATTACACAAAAATCATAAGTGAATATGTGTAATTATTCAAAATACTAAGTTAAATATTATAATGATGGTTGTTCAAAAACTTTGATTATGAATTATGTAAAGGTATTATTAATTTATTAAATGTACTAGGTAAGTTAAGATAGGACTCCTTAAAATATAAATATTAATAAAGAACTGTCATGTCATACAAATGATCCAAATTTAGATTTGTAATTTAATCAACAACCTCGAATTTGAAAGGGTCAACATTATCGCACTTTAATTATTATCTTATTCGACATATTAAATGGAGGATAAGGCTAATAATTGATCCACCGTCTCATGAAGGTCCTAAATTGCAACTTTCAAGAATCATTAAATGATGTACATTCAAAGCATTGAATCCAACCCAAGTAGCCTTAACTATTTAACTGCTCGAGAAGAACAAAAATTTAAGATATTATATTTTATTTCTATTCATTTTGAATACGGGGGATGGAATTTATGTTTTTGGGGAATTCGAGGGATTAGATGGAGGGCGGTGGAGTGAGCCTGAAGGTAGATGGAGGAGGAAATGATATATAGGGAAGAATGGGAATGGAGAAGGGTGTGGATTCTTTTGGGAGTGAGCAGGGAGAACTATGATTTTTATTTGGAAGTGAAGGAGGAGGTGGGAAAATCCACAGGAAATACTGCATTGTAGAACAAATGGAAGTTGCTATCGGGATTATCGGCTATGGGCTCGGGGGCTAGAAAACCTGTTGGTTTCCTAGGGCCAGCATGATAAGAGCTGGTCAGCAGGGAGGTTCATCTATTTGGTTACTAAGTCTTGGACCAAAGGGGCTACGGGAACTAAGGGATCTGCTACAACCTACTACCTACTGTGACAGGTATTCTACTGGTAGTTTAGGCTATTATTTATATGCTAATCTATGCATGGATAAATGTGAAATGAACATTTGAATTATGAAAAATTTCTAAGTCTTTTAAAGAAAAATATATATATATCAGATGCATAAAATTATAGTTTACTATGATAAGAATGTGAATGGAAAATAGGAAATAAGAAAATATAAATCTGATGAAAAAATAGAACTGGAATTGTATTTAAACCAAGCTCTAAATGAGTTGTGTACATCAATTTTGACCAGGTGATAATTTTAGTGCTATTCCTGAAGGAGGAGCACTACAAACTTGGCAGTCTTCTTTACACTCTTTAAAGAGAAATCAACAAATCTATTTTCCATCCATTTCAATATATCAGTTTAAATGATCCTTCATATAGAATTCAAAAGTTCAAAAAAGTTTCAAGAAAATTCCAAAAAAACACTAAAGTAGTATGACTGTATCATGTACACCTTTGCATAGAAATCATGGGGGATCCCAAAAATGGGATTGATCTTGAACCTCTGTTTTACCTGATCTTTCCAACAATATAAGTCTTTCACCATGTTATATAGTAAATCAGCTTCCTTATTCCTTTCCCTAAAGATGTGGGTAAAGGTAATCTCTTCCGTGCTTGATTTTAAAGAAATGAGCTCTCCTAGTAAAGGTTGCAGAAAAATGTTAAGACATTGAAGTTGTTCATTTATCGAGTCAATTACCACTTTTGAGTCTCCAAATACTTGCAATTTATTTATGCCAAGCTTGAAAACTAGCAAAGAAGTAGAAGAGCACATAATTCAGTAAAATTATTCGTCTCTTTTCCCAAACCTGCCCTGAAAGAGTATTTTATATCCTTGTTTAGAAAAAGGCACTCCGCCTACTACATTGTTCTCCCTTTGAGCTACTCCATCAAAGTAGGACCATTGAATTCCCTCATTTATAGTCTCTTATTTCACCAACTTGATTTTTACAATAGAATCATATTGAGGGAAGCAATTATAAATTGCATCAATTATGCTAGCACAATCGAAGGGAGATAGAACCTTATCCTCAAAAATCTGTTGATTTCTTTTTATCCAGATTTGCCATGCCACTATGATTGGAAGACTTAAAATTTCTCTATAATCAGGATTTAAGACCCATGATTTTAAACAGTCCTAGATAGATAAACCTGCCCAAATAGATTTTAAGTTCAAAGTTACTTCAAGTTCCTTCCATACCTGATTTACATACTACAATAAGATGGTAGTTTGATTTCGCTTCTATTCCACATAAGACACATCTCCCTGGACCCTCCCAACATATACATTGCAGAATGTCCAAGGTCATCGCTTTGTTCCACTCGAAGAACCACATAATAATTTTTTATTTTGCAAGACAATTAAACTTCCATAAATCTCGCTAGTTGGTGTACCCTATAAATAAAATCAGTCTAATCAATTTTAAGATTAAGAGTTGATTTTAATGGATGTGATTACTCAAGGGATATGATTGTGAAACTAGTTGTGTGTAATACTCAGTAGTATGCAAAATCGTCAAATCCTAGACTCATCTATCCAATGAAAACAATGCCACTAACATGCACAATCAAACCAACGGTTTCGAAATAAATATGCAATCCTTCTATATTTTTCGATGCACAATCAGAATCTAAATGAAGGCAGAAAGCACTCAATGCAAGCTGCAATACATAAAAGAAAAGAAAAAATTGTATTTTCTCTTATAAACAAAAGGAAAATGCAAAACTATGTGTATTTTTGTATTTTTCAATATATGGAAATGAAAAATGCAAGCAAAATCCTACTATCTAGTCACTGATATGCTAAGGAGATCACTAAGACAACCCAGCAGATACCAAACAGTAAGACTCAGCCAATGGAATGAGCTCAAAAGGAAAAAACCAACAAGGCTAAATCCAAAGATGGGTAAAAAAACAACAAGGCTCAACCAAGAGAAAAGAAGAGTTATGGTCGCAACCAAGGCATGGAACAGCCAAGAAACGGGCCAATAAAGATTCAGGATCAACCAAAACCAACCCAACAACAACCAAAGGTCATAAAACAACCAAATCGAGAGTTACACGCTACTGTCGAAGGAATACCTGCGGGTACCCGTGAGCAGTAGAGTAAATAGAGGAAGGTATACGCGAGCAGAGCTAAGCTAGCCCGTGGGTAAGGAAAGGAAAATGGGAAAACCGAGAGTCCAATGGCTAAGAAAAAGCAAGTTTTGTATAGTGTATCTCAACGGAAAATAAGTGACACAGAACTTCGACAAACAGCAACTCTAATTAAGGACTAATGCTCAAAAATCCCCCAAAATGGATTTTTTTCCCCTGCGGAGTTGCCATTTTTGTGTTGGAGAAAACTCACTGTGGCTTGGGGTAGACCACAACAGACAGCTAACTACCAGAAATCAACTCAATTCCCAATGCTATGCTATATAAATGACAATGCTAAGATAATGAAGAATATAACCAACCTCGATCCAAATGTTTGATGTAGATCCCCATTGGAGATTTTCAATCCATGCACTCGAATATGCAAATTAGTCTTGACAACCAATATACAACAAATACATATAATATATAAACTACGTTAACATCATCAATAGCAATGGCCCATGATATAACAAGTAAATGCAACCCAATGTAAGATAAACAACATTTACAACATTAATGGACGAGAATATGAGTATTTCTATTAATAAACAAGAAGAAGTACAATGTGATATGACCTCTTTCCAGAAACCAATCTGAACCAAGATCTGGATCAATCCACTTGCGCCTCCACCACTTCAATCCTCCATGAATGGCAAACTCAAACTATGGTAGGATTTTGGAAGGTGAACATAAGGGGTTCACAACTACAAGGATCAATGAGTGTAGACTCAAGATAGGGCAAAAATCCACTAGAGTTCTCTTGCTCTTCTTTCCCCTCCCGTCCATGACCGCTTTTGGGGAGTAAAAAGTAATAAACTAGTGATTTTTACCATTTTACCATTTTACCATTTTACATGCTACCCGCGGGCTATAGTGATGCAACTCGCGAGTATGCTGGCTATAGTGATGCAGTAAGCATACAAGGGAAAAAATAGGGAAAAATAGTGTCTGAAGGATAAAAAATGGTTCTGAGTCAGTGGAATGGATCCTCTAGGCCAAAGAGTGCTGATTCTCACAAGGTGGAAGATTATGTTGTAAAATTGGTTTCAGTGTGGTTTGGATTCATCATGGATATGTAACTCAAATTAGTGGAGTAGTGGCCTAGTTAGGATATTCCCTTTCTCGGATTAGCACCATGAGGAGGAGTTACCAAAAACCAAGGAGTGGAGCCATTAAGAGCACAAGGAGGCGCACTAATGCATAAGGGGGGTTACAAAACATGAAGGAGGGAACATTAGGTGAGAGAAGGGATCTAATAGAGTTATAAATATCATAGAAGCATAAAAATAGGGATGAATGGAGGAGTAGGGTGCACTTTTGGAGGTGGAGGCACAAATCAAGGAGGTGGAAGCTAAATTCTAGCTTACAGCTCCTAGAATCTAGGGAGAGGGATAATAAATGAAAAAAAAACATATAAATAGGAGGGAATTTCTCCCAAGGAGGGTGCCCTAGGAAAGAGGGTCCCACTAAGGGGGTCCATTATACAATGTTTGGGTGACCAACACCACTAAAGTCACCAAGGCACAAAATGTGCTTGGATGGACAACTACCATCCCAAAAAAAGTTATAAGGTGCTAGGGATTTCCCCCATTCCCCCTCACATTGTGATATATGTGGTCTCACATACTCTTTTAGTTTCCTAACTGAGCCAGTTGTTTAATTAATCAATAGCAACAACATTCAAAGATAGAAATAATGCCAATAATAAAATTAATATTTATAATAGTGCATAGTCTAAAGTCATATTAACAAACAAACATCATAAGTCCATAATAACATTAACATGCAAAAGAACATAAGTCCACAGTCACATAAAATATTATAAGTCTGGGGCTTAACAACTGGGTTATTACATCCCCTTCCCCCTTAAACAATGCATCGTCCTCAATGCATATTACATACATGCCGCAACATTTCAAAATAGATGAGGGTATGCTTCCATCATGGCATCCTCCATCCCCCAAGTCGCATCCTCAGGACTGTAATGGGTCCATTGGACCTTTACCTTCCATTTCTCAATTTCGAAGCAGTTTGACCTTGCTACCCAAAATGGAAGCAGGTTGTACTGGAAAATCCCCTTCTGATTCCACCTGGATCATTATCCATTCAATCACATGATTCGTACCATGTACATACATGTATATATATCAATAAAGAAAATAAAAGAACTCTAATTACCTATATCACATTCCAATCAATCACACGGTTAACATCGGATATATATTTTTTCAATAAAGACACATGAAACACATTATGTACTCTAATGCAAGCTGGTAGAGACAACCCATAATTGACGGGTCCTATCTTAGATAAGACCTCAAAAGGTCTACAGTATTTGGCAGCTAGCTTGGAGCAATTTCCCAAGTTTAAGGAACTCTTCTTGGGTCTAACTTTCAAAAACACATGATCTCCAACTTGAAACTGTCTGGAAGTCCTGTTCTGATCTGCATAGCTTTTCTGCATATCTTAAGATGCCTTTAGATTTTGTTTAATCCTAACCAGTTGATCCTCCATATCCTTTAATAATTTTGGTCCAATAATGACTTTGTTTGTTGGGTTATCCCAACTGACGGGAGTATTGCACTTCCTTCCATACATAGCCTCAAAAGGACTCATCTTCAATGAGGCATGATATCCATTATTATAAGCAAATTCCACCTAGTGTAAATAATCTTCCAGCTTAGATGGTTGATCCATTACATACATCCTTAACATATCTTCAATCACTTGGTTAAATATTTATATTTGTCCATCTGTCTGAGGGGGCTATGTTGTACTCATGTTTATACTTGTTCCAAAACCTTCGAATAGTCCTTTCCAAAAGTTAGAAGTAAATTTGGAATCTCTATCTGATACTATAGCTTTCAGAATTCCATGTAATTTAGCTACTTCCTTCATGTAAATATTTGCAATGTTAGCTTCTTTGTGAGTTGTATTTACTGGAATGAAGTGTGTTGCCTTAGTCAACTTATCTACCACAACCATGGTAGCCTAATTTTTCAATCTTGTCTTAGGCAAATTTATGATGAAATCCATTGTCACTACATCCCATTTCCATGCTGGTATTGGCAAGGGCTACAGCAATCCTAGTGGATGTTGATGCTCAACTTTAAATTTTTGGCATTCCATGCACCTAGCTATATATTATGCAACATCATTCTTCATCCCTGGCCAATAGTATCGTTTCCTTACTGTTGCTACTATTTTCTGATAACCTGAATGTCCAGCATAAGGAACATCATGCATTTCCTTTAGAATCAACTTCATTATATCTCCAGAATTGGGCACATAAACTCTATATCTATGCATGAGGATCCCATTTTCTTCCATATTATACTTATCAAATTTCTGTGGAATTTTTTGTTGTTGCAATCCTTCTTTTACATGTTGATAAAGTTCATTTGTAACAATGGCTTCAATGATCTTATCATTTAAATCTAATGTACTAGTGCTAATAGTTGCTACATGCATCACATGTATCTTCCTACTAAGTGCGTCAGCTACTTTATTTTCCTTCCATTTGATATGATTGATGTCAAATTCATATTCACATAATAACTCGATCCATATCCTTTGTCTTGCATTCAAATTAGGCAGTTGAAACAAGTATTTTAACCCATCATGATCAGTTCTTAACTCAAACTTCTTACCCATCAGATAATGTCTCCACATATTAAAGGCATGGATGATAGCCACAAGCTCTAAGTCATGAGTGGCATAGTTCTACTCATGTTCCTTTTAACTTTCTGGATTCGTAACTGATCACATGTCCATCCTGCATCAATACTCCACCAATGCCTTGTTTGCATGCATCAGTACATACAACAAAGTTTCCTTCAGGGTTCGCAATTTTTAGAACTGGTGCACTGGTAAGCATTTCCTTAAGTCTTTGAAAACTATCTTCACACTTAGGAGTCCATTCAAAATTTACACCTTTCTTTTGCAAGTTGGATGTGATAGGATGGGATAACTTTGAGAATCCTTCGATGAACCTTCAGTAGTATCCATCTAACCCCATAAAAATATCTGACTTCTGATACATTCTTAGGTGTTGGCCATTTCATAATGGCTCTTATCTTCTCAGGATCTATTGAAACACCTTCTTCAGATATAATATGTCCTAAGTAATGAATTCTTCCTGATAGAAAAAACACTTGCTTAGCTCCGCATATAACTGATGTTCTTTAAGCACTTGCATTATTAATCTTAGATGTTCTTCATGCTCTTCCTCTATCTTGGAATAGATAAGGATGTTGTCTAAGAATACAATTACAAACTTATATAAGTACTTTCTGAAGACTCCTTCATTAAACACATGAATACTGCTGGTGCATTTGTTAAACCAAAAGGTACCATTGTGAACTCATAATGTCCATACCTTGTTATGAATGTTGTCTTACTAATATCCTCATTCTTAATTCGAATTTGGTGGTATCCCGACCTCAAATATATTTTTGAAAAAACCTTGGCTCCTCTCAACTGGTCAAACAAGTTGTCAATTCTGGGTAAGGGGTACTTGTTTTTAATCATTGATTTGTTTAATTGTCTATAATCTATGCAGAGTCTTAAAGTTCCATCCTTCTTCTTCACAAATAACACAAGACCTCCCCAAGGTGAAACACTTGGTCTTATGTAACCTTTCTTTAGTAGCTGCTCTAACTACATCTGTAATTCATTTAACTCCGGATCACTCATTCTATAAGGTGCTTTAGATGAAGGTATTGTTCCTGGCATCAAGTCAATAGAGAAATCAATGTTCCTCTTAGGAGGAATTCCTAGTGATTCTTGAAATATATATTCAAACTCTTGTAGTACTATATAATCTTGTAGTTATGGCCCTTTTCCTTTTCTTGAATCTTCCACATGAATTGCATATAACTGGCATCCCATTCTGAGATACTTCTTCAATTGTAGAGCTGTGACCTACCTCATGGATAATTTTTATTATGACAATCTAGTATGGCATGGTGGACATCCAACCAATACATGCCAATCGATACATCAAATGACCCCAAGGGTATGATGTTTAAGTCTGCAAAGGTTTTCAATCCATTCATTTCTAAATGACACCCTTTTACAACTTCTATGATTTTCCTCTTGGCTCTGGTAGCTAACTATACTAGACTTACTACTTCAAGTTTACTTTTCTTTAAATGAAATTTCTCAATTAGATTAGATGCAATGTAACAATTGCTAGTTCTAGAATCAATAAAAATAGATATGGTTTTATTAGCAATCTTACTTGCTACCTCAATCATTCGAGACTGGTGGTCAGCTTGCCTCCCATCCAGGGATGCATAGATCCTCTGAACGCTTCCACCAACATATCCAACAATTGAAGCTTCTTGTATGTTGTGAAGTTTATTTTTCTTACGTGGGAACTGATTGGAAAAGTGATTTTCTTTACATATCCAACATTCCATAGGTGGTTTTTTCCCTGAAGGCTCTTCCCTTAGCTGTCCTTCTTGATAAGAATTATTGTTTATGAATTCTGAAGGCTAGAAACCTTTCTCTCTTTGCTCTTGTTTGTTCTTCTTCACATCCTTCCAATTCTTTTGATATGGGGCCTTGCTCTTATTCTGTTCATATAAGTGTTTTGCCTTCCAGATAGCATCCTTAAGGTTCTTTGGTCTATCATACTAGATTTTATCTCTATAAGGTTCAAGAAGACCACTTAGGAACCTTTGAATCTTTACCTTCTCATCTTTGATGAAATCCGCATAAATCAAAAGTTCCAAAAACTTCTTCTCATAGGCCTCCATAGTCATGCTTCCCAATTTGAGCTCAAAGAACTCTTCTGTCTTTTTGTCATAGTAATTCTCAGAGAGGTATTCCTTCTGGAAGTACTTCTTGAATTTCTTCTGTGAGATTATGTCTTTGTCGATGTCTTTTAGCTTAACTAGTTGATCCCACCAGATAGATGCCTTACCCTGTAGATGGTATATGGATACTCGTGCTTCCATATTAGGTGTGTACTGGTGCAACTGGAAGAACTTCTTGAGTCCTAACAACCATGCTTCAGCATCTTCTCCATGAATTACTTCTCCATCAAAATTTGGGAGCTTGATTCTTATCAGTTCTCCTACTAGTTCATCCCAGGAAGACCTCCTCTTCTTGTATCTCACCAGAGATCTTTCAGAACTACTCTTTGTACTACTTGATGAAAATTCCTTCCTCCTCTATGACTGATGAGGTCTCATTGAAGATGATCTAGACCTCACATAACCTCTTCTATGACTCTTTTTAGCGTATCTTTGGATGGTCTTCAATGATTTTAGATCATTCATAATCTGCTCCTTGATATGAATTGTCCTTTCGTTATCCTCCCTAGATTTCCTCATTGAATCCTCCAAACTTAATGGTTTCATGCTCCTCTTATGCCTATTTGACCTTCTTCCCTCAACAAACTCCTCTTCAGGACTGTATGGTCTTTATCCTTCCTCAAAATCCATCTCTAATCTCTAACTTCCTTCTACTGAACTTGTACTTGTTGAATCTATAGTCTTCACAGGTTTGAGTAAAATATTAGTTGAGTGGCCACACTGCTTGCTCAATCATTCATTGGAAACTGCAAAGTGTTCATTATCAACCATTTGTTAGCATACTAGACATCGGCATAAGTTTGTTAGTATTTAAAACTACTTCTTAGTTATGTAAAACTAACAAGCCAACTTCTCTAAGTTACAATCTTCCTAACTGGACAAGGAGAGCCAGAAATCCTTCTAGGATTTCTCCTTACTGGTTGGAAATCAAGTCCATATCCTTCCAAGGCTAATAGTTTGTTGAACTAACTCATATGCGAAACTATATTAAGGTGCAGATACCCAATTTAATTAATGCAAATGCACAATTACAGATTGACTTGCAGAAGGCCCAACAGTCGTAGTGTTGAAACCTTTGCTCTGATGCCACTTTTTAGTGTCCCCGAACCCAAACTAAGGACAAAGGCACTAGAGGTCTTGGAAAAAGGATAAAGTAAATTTTACACAGTGGAATAAAGTGGCCTAAGTTTAGGCCAACAAGCCATTCCACCCGAACTTAGCCTTATGAAGTGCATGGAAATTAAACATGACATGTGCACATTTATTAAACATATCAACATTATATTTTGTAATATGGATGCACGACATTTACAATATTTAGTATGATCACTAATATGTAATTAAATCAAGTTCTTGATAGTAAGCATCGGTTCATTAAACTAGAATGGACATGTCAAGTAGTAATTATTGCAATTAAAAGTTGTTCACATAATAAATATCTTTCATATGAGGTTTACTTATCAATTATGTGATGTGTGTGTTGATAGCAGTGGTTAAGCAGTAAGTAAGAATAGCATCATAACATAGCCACAACCACACAATCAAAGAAAAGACAAAGGAACAGGCTGCCAACTACAACCTCCAATATCAATCCAGTGGTTGTCCCCTACAACCAACTTTTACTAGTATAATTTAGATTGAATGGATGCCTTCCCTCCAGCCATCAATCACCAATCAGAATTACCATAACATAATCAGATCTGAGACAAAATGATAAGATCTACAACTTCATAATCAGGTTTGCAACAAGAGTGCTCTTAATCAGAAAACAAGGTGTGTTCCCTTAAGTGTTGAAAACACTGCTAGCCAAAATAGTCATAACTTGGTCATCCAAAAAGATTTTCCAGTGGAACAAAAGGTGTTCCTTAATAGAAACGTTGCTTTGGACGCAACGAAAAGGGTCTCATGACCCAAAAATGAACATTAAATTTCGATATAGAACCCATGGTTTCGCCCCTCTCATCACCGTGACAATTACATTCATAAGCTATGAAGGAGGAGAGAAGAAATAGAAGATATAAGAGTTTCATGGTAATACAACATATCAAGAGCCATCCACCCTACATACAAATCTTGGCACATAATCCATAAACAAATACATATTTCATTTCATCCTCCATGGAACATAAACATGGTAAAATAACATAAATAAGTATACGAACAAATACTTATCTGTAATGGCAACTGGTTGCAACAAGACAACTTTCCTCCCAGCCATGGACATAGTCAAGCCTTCCTCACTTGAACATGTCACCCCTAAGGTGAGACCATGGATCCACAAGTAGAGGCACACTCAGTCTAGCATTTCTCGGACCTACCTCTTCCGAGAACCACAATGATTCCCACTACTACTTTCGTATCTGTCTCCATTACCTATGGGATGTGACTCCTCTCACCAACCCATTTCTTGGTTTTCTGTGCGAGAAACTAGACTAGTAGAGTGGTATAATGAAAGCAAATGGAAACAACTAGACTAAATCTAAGGCTCAACACACTCTCAATACTATCAACATTCCCAACACGGTGAGATAGCACAATTCAAGTGATATGAAGCTCAATATTAGCTTCAAGATAGAGAGAGCACATGTATAAATAAATCAAGGAGGCAATTCGAACCCAAGGTGGCCAACTAGAATTGGTTTTAGTGTGGGTGGGATTCATCAATGGAGACTTAACTCAAATTAGTGGAGTGGTGGCCTAGTCAGGAGATTCCCTTTCTCGAATTAGCACCATGAGGAGGAGTTACCAAAAACCAAGGAGAGGATCCATGAAGAGCACAAGGAGGCACACTAATGCATAAGGAGGATTACAAAACATGAAGGAGGGTGCATTAGGTGAAACAGGGGATCCAATAGGGTCATAAATGTCATAGAAGCACAAAAATAAGGATGAATGGAGGAGTGGGGCGCACTTGCGGAGGTGGAGGCACAAACCAAGGAGGTGGAAGCTAAATTCTAGCTTACAACTCCTAAAATCTAGGGAGAGGGATCATAAATGACAAAAAACACATAAATAAGGGGGAATTTCTCCCAAGGAGGGCGCCCTAGGCAAGAGGGTGCCACTAATGTATGTATAAGGTGCAATAATAACTCCATAGTCCAAAAAATTAAAAAGTGGAGTCCATTGTACAATGTTTGGGTGACCAACACTACTAAAGTCACAAAGGCACAAAATGAGCTAGGATGGACAACTACCATCCAACAAAAAGTTCTAAGGTGCTAGGGATGTCCCCCCATTCCCCCGCACATTGTGAGATTCGTGGTCTCCCATACTCTTTTAATTGCCTTGTTGAGCTAGTTGTTTAATTAATCCATAGCAGCAACATTCTAAAAGAAAACTAATGCCAATAATAACATTAATATTTATAATAAATTTGGGACTTAACAACTAAGGTATTACAATTATCTAATGTAAATAAAAGGATAATAATATTTCAATTTAAATTTAAAGTTTATCATTTAATGTAAATAAAAGGATAAAAATGTTTCAATTTAAAGTTTATCATTCAATGTATTACTTTGCTATTTTTTATTTTCAACTTGTACATACTTTTAACATCATGTTTTAATGTTTATTGTTTTGTTATTTTTTTTTTAATAAATGGTTTTCGTGTAATTAACTTTTAAATTTTTTTTACAAAATTTATATCTATGGATTGTTTTAGTGTGGTATTTGTGTTATTGTTTAAAAGACAAATTAAATTTTACTCCAATTTTTACACACAATAAAATGTAATTTTTCCATTTTATTTATATTTGACTTAAAATTAAATAAATAATATAAAATTTTATTTGTTTCAAAAACTTTTTTTTCATTTAAACTAAAGTAAAAAGTAAGTATATATATATATATATATATATATATATATATATATATATAAATTTGTTGTAACATAGTTATGGGAGGGATGTGTGTTGTAATTTAGTGGTAAAATGTTCAGAGATGGTTCTATACTAGTTTTCAATCATGCTTCTTCTTAGTGAATATAGGACAAAGAAAAATATTTTAAAACTCAATAATAAACCATTTTAATATTTATAATATATAAGATAAATCAATTTTTACTCCAATTTTCACATATAATAAAATAAAATGTAATTTTTTCATTTTATTTATATTTAACTTAAAGTCAAATAAATAAAATTAATATATATATATATATATATATAATTTAAATTAAAATAAAAAAACATTTAAACTTTATTTTCAAACTTTATTCTTCATAGAAATAAAAAAAATATAAAAACTCAATAATAAACTTTTTTTTTAAATATTTATAATATAATTGAATTTTTAAATATAAAAATAATAGACATTTAATATGATTGAATTTTTAAAGTCTTACCCGCCCTACATAAAACAAATTTTGAGTAAATTTGATCTTACACAAGATATTGTATTTGTGTTGGCTCAATATTAAAGAATATTGAGATCTTAATAAGTTGCTGCGAAAACTTTTCGAGAAAATGACTTTGGAGGCTTATTAGATCGTATTCAAACCTTCGTTATCAAAATCTTATCCTAAAATTTTAATAATATCTTATCATGTATATCTATCCATATTTTGATGAGTTGTTTCCTATAAATCAATGTTCAATTTGGTCTACTAAGTCAACAATGCCATTCTTTTAAATATACTATATTTTAAAATTCAAAATCAGTAAATTAATTTTTTTAATATTTCAACATTTAAAATTATTGAACTTATATTTGTTTAATATTACAACTTTCAAAAAATACACTATCAATTGAATGTAGATCGAGGAATGCACATTACATTCCATATAAAATGGTACAACTTTCGAGAAATACACATTGCATTCCATATAAAATATTGTTATGGCTTTTTCAAAACAATACAACAATTAGCATTTTCAATAGAGCGTCCAATTCTTTTCTAAATATGGGATATCCCTTGACCTTACATTTTAGTTTGCACAAAAGCTTTGATATTTTAGAAGATATTCATTATTATTTTTTATAGAATCTATTGCCAATTGGTGAATTAATTTTATGATTATGTAAGGTGAATTCATTTAAAAAAATAAGTTAAGCAAATTAATAAAATATATTACAATCATTATTTATGTTACACACTCAAAATAACTAATTTATAATATAAAAGGATTAATTGTTCATGATATCTAGTTAAATTAATTCAATTATCATTTATCTTAAGAATATAAAGTGATAAAAATAAGGCTTGTAGGGGTGTAGCTCAACCGGCGATTCACTTGATATGAAGGAAATGTTGTAAATGGAGGTCACAAGTTCAAATCACCATGGCTTACCTGTGCCACATGCTTGCAGGCTGTGTGGGTGCACCTAGGGGTATAGTGGTAGCGGACAGGATTGGATCCCTGGACCCCATGTCACGTGAGTACCAGCCCCTTCCCAGTTGCTAATTCCCCTAGTTACAAAAAAAAAGAAAAAAAGTGATAAAAATTAAAAAAAAATAGTAATGTATAATATGGTTGGATTTATTTATAAATTGAATTAATGTTTTTTTTTAATTTTATTTTAAAGAATATTTAATAAAATAAAAACAAAAATAAATTAAAATGGATAATTCAATCTTATTCTTAAATTTTTATTGACAAATTTTGGAAAGCTTGTTGTACAATAAAAGATTGTGAAAATTTTAAACATAAGAAGACTACTTAAAAAATGATTGTAGAAGCTCTAAACGCAATAATAGCTACTCAAGTAAATAAATTTTGTCCTTTATTATATGTATAAATATTTGGGATTAGGGAGTTGTTATGGGACTCACATGAACCAAGAACATATCTAGGGTTTCATCACCATTGGATAGTGTAGGAACTGGTACCTCAAAGGATGGGACAACAGATTTAAACATGGCGATCCTAGTGGGAAGGTTTGTCAGTCGCAGATTCAAGGAGGATGGTTTAAAGAGATGTGTTTCTTCAAAATGGGATAGAAAGCTAGGTTATTCCCCCCTTTCATTTATTCTCTCGAGGGGCTAGGTAGTGTTTCAATTCAACTCAAACTAGATGCATCTTTCATAGTCTTAATCTTATGGTGGTGGGATTCTTGTACCCTGCTTCTGAAGCATTGGAATCCAACCTTTGACGCTCATACTGAAAGGAATGATTAAGCTCTGATTTGGGTAAAGTTTCCAAACCATCCCTTCAAATTCTGGTCAGCTAATTTCTTTAAGGTAGTGGGAAATTCTTTGGGAAATTTTATGGAGGTTGACATGTCTTACATGGAAAATGGGAGGAAGTGTGTGGCCAAGGTGTTGGTTTCCCTAGAATTAAGGGAGAGTCTTGCTTAAATAATTGAAATTAGAAAAGGAAGCAAAATTCACATGTAGATTTTGGATTATCAAGGAATCCCCTTAAGGCTCCAGATTTTGGATTATCAAGGAAATCACATGTAAATTTTTAGTATAATTAAAAACTAAATAAATTGAATATGCCCCCTACACCAATAGACCTATTTTCTGGGAGAATTTGCTCAAAAAAGGCTTCATGAGGAACCAAGAACTCATAATAGGCAGGGATATGAACTCATAAAGGAGGAAGATATTGGATCTCAAGGAAGCAAAATGGAGACTAAAAATCAGGGATTTGTGGCTAGTAAAGGGGGATGAAAATACAAAATTCTTCCACAAGTACGCGAATAATAGAAGGAATGTAAATTTGATCTGGAACAATGCTAATGAACGAGGATATATAGTCACCAGCTTTGAGGATATTTCTAGAGAAAGGATAGCTCATTTTGACAAGCTCTTCAGAAAGGAGGAAAGGGACTCCATAAATTAGTTGCAAAAAATTATACAGTTTTTCTGAAAGTTCATGAATGAGGAGGATAATCTAGCATCAATGGAAGAAATAACCATAAAAGAGTTGGAAGAGACCCCGCATTCCCTCAAAAGGGACAAAATAGTTGGGCCCAATAGGATGCTCGTGGAATTCTATTTGGGATTCTATGAGTTCCTATAAAATGACTTGTTAAGGGTGCTAGAAGAATCCAAAAAGAATGCGAAGGTGCTAGCTTCATTTAATTCAACATTCATTGCACTGGTACTAAAATCGGACAATCCTAGAACTATTGATGCCTTTAGGCCAATTTTCCTATGCAACTATATTTACAAGATATTGGAAAAAATCATAGCAAGTAGGATTAAACCCTATTTGTCTATAGCAATCTTGCTCGAGCAATTTGGATTTCTACCAAGGAGATAGATTCACGAGGATATCAGGGTTTCTTAGGAGGGATTGCACTCCATTAGATAAAAAATATGAAGGCAGTCATTGTAAAAATAGATATTTCGAAGGAATATCAGAAGGTCAGTTGGATGTATTAGTGAATGTTACTGGCTCAGGTGGGTTTTTGTGTTCCCTTTATAAACTAGATAATGAGTTTTCTTTCATATGTTTCCTTCTTAATACCTATTAATGGAGCGATATCCAAGTTCTTTAGGCCAAGTCGTGGTATGAAACAAGGTTTCCCACTTGCATTGCTTTTATGTCTTTTAGTCGCAGAAAGTATCAGCAGAAGCATATGGAGAGCCAAGAGAAACAACAGATATATGGGAGTGCATATCGGAGGGAGGTTATGGCTCATACACATCCTCTTCATCGATGACATACTCATCTTTAGTGATGGTTCGAGAAGAGATCTGGGAAAACTTTCAGATATCCTTTATCTCTTTTGTAATGCAACCGTTATGGCAGTAAACAAGGGGAAGTCATCAATATCAGGAAAAGGTATAGAAGATGAAGTGATGGAGCAACATAGGGTTCTATTCCAGTTCAATCTAATTAATATGGATATTGGATTGAAATATCTTGGATTCAAATTAAAACATGTTTCTTATGCCATAAAGGACTAGGACTGGCTGGTGGCAAAATGTGAGAACTATACCTCCAACTAGTGCATGTGCTGGATTTCAAAAGGTGAAAGATTAGTGTTGCTGAAGGCTGTTTTTGAAGCAATCCTGGTTTTTTGGCCAATATCCTAGATCCTGAGATGCATCCTTGACAAAATAAGAAAGCTCAGCAACAAAATAGTTGGGGCCTAAAAAATGTATACTTTTTCACCAAATCACTAGCGGAAAAAACATTTGGATATTGACCAATAATAAGGGGTTATGGACTGAAGTAGTTCCAAAGAAGTATATTGTGTCGATGATAATAAATGAATGGATCCACAACCCACATAAATCCATTCATAATGTCTTCACTCTCTGAAAAGTTTCTGTAATAAACTATTTTAATATTTATAATATATAAGATAAATCAATTTTTCCTCCAATTTTCACGTATAATAAAATAAAATGTAATTTTTTCATTTTATTTATATTTAACTTAAAGTTAAATAGATAAAATTAAAAATATATATATATTATTTAAATTAAAATAAAAAACATGTAAACTTTATTCTTCTTAGGACAAATAAAAAATCTAAAAACTCAATAATAAACTATTTTTTTAATATTTATAATATAATTGAATTTTTAAATAGAAAAATAGTAGACATTTAATATGATTGAATTTTTAAAGTGTTACCCACCTTACATAAAACAAATTGTGAGTAAATTTGATCTTACACAAGATATTATATTTGTGTTGGCTCAATATTAAAGAATATTGAGATCTTAAGCAGCTGCTGCGAAAACTTTTCGAGAAAAGGACTTTGGAGGCTTATTAGATCGTATTCAAACCTTCGTTATCAAACTCTTATCCTAAAATTTTAATAATATCTTATCATGTATATCTATCCATATTTTGATGAGTTGTTTCCTATAAATCAATGCTCAATTTTGTCTACTAAGTGAACAATGCCATTCTTTTAAATATATTATATTTTACGATTCAATGCTCAATTTTGTCTACTAAGTCAACAATGCCATTCTTTTAAATATATTATATTTTACGATTCAAAATCATTGAACTTATTTTTTAATATTTTAACCTTTAGAATCATTATGGAACGTATTTTAACATTTAAAAATTATTAAACTTGTATTTTTTAAATGTTGCAACTTTCAAAAAATACACTATTAATTGAGTGTAGATCGAGAAATACACTACATTCCATATAAAATGTTACAACTTTCGAGAAATGCGCATTGCATTCCATATAAAATGTTGTTAAGGCTTTTTCAAAACAATACAACAATTAGTATTTTCAATAGAGCATCCAATTCTTTTCTAAATATGGGATATCCCTTGTCCTTACATTTTAGTTTGCACAAAAGATTTGGTATTCATTATTATTTTTTACAGAATCTATCGCCAATTGGCGAATTAATTTTATGATTATGTAAGGTGAATTAATTTTAAAAAAATAAGTTAAGCAACTTAATAAAATATATTACAGTCATTATTTATGTTACATAGTCAAAATAACTAATTTATATAAAAGGATTAATTGTTCATGATATGTAGTTAAATTAATTCAATTATGATTTATCTTAAGAATATAAAGTGTTAAAAAAATAAAAATAGTAATGTATAATATAGTTGGATTTATCTAAAATTATTTATAAATTAAATTAATGTGTTTTTTTAAAGAATATTTAATAAAATAAAAACAAAATAAATTAAAATGGATAATTCAATCTTATTCTTAAATGTTTATTGACAATTTTTGGAAAGCTTGTTGTACAATATTTTTATTGTGAAAATTTTAAACACAAGAAGACTGCTTAAAAATGATTGTAGAAGCTCCAAACACAATAATAGCTACTCAAGTAAATAAATTTTGTCATTTATTATATGTAATGTCCCCATTCACATAAATCTCAAAAGAGAAAATTTCACCAATCCATTAGTTTCTTAGGTTGGGGTGGAAACATTAGATTTGGAATAAGGAGACTATAAAACCCCAAATGGACATTAGCTTGACATAAATATATTAAAAGGGGTTAAATAAATATTTATGATAGGAAAATAAGGTGGCACTTGGTCATGGAGACACATTGGTGGTGTGGAACCCACACAAAGCTAGATTCCTCATGCTACATGGCATCCTATTCTCACCCATTCGAATCCAAGGTGGAGTCTAATGTTCTTGGGGAGTTAGAAGGTCAATATACTTGGCATGACTCAATGAAGGTCGAAGTGGAGTGGAATAGTAACTTCCATGGAAGAGGAAGATACATTTGAGAGATATTGAGACACTTGGGCTAGATTCCCTAGCTTCTATGACAACAATGAAGAAGATGCTATGACACTTATGACACAAATTAGACCTAATTGCTGACATCTGACATATATGACATGTCGGGGCTAAAAATAGCCTCCAAGAGGGTGCACAAGGAAGTTAGGGCAGCCAAAGAGTCATCCATTCGAATTGAGTGAAGGAGGAGGTTATGAATGGAGGGACAAGTGACACACATTGGAATCTCTTCCCAATTCGAGTTGGCATGAAGCTCATGGATGGAATTAGAGCTAAGGATGTCTTTGGAAGTTTATAAAATTCAAGAACAAAGAAGGAGAGTGTATTTTGATCATTTCTCATTTTGCATATTGGAGAGCATAGCTTGTCCATGCTTGTGGAGTGTTTATTCTACTTTCCTTAGTACCAATTTCGAGGGTGAAAGATTCCCATCCTAATTGGCAATTAGAGAAGCCATTCAGACCTTTCATTTGGAGCTACAATGGAGTCATTTTTTGCAAGTTGAAGCTACAGGGTTGCTCATGACATTCTCTTCTTCAACTTATTTCCACACCTTTCTCACTTTTCTCTTCATATTTTGGCTCTTGGAGGAAGGGCGCACTTGGTGAGATGTTGATCTCTTTGGGGGAGCTCTTGTTGCCCCATTTATTTGTAATATGATATATTTACTCTGTATTTGTTGTTCAGAAGATCCTCAGGTCTAAATACCAAGTGAAACTATGTCAAAATACAAAACAATGTATAAATGGTGTCATTTTCCTCATATCTTGTTATGAAAGCTTGAAGTTGCTTTATTTCGACTTGTATCAGTTCATTTCTGTAATTTTTATGATGTATGGAGAGTCATTAATGTCCTGAAGAAGTTTCATATACATTACCTAATCCTTTGGAACAAAAATATCAAATTTCATAGCAAATGGTGAAGTTTCTTATCATTTCCCCCTAGGTGAAGACATGTCCACAAACCTCTGATTTATGGGAGTTGCGGCATCCTTTAGGAACTGATTAATGATTCATTTGGCACCCCATTGAAGTCCTTTAACAATTCCATGTCTTTGTTCTGAAATTTGCGAGGGTCGTACTGTATTTGGGAAGCCATTTTTGTCCCCTACCCTTGGGGGTTTTGAACCTCGAATTTGGTAGTAAGTTTCCCTATTTTATCCTGATTGTAAATGAGTGTTGCAGAAGTATTTTGAGAGTGTCAAAGAATCCATCAAACTCATTTTTATGTCTTAATACCTCTCAAACACATTCAGACCCAATTTGGAAACATTCGGAGCAATTTGGGAGCATTTGAGTCATTACTAGTCTAAGGGTTGAATTGGCCAAAAAGTGCAAATTTTCAAATTTTTCCAAATTTATTAAAAAGGGACACTACATTATATGTATAAATATTTTCGATTAGGGATTTGTTATGGGACTCACATGAACCAAGAACATATTATGGTTTCATCACCATTGGATAGTGTAGGAACTGGAACCTCAAAGGATGGGACAAAATATTTAAATGTGGCGATCCTGGATTCAACCGTGGATGACCCATACATGGAGATCAACATCTGGAGAAATCGCGATAGAGAAGTCAATACAATCCTTTCAAATTCAGGTTTAACTGGGAAGAAAGGGTCATTTCAAGGGAGGGGAATCAAGGGTTTAATCTCAAGACAATCCCGAGGAAGCATTTGGAGCGTGTGACAAAGTGAACTGCACATTGGGAGAAAGAAGGAAGGACATGCTTTTAATCGAGGTAACTTTGGCATTGACTCACGCACCTGAGCATCATGCTTTCCATAGTGAGAAGGGAGGGACTCACGAGGAACTTCTTTCAAGCAAATCGGTTGAAATAGGAGGAGCCCTGGTAAATGATTTAAAGGAATTCAAAGGAGAAGTTTTCAAAGCTTACAATCGTTGTAAGCGGTGAATCAAAAGGAAATCTCATTCGTTGAACCTCATTCTAGGAGAAGATAAAAAATTGAATAATGCGGTAATGACGTCCGATATGAATCTAGTGGGAAGGTTTGTCGGTCGCAGAGTCGACGTGAGAGTCGAGGAGGATGGTTTAAAGAGATTTGTTTCTTCAAAATGGGATAGAAATCTAGGTTATGCCCCCCTTTAATTTATTCTCCCAAGGGGCTAGGTGGTGTTTCAGTTCAACTCGAACTGGATGACTCTTCCATAGTCTCAATATTATGGTGGTGGGATTCTTGTACCCTGCTTCTAAAGCATTGGAATCCAACCTTTGATGATCATACTGAAAGGAATGATTAAGCTTTGATTTGGGTAAAGTTTCCAAACCTAACCTTCAAATTCTAGTCAATTGATTTCTTTAAGGTAGTGGGAAATTCTTTGGGAAATTTTATGGAGGTTGACATGTCTTACATGAAAAATGGGAGGATGTGCATGGACAAGGTGTTGGTTTCCCTATAATTAAGGGAGGGTCTTGCTTAAATAATTGAAATTAGAAAAGGAATCAAAATTCACATGTATATTTTGGATTATCAAGGAATCCCCTTAAGGCTCCAGATTTTGGATTATCAAGGAATTCACACGCAAATTTTTAGTATAATTAAAAAATAAATAAATTGAATATGGCCCCTACACCGATAGACCCATTTTCTGGGAGAATTTTCTCAAAAAAGGCTTCATGAGGAACCGAGAACTCATAATAGGTAGGGATATGAACTTATCTTTGGGGGGAATGGAGGTCTATGGGCCTTCAACATAAAAGGACAATTTTTCAAACTTCTTCTTGAGGAAACTAGAGATGGGAGGACTTCTTAACATAGAACCCATGAAGATAAAACCAACTTAGTGCAACAGGAGAGTGGGTCAAGACCGAATTGCAAAGCACCTTGATCAGTTTTTGGTTAGCAAAGGTATGGTGAATCACCATGTTAGAATAAGGTAGTGGGCTAGTGATGGTGGCAACTCATATCATATACTAGTTGTACTAGAAGTGGTGGGGTTAGGGACAAAATCGCCTACCCTTTTAAATTCAACTCATCTTGTCTCAATGAACCTTCCTACCTCCAAATCATTAAGGATGCTTGGATATCTTTTGATCACTCATCTCGAGAAACGACCTCTATCCAATTTGCTAAAGATTTAAGGAAGGCTAAAGAAGGCCTTATTAGATGGGGAAAATATTTGAACCTTCGAATAGATTAAGATTTAAAACTCATTGAATCTAGGATGGAGGATTTGTATGGAGAGGATGGGTTGGGATTCATTTCGAAGGAAACTATGGTAGAGGCAGTGCAGTTGGAGTAGAAAAGGAGGAAGATATTGGATCTCAAGGAAGCAAAATGGAGACTAAAAATTAGGGATTTGTGGCTAGCAAAGGGGATGAAAATACAAAATTCTTCCACAAGTACGTGAATAATAGGAGGAATGTAAATTTGATCTGGAACAATGCTAATGAAGGGGGAGACATAGTCACTAGCTTTGAGGAAATTTCTAGAGCAAGGATAGCTCATTTTGACAAGCTCTTCAGAAAAGGAGGAAAGGGACTCCATAAATGAGTTGCAAAAAATTATACAGTTTTTCCAAAAGTTCGTGAATGAAGAGGACAATCTAGCATCGATGGAAGAAATAACTAGAAAATAGTTGGAAGAGACCTCCCATTCCCTCAAAAGGGACAAAATAGCTGGGCCCAATAGGATGCTCGTGGAATTCTATTTGGGATTCTATGAGTTCCTAGAAAATGAATTGTTAAGGGTGTTAGAAGACTCCAAAAAGAATGCGAAGGTGACAACTTCATTTAATTTAACATTCATTGCACTGATACTAAAATAGGACAATCCTAGAACTATTGATTCCTTTAGGCCAATTTCCTTATGAAATTATATCTACAAGATATTGGAAAAAATCATAGCAAGTAGGATTAAACCCTATTTGTCTATAGCAATCTTGCTCGAGCAATTTGGATTTCTATCAGGGAGATAGATTCACGAGGATATTAGGGTTTCTTAGGATGGATTGCACTCCATTAGATAAAAGATCTGAAGGCAGTCATTGTAAAAATAGATATTTCAAAGGCATATCACAAGGTCAGTTGGATGTATTAGTGAATGTTACTGGCTCAGGTGGGTTTTTGTGTTCCCTTTATAAACTAGATAATGAGTTGTCTTTCATTTGTTTCCTTTTTAGTACCTGTTAATGGAGCAACATCCAAGTTCTTTAGGCCAATTCGTGGTATGAAACAGGGTTTCCCACTTGCACTTCTTTTATGTCTTTTAGTCGCAAAAAGTCTCAATAGAATCATCTGGAGAGCCAAGAGAAACAACAGATCTATGGGAATGCATATCGGAGGGAGGTTATGGCTCATACAAATCCTCTTCATCGATGACATACTCATATTTAGTGATCGTTCGAGAAGAGATCTGGGAAAATTTCAGATATCCTTGATCTCTTTTGTAATGCAACAATTATGGCAGTAAACAAGGGGAAGTCATCAATATCGGGAAAAGGTATAGAAGATGAAGTGATGGAGCAACATAGGGTTCTATTCCAGTTCAATCTAATTAATATTGGATTGAAATATATTGGATTCAAGTTAAAACATGTTTCCTATGCCATAAAAGACTAGGACTGGTTGGTGGCAAAATGTGAGAAGTATATCTCCAACTAGTGCATGCGCTGGATTTCAAAAGGTGAAAGATTAGTGTTGTTGAAGGATGTTTTGGAAGCAATCCCGGTGTTTTGGTCAATATCCTAGATCCCGAGATGCATCCTCGACAAAATCAGAAAGCTTAGCAACAAAATAGTTGGGGCCTAAAAAATGTATACTTTTTCACTAAAGCACTAGCGAAAAAAACATTTGGATATTGACCAACAATAAGGGGTTATGGACTGAAGTAGTTCCAAAGAATTATATTGTGTTGATGATAATAAATGATTGGATCCAAAGCCCACATAAATCCATTCATAATGTCTTAACTCTCTGTAAAGCTTCTGTTCTATCCTTTAATTTGATTGGGAATGGTCTCGCCTAGAAGGTGGCTAACGGGTAATGTGTATTCCTAGGGGAGGATCCATGGATAGGGAGTATAAATTTGCACTTATTACTAGTCCATATGAATAGATAGCTCAGGCTCAGAGGTTATCAATAATTGTATAACATAGAAGATCATGCCTCTTCGTATAATATGGATCAAGGGTGGATGAACGCAAATCATTTAGGCTTTAGGGGGGCAGACAATGGCCGATGGGGGGAAATACTAAGACCTAGCTCTGTTCATCTCCAAAACTATGAGGATATGCTAGTTTGGATAAATTCTCCAAATGTTATTTACACTCCAAAAGTAGGGTACAACTCACTTCTCATGACTGAGGGAGCAATGGACACAATTTGGTGGTGGCAGGCAGTTTGGAAGTTTCACTGTCCTTCTAAGGAAAAATACTCATGTGGTTTTTCTTCCACAACAAGACTCTAATTTGGGATTTGTTACAAAGTAGGAATAGGCCAAGACTAGTCAGATGTTATCTATGCAAGCAAAGTGAAGAGAAAAAACAACATCTGGTAGTGGAATGATCTTTCTCAAAGCAAGTATAGAAGGAGATGGAAACGATCTTGAAGATTAGATGTGAATGATTAGGCTCCTCTGTAGAGGAAATATTGAAATACTTGTGTCAAAACCCAACCAAATTTCATGTAGATCCCTTCCTCTAATCATTATTTGGAGCAACTGAAGGGCAAGAAACTATGCCTTGTTTGATGAAAAAGCTATATCCCCTCTTCAATGTGGTTACCAAAGTATTGGCATCCTAAAAAAATTTCCACGGGACAGTCTGAAAGAAGCAATTCAACTGATGGTTGTTGAGACAATCAATCCAAATGAACCATGGGCCTTCTTTGACGGAGCAGCCCAAGGAGAACCATGCACTTGTGGAGATGGCAATATATTACACTTGAAAAAAGAACATAGGATCAGTTATAGAGTAGGATTGGGAAGTGGAACCAACAACTTTGCTAAAATAAGTGCACTCATACTATTGTTATGTCTAGCTCTAGAAATAAATGTAAATTGTATCTAGGTGATTGGAGATGCAAAGTTAGTAATACAATGGATTAGAGAAGAGATTCGGTGTCTCGACATCACTCTGGTGTCTTTACTGGAAGAAATTTAGAGACTCAAAGCACAACTAGAAATGGCCTCTTTTACTCATGTATATAGGGAAAGGAACTCAATAGCCGATGCAGTCTCAAAAAGTGGGATAAACATGCAACACGAAGGTTGGTACATGATAGAGGAGGAGACAAGAACATCCAAAGGGTACTATCATCGACCATTCCGTGAAATGTCCATATAAAGGCAACCAAGGAACAGAGGACTCGACACAAAATGGAGAATCATCATCTGGCAAGTAAAGCGAAAATGAGAATGAATCTGTTATAGTGGTCAGTCCATTTTCTATTCGAGAAGTATTCTCCTTTTGAACTATAAAACTGTAAGCGAAGCAACACTTTTAGAAAATGCAAAAGGTTTTATCAGGACTTCTTATAGTAGTCAGTCCTCATCCTTTTGAGAGGCAGTCTATTGAACTGTATAAGAGTTTTAAACTATTTGAGTCTCATAACTGATTTAAGAGTTTTTGAGAAGTAATATGTTTGGAACATGCCTAAATGTAGATTTTTTGAACTATTTGAGTCTTTGAAATGTTTTAAGAGTTTTCGAGAGGTTATACTCATGAATATGACTAGAACATGCGTGAGTGCATCTAAAGAATGTAACTTCAATTTTCATTAATAAAAATTATGGTTTTTTTCCATGAAAAAAATTAGGTATAAATATTTGATTTGAGATATTATCTATTTAACACTGACATGAAAATAAATTGTAATCATTATAAAAGAAATAAAAATTTCCTTCCATTTTCTTTATATTTATAAATTATAATTTTAAATTATGTCGTATTATTAATTTTCAAAATATGACACTTAAAAATTTAAATAAACCCTATATAATGAAGGGCAAACGGTGCGAATTTTAAACAAGCAACCCATGAACCCTATAGAATGAAGGGCAAACGGTGTGAATTTTAAACAAGCGACCCATTGAAATAACAATGTCTATGGCAACACTTAAAGGATGAACAATGCATATGGAAGTACATAAAGGAATCACAATACGAATGGATGCACTAAGTGTAACTTAAAGTTGGTATCATGCAATATGAATGAATGTAATCACATAACATAAGCACTTATCATCAAATGAGACTTTTATTTACGAAAGATCATGAATCTCAACTTTAAGGATCCTTCATTAAAAATTTATCAATGTAAAGACTCTTTACCGCAAGTGTCCACCCTCATGAAACCCCTTTATCCCTACCATTATGGGGATTTAACCATGATAACATTTACATGATCTCAAGTAAATGGAATAGAGTATATATTTTTAATGCATTTTAATACATTATTAATGAGAGGATAAATATTAGCTAACACCGTTGTTACATTGGATTCATTTGTGTCTGTGTTTTTAAGCTTTCTCGCGCATTGTGTAATTTATATAAAAAATTATAGAGTTTGGGGTGGTTGGCCTTTTAGCTTGGAAACTAAACCAACAATAGAACCAAAGTTTCACCACAGTTTTCCAAAAAGGTCCAAAGTCTAATTTTATTTTTTTATGTAAAGTCTCAAAAAATTAAAGTAGCTATCATAATATCTAAGGCTAAAAGTCATGCTAGCATACATCCTAAAATAACTATAAGGTTCATAATCAAAATAGACATGTCCTTTCAAAACTAAGGAAAAAAAATCGACAAATATTAAAGTTCTAGAGCTAAGTGTTGTCAGAAATGATCGTGATCGACACCTCTGGCCTCGTTGCAGTAGAGTTGGTCTACATTGTTGAAAATCGTTCTTTGAAAACCATTCCAATGGTGGCTTTAGCTAGCACATTGATCTTGGGACCCATCTCAATTTGGGCTTTGGCTATCAATTTGAAGGTGTAGTAACCCCTGCTAGATCTGGACTAAAAGTTGAGTTAATTGTTATGTAATTTGGTTTAGGAGTTTCGTCAAATACTTTGGCAGGTAGAGTTTTGAACCCACTATAATACCCTCCCTATTATGTATGGTCTGTTTTTTCTTTTGTTTGAATGTTATTTGTTTGTTAAATTTCAAATCTCACACATTATAGCACTTCCCATGAAATTTTCACACCACAATATATCCAAAATGCATTTTAAACCAAGGAAAGTACACCACAAAGATAAGGACTTCAATCAACTATTAACAACAATAACTTACAATCACTTCCATCTAATTTGTTGAAGCTACAGGATAATGACTACTACAGGAATATGACAACAATATTGAATACAACTCTTAGTGTTTAATATATGTTGTAAACAAGGAAATGATACCCTGATATGAATGTTCTTGAGTTATACTTCTGACCTTTAGATTATTGTTGATTCGTAGCTCCCTTTGGCACTATACAGCCCACTCTTTGTACCACAATTTGACTATATATTAATGATGTTGGCTTGTGTGGGAAAAGGATTATGCCCAACCCTATTTTTCAGTCCAATTTCAAATGGTGAACAACATTGAAGGAAAAAGATAGTGATAGCTCTATACCACGGTAATATCCCCCTCAGGATGGACTGTTGAAATGTCTTTGAGATCACCATTGTTACTTGGTTCTTTTGGTTCAAAACTTTCATCAAACATTTACTCTTCAATCTCTTTAACTGCCGATATCTTTTTGTATGGACTAATATTGTGTTTTGAGTGTTCTCTTGGCTTGCAAATATTGTCAAATAGTTCAATACTAGTTGGTCCTTTATTGCATTTAATATAAAGACAAAAAGATATCAGTAGGTAAAGAGATTGAAGAGTAAATGAGTGTTCTCTTGGCTTGTAGATTTTGTCAAATAGTTCAATACTAGTTGGTCCTTTATTGCATTTAATATAAAGACAAAAAGACCCACTTGCAAATATATTTTCTTTGCATTAAATGCCCAAGGGAAAACACTAAAATCACATGAACTCGATGTAGATAACTTGCATTCCTAGAAGCAATAAAATATTACAACAAAAATCAAATAGATAACTTAAATCTCAGACCTGTAGGTACAACAAAGATAGCAGTTCCTTTTATGGCTATAGCAAACTTCCTTTATTACTCAAAGGTGATGTAGATGGTCCTAGAATGAACCCAGACTTCAGTGAATATACCCAACAACAAATATGCAGCCTCAATACTCTTCAAATCAATCCTTACAGGAGATCTACACCACTATTTGAAATATGACACGACCCCTATAACCAAAATGAAGCTAGCAATGGGAAGAAATCAACCATCTAGAGAGTATGCAGCACCAGATAAACAATAGGGCATCTACAAGATGTACTCGTCCCTTTCCAACAGTCAACGCGACTTCTAAAAGATACTACATAGCCCCTTCTTGCAGACTCTATTATTTTCTTCCTACGCCCCATTTAAATTAGTGCACCTCTTCATATGCCAAAATCTTATGTGAATCTCCTCAAACTAGAAAGATGGATCTATCTTCTTCTTTAGCAAAGAAAACTTGTGAAAAATTTGAGTGATTTCTCCTCTTGAATAGCTAGGGTGGATATGTTTCACCACGGAAACTATTATGCACAAGGGTTTTAGTCCAAAATTCTAAAGCCACAAGAGCTCTCTCCAAAGTAATTTTGTAAAATGACCATGAATGAAAGAGAGAAAGAGCCCACCCCATTTTATAACTTCATATGTCATTTTCCCCCTTTTAAAAATATAAAATGAATTTATAAAGCTTTTTATTCACTTTTCTCCAAAAGTCACTTTGTTAATTTATTAAGTCATTTTCACTCTAAAAAGTGATTTATTTCATTTTAAAACAATTTTGGGCACTGGAAGTCACTTTTCGTCATCTCCAACATTTAAAGCTCTTCATCTTGGTTCTAACAAGCTATTACATCAAGGTACCCATATTAGATAATTTATTAAAATGACAACCTTAGTGAATTCCGTTAAATAATGTTCAATAATACTCACAGTTTATCGAAACGGTTGAATTGCATCATAATTGAAATATGACTGCTTAGGAGTGATCCCGATGATGAAATATGATAAACAAACCTCTGAAAGCATCATATAACTCCTCTAAACCATTGGATCTCACTATTAACATCAAATTACCCCTTTGATTAGGCTAACATAAACCCTTAAAGTCTTCACCAAATACAGAAAAATGGAACCTCAAAATGGGGACATTATAGTCCTTCCTTCCCAAAGATTGATTGTCCTCAAGCAATGCCATCACAACCCTACAATCAATAATCTAAACCAAACTGAAACTGAGAATGATCCCAAGGTCCCAAACCAACCTAGAAGATGTGAAGCACTCTCTACTCAAAGCATTGTCCTGCAAGGTACTAAAATAAGAGGCAACTTGAATACTACCGATAGGTAGAGCAATCATGTATTAAAAAAATCGATCAACCCCTTAAAGAATGGATCTTCTAGGGAACCAACCCAATGCACCCTAAGTGAAAACTCCTGAAAGTAAGGACTGGCTCTCTCGTCTCTATCAATTGTTGATCTTCCCAACAATGTAATCTTAGGGTTCCAAACTAGTCTCAGAAAGGAACCACCATGCTGACGTTGCACCACTATGATAATAAATGTCTGCCCATCGATCCCAAACCGCATTCTTCTCTCTTGGAACCCCAAACTTAAATACCTGTAATGGAGAAACCCACCACCATGAATCATATCCTGCCAAACAATCTTAGTAAATTCAAGGTCAACAAATCCACTGCCAAACTCAATCCTGGGTATCGGAAATGAAAATATGTCCCGCCCTATAGAATAAGTCTCAACATATCCTCTCATGATGGTCCAAAAATGAATCTGACTAATCATTATCAGTACTCAGTACTCTGCCAACAACATCAAAATTTGAAGTGATCTACAAATCATATGACTTCTTGAATCCCACATACATGTTAGAATTCTACCATCCCCAATACCTACTAACTCTCGCTATGCTACACTGACAACCATGGGAATTCAAATAAGCCAAGTTTTTTGTTCCTATTTTTGTATGCTAGAATTTGGTAGAAACAAAGTAGGATACCTACAAGATTTGAATTCATCTTTTGAAGATGGAATCACATCATGCCAGTGTGATTTGTGTAATCTATGATCTAACCCACCTTTATGTGCCATCATAAACATAGTCAAATCATACATGTCTTGGATGATAGAAAATTGATGAGCATACCTCACCATGCAATCAAGGTGAAATTCACCCATTGTGCCAATGGAATACATGAATTGTCACTTAGAATACCTATATCATCATGCTCCATTTTAATCTTATATGATTCCTTCACTCCACTAGTTTCATCTAAACCTGGATCCCAAATTGATGTGTCCACATCTATAATGTACCCATCCCCACAATCAATGGATGCATACACTTCCTTGTTGGTTGGTCCACTAGGTATATGCTCAACTATCTCATCTGTAACTATAACTTGTGTTAAGCCCTAAATGTGTGAACATTCCCCCCTATACTGTGGTGCATTATATTAGTTTTGATGTCAGCTTTGGTCTATTAGTTGTAGTTGTCATTAGTATGGTTATATTAGTTATGTCGGCTTGGGTTAGTAAGTTGTAATTGTACCTCTTAATCTCCTATATATAGGAAGGACATATTTTCATTTTAGCATCTTGTCTTGTCTTGTCTTGTGTACTTAGTACATTGTAAAGAATGTTTCCCCCTCAAAGAAGTTTTCTATTCATCTATTTATTCATTAAATGAGTGGACTCCGGAGTACTCTTTTTGGTCTATTTCTACTTTTTTCATGCTCTTTTTGGAAATTTGTTGTTTA
Source organism: Larix kaempferi (assembly GCA_027924585.1). Lineage (NCBI taxonomy): Eukaryota > Viridiplantae > Streptophyta > Pinopsida > Pinales > Pinaceae > Larix > Larix kaempferi. The sequence goes on from BSBM01000590.1 coordinate 2,007,198, forward strand.
ACATTTGGTATCAGAGCTTGGACGCTTCCAAAACAATTCATATTGGTATTTTCACTATATATATATATATATATATATATATATATATATATATATATATATACAGGGTTTCAGATAAAAAAACTTGGAACCCATCTAGAAAACAGGTTGAATTACCTGTGATAAAAATTTCAGATCCTAACTCATTACAAGTTCAGAGTTATACCGTCGGGAAGTTAGAGTTTCTGACTTGCCCAAAAGCTAGTCTCAAACATGTGTTCTAGGGAAAACTGTTATATCTAGAGCATGCAAGTTCAAATTGAGTGAGACTAGTTGTATTAGAAAGAAGATGAACCGTAGTATTTGTGGTGGCATTTTCAGAGTCAAATTCAAAAAATTGGACACATGGTAGGTCGTACACTCTCGCTCTTCCGAAAAGAGCAAAATTAACAAGTGTTGGGAAAATTATCACAATTTTTTTTTGGCACATCCAAATTCAATGAGAGCGAAATTTGAAAGAAGACACATCAGGATACCACAGGTTGAGATTTTAGACTTAGAGGGATCAATATTTCAGGATTACCTCAATTGAAATTTCGGCTAGCAAATCAGTCTTCAAATCAGGGTTGGAAAAAGGTACGTCATTTTAAATTTGAATAACTTTTAGTAAAATGATCTATTTAAGGTGAACCAAAGGTCTGATATTTATTGATATTGTTCAAAATTCCACCAAAAGGTAGTGGAAAAAATCACACTCCACTCAAACCACTAGAGGTTTCATCCCTGATCTACGATGAAAGTGAAGACATATCTTTTAGGGTGTCCAAGTTGGAAGATATGAAGAAAGGGACTGTGAAAATGGTTGATTTAGTTAACTTGGAAAATAAGATGGATGGTAAAGAGGATCTCAAGGGGATGGCTAGAAAAGAGGATCTAGAATATTTGAAGATACTACTAAATGATATTATACTTAGCCTTCCTACACAATCGTCTACTCAAGAAGAGGATAAGGAGGAAAAGGGGGACTTATTCCAGTCACGTATTAAGAAAATTGAAAAACAGTTAGAGAATAAGAGGTTTGAGTCCCCAAAATATAATTATATACTCCATCATCATGGGTTCAAATCAGGTCCAAAGAACTACTTTATTCCCAAGATTGACATAAGAAAATTTGATGGCAATGATCCAATAACATGGATATTCCAGATGGAGCAATTATTTGATTTACACCAAGTGCCAACTTTGAAAAAGGTAAGTATTGCATCATTATATCTAGAGCTTGATCAATTTGTATGGTACCAATGGCTTTGTGACCATAAAAAGGATTCTATTATCTCTTGGTCTATATTCATGAAAGAATTGATTGCACATTACGACAATATTAATAGCAACAATTTCTTTAGTCAGTTGACAAATCTCAAACAAAAAGGTCCAGTTACAAAGCACATCAAGCCGTTTCAGAAGTGAAGTCTTACAGTGAAGAATATTTCATAAGATAATTTGTTGGATCTCTTTATGGGAAATTTAAAGGAGAATATTAAACATGAGATACGTATCCATGAACCTAAATCATTAGAGACTGCTTTTAGTTTGGCAAGGAAAATTGAAATTAAAAATATGGCAATGACTACTAGAAGGACCACCTCCAACACATATAGAGAGAATAATGTTCCTTCTCCTAACGCACCTCAAAGGTTGACACATCAACAACTGGATGAAAGAAGAGCGAAATGTCTATGCTTTAATTGGGACAACAAGTATAGTAAGGGGCATAAGTGTGGCAAGAAGAAATTATTCTACATAGATTGGGAAGAGGAAGAAGAAAAAGAACAAGAATCTTCTCAAGATGAACAAATAGAAGAGATTACTTCCGAAGAGATTACCCCCACCATATCCTGTCATGCATTGGTTGGAATTAGCACTCCTCAAACTCTCAATATTGAAGAATATATCAAAAAGAAAAAATGTAACAGTGTTGATTGATTCTAGTAGTACTCATAATTTCATTCACTGTAAATTAGCCAAAGTTCTCAATTGTTGTGTATATACAACACCATAGTTTCAAGTAATCATTGCAAATGGAGGAACTATCAATTACTCAGGGAAATGCCATAATATCAATCTTAGGCTATGGGGGAATATGTATTGAATAGTCTAATGATTTATATTCCAATGGGTGGTGTTGATGTTGACTTAGGAGTTCAATGGTTACAATCATGATTTAGATCCACATTGTTGTATACACTTTACAAGATTCCTCTGAAATCAAATCATGAATCCAAAATAGTTCCTAATTGTTTGTCTTCAAATAGATTCAAGAAAACACAAAATTCATATCTCAATCAATACATATTTAGCTCTAAATATTTAAAACGTGAACCTCATCATGCCCTGGCGTGTATTAAATTCAACCTAGGACATGCCAGGGACAACACTACCTTCTCTTATCCTCATCAACAAGCATAACAAGTAGGGTGTCTAAAACCATAGACTTCTTCTCTCACCAGAGCTACAAGATAGAATGTTTTAGGGTTTATGACAAGACCTGGATTCTTTGCTTCATTATGGTGAATCCTTTTATTTCCAAAATGAATCTCATCAAAACGGTCAAGGTCAAATTGAAAAGAACGCCAAAACGGTCAGTGGATTTCTACGTTTCCTTGCCAAAGAATTTTTCGGGGCTCTCAGTGGAAATAACAAGTTCTTCGCTGCAACGGTCTTGCTAAGGTGGTTATTAGACAAACAAGTTTTTCGCCACAATGAGCGGCTAGTTTTGAACATGTCCACCAAAATGATCCCTACCAGTGCAATTAGTGCAAACTCAACATCTCCGTTGAACGTTTCGATGAGAAACTTAGTTTTTCACCGCAACATGTCAGCGTAAATCTCCTTCTTCACAGCAACACTTCTATACTAAGTCAAATTTTATTCGAATGAGAGAATAGATAATGCCTAGATATTATAAAATGGGAGGCCATTTTCTCACTGTTAGTACGTAGATTAGAACTTGATCAATAATGTTGAACTTGCACGGAGAAACCAAAAGTGGTCTAAGCTAGAGAAAAAAATTCAGGGAGGGGACCCATCATCTCCTAAGAGATAATAGGGGAAGGTAGTTGTAGGCATAAGCTAGAGAAAAAATTCAGGGAGGGGATCCATCATCTCCTAAGAGATAATAGGGGAAGGTAGTTGTAGGCATAAGCTAGAGAAAAAATTCAGGGAGGGGACCCATCATCTCCTAAGAGATAATAGGGAAGGTAGTTGTAGGCACAACAATCTCAAACGATTGTGGGTATTGAATTTTGAATCAATATTTAAAACAAATAATTAATTATGGAAAGATATCATTTATATTTGAATGAAACAATCTTGGCTTTAATCTAATAAAAAAAAACATTAGTAAATATTATAGAATATTTTTCACTCTTGAACTTCAAAAGATTTATGTGAACAATTTTAAGAAGATTTTGAAATCTAAACATCTAATAACAACAACCATCAGTGGTTCCATAAATATATACTAAAATATTTCTCTTAGAACCTTAATTAAAGGTTCATGCCCTTTTATGGGATGCATTGAAGATACTATAATTTGAGCTCATTGGGAGTGGTCATAATGATCAAAGGGAATATTAATGAAATTTTGATGTCCCATTTTGAAATTGATGAGCCATATTTCATCATAGTTGTTGAAAAATATGAACCTTGTTGGGAAAAATATATTATTTTATTATTGTAGTTATGATCAATTGCCAAAATATAAACTAGATTCATATTTTTCACGAAAAATGGGTTCCAATGGAACAAATGCAAAGTTAATTTCCTACATTACCAAACACAATCTCCCTAAAATATTATTTCTAGAACTAACAACTAATTACTAGTATTATATACCAAGAGAATCTCTTGAAAACATAATCATTGAAAAAAAAACATTCTCTTGAAAGAACATTTCTTCAACATACTTCTATAATTGTTCAAGGCCAATTACTTGAAAAGTCTCTTGAGCAAGTTCTACAGTTAATATGATGTTCAATGCTATGAATATGAGATTCAACATGGGGATCAATAGCTATATATGTACCAATGTATGCATAACATTGGGATCAATAATGACATGTGTACCAATCTATATATGTTGGAAACCTAATCCATAGTTTTCATGTAAATATTGTAAAATTAGTCATTTTTAGTTACGTAGATGAATAGCCATTTAGCTTTGGATCCAGAAGGCCAAAGGTTACCCCTGGTTGCATAAACAAGACATTTCTCAATGAAATATCTATCCTGGGATTTAGTCCACATCAAGTGTTATCAAAGAAATGCTCTTCCATAACTCTTATGTCCTCAGTCTTGTCTCATCGGTCCTAATATATGCCCTCTGCCTCAAATGGCATTCTTTAGTCTAACCTGCAAGCCTAGATTCCTCTTAATGTCTCCTAGGATCCCCCCTTCTCCCTTTGCGTGGAATCACTACCTGATTAAGTTACCTACAAACCTTATTTTTTGTTACGCATTCCCTCATCGGCCTCCAGACTACTCATATGTCATATTGGGTATTGTAAAGTGTTGCTTATTATATTTTGTGGTAATCTTTCATGCTAATACCAAGTCAAAACCCTAATATGCATGTGTGTTCTTAGTCTACATTTTTACATCGTTGGTTTATCTATGTGTCATTGCAAGAAAATTTGCATGGTGTGTGAGAGATTAGTGTGGTATAATTTTACTTTTGTGTAGTAATTTTTTCTTGTAAATCTGCCCTTGTAGACTTGTGTATTGAGATTATCTTTGGAAACCCACCAGTTATCTGCCCTCCAATTGTTTATAGTATTCCACTTTATCTATGTGTTTCTCACCTCTACATATTGATATATCTGCACTACGAATTATCTATTGTATCACCTTGGTGTGTGTTATCATATATGGTGCATGTTATCATATATTTTCATAGGTGCATGTTATCATATTCACATCATTCATTGAAATATACACACATTGGATCATATTCACCTCATGTTGGATCAAATATGTGTGTTGGATCATATCATGGTGTAATCCCTATATGTGGTGTTCTATGGGAGACTCCCCTCATTGCTACCTATATGGAGACCACCTAATCACCAGTGGTATCTATGTGTATTGAGTTTTGTGTATTGTGTTTTACCTGTACACATCAACCTGTGCTTGTTACATTTATTTTGTTGTTGAAACTATTTCCACGGTTTTTACAAGAAGCCTCTCCAACCATTTTTTTCTGACTCATGGTGCGTCTTTTTGGTGACCAATTGGATAGTTGAATATAGTATCCAATCTTTTATCCTTCTTCGGTGTGGGTAGATACCTCGTGTTTCCCATCTTCAATTGTTGGGAAAGTGTGGTATTATTTACAACTTCTCGGCAACATCAGCGAAAAAATAGGCAAAAATAAACAAACCATGACAAACATTAAAAATTACAAAATATATTCATTTTTTTCAAAATTTTAAACATATAAAGCAACAAAAACATCATATAAACACATTGGCACATAAATATGGAGAAAGCACTGATCTATAGAGGTAGTGGATGCAAATGACTCAGAGTGGTTTGATTTCAATGACTCGGACTACTAAAAAACACATAAAATTTTACAACTTTAATGAAATAATATATATTAAAGATTCCAAGTTATGATTCCAAACCTTTAGAGGCAAAATATGCAAATTTTGCTCATGTATATATTATCTAAGGGTGAATATATCAAAATGGCACCAAGTGCAATACATATATGAATCAAAATTGAAAATACATAATCATCAAAATCATTGTCTATATTGGGAACATATTCATCACTAGCACCATGTTACCCCTCCTCTAGGCTCTAGGCTCTAGCCCCTGCCTCTACCTCGAATCTCAAAGTTGAACCTCCAAGGGAATTAATCAACACCCTACAATTTTGATTAAACTTCTTAATCCAAGCATTAAAATAAGGTAGAAAGAGCTTCACATGCTTAATAAGTGATTTTGCTTGACTGAAGGGTACATTTTTTAATAAGGTCATGGTAGAGGATTTGAATCAACTTCATCAATAAAGCATTAGCACCACCAACATCAAGGTAAATAGAGAGTTTGATGTGCTTGATTAAATTCCAATCCCTTACCCTTATACATGATAGAATCCAGTGGAAATGTTGCAATACTGAAATCCTAAAAACTTTGTTGAATTCTAAATGGGATCTAAAATTCTACTTTTTGCATATAAAGTCCAATGAGGTTGGAAAAACTCTCAAACATACTAAAACAATTAATGGTAATGTTAAAAATTTAAGTAAAAGTCACTTTTACTTTAAGAATTTAACATTACCATTTAATATTGTTGAATTCAATGTCACTTGTACAAAATTGATCAAGCTTTTTTAAAAACATCCGAGTTTTAAAAACTGTGAAAAAGCCTCCTCGGTGATTTTTTGGATCATTGAGCGCTATTTACGAAAAAATCACATTTTTTTAAATCGCATTATAACGATGCTTAAAAAAATCATGATTTTTTCTGGCCGATTTTTTGAGAGCCTGAAAAAATCGTGATTTTTCTTAACATCACCAATTTTTCGCCGATGTTATCTACACTATTATTTACAATTTGCAATGTGATTTATTTGCAATTGGAGCAAGGATTGAAGTGTTTTTTAAGTAAACTCCTATTGATCAAGAGGCTCTTAGAGATACTGTCTTGAAAGTTACGACTACCACGCTTTAAATATTTTAAGAATGGCCCTGAAATAGTTTGAGTTGTTAACCTCATTTGTGATTTGCCATACGTTGTCACATAAAGCTTTATTTTATTTCCAATATCATTATTGTATTGTTTGAAAGTACCAAAAATGGTTGCATAGACTTAGACCTGCAATTTCTATGATAAAGATTATCAATGTAGATCATAGGTTATCAATATTATAATTCTCTGTAGTATATTGCAGTACTTGTTTATTACATATTGTAAAGCCTTCGAAGATGCATTCTTTGGCTTCCATCTTTGGAAATATTATCAATGTATATCATAGGTTATCAATATTATAATTCTCTGTAGTATATTGTAGTACTTGTTTATTACGTATTGTAAAGCCTTTGAAGATACATTATTTGGCTTCCATATTCGTAGCAATGCTCAGTGGCAAGGACAACTATCTAGAATGCTCGAGGAATATCAAGCACATGCTCCTATTAAATGATCTGTGGGAGGGAATCTGTGAAGAATAAATCCTTGAAACAATGGATGGTCATATATTTACTTCACCAAAACCACCTACAATAGACAAAGAGCTCGTCATATGGAAGAACAAAGACAAGAAAGCATATGCACTGAAGAGGTGAGACATCATATATTTCTTATTAGAGATGCTTATGATGCTTTGAAGAAATTGAAGGATTTATACGACTCATACTCATAATTGGAACTCATACAATTGTTGGTAAATCTCTTCAACCTTGAGTTGAAGGACAATTCCCCCATGGCTTTAGCATATGAAATCAAATCCATTATGCATGACATTGATGCCACTAGAGTAAATATAGACCTTTCGCTCACAGCCTTTATCAAGGGTCTATACCCTTCATATTCACACTACCTCGAGTCCCTATAAGCTAGTGGTCAAATGAAGTCCCTCGCATTTGACACATTGGTGGAGAAGATTGTTGTATGTGAGAAAGCGTTCCAAAAAAGACAACTCTACCTAATGGATAAATTGTGTCTTGCTCAAAAAGAGAAGAAACAATCTAATGATTCATCTAGAGGAGAAGGTAGTAAAAGAGGATGCAGATGAAATAATTTCCTAGGCAACGGGGGTAGACATGATCAAGGTAAGAGATATGATCATCATTGTACTCGATGCGACAAAGACAGACATGATGCAGATCATTTTTGGGCTCCATGGGAAAATATCAAAGATAAGCACAACCAGAAGAAATAAGACAAAGGTAAAACTCAAGAGACCGGTAAAGCTCATGAATCTACTCACTTTATTTTTGCACACAGTAATGTTGGACTAAATGAAGTCTTCTTTAATACTTCATTTGCTTCCTTAAGAGATAAATGGTTCCTTAACACTGGTGCAACCTCCCACATTACTTTTAGAAAATATTTTTTTGAAGAACAAAATTACAATGTAGACGAGATAGTGTATTTTGTAGATAAGTATAGCCTCAAGCCCATGGGAATTGGATCCATCAAGCTCAAACTATCTATATTCCCTAATTTTTTATTGCATAATGTTCTCTATCATCCAAAGTTGTAGAAAAGCTTGTTCTTCCTGGTGCACATTCAACAGCAAGGCCATTCCATCCATATGTTCGATGGGATAGTAGAGATAAGGAGGGGATATAACAAACAGGTATTCATGACTAGATGTGAAGATGGGAAGTTGTTGAAGCTGAAAAGAACATCTGCAAGAGCTCATAATTTTACCTACCTCTCTCAACATGAAGAAGGTACATCTTCTTCCAGTCCTTTAGAGCATGCTAGATATGGACACATTAACTATAATAGTCTCTGATTGTTAAAAACGAATGGTGTTTCTAGTTTTCCCACCATTCCAAAGAAGTTGAAATATTGCGATGCTTGTTTTATTGGAAAACATAGTAAGCAGCCTTTTCATGAGTCAAACTTTAGAGCATGCAGAAAGTTAGAGATGATACACTCTGACATGTGTATCCCCATGCCCATTCCTTCTACAAATGGTAATAAATACCTCATGATCTTTGTTGATGATTACACCAACATGTGTTGATGATTACATTTCTAATGATTTTGAAAACTATCTTTGTCAACATGGGATTAGGAATCAACATGCAGTTCCGTACAATCATCAACATAATGGTGTGGAAGAAAGAATGAACGAAACTCTCTTGAATATGGTGCTCCATGTTATTGTTCAAGAATGTCAAATTGATGTTTTAGGGTGATGCAACTTTATGTTCAATTTATTTGAGAAAAGAAAATTCAACTCATGCTCTTGGAAATAAAAACCCATGTGAAATGTAGTATGGCCACATTCCTTCAGTGAGGCCTCTCAGGGTTTTTGCTTCCACCTTTTATGCCTTAATTCCAAAGGAACAAAGAAACAAGTTAAGTACATAGAGTCATAAATGCATTTTCTTAAGGTACTCAAATACCACCAAGGCATTTCGTCTTTATGATGAGGCAAACAAAAGGCTTATTCTTTCCAAAGATGCCATTTTTCTTGAAATGAATAAAAATGATGAGTCTATTAAGAGGAAAATTGATCATCTGGATAAAATTGCCCATGTAAAGACATTTCATGAAGTTGATAACAAGATTCCACATCTTGAAGGGGGGATCCCCATCTTGGATCAATCTTTGGAATCTCTTTTTGTAACTTCTAAGAATATTATATTTGTATTTTATTATTCCGGAGATGTTACATTCCTCCAACGAGACTTTGTCATGTATCCGGAGATGTTTATTCCTCCGAGAGATTGTGGTAACTAGGGTTATTAAATCTCCCATGTGAGGTCGGCCCTGAGTTAGTTGTTTAGGGGTTATTAGACTCTCTTAGGAGAGGTCTGCCCCATTAGGGTGAAAAGTCAGTTAGAGAACAAGTATAAGTAGAGGAGGTATGTTCCTCACTTATCTCATTCATTCACTCAATTGTGATTGGTGCATAGGAGAGAGAGAGAGGTCTACATAGGAGGAGAAGGAGATCTTGTTGAGGACTACATTTTGTATTGGGTTGATTATCTATATTGAGGAAAGCTTTGTTGGGTTTTCTACCCCATGAGGGTTTCCCAAGGTAAATCTTTGTCTATCTTGTGATTGTGTTTCTTTTAGTGATCTTACTAGTGAATTTATGTTAAAACTTAACATGGTATCAGAGCTAGCCTGAATAGCACATCTTTCACAAGGTGAAAATACCTCTCTCTCCTCCTCCGGTGAAAATTAGGGTTTCTGCGAAAGTTGGAATTTTTGGATTATGATTGCATGGCTGGATAGCCCTCCTCAAAATTGAAGTTTTGAGCCCTAGATCGAGATTTTTGGTTGGGTAGAACTCCGGGAAAGTCAAACCCTAGTTTTACCAAAAGTGCAGAAAACCAGAACCAGATTTCTACAGCAAGTCTGAAATTCGTTGGTCAAGTTTGGAGGCTGAAAATTTGAAGTTTCCAGAAAGTAAGCACACCAGAAACCTCGCCTCAGTCAAGCCAATCTCCTGGTGAGGTCAGTTTTTCATTTTTGCAATTTTCAATTTTTGGTGACCCCCTGGATAGGATGGCCCCAAGCACTAAGCTTGAGGACAAGCTAGAGGGTATAGAGAATTTTTGGGCATGGAAATATAGGATTGGTCTCATCCTTGAAGAGAATGATCTTATTCAACATATCAAGGATGAAGTGGAAGAAGCTGAAGCTAAAGAGAAGCATAAGAAGGACTTGATTAGGGCAAAGAGAATCATTGTTGATTCCATCAAGGACGACTTGATTCCCCAAGTGGCATCCAAGAAGACTCCAAAGGAAATGTATGATGCCCTTTCTAGAATGTATGAAGGAAAGAACATCAATAGGAAGATGAACCTGAGAGCTCAATTGAAGAGCACTAAGATGAATAAAGGAGAATCTATCCAAGATTACTTCACAAGGGTCTCCCAATTCAAAGAACAACTAGATGCCATTGGAGACACACTTGATGAAGATGAATTAGTCATGACTGCTTTGAATGGTCTCACTAGACCATGGGATTCATTCATCCAAACTATGTGTGCCATAAAAGAGAGTATGAAGTTTGATGTGGTATGGGAAGATTGTATTCCAGAAGAAGCTAGGGTTTCCAATAGAGAAGCCTTGCTCAAAGAAGATGATCAAGCATTGGCCACCCACACCAAGAGAAGAAGGAATCAAATCCAACTTCAAAAGGAATAACCACAAGGAGTCTCAACCTCCACAAAGATTTTAGAAGAAAAGAGGATCTAATATAAAAAGAGATTACTCCACATTCCAATGTTACATTTGCCACAAAATAGGACACATTGCTAGGAATTGTCCTTCAAAGAAGAAAAAGGGTCCCCACCAGAGAAGACATCAAGCACATCTAGCTGAAGATGATAGTGAAGAAGAGGAAGAGGAGGAAAGGCCTCAAAAGAAAAGAGCCAGAATAGAAGAAGAAGATGCAGAAGTGTATGTTCTATTCTCTGCACTCTCTGGGTCTGTGACACCTAGAGAAGATACATGGCTCATTGATAGTGGTGCTTCAAATCACATGACAGGACAAAAGAAAACTCTCTCAAAACTTGAAGAGAAGACCTCCCCACAAAAAGTAGCTCTAGGAGATGATTACCAATATCCCATCAAAGGAATTGGTGAAGCAAGCTACAAGCTTGATTCTGGAGCTCCCATGAAGATGAAGGAAGTATTGTATGTACCAGGTTTGAAGAAGAACTTACTTTCTATCTCAGCATTAGATAAGAAAGGTTATAGGGTTGCATTCATTGATGGACAAGTGCTCATGTGGTCCAAAGGTAAAACTATTAAGCATGCAATTGTCATTGGTGAAGAGGAAGGAGGTCTATACAAACTCAAGGGTCATCCAGAAGCTGCCCTTATTCATGAAGCCACTAGCCTAAGTGAGCTATAGCATAGAAGGCTTGCTCACATCAACTACAAAGCACTACCTCATGTGAGCAAAGTAGTTGTAGGACTACCAGATCTAAAGATTGATCATGAAGGCACTTGCAAGGCTTGTGCAAAAGGGAAGAATATCAAGAATCCATTTCCAAAGAGTGAAACAAAGACTAAAAGTACTTTGGAATTGATCCATTCAAATGTATGTGGTCCCATGCCCACCACATCCTTGAGTGGATATGAATACTACCTAACATTCATTGATGACTATTCAAGAAAAACTTGGATATATTTCCTGAAGGGAAAAGATGAAGTCTTTGGAAGGTTCAAAGAATTCAAATCCTTGATATAGAACCATTCAGAAAAGAAGATCAAGATACTCAAGACTGATAATGGTGGAGAGTATACTTCAAAATATTTTTAAGTATTTTGCAAAGAAACTGGGATCAAGAGGGAACTAACCACTCCCTACAATCCTCAACAAAATAGTGTTGCGGAAAGAAAGAATAGAACCATTATGGAAGCAGTGAAAACTATGATACATGATCAAGACCTACCTATGTATCTATGGGCTGAAGCAGCCAGGACAACAGTCTATGTACATAATAGACTATCTCATAGTGCCCTTGAATTTAAGACTCCAGAAGAAGTATTCACAGGAAAGAAGCCTGAGGTAAGTCACCTCAAAATATTTGGGTGTCCTGTGTATATTCACATACCCAAAGAAAAGAGAACTAAGTTGGACCCTTTTGGGAAGAAGGGAATATTTGTTGGGTATTGTGAAACATCCAAAGCTTTCAGGATATACATCCCAGGATTTCATCATATGGAAATTAATAGGGATGTGACATTTGATGAAGAAGCAACTCTGAAGAAGTCTAGGAAGTGCCAGTATGAATAAGTATATGAAGAAGTTGCACCTCCTAGAACTGTAGAAGTTGTACCACCCCCTGAAGGTGAAACACCTGAAGACCATGACATGTTAGAACCACAAGAACCTCCCATCACAAACATTTCAAGAAAGAGAAAGCTAGCATGGGCTAGAGATATTATACTAGGAGCTGAAAATTATGGAGCTCTTGAAGGCTCCACTAGAGTGAGCAAGAAACCAAATCCATTTACCAACTATGTGGCTTTGATGTGTGATCTTGTAGACCAAGAACCTACTAGTTATGAAGAGGCATCTCATAAGAGAGAGTGGGTAGAAGCAATGACTGAGGAGTACCAGTCAATAATGAAGAATGATGTTTGGGATATAGTTCCCAGACCAAAGAACAAAAGTGTGGTATCCTCCAAATGGATATACAAGATAAAGCATGCTGCGGATGGCAGTATTGAAAAGTATAAGGCAAGGTTTGTAGCCAGCGGATTCTCTCAGAAAGAGGGAATTGACTATGAAGAAACATTTGCACCAGTTGCAAGGTACACTTCCATTAGAACCATCATGGCACTTGCATCCATGATGAAGTGGGAATTACACCAGATAAATGTGAAGACAGCCTTCCTGAATGGTGTAATTGAAGAAGAAGTGTACATAGAACAACCATAAGGATTTGAGGTTGGAGATAGAAGAACCCATGTATGCCAACTGAAGAAGGCCTTGTATGGGTTGAAACAAGCTCCCAGAGCTTGGTATGGAAGGATTGACAGTTTCTTGACTAGCTTGGGCTTTACCAAGAGTAAAGCTGATCCTAATCTTCATCTCAAAGTTATGGATGGTGAACCTGTCATATTATTGCTATATGTGGATGATCTATTTCTGACTGGAAATGAGAAACAGATTTTCAAGTGCAAGAAGAAGCTTTCTACAGAATTTGAGATGAAAGATATCGGATTGATGCATTACTTCCCAGGTCTTGAAGTATGGCAAGGCCCAGAAGGAATATTTCTCAATCAAGGGAAGTATGCTATGGAAATATTGAAAAGATTTGATATGTTAGAATGTAAGGCCATGGCCTCTCCCATGGATTCCAACTTGAAGCTATTAGCTGATGACTCATCAGAATTAGTGGATGTGACTCTGTACAGACAGATTATTGGGTCACTGATGTATCTGACGAATACTAGGCCAGATATATGCTTTGCTGTGAACACCATGAGTCAGTATCTAGTGGAACCTAGACGAGTTCACGTGATAGGTGCAAAGCATATGATGAGGTACATGAAGGGTACGATAGACTTTGGTCTATATTATCTTGGAGATCATGATTTCAGATTGTATGGCTACACAGATGCTGATTGGGAAGGAAGTGTATCAGACAGGAAGAGCACATCAGGTGGATGTTATTGTCTGGGATCAGCCATGATCTCGTGGTATAGCAGAGTGTGGCTCTTAGCACAGCTGAAGCGGGATATATAGCTGCTTGCTCTGCTAGTTGTGAAGCGGTATGGCTTCGTAAGTTGTTATTAGGATTGTTTGACTTAGAGATGGACCCCACTGTGATCCTATGTGACAACCAGAGTTTCATTAAGATGACAGAGAATCCAGTGTTCCATGATAAGTCAAAGCATATAGAGATCCGATATTTCTATATACGAGATATGGTGCAGAAAGGAGCTATCAAGCTCGAGTATGTAAGCACTGACGAACAAGTTGCTGATATATTGACCAAACCTCTATCTCGAGTAAAGTTTGAGTATTTTCAAGACAAGTTTGGTGTAGTTCAGAAGGACTCTCCTCGAAAGGGGGAGTGATTTGGTCAATGATGATATTTGGATACTGGTATCGATATGGATACCTGTATCGATGATGAGATTGCCTACATCGATGACAAGGTCAATGATGAGGATACCTGTATTGATGAGAATAATGTATCGATGATGTGGATGCTTGTATCGATGATGAGGATACTTGTATCAATGATGAGGTTACCTGTTCCGACGATGAGGTCAATGTGTGATCCTTAGACTTTGTCTAAGTGGATGAGGGGATTGTATCATCCTTGGACTCTATGTCCTAAAAGAGATCAGGATTAGACATCCTATAAGTGGTTGAGGATTAATCATCCTTAGACAGTAAATCCAGTAATTCTGAAAGGAAGGATTGTCTTAAATGATTGTGAGAGGATTAATCATCCTTAGACAGTAAATCCAGTAATTCCGAAAGGAAGGATTGTCTTAAATGATTTTGAGAGGATTAATCATCCTTAGACAGTAAATCTAGTAATTCCGAAAGGAAGGATTGTCTTAAATGATTGTGAGAGGATTAATCATCCTTAGATAGTAAATCCAGTAATTCCGAAGGGAAGGATTGTCTTAAATGATTGAGATAGGATTAATCATCCTTAGACAGTAAATCCAATAATTCCAAAGGGAAGGATTGTCTTAAATGATTGAGATAGGATTGATCATCCTTAGACAGCAAATCCAGTAATTCCGAAAGGGAGGATGGTCTTAAATATTGATTGTGATATGATTGATCCCGTAATTCTAAAAGGAAGGATCATGTGTGTTGCAGGGTATGCTGCTGTGATACTGTTGATCGAGAGGATCCAGTTGATGATGTGATGTTGTTGATCGAGAGGATCCAGTTGATGATGTGATACTGTTGATCGAGAGGATCCAGTTGATGATATGATTATGTTGATCGAGAGGATCCAGTTGATGATGTGATGCTGTTGATAGAGAGGATCAATTTGATGATGTGATGTTGTTGATCGAGAGGATCCAGTTGATGATATGATGATGTTGATCGAGAGGATCCAGTTGATGATGTGATGATGTTGATTGAGAGGATCCAATTGATGTTGTAGCTAATCAGGTGCTGCAGAAGATGAAGACTCAGTACTGACGATGATGATGTTGCAGTATTGATTATGTTCCAGTAACTGGTTGAGTTACTGATAATGATTGAAGAAAGCTTCCAATGATTTATAGATGTATCATGTACCATGTAGTAGATGACTCCTTGCTCCTGCAGATGTTGTTATAATATCCTTCTCGTTAAGTGGGAGTGTTGAAATATTGTAACTTCTAAGAATATTATATTTGTATTTTATTATTCTGGAGATGTTACATTCCTCCGACAGGACTTTGTCATGTATCCGGAGATGTTACATTCCTCCGACGGGACTTTGTCATGTTTCCGGAGATGTTTATTCCTCCGAGAGATTGTGGTAACTAGGGTTATTATATCTCCCATGTGAGGTCGGCCCTGAGTTAGTTGTTTAGGGGTTGGTCTGCTACGAAAAGAGCTCTAAAATACTTGAAGGGGACTCAAGTATTCTAAGGTTGATGAGTTCAAATTGATTGGGTATTCTGATTTAGACTTTGATGGCGACGAAGAGATTGGAGTGTCTACTTCAAGCTACCTTATGAGTCTTGAATCAACAATTGTCTCATGGAGATCACACAAACAGTTAGTTGAAGCAAATTCCACAACAAAGGAAGAATATGTGGTTGCTACAGAAGCAACAAAGGAGATTGTGTGTCTCAAGAAAATACTTAAATATTTGCAAGAGAAACAAGTGGATTCTACTCCTCTACTGATTGAAAAAACTTCTACAATCAAGTTGGCCAAGAATCCCAGATTCCACAATCGAACTAAGCACATCAACAAAAAGTACCCTATGATTCGAAATCATGTAGAGGCCAAAACAATCCATTTGAGACATTGTTCCATGAATTAGAAAATTGCAGACATCTTCACCAAAGCAATTGGAAGAGAAAAACTTGAAATGTTTAGAAGGATGCTTGGACTCATGAATACCACTTGGGATTAAGGGGGGGAATGTTGGAAACCTAATCCATAGGTTCCATGTAAATATTGTAAAAATAATCTTCTCAGTTACGTAGATGAATAATCATGTACCTTTGGATCCAAAAGGCCAAAGTTCACCCTAGTTGTATAAAAAGACATTTCTTAATGAAATGTCTATCATGGGAGTTACTCCACATCAATATCTATGGAAAGCTAAGGCAAGGAGGTTGTAAAAGAAAAGAATAACATTTACCAACTACTAACTTTATGTTTCAATAACATATTACACCACTTCGGCATTCATAAAGACATTTCATATTGAATTTCAAATATTTATTTTCATGAATTAAACATCAATAAGTTGTAAGAGTGATAACCCTTTGTTTGCAATGATATGGAATGATCCTCACATTGTCATTGACAAGCCATTTTTATTTTAAATTTATTTTATAGAGGCAATTATTTAATACCCTTCTATGCTGTGATAAAAAGGTCTTAAAAGGCAATGAAGGCTTCAAACTGTAAGCAATTAAAACTGTTGATTGGATAAAACCCTTGAGCATCTTGATGTTCTAGTGAGCAGCATAGTCTACCTCTAGTCTCTAAAATAGATTGGAAGAATATAAATTTGTAGATTAGAAGAATAATAATTTTAATAAATAAAAAGAATAATAATTATGACTTAAGATTGGCTAAAATAAGGCTTTTTTTCAAAAAAGGGGGTAAATTCCAGAAGAATTTACAATATTAAATAAGTATGTTTAGAGGTTGAATATTTATTGAGCATAATCATTATTAAATCCAAGTCTTGTATTATTCAACTTCCTTTAGAGAATTTAAGCCATTATGCGGTATTATATATATATATATTATTAAAAAATAAGGACTTGGACTTAGCAAACACACTACCTCACACTACCTTGCAACTCAATTTGAAGGGGTTGTTGGCATTGAGTTAATACAAACATGGTTATTTATGTTGTGTGTATTTCATTCATATGCAACTTTCTTTAATTTTTTTGCAAGTATATGGTATTTGTTGTTGTGGACTATTGTTTTTTTCAATTTTATATGTTTATTATCATGTGTTCATTAACTTGGTTTATGTTCACAACTATTTTGTAAGGCTAATTGATCTCTTCATATTGTATGAGTTGATTGTTGTGGATTACTATATTCTGGCTTTGATTTGTCTAATATCACATTTCAATATAATTTTATAGTACTAGGATTCATTTTTTGTATTTATTTTGAAAGTCTTAGCAAAATTTGTAACATAAATATAAAACAATAAAAAAAATCACAAAACCATATAAATGAATCCAATGGGAGGATCCACCAATTAAGGGTGGAACCACACTTTGAGAATTTTATCCCAATGGATGGATCCATGTGTGTTGACAAGGGTAAAAATACTGCATATACAAGTTCTTAGCCATACATGGAGTTACTCCATTCACAGGGGTGAAAACTCTTTGTTCAAGCCCCATTTGGGCTACAAAGTTATTGATAAATTGAAACCTCCACCCTTTGATGTTCCCTTCCTCTGATCAGGACGATAGGATAACTAGTGGCCTATCTGACCCCCTAGGCTAGAACTAGTGAAGACAAGAGGGTCACCACTATTGTCACTTAGCTTAGAAAAGATGGTTTATTTTCTAAAAGTGATTAATAGAGTTTGGATGGTATTGGGGTGTTCCATGGTATGGAATCCAGAGAAAGATTAAAGGAGGGGAAACACCTTATTGGAGGATATGATGATTTGACTTGATCTATTGTATGTCTAGTGGGCTAGAGTTTTCGTTGGGGTTTCACAAAACCCTTCCATCTTAGTTTGGTTTCGGTGATGCAAGATTCCACCCTAGCTAGACATAAGGGAAATCCATTCGAGGTTTCCCTTTAGCTTCATTTGGCGATTTAGCTTCCATTTTGTGGTACCAAGACTGGCTTGGGCAATGGTATTGAGGGAGGCTGAATCTCTTCTTTATGGGCCAAATTCCATTGTTCCAACATAATTCAAAGGAGGAAATCAAACTTATTGTGGAGTTCGGGCTTGCTTATAGAGGGTCGAATTCACCATAGGGTTGATTACAACTGTTGGGGAGAGCCCGAATTCATTTCTATGGAGGTCGAGTTTGTTGAGCCAGGGACGAGATCATTCACTAGTGGATCAAATTCATTGCAGATAGGGACAAATTTGAGGAAGGTTGCATCTTGTGTTGAGGGTCGATCCTCTATTGAGGAAGGATGCATTTACCTTTGTAGAGGGGACAAACTACCATAGAGGTGTTGAGTTTACTCTTGGAGAGGGTTGTGAATTTGTAAGAGAGGTCGAGCTGTTAGTGGAAGGCTGCATTCGTTGTGGGGAAATCGAGTTCCCAATAGTGAAGGAGCCGAGAACTTGAGGGGAGGTCGCACCTATTGGTGAGGGGACCATGAGCCTATGGAGAGGCTATGAGCCTCTTGAGGAGGCTGAGAGTTAGGGGACACCAAGTTGTGAGGCATCGTTTAGAGAGTTGCGACCCATAGAGGATCTGTGGATACCATGGGGCATTGAAGGAGTCGAGATTCATTTGTGCACACATCCATTCCTAGGAACAGGATGACATCTAGGAACAGGATGACATCAGTTGTAGAAAAGATTTAGAAGGTTGAAGATCTAGGAGGTGGATACATCATCTATAGGAGTCATGGCATATTCCCGGTATTTAGAATTTTATGTGTTTTTGTGTTGTACAGTAGCTACTATAGAAGCCATTAGAATATTTTCATTTGGGAATAAAGTGTTCTTGTTATCTATCCATTTCATGTGTATTGGCATGCTCACAATGTGTTTGACAAAATGTTTCATTAGAATGCAAACTGTTTGTAGAAAGTTATAAATCAATGTAATGAAAATGTTTGTCAAAACACTCACACAACCAATACAAACAACAAACTAGCACCCATTATGAGCAAGGGCCACTGCAATGGTATCAAAGTTGGTGATCTTTCCAGCCTGTGATTGCTTGAGACATTGATGGTTAGGGGATGTGGAAGAGTTCCCCTCATAGGATCATATTCATCAGAAGAAGAGAGGGATATGAGTGACGAGCGAGGTCCTTTAGAGGATAGAGTGACCCAATTACTGGGAGACTTGGCCAAGGGCCAAGATGAGACTAAGGAAGTGATCATCAGTTTCCACCAATACAGCCTTGAGGTGCTCAAGATTTTATTGGGGCCACAAGGGAATCAGATGGATACATGGTATGTTGGGTCTAGTAGATCTCATGTAGGTGAGAGGTCACACAGAGGGTAGCAATGCCCATATGCCAGCAAAGAGTGCTTCACAATCAAGGAGAAGAAGGACACCTAGGCCAATAATGTCGACATTCCTTGAGGAGCACCCTTTAGATATGTAGGAGCAGCAGGATGACATGACCACATATATTCGAGAGTAACAAGCATTAAGACAGGAGGACCAAGCAACTATATCATTTTTGGACTACTGCGAAGCTAGGTCCAGGAACAGGCGAAGGAACAAAACACCACAGCACCAACAAAACGTTGAGCTAATGCGCAAGGTGGGGAGGTTGTCTATCCCACTTTTCGATGGCTCTGCTCGGAGCAGAGCTAGAGATTGGGTAAACAAGTTGGACACTTATTTCCAACTTAACACGATGACAGAGGAAGAAGCAATTAAGTTTGTCACGCTGCACTTGGATGGAGAAGCCCATGAGTGGTGGTACCATGGGCTAGTGACACTAGGTCATGCTAGCATCACATCTTACCCAGATTTCACCCAGAGGTTAGTGGATCGGTTCAATAAGAAGGATCCTGAGATCCACTTCAGGGAGCTAGCACAATTGAGACAGAGAGGTACACCAGTGGCATATATCACAGAGTTCTAGAGGATGGCAGTCACGGTGACCAATATTTCTGAACAGAGGTTGGTGATGCTATTAAAAGAGGGATTGTTTGAACCATTGAAGGGTTGGGTGAAGGCCTTTATGCCAAACACGTTACAGGATGCTATTATGAGGTCCCCGAACATGGAGGATGTCGTGTCCAAGAAGGCACCAACGAGACCCTTTATCTCACAAAAGGGTACGGAAACGAACCCTCCCTAGAGGACATGGGTGGGGAACGACATGATGGATGAGGAGACTTGGAGAGAGTTGAGGAGAAATAAGCTTTGTTACGAATGCAAAGAAACTTGGGAGCCAAGCCACAGGTGCATGGGAAAGGGAAAGGTACACTATATCGAGGTACTCTCCGACGATAAGGATAGTGGTGAGGATGAGAAACTTAGCATACAGGAGCGTGACCAGAGTAGGGAAGAGCCACCACATCTTGAGACTACAGAGTCGACATAGTTACAAGATGGTGTTAAGAAGATAACTATCGCTACACTTTCAGGAGTTCCCTGGTACTATACTTTCAGGTTAGGGGCATTTTGCAAGGGCAAAGAGTTACAACACTGATTGATGGTAGGGTTACCCACAACTTCATAGATGCAACACTTGTCTCTAGGAGGCACATTCCCATGTAAGAGTTTGAAGGATTTGACATAGTGGTAGCAGATGGGTACAACATGACTTGTACTTAGAGGATCAAAAGGATGATTATGATGATGGGCAACTATACGTTGACCAATGACTTCTATATAGTGGATTTGGCGGATACCAACATGGTATTGGGAGTCTAATCGTTGTATTCACTCAAAGACTTCAAAATGAATTATTAGAACATGAGGATGGAATTCTAGGACAAAGGGGGTCAGCAAGTTGTTCTAAGAGGCATGGAAGGTGTTCCCATGATCGTGTCTAGCAGAGGCATGGAGGCCATATGTAGACGGGGAGACATAGGCATGCTCTCAAATACAGGTTTAGGCGGCATCAATAGAGTGACGGATGCAGTGGCACATACGAGATAAAGGAGGGTATAGGAGGATGTTGTAGTGTGCGGAAATATACAGGGATACATATTCGCACATGGTGACGTCTAGTGGAGATTTGGAGCATTTTCCCTCGGGAGACTTGACAGAAATCTCTAACATATGCTTGAGTTTGGTTTACCCAAGATCGTTGAGTGGATGGGTGAGCCTCAGAGAGCAGTAGATCCCTCAATGATCTATCTTTATCGGGGATATCATCATATGAGGGCAAGGGAGCATGATGCTCACAGGTCTGCTTCTAGACTTCATTATGGGTTCCAGGTCATGCCCTTTGGGTTGACCAACGCATTAGCTACTTCCCAGTCACACATACAGTGGCCAAGACACCTATTGTTGTTATACAACAAGACTTGGGAGGTTCACCTGAGTCAATTGGATGAGACTGATGGCATCATGTCCATGATAAAGGTCTTTCATTTGGACCATGGGATTGATGCACAATGTGCACAGGGGTGATCTAGGGTATATTAGATCAGTTCATAGGGATTGCAGCCGACAAGGTAGGGGATGACATCATCTCCTATAGAGATCGCATATGTTTAGCCCTCGAGTACTCACTTAGGGAGAGGACCATGAGGGCTAGGCAGGATGCAATTTGGCAAGAGTCGAACATAGTAGCATAATCAAAATCAATTCCTGGTACCTAGTTTCTACCATAGGATCGCATATCGGGAACTTGGCCTAGTGGGACTTTGATAATTATCAGCATGGCACATCAACAGTCAACAGGAGTTGGGTTTCGTGGAATTCCTACTTGGTGGTGGGATCTGGGCATTCATTAGTACAATGGACTGCTTCATATTATAGAGATGAATGACGAAGTTGTGACGGTGATCGATCAACTATATTTTGGGATGCCAATGGATGAGAGGTTGATACTTCTTCTTGGCGGGGTAGGATTTATTTTTCGGTATTCAAGGTAGAGTCTGACAGTGGAGCCAACACTGATGAGATAGTTAGTCTTCACTTTCCAGAGCTTATTCATGGGATGCTTAGGCTTGGATGCATGGAGAAGTGGTATTTTGAGGAGTTTGTGCAGCTTAAGATTGCTTGGCTTATCAGGGGCAGTTAAGTGGATTCATGTGTTAGCACCTGGAAGACCAATGCTATGGGTAGAGGGTGTTTCACATCTTACAAGCTAGTGTGGGACCCTAATAACTTTACCATTTATGGACGGATTCAAGATAGCCCTTACAATTATTTCAATTTGGAGTTCCAGGAGAGGAGGATGTAGACATGGCATAACAGTCGTATGGCTATGATCAGAGTGGTGCAACATAAGCTTGGTAGTCCCTTTCGAAGATTAGATTGGGACCCTGGGATTTCAATATTGGTCAGTACAGTAGTTGACACATAGGCGAGAGCCAGTTTTTTCTTTCTCGTGTTTGGTTTCCTAGTGGAGCAATTCTTTAAGGGGTAGATCGAGTAGTTGCAGTATCGAATTGCTCTACTTATTGGCAATATTCAGGAGTATTCTTATGTCAATATCCTACTGGACCATGTATCGAGCGGAGGATGCTTCACCTCTTTCTGATTGGTTTGGGACCTTAGTATCATTTCCATTTTTAGTCTGATTCAATCGATGGAGCATCAGGTTGTGGTGGCATTGCTTGGGGACAAGCAATCTTTTGGAAGGGAGGACTGTGATGTCTGCTTCCACTGATCAGAATGACCACTGGCCTATCTAACTCCATAGGCTAGAGCCAGCGAAGATAAGGGGATCACTATTATTGTCACTTACCTTAGAAAAGATGGTTTTTTTCTAAAAGTGACTAATAGCATTTGGATGGTATTGGAGTGTTCCATGGTATTGACCATGGTATGAAGTCCAAAGAAAGATTAGAGAGGCAAAGCCTCATTCAAGGATATGATAATTTGGCCTTATCTCTCGTATGTCTAGTGAGCCAGAGTTTTCATTGGGGTTTGGAAAAACCCTTCCATCTTGGTTTGGTTTCGGTGGTGCAAGATTCCACCCTAGCTATACATAGGGAAATCCATTCAAGGTTTCCATTGAGCTTCATTTGGCAATTTATCTTCCATTTTTTGGTACCAAGCATGATGGTCTTGAGGGAGGTTGAATATCTTCTTTAGGGGCCAAATTCCATTGTTGCAACAAAATTCAAAGAAGGAAGTCGGACTTATTGTGGAGGCAGGTTTGCTTATAGAGGGCCAAATTCACCATGGGGTTGATTCCATCTATTGGGAGAGGCGGAATTCACTTCTGTAGAGATTGGATTCACTTGGGAAGGTCGATTTTGTTGAGCCAGTTCCAAGATCATTCACCGGTGGATCGAATTCATTACGGCCATGGGCGAATTTGAGGAAGGTCACATTCCATGTTGAGGGTCCATTCTTCTATTGAGGAAGGCCACATTCACCTTTGTAGAGGGGTCGAACTACTGTAGAGGTGTCGAGTTTACTCTCGGAGAGGACCGCGAATTTGTAAGAGAGGTCAAGCTATTAGTGGAAGGCCGCATTTGTTGTGGGGAAATCGAGTTCCCAATAGCGAAAGGGCCAAGAACTTGAGGGGAGGTTGCACCTCTTGGTGAGAGGACCGTGAGCCTGTGGATATGCCATGAGCCTCTTGAGGAGGCCGAGAGTTTGGGGAAACCAAGCTGTAAGACATCTTTTAGAGAGTTGCGACCCATAGAGGAGTCGTGGAGACCATGGGGCATTGAGGGGGTCAAGATTCATTTGTGGGAACATTCATTCACAAGAGCAGGACGACATCAGTTGTAGCAAAGATTTAGAAGGTTAAAGATCTCGGAGGTGGATACATCATCTGTGGGAGCCATGGCATATTCCCTGTATTTAGCATTTTATGTGTGTTTGTGTTGTATGGTGGTTGCTATAGCAACCATTAGAAGATTTGCATTTGGTAATAAAGTGTTATTGTTATCTTTCCATTTCATGTGTATTGGCATGCTCACGATGCGTTTGACGAAATGTTTCATTAGAATGCAAACTATTTGTAGAAAGTTATAAATCAATGTAATGAAAATGTTTGTCAAAATACTCACACAACCAATACAAACAACAAACTAGCACCCATTATGAGAAAGGGATACTACATACTCTTTATTTTCTTAAACTCGAGTTTACTGGGGTTATGGTGCTACAAAAACTTTCCAAGGATCAAAGTGCACATTTGTGCAAAATCTTCTATCAAACCTTCGTATTGTTATGCTACCAAAGTTGTCCTTGATACCATCACTTCTTAAGAGGAAAAAATGCTAAAATTGTAGTTAAATCAAAGAGAAATCTCTATTTAAGGAAAGAACCCCCAAAGAAAGAGGATGGAACACTACCCTCAACATGCTTCAAGATTAACTTCATTTTGTTTATAGCTTTGATGATTGGTGATAATACAAAGATCTCATTGTCTTTTCTCCCAAATAGATTATTATTTGTTTACATGCATTTTCAATGGATTTTTGTGCTGAATGATTGTAAAATTCACATTGGTAAGAAAAAATGAAATTACTTTGCTTCTTGTTATGTTTGTAGGACCATTGAAAGGTTGAATCTCCATCTAGATCCCTCCTCTTGCTCAACATCACGATTGTCGATTATGCAAGTTCTCCAAGGTTTGCTTCACTTTTTCTTTATTCACTAATGTGACTTATTTACTTGGTTGGGGATAGAGAAGTTTCACTTTCCTTTCAAGTTTTCACTAGTGTAACTCGTTTCCTTGCCTAGGGATAGAGAAAGGTAGTTTAATTGTTTATTTTTGTTTCTCTCTGCATTAGTAATCCAACTCATTGTACAGCACTAGTTTAGTCAACCTCTTCACAAACTGCCCAACAACACAGCATTCAATAGATTACAAGGAGTTCTGCCAGAGGCATCCAACCATGGCATGTATAAAGCTTATTGCTAAGATGCAATATTGAAATATTAACTGAGATTGCCCTATAACATAAACTAAGCTTCTAGCTAGGAGAGGTCCCAAAGCACTTTGCTCCTTTAGTAACGGTTAGCAATACTGGTCTCCTAAACCCCCTCCCTCATCCCAAGTATCCCTAACCAAGTTTTGTATTTTTTATGACCCCTTACAAATAATTTTGAGAGAGAAAACCTACCAAGGTGTTTCTTTGCCTCTATATCGATGAATTCCTCTATGTTGCTCGCACTATTCCCAATCAAATTCCCTACAATATGAATTTTATGCTCTCTACAAGCCGCCAACTACTTGGCTCATATTTCCCATTCTCTGCAAATCGGTTCCTACTTTCTTAAGAGTTTTAGATATTATCATGATCCAAAACTAAAAGAGACGTTTCTTAATACAATCAATAACTTGTATTGCAAACTATTTTCTACTTTCTTAAGAGTTTTGGGAACTATCGTGATCCAAAATAAAAGAGACATTTCGTAATACAAACAATAACTTGTATTACAAACTATTTATAGACCTCAAGATACAAAATATACAGGGCTCTCATTGGGGATTAGTTATCATAAAAACCAACTTAAAAGGAGCTTAGATAACTCGAAGATTTCCACTATGGAATAGTTGAGTAAAGATTTCCACCATCTTCGTGTAAGGGAAAAATGGTGTTCTTTCTACCTGAAGATAGTGGAAACATTTATTTCAAAATTCAAAGAGCAGCAAATCTCTTTTGTTGAAAATTCACTTATCCCAACAATATTCTATTCTGATATATGTAACTGTCAGTGCAAAAACAAAGAGCATGTTTTGAATGCAAAAACAGTAGTGCTAGAACAAGAAAGTTCAGTTCACCAACCAAAAAAAGACATGAGAAGCATTCTCAATCTGGGTACACTCTTAGACATCAATTCAAGTGAGTTAAAACATTCTCAATTTGGGTACACTCTTGGACATCAATTCAAGTGAGTTACTTTGACAAATACACTGAGGCAAGCTTTCCACATTGAATCTTCATGCGAAGAAAGGGCCATGACAGTCTTTCATGCAAGGACGTGATCAAACATCAAGACCTTGTAAGAAACTTGACATTTGCAGTTTGAGATCGAGCACATAATGCTGATATTTAAGTCCAAAACATATTATTTTTCCACGGATCAAAAAAACATTATACTAAAGCCCTTTCATGTACCATCAACATACTATAAAGCATATACAAATAGAACCCAAATTCTATCAAGGCAACTTCATCTCTGTTATTGCAACTTCAATGAATCTCTGAGAACTTCAACCTGTGATTATATTCCCTAAGTTTGCTGAGCTTTTCACAAGATATAAATGTAATCCATTTATAATTAATACTTATCCATCTTCACATCCATGCAGAACTTTTTTCTTTGTCAATAGAACTGGAAAAAATGGCTAAGCAACCGTCACACTTATGTGCATATTTCTTTATTAACATTTCATATACAAGGTTGAGTGCCTTACTTTGTGTATATATAGTAATGTATGACATTTTGAAAAATAGACTAATATAATAAATTGCAAAAAGAAAAACAAAACAAAAAGCAAACAATCTTCAAAGGCAAAAGGAAATGCATAAACATTCGTGTACACGATGTGCCTCTATTCTGAAATTCCGCATTCCATGATGTGCTTTTATGATGTTTAATGGGCCTGTGCCTGAAGTAATCCATTTCTGATCTGTTCAGCAACATCACGAACTGCACCAGGTCCATGGGGGATGAATACTGCTGATGACTTTGATGATGCTCCTATCTCTTTCATTGTATCGAAATATTGTGTAACCAAGACCATGTCCATTACCTCTCTTGCAGTTGTCCCAGGCACATTGTCTGAGAAAGCAAGTACACTGTCCCTAAGGCCATCCACAATTGCTTGCCGTTGACGAGCAATACCCAATCCAGATAAATACTTTGCTTCTGCTTCACCTTCTGCTCGTTTGATTTGCAAGATTTTCTCTGCCTCAGCTTTGTCTTTTGTTGCTACCCTCATTCTTGCGGCTGAAATCAAAATTCAAACCACTAATTATGAGAGTAAGATGGAAGATAAATTGATAATGTGAAAAAGAAGTGAGAAAAAATTAAACAATTAACCTAAAAATATGCAAAAATGCAAGTTCATGACACATGTTGTTTTCGCAAGGTTAACTTTTAAGAAGATATCACTTTAAAGCAAATCTACATCGTTACAGCTGATAAAGTTTTGATCCCAGCTATCAAATGATGATAAGTCTGTACCAGCGAGCTATCCATAAATACACAAACATACCAAAGAACCTCTTGAAATAAAAGAGGCATTGTTCCCCAAAGTGCAACTATTACTTTATTTTAACAGCAAGAAATTAACTTTGATGTGCTTGCATATAAATAATTCCATTATGAGTTCAATATTGCAGAGAATTCTTGCCTGCATTTATTTCATTCATTGCTCTCTTCACAGTTTCATCAGGCTCTATATCAACAATGAGAGTTTGCACTATCTGAAATCCATAGTTTTTCATAACCTGTATCCAAATAGAAGACATGATTGTGGCGAACACTAAAAACTTCTTTTAACAAAACAGAACAAAACCATCCACAAAATCAAGAAAAACAATGCAATGACCTTGGAAGATGTGAACGATTTACAGGCATTTTCCCCACTGAATATGAAGCAATAAATATGCAGGTATTTTTGAGTTGGTATTTATCCTCAAAATAAAAACATAGGCCAAACATGAAATGATTTTCACTGCTTTACCTTTTCAAGTTCCTGTTCAACAGCTTTAGCAACATGATTCTTTTGCTCAAAAAAATCATCCAAGTTCATCTTTGGGACACTTGCCCGAATGACTGCACATTAAAAACATGCACATGAGCTCAACTAGTAGTGCAACAGTTGTATAAAACAAGAAAGGTCTTGCACCAATGGAGAACCCAAACTGTATAATACTATATATAGAAGCATCATATCGACCAACTGCTTATTTAACCTCAATTTACGCCCCAGTTAACAAGTTTTCTTCTTTCAATCAAAGCTTAGAAACCATTGTTTCTGATCTTCGTCGATGATCTATCTTTGCAAAATACATGAACCATAACAAACAAATTTGAATATTGATTGTTAATCCTTCTTAACGATGGTCATTCCATTCCATTTGCTTTAGCGAATTAGAAAATGGAAACATTTAACTAATCCAGAACAGAATATAAGTATGAATGTTCACGAAAGTTACAAAACACAGATTAGTCGATACAAATTGCCATAGTTTCCTAGTATGATGATAAAGCATATATGGATCTCCTCAATTCTGTAAGCAACCTAAATTTATAATGTTAACAGAAACAAGTTTGTGGCCAGCAGCATAAGCTTGGGACTATGTTAGTAGGGATGGTTCTGAAATCTACCATCAAAGACATAAGCTTGGATCTGCTCCCTTGTATTGCTAAGCTTATAAAAAGCATCCACTGCTTTCTCTAAAATGGCACGGTATTGCACAGATGCAATTACAGTCACAAATACATTATCCTGCAACAATAAAAGTTATCAATGCAAGATCCCTTTGAATTTTTTTTAAAAGACAGATATTCACTTTACTGTAGAGACTCAAAATGTCTTCTATGCCTATGATATTGCATTTTAAAGTACAGTAATTTCAAGTGTAATTTCCAAAATGAAAACAAGCTCATTAATAGCATGTTTATTAACATCAAAAGCACATATAGAGTTGCCTTTTCTTCTACAATATAGTTGTGCCATAGAATAGAAACAAACTGCATACCTTTGTCTTAGTCTCACATCGCACATCCAGTTTTTGTACCCGTAAGGAAAGATGGCCTCCAATTTGTTGCCCAAAAATCCATGGAAGGCAATGGCATCCTGGCTCAAGAACTTCATCAAAGCGTCCAAATGTCTCCTTCATAGCCACTTGCGACTGCTCCACTTGTATACAACAGCATAACTGCCCCATTTTATTTATTCCTGTACCTGCTTGATAATTAGACCTGACTGTCCTAAAGAATTAATATGATTTCTATAAGCAAATGGAATCTTAAAGATGGCAATTTAAATATGAAGCACTGTAGTCCTACCACCTTGACCAATCAACTGGAAAACCAACTTGAAGCTGCATCTTTTGTTAAGAGGAGTTACATCCTGCTCAGTTTTCATGTATTATGCATTTGTTGAATGGATGTATTATAAGTTAATTTCATATAAATCAAGTACATCACTATAAATGATAAGGGAAAAAAATCACCATTTTTTTTTGAAAAACATTCTGTTCTTGGCTTGAAAAGTAATGGACAAGAAGATGAATTTCTTTCTCAGTTAGCCATAGAAAACCAACTTTATCGTGAGATGCAACAAATAAAATAATTATTTCATAAAACCAGCCAGCTTCCTTTTTATCTCCACAAAGTTACAAACCATACACTGAGAGTCTCAACTATTTTAACTGGCATATAGAGGACATTGCTATGCTTAATCCAAATAGCCTACAGACCTTTAATATTCTATCCTGTATATGCCCAACCCAATGGCAGGGGAAGCTTGAACCAAAATCTTACAAGCACTTGGGAAAACCCAAGAAAATACTAAAGGACAAAACTGAGAACGATCAACAACAAATCAATTGAAATCTGTGACAACTTCTTTCCTTTTTAGATCTTGTATGTTGCACCCATACCCATACGTGAACCCACAGACCGTAGTAACTATGATGTCCAAGCATGCATAATGACATAGATCCAAGAGTACAGAAGCTATATAATTATACATAGAGAATGCATACTATCCATGTTTAAGTCAATGACCAACCTTGATGGCAACTGAAAAGATTTACGGGTAATGAGAAATAAGGATGCATATCTTAGTTAAGATGTAAGCTTATATGGCTGCACACATGTTTGTTAATTTCAGATCATGGCAAGCAGATTCTGCACTCCAAAAAAAAAACCCTTAACACTGGAAAATTAAAAATGATAACTCCTATCAAAACTGTAAATTTTTAATGTCAGATTCTACAAACACACAGATAACTGAATATCATTGCAGCACCAATCAAATTTCTGTCTATTAACTCAGAAAATAGAAATTACAATACCTCAAAGCTCAATTGTCAAACTCACTTAAACGTATAAATGGTCTACCCTCTCTCCCCCTTATAGAAGAGAGGTCTAGGGTTACAATGCATGTAAACATAGTACATACTAAGTGGATGCTTCATATGACTGTCAAAAGTAAAACCCTAATCACCTAGGATACTGTGCCCAGTATGTACAAGCAATTTGCCTAGAATAACATACCCACTTCCCGTGAAGTAAAGTGCCTCACTGTATTGGAACTCCTGCTCTCATAGAACAGCACTTAACTCAAGAGAATAAAGAGCCTAAACTAGAACAAAAAAACTTCTAAATAAGGAAAAGCCATCACTTTAAAGACAGCAACTCTAAAACTAGCACATGCATGCATGCACCTCTACTTCTAATTGTCTATAACAGATGTTGCGCCTTCACTGAAGCTTCTATGATATGCTTTCAACCATACACCCACCACATCAACTGCAATATGCACAGGAATCGAGGATGCACTAATTCTGCCAAGTGCACCAATCTGCTAAAGCTGCTGAAGAATATTCTCCTGCTGAAGATTACTCTGGTAGGGAAGCTGCTGCTGATGCTGAAAAAGAATAGTGACTAAGGCAACAGGTAAAACTAACACTCCCTCTTTGCAAAAAAAAGTGTTCACCAAACCAGATCTCCCCTTCAACATCTTGAAAATCTGAGTAATTCCATTGCTCAAGTAAGACTTCGTCAGCAACTGCATGCTCAGAATCAATCATTGCTTCCATAGTGGGTTTTGGAACCGTCTCCCAAACATCAGACTGCTCTGTCATGGCATCCAGCCATACCTGTTCTTCAGCTGCTACTTTACAACTGGAAGGTTCTGTCATACGAATATAAGTCTTCAATGCAACATGAGTTGGAAACTTCTTAGGAGGATTACTCACCTGAAATGTAGCTTTAGGTGCTCCCATTTGTTCCTGTGCCTCCTGCGATGTTTGGGTAAGCCATCTCAGTTTCCTGATTGAACTGGATGGTACTGGAGAATCTGTTCGGGTGTTCCTTCACCCGAACCTTGCTGATCTAAACCTGATTTCTCCTCTTTTTGCAGATCATCTTTTGGGACAGCAAGATTTTCACCCTCCTCAATCCCTGTTGAAGGATCCTAAGACTTAGAGGACAATGCATCCTCATTAAAGTTCACATCTTGTCTTACCACTGCCGTCTGCTGTGATGGGAGATAGATCTGGTAAATCTTGGAGGACTCACTATATCCAATAAAGATACCCTTTGTGCTAGAAGGTTCAAGCCTAGAACTCTTCTCATCGGGAATATGAATGTACACAAGACAACCAAAAACATGAAAGTATGATACTTGTGGTTTCTCACCAGTAAAAGCTTCTTCTGGTGTCTTGTCCTTCAATATCCTGTGAGGAAATATGTTCAAAATTTATACAATTGTACTGCATGTTTCTGCCCAAAGATACATGGCCAGATCAAAATCAGGAATCCTAGTGGCTTTGGTCATCTCTATGATGGACCTGTTCTTCCTCTCAACAACCCCATTCTTTTGAGATTTGCAAGGTGCTATCAACTCCCTCTTGATCCCTACTTTCCTGTGAAAGGCATCAAAATCCTTGGAGGTGTACTCTCTTCCATTGTCAGATTTGAGCGCCTTAATCTTCTTACCTATCTAATTCTCCACAAGTGTTTTAAACTCTTGGAACTTACTAAAGACTTCATCCTTGGTCTTCAAAAAGTAAATCTAGGTTTTCCTAGAGGAATCATCAATGAAAGAAACATAATAAATGTTACTTGTCAAAGAAGTTGAAATCATAGATCCACAAAGATCTGAATGGATCAAATCAATAATCCCTCTTGATCTATGCCCACTGCTTGGGAAAGCGGTTTTGCCGTGCTTGTAGAGTGCACAACCCTTGCAGACTCTATCTTCTGAATCTTGAAGTTTGCTAGTCCTTGCACCATGTCCTTCAAGTGAGGTAATGCTCCATAGTACAGGTGGTCAGATCGCTTGTGCCAAATATCACATAATTTGTCATTTCCATGCACCAAAGCTCCATGGTTGATCAAATCAGCAAGAAACCCATAAATGCCCACCTTCTCGAATACCTTTGGCCAAAATCCGACAATGATCCTAGTTGCAATCTTTGATAATAAGGTGTTGATTATCAAATTCAACCACACATCGATCTGCCATGGTTAACACTAAAAGAAGATTCTTCATTAAACCAAGAACATATAAGACATCATCAAGCTCAAGAACATTAGCTATTGGCATTGTTGTCCGCCAAACTGCACACCAGCAACGGAAATCTTTCGAAAGCTGTCTCTTCACTACAAGTGAGAGAGGTGTGGCCTTGGGGGCAAGCAATGAGCCAGGTACTATCACCTGAATCTCAGCTCCTCCGTTTAGGCTAACTCCTAACGAAGCCAAGGGGGGTAGTCCCTAAAAAAGAGTTGTCTAAGGCTCTTGTGTTTTAAGTATTTTTTGTGTGGGGTGATGCGGATGAGTGTTGTTTAGGAGTTCTTGTATAATGATGAGAACACAATTAAACACGCAATCCACGTTGCAAATTCCACGAGATACAATTTAGAAGATGAACAAAATACTTCTGACTTAAAATTAAAACAAAGCATCCACAAGATAAAGATTAAACAAATGACAAGGACATATGGTCCAGATTCGGAAGATACATAAGAGTTTTAAAGACCAGTGCCAAATGGAGTCAAATGAAATGCTTGTGATGCTGAAAAATGTAAGTCAAAAGTAGCTGTTTGTGAGATCGTTTTGAAATTGTTCTTGCTAAATTTTAAATGTTTTAGATGTTCTTGATTATTATGGCTAAAACCAAAGCTATCAAGAGAGTGTCCGGAAAGACAGTATCAAGTGCCTCCGTTCAAGGACATGTCGGACCACCCAGTGCTCTAGTCAAGTCGCGCAATGCTAACCAGCAAACTAGAGGCTAAACATGGCAACCCGGCGCCCCCAACTAGGAGATTACCCACTGAACTTATCGCTCAACTACGGATTGGTTGGTTATGGGGGTGAAAGTTTTAATTAATTATCACTTATGAGATTATAAAGTCCTTCACCTTTTTGAGTACTAGTCCAACCGTTTCCGGTTGGCAGAGCATACGGGTGTTGGACAAACGACCAAGATAAATTAATTAAGGGGGAAATGTGGGTTGAAAATGTTTTATTTATTAGGAGCACTTGTTCAACTCTCCGACAGAGAGCGCTCTTAACTTAGTCTTAAGACCACAGTTCAAGAGACTTCCTACTTTAAAATGCCTAATGCAAAGGGAAAGTGCAAATCTATATGCTCTCCGACAGAGAGTGCTCTTGACTTGGATTTGGCCAAGTTCAAGAGGCTTTGTTCGTTTTATTGCAAGAAATGAAACGATTGTGAAACTTAAAGAAGTAAATGAAACTAAAAATGACTGATAATGCAAGGATAACCACAAAGAAAGACTTTGAAGATAACAGAAAACAAAATCTAGTGTTCTACCAAGCAGATTTATTCTAAAGTGGGATCAATCTCCGAACAAGGCTAATCGCTAAAACCGTCAGTCCTGGAAACCTTCCAGCGAGCTGGATGTCCACAAGATGCTAACGGGGGAACGAGAAGCTACCACAAAACTATGTGGCCTTTGGGACACAATCCCAAAGTTAGCTTACTCTGGTCAAAACTTGAAAGAGAGGCGACAAGATGAAAATAAAATTTTGAACAGAAAATCAAGTCTAATCTACCCAAGAATCTCTTTCAGGTCAAAGACCGTACTCGGGAGAACATGAGGGTAAGTAAATCGAAAATAAAAAACAACTCTCCGATAGAGAGCACTCTTGATCCGAAAACAGAGATTTTATTAAACAAGTACAATATTTTGGATTTTCAACCTTAGAGAAAAATGAAAAAGTGAAGGTAAAACTTGAGAGCTCTTAAGAGCTTTTACAATCGAAAAAGGAGAGTGTTTATGTCATGGTTTCAAGGTTTGTTTTCAAGCTCCTTCTTGGTTTTGCAATTTGCCTTCTCTTTACTTGATTTTGCTCTTCTTCTACTTCAAACTCTCTTTTGGATTTAGCTTTTTCTCACACCTACACACAACAAAGATTCAAGCTACAAGTACCCTTTAGCATTAGTTGAAAAAATTAAGACTTGAAGCTACTTGAACCTAGAATTGAAAAATGAGGCCCTAAATGCAATGTGCATGAGATTTTGAATTAAAATTGCAATTTAAATAAAACAGACGAGCAAGCTAAAGTGCTCCAAAAGATGATGGGAATGAGGTTGGAAACACAAGTTTTTTGAACTAGCTTGTATGCAAACTTTCCTATCTTTAAATGAGACTACAAAACTTAAGACAAAAGATTAAAATGCAAGCCCTAAATGATTTTTTAAGATGCCTAAACTTAACTTTTCAAAAATAAAACCACTAACTATTTCAAACCTTTTTTCGTTTGCTTTGCTTCTTTTGTAGGATGGATGGAAGGAAGATGGAAGGGAAAGGGCAAAAGACAAAGGGAAAAAAGAGGCCAAAAAGGCAAAAACGAATGGATGAGAGATGGAAAAATCAAGTGAAACACTTGATGGGTAAAACACTATCCAAGAAATCCTTCCAGTTAGCTGGATGATACGCATGCGATAGTGTTGAAGAGAGCACAAGGGAACAAATCCCAAGTTATTCCCCAAGGTTGAAGGAACTTCAACCTTATGGCAAACTAATCTAGGCTTTAAAAGTAAATAACTTCAACTTTGGATTTAGATCTAGAAAGGGTTTTCCACAAGAAGAAGATGGGTCCAAGTAACAAGTAACCAAGAAAAGAGAAATTGTGTTGATGGAAGAGGAAACCCTCTCTGCTTTGATGCCAATCTTAAGATCTTGCTCCTTGGAAGTATCCTGCAAACACACTATTAGTAAAAGCTTTTTGTTGGTGGAGAAGAGGGAGATACAACCGAGTTCATCTCATCTCAACCGTTTTGAAGATCTGCAAATGCACAAAAAACTTACACAAACAAAGCTTGATCAAATATAGAGAGTTAGACAAAAACGCATGAAGAGGCAAGGTAGTAAGACCGATTACAATTTGCACTCTTTATACTATTCAAGCCTAAGCCTAGCAAACAAATTGGGACCATCAAATGCTTGCCCTACGCTCTTAAGAAAGAGATCTAAGCATGTATTTAAATCAAACTTTGAAATTGCATAAATCAAACACATTACAGATATTATCTCAAAGTAAATTAGTAACTCATGAACCAATAGAAGTGTACACAAATTGCCTCCAAAGCCAACTTTATTTCCAATGATAGCCAATAGCTATTACAATCTCCGCAGAGTAAGTTCACAATAATTCTCCATGAAGAGAAAGCCCAAATGGCCTCTCTTATATAACAAAACTCAATGCTAAAACCCTAATTCGAATTGGTAATGAAGAGAGCCAAAAACTCCATCAAAAACCAATCAAATCCATGTTAACACCAACCAAATCGAGCTTGGAGTCTTAACTCATCTTTAAACTTGAGTTTGGAGCCCATAATTTGAGGAAGGAGCCCCACATGCATTGATTTCAAAATCCAACAACCCATTAATCAATTGCCAAATCACAAAAACGAATTTGCATGAAGGTGGGCGAATTTCTCAACTGTAGATCACTCCCCGTGCTCCGAAACTGATCTGAATCAGGTGGGTGAAGATTCCAATCATCATAAATGCTTTTTGCCATGTCATTTTGACTTTTACTTTATTCAATTTGGCATTTTTTGGAGAGATTTAAATTATCTCCAATTTATTATTTTTTGAATATTTTAATTAATATTTCTCATTTTTTTATTTTTTGAGAAAATATTAATTATGAGACCAAATAATTGTCTGAAACCTACGGTTAGCTGGTCCGGGGATCATGAATGATTTTTGGCTTAAGTCTGGAGCCTTCAATCACTGAAATCGGATCCCGGATGACTAACATATTACAAATTGAAATTTATCTATTTAAATTTTTTCTGAGGGTCCTAGAGACTTGGGACATGACCAAAACCTATCATAATAGTGTCTAGTAGGCTTATATACATTAGTTGGACTCTAATAACCCCCCATGGCTAAAATTTTCAAAATCGAGCATTCCAGCTTTGGAGGAGCGGGAGAAAACCTCATCGATTATAGCTCGGTTGTAGGCAAAGTATAATTGACAAGGGAAAAAACTCCCTGGAATACCTTAGTTGCTTAATCAAGTCATGGGGAACCGAGACACTCAGATCCTACTAGCACACTTTATTACAAACTCCCATGGGGCCATGGTCATGTCGACTCAAAAATAAAACTGGCTAACTGCTGCATTCTGAAACCCAGATATTCTGGAAGTGAACACTGATGTGTTCCAACACTGGCGGCTCAATAAGGTTTCAACTATTTGTACAAAATAGGTGATAACAGGCATACAAAAAGAGATTGAACCCATCTCTGCAATTGGATATGTGGCATCATCACCTAGCATGTCGGCCTCTTGCTCCTATAGTCTACTAAACAAATGCCTTCTTGTTGAAGTTCATGTATCTAGATCCTCCCCTACCGACATACCACTCTACACAAAGACAATGTTAGTGGAAAGGTAGGAAACCATGAAGTAGGTCATCTCAAGCTTAGACAACCCATCCACTTCTATTGAAGCTTCTACTCCTTGCAAACTGCTTCTATAGTTGATACTTGCCCTTCCCCTTCTTCTCTGAACTCTAAGAAGAATAGTGAACCATCTTGTAGTACTTGACGCATTTCTCGTGATTCAAGTCTTTCTTTCCTTCTTTCCTTGTTTCAAGGACAACACAAATCCTCCTTCTGACACCTCCCGAGTCCTCCTTTCCTAATCTTCCCAATGAGGGAAAGGTTCTGGATCTCCTCTGATCTAATTGAAATTGTCTCCCTTCAACAAGATCCTTGAAGAGTTGCTAATTTAGATTCTAGGATAGGGCTCACCATTCCAACAGGCAAACTTCCACTCCCAAAAAACAATAGTAGGATGCTCTATTGAGACTCGAGATACACTACAGATCAACACTTCATCTAGTACTTTGGGGCAATCCTCTATCACAAGTTTCTTCCCTTCAACCTTAAATGGTAGGAACAACGTCCTAGGTACAAAAAAAAATCAACACTCCCTCTTACCGAGGAAGTTGTTCTGTACCACTCCCAACTTGTCCCTAAAGAAGACAAACTTGCCCAGCCCCAAGGATTTTGTCAGAATGCCTGCCACCTACTCATTAGTGGAAATGTACTATAGCTCTATAGCTCCTCTCTAAACGTAGTCCCAAATGAAGTGGTAGTTGATCTCTATGTGCTTTGACCTATCATCGAATACTGGATTTTCAAATAGCTGGATGCAACTCTGATTGTCACAGTAAATAACCGTGGGTCTCAGCTCCTGACCAAATAAATCCACCAACAACTTGCGAAGCCACAGTGCCTCAAAACTAGCCTGACTGGCTGCCATGTACCCAACCTCTGCAGAACTCAAAGCAACGGACTTTTGCTTCCGACAACCACAACATTGCTGTTGAGCCCAAACTGAAACAACAACCGGAAGTGCTCTTCGGGTCCATCACACTGCCTTCCCAATCTGAATCCGTGAATCCAACCAACCTAACACCATCCGACCTTTTGTAGTCCATACCATAATCCATAGTCCCTACAAGGTATTGCAACACATGTTTTGCGGCTACCCAATGCACTCTCCTAGGCTTCACCATGAATTGACTAAGTGTGTTAACTGCAAAACATAAGTCTACCTTTGTGTTGACCAGATACATCAATGAATCAATGAGTTGACGATATAATGTAGGATCCACCAACTCTCCCTCAGAAGCATGAAGCTTCTTCCAGTTGGTGATCATAGGAGTGGCCATTAGCCTGCAGTCCTCCATCCGAAATCTCCTAAAAACATCAACTACATACTTTCCTTGTCCCAGGAAAATATGACCAGGCTCCTGCCAAACCTCCATCCCCAGATAATAATGCATCAACTCAATGCCATCCATCTCGTACTCTGAAGCAAGCTCTCTCTTGCAAGTAGTAATGAAGCACTCCTCACCTGTGATAAACAAGTTATCGACGTACAACAAAAGAATGAGCGGATCACCACCAACCACAATGAAGTAAAGGTTGGGATCAACCTCACTCTTCTAAAATCCCATCGACAGTAAATAAGAATCAATCCTGGAATACCAAGCTCGAGGAGCTTGCTTCATTCCATACAAGGCCGTTTTCAACCTGCACACATGAGAATCTCTCCCATGGATCTCAAAGCCCTATGGTTGTTCCACATACACCTCCTCATGTAGAAGACCATTGAGAAATGCATTCTTCACATCCATCTAGTGGATATTCCAACCAATCTCTGTTGCTATGGAGATCATTGCTCTGATCGAGGAATATCGAGCAACCGACGCAAAGGTTTCATCATAACCAACTCCCTCTACCTGTGAAAACCCCCGTCCACAAAACAAGCCTTGAACTTCTCCACACTGCCATTTGTAGCGTGCTTTACCTTGTAAAGCCACTTGGAAGTCACCACTGGCTTCCCTTCTAGTCTTTGTACTATCTCCCAGACATCGTTCTTCATGATGGAATGATACTCTTCCATCATGGCATCTCTCCAAACATGATGCTGAGAAGCCTCCTCAAAAGTAGAAGGTGTCGAATCACAAAGACTAGCAACCTGTCTGGCATCTTGATGTCTCTCACTGGTTTCTTGGGTGCTCCAAATGTCTCTGCTTCCTTCAGGATCTCCTAAAGCCACTTGGGCTTCCCCTTCCCTGAAGATTCCTCCCATACCGGTCTATCATCCTAAGAGAAACTACCTAAAGTAGATGGCCCAAAAACCTGTGAACTAGAGGCTGGTGAACCAGTCACTGGTGAACTCTGTGATCCGGTAACTATAACCTAAGAACCAGAACCTGTCCCGGGAGAACCAATTGACTGAACCACTGAACTTGAAGTACCTGTGCCTGTAACCTGTGGCCCTGTCACCCCGGAAACCTATGACCCTACACTCTGAACTGTTGAACTCTATGTAACTGCCTGAGGTGTGGATGCCTGTTGCTCCCCCTGCTTTGACTCTCTGGACTTTCTGAAGGCTCGCTCCTCAAACCTCACTTCCGCCTCACAACAACCTTCCTCTGGGCAGGAAGATAAATGTGGAATACCTTTGAAGTCTCATCATAGCCCACAAAGATACCCTTCTCTGCAGTGGGATCCAACTTTGTCCTCTTCTCAAAAGGGACATGAGAGTAAGTCAAGTAACCAAATATGTGAAAGTGACCAACCTCAGGCTTCTTGCCTGTGAACATCTCCTCAAGAGTCTTGCTCTCCAAGGCACGATGGGGACTCCTGTTATGAAGGTATACAACTGTGCTACATGCCTCAGCCCAAAGGAAGAAAGGAAGACTCTAATCATGAAGCGTGGCTCTAGTTGCTCCCACTATAGCTATGTTCTTCCTTTCCGCAACTCTGTTCTGCTCAGGAGTATATGGAACTGTCAACTGTCTCTAAATTCCCTCATGTCTGCAAAACTCATTGAAAGCAGTGGAGGTATACTCCCCTCCATTGTCATTGAGCACCTGAATCCTCTTCCCAATCTGGTTCTCCACAAGAGCTTTGAACTCTTGGAACCTCTGCAAGACCTCCTCAGATTTCTTGCTCTTCAGGAAGTAGATTCAGGTCTTCCTAGAATAGTCATCGATAAAACTTACATGGTACTCATAACGAGTCAAAGAAACAGATGACATCGGACCGCACAAATCTGAATGTATTAAATCAAGCACTCCTGCTGACCTGCTATCACTGCTCGAAAAGGCAATCTTGGTGTACTTTCCCAAAGCACACCCTCTGCATACATAACTGTGCTTTGTGTTGAACTCAGGCAAACCTGTCACCATGTCCCTCAACATCCTGAAAGTTGGATGATGCAAATGAGCCATCCTCCGATGCCACAGCTCACATAGGTCACTGCTGCTGCTGTGTGCCAAAGCATGTTGGGGCTGAAATAAGAGCTTGTATAGCTTCCCACATTTGACTCGAATGGTAAAAGAAGCAAATGGTTCTAATGTCTTGGGGAAAACATACACATGTCCATCAAGGAAGAATACCCCAAGACCTCTATCCTCGATAGTGGAAATTGACACCAAGTTCTTCTTCAGCCCAAAACATACAAGACATCCCCCAATGTCATGGGACTCATAGACTCCCTCTGAAAGGTAATTGTCCCACGTCCAATAGCTCTGACAACTGTGTCATCCCCCAACACTACCTCCACATCCAATCTAGTGTGTGATAGCTTAGAAAACATCTCACGAGCACCAGTCATATGACTCGAAGCTCTGTTGTCAATGTATCAATTGTTGGTGGTGGATGCACTCAAAGAATGGCCAGTCAACAAAGAATACTCACCCTCATCCTCCATATCAGCGCTGGAGATAGAAGCTCTCTCAAAATGTCCAGCACAAAGAGAAAACTCTCTCAAATATAGCTACATACTCCTCAATCTCTGCTAAAGCTGTTGTCTGTTGTGGCTTCTTCTTCTTTTTCTTGTTCGGGCACTATCCAGCATAGTGCCCAAACCCCTAAAAAGAAAAGCATTTCACTTTGCTCAAATCCTTCTTCTGTCCACCCTGTTGCTTAGCCCCACCCTACTTGGGGCCCTTCTTGGACTTCTTCTTTCCTTTAGAAGTCAAGGCCACATTTTCCTCATCCTCCCTACCATTTGAAGAGCTCCCCTACAAAAAACCTCTCCGGGTCTCCTCCTACATAAAGTCATCCCAGAGACAATCCCAAGATGGCATATTCTCCTGAGCAACTATAGCCTCCACAAAAACAGCCCATGGCGTGGTCACACCATTCAGAGCTGTACACACTAGCTCACTGCCAAGAACCACCTCTCCAATTGCTGCAAGCTTGTCCTTTACATGAGTGATCTTGGTAAGGTAGGATGTCACTCCCTTTGCTTTGGCCATTTTAATGCTCTTCAGCTTCTCCCTAAGAACCATCTTCTGATTCTCATTTGAACTCTGGTACAAATTGGTTAGAGCCTCCCACATCAAGTAAGCACGTGTCTTAGTGGTTGAGTGAGGAATCACATGATCCTTCACTACATCAAGGATGATTAGTTTTGCCTTGATGTCATTTTTATTATAGGCTTGCAGTGTTGCTGCATCAGTGGCTGGGTATAGGATTAGCTTGAGTGTGATTCACCACCTCATCCCACAGCTCATTCTCCTGCAATATAAGCACTATCCTAGCCTTCCATGGAACAAAGTTCCCTGCCCCATCCAATTTGTCCTCTAACCTCGAGCTGGTAGCCATCTCACAGAAAAGGTTTAAGTCCAAAAATCTGTCTTTGAACAAAAGTAAGACTGTCCCTTTAAAGTCTGAAAATTCAGTCCTCAAATCTGCCCTCTCTCAGCTCTGATACCATGAAAGTTTTCGGTAGCTTCCCCAACCCATTTTTCCAAGTTTATAGAGTCAATGTTTAATGCCCACCCAATCAAAAAAAGTTGCTACAACTGTGTTTTTCTCATAAACATAACAGTACTGGAAAACATGAAGGAAACAATCTAAAATTCAAGGGACAGAAATTAAAAGCCATTCACACATGAAAATTCAAACACAGGAATTTTGCCAATAAGGCCAAGAAAAACCCTGAAGGGAAAACCTGTGAGAGAGTGAGTATTTATATTTCTTCAGCAAAATAATTACAACAGCAGAGACAACTTATCTCAACCAGAATATAACAGTTCCAATGCCTCAAATTTTGTGCAGTACTATGCCTCGAATCCTGTGCATACAAATCTAGGAAATCGTGCCCTTCTCAAGCAACTCAGAACTGTACAGACAGCTACTTGATTTTTGTGCCAAATTGTCTCCTGTCTAGGAATGCGTGCTCATCAGAACAGTAGCAATGCTGCCTCGATTTTAGTGCCAACCAGAAAATTCAAGCTCTGTATGGACTGCTGTAACAACAGCAATAAATGAGGTACGGCTTGCTGTACTCTCCCTCGAAAATTGTGCCAGCTCTCTAGAAAATCGTGACCAATCAAATAGCCTTGGAATGCGTGCAAGACATCTCGATTTCAGTGTTGGGAATCTTCATTGGAATGTGTGCCAACTCTCTCTCTCTCTCTCTCCTGCTGCGAGTGCTTCTCCTCAAGGAACTCGACTTGCTCTCTTGCTCTTCCAAAACTCATGGAGACAATAAATTGAGGTTGCCTTTCCCTTTGCCTTTTTATGTTTATCATTAGGGTAATTGAAAAGACATCTAATCCAAGGGCCCACATTAAATTAGAACAATGGATGAAAAAATTCTCTCCATAAATTAATTTCTCTCAACCCCACTTTAAAAATATTAAAAAGTCACTTTAATCTCTAAAGTAAAATTAAATGCTTATCTCAAGTCATGAAATGCAAGGGTCATGTAAATTTTCCCCCATTTAGTGACTTAAGCAAACAATCACTAGGGGAACAACTTCCTAGGTACAAAAACAATCAACACTAACAACTTATACTATATAATATTATAACTGATACATAACAAAATACTAATATATTATATCCTACCTAACTAACATAATACTAAAAATAATATATTATATTATATACTATAATTATTGCACCGAGAGTAGCAAAGTGATCTACAACCCAGTATTGGGGAGATGTTGTAACGTGCATAACGTTGCGTATAACGTACGTTATGTAACATGCCATTCTAATAAAAATTATAAATAAAAAAGCAAATGATATCGGCTTAAACAAAAAAAGATATTTTGATTTTTGTGCCGAGAGTAGCAAGGTGCTCTACATCTCAGTGTTGGGGAGACGATGTAATGGGTAACGTTGTGTAACGTTATGTAACATACTGTTCTAATAAAACAATACACATACAAATACAAATGGCGTCAGCTTAAACGAAAAAATATTATTCTGATTTAGTTTTAAAACTAAATATACTAAGCACGAAGAAGGCTCAAATATTTAAATGTGTAAAAATTTAAGATTG
Organism: Larix kaempferi; assembly: GCA_027924585.1. NCBI lineage: Eukaryota > Viridiplantae > Streptophyta > Pinopsida > Pinales > Pinaceae > Larix > Larix kaempferi. Next base: position 2,050,435 of record BSBM01000590.1, read on the forward strand.
AAAAAAAAACACCTCAAGAAATTGGATCCCTCTTGATGTTTGATAGATCTGGGTTTAAGATAGATCTATACTAGTAACTAATACTATATATTATATATTACCTAAGTAACCTAATATATATTTTATAATTAATACCTAACAAAATACTAATATAATATATTATATACTACCTAACTAATGTAATACTATAACTAATACTATAGTTTTTTTTCAAAATTAAAAAAACAAAAAAAAACCATTAACTTGATATTGGAATGAATCAAAGTTAACTGTTCCAAGAACAGACATCTTAAGTTGGTTGCAATAGAGCAAAAAAGTAACTGTTTCCCAAAATATAAATGTACTAGCCAGTCTAGCAAAAACTATAAACATTTCCTAAATTTTAAATTATGTTCTCAAAGAGAATTTGTATTTCTACAAACATCCATCATATAATATTCTTATCTAAAATTTCAAAAAATAACTACAAGACAGCTAACTTGAACATAAACAAACTTATTATGCTTTAATAGATCCTGCAGCCACCCTGGTGTTATCCATCATTTCTTCAAAATATAATAATCCTTCAGAAGCCCCAACTGCCCTTTTTGATAAGTTATCTGCTAAAGCATTTGATTGTCGATAGATGTGTTTGTATGATAATTCACGGAAAGTAGACTATAACTCTCTTAGCCTGTTGCACCAATCATCAAGATCAGCAACCACCTGTAATACAATCTTCTTTTAAGCCTAGTCATTGATAATTTTTGAGCCTCCACAAACATGTAGAGAGAAAAAATTCTTGTAAGATGCAAAATAAAGTAGACCCCATAAGGCCAGTAATTCAACCCCGGTATTTGATCCTTTTCCAACTCCCATCCACAAAAGAAAGCAGTGCCTATTATTTAATTGTAACCACATACCACTGCCACAATATCCCTGTTGGGATGCACCATCAAAGAAACCAAATGGAACACATCAGAAAGTGACTGAACAGAAATTTTCCTTGGAATATTTTGCTTCATTTCCTTGTAATGTTCCATATAATATCCCAAGATTTTGTTACCGGTGCTCGAGACATTTGGAGAAATGTAATAAAAAATAACAGAATTTCTTTCTTTCCAAATCCTGCAGCATATAAAAATAAGAAGTTCCTTATGTTTTGGAACATTTTTATACCATAATTCCAAACTGTTCCCAAAAGAAGAATTTTCCCACATTGTTTTTAAATGCAGAATTGACTTGATATCCAGCCACACTTTCTGGTACCTAACTAACCTAATAATGTGTAACTATCTTATACTACATTATATAATACCCTATACACGTTTTTTAATAGATTTTAATACCTGACCTTATAATAAATGACCACTACCCTATACATGGGCTTCAATAGTTTTTAATACTTGGCCATATAATACGTGGCCATTATTACAAAGTTCTATATTATATTAATATATTATTAAATATTATAATAAACATATTATATTATAATTTTATATTATTATAATAGTTTTTATATTATATTATTAAACGTTATATTATTATTACACTGATAGGTGTTTATATCTTAGAAATTGGGGTGGACTAGCACCTATGCTTTTCCTAGATTGCACGAGGATGAGACAAGTGTGCTGTCCAGATTGATTTTATGGCAGTTGTTCCAAATTCGAAAAAAACAATTTTAAAAGAAAAAAATATATAAAAAATAACTTATAGTTGATGCATGGATAACTCTTAGCTGGTGCATTGATAAGGGGCTTCGTGGAAGACAACTAGAAGAAGGCATAGACAACGGGTGATTACAGCTATGCATGGAGAACAAGTAACAGATAACTTAGTACTTATGTGTGGCAATTAACTTGTGGCCTGTCGGTGTTCACCGGCCACAAATTAAGTGGTTGTGCTATTTTTTTTTTTTTTTTCCTTGGAAAAAGTCGTAATTTTATTTCAAAAATATGAACAAAATTACATTCTGCACATGTAATAGAATCACTGAGATCCCTACATTGTCACATATTTACTGTCCCATATTAACATCATATCTGATGTCCCAAACATAAAACAAAACATTGTATACGGCTGTCCATACAACCCGCATATAGCCAATTACATATAAACAAATACTGTCACAGATATGAGAGAAAGTGTCCATCGCTGGTCGACATAAAACAAAGTGTCCATACAGCCCGCATATCCAATTACATATAAGCACATACAGCCCGCATATCCATACAGCCCACATACAGCCCGCATACAGCACATACAGCCCGCATATCCATATAAGCACATACAGCCCGCATATGAGAGAAAGTGTCCATACAGCCCGCATATCCAATTACATATAAGCACATACTGTAACAGAAATGAGAGAAAGTGTCCATCGCTGGTCAACAAAAGCTGAGCTATTGCTCAATTCTGTGCCTCAAAATCTTCATGAAAAGGTCTGTGATAAAAACTGTAGGTGCCCTCTGGTGAGTGAATAGTAATCCTCCAAGTGCCAAATGCTAATTGCTGCTGTGTTGCTTCTTTGGAAAGCAGATCGGCCATCCCATTCCTCTCCCTGTAGACATGTGTAAATGTAATTTGATTAAATGACTGCTTTAACCGGATCACCTCCTCCAGGATAGGTAAGAGTACCATCACATAACAATGTGTGATCTCCTTTGCCCATTCGATAACTAACATGGAGTCGCCAAAGATCTGTAGAGATAGACATCCTTGTTCAAGTGCAAATAACATCAGCAGCCTAAGAGACATAAGTTCAGCATAGTTATTTGATCCCCTCCCCAAACCAGCCACGATATGAAAGTAATGGGACTCAGATTTGAAAAGGACTCCCCCCCCTCCACACGCCGTTTGATGGTCTATTGAAGCTCCATCAAAATAAGCCCACGGCATGGATTTATCAATCAATTCCACACACACAGGTCGAGTTCTAATCACATGGACAGGTGCCTTGAAGTGTTGGGTAACTGCCACAACTTGTGCCACGACTTTCTCCGTCGGAACCCTGCAATCATGAAAGATGATCTTATTTCTTGTAATCCAGATGCCCCAGGCGAAAATACAAGGAAAAGCCCGGATGGATGAGGTGTTTTGAAATGCCCACCACAATTGGAACGCTTCATGAACACTCTCTCCCTGCCACCTCACATTGAGATCCAAAAATTTGCAAACATCAGCCCAAACTGCCTGAGAATACCGACAATGTACAAAAAGATGAGAAATAGTCTCTTCCACATCCCTACAAAGTGGACAGAACCCCGGACCCAAGATGAAACGTTTTTGCAGGATGTCCCAGGTTGGAGCCTTATTTTCCAGAATAGCCCAGAAGAGTATTTTTGCTTTACCTGGACACTTTAACTTCCACAGATATTTCCACCACCACACCAATCCCCTGTTATGTACATCCACATTCAGCTGGATATATCCATTCTTTGGGGAGTATATTCCAGAGGGATGATGATCCTAGATAAGTTCATCAATCCGATTGGTCAATCGAATATTCGAATGTCTTAAGATCCGGAGAAAATCCGCCCAAGCCCCTTGCATTTCTCCAGGGATCTCAAGTCGTTGTGCAGAGATCCACCCCTGATGCCAAAGAGTAGATGATCCCGGATCCTCTATATCATCCAGGAAATGACAACCTCTAGCTGCCAAAAAATTCCTCAATTCCACATGAAGGACATGACCTCCCCTACAGCCAACCCAAGGATCCAGTCCAATACGAATTAGGCGCCCATTTCCAATCCTCCACACTAATCCAGAGCCTACCAAATGAAAATGCTGCACCACCGCTTTCCAAACCACAAAGCAATTTTCCCTCGACTTATTGCCCAGCCTGATCCATTCGAGTAGAGTTAGAGGGGCAATATATTTATGATATACCACTCTAGTCCAGAGACTCTGAGTATAAATAAGTCGCCACGACACCTTGGCCCCCAAGGCTTTTGCAAACAGAAATATATTCTTTAACCCCCATCCTCCCAGTGCTTTTGGGACCGCAATATTTTCCCATCTAACCCACACCAATGCTCGTTTGTCACACTTACCCTTCCAAAGAAAAGCAAAACACAACCGACGGATCTGCTCCAATACTCCTTTGGGGATCCAAGCTAGAGACAGCCAATACACCGGAATAGCTTCCAAAACTGATTTAATCAAAACCAGCCTCCCTGCCCGGGAGAGCCATTTATGACTCCATCCATGTAGGCGCTGTTCTAATTTAGCTAATAACCAGTACCAATCAGCCTTCAGATAAGCATTTGGTTTCAAGTGAAAGCCAAGGTACTTTAAACCATCATCAATATCCAATGTCCTGTAAGGTAGTCTGAGTGCCATACTAAGAATCTCCTGCTCGGTTAAATGCGAACATGTGATTGAAGACTTGTCAATATTCACTAACATACCCGCTGCTACTTGCACTAAATTGAGACCTTCAACCACCTTATCAATATCCTGTCTTGTGCCATCACAAAATATCAGAATGTCATCAACAAAAAGGAGATGTGTAATATATAATACCTGAGAAATGGATATGCCTCGAAAGGAACCATCAGCTTTTGCTTTCAGTATAAAACGACTGAGGCCTTCAGCAACAAGGAGAAACAGCAGCGGAGAGAGTGGGCATCCCTGTCGTAGGCCCCTTCCTGCTTGGAAGAATGGACTAGCAGAACCATTGATCAGTACAGCAAAGCTCACCGTAGTGATGCAGGCCATAATCCATCTGATAAATTCGTAGCAGAAACCCAGGTGAGTCAGAAGCATCCGGATATAGAGCCAACTTACCCTATCAAATGCTTTTGAGAGATCAATTTTAATCACAGCACCCTTCTGTTTCTGCACTTTCAGAGTGTGTAATCCTTCCTGGGCAACACCGATGGCCTCATGAATTTGTCGACCTTCCAAGAAACCAAATTGCTCACAAGAGATATGCTGAGACAATATATTCTTGAGTCTCCTCGCCATAACCTTAGAGATGATCTTATAGATACAATTGCAAAGAGAGAGAGATCTGAATTCATCAAAACTGTCAGGCTTGTCCACTTTTGGAATAAGAGCAATATAGGTCGAGTTAAAAGGACCATGTACAAACCCAGCCTTTCGCGATTCTTCCACCACATTCAATAATTCCTCCCCGAAGAAGTCATAGAATCCCAAGAAGAATTCTATAGGCCAGCCATCTGGTCCAGGGCTTTTATCTTTCTGAAAGGAATGCATTACCAGCGAGAGCTCAATCGGCAACACTTCCTCCATCAACAGTCGATTTTCTTCCTCCCCCACAAAACGAGGGAAAAGCTGAGTCACATGTATAACCTCAGCAATAGAGGCCCAGGTTGTGCAGTGAATAAATCTCCGAAGTGTCTAACACCCAACTCCGCCAATCCATCAAAACTGGATACCAGTTCCCCTTCAGCTGAAGATAGTTCCCAAATAGAGTTTGTGGATTTTCTCCCTTTTGCATATGCTTGAAAGAATTTTGTGTTCTCATCACCGCACTGAAGCCATATCGCCCGACTTTTCAATCTCCACAACTCTTCTCTCTCACACAGAATCACATTCCTACGACGTTCCCACTCCATCAACTCTCCTTTCAGCTGATCATCCATAAAGCCCATTCCCTGACAATGTAGAAGTTTATCAATATTCAACTCAGCAGCCTGCAGATTCTGTTCATCTTTCACCCTTTTTTCATGAGCCCATAGAATAGTGGCCTCTTTAATTCGCTTAAGATTATGATGAAAGTGTGCACCCGCATGCTCCTGTGAATCTAGAGGTCGATGAACCCACAGATCCTGAACCAATTTATGAAAATCCTCCTCCTTCAGCCAGCTAGGATTGAATTTGAAAGGACTTGGGGGTTTATTACTTCTGCCTCTTAACTCCAGGAAGATGGGGCAATGGTCAGATACCCCACCTAACCCTACCCACTACCTGACAACATCAACCCCCAGTGCCAACACATCGGCCACCAGAAACCTATCCAATCTTTTAGCCACCCTTTGGTCCCCTGCTCTCTGATTCCTCCAAGTTGGAGTTAACTTGGTTGGTAGTATGTCTAGTAGATCATTCCTGGCGAAGGCTTGAATAAAAAAATTTGCCAATGAATCCGGAGCAGCCCGAGGCCCCCACACTTCAGAAGACCCCAGAGAAAGATTTAAATCCCCTCCCAGAATCACATCCCTGCCTTCAAAAAGATTCATACTTAACAAGGAGTCCCAGAATCCAACCCTATTTGAATATGGCCCGTAGATATTGAGAACCGTGATCAACCTGCCAATCTCAGCATCCCAAACTTCCAAACCGATACCAGAAGAGATACCCCAAGAACTATCATATCTACAACTCTTCAACTTCCACCCCGAGGCCAACCCTCCAGAGCGCCCCCGTGCATCCACTCCTACAAACTTCCATCCTGGAAGCAAACATTCTAAAGTCCGAACAACATCCTCACTACCACCCAAAGTTTCTTGCAACGGTAAAACATCCGGTTGATTTAAGTCCACCAACCTCCTAAGGGACGATTTTTTAATGGGACTCACCAACCCACGACAGTTGAAGGACATTATTTTCATTAGATACCCCCATCCAAGGCTTTCGCTGCTCTAAGTGCCCACTCAATTGAAGATTGTGTGCCCATCACTAAATCTACTTTAGCCCGATCTTGTGCTTTTGACAAAAGGGATTTTCGTCCCCGACCCTTTCCCCCAACACTATAAGCCAATTCAGGAAGTCCCTTCCCCCCCGATCCGTCAACAGCAATCTCCCTATTTCTAAGAGCATATCGGATACTTCGACCCTCAGAACTGCTGGAGTGTTTGGTGGATACAATGGACGACGTGAATACACAATCCGCAGCAGACAACAGACAAGGAGCTACAGGACTTTGTATATCGGTACAGGCTAGAGGAGGAGGCCCATGACTACCCCCCCCCCCCCAAATCATCAGAGACAGCAAATAAGGAATCAGCAGGTGAAAAGAAATGAGACATACCCTGGGGATTCGCAGTTGAACCCCGTCGAATTATGGACATCGCCCGTAGCTCTCTGGAGGTGGCCCGAGTCATAGGAGTCGCGGTAAAAGAGGCCCCCACATCCACCGGATCCGCACACCCAATAGTCTCCATTCCTTTGTTCACCAAAGGAGGCAAAATTGCCTCTGCTCCATGTATCCCGCGGTTGTCGGATGGTACCACAGTATCAGAGATCACCCCTCTGTCAAAAGCTGGCCCACTACCTTCAACCACCACCGCCTGAGGGTTCACCATCAACTTAGGATCATCGCGTTCATCAACTCCTTTATCGACCATTGGCTTACTAGCCCGAAACGGTAAGGGGCAGCTGGCTACCAGATGTCCATGAGCGTGGCAGCGGTGGCACCTAAACGGCACACCCACATAATCCAGAAGTTGAACGAAGTCCCCATCCTTGGATTGTACATTAATCTCAGCAGAGAGCCCCAGCCGAAGGTCGATTTTTACCATAATCTTTGCCACCGTGTATTTGCCAGTCTCATTATGGGAGTAATCAGAACACACATAATCACCTAGAAAATTCCCAATCTCTGCAAACTGAGTTTCATTCCACAGATGCATGGGGAACCCAGGAAGCTTCACCCACAGCGGTTCTGCATCAATTTTCTCCGTTTTTGAGTCGAAAAAGGGGGTCCATCTTTTCAGAATGATAGGGACGCCCAACATCGACCATTGTCGACTTAAGACTGCATCAACCTCCCCTTTGTTCAATAGAATGAAAGAAAACCATCCTTTCATCAACACCCGGATTTCAAGGGCTGAAGACACTAAATCCTTCCACTGCTCAGCCGCCCAACGCTGAAGGAAACCGCGACCAAATCTTTTGCCCCGAACATGTCCAACCACAGCTGTGAGAGTGAAATCCTCCGCCTCTTCCATCGTAACATCCACCCCTAGCACTAACTTATCCTTTCTCTTCCGTTCTTTAACCCTCTTTGCAGAATATTTATGAGAGTCAGCCTTCGCAGAAACCCCTGTTCGAGGAATAGGCACCCTGGCAGAGGTAGGTAATTCAAAATGATGCCCATCCCTGTCCTGCGCTTCCTCGGGCCCAGTAAAGACCACTGGCCCCCCCTCCTTTCAAGAAGGGTCCAGACAAGGCCCCTGGCCCATCCACCTCCGCATTGTCAGCTCCAGCAGCAAGATTCCCTCTATCATGTACCCCATCTGAGGTGTAAGCCACATCCTCCTCCATGCCACCCCAGACGTTCCCTCAAATCAGCCAGATCACCAATCCCTGGCACCAAAATCAGCCAGATCACCAATCCCTTGCACCAAACAAGCAACAACTACACTGACAGAACAGTAACCCCAGAATAAAAAACCAAAAACAGCTAGGGACCCGGCCCCCAAGCCACAAAACACGCAATCAGCTTTCATCACCACGAAATTCTCCAAGATCCCCACGCATCCCTGAGAGGCCCGTCACACAACCACGGCAAGGGTTCAAGACCGACCACCTACAAGCCCCATCATTAACTCCTCACGGCACCAAGATCCAAAACGCTGTTGGACCAAATCTCTCAGCATCATATGCCCTTGTTCACAGCATGGTTGCACAATCATGTCAATATCAACATGGTTTAATGGTTCCAGTATCAATTTCCAATGGATTTTAGCTTCGAGGCCCTAGCAGTAATGGCATTTCTTAAACCGAATCCTTTTGTTGGATTAAGGGTTTTAAATTTTGAAAAAATTAATGCCTGCGTTTTCCTCTCCGCCAGTTTCCATTTCTATTGCAAGAAGTCTGTCCGCGCCTGACATTATCGTTCAGATTGCTGGAATCAAGCAGATCTCTGCCATTATAGGTGCTAACTCCAATGCCAAGAACCGCTCTACTATTCAAAGAAAACCCCCACACATACACCCTCCAAGTGGTTGTGCTATTATTATTATTATCGTTATCATTATTATTATTATTGTTTTTAATATTATTACAATTTCATTATTTAATTATAATTTTAGTTACCTTGTGAACTTTAAATTTATTATTAAATATATAAAAAGTACTAATATATTCATTAAATTATAAATTATTGTATAAATTTAAAATCTCCATTACTACATGTGTGCACAAGAATCTAAACCTTTCATTATTAATTTCAACCCTCACTTCTAACTCTATACTAACCCAACATACTTTGTCAACTATCATTAATGAGAGAATATATATTAAATTTTAGTGTGACATGGCATATCTTAATATTTTCTTAATGTGACATGGTTTTTTAATATTTTCCTTGGGAGGCCCATTTTCCCATTTTATACCTCGAATTAACTCTAATGGGACCGAGCTTCACTTCAAAAACCACAGACTGTTGGGAGGAACGAAGGAGCAAAATCCCTTGAGCAGAGCGATCCCCCTGGTTCTCATCGAGAAAGGAAAGATCAGGGCCTCGATCCTAAAATTGTTCGCCCAGTCCTTATCTTCTCGTGGTCATGTACTGTGATCCCACTTGGAGCTGCACCATAATGGTCACATAAAGGGGGGGGTATCCATCATTGGTGTTCCAGTTACGCTGCAGCTCTGGTCTTGCGCCACGGGCACCACCCTTCTCATCTACACAACCTTCCATCATTTCCCACTTCAACTGGCTACAACTTTGCCTTAGGAGCTCCTTTCCCTCTTCTAGTTGTCTTGTTCACCATTCCAAACGTCTAGTTGACCCTGGAAATTTGGCACGGCTTCGTAGGAGACCCCTGTTGCCGTTCCGCCACCCGTCGTGGGGAGTGGACCAATTAGTGTGGTAGTAGGATATTGTTAAATATTTTTTTCGTCAATTTAATTTTTTATTTCCCTAAATGCTTAATAAATATGATGATAATATGAATCCACACTAATGTAATATTAATGTCTAAAAAAGGATGGTACATGGTTTTTGATCTTTGTTAATGCTTGATAAATATGGGATAATAAAGATCTATGATAATTCAATGTTAATGTCCATATGTGACTAAACTTATTCAATGGGTCTTAGAAAAAAAACATACAATAAGAGAAATGAGTACCCAAAATGACCACAAAGTAAGTACTACAAGATTTGGTTCGAGAATGAAATTAAGAAAGATGAGAAGGGACTAGATACAAAGATATAGACTAAGATCAACTAAAGACCTTTGAAAATATAGGAAAGCCTATTATCTCTTTAACATTTAAGACCAAGAAGAAGTGAGTGATACACCGCAATGAAAGTGCGGTTTAAACGGAGCTTAAGATTTGGATTGTAGATGAGAATTGATGTTGAATGCTCCTTTGAAACTCAACAAGGTCCATGTGTCCTTTTTGATCCACTTGAAGAATGGGGTAGTAAGACAAGAAGACCCCAATGGGGCTACATATGAGGTATCTAACAACTTCCAGAATTGAGTAAAATCACTAATGAAAGGAACAACACACCTATACCTTTACTGTTCATAATAAATAGAATATAAAAGTGCAATAATCTCTAACTAGGAAATCTTTATCTACCATGGCATTGAGTAAGCTCTCCAATGAAAAGAGAAACACACCTCTATGGTTTATAATGAATTTAAAATAACAAAGCGCAATAATATCTTACTCGACAATAATTATCTACCACATATCTCATAATAAACTAAACATAAGAAAACAAAGTGCTCTTTTGATTCAATCTACCCATTACATGGCACACATATTGCAAAATATGCAATATTGTAAATACTTAAGCAAATGTATAGGGAACATATAATAATAAATAACAAACTAGGTGAATGTAATAAAAGTGAAAGTGAGTGGAATAAGGCAAGGCTTATATAAAGAGAGGATAAGCATGCAATGAAGGTTTTTGTTTGCAATTGGGGCATTACCTAAGTCGTTGTGCAGATACTACACTCTTGCCCTTCCTCTAGTATAGCAGAACCACAATTCTATTTTGGCCCTTGGTAATGCCTTGGGTAAGTTTATTTTTGTGGGCCTAGACACTAGAGATTTCCCAGTGTTTACTACTACCCAAATCTACATTAATGTCGATTTCAACAAGGGTCTTTTTGAGAAAAAATATTTGGGAATGCGAGCATTACAGTTGGACATAAGTGTAGGACTACAAGCATAATGATTTTGTAATAGGGTCTACTTCAAACATGGGCATGTGGTTGCTTCTTGCCTAAAGGAAACTGCTTCTTAAGGGAAAACGTAGAAGAATTATAAGCCCATATAGTAAGGAGACTATGTCACAGTCACCATTGGGTGGAACCAATAAGGAGCAAGAGGACTTTGAATCCATAGCCACTACAAATGATGCCACCCCACCCTCTCCCGACCCTCGAGCTTCTCAATGAAGCTATTGACCCCATGGGGATAGGAGGTTCCCCTTTTGCAAAGACCAATCTCCCTCCTGGTTATCTCATTAAATGAATGTAATTGAGGCCGAGTAAGGATGATTAGGAGATGGAAAGGAAACAAATCCATTCCTCCAAGCTTATTCATGAAATACAATTAGGATTCCTAAAGAGTCCAACAACTTCAAAGAAGTTTGCTTTACAATCCACTGAGAAAGGATAGATCAATATTTTTTTAAAAAGATAGTGGGAAAACTATGTCATGATCATCGTGGGTGGAACCAATCGAGAAGCAACAAGACTTAAACCCATAGCCATTACAAATGACCCCACCCCTCGAGGGGGTCATTGAAGCTATTGACCCCATGGGGATTAAGGAAGTGTCTCCTCTGTAAACACCAATCCCCCTCCTTATTTTTCTCATTAGGGAACACATATGAGACAAAATAAGAATGATTCAGAGAGGGAAAGGTAACCAACCCCTTTTTCCAAGCTTATTAATTGAATATAATCAAGGTTGCTAAAGAATATAACAATTTCAAAGCAATTTGCTTTAGAGCATAACGAGGAAGTTAGATTGACATACTAAATAAGAAAACCTACTACAGGCATTGGAATAAGAAGAAGTAGAACTGTTAGAGACAAAGGCATAGGGATACAGGTTCAAGAGTTGTAAACTATTGTCCATCAACTTACTTTGCAAAGGCAATGCTTTGATTAAGACAAATATGGTGCGGCGCAATGATTATTTGTCAATTAAATCAATGTTACATGTCACTTATAGTTCTTACAGTTCTTGACTGAGAAACATGGCTAATGTTATATGCCACATCGAAATTTTATATACTATCTAACTAATGTTATAGCCTCTTTAGCATTACTTACCTGATTTTTGTATGGTTAAATGTTGATATGTTCATGACCTTAAAACATAGCTTTGAAGCTACAAAAACATTCTTTGTCGTTTGGACTACATCATCGACCGATGTGGCTTACATCCTTGCCTCGGGATGAGGCCAAATAAGACCTCCAAAATTTTCATTAGTGGACATAAAGTTTTTATAGGCTCTTGCATGAAAATCTTTGGAAAACTTTGCCTAAATTGTTATGCATGATTAGGTTTATGTGTACAAGAAATCAAATTACGACAAAGCGTTTTATAGAGTCCCTGCTCCTTGGACAAGGACTAAAAAGAGATAAGAAGGATAGGGATAACTCGTCATAATATATAATCCTCATACTAGAAAACCTGAAGAAGCCGCCCTCATTTACGCTCTATATATCACCCAAGATACTTAGACAAAACGTTGTCTTTTTTAATTTTATTTTGGCTTTTAGCATGTTTTTACGAAATCAATTGTATACATAACATTTTTCTAATAAAAATGAAAAATGTTGACTTAAACTTTGAATTAGATTTTCATGAGCCTAAAGCTCAAGTTGTTGAATGTTAGACCTTATTAGATTATTATTATCACCGAATGTATGACATAATTATTTGTACATTAATTTTATTTCATAAAAAAAAAATTGTTTTTAAATATATGAAAATTTGTTGGGGAATGTTATATTCTTTGCATGAGTCGATAGTCAATTGGTCTACAAATCCACAAGAGTCGAAGGTCGACGCACATTGGAAGTTTGGTCGACTGGCCAACCAAAATAGTTGTTTGGTCGAAGACAATGACTGGTCCACGAGAAGTCAACGAACATTGAAACGACTAAAAGCTCAACGAGCGATCGACCAAAGGTTGACTGAGTCAAGTCGATTGTAACAGAATAACTGAAAGTGTTTAGGAAGTTATGGATTGCCATTAATGAGCAATTGTAACTAACTTGAGTACCACAAGCTAACGTATGTATTATAAATAAGATGTAATGGCTATGCAAATTGCATGATGAGATGAAGTGTGGTTTGATGTCTAGTAAATCACAATTGTAAATGTTGGTTAAGAATGTTGATTAATATATGAGTGGTAAAGCTCATTGGTCTGTTCGTTTTCCCCAATAGAGGGGTTTCCAGGGTAATTTATGTGTATTGTGTTGATGTGTTGTATGCCATTGCTTAAAGTTTAATTGTGTTTAACTATATGAATCAATATGCATGCTCACTATAAATAGGTATCAGAACCCAACAGTTGGTATCAAAGGTATATTTGGCTTCAAGGGACACCTTTGTTGCTAAGGGTTTGGCTTGGTATTGGATCTGGTGAATACATGTTTCGGTGGGAGTTTCCAAAAACATTGATTCATAGCTAGAATGGTTAACACAATGAGGATAGAAATTGAAAAGATTAATGGGCAAAATTTTGAGCGTTGGAAGCTTAAAATGGAGGATCTCCTTATAAATCGAGATCAATGGGTCACTATCGACCCTGGTACAACTCCAGTAGGTATGCCGTCGAAAGATTGGAAAAAAATTGACAAGAAAGCAAGAAGTACAATCCAACTTTGTTTTGCAAATTTTGTATTGTTGAATGTGTCAAGAGAAGACACTGCAAAGAAGCTATGGGAAAAGTTAGGGAACTTGTACCAACCGAAATCTCTAGTTAACAAGTCGTTTCTTTAGAAGTAGTTATATCTTTTGAAGATGAGTGAAGGCAACTCGATTATAGAGCACCTAAATGCATTCAACATTGTGATTAGTCAATTGTTGTTAATGGATATTAAAATCACTGAGGAGGAGAAATGTATCAGTCTGTTGTGTTCTTTGCTAGACTCCTGGGATAGCCTAGTTGTGGCTATTGGAAGCAATAATACCACACTGAAGATCGACAATGTGGTTGCATCTCTGCTGTCGGAAGAGATGAGATGAAATAACATGGAAGGTTCGACACACAACGCCTTGATGGTAAGAAGTCGACCAGTAGACAAAGGAATAGGGAAAACCTCTGGTAGAATGTCAAAGTTGATGGGTAGATCTAAGACTACATCTAAATCTCCTAGTTCGGCGACAAGACGATATTGGCAATGCAGTAAGGTCGAGCACTATAAGCGAGATTGTAAGTCAATGGAAGTCGGGAGAAAAAAAGGGTTTAAGGAAGGTCAGTGGACTGACAATAAGCCTTCGCAAAAAGAAAAAGGTGATGTGTATTTGGCCTCCACAAGTACACAATCGGATCGTGACTCTTGGTTGATCGACTCCGGTGCGTCATATCATATGACACCACACAAAGAATGGTTCTGTGAATATGTGAAGTTCGACAGCAATGATGATCTTATGGGAGATGATTCATTGACCAGGATTGTCAAACAAGGTAAATTTCAACTACTATTAAAAGATAGAAGGATAGGAACACTTCCCAGAGTGTTGCATATCCCAAGTTTGGCTCGAAACTTGATCTTATTTAGTAAGATGGCAAATGCAGATATAGAATCTGTATTTGAGAAAGATACGTGCAAGATGGTGTGAGGAGTGATGGTACTAATGAGAGGAATTCAAATTGGAACCCTATACAAGCTATTGGGAAGAATAAACATTGATGGATGTGTTAATGTAGTCTGTCCTGAATCCGACATCTTATCTTCTTGTCTAGTCGACTCGACCACATTGTAACATCATCGAATTGGACATATTGGTGAGAAAGGTCTTCATGCTATGCACAGTATAGGTATGGTTGAAGGTCTCCCTAACTATTATGAAGAAGTAGACTTTTGTGAACATTGTATTTATGGTAAATAGAGTCGTATAAGCTTCTCATCTAGTGCTCCTAGGGCTAAGGAAATACTAGAGTTCATACATAGTGATGTTTTGGACTAGTGTCAGTCCCTTCACTAGGAGGATCATGTTGCCAACTAAGTTGTACTTGGTTGGATTATCAAGCAAGCGAGCAGAGTCGAACATTTCAGTGTTCATTTTTCGATGATTTGATGTCCAGCAGGCCTTTTAAAGGGCCACTTTTTTCTACTTTTCCACATGTCCATGGCCCTGTGGGGTTTGTAATAAATTGTACTACTATGGTGTTTTGTAAAGGACTTGGTTCTCTAGGAAATTGTGGCTAAGTCAGGTATTCCAAGGAGTTTTTTCACCTATTAATTATGTCTTGCATTAGTGCATAACATAATTTTTGGGTTTTTCTCCTGCTCCTCCAAAGCTGGAATGCCTGGGGAGGCTGACAGGCCTTAGGGGATTGTTAAAGTCCATGGGTCAATGTATATGAACATACTAGACATTGTTTTTGAGTCATATGGACATGTGCTAAGACCCCCTAGGTAGTTTTTTTATTTTCGGTGAAGTTTATTTTTTCCATAAATTGGGCCATTTTTTTTATGGTCCAATTAAAAATATTGTAATTGACCTAGAAGGGGCGTCTGGAGGTCTTTTTTGCCTTATGGGTGCTCGTTTTCCAACTCAGAGCACCCCCTTAACCCCTAAACCCACTTTTCCTTATGTTTGGGTGCTTAATTTTTCACCTATGGCCAAAAAATCCAAAAACCCCCAAAAAGTCATGAAAAAATCAAAAAATTGGAAAAGTGACTTAAAAAAATATTTAATTTTTGGGAGTTATCGAAGGTCTGATTTCGACCAACATGTTTCTAGGAGTGTTTTTGGCTATCTCTCTTGTCATATGGGCAGCCCATTCCATGGGTTTGACTCCCCACTAGTGACTTGGGCGCATTTCCTTCAAAGGGGGCGCATTTCCCTATTTAGAGGCACACGTTTTGGGTTGTTATGGCAGCTGGTATGGTGCTGCAGTATGGGCACGTTTTAGGCTGATCTATGGCAGCATTTTCGTAGGGTTGGGCAGCCCTATCTCCTCCACAATTCGTGCCACCACTCCCCCACTCCTCTCCTTGACATGGGCGCACTCCTTGGGATTTTCTATAAATTGGGTGCTCTCTCCCATTTCTCACTAGTTGGAGAAGGAGCAAAACTTGATGTAAGCTTATGCTATTTGTTTTATGAATAAAAGGCTTTGGAGGCAAATCTCTGTGTGGACTCTCATGGTGTGGATGATCATGTTCTATTTTAAATAGATGAGGTAATCTATGTCTTTACATGTTTATTCATGCTTGTTTGTTGATCAATCACTAGCTTTTGAAGGAGATGTTTATCTTGGTAAGGTAAAGATAGTGTTATCCAGTGCATTATTTTACTGTTAGGTTATCATAGATTGCTTAGAGTTCAATGTCATTTTTGTTTAAATGCTTGAATCTGATTCTCTATTTTAGTCTACACTAGTGCATTTGATCTTGCTTGTGTGAGTCGTCTTTTGTGTCTACAGGTTGCCGATCCGAAGAGTTGGTGGAGCTTGCTTGCATCCATTGGTCTTCGAAGTCGATCCAAGGAGAACTAGTCCCATTGATCCCCACGGTGGAGGACTCCATAGCCCAAATTCGAGATATTCCTTCTTTTTCTCATCGACATAAAAATCTTCAAATTTCTCTTGGTTACTTTGGTTTGCATATTTCAGACCTCATTCTTATTTAAATATCATAAGTAGGTCTGATTTTTATATTAAATCTTAAGTTCATCTTGAAGTAAAATCTTTGTCTAGGTCTAATTGATGCATGTTTCTTGTTTAAATGTATTTTTCCGAATATTTTAAGGGTTGAAACAAGTAGATTGTTTTACTGTACTTCATGTTTATTTCGCTGATTTAAAGAGCTAATAATTTGCAGCCCTCAAAAGCTTGCAAAGATCCCAAGTAACAAGGCCCCAATGCTTGTTTTACTTGGTTAAATTTCGTCATTTTAACTAGTTTTAACACTTAGTTTTTTCTGGGTTTTTTAGGAGGTGTTCCAAAGACACTCTTAAAGTGTTTTTGGGCATCTTATACTGACGTTTGCTTGCTGGTTTGCAGCAAAAGACGAACACGTAGAAGGAGGTGCTGCCAAAATTTCAAGGATCCAGGCAATCTGGAGGACCAATATTGAGTTTTTGTTAAACCGGTTAAATTTTTCCTGCAAAATTGTAAGCCTCCAAGTCACTTTAAGTAGACTGGGCACTTCTCTGATCATTGTAAAAGATTATTAAACGAGAGCAAGTGGGCTAGCCAACGCCCACACCCCATCCCCCCAGGAGTGGCCTGTGTCATCTCTTTTCATGGTGTGATTTTTTTAGAGTAGTTTACTTCTTTTGTTTTCGACATTTAATAAAACTTACTAGGGTTAAAATTTACCTTCTTGGTACGTTCCACTAGGAGTTCACTCAGGACATAGATTTTATCATTTTTTTTTACAAACTCAAACGCCCCCTTGCTTTCCCGAAGTAGGGTTTCAAAACAAGGGCTTGCCCGAGTACTGGCCTGAAAAGAGACTCTTGGGGTTTTAAAAGATAAAATTTTGGTTCATAAAAATTTTTCAAAAAAATTTAAGGTCTTCTCCCGTATGCTCTGTGGCCAACTTGCAGCTTAGTCTGATCATGTTGGTACGCATCAGAAAGGGGGAGATGACTAGTAATAGGATCTAACACCACCCCAATAAACAAACCTTTTTGTGAAAATCCAGCACAACACGAGTATTTTGTTGTCGTGGGGAAATTTTTCAGAGGACTTGGGACAAAACTGAGTAGTGACCTCTTGGAAACCGTTAGGCTTGCCCTCATTGGTACAGCATCTGAACACCTCCTTGAGACTCCGATCCAACCCAGTCTGAGTGAGAAGCCACACATCAAAATCCCGGACATGTTCCCCGTACCTTTGCGTATACTGGGAATCCACCAACCCTAATAAAAAGATCACTACTACATTAAATTTAAAATAAACCAAGAACACTTGCACAACATTTACTTTTCATGCATCTTTTCCGACTCCATTCAGGCGCTAGTTTATATTGTTATATTTCATGTTATTGATGAATGTTGTTCATAAGGATAATGTTGAATATTTGCAAATGAAATGTTGAAGAATGATGCTTTGCTTTATATGTATAAATGTATGTTGCATTAGCTTGGTTTTCAAAAAATATTTCTAACTCCTAGATTAGACACCAGAGTTTCTTTTCATTTTTTGGGTCCACCCCCCTTGGCTTCGCTAGGAAAGCCTAGACGGAGGAGTCGAGTCCCAAGTGGCAGCACTTGACTCTGACTTTCCCCCAAGGCCACACCAGCAGCTTGAAGACTTCTGCTACGTTTTCCCAGGTGTGGAACCAGGCGGCAACAAATCACAGTATTACGTCTCTTTCGTAGATGATTTCTCCAGAATGACATGGTTGTATTTTCTGAGGAAGAAATCTGAGGTCTTTGAGAATTCCCAGAGTTCAAGGCTCTTGAAGAAAATCAGACTAGTAAAAGGATCAAGGTGTTGAGAACTGATAATGGAGGAGAATTTTGTAGGAAGGCGTTCAACCAGTTTTGTAGACAACAATGTATAGCTCGACAAAACACAACTCCATACATGCCTCAACAAAATGGAGTTGTTGAAAGAATGAATGGAACGTTGATGGAGAATGCTTAGTGGTGCAGGAGTCGCACAAAAATTTTGGGTAGAGACAGTCGACACGACATGTTATCTAGTGAATAGGTCATTGTCGACGACTCTGGTCGACAAGAATCCATATGAGGCATGGGCTAATAAAATTCCTTCTCTGACACATCTCAGAGTTTTTGGGTGTGATGTCTTTGTGCATATCCCAAAGTAGAAAAGAAGGAAACTCGACAGCAAATCGAAGAAATGCATCTTCATCGGGTGCAAGAATGGAGTGAAAGGGTATAAGTTGTGGAATCCAATCACAAGGAAGGCAATTTATAGTAGAGATGTAATCTTCAAGGAAGTCGGAGGCACTTCTAGGGATGAAGAGGTTAGAAGATAAAATAAACTAGAAAAGCAAGAGCTTGAAACGAACGATGAAAAACTTGATTTAGGCAAGTCTACTGAATCCGACGAAGAGGTGGATCAGCAGACTCCAGTCGTCAGGTGGTCTAGTTGAGCAAGGCAACAACCATAAAGGTATAGTCCACCCGACTTTTGCTCTGCTTTTGCATTATCTTCCATAGAAGGGTCAGTAACGGATGCGATCGACTCGACAAAGGGTAAACTCTGGAATGTTGGTGTTGTAGCGTCGTGAGGTATCCTCGTGACAAAAGAACGACCATGAACCCCCCGGAAAGTTCTAGAAAGCCCCGGGAAGCATGGAAATAGAAAATGAAGGTATAAATAAGAAGGAAGCCTATCTCATTTGCACATGAAGCAAGCTTACTCGAGCATAGATCTAATCCAGCGCACAAGGAGAGAGAAGACGAAGATAGAAGAAGACATATTCTGGGATTCACTATCTTTTGGAGAATTTCTTCTTTGGCTCTAGGGTTTGTCTAGAGCTTGTCTATGAGATTTCTCTTGTATCTGAATTCTCTTATATATCTGATGTACTTGTATCTTGAATCTTTAAATAAGAAAGGTTGGATGGGTTTTTCCCGAGTTTGGGTTTTCCCGGGATAAAATCGTTGTGTCTCTTTGTTTTTGTGCATGGTTATTCTTTCAGTGATCTTTATTTGTTTCCGCTGCAAATAATTGAAATTATACTACTATTATAAAAATCTAACATGGTATCAGAGCAATGTTGAAAGAAGCCATTGTCAGAAACTAGGGCGTCTTGTTTTATCCCTTTCTCTCCACACATTGGTTTATTTCTTGGAGTTTTGGAACTTGCCTTGGCAGGGCACGCCTATTGGTTAAGTCAGATTCCAGTTTCAACAAGTTTCAAATTTTTTATCATCTCTTGCCAAATTTTTTGGATCAGGTTTCAGCTTCCAGCCTGCAATCAAGATGAACAGTGTTAAAGTTGAAGATATACTTGATGGGGCTTCCAACTTCAATTCATGGAAGTCTAGGGTACTCATCATCTTAGAAGAGAATGATCTTCTAAAATTTGTGGAAGAAGTACCAGAAGCAGAGAAGTCATCATGGAAGAAGAATGATGCTAAGGCAAGAAGGATTCTGATAGATTCTGTCAAAGATCACTTGATCCCTCAGATCTCCCAGAAGAAGACAACCAAAGGAATGTTTGATGTCATGAAGAAGCTATTTGAGAATAGAAATGTCAATAGAGCACTTGCCTTAAGACAACAACTCTCAAATGTCAAGATGACTAGAGTAGATTCAATTGCATCTTACTTCATGAAGATTTTTTAACTAAAGGATCAGTTGGGCACCATTGGAGAGATAGTTGTAGGCAGAGAGTTTATCATGATGATCCTCAATGATCTTCCCCATTCTTGGGAACCATTCATTCAAAGCATTAGTGGGCAATCCACATTGCCCAAGTTTGACCGATTATGGGCAGATTGCATTCAGGAAGAGTCTAGACTTGGAGTTAGAAACAATTTTCCACAATCGTATGATGTAGAAAATCAAGCCCTTACTGCTCATGCAAAGAAAGGAAAGGGAAGAAAGCTTGGAAGACTAGCCACAACTTCAGATCAAGAACCAAAGAAGAAGAAGGATCTTTCACACATCCAATGTTACAGGTATGAAAAGTTTGGTCACTATGTTGTAGATTGTCCTCAAAGAAAGAGAGGGAAGCAAAATGCATCAACAGCTCATGTCGATGAGGAACCTCCACCGAAAAAGGCAAAACCTGATGAGATGACAACATAATATTTCTTTTGATTTTTTATTGTAATTTGGCCATTTTCCCTACTACGAGAGACCAAAAAAATTGATTCAATTTTTTTATGTTAAATATGATGATATCATTGAGTTAGGGAAAGTGCATGACTTAGAAGATAGATATGAGGTAGGAAGTATTACTTCCATGACAAAGGGATCCATCACAGAGCCTTAAGATAAATGGGAAGATGTCCCATGTTTGCAGATTTTTTGTACTTGATGAGTTTGAGCTTCAGAAAGAGCATAGAAACTCATTATCAAAGGAAGTTGGCTTCAGGTTTCAAGGCAGTAGGTTGTTTCAGTGCAGGATACCCAGTTGCAGAAGGAGTTGAGTGTCCAGATGCAGAGGGAGCAGGATACTCGAGTGCAAATGGAGTGTTAGATTTTCACAATTTAATCAATAGTTATCTAGGATCTTACTGAGAGAATAACAAGCACAGCATAAACACAAGAGACACAAAGATTTTCCTCGGGGAAGCCATAAAGGTGAAAACCCCGCAACTTCTTCAGAGATAGAATGATCACCAATACAATGTCATAAAAGTAAAACCCAAAATAGAGATGGTCTTCAACAGCTTCTCTCTTCTCCACTTGTGCGAACTTCTCCTTTCTCTCACTAATGCGAATTGAGTGAGTGTGAGTGAAAGAATAAATAGAGAGCCTAGCTCTCTATTTATACTTTACCTTTCACTTTACCTTTACCACTTGACAAGTCGGCCCCAACTAAGGTTGATTGGGCCGACTCCTTTAGGGGGGTTAAAAACCCCAATACAAATGACTCTAGGGGAACTAATGCCCCGACTTACATGGGAGGGTTTACCTCAATGACTTTACATGACCCAAATACAATAATGACTTCTCCGACCGGAGGAATAATCATCTCCGTCGGAGTTACAAATAAAATACAAGTGAATATCTTCCGAAGTTACAATTACATTAACATGGAGAAGGGTGCTCCAACACTAAGGGAGTAGCTACAACATAGGTTGTTGATGATGAAGGTACATCATCGCACAAACATTCCCCTAGTATTATCCATGAGACTTGGATAGAGGTGAATGGTATGGAGGCAGGGCTCTATCTTCTCCTGGACACCCTGTGACAGGGTGGGGAGATTGGCTCTTGCATGATGAGCAGTGTTGATGCATTGAGCATTCCCTCAATATTAGCCATGTGACTTGGCTAGGGGTGAATAGCTCAAAGCAAGACAGTGCCTTCTTTTGGACATCCTATGACAAGGTGGGAAGCTTAGTCCTCAATTGCACACACTATCCTCCTAAAGGTTGAGCATCAAGCATTTCCCTAGTGTTGGCCATGAGACTTGGCTAGGGGTGGGTCAAGTGAGACAGTGCCTTCTCTCGGACACCCTGTAACGGGTTGGAGATATTAGTCCCTAAGACGACTCAAAACAGGGCAGTGTCTTCTCTCAGACATCTTGTGCGGGGTGGAGAGATTAGTCCCTAAGAATGCTCAGATCGGGACAATGCCTTCTCTCGGACACACTGTGACAGGGTAGGAAGATTAGTCCCTAGATGCTCACTCATGCAAGTGCATGGATTTAGCCATGGGACTTGGCTAAGAAACCTTGAAACCATCAACCTAAAGCAAGTTCATGATCAACCTTTCCTTGAGATGATTCATTGAAGACAAGTCATGGCGTGAAGCTTTTGAAGAAATCCAACATGTGTTCAAGCAGAACGAGCAAGAATAATACCTCCCTCATTGAAAGAGATGATTGCAGCATCAGTGAGACATTCTCCCTGAGTCAGGGAGAAGGGAGAATGATGTGACTCTCCTTGAGAGGGAGAGAGAGGGAGTTGATAGTTTTATGATCCTCCTAGATGGACAGAGTTGAGTCGATCTATTGTGCTCCTCCATGGACTACTGAGTTGAAGCATGACACTCCTCAATGGACCGAGTTGAAGCATGACACTTCTCAACGGACTAAGTCATGTTGGAGTCACTAGATTGGTGCCCAACAACCCTTGGGTTGTAACCCATGTGATTGGGAGACTCATGGGTTGTAGCTCATAGAGGACATCATGTTGGTCGTAGCCACATGGATGTGAGAAGACCTTTCTTATGGTGAGAAGACCTTTCTTATGATGACAAGATGTTCAAGATAAGTCATGATGCTCAAATGATATCCAGATGTGTTCCAACTTGATGATACCCCGTAGCTAAGAGGGAGTGCTGGTGTTGTAGCAACGTGAGG
Source organism: Larix kaempferi (assembly GCA_027924585.1). Lineage (NCBI taxonomy): Eukaryota > Viridiplantae > Streptophyta > Pinopsida > Pinales > Pinaceae > Larix > Larix kaempferi. The sequence goes on from BSBM01000590.1 coordinate 2,073,513, forward strand.
TATCATCATGACAAAAGAACGACCATGAACCCCCCGGAAAGTTCTAGAAAGCCCCGGAAAGCATGGAAATAGAAAACGAAGGTATAAATAAGAAGGAAGCCTATCTCATTTGCACATCAAGCAAGCTTGCTTGAGCATAGATCTGATCCAGCGCACAAGGAGAGAGAAGACGAAGATAGAAGAAGACATATTCTGGGATTGCAAAAGCTTGCTAGTTTCTTAAAAATAAAGAGTCAATAGATCTTTAAATAAATGATCATAGGCACAATACTTGCTAAGGTTTTTCAAATGGGGCAACAAGCTAAGTGGGCTTCACTATTGGAAAAGCTCCAGAGTAGTTTCAACCTCACTTCTAAGCATGCTTCTTCACCCTTGTAGCATTTAGTCATTCTGACTAATGCTCATGAAACAGGGTCATGCTTAATGACTTACACTACATCAATAATCAAGAAAATGATAGCTCATATGTTGGTCATTCTACTAATGCTCATGAGACATGGGTCATGTTTAATGACTTAGTTTACCTCGATAATCCCAATAATGGTGTCTTATATGTTGGTCATTTAACTAATGCTCATGAGACATGGGTCATGCTTGATGACTTACTTTACCTTGATAATCCCAAAAATGATGTCTCATATTTTGGTCATTTGACTAATGCTCATTAGACATGGATCATGCTTAATGACTTACTCTAGGTCTAGATTCCTAAAAATGACGTCTCATATGTTTAGATGGAATGCCGAAGCCCCCCATTGCTTAAAAATAAAGAGTCCATGACACTTTAAATGAATAGTAGGCAAGGCACCATACTTACTAAGATTTTACAAATGAGTTAAAAAGTCGAGAGAACTTCAAATGAAGCCCCCCTTGCTTAAAAATAAAGAGTCCATGACACTTTAAATGAATAGTTGGCAAGGCACCATACTTACTAAGATTTTACAAATGATGAGGTCGAGTCAAGAGAACTTCAAATGAATAATTCATAAAAACACGACACCTGTTATGAATGTGAAATAAGCTAAGTGAACTTTACTGTTAGGATCTTTACACCCAAAACAGAGTACAGACCCAAAGGTAATAACTTAAACTGTGTGATTCACTTCCCCATTACCCATTAATGCTCATTTGTTGGATCTTGCTATAGGCCCCGATATCTAACGGTGTTTATGGTGGCAGATACTCGATGTATATGGATGCTTGATCTTATCATTTCAAACAGTTAAAAAAATTGGCAAGTAAACGTCTGGTAACTGGTTTAATACAGTCAAATATACGCTACCTTATGCGGCAGGCCCACAAGTTTCTCGAGTGTGATTTCAATTACAAGTGACAGCAAGCACACACGGGACCACAAGAAGCTTCCTGGAAAATTGCGGCCTCGGAGAAGTTTAGGAGTAGCATATCCTCCATCCGAAAAAATTCAGTTTCGTCAAAATCCGGTCGAGTAGATACTAAATAATGTAAATTTGGTAGAGTTGCAGGTTGTTTGTGGTATTTGCGAGGCTTTGGGTCTATTCAAAGAACAAAGAACGGCCATGGGACATGGAAAAACGATGTCCATGACACTTGATTTGATACATAGGCTATGCCTGTCACTCAATTTTTTGTTTCTCTCAAATTTTATGTTTCTCTCAGATTTGTTACCTAGAATTTCACCGAAAATATTCCAGAAAAATCCAGACCATTTTAGATGAAGAATATCCTAATCCAAAATTTTACACTGTCGGTCGAAGCACATTGAAAAGGAATAATCAAAATCAAAATCCAGAGTTCCATAGCTAAAACTACCGCTTACATAACCATTAATTTGTCCAACAGTTTGACTCCTTCAAACCGAAAATTTTAACAATGATAAAAAGAAAAATGATTCGCACAGATCACTGCAATAGAGTGAAGCTAAAACACGTCCGTGGATCGCTATGCTGTGGCAAATTTCACTAAATAAAATTCCTGAAAAAAAAACCTAAATGGTTGGCCACTTCGAATGAATCAATACATCCAGATGGGAATAACATGAGCAAACTGACAGATTAAAGCATCCGCGGAATCTTATATTCTAAGCTTCCAAGTAGGCTACTGATTTTCCGTCTGTACAAATAAACCTAAATTTATCAGTAGTTAGAACAGATTATTGTATTAGGTATCAAAACGTCGAGTGTTAGGAAATAGAATGAGTAAACTGACAGACACAGAAAAACGCCCAAAAAACGCCCAAAACTTAAGCAACCAGATAAGCGTCCGCGGAATCTTATATTCTAAGCTTCCAAGTAGGCTACTAATTTTCCGTGTGTACAAATAAACCTAAATTTATCAGCAGTTAGGACAGATTATTGTATTAAGTTTTAAGAATGTGCAGAACGATTGAATTTCCCTAAACTCTCTCTGCATGAATAATTCTTCAAATGAATAATAAAGATAAATGGAAATGCAATGAACCAGGTACAAGTGAAATTTATTTCGACTAGGAGAAACTAAAGTTGCGGACTACAAATTTCAACCTAAATTGATTGAACTCCATCAAATATCCCTTGGCGCCAGAATTTTCCAAAATATCAAACAAAAATCGATATCCGAAGCAGAAAATCAAAATTACCTGAATTGAAAGGGACTACTCGGTAACAGGAGGATGATCTCCACGCCTGTTATCTGAAGAGGGCACGCTTTTCCATTAAAGCAAGAAGACCGTACCACGCAATGCAAGTGGTGCTTCTTCAAAAAAACACTGGCAATAGCAGGTTCGTCGGACGGTCATAAAAGTTGCGTTATATTCAAACACCTATGAGGAATCTTTCTGTCAAGATTGGTGGCACTTTGTTTTGGTGGGTCGATCCCTATGATGTGTAACTTCAGCGGTTGTCGAGGAGTGGTACCCAAACTGCGTCGGAAGCATGATGCCCGTCGAATCAATCACCCGTGTCTGGTTTGATGGTGATATCCATATTCTACGTGTTTTTTCCTTGTTGGGAACTGCGTCTACAAAATATATTTCTCTACTGCATCACTTGTTTTTTAAGTAATATTTTGTTCCTATTATTGACTATTGTCAATTTAATTGAGTGCAGATCTGATGGTTGGAAAATTGAGTGTAGATTTGATGGTTGGAAGGAATATTGTTATCTTCTCCACACGGCTTTAAATCTTGCTTTGTATACGACTTTAAATCTTGTTTTGTGACACTTACCTAATAATATTAATATTTTGTTCTTAAATAATATATATCGAAAAGAGTTCCTGCAACTAGGGTTTTGGTAGTCGGCTCCCGAATCGATCTCGGCGGCCATGGTTTTCTTCCATGGTCGCCCTCTCCCAACGGTGTAGGTTTCTCTTGGTGCTTGGTGTAGGGGCGGCGCTTTCGCGCGGCGACCCATTGGGTAGTGGCCTTAACCTTCTTCCCAGTGGCGACAGCGGCGGCTCACTGTGTTGTGGGGATCTGCTTCAGGGAGGAGCATCTTTGGCTCATCGTCGACGGCGGCTGAGGGGCTCGCGTCCATACGGCGGCTGAGGAGATCGTGCCCACGGTGGATGAGGGGGTCGTTTGCGCATCCATGCCCAGGTTTCTCCAATGCCGACAGGCGACGGCGTCGATCTATGGCTTGGACGGAGGCAGGGGATGCAGAGCATGGGCTCTCTCACAGGGTGCTGGCGAGGGTGGTTCGGCGGCTTGGGCCTATGGTGCTGTATTTGGTGCCAGGGGCGTTTTTCTTCACTCGTTTGCGGTTGACTGTGGTATTCTGAAGTCGGTGGCTTTGCTCCTTCTTCATGTGTCCGGGGCATATTGTTTGTTACTCGGCTTTTGTCAGTTTTTTATCTTTTACTCTTCTTATTTCTGTGGCTCTTTATGAGCGGGCCTTTTGGTTCTTAGCCTTTCATGGATGACCTATAACAGGGTGTTTTTTAGTTTGTTGGGTTATGGAGCTCACATTAGAGAGCTTGCAACTGTAGATTTCGGTTTGTTATGACACTGTTTTCCGAGATGATACTGATTTTGTGCTTTAAATAGCAAAAACACTCTTCCAGAGTGAAGATGATCTATGTAATTTTGTACTCGAAAGATGAAATAAAATTACGCTTTTTTTTCTGGGAAAAAAAAATATATCCAAAAGAGTAACCTCATTTCAAAGAGTTCATGATTAAATTTTTTTTAGTCCTCAAAGTTTGTATTTCAATTGTGTTTTAAACAAAATCATATATATAGATGAATAAGATTTTGTATAGAAAATGGAGGTTTGAATCTTTCTTTTCTAGTTAAATTTGAATTTAATTATAATTAAATATTTTAATACATTTATATATTCACATTAAATTAGATGTAATTAGAATGATTATAAGGAAAAATTGTTATCCTTCTATTAATTCAAAATCTAGTTTGTTACATATTTATTCTGATATCTTCATAAAAAAATTTATCAAACCTTGTGTTAGGTTTCATACTTTATATATATATAAAAGAGGAAAGTGTTTTCCCCAAAAAAATATAGATATCTTCACATATTTACTCACACTTAGAGAATAACGAAATTTTAGTTGGTTATAAGAGAGATGTACATCCTTATAAACATAAAATTATAAGGAAAATCTAAGGAATCGCAAGATTACATGATGGCAAGGTGTAGTATTGATTAGGTGTGGGGTTTAAATCTCTTTTTTTCAATGAAAGTTTGTAATTGGAATAATGGGAAAGGAAAGGGTGAAAGTTTGTATTTGGAATAATGGAGAGGAAACAAACATTTTTATATTTAAATTTAGCATGAATCATTTTAGATTGATGGGAATCACATAGATTAAATGTAACATCCCACAATCTCATAATCTCATTGCAGTAGATGTATTTTTCAGACATTTCAGAATAACTGGATAAAAAACTAGTATTTTGTAACCATTTTGGATAGATGGAATCACAAAGACAAAATGTTGACATTGCACTACCCAATTTCAATAATATGAATTGTCTTAAAACAGGTCAGAATCTAAAGGCAAAGTTCTATGATTAATTTGAATTCAATAATTTAAATTGACTTAAAATAGGTTAAAATCTAAAAGCAAAGTTCTATGATTAAAGTTCCCATCAATCATATAGAACTAAATACAAAAATCCTATCAAATTTGAGAAAGAATTTCTACCCAAAAATGTTGAATTTATCCATTTACTCAATCAAATAATTGTTAAATATATTGACTATACCTTATGACTACAAATTTCTTGAAGTGTATAATAACACTTAAACTTTACAGCTAACATTGAAATCATATAATCTTATAACAAACTTTCTCCTTAAAACATTTTTCATAAATCTTGTTCACTTAAACTTTACAGCTGACACATAGTTAGAATCATGTAATCTTATAACAAACTTTCTCCCTAAAACATTTTTCATCAGACATGAGTCTGGTTCATAATAAAATTATGTTAATACCTAAAATTTCTCAATAAAATTATGTTAATACCTAAAGTTTCTCCAAGATTCTTATCAAAGTTGTGACAAGAAAAAAAGTATAAAGTTGTGATTTATCAAAGTCATGACAATAAAAATATATATATATATTATATAAGATTATCTTTATTCATTTCATAATCATTTAATCAATTAAAAAATTTTAAGATTTCCGAACCTTTAAATACTCCAAATCAATCTCAAACTTTAAAATTTTGTTTGGAGGATTCGGGTTAGAATGGCTTTCGATTGGGTTCATTTTAAAAAAAAATAATTAATAATACAACCACACAATCAATCAAACTCTGATGTCTATTTTGCAGCATTCCGGTTTAAATGGCCTTTTTTCGGTTAATCTTAAATAACTTAATTTACGCCAAGACGGGACCACGAGAAGCTTCCTGGAATATTCTGGCATCTGAAAAGCGAACAGAGCCGAACGAAGCTTCTCAGTCGAAGCACTTTACAGCTTTCTGGACAGGAGTCGTAATAACCGAGACAAACAGTCCGACTGTCCGACTCCTTCAAATAGAAAATTTCAATTCATCATTAAAAGAAAAATAGACTCGCACGGACTCTGAACGTGTCGGCAGATTGCTATGCTGTGGCAAATTCCAATAAATTTACCCTAAATAACAGTGTTTATAGAAAAACCCGCTGATCAATACGAATGAATCAATATATCCAGACGCAGTAACATGAACAAACTTACAGGCACAGAAAAACGCACTAAGTTTAAGCAACAGAAAAGCATCCGCGTATTCTTAATTTCTTTACCTAAGAAAAAAAAATCGAAGAACATTACTGGATGTTCCGTCAGAACAGACGGATTATTGCATTATTGCAGTGTACATCAAAACCACAACAAGTTCAAGAAAGTTTTATAGAATGTGCTGAACAGATTGCATTTCCCTGAACTTGCTTTCCGCGAACAATTCCCCAAATATTAAACAAAGAAATGTCTTACACCGACATATAAACCAAATATTTATCAAATTAGTCCGACTTTGAGAAATAAAAGCTGTTACTGCAAATTTCAAGCTAGACCGTATGAATCCCGTTACATTTCCATCAGCGCGAGCATTTTCTCAAAAAAGTAAAGAAATATGCATATCTGAAGCAGACGAAGAAAAAAATTACCTGAATTGAGAGGGCTAGTCGGTAATGGCAGCTGAACTCTACGTTTTTCCTTGAAACGCTGATCTCCGCGCTTTGCCTTTAAAGAGAAGGGATTGTAGCATGCAAAGCGAACTCTGCTTCTTCAGAAAATACCCCGTACCATACCAGCAGCTTCCTTAGTCAATGGCAATCAAAAGCGCGTTACATTTAAAGGCCGCATCTTCCTGTTAAGGGACTTCCACCCAGGCCTGGAATTTGACGTGGAGGAAGACGTATTGACCGATCTGAAACGTATTTTACGGGCAAGATTTGCCACACGTCACCGTCTACGTGTGATATAAAATACAGACCGTAGATTTCACGTTTAATAATATCCATCGAACGTCATAAATACTAGTACCTACAGCCACAGGCCTAAGGCTAGTAGCTACATGCAAGTTGGCACTTGGCAGTGTGGCACTGGCACCGTCCAGTTTGAAACTCGAGGCGACGAGGCGTCGAGGAGTCTTTTGCTGGTGGTCGCTGGTAGTAGGTATAGGGTATTATCGGAATTAATTGCGAGTCTGCGACTCGCCGAAAATGAAAAAGGGCATATATTTTCATGTTGCTTGGGTCGTTAATTGAACCCATTTCCGTCCTCGTAGTCGTAAGGAAGCTGTTATATGTTTTAGGATTGAGCATTTTTCTGCGAAAACATCAGATGACCAGATTGGACTTCACGCGAACGATAATCAAAGTTCCCATTATAGGTAATCCCTCCATGAAATTTTTTAGTTAATGTATCCATATTGAATAGTTACTGGTATTTTAATTCGCGTGTTTACTATTGATACTTATTGATACTTATAGTTTTCAAAATGTTTGCAGGTTGTTGGTAACAGGGTAACCCTCCATTCATGTGTTGCAGAAATGTTCTAGGTAAGTAGTTTGTGAAATTTCATTCATGTATTACCATCCGGTGAAGTTTATATCTTATCAATCAAGATTTTAACAAGTTATATTTATCTTTTTCGGTGAATCTATATTCATATACAGTGTCTAGAAGTAAATTTGACTATTGTTTTTATTGAATGATTAAATTTCTAATGCATGGTAAGGGTTCTCGTTTTTCATTTTGAATGTGTTAAGTTGTTAACCCTCTACAGGGTTTCGGCTCCTTCGGCTCCTTCAAGACCGACTTAACTTGTAACATTTCTTTTATAATTTGTATTTCAATACAAATAATAACCACAGATCGATACTAATACTCGATACTGATTAATATTTTTATATCTCTATGTCAAGCTTATGTACTAACTTCGTCTGAATCATGCTCAAATATTTTACCCTCTGTTAGCGGGGTCGATTTGTTTTTCACTTTGTTCATGTAGCCCTGTTCAATATACATAAATTTCAATATAGGATTCCTCTTTAATTGATATAGTTCCCCTCCTCAAACCGTCAGAACCACCGGTCTCCTAAATAAATAAAACAATTTTCTAGATAGATAACCCTATTGGCATTCATCAATGTTTGTGAGGCATTTTTTAAAAATATATAACCCTACAGTTATTGAACACAAAAGATGCCATTTCTCTTAAATTATGTGATGCTATGTGATACTAAATATTTAACTTTGCTTTCTACCTCTTATTTTTAATCATTCTTTTAGTTAAATATATTGGATAAGTTTATCATATGTTTAAGTTAAAATTATTGTTCACTGTTCATTATAAATTGTATATTGAAATATAGTGATTATGATTATTGTTTACTCGTAAATATTTTATGGATTATAATGGTATATATATATTATTTATCGATTATAAATGATATATATTATTTAATTTTTTCTATTTGCAGGTCATTAATCCAGAACTAAGTCACTTTCATAACATGTATTCTGAAAATCATTTATCTAAAACAGTTAGTAGAAGTCTCAATAATCTTGATAAGTGATTGATTTCTGGATACCACCTGCTAGCTTCAGGGGAAAACCGAGCGGTATAGTAAGTTATTACCACCCAAAATCTGGCCTCCACAAGGAGATTGGAATTTTTGAGTAAAAACGTAGGAATATTGAAATCCCATGTAGGATAGAAAAGTGAATCTTGTTGCTTGAAGAATACAGGGTTGTCATGGTCAATTCTACAAATCCATTGAAAATCTTGGCGATGAGGCTGAATATAAGTACTACAAGGTATATATTTGCATCATTTTGGAACTTGTGATACATTTCAGTCTCAAGAATACAATCAACATAATTAAGATGATCAAAGAAACAAAGACTATTGAATCCAACAACTAGATTTGTGTACAAGACATGGAGATATATGTACAAAATCTCATTAACAAAAATGAACATATATGTATAGAATTACGAACGTGCAACTTAGCACTCTACTTTGGCTCTACAACCAAATTCTACACAATGAAATATTTAAATATTGACCAGCCTAATCCTCTTGGTTTCCATCCTATCTATTACCCATCATATTGTATGAGGGTTACACCCCTAAAATGTCTTTACAATTTCAACATTTGGATGATTTATTTATTTCATCAATCTTCACACTGGAAAATTTATAAAAGGGGTGCACAGAGCTTTTTTATTATTTTTTAGATCCTTCCTATAATAGAGGGATGGAACTGATGATGTCTCGTTCAAGACATTTGTGTCCTCATCTATGACAGATTTACTGTAAAAAATTTCAGACAGTGATCTATCCCCTGTTGTTACACTTTCTAGTTATGGAATGAGGCCTTGTTTTTATATTGGAGCTGCAAATCTAGGAGAAATATTCTACTTAATTAGCATTGGTAGCAGAGCTACCCCAAGCCAGTGAAATTTACACAACATGGACATGATGAAAAATGCCAATACCAAAATATAGCAATTGGTGTTTCTACCACAAATTAGAAATTCTAGAGCCTCCTGTGCCTAGAGTTGACATCCTTTCGATTTAGATATGAAACATGTTATGTTGAAAATGGGGCTTTGGGAGTATCTTCAGAGCGTTCTAATTTATTCTAAGAAGTTGTCGAATGAACTTAGAATTACTAAAATGTCTTCACATTTTCTACATTTGGAGGGTTTCTTTTTCATCATTCTGCACTCGGAAAAATTTATAAAAAGGGTGCATGAGACTGTTGCATAGAGCATGTTTCTTTTTATTATTTTTGAGACTCTTTCTGTAGTAGCTGGATGGAATTGAAGATGTCTCATTGAAGACATTTGTGGCCTCATCTATTATAGATTTATCATAAAAAATTCGGAGATTGATATATCCCCTAATGTTACACTTCATAGTTATGGTATGAGGCCTTGTTTTTACACTATAGAGCTTCAAATCTAGGAGAAATCTTCAACTTAATTAGCATTGGCAGCAAAGCTACCCCAAGCCAATGAAATTTACAAAGTGTGGAGATGATGAACAATGCCAATACAAAAATAGAGCAATTGGTGTTTCTGCCACAAATTAGAAATTCTAGAGTCTTATGTGCCAGTAGTTGACATCCTTTCTATTTAGATATGGAACATGGTTATGCTAAAAATTGGACTCTGGGAGTATCTTCAGATCATTCTAATTTATTCTAAGTCCAACGAACTTAGAATTACCATATTTATTCAAGTGAATTGATGGCTATGAATGGAGCAGAGTATAGAAGCAAACATAGAAATTAGAAAACCTCATTGATGTTCCTACCCCTTTCATTTGATGTGATCACATTCAGGATACTTGATGGCTTATTTATGAGTTCTTAGAGTGGGTATAACCGTATATGAGGAATTCATGGAATAACAACTCTATAGTAAAGATGATCTTTATTCAAACTTCATATATAGGTGTTTCCTAGCACTAATGGTACCAATTACATTGACTGTTTAAGGGTGTATATAATATGAGAAGCGTATTTTCTAGCAAGCAATAAATGATATTCCTGTAGCAAAATATGATAAAATCTTGCACAAATTAGTTGTTGTTTCAAAACAAAAAATCTAGCGTTTGCATCAACCATTCTCGTTTTTAAATCATGTGTTTTAATTTATTTTTTTTTAAATGTTTAAGTATTTTTTTTTGGTTTGGTATTAGTTTGTTTTTTTATATAGATTTGTTTTTAAATCATATGTTTTAATTTTTTTTTTTAAATATGTTTAAGTATTTTTTTTTGGTTTCGTATACTTGTGTATATAGGTAGGTTCTATATTAGTTTGTTTTTTATATAGATTTGTTTTTAAATCATGTTTTAAATATATTTTTTTAAATATATTTAAGTAATCTTTTTTTGGTTTGGCATACTTCTGTATATAGGTGGGTAGCTGTTAAAATTTACAATGTCTCAAAAAAGAAAAATCCAAGTCACTATTGGAGAAATGTATGGTTGGCAAAAAGAACAAAAATCCAAAATTCAAAATGATTCAAACATTAGTGAAGAAGCTTATAATACTGAATTGGAGCAGCAATTGGATGAAATTTTTGGAAGAGTAAGTGATGAAGATGTAGATGTAGAAAGAGATGAAGTTGAAGAAGAGGTTGATAATGAAAAGAAAATGAAAGTGCAATCAAAAAGGAAATTCCGTATGGAATGGTTAGATAAGTTTGATTGGCTAAATTATGTGAGGCAAGATGATAAAGTATATATGAAATGTAGGTATTGTGAGAAGTATAGGATGAGTGGGCCATGGGTTTTAGGGAATGGTTGTACGACATTACAACATGATGCTCTTGTTACTCATGAAAAATCATTAGTACATAAAGATGCTAAAACAAGATGGATTAATGCATTGGAGAGAAAGATGAAGTCAATTCCTGATCATGTCAAACAAGTGGAAGATGCTAATAAGCAAAGAGTTATTGCTACAATGAAAATATCATATTTTGTATGCCAAGAAGATTTGTCTTTATCAAAGTACGAAAAACTTTGCAAATTTCTCATGGATGCGAAAACACCATGTATGCCAAAGTCTCAAGAGTATTCTTCATACACAAATCGTAAATCAACAAATGATTTTATATATTTCCTATCGAGACACCTTGAAGAAGTTCAGATAAAGAATATGTTAGAAAGTCCTTTCTTCTCATTAATGGTGGATGAAAGCACAGATCGAAGCTTAGAGCAGCACCTTGTTGTTTATGCAACTTATTTAGATTCAAAGGGTCTTGGGCCACCTATTTCACAATTTATGAAGCTGAAAAATGTAATGGATGGAAAAGGGAAAACAATATATGATAGTGTCAACCAGTTAATAAATTCTAGAGGTCTTCAATATAAAGATTTGATAGTTGTTTCTACAGATGGGACTTTAGCAATGATTGGGCATGAAAATGGCTTTGTTTCATTTTTGAAAAAAGTCACTCCAAATCTTATTACAGTCCATTGTGTAGCTCATCGTGAATCTTTAGCAGCAACAGATGCTTCTAAAAAAATTCCTGAACTATTATTTGTTGAAAAAATTGCAAACAAAGTGTATTCGTGGATTCAAAACTCACCAAAGAGAAATAATGAACTTAATGATTTGCTTAAAGTCATGCAGATTGATGTTCTTGATGTTCTACAAATACATGCAGTGAGATGGTTATCTAGGGGAGAAGTTATTATAAGGCTTGTGAAGCTTATGCCAGCCATTTTAACATTGTGGAAAAATGAAAAGAAAACTTCATCATGGTATGATAAGACACGGATTTATTCCATTCAGTTTTGTTTGCATATGCTTGCTGATGTATTGGGTGAATTGAATAAGCTGAACAAGACTTTTCAAGAAGAAAATGTAGACATTACAACTATTGGGTTGGCTCTTGAAGTAACTATAAGTACATTGTCTAGATGGTTTTTGAGAAAAGAAACATTTGCAGAAGGTACAACTTATCTTTCAAAATTTCTATGTGAGTCACAATATGGGTATATTGAAATTAAAGATGAAGGGTTAGTCATAGATAGACATGAGTTACAATATATCTCTATTCCAACTGGGGAGATTGATTATAGTGATAGGAAACAAACTATGAAACCTCATATTGAAGGAACACAAGAGAGTTGTCAGCAACTCACAGAAGGCTATATTGAGTCTCTCATAGACTCTTTGAATGAAAGATTTCTAGATCTTTATCTTTTTAATGCAGCAAAATTGTTCAGCCCTTGTTATTATCCAGAAGAACGTCGTAGCCGTGAGAAAAATTCAGAGCGTTGGCTTTCTAAAAATTTTCAACATTTGCAGCATACCATACCAAATGATGTCAGAAACGTGCATTTATTTGATGAAAAAGCTTGCAAAAGAGAGCTGCACCCTTTTGTTGATTCATTAAATTTGGCTTGTGAGGGTTTCTCTATGAAAGAATCATGGAAGGTATTTCGTAATACAAAACAATGGCATACAAATTATCCTCATATGATGAAATTATGGCAAGCTGTACTCACTATTCCTGCAAGTACAGTGGATTGTGAAAGAGGATTTTCTAAACATAATATAATTAAGGACATTAGGAAATCAAAGCTAGGATTGGATACACTAGATGAACTAATGAGAATATCTTTGAATGGACCTAAATTATCAACTGTTGATTGGAATGCAGTCTATGAGGTATGGAGAGATGCAAAGTCAAGAAGAGTTCTTGAGCTTTGAGAGTTGGGAAGTCTTCCTAGCCCTCTCAAGTGAGTTGTGTTTGTTTTCAAACCATTGTTTTAAGCACCGTGTATATGTTTTTATATTAGATTTAAGCATTTGCCTTTCATATCTTATTTTTAATTTAAGAATTGTTCTTGCAGGATTGTTTGAAAATTTTGAACTTCATATGGAATCACGAAAGTTACATCACTAAGTGCCATTTTCTTAAAAATCGACAAGTAAGTGTTTCTTTTAAATAATATGTATTCTTATTGTTTGAGTTGGAAAATTCAATGATTGTTATGTGGATAAAATGGTTATTGATTTAGGGGTTCTATTTTGGATGTAATTTATTTTGCAATAAATTATAAGGCATATTTAATGTAATAATTTTTTTTTGTGTGTTACAGGCTGCAACTTTAGATTCTAGCAACACATTTACTTGTAACAACATCACATTTCTAGTATTACATTATTTTTGTTACAGCTTCAAATTTGGTTCCACATGAAGGGTTCTTTAATGTTCCATGCATTTTGAGAGACACCTCTTTTTGTAAAATCTAAGTCCAGCCATAACTCAAAACCAAATCATGAGAATTTTGTCCACGAAGACTTTAGTTTTGGAAAGCTTGAAAAAATGTAAAGTGTTGAGCATTGAGTGTATGTTTTTATATTAGATTTAATCATTTCTCTCTTATAACTTATTTTTAATTTAAGAATCTTTCTTGCAGGAATTTTGAACTTCATATGGAATCATTTGTGGTTACAAAAGTTACAGCATTAGTGGCCATTTTTGTAAAAATGGACAAGTAAGTGTTCTTTTTTAAATAATAGGTATTATTATTATTTGAGTTGACAAATTCAATGACTGTTATGTTGTTAAAATTATTGTTGATTTTATGATTTAGGGGTTCCCTTTAGGTGTAGTTTATTTTGCAATAAATTTTAAGACATTTTTAATTTGATAAAATTGCTCTTTTATCTGTTACATGTTACAACTTTAGATTCCAGCAACACACTATACTTTTTATAGCGTCAAATTTCCAACAATAATTACATTTCCAGATGTAATTTATTTTCTAATACATAATAAGGCATATTTAATGTGATATATTTATTCTTTTTTATGTTACAGGCTACAACTTTAGATTCCAGCAACACATTTACTTGTAACAACATCGCATTTCGAGCAGTACATTATTTTTGTTACAGTTTCACATTTGGTGTCACATTAAGGGTTCTTTGATGTTCCATGCATATTTGAGAGACACCTCTTTTTGTAAAAATCTCAGTGCATCCATAACTCAAAACCAACTCATGAGAATTTTGTCCACAAAGAATTTGATTTTGGAAAGCTTGAAAAAAAAGGTAATGTGTTAAGAATTGAGTGTATGTTTTTATATTTGATTTAAACATTTATCTCTTATAACTTATTTTTAATCCAAGCATCTTTCTTGCACGAATTTTGAAAATTTGAACTTAATATGGAATCATTTGTGGTTACAGAAGTTACTTCAATGTCTGTTCTATTGTTAAAATGATTTGTGATTTTATGATTTAGGGGTTCTTTTAGCTGTAGTTTATTATGTAATAAATTTTAAAACATTTTTAAATTGATAAAAAAAAAAAAAAAATTGTTACAGGCTACAACTTTAGATTCCAACAACACACTATCCAGCAGTTACATTTGGTGCCACAAGAAGGGTTCGTTAATGTTCCATGAGAGACATTTTTTTTGTAAAATGTGATTCTAGCCATAACTCTAAACTACATCATCTGAATTTTGTCCATATCATGTTCAAGAGTCATGATCGTTTTGTTGTTGAAATACACTTTGGTAAAAAAATATAGTTCATTATGTATTTTCTGAAATTTCACTGTTATTGTAAAACACTTTTTTTATAATACAAACTACAGTTACATTCATATATTTATTATTATGAATAATTGTTTTGGTGTATTTATTTTTTTTTGTTTTATTTTTTTTTAAAGTATAAAATTAGAATTGTTAATCTGAAATGTCCTAAAAATGCAAACAAATTTGACTTTCATGAATTTAAACAAAACGTAAAGTGAAAGGCATGGAAATACCAAGACCGTCATCAAATTGCCTGGTGACAGGCAGAATAGATTTGAAATTCCAGGCCTACTTCCACCTCCTTTCACTTTTCGGCCAGCCAAAGGCATTAGCCTTGTGGAGTTTGCCGATGATCCACGCAATTTTGTTGTACTTAGAACTGCTATCTTCCATGAAGCCTCAATCCTTGCAGATTATTTTGGGTCCTTTTTATCAAAATTGTTTGGTAGTGGCATAAGAAAATATGTTTGAATTTCCTAATTTTAGGAAGGAAATAGGTTTGAATTGGTAAAAGTTATAGGAGTCAAGGGTTCTTAATTTCAATTAACCTTATGACAAGTCTTTTTAGTTGTTTGGTTTTAAAATTGGAATAGTGTGTATCCAACCCACTCTCATGTTGAAAAACATCTCGTGCATAATTATATCAAAAATAAATAAATTTCATAAAGATTAAATCATTATTATTTTGATTGAAGAAATTTCAAAGTGTTAAAAATGACAATATAAAGTTTCATACACATTGTCATAATTCACATTTTGGTGGACATTCAAATAAGAAAGTGTTAAAAATGATAATATAAAGCTTCATACACATTGTTATAATTCACAATTTGGTGGACATCCATATAAGAAAGGATTTGTTTTATTTGAGGACGACATCTTTGATTCATATTTTTATCATATCATAATCATATCTAATTAGGAAAGTCAATGTTATAACTCTAAGGAACATCAGGTATGTTCTTTGTAGATCTCATTAGAAGAAAAAAATTGTAATAAGGCCTTTGTTGAAGGATGATAATTTTATCGATCCACTATAAAAGTCATGAAGAGAGCCAAAGTGCTTTATGGGCTTCTAAGAAAATGCAAATATGGCATGATTTTATTCATTCCTTATTATTTTGGCTAAGATGTCTACGATTTGGAGCTTCCTAAGATCCATAAAAACACAACAACAAAGGACATTATTCATCAAGACCACGAGGTTTGTTATTCTTATTAAGGATATTGATTTTTCACTTTATCTCTCAACCCATGCAAAAATGTATGTCAAAGTGGATGTTAGAGTTCAATCCCAAATGCATAGATTTGATTATAACAACAATTATAAATTAAACTCGTCATGTCTTGCTTGAGAATCCCACACAAGGATAAAAAATATATCGTTCTGAGCACTAATATTGCAAATGATATACTTCATGGATCTTGGCCTTTAGGTACGAGGAAATAAACCTGTCATTCTCAATATATTTGATGCACTAACTATCGTCACATTGATATCATTGTTGTTAGAATCAACAAGAAGACATTGAAAGAGTGTGATAGATAAAGAAGCCTATAATCAAGAAAAGGGGAATGATCAATCTAGAGAACAAAGAAGTGAGGGTTTGACGATGCTGAGAATTGAATTAAAAGAATCACAATTCTCATTGTTATAATCCCAATTTTAAGTTTTGTGATGTGGAAAAGGTTCATTTTGTATAGATTCATATCTAAAATTAATTAAGAACATACAAGCTAGAAAATTTCAGTAAGCTTAATAGAGTGTATTGTCCCAAACAAAATCATTATCACGTTTATTTTGAAACAAAGCACAATTGTGATTCGTGATGAGAATGGCCAAACATATATAATATAAATGGATTTTTGAGAGATTTACGTTCAAGTATTAATTATGTGTTTTGGTACCATTAAGTGTATATTGCAATAATGGAGATGCAATGAATTACATAGTAAGTGGTGGAGTGATCAACATGGAATGTGCTCAAATACTAATCAAATATTAGACACCATAGCTATAACCATGTCACCTCTATAACATAGAGACACATTGCATTACCTATGCCCACAAATAACTATGAAACAACATGTTATATACCTTTAGAGAGGTGGAATATGCAAACATGAAGAAAGAGAGATGACCACATTTCCTTACATTTGCTTGATGCCTATTTTTTGCTCTTCAAAATTGTCATTGAAGCACATATTTGCAACTAATCTTACTCTTAATTTTCCTATCCCATTACAAATTACACTCATAAGTCATGACTAGTTGTTTTGGTGTTTTGCAATGCCAAAAATAGAGGTAAAGATAACAAATTGAATGACATTATGAAGAGGGTGGGTTCTCAACACATTAAGTATGGGAAATGAATGTGGTTCCATTTCTCATATTCACATGGATTGAAAATTATCAAAACACGTGGACTCAAGTTAGGATTCAGAAAGACATGGTTTCCAAGCTATGTTGTGGAAGAGTACATTGTATTATGGAATATATAAGAGCCAACGAGAATATATATGATTTTAGTCTTTAGATGTCAAAGGCAAGTTGTGTGTGTGTGTGTGTGTGTACCCTAAATCTTGAGCATAATTCACATCCATCCTCATCTAATAGGGAAGTTACAATGATCATTGAGCACTCAAGAGTTGAAGTATGGACATGATGGCTTGTTGAAAATGCAACCTTTCTTTTGAAATTTTACAATATTAGTTGTCCTTCATAAATGTCAACTGAATTTTAAAAATTGCATTTTTTTTAAAAAGGTATTTTTGAATTACTCGTCTGAGACGGGTTTGAACGCCTTGGAAGGGCTAGGAAGGGTTCAATTTTGATCATTGGTTGTGATGAACATGATTTGGTTGCAAGGTGAAGCATGAGATTAAATGTTTAGATTGTGAATCTAAACATTTAATCTCATGCTTCACCTTGCAACCAAATCATGTTCATCACAACCATGTCCATGTTTTATCTTTGGCATGTTATTAATTTTTTTTCAATAGATCCTCTACATGGCATCTTTGACAAATCTTCTTGTCACAAAGATGTCTTTGCATCAATTTGATTCATGTTATTATTTGTATATTGTTTCTTTATACCAAAAATAGATGTACATTTCACTCAAAATATTGTGTTGATATGTATTATTATCTTTTGGTTTTCTTGTCTCGGTTTTCCTTGTGAGTTTAGTTTATGTGTCTCACTTAATTCATTTATGTAGTGTGATTTTATTAAAACAATTTGGTAGCAATCATCGCTTTTGCTTGATTGACTTATTGCAATGCCTACTGCAACATAAGTTGTGAACTAGTTGACCAATCTTTTTACATATTTGGTCCACATCGTAGTTGGCATTATTGTCGGATGCTAACTTCGACACATCTTCGACAAGTCATCGACGTCGACACAACTTCGACAAGTTTCGACTTCGACATGGCTTCGACAACTCCGCGACTTCGACAATTTCTGCGACCTCACAGTTTCATGACATCGACATGCAACGTCGATCTGCGACTTGCGACTGTCGAACTTCAACAGACTGTCTCTCTATCTTCCAGTCGACTGTAACGGTTGAACTGTCGAATCGTTCTAACTTCTTTTGTAACTGAACGTAACGGGAAAGCACCCAAGCGTCTCAGCACATTCTATATAAGCATGTATAATATTGTAACATATATCAATCAATGATCTAATACCCAATAATAGAAGATCAGTTCGCATTCCTGCATATTGTCTGTGTATATTTGTGTTCTGTCTGTGTAGTGTATTCCTGCTTTGCGCATTCTGTTTATTAAGCTTTTTCCATAACAAAGACGACTCGTTCAGTCGAACTGTTGTCCCCCTCGTGCTTCCTGGCCACGTGCGGATCTTTGGTATCAGATCACTCAGCTTTGTTCATGCTTAAGTTTGCGTAGACACTTCCAGCGAAGTTACCAACTTATGCATGTTCAAATACACTTGCAATCTCAGCAATCCAAGCAGACGCTACCTCCAGAAATGGCATCAGAAATAGTCGATAGACATGCAGCCGAAGAGACAACACAAATTATTGAGCAAGCATTGAATCGATAATGAATTGAAATGTTCACCCGATTCAATGAAATTCTCACGCGATTTGCTTAGACATCTGGAGGATTTTCGACGAGAACTCACTTCGATAAAATCAGCCCCTTCAAAGTGCAAATGAATTTGGACATACCAAATCTTGAAGGCAAGATTGACGCGGAATCCGTCGACAATTAGGTGCAACAATTGGAATCCTATTACTCTATGAATCAACTCTCAGAAGCTAACAAGATCACCATTGTAGCCTTAAAAATGTCAATATCTGTGCACTGCTAGTGGGAGAACCTCTCGACAAAGATGGAGAAAAGCGGAGACCCCATCGACACATGGGATAAATTCATCGAACACATCCGGAAGGAATTTTACCTGCCCAAGTACCTTAAGCAGCAGTATAAGAAGTGGCAACAGGTAAGGCAATGTAAATACCAATCAGTACAGAGTTACACCGACGAGTTCTATCGACTTATGGCTAGAATTGGCGTCCAAGAAGAAGAGAAATTTCTTGTTCTGGAGTACATCAGCGGATTGCCCTAGTACATTCAGCAGGAGATGGAATTTCTGCCTGTCAATACGCTTGCAGATGCATTCCACTATGCTAGCAAACTTGAAACCAAGCAGAAAGGGAAAGCACGCTTCGCGACAAAGCCAACATCATGACGACCACCTAACAAGAAGACATCAGCCGACTTCGACAAGTCAAAATATTCTCAGTCGACTCTGCCAAAGCCAGATCATGGCAAAAATCCTTTTCAGAAAAGGGAACGTAGCAAATAACCACCCAACGGGAAATGGTGCGATTACTACCACTCATATTGGCATGATACATCTGAATGCAAAGTTCGGAAGACATTCTTGGAAAAAATGTCGACATCCGACGCGTTCGACAAGACAGTGGAATAATCTGATCCGGATGCAATGACCCTTTTGACATCGACATCGACCACTCCAGCAGCTTCGACTATCGTCAACGGGGAGGAACGAGAGCGCCTGTTCCATATACGGATATAGGTTCAGCACAAACCATTACATCTGATTGTGGACAATGGTAGCCAGAAGAACTTCATTTCTGAAGATCTCGTAAAGAAAATAGGTCTTGTCACCACTCTTCATCCCCAGCCTTACAACATCGGTTGGATGAAGGATGGACAGGAACTACAGATCACTCGCCAATGCAAACTCACCTACTTCATAAAGCCTTTTGAAGATGAAGTACTCTGCGACGTAGCACCACTCTCTATAGACGACGCCCTTTTTGGGAAACCTTACTTATGGGATTGCCATGAAAGTTATCAGTCACGACCGTAGAAGGTGATTTTCAGAATCCATAATCGATGGTACAACATTCCAAAGCGACGACCTACACCAACGGTTTCAATGATATCTGCTAAATAGACAAAGAAGCTCATCAATCATGCTCAGAAGTTCGCGTTAATCATGATCAAACCGCAACATTCTAGGAATACTGTAGCGACGAGTCGACTCATTGACCAAAGCAGCTCTCGACAGAAGCAGTTGATCGATAACGTTCTCGACGAGTATCGAATTTTATTCTAAGAGCCGAATGAAGTACCTCGACATTGCCAGGTAAAACACTCCATTGAACTTGATCTTGGTTCTTCTTTGCCTAACGCATCTATTTACATAAGATCCATTCTCAAAAATGAAGAGATTCGCAGACAAATCCAAGAATTGATCGACAAAGGTCACATCCGACCCAGCTCCTCTCCTTGTGGAAGTCCATTCGTCCTCGTTCCAAAGAAAGACGGGACTTGGCGCATGTGCATCGACTACAGGGCACTCAACAAAATTTTGGTAAAGAATCGCTACCCTCTGTCGCGGATAAACAAGGTCATCGAGTGTCTGAAAGGTGATAAATTCTTTACTAAGCTCGACCTCAAGTCGGGATATCATCAAATTCCAATCGAGCCCTCAGATGTGTGGAAAACTGCTTTCAAGACCCAGGAAGGATTGTTTGAATGGTTAGTCATGCCTTTCAGCTTAACCAATGCACCTGCGACCTTCATGCAATACATGGACAACATTCTTCGACCTTTCATCGGTAAATGGGTCATTGTCTATCTCGATGACATACTGATTTTCAGTCGATCATGGGAAGAACATGTCGGACAGCTTCGACAATTCCTCAACACTCTCCAACAACATCAACTTTACTTAAACATGGACAAGTGCACCTTTGTGATGAACAACATCAATTATTTGGGGTATGTAATTGACTCTGCAGGCATTCACGCCAATCCAGACAAAGTACATATCCTCAAAGATTGGCCCATTCTCAAAGCATTCAAGAACGAAGAAGTTTTCTTGGTTTGACGAATTTCTATCGACAATTCATACTCAGCTTCAGTCACATAGCCTAGCCCTTGGATCAGTTGACGAAAGGAAATGGAAAAACTGTCTTCAAATGGACACTGATGAAACAAGAAGCTTTTGAATAGTTCAAACACAAGCTCTGCATTGCACCAGTACTTGTGTTACCTATTTTCCATCAGCCCTTTGATATTGAGATGGACACATCAGACTAAGCCTTTATAGAATAGGCATAGAGGTTTATAAAAATATCACAACTATCAATAGAGGAAATTTTTTTATTACATCCCAAAGATAAACTCCTCCAAAGAGGGTGTATGAACTAAAGATGGAGAACATACTATAATAAACCAACTCTCTCTCAAGTTAAAGATTTTCCAACCTGTGCACTTTCTTCCTTGACAAGCATGGCTCATGTAAAATAAGTATGCCTACAAAAGCAACCATCCTTAATGCATGTGATTTAGACTTGAATGAAAATAACATGTGTAAAGAAGGAAAGTCCATCAAGAAAATATCCTTCCTTTCCATAAACAGCCTCCTCAAAACATGCACACCAACCTAAGATAATAATAGCACTTTAGTCTCTACAAAAATCCTTCTCAACCTATGCATTTGCTTCCTAAGACATAACATGTGTATGTGATCAAAATAAACCCCTCTAATATATGTTGTGAATTAGCCTAGGAAGAATGAAAGACTCGAACTGGAAAGTGCATGCCAACTCATCAACTAACTCATAACAACTCATCAACAATTCAGGCCCACCGAAAACCTCTTAGGATGCTCCAAAATTATCTAGATGTTGTAAATTTGACCAAAACCCAAACTTCTTGGAATGGAGTGAAATTTGACCCATACGCTATATAAAATGTCGGGTCTCCAAAAATATAGCCATTTCTTGAAAAAACTAACTTCTGAAAATAGGCCTAAAATTGATAGTATTTGATTACCACCATATTTCACCCATATACTATGCTTAATATTGGCTTTCCAAAAATATGATCATCTTTGAAAATTGAAAATTTCTATTTCTAGACCTTAGGTTCAACCAGCTTTGACTAAGGCCTAAAACATGTTGGAAGTTCATAGAAAAGAACCTCATGCTTATCTCTTAAGTGGGTATCCACACTTACTTTTAGATTTCAATAACGATTTAAATAATAATAATAAATTTAAAAAAATCAAATATTGTGAATCTATACTAGGTCTCCAAAAAATTGTCCTTTGTGGCTAAAAAAATCAAATTTCTAAAAATTGAAACTCATAAAAATAGCAAAATCAAGAATCTAGAAGTGCCCATCTAATTGTCCTCATCCACCCATGCATCCACCAAAATCTAAATGCTAATCTAATGCATGTGGGGAAACACTTCTAAAAATGATATCAAGCCTAACCTTCTAAAAATAGATCTCTAGAATTATGAACTGAAAACTTTCTAGAAAAGACACAACATGTGTTTTCCCCTTGGAACATTGATCTTTGAATACTCCCCAAAACTCATATGTTACAACTCTAGAATAAAGTAAAGATGGAACAATGTTTTTCAACAAGGTACCCATATGACTAAGGTACTCACAAGCCGTCAATGTTGAACGATAGACTTTGTAATGTCGAGTCCATCCTATATAATATCCATGAATCATCGATGTCGAATGGTGAACTTTGTAATGTTGAGCTCACCCCAAATAATATCCATGAGCATCTATTGGAAAGAACACCCAACTTTATGAAGTCAAATTTGGTGTTGACACACTCTCCATGTTTCAAGTTCAAAGCTCAACCTTATGCACTAATTGATTGACTATGATTTGATTTCAAGGATTCACGCTTTCAAATAATGCCCTAGCTAATTCTTGTTGGAATTATTGGTGTGATGTGTACATGTGGCCAGAACCCATTCATATGTATCGTCAATGTACTTGTAATTATGGCTAAGGCCATAAATTATTATTTATTATATTACTAAGCGTGGTTAAGGCTATCCTAATCAACTTTGATATGTAGTATCAATAACCCTGTCGATGAGTGCACCCTACTTATATGGGTTGATAACCCCTCTTGGGAGGATGCCCTACTTGGGTTGTGTACCCTCTTGGGGAGTGTGCCCTACTTATGTGGGCATGTAACCCCTTTTGGGAGGACACCCTACTTGAGTTGTATATAAATACATAAATTAAATCTCATTCAAAAAAAAAAAAAAATTATTATCATTGAGCTAAGGCTTTTTAGCATAGAGTGTTTAAGCGTACATGCACTCTGCTTCTTTGGTGTTCTCTTATGGTTGGCCAACATATTTCTATTTTGTGTGATTTGTGCATCTCAAGTGTAGCACAGTCATGCTTGGGCATATTTATCTCTTGATAACACTTTTGGTTCATCCCTAGTTCATTTCTTTAATGTTGTTTTTTCTTTGTTTACTACAAGTTTTTGAGTTGACATTCTAGGTCGATTCGATAGTATCATCTAGTTTGTGATCTTCGCATTGTATCAGATCCGATCTGAACCTTCCTTGAATCCCTACTCGCTCCATTTTTATTTTAAGGTTTCTTCTTGGTTATTCATGTCGTTGTGACCAAATGTTGGCATCCATAAGAGAACTAATTTAGAGGAATATTAGGGTGGTATTTCACGGTGTTTTGCTCGCTAGAAAATATTTTTGTTGTTGTTGGAGATTATTTTTTGCACTATATACAAAGAAATTAGCCACTAATTTGAAAGCCCAATATTAGGGTTTACTTATTGATTTATTTCAATACTTTTTAAGCCATTGTTACAGGCTACATGCTAGTAGCATCACTTTTTTTTGTGATTGTGGAACCAAGGTTTTAAACTTGATTTTTGAGCAACAATTTGGAAACTTCTCATTGGTGGGATTAATTTTTTTTCACAAAAGTTTTTCCAACTCTGACTTTTTATCAATGGTTTAGAGACGTTTTGGTTGGTGGAATCATTTTTTTGTGACCATGAAACTAGGGTTTCCATATTCTCTTTTTCAATAATAGTTTTAGGATAATTTTGGTTAGTGGCATTGCCCTAATGGTTGCAAAGCTAGGGTTCACATGTCTTATTTTTTTCCTACATGCAATCTAGAGAATTTTGGCTAGAAGCATTTCCCTAAGGTATACAAATCTAGGGTTTCTCATGTCATCTCTTATTTAAGGTTTCCTAGGGTTTCATCTGAAATACCCTCTGGTTTAGCCCCTGGACATATTATTATTGTTGTTATGTTGGACATAATGGCACAACGTGCCTGGACTATGGTTTGCACATGATTATTATTTTGATTATGTTGAACTTATAAAATAATTAATAAAATAAAAACAACAGGACAACCAATGCCACAAAAGAGAGTATGAGGAACCATGATGTTACGAGCAAGGGGTTGTGGAAAAGTGTTTACCTATGTGTGTTGAGCCTATGTTGATGTTGTACACCCTTCTTATATGCTTGATGGACCCTCTTGGTTATGCACCCTAATGTGTTATGTCACTCCTTGGTTTTATTTACCATGAGATTAATTTTTTTATTTGAGGATTGGAGTCTTTCTCTCACCTAGTGCGCCCTCATGAGTTGGATTGGTGTGTCTCTTGGTGTATCCACCTGATGTGTAACTCTAGTTTACTATTCTGGGAAGGTGACTCTCATGCCTGTGTCCCTCTCTCTCCCGATTTGAATTTCTCATGAAGGAATTCGATTTGCTTATGTTGGCTAGTCACACTTGTGTGTTGGTTCATGCTTTTTCTCTAGTGCTTGTGTTTGACACTTGTGGTTCTATTTTGCTACTCTTGGTATGGGGATCCTTGTTGGTCACTGCATCCTTGTGGAGCCTGTGCCCAAGCTGAGTTACTCTGGAGCCATTGGTGTATGTTCTGGAATTGCCTCTGGAGATCCTGGATTGGAAGCAGGGGTGAGGCCCACTGCCGTTGGATTTGAGGTTGAACAGAGTTGTGTATTGCCTCTAGAGATCCTGGTTTAGCAGCAGGGGTGAGGTCCACTGCCTTGGATTTGAGGTTGTCCTGGATCCACTGGAATTTCCATGGATTGGAAGTTATACTTTCCATTGGGTTATGGTTGGACTGTTGTTCTGGAGCCACTAGAATTTCCCTGGATTGGAAGTGCTACTTTCCATTGGGTTGTGTTGTGGTTGGATTCTTATCCTGGAGACACTTGGATTTCCCTAGAGTGGAAGTAGAGGCCACACTTTCCATTGGGTTGTGGTTGGGCTGATTTCTTGAGAGAATTTGTGGTTGAGTTCACTCTTGCTTATGGAATCACAGTTCCGGCTCGGGGGTGACCATTGCAAAGTGAGTTTTGGCTTGCATTGTGTCTACGACTAGGTGGAACATGGCACGGTCGATTCCGGTTCGTATTTGGAAAAGATAAGTGCTTTATCTCATGTTTATTTAATTTATTTGGATCGGTTCTAATTTATTTATGGATGCACATGAAATTTTTGATTAAATGTATGAGCTATTCGTGGAAGAAATTTCTCATGGAATTCAATCTATTTATGCAAGTAAATTTTGTGAAGGAATTGGAAACTAGTTTTTGGGATTTTGTGCACAAATTGTTTGAGGAAACGATTCTTTGGAACCTCTGCTACATAACTGATATTTATGCCCCTGTTCATTATATAATGTGTATTTTGATGGTACAGTAGCCTTGAAATGATTTAAGACACTTTTCTTTGATGCTTCTACCTTTTATTCGAAAACTAGTTCTTCGATTGGATTGTTTTGCATAGTTTGGAGACTTGGCACATGAAGTGTTTGTAAAAATGCATGAGTGTTCTTTTTATGATTATGTATGATAAATACACTTGAAATGTGTGTGATAATGTGAGGGGAAATATTCTTGATAGTGTTTGGGAAATGTCTACCGAAATTCTAGATCAATTTCCAATTTCTAGCTCCTTCAATGGAATTGTTTTGAGTAGATTTGTGACTTTGCATATGAAGTGTTTGACGAAATGTTCGAATGAGATATACCTTTGTTATCACTGATCAAACATGTTATTTATAGTTGGAATGGCATTTAAATGATTCTATGAGATGTGGATTTAATTATTCTAGCGATTCCTACAATTACTAGCCAATTTAGATGAGTAGAATTAACTAATTTTGTGAATTATTTAATGGAATGTATATGGGAGGAAAGATACAAACATATGATTGAAGGTGACCCTGATACACTGTCCATGAGCTACAGTAGTCATATATTTCTCTTTATTCGGCATTTGAATTGTTAAATTGGAAAATAGGTACATTGCGGTGAAAATTGATAACTAGTTGTGAATTGAAATCTATGTTTTCGTAAAAACTGAATGTTAAAGCTATGTACTCTATTTCTAACATGTTGTTGTGTTATATGTGGATACTTATCAGGTGCGATCCTTTAATTATGGATGCATTGTGTTTTGGTTCAATTATTTAGACTCAATTCCTTGCAGTAAATGTTAACTAGTTTCATTGGAATTGATGGAAAATATCACCTTATGTGCAATTGGAATGATCTGCAAATAAACCTTTAATTGGATGTAGGTGCACGCTTAAATATGTTGTTAATGGTTGTAGGATTTCTCTTGGGTTTAATGGCAGGGTTACAAGTTTATTTTGTGCAAGACAAGCTCCTTATATTGGAAAACTAGTTAACTAGTCTTGTGGAATCTCTTTCGTAATTACCATGATTAATTATTGTAATTTTGGTAATTAGACCTTATTTACATGTAATTATATGGTATTAAGCCATTGGGATTGATGATCGATGGTTATTTGTTAAACAATTGGATTTGTGATAAGTGTCATAATTAACACCTTAATTACTAGTTAGTTGTGATTAAGAATAATTAGCCTTTAGAAGTGGTTATCATCTCTGATATGGCTTGGATTGAAGGTTTGATGATGTTATATTATGTTAAGAAGCCTTCCCAGCCCTTAGATCATATGTTGGATGTGTTAATGAATTTATATTAAATTATTGTTAATTATTGGATTTTGTGTCGCAATTAATTTTGGAAAAATAGAAATTAAATGCTTATGGTTTATCCATTGCACTAAAAATCAAGTAATTAGCCTCAGAGAGATAATGATATGTCCCTTAGACACTTTGATATCCCTGGGGTACATTTCATAATCCTTGGGTTCTAAGCCACCTTCATGGGCTCACTACAATAGTTATTCCAGAAGTTTGTTTGCATCATCTCTTTCAAGGTTCTCTTCAAAATTTTGCTTAAAATTTTCTCATCATCACCTACCACTTGCGGCTTTAGATCCATTCTTTTAGGGTTTTACCCTTACATAAGGGTTGCACTTATATTCTACAATTCCTTAGGTATCTCTAAGGATTGTTACACTTTTACAAAATAACACTTCCTTCTTAGGGTTTTTCCCTCTTTTCAAAATCTAGCACTATCTTTTTTTCATTATTTCTAGTAATATTTCTTTAGGGGTGAAGTTTTGGGCTAAGGTTTGTGTTGCCATAAATACAGGAATAATACATTGTATATTTCTTAAAAGAGATGGTACTATTTCCTTCGTTGTTCTATATAGGGGATTCCTTCAATACTTTACAAAACCTTCTTTTTTGTTGAACCTAATGGCCTTAGAATGGCTCTTTTCCCTATTCAACAGAGCTAGTTATGTTTGGGCAGATCTTATAAAAAATAACTCCATATGCAACTGTTGTCATACAAACATTTGAATCTTCAAGTTTTGCTTGACTTGTCTTCAGGGGATTGAAAATCTTATAGGTGTAACAATTTACTGCATAAATCTTCTAGATGATGTTGTTAACACATTTTAAATTGCACATCTAGTCATGCACCCTACATATGGTTTTGACTTATTGTGCCAAACTCTTGTTCAAAGTATGCCTTCACCATTTTTTCATTTTCATTTTTTTGGATAAAGTACATGGACCCATATTCCAATATGTTGTCAATGTAATCCTTCTAGTGCATATGCTATATTTGATGGAGTGTTTATTCACAATGTACTAGGATCATTTCCACTTCCTCTTTTCGAGGATTCTTCTATGAATCATTAGACTCAACCTATTGTAGTGGATATTTCTTTATACAGCTTGATGTACCTCGCATTATTGGTGAACCTTCTACATATACTTCTACATTGTTGCTAGACTTGATGGATTCTACTTGCGATCCACATATGGTGGTGCATTTTATCTATTTGGCCTTACTTGTGGCTATTTTGTTTTATCGTGATATGAGGCCCACCTCCTAGTTATTGGAGTTAGTTCCTAGTGACATTTTAATTCCTATGACTACTTGTCATCGTGGGGGAGCTAAGTACTTTCTCACCTTCTTTGATGTCATCTCTCT
Organism: Larix kaempferi; assembly: GCA_027924585.1. NCBI lineage: Eukaryota > Viridiplantae > Streptophyta > Pinopsida > Pinales > Pinaceae > Larix > Larix kaempferi. The sequence goes on from BSBM01000590.1 coordinate 2,102,244, forward strand.
TCATAGGTCTACAAGATATATGCCAATATCTTTTATAGATGATTTTATGGATGATTATCAAACCTTTAATTGGATGTAGGTGCACACTTAAACATGTTGTTAATGGTTGTAGGATTGCTCTTGGGTTTAATGGCACGGTTACAAGTTTATTTTGTGCAAGACTAGTAGCTTATATTGGAAAACTAGTTAACTAGTCTTGTGGACTCTCTTTCATAATTACCATGATTACTTATCGTAATTTTGGTAATTAGGCCTTATTTACATGTAATTATATGGTATTAAGACATTGGGATAGATGATCGATGGTTATTTGTTAAACAATTGGATTTGTGATAAGTGTCGTAATTAACACCTTAATTACTAGTTAGTTGTGATTAAGAATAATTAGACTTTAGAAGTGGTTATCATCTCTGATATGGCTTGGATTGATGGTTTGATGATGTTATATGATGTTAAGAATCCTTCGCAGCCCTTAGATCATATGTTGGATGTGTTAATGAATTTATATTAAATTATTGTTAATTATTGGATTTTGTGTCGCAATTAATTTTGGAAAAATAGAAATTAAATGCTTATGGTTTATCCGTTGCACTAAAAAACAAGTAATTAGCCTCAGAGAGCTAATGATATGTCCCTTAGACACTTTGATATCCCTAGGGTACATTTCATAATCCTTGGGTTCTAAGCCACCTTCATGGGCTCACTACAATAGTTATTCCAAAAGTTTGTTTGCATCATCTCTTTCAAGGTTCTCTTCAAAATTTTGCTTAAAGTTTTCTCATCATCACCTACCACTTGCGGCTTTAGATCCATTCTTTTAGGGTTTTACCCTTACATAAGGGTTGCACTTATATTCTACAGTTCCTTAGGTATCTCTAAGGATTGTTACACTTTTACAAAATAACACTTCCTTCTTAGGGTTTTTCCCTCTTTTCAAAATCCAGCACTATCTTTTTTTCATTATTTCTAGTAATATTTCTTTAGGGATGAAGTTTTGGGCTAAGGTTTGTGTTGCCATAAATACAAGAATAATACATTGTATATTTCTTAAAAGAGATGGTACTATTTCCTTCGTTGTTCTATACAGGGGATTCCTTCAATACTTTACAAAACCTTCTTTTTTGTTGAACCTAATGGCCTTAGAATGGCTCTGTTCCCTATTCAACAGAGCTAGTTATGTTTGGGCAGATCTTATACAAAATAACTCCATATGCAATTGTTGTCATACAAACATTTGAATCTTCAAGTTTTGCTTGACTTGTCTTCAAGGGATTGAAAAGTTTATAGGTGTAACAATTTACTGCATAAATCTTCTAGATGATGTTGTTAACACATTTTAAATTGCACATCTAGTCATGCACCCTACATATGGTTTTGACTTATTGTGCCAAACTCTTGTTCAAAGTATGCCTTCACCATTTTTTCATTTTCATTTTTTTGGATAAAGTACATGGACCCATATTCCAATATGTTGTCAATGTAATCCTTCTAGTGCATATGCTATATTTGATGGAGTGTTTATTCACAATGTACTAGGATCATTTCCACTGCCTCTTTTTGAGGATTCTTCTATGAATCATTAGACTCAACCTATTGTAGTGGATATTTCTTTATACAGCTCAATGTACCTCGCATTATTGGTGAACCTTCTACAAATATTTCGACATTTTTGCTAGACTTGATGGATTCTACTTGCGATGCACATATGGTGGTGTATTTTATCTATTTGGCCTTACTTGTGGCTATTTTGTTTTATCATGATATGAGGCCCACCTCCTAGTTATTGGAGTTAGTTCGTAGTGATATTTTCAATCCAATGACCACTCGTCCTCGTGGGGGAGCTAGGTACTTTCTCACTTTCTTTGATGTCATCTCTCTTCATAGGTCCACAAGATATGTGCCAATATTTTTTATAGATGATTTTATGGATGATTATCAACATATTTCAGTTGATCTCTTCCTTCCACATTATGATGTTCGTCTTTATTGGATGTACTATTTTTAGTCATTTCATCCTCAAGGAAAACTTCGGCCCATGTTTGTACCTTTACTTGGTAAACATGTTACAATGTGACTTTCTCTTTATGATGTCGATTTAATCTGGACGCTCTAGACTTGGCCGCTTTCAACAGTCAAACTCACCAACATTGATTTCATTATACTTCTACCAGAGGCCACCTCCACTAAGTTGTGGAACCATATTGGTGTAGCTATGGAGTTCAAAGGGGGTGATGTGGCCCTTTACTCGTCATTAAGGGGGAAAGTAAATATTGTGTTTTACTAACTTCTCTCTATGGCCCCCTATTCAAATTAGGACGGGTGTTGTAATTATTGGTGTAATTTGTGCTTGTGGCCACGAGCCATTCATATTCATCATTAGTGTACTTCTAATGATGGTTAAGGCCATACTTCCTTCTTTCATTGTGTCACCATGTGTGGTTAATTCCATCCTAGTCAACTTTGATATGAAGGATCACTAACCCTCTTTGGGGAGTGTGCCATACTTATGTGGGCCCATAAACCTTCTTGGGATGATGCCTACTTGAGTTGTGAATAAATACACAACTCAAACCTCCTTCAAAAATAACATTTTCAGCCATTAAGTTAAGGCTCTCTAATATAAGGCATTTAAGCCTACAAGCGCTCTACATCTTTAGCATTCTCTTCTGGTTGACATATTTTCCCTTTTATGTGCATTTGTGCATATCTAGTGCACTCATGTTTGGGCATCTTTCTATCTCTAGTGCACTTTTGGTTCATCCCCAATGCAATTCTTTAATGTTGTTTTTCTCTTTTTACTCTAGGTTTTTGGGTTGGGTGCATTTTGGTTCAATCCTCGCGTTCTATTTGTGATCCTAACAAGTTTTGAGTTTCTAAGAGTGCTCAACAGATTGTGGAAATTGTGCCCATTGTCCCAATGACTCAAAAATTTAAGTCTGTATACATCATCTAAAGCCACTTAATGGGCATGGGTGATTATAGAAAATATTTGAAAAATAATAATAATTAAAATGCCTATTTGAAGCCACATTATCCTAGAGCAAATCTATGTCTACCATAGTTTGGGATACACTATCAAAATATATATATATATATATTATACTCTCGTATTCAATTTTTTCCATATTGGATCAAATTTATGTTCATATTCATGTATGTAAGTTTGAACATCTAGTCCATGCCCTTCTAACGACAATTTTTAATATGATATATTTGCTTGCTCCACCATGCCTACCTTTACACGGTAGTTTATTAAAGAGTTCTAGGTAAATAGTTTGGAACATAATCATTTCTTTTCATTTCATTGAAAAGTAACATGGCCTTCTTGTACCACCTTACTTTTACTGGTCTATCAATGATGGGATTATATAGAATGATATCCGTCTTGAAGCTATGGGTTTTTATTACTTAGAGAAGTGCATGGGATTATATGGAATGATATCCGTCTTCAAGCTATGGGTTTGCATGGGATTATATGGAATGATATCCGTCTTCAAGCTATGGGTTTTTATTACTTAGAGAAGTGCATGGCATCCTCTATCCTTCCCTTTTTACATAGGCTATCTATGAGAATGGTGTATGATTTGATTTATACTTTTATGCCATCTAAATCCATTCTTTCAAACAATTTGTGTATTGTGTTTATATTCCTTGCATTTCTAAGTGATTTTATGATACTATTGTAAACAACATAGTTAGACATGCATCCAACTTTGCTCATCTTTTCGAAGAAACAATTTTCTCATTAACCTTATTTCCTTTCCACGCTCATTAATTAAATGGATGTAACAAGTAGGTGAGGGAGGACATCTATTTTTACCATGTTATTATACAGATATATGTCATTATCTACTCTCTTGGCCTTTACAAGACTCAAAATGAGAATGTTGTCAATAAATGTGTCAATCTTGCATCTTTTTGCATGAATCTCATTAAGCAGCTTAAAAGCTTCATCCTTCTTCCTAGCCTTTCCAAGAGCATCAAATAAGGCATTGTATGTGAAAACATTTGGAATATGGCTCAATTTCTACATTTCTCTTAAATAATTCCAAGCCATGTGAAGATTGTCCCCTTTACAAAGATCGCCAATAAGGACATCCTATGTTACAGTGTTAAAAGTAATATCTTTGTGTATTGATTCCTCAAATAATATGTGAGCATCAAACACTCTCCTTCCCTTGCATAGAGAATTGACAAGAGGGCACACCACATAAACATGTTGTTCAACACCTTCTTTCAATATCTCTTTGTAGAGAAAGATTGCCGCATCCAACTTGCCTTATTTTCACAACCCATGTATTAGAGCTACACAAGTTATATAATTAGTAAGTAGTCACCTCACTTTATGCAACACCTTGTACAATTCCAAACCATACTCCATTTGCTTGACTTTTGCAACCGTAGGCAAGAAACTATCTAGGATACAAGTTCAGGAGGTAGCTTATTTTTCATTTGATTAAGGATTGACAAGCATAATCAAGGATGCATCAATTTTCTTCCATTTCCTGCATCATTTTACAAGCCAAATCTAGTTCAATATTTTTATAGAGACCACCCTTTATTGAATTCTATGTGTAGCGAGCGAAAAAACTCACACTACCACACACAACATATGAGTATGTATGGGAAACCACCATATGCAAAACACAACTAACAAGGAAGGGAAAGAGAGTGGAGTCATCACTTAGTGTTAAAGAAAAAACTAAGAAACCCTAGGGGAGAGGAAAGAGGAATGAAAGACAAGGGTACAAGGGATCTACATTAATTATGGTTTTAATTTTAATTAGTTTCTCCAAGGAAAATCTCAAGAGGAAACCTAAGGGATGCTTCCCCACATTCGTGGATGGGATTCCTAGTAAACACGTTGACATAAACTAGTGCATGTAGCCTAAGGGGATTAAAACTAAACATATGATGGCAAAGAACTAGCCAAACACCCAATGACTTTGGTGGCAATTAGTTGAGCTTATAACCTCTTTGTCTAAGACTCGTATTTAGTTATATAGGGTTTTAGGTTAATTAGGATACCTCAATTAGGGTGTTTAGCAAGTAAACAACAATAAATTAACAAAAAAACAAGCTAACCTAGGGTTAATTCACACTTTTCCTTGGTGAAAAAATACAATCAATTGTTGGAAATGAACGAGAGAAAAATGAAAATAACTCACCCATAGGAGAGTGGATTGGAGTTAAGAGTTGGGTTGAGTCTCTAGGAGAGTGTTCGACCTCCAAAACAATCCACCACATGCAATTCAATCGTCCACATGTAATTCAATCCTCTTGCAGGAACAAAGTTGCATCGATCTCCAATACAAAGTAATAGATACCTTAGATCTATGACATATAATGATTTAACAATATATAATGAATGTAGATCAGTGCACTTAGAAGGGTTTGATACCACCCTTCCCTAGTTGTGTTAAAACCTTCATTGAGGTTCAACGTTGAATATGTAGCAGAGAACGTGAAAACTTACACACACGCACACACACAATTGGTACCCAAATAAATAGGTCTATTGTGCCCCTTCACATGAAAAGGCATGTCTTTAGTTTAAACTTAAATAATTTATAGTTTTTAATTATTATTTACTTTTTATTTTTATTGTTAATATTATTTATGTACATAATATTGCCACCTTGTTTAAGATGCTTCATCCTCGAAGCAATGATAATGTTACTCATGTTATTGTCTAAAAGATCCAGGGTAAACTCCACTTCAAGCAAATAATTTAGACTCTGCATTATTTGCCTTGTTAGAAGTTTCTCTCAAGTGGCTAACAGATTGAGACTCCTCAAGTTGTGCCAAAGGCCTATACACCATCGTTTTCTTTGCCTAAACTTGTTTGAGCAATTTCATTTGAAGGTTCATCTCTAAGCACATAAATTTCTACAATTTTTATTTATTGACTTGACCTGTTGTTGAAAGCATTCTTGTCATTGCCTTAGCATTCATCATCCTCTTCAGATCCAAGATTAGTGCCTCAAAGTTTTGTTACATTACAACAGTGCCAGCTATGACATTTTTGCATCTAGGTATATCATAATTGCCACTCAACTCATGTTGGCTTGTATCAATATCCACCTTTTTATGAATTTGAAATACCTATGAATTTATGCATGGTCCAAAAACCTATAGAAAGCTTTATTTACTTCCCGAATAAGTTTTTCAAGTTTGAATCGTCCCTCTCTAGGAAAACTTAATGCATCAATTTCTACTATCTTTATTTCTAACCTACCACAAAAATCACGACACCTAGTATCAACACATTCATCAACAAAATTGAACCACGAAGCATATCCTTCATATTTTGTAAACCTTTTTACACCCACAATTTCAATAACCTCACTATGTTGCATCATAGGCAAAAACAACATGCCCACAATGAATTCAAGGTTAATCATAAACCTCATTTCTACCTGAACAAACCCCTCATTAAGAGAACCACCTCCAAGGTATTCATTTGCAAAGTCTACCTCCAAAGCCTCCTCTTCGTGGTCTTCGATTGTACCCATTTCCATGACCTTAAATGGGCAGAGAGGAATCTTGGATTCACACCAAAGAGAAGCATAAGGGGGATATATACTAGGAAAGCTTTTTTTTTTTCATTGGATATGCACTAGTGCGCACCCAGAGGTGAAGGCACCGTGAGAACACTTGGTCGGGAGTTCGATACCGGGGTGGAGACAACCACATCCGACCACCTCAGCCACCCCACCTATAGCAAGACCCTATATACTAAGGAAGCTGTTATCTTTGATCGGAAACACATTTAAACACGCTAAAAAATAATGCATGATGCACTTTATCTTGTTTTCTTGGTTCCCAGAACCAACTTTCGAAATACCCACACACAGTACAGCAAAGTTGATAACTGAGAATTTATTCTTCAATCTAGACTCTTTGGAAACGGACAAAAAAATGGGAATTTATTCTTCAATCTCCGAGCCTTTTGAAACGGACAAAAAAAAGGAACAGGCCAAAAGAGCTGCTACCAGTATACCTGGCTAAGAAACAGAATTTCCGGGCGCTGTGGATGCAGAATACGGAGACTAGCGTCCACACACGATCCTTCGTTTCCTTCTCCCGAATCCTTCCCTTTTGAACGGTTCCCCTTACAAACCCTAACATCGATGATATATTTTTTATAATGATTCTAGAGAATAACAGGAAATCGCAACATTAATTTCCTAATTTCCCAGGGAGGGCACGGTCTCCCGAATCATTTTCCAGATTCTGCGCAAGGTATCAAATCGTAGAAGAAGAGAGCATATCATTTGCCCGCAGATTGTTTCAACGGCTCGTCCTGCAAGCTGAGCTCTTGCCTGATATCAACAATGAAATCGAATAACGTTTCACCGGAATCGACGAAGCTCGATCCCGGGCCTATTGAAAGGGCTTTAATGGCGTCTAGTGCCCTGGGAGGCCAGTAGAATGAATTGCCCCGCAGGATTAAGTGAATTAATGGGAGAATTGAGGATTCGTCAGACTCGTCATTTTAGATAGTCTGTGCTCTAAATCTTGGCAGATTGTGCTTAGATGCATTGATCGTATGCTGAATTTTGGCTCTATGATGTATGTATGAATGACCCATGATGTATGTTTGATTTGATTCAGATATTTGAACTTCTCGTCTTGATTACTTTGGTCTTGGACTGAAAAGCTCCAACCAATTTAGCTTACTCCTCCGGGTTATCTTACCCTTATTCTTTATTCATAAGAGTATAATTATCTTCTGAAGTACTGTCTTCTTCTTCGAATTCCCCAGTGAATTCAGAGTCTTAATCTTCTTATTATTCACATTCCCAATTCAGAGTTTAAGCATATTCTCCCTGGTTATCTTGCCCTTATTCTTTATTCATAACAGTATAATTATCTTCTAAAATACTGTCTTCTTCTTCAAAATCCCCAGTGAATTCAGAATCTTAATCTTCTTATTATTCACATTCCCAATTCAGAGTTTAAGCTTACTCCTCCTGGTTATCTTGCCCTTATTCTTTATTCATAACAGCATAATTATCTTCTAAAGTACTGTCTTCTTCAAATTCCCCAGTGAATTCAGAATCTTAATCTTCTTATTATTCACATTCCCAATTCAGAGTTTAAGCTTACTCCTCCTGGTTATCTTGCCCTTATTCTTTATTCATAACAGTATAATTATCTTCTAAAGTACTGTCTTCTTCAAATTCCCCAGTGAATTCAGAATCTTAATCTTCTTATTATTCACATTCCCAATTCAGAGTTTAAGCTTACTCCTTCTGGTTATCTTGCCCTTATTCTTTATTCATAACAGTATAGTTATCTTCTAAAGTACTGTCTTCATCAAATTCCCCAGTGAATTCAGAGTCTTAATCTTCTTAGTATTCACATTCCCAATTCAGAGTTTAATCTGCTTATTGTTCACATTCCCAATTCTATTAGGAATTGCAGTATGAATCTTCGGCTTCTGGCTTTGGCTTTAGGAGCTTCTCGAATGCTTTATCTATGGAATTCTCTATTATTTTATTATTTTATTTTTAAAATTTTCAAAGATGGAATTCATGATGTATGGGTATGATAAAATGTGAAACTTATAAAATAAATTATATAAAATGTGTAAATTGTTAAATAATCAGCATAGATCCATCTTAAACTCGGATCTATCAAGCATCCAGAGGGATCCAATTTCTTGAGGTGTAAAAAAATTACATCTCAAGAAATTTGATCTCTCTTGGTTGATAGATTTGGGTTTAAGTTTTAAGTTTTTTATTTTAACTACTTTTCATAATTTTTTATTTTATGAGCCAACATGGATTTTTTAAAATACTTTCCATAATTTTTTATTTTATGAGCCGACATGATTTTTTTAAATTATTTTGTTGGGTAGGAATGTTACAACATCTCCCCCATGCTGGGTTGTAGAGCACCTTGCTCCTCTTGGTGCAACAAGAAATAGCTGCGTTGCACCAAATTCCCTTCCATAAGGATAGCCAAGTCTATGGGGAAAACATCTACAACAAAAAGTGATATGCAGTAGATGGTGTTGGAGGTAAGCGCCGTAGCGCAAATCCATAGCGCTCTGCAGTGTTGACACATGGCAGCGGAATGATAATTTTTTACTTAATGCGGAGTTAATAAGTTTAGAGTGCGCACGGTGGGAGGGTAGTGCTCGATGGTGTAGCACAAATGGATAGGCTCGATGATGTTGGAAATAAGCACAAAGCTATTGTACTTTACAATGTTGACATGTGGCAGTGGAGTAGGAATGCATTCGCTGCGAGGGATAGAAGTCTGGCTTGGACGATGAAAATGACTTTTCAAAGTCCCAATGGCTAAAAAACTTGCCCCAAATATGGTAGTCAATTGGAAACTAGAATTCCTACGAAGGAGATAAGTCTCCAGTTCAAACACAAGTAAAAGAGATTTTGCAATGCATAACAACAATTCTACATTTCAAAATAAAGAAGCCCTTCTTTGAGAAGAAACAATATCAACAAGACTACCAACAATAAGCCACTGCAAGAGATCAAATGTAAGTATCCATTCTTGTGGATAATTTGGCTTGTTACCAATTGCAATAATCAAGGAAGAAGATACAATGCTATTGGCAATCAAGAGCAAAACTAAGTTACAATGAAATGAACAAATTGGTTTGTTACATAGCAAGCGCGAAGTTAATCCAGGAACTTGTCACATTAAATTAATGCACTAACATAAATTCTTGAAATGTTGGTTGTAATTTTGTGCAACACAAATAGTTCTAAGAAGAACAATCCTAAGAAAATGATCATTTTAAAAAGTGCTATCCTTACATGGTTGTTGTAGATTTTGGTTGAGGATTTCCAAATGATCATTTTAAAGAGCACAATCCTTAAATGGTTATTGTAGATTTTGGCTATGGATTTCCAAATGTTAAAAATTACACATACTATCTATATTTTCAAATTGAAAGACATTCATAAATTCACTCAAACATATCCTTTAATCTTGGTTTTGACGATTTTCTATTATCAAGAAAGACCCGTAAAATTTCAAAACATTCTATAAACGATATTGGAATGAACCAAAGAACAAAGACCTCAAAAAATGTCGCTAAAACTGAGAGGAGATTTAAAAATCTTCTCAATATTTTAAGATAGATAAAAGTGAAGTCAACCCACAACAAGTAAACACCCAAAATATTACGATCTACAATTAGGTGAACCCTTCACATGATCTATAATCAAATCTATATCACAACCAAGGTAATGACGTTAACACTGAAAACATATATCATAATGAATCAAATCTATATCACAATCAAGGTAAAGGCGTTAATGAAAACATGTGTCATGATGAAGATTTCAGATTTTAAGTTTTATTTTGATGTAACAAGCCAAGATGGAAAGAGCGTAGTGAAATTTATGGTAACATGGGGACCCGCTAATTAACCAATGACATAAAAGTGAGATTAATCATTCCAATAGTTAGAATAGTTTCCTTAGTATATGGGATTAATCATTTGAATAGTTAGAGAAATACCCTTAGTATATGGGATTAATCATTTGAACAGTTAGAGAAATACCCTTAGTACATGGGATGAGTTATGTATGACCATAGACCATACTTGCACCATTTGTGTCACATAAATGGTTATGCACACATGAAAATGAGTAAACTTTGTATAGTACCCACTTAATGCAAGTAAGAAGCTATGAAGTTTTTGTATTAACACTCAATCCATATGAACTAGCAACATGATGGCCTTCGCATATAATTATATTAGACAAGCCAACAATTTGAACGAGTTTGTAACATCAACAAAGTGATAAAATACACTTACTTTTAAAAACAATCACAAAAAATCATCTTTACTCTACTTAAATATTTTTAATTTTTTAATTTTAAATAACTTCGCTATGATTTTAAAAACATATCAATTTTATTTTAAAAATTAATAAACACATTATGTTTAATTTTAAAATATTTAATATTTGTAAATTTGTTGACAAGCAAAGAATCATTGAAACAACTAAAATGTTTTTCATAATTAAAAACATGTAACAACCATGTAGAATCATTACTCAAGTGTCAATATTCTTTTGTTTTTTACCGAGCATGGAAATCGAGTGTTGTTAAATGCATTAAGATAAAGTCATAAAAGTCCATTGCTTTAAAGGTATACTTTAATAAATGAGGCATACTCATGATATGACGGCCAAAGAACAAGACAAGGCATAATTACTAATTAATTCTATGAAATAATTAAGAAGTCCTCATAGCTTAATATTAATTCAATAGAGACTAACTTTAAGAAAACTTCAAGATATTAACTCGACAAAGAATATTTTCAACTTTTTTATAAAACGATATGGCACTTTAGATTCAGTAAGCTTGGGGTCTCATAAATCCCTCGAATCACGCGTTGCCTTGTCATCCAAAATTTAGTCACTTGGTCAACTTACGTACATGAGTCACGATCTCTTGTTGAGCTCGAAAAAGCTTAGGTTTGACAGGTGGAGAAACAAGCTTTCAAGTTATACAGAATTACAGGGTTGGAATTTCATTTCAACTCTGTCTTTGGAACTAAATTTTTTTGACGTTTTGAACTTTTATCTTGCCCATCACACAACGTTTTAGTGAAAAAATAACCCTTCAACAATGAAGTTTTATTAAAAAAAACGCCATTTAATAATAATGTTTTTATTAAAAAAAATTCCCTTCTTAATTAAGTCGTTATCTCCATGGCCTCAGTTCAGTTGGGGGAAGCACGGACAAATTGTTGGACAAAATGGAAATAATCGACAGGATCGTAGATGATCGAATGGGGAAATAAGTGCCTACAAAGGGGCTACTGTAAATGCAGTAGTTGAAGAAACCCAAATCACAACTAATATCCTGTCCAACTAATATGCAGTACCTAAATTTCTGCATAGTATAGGATATTCTATTGAAGGCCAACAACAATACCTTTTCTTTTATACAAACATATGCAATATGGATAAATTATGCGTACAAAGCATATCCATGCTTGCCACAGTGTAAACCCCCAATTTGACTGGGTTTATACACTCAGGATTGTGAATTAAAACTACAATTCACACTTTATAAGGGAACGACCCTATCCTATCTTGGTAGAACTCAATGGGTAAGACCTCGGGTGGGCGGTAGACTGGTATCTACCATAACTAATGCAATCGGAGTAGGCCCACTATAGTTGAAAGGCTGCTGACTGAATAAGAGATGGGTCGTTGCGGCCCGACTGCTCCCATAATGCAGGCACAAACACAGGCCTTGTGGTGGTAGAACTAAATTTAAAAAAAAACACTTGGAACAGTACGTTAGAAACACCACGAAATGGAGATGGCAGAGAGCTGGTAGGTTGTCTAGCAGAGAACCCATACACGACCAGCTAGGGTTTTAGTACACCAATACATACCAGTCCCACATATGTACAAAAGTGTGCTTTCAACAAATTCAGATATGCAAATAACTTGATAAGTTCGAATCTTAATCAGCATCCAATGCCCATAACATCCTCACATTCTATTCATTGTTTATGTACATAACACTCAAAATTTAGTTCAAAAAACATAAATTCAAAATCCAACCTGAAAACAACACGGTTCCAAACTTCCATGTATGAAAATTTGATCTGGACCTCTCGCACTACACGAATCTATGTGTCGAACCGGCTCGCCGCTCACCTCATGAATCGACCTGAGAAAAAAAATAGACAGGTTGAGAAAATACAGAAATTGAGATTCATAAAAAGTAGTCTCTATGGAAAAACTGATAGAAATGCTTCCAAAAAATGCAAACCGATTGATAAACTCCGTTTGTAGACAAAATGAGAAAGATAGTTTTGGGTTTTATCACCTGGTGTAGAAACCCACCAAGGAATTCGTGGGTCTTCGACACCGCAACCTGCAGAGCAGCCCCATAAGCTACAGCTTCATCGGGATGGGTGGCCTTACACAACTCCTTACGGCCCTCGAAGAAATCTTTAACCAGCGCCTGCACTTTGGGTATTCGTGTAGAACCTCCCACCAACACAATTTTGTCGATTTGGGTTTTGCTCATTCTAGCATCCTCCACACACTTCTTAACAAGTTCAATGCATTTTTCAAACATATCAATATTCATTTGTTCAAACTTAGCTCTCATGAGTTTTGAATGAATGTCTTGGTTTTCATGAAGACTGGGTACTTCTGCGATGGCCTCCACACAGGAAGATAGCTCTCTTGTCCCTCTCGCATACACTGCGAAGTCTCCTTAGCGCCCTTGCATTTGAGGATATGTTGATTATGCATTTCCTTTGAAATTCCTGCACAAAATGGCTTACTAATCTATTGTCAAAATCCTCGCCTCCCAGATGGGTATCTCCTCCGACTGCCTTGACCTCAATTTTGTGCTTCTTAATATTAAGCACAGCAACATCGAATGTCCCCCCGCCCAATTCGAAGATGAGGATGTTCTCCCCTTCTTCTAATGAAAAAGCTTTGGACCTGTCAAACCCATATGCAATTGCAGTAGCATTTGGCTCGTTGAGTGTTTGTAACACATCAAGACCTGCTATGGTCCCCGCAGTTTAGTGGCCTGCCTTTGAGAATCGTTATAGTATGCAGGAACAATAATGACAACTTCGTTTACCTGACAACCGAGGCATTGTTGGGCGATTTCTTTCATCTGAAGCAACCCCATAGACGATATTTCCTCAGCCGCAAAGGTTTCTGCTCTCCCTTGAATGTTACTTGGACCAGATGTTTGTCATTAGGTCCGCAGACAATAGAAAAAGGCCAAAGGCACTTATCAGTTTGGACAGATGAATTAGAAAAGTGCCTCCCGATCAACCTCTTGACATCAAATACGGTGTTTACAGGGTTGGTGGCAACTTGATTCTTGGCAATGGCAGGCTGTCCGATAAGGCGTTCGTTGTCTGTGAATGCAACCATGGAAGGTGTAGTCCGATTTCCCTGTTGATTGGCAATTATATCAACTCGGTCATAGTCACCACGCCAAATACCCACACAACTGTAAGTAGTTCCGAGATCAATGCCGATAGCCTTTCCACCATCATCAGTAAAAGAAGCCATGAATGAAAACAACTAATCGGCGAGAAGAGCCTGCGAAAAACAGAGTGAGGAACTTTAAGAATTGGCCCACCGCGCACACTGCTCCGCCAAATCCTTGATAATGGGTGCCCTCCAAAATAGGGGCCGGGCTGCAACCTGTGGGCATTCCAGAGAGTTGACTGAGTCTGGAGACTGGCATATTGCATTCAATGACATTTAACTTTCACCGAACCAATTTAATGTATTAACCTTCAAGTTGGAACAGGTGGATGCCCATTTTCGACTCACGCCAGCCTGCTAGGTTGGGTTGATGGACACCGTGGCGTCATTGGTGTGCGCCGTGGACTACCTGGAGCCTGGTCCAACCTCTGACGGTGACCTGTCGTTCAAACTTCACGGGCGTGACTCTTGCTAACCAAAACTAATCACTTTTTTTTTTTAAAAATGAACGTCAAAAATACGTTTTTGCGAGTTCCTTGCCCGTTTAACTCGACGGCTTGGCAAATTTTTTGGCGGTAAATAACGGGCAAAATGCCCGTCAAATTCCAACCATTCATACTATGCAATAAATGTCCATTAGGTAGTAGGCATAGGAGATCGTACTTTTGTTGTCTGAGCGCGACTTGTTTATTCCAATTATATGATTTACCAGTTGTTTTCACGATCAATGATTTATTTCGTTGATAATTTTTTTCAAGGACAATGATTGCGAAATGTGAACCTAGCCAATAACAAGTTGGCTAAATCAATCTTAATATATATTGAAAAATATAATAAATAAATTATGTAGTTAAATTTTAGCAAATATAAAAAATTATGTTAAGTCAAACGTAACTAATATAAAGTCAAAGGCAAAACGATTTCAATATTAGCTCGGGTATCTAAGTTCTGCCATAACTAACTAAACAAATGTCAGATTATGTTTTCAGTGAAGTGTGAAGACTAGCGGTATACGGGAGATGGGAGACAAAATGTTGTCTTAATTTTAGCCATATATTATAAATCTTTATGCATGCCAGCTCACCGTGCACTCTAATCATATTTAATGTAACAAAGTACTATACATACTATTTGACAATTTTATAAATATTTGTTTTAAAAATTATTTTTATTTATTTTTAAAATTTAAAAATAAAAATCACTCCATCAAGGACTTATGTCCCATCACAGCTGTATTAAACCAATTGAAAAATCAAAATATTGTTTTTTAAAAATTGTTAAATTTATTTTTGTTTATCAAAATATCATAATTAATATTAAAATTATAACAAACATTGGAAACAATTTGGGTAAAAAAGGAAACTAATACACTTTGACTAACCAACGGTTAGTTAGTATATCCCTACCTTGGGAGGGAATAATAAGGTGATGATTACAAATACAATAGGGACTCAAATAAATAGGTCTATTGTGTCCCTTCACATAAAAATGCATGTATTTAGTTTAAACTTAAATAATTTTTAGTTGTTAATTATTATATACTTTTTATTTTTATTGTTAATATTATTTATTATTTATCTACATAATAGAATCATCCAAAATATGAGAGGATTGATCCTTTTAAGATGCCATAATATGAGACAACAAGATTGCAAGGTTGTAGTTGAACTAATGGCGAGAGATCCCTGTCAAGGCGTCGAAGAAGACAAATGCAAGCAACCCATAAGCTAAATCAAAATATTGTTTTTTAAAAATTGTTAAATTTATTTTTGTTTTTCAAAATATTATATTAATATTAAAATTATAACAAACATTGGAAACAATTTGGTTAAAAAAGGAAACTAATGCACTTTGACTAACCAATAGTTAGTTAGTATATCCTTGCCTTGGGAGAGAATAATAAGGTGATGATTACGAATACGATAGGGACTCAAATAAATAGGTCTATTGTGTCCCTTCACATGAAAGTGCATGTATTTAGTTTAAATTTAAATGATTTTTAGTTGTTAATTGTTATATACTTTTTATTTTTATTGTTAATATTATTTATTATTTATCTACATAATAGAATCATCCAAAATATGAGAGGATTGATCCTTTTAAGATGCCATAATATGAGACAATAAGATTGCAAGGTTGTAGTTGAACTAATGGCGAGAGATCCCTGCCAAGGCGTTGAAGAAGACAAATGCAAGCAACCCATAAGCTTCGTAAGTGAATTAGAAAGATAGATCAATATTTGACTCCAATTCAAGTGTTCGTGCAAAATTGGGCTTTTCCAAAAGGTTATTCAAAGAGTGATCAAAGCCCTTTTCAAAGAGGAATTTAGTGGTATAAATAAGCAAAGAAATAACCTCAAAGGCATAAGTGAATGGAATATAAATGAGTGTTAGAGAGGAAAACTTGTATGAAAACATTAAACCATGAGGTTTGACGATGTACTATGAGTTTCTCAAGCATGCATCGAAATTTTAGCCTAACATAAACTCTTTGTTCTGAGAGCCATGAGACACAGTTGTGGTACAAAGGAAATTTGTGGTTTACTTAGTGTTTCGAGATCGAGAAGCATTAAGGAAGATTTAACTCATTTGACCCTCTAAATATCATATTCAAATGGATTTGGGTCATCATGGATTTGTAACGATGCTTGTTAAGTAACTATGGACCCAATTAAGGGCTTGTGACCCAAACTGA
The DNA here is from genome assembly GCA_027924585.1 of Larix kaempferi. NCBI lineage: Eukaryota > Viridiplantae > Streptophyta > Pinopsida > Pinales > Pinaceae > Larix > Larix kaempferi. The sequence goes on from BSBM01000590.1 coordinate 2,118,911, forward strand.
ACCCATAAAGTAAGGAAATGCCCAGAATGAGTGTTGCGAGGGTCAAAGTGAATCAAACATATGACTAAGGGTCAAAGAGGTTAGAAATATAGGTTAAGGTAATGGAAAATCAAGGAATGTGTCTCGACATAAAAGAACGATAGAGAGTTATCATGTCATCACTAGGTGACTCACACATGCACACAACACGAATAAGGGTCATACGACGACCTCCCTAATGGGTAGGCTTATGTTAATGCTAGATCGTGAAATCTATGCACTATAGTATGTGATAACAATTAGAGGGCATCTTCTTACATTTATTTCCTCAATTAATTTAATGGATTAATTGATCTTGCAATGTTTTCTAAGCCCGTCTACTGAAGTATTATGTAAAGAACCTGCAATAATTAATTATGCAAATACACAAGATATCAGAAATAATAGAACTCATAATCACTTTTATATTGATCACGAGCCACTTCGAGGGGGCAACCTCCTTTGAGCAAGCTCAATACAATTAACTTCACGGTGCCTTCAATGACCTCAACACACACTTATATACTAAGTCTATGCCCAATACTATGGGTCAAAACCATGGGACATATAATACTACGGGACAACTTACAAAGCATATGTGTCCAATACTATGGGCTAATATAAACTATGGATCAACAAATACTACGGGACAACTTACAAAGCATATGCGTCCAACAAAAATATACTAACATAGTAAAGAGAAGGGTTGACACGAGTTCCTAATATCCCCTCTCCCTTAGAAAAAGCTTTGTCCTCAAAGCTTTGGTTGGAGAAATTGCTGCAGAATCTGAAGGAGTGGTTCCCTGGTAGCATCCTCGGGTTGCATTTCGGGCCACTGACGCCTTTGGAGTGTCAGGGAGGATTGCTTGGAAGGCTGTAGATGAATAAGAACCCTATCAGCTGCGTGGAAAATGCACTCAGAACGGTGCTGATCGGCTTGTTGTTTCAGGCGAATTCTGGCCATGTGAAGATTGTCCTGCAGAATGAGAAGAATCTGATCGCGGTTGCGAAGAACCGAGTCAATTGCCTGAAGTGGGGAGCTGCTAAGGGTGTATGGAAGAAGAACTGGCGGTGTCTGTCCATAGACTGCTTCATATGGTGTCCTTTGAGATGTGGTATTGTACCACCAGAGCGTTGCTAGAAAATCCATAGAAATAGTTGGCCAATGCTGTGTAGGGATGGGCAAGGGTTTGAGCAATCCCGAAAGGAGTGTCGTTTCACCCTTGTTGACCTGGAAAGTATCACAATCAACCACCATCTGTTGAATTTTCATTTTCAGTCCCTGCCAAAAGAAGTTACATTGTTCCCGGTCATACATTTTGAAGAACCCAGAGTGCCCTGCTGATGAAGAAGCATGGAGTTCATAGAAGAGATAGCCCTGTTGAACATATTGCAACCAATTTGGAACAAGTAGAGAGAGAGCTGTAAGAGAAACTGAGTCATCAATTGTGCGATAAGGAGCATCTGCCACCATATTGTCCTTACCCTTCTTGTAAGTGATCTCATAGGGATAACCCATGAGGTGGATAACCCATTTCAGGTGTGTTAGGTAGGAGACCCATTGTTCCAGGAAATTTTTCAGACTCTGGAGATCAGTCTTGATGTAGAAATAATTCCCTAATAGGTATGGTTGTCACTTCTGTACTGCATGAAAAATAGCCATCAGTTCCTGCTGAGAGATAGATGTGACTAAATTCTTACCGGAAAGGTCTCTTGAAGGCGGCAAGCTCATTGGTTCAGCAAAGACACCTGCATATCTATCCAAGGAAGTAGTGGAGACCGTTGATGGGTGCATCTGAATGGAATGGAGCTGAGTGATGACACCATGTGAATTCTTCCTAAGAATTTTTTCCAGGCGATGTGAACTGATGATGCAGAGAGACCCTGGTTGTAATCCCATTAATTTGTGTTGTGCCCCATTGACTGAAAACTGCATCCAAATTTCCGAAAAATCCCATAAGATGGGGCCAAGTGTGCATAACCATTGAACACCCAAAACCACATCACATCTGCCTAAGGAAAAGGGAAACATGTCAGAGCGCAGGTTATAATATTTCATAGAGATACGCACATTGTGACACTTCCCCTTGCAAGGTAAGGTGTCCCCATTGGCAACCATGACTTCAAAGTTGGAGCAAGGATGGACAAAACAATCAACCTGTTTGGCAATCCGAGGGTCAATGAAGTTATGAGTGCTACCAGAATCAATGAGTATGGTAAGAGGGAGCTTCTTGAAGTATCCCCCGACTCGCATTATTTGTGGGGTGGTGACACCGGTTACAGCATGGAGAGAGATCTCGGGTGGGTCGTCCTGAGATGGGGTGTCAACAGGCGGGTGTTGAATGTCGACCTGAGCATCTACTGTATCTGGAGCTTCTTCATCAAGTTCTGAGGCAGGCGGAGAATCCACATCCAAGAGATAGAGCTTTTGTTGAACACATCTATGTACCCAAGTGAATTTCTCATCACAATTATAACAAAGCCTTTTTTCTCGGCGTGCCTACATCTCTGTTTCAAACAAATGCTTGAGAGGAGTTGGTTGAGGAGCAGGCGTGATGGGAGGTAGTTGGGAACCCATATTTCTGAAGGGAACAAAGGTGGGTTTGGAGCGTTGTTGAGCTGCGATCTTGTCCTCTGCCAACTTAGCCAACCCTAGGACTTCCATCATTGTGTTGGGACAGAACACTTTGACCTCTGAGCGGATTTCATCCTTGAGACCACTGATAAAACAACTCCCGTAGAATTCATTAGACAATCCTTCTGTGTGATTGACCAGTTTCTCAAATTTTGTCTGATACTCTCTCACTGTGCCAATTTGGTGAAGTTTAGTGAGTGCTCCTATGAAGTCATCAAAAGCACTAGGACCAAATCGTGGCAAAAGGAGTCGGCAAAAATCTATCCAGTTTGGTTCGGGATGAGCTTTGATGTACCAACGGTACCATTGAAGGGCTTCTTGTTCCAAATGAAAGGATGCAAGTGGAACTTTCTGGACATCAAAAGTATTATGCAGACTGAAATATTGTTCTGCTCGGTATATCCATCCAGTCGGATCAGTACCATTGAAGCGAGGAAAATCAAGCTTCGGCCCACGGAAATTGCTGGAAGAAGAGAACTCGTTGGCTGCAAAAGATTCTAGTTGTCGGTTATTGTTCATGGCTGAATGCTGAAGATGGAAGCTGAGAAATTTTTCATCCAGATCTTGGAGTTTGGTTTGGATGGCTGCAAGTGCTTCCTCCATGGTGTTTTCTCCTACGCAAGTGACAACCACAACCAAGAGTTTTTTTTTTTTTGGGGGGGGTGGAAATGGATAGAAAAACACAAACAAAAGCTTATTTAGTAAAGGAAGATTTGGATTTGGGAAAAACTCGGATGGGTAATTGGGGTATGACTAGGTTTTGGACACTTTATGATAGACAAGGAAGCAAAAAATGGAGATTTCATAAGCGGGGTGAAAGAATGAGAAAATTTGGTAGAGAGGCACAAAGAAGCAGAATTAGGAAAGGAACACGGTGGCAAAATTTGAAGGCGTTTGGGTGAAAATTGAAGGAGTTATGGCAAACCCTAAAAATAGACAAATGTGGGATTTCTGGTCTTGGGAAGTGGAATTTGGGATAGGGTCTTCAGGAATGAAATATACAGAATGGGATTGCAGGGATGTCAGTGAAGTTTCAGGGAAAATAGAGTTGAAACAAGGGAGATATGGCCGAAAAATAGTTTTTTTTTTAAAAAAAATGGATCGACAACAGCGGTGCGGAAGGGATCTGCAACAGATGGATCTGCAACGACACGGAAGGGATAAAAAACGGCTGGATCTGAAACGACTGCTGGATCTGGAACGACTTTCAGAATAGATCTGAAACGACTGGATCTGGAGCGGAAGTGATTGGCAACAGTTCAGCTGAAAATAAATATGGACCCCAGGTATGTGCGGCTTCCTATCGGTTCAGGGGATTCACTCGGCCACCAATGCTGTCTGACGACTTGCGTATTGGGGTAGTACCCCTCACTCCACGGCTCAGGTAAAACTGATAACCGCTTTGCCACAAACGACAACTCTTGGTTTACCTCACGGGTGGGACCTAGTCAATCAGGTAGGGGTTGTTGCCCTTTTCGCTGGCAGGTCCTCTTAATGGGACAGCTACTTTGGGGTTCCTGTGGTACTCCTCACAATGAGTTTTAGGGATTATACCCAAGTACTTCCCACAGTTAAGTGGATAGGGGCTATCCCCAGATCCGAATTTGCAACAGATGCGAAGAAAAAAAAATTGGCAGAAATTCCACCCAACGAACCCAAGAAAGTGCTCTGATACCAGATGTGAAGAACCTGCAATAATTGATTATGCAAATACACAAGATATCAGAAATAATAGAACTCAGAATCACTTTTATATTGATCACGGGCCACTTCGAGGGGGCAAGCTCAATACAATTAACTTCACGGTGCCTTCAATGACCTCAACACACACTTATATACTAAGTCTATGCCCAATACTATGGGTCAAAACCATGGGACATATAATATTACGGGACGACTTACAAAGCATATGCGTCAAATACTATGGGTCAATACTATGGGCTAATATAAACTATGGATCAACAAATACTACGGGACGACTTACAAAGCATATGCGTCCAACAACAATATACTAACATATTAAAGAGAAGGGTTGACACGGGTTCCTAACATATTACAAGTTGCAATTGCAATAGTAGGAGATAGACCCATCTATGGAATTCTATGTAAAGTATTCCATGCCTCATCTACTCTATTTTGCTCGTAAATAATATTGACCAAATTATTGATTGTCATTTCATCTTGATCACATTTGTTTTCCATCATATAAAAGAGAAGCCTCATAGCTTTGTCCACCTCCCACAATGGCCATAGCACCTTATCATCATGTTATATGTAATTTTATTAGGATAAAGACTCATTTGTCTCATTTTCTCAAATAGGCCCTTGGCTTCTCTAACTTTGTCTGAACTTACAAGACCCTCTATACAAAGGCTAACATAAACAACATCGAGAGCAATTCCTTTTCTATTCACGTGCATAACTACATTATATGCTTCATAGAACTCACTCTCTTTAACATAGTAGTCCATGGAGATATCACAAGTGAATTTAGTGGCCTTGCATCCATGGGTATGCATTGCTTGCAAAATTTCATGTGCTTACTCCATTTTGTCATTGTTGAGAAGTCTAATTGTATACAAATTTGGAGAGATACCCTCCTCCATTGTCTTATCCAACACTCCAAATGCTTCATCAACTTTTCCTGCTACATAAATAAAATTGATAATAGTGAAGGTACTAACACATCAACAATCCTTGAGGTTTGAAATGTTTGAGTAACGGTCCTTCTGTACATTATAGATTGTGAATTTAGGATTAGGTGGATGGATACATTGTAAGGTAATACTGAGCATTAATTGTTCATCAAATGTGCAGGGAAAGAAACATTGGATTATATATGGACAAGATGTTAAAGGCATGGTGGAATGCCATTTATTGCAAGTCTTTTCCAATGATCAAGTTCTTTGTTAGACATGATAGTCAATACTTCTATTGATTACCCCAATGATGGGTGTAGTGTCCATTTGAAACATTGGGATATTTCAAAACATATACACAATTCAATTCTAAAAAAATTAACACAATTATGATAGTCATTTTGTACATCAATATTGATGATAGATGGAGAAAAAGTTGGATAGTTAAAGATGTTTAAGAATTTGCAGAGTATTTATGTCAAAACATTTGAATTTGTGTATTGGACATGATGTTTTGTATGGTAGACTTGTCAACCATGTACTTTGGTGCACTTAAAGAAGCTTTCTAGACAATTGTGGGTCCAATCAATTTATGGACTTTTTTAAAAACTTGTTTTGAACATTGTTTGTTATTTTAATTTAAAAATTATATTGTTTATTAGTGCATTTTTTGTTGACTTGTTGAAGGATCAATGATAATGTTCTATATCCACTATTGGTACCTCCTTCACTACCAGTGTAATGAGGCTAGACTTATCTTTCCCCTTGAGCATCTCATTATACTCAAGAAGTTTAGTCGCCGCTCAACATAAAAGATGCACACATAAAAAGAACTAAATGCTCTTATTGTTGCTACAACCAGGAAATTTGCAGAACTGAAGCACGTCAACACCCACCTTCTTTATTGCATATATAATCATCAACATACATTCGTTACATTAAAGAAACTCTCTAACTACTAAAACCATCAAGAATTTGAAAATAGAACTATATGGGTAGGTGTAATTACACCATTCCAACATTCCCCCTTAATTAAAACTGTTGAATGCTTCATCATCTACAACACCTATATTATGCCTATGAAAATAAAAAACATCAATTAACAATGGCTTTGTGATTATATCGTCCAATTAGTCTCTCGACTAACATGTTTCTAAATATATATCACCATTGTTTACAAGCTCTATAATATCATAGGTTTCTAATTGAGGATTCGTCAAACTCGTCATTTTAGATTGTGCTTAGATGCATTGATCGTATGCTGAATTTTGGCTCTATGATGTATGTATGACCCATGATGTATGTTTGACCCAGATATTTGAACTTTTTGTCTTGATTACTTTGGTCTCGGACTCAAAATATCCAACCAATTTAGCTTACTCCTCTGGGTTATCTTGCCCTTATTCTTTATTCATAACAATATAATTATCTTCTAAAGTATTGTTTTCTTCAAATTCCCCAATGAATTCAGAGTCTTAATCTTCTTATTGTTCACATTCCCAATTCTATTAGGAATTGGAGTATGAATCTTCGGCTTCTGGCTTTGGCTTTAGGAGCTTCACGAATGCTCTATCTATGGAATCCTCTATTATTTTATTGATTTTATTTTTAAAATTTTCAAAGATGGAGTTCATGATGTATGGGTATGATAAAATGTGAAAACTTCTAAAATAAATTATGTAAAATGTGTAAATTGTTAAATAATCAACATAGATCCATCTTAAACCCGGATCTATCAAGCACCCAGAGGGATCCAATTTCTTGAGGTGTAATTTTTTTTTTAAAATTTAAACTCAAGAAATTTGATCTCTCTTGGTTGATAGATCCGGGTTTAAGTTTTTATTTTAGAGACGAACATCGATTTTTTAACTACTTTTCATAATTTTTTATTTTATGAGCCGACATGATTTTTTTAATTATTTTGTTAGGAAGGAACATTACAATATCTCCCCCATACTGGGTTGTAGAGCAATTCGCTCCTCTTGGTGCAATAAGAAACAACTGCATTGCAACAAATTCCCTGCCATAAGGATAGCCAGGTCCATGGGGAAAACATCTACAACAAAAAGTGATATGGAGGATATGGTGTTGGAGATAAGCGCCAGAGCGCAAATCCATATCGCTATGTGGTGTTGACACATGGTAGCAGAATGAGAATTTTTTACTTAATGCATAGTTAATAAGTTTAAATCGCACACGGTGGGAGGGCAGTGCTCGGCGGCGTTGGAAATAAGTTTCAAAGCACAAATGGATAGGCTCGACGATGTTGGAAATAAGTACAAAGCTTTTGTGCTTTACAATGTTGACATGTGGCAGTGGAGCAGGAATGCATTCGCTACGAGGGATAGAAGTCTGGCTTGGATGCTGAAAATGACTTTTCAAAGTCTCAATGGCTAAAAAACTTGCCCCAAATATGACAGTGAGTTGGAAACTAGAATTCCTACAAAGGAGATAAGTCTCCAGTTCAAACACAACAACATCCACGATGCTTATTCTCATAATATGCCAAGCCATAGTTAATGAGGACTTTTACAAGTAAAAGAGATTTTGCAATGCATAGTAGCAATTCTACATTTCAAAAGAAAGAAGCCCTTCTTTGAGAAGAAACAATATCAACAAGACTACCAACAATAAGCCACTGCAAGAGATCAAATGTAAGTATCCATTCTTGTGGATAATTTGGCTTGTTACCAATTGCAATAATCAAAGAAGAAGATACAATGCTATTGGCAATCAAGAGCAAAACTAAGTTACAATGAAATGACCAAATTGGTTTGTTACATAGCAAGCGCGAAGTTAATCCAGGAACTTGTCACATTAAATTAATGCACTAACACAAATTCTTGAAATGTTGGTTGTAATTTTGTGCAACACAAATAGTTCTAAGAAGAACAATCCTAAGAAAATGATCATTTTAAAAAGTGCAATCCTTAAATGGTTGTTGTAGATTTTGGCTATGTATTTCCAAATGATCATTTTAAAAAGCGCAATCCTTAAATGGTTATTGTAGATTTTGGCTATGGATTTCCAAATGTTATATATTACACATACTATCTATATTTTCAAATTGAAAGACATTCATAAATTCACTCAAACATAACCTTTACTGTTGTTTTTGACGATTTTCTATAATCAAGAAAAACCCGTAAAATTTCAAAACATTCTATAAACAATATTGGAATGAACCAAAGAATAAAGACCTCAAAAAATGTCGCTAAAACTGAGATGAGATTTAAAAATCTTCTCAATATTTTTAGATTGATAAAAGTGAAGACAACCCACAACAAGTAAACATCCAAAATATTACGATCAACAATTAGGTGAACCCTTCACATGATCTATAATCAGATCTATATCACAACCAAGGTAATGGCGTTAACACTGAAAACATATATCATAATGAATCAAATCTATATCACAATCAAGGTAAAAGCGTTAATGAAAACATGTGTCATAATGAAGATTTCAGATTTTAAGTTTTATTTTTCTTTTATTTTGATGTAACAAGCCAAGATGGAAAGAGTGTAGTGAAATTTATGGTAGCATGGGGAACCACTAATTAACCAATGACATAAAAGTGAGATTAATCATTCCAATAGTTAGAATAGTTTCCTTAGTATATTGTATTAATCATTTGAATAGTTAGACCCTTAGTAGGAGATAGACCCATCTATGGCATTATATGTAAAGTATTCCATGCCTCATCTACTCTATTTTGATCGTAAATAACATTGACCAAACTATTGATTGTCATTTCATCTTGATCACATTTGTTTTCCATCATATAAAAGAGAAGCCTCATAGCTTTGTCCACCTCCCACAATGGCCATAGCACCTTATCATCATGTTATATGTATTTTTATTAGGAGAAAGACTCATTTGTCTCATTTTCTCAAATAGGCCCTTGGCTTCTCTAACATTGTCTAAAATTACAAGACCCTCTATACAAAGGCTAACAGAAACAACATCGAGAGCAATTCCTTTTCTCTTCACGTGCATAACTACATTATATGCTTCATAGAACTCACTTTCTTTAACATAGTAGTCCATGAAGATATCACAAGTGAATTTAGTGGCCTTGCATCCATGGGTATGCATTGCTTGCAAAATTTTATGTGCTTACTCCATTTTGTCATTGTTGAGAAGTCTGATTGTTTACAAATTTGGAGATCTACACTCCTCCCTTGCCTTATACAACACTCCAAATGCTTCATCAACTTTTCCTGCTACACAAAGAAAATTGATAATAGTGAAGGTACTAACACATCAACAATCCTTGAGGTTTGAAATGTTTGAGTAATGGTCCTTCTGTACATTATAGATTGTGAACTTAGGATTGGGTGGATGGATACATTGTAAGGTAATACTGAGCATTAATTGTTCATCAAATGTGTAGGGAAAGAAACATTGGATCATAAATGGACAAGATGTTAGGGATAGTGGAATGCCATTTATTGCAAGTCTTTTCCAATGATCAACCTCTTTGTTAGACATGATAGTCAATACTTCTATTGGTTACCCCAATGATGGGTGTAGTGTCCATTTGAAACATTGGGATATTTGAAAACACAAACACAATTCAATTCTAAAAAATTTAACACAATTATGATAGTCATTTTGTTGATCAAGATTGATGATAGATGGAGAAAAAGTTGGATAGTTAAAGATGTTTAAGAATTTGTAGAGTATATATGTCAAAACATTTGAATTTGTGTATTGGACATGATGTTTTGTATGGTAGACTTGTCAACCATGTACTTTGGTGCAGTTAAAGAAGCTTTCTAGACAATTGTGGGTCCAATCAATTTATGGACTTTTTAAAAAACTTGTTTTGAACATTGTTTGTTATTTTAATTTAAAAATTATATTGTTTATTAGTGCATTTTTTGTTGACTTGTTGAAGGCTCAATGATCATGTTCTATCTCCACTATTGGTACCTCCTCCACTACCAGTGTAATGAGGCTAGAATTATCTTTCCCCTTGAGCATCTCATTATACTCAAGAAGTTTAGTCGCCGCTCAACATAAAAGATGCACACATAAAAAGGGCTAAATGCTCTTAATGTTGCTACAACCACAAAATTTGCAGAACTGAATCACCTCAACACCCACCTTCTTTATTGCATATATAATCATCAACATACATTCGTTACATTAAAGAAACTCTCTAACTACCAAAACCATCAAGAATTCAAAAAGAGAACTATATGGGTAGGTTTAATTACATCATTCCAACATTCCCCCTTAATTACAACTGTTGAATGCTTCATCATCTACAACACCTATATTATGCCAATGAAAATAAAAACATCAATTAACAATGGCTTTGTGAATATATCATCCAATTAGTCTTTCGACTAACAGGTTTCTAAATATATATCACCATTGTTTACAAGCTATATAATAAAATTATATCCAATATCTATATGTAATATCCCTAGCATGGAAAATTACTCATTTTTGGCCAATTTCGAACCTTGGACTAGTGAAATCCCAAAATGTCCCAAATGCTCCCAAATGATTTCGAATTCTGTCTGGAAGGGCTTGAGGGGTCTTAGGACATCCTAATGCCTCTACTGGACACTTAGACACTTAAAGACATTCATGGCTCGCATTTATTAAGAAGGAATGAAAGGAGAAAATACTAGGGAATTCAATGTTAAAATCCCCCACTAGTCTTTGACCTTGTTGGCTTCCCAAACACTGTGCAACCCTCCCTAACTTATGAAAAAAGAAAAGGCATGAATAGAGGGCTTAATTGAAAACCAAAATGCAACATTAGTCAAGGTCTACAACTGATTATTGCACCCATCAATCAGAAAGTTTTAACACATATACATTGTTTGGAAGATGAAAACATTGGACATGAAAATTATTACATAAGCTTTAATCGAATGCTGAAGGGGCCTGCGTAAAGTAATTTTCTCATAAAAAATACATCATAGGATGCTCGAACAACTGCAATAACTTAGTGGAATTCTAATACAAAGCAGATATAAAACTACTCCAAAAGGTCCATATGAAAGTTGAGGGGAAACTAGGTTGAATTTGTGGTTTACTTGGAATGTTTACATGAAAGTCATAGGATTTCGAGCTATGGCACAAATTTTCAGCTCAATACAGTGTCATACATCAGATATCATAACAATGGAGTCCCACAATCATCCTCCACAAGTTGCATACAACTATGAGTGCGCTATCAACATTAGAAAATGGACATTGAGAGAAGATTGTGAGAAGAGATAGTGGAGAAAGACATAAGAGATGAAATCGAACTGTAGAGGGAATCGAACTTGCAACAAAACACCTTCATTAAGCTATGATAAGAGGTATGAATGGCCTCTCCTCCAACCAACTTGGACATTGATATTTCACCTTCGAAATTGGTTCAATATTAGAGAAGGTAAACACCCACCGTGCAATGCACAAGCTAAGCTCTCCAAGAGTGAAAAACAAAAATGATCCAAAAGCTACTCTCTTTCCTCATCCTCCTCTTTTATTAACTTCATTTGGACTCATGAGGTCGAATTCCCCTCCAAGACACTCACCCAACTTGAGTTAGTGGTTGATTCCTTCATGAGACACTTTTCCACCTCCATCTTGCACTCCTCTTTCCCCAATTCGAATTGGGAATCTTGGTTGAACATAACTCCCTCTATGCACCCTCTTGATGGCTATTTTTATCCCTGATATGTCATATTTGTCATAGGTCTGCCATCAGGTTTGAATTTGTCATAGATTCCTTCATATTATTGTCATAGATGCCATGGAATCTTGTTACAAGTGTCACAATTTGTCTATTATGCATCTTCCTCTTCACTAGGAGTTAATATTCCACTCCAATTCGACTCTCCATGATTCTTTCCATGAATATTTCCTCTTCATATACCCCAAGTACGTTAGCCTTCACCTTGAACTCGAATTTGTGTGAGAATGATGCCAAGTGTAGCGGGGAATGTTGCCACATTTGGGTCCATCAACCTCTCATGCGCCCTCATGATCCAGTGCCACTTCAGTTTACTCTTTATTATTGTTTAATTGGCCCATTTAATGTGAATTTGTAAGTCTATGGTCATTTTGGGTCTTGTAGATCCCTTATTCCAAATTTTGATGCTTCCACCCCAACCTAGGGAACTAGTAGGTTAGTGGAATTTTCCCTCCATGATAATTTATTTGGATGGGGACATTACAAAATTTGAATTGGGAATTTTCTCTTCATGTGACCCACCTTGTCCATTTGGCTCTAATTTTTCATTATTACTAACTTGGACATCATGCTTGGCAATTATTTGACCCTTAGCACCATTTTGAAAAAGGTATCATGAACATGGCCAAGTGGCTTAGGGCATTGTGATCGTGTTGTGATCCAATGCAAAATTTGGGGACATGAAAAATCCTTTCCTCCCAATATTGCTTCTCCTCAAGTAATATGGACCATATCCACAAAATTTTGAACCCAACCAATGGCTCCTCATCTCATGCAAGTGATGATATTATGTATGATGAAACATTTGTGTAATTTTCCACCAACTTCTGCAAGCTGCTTCACGAAATCCAAAACATAAATAGTTGAATCCAAAGATGATTCCCGGATCCCAAATGGTCCTCAAGAATACAAGGTGCAATATATATTCTCCTATTCAATGCATAAGAGTCACATGTAAGTCATCATACCACCCTGCAAGAAAACATAAGTCCATCAGAAAATATGTTTCCCATGGAGGAAACCATCACCATATACTATAAAGATGAACCCATGAGGAAAAGAAGAGGCTTGCTTCCTCAAGACAACCAACCAAAATGTGCTCCCAATGAGCTGCCAATGATCAACAATTCATAGGTCCCACTGCTTGCACACTCTCCTAGTGCACAATGTCATCAAGTACCAATCTATAAAGTATGGGATGCTAGGGTCCCAACACTTGTGCACCCATCAATACATAGTTTGAATACATACAAATCAGAATGTGGGATTCCCATGTCCCAATGCTTGTGCATTTCTATCATGCACAAGGTCTCCCAAAACAATACATGAAGGTACGAGGTGTACAATACCCTCCAAACTATTTCAACCAAATGTGGAATGCCAGGATCCCACTCTCTAATGAGCATCCTCCCAAACATTATAAGTACAAATGAAAGATCATCAAAGTACATAACAAAATCATACAAATGTACATCAAGGAGGTGCCTCATCAAAGATTCATGAAAGTGCTTGTACCTCCAAGTTTGTAAACCGCCATTTTCAAAGTGCATACAAGCATCAAGTGATCAATCAAATCTGCTCCAATGACATAGGTGAGGGTCCCATGTCCAAGAATGTTGCTCCAAGAAAATGTGGGAGGTGTCATAGAGTGTTTCCATGTGTGATTTCACCCAAACGTTGGATGAATAAACTCTCCCATCAAGTGAATTACATAGTGAGCAAGAAGAATAATGAGTATCATATATGGGCCATGGATATGTGTATTGTCAAGAAATAACAAAGGATGTTGCTGCCAATAAGAATGTGCTCCAATCATATATCTCTTCACCCAAGTATTGGATGAAGTTCCTCCAACATCAAATGAACTAAGCAAGGAGCAAGGAAAATCATGATTTTTCAAGTGACCTAAGTGAACATCATAGGTGCATCCATATGCATGAGAGTTATCAAATGATAGCAATGGATGCTGCTGAAAATACAAAGAAGAAGGTGCTATAGTCATCTCATAATCAAAAGGTGAGATAGGAGTTTCATACTCCTCATGTGGCACCATCAGAAAGAAACATTTCACCCATACTTCATTAGGATGAATGATGCAAAATGTGGAAGTGTAGGATGTAGGAGAATTAACCAACTCACCCAAATGATCAGAAAGTGCAAAAGTTTCATCATGTGAAGGATCCATAGGGGTAGGATCATCATCTCCCTCAAAAGTGTGAAACTTTCCTCATAGGTTGGTTCTAAAGGAGCGGAATCATGCACTTCTTCAAAAAGTGCATAACCATCATCAATAGGCAACTCAAGTCACTCTTCTACCACAACAAGTGCTTGGCTCTCATCAAGCTCATCTTCAAACACATCAAGCACATGCAAGTCACCATGTTTCTCATGATCCATCATGTCATGAGAATCCGCCAAGCAATCTACCATATGACAATTTGAAACATAGGAGGAAGAACAAGTATCTTGCAACTTCTCAAGAAGTTTCTCATTTTGAATTTTAAGCTTATGAATATCCTCATTATTCTTCAAGTATGACTCATGTAACCATTCATCAAGCTCAACCAAATTGATTCTATAAAAAAACAAGGACATGAAATTACCTTCGATGTTGCACATTGCTCTTTGAATCTTCTCCATGTCTGTAAGGAAGGATGGCTCCTCCAATGAAGAAGCTCTCCAACAAGAGTTTGAGACCAATTCTTGAGTGTCATGGAGTATGCTAAGGGCCTCATAGACATTCATTTTATTCATCTTCAAATACCCTTCAATGAAGTATGGTTCATGAGGGCGAACCTCCTCTTCATATTTTTTCTTGGGATCAACTTCACATGGAAGCTGAAGGGGTGACTAGGAAGTTGATCTTGGTTCATATTTTAATGCTACAAGGTCTTCTTATTTGTGCTAAATGGATTTGGTACTTGCAACAACCTCATAAAGGTTAATCTCTATGTCACCAATATAGAGGTATGAACATCCATTAGTAGGTGTGTCCATGCAATCTTGGTACACCTCAGTAGGCACCACATCATAGCATCCATAAGTATATGCTTCTACAGAACTTGAGCAACCATTAGTACTTACTCTATGATCCATGCTATCTGTGAGAGATGCCTCTAGATGATCCTCAATAGAATAGGTTATGGATTCATTATGTTGAAAACCCTCGGAAGTAAGGGTTTTGGTCTTGTATTTCCCAACACTAGTGGTGGTCTCCTCACCTCGCTCCTCCTTTTCACTCAAACATATATGATTTGATCTCCAAGGCTTTTTGCAAGAAGTGCATAAAACTTTATTCACTAAGTCTACTTATTCATTCCTGGGCCTATATCCAAACAGAGCATCCACAAAAAATTCAAAAGAAACTTTTGGGGATATAATATTATAGGCTTGATGTTGTTGGGGCAAGGTTTTACAAGTTTCCCTCCACCATGTTATTTCATTCAAAGGATCTTTCCTTGGTAGTGTGGTATCCATATATACATATTCATTGTACAAGATATCACAATAGTAACCATCATTTCTTCTTCCAAATGTGATCTGATGGGAGACAATTGTAGAAGGTACCTCCCAGCCATTTTATTCCTCATACTATCTGCAGTTCTCTTCATATTGCTCATCATAGTCATCACTATATTTATCATACTTTGAATATGAATAAGACATGGCTGCAATTTTATTCTTCAATGGATGACCCAGTGCACAAATGCAAGGGCCATGCTCTGATACCACTGCAATATCCCTACCATGGAAAATTACTCATTTTTGTCCAATTTTGAACCTTGGACTAGTGAAACCCCAAACTATCCCAAATGCTCTTAAATGCCTTCGAATTCTATCTAGAAGGGCTTGAGGGGTCTCAGGACATCCTAATGCAACTATTGTACACTCATACACTTATTAAAGACATTCATGGCTCGCATTTATAAAAAAGGAATGAAAGGAGAAAATACTAGGGAATTCAATGTTAAAATCCCCCACTAGTCTTTGACCTTTTTGGATTCCCAAACACTGTACGAAAATACCTAATTTATGAACAGAGACTTGGAATGGATAGAGGTATTCATTGATAACAAAAATACAACATTAGTTAAGTTCTTCAACTGATTATTGCAACCCTGAATCATAAAGTTGTAACACATATACATTGTTTGGAAGATGAAAACATTGGACATGGAAATTATTGCATAAAATTTAATCAAATTCCCTAGGGGCCTGCATTAAGTAATTTTCTCATCAATAGTACATCATAGGATTCTTGAATAGCTACAAAAACTCAGTGTAGGTCTGATACAAATTAATGGATATAAAACTACTCCAAAATTTCCATATGAAAGTTGAGGGGAAACTAGGTTGAATTAGTGGTTTGCTTGGAATGTTTACATGAAAGGCATAGGATTTCGAGCTATGGCTCAAACATACAGATCAATACAATGTCATAAATATGATCTCATAACAATGGAGTCACAAAATCATCCTCCACAATTTTCATACAACTATGAGTGTGCCATCAACATTAGAACATGGACATTGAGAGAAGATTGTGAGAAGAATAGTGGAGAAAGACATAAGAGATGAACTCGAACTGTAGAGGGACGCGAACCTACAAAAAAAAAACCTTCAGTAAGCTTTGATAACAGGTCTGAATGGCCTCTCCTCCAACCAACTTGGACATGTATATTTCACCTTCAAAATTGGTTCAATAGCAAGGAAGGTAAACACCCACCGTGCAATGGACAAGCTAAGCTCTCCAAGAGTGGAAAACAAAAATGATACAAAATATGCTCTCTTTCCTCATCCTCCTATTTTATTAAATTCATGTGGACTCATGAGGTCGAATTCCCCTCCAAGACACTCATCCAACTTGAGTAGATTCCTTCATGAGACACTTGTCCACCTCCATCTTGCACTCTTCTTTCCCCAATTCGAATTGGGAATCTTGGCTGACCATAACTCCCTCTATGTTCCCTCTTGATTGCTATTTTTATCCTTAACATGTCATATTTGTCATAGGTCTACCATCATATCTAAATTTGTCATATTTGTCATAGATTCCTTCATTATTGTTGCCATATATGCCATGGAATCTTGTTACAAGTGTCACAATTTGTCTATTATGCCTCTTCCTCTTCATTGGGAGTTAATCTTCCACTCCAATTCGACTCTCCATGATTCTTTCCATGAATATTTCCTCTTCATCTACCCCAAGTACGTTACCCTTCACCTTGAACTCGAATTTGTGTGAAAATGATGCCAAGTGCAGTGGGGAATCTTGGCACATGTGTGTCCCACAACCTATTATGTTCCCTCATTATCCAATGCCACCTCATTTTCCTCTTTATTATTGTTTATTTGTACCATTTAATGTGAATTTGTAAGTCTAAGGTCATTTTGGGTCTTGCATATCCCTTATTCCAAATTTTGATGCTTCCACACCAACCTAGGGAACTAGTAGGTTAGTGGAAATTTTTCTCCATGATAATTTATTTGGATGGGGACATTACAAACTTTGAATTGGGAATTTTCCCTTCATGTGACCCACCTTGTCCATTTGGCTCTAATTTTGAATTATTACTAACTTGGACATCATGCTTGGAAATTATTTGACCCTTAGCACCAATTTGACAAACTATCATGAACATGGCCAAGTGGCTTAGGCCATTGTGATCCAATGCAAAATTTGGGGACATGACAAATCCTACCCTCCAAATATTGCTTGTCCTCAAGCAATATGGACCATATCCAAAAATATTTGAACCCAACCAATGGATTCTCATCTCATGCAAGTGATGATATGTATGATGAAACATTTGTGTACTTTTCCACCAACTTCTGCAAGCTGCTTCATGAACTCCAAAACAGAAATTGTTGAATCCAAAGATGATCCCCATATCTGAAATGATCCTCAAGAATACAAGGTGAAATATATATTCTCCTATGCAATGCATAAGAGTCACATGGAAGTCATCATAACACCCTGCAAGAAAAACATAAGTCCATCCAAAGATATGTTTCCCATGGAGGAAACCATCACCATTTGCTGTAAAGATGAACCCATGGGGAAAAGAAGAGGCTTGATTCCTCAAGACAACCAACCAAAATGTGCTCCCAATGAGATTCCAATGATCAACAATTCTTGGGTCCCACTTCTTGCACACTCTCCTAATGCACAATGTCATCAAGTACAAATCTATAAAGTATGGGATTCTAGGGTTCCAAAACTTGTGCACCCCATCAATACATAGTTTGAATACATACAAATAAGAATGTGGGATGCCCATCTTCCAATGCTTGTGCATTTCTATCATGCACAAGGTCTCCCAAAAAAATACATGAAGGTAGGAGGTGTACAATACCCTCCAAACTATTTCAACCAAATGTGGAATGCTAGGATCTCACTCTCTAATGAGAATCCTCCTAAACATCATAATTAGAAAATATAGACAATCAAATTACATAACAACATCATACAAATGTACATCAAGGAGGTGCCTCATCAAAGAACCATGAAAGTACTTGTACCTCCAAGTAAGTAGACCACCATTTTCTAAGTGCTTACAAGCATCAAGTGACTAATCAAATCTACTCCAATGACATAAGTGAGGGTCCCATGTCCAAGAAAGCTGCTCCAAGAAAGTGTGGGAGGTTTCATAGAGTGTTTCCATGTGTGATTTTACCCAAACGTTGGATGAAGAAACCATCCCATCAAGTTAATTACAAAGTGAGAAAGAAGAAGAATGAGTATCATATATGCATCCATGAATATGTGTATCATCAAGAAATAAAAAATGATGTTGCTGCCAATAAGAATGTGCTCCAATCATATACCTATTCACCCAAGTATTGGATGAATTTCCTCCAACATCAAATTAACTTAGCAAGGAGCAAGGAAAATCATGATTCTTCAAGTGACCCAAGTGAACATCATAGGTGCATCCATGTATGTGAGAGATACCAAACAAGAGCAATGGATGCTTCTGAAAATGGAAATAAGAAGGTTCTCTAGTCATGTCATCATCAAAAGGAGAGATAGGAGTTTCATACTCCTCTTGTGGCACCATCGGAAAGAAACCTTTCACCCATACTTCATTAGGATGAATGCTGCAAAATGTGGAAGTGTAGGATGTAGGAGAATGAACCAACTCACCCAAATGATCAGAAAGTGCATAAGTTTCATCATGTGAAGGCTGCATAGGGGTAGGATCATGCACCTCCCTCAAAAGTGTGAAACTTTCCTCATAGGTTGGTTCCAAGGTAGTGGAATGATAAACTTATTCAAAAAATGCATAACCATCATGAAGAGCAAACTCAAGTCCCTCTTCCACCACAACAAGTGATTGGATCTCATCAATCTCATCTTCAAACACATCAATCACATGCAAGTCGCCATGTTTCTCATGATCCATCATGTCATGAGAACCCTCCAAGCAGTCTACCATATGAAAATTTGAAACATAGGAGGAAGAACAAGTATCTTGCAACCTCTCAAGAAGTTGCTCATTTTGAATTTTGAGCTCATAAATATCCTCATTATTCTTCAAGTATGCCTCATGTAACCATTCATTAATCTCAACCAAATTGCTTCTATCAAAAAACAAGGACATGAAATTACCTTCGATGTTGCACATTGCTCTTTGAATCTTCTCCATGTCTTCAAGGAAGGATGGATCCTCCAATGAAGAAGCTCTCCAACAAGAGTTTTACACCAATGCTTGAGTGTCATGGAGTATGCTAAGGGCCTCCTATATCTTCCTTTAATTCATCTTCAAATACCATTAAATGAAGGATGGTTCATGAGAGAAAACCTCGTCTTCATATTTTTTCTTGGGATCAACTTCACATGGAAGCTCAAGCGGTGACTGGGAAGCTGATATTGGTTTATATTTTGCTGCTACAAGGTCTTCTTCTTCGTGATCAATGGAGTTGGGACTTGCAGAAAACTTATCAAGGCTAATCTTTATGTCGACAATATAGAGGGATGGACATCCATTAGTAGGTGTCTCCATGCAATCTTGGTACCCCCTTAGTAGGCACCACATCATAACATCCATCAGTATATGCTTCTACAGAACTTGAGAAACCATCAGTAGTTACTCCCTTATCGATGTTCTCTATGAGAGATGCCTCTAGATGATCCTCAATAGAATAGGTGATGTATTCATTATGTTGAAAACCCTCGGCAGTAAGGGTTGTGATCTTGTCTTTCCCAACACTAGTGGTGGTCTCCTCATCTCGCTCCTCCTTTTCACTCAAACATATATGATTTGCTCTCCAAGGTTTTTTGCAAGAAGGGAATAGACCTTTCTTCACTAACTCCACTTATTCATTCTTAGGCCTATATCCAAACAAAGCATCCACAAAAAATTCGGAAGAAACTTTTGGGGATATAATATTCTAGGCTTGATATTGTTGGGGCAGGGTTTATCAAGTTTCCCTCCACCATGCTATTTCCTTCGAAGGATATTTCTTTGGTGGTGTGGTATCCCTATCTACATATTCAATGTACAAGACATCACAATATTAACCATCATTTCTTCTTCCAAATGTGATCCGATGGGAGATACTTGTAGAAGGTACCTCCTGGACATTTTCTTCCTCATACTGTTTGCGATATTCTTCATATTGCTCATCATAGTCATAATTATACTTCTCATACTCTAAATCTAAATAAGACATGGCTGCAATTTTATTCTTCAATGGATAACCCAATTCACAAGTGCAAGGACCATGCTCTGATACCACTGTAATATCCCTACCATGGAAAATTACTCATTTTTGGCCAATTTTAAACCTTGGACTAGTGAAACCCCAAACTATCCAAAATGCTCCCAAATGATTTCAAATTATATCTACAAGGGCTTGAGGTGTATTATGAATTCCTAATGTAGCTACTGGACACTCAGACACTTATTAAATACATTTATGACTTGCATTTATCAAGAAGGAATGAAAGGAGAAAATATGAGGGAATTCAATGTTAATATCCCCACTAGTCTTTGACCTTTTTGGATTCCCAAAAAATGTACGACCCTCTCTAATTTCTGAACAAAGACTTGGCATGGATAGAGGGATTCATTGAAAACCAAAATGCAGCATTAGTTAAGGTCTACAACTGATTATTGCACCCCTCAATCAGAATGTTGTAACACATAAACATTGTTTGGAAGATGAAAACATTGGACATGAAAATTATTGCATAAACTTTAATAAAATTCCCAAGAGGCACGAATAAAGTAATTTGATCATCAACAATACATCATAGGCTGCTCGAACAGCTTAAAAAACTCATTGGAAGTTTGATACAAAAAAGATATAAAACTACTCCAAAAACTCGATATGAAATTTGAGGGGAAACTAGGTCGAATTAGTGGTTTGCTTGGAATGTTTACATGAACGACATGATTTCGAGCTATGGATAAAATGTGCAGCTCAATACAGTGTAATACATTGGATATCATAAAAATCGAGTCACAAAGTCATCCTCCACAAATTTCATACAACTATGAGTGCGCCATCAACATTAAGGCATGGACATTGAGATAAGATTGTGAGAAGAGATAGTCGAGAAAGACATAAGAGATGAACTCGAATTGTAGAGGGACTCGAACCTGAAAAAACACCTTCATTAAGATCTGATAATAGGTTTGAATGGCCTCTCCTCCAACCAACTTGGACAGGGATATTTCACCTTAATAATTGGTTCAATAGCAGGGAAGGTAAACACCCACCGTGCAATGGACAAGCTAAGCTCTCCAAGAGTGAAAAACAAAAATGATCCAAAAGTTGTTCTCTTTCCTCATCCTCCTCTTTTATTAACTTAATGTGGAATCATGAGGTCGAATTCCCTTCCAAGACACTCACCCAACTGGATTTAGTGGTTGATTCATTCATGATACACTTATCCACCTCCATCGTGCACTCCTCTTTCCCCAATTCGAATTGGGAATCTTGGATGACCATAACTCCCTCTATGCACCCTCTTGATGGATATTTTTAGCCCTGATATGCCAGATTTGTCATAGGTCTGCCATCAGGTCTGAATTTGTCATATTTTTCATAGATTCCTTCATTATGGTTGTCATAGATGCCATGGAATCTTGTTACAAGTGTCGCAATTTTTCTTCTATGCCTCTTCCTCTTCATTGGGAGTTAATATTCCACTCCAATTCGACTATCCATGATTTTTTCCATGAATATTGCCTCTTCATCTACCCCAAGTACGTTAACCTTCACCTTGAACTCAAACTTGTGTGAGAATGATGCCAAGTGTAGTGGGGAATCTTGCCACATGTGGGTCCCAATTCCTCTTATATGCCCTCATGATCCAATTCCACCTCATTTTCCTCGTTATTATTGTTTATTTGGCCATTTAATGTGAATTTGTAAGTCTAAGGTCATTTTGGGTATTGTAGCTCCCTTATTCCAAATTTTGATGCTTCCACCCCAACCTAGGGAACTGGTAGGTTAGTGGAATTTTTCCTCCATGATAATTTGTTTGGATGGGGATATTACAAACTTTGAATTGGGAATTTGCTCTTCATGTGACCCACCTTGTCCATTTGGATCTAATTTTGTATTATTACTAAATTGGACATCATGCTTGGCAATTATTTGACCCTTAGCACCAATTTGACAAACTATCATGAACATGGCCAAGTGGCTGAGGGCCCCAGGGATAATTTTAAGGACCCATGCTTATTTAAAAGTGTATAAACCTTGGCGAATCTTACCAATTCTCAAAATGTCAAATATAAAATATTTGGCGATATTTTTCTAAAATTAATTCAATTTCTAAGGATTTTATATAGTTTATATAATATTTTGGCGATTTTTAGAGTGAAAAACGTTTACCCCATCAAAATTGGGCGAAATGGGGCTTTAAAAAATGCAAATTGGCGAATCTTTTTTTGGAAAAAAACATGGAAAAATAGCCCATGGGATAAATTTCGCCCCTAAAATTATTCTTGGCTGAGGCCATTGTAATCCAATGCAAAATTTGTGGACATGACACTATACACTTTCTTTTATGGTGAAAAACATGATTCTTGGACAACGATATGGATGAGTTTTCACCATAAACTGGAGTTGGTCCTTTATGTATTTATTGAAGATCACCGAGAACTCTGCATAACCATACTACTTAACAAGTTGGTGGTGTTGTTGCGACATACTCGGCTTTTGCCAATGAGAGTGTCACAATGGGATAAATCTTGGATGCCCATGAAATTACCACTGAACCAAAAAGAAAGACATACCTTGAGGTACTCTTTCTATCATATAGGTGTTGGGTTCTAGAAATGCCCCTTTGTGCTCACTTTCATTGAGATCCTTTTCCCTGTTTTTCCCTATTATTGTAACCAAAGTCATTATCTTTATAAGGAAAAGCATGGATTCAAACATGTATAATTCATTATTTCTTTGTTGTATTTAATGCTTAAAGATTACTTGTGATTATGGGTTTAATTCCTAATTGTGTTGAATTGTGAAGGATCGATGGAAGTAATAAAGTTCAGGTGTATCAGCTTTCCGAGACACGTAGACAAAGGAGTATGTGGCTATTAGTCATGCTTTTCTGGGCTCTAGTTCATCTTGTTACAAGAATGGCTCGAGCATCTATCCACGTGGCCTGCTAAGACTCGTTTTCTATCAGATCAGTTGGACTGTAAAGAGCATTAACGCCTATGAAACGAATTTTGTCCCAATTGTAATTATGAACATAATTGTTTCTATTTTCAACCTGTTGATTTGACAGCCTGAGGATCTTCGATCTTCATGGTTGCCCGAATTAAGATGACCTGGATTGTCTTATCTAGTATATATAGAAAGACGAGAGGGTTTAGAAGGTTAGGCTTATTTTTCTGAGAATAATTGTAACAGGAGTGGGGAGTTTTTGTAATTGAACTTGTCCATTAATGAAAGAGGCATTTTTTTCCTGATTCATTATCTGCTGAGTTGATCTGGTAGCCTTCAACGACATCTCTGTTGGAAGGCCAGGGCCTGCCTTCTAATTAGTTAGTTGTTTAATTCTTTTATTTTGTTTGGTGTGGATTTGCTAGTTAGATTTCATTGTTCAAACAGTTAAATACTAAGCATATGATTTCTTAATTTCCGATTCTTCTTTGCTGAAACAGTGTGAGTAATTAGAATAGGATTTCCCATTTATGGCTTTTCTTGATTGCTGAAACAGTTGACTGAGTAATGTGTGGTTTCTTATTGGAAGTGTGTTATTTATTATACTGATACAGTTGTGCTCTGCTACTGCATATCATTGCATGCTTCATTCCTTTCATGAATGGTTGAACTAGTAAAAAGTATAGAAGAACAAAGTAGAAAGAAGATTGATCTCCTTCATGGTTGAATATTGCAATTCTGGATTGAACCTCTTTTATAATGTTGATTTAGGATATAACTTCTTGCAAAAGCACGTTTATTAATTTATTCTTGAAGCAGTTAATTCCAGAACCGATACTGTAGAGGGATTGTAACCTTCTTAATATTGAATAGATAATTTAGTAGTTGGAGTTGGATTGAGCAGTAAGTAGAGCATAGAATTATCACTTAGATAGGTTGGGTAACTTCTAATTGATTCATCAGTTACTGAAATGTTTAAGCATATATTTTGCTTGATTACCTTTGAAATAATCAGACTTCCCTGGGTTGATAATTTATATTGAGCGCTTTGTTTATTAACTTCAAATTAATAGGCAATTATAGTGACC
Source organism: Larix kaempferi (assembly GCA_027924585.1). NCBI lineage: Eukaryota > Viridiplantae > Streptophyta > Pinopsida > Pinales > Pinaceae > Larix > Larix kaempferi. The sequence continues at coordinate 2,143,628 of BSBM01000590.1, forward strand.
AACATTTTGGCGCTGTTGCCGAGGAAGGTAATTGGTAGACATAGATTGTAGCTGATTAGTTTTTTTTCTTTAGCCATCTTGATTTTTGGGGTTGCAGGGACGATAAGACGTAGTGAAGAGCTGCACATCCTTCAACATACCAAACGGGTTCCTACCCCAAAATCAAGGTATGATTATTTAAGCTTGCATGAATACAAGAAGAAAATAACATGAAACCCCCAAAAGCACTAACTTTGTAGGTGGAAGAGGTCGTGGCAGTAACCAAGGTCTAGGAAGAGCAACATTTATTGACGAATTAATTTCCAAAGCTGATTCCTTGACCAGATTACCATGAACATATTCAGGAAGAGGAAGCCATATTCTCCCTAAGCTTGAATCATCAGTATCAACCGTGGAGAAGGTAACGGAAATTTCCACTCCTAATTCTGAGAAGCATCCTCCAGAAGAGAAGGGAAGTGCTATGGGTATAAGGAAGGCAGAGGAATTTTATCGATTTAACGGGAAGGAAGTCACTAAGGAAAAGTGGCTGGAACATCGCCAGGACTTCGAGGAAGAAAGAAGAATAAAGGAGCAAGAGGATAAGGAATAAATGAACAACGAAGATAATGGAGAACGTAGAGAGTGTCCTAATGATCATGAAGAAGCGATGGGGGAAAATGGAAATAATCTGCATGGAGAAACAATTGCTGAACTTGAATTCCCCATTCGATAGACGCTTGGGGTGGCCCCTATAAAGAACATTTCGCCCTCGGTATTGCCTAATTTTTATGGTAAGTCCACTGAGGACCCAGACGAGTTCCTTTTTGAGTTTGACATTCTCTGTCGAAGTTATGACTACACTTCCAGTGAAAAAATGTTAAAACTATTTCCTGGCACCTTAAAGGGAAATGCCCTACGTTGGTTGATGAGTTTGGGTGGTGAGACTATTATAGCATGGGACCAAATGAAACAAGTCTTCCTTTCTAAATATCAAGATTATTGCAGAACCAATGATAGAAGGGAAGAACTGTTCAAAATGGTTCAGAAAGAGGATGAGAGTTTGGAAGATTTTGTGGAGATACTCTTGTATAATTTGCAACGATCTGGCCATGTTGACATTGGAAGAGATGTCCTTAAAATCATATTATTGTGAGGAATGAGAGAAGACTGTCTGGATATGCTCAACCTTTTAGGGAAAGGGGATATCTCAAGAGAACCTTTCGACCATATTGTAGATTTGTGTCAAAGATACTCTAGGGGATCTTTCAGAACCAACACAAGAGACTGAGATGTCCTTACAAGGGCACAAAAGTCGGCTAGTGGTGGAGCTACACGAGCATAAATAGGTAATCTTCTCGAAAAATTCAAAACTGATATGATGAGTTCTATTTCCTCACAATTGGATGTTCTAAAAGCAAAGCAGAGCCAGGCAGAGGAAGATTTGGAACTGGGCATATTTTGTGCTAAATGCAGAAAGAGGCATCCATTAAGGGAATGCCCACTTGACAAGGTAGGGGTGTGTGGTCTGTGTGATTTGTATCACAACACTAAGGAGTGCCCTTCATTTCCAAAAGCTAAGGCAGTTTTCCAAGCATCTAATGGGGATGTGGAACAAGCTTACTTTATCTCACAAAAGAATCCTTGGCAACCTCATGCTCCAGGTATGAATCTAGATCCCACATATTTGATTTACTGGAATAATATGAATAATCAATTTCCTCCACAATACTCTTATCCTAATATCCAGTGGCAACCATCTACTCAATCTCCAATGCAATATACTACTCCCTGGATGTCATGGGAACCTCAGTCAAATCAACAAACCCATTGGTCTCTAGGGTGGAGAAATCCTTATCCAGGGAATCAATTCCCTCATAACCAATTTCCTCACCAACAATATCAACAACCACAGCTGAAACTCCCTACTAATGCAACACCAATTAACGCACCACTACGACCTGAACTTCCTGCTCATCCCAATCCTAACCCTAATAATAAGGCAGTGCAACAATTTGAAACAACAAACATGCCAACTTATTCTATCACCCCCATCCCCTATAATGAATTACATTTATGATCCGGGAGGGTGGTAGAGCCTATTGTCATTGAGCATGTTCCATCCCCTGTGACTGAAGAAGGAACAAATAAACAAGTGAAGAGCCCAATCAGCGCAACAATTCCCATCATTGAGAATGCTGAAACACTTGTTGAAACACCGTCTGAAACACCAGCTGAAACATACATTGAAGATATCCTTGTAAGAATTCCAAGAATTCCTCCATACCCTGAGCGATTAGCTCTACAAAAAGCACCATAGCAACCATGTTTTAACCTTCTCGGGGAATTGAAAAACCTTTACGTTAAAATTCCACTATTGCAAGCCCTGCATGATGTACCCATTTATGCAAAGAGTGTTAGAGATATGTGTGTGAAGAAATTAGGAAGGAAACCGAAAGACCCTCTTACAGTTCATGTGGTTGGGAAATTGTCTAAGTTAATGATGGGAAAGGTTTCCATGGATAAATATGACGATCCAAGCAATCCTACCATTAAAGTGCATATTGGGTATATTGAAATTCCCAATGTTTTAGTTGATTTAGGGGCAACAATAAATGTAATGACCATTGAAACCGTAAAGAAGTTGGGGCTTACCAATCTTAGACCAACCCCCACAATGCTAGAACTGGCTGATAGATCCACAATCAGACCTGAGGGGATTTTAGATGACCTAGTGGTTTCTGTTGATTCATGGGAATACCCTGCATAATTTCTCATATTACAGCCCAAATCTCAGTTGGGGGGACATCCACTTATTCTAGGAAGGCCCTGGTTGCCTACAACATATGCATACATTAGCTGTATATCAGGATCCATGACAATATCTGATGGGACCGATACTAAAAAGCTGACCCTATATCCTCCAACGAAACCAAGTTTAGATGTTGAAACTCCATTATGGGTAGATCTGGAAGAAGAAGAAAGCGCATAGCCTCTTCTTACTATATGGAGGGCTTTGAATTTCAAAAATGAAAATGAGGATGACATCATCAACAGTTTCATTAGTGAGCCAACGACGGTTTCCAGACAGGCATATCAGATCTTGGATAGCGCCTTGAGTAAGAAGAACTTACCGAGGAGGTCCCAGCTAAAAGTGCCGAAATTGTTCCTATAATTGAAAATTCAAAGAGTATTCCAATAGAGATTGAGCCTAGAAAAACCTTGAATATCAATCCCAATCTCACACCTAATGAACTAAAACACCTGACTACACTACTGAAACAACATAAGGGAGCCTTTGCATGGGAGTACACTGACATGGGAGGTATCCCCTCTGAGTTGGGTACTCATCACATTTAAATTAAGAATGATTGCTGGCCCATATGCCAACCCCAGCGCAGAATGAATCCAAATCTAAGAGAAATTGTGAAGGAGGAAATTCAAAATCTTTTAAAGGCATGATTTATTTACCCGATTTTAGACAGTGAGTGGGTTTCCCCATTAGTAATTGTACCGAAGAAAAATGGTAAATGACGTGTCTATGTGGACTATCGGGAATTGAACAAGGCCACACAAAAATACCATTTTCCTTTGCCATTTATTGATCAGGTCCTTGATACCCTGTCTCGTAAAAAATTATTTTCCTTTCTAGATGGATTTAGTGGGTATAACTAGATTCAGATCGCCCTTGAAGACCAAGATAAGACCACCTTCACATGTCCATGGGGCACTTTTTCATATAGGGTTCTTCCTTTCGGATTATGTAATGCACCAACTACATTCCAATGAGTTGTAATTGGAATTTTCTCCAAAATGGTTAATGACTGTATGGAAATTTTTATGGATGTCTTCACTCCTTACGGTAGTAGTTTCGATGAGGCTTTGAAAATATTGGAAAAGGTCTTAGAACGCTGTGATCAGACTCACCTATCTGTCATTATTTGAAAATGTCATATGTTGATGAGTGAAGCTGGTGTAGTCCTATGGCATTTTATCTCTGCTGCAGAAATCCAAGTGGACCCTGCTAAAATAAAGGTAATTGTGAACATCCCTGTTCCTGGGACACAGAAAGAGGTACGTATTTTTCTTGGACATGCTGGTTATTATAGACATTTCATTTAAATTTTTTCTAAACTAGCATCTCCTCTATTTACCTTACTGATGAAGGATGAACAATTCAATTGGACAGACTGGGAGGGATATACCCAAGGATGTCACTGGCTGATAGTCCCGCCCATGGGGAAGACTCGCGAATGTGGCGACTGGACTGCCCCACCTGTTCCTGAGCTTCGCCTACCATCGCAGTGGACGACCGAAGTATCCTCTTACTCTGCGGGGACTCAGAGTGCTAACCCCCCCGTCGCTTCTTAACGATGACTGATGCTCCCACCGGCATATTTGCAACTTCTGCTCCAAGATCAACAGCTCCGGATGACACAAATTATTGCTCAACAACCACCGGGATGAAGGGAGACTCCACTTCACTGCTAATCTCGTCTGTCTCTAGTTCGACTGGCATACCTCGTAGCACTTTGTTATATGTTTACCAGAACCTTGCTAAACTCACGACTGCACTCTGCAACAACACTGCACAACTGATTTCTCGGTGTCTTCCGATCGACGTCCACTCATTCTTATAGCTTCCATCCCAAGCCTCCATAATCATGACTAAATCCTGCATTAACTCAACTGAATTTCGACATTAATTACCAAAATCCGCCGTCGATCCTTCCCGCCGATCGGTCGGATCCGTCATTAATGTCCATCATTCGAACAAGCGCCGTTAATTAAATGTCTGAGCTTTTGGAATTTATTTTTGATTTGACCCAGTTGTAACACTTCTAGTTGTTGCGGGCTGCTCTTCACTTGTGACACAAGCCCTCCTGCTTACGCATTTATTTCTCTGTCGGTGCGCCATCCTGCCACCGATCATCCTGCAACACACACATTTTTTTTTTGTTATGCTACTCAGGCATCACGCTGTTCCAAGCCCGACTGATAGGGCTTCAACCTATGACCATTCACTAGTTTTGGGACCATTACCTCGTCCAGTTGCTGCAACTGAACCGTGCCCCCTAAAGTAATACTACTGATGCGATACGGACCAAGCCAATGCATCTACAACTTCCCTGGATGTTTCGTAAACTTGCTGTCGTACAACAGCACCAAGTCGCCCTGCTGAAACTGTTTTTTTTTATGTGTCGATCATGCCATGCCTTCTGGCGATCCTTCTCTACCCCCTGGTGGAACCCAACAATGAAATGATCTTCCTCCAACTTCACTAACTTCTCTAGACGTTCATCTAGTGCCGCTGCATCATCCAGGCCTATTGCAGCCGCGATGCGCAGACTTGGGACAATATACTCCATGGGCATAATTGCTTCTTTTCCATATACGAACTTGAATGGTGTTTGACCTGTCATTCTTTTACACGTGGTGCGATAGGCCCACAACACCGTTGGGATTTTCAGATCCCACTCGTCGCGGTTCGTATTGCACACCTTTGTCAGCGCATGCTCCAATACCTTGTTGAAGGCTTCCACCGTTCCATTTGCTTGTGGATGATATGGTGTACTCTTTTTGTGCTGTATCTGCAGTTCCTTCGTTAATGCACTGATGGTGCGATTGAGAAAGTGGCTTCCCTGGTCACTCAGCAGTATCTTGGGGCAGCCAAAGTGAGTGATGATGTTATCAAACAAGAATCACGCCACCGTTGCTGTGGAAAAATCAACTACTGGTGCCGCCTCTGCCCATCGAGTTAAATACTCTGTCACTGTGATAATGTAGCACGCACTCATGCGATTCCCTGGTGGATTGATCGGTCCTACAAAATCCACTAACCATTTGTCGAACGACTGCAATGTCAACTGAGGCATAAGTGGCATCTCATCGCATCGGGATGGTTTTCCAGTTCACTAACAGACATCACAGGACCGCGCATAGTCTGTCGCATCATTATACAGTGTGGGCCACCACAGCCCGACACATAGCACTTCCTAAGCAGTCACCCTACCTCCATAGTGTCCTCCGGCTACTCCTCCATGCGCTTCCGCTAATATCTGCGCTTGCTCATGTGGCAAGACACATCTGCACAATACCTCATCGGCACCCATTTTGTATAACTCTCCTGTGATTAGCTAGAAGTCTGCAGCCTTGACTACCAACTGCTTCTTCTTACTGGTGGTGAACTCGTTTGGCACAGTACCTGTTGTCAAAAACTAAATGATTTCTGCAAAGTAGCCATCTACAAACTCAACCCGAAATAGTTGAGCATCCGGTAAACCATCTTCAATGTTGGTTGGCTCCTCTCCTGTATCGATCCGCGAGAGATGATCAGGACCGGCATTCAACCGGCCTGGCTTCACAATGACTTCAAAATCAAACTCCTGAAAAATAAGTAGCCATCAACATATCTTACCCCCCAACACAGGCTTATTGACTAGGTATTTTAATGCAGAATGATCTGTGAAAATTTTGAAATGGCCTCCCAATAAATAGTGGCGAAACTTCTGTAACGTGTAAACCATGGCCAGACCTTCCCTCTCCGTAGTAGTGTAGTTTCTTTCTGCAGATGACAAATTTCGGCTAGGAAAAGCAATGGGGTGATCAAAATATCCCTCTCCAGGTTGGGCCAATACCACTCCCAGCGCGATCGATGAGGCATCAACATGAACATGGAATTCCTTACTCCAGTCCGGAAATACCAATATCGGCGCCGAAGCCATCTTCGTTTTTAGTGTCTCAAATCTATCATGGCATTTCATGCTCCACTGAATTGCCACATCCTTCTTCAACAACTTCTCCATAGGGGTGGTTATCGCAGCATAACCCCTTATGAACTTGCGATAATACCCTATGTGTCCCAGCGTCGCCTGTAATTTCTTAACAGTCGTCAGCGGTGTCAAACTCAGAATAAGCACAATCTTTGCTGGGTCGACCAACAATCCTTGCTTACACACAATATGACCCAACAGTATGCCAAACGGTGCATAGAAGATACACTTCATTAAGTTCAATGATATCTGATGCTGCCAGCATCACTCCAACATCAATCGTAGATTCGCTAGATGATCACAGACCAAACCATAAACCGTCCAATCGTCCATGTATACCTGTAAAAATTTCTGAATGAAGTCTTTGAATGCAGCAACGACAACCCGTGAAAATATCACAGGTGCGTTCTTCAAACCAAACGACATTACAGTGTATTGAAAGCAGCCCCATTCAGTAACGGAAGTTATCTTATGGCGATCTTCTTTGGCAATGCGGATTTGATGATAGCCAAAGAACCCGTCTGTGAAGGAGTACATCTCCTGGCCACCCACACCTTCAAGCACTTCATCAGTAATGGAGTGGGGAACGGATCATGCAAACATGCATCATTTAGCTTCATGAGGTCAACGCAAATGCGCACTTCACCAGTCTTCTTATTCTGCACCACCATAGGACTAATCCATTCCAACTCCTCAATTGGTTCAATAATACCAGTGTCCAACATGCGATCCAGTTCAGCCTTGACCCTCTCCTTATGTCGCGGATTCAATCGATAAGGTCGCTACCGGATCGGCTTAGCATCTGGTTTTAATGGAATATTCATTTCTCCTAAGTCGCCCAGAATCCCCTTCATGTCAGAAAACTTGGTAGGAAATATGTCCTGAAACTCATGGAGCAAATCAGTGACCTTGCTTATCAGCTCATCATCCCAATAATCCCCGACATTTGAGAACTTCGGAGTGTCCTCTGTCCCAATGTTAATCTTGCGGATCTTCAGCGGTTGAATGATCGGGTCGCTGGGTGCATCAAGTGGTACCACAACACGACTTCCTTCTGATTCTGGGATATTCACATTCTGCGGATCGTCACCATCTTCTGGCCCACCACTGATATTGAAGCATTCCATGAGAGACTGCATTTAGCAGTGTGTGTGCGGATCCGCAGGATATGCTACTGGGACAACCTGCATAATTACATCACGGATGAGCTGTAATGCATTATTAACCTTTGGATCGGCATCCTCAAAACTGAATGTATGGGTAAAACACACTATGAGCTCCAGCCAAGCAGAAATTTCCCCTCGCAACTCTGCTGCAGTATACCATGAGCGTGGCATCTCATCCAAAGTATGGATAAAAGCATGGACCCACTCATCTTTTGGTCGCGATACCCATAGCCGCTGACATTCCATCAAGTGACCACCAGGATCATTTCGACCATCATACTTTCCAGTATGGTAAACCTCAGTATCACCAAAACGTACCATCATCAATCTTCAGCATTTCGACCATCCATTAATTGAGGCCTTTTGTGTCACCCACCAGCATGCTGGAGCAACCTTCAATGCTTCGTTCATCGCCAACAATTTCTGTGGTTCGGAAACTCTTTCTTTGAACTCCGTCAGAAAGTCGGATAAGCCAGGTAGTCCTTCATATATTGGTAGTGTAACCGTTTCAGTCGCGACACAACATAATGACTGTGTGACCAACCTGCACTTACGGAGCGACACTTCGTGCAAGCGCTTCTGCCAATATTCTAGCACGTCATCAGGGTCGGAAGACGCAGAGCTGTCACTGCATCATCCCAACTCACTATTGGCAGTCGGATGTATATAATATTCAAAAATATTGAATGCATGGTCCCATCCGCTGGGATCGTCGTCCTTCACTGGCTCTATGTAGTGGCATCCTTCAGCCGGATCCAACGGGGCGATAACTCTGAGATTGCGATTTTCAAAAGTCATCATCCATCGTTTGAAGTTGATTACAGCTCCACTATCATTAGCCCATCCAATCCCAAGTAGTGATGGATAAGAGCTTCCTCCCTCGACTACTTCTATTACATCAAAGTCGGCATGTGTTTTCATTCCCTCAATGTCCACCACCATTCATGGAACTCTCCCAATTGGTGTTACCTTAGCGTAATTAGCTAATCGGAGCTGCAGAGGAGACCAGCTCAATGGGGGGATCCCCATCATTTTCCAAGCCTGCTTGGTCAAGATGTTGACATCCGAACCAAGATCTAGAATAACTGAATCAACATCATAGTTGCCAATTTGAATATTCATCCGCATCTCCTTACTCGTCTTCCGTCGTTGCAAGGAATTAACCGCGAGCTCTTGTCAATCCTGGGTCGGTCGTCACAACAAGGCTTCAATCGTAGCAAGAGCGTCGGGATCTCTTTCCAGGGACAAACAATGTTCCAGAAATGCTCGAAGTGTGCTGGACCACCGTGACGGGCTAACCTCCGAAGTAGCATCAAAATTAGAGGGCATGTCATACATGACAGCTTCACCTCGATCGTTTTCTAATGCACGTTGTACCTGAAGAAACGTCTCTCATTCCACATCAATGTCAAATGATACCTTCTTTTGTCCAGCTAACCAGATCGTTGAGCTGTCTTCTCCAGTTGTCTTTCCTCCTCGAGTGACCACAGCAATGGAAGCATCTTGTGGTCTTGGTTTTGTAGAAATTGTCGCGATGTTTGCACCCTGGGCCTGGTTCAATAGCGTATTCCCGGGTGGGTTCACATTCTGATTCTGATTTTGCCGCATATTCTGGTCTGCAGTGGTTGCTGCACTTGGTTCTAGGCAGGCTGCTGTGCCTGGGGATGTGTCTGCAACTGGGGAGTGTTCCCTACTTTCCATCGCGCAATTAACTATGGACAATTCTCAAGTGTGTGATCATTAACAAAACATAACGTACACTGGTTCTGCAGTAGTGGGCAGTCCCATTGGTAGTGTCCCCATACTACACAGTGATAGCATTGAATAGGTCTGCGACCACCTCATCCTCCTTCGCGACCAAATCCTCCACCACGTCCTCCCTAGTATCCTCCTCGGAATCCTCCCTGTTGCTGGTACTGTGGTTGGTTGAACTGTTGCTGCATTGGTGTTGGTTGCATCCCTTGCCCTTGTTGTGCATACTGCGGTTACTGTACATATTGTGGCTGCTGTGGAGCCATCTGCGTTGGAGCATATTACGACATGAACTGCGGCAGTTGCTGTTGCTGCGGTACAAATTGCATCTACGATTGAGGTAGCGGCTGGGCTACTTGTGGCTACGGTTGCGATTGTTGTACAGCACGCTGGTCGTCTTTGACATAGAATGCATCATACATTCTTTCTTGTAGCAACCCATATGCATGGACATCTTTGTCATCGTGACCCACCGACTTACAAAATGTACAATAAATATTTTTCGGGGTTGTGACCATTTTCTACATATATGGGCAATTGTCATGGCTATGCCCATATACATGGCAGACGCGACACCACAGCATGCTGTCGCCATTCAATGGGTTTGGTGCCCCTGACACCAAATAGCTGCGGAAATCCGAGCAATTGTCCTTCATATGCCCTTCTCCTCGGCATCGCGTACACCATACTTCGTCGCGTTGTTCCTTGCCTTTCTTCAAATCTTGCAGCTGTGTAGTCAAGTTATCAAGCTGTGTCTGTATCTACGACATCCCGGCTGCATTTTCTCCAATCGGTGACGCCTCCAATCGCATTGCAATCTCTAGAGATTCACTAGGCGTCGAGATGTTTTGTTGCATCAATGGTAGCCGAATGTGTGGTAGCAGTGCCGCAATGAACCACTCTTTATGTTGGACGATGCTCATATCGAAACTAACCTTTTCCATCAACGTCTTGAATCACTGGTCAAAATCCCATACTGTTTCATTGGGATACTGCTTAATTTCCTTCAATTCTGTAATCTACCGAGCCTCCGACTTGGGCTTCCTAAATTCTGCAATCAGTCCATCTCGGATCTCATCTAGTGACTTCTCTGGAGCTCCTGTAGGGACTAGAACAAACTTCATAAACCAATCTAATGCACGACCTCGTAGAGTCGTCGCTAACTGTCCTTTCTTAGCAGCATCATCGGTGATCTGTTTTATGGTCCAGACAACTTCACACAAAAACCAATACTGTTCTGGGTTGTCTGTCCCACTCCCGTGGAACAACGGTAACTTAGCATCATCGCCCGCCATTTTGGGCTTCCTGCCTCCTTTCGTTGTACTACTACCAATCAACTTTTGTGGTGTTGAAGAACTTGGCGGTGTCGAAGTGGTATTTCTTGCTATCTGAGAGATAGTGAGCAGAGGTGTGGGTACGTTGGTGCTGGGGTTTGGTCCTACCTCTATCCTAGGCATAGCTTGGTTGTCCTTGTCAGGACTGTGAGGTCACTTCGTCCCGTGTGGTATTCCTTCACGGTCTTGCGGTTCGACCATAGTAGGACCTTCTCCCGTCCTCTGCCTCTTTTCCTGTCGGAACCTCGCTCCTACCCTCGTAAGACCACTTTCTTCCTCGGCTTCACTCACAGTCTCATAATGACCTGCACCCATCTACCCCTTACCATTCCATGTACCGCCCCCCAACTGTCGTGGTACCCACGGCCTCCACCCACCAAGCTGTCTACTGATCAAGATGCATCTTCAATATACCCTTTTCGCAAATAAGCATCTTGATCGACAGTTGAAGCGATAGTAGAAACCTGCCCCGAGGTTCACGAAAAAAATATCTTTCGGCTTCACTGTAGGACTTCTAAGTATCGACTGCGAACTCTGTGATATAGCCCTCTAGGATGCTATCGAACCACACTTCGACAGCCCGCAATGGTTAATTATCAACCTCCTGTAGCTCCTGAATCAACTCGGGGGTCCAGGTCGTCAGTTCACCACCCTGGAAGTTTCTCTTCTGGAAGGTCAACTTTGCCAACTACTCATACAAAATGACTGGGAATTCACAGAAGAACCATGCATGTGGTCTATCGTGAATATGTCTATCCACCCACTGATCTACTATTAGTCGAGTGTTCCGGCTTTCCTCTTCAGCGAATTCCTGCAACTTTTGATCAAACCATTCTTGGATCTCCGATTTTGTCGGGTGCCACACACAAGGCATAACCCAAAAAAAAATAAAAATGTGTGTGTTGCAGGATGATCGGTGGCAAGATGGCGCACCGACAGAGAAATAAATGCGCAAGCAGGAGGGCTTGTGTCGCAAGTGAAGAGCAGCCCGCGACAACTGGCAACATTACGACTGGGTCAAATAAACAATAAATGCCAAAAGCTCAAATAGTTAATTAACAAGGCTGGTTCGAATGATGGACATTAATGATGGATCCGGTCGATCGACGGGCAGGATCGACGACAAATTTTGGTAATTAATGCCGAAATTTGGTTGAGTTAATGCAGGATTTAGTCATGATTATGGAGGCTTGGGATGGAATCTATAAGAATGGGTGGACGTCTGTCAAAAGACACCAAGAAATCAGTTGTGCAGTGTTGTTGTAGAGTGTAGTCGTGAGTTGAGCAAGGTTCTGGTAAGCATATAACAAAGTGCTACGAGGTATGCCAGGCGAACTAGAGACAGTCGATATTAGCAGCGAAGTGGAGTCTCCCTTCATCCCGGTGGTTGTTGAGCAAGAAGTTGTGTCATCTGGAGTTGTTGATCTTGGATCAGAAGTTGCAAATATGCCGGTGGGAGCATCAGTCATCGCTAAGAGGCGACGGGGGGGTCAACACTCTGAGTCCCCGTAGAGTAAGAGGATACTTCGGTCATCTGCCGCGACGGTAGGCGAAGCTCAGGAACATGTGGGGCAATCCAGTCATCGAGTTCGCGAGTCTGCCCCATGGGCGGGACTGTCAGCCGGTGACATCCTTGGGTATATCCCTCCCAGTCGGTCGGATGCCACCCCACGCAAGATAAACCCAAAACAGAAGTATGGTGTGAAGATGCCAGCGCTCCTGGATGGAATGGAGTGCTATGTGGATATTGGGCCGACGTTGATGGACCTACGTTACGACGAGCATGATATGGTGGCCTACCATGAAATTGCCTCGGCCCCCTATTTTCCTAGGTCACAACTCACTGGAACACCAGTTTCGTAGGATTGGGCACGAGGATTGCAGCAGGCCGGCTTGCTAGGGCTTACTAACATGCTGCATTTCGGGCAGCTGGCGGAAGTAAATGCGTGCATGAAGCAGCTCCTTACGTGCTTCCATGGTGGTTCGTTGTGGGTGGACAGAGAAATCCTGGTCACCATCGATTTAATTTCGCATATAACCGGCTTGCCCAAAAATGGAGTCGATCCGTCGTAGTTCATTCAAGGAAAGGCCAACGACAAAAAGTGGGCGTCGCAGTTGGCATAGAAATATGGCTTAGAAACAGATGGTCGTGGGTATCGCACCAGCAGTTGCAATGATCAGGCAGTACTCACGGGCATTAAGATCCTATCCTGCAAGGTGATTAGGGGTGGTCGACCTAACCAGTGCAACTCGGGGATTGTTGCATGCGCAGAGCAATGCGCAGAAGGGGTCCAAATGAACTGGTCTTTGTTTCTCTTGAATCAATTAACGGAGGATGCTGTGGCAGTCCAATCGGGAAAGGGTTCCTTCACATATAGTTGGTTGTTACTGTTGATCGCCTTTGTCGCATGGAAGGAGCTCGGCACGTACCAGGGCATGGACATTCCGGCTGCAGCAGAACGGTGGGGTGCGATATCAGAATCTGTGGTATGTACGGGAGTCAGAGAGACTCCAGGATTGCCGATTGCAGTTTTGGCTATTTTGGGAGATGCTTTGTGCTGTGGCAACACAGGTCCCGTGAATATCTGAAGAAACTACAGCGCAGTTTAGACTAGTCATGGCGTTTGCAATTCGTCGCATACCATACATATACAAGCCTGCTGTGATCTTGATCGACAATGGTTACAGACCTCGTATAAGGTGAAGTCCAAAGATTTGGAGGCTATTGTGAATGAGTGGCTGGAGGCATGGCGACAACCCATGAGTTTAGCGGAGATAGAAGCCGGTGGCCTGGCATTGGGCCCAGATGATTGGGTATCAGCACAGGACCAGCAGAGTCACCATGACTCAGGGAAAGAATCGAACAAAACAATATCGGATGATAGTGACCATGCCCTTGAAGAAACCCGATCGAAAAGGCACCATGAGCATGCTTTCCAGTCGAGGCACAGTTGGGCCGCCTGCTCATAGTGCTCAATAATGCATCCTCTGCGGTAGTGGACAAGATGTCAAGGAAAGCAGATGAAGGGTTCCATGCGATCACCGCTCGGTTAGAGTATCTGTATGATATGGTTTCCAGAAAGGCACCAGAGTTAGCAGCGGTACCAAAATTTGGCACAATCAGCACTAAGCCACGGGTCCAGAATGTGGAAATTCCCCCGACTGTGATTGTGACCGAAGATGCGGCTGTAAAACTGTTGCTGCAGCAGTTGACGATGGTGACCCTCAATATTAACGCATTGCCATCAGAAGGGTTGACCAGTATGCAGACGGTGACCAACCAGGAACTAACAGATAAACTTAGGGAGGTTAGTGATATGTGGTCGCAACTGCAGGAAAGCGAGGCTGAGGCAAAACGCGATGTGGCGTACTTGACAGGCAGGGCGGCTTCGGCGCGGCAGGATGTTGATGACCTGGAAGATAACATTAGGAAGGAACGGGCTGAGAAGGCTCGTGAGATCGAAGGACTCAAGAAGGAACATGACGTCCTTACTGCAGAGAAGGCTTGTCTGTGGGACCAAAGTGTGCGGGTCAAGACGGCTATTGTTGAGACCTATCAGTGTGTGCAGGAGTTCCCCACTGAGTTCGACGTGATCCAACGGGTGCAGCACCTGGGTGCTGTGATTGTCTAGTTGCAGCACGAGAACCAGGTGTTGAATGCCCAGATGAATTCGAGTACGCCTCAGGCTGAAGTTGATGAACAAAGAAGGGAAATTGAGGAAGTTACCACTTAGATGGAGGAGCTAGAGATGCAGGCAACTAGGCTCACGGCCGACACTGTACAATTATGGGGCCACATTGTTCATGACGAGCAAGTTGAATAGATGACTAAGTATCGGTAGGAAGCTGAGGGACAGTTGGCCACATTGAAAGCGGAAATGTGCACAATGCCACCACTGGAGTAAGTTGCTAAGTCTCAAGAGCTAAATTATTTGCAACAACGTGTCGCCAAGGCGGACGAGCGACAGAAGATGCACGTGGCATAGTTAGAGGAGTTCCAGGACAGTGGCAGAAAATTCATGATGCAAGCTAGTGAAGCTCTGCAGGTAGTGCAGAAATGTCGACAGCAGGTAGTGGCAAAGCTTACAGATCACCCATTTGCCGAAGACATGGTCGATAGTCAGTCAGCGGCTACGGAAGCCAAGGAGGTGGTGCCGACAGTTGAACAGCTGTATGAGGACTTCAAAGTCAAAACGATGGAGTACACCTTCTCTAGTTGATGTGGCTCAAGGGCGAGCCACAAGATTGTGTTGGGGGCTTGTTGGCAGGCGGTTTGGTAAAGTGCTATCGCAACATCTCCGATGCCGCGACAAGGCAGAAGATGATGTGAAAGGCGATGAGCGGAAGATTATTTTATGCAGTTGTGGGTCAATTGTACCACGAATTGTGGGTTTTGTGTCATTTGGACCACATATTATGTACTATTGAGTCAGTTATACCGCGAAATGCGGGTTTTTGGTCGTTTTTTACTAGGTTAGTTAGATATTGAGTCATTTGTCCATAGTGTCGGTTAACAAGTTGTTATAAAGTGGAGAAGATTTGTAAGGAAGAAGCCTATATATAGATAAGAATTGTAAGTGTTGCAGAGCATCATCAAATGCTGGAGATATTATGTGAAGCTCTGATGTTTGTTTTGTGCTTTCTGAGTATGTTTTGATGTCAAGAGTCATTGCGGAGATCTAGTTTTTGCAGAGACATTGTATATGGGTCGACAATGATAATATGATGAAGCTATTTTGGTACAATCTCTGTGTTCAATCTGTTCAGTTATGGTAATGCGATGTTGCACTATACAAATAATGTCATGCTTCTTTGATGCAATACTTGCTTTACAATTACTGTTGTTGCAATGATGAATGTCTTGGTTGAATATTGCTTTAATACTATGTTCAATGCTTAAATATCTCTGTCCTAGCGTTGCAATATGTTTAAGTATCATAGCCGCAACCATCCTCCTTCATTCGGCGGAAACATGGTTCTGTCTGCTCTTCCTGGATGCCTCGGGTGAGACCTCATCTGCTCTGCAGGTGTTGCTGCGCGGGATAAAACCTGTCCGGGCCGGTGCCCAGGGAGACTGCGGTATGTGTCGACAGTGAGTGGAACCCCTATCGACTGGCATTGCTCTAACAATGAGAATCACCTACTAAACCAAAAAAACCTTAGATATCTAACCCTAAATGTCACACAGGTAGGCCTCTCTATCTTTAGATCTCCTAGAATCTAAAATAAATATAGACTAACCACAGGAGATGTCCCCAACTAAGCTTTCCAAAGTACTAACTAGAGGATCCATGTGCAAGCCTAAAAAGGGTATCGTGCAAGGTGGGATAACTTTCTCAAGTACTAACCGAATTGACTTGTAGGAATACCAAGTGTATCTAGGATGATTAAGAAGGTTTAAGGACATATCATTACCATATTAGCATCCAAGTATTTACAAAGGACTAGTTCTTCTTCGGGATGGAGACAGATGATTTATCAGGGTTAGAACGTGAATTGGCTTTGGTTGGATAAATGATTCAAGATAAGGGAATCAAGGCTCCTTTGTGGTTTGACCAACCATGCAGATAAAAAATAGTAGAAAGTGTCTTATCAGAAGAAAGTGTGTTATGAGGTACCTTTCTCTTGATCCCAACAATAATATTTCTCTTTTTCTTTTCTTTTCACTTTATTTTTTATTTTTTATTTTTTGCATAAGATTAATGTATTGAAGGATGTTGACCCTAGTTTTACACCTTTCAGATACAAGTGATCACATGGCCTTAGCTCTGATTCCAGTGAGCATCCATATCCCCAAGAGAGTTCCCACAATAGAGCATTATGCATGCAAATAGGCCTAGCCCTATTGCCAGTAAAGTGTCCATAGCCTCTACAAGTATTACCTATTCCTCCAACCATTAACCATTTTCTTTTGATAGCAAAAATTTTATTTATATTTCTTTCATAGTTTTGGTTTTCAAAAGAAGGCATTGCTCAATTGTAGTTATTCCTTATTGTTACAACCAACCTCAGGGATCATACCCAGGAACCTCCTTTATTAAGATTCACTACAACAACAAAAATCCAAGACAGACGAGAAAGAAAACAGTAAGCACAGATGGTGATAGATCCACAAAGGGGGGGATCAAGAGTCAATCAAGCCAACTTCAAACCATTTGGATGTAAAGATAAAGCGAAATAATATGGATGATATGGAGGAATCCATAATTGAAACTGAAGAAGGGGGAATGCGGAATAGTCTTTTCAAATCCAAGAGTCATCTTCAATTCATGATATGTACTTAAATCAACAATCCTTTACCTTCACCAACCTATGACTGGTACTACTAGCTATAATCATCAAAACAATCAAATACATCTTGTAGTAGAAGTAAAGTGCAACATCATGAAATACATCATCATCATCTAACATGGTATAACAATAAATATGGCATCATGGAAGCAACATCTTATCACTCATATCATATGAAGGTCCCAAAAGCGGTAAAAATAGGTCATAATAATCTGGAATATATATTAGATTGAAGCAAAAATAAGTCTTAGTATGCCTATACAATATGTGGCATAACATGTCTCTATGTTGCTTTGCTAGGATGAAACACTCACATGTGCTAAATATATCTTGAATGAGAGGCAAACATTTAACCATCCTTTTTTGCTACAATTTTGCTACAACAATTTTAAACCAGGAAAATGAAGATGACCAAATCTTAAATGCCATAGCCAGAAATCACCCATACATGTTTCTTTTGGAAAAATGAGACATCATGTTTGCTAGAATTCATGATAAGAGGATACATTCTATTCTTGGTCATCTAAATTTTAATGATTAGATTCTTAATAGGAAAATTTATCATAAATAAAACATTCTTCTCCCTTAAAGATCACATTGTACCCTTTTTTAGTAAGTTGACCAACGATAATCAGGTTATCTTTCAAACCTGGGGCATATAACACATCTAGGATTTTTTTTTTTTGGCCTTGTTTGGTCATGATGTTGACCACATATTTTCTCATAACATCAAATACAATATATGTTCCTAAATCAACTTCAGTTTTGGCCGAGTTATCTAGATTTGAGATCAAATTTTTATTGCATGTCATATGATTACTACAACTTCTATCCAAGAGCCAAACATCATTTGAGGTTTCGTGAGCAACAAGAAAAGTAAGGAACAAATATCTTCAATGTTCTCAGAAGTATTTGAGTAGTTCACATTCTATCTTCCTAGGTCAACCTGCTTCTTTTTACATTCACTGGCATAATGACCTAGCTTATTACAATAAAAGCACTTAATATTGGATGTAGCACTTAATATTGGATGTATCACACCTCTTTTTTTTGTGAGCCTCTCTTGTCGCTGCCCCTTTGTTGTTCTAAATATTCCTTGTCATCTCCGTGGCTACTAATTATGCTGCCTCTATTTTTGCGCCTTGATATTGATCTACCTTTTCCTTTGTCTCCTGAGAAAGAAACTCGAGTCTTCAATGCATTTTCCATAGAGTAATCATCATTAATTTTTATTCTGGATTCGTGGGATAGAAGAGATCCCAATAACTTGTATACCAATAATTGAATCAAACCTTTAGCTTCTTCAATAACTAAAACCACAGCCTCAAAATTTATGGGTAGGGTTCTGAGAACCTTTTCAACTACCTTCTGATCTGCTATATCTTCACCATACACCTTTAACTGATTTATGATGGTCATGAACTAAGCCATATATTGATCTATCAAATTTTACTCTTTCATATTTAAACTTTCAAAATCCCTTCTTAAATTTTGCAGTTTTATGGTTTTTACCTTGGTGATGCCTTGATAATTGGTCTCCAAGATATCCCATGTTGTTGATAACACATAAATATCGCACACATGCGACATTTTTGCAATTCACACAATAAGGCGTCATCAAAATATAGCATGCATACCACTGAATACATCCTCATTAGATCCAAGAAGCAATGTGAGTCCATAAATGCCAAAGAAAAATCAAAGGACATGACCGTACAAGCTTATATTTGTTTCGGCATGCAACTGCGCATATTACCAGTTATGTGCCCGCGCGACTCCTACGTGGATTTCCTTTCGATATTCACGCGACTGTCAAAACAACGAGATCTCAACCACCAGCTGCGCATTAAAGGCTCATAAAGGCCCATAAAGGCCCATAACCAACACAAATTTGAACTTGTCTTCTCAACATTATGGGTTGGCATTCAATAGCCCCCATTTTTTACCTTGAATCTAGTTCATGAACTGATGGGGTTGACACTTGGATCTAGTTGTTTCTTGGCCATCTCTTGGCCTATAAAAGGAGGCAATGGGCATGCATATTAAAAGAGAAAAAATGAGCAAGGTTATGCTGTAGAAATTGTATTGGAGCTTCCTCATAGCCCATCTCTTTCATATTTTCTAGCATTCTCCAAGCTCCTTTTCCTCCTTCCTTCAAGGCACAAGTGGTTCTCTCCATTGGTTATTTGAGCTATCTAGCATTTAGTGTGGAACAAATAGGCCTCCCTAAGGGATATTGTTGGCTTTCCTTTGAATCCTTCACCTCCTAGGTGACACTACATGTATTTGCTTGACCATTGGGCAATCTAAAGTGGTTCATGCATTGGTTCTTTGTTGTGGCTTGCACCCTCTTGTTCCCTTTTATCAAAGTTATTTTTGTTTTTCTTCTATTTGATTTCACTAACAAATCCTTGCAGGATCTACTTTGGGCTTATCACATTTGCTTTCTATTTCTAAATACTAGTCCTAGTCAACAACCTTAAGGGATTTCACCCAAAGTGGGAGAGGTTGCACACCTTTGTGCATAATTTCCCACAACAATATTTATGGCGACTCCACTTCATTTTTGTCAATTTTCCCTTAACTAGGTTGTTAATTGTTAGGTAGATAATTGATGGTATATTTTCATTTGCAGGTGAAGAGGTCCATACCCTTCATTCGAGAAATTTAGCCTCCTCTTGGCTATAATAGCTATTTCGACTGTTGTGTGGATCTCGTTTCCGCGGCTGCACTATTTGCACGCCAAACCCTTCGACATTGTTGTTGTCTATGTAGTTTAATATATTTCTACCGCGTAGTTTCGTCTTTCATTGGTCACTTGACCTC
Source organism: Larix kaempferi (assembly GCA_027924585.1). Taxonomy (NCBI): domain Eukaryota; kingdom Viridiplantae; phylum Streptophyta; class Pinopsida; order Pinales; family Pinaceae; genus Larix; species Larix kaempferi. Next base: position 2,163,746 of record BSBM01000590.1, read on the forward strand.
TTCGCGTTGTAACCACGCTATTGCACAACAGTGAGTGTTTTCTCTGCGCTACTGCACAACTATTTTTACTTTTTGCGCAATGCTGCTCATTTGATTTGCTTTTTATAAGTTTTTCACAATCTTGCATCCCCAATGGACGCTCACTAATGAACTAGAACAAATTAACTTGCAATAGTTACATGTTTCTATAGTAATTGGCTCATTTAGAATAAGATTAGGAAGTAAAGAGTCATTATCTCTTGAAATCTACAGAGGTAACCAAACTTGAGGCTTTCAACGGGCCTCATTGTTGTCACTAGTATTCAATAAATCTTATGTTCTTTCTTTACTTGGCATGTTTTTAGGCTAAAGTAGTGTAGAATCAAATTTTTGCACACAAGCAAGGACCTAAAGACTCTTATCTCCCCAAGTATGCTCTTCACCTTGCACTTCTTGTGAGCTTGGTGGATAAAAAAGGGGTGAGAAGTGTGAAATACCTCCATTGCACACTTTTAATTCACTATCACTTTATTTTGGCAAAGCACCATTAGAATCTTTTAGAGTTAAAAGTTAAAATTTCCACTTCCATTTATTTTATACTCTTCTAGTTAATTTGGAACAGTCAATTTTCTTCCCTCACATGTGTTTGCATCACCAACACACACTAAGGGACCTAAAAGCTCTTTCATTCCAAATATGCTCTTCACCTCACACTTCTTGTGAGCTTGGTGAATCACAAAGGAAGGGAATTGTGAAATACCTCCCTTACACTCATTAAGTGAATTTAGACCCTTTAAAATCAACTTTGTAAATTTCCAACCAACTAAAATCCTTCATAGAAGGTCACAAAAAAACATTTTAGTTAGGTAGGATTGATTGGGATATGAATCCATTAATGCCCACCAATCTAGTTCCATTATGTGTTTGAAACATAACATTGTTGACTTATAGGGTACTATCAAAATCATGCTATCAACAAGTGTTAAAAGAAAACTTAGAAAATAAGTGTGTCATGCACAAGGAGGTCAAATCTTAGCTATAGTTGCACCGCCCTCTCCAAAGAGCCACTCAGTTTTTTGTGGAGGCGACACTATACTGCCCAGGTAGAACCACTTATCCACACTTGACGCAAGGTATCTTAGTGGCCAAACTTAGGACATCACCAAGTAGCGATTGTGAGTGCAATTGACTCCTGAAGTCATATATTTCCATTGTGAAGTGTTACCAATTCTTTTGGAACATATCCCCATTGCCAGAATAACCGACTCTTTGTTACTTTCACTAGTCAATTGGTGTGTGGACCCCATTGTCACCATCAATTGTGCTTTTGTAAGGCCCAATTACATTTGAGAGGAAGGATATAAAGTCTTTTAGGGAATTTACACTTATTTTATTTTTAAAAATACAAGTTCACCAACTTGTAATTAAAAATAACCTACATAGAGGGACTCTTGCACTAAACCGACATAACACATATCACTCACTTTTTCACAATATTGCATTTGTTTAATTGTGTTTATTTCCACCATCACTCTCACTTGACACTAATATTTTACCATTGATGAACAAAACAATCTCCTAAGGCAGTCCCGAAGACTACAAGGCCTATCCCCTCTCTCGAGGGGTGTATTTCCACTTTCTCCCCGTGGTTCATGAGGGAGGTTCTCTAGCCGGGGCCGCTCCCAGGACACATTGATAGGATCATCTTGGAAAGGATGATCCTTGATTAGTTCATTCTCCCCCCTCGACGAGAATTTGGATCCTTTCACCCCAACCTCCTCAAGAAGAGGTTCTCCTTCATTTTCTCCCCTCAAAGAGAATTTAGACCCCTTTGCTTCCCCTCCTCTCGGAATAAGCTCTCCTTTGTTTTCTCCCCTTGGATATACTTTGAATCATTTTGATCCCTCCTCTCTTGTAGGAGGTCACTCTTTATTTTCAGCACCTCCTGGGTCTCCACCTGCGGAAACCCCACACAACACACAATGGTAGGACCAAATCCCAACCTACCTTTCATGGCTAGTCTAAACCTCCCAAATATGGCCAAATTGATCATTGACCCTATTGCGCACGATAAAAAATGGCCAGCTATGTCGGATAGCCTCCCCTCAGATATTCCTAAATTTGAGGAGAAACAAGGAGACGACCCCTCCAACCATGTCATGTCATTCCATTTATGGTGTTCCTCCAATAGAATAGTGGAATACTTAGTAAGGATTCACCTCTTTCAGCAAACCCTCACTAGGATGACAACCAAATGGTTTGTGAACCTACTAGGATTGACCCATGCTACCTTTGTGACATTGGCCACTGCATTTCTCACATACTTCCAGCTTCCTATTCACCATCACATTGGTCTCGAAATTCTCATAAAGTTTCGACAAAACACCTCTTCACACATCGCAAACCATATCCATGACTGACGTAGACGCTGAACATTGTGTAAGATCGACATACAACCTCCATCCATGTTGGATTGGTTGATCAAGTTACTCCAACCAACCATTGCAAAACATGTAGCCACATCCATGCCACAAAATGAGGAAGAGGACATCCTCAAGGCCCAACATTTTGACTTTATCTATGCACAATCCATATACTTATACACCATCCTTCCTGATGCCCCTCGACATTGGTCACTAGATCCTCCACATATAGGTTTGTCACATTCGGTGGATGGGATTATTGGGTTCATTTCCCACAAAGGAAAGGTTCCACCTACTCCTCCTGCACCATTTAATATGGCACCGCAGTACCCACCCATGCCAAGAAATAATGATACCTCCACCTCAAATGGCACAATACGCTCCTATGTGCACATCCTATGGAGCACAAGCCATGTTTATCCCACCACCAAGGTACAACACTTACTACCTGTTTCCATGTCCTACTGGTATATTCCCCACACCTCACATGGGGGTAAATCTAGTTCAACCTTCTTTTGCACAACAAACTCAACAGTTTGAGCAGTTGAAGGCAGCAAATCCCAAGAACCCTCAAATCAAGGGAAGAAAAAGGGAAAGAATAAATAGAACCAGTAGTAGGAATAAGGGGGAAACCCCCCTCCCCAGCATAACCAAAACCCAGGTAACCAAAATACGGGGGAAAATAACCCCCCCAGACCAAGGAAGAACATTAACTTGAGGACCAATTACTCTTGCTCCATTTGCGGAGAATATGGTCACTATACTCACCATTTCCTTCTTATCCTCGATTGTCAATAGTTTATGGAAGCCCAGAAGAAGACAATGATAAATCCTCCCCAAGTTCCCAATCCTACTGAACCCCGAACTGTTATCTCACAACAACCCTTTTCCAATCAAGGGGTGGTTACTAAACAACAAGAAGCCCGCCCCTCTGGCGATGGATCCTTCCAAAACATATACACACTAGATGTAAACCTTCATACTAGAGCCAAAGGATATGAGAGGCCTAGATCCCCCCGACTGGAAGATGTTCATATGTCGTTGGGGGGCCTTTTGCAGATACCACACCCAAGTGGTGAATAGATCCCACTGATCCCCAAGGTGCCACTCCTACACACCCCTAAGAACCCCCATATGAAAGCTTCCCACAATTACAATAATGTCGATGACTTGGCGTAGTCCCCCACGGCCATGTCCACATTAGAAGTGCCACAGTCTTTCCCTATTCAAATAAAGGCCTTACTTAATGCACTTGGTGTTGTTGACCCTTCCCACTCCCACCTCATGAATTTTGACCTCGACAAAGGCGAACCATGACTACCCTCTTCAGTCACATTCCAGGTCCCCATCACAGTAAAAAATATTATGATTCATCGATGATGGTGCGTCCACATGCGTCATGTCTTCTAATGTTTGGAAGCAATTAGGATCTCCTGATCTTGTCCCCTCATCGATTTCCCTCCACGCATATGACGAGAGACCATCCCAACCTCAAGGATTGTACCAGAAAGTCCCCATTGAGTTAGGGGGAAAATGGTCATGATCAATATCGAAGTAGTTGATGCACAACTCAACTACAACATCCTCTGAGGCCGTAGTTACATGTACTCCATGAAGGCGGTTGCCTCATCAGTCTTTCGCATCATGATGTTTCCTTTCAATGGGAAAATAGTCACCCTCGACCAACTCAAATACCGTGAACCCAATACCAACACCAATCCCGACAATGTCCTTCCCACTTCCTGCTGGTTGTGGAGCCTGATCTTTCTGATTCAGAGGTCGTGTTTCAGTTGCAGGTTGTATCCCTTCATTTGCTGGATATATTAATAAAAGGACTATCAATTTCTCCATAGATATAGCCCATATTGGGTGGAACACGTATATTGGTGTCTCTCTTGTATTTTGATCTTATGTGTTTTATTTCCACATTCCATTTATTTTATTGCTCCATGATCCTATTTTTCTAACACCGTTGTCGGGACAATTCAACCCCCTTATGTTGATATTGTCCCATGAATGTACAAGGACTCTAACTTGCTATGGGTATACTCCGGTCCGCCACTCGAGATCCCCACATAAATCAATGGCATCATGTGTCCATCAATACCTCCTATATTTCAAATACCATTCTTGTACCCTCCTACATGAGTGCAAGGGATGCTAGTTATGGATTAGTTGACTCTACCTAGACTCACCTTATGTATACCTGTGTGGTATGTTACACCAACATACCCTGAGATGGATTAAAAACTGGTAGCCCGTTATGAGTTTATCCCTTTCTCGACTGTTGTGCCTTCTAGGCCGATCACACCATCTCTATCGCTAGTTGAACCTACAACATATGCAACTAAACCAACATCAGCAATCTCTAGACCCATCAATGGGGGAATAAGACAACCTAAGTTGAAATCCCCCCTCATATCCAACCCAGATCCTGAACCATCATTGGGGATCGCTAAGCCTAAAGAAGGGTCATCAACCAACAATGATTAAAAACCTCAGTAATGACCAATACTCCCACATAGAGGGTCACTCCACCATGTTCCCTATGCAGGAAACAAGGTCATGTGGCCAACCTATGCCCCACCTTGCCAGAGCTTAGGAATTTTCTCAATACCCCCATTAGTCTGAAACATGCTCCCCTTATGGTGGCAGAGGGCACCTCTTCATCTCCCAACTCGACACCTAAGTCCAAATCATTGCATGCCAATCACACATGTTTGATGTGTTCCCAGTTTGGGAATTACACACATCATTGTCCAGACCTCCCTCGATTTTAGGACAATTTAGTGACCATTCGCCTCACCCAACCTTTGCTCAAGATTCTTTTACCTTAACCGCAGGAAACAACTTCCATCAATTTGGTCACTACCTCGACGACAACACTGTTTGTGCCTATCTTAGAACCAACCATAATGACAGTTTTTGTTAATGAGCCTACGATGTCGCAAGACCCCCCACTTACGTATCTTATGAAAACAACACAACATAATGGATGGTCATCCTTTGGGAATAATACACACATGATCCCCTCCAAAACCAACACAACCATTCTTAATCAAGCCAACCCCCCTTCAACACAAAAACCTCTTTGTGCCTGAGTACCACGCCCATGCCGATCATGTGGGGACACTTCTCACTTTTCATTCCAGTGTCCCATTGTACATGCTGAACGAGAAGCCCGCCTTGAAATAATGAGGCTCCAAGATCAACTCTCCTACCTCAACACAATCCCACAAGGCTTACCAACCGAGGAAGTTGTTCCCCCTCTATCGGATACCATTGATACCACCTCATCTTTGGCTGGTTTACTCACTAGTGATGATACCTTGTCTTTCGAGGAAGACTTGGACTATTCATAACCATCGCCAGGTGTCTAAACCACACTATAGGATATCCTTTCGAATGTTGGATACTCACCAATTACCGATGAGTATGATGCCACCTAGGTACCACCCTAAGTTCCAAGATTTAAAGGTCCCCACCAACAAAAGGGAAAAAACATATTTTTCCCTTGTCTCATTTACTCAATGCAACATTTTCTATTTTAGTATGTTCGATCCCTTTGATTGAGAATAAGGCCATCTTTTGTTTATGCAAATGTCCTCATGAGAATATGACTATATATTATTCGTAGATGGGGCAAGTCAGTGGTCAAAGAATCTTGCATCAATTGCTTGGGATATCTATTCCCCATCCCAAAATCTCTACCACATTGGAGGATTTTGTTTGGGGGCACTTACCAATAACCAAGTAGAATACAATGTTGTCATTTGTCTCTTCAGCAATGCCATCCACCTTGGCATACACCATATGCACATATACCTAGATTCCCAACTAGTTGTCTCTCAACTCAATAATTTCTTTAGAGTCCTTAACCTTCTCCTCTTTCCTAAATTTTTAAAAGTGCACCTTTGAGTGCAACAGTTTGAAACCATCTCCTTCACACATGTCCCTAGGAACACCAATGCTTTCGCTGACCACATCGCCAACCAAGTGTTGGATTGGCATCTTATACACCAACCATCTATCTGACCCTTGCATACACAAACAAAGCATGTATATATGTGTGTCGCTCATCATACAAATCATATGCAGGTACCTACAACTACACATAGAGTGTATCAAAACATACATGTAAACATAATCATCACATACACCACCATCAATACATCACATACATACATTAGACCATACATGTGCCTCCATAATGGTATATATATATATATATATATATATCGTCAAAAAACAATGTGTTTCATGTACAAAATGTGGCCTCATGGGACATATTATACAAAAATAATAGGATTCCTTATAGAGGACACTTAAAAAATCAGTCTCCCATAGGATCCATCTCTACCAACATACAAAATAGGGATCAATGCCCTGTATAAAGACCAAAAGGCCGAAACAATCGCCTCTACCTCTGAGTCCTTGGCTGGTCGGGCCCTATAATAGTTATAGGCGACACTACCTCTGGTGCCGCCTCACCAGCTCCACCAACCTCCCCAGGCGATCCCCTTGGATCTACTCCGCGTCTCTGTCGGGGTCTCTATTCAACTGCAGGATCCGAACCATGACCACCTCGTGTAGCTTGTACTTGGTGTCCCGCAATGGCCACCCTCCTCATCAACCACTCACAAACACCTGCAAACATAAACACCATCACATCAGGTTTACTCTTGGCATCCCACAAATGCCAAAACAAGCCTTCAACACTCAACCAACACAACTATGTATGTACAATTTTGCTGATAGTGCAATCTCCCAAAGTCAAAGTCAAGATACACCCGATTGTACCAAGTCCCTAGCCACGTATTTCTCATTCTCCTCGGCTGTGCTTACAGTGCGAGTAGACAACACACAGTCATGCTACTCCAGAACGCAGCCGAAACCCATTTCTTACTGCACGGAGCGTGGAAATCATTGATTTCCCTACATGGTTAGCCACACATGGTTTTCCAAAATCACATGCGGTGCAATTTTCCCACAAAACAACGTAGGAAAAACCAAAATCGCATGTAGTCCCCCTACAGACATTAAATGGGGTTGTACGACCTCAGAAACTCCCAGCCCTAAATACTAACCCACTTGAAATCACTGGGATATGGTTTAGGCTTACCTAGATATTGTTGCTCGATAAAAGGAGGCTCATATCACTCAGAATCAACATACATGGCTCCAAACCACAAAGGATGCACAAAGTACAAATGATCTCGAAAAATAGGCCCCACCCCTTTTATAGAGATTTGGCCCAATTTTCAAACCATCGCCACAACCAAATCGTAATTTCGTTCAATGAACCGTCCACACCAACGCAATCAACATGACGAGATATACAAAGAAAAAATTCTCTCTCTCTAAACCAGAAAGTTCCATCCAACATCCATTTTTCTACCCCTGATCCCGTTACACTCCCCAGGTGTGTTATGTTTTGGTTATCAATTCTGCATTGTCAATACCTTTGTCATGTTCTTTATTACAATTGGGTATTTGCGCCATATGTGCATGACACCGAACAAGATGGTATTACCTCTTTTTTTACCATTATAAGAACAAAGATTCCACCCCTAAGCAATGGTGCCGGAATTCTATCACAGGTATCATCTCGAAACTGGCATATAGGCAACGCCCTCCCTCTGTTTGCATTGCATTTACTAGATATTCCCGCTGATAACCATAGGGTCCTCATCCCCACCAACGATAAACCATCAATATCTCTACTACGAGTAGCATCTTTCCTCCATGGTGTGCGCACCATTACATCTCATTCATTATTTGACACCGATGATGTTGAACCCCCACCAGCCCGAGGAATTTGATACACCTTGATATGATCAACCCATAGTTCATCATTTTAATAGTTGTGCATTTATTCCCCCCACCTTCAGCAGTCTATACCATCAAATTCCTCGGCACATGTTACGATCAAGAAACACAGTTGACCACTCATACCCCCCTAAGCACTCTACCATATGCAATCTTTTTTGTACCACCACCCCCGCTAAGACACCACTGGGGCCCCCACCCTCCGCAGCAACCAATTCTATTTAGTTATTCCCGCAGGAAAAATATGCATGTCATTGATTCATGGGGAACCCATCTTCACGTTTGTAAACCATCCCTCAAATCATTATGAAAATGGTTCCCCGAATCACTTAAAACCAAGGGAACTCCGCCCATCATCAAAATTGATTCCCCAATTCGCTCAAATCTGCGGGGATCGCACCCATCATCAAATTGGTCCCCTGACACCCCCTAAACCGTGGGGACCCCACCAGTTATTATTTATGTACAAACGGTTTTCCAATCCACTCAAAACCATGGGAACACCACTATTCTTTTTGGAAGCAACCCCTGGTCACCTATGATCGATGTCATTGAGTCTCATTGCCCCCAACATTATGAGTTTTGTTAGTCGCCATCACCCTCAGTGTTGTGTTCCCAACAAAATCCTTCATTTGCAATATGTCCCCTTCTGTTACAACCTGTACCTTTACTTTGAAGAATATTGCAGGCATTACTCCTCAAGTTGACATCGATCAAAGTAATTCATGATCCTCACGCTTACCAGCCAATCCTGTGTCAGGTCTTTCATTCCAACAGTTGATTACAAAATAATCTTGGTTCTCAGGATAAGACCCTCATCTTGTCATATACTTCAGCTCTCGTTGACACCAAATCACCATATTCTGAGGGTTGCAGTATTTGCAGTTCTACCTTGGGGTCCCTTTCAATCACTATAAGGGATCTCCTTGAACTAAGTAGGGAGAATCCTTAGTGGTCCCTAACTTAGTGGTCTCTCCTATGATTAACGTCAACATATCTATCACATCAGGGATAGTCGTACGTTTCGAAGGTAGGAGTGTTCACATTTATAAATCATGGTAGCAACAATCCAGTGCGGTTCTATATTTCATAGCCTCACTAGTATTCCGGTCCCCTACCCCCGTGGGATGATCATGGTTATCAGCAGTGCCTCTTCTTCAACACCCGTAACATGATTTCAAGGTTCAATTACTATTGCATGGATTGAAGATGCCTTCATCCATGTGCCAACAGTATATTGTTTTGACCCCTTGGTCTACTCATCTTGTAGCCACTTTGGCATATTTTCACGATCATGGGTATGCTCGTCTCGTTTGTATAAAACACTATTCTTTGTTACGGATTCACCAACAATATCCCCCCATGGGAGGACCCTATTCTCCACACATGCTTCATAGCTTCTGAGAACACCAGAGAGCACAAAAGAAACGATGATGCATTATCGTCCCTACAGTACCCTCCAAACCTCATACATCAGGGGGCATCTATTAACACATAATTCATGTACACATGCGACATTTTTGCAATTCAAACAGTAAGGGATCATCAACATATAGCATGCAGCCCACGGAAAACATCCTCATCACATCCAAGAAGCAATATAAGTCCAGAAATGCCAAAGAACAGTCAAAGGATAGGACCGTGTGACCTTATATCTGTTTAGGCACACAACTACGCATATTACCAGTTCTGTGCCCACGCAACTCTTGTGTATATTTCCATTCGATATCCACCCGACTGTCAAAACGATGGGATCTCAACCACCAACTGTGCATTAAAGGCTCATAAAGGCCCATCACTAACACAAATTCGAACTTGTCTTGTCAGCATGATGGGTTGGCATTCAATTGCCCCCATTTTGTACCTTGAAGCTAGTTCATGAGGTAATGGGGTTCACACTTAGATCTAGTTGTTTCTTGGTCACTTCTTGGCCTTTAAAAGGATGCCATGGGCATGCATCTTAGAAGAGAAACAAAGAGCAAGATTATGCTGCAAAAATTGTATTGGATCTTCCTCATAGCCCATCTCTTTCATATTTATTAGCATTCTCCAAGCTCCTTTTCCTCCTTCCTTCAAGGGGCAAGTGCTTCTCTCCATTGGTTATTTGAGATATATAGCATTTAGTGTGGACAAAATAGACCTCCCTAAGGGATATTGTTAGCTTCCCTTTGAAGCCTTCACCTCCTATGTGACACTACCTATCTTTTCTTGACCATTGGACAATTTAAAGTGGTTCATGCATTGGTTCTTTGTTGTGGTTTGCACCCTCTTATTCCCTTTTATCATTTTAAGTTATTTTTGTTTTTCATTTTTTTTATTTCACTAACAAAGCCTTGCGGGGTCTACTTTGGGGTTATCACATTTGCTTTTTGTTTCTAAATACTAGGCCTAGTCAACAACCTCAAGGGATTTCACCCAAAGTGGGAGAGGCTGCACACCTTTGTGCATAATTTCCCACAATAGTTGTCTTTGAAAACTTCATGACTGAGATCTTAGGAAATATGGTGTCATCCAAAGCATTTTGGATGAGATGCAATTCCTTTGTAGCTTTGGTTATATGTTCTTTTAAGTGATTATTCTGGGCATTCATAAAGGCTTCCTCGGCTATGTCATCATTTGGTTCTGTATACCCATGGACTACATATCCCAAACATCCTAGGAAAGCAGTAAAGTCTTCATCTTAACTGACCATACTTCATATTTTTCCTTGTGAAAATGAGAATCTAGGCATAACTATGACCGCTAAAAGCCACGCCACCCTTTCAAAATATCAGGTTTACCAAAATACCTTTTTATAAAGAGTTTGCACCTTTATCCTAGGTTATGTTTGTGACCAAAAGGAGGAAATCTTGGCTCTGATACCAATTTGATAACCATAGATAAATAAAAGACACACATAAAAAGGAACAAATGCTCTAATGGTTGCTACAACCAAAAAAGTTGCAAAACTAATGCACCTTAGAGCCCACCTTATTTATTGCATATACAATCATCAAAATATATCCATTACATTAAAGAAACTATATAGATGCGAAGAAACTCTCTAACTACCAATAACCATCAAGAATTTGAAAAGACAACTAGATAGGCAGGTGTAATTACATTATTCCAACATGCACCATTGTGATGTTGCTAGATGGGCATGACGATCAACCACTTGTATCACCCAAATAGGCCTCACCGACACATCCTAACTAAACCCAAGCTAGGCACACCTTATACTTGTGGAATATGAGCATGCTCATTTCACCAAAGACAGTGTTGGATCATCGCCACCCAACCATAAGCAACCTCGTTAGCCTCCCCCAATCCAACACAGTGGAATATCGACCACCGAATGTATGATGATGTTGTCACCCATCAAGTCCAATACTTGACAGTGCCTGAAGGTCATGTACCCCTAGAGACATGTGGTACACATATCTTTGGTCCCCATGTCAACTCTATTGTCATAGCATGGCACGGTTGACACACCATCCACCGCATTTCCAAAGCACACAATCCTTTGTCCAAATCCTGAACCATAGGGCCCCATCAGTTGTCCACCCCTCCTAGGAAATACATCCTATCTCACACACCAATACATAATCCTAACCATATCACAAGTCACAACTACCACCCATGAGTTTGTCACCAAGGATACCAAAATATAGGTTGGTCATGTAGACTTGTCAAATCTGCTCGATGCATCCTATATCCTAGACAAGGAATAAGGCACCCAAGTATTTCTCGAAATCCAAGGTCCTAACCAATGGAATCCCTCCCCTACATTATTTAATAAATTTGGATTCTTAACATTACTTTGACATACATGTACAACAAGGGGAACTTCGGTTTCTAATCCATAGTGATTCATTTCCTCTTAATTCACTACCAAAAGAATATGTCTCCTAGTAAGATTGAAAACATAGCGATTGGTTCACATTTACAGAGTGGGTTCTTCAAAATAAAGTGTGATGCAAGGTTATATGAAAAGCATATCAATGACAATGATATACGTACTTTTGAAACACTATGTCGTTTAAAATTGCCTTGGGTCTTAGTCTAATGTTTGTAATAGGGATGCTGAAATATATTAATGTATGGGTGAGAGAGTAATGTTTATGAGGGAGAGTAATGTGTCAAAACATATGAGAGAGAGTAACATGTGCAACATATTTGTTTGAGAAAACATGTGGTAATTCCAAATTGTACTCTACATGAAGTTGTTATAAGTAATCATAAGATTCTCTTATGAAACGAGGTGTAAGTAAGCTTTCAAAATGTTACAAGAACATTATGGCTATGATGTGAATTTGGAAGTTGAATGGTACAAGTGTCACTAGTTCTAATTACAGTATAGTGGTGTCAGTTTTAAAGATTTGGAATTGATTTAAGAATGACAAAGTTGTTGTGTGGTAAGGAATATTTGTGTCACCATAAATATTCTCAACGAATAGTTGTGTGCATATTGTTACAATCTATATTAAAAAATTTAAATCATCTACCTCGAACTACTTTTAGTACATTGATTGCATTCATCACACTCCCCAAGCATATAAAGTTTTACTACTACCTCATGTATAAATTTAACTATTATATAATTTTGATTTATAGTTTGGCTCCATGGATTTTGTGTTGTTTCAATGTGCCTTCATAATCTAAAATTCAGATGTAAAACCCATCTATATTATGCTATTACACATTGTATTATAATGAGCTATTTTCTAGTTAAGCTTGTATATTTGTAGTAATGTTTTAGTCTAAGGTCTTTATGTGATTATACTTCAGTTTAATATGACGAATTACACTCTAAAAGTAACTTGGATCTCAAAGTTATTGTTTCTCTTTTGAATAATAGCCTCCCTTGTGTCTTGTAATTTATACCACTTCACCTATCTATTCAACAAAGTTTCTTTCAAAGAGCTCGTCAAGAACAATATTTGAATTTGCAAGTGCAACTATTTGGTCCTTAATATTCATGTTTTTGGTTCTTACTCTTGTTATTATGAGCATGCATTCATATTTGTAGTAGTAGTGGTGGTGTGCTAGCTTGTACACAAGTACACTATGTACAAATATCTACACGATCTAGCTAGGGTCTTTGATATTTGTGTTTTTGGTTCTTACTCTTTCAAGTATGTATTGCTTTATCTTTCAACTCATATTCATGATTTGTAGCAGTGGTGTGCTATCATGTACACAAGTACACTTTATACAAATATCTACATAATCTAGCTCGGGTCCTTAATATTTGTATTTTTGGTTCTTACTCTTTCAAGCATGCATTGCTTTATCTTTCAGCTCATATTTGTATTTGTATTAGTGTTGTGCTAGCTTGTACACAAGTACACTAGATACAAATATCTTCATGTGCTTTACCATAGCTACAACAAAATAACCTATGCTTCAACATGGCATTGTTCTTTCAAGGTATGTTGTGGTTTTATGTCTCTTCTTTCACATAAGGTTCTAGTTGTTCTGCGTGTTCCATCTACAACTCATTACTTGAAAGTGCAAGGCAAAGCTGCTTCTTTTGTGGAGCATATCACCAAAGTACACACCAAAAATAGAGACATTCTTATGCAAACATAGTTCTATTCACAAATCATTGTATGAGAAACATAGCTTCCAAGTTGGTAATAGAGTATGGTTAAACTTAGATAGGGAATGCTTCAAGCACCATTGACATAACACGTTAAAGCCCATATGATACAATCCTTTAACATCACTCAAGTTATTATATCTAATGCTTTTCACTTTGATATTCCAGCTCATCTTAGTATAAATGTTGTGGTGAATGTCAATCAATTCAAGCACTATGAACCACCATTAGGAGGTACATGCTCTCCATCCTTATAATGCCATACAGAAATATCAAATTTTTGAAACCATACCAAAATATCAACTTTTGCTGGAGAGATACTTTGCTTGATGTCAACATCAAAACTACACAAAGAGAGTAAAATAATCACTATTTGGTAGGGTGCCAATACACTTTGTCTTTGAAAACTGTATAGCTCTCATGATGAAAAGTTTCCCTATTTACAAAATCAGGAACAATTTCCTCAAGCAAAGAGAGATCTAGTGTGACAAAGGCCTAATCTTGACAAATTATCCTTTCTATTTTTGGCCATCGGGTATATATGGCCACTACATTTGAAAGGACATCATGTATGTCGGATAACATTGGATATAAATATTTGGAAATTATGTGCATAATTTATTTCAGGCTGCAGATTTGAAGCCCATAACAATAAGTCTCTCTATAAATCATTTTTTACATTTGTGGACTATCTTCATCCTTTATGCAATCCTATCCCGTTGCCCAATTTTGCCATAAGTTTGTAGTATAATTATATACTTCTGTATAGTATGAAAAGTGTACAATGTATGTACAATGGAACTTGTATGTGCTCTTGCTCTCTTGTGATTTATTCTCATTTTTTGTTGCATGTACATGCATTAGATTATAGTTCTTGTCCCAATGTGCAATGTTGTGAACCCATTTTGCTATGGCATTGCCATGTTGTACATGTGGGTTTATTATTTCTCAAAATTCAATCATCTTTCAAATGCTTGAGATGAGATTGTTATCACAGATTATGTAGGGGGGATTTACCTCTCATTTTTGCTAGAGAAGACACGATTTTTTAGTAGACTATTGCAGTCCATGACATTGAGCACCAGAGGCAGATCATCAGTTATGGATAGATGGCATTCATTTTATAGATTATATCTGGCACAGTTCAGTGGGTAGAGTTTCAAAGTAGGGCCCCAGGTCATCTATTGACTGATTTTGGTATCCCTTGCTAAACATTTTAGAACCTTGCATACATTGGATTTCACCAGTATTGTAAAAAGGTTTGGATCTTGACTTATAGTGCCTCACAGTATGTGCCTATGATGTATCCCATATATTACAATGGTGTACCAAACAATGTGTGTCCTTAGGATAGTTTTGTGGATGATTATATGTGATATTGATGGAGTGACTTACATTAGGGTTTGTTTTATAACTGGTGATTATTTGATAAGTATGATGAGTAGGAAATTAGCATGGCATCATATTTAGTTTAGTTTGTGGTTGATATACATGTTGTTCTCTAGTAGGTCTCCACAATGTTACTTAGATCATTACCTAACCGTTTGGTTTCCCCTGCTAACCTTGTCCCCTTTTTCACCCATCCACCTTGCCTGATACAAATACATGTTGATCCAAATACAACTAAGTAACTCAAGGACACTCACACCAAGGTATTTTTTAAGGATTCTAATAGTATACCTAAGTATAGTATTCTAGGCGATTATTTTGGATTGAAAAAATCATATATATACGTAGGTAGGCAAAAATTAAATACGAAACATACAATTTACTACTAAAATTTGTAAATTTTGGCGAATATTACAATAAAAAACATATTTTGTGTACATATTGGCGATATTAGAGAGTAAAAATGACCAAATAATGAATTTATTTTTTGAAAAAAAGCCCCAAAAATAGCTAATTGGCGAAATTTCGCCCCTAAAAATTACCCCGACTCCCACTTTGTGACCTCTTTGTTAGGATGGCCTCCATCTTTTCCCTGGTGTCTCAGCTCTTATGTGTATGAAAAAACTATATGAATCATTAATATTTCCTATAGGAAGAGTTACCAATGGTGGGTTCTGATCCTAGGTGGTCTATTCAACGAAAGTGTACTCCCTAGACTTGAAAAAGTGTTGCCCATCCTTGAATTTGGTTAGTGGCTGGGAGGGTATGTACTCCTTGAATTAAGAGGTTAATCCTACTTTCTCTAAAAAGGCATTATTGTGACAACTCCATCGCACCTATGGACGGTGGCTGGTAGTGGAGCTAAGGTCGTGTCATAACTGGTTCCCAAAAGGCAATCCAAGGCCAGTACCTTTTAGTCATTAGCCAACTAAAGCATTGAAAATGAATAAAGTGCTTCAAATAAATATCCAAATAAATAAATTCAAAAGAGAAAGTCAAATGTGAAATGAAATCAAAACACAAAGTGAAATAAAGGGGGGGCTTGCTAGAGTCAAAAGGATAACTTTTAAGCATATTATCCATTTGTGAGACACCTTCCCTATTGTTTGTCAAACTAGCAATGCCACAGAGGCTTCCTATCTCCCCTATATCCAAGAGTAACTAAAGCCTTTCATTGATCACACAACTCACCTGACCAAGCCTATTGACTACTTGACCATCCACTCCACCCACTGAGGAGGGTTGATCTTTGAACAGTGTGATGGTTTTTTACTAGAGGATAATATGCGTATAACTCATTTACTTGTTCTTTCTCTGTTTTTATGTTTCTGTGCTATGTTGACATGTCATATGAGGAGTCACATAGAAATCACCTTTTATAGGTTATAATATTATGATTAGTTGTTTTTCAATATTGCATATAATACAGTGTTGTTTTTGCTTTACAAGCTTGACACATGACTATTCCATCATTTTTCATCTTGGTCAAAGTTTGACCAAGTTTGACCTTTTTTACTTGGTCAAACCTGAGTTTGAACTAGTTTGGCCTGGTTAAAGGGGTCAACTAATAGCATGGGACACTAACATATACATCAGCCATCGTATATCAGCCTTTGGAGACCAATTATACCCCTCCAAATAACATTTGTGGCAAATTTGAATTAATTGGATAAAAATCGAGGTATTTTCTTAAGTCTAGAATTTTAGCCTAAGTCTAATTTAATAATTCGGAGTTGATTATAAATGAGGCATTTCAGATTGTATTTGGGCATAATTATGGTGCATGGTGCATCCAAGGTTTTTGAGGTCAAGGAACTCATCTATGGCATTGGATTTTCATTATGGGCAAGGGAATTCAGAGATCCAATTAATAGCACTTTAATTATTTTTTATCGTAAGGTCCAACTTAAAAAATTCCTAAGGTTTGGAATGTATGGTAATAGGATTTCAAAAAAATGAATTAATGATTTGGGTAGTCTTATTTAAGGTCCTAGACACGTTGTGATCATCACATCATCATTCTAGCATCACCCGCTCAACATTTGACATGGCACTTCATATTGGGGCGCATTTATCTTCGAGCGAATTTGGACAAATCAACAAAAATTAAAGTGTGTAAATTATTGTATAACTCAAAAATAATGTAAGGGGGGTGTTAATTTTTTAGCATTAATTCAATATACTATAGGATCTTTACTGAGAGAATAACATGTACAGTATATCAATGCATATCAATCATCACAAGATGCAAACATAAGAGACAATAGACACACAGAGTTTCTGTGGGGAAAACCCTAAGGTGAAAAACCCCATAACTTCCTCAGAGATAGATAGAGCAATGATACAACCAAAGTACAACCCAAGTACACAGAGATAGTCTCCTCCTAGCAGTTGATCCTCCTCCTCACATGTCCGCCACTTTCCGAGTGATGTAGAGTGAGATATGAAGTGATCAAAATAGACATCGAGAGATCTCTATTTATACTTGTCCCGACTGCCCAATAAACTTATGGGGCCGACTTGTCTAGCTTAGTACGATAACCCATGGTTAACTTAATCAGGGCCGACCCCACACATGGTGGTCTAATAACCCATCGGCAAGTTACGACACTTGCGACACTTGTCAATACAAATGGCAACACTTCCTTATAGAGGAATAACACATCTCTATAGGAGTACAATATACATAGATGAAATACATTCTGAAGTTACATATACATCAACACTCCCTCTTAACTAGGAAGGTATTTCTCGACACAGATCTGCTAGCACAAGTCTTCTTCTCTAGATCATCATCAGCGAATCATCGTCATCATCACTGCTGTTGCTATCTCAGTCAATCTCTGAATCTACTCGTCATAAGAAGTTCTACAGAGCCATTCATTTTTCATACTGGGTGTAGGCCCACCACCTACAGGTCTTCATCATCACTGGCCATACTGTGGAATCCTCAGGACTTATTACGTGCGTCACAAAACTTCGAAAGAGCATCCCAGGCTGTTACGGGTACACAACTTCAACCTATAGAATCTCCCAGGATATTTTACATGTGACAGTCACAAAACCTTAAAAGGGTGTCTTGCCAAGCAAGAACCCTAAAGAGCATCTGAGGCCTTTTTCATCCTATCCATATCTTGAGGTCTGATTACATGTGACTCCTACCACAAAACCTTAAAAGGGTGTCTTTCCAAGCAAGAACCCTAAAGAGCATCTGATTCCTTTTTCATCCTGTCCAGATCTCCAAGTCTGATTACATGTGGTCATGGAAATGCCTCGAAAGAGCATCTGAGGCCTTTTTGATCTTGTCCAGATCTCCTAGGTCTACTTACATGCCATAGGACAATGCCTCGAAAGAGCATATGAGGCCTTCTTCATCCTATCCAGATCTCCCAAGTCTACTTACATGTCCTCCCAGAGCAATGCCTCGAAAGAGCATTTGAGGCCTTTTTCATCCTATCCAGATCTCCCAGGTCTACTTACATGCTCATCTGCACAACCTATCAATGGCCATAGAGTATCAACCTGGTACTCACCATACATCATCCTAATGTACACATGATCATCCTGATCATCAACACTGCATCATCCTGCTGCATGTCATCTGGAGCAACATCCTGAAGCTCGTCATCCATGATCATCCTGATCATACAATGCATCCACCTGATGCATACACAGTATCTGCCTGATACATATCATCATACATGATCTACCTGATCATACAATGTATCCACATGATACATCTACAGATACATACACATGATCCAATTGATCATATCCAACATCCAACATGATGCATACATACATATACATATAAATGATCCAACTGATCATATCCAACATCCAACATGATGCGTACATACATATACATATAAATGATCCAACTGAACATATCCAACATCCAACATGATGCGTACATACATATACATATATGTTGATGTATATGTAACTTCGGAATGTATTTCATCTATGTATTTCATATATATTTATTGTACCCTTATTAGAGATGTGTTATTCCTCTATAAGGAAGTGTTGTCATGTGGATTGAAAAGTGTCGCAAGTGTGTGTACTTGTCGATGGGTTATTAGACCACCATGTGTGGGGTCGGCCTTGAAATATATAAATTATAATGTGTATGTACCTAGCTAGACAAGTCGGCCCTATAAGGTCATTGGGCAAACAGGTTAGTATAAATAGAGATAAGGAGATCTCTATTTAGATCATTCAGAAAGTTATATCTCTCTCACTCAGAAAGTGGCGCACTAGTGAGGAGGAGGATCATCTGCTACTAGGAGACTATCTCAAGTGTATTTTTTGGTTGTACTTTGGTTGAGCCATTGCTCTCTCTATCTCTAAGGAAGTTGTGGGGTTTTTCACCTTAGGGTTTTCCCCATAGAAACTCCGTGTCTCTTGTCTCTCATGCTTTTGATTTTTGTGATGCTTGTTATGCTTATTGTGATTGTTATGCATTGATATACTGTATATGTTATTCTCTCAGTGAAGATCCTAGAGTATTGTGAATTAATGCTCAAAATTTAACATGGTATTAGAGCTAACCTGAGAAGAAGACATTTTGCAGTGACGAAAACTTGAGTTTCTTGTTTATTGGGTTTCTCTCCACAGATTTTGGAAAAGCAGTATAGTAGATTGACTCTACTCATCAAGGAGAATCTAACTATCCAATCAGAATTCAATTATGAGCATTTTCAGATTTGGCCCTAAAAATTAGGGTTTCCACAAAAATAGGAATTTCTGAAATCTGAAGACATAGCTGGAAGCTCCTTGCACAAATTGAAGTTTAGAGCTTTGGATCGAGATTTTTGGCTGGGTAGATCTCCGGGAAACTCAAACCCTAATTCAAGGCTCTCCTTAGTGAACCCGGGAGGAAAAAAAGGAAAATATGAAGGGTAAAGCTTTGCTGATCTCAAATTCTGAATACACCAGGATGATCAGCTCATCAAGGCGCATCTTTCTATCCTTTCAGAAAATTGAAATTCACATTTTGAATTTTTAGGGTTTTTTCGACAAACCCTAATCTGGGACCAGATCCAGTTTTCAGCATTTCAAGTGGTAAGACCTAAATATTTTCTATTTCCATTTGAAGTACTCTTTAAGATGTCTCACCACACCAAGCTTGAGGATAAGCTTGAAGGAGCTGATAACTTCCGAGCTTGGAGGTATAGGATTGGGTTAATCCTGGAAGAGAATGAGTTGGACTCATATGTAAAAGAAGACATCCCTATCCCAGAGGATGAAGAGGCTAAAGCATTGCATAAGAAGAACTTGGTCAAGGCAAAGAGAATCATTGTTGATTCTATCAAAGACCATCTCATACCCCATGTGTCTTCTCTAAAGACACCCAAGGAGATGTTTGATTCTTTGACCAAGCTATTTGAAGGGAAGAACATAAATCGGAAGATGACCTTATGGAACCAATTGAAAGGAGTAAAGTTTCAGAATGGAGAAACCATTCAATCTTTTTTTTCAAGGGTCTCCCAGATCAAGGAACAACTAGAAGCAGTGGATGAAATGGTGGAGAATGGTGAAGTGGTGATGACCACTCTAAATGGCCTACCCTGGTCATGGGATTCCTTTATTCAAGGAATTTGTGCAAGGAAGAAGTTGATCTCCTTCAACAGATTGCGGGAAGAATGCTCTCAAGAAGAAGCTAGGCTTGTGGCCCGAGAAGAAAAGATGGGAAATGAAGATCAAGCTCTCACAGCACATGCCAAGAAAGGCAAGTCCAAGAAGGAATCATCTCATAACAGGAGATTCTCACACCACCATTATCATAAAGATAAGAAAGATCTCAGATACTTCAATTGCAATGAGAAGGGACACTTTGCTTCAGATTGTCCCAAGAAGAAGAAAGACAACAACAACAACTTCAATAAGAAGAAGAAGAAGAAAAAAAAAGATATCATGCTCATGCTGCCGAAGATGATGAACCCCCAAAGAATAAGGCTAGGGCAGAAAGTGATAGTGATGATGACTCATCAAGTGAAGAAGAATATGTTCTAATTTCTGCTCTCACAGGTACTATCTCCCATGGTTGTAATGATTGGTTGATTGACAGTGGGGCTTCCAAACACATGACTGGGTTTAATGAATCTTTTGTGAACCTATCTGAACATGAATCACCCCATAAGGTGAAACTTGGGGATGATTATCAATACCCAATCAAAGGAAGTGGTGAAGCCTCCTACAACCTAGATTCTGGAAAATCTTTGAAGATGAAAGAAGTCATTTATGTACCTGGGCTCAAGAAGAACTTACTCTCCATCTCTGCATTGGATGCAAAAGGTATGAGGGTTGTATTTGTGGATGGCCAAGTCCTAATGTGGCCAAAGGGAAAGAACATAGATGATGCAGTAGTGATTGGAGAGCAAGAGGGAGGGTTGTATAAATTGAAGGGACAACCTGAACATGCCATGGTACATGAATCCATGGATCCAAGTGAACTTTGGCATAGAAGACTTGCTCATATGCACTATAGGGCACTTCCAATTGCAAGCAAGGCTGTAGAGGGTCTTCCTGAAATCAAGACCAAACATGAAGGTGTTTGCAAAGGATGTGCAAAAGGTAAGAACATTAAGAAGGCTTTCCCAAGCAGTGAAAGCAAGGCAAAAGGCATCCTGGAAATCATCCACTCAGATGTATGTGGTCCTATGTCATCCAGTTCTCTGAGTGGGTATGTTTACTATGTCTCATTTGTTGATGACTTCTCCAGGAAGACTTGGGTATAATTCTTGAAGAACAAAGATGAAGTATTTGATAAATTCAAGGAATTCAAAACCTTGATGGAGAATCAAACTGACAGGAAGATCAAAACACTTAGATACGACAATGGTGGAGAATTCACCTCAGGTGACTTCAAGAAGCTTTGTAGTGATTCAGGGATTAAGAGGGAGTTGACTGCTCCTTATAATCCTCAACAGAATGGAGTTGCAAAAAGGAAGAACAGAATAATCATGGAAGCAGCAAGGGCAATGCTGCATGACCAGGATCTACCTATGCATCTATGGGCAGAAGTAGCTAGAACAACTGTATATGTGCAGAACAGAACACCCCACAAGATATTGGACAACAAGACACCAGAAGAGGTCTTTTCTGGTAAGAAACCTGAAGTCAGCCATCTCAAAATATTTGGTTGTCCAGTATACACTCATGTCCCAAAGGAAAAGAGGACTAAACTAGATCCTTCAGGAAAGAAGGGTATATTTGTGGGTTACAGTGAAAGCTCGAAGGCTTACAGAATATACTTTCCATGGTTCAAGAAGATTGATGTCAGCAGGGATGTAACATTTGGTGAAAACTCAGCATTCATCAAATCAAGGAAGGCACCTATCGAATATTATGAAGAACCTATGGAAACTAGATTTCAAGACACTACCATGACTGAAGTAGTTCCAGAAGTTGTTCGTGAGTTTGAAGATCCGTAAGAACCTGTAGATCCACCCCGTGAGGATAACTCTCACAAGAGGAAACCTGCATGGGCTAGAGAGCTCATTCAAGATGCAGAAAGATTTGGCATTCCAGAAGAAGAACACAGAGCAAAGAAGAGAACAAGATCACATACCAGCTATGTTGCTTTACTCTGTGACATTATGAACAAAGAGCCTTCCAGTTATGAAGAAGCAGCAGAAAAGAAAGAATGGAAGGATGCCATGGTTGAGGAATACCAATCAATAATGAAGAATGATGTTTGGGATGTTGTACCAAGACCTAAACAGAAGTCTATTGTGACTTCTAAATGGATCTACAAGATCAAGCATGCTGTAGATGGCAGTGTAGAGAAATACAAAGCAAGATTCGTAGCTCGTGGCTTCTCTCAGAAAGAGGGAATAGATTATGAAGAAACTTTTGCACCTGTAGCCAAGAATACTTCCATCAGAACAGTACTTGCCCTAGCTGCAGAATGAAATGGAAAATACACCAGATGGATGTCAAGACTGCCTTCTTGAATGGTGTAGTTGAAGGGGAAGTATATGTGGAGCAACCACTCGGTTTCGAAATACATGACAGGGAGTCATATGTGTGCAGATTGAAGAAAGCCTTGTATGGCTTGAAGCAAGCTCCCAGAACTTGGTATGGTAGGATGCACAATTTCCTATCTAGTTTGGGCTTTACCAAGAGTAAAGCGGATTCCAACCTTTACTACAAGGTTGAGGAAGGAAATCCTGTGATTCTACTCCTATATGTAGATGACTTATTTGTAACAGGAGATGACAAATTGATTGCAGATACTAAGAGGAAGCTTGCTGCTGAGTTCGATATGAAAGATTTGGGGATGATGCATTATTTCCTAGGGATGGAGGTGTGGCAGAGTCCAGGTGGGATCTTCCTTGTTCAAGGGAAGTACACAGTAGATATTCTGAAGAGATTCGGGATAATGGATTGCAAGGCCATGGCCACACCTATGGCATCGAATCTGAAGCTTCTATGTGATGCTTCATTTGAGCCGGTTGATGTCTCTTTGTATCATCAGATGATTGGGTCCTTGATGTACCTGACGAACACGAGACCAGATATTTGCTTTGCGGTGAACACATTGAGCCAGTTCCTAACGGATCCAAGGAGTGTTCACTTGGTTGCTGTAAATCATGTTCTGAGGTACCTGAAGGGTAAAATGGATTATGGGCTCAAGTATGAGGCGAATCAAAAGTTTAACCTGCAGGGTTATGTTGATTCAGATTGGGTTGGCAGTGCTGCAGATAGGAAGAGCACATCTGGGTGCTGCTTCAGTATGGGATCGGGAGTGATCTCTTGGTTTAGCAGGAAGCAGTCCTGTGTAGCACTGAGTACAACTGAGGCAGAGTATGTTGCAGCCTGTTCAGCTAGTTGTGAGGCAGTATGGCTACGGAAGCTACTGTCTGAATTATTTGATCTCCCGTTGGATGCTACTGGTATCTTCTGTGATAACTAGAGTTGTGTGAAGCTGTCCGAGAACCCAATGTTTCATGACAGGTCGAAGCACATATAGATCAAATATCACTATATCAGGGATATGGTGCAGAGAGGAGCTGTGAAGCTCCTGTATGTTGCGACGGACGAGCAGATTGCAGATGTGCTGACGAAGCCACTAGCCAGGGTGAAGTTCGAGTACTTCAGAGAGAGGCTTGGTGTTCTTCGGATTGATGACACTTCGAGGAAGAAGTGATGGACACATTTGTTGAATCCATTCCAAGCATGTTGGAAGGAGGATCCTTCACATGGCTGTGGATGTAAGCGTTGGATGATGAGCATCAGGATGATGTTCTGGTTTCTGTTTGTATGATCAGTTGGATCATTTTTTATATGTATGTATGTATGCATCATGTTGGATGCTGGATATGATCAGTTGGATCATTTATATGTATGTACGCATCATGTTGGATGTTGGATATGATTGGTTGGATCATGTGTATGTATTTTGTATAAGCATCATGTTGGATGCTTGGACCATGTATCTGTATATGTATCAGGTGGATACATTGTATGATCAGGTAGATCATGTATGATGATATATATCATGTATTTGTATTTGTATAAGGTGGATACACTGTATGATCAGGTGGATCATGTATGATGATATGTATCAGGTAGATACTTGGTATGCATTAGGTAGATGCATTGTATGATCAGGATGATCATGGATGACGAGCTTCAGGATGTTGCTCCAGATGACATGCAGCGGGATGTTGTGGTGATGATGATCATGTGTACATCAGGATGATGTATGGTGAGTATCAGGTTGATACTCTGTGGCCGTGGAACAGGTTGTGCATATAAGCATGTAATTTGTGCCTTGGGAGATTTGCAGATAGTCTTTCGAGGTTTTGCCTATGGCATGTAATTTGTACCCTGGGATATTTGGCAAATGCTATTTCGAGGTATTGCTTGGGAGGAGATATAATTTGTGCCCTGGGAGATCTGCAGATAGTCTTTCGAGGTTTTTCCTATGGCATGTAATCTGTGCCCTGGGATATCTGGCAGATGCTCTTTCGAGGTTTTGTCCTATGGCATGTAATTTGTGCCCTAGGAGATCCGATAGGTTGAACTGTGTGCTTGTAATCAGTCCCGGGATGCTCTTTTGAGGTTTTGCCGTGACCACATGTAATTTGTGCCCTGGGAGATCCGATGGGTTGAGCCTTGTGTTCGTAATCAGTCCTGGGATGCTCTTTCGAGGTTTTGTGGTGACCACATGTAATTTGTGCCCTGGGAGATCCGATAGGTTGAGCCTTGTGCTCGTAATCAGTCCTGGGATTCTCTTTCGAGGTTTTGTGGTGGGGTCACATGTAATAAGTCCTGGAGATCTAGACAGCATGAAAAAGGCCTCAGATGCTCTTTAGAGTTCTTGCTAGTCAAGAGACTCTTTTAAGGTTTTGTGACGCACGTAATAAGTCCTGAGATTTCCACAGTATGGCCAGTGATGATGAAGACCTGCAGGTGGTGGGCCTACATCTAGTATGAAAAAGGACTGGCTCTGTATAAATTCCTATGACAAGTAGAGTCAGAGATTGGTTGAGATAGCAGCAACAGTGACGATGCATCGATGACGATGATCCCGAGAAGAAGACTTGTCTAGCAGATCTATGTCGAGAAATACCTTCCTAGTTAAGAGGGAGTGTTGATATATATGTAACTCTGGAATGTATTTCATCTATGTATTTCATATATATTTATCGTACCCTTATTAGAGATGTGTTATTCCTCTATAAGGAAGTGTCGTCATGTGGATTGACAAGTGTCGCAAGTGTGTGTACTTGCCGATAGGTTATTAGACCACCATGTGTGGGGTCGGCCTTGAAATATATATATTATAATGTGGATGTACCTAGCTAGACAAGTTGGCCCCATAAGGTCATTGGGAAAACAAGTTAGTATAAATAGAGATCAGGAGATCTCTATTTAGATCATTCATAAAGATATATCTCTCTCACTCAGAAAGTGGCACACTAGTGAGGAGGAGGATCATCTGCTACTAGGAGACTATCTCAAGTGTATTTTTTGGTTGTACTTTGGTTGAGCCATTTCTCTCTCTATCTCTAAGGAAGTTGTGGGGTTTTTCACCTTAGGGTTTTCCCCACGGAAACTCTATGTCTCTTGTCTCTCATGCTTTTGATTCTTGTGATGCTTGTCATGCTTATTGTGATTGTTATGCATTGATATACTGTATATGTTATTCTCTCAGTGAAGATCCTAGAGTATTGTGAATTAATGCTCAAAATTTAACAATATAAATGATCCAACTGATCATATCCAGCATCCAACATGATGCATACATACATATACATATAAATGATCCAACTGATCATATCTAGCATCCAACACGATGCATACATACATATACATATAAATGATCCAACTGATCATATCCAACATCTAACATTATGCATATACAAATATATCAAGCATCCAACATGATGCATATACAGAGCAGTAACTAGAGCATCATCCAGCGCTTATATCCACAGCCATGGAAGGATCCTCCTCTCACCATGCTCGGAATGGCTCCTGCAAATGTGTCCATCACTTCTTCCTCGAAGTGTCATCAATCTGAAGAACACCAAGCCTCTCTCTGAAGTACTCGAACTTCACTCTGGCTAGTGGTTTCGTCAGTACATCTGCAACCTGCTCATCCGTCGCAACATACAGGAGCTTCACTGCTCCTCTCTGCACCATATCCCTGATATAGTGATATTTGATCTCAATGTGTTTCGAACTGTCGTGGAACACCGGGTTCTCAGACAACTTCACACAACTTTGGTTGTCACAAAAGATACCAGTAGCCTCCAACGGGAGATCAAATAACTCAGATAGTAGCTTTCGGATCCATACTACCTCACAACTAGCCAAACATGCTGCAACATACTCTGCCTCGGCTGTACTCAGTGCTACGCAGGACTGCTTCCTGCTAAACCAGGAGATCACACATGATCCCATACTGAAGCAGCACCCAGAGGTGATCTTCCTATCTGCAACACTGCTTGCCTAGTCCGAATAAACATAACCTTGCAGGTTAAACTTTTGATTCGCATCATACTTGAGCCCATAGTCAACCATACCCTTCAGGTACCTCAGAATATGCTTTACAGCAACCAGGTGAGCACCTCTAGGATCCGTTAGGAACTGACTCAATGTGTTCACCACAAACCAAATTTCTGGCCTCGTGTTCGTCAGGTACATCAAGGACCCAATCATTTGACGATACACAATGAAATCAACCGAATCAGATGAAGCATCACACATAAGCTTCAGGTTTGATTCCATAGATGTGGCCATGGCCTTGCAGTCCATTATCCCAAACCTCTTCAGGATCTCCACTTCATACTTCCCTTGTCCAAGGAAGATACCATCTGCACTCTACCACACCTCCATGCCTAGAAAATAGTGCATCATCCCCAAGTCCTTCATCTCGAACTCGGCAGCAAGCTTCCTCTTGGTATCAACAATCAAGCTATCATTACCTGTAACAAATAGGTCATCCACGTACAGGAGTAGTATCACAGGATTTCCTTCCTCAACCTTGTAGTAAAGGTTGGAATCCGCTTTACTCTTGGTAAAGCCTAAACTTGATAGAAAACTGTCCATCCTACCATACCAAGTCCTAGGAGATTTCTTTAAGCCATACAAGGCTTTCTTCAACTTGCACACATATGACTTCCTGTCATGTGTCTCAAAACCAAGTGGCTGCTCCACATACACTTCTGCCTCGACTACACCATTCAAGAAGGCTGTCTTGACATCCATCTGGTGTATCTTCCATTTCATCACTGCAACCAGAGCAAGTACTGATCTGATGGAAGTGTATCTAGCTACAGGAGCAAAATTTTCTTCATAGTCTATCCCTTCTTTCTGGGAGAAGCCACGAGCTACAAATATTGCTTTGTATTTTTCTATGCTGCCATCTACAGCATGCTTGATCTTGTAGATCCATTTAGAAGTCACAACAGACTTCCCTTCAGGTCTTGGGACTACATCCCAAACATCATTCTTCATTATTGATTGGTATTCCTTGACCATGGCATCCTTCCATTCTTTATTTTTTGCTGCCTCTTCATAACTGGAAGGTTCTTTGTTCATAATATCACAGAGTAAAGCGACATAGCTGGTATGTGATCTAGTTCTCTTCTTTGTTCTGTGTTCTTCTTCTGGAATGCCATATCTTTCTGCATCTTGAATGAGCTCTCTAGCCCATGCTGGTTTCCTCTTGTGAGAGTCCTTCTCACGAGGTGGATCTACAGATTCTTGCGGATCTTCAATTTCATGATCAACATCTGAAATTGCTTCAGTCATAGTAGTGTCTTGAAATTTGGTTTCCTTTGGTTCTTCATGATCTTCAACAGGTGTCTTCCTCGATTTGATGAATGCTGAGTTTTCATCAAATGTTACATCCCTGCTGACATCAATCTTCTTGAAACCTAGAAAGTATATTCTGTAAGCCTTCGAGCTTTCACTGTAACCCACAAAGATACCCTTCTTTCCTAAAGGATCTAGCTTTGTCCTCTTTTCCTTTGGAACATGTGTATATACTGGATAGCCAAATATCCTAAGATGGCTGACTTCAGGTCTCTTACCAGAGAAGACTTCTTCTGGTGTCTTGTTGTCCAATGTCTTGTGGGGTGTTCTGTTCTGCACATACACAATTGTCCTAGCTGCTTCTACCCATAGATGCATGGGTAGATCCTGGTCATGCAGCATTTCCCGTGCTGCTTCCATGATTGTTCTATTCTTCCTTTCTGCAACTCCATTCTGTTGTCGATTGTAGGGAGCAGTCAACTCCCTCTTAATCCCTGAATCACTGCATAACTTCTTGAAATCTCCTGAAGTGAATTCTCTGCCATTGTCGAATATGAATGTCTTGATCTTCTTATCAGTTTGATTCTCCATCAAGGTTTTGAATTCCTTGAATTTATCAAACACTTCATCCTTGCCTTTTAAGAAGTAAACCCAAGTCTTCCTGGAGAAATCATCAATGAAAGAGACATAGTAAACATACCCACTCAGAGAACTGGATGACATTGGACCGCATACATCAGAGTGGATGATTTCCAAGATTCCTTGTGCCTTGCTTTCACTGCTTGGAAATTCCTTCTTTATGTTCTTTCCTTTTGCACATCCTTTGCAAATACCTTCATGTTTGGTCTTGATTTCAGGAAGACCCTCTACAGCTTTGCTTGCAATTGGGAGTGCTCTGTAGTGCACATGAGAAATACTTCTATGCCAAAGTTCACATGGATCCATGGATTCATGTACCATGGCATGTTCAGGTTGTCCCTTCAATTTATACAATCCTCCCTCTTGCTCTCCAATCCCCACTGCATCATCAATAGTTTTACCTTTTGGCCACATTAGGACTTGGCCATCTACAAATGCAACCCTCATGCCCTTTGCATCTAATGCATATATGGAGAGTAGGTTCTTCTTGAGCCCAGGTACAAATAGCACACTTTTCATCTTCAAAGACTTTCCAGAGTCTAGGTTGTAGGAGGCTTCCCCACTTCCTTTGATAGGGTATTGATAATCATCCCCAAGTTTCACCTTATGGGGTGATTCATGTTCAGATAAATTTACAAAAGATTCTTTAAACCCAATCATGTGTTTAGAAGCCCCACTATCAATTAACCAATCATTACAACCATGAGAAATAGTACCTGTGAGAGCAGAGATTAGAACATACTCTTCTTCGTTTGATGAGTCATCATCATCAATTTCTGCTCTAGTCTTCTTCTTGGGAGGTTCATCATCCTCAGCAGCATGAGCATGATATCTCTTCTTGTTTCCCTTCTTGTTGTTGTTGTTGGAACCCTTTTTTTTCTTGGGACAATCTATAGCAAAATGCCCCTTCTCATTACAGGTGAAGCATCTTAGATCCTTCTTACCCTTTTGGTGATGGTGGTGAGAAGGTCTTCTGTTATGAGATGGCTCCTTCTTGAGCTTACCTTTCTTGGTATGTGCCATGAGAGCTTGATCTTCATTTCCCATCTTTTCTTCTCGGGCCACGAGCCTAGCTTCTTCTTGATAACATTCTTCCCGCAGTCTGTTGAAGGAGCTCAACTTCCTTCTTGCACAAATTCCTTGAATAAAGGAATCGCATGATTTGGGTAGGCCATTCAGAGTGGTCATGACAACTTCACCATTCTTCACCATTTCATCCACCGCTTCTAGTTGTTCCTTGATATGAGAGACCCTAGAAAAATAAGATTGAATGGTTTCTCCATTCTGAAACTTTACCCCTTTCAATTGGTTCCGCAAGGTCATCTTCCGATTTATGTTCTTCCCTTAAAATAGCTTGGTCAGGGAATCAAACATCTCTTTGGGTGTCTTTAGAGATGACACATGTGGGATGAGATGGTCCTTGATAGAATCAACAATGATCCTCTTTGCCTTGACCAAGTTCTTCTTGTGGAGGGCTTTAGCCTCTTCTTCCTCTGGGACAGGGACCTGTTCCCTTATGTAAGAGTCCAACTCATTTTCTTCCAGGATTAACCCAATCCTATACTTCCATGCTCGGAAGTTATCAGCCCCTTCAA
This sequence comes from Larix kaempferi, assembly GCA_027924585.1. Lineage (NCBI taxonomy): Eukaryota > Viridiplantae > Streptophyta > Pinopsida > Pinales > Pinaceae > Larix > Larix kaempferi. Next base: position 2,194,462 of record BSBM01000590.1, read on the forward strand.
GATTATCCTCAAGCTTGGTGTGGTGAGACATCTTAAAGAGTACTTCAAATGTAAATAGAAAAGATTTAGGTCTTACCACTTGATTTGCTAAAAACAAGATCTAGTCCCGGATTAGGGTTTGTCCAAGAAACCCTAAAAATTCAAAATGTGAATTTCAACTTTCTGAAAGGATAGAAAGATCCACCTTGATGAGATGATCAGCCTGGTGTATTCAGAATTTGAGATCTGCAAAGCTTCACCCTTCAGAACTACCTTTTAGTCTTCCTGGGTTCACTAGGGAGGACCTTGAATTAGGGTTTGAGTTTCCCGGAGCTTCACCCAACCAAAAATCTTGATCCAAAGCTCTAAAATTCGATTTTTCCAAGTATCTTCCAACTATGTCTTCAGATTTCAGAAATTCCTATTTTTGTGGAAACCCTAATGTTTAGGGCCAAAACTGAAAGTGCTCAGAACTAAATTCTGATTGGACAGAAAAGATTCACCTTGCTGAGGAGAGTCAATCTCTCATATTGCTTTTCCAAAATCTGTGGAGAGAAACCCAATAAACAAGAAACCCTAGTTTTCGCCACTGCACAATGTCTTCTTCTCAGGGAAGCTCTGATACCATGTTAATTTTTTAGCATTAATTCAATATACTCTAGTATCTTTACTGAGAGAATAACATGTACAGTATATCAATGCATATCAATCATAGCAGGCATATCAATCATCACAAGATGCAAACATAAGAGACAATAGACACACAGAGTTTCCGTGGGGAAAACCCTAAGGTGAAAAACCCCACAACTTCCTTAGAGATAGATAGAGCAATGATACAACCAAAGTACAACCCAAGTACACAGAGATAGTCTCCTCCTAGAAGCTGATCCTCCTCCTCACATGTGCGCCACTTTTCGAGTGATGTAGAGTGAGATATGAAGTGATCAAAATAGAGATCGGGATATCTCTATTTATACTGGTCCTGACTGCCCAATAAACTTATGGGGCCTACTTGTCTAGCTTAGTACAATAAACCATTGTTAACTTAATCAGGGCCGACCCCACACATGGTGGTCTAATAACCCATTGACAAGTTATGACACATGCGAAATTGTCAATACAAATGACGACACTTCCTTATAGAGGAATAACACATCTCTATAGGAATACAATATACATAGATGAAATACATTCTGAAGTTACATATACATCAACAGGGGGAACCCCTAATAAGCCTTCCATGTCTCCTAAACATTAAACTTGCCAACAAAGTGTAATTTCAACATGTAATGAGTGGGTTGTTAGAGGCAATTCGCCCCCCTCCAAAAATATTTCATTTTAAGTTATTTTCTAAAATGTAAATGAGAGAAAAGATCTCAACATTGATCTTTTCCTCTCATATCTTAATCTCATTCATCTATCATTTTAGAATAGGGATTTTGCTCACTCTCCATCTATAAAAGAAAGTGAGCTCTCTATTGTATTGACTCTTGGTTATTTTCAACAACAATAGAAAACCAATCTTATGTGTGTTCACTTCTCTTGTGTTTTGGATGAGTTGGAATGAATCTTGGCTCTCACCATCCTTTTCTATTTGTTAGATTTTAGTACTATTGATTTGGGGAAACAATTTAATGGTTTGCATGCAGGTAAGAAAGACCAATCTCACCCAAAGCAACTTGGTGTTCTCAGCTAGAGGGTGTTTCCACCAAGAGACATTGATTCGCCTTCTCTTGCCATCCATTTCTTGCTAAACTTCTTGTTGGTCTGCATGTTTATTTCAAATTGTAGTGTTGGTTTTGTTTTAGTTTTGTGATATTCACTAACTAAATCAAATTTATATTTTGTACGTTGAATAAGCCAAAGATCCCAAGTGCGCCCCAGTGAATTGAGAAGTTTTTCTGAAGCTGATCTACAAAACTTGTTGCTAGGAAGGGTGGGGCGACTTCACAAGTCTCAATACAAGGTAAGTGCCTCAAAAACTCGGTTGTAGATAACTGAAAAACCATTTGTCACTTCTCCTCACTTTCTTTGTATGTGTTTTGTTGCATGTGGGTTGGGTTTTCTTATCATTTATATGGTTGTAGTTTTTGTTGTCATCTTGGGGCATGTTTATACTTGAAAATATGAAGTTAGTGACTCCATTTTCCCCTGGGTTAGGCATTAGTTCTCAAATAGTATATTCCGGCCACGTGGGTGTTTGAAATTCCTCTTCCATGTGCATTTTAGCTCATTGTCTTGTAGGTTCAGATATGATATTTTTATAGCAACAGCTCAGAGTCCCCATAAATATAAATCATCTCCAAAATCTTACTTATATTATTCATATTTGAGCTTGCAAATGATAGAATGACCATAAAATATATATTTAGGAGTTGATATTTCCTTTCTTAGAACTAAATTAGTGAGGCACTTGTTATTTTACTCCACTAAAATTCATCTCAAGGCTTCCCTTTATTCTCTGCATATCTAAAATCATATAGCAGTCATACTAACTTAAGTCTAGTAACATGTGTGTGCCTTACCTTTCACCCAAGTAACATGTGTATCTCTTTTTGGCATCTTATGTGTTGCTTGTGTGGATTTTGGGTGTGTGTTTTTCATAGTCGTAGATCTATAGTCAAACCCATAAGCAAAATTCCCCAGGGTACCAAATTCTATATTTGTTAACTCTTCAAGGATCCATGTTTCCCATCTTAAAAGCAATTCTACAATTAGTTGAGGAAAGTTGAATCTATCGGTAATTACTTAGGAAAGCAGGACCAGGGACACCTCCCGTGGCTAGTCTAGGCATGTTCTCTACAGATCCGATAAGCCTAAAGAGAGGGGACCATGCCCAATGTGACACTTTGGGGCAGAGTCCCAAGGTTTCACAGCTTTAGAGGTCATTATTCTTTGCCAATACAGAGACCACCACATTTTGTGACAACAAGGACAATATGTCCATCTCATAAATTTATTGAAGAGAAAATAAGGCCTCATGTGTCAAGGAATCCTCATAGGCCTATGATCAATCTCCAACTAGGGGCTCATCCTTGATACACAACCCCTCATTAAAACAAAGTGTAGCAAGGAATGTGGAGAAATTCATGTGCACACTGCATAAGAGAATATAAACATGAAAAACCACAAAATGTACGGAACTGCTCAAGTGCACATGGATGTATTAATATGCATGAATTCATTATAATGTAGCTACAACATTCATAATGTGACCATAACAAAAATTGTTATCAAATAGGATAGCAGATAAAAGTTCAAATGAAAAGTTACATAAGAGATCATACAGGCTTGGCATTACAAAGCACAGTAGGGATCAATTAGTAAGACTCCCTGTAGTAAATGTAAGGGCCTTTATTGAGAGGAAGATAAATTATTTAGGTAATGAACTTAGTGATCTAATACATACAATAGATCTATGTGCCTCAAGAGGCTAGGGGTACTTCATAGGTTAGGTGCATTCTTTGTGAACAAGGTGGAGCCAATAGCATGTAGGTCCAAGAATTTAATTCGATATTGGAACTTGGGATTATAATGCGCATCTTTTAAAAGTCTATAAATATGCATCACAATTTTGTTTATTAGTGCCTACGATGATTAAACCAACTATTAATAGGATTTTTGGTCACGTGAAATTAAATATAAATCCTTTATGACTCTACCCTCTTAGGTGACCAAAAATTGTCAACGAATCTAGGAACTCAGAAATGTCCTCTCCATTTTTAAGGTGGATCCCCCTTAAAATACAACCCACAAGACGAAATATATTTGCACCAAAAGTAACGAGGTGCTCTACAAATTAGTATGGGGGAGATGTTGTAATGTTACCAAAAATAAAAAATAATTAAAAAAATTCACGTCGACTCATAAAATAAAAAATTAAAACCAATATAGGCCCATCTGAAACCCAAATCTATCAAGCATAGAGAAGGATCCAATTTCTTGAGGTTTAATTACATCTCACACTTCAAGAAATTGGATCCCTCGGTGCTTAATAGATCTGGGTTACACCTCAAGAAATTGCATTCCTCTCGGTATTTAATAGATCTGGGTTACACCTCAATAAATTGAATCCCTCTCGGTGCTAAATAGATCCGGTTTTAGATGGATCTACGTTGGTCCATACACAAAGCTCTTATGAAATGTGTGGATACACTTGAGATATATGCATGTATGTTACTGGAAAATTAAAGACTTCTGCAGATAATGAGAGAGATTTCCTAAAAAAACATTCAACAAAATACTTCCCTATGTTAGTGAAAGCAAAACCTCACTTCGAAAAAAATCATTCAAAACTCTTACCAATAAACCATTTTCCACCATAATAGTGAGAAGAAATAGGAGAATAGGAGGAACCACATTAACATGAAAATAAATATCAAATCAGACCATAAAGGTTTTAACTAGATATATTTTAGAAAAGGCAATATTTCATTAAACTGAAGAATTAGGATCTTCCAACTTAAGTCACATCCCAACATCCTCTTCAAAGGGAGGAGACATGGTGCATCAACTATAAATAAAAATGTTTTTGAAACATAAAACAATAACTCCTAGTAATCATCAATTCCCTAAGAGGTAGGGAGCTCAAACCCCTTGAGATCAAAATTTGAAAACAGTTACAAAGAGGAATTGATCAGGGAATGTGTAACATACCTTTTACCCTCGATGATCACTGGGGCGATTTTTTTTCTTTTTAAAATATAATCATAATAAGAACACCCTTCACGGTAATAAACAAAGCCCCAAACTCTATAATTCATAAAAGGCTTGCAATTCAATTTACACAACTTAAGCATTAATTTCATTTGTAATAATCGTAACCATTAGAGTATGAATACTAATCTTTCAACATGAACATATACAAAATTAAATCCATAGAAGAATCACAATAAGGTTCTCAACACCTATCTACATGTAAAAGATTTAATTCCATAACCAAACATTACTTAATAAGTCTTACGCAATTGTTGGAGGAGCCTAGTCGCCTGGTCGACTAGGTCCTCTGACCGACCGTGGTTGGGTAGGTCCAGTCGATCGGTTAGCCAATTGAAGAATTCACTGGAAACCCTAAAGGAAAGAAATCAAAAGGGTTAGTAATTAAAAAAATCTTGTATCAGACATACAAATTCACTGCTATAATAGTATCAATCTGCTTCACCAATATCGGTCGACCATCAGACATCAGGATCGACATGCTAGAAGTTGTAAAACCCATAGCCACATAAGCCAAAATATTCAATTGGATCGAATACTTAGCCGCAGTCATCAAAGCGACTTGCAAAAAATGCCAAGAGATAGGATCAACGATTCATTACCCTTCTTTACTTATTTGGTTAGCAATGTATAAGATAACCCCAATCGGAGACCCTTCCTTCACATTAAGGTCGGGGTTGTTAATGAATAGTTTTAAGATATTCCAACCCCACGGTTGCCGAAAGGGCCCTAAAGTCGCTAAGTTATGGCTTGAAAACTGGTTTCAAGTCCTCAAGACTACCTCATCAAGATGGCAGGTCTCACAACACATCCATCAAAGTCTATTTCCGACTACACACATCCAACTCGAACTCGACTACACAAAAGTATGGTTGCTACAAGGAGCGGTAGGGGATGCAGCTGAGCTAGAATACTATTCGGCCACCCAAGAAATATTCAATTAATTGGAAAAACAATCAAATATAGTCTACCAAATACCATATTTTGCATGGAAAGAAGTCCAGGAGTTACAACAACCATTGTTAGATGGAGAAAATGAAGAAGCATACAAAGCCGGTCTATACTTAGACATTTTTGGCCCAACTGACAATGAAGAAAAACCCCTAGCTATCGTATTTTCCAAGAATCATCCTAAGCTAATATAAATAGAGGAGTCGTCGGGAGAAACAATAGAAGAAGATAAATCACAAGAAGAGGTAGAGTTGGATCCCGACTTATCCAAAGAAAAACTCGATCTTATTGCAGAACACATATATAAAATGTGGCAAAATTTCAAATCTAAGCAACCCAAGAAGAGGAAGTGGGTATTATATGCACCGACTAAGGACGAAATACAAGAATTACATGGAGAAACAGAACAAGTCCTCAGAGACGCAGTCCTCAACAAGAGCACAATTGAACAACAAATTGAAAAGAATTTGGCAGAAAAAGTCAAGCTTCCCAAGGTAAGTTCTCTGCAACCCAAAAAGCTAAAAATTTGAATGCAATCTCAAGTAGAAAACCTTGTGCTAGTTCCTGATAATTCCCCTCTTGACTTGCCGACGCCCGTCGAGAAAATCCCAACGGATCAAGCCTATGTTACCACTCTCCAAGACCCAAATTTCCATAAGTTCATTGCTTCCTTACCAGATCAATTCCCCAACTGGAAAAACATCACAACCACGTAGGTTATTAGAGATTCAACCTCACCATCTGAAACTCGAGCAAGACCACCCCTTGGAGTCAAAATTTCTAAGCAATTGCTAAAAACACCCAAGCAACTAGTTATAGAAGGAATGCAGCAAGTCACCATGGAAAGAGTTTCCCCACAATGTATGGATTCGCCAATATTTACTCAGTCCATAGTCACCACAGTTTCCACTAGCCAAGCACTTCCTCCTTCCACCAGTTTACTTGGTACCCTAACTTCTTCAAAACCATCAACAATGACTGTTCACCCCAACATGTCAATGATTCCACTAGCCCAACTATACAAAATACCCCACCCTCAAATGTGCCACCCATCTTGACCATGCCTACTCAGCCGACCTCCAACCCTCCTCTATCTTCCGTACATGTCTCGTTTATTCTGACCTCAACTGTTCTGATGCCATCAGCTCCACCCTCTTCTGTTACGACTACCTCCACCACTTCTGCACCTTTTCCTACCTCTACTCTACCTAGTCAACAATCAATCAAACTAGCACAGAAGAAGAAGAAAAAGTACAATAGTCACAAGGGAATCCTCTAAGGATCGCTCTTCAGTCGATAAAAAATTCCTCAAATGCCCCAACCAAGTTTGATCCTATTGCAGCCAAATACCATGAACTTGAAAATCTCCTCCAGGCCGTGATCAAAGAACAAAAGAAAATATGGTCGAGAGACAAACAAAAATTGGACAGTGTCGATGACCAACAAACAGAAGTTCTAAAAACCTGTGAAAGCCTCATCAAGGAGGTAGATCCAAAACTGGACGGACCGCCAACCAAAAATCCACTGGATCAAATAACCAATTTGTTTGGATCCCTACTTTCCATTTTAGAAGAAGTATCAACTCAAAGGAATCAAGAGAATGAACAACATACGACAATGTTGTTGGATAACCAACACTGACTCTTCTTGGAGCACTATAATAAAATAAAAGAGTATGAATCGATTGCAAACTAGTCGACCAATGTTTTAAACATTTGGTATTCACATTATCGACAAGTTTTTGTAGAAATGAGCAGAATTCAAAATAATTTAGCAAATGTGTTTCAACAGAAGGCCATTGCAGATCCAACAACATTACAGGATTTGGAGAAACAGATTGAGCTTGAAAAGAACCGACCATCAGAAGTCCAAAAAAAGGCAGATCGACGGTCGAAGCAAGCAAAGATTGCACGAGCAGAAGTCAACATCTTAACAGATCAAATTGACAAGTTAATTGACGATGCCAACAACTAGCATTTGATTCTAGGACCAGAATTGCAAAATGTCAAAGACAACATAGATATTGAAAAGATTGCTAAACTCGCATTCCTCACTTCACCCAGTCTAAGTATCTAGACAGTTTTACATGAATGGGAATATTTCCAGCGAAGACTTGCTTCCTCTGCCAGCGCTATTGTCGAAGCATGCATCGAAGATAACTAGTTAAATGCTACATCTAGTCTGTCGCAGTTGTAAGAAAATTTGAACAAGCACTTGTATTAATAGACTTTCTTTTTTGCATCTCCTTGTTCTCTTCGGGACAAAGAAATGGTTTGTTGGTGGGGGAGATGTTGGAGGAGCCTAGTCGACTGGCCGACTAGGTCCTTTGACCTACCATGGCCGGGTCGGTTAGTCGACCGAACCATCATTGTAACTGAATAACTACCTGTAAACAATATATATAGGCTGGTGAGCCAGGAATAAGAGACATTGTTGTACACTACTTATATACTTGTTAATACAAAAGGCTTGTTGTTGTTGTACCACTTACTCTTCTATATCTTATTCATGTATGTTATATGCTCATGTGATCTTTTATATATATATATATATATATATATATATATATATATATGATGTATTATTGGTAACCTATACGATCCTTAAGATTGCGACAACAATCAAGTAAGATGTTAAACCTTACTTGTTTGCTAATTATACCTTTCCACAAAATAAACATGCCATTTAGTTAGCTAAATAACAACATCATCATAGACCATGTTATCAACCATAAGTATGCACACTGAGTGTAATGATATTTATTGGAAGAACTGAATCATAATGTTCACATATTGGCACATCATTTATGAGCTTACTATTTATATTAAAGTTATAGAGGTTAAGGGACTCAACCCAGGAAACCAACAACTCTTCATCCTAATCCTCAAATCTTCTAAGGTATAAAAAATTATATAAAAGCTTATTCAAATCAATTCACACTGATCTAATTTCACACATCAAAGGTGATTCCAAGCCATAATTCTGGGCAATCAATCATGGTTACCCAATATATACGTATGTAACAACATTTAGTTTGTAAGTGGCAATTACAGTATTGACTATACAAATCCACACACTAAGATAGACACTTAACGACACAATCTCTTTCAATCCCAAAATGTTACTCCTTAAATTCACCACCCATAATTAGATCATGGAGGCTAGTTATTCAATTAAACCATCATAAAGAATGCGGGGGAGTACCATTTACCTCTTTAGCATAGTCCTACTAGATTTCTATTCATTCGTTTAGTAATATATTATATGACATCTTCAAGTCTATCATTGTAGTAACGTTATAGTTCGTTTGTGTATGCATTCCTATGCACACGCATTATTTTATATGCATTATGCTTACATTATTTAATTGCATATTCTTACATAATTAACTTTGGCAACACAAATTTTCACATGTCTACTAAAATTAATCAAACTTGGATGCACATTATTAACATAACGAATAGAGAATATTTTTACATCCCAATAAATCAAACATAAATGAATAACAACAACATAGCATAAAATAAATACTTAGCTTGAATAGGTGGTCCCACGCAATTGAATGTGTAAGTCCAATGTTCATTCCTTCTTAACACAATAACAAGAAATACATGAATGAAATTACAGTTCTGTAGAGAGACCGTTCTCTCTTCAAATTGAGAGAAGCAAGAAATACACGAATGAAGTTACGGCTCTGTAGAGAGACTGTTCTCTTCAATAATGAAATGTGGCCTTTCCATGAAGCAATGTAAAATAATATAAATAGATCAATAAAAGGGGATAGAGATCGTCTCTTTACTTGTAGAATTGCGATCTCAAAAAAATATCTTTAGAGCTACATTTCAAAGATAAAATATTTAGATACATTAATAACTTGTTTTCCCTTCAGCAACATATTACATACATAAAATAATATATAAATAAAAAATTAATAAACAATCATATATACTTAATAATTAATAAATTAATAGTAAATGTTAAATAAAGGGTTGCATCTTTTCACATTTGTCATAAGACAACTATTTAAACAAGTTCCACATTGTATTTTGAAATCATCATTTTTATCAAATATTCATTACTCTATCTTTCTATATATATTTGCAAAAGTGTTATTGCAATCAAAGATAAACATGATTATGTTTATTACAATGGTATCAATGCCCTCCATACTCCCACTCTCTCAATTCCCTCCATACTCCTACGCATCCCAAATTCCTTCCATCTCCCTTATGTCTCCACTCCTTAGCTGCGCCACCACTTTGCACACCCCCATCTTCCTTAGCTCAAGGCGCTCATACCTACACACCCCCCCTCCTCCTTGGCTCTCCATTTCTACCTTGCGCTCCCTTCTAGGTGAAAACATGAAGTTGAGTAACTATTTTGCTTGTTTTTTGACAAACAAAACTGCAAAAAATTTTATTTTTCAACTTCAACCCCTTTAAACCCATACCTTCCTTGGGAATTGCACCTTGAAGTAAACACAAATTTATTAGAGAATTGAATTATCTTCATACTCGTATTTAAAAAAAAAAATTATGGACATATCATAAGACAAATTTGATGCTCTCCAATGACATATACTTGAAAATTTTAGGTATGGAAAATGAGTGACCTGCGTGAACACTAGTTTTTTGAGAGATGGTTATTCATTTTAGGAAAAGCAATGTATGCTCATAATATACACACAATGCACTTGTGAATGTACTATAGTTTGAGGTTCTTCATAATTGAGAACTATTTTTCATTATTTATCAAAATAACATATGTTTTGAAAATGGTGCCTTATCGACACATGTTGGTGAGCTTCAATTTTCTTTCTAGTCGGACTCTTATCGAAAAAAATAAAAGTACCCTTTTGAAGAGGACAAAAAAGGAATATTCTGAGAATATTTCAATTTTTTGGGTGTTGTCTTTGTTATGATATTGAATTTTCATTTCAAGTGATTTTCAAAACAATAAAATTCTAAAGAGATAAGGTTTAGAAAAAAATATTAATAAATAGAAATTCAAAATTAAATGAAACAATTTTTATATCATTGGAATCTAGATTTAGAGATGAATCCATTGTTACCAAGTCCGACAAATAATCTTTAAAATTTGTAGGGGTTTGGCCTTGTTGAAGTTGCAAGTTCCAGAAAGATGCAAGAGATTTTCGCAGGTTTTGTTGATTGCGACCTCTCGGTCGAGAAAATATCTTCCAAAATCTCGGCTGAGAGTTTAGTTCAAACTCTCGGCCGAGAGTTTTTTTTCTAAATACGGCATTGTGATTGGTTCAAACTCTCAACCTAGAGTTTTTAAACTCTTGGACTAGAGTTTGAACTCTCACAAGATATCAACCTAGAGTTTTTTAAACTCTTGGCCCAGAGTTTGAGATTGACTTTTTTTGCGTGTTTATTTGTGCGCACTATTTTTCTTTTCCCCTCCATTATCAAAAAACCATTACCCAACCAAGGATAATTTTAGGGGTGAAATTTATCCCATGGGCTATTTTTCCATGTTTTTTTCCAAAAAACGATTCGCCAATTTGCATTTTTTGAAGCCCCATTTCCCCCAATTTTGATGGGGTAAACTTTTTTCACTCTAATAATCGTTCGTTGGCCTAGCGTTGTTCTCCCACAAACATCTATGCATTACCTTAGCATCCCTCTTAAATCAAGTGCACGCCACTCCCTATTATGTGTCTTATCCCTCTCCTCCCAGCTCTCCAATCCTCATTCTTCCTCTACATTTCCAAGTGCCTCTCTCCATACCACACATCTCTTCACACTTTCCCCACCTCATGCGCCCTGCTTGCAACTCACGCCCATACTCACTCCATTGTCACACCTTGCTACTAACCTTGTCGCTGCATCTGGTGTGCTCTACGCCTACTCCCTTATCTCTTTGCTCCAGCCACGCTCACCGCACCCTTCCCCCATTCACCCTCTTTCTGACTTCCTAACTCCCATTCCAATGCTGCTAACCTCTCAGCTCCTCTCCCCTCACGCCTCTCCCTCATTCACACTTCCTCCATGCTCTAATACTCATACTTCCATTTCCATCACCCCCTCCTCTAATTTCTTCAATGTTGCACTCCACTAACGCCAAGCCCCATCTTCCTCATGTCACTCTCCTTCCTCCCTATCTGCTCAACCTAATAAATATTTATTATTGTAATAAATATTATTAATAATATTTATTATTATTATTATTATTATTTATCATTATTAAATATAATAATAATAATTATTACATTTAAAACCTATGCTTGATCCATGACAGATCAACAACAAAAATTCCCCCTTGTACCAGATCCATGTCAGAGATGAATGATCGAGTGGAGAAAATAGAAAAAAACCAGGCTCTGGATTCTAAGGCTCTCGAAAATCTAAACTTAAGATTAGATAAAATTAAAGCAAAGCTACGACAAGGACAATCAAAATTAACAAGGAGTATAAGAAATGAGGTTTCCAGTGTTGTATCATGGGAAATGAGTAAAGTAAGAGAAGAATTAAACATGAGATCAGGTGAGGGGTTTGAAAAAAATCATGAATTTCATCGGGGATAGAGAAGTCTCCGTCAATATCGATTCGCCAAAAATAAACCACCCAAATATGAAATACAACTAATTTATTCAAAGTAGAATTCCAAAAAACCATACAGATCACAATCACTTTTCAACCCTTAATCCCAACCATCCATACTCGAGTTCAATGCAACCAATGAGTGGATATCCAATGAGGCCCAACCTAGAGTTACCAAAGTTCGATGGTGAGACAAAACAAAGCGTGGCTTGGATCAATAAGGTGGAAGAACTTTTTTGCATACATAAAATCCAATCCGATGATGAGAAAATAAAATGTGTCTTGATGCAACTTGAAGGTCATGCATACAATTGGTACATGTGGTGGAAAATCACCACTAAGGTGTGCTCCTATAACTGGAATATATTAAAAATGACTTCTTTAAAATATTTCAAGATGTTACCGATAATTTTTTTTTGCAAAAATCACTAGATTACAATTGGGTGTGGAGGAGTACACTTATGAATGGGGAGCATTAGCAACACGAGTACTAGAGTTAATATATGATCAATGATCCATACATATATACATGAGCTAAAACCATACATCAAAGATGAGTTAGAATTACACAATATCTCAAACTTGGATAAGGAAGGCGTAAAGAAAAAATTATTGAAGAAAAGTTTTAAAAGTCGTGGCAAAAAAATCTTAACAAGGGTTATTTACAACAAAAAGGGACACAATGCAGATATTGTAGAGACAATTGGTCACCAGGACATCAGTGCAACAATTCCCAATCATATGGATATCAAGCTGAAAAAGAATAAAAAACATCCATTAATCGTCTTGACAATGATAGAAAAAAGAAGAAAAACACTTGTCTTTGAAGTGGTGAAAAATGGATCCAAGGTCATAAATGTATATCTAGTCATACTTCTCACTGCAAAATTATAGATGGGAAAGAAGTGCAGGTTTATGCCAAAAAAAAACATCTGATACTAATTTGGATACAAACTCACCCGAGGTATCAATAGCGATAATCACATGCATCCAACAAACTTGTAAAGAAAAAGGTTTAGAGATGCTTAATAAAGTTTCCACCCAAAAGCAAGAAACTCAGTTACTTACAGAGAAATAGATTCCGCCCCATTTGAGAAATAGTGATAAAATTAAGGATGAACAACTCTTATCTCAGGAAACAAAACCAAAAAACATAGGACCAAAACGGTTACAACATACAAGAACTATTAAAAATGAAGACATCGCAATTTTAGTCGATTCAGGAAATACACACAATTTGGTGGATATAAAAAGGGAAAAATAACTTAATCTTTTTGTATACCCTGTGAAGAATCTCATGGTATAGACTATCAAATATTGACACGTGGAAGAAGTAGGGAAATGCCATAGGGTTCCTTTACAAATACAAGACTTAAATTTACAGCTCAAATGTTATGCCTTACCACTCAAATGAGTTAATATGGCATTAGGAGATGAATGGCTAGTACAATTAGGTACCTACGCCACCAACTTACAAGGACAGTATATGGAATTTAGATGGAAAGGAAATAATTACAAGTTGTATGGATTGAGAAGCTTACCTCTCAAGCAGAAGAAATTTCAACACAAAGGAGGTCCATGTACATATCTGGATTAAGGAATCAATCAGGATCACATGCCTCAAATCGTTGCTTTAAAACCAGTAAAAAATGACGAGGATGTCATCAAGTATAGCTTAGAGGAAAAAGCTCCCTTTAAAGGGAATGACAATGTTACATACATAAAATAATATATAAATAATTTAATAAACAATCATATATACTTAATAATTAATAAATTAATAGTAAACATTAAATAAAGGGTTGCATCCTTTCATATTAGACACAAGAGGACTATTTAAACAAGCCCCATCATCATTTTTATCAAATATTCATTACTCTCTCTCTCTCTCTCTCTATATATATATATATATTTGCAAAAGTATTCTTGCAATCATAGATAAAGAATATTATGTTTATTACACACCCAAAGATACCATGATAACCCTCAATCATCATTAATTGAATTCCCAAGGGTTCACTAGCCTCTAACCTCGCCCCCTAGTGGATAACGTCACCCCTTTGTTTTTGTTGCCTTTCTCATTCATCCCTAGCTTTGTTTTATTATTTTTTCCACTTGCAATTTACGTCATATACAAGACATCACCATGATTTAGCTGGTGCATTCTTCTACTAAAAAAATCAAAATGTTGTTTAATGTCGCAACATTCATTAGTGGGGCCTTGGCCTTGAGCTCCACGTCATGAACTAGTACATAAATACGTTTACATCAATTATAATTAGTTACAATAATAGGGGTCAAGAATGATGGGTATTACATCCTCTCCTCCTTAAGATAATATCGTCTTCGGTATTCCCATTCTTTCAAACATTGCTTTAAGCTTCCATAGCTTGCTTACAATACCAGTTCTATTTTCAATTTTCAGTTGCCACTATTGGGCTTACTTTGACAGCCACATGTTTAAGCACTTCTTTGATATTTCTTCAAGGCTTTTACTTCCAGCCATACCTGTGCTCCACCAAACTAATACAAGGTTTTTCCAAAATCAAAGTGAACCATATACACATGTGTGAATATTTTTAAATCAAGAAAAGGTATAATAAAGATAAATAATTTGGTTTCATAGTTTTCATTGGATGACTATACTTCCATCCTTATGTTTTTTGGTTCAACAAGTTAGCTTGCACATAACATACTATACATATCCAGGCAAACAACCCCAAGGAATCACAACCTACCATTGTATTCAGTTTGTTTTTGGATTAGTATTACTTTGAACCTACATAAGTTACTACATATTATAAACACAAGTTATAAATAAGATGGAATACCCCCGTATTCCTTTTTATGACACATTAAGATTGACACCTCCAATCAATATACTCATCACTAATCAAGTATATCCAACTGAAAATATACGTATAAAATGCTATTTAACAATATTCAAACACATATACATGATGTATGGTTGTGTTTCTTTGGAGTACTTCTGAAGTGTACATGTAGGTGTCTTCCACTTCTCTTGGAAGTTTTTACCACACTTAACACATGAGGTCCATATCTTAACGAAACCACTAGTTCTCGTGCAAGCCTCTGCATGGTATACATGTATACATAGAAAATTTCAAGGTTATTATTGTAATCTCTGTAAATAGAAGACATGCCCCTAGCCATTGACCTATTTCCTATTCCCAATCATCCATCAGTGAATACCATAAGGGCAACTATGGTCACTTTTACAATACTATCCATGTCTTCTTTACCAACTCTTTTGGGTTCCCTAGTCCCAATTGAACTTGTTGTTGCTTTACATGCCCCACCCAACATGAGGATAATACCCCTTCGCTACTATATAGTCCCTCGTGCGTATCTCCTACCTATGCTCTTCAGGGTGTGCATACAAATGACGCATCCCCACAGTTGCTCAAAATAACATCTCTTGCTCATTTATTATTATTCTTAGTATTATATATCAATTTAGGTTCGTTTGTTAGGTAGGGCATCTTCCTCCTCCTCCTGCTTGTGTTAGTAGGTGAGAGATTTATTAATTTATTATTTTTAACTTTTACCACTTCAGTTCAACATTCCCTTCTCTTAGGAGGTTTGTTTCCAAAGTATGAGGTTCTCCCTCAAGCATTTGACTTCTTGCATACATAGGACCTTGGTTCTTACTATGGCCTTATTGATGCTGCCATAACCGGGTCATTTTTACCGGCAATTGTTTCAAGGACAGTCAATCACAATATTATATCATCAATTCATATAATCAATGATATTTCAATGTAAATTCACTTACAATGACTTTCAGTTGTCAATCACTTCAACTTCTTTTCATTCACTTCCATACACATGTATGTCCTTGATAACTACATCATTAATCCATGCATTAATCCCGATTTAATCATTGAAAAACTTTAATTACAGTTCACATTTTCATAATCACAAATTTTATTCATTGTGTTTCTTATTCATATAAGAAGACATCTTACATGTGCATTTGTGAACAAACTCACAATATACTCAAAGTATG
The DNA here is from genome assembly GCA_027924585.1 of Larix kaempferi. Classification (NCBI taxonomy): domain Eukaryota; kingdom Viridiplantae; phylum Streptophyta; class Pinopsida; order Pinales; family Pinaceae; genus Larix; species Larix kaempferi. The sequence goes on from BSBM01000590.1 coordinate 2,210,701, forward strand.
TGTACCAATCATTTAAGAGTAATTTAGTTTCACATGTCATGTCAGGATTGTCACTCCTTGAGTTTGCAATTACTCCCAAAGATACAAGTAACTCTACAATATACCTTTCTTGATAACATCTTTCTCATTTAGATTTGTCTCTAAATGCCTTTACCTATGCATAGTAACATACAAAACAATAAATTTTATGAATCAATTGTTTATTAGTGATTGGTAACTCTTCCTACAACATGTCAAAGTATATGATTGTAACATCAAAATTATCTTATGTCACGATATTTCTTACACATTGTGTAGTACTAAAATATTAGTTTCTATGCATATGCACATGCAACTAACATTCTTGTAATGCAATCAATATGTGCTAATCATTATAGTGCAATTTTAAATTTGTAATTTCATTCCCCTGTCATTCATTTCTCGAAACATATGTCCAACATAGATATGCCATCTACATTACCTTTCTCTAAGTGTGATGAATATACTGATCATCTTACCAATTTAATTAACACATAATCATAGATTTAGTGATGGCTTAGTTACCTTATTCAAAATTCATTATTGTATCATGCCAGATGTTACCTGGTTAGCCTTCTTAGGCCATCCAAGGAGTCTTACTATCTTTATTCGTTATCCTTAGCTAGCATTCATTGATATCTCTTTATTATTAGATGCAAAACCATTCACTCATGCCATCTCTTCTTCTAACACATAATAGAGAGACAATCAAATCAATCATTAATTTAAACTTACCATATTTGCATTCATCTCAATACCATGAGTTGATCATGAAACATCACAAGCATTTACATGCTCAATCATATCCATATGCATTCCATGACAGTAGTCTATCATCTTTAAACACATTGTGCTAATATCGTGAATGCATTCAGTCATATTTACATGCATTTGCGTAAGAATTTCATAATCATGTCAATGTTCATCATGCAACATGAATGTAAAAAGAAATAAAGAAATATAAATCAAAGGTGTTTCCTTTCCCCGAAATCCCTTCGTTTAGTTTTTGACTATGTATTAGCCTATAATCATTAACTTCCACAAAATATTAGTGAAGATAACTAAAATTTAAGCAACAACCTACAACCATACTTATAAAATTTGTTTGTAAAATGATTCAAGGTAGAGGGGAAAGAACTCTCTTGATCATTGTTTTGTTAATTACATCTCCTGTAAGTCTGCAAGATTAGTTTACATGTGCTTTACCTTAGTGTTGGACCATATAAAGGCCCAGTGTCGTATCTACTCTCCTACCATTTTGTAACATACATTTTACCTTTGGTAATCATGTGGGAAAAACTGAGGCAATTTTTTTCTTTTTAAAATCTAATCACAATAAAAACACCCTTCACGGTAATATACAAAGCCCCAAACTCTATAATTTGTACAAGGTAATTCAATTTACACAACTTAAGCATTAATTTCATTTGTAATAATGCTAACCATTAGATTATGAATACTAATCTTTCAACATGGCCATCCACGAAATTAAAGCCATAAAAGAATTTCAATAAGGTTCTCAACACCTATCTACAAGTAAAAGATTTACTTTCATAACCAAACATTACTTATAATGTCTCAAGCAATCAAGTAAGATGTCAACCCTTACTCTTTTGCTAATTATTCCTTTCCACAAAATAAACATGCCATATAGTTAGCTAAATAACAACGTCATCAGAGACCATGTTATCAACAAGAAGTATGCGCACTAAGTGTAATGATCTTTACTGAAAGAACTTGAATCGAAATGTTCACATCTCGACACATCATTTATGAGCTTACCATTTATATTAAAGTTATAGAGGCAAAGGGCCTCAACCCAGGAAACCAACAATTCTTCATCCTAATCCTCAAATATGGGCTTAGGTATAAATAGTTATATAAAATTCTATTAAAATCAATTCACATTGATCTACTTTCACATATCAAAGGTGATGCCAAGTCAGAATTCTAGCCAATCAATCATGTTTACCCAATATATACATATGTAATAGCATAATGGCATAATCTCTTACAATCCCAACATGTTACTTCTTCTTAAATTCACCATCTATAATTAAATCATGGAGACTAGTAGAGTTAGTTAAACCATCATAACGAATGCAGGGAGTCTCAATTACCTCTCTAGCATAGTTCTACTAATTCATTCGTTTAGTAATGTGTTATATTCAATCTTCAATTCTATCACTGTAGTAAAATTATAGTTTGTTTGTGTATGCATTCCTACGCACATGCGTTTTTTTATGCATTTTACTTACATTATTTAATGGCATATTCTTAAGTACTTAACTTTGGCAACATAATTTTTCACTTGTCTACCGAAAATTAATCAAACTTGAGTGCACATTATTAACATAATGAATAGAAAATATTTTTACATAATAAATCAAACATAAATGAATAACAACAACATAGAATAAAATAAATAGTTAGCTTACAGGTTGTCTTGTGCAACTGAATGTGTAAGTGCAACGTTCCTTCCCGACCATAGGGGCTCTGTTTGGCATATACTATTTTTGTCGAGAGTCCACTCCTGAGCGAGGCAACGTATCCACTAGGGCGAAGGAACAACATAATCTTTCACCAAGATTTCTCAACATAACCTGAACTCTAAGTGCACGGACACAACTAAACAATAAAATTTGATCTTCAATAATAGGCTCGGCTTCACAAACAAAAGGCTCGGATTTATAAATAATAAGCTCGACTTCATAAATAATAAGCTCAGTTTTCAACATGAAAACATAAATCTCAACCATAATAAACTCATCTCTCAACAAATAAAAGGTGGAGCTTGACTATTAAGGCTTGTCTCCCAACAAAAATATAAAGAGAGCCCACGGCTCTTAACTGTTAGAATTTTATACTCCAAGGATGGTTATGTTATTACTTCAAACAATTTATATATTATCATAATAACCATATGCAATAAGATCACTGAAAGATAGACAAACACAACATAAACAAGAGTACACACAGATTTATCCTGGGAAAACCCTCGCACGGGAAAAACCCATCAAAACTTCTTCAGTATATATTCATCAGAAGTACAATTCCATCTAGTACATCAAGAACTAAAGTCTCTTACACAAATATCCTGAGAATAAGATAAGATAGAAAACCCCAAGAATAAGATGTCTTCAATGCAGCTAATGTTTCTCCCAAGCAAACTTGTTCTTCTCTCTCTACTCATGCGAACTTGCTTGAGTGCATGATGTGTTCAAGCGCCTCACCTATTTATACTAATCACAAGATGACCTTTTTCCTAACTGGACCGACTTGACTGGGGTAGTTTTTCCCATTGCTTGGGGCATTTTACCCACTGATTTTTGTGGCACCAACTTGTCTATTTTACTTTATTTCTTTTAGGATTTCTACCTTATCAATTACAATATGAATATCTCCCGAAGGAAGTACAATAATACTAACAAGAATAATACAATAAGAATATCTTTCGAAGTTACACAATCTTCAACACTCCCTCTTAATAAGGAAGGTATTATTCTGGCACGGTCATCATCATCATCACTATCATTGATGTTGCAATTCTGTACTCTGACCATTGACTTGTGACATCTCTCTTGAATCTATACATCACTAGAATTTTAGCAAGCCATCAAGTGGGTCTAGCCCAGGAGAGCACATTACGTCGCCAAAGTGACCACCTGCGTTACCGCACTACATGTTCAAATAATCTCGTGAGTGTAGCGTAGGAGCACAAATTACGTCACCAAAGTGACTACTCGCTAGCACGTCACATCATGTGGAGAACAACCTAGGAGCACAAATTACATCAGTAGGTGACTACCTGCGTCTTCGCACATATCGGAAACACGAAACTTGTGAGTGTATCCTAGGAGAACAAATTACGTCACTGAAGTGAATACTTGCTACCACATCACATCCCGTGGAGAAAAAACCAGGCGCAAAAATTACATCACTAGGTGACTACCTGCGTCTTCGCACATGTTGTGTATGCCCAACATAGCACCAGCAGTCAAGAGGCACAATTACGTCACCAATGTGACTACCTACTACATCCTCGTGAGTGTAGTCTGGGAGCACACATTACGTCACCGAAGTGACCACCCACTACAACATCACCTCAAGTGGAGACTCACCTAGGAGAAAAAATTACGTCACTAAGTGACCACCTGCATGTCACATGTGTTGTCTCTCATCACTCCCTCTTTCAAGGAACATTGATCTGGACAAATCCAAGCTTGTCCCTGAAGTACTCAAACTTCACTCTCGACATAGGATTGGTCAAAACATCGACTATCTACTCGTCTGTCGCCACATACTGGAGCTCCACTGCTCCTCTCTACACCATATCCCTGATATGGTGGTACTTGATCTCGATGTGCTTCGACTTGTCATGAAACGCTGGGTTTCCTGACAACTTCACACAACTCTGGTTGTCGCAGAAATACAAGTTTCCTCTAACTCGAGATCAAACAATCCTGCAAGTAACTTTCGAAGCCACATTGCCTCACAGCTAGATGAACAAGTTGCAATGTACTCTGATTTGGCTGTACTAAGTGCCACACTAGTCTGCTTCCTGTTGAACTAGGATATCATGCCTGATCCCAAACATAAACAACATCCTGAAGTGTTCTTTCCAACTGTGACACTACTAGCCCAATTTGAATCAACATATCCCTACATGTTAATCCTTTTGCTATGTCGCATATCTGATCCCATAATCAATCGTACCCTTCAGGTACCTCAACACATGCTTTTCCACAATCAGGTGAACACGTATCGACTCTACCATTTATTGACTCAATGTGTTCACCGCAAAGTATATACCCGGCCTCATATTCGTCAAGTACATCAATGAACCAATCATCTATCTGTATATTGTGGCATCCACTATCTCTGAAGAAGTATCACACAACAAATTCAAATTCGATGCCATTGGTGTGGCCATGGCCTTGCAATCCATCGTCCCGGATATCTTTAGGATCTCTACTGCATATTTTCCTTGGCTAAGGAAAATATCTTCTGGATTTTTCCACACCTCAAGGCCTAAGAAGTAGTGCATTATACCCAAGTCTTTCATCTCGAATTCCGTGACAATCTTCTTAGTTTCTGCAATGATCTTCTCATCTCTTGTTAGAAACGGGCCATCTACATACAATATCAATATCAATGGATTCTCATTCTCAACCTTGTAGTAAAGGTTGGAATCTACATTACTCTTGGTGAAGCCCAAGCTCGTCAGAAAACTATCAATCTTACCGTACCATGTCCTGGGTGCTTGCTTCAATCCATATAAGGCCTTCTTTAACTTACACACATGTGTTTTCTTGTCATGTGTCTCAAATCCCAGTGGTTGCTCCACAAACACTTCTTCTTCTACCACACCATTCAGGAAAGTTGTCTTTACGCCCATCTAGTGTACCTTCCACTTCATCACTGCAACAACTATCGCAAGTACAGCTCTAATTGAAGTGTATCTTGCTATAGGAGCAAAACGTCTCGTCATAATTGACTCCCTATTTCTAAGATAAACCATGAACCTTGCCTTATACTTCTGTAGTATGCTTGATTTTGTAAATCTACTTGAAGGACACTGCTGAACATTCATTACTTGTTCTTTGTAACAAGTCTTATCATCCTTCTCTTGTAGGTCATAGCACACGATTTTTCCTACAAGTCAAATTCAGTGGTATGATTAGTAACATTTCATAATAATCAAATCATATTGACATTTTAATGACAAATTCATAATTCACGCAATTATGTAACAATGCATTTTAACCAATGCTTCAGCACAACACTCATCAATATCCCGTATACACATGGTAACTATCTATATGCCTTCCATCTGTACCAGAACATATTAAGAGCATGCACTACTCTCGACATGTTAGCAAAGAGGTTTCATCCTAGACTAGCTCCATCAAGGGCTCATGGAATGTTGTGCAACACTATAGGACGCTTACTCATAACATGCACTACATGAGCCTACTACTAGTCAATCTTAGTCATATATAAATACATAAAATAAAACTATATCATAGATCTAGATGTGACCGTTATGAGCAATATCCTTCAAAATACTCAGGAATTCAAATGACAGTAAATACTTATCTTTCATGTGTTTTGTAGGCTCCCTCTTAGTTTTTTTCTTCTTGTAGAATTCACTGGAGTTTCTGGAAGCGTACTCTGCTCCATCATCTGATTCTGAAGACCTTGATCTTCTTCTTCGTCTAGTATGGATCTTTCTGAATTCTTCATCCTTGGTTCCCATGTACTGGATTCAAGATCTCCTTTTGCTTGGAAATGGATTATTCACATCCTTTACATACACCATCATGTTCTGTCTCTATCTCGGGTAGACCAGTCACCATTTTGCTTACGATCGGTAAAGCCTTGTAGTGTATATATATGTAATCCTTATATGCCATAGTTCACTTGGTTCCATAGTGTCATGAACCAATGCTTGATCTGGTTGGAATTTTAATTTGTACTAGCCTCCCTCTTTCTCTCCAATTACTATTGTATCATAAAAAATTTTACCTTGTGAGTGTTGAAATCAAGACATATTCTTCATCACTTGAGGAATATTCCCTTGCTTTCTTCTCAATCGGTTCATCATCTTCTGCAGCATGAGCATGATACCTCTTCTTATTTCCTTTCTTGTTATGGTCTTTGATTTTGGGGAAATCTCTTGCAAGATGTCCCTTTTCATCACAAGTGTAACATTTGTAGTTTGAGTAGTCCTTATGAGGTCTATGATTCTTTTGGAATCTTCTAGGCTTCTTGTGAGAGTGTTCTTCTTTCTTGTTGTTTTCCTTCTTTACATGAGCTGATAAGGATTGATTGTCATCTTCACCCATCTTCTCTTCTCTGGCTTCAATTTTGGATTCCTCTTTGGAACAATATCCACATAGTCTATTGAATTTGGTGAGATTCCTTCTAGAACAAATCCCTTGAATGAATGATTCCCATGATCTCGAGAGACCATTCAATGTAGTCATCACCAATTCTGCTTCTTCAATATTGTCACCAATGGCTTCTAATTGTTCTTTGATTTGGAATACCCTTGTGAAATAAGATTAGATACTTTTTGAGTTCTGCACCTTCACACCCTTGAGTTGGATTCTCAAGGTCATGACTCATCTTCCTATTAATGTTCTTTCCTTCATATAGTCTCTTCAATGCATCAAACATCTCCTTGGGAGTCTTCAATGATGAAACATGGGATCAAATTATCATCAACAAAGCATGCTCAAATACAATCTCGATCTTTTCACTGTCCCCCAGCAACAACAATGATAGGAATTATGGGAGGATATGCAGTGCATGTTGTCTCTGTCAGTACACCCGCAACAATAAGAAATAACTGCCCATGATAAATAGAAACAATGGGCTCGATTGAATAAAAAAACTACTTGACCGATTTAATGAAAGATTCATTCAGAGCTAAGTACTTAGATGCCCTTTCTCTAGGAACTGCCAACTCATTATCCATGCTTACATCAATGTCATCAAAAGATGCTATCAAAACAAACTAGTGATTGCAGATTTATTTAGAACTACGAGGGAATGGTTTCTCCTAACATGATGCCGTTCTTCCTTTTCACCACTCGTTGTCCTTCAAATTCATTGAAGGGGTGTGCAACATAGGCATTGTTCACTTATGATGAAGATATCATACAAACACTAACTAGGGCATAGTTTTGTGCCACTATATCAAATACACCGAAGAACAAGAACATAATTCAAGCAACTTGAACATAATATTTATTGAAGGAATAAATACCTAATCTACCCATTGATGAAAAAATCACCAAAAAATAAGCAACATCGCGATTTTTTTCGGTATTAAACCTCAAACGAGAAATAAGCCCAAAAATATCACAAAAGTTCAAAAGAAATGGCACAGGAAACAATCAACAAAAAATCGGAAAATTTTGGAAAAAATAGGCAAATAGGGGAAAATTGACATGCATATTTTGACCCTATTAAAGTACTGATTTTTTTTTTTTAATTCTTTATCTTTTCCGCTATTGGGGAATGATAAGGAAGGTGTTAACAATCATGAACAACCCCAAACCATTTCTTTCATCATAATTGAAGTAATTTTTTTTTGAGCAAGGATAAAGGTCATTGTGGAAATAATTTTAACAATGCACTTGATTACATTCTAAGAGACTTATGAACTATCTTGTTTATTACTAGAATTTTATAAAGTCTTGGACAAACTAAGTATGTAGGTTCTCATTCATTCAAAAGGAAATGGGAGTCTTAAATTATATAGTGAAGGAAGGTTAATAAAAAGGGTTTATAAAATAACAGTTTTATGTTGAAGCAAGATTACTAGCAAAAAGTGTCATTTCTTCTTTATGCATGTGTAACATTTGGTGCAATGGGATTTAAATTTTGATTAGAGGGTAGGAGGGTAGAATTGGAGGTATCGAATTAGTAAATATTGAAAAAATATATATATTATAGAAAGACATAACTTCAATTTGTCTTGCACACTTCAAGTGACCACCACCTTCACCTTTTGCAACACTAGTATTCAATAGGAAGACACCAAAACATTAGCATATATGTATACATTCATCCTCATGGATCTAGGGTTTAGATTGCAATTTATTTTTGCTTGTATTAATTGCATGGCTCATATACTTCCAAGAAAATCCTTGAGAAACACAAAGAGCTTATGAACATAGCTAAGAGGACAAATCTTTTCATTTATTGGACCACTAATATACACCTACCTAGACTCCTATCTTCTCAACAATCCTATATAAATGCCAAGTGGTACACCATGGTTTTGATTCATGATGATGAGATACATTTATATGTTTAATGTCATTTTCAATCGGTTGTCCACTTTTGAGTCTTTGATTGGATAGCTATCAAGGTTCATGATTTAGTATTGAATTTGATGTATCATTTTTATTTAGCATCCACTACATCATATATATCCATGTTTTTCTTATATTTATATACCAATTTTTTTATTTGATGTTGTTGTCAATTTATATGTTTAAAATATTGAAAAAAATGAATTTATTTTGTATTTTTTAATGCTTTCTACAATTTGTTGATTGTTTCATCGATGTTACCCATAACAACAAAATAATCTCTGAGACATGGGCACAAATATGCATCACAAAAATTGAGATCCAAAGAACAGGTTCGTAACAACAAAATACTCTAGTACATGGGCACAGATATGCATTACAAAAAATTTGAGGGTACCCAAAACAAAAGACTCTTTGGGACATGGGCACAAATATGCATTACAAAATTTTGATGGCACCCAAGTTTTGGGTACCAACTAAATTAAAAGGTGATATAATAGAAAGTATACCCTTAAAAATTGAAATATTAATTTTTCCATGTGATAATAGTGGCCAATATGACATAGATAGTGAGGTCATACGCCAGAGACTATAAAATTTAATGGTACTCAATACTTCACAATATTTTGATCCTGAACGGAGCTATACTAATTGACCGTGGATCAGATGTAATAAGATTGAAATGCCCCACCCAAATAGATTGGTGCAACAAAACCAAAAATAGGAAAACAAAAAACTGGAAATGGTATATCATGCAAATATCCAAAATTATAACTCCCTTACCAAACAACTTGAAAAACAAGGATTGTGGAGAATTTAGATAAAATCCTGACATATTTATTTTATCAAAATTGGGAACCAATGCAAGCTAATTGGAATGGTGTTGTATTTATTTACCTACAATTGCACTTCATGATAATTGACCATCAACTTTGTCCATAATGATAATTGATATCATTAGCGGTGGCAGGGGCAGGAAGATCGTCCTTGATCCCAAAGGAAAGCAAGAAGAGAGTTTTGAATGGGGTCTGGGAAAAGGTACCAAAAATCCAATGAGGCACCCACTCTCTACCAAGAGCTTAAAATTATCGATTCAAAGCGAATTAGGAAACTAATTGTCATTAGTGACTCAACAATAATTATAGGACTCATGCACAGCCCCCCCACTCCATCCAGTAGAAAACTAACAAGGCTCATTTCGAGAATCCAAAAATATGAGAGCCGCTTTGAATCTACAAAGTATTTACATGTCCCAAGAGATAAAAATCACCAAGATGATCATTTGGTCAATGAAGCCTCTCGACTAGAAGGTCGAATTATAAGAACAAAAGGGGGGCTATCCTTTTCCCTAGTTTCTTAGTTAATTTTTGCATGAATGAATTATCCAAAGTTTTGCATGCCATTCACAATCCAAGGCAAGTAGCAGGATGGAATTAATATGAGAGCATGGAAATCAAAGGCCATCATAACCCGTGTAGTATTGCACCATCGCACACTACGAGTTTAATGGATGGCCAACCTATTCAATTGGTTTTTGTTAAGAATTCGAGTGCAAGTGGGATAATGGTGAATTTTAATGGAGGAGTGACCTCTGGTTTTGCTTGTAGCACTAGTGAGTTTCATTCCATGTCTGATTAGGGAGGGGAGTGCATTTTCTGTTGGGATTTGGAATGCAAAATATCCATTAATGGGTTCTCGTTCCTTCTAAGCATCACTCCCCTTCAGGATAGTTTCAATTTGAATGCACCCTCTCTCATTCTGGTGTTAATCTGTGGGTGAAAACACGAAGTTGGGTAACACCTTTGGCTTGTTTTTGACAAACAAAACTGCTAAATTTTATGTTTTTCAACTTCGACCTCTTCAAACCCATATCTCCCTTAGGAATTTCAACTTGGAGTAAACACAAATGTTTTAGAGAATTGAAGTATCTTTCAATTCGTATTTTTTTTTTTTTATGGACATGTCGTGGGACAAATTTGGTGCTCACCAACAACATATACTTGAAAATTTTAGGTATGGATAATGAGTGACCAGCGTGAGCACTAGTTTTTTGAGAGATGGTTATTCATTTTAGGTAAAACAATGTATGATCATAATCTACACACACTGCACTTGTGCATGGACTGTATTTTAAGGTTCTTCGGACTTGAGATCTATTTTTTATTATTTATCAAAATAGCATATGTTTAGAAAATGGTGCCTTATTGACACATGTTGGTAAGCTTCAATTTTCTTTTTAGTGTGACTCTTATTGAAAAAACTAAAAGTACGCTTTTGAAGAGGATGGGGCAAGGAAGATCTCTGTGAAGATTTCAAATATTTTGCTATTGTCTTTGTTATGATATTGAATTTTCATTTCAGGTGATTTTCAAAGTAATAGAATTCTTAAGGGATAAGGTTTAGAATTTTTTTATTAATAAATAGAAATTCAAATCGAAATTAAACAATTATTATATCATTGTAAACAAGATTCAGAGATGAATCCATTGCTACCAAGTTCGACAAATAATATTTAAAATTTGCAGGGGTTTGGGCTTGCTGAAGTTGCAGGTTCCAGAAAGATGCCATATATTTTCGCAGGTTTTATTGACCATGAACTCTCGGCCGAAAAAATATCTTCCAAACTCTCGGCCGAGAGTTTAGTTCAAACTCTCGACCGAGAGTTTAGTTCAAACTCTCATTCGAGAGTTTTTTTTTAAATACAGCGCGACGATTGGTTGAAACTCTCGGCCTAGAGTTTTATTAAACTCTCGGCTGAGAGTTTGAACTCTCACAAACTCTCGGCCTGGAGTTTTTTAAACTCTCAGCCTAGAGTTTGAGGTTGATTTTTTTTCGCGTGATCATCCACACGCACTAGTTTTTTTCACTCTGTTGCCATAAAAGTGTTTCCCAACTTCGCATTTTCACCCATGTGTTACCAACTATTTGGTACCATAGTTGGACTTCTTGTGAGCCACCAGTTTTATGAACATGTTCAATGTTCATCATCAGTGTTCAGAATTTCAGAAGATTTTTTCAGTGCCATTTTGACCCCTTTTGTAATAATTGCATGTCCATACCCCCTTGGGGGAATTGTAATAAGTTGGTCTAAGCATGATTATTTTCTGAAAGACTTGCCCTACCTTAGGTTTGGTTATTAGGGGGATACTCTAGAGTGTTTTTTCCTTAGGAATTATGCGCTACTCTTCAATGGCATATAATTCCTGAGTTTTTCACTCATAGCTCCAAAGCTCGAGTATTCTCATGGTGGTTGAACCTAGGGAGGTTATTAAATTCTATCTGTCTAAAACATGCTAGCCATCTAAATTGAGTCATATGGACATGCATTAGGTCCCCTAGGATTTTGGTTTCATTCCGGTAAAAATATTTGTTTTCCGTAAAATTAGACCATTTTTAATGGTTTAATTGGAAATATTCAAAGTGTAATAAAAGCTTGGTCTAGAGGAATAATTTGGCGTGGGGATGCGCATTTTCTTGCTCAGAGCGTCCTCTTTAACCTAGGACCCACTCTTCTTAGGTTTCAGGCGACTAAATTGTCATTTGTGGCATTTTTCCCTAAAAGTGCTTCAAAACGACACTTAAATACTAAGTGTTCTACGAATTGCACAAAATGACAAAAATAAAAAAAAAGTCAAAAAATGATTAAAAAATTCTTTGGGAAAGGGTGGCATATGTTTCAAAGTGGAGGGAGAATACATCCTTATGCTAAAGCGTCACTTTAGATTGGAATAAAAAGTCAAAGTTGAATATTAAATTGAAGAGAGCTCCCCCCTCCTCACGTGGGCGGCTTCTCCATGCACAAAGCTCGTAAAGGATGTGGCGTTGGTTACAATATGAGAGGGGCACCCTGTTACTGGACAATCTACCAAAAGTGGACTTAAGGCGTGATCTCCCTAGTTCAATGTGAATCTAGAACAAGTGGGACAGAATATGAAACTCCTTTCCTAGATCTAGTTAAAGATCAAGTGATTAGATGTCTTACCTCTAGCTTGTAGATCTTTCTCCTTGATGTTGCTCCAAGCTCCACGGTCGTTAGATCTCAGCTGCAAGACCTGTCAAGACATACAGAACAATACAAGCAGTAAAACAATATCTAAACAGTAACAGATCTAAGTAAACGGTTAAGCAAGTAAACTACACAAACATTATTAACACAACAATATTTGGTGGAAAGAGTTTATATTACTGTATTAAAAGAGGGAAGTACAAAAGAGAGATGATTACAACCAAAGCTTAATGTCGCAATCCTCCTCTAACAAGCCAATGCCAAAGCCTCCAAAGGAAGTATAGCTCTGCTAAGAGATGAGTAGAGATCTCCTAAGCTAATTTCACCAACATGCAAGTGCTATAGACTTCCTCGCTTTGGAATGGGAATGAGCTTCATATATATAGGACTAAGAGGATAGGGTAGGTTGAGATATAGTGGGAGAGGACTAATGGATCCTCCCAAATGGCTAGGGAACCGAATTTCATCTCCATTATAGGTTAGGGATAGATATCCACATCACACAGCTTCGAGAAATGGCTCGAAGATGCCCTTTTATCCATTTAACTGACATCGTCGCAGGCTGCATTAAGACAACCTGCGCCGTCGCATGTTGCACAAGGCTGACCTGCGACGACCTCACAAAACACTATGGAAATAGGTCAATATTTCTTCCAGGTTGATATCTTAGTCATGGGAACTTCAGAGAAGTTTACACTGAGTCTTAAGGTGGCAATATTTAGGTGTAACAGAATGCCCCCCAAAGCATGAAGTTGTTGGAACTTGACAGGTGAAATGCTTTGACGGAAGAATTGGCAAGGACTTGTCGGGCGGAGGATGCCGCTGCAGTAAAACTAACTCTGAGAACACAGTCTCGTATGACTCACAACATGGATGCCAACCAATACATTGCAGATCCATGGTGGTAATGATCGACTGAACACAATCATGGCTACTAGACACAAGCGTAGATCCATGATGAGATGATAACACAGCCACGACCAATACAAAAGTGGATCCATGTAATATGACTCAAAAAAATCTCCATCGCAAACTGGGTAAAACATGAATCCCCAGGGTCTTCAAGTCGAACCCACAATGATACGAATCTATCCATGTGATTACAAATGTCTTGATGTCGAACATGGTAGAAACCACTTGATTACCGGTCATTGATGTATACCGTTCACAAGCGCGAGGGAAATCACCATTAATGTCAATGATCCCCAAGGTAGCATAGTACATATCATCAAGCACGAATAAATGAGTTGAAGTCGAACGCTTGACGAAATATTTCAATCAAGAGTCCATGATGTAAACTCATGTCGAAAGCAAGGTAACCTGCCATTGAGGCATGCAGGTCCAAGGTACTTGGTTGGTTTCTAGATTCAATCCTCGGATGATGTGTTGAGGTCGACAAGGATGAATCCCCCATCAACGACACGAAACTCAATAACAGATGTTTGGAGTAGATCGGATGGTATAGTAACATGCAAGACTGACTCAGAGTAGACTGACATGGTGGAAGGTGTACTGACTGCAAAGGATGAGCGGTGAATATATCCTTGAACATGGGCATGGCATGACTTGGCAGTATTGACATGATGAGAATGACACCAACTCCTAATACAACTGATGATGGAAGTATTCTTTGGATGACTCAAAGGAGTAACAAGACTCAGGAAGTAGGTAAAACTCGAGGACAAACGGTGACCCAAGTACTGTATGCAAATGCAAATGAGTGCCATGTTCAAGAACAACTAAGTACTGCCACTGGTAAAGGTGTAATACAAAAACTTTCCTTTTCCCCATCATGACTAATGAGTGCCTCATGTGTTTTTGACGAGCTTGATGAGGGTAACCAGATGCTCAGTATAGCTCATCTCATAGATGAGTCCAATCCCAAATATTTTCTGAAACTGGGAAAGGAGGGGTTCGTCCCATGGCGGGCCCTTCAATGTTGAATTTTAACAAGTCCATAGAAGGTAAACTCAATGCCATTTCATGTTTAGAGAGTCTGAAAAGAACTAAAGAAGACTCCAAAGGTCCTTTTTCGTAAATGCTAGCCTCTTCACTTGGAAAAGGGTAAAACAACGCGAGAGAGGACTCTTCCAGTCATGATTGGCTAGAGTATTCCTTTTTCATAAGTAGTGCCCCCTGGTCCGAAAAAGGGGTAAACTATCACCAGGAAGACGATCATTCAAATACTTTTACAAGCGTGAATGCATCAAGTTCGCTTGGCAATCTTTTCATATTTAGAGAGACTAAAAAGAGATTAAAGAGAAACTCTGGGGGGGTTCCTTTTTCGTAGGAGTTTAAAGAGCCCGAAAAAGTGATAAATTATAACTCGGTGACTTATTCTCATCATTTTACGAGCCCGAGAAAGAACAAAGAGTAAGCTCACTGTCATTAGTAATTAAATTTAACGAGCGAAATAACGACAAAAAGACGCTTGAAGAAGTTGTTCATACCTGATAATACTTACAAGATGATCATCACGATGAAAAATGGTATTAATTAGCCATTTAAGTTCTCCTGCAGCTCAAAGACTAGGTAAAAAACAGTTAACCAAGCGTTTAAATGCAATAAATAATCCAAACTATAGTAAAAACCCACTAAAGCATCAAATTATAAAAGGAATATTCCATTTTTTGTTATAATATGGGTGAAATAGTGAAAAGAAATTACAATTGTTTTTTACCAAGTTTGGAGAGTGTGAAGTGTCGTTTGGAGCCAAATTTCAACTGTTGATTCTGGGAGCTACGGTCTACCATTTCGTGAGCCGTCAGAAGCAGGTAGGCCTAAACTCATCTATGCAACTTTTTAGTTGATTAGTTTCATGTTTTTGGTTAATTTTCAAGGTTTTGGGTTGTTTTGGTGTGGGGAAATGCACCTACGGGTTGGCGCAAGCCCTCCTTGCGGGAACTGCGACGGCCGTGCTCCGTCGCAAGTCCCGCAAGGACCTTTTGCAATGATGTCACATTGTTTGTACAGACGGCCTGCGACGGCGCAAACGTCCAACTTCAACTCAACGACCAACTCCCAAGAAAAACATTTGATGCATGGGGTGAGTTCTAATGGTGCTTATTTGTCCTTCTTGACAGGTTCACAGCAGTAAACATGGTCCTTGAGTGGAGAGAGGGAGAACATGAGTTAGATGATGCTCAGTTCGAAAATGACCCTCAATGCGTTGTTGCATTGAGGAACTGTGGGCATGAGAGCCCAAGTGTTGCTGTTGACACACATGATCCGATGTTGGGATCCGGTGCAACAACACTTCGAGATCGGGGTGCATATGTTGAGTATAGATGTCGAGGACATCTACTTTCTAACGGGATTATCCCGGAGGGGAGAATCTGTGTCTCTTACCGGGTCATGAGGGGGTGACCGAACAGTGGAGGATATGATCACTCAGTACTGCACTATAGGCACTGCGGCTACTAGTGGGAAGATTCCCATTAAGGCGATTCGAGACCGTCCTTTACGTGTCGTGCTCTTCACCCTGGTGAGGGTGGCGGGGATTCAATCCGCTCACCTTCCGAGAAAGTCCCAGTTGATGTACGTAGAGGAGTGCATGGCTCCCACGGTATTCAATTGGTGTGAGGGAATCCTTACCAACCTCCGGAGTCATCTTACCAAATGTCGACACGGGGCGCTGAAACAGTTTGGATATGGGTCCGTGGTGATATCTTTTCTACTGGAGAGGGTACCTCATCTACGTCCACAGGTGGACTTGGATGACTGGGATGCCAAGGATCCACATATGATTCGGTGGGCAAAGGTGATGGCCCGCCATGGCGGCGGGGGTCCCATCATAGGTTATGGCATTGAGTTCTTCACTTGGCTGGAGGGACATCTCCTCATGATTGAGGATTACCCTTATAGCGGGATAGACTTCATAGGTGATCCCAACATGGTGCTTCTCGAGGGAGCACAATGGGGTGACATCGGTAAGAAGAACAACTTTTGTGTTTTTCATTTTATATATTTTATGATTTTTTTGGAGTAGTACTGATAACTTGGTGTTTGTGTGCAGATGTGGTTCCATCGCGACCAGTCAGAGTCTCCCTCATTGCGAGGAGAGGAGAGGTATCGGTCGTGGGTGCCATAGTGCGAGATGCTACCGAGGAGGTGGAGGAGGTTTATGAGAACCTCCAGAGGCTGACACTGGATATCCCAGAGCCTGGTCTCTGTGATATTCCTCGGGGTTACCAGAATTACACTATCGTGGTGTCTACCCGTTTTGGCGCGTTGCTGGCTAAAGTGGCAAGGGTTGTAGTCTACTTTCATGGTCAGCAACCGAGAGATTCGATACCTAGGGCTGAGCGACCTGAGGCTTAGGCTCATGTTCTTCTTATGTATACTGAAATCTTGCGAGCTTCAGATTTCGTAGAGACTTACTAAAAGCTAGTATGCTTCATATTTTGTATCAGCACCATCATTTTGTATGGATTAATATATATATACAAACATTTTCATTGGTTTTATACATTATGTGTTCTATGGATTATTAATGTGATCTTGTTTACATGTTTGCTTATGCAATGGATGATTTACATGTTATGTATGCTTTTATATTTTATACAAATGTTATGTGTGTGCAATGTACCAATCTAGAATGAAGTTGGACATCGAGTCGGTAACTGTGTTCATGTCTCGTGGAATGTGTAGGTATTGAATAGATTCAAAGGACCTTTCCAGAATACGGACTCGTCTGTAGAGACAGAGTAGAGTAGGGTCGTGGATAGCGTAGATCTGGTTAAGATGAGAAACCACTAGTTGTGAATCCAAATAGATAACAACGTGGTCCATACCAAAGGAAAGAGCGTCGGTTAGGGTTCCAATGACTTCCTGATATTCTGCGGCATTATTGGTTGCGTGTCCTAGACAACTTCCTCCTGAGCTGATGAGCTCGCCAGTGGGATAATAAAGTACCCAGGCTGCCGAGGCAAGGTTACGGGTATGCCGGCTGGTGCCGTCCGTGAATCCGTAGCAAGTTTCCATCTGCACTTGCAAACAAAAAATGATATGAGAAACGAAAACAATACCTGGACACACTAAAACAAAAGTGTCACACCACACAAAACACACACGCCATGTACAATATATACAAGATGTCTATGCGTGAAAGAATCAGGCATAGTACTTCTTCAGGTAGATCCTGTTGAAGGGCTCACCCAAAGATATCCCATCGTAATCCTCTAGTTCGTAGGCTCCTTTTTTCCAGAATACGTTTTACTATATACAGTCCGTGCCACATGGAATCGAACTTACCTTCCCCCAACTTATCGTGCTTTTGGTCGTATGTGAGGACCAAATCACCTTCATTAAAGACACGGGGTTTGATCGACCTATTGTATTGTGACTCGATGCGCCTCTTATGTGCCTCATTGGCAAGAGCAGCATCGCGGCAGGTCTCGTCAAGCTTTGCAAGGTAAAGGAAACGTTCTTCCTCAGTAGTGGTGTTCGAAAGAAGTTCGACTGCGAGTTTGAGTGATGGAATCTCGCACTCTATTGGTAGGACTGCCTCCTATCCGTAAACTAACTGGAATGGTGTAAATACGGTGGCAGTCTTAACGGAAGTTCGGTATGCCCATAGTGTGGAAAAGAGCATGTTGTGCCAGTTGGACTTGTGGGTACCCACCATGCACTAAATCATGGTTTTCAAGACCTTGTTAATGGCCTCTACTTGTCCATTGGACTGTGGGTAGTAAGGGGTTTTGTTTTCATGACGAAAACCCAATCTGGCACTCAACTCATCGACCATATGGTTCTGAAAGTGAGATCCATGGTCAGTGACTATGGCTTGCGGGACTCTGAACCGTGAGATAACATGATTGAACATGAAGAGTGCGGCGGTTTTGTTGTCATCAAGGTATGTAGGCATAGCCTCGGCCCACTTTGTAAAGTAATCCATGGCTACAATGATGTAACCATGCCCCCCGGCCGAGGTAGGCTTACATTACATGAAGTCAATGACCCATTTTTCGAAGGGGCCAACAGCAATAACCGGGTGTAACAAGGCTGGATGGGTGCACTTTTTTGTTTGAATATGCTGGCATGGGGGACATTTCTTAACGGCCTCAATGTAATATTTGAAGATAGATGGCCAGTAATATCCCGCGCACAGTATCTTCTGGGTTTTAGCCATCCTAGATAAATGACCGCCACAAGCCCCAGAGTGACAGTCATTCAAGACATGTTCAGCCTCCTCATGCGTCAGACAACGTCGAAGAATAGAATCAATGCTGCGACGGTACAAGGTATCACTAATGATCAGGTAATACTTTGCGTGGTAGCGTATGCGACGACGATCATCACAAGATAGTTGGGGGTTGAAACGCTGGGTTTGAAGATATAAGGTAATATCTCCATACCACAGGTCATACGTGCTAATGAGGAACAATGATTCGTCCGGAAGAGAATCATTGGGCTCAGATCCTGAATCAACATGGGGAAGATCGCAAATGAGCTCGGCGAACACCAAAGACTTCTTAGACTTAGCTTTCTTGAAGAGGAGGTCGAACTCCTGAAGTATCACAATCTGGCGTGAATACTTCCCACCAAGTACCTGACGTGTTAGGACATGGTACATGGAGTTTGAGTCGGCGCTGATGGTGGTGGTGCGGAGCAGTATGTAGTGACAGAAATTTTGGATGGCAATGACTGCCGCGAGAGAAAGCTTCTCAACATGCGAATAACGAGTTTTAGAGTCAATAAGACCCTTACTTAGGTAGTAGATCATATGATCCTGGGCGTTGTTGTCCTCCTGTACCAAGACCATGGCGATCGTGGTGGAATCAGCAGCGAGGTAAAGGATATAATCCTTGTATTAGTTGGGCGGTTGGAGCACAAGAGCATGCGTGATGGCATGTTTCAGACTATCGAAGGAGTGTTGTGCTTGATCATCCCAAATGATTGAGACGTCCTTCTTAAGTAGTCTCATATAACCCTGTGTCTTTTGCGCAAAATTACAGACAACGTGTCATAGGTAAGGTGCCTTCCCTTGCAAGATTTGAAGTTCTGTAACATCAGTGGGAGGTGGGAGAGAGACGATGGCTTCCACCTTCAAGGGATCAATGCGGATCCCATCTTTCGAGACAATAAACCCAAGGAGGCATCCAGACTCAACACAGAAGATACACTTGTGAGGGTTCAAGCGGATGTTATACCACCTGCATCTGAGGAAAACTACCGTCAGATGATCAATGTGGAAGTCACGCTATCGCGAATGAGCGGGGAGATCGTTAAGATAAGGTTCCACAAAGTCCTTCACATCATGAAAAGCGTACAACATGGCCCGCTGGAATGTGGCACCATCATTTTTTAGACCAAAAGGGAGCTTGCGATAAGCAAACGTGCCCCACGGGAAAATGAAAGTTGTTTTATGTTGATCAATCGGGTGGATCTCAATCTAGTTGTAACTGGAAAATCCATCCATGAAAGAGAAGATGACACTTCCGGTACAACTGTCTATGATCTGGTCAATGAAGGGAGTGGGATAGTTGTCCTTAGCACAAGATTTGTTCAAATCCCGATAATAGACACAGACGTGAATCGTGCCCTGCTTCTTAGCTATAGCGATGAAATTTGAGACCCATTCTGTTAATGGAACAGGGTAAATGAAACCAGCTTTCAAGAGCTTTTCAATTTCTGCCTTAATTGCCGCAGTTTTTCGAGGGTGTATCGGTCGTAGCTTTTGCCGGACTGGTTTAGCATCAGGATAGGTTTGAATCTCGTGCGAAATAATAGCAGGGTCTATCCCGGGCATTTCCTCGTAGGTCCAAGAAAACATGTCTCAAAATTGCTTGAACAAGGCCATGAAAGTAGTAATCTCTTCAGGGGAACACTTCTAGCCTAAATGAATGTGTTCCACCACACCAGGAGTAATTGATATGTCTACCAGAATGGTAGGTTCGATGTTGGCCAAATTTCCCTCGGTGTCCGTATGACATGTGAGTATCGGGGACTGGGGGAAAGGGTAGACATCCGGCGTAAAAATGGTGGTGATGCTATTCTCCACAATATCTAGTGGGGTAAGGAAAGACGATCGATGGTGGAGGTATTCCCATGGAGGGTCATCCCCACTCATAATCTCCATAATGGACTCGTCGGAATGAAAATTCTGGAGAAGAGGATCGAGTAAGGACGACGTCCGCTGTAGAGAACAGGATGTAGAGGCCACAACCAAGTGGTCCTCTGGTGCTGACTGGATAGCCTCGTAAGTGAGTTCCGCGAGGAAAAGAGGCATAGTGTCTCCAATAAAGTGCATCGTGTCTTCATCAGGTACGAGCCATGGATCGGTGGAGTTGGGAAGAGAGGATATCATGTTCACCGAGGCAACATGGTTAGGGGGATCCGAGGTTGGAAAAACACCCATAAGAGATGAATCTTTTATGAGGCTGAACCCCATGCGCTCATATGGTTGTGAAGATTGCCTAAGTAACGGGACATTATCGTCAATATGAGTAGCGATGTCTGGTGTACAGAAGTCTAGTTGGTCGACAGTGACAATTCGTCCTTGGTGGGGGAATTGCACAATGCGGAAGACAGATGATGCAACCGTAGTCATGGCATAAAACCAGTTATGACTGAGTAAAATATTATAATCTCAAAAGGCGGTGACCACTTCCACATTAATGGTTGCAGTCTTACCCCCCAACTCTACTGCCAAGGCTTGTAACAGCCCATGGGGTTGGAAACCATGACCGTCGAATGCTTTCAAGGTGGTGGGAGAACGGTTTAACTCAGGAGAACCAATGGCTCTCCAACACAAAATCAACATGACCGAGGTAGAGGCACCTTCCTCCAAGACGGTATGATGGATTGTCTTCCCAGTGACGTTTGTGGCAACTTGAAATTCCAACTGGTGGGAAAGCCTCGGCTTAAAGTACTCAAGTTGGAACATGATTGTATTAGAGGAATCTAGATCAACCACACCAATAGCAATGAGAAGAGTCTTGCGCTGGTTGGGACAGTTCTGTAAGAATTCTAGCGTCAACATAGCACAAGGAGATTGTGCCAAGTACTCTACAATATTGTAGTTTTGAGCTGCCCGAGCATTGGGATTGAAAATGGTTTTTCGAATCGTGCTCTTGGGAGGATGCAACACTGACTCTAAAGAAGGATTCTCAATGGTGAGAGAAGCATGTGGTATGGTGACATCGGGAATAGAAGTGGAAGCTTTTTCAGTATTACTTCCAATGGGTTCCTTCTGAGGGACTGAGTCGTATGATCGTGAACGTGTGTTCAAGTTAACCGTCTCACTATGCATCATGAGAACATGCGCGGTGGATGATGCCTCTCCTGGGGAAGGAGATGTGTGAGTAATCAGTTGTTGGTTCTGAGTGGGGAAGGGATCGTTGAGAGCTGTGGTAGTAGAGTTTCCCTTGAGAAACTTCTGCACTTCGTCTCGGTGAGGACATTCCTTGAAGAAATGGTCACCACTGCACAATAAACAGGGATACTTAAACTTCCTCTTTTCTTTGGTGTCTTCAGGGGTGGGCTTGGGATCCTGCTGATTGGAAGATTTCTTAGGTTTTCCCTTGTTTTTATTCTTACCACCGGACTTCTAATATGAAACTGATTGAACAGAATTCACCTCTTCGGTGGAAGCAGGAGTGGGTGACTTGGTGGTGTTGTTGCTTTCCTGTGGTGGTGGTGGGGAAGAACCCCGGGGGTTCGACGATCCACCAGTTTGAGCAGAAGGATGGGAGGTAAGGGAACCAATGATTCCATCGGCATGTGGTCCCTTAGGGGGTTTCAAGGGTCATACGTAGGGCGGGGTGCGTTGGGAATGATTTCATACAATTTTCCGGATTGAACATAGACCAAGTCTAAGTAATGGGCACGGGAAATATCCTGTTCCTCGGTGACGACCCCTCCCATGGCCACGTCTCAAGCTACGACAAGTAAGAGAGACTTTGTGAACCAATCAACTAAGATTTGGTTTAGGATATGATCCTTAATGAGACGTCATCTCCGTCGCCATTCATGAATATGATCTGAGATATGAGTGGCAGTATTTTGACAGAGTGAGGTCAGTAAGTCCGTACCAGTCTCATAGAAAATGGGTAACTGGAAATGGGTCAAAAATGACATAGCAAGAGAGAAAAAATATGGAAAAGAGTTGGGTGGTAATTCAATA
Source organism: Larix kaempferi (assembly GCA_027924585.1). Lineage (NCBI taxonomy): Eukaryota > Viridiplantae > Streptophyta > Pinopsida > Pinales > Pinaceae > Larix > Larix kaempferi. Next base: position 2,233,679 of record BSBM01000590.1, read on the forward strand.
TACCACTTGACAGCTAGGCCGGTGAGAGTCCGTTGAAATAACCTAAGATGGATCGAGTCATCCATTAAGGAGTTGGATGAACACCATAAGTGGTATGTCATCACATGGTTTTTTGGATCCCCACCATGTTTTCCATCAAATTTGGGAATATCTGATGGTAGTTTCACTAGAATTGGTGGCCAATTGTATCCGTGGAAGATGGGGTCATTAGTCAGACAAGACAGGTCGGGTAGGTCCAACGTATCCAGAAAAGGCAGTTGTTGATTCGGCTGCAAGTACTGATAGTACTGATATGGCATGTATGGACTAGTGGGACCTTGCATCGACTGGTTGTAGGGTGTTCCGGGAGGAAACTGGTCATAAGGGGGTGTGTTGCCTGGACCATATGTAGCTCCACCACCATAATAAGGTGGTATGTTACCATAAGGTGGGGGTTCATCGCCACCACCGGGAGAGGGTGGGTCTCCTCCAAACAGTGGGGGTCCGCTGCCACCACCAGGATATGATGGACCTCCACCGCCTCCGCCGGGAGGAGGTGGTGGTCCACCACCACCACCAAATGGCGGGGGTCCATCGCCGCCATCGAGATAATGTGGACCTCCACCGCCTCCGCCAGGAGGAGGTGGTGCTCCACCGCCGCTGCCGGAAGGGTGTGGGCCTCCTCCGCCACCTCCACAAGGATAGGATGGTCCTCCACCAGGATGGGATGGTCCTCCATCATAAGGTGGGGGTCCTCCACCACCGAGGGGGTGGTCCTCCGCCTCCACCGCAAGGGGGAGCGCCTCCACCTCCACTTCCAGGAGGGGGTGGGCCATGGTTTCAAGAATGAGGTGGTCCTCCTCCAGAAGGTAGAGGTCCGCCTCCTCTGGAATTGTGTGGGGGACCGCCGCCTCCAGAAGGAGGTGGGAGGGGACCAAACGGGGGTGGTGGTACTTGAGGGACAGTAGGTGGGGGTCCATGTTGTAAAACATTTTGATGCCCCCATAAAATGTATGGATTTCCGGGATAAGGTATCCCGTAGAGTGCATTTTCGGGATTGAATTATCCCGACACATGGTTAAGATAACTTGGATACGCTTGACTCCATGGTGGTTGGTTTCACTGGGATGGTCAAACAACATGGGATAATCCCGTGGTGGAAGGTCCGGCGGGTAAGGAAGCTCCAACGGAAGGACCGATGGGAACTCCTCCTCCTGTATTATGGTTAAGAGAAAGGGGTTTCCCCTCAGCAGCAATGTACTGACCACTAATCAAAGGTTGACCCAATACGGGTTGTTGATTATCTACGACGGGATTAACATTACTTGTAAGAAAGGCAGGGGGTAAAGAGTATCCTCCCCGCGCGTTTTGGGGTGGTGGAGTAGTGGATAATGTTCTCGTAGTAGTAAGAGGGGTTTTGGACTGTTGTCCATCAACAGGTTGAGTCGTTGGAGGTATAGAACTGGTCTCCTGTCTAAGGGGTGTACCTACAGGAAGTGAGGGTTGACCAGGTCAATAAGTGGGCACGTTATGGGTGGATGGTTCCGGTGAATCATAAGATAAAGTGTGAATCCGAATCTATCGATATGTGGGTGCCTCCGTGGCTTCAGCCCTTCGTGAAATTTTTTTTCTTTGAAGTTGATCACCCCTGGAACGTAATTGTTCCAAGCGAGCATGAAGGGGTCCGAAAAGTTCTTCGGTAGTGGGCCAAGCAGGTGGGGATGTAGTGACAAAATGAGACACTCGTTGACCTGGAGAATTTTCCCAAAAGGGTGCAGCTGGACCAAATGCAGTTGATATAGGGTCGTCTTGGGGAGGATTTAACCATTCCAACAATCCAGGCTCTCCTGGTAAAACAGGAGGTAGGTCTTGTGAAGTGGAATTTTTTGCCTCTTCACCCCTTGGGGGATTGGAGGTGGGTGAATCTGGAGGGAACATGTGTGCTCCAATATTCAAAGTAGGGTTTTCTACTTCAGGTGACACGACCGTGACGGGTGGGTCCATTCTTACCTTCGAAATTACCTCCTGGTTAAGGGGATATTCGGGTGGTAAGTTCAAAATCCTACAGGACCTTCTCCAAGGAAAGTCAGCCAAAGTGACTGAAACGGAGTTTCTCCTAGAGTGTTCTAAACAAAAGAAAAGCAATCCAGAAAAATATACACAAACTAAGGCCACAATTAAACTTATGTGATAGGTGTGGATTCAAAAGTCTGGAACCTCATAGGATTTTCAAGGCTTCACAACTCGCTATATACCGCAGGGTCCAATAATAAAATGCGACAAGGAGGATTGGGACCGTACCCTTACCTGAATACCCGACTACCTAGACGGTACGTGTGTAGTAATCTCTCCGAGTGTTGTTCTCTGTGTATTTCTCTGCCAAGATGGCCAAATGGATAGCTTAGTTGGTTTCAGGAATCCTAATGGTGTCTCCTGATATACACAAGGTACGTGGGAGCTCAAATCCGTAGTGGTGTTGTCTAATGCACAACTGTACGACACGAGACCTTCCTATATACTACCGAGTATGTGAAACACCTTTTGATATACGCCAAGTACATGAAGTGCCTTTCGATATACCCTAAGGTACGTGAAAGAGCCTTCGATATATTGGTTAGTGTGAAAATCCTCACAGCAGATCTAAGAGATGATGTATACCTCACAATGAAAGAGTTTAGGAATAAGATTAAGAGTGGTCAATGCAGTAAGATGAGAAACAGAATAATAATAAAGTAGAACTTGGATAGAAGCAAAAATACTTCACACACACTAATTCATTAATCACAATATGGACAAATAAGTAGTACAATGCATGAGGATTCGAATGCCAAGGTGGCAATTTCAATTAGCCTTCATGGAGTGATCAAAAGATCACTGGAGTGTCATCGGAGCACAACTAGAAGTCTTCATCATCATCAGTGGAGTCATCAATGCTCAAGTAACTATCAACCATCAGTCAAATTGAGTCTAACTGAGTGTGGTAGGTGTAACTGAGTGTAACTGGCACTAACTGAGTGAAGGAGGCTCAGTGGAGGGCGCATGAGGAGCTAACTGGAGTCAGAATGGGCAGTCTAGTCTCATCGAAGGTCTATCGGAGTGATAATAGCAGTTAGGAGTCAGTCTAGCCTTAAATCAAGGCAAGACAGGTGGCTAATTGAAGTGAATAGGAGTTGTAGGTGAGAAAAGGTGCCCTTCTCAAGTGGAAGGTGAGAAGTGGGCACATCACTAGCTAGGAGGGCTCAATCTGAGTGGAAAGATGCTCCCGAGTGCTGGAAGACTAGGGACTAGGTGTTGGAGGTATCAACCTTATGACTGGGCAACATGCGGATGCATCCAGGAACGCATGCAAGACTGAAAATGCAAAGGATGAAAATGTTGGTAGGACTAGGATGGAGTATAGGAATATCCTAACACCCCCGCTTAATCCATCCTGGGCCCTGGTAACTAAGACCAAATGTCACCCAATACAATGAATAATAACAATCAATAAACCGAGGAAATGGGGAAAACCTCATGGGAAAAATACCCCCCTCAAAATAGACTGTAAGGCACACACAAAAATAAATGCTCCAAACTCAAGCAGGTGTGATGTTTGGTTATATGTCTAGAGGTATCTTCTTCTTGGGAAGAAGTGGATCATTCTTAGAAAGCATGTGCTTGTACTTGCTCTTCAGATCGAATGTGATGAGAACAAATCCAAAAGTATGAGGATGATCCTTGAACCTGTGATTCGAATCAGTTGAGGTAGGATCAAATCTATGAATGTGCAGATAGTCTTTTGTCTTCTCCTTTGAACCATCATGGGTGATATTATGCCAAAAGGAACCATCAAATAACAGTGATTGCTTGGAATACAAATCAGCTCCAAGACTTGATAAATGGTTTCTTGAGATCTCCTTTGAACCAGCAGGGGTGAGATTAAAACCATCATATGCATGAGAAATTATCCCAAGTAGTGATTGCTTGGAATTTAAATTAGATCCAAGACTTGAATCATGGTTTCTTGAGATCTCCTTTGAACCATTAGAGGTGAGATCAAAACCAGTAAGTGCATGAGAAATTATCCCAAGCAAATGGCAATGGCCATTATCTTCAATAACCTTCTGAATGCATGAAATAATGATCATATAGTAGTACATAAGAGGTGAGTGATCAAGGAGAGCGAATGTATTACGTTCAATGGATGATTTTACCTCTGAAATATTCAATAGATCATGATGCCAACCAAAAAACTATGGTGCAAGAGAGGATTTAGGACCTTCTGCAATTTCTAGAGTGTGAGCTGGCACAAAATTCGAAATAGAAGAAATTTGGAGCATGAGTGTAGAATCTGCAAGTTCTTCTTCTTTGTGGACAACTTCAATATGAGATATGTTTGATACTGGTTCATGATCAATGAGATCATCAAGGAGGGAGAATGCATCACTTTGCTTGCTCTCAAAAGGGTTTGGACCAATTCCTTCATTCTGTCTGCCAAATCTTTCATCCAGGTGGGCCCATAGCTCTTTTGGAGATTCAACATCATCAAGGGAGTGGAATACCATGCTTCGAGACATAGCATACATCATGGCTACAATGGCTCTTTCACCTTTAGTTAACCAGTCAATCTCTTCTTCAAAGGATTCAAACTCTCTTTCAAAACAATAATCAAAGAGATCATGTCTCTTCAAATATGCTATCATTTTTGGTTTCCATTCAACATAGTCAAATAGATAAAAAGGAGGGATTTCTTCTGAAAACATGGAAGCTGTAGAAGACCTGCAAAAACAATAGAAAATATCTGCAACTGCTACTGCTGCAAAAATGCAGAAACTGCTACAACTGCTGCACTCGAAATCTTGATAATAACCTGCAAAAAACTCTCACGAATGGAGATAAACAATACTCTCAACATGCTCTGATACCATGTGAAAATCCACACAGCAGATCTAAGAGATGATGTATACCTCACAATGAAAGAATCATTAGAGGAAATTTTAATTTAAAATGGGCCTTCCAAAAATAATACAAATTTCATGTCATCATGTATTAGCCAATCAAAATTCTTTAAAATTCAAAAAGGGAGCACCTAAAAAAATTGGAGGGAAAAAATAAAAACTATTTTTTTGGATCGTATTTTCAACTTATCTCCTTGTAGGTTTACTCAAATGTCAAGTGGTAGGACTCGTTGGATGCATAATTAAATTATGCATCCAACGAGTACCCATGTTGGATACTTTTAACAACATCCACACCATGAAAAAATGAAAATACATTAAAAAACGTGTTTTCTCTCACTGGAAACACGTTTTTTATGTATTTTCAATTTTTCACGGTGTGGATGTTGTTAAAAGTATGCAACATGGGTACTCATTGGATGCATAATTTAATTGTGCATCCAACGAGTCCTCCCACTTGAAATTTGAGTAAACCTACAAGGAGATAAGTTGAAAATACGATCCAAAAAAGTAGTTTTTTTTTACTCTCTCTCTACTATTATTTTATTATTTTCTTATTATTTTCCTTAGGAGGCCCATTTTTTACCCAAATTTCCTCTAATGTTAGGAATAAGATTAAGAGTGGCCAATGCAGTAAGATGAGCAACAGAATAATAATACAGTAGAACTCGGATAGAAGCAAAAATACTTCACACACACTAATTCATTAATCACAATATGGACAAATAAGTAGTACAATGCATGAGGATTCGAATGCCAAGGTGGAAATTTGAATTAACCTTCATGGAGTGATCCAAAGATCACTGGAGTGTCATCGGAGCACAACTAGAAGTCTTCATCATCATCAGTGGAGTCATCAATGTTCAAGTAACTGTCAACCATCAGTGAAACTGAGTCTAACTGAGTGTGGTAGGTGTAACTGAGTGTAACTGGCACTAACTGAATGAAGGAGGCTCAGTGGAGGGCGCATGAGGAGCTAACTGGAGTCAGAATGGGTATTCTAGTCTCATCGGAGGTCTATTGGAGTGATAACAGCAGTTAGGAGTCAGTCTAGCCTTAAATCAAGGCAAGACAGGTGGCTAACTGAAGTGAACAGGAGTGGTAGGTGAGAAAAGGCGCCCTTCTCAAGTGGAAGGTGAGAAGTGGGCGCATCACTGGATAGGAGGGCTCAATCTGAGCGGAAATAAGCTCTCGAGTGGTGGAATACTAGGGACTAGGTGATGGAGGTATCAACTTGATGACTGGGCATCATGCAGAATGCATGCTGCATGCAGGAATGCATGCAAGACTGAAAATGCAAAGGATGAAAATGTTGGTAGGACTAGGATGGAGTATAGGAATATCCTAACAGTTGGTACGTGAAAAAGCTTCAATATACCGGTTGGTATGTGGAAGACTGCAATACCCCCGAGATACAGTGCTGAAAAATAACGACAACTGCCACGTTTTATGACGTCGGAACACGTCTCTAACTTAACACACAAGTTACTAAAAATTTTACGCTAGTTCTACCATTAATTTTATCTGGACGGTTAGGTGAATGCATGAGGTGAGTAAATAAACGTAAACATAATGCGAGCCCTAACTACATGAAAAAATGCACTTTTCTTTTGATGAAACTATGTATGGGAGGGAGAAATCTTTTCAAGTGGTTTTTATCAAAACAACAAAACTAAACAAATCCCCATTCTACCAAATTTGATGATGAAAGTACTCTTTTCATTTTTCCAAGAAAAGCATGAAAATCAACACGCATCAAAACCAAATCTAAGCATTTTCTTTTGTCTTTTCGAATCAAGAATACAATTAAGTGATGAAAAGAGAGAATTTCTATCTAGAGCACACTAACTTTTCAAATTTCACTACGATGGCTTAAAAGCATAAAAACTAAAAATGCATACAATTATTTCAAGCATGGAGTCGCTTTTGCAAAAACTTGATTTCACTTGGATTTTTCACGAAAATGAATGGCTCATAATTCATGAAAAAACACAAATGATTAAATTTCCTTTCAAACTTTCCAAAAGACTTATGAATGATTTCCAATGCATGAACCAACTTCTATAACAATTTTCAAATACACTTGAAAACGGTAAAAATGAAGCACTTTTAATTCTTCCAATGATATGCCAAGACAATAACTTGATAACAATAATGTTTTTAAGCATGAATAACTGAAAATAAAGATTATTTGCAGCACTCCAAACACTCAGAAATTCTCATGAAAATGACAAGCACTCATATGGACCGAAAACACTCAAGGCACTCAACAAACAACCAGATGCAAGCAAAGCTAAATAACATGTGCAAAAAGAGGTATGGGATCGGATCTAATGCAAAGACTAGATCGGGTGAGGAGAGGAGGGAATGCAAGGTCAAGTGGATGAAGGTGTGGGAGACCAAAGTGTCCACCACTACCAAAGCTCAAACTCGTCCAAAATGGAACCCAAAACCACTCTGAATCAAACCAAACAAAACCAAACGCTAGCAATGCAACATCAAAAAGGTCTCTGACTAGAAGATACAGTGCAGAGGAGGTCTGTAAGACAAACCAAACCCAAAGGTTGGAGAGGAGAGAACCCAAACACAAGGCTAGACTACTCGTCGCAGTCTCTGGTCAGGCTCAGAGCGCCCGTCGCAGGTGGAAAACAGGTGAACTGCATCGATGGCGCAGGATGTCAAACTGTGTTGAGCGACAACGTCACAGGTTGCAGGGCAGCAGACTGCTCCTGTTAGGGGAATGTCACTCTGGATATACTACCCAGCTACGACGAGCGAGATCCCTATGCAAAGATGAAAAGATATCCAAATATGAGCAATCTAAAGGCTTGACAATGAAACATACAGACTCAAAGGAAGTCCAAAGACTCTTCAAGAAGAATATCTGGTGATGAAAAAGGCTAAGGAGGCAAATGAAAAGGCTCTCAAAGAAATCAGAGAAAATGACTTTCAAACTGAAAACTTGAAACAATGCATGCAAATCCCCAATATGGTCTCCAAACTTGTTACCGGACAATCTGCCGAAAGCGAACTTAAGGCACGATCTCCTTAGTTCAATGTGAATTTAGAACAAGTGGGACAGAATATGAAACTCCTTTCCTAGATCTAGTTAAAGATCGAGTGATTAGATGTCTTACCTCTAGCTTGTAGATCTTTCTCCTTGATGTTGTTTCAAGCTCCACGGTCGTCAGATCTCAGCTGCAAGACCTGTCAAGACAAACAGAACAATACAAGCAGTAAAACAATATCTAAACAGTAACAGATCTAACTAAATGGTTAAGCAAGTAAAATACACAAACGTTATTAACACAACAATATTTGGTGGAAAGAGTTTATATTACTGTATTAAAAGAGGGAAGTACAAAAGAGAGATGATTACAACCAAATCTTAACGTCATAATCCTCCTCTAACAAGCCAATGCCAAAGCCTCAAAAGGAAGTATAGGTCTCCCAAGAGATGAGTAGAGATATCCTATGTTGTTTTCACCAGCATGCAAGTGTTATAGACTTCCTCACTTTGGAATGGGAATGAGCTTCATATATATAGGACTAAGAGGATAGGGTAGGTTGAGATATAGTGGGAGAGGACTAAGGGATCCTCCCAAAGGGCTAGGGAACCGAATGTCAACTCCCCTATAGGTTAGGGATAGTGATCCACATCACACACCTTCGAGAAATGGATCGAAGATGCCCTTTTATCCATTTAACTGACATCGTCGCATGCTTCATTAAGACAACCTGCGCAGTCGCATGCTGCACAAGGCTGACCTACGACGACCTCACAAAACCTATGGAAATAGTTCAACATCTCTTTCAGGTTGATATCTTAGTCATGGGAAATCCAAAGAGGTTTACACTGAGTCTTAAGGTGGCAATATTTAGGTGTAACATGCCCCTCTCATGAGGTGGAAACCACCTCATCACATTCCAACAACCAAAAGCTCCAAGCTTTGAATACAACGCAGATCACTCCTCCTTTTGTGGATTCGCCGTCCATCTCATGCGCACCCTCTCCTTCCTCTTTTGCTATATAAACAGGGTCTTGCTCCATCATTCATGATAGATGCAAAGAAGATCTGCTCAATTGTAATTTTTGTATGATTATTGAATAAATATGAGACTTTGGAGGTCCCTATGGTGCAAGAACTCTCATGATTATGAATGCTGGGCTTAAAATCGAGGTGATACTAGTTTAGCTATTTTTCTCCTTATGCAATTTGTAGATCTATCATCTAGATTAGAAGATTATATTCTAATCCATAGAGTAGGCATTTGAAGTTTCAATTTGCTTGCTTGTGTTAGGTTCTCTAAGATTTGAAAGTAACGAGCTGTAGTCAGTCATACTAATGTTCTTCCAGTCTTAGTTTATTTATCACACTAGACTTTATCTCTTTTGTTTGAGGTTTTGTAGCTTTACAGATCACCAAATTTGAAGGCAATCTTGAGCTCGGTTGCATCTTTTTTACCTTCAATACAATTTTGGATCTAATGTTTCTTGTCCCACAGGAGCTTCCACATCTTAGCAATATTCAAGCTTGAGCTTGAGGCCTTTCTTCCTTCTCATAAACTTTCAATCTAGTCTTTGGTTACCTTTCATGCAATCTTAGATTTCATTAAAAAAAATTATACAATCTTTGCTTCATATGCTAGATCTTAAGTACCTTTAAATTACCACCTCATGCTTAGATCTAACGATATTACTTTAGTACTTGAAGTAGTAAAATATTTCCCATCTTTTGCAAGTACTAGAGAGTGTAATTTTATGTGATTTTGCTAACATACTAACTTTTATTCAAGTTTTCTGTTGACTGGTTTTTTCCTTTTGTCACAGAAAAGCGGATGGATTTGAAGGAGTTTGGGAGATTTGGGCTTTCAAAAAAGACTCATTTCAAGTTCCTCTATTTTCTAGCTTTTTCAAAGCTTTCTATAAGTCCTTTTGAATCTCATTTCAAGGAATCAAAAGCATATCTCTCATCGAGTTATATTGTAATAATTTAATAAAAAGCAAGTGGGATTACGGCTCCCACATCCCTCTTCCCCCATTTGGGGGAAGCCTTTATCTGTCCCCTTTGCTTATTATGTTTGCATAGTTAGATAAAGTAGCATGTTAGATTAGTTTTATTTTTTGCTTGAAGTTCAAAAGTTTTAAAATTGCAAAAAGTTTCATTTTCGCAAGTGTAATTAGTTTCAATTTTTTATTTCGTGATTTTCATTAAAGTTATTAAAATCATAAAAAATCTCTCAAATCTCGCCATGTGCAGATCAAGAGTGCTCTCTATCGGAGAGTTTACTTTGTTTTTGTTTTTTTCTAACCCCCTTGCTCTCTCGAGTATGGTCCTAGACATGAAAGAGATTCTTGGGTAGTTTTAGTTTACTTCAAGTTTTCTTTAATTTGCATTTTTACAATTTATGTCACTAAAATCTCTTGAATCTTGTTCTAAATCGGATCAAGAGTGCTCTCTGTCAGAGAGTCAATTGGAATAAACAATTTTCCCACCCTATGTATGCTCTACCCATTGCAGGCTAGTCTGAGCTTTAGGATATCTAAAGCGGAAGTGTCGCATTCTTTAATTTTCTCACATTCAATTAAAAACTTCAATCTTAATAAAATTAAGTCCCTTCAAACCAACGAAAATCCGGCGTTGCCACGTTGTGATCGAAAGTGCGGAAATTCTGACTAAGAAAGCAGGAACCACTGGGAGGTGACCTCATAGCACAGTTAGACTACATCCTTGTTGGTGTAGTGTTGAACACCGCTCTCGAGACTCTGTCCCAACCCACATGTCCTTGTACGGATCCACCTAGATCACATTTCGGACACATTTCCTGTACTGCAAGGTATATCGGAAATCCCCTCATCCCACAATAAATCAGATCATATTTTAAAAACTTACAATAAAATAAACCAAGAGGCATTCGCACAACAGTCCCTCAACAATATTTTACGGACAGTGACTCCATTTGGCACTGGTCTTTGAGAAACAACAGTATTTTCAAAAACTTTGTTTTTTATCTATCTTGAGTTATTATTGTTTAGCATATCATCATGTGGATGGATCTTGATTTAAATTGGCAAAAAATGTTGTTGTCTTTCAATTTTATGTTGTTGATGTATAATTGTGAACAATACTTGGTTTAAATAGTTTTCATCATTTCAAAACAACTCCTAAAATACAATCTTCCCATCACTAAATACTTAAACTTTAAAATAGTTAAGAACTCTTTTTTAGGGTCTACCCCCTTGTCTTCGTTAGGAGTTGGCCTAAATGGAGGAGTCAGGATCAGGTGATAGCACCTGACTCTTTTCTTGCCCGCAAGGCCACACCGATCAGCTTAGAAAGATTTATGTTGTGCTTCCCCCATGTGTGCAATTTTGGTGGAAAAATTTTTGGCGCTATTGCCGGTGACAATTTTTTTTGTTCCTGGTTCGACTTACCTTATTTTTTCTTTTAGTTTTTTACCTTAACTTTTTGATATATTTTTAGTCCAATAAACTCTTAAATTAGACTTGATACATCTAGCGACTCCACTGTCAAGTAATTTACCAAGGTATTCAACTAGAAGGAATTATGTAGGCTTGTTTGATTTCATTCTTGAACCTGAGAAGGTTTATCGGAGAAGATTAAACAAGCTCTCTTCTCGTAGGATCCTTGAGAATCTAGGATCCGAGTCTGTTTTGGACATTTATTGTCTATTTTTAGAGGTCAAAATATATATTTTTTTCCCTAACCTTTTCTTTTTTTATAAAAAAAAATCAAAGTAAAAAAATTAATTTTTGTGAGTATTCTAAATGCATATTTTTTATTCTCACATGGCGACTCCATTGAAGGGATAAAACCCTAGTTTCTTATAAATTGTCGAGACTTGTTGTGTGTAGATGAGCCCATGCAACGTAGTAGAAAAATCTGTAAATCTCATTATCCAATTGCTCCACTGGAATGACTTGGTGTGAACATAGTGCATTATTATGGAGTAGTATCAAGAAAACATTTTCTCTTCGGTTGACTTCAGAAACATCCCTGGTTTCCCACATCAAGATCCTCAGACAGATATAGATAATCATCTTCCCAGCTTTTGTGGAAGGCGTGAATCAACCATCCTTCACATTAGATCATTTATTGAATTCATAACCGAGTTCAATATATTACATGAAGATAATTGGATGAATATTTTTATATGTACGCTAGAGGATGAGGCTGGAGATTGGTTTTATGATCATCTTCCTAATAAATGCATTACTTCTATGTCAGTTTTATTTGAAATTTTTCTTGAGAAATGGCATGATGACAAGGGTGATATGGAAAGTTTCATCAATGAACCCCTTGCCCATGCACCCTGGAAAGAGCATCATGTGGAAACCCATATACAACCTGAATATTTCATGAGACTGGAGGAACCCATAATATCCACTATTGAGCATCACCTCCATGATGATCCTATTGATGACCTTCATTATAGTGTCCCTTTTTAATAAATTTGGAAAAATTGGAAAAATTGCAATTTTTGGCCAATTTGACCCTTACACTAGTTATGACTCCAATGCTTCCAAATGGATCCAAATGCTTCCAAATTGGGTCTGAAGGTATTTTAAAGGTATTAATACATAAAAATGAGGCTGATAGATTTTTGTACAGTCTCAAAAGACTTCTGCAACATTCATTTAACTTCAGGAGAAATTGAGGAATTTTACTAGGAATTTCAAGGTTCAAACCCCCAAGGGTAGAGGTCACTAATGGCTTCCCAAATGCAGTACTACCCTCCCAAATTTCAAAAAAGAGAAATGGTTTAGTTAAATTATATCAATGGGCACCCAAATGCATCATTAATCAGTTTCTAAAGGCTGCTGCAACTCCCATAAATCAGAGGTTTGTGGACATGTCTTCACATAGGGGGAAATTATAGGAAACTTCACCACTTGCTATGAAATTCGAGATTTATGTTCCAAAGGATTATGTAATGTAAATTAAACTTCTTCAGGACATTAATGACTCTCCATACATGATAAAAATCGCAGATATGAACTGATACAAGTCTAAATAAATCAACTTCAAGCTCTCACAACAAGATGTAGGGAAAATGGCACCATTTATGCATTGTTTGGTAGTTTTACATAGTTTCACTTGGTATTTCGACCTGAGAGTCTTCTGAGAATTAAATACAGAGTATATATATCATAATACAAATAAATTTTGAATCTTGGACTCTCACAAAGAGATCATCATCTCACCAAAGGCGCCCTTCCTCCAAGAGCCAAAATATGCAAAGAAATGTGAGATAGATATGGGAACAAGTTGAAGAAGAAAGAATCATGAGCTTCCCTGTAGCTTCAACCTGCAACAAATAACTCCATTGTATCTCCAAATGAAAGTTCTGAATGGCCTCTCCAATTTCCAATTAGGATGGGAACTCGAAATTGGTACTAAGGCAAGTAGAATAGCACTCTACTAGCTTGGACAAGTTATGCTCTCCAATTTGCAAAATGAGAAATGATAAAAAGCCACTCTCCTTCTTGGTTCTTGTTTTTTATTACCTTCCCAAGCCTTCTGTGGTTTTAATTCCGTCCATGATCTTCATTCCAACTCAAATTGGAAATAAATCTCAATGTGTGCCACTTGTCCATCAATTCCTAGCCTTCTCCTTCACTCAATTCGAATGGGTGACTCTTTGGCTGCCCTAACTCCCTTCTGAGCCTTCTTGGAGGATATTTTTAGCCCTGACATGTCATATATTTCAGATGTCAGCATTCAGGTCTGATTTGTGTCATAAGTGTCATAGCATCTTCATCATTCTTGTCATAGAAGCTAGGGAATCTAGCCCAAGTGTCCCAATAACTCCAAGATGCCTCCTCATTTTCCATGGGAGTTACTCTTCCTCTCAAATTCGAACTCATTGATTCATGCCAATTATTATTCCCTTCCAAATCCCCCAAGAATTTTGGACTCCACCTAGGATTCGTGGTGAGAGTTGAATTCCATGTGGCATGGGGAATCTTGGTTAAGTGGACCCCACACCTCCAATGTGCCCTCATGACCAAGTGCTACCTTATTTTCCTATATTAATTATTTATTTATTCCCCATTTAATATATTTGGTCAATATAATGTACATTTGGGTTTTTATAGTTCCCTTATTCCAAATCTAATGTTTCCACCCCAACCTAGGAAACTAGTAGATTGGTGGAATTTTCTCTTTTTGAGATTTATTTGAATGGGGACATTACAATCCTCCCCACCCAAGATTGATTGCCCTCAAGAAATTTCAAATTAGGATGTTGCAAAATTTGTTCCTCCTCCCATGCGGCATCCTCACTTGGAAAATCTTTCCATTGTACCAAATACTCCCTCATGGTTCTACTCCTTAATTTCCTTTCTCTTGCCTTCAAAATTTTTTCTGGAATAAGTATGAGTTGTCCTTTATCATCTATTGGAGGGAGGGTTTCTGAAATAGATATTTGCTGACAAATATCCTTAATAAGGCATGAAACATGAAATAAATTTTAGATTTTTCTTCCTTCTGGAAGTTCCAACTCATAAGCCACCTCCCCAACTTTTCGAACTACCTTATATGGACCATAATATCTTGGTTTGAGCTTTTCTTATCCTTTCACTTTTAAGGATGTTTGTTTATATGGTTGTAGCCTCAAATATACCAAATCATTCACTTGAAAATTTCTTTCCTCCCTATGTTGACCCACATACTGTTTTTGTTGGTTTTGGGCAACGTGGAAATTGCCTTTTAGAAGCTTCAAGATCTCTTGACTTTCCTCAATCCAATCCTTAGATTTTGGAGCTCTACTATCACCAAAAATGTGCTCAACAAAGGTGAGTGCTTCATAACCATAAATTACTTTGAAAGGAGACATTCCAATGGACATATGAAAGGCAGTGTTGTAGCAAAATCACCCAAATGTAGCCATTTTACCCATGATTTATGCTACTCACCCACATAGTTACTCAAGTACCCCTTCAACCATCGGTTCACTCTTTTTGTTTGGCCATCAGTTTTAGGATGATATCTTGTGCTTGGATTCAATTGAGTGCCCACCATATTGAAGAGTTCTATCCAAAAGGAACTCATAAATCTGCTATCCCTATCACTCACAATGTTCTTGGGAAGTCCATGCAATTTGAAAATTTCTCTAAAGAATAGATCATCCACTTGTGCAGTAGTATAAGATGATTTAATAGCAAAAAAATGAGAAAATTTTGTGAGTCTATCCACCACAACATAAATACAATCCTTACCCAAAGCCTTGGGAAAACCTGTGATAAAATCCATCGAGATGCTTTCCCATTTTTGTTCTAGAATGGGAAATAGTTGTAATAGACCAGCAGGATGTGTATGTTCAGATTTGTTTTGCTGACATAACTTGCATTCATTCACATATTTTAGAACATATTCTTTCAGCCCTTTCCAAAAGAACCTTTCCCTTAATTGCCTATATGTTTTGAAAAAACCAGGATGGCTTGCTAAAGGAGAATCATGAGCTTCCTTCGAAATCGTGTGCTTGAGATTCGAACCATGAACCAAGTATATTATGTCCTTATAGTATATTATACCATTTAAAATCTTTACATATCATCACCTTTGACCCCATCTAACACATCACAAGCAAAACTATCTTTGGCGTATTCAACTATTAGCATATTTTTCCAATATTTCGAAATTTCCATAAGGGAAAATGATGGTCTTCTAGATAATGCATCTGCTACAATATTATTCTTCCACTTTACATATTCAATGTCAAAATCAAAATCTTGGACTTTGCTTACCCACTTTTGTTTCCTTTCATTGAGGTCCTTTTGTGTGAGAAAATGCTTCAAACTGTTATGATCAGTTTTGACCACAAACTTGTTTCCCACCAAGTATTGTCTAAACTTGGCCAAGGCATGCATGATGGATAGCATTTCTTTGTCATAAATGGAGTAGATCTTCTCATGTGGCTGCAACGTTCTGCTCTCAAAAGCTATGGGGTGTTGATTTTGCTTTAGGACCTCCCCTATTCCTTCTCTTGATGCATCACATTCCAAGACAAATAGTTTAGAAAAATAAGGTAATGCAAGTATTGGACAACTACTCATTACCTCTTTCATTCTTTATAAATCCTTTTCAGCCTCTTCATACCATTTGAAAGCATCCTTCTTGGTCAAATCAGTAAGTGGAGAAGTCAATTTGGAGAACTCCTTCACAAACTTTCTATAGTAAGTGCATATTCCAATGAAGCCTCTCAATTTTGTGATGTTTTTGGGTGATGGTCATTCAAGGATAGCTCTTATTTTTTCCAAGTGTACATTCACTTTATCTTTCCCAATGATGTGCCCAAGATATAAAACTTATTTCAACCCAAATTCACACTTGGACAACTTAGCAAACAAAGATTGTTCATGCAAAATTTTCAAGACAACTTTTAGATGGTGCAAGTGTTCCTCCCATGTTTTACTGTAAATCAAAATGTCATCAAAGAAAACCAAAACAAACTTATGGATTTGCTTGCAAAATATTTGTTTCATGCATGATTGAAATGTGGCTGGAAGGTTAGTCAAAACAAAAGGCATGACAAGAAACTCGAAATGGCCATAGTGACATCTGAAAGTTGTTTTATGCACATCTTCCTCCTTCATTTGAATTTGATGGTAACCAAATCTAAGATCAATTTTGGAGAAAAAATTTCTCCATGTATATCATCCATGAGCTCATCTATTCTTAATTGTCTTCTTGTTTTGAGATCTAAAATCAATGCATAGTCTCAAGGTCCCATCTTTTTTCTTCACCAAAACAACTGAAGAATCATAGGGGATAGAGCTTGGTATAATGAGTCTCAATTCCAAAAGCCCTTGAATAGCCTTCTCAATCTCATATCTGAACTTTTTTGGATGTCTATATGGCGGTATTTGTATAGGTGAAGTTCCCACCTCCAAAACAATGTTGTGCTCAACTCCTCTATCAGGTGGCCTTCCAGGAGGGAGGTCTACAGAAACATTTTCATATTTGTGTAGTAGCTGCCTTATCTCCCTTGGATGTTCTGCAATATTTATTTTTGTCTTGGGGGAAGTGATGCAACATTCAGCATCCCATTCAATATCCCCATGCCTCAATATAGACCTCATACTGTGGGAGGACACTACTTGATTCGTATAGGTATGAATTCCTCTCACTACTCTTTGTTTTCCTTATGAATCTTTGAATCTCATTTCATGGATTTGATAGTTCACTGTATGTTCCCCTATAGAGTACAATCATTGCACTCTCAAGACCACATTAGTATCAGCAACATCAACCACATAAAAGCTATCAAAAAATGTGTAATTACCGATGGTGAGTTGTAGCTTTGGAATCCATGTCTTGCACTCCATAGTATTGTGACCTGGAATGGTGACTGTGAATCCATCAAATGGTTCATTAGGTATCTTTATCCTATTGGCCATGGCTGTATCAATGAATTTATGTGTGTCTCCTCCATCTACCAATACTGAAACCATTTTCCCTTGTACCACTCCCTTGCATCGAATGGTGTGAAAACGAGACACTCCTGAAAGCACTGCCATTCTCCCTTTGTCAGGTGAAGGATGATATTATTCTTGTTTCCCTTCTTTTGTTGTGTCATATCCCTCTACTTGGTCTTAAATATGTCATTCTTTCTTCATACCCCCTTCATACTCATCATCATCAGAAAATAATTCAATGTATTGTGCTTTCCCCTTAGCACATTTATGCCCTGGTACCCATGGTTGGAAGCATGTGTAACATAGTTTCTTTCTTCTGATTTCTTTATTTCTTGGTCCCTCTTTCTTATCCTTTCCAAATGCATATTTTTTCCATGGCTTCTTTTCAAATCTAAACTTGGATGGAAAGTTGGGCTTGGGAGGAAACCTTGTCTTGGGTAGCACATTTTGCATATCTCTTGCCAAGTTCATGGCATCTTTCAATGAAGTAGGTTTGTGGGCATTAACTAAACCCTTCAAAGGTTCATCCAAACCTTCAGTAAAGAACAATACTAATCTGACCATAGATATATCAGCCACGTTAACTGGTATTTTTTGGAATTCCAACATGTACTCAGCAGGGGCTCCAATTTACTTCAATTGTGCTAGTTCTTTGAAAGGCATTTCTAGGTATTTTTGCTCAGATCTTTCTAATACCCTGTTAACAAATTCTTCATATGTTTTAACCTGATCATGTCCCAAATTTTTAATTCCATGGAACCACCAATCATTGGCTTCTCCTTCGAGATGCAAAATAGTCATTTTTAGAGCATCATCTTTAACCATTGGATTCAGCTGAAAATACACATCTAGTTTTTGTATCCAAGTATTTGCAAAACTTTGAGGTGAACCATAAAAAGTAGGAAGAGGCATTTTACCAATGAAATAATTCAATTCTTTATTTTGAAAGGGGTTCCTATTACCTCTGCTCATTTTGAGCTTGTTTGCAACAGTAAAGTATTGATCAAATGGTAGGGTTCTTCTACAATCTTCACTCAACTGCTGCCATTCTGTTATAACTTCCTACATATCATATTGGGTGTTAGGATCTTCTTTGGAATCAATAAATTTAGGTGTGGTAGGCCTTATTGAAATCTGAAATTCATGAGGTCGATTATGAGGCCCTGTCTTTGAGAAAATATTTTCACCCATTGCCTTCTTTTCCTCAGAAGGAGAACTACTATGCCTCCTACTGCCACTTTGCTTCTAATTTGACTAGCCAACAATTCGAACCCTTTCATGATTTTCTTTGTCATGTATTCAAAGAATGGTTTCATGAATTTCCTAAACTCCTCATTCTCCTCTAAGGTTCCTTTCTCATCTTTACTCATGGTTTCAAAAGAATGCACTTATTCTCCTTCTTCTTCTCTTTCACCAAAAATACTTCCAGTTTCAATTTCTAAGGGTGGGAGCTTATTTTTATGAATTATTGTACTAATGAATGGTCATCCACATCATGTGCAATGACCATGCTCTTATACCACTTGTAGTGTCCATTTTTAATAAATTTGGAAAAATTGGAAAAATTGCAATTTTTTGCCAATTCGACCCTTACACTAGTTATGACTCCAATGCTTCCAAATGGATCCAAATGCTTCCAAATTGGGTCTGAAGGTATTTGAAAGGTATTAATACATAAAAATGAGGCTGATATATTTCTAGACACTCTCAAAATACTTCTGAAACATTCATTTAACTTCAGAAGAAATTAAGGAATTTTACTAGCAATTTAAAGGTTCAAAGCCCCAAGGGTAGAGGTCACTAATGGCTTCCCAAATGCAGTATGACCCTCCCAATTTTCAGAACAGAGACATGGTTTAGTTAAATGACTTCAATGGGAACCCAAATTCATCATTAATCAGTTTCTAAAGGCTTCTTCAACTCCCATAAATAAGATGTTTGTGGACGTCTTCACATAGGGGGAAATGATAGGAAACTTCACCACTTGCTATGAAATTCGAGATTTATGTTCCAAAGGCTTATGTAATGTAAATGAAACTTTTTCAGAACATTAATTAATCTCCATAAATCATAAAAATCACAGAGATAAACTGATACAAGTCTAAATAAAGCAACTTCAAGCTCTCACAACAAGATGTAGGGAAAATTGCACAATTTATGCATTGTTTGGTATTTTTACATAGTTTCACTTGGTATTTCGACCTGAGAGTATTCTAAGAATTAAATACAGAGTATATATATCAGAATACAAATAAATGGTGAATCTTGGACTCTCACAAATATATCAGCATCTCACCAAAGGCCCCCTTCCTCCAAGAGCCAAAATATGCAGAGAAATGTGAGATAGATATGGGAACAAGTTGAAGAAGAAAGAATCACTTGCTTCCCTATAGCTTCAACCTGCAAAAAATCAATCCATTGTAGATCCAAATGAAAGGTCTAAATTTCCTCTCCAATTTCCAATTAATATGGGAATCTTTCACCCTTGAAATTGGTACTAAGGCAAGTGGAATAACACTCTACTAGCTTGGACAAGCTATGCTCTCCAATTTGCAAAATGGGAAATGATCAAAATCCACTCTCCTTCTTGGTTCTTGTATTTTATTACCTTCCCAAGCCTTCCATGGTTTGAATTCCCTCCATGAGCTTCATGCCAACTCGAATTGGAAAGGGATTCCAATGTGTGCCACTTGTCCATCAATTCCTAGCCTCCTCCTTCACGCATTTTGAATGGGTGACTCTTTGGATGCCCTAACTCCCTTGTGTGCCTTATTGGAGGCTATTTTTAGCCCTGACATGTCATATATGTCATATTTCAGCATTCAGGTCTGATTTGTGTCATAAGTGTCATAACATCTTCATCATTGTTGTCATAGAAGCTAGGGAATCTATCCCAAGTGTCCCAATAACTCCAAGATGCCTCTTCCTCTTCCATGGGAGTTACTCTTCCTCTAAAATTCGACCTCATTGAGTCATGCCAAGTATTATGCCCTTCCAACTCCCCCAAGAATGTTGGACTCCACCTAGGATTCTAATGGGTGAGAGTGGAATGCAATGTTGCATGGGGAATCTTGCTTAAGTGGGCCCCACACCTCCAAAGTGCCCTCATGACCAAGTGCCACCTTATTTTCCTATCTTAATTATTTATTTATTCCCCATTTAATATATTTGGTCAAGATAATGTCCATTTGTGGTTTTATAGTTCCTTTATTCCAAATCTAATGTTTCCACCCCAACCTAGGAAATTAGTGGATTGGTGGAATTTTCTCTTCTTGAAATTTATTTGAATGGGGACATTACATTCATGAGGAACTTTTAATTGAAGACACGGTTGAATACCCTCCTCATGTCATCATAAAAAATAACATTGAAGATCTTGAGATATCCCTGGATTGTTTTAGTGAATATGATCACACATGTATGCCAGATTTACCTCATGATGAAATTTTGGGTGTGTGTGATAACACTCCTTCTTGTTCTTCGCTTAGTGATGAGGCTTTGGAAAGATTTCCTCCTTGTAATATCTTTGAAACCAAACCTTTTCAAGATAATTGTTATGAACACGAGGATGGGTATAGCCAGGGATATGATGAAATTCATGAAGACTCCCCCATATTTGACAAAGATGTGGATGATGACTATTGGACATACATTGAAAAACCCATTTTTGATGTATCAAGAGAAGGGAGTGTGTATATTGAAAGCTTGGGACATTTGGACATGGAAGAAGAGCATGCTATTTGTTCATATGAGCAGTAAGAGCCATGCATGAGTATCAACAATGAGGACTTGGAGAAGGAGTGTGGTGAGGAGCCAGATTGGGTACAATTGATTGAAGATATATCTCATCCATCGTCTTCAAATGCATATGTTCCTTCTGATTTGGATCAGCTTAAGGCTTGTGCTTATACAAGAATTTATCATCAGAAGATCCCATCAGATCAACATAGTGAAGTGGTTAACCTGCATCATCATTCAAAAAAAATTATTAGTCATATCCAGTCATGGATAGAAGAAGCATGCAGGAGGACTTGCCATTTTGGGAATCATCTCAATAACATTTTCTCTTATGATCCCTCATACATCCCTTCCATCCATAAATCTCACGCAGGTTTGCATTTTTTAAATATATTTTCCTTTCTTTGGAAGGTAACCAAACGTAAGGTCAGAAACTTTACAATTGATGAAATGTTAAGCGGGTTACATTGGATTTTTCACTTTACTTGACAATTTCATTATGTTATGCTTAGAGTAGGAAAAATAAGCTCCTCAAAGTGAGCCTTTACTTTCTGCATTTCATTTTCAGTAATTTCCTTTATGTACAAAGAAGTTTTTATTAGTTTTATTATTTCAAATAAAACTCAACTTGTGGTTCAATGGATTTTTTATATAACCTGTGCTACTGAAGGTTTTTCGTGTCAAGGTTGAGATGTTTTTATAGGTTATATAAAACCAAAGATTCTGGTGTTCTTGTATCCTCTCCTTTCCTGA
Organism: Larix kaempferi; assembly: GCA_027924585.1. NCBI lineage: Eukaryota > Viridiplantae > Streptophyta > Pinopsida > Pinales > Pinaceae > Larix > Larix kaempferi. The sequence continues at coordinate 2,255,528 of BSBM01000590.1, forward strand.
AGGCCAGATCGAGCACATGTCCCGCAGTTGGAGTCGAATGTTACCAACTATTTTGTACCATAGTTGGACTTCTTGTGAGCCACCAGTTTTATGAACATGTTCAATGTTCATTATCAGTGTTCAGAAGTTCAGAAGATTTTTCCAAGGCCATTTTGACCCCTTTTGTAATAATTGCATGTCCATACCCCCTTGGGGGAATTGTAATAAGTTGGTCTAAGCATGATTATTTTGTAAAATACTTGGCCTACCTTAGGTTTGGCTATCAGGGGGATACTCTAGAGTGTGTTTTCCTTGTGAGTTATGCATTACTCTTCAGTGGTGTATAATTCTTGAGTTTTTCACTCATACCTCCAAAGTTGGAGTATTCTCATGGTGGTTGAACCTAAGGAGGTTATTAAAGTCTATGTGTCTATGTATTTTTAACATCATAGCCATATAAATTGAGTCATATGGACATGCACTAGGTCCCCTAAGAGTTTGGTTTCATTCCGATAAAAATAATTTCTTTCCGTAAAATTAGACCATTTTTTAATGGTTGAATTGGAAAAATTCAAGTGTAATAAAAGCTTGGTATGGAGGCGAAATTTGGCGTGGGGATGCTCGTTTTCACGCTCAGAGCGTCCTATTTAAGCTATGACCCACTTTTCCTGGGTTTCGGGCAAATAAATTGTCATTTGTGACATTTTTCCCTAAAAGTGCTACAAAACAACACTTAAATGCTAAGTGTTCTACGAATTGCACAAAATGACAAAAATAAAAATAAAAATAAAAAAAATGATTAAAAAAATATTTGGGAAAGGGTGGAATATGTTTCAAAGTGGAGGGCGAATACATCTTTATGCTAAAGCGTCACTTTAGATTGCAATAAAAAGTCAAAGTTGAATATTAAATTGAAGAGAGCTCCTCCCTCCTCACGTGAGCAACTTCTCCATGCACAAAGATCGTAAAGGATGGGGCGTTGGTTCCAATGTGAGAGGGGCGCTGTTACACCAAAATCCTACCATCATGAGATTTAATGTATACAGCCCTGAAGTTCCATTGGCTAAGTCATTCACCTGGAAGGGATATCATTGACTTTTGTTAGGTTTTGAGAGGTCGTCGCAAGCTGCACTCATGCAACCTATGACGTCACACCTTGCTCCACTACAAGGTGCGACGAAGTCAGTTAATGGACAAAAATAGGCCTTTCGAGCTCATTCTCTAAGCCTGTTGACTTGTACCCTTATCCCTGACCTCTTGGGGGAGCTGGCACTCGATTACTAACCTCTTGGAAGGATCCCCTATCTCTCTCCTTCCATATCTCAACCTACCCTATCCATATCCTATCTACTTAGCCCTATATAAGTGAAGCTCTGCCCCTCTCCAAAAGGAGGAAGTCTATAGTGTCTACATGCTGGTGAAATCATATTGGGGAGATCTCTAACTCATCCATTGAGAGACTCTACTTTCTTGGAAAGATATGGCAACTGGCTTGGATGGAGAAGGACTTTAGTGTTAAGCCTTGGTTGTAGTCTATTCTTTACTATGTATTTCCTGATTTTACAGTAATACAAATGGTTTCCACCAATATTTTTATGTGTGATGATATTGAGTAGTTTACCTGCTTAACTGTTTACTTAGATCTCTTATTGTATAGATGCTCTTTACTCGTTTGTGTTGTTCTTTCTGTCTCTACAGGTCTTGCAGCTGAGATCTGATGAATGTGGGACGTGGAGCGACATTTAGGAGAAAGGATTGTGAAGTTAAAGGTAAGACATCTAGCACTTGATCCTTAAGTAGATCTAGGAGAGTCATTTGTAATCCGTTCTATTTGTTCTAGACTCACTTTGAGCTAGGGAGATCCGGCTCGCGTCCTTTCAAGTGGATTGTCCATCAAACAAATTTGGCAACCATACTGGGGAAGACATTGCTTTGTAGTTGTCAATTGGAATGTTGTTTTTCAATTGATTTCTTTCCAAGCCATTTCTATTTTGTCATTTCCTTCCTGAATTTGATTTCACCATCATATCTTCACTTTGAAGAGTCTGATTAGCTTCCTTTGAGTTTGTACTTCTCATTTGCAGACCTTTTTATGCTCATTGCCTGGAGAATTGGTTCATTTTTTAACTTAGATCTCTCCTGTCACACCTGGTCAGTGTACCCAGAGCAACATTGTGTGATTTTTTATCTCTGTTCTTTGCCTGTTAGTCTGTCGTCGCATCCCTTCCATTGGTCTACTGGGATGTCGTCGCACTTCCCGCACTAGTGAATTGTGATGTCGCACTGTGTATAAGCATAAAGTGCGTTGATCTGCCATTTTTTCCATACAGGCATGCCCTCTCCAATTCTGAGTTGAGTTTGGTTTGTGTGCAGAGTCCCTCTGTACTGTGTGATCTAGTCAGAGATCCCTTTTTGCTTTGTGTGATTGAGTTGTTTAGTTTTTGTTTGGAGTTGTTTCGGGTTCCATCTTGGACAAGTCTGAGATTTGGTAGTGGCGGATACTCTCGTCTCCCCCACCTGCATCCACTCACCCTTGCATTCCCTCCTCTCCTTTCCAGATCTAGTCATTGTATTGGATCGGTTTCCAGACCTCGCTTGCATTCATTTTGTGAGCTTAGCTTGCTTTTAGTCTTGCTTGTTGCTGATTGATTTTGAGTGTTTGTGTGTACTTTCAGTCTATTTGAGTGCTCATCTCTTCTTGAGATTTATGAGTTATTAAAGTGCTACAAGTAATCTTTTCAGTTCAAGTGTTTGTTTTTAAAAGTATTGTTGTTGTCAAATTGTTGTTTTGATGCATCAGTTAAAGATCAAAAGTACTTTATTTCCGTCATTTTTCAAGCTCATTTGAAGAACTGCATAAGCATTGGAATGTCTCATTTATGAATCTTTTGGAAAAGTTGAAAGAAAATTGCATTATTTGTGTTTTTCATGAATTATGAGTTGCTCATCTTCTTGAAAAATTTGAATATAGATCAAGTTTTGCAAAATTAATTCCGTGCTTTGGAAATTGCATTGTATCTTTTGGTTTTTGTGCTTTTAGGCCATCATAGTGAAAGTGAAAAGTTTGCATACCTTACTTAGAAATTCTCTCTTTTCATCACTTAGTATCATTTTCGTTTTGAAAAGATAAAAGAAAAGAAAAACATGCTTTGATTTGGTTTAGTAGTGTTGTGTCTTTCATGTTTTGTTGAAAAGGAAAAAGAATACTTCATAGTCATTTTTTGGTAGATTTGGGATTGTCTTGCATTGCATTGCTTTGGCGAAATTGTTGGAAAGAAAAAGAAAATTTCTCCTTTTCGTACATAGAGTTCGTTGAAATAAAAGTGTATTTTTGCATGTAGTTAGGGCCTGCATTATGTTTACGATTATGTACTCACCTCATGCATTCACCTAACCGTCCAGATAAAATTAACGGTATAACTAGGGTAAAATCTTTGGCAACTTGTGTGTAAGTTAGAGACGTGTTCCGACGTCGTTAAGCGTGGCAGTTGTCGTTATTTTCCAGCACTATATCCCAGGGGTATTGTAGTCTTCCACGTACTTATCAGTATATCGATCTCCTTCACGTACCCACCAAGTCACCTTGAGTACTTGGCGTATATCGAAGGGTCTATCTCGTACTCGGTAGTATATTAGAAGGTCTCTTTCCAAATGGTTGTGCATTAGACAGCACCACTACGAATTTGAGCTCCCACGTACCTTGCGTATATTGGGAGACACCCTTAGGATTCCTAAAACTAGCTGAGTTAACCTTTTGGCCGTCTTGGCGGAGCAATACACCGAGAACAACACTCGGGGAGCTACTATGCACGTACCATCCAGGTAATCGGGTATTCAGGCAAGGGTATGGTCTCAATCCTCCTTGTCGCGTTTTACTGTTGGACCCTATGGTATATCGCGAGTTGCGAAGCCTTGACAATCCTGTGAGGTTCCAGACCTTGAATCCAATCTTATAACATAAGTTTGATTGTGCCCTTAGTTTGTGTAGGGTTTGTCTGGTCTACTTTTCTTTCTTTTAGCTTTCCTTAGGAGAAACTTTTTGTTTCAGTCACTCTGGTTGACTTTCCTTGGAGAAGGTCTCGTAGGATTCAGAATTTGCCACCCGAATATCCCCTTAATCAGGAGGTAATTTTGAGGCTAAAGATGGATCCACAAGCCAGGGTCAGGTCACATGAAGTGGAAAACCCCACTTTGAATATTGGAGGACATTTGTTTCCGTATACACCTCCAGATTCACCTGCCTATCATCCCCCGCAGGGTGAAGAAGCACAAATCCCCACTTCACAAGACTCACCTCCCATTGCACCGGGAGAGCCTGGATTGTTGGAATGGATAAATCAACCCCAGGATGACCCTACAGTGGTTGTTGGTCCTACAGCAGATTATTGGACATCTTCTACTAGTCACCCAGTGGTCGATTTTTCCGTTGCACCCCCCGCTGAAGAAATCTTCGCACCTATTCATGATCGTCTGGAATGATTACATGTTAGGGGTGATGAACTTCGAAGACAGAGTCTTTTACAAAGGGTAGAAGACCCGCCGTTATACTCTTATCAACCAATCCCAAGTCATGTTTTATCTTTCGAGTCATCGGAATCATCCAGGAAACACGTGACCACTGCTGAGGAGTATCCATTCCTACACATGCATCTCCTAGACAGGAGACCAGTTCAGTACCTCCCATAACCCAACCTGTTGAAAGACAGCAGTCCAACACACCGTGACTACCGCAGTTACGTCACCTGCTCCTCCCCCACCCCAAACTTCATGGGGAGGATACTCTTTACCCCTTACCTTCTTTACAAGTAGTGGTAATCCTATGGTGAATAATCAACAACCAGTGTTGGGTCAACCTTTACCTATTGGTCAGCAACTTGTTGTTGGGAGGAAACCCCCGTCTCTTAACCATAATCCTGTAGCAGGAGTTCCCATCGGGCCTTCCGTTGGAAATTCCTTAACTCCTGGACCTTCCACTTCAGGACTATCCCATGTCGGGGGACCGTCCAAGTAATTCAACCTCCATCGAGTCAAGCGTATCCAAGTCATCTTAACCCTGTGCCGGGTCAACTTAATCCCGGAAACGCACTCTACGGGGTACCTTACCTCAGTAATCCTTACACTCTATGGGGACAAAAAAATGTTTTACAACATGGACCCCCACTTACAGTCCCTCAAGTCCATCCACCCCTGTTTGGTCCACCCCCACCTTCCATTGTAGGCGACAGGCCCCCACATAACTCTGGAGGAGTGGACCTCTACCTTCTGGTGGAAGACCACCCCACTTTAATAATCATGGCCCACCCCCCCTTGGAGGAGGTGGTGGAGGACCACCCCATCCTCTCGGCAGAGGTCGGGGAGGACCATCTCATCCCGGTGATGGTGGAGGAGCACCACCCCCTCCCGGTGGTGGGGGTGTAGAAACTTCTAATCCTTGTGGTGGTGGTGGTGCACCCCCACCCTACTATGGTGGAGGTGGCGTAGGAAGATCTTACCCTTCCGGCGGTGGTGGTGGCCCACCACCCCCTCCCGGCGGAGGTGGTGGAGGCCCGTCCTATTTCGGTGGTGGTAGTGGACCACCACCCACTCCTGGCGGAGGCGGTGGCGGCGGACCCCCACCATTTGGATGCGTCCCACCCCCTCCCAGCGGCGGAGGCGGGCCCCCACCTTATGGTAACGGGCCACCTTATTATGGTTATGGACCACCTTACTATGGCGGTGGACCTGCATTTGGTCCGGGCGGCCAGTACCCCTACGACCAGTTTCCTCTTGGAACACCCTATGGTCAGCCGATACAAGGTCCCACAGGTCCTTACACGCCTTATCCGTACTATCAGTACTCGCAACCTAATCCGCAGCTGCCCTTTTTGGCTACTCTAGATCTACCTGACCTGTCTTGTTTAACTAATGACCCCATTTACCACGGAACTAATTGGCCACCCATTCTGGTAAAACTTTCGTCAGATATCCCAAAATTTGATGGTAAGTCGGGTGAGGATCCTAGAAACCACGTGATGACATACCACTTATGGTGTTCATCCAACTCCCTGATGGACGATTCGATCCGTCTTCAGTTATTCCAATGGACTCTCACTGGTTCGGCTGCCAAGTGGTACATTGAACTACCACCCCATTCTTTTCCTGATTTTGGTTCTCTTGGTATGAACTTTTTGACTCATTTCTAGCTTCCTATACGGTATGAAACTGGTACAAATCTTTTAATCTTGCTCCGTCAAAATACCGCTACTCATATCTCTGATCATATACATGAGTGGTGGAGGAGACGACGTCTCATTAAGGCTCCTATTCAAGATCAGCTCCTAGCAGACTAGTTTACGAAGTCTCTCATACCAACCATAGCACAAGATGTTGCCATGGTAGGTGTTGTCACTGAGGAATAGGCCATCGCACATGCCCACTTACTAGACTTAGTCTATTCCCAATCTGGCACATTGTTTGATATTCTTCCCGACATGCCTCGCAACACTTACGACCCCCGCGAAACCACCCAAGGGACCCCAAGCCGATGGCATCATTGGATCCCTTCACGCCCAACCTTCTGCTCAAACTGTTGGTTCATCAAACCCCCAGGGTTCTTCCTCGTCACCAACACAGGATGGTCATGGCACCACCAAATAATCCACTCCTGCTGTCACCGAAGAAGTGCATTTTGTTTCATCAGTTTCACCTCAAAATTCTAGTGGTAAGAAGAAGAATAAGGGGAAACCTAAGAAATATTCCACCCAGCAGGAACAAAAGAGGAACCCTAATGATACCAAACAGAAAAGGAATTTGAAGTATCCTTTCCTACTGTGTGGTGAGGATCACTTTTCTAAAGAGTTCACCCATATAGACAAAGTTCAAAATTTTCTTAAGGGAAAACCCACACCCGCAATTCTCAACGATCCCTTCCCTGCTCAAAATCAGCAATCGATCGCTCACACTTCTTATTCCCAAGGAAACGTATCCACCACCGCACATGTTCTCATGGTGCATAACGAGACCATCAACTTGAACACCCATTCTCGTTCGTATGACTTTGATCCAGCTAAGGAACCTGTTGGAAGTAATACTGAAAAATATTCCACTTCGATGCCCGACATCACCGTGTCGGCTACTCCTCTCACCATAGAGAAGCCCTCTCTCGATTCAGTGTTGCGTCCACCCAAGAGCACGATTAGAAAATCAGTTTTCAATCCTAATGCTCGGGCTGCTCAAAACTACAACATTGTAGAGGACCTAGCACAAGCTCCTTGTGCTATGTCGATGCTCGAGGTCTTGCAAAACTATCTGATCAGCGCAAGACTCTCCTCGCTGCCATCGGTGCAGTTGACCCGGATTCATCGAACACCATTATGTTCCAGCTGGAGTATTTTAAATTGAGGCTCTCCCATCAGCTGGCATTTCAAGTTTCCACAAACATCGCTAGGAAGATAATCCATCGTACCGTTTTGGACGAAGGAACCTCTACGTTAGTCATGTCGATCACATGTTGGAGAGCCATTGGTTCTCCCGAGTTGAACCTTTCTCCTCCCACTTTGAGAGCCTTCGACGGACGTGGCTTTCAACCTCATGGGCTATTACAAGCTTTACCAGTCGAGCTGGGGAGCAAGACCACAACTATTAACGTGGAGGTCGTCGCTGCCCCATTAGATTATAACATTATGCTTGGTCGTAATTGGTTTTACGCCATGACTGCGGTCGCATCATCTGTCTTCCGCATAGTACAATTTCCCCATCAAGGCCGAATTGTCACAGTCGACCAAGTGGATTTCTGCACACCTAACACCACTTCTCACCTGAGCAATAACGTTCCTTCAATTGGAAAATCTTCGCAGAAGTATGAGAGTGTGGGGGTTGTCCTCCTTAAGGACTCATTCCTTATGGGCATCTTTCCTACTTCGGATCCCCCAAACCATGTTGCCACGGTGAACATGATCTCCTCGCAGATTTCATCTACCCCTAGCTCCACTGACTCATGGCTTGTACCTAACGAAGCCACCACACACCTGATTGGAGACACTATGCCTCTATCACCCGTCGAACACATGTATGAGGCTATCCAGTCAACATCGGAGGACCACTTAGCTGTGGCCTCCACCTCCTATTCTCTACAATGGGCATCACCCGATCCTCTGCTACAGACTTTTCATTCTAACGAGTCCATTATGGAAATCATGAGTGCAGATCATCCGCCGTGGGAAGACCTCCACCATCGTTCGTCTTTCCTTCCCTTGTTGGATACTGTGGATAATAGCATTCACACCATCTTTACACCGAATGTCTACCTTGGCTCTCAACCTTTGATACTCACGTGTCAAACGAATTCTGAAGGAAACTTTTCCAACATCGAGCCCACCTCTTTAATAGAAATTACGATTACTCCTGGTGTAGTGGAACACATTCATTTAGGCCAGAAGTGTTCCCCTGAAGAAGTCATCGCCGCCATGGCCTTATTCAAGCGATTTCGAGACGTTTTCGCTTGGACCTATGAGGATATTCCTGGGATAGATCCCTCCATTGTTTTACACGAGATTAAAACCTATCCCGACATCAAACCTGTCTGCCAAAAGCTACGACCAGTACACCCTTGGAAGACTGCGGCAATCAAGGCAGAGATCGAGAAACTCTTGAAGGTCGGCTTCATCTATCTTGTCCCATTGACAAAATGGGTCTCAAACGTCATCCCTATTACTAAAAAACAGGGTACCATTCACGTCTGTGTCGACTATCAAGATCTCAACAAAGCTTGTCCCAAGGACAACTACCCGACTCCTTTTATTGACCAGATTATCGACAATTGTGTTGGAAGTGTCAATTTTTCATTCATGGATGGCTTTTCCGGATACAACCAAATTGAGATCCACCCCGCTGACCAACACAAGACTGCTTTCATCTGCCCTTGGGGAACATTTGCGTATCGTAAACTTCCATTTGGTCTTAAAAATGCTGGTGCCACATTCCAGCGGGCCATGTCGTATGCCTTCCATGATGTGAAGGACTTTGTGGAGCCTTACTTGGATGACCTCCCTGCCCACTCGAAGCAGCGTGAGTTCCACTTAGATCATCTGACGGTTGTTTCCCTCAGATGCAGACGGTACAATATCCGTCTGAATCCTCATAAGTGTGTTTTTTGTGTCGAGTTTGGACGCCTCTTAGGGTTCATCGTCTCGAAAGATGGGATCCACATTGATCCCTTGAAGGTGGAATCCATCGTCGCTCTTCCACCTCCAACCAACATTATGGAACTTAAGAGTCTACAAGGATGTGCGACTTATTTAAGGCGTTTTGTCTGTAATTTCACCCAAAATACGCAGGGTTATATGAGATTGATGAAAAAAGACGTCCCATTCATTTGGGATGATCAAGCTCAACAATCTTTCGAAAGTTTGAAACATGTCATCATGCATGCCCCTGTGATCCAACCGTCGAATTACTATCGAGATTATATTTTATATCTCGCAGCTTCCGACACCACTATCGCCATGGTTTTGGTACAGGAAGACCAGAACACCCAAGAACATGTGATATACTATGCCAGCAAAGGTCTCATTGACACTGAAACTCGCTATTCAAATGTTGAGAAGCTCGCTCTCGCGGCAGTCATTGCCGTGCAGAATTTTCGCCATTACATTTTGCTCCGCACCACCACTATCATCGCTGATTCGAACCCCATGTACCACGTTTTGACTTGTCAAGTACTTGGGGGCAAGTATTGACGCTGGATCGTGATACTGCAAGAATTCGATCTTCTTTTCGAAAAATCCAAGTCAAAAAAGTCTTTGGTGTTCGTTGAGCTCATCTGCGACCTTTCCTGTATTGATGTAGAATCTGAGCCCAATGACTCGTTTCCAGATGATTCATTGTTTCTTATCAGTACGTCTGATCCATGGTATGGAGATATCACATTATATCTTCAAACCCAACGCTTCAACCCCAAATTGTCTCGTGACGACCGCCATCGAATACGCCACCATGCGAAGTATTACCTGATTATCGATGATACTTTGTACCGTCGTGGCATCGATTCTATCCTTTGACATTGTCTGACTCATGATGAGGTTGAACGCGTTCTGAATCACTGTCACGCTAGGGCATGTGGTGGTCACCTCTCTAGGATGGCTACAGCCCAGAAGATTTTTTGTGCAAGATATTATTGGCCGTCTATCTTCAAAGATTGTATCGAGGCCATAAAAAAACGTCCTCCATGTCAACATTTTCATACGAAAAGGTGCACCCATCCCGCCCCGTTACACCCGATTATTGCCGTTGGCCCCTTTGCTAAATGGGGCATCGATTTCAAGCATTGTAAGCCTACCTCGTTCAGGGGGCATAGTTACGTCATTGTAGCTGTGGACTACTTTACAAAGTGGGCTGAGGATACATGAATGACGGCAAGACCGCCGCACTCTTCATGTTTAACCATGTAATAGCGTGGTTTGGAGTTCCTCGAGTAATAGTTACTGACCATGGTTCTCACTTTATGAACCATATGGTTGACGAGTTGAGCGATAGCTTGGGTTTTTTCCATGAAAACTCAACACCATACTACCCTTAGTTGAATGGACAGGTCGAGGCTATCAACAAGGTCTTGAAAACTATGGTCCAACGTATGGTGGGTACGCACAAGGCCAATTGGAATAACATGCTCTTCTCCGCACTTTTGGCTTATAGAACCTCCGTCAAAACCGCACTGGATTTACTCCTTTCCAACTAGTGTATGGATTGGAGGCGGTCCTTCCCATTGAGTGCGAGATTCCATCTCTCAAGCTCTCTATCGAACTTCTCCCAAACACTACTGCCGAGGAAGAACACTTCCTCTACCTAGCTAAGCTCGAAGAGACTCGCCGAGATGCTGCTCTTGCCAACATAGCTCATAAGAAACGCATCAAAGCGCAGTATGACAAGTCAATAGAACCTCGCACCTACAGCGAGGGAGATTTGGTCCTCACATACGACCAGAAACATGATAAGCTAGGGATAGGAAAGTTTGAGTCCATGTGGCATGGACCTTACATAGTGAAACGCATCTTAGAGAAGGGAGCTTATGAGCTTGAAGACTATGACGGGATATCTTTAGGTGAACCCCGCAATGGGGTTTACCTGAAGAGGTACTATGCTTGAGTCTCTCATGCATGAGTACTTTTGTATATACTGTACATAGCATGCGTGTGTGTTTTCTGTGTGGTGCGACGCTTTTCTTTCTTGCGTGTTTAGGTCTTGTTTCGTTTCTTATACCATGTTATGTATGCGTGTGCAGATGGCAATGTGTTATGGATTCGCGGACGGCACCAGTCGGCATACCCGCAACCTTGCTTCGGCAGCCTGGGTACTCTATTCACCTACTGGCGATCTCATCATCTCAGGGGGAATGTGTCTAGGTTTCGCAACCAACAATGCTGCAGAATATCTAGCAGTCATTGGAACCCTAACTGACGCCATTTCTTTGGGTATGGACCATTTTGTCATCCACCTAGATTCTCAACTAGTGGTATCTCATCTTAACCGAGTCTACACCAGGGTAATTTTTAAGGGCGAAATTTAGCCAATTGGCTATTTTTCGGGTTTTTTTTCAAAAAATAAACTTGCTATTTGGTCATTTTTAGTCTCTAATATCGCCTATATTTACATAAATAATGTTTTTTACATTAATATTCGCCAAAAATTACACATTTCACTGGTAAATTGTATGTTTCATATTTAATATTCGCCTATCTATCTATATACATGTTTTTCTCAATCCAAAATAATCGCCTAGGATACTATATTGAAGTATAATATTAGAATCCTTAAAAAATACCCTGGTCTACACCATTCGCGATCCTACCTTACTCCGTCTCTATCGACGAGTCCGCCTTCTGGAAAGGTCCTTTGAATCCATTCAGTACCTGCACATTCCACGAGACATCAACACAGTTGCCGATTCCATGGCCAACTTCATCTTAGATTGGTACATTGCACACACATAAGCATATTCATGAACTGTTAAAAGTAGACACCACATGTAAATAACTCATTATATAAGAAAACACATAACAAGACCACACCATTCATCCATTTTAAAACACATAATGTATAAATCGCCAAAATATCTATATATATATCTCAAAAAGTAGTGCTGGTACAAAAATCTGAAGCACGACGGCTTTCAATGAGTCTCTGCAAAATCTGAAGCCTCATAGCTTTCAGTAGTGCAAAATCTGAGGCCTCTAAGCTCTCAGTACACTTATAGTAACAACATATGGCCTATTTCCCAGCCCGTACAGCCCTAGGTGATCTAGCATCTCTAGCCTGCTAAGTGTGGAAACAGTCAACTGCTCTCGCAACCCTGCGAAGCAGTGCGTTGAAGCGCGCAGTCGCCCCAACCGTGTACACCTGCATGCGCCGCGGAACCTCATCTACCATCGTCTCAGGAACGTCTAGCATCAACCCACTCAAGTTGGCATAAACTCCATCCATCTCTGCAATGGCAGCATGCACTGCTCCCTCTCCTCTCTCTCTCCTAGCAAGAAGAGAGACTCCCACTGGTCGCACAGGTCCCACGTCTGCACACACATGTTGTTTACTTGTCAGCACTACATTAAAAAAAAAATCATAAATGCACAAAACTTAAAAAGTACAAGGGTTATTTGTTCTTACCAAGGTCTCCCCATGCTTCTCCTTCTGGCAGTGGCAAGTCCGTATTATCTCTAGAGTCCGTACCACTATACGGGAATTCCTCTACCATCAGTAACTAGCCCTCCAGCAAAGTGAAAAAATCAGGACCATATCCAATAATGGGGCCCCCGCCATGTCGGGCCATCACCTCGGTCCACCTAGCCATGTGAGGATCTCTAGGATCCCTATCCTCCAGTGGTACCTGAGGACGCAAGAGGGGAACCCGTTCCAGTAAGAACGAGATCACTATCGAACCATAGCCAAACTGTTTGAGCTCTCCCCGCCAACACTTGGTCAGTTGAGCTCGCATGTTTGCGAGGAGTCCCTTGCACTAGTTTAAGATATTCGGAGACATGCAGTCCTCCGCGTATAGCATCTGTGACCTGGTGGCTAAGTGAGGAGCTTGTCTCCCTGCCATCCTCGTAATGGTGAAAAGTATGGCACGCAATGGGTGTTCCTGCACGTCTTTTATGGGAATCTTCCCACTAGAAGCAGTAGTGTTGGGAGTACAATGTTGTAGGATCATGTCACCCACAATCCGATCACTTCCGTGTGATCCAGTAAGTAGCACATTGTCCCCTCTTCGGGACAATCTGGTTAGAAAGTAGATGTCCTCGACATCTATAGTAAGCACGTGCTCACCGATCACGAAGTACTGTTGGGCTGCATCCCAGCATCGGAGCATATGCGTTAGTAATGGGATTTGGGATCTCATCCCCTGAATGTGAAAGAACTTGAGGAGCCCACAGTTCCTCAATGCTTCTACACATTGTGGATCATTTGCAGCATGCATATCATCTATTTCATGCTCCCATTTTCACCACTCCAAAACCATTTTGGATATTTGGAACCTGCCAAAAGGAGAGTTTTAACATTGTTAGAACTTGCTTCAACCACCAAAAGTTCCTTTTTTGAGCTTGGCTTGAGTTTGGGGATGGACGTTTCCGTCATCGCACCCTGTTTTTGCAAACAGTGCGACGTCTTCGTAGTCCAACTATGCGACCTTTGCGATGACTCAGTCTCGTCGTAGTTCCCGAAAGGACATACTGCGACGAGCCGAGGGCGCAATGGCCCTTCCCAAACCAAGCCAAAACCCAAAAAAATGAACGAAATTCAAAAACGTAAACCACTACAATTATGCTGGATGAATTTTAGGGTTACATGCTACGGATGGCGGGTGAAATGGCTGCTCGTAGCTACCGGAATCGACGAGTGAAGTTTTGGCTCCAAATGGCACTACTCCTCCCAAATTTGGTATATAGAACAATGGTGACTATATTTGGTTTTTATTTCTATTTATAAACAAATGGAATATTCCTTTTTCAAATATTTGATGCCTTTATGCCAATTTGTATAGTTTGGATCGATTTTATCATATTTGAACGTTCGGTTGACTATTTGACCTAGTTTCCGAGTGTGCAAGAGTTATTAAGTGTCTTTTTATGCCATTTTCACATTGGAACGATCATCTCAAGTATGAACACCCCTTGTGAATTTTTTGTCATTTATCTTTTTATTCATTAGATTGTAATTATTTAATGATTATGAGCTTACTCTTTGTTCTTTCTCGTGCTCTTGAAACTATGAGAATACGTTACCGAGTTACGATTTATTACTTTTTCAGGCTCGTTAAACTCCTACGGAAAAGGAACCCCCCGGAGTCTATCTTTAAGCTCTTTTCAAGCTCTCGAAATACGAAAAGATTGCCAAGCAAACTTGTCGCGTTCACGCTTGTAAAAGGATTTGAATGGTCGTCTTCTTGGTGATAGTTTACCCCTTTTTTGGACCAGGGGGCACTACTTACAAAAAAGGTAAACTCCAGCCAATCGTGACTGGAAGAGTCCTCTCCCGCATTGTTTTACCCTTTTTCGGGCGATGAGGCTAAATTTACGAAAAAGGACCGTTGGAGTCTTCTTTAGTTCTTTTCAGACTCTCTAAACATGAAATGACGATCGAGTTTACCTTCTATGGACTCGTTAAATTTTCACATTGAAGGACCCACCATGGGACGAACCCCTCCTATCCCAGGTTCAGAAAATATTTGGGATTGGACTCATCTATGAGATGAGCTATACCGAGCATCTGGTTACCCTCATCAAGCTCGTAAAAAACACATGAGGCACTCATAGTTCATGATGGGAAAAAAGGAAATCTTTTGTATTACACCTTTATCTGTGGCAGTACTTAGTCGTTCTTGAACATGGCACTCATCTGCATTTGCATACAATACTTGGATCATCTGTTTGTCCTCGAGTTCCGCTTACTTCCTGAGTCTTGTTACTCCTTTGATTCATTCAAAGAAACCTTCCATCATCAATTGCATTAGGAGTTAGTGTCGTACTCATCATGTCAATATTGCCAAGTCATGCCATGCCTGTGTTCAAGAATACTTTTACTATTCATTATCTGCAGTCTGTACACCTTCCATCATGTCGGTCTACTCTGAGTCAATCACGCATATTACTGTACCATCCGATCCACTCTACACATCCTTTGTCGTGTTTCGTGTCGATGATGGGGGATTCATCATGGCCCCTCCCTCAACAGATTCATCCTTGTTGACTTCAAATGATCATCCAAGGATTGAATCTAGGAACCAACCAAGTACCTTGGCCCTGCATGCCTCAATGGCAGGTTACCTCGCTTTCGACATGAGTTTACATCATTGACTATTGATCGAAAGATTTCATCTTGCATTCGACCTCAGCTCATTTATTCACGCTTTGTGATATGTACTGTGATACCTTGGGGATCATTGACATCAATCATGATTTCCCTTGCACTTGTTAACAGTATACATCAATGACCGGTAATCAAGTGGTTTCTAACATGTTCGACGTCAAAACATTTGTAAGCACATGGATAGATTCGTATCATTGCAGGTTCAGCTTGAAGACCCTGGGGAGTCATGTTTTACTCAGGTTGCAATGGAGTTTGTATTGAGTCATATTACACGGATCCACATTTGTATTGGTCGTGGCTTTGTTATCATCTCATCATGGATCTACGCTTGTGTCTAGTAGCCATGATTGTGTTCAGTCGGTCATTACTACCATGGTCCTGCATTGTATTGATCGGCACCCATGCTATACATCATATGAGATTGTCAGTTCAGAGTCAGTTGTACTGCAGAAGCGTCCTTCATCTGACAAGTCCATTTTCCATTCTTTCTGTCAAAGCATTTCACCTGTCCAATATTTCAACAGCTTCATGCTTTGGGGGGCATTCTGTTACACCTAAAATCCTACCATCATGAGATTCAGTGTATACACCCCTGAAGTTCCATTAGCTAAGTCATTCACCTGGAAGGGATATCATTTCACTTTTGTTAGGTTTTGAGAGGTCGTCACAGGCTGCACTCATGCAACCTACAACGTCGCACCTTGCTCCACTACAGGGTGCGACAAAGTCCGTTAATGGAGAAAAATAGGCCTTTCGAGCTCATTCTCGAAGCCTGCTGACTTGTACCCTTATCCCTGACCTATTGGGGGAGCTGGCACTCGGTTCCTAACCTCTTGGAAGGATCCCCTATCTCTCTCCTACCATATCTCAACCTACCCTATCCATATCCTATCCACTTAGCCCTATATAAGTGAAGCTCTACCCCTCTCCAAAAGGAGGAAGTCTATAGTGTCTACATGTTGGTGAAATCATATTGGGGAGATCTCTAACTCATCCATTGAGAGACTCTACTTCCTTGGAAAGATATGGCAACTGGCTTGGATAGAGAAGGACTGCAACGTTAAGCCTTGGTTGTAGTCTATTCTTTACTATGTATTTCCCGATTTTACAGCAATACAAATGCTTTTCACCAATATTGTTTATGTGTGATGATATTGAGTAGTTTACATGCTTAACTGTTTACTTAGATCTCTTATTGTATAGATGCTCTTTACTCGTTTGTGTTGTTCTTTGTGTCTCTACAGGTCTTGCAGCTGAGATCTGACGACCGTGGGACATGGAGCGGCACTCAGGAGAAAGGATTGCGAAGTTAAAGGTAAGACATCTAGCACTTGATCCTTAAGTAGATCTAGGAGAGTCATTTGTAGTCTGTTCTATTTGTTCTAGACTCACTTTGAGCTAGGGAGATCCGGCTCGCGTCCGCTCGAGTGGATTGTCCATCAAGCAAGCGCCCCTCTCATGAGGTGGCAGCCACCTCAGCACATCCCAACAACAAACAGATCCAAACTTTGATTACAACATAGATCAATCCTCTTTTGTGGATTCGCCCTCCATCTCGTGTGCACCATCTCCTTCCTCTTTTGCTATATAAATAGGGTCTTGCTCCATTATTCAGGATGGATGCAAAGAAGCTCTGATCAATTGTAATTTTTGTATTATTATTGAATAAAGATGAGACTTTGGAGGTCCCTATGGTGCAAGAACTCTCATGATTATGAATGCTTGGCTTAAAATCGAGGTGATACTAGTTTAGTTATTTGTCTCCTTATGCAATTCGTAGATCTATCATCTAACTTAGAAGGTTATATTCTAATCCATAGAGTAGGCATTTGAAATTTCAATTTGCTTGCTTCTGTTAGGTTCTCTAAGATTTGAAAGTAACAAGTTGTAGTCGGTTATACTAATGTTCTTTCAGTCTTAGTTTATTTATCACACTAGAATTGATCTATTTTTTTTGAGGTTTTGTAGCTTTACAGATCACCAAAGTTGAAGGCAATCTTAAGCTCGGTTGCGTCTTTTTTACCTTCAATACGATTTTGGATCTAATGTTTCTTGTCCCACGGGAACTTCCACATCTTAGCGACATTCAAGCTTGAGTTTGAGGCCTTTCTTCCTTCTCATAAACTTTCAATCTACTCTTTGGTTACCTTTCATGCAAGCTTAGATTTCATTAAAAAAAATTATACAATATTTGCTTGTTCACATGCTAGATCTAAAGTACCTTTAAATTACCACCTCATGCTTAGATCTAACAATATTACTTTAGTACTTGAAGTAGTAAAGTATTTCTCATCTTTTGCAAGTACTAGGGAGTGTAATTTTATGTGATTTTAACTAACATACTAACTTTTATTCAAGTTTTCTGTTGGCTGGTTTTTTCCTTTTGTCACTGGAAAGCGGAAGGATTTGAAGGAGTTCAGGAGATTTAGGCTTTCAAAAAAGACTCATTTCAAGTTCCTTTATTTTCTAGTTTTTTCAAAGCTTTCTGTAAGTCCTTTTGAATCTCATTTCAAGGAATCAAAAGCATCTCTCTCATAGAGTTATAATGTAATAATTTAATAAAAACGCAAGTGGGATTACGGCTCCCACATCCCTCTTCCCCCATTTGGGGAAGCCTGTATCTGTCCCTTTTTCTTATTATGTTTACATAGTTAGATAAAGTAGCATGCTAGATTATTCTTTTTTTTGCTTGAAGTTCAAAAGTTTTAAAATTGCAAAAAGTTTCATTTTCGCAAGTGTAATTAGTTTCAAGTTGTTCGTTCTTGTTTTTCATGAAAATTATTAAAATCATAAAAAATCTCTTGAATTTCGCCATTTTCGGATCAAAAGTGCTCTCTGTAGAAGAGTTTACTTTTTTTTTTGTTTTTTTCTATCCCCTTTGCTCTCTTGAGTACGGTCCTAGACCTGAAAGAGATTCTTGGGTAGTTTTAGTTTACTTCAAGTTTTCTTTAATTTGCATTTTTACAATTTATGTCACTAAAATCGCTTGAATCTTGTTCTAAATCAAATCAAGAGTGCTCTCTTTCGGAGAGTCAATTGGAATAAACAATTTGCCCACTCCGTGTATGCTCTACCCATCACAGGCTAGTCTGAGCTTTGGGATATCAAAAGCGGAAGTGTCGCATTCTTTAATTTTCTCACATTAAATTAAAAACTTCAATTTTAATAAAATTAAGTCCCTTCAAACCAACGAAAATCCGGCGTTGCCACGTTGTGATCGAAAGTGGGGAAATTCTGACTAAGGAAGCAGGAACCACTGGGAGGTGACCTCAAAGCATAGTTATACTACATCCTTGTTGGTGTAGTGTTGAATACCTCTCTCGAGACTCCGTCCCAGCCCACATGTCCTTGTACGGAGCCATTTAGATCACATTTCAGACACATTTCCTGTACCTCAAGGTATATCGGAAATCCCCTCATCCCACAATAAATCACATCATATTTTAAAAATTTACAGTAAAATAAACCAAGAGGCATTCGCACAATAGTCCCTCAACAAAATTTTACGGACGGTGACACCATTTGGAACTGGTCTTTGAGCAACAACAGTATTTTCAAAATTTTTGTTTTTTCTGTCTTGAGTTATTATTCCACTGGAATGACTTGGTGTGAACATAGTGCATTATTATGGAGCAGTATCAAGAAGACATTTTCTCTTCGGTTGACTTCAGAAACATCCCTGGATTCCCACATCAAGAGCCTCAGACAGATATAGATAATCATCTTCCCAGCTTTTGCGGAAGGCGTGATTCAGCCATCCTTCACATTACATCCTTTATTGAAGTCATAACCAAGTTCAATATTTTACATGAAGATAATTGGATGCATATTTTTATATGTACGCAAGAGGAGGAGGCTGGAGATTGGTTTTATGATCATCTTCCTAATAAATGCATTACTTCTATGTCAAGTTTCTTTGAAATTTTTCTTGAGAAATGGCATGATGACAAGGGTGATATGGAAAGTTTCATCAATGAATCCCTTTCCCATGCACCCTGGAAAGAGCACCATGTGGAAACCCATATACAACCTCAAGATTTGATGAGACTGGAGGAACCCATAAATTCCATTATTGAGCATCACCTCCATGATGATCCTATTGATGAACTTCATTAGGCACTTTTAATTGAATACACAGTTGAAGACCCTCCTCATGTCATCATAACAAAGAAAATTGAAGATCTTGAGCTATCCCTGGATTGTTTTAGTGAAGATGATCACACATGTAAGCTAGATTTACCTCATGAAGAAATCCATGATGAAATTTGGGGGGTGTGTGATAACACTCCTTATTCTTCGCTTAGTGATGAGGCTTTGGAAAGAATTTCTCCTTGTAATATCTTTGAAACCAAACCTTTTGAAGATAATTGTTATGAACACGAGGATGGGTATAGCCATGGATATGATGAAATTCATGAAGACTACCCCATATTTGACAAAGATGTGGATGATGACTATTGGACATACATTGAAAAACCCATTTTTGATGCATCAAGAGAAGGGAGTGCGGATCTTGAAAGCTTGGGACATTTGGACATGGAAGAAGAGCGTGTTATTTGTTCATATGAGTAGTCAGAGCCATGCATGAGTATCAACAATGAGGACTTGGAGAAGCAATGCAGTGAAGAGCTAGATTGGGTACAATTGATTGAAGATATATCTCAGCCATAATCTTCACATGCAGATGTTCCTTATTATTTGGAGCAGCGTGAGGCTTGTGCTTATACAAGAAGTTATCATCAGAAGATCCCATCAGATCAACATGGTGAAGCAGTTAACCTGCATCATCATTCAGAAATTTTTATTAGTCCTATCCAGTCATGGATAAAAGAAGCATGCAGGAGGACATGCCAGTTTGGGAATCAGCTCAATAACATTCTCTCTTATGATCCCTCATACATCCCTTCCATCCAGAAATCTCACGCAGGTTTGCATTTTTTAAATAAATTTTCCTTGCTTTGGAAGGTAACCAAACGCAAGGTCGAAAACTTTACAATTGAAGAAATGTTAAGTTGGTTACATTGGATTTTTCACTTTACTTAACAATTTCAGTATGTTATGCTTAGAGTAGGAAAAATGAGCTCCTCAAAGTGAGCCTTTACTTTCTGCATTTCATTTTCAATATTTTCCTTTATGTACTTAGAAGTTTTTATTAGTTTTATTCTTTCAAATAAAACACAGCTTGTGGTTCATTGACTTTTTTATATAAAACTTGTGCTACGGAAGGTTTTTCTTGTCAAGGTTGAGATGTTTTTGCGGGTTATATAAAACCAGAGATTTTGGTGCTCTCGTATCCTCTCCTTTCCTAAAGGCCAGATCGAGCACACGTCCCGCAGTTGGAGTCGAATGTTAGCAACTATTTTATACCATAGTTGGACTTCTTGTGAGCCGTTAGTTTTATGAACATGTTCAATGTTTATCATCACTGTTCAAAAGTTTAGAAGATTTTTCCAGGGCCATTTTGGCCCCTTTTGTAATAATTGCATGTCCATACTCCCTTGGGGGAATTGTAATAAGTTGGTATAAGCATAATTATTTTGTAAAATCCTTGGCCTACCTTGGGTTTTCCTATCAGGGGGATACTCTAGAGTGTTTTTTCCTTAGGAATTATGCGTTACTCTTCAGTAGCGTATAATTCTTGAATTTTTCACTCATACCTCCAAAGCTGGAGTATTCTCATGGGGGTTGAACCTAGGGAGGTTATTAAAGTCTATGTGTTTATGTATTTTTAACATGCTAGCCATCTAAATTGAGTCGTATGGGCATGCACTAGGTCCCCTAAGAGTTTGGTTTCATTCTAGTAAAAATATTTTTTTCCGTAAAATTAGGCCATTTTTAATGGTTTAATTGAAAAAATTCAAAGTGTAATAAAAGCTTGGTTTGGAGGCGAAATTCGGCGTGGGGATGTTCATTTTCACACTCAGGGCGTCATCTTTAACCTAGGACCGACTTTTCTTGGCTTCCAAGTGACTAAATTGTCATTTGTGGCATTTTTTCCTAAAAGTGCTACAAAACGACACTTAAATGCTAAGTGTTCTACGAATTGCACAAAATGACAAAATTCAAAAAATGATTAAAAAATTCTTTGGGAAAGGGTGGCATATGTTTCAAAGTGGAGGGAGAATACATCCTTATGCTAAAGCGTCACTTTAGGTTGCAATAAAAAGTCAAAGTTGAATATTAAATTGAAGAGAGCTCCCCCCTACTCAAGTGGGCGGCTTCTCCATGCACAAAGCTCGCAAAAGATGGGGTGTTGGTCCCAATGTGAGAGGGACACCCCTCTCATGAGGTGGCAGCCACCTCCTCACATCCCAGCAACCAAAAGCTTCAAGCTTTGATTACAACCTAGATCACTCCTCCTTTGTGGATTCGCTCTCAATCTCATGCACACCCTCTCCTTCCTCTTTTGCTATATAAATAGGGTCTTGCTCCATCATTCAGGATGGATGCAAAGAAGCTCTTATCAATTGTAATTTTTGTATGATTATTGAATAAATTTGAGACTTTGGAGGTCCCTATGGTGCAAGAACTCGCATGATTATGAATGCTTGGCTTAAAATCGAGGTGATACTAGTTTAGCTAGTTTTCTCCTTATGCAATTTGTAGATCTATCATCTAGCTTAGAAGGTTATGTTCTAATCCATAGAGTAGGCATTTGAAGTTTCAATTTGCTTGCTTGTGTTAGGTTCTCTAAGATTTGAAAGTAACAAGTTGTAGTCGGTTATACTAATGTTCTTTCAGTCTTAGTTTATTTATCACACTAGACTTTATCTCTTTTGTTTGAGGTTTTGTAGCTTTACAGATCACCAAAGTTGAAGGCAATCTTGAGCTCGGTTGTGTTTTTTTTACCTTCAATACAATTTTGGATCTAACGTTTCTTGTCCCATGGGAGCTTCCACATCTTAGCAACATTCAAGCTTGAGCTTGTGGCCTTTCTTCCTTCTCATAAACTTTCAATCTACTATTTGGTTATCTTTCATGCAAGCTTAGATTTCATTAAAAAAATTATACAATCTTTGCTTGTTCACACACTAGATCTAAAGTACCTTTAAATTACCACCTCATGCTTAGATCTAACAATATTACTTTAGTACTTGAAGTAGTAAAATATTTCTCATCTTTTGCAAGTACTAGGGAGTGTGATTTTATGTGATTTTAACTAACATACTAACTTTTATTCAAGTTTTCTATTGGCCGGTTTTTTCCTTTTGTCACTGGAAAGCGGAAGAATTTGGAGTTCAGTAGATTTGGGCTTTCAAAAAAGACTCATTTCAAGTTCCTTTATTTTCTAGTTTTTTCAAAGCTTTCTATAAGTCCTTTTGAATCCCATTTCAATGAATCAAAAGCATCTCTCTCATAGAGTTATAATGTAATAATTTAATAAAAACGCAAGTGGGATTACGGCTCTCGCATCCCTCTTCCCCCATTTGGGGGAAGCCTGTATCTGTCCCTTTTTCTTATTATGTTTGCATAGTTAGATAAAATAGCATGCTAGATTAGTTTTTTTTTTTGCTTAA
Source organism: Larix kaempferi (assembly GCA_027924585.1). NCBI lineage: Eukaryota > Viridiplantae > Streptophyta > Pinopsida > Pinales > Pinaceae > Larix > Larix kaempferi. The sequence goes on from BSBM01000590.1 coordinate 2,278,360, forward strand.
AGTTCAAAAGTTTTAAAATTGCAAAAAGTTTCATTTTCGCAAGTGTAATTAGTTTCAAGTTTTTCTTTCTTGTTTTTCTTTCTTGTTTTTCATTAAAATTATTAAAATCATAAAAAATCTCTTGAATCTCGCCATTTTCAGATCAAAAGTGCTCTATGTAGGAAAGTTTACTTTGTTTTTTGTTTTTTTCTATCCCCCTTGCTCTCTCGAGTATGGTCCTAGACCTGAAAGAGATTCTTGGGTAGTTTTAGTTTACTTCAAGTTTTCTTTAATTTGCATTTTTACAATTTATGTCACTAAAATCGCTTGAATCTCGTTCTAAATCAAATCAAAAGTGCTCTCTTTTGGAGAGTCAATTGGAATAAACAATTTTCCCACTCCGTGTATGCTCTACCCATCACAGGCTAGTATGAGCTTTGGGATATCAAAAGCGGAAGTGTCGCATTCTTTAATTTTCTCACATTAAATTAAAAACTTCAATCTTAATAAGATTAAGTCCCTTCAAACCAACGCAAATCCGACGTTGCCACGTTGTGATCGAAAGTGGGGAAATTTTGACTAAGGAAGTGGGAACCACTAGGAGGTGACCTCAGAGAACAGTTAGACTACATCCTTGTTGGTGTAGTGTTGAACACCGCTCTTGAGACTCCGTCCCATCCCACATGTCCTTGTACAGAGCCACCTAGATCACATTCCGGACACATTTCCTGTACCGCAAGGTATATCGGAAATCCCCTCATCCCACAATATATCACATTATCTTTTAAAAATTTACAATAAAATAAACCAAGAGGCATTCGCACAACAGTCCCTCAGCAATATTTTACGGACAGTGACTCCATTTGGCACTAGTCTTTGAGCAGCAACAGCATTTTCAAAATATTTGCTTTTTATTGGTCTTGAGTTATTATTGTTTATCATATCATGATGTGGATGGATCTTGATTTAAATTGGAAAAAATTGTTGTTGTCTTTCAATTTTATGCTGTGGATGTATAATTGTGAACAATACTTGGTTTGAATCTTTTTCATCATTTCAAAATAACTCCTAAAATACAATCTCCCCATCATTAAATACTTAAACTTTAAAAGACTTATAAACTCTTTTTTAAGGTCCACCCCCCTTGGCTTCGTTAGGAGTTTGCCTAAACAGAGGAGTCGGGATCAGGTGATAGCACCTGACTCTTTGCTTGCCCCCAAGGCCATACCGAGCAGCTTAGAAAGATTTATGTTGTGCTTCCCCCGGGTGTGCAAGCTCGGCGGCAACAATATGAAAATGTCACTTCTCAGCCTTGGCAGAAGTGACGGTTAGTTGTATGGATTTTGTGCATAATTGTTCAACTTTAGCTTGTTCCTCTGTTTTCTAGTATCAGGTTGGTTTGGATTTTCAAGTGAGTCTTAGTGTGGGATGAAGGTGTTAAAAAAGGAAGTCGGAACCAGTATTCTTGGTCTCTCTCGTGTCTGGATAGAATGGAAAACCATACTCATCTTGGGCATTGTCCTTTCTATGAAGTCCTGGACATCCATGGTGTCTTCTAAACACAAGAGGACCTCACAGCAAATAATAGGACCACCATTTTCTATGCTACAAGAAGTATTCATGCTCAAGAGGAAATTCCCAACAATGGGTATGTAGTGTTGTGGGAGACCTTGTTACAGCGGAAAAGACAAATAGAATCTTTAAAGGATGAGTGCAATGTGTTACACCATCTGGTTTCAATTGTCTCCAATTACAAACTGTCAATAGGTTCAGTTCCTGGGGAAATCAGATAGGAGTCTGTTCACCATATTCCTAGAGTGTTAAAATTTTATCTTAAACCCTAGGTTATCAGTTTGCTAATTATTCTTCTTTCAGATACTTGGCACAAATACTTTACTGCTACTGAAAATAATATACTGATAACACTGATCAAGATAAACATGCACATCGAAATAAAATAGCACAACCACACATAAAAGACACGTATGTTTTACCCTGGATACCCCACAACCTCTAGGAAAACCAGCAATGTTTGTGATCTTCTTCTTATTTCAGGATTAATCAATTCATTACAGCAGCTTCTCTGGACTACCTCTCTAGATTTACAAACTTGATTTCACCCTTGTGCAAACCCTAGAAAATCACACTTAGGCCCTAACTCGGCCACTATAAAGACTCACTCAACAAATGCCCTCGCTTGGCACTTTGCCTCTTGACCACCTTGCTCTCTCTTTCTATGACTCAGAATGAGACTAACTCGTGGTGCTAAACAATGACAAAGACCTCTTACTTTATCGGCCAAATTACGTCCAAATACCATGGACAAATACCATGGGACACTAAAAACCATGGGCAGACTCAAACTTAGCCATTGGTGTTATAAAGACCACCTTTACAAATTTGTCTAATGATACAACTTAGGCACTTCAAAAATTGCTAGACACATCCAATGTGGAAGTAACTGCCTCGCTATACAAATTCTAACACTCCCTATTAGCGAGGGAGGTACTTTCACTGGAGCTACCTCCTCCATGATCCACATCTTGAGAAGTTGTTGCTCCCTCTACATCTGGAAATCCTGCTCTCTCAACATATGGATGTCCTGCACTGGAACTATATGTTACTCGCTCTGAATACTCTACTCCCTATGGACTTGAGTACTCTACTTCACCTGCACCATACCACCCTACCATTGCTCTGTTGAAGCCATCTTAATACCCCGTCTCATCCAACTGGGAACACTCCCACCAAGTGGGTCCGTTGAGATGATCCTTCTGATCTAAATATGCTGCATACCTCCTATCACTCCCTCTGAGCCTGCGATGTGGCTTCCCCCATAATCTGTAAAGTTGACCTTCCATGATGCCTATAATGATCACATCTTCAGGGACCTCTGCCCAGGTTGGCCATAAGTATGCTCCACATCCTCTAAAATCAACTGTGAAACCTTGATTCTCCAGGGTTGATACTAAGAGTATTCTCACCCTCGGTCCAAGCACTAAAGCACCCTTTTCACCTCTAGAGTCCATCTTGATTCTATCTGAAAAGCCATTGTCCCCTCTCTCTTGGCTGCTGCTACATTGGTGTGAATCCCACATCTCACAACGCCTCTCGTAGGAATTGAAAGTTGTTGAAATAGACATTCTCTAGTCATGTGACTGGTGGCACCATTGTCTAAGTACCACCCCTTTCTAACACTTCTGCCTGACTCAAGGAATGTGGTGTACTCTTGTCTGAACAATGTGGAGAACTGATTAGTTGCTGGGACCAACTACTACTCCTCATCCTTATCTCCATCCTCGTGTTTTGTTGGAGTGGCTACTTGTTGTTTCTTTCCCTTCTTAGCCTTGGGAAACTGACTGGCATAGCACTTGATCCTCGACAAGTCCTTCTTGGGTTTACTGCCACTTACAGCACCTCCATTTGAGGTTGACCCCTACTTGTCCTTATCCTTGTTTCTGGAAGCAAGGGCGGGATTCTTCTCGCCATCCTCTTCTGCTTCCTCATTTCTGCCCTTTGTTGCTAACCTCTACTCTAAGATCCTCTAGTGTCCATTTTTAATAAATTTGGAAAAATTGGAAAAATTGCAATTTTTGGCCAATTCGACCCTTAGACTAGTTATGACTCCAACGCTTCCAAATGGCTCCAAATGTTTCCAAATTGGGTCTGCAGGTATTTGAAAGGTATTAAGACATAAAAATGAGACTGATAGATGTTTGGATTCTCTCAAAAGACTTCTGCAACATTCATTTAACTTCAGGAGAAATTGGGAATTTTACTAGCAATTTCGAGGTTCAAACCCCCAAGGGTAGAGGTCACTAATGGCTTCCCAAATGCAGTATGACCCTCCCAACTTTCAGAACAAATGGATTAGTTAAAGGAATTCAATGGGAACCCAAAAGTATCATTCATCAATTTCTAAAGGTTGTTGCAACTCTCATAAATCAGAGGTTTGTGGACATGTCTTCACATAGGGGGAAATGATAGGAAACTTCACCACTTGCTATGAAATTCGAGATTTATGTTCCAAAGGCTTATGTAATATATATGAAACTTCTTCAGGACATTGATGACTCTCCAGACATCATAAAAATCACAGAGATCAACTGATACAAATCGAAATAAAGCAACTTCAAGCTCTCACAACAAGATATAGGGAAAATGTCACCATTTATGCATTGTTTGGTATTTTTACATAGTTTCACTTGGTATTTTGACCTGAGAGTCTTATGAGCATCAAATACAGAGTATATATATCAAATTACAAATAAATGGTGTATCATAGTTTCACTTGGTATTTTGACCTGAGAGTCTTATGAGCATCAAATACAGAGTATATATATCAAATTACAAATAAATGGTGTATCTTGGACTCTCACAAAGAAATCAGCATCTCACCAAGTGCGCCCTTCCTCCAAGAGCCAAAATATGCAAAGAAATGTGAGATAGAGATGGGAACAAGTTGAAGAAGAAAGAATCATGAGTTTCCCTATAGCTTCAACCTGCAAAAAATAACTCCATTGTAGCTCCAAATGAAAGCTATGAATGGCCTCTCAAATTGCCAATTAGGATGGGAATCTTTCACCCTTGAAATTGGTACTAAGGCAAGTAGAATAGCACTCTACTAGCTTGGACAAGCTATGCTCTCCAATTTGCAAAATGAGAAATGATCAAAAACCACTATCCTTCTTGGTTCGTGTATTTTTATTACCTTCCCAAGCCTTCCATGGTTTGAATTCCCTCCATGAACTTCATGCCAACTCGAATTGGAAAGAGATTCCAATGTGTGCCACTTGTCCATCAATTCCTAGCCTCCTCCTTCAGTCAATTCGAATGGATGACTCTTTGGCTGCCCTAACTCCCTTGTGCACTCTCTTGGAGGCTATTTTTAGCCCTAACATGTCATATATGTCAGATGTCAGCATTCAGATCTGATTTGTGTCATAAGTGTCATAGCATCTACATCATTGTTGTCATAGAAGGTAGGGAATCTAGCCCAAGTGTCCCAATAGCTCCAAGATGTCTCTTCCTCTTCCATGGGAGTTACTCTTCCTCTCAATTTCGACCCTCATTGAGTCATGCCAAGTATTATGCCCTTCCAACTCCCCCAATAACGTTGGACTCCACCTTGGATTCGAATGGGTGAGTGTGGGATGCCATGTGGCATGGAGAATCTTGCTTAAGTGGGTCCCACACCTCCAATGTGCCCTCATGACCAAGTGCCACCTTATTTTCCTATCTTAATTATTTATTTATTCCTCATTTAATATATTTTGTCAAGGTAATGTACATTTGGGGGTTTTATAGTTCCCTTATTCCAAATCTAATGTTTCCACCCCAACCTAGGAAACTAGTAGATTGGTGGAATTTTCTCTTCTTGAGATTTATTTGAATGGGGACATTACAGATCCATCCCGGATCCCACAGCCTCAAATCACTCAAAGCATCTTTCCTGTCCCGCCCTAAATTGTGGCTTGCTGCCACTGGTTTCTACGCAGCTCTTGTGCAACCTGTGACTGCATGTCCGACTGCATACTCCCTACAACGCGCAGTACTTCGTGTCACACTGGCCAAGCTGCACTTCCACGTTTCGGCGTCCTGGGTCCAATCCTACTGGAGCTCCCTTTCATGTCGGTGCTTCACCTGCGGGCCCAAACAATCTCACAGCCTCATTCGCGGATCCTCCCGACACAGCTACCAACTTGTGGCTACTCGATCCGCGACCCGATCCGTCTACAACTCTGCCACAAGTTCGCACGTCTCGCCTTCTGAGTGTCCGACGACTTACTTCGGGCTTGACTGCTGCCTGTATGAATCCACCACCACACGTCCTACGGCCCTAGACTTAGCCTTCAAATTTACCTTTTAGCTTGGTCCCTTCTCAATCTCTTTAGCTTGGCATCTTCGATGCCTTTGGCCCGATCAAGCCCTATCTGGCTGTGACTCGGGCTCACTTAGCCACCCCAATCTAATGTGAATCGTGGCCCTAGCTTGGCCTTTCTTCACGATTCTCAACCAACCTCCTGCACAGTGTCGATGTTGCACCACAAGGGATTTCTCCCAACAATCATCTTGATCAGTGCCAATGCATTCTCCCGGTAGCCTCACGCTTCAGCGACCTCTCCTCGAGCCTCCTCGAGGTCTCTTCTCGCCCCTTTTGGCTTTTCCCTAGGCTACCCACGATCCGGCCCTCTCGGTCTTCTCCTAGCTGCCCCTCGTCAAGCCTCTTCTTGACCCTTCCGTGAGCTTCCTCGCCATCTCCTCTCGGCCAAACTCGGCCTTCAATTTATGTCTTTGATCTGCCCTTCTCGTCGCAGATCCTCTTGGCCATGGCCCTTTAGGACTTCCTTTGACGTGACCTCTCCTTGGCCCTTCCTTGGCTGGCCGAACAAGCCCTTCCTTGGATGCCCAAACCGGCCCTTTACAACCTCTCCTCGACCCTGACTGTCACGATATCGACCTCGACTAGGTCTCTCTTGAAGGTTGTAACTTAACCCCAACTCGGCTTCTTCCAATAGCTCTTAGAGATTCTTATCTTGGCCCCAACGTGGACTCAACTTGGTCTCTCTTTGCTGCTCTTCAGCTTTGAATCCCTGCACACAGACCTTGGATTCCTGCACTTGTCTATGCCTCGCGAGCTGCACAAAGCCTAGGCTTTGATACCATGTTAAGATTTTATCTTAAACCCTAGGTTATCAGTTTGCTTATAATTCTTCTTTCAGATACTTAGCACAAATACTTTACTGCTACTAAAAATAATATGCCGATAACACTGATCAAGATAAACATGCACAATGGAATAAAATAACACAGCCACACATAAAAGACACGGAGGTTTTACCCTAGAAACCCCACTACCTCTCAGGAAAACCAGCAATGCTTGTGATCATTTTCTTATTGCAGGATTAATCAATTCATTGCATCAGCTTCTCTGGACTACCTCTCTAGATTTACAAACTTGATTTCACCCTTCTGCAAACCCTAGAAAATCACACTTAGGCCCTAACTCGGCCACTATAAAGACTCACTTACCAAATGCCCTAGCTTGGCACTTTGCCTCTTTCCCTCTCTCTCTATGACTCAAAATGAGACTGACTCGTGGTGCTAAACAATGACAAAGGCCTCTTACTTTATAGGCCAAATTACATCCAAATACCATGATCAAATACCATGGGACACTACAAACCATGGGCAGACTCAAACTTAGCCATTGGTGTTATAAAGACCACCTTTACAACTTTGTCTAGTGATACAACTTGGGCACCTCAGACATTGCTAGACACATCCAATGTGGAAGTAACTGCCTCGCTATACAAATTCTAACATAGAGATGTGGACATGGTTGGCATGAGCCAAGACTCCTGGACTTCTCCTGTGGAACAAGAGGAAGCTCACAGCAAGCATGTTTTTCTTAATTTCAGGTTTTACCATGTTTTGCAAAGTAGGTCTGGGTTTAGGTGTCTTTTTCAGGCTTTATACCAGTAAAATCTTTTGGACATCCTCTGCAAAGTATAGCAATGCTTTTTTTGGAGTCAATTTTTGAGTTTTTGGACAAGTTCTTAATCATAGGCTGTCAGACAGTCCTCCTCTTCGTATTATTATGCTGTCCAGTGAGGCTGCAGAAACTTTTTCTAATACAAAATCTAACCGTTTTTGTTAAAAGAAATAAGAATTCATATCAACTTTGTCTTTTGACTTACCAAATGCATCACGATTCACAATGAATCACAATTGTACAAGGGATCATAGACACTAAGACAACGAGTAACATTTTTATTGATATGAGAATGATGGAAGCAAAAACAAATTTTTGATAACACACATATATAGTCCATTTTTTGACACCTGATCTTCTAATTCATTCACATACATGTAGACTGCAGTCACTTATCATTTAACGATTTTGTCGACCCATAAGACACACACTGATCTTTATACAATATTGATGGAAGCATAAACAAATTTTTGATAACACACATATATAGTCCATTTTTTGACACCTGATCTTCTAATTCATTCACATACATGTAGACTGCGGTCACTTATCATTTAATGATTTTGTGGACCCATAAGACACACACTGATCTTTATACAATATTTACAAATGGGCTCCTACTCTAATAGTAATGACCTAACAAACACCCCTTAGTGATCATATTGACCTACACACCAAACATATCCCTTCCAAGAGGTCTAGTAAAATGTCCATTCTTCATTGTGTCTATGGTTAAGTGTCGTTGAAAATTGAGTCCATCAAGCTGCATTGATCCCGCAAAGCCAAGGGAATCAATACATGGTGCCCTATATCTATATCCTTACCTATGCCCTGTACATGTGCCCCACATTTGCCAAACTTTCCACAAGACACAAAGTTAGCACATTTATAATTAGTAATTAGCTATTTTCACATCCATGCAGAACATTTTTTTTGTTTAAAAAACTGAAAAAAACGGCTAATGACTGTCGTGCATTTATGCATATTTTCTAATCAAACTTCATATACAAGGTTGAAGTATTTACTAATAAGCACTTATAAAATAATACTACAGCTCTGTAAGGATTCCTCAAAAGGCAAAAAGCAAACTATAAACATTGTTGCACATGATGTGCTTTTATTCTAAAATTCAACACTTCATGAAAACTGTTACAGGTCTATCAGAACATCAGACAAAGGCAAATGGCAATCCAAGATACATATGTTACATGAAACACTTTTTTTCTGTAGCCAGAAACCATTATAATGTTTCATGAGCCTGTGCCTGAAGTAATCCATCTCTGATCTGCGCAGCAACTTCACGAACTGCACCAGGTCCATGGGGGATGAATACTGCTGATGACTTTGACGATGCTCCTATCTCTTTCATTGTGTCAAAATATTGTGTCACCAAGACCATGTCCATGACATCTTTTGCGGTTGTCCCAGGCACATTGTCTGAGAAAGCAAGAACACTTTCCCGAAGGCCATCCACAATTGCTTGCCGTTGACGAGCAATACCCAATCCAGACAAATACTTCGATTCTGCTTCAGCTTCCGCTCGTTTAATTTGCAAGATTTTCTCTGCCTCAGCTTTATCTTGTGTTGCCACCCTCATTCTTGCAGCTGAAACAAAATTCAATCGACTCATTACAGGAATAAGATGGACGATATTGTAAAACAAATGTGAAATATAAAGGGACAACCTAAACAAAAAATATGCATAGATTAGAGCAAAAATGCAGGTTCATGTGTTGTTTTGTAAGGTTATCTTTTTGAGAAGATATTACATTTTAAAACCAAAGCTACAATAATGAGGTTGAATGACGATTAGTCCACAGTGCACACCATCAAGTTATCAATAAACAAAAAGGTATCCCAAAGAATCTCTCAAAATAAAACAGGCATAGTTCTACAATGAGCATCCATTCCTCTATTTAAAGCATAGTGATCAGCAGAAATTAGTTTTGATGATGTACTTGCATATACAGAATTCCATTCTGACTTAAATATGGCAGAGAATGATTGCCTGCATTTATTTCATTCATTGCTTTCTTCACAGTTTCAGCGGGTACTATATCAATAATGAGAGTTTGCACTATCTCAAATCCATAGTTCGTCATAGCCTGTATCCAAAAAGAAGACAACGTTGTGGAGTATGTTCAAAACTTCTCTTAGCAAAACCTGAACAACCATTCACAAAATCATGACAAACAATGCAATAATGATCCTTCAATACACAAAGAATTTGGAGATATTTTCCCCACTGAATATATAGCAATAAATATACAAGTATTTTTAAGTATGTATTCATCCTTGAAATAAAAACATGGACCAAACATGAAACGATTTTCAGTCTTTTACCTTTTCGAGTTCCGCTTCAACAGCTTTAGCAACGTCATTCTTTTGCTCAAATACTGCATCCAAGTTCATCTTTGGGACACATGCCCGAATGACTGCACATAAAAACATGGACATAAGCTCAAATAGCAGTGCACCAGTTATGTTAAACAGGAAAGAACACCTTACACCAATGGAGAACAACGCATACTGTATATACTATATAAATAAGGGCAGTACAAAACCAATGCTGATTTATAGCCAAATCAATGTCTCAACTCTCAACTAACAAGTTTACTTCTTACAATCAAAGATTAGAAAGCATCATTTATGTTCTCCAGTTGTCTAGGATCTCTCTATGCACAATACATTAGCCATAACAATCAAATTCAAATATGTTATTGTCAATCCTTCTAAATGATGGTGTCACTCCATTCCATTTGCTTTAGCAAATTACAAAATGATAGCATTGTTTCAGCTTCATCAAGTATGGATATTCAAGAAACCAGTGTTGCACTTATCGCCAATCAGGCGATAAATTCTCAGGTTTCAAACTTGGCAATAATATCGCCCTGGTTTATTGAGATAATTTCCACTACGTGAATTTATCATGATAAATTCGGTATTTATCCTGAGTCAATGGAAATTATCGGCTTGTCTTTCAAACATGTGATAAAAATCCGATTCAGGGGCCGGGAGGGGGAGGGGTTGGATTCATTTTGCAAACATGAGTTAGGGGTTTGAGCTCTAGGGATGTTGTGACCATTTTCAGCCTAGTAAACAAGGAGAAATCTATGGTTTTCATTGCCATCAACCGAGCAATTGTGGAGTGTTTATTTACTCCAATCTACTATATCCAAATTCTCAGGTATGTAAAACAATTTATGCTTCTATTTTCTTTGTTTTGCTTCTTGCAAGATCTAGAATAGGGTTTTCACTTTGCATTGTGCAATGTCCATTAGAATCTTACGACTTGGATATACCTGTTCTTGCCATTTTTATTTTTAGTGAGAGGGAAATTTTATATGCAACTGCCAGCATTCTTTTGTGTTGAATCTTTGATTATTCACTAAATTTCCCCGTTTGTTTTGTCACTTGTGCCATAAGGTTAAATTTTATCATTGAAAATGCCAAAGCCATTGGACCCGATGTGGGAATATGGTGAAACATTTGAGGGTTTTACTAGATTGAAGTTGAGCTACGGATTATTTGGAGCAATAATATTGGGGGGAAACAACCACTTGAAATACCACCTTGCCAAAATCCCAAGCCATGACGTGGATATTTGCAATGCCTCTACCCAGAAATTGTCCATGTTGCAAATCAATCCATTTTTTATCTGATTAGGAAGAGAGAGTAGAAAGAAGAAATAAGGATTGAGCTTGCAGATAAAGTTGCAAGAAACACAAGAAGCATGAGCTACTCAAGGGTGAGGGAAACCCAATCATCGGCCACAACTTCCACAATGTCCTCACCATCCTCACCTTTCTTTGTGCAGAGGTCAATGCCTAGGAGACAACCTTCTCTAAAGTCAATAACTAAAACAACAGAGAAGGAAGAGGTTGACAAGCTTGTGGCCAAATGTTTTCTATGGAATGACATTCCTTTCAATATTGCCAAGAACAACCCACTTTACCATTCCATGCTCGAAGCCACTGCTATTGTTGGTCCCAGGTACAAGGCAGGGAAAATTTTAAGGATCCATAATTTTCTTAAAGTGTAGAAAGTTAGAAACCTTTGTGAATCTTACTAATTCTTAACTTTGCGATATTTTTGTAAAAATATTCAATTTATAAATATTTTCTATAGTTTTTGGACAATTTTGGCGATAAAATATTTTTATCCTATGGAATTTGGGCAAATCAGTTAGAAAAAAATGGAAATTAGCAAATCTTTTTTTGGAAAAAAAGGTTGAAAAATTAGTCCATAGGCTAAATTTCGCCCCCAAAATTTTTCTTGGTACAAGGGCCCTTCCTATAATGACTTGAGAGGGCCTATCCTTCAAGGGGAGAAGACTAATTGCACTGTGAGATTGGTTGAGCTTAGGAATTCATGGGAGACTATTGGATGCACCATTATGTCAGACAGTTGGACAAATGGGAAGGGCAGGCCCATTTTGAATTTCTTGGTTAATTGTCATAGGGGTGCAATGCTTATCAAATCTATTGATGCATCTACATATGTTAAAGATGCACAATTACTACGTGAGTTCTTGGATGGGTTCATCCGAGAGCTAGGTTCGTAGTCTGTTGTCGCAATCATTACGAACAATGTTACTAATTATGTTGTTGCTTGCAAGTTGTTTATGGAGAGGTATCGGACCTTGTATTCAACTCCTTGTATTGCCCATTGCATTGATTTGATGTTAGAGGACATCTGCAAAATTTCTTGGATTAAGGAAATTATTGACTCAGCTAGGAGTGTCATAGTTGCTTGCAAGTTGTTTATGGAGAGGTATCGGACCTTGTATTCAACTCCTTGTATTGCCCATTGCATTGATTTGATGTTAGAGGACATCTGCAAAATTTCTTGGATTAAGGAAATTATTGATTCAGCTAGGAGTGTCATAGTATACATATATATATATATATATATATATATATATATATGTTCTTACACTCATGAGATAGTTCACAAGGAACAGGGACTTGGTCCATCCTACAATCATGTGTTTCACCACTAGCTTCATTTCTCTTTGGTCTCTACACAATTCTATGCTTGCATTGTAAAGGATGATTATTTCAGATGTGTGGAATGCTTGTGTCTATAGCACTAGAGCAGATGGGATAGCCATATCCCAATTTGCGAGACACGATCAACTTTTTTGGATAGGAATGCAGGAGTTGTGTGCCTTTAGCGAACCTTTGGTAAAGGTTCTTCGCTTGGTCGATAGTGACAAACCTACAATGGGCTACTTGTACGAGGCCATGGATAGGGCCACGGAAGCTATCCATCGATACTATGAGGATGTGGGGTAGGAGGGATTCACCAAACGAGCCCAAATATGGAATGCGATTGATGAGCGATGGAACAATACTCTTCATCATCCAATTCATGCAGCAGAGCTCTATCTCAACCCTGCATACTCTTATGCAGTGTTGCAAATATCTCTGATTTCTTTTGATATTTCTGATTTCTCTCGAGTTTTTCAAGTTGCCGATTTTTCCAATATATGCATAGCTCTTCAAGTCAAAGTTTCTTCTTGCTAATATTTTTTCGATAATTTTCAATATTTTCCCCAATATTCCCAATAAATTTCTTTCTAGACCCTCGACGATATTTTCCCCGAAACAATGTTTGTAACATGGCTCTTATGCATATGGTTTTAGATTTGATGCTGAGGTGATAGATGGATTTTCCCATCTATTCAGAGGATGGCCATTGGGACATTTGGTATTGAGATGGCTATCGAAGACAGACAGCTAGGATGCTAGGTAGGCTTCAAGTACAATTTGTTTCAAACTTCCAAATTATGATGTCTTTCCTTTCTATCTCTTTGTTACTCGATGGAAAATTGAAATATAATTTGTTGTCTTGACTCTTTCCTTTCTTTTTGGTGGACAAACTATGGCAAAAGAGTCCTAGAATTACAAAAATTTGCCATTTGAGTGCTAGTCAAACTTGCAGCTCATTAGGGTGTGATCACAATTGGAGTATCTTTGAAAACATACACTCCAAGAGGTGCAACAGGTTAGAATTTAGAAATGTTCAAATTAAATATTTTTTTTATAATAATTAATTTCATTAATTTTAATTTATGCTCATGGGCCATTATTCTCAATTTACAAAATGGCCCTCATACAGGTTATTCAATGTCCACCACCTCAATGACATGGTCTCTATTTACTACAATCTGAGGTTGTGGGTGAAGCAAATTGACAAAGCTATTGGCATGATTACCATTAAATTATATGAGATTGACACCACATGTCCATGGAGGAGGCCCCTGAGTGGTTGGAGAATGATGATTATGTATTGAAGGCAGAGGAAGAGGAAGATCCACTTCTAGCAAAAACAAATTTGGAGATTGAAAGTGCATCGCAGCCAATGCAACCACCTTGATAGAGACTACCAACTAGGAGAAGAGGTGGAATGTAACACCCCATTTTTTACCCCAGACATAATGTATATAATGATGAAATGGCTAGAAGCTGAAAATTAATGGTTTAGTGTGATCAATATGATGTAATAATGTACATTTTACATTTAATATAAAAACCACGACTACTGCAGGCTAAGGGTGAAGATGAGATGAGGGGCTATGATTCCACAAGAGGGAAAGTGAAAAGGGGATTTAAGTGTTAAGATATAAGGCTACACATGTAATAAAGTCACTTAAGTGACTCAAGTTAAATATTAGGGTTTACATATTTAGTTATAAGTTAAGGTTTTTGACAAATAAGATCTCTCGAACTCTTTATAAGAGAGATGAAGATGATTAATCGAGGGCGCTAGGGTTGCTCTGCAACTAGGAAGAGGGCCGACCTCAAGATCTCGGCGGCCATGGCTCCTTCCATGGCTGCCAAGTTCCTGGTCTTAGCGATTCTGCCTGTTCGCGTGTTGTTAGCATGGCGGCTGGTAGATTGGCTGGGCTCCTGCGGGTCTCGAGCGGCGGCACTGCCAGGGCCTCTTCACCTCCATAGCTGCCAAACGGACGGGCTGCTAATCTTAGCCTCCACTCGACTGAGTCTTGAAGGACGGTCTTGAACCAAGCAGTGGGGATGGGCGCGAGAACAGCGTGCACTGTTGCGGCGGGGTGGGCATTCTTTTTTCTGCAGCCATCACGAGCCGTCTTGGGTTCTTGCTGTAGTCGAGCTCCAGCAACGACGGCGGCTCTGAGTCTACGCTCACTTGACAAGAACTGCAGTGTGCACATTGTGGCAGCGATGGAGGTCTCGTCTACGACGGCCAGAGGCTAGATTGCGGTGCTCCAGTGACGGCCTGTTACAGTGGCGATGGCAGCTTTGGGTACAGGCCCCCGCTGGGGTATTTTGGGTACTCTTTGGAGCAGATTATGGTGGGCGCTCTGCATCTTTTGATCGTCTTCTTGACTATGGGAAGGATCAAAGACGGTGGAGGAAGAGGGTCGACTTTCTTAGGGTTTCTTTCAATGGTTTTCTTTTTTCTGGTTCTTGTGGTGGCCCTATTCTAGGGTGTATTTGATCTTGGGGTGATTAGGGACTCTCGGCATTTGATTGGGCGGTCTGTTCCAGGATACGCAGGGTCTGTCTCCTGCTTCCTCACTGGGGTTGTATACGGGTGGTCTTCGAAGTCTGCTGCTATGTCCACAGACATGGATCTCCAGCTTCCTTTGATGAGGGTTTCGGCATTGGCAGATCTTCTTTTTCTATTGCAGGCTTGCTGCAAATCCAAACCGGTGGCCCTATTTTCACCTGCTGTTCAAGATTCCTTCTTCTTGTGGCAACTTCTTCTCTGGGTTCAGCTCTTTATAAGATGTTGTTTATGCTTATATGGGACAGAAATTTGTGAAAATGTAGGGATCCTTGTTGATTCTACTACATGTGCAGAATGTAATTTTAATCATCTTTTTGAAATAAAATTACGGACTTTTTCCAAGGAAAAAAAAAGAGAGATGAAGCTCATTGTAATAGATGTATTGTATCATCTCCTAATAATATTGTTCTGTGTGATTTTGAAATCATGTGTTCAATAACGTGACCCACTTTAGTGTTTCCAACTTCTTTGTTTGTTGTAATATGGTATTAGAGCCAGCGAGATCCCTGTGATTCCGGTTGAGGATTTCACCGTGAAGCCACAATAGAGGGTAATCGATTCAGGTTTTAGGAGCCATTGCAGCGATATTGTGCCGACAGGTGAAGTCAAAGCTACCAAGATTAGAGTTGTTCTTGGATTAGAAAAGCCACCATTGAGCAAGAAGTAGTCCCTGCGGCTATCACACGTTGCTGCCATAGTCCAACCACCGTAGCAAAGAAATCACAAAAGTTTTGAGCCACGATTTTTACATAGCCGCCAACGAATTTTTTGTGTAGCCGTCGTTGCCCAGCCGCTTCCAATGCAGTTGTCCCATGATTTTTCTTGTGACAAATCAATCAGATGCAGACGCCATTTGCTGAAGGAGACACTACGATTTGTTTGTGATGAGCCACCAAGATCTAAAACGCCACCACCTAGCCACTGTACAATCGTCGTCGAGGAAGAATTGTTAATGTCGTCACCGCCTGCACAATTTTTTGTTTCTTCTTTCCACCCACTGTTTAAAAAAATTTTAATCCACCGTTTATAGGTGTCTATGATTCTATTTTAGAAGTCGTCATCTACAATCGCCAATTTTTTAAAAGTTGTCGTTTTTTTTAAGTCGCCATCTATGATTCTACATCCACAACCACCGTTGTCTATTGAAGGATATACAACTATAATTTTTATGTTGTCATCTACCGATTTTTTTTCAATCGATCCATACACCATACAACCATTACACATTCCGTACAACACAACAAACTTTCGTACAACTCTTTCCAACCATCAAATCGATCCATACATCGTACAATTGTTTCTCAGTCGTCACAATGATCCGTACAGTCCGCAGTTTTTGTTCACACCCTAAGTTTTAAAAAAACTGCCATTCTCAATGCGCTCAATTATCATCCTAGATTTTTTAATGGCAAGGGAATTTTGAGACCTATGATGATGGTTCACACAACTCGTGTTGTCGGGTTTATCAAATAAGAACCACCGGACATTGCTCGTGTTGTTGTCCTTACTGAAGAAAAATAGATTTACACATTTTAAAAAGCCAATGCTTTGAAGACATGGAAGGGAGCAGTTAAATACCTCAGTATGGATGGTTGTCCAGATAGTTCGAGAGATGTGGATCTCGGGAATGATCCCTCATTAGTTGTTGAGACATTCATGTGGAGTAATCTGCTCATGAGGTTATGATACATGCATGTGGATTGTTGTCCAGTAATTGACTTTGGGAGGTTCATGATTCGAGAGTTCAGGGAGGTGGAATCCAAGAACTCGATAATTCAACTCGAGAGCTACACCTTTTAGAGGGTTACGAGGCAACTTGATGGAACTCAACCTGGTCCAAGAACTATGTTCAAAGAAGAAGCTTCCAACAAATGTTTTATGTTGTTTCACTTTCACTTTCAGTTTATGTGTTTTCATTCAAGTATCTGTATTTGATTTCAATTTGTTATCTTTCAGCAATGTATGCTTTATGTGGGGGTGTTAAGATATAAGGCTACACATATGATAAAGTCACTTAAGTGACTTAGGTCAAATATTAGGGTTTACGTATTTAGGTTATAAGTTAGGGTTTTGGACAAATAAGATCTCTCGAACTATTTATAAGAGAGATGAAACTCATTGTAATAGATGTATCATACTGTCTCATAATAATATTTTTCCGTGTGATATTGAGATCACGTATTCAATAACGTGACCTAGTGACTTATAAGTTAAGTCATTGTCCTAATTATTCATTTTATCCTATGTTTTATTAATCCCTCTTAATTAAAGTGCATTAGCCATAACCTTGATTTAATTATCCTAAGCTTGGGATTAGAAGGGAAAAAGTGGCAAATCCCATGTATGCCACTTATCTAGCTATCATCACCCATGCATGCCACTTGGCTAGTTCTCAACTTGCATTGAGAAACTAGTTCATTTGAATGACTATCCTATCATCCAGCCATCATTATGTACCATAGTCAAGAGTTGTACCTGAGAACACTTGGGAAATTATAGAGTTGTAAGTGCCTACTACCCTGGGATACTGGTGCTGAGAAATTGAGTTTCCTTGTGAGAGAACCTGTCCTGCAGTTGAGCTCCCTGGAGTCTCGGCACGAAGAGTCCTTGGCCGGCCTGTGCTGGAGCCTTGGAACGGAAATGGGGGAAAATAACCCAGGGGAATGTTAACTCGGAGAAGGGAACCTAAGGAACTGTTGACTCAGAGAAGGGGACCCCATTCCTTGGGTTGTGCAAGCTTATGGGGGAGGAGTGCTAGCACATTGGAACAACTATGGAGGGGGTTCAACAGCTATGGGTTGGTTGAAGCATTGAGTTGAATTGCCTTCTTGTCGATTGATAGCCTCAGCTCGTCAGTGGCCTCTGTTCTAGAGAGAAATGGTATAACAAAGTGCTTACAACTGGGAGGAACGTCCTTAGTCTGAAGTTAGTTGGAGGTTATTTTAAGATAAGTATCCAATTGTGTATGAAATGCCATGTATATATTTATGTTATGCTTATTGTCTAATTTAAAGTTATGTGAATATCTAAATGCATGGATTGCTTGGCATGGTATGAGTGCATTCATGCTAGAATTTTGCTTGTAATGTTTTATTCTATGCACATGTTTAATTTGGACGACCATATATTTAATTTATGTTGTAAATTGAGTATTAAATTATGAAAAATGATTTTTGGTAAGTTATTTGAGTACCCCTAGCCCCGAAGGCATGGTGAGGTCAATGGGTACGTGACAAATTGGTACAGAACTACAGGTCGTAGCACTGGGACTGCATGGGGAAAAATTGAATTCTATAGGCAGAGTTTCAATTTGCTTAAGTAGTGTTTGACAAAAATTTTGGCATAAATTCTTGGCTTGAAGTGCTCAAATTTGGTTTTCAGAGCTAACAGATATGTTGGTAGTATACCAAATCATGAATGGAAGATTCAGGCTTTCGAAATTTGGGCAGAATTTTGCATCAATGTCAAAAAAATTCAGTTCTGTTAACTGATGAAAATTTACCAGTAAGAGGAAAGGGCCAGGAATGCTCAGTTATGTTGGTTGTGTTACCAACTATATTGTACAATAGTTGAACTTCTATTGAGCCACCAGTTTATTGAACATGATTCATGTTCATCTCCAGAGTTCAGAGGTTCAGATGTTCCAGCCTTGGCTTATTTTGGCCATCTTTTTTTTTTTGCTTTGAAATGACCATGCCCCACGGGGTTTGTAATAAAGTGTGCTAGCATGGTGGTCTTGAGTGGCTCGGTTCCCTAGGACTTGACAACCAAACAAGGTATTCCAAGGAGTTTTTCCCCTTGTCAATTATGCTTTGCCTATAGCCGAGTATAATCGATGAGTTTTTCTCCTACACCTCCGAAGCTGGAATGCCCGAATTTGGTTGTTAGGCCTTAGAGGGTTATTAGAGTCCAATTGTAAATTATATACATGCTAGACACTATTTTTGTGTTCTGTGGTCATTTCCTAGGTCCATAGGGTGTCTAAAATATTTTCATAAGAAAAAAAAATTAGCGGACGTGCACAAATGTTTTTATTTTTTATTAATTTTTTCAATTAATTAAACCATTTTTCCTATGGTTTAACTGAAAAAATTCAATTTGTAATAATTAAGTGGTTTGGGGGTGGATTTTGATAAATGGGGGCTCATTTTCTAAGCCAGAGTACCCATTTAACCCCTAAACCCATTTTTCCTAAGTTTCTGATGATTATTATTCACTTAATTAAATATTTTCTCAAAATTAATAAATAAGGAATATTTAATTAAAAATAATAAAATGGAGATAATAAAAAAACTCTCCAGAAAAGACCAAATTGAATCAAATAAGGAGCTAAATGACATGGCAGGAGGCATAAAGGAATATTCCAAGTCTCACCCACCTGATTGATGTCATTATCGGAGCACTGGAGGCTATCTTACCTTGGGATTTGGGGCCCCCTTGCATGCATTCCCGACTTGCCTTGTTGGAAGCTTGTGGTTGGATGTTTGATGATTACAAAGCTAGAGGGTGGGCGCCTTGCCTAGGTGGAGGCCACCTCACCCTCATTTCACCTTCCAAGACTCTGTTAACTCCACAATCAAAGCTTGGCCCTCTCAGTTGGCTGGTAAATGCGCCTTGGTGGCTCTCTCCATGAATTCAAATTAGGTCGTTGGTAGCTCTATAAACTCTATTTAAGCAAGGCTCTGCACCATTGTTTGATGGATGGATTGCAAGAGACCTCTACTGAGAACTGTAATATTGTTTTTTTGCTTACTTTGGAATAAAAGATCAAGGCTTTGGAGGTCCTGTGACCAACTATTTTGTACAATAGTTGAACTTCTATTGAGCCGCTAGTTTTTGAACATGATTCATGTTCACCTTCAGAGTTCAGAGGTTCAGATGTTCCAGACTTGGCCTATTTTGGCCATCTTTTTAATTTTTGTTTTGAAATGACCATGCCCCACAGGGTTTGTAATAAAGTGTGCTAGCATGGTGGTCTTGAGTGGCTCGGTTCCCTAGGACATGACAACCAAACAAGGTATTCCAAGGAGTTTTTTTCCTTGTCGATTATGCTTTGCCTATAGCCGAGTAATAATCGATGAGTTTTTCTCCTACACCTCCAAAGCTGGAATGCCCGAATTTGGCGGTTAAGCCTTAGGGGGTTATTAGAGTGTAACTGTAAATTATAAACATGCTAAGACACTATTTTTGTGTTATGTGGTCATTTCCTAGGTCCGCAAGGTGTCTTAAACACTTTCATAAAAAAAATTAGCGGACGTCCACAAATTTTTATTTTATTTTTTATTTTTATTAAATTTTTCAATTAATTAAACCATTTTTCCTATGGTTTAATTGAAAATTTTCAATTTGTAATAATTAAGTGGTTTGGAGGTGGATTTTGATGAATGGAAGCTCATTTTCTAAGCCAGAGTATCCATTTAACCCCTAAACCCACTTATCCTAAGTTTCTGATGATTATTTTTCACTTAATTAAATATTTTCTCAAAATTAATAAATGAGGAATATTTAATTAAAAATAATCCAAAAATAATAAAATGGAGATAATCCAAAACTCTCCAAAAAAAAGCCAAATTGAATAAAGTAAAGAGCTAAATGACATGGCACAGGGCATAAAGGAATATTCCAATCATCACCAACCAACTCCAGATCAGTATCGGAGCACTGCAAGCTCATCTTCATTGGGAATTGCGCCTTCTCTCCTAGCTTGGGCGAATTGGTGAGGTGGCATCTTCTTGTTGGTTGGGTGATGTTTACAAAGATGGAGTGAAGACGCCTTGCCTAGGTGGAGGCCACATCACTCAATCACACCTTCCAGAGCTCAGCTAAGACTCAGATCAAAGCTTGGCTCTCACTGGGTGGGTGAATGCCCCTAGCTTTCGCTAGCTCTCTCACCAATTCGAATTAGGTCTTTAGACTCTCTGTAATTGTATAAATATGGGACCTTGCTTCACCATTAGGGTGGAATTTTGGTGCAAGGAACCTCTGCTATTTTTTCATGTTGAATGCTTGATGCTATTTGGCATGCAAGTTGGAATAAAGTGAAGGCTTTGGAGGTCAAATACTGTGCAAATCTCTCATGGCTTGTGTTTGAAATCGAGGGGAAATCTACCTTGTTCTTCAAATTTTTATGCAATTGTTTATGATCTTAGCTTAAGAAGGTTAAAATTCTAATCCAAAGAATAGATATTTGAAGTTTCAATTTATCTATTTGTGCAAGGTTATTCAAGATTTAGGAGTTGCATTTTGTAGTCGGTTATACTTGTGCACTCTTAGTTTTGCTTAGCTTACCATACTAAGATCTCATCACTTGTGTGAAGTTTGTTTATCTTGGCAGATCATCATAAGGCGAAGTGAGATTGGGAGTTCGGTTACATCCCCTTCTTCTTTGTCAAATTTTTATGCTAATGAGTTTTGTTATATAGGAAATCTCAAAGAATTCATTTGTTCAAGCTTGGGCTTGAGGTTCTCTTCTCACTCTTCACCCTATAAAATCTTCAAATTCAAATTTTTCATTACAAGTTGCTTACAAGTACGGAGATCCATCATTAAAATCTCAAATTCATTTGAAGGTTTCTCTCTTGCATGAAGTAGTAGGAGTTTGGTTGATAAAGTTAAATTCACTTAAGCCTATTTCATTCATGTTTTTATACTAGATCTTTGTTTTAAAAGTTCATAATTTGAGATCTAGTCTCTATGATGCACTAAGTTTCATTTTGAAAAGTTTCAAATCATTCAAGTGCATTTTTCTCATTTCAAAAGTAGTCAAGATTTTCAATATCATATGCTTGTCAAACTACTTCATTAGGGGCATCTAGATCTTGGTTTTCTCTTTGAAGCATTTATCTTTTTCCTTGATCTAAGTTTTGTCTTTGGTTGACTTCCAAAGTAGGACTAATTTTGTTAATTTTTTGGTACACTTGGCTGCCTCGTTTTTTGTGCCAAAACAGTCTCATTTTTCTTGTGTTGGCTCCCTCGTTTTGCGTGCAATTGGAAAGTATCATTGGCTGCCATAAAGAGGACTGTTTTATCATTAAAAATCATTGCATTTTGACTGTCATACCAAAGAACTAAGTGGCTGTCCTAAAAGTTTGCATCTAGTTAGTTTGACTTATCAAGTTATCTTTTCTAGATCTTAGCTTCATTCATTTTCTACTAATCTCTTAACAAGTTAGTGTTCAAAGCTCTTATTTTCGGTATACAAGAAGCTAAACCAAGAAAAGCCCAAAGGTTGGAACAACCAAAGAAGCAAAAAACCAAGCTCCTTGAAAAGCACTCCAATTCTTTTTCCCATCTTCTTCATTCCCCCATCTGTTCTCGTGCTTTTAAGTGAAGAAAACAAACAAGCATTGTAAAAGTTAATAAAAGAGCAAGTGGGATAAAGGCTCCCACACCCCACTTCCCCCATTTGGGGGAAGCCTGTATCGTCCATTGTCCATTTTTGCATTGTCTTTGCTTTATACCTGCAAGTAGATTAGTTTTCAATTGTCAGAGTAGTTTTCCAATTTCAATTGTTAGAGTAGTTTCACTTCGGAATAATTTGCTAGATCTTAGAAGTTGATAGTTTAACTTGTTTCGCTTTATCGAGTTTTAACTTAGTTCTTGTTTTTCATATAATTTGTCTAAAGGAAAATAAAATCTCTTGAATCTCACCAAAAGGTGGATCAAGAGTGCTCTCTATCGAAGAGTTCACTTGCATTTTGTGTTATCTTTGCTAACCCCCTTGCTTTCCCGAGTACGGTCTTAGACCTGAAAGAGACTCTTGGGTAGTGTAGTGTAGTTTATTTCAAGCATTTTCATCTTTTCATAAGTATCTTAAATCTCGCCATAAGGCGGATCAAGAGCACTCTCTGTCGGAGAGTCTATGGTTCTTGTTTCACACATACAATAAAATTGGAACGAATATTTACTACACTGCGTATGCTCTACCCACTTGTGGGATACTCAGAGAGAGTGTAGATTGATTAAATTTCTCACATTTAACTCCAATTCAACCATAATAAAACACTCTCCCATACATACCAACGAAAATTCGGCGTTGATCGCTAATAGTTGAAAGTGGGCAAATTCTGCTTGGGGACGCGGGAACCCTTGGACCGAGACCTTAAGGGCACCAATTAGGCTACATCCTTGTTGGTGTAGTGTTGAACACCGCTCTGCAGACTCCGTCCAACCCACATGTCCTTGTACGGAGCCACTTAGACTATTATTCGAACATATCTCCAGTACCGCAAGGTATATCTTGGAGATCCCCTTCCCATTAATAATCAACTTCACCCCTTAAAACTTACAATAAAATTTACCAAGAGCATTTGCAAAACATTCTCAAGCACACCCAAGACATGTTTTCAGCATCCCAAGCACTTCATTGACTCCATTTGGAACTGGTCTTATTATTCAATATTTTATTTGCTTATTATCTATATGGAGTTTTGCTTGTCTACTTTAATTATATCATGATGTGGATGCTTTGCTTATAAGTTATCAGTGGTTGTGCATCTTTTAAATCTTATTTTGCAAATACATGCTTGGATTCAATATATTATTGTAAGTCATCATAAAAACTCCTAAAAACACCCATCCTCATCATACATAAAAAAAAAACACTTTAAAACACAAGAGCCTTAGTAACTCTTTGTAGGGTCTACCCCCCTTGGCTTCGTTAGGAGTTTGCCTAAACGGAGGAGTCGGGATCAGGAGACAGCACCTGACTCTTTGCTTATCCCCAAGGCCACACTTTTCCCCCTTGGGAAACAGCTTTCGAAAGATTTCTGCTGCTAGTGTGCACATCGGTGGGTAACAGGTCCATGTGGTGTCAAGTTTTATGGTGAATGTTGTCTATGGTGTTGAGGTGATATCCTTTTGAACCCTTCTCCTTTAATGCAAGTGCTTAGATCATTACTAGCTTAGGAAGACTATTATTCTAGTCCATAGGAATAATCATTTGTAGGCTTCAAGTTGATTATTTATGTGATGTTTTCCAAGATTTAAATGAGCAAGACGTATTTAGTTATACCAATGTTGATTTTGTCCTGGTTGATTTAGCATATTAGTGTTAATCTCACTTGTTGTTTGAGTGTGTTGTGGTTGTGCAGGAATTACCAAAGGTGAAGACAAGTGTGAGTGTAAAGTTAGTCACAGCAGATCTAATGAACAAATAAATCAGTCACAACAGATGAATAAGAAGATATGGTGCAAAACTGTGCAAAACATGCAGCAGTGCTCTCTATCCCAGAAAGGGTGAATGAATTACAATACAAACTGTTACAATCAACAGAGCAATTCGAATTGCCTAAGGAGGTCATTCGAATCACTGAATGGAGTAGCTTGACTCAATCTAGGAGTCCTCATCAATCATCGGTGTTGCTCATCAATCACAACAAACAGTCATCCAGGTGTCAAGCTGAGTCTAACTGATCATAATAAATGTAACTGAAGTGTGTAGCACTGATATAGGATCTGGAGGCTCAGTGGGGGCGCATGGGAGGCTAACTGGAGTCAGAGCAAGTCACCTAATCGAACTGGAGGTCAATCGGAGGTGAAACAGTCAGTCAGGAGTGAAATCGGAGTGAAATCAATCAGAATCGGAGCTAACTGAATGTAACTGGAGTGAATCTGCAGTGGTAGGTGAACAAGTGCGCCCTTCTCTGTCAGTAGGTGAGAAGAGGGCGCCTTTCAGCTAAGGAGGGCTAAAACTCTGTGGAAAGTGGCTCCCGGGTGCTAGAAGAAGGTGGATAAGGTGCTGGAGGCATCAAACTGGTGACTGGACTGCATATCCTGAAATAGATCATGCAAGATCCTGAAGTAGATATGTATCCCGAAATAGATGATCCTGAAATAGATATGTATCCCGAAATAGATGATGGATATCCGAACACCCCCCCTCAAGCTAGACAATGATGTGCCAACTAAAATAATGTGGGGCCCTGGTAACTAAGACCAAAGGTCACCCCAATACAATAATCCAAAAAAAAATGCTGAAAAATAAACTAAGTGAGGAAAGAGGGAAAACCCAGTGGGAAGAAAGCCCCCCCTCAAGTCTAAAGCATAATAATGAATCAATCTGTCTCCACCATGATGGAACTCACCCCCAACAGTGAACGGAGGTAAGAGAACTTCTTCTCAGTGAAGCTCTTGGTGAAGATGTCTGCAATTTGCTCATCAGTAGGGCAATATTGCAGAATGATGGTGCGGTCATGCACCAACTGTCGAATGTAATGCATATGAATCTCAATGTGCTTGGTCCTCTGCCGCTGAACTGGATCTGTGGAGATCTTGATAGCACTTTGATTGTCACAAAATAGGACAGTCGAAGTAGTGCCACCAAAACCAAACTCGGAAAGAATACCCTGCAACCAAACTGCCTGAATGCAGGCATTGACTGCCCCTCGATACTCTGCCTCTGCTGAAGAAAGTGCAATGGCTGCTTGCTTTTTGCTGGACCAGCAAATAGCACCATGACCAATCATGAAAACATAACCGGAAGTGGACTTCCGATCAATGCTATCACCTGCCCAATCTGAATCAGTAAAACCAATGAAATCTAGCTCAGAATCTGCAGCATAATGTATGCCAAACTGTCTCGTACCTTGCACATACTGCAAGATCCGCTTGGCTGCTCGCCAATGAAGCTCATGTGGCTGCTGCATATATCTTGACACGGCACTCACGGCATATGAGATATCAGGCCGTGAATGTGTCAAATAAAGTAGTGAACCAATCAACTGTCGATACATACTGCAATCTGCAAGCGGTGTGGAATCTCCCTCCTCAAGACTGATTCCTGAGAGGAATGGGAACGGGGCTGCCTTACATTCAGCCATATTAAACTTCAATAACAGGTCGGAAGCATATTTTTGCTGAGATATAGTGATCCCATCGAAATTTTGAGCTATCTCCAAGCCCAAAAAGTGACTCAGCAAGCCCAAATCGCTCATGTCAAAAGCTAGATTTAAGGCAGTTTTTAGCTTGTTTATTGAAGTAAGTGTGCTACCAGTAATAAGCAGATCATCAACATAAAGTACAATAACCAACAAATTACCTTTAACTCGCTGAAGATAGACATTCGGATCAGATTTGCATCTTTGGAAATTCTGAGAAAGAAGGAAGGAGTCCATCTTTGCGTACCAAGCTCTTGGGGCCTGTTTTAACCCGTACAAAGACTTCTTCAATCTACAAACCAATGATGGATCTGATGTATAACCCTCTGGCTGCTGCATATAGACCTCTTCAGCAAGGTCTCCATGTAAAAATGCACTCTTCACATCCATGTGATGCACCTCCCAGTGCTTGGATGCGGCAATAGCTAAAACAAGGCGGATGGAATCCATCTTTGCAACCGGTGCAAAGGTCTCTGTGTAGTCCACTCCTTGGACTTGGGAAAAACCTTTTGCCACCAACCTTGCTTTATATTTGCTGATAGTGCCATCAGCAGCAACTTTAGTACGGTAGACCCATTTACACTTCACTAATTTTCTTCCAGGTGGAAGAGAAACTAGCTCCCATGTATTGTTCTTTTGAAGAGAACTGTACTCTTCATCCATGGCATCTTTCCATCTCGGATCTCGATGGGCTGAATAATATGATTGGGGATCTGAACCAGCCATCAAATAACAAATCTCAGGAAGAAATGGATCAGCAATAGAAAGAGCCATACCTGCCCTTTGAAAGTCTCCTCTTGTTCGTCTTGGATCAGCAGGATTTCCAAGATTCGAACCAGCAGATTGTAGAGTATTTTGGGCCCACTTTGGTAACTGAGGGGGATCTGAATGGTCGGATTCCGAACCTGATATGTCATGATCATCATATGCTGCTACAATATCAGAAATATCAGAACTCATACCTTCATTATCGCTGCTCGAATCTTCTTCTGGTGAAGGCGGTGAATCGGCAGTTTTCTCCTCAACTAGTTGCAATTCTTGAAGCGGTTCTTCAAACTGCACACTGCGCTCTATGAATATCTTTTTAGATCTGATATCCATGAGTTTATATGCTTTTGATTCTTCCCCATATCCTATCAATATGCACTCGATACTTTGTGGATCCAAAGCTCGTCTCTTCTCAGAAGGAATTCTAGCCCATGCAGTAGAGCCAAAAACTCTCAAATTTGACACATCCGGTTTGTGACCAAAGAATGCTTCGAAAGGAGTCATACCTTTCACGGATGAATGTGGAACACGGTTCTGTATATATGCAGCAACATTGATTGCTTCAGCCCAAAGATTTGCAGCCAAACCTTTTGATTCAATCATGCATGTAGCCATCTCTTTCAGTGACCGGTTTTTCCTTTCCGCTACACCGTTCTGCTGGGGTGTGTAGGGAACTGTATGTTGGATCTTGATTCCGCTTTGGGCACAAAGTTGCAGCAACTCGGACTTGATATATTCCCCACCATTATCAGATCTAAGAGCTTTGATCTTGCTCTCAGTGGTGGTCTCAACAGAAGCCTTAAAATCCTTGAATTTTCCAAGCACTTCTGACTTGTTTTTGAGAAAGAATACCCATGTAAAGCGAGAATAATCGTCAATAAATGTCAAAACATACCTTGAACCATTTAATGACATATGGGGCAGCGGACCGCTGATATCAGAATGGATCAATCCCAAAATAGTAGAGGCTCTGCTAGCCTTGCCGCGGTCGAATCTGTGCTCGGGGTGCTTCCCAATAATGCAACCGGAGCATATTCCCTTCGAGGAACGGAGTTGTGGAAGCCCATCAACCATGGATTTATTTGATAGCAGCAGCAAATACTTATAATTTAGATGTCCAAATCTTTCATGCCAAAGCCTACTAACCTCATTACCATGTGTGCGAAGAGCAGTGGGCTTTGCAAGCGGAATAAAGTGCGAAAACTCATAACATTTAGCAGTGTGGTTTGCCTTTCCAACCGCAACTAGTCTTCCACTTTTGATATCAGAAATTTCAACTGTATTAGGGCTGAATGTGACTTTCTTTGGATCACCAGTATGTGTCATTTGATACACAGAAAGGAGATTCGAAGCTAAGGAAGGCACATAGAGAACATTCTGAAAGCATCCATGATCTACATGAATCGTACCTTTGCCCTTTGAAGAAATTTTTGAGTCATCTCCCAAATGGATGGGGATGGAGCTGTTTGGATCGAATGAGGAAAAAGAATCAATATTTGCAGCCATATGATTTGATGCACCCGAATCTATCAAGAGAGTGGGCTTCGAAACCGTTGCCATGAGTGCTTGTCCTCTTTCATGATCGTCATTCCGATCCTTCTTCCTTGCACCGTCAGGAAGGGTTATGTTGTTCTTTTCCAAAAGGAGGGCCATTTGATCTATAGTCTTCTTCATACATGAACTTTCGGGATGAAAGCCACGGTTACAATAAGTACATTTAGATTTTTGGTTACCTTCTTTGCCCTTTTGCTTGGATTTCGAACTGGATGGTGCATCCGTTTGCTTGCCTTTGTCTTTTTGCTTGTGAGGCTCGAATTTGGGCTTCTCCTTCTTTAGCTTTCCTTTACCATTCGAGATCTTGGGTCCTTGAACAAATAGGGCTGAATCTTTGGAGCTTATGGACCAAGGCTGTTGGGAGCGGGGAGCGAAGCGGGGAGCGGGAGCGGGAGCGGGAGCGAAAAGCGAAATTTTCAAAAGCTTCCGTTTCGGGAGCGTTTTCGGGAGCGTTTTTTATATAATATATATTTTAATATATTTTGATGCATATAAATTAAAAAAAACATGTATTATGCCAAATTAGCTATAGAAAACATCAAAACATAGAATCTAGATATTTATATAACCATTTAGTACACATTGATATAACATTAATGATTAATCATCTCGTCTTCTAGATTCTAGGAGCTATAACTTATAACATTGTCATTCAATGATCATCATCAAATCATCAATCATCAATCATCAACAACATCAACCTTCAAATTTCAACATATAATATTTGCCATCAAACTAGGCCATAATGTTTACAAAATAGGCCAACCGCCAAAATAAACATGAAAATGAAATACATGAAAATGTATGTATCTTGCGAGTAAGATCAAGGATTCATTTTATTAGGCAACAAAATTGTCATTGGAAATTAATCTCACTTCATACCAAGGATTATTTTATGAATTAGGCAGTGCATCAAATGAACTTTTTTTTTGGTACCAGTGTTTGGGGAAACCATTATAATGCTCAAATTAAATGAAAAATGGTGAACAATTTCAATGCTTGCTGAATAATAGACAAAGCTTTCACATAGAAGACAAGCAACCAATGCTTCTTTCATAGGAAGAAGCTAGGTGATGAGTAAGAGCTTAAAAGATATTCTGAAGATAATGATGTCAATGGTGTTGGGAAAGGAAGCAAAAATACATGCAGCAACAACAAATGTTAGGTAATCCTTGAGAAGTATTACAGTTACTCAAAGAACTACAACTCTTTCTACTGTAAATTTTGAAACACCAGCACTTCAGTAGATATCAGAAGAATGTCATCCGACTATTCATTTGTTTAGAGCAAAAGATATTATGTAACAAACACTTGGGAGCTTTATGTATATAGATGATGAATAACGTACATGATTTGAGCTTTATGCTTCACTGTAGGACTCCTAATGTGTCACCCGAGCTTCCAAGCAACACCGCCAACCACCAAACCGATTGATTTATATTCTATGTCTCAGTCCATGGGAAGAATTTTATTTAGATGTATCGTCACTGTATTCACGTATTTCATATATCTGCCACTCTTGGATATCAATGGACACTGATTATTTTTCTTCCTTTCCATCCATACACTCCCAAGCTGTGGCTTTTCATGTCCTGATACTTCACTGAGATTCTGCAAACTTTCATTCCTAGGGAAATATAGATGATGACTTTTCCATATCATTTGGTTCCAGAATATGAAAATATCTTCTGAAGGAAGTTTTTCTGGACGGTGAAACATAAAGTCTACATGCACAAGCAAGGATTTTCAGCTTAAATACAAAAAAATCAGAGTCTTAAAAATGGAAAGAGGCTTACCACTAAGGGCATATAATGAGTCCAAATGGAGTCCAATAGACTTTATTTGCCCAAATTAACCCTAGCCAATCCAGAAAGATTAAAAAAAAATTAAAAAAAAAAATAAAATTAAGGAATCTCTCAGGAAGCGTTTTCGGGAGCGTTTTCGGGAGCGATTTTTTTGCCCGGGAGCGCTCAGGAATCGATGAGGAATCGATTCGGAAGCGTAGATTCCGGAGCGATTCCGGATCGATTCCTAAAATTCCAGGGAGCGTTTTTTTCTCCAAGGAAGCGCGAATTACAAAATCGATTCCGGGAGGAATCGATGAGGAATCGCGATTCCAAAATCGATCCCTCACCGATTCCTTCCGGAGCGCGATTCGGGATCGATTCGTGGGGGGGGGGGGTCGATTCCCAGCAGCTCTGTTATGGACCCCATTTGAATCAACTTGTCATGCTCTTTCGTAACGGACTCAATGAAGGCATTCAAGGTAGGCATCTTCCAATTCGGGGTAGTTAGCCGACCGGAATTGAAAGTGGAGACAAATACCGAATAATCTTTCCCAAGCTTGCTTAGAATGGAGAGGATCAACTGTTTATCCTCTTTGATAACACCACTGTTCTTCAATTGCAAGTTCAAGTTCTTGAATTTTGTGAAGAATTCATTGATGCTCTCGAAATTCTCAGGATTAAGGCCAATCAATTCATTCTCTAATTGAAAAGCCCTAAGCTCATCCTGCTTGCCGAATAGTGTCTCAAGTTGCTCCCATATGGCTTTTGGAGTCTTCAATCCGCTGAGATGGAAGTGAAGATCCTTGGAGATGGAGAGACAAAGAAGACCGTAAGCTTCATCAAGCTTATTGTAGTGTTTGGTTTTTTCTGCCACATTGTTTGGCTCCAATTCAAGACCAAGAGTGACTCGGTAGTATCCTTTTGAACGTAATATGATCTCCATATCATCTTTCCAATCAAAATAATTGAATGGGGTGAGGATAGGCTTTGAAGAAGAGTATTCCATTGCTAGGAGCGAGTCAAATGATGAAGAAGAAGCTTGCATGCAGACTATAGCGAATGGAGATGCTGTAGGGAAGCTTGCATGCAGAATGTAGCGAGTGCACTTGGAGGAGATAATTAACCTGCAAATCACATAAGAACAATCACAATAAGGTCGAACAATCCACCCTTTGAGAGTTGCATCACACCTGGGATTGGATTTCAAGCAATGTTGAATAGGTCCAATGTATCAGATCCAGGAATTATGTGGTAACTCAAGCTTCTGGAGTGGTATTGGAATATTTTTCAAGCTTTGCATGCACAGGAGCGAATGCCCTTGAGATATCTCATGCCAAACTTTTTGCAATTTTTAGCAATTCAGTCAAATCTTCTTGTATAAACACCTGTAGAAAAGAGATCTTGTCCCTGCAATGGCTCTGATACCATGTAAAGTTAGTCACAGCAGATCTAATGAACAAATAAATCAGTCACAACAGATGAATAAGAAGATATGGTGCAAAACTGTGCAAAACATGCAGCAGTGCTCTCTATCCCAGAAAGGGTGAATGAATTACAATACAAACTGTTACAATCAACAGAGCAATTCGAATTGCCTAAGGAGGTCATTCGAATCACTGAATGGAGTAGCTTGACTCAATCTAGGAGTCCTCATCAATCATCGGTGTTGCTCATCAATCACAACAAACAGTCATCCAGGTGTCAAGCTGAGTCTAACTGATCATAATAAATGTAACTGAAGTGTGTAGCACTGATATAGGATCTGGAGGCTCAGTGGGGGCGCATGGGAGGCTAACTGGAGTCAGAGCAAGTCACCTAATCGAACTGGAGGTCAATCGGAGGTGAAACAGTCAGTCAGGAG
This sequence comes from Larix kaempferi, assembly GCA_027924585.1. NCBI lineage: Eukaryota > Viridiplantae > Streptophyta > Pinopsida > Pinales > Pinaceae > Larix > Larix kaempferi. The sequence continues at coordinate 2,310,235 of BSBM01000590.1, forward strand.
TGAAATCGGAGTGAAATCAATCAGAATCGGAGCTAACTGAATGTCACTGGAGTGAATCTGCAGTGGTAGGTGAACAAGTGCGCCCTTCTCTGTCAGTAGGTGAGAAGAGGGCGCCTTTCAGCTAAGGAGGGCTAAAACTCTGTGGAAAGTGGCTCCCGGGTGCTAGAAGAAGGTGGATAAGGTGCTGGAGGCATCAAACTGGTGACTGGACTGCATATCCTGAAATAGATCATGCAAGATCCTGAAGTAGATATGTATCCCGAAATAGATGATCCTGAAATAGATATGTATCCCGAAATAGATGATGGATATCCGAACAGTGAGCTCAGTTGCATCTAGCTTGACTTCACAAACAAAGGATTTTTCACTAATATTTCTTGTCTACGGGATCTCCAAAATTCTTCTTCTTTCTCCAAAACCGAGCTAAAGGGGCTCTCTCTCACCCATCTAATCTCAAATTTCAACCTTTAAAAATTGGTTACTAAGCAAAGTTTTGGATTTTAAACTTCATATCTCTCTCCAGGCTTTCGCTCTCCCTCCTTTTTCTCGCTTTAATTGCTTTTCTTCTTCTTCTTCAAGCCTTCTCCATCTCTTGTTTTCGCTCTCTTTCAAGCTTCTTTCCTTAGCTCCCCTTTTTCTTCCTTCTTTGTTGTTGTCCTTTTCCTCTTTTATAGCCCTCTTCCTTGCCTTCTTTCTTGCATTTTTTCCTTGCTGCTGCCCTCTTTTACAGTCTTCTTCTCCTTGGCTGCCTTCTTCCTTTTGTTCCTTTTGTCTTGCTCCTTTCACCCTTGCCTTTCCCTTCTTCTCTTGGTTGGCTGCCATCTCTTCTCTTCCCTATTGGCTGCCCTTTTTTCTTCTTGCTTTGCCTTTCTTCACCTTCTTCATTTGCTTATAGTTAGGATTTAGTTAAAGTACTATTAGTTTGCACTAGTCTTAGCATTTCTAGTTCATACTTGGTCTAAATTTTCAAGCTTTCAAATTCTTACATTTTAGCTTGCATCTAGCTCATTTTTGGTTTTAGATCTTAGTTTCAAAATTTTGATTTACTAATCCATTAATAAGCTAGTGTTTGAAGCTCTTATTTTCAGGGATACAAGAATTTCAAATCAAAAGAAAAGGCCTAAAGGCCAAACGAAAGAGCGAAAGAGCAAAGACCAAAATTCCTTGAAAAGCACACAAACTCCTTTTCCCCTCTTCTTTCATTCCCCCATCTTACCTTGTGCTTTCAAGAAGAAAAAAACAAACAAGCATTGTAAAAACTTAATAAAAGAGCATGTGGGATAAAGGCTCCCACACCCCACTTCCCCCATTTGGGGGAAGCTTGTATCGTCCCTTGTCCTTTTTGCATTAGTTCCTGCTTTACACTTGCAAGTAGCTTAAATTTGATTTGCTAGATTAGTTTTCATTTTGAATAAATCACTAGATCTTAGAAGCAAATAGCTTAGTTTGATTTGTCTTTTTTCCAAGTTTTAGTGAAAGGGTTGGTGAAAGGATTGTGCAATTCCTTGCAAGAGACCAATTGATCAGGTAACCTCAAAGGTGTTGAGGGCAGCCATGCAAATAATGAATTTATTTTTGCCAAATGCATAAGTGTTGGAGAAGGAATTGGGTAAGAATTCCTTCAACCATATTTAAATATCATGAATTGGTATGCATATCAATAATTAAATGCATTTGATTTAATGTTATTCCACTAGAAAGGATGTGGTATGGTGTGGTAGAGGCAGAAAGATTTATACCTATACGACTATTTGAAATCTAGAATGTATTAATGTGAAATTAAATAGCATTCCATATGTGTGTTAGTTACAAGTAAATAACGAAGGCAAACCAGAGTTTGTGAACCTGATATGGTAATCATGAATCAATGCAAGGGTGCATTGAATGTATGTGCATTAGTATATTATGTAAATTTTGTGGTTACACATACATGTATGTGGGCATACACGTTGAATGCATTATGTGAATGCAAGTTATGCCATATTTTATTGCATAAAATGTTAATAGCTGAAATGGTGAACTTATTGGTAATACATAATTCTGGGATCATTTCATGAGTTGTTGTGAATGCAATGAAAGAAATGCATGAAAAAGTAGTCACATTGGATGGACTACAAGAATGATATGTCAGAAAAACGGAGTTGTATGAAGGAAAGAGATGTCTTGGATATGGCAGTGAAAGTGAGTCATAAGAAAGACAGGGACTATTGCTCACACCATTGAAAGCTAAGTATTATGTGTGGAACTCGTGTTATTATTAGGAATTTAATTGTTGTAATAATGTTTTCGAAGATTGTTTGATAGATAAAAATATGATTCCTAATACATGTATGTTTATGTTTACGATATAGGTGGATGGTGAATCTACCTACTATGAACTTGTGATGGCAACTATAAGTTGGAAATCCCAGGAAGAAAGCCGCCGCAAGGACACGAGGACCCTATAAGTTGTGCTTTTCTTGTGCAAGAAATGTTGGGCGAATGATGGATCACCTGAGAGACTGCTTATCAGAGAAGGGGATTCCTAAGACTGGAGGGTGAGTGACTATAGAGAAGAGACAACTTTAATGAATCTTCTATGAGTGATTCATGAGATCTCTAGAGTCCTAGCATGGAGATTCCCTAGCCGACCTATGCTAGAGCACTAGAAGGGAATTGGAATAACCCGAGGGACTACATGCAGAGAAGGAATCTCATTCCTTGTGTTGTGCAAGCTAATGGGGGAGGAGTGCTATGGATTGGGACAATTGTAGAAGGTGTGTCTAGAGGAGCAATAAGTTGAATTGTTTTGTCACGGCAATCTTGTAAAAGAAAATAAATATGCACACAGATAAGTATTGGATAAAGATTTCATACTTCTTTGATGAAATGAATATATGTGCTTACCTTTTGGTATTGAAAAATTACTATGGACATTATGACTATTTCATAAGAATGATTATAACATGTATACTTCTTAATGATTGATATAAGTACATTGAATGTGCCGAGCCTGGGAAGGAAACTAAGGCAATGGACAATCAATGTTGGTGCATTGTGGACAAGACGGTGCATTGTGGACAAGACGGCCAAGAACTATACCAAATTACACGGACCAAGAACGTTGTGGCAAATGTGGTTGAAGAAGCAACTTGGAAACTAAAGGATGTTGTGCAACAACATATTGTACATGTCTAAAGACATGTTAAATTTTGTCATTTTATATATAGTACCGATGATGCATCGAGAACGGTGCATAAATTAAGGGGGAGTGGAATGTAACACTTCGTTTTTTTACCCCAGCATATAATTATGTAATTATGTATATAATGATGAAATGGATAGAAGTCAAACATGAATGTTCTAGTGTGAACAAGATGATGTAATAATGTACATTTGACGTTTAATATAAAAACCACAACTATTACAAGCAAAGAAGGATGAAGATGAGTCGGGGGGCTATGATTCCACAAGAGGGAAAGTGATAAGGGGGTTTAAGGGGGAGATAACCCTAATGACTTATAAGTTAAGTCGGTATCCTTATTATTCATTTTATCCTAAGTTTTATTAATCCCTCTTAATTAAAGTGCTTTAGCCATAACCTTGAGTTAATTATCCTAAGCTTGGGATTAGAAGGAAAAAAGTAACAAATCCCATGTATGCCACTTGTCTAGCTCTCATCACCCATGCATGCCACTTGGCTAGTTCTCAACTTGCATTGAGAAACTAGTTCATTTCAAAGACTATTCTATCATTCAACCATCATCACTCTGTTATGATTGAGCCATCATTAAGTACCATAGTCAAGAGTCGTACGTGAGAACATAGGGGAAGTTACAGAACTACAAGTGTCTTCTACCTCGGGATATCGGTGCCGGGAAATTGAGTTTCCTTGTGAGAGAACCTATCCTGCAACTGAGCTCCCTGGAGTCTCGACATGGAGAGTCCCTAGTCGGCCTATGTTGGAGCCCTGGAAGGGGATTGGGGCAAAATAGCCTGAGTGACAGTTAACTCAGAGAAGGGAACCCGAGGGGCTATTAACTCAAAGAAGGGGACCCTATTCCTTGGGTTGTGCAGGCTAATGGGGGAGGAGTGCTAGCGGATTGGGACAGTTATGGAGGGGGTTCGACACTTGTGAGTTGGTTGAGGCATCGAGCTGAATTTCCTTCTTGTGGATTGATAGCCCCAGCTCGAGGGTGGCCTCTATTATAGAGAGAACCAATATAACAGAGTGCCTGCAGCTGGGAGGAACGTCCTTAGTCTGTAGTTAGTTGGAGGTTATTTTAAGATAAGTATCAAACTGTGTATGAAATGCCATGTATATATTTATGTTATGTTAATTGTCTAATTTATTGTGATGTGAATATTTAAATGCATGGAATGCTTGGCATGGTATGAGTGCATTCATGCTAGAATTTACCTATAATGTCTTATTATGTGCATATGTTTAATTTGGGTGACCACATATTTAATTTCCGCTGTAAATTAATAGTTAAATTATGAAACAAGATTTTTGGTAAGTTATTTGAGTACCCCGTGGCCCCGAAAGCATGGTGAGGTCACTGGGTATGTGACATGGAAGACATGCCACTGCATCTCCGACCTTTTCTCCATCACCCTCCACCTCAATCCCAACAGTGGCATGGTCACCTTCCACCTTAGGATCAACCTCAACACGTCCACCTACTACTTTCTAAGGAAGGACGCTAGCAATGACCTTTGCCTTAGTGCTTGTAGTATCAAGATGCCTCATGACGATTCATCTCATGAGATACTTTTATTTTTGTTTTGATGTGATTTTGTATCATCCTATCAAGACTTATGACTTCGGAGTCGGGATGGACATCATATTTCAATATCGATGTGTGTGATGTACCACTTGACATGATCTTATACATCTTATATATCAATTTTATTTTCATATTTATGTGGAAATGTGTTTGTTTGATGTTGTTTCCTTAGATGTTTAAAAATTTGAAAAGAAATTATTATTTTTGCCTTTTTTTTAAAGTTTCCTGATATTCCAATATTTCCCCCCATATTGCTGATAAATGTAAGATTGCAAGAAAGACAAATTAGTAGATACAAATTGCGGTGATTTTATCATTAAAGTAATCCTAGTATGATGGTAAGGCATATATCGGTTTTTCTCAGTTCCACAAGCAAGCTAAATTTATAATGTTGACAGAAACAAGTACATAAGGAAGTGACATTGAAGTAGATTGCAAATCATAGAAGGGATATAAAAGGAAAATCCATAGCCAAAAATGCAGGTACCTCATACAGAGGTCCAAATTACTGAAAATAAACTAAATATGGCTAATGCATCAACTGTCTACCAAAATGTACTCCGTAATTGTATAGCTCCTTTGCAGGCCAGAACAGGATTGCCAATCACTCATTTTTCTTAACACATATATTTGGTTGCACTATCGTATATACTTGACTACACCAATGTTTCTATTTGGACAATTGTAACTTTCCAACAAAAGCATCATTGCATGAAGACTTATCAGTATGTAATATTCTTGGAACAGATCATTGTGGCAGCAACATAAATTTGTGACTATGTTAGTAAGAATGGTTCTGAAATCTACCATCAAAGACATAAGCTTGGATCTGCTCCTTTGTATTGCTAAGCTTATAAAAAGCATCCACAGATTTCTCTAAAATGGCACGGTATTGCACAGATGCAATTACAGTCACAAATACATTATCCTGCCACAGCAAAAATTATCAATGCAAGATCATTTAATTATATAAATAAACATATCTACATCACTGCAGACACTCAGAATATCTTAAATGCCAATGAAATTTGCATTTTAAGGTAGACTAATTTCAATTGTACATACTTTCCAAAATGAAAATAAGCTCAATAAATAATATTTTTATTAACACCAAACAGGCAGAGATAGTAAACCTTTGTTTAAAACACATATACATAAATGTAGGTTTTTGTTTTAAACTATAGTCATGCCAAAGAATAGCACTAAGCTGCATACCTTTGTCTTCGTCTCACATCGCACATCCAGCTTTTGTACCCGTAAGGAAAGATGGCCTCCAATTTGACTCCCACAAACCCATGGCAGACAGTGGAGGCCTGGCTCAAGAACTTTATCAAAGCGTCCAAATCTCTCTCTCATAGCCACTGTTGACTGTTCCACTTGTACACAGCAGAATAACTGTCCCATTTTCTTTATTACTGTACCTGCTTGACAGGACAATTAGAGTTGAAGGCTGGCTAAAGGCATTAAAAAACACTTAATAAGAAAACACTAAACTTGCAAATGGAATCTGAACGATAGAAATTTAATAAGCACTACAGTTATAACACCTTGATTGGTCAGCTAAAATACCTACTTGAAGCTGTACATCTGCTATTAAGAGAAGCTACATTCGTTTTCATGTTCTTATGATGCATTTGTAGAATGGGGATGTATTTCAAGTTATTTTGATATAATCAAGTATATCACAACTACAATAAATGATTAGGAAAAGTAAACATGTTTTCTTTCTGGGAAAACATCATGTGTTTGGATTGAAAGGAATGGACAAGAGGAAGATTTTTTTCAAAGTCATCCCTACAACACCAACTTTATCATGAAATGTTGCAATAAAATAATTATTTCATAAGTTCAGCAAAGTTCCACTTTGTCTCCACAAACCAGAGACTATGAGTCAACTATTCTATTTTATTGGATAATGAATATGCCCACTAGGTTTGAACCCAATCCTATATTGTATAGAGCCCATTGCTATGCTTAAACCAAAGAGACTACAGACCTTTAATAATCGATCTCATATCTGGCCAACTTGATAGCAGTGGGAGCTTGTACCCAACTCTTACAAGGAATTACAGCAAACCCAAAGGTATTCCTAAAGGACACAGCCAAGAATAATCACTGATTAATCAATTGAATCTGTGTCAACTTTTCTCCTTCTTTCTCCAGAATATTGCACTCACACCAATATATGCACCCATGGACCCTAGTAATTATGATGTCTAAACATGCATATGGATTGTCACGCATAGACCCAAAAGGACATAAGCTACAAGGTACATATATAGAGGATGCAAACAAACCATGTGAATGTCAACGGCCAATCTTTGATGGCAACTGAAAAATTTATCCATGAGGATGCACATCTTAGCATTAAATTTTCAGATAACGATATGCAGATTCTGCACTCAGAAAAATGAATCTAACAGCTAGGAAACGGAAATACTAAATTTCAATTAAAACTGCTGATTTCGAGTACATTAAACTCCAAGCATTCCACTCTAGAAAAAGTACAAACAGCAAGTACACACAGGTCTGAACTCTCAATACTGCATCACTGTTTTATAATTAAAAACAGGAAATACAATGTGATTAGCTCAACTCCTAAACATACTCACTCACTAAATGATTAACCACCTCCACCCTTCCTTTCTTTCATAGAAGAAGATTGTCTGGGGTTCATCCCATGCACAACACCTAACTTAGAGTGCATAACCCAAACCCTAAATATGCCTAGGATAAAGTGCTTAACTTGCATGAGGGAGGCTGCCTAGAAGAAAGCGTCTCCTACCTAGGTAAGTGTACCCTTCTCTAAATCTGGAACCTGTCTCTACTATGCATTTTTCCTAAAGATAGATCTGTGCCTAAAACAGAACTGATAAAAGCACTTTTAATTTACGAAAAGCCATCATCTAAATTAAACTAGAAAAGCATGCTAAATATGGCTCTAAGTCTGGAAAACACTCTTAAGTTGTCTTAACTGAAGAGTATGCATAAATACAACAACCATAAGATGCCTTTAACTGATTTGAATCTTTTAAGGTTATTGCACTCTCACACACACACTGCAATCTGTTTATGGATCCAAATATTGTACGGATCTGCTGAAGGTACAGGCTGTACGGATCAGTTGAACTGAAGCACTGCTGAAGGATAAACACTTTCAGGACAACAGGTAAACTCTACCATCACTACTGCACTATGCTAATGTTGCTCTTGAGTCTTACTGCGCCTTCAACCCACCTACACATACACCAAGGCCGCTGCTGGGTATGCTTATTTGCAGAGGGGAAACTGCAGTGTGCTGTTGCACTGCTGAAGAATGAACACCTTCAAAGCAACACTAACACTCACTCTTTCCAAGGAAAGTGTTCTCGACCAAGCCAAGATACTATCACAATATATTGAATCTCCCCTCTACTAGGGGCATCGTCATCATGTTGACCATCGTTGAACTTGAAGAAATATAATCCTGGATCACTGCTCCCTTGTGTGCGATGAAATCTCTTTAAAATCTTCAACTTGAAAATACCCTGTACAAAGAAAACTTCATCAGCAACCTACCAACCTCTAACATCTACATTGTCAACTTCACTAGTCAAAATATTCTTGTAACACAACATGAGTTGTCCAGGACTTCTTGTGATGATAAATTCATTTGTATGCAGTACCAAGATAAATGGATCAGATCTTCCACAGAAAGAATTAAAATCTGCACTAAACTTAGAAAAGCCCCAACTTGAGTAAAAACTCATCGATCCTAAAATACCAAACATTCAGTGCATGCATTGGCCCATACAGGGCCTTCTTCAAACTGAATTCATGGGTATCTTGCCCATTCACCTCAAAATCTTCTGCAACTAAAGCAGAAACCTTGACATGATCAAACCCCTCTTTCCAAGAGAATCCTTTGGGAAATGGAGTAAGGGTCAACTACCTCTTTCTGAGAGAGACCTCGGCAATAAACCTATCTTGGTACTTGGTAAATGGAGTAAGGGTCAACTACCTCTTTCTGAGAGAGACCTCAGCAATAAACCTATCTTGGTACTCTTCAATACTCTTGTCAGTTGCATGCATAGAATCAATCATTGATTTCACAATACATTTCTTAACTATCTCTACAAAGCTGGAAGGACAATCCTCCATCATGGCATCCTGCTCTACAGGATCAGCAAGTAGCTCGTAAAGGTCACCATTTCAAACTCCTTTGCAAAAACTTGACCAAGTTCTTTCTAATGATCACTTGCAAACCATCAAACTCAGTAATACATTGTAGATCTATCATGCATGAAACTGAAAGAAGACACTTTGTTAAACCAAAAACATACAAGACATCATCTAGCTCAAGAACTTCACCTAAAGGCACGCAGTTAGAGATACATCATGTTACCCCTCATGTTGTATGTGGCCTTGATCCTCATGGTGTAGAGTTTGAGGAGCACCTTGAAGTCGTGGCCTATATTTGGTTTCACATTGTCACATCACATGGAATTGGTGTTTGTTTGATAGGGTGTATGAAGAGGGGAGCATTCTTTGACCGTTGTCCGTTCACACTCGGAGGAGCCTCCTATGACGATGTCCTTGTTTATCTTGAGGAGCGTTTGGTCTATTGATGGATGATTTAACACTTGGTTGCATTCACATAGGATATAGCACATGCTTTGAGTGGGATGCCCATCAACTAAGAGGTTCCAATGTGATTTAGCATGTGGTTTGAGGGTTTTGCACATGTATTTTGAGTAGCATTCACCTATTTTGGAGCATATTCCTAGATTGCCCTATCTTGGCCCATGGTATTAAGGTGGTTTGATGGTTTTGGCACATGGTTTTGGGTTTGTTCAAGGCTTCTGCAGTTGGTTATATTTTCCATTGCAATTTTCGGAGAATCCACATTGAATTTTTTAGGTCGACGTTTTGAAACATAAACTAGGTTCGTCATCACGACAAAAGAAGTCGAATAATCCAAAAGGCCATCACCAAATCATAAATAATAAAAACAAAAAGGAAAACCCAAGAGGTTGGCTCAAATCCACCAAAAGAGGAAACAAGAAAAAGAAAACCCTACGACCAAAAAGGAAAAAGAGGACAAAAAAACTTAAAATAAAAGGAATAAGAAAATAAAGAAAAAGAGAACAAAAGACCTAAAAACACTAACCAGAGAATTAAAAAACCAAGAAGATAGAAAAAATTAATAAAAAGAAACTAGGAAATAATCATGTTAATATATAAATTAAAAATTATATATGTTAACGGATTGAAAATAATAAAGATAAAATTAAAGGATGAAAGAAAATTAAAAAGGAGAAATAAAACCAAGAGGAGAAGAAACAGCAAATAATAAATAAAATAAAATAAACAAGAAAATAGTTGATGAATGAATTAAAAATATATATTAACATAATAAAGAAAAAATAAAAATTACAGAGGAATTTTTTTTAAAGGACCACAAGGAGAAAGAAAGATCTAAAAAAATATAAAAAGAAAAACCAAGAAGAAAAGAGAATAAAAATAAAAAATGTAAGATTATACTTTAATAAAGAAAATAAAGAAAATAAAAACAAATATAAAATAACATAAGGAATAAAAGAATAAAATAGAATATGGAAAAAATCAAAATAAAATATAAAAGGAACCAAGGGAACAAAACGAATTAAAAAAAATTAAAAACAAGGGAGGAGGGAAGAAAGAAGAAAGGAGGACAAAAAAACAAGAGTACAAAGAAAAGGAATGAGCATAAAAACAACAACTAGAAACTTTAAATAATAGCAGAGGGGGGGTCCTATTATGGATTAAGGGGAGCCAATGACTACTCACTTCCAAACCCCCATCCCTATTAAGATTATGGGGATGCTTAGCAATTTCGATGGCCTCTCTGACCTTCCGCTTCGAGTAACTTTCTTCCTTATCAAGAACCTTAATATGTTCAAGGCATAAATGGTGCTTCGTAAAATGGGGGTGTTTGGCAAGGGTGGAGGAATGAAACCTATCGAGCCTAATGTCTACTTCATGTTCTTGATCCTTGTTTGAAAGGATCTACCAGTTCCTCCAATGTAAGATCTTCTACATGAGCACGATCCCTCATAAACACCTTTGCATTGTCGAGGGTTGATGGCATCTTTAACTGGGTACATCATACCCCTAATGATGAGGGGAGGTTTGAAAGCAGTAATGATGTCCTTCTTCTTGAGAATCTTGGCTATTTTATCTGTAACACCTTGGATGAACGGAAGAACAATCCAAGCATTGGAATTTCTCTCCCTATTTCTATTTCTATTTATTGAGAGCCCCCTTTCTTGATGATCCTCATAATTAGAGCTTCATCATACTCGTTCCTCATAAAAACTTCAATGAGGTGATTACATTCTTGATCCAAATGATCCTTATCATAGATCCTGAAGGCCCTTATGGCAAGGGTATTGATGACACCCATCTTTTGGGATGGGTGATGATGGGACTTGACATGCAAGTAATGTTTTGTGTGGGTTGCTTTCCTATAAACTTGATGGGATAGGGATCCATCCTGATTCTTGGTTATCCTCACATCAAGAAAAGGCATACTATCACTCTCTTCAATTTTCATGGTAAATTGGATATGCTCGGATTGGCTGTTCAAATGATGAATAAACTTATTTAATTCTTCCTTCTCGTGGGGCCAGATAACATTAGTGTCGTCAACAAAACTTTTCCATATCTTCAGTTTGAGGGGATAAAAATTCAAGGCCTCGAATTCAAAATACTCCATGAATATGTTAGCTACAATAGGGGAAAGAGGAGAGCCCATAGCAACCCCACTAGTTTGCTTGTAGAATTCTTCCATGAAACTGAAGATAGTAGATCTAAGGAAAACTTCGATTAGCTTTGCAATGTCTAGTTCAGTGACTCTCTTAATAGCTTCCATCACTCCATCCAAGGGGATCTTGGTAAACAATGAGACAACGAGAAAACTAATAAATATGTCTTGAGAATCAAGGGAAACTTCTTTGATCATGTCAACAAAAGCACTCGAGTCTTTGATGAAGGATCTAGTCTGTTCCACAAGGGGTTCTAAGATATTGGCGAGCTACTTAGAAAGTTCAAAGGTTGAAGAACCAATCGTGTTTACAATTGGATTTAAGGGAACACCGAGCTTGTGAATCTTGGGAAGCCCATAAATCCTAGGAACTAAGGGGCAACTAGAGAAAGATGCTTCTTAATGCATTCTTCTAGACAAAAATTCTTTATAGCTCTTTTGACCTCAAATGTTACTTTGTTCTGAGGATTGTGGGCTAATTTTCTATAGCTTCCGCTTAATGAGAGATGCTCTTACATCTTTTGGTAATCTTGTTTGTCCAGGATCATTGTCGCTCCTCCCTTGTCTACTTTGAGAACAACGTTGTTCTAATTCTTCCAGAGATTTTTTAGCGCTTCAAGCTCAACTCTCTTCAAATTATTCTTCGATGGTTTGGATTGTCTTAGGGCAAAGGCAATGTCCTTCCTTACCTAGTCTTTGACGCTGGCTGGAAAGGACTTAATACTGTCCTCAACCCTGCAAATAACATCTTCAAACGGGGTAAATCTGGGGGAAACTGCTAACCCTAGGCCTCTATCAAGAACACCCAACGTAGCATCATCGAGAGGACAACTAAAGAGATTAACTACATCCTTCGAGACAACAACGTTCTGCGTACAACCACGGGCGCAAGGAAAAAAGCATTTGAACTTATTCGAAAGCTTCTCCTTCGCAACTTGGCCTTACCTGGACACATTTAATGCTGCACATGTTTTCTCCTTCATCCAGATATCATGTTGAATGGAATTTGAAAGTTCTAAATGAAACCCTAGAGCACTAATGAGAGGGATGCTAAATCGATTGTCGTTTTCTTAATTTTTCCACGAACTACACATGGTTTTAGCTATTTTGGCCTATTTTGGTGGAGCATTCCATCTCTCATGCATAGTTACCTAGAGTTCTCCACTTTCATTGGATTGTTTGGAGGAGATATGGTGGCTATGCACATGGACCAAAGCCCATTGCACATTTTTGAGGTTGCCTACCTTGAGGAGGTTTTTATAACAACCAAACGACCATTATTGCATATTTATCTATAACATCCATCCTTTGGGGGAGTTGTTATTGTTAGAGATAATGGTATCTCGGGATGTCCTCCATGATTCAAATGCCTTGCATGGAGGCACATCAGCAATATAGGCATCATGATGGAGTAGAGGGTGAGATGCACTCTACTCAGTGGCATGAATCCAGCAGTGGATGCATGCGAACCTTTCGGGGTGTTTTTCCTCATGCATGCATGATTTTTGCATGTACAACTGCTAATTAAAAGATGCATGCAAAAGTGACTTTTTGCATGCACTAATATTAGGTTTTTGGTAAACCTAATTGATCAGTGAGATGATATAAGGAGGCAAGAGGTCCCTGAAAGAGGCTACTCAGTTGGCTTATCAGAGAGAGATCAGTCAGAGTGAGGAGGGCGCATTGTGCATGCAGAGAGTGACTTTCTGAGAGAGAGAAAGGAGCTTTTGCAGTAGTGAGAGTGAGGTGATCTGAGTTGGATTAGACCTCACTTGATCAGAGGCACTTGGTTCCCAGTTACTGAGGACAGAGAGAGCTCTTCAGTGTGGTTTCTGCAGAGATTGAGGAGGGCGACTTTCAGAGGAGAGAGGGGCGCATTACCAGAGGAGAGAGGAGCTCGTTCTGGATTCGATTGACCAATTGAACAGTTGAGACTTTCGGAGTATCCTTGCCTCAATGTTTGAGGAAGGACTGTGACGATCAGAGCTCAAATCTGTTGAGATCTAATTCCGTATGAGCATCTAACATCTTGAGGGAGGGCGCACTTTTCCATGCAGAGCAGGGCGCATTCATCAGATCTAGCAGTTGGCCTTCTTCTTTGGCTGAGCAGATCAAAGCAGTGATGTGAGAGAGACGGTACTGACAGATAGTTACCTGCAGACAGATCCAGATCTAGTTGATAGTTAAGGCACATTTCCCCTGTGCATGCATCAGTTGTTGCATGCAGATCTAGGGTTTTGACCCTGTCAGGTTCGGTTGTTCCTTGCCACTCCAGCCTTTTGTTCAGAGTGTTTTGCTCATTTTTAGCTATTTTAGTCATTTTTGGGTAAACTCTGGGGAAAATGCCCCAAGTTACCCACAGATTTGATTATTTTATATTAATTTTGTTATAATATTAAGTTGACATTTTATAATTTCAAATTGACATTTTAAAAGGCATGTCGGCCTGAATATTTTTGTAAAGTGAGTGTGAGAAGCTATAAATAAACTTCTCCTCACTTCATTTCAACATAACAACTTATGGGATAAAATTCATTATGCTACCTCTTTTACCATAGAAGGGCCTTATGAAGTGATGTGCACCTCTTGGAGGGATGATTCTTCTTGCTCTTGGATGAAGTTGAATGCTTTCTTTGTCTTGTTAATGCTTTGTGGATGCTAGAATGGTTGGAATAACTCATGCTCAAGTAAGTCTTTTACATTTTTAAGGTTTGCTTGATGAATGGTAGGTCAATTTTGAATCTTGAATGATTGAATGGTAGCCCTAGGTCTACATTCTCTTTGAATAAGGCTTTTGCCTGCTATTCTATCCTCGTTGCATACTAAAAACGCTCCCAAGAGAAGGTTTTTACAAAGTTTGGCCTTGGAGCTCCAACTTTGCCCTAATTTAGACTCTTGAAACCAACCCTAAAGATTGTTTCAAGAAGCCCTAACCTAGAAGCAAGGAGAATTACCTCCAAGAGGAAGGCTTGTCACTTTCCTCTAAGGCTAGGGTTTAGGGTAACATCCATTAAAACCCTAAGTTTGTCCATTTTCTCTACATCAAACCCTAGTTTGAATTTTTGTAAATATTGTTGCTAGGTTAAACTTGCATTTTCATGTGTAATTTTGCATTTTCATGGTAGAATTAGGGTTAGAATTAGGTTTGCAATTTTATAAGAAAAACCCTAAAAATCAAAAAATTTAATTTTCTTCATTTTTTGGGCTCCCTAAAATTTCGGCCATAAAATCTCACCCCTAAATTCTCGCGGCCCCAAAATTTCGGCCCTAAATTCTCACGGCCCTAAAATCTCGCCCCTAAATTCTCACGGCCCTAAAATCTCAATCCTACATTATCGCGGCCCTAAATTCTCGTGGCCCCAAAATTTCGGCCCTAAATTTTCGCGGCCGTAAAATCTTGGCCCTAAATTCTCGCGGCCATAAATTCTCACAGCCCTAAAATCTCGCCCCTAAATTCTCACGACCCCAAAATTTTGGCCCTAAAATCTCACCCCTAAATTCTCGCGACCCTAAAATCTCGCCCCTAAATTCTCATGGCCCTAAATTCTCGTGACCGCCAAATTTCGGCCCTAAATTCTCGCGGCCATAAAATCTCGGCTCTAAAAACCTCGGCCCTAAATTATCGCAGCCCTAAATTCCCGTGACCCCAAAATTTCGGCCCTAAATTCTCGTGACCCCAAAATTTTGGCCCTAAATCCTCGTGGCCCTAAAATTTTGGGCATGAAATCCTCGGCCTGTGTTTTTAACCCTAAACAGACATGGAAAACTGCTAAAACTACTATACAAGCACCATCCTAACTCTCTCTATTACTCTGTGTTTGACTCCATTAGAGGCACTAATCTATGCTTTAAGGTGTTTGGAAGGAAATTGGCATCTAATTGGCAGATACATTAAAGGGCTCTCCCCTTGGGACAACATTGGATCCCAAAGAAGTTAGGAGATTGGACAAAGGTGACAGCAGTCCAAGTCTCTTATGTGATTTCCTTTCACTTGCAAGCCTACCCTGCTAGTTTGAACGGTAACACCCTACATGGAGGTACATCAGCAGTATAGGCATCATGATGGAGTAGAGGGTGAGATGCACTCTACTCAGTGGCATGAATCTAGCAGTGGATGCATGCAGACCTTACGGGGTGTTTTGCCTCGTGCATGCATGAGTTTTGCATGTACAGCTGTTAATTAAAAGATCCATGCAAAAGTGACATTTTGCATGCACTGATATTAGGTTTTTGGTAAACCTAATTGATCAAATGAGATGATATAAGGAGGCAAGAGGTACCCGAAAGAGGTTATTCAGTTGGCTTATCAGAGAGAGATCAGTCAGAGTGAGGAAGGTGTATTGTGCATGCAGAGGGCAACTTTCTGAGAGAGAAAGAGGAGCTTTGACAGTAGGGAGAGTGAGGTGATCTGAGCTGGATCAGACCTCACTTGATCAGAGGCACTTGGTTCCCAGTTACTGAGGACAGAGAAAGCTCTTTAGTGTGGTTTCTGCAGAGATTGAGGAGGGCGACTTTCAGAGGAGAGAGGGGCGCATTACCAGAGGAGAGAGGAGCTCGTTCTAGATTTGATTGACCAATTGAACAGTTGAGACTTTCGGAGTATCCTTGCCTCAATGTTTGAGGAAGGACTGTGACGATCAGAGCTCAAATATGTTGAGATCTAATTCCGTATGAGCATCTAACATCTTGAGGGAGGGCGCACTTTTCCATGCAGAGGAGGGCGCATTCATCAGATCTAGCAGTTGGCCTTCTTCTTTGGCTGAGCAGATCAGAGCAGTGATGTGAGAGAGACGGTACTGACAGATAGTTACCTGCAGACAGATCCAGATCTAGTTGACAGTTAAGGCACATTTCCTCTGTGCATGCATCAGTTGTTGCATGCAGATCTAGGGTTTTGACCCTGTCAGGTTCGGTTGTTCCTTCTGAGGTATTTTGTATGTACTCGTATTCTACTTACTTTGCTCTGGGCTCGAGATAGAAGAAAGCCTCATTGATAGTTGGTTTTCCCCGTTTGGGGTTTCCAGGGTACATCCTGAGTTGTGTGATTGTTGCGCTTTATTGTTGAAGTGTTAAGAGAACTGCAGTGTTTGTATCTTAAGTCATTATTGCATTTTTTATTTATAGAGACTCAAACCGCTTGAGTTCTCAGGGCATCCAGAGGGAGTAGTGATCTCTGGATAAATTAATATGGTATCAGAGCCCTGGTAAGGGTCAGGGAGAACAATCACACTCAGATCTGTGGAGAGGGTAACCAGATCTGTTGTTATAGAGGTTAGATCTATTAGATCTGTGACCTAGGTGGATAGATCTGAGATAGATCTATCAAATCTGTGCAAGGGGGAGGCCAGATCTATGATCAAGAGAGGTTCTTGTATCATTTTGTGTATTTTCAGTTTAGAGGTTATGGCCACTAGTTTGAGAGTAGAGGACAAGTTGGATGGGGCCTCTAACTTCAGTGCATGGAGGGCACGGATTGTGCTCTTGTTGAAAGAGAGTGAATTGTGGGATGTTGTGGAGTGCACAGCCACAAATCCAGTCACAATCCATCAAATGCAACTGCCAAAGCAGCTTACGAGAAAAAGAACATAAGAGCCCAGAGGATCCTCCTTGATGCAATCAAGGACCATGTTATCCCACGTGTCTTAGCAAAAGTAAATGTATATGAGATGTGGGATGCCTTAACCAATTTGTACCACAGTTCTAATGCAAACAGAAAGATGGTACTCAAAGAGAAACTGAGAAGCATAAAGATGGGCAAGGATGAGAGCATGTCCATATATCTTACCAAGATCACTCAAGTAAGAGATGAGTTGGGAGCTGTGGGTGAGAAGCTTGAGGATAGTGAGATGGTTCGACAAGCCCTGAATGGTGTGACTATGCCATGGGCAGTACTTGTCCAATCCATCATTTCCAGAGAGAACCTTCCCAAGTGGGATCGTCTATGGGACGATTTCACCCAAGAAGAGATCCAGAGGGGTTATATTCAGGGATCAACTTCCGCCATTCCTGAGGAGGAGGATGTGGCACTTGCAGCAAAAGGGAAACAACGGTTCAAACAAAAGAAGGATCTAAGCAAGATCAAGTGCTTTGCCCGCAATGACTATGGACATTATGCGGGACAGTGCCCGCTTGGGAAGAAGAATAAGCAGGCAAAGGATGAGCAGTTGGCAACAGAAGAGGAGGTGGATGAGTTTACCTCTAGGTTTGAGAGGGAGTTTTCACTTGCCTCATTTGTGTCAGGGCATGATAGTAGTCAGCCAGAGACCCAGGTTGATGAGAGATGGAGGGTTGACTGCATGTAGTGCAGTCACATGACCGAGATGCGAGATGCATTCCTCGTTCTTGAGCACACACCTATGTAGATGATTCGAGATGTGTAGGGTACTAATCACTTGGTCACAAGAGTGGGTAGAGTTCGTTTTCTACTTGACCTTGGAGAACTCCTGGAGGTATCAGGAGTATTGTTCATTCCAGGCCTGAGAGGGAGTATACTCTCAATGGTAACATTGGGTGTTGTCCGTTACTCAGTGGTGTTCCAGAGGGATCTAGTATTCACTTATCCAGAGGGACTTGATCCAATCTTTATGGGTCACAGGATCGACGGTGAGTACTTGGTTCGGGGACAACCCACATCTGACACATCAGGTTGGTTGAGTGCATCCTCTTCAGAGTCAGAGGGGGATAGAGAGCGAGATGCTCACAGTAGGGATGGTGCTCAGAGGAGTGAGTCCTTTCAGCAGATGGGTGAGCAAGATGCTCATGGTGTTAATGAGACACAAGGGAGTGAGTCTTTGGACTCAGAGCATGATGCTCATACAGGCACCAGTCGAAGATTGAGTTGGTATGAGATGACTAAGATGGACCTAGCTCATGAGAGAGCTGAGTCAGCTCAAAGACAGAGAGAGATCACCTACAGGGCAATAGATCCACTTGATGGCAGATTGGGTGATTGGTTACAGTAGAGATTCAGAGGGAGTCTGTATCAAAGTTCAGTGACAGAGTCAGTGGTTGATCAGGGGGCTTCTTCCGGAGCCACATTGATGGAGTTTGATCAAGGTACTACAGGTCAGAGGGCAGCAGTGACAGGCGGGACAGTTAGGCCAGTGTCAACAGTAGAGGACTTGTTGGATCTAGGCATCAGGTTGGACTTCCATCGATAAGAGGGAGTGTTAGAGATAGTGGTATCTTGGGATGTCCTCCATGATTTAGATACCTTGTGTTATGTGGTACCAGTACCAACGCACCTTCAGATGTGCCCCAAGGAGAGAGGGTCCTTTTTTTCTTGACCAGGAGGGGTGTTATCCAGCATTTTCTGAGTGGAGGCTATGGCCAGATCCTTTGGTCCCTCTCATGAAAGGTCTTGAAGCCCTAAGGTTGGTGTCCGGGGCTTCCAAGAGTGGGTCACTAGATCACATGACCCCCACCTTGTTTTATCATTCCGACGACACTTCTTTCAGCACTGAGGCTTATGTCTCTCCTCCAAGTCACCTTCCACACCCTCCTGGTCCTCTAGTACTGCAGCGCCCTCTCTCCTTGGATGTCTTTTGATGATGACGTCATCCTTCTTCCAGGCCTACATTGCTTTATTAGGGGGGCGTTGAGGGATTTTCACTACTGTTGGGGTTAGATGGGGCATGACGTCCCCCCCCCCCTTGCCACTCCAGCCTTTTGTTCAGAGTGTTTTGCTCATTTTTAGCTATTTTAGTCAATTTTGGGTAAACTCTGGGGAAAATGCCCCAAGTTACCCACAGATTTGATTATTTTATATTAATTTTGTTATAATATTAAGTTGACATTTTATAATTTCAAATTGACATTTTAAAAGGCATGTCGGCCTGAATATTTTTGTAAAGTGAGTGTGAGAAGCTATAAATAAACTTCTCCTCACTTCATTTCAACATAACAACTTATGGGATAAAATTCATTATGCTACCTCTTTTACCATAGAAGGGCCTTATGAAGTGATGTGCACCTCTTGGAGGGATGATTCTTCTTGCTCTTGGATGAAGTTGAATGCTTTCTTTGTCTTGTTAATGCTTTGTGGATGCTAGAATGGTTGGAATAACTCATGCTCAAGTAAGTCTTTTACATTTTTAAGGTTTGCTTGATGAATGGTAGGTCAATTTTGAATCTTGAATGATTGAATGGTAGCCCTAGGTCTACATTCTCTTTGAATAAGGCTTTTGCCTGCTATTCTATCCTCGTTGCATACTAAAAACGCTCCCAAGAGGAGGTTTTTACAAAGTTTGGCCTTGGAGCTCCAACTTTGCCCTAATTTAGACTCTTGAAACCAACCCTAAAGATTGTTTCAAGAAGCCCTAACCTAGAAGCAAGGAGAATTACCTCCAAGAGGAAGGCTTGTCACTTTCCTCTAAGGCTAGGGTTTAGGGTAACATCCATTAAAACCCTAAGTTTGTCCATTTTCTCTACATCAAACCCTAGTTTGAATTTTTGTAAATATTGTTGCTAGGTTAAACTTGCATTTTCATGTGTAATTTTGCATTTTCATGGTAGAATTAGGGTTAGAATTAGGTTTGCAATTTTATAACAAAAACCCTAAAAATCAAAAAATTTAATTTTCTTCATTTTTGGGGCTCCCTAAAATTTCGGCCATAAAATCTCACCCCTAAATTCTCGCGGCCCCAAAATTTCGGCCCTAAATTCTCACGGCCCTAAAATCTCGCCCCTAAATTCTCACGACCCTAAAATCTCAATCCTACATTATCGCGGCCCTAAATTCTCGTGGCCCCAAAATTTCGGCCCTAAATTTTCGCGGCCGTAAAATCTTGGCCCTAAATTCTCGCGGCCATAAATTCTCACAGCCCTAAAATCTCGCCCTAAATTCTCACGACCCCAAAATTTTGGCCCTAAAATCTCACCCCTAAATTCTCGCGACCCTAAAATCTCGCCCCTAAATTCTCATGGCCCTAAATTCTCGTGACCGCCAAATTTCGGCCCTAAATTCTCGCGGCCATAAAATCTCAGCTCTAAAAACCTCGGCCCTAAATTATCGCAGCCCTAAATTCCCGTGACCCCAAAATTTCGGCCCTAAATTCTCGTGACCCCAAAATTTTGGCCCTAAATCCTCGTGGCCCTAAAATTTTGGGCATGAAATCCTCGGCCTGTGTTTTTAACCCTAAACAGACATGGAAAACTGCTAAAACTACTATACAAGCACCATCCTAACTCTCTCTATTACTCTGTGTTTGACTCCATTAGAGGCACTAATCTATGCTTTAAGGTGTTTGGAAGGAAATTGGCATCTACTTGGCAGATACATTAAAGGGCTCTCCCCTTGGGACAACATTGGATCCCAAAGAAGTTAGGAGATTGGACAAAGGTGACAGCAGTCCAAGTCTCTTATGTGATTTCCTTTCACTTGCAAGCCTACCCTGCTAGTTTGAACGGTAACACCCTACATGGAGGTACATCAGCAGTATAGGCATCATGATGGAGTAGAGGGTGAGATGCACTCTACTCAGTGGCATGAATCTAGCAGTGGATGCATGCAGACCTTATGGGGTGTTTTGCCTCGTGCATGCATGAGTTTTGCATGTACAGCTGTTAATTAAAAGATCCATGCAAAAGTGACTTTTTGCATGCACTGATATTAGGTTTTTGGTAAACCTAATTGATCAAATGAGATGATATAAGGAGGCAAGAGGTACCCGAAAGAGGTTATTCAGTTGGCTTATCAGAGAGAGATCAGTCAGAGTGAGGAAGGTGTATTGTGCATGCAGAGGGCAACTTTCTGAGAGAGAAAGAGGAGCTTCGACAGTAGGGAGAGTGAGGTGATCTGAGCTGGATCAAACCTCACTTGATCAGAGGCACTTGGTTCCCAGTTACTGAGGACAGAGAAAGCTCTATAGTGTGGTTTCTGCAGAGATTGAGGAGGGCGACTTTCAGAGGAGAGAGGGGCGCATTACCAGAGGAGAGAGGAGCTCGTTCTAGATTTGATTGACCAATTGAGCAGCTGAGACTTTCGGAGTGTCCTTGCCTCGGTGTTTAAGGAAGGATTGTGACGATCAGAGCTTAGATCTGTTGAGATCTGATTCCGTACGAGCATCTAACATCTTGAGGGAGGGCGCACTTTTCCATGCAGAGGAGGGGCGCATTCATCAAATCTAACAGTTGGCCTTCTTTGGCTGAGCAGATCAGAGCAGTGCTGTGAGAGAGACAGTACCGATAGATAGTTACCTGTAGACAGATCCAGATCCGGTTGATAGTTAGGGCACATTTCCTCTATGCATGCATCAATTGTTGCATGCAAATCTAGGGTTTTGACCCTGTCAGGTTCTATTGTTCCTTCTGAGGTATTTTGTATGTACTTGTATTCTACTTACTTTGCTTTGGGCTCGAGATAGAAGAAAGCCCCACAAATAGTTGGTTTTCCTCGTTTGGGATTTCCAGGGTACATCCTGAGTTGTGTGATTGTTGTGCTTTATTGTTGAAGTGTTAAGAGAACTGTTGTGTTTGTATCTTAAGTCATTATTGCATTTTTTATTTATAGAGACTCAAACCGCTTGAGTTCTCAGGGCATCCAGAGGGAGTAGTGATCTCTGGTAAATTAACAGTTATTTCATTGAGGAAAAACCCAACTCACTTTACTATTTTGGACATCTTGTTGACATCTCATGATGGTTGACCCCCTTGTTAGTGGAGCACTCCCTTTAGATTGGCATCTTGGCACACTCATGGAGGATGCATAACTACCATTTGCACATTTATCTAGGTTGCCCACCTTTGAGGTTTATTTTAGTATTTTGTGGCCCTAAATGTACGGGTGGCTTTAGCTACTTCTTGCACACATTTCAAGGGTGTACCATTTCTAGGGATTATTTTATATTATTTGGTTGGTCAAGGATCTTCTTAAAGAGCACTCCCTTCACCTTGACTTAGCATTGTAACGAACCTCGTTACGACTTTAACTCACACCCAACAGTTTTTCCATGTACTGTGGAGTTTGCAAGGTGCTAGCACATGCACGTGCTCCAAAAATTTGTTTGTTTATATGGAAGGATTTTACTAGCTCTCCACTTAGAATTCTCTAACCATTGGATTATCTGCTTAATTTAATTAATTAAACATGTTTACAGTCATCTCCAATGTGCCTTAATACATCAGGCCGAAAATATCGAGTAGCGATGATGCTTCTACCCAATCTATTCCGACATTTACTTTCCGACAAACCCCTTCAAAATCAATTGTGGAAAAGAAAACAATACAAGACACTTTGGCCTCTGATTACTTCAACACTTTGGGACTTAGCCAAATTCTTAAAAACAGACTAAAGCATAGGATTTGGACCGGATAGAATCATATAGATACCTACCTTCAATCCTACAAAGATAACTTAGCCAATTTATAAGTGTATTAAACAACCAGCCATTCGGCTTCAGGTTATAACATTAAAACTTAAGCTTGCAGTCCTAAGTTTAATGTCAAGGGACAACCTAATAAGACTTTCGGTCACAGAAACCATCCAGTATGCATGCATGGAGGTAGAATAATAGTTAAAACATTATTCCCAATGATGTAATTACTTAATGCAAGAGCATTCCTGTCATGGATAGTTCACATCACTTAGACAATTCTGGAAACAATTTCACTTAACAGGATTAAACGACTTCCTATAAGAAGTGTGCATTCACAGAGGCATAAAATCCTTTAAGTACTTTTCTTTCACAATGAATTTCCATTGATGATGACAACATCAACCCCATCAAATAGTTTCATATGCATTCATCACAATATCTCATACATAAAAATGTTTATGAACTGATTATGCAGAATTTAAGTATAATGTTCAAAGTTCAACCATATACTCAACACGGGTAACAATTCAAAACCTCCAGGTATCATCAAATTCATACAAATAATAATAAAACTTATACAGAGCATTAATTACTTATCTGAATAAATGGTAACTTGAGCAACTAGCTGCATGTGAGGCACGGTCCACCCAACCGTAGGTCGCCACCCAACCGTAGGCCGCCTTGCTCATATATCTCTCAACATGGTACCACCCCCGAGCTAAGACTATGAATTCACAAAGAGAACGCTCAAGGTTATCAAGGAAAAATAAGGCAGATTACAGGGTATACCTCACCAGGTTATCTCCCGTAACTTGGCACACACCTATACCACACCAAATAATGTAAATTATTTTCCCAAGGTTCTGAACTTGGCACCAACCAGTCCCACGTCAATAATATGATTAGTTCTCCAGGTTATCGGGTTCAAAAATTAGATTGGCTCCAACCAATTCCTAACCCCAAATAGTATAGTGTCTTTCCTTAAGTTTTAGAAACTTGGCACCAACCAATTCCACAGCAAAAGGTGCAATTCCCTTCCTTGATTTCATTCCAAAAAGCAAAACAATGAAACCCACATTGTCAACCAATGCCAGGAATTCCACCAAGGAAAGTTCATACACAGTTCACCATTTCACTCGCAACATAATACGGGTTCAACATGGTAGTCAACAGCCAACAATTCCATACCCCGGATGCGGGTGACCACGTGCCCATCGCCTCGACCCTCGTGCACACGGAACAGCAGCCCATGGAACACGCCTCACGTGGCACTGGTCCCAACATGCATGTGTCGGGCCATGTGACGACGAATGCAACCCACCCGTCAGCTCACTCCAATGGACAGCACTCCTACCAGGGTGACGACGATTATTTAAGGCAGGAGGACGAGCCCCCAGATCCCAATCTCCTTCGAGCGAGTTCGGAATGATGATCACTCTCTATTGGTGTGAAGAGCCATTAATTCTTCCACCCTCATCAAGGATGACAGCCTGCAACATTTATTACCTCCATGGGAGGGAATTGGCTTGGCTCGGCTCTTTAAAGCCATCTGTCGACATGCATTCCAGTTTCACTGCTGCGTTCTGGTTATTCCCTGTTGCCTCCTCTGTTGCGTTCTAGTTATTCCCTGTGGCCTCCTCTGTTGCCCTCGTTTCCATGACGCCACGCAACAGAGGCACCTCTCGTCGCGGCAGTGGTAGAAAAAGCTCTAGTAGATGGCCTAAGGTAGCTATGGACTCGTCCGCAATGGATGGATATGCTGAGAGCATCTCTGCGCGGACCCGCAGTCTAATTGATGGGTGGGAAGCTCGTAGGGTGGCAACTCTTCTAGCCTCGGGCAGTAACGAAGGCGCCATCAATCACTATTGGCTGTTGAAAAACATGATGAGTACCCTGGTAGAAGAAATGGAGGCAAGCTGGAAAGCTAGCACCAGCATTGTGAGGAATATCAATTCCAGCCTGAAAGAGGCCTCTGATCACTCAAACACCCTGGACGCCAACATGACCTGGGATATCTTCTCCTTGGGCGACAATTATGACCAGGCAATGCCAAAGAACAATGCGGATGCTGCTGCACCAGAAGCTCCAAAAGAAGGGTCTGCAAAGAAAAAATCCACGGTCAGAAAAGACAAGGGTACTGCTCCTGCAACACTCACCAACGACACCGCTCATGAAGGTCTGGGTGCTCCAGGTTCTCCTTCCCCTACTCTCCCCCCTCCGGGGACCTTTGAAGACTTCTATGCTGCCTGTCCCATCCTTGAGGAGGAACCAGACGCACAGCCTGCAAATCGTTAGATGGGCTATCATTGCTCTATGTTATCTCTGTGATTTTCAGCTTTTTTGTTTTAATTTTCTGTATGGTTTAATCTACAGCACTCCCATACAGCATGTAATTTTTTTTTGGAACAAGTCCTAGTTTTTTTATGGGCAGACCTTGCCCAGGGGGTCTTTATTTTGTATAATGACAGTTATTTCAGTATTTTTGAGCGACTGGGATGGTGGCTTCATCATCTGAGGCCTCCCAGTCTGCTACAGACGCTTTGGCTCTATATGTATTTTCTGCCATCTTTTTCGGCTCTGTTAATTAATTTTCTGTCTGCAACTTAAAAAAAAAAACACCCAACAATTCCATAAATCAACTTCAGATTCCATAATAATATCAATTTACGGTCTCAAAGCTCACACCCCCAACTAGACAGTGCGATTCGTTCACCAACACAGTAGACCATCGATAATTCTCCCCTAACTTGGGGTGAGAGTCTCCAACTGAGCATGAGAAACTCGAGCTCTTCTTGCATGCATTCTTTTAGTTGCATGACCAATTTTTCCCATGTGGTCTTCCCCAAAAGACTCACGTCCCTTCCCATGCACTAATTAGTAATTCCCCATTAGCACATATTAAGCATTAAGGCAATCAAAAAGGTATTAAGGATTAAAATATAATTAAAGCCCTTTTAGGATTAAGGTCAAGATAGGATCATGTTATAATCCCCCCTTTTAAGCTAACTGCAGCCCCCCTTTCCTTCTCACTGGTGAATTCATAGGTCCCCATTCTCTTCAGAGTTTTCCTCAACCACAACCAGTTGTATTTTATATTAATAATTTGCAAAATACAAATTGTTCAACCTGCAGGCCTTTCATCATTTAGATTTACATCATTACATCAGAGGTTCAAAACAGGGGTGTTACAGGCATATATTCATATTTTATTGGAAGTGGTTATGGAAGGGGAATCAGTGAAGGGCGTTCCAAAGGAAAGAGAAGACATGTGTCAAAGAGGAGCTTGCTTGCATGGCCAAAGAGGCTTAATCCAAGGAGACATTTTGCTTAGGAGGATGAAAAGTGGCATTAAGCATTCACTCAAGGAAATGGTCTTGCATATTTTATTATTTTTGGAGTGGCTTGCCTTAAAAGGCTCATAATGTAATATTTTAATTGTTTTTCTCAGAGAAAATAATTGACCTAGAAACCACTAAATATTTATTTTATTTGTAAGAGAGATTAAGCTAGATCTCTATAAAAAGAGAAGCTCTCTCTATTATGGAGCATGGTAGGATTAATGGCAGATCTGTTATGAGCTTAGTTGAAGATCTAAATGGGAGAATGCAAATTTAAGGGTTTCCTTTGTAATGTAAGGTTCATCATTTCATCCATTTTGCTAGAAATTCATCAAAATTTAGATGCAAAAAGGGCTTCATATTAGGGAAAACTCTATCATTGGAAGAAGAGCTTTGGTTGAGGTGATTCCTATCCATTTCCCTTGCTGATTTTTACTATTAATTTAGACCATTCGTTGTTGTCATTTCAATAGAAGGTAGAGCAGATTTCTAGTTTGTAGTACAACCACCCCTTTGTTGTCATGCACGTTTATCAAGGAGCACCTTTGTAAGGGTCCTCTAGCCAATTTCCTGTAATTTGGAAATAGAATTCATAGGTTGATTTTTAGCATATTGTAAAAGCATTATCATACCATCTCCATTCATAATTTCTAACCCTCCAAAGGTTGCCTCTTGGCTCCATTTGACCTAATTCGACAAGCACTAGACTCAGTACTCCATCAAATTCTATTTCTAAAGTTTAAATCACATTGTACTTGGGGAAACCCCTTTTGTGCCAAAGGAGAGCCAACTTAAAGTGAGAGAGGTAATTGTTGTGATGATAATGGACAAACCCTCTTAGTTCCCCTAAGGTTGCACTTGTGTTTTAGGGTTACCGCTTAAAGAGAAGGTTTGGGAGGTAACACAATCCAATCCAATAATCATTGGGCTAGTGGCATCATTGCCCAATTCCACCTACCTGCCATCCCCTTGCTATGGAAGTCTGTTGAATGCCTTCTTGTTAAACACCATGTGTTTGGATGCTCCACTATCCACATACCACCTCCACTAGAAACAATGTTAGTGGAAAGGCATGATACCATGGAGACAATTATCTCAAGTCTAGATGTTAAAAGTTAAAACATCCACACCAACTAAATTTTTTGCACTCCTTGCAAACACCTATTGTTGTTTCCTGGATTTCTTCCCCTCAAGACATTGAGATGCACAGTGGGCAATCTTGTGGCACTTGAAACACTTTATGTGAATCAAGTCTTTCACCCCTTGGTCCAAATAACCTAATCCTTTCTCCTTGCCCTTCTGACCCCTTCTAGGTACTCGTTACCTCCTCTCCTCATCTTCTTGATGAGGGCTAGATTCTGACTCTCCTCGACACTAGCTATAACAATCTTCAGTTTGGACTCCTCCTAGAAGAAATCATCCCAAAGTTTCTCCAAAGTGGGAAGTTTCTCATGGGTATAGACTCCTTGAATGTAATGTACTTGGTCACCCCTTTAACACTTTCAAGATGACGAGGTATTCCATTTAAAAACATTAATTCAAATTTTACATTGACTTTCCATAAAATTATTTTTTAACAGCGGAAGTAAATAGCAATAATTTAAACTAAAATTCCCCATTCAAAGACATGCAAGCATTCCTATCATGAATGCATCCATACAATGCCCATTAATTCTGTACACACAAACATTTCCATAAACAATGAATTAAAGAAATTCATAACAGGAATTATAGCCATGGCATTCATTCACAATGAGAAACTTATCATTTAAGTTCTTCGATCTAACTATAGAAGAAGGACGTTCCTCCCAAACATAAGCACTCTGCCACACTAGTGCTTTCTATGATAGAGGCCACCCCCGAGCTAGGACTATCAATCCATAGCGGGTGAAGTTTCCCAAGTCTTCTACTCAATCCAAAATTCATCCTACACAACACAAGAAATGGCCAAAAGACAGACACAAATCCAATGCCAAGGCCACTCATCAACTAATCCAATTCCTAACACTTCTCCCCCATAAGCCTGCACAACAAAAGGAGTGATATCCCCTTCTCTGTAATCAGTCCGTTGAGCTATCCCAATTCCCTTCTAGTGCTCTAGCACAAGCCAACCAAGGAATCTTCGTGTTGGGAAATATCTAGAGCCAAACCACCCTCTACAGTTGTCCCAATCCACTAGCACTTATCCTCCATTAGCCTGCACAACACATGGAATGGAGCCCCCTTCTCTGCATGCAATCCCTCGAGTTGTCCCCTTTCCCTTCTAGTGCTCCAACACAGGCCGACCAGGGAGTCTCCTTGCTAGGACTCTTGAGACCTCATCTCTAGACCAAGTTTTCTCTCACGGGCACCATCCAAGATGGTTAGCTTGATAACTAGCATGACAACATCCAAGATGGTTATCTTGATAACTAGCATGACAACATCCAAGATGGTTATCTTGATAACTAGCATGACAAAATCCATGCTAGAATGTTAGAATGAATCCCCTTCTAAGCTTAATTCCTACATTACATATGCATGGCTATAACTTGCCATGTGACATTCAAGAGGAGCCCACTTTCCCTTCTTAATCCTAACTTAGGATAATAATAAAGTTAAGTCTAATTAAGCCACTCTCATAAACATGCTTTAGGAACCTTAGGATAAATCACCTTCTAAGGTTTTCAAAAATGGATAATGACTTAGATTAATAAGTCACATATCCAGTGCCAAATCCACTCATCAACTATTCCAATTCCTAGCACTTATCCCCCATCAACCTACACAACACAAGAAATGGGATCCCCTTCTCTATAACTAGTCCCTTGGGTTATCCCAATTCCCTTCCATATCTCCAGCACAAGCCAGCTAAGAAATCTTCATGCTGGGAAATATTTAGATCCAAACCCCCCTCTACAGTCGTCCCAATCCACTAGCACTCATCCCCCATCAACCTACACAACACAAGAAATGAGACCCCCTTCTCTACATGCAATCCCTCAAGTTGTCCCCATTCCCTTCCAGTGCTCCAGCACATGCTTGCCAAGGAGTCTCCGTGCTGGGACTCCAAGGACCTCAGCTGTTGGCCAAGTTTTCTCTCACATGCACCAGAGTGACAGACCCCATGCTAGAATATTAGAATGAATCCCCCTCTAAGCTTAATTCCTACATTATATATGCATGGCTATAACTTGCCATGTGGCACTCAAGAGGAGCCCACTTTCCCCTCCTAATCCCAACTTAGGATAATAATAAAGCTAAACTAATTAAGCCACTCTCATAAACATGCTTGAGGAACCTTAGGATAAAATCACCTTCTAAGGTTTTCAAAAATGGATAATTACTTAGATTAATAAGTCACTAGGGTCATCTCCCCCTTAGACCCCCTTTCACTTCCCACACTTGCGGAATCATAACACCCCATCTCTTCTTTGTCCTTCATATGAAATCGTTAGGGAATTTATATTAAATATCATTGTACATCATTACAATGCATTTGGTCATCCTAGACCATTTATATCTTGCTTCTAGCCATTTCATTGTTCTATAAATAATTACATCGTGAAGTAAAAAACAGAGTGTTATAACGAACAAATGAATCCCAAGACGAGGAGAATTGATTTAAAGCAATGGGCACCAACTTCTCATTCTCTACCTTCACCTCGATAGCAACGAGCTGATCTCAAAGTTGGGTGATCTTCATAAATGGCCACCAAGTCTTATCACTAATGCATGTGGCAGTGAACTTGTTCAGCACAATCTTGAGGCTAATATCCACACTCTGATACAGACTAACTAAGAAATCATACATCTCCTTAGTTGTCTTTCCAACAATGTGAGGGATCCAGTGGTCCTTCATGGAATCAAGGATGATTTGCTTCATCTTGGCCTGATTTTTAGGAGCTGTTACCTTCTTATCCATATAAACTCCAACCTCCTTAGGATCTGTTACCTTCTAAGTTCTTACCCACATAGCTCCAGAGATCAACCTCCTCCAGTAGAATCTGCAATCTGCACTTCCATGGTGTGAAGTTGGAAGCACCCTCTAGGCAGTCCCACTCTATCACACCAAGACTGGTCATACCTGCAGCACCTAGAACACACTAAAACCAAACAAATCGGAAGAAAAAAAACATAGATCTGCAACCTATCGCAGGTGTGGATCACCTATCACAGGCCAAAACAACCTTCCATTTACTAGAAGATCCCAGGCATCAAACCAAACAAGCTATAACAGGTCTTGGTGCCTCTCACAAGCATAGATCAGCTTCAATCTCTGAAGACAGGGCATCACACCCGCTGAAATTGAAAACTCTCTATCACAGACACCAACCTTCTGTATACCCAGATTCTTGAAAAAGTCTCAAATCTGTCACTCTAATACCGAGTTAAATTTTCAGAACATGGTATGCTGACTCTGCACTTAGAAAAATTAACCTAACAGCTAGGAAACAAAAAAACTAAACTTCAATCAAAACTATAGATTTCGAGTATGTTAAACTATAAACACATCACTCTAGAATAAGTATGAACAACAAGTACACACAGGCCTGAACTCTCAATAATGCATCATTGTTTTATTTATTGAAAAACAGGAAATACAATGCAACTAACTTGACTCCTAAACACACTCAGTCACTGAATGATTAACCACCTCCACCCTTCCTTTCTTTTATAGAAGAAGATAAGCTAGGATTTACAAAATAAAGTCATCCCATGCACAACACCTAACTTAGAGTTGGTAATCCTAACAATAAATCTGCCTCGGATAAAGCACATAACCTGCATGAGAGAGGCTGCCCAGAATAAAGTGCCTCCTACTTCGGAAAATGTGCCCTACTTTAAATCTGGAACACATCTTTATTATGCACTTTTCCTAAAGATAGGCCTAAAACAGAACTGAGAAAAGCACTTCTAACTAAGAAAAGCCAGCATCTAAATTAAACAAGAAAGCATGCTAAATATGGTTCTAAGTCTGGAAAACATTTTTAACTTAAGAAAAGCATGCATGCATAAAGCAGGCATAAGATGCCTATAGCTGATGCACCTCATTTAAGGCTGCCGCACCCTCACACACAAACTGCAATCTGCTGCATGGATCCAAAGACTGTAACGATCTGCTGAACGTTCAGTCTGTACAGATCTGCTGAACTGAAGTACTGCTGAAGGAAAAATTTCTTCAGAACAACAGGTGAACTTTACCATCACTACTGCACAGTGCACCATGTTGATGCGAATCTTGACTGCGCCTTCAACCTACCTGCACACACACCAAGACTGCTGCGCTACTGAAGGATAAACACCTTCAGAGCAACACAGGTAAAAGTCTAATACTTTGTTCAGCCAAAGGGTCATGTATCTGCATCCATCTTCACAACATAGGGTCCAAGCATTGAAGTAGATATTATTATTATATATTCCACCACACTAGAAAAGCACTTTGCCTCCAGCTCATTATTTTAGGATTTCCATACTACCGTGGTTTCTAAATATAGAAAAAGATGTGAATTAAAGAAAAGCTTGAATCATGAATAAATAAACAAAATTCAGTCAACATAATCTCAGCAGGCAACTCTATACATGGATTTGAGTATCAAAATTAGCCACTGGTGTTAAAAAGTTATGCATATTCTAAACTCTTCAAAGAACTCAATGTTTAACTGTAGAATATCTAGCATCAATCCATCTATTCATCACATATAAGAGGAATCCACAATGGCACAGGATGTACTAGCAATTATCTACTATTCATAATTTTCAGAGCTGCAACTTATTAAGTGCCCAGAGGGAATTTTGAGTGAGCACAATTTCCCATCATCGTCACTGGCATCCTCACACACACTAAGCTTAAGAGATGCATATTGTTGGTCTAAAATCCAGTTGCTCATAAGAATCGTATGGTGACCTTTTACCAGACCATGCCCATCGTCTAAGAAAATAACCGAGGATGACAATGTTAAATTCATAATTTTCGGCAGTGCAACATCTTAACGAACAGGGAAAGGACTATCTTATACAAATAGGCCATAGGAAAGTGAAAGCCCTTTGCCTGTCACTAGTCTCATCTTACTTCTGAATTTCATAAACTTTTGAAATGAATCACAATCCTTCATCATAATTATACATCATAATTCAAGACTGTCAATACTCAAAAAAACTGACAGCTCATACCTTATGCGTAACAGAGCTGCTGAAATCGTATGAAGAATGATTCACAAGTCTGAGATGCGAAAAAACTCGATGTGCAAACTGTGCTAAGAGCCAATGCCCGACCTGAAATATGTGTAGGCCAGTCAAATACATTTCTCCACACACACACACAATGAATTAATATCGGATCTATTTTATGCATACGAGTTTTTCCAAATGCAAACAGTAAGTACACGTTGGACAATAAAGAGCTTCCTGGAAAATTCCAGCACCACAAAGTTTTAGTCGAAGCTTCTCAGTGGAAGCACATCGCAACCTTTCTATTTATCATTCCGTATAAGGAATCATAAAAACTAAAAACCAAAGGTCCAGACCTCTAATTAGTGATAATTGGAAGCCAAATACACACAACGATCATTGCAATGAAAATGAAAGCTAAACTGCGCCCGCGTATTGTTATACCGTTGCAAATTCACAACATAAAAGTGAAGAAAAGAAGGGGAAAGCAAACCGAAGTAAAGTTCTTGTATGGAAAGTTCCTATTAGGTAGAATGACCAGTTAATTGGAACGAAACAAAATAACCAGACACATGGCAGAGAAAAACGCGTTAAAATTGACGCGATACGCGTCCTTGGATTCTAAGGCTAAGGCGAATTCCTAGAACTTTCCGTTTGCAGGAATAAAATTTATGATGAGAACCGGAGACTTTTGCAGTGATGTAAGTGCTTTGAATATTCGTTTAGGTCGAATTTTTGAGAAATTTCGAGGAAATCAAAAGTGTAAGAATGAAATTTTGAGATTAACACGCTGTATTCCCCTGAACTTGCTCCAAACGAATATTTCGCTAAATACTAAGAAAAGATACACCGATGAAATGACATAGAAACCAAAAATTATCAAAATATAGTCCGATTGGGGATGCTGAAGCTCTTAAGAGCAAATTTCTAAGTAAGTTATTGATTTCGGTCAAAATACGCACAGCACGAACATTTTCCTTAAAGCAGAAGACGAGAATTACCTGATTTGATACGGCTAATCACTGGAACAGTCAGAATTGAATGGAAGAATGCATTCCACGCTTTACCTTAAAGCAAGCGGATTGTGTACCATGCCAGCTATGTTCTGGCAGAGTCCCCCGGTTTCGAAACACGGTGTGCAGGATGCGTTTTCTAAAATTAAAAAAAAATTATAAAATATATAATAATTAGATTATTCTTTTTTTAAAATGGTGGTTCACCGTTGGTTAAGTGTTAGTCGATCTCGAGAATGCCAACACTTGTTATTCTAAGTAGAGAATAAAACTATGACCAGAAATACAATCATAATAAATAGACTATTCCTATTTAATATATATTTATCCTATTCGTGTGATAACTGCACTCAAATCGCCCGTACTGGCGACGGAAAATTTTCCGGCGAAGCACAGTTTCACTTCTTCTCATTATTTTTTTGGAATTTTAATGATCTGGTTCATCTTAAAATGGGCCAAAACTCCTAGAAACACATTTCCGCAGTAAATAGAGTGGAACTACAATTTTACCAATTTTTATAACAAGATTTAGGGAACAAATCCCCTGAAAAGTGAGGAGATTTGAGTGCCAATTATCCCACACCATCATATTCCATATAACTTGAGATTTTGTGTATATAAACTCTAAAATTTGACTCCTATACAATATTAGTTTTTTCTTATTTCCTTATGTTGGGTGAAATGTTAAAAAGGTTCCATCGCCAAATTTAATGTTATGGAAAATGTTAAGAAGGTTTCCATCGACCCTTTCTTCGGTGATGGAATACATATGCTAATGATAATGACTTCTCTTTATAATGATCTTTTATTTTAATTTTTTTAAAGGATAAATAGTTGGTATTAAAATAAGTTACTCAAAAAATATATGAATGATAATGATATAGGTATGAATGATAATGATATAGGCTTTGTGATGGGGTACAATGGCATTTTATGGTGGTTAAGTCTTCATACGTTCTAGGGTCCAATATGAAAGGCTTGTTGCTATCCTTAATTCCAAAGCAGAATAATAAGGTAGAGGTCAATCTCTACCGATTGAAAAAAAATGATAATGATTTTTTATTTTAAGTTTTTTTAAAGGATACACTATTGTTATTAGAATAAATTAAGAGAAAGACATTTATTTTTTTAAGAAAATGGTAAAATCCATCATAACTCTTAGTAATGAGGATAACTATCATTTGTTGTTATTTAAGGAAAATCGCACCACTTGAAATGACATGCTAGTGGTCCATAAGGGGGCATTATCCAAATACCTTTGGATCTTGGGTCATTAGGGGCATTAGCAAAATATCTTTAGATCTTGGGCCACTAACATGTTTCTTTATGTCTGAAAGTTGTGCTAGTGGTCCATAAGGGAGCATTAGCCAAATACCTTTGGATCTTGGACCATTAACATGAGTCTTTATGTTTGAAAACCACGCCACATGAAATGACCTGTACTTTCACTCCGCAAAATGCTTGTAGATCTTTGGTAATTAACATGTTTCTTTAAGTACAAGGAAGATGAGCTCTTAGCCAATGAGAAACAATTTTAGATCTAACTACATGACCAAAAAAGTGATTATAGTATTCCAAAATACTTATTATACTGTGTTCTCCATCATCTATTAGGTGAAACATTAAATCTGTGTATAAAAGTATAAATATAAATTTTATATAAATCACGTCGCTTGAAATGGCTTGTTGTTGGTCCATAAGGGGGCATTAGCCAAATACCTTTAGATCTTGGGCCATTAGGGGTATTAGCCAAATACCTTTGGATCTTAGACCATTAACATGTTTCTTTATGTCTAAAAACTATGTTAGTGGTCCATAAGGGGGCATTAACCAAATACCTTTCGATCTTGGGCCATTATGGGCATTACCCAAATACC
The DNA here is from genome assembly GCA_027924585.1 of Larix kaempferi. NCBI lineage: Eukaryota > Viridiplantae > Streptophyta > Pinopsida > Pinales > Pinaceae > Larix > Larix kaempferi. The sequence continues at coordinate 2,345,481 of BSBM01000590.1, forward strand.
TTTGGATCTTGGGACATTAACATGTTTCTTTATGTCTGAAAATCGTGTTAGTGGTCCATAAAGGGGCATTAGCCAAATACCTTTGGATTTGGGGCCATTAACATGTTTCTTTATGTTCGAAAACCATGCCACGTGAAATGATCTAGACTTCCACTCCGTCAAATGCCTTTAGATCTTTGGTAATTAAAATGTTTCTTTAAGTACAAGGAAGATGAGCTCAATTTTCTTCACATCTTCAGGAACAACAACCAGAAAGCAAACAACATGGCCAATATAGGTGTTGGTTTGGATTGTGGATTATCGACCAACAATGGTCAAAACCTTGACATCAATTGGGTCCCTTAACCCCCCCTTCCAGGTTTGCTAATGAAATCCAAGAATGCACTAATTAAGAGTTATACCCTGGCTTGGGATAACTATTCCTACAATCCTATAAACTATAGTCCCAATTCAAATTTGAATTTGAGTTATGGCAAGATCTCCTTGGGATCCTTCTCTCCTCCTCGATCCCTGCCCGCGTCCTCTCGACACCCTTGGAGGCCTCCACCTGTTGACTCCACCTGTCTCGCATGCGGGAAGTTATTGAGACCATGTTCCGAGGAACCTTTAGCATATAACTCGCTCGAGGGTGATATCCCCGACATTCTGCAAGATTCCTTCCACGCTAAGAGCTGGGTTTGTATTGTCAGGTTTATCATGGAGGATGATAATCACAACGTTGGTCTGAACCTCCCTGTGTTGCAGTGTCTTCGATGCAGGAAACATCTCCAGGTCCATTCGAGGGGGGTTGGTCTGAAAACATATCTCTCATCTCTCGACGTGGTGTAGGGGCATAACAATGGTGGTTATGCACAGCAAGTTGTTCGTGGTCACTCCAAAATTGATGAGCCGGGCAGTGGCAGGAATTGGGATGCTCTCGACGTGGTGCAGGGGCAGAACAATGGTGGTTTTGCGCAGCATGCTGTTCATGGTCACTCCAAAATAGACGAGTCGGGCAGTGGCAGGAATTGGACGCATCCAGCAGGTGATAGCGGTGGTTTCATTAATTTGGGGTCTCCTCATGGGCTCGACAGTCTGACCTCTGAGGTCCATTCGCATTTGCAGGAGCTGGAAACACAAGTTCATTGGCTCAAAGGTGAGAACTCAGACCTTAAAAAAGCCATATCTCACATTTTCACAGTTGTTCAGATCACGAACTCTGAAGTTCACAGCAACAACAGTAAGTTGAAGGAGTATTTTGACATGCTTGATGGAAAACTTGAGAACGGTTTCCCCTGTTCGGTGGATTTGAGCACCCAAATTAGGTCCCTGCATAGCAGTCTCAGAATTGTTGAAGCAAAGATCAATGGCATGAGGTCTAATATTAGGAACAACTCCACTATCTTCCATGGCATCACTGATGATAACGTCGGAGCTGCGGCTGGGAACAAGGAGAAGAACGCCCACAAGTAACATGTCAACTGTTGAACTCTCTGTTAGCTCGTCTATGTATTTATAGAACTTTTATGCTATGTCTCTTTTTTTGCTAAGGCTTGTAGAAGCTGAGGATCAGCTAGTCCAATGTTTCTCTTGACGTTATGTATTTCCCCTGTAGTTTTCTTCTAGGAAAGTTTGTAAGAATTTTCAGCTGTCGCAGAATAGGGTATATGTATGACCTTCAAAGACTGGAGTGTGATGAGCTAGCCATGACAGCTCTCCATTTTTGGGATCAGTCTTCCCATCTTTTTTGTAATATCGTCTCTTTTTTTATATAAAAGCTCGTTACCCATTGTTGTAAAAAAAAAAAAAAAAATTCTCATTAAAAATAAAAACGAGCATAGATCCATCTTAAAGCCGTATCTATTAAGCATCGAGAGGAATCCAATTTCTTGAGGTGTATTTCTTTTTTTAAATTTAAACTCGAGAAATTTGATCTCTCTTGATTGATAGATCTGGGTTTAAGTTTTAAGTTTTTATTTTATAAACAAACATCTATTTTTTAATTACTTTTCATAATATTTTATTTTATGAACCAACATGGATTTTTTTTAAATACTTTCCATATTTTCTTTTTATGAACGGACATGATTTTTTTAATTATTTCGTTAGTAACAAACATTACATCACAAACCTTACAACATCTCCCCCATACTTTACTTTACTTCTTTTTTCTTTACTTTACTTTACTTTACTTTACTTACTTATTTTTACGCGCAATCACTTTTTACGTTTTATTAGATATAACGCTACATTTTTACGTTTTATTAGATGTAAAGCTACATCACACACGTTAGAAGATCTCCCCCATACTGGGTTGTAAGCACCTCGTTTACACTCGGTGCAATAAAATGCAAGTGATGTCGGCTTATACATAAAAATTAAATTATATTGATTCCATTTTAAACCTACATATATCAAGGACCCAGAGGAATAAAACATCTTAAGCTATAAAAAAAATTAATGTGTAAAAATTTAAGATAAATAATAGTAATAATAATAATTATAATAATACACCTCAAGAAATTGGATCTCTCTCGATACTTAATAGATCTGAATTTAAGATTTCACATATAAAAAAACATAGTATATTCATTTTTTTCAAAAGTTCAATTTTAAATCTTATCACTTTGGATTTCTATTAATTTTAAAATTGTAATTATTTATGTTGTTTAATTTTAATTTTTTATCTAAATTTAAATGTTCATAATAAATATCATTTTCTAAATTTTTACTTCTTTTTTATTTAATAAATGAATTTGTAATAATTAAAAACTCTAATAACATAAGATGCCATGCTTTTTATTAATTAATCTAAAAATCTGTATTTTTTTATTTAAATTATTTTATTTATATAGCATCTCTATCCCCCATAAAAAAGAAAAAGGGAAACTTCGTCATCATTTTTATATTTTTTTAATAGCACACTCCACCAAAAGTGTGATAAGTTTTTTACCTAAACTCTTGGTTTAAGTGCCTTTACTCTCTTTCTCTCCCTTTCCCTTTCTCGTGGGACTCTTCATTGCATCCTATCATCCTTTGAATGTGTTATTTTTCATTTTTCTCTTTCTTTAAAATTCTTATTACATCTTATCATCTATTGAATTTGTTATTTTTATATATTGAATTTGTTAGGTTATATTTCCTTTTCTTAGATTCTTTATTACATCTTATCATATATTGAATTTGAATAACCCTATGAATGTGTTATTTTTCATTTTTCTCTTTCTTTAAGATTCTTATTACATCTTATCATCTATTGAATTTGTTATTTTTATATATTGAATTTGTTAGGTTATATTTCCTTTTCTTAGATTCTTTATTGCATCTTATCATATATTGAATTTGAATAACCCTATATATCCTTGATTTGAATATAATGTTTTTACAATCTAAACTTTAATGGTTGATTACGTCTAAAACCTTTAATGTCACATTAATTTTGTTTTCCTAATGCATTGTTCGAGTTAATTTCTACTTAAATCTAGAGGATGTGAGTATACCCTTCTCTTCTTGGTTTGTATTAGTCTTTTGTTTTCTTTCAAGGTAACATATTAGTCTTTTGTTTTCTTTCAAGGTAACATATTAGTCTTTTGTTTTCTTTCAAGTTTCAAGGTAACATATATGGGGAAATCTTTTAGGAAATTCTCCTCATTTACATGATAATATCCAAAATAGACACAAGATTTTTTAAGTTACAAGACTAGGTCCAACAACTTATGAAGAGGTTATATATAATTTATTAATAATCCGTTCACTAAGATTAAACATGTTCCAAAGTAGGATTTAAACCCAAGTGGAGATGGTAACAACTTTTCCTCTTTTTTCTACTTGAAAATATGCAAACACCTGCTATTCCGAAGAATCAAGGTATGACCAAATTACATAATCAACTCAATCATTACATAGGGGCTCAACAAGAGCATTATGTCACTTACAAGAATCCCACCTGGGTGGGGAGAGTAACAATCATTCCTCCCAACCACCCACCTTACAACCACTTAACTACACCCAATTGAGATGCTTGTAAACTCTTCGTAATATTCCCCAATATATTTTTTAATTGCCTAAAAAATCACATTGCCTCAAAATAAGAGAATGAGAATCTACATTATTACATAAATTAAAGTTGAGAAGATGGACATTAAAATTAAGTTAATAAAAATCATAGTTTTACAACAAAAACTTACCTTACACTTTAAAATTTTATAGTTAAAAAACTTTCACAACAAAAACTTATCTTACACTTTAAAATTTTACAGTTGAAAAACTTTTACAACAAAAACTTACCTTACACTTTAAAATTTTACACTCCCAGAACTTTTACAACAAAACTTACCTTACACTTTAAAATCTAGTAAAAATTGATTAATTCTTAAAAAATGTAGATGTTGTGCAAAATCTATTAAATCTCAATAAACTCTTTAAACATTTTAAGATGAATATGTAACCTAAGAATGTACTCAACTTCCTCCACATTATAAATACTCAAGTGCTAAGCACGTAGTTTTTTTTCAAGCAGAAAAAAACGGATATATCTGTTATTTAAAAAAGAGAATCAAGATATACAATGTATAATGGGTTGATCATATATCAAGGAAAAAAACGTAGCATATCGTTAGTCCTGTAGATCGTCTGAGAATCTAACATTCACCAAGATCATTTATAAGACTAATACAATGCCCATAAAATCACTATTTTGTTGAGCCGTCAACGACAAGTAACAAAAATGAACTACCACATACTACAAGTTCTCATATAATGCAATACTAAATATAGCCAATAAAGACATGAACATGAGCCAAAGATCATGTAAGCAATAGATTACAAAAAAATAGAGACATTGTATATGAACATAACAAACCATTACTGCTAAAGCACATATTAAAATAAAACATAGGTAAGTCTCGATCCCCCAACAAAGACCAAGACCAAAAAGGATCAAGGAGAAAGGAAGCCATCCCCGGGTGCTTCAAGCCCCCCGGCTACATATGAAGAAACGAAATAAACATAAACAATGATTTCATTTCAGCAAATAAACAACAAATAGCCACCATGAAGAAAACATGAGTCTAGAAACCATTGAAAGACTGGCACCAGAAAAACTGTGATCTGGGAAATCAAAAAACATGGAACGATGCTCTACACACTAGTACCCATCTGAAATCTCTTCAAAGGATAAAGTTCCCGCCTCCAACCCTAGCGCTTCCTTGGATAGGGCATCCACCACACTTTTGAATTCATGGAATATTGTTAAGAATTGATAGATTTTGGAAAGTGTCTCTCAAGTGAAAAATAGATTATGTTAAGCACATAGTAGCAATATTTGAGTACGGAAACAAATAGGTAAAGAAAAATTATAGTAAGTAGACATCTCATAAATACAAAAACATGCATTATTTAAATTTTAGAAAATTTAAAAATATATGTGCTATTTAATATAAAGATCCCAACCATCTTAATTATGGATCTATCATGGGCGGATAGGGATCAAATCCCTCGAGGTTCAAACCTTTTTTAGAGTGCGAAAACTTGAGGAACAGTTTACACCTTGAGGGATAAAAATTCTATAATATCCATATCAAGTAATTAAATGGGCATAGACAAACTTGCACCAGTTGAAAACAACAATATCAATTAGTATCCAAGTTTCATTAAGAATCTTTAGAGAAAGAAATATCAAAGTTTCTTTTCTTTACTTTTAATCAATTGGAATATATATCTCTTTATTTTGAGCAATAGGTTAGAGCCAACATTGTAAATTTTCTACTTAATATATTAAAATGTTATGTTGAGCACTAATTACACTTCACCATGTGAAAATATTTTTTTTTCCTTGGTAAAAAAGCATAATTTTATTATATGTAATAAAACTACATTCTTCAGGTGTGCTAATACCACTTTCCAGGTTTCTTCTATTAATTCCCTTCTAAGAAATATGTTCTCCTTTTACCTCCTATTACATATTCAAAAAATTCCATCCCAAACTTTTAAGTGTATACAAAAAGCAGAAATTTTCGGTCTAGTCTTAAATTCCATTACAAAAATGATGCCTTATTAGACAAAAAACAAGATTCAATATACCCTTAGTGCAGGGCATAAGATCCTTAATATGTGAGTGGCCCCTATTGAAGTCTGGTGGGATCTTATCTTTCATGCAGTTGTGCTGAGTCAAAGTTCTTCATGAAAAGGGGGGTTGACAATATTATGATGTAACTCCATCTTTTTCCTTCACAATGTGCCACTGTACCCTTTGGAGCTAAAGACCTCCCTTTGAGAGCTCATCTGCAATGTTATTATTTCCCTATAAATGTATTCCAAAGAGATTAGTATAAAGAGAGTTGATCCTCCAAACCTCCTCCAAGAGGGCGAGTAACAATAAATTTTGACATGTTTGTTCCTTTTCTACCCACCGGATTACATTTAATGAATCCTCAAATACCTGCAAATCCTCAATTCCTTTCTCCAATACCAATAATATAAGAAGTTTTAGAGACATTACCTCAGAGTAATTGTTTGTCTTAGGACCTTAATACTTCGTTGATAACTAGCACACCACCTACCCCACCAATAATTGGATCTCCTTGGGCTGCTCCATTGAAATAAGCTCATGGTATGGTTCTGTCAATAGTTTCTAGTGTCACTTGTCTTACTCTTTTTGTCGGCTTCTTTTGTGGAAAAAAATCTCAAGATGCTTAAACTTTGTGAGGTAGAGAGTGAGGGCCTAGTGTATTTCTCTTCAAACAAGGATTTATTGCGGGCAAGCCAGACTCCTCAGGCAATAAGAAGGGGCAATGCTTTGTAATATTGAACCAGATCGTTGTTGCACCATTTCCTCATTCATTCTTTGTTGCTTGTCCCCATCAAGTGTTAGTAATACCTGTAAGAGTGGAAATTTTATTCCAAACCTGAATCCTAAAGCAGCAGTTCATAATGAGATGAACATTTGTTTCCTCACTCAGCCAAAGTGGGCATCTGCCCGACACATGGAAAGATCTCTTCTACAATCCGATCCCAGGTTGAAGCTTTGTTGTTCAAGAGGCACCACATGAAAATATTTGTCTTTGACAAACGATTAAAGTGTTAGATGCACTTCCACCACCACATAGGTTCCAGGTAATTATCATATGTGCATAAAAACAAGTAGTCGGCCTTGGGGGTATAGTTTTCCGAAGGTGGAATAGCCCACACCAACGAGCCATTGTGAGTCATGATTCGAATGTGACAGGATTTTATCTTTGACATGTGCCCCACCTTTCTAGAGCTTAGGAATCTGCTTAATACCCCTGTTAATGTGATGCATGTGGCACATACGATAGAAAGGGGCACATCTTCGTCCTCGCCTTTGCCCAATACAACCCACGTCGTTGCATACAAATCACGTGTGTTCGATTTGCTCTTAGTTTGGGCATTATACGCACCATTGTCCCGACCTCCCTCGATTTTGGGACGCTCTGGAAACCATTCACCTCACCCAACCTTTCGTTGAGAATCCTTCCCCTCAACCACAAGAACCCACTAACATCAATGTTGTCACTACATCAACAACAACACCAATTGCACCTACCTCAAAATTGGCCCTCTTGACGGTACCAACCATCGAGCTACCTATGCAGCTGGAACCAAAACTTGAAGGCCATGCCCCCACAACAAAACATAAGGAATGTACATCTTGTGGGAATCATACTCACATGATTTCCAATGAGATCGACATAATCATTCCTGATAGTGTCACACCAAACCTAACTTTGACACATGTGCCTATCTGCGCCAAGGTCCCACGCCCATGTCGATCATGTGGCGACACTTCTCACTTCTCATTTCAGTGTCCCATCCTACACATCGAATGAGAAGCCCTCCTTGAACTTATGCGGCTACAATATCAACTTCCCCACCTAAGGGCATTCTTGCAAGGATTATCCGCTGAGTAAATTATTTCTCCTCCACCGGATACCATCGTGTTGCCGCTGCAACCACCCGCCTCATTATTTTCTTTTTGAAAAGACTAGGGCCCCTCCTTAATTTTGGCCTATCCTTGTTTAGATCATATGGATCCCTTTTAAAATAATTCAGGTACTACATAAGGTTGGCTTGTTCACAAAAGGAGAAAACACTTAGCCAATTTTGGTTTTCCTTGGTTGGCCTTTTTAGCGTTTTGACGAGTTTTCTTGAGTTCGTCGAAACATCGACAAAACTAAGTAATATGTCATCAAAACATCATCGAAGCCTTTGATTTCTCGTTGAAACCTCGGTGAAGTTTTGAATTTCTCACCGAAACGTCAGTGAAACTTCTAATATGTCGTCGAAACGTCGGCTAAGATTTTGATTTCTCGCCGAAATGTCGGCGTAACTTAAATTTTGTTTCCAAAAACTTTGGGAAAATTTTTGAAAGTCCGTCAAAACGTTTTCCTCGAGACTTTCGAAACGCCTCATTTCGCCAACGTGTTGCTAATTTATTTTGAATAAACACTGAAACGGTTCAGCATCTTTTCGGTTTCTCGGCAATCTAACTTGATTTTTGGCGCCGAAACATAACTACAATGAACTTCTAGATTTCACGCCGAAGCATATTGACGAGACTTGTAATTTTTCGTCGATATAGTTGCATTAACTTGGAACCTATCGCCGAAATATAGTATTGCACAAGAAATGAGATTTGACACTGAAACACATCGAGGTAATTCACCTTACTTCATCGAAACAAGCCAACATTTTTTTAAAAAGCACCGATTTCACCTTTTTAAGCCCCGTTTGAGAGATTTAGAGTTTTTAAAGACCTTTTTAATATGAGAAACGTTGTTTTTCCCTATCATTGTCGCCACTTGAATCCATTCGAGCTCGTGCCACTTGGACAAGATTCCTCACTCGGTACGCTCAGCATCAACTACCAAACTGTCTTACACACTTGTCATCCATTCTCTAGGTAAGTACACTTTTTCCCTGGTTTGGTGGTCTCAAACTTGTTCGTGGCATTTTGTGGTTGGGAGGAAATGACCCATAATTGGTTTTGTACTATTGGTCTCATGCTTGGCATTTTTTTCCTCCCTTTTCTAGGATCCATTGGTTGATTTTCTTTCTTGATCCCAAGGGTTTCGAGCCATAAAACTTGCCTTGAGTATCTTGTTCCCTATAACTCAGCTCGTGCCTCTTTTTGCCCAAATAAATTATCTTTTGGAGTTATTTCTCACTCCTGTCAGAGCCCAACCTTAACCATAGCTCTGGGAACTCGTCAACCTCTTTTAAGCATGTCTCGACTGCACACATGCCGCCACATTTTCCCCTTTGCACGCTAGTGAACACACCGATTCAAACCCTACTGAATGAAACTGGAAATTTATAGATTGATCTTGATGAACAATCTCATTTATTTGCATGAAAAGAGTTTAACTATTTCTTACAAATACTTGTAGTTGTTTACTTGTTTTTTACTAGACTTGTATAACATTTCATGGTTAATATGAAGTCTGTCCAAGGTAATGTAGTTTCCAATGATATGCAAGAGCTCGAGATGTCTAAGAGGGGCTCTAAACAATCATCCAAGACTATACTTGAGGTGAAATCAGATGATGAACCAATTCAAGAAGCATCCTTGAAGGCCCAGTTCGATGATACATAGCACATCAGGGGCATTGCTCTTGAATTCAAATGGGGTGAGATATATCCTTTGATAAGAGACCATAATGTCCCAAAAGTCACTATTGAAGAAGACCTGATCTATCAGAATATCAAAAAGTCAGGCATTCATAAGGCTGCATCAAGCCCTAAACTATTTCCTTGTGCCGAAGTAATATGTTGGATCCTCCCCTTTATTGATACTCAATCTTGTATCATTATGAGCGCTACAGGAAAAGTTTTCACTTCATTTCATCTTGCACACATCAGGAAAGCATATAAAATTCCAGATCCGAGGGTATTTTTGACAGAAGAATGGCTCACAAGCTTGAAACTTGATTATGTTGAATGCGATAAGAAGATGTTGATGCCAGGGAAGCAACTGTGCCAAAGGGATAGTAGGGAGTGTGAAATGAATTTTTTAAAGACCCCTTTTAGGATTGTTGCTACTCTTATATGCAGACTCTATGGGATGCCCAACTCAACCCATTATAAGCTCAATTAGGTTCCCTTTCTCTATCACATTAGCATGCATGGAATTATTTTCAATTGGGCATACATAATCTCCTAAAATATGGTACAAGCTATCAAAGATGCTCAGTAATATCTTAAAGCAAGGAAAGCATAATTTCATACGTCTTCATATTTATTGGATTGCATCATGACTTTGCATCCTTTTCCTAGCTAAGGATGCAAATGGAATCGTAATGAATCCACCATTTATGTGGCCTATCAAATTGTGTGGGCATAGAAGCATGCAAGCTATTGCAAACAAATTTGCGAAGAGTTCGTGGTTTCCTTCTACAAGTTGACATATGAAAAAGAGCCGGATTGCATGTCTGAAGATGCTTTTACAATAGTCACCAAGTTAGGGGATTTCTATCTGACTCTTGAAGGAACATATTTGTGTATTTATGGGGGGTCAAAGAGTCCATATTTGTTGCCTGAGTATGTCACGGATTGTATTATTCCGAAGGATATTGTGAGGCAAACCTTCTTGAATGGCATTGTCCATTTCCCACATAATAACAAGAAAGCTTCTTGGCCCCCACTTTCATTGATAGTCAGATTATATAGAATGAACAAGGTCAAAGATGTCCCAGATTTGATAAAGGATTTGGACACCTTTCACTTCAGTGAGAATACTTTCATAAGGAACTATAGTCATTAAAAGGTCGCTCTACATTATGCATCTATAAAAATGCACTATGAATATGCAGACCAATTCCTGAAGGATGAAGAAGTGGAATTGGAAATAAGGCTTAACAAAAGAAAGGGTGATAAGGAGGCATGCTCAAGCAATATAATAGACACCTCAACACATGAATCTTTGGAAGAAGTTGCTAGAAAGAAAGCTGTAGAAGAAGCCCTCTTGGCTGAAACAAGTAAGAGGTTGCAAGAAGAAGATCAAGCCATGAAGGCTAAAGAGGAAAGAAAAGCAAAAGAGGAAGCTGAAGAACTACATAAGAGGCTAGAGAAAGAGAAACTAGATAAGCTTGCTACGGAGCAAGAAAGGAAAAGGGCCAAGTTAATATCGAAACAAGAAGAGACTCGTGAAAGAGAAGAACATGCTAGACAAGAATCAACTTAACAGGAAAAACTCTGAAAGAATAAAGAAGAAGAAGAAGCTCTCGAGAAAGTTTTGGAAGATAAGAGTCAACAAGGAAACGAAGAACTGGGCAATGAAAGTCAAGGCATGGACATTGATATTACAATAGATACCAGCAAGGAAATTCCACTCACCGGAGGGTATATCCCTTTCGTCGAGTTAGGCCTCACCCCATTCACGCCATCCAAACAACATGTTGTAGCTAAATTATAGACCATTTTTTATGACTCGAAGAGGAAAACCATTATGAAACAAACGAAGAAGAAGCTTAAAATTGCCTCACAACCTGATGTGATTACAACACAAGAAGTTCCAATGGTCGAAGGTATCAATAAATACCCGAAGTTCACAACATCTGTTGGCATAGCTGCAACCATGGCAAATGAAGATAACGTCCACACATTCATAGAGAATGTGGAAAGCAACAAATTTAAAGTGATGAAACATAAGGACAATCCGGTGTAGGAAAGAAGTGAAGGGATTGAACTATGGCACCAGCAGGACATCCTTGAAGTTCAAAAAAGGGAAGCCACAAACACCATTCAGAGTCTGGAATCAGAGAAAGATTCACTCAATGTTCAGGTATTGATTTTGGAAGGAGAAAAGACAGACTTGAAGTCCCAATTGGGAGAAATGCAATCAAAAGAAATCCAATGGGATCAACAGATAGAAGCCCTTACTATTGAAAAGGGAGCCTTGCAGGCTCAAGTAGAAGAGCTTCAATGAGAAAAGGGTTCACTGACAGTTGCATTAAACGTTGCAAAAGAGCAGAAACAAGATTTGACACCATTTTATGAGTGAGCATCTACGCTTAAGGAACAATTGTTTCATTCGCAGGAACTGATAAGAGAGCAGACATTTGAATTACAAAGAATAGTATCCAGACTCAAGAAAATATTTGAAACAACCACTACCACTCATCATAGATTAGGAGACGTTCACGATAAAATGAAGAATTTTACTTTCTGGAGGAAAAAAGCAAAGGAAATCCCTCCTCACCTGCCTAAAAGGTCTACTGATGAATTAAGACTGGATTTTGCAACTTTGGATAGTTTCCAAAAGGCTGAACGGAAATTACAAAGTGAGGTAGCAGCCTCTATTTTAAAGTGTGAAGGGATACATCATAATATAGCTAAAGCTTTCCAATAATGCCATTTGCCTTCTCCTATCCCATTTGAGAACCCATTGTCGAAGGAACAACGATTGATTGAGTTAATAACTATCAAGGATGAATATATAGCTTCTATTCACAATCTAGAAAATATCACCTCGGAAGACCTACATGAACGTGTTGGAAAAGCAACATTGAAAACTCAGTACTTGGCTATTGGGCACAATACAACAACCGAAGGCCTTAATGCACTAGTCAAATATTTATCTTTTCATGAAGTGGCTTTATGGTTGTTAGAGCCACAACAATTAAATGTTATATCTTGTGAAAGTGGAATTTGGAATGAGTATATACAAACTCATGAACACGCTCCACCCTCATAATGTAATAATTTTATTTTATTTTTGTATTTTGTCCCTTTATTTGAATTGTAACTAAAAATATGACAAGGATACTGGAAGACAAAAGGTTGTAACAGAATGGAGGTGAACTGAAAGGTCACCTAGAGGCGTTAGGTAGAAAGGATAAAAGAGAAGAATGAGGGAAAGGAGGGGGCTTTTGCTTTTGAGAAGATTTTTTGCTGAACTCATATGTAAGAACTATTTTTGATAATGAACGAGGCAATTTTTCTGGGTGGAAGCTTGCAGTGAAGCCTATGTCAAATGTGTGGATGAATGCATGAAATTGATTTCCTCATTTTGTCTATTAAAATGCAGTAAGATCGTTCTTAGTTATGTTGGATTATTCTAATGGTTTCTGAAATATGTGTTGTATATACAAGTGAGCACAATTTTCTTTGCTTTCTATGAGTAATGGAAGCGATGGATATTAACACTCAAGCTATCTAACGTGTTAATTTTATCTTTTAGTTGTTAAATGTGTTTCATATTCAGTGGTTATCTCATGTAGAAGTGCAATATGCAGTTGCCTTACATTGCTCTCTTTTAATCTCGCTCCTTGCAAGGATAGTTTAGTATAAAATGAATTTAATTAAGGCATTCGCTTGTTTGACCGAGAGTAAGAGAAGTGATAAGATGAGGGGTAAGAACCTGCGCATCACTATGTGAGGCTTCTCTTTGTCGGTTAAGCTAGTGAGTTTTGTTAACATAAATATTTGCATTTAGGTTTGATATCTTGCATTTCATTGAACATTAATTAAAATCCTAAACAGTGGGTCAGGATGCAACTAGCAAACTCATTCCAAGAATATATTGAATTGTAGCCGGATTGTAAACTGGACGGGTTCCCTATTCCAAACAATGAAGGGTCTAATTGGGACCTTTGATTGGGGAGAACCCCTACTATCGACGCAAGGATTTTTCCAAGCATCAACAGATTTGGTGCTAGAAGAAGGGCCGTCAGTGTATGGTTGGTAGAGTAATATTTTTCCATAGAAGGTTTTTCTCTAGATCTCCACTTGGTACATCACAACTGTTGTGCAGGAATATACCCTATAGTGGGGGAGATGACACTACCAACTTACATGGGGTGACAGGTAAATACATTATGCTTTGCACTAATTACTATGAATGAAATGAGATTAGGATTCCAAAAATAGTACCTTTTCAATGACGGCTGGTCCTAGCTTTCGCCCAATATTCCATAGTAATGTACCTGCAAAACAAATTAACTTTCCTCAGCGTATCTTGACTGTAATATATATAATGAAATTGAAAGCAATTTAACATTAATCACAATCAGACATTCAATAAAATAGACATTTCATTGGGACGGGAAGGGTATTTCCACCTTTTATTGTCAAAGAAATGTAGTTAAGTACAGATATACCTGATCTGTCTAGACACTTCTGCAACCAAGTCCTGGGTTCCTGCTCCTCACAATGACTTAGAAAATCCTTCAGCATAACAGTAGCTTATTCTTCCTTGGCCCCTACCTCATGGATTCCCCTTGTATTTATGGGACAAGGCTAGAAGTTAGATTCGTGAGGCAGTTGAATTGGGAGGTTGGGGGAGTTACAGAACCAACCTCAACTAATCCCAATTCATAATCTTAATATATTTTTTCCATTCATCTTAACATGTGCGCATGTATCATAACAGTAAACCAGCGCATAGTATGCAACTCTTGTTCTTTACAATTAGTGCACACATCTTTTGAGGTAAGTGCGCGGGTTCTCTTCAATAAGACCAGCGTTTAGAACGCTAGATGTCGGTGACAATAGTAGCGCACACATAGTGAAAACTGCAAAAAAAAAAAAAATGTTTTTCAGCTGAAGATGTGTGATCTCAGCAATAACTCATCCAAAGTCAATCCAACTCTTCCATCCATGGTTTCCTTTTGTGTGATCGACAGTGCAATGTGATCACGGACAGAGAAGTGCAGATTTGACCTATAACAAATTCCCCCTAATGTGTGAGGTTAGAGGGAAACGATGGCTGAAATACATTATAATTCGAAGTCAGAGGAGGTGCAAGAAACCACAGAACCAAGTCACAAAAGTACCTGAAAACAACGATCAAGGTCAGCGAGCAATTACAATAGTGACATCATATAGATGTTCGGTGTGATACAACATGATCTCCAATACATAACTGGGAGATGTATATATAGCATGGCCACTGAAATAAAAGCGTGGATCCATGTCAAAGATGAGAGATCATAGCTATAACAACAAGTTGGATCTATGTCTCATGAAGAGCCAAAAATGAGTGTGGCTCAGCCTTGGGCAACTTGGGTGATAACATAAATATGGTGATGCTATCAGAATCCCAAGGTCTTCATCCAAACAACCCAAGGTACAAGCCCTAACCATGTGAATAAATGAGCTGGAGTCGAACATGGGGGGTATCGTTTGAATGTCGGTCATTGATGTATACCGTTAACAAATGCGAGGGATTCCATCGATAATGATAATGGGGCCCAAGGTACCTAGTACGTTCCAACAAGTGTGAATAAGTGGACTTGAAGTCGAACACCTGAGGAACCTATCGAATAAGTGACATTGATGTATTCCCATTATTCAATAGCGAGGGAAACTGCCACTAATGACTGCAATCCCCAAGGTACTAGCTGAAACTCTAAACTTCACTCCCGGAGCATAATGAGTTGAAGTCAATGGGAAGAAGTCCGTTGGAAGGAAGGCCTTAATGCATCCTCCATCATCCAACACAAGGAACACTCAAAAGTTTGAGCTGATTTGGAGTAGGACAAGTACAAGATGAAACAAACTGACACCGGGATGGCCGACACATGAAGTCAAGGTAATTGCAGAATGGTTGACACAGGCTATATCCTTGAACAGTGAGCACGACACAAAGTGACTTAGGCAACTTTTAACATGAGGAGAAAGTGATATAAGCCTAAAATGTAGGAGACATTAGCAGACTCTCCATATGATTGGAAGAATAACCAACTGGAGGAGTAAAAACTCTGAGATCAGGTTCGCCCTAAGGTCAAAAACTAAAACCCAACTGAATGATGGACTCAAATAGGTGTTGTGTTCAAGGACATGACTGACTTAGCTGCCTTCGAAACTGAAAAGATGTAAGATACCATTCTCTTCCCTTATTCTTTTTGTCAAAAGAACATCCTTTTTGTTGTTTTAATGAGTACAAGAAAGCAAACTCAATAGTCTTTCTTCATTTTTTACAGAGTTTGAAGAAAAGATAGACGAATACTCTATAACACTGATCTCTGGATTTTAATATCGAGCCGAGACTTGCTCGCTAGTGTTTTCAATTTTAAGGAGTCGACTTAAACAATAACTCCATACACCTACTCGTGGATTTTAGTATTGAGCCCGGGTTGGTATATGCTTCCCGATGTTTTCCTGTTTATAGAGTCTGAAAAACTTAAACAATCCTCTATATACCTTCTCGTGGATTTCACATCGAGCCCGAGTAGGTAAATGCTCGTTGGTGTTTTCATGTTTTGAGAGTCTAAAAACCCTAAAGAAGACTCCAAAAGGTCCTTTTTTCGTATAGTTAGTCTCCTCACCCGAAAAAGTGTAAAACAATGAGAGAAGAACTCTTCTAGCCACGGATGACTAGAGTATTCCTTTTTCGTAAGTAATTCGCAAAAGTCCGAAAAAGGGTTAAAATTATACTTAAGCAGATGTTCCTTAATTCCTTTAACGAGTCTCAAGGGAACAAGTATGCTCGACCATCTTGTTTGTTTTTGAAAAGTCAAACAAGATCTTAAAAATGACTTAAAACGGCTTCGGGAATCATAAGTTCATAACCTGCCAGATGACAGAATTCTAGACAGCCAAATTAGTAATATATCGCAAACTCAAAAGAAATTTTCTCGATGACATGAAATGCTGGGCAGCACATACCTAATCTGACATGTCAATGAAGAAGACACACCTTGACGAGAAAAATATAGTGGATATCTGCCATATATGATTCACCTAATTCACCAAAACTCAAAAAGATATTAGCGAATTAAATGGTCATTTAAAAAATAAATTGAAACTATACCACGTTGAATAAAGTGGGTAAAAATTTAAAACCCAAATTATATAAATAATCTCAATTTAAAAACATAATTCACCATTTCAAGTTTTTAGGGCAAGGTGTGGAGAAAAACCCTCAAACTTCCTTTGCTCATTGCGATAAAACTAGGCTACCAAACCGACTTCCACTTTCACCAAGTAAGTTATTTCATCCTTCTTTGTCATTTGCATGCAAATTTTATTAATTTTGGTGGTCAATTTCATTTTTTATCAAGGTATTAAACTCGTTTCTGCGCGAGCACTACTAGGTTTGAACAAAACTAGCGCACTCGACAAAAGTACGCTAGTTGACTTTCAACACAGTGGCGTTTGGGACGCTGCTGTCCATTTAAGACAGTAGCGTTCACCGCAAAGAATAGGGGAAAAAATAAAAAATGACCAACGTTTAAATGGTTGCTTGGCAGGATGGTGCTTGTATGGCATGAAAGGGAACATGAGGAGATGGATCAACACGCTTTGAATGATCCATTGACCTTACATGCATTAAGAAGATGTGGCTTGTTAAAATTCTATCTAACGGTCAACATGCGGGCACAAATCCGACTGCTCGAAAGGTTAGTTCAGTATTGGGATGCCAATGCATTGGTGTTCAATCTCCAAGGGGAGATTCTGGAGTTAACTATTGATGACATCTACTTCATTACAGGTCTCTCTCGAAGGGGAGATGTAATGAATCTCAAAGGTTCCTCTCGAAATGTGGGTGCCTTGTCCATGCAAGATTACATCAATAACTACTGTGTGGTGGGTATTGAAAAGACCGGTAGCCAAGTTCTTATCTCCATCGTTGCGAGCTTTCCACTAAAAGTCATCTTGAGTATTCTGAACCGGATGGGAGGAAGCACAACACAACACTTGGCTTCGAGGAACTATATGCATGTGGGTACTGATGCTTGTGAGGGACAATGTATGACTGGTGTTCTAGCTTAATGGAAAACATGAAACTTTAGCTTTCTGGGTGCAAAACCAGGAGGATGAAGAACTTTGGGTACGGAAGTATACTTTGTACCTTTTTCTTTGAAAGGGTACCTGCATTGAGTATGGGGATGGCCTTTCCCCCACTCAATCCTCGTGAGCCTATTATGTCTCGTTGGGGAGACATCTTCCTACGCCAGGGTGGTGGCGAGAGCAATTTATGCTATCATGAGGATGATTTATGGGCATGGTGGGACCGACAGGTACCAGCTCTTGAGCAGTTCCCTTATGCGAGTATAGACTTCCGTAATGATCCTGAGGTGGCTCTTCCTCCAGGAGCAGCCTGGGGAGAGATTGGTAAGTTTATTTTTGAAAAATTATTTAATTTTTTCATTTTATACATATGATTTTTAAATGAGTTTGAAATACTGAACAAAATGTCTTATGCAGATGTTGCGCCGGTGCGTCCTGAGGGACACCCTCGTACCTTCGTGAGACCAGTCATAGTAGGGGCATCCTACGCCATGTTGGAGAACATAGAGGGGAAGATGAGTCGATTGACTCATGACATTATGACATACAAGATCGAGCGGATGCCGCTTGATATGAAGGAGAATGTTGTGGGGGTGCCCCCAGCATGGATTCGGCTACTGAGGAAAGTAGCTAGGATAGTCATTTGCTACAGAGAGGCTGTGGCAGAAATGGCGGAGACAGATGAGGGCCCTCCTTCTCCAAAGGAGAAGGACATATATATGTATATTTTTTAGGCCTTCAATCCCATTTTGTATATTATGACATTATGACAGACTTATGACTCAAACCCATGTATTTTTTGATACGACTTATCTATACAATATTGGCTTTATTTACATGTGTGTACTTATCTTGTGTGTGAAATGCTTATTATGGATGTGTATGATGTAGATGCGAATCTAAAACGTAATTTGCATATGAATCAGCTAGTGCATTTAAATTCCTTGGAATGTGTTGATATGTAATGTACTCAAATTGTCTCTCAAGTAACCTAACTCGGAAGAAATGACATAGCAAAACAGGATCTCTAACCTGATATTTTCCCATTAACTGAAACACAACCAGCTGCGAGTCAAGTCTCACCTCCAGATGTGAAATGCCATGGTAAAGAGCATCACGGAGTAACTCTATGACCGCGCTGTACTCAGCTACATTATTCATTGTGGAACCCAAGCAAGCCCCTCCCGAAGAAACCAGTTGGCCAGATGGTGAGTATATAACCCAAGCTGCTGCAGCCAACTGATGGGTGTGGTGACTAGCGCCATCAGAAAATCCTATAAAGTGTTCAGTCGACATCTGAAACACAAAGCAAATAGACACATAAGACGTAACGACAACCATAAAGAAAGCTAACTCTACAAAATGTACAACTATAATACATGAAAAAGCACAGAGGCCTAAGCGTAGTAGTTCTTCAAGTAAAGCCCATTTCTGGGTTGATGCCTGGCATCTTCTCGTAAGACCAGGAAAAAACGTCGTGAAATTCCTTAAACGGATTGGTGTACAAAGTGAAATTCCACGACTCCAGGTTTGATGGAAATGTTGATCAGGATATTTCTCGATATGTTTGCCATATTCCCTTCAGCAAAACAGCTTTTGAAGTAGAAGGGATAGCAGACAAATCAACACTACCACCGGGTCTCATAGAAAACTCTCCTCTCTCTATCCTGTCTGGATTGGGAAGAAAATACGACCTGTGGTGCATGTGTTCCCAAGGATGATCCAGGGCTATCATAGCTTCCAAAATGGCCTCATCAGAGGGAAAAATAGTATCTAGAGAGTCAAAAGAGTGGATGGAGTCTATTGACCTTGCCGGTGCATAGTCCATATCTGACTCAGCAGAGACCAATGGAGTCACGATATGTTCTGTTGCAGCATGTTGTGAATCTAAGTAAGCTGCTTCCGCAACAGATAGAGGCACTACTGGTTCTGATTCGGTGGGGAGAATCCATGGATCCGTCGTTGGATAGACCGTGAAAATATCGGACGAAGAACA
Organism: Larix kaempferi; assembly: GCA_027924585.1. Taxonomy (NCBI): domain Eukaryota; kingdom Viridiplantae; phylum Streptophyta; class Pinopsida; order Pinales; family Pinaceae; genus Larix; species Larix kaempferi. The sequence continues at coordinate 2,365,207 of BSBM01000590.1, forward strand.
CTCTTCAAAACTAATAAAATGAACAGGAGAAGGTAGGTCAAAAGTGCCCATTAATGACCCATAGAGCCCTTCTCCTAAACTCTCAGTAGCTGGGTGAGACTGATCAACCAACATAATTGTTGAATCCGATGAAGTCTGGTTGTTTTTCCGAGCAAACGAAAGTTGATCAACTGTGATGATCTTGCCTTCGTGAGGGAACATTAAAACTCGAAAAATGACTGATGGCACTGCTTGCATTGCATACGTCCAGCTCCTACCTAACAACAAATTGTAGTCAAGCGGAGCATCCAACACTTCAACCTCTACAGACACTAGCTTACTAGCAAGTTCCATGTCAAATGATGGTAAGACTCCATGTGGACGGAAAGATCTTCCATCAAAAGCAGTAAGCAGTGTGTTCGAGGGAGCTAATTCGGGTGAGCCCAAAGCCTTCTAGCAAGAAATGGACACTACGCACGTAGACGCGCCCTCATCTACAACAACTCACCCAATGGTATTAGGACCATGGACTGCCTCTATTTGGAGAGTGACGTGGAACAACAACCGGGGTTTTATGTTGGTCATATCAAACCGAGCAAGCATATTGGATGAGTCTACGCTCCCGATCACTGCGAGAAGTGCACTGCGTTGTAATGGACAACTGTACAGTACTTCCAAAGTGGACATGGCATAGGGAGTTTGGGATAAATCTTCCACAACATTGTAGTTGGGAGCAGCCCATGCATTAGGATTGTGCACCGCCCGTTTGAAGACACCTTTCGGAATCTTCGGCAGAGAATCTACTAGTCTCTCAATGTGGAGAGGGGTAGATGATTCAGGAACATCCTTATCTCTTTGCTGCGAGTCTGGAGTATAATTTCTAGCTCGAGTTTGTAAAAGCGTGTCCGAATTAACCATATTAATAAACGATTGATCAATAGATGAGGCATGATGAGTGCCCCCAACACTATAGTTTCCAGAAGCTGAACCTTGTCCGTGAGGGAATGGGTCTTTTAAGACAACTGGTTTCTTTTCATGGAGTAGCTTCTGGGCTTCTTCCATCAGAGGGCATTTATGGGTGAGGTGGTCCTCTTTGCATAACTTACAAGGGAACTTCACTTTCTTTTTATCCTTTTTGCCCTCCTCGACATTTTCTGTGCTCTTGGTATTTTGGTGGTTCCCCTCTCCTTTCTTGCCCTTCTTTTTATTGTGGTTGGGCTTTCGAGGGCCCTTTTGATTCGTCTACACTTGTTGTACATATTCTGTTTGCAAAGGAGAGGCTGCAACTGAAGTTGCTTCTATAGAAGACTGTTTGACAGATAAGGCATGAACCTGCTTAGTTAAAGCTTCAAACGCTGCAGAATCTACTGAACCCACAATGCCATCAACATGTGGTCCAGGCTTGGGTTTACCTAAATCTATATTAAATCTCGGTGCGTCGTGAATAATCTCATATATGAGCCCAGACTGAGCATACACCAGATCAAGTTGTTGGGTCACCAGATCAAGTTGTTGGGTTCTAAGGATAGCTTCTTCTTCGAAGGACACCTCAAAAGTTGCTACTTCTTTAGAAATATAAGGAAGGAGTGATTTGAGATACCACTCTAATAATAACTCTGGAGGGATGTTGGCTTTAATGAGCCTCTTTCTCCTTCGCCACTCCTGAATATGGTCAGATAAGTTAGTGGCTTTGTTCTGTCTGAAAGTTGACAGAAGGTCTGTGTCGGCATCATACCGGACATGAAGTTGAAAGTGGTTCAAAAAAACTGTAGCCAGATCCCAAAATTTATCATAAGCAGCTGCAGGCAGTTCAATATACCATTTAGTTGCAGCACTAGTCAGGGTTCTTTGAAAGAGCCTCAATCTGATGGAATCATCGTTCAACGAATTAGAAGAGCACTAGAGATGAAAAGTAGTGACATGGTCACCAGGATCTTCACCAGTCTTACCTTCAAACTTTGGAATGTCTAAAGGCATCTTAGTGGGAACTGATGGCCATGTAGGATTGTGGCGGACTGGAATGTTAGTAAGTTTTGAAATATCTAGCAAATTCAAAGTTGCTAGAAAAGGTAAATGAGGTCGTGCCGATGGCATTTGGTAAGCAGGAATTCGGTATTAGGAACCTCCCAAAACCTGGTTCGTGTACTGCTGGTTAGGGTTTCCCCGAGCCATCGGTTGTGAGGTAAAAGCGTTGTTAAAATTTCTCCACCCAAAGGAAAGAGGATTGCTTCCCGGGATACCCATCCATTGCGGCTGGGTGTTAGCCCCTCCGTAAGGTGGGTTTAAAATGTTACCGCCCCCTAGCAAACAGTGAGAAGGGGATGCTCCCTGCAGGTATATTAGATGGATTTACATTATAACCTATGTAGGGGTTAAAATCAGGTGTAGTTGTAATGGACGGTGTTGTCATCGAACCCATAATAGGAATCAATGCAGTGGGGATTGATCCTATTAAAGATGCAGAATGAGAAGACTGTGGTATGCCCTGGGGCTGTTGAGTAACAGGAGGTTGAGTAAATGTCACTGCGGGTATCCCCGTCAAAGGGATATTAGCTGGTTCAAAACTAGGGGTAGATACATTAGCTGATGTTGAAGCTTGTGAGCTCGACATACCTACAGTACCAGCATTAAAACTAAAAGACGAGTTCGAGGCAAAAGCAGTCTGTGAAGAACTAAGTGCCGCAGTGCTTGCAAAGGAAGAAGAGAGAACTCTTGTAACCATTGTTGCGGTGGGAGTTTGAGGAACTCCCGACTCATCTCCTGGGTTAGTCATGGAATAACCAAGGGTAAACCAGTACGCACTATACTCGAGTTGGCCTAGAGAGTCTACAGTTATAAGTAACGGATCATTTGGTCCAGTTAGGGGAGGGTTGTAAGGAGTGCTAAACTCTCGAGAAGTTAAATCCTCAACCTCAACAGCATCAAAGACCTGTTGATCCTGAAATATTACCTGTGGTTCTCCAAGTACTTCAGTTTCTCTCGTAAGTTCGTATGAACCACAGGAATCTGTCCTCCGGAGTCGCGGTGGCAGCGGAGGCTCCACATGAGTGGGGGAAGGTTTTGCAACCTCCGAGACCTACGAAGAGGTTGGTCGGCCTCCACGGCTATATAAAAAGCAAACTAAGTATAAAAACCTAGTGGTCACTAAACGACTAGGGAGCAAACAACATACCACTAAGAAATTGTCCTAAGTGATCAAAACCAAGCAAACAAGGCTAATAATCTCAGAAGCAAGTCTGGGATGATGAGGGCCCAGAACAAACTAATAGAGTATCGACGGTCAGTTACACGGCGTCCAATGGAGGTCCTCTGGGTGCAAGCGTTTGAATCACCAAACCGCCCTCTTGGGATTACTACAAAGGGTTACCTTCCATGTCTGTCCAAGGTGAAGTCGACATAGCCTTCCACTCTACCTGTGAAGATCCCTAGGGTTATGATACTAAGGATACCACAAATACGAAAATACCTAGGGGAATAGTCGTCAGCCTAGCCAATACGCATGGGCAGGGTAGCAAAGCCCGAAATACAAAAGCACTTAAAATTACTAGAGGACCCCCGTATGCGAATCAACTCTGGTTTATGTTTGAAAGGAAAGTGAGGGGGTATCTTCAGCAGTTCCAGTCGCACATGGCCTTGTGCTTAAATCTGGTTTGAGTAGAGCGTTCCCAGGATATTTTGATATAGGTAGATTTACCTAAGAGATTGTCTTACTACGATTGTTGAGAAATGAAACCGATTTCGAGTAGTTTAAGGTGATTTACCCCGAAACCCTAGCCTAATCTAGTTGATGTTGTGTAAACCTAAAAAGAAAAAATTGATAATTAATTTTATTAAATTTTCTTTTTAGAGGCTACTTTTTACTCAAGAAGGGCAGTAAAGTGTGTGGAATGGTTTCGACAGAAAGCAAAGTGTGTACAAATTATGCTTTTAAAACATTAGAAAGACTCTTTTTGTTTTTTCGTTTATGTTTTTCAAAACAAGAAATGGGCATACCTAAGCATAAGCTTTTTTTTTCAATTTTCTTTTAATTTTCAAAGCAAATAGCAAAATGATCTATCCTACTTCGAAATAGTAAAGGAAAATCTTACTACTAAGCTACCAATTTTCAATTTTTTGATCTTTTCTTCTATTTTTCAAGAGAAAACAAGCAAGATCTAACGAAGGTGTGGGTAAAGATAAAAACTAAATGGCTTAAAGCAACCAAATCCAAAGACCAACAAAGAATTGACCTACAGAGTTGTTTCAACGAAAAAACTCTAGATTTGGGACAAGATGTAAAATAAAAGGCAAAGCTGATGCATGCAATGGAAAGACAAACCTAGAGGCTGCTCCTAAGTATCAGAAACCAAAGAAAAACATCCGCCAAACAGGTAAGGTAGGCAATCAAACCAAAGTAACTCTACCGCCACACAAACTCAAAAAGGAAAATCTATCAGAAGGCTTCAACCAACTCAGATTGACCTGAACAGGAGTTCATAAGGTATCCAGACCATCAGACCTTTCAAAAACCACCCTAAAAAATCGAACTGGAATCAAACCTTAAAAAAAGACAAGACTCAGTAAAAATGCGCGGGTATTGCAACATACAACAAGCGTTGAGTGCACAAGTCTGTATCAGTGCAACATGCGTCTAGGGAAAAAAGTTGTACTGATCACTAACTTGTTGAATTTCCAAATGTTGTGTGACCCTCCCTAATTTATGAACAAAGGCTTGGCATGGATAAAGGAATTCATTAAAAAACAAAAGGTAGCATTTATCATGATCTACAACTGGTTATTGCACCCATCAAACATAAATTTGTAACACATATACATTGCTTGGAAAATGTAAACAATGGACATGGAATTTGTTGCATAAACTTTAGTCAAATTCCCAAGGGGCCTACATAGAGTAATTTGTTCATCTAAAGTAAATCATAGGATTCTATAAAATCTTCAAAAAAATAGAGAAATTCGGATACAAAACATATGTATAACTACTCCAAATAGTCCACAAGAAAGTATAGAGGAAACTAACTCGAATAAGTGGTTTGCTTGGAATTTTTACATGATATACATGAGATTTCAAGCTATGGTTCAGATATGTAGCTCAACACAATGCCATACATAATATCCTATATCAATGGATTCAAAAAATCATCCTCCACATTTTTTATGCAACCATTAGTGCCCCATCAACACTAGAACATGGACATTGAGAAGAGAATGTGAGAAGAGAAAGTAGAAGAAGATCTATGAAAGGAACTCGAACTGTAGAGGGACTTGAACTTGAATTAAAAAAATCCTTTAAGCTCTGATAAGAGGTTTGAATTTCCTCTCCTACAACCAACTTGGACAGGAATCTTTGACCTTAGAAATTGGTTCAATAACAGTGAAGGTAAACACCCACCGTGCATGGACAAGCTAAGCTCTCCAAGAGTGCAAAACAAAAATGGTCCAAAATATTCTCTCCTTCCTCATACCCCTATTTTATTAAATTCATGTGGACTCATGAGGTCGAATTTCCCTCCAAGACACTCACCCAACTCGAGTTAGTGATTGATTCCTTCATGAGACACTTGTCCTCCTCATTCTTGCACTCCTATTTCCCCAATTCAAATTGGGAATATTGGTTGACCACAAATCCCTCTATGCACCCTATTGGTGGATATTTTTAGCCTTGATATGTCATATTTTCCATAGGTTTTCCATCAGGTCTAAATTTGTCATATTTTTCATATATTCCTTCATCACTGTTGTCATAGATGCCATGGAATCTTGTCACATTTGCCACAATTTGTCTATTATGCTTCATCCTCTTCATTGGGAGTTACTCTTCCACTCCAAGTGGAGACTCCATGATTCTTGCCATGAATATTTCCTCTTCATCTACCCCAAGTACGTTACCCTTCACCTTGAACTCGAATTTGTGTGAGAATGATGCCAAGTGTAGTGGGGAATCTTGCCACATGTGGGTCCCACAGCTTCTTATGTTCCCTCATAATCCAATGCCACCTCATTTTCCTCTTTATTATTGTTTATTTGGCCCATTTAATGTGAATTTATAAGTCTAAGGTCATTTTGGGTCTTGTAGCTCCCTTATTCCAAATTTTGATGCTTCCACCCCAACCTAGGGAACTAGTAAGTTCGTGGAATTTTTCCTCCATGATAATTTATTTGGATGGGAACATTACAAACTTTGAATTGGGAATTTACTCTTCATGTGACCCACCTTGTCCATTTGGATCTAATTTTGCATTATTACTAACTTGGACATCATGATTGGTAATTATTTGGCCCTTAGCACCAATTTTACAAACTATCATGAACATGGCCAAGTGGCTTAAGCCATTGTGATCCAATGCAAAATTTGGGGACATGACAGATAGCTCCAAAACATGGGAGGGAGTAGGGGTAGGTTGTGTCCTTGTAGATCCCAAGAATAATAGAATTTTTCTCTCCTGTAGATTATAATTTGAATGCACCAATAACATAACCGAGTATGAAGCTCTGATTCAAGGGCTCGGGAAATCTATTGACTTAAATGTTAAGAATTTAAATATTTTTGGTGGCTCAAAGCTAATTGTCAGACAAATTAGAAATACCATTCATTGTTTTTCTCCACACTTAAAGGGGTACCAGGCTGAGGTATCGAATCTAATTTCAAATTTTGATGCTGTTAATATTGATTCCATTCCCAGGACAAAGAATGCCGCAAATGATTGATTAGATAATACTGCTTCTCGTTTAATTCCACTTAGTGATAAAGTTTCCATAGATTTTCTTTTTAGGCCCTTTGTCCCAAATAACATAACAAATTGGAGAGTGTTTGATGATGATCAACAGATTATAGATTTTTTAGCGAATGGAGATACATTCAAAAATTCAATCATTAATGAAGCAAAACATCAATCCAATTTGCAAAAGATGGATGAAAGTCTATTTGGAGGAAATTTCATGCCTAAAGGAACGCTTGAGAAGTTATTTGATCAACAACATAAGTTTAGAAAACCAATGAATGTTAAAACAAATAGCTCCTGTATGCAATATGAACTGGTAAATCTGGGCATAGAGAAATGCCAAAATATGTAAATCTTGGAACCTGTTGTTCACTAGGTGAAAGACGCACGTTTGTTCAATTTTTTCAACAATATAAAGATGTATTTTCCTGGACTTATGATGATTTGAAAACATATGATACAAGCATTATGCAACATGTCATCCCTATCAAGCAAGGGGTTAAACCATTTTAGTAGAAACTTTGAAAAGTACATCTTACGCTAGAACCGCTAATCCAAAAGGAATTAAAGAAGCTGCACGAGCCTAGGATCATTTTTAAGGTTATACATTCCGAGTGGGTAGCTAAATTAGTGCTAGTGTGAAATAAGTCTAGATAAATAAGACTATGTGTGGATTTCCGGAACTTGAATAGGGCATCTGATAAAGACAATTATCCTGTTTCTCCCATGGAGCAGATATTACAAATCGCCTCTGCAGAAATGTTTTCTGTATTGGACGGGTTTTCAGGATACAACCAAGTACTTATGGCTGAATAAGATCGCCTCAAAACTACTTTCGCACCAAATGGGGAAATTTTTATTTTCATAGAATGCCCTTTGGTCTGATAAATGTTGGAGCCACATTTCAAAGGTCCATGGACATGGCATTTCTTGGTCTGATTAGCCACAATGTGGTTGTATATTTGGATGATGTCACAGTGTTCTCCAAGAAAAGGGAAGATCATGTCTATCATTTGAAACATATATTTGATCGATGTAGAAAATATGGTATTTCCCTCAAACCTAAGAAAAGTGTATTTTTTGTTTTAGAAGGGAGATTAATGGGACATATTATTTTGAAAAAGGGAATCTCAGTCGATCATGAGAGAATACAATCTATTCTGTAGGTTCCCATGCCCCATGACAAAAAATCTATGCAATCATTTATGGGCAAGATCAATTTTGTTCGCAGGTTTGTATTTGATTTCGCTCAGATCGTAAAACCCCCACAACAAATTATTAAACAAGACATGCAATTTAAGTGGAATGACTTGGAGAAGAATGCTTTTTGCAACATCAAGATTACAATTGCTCATGCAACATATCTGAGTAGTCCCGATTTCAAAAAGGACTTTATCTGATAATGCCCTTGCAGCGGTGCTCACTCGGAAAGGAGACCAAGGGGATGGGTATCCAACAACATTTATGAGCATTGGGTTACAAGGGGCTAAACTGAACTCTACCCAGACATTTACAAACAATCTTATGCAATGTTTAAAGTCGTGAAGCAGTTCAGATCCTACATTTTGAAAAATAGAATGAAAGTCATAGTACCTCACCCAACAGTTAGATCATTGTTTGTATAGAAGGAGCTGGGAGAAAGGCATGGAAAATGGGTAACTATTTTACAAGAATACGATTTGGATTTCAATCCCACTACCATTGTTAAAGGCCGGGGATTTTGCAAACTACTTACTGAAAATTCAGTTGAAGAAGTTACAGATGGGATAATGAAGAATAGATGAACTCACTAGAAATTTATTATATTAATAAGGCCCCTGATTCTTGGTACCAAGCTTTGGTACACTATATATAGCAAGGATATGCCCCTGGACATTGGAATTTAAATCAAAGGATAGCTCTCCGATTGAAATCAGCATCGTACTAGATAATTGGTGGAGTGTTATTCTGAAGAAATTATGATGGAGTATTTTTCAGATGCTTAGAAAAAGAAGATGCAGAAAAGGTATTAAAAGAATTGCATCATGGTCCTGCTGGAGGACATTATTCTGGAGATACTATTGCTCATAAGATCCTTAAAGCAAGTTATTATTGGCCCACTATTTTTAAGGATGCTCATGCTTATGTCTGAAAGTGTCTTGTATGCCAAAAAAGTGCAAGTAGCAAGTAAAACTAGCAATGCCATTGCAAACAGTAATAATTTCATAACCATTTGAGCAGTGGGGATTGGATGTTATTGGAGAAATCAATCCAAATTCTTCATTAAAACATCATCATATTATTACAACTACATATTACTTCACACGTTGGACTGAGGCTATCCCTCTTCGCATTTTTTTTGTAAGCAAGAACATTATATTACTATAAAAACAGAGGATACATGGCGTTCAAAACATATGGCCTTGCTGGCTTATAGACTGCTCGAATGCCTGATAATCATCCCAAGAGACTCTATAAACCCCCTTCCACACTTTATTTGCAAAAAATATTCCTTTCCCAAGCCCATTATAGACACTGTCTTCAAAACCTCAATCATCCAAAAACCTACCTATTGTCAATAGATTGACAAGTATACCATAGAAATAGAATGAAACTAGAGACTTAGACATATATAAAAGACAGAAAGAGAAACCAGATGAATAGACATTAAATCTTTTTGACCATGGCATCACCTTGGAAAGACATTTGTTGACAAGAATGACCCGAGCACGGGAAGAGACAATCACCATCTTTCTCAGCACCAGGAGGGCCATGTTGGAATATTCACACCATCATTTTTATATTTTGCATGCATGCATGCAAATATGCATGCTACATGCAATTGCATGCCACTGCATGCATCTAGTCATCATCATGGTTGTCTCCCCAGCACCTAGAGCTTGCTTCTAGCTCTCCAGAGCCTGTCTTTAGCCCCCATTTGGCCTCCTACCTTCCTAATGCTCCCTCCTTGACTTCTCTGCATGCAAAGTGCGCCTTTCCCACCTACCACAGCCAATTTGGGTGCATTTTCTCACCTACCACCAATTATCACTCAGTTAGGGCGTCTTATCTCACCTACCGGGAGTTATCATTCAGTTAGTGCATTGATTGAGTAGTTCTTCCATTGATTGCTCATGCTGACTGCTTGCAGCTTCTAGTTAGCTAGTTCTGGAGTTCCACTTGACTATTTGATAGCCTCATGTGCCCCCCTTGGAGTCTCCATTCCCTGATTTATGCCTAAATGGTTATGTTAGACTCAGTTAGACACACTTGACTGAATATTACCATGTATGACTAATACTATTGACTGGATGATGTCTCCATTTTTATCCAAGCAATACTTTGAGCTAGACAACCTCATGTGCCCCCCTTTGAGTCTCCATTCCCTGATGTATGCCTAGATGGTTCTATTAGACTCAGTTGGACACACTTTACTGGCTCTTACCATTTATGACTGATACTACTGATTGGATGATGTCTCCATAGCCATCCAAGATAGAATTTGAGCTCAAATTCGAATTCCCTACTTGGCTAATTCGAATCCTATATGATGCCTCATCATAGATTATTGTAACACATTCTCTACATTCATTATTCATTGTATGATATTAACATTGTCCATTATTTTGTGTTTACGAGTGATTATTGAGTGCATGCTTCTCTTCTTCTTTGCAAATAATCTTGAGAGTTTGATTGTGAGATTGTTACAGTTGCTAGATCCCTGCAGATTATCACAGGCTGCCTAGACCAAGAGCCGGACCCTTACCATGACCGCGAGGACTGGAAGGACCCACGTCAAAATTAGCACTCGGGCGGGGGGTAGAGCGGGATACCCAATTTCATAGAGATGAGATTGATTTTCTTGTGCATTATCCGATTATCATTGTGATGTTCCTTCCATGCTTTGACAAGTTCCATGTCCCTCATCGCTTTGTTCTCCCATTCCATTAGAACATGTGACAACAAGCTCGTCATGACCTAACATTTCATGACAATGCGGTCATAGGCAGATAATCGCCAAGTAGTCGAGCCCAAGTCACTAACCCATTTCGCAACAGCCTCTTTGACATTCTCCATTTTCATGGCTTTAACCTACTCCCATAAATCTTGCTCGACCCGTTCAATCTCTTCTCTAATAATGGGGGGATCCTCTCCTTAAAGAAACATGCCGCCTACACAGCCTTTTTTTTCTCATGGGTAACCCTCATAGATCGGCTACTTTCACCCTTCCCAACCCTCTTATATTTTCTCCTTGGTGCCATGATTTCTCGCCTCGGGGAAAATCTTTCTTCCACACACATAGAATTACAATCATGGGAATGAACTAGCATAGAGGAAAAAACTCTAAACAATGAATTTCCTTTGGGCCTGAGATTGTTCTCCATATTTATAGCATGCCATCCAATCCACATCCAGATGTCCGGTATGAATGAGATGTACTACAGTTTTGATCACAGGATAATCCCTACAGATCTGCCATCTTTCCTCATTAGATTATCGTACTGTGTCCTCCATTCGAGGACCTTTCCATAAACGCATCTCATCATGACTAGAGGGGGAACTTAATTTCTCACTTAAGCGGATGTTAAATTGGTTAGTACCACCGTCATCCCGAGGAGGAAGGTCGTGATGATTCCAAGTGGCTAGCGATCTCGCCACATGGGACCTATCTAAGTTGTTATTCTCGAACCTCTTATCCTCCCTCTCAGCTTGCACCCGTCGTAGGTCATGAGCCGCCAGGTGAGTGCGTTTATTAGCCCAGTCATCATCTTGAAAACATCACAACTAACCCTAGACGATTCCTTCTTTTCAATTCCCCCCACATTGGATAGGTAATCTACCACCTTATTTACATCATGTTTGATGTGGACAAAGACCCATGCATGTTGTTCGGTTAGGCAAGCCACAAACTTTTCCACCCTGTAAGTCAAGCACCAACTGTCAACCACTTTTGAAATCTTTTGCCCATTCTAAAGTCTCTTCACCATCTTATCTATGATGTTCTAATCCCCCTACGCCATTATTGGCTCCCATCGTTTGTTAGCTAAAAGCCGAAGGCCATATAGGAGGCCTTCCAGCTCAGTGACATTATTTGTTTCATGGCCTAAGAACCCATGATACATCCACAAAATGCAACCTTCTAAAGTTCTGATCACGCCATCCAAGCCAGCATACCTCGGGTTGACCTTGGAGGCCCCGTCAAAATTCAATTTGAAGTGACCTTATGGATGAGGGGACTAGATCTATGGGCTATGGGTCGGGGCCTGTTTGGGTTTGAACCAGATCTAGCCTTGGATTGAAGTTTCTATTCCCATGCTTGCCACAATTATTTTCTCACAATCGCCCTTTTCCCAATCTTTTTCATTCCATTTAGTAACCCTGATCGTCTCCTGGATGTGGTTACCCACTCTACTCCAAATTTGATGTGGCGTTCTCCTCTTATCTCAGAAAATTCTACTATTCCTTTCCTTACAGGTTTCCCACATAAGGAGACCCAGGAACATGAGCCAAATGTTAAGAATTATGGGATTCTGAAAGGCTTTGGAGTCCCAATTGCTGAAGGTTTGATGTGGATGACCCCTCACTCTATTCAATCTTCATCAAATATCGGCCCCGCAATCCCACAGGGCTGAGGAGAAAGGACAAGAATCCAACAAATGATTCATGGTTTCCTCATCGCAGCAACATAGGGGGGATTGGAATGGGCCACTCATGCCACGTTTCTTCAATTTTTCCCATGTTAGAATTCATCTATAGGAGACAAGCCAAATAAAAGTGGCCACCTTTTGCCATGGATTGAAGTTCCATACCTTCTACCAGATTTCATCATTTTGGGATCCTTCATAGTTGAAACAAAGATCATAAGCCTCCTTGGTGTTGAAATTTCCTTTTGACTGGTACCACCAACAAAGTTTATCCAGTCCCCTATGGATCTGGATGCGCCTATCCTAGAGAACTTCTTGAATCTTAGGAATATCGTTCGCAGGGAATCTCTGGCTCCACCAATTTTGGGGTTTCCATTCATGAAATTCTTCATTAGCTCTTTCCTTGCTCCAAAACGAGCAGACCTTTATCAGCCCCATATCCCCAGCCCGATTTTGACACAACTCCAGAGTTGAATGCGTCGTGATCTTAGGCATCTGTTGTCATGAATCATTCCAAAAAATTTCATCTTTCCCATCTCTAATTTCCCATAAGCTATGGTCCTGTATAATACTTCGGTTTTTGAAAGCAGACCTCCATATATGGGATCCTTGTTTATCCTCACTAAAGCATATGAGTTCCCTTTTTTGCTTATTTATTGCATATTTGATGTGCCATAGTTTTTCCCAAGGTTCCTCTTTATGGGTGACCCAGTGCCACCATATTTTGGCCCCAATAACTTTACTATTATTCTCTAGGTAACGAAGGCCCAAACCGCCTTGGGATTTTGGTTTACAAACCTTTTCCCATCCAACCAAGGCTCATCTGTGTTTGTCATGGTTGCAACCCCACAAGAATTAGCGCTGAATATTCTTGATTTCCTTAAGGACAACTTTTGGAGTCGCCATGGATGAGAATAAATATATAGGCATTACTTGTAGCACAACTTTAACTAAACCAACTCTACTGGCCAAATTAAGCGGTCTGTATGCCTAGTTTTCCAGTTTCTTACTCATCTTATCCAGTAGATCAACACACGAAATTTCCCTGATAACTCCTTCAGCTAAAGGGGAATCTAAGTATTTGGACGGAAGGGAGCTCCCTTCGAACCCAAGAATTCATAGAATATTGCATTGAGAAATCCTAGGGGTGTTAAAGAAAAAAACCTGTGGTTTCTCGTTATTGATTTCCAGACCCGAGGCTTTTGAAAACATCATCAAACCTTTCTTGAAATATCTTGCTTCTTGAACAGAGGGGTGACCCATCAATATCGTGTCATCGAAAAACTGTTGATGAGTCTGTTTGTACGCCCCTATATGAAGTTTCAACCCCTTTATTTCCTCATTCTCCACCATAGATTTAATCACACTACCAATCACTACAACCATAGGAATAAAGGATCTCCCTGTCTAATACCCTGAGATGGACTGAACGTTTTAGTGGGGGAACCATTGAGCATAATTGAAAATAAATCCATGGAAGTCATGTTCACTATCCATTCTATCCAATCCTAATGGAAACCATAGGCTTTTAGCATTTCTCTCATAAACTACCAGCTTATCTTATCATAAGCTTTTGAAATATCCAATTTAAGCAACATACCGGGATTTTTAGTGACTTTCAAGGAATGGATAATCTCATGGACAAGAATGACTCCATCCAAAATTTGGCGTTCTCCCACAAAGCCCGATTGTTCCTGGGTAACCAGATTAGGGAGGATAGGTTTCAACCTATTCGCTATAACTTTGGTGATAATGTTATATAGATAATATTTCATAAGTCTATGGGTCTGAATTTACCTGGAGAGTCAGCTCCCTCAGCTTTTGGGATGAGGGTGAGGAAGGTTGAGTTGAATTCCCTCAACACTCCTTTGCCTTGTTGAGAATTCTCCATAATATTCTACACATCCATCCTAATGAGATCCCAAAAATGGTGGAAGAAATTTATTGTGAAATCATCGGGTTCAGGCGCTTTCCCATCCGCCATCTGATGAACAAATTCCTCAACTTCCTGCAACTCAACACATTTCATCAGGATGTCATTCTAGCTCGAGGAAACCAGATTGGGGATATGCCTAGTGATTTTTTCTATGTGCTCGGACTTGTTCTTTCTATAATCCTTCATAATTGTCTCAGAGTAATTTACCCTTTCATGTTCCATTCCCACTTTTGTTTCCACGTACTGTCTTGCCTATTTTTTTAGTCTCATGAGTTTGGATTTTTGTCGATTCTGGAGCACAGAATGGTGGAAGAAATTTGTATTTCATTCCCCCTCTTAAATCCATTGGTTTCTTGACTTTTGCTTCTAATAAATCTCTTCCTGTCAGTCACGAGCATTGAGCTGGTCCAGGGTTTCCTGTTCCTTGAGATTCATTTCCTCGCTATACCCAGAATTCATTCCTTCCCTTTGGATCTCTTCCAATTGCTCACTAAGATGTTTCTTGTCTTGGAAGATATCCCCAAATTATTCTTTATTCCAAGTACAGATCCTTGCTTTTAGTGCCTTTAATTTTTTGCTGGAATTGGTACATCAGTGTTCCCCTCGGGGTATCCAACTCCTACCACCATTGCTGGACTAATGATTTGAAGTCCTTGTGCTCCAGCCAAAACTACTCAAACCGAAAAGGTCTCCTATTTGGAGGGCCTCTTCCTTCCCATACGAGGCCCACTGGCCAATGATTCGATCTAGCAGAAGGTAGGACCATAGCTGTTACATCCCCATTTCCACCGACCAATACTTCAGATTTGTCTAATATGGAAGCCAAATGGTGTTCTCCCCCACGTCGGTTGTTCTAGGTGAACCACCCATTTCTTGTTTCCACATCCACAAACCGGTTGTCATTTATAAATTCCTTAAAGGCTTCATGATTGGTCGGTTCAATCGACCATATTCCTCCCTTTTTTTTCTTCTAGAGAGGTAATAATATTAAAGTCCCCACCTACCAACCAGTGTTGATCTCCATTCTCCCTCACTTCCACTTTTAGGGAAGCAAGAAAGGCCGATTTTTGAGAAACAATACTTGGTCCATAAACATTGGTGATGATCCGTCTCACTGATGTACTGCATATATGAAAATATGCCAAAAGAAGGAAACGAGTGGCTCATAATTTGTTTAAACAAACCTCCTATAGCTGCCATAGATTTTCCAATCCTCCCGTAGTAACCTTCGCATCAATTGCTATCATATCACTACCTCTCCAAACTTTCCTACCTATCACTTGCATAATCTCAAAACTACATTTTGTTTCCTGTAAGAAAACCACTGTTGGCTTTTCCATCCTCAATTTACTTCTAAGAGTCTTTATTTTTTGTGGGTGATTCGCCCCCCGTATGTTCCAGGTTATGACCTTCATTGAGAAACCATGATAAATTAAGAAAAGGCCACCTTTATCGTGGGGTACTGGCCTAATTTCACTAATCGAGTTCCTACTTCTGCAATCCTCTTGTGGTTCGTCTTCCTTCCGCGCTTTTCTCCTTCCTCTGGTTGTTTCCTTTTACTGCCCTTTGATGGGTCTTAATCAATACCCAGTTGGGGAGAAGCCTTCGTTTTTAGAATGGCTTGCTGCAGGAGTTCTAATTGTCTTCTTAGAACCCACCCTTTCTCTTTCTTGTTTCAATCTTTCTCAATTTCATCTAGATCTAACTCCCCCAAGTCCATATCCTCGACTTCTTCCAGTGGATCCTCCTCCATTCCTTTGAATTTTTTCTCCAAACCCTTCTTGGTGATCTCCGCAGGGGACAGAAGTCTCCATCCCTTCCATGTTGTGAGATTGAAGTTTGTCTTTGTTAAGGCTATCCAGATTCTCCCTACATGGTTAAGGGTTTCAAAACGATTCCCATTATTTTTCTTCTGCTCCATGATTTTCCAATTCTGCATCTGATTGCTAGTTCGTCGACCTTGTCTCTGTTTATTCTGCACCTGACTAAACCCATTCCCACCCACTTCTTTCTCTTGGATCCACTGAGTCGGGGTTTGGATCAAACGATTTTGGGGACAGTTCCTTCCCATAAGTCCATGTTCGTGGCATTGTCTACATCTGAAAGGGAGCTTCTCATAATCAATGGGGTGCACCGAGTCCTCATCTTCCTAGGTGAGATTGATTGCTTCTAGTAGTTTGCATGATACATCCATATACACACAGATCCTTGTAAAATATGTGTATCTCTATTGTTTTGTCTGCTCTGATGCCTTCATGAATTTTCCTAGGGTATTTCCAATGGCCTCCAGCATTTCTGGTTCCCAGTACTCACAAGGCAAGGAATCCAGTGTAATCCATTTTGGTGCAATGCCCATGTCTTCATTATCTGGGTTGAAAAGATCCTTCCATGGACACAAGTAGAGCCCTACGGAGAAAAATAAATATTTCCCTCGCAATAGAATTATGTCTCTATTCTCCTGGTTAAAAAAGATGATTGTAAAGAAACCCTTCGCCCCCAAGTGTAGATCATAATGAATCATGGGATTCCAGGTGAACTTGATCCATCTCAACAGATCCTTCTCCTTTGGCCAAATACCAATGAATTTCCCAATCAAAGATTTATCCTTCCATTGCTCCACTCGCTTCCTTAGTTTTTCAGATTTGATCTGCAGAGAAGGGTTCTCTACTGATTTAAACAAACATCCACCTTGTCTCCTTCGTCGATTCAGATCTTCTTTCCTTCCCCCATCGTTGCCTCAAGAACCCCTCTCTGGGTATTTCTTTGCTGAAGTCTCTTCTCCCTTGATCGAATGCTGTAAAATGGAGGGGGAGCCGCCCCCTCCAAGCGTCCCCATTAGAAACCCTAGATGTTGCGCGCGAGATCTGCAGAACTTCAAACAGTTCTGAAGCCAAAACTCCTCTAAATTATGAATAACCAATACACTGACCGACAACATTAACCAAGCTCTAATCCCTCTTTACAAATGTAATGAAGATGTTGTTATCAAATTTCTTCAAGAAAACATCATAACCAGGTTTGGGGTTCCAATTTCCCTAGTGTTTGATAATGCTTCCTACTTCTCTTCTTTGAAATTAAGTGATTTTTCTATAGAGAAGGGAATCAAGTTGCATTATTATTCTAATCATTATCCCCAAGGAAATGGGCTAGATGAATCCACGAACAGAGAAATCATCTGAATACTTAAGAAAATTGTTATTGAAAACCAAAGAAATTGGAATGCAGCTCTCCCAAACGCTTTGTGGGATGATAGGGTCACACCAAATAATTTTTTAGGGGTTTCACCTTTCACCTTATTTTATGGAAAAAAATCTATTCTCCCTCCTAAAATTCTATTTCCTTCGCTTCAGTTAGCCCAAGCCTCTAGAGGATCCAACAGTCATGCTATACAAGGAAGAATTAACACTTTGCTCAAACTCGAAGAGGAAAGAGAAAAGGGAAAATGTAAATTTACCACTCATCAATTAATTTTTAAAAGATGGTTTGACAACAGTCAGGTAGGGGCCCACAGGGGTGTAGCTCAACCGATGATTCGCTTGATATGAAGGAAATGTTGTAAATGGAGGTCACAAGTTCATATCACCCCGGCTTACCCGTGCCCCATGCTTGCGGGTTGTGTGGGTGAACCTAGGGGTATAGTGGTATCGGACAGGATTGGATCCCTGGACCCCATGTCATGCGAGTACCAACCCCTTCCCAGTTGTCGATTCCCCTAGTTACAAAAAAAAAAAACAGTTAGGTAGGGAAGAAAGAGTTTGAATTTGGTGACCTAGTCCTCAAGTGTGATCAACCTCATTAATAAAAGAGCAAGCATACAAAATTTCAACATTTATGGCTTAGTCCCTTCACTATTGCTGAGAAACTTGGCCCTGGGACTTATAAATTACAAAATTTGGAAGGGGAAGTGGAAACTCTCCCTGTGAATAGACGAGCTCTAAAGCAGTACTTCACTTAGTTTAGGAAGATCTATTTTGGTCATAAATACAACTTTTCCTTCATTGTTTCGCTTTTTATTTTGATTACCTCATTTTAGCCTAGTTGTTATTGCAATAAAACAAGTTATTTGATTCCTTTTTTTTATATTTTAATAAAACTAAGTTCAACAATTAGAGTGCTGAGTGGGAAAGCTATGCTCTCCTAAATTATATAACATCTCTTGTAGCTAATTGAATTCTTTAAAAACCTCTCGTGTGCGAGAAACACTTCAAATTTTAAGTTCCTTCTTACTGCTAAGAGTCAGTGATGCATTTTCAAGCACTATCATTTGAAAGGGTTTCAACTTGTCTATCTTATATCCTATTTATTCGGTTGCTTGGAAAACTTATCACATGATCAAATTATAATAAAAATGTATTAAGTCTTGTATGTTTATGCTGGGATAAATATTTATAGGTTACTATCTTGAGGCTCCGTCCACTGAAACACATAATTGACCATGTCATGAATCTGTCTACTTATGGTTGACCCATGGGAAGGAAGCAAGATCTTGTAGATGTATGGCAAATCAAAACGGTCCTATACCTGATATAATCCTCTAAAGGCTCAATAAAAATAGCTCTTCTCATTTTAAGACATCCACAACAAATGAAGATGGATATCTGAAGAATCAAATGAAGACACAAATATATGAAATGAAATGTTTCAAAGAATATCAAGGGGCTATTCCAAATAGCATTCAAAAAAGGCTCTTCTCCGTCCGTGGGCACGTTATATACAATAAAATATTATTTGTCACCCAAAAAAAAGGACACTATGGATAGAAGAGACTAGATTTCTGCCTCTTATGAAATAGAGGAATTTTTTATTAACGCCGGTAAGCATAAAAAATGCTTAAGCATCAAAGAAATGCATACGGTATAGGAATCAGGAACACGCATATACATCTGCCTGGTTTTGCTACTTACCCTGTGGTGTCTTACCTAGTTTACTACGGAAGGAATGGTTTGGTAAATGAACCTCATAAATTGGCCTTAAGAGAGTGGCTATGGAATCCCAACTAAGCTTTCCTTTCCCTTAAAACAATATGCTAAATAATGCCTGATCACCGTGACATATTTTCTGATATAAAATTAGAATTGTGCTCAACATAAGACAGATAAAGGATATCAGAACTCTTACAATAAAAAGTCGCTTTCAAACAAAGTAAGTCCTCACTCCACTATAAATTGTCATAAACTATAAGAGATCCTTTTATTTTCTCAGAGATCTAAGTTCTCCTAGTTTGTCGCCAATTGTTGCAACAGCAACCACCCTCCCCATTATTTTCTTTTTGAAAACACTGGGCCCCTCCTTAATTTTGGCTTATCCTTGTTTAGACGTTATGGATCCCTTTTAAACTAACTCAATTACTACATAAGGTTGGCTTGTTCACAAAAGGAAAAAACACTTAGCCAATTTTGGTTTTCCTTAGTCGGCCTTTTTCTTTAAGTTTTAGCGTTTCAACGATTTTTCTTGAGTCAGCAAAGCCTTTGAATTCTTGCCGAAATGTCAATGAAGTTTCGGATTTATCGCCAAAACATCGGTGAAACTTCTAATATGTCGGCTAAGATTTTGATTTCTCGCTGAAACGTTGGGGAAGATTTGGAGTTCTCGCAAAAACGTCGACGTAACTTAACTTTTGTTGCCAGAAACTTTGGGAAATTTTCAAAAGTATGCCGAAATGCCTCGTTTCGCCGATGTGTTGTTGAATTTTTTGAATGAACACCGAAATGGTTCGGCGTCTTTTCGGTTTCTCGATGATTTAACTTGATTTTTGGAGCCGAAACATAACTTCAACGAACTTCCAGATTTCACGCCAAAGCATATCGACTGGGCTTGTAATTTGTCACCGATATGGTCGCAGTAACTTGGAACCTATCGTTGAAACATAGTATCACACAAGCAATGAGATTTGACGCCGAAACACGTCGGGGTAATTCACCTTTCTTCATCGAAACAAGCTGACAAAATGTTCAAAAACACCGATTTCACCGTTTTAAGCCCCATTTGAGAGACTTAGGGTTTTTAAAGACCTTTTTAATATGAGAAACGACGTTTTTCCCTATCATTGTCGCCAAGTGAATCCATTCAAGCTCGCGCCACTTGGACAAGATTCCTCACTCAGTACGCTCAACATCAACTACCAATCAGTCTCGCACACTTGTCATCCATTCTCCAGGTAAGTACCCTTTTTCCCTGGTTTGGTGGTCTCAAACTTGTTGGTCTCCAATTGGTATTTTGTGGTTGGGGGACAATGGCCCATAATTGGTTTTATACTATTGATCTCATGCTTGCCCATTTTTTTGTCCCTTTTCTAGGTTCCAACTTCCATTGGTTGATTTTTTTTCTTGAGACCAAGGGTTTCAAGCCATCAAACTTGCCTTGAGTATCTTGTGCCCTAGAACTCAACCCACACCTCTTTTTTCCCAAATAAGTTATCTTTTGGAGTTTTCTCTCACTCTCGTTAGAGCACAACTTTAACCCTAGCTTTGGGAACTCATAGACCTCTTTTAAGCCTGTCTTGACTACACACATGCCGCCACGTTTTCATCTTTTTGAACTAGCGAATGCGTGGATTTAAACCCTAGTGAATGAACTTGGGAATTTCTCGATTGAACTTGATGAACAATCTAGTTTATTTTCATGAAAAGAGTTTAATTTTTTATTACAAATACATGTAGCTGTTTTTGCTTGTTTTTTACTAGATTTGTATAACATTTCATGGTTAATATGAAGTTTGTCCAAGATAATTTTGTTTCCAATGACATGCAGGAACTCGAGATGTCTAAGAGGGGATCTAAACACTCATCCGAGACTGTACTTGAGGTGACATTAGATGATGAACCGGTTTAGGAAGCATCCTTGGAGGCTTAGTTCGATGATACATAACACATCACGGGATTTGCTCCTGAATTCAAATGGGGTGAGATATATCATTTGATCAGAGACCAGAATGTCTTAGAAGCCACCATTGAAGAAGACCTGATCTATTAGAATATAAAAAATTCAGGAATTCATAAGGATGCATTAAGGCCTAGACTATTTCCTTGTGTCGAAGTAAAAGGTTGGTTCCTCCCCTTTATTGATACTCAATCTCGTATCATCAATGAGCGCTACAGGAATAGGTTTTGCTTCGTTTCATCCTGCGCACATCGGGAAATCATATAGAATTCCAGCTCCGAGGGTATTTTTGACAGAAGAATGGCTCACAAGCCTGGAACTTGATTATGTTGAATGTGCTAAGAAGATGTTGCTACCAGGGAAGCAATTGGACCAAAGGGATAGCAGGGAGTATGAAATGAAATTTTTGAAGACCCCTTCTAGGATTGTTGCTACTCTTATATGAAGACTTTATGGGATTCCCAACTCAACCCATTATAAGCTCAGTTGGGTGCCCTTTCTCTATCACGTTACGATGCATGGCACTATTTTCAATTGGGCAGACATTATCTCCGAAAATATTGTACAAGCTATCAAAGATGCTTAGCAAGGTCTTAAAGAAAAGAAACCAGAATTTCATATGTCTTCATATTTATTGGATTGCATCATGGATTTGCATCCTTTTCCTGGCTTAGGATGCAAATGGAATCCTAATGAATCCCCCATTTATGTGGCCTATCAAATTTTGTGGGCACAAAAGCATGCAAGCTATTACAAGCAGATTTGCGAAGATTTCGTGGTTCCCTTCTACAAGTTGATATATGAAAAAGATCCAGATTGAATGTCTGAAGATGCTCTTATAATAGTCATCGAGTTAGGGGATTTCTATCTAACTCCTGAAGGAACATATTTGCGTATTTATGGGGGGAAAAGATTCCATATTTGCTCCCCAAGTATGTCACATATTGTATTATTCTGAAGGAGATTGTGAGGAAAGCCTTCGTGTATGGCATTGGCCATTTCCTACATAATAAAAAGAAAACTTCTTGGCCCCCACTTCCATTTATAGTCGGATTATAGAGAATGAACAAGGTCAAAGACGTCCCGGATTTGATAAAATATTTCGACACCTTTAACTTTAGTGAGAAGACATTCATAAGGAACGATAGTCATCAAAAGGTGGCTCTACATTGCGCATATGTAAAAATCCATTATGAATATGTAGACCAATTCATGAAAGAGGAAGAAGTGTATAGACAAGTTCTGAACTTCACAGAATTGGAAAGAAGGATTAACAAAATAAAATGTGCTAAGGAGGCAAGATCAAGCAAACTAACAGACACCTCAACACAGGAAGATTTGGAAGAAGTTGCTAAAAAGAAAGCTGTAGAAGAAGCCCTCCTGGTTGAAACAAGTAAGTGGTTGCAAGAATAATAGCAAGCTAAGAAGGTTGAAGAGGAAAGAAAAGCAAAAGAAGAAGAAGAAGAAATGCATAAGAGGCTAGAGAAAGAGAAACTAGATAAGCTTATTGTGGAGCAAGAAAGGAAAAGGGCCAAGTTAATACAACAACTAGAAGAGACTCACGAAAGAGAATAATAGGCTAGACAGTAATCATCTCAACAGGAAGAACTTTGAAAGAAGAAAGAAGAAGAAGAAGCTCTCAAGAAACCAGTGGAAGATAAGAGTCAATGAGGAAATGAAGAATTGGGCAATGAAAGTTAAGACATGGACATTGATATTACAGTAGATACCAGTAAGGAAGTTCCACTCACTGGATGGCATCTCCCTTTCACTGAGTTAGGCCTCACCCCATTCACCCCATCCAAACAACATGTTGTAGCTAAATTGGAGACCATTATTTATGACTCAAGGAGGAAAACCATTACGAAACGAACAGAGAAGAGGCCTAAAATTTCCTCACAACCTAATGTGGTTACAATATAAGAAGTTCCAATGGTCGAAGGTATCAATAAAGACCCAAAGTGCGGCTCTAAGTTTCATTGGTTTTCCCGGTTAAGGGTTTCCAGGGTAAATATATGTGTATTATGTGTGAATGTTGTAGTGTAGTCTCTATTTTGCTTACAATAATTTGTATGCTTTAATTCTCTACAACATGTTTAAAACTTACACAACACAATTCTTTTGGAAACAACCCCTGTTCGCCTTTGATCAATCTCGTCGAGTCTCCTTATCCCCATCATTGTCAGTTTTGTCAGTCACCATCACCCTCAATGTCGTGTCTCCAACAAAGCCCTCCATTTACGGTTTGTCTCCCACTATTATATTTGTTCCCTCCCTTTTGAAGAATGTTTCCGGGAACTCCCCAAGTTGACATCGATCAAAGTAAGTTATGAACCCCATGCTTATTATCCAGCGTTGTGTTAGGTCTGTCAGTTTTACAGTTGGTTACAAAATGATCTTGGTTCTCAGGATAAGCCCCTCATATTATCATGTACTTCAGCTCTCATTGACATCAAATCCCCACATTTTGAGAGTTGTAGTAGTTGCAGTCATACCTTGGGGTCCCTTTCAATCAACATAAGGGAACACCTAGAACTAAGTAGGGATAGTCACCAGTGCTCCCTAACTTAGTGGTCTCTCCTATGCTCGACGTCAACACATCTATCGCATCAGGGATAGTCATACGTTTTGAAGGTAGCAGTGTTCACATTTACAAATCATGGTAGCAACAATACATTGAGGTTCTCTATCCAAGAACTTCACCAGTATTTTTTTCCCCCAACAAGGATTATCATGGCCATCAACAGTTCCGCTTCTTCAGCACCTGTAACATCATTTCCAGGTTTATTTACTCTCACATGGATTGAAACCGCCTCCGTCGATGTACCAACAACATTGTGAGTTGACCCCTTGGTCTCCTCTCATTGTAGTCATCTTGACAGATTTTAACGAGCATGGGTATGCCTGCCTTGTTTGTATAAAACATTATTATTTGTTACAGCTTCACCGATCGTCACCAACAATCTTCCCCCAAGGGAACCTTCTGTCCATACTCACTTCAATACTTCCAAGAACATGAGAGAACACAAAAAAAATGATGATGCATTATCGGCTCTACAGTACCCTCTAAACCTCATACATTAGGGGGCATATGTTAATGACTAATTTTCGCAGATATGTGACATTTTGGCTAATCTTGTAGTAAGGCATTATCAACATATGACATGCATCCCACCAAAAAAATCCTCAAAGGATCCAGAAAGCAACATGAGTCCAAAAATGCTAGAAATGGTCAAAAGAAGGGGTAGCACAATTACACCCATAATAGCCTGCGCTACAGTGTGTATTACAGTTATGTGCCTGTGCTAGCACAGTGAGGATTTTACTTCAAAATCTATGCGACTATACAAAACGACGAGACTACAACCACTCACGGTGGATTGAAGGCTCATCAAAGCTCCACCACCTCCAATAATTCAAATTTGGCTCCTCATGTACTTGGGATCATTGAATGGCCCCCCTTTCTGTACTTTGCAGCTAGATCATGGAATTAATGGATCATTGAATGACATGCATCTAAAGAGAGAAACTTTAGAGCAAGGTTATGCTGTTGGAATTGTATTGGAACTTCTTCCACCTCTTCTCATACCTAATATCATTCCTCGAGCTCCTTGCCACCTTCCTCCAAGGGGAAAGTGTTTCTCCCATTTGTTCTTTCAATTTATTTAGCATTTAGTGTGGACAAAAAGGACCTCCCTAAGGGAGATTGTTGGATTCCCTTAAATCCCACACCTCCTAGGTGACACTACATGCAACAATCTTGACCATCAAGAAATCTAAATTGGTTCTAGCATTTGCTTCTTGTTGTGGTTTGCATATTCTCACTCCCTTTGCTTTGTTTCAATTTATTTTTAAGTATTTTTTATTATTATTTTGTTTTGTTTTGCTAACAAGAGCTTGTAGGATCAATTTGGATTCATTCACATTTTCTTTAGTAACATAATACCAGACCTTGTTGACAACCTCAAAGGCTTCACCCCCAATTTGGGAAGGGATGCACACCTTTATGAAAATTTTCCCACAAGAAATAACCTTCGTCCTCATATGTTATCCCCACCGATGATATGTTCGATTTGTTTACATTGATTTTCATACTTGTTGCCAATTCATATAAAACCAAAGTTGATTTGAGAGTCAACATGTCTTTCCTAGTCCCATCACAGAAAATCGAGATATCATCTACAAACAATAGATGTGTGAGGTAAATAGTGCCCTTTATATGAATTCCCTTGAAATTCCCTATGTTCTTTGCATCCTAGATAGCCCCACTTAGGCCTTCTTCCAACATAAAAAATAGTGGGGACAATGGGTAGTCTTGCTAGATTCCTCTCCCCATTCAAAAAAATATTGAGGCTGCACCATTGATTAATATTTCCAGTGAGGCTGGTGATATGCAGCTCATGATCCATGTAATGAAACAAATATAGAAACCCATATATGTCAACAAGATCCTAATGAAAGTCCAGCTAACCCCATCAAAATCCTTCACCGGATCAATTTTGATAATCGTTGCTTGAAGGTTCCTTGTTTTAATGGAGTATAGTCCTTCTTGTGCAATCTCGATCGCATCATGGATCCAATGCCCTTCCATAAACCAAAATGGTTCCATCAAGATGGTTGAGCATAGTATTTTTTTAACCATTAGGATATGACTTTCGAGATCACTTTGTGTCTATCTGGTTTAGGATTAGGAGTGCCTTACTATAATTTATTCTTCCTAGATAGATCCAACATCAGCAAAGATAATAGGGGCAAATGTAGAATCGGTTTACCCCGTAGTAAAGGCTAAGTCCATAGAATCACCAGTAGCATATAGAGGATTAGATCGAGTTAAAAATCCTGCAACGAAGGCATCAATATAGTTACATGGCAAGATTGGACAGAAATTGTCAAATGAGGAAGGGTTGTCCTTTTTTGGAATCAAGGCATGGAAGGTAGAGTTAAAAGCAACCAATATAGTGCCAATCCTTTTGGATTATTCAACCACCTGAAGAAGGTTGTTCTCAAATAAGTCTAGAAAACCCAACAAGAATTCAATCGACCATCTGTCCAATCCTGGACTTTTGTCCTTCTTAAAACTGAACAAGACTGATAAAATTTATTCTCTTGTTGCTTCCTCCATTAATAATCAATTATCCTCCTCCTTGACAAAACTGGGGAATTAATGCGCCGAATGAACAACTTCTGCAAGATATGTTCAATCCCCAGGCCTAAATAGATTGTTGAAATGAGTAACACCTACCCTTGCTATATATTCAAATTTACATGCCTCTGGGCCTTTCGGGTTAGCTATCTTCTTGATGGTATTAGTGTTCATTCACATATTGGCATAATTATGAAAGTATTTGGAGTTCTCATCCCCCATTGTAATCCAAACTGCTCTACTTTTCAACCTCCAATCCACCTCCTAAGCTATTAGGAGTTCTCTCTTTATTTTTTCTAAATCCATGAGCATCATCTTGCTAATATTTGAATTATATCCCTATCCAGTTGATTCATAGAGTGTTGTAAGCTTGTTCTCAATTGAAAAAATCTCACCACCATCCTTCTTTTTCTTACCAGTAGCCTACCCGACAATGACTTCTTTGATATTTTTTCGATTGGAAAGGAATCAACTCTAAGCAGAGGAGTGGAGTGAGAAATCATAGTGGACCCATAGGCTATTGACAAGTAGAATAAAGCTTTCATCCTTCAGTTATTTAAAACAAAATTTGAAAGGGATAGGAGGCTTCCTCCCTTCGTTTGATATTTCCACTAGGACCAAGAGGTCGTCAGAATCACCACCAGTGCTAACCCACTACTTTAAACCAAAGGAGTCATTAAGGAAACATCCAGACAACAGAAACCTCTCCAGTTTTTTGACAATGTGGTCAACCCCAACTCACTTATTGGTCCACATGGGAGTGAATTTGATAGGAGCAATGTCCACAAGGCCTGCTTCATCAAAGATTTTGATAAAATGATCAGTAAGTGAATCCACCAATGCATTTTGACCCCAAACCTAAGAGCAACAAAGTGAGCGGTTAAGGTCACCCCCAAGAATGACCAAATCCTTCTGAATGCAAGACCTTTTCAAGAGATCATCCTAATAGGCCACCCGCTCTGTGTATGGACATAAGATGCTTAGTAAGTTTTAGTGAGCTTAACCTTCATCCAAATATCAAGCCCCAATATTTTCCTTTCACATCTACAAATCTGAAATCCTATCTCTTTAGCATACAACATAGCTCCTCCACTAACTTGCTTCCTTCACACATAGTTTCTTGCATGAAATGCAGGTTTGGAGAGTGGACTTCCACTAAATGCTTAAGGGCCAGTTTCTTGGGTTGACTTTCCAAACCTCTGCAATTAAGAGAAAGACAAATCATGGGGAGATCAAAGCCGAGGAAATTGCTCTAAGAACCCCATATAAATAAAGTTGATGCCCATAAATGATATCAATAGCAACTTTTTCTTGGGCCTCAAGAAGTTAGGACCTCCGCCCTCTACCAGAGGATTTTGTTGAGGGGCACAGGTTTTGTCCAAGGCCACCCAAAGAATGTTCCCTTATGTTTTTATCTTGCATATTTTGGGACCTAAGATTGTACTTGACATCACCAAAATCAAACCAAGCGGTCTCCCCAGGTTCATCATAGTGATATTCCTGTAGATCCGAGGAGATCGATATCCCAACAGGAGTAAACCTAGGAGAGGCGCAATGATTGTTTGATTTTTGTTACATCATCCCGCCCTGAAACAATGGGCTTAGGTCCAAAACCCAAGTTTATTCTATTACATGAAGGAGGGAAGGAGAGGGGCATCAATGAAGGAAAAGACGTACCAACATCTAGTGGAGAGGCCAATGTAGAGTCCAATGCATCTCTAGAGCTCTTATATCGAGCAATCGCCGCTACTAGAGGAATCACCTTCTCAACCACTACAGCTAGAGAAATCACCTTCTCAACCACAATCTCATTTTGAATGAAGGGTTCAAATATTGGACGATAAAGGATTTCCCCACTCCATGCAGAGATTGATATTTCATCACAAGGCCCTGACTAGTTGAAACATGCTTCAGGATTCAAGAACTTTGGGGACCATTTTTCAATCTAGTGTATCCTCTTGAAGAGGAGAGCAGATTCTGAGACAAGGTGACCATAGGCATGGCAACAGTTACAACAAAACAACACACCTTCATAATCCAACATTTGGAGGTGAATTCAGTGCCCATGCGATATAGCCATATATTTCGCTAAACATTCCTTTAGGTCAAGTTTTTACCAGGATCCACACCACTGTCAAAAACCTTGTCGAGTGATATGAGAGATCAACCTTTATGTTTTCGCCAACCGCATTGCCAATGTCTTTGAAAATTTGGGGAGACTAGAAATATAAAGGGAGGGAGGGAAACCAAACCCAAACCAAATTCAAGTCCATGCATTCTTTGTGGGTGTGAAAAAGAGGGCTCCACCATTTCATGTAGAGCATGGAGGATTCACACGACCAGACGTCCTTCAGGATTATATCCACATTCACCTTCTCTCTAAAATTTAAAACTATCCAACCCCTCGCCAATATCAGGGCTGCTGGATAATACTTGAGTAGGGACATCCATGTCGAATTAATCGAGTCCTGTAATTATTTTATTCCACACCGACAACCAGGGAAGTGCTCTACCAGGGTCAATTTCGTAGTTTTCATCACTTCATTCATTTGAACCTCAATCCCAAGTACAAGATTCAATACATAGGCCTTTCGTTTAACACATTTATTGTTTGTCTTAGGACGACCTTCCTTTGTCGTCGATAGAGTGAGAGGTGCTAAATTCTCTAATGGATTAAGGGAACATGCAAACTAAACTTAGGGGAAGAGTTGAGAGCCAAAGAAAGAGGTTATGGCTGCCTTGATCCAAGGCATTGCTTCGATGCGACACTCATACCAGATGGACGAACGCTAGAGTGTGATCCTTGATGAGATCAGTGCGAGAGGATATTTGTGAGCAGGTGAGGTCAGCATAGCAGTTGGTGAAGGGACATGGTCGTCTTTTCCTGAGGTACACGCAGTTAATGGGTTGAAAATATCACATCCCACCTCCCCAAGCACGTCAATGCCCTTCGATTTTGAGTGGGTTTTTTGGGGATCTGATATGCAAGTCTGGTTAGTCAGTAAGGTATCTACTAGGTAATCAGTGCTAGGCTCACACCTGGGCTGGGAAGGTTTCCTAGAGAGGTCAGAGGGGTTGACACCTATTCTATACCCCAACAGTTGAAGTTCAAGAATGCCCAATCTGAATATATCGTGAGATCTATCTCGAGCATTTATTTTCCATTTTTGGGGAATCATTTTCGATGGGGCCTTTCCTTTTATGTTTAATCCGTCAATGCAATCCTATCCTAGATATACCCAATGATGGATTTGACGACATCATTTTCCAATTCTGTCAAGCAAACCTTAACCACATTGAGTGCCCCTAGATAAGAGGTCAATGAGAGGAGCCTCATAGTGGTCCAAGGTGACATACCCCTATCCAGACCCCGTCAAACATAGATCTTGAATTGTTGTTCTTTATCATCCTCATTTTCGATTCATTATTATTGTAAAAATGAAGTCAACCAAATTTTACTACTATAATTTAATATACAATCAATATCTTATATTAAATCTCAATAAACTCATTAACCATTTTAAAATGAATATGTAACCCATGAATGTAATAAATTTCCTTCCAAAAAATACCAAAGTGTGACTAACCACATAGTTTAACGATGCGATAAATATTTTATATGAATTGATAGATAATAAATTAGTGTTGGTTCAACGCATAAGTGGGATTTTTCCAGATATCTATATATTGGACAAAGGTTGGTACATGTTCTACGATTATGGAGAATATATGGATTAAGGGTAATGGCAGTTTTCACTTGGCTACGATTATGGAGAATATATGGATTAAGGGTAATGGCAGTTTAATGTTAAAGTGTTGGTATATGGGGTTTAACCCTACATCTAAGAAAATCCGTTATAGACACCTATGGGTTCTTTTACCTGGGTTCCCGATGGCGATGTGGAACAGGGATGATTTTGTTGTTGTAGCTAATCATTTGGGTCGTTTCTTGCATGTTGATAAGAAAACCCTAAATGGTAGAGACCGTCGGGTTGGTCTTGTACTGGTAGAAATCGACATGTCCTTGGGTCTATTTCCGTCTATAGGTATTATTTGGCGGGATATTCGGTACACTCAGACATTAGATTACTAGGGAATCCCATTTAGGTGCTCCAAATGCAAGGATGTGGGGCACTTATGGCGTGACTGTACTGTTACTAGCTCTAGGTCGGAGGGGGATTCGGCCAATGATGTACAGGCATGGACTTCGGAGAGAAATTCGGCATCAGAGGGTGATATGGAGGACATTACTCCAGTTTTACATCCATCTACTAGTTTGGTCTCGGAGGGACTCGCTCCTAATTCACTTATCGGTAAGTTAAATACACTTGATCCAAAATTTTATTCGTCCTTATCTACTGTAGATTTGGAATTTCTTGGGTGATATGGAAGACATTACTCTAGTTTTACATCCATCTACTGGTTTGGTCTCGGAGGGACTCGCTCCTAATTCACTTATCGGTAAGTTAAATACACTTGATCCAAAATTTTATTCGTCCTTATCTACTGTAGATTTGGAATTTCTTGCCGGTTTGGATGTGAAGGGGGATAGTATTGGGGATGGGGTTATTGGTGATATTCCCGGTAATAATCTCGTAGACCCGCCATCAGAGGAACAAGATTACCCTGAACATTCCATTGAGGTCATTCCACTAGCTATTCTGGACTCTGTACATTTGGAGGCTGCGGTGAATACAACTACCTCAATGGGGCTTATTCCTCCGTCCATTGACATGTTGGGCTTGGGTATTCTATTCCCTACATTGGGTGGGTCAAATACTCCTTCTATATCTCTGGGGATGGCTGGGAGTATTTCTCCTATAGTGGATATAAATAATAATATGACTTCTCCTTCTCGGGCGGGTGATGGGATTATGGATGCTGGTCCTCTTCGGGCGGACTCCTTGGGAGTCAAGATTGATTATGCCATGGCTCCCCTTGTTACTTATATTGCTAATATTCCAGTGGAGGGTATTAATTTGAAATCACCTGTGCACTCTTCTGTGATGGCACCGGGGGAGGATATATTGTTAAAAGGGGCTAGACAGGGTGGTATCACTCAATTTTCACCTATTAAAACACGCAGTGCCAGGAAGGCCATTAACCCCTCTACTCAGTTCTCTCCTTCAATTGACTCTGTGACTGGATCCACATATGTTGGATCTCGGGATTCGAATTGGGCGCTTAGAAGCATGAAAGCCCTAGCTCGGGTTAAAAAATGATTTTTTTTTCTCTTTGAATATTCGAGGGATTGGGGGCCCTAAAAACAAATTGGCTCTCAAAGGACTACTGTATTCATGCAGACCTAATATTATTTTTTTACAAGAGACAATGGTGTCGGCGGCTAGGGCTAGGTTATATTTTCAAAACATTAGGCCTGATTGGGATATCGTTTCGTCGGATGCTGTGGGTCATTCGGGCGGGTTACTGTCAACATGGGACCCTAAATTATTCAATCTGTCTGCCTTTATTTCTGTTTTGGGAATTCACCTAGAGGGTCAGATTTTGGGAACTGAGGGGATGGTAAATTTGGTTAACATTTATGGGCCATACTCTGATAGAGCTCTTTTTTGGGATTCTGTTAAATTGGCTGGACTTTTGGATCCTAAATATCTGTTGGTTGCTGGTGATTTCAATCTTACACTATCTTCAACTGAGACATGGGGTATTTCTTCTCGGGGGGATCCCTTATGTCCTCATTTCTTTGATTTTTTTACTGATGCAGGTTTGAATGATATTTTGCCTGTCCCTTTATGCCCTACATGGTGCAATGGGCGGTCGGGCACTGAAAGGATATCTAAATGTCTTGACCATTTTATGTTGAATGATAACTTGGTTCAGAAGTTATTTAAATATAGATCATGGTCGGTTATTTCTACATTATCCGATCATACTCCTATACTAATGGAGCTGGATTTTGGGGGGATATCGATTCCCTATCCATTTAAGTTCAAACACACCCTACTGCAAATTCCTGCTTTCTGCGATCATGTGCGAATAGTGTGGACTGAAACTTCGGTGGTGGGTATCAACTCTCCATCACGGAAATTGACTCATAAATTGGGCATTTTAAAACAGTCTGTTAAGAAATGGGACCGTGATCATAAGAAGGCTGAGAAGCAGGATATCTCTGAGATTGAATCACAAATTACTGCACTCAATGCTACTCTCCGTGGCAGTCCACTTCCGGCGGATGTTCGATTATTATTAACAAATTTGGAGGGCAGTAAACTACTATATCTTAACAGGGAGGAAGCTCGATGGCGATTAAAGAGCAGGGCACTGTGGGTATCATTGGGTGATAAAAACTCCAAATTTTTTCATATATTTACAAATACTAGACGTATTGGTAATTCTATTTGGTCTTTGAAGAAATGGCAGGGGGATTGTATTTCGACATTGGAGGAACTTCAGGGGGAGGCTACTACACACTTCATGGAATATTATCGGGATCCTGGTGGTCATTCTATTTCTGAACAAATCATGGTTGTCAGTAAGTATCCACGTCTATTTTCTGAGCAGGAGGGAAATGACTTATTTCTACCAGTTTCACTGAAGGAGATTCACTCAGTATTGTGTGGCTTTGCAAAAGACAAAAGTCTCGGTCTAGATGGCTGGACTGTGGAACTTTTCCTAGCTTTCTTCGACATTATGGGACAGGAAATTTTGGAGATGGTGGAAGAAACTCGGATACTAGGTGAGGTGATTGGTACTCTAAATGCCACATTTGTAACACTCATTCCTAAGGTATCCAACCCATCATCCTTTACGGATTTTCGTCTGATATCCGTATGTAACCTTATATATAAAGTCATATCTAAGGTGATAGCCTGCAGGATTAAGCCTGTTCTTTCTCGTGGGCTATCCCATGAACAATATGGATTTTTAGATGGTATACAAATTTTGGATGATGTTGGTGTGGCCCAGGAGGCGATGCGCAGTATTAAAACTCGAGATATTCAAGCCCTCATCCTACAACTGGACCTGCAGCGGGCTTATGATAATGTGAATTGGACATTCCTCAGGTTGGCAATGGTGTAGATCGACATTCCATGGGTGGCTATAAAATGGATTATGGGATGCATAACATCAATCAACTTTTCTATATTAATCAATGGTTGTCCTACTGAGTTTATTCGGTGTTCGAGGGGGCTACGCCAGGGCTTCCCACTGTCCCCATTATTATTTCTGATAGTCATTGAAGGTTACAACAGATTGTTACATCGAGCTAGAGCTGATGCACTTATCACTGGAATTCAGGTATCTCCTCTATACTCAATCACACATCATTTCTTTGTTGATGATGTGTTGCTATTTGGGGGTGCTGATATACAGGAATGGAGGCAATTGTGGCAAATTACCCAACTATTTTGTTGTTCTTCGGGTATGAAAATTAATGATGGGAAATATTTATTATTGAAGCATAAACTGGAGGCTGATCAGCTCAATCCTATATCTAATTTACTTCCGTTTATGATCGAGGAACTAAATGAGGGTACCAAATAGCTTGGTTATTTTCTCAAACCAAATGGGTATTTAATTGCTGATTGGCAATGGCTTTTAAAAGAATTTGATATGAGGATATTTCACTGGCAGTGGCGATGGCTATCCAGTGGTGGTCGTCTTATACTTGCCAAATCAGTTTTACAAAACATGGGGGTTTACTGGTTTGCTTTATGCAAGATTCCTTGATCTATATTGTCCTCCATCCGACAGAAAATTCACAGCTTCATTTGGTCTGGGACTGGGAAACAACGAATCCACTTGGTGGATCAGAGAAAACTAGATCGCCCATATGCTCAGGGAGGATGGGCTATAAAGAATATATTTTCCTTCTCTACTGCACTTCTCGCAAAGAGATTATGGCGCGCACTGATTGTTGATTTCTTTTGGGGTAGCATATTAAAGGATAAATATTTTGGCAAGTTGTCTACGATCTAATGGATCTGATCCTCGCGGAAGATTACTGAGGGTATATCAAATATTTGGGCGGGCTTACTATTATCTTTCCCTATTATGGCTGATTGGTTGGTCTGGGTACCTGGTTGTGGTCGACATATACGGATCGGGGAAGATCCTATGGTGGGTGGTCCGACACCATTTAAGCTATCCATTGCTCTGATCCACCATCTGAGATGTTGTGGTTACTATCATCTTAACCAAATTCTGATTTATAATGGTACATCTAAAATTTTCCACTGCTGGATTAGTGCTGAGCAGCTTGGATTGACTGGCACTATGGCTATTGAATGGAAGACTTACATTATGGACTTGATCCGTGCTAAAATTTGCATAAATGAGTCGGAGGATCGATTGCTCTGGTCATGGAATTCAAAGGATGGTATGATATCGGCCCAAGTAGCAAATGAGGCTTTATGTTATAATAACATTGTGGACTGGAAGTGGTGGTACAGTGTGTGCTGGGAGTGGCGTATCCCATTATGAGTGAAGATTTTTTCTTGGCTTTTATTGGCCGGGAAAATCCTCATTTGGGGTAATCTACAAAAGCGTGGTTTCCAGGGCCCTAATATTTGTCTACTTTGTCATAGTGATGAGGAATCCTTCTACCATCTATTTGCGAGGTTCCCTTTTACTGTTAAAGTCTGGGCTTTCTTTGGTGATCCATTTATACATTTGAAGAGGGAGTCTGATTTTTCATTGCAAGACTGGTACAAGACTCTGTTTTCGGTCAATAAGGATTTTGGATGCCTGGCATGCCTTGTAGCGTGGGAGATTTGGAAGGCTCGGAACCGACTTCTTTTTTATGGTATATTTACTATGCCCAGCAGGGTGATCGGTCATATTCAGGCATTATCGACGGAGTTTATTATGGCTGCTCGGGTGTGTCATGATGTGGGTATTCGGGATCGCAATACTGCTCCTTCACATTTTCTTTGTTCTGGGAACCGTGCATGTTTCGATGGGGCAGCTCAAGCTTCATCAGGACAATGTGGGGTGGGTGCATTCCTTGAGATGACTGGTGGAGACCATATTATGCTTTGGATGTCTGGTGGTAGAGGCACCAACACAAAGGGTGAATTCCTGTCACTATGGATGGTTCTTTTACTTTCTTCCAAGGCTAACATATTATTCGAGCAGGTGGCGGGGGATTCTCTGGTGATTGTCAATTGGGCCAATTCTGTGGTTGCCATCAACGTTATTGCACTGAACTCTTGGTTGGATCATACTCGACTACTTCTGGACATCTGCTCCACGACTCATATTGCCCACATTTTCCGTGAACATAACGTTGTGGCCGATGCACTCTCACGCCGCGGTCTGAAGGCTATTGAAGGTAGGATATATTATGAAATTCATTGTCGTTTGGATCAACCTGGATTTTGGAGGATTTCCCCTCACTAGCTAGATTCATCTTTCTTGTGGCCTCGTCATATTTTGGTTTTATTTCATCGAGATGGTATATATTCTGGTTCTCATATGCTACATTTGCCACTACGTTGGCTTATTTTGGACTGATTATTTGCATTAATTGTTTTTATATTTTAATTACATTTTATATTTCTGTATATCTACTGGAGGATTGGTATATCCTGGTCCGTTTCACGTTTGCATCAGACATTCCGGGTTGGAGGCTTTGAGCTGTAGGGTGACTGTATTCTTCGATCATGGACTGTAGGTTGTGGTCTAGATCTCATATGGTTGTGGAACGTCGGGTGATAAAACTTTGTAATTCCTTATACTTCAATATCAAGTATAACATTTTTTCCATTGTTGAAAAAAAAAGTGAGATTTTTCTTTTAATCTTTGAAATATGAGTATTTCTACAATAATGACATATCTCCAAACACCA
Organism: Larix kaempferi; assembly: GCA_027924585.1. Lineage (NCBI taxonomy): Eukaryota > Viridiplantae > Streptophyta > Pinopsida > Pinales > Pinaceae > Larix > Larix kaempferi. Next base: position 2,401,298 of record BSBM01000590.1, read on the forward strand.
AAAATTATCACATTATCAAATTAAATGTTTAGTATTTTTTGTAATTTTTATATTATTTCTCTCTTTTTAAAAAGTTTAAATATTAACATATACAAAACATGAAAATTATCATATTTCAAATTTAATTATTTTTATAATTAACTTTATATTATTCTTATCTTTCTTAAAAAGTTTAAATATGTAGGTGATTCTATCATGTTTATATTAATTTATTAAAATTTTACATTTTGTTCTAAGTTTGTTATAATTTTTTATTCATTTTATTTTCTATTTTTATATTAATTAAAATGAGTATAATTTTTATATTAAATAGGTTGTTATAATTGTTGGAACCTAATCTTTATAATGAGGCATATTATTATTTCCTATTCACAATATTGTTGAGAAAAGAAAGCAAAAAGTCATAAATAAATAGAAAAGGTAAGGAGAACTCAATAGACTACTTCAAATATGAAACCAATGATCACTCTCCATATTAATACATGTTAATACGCACATATCTTAATTGAGAAATTATGCTTTCACATCAATTATTTATTATTTATGTGTTTGTGGTGCATCCATCTTGTATGTATTTGGCTTTGTTTAGCCAATCTACTATTTGCCCTGAAGGACCACCCGCTGAATTGTTGCGAGCATAATTCTTATCTTTAAGAAACTATCATCGTGACTGCCAAAACATTTACAGAGCCGTTGTAGATGCTATTTGGTTAATACATATGCACTCATTTATGAAGTATGCTTAAAGATTTTAGAAACATTCATTTATCGATGGTATCAAATGATGCAAGATATTAATTTGCACGAGAAAAGATGAGATAAGTGATAAAACTAAGTGATGTGATCGCCAAGTTGTGGTCACTTTATTTGGCATATGTGGGGATAAAGCTAACAAAGTTGTGATTTGGATTAAAAAGAGAAAAAGTTAAAATACTTTTAAAACAAGTATTTGCAATTTTCTTAATCATTGCTTTGCGTTATTGGGAGTTATAAAAGTTTGATGTATTCAAAAGTGGTTGACATTCAACGACAACATTTACAAGTATAGACCAGTCCAAAGACAGTGGTATAGAATACAATGGTGGACAATATGTCAGGTGACCTTGACACCACAACAATGCATCATCGAAGGACTTAGAGGTAAAGTGTTTATCAATTCAACTTCAGATTATTTGTTACTTGCAAATTGTTATTTTATGTAAGTTCACTTGTACTTGCATTTGTTCATTTGTTTTCCTGCAAGTGTCAAATCAAAATTGAATTGTATTGTAAGTGGGTGCATTTTTAGCTGAAATTGACAACCTTTTTTTTTTTGAGTTTGAGTTTGTAAAATGGAGGAGTTGCAAGAAGCATTTCACTATTTGAGTAAGTCACAGTTTTCTCAATGGCACAAATCACTAGCTTGGTAGAGTTTCAGAGTTTGGAAACCTGTGTGATATTTGAAGTTCTCGACACTTTTCAGACTCAAGAGTAGAATCCATCATCAGGAGAATCCATTTTCTCAATTCGGAACAAGGTATCTCATTTTTATTAGTCCTTGCCAAGGCAGGGAATGTAGCAATTAGTTGGTCATACATGAACTTTGACTATATATTAATCCTAAAACAAATTCATAATGTTTCTCAATGTTTTGTAATATTTATGTATTAAATTTAATATTTTAAAAATATAAATTATTTTGTTGAATATTTAAAATTTGTTATTTCTATTTTATAATTGGTTAAAGACCTTGAAGTGACAAATTACCCCTTGTTGGATGTGAAATTGTTTAAACGTCTTTGTACTAAAGGTTTCATTAATGATAATGAATACTATCATTTTTGTACTATTGTGAAATTGTTTAAAAAAATAATAATTTAAACTTTAAAAATTCATTTTTTTAGCTTGACATGTAGTCTTTGTACTAAAGGTTTCATTAATGCTAATGAATACTATCATTTTTGTACAATGTCATTAATGATAAGTACACAATTCTATTAATGAAATCATTTTGCAATCTACCATATTCACATTAAAATTAATTTCTAATTCTAAAACTCAATCAATGACACACACACACACACACATATAACACTTTTATGAACTAATAGTAACCATTTTTTCCTTTTAACCTAACATTAATTTACACAAGTTTTTATAGTACTTGGACAATGTATAAACATATGTTTATCTTTTTATTAGCATATATATTTTTAATTAATAAGAATATATGAATATAAGTTTCTTTATTATATATTTTATTATTATTTTAACTTAGCACTAATATATATAAACTTTCCAATTGGCTACGTCCACAAGGGAAAATATATCTTACTCGCAAAGTAGAGTAAGCATTGAACAGTTTCATTATAACGGCCCACCAGCCTATCATTAATTCATTACAATCTCGACTCACTAAGAGCATACGTTCGTCAGGATTTGAACCCGGGTTTGGGAGGGCAACACAACGGCTTCCGACGACCCGAGATACACCTCATGGACGCTATTATATATATATATATATATACTGTATTTTTATTTTTATTAACATATGTATTTTTAATTATTACAATATATTTGACTTATTTTTTATCAACATGTAAGATATAATTGCACATTATTATTTATACTTATTTTTATTTTACAAAATATATATCTTTTAAATATTATACACTTTGAAATTTATAATAATATGCATTTAGTTTAATGGTTCTACAATTTTTTTTGACAGAATATATACTTTAAAATGGTAAATATAGGCACACACATTTATGATACTTTAGTTTAGTTGTATATATATCATATTTAGAATATTTAGAAAATCTGATCACAGTGTGATCTTGCAACAAATAATTCCTCACAATTGTTTAAGCAAAAATACACAGACTAGAGAAGAAAATTCACTAAAATTGATACACATATCTAACTTCAATTGAACAACTATATTGCATTCAACCTCTATCAATGTGTTGGCAATCAAAATATAATATAGTGGATGAAATTCGAAATCCTCTAAGGCGATTTGAAAAGCACACAAGTGTCAAGCTTAGAAATTAGGGAAAATCCCCATCTATGGAAACATTTGATTCCCACTCATGCAAGAAGGTTACGAATTGGCATGAAGGGTCTTGGTGGACCATGAGTAACCAAAAGGCAGCATATTGTTGGATGCTTTTCAGGAGAAAAATATGGAAGAGGTGGTGGCCAAAAAGAGGCAGACTTGCCAAAAGCATGCTAGCGCCCTTGCCTTATCCTTATCCAGCACAAAAGCATAATAAAGCAAAATAAAGCTACTAAAAGCAGCCAGAGCACTCTTGCTTAGAAAAGCAGAGTAAAAACAAGCAACAAAGTAGTAGTGGGGTACACTTGTGGATAAACATCACAAGATGTGGGCCAGGTATGCATTAGGGGCCAAATGTCCTAGTCTAAACACCTAGGAACATAACTAACCAACGTCTAACACTTAGGAAACACAAAATAATGTTTAAACTAAGGTATCGATGCGCTAATTATTTTAACACCCCCCTTAAGCCTGACATAGGTGAGTATGAGTTATTATGAGGGCCCAAGAAACTAGGGCCTATGGTCACCCTTTACAATTTATTTGTCCATATAAGCTGAGGTAAAAGAGGAAAACCACTTGGGAACAAAACCTCCCCTCTAGAATGGACATGAAAGAGAAACCAAATTATTTACTTCAAACTGTAAATTTGAACATAACAGTCCAAAGAAGGCCAATGAGGCCAATGATTGGCAATTTGAATATCAGGAGGTACTTTTCTCTTTGCAAAAAGAGGTATTTTCTCCCAATTGTGCCAATGATGATCTTGAAACTTGCACTTTGAACATTGAGCAGCTCCAAGAATGTATGCCAACATGATGGCAATGTCATGAGGATCCTTGAACTTCGAACCAATAGAGGTGAGGGTAGATCCAAATGAACTTTGATGTGCTTGAGACGTCGAACCATGTGAGGTAAACCCCAGTAAACCCAAGCAACTGTGAATTCTCTTCAGACTTAAACATTGAACTATGGAATGTAAGATCAGGTCCAAAAGAGACTTGGTGCTCTTAAAACTTGAAATTCAAATCAAAGGAAGTTATATCAGCTCCAAGAATGTGATGGAAAAAGCATGAGGTTCTCCATCTTCTGTGCAACTTTGAGAATGTGTTCTAGTGATCAAGTAGGAATCCATAGGAAGCATAGGACCAAGGAGAGTGAATGCATCACTTCCAAATTCTAATCTATCTGCCAAAACATCCAATAGATCACCAATATGCACACCAATAGACTCATTAGAAAGAGAGGAATTGAATTCCTCTTCTGCTTCTAGAGCAATAACTGGCTTACTTTGCTCATAATCCATAATAGAAGAATCATTGGAGAACATAAGATAGGAATGGATGTAAATCTCTTCAACAATGGCGGCTCCATCATTCACTTCTTCTTCATTATCAGCATCATAGGATAAGGAATCGTGATCCTCATCATCTTCTAAAGCCATTGAATATGATCTCTCTTCAATTATTGCTTCTTGACAAACAAAGGAAGCATTCAAATCAAGGAGAATGCTAGCAACAAGAACTTGTGTTGAAGAAATTTCTGGAATTTCTTCTTCTTCTCTTTGAACAACTTATTTAGAGAGGTTTGAGGCCGAGACATTAGTGAAATCAGTGAGAAAATTTGAGGAGGTGTCACCGATAGGATTTCTCTCCATATGGATTATCGCTTCCTCATTGTGCTTGCCAAAATATCTATCCAAATTTGTCCATAGATCCTTTAGGTATTCAGTAGTATCAATAAGGTAGTGCATGCTTGGAGATATTTCCAAACACATTGCTCCAAATGCTCTGTCACGGTCATTTATCCAACCATCTTTCTCTTCAGAGGACTCTGTCTCTGCCACAATTCCATTAGACACATTAAAAAGCTCATGGCTCTCGAGATATGCAACCATCTTCAATTTCCACTCAACATAGTTGAATGGTGATAGAGGAGGAATTGATTTCAAATCGATGAAGAAGTTGTTGTACCTGCACAATAAAAAAACACTCATGAGGAAAATTTATTAGCACAATCAATCTCTACTTCGACACTAAGCACATTCGGGAGTGCTTCATGCCTGGGTAGACCCCAAAGGGCTCAAGGCAATTTCCCCAGGACTTCTGTGGAAACTCCAATGCTTCTAGTGATTCAATGGAAGTATCTGAGAGAGATTGTAATCCTAGTGCACTCTGATACTATGTGAAAAATTGATCACAGTCTGGATCTAGTTCACAGAAAAATCCTCATAATGATTTTACAAGAATGCATAGAAGAGAGAAAATTTGAGCAGAATCACTAGAGAAAGAAAACTCAATTGGATAAAATTCCATCAATCTATTAATGAACAATAAGTGTACATTAAATAATACATCTCTATAGATAAATTCGAATGTCGTAGAGGCAATTTGATATGCTCACAATTGGCAGTCTTAGATTTAGTAAAAATCCCCCATTTAGACAAAAGCAATCTCCAAATCAAGGCAAGAGGTCACAAATTGGCTAACTAAGCTTAGGTAGGCCATGAGTGACCAAAAGGCAGCAAGCTGGAGGCTTTTCAAGAGAAAAGGCAGGAAGGTGATGAGGCAACAAAGCAGAAACTTTCCCAATGTATCTTAGCGTCCTAGTTTTATCCTTATCCATGAGAAAAACAGACAAAAGATGGCTTTAACTCGATAAAGCATAATAAAGCAGGATAAAATTTGTCAGTGTGCTCTAGCTCATTAAAGTTGCTTTAAAAGCAGAAAGAGGGCGTATTAATAGATCAACTATTGCTAGGCAATCCAAGCAAGCACTTAGGTAAATAATTAGCATGGTACTAAACACTAGGAAACATGAAATAATGTTTAAACTAAGGTATATATGGGCTAATTATTCTAACAAAAATTATATATGTAAGTGAGTATCCATAGTCAGCTAAAAAATCACCACAATATGTAGTGTATATGATTGGGAAAATTTCAAACAACTATCATTTATGATTTTTTGCTTACCTCCCTATCGTTCAATTCATTAAGGGCATGATTATGCTCCTTGGTATTTTCCTTACATTGTCAAAGATTATTCAGGTATGACTTTTCAACCAGATATTGAGGTTCTTCATTGAAAATACACATTTTATTTTGACCTTAGTGCTAAAGGAAATTAAGAACAATGATTGAATATATCATAAATTCTAGCAAAACTGGCCAAAGGTATTGAGTATGTAACTGGTAAAGGATTTTTAGTTTTTGGATACTTCTTCTCCTTCACTCTTTTTCCTCCCAATACCTTTGGATCGTGATATTTTGATCATTCTTCTTGCCTTTGTGATTGTCTTCAAAGTTCAAATACACTTGACATGTTAAATTTACTCGATACATTCAATGAATGTGGAGTATGCCTATCTGCATACTACTTGGATATGGTTTTGTTGACTAAAATCGGATTTAGGAGCCCATTAGGACTTACATGTTTATTGTGATTAAGTTGACACTGAATCAACATTTTATGTTTTTGATAAAATATCACTTTTCTAAATTTCCAATTTATCTCAAATGATCCCAAAAATCCAAAATTTATGTCTACACTATCATCCTCTTTTCCTAGTCTGTTTGGATTAGTATCGTACTAGCTTGCATGGTCATGCAATGTTTCACAATAGGATTTGTTCTGATCCAAGTATTCTTAGTTTACTAGTGTGTGACAAGGTCACTCAACCGTTAGCATCATCTCTAAGCCAAGTTACAGATGCACTCTTTGTCCATCAAAACATATAGCAGTGCGCTCTTGCAAACTTGAAACAAAAAATCACAAGTATTGTGATGAAAATCACAAGTGAAAGCTTTATTCAACATGAGGGGGTAGAAGGTGCTCATATGATTTCCCACCAATGTTGCAAAATTATGTTTTGTTGAATCACAATTAAAATTTCTCCTTATAGTTGAAGATTTAGTTTGTATTTCTTATTGCACAAATAAATGAAGAATGGTATATTCTATTCATATACTGAACACAATGGTTGTTGGGTGCCAATTTTTAGGTATAAAATTTATCTTCATTGTAATATGGGAGATTGAGAGAAAGCTTGGTTAGTTAAACATATTTTTAGTTTCCAGAATATAATTGACACTCATGCTATGCTTTTGAAAATTCTTGTGATGTACATAGTGTTACGAGAAAGAGGGAATCAGAAACTAAAAGCATCTGGATGGTGGGGCTAAATAGAACATATGTTTTTTGTGTTGTCTGCAAATTGCTTGATAGCTATCCACAGGTATGAAAGAAAACCTTATTTTCATATCTTTGAGTTGCTTTAAGAATACATCTAAAGGTTTCTACCATTAATTTCCCTATTGATATTCTATAGTTGTATCTCAGGTATCCCTAAAGCCAGTCTTGAGTATCCCGAACTTGTCATTACCTCTAGCATGTTCAGTTATTGGACAGGATTACCTAGAAAATGAATAGATTAGAGGCAATTTACTTCTTTCATAGGTAATTTGTGCATCTGAGATCCTATTTAAATAGTTTTTAGAGTTAAATAATGACACGTCTTAATTGAAAATATTGAATTGGTTTAGTATATACAATATAAATTAACTCTATATTGCAAAAGAAAGCTGAAGATGTTGTAGCATGTGGTCATGAAAGTAATATGGAAGAGGACAATATTTTTAAGATGGAAGCTACACTTGATTGATTCCTTTTAAGTCTTATAGCAAATTGTTGCAAGGGTGAGTTACCAATTGATACCATATAGTATTTCAAGGTTGTTTTAGTAGAATTTTGGTACATGTTTTGACTTAACTAGAAAAAAATGTAACTTTTGTTGCTTAGGAGACAAATTGGTTAGAGAAACAGAGTTGGAAAGGCTATTATCATTGGAAAAGTCTTTACAGGGTGCCATAAAATTTCAATGCCATGAAGCTCCCAATGCTACCAGAATGGTCTAATACTATATGGAGGTGAGTTGGAATTGATTTCCAAGGCACAGTGAGAATATGGATGCCTAGCAATCAAGGAGTTATGTCTGAGGGTTGAGCTTCCCCAACTCAAAAAAAATGTATAATTCCTTAACACCTTTGAATGGTGATCCTATTATAGTTTCTAAAATTTGCATATAAATGGCAGTTTACTAATGTGATTTATATATTTAACTAAACTTATTATTTTAGTGTGAACTTTGATTCTATTTAAGGGTGATGGCTCAATGGAAGAGTACATGCCTTACAGGCAGGAGGTTGGTGGTTCAATTCCTTTGTGCCCTATATATAGAAATCAATGAATAAAAATGACTAAATATACCACCAGTTGATGGCAATCAATGATTAAAATGACTAAATATACTACTTGTTGATGAAAATCAATGATTGCAACTACTAAATATATGAACATATAAAAACAATCAATGACTAAGAAAACTACTGAATCTACTACCGGTTGACGACAATTAATGATTAAAATGACTAAATATACTACTTGTTGACGACAATGAATGACTACAACTACTAAATAAATGATCAGATAACAACAATCAATGAATAAGAAGACTACTAAATATACTACCAAGTTGACGAATTAGAATAACCAATAAATGACTAAAGCATTTTAGTCATAAATTTAGTCGTGTTATAAATGACTGGCAATAAACTACTAATAGTCACGTGACCAAAATTATTCATTTATATGCAATTTTTAGTAGTTTTTTTAGTCATATATTTCAGTTATTCTACTAGTGCAACAACACAATGCTATGGACATTTAGGAGGTAAAATTATTTCGACGCCCCACCACATAATTGTAGTTTCTTGAATTCCAAGCGTATTCCAAAGTTTTACAAACTTAGCTTCCGAGAAAGGCATCATAAATATATCAACAACCTAATCATATGTCCTTCGGTAAACAAGATTAACAACATTTTCTTGCATTAACTATCTCAAATAGTGAGGATGAAGTTCCAAATGCTTCATTTTACTATGTGCAATAAGATTTTCTACAACCTATATCGCACTTTGATTATCACGATACACCATAGTCGATGTCTTGATTGGAAATCAAAGTTCACCCATGAGATGTTGAATCCACATGGATTTTATGCTAGCATGTATTGCACCTCAATATTGTGCTTTTATGGTCAATAAAAAACCGTCTTCTTCTTTTTACAATATTGGATAATAAGTTTGAAGCCAAGTCAAAATACATGACCAATTGTTTCCTTCTTGTCATCTCCATCTCTATCCCAATCTGAGTTAATGTAACCAATAACTAGTTCACTTTGTCACTGTAATACTTTATACTGAGTTGGTAAGTTCCCTTTATAATGAATAATTCTCTTTGTGTCTTTAAGGTGACCTTCTCATGAATCTTGTATAAACTAAGAAACCACATTGATAGCAAAGGAACTATCAAGTTTAGTATGAGTTATATAAATAATGCTACTGACAAGTTGTCAATAGAGTGTAGCATCGACTGTTGAAGTGTCACAATCTTTGGAGAGCTTTACTCTTGAATGGTAAGGCATGGAATAGGGTTTACAATCTTCCATTTTAAACTTTTGTAAAAGATTAAACACATTTTTAGGTTGAGAAATAAAGATACCATCATCAATTTGTAAGACTTGGATGCCCATAAAGCCTTGAGAGTTGGCTCGGGAGGTCACGATCCGAATGTGAGATATCTCCCCCAAAATTTGGGGAGGTCACGAGTTTGACTCTATTGATCCTCTTAGGGTTAGGATTTGTAATTAGGGATTATGGTTTACCTCATTTACCCTCCATGAATCATGGGGAAGTACTCGAAGGGTTTTTTGTGAGGTTGATCCTTGGAAAAAAAAGAGATTTGGATGCCCAAAAAGAAATGCAATAGAACAAGATCAGTCATCTCAAATGTATATGCTAATTATTTCTTCAAACCCATAATTAAATTAACATAGCTTCTAGTAATGACTAAGTTATTGGCATACAATGCAATAATTAATGTTTCATCTTTTACATACACTACATAAATAATGTGATCTTATTCACATCATTTGAAACTAAGATTGACGAAAAAGTGGTCAATATTCTCATACATGCCCTATGGGCCCATTTCAAACCATACAAAAAATTCTTTTGTTGGCGCGCAATTTCCATCCTTCTCAAAACTAAAGGGTTTCATTATGTAAACTTTTTCAATAAGGCCAACATGTAGAAAAGCACTTTTGACATCCATTTGATGTAACTCCCTTTCAAAGTGAGCACCAAGTAAAAGAATCTATTGAAAGGAGTTCATCTTTGCAGTCAGTGGAAAGGTATCAATGTAGTCGATTCCTTCCTACCGGGGAAAACCCTTAATCTCTAAATAAGCCTTACATCTTTCAACAATGCCTTTAGATGTGAATTTTTCCTTGTAGACCCATTGACATTTAACCACATTCTTTCCCTATGGTCGAGGAATTAAATCCTATGAGTCATTCTTCATTAAGGAATGATATTCATCATCCATAGCATTCACTCATTTAACTTGACCATATGCATCTACATATGTATCTAGATCACATGTCTTTGAGCAAATATGCCCTTAAAGCAACAACACCACTTTTTTTTTACTTCCAGTCTTTCTTATGCCATTAACATCTCATGCATAAGCTCCAATAGCTTCAATAGTCTTGGAAACCCATTAGGGAATATAAACTTCAATTGTTGGAGTAGTTCCTGTATCAATATCATCATTTCTAGTGTTAATAAGATTCTCAAAAGTTGTAGTAATTAAATTCAATTGTGGAGGGTTGATTATCGATTGATCTAGAGAGAATTAGTTTGTCTAGTCATGATACTATGAGGCAATCAATTGATCGAAAATTCTCAAAAAATTTCCAGCTAATCATTTCTCAATAATCTAGAAGAAGAGTTCAACAAGGTAATACATGAGGTCTTCTTATCAAATACAATGTCTCTTCTGTAGATAATCTCCTACTTGACATGGTCAAACAATCTATAGGACTTTGAATCTTTAGAGTATCCCATCATGATACAAGCATGGCTCTTCATATTCAGTTTCTTTCTTCTATCATCCAGAATGTTAGTGCATGCTATGCATCCAAAAGTTCTAAGTTTTTCAAATAAGGGTTTCCTTTAACTCCATTTTTCATATGGAGTCACATCCCATACAACTTTAGTCAAATTCAAATTCAATGAACAGTTAGAACAATAAACAATTTCTACCCAAAACTTAGTCGATAGACCTTGGGCCTAAAGCAAATAACATGCCATTTCAACCAAATTTCATTTATTTCTTTCAGTGATGCCATTCTATTGAGGTGTGTAAGGTATAGATCTCTACCAAGAGATACCCTTCTGAGACAATTACTGTTCAAATTCCTTGCTCACGTATTCTCCTCTATTTCTACATCTTCAATTATTCACAAGTTGATTGCATTGCTTTTAGGAAATTCCCTAAATTCCTTGATTTTTGTAAAGTTCTAGCTTAATCTTTGCTCTCTAATATTTTCATGTTTCAAAGACAGCACTATGTTGCACTCCAAGAATACATCCTTCACATACTCCATTAGGGGGAACAATTGTGGGTAAACTAGTAAATATATGCATTTTACCATTAGGTTTAAGCTTTGGAAATTTAGATGATTGAACCATTCAATCCATAGTTCATTCAGTCATCATTGTGGGATGTGAATGCAATTAGTTCCGATTCTTTACTAGGAAGGTCACACAACTTATATAGTCAAAACTTGAGGTCCAGTAAACCTTCAACAACAACAATAAAGTTGTTCTTCATTTCCTTCACAATAAATTGATCTAGCTAAAACTCTACTTCCTTGATAGTCTGAGTTAGTTGGGGTACTGAAAACAAATTTGCATTCATACGAGGTACATGATACACATCAATAATCACACCAGTCTAACATTCAATCTTTTCACAAACAACAATAGTAAGTGCATAGTCAACTATCACAAAGATTTATTTTGTGTAGCTTATTTTAATGAAGAAAAGAGAGAAGCATCTTTATCCATGTGATGGGTGTAACTGGAGTCAACTATCCATCCACTTAGAGAAGTATTAGCATGCAAGGCCTTAGAATTAGTAACAAAAAATATATAGTTATATTCCTTACCCTCTATAGTTCAGTTATATAGGCCAGTTGATCTTCCAATTGATACATCTCCTTAAATTTTCTTCACTTTCTCTTCTAGGTCCTTGGTGTTCTACCAACAAACCTTCTCCACGTGTCCCAATTTACTACAATAGCAGTGGGTCTTCTTCTATATACCTTTCTTAATTGAATTATAATCCCCATGCTTCTTCATATCAATTAGCCAATAGGGTGTCTTCCTTCTCTTGTCGACCTCTTTCTCTATAGTTTTGTGGACCTTTTCATTCATCAAATGGGCATGTTGCTTGACCTCAAGTTTCCCTTCATCAATGAATTTCTCCTATATGCATTAATCAATAAACCACAAAAAGAGATATAATCCTTACCATCATCTTTTCTAGTGGTCCAACTAGCATGAATGTTGAATATAACACATCATATGGAGTCATCAAATTCATCATGATCAATTCAATGAGCCAACTATCTTGCTGGGGAAAATATTTTTTGGATTCAAACAATTTTAACTGAAGTTCCTTCACACAAGCCAAATAGTATTCAATTCTTTAAAAAGAGAGAGGATATAGATTGATCAACTCTTTTTTCAATTTGCATAACTTGACTTTCATTAGCTTTATGAAATAGATTCTTTTGTTTCTTCTAGACAGTCTAAGTAGTCAATCATGCTTATATGAAAGAAAATCTCCTTAGATATGTAGGTATTTATGAATCCTATATCCTCATCCTTCTTCCCATTGATGAAAAAATTATGTTGCTCATCCTTTGGATCTAGAACCATGTTGAACTTTGGTTTTCATTGATGTCAAAGAGGAGTTAGTGTCTATGTGCCAGTTTGAAGAAGTACATAAAACTGTGTGCGCAAGTCCTTAATCCCACCTAGTCGTGGTACTCCTAAGTTGATTTCAAAGAGGACTTAGTGTCTATGTGCCAATTTGAAGAAATATATAAAACCATGAGTGCAAGACCTTAATCCCACCTAGTGATGCTCCCCAAGTGTGCAAGTCCCACTAAGCCAATGATCTAATGTGCGCAAAATCCACTAAGGCATGGTACTTCACTTACACAAGTTAAGACAAGTGGCATATGCTTGAGTAAGCTTGTCCGAAAAGAAAGGAAGAAGGGGTGTTACCATTTAGAGAAGCCCTAACTTGTGGATGCATTGATTGAACAAGTTGAGTATAAATAAGAAGTGAAGTCGATGAGTGAAAAGTAAGCTTGGAAGAACACATGGAGTAATATTCTGAATTGGAAAGCTTCGATAAGATGAAATACTTAGGGGAATTAGAAGACATGTAAATTGATGAAGTGCGCGAGGCAACAAGAAATGCAGAAACACAAGGAGCACACGCACAAATCTGAGCATTTGTTAAAAGGCACAAGAAGCATGTGGATATATATGTGCACAGAATCTATGTTGTAGACTGGATCAATGGAGGAATACAGTGTAAGAGAAAAAGCAGTCTGAGTTGAACTAGTGGAAGAGTGTGCAATCAATAAAGTATAGTGCAAATCTTTGTGCACGCAGACCTGAAGGCAATAATTTGAACTATCTATATCTCAGGGTGGTAGGATGAGGCAAGGATAGGGAGTTGGATCTTCCTTCAAGTTGGAGCCTATAAATCAGGGGGTTGGTGCTGGTAAATCAGGGAGTTGAAGCTTCCTTCGGGTTGGAACCTCCTTCTAGTCAGTGTTGGAGAATCTTGGAAGTTGGTGCTTCCTATGAATGTAATAGTTTACTATATAAGAAAAAATTATGTGTTTTTATCACATTTGGGTTTCCACATTAAATCTCTTGAGAAATGTGTATGGTTTATGTGATGATGAATAACATTGTTTATGGTTAATGCATACATGATATAATGTTTGAGATTAGGAAAAGTGAAAAACTGTTAATCTGTGCATGATATTGATTCACCCCCCCTCTTAGTATCATTAATTATTCCAACAATTGGTATCAGAGCAGTTGCCTTCAGTAATAGTTTAACAACTGGAAGATAGATCTTTGCACAGATATGGACAAACAGGAAGGAATTTCTACCAACAGAGCACTGAAGTTTCATCAAAATAACAGTGTGGATAATCTTTCTATCACAGAAGCAAGGCATGTTATTCACACTCAAAGAAAAACTATAGAATAGGTCAAAAGGATTGCAACATAAATTATGCAAACTCTAAAAAAGAAAGAAGAAGAGTCAAAGAGGACGGCAACATACTTCACCAGTCAATTACAGGAGATGGATAAAACTTGTCAAGCTAAGGAACTCAAGATTGACTCATTGAAAGGTGAACTTGAAAAATCAGCTGCAGAAAATTAGAAGCTATCCAAAGAAATTATGTTTCTAAAGAAAGAATTGTAAGATGCTAAACAAGAAAGAGAAGAAAGGATTGCTAAATCAAACGAAGAAATCTTGTTACTAAAAGATCAACGCCAAAAATTCTAAAGACAAATTGATGATGCCAGCATGGTGATCAACGAAAAACAAATTCAACTTTAGAAAGAAAAGATAGAGACCAACAATTTAAGGAATGAAATAAAAGAAGCCAAGAAAGATCTGGCAAGACAACTTCAAGCAAGGGATGAAAATTGTCAAGTAAGAGAGCTTGAGATTATTTCTCTGCAAGAGAAAATCATTGAGGATGCAAAAATAGTTAATGGACAGAAGACTCAACTACTGGAAAAAGAACAAGAAGTTGAAAGACTGCTAACACAACAAAGGACAAACAATAAGTTCACCAAAAGCGCATAATTCTTGGAAGAGATTCTTAGCAAATAGAGGTCACCATTTGACAAATTTGGCCTAGGTTACAAGGTTGGAGTCAACAAGAAAGAAGAGTCATCTCTCAAAGAAGAATGTGAATAAATTGGTCAAAAGGACACTAAATGAACAAGGTTAAAAATACTGCTCACTAAGGAAACTGTACTTACTCAAAACCATTGAACGCTGGAAGTGTAACATGTCAGGGCATACTAGAAAGTTTTGTAACAATATAATCTGTTACAAATGCAATGTAATTGGTCGCAAAGCTAGGAATTGTGGGAATTCAAAGAAATTCAATAAATGTTCGAAGAAGAAACAAGGGAAGACAAATGGAGAATCTCAGTTGTTTCTATACAAAAGAAGGAGTACTCCTGTAATTCAAGAAAAAAGAAAAATGCAAAAGGATTTGGAAGAAGAAGTCAGCAGAAAAATGTAAAGATTCATGTGTTGTCAGTGAAGAAATGACTAGAAATCAGATTAATTCCCCTGTATTGAATCGAAATATAATAATGGAAATCTTGGGAGATAAATCTCTCTCCACTCCAACACAAGAGTAAACCACCGACAGCTAGACCTGTCACAGAAAGAACGTTATGTGAAAAAAGAAGACTGCGACGAAAGATAAGTATTAATGACCAATAAAGTAGTGGTAGTAGTAGTGGCCAATTAAGGAGTATCATCATTAATCAGTGGAAGAGGAAGGTTAATTGAATTTGGACAATATCAAGGTAAATCTAGAAAAATCAAAACATTCCAGTTTTTTAGAATGGACCAAATCCAAGTGAAACAACAAAGAATGGAAACCATTAATTACAAAGGGAAATTTCCAAACCTCTTATAATCCATAGATGTCTCTATTGTGATCAACCACATCCACTGAAAACATTAGGCACAGAACAAACAGTTGTGAGTGAATTTTGACGACCGGAAGCCATGGAATCTAAGAGACAATGCAGAATGAAGAATCCATCAGTGAATGTGCAGGAGGATGTTGCACAAACACTAGGAGCTTCCGATCATTGAATCCAACAAGGTTCCCTCATGACTAAAATCCGTCCAGAAAAAATACTGCAGCACCAGTTACCCTGCCCGATGTAGAAGATTCGAATATACCAACACATAAGGTTTCAGAAGGAGTGCTAGCTAAAGAAAATATGCTCGGCTAGTTGTGTAAGTTCCATTTTGTAGATCATGACATCACCAATGAAGATAAATTTCTAGAACTAGTTAACAATAGCTACATGGAGAGCAGGGTTAGCTCAAACCCTATGGCACCGGGTGTAATGGAACTTCAGACATGGGAAAATGGATTGATGAAATTGGGGATACTGAACTTGCTGGAAATTACTCACTTTGGAAGGTCCCCACAAGTGAAAATGTGCACAAAGATGTTGCTATCACAAGTACATGGTGGGTTCTTGTGGCTCACCAAGCCCATATTTATCGATGCAAAGATGATTGAATTAATCATAGCATTTCCTACCATAAGAGAATATGTAGGACTTCTTCTGGACATAAAACATGAAAAATCCCTTGGAAAGAATACAACTGAAAGGTATGGAACCCAAAGATCCAATAGAGGTTATTCATTCACACAAATAAACAACAAGACTGTGAGATTTGCGGTCCAAATACTGGCATGCAATCTATTCTGGAAGAGTTGTCAAGACCAGTCTCAGCAATCATTGCAGCTGCAACACATTGTGTGGAGGGAATATAGATGAATTAGCCGACATTTCTATTAAATGAGTTTTTGGAGGATTGCAAGGAAACACAAGAGAAAGCTACACCCTTTCATTATACTTGGTTGTTGATATGTATTGCGCTAGTAGGCTAGAAAGAACCAAGAGACAGTCAATTCTTTGACAGAAATAGGAATTTGTTTTTAGCAGCAAGGTATGCAAATCTCTGGTTTACCAACAATCGGTGCAAACATATAGATAATGATATTAATTTATTCTTATACAATGAAGAGATTAAGGTTATTTTAAATGAAACACCATGTATACATACACACATTATTGAAGCATATAAGGGAATTGCACGCTTCAAGATATGGATGCATCATACCTACATACAAGCCAGAAGATACCCTGAGACACAATGGTTAACTGCCATGTCCATTTGTTCCAAGGGTGACATTGCGCAAATTGTAAATGATTGGGATCCAGCGTGGAAATTTTCACTAATAGAAGAAGAAGAGGAAGCACAACAGAAACAACCTAATGTTCCTTCATCCAAAGAAAAGAAAACTGAAGGTGCATAAATTCATGCAAGTGTTGCACAACAATATCTGCAAGTTAAAAAAAGAACAGAACAAACTAAACCTAAAGAGTTATCAAAGAAGAAAAGGAAAATGTTCAAACCCAGTCTTGCTCAAGATCTGATAAAAGATGATATTGATCAAATTGGCCTAGAAGTCAAAAATATTACTAAGGAGACAATGAAGGATTTGGCTACAAGGGAAGAAATTGAAGATGTTGTAACACAACAAGAAGAGATTATGTTGAATATTGAAGAAAATGTTGCGACAATGAAGCAATTGATATTGACGACGAAAGGGGGAGAAGGACATAATTATATGGAAAAACACTTAGATAGTACATAGACACATCTTTTTGTGCATATGAAGGCGGAAACAGAGTCACATAGAAAACTAAAAATTCAACTGCAGACTTGGTGCTTCCCACTCAAGAGATGCAGGGGTCATCAAGCCATGTAGAAATGATCTTGTCACACTTATCTATGGATGAGTTGCATGCACTTCATACGTCTATTGCATAGGAAATTAGATGGAGACATGAAGTTGTTACAGGTGACTATTACAAAAGCGAAGATGAAAAGGAAAATTTACAGGAAAAATGTTCCAATCTGAAAATATAAAAAGAGAAGGTTGCACAAAAGACATCGGAGTTGGAGAATAAAGCAGAGGAAGCAACCACAACAAAGTGATTAGCTCAAACAAGAGGTGGATAAAATACAGCAGAAAAACTCGATGCTAGAAAAGGAAGTAGAATAAATATACAGTGTGCTTCCAGAAGTTCAATTCGATGAAGATACTTCTCTAGAAATAAAAGTGTTGAATATAGGCGAGGTAATTCAGAGTCTACATGTTAAAATTGAGGAACTTTTAGTAAGGCAACAACCAAGAACACCTCCATAGGTTAGAACAGAACGCGAAGACATATTAGAAAGAATGAACATTGCAATAGGAAATATCAGGACCTTGGAGTTAAAATGTACAAAACTACATGAAGAAAGTTCTCAATTATGGGGGAAGTTGGTTGTAGATGAGCAGTTTAAAGAAGTAGATCAAATGCTACAGGTTGCGCAAGAACTAGAACAAAGGATGTGTGATGGCTTAATTAGCCTACCAGATGAACAAAATAGGAATGTACAGGATACAACAACAAGAAGCAGGCAAGATCTGGGATAAATGATAGAAGATAGCTAAAAATATTGAACAATTACAAGAAGAAGCCATTAGCATCACAAAATTATTTCCATTGTTACAAGGGGAAATGAGGGAAGCATTTGATGAATTTTTAGAAA
The DNA here is from genome assembly GCA_027924585.1 of Larix kaempferi. Taxonomy (NCBI): domain Eukaryota; kingdom Viridiplantae; phylum Streptophyta; class Pinopsida; order Pinales; family Pinaceae; genus Larix; species Larix kaempferi. Next base: position 2,419,719 of record BSBM01000590.1, read on the forward strand.
CATTGAATTCATTCCCTGTGGAGCAAGTGGAAGTAAGTATTTTTTCCAAATAAGGTGAAATGAAAGAAAAAGTTGTATATGCAAAGTCAACTTTGCAAAAGTTCGTAGCAAGAGTCCAACCAGAAATGTTGGCATAAAATAATACAGGATATTGTGCATCATAAATTCATGGGGAGAACCTGAAACTATGCATAGGGCAGGAGAACAATTCACAGTGCTAATACAGGTTTGCGGAGAAACCCTTTTCCATTGATGTCAAGGGAGTAGACATGCTAACAAAGAGTGATATCAGACAACATATGAGCAAAAAGAATCAGATGGCATGAAGACAGGTAAATCATGTTGCATAGAAGAGTTGAGCCTCACACTCAGAGGGAGTATCCCTTTGCCATTGATGTCAAAGGGGGAGAGATACCATGAAGCATGTATCAGTGATAGAAAAGTGCACATGAAGCACAAAGAAATGAAAAACAACAAATAAGTATTGATCAAAGGTTGCACGACAGAGCAAAGGATCAAACTGGCATGAACACAGGGGGAGCAAGGTATTGTGTGCAAGCATATCATAGAAATTCACAATTAGAAGGAGCACAACTTCATAAGGTGTTGACATCAATGCCAAAGGGGGATATTGTTAAACTTTGGTTTCCATTGATGTCAAAGAGGAATTAGTGTCTATGTTCCATTTTGAAGTACATAAAACTATGTGTGCACATCCTTAATCCCACCTGTCCATGGTACTCCAACGTTGATGTCAACGAGGACTTAGATTCTATGTGCTAGTTTGAATAAATATATAAAACCATGAGTGCAAGACCTTAATCCCACCTAGTGATGCTCCCCAAGTGAGCAACTCCCACTAAGCCAATGATCTAGTGTGCACAACATCCACTGAGACATGGTACCTCACTTCTGCAGGTTAAGACAGGTGGCAGATGCTTGGGTAAGCTTGTCTGAAAATAAAGGAAGCAAGGGTGCGACTGCTTAGAGAAGCCCCAACTTGTGGACACATTGATTGAACAAGTTGAGTATAAATAAGAAGTGAAGTCGATAAGTGAAAAGTAAGCTTGGAAGAACACATGGAGTAATATTTTGAATTGGAATGCTTCGGTCAGATGAAATGCTCAAGGGAATCAGAAGACACATAAATTGATGAAGTGCGCGAGGCAACAAGAAATGTAGAAACACAAGGAGCATATGCGCAAATTTGAGCATTTGTGAAAAGGAACAAGAAGCATGTGGATATATATGTGCGCATATTCTATGTTGTAGAGTGGATCGGTGGTGGAATATAGTGTAAGAGAAAAAGTAGTCTGAGTTAAACCAGTGGAAGAGTGTGCAGTCAGTAAAGCATAGTGTAAATATTTGTGCGCGCAGACATGAAGTTAGGAATATGTACTATCTACATCTCAGGGTGGCGGGATGGAGCAAGGATAGGGAGTTGGAGCTTCCTTCAGGTTGTAGCTTATAAATCAGGGGATTGGTGCCTCCTTCTGATTGATGCTGGTAAATCAAGGATTTGAAGCTTTCTTCAGGTTGGAGCCTGTAAATCAGGGGGTTCGAGCCTCCTTGAAGTCGATGCTGGAGAATCTTGGAAGTTGGCGCTTCCTATGAATGTAATCTTTTACTATTTAAGAAAGCATTATGTGGTTTTCTCCCATTTTGGTTTCCACTTTAAATCTCTTATGCAATGTGTATGGTTTATGTGATGATGAATAACATTGTTTATGGTTAATGTGTACAGGATATAATGTTTGAAATTAGGAAAAGTGAAAAGCTGTTAATCTGTGCATGATATTGATTCACCCCCCCTCTCAGTATCATTAATTATTCCAACAAACCGTAGTTTTTTAAAACTTCCACAACTCTTAGTCTTCAATAATTTTTCATATCTTGTTATAAATTCAATAATTGAGGCCATTCATAACCAGAAGCTCTGGTTTGGAAATCATAATTTCAATCTAATGATCTAATCCCATTTTCCTACTACAAATCAAAACCCTAAGTCAATCTACTAGACATATTTGACTTATCAAGAGTGCCAATAGCCTGCACAAGACTTGTCGATAACAAGCTATATCTCCAAAAACTAGTTGTTATCCATGTTGTAGAATCAAAGGATTAGGTAGATCAAAGAGCTAGTATTCCAAGAGAGGTGGTTTCTAAAGACAGTACTACAACACTTAAGCACAACGAATCACATGTTAACATACAAAATAGTGGAAGAAAGAAAAATATTTCCATACACAATCTATTCATGTGTTAAGATCAACTGAAATTGTCACATCATATAGCACTGAGATGTAACCAACTCCCTTGAAGTGACGAAGACAAAGGCCACATATATTAGTGAGGGTGCATAACAAACTCCTTAATTTGTACCTTATTATACACACTAGCTCACTATTTTTTTCTAACTATCCAACCAATCAAATGCTTAGTTGACCATCTAGTCAACCACTCAATCAAATCTTCACTAATTGTCCCCAAAATATCTATAGGTTTAATGAATATACAAATCCTATTGTTCCAACAAGAAACAACAATGAATTTATTGTGCATGTATTTCATAACAAACCGATCTAGCCCGATGGTTTAGATCAAGTGGTTGAGAGCTATGAGTTGTAAGCAGAAGGGCTCAGAGTCAAATACACGGGTGGATATGCATAGATATAAAATGGCCTCACTTTATGTCCCCACCAAGTTAGGATCTATAATAAGAGTTGGCGGGGTGAGGCCCTTTCGGGTGGTCCCCTTGTGAATTCTTCCTGTGGACGTAGCAACTGTTAATTTTTTATCTTAATGCAGAATTATAGTAGTAGAAATCAAATAATAATCATGAACATAAGCAATCACATTCGACACATGAATTTACCTTGGGTAAACCCTCTATGAATTAAGGGATACAACCCCAAAAAAATCTTCCTTAATATATTGATAGATAACGGAGAATGTATTTTATATCAAGAACCCCCGGTGCAATTACAAAGCAAGAGAAGGATTGGTATAGAAGAGAGACTTAGAATAATTATTCTCCACACAACCAATTCACTTGTTCTGGTCATATGCATAAGATATCCTTTAATATAATTTGCTCCAATATTGAAGACATCAATCTCGCATGAAGAAGTGTGCCCCACTTCTCATGCAATGAATTAAATCATTGAACTGACTCTTAGGATGAACTTACCCCTTAACTGAAATCTTTCCCACTAAGTTAGGTGACTAACTTAAGTGTCGCCATGCAAGTGTCACAACTCAAGTGTCGTCTTTTAGTTTAACACAAGTATGATCTTTTATTTTAACATAAGTGTCGTCATCCAATAACACTTAGTTAACTAGATCTTCTTTGATATCACTTAGTTAACTCTCTTTAACTGAAATATTTCTTGTTAACATTATTGTAGTGATTAATTTGAGTTCTCCTTTGATTGATTGAAGTCTTCTTTGTTAGTATCACTGAAGTTTAACAATTTGAATTCCCTCTTAATTAATTATTTATGTGCAATTTGAATTCTCTCATATTCTATCACATCTTATCTTTATCTCTTGTCTTATCTACATGGTCCACATGTGCCAGCTTAATTATCATATCAAATATACTAAGGAGATTTTCCAAATGATGTGATCATATTGTTCTACTATCATTCTAAGTGGTTATATGCTAAATTAATTCGCTCTACAGGTGGCCAGTCTCTAGAGGATACTTAATAACTCAACCATGGTTAGTAGTACATCACACAACATACATCCTTTGACATGCAAAGCATCACCTCAACACATGAGGATCCGTATTGACACACAAGACCTTAGCCTTGACTAGCAAGACTCTACAACATCATCACTTTGACATACAAATCACTTGCCTCAACACATGAAGCTTAACCATTCTTGAGTCCAACTCAATATTCTTGTCCAAGTTTCTTGAGTCCAACTCAAGCTCCTATAAGGCACTACCTCAACACACGAGGCTCAATATTGACACACAAGATTGACCTAGAGAATGACTCATGGTGTTGTAACTTTAACACTCCCTCTCAATGAGGGAGGCATTCTCTACCATGCCAATCTTGACTCGAAAGTACCTATACTTTGTCACGGACAGAGGCTTAGTCAACATATCTATAATCTGCTCACTATAAGCAATGTATTGAAGTCTTATGGCACCTCTTTGAACCATGTCTCTGATGTAGTGATACTTCATCTCAATGTGTTTCGATATGTCATGAAACACAAGGTTTTCTGAGAGCTTAATGCAGCTCTGATTGTCAAAGTGAATGATAGAGTCTTAAGTTTCTCACTGAACAACCCAGCAAGTAGCTCCATCAGCCACACAGGTGCTCGGTGGGTGGTACTAGCTACAATATACTCTAATTATGTAGTACTATGGGCTACGAATCCATGCTTCCTACTGGACCAAGAGATCATAGTTGATCCCAAGCTAAAACAAAATCCAGATGTACTCTTTCGGTCCACAATACTACCACCCAAGTCGGAGTCGGAATATCCAAGTAACATCACTCCACCAATGGAAGCATATATGAGTCCATAAGAAATAGTACCTCAAAGGTATCTAAGCGCATGCTTGGTAGCAACCCAATGTTTGTCTTGGCTTAGACATGAACTGACTCAAGATACTCACCGCATAACATATGTCTGGTCTACTATGTATCAAATACATCAAGAAACCAATGAGTTATCTATACATGGTAGGATCCACTAGATCCGATCCGGAATCTAAATCATGTAGCTTCTTTAGATTATACACCATTGGAGTAGACATGGACTTACAGTCCATCATACCAAATCTATGGAATACATCAACTGTGTACTTTCCTTGTGAAATAAATATCTCATCTTTCCTTTTCCAAACTTCTAGACCAAGAAAATAGTGCATAAGAACTAAGTCTTTCATTTTGAACTCAAAAGTGAGCTCCCTCTTGCACCAAGATATATGTTTCTCCTTTCTAGTAAGGAACAAGTCATCAACATAGATAACCAAGATCAACGGTTAGTTCTGGACAACCTTGAAGTACAGGTTGGGGTCATCTTTACTTTTGGAGAAGCCCAAGCTCAAAATATAGTTGTCAATCCTCGAATACCAAGCCCTCGGGTCCTACTTAAGCCCATACAAGGATTTCTTAAGTTTGCATACATGGGACTCCTTCCCATGGACTACAAACCCCTCAGGTTGTTGTATGTAAGCCTCTTCCTCAACCTCACCATTGAGGAAGGCAGTCTTCACATCCATCTAGTGAAGTTTCCAACCCAAAATTGAAGCAAGGGAAATTACGGTTCGCATAGTAGAGTACTTGGCCACGGGAGCAAATGTCTCATAATAGTCTATCCCTTCTTTTTGTGAGAAGCCACGGGACACAAATATTGCTTTATACTTTTCAATACTTCCATCAGCTACATGCTTGATTTTGTAAAGCCACTTGGAAGTTACTATTGACTTCTCATCATGTTTAGGAACCACTTCCCACACATCATTCTTCATGATAGATTTGTATTCTTCTACCATGGCATCTTTACATACTTTCTACTTAGAGGATTCCCCATAGGTATAGGGTTCTGAATCACTGATGTGACTCACATGTCTTACATATCCTAAAAATATTTCAGTTCTCTTTCACTCTTGGGATGAGCCTGGAGGTGCTCAATGCTTTTTTGCCTCTTGCAGAATGTCTCGACACCATGCAGATCTCCTCTTGAAGGAGGTTCATCAAGAGATATTTATATCATATCTTCAATCTCTTCATAATCAAGAAGATCTATGGACTCTTCTAGCTTCTCCCTCTCAACATCTAAAACAGGAGAATCAGAAACTGGATTCTCCATCATAGGAGTATCATGCTCCTCCATATCTGAATCACACTAAAGTTCTTTGGAGCGCTTGATGGCAGCCTCTTCATAGAATTTTACATCTCTACTGACTTCAATGTTTCTTTGTCCCGGAACGTATATTCCGTAGGATTTGGAGGATTCGCTATAACCAACAAATGTTTCTTTCTTTCAATATGGCTCCATCTTTTTCCTCTTCTCTTTTGGTATGTGAATGTAAACAGGACAACCAAAAATATTCAAGTGTCCAATATCTTGTTTTTCACCAGTGAAAACCTCTTCGGGATTATTTTCTCCCAAGGTAGCATGAGGGATTCTGTTATGAATATAAACAACCGTGTTGGAGGCTTCTTCCGATAAGGAGGTGGGCAGATCTTGTCATCGCATTTGAAGCCTCACATATTGTTTTTTTCTTTCTTTCAGCAACCCCATTTTGTTGGGGATTGCAGGGTACAGTCAGCTGTCTTTTTATTCCTGCATCTTGACAGAATTCATTGAATTCATGGGAATCAAACTCTCCTCCATTATTAGATCTCAAAGCATGAAAGTGCTTTCTAGTCTGATTCTCAACTAGTGCTTTAAACTCTTGAAACTTGTTGAAAGTTTCACTCTTTGCTTTCAGAAATTAAACCCATGACTTGCAAGAGAATTCATCTATGAAAAACACATAATACAAGTAACCACTCAAGGAGGGTGCAGACATAGGACCACATAGATTGGAATGAATCAATTCAAGTATCCCCTTGGATCTTTTGGTACTACTTGGAAAACTCATCTTAATGTTCTTTCCAAGAGCGCAACCTCTACAAACACTATCAAAATCATGTTTAAACATGGGCATACCTTTCACCATCTTTTGCAATCTGGGTAGTGCCTTGAAATGGATATGACCAAGCCTTCTATGCCACAGCTCACAAGGAATGACTGTGTTATGGATCATGGCTTGCATGAGCTTTCCAGGAACTTTGTAGAGACCTCCCTCTCTAACTCCAATTACTAATGCAGAGTTCAAGTATGCATGCTTAGGCCATTGAATCGCTTTGTTGTCCATAAAGATAACTCTGAATCCTTTATCTTTTAGAATGGAAATAGACAGGAGGTTCTTCTTCAATCCAAGGACAAACATAATTTTATCCACATGCAATACATCTCATGAATCCAACTAAAGAGAAGTGGATCCAACTCCTTGGATCGAATGGGTGGTATTATCTCCAAGCTCCACCTTACGGGAAAAATTCTTTTCCTTCAGATCTATAATAGCGCTCCTATATCTAGTCATGTGCCTGGATGCACCAATGTCCACTGGCAATGTCTCAGTACTAGTGGTAATGGATCCAAAAATGTCTTAGACAAGATAGTACTCCTTCCTCGTCTCTTGATCATCAGATGAATTCTTTCTTGTAGGTTCATCTTCTGTAGCAGTAGAGTCATGAAACCTACCCTTGAATTTTCATCTTTGCTTTCCATGGAATTCTCTTGCATAATGACCCTTCTTATTGCAATTGAAACATTTAACTTTAGACTTATAAAAGTTCTTGAAATCATTCTCCTTTTGATGAGAGAATTTCTTGTGAGATTTCTTACCTCTCTTCATTTGTGCCGCAAGAGCGAGGTTTTCTTCTCTGGAGGTAGTATATTTTCTCTGGATTCACCCTTCTTCTTGTAGGCAATCATGCCACAGTCTCTCAAATTTAGGTTACACTTCTTGACTATTTACAACATCCAAGAATGTCTCCCATGAGGATGGAAGACCATCGACAATAGTCTTAATGAGATCATCATCATCGACCATCACACCAATGCTCATGAGTTGATCTCTTACTTGAGAGATATTTGTGAAGAAGGAAGCCACAACTTCATCCTTTTCCATCTTCAAATTTCAAAGCTTGTTCTTCAATGCCCTATTTTGACGGGGCACCTTCTTCTCATAAATATTTGTCAAAGTGTCGAAGCATTCCTTTGCGGTCTTCAATGGATTAATCACGAGAATCAAGTTGTCTTTCATGGAATCATAAATAATCCTCTTTGCCTTGGCTTGATTCTTCTTGAAGTTGGTGCACCCTGCATTAGTAGCAGGCTCTTCAATCAAATTGGATACATATACATACAAATCATGCTCTTCCAAGATATTCATAATCCTGGCCTTCCAAGTATTGAAGTTCGAAGTTCCTTCAAAACGATCTTCCGGTCTTACTAAGATTGAAGCCATAATTATTCAAGTACTGTACACACTCGGGATCTACAAAGGATCAAGCTTGATTTCTGAACTTATCTCTTTCACGCTCTAAGCTCTGATACCATGTTAATTTTTTATCTTAATGCATAATTAAATTAGTAGAAATCAAATAATAATCATGAACATAAGCAATCACATTCGACACATGAATTTACCCTATGGAAACCCTGTATGAATTGAGGGAGAAAACCCCAACAAAACCTTACTTAATATATTGAGAGATAGCAAAGAATGTATTTTACATCAAGCACCCCCAGTGAAATTACAAAGCAAGAGAAATATATATATATAGAAGAGAGACTCGTAATAATTATTCTCCACACAACCAATTTTCTTGTCTTGTTCATATGCATAAGATAGCCTTTAATAGAATTCACTCCAATATTGAAGACATCAATATTGCATGAAGAAGTGTTCCCCACTTCTCATGCAATGCATTAACTCACCAAACTGACTCTTATGATGAACTCGTCCCTTAACTGAAAGCTTGCCCACTTATTTAGGTGGCTAACTTAGGTGTCATCATGCAAGTATTGTAACTCAAGTGTCGTCTTTTAGTTTAACACAAGTGGCATCGTTTATATTAACATAAGTGTCGTCATGCAATAACACTTAGTTAACTATATCTTCTTTGATATCACTTAGTTAACTCTCTTTAATTGAAATCTTTCTTGTTGACATTACTGTAGTGATCAATTCGAGTTCTCCTTTAATTGTCTGAAGTCTTCTTTGTTAGTATCACTGAATTTTAACAATTTGAATTCTCTATTCATTAATTCTTTATGTGCAATTCGAATTCTCTCATATATTGTCACATCTTATCTTTATCTCTTGTCTTATCTACATGGTCGACGTGCCATCTTAATTATCATATCAAATATAGTAAGGATATTTTCCCAATGATGTGATCATATTGTTCTACTATTGTTCCAAGTGGTTATATGATAAAGTAATCCACTCTCAGGTGGCCAAACTCTATAGGAGACTTAATAGTTCAACCATGGTTAGTAGTACATCACACACCATAGATGCTTCGACATGCAAAGCATCACCTCAACACATGATGCACCACATCAACACATGAGGATCTATCTTGACACACAAGACCTTATCCTTGATTAGCAAGACTATACAACATCATCACTTTGACCTACAAAGCACTTGCCTCAACACTTGAAGCTTAACCATTCTTAAGTCCAACTCAATATTCTTCTCCAAGTTTCCCAAGTCCAACTCAGGCTCCTATAAGGCACTACCTCGACACACAAGGCTCAATCTTGACACACAAGACTGACCTGGAGAATGACTCATGATGTTATAAATTTAACAACAACTCCTCTCTGAGGTTCTGAACCAAATTGAAAAAAAAATCATAACAAACCGATCTAGCAAAAAAATATCTTCCTAGTAGTCTGACTTAATTAGGGTATAGGCAAAAAATTGACACTCAAACTAAGTGCACAATACAAATCAATGATTGCACCATTTTGACATTTAGTTTTACCACAACCAACAATAATAAGTGTATAATCATCAACAACAGAGATTTTTTTTTATGTAGCCTAACTTAATGAGGAAAAGAGAGAATCATATTTAGTCATGTGATGGTTACAACCAGAGTCGGCTATCCACTCAATTTTAGAAGTGTGAGCATGCAAGGACTGAGAAGCAATAACATATAATGTATAGTTATCCACATTACCTTCTAAAGTTTGGTGATTTAGGTTAGTTGAACATCCATTCGACTTGTCTCTCTTGAGATTATTGACATTCTCTTCCAGATCTTTAGTCTACTACCAACAAGCCTTCTCCATATGTCCTAATTCCTTGCAATGACAATAAGTATTATTCTTCCTACCTTTTCTAGTTCGATGCTTGATCATCATGCTTCTTCTTGATGATTTCGCTGATGCAAACCCATTCTAACCCTTGATTACCTACTTAACCTTTTTTCTATACTTATGCCAACCTTTGTCATGCAACAAATAGGCTTGTTGATTAACTTTGAATTTCCCTTTGTCAAGAAACTTTTCATGTTCCCTAATTGGAAAATCATAGAAAAATTCAAAGGAATAATCCTTACCAAATTCTTTTATAGATGTCCAACTCACACATAATGCCATACAAAACACATCATAGAGTATCTTCATATCAATAGAATTAATTCTATAAGTTGATTGTCCTTATTCAAGAAACTTGCTCCACATTCACCCAATTTAAATCGAAATTCCTTCCCATGAGAAAAATAATCTTCGATTCTTTCAAAGGAGAAAGGATCAAGAGAGATAAACTCTTTCTCAATTGGCATTACCTAACTTTAGTCAATCTTATCAAAGAGATTCTTTACTTTCTTCTTAACTTCATTTAGAGAGTCGATCCCACTTGTATGAAAGAGAATATCCCTTGATATGTAGGTTGTTATGACTCTTAAAACCTCGTACTTCTTACCATTGATGACAAACTTCTATTGATCAACCACTAGATCTAGAATTGTAGTCTTTGTAAGTTGCCAAAACACCCTACTCTTTAATAACATTTCCATATCTTATGCCAATACACTATAATTGTGGTCATTTAGAACCACATGATCTTTCTTGGAACTCATGATATTCAATTCAATTCAATTTAGTTTAGTTCTAACCCACTAATGACATTTATCAATTTCTCATGCTTATGGTCAAGTTGTTCCAATTTTTGGTTGATCTGGTCCAAGGTGTCGAAAATTTCCTAAAGTTGGTGCCCTTTCTCTTCAATGACCTAAATTGTCTTGTAACAAAACACACATATTTATCACCCACACTCCTCCCTAAATATATATATTCAAACTCTATAACATCTCTCTTTGTATCTGACACTAAATATTATGTATGTCTTTTGATGAACCTATTTTTGCCTTTTTCTTATATATTATTTTCCATCATTGGTGGCAAAATAACCTCTTAATGGATACAAAAAACCTCATAAGTTAGTGGTCAAATTTGAATCCATTATAGGCATGTTAATGAATTCCATCATAGTCACAATAATCCTATGGCAGTTATCATGGGTAATCACAACCATTGATCCAATAGTAGCTCATTTGGATTATTATTTTTCTATGCAATATTTATTGATGTAGGATGAATTCACACATAGAAACATTCCACTATAATAAGTGTGTAATAATTGTAGATGTAAAAACCCTAGGTAAGAGTGGATGAATAAGACACAATACTAAAACCACACAATGTTATTATCTAATTAAAGGAAGATGTGATCATACCAACATTACTATATGCCAAATTTTGGTTAATTTGGTTGAGTTCTATTGAATTTGGTGATTTCGTTACCTTTCACCGAATAGCACGTCCCTTCATTTACATCATGATGTTATGCATGTGTATTTTTTATATAGTACATACCTCATTTTTTAATTGTTATAATAGATTTATAATTAGATGACTTATAGTGGAGAGGGACTATCACACAATAATGCTATGCATAGAGAAAGAGATGATGAAAATGATGAAAACAACAACAAAAATCAAAGTTAATTACTATATTCTACTTTAAGTTGAAAAAATTTTAATTAAAAAATGAGTGCATAAATAATATGAAGAAAAAAAAGTGATCTAAAACTAACTTTCAAATATAGTAAATCTGAACATGGTAGTTGTGGTAGGAATTATTATGCATTATTCAATAAAATTTAGAGTGTAATTGAATCTAATATATTATATTTTTCATGGTACGTATTAAGTCAATAACGTATAAATTAATGTTTGAGCATAGGGTACATAAATGATGATTAACGGATACAACAAGAGTGATTCAAGGGAACCAAAGGATATTGACAACTTTTTAACATATATGTTGTTTATTACATCTTTAACAATTAACAATTTTATTGCACCGAGAGTAGCGAGGTGCTCTACAGCCCAGTATGGGGGAGATGTCACGTAAATTAGCATTATGTACCAAAAATAAAAAGTAATTAAAAAAATTCATGTTGGCTCATAAAATAAAAAATTAAAACCAAATAAAAAGTAATTAAAAAATTCATGTTGGCTCATAAAATAAAAATTCAAAACAAATAATAAGTTATTAAAAAATCCAAGTTGGCTCATAAAATAAAAATAAATAAAAACTAGCATAGAGGGATCAAATTTCTTGAGGTGTAAATTTTTTATGTACGTGTATAAATTTCAAGATTAAAAAAAATACACCTCAAGAAATTAGATCCCTCTCGGTGCTTGGTAGATCCGAGTTTAAGATGGATCTATGCTGGTAATTTATTAAACTCATGTTTTGTTATTATGTTTTTGAAAGTGAGGATGAGGAAGGTCCAAAAGATCAAGATAGCATTAACAACAATTCATTGAACTTAAGATTAGTGGATGATAAACTTTGGTTCTGTGGCTAGTCTAGTTTCCCTAGTGGCAAACTAACCACATAAGACTATGTATCTTTTCGCTTTTATGTTAATATAAATCACGGCTTATCTTAAAAAAAACAGTTTATTGAACTTCCAATGTTAAATTCATTTCATTTCCTTATATGTGTAGAAATACAAAGTTGGCATTTACATGGGGTGGCAATGTATCTCTTATTTACAATCAGCTCCATCAACTTTCAATAATGTCAAATTCAATTCCTTTCCTTATATGTAGAATTTTTTTCATGTTATGTTGTATAAAAATTTGACATTTCCTTGGTGTAGCAGTTTATCACTTATTTACATGCATAAAAAAATTACATAGTTATTTGATTATTTGATTTTAAAATTTCATCGTTGTATTTATATACACACGGTTTCTTGCTTCCATGGTATGAAATTGATTGAATGTTAGTGTGGTAAATTTTACAATTGCATTTATGGATACATGGTTTTTTCCTCTTGTGGTGTGAAATCCATTAGTACATTGTAAAAGAGACATATAGTCATCATCAATATCATTAATATTTAAATATTATTAAAAAAACATAATTAATAAAATTAATATTAATACTTAATTTATAATGGATGATTATTATTATTAAATTAATAATAACAATTTTCATTATTATTAGGTGTGACATATGCGAGGGGGGATCATAATTGATCCTAGAGGAAATAAAAAAATAGTCTTTGCCTGGGGTTTGGGTGAGGCAACCAATAACCAGGCAAAGATATTAGCTTTATATCAAGTTTTAGTGCACGTGGGAGCATTCAAATCATGACTTTGTGTTGGCATGACAATGAAGCTAGGTTTTTTTTTGTTGGGGAAGGATACAATGCACATAAAAAATGAACATTACTCTGTTGGACTGCAATAGATCTTTTTTATTTTTATTTTAGGAATTCATTGATCACGAAGTTTATTTACTAGGTGGACGAGAACGATTTGAAGCCATGGTAAAACAAAAAATGTTGTGCCCTTTGTGAAATATCAAACCTATGCATGGGGGCTTGACAATGACAAAGGCATACTAAGGACATGCAAGAGTGTCATGGGATATTATTAAGAAAACTAGACAAATGGAGGAAAAAATGGCAACGAGGTTATGAAGAGGAGTGACACTCTTGGAGCCAAAAGATGGAGGATGTTGTGAACGTATCCGTTCACTAATTTAATAGTCGAATCTGACTCTCATATTGAATAATAGATAATAATAATATATTTGATGATGAAATACAATGGATATGGCCGCCTTAAATATGACTGGGCCATCCACTATTGAAGAGACATTCCTCTTCATAACTATAATAATTAATTACTATTGCTAATAGTTTATAACCTATTTATTTACTAATTATTGTTGTAGCATTGCCTTTCCCTTGGAAAAGCTTTGTCCTCAAAGCTAAGTTTCTCATGACGTATTTTATTCTGGCTCTATGCCGCACTGATGACTTGAGAGATGCGATTTTGACTACGACTATTGCCTCCTTTGGGTTATTTTGTCTTGGTATTTACATTAAGTATGAAATTGGTGAAGTTTTGTTTACGCTTTTTCTACTTGTGTGATTGCTTTTTTTAACTATGTTTTTCGTCAATTGAACATGCTCAACATACATTATGACCTTAACTATTTCCGTGTTGTTATTCCCAAAACATTTTGTGTCAGTGCCTTTGAATGGGCTCTTTGTGCTTATAATGCGCATAAGAACACCAGTCTTATCTTGTGTCTGATAGATATTATAGTTGTTCCAAATGATGTTCTTCATTCTGATCCTTGTGAAGAAATCCGTACTTTGCTCACAAGGTGGGATTTGGTTTGAAAGCCTAACTATATTGATGCTTTGTTTGAAAATTTTACCATCTAGGTGGACACTGGACTCCGTCACTTCTATCCTTGATATTAGTCCAAGCATATTTAGGATGTCATCATGTGTTATTCCCCTTCTACTTGTCTTGTAAGATGAGGTCTCACAATCATCATATAACATTCTTGGATTTGAAATCACCATATAACTTGCATTGAGATTCCTTTGAGGTGAGAGGATAATTAGGGTATAGGTTGAATCTGGAATATTTACTTTCTTAGACTTGACTTCTTCTGCACATTGTAGGATCCATTCCTTGTCATTGCATTTATTATTTTTATTATTATCAACACCGGCTTGTCTCTTATCACAATCTTGGTCAAGATCATCTTTCTCCTTGTCAAATATTTCGTTGTTGGTTTCTTCATTAATAGGATGTGTTGTATATTTGTCTTGCATATTATCTTGATCAATGCCATTACTTTCATCATGGTTGACATAATGGTCTACTACATCTTCTTCTTTTACCTCAGCTTTAGTGGCTTCTTCTACGGAATTTTCACATACATCTTCATTTTCTATAAGTGTTAAATTGTTAATAGATTTTTTTATTTCATTTATATCCTTACTGATTTGCTCAAAAAGCTTGATCAATTCTTCATTGAATGACGCCATAGGTCTTGTAGAGGGGGATGTTTTTTTTTTCCAAAAATAATTATTATTTTAAAATAATAATAATAATTATTTCAATAATAATATTTTTTTTAAATAATAATAATTATTAATTAATAATAATATTATTATTAATGTCTTATGTAAACTATATATATAGTTTTTTTTTTTTTAAATATTAAACTAATGTAATAATATTATTACAAAGTTTAAATATTTAATTTTTTTTTTTTTAAATTTAGGGTTTCACTTGCTGGAGAGGAGGACGAGAGGTGGAGTGGTGGCTTGCAAATGCAGCAGAGAACTACCGTGTAAGCAGTGAAATCTACGCGGAGTGGAGACTTGGAGCGTGTGGTTTACAGGAAAGTGTGTAGTGTGAAGGAGAGGGAGGAGAGAGCACAGGACTGCGTGAGGGAAGAAGAGAGGAGAGTGTAGGCGGCGGAGCTAGTGGAGGCGGAGTAGTGAAAGGAACCGGTGTGAGAAGAGGGGATGAGCGCTGGGAGAGTGCAGAAGGAAGGAGTGGGTGGAAGAAGGGGAGCGTGGAAAGACGTGGCGGAAGGTGGCGGTTGGAAGGATGGCGAGCAGCGAGCAAGGAGGGAGGAGGCTGCGTGTGGAGCAGCATGGGGCAGTGGAGTGGTGGTAGGATGGACTTGCGTGGGTTTCGAGTGGATGCGCGTGCGGGAAGGAGCGAACAGGAAGAGGGGAGGAGCGTGCAGGGAGAGGAGATTCGAAGCGTAGGGGGTTGTGAACTCGTAGGAGTGGAGAGAGCAAGAGATAATGGTGTAGATTAGGTTGTGTGAGGGCTAGTGAATGTGGAAGGTCGTAGGGGAAATAGCGAATGGATATGGAATAGTCGGTGTGGTTGGATATGGGGAGATGGAGCAGCGGAAGGAGTGTCGAGTTGGGCATGGGGTGTGTCCCCAGGTGAGGAGAACGTAAGCAGCAGTAAAGCGAGCGGAGCAAAGATTTGATGAGCGGAGTCCGAGCTCAGAGTGCAGGAGCGAATCCGCTCTGATATTGAGCCGAATCCGAGCTCAGGTCGAAGGAGCCGAATCCGGCTCTGATACCAAATGCTGTGAACGTATCCTTTCACTAATTTAATAGTCGAATCCGACTCTCATATTGAATAATAGATAATAATAATATATTTGATGATGAAATACAATGGATATGGCTACCTTAAATATGACTAGGCCATCCACTATTGAAGAGCCATTCCTCTTCATAACTATAATAATTAATTACTATTACTAATAGTTTATAACCTATTTATTTACTAATTATTGTTGTAGCAGAGGAAATCAAATCTCAATTAGAAATGCTAAAACTAAAGCAACAGAAGAATGAAATCACAATGGGAAATAATAACCTAAAAATAGAAGAGATGAGGAAATGTTGGAGAGAGTAAGACAAGTGGGACAAACACTACTACATTTGGTGTCAAATTTTGACATTTGATGAAAAGACCCTTTTTAATGTTGAAATCTCGTAAAAAAAATTGAAATCAATCACTTTTTTAAATTTCACCCTCAATGAACGTCACTTAAGCAATGTGCTTCTACTAACGTCGCTTAAGTGACATCAATTTTGCTCATATTCATTTATGTATACCTTTAAAAAAAAATCATCAAACTAACGTCACATAAGCAATATTTTGTCATTTTTTCATTCTTCACAATGATAATTCTATACCTTAGACATGTATGTTGCTTATTCTCACATTACTTTAGCATCAATTTTTCTCATATTCATTTATGTATATCTTCAAAAAAATACATCAACCTAACGTCACATAAGCGACATTTTGTTATTTTTTTAATTCTCTACAACGATAATTCCATACTTTCGACATGTTGCTGTTTTTTTGGACATTGAAAATACAATCAATAAAAAAAACTCTTTTTTTCTACTTAGTTGGGAGTAGATGAAATTTTTCTATAGGTAAATTTTTGCTACCCATAATCAATTCATTTGATATTTGTTAATATCATTTGAATTATCTATTTGTGAAATTCTTTGAATGTATTTTTATTGTATTAATGAATGGGTTGAACATTTTTTTAGAATAGAAAACAATATCAAATAATCCTAACTTGAGTGTGCTTGCATCTGATCGGTTGGCTTATATATAGTTTGTAATCATTGAATCATTGGATATCACCATGGATGTTGATCTTGATTAATGTGATTGTTTTGCATAGAATATCAATCCTAAGAAACCATCTCAGAATCATCCCAAACTTCCTGATATTAGTGATGGGAAATGGTATTGCCCTTGCATAAAAATTAAAAACATAAAGAGAAGAATAATTAACAGGTCAATAGCTAGGAAAAATTGCTTAGAGCATGAGCACTTGGAAGGGGGGAAACAATATCACCCCTTGGTAAGATAGCGAAAGCTTGTTTTTTGTCGTTTTTCAATAGCTTTAAATGTTTTTATATTTTAATAATAATTTTATTTATTTATTTGTAATTACAAATACAAGAGCGCCAATGCTTGGAATTCTAGATGCTACAATTCGTAATAGATATTGCGACGGTGATAGAATTGAAGCTGGTGCTATGGAAGAAAATGACAGTGATATAATTGAGAATGAAGGGATAAATAAGTTGATCCATGACACCTTTTTTGCCATGTATGAGAACGCATATGTGGATGATATATATGAAGATATTCATGATGCACCCCTTATTAATAAGGCACAAAAACCATTATACAAAGACTCAAATACAAGTCTTATATTTTCCCTTTTGTCACTGGTCAACTTGAAGGTACTAAATGGTATTTCAAACACATGTATGACATAGATCTTAAGGTATGCAATATTTTTCTATATGTACATATAATCTTTTGTATTTTTTGTGATTGTAATATCTAGGCCCTTAATATCCACTATTTAGTATATTCATTTTTTCTTGCAAATTGTTAGGTGATATTCCTCTACCACCATCAAATACTTCACCTCATGCATACTGAGAATTGTGTGTCTTTAAGAAAGATATAGAACTGGAGTATAACACAATTGATGCATGTTTAAATTATCATATTATATATTATGAACAACATGCAATAAAATTTGAATGCCCTTAATGTGGAATTAGTAGATATCAAATTGATCACATAACAAATATGGTGCCTCACAAAGTTCTTTGTCATATCCCCATAATTCCAAGTTTCCAATTATAGTTCATGTGCAAAAATATAGCATAGTTCATGGATTACCGCGCATGGAAGAGAAGTGAAGATGGTGTTATGCAAATGCTTGGAGATGGTTAAGGATTTAGAGATATCAAGGAAAGATAACACATTTTTAAAGAAGAACCTCATAATTTTAGACTTTCAATGGAAACTAATGGTGTCAATCCATTTGAAGAGCTTAGATCGATTTACTCAGTTTATACAATTTTTGTTCCTTCCTCTTAGGATGTCAATAAAGAGGGAGCATGTGATGTTGGCATTTACTATTCTCGGTATTTATTTTTAGGAACGTTAACAACATACCAATTCATTTTCTAATTTTTGTTACTTTTTTTGCATGTACAAGGAATTATTTATTTATATTTTCAAATAAGCAACAAGTTAGAGATATGTATGTATATCTTGAGTCTCTTATTGGTGAATTTTTAAATTTATGGACCAACGTCAATATGTATTACATCTTCAAACCAATAGGTCAAAAAAAAATTAAATTCCATGGATAATTCATGATGCGTCAGGGCTTACACATTTATGTGGCATGTAAATTTACAATGCAACTCTATAAATACTTTATTACTCGAGTTTTTTTTTAATATTTTGGCATTCTATTAACATTATTTTATATCTTGCAGGGGTTCAATCAAAGAGTAAATATGCATGTCTCGTATGTGGTCCTAGAACAATATTGATACATTCAAGAAGTTAAGGAAAGGAGTGTATAATGAGTTCATGCATTTCCTCCATAGGAACCAGAGGCATCGAACTACAAAAAATAAGCTTTTGAATGGGTAGGAAGAGGGTAGAAAAAACCCATGAATAATGATACATCAACTATGGAAGAAAAGCATTTGAGAAGAAGTATGGAAAGCAATTGGTTTCAACTACATCCATATTTGTTGCTTATATTATTCTTTTATATTTTTATATTTACTCTGATAAAAAAACCTATTTCCATTTATTTTTCTCAAAGGTCATCTTGGTGGGCTTCCACAAGGCTTGAAATGATACTTCATCCAATTCAATTGGTTGTTCTACTATCAATGCCTACAAGTAGCTCATTTGTTTGTTAAAATGCATATTAAAAAACTTCACATAATGCTTATGAAAAATTATAGATGGGAGTAATAACAATGACAAAATTGCCGAAGTTATTAATGACATTGAGGAAGCCAAAGTGATGCAAAATTTAACTCATTGTTATCACGATGGATAATTAACCAATCTTCCATGGTTATTAACAGAGCAAGAGAACAATATTGTAAAAGAGGTTATATGGAAAATTAAATTTCCCACTATTTTTTCTTTGAATATAAATAATATATTAATGGGGAGAAAATCCATGATTGGATCTTATACCATATGGTAAAATACTCACTAAAATACACAACGGAAAAATACTCACTAAAATACACAACGGAGGTGTTGTTGGGGGAAAGTACGTAAATAAAAGTGAAAGGTATTATCTTTTATCCTAATTACTATCTTTGGACATATATTCTTAAGCTTGATTAGTGCAGTAAATCTATTCTTTTTGTTCATCCGGGTAATGGAGAGTGGGATGCAATGCATTTCAACGTTTCAGATAATCTTCACTAGATGAATATATGGATAGAATGACACAATGAAGTTTACCATATATTATAATGGAGTGGGGTGGCAAAGTTAGTTAAAAGATATTATTTAATATTGATACAAATATGACGTAGAAGGAATTTGATCTATCATATGGTGCAAAAGATAGAAATGTAAGCATTTCCCATTGATTTTTATATCTTAATTCTCATTTTTGTGTTGTCACTTTTTTTCCCTCAAATTATCTTATGTATATAGTTATCAATTCATGACAATGCATTGATAATATGTCGAGCATGAAGTTGAAACATCACAAAGATGTGCGGTGTGATGGTAGAAGATATCGCACCAAACAATTAGATGATAAGAAGAAACCTATGGCAGTGGGATAAATCTAATTTTCCATGTTACTAATATTTCCCATAGGGGTGACAAATACCCAATCACATTTGATTTGAGATACTATGCCTATTTGGAAGATATGTGGATATAAACTTTAAATCCATCAAAGTAGTCCTCTCAAGGTTAGTTGGTACTGATTGTTGCTACAATGTAATGAAATGATTGTTATTGACTATGATGATGGAATTCCCATGATTAATACTACTAATTATGAGTTGGATACAAATCCGTATGTACTTCCAAGTCAATGTGAGCAAGTAGAGCAGGTTGGTCATTTGCTGTTAGATTTGATCCAAGAGGAAGGATTATAAAGTAAAGTATATTTTTCCTGAAGAAGATGTAGGAGAGCAGGAAGAAGTGTCAGATGAAAAGGAGAATCAATTTGACCATCCAATTATTCGCTTACATCCTATGCTTCATCTTGATAATGATGATGGTATCGATGATGACTTAATGCTAGAAATCTCAAATGTTGTTATCCACAAACCCTTCAATGATTCTGAAGGGTTAGATACAAGTTATGATATCGATGAGTCGGATATTGAATTGGGTGAATTTCAAGATCAATCTAATATGGATGTGTAATCAAATTTATTTAATAAAGTGTTTAGTTAATTCAAATTGATTAATACTATAATCCCGTGAGTGTGTATACCAGTTGAAAAGCCTGTGTAAACCTTGTAAAGGAGGTCATTGGTTCAAACTCCGGATAACCCATGCTCCATTGTGGAGGGATCTATGGTTTTACCTAGGGCTATAGTGGTAGCGGATAGGATTGGACCCCTGGACTCCATGTCATGCAAGTACCATCCACATCCCAATTGTCGATTCCCCTAGTACAAAAAAAAAGATTAATAGTATGTTGTGTCCTTCTTAATTTGAGCTCCTTCTCAATTCAACCCATGTTCTCACCACTATCATCCACCATGTCCGATTAGAGCAAAAAAATTGTATAATTGTAGGAATTGTACTGAATGCCCCATGTACCAGTACATTCATCATTGCCAAATCTATCAAGTCCACAAATGAAACTCTTACCAACCTCCTTGACACCTACTTTCCTATCAGCTACAATGGGAAGGGAATGCTTAGAATATAGCAGATTGTTGATAAGTGGACTATAGGTGACCTAGGGCACCATTTCAACCTAAAAACTTAACCCAACGAAATGGCTTAGTCATCCACTACATTAAATTTTGAAGATGCACTTTTTAATCCTATACTAGATTATGAAGAATCTCGACCATTGGGGTGCACATGTGAGAAAGATGATTGCATATGTTTTAATGCAAGAAGAGTGTCAACATTGTTTGAGAAATGGGTAATTTTGAGGGTGAAAGGGTTAGAAGCTTCAAAGATTTGGTCGCTCTAGGAGTTAGCCTTTTCTATTCATGACACAGAGAACCATATAAAGTTAATATTGAAGATATTTTTAACTTACCTCCTATTCTCCATGTTTTTGGATTGAATAAGATAATTAAAGATTGCTTTAGGAGGTCTCCAAGGAGGAAATTCTTGCAATTATCTTTTCTTTTAAAAAGGACAAAAGGCTTAACCTAGATGATTGGATAGTTGAGTTTTTCCTAGGATATTTTAATATCATGGGAGATGATTTTCCAAGGGTCATTAAAGAATTTAAGTCTACTAGAAAGTCTATCGGTGCGATAAATTATAATTTTATAGCCTTAATTCCCAAAACTGACAAGCCCAACTCATTTGATGAGTTCAAACCAATCTCTTTGTGTAATTGGTTATATAATTTTTTTCCAGTTTGCAAAAATGTTATATTTTGCATTATAAAAGTGTTGCAGCTTCACTAGTCAACATAATAATACAGAAAGAGTCTGTACCACATACTGAGCATCAAAAGGCATTCCATAACTTGTTGCATGTCTTTTGAAAAAGAAAACCCATCCTTTGCAGATGATTCAATGTTTTTACTTGTATAAATCCTATAAAGATGCCTAATAGTATATATGTTTTGCAATACATAACAATCTAAGTTACTAGAAAGCATGCCTGTGTTGATGTATATGTAACTTCGGAATGTATTTCACATATATGTATATTGTATTCCTATAGAGATGTTATTATTCCTCTATACAGAAGTGGTTGTATTCCTATAGAGATGTTATTATTCCTCTATACGGAAGTGGTTGTATTCCTATAGAGATGTTATTATCCCTCTATACGGAAGTGTCATCATTTATATTGTAAGTGTCATAACTTATACTTGATGGGTTATTAGACCACCTTGTTGGGGTCGGCCTTGTATAAGTCATGTGGGTCAAAGGGTTATTAGACCACCCTATTGGGGGTTGGCCATGTGGTTCAAAGGGTTATTAGACCACCCTAGTGGGGGTCGGCCTAGTCAGCATTATGTTAAGTGGTTAAGTTGAGGCCGACCTAGTTGAATAAAGGTCAAGTCAAGTTAGTGTATAAATAGAGAGTGTGTCTCTCTCATTTTACACATTCTATTCTCTCACTCACACGGTGGAGAGTGGCGCACTTGTGGAGGAGGAGGCTCTGCTGCTAGGAGAAGACTATCTCTTGTATTATGGTTGTATCATTGCTCTATCTATCTCTGAGGAAGTTATTGGGGTTTTTCACCTTTATGGTTTTCCCCAAGTAAACTCGGTGTCTCTTCTGTGCTTGCATTATTGTGTCCATGAATGATATGCTGTAGATTTGATGTACATGTTGTTCTCTCAGTTAAGATCCTAGATCAGATTGAAGTAAATTCTGAAAATCTAACAACCTGTTATTTTTTTCCTCATTTATTCTAGAGAGTGATGAGAATCCTTAGTGACCCAACCATATCCGCATATACTGGAGCTTGTTTCTTTTTAAGGCTCGTACCCACAAGTTTTGAACCGGTGACCTTACACACAAAGTGCCTTAATAGTACACCCATTCACTATCTATTCTACACCCCATGGGCCTACTAGAGCTTGTTGAACACTGTCCTTTTCTTTATTTTCTAAAGGCATTGAACCCATGGAAAACCTATCATTTGAGGCAATAGATTGGGAATTCTTGAGCATGCTTGTGATCACATGTCTTAAAGCTAGGCATTTTGATTCAAGTGCATTGATTTTTCATTTTGTTTGTAGCAGAGCCTCGATTACAACTTCATAACATGTATTATAATTATCTTCATGAGAATGAATTTTGCTAGTTAACAAAAATATGGAGGCTCTATTATTAACAATTAGATCCTCATGCTTATGAAGAAACTTGTGGATATCCAGGATCCCACAACAAGGATAGAGCCCAATGTGACTATGACCATCCATGCCTTGTATCCACCAACAATCAAAATCGACAACAAACTCAACAATAATTTCCCCCTCAAATTTCCTATGAATTCCTTCAAACAATAGAATGTCAAGTTGATTACCTTAATTTCGTAGGGTGGGCTATTCCAAACCACACTCTTCAAACCAATACCAAAACCATTTGTAGATTTATCAAAACATGAAGGGCAAGTGCAATTTCCATTGAGACACCATGGATCCACTGATCCAAAGCCAAATGTGAAGCACAATAACCATGTGTAGGAATGGGGATTGTGTTGAGGTTTCCATGCCAAACATTAGACTGTCATTCCAAGTTACAAGTAACCTGGATGAACAAAGACATGAACTCTACTAACAAAATTCATAATCCCAATTGCACTTAGTATAATAACAAACTCCACTTGATTATGCCTACCATCCACTAAACTTAGAGAGTGTGAAGGTACTTTTGAATTTGTGAAGGTTGTAATGAATTCTTGAGATTCGATTTTCACCTAATGATTGCCTTGAAACATTGCATCATTCAAAAATTTGGTTTGAACATTCAATTAAAGGCAAGGAATTGGGGAGAAAGACAAAGCCCCAATTTTTGTTAACACTGCCATGGCAGGTCTGGAGGCTTTGTTTGCTAAGTGATCCCCCCTAGTTATTCTAATCTCTTAAGACATAATAGAACTCTAAGCTCTCAAATCAATTGGTTTCTTTTTGGATTCAATGGATGACTCTAGCTAGTTTGTCATTCACTAGAGACAAGGCCCTTAACATATACTTTATGGAAACCATTGAATCTCTTATGACAATAAGATTGCTAATACTCCTCATATCTAAGATTATAAGGCCTTGAAAGAGAGCAAGTGATTCAACCTAATTATTAGTGGATTTTCCTAACCCCAATTCAAAACTTTCTTCTAGATTTCCATTGAGGTCAAAGATAACCACCCCCCAACCACCTTATGCACTTGCCACCCCTTTGATTATATAATATCATTGCAAAAGTTTTGCCTATCATATTAAAAGGGTTGATACCTAATATCAATTCCCCACAATAGTTTTTCTCCCCATACAAATTTGGATTTCTTGTTGGAAGACAAATTCATGAAGCAACTAGGGTTGCCTAGGAAGATATGCACACTATAAGATCCAGTAAATTGTTTGCAATGGTTGTAAAGTGGGATTTAACCAAGGCATGTGATAGAACCTGCTAGTTATATTTAATCCCAATCTTAATTCATGTAGGCTTTTGTCTACACATGGTTAATTGGATAATGGGTTGTATCACTTCAGTTTCCTTTATTTTTCTTATCAATTGAGTAGCCTCGACCTTCCTGAATCCATCAAGGGGAATAAGGGAGAGCTATCCTATGACTCCTTTATTATTTATTTTGATTGCAGAGAGGTTGAGTAGATCAATTATTGAAGGTAGAAGACTAAGCAGTATTCATGGCATAAAGATTGGTGGTATTGTTTTTCTATTTCATTTGATATTTGTAGATGATATCTAGTTATTATTAAATTGTCCAAAATGAGAAGCAAATATATTTCAAGAGATTTTATCTTATTATAGTGTATTTATTGGGATGGAGATTAATTTTTAGAAATCGGTTGTCTGTAATGAGTTGACTGAGAGTGTTAAATGAGTTCTAAGTAATATTGTTCCTCTTGGTTCTTTTGAAATCCGAGATGGTTTCGAGTAACTTCGATTTATTCTTAAGACTAATGGATATAGAAAATGGGAATGGGGTTTGTTACTTAACAAGATTGACAGTAATTCATTTATGGTGTAATAGATGACCCTCTAGAGGGGTATATTCTTGTTAAGTCTTTCTTGGAAGCCATTTTGGTATATTGACAGATCAAGAAAATAATTTTTAGGTTCCTATGAGGAGGTAAGGATGATGGTGAAGAAATTCCATAACGAAGTGGTAGTTTGTGGCCAAGCCAAAGGAGGGGTTGGTGTCTTAAGGACATACACACTTTTGGAAAATTATTCATAGAAAAATGCTTATGGAACCTCATATATAAGGAATGTTTATGGATGAGGATCATTATGCAGATGTATTTTTCCCCGATTTCCCTTTTAGATTTGATTATGAATCCCAAAAAGAGTATAAAAAAGGTATGTAATTGATGAAAAGTTTTGTTGTTATCCTTCCGAGTTACTAGGAAGTATTTTTCATGGAGGTTAGGGAATGAGGAGTAGGTGATAATTGGGGCATATTCTATTATGGGGTGTGTGATCAAATATATATAAGGCGGGAATTGATAAATTACTTACATGATAAAGGTATTTTCAATTTGTCCCATATAATGGATCCCCCCACTATTGACGTTTGGCATCAGGGCTAAAGGACTTCTAAAAATTTGAAATTTAGAATGGGCTTTGCTTGATAGTTAGACTTTATTTACGAATGAATAAAAAAGGGAACATGTTAGGTTAAAGATTGAAAATCTTTGGTATTGGAAAAAAAATAAGGCATCGGGTATGTATACTACTAGAATGGTATACAATGCATTATTTTATTATGAGATCCAAGAAATATCAAGTGGTGGACAAAGAGTTGGAAGATCAAGACCCCAAAGAAGATGGGGATTTTTCTTTGGTTGTCAGAATGGAATGTGGTTCTAACTTGGAAGATGATGTAGAAGAGAGTTAGATAGGGTCCTAGCTTCTATGTCTTGTGAATGAAAGTATCTAAAACCATTTCCCATATAGTTATTCATTGCCATTTTGTTTAATAGTTTTGGAAATATTTGTAACAGTGGACATGCTTCTCCAATATATTGACAATGATTGATGTGGATTCATGTTTAAATACATGGCTTCTTAGAACGTTGTCAGAGGAATTCAGAGCTATCCCATGCCTAATTTTATGGAGTATTTAGCTAGCTCGAAATGGATAACTTCATGATGGTACAAAATTGCCTACTCTTTAAGTGTTCTCCTAGGTTCATATAATATTTCAAGGTTCTTGAATGTGTGTGAAATAAAAAGCCTCCAAGGCTGGTTAGAGATATTTTAATCTATAATATTGTGCCACTAGGATTCTTTCATGGATCCAGTCAAGTCTCTTATGGATTTAGTAGTGTTGGTGGTTTGTTTTTTATATATGGCAGTCACTTCTTAAAATCTAAATCTTGTTTCAACATTGGATCAAAGAATTATGCTATGATGATGGTTTCAAGATCCTCATAAAATTGGCCTTGGAGAAGAGGTTTGACAATTCAAGGTTATTGGAGACTTGTCTTTGGTTTTCATATGGAATTTTGGTGAAATTCATATTCACAATGTAATAATGTAGTCACTAACATATCAATTAAAGGAAGATTTTGGCCACTATGATAAAATTATTTTGCTCATGTGTACCTAGAATTGAAAACAAAAGTAGATGCACCATCTAAAGAGGGGATTCAACTAGAGGTTGGTTTATTACTACTTTGGGGGTAGGAAAATGAATCCTTGATTGTGTCAAGGCAATCTTTTCAAATATTTTTTGTTTTATGTTTAGTTGTCTAATGGGAAAATTATGCATTTTTATTATAAAGTTATCTAAAATTTATACATAGCCTTTTCAAAACATTGAAGGTGGATAGATGGATTTTATAAAATAAGTTTACTGGTATATCCTAGGCATTTTTGGGGCCTTCATTGGTTTAGTAGCGCTTTATCCCATGCAATGTTTTTTTTTTGTACAGTGCCTAGAGCACATGAAGAATGTCGTTTTCATTCTAACTAGAATAAAAATTGCAATTTTTCCCTAAAAAACATTAAACCTAATTACCCCTATTTAACCCCTTATTGCCCTTAGTTAACCTTTGATTACCGTTATTTTTATCCATGGAAAATCTTGCATGGTAACCCAAGGGATGCTTCACCCCATTTGTCGATGGCATCCTTACTAAACTTGTTGACGCGGACTATTGAATCTAACCTAGGTGGATTTGAGTTGGGAAACTATTAGCATGAAAGTAGCTAAATGCCTAACGATATTGGAAACAATCAATTGAGCTAACCCCTTGGGGCAAACAAAAAGTTTGGAAACATCTCATCCCACCCTCAAGCAATTAAGTGATAGTGATATTGTTGGTATCCTATCATCCTCGATTGACCCACGAGGGGAAAATATGTCAGCAGTGGAATTTGAACTTGGGATGGGAGGATAACAACTTCTACTCCTAACAACCCAATCTAGATTGAATTAACAACTACTTACCATTAATTGCCATGAAGTACCCCTAATTAACCCTAAGGTACCCCTAAATAGCCCTTAATTATCATTAATTAGCCCATGATTACCCCTACATATCCCTAATTAACCCCTAAGTAACCCTAATTTCCCCTAATCAATCCTTGATTACACCTAATTGACCCCTAATCAACCTCTAGCTACCCTTAATTACCACTAAATAACCCTAATTACCCCTAGTTACCCCCTAATTACTCCCATTTTTTCCAAATAAAATCTTGCAAGAAACATAGGGGATGCTTCCTAGATTTGTGGATGGAATCCCTAATAAGCTTATTGGCATAGACTAGTGCACCTCACCTAGGGGTATTTGAACCAAACACTCACTAGCACAAAACTAGCTAAATGCCCAATAATATCATTGATAACTAATTGTGTTAACCCTTTGGGATAAAAATATATGTAAACAAATTGCCCCACCCTCAAGCATCGAAACAAGAGTGGGATTATCGGTACCTTTCCAACACCACTCACCCCTCAAGGGGTAAACATGTCATAAAGAAGATTTGAACCTAGGTAGGAGGACAACAAGTTCTCCTCTTAACCACCCAAGTTAGATCAAATTGACTTTTTATGAATATCTCGGGTGGGAACCCAAGAGATGCAGCTTACCCACATTCATGGATGGCATTTATAGTAAATTCATCGGTGCAAACTAGTGATACAACCCAAGAGAATTCAAAATGTGGACTTGTTGGCATGGAACTAGCCAAATGCACAATAAAATTGGAAAAACTAGTTGAGCTAACCACTTGGGATCTAATTAACCCTTGATTACCCCTAATTAAAACTAATGAACCCCTAATTACCCATGAATGAACCAAACTACCACTATAATACAACTAATTGCCCCATTTTATTATTATTTAACCCCTAGTTACCCCTTATTTACCCATACTTAACCATAATTGACCACTAATTAACACCAATTAACCACTAATTACTACCACCAAATAACCTCTAATTGTTAATTACCACCAACTAATCCTTAACTGCTAATTACCATGAATTAATTCCTAATTTCCTTGAACTAATGGTCAATTATGGGTAAGTAACGGTAATTGAGAGTTAATTAGGGATCAATTAAATGTAGATAGGGGTTGTTTAAGGGTAATTAAGGGTCATTAGTTGCATGGTAGTGGTAATTTGGGGTATTAATGCATAATTATGGGTTAATTTGGGGTAATATGTGGTTAATTAGGGTAAATAGGCGTTAATTAGAGTCCAAGGGGTTAGCTTAACCGATTTTTGCCAATGTTGTTAGGCTTTTAGCTAGTTTGGATAATTACCCCTAAATTCTACAAATCACCACTTGTTAACCCCTGATTACCCCTACTTAATCCTAATTGACCACTAATTAATACCAAATTACCCATAACTAACCCATGATCACCCCTATTTACTCTTAGTTAACCCCTAGTTACCCTTAAAATTAACCCCTAATTACCCATATTTGTAGCCATAATCACCCCCCTAATTAAGTATTGATTACCCATAATTGACCCCTAACCAATCCATAACTACCCCTACCCCTTTTTCCAAGGAAAATTTTACAAGATCTATAGTAATGCTTGGTAGATAAAATATAAAAGATAGACCTTAAATTCATAAATAATAAAATTCCAAGCTAACTAACTACTAGGATTTATTTTTTAATAGCAAGCATGGTAGAGCGAGTCCACTTTACATTGAATGGACACCATAACTATATTATTACTACTTTAGTGGGTCCTTCAACCCCCATGGTACACCCTGTTACCAACTAGGTTGCACTCAATTGGACTTGCAAGTGAGTCACCAAAGTTTACACAAATACTTATGCATAATTCAGAGTTCATAAGTTCAATCGGGACTTCCATGTCCCTTTTTCTTTTTTCTACATGTTCATGCCCCTTGGGGATTTTGTAATGAAATGCCACTAGCATTATGAAAAAATGTAACATACTTGGATTCCTAGGACTTAGACATCAATCTGACTAGCCCAAAGTGTTTTTTCCTTGTTAATTATAGGTTTCTCTTCAGCGACTTATACTTTTTGAGTTTTTCACTCAAACCTCCAAAGTTGGGGTGGTTGTCTTGGTGGTTAGGCCTTATGAGGTTATTAAATTCTATGTGTTAATGTATATTACCATGCTAGGCATTATTTTAGAGTCATATCAACATGTACTAGGTCCCACTAGGTTTATTGTTGTTTTCGACACAAATAAAAAAGGTTCTCGTAAAACGGATCAATTTTTAATGTTTTTAATGTAAAAAAGTCATAAAAAAGTGGTTAGGAGGTGGAATTTTTCATGGGGGTGCTCGTTTTCTAACTCATAGCACCCACTTAACCCCTAAACCCACTATTGAGAGAAAAATTTCAATTATTTATCATCAAAATTGAAATTCTCTCGAAAATGGACAAAAAGACATATTAATTGGCCAAAAAAAGACAAAATAAAGACTCGGTCGGCATTTGTAATTTCATGGGAACATGTCAGGAGTTTGTCTCCAATGGTTGGGAGTTCATTGGCAGTCCTTTAGAGTTAACTGAAGGCTAACTGGCATCAAAACCATTGAGGTCGAGTTCTTTCCACCAAAGGAGGGGCACATCTCTCTTAGTTGGGCAAATTTGTTGACATGGAAGCCATCTATTGAAGGTTGGATATACCAAGAAGAGGGTGTGACTACCTCTTGAGAGGTAGCACACTCCTCTTAGGTTTAAATCCAATTCAACTATCAATCAAGACCCCCTTCAACCTTAGTGAACTATCAATCAGGAAATGCACCCTCTCTCTTGGAAATTGCTCCCCCCTCTCTAGTGATCTATAAAAGTGAGTTCTCTCTCTCATTTTCTCTAGTTGAAGTTCTGGAGAGTTTAGGATTTACCATTGTAATACTTGTTTATTTTTCTTGAGAATAAAGTGACTTTGGAGGTCAAGCTTGTGTGGTGCTATCTGTGTGGATGAATGGTCTAAGTGCATGAATGAAGGTAACCTCTAGTTAGCTACTTGCATATTTCCTACATCATATCTAGCTTACTGTAAGGATTGTTAGCAATTTTGTAAGGTGTATTAGTTAGTTTGTTTACTTTTCTAATCCTTTAGCCATGTATGTTCAAATATCTAGTCCAAATGTTTCGTTAGTTTATGTGCATTTTTTATTTCGATTTCTCACATATATGCTTCCATATTTAGTGTTTTGTGTGTAATATGATGTGAGTTGTAGGTTCCCTTTTGGTTGGATGGTAGAAGATCTTGCTCACATATTCTTCTTCTTTTTCTTAACTTCTTTGGTTGCAGATCTAGTCCCTCAACATCCCACAAGCAAGTTTTGAAGCCTCGTATTCTCATCTCAAGCTTCTTCTCTTCCCCTTCTTGTTAATTATCTTGTTTCTTGTTCCAGTTACTTACAAGTGTAGTCGTAGATTTACCTTCAAGATTTTAAACTTAAGTAGATATAGTATTGCTCTTGTTTTATTTAGAATCTAGTTAAATAGCAAAGTTTTTATCTTCCAAAATCTAGATCTAATACTTCTAAGATTTATTTCAAGTCATTTTCATCTACATATCTAAAGGCTCGATTAGATTAGTTTAGTACTTGGTTTAAATTCATATATAGCAAGTTAGTGCTTGGATTGGATTGCTATCCTCTAAGAGGAAAGCAAAGATCCTAGGGAAAGTAGCTCTTTAGCTCACTTTCCTTAGTTATTTTCATGCATTTTTAGTCCTTTTTTAACTTGGAATTTTTTAAGTAATTTTTTTGGGTTTCCCAAAACACTCTTAAAGTGTTTTTGGGTGTTTTTCACTAACATTTTCTTGCTGATTTTCAAACTTACACGATCAAGTAGAGAGGCACTCTGACCAATTTTTCAAGATCTAATGTTTCCAAAATGCTGCATACACCTTTCTCTACATTTGACTATATTTCTGAACCATTGTAACCCTTTTGGATGTTATGTTATAAAGGACTAGAGGCAATCCCAATGAAAATCATTGTAAAAAGGAAAATAATAAAGAGAGCAAGCGGGCTACCCAGTGCTTGCACCCCATCCCCCCAGGAGGGATCTGAGTGGTCTCTTGTTTGGTGTGCATGTTTCTAATTTTTGCTTCTTTTCTGCTTTAGTGATTAACAATAGGTTAAATCCCTTAGCCACACACATTCTCACTTAGTTTAATTTTTTTGTAATTTGTTTTCTTTGCAACAATAAAAGGAATTACCATGCTTTCCCAAAGTATTGTACTAGTTAAAAGGGCTTTCCCGAGTAAGTGATGCGTTGAAAATAAATCTGTGGTTTATTTTAGTTAAGTAACTCCACAAGAATTTAAAATTAATAGAACGAACCTAGACTCTATTCCCCATGTGCTTTCGACCTCTACGACTTGTCTAATTAGTTGGTCATATCAGAAAGGGATTAGGGTGTCTATCTTAAAAGCAAAATCCACATAAGCTAATCTTCGAGAATTCGATAGGTTGCAGAGAGTGACTACCACAGATTCATGGGGATACTCATTAATGAGGTTCATCCTCTCCCCATTGGACACTTGGTAAAGCTACTAATCTGCTTAGTTCGTGTAATGTACCAACACCCCAAGTCACACCACGGGAGTTAGATACACCGGGATTCTAATGGGAAAGGGTTGATTCGAGTGAATGCACAATGGAATAAGGTTTAATTAATACTATCCCAACATTCCAATAAGCCAAATAAAGTAAAATAATCATCCATTAAAGGAAGATAGTGCTTATGATGCAAACGTTTCCCCGAATGTACATGCGATGCAAGGTAATTGTAACATGAATCCAACCAGGTCTAAGTAACCCTTTGACATGTAAATTTAATAACATCATCACATCCATGGGAAACCGCTCGTCGCCATTTAACCAATAATAAATTAATATCTACATATGCTAATAAAATTCAGCCTTGCGACAATAAGCAAATCAACATTATGATATTCCAATAAAGCGGAATTATAACACCATATTTACGACATTAATCCACAACCATTAAACCCATGATATATCATATCTAGAAGTTGTCATCTACAACCATATAAGTAACATAACCACCAAATCTATTGGCTGCCACAAAACATAAACCAAATAGCATCTACTAGCTACAATAACACATAAACAAATCTTCTCTGCGAGCTGCCAATTTAACACTGTTAATTCAGCCATATAACGTAAGAATATAATCATATACACAACATAAAATATTAGAGATAAACCTAGCCTCCATGGTCACATATTCAACATAAAAACACAATAAATAAATTCCAAATAAATACGTATCTCTGAAAGGCGCAACTAGCTTCAACAGGACAACGTTCCACCTAGCCTAAGACACAGTCAAGTCAAATACTTGAACAGGTCACCCCCGAGCCGGGGCCATGGATCCACATGCTATGAAACTCACAAAATCAGATCCTAATAGAAATATTTAGGCCGCAACCTAAGGAAACCAACACAATCCCTCACCAATTACTTTCTCCTCCACCTCACTACCAGGTGCAACGGAAATTCGTTCACCACCCAGGGCCCTCAAGATATCACCATTCACCATCGGGATTTATGTGCAGGAAGTAATGGTGTTGAGGTATTTTTGTGTTCAATAGAAAATACACCATTCTCCTCACTGAAATTTTTCCTTGTTCAATCACCCTTACTAGTATCCAAGTTTTCCTACAAACAAAAGTGTATGACAACTATGTGCAAAAAGGACAATTCAAATCCATCCACAGGCATTCGAATTAATCAAAGAGCAAATCTCCAAAAACTCATAATGATCTCTAGAGATCAATTCGAATGCCTTTAATCTAATTAGAAATACGTCTAAGAGACTGACTTAGGTTTAGTGAGAAGTGACTCAAACTCACTAAGGGCTTCACTAGTTCACTGGATGACCATTTGAGTTCTCATGAGAGCAACTCGAATCCACCTAAACTGACTCGAATTCACTAGAAAAATACTCCAAATCACTGGAGACCATGAGAGAAACTCGAATTACATAAGCGGTACTTGAATTCACCCACAAATCACTCTAACTAACTGATGACAACTTGAATTGATCCAAATTTACTCAATTTAATTGGAGACAACTCAAATTGATCCAAAATTACTCAATTTAATTGGAGAGTAACTCATATTACCCAAAATTACTCAAGTTAACTAGAGAATAACTCGAATTACCCAAAATTACTCAATTTAACTAGAGAATAACTCGAATTACCCAAACTGACTCTAACTAATTGACAGTCACTCCAGTTCACTGGAGTTACTAGGGACTAACTTGAATTAACTGGGAAAATCACTCCAATTAGAGTGGAATTTACAAAATCAAGTGCACGGTTGACAAAAATAGTCAAGTAGGCCGCATAAGACATGAGTGATGAGAGAGTGGGTCCCACTAACACCAAGATAGGAATATTATCTCAAGTGAAGGTGCATTACTGCATCCAAAGCATTAATTAGGTGTACTAGGACCTCTATAGTCCAATAAAATAAAAAATAGGAAACATATAGTAGTGTTAGGGAGAGAAAAATCTCCTAACCCCAACCCCCTTACATGTGGAATCCATGACCCCCCAGCCACGTTAGTTGTCCATGTTGAGCTACTTATTAATTAAATCAAATAATAATAATGTCCAAATACTAATGTCCAGGAACCTAGTGCCACCATAATAAATAATAACATCAATATACATGTACGGGGCTTACCATTGGGGCATTACATCTCCCCCCCTTAAAACAATGCATCGTCCTCGATGCACACTTACTTACATGCCTTTACAAAATTTCTCAAAAGGATAACATCTTTCAGTTCTCCAGTATTCCTTCTCGGAACTCCTCTTAGAAGAAACCACAATACTTCCCACTGCCACCTACTTTTTATCTATCTCCACTA
This sequence comes from Larix kaempferi, assembly GCA_027924585.1. Classification (NCBI taxonomy): domain Eukaryota; kingdom Viridiplantae; phylum Streptophyta; class Pinopsida; order Pinales; family Pinaceae; genus Larix; species Larix kaempferi. The sequence continues at coordinate 2,454,299 of BSBM01000590.1, forward strand.
CCTATGAGATGTGACTCCTATCACCTTCCCATTTCGTGGCTTCCTGTGCGAGAACCGGGACTAATAGAGTGGACTCAAGGAAGCAAGGGTCAATCTTCAATCCCCATCATAGGGTCTTCAACCTATTTACAAGGCCTTCAGACATTCAACAAAGATACATCCACCTGAAAATCATATTTCAATCACTCATATGATTAATATCAGGTGTAAAAATATATCATACATGATATATGGATATTCTTCAACAAAGATACTTTCTTCACATTCCAAAAAACACACGGTTAGCAACAAACATATATATATAATTCTCAACGAGATACATAAAATACCTCTCCACAATACAAGATACATGAAATAAATTCTAATTAATCACATGAGATACATCAAAGGTACATGAATTGAAACACTTGAAATACCTCTACCCAAAACACATTCTAATCAATTTCAATCATATGAAATGCATCAGGTATATATATACTTTCAATGAGAGATAGGGAATGCATCATGCATATATTCTATCAACAAGACACGTGAAATGCATTAAACATGTTTTCCAATCAGTCAACCACATAGAATGCATCAAGTGTATCAATCAATCTCATGAAGTGCATCAAGTATACCAACCAAACTCATGAAGTGCATTAAGTATAGCAACCAATCTCATGAAGAGCATCAGGTATACCAATCAATCTTATGAAGTGCATCAAGTATCTCAACCAATCTCATGAAGTGCATCAAGTATATACTCTTTCTTTGTGAAATGCATTCAAGTCAATCAATTTCATGCATATACTTTAAAAACATATACATGAAATATTATCAAGATACTTTTCTAAAAAATATCACAAAGATAATTTTCTAACAAAGCTCGCAAAGGTACTCATATCACAAGATACTTTTATAACAAAGATCACAAAGAGACTTTTCTAGCAGAGATCACAAAACTACTTTCTCAACAAAGATCACATGAAATGAAACACTTTATGCACTTTATTGCAACCGCAAGGGAAAATTTATATGCAACAGTCCAATCTAACTAACATCTAAAAAGAGCCATAACATCTATCTTTTAAACATGATATCCAACAGTTGAGGCTTTTTGAATGTTGTTGATCTTTTCCGTGTTGTTTCCCCTATGTGGACAATTGCTGTAGTAGTGGTTCCCTTTACATTTCCAACATTCGATAGGTGGTCTTGATCCTTCATCTCCTCTAGCTCTGCTCTATTGTGGTTTTTCTTGTTGATTATTGTTTGGAGGATGAAATCCTTTCTTTATCTTCTCTTTCTTGTCTTCATTCTCATCCTTCTTGTCTTTCTGATATGGAGCTTTGTTCTTATTTAGATCATATAAATGCTTGTCCTTCCAAACAACTTCTTTAGGGTTCTTAGGTCTGTCATACTGAATCTTGTCTCTATATAATTTTGGTAGACCACTGAGAAACCTTTGAATCTTCACCTTTTCATCTTTTACAAAGTCTACATATTTCATAAGTTCTAGGAACCTTTTCTCATAGGCTTCCATGCTCATGCTTCCCAATTTGAGTTCAAATAACTCCTCCATCTTCTTGTCGTAATAATGCTTTAGGAGGTATTCCTTTTGAAAGTATTTCTTGAATTTTTTCCATGGAATTTTGTCTTCATCAATATCCTTCAGCTTGACTAGTTGATCCCACCAAATGGTTGCCTTACCCTACAAATGGTAGATGGATACCTTTGCTTCCATGTTTGGTGAATACTAACGCAATTGGAAGAACTTTCTAAGGCCCAACAACCAAGATTTTGCTTCCTCTCAGTGCTTTGCTTATCCATCAAAGGTTGGAGGCTTGATCCTTATTAGTTCTCCCACCAGTTCATTCTAAGTGAATCTTCTCTTCTTATGTCTTATTGGGGATCTTTCAGGACTGCTTTCCGAGCTGCTTCATGAATATCTCTTCTTTCTCCTGTAAGAGGGAATATGATGAGGTTTTCTTGAATAATATTTGCATCTTCCCGCTCTCTTCTTGGTTCATGACATCTTGTCTCCGAACTGTCTCTTGGGGCTGATCTTTGTTCTTCTTGTTATGGTTTTAGACCTTGCATGATTTGTATTTGGGTATAAATGATTCGCTCATTGTATTTTCTATAGGTTCTCACTTCAATCTTCAAACTTCTTATTGTGTTCTCCATATCCAAGGGTTCAATGCTTCCTTTAGGTGTTTTTGTCATGGATCTTACTCCTCCAAGACCTAACTCAGCAAACTCCTCTTCAGGGATAGAAGGTATATGTCCTTCCTTCCAATCCATCACTGATCTCTAAACCCTGACCTCTTTAGTATTCACTTCTTTGTTTAGGGTTAAAATTTCAGTTTCGTAACCACACCGCGGGTTATAATAAGTACTAGAGGTTGCGATGTGCTGATCATTAATCACTATTAGCACATCATAAACCTCTTTCACACCGTATACACACTAATTCTAAGTGTATAAATAAATAGTTGCAAATTTGTAGAAGGCCCAACAGCCATAGCGTTGGAACCTAGGCTATGATACCACTTGTAATGTACCAACACCCAAGTCACACCATCGGGGTTAGATACACCAAGATTCTAACGGGAAAGGGATGATTCAAGTGAATTCACAATGGAATACAGTTTAATTAATGCTAGGCCAACATGCCAATAAGCCAAATAAAGTAAAATAATCAGCCATTAAAGGAAGACGATGCTTTCGATGCAAACTTTTCCCCGAATGTAAATACGATGCAAGGTAATTGTAACATGAATGCAACCAGGTCTAAGTAACCCTTTCACATGTAAATTTAATAGCATCATCACATCTATGGGAAATCGCTCGTTGCCATTTAACCAATAACAAATTCATATCTACATATGTTAATAAAATTGAACCTTACAACAATAAGCAAATCGACATTATGATATTCCAATAAAGCAGAATTATAACACCATGATACACCATATTCATGACATTAATCCACAACCATTAAACCCATAATATATCATGTCCAAAATCTGTCATATACATCCACATAATTAACATAAGCAACATATCTACTGGCTTCCATAAAACATAAACCAAATAGCATCTACTAGCTGCAATAACACATAAACAAATCTTCTCTATGAACTGTCAATTTAACACTATTAATTCAGCCATATAACATAAGAATATAATCAAATATGCAACATAAAATATTAGAGATAAACACAGCCTTCAAGGGAACATATGCAGCATAAAAACACAATAAATAAATTCCAAACAAATACCTATCTTTGAAATGCACGACTAGCTTCAATAGGACAACGTTCCACCCAGCCTTAGACACATTCAAGTCAAATACTTGAACATGTCACCCCAGAGTTGAGGCCATGGATCTGCATGCTATGGAACTCTCAAAATCATATCATAACAACAATATTTATCCCACAACCCAAGGAAACCAACACAATCCCTCACCACTTACTTTCTCCTCCACCTCACTACCAACTGCAACGGAAATCCCTTCACCACCCAGATCCCTCGGGATATCACCATTCACCATCAGGATTTATGTGCAGGATCAGGATGGAGACAAGTAATGGTCTCGAGGTATTTCCATGTTCAATAGAAAATCTCACCAGTCTCCTCACTGGAATAGATCCTTGTTCAATCACCCTCAATATCCTTGTCCTGTCTTCATCAATATCCTTCAGGTTAACTAGTTGATCCCACCAAATGGATTCCTTACCCTGTAGATGGTAGATGGCTACCTTTGCTTCCATGTTTTGTGAATACTAATGCAACTGAAGAACTTTATAAGGCCCAAAAACCAAGCTTCTTCATCCTCTTCGTGATTTGCTTCTCCATCAAAGGTTGGAGGCTTGATCCTTCTTAGTTCTCCCACTAGTTCATTCTGATCGAATCTTATCTTCTTATGTCCTACTGGGGATATTTCAGGACTTCTTTCTGAGCTGCTTCATGAATATCTCTTCTTCCTTCTGTAAGAGGGAATATGATGAGGTTTTTTTGAATAAGGTCTCGATATGCCCTGCTCTATTCTTGGTTCATGATATCTTGTCTCTGAACTGTCTCTTGGGGCTGATCTTTGGTCTTCTTGTAATTGTTTTAGACCTTGCATGATTTGTATTTGGGTATAAATGATTCTCTCATTGTATTTTCTATAGGTTCTCACTTCGATATTCAAACTTCTTATTGTGTTCTCTAGATCCAAGGGTTCAATGCTTCCTTTAGGTGTTTTTGTCATGGATCTTCCTCCTCCAAGACCTAACTCAGCAAACTCCTCTTTGTGAAAATGCCCACATAAGATACAAAGAGATGATGTAAACCTCACAATGAAAGAATTTAGGAATAATAGAAGAAGAGAGAAGCAATAGAACATAGATCCAAAGGAGCTCTGATAGAGGCAGAATAATTACACATGTTACATTAATCTGAATAGTAAACTAGTAAATATACAATGTTGAGGATGAGGATTCGAATTCACTAGGTGTAATTCGAATTAGCCTTCATGCATAGATCCATAATCAATGGAGAGTCATCAAAACATAACTAGGAGTCCATCTTCTCATCAATGAAGTCATCAATGCACAAGTAATGGTCAACCGGGAGTCAAACTGAATCTAACTGAGTGTGGTTGGTGTAACTGGTACATGGAAGCACTAATGTAGTGAAGGAGGCTCAGTGGAGAGCGCAGATGGAGTTAACTGGAGTCGGAATAGGCTATCTAGTCACACTGGAGGTCCATCGGAGTGATAAGGTCAGTTAGGAGTCAGTTAATCCTTAAATCAAGGAAAGAACTGAAGATAACTAAACTAAACTGGACTGGTAGGTGAAGAAAGGCGCCCTTCTCATGCAGTAGGTGAAAGGAGGGCGCTCTAAGCTCTAGGAGAGCTAAAACTGATCTGAAGGAAGTTCAGGGGGCTAGTTTGCTGAGGACTAGGTGCTGGTACTGATGACTAGGATGCATGCAAACCCTAATTGCATGCAAACCCTAATTTTGCATGCATGACTGAAAATGAAAATGACAGAAATGCTAGAAGGACTAGGATGGAGTATAGGAATATCCTAACACCCCCCCTTAATCCATCTTGGGCCTTGGTAACTAGGACCAAAGGTCACCCATACAATCAAAGAAATGATAGAAGAAATAAAGAACTGTCCATAAATCGAGGAAATGGGGAAAAACTCATGGGAAAAATACCCCCCCTCAAAAGAATAGTTAATAACTCAAAGAACCATCATACTATGTAGAAAAGAAAGAAGCTTTCATCAATGAAAAATTTTGCAAAAGACTTGGCAAGCTGATCCCCTATAGGAAGCCAAAGTAGGAGCTAGATCTGGATCTGGTCTCTTGATATGCCTCCCACTGTGTAGAGAATGTGTTGGATGAAGCAAGTCTTTCAGGAACTCTTTCTGTAACTGGAGCGAATGGAACATGAGGAGCCTTTCCAAGAGATGGAAGAGAGAACCCCATAATCATGCTGCATCTCTCATGGATATGTGGATGGCATAATGAAAGGTTGGCATGATGCTGAAGTCTAGTAGTTTTGTGAACAAATAAGTCATCAACTGTGTTCTCAGTAGTAGCAAGGACTGTGTGAGCCCATATTGACCTCGAATCTAGACTGAGAATAGGTGTTGGTTCTTGATCTGAATCTTCTTGAACCATGATCTCAACATCAAAATCTTGATCTTCTTCTTCATTAGAAGAGGAGTCACTGTGATCTTCATCAGAATCTGAAGGAATAGTCGGAGAGAAAGGCATGAAGTGTGAGAACTCATATGCCTTTGAGGCATGATTAGCAATCGCCTTCGCTATAACCTTTCCAGTGGAGATTTCTGTAATCTCTATTGTGTTTGGACCAAAAATTACTTGCTTTGGCGATCCTGTATGAGTAATTTGATATACTGACAACAAATTAGCTGTTAGAGAAGGAACAAATAAAACATTTTTTAACTTACCATGCTCCATATGAATTGTACCCAATCCTTTGGCAGAAATCTGAGAGTTGTCTCCCATGTGAATGGTAGCCCCATCTTGGAGATCCAAAGAGGAAAAGGATTCTTTAGAGGCAACCATGTGGTTGGAGGCTCCAGAATCTATGAGGAGGGCTTTTGACTTTGAAAAACTAGCCATCAATGCATGGCAATTATCAAATCCACTTCTAGAATCAGACATCTTTGCTTCTTTTGGAACAACAATTTTGTTTTGTTCAAGAAGCTTGGTTAGAAGATCAATTTTCTTGTGCATGCAAGCTTCTTCAAGATGGTTTCCTCTCTTGCAGTAGGAACAATTTGGTCTCTTTTGTTTGTCATTCTTGGATTTTGATGGCTTCTTTGTCTTTGTATTTTTTCCTCTCTTTTGCATTCGCTCCACTTGCTTCACCAGCTAGAAGAGCTAGATCTTTGGAGGTGTTTATGGCACCCATTTGAAACAATTTGTCCTCTTCTTGAATGAGGGCTTGAATGAAGACTTCTAAGGTAGGAAACTTCCATCCAGGGATTGACATTCGCCCAGAATGGAAAGTAGATACAAAGATAGAAAATTGAGATCCAAGTTTGCTCAAAATGTAGAGCACCAATTGCTCATCACTTTTAGTGATGCCACAATGCTTGCATTGTAAAACCAAATTTTTAAATTTTGAGAAGAATGCTTGAATGCTCTCGAAATTGCTAGGTTGTAGGGCAACCAATTCATTTTCAAGAATATGGCCTCTTATCCCATCTTGTTTGCCAAAAAGACTCTCCAATTTAGTCCATAACTCATTTGGAGACTTCAATCCTTCAACATGGAACAATAGATCTTTGGACATATGAAGGCATATGAATCCAAAAGCTTCATCCAATTTGTTTAGATGCTTGACTCTCTCTACAGCTGTATGTGGTATGGCATCTCTTTCATAAACCAAACTTTGAAGCCCTTTATGAATCAAGTGAATTTTCATCTCACCCTTCCATTCGAATTAATTGAAGGGAGTGAGGATCATAGGAGAAAGAGAAGAAGAAGCATTCGAATTGCTCATCTTGACTGCTGGAACAAGTGCAAATAGAAACTGCTGAATCTGTTGCTACAACTGCTGGAACTTCGAAATACCTACAAAAAACTCTCAAGAATGGAGGTAAAATATACTCTCAAATGGCTCTGATACCATGTAAAAATGCCCACATAAGATCCAAAGAGATGATGTAAACCTCACAATGAAATAATTTAGGAATAATAGAAGAAGAGAGAAGCAATAGAACATAGATCCAAAGGAGCTCTGATAGAGGCAGAATAATTACACATGTTACATTAATTTGAATAGTAAATTGGTAAATATACAATGCTGAGGATGAGGATTCAAGTTCACTAGGTGTAATTCGAATTAGCCTTCATGCACAGATCCATAATTAGTGGAGAGTCATAAAAACATAACTAGGAGTCCACCTTCTCATCAGTGAAGTCATCAATGCACAAGTAATGGTCAATCGGGAGTCAAACTGAGTCTAACTGAGTGTGGTTGGTGTAACTGGCACATGGAAGCGCTAATGTAGTGAAGGAGGCTTAGTGGAGGGCGCAGATGGAGCTAACTAGAGTCAGAATAGGCTATCTAGTCACACTGGAGGTCCATCGGAGTGATAAGGTCAGTTAGGAGTCAGTTAATCCTTAAATCAAGGAAAGAACTGAAGATAACTGAACTAAACTGGACTGGTAGGTGAAGAAAGGCGCCCTTCTCATGCAGTAGGTGAAAGGAGGGGGCACTAAGCTCTAGGAGAGCTAAAACTGATTTGAAGGAAGCTCAGGGGGCTAGTTTGCTGAGGACTAGGTGCTGGTACTGATGACTAGGATGCATGCAAAATGCATGCAAACCCTAATTTTGCATGCATGACAAAAATGCTATAAGGACTAGGATGGAGTATAGGAATATCCTAACACTCTTTAGGGCTAGAAGGTATATGCCCTTCCTTCAAATCCATCACTGATCTCTAAACTCTGACCTCTTTAATATTCACTTCTTCGTTTAAGGTTAAAATTTTAGTTTTGTAACCACACCGCGGGTTATAATAAGTATTGGAGGCTACGATGTGCTAATCATTAATCACTGTTGGCACATCATAAACCTCTTTCACAACATATACACACTAATTCTAAATGCATAAATACATAGTTACAATTCCGTAGAAGGCCCAACAGCCATAGAGTAGAAACCTAGGCTCCGATGCCTCTTGTAATGTACGAACACCCCAAGTCACACCACTAGGGTTAGATACGTCGGGATTCTAGCGGTAAAGGGCTAATTCGAGTGAATGTACAACGAAATAAGGTTTAATTAATGCTATGCCAACATGCCAATAATCCAAATAAAGTAAAACAATTAGCCATTAAAGGAAGACGATGCTTCTGATGCAAACTTTTCCCCAAATGAACATTCGATGCAAGGTAATTGTAACATGAATGTAACCAGGTCTAAGTAATCCTTTCCCATGTAAATTTAATATCATCACATATATGGGCAAGTCACTCGTTGCCATTTAACCAATAATAAATTCATATCTACATATGTTAATAAAATTCATCCTTACGACTGTTAGGATATTTCAATACTCCATCATTGTCCTACCTAGCATTATTTATTTTTCCTAGTTGTTGATGATGTCATTTTCCCCCTAATGGTGTGCAAATGTCATCCAGGATCCATCTACCACCTTTTGATCCTTGCATGCATCATTTTAGGACCACTTCAGTTAGTTCCCTATTTTATAAGAACCTACTGAGTGTTCCAGTGCAGTCCACCTGAGTTAGTTGACTCTTGTGGGGGGTTAGAGCTCTGGATGCCACCGATTGTGGCCTCATGCGCCCATTTCTTATTGGCATGCATGAAAAACTCACTATTGTGCCCTCCTTATTTAGTTAACTGATTGTGACTTCAGTTAGTTGAGTTTAGGTTCAGTTCAATTGAGTTTGAGTTTTCTGGAGCACTCCAGTGGTGATAATCCCTATGATAGACCAACTGAGGTTCGAATTCTCCTGTGTGATTCGAATTCTCTCCATTGTAACATCATTGTTCATTATACTAATTATTGGATCATGTGACATTATTATGCTTCTATCTGAGTTCTGCTGCATAATTATTCTTCTGCTCTTTTTTACTGCAGTTTTCACTCGTATACAACTTTTATGTTCATTCTTTCTGTGTGAGGTATCCTCAGCTCTTAGATCTGCTGTGACTTAGAATTTCACAACGACAATGATAAAATCAACATTATGATATTCCAATAAAGAAGAATTATAACACCATGATACACCATATTTACGACATTAATCCATAGCCATTACACCACTAATATATCAGATCCGTAAGCTTTCATCTCCAACCATATAATTAACATAACCACCGGATCTATTGGCTGCCACAAAACATAAACCAAATAGCATCTACTAGTTGCAATAACACATAAACAAATCTTCTCTTCGAACTGCCAAGTTAACACTATTAATTCAACCATATAATGTAAGAATATAATCAAATATGCCGCATAAAATATCATAGATAAACCCAACCTCCATGGGCACATATGTAGCATAAAACACAATAAATAAATTCCAAATAAATACTTATCTTTGAAAGGCATAACTAGCTTCAACAGGACAACGTTCCACCCAGTCTTAGACACAGTCAAGTCAAATACTTGAACAGGTCACCCCGGAGCTAAGGCCATGGATCCACATGCTATGGAAATCTCAAAATAAGATCCTAACAACAATATTTAGGCCACAACCTGGGGAAATCAACACAATCCCTCACCACTTACTTTCACCTCCACCTCGCTACTAGGTGCAACGAAAATCCCTTCACCACCCAGGTCCCTCAGGAAATCACCACTCACCATCATGATTTATGTGCAGGATCAAGATGGAGACAAGTGATGGTCTTGAGGTTTTTATGTGTTCAATAGCAAATCTCACTAGTCTCATCACTGGAATAGATCCTTGTTCAATCACCCTCACTGGTCTCCATGTTTTCCTGCAAACAAAATGCTATGACAGCTATGTGCAAAAAGGACAATTCGAATCTATCCACGGGCATTCAAATTCATCAGAGAGCAACTCTCCAAAAACTCATAATGATCTCTAAATACCAATTCGAATTCCTTTCACCTAATTCGAATTCCCTCTAAGATACAAACTTAGGTTTATTGAGAAGTGACTCAAACTCACTAAGGGCTTCACTAATTCACTGGATGACCATTTGAGTTCTCATGACAGCAACTCGAATCCACCTAGACTGACTCGAATTCAATGGAAAAATACTCCAAATCACTGGAGACCATGAGAGCAACTTGAATTCACCCATAAATCACTATGACTAACTAATGACAACTTGAATTGACCCAAATTTACTCAAGTTAACTGGAGACAACTCAAATTGATCCAAAATTACTCAAAGAGTAACTCGTATTATCCATAATTACTCAATTTAACTGGAGAATAACTCGAATTACCCAAAATTACTCAATTTAACTGGAAAATAACTTGAATTACCCAAACTTACTCTAACTAACTGAGAGTCACTCCAGTTCATTGGAGTTACTAGGGACTAACACAAATTAACTGGGAAAATCACTCCAATTAGAGTGGAAGTTACAAAATCAAGTTCATGCTTGACAAAAATAGTCAAGTAGGCCGCATAAGACATGAGTGATGAGAGAGTGGGTCCCACTAACACCAAGATAGGAATATTCTCTCAAGTGAAGGTGCATTACTGCATCCAAAGCATTAATTATGTGTACTAGGACCTCCATATTCCAATAAAATAAAATAAAAATAGGAAACATAGAGTACTGTTAGGGAGAGAAACAACTCCCAACCCCAACCCCCTTACATGTGGAATCCATGACCCCCAGCCATGTTAGTTGTCCACATTGAGCTATTTATTTACTTAAAGCAAATAATAATAATAATGTCCAGGTACCTAGTGCCACCATAATAACTAATAACATCAACACATATGTCTGAGGCTGAAGGTGAGTCTCAGTAGGCCAAACCAAGAAAAAACCCACTAATAAGCATCACTTTAATAATAAAATATACCAAGAACAATTGCACAAAATTTTATCTTCAGCAATTCTTTTCAGCGTTGGTCTCATTGTTTGATATCTTTTATGTTGAAATGAGTATGCTTTGATGATGATGATGTATATCAACTGCTGTAAGGTTTAGTGATATATTGTACTTGTGTTTAATAATTTAACTCCCATATTTTTTTAGCTTTTCTTTTAGAATAAAAGACTTATATTTATTTTTATAGGGACCACCCCCCTTGGATTCGTTAGGAGTAAGCCTAGATGAAGGAGTCGAGTTTCAGGTGACAATACTTGACTTTGGATTTCCCCCAGGGACACACCCAGTGGATTGAAGATTTCTGCCACATTTCCCAGGGTTTGTATAAGGTGGCAACATTTTGGTGCTATTGTTGGGGATAAATATTTCTATTCCCGGAATACGACTTTGTTTTCTTCTTATTTATTTTACTTTGTTTGATGCATCCAGTGAATTTTTAAAACTTACTTGATCCATCTAGTGAATCCACTGTCAAGAAACTTAACAAGGTATTCTACAGGAATAAAATCTAAAAGTTTACTCACTCTCATCCCTGAGCTTGAGAAGGCTTACCAAAAGAGGTTGAACAAAATTTCTTTTCCTAGGATCCTTGAGAATCTTGGATCTATGTTTGTTTTAGACATCCACTTTTTATTTGATAATTATGAAGTAGAAAATAAAATGTGAGACTTTTTTAGTCCATTAGATTTTACTAATATAAATGGTTACCCTCATGTTGTTCCTAAGAAATCAATTGAAATATTGCCTTCCTTCCAGGGTAACAATGCAATAAGTGCCAAGGCACATTTAAAAAATAAAGCACAATGATTTAACAAGTGGTGTTTGAATTCCAAGCATGAGGATGTGCAAATGAAGTTGTTCGCCCTCTCCCTAGAAGAAGTTGCAATTGATTGGTTCTCCGACCTTGATGATGACAGTTCCAAAACCTTCAAGGAATTTTAAAGTGGCTTCATGGCAAGATGTGGAGACAAAAAAGAAAACAGACATATGTTGGCTGCCCTTAAGAATATGAAGAAAAACGAGATTGAAACCATCAATGAGTTCAACAAAAAATTTAATGATCTAATCTCAAGGCTCCATGCAAACATTAAACCTGCTGATGGCTCAATCCATTCAAAGGAGATATGAGGTATCAGTTAAGGGATAAGGACCCCTAACTTGAAGTATGCCCAGGAATTAGCTAAGAAAATTGATAAAAATATACAATCTTCGGGTAAGTCTAATATTCTAGGCTTTACATTAGCAAAGAACCTCAATTGCGAATTCATCCTGATTGGCAACTCAGATTCTCCATCCCTGAATTCCACGAATGGAGAAACAATCAGAACATCGACAGCCTACCATTTGACAGAGCTTCCAAAAACAATCCTGGAGAAGCAGGAGTAGGGGGAGTCCTGTGGACAAAGGATGGAGCAATAAGACTAAAATTTAGATGGGGCTTGGGCATTTGTTCAAACAATACAGCAGAAGCCCTAGCAATGATGAAAGGCTTCCAATGATGAAAGGCTTCCAGATCGCTAAAAATCATAAGATTGACAACTTATTCATCTTCAGAGACTCCATGATCATCATCAGAGATCTCAATGCAACCACTTGCATCAACAATCAAGCCCTCAATCGAATTATCCAGCGCATCAGGCAAATTTCTAGTACTTTCATTCACTTCAAGGCATTTCATATCGTAAGGAATTTAAATAGCGAAGCAGACATTGAAGCAAAAGCAGCAACCAGTCTCAATCAAGGGACCCTCCAAACTTCCAGCTCTGAAAACGAAATTCATCACATTCCGTGAGGTTGTGACATCATCTCTGAAACAGGGCAATCGGTCTCCCAATTGCCACGCATCCATTTCTTCATTTCGTATCTGTTCGATCTTCTGGAAACATTTCTCAACACAGATCAATTCTCGACTTATGCAGCACATTATTCAGCATTTTTTTGCAATGAAGTCTATCAACAAACTCCACAGACGGACCGCAGATTGCCCACACTAACTCTATCAGCATAGAAGATTTGATATAGCTGGAAGTCCGATCCTGAAAGCACTCAGACTTCCATTTCTTTAAGTAATTAAAAAATATTATGTCTCTGCTGACAGTCATATTCTTTACATGTTTAGTTCACGCAGAGCACTTCTCATATTATTCTTTTGTAATAAACTCCTTCAGCATGATATTATTCAACTGAAGATATTATTCAGCTGAAGATAGACACTCAATCCATTAACTGCAATCCTAGCAAAATAATGGCAACTTCAGATTCTCAACCAGGTGATACTGAATATTGCTCACTGCCAACTTCATATTCTCAACCAGGTGATACTGAATATTGCTCACTGCCAACTTGGACATCAAATGTACTCTGCCGATTTGGTTTATAACCACGGCTTTTTTTTTATATACAAATATTCGTTTCTGTTAAAAAAAAATATTCCAGGCTTTACAAGGGTTAGTACATGATCCAAACAACAAGATAATAAAGAAAAAACAATAGTAACATATATTAAAGACTTGTCCAAGGATCCATTGAGAGAATTAAATGATGTAATCAAGGCTATGGAAGCCATTCATGCGGCTCATATAAACGCCATGCAGAATAGACTCATAGCTATGGAAAGACCCCATCTTCCAATCCAGATATTTCCACCTAGACCTAATCCAGAGTGGAAGATAAAATTTCCTCCTCAGGATTAGAGACCTCTAAATCAACTTGAGACAAATAACATGGTGACTGAAGAAGTTCCCCCTTATTGCAGAGCTCGCAATGAGTTTCACAAGGAAGCAGCCTTTCCAAAGTTTAATCACATTAATGAACAAGGTCCTCCTGAGACTAATAACTTTGTAAGTTATCCCAAGCAGGTAGAGTACATAAATGTTGTGGGCAGAGCTCACACCGTGTCTAAAGAAACATGGAAGCGGGCTAAAGAGATAGCCTAAGAGAAAGACCATGTAACCAAACGATATGGGTAAAAGCCTATTCTGGAGGAGATCATGGAGATGGAAAATTTCAAAGGAATCACCTACCAAAGAAGATTGACTGCAATTGCAACCAAGTCTGATAAACATATCCCAAAGGTAATTAATCCTCCCTCCTCAGACTTAAATATTGATGTGGTTAGCTGGATGGTTAGTGAAAAATTGCTTGTGCCTATAACTGAAATCCTTAAGATCCCAAGTCAAAACGAAGAGTTAATTAAAGCATTAGAATTGCATAGTGAAAACATTGTTGAAAAGCCTAAAGAAACAGCTTGTGATAAAACTAAAGAAAAGGTCCCTCATAAAGCCAAGGAAAAGACACTTGAGAAGCCAAAAGAAATCATTCCTGATAATCCAAAGAATGTAAGTGAAGATATCCCTACCATATTGCATAGTATGGATCCTCATAAAGAAGACCCTCCACCATTCTATGTATCCTTGGTTGTAAATGGCATGTTGCTCCACAATTGCATGCTTGACTCAGGCGCCTCATCCAACGTCATGACTAGAAAAGTCATGGAGCAATTAAACCTGAAAATCACAAGGCCGTATCAAAATGTGTGTGCAATGGATTCCAGAGAAATTGAGGTGGTAGGTATAATCATGAACTTGCCAGTAAAGTTAGCATCCTATCCATATATAAATTTGACCATGGATGTATTAGTCATTGATGTTCCAAGCACATGGGGAATGCTATTATCAAGAAAATGGGATGTATCTCTTCGAGGTTGTATTCAAATGGATTGGACCCATGCCGTGGTACCAAATTCAAAAGAAGCTCATGTGAGACTATATCGGGAAAAAAAAGAGGAAATTTCATGTTGAGGACCCAAATGTTCCAGATAATGAATATATTCATGAATAAGGTAGCTTTGGTAATTATGCCATTTTGTCTAACATCCTAGTCCCCATTAAAGATAAAATCAAAGAGGAAAAATTTAGTCAAGTGTGGAGAATGAGTTTTGATGCGGCTTACTCTAAAGCTAGTAAAGGGGCAAGAATTGTCATCACCTCACCGTCTCAACAAACATTCAACTTTGCCTTTAGACTTAAATTTGATGCATCCAATAATGTAGCGAAATATGAGGCATTGTTGCAAGTTCTTGAAATTGATAAGGACATGGGAATAAAACTCTTAAGCATAAAAGGTGATTCAGGCATGGTGGTTTCTCATATAAAGACCATATTTGCATGCAAAAGTGAAAGACTTAAGAAATATAGAAATGTAATATGCGACACCATGGAGTTTTTCGATGCTTTAAACATCACAACGGTTCCTAGGGACAAAAATAAAGAGGCCAACCAGCTAGCAGTAGTAGCATCAACCCTTCAGCCTACAAAAGAACTAATAAAGGGGAATGGCAAATTTGAAATAAATTTTAGTCCCTCAATCTCGGACAATGTGGATCATTGGCAAGAATTTAAAGATGACAAACAAATCCTAAGATTTATTTATAATGTCCAGGAGTTCTCTAACTACAAAGTAAGCTATAAGGAGGAAAATTATGACTATATTGAATATGAGAATCAACCTAGAATTACAGTTCCAAAACGCATTGTTGAATGGGAACATATGTTTGACAGACATGACGGGCATAAGCCCGAATAACAAATCTTGAAAGCTGGTAATCAGATAGAGGTAAATATTGGGACTGAAAAGGAGCCTAGGTTAATAAAAATTGGCAAAGGATCATCAGGAAAGTAAAGGAAAGATCTTATAAGCCTAGTACAAGAATATACAAATGTTTTTGCTTTTACATATGATGAACTCAAGGCTTATCAAGAATATGTGTTTTAACACACCATCCCTTTAAAAGAAGATGCTAAGAAATTCCTTCAAAAGCTGAGATAGATCAACCCCAAATTGGCCCCCATAGTCTTAAAAGAGCTTCAAAAGATGTTTACCATAGGAATCATTGCCCCGACTAGACATTCGTCACGGTGCTCAAATTTAGTCATGGTTAGAAAGAAAAAATGGAAGTTTAAGACTATGCACTGATTTCATAAATTTCAACTTGGAAGATTTAAAAGATAACTACCCTCTTCCCAACATGGAGACATTACTTCAAAGAGTAACTGGATCGGGCATGATGTCCATGTTGGATGGTTTCTTAGGATATAATCAAGTGCTTGTAAGTAAAGAGGATCGGCATAAAACCACTTTCACTACACCTTGGGGAACCTTTGAATATTTGAATGCCATTTGGTTTGTTAAATGTTGGCGCTACTTTTCAGAGGGCCATGGATTTTGCTTTCAAAGAGTTGATTGGAAAAATCATAGAAATTTACCAAGATGACCTTACTGTTTTCTCCAAATAAAGAACCAATCATATTGGTCATCTTAGGCAAGTGTTTGAAAGGTGTAGAAAGTATTATATATCCTTGAATCCAGCTAAATCAGTATTCATAGTAGATGAAGGTAAGTTTTTGGGTCACGTCATTTCCAAAGATGGTGTGAAGATAGATTCAAAGAGGGTAGAAGCCATAAAGAAAGTCCCCTTGCCTTGTAAAAAGAAATCCCTGTAGTGATTTACTGGTCAAATAAAATTTATCGGGAGATTTATTCCAAACTTAGCTAAGTTAATTAAACAAATGCAAAAATTACTCAAAAAGGACGCTAAGTTTGAAAGGAATAATGAAGGAAGAGAGGCTTTCATAGGCATTAAATATGCCATTTGTAGATCACTAGTGTTAATTAGCCCATACCATTCGAAAGATTTCCAAATATTCTCATTTTCCTCTGAAGACATAATTGCAGGAGTTTTGTTGCAAAGAACAAAGAAGGGCAAGAACAACCTATTGATTTCATGAGTAGAGCATTGCAAAATTCCGAGCTTAAGTATACCATAATGGAAAAGCAGGCCTATTCTCTTGTTAAGTCCCTTAAGCATTTCATAATGTATATTGGATATTCAAAGGTTGTTGGTTATGTGCCTTGTTTGTTCCAGAAATTGATCCTAGACTACAAAGGAGCAAGCTAACACAATCTCAACAATACAAGCATGAAATAGGGTTTTGTTTTTGTACTTTGTTGGTTTGAAGGTTTCAATTTCAAGAAAATAAAAGGAAATCAAACTAAAACAAGTTACTGAATCATGTAATTCATGGAAGAGATAAGATCATAAATTTAAACAAGGTAAATATAAACCATCATATTCATAACCATACAAATGAATTTTTATCTACAACACGTAAGCATTCACCGGATTAAAACATTAAAACAGAAATGAAATCATATGATGTATGATCAAACTGATCAGAAATAAAAACTCAATCAAACAAGATAAAATGGCTTATAACATATATATTAATCTCAGTCTTCAGGACTTACATGAGAGTCTTGCAAGCTTTAATATCATCACTGTATATTGCTTCTTGAAACCAAAAAACCGAACCCCTATACATCCTCCTTTACTCCCTTTTATCCATTTACAAAAAGAGTAGTTTGTAACTACTTTAGGTTTAGGTCTCAAAAACAGTTACATAAAGTAGTTAAGATAACTTAGAGTCTTTTCTAAAAACTTAACTATTAACAATTACATATTTAATACAAAATTGAGAATGCATTAATAAACTAGGCACTAAGAAGTCTTTCTACTAGCTTCCACTAACATGGCAATTACTTCGAGTGCATGAGTCTTTTTGTTATGTTGAGGTTGTTCTGCTTCTAAATCTTTGATTTTCTTCAACAGAAGTTGGTTCTTCTCTTTCTCATTCTACACCTGCCTGTTTAAGACATCAACTTGAACCTTTGCTTCCCTTTTCCTCTTCAGAGCTTTTTTTACCACAATAATCATCTCTTGATAACGAGCATTAGCTTCTCCTAAGTCTTCCCTCAAACGTTTATTGGTCTTTGTAAGCCTATCATTTGACTCATTAAGAAACAATATTTCTGCTTGATGTTGCTCCTGAACATTTATGAGACTTTCAACCTCTGAGCATATGTTTACCTCCCCTGGCAAAGTAGTGTCTTGAGATGTGAAAGGTGGAATATCCAGTTTTCTGAATATTACATATTCTTCATATTTATCCTTTGCCATTCTTTCTGCAATTTCAAATTCATCTTGTTCCATCTTGAGAATAGTTTATTCTTCTTCAACTTTATTAACTTCTTCATATGCCTCTTCTACCATTGTACAATCCTGCTGTATGCTCATCTGATTTTGCTGAGAATTTGATTTATCTTGCTCCTCTTCATCGCTTGAATAACTTTGAATTAAAGTTATCTCTTCTATCTTCTGATTAGAACTTGAACCTTTTTCCATATTATTCTTCATAGTTGATCCTGTTCTAAACTTCCAACTTGATTCTCTTAACTGCATGAGGAGGTTTGCATCTGCTTGAAAGTCTATATCCTGCAAACTTTTGTCTTTTGTATTATCTGCAAAAGATTGTAAAACTAGGTCTTTAATTATACCCTGTTCTGATGTAATTGGACCTTGAACCTGTTCAGTAGTAAGAGTAATTGTCTTCTCCAGTTCTTTATTTTCTTGACAGTGTTCTTGTTTTTCTTCAACTACATTAACCTGTTCCTCCTTTTCGGGACTTTTAGATTTTTCCTGTAACAGGGGCTTTTCAGAAATTTCTTGTATCAGAACTCCCTTCTTATCCTTTTTACCTTTCTTTTTAGACCTATTCTTATTTATACGCTCATCTTGTTCAGCCATAAATCCATACCAGAATATAAAATGCTCCCAAGTCTTCTTTTCCTTCTGTAATATTGTTTGAATGATCAGCTTTATAAGTCCATGTTGAAATATGGATCGCCTTGTATGCTCAGGATGCGCTTTCACCTTATTTGACATTTTTTGGATGCTCTTGTACAAGAAGTAGGGCAAATTTATTTTACAATGTAATTTAAGATGCATCAAAAACCTAACATGGTATTTAAAAACCATTGAGAACCTGCTCTCACATGTAATGTAGGCTTGTATAATGCCGAGCACCTCCCTCCATTTTGGTTGAAAAAATGTTATATGAACTCCATTACTTCAATTGAGGGTTTCATTACCTGGTAACAAGAAAGGATTTGGGTCAAACTTGAAAGGAACTTTTTTGAACCATAATTCCCCGTCCATGGCGATGCCAGTAACTTCAGAAATTAAGACTTCTGTGAGCTGAAATCTTAAGGTTTTTAACTTAATAACATCATCAGTCAGATTCTTTGCAAAGTAAATCGAAACCTCTTCATTAGACCCAGTTACTTTCTCGAAGAAATTGAACCATCCAGCTGCTTTAAACAAGTCTGCACATTTCGGAAATTGCGCAGCCCACTTCGTGTCCATCGATTCTACCTTGTTAATCTCGCCACTTCTTCCCATCTTATAACTGCAAGTTTGTTAATTAAGATTATGAGGAAAAAACAAAGGTGACAAATGTTCAAATATCTTAGACTAACCGCGTTCAGCTACAAATGTCTTCAGCTTTGCACTTTGCGATCCCTAAATGGACTCGTGGCACTTCAAACTCCGATCCCTCTCAATGATGGAATGTAATATAGCTTGCAACTATCATCATTGCTCAACATGTGTTTTAGCATCTCAAGTCATCATAACTCATAACGAGCCACCATTCAGCATGAATAACCACGATCTTTTCATCATATCGAATTTCCATAGCGCATTAGGGGTCTGTTTTGAACTTTGCACTGCAAAAATCTTTTCACATAGCCAATTTAACAAATGCACTTTGGATAAAGGTTAGATCTTGGTTATAAGCTTTTATAATAAGGCTAAATAGATATAACTGAGGACTTTGAGATAAATAACATGTTGAATAAGCCATTTAAGGGTTTTTGAACTTAAAAAATTAAAAGCAATTAGAAATAAATAAAAATTGAAAAAAAAAAATCAAAATCATGGATAAATAAAAGGAAAATAAAGTTCAATTAATCCTAAAAGAAACAGATAAAAATGAGAACAATTTCAGCCTTAACATCTGGCTCCTGCTGCGGGATGAAGACCTCCTTGTGAGGTTTCAAGAACTTGTAGACCAGTTCCTTTCTGCCACCTGAAACTGCTACTTTATTCTACAAACTTCCATTGGGTATGGAGTCTTATTTCACACCGGTATGTACAATGAGTGTGACATTATTTACCTTCAAGAACTATAAAATTGTTTGAGGAAGTGTCCATTAACTGGGGTAGACAATTCCTCACCTTCCAAAGTTTGTAGTATGAAAGTGTTATTTTCTAAAATCTTTGAAATCATGAAAGGACCTAACCAAAGATTGTCAAACTTACCATGCTGACCCTTCTAGTCTCTCCTCGCATCCCATCTTAGCACCATATCACCAAGAGAAAAAGTATTTTCTTTTACCTTTTTATCAAACCCTGCTTTAATCTTTCTTCTGTATGCATCAACTCTTTCTGTTGTAGCCTCACGTTCTTGCTGCAATTCAATCAATGAGAAAAATCTTCTTTGAAGATCATTAGGTTCTTCTTGACTATCTTGGAAAAACTTCATTACTGGAATGCTTAGCTGAATAGGAAAAACTGCATCAGTACCATACACTAATTGAAAAGGGGACAGACCTATTGCTTTCTTAGTGGTTATTCTATCTGCCCACAACACATACTTAAGCATTGAATCCCATGACCTCTTATTTTGATTTAACAGCTTTCTAATACTCTGAATAATGTTTTTATTCGAGGACTCTGCTAATCCATTACGCTGAGGGTAATAGGGTGTGGAATGTCTCAAATCAATTCCATTTTGCTCACAAAAACTTACCATGGCTTTTGACTTGAAAGCTGGTGCATTATCAGTTAACAACCTCTATGGACAACCAAATCTGCTCAAGATATTTTCCTATATAAAATTCATGATAACTCCTTCAGTTGCTTTATGAGTTGGAATTGCCTCCACCCATTTAGTGAAAAAATCAGTAGCTGTATGTATCCACCTGTGATGTCCACTAGATGCAGGATTTATCTCTCCTATAAAATCTAATCCCCATTGTTGAAAAGGGGTATCCACTGCAATAGGCTTTAATGGCAGAGAAATGAGCTTCTGCCTCCCAGCAAACTTTTGACATTGAACACATGCTTGCACCTGTTGATACACATCTGAAAATAAAGAGGGCTAGTAATACCCAGACCTAAGAATTTTGTATGCAGTAGACTTCCAATACTTGTGACCACCACAAGCACCCTCATGCATTTTTGAAATAACCTCTTTCACTTGTGATTTTTCTAAACATCTGAGTAAAATTCCACCTGGATCCTTCCAGAACAACTATTGATTTACCAAGCAATATTTTGTGGCCTTTAACTTCAATGATCTAGATGCCTTCTTGTCAAAATGATCTGGACATTTCAAATGCAATAAAAAATAAACAATATCAACATACCATTCTGATTCTGCATATTTATATGTAATATGTTCTTCATTTTCCTTCATCTGCAATTCTTCCTGAGTTCGCTGATTTGCTACTAAATGGATATCCAAAGCCTCACAATTTGAATCAGCTAATAGTTTTGCTAAACCCTGCCCCTTCACTAACTTCGTAGGCCTGATTTCAACCTCGTATTCCATAATTTTTGCAATCCACCTACCTCTTTTACCTTCACTGTCTGGCTAGGTTAAAACGTGGGTTAAAATTTCTTTAATTGCAGCATTAGGTACATAGGCAATTATCTTTGAATCCAAAATATAAATTCTGGAAAACTTTAAAGCTTTTACAAGTGCATATACTTGTTTCTCAAGTGTACTGTACTTCAATTCTGAGTCTCTGAGTGTCTTACTGAAAAAGGCTATAGGCTGCTCTAAACCATCTGCATTCTTTTGTAGTAGAACAACAGCTATAGTGTCTTGGCATGCAAAAGAAAAAGTAAGAAAATCTTTCGAGAAATATGGACTTACCAAGACTGGGGATTCTGTTAAAGCTTGTTTAATCTTCTCAAATGAAGCTTTAGCTTCTACTGTCCATTTCACTTCCTGATCCTTCCTGAACATAGATGTGATGTGTTTGATTGTCTCCACAAAATTCGGGATGAACCATCTCAAAAAATTGATTTTTCCAATAAATGATTGGACATCTTTTCTACTTCTTGGGATAGTAATCTTCAGAATTGCTTTGACTCTCTCAAGATCTATTCTAATACCATCAGCTGAAACAAGATGTCCCAAAAGTTTCCCCTCCTGTACAGCAAAGTGTGACTTTGTGGGGTTTAATGACAGCCCAAACTTCCTACACTTCAGAAATGTTTGCTCAAGATGCTTTAAATGTTCATCATCAGACTGAGAGAAAACAGTAATATCATCCAAGTAGATTACAACAAATTTTTCCTTTTCTCCAACAAAGGCTATATCCATAGCTCTTTGGAATGTTGCACCCGCATTCATCAATCCAAATGGCATCTTATCGTACATGAATGTGCCCCATGGAGTAGTGAATGTTGTTTTCTCCCTGTCATCCGGGTGTACAACTATCTGATTGTACCCTGAGAATCCATCAACCATGGAGATTCTCTGAGCTCCCACCACTATTTGCAAAGTTTGCTCAATTTTTGGCAATGGATAATTGTCCTTCAATGAAGCTCTGTTAAGATTCTGGAAATCCACACATAACCTAATCTCTCCGTTCTTCTTTCGAACTGGAACCAAATTTGACGAATATCTGAGTGGAACAATTATCTTTGCATCTAGTAACTTCTTGACTTCCTTTCTATGACTGGCAGCAAAGCTGGGTTAATTCTCCTCAATTTTTGTTTAAAGGGTTTCACATTTGGTTTTAAAGGCACCTTATGCTGAATAATACTAGTGTCATAAGTTCTTAAATCTTCATAACACTAAGCAAAAATATCAACAAACCTCTTCAACAATGCAATGTACCTGTTTCTTTGGTCAACTGTAAGAGACTTAGAAATTTTCACCATTCTGGGCTGCTCTTCTGTACCAATATTACAGCTCATGATATTCTCTTCTGAAGATTGCATTGAAGGTTTCAACAGAGTGTCATCTTTGGAAAAAAATCTCTCAAGGGGGACCAGACCCTTAGGAATAAAATTCCCTTTCAATTCAATAATTATGTGATCAACAATTTTGTATTCTGTGAATGCAGCAGTGTCATCTATCTCCTCATCTTGATCCTGATCAATTAGAGAATTGGAAAACTCTCCAGCTAATCCCAAGCATTTTTTAATCTCTACATCATCTTCAAAAACTCTCCACTATTTTATATTATCTGGCACTGAAGGTCTATATTTAACTTCAATTGGATATTTCAGCTGAGAATGCTTTGGAATCTCAAAATGTGTGGCTGCCAATTCTAATGAATCAGCTGTTTGATTCTGATCTCTGGGAATAAAAGAAATATTGAATGCTATGAAAAAGTTGTTAATCATATCCAAAACCTCATTTCTATAAACCTTCAACAAATCCTGCTTTACCTGATATTTTCCCTTCACCTGTTGGACAACTAGTTCAGAGTCGCGATAAACAGAAAGTTGTTGAATTCCCAAATCCTTTGCAACCTTTAAAACAAGTATCAATGCCTCATATTCTGCTGTGTTGTTGGCAGTGACAAATTCCAATTTATACATAAAACTAATTACCTCTCCACCAGGAGAAATCAAAACAATGCCAGCTCCTGCTCCTTCTTTACATGAGGAGCCATCAAAATACATCTACCACAACTCATCTTTTTGTTCAATAGTAGGTTTGACTGATTCTTCTTTTTCTACCTGCAGTACCCCAGCTGTATTTTCATCACTAAAATGAAGCATACAAGAACCCAATTCTTCATCTACTGAATAAAGGGGATGATTAGTTGGATTCTTATCATCTGTGACTATGAAAGCATACTGTAATTCCCTGTACAATCTTCGATTCTCTCCACCAAACACTGGAATTGTTGCATAAGCCAAATCCATTTGTAATGTACCACCTACTTTCTTTTCCTAGGACCTTGAGAGCAGCATGCCAAACTTAGGGGATATGTCAGCAACTACTACATCCATTATAACACTCTTCATTGGTAATTGAGAGAGATTAACCACAAGATCCTTTATCACTCCTAGACATTTCACAGCTCTAGAATCAAATGCAAATAAATCATGGTAAGGCTTCGTGACACTCAAACCAAGGGCTTCCATAACTGCTTTAGGCATCAAGTTATGTGAGGCTCCAGAATCTAGATGGCAGTTGTGAATCATTTGGTCATGAACAGTCAAAGTTATATAAAAAAGTGGAGGAAAAGTTGTAACACTTTCAGGCTTTTCAGATGAAGCAGATCCAAGGATTATTGTTGGATGTTCTTCCTGTAAATTTACTGTATCTGAAGGAGAAGAATTAACTGGAACATTCAACAACTTGCTTGCTGAATCTCTAAAACAAGGATTCTTCATTAACTCAGTCAATGGCACTGGAACCTTGATTTTGCATAATTCATTCTCAAAGTTAAAAACTTGTGTATTTTTGCTGGTTTCTTCAATTTCTACTGCTTTGGTCTGATCACTATGGTCTTGTTTCTTTCCCTGTGTTTGATTAGGTAGTTGTCTAACAGGTGGAACCATTTTCTGTTTTGGAATCTGGACAACTTGTTTAGGGCCTGATCTCAAATTATAAGACTTTTTTGGATCAGTCTGACATATACTAGCTGAAACTAGAGGATGATGATCACTTCCTTCCTGATAATCATATAAATCATAATACTCATAATTCTGATAATTGCATTCAGTTGTAAAACCTTCAGATGACAACTCCCCAAAATAGTTTAAATTTTGATTTAAATCATCCTCATATTGCACATCTTCCACCTACTCAACTTCCTCTACAAAATTATTTTGGAAAGGGGGAGGAACTCTTTGGTCTTAATTTTCTCTTTTCTCCCTCTGAATATCATTGTTTCTCCTTTCGCGAGGAATGAATCTTGGTACAAATTGTCTTCTAAACTGATTAGGATTTTGATTGGGATTTCTTTCTCCATCCTGAAAAGGTTTATTCGAGTTCTTCTCCAACTCCAATCTACTCACTTTTGCAGTCAAAGTTTTAATTATCTTATTCATTTCATCTATTTGACTTTCTTCCTTTTTTGATGTAGAGGCTGTAGGCATTACTACATTCTTACCCTTTCCCTCATGAACCTAATGATCTTACTGATTCCTAAGTCTATTAGAAGCCAAAATATTGGACTCAACCTCTAGAGCAGCTTCTTGCATATTCAGTAATGTTATAGGTCTCCTCTCTCTCAGGTGCAAAGAAAAATCATAGTCAAATGCATTTGCATATGTCAGTTTAGCTAAGGTTTCTGAGGGCTTAATTTCCACTGGAATTCAGCCATACATTTTGTTAAAGCATTTTGAAAAGTCAGCTATTGTTTCATCATTTTTTCTCTTTAAAGCTGTAAACTCAGTAATATGATATGTGTGATCTTTTGTATCTCCCCATTGTCTCATGAAAACATCCTGTAATTCTTCTATAAGGGTTATTGAGTTTTCTGGTAGCTCCCTGAACCATTTTCTAACATCACCATCCAAACTCTGCACAAACATTCACATCCAGACATCCTTTGCTTCTATATTTTGGTTATCAACATAACCGAGGAATGCATTCCAATGTTCCTCTGTGGTTGTTTATCCAAGCCCATTAAACCTAGGTAAATATTTTTGGTAATCGCCTGCTGGAAGAGCATTTAAAGGCCGTGGAAGCACTAAAGGAGCATACCTAGCAGCTATCATTCTATCCATCATATCCAATTGCTGACTTGCCATTTTTTAAGTATTATGACTGGTTGAGGACAAAGGTTTATTGGTTTTAACTGAGCTGAGCTGAATGGTAGGAATATTAGTTTTAGATTGTAACATGGGAAATAACTCAGTTTTGATCTTTTGAGGAGATAATGGACTGGTAAAAACCTGAATTTCTACCTCTTATAACTTTGGTTCATAATACAAAAATGAAGACAAAGACTGTGGTTGACCGAGAGAAAGTAAAGATGGGGAAGATTGGGATCTTTCAAAAGAAGTATTATGTCACTCTTGTTTAGATTTCTTCAAAATCTTTTATGGATCTGACACCCCTGGGTGTAAAGGTGAAGTAGGCTTCCCTCTAGTCCCAGACCTCCTAGAAGCCACTGTGGAACACAACTCTGGTGAAACTGTAGTCTAAAATAGAAACCTCTGGTCATGTTCACCTCAAAACCAGAAAAATAAAGATATCCCAGGGAAGATGAAACTTCACTTCCGTCCCTGGCAATGGCGCCAAATATGTTTGTGCCAGAAATTGATCCTATACTACAAAGGAGCAAGCTAACACAATCTCAACAATACAAGCATGAAATAGGGTTTTGTTTTTTTAGTTTGTTGGTTTGAAGGTTTCAATTTCAAGAAAATAAAAGGAAATCAAACTAAAACAAGTTACTGAATCATGTAATTCATGGAAGAGCTAAGATCATAAATTTAAACAAGGTAAATATAAACCATCATAGTCATAACCATACAAATGAGTTTTTATCTACAACACATAAGTATTCACTGGATTAAAACCTTAAAACAGAAAATGAAATCATATGATGTATGATCAAACTGATCAGAAATAAAAACTCAATCAAACAAGATAAAATGGCTTATAACATATATATTAATCTCAGTCTTCAGGACTTACATGAGTGTCTTGCAAGCTTTAATACAATCACTATATATTACTTCTTGAAACCAAAATATCAAACCCCTATACATCCTCCTTTACTCCCTTTTATCCATTTACAAAAAGAGTAGTTTGTAACTACTTTAGGTTTAGGCCTCAAAAACAGTTACATAAAGTAGTTAAGATAACTTCGAGTCTTTTCTAAAATTTAACTATTAACAATTAAATATTTAATACAAAATTGAGAATGCATTAATAAACTAGGCACTAAGAAGTCTTTCTAGTAGCTTCCACTAACATGGCAATTCCTTCGAGTGCATGAGTCTTTTTGTTATGTTGAGGTTGTTCTGCTTCTAAATCTTTGATTTTCTTCAACAGAAGCTGGTTCTTCTCTTTCTCATTCTGCACCTACCTGTTTAAGACATCAACTTGAGCCTCTACTTCCCTTTTCCTCTTTAGATCTTTTTTGGCCACAATAATCAGCTCTTGATAACGAGCATTAGCTTCTCCTAAGTCTTCCCTCAAACGTTTATTGGTCTTTGTAAGCCTATCATTTGACTCATTAAGAAACAATATTTCTGCTTGATGTTGCTCCTGAACCTTTTTGAGACTTTCAACCTCTGAGCATATGTTTACCTCCGCTGGCAAAGTAGTGTCTTGAGATGTGAAAGGTGGAATATCCAGTTTTTTTAAGATTAAATCTTCTTCATATTTATCCTTTGCCATTCTTTCTGCAATTTTAAATTCATCTTGTTCCATCTTGAGAATAGTTTCTTATTCTTCAACTTTATTAACTTCTTCATATGCCTCTTCTACCATTGTACAATCCTGCTGTATGCTCATCTGATTCTGCTGAGAATTTGATTTATCTTGCTCCTCTTCATCGCTTGAATAACTTTGAATTAAAGTTATCTCTTCTATCTTCTGATTAGAACTTGAACCTTTTTCCATATTATTCTTCGTAGCTGATCTTGATCTAAACTTCCAACTTGATTCTCTAAACTGCATGAGGAGGTTTGCATCTGCTTGAAAGTGTATATCTTGCAAACTTTTGTCTTTTGTATTATCTACAGAAGATTGTAAAACTAGGTCTTTAATTATACCCTGTTCTGATGTAATTGGACCTTGAACCTATTCAGCAGTAAGAGTAATTGTCTTCTCCATTTCTTGATTTTCTTGACAGTGTTCTTGTTTTTCTTCAACTACATTAACCTGTTCCTCCTTTTCGGGACTTTTAGATTTTTCCTGTAACAGGGGCTTTTCAGAAATTTCTTGTATCGAAACTCCCTTCTTATCCTTTTTACCTTTCTTTTTAGACCTATTCTTATTTATACGCTCATCTTGTTCAGCCATAAATCCAGACTAGAATATAAAATGCTCCCAGGTCTTCTTTTTCTTCTGTAATATTGTTTGAATGATCAGCTTTATAAGTCCATGATGAAATATGGATCGCCTTGTATGCTCAGGATGCGCTTTCACCTTATTTGACATTTTTTGGATGCTCTTGTACAAGAAGTAGGGCAAATTTATTTTATAGTGTAATTTAAGATGCATCAAAAACCTAACATGGTATTTAAAAACCATTGAGAACCTGCCCTCACATGTAATGTAGGCTTGTATAATGCCGAGCACCTCCCTCCATTTTGGTTGAAAGTTTGTTATATGAACTCCATTACTCCAATTGAGGGTTTCATTACCTGGTAACAAGAAAGGATTTGGGTCAAACTTGAAAGGAACTTTTTTGA
This sequence comes from Larix kaempferi, assembly GCA_027924585.1. Classification (NCBI taxonomy): domain Eukaryota; kingdom Viridiplantae; phylum Streptophyta; class Pinopsida; order Pinales; family Pinaceae; genus Larix; species Larix kaempferi. Next base: position 2,482,705 of record BSBM01000590.1, read on the forward strand.
ACCACAATTCCCCGTCCATGGCGATGCCAGTAGCTTCAGAAATTAAGACTTCTGTGAGCTGAAATCTTAAGGTTTTGAACTTAATAACATCATCAGTCAGATTCTTTGCAAAGTAAATCGAAACCTCTTCATTAGACCCAGTTACTTTCTCGAATAAATTGAACCATCCAGCTGCTTTAAACAAGTCTTCACATTTCGAAAATTGCGCAGCCCACTTCATGTCCATCGGTTCTACCCTGTTAATCTCGCCACTTCTTCCCATCTTATAACTGCAAGTTTGTTAATTAAGATTCTGAGGAAAAAACAGAGGTGACAAATGTTCAAATATCTTAGACTAATCGCGTTGATGAAAATCCAAGAAGGTTGATGAAACAAAGTATAGACTTCACAAGCCCCCAAGGCTTCTTTGATGGAACTAGTCAAGTTACTCCACGAAAGCGTGGGTCAAGGGCTATCCTCTAACTTAATAATTTACATTATTTCAGGTTGAAGTATGGAGTTGGGCTTGGAACAAACAATAGAGAAATTTCTATGCTATTTGGATTTTGATATCAATTGATATAAAGAAGAATATAAGCAGAGTGTAGGTCCTAGGATATTCTAAGCTTTTGATGGACTCGAAAATTTGAAAAATCCAAATCACAAATTTGGCTCTAGAACCAATAGTGGAAAGAGTTTTGGAGAAAAATTATCATTTTGAACAAATTTCTTTTGCTCATATTTACAGGCGAATTTAACTACAAAGCATATCAACTCTCGAAAGAAGCTTTGGGTTTGCAAGAAAGTGTTCTTGTCAAGCAAGAAATCAAGGATAATATTTCTCAGAAAGATGCTCAAAAGATAGTTTTTTTATGTAGCTTTTAATGGTTATTTAATTTTACTAAAATATATTCGAGTCTTAGTCTGGTCAGTTATTGGTTTTTCGGTCGATATGTATTGAATCCATTTTTTTGTTGTTTTTGAATAAATGAATTGATATGTCCTTAGCATAGGAGTTTTGTTAGTTTATGACAATCATAAACTGAGTCGTAAAGCTCAAAGATGTGCATTTTGTTTTCCTCTCAAAATATCAAAAACAAATATTTTTTTTCTTGGAAAAAAACTTATGGGGATTATGTCTTGTTAACCCTACCTACCAATAATTTATCGCAATTACCACAAATTGACCCTCGATTACCCCTTAATACCCAAATTACCACTACTATATATCTAATTACCTTGGATTGTTATTAATTAAGCATTAATCACCCTTTATTAACAATGATTACCACTTATTTTTTGCCTTGCAACCAAGCACAAGAAACACTCGAAGACTTCACTGTTGTCGATGGGTGGTAATAAGGTAAATAATCAATTTGTAAATTCCAACTAGCTCACCTCAAGGAGATCAATTGAGTTGAACTTGTGACCTCCCCAAATTTAAGGAAGAGATCTCACATCTAGGTAATGGTCGATTAAGCTAACCACTGAGCCTATAAGTTACCCCTACTCACATGTAATTGAAAAGTTACCCCTACTTACTTTGAATTTACCCATAATTAATCCATGGTTACTTATAATTAACCCTTAATTACCCCTAATTGACTTATAATTTCCCTTAATTAACCCCCTAAAAACCCATGATTACCTTAATTGACCACCAATTAACCCGTAATTACCCCTCAGTAACCTAAATTACCACTGTTATACAACTAATTATCTCGAATTACCCTTAATTAACTCTTAATTACACTGTCCATAATGGACCACTAATTACCACCAATTAACCCCTAATTAACCTCTAATTACCTCTTAATAACCCTTTATTACCTTTACTTACTCTTTATTGATATTACCCTTAATTAACCCTTGATTACTCATACTTTTGTTTTCCTTGTAAACAAAGACAAGAAACCCCTAAGGACTCCACAACCATAAATGGGTGGTAACCAGGGTAAATTATGGGTGTCTAAGCTAAAATCATCTCGCTCTGAGGAGATCAAGAGTGTTGAACTTGTGACCTCCCCAAATTTTGTTAATTTTTCGATAATGTCATTCAATATTATCTAGGATCACTAGGAGAATAACAAGCACAGCATAACAATCACAAGAGGCAATAGACACAAAGCATTTCACCAGGGAAAACCAAGAAGGTGAAAAACCCCGCAACTTCCTCAAGGATAGAATGAGCACCAATACAAAGATCACAAAGATCAAACCCCAAAAGTTAGATGTCTCCAGCAACTACTCCTCCTCCACTTGTGCGCACTCCTCTATCTCAACTATGCGAGTTGGATGAGTGAGTGAATGAGCAAATAGAGAGAGACACACTCTCTATTTATACAACAACTTAACCTTCCTTTAACCCTAACTGAGCCGACTTCCTAAGGAAGCTTAATAACCCATCCACATGACTCATGCAGGTCCGACCCCACCAAGGTGGTCTAATAACCCATCAAATATAAGTTGCGACACTTACAATAATACTTGCGACACTTACAAATACAAATGACGACACTTCTGATTGGAGGAATAATACATCTCCATCAGGAATGTAATAAAGTACAAGTGTAATACATAGAAGAATATATTCCGAAGTTACAAATACATCAACACTCCCTCTTAACTAGGAAGATATTCTCACGACACAGGCATCAATACATATGTGCACAAGTCTTCAATTCTAGAGCTGGATCATCGTCACTAGATCACGGAGCATCATCGTCACTGTTGTTGTACTGGTCATCTCGATCACTAGTGCTATCTCTCAATACTTCTCGTCATAGGAAGTTCTACAGAGCCAACCCTTTTTCATGTTGGTTGTAGGCCTAGCCTCCTGTAGGTCTTCATCATCTCTGCGAACGGCCATCCGATGGAATCTTAGGACTGATTATGTGCGTCAACAAAACCTCGCAAGAGCATCCCACGACTGATTATGAGCTTATTGCTCAACCTATAGGATCTCCCAGGGAGTTATTACATGTGACCTCTCAAAACATCGCAAGAGCATCCCATGACTGATTACGAGCTTACTGCTCAACCTATAGGATCTCCCAGGGAGATATTACATGTGCCCTCACAAAACCTCGCAAGAGCATCCCAGGACTAATTACGAGCTTACTGCTCAACCTATAGGATCTCCCAGGGAGTTATTACATGTGACCTCGCAAGAGCATCCCATGACTGATTACGAACTTACTGCTCAACCTATAGGATCTCCCAAGGAGCTATTATATGCGACCAGGCAAGCAAAACCTCGCAAGAGTATCCCAGGACTGATTACAAGCTACAACTCAACCTATAAGATCTCCTAGGGAGCTATTATATGCTGCCAAGAAAAACCTCGCAAGAGCATCCCAGGATTGATTACGTGCCCAGCACAACCTGCAAGATCTCCCAAGGTGAAATTACATGCCACGGACAAAACCTCGAAAGAGCATTTACCAGATCTCCCAGGGTGCTATTATATGCCATAGGCAAAACCTCGCAAGAGTATCTGCAAATATCCCAGGGCGTTATTATATGTCCCTCCAAGCAAAACCTTGAAAGAGCATTTGCCATATCTTTGAGGGAGCTATTATATGCCATAGGAAAAACCTCGCAAGAGTATCTGCAAATATCCCAGGGCGCTATTATATGCTTATCACACAACCTGTCCACAGCCATTGAGTATCATCTTGAAACTCATGATCCTCCTGATCATCCTCGCACGAAGCATCATCCTGATGCTCATTATCATACTGATCATCATCATACAGTGCATCATCCTGATGCACATCATCATCACATGATCATCCTGATCATCGTCATCTGGAGCATCGTCTTGATGCTCACCACATATGATCATCCTGATCATCATCTGGAGCATCATCCTGGTGCTCATCACACAGCACTTACATCCACAGCCATGGGAAGGATACTCCTACCACCATGCTTGGAATGGCTCCTACAAGTGTGTCCCATCACTTCCTCCTCGAAGTATCTTCTATCTAAAGAACACCAAGCCTCTCTCTAAAGTACTCGAACTTCACTGTAGCTAGTGGTTTGGTCAACACATCTGCAATCTGCTCATCTGTCGCAACATGCTGGAGCTTCACTACTCCTCTCTACACCATATCCCTGATATAGTGATATTTTATCTCGATGTGCTTCGACCTGTCATGGAACACCGGGTTCTCGGACAACTTCACACAACTCTGGTTGTCACAGAAGATACAGGTAGCATCCAACTTAAGATCAAATAAATCTAACATTAGCTTCCTTCGCCATACTTCCTCACAACTAGCCGAACAAGCTGCGACATACTCTGCTTCGGCTGTACTCAGTGCTACACAGGATTGCTTCCTGCTAAACTAAGAGATCACACCTGATCCCATACTGAAGCAACACCCCGAAGTGTTCTTCCTATATGTAGCAATGCCTACCCAATCAACATAACCCTCCAGGTTAAACTTTTGATTCGCATCATACTTGAGCCCATAATCAATTGTACCCTTCAGGTACCTCAGAATATTCTTTACCGCAATCAGGTGAACACGTCTGGGATCCATCAAGAACTAGCTTAAAGTGTTCACCGCAAAGCAAATATCTGGTCTCGTGTTCGTCAGGTACATCAAGGACCCAATCATCTGACGATACATCGTGGCATCAACCAACTCTGATGAAGAATCACTCAATAGCTTCAGGTTCGATGCCATAGGTGTGGCCATGGCCTTGCAGTCCATCATCCTGAACCGCTTCAGGATCTCTACTGCATACTTCCCTTGTCCAAGGAAGATTCCATCTGCACTCTGCCACACCTCCATACCTAGAAAGTAATGCATCATACCCAAGTCCTTCATCTCGAACTCGACAACAAGCTTCCTCTTTGTGTCAGCAATCAATCTATCCTCACCTGTCACAAATAGGTCCTCCACATACAGCAGGAGTATCACTGGATTGCCTTGCTCAACCTTGTAGTAAAGGTTGGAATCCGCTTTACTCTTGGTAAAGCCCAAATTGGACAAGAAGTTGTCTATCCTGTTGTACCATGTCATGGGTGCTTGCTTTAAGCCATACAAGGATTTCTTCAATCTGCACACATATGAATCCCTATCATGTGTCTCAAAACCGAGTGGCTGCTCCACATACACTTCCTCTTTGACGACACCATTCAAGAAAGCTGTCTTGACATCCATCTGGTGTATCTTCCACTTCATCACTGCATCCAGGGCAAGTACTGTTCTAATGGAAGTGTATCTGGCTATAGGTGCAAAAGTATCTTCATAATCTATCCCTTCTTTCTGGGAGAAGCCACGAGCCACAAACCTTACCTTGTATTTCTCTATGCTGCCATCTGCAGCATGCTTGATCTTGTATATCCACTTGGAAGTCACAATAGACTTCCCTTCTAGTCTTGGGACCACATCCCAAACATCATTCTTCATGATCGATTGGTATTCCTTGACCATGGCATCCTTTCATTCTTTCTTTTCTACAGCTTCTTCATAAGTGGAAGGTTCTTTGTTCATTATGTCACAAAGTAAGGCAACATAGCTGGTGTGTGACCTTGTCCTTTTTCTTTCTCTATGATCCTCCTCTGGAATACCATACCTTTCTGCATCTTGGATGAGCTCTCTAGCCCATGTTGGTTTCCTCTTGTGAGAGTTCTTCTCACGGGGTGGATCTATAGGTTCTTGTGGATCTTCTATTTCACGATCCTCTTCTGGAATTACTTCGTTCATGGTGGTGTCTTGTATTCTGGGTACCCTTGGTTCTTCATTGTCTTCAACAGGTGTCTTCCTTGATTTGATGTATGTTGAGTCTTCATCAAAAGTCACATCCCTGCTGATGTCAATCTTCTTGAACCCTAGAAAGTAGATTATGTATGCCTTCGAGATTTCACTGTAACCCACAAATATACCCTTCTTTCCTGAAGGATCTAACTTTGTCCTCTTTTCTTTTGGAACATGTGTATATATTGGACAACCAAATATCCTGAGATGGATTACTTCTGGTTTCTTACCAGAGAAAACTTCTTCTGGTGTTTTGTTGTTAAGTATCTTGTGAGGTGTTCTGTTTTGCACATATACAGTTGTCCTTCCTGCTTTTGCCCATAGGTGCATGGGTACATCTTAGTCATGCAGCATTGCTCGTGTTGCTTCCATCATTGTTCTATTCTTCCTTTCTGCAACCCCATTCTGTTGTGGATTGTAAGGAGTGGTCAACTCCCTCTTAATCCCTGAATCACTGCATAACTTCTTGAAGTCTCCTGAAGTGAATTCTCCGCCATTGTCGGATCTAAAGGTCATGATTTTCTTATCAGTTTTGTTTTTTTATCACGGATTTGAATTCCTTGAACTTATCAAACACTTCATCTTTATTCTTCAATAAATAAACCCAAGTCTTCCTAGAGAAATCATCAATGAAAGAAAAATAATATACATACCCACTCGAGAACTGGATGACATCAGACCACATACATTGGAGTGGATAATCTCCAAGATTCCTTTTGCTTTGCTTTCACTGCTTGGAAATGCCTTCTTTGTGTTCTTTCCTTTTGCACATCCTTCGCAAACACCTTCATGCTTTGACTAGATTTCAGGAAGACCTTCTACTGCTTTGCTTGCAATTGGTAGTGCTCTATAGTGCACATGTGCAAGCCTTCTATGCCAAAGTTCACTTGGCTCCATGGACTCATGTACCATGGCATGTTCAGGTTGTCCCTTCAATTTGTACAATCCTCCCTCTTGCTCTCCAATTACTACTGCATCATCTATGGTCTTACCTTTTGGCCACATAAGTACTTGCCCATCCACAAATGCAACTCTCATCCCTTTTGCATCCAAAGATGATATGGAGAGAATATTCTTCTTGACTCCATGTACATATAGAACATATTGCATCTTTAAAGACTTCCCAGAGTCTAGCTTGTAGGAGGCTTCACCACTACCTTTTATAGGGTATTGATAGTCATCCCCAAGTTTTACCTTATGAGGTGACTCATGTTCAGATAAATCCATGAAAGATTCTTTAAATCCTATCATGTGTTTGGAAGCCCCACTATCAATAAGCCAATCATTGCACCCATGTGTAACAGTACCTGTGAGAGCCGAAATTAGAACATATTCTTCATCACTTGAAGAGTCTTCACTTTCTTCTCTAGCCTTCTTCTTGGGAGGTTCATCATCCTTTGCAGTGTGAGCATGATGTATTTTCTTGTTGTTCTTCTTCTTATTGTTATTGAAGTCTCTTATATTCCTGGGACAATCTCGGGCAAAGTGTCCCTTCTCATAACATGTGTAGCATCTATTGTGAGAGAGATCTTTCTTAGGTTTCTCCCTTTGAAAATGTTGGGAAGATCTCTTACCATGAGATTTCTCCCTCTTGAACTTACTTCTCTTGGTGTGTGTTGTGAGGGCTTGATCTTCACTTCCCATCTTTTCTTCTCGGGCCACAAGCCTAGCTTCTTCTTGTGAGCATTCCTCCCATAGTCTACTGAAAGAGATCAATTTCTTTCTTGCACAAATACCTTGGATGAAGGAGTTCCATGACCTAGGTAGGCCATTCAATGTGGTCATGACAATTTCTCCATTGTCCACTACTTCATCCACAGCTTCAAGTTGTTCTTTGATTTTAGAGACCTTAGTAAAGTAAGATTGAATGGTCTCTCCATTCTGGATCTTTACACCTTTCAATTGGTTCTGTAGAGTCATCTTCCGATTTATATTCTTTCCTTCAAACAACTTGGTCAAAGAGTCAAACATCTCCTTAGGTGTCTTTAGGGAAGACACATGGGGTATGAGATGATCTTTTATAGAATCAGCAATGATTCTCTTGGCCTTGACCAAGTTATTCTTGTGTAAGGCCTTAGCCTCATCTCCCTCTAGAATTGGAACCTCTTCACTTATGTAGGTGTCCAATTCATTATCTTATAGGATTAACCCAATCCTATACTTCCATGCTCGGAAGTTATCAGCCCCTTCAAACTTATCCTCAAGCTTGGTGTGGTGAGACATCTTAATAAGAAACTCAAATGGAAATAAAAGATTTAGGTCTTACCACTTGATTTGCTGAAACTGGATCTGGAGTTGGATTAGGGTTTGTCAGAGAAACCCTGAAATTCAAACTTTGAATTCCAAACTTCTGAATGGATGGAAAGATGCGCCTTGTTGAGTTGATCAAGCTGATATACTTCAATTTTGAAATCTCCAAAATTTGACCCCTCAAAATTGACTTTGATAAAGCCCGAGGTTCTGCCCAACCAAAAATTTCGATCTTGGTCTCTAAACTTCGATTTTTATGAGGAGCATCCAGCCGTGGTCTCAGATTCCAAAAATTCCAACTTTCTCCGAAACCCTAATTTCTCGTAGTAGTGACAGGCCAAAATTGAAAGTGCTCAGAATTGAATTCTGTCTCGACATAAAGATGCACCCTTGCAAGGAGAGTCGGCCTAGCCTCTTGCCTTTGATGATCTGTGGAGGGAAACCCAAAGATTAAGAATCCCTAGATTCCGCGGCTGCATAGTTTCTTCTTCTTAGTCCCGCTCTGATATCATGTTAATTTTTCAATAATTTCATTCAATATTATCTAGGATCACTAAGAGAATAACAATCACATCATAACAATCACAAGAGACAATGGACACAAATCATTTCACTGGGGAAAACCAAGAAGGTGAAAAACCCCGCAACTTCCTCAGAGATAGAATGAGCACCAATACAAAGATCACGAATATCAAACCCCAAAAGATAGATGTCTCCAGCAGCTACTCCTCCTCCACTTGTGCGCACTCCTCTCTCTCAACTATGCGAGTTGGATGAGTGAGTGAATGAGAAAATAGAGAGAGACACACTCTCTATTTATACAACAACTTAACCTGCCTTTAACCCTAACTAGACCGAATTCCTAAGGAATCCTAATAACCCATCCACATGACTCGTGCAGGGTCGACCCCACCAAGGTGGTCTAATAACCCATCAAATATAAGTTGCGACACTTACAATAATACTTGCGACACTTGTGACACTTACAAATACAAATGATGAAACTTCTGATTGGAGGAATAATACATCTCCATCAGGAATGTAATAAAGTACAAATGTAATACATAGAAGAATATCTTCCGAAGTTACAAATACATCAACAAATTTAGGAGAGAGATCACATGTATGGCTCATGACTGCTCGAGATAACCCTTTGGCCTACACTTATTACTCATACTTTCTCATAATTGACCTGAAGTTACCCTTAATTAACTATTTGTTACCCCTAGTTCGTTAAATAACCCCTAATTGACCCTTATTTATGCTTAATTAGCCATTTTTAACCCCTAAGTTACCCCTAAATAACCCTTGATTACTTCCCTTCAATTTAAGGATGGTACCCAGGGTAAAACCTAGATTCTTTAGGGAATAAGACCAAGTCAACAACCTACCTTGAAATCGTGATAACATTGTAACTCATTGTGATCTCAACGTGTCACTTAAGGGAATAGAACCTAGGTGGGGAGGAAAATATTCCATCCCACAACTGCACAGGCTAGACCCAATTGACCCTTGATTACCATTATTTACACCTAATTAATTATCATTGATAACCCTTGATTACCATAAGTTACCCCCTCATTAACCCCTAATTGTCCACTAATTAACCCTTGCTCACCACTAATTGACCCTTTATTACCACCGATTAACCCCTAATTACCCAAAATTACTCTTAGTTGACCCCTAACTACCCATAATTTACCACCAATTAACCCCTAATTTTTTTATTTCCAAGCAAAAAAATACTATTTTTATCCCATAAGAAAAATACACATTATGAATGTGCTATTGCACTCAAAATCCCAACATACAAACAACATTAAGTACCGAGTAGAGTTCACACAAAGTCATAAACAAACCTAGAATGGATTTAAAGGCTTAACAGTCCACAAAAAACACAAGAGAGGCTATAATCACCACCAAACTGTTTTAATATATTGATGCCACGTATCATGGAACTATAGATATGATGTTTGAAAGTTGATAATGCAGTGGTAGATGACATAATATTAATTGCCTCCCCAAAAAATGTTTAAACAACCAAAAGGAATGTCTTCACTGCTAACAAAAAAGTGTTATAAACAGTCTTCATATATGCAAGACTTCACATTCTTCTTTGAGACTAGGAGCTAATCCATAAGTTGAAAAATATTCCTCAATATAGGTTCTACAAATAAAAACTAATAGATGTTATATAGTTTGACTAGTACCAAAAGATAAATAATAGAAGGTTATGTGAACAAATGGACCCAAGGTGTCATCCTTGAATCCCTAAGCGACCAACGTACTAGCTGCCAAGGAAAGAATTTGTTTAGAGAGTGAGTGTGGTGTAGCATTATGTTCCTTGAAGACATGAGAAAACTATAGTAGATTGGACTTGGATTCCAAAATATTGGCATATATAAGGGGTAGGATTATATTTTGGAACACTGCACTACAATGCACACAATCCACAACAAGTTTTGAGTCCCCAAAAGTTTGGAAACAAGACACATTCAACTCTAAAGCAAATTTGAGAAGTAACATTAAACAGTGAAATTTGACCTAGTTATTTGTTCCATTACCCAAATTAGAGTTGAAGCTCACATAATGGGAATCAAATAAGAAGAGAACCCCCTTACACCATAGTTCCTTGGGGTTCCATTGCAAGCCCCTTTGAAAAATCCCTGATTTTTATTCTTATGATTAATTAGTTTTGCAATGATCCTAGTTGGTTTGGTGGGGGTTTGGATTTGCCTTTTTTTGTCCAAAGAAAAAAATAGGATTCCTATTCAAAGCTAAATGGAAATTGCATTTTTCATGTGCACTCTGCACCTACAAATTGCATGGACTTTTCACTTTCCCATTGGAAAATATCATCTTCAATAAACTAAGCCAAAATAAATAAATATCTTAACAGTCCATGGATATTTTAAGAGAAAGATCTAAAGATCATTCTAATATTGGATCTATACCCATAAAAAATAATAGAGGAATCTCCCATTAAAACTAAAACCTTATAAGATTCATAAAATAAAAATATAGATTGTTCTTTGCACCATACATCATTAAACAACACAAAGGATTCATAATAAAAAAAGATATCAATCACCCCGGATGGGGTGACATCACTCTAATGGAAATGGAAATTATGCATTATAAAGTCCTTCAAGTCATTTCTTAGTAAATTTCGTCCCCATATGGGGTGAGAGTTGGTCATTAATGGCTTCTATGTGGACGTTGATGACGGTGGGCAGGTGGAGGCATATTCCTCCCTTTCTCCTCCTCCTGTTTGGGTGTTATTATGAGAGGATATGACTATGGCTTCTCAGTCGCTCTGGAATATTGATGCAACAACCTCACACACTTCTTCATGTTGGTTCGTGGCAGTGGAAGTTAATTTCTCCCCTGGCATGCATGAATGCATCTAGTTGGAGGTGGATTGTGCAGTTTGAGGGTGTCAACACAGTAACCATGGACGTGATGGTGCACTTATGGTCACGGTCGCTTGTGGGGTTTCAGTCACTATGGTCGACCTCCCGAGTAGGATATAAATTTCCTTCGGACCCTCTTTCATTTACATTCGATGCATGGGGTAGTGGTTATTCTAGTTCAGCACCAGAATATGCTCAGAATGAGACTGCGGGGTTGCTCTCATCATGGTTAAGGGGGACGAGCTTGGGATTGGGAAGCCCCTGCTTAATCTTCAAACTCTAGGATATCTATGGCTCAGTCTTCTTCAGAAGGTTTGGAAAATGAAAACATGGCTGCCACCTCGACAACCAGGGATTGGAACTCTGAAAAATGGGGTTGTTTTGTGGAATGGCTTGATAACTATGGAATTTATTTGGGTTTTTGGGAATGCATACCCCCCCTCTTGCCCCTGTGGGGCCTGCCTCTTTTGCTGAATAATTCTCCTCCAGAGTTTCCTTATTCAGTAGAATCTATGGCAAATTCTATGATGATTATTGCTCTTTGGGAGATGGCCTTCGATAACCGATGCAATCTGGAGGATCTGCTTTTTAAGTTGGAGATTATGGATAATAAGCTTTCTACCATTTTGGCTCTTATCCTTGGTCAGGGTTCCTCTACCTGAATGGATATCGTTGATCACACTACCATATTTTTGCACAACGTGACCCTTCCCACCAGTTCTAGCATCATCAACGTTGACAACAAGGCTCAAGCAACAATGGCGTCTCCTTCTCCCAGTTTTGACTATGACGACACGACTTAGGTGGCATTTCTTCAACTTGAATGTTATCTTTCATTTTTTTCTTATGTTTAGACTCTTTTTCAATTCTGTAATTTTTTAGGTAATCAGTCTTTCTCGGCTTTCCATAATGTCCATTTTTGTAAGTAGTTATATCAATGCTCTCTTTAGGGGATCTGAGACCTTTTTGGGTCATCAGAGCACTATCTTTCAGCTCTATTGCGTTGGTCGTGGGCCTTTGCATTTTCCATGTACTCTTTTATTTTTGTTGTAATATAATGTTACCTTACAAAAAAAAATTAAAAAAATATCAATCCCTCCTATAAATTCCTCCATAATCAGAGTCCCCTCGGCAACCTAAAGTGCTCCATTTGACAAGGAATCCACTTCCTTGTTCAATTCCACGAAGATATGAGTGAAGGACATAAATTCAAAGGAACTTATCATCATTTTCAGTTGATTTTCAATAGGCCAAATATTTATATTACTTAATTGAATAGAGCCTTTAATCTAATTGACGACTAAAGTGGAATCTCCAAATATTTATATTTTCTTTAAAATATAAATTCTGGGTACATCTTACAAGAAATTTGAAGGTCATAAATTCGACAAAATTATTAGTCCTTGGTGCTCCTGATCCCGCTCTAAACCTTACAATATGACCATTCGACAAGTACAAGCTTCCACCAACACCACTAACTTTTGGATATCCTTAGTTAGCACCATCAAAGAAACCCCATCACTACGGTTCCTCTACCTATGACTCCTCCGCCTAGTAGTGTTGCTACATATTGAAAAGATTGATCTAACCTATGATGAAATTTGTAATGGAGGAATGAATTTCTCTTCAAATATTTGAGATGAGAATTTATTGTCAGCCAAATACCCCAAACTATATGACAAGCCAGAGTGTCATATCCCCAACCCCTAAACCAAGGCCAAGGTCACTCGGAATCCCAAGGGGAAGGTTGAATTAAGGTAATGCACAACAGAACAAAGGTAACTAAGGCTAGGCCAGCATGACAAAATCCAATAAAATAAAACATTTAGCCTCTTTAATTTGAAATGCAAGAATACAATGCAGATCATTCCCCCATACACCTATTATGCAAGGTAAATGCATGCATGAAATGCAACCAAATATAAGCAAGCTATTAACATGATTTTAAACATGATACATCAGGTCTATTACAGCCATATAAACACTAATAAAATCAGATCTACAAGCTACCATAAACAAGGTAAATAATTAGATCTACAAGTTGCTACAATCAACCATATTAACAGTGTTAAAAACCAAATCTATTGACTACCACCTACAACCATATTAACATAAAAATAAAAAATAAAACTAGATATAAAGGCTTCCATATACAGCCATATAAATGATAAATATATTAGATCACATGGATTCCACCTACAACCATGTAAATGACAACAAAATAAGATTCATGATCACATATACATACCAGAAATTGCAATAAATAAACATATAGCAAAATACTCGTCAATGACTACCAACCATGGCCATATCAACACAAATAAATTTGGATATCAAAGATGTCATCTATATCCATATAAAATCATATCTCATGGCTGTCACCTGCAACCATACAGATCATAAGCAAATCAGATCTATAAGCACATATATTTCCAAAAATGCAGTAAATAATCATATAATAAAATAGTCATCATAATCATGGGAAACTAGCTTCAACATGACAATGTTCCACCCTTCCATAGAAATTCCATGCTCATTCATCTTTCAACATGACATTCACTCCCGATCTGAGGCCATAGATCCACAGGAGAGGTACTCTCAAACCAATAGGCATGGTGCACTCGTCTCAACACCGAGAACATTGCCATACAAAAACAACTGTATCGTAGTCATACAAAAAGCTTTTTCAATGAAACAAAAAGTATTCCTTATTGGAAACGTCACTCTAGACGCGATGGTATAGGTCTAATAACCCATAAATTCTTAGAAATAGGTAAACCAAAACATATATTTGTGCCCTTCTCACCACTATAAGGAAAAACCCTGCCAGAATGAAATAGTTGTATCTTAGCCATTCATAAATCTTTTTCATTTAAACAAAAGGTGTACCTTACTGGAAATATCTCTCCGGACACCTAGGCTATGATACGAGAAATATCAACACCTTCCCTCACCACTTACTTTCTCTACATCTTCACTACCTGGTGCAATGGGATTTCCTTCACTATAGTCCTTCGAGATATCACCATCCACCGTCAGGCTTCATGTTCAAGACCAATGTAGAGAGAAGCAATGGTACTTGAGGTACTTTGGTGTTACATCTATCCAAATTGCAATCTGGCATCGATCAATATCCATACCTCACTGCAAGGCCTTCAATCCTTCTTCGAGCAATTTGAATCCATGAGTCCACGGGCATTCAAAATCTCCAATAGAGCAAGCATAACAAGCCAAGAGGGGCTAGAGAGAACCAATTCAAATCCCTTTATAGTAATTCAAACCCACTGGTTAAGGACTGACCCAGGTTAACTAGAGAGTAACCACACTAGTTATTGGAAGTTACTAGAATACCAGTTCGAATTCCTGTTAGAAAAACACGATTGCAGAACACTAGCATAAAATAAGATGCATAAATAAAACACATAAACACAATACAAGAGAGACACCAATATACGTGGTTCACCTAATATGGGCTACGTCCACGGAGAAATTTCCAATCCTTTTATTATACCGTCCAACAAATGAAGGGATGCAACCCGCAACACATCTGTTGCAATTTCCTCTTCACTCTCTCACAGTCTCTCTCACACAATCATAGAGATCTTTTTTCACAATACTACAATATAATACACAACCGTATTACAATTCCTTCCTTTTAAAGAGGGATTACCATGGAAAAATACCATGGGCTACCCAATACCATGGGCCCATAAACCATTGGCCAAAAAACAACCCAATAAATTCCTTTTAGGGGGCTTCGCCCCTTAATCCCCTTTCTCGGGGGCACTGCCCCCAAACCCCTGCTGGCCCTTGGACCCCCCAGTCAAGGGGGGATGCCCCCCCCGCTTCATTGGACCGAGTGTACAATCCACATGCACAACATATAAAACTCTGGTACAAACATGATTAAACAACAAGATATCTGAATCGGGAAGATAATCAGGCTCCACAACCAACAATTCCCAACAAGGCTAACTCAAATTCCAAAGAGAAAACACTCCATCCCTCCCAAAACCAACTGGAATAGGTGGGGAGGAAGTTACAAGCAAGTATATTCCTTCCTGGAATAGCGAATGGTGTCAAAATGAAGGAGGAGTTACACTTTTCAAATGTCTCGGCTAAAAATAGCCAGTGGGGGTGCAATTGTGTGAGTGGGGGGTACAAAACTAAGTGTAACCTCTAAAAAGGAGTTACAAGACCACCAAAGGGGTAACATTCAACAAGTGGGATCCACCCAAGCACCAAGGAGGGTGCATTCACCAAGGAAGGCCACTAAATCATGAATTAGGCTCAATAGTACCAACATAAGCTAAAATAATAAAAAATAGGAAACAAAGAGTGTTGTTAGGGAGAGCCACAACTCCCTCACATGTGGAATCCATGGCCCCCCATTCTCATCAGTTATCCATGTTGAGTTAGTTATTTAATTAAACAATAACAATAATAATAATAATAATACTAATGTCCAAAGTCCATAGTCCCGGCACCTAGTGCCCAATAATAATAAAAATAATAACATATGTCTAGGGCTTAACAACCGGGGTATTACACAGAGACAAGCCCATCAAATATTTTATGTTGCACCATTTTTCATACTCTTTCACCCATTTGCTAATCCGCATATATTTAAACTTGTTACTTGCTTAGCTTTTATCAAGACTTATTGAGCATTATGCATCTTATAAGCAAGTGGGATATTGTTTCTTCATCCTTTCAACAAAGCATGAACATCCCCAAACCTTATCTACTTATCTTTTTAAAAACCTCCCATGTCAAAGCCTTACTATTGATGGTTAACCATAAGAAAATGTGAGTCTCATGTGGTATTTTTAACTTCCTTACCACTTTCCACCATCACTCAACTTCTTAATTGTTTGAAAAAAAATATTTTTCTATGTTCCAAGCATGTAAAATACCCACCCAAGGTTTTGTCCACGGACCACATAAGTGTATCTTCCTCATATTCAAGTCTAATATGACTTCAGTGTATATTGTCCACATGTGATTTCCACGAGTTTGCATTCCATCCTTCTAGACCCAACATTTGAGTATTCACCCATGTTTACTACCATAAATTGGTTGATGCCTAATTTTCCACTTGTTTAAGGGAAACGTACCCTTATTCTTGAAGAAATTCTTTGATATTATTTGGAAATATTATGAGATTCTTTGAACATATCCAAACATCTAAACCAATCCTTAGATGTTCACCATTCCCCACCCTCCAATTCAACTAGTTCCCAATCACAGGATAGGCTTGAGGAAATTCCTTCGAATGAGTTGAGCCATTATTTTCAATCTTCATGGGATTCCTAGTCATTTAATTATGCTACCAAGCCTTATATATGCACTAGTATTTTCTTCCATAAACCCTCAATTTTTAATACTTCCCATAGCTTGTTAGTTGCCAATGATTTTTCAAAAAATGAATATTCTTTAAACTCCAACCTCCATCCTCTTTGAGATTTTCAAAGTTCATCCACTTAACTAAAGGCATACCCTCATTTTCTTTTTTACAAGTCCACATAAATTTGAAACATTTTCTTTTACTATTTTTTCCACTGAGATTCTTTTATAAATGTAGGCAAAGATTGACATAACATTGGAATCGCTTCCAATGTTGAATTAACCAACGTCTACCTTCCCTCGATCAACAACCATCTATTTCGTCAAATATTAATTATTGCTTCAATCTTTTCCAAGACCAATACCAGACTCTCTTCCCATATCCATTTGTTTTTAGAAGAAACCCAAGGTTCTAAACCTTGCTTGAAAGAGAATATTTCTAACCACTAATTCTCCAAATCTAAATATATACTATTGAAAGTTGTAGCGTATTTTTTGTGCATTGATCTCCATGCCTGTAATAATTATATATAACTCTGGTATTTCCTCTAGTCTTTGTGCTTCTTCGAGGGATCCATTATAGAATAAGAGTACACCATCTACATACAAAATGTAAGATAAGGATACAACTCTTCATATCTCGATTTCCAGTATGACTCCCACCCTCTTAGTTTTCAATATAGCTCTACTAATATGTTTAGCATTAATTAAAAACAAGAAGGGTGATAATGGACAACTATAACTCAATCCCCTTGTAGGATTAAAAAATTATGATGTTGATTCATTTATTAGGATTTCAACAAAAAACTATACATCCCATTATCCACTTTGCTATTGGAAAACTAAACCCAACATGGAAGAGCAATAACCTAATACAAAGCCAACTTACTCTATCATATTTATTTTCAATCTCTCAAAAAAATCATGGAGTTGAAATCCTTGCTCTTGTGATTCTAATAACTTGTTGTATAGTGTCCTTTGTATTGTATTCAATTCTTCTTGCACTTGCATAGCACAAGCTTTAAACATGCTATCTCATCCTGATAAATACTTCACTTAATGCTCATACATTTATATATTCTTTCTTGTCTCATGTAATTCCTTCACCACGTTGGTCACATTAATTGTCTTGGATTTAAGAAAGGATTCCCCTACTATATCATGGCTAAGGACCCACATAAGTTTCTTTAATATTTGGGATTTTAGTGGTGATGACAATTTATTGATCTTGGGATATCTTCAATTTCTATGTATGCAATCTCCGTAATAACTAGGTCATATTAGATAAACTTTTGTAAAATGTGTAGAGACTTGGATCTACATATATTCTCATACAAGTGTACGTGTTTGTCATGTACAAATTACCCATTGTACTAACTACTTCCATTGCTTCATCTATCATATGGGGACTTGACTTGCAAAACACTGAAGTATACAAAGGAGCAATAAAATTATCAAATATTCTTACAATCTTGATCCTACATTCATGTTCCCACTGAGCTTGACAATACACATGAATGGGATTGTCTTATGGTTTCCATTTTCAACCCATCCCTAGGAAGTTATTGGTTGCACAAACAATATCCATTATGAAAGATGACATGTAGCAAACTATGGGATTGTCATAATCATATTCTTTGGTCTTGGAGATAGCATCGTTTGGAGTGGCAGATAGAATACTTAGTCAATCGAAAACTTGGATCACTCTAGTTACATGTTATATAAGTGGATTCCATATAATTTTCTTGAATCATGTAGCATCCTTTTCACCATATAATGTGCTAACTAATGCCGTTGTGTATCTATAAGGTAATTTAGGTTTGAGATGGGGTAGACACCTTCATGCATTGCTCTTAATAATTTGTCCTTGATCTACTAACTTTTGAGAATGTCATGACAATACATGTTAGTGGCAAACTTGGATACCCACTCTTTCTTCATGTTGACTTATGTCTTTGGAAAATTGTAGTATATATCTAGGCTTGATGGTTGGAATGAAGCTATTGCCTTTCCATTTTAATCTTTAATCAACTTATTATCCACATCAACATGCTTGAAAACCAGGAAATTACTTATGCCATGGGAATTAGGGCTAGTTTGGTTGTTACCCAGTGAAAGTGAGACCTCCTTGTTGACTGGTATACTTTAAGATTAGAGTATGAGGGGTAACTTTCAAATTTGAAAAATGATAAATTTCACCCCACTGTCTTTGTTGGTTTGTATCTATCCTACACTATCTTCCACCATTGGTTCCATTGTAGTTTCCTCACCAGGTATAACCTGAGGTGTTTTTCCCTTGTCTTTGGATTACTTACATGGTGCCATTTTGTTAACTTGTGCTTCACACAAGCAACCATTTCACCCATTAATAGTAAAACTAATTGGAATGAATCAATCACTTCTGTGTATTTATAGGATGATTTGGTATTGGAGGAAATTTGATATCACACGCCATGCTTTAATTTTTCCATTTCATTACCAATCCCAATCCCTTTGTACATATGTCTAGAGTGAGTTTGAATCCCACTGATCCTTAAGTAAAAACATCAAGTAGTGGCCATGGAAAATATTCACTATTTACTATTTAAGCCTCTACTGATCATGAAATTTACTATTTAAGCCTCTGTTGTGATTTCCGTTGGGCTCTAACTTTGATATACCTTAGCTTTTATTATCATCATTATTCATACATTATTCAACATGTGAGAATAATCTAGGGAACTATATCAAACTTTGAAGTTGCATGATAAACCATCACACTATTTAGAAACTTGTCAATTGTGTGAGATTTCATCTCTCATTGGATCTAAACCGTATGATCACTACAATGTATCTTTGCATGGAATGAAAACTTGGTAAAACTAAACAATCTCAAAACCAATAGGACTCGATGGGCGGGGGAACTTTGTATTCATGGTGTGGTTTACTAGGGTTACAGGGGGTGCCTTGATGATTTCCTTCTCGACAGTCTACTATATATTGGTGTCCTTTCCATACCTCCACTGATTGAGAATTAACACCTTATTTCTTGGGTTACAGTGAAAGGCTTTGGTCTTTTATGGGTAGATTGATGGCTTTTACTCCCTGACTCTTTGCAAGTAGTTGGGCCATCCACTAGGGAGGTAGTTTGTTGGGGTCCCACTGTATTGTTCTCATTTTGACTGTCTCAATTTCTTTCGATGATTTGACAGTTTTTCTTTCAATCTTGACAGGAGTCACATGGCCCCTTCCTATGGTGTCCTATCCGAGACTCTTGGAGATCCACAACCGAAATTCAATAATGGGTCTTATTCTCAAACAAATGATCGATTGTTATGCAACTACTACTCCTCAGAGGAACTTATCCCGAGTGATGCATCTAGTAGGGTTTCAGAGGGTTATGCTCTGTTTATTCTTACTCGTTGTTGGGGCAGTCTCTCCCGTAGGCAGTCTCTCCTGTAGCAGCGGTGAGAAATCCAAAGGGAATAGAATCTTGAAAGCCCTGAAACCTCGCAGTAAGATAGATATGACCCTTGGAAAGGATGTTGAGTTGGGGCGGGTCTTAAGCTTATCTGCGAGGGCTCTTGTGGGTAAGCTCTGCTTTTCTAATGTCAGTCGACCAATACTACTTGCCTGGGTAACAAAACACTGGAATCTGATTCTTAACTACTGTCCGAGGGTCCACATGCTAGTAAAGCGCTGGGTGGTATTTAATTTCATTGACAAAGCACATGCTAAGCAGATCCCAGCACGACCTTGGGTTATAGGTTAGGGGTCACTTTGTTTGAAAATGTGGCACACCGACTTTAACCCAGCTATGGAGAAGTTGCAAAAAAAAACAATTATGGGTTTTACTCAAGGGTTTTCCCTTGGAATGTTGGTCTCGTGAGGTCATCATTCACCTAGCGAACATAATCGACAGTTTTGTTTTCTTTAACGACAAGTCCCTTTTCCACGAAGACAAAAGGATGGCTTGTTTTCTTACGGAGATCGATATGGATCGGGGACTTCCGGACTCCATTACTATCAGGTGGGGTGACCTTGTCATTAAGCAAGCTTTGGATTATTGGTGGACACCATTCCAATATTTTTTGTGCGGGGAAGTGGGTAACCTACACAGCAATTGTCCATGACTGCTTGTTCAGAAGACTGGGAGAGATAAGGTCATAGGTGTGGGAACTTTACCATCCCAACCAACTATTGGCCATGAAAGATACTAGTGTCAATTTATCACTGACTGGTAAGCTCAAAATTCATTTTCCCTCAGTTATACAGTCACTTTTTTATTATGAACTTGCTCTTTTAGAGGAACTTGCCCTAAATATCGGGACTTGGATTTTCCCGACGAGGTTATGTCACGAAATTTGTGTGCATCGTGGTATACTCCCTTGGTGGTCGAGAAATTTGTTTCAGTGGATGAAAACCTAACTTCTCCTCCTAAGTCTCTGGACGAAGGTTTTTTGGAATCTGATTCTCAACTTCTTAGAGATGAATGAGCCTTACTACAACCTCTGGGGGTGAATTCCTATCTAGACCTACCCTCCTCGAGTCTGGGGACTAATACGCCTTTTTCGTCGGAGGTCCCTGTGGGCCCTTTTTGAGATCCCCTGCCTACTTTTAGTGCTAACACTATTGTTTCGGAGCCAACCGAATTTTTTAACCCTTATGTGACCATAAGAACGAAAAATGGTGGTGGTCGTTGTAAGGATCTTGCCTGTGCTTCTTATGGGACTCCATATGGATTGGGTTTCTTTGAAGTTAGTACTTCCACATCCTCTAGTGGTGTTGGTGAATCTCAAAATATTTTATCTGACCAATTTAGGCCTCTTTGAGGAAATCAGGCATCTCAGGTGGTGACCTGATGATCCTTCTCTCCTTAAACATTCATGGGGTTGGGGTGCCCCCAAACTATTAGCCCTCAGTCATATCATCACTTCTATTCATCCTGATATTATTTTCCTTCAAGAGACCTTGGTGGATGCTGCGAAAGCTCGTGATTTATTTTGGAAATTACTTCTTGGCTGGGAGTGCAGTTCTATTAACGTTGTTGGTCGCTCTGGTGGCATACTATCAGCCTGGAATCCAAATATTTTTCAATTTCAACCATTTCATTTGTGGGGTGGTATATTACTAGCTAGTCGAAGCAAGGAATTGGCTATACCCTTGCATCTCTTCAATTGTTATGGCCTGAATGTGGACAAACTGCAATATTGGATGGAACTCAGTAACAACAGACTTCTGGATATTGGTACTTTGATACTAGCCGGGGACCTTAACTTCACCCTAGAGGATCGGGAATCATGGGGATCTAAGGCACATAATGTGGCTACTAATGACTGTTTCATGGATCTTATTGAACCACATCACCTTATTGATGTGGAGCCACGCCCTTTTATGCCCACCTGGCGTAACAGTCGAAAGGGAGATGATGTAGTTGCAAAAAGACTTGACAAGTATCTGACACATGAATCCCTTTTTATGCAATTTGGATTGTGTAATACTTGGATCGAGCTGAATCATATTTCAGACCATATGACCATGATACTTAAGGTGGGGAATGGGAAGTTTCCTCCAAACTTCCCTTTTAAGTATTGTCATGTTTGGTCAGAAGACGAAGAGTTTATTCACTTGGTTAGGCATCAGTGGCATTATTTCTCATCTATTGAGGATGTTTCTGTTATGTTTAGATTCCCTCGGTTTCTATAGCACTCAAATCTGTTGTCTCTCCCTGGATCAGAGATAAGAAGCTTGCGGTTCAGACTGAATTACGCGATATTGAGACAAAATTAAAAGTATTATTTGATGCACCTTTTGAGGTCTTAGTAGCGGATTCACATGTGGAAGCTATACAAAAGTTATAAGTAGAGACAAGTTATAAGTAGAGAAAGCCTCTCTACTGAGACATGAAGAAGAGATTTGGTGACTTAAAAGTCGGGCATTATGGATCTCGTGCGACAATCAGAATACTAATTTTTTCCATGCTTATGCTTCACAAAGACAGAAACACCAAGCGATTTGGGATATTCATAACTCTGATGGGGTTCGATTTTCTACTCAACCTGAGATTTCTTTAGCTGCCATTGAATACTTCTCCAAATTATTTTCCAAGCCTCAGTCTAACAATCGGGAGGCACAGTTCAAGATCCTTCATATTATGCCTCATGTATTTTCAGAAGAGGATAGCTCATTCATTGGGCGTCCTGTAACTCTCTCGAAAATTGAGGATATCTTAAAGGAGATGGAAAAAGGGAAACATCCAGGACCAGACAGCTAGACCTATGAATTCTTTTTGCAATTATTTGATATTTCTGGCCCTGAACTTGTACAACTAGTGGAAGATTCTCGTTGTGGTGGTAAAGTTTATGGCGGGGCCAATGCTACTTTCTTTGCATTAATCCCTAAAACTACCAACCCTTGCTCTTTTCAAGATTATCGTTCAATATCACTTTGTAACCTTATTATAAGGTCATCTCCAAGACTATTGCTAATAGAATCAAATCTGGGCTATCACTAGGGATATCGAAGGAGCAATTTGGATTCTTGCATCAAAGATTGATCTTTGACGCTATTGGGGTAGCACAAGAAACACTCCATTCTGTTAAGAAACATAGGCGTGGCTCCTTAGTCCTGAAACTCGACTTGATTTAAGGCACGTGATTTGGTAGATTGGTCTTTTTCGAGGCTACTACTTCCTAATGCAGGTTTGGATTACTAGGTGACCTGGTGGATTATGGGGTGTGTGTCATCGACTAACTTTGCAGTACTTATCAATGGTAGCCCCACCTCTTATTTTAAGAGTTCGAAGGGACTCTAGCAGGGATGTCCTTTATCCCCATTATTATTTCTTTTGGTCATCGAAGGCCTGAGTAGGCTCATTGGACAGGCTATTTCTGAAGGCAAGATCACTACCATAAAAGTCTCTTCTAACAGGTATGTCACACACCTGTTATTTGTGGACGACACACTACTATTTGGATCAAGAATTTGGGAGAATGGCAGCATTACAAGTCTATTTTGGATCAGTTATGTTTGGCAATTGGTATGTTGATTAGCTACCCAAAATCCTGCATATTCTCCCAGTTTACTGAGGAACATTTACTCACCCAAATTAGCACTATCTTCCCATTAGAGATTCAAGATATTAATAAGGGTCTAAATTACTTAGGCTTTTTTCTAAATCCAAATGATTAATGTATTAATGATTGGGTTTGGATGATTAAGAAGTTTGAAAGGAAGATCTCGTCCTGGACTTACAGGAAGCTTACACTGGGCAGAGGCCTTACCCTTTTAAATTCAATACTTTCCAACTTGTCGATTTACTGGCTTACATTGGCAAAGGTCCCTCGTTTCATTCTGAATCGGATGAGGCAGTTATTTTTCAATTTTCTTTGGTGGTCGTCTTAGGAAAAGAGGGGTTTCCATTTGGTAGCATGGGAGAAAATTGCTATTCCAAATATGAAGGGGGGATGGGGAATCAAAAACGTCTATTGGGACTATTCTGCACTACATCTCAAGAGTTTGTGGAGAGGCTTAACTGACGGGGGTTTATGGGGGCATATCATTCATGAAAAATATTTGAAGAATCTTACAGTGATTGAGTGGATTAGATTGGAAACCAAAAGGCTGAGGGGTTGTTCATCCATTTGGGTAGGTTTGGTGGAAACATTCCCAATCCTTAATCATTGGTTAGCTTGGTATGTTGGAAATTGTTTTCATATCAGAGTTGGAATAGATCCTATCATCGGGGCACAACATATTGAATCTCTTTCTCTCCAGACAGTTCAAGCTTTACACCATCACGGTATATATTTTCTCAATCAAGTCTGTCATAGGGTTGAAGAACATACTCTGGAAAATTATTGGTACAAAGCCTCTAATTTACAACTTGGGGAGGTAGCTGTTGTAGAGTGGGATGGTTATATACGTGCTTTGAAACGTGTCGGTATTCATCTGAATGAAGAGTTGGATCTACTTTACTGGGGCTTCGACCAATCTTCGGGGAATATCTCTACTAATCAAGCATTTTTGGAAATTTTTTATTCACAACCACATTGTCAACCCTGTTGGTGGTATTAGTCTATTTGGAAACAGAATGTTCCAGTGAAGATTTGGTGCTTCATTTGGTTGGCTTTAAGAAATAAGATTATCATTGGGGGGAATTTCATAATCAGAGGTGGTATAGGCCCCTCGGTATGTTTGTTGTGTCTTAAAGCAAAGGAAACTGTGGATCATATTTTTTCTAATTGTCCTACTACTCTTCAGCTTTGGGAGGAAGTCACTTTCAGTTTTAGAATCTCTAGTCATTGGTCCATGGGCACACTGGAAAAATGTATTTTTCATTGGCATTATCAACACAACAATATTTTATCCTTCTCAATTCACTTTGTCTGGGGAGTTTGGAGATACATGAACAATATTCTTTTTGAAGACGCTATTATTAACTTGTTGGGGGTGATCCGGATGATTTCACACTTTGTTTCAGATTACTCTGAGTAGACAACAAACTCCAAAAGCTCCTAGAATGTTCCTGAATATTTTGTCCAACATTTCATTGGGTTTTTTTTATGGTGCAGAGCAGGGTGGTATCTGCGGTGCAAGATGTTGTTTGTCAATTGACAATGAACTATACTACGAGATGCAATTTGGCTGTGGAATGGGCAACAATACACGAGCATAATTGTTGGCTAGTTGGGGTCTTCTTCAACTGGCTTTAATGAAGCATCAAAATCAAATACAAATCTTGGGTGATTATAATGCCATTATAGAGTGGCTCAAAGGTAACCATAGATTGCAGACTCCACTGCTGAGGTAATGGAAACAAGAGGTTTGGGATGCTCTCAACAAATTTGAAGATATATCTTTTGCTCATATTGTTAGGTCTTATAACTGAAAAGTGGATCAACCCTCCAAGTGAGGATTGGTTACAGAAGAGGGTTGGGATTTTTTGAAGGGATATCGTAATCATGACATTATTCAAGAGAGATATTTTAAACTATACTGAATCTATCATATGTAAATGGATAGTCAGGTTTATTTTGTTGATGATCTTTCAGATCAACACTGTATGATCGTTTTGTTTTAATGATTTTGTTATTTTGATCCTTCATAGAAATGCAGGTATTGATATATATACCATGTAGGAAGGATAGAAATCTCAATATTCGGATTGCATTTTTAATGGACTAGCTCGTATAGGAATGATATATATAACAATCATAGACAGTCACTATCCTTGGGATAGGAAAAATTGTAAGTTTCTTTGATTCACCCTATGAATAGCAAAGAACTGTTTAAAAAAAAAAACTTGGTAAAACTGTATAGATTGATAACTTGGTAAGGTTATGGTATATGATCACGTGATCCCAAACATTCCTCCTAATGATATTTTTATCACAAATTTTAAGACTCCATTCAAAATTTGGAAATATTGTGCCTTGTATCGTGTAAATTAGAACTTTAGAATTCGTGCAATAAAATAACTACGAGACCACACATTTTGCATTGCTTCTTCTCCTGTGTCACAAGGATGCACCCACATCACAAATATCAATTAAAAGAATAATACAGTGAGCACTTTGAACTTTTCCAAGGAGACATGACTAACACGCTGAAACCATCTCTCAATGCATATGTATACAAATATCAAATTAACAAGTGCAAACCCCTAATATTTTCAACAAGAAAAAAACATACTTTTGCTATTCATTCCGAATCAAAAAGTACAAACATGACCATACAGTCTAATAGAACCTGATTGCTCATCACAATACAAGCCAACCATCAAAACTAGACCTTCCAAAAAACTACCTGACAGACCATCAAAAGTCAACCACATACTAAGACTTTGAGACTACATACTACAATGTCATGGATCAACCTATTTATCTTTTCATTATCAATACTACCGCTAAAATTTGTTTCCATTGGATCAACTTCAACTCCAACACTCTTATCATTGTTACTAGAAATTGCAACCTTGGAATTTCAAGCCTAGGATTTTTTATCTTTGTAAAAACAAACAAAGAAATATAATTAGCTTGGAAATATTAAAACATTTGGAGCTTAAAAAAATAAAAAATAAAAATGTTTCGACTAGATTACCAAGGGTTGATAATCAGTCCCACTCAAGATGCTTGAATTCCAAGCAATGTTTTATAGTTGTTGACCCATTAATTTTTCTTCTTCGTAAGTACTTGCATTCATGCAAAGGAAATAATATTGCCCATCATCAATTTTAGGAAGTTTGCGGTTATTCCTATAATTTTTTTCAATTACTTGTGCGCATAGAATAATTGCATTCATCAAGGTCAATCTCTGTGGTGAAATCCGTGGCTTCTTTCATTAATTCCTCCATAAGCCACTCACCCACATGCACCAATGCCTTAATGTTATTTGACATTGTTTTCAATTTCAACAAAATATTAAACCCAAGCATTGTTATAGGAAGCACATGTTCAAATAACTTTACATATAGAAACTGCAATCAATTATGAGAAGAATAATGAGTTTAACAATGTAGTAAAAGTAGCAAAATTTTATGTATCACAATATCTCACTTAATTCCAAATATCTTGACAAAAAATAACAATGTAATGAAGTAGCAAAATTTTACCTATCATCATATGTCACTTAATCCCAACTATCCAAACAAAAAATATGGTTGCTTTTTACGCAAAATAAATGTATATGACATTAGAAGTATAACATTCTCATCGGTATTCATAATGAGAGAATTTTCTTTATAGGATGCATTTAATCGATGTGAAGTCACTAAATTTGTAAAAAATTACTAGGCACATATAATGTTGATTAAGCAACCCATGTAACATTGGTTACTTAACATTAGAGGTAGGATGTCAAAATAAAGATGACTATCGCAGAACAAAAACAAAACAAAAAAAAAATCATGAAATTTATTTGGTTTTCAACGTTAAAAATGTTTTTTTCTTTTAAATGTCGAAATTCAACTCCAAATATAACAGTGGGGAATTGAATTCTCTAAACCCCATGAAATTCAACACACAATTAAATTAATGTTGATATAAAAAAATCATATCTTACACAAATTTACACTATAATAAAATTTCATAAAATCAATCCTTCCAACTACTGATTCGAAATGGATCAATATTGTCACCTACTTGGAGCTTTTGGGGTCAGGAGATTGGGTGAATTGGCTTGTAGGGCCCATTTTATGGGCAAGTCTCATTTTGTAGATTTAGGATATGGAGCCTTCCACACTTGTTTAAGGCTCTAAACGATGTTTTTTGGGGTCAAAATCTCATCACTTATGCCATGCCCCTATACATGATTTTACACTCCAATACCTTTCCAATGGTCCAAAAATCACCTCAAACGGAGTCTATATGCAAAAGTTATGCCTCCCCAAGTTGACCAACATGGTACTGAGTGGATTCCACGTTAGCTCTCATTTCTCACACATGTGGAGCTAGTCACGTGTGGACCTTCAAGAATATTCTAGAAGGACGAAAACCCTAACCATAATCGGGAGTTGGGGAATGCAAAAACCCTAAAATTAACGCTAGATAGCTATTGTGTTATGTTAAATACCAATTCATTGGGAGAAGAAGGGGACTCCATACTTTTGATGTATTATATTATTCCATATTTGAGCAATATCATGGGAGTGGATGTCAAAGCAAAACAAAGGAGATAGGAGATCCTATAGTAGCCATTCTAGCTAGAGAGTCATAGGTAATTCCATAGATAGTACCATTTCCTTTGTATTTGCAATTTGACATGAAGAGTAAGGCATAGTCCTCGTTTGTGGCTGGGTTTTTCCAGGGTATATATTGTGTTATTGTGTGGATTGTGTACTTAGTTGCTCCAATTATTCTTGTTCCAGTTCCAATTATTTAGCATTCAATAAAAATAAGCTAATAAAACAAGAACTAAGTTGTAAGATTCACTGTGATGAAATGTTTCAATAGAATATCCACGAAAATTTACTAATCATATTAGTATTAGAGCAGTTTTTCTCTGGGTTTTGTGGGTAATCGTAGGATCCAGTAGTTGGTGAAAAAAAAAGTCTTCAAACCCTAGCCATGGAAAACGAGACCGTTCAAGGAGCGGCCAATGATTATGAGTAGCAATTTTCAAAACTAGAAATACTAGTTGCCAATATCTCACGCAACATGTCAATCCTCACGGTGGCTCTGGAGAGAAAGTTCAGACCTTTCAGGGATTTTGGAGGCTCTAACTCAAATTTTGAATATGAGGGGAAATCATAAGACAAAAGTGGCCCAGAAAATGAGCCGACAAAAGATCATGAGAGAGAGCAGTCGAGTGTTCCAGTACCAATATTCCTTTCCAGTCTCTCTTCAAGATGGAAGGGAAAGTCGGCATCAAGTTGCATCAAGGTGAGATCGATGCTCTAAAACAAAATCATTGGTTGCAACAGTTTGAGGTCTATTTTAGCATCCATCAAATAGTTGATGATCAAAAGATCTCATTTTCCCGATGGAAATTAAAGGGCCATGCATTAACCTGGTGGGAAAAACACACAAAAGCACTTAGGCTAGATGGTGATCCGCCAATAACTAAGTGGGAGGAATTTAAAGCCCTCATCAAGTCCCAATTCTACATGATCAGGTATGCAGAGGACCAATAGATCAGTTGGTATTACTTCAGGAAAAGGCATGGGTAGAGTGTGCAAGAATACACCACCAAGTTCAGGAAGATGGCTATCGTGTTGAGTATCTCACCCAATAACCCATATGTACTCTTCAAGTATCTAAGGGGATTACATAATCACATACGGAAGTAGGTGATGCTCTTCAAGCCTAGGTTAATTGATGAATCTTGTGTACAAGCACAGTACCTAGAAAACATAGGCCAGAAGAAAGGACAACCAAGTGGTTCAAAACAGAAAGAGAGTTAAGATGCTACCAATGAGGGGAAGAAGAAGTGGGAGGGAAATGAGAAGAAGAATACAACCACGACACATCAGTGCAAGGATATGACAAGCCACTGTAACCATTGTAATATCAATGGCCACACTGAAGACAAGTGTTGGAAGCTACATCTAAAGTTGAACCTCAAGAATCGTGAGAAGGATGCCAAGAAGAAGAACCTTTTAGCCACGAAGTCAAGCAAGGAGTTAAAAAGGAACTCAAATGTGGATGACAAGATTATATGTATCACAGTGCAGGAGGTGAATCTGAGTAGCCTTCAACCCAAGGAAGAGAAAGAGATGACGAAACTATTCTGCATCAAGATCGAGGTCAAGCAAACCAAGATCGATGCTATATTTAAATTCGATTCGTAGGCAAACCTCATAGAATAGGATTTGATATGTAAGCTTGGATTGGAAGTACATGATCATCCTGGTCCCTACCCATTGGGATGGATAAATAAGGATGCAAAACTAAGAGTCGCTAAATAGTGCAATATCAATTTTTGCCATAAGTGTGGATCAGTATGTTGTTGAAGTGGAGGTAGACATAGTACACCTGAATATTTGCGGTGTAGTGTTCAGAAGCCCCTACATGTATATGAGGGCTACGATCTTCATGAGGAGAGACAACCATATCGCTTGATTAAGGACGGGAAATCATTCATCATCAACATGCACAAAGGTAAATCAAAGATCTCTTTGGTAAGTGCCAACTAAGCGAAAAAAAAAAAAAAAAAAAAAAAAAAAAAAAAAAAAAAAAAAAAAAAAAAAAAAAAAAAAAAAAAAAAAAAAAAAAAAAATAAATAAATAAATAAATAAATAAATTGATCAATTCAAGTAGGAAGTTTGTATTGTTTTCTTAAGACAAAATCAACAAGAAGGTGAATCGATAAATGTGAAGGCATCCCTGGAGGGATGTACTAAAGAGCATAAACATCAATTGGAAATCCTTTTACATGTATACAAAGAAGTGTTCCAGGAGCCTAGAAGGATACCTCCTAAGAGGAAGGTGGAGCATGAGATACAATTATTGTCAAATTCTCCATTGCCGAACATCGGACTGTACAGACAAATTGTCATAGAAGCAAATGAAGTGAAGAAGCAATTGCAACAATTGTTGGAGCAAGGTGTGATTCGACCAAGCACCTCACCTTGTGGGTCACCTATCATCATAGTACCCAAGAAGGATGGAAGTTGGAGGATGTGCATTGACGACGGAGCATTGAACAAGATCGCACTCAAGAATCGATACACTCTATGCATGATCAATGATTTGTTGGACCGATTGTAGCACGCCAAGTACTTCACCAAGTTGGATCTCAAACTGGAATACCACCAAGTGCGAGTGAAGGAAGAAGACACGCGGAATATCGCCTAAAAGACTAGGCAAGTTCTATGCAATGCAACAACTACACTTATGTTTTTCTATGAATGATGTATTACGCCCTTTATTAGAATCGTTTGTTATAGTATATCTAGATGACATATTCACTTACAGTGCTACCTGGGAAGAGCATATCTCACATCTCAAGGTGTTGGAGACCTTGAAAAAAAATCAACTGCTGGCAAACCTCAAGAAATGTGAATTTGTCTAGCTATACTTGGTGTATTTGTGGTATGTGATTGGTGGAGGAGAACTTAAGATTGATCCCGCAAAGATGGAGGCCATCACTAAGTGGCCTACTCCTACAAATGTCAGTGAAGTTAGGAGCTTTTGGGGGGAAACACAATACGTTCAAAAGTTCACAACTTCCTTTTTGGTTGTGGTTGCACCCCTCCATGCCATGATAGCCAACATTAAGGGGGTCCATTGGGGCTAGAACCGATGGAAATCCTTTGGAGAGCTCAAGTGAAAGATCAGCAAGGCACCAGTTTTCACATTGCCTAATTTGCAAAAACCTTTCGATTTGGAGACATATGCAAGCGAGTATGCTATGGGAGCAATTTTGATGCAAGGAGCGAGGCCAATATGTTATCATTCTGAAATGTTCCATGGCAAAGTCCTAAACTACCCAACATATGATAAGGAACGTTATGCCTTAGTTCAAGCTGTTAAAAAGTGGAAGCATTATCTAATGGGAAAGGAAACCATCATTCACACTGGTCACCAACCATTGTAGTATTTGCAAGCCCATAGTAAGTTACAACAAACCAGACATTATAAGTGGATGGGATTCTTACAACAATTCCATCTAATCATCAAGTGTAAGAAGGGTTGTACAAACAAGTTGGCATATATGCTCTCAAGACCGCCTACAACCAAGATTACAACTTTGGGAACATAATATGAGGACTTTGAGGAGGTATTTCAACAACCGCAAGGCCAATATTATGTAGAAGAAGGTGATAGCAAGGTTGACTATCATCTATGTGATGAGTTACTCTACAAGCTAGACAAGCTTTATGTTCCTAAAGGAGAGAGATTGCAGCTTATTAGAGAGGCATACACCTCCCAAGTTATAGGGCACTTTGGTGTAGGGAAGACAGTTGCAAACTTACAGATATATGTTTATTGGCCTAGAATGCAAGAAGACGTAGCTCGATCTATCAAAGGATGCATACCTTGTTGTACAAGCAAGCCTAGTAATATGGAGCAAGGTCCATATCATCTCTTACATGTTCCTACGAGACCATGGGAGAGCATATCCATGGATTTTGTGGGTGGTCTTCCAACCGCTAGGAAGGGACATGACTATTTATTTGTGGTAGTTGACAAATTCAACAAGATGTGCATTCTTATGCCTTGTAAAAATGCCATCAAAGGACAAGATGCAACAAAAATGTTATTTGAATGGGTATGGGTCCACTTTGGGATACTGAGGAGCATCATCTCAAACATAGATACTAGATTTCTAAGTACATTTTGGAGTACACTGAAGGAACAAGGTTCCTTAATAATAGAATAGTCAGTACAAGTAACGTAAGAAAGCCATAAATGGCTTATAGTAAAGTAAAAGATGTAATGTATGATAGATGAGAATGGTTACATAGTTTTGGGGCTTTTATAGGCCTGTCATGTACCTTTTTGACAAAAGGTCATGACTATTGATATTTGTTTAATTAATAAATTAATATTAATATTTAATATTAATTTATTATTATTCTTGTTGTTACATTGCCTTCCCCTTAAGGGAAGCTTTGTCCTCAAAGCTGTATTGATAGCAATGTCTGATTTCCCTTGAATGGTCATCTCGAGATCCCTTTTTTTTTGTATTTGCGATACTTGATGAAATGAGACGATACAAATTACAAATTCCTAAGGAGAATTGTCACATCGTATCTGTTGTGGTCCATCCCAGATCTATTTTTATCGGAGCTCTGAGATCATTTGGTGGGATGGGTCATTTCAACTGTTGCTTAGTATGTCGATCTTTTCGCCTATCAACATAATTCTTCTGTGAGTGCTCGTTTTGACCCTGTCGTTGGTCAAAATGGCGATTATAACTGGGATGTTTGTAAGGCGTATGTGTTGTTTGTTTTTCTTTCTTTTGAGCTGCGGCGAGGAATTCCTTCACTTCCTCAACTTGATTTTTGGATGCATCTTCCTAGATTTGCGCTTCTTGGTTCTCCAGTAGATTTTTATGATTCTGAATCTTTTCGATTCTTTCATCTTGCGACTTTTTGTCAATTTCTAACTTCTTGATTTGAGTCTGTAGTTCTTGAATAAGATTATTTTGACACTGATTTTTTTCATGTTTTTCTAGTATTCTTCCTTCGAGGTCTTCACTGGAGTGTTCCCTCTTACTACTGTTTTTCAGTTTTTTAATCTTTGTAAGCAATGTTTTGTTATGATTTCGTGAACAGAAAATCTCTTTGGTATTGCTTGATAACACATTTTTAACTTTTGTTAGTTCCAACTTACGTGCCTTCTTACTGTCGTCATATTGCTGCTAGAGTTTTTCTTTTTGTTGTTGACGATGGCATAACTCTGTTTCTTGATTTTCTAGCCTTTCATGTATTTGCGCCAATTCATCTTCCTTGTCCATGACGACTTTGTTTAGACGACTATTTTCCTCTTCTAAGTCGACACTATTTCCATACGGAAATTCTTCGACTTTGTTTGGTTTTTTTATCTGGTCTTCAAGTTTTTGAATGATACTTTCCATACGTGATATTTTCTCGCCTTTATTTGCTAACCTTTCTATGAGTCTTCCTTTACTATCTTCCAAAAATTGAATATTCAATTATGAGTTAGTAATCTTTAGTGTCTGCTTGGCGTTTTCGAACACTAGACTATTATTGGTTGCCTTGCACTGTTCTAATTGAGCCGAAATCGCTCGTAACTGCGATTGTAACTCTGCTATCATCGTTGCCATGACTTTTGAATTCCAACTTTTGACTTGGTCTTCTTGTTTGATAGCGGCTTTCAGTTGCTTGACGATTCTTCTCGGTCTTCTTTTGATTTTTTCGGTGATAGAATTTTTTACTTCTTTGACAACTTTACTTCTTTGATTTTTTTGTCTTCCTTGACTGAAATTCTTGTCTTCTTTAACTTGACTTCTTCGACAATATATAATTTCCAACTTTTTCCGGTGGTAGAAGGTCTTGACTTTTCTGACAAGTCTTCTTCAATTATTGGTATTTTTTCTTTTTAATAATTATTATTTCAATAAAATAATTATTATCTTCTTGACCTTGGTATTTTCCCTTTTTTTTTCCAAAAAAAATTATTATTTAAATTAAATAATAATTATTATTTATAAAGGAGCTTTAGATCCTTCTTTTTGAACTAATAATAATAATAATTTATTATTACTTTATATCAAGGTATTGTTTGTATGTTAAATAAAAATATATAATAAAATATATTATTATAATTTTTTATTTTAAAAAAAAATTAATAAATATAATAATAAAAAGTTATTGTTATATATATATATTTCTTATTAATTTCTTTTTGGATTGACTTGTTGTAGGGCGTTGGTGGCTGCTAGCAGGGCGTGGGCAGTGGAGGATGGTCGGCGTCGATGTGGAGGCGGGAGCTGCTGGGGAGGGGGTCTGCGAACAAGTGCGGAGGTGAAGGAGCTGTGGAGGGGAGGGGAGGGGGTTTGCGAGCAGGCCGAGGCGGGGGCAGAGGCAGCCGGGATGGCTGGGATTTTGTTGGGGCTACGATGGGAAGGGAGGCAAGGGAGTCTGCATTGGAGGAGGGTGTGTGGAAGCCAGAGGGTGGAGAGCACGGATGGGATGCGAGCTGGAGGGCTGTGTGGGGAGCGGCTGTGTGGAGAGCAGCGCATAGGAGGAACGCGGGGAGGAGAGGATGCTGGGTGGACGTGGAGGGGGTCTGCGGAAGGATAGAGGGGAAGTGTGGAGCAGAAGTGGAGGGAGGAGGAGGCTCGGCGAAGGGGAAAGTGGCGTGGGGCGAGCAAGCTGGAGCGTGGAGATGGAGTATGGAGTATGGAGGAGCGGTGCTGTGCAGTGGAGGGAGCAATGTGAGCTTGCTGGCGTTGGAGTATGGATAAGGGAGCTCGTGGATGTGGTGTGAGCAGTGGATGGAGTGGAGAATGAAGAAACGTGAAGGCAGATGTGAAGTGAGCCACTATGAGGTCAAAGACTTTAATTTCAAGAGACTTGAAAATTTAATCTAGTCCAAGAAAGGGCTCTGATATAGTGAAGGAACAAGGTTCCTTAATAATAGAATAGTCAGTACAAGTAACGTAAGAAAGTCATAAATGACTTGTAGTAAAGTAAAAGATGTAATGTATAATAGATGATAATGGTTACATAGTTTTGGGGCTTTTATAGGCCTGTCATGTATATTTTCAACAAAAGGTCATGACTATTGATATTTGTTTAATTAATAAATTAATATTAATATTTACTATTAATTTATTATTATTTTGTTGTTACATACACTTTAGGAAAAGATGAACACTAAGTTGAAGAGATCTACAACATTCCATCCACAGACAGATTGAAAAACATAAGTAGTCAACATGACTTTGGTATAGCTTTTGAGGGGTTACAATTAGAAGCATGCAAATACTTGGGATGAAGATGTGATCTACATCCAACACTCTTATAGTGAAGCAATCCACACTTCCAATGGGAAGTCCCCTTTTGAAACTTGTTTTGGATACTTTCCACCTTCACCTCTAGATGTTGTTCCTGGACAATAATAAGGAGTGAGGGAACAAACCACATGGAACACATTAAAAGTTAAAAAATTCATTGATAAGATTAGGCAAATCCACCTACAAGTATGGGAGGCACTGAAGAATTCACGGGAGAAGTACAAGGCAAGACATGACCAACACAAGTTTGAGAAAACATTAAAGGTGGGGGACAAAGTATGGTTACACTTGATAAAGGACAGATTACATGGTCCTAGTACGAATATCAAAGCTCTGAGGTATGGCCCTTTCGAAGTATTGGAGAAGGTGGGAGAAAATTCCTATAGACTCAGTCTACCCATTACATGCGCATTTACTTAGTAGTGAATGTGGAAAATATGAAACTCTATGAACCTTCCCTAATGGATCAGAAACTTGAGCAGGTCTTACCTTCTGTAGAGGACTTAGTACCAGAGGCTCAAGCAGAGTTATCAGAAGACACAGTGTTGTAGATGAAGTCCATAGCTACTTGGTAGGGACAATATGAACTCTGGCAGCCGGCTAGTGGGGTTGAAAAGATAACTTCCAGGCAAGGCTAAATATTTTAAAGAGAAGGTAGAGGAAAAAAATTCTCACCTCATTTAGTAAATGCTTTTGGGGACTAAAAGCCTCCTGAAATGAAGAGGTGTGATCCAAAATGGATCAATATATAATTTGTCACCTACTTGGAGCTTTTGGGATCAAAATATTAGGTGAATTGGCTTGCAGGGCCCATTTTATGGGCATGTCTTATTTTGTAGATTTAGGGTCCATAACCTCTAGGGCTTGTTTGAGGGTCTAAACGATGTTTTTGGGGGTCAAAAGTTCATCGCCTAAGCATGGCCTATTACGTGATTCTACACTCCAAGACCTTTCCAATGGCCCAAAAATTACCTCAAACGAAGTCCATATGCAAAAGTTATGTCTCCTACAAGTTGACTTATCCATTTGACCACCACGGTACCGAGTGGATTCCATGTCAGCTCTCATTTCTCACACATGTGGAGTTAGTCACGTGTGGACCTTCAAGAACACTCTAGAAGGACAAAAACCATAACCCTAATCATGAGTAAGGGCATGCAAAAACCCTAAAATTAACCTTATACAACTATTGGGATATGTTAAATACCAGGTTGTCAGGAGAAGAAGGGGGTTCCATTCTTTTAATGTATTGTATTGTTCTATAATCGAGCAACAACATGAAAGTGGATGTTAAAGAATAACGAAGGAGATAGGAGATCATATAGTAGCCATTATGGTCGTAGAGTCATAGGTAACTCCATAGATTGTACCATTTCCTTTGTATTTGCAATTTGACATAAAGAGCAAGCCATAGTCCTCATTTGTGGTTGGTTTTTTCCCCAAAGTGGGTTTTCCTAGGGTATATCTTGTGTTATTGTGTGGATTGCGTATTTATTTGCTCTATATATTCTTGTTTTAGTTCCAGTTATTTGGCATTCGATAAAAATAAGCTAATAAAATAATAACTAAGTTGTAAGATCCGTTGTGACGAACTGTTCGAGTGGAATATCCATGACAGTTTACAGATCAACTACTTTTAATTTAAATACTTCCTGATTTTATTATACAATCCTTTAAAAAAAATTATCCAAGAAAACAAATCCTTTCAAATACTTTCAAATTAAATGCATCCAAGTTTCAACACACAACCTTTTAGAACAAGCTTACAGTGAAGCCTCCTTCCTCGAGACGGGCAATGATCCTTCTCCAATCATCACCTTTTGTTGGAATACAAAGAAATATTTCAAAATGCAATTGGTTCATAAACAATTCAATGTCAATATGCATATATAAATGAACATATTAATATATAATTTGATTCAATTTGAAAGTGTTACAAAGAGAAAAAACAATAATCACTATTTGAAATTATTATTGTTAATATAGTGAGGTCGGAATTTGAGATATTTGGTCGAACCTCAATAAAGAATCAATGGTGATTGCTCACATCTACATTTAGTGGATATGCAGATAAAGATAGAATCAAGCCCAATGTGGAATGGTTGAGGATGATAAAAGAAATTGGTTTGTCCTTTGGGGGAAAATTATCATTTTTGAGATGAAGCTTGTAAGTGGTGGGAGAGTTTTGACAAAGATACTAGATTATATTCAAAGTGAAAAAAGAATTTGAAAAACTCTTCTCAAATAAATGGATTAGGGATATCAAATTGGAGGAGATGCATAAATTTAAGGTGAATTCAAAGAAACAAAATAAGACATCAAGATGGAAGTTGTTGTGTTGTCTAAAATGCATTGTTAATGAGCCAATCATTAAGTAGGTTAAGAACTTGAGGCAAGGAAACCCTCCTTTTTGCACTTTCTCATCTTTCCTTGCCTTGAGTTCTCAACCCACTTAATGATTGGCTCATTAAGAGTGCATTTAGTAGGAGGGTGAAGAACTCAAGGCAAGGAAACTGAGCCTTGTATTTATTTTTTAAGGAGGGTACTATGTTATGACCCAAGGGGGAGCACATATGGAGTTAAATGTATATGACATGACCCCAAGGGGGGACATATATAGGGTTAAATGTATATGTATTGAAGTAAATGTATATGTAACAGGGTCATCGTAATAAAGGGTCCACATGTGCAATGAGTGAATAGGTATATATAAATTTCAAGTATTCATTGTTAAGAGGAACATGTGAATTAGATGTATGAATGTATTAGGGTATTTGGAAGAGGTTCTCCTATTCTTTAAGGGGTTATTCTATATACCATCTCTCTTATCTACCTTGGAGTCATGTTTTGCATTTACATTTGTTGTAAATGGTGTATACTCTAATTTATTACATTATCTCAACTATTTGGTTCATAAAATTTGGTATTAAAGCTTTTTGAAGGAGGCTACTATGTTATAACCCAAGGGGGGGCATATACGAGGTTAAATGTACATGCAAGGCTTTAAGGACAAAGCGTTTTGAAGGAGGGTACTATGTTATAAACCAAGGGGGGGCATATATGGGGTTAAATGTATGTGCAATGAAGTAAATGTATATGTAATAGGGTTGGCCTAATGAAGGGCCCACATGTGTAATGAATGATTAGGTATGTGGAGGTAATGTATTCATTGTTGAGAGGAACATGTGAATTGAATGCACGAATATATTGGGATATTGGAGGAGGTTCTCATATTCTTAAAAGAGTGTTTTATTCAACACAAGCACGCACAAATATCCATAAGCGTAGATAATCAAGATCAAATAATGCCATTAATTAATATTTCAATGAAAAATTCCTTAGGATATAAAAATAAATAACATATTCTTTTTCCAATAAAAAAAGTCGGCAACTTTATTAAAAAAAAATTTTGTTACGAAGCCATGCTCCTTCAGAAAATTCATTACATTTGGGGATTTGTCTCACCCAATAAAGGAGTTGCTAAGAAAAAGTGGGGAGTAAAACTCACCCAGCTTAAAACTGGAAATTACATGTGTCAATTTTGTTCATAAACATATATCCATTAGCATATTTCCTTAATGTTACAAAATTGGGGAGAAGTCTCACCCATTAGAAGGTGGGGAGTCAACTCACCCATCATGAATTGAAATTTACATAGTTTATCTATATCAATTATCCATCATCAGATTCCCTAAGAGAATGTTTGATTTTTAGAGTGTTACATGTAGTGGATACCCCTGGTGGAGGATTCTCCATTAAGGTCTGTGTGCTTTAGTATAATGAGCCCTTCCTAGAAGGAACACGCCTATTTTGCCAATGAGTCAACCACTACGTTGAATTCTCTATGAGTGTGTTGATATGTACATTTGTTGAAGCGACGTGTGTGCTTTCGGATCCTCAAGATCAAGTATTACTCCATTATATGATTTTCACAAATGTTAATCCCAGTGATCCATTCGACAACCAATTTGGAGTCAAAGAGGATATATAGAACTATATATTTTCCCTCCAGTTATATAAGAAGCGTTGTCTCGATACTTAACAACTCGACATAATTATTTCTATTATGCCCAACTCCTCTATGGTAAGTGATTGTCTGATCCTTAAGCATAAAGATCCCACAAGCACCACATGGACCTAGATTGCCTTGAGAGGCCCCATCGCATAAATAATTTAGGGATGATTGGTAAAAAATCAGAAGATATCTCACTTTGGTGTTTTTTTCCTTTATTTTGAGGCTATTGTCTATATCGTATTTGAATCTATAGAACGTTGCAGTCAGGTCACAGGTGTGCCACCTTGTTGTTGAAGATACGATTAATTGCGATTGATCCATATGATCCAGCTTAAGACGAGTGGGATGGAGAGCATCTCATGATGGAGGCATTATGTGTGCCAAGTTCCATGCATAAGACAAGGTGCCTTCCCATTATGGCAGGGAGAGAAACCCCATGGATTGAATAACACCCCATACTTCTTTTGTAAAGTGGCATTGAATCGGCAGGTGTGATATGGATTCTCCCCGAGACATACATAATAAGCAAATGCTAGGCCCGCTTTGTCCTCTTTTTTGCATATTTCCCCAGGTCATAATTTTTCCATTTAGTGTTAGCTAGAAAAAACCACTTTGATTTTGGTGGGGCATTGATTTTCTGGAGTGTGGACCACCACCACAATGAGGTCTTCCCGTTTTTTGAGGTTGCTAGATCCTTATAACCTAATCTGACATGATATGTGCCCGTTGCAAGGTATTTTGTCCATATAAGAGCGTCTTCCTCGTCAAAAATATATATGAATTCCCATCGAAGTCCATGTGTATACTTGTCCCATTGTACAACTTATGAACCTAAGGTGAGAAGAACTGTACCATCCTAAAACCCATGGATCATTTGTGCTTTCGTCATATAAATATGCTAAAAGCCAAATTGTCAAGTGCTTAAGGTTACTACAAATTCCATCAATGTGATCTCCTTAGGGGGAAGACCAAGGATTGGATCTACACCCAAAATGATTGATCACCCATTCCTTGGATCCCATGCTAAATCCTGACCTACAATGTGGTAATTCTTGATGATTTTTCTCCATACAAGGGATCCACTACCCGAGGGAGTGGGGTTTGATCAAATCCATGATAGAATAGAGTGAGGAGCAATGTACTTCTGATGTATGCATTGTTGCCACAGGCCTTTACGAGTGATCAAACGCCATAGGCTTTTTGTTGCAAGTGCTTGAGAAAATAAGTGAAGGTTTTCGATGCCCCCGCCTCCACATCCTTTTGGCTCGCAAAGAAGCTCCCATCGACATAGGGGAATGGTAGCTTATTTTTTGTTTCGGACAAGAGAACATCATAGTAGAGTTTCCTAATTTTGTTTTACACATCTTTTGGGATATAGACTAGTGACATCCAATATACCATAATGGTTGCAATTACACTCTTGATTAGGATTTTCGCCCAACCATTTACAACCATCTATGATACCAAAACCCAATCCTTTTGCTTATTTTTTCTATTAGCCATTGTTAGTCTTGGATCATGTAATAATTGACTTTGAGAAGAAACCCTAGATATTTGAAGCAAATGTCAAAAGGCTTCTCATGGAAAGGGAGGATTAAGAGGAGCAAAGGCTTTTAAGAGACAAGAACGTGAAAAAGGGTGATGACATATTTTTTATAATTGATCTTCATACCTATGGCAGAGGAAAATAACTTGTGGACTTTGTATAAACACTTTGCTTCCAATATAGATGCTTTCCTGAAAATGAGGATGTCATCCACAAATAGAATCCGAGAGACATGAAGGAAACCTACAATTTTTACCCCAATTAGATTGCCATTTCTCCTTTCAGAGTTTATGCACTTGCTGAGGGAATTTATTACTATAAGGAATAACAGAGGGGAATGCAGGCATCCATGGTGCAGGCCATGGGAGGGGATGAAGAAGGATGATGCAAAGCCATTAATTAGGATAACAAAGGATACACTCTTGAAGCAGTCTTCGATCCAATTTATGAAAACATGAGGAAACCCAACCTGTGTGAGGACTAATCAGAGATATAGCCAATTTACTTTGTCAACAACATTGGTTAGGTTGATTTTAAGCATAAAGGAAGGTCGAGACTACAATTTTATGGAGTGGAGGGTTTCTTGTGCCACCCTGATGGCTTCATAGATGTTTCGTTGATCTAAAAATATGAATTGCTCGAAAGTGATGTTGGGAGAGAGAATTGGCTTTATGCGACATGTTGTGACTTTTGTTATAAACTTGTAGTAGTAATTGCATAAGGAGATGGTTTAGTATTGGTTTAAACAAGAGGGAGAATCACATTTTGGAATTCTTGATATGAAAGTTAAATTGAAGGGGAGATGTATCGAACCTAAAGTTATGGATTCTTCAACGACCACTATCAAATATTTTGCCACAAGGTCCCATAAATGTAAAAAAAACTACGAGGTCCATCCATCTAGCCTTGGTGATTTACCTAGTTGGAGGGAGAGTAGAGCTTTGTGCACTTCATCTCTGGTGATTGGCTCTTGGATGTCCTCAAACTATTATTGAGATAGCCATCCATTAAAGAAGGATGCTATGGCCATGATATCCTGAATGGTTTCATAAGAGGGTTCTGTGAAGAGGCCTTTGTAGTGTTGTATGGTTGCCTTAGAGATGGTTGGGAATTCCTGATAGTCCTGCTCCTGTACATTTTAATATTCCAAATCATGTTGATAGCTCTCTTTCCATTTTATTGACGGGGAAAAAAGTTGTGTTGCTGTCCCCTCTAGA
The DNA here is from genome assembly GCA_027924585.1 of Larix kaempferi. Lineage (NCBI taxonomy): Eukaryota > Viridiplantae > Streptophyta > Pinopsida > Pinales > Pinaceae > Larix > Larix kaempferi. Next base: position 2,525,151 of record BSBM01000590.1, read on the forward strand.
GAGCCAAAAATCCCTGCTCTTCATTCTCCACTTTGCCTTAGTCCAGGCCAATAGCCTATCCTTTTATTCTTCCAAAGTGGCTATTTCCTGCAGGGTTTCTTTGTTTATCTGTGGATTGGTTAGGGAGGTTAATTTATCGTTTAGGGAAGATTCAAGATCAGAGAGGTCTTTGTTGTCGTTCTTGAAGGTCTTTATAGCCCAAGATTTTGTGAGGCTTTTATTTTCTAGAGATTGTGTTGGAAAGACATCACAGCTGGGGAATCGGGGGAGGCAAGGCAGAGAAACCAATTGTTGGAAACCAAAGATGTAAAGTCTTCATATTTGAGCCAATGCAGATTAAACTTGAATGGATATGGGGGCTTTGGCTTCTTGACAGAGAGTTATAGGGTGACTGGGAAATGATCAGAGTGCCCCACTTTTATGGTATCGAATTTGTATGCAGGTAAAGTAAGAAACAAGGACTCTTTAACCAAAAACCAGTTGAGGTACTTAACTATGTGCATGTTACCAGACCTCTTATTGGACCAAGTAGGGCCAATGTCCAAGCGTTCGACATAGACCATAAGGTGTTGATTAAAGAGGTGACCAAAAAAAGTAGAGAGGGGATTCAGGTGGGGTGAGGTGCCCCAAAATTCGTTGTTGTGCATGGTAAGGTTTAGATCTCCTTCCATGATGAGATTTTGGAGGGAGATGAGGGGAGAAGTAAAGAGGCCTTCCCACAAATTTTTTTGATTGTGAGAGGGAGCATATATATTGAGCAGATATAAAGAGTAGAGAAGGAAGGAAGAAAAACATAGGCAAGGATAAAGTGTGAGGAGCTTACCGAAGATTTCAAATTAAGAGATTGATCCCATCCTAGAGCCAAACTACCAGAGTTTCCATCGACATCCACAAAGATGAAGGTGTAATCGGGGAAGAGCTTCTTGAAAGTTTTACGAGAACTGACATCTAAGTACATGGTCTCTTTCATGAATAAGATGGAAGGTTTTACTTTGCCAATGAGTTGCTTCAGGGATCTTTGTTTCGAGGAAGACCCTATGCCTCTTGAGTTGTGTGAGAGAACAATCATTTGTTAACCCCTGCTTGGGATGCTTTGCTAAGGGCTTGTTGAATTGTTGACTGAGTACCTACAATTACCGCTTGCTTTGTAGTGTTGATGGCATGGTTGAGATGTGATATTCTCCTTATAGTGGTCAGGGCGACGTTTGGCTGTGTCATACTTAAATCTTTGGATTGATTTTCTAGCTTAGAGTGGGACATGGTTTGATACCGACGCCCAATGAAAGAGGAGGAGATGTCACTCGTAGAAGGGTCATTCTTATGGCTTGATTGGGGGACAAATTCATCAGAGTCTGAGGGGGTGGTATTGGGAGAGTTGGTGGACGAGGATGCTGAGGAGACACGAGGGGAGCTTACCTTCTCTTTTACAAGGGGACAAGCGTTTGAGGGGGACCCTAGAACGTGCGGATGGGTTAGAATCCTGTCCTCCAGATAGTTAAGCTGAGCTAATAGTTGTGTGTTAATCGTTGCCACCTCTTCGTCATTTTTTATGCGTGTCTTCTTTAGCCCTTCTATCTCCTCTTTGGCATATTGTAATTTCCTCTTCCCTTTTTGGTCCAGCTCGAGGGACTTGACACCAAAATCAGAAGGACCCATCACTGACTATGTGCCACCAATTTCGTTCGTGGCTTTCGAGAAAGGGAAACTGATCTATAGGTGGCCACATGATTTGCAATTATTGTAGCAAAATGGGACGTTCTTGTAAGCCAACGGTTGCATATAGTGATTTTCATCGACTTCTAACATGATAACATCTAAGATACCTTGGGATATGTCCATCTCTACACATATCGAAGTCACCGATGGGGTATGGCCAACCCCCTTAAAATTTCCCAAGGTATCTCCGATTATTTTGAAGATGGGGTTGGCCCATAATTCTAATGGGAGACAAGGCATTTTTACCCATAAGGTAAGCACATGAACTCTTTCTCTTATAGGGTCGAAGCCCGTGTGCCAACGAGACAAGGTAAGTGCACTTCTCCCCCAGAATCATGAGCCCTCCATGGTAATTTTTTGATGATCTTCTGCATTGTTGAAAACAAAAGTGATATATCCTCGTGCGCCTATGTGGGTGAGGGGTGAGTACTGAGGATTTTCTCTCATGTGCAGCATGTGCACTGCCTAAGACCTTCTTATGTGAATTGGCTTGGGTGGGACCTTTCAATTAGGGCACATTCATTGTGTAAAGCCGCAGTTTCTTTGAAAAGAACAGGGTTAATTACTACCTTCATAGGATCTGAGGATTTCTTGATACACCTGGGTTTGCATTGACATTGTAATTTCCGTGGAACAGGGATTTGGGGGTCTAGGGAGGGGGGAGGAACATGTGGATAGAGAGCGTTGAGGGGTGAGGCATTGATTGGAGGAAGAAATGGAGATGTGGAGGGAAGGACACATCGGATTGGGGATAATGAGTCAGGGAGGAAAATGGACCTGGGGCGATGATTAGCCATGGTGGTCGAAAATACACGAGAATGAGAGGGTGAGGAACCCATGATGGGTTTGCTTCTAATTGCATTATTTTGAGGAGATGTGTCTGATCGTGAAGCAAGCAAAGCAGAAAAAATTGTTACAAGGAGGGAGACCTTAGAAAGCCTAAGTCAACATGAGAGCGCCTTTGTTTCTTGGAGCTCCATCAATCTCAAAAAAGGCTTCAATATCAAATAAATAACATATTTATTCACACATTTATTATTATTATTATTTTGTATTAAATTGTACAAGTTTAAATCTCGAGGGAGGTAGGGTATGTACACCTCTATAAGTTAAGTACTCATCAAGAACTTAACACATCATTTGCAAGAATTGATCCTAGTTGGAGAAGATAACCCGTATTCTCTTAATCGTTTGAGCTAAATGCAATTAACTTGTAAAATGCTCTACTTACACAACCCTCGTCTTTAAAATTGAATATGCAAAAACATAATACATTAAAATAATTGAATGAAATAAGTGATCTTACAAAAAATCAACTCATGTGACACTTGCCCTTGTTAACTATGTCAAGAAAGCATCATGTGTCATTTCAATCTTTGTTCATAATACATTGATAAAAAAACATCATATGCCATTTCGATCTTTGTTCATAATGTATTTATAAATTATGATTTAATTAAAAAATCATCTTTATTAGTTTTTCTTTATTTGCATGAACAACTAATGTTAGAATTGGTCCTAGAGTAAGAGCTAAAACTCCTTCTAGTTAAGAGCTTGTCATCTATGGATGTAAGAAAACAAGTAATGGCCCAAGACCCAGAGGCATATAGCAAAAGTGGAAGTTCGCCCCATTACAGATTAACGGATTATTTAAGATGACATAGTTTTATTTGAATAATAGTGGGATAGGAATCAATGATTACTATCCTCATGTTTAACAATTAAGTTACGATAACTTTTGCTATTTACAAAAGAACAACTGGTGATAAAAAACATAAAAATGTTATATCAAAAAATTAAATAATTTTTAACAAACTTTTTAACGTTTTAATAAAGATTTAAGAAGAAAAACTATAAAGACAAGGCCCTCGACATGAAACATATAGATTTAAAAGGATTTATGTAAAATAATAACAAACCCAAAGAAAAAAAACTACCCAATCCCACTATCCAAAAAAAATTGGAGTAATTAAATCATGTAATAAATAGAGTTTATTTCAAAACACAATTCAAAAAAAAAATCCAGTAGAAATTTAAAAAACTATATTATAAACAAAGTTCCATATATAATGGAATGGTACCCATAAAGTTTTTGTCAAATTATAATATAATCAAAATTTTAAAAATTATTTTTTTCCGTAAACCTTAAACGCATCAAATAATTATTACGTATTTACGCAATTTCCTCCCCTCTCCGAAAAAAAAAATCTAAGCTTGATGTTATAAAGCATCGACGATCCTATCGAAGAAAATAGAATTCAGTTTTACTCGAGGAATTTAAATTCAACTAATTGTTTGACCGTACACCTCATTCGGGAAAATTGGGCGGAGGGAACTTTTTCGCGCCATTTTCTTTAAATCTAAAGACAGCTACAAACAACTCGACATCTTTTGATCTCAGAGCCTGCTGCGGCCATTTCGCAGTGTGGCTCCTTAAACCCTCCCTGGGGTTTTATCTTTCTCCCCAGCCATATCTATAGCCATGGCACAAGAAAGCAAATGCGATCTGCAAACCCCACTGCAAGACAAAAAAAATAAGAAGCACACTGGATTTAAGTCATCATCCGCTAAGAAATCCTCTACCAGGCCTCCCCGCACGCCCGAGGTCACTCAGGCATCTCGTCACGTATCTAAACGCCTCACATTTACACAAGAAGGAGGAGAAGGAGAAGAGACCGTCTTCACGCCAGCAAAGCATTCAACTCGAAAGCGGCTCAGGAGCCATGAAAATGACGAAAATAACCACCTCGCAGAGCCTCGAAAAAAACCCAATAAAGGTCTTGAAATCGCCAATGGCAGCGAGTCCGTCAGAAGATCCTCTCGCCTGCAGAAGGCCGAAGAAGAAGAAGAAGAAGAAGTCCAGGCTCCTCCTTCGCCCCCTCGGACAGAACCCAAGAGGAGATCTTTAAGCTCGAAAAAATCTGCAAGAAAACAGCCCCAGTCCTGCACTAAAACCCTCGGCAAAAATCCTACATCAAAGCCCAGTACGAAGCCTCGGAAACACAAGTGCGTTGCTCAGCAGAGTCGAGCGCCTGCCCAGAAGATCAATGGCAAGAAGAAACAGAAGAAGCCGAAGTTTTTCACCAAGGTGGTATTTGACGAGGTTGAGTTTAGGGTTGGGGATTGCGTTTATGTGAGGCGAGTGGAATCGAGCTCCGATTCTGATGATACGGAGTTCGACGAGTGCCATATCTGTGGGAAGACTGGAAAGGCGGTTATGGTGGAGTGTGACGAGTGCTTGGGAGGGTTTCATTTATCATGCTTGAAGCCTCCATTGAAGTCGGTTCCTAAGGACAAGTGGGTGTGCTTGTTCTGTGACGGAGATAAAGAAGGGGAAAAAGTCCAAAGGCCTCAGCGCAGGCAGAGGAAGAAGGTGCGGAAAACTGCAAGAGAAAGGCTTCTTTCATCTGACATGTGGGCTGCTCGGATAGAGAGGTAAGGGCTTAGATTTTAGGGGATTGGAGTTCAGTGGGCAGCATTTTGTGTACAGGGCATGAAAGTTTCTTAAACTTTTTGCAGGTTGTGGAAAGAGCCAGATGGGTCTTACTGGTTTACAGGACGCTGGTTTGTTATTCCTGAAGAGACATCTATTGGAAGACAACCCCATAATCTGAAAAGGGAGCTCTTTCAGACCAATCATGCTGATGCCAATCAGGTATGTTGTCTGTAGCTCAAATGGTTCTGCATCAGACAGGTGTACTTTGGACTTGAATGACAAAATTCACATCATGTTATTACAAACAGTTGATTTGCACTCCAAATTCTTTAAAATAGAAGTTTCTAGGCTTAGTTCTGTTCAGTTAAATTCTACTCATGTCTTTATATGTCTTTGCAATATCTTGTCATCCATTCTGCCAAAGTTGAATGAGAATACTTAGGTGCAACAACTTACAATGAAAATTTTGGGCATAGGTTTGCATCGGATTACAAAGCTTTCCTTTATATACTTATAGGTAAACACGTTCAGTGGCACCGTGTTCAATGCCAATTCCAAAATCCAATGATCTCTTGCAAACTTGAGCAAAGCTTTACAGTCGCACCGTGTTCAATGCCAGTTCCGAAACCCAATGATCTCTTGCCAACTTGAGCAAAGCTTTACATAGAGTCACATTGTGGCCATTAATAAAAATAATGATTTGTGGTGAACAGAGAGCTCCATGGTAGTTGTTGTTGAGGCAAAGGCCAATAAGACCACATCATCAACAAAGAGTAGGATGAATATCAAGACCTAATGGAGCAGGCACCCATCATCATCTTGGATATGATCATGTAGAAAGGATTCCAACTCATCTTAGTAGATCCCAAATAAAGTGGGGGACAAGGGCGCCCTCGTTTGACACCAATGATACTCTTGACAAAATCAAACACCTTTTGGGCAATACAAAGAAGACCAAGAATCTACTCATGTAGATGCATGATGGTAGTCAACAATGTCTTGGCAATGCTGATGTCTTTGAGTTGATGGAAAAGGGCCTAGTAGGGAACATAATCAAAGGCTTTTCAAAAGTCTACAAAGCAACAATAGAATTTCAAAGAGCGATATTGTGGCTCCTTAATGATGGGATGAAGTGTAAGAATGTGGTCAATGGTTTGATTTGTGCGTCAAGATTCAGCTTGCCCCTTAGCTCTAAGGTTTCTACTTTCCAATTCTCTAGAAAGCTTCATATGGAGTACCATAGCATAAAGATTTGAGAAAGTGGCCCATCATGATCGTTTTGTGGTTGTTTGGATATGTGTTGAGGCTTTATTTGTGGATTGGGTGAATAGTGTGACATGACCATGTTTATGGAAAACTAGTTCATACAACATGGTTGAACATATCAGACAAGTGACTATCCAAATTGTGAAGACCATGCTTGAAGAACTTTACTTGAAATCCCTCCTTAACAACAACTTTGTTGGTATTCATCACCCAAACAACTTATGGGATATCTTGATGAGAGAATAAGTAACAAGAGAGGAGGAAGGTAACTTGAATCATGGGTTGTCCAAGGACATCATAAACAATGGAGATTTGGGAGAATATGGAACTAGGGTCAAGATTAGGTAGGAGGGGGAGTGGTGGGGAAAAATGGTGCGCGAGAACCTTTTGGGAGAATGGATGAGGAAAGTGTACAATTCACATCTCCTTTGTGTGTTGAAGATGTTTTTCTTGTGGTGGAAGAGGAAACCATAGGAGGTTTTCAGGTGGCTATAGAAGGGCTAGTTAGGAGAGAGTGCTGTTGTTGTGGAGACAAACATGAAGAGCTTTGGTGTGGGCATTGAAGTCCCCAAAAGGATTATCTCCACCATTGTTAAATAATGAATAATATTAGCATATAAATTCAGATAGGGGTCCCTGTTTGAGTCATTTTGAATAACAAATTGATATGATGTTGGGGGGAAATAACATATTGCTATGTAGATGTCTTTAGTGAAAACTTTTAGGCCCTAAGTGATTGTTGTCCTATGTTTCTCTTGATTAAGTAAATCGGATTTGAACTTATTAAACAATAGGAATGTAAAGTTTTGAACACAACAATCACACATATAGCCTAAAATGAATAGCGGAAGCATAAACACGATATACAAGAATTTTGTCTTTCAAGTCAACTTATCATTTAATAATCAAAACTTAGAAGGACACCTCAACTTGAGGTTTACAACCTATTGAAAAGAAATAATATGCCTCACAAAAATTTGAGAAATTGTTGTACATTGTACAATACTATCCTAGCAGTATTCTACGGTTCTACCTCGTTGGATGATTCTCTTCTTGTTATCCGTGTTCTCTCCTCCTTGCCTTCCTCACAACTTGTGTGTTCTTCACACAATTTCTTTGGTGTGTTCTCTACTCTCAACTTCTCCTCCCATCTTGTCCTATTTATGCTTTTGAGAGAGATAACTAATCTCCTCAATTCTAGCAATCAACTTTCTTTATTCTAGCAACCAACTCCTTGATTCTAGTAACCAACTTCCTTGGTTTTAGCAACCAATCTCAACTAATCTCCTTAATCTTAGCAACCACCTTATCTCAACAATGAGGTGTATGGATAAGATTATATCAAATCTAACTCACTAATATTCTATAATCTCTAGAATATTTCATTTAGATTTCTAAGACTAAGAGGTCAAAGAAAATTAAACTTTCACTTCTATTTATTAAATGAAATTACAAGATGATATTATTTCCCACTTTTACTAACTGGTCACTATGAAGTTATCTTGAACTACTTGCACGTTCACACTTAACCTGTGCAAGAAGTTCTTGCTCGAGCTACATTTCTCAACATTTAGGGAGAGGAGCTATGCTCTAACTTAGAGCCACATGAACTTGGCAAACTCATAAGAGGCTACCATAGAGACCTTGCTTCAAGGGAGACCCTACTCAAACAAGCCATCTCACTTGAATCTCTAAGACCTCTTGAGAACCTACTCTCTTGCTTGGATACTCAAAACCAATGATAACCTACAAGGCTACAATGTATGGGAGTGTCTAGATAGAATTTGAATGTGTTTTACTGATGAAGAGGATATTTCGCAAATCAAGAGCATTGCAAATTATGCTCAATGTTGAGCAAAATAATCCATTGCCATTTGAACAATCCATTGGGATATTGGAGTCTTGTCGCCTCTCCTATCGAGATCGTCATTTAGAGAACTCGGGTCAAGATTCTCACCTAGTGAGGAAGGAGTCTTGAATGATAGCCTTGAGATTTTTGATGATTGCCCATTTCTTTGCTTGTCGTGTTGCTCTAACTTGTTCCTTGGAGTGTTTGAGCTTCACAACCTATAATGTGGTGAGATTTTTGTTTATGTAGATCCCAATGGAGAGGGAGAAAGATTTTGCTTAGCTTGAAGGGCTTGAAATTGATCACCCACATACTTGAAATAGAGAAAAAGGGTTGAATCAAATCTTAACTAGGCCCTTTTAAGAGCCCAAGTTGGGAGATCAAGGGTATCTCAAAGAAACATGGCCCTAACCTCCATGGTATCCAAAAATGGATGAGGTAGGGGGAATCCCCACACCCTGAGGTTTGGCTCTCGAGCCTACTTGTTGTGCTCCTCAATGAGATTGGCCTCTCTACTTCCTCAACAACAGTTGGAGGGGGGTTAGGTTTTGTCTCTTTCTTGAACAACATGTGCCCATGTATTGATGAGTGGCTTGTTGGGATTGAGTCTCCTTGTGTTGGTTTTTAAGGTAGAGAATTTCAATGTGCAATGCATTATTTAGAGGGTGAAGGGATTCTTGCACTTTTGCTGCAATCAACAATTTTGTGAGGGATAAATTCTTCGATTCCACCTTGGAGATTTTGTTGAGAGAATGAGCATTTTCTTCTTTACTTGTTCCAACAATCTAGCAAAACTACAAATCTAGGTAGCTAAGTACACCATGTTGAAATTCAAGTTGTGTTGTTGATCTATTGGTCTTTTGTGTTTCTGGTTTAAGATTTGTGCCCTTGTTTGGTTGTTTTAGTGTGATTGCCTTCGTGAATTTATCAGAAGTCAAGTTTAAGGAAGGACTTGTGGTCGGGAGGGGGTTAGGCGGGATATAAAGCATGGGCGTGATAATTAGGGGTTGATGGAAGATTGTGGGGGAGAAGGGTGGGATTGAAGGCATAAGGTAGGGTTCTGGGATAGGGGATGACAACATAGAGAGATAAAAGAGAGGGGTCACGAGTGAGGAAGGGAAGCCACATGACATGGATGAGAGTGTGCAAGTGGAAGGTGCCATAGGCAATAGAAGGGCCATGCAATTCATGGGTTAGAGAGAGGAAGGTTGTGGGTTGAGTAGGAGTTGGACTATCGTGGTGCGAGATATGGAGGTTGTAGGGTTGACCATGAACCTAGGCGAGTCGACATGTCTATTTGTTTGTTTAAGACAATGGTTTCAGGTTTGAGTCGATGTGATAAACCTCTAAGGAGATGAACATGTTCAAGTGCGTTTATAGTTTAGGTGGATAGGAAGGTGTACATGTTTTTAGGTAAGAAATTACCATTGTATGAATTATTATATGCAAGTTGTTTTATCTCATTTGTAAGTCTCTAGGGTTTATTACAACAAAGTTAAGGAATTGGCATAAAAGTTGAGAAAGAAGACAACAAAACATGGTGATTGTACTTCTATGCTAGGTTGTGAGAGTGACACTATAGTATATCGACATTTTTTGTAGTAAAATACTTCAAGATCAATGGTTTTTTGAACCAAAGGTAGGCCTTGTCCATTTCTTGAAAAATACAATGATAAGAAAAACCACGAGATAAAAATTCAAATTACCATTCATCAACTTAGGGTTATGGTTTTGATATTGATTTATAAGCTTTTGGGCTTTATTTCCAAGTTTGAGGCTCAATTTGTTTATGTATGTAGCATTGGACAGGTACTTCCACATCGGTTTGTGTCTAACACATGGGATTTGTCCTTAATACCTCTTATATTTAGGAGATTCACTTTAATTAAGAGAACTATTAAAGTGATTGCCCTTTTAAGTCAAATGCCTAAGTATTTGACATTAGCGAGTTAATTAAATCCTAGCCATCATATCATAAAAGTGAAGGTGAGATCTAATCTCAGCCATCAATCACTTTGGAGATCTAGGGTTTTGGATTTAGGGTGAACTCAAGGTTATAAAAGGCCTAAGTGAGAGGAGGAGACGTACACAGAATGAGTGAGTGAGATCTCATTGAGTGGGTGGTGAAGGACTTCCATCTATGTGTGGAGGGGCAGGGGCCGAGGAAAGGAGCAAAGGGGTAGCAAGGGAGATAGCAATCAACCAACAAGATTGAAGGATTGATCTTCAGGTTTGTAAGGCTAGGCTATTTGTTGATTTGTATTATTACTTTGTGGGACATTATCCCAAGATAGGAGCCATGGATTTTATTTTTAATAAAATCATCGTTTGTTGTTTTTCTCGCATGGGTTTTCTAGGGTAAATATTGTGTTAAATGTGTGATTGATTTTTTGTTTTGTTCCGTTGCGCGATTGGTTAAGAACATTAGTGTGTTTTTGTTTATAATTAGCAGTGATTATTGAGAACATGGATCAGATTTGTCGTTCAGAATTTAACACAATGTAGGGTTAGGGTTTCATAGGATTCCTTTAGGGTTATTTATTTGTTTTTTCCATGTCAAAAAATCTCTTTTTTTGGCTGGAAACTTGCCCTGTAGTTGCTAAAATGTTTCAGAAAATCAAGAAACAACTGGAAACAACTTGGATACTTTTTGGTCTTTTGGATATGACTTGGAAATGCTTAGTTTTTTGGATCTTCAAAATGGAAAGATTTCAATGTCTTTTTCAAGTATAATCCCCTTTGTTTTAGTTTTTGAAACAGGGAACAACATATCCCCCATTTTGTAGATGTTTTTTAGTAACTTGTTTACATGTTGTCAAGTGGCCCATGATGGATTTAAAATCATTAATGTAGGCACTCATATTCTTACCTTATTTCATCTTCGTTTGGAAGAATTTTCTTCATGCTTGAAGGTTTGTGTCTAGATCATTTGCCTTGTAAGTATTTTTTTAACTTATCCCAAGCATCTTTTAAAGAATTTTATGAACTCACCAAGGCAATAATGTTGTCATATGCATGGTCAATAACTACATGCTTATGCATTTCCTTATGCTTATGCATTTTATGAAATTATTTGGTTGTTGGGATGAAGTTGTCATATTTGCTCCAACTCTTATTGATATAGCATTTGGCTTGCAATCTTTTATTTTGAATGAGTGTATGGTGCCATGAGCATATTTCCTTCATGTTGTGACATGAAAATGCAAACGCTAGTTTGCTAAACATTAATGCTAAGGAACAATGTAATGATTCATGATTTGTCATCTCGAATGCCTTGTCTATTTCAACTTTCAACTAAACTATTAAGGGAAAATTGCTCCTTGTCATAATGAGATCATTCATATATATGGCCATAATTATGATATCTATATTTTTTCCTAGAAAAACTTGGTGGGATCTCGCTCCTCGTAATCTTTGGATGGAAGGTGGTTGGATTGCCAACCACAATAGCCACTGGTAACCTAGCAAGACTCAATCGTACTTGAGCCTCAGTTGAACTAGAATCAAAGACCTCTAGGCAAACTTCACCTTGAAACAATTTATTTGAATTGAATTGACTACATGCATAAGGGAAACCCTATTTTTTGGAACTTGCTACATGCATAAATGACTACAAGCCCTCCCATATAAAAAGACATACATAATGGTCATAGGTTTGTTTCCCAATCATATTCTCATGACTTTGGCTGTGACCCTTACTAGATTGTTGTTAGGGTACAAGGAATGAGAGAGCTAGAGATGTAGATGATTGGTCTATTGCTTAAAGAAGAAGAAACTATATACCAAACCCTGAGTTACTAGAAGAAGATGAGGACTATGATATCTCAAGTGGTGACTATGAAGAGGCTCTAGAGGATCAAGGATCAATTGTTGAAGATGATGCTGGTTGACAAGGGAAATATGCTTAGTCTATTTTTGAAATTCCTCTAGGATTTCCAAGCAATGCTACCACTACATATGTAGCCAAATTATTATATGGTATAGTCACTATTGTAAGCTTTTCCTTCTTTAAGTCTTTATGTAGTTTAATGTCATCACATGTTGGCCCAATTTCTAAAATTGGTCTTGTTGAAAGTGTTCATGTATTACCCACCATACCAACTATTGAGAGTGTTATTGTTGAGAGTTTATCTACAATATCTACTTTCCTTGCTTATAAAACTATTGACACTAATAGTCTATGATATGTTTATAATCCTTTTGATACGTGTTTGCAATAGACTATCCTAGGGAAAAAATAAGGTAAAATTTGGCACTAGTGAAGGTAACCCATCTACAAATACCACTCCCACTCCTACAATTGAAAATAATGTTGATTTTAAACTACCATAAGCTGAAATTGTTGAAATATTTGATATTGAAGAACATGGAAAATAAGTTGTAGAACGGATGATTGAGTTTGAGAAGAGAGGTTAAAAAATATCAATAATCATTGTACTACAACACAAAATTGGCATTAAGAACATTCATGACATCAAATATGATATTGCTAGTAAGATAATTACAATTAGAACTATGTAGATTGAAAATCTCAAGAAAAAAAGAAAGTCGTGAGTGATTGCCATTGGCACTTAATAGGTTAACATTGATTTGTTTGAAATGAAGGCTTTTGCTAATAGGGTTCTTGGTTTGTTCTCCAACTTAGTAGCCATGGATAAAGTGATTAACACTCCCTATGGAGTATGAAACATGTGATTACCAAGAATTTGAAAGAGAGACAAAATTTTCTCTTGAGAGCTAGGGAATTGGTAGATAAGATAAGATAAGATAATTTTATTATTGTCCAACAAATGACCACAAAAGTAGGTGAATGGTATTGTGTGGTACAATGCCATCCATACAAAGTGGGAGTGCTAAGGCTGCTCCTAGGATCCTATAAAAAGCAAGAGTATGATTTTAAGCTCAAAACTAAAAAGAACTAACTCCAAAGGTGGAGAGTTGATCCAAAAGAGAAATATACAAAGAGAGTGGATCTAGAATATGCCATACAAAAGTGTTAAATCTATCATGGTGCACTAGGAGCATCACTCCAAACATTCAAGGTTGAATGTAGGAATCTCAACATACTACTTTTTCTGGAGGAAGAGTTGGAAGAGGAGCTACAATGGGTAATGCGTCGTTGCTTGGATCGGCGGCTTGCTGTTGTGGCTTGGATGGAATGATTTGGTTGTTGGGATGGGGCCAAGATTAACCATGTCGTTGGTGTTTGGTGGAAGTGGAGATGGTCCTATGTGTCCTAACTGATCTCCATGAATGAGGACTAGAAAGAAGATAATAAGTTTGTGACAAAATACCTTCCTCCCTATTTGCATCATGTTGGGAAAGCCCATGTAAGATTGGAAGAATTAGAAAAGAATAGATTTTAATTGTAGGACAAAATCAACTATATTGCTCACTTAGGTGGACCACTAGTGTTTATGGAAGGATCATTAATCTCCAAGAATGCATATATGGATGGCCTAGGGAAAGATCCCAACCCTAACCCATCGGGTTATTCAAGACATCTATACTTATGAACTTGATGTATACATTAGGATCTTGAGCACTTTTATTGAACCTTGATGGATTTAAAATGTGTTGTGTCAAAACTTTAGTTTAAAATCACACAATTCTTAACAAATCATGGTAAGGCAATAAAAATGAACCACCATAATAATGCATAAAACATAGAAAGAAGATGTACAAATCCAACTTAACATCACATAACTATTATCATTGTTAAATTTTAGACCATGGTACACATATTTATCTCTCAAAAACCTCAATCACAACAATGAAATTAGAAACCTCAATCAAAATAACAATCTTTGAATACGTTAATTTACAAACACATATTGTTGCAAATTACAAACAACGTGCACATAATATAGAATCCTCAATATTGCACATATATTTTATTTATTGAAGGAAGAAAAAATATATTGCAATGGCTCAAAACTAAAACTTACCAATCAACACAATGGTGTGCCCTAGGTCTCCTCTATAGAATGAGGAAGATAGGGGAAGTACAATGCATCTAGTCAACTAGTTGTGTGCCATAGGTCATAACATTAAAACTCTAACCCTAAACTGTTAGAGTAGTGTGCCCTCATGCATGGAAATTATTGCTAAGGATAGTGCAACCCACTAAAGATGACAAAGTCAATGCATGCATACATGAAACACTTGGATTAAAGATCAACCAGTACATGATTTCCTTTTAATTTGTGCCCCTCCTAGAATAGGGAAATTGCTCATGCAAGTGCCCTCTTTTAAATATGGTAACAACATCTAATTTGGAATCTAACAAATGGTTGCATGTGCATGCATGTCTCTCTACTAGATTGTTCTTTGTAATAAACTTTTGTGCTCTTATTGAAACTTGTCATCACTATTACAAGGAAGGGTTGAATGTGCCATGAAACTTGTTGTGAAAGTCAATTGTGCCTAGAAGAGGAAGAAATAACAATTGATGAAAATTTGACACTCCTTTCAAGGAAGGTGTACTCCATCAAGTCAAGTCTTTACCTTGACATCTCAAACTTTCTCTTTGCTAGGGGCTTAGTAAAAATCTATGCAGCCTTTGAACATGCACTAGGACCATTGCACCCTTTTGAACTTTGTCCTCGAGGAAATGATACTAGATATCTATGTGCTTGGAGTGGTGGTGAAACACTTTATTCGTAGAGAGTTTGATATGATTTTGGTTGTCATAGTATGCCATAGTAGAGGCCCCAACAATTGATTAGTGAACTCTATAATCAACTTGCAAAGCCAAAGAACTTCACAACTAGTAGAATTGGTTGTCATGTACTTTGCCTTTGTTGAACTTGTTGCTTGTTTCTTGCTAAGACAACATATCATACTTCAACCCAAATTGAACTAGAACAATGAAGTATTTTGATTTCCACTTGCATCTCTAGCCTTGTCACAATCCGCAAAACCATGCAACATCAATTCACCATCTCCTAGATACATTAGATAATGATGAATTGTGCCCTTCAAGTATCATTGCAAATGCTTTGCAGTAACCCAATGAATTTGTTGTGGCTCAAGTTGCTCAACCATATATTGTCTGAAAGTGTTATTGCAAAACAAATATCAGGTTTGGTTTCACCAAATACATAAGGGAACCTATCAATTGCTTTTACATAGATGGATATACCAACTTTGAACTTGGATATGCTAATAACTTCAGATTTGATATCATATGAGTAGCCATGGGCTTTGAACCTAACCCTATTTGAGGAAGACCTTCCCTAGACTTTGCTAAACCTTAAGACCTAAAAAATAGTGCATAAGTTGAGGCCAAGTCAAACTTGTGTGCCAACTTTGTCTTGCACCATGCTTTGAGCTTCTCTTAATTACTTTCAAGTATAAGATAATCTACATACATGGCTAAAATCAGTATATTAGATCTATCAAATAAATAATATTGGGATTTGTGACAATTTTAGTGAAGCCCAAACCCAATAGGTAATCATCATGTTATATTTTTGGGTTACTTTGAAATTGTTTACACCATGTTTGGTGGTGCTTCATGAGATTTGTGGCACATTTGGTGGTGTATGTTTAGCCCCTGGATGGTTTGAGATGGATTGTAGCATAAGAGATGGTCTGTGAAGGAAATGCATAGTTGAGATAACTTGCTCATTGAATGCTTGACTGCAATATGATATTGGCTCATTTTTCTTCCCTTAGACATTGGAGATCTCTTGCTTGGGAGGTGGATGCCCTTCCTCGTGGCCATAATGGAGGATTCCCTTGGTGGAAGAATTCCCTATATGGGATATGGAATATTTTGCATCTTGGAAGAGGGTTTGGACCCCTAGCCAACACATGTATACTTAGTTGTTTACTTGGAGGCCTAGAGTTGAAATGGGGATGCCTGGGTTGCAACAATGGTTCTTGTGGGTGATTGGGCCCCAGAGATGGGCACATGGCTTATGATGAGGTTGGAGTCCATGGAGCATGGAGGAGGAGAGTTAGACCTTGCTTAAGGAGTGCCTTGGCCTTTGGAGGCTTTATTGTGTATGACATCACCTAGGAGCACAACATGTGTTCACTTGGAGTGGTGCACCTCACTTTTGTGTGGCTTACTTGTGTATTGGTAGGTCTGCTTGTAGGGCTAGGCCAACATGTGTTATATTGTTGGACTCCCTTATCTCTATAATTAGAGGAAGTAGAGAGTGCTTTCAAATAACAAACTTCACATCATCTTTGTATCTTTTTAGCTCTTGTTCTCTAGGGGTGATGCACCAGGGTTCATGAGGAAACCTTGGTGGAGCATGTGAAGAAGAAGACATTTTTCTCTTTCTTGGATTTCTTCTTTGTACATTTGATCTTGCTCTTGAATGCACTAGGATTCTTGGAGGCATCTTGAACATTGGGGTTAGGGTTTATCCCTTGGAGGATTGAGATTAGGGTTTGGTGAAACCCTAGGATGTATTTTGGAAGAAAAGGAAGTCTTACTAGGGTGATCTTAGCTTGTGGAGTTAATTGGTGGAACTGGGGTTTTCATTGTTTCTCTAATTTGAGGTTGGAGAGCTTGTAGGGTGTATGCTAGCTCATCTTGAGCTTGGGTATGTGCTTGGATTTCATCATTGAGTTATATGTATTAGGTTTTCAGCTGTCCACATCTTGTCTATATTGCAGATTTGGTTTCAGCATTTTGTCTTCTTGGGATGGTTATTTCTAGCACTTATTTGTCTTGCTGATTTGACACACATTAGAAGGAAATTGTTAAGGGACTGGAAACTAATATTGAGGACAATAGGACAACCACCCCTTGCTGTTATATCTGCTGTTTATGATGAGTTTTCAGATCTAACTTATGCCTAAGAAGTTGCTCTAGATGGCTGAAAACTCATTGGACTGTCTGGTATCTTTTCTCATTGAATTGATGGGAAGTTTATGGCTGTTTTGTAGTGAATTATTGTACTTATTTCACTGTTGTTTGGTGCTTTATTTTACAGCAGTCTTAGGGCAGAAAACTCTAGGGCTAGGATCTAGGAAACCTTTTGGGAAGAGTGTGGAATTTCTGGTTTGCATTGAAGTGTCAATTCTGAAAAATTTCCAACACATCAATCATTGAATATTAGGCATGTGGTGCTTGCTTTAGCTTGTAAAGGGCCTTATTTCATATGCATACATAGGTCTTTCCCCCATGCACCTCAAAGCCTCAACTTATGCTAAACACATTGAACCCAGTGGAGGTATACCTAGCAATTGGAGTAAAGGTCTCCTCACAGTCAAGTCCGTCTCATTGGGAGAATCATCTTGCTACAAACCAAGACTTGTACTTCTCTATTCTACCATTTATTGCATCCTTCACCTTGTACAACCACTTGGAATCAATCATCAACTTCCTCATTTGTCTCATACAATCTGCTAAACATCATTATTCATGATGGAGTTGTACACATCCACCATGGCACCCTTCCACACCTACTAACTTGCTACCTTCTCATAACTAGAAGGATTTGTAGCAATGATGGAAGACAACAATACAAGATAATTTAAAAACTTTTTAAGAGATTGATTGAACTAGAAGATGTCTTTTCGGAGCTCCAACTTGCTCTTGTTCATCTTGCGATGTGAGGGTAAGCCACCTAGGCTACTTGGATCAGCTACGCTGCTGGGAATTGCTCTGCACCCCCACGAATCGATCCCAATTCGCGATCCAGAAGGAATCAATGAGGAATCGATTTCGGAATCGCGATTCCTCCCGGAATCGATTTCGTAATTCGCTCTTCCTTGGAGAAAAAACGCTCCCTGGAATTTTAGGAATCGATTCGGAATCGCTCCGGAATCTATGCTTCCGGATCGATTCCTCATCGATTCCTGAGCGATCTCGGGCAAAAAAATCGCTCCCGAAAACGCTTCCTGAGCGATTCCTTGATTTTTTTTTATATGTTTTTTTATTGGGATTGGCTAGGGTTAATTTGGGCAAATAAAGTCTATTGGACTCCATTTGGACTCATTCTATGCCCTCAGTGGTAAACAGTTTGATGTGGCCTCCATGGTAAACCGTTTAAAACTTTGATGTGCCCCAGGTTGGCGAAGAGTAGTTTCGCAAATGATAAATGCATTTTCTGCCCCAAGATGAAGCTGTCAAATGCATTCTTTGGGAGTGTCGGTTTTCTTGTCAATGTTGGAAATTAGCACATCAGAGGTTCTCTGAAATGATCCAGGGTACCATTCATTGGAGAGCAACTGTTCTTGGGGACTAACTCTTTCATCAGTCACCTTATCAAGGCTTGTGGCATTGTATCCATATTGCTATTATGTTTTCTTTATGGAAATTGTGTTGTAAGTGTGTTTTTGAGGACTCTAGTGGCACTGTTCTTCCTTTCAAGGGCTGTGGATGGATGAGCTTTGTGCCCAACTCAAGGGTGAAGGGTTTTTGCTCATTAGAGATGAAAAAAGTGAATTGATAACTCCATATTCATAATTTATTGTAGCTGTAACTGCAATAAGATAACTGCTACAATGTTTGTATATTCTTATCTTTTCTTGTACAGATTTTGTTCTCCTTGTACATAACTGTTTTATGAGTAAAATAAGAAGTATATTTGAAAAAAAACACTTTTACAAGAGTTTCAAAAAGGTCTATCCCATTGTCTGTCAACCCTGGCCTTGGGTTTACCTTCACATCATATATCAGACAATGACATTATAGAAATTGGACGAATAAATAAGGAAAATTTGGCAGTACACTGGTAAAGGGGCCTTTTCAGAAGCACTTTTGCAATATCAATAAAGTTCATATTCTATTCAGAAGGGATAAAAGTATAAAATAGAAAACCGTCTGCATGTTAATTTTAACCAAATTCTAATTACTATAGTTTGGTTATATGAGAAAAATGGTATTGACATATGAGGGTCAAATACATGCAGCATTGTCTTAAAGTCAATGCCATCAGCTACACATTTGTACTTCCCTTACAAAAATTCAAGTTTTGTTACAAAAATTCAATCATAGAGTTTGTTTGATAAAGTAAATCTTAACAATAACTTAATATCTTTGCAAGTTTGATATTGGATTTAAAGACATCACTTGCAAATGGTCATTGCCATAGCTATGTCATTCCAGAAAATCTTTTGAGATGTCCTAGATGATTGATGTTATATCAATGTGTATTAAATGGTTATATGAATATCTATGTTTTGATGTTTTCTATAGCTAATTTGGCATAATACATGTTTTTTTAATTTATATGCATCAAAATATATTAATATATATATTATATAAAAAACGCTCCCGAAATGCTCCCGAAACGGAAGCTTTTGAAAATTTCGCTTTTCGCTCCTCGCTCCCGCTCCCAATAGCGTAGCTTGGATGAATTGGTAGGTATTGAAGATTTGATTCCACCTTTGGAACCATTTTGGTTTGATTTTGAAATTTTTGATATCTTTGAATCAACATTTGGGACAAGTGCATTTCCCTTTTCAACCTTTGTTGGAGGCTCTTGAGACCTTGTCGACCATGCATCCTCATCAAACTTCATGTTTGAACTGTTGAAATTTCATCAAGTTAGGATTATGTACAGAAAAAATAACAATTCATCATACTTTAATGCACAAAGTAGATAAACAAATACTGAAATTAAATATGAAATAGTACAACAGTAACTTCTAACATAATTTTCATCTCTTTCAACTTCACACCTTTAGCACTCTCAGGTCGGTCACTGTGTTAAAGTACTTTTAACACTACCAGTTAGGTCACTGTGCTAAATTAATCTTCAACAATAAATAATTTAACCAAATAATAAAAGAGAAGATACTTACTTGTGTGTGGGACCCTTCCTATAAAATACTCAGAAGAGTTACTTACTTTCAGTTAACACCGTGCCTCAGAGAGGTCAGCCAAATCTGGAAACTAACAAACCCTACAAGAGGGCAGTACATGCCAGAGAGAGAGAGATGGCAGGGTAGAGGTAAAACCAAATAGTCAATGACAGTAAAAAACACAGTGATAATCACAATCAAGACCAACATAATAAATGTTCAATAAATGTAAGCCCAAGAGGTCTAAACCCTAGGTGATGACCTCAATCAATCAACATAAAGGATCAACACAAATATCATATCCTAATTAATCTTCAGTATAAAAACCAAACCAAAAAACAAATCCCAACAATATGAATCTAATCAAGGTAAGGAAAGATCTGTTCTGAGCATAAACAAGTAACTCATAAGATATCAATTGGGTAGATCATAGCCAAGGGAAGCAGAGGGTTACAATTTTCTCAACAGGCAGTCAAATAGCATGTTAGCATTCCAACAGGCAGATCATAACCTCAAACAACCCAGCAACAGCAGATCAGGCCTTTCAACAGGTAGACCAAAGCAATAAAAAATAGATCAGACCTCCAAGCAGACTTTAAACTATAGATCAGACTCCAATCAAGTCACAATCAACAGATTGGGTCACATCCAAGGCACAAACAGTAGATCAGACTCAACCCAAAGCCCTGGCAGGCAGACCGAGACTCCAAATAAGCAGATCGGATTCCTTTTGTAGCAGATCGAACCTCATACAGGCAGATCATGCCCCTTCAACAGCAGCCCGAACCTCAAACAGGGCTACACTAGGTAGATCGAGTCTCCACAGAGATGGAACCGGCAATAGGGCCTTCACTTCATCCCTTAAACCATCAAAATAATCAGATCTGGGCTATAACAGGTGAGTAGCCTCAACAAGCAATCAACATATAACCTTAGAAGCCATGACGTCAAGCAGAGATCAGATCGATCTGAGATGTAGAGTCTTAAACATGATAAAACTGAGGAGGAAAGACTTCAATATATAGAAGCTTAAAACTTCTAGAAAGATCATTAAATAAATCCTTTAAATTAGGATTCCTTAGAATTAGGAAAGATTAAAAAATTAAAAGTTAAAATAATAAAAAATTAGGATCTCATTAAATTAGGGAAAGGCCACTTTAAAATAATAATAAAAAATAAAAGATAAAAATAAATAAAAAATAATAAAAGATAAAAATAAATAAAAAATAATAAAAGATAAAAATAAAAATAAAAATATATAAAAATAAAAAATAAAAGAACCTCATAAAGTGGACAAACATCTAAAGTACCCATAAGATCAAAACAACAAGGGTGGTATAAATAAAAGGTGGGTCAATGACCCTATTTACCACAAATCAAAGATAGGGTACCACAAGACTAATAAACAACAAGAAGCAAGGACCAAAAGTAAATCACCCAAGGTGGAAAGGTACAACCAGTCATCTCTCTCTCAAATGTACAAATGTTCCATATAACCTGAAAGTTCATCATCATTGTATAAGGAAGGGTTCACACAGATGATGTGATCATGTGGTCCTCTCAACTGCTCCTTAGGTCAAATGTTAGTAGCTTCCACAAGGGGTGGCCAGTCCCTTGAGAAGACCAACCAACTCATCCATCTCGAAGACCTAGGAGAAGAGGACATCACACATCATAATCTTGGTAACTGACCAAGTGCCTCCATTCTCAAGGAATGGCTTCTCAGCCCAAGGCTGAGCCTCAGTCCTAGACTGGGACATGTTGATCAACCATCTGGTCCATGACCAGGTTCTCCATTCTCCTAGAGAATGGTCCTCAGCCTCAAGCTGAGCATTCAGTCCTAGATTGAATGTTGATCAACCATCTGCAGGACCTAGGATGTCTCTGTCTCAACCTGCAGGATCTGCTTGGTCCTCGTGACCAAGAAACTGTTTGGTCCCAGACCAGAATACCCTAGAGACAAATAGGGGCCCTAGCTACATGCTAGGGACTTTGCCATGGCATCCATCTGCTTGGTCCTCGACCAAGAACCCCAGGAGACAGCTGGGGGCCCTAGGGTACCTTCTAGGGTCTTACTCATTACTCTGCCTGGTTAACTTGACCAGGAACCCTAGTTAACTGACTAAGGTACCATTCTCTCTGCGAATGGGTCTCGCAGCTGCACTAAAAAATTAACATGAATTCACTATCATCTTTTGCTATGACGCAATATGTAGTTTGTTTGGAGGACTCACCATATCCAACTGAAATGCCATACAAAATGGATAGATCTAATTTAGTTCTTTTGTTCTTGTGAATATGAATGTATACAAGAGAATCTAAAACACAAAAGTGTGATACTTAGGGTTTCTCCCCAATGGAAACTTCACTCTGGAAAGAGGTTGGTGACAATGTCGGTAATCTGATCATCAATCGGAATATACAGGAGCTAATTGCTACTCTCTATACCATGTCTTTAATATAGTGGTACTTGATCTCTCTGTACCTGGACTGAGCTCTTCTCAGTCTACAAGGATCTCCTGTCCTACCTAGACTGAGCTCTCTACAAGGACCACTTTTCCTACCTGGACTAAGCTCATTTTCGGTCTATAAGGATTGCCTGTCCTACCTGGATTGAGCTCTTCTCGGTCTACAAGGTTCGCTTGTCCTACCTGGACTAAGAGCACTCCCTCTCACTGAGGGAAGCATTCTCCAATACTCCAAGTCTTTCACGGAAGTATGCAAACTTCACTCTGGAAAGAGGCTTGGTGAGAATGTCGATAATTTGATCATCAGTTGTAATATACAGGAGCTAAATTGCTCCTCTCTGTACCATGTCTTTAATATAGTGGTACTTGATCTCGATATGCTGCAACCGCTCCCTCCGTGTTGGAATCTTCCTCTCCCTCTACACTAGAGCATACCATTGCAAGTTGTACTATTGGACATTGTTGCTCATCCATTAGTTTCATGTCTCATCAAGTGAGCCTACTCAGATGAACTTCTCGTTCTCTCAATAGTACTGGATGGCAATCTAGACTCCTTCTGGATCTCTGTTGCAAATTCCCTTTGCAACTCTGCATCATACTCTCCTTCTAGAGCTGCTCATTGGCTAGTACATCACTATGTAGGAGGTGTCATCCCTGATGCTATCTGCATCCTAAACATCAGTTCTCATAGAGCAAATGAGAGTATCATAGATTTAATCCGTTGTTACCAAATTTGAATCGGAAGCATACTCAACTTCTTCAAATTTGTGTAGCCATGAACTTATGGTCCATCATCCCGAATCTCTCAACTATGTACTCCCTATGACTGAGGGATATCTCATCTGGTCTCGACTAGACTTCAAGAAGTAATGCATCCGGCTAAGAATCTTCATCGTGGACTCATAAGACAATTCCCTTTGTACTTGTCAAGAGATCTCTCTGTCTCGGTGGCGAACTAATCACTAGTATACAACATTATGATCAAGGCATCATCATCAACAGCCAGTGTCATCTGCACATGCTGAATCTTGAGCCACTGCTCTAACTGGATATATGTATACTACACCTCCTCTGAGGTCAACTGAGTGGTTGTTGTCATGCTAATTCTCCACTCAAGCACAAGTAATGTTCTACTGGAAGCCAATTGCTATTCATGTAGTCCCCACATTTCAAGTAGCATATTGATGAACTTTGAATAGCTTTTCTGCTGCTACTAACTGCAACTCCTTATGTTCATCAGAAGGATGAACACCTGTAGTAGAGATTTTTGCTGCTACTAATCGCCGATCTTCATATGAGATTTCCTCGACCTGTGGGTCATGGGTTCGCATATGACTAAATGTACTAGATCCACATATGTCTGCTATTACTGCTGAATAGTCACCACATCCACTGTAGCTACTCTCGCTGTCATGGAAGCCATCCTGCTATCTGATCTTAAGAGTCATTTCTAAGCATCTTGCTCCCTCCCAAATAGTGAGTTCAATGAGATCTTAATTTGGCTGACTATACATCCATCACTTGCTCTTCAGAACAAGTCCCATCATCCTTCTCTTGTAGGTCATAGCCTATGGTCTTTCCCTACAAGTCAGATTTCGTCAAATAGTCAACAACATTGTGTTGCCAGCTAAGTTGTACTTAGATGGACTATCAAGCAAGCGCGCAAAGTTGAACATGATACATGTTCGTTTTTGATGATTTGATATCCAGCTGGCCTTTTAAAAGGCCCCCGTTTTTAACCGTTTTCCACATGTCCATGGCCCTGCGGGGTTTGTAACAAAACGTACTAGCATGGTGTTTTGTAAAAGACTTGGTTCCCTAGGACTTTTTGGCTAAGTCAGGTATTCCAAGGAGTTTTTTCACCTATCTATTATGTCTTGCATTAGTGCATAACATAATTAATTGGTTTTTCTCCTGCTCCTCCAAAGCTGGAATGCCTGGGGAGGCTGACGGGCCTTAGGGGATTGTTAAAGTCTATGGGTCAATGTATATGAACATGCTAGGCGTTAATTTTGAGTCATATGGACATGTCCTAAGTCCCCCTAGGTTGTTTTTTAATTTTCGGCAAAGTTTAATTTTTCCGTAAATTGGGCCATTTTTTAATGGTTCAATTAAAAAAAATTATAATCGGCCTAGAAGTGGCATAGGGAGGTCTTTTTTGCCTTAGGGGTGCTCGTTTTCTAACTCAGAGTACCCCCTTAACCCCTAAACCCACTTTTCCTAATGTTTGGGTGCTTAAATTTTTACCTATGGCAACAAAACCCAAAAAACCCCAAAAAGTCATAAAAAATTGAAAAAGTGAAAATATGACTTAATAAAAATATTAAATTTTGGGAGTGATTTATGGACTGATTTTTTCAGCTATGTTTTAGGAGTTGTAAGAGCTGATTTTGGAAAGATTCCGGGCAGCTATATTATTGGGATTACTTCCCCATTTGAGGGGGGCATATTTCCCAAAATTGGGCCCCTTAAATCATGGAATTTGCAGCTATGTTTATGGGCTGTCACATGGCTGATTTTTAGCTGATTTGGGGCTGATTTTGGCAGCCCATTACATGGGAATGGGCAGCCCCATTTTCTCCACGAGTTATGCCACTCATTCCACCCATTTCTCTCCATCTTTGGCTATTTAAGCATGGCTGTCCACTCCATTTTCTTTAGAGTGAGAATTGGAGCAAGAGACTTATGATTGTAATATTTTTTTTCATTTGAATAAAAGAAGACTTTGGAGGTCAGCTTGTGGTGTTTTGTTATATGTGGATGTAGTATCTTGATTCCTTTTCCAAGATGACTTGTGCATAAGTTTCATTCTTCAAGGGTGTGGTGTGCTCATCTATGAGATAAGTTGTCTTCAATTTGTTTATTGTAGCAGCTTAGTGATGTGTGCTTGGTAAGAGATTATTTTTGTGTCTTTCATTTGTTTATGGATATGCAATCATAGTTTCTTGTGAGTATATATCTACACTTGATATTTTTTTTGGTGAGATCTGTGATGTGCAGGTGTTTCTTGAGTTGGCAAGAAGGAGGATCTTGTTTGTTTCCCCTTTTTTACTAATCATTGTTTGCAGATATAGTCCCTTGAAACATCACTAAACCATCTTCAAAGCTTCGATTTTCAACAAGGATTTGTTCCATCTCTCTCTCTCTCTCATTCAAGAAAAATCAAACTTTATGGTTATCTAGTACTTTCTTTTCAAAAACTAGTTTAAGTTGTCAAAATCTTTCAATTTTTTCTAAAGTAGTATTAGATCTGATTTCAAAGCATTATCCGGCTGCCCTAGAGCTTGAAATTTGCAGCCATTAAATGCTAGCAAAGATCCCAAGTAGACAAGCCCCATAGCTTGTTTTACTTGGTTATTTTTCGTCATTTTTACTTAGTTTTTAACTTAGAAATTTTTGGGTTTTTTAGGAGGTGTTCCAAAGACACTCTTAAAGTGTTTTTGGGCATCTTATACTAATCATTGCTTGCTGATTTGCAGCAAAAGACGAACAGGTAGGAGGAAGTGCTGCCGAAATTTCGAGCATCCAGGCAATCCGGAGGACAAATTTCCATATTTTTCAAAACCGGTCATATTTTTCCTATAATTTTGTAAGCCACCAAGTCACATTAAGTAGACTGGGGCACTTCTCTAAATCATTGTAAACATTTTTAAACGAGAGCAAGTGGGCTAGCCAGCGCCCATACCCCATCCCCCCAGGGGTGGCCTGTGTCGTCTCATTTTCATGGCGTGATTTTTAGAGTAGTTTATTTCTTTGTTTTCCGGCATCTAATAAAATCAATTAGGATTAAAATAAACCTTGTTGGTCCGTTCCACTGGCGGGCCACAAGTCCACTCACAACCTAGTTTTTCACATTTTTTTTACAAACTCATAACGCCCCCCTTGCTTTCCCGAAGCAGGGTCTATGTATGAGGGCTTGCTCGAAATACGTGCCTGAAAAGAGACTCCTGGGGTTTTAACAAAGATAAAATTTGGGTTCATAAAATTTTTATAAAAATACCAAGGTCTTCTCCCGTATGCTCTGTGACCAACTTGCAGCTCAGTCTGATCCAGTTGGTACACACCAGAAAGGAGGGGATGACTAGTAATAGGATCTAACACCGCCCCAATAAAAAATCCTTTTTGTGAAAATCCGGCACAACACGCATTTTGTTGTCGTGGGCAAATTTCCCAGAAGGCTTGGGATAACACTGAATAGTGACCTCTTGGAAACCGTTAGGCTTGCCCTCGTTGGTATAGCATCTGAACACCTCCTCGAGACTCCGATTCAGCCCAAAGCCTGAGAGGGAAGCCACGCTTCAAAATTCCGGACATGTTCCCCCGTACCTCGTGTATATTGGGAACCCACCTGCCATAATAAAAAGATCACATTCACATTAATTTTAAAATAAACCAAGAACACTCGCACAACATCTACTTCCCTGCTTATGCATTTGTTTATTGACTCCATTATAAGGCACTGGTCTTGCTTCAAATTTATTTTATAATTGACTAATGTGCAATTAAATGATGGTTATTTTTAAAATGGGAGTAAATGATGAATGACTGTTTTATTTGATCAAAGTATATGCTGTTTATTCTTGGTTACCAAAATATTTTCCTAACTCCTAGGTTAGAGGCCTTAGTTTCTTTTTATTTTTTAGGGTCTACCCCCCTTGGCTTCGCTAGGAAAGCCTAGACGGAGGAGTCGAGTCCCAAGTGACAGCACTTGACTCTGACTTGCCCCCAAGGCCACACCAGCAGCTTGAAGACTTCTGCTGCGTTTTCCCCAGGTGTGGAACCAGGCGGCAACACATTGCATAATCACGAGAAATTAAATCTTATTTTAATGATAACAGTTCACACAGTCATGTAAGCATCTTAGCCAATGCTTCAACACAACATCCATCCATATCCCAAACATACTTGGTTACTATTTGGATGCCTTCCATCTCCACTAGAACATACTGTCAAGAGCGTGCTCTGCTCCAGTATGTTAGCAAAGAGGTTTCATCCTAGACTAGTTCCATCTAGGGTTCATGAAATGTTGTGCAGCACTACAGGCTGCTTACTCAACACATACATAACATGTACTATAAGAGCCTACCGCTCGTTAATCTCTTTCATCTATAAATATCCATAACACACTTCCTGATTCTAAGAATACAGATCTGCATACAATTGTTATGAACATTCATATCTGATCTACAAGAGCAATAATGACAAATGAAAATCCAAATACAAATAGTTATCTTTATTGTTTTGTGTGGGCTCCCTCTTGATCTCTACCTCCTTGTAGGGATCACTGGAGTCCTTAGATCTTTGTCTTCTTACTTCGAAGCCAATTGCAACCTAGATATACATTATCGATAATTCAATCATTGGTGTACTAGAAGAAGAACTCCTTTCGATGCCCATTATCTTTTGCATTCCTTGATCTCTTTGATGGAGTTTCCTCATCAACATCAGATGTAGAAGCATGTTCCTTCCTCTTCTTTGAAGTACATTGATTCTTGTAGTGGCCGAACTTCCTGCAACTGAAGCATTGGATCTGTGAAAGATCTTTGTTCTTCTTTGATCAAGGGTTGGACTTCCACCTTTGTCCTTTCTACCAAGGGTCCTCTTTCCTCTTTTCTTGGTGTGTAGCAAGAGCTTGATTTTCTTCATGAGAGGCATGATCATTGCCTCTAGCCACAAGTCTGGTTTCTTCTTGTGTACAGTTTTCCCACAATCTTTCAAAATTTGGTAGCTTAGATCTTCTAGTCACACTTTGAATGAATGGTTCCCAAGATTGAGGGAGGCCATTCATAGTCATCATGACTAATTCCCTATCCGTAATAATTTCACCAATTGTGCCCAATTGATCCTTGATATCTGTGATCTTCATGAAGTATGATGTAATAGAATCGGATCTAGACATCTTGATGTTTGAGAGTTGTTGCCTCAGGGCAAGAGCCCTATTAATATTTGTGTTCTCAAATAGCTTCTTCAAGGTTTCAAACATTGCCTTTGTCGTCTTCTTTTGAGAAATCCGAGGAATCAAATGATCCTTGATTGAATCTATTAGGATCCTCCTTGTCTTGGCATCATTCTTCTTCCATTGAGTCTTCTTCGCTTGTTCTTCAGGTTCTGACACTCCATTCACAACAAAATTTAGTAGATCATTTTCTTCTAGAGCAATAAGCACTCTAGACTTCCATGAATGGAAATTTGAACTCCATCAAGCCTATATTCAACCTTGATGCTTGACATTTTGACTAAGAAGCAAAATTGCACCTTGGATCAGAAACCCTAGCAGGAGCTAGGTCAAAAATGAACTTTGGATTCTTGGAAAAACACTTCCACAGATGAATTCGACCTCCTAAGGTGAGTTGAATTAGCCTCCTTTTCTTCCTGATTTGTGGTCAGAACACCGAGAACCAACAAACCTTAATACTTGACTTGTTGCAGTAATTGGGTCAAAAATTGAAAATCTTCAGAATTGAAATCTGCTTCCACAAGAAAGTTTGCCTTCCTAGGGTGAGCTCAATGATGCTAGGGACGAACCAAATTAATGGTTGAAAATTGCAGAAACAACAAACCCTAGTTTCGACAATAGTCTCCTTCAGTATTGCTCTAAACCCATTTAGAATATTAATTATAGCAGGATAATTTTCATCTCTTTCAACTTATAAACAATATAGGATAACTGAAAGAACAACTATGCACATAAACAATAGACACAATAGTTTATCCTGGGAAAACCCAAACTCGGGAAAAACACAACAACCCTTTCTTACTCAGAGATTCCGTACAATAAAGATAAAAGTACAATAAGAATAGATGCCAACGAAAAATAACTCCAGATGTCTTCTGCTACCCAAAAGGTCGAACTTTCTTGCTTGTGCGAACTTGCTTGTTGTGTGTTAAATGGGAGGGCAACTCCTCTATTTATATTGCACTTTTGAGTAAATTCCTTACTGGGTCGACTTAATTGCTTTACTAGGGTAGACTTGTCATTCTGAAATATAAAAATACATTTTATTATTTATTTTGTAGTGAGGATGCCTCATGTAGCTACATCAATAACAAACGAGGTACTTACTGTTGCGTACTAAGTTTTACTTAGTTGGATTTCAAGTGAGCCAACGAAGTTTGAACAAGGATACTTGTTCATGATCAGAGTTAAGAAGTCCTTCAGGCCTTCTAGACCCTTTTATTTTTCCACATGTTCATGAGCCAACGAAGTTTGAACAAGGATACTTGTTCATGATTAGAGTTAAGAAGTCCTTTAGGCCTTCTAGACCCTTTTATTTTTCCACATGTTCATACCCCCTTGGGGGAATTGTAATAACATGTACTAGCATGAGGACCTTAATGTAACGACCTCGACTTTCCTAGGACTTAGATATCAATTCGACTAGCCCATAGTGTTTTTTCCCTTGTTAATTATATGTTGTTGAATAAATGACTTATAAATTTTTAGTTTTTCATTCATACCTCCAAAGTTGGGGTGGTCGTCTTGGTATCTTGGCCTTAGGAGGTTATTAGAGTCTAAGTGTCAATGTATATGACCATGCTAGGCATTAATATCGAGTCATATGGACATGTGCTAGGTCCCCTAGTTTTTTTTTAAGTTCCTAGAAACTCTAGATTTTTTTTTTCTTGTAAACTTAGGCTATTTTTTAATAGTTTAATTGGAAAAGTAATAAATGTAATAAAAGTGTGGTAGTTTAATTGGAAAAATAATAAATGTAATAATTTGTCAAGTGGATGCTCGTTTTCTAAGCCAGAGCACCCACTAAACCCATAAACCCACTTTTCCTAACTTTTGAGTGAGTATTTATCTCCAAAATTAATATTTACTCAAAAAAGACCAAATAAGACATAATAAAGTCAAAATTGAGATCCCATTGATTAAGAAAGTTTGTCGGAGCCATATCTTCGATGATTGGCAATCAAATCCAAGGCAATTTTGGAGCATCTCTTCACCGATTTGATTAAGGATTGGATCTCATCTAAAGTAGGGTGAATTCCATCATAAGGGGGGTGCATATCTTTATTGGTGGGCGACTTTGTGATGTGGAGCTCTCACATTGGGTGGTGATAACTCCAAGAGAGGAGGTGCACCTCTCCATGAGAGGTGGCGCCATCCTCCAAGGATGGATCAATCAAGATCCCACATATCACTCATATAACTCGCCCTCTCTTCACACATGGGCTGCCACTTGTTTAATTCGCCCTCCCTCCATGAACATGCCCTCTTGGGCTCTCAAATCTATACAAGCAAGGTCTTTCCTCACTCTTCTTCATGAACTGTGGAACCTGTGCTCCCATTGTAAATTATCTTTGTTGAATATTGGTAATGAAATAATGCTTTGGAGGTCTCAAGTGTGTCTTCTTTCAAGTTGGATGAGCATTGTTTCATGTGCTAGTTGAGGTAACTGTAGGATCTATTTTTTGCATTTGTTCTTTTCTTGTCAATCTTTAGCCTACGATATGATTAGGATTAATCAGTAGGAATGAGTAGTGTTGTTTCATTGATCATTTAAAATATCTATGTTAAAGATTTAGGATTTTGCATGCTTGTTTGTTTATGGGTATGCTCTCCTTGTTTTTAATCTAGAGTTTTACTAAAAGATTTGACGAGTTTTGTGCAAGTGTGAAGGGATCCATAGGTGCTTTGTTGGATTTTACAAGAGATCTTGCTTGCTTCTCTTGTTCTCCAACTCTTTGTGAGAAACATAGTCCTTCTCGAAGCTACAAAAGTGATTCCATTACCCATTTCTCAAAGGGGGCACTTTTTTCACCTTCTTCTCTTAAATTTCCAAACAATCTTTCCGGTTACTTGGTTACTTTCTCTTATGTTTTAGATCTACTTTGCTAGGAAGCTAATATCATTCTAGATCTGATTTATAAGAGTAGTTTGCTTAGATCTAAAAGTTCATAAAGTTTTATCATTCAAAAAGATAGATCTAGCTTAGAAACTAGTTTGTTTCTTTCAAAGTAAATTTTTTAGCTTGCTAGTCAAGTAGTTTCGTTTGAGTTTAAAGGGTTTAAATCTAGCATTTAAAGTGCTTTATTGGTTGCCTTTTAAAGGCTGTCCAAGACCATAAGAGGGTTGGTTTCTAGCCAATTCATTTTAGTTATTTTGTTTTATTAAAGCTAGTTTTTAACTTAGAAATTTTTAGGCATTTTTCTAACTTGCCCAAATCACTTTTAAAGTGATTTTGAACATTTTTTCTACTAAAACTCTTTTGCAGCAGAAAAAGAGGCTTTGGACTTGGAGCATCAATTTTGGCAATTTCAAGCAAACCAAGACCTCCTTGAACCCTCTTCTTTCTTACTAGTTTTTTCTTAGGCCTTTGTAACCTCTTTTCTCCAAGATCTATAAGGAGAAAGAGGATTTTTTCTTAGTTTAAATTTCGTTGTAAAGGCTTAATAAAAGTCTCTTTTGAGTGAGCTCATAAGAGCTTATTTCCCATTCCCCCTGGGGGAACTTGTGTTGGTGTACTTTTTTCATGCATCTTAATTTTTTTTGTTTTTCTTTGGTTAAAATCAACTTAGCTTAATTAAAACTTACCAATACACTCAGGACATAGCAACATTTTAATTATTTTGTGCAGGTCGTATACTTTGGTTATTACAATTTTTCAATTATCTTTTGCAAAGTAAAATAGATACTAACCCACTACTCTAATAGTGTAGTAATTAGACAAACTTTTCCTTTTTTTGGTTAAAATAAACCTGTTATCACACAACTTGTAGTTGTCCCTAGTGGTATCCCATCCGGGACGGTAGAGGAGATGGACAACTAAAGAGGTGACCCAAGAGATGCCACGGTTCCCAATGCAAGGTGGGAGTCACATCAACCGAGGCACTCTTCGCTTTAGATCTAGATGAATCAAGACCTAGGGGGAGACCCTATAACCAATCAAAGATGATTGGACCCAAACAAAGGTTCCTAGGGATAAGTAAATGATGAGTTACGGAAACCAATGCAAGGTTAAGTGGACCTAGAAGTTAAAGTATGGTTGATGATGGTTTGAGAGATGATTAGTGTTTCAACCAATATATGATTTAGGCCACATGATTAGTTATAATGACAAGATCTAGTACCATGTGTTACACAAGTGAGACTTACTTTCTTGGGATATGTGAATGGTTCAAATGGGACCCACAATGTGAAATTAAGGGATGCAATTGGTACTAGTGGATATGTAGTGAGTAGATCTATGGATCTAAGTTGAAATTAGGAATATCCACATATGGGATCTAAGGTTTGACACAATTCCCAAGGAGTGCGACTTTGCTCAAGGACGGCTAAACGATGAGAAAGGGGTATCAAAACGAGTCCAATGGCCACCAAATTGTAGATCCAAGTAGTTTAGGCAATGATCTATGTGGATCTAGAAAATCAAGACAATCCAAGGGTTAGATCTTACTAGATCTGAGTTTTAAGGTGCCAAGTAGTCCAAAATGGGGTTTTAATCCCTTGAAATGTGGAATGATGTCCACAAGGTAGAAATCACCAAAGTAAGAGTTTAGAGGTAGGTTATCAAGTATGTAGATTGCAAATCAAGTGGGATCTCACCTACCCATATGCTAGATCTAACCAAATAAGCCTCACCCAAGGAAGTGCGATTTGCCTCAAGAGAGTTATATTACCTTGAAAAGTGTGTAAATTTTAATCCAATCACCACCAAACTATAGATCCAACTAGGGGTGGATGCTATAGAGGTGGGTTCTTAAGATCTTTTCAAAAGCAAGGCTAGATCTAAGTAGATCTAAGAAAAACCAAAATGAGGGTTTCCATGAATTAGGGTTTGTGACCAATGAAGAAGAATGGATGGAAATAGACACATACCTTGTAGATCTTACCTCAATTGCTTATGGCCACCTTGCAAATTGATAGCATTCTCCTATGTGTATATTCAAGAGTGAGATCCAAGAGCTCCAACCAAAACGTCCTCCTCCAAGATAGCCAAATCGTCCTCCTCCTACAAGACAAGATCAAGTGAAACAAGCCAAGTAAGATGATTATGAAAATGATGGAAAGATGTAATAGAAAGCATCAACTATGTCACAAAGATACAATAATGATACTCCCTTTCACCAAGATCAACCCAAGAGAGACTATGTGGATCCCTCCAACAATAGCCCTCAAGAAATCGCCCTCATCTCCACCAATTCGACTTTCCTGCAAGAAAACTAGTTGTAGCACCAAAATCCACATTGATACATAAAAGAGATACTGTATACTCAAGATGCAAGAGAATCCATAAGACAAGAGAGATATGCTCCACAAAGAAATGTTCTATTCCAATATTCTAGAGCTCCAAAGATGAGCTATACAATAGGGGGTCTCCTCCTTATATAGGATAATAAAGACCAAAACCTTATACCACTTTACAATACTACATCAAATGAGTGGTTGAGATTAAAAGATCTCATCATACAATCAATGGCTAAGATGAACCATAATAACATAACACATGGATCACTCATAAAGTGATGACGTCATAGTCTAAAAATAATCATGGAGGGTGACATCATCCACTAGAGGGGGTAAAAGTACCAAAATCCACCTCATAATGACTAGGACATGACATAAAGAGCACATGGTGGGGCTAAGAGGCATCAATCCTTACTAGCTCATTCCCAAGGCACAATAAAATAATAAAATATGTCCAATATAATATAAATGATCAAATCTGTCCTCAATATTTGTGACAGACAAGCAGTAAAAGACCTCCTATGATCCCTGTGGGCATACCCATATGGTGAAAACTGGCTGGAAGATAGTGGGATCACCTTGGAAGACCTCTGTGAAAACCAAGTGCCAAAACCTTGCCCCAATTGCCCAAATTGAATTCCTCAGTGACCACTTTATCCCATTTTTTAACTGCCTCGGTAATTGTGAAAGTGCCAAAACTGCCTCCCAGGGCATCTGCGCTGTCCAATTGAGCCCACCAGGCTCTCCAGAAGGGGGGGTAAATGGTGAAAACAAGTGGCTGGACCACCCCCTCCTCATACAACGCCCTAGGTGAACTGTCCTCTCATGGCCCCTGCTGCTCAGGCTGGGAAATCAGCCCCAAATCTGGTCAACAAGTGTAAAACTGCATCAATCACTGTCAGAAGTGCCCGGAACTGAAAGATAAGTGTCTCATTGGATTTAGAAGACCCAAATCCACTAGGAATGTGTACTCATACACCATGGGTTGCCCTAATGGGCCAGCTGTAGGGTCCACCATATATGGACAATGTATAATCTGATGATCTGGAGTAATAAATAAAACTGCTGAACTGCATCAATCATCATCTACATCATATATCCATCATATGGCATCATCATCAAGAGTATGTGGGTCTATCAATCATCATCTATAAGCATATGTCGCCCACATCATCACGGATCCCAAGAAATGACCATAGTCAAACTAGGTTTGACTAGGTCCATATATAACCAAGGAAAAATCATATCAGTAGACTAAGACATGTTCCTCTAATCATTCTCACAGCTTAGCTCAAAGTATAACATCCATTCAGTGGCACTAATCAAGTTAGCATATTCCTTTGTTATTTGTAATTACTTGCACAATAGTTCAAATGACAAACTTACCCATTGGACATGGTCAAACTACTAGTGAAGGATGAAGGCTAGGAACAAGGTTGGGCCAAGGGGTTGTCTTGTCTAACTCAACTCAAAAATACTTTGGACTGGGAAAAGGGGAAAACTACAAACTCTGTGCTAGACAAAATAACACGGGGGATGGCTGTGCCTCACAAATGGATAAGTTGTTTAGAGAGTGCTTATTCAACTTAGGTATCATGTCTACATCAAGTTGATCCAGGTTCATTAGATCATTCAATTTCATTTCATGGCATTTTTGGCCTACATAACCCTTCCGATCTCAGGTGTGCTGATAAGCGCAACTAGTTGCAGCTTGCATCCAGGGCATGTTTTCAAATGCATATAAGGTCAGCAATTGTTTAGATATAGCTTTTAAGAACCATTGCTTTTTGGATCTTTCTTATACTCTTCGAGGAGTATTTTTAGCAGTTCATCGCTCTTGCCCTTTTTAGTTTCCATGGGTGAATTTATAAGTTTCCATAAGTAGTACATGAGCTTTCAGTTTTTGCCAACAACATCTCAAGTGACTAGGGGGAGTTCAAGCCAATGCCAAACATCGGGACAACCGACCAGAATGATTTAGGCCTACAATCCAACTCACCAAAGGCAAGTTTTGTCACCAACTTAGAGCCGAGACACTGAACATACAGGGATGCGGTCCAAACACAGAGGTAGAAAATGGGGAAGTCCTCAGTATCAGAAAGTCAAATGAGACAGGTCAAGGTTTAAAGTGAAATAAGGAAAGTCATGTATGGATGGAGTCAAGTGAATATGGAGCCTAAACTAGCAGACAACTGGTGTCAGGAAAGACCATATCTATGTAAGGTGGTAAATCAATGGGTTTTGTCAAACAACCTAAATGTGCAAGTAAATGTCCATTTTATAATTTATAGTTCATTTTATACAGTTTGCCACATCAAGAA
Source organism: Larix kaempferi (assembly GCA_027924585.1). Classification (NCBI taxonomy): domain Eukaryota; kingdom Viridiplantae; phylum Streptophyta; class Pinopsida; order Pinales; family Pinaceae; genus Larix; species Larix kaempferi. Next base: position 2,561,173 of record BSBM01000590.1, read on the forward strand.
TAATATACCAAGCAGATGCTGTGATCATGACTAAATTAACAAGATAATAATCCACAGTCAATGATAAAATATCCATAGATCATATAACATCATCACAATAATAATCATCATATATCATCTGAAACACTGCTGCAATACATCTCTAAGCACTGAACTGAAATTGTATGGATAAAGGGTCACATCGGTCATCAAATCTGAACTCTCAAGGCTTAGCCTTGACACAAGGTCTAACATAAGTTTGAATAATACACTGCTCTGATCAAGAGTGATCTCAAAATATACAGTCATCATAGCCAAGCTCTGAATAATGGAAGCTCTGGAATGTGCATATATTTGCTAAACAAGAATAGTAGCCCTGCTACTATGGTGTGATAACAAAACCCCTAGCTTTCTCGAAGTACGGTTCACGAATAAGGGCTTGCCTAAGTACTCACCGAAAAATAGACTCTTGGGTTGTTAAACAAGAAAACATTTTAAAATCCTTAAAATTTACAAGACTTTGTCCTCGTATGCTCTGGATCTTTGCATCTTAGACTGACCAGTTGATCAAACCAGAAAGGGACTAAGTGACCAGTAATTAGTTTTCACATTATTCAATTAACCTCCCAAGACAAAAATCTAATGTCTCGTTTTTCTTCGTGTGGGCAAATTTCACAGAGAAAGCGGGAACAACTAGAGAGTGACTGCGGGGCCTTGTCACGCTACACCCTCGTTTGGTGTAGTGTTGGACACACCCTCGTGACTCCATCTAGCCCACATTTTCTTGTGTGGAGCCACACCTAGTGAGTATGGACACATTCCTCGTACCTTCGTGGTATATAGGCTATACCCCTCCATGTTAATCAAATTATTTTCACAATAATTTAAAATTGACCAAGAGCATTCACAATACAATTCAACACTACAACGACACTCCAATTTGACTCCATTTTTCAGCACCGGTCTTTTGCTTTTATCATACAATCTTTGTTTAATTTCCTTAATTTGTTGAATGGTTATGTGATCTATGTGATATTTTATGTTGTGTTAAATTCTATATTGCAATCTCTTGCTTCGGTTGATCATTTTTATAAAACTCCTAAAAAATTACTCATTTACAAAATCCACTAAACAACTTAATCAACCTTAGTAACTTTTAGGGTCTACCCCTGTTGGCTTCGTTAGGTGTTTGCCTAAATAGAGGAGTCAAGAATCAAGTGACAATACTTGAATCGAAGCTTGCCCCCAAGGACACACTGAGTGGCTTGAAGATTTCTGCCACGTTAACTCCCAGGTGTGTGAAAGGCAGCAACACCTACATCATCAAATACATATCCCCACTAGGTGATGTCTAGCAATGTTACAAAATGTTACATAAAGTTTTATCACCTAGAAAAATCCCACCAAGGAAAAGTGCATGACACACCACATCCAACACCATAGGAAAGACATAAGAAAAGGTGTTCTCTCCTAGTGATGTGTTAAATTAAAATATGTTCCCACCACACATGAAATATGATGAACATAACAAAAGGGGACAATAGAGAACACACCTCCTAGTGACAAGTTTGTATCATAACATCATCAATGACCATACATAGTCACTAGGGTGCTCCGAGAAAAGTATGACACATGAAGTAGCAAGTATCCATATGTCGAGACTTATCCATCAAGCAAAGGCATGGAAGTAGCACCAAACCACAAGATGACCATCAACCATGACCATGCACCATAGAGAAGGAAATCTCCTCCACCAAAGATCTCCATCAAGTAATTAATACCAAGAAGAGAAGAGGTTACATCATGATGTATATGCCCCCAAGTCCATCCAAATGCTCCAAAGATACCAACCTCAAATCCCCATCATTGTGATGACATTCACGATGTGAAACTTCACACGATATGGGGTGTAACAGAGAGGAAAATGGAAACTCTTAAGTAGATTTGGGTGAGGATAGATAGGATGCTTGAATGTAATGGATAAATGGACGAGAATCATTTCCAATCCATTGTCAAAAAATAGTTAACTTACATAATTGGGCCTTGTTCTTGAGTTCAGTTAAGTATACTGGAAAGCTGAAATATACAGCTTTCCAATTTGAGCTTTTGTTGGATGCCAAAAATGAGGTTGGACTCTCTAATGTGGTACAAGTTATTATTGACTCCCTTGTTTATAGATGTGGTACAAGTTTTTGATTTGTAGTAGATATATGCACATATCTTTGATTTCTGGCTGCTTGCCAGCTTAATAATGCACTATTTTTTTTTGCAGGATCTTGTTTATCTCATGGCTTATTGCTATTACATTTCTTAGGGATACATAGATGTTTATTTGCAGCTAATGCAAATTCTTAGCAATTTATAGGACACATGGAAAGAAAGAATTCCCAGAGCTTGTCAATATATGATCTGTGACGTTCTTCAGTATTGTGTAGTGCATGATTGAGATAATGGAGGCCTTATAGTTATCATCCATAGTGGTTAGTGATGATTTGTTTAGTTGGGGGAATCTAAGACAGAATACAGTTTAAGCATGTGATCTTTGCTATGGTTGATCATAAAAGCTAAATGTATTTACTTGGGTAGCTTGCCATGTCCCATTGTGTCACTTTTACAATGATATGGTGTTGCAGTTGGTTATGAACCCAAGCTGACATGCTACAAATTCGAGTTAATGTTTTTACCCTTGCAGAACTTTTATGAGGTGAGTAATGATACGATAGGGAGAGGGAGATATATTTTTAGAGCAATCTTACGTTGGCTTTCTCTGGACAAATAAAATTGTGTAGAAAGGTGGGTTAAGCTGAATGCCCCTCTTCACTTGACTGCATTTGCTGTCAACCCAAAATGGTGTCTATGGAGGCCTACTAGAGAGCAAGCTATATAGATAACCTTGAGGTGGAGGGACTCAAAAAGGCCATCTCAAAGATGTGCATTCTAGAAGAGGCAAGGGTAATATAAAAGTGGTCTATATTTTGCTGAGCTTAGCCATCTTTTCAACACAAAGATGAGGGAGTATAGGCTGACCATTGGCTAGGAAGAACCCAATGGATGGTGGTGGATGCTTGCAAATGAAACTAAAGAAATTTGTCAGCTTGGTATTTGATCACCATCATGGGTTGCGAATTCCTGGACTGCCAAGAAGAATTGGTCCACCTACACCTCAATCCACTTTCCTAGAAGGAACATACATACCTCTAAGTGAGGAACAGTTGGTATGCATGCATAGTATATTAGTAGCCTTTCTCTTCAGACAAAGGCGCATTTGTAGTACCTGTAGGGACTAGCAAAATTTGGGATGTGGTTATAGAGGATGCTTCATGGGATAATGAGCGGCAGCTTACGAATGGATAATTGGAATTGGTTGGTTTGCATTGGATTCCTATTCTAGTGGAGGATACTAGGGATATCGATAATGGTGAAGCTGATGACACCCATGTATCTTTGGAACACCTTGAGGAAGAGTGTATACTAGATGCCCTTTGATGTACATTTTGAATATTCTGCACTTATGCTTCAATACTATAATTTATCAGCACTATATAAGTTGAAGTTGACATTGTTGTGTATAGGATGAGTTATGATTCTGTTCATGTATGATTTGCCTGATGTTTCTACTGTATTTTCATTTTCATTAATAAGAGAAAATTGACGATACATCCATTATGGTACTTGTATAGTAACTAAGTTTGGTGTTTACTGTATGTGTGATTGCATCTTATTGTATTACATGTTTATAATAACTTTTATATTTCTTTAGATTGTTGAAAATTAATATTTATATTAGTTAATATTTTATGTCAACATCCTCATCTTACGCATCCTTTAAAATTGGGGGGTAGCATCTAGCCACACAGGAATCTTGTCCTGTCACTGTGTTCTTGAACCTTGTGGTAACAAGATATTTAGTTTGACTCATATACAGACATATCATTTGAGACTATATTTAATGCAGGTCTTGATAAATCTGGGTCAACAAAGGTAGACAGAAGAAGTTGAAATCTTTTATATGGCCTTTAGCATGTCTCAAAACTCTATTTCATCAGCTATTTGGTTACAAAAATAGGGTCACTTTTAGTCTGCTGATTCTTTAAACTGTAGGTTTGGTATCCAAAACTTTGTGACCTCTTTGAGAAAATGGTATGCCTGTTTATTGAACCTTTTTAAATTTGCATTTGTTCAGACTGTGGCCTATTCTCTATCTTGTTTCATGGGTAGCTATTGATGTTTATTATAAATTTGCTTATTGCAGGATTTATTTTTGTTGTAACTTGTGTCCATTATTGTCTTTTCTCTTAATCTCTTAACAGGTTTCTGGAAAAATGTTGAATCTTGTATGTGCAGATGGAGTCCATCCTGAGACATTGCTATGTTAAAGGTCCTCAAGAATTTGAGAAAGCTACTGAGGGAGATGATGTATTTTTCTGTGAGTATGAGTATGATATTCATTGGCACACTTTCAAGCGCCTGGCAGATGTGGATGCCGAGAAAGAGGTAAACTCCACTGATCTGTGTAGTCTGGCCATTTTTATTTTATGGTTGCATTGATGAACTGATAACATAGCTATGTCGATTTGCTATTATTAAATGAAATTCTGACTATCTGAACTTGACTCTTGTTGCAGAGTGATAGTACATCAGTTAGTGAGAATGATTGGGATTCTAATGAGGATTCTGAGGATGATGTCGAAGATGAAGAGTGTGATCAGAAGCATGTAAATGGCAGATCAACAGCCAAGATTCCATCTAGCCATAAAGCTCCTCTTTCTGCAAAGGCTGTGGTACAACCTATTCTTTAGCATTTTAATTTTTACTAAGGTATTGTTTGCATTTTAGATATATTCTTGATGTTCTGTAAACACAGAATGTATACAGGGGGCGTATTGGTGGACTGGAAAAAGTGGGTGCAAAAAGAATTCCAGATGTGAGACGTCGCAGGCAGACTGATATTGACAAAGCAAAAACAACTCTTATGTTAGCTTCCTCTCCTGGTTCATTGCCTTGCAGAAACAAGTATGTATGCTTGCTTGAAGAATCATTTTCATTGCAGCTGTGATGTTGAACCAATGCATGAATATGAAATGCATTACTAGTAGATAATTTGTTTGTTTTGTTATTCATTGAGAACTGTTGCTTTTGTCACAAGCAGAGAAATAGACGAGATAACTGGATTTGTCACAGGAGCGCTAGCTGCAGGAAACCAATGTCTGGGTAGATGTCTTTATATACATGGTGTGCCAGGGACTGGAAAGGCAAGTTTATCCACTGTGAACAAATTGCAATTTAATTTTTTCAACGGTCTGAAAATCTGAAAAATGAGAAATGACTCTGGGTTCCAAATATTCACCTAGGAAATCTGATTTCATTTTTGTTTATCTATCCTTTCATACTGTGTTGATTTTATTGCATTAGATCATATCAGTAGCCATGCTGATAGATATGGACCATGATGTTCAGACTGCAACTGTTCTTACGGTCATGAAGAATCTCCAGGCTAAAGTTGATGCTGGAATTGTTCAGCCCTATCGATTTGTGGAGATCAATGGGCTGAAACTTGCCCAGCCAGAGAATCTCTACAAGGTAATGGTTTTTGTGTCTATATAAATTTTTAATACCTGAACGAGGTTAGATATATTTACATTCTCTGTTTGCTTAGTGCTTTTCTTTTTCAGGTCCTTTATGAGGCATTGACTGGACATCGGTTAGGCTGGAAAAAAGCCCTACATTTATTAAATCAGCGCTTTTCAGAATCAAAACACTCAAGCAAAGATAATCAGCCTTGTGTTCTACTTGTAGATGAACTTGACCTCCTTGTCACTCGAAATCAGTCGGTAAGACACATCTCTATTTTCACGTCAAATGTTTCTTGTAGATCTATAGGCAAATTGGATTAGGAAATTCAGAATTGGGAAGAAACCTTTTGAAGCTGCAGACCATGGACATTTGCATATTCATTTGTGATTGTGAACTGCCTGCTATACACGAGAGGTTGGGTATGGGATAATGATGTTTTAATGTCATGTAATTGCCTACAGGTTCTATACAACATATTTGATTGGCCCACCAGAGCTTGGTCACGGTTGGTAGTCATAGGTAAACAACTATCCATATGTGATCTATATTCCTAAGAGGAAGTGAAGGCAATTGATTATCCGATGTTTAGATTGTTCACACATCTTGCATTTGGACTTAACAGGTATAGCAAATACAATGGACCTACCAGAGAAGTTGCTTCCACGTATAGCAAGTCGCATGGGAATGCAAAGGTTATGCTTTGGTCCCTATTCTCACCAGCAGCTGCAAGAAATCATTTCTAGTCGTCTTAATGGAATCGATGTATTTGAAAAACAGGCTATTGAGTTTGCATCCCGCAAGGTATGCAGATTATGAAAATCTTATAAAGAGATTTGCTTGTTTTCTGCAATATCAGACTGATTTCTGTACTATGGAGGCTAGAAAGTGAAAAACTCAGCATTTTACTACAGGTTGCAGCAGTGTCCGGGGATGCACGTCGAGCATTGGAGCTATGTAGACGTGCTGCAGAACTTGCAGAGTTCAGACTAAAACAGACTACCTCTGTCGGAAATGCCACAAATGGATCTAATTCCAACAAAGGTGGCTAACAATAAATACTAATCCTTTATTTGCTCATTGCAGTTCATTAACACATATCACTTGAACTTATAACACACAATAAAGCTTTCGGTGTCTGCATCTCATTACTTGTTTTTATGGCAAACAATCTTGGGTTATAACTTATAATTAACACAGAGCATTATAACTCCCCAGGTACAGTTAAAAGTTTGGTAGGTATGGCAGATGTTGAAGCTGCGATACATGAAATGTTCCAAGCTCCTCACATCCAGGTATGGTAGTTCGCTTTTGTTAATAAGTTTTGTATATTAATTAAATGTGTTGTAAATACGTCAGCTTTGGTAAATGTATTTTCTTATTTATAAGCATGGAATCAATGCTGTTGCTTGGTTGATACTGCTGTCCAGATGATGAGGAGATGCTCAAGACTGGCCAAAATTTTTCTGGTAGCAATGGTTCATGAACAATACAAAACAGGGATGTCAGAAACATCATTTGAAAAGGTTGCTTGTATGATCTACCAATCACTAGATTATTTTGTCACAACATTGTTTCCCTTGTCTAGATTAGAAATTGAAACCTTGACTGCAGCTTGGATATTTTGTGTCTTTTTGCAGCTTGCAATATCTATTTCCTCCCTTTGCAGAAGCAATGGAGAGCAGTGCCCCGATTGGGACACAATTTTTTCCGTTGGGTTAGTTGATCTTGCAGTTTTGTTCATCTTTTTTAACATCAGTCTTGCTAGATAAATATAACTGAATATCTAGAAGGTTGTTAACAATTAACCCTCATTTTGCATGAAATTAGATTGTATCTGTACAACATTCCACTATGTTGAACATCGCTATTTCTATCTAAAAAATTGTCCTTGACTTGGCAGTTGTAGGCTTGGTGCATGTCGGATACTCCTTTGTGAACCAGGCTTCAGGCATCGTTTGCAAAAATTACAACTCAACTTTCCAAGGTAATCAATGTTTTCCTTCTCTTACACAAACATTTGAAATTAGTGATGTTGTGAATGTCACTTCAATACATTTCAGTTATTTGCTGATGAGTATGGTGAATCTCACCTTGCAAGTCACACTTCATATCTTAATTGTCTAGAAGTACTAATGGAAATCTTAAAGGTATCAGTAGCCGCAAGTCATATTTGTTCTATAAAAATCTCAAAAGAATATTCAATGTATTATAGTTTTTAACATTTTACAAGGATTGAGGTAAATGTCCGTTAAAGGTATACTGTTTGCAATGAAGAATTTATCCATGTAAACACCACAGAAGAAGATGAATATTATGGTGAATCTTACCTTGCAGGTCACATTTCATACCTTAACTGTCTAGAAGTACTAATGGAAATCTTAAAGGTATCAGTAACCACGAGCAACATTTGTTTTATAAAAATCTCAAAAGAATATTTGATGTATTAGTTTTTAACACTTTAGAAAGATTGAAGCTAACGTGGATTGAAGCTAATGTCTGTTGAATTTATACCGTTTGCAATAAACAACTTATCCATGTAAACACTGCAAAAGAAGATGAATGTTATTTGTAATCATCCACTTAGGATTCTATATTTTTGCTTGCAACGTTTGTATGTCCTCCCATGAAGAATCAGTATGCATGCAAATATAAGTCCGCTTGCATCTAAGTCTCCAATAAGTTTCTGTAGATAATAGAGGCCATTTACTTAATAGACAATGCTATTCCATATTTTTGAATACAGACGGAGAATGCCAGAACTAAAGAGGGAGAAATTATTATCATTATTTGAACTTGGCCATTTTTGATATTGTGGGTGTATTGCTTCTATGCTGTTGCATTAGCTGAATTGTCTTGGACTCTATAGAAGTGGATGAGTATTGTGGTGCTTAGGGAAATTTGTAAAGATAATATGAAATTAAAGTACCTTATTTAGGAATGGGAGGCAATTGTTAAGTTTAAATTTATGCATGCAACTATAGGTTTGAATTATTTGAAATTGCTCTTTACTGGATGGATGGAAAATAATTGAGCTTTGTTTTTTTTCCATGTCTTTGGTAACAGTGACGATGTATCTTTTGCCTTGAAGGAGGACAAGGATCTTCCGTGGGTATCGAAGTATTTGTGAAAAAATTCACTTTCATATACCAATCTTTACTAGTTCAATTTTAATGCCTGTCCTATTGTGCCAGGGCATTCAAAGGTTGTACCTTTCTATCATTTCTTACTCAATTTCAACTCATTATTTATTGTTTAATTTATGTCTCAAATAATAACTTAAATGGTTTGATATCATTTTTAATAAACATGGAGAAGACATGCATTTCTTAGATATATTGTTGGCTTACCTCTAGTATAGATTTGTTCTATTATCCTTGTGAATAAAATATGGTCTGTCACACCTTTATTTATCCTCGTTGAAAGATCCCTTAAAATCTTTTAGCACCATCTGTATCCTATGGAGTTGAAATTTCATTAGCAGCAAAAAGTCTTACAAAATTAGTGTTAACTTGTAAAATTAGTGAGTTGGTTCACTTAAAGTTGTTATACAAGATTGAAGAGTATCTATCTTTTATTTTTTATTCATTTCTCTTTTTTTGTGTAATGCATTACTTGAGGAAACCCATGGGGTACTTCCTCTTATTCCGAGGATGATATCCAGAGTAAATCAGATTTGTTAGGGCTCAAAGCCAAGTCAGCAGTCAACAATTGGCTCATTAAGAGGAAGCACATCACAAAGTGGAATTTGAACAAGGGTGAAGGAAAACAACTTTATTTTCAGCCACTTAGGCTACACCCAATTAGCCAAAGAATATATATTGCAAACATAAACAGACAATTTGTAAACAAAGAAAGTTGGATTTTAAACACTATTCCTTGTGAATGCTTGTAATGGTGTTGTAGAGGTTGCTTGTTGTCACCTATGTCAATCATGCTGCACTCTTGCAATCTCAAGGTGAAAAACGTTTGGCAGAGATACCATCTCATTAAGATCCAAGAGATGACTAAAGGATTCTAGGAAATCTTTCGACATCTTGTGGGAGCTTTGTTAACCCATTTACTTGCTAGAGATTATGAATCGATGGAGCAGAATTTTGAACAAGTTGCAAGACCTCTCTAGGAGCTTTCCCTTATACATTTAAAATCCTCTTCCCAATTTTCTTAAAAGGTATTAAAAGTGATTCTTTAGCATTGTAACCAAGAAATTTATAACCATTTCCTCTCTTTGAATAAGTTGAATGATCCTTTTTATTCATGAGGTAGCAATTGTAAACAAATAGATTTGCTGTGGAGAATAAGTTACATTTTTTGGACAAAATTAGCTAAGTAACATTGAGACAAAGAATTGAGAGGTTGCTCGATTAGTAATTAGATTTATTTTCTCTGGATTTATCAAATGTTGAGATTGTTCAATTCTTAGGATTTGCAAACTTTCATTTGAGAGTGCAAAAACTTGTTGAAAGGCTTGAACTTTTTAGAGATTTGATTCCTCTCAACACTTAATAAAACCAGAGTTAAGATGGATTTAGACTTGTGCTATTTACTTTTTTCATTCACTTTATTGTGACAGACACACACTCGAGAAATTAGTTTCACCCCAACCTCACACACTTGGCAAAGAATGGGGGCATTGGTACTAGATTAGCCTTTGTACAACTCTGTCTGTTGGAATTTTCAGATGGAGGGCATAATGATTGCCAACGACATAGGCCATTGGTAACCCCATGATCCTAAGACCTTTCTGGACTTAGCATAAGAGCATCTACCGATCAAGTTAACCCACGAGGTTCATTGACTTAGTACAAGAGGATCTACCATTCAGGATAATCCAAAGGGCTTGTGTGTGTGTGTATTATTAAGAGATTAAGATGATTTAAATATTATTGTTATTATTTTTTGTCAACCTATGCCATGCTAGGGTTACATTATGCTACACATCTCTTATTTTGAGTTGTAGAAAATATCTCTCAATGCAATCACGTGACAAATAATTGTGAGGTTGTATTTGTGGGGCTTTTTATACATTTTATTTTGAAGAGTTGGGAGAATTACCTCCTTAGATAGCATGAGTGAAGTAAATAGCAAGTTGATATGCATAATTAATGGTGATAATCCAAGTAAGATATATAGTATTTCTCTCATTGCATAGCCTGTTTTAGAATCAATAGAGTACTTAGTTGATATTAGCAAGCTTATATATGAAATCCGAATGTTGTTAGGTTGGATATTGAAGCTTTCTATCATGAAATGCAAGTGATAGTTACCTATTTACAAAGTGGAATTCATAAAAATAAGCTTCAAGATGTGTGCCTAACATAATGTAGGTTTTTTTCATAGATGTGCTGCAAAAGTTAATAATAATTAATTTTAACATTAACATCATAGTTAATATATCATATTAATAACACTTGCAATCATGAAATACAAGTGATAGTTACTAGTAACATTCACAATCATAAACTGTAAGTGATAGTTATCTATTGGTTTAGTGAAGTTTACAAACATAAAACTCACTATATATGTTTAGAATGATAGGAAGCATTTTAATTCTTCTATATGCTTGTGCTTTTGATATATAATTTTTAAAAGTTAATTATGGTTGATTTTAAGATAATAACTTCCACATTTTAAGAAATTTGTAACCAAAGTTTGCTACATTTGAGATTTGAGAGAGTTTTTGGTATCCTTAGATTGTGGATAAGAGCATATCTTTTTTCAGTTGCTTAATTTTATCTAGGAGAGGAAGTCCTCTATCTTTGAGTTTATTGCAGAAAAACCATTCAAGGCAGCCTTCAGACATATCCAACTTAAGATAAATTATGGGCATTGTTGTGGGGCATATTTAAACTAACCGAAGAGGACGTTCTTCATCCTAGCTTGAAAGATCAACTAAGGAGGATATGTTCTTTCTTACAAGCCAAATTTTAACAAGGTGAAGATCCTCTCTTTGGATTAAAGGTAGATTCCCATTATAGAGTAGATGAAGATATCCATCGACAATGCATTAAAGAAGATCAAGTTACACATTTGATCAATTATTTATTCTCAACACATGCATATTGAGACCAACACCATTCAATGATAATCCAACATCCAAGTAATAATTCCGCTTATTGCAATGGCACTTGTTGGAGACACTACTCATTTATGAGACTCCATAGGACACGTACATTGATTAAAGTAAGGACTTTTTGAATGGACTTGCATACCTAAGAGCAACTTAACGAAGGATGTTTGAATATGATTTTGACTTGTTTTACAATACTAAAGTTTTATTTTCATAATAATTTCCTTTTAGTCGGGATTTTTTCATTTAATGTGACTATATGTTTTTTGTTCCCATTCTAATGTTTGATTGGAAGTGCCTTTTATTTCCATCCTACCCAATGAAGGGAGGAGTTTAATCTTGTCCCATGTAACCAATGGAAACATTTTCTTTCTTTTTATGTAGAGACAAATTTAGATTCTTTTACTCATCTCATTTAGCATCCTCGACGGGAAAATATATTAGGAAACATATGACAAAGATGAGAGCATCGATTTTACTAGAGTTTAATTGGCATGTGGAGGTAACTAATTAGTGCCTTGTGTAAAAACATTTCTTTTAAGTATTTCTAGGATCAAGAGCCATTCCTTTGAACTCGTCCTCTTATTAACAATTGTGATGTCATGTATGTGATTGGCCCCATTTTGATTCATATGAATAGTTAATATTCTTCGACCTTTGGATTATTTCAATTCTAGTAAGGGATTTGTTTATTCTTTTCACCTCGCCTAGGAATGGTGTTGCAATGATGTGGAGTTAAGAAAAAAAGAACTAAGGGCATCTCTATTGAAGCCCTTTGGATGCTTTAAATATTTTTGCAGTTCTCCCATTGACCAACAGGTGCAAGGTGATCTTGCATGCTTTGATCCATTTTTAAAATATTTTCCTCAAACCTAAAAACAGGCAACACCTTGAGAAAGAAGTGACAATTAACTTGTTCAAATGCATTTCCCATGTCCATCTTGATTATAATATTTGCCTTAGTTTTTTGGTTGGAATGAAATGCTTCTTGGAGCATGGTAATGTTTTCAATTGATATGTTGGGGATGAATCTTCCTTGCTACTTTGAGATCACCTTGGCGTCCTTAGAACATATTTATATGGAATATTAGAAGGGGTAATTTAGCCAAATCTAGACAAAATTAACTTGATTATAATAACTGTCTTAGTTTTTTGATCGGAATGAAATGCTTATTGGAGCATGGTAATGTTTTCAATTGATATGTTGGGGATGAATCTTCCTTGCTACTTTGAGATCACCTTGGCGTCCTTGGAACATATTCAGCCAAATGGATGTCGAACTTGATTATAATATCTGCCTTTTTTTGGTTGGAATGAAATGCTTCTTGGAGCATGGTAATGTTTTCAATTGATATGCTAGGGATGAATCTTCCTTGCTACTTTGAGATCACCTTGGCGTCTTTGGAACAAATTTATATGGAATATTACAGGGGGTAATTTAGCCAAATCTAGAAAAAAATAACTAAAATTTGTGCCTTTGGAATTAGGGCAAAGAGGGTAGAGTTTATTCCCCACAAGTTCCCCTTTAAGTCATCTCTCTTATACAAATTTAATAACATCCTTTTTGATAAGGTGTTAAATTTTTTGATAGAATTGGGTGGAAAAATAACAAGGTTTTGGTGGTTTGTTTGAGTGAAGGGAGATCATATTCTCCTTTCTTTTCCTTCATTTTGAACTTGAGTCAATTTACTTTGTATTCCCATATGAAATGATTCTTAAACCAAATAGAAACAAAATGTATCTTAAACCATATGCATTTACATGGTATATCCATGAACCTTTGACCAAATACATAAAATACACCTTTAGCAAAATTCGGTTGAATTGGAAGGGGATGCGACCCACATGTTTTGGAGAAAATATCTCAAGGGAGATAGGTATGTGATTAGAGTTTATAAATCTAGGAGAGACTATCCTTTGGAGATGAATCTTGGACATGTACCCTGTCTCAAATTTTGACTATGGAGGTTGTGTCAATCATTTAGATTGATATCAATAAAACTCCAATTCATTATAATGTCGTCAACCAATTGTCTAAATGGATCTCTTACTATTGATCTTCCTCTTTTGTGCTTGTTGCTCAAAACTTGGATAAAATCTCTTGCCAATATTTCGTTTCCAGGGGTTGGGGGTTAAAAGAGGAAACCTTGTAATGTTGTCCAACATTTTTTTAACCAAGTAGTTATTTTGAGCTGTATATTTGAAATTTGAAAATAAAGACTTGACTCTATCAATATAGAGTAAGTTGTGATCCAATGATTAGTAATGAAGTGGCTGTCCATTGAGATAACACAAGGATCCAATAAGATAGTTGCCTTGCCCAAGAAGCCCCTTGCTCCTTTAATCACCCATTTGACATGGGTTGATAATCATTTTTAATTTATTAAAGCATATATAATCTAGTTTAATTTTTGGAAGAACAACCATGACTCTTTTTTATTCATCATTGATTTTAGATATTTTCATCTTTCTTGACTTAGTTGCTTACAATTCCAAGATAGAATGGTCATGAGTTGGGAAGCTTTTTTTTCTCAATAGATTTAATAGTGAGGCATAGTGATCCTTCTCTTCTCTTGAAAAGTTCGAATGTTGACACATTCTTTAACTTTCCTTTTTTGGTTGTTGCATTTGCAAAAGTTCAAACATTTTTATAGATTGGGAGAAGGGGTGGGATATGGGGGAGCTCAAGCCCCCTCCATAGCTTACATGTGAGAAAATCAGAAACCCTAGTGAGGTTTAGAAAGGGATTCTATTTTTTGTGGAAGGATAATAATCTGAATTGTGACATCACCATTATGGGAAATGGAAGGTCTTAATGAGACCACTAGGGAGGGCTTGAATCCATAATATGTGCATGTAGATAGTGACCTCATGCCACAAGTTTAGTCCTTACCTCTTGGTGCCCTTGTGACTATCTCAAGGCATTAGAGGAACTTGTGAGAATGAAAACCTAGTCAAGGTATTGAAGCATGCATGAAAGGATAACACAATGCTAGAATATCTTAGGAGTTTACTCATCCCAATAATATTCTATCTTAAGTGTGCTTAGATGTGGATTATTGATGGACCCATTGGATTAACATTGTTATGATCACACCCATGTTAAATAATATCTTAACTTTAAGAAACCATATATTTCTTGATATTTCACAAAAGTATGTCATATTATAAATTAGTCTATAAATGATATGACTTTGGACACCCAAGAAGATGGATTAAAGGGAAAAATGACTACTAAATTGAGTATAAGTTGTGTAAAAGAGCACCACATCTTCTATAGCACTATAATTGTACATTTTGTTTGTAAGCATATTGATATTTTGTGATAATGTATTTCATTCTTGCATGAAACATTGTATCTTGCTATTGTGACATGCCTTTGATTATTACACAAGATAGGTAGACATCTTTGTTACACCCCTAACAACTTCTTGTAGTTTCCTTAGCCACACCAATTTCTTTGTTTGTTTTCAAAATAATAGTGGGCCTCGTCTTGCTCCCTAATTAGATGTTATTATTATTCAATTCAAAATACTATCATAATGTTGATATATGCTCATCTATGGTTGCACAATTTGCATCACAATAAACAAGTTGCGATGCATCCTATAAAATTCTATTGAGTATAATGCAATTTGTTGTCTTTGGGTGTCATGATACCCAAAATATATGTATTGATTTTATGTTAGAAGAAACTATTATCTTAATTAATATTACAAAATTAAGCTCTAAATGCGTAATATGTGTTCGATGAGCTAGGATAATAGGACAGCTTAAGGGAATTTAGCCATGTGCATACAATAAGCTAATATTTATCCCACATGAGACAATGATGGCTTAAGATAAAAAAATTCCTATTAAAGATGTAGTTGGGAAACTTAATGTGGAAACCATATATCCCACATGTAAGGGACAAATGGGCAAGCAAACAATGAACTCTAAATAAGTCCCTAGTCTTTATAGCACGCATGTCTGATAGCTGGTTACTTCTATATTGTTGATATGAGACTAAATTGGGTTACAAGCAATAACCATATTGTGGTCGATATTTTGGGCTTGAGTTGGGGACCATACTTGTTTTGAAGATTGTAGCTTGGACATGAACCATTGCACAGGTTCTAGGTGAACATGCCAAAATTAGTTTGAGATAAATCTATTTTGTAATTCACTCTAGTAATAAAGTGAAAGTCTTATATTTAGTTGTTGAACCATTGCACAGGTTCTAGGTGAACATGCCAAAATTAGTTTGAGTTAAATCTATTTTGTAATTCACTCTAGTAATAAAGTGAAATTCTTATATTTAGTTGTTGAGTCTAATAAGTCATATTTTTATACATTAATGATTTAGACTAATCATATTTGTACATCTCATTGTGAGATTAGGGTTCTCATAGATTAGGGCTTCAATTCAAGTATAAAGGCAAGTCAAGATAAGGGGTTAAGACACATACACATAGACAAGTTTTGTTGAGAAGTGACCTAGTTCTTCAATTTAATAGATTTAATGTGGAGGAAAGGAGCTATAGTCAAGGAGCAGACAAGAAAACAATAGGTCGATTCATACAATTGATTTTGTATTGCTGTACAAATAAATATTGACAAGTACATATAGTTGTATATAATAGTTTGTATAATTGTATAGATAGGGACATACAGCGAGCCAATAGGCAATGTGTTGTTTGTAAGAAGCTTTTCTAGTTTTCAACAAGTAGATTTTTCTCAATAAGTGTGCAGTTATGTTTTTTGAGTGTACTTTACAATTATTAGTTTGGCAACTTGTGGAGGTTTCTTTGTAAGCTTTGATTGGTTAATGAGAATGTGACTAGCTATGTGAAGAATTTAGTTTTTGTAATTTAATAACAATTTTGTTTACTTGAGAGGATAAGGACATCAATCACTGAGGGTTTGGAATTTTAACATGGTATCAGTGCCTCTTTGGTTAAGAGGATATGAAGAGTTTACAATAGTAGATCAATTATCGGAAACAATTGTTGTAACCAATTGCCAAGAACCAAGACCAATAGTTAGAGGGTTTTAGAGGTAGTGTTTATCAGATTTGGGAGTTTGCATACAGATAAGAGATGACATTATCTAGACTTAGTTTTGAGGACATAATGGAAAGTGCCTTGAATTTCCTATCATGGAAAGTTAGGGTAACTATTCTACTGGAAGGGAATGATCTTTGGTATGTTGTGAAGGATGCAGTGGCTTTGTCGATAGATACACATGATTTGGTAGTTCACAACAAGAAAGAAGTGAAAGTCAAGCAAATGATTGTGGATGCTATTAAGGACCATTTGATCCCTCATATATTTGAGAAGAAGATGGCAAAGGAAATGCTTGATGCCTTGGTTAGCCTTTACTAGAGTGAGAACATAAATACAAAGATATTGCATAACAAATTCAAATTTGTAGATATGATTATATTAGACATTATCACTAGTTACTTGATGAAGTTCATGTAGATTCAAGATTAACTTACATCAATTGGGGGAAAGGATAAAGACAAAGAACCAGTGAAAGGGTTCCCATATCAATGGGAAATGTTTGTCTAGGGTGTTTGCACTAGTACATTTGGACCAAATTTCCACGATCGTTTTGTCTCACTTTCAACCTCAAACTATCGGTATTTTGGCAAATCGTGGTTGACCCAAACGTCGTTTCACATTTCGTCACAATTCCGACGTCTCATAAATCGTTGCAAGTCTGACGTCCAATATTCTTCGACGTTTTCTCACTTCCGACGTTTTTCATGTCTCAATTGCGACTAAACCTAAACACTGTTTTCAACCAAAAATCTACTTGTGATCGTTGCAGTTGTGATGAATGGAAGTCGTAATTGCGATAGGATGAAAGTCGAAGTTGCGACGGAAGGAAGTCGAAGTTGCGACGGAAGGAAGTCGTAGTTGCGACGGAAGGAAGTTGAAGTGGCGGCGGATGAAAGTCAAAGTAGCGATGGAAGGAAGTCACCTTTGCGACGAATTGACGTCGCAGGTGCGACGATAGGAAGTCACCTTTCAACCAAAAATATACTTGTGATCGTCGCAGTAGCAACGAACGTAAGTTGCAATTGCGACATGACAGAAGTCGAAGTTGTGATGGAAGGAAGTCGTAGTTACGACAAAAGGAAGTCGAAGTTGCGACGGGATGAAGTCGCAGTAGCGATGACATAAAGTATTTACTGCAACGTTTCGACGTCGCAATGACGACGACATTAAGCAACAATTACGACGGTGTTGCTATACCAACGACGGTTGTGTGTGTCGCAATTGCGACGCTGTGAACTTTAAAAAATATAAATTTAATGTTTCACTTAGAAGCATCACTAATGTTGTGGATTACATTCATCTAGATCCAGAATGTCTAGATACAGATCAAGTATCAAGAAAATATGCAAATATTGGCTATATCTTAAACATAGTTGCTAAGCAACCGATGCATGGAATAATAACTCTCATATTAAGATATCATCTCACCTGACCTACTATAATGAATGGGAAAGCAATACTTAGAAGGATAGAAGAGTATAAGAAAGACAATCGTACATATTGAACCTACAATAAGCATCGAGCACATAAGTGAAATGATACCACATTAAATAACAACAGTATTATTCAAGAGTAATCAATATTACCTATCACTTCTTATCTCTTTTGGTTTCTCACTCTAACTAGAACCTCAAAGAGAGTGAATTTATGGTGTGGGAAGCATCTTATTTCATAAGTACAATCATACAAGTATCTACCAATGAATCATAACCATGTAAAAACTATCCAAAATTTGCAAACCAATGAACTGTTGCACCTATGTATGTAGCTATGTTTGAAGACCATTTGTTTGAGTATTTTTGTTTAAAAATTTTCTTGACATAGTCACCCCTTTTTAAGATCATCTTTCTAACTACTAGTCACTATTTACCACATAAAATTTGATTTGTAAGGCTGTTGCTACCTAAAATGTGGCCAGATCTGATGATTAGGCTGGTTACTTATCTCTACAAGTCCAACTGAAAAAACAAATAGCATATACATTTCTTTACATTCCTATGCAATCCAATCGTTTAAAATGTTCTATATGAAATGTTGCAAGAAAACAATTAAAAATATTTTTATATGAAAATTTGCAGCAAAATAGGCCACAGATCCAACTGGAAAAGCAAAGAGAATAAACCTGAATATAGATTCAGATGCAATTAAAAATTAGAATTTTTTTTACATGGAATGTTAGAATAGAACTATCCACAAATCCAAATTGAATAACAACGAACATAAACAATGCTCTAGATTCAGATATAATTCAATTTTACCATGTAAACTAAAATGTAATTCCATGTCATTGGGCATGCTGGTAGTGGCTATGTAAACTATTTTTCATGCCTTGGACACTTGCATGGTCTATAGTTTTCCCAAGGTGCTGAATGAGTCTTGTTCATGGGCATTTGTGTTCCTAACCCACCCATTTTTTGGCATTCTTGTAGTGGCATCTTAAGTGGCCAAGCTTTTCTTGTAAAATGTCGTGAACATTTTTGATACTATTGGTAGCTAAAGGAGGCATTTTATTAAAAAATAATAATCCATGTTATAATATTTTCAAGGTTACCAAGAAGCATGTAAACATGCTACTTACATTCCAAGCAAACACTCACTAATGTGCATATTCTAATTCTAGTTAGGAAAAAATATGCAACACCTAAAAGCTTTATAATGACCCTACATCTCCAGGCCTCTTAAAAATGAATTTGTAAAAATTCCTTCAAATATGATACTTACAATGCATCAATGTTAACCAAAATTTGTACCAATTGCTTTTAGAAGATGGATTGTATCAATGCACATTGGAATATGTTTGGAATACATCAATATGCATGGGCCACACCATCAAGCTACAATGATATTCTAATCCAAACAAGGTAAACTATGTCAACCTCAAGAAGAGAGATATCAAAACTGCCATGTGAGGTCCATGTACTTTGGAATTGGAAACAGGGTATAAAGAGCCTGAATCAGTCGAGATAAGACATACCAACCTCTAAAAGTGAGATATGGGGAATGTGCAATACCATTAAAGGTATGTTGCAATTTATTTTAATAAAATTGTATGCAACATAAATGAAAATAATTTTGAAAAAATATTTTTTTTCTTTAACATAAATCTTATTTTTGGCCAAAGGTATCAGAGAGGATGGCCTATGCAAAATACTTGTTATTCCAATGAAGCAGTTTGCTTTGGTGCATAACAATGACAACATGTGCAAGCTTTGGCACAAGAGGTTTGGTCACCTACACTATGGAGCATTACCTCTCTTGAAGGGCATGGTGTAGAGATTGTCGGATGACAAGATAGAGAAGAAAAGTTGCACTCAGCAAGCATGCCAAGGTTTTCTTTTCCCTAGCAATAAGCACAGATCAAGAAGGGTTCTTTATTTGATTAATTTAGATGTGTGTCGACTAGTGTCATCAATCTCAATGGCATGTAACATTTATTATGTTTCCTTTATTGATGATTCCTTTAGAAAACCCAAGATATATTTTAAGAATACAAAGGATGAAGTGTCCAGTAGGTTCCAAGTGTTCAAAGCTCTTGAGGGGAGTTGGAAAAGTAAGAATATTAAGGTATTGAGACAAATAATGGAAAATATTATTACCTCCAAGGAGTTTGATTCCTTTTGCAAGGATGCAGAGATCAAGATGTACATGACATTGCCTTACAACCCTCAACATAATGGGTTTACATATAGGAAGAATGGGTCCATCAATGAGACAACCAAAGCAATGATCCATGACATGGATCTACTCACGTGTCTTTGGGAAAAGGCATTCTATACAGTTATGTACATTCTTAACAGGTATCCTCACAAGAACAAGAAACCAAAAGAAGCATTTGTCCTTTGTACATCAATATCCCTAATGAGAAGAGATCCAAGCTCGAACCTTATAGCATTAAAGGTATCTTTGTGGGTCATGATCATTAGCATTTGGAGTCTAAAATGGCCTCCTAAGGAAACCAATAAAATAAGAGTTACGAAATATGGGCATCCAACAAGTACCTACACAATAATTTTAGTAAACCAATAATGAGATAAATTGAAAATATGTGCAAAATTTATTTCCTTTCAACACTATTCACCCATGGGGTTGACATCATAATCTTATTAAATTGTATTGGTTGAAAAGAAGCATTCTCTTTGTTTTTTAGTTTTAGAAAATTTTCATAAGAGGTCCATTTTAGATCTCATATTTCCCCTCATGGAGACCTCCCAGCCTTACTAGATTTACCTCCCAACACATTGAAAGACAACGATAAGTTGAGATGTAAAGTTTGATGAGGATGCTTGGTCAACTAAGTCTCAAGATCCCCCTGGAAACGTAAAGAAGGGAGAACAAAGTGTTATCCCAAGCTTCAATTTGCAAACTGCAGCAAAACAATAAGCAAATCATTCAAGTTTTAATGCAAGAGTAGATACCTCAATACTACCTAGTACAACCATAAAGCTACGATGGCTTACTCAACATTGCAAGAGGCAGAAGAGAAAGTTAGAGCTCCAAAGACATCTATTCGAGTGAGATATCCCCGTAAAAGTTTCAAAATTATGTTGTGCCAATTGCTTCCACCATTGATGCAAAGCCGTACAGTTATGAGAAGGAAACAATTGAGCAAGTATGGTGGGATGCCATGATAGAGAAGTATAATTCCATTGAAAAGCATGATGTGTGGAAGATTGTGTTGAGACCAGTGAGGAAATCAATGATTGATTCTAGGTGGTTGTACAAGGTTAAAGCATGCAGATGATGGCAGCATTGAGAAGTACAAGGCCAAGTTCATAGTGAGAGGAATCTTCCAGAGACAGGGATTTGATTATGATGAGAACGTTTGCTCCAGTTGCTAGGTCTAATTCCATCAGAACAATTATATATTTAGCATCAAATTTGTATTGCCTTTAGGATCAATTCTTTTTATGTCCCTTTATATCAAAAGGATGTTAAGACTGTTTCTAAATGGGTTGATGGTGGAGTAACTAAGAAGAATATATTAATTAGCCAGGAGGGTTTGACGTTCATGGGAAAGGGACCCATGTGTGTGCATTGAAGAGAGCCCTTTGTGGGTTGAAGCAAGCACCACATGCTTGGTACTACTACTCACAAATTAACGAGTACTTGTTGAATTTAGGCTTCACCAAGACTACAGAGGGTTCAGAGGGTTCCCCATCAAGAGATATGTGAGACAAGGTTATTGTGTTTCTCCCAAATTTTTGTCAATGACATCCTAAACTGAAACACCTTGAAGATTTTGATGCCTTTATGCCTGGTTCGATAGAAAATCCCTAGTTTCTCTTTGTTGGAAACTTTGACTTTTTTGCAGATTTGGCATACAATCTCAAGGAGATGTCCAAGAGAGTGCACGACAGGGCCAAAATATAGTGGTATGGACTGCATGATAGACAAGATCAAGGTTATTGTTGTATAGGGTATCTAATACACCATGTGTGTCAAAGAGCTTCTCCTCGAGAGGGTAGTTGATGAGTGTATGAGTGTTAGTACTTGGTAATGCAATAAAAAGTATGTAGGAATTCATTCAAAGGCAAATGTAAAAAAAAACTAGTTTTTATAAATGAGGTATATCATCCAAAATATGTTCAAGTACAATACATCTGTCTATCTAATTATAATAATATCATACTCATCAAACATTCTTAGTCTTCTTCCTATACTTCTTAAGTAATTCATCATCTTCAATGTCACCTTGATTTTCTGGGTGCTCTTCAGAAGTTGTTTATGCTTGCGGCCTTTGACGCAATGTACGCCTGGTATGATACTCATAGCGTGGAAGCCGTTGTGACGGAGCATCTCTTAGAAAAACAAAAAATGTTAAATTTATAAGGCCAGTTTTACAGTTATTCCATCCATGGAAAATAGCCCCAGGCCATGTAGTGAGGATGGTGCAATGCGATACATCCTATTGTTGACACTGAAGTTAGTGTTCAACAGAGGAAATTCCTTAGGTACCCATTGTTTCACCAAATTCTGATACCTGAGTGGCACCTCGATGTCTCATATGCTCTCATCATCGTAGGAGCATGATCCTCCTTCAACAAGAAAAAAATCCATATGTCTACGGAATTTTCTTTTGACCTTTTCACCTCTGGTCGTTCTTCGCCTATCAAATCTACTAGATGCAAACACATTTCCTTCTGTTTGTCCTGAGCTTCCCTCACTCGATGAAGACATATCTGACAGGTACCTATTTGGTTCTACCTTAAGTCGATCAAATAAGATATATAGTTAGCTAAAATTCAAATAAGGGCATATCAATGACAGATAATTCAACATCAAGAAATCCAATATTGTGTGTATCCTTTGACTTTTCAACTTCAGTACTCTAGGTCTTATTAAACCCATGCACCTTTAACAAATGCAATTAATCTTTGATGTTGATTTAATTTGTCTTTGAAATTGATGAATAATTGGATCCATGCCCTCTCAAGGAATATTGTCCAAATGTGTTCTGTATAATAACTGTGAGTTTTTATCATCACCATATAAGGAAGGTCCAAACTGGATGATATCACAATGGAAGAAAATAGAGGTATGCATATCAATGAAGTCGAAGGTGAGATACCTACAAGTCTAACTTGGTCGCTTAAGGGTTTCCCTTCCTCATCCATGGATCTTGGAGGGGGTGGATGAGCTCATAGGTAGGGATATTCTAGGACTCTTCAAACCCCTCATTCATGATAGTTGAAGGTGAGAAGCATACGATATTCCTTCCCTACTATAGATATGTGTAAACATGCACTTAAACTCACCAATTCTTGTCCCAAATAGCACAAATTGGCCATTCAATATGTTGAAGTTGTTTAAGAAGTGTTGGGGCTAGAAAACCCTTCTTCCATGTAAAAAATAGACTTGATAAAGTATGTGAAGGTTGTAAATGTGTATCAAAGTGATGTCATCAATCATGCCTTCTTTACACTGTTGCACCTCAGAGTATTTGCAACATTCCCAGATTGGTCTACCAAAGAGAGGGGCTTAAATATTTTATGTAAAGGCCAAGTCGAAGCTTTTGTATTGGTTTTTGGGGGTTAAATACCCCAAATCAGGATATGGCAGGTCCCCTTGTTTTTATTTCCACGAGAGCTGGATTAATGGCATTGTTGATTGCCCATTCGATGGGAGAATCTTACGCATCTTGCATGGATTTATGCCCATGGGTTGGTGTCTGGGGATTTTGGGGATAAACCTATTCTAGAGGTGATTGTGTTTTTTAAAGGGTTGTCACACCATAATTAATACACCTCGTTTTCTCTCTTGGACCTATTTGTTAGCACAAACCCCTTCTCTTGGTCTCAAGATCCATGATGTCATCCTTGAATATGAGAGCCTACATTCGTAAAAAGGAGGACGCTGGGGGAGAAGCATTGTTGGGGTTACTTGGGGCATGACGTCATATTTTTGGCTCACTTTGGAATTTAGTGAGCCTAATTGAATATTTTATTGTTATTTTATGTCATATAGGGTTTAGTCCCCAAATAGTGGGGGTACAAACCTTGAGGAGGAATATTGGACTTATGATCAAATATAAAACCTTGAGGAAGAATCTTGGACAAACATTGTATTAAGAATTAATCTATCGGCAAGTGAGGTGATCAGGTTCAAATCCTTGTGTGGGTATGATTGTAAATATGAAGGCTTGCAAATATAAGAAGTATTTCTAAAAAAAATATGTAATCTAAACTCCTTGGTATTTATTGACTGCGTGCATTGCCAAGGCATCTCAATATCTATCAAATAATACATTTGCTTGGTAAGTTGTCCAAATCATAATCCGTTGGGTTAGCTTGAGTGTTTTGAGCGCTGTGAATTACAAGCAGGGGGCCATAAAGTCAAGTCCAAAATAAAAAAATAAATTTTTTCCAAATAGCTTGTTGAAGTCCTTCTCTTTAGCTTACCAATTTCTTGTACTAATTGGGAGTGGAACGTTGATGGTGTGTATATTCTAAATTATTTAATTTTTAGATGTAGATCAAGTTGTCACATTGAGCTGCGTATGGATGGAGGCATGTAGGAAGGCCCACTGTAATTTTTTTTCCAAAGTACATATTAAAGATACAACAAAGGGGAAAAAGTGTTGTGATAATTGCAATAGCCAGTCCCATGTAGATATGTATCTAGGAGCTTTGCATATGCTCTATTAAATGAAAATCTGTATCTTATTTCAATGTTTTTGTGTATCTTGATGGATAACCCTAAATTGTAGGTGCTATAGGGGATAGTCAAAGAGATGGTTGCTTTTCTTACCTATTAAGAGAGAAAATTCTCAAACAATATCAGGATCTCCTATCGAAGATCATGTGAGACATTTTAAATATATTTGATAGATTTGACTCTATAGAAATAGCAATACGGATCTTCACTCTAAAAGATAAACTTCCATCATTCTTTTAATATCCAGTTCACCTATTTCATAGTTAATTAGGATCATCCATGCATGTAGTGGGTGCTATCCTGAGGCAATCACTTCCATTGTAGGACTTAGATGGATTATATTTTTGTGAATGCTCCTTTCGTTTTCGAAGGAAATGTCAACAACAACATTGTATCATGGTTATAGGTTGGACAATGTTCCAATGTTCGAACTTCAAGGTGGGGATTATTTAGCGAGCATGAACTAACTACTATCAGTACCACTATTAAGAGGGAAAGCACATCAATTTTGCTTCAAAATTTAATTGAAGGATAACTAAATTGGGTTTATTAGGTCCTGATAGATTTTGTATATGTAATGTATCTATTTTCTTTGTCTTTTAAGAACTATATGTAGGGAATTTCATTTGGTTTTTGATTTGAAAAACCGTTTTCTTGTATAAGAAAATACAAAAATGTTGTAGCAACAATTTTAGCTTGAGATCTCTTTACATAGATGTTTATATGTATACTCTATTTTTGTAGTGACAATCTGTAGTTTCTATTTATTCCACAGTGGTATGTGAAGTTCCAACTAAATGTTGGGTTTGAGAACTATAAAATCGCTAGGTTAACCATTAGAAATAGAGACTTCTATCTTGAGATAATCCTAACAATTATCTAAGCTAGTTGAGAAATTCATTGCATACCTAAATTAAAAAACTTTGCATGTAGAGATATCCCTTACATTTTGCATACCATGAGACTACTATAGAAGCAAGAGAAGGTTATGATTAAGCATAAGCGGGAATTTGGATATAAATCCAACAATAGCAACACTAAAAACCATGGAAAACCTCAGTGATCCAATAGCTAATTGCATTTATCAAAACTTATCTGAAGATGAATGAATAACAAGGGTTTCTGGTTTAGAAGCAACTAACCCTTGACATTGTGATCCTCCCCTGCTCGCGTTTGAATGAGAAATGCCCTACTCGGTCTCTACTCGCGTCCAAATGAAAAATGCGCTACTCAATCCATAGCTAATTGCATTTATCAAAACTTATCTGAAGATGGATGAATGCCAAGGGTTTGCTGGTTTAGAAGAAACTAACCATTGACATTATGATCCTCCCCTGCTCGTGGCTGAATGAGAAATGCTCTACTCGGCTATACTCGCGCCCAAATGAAAAATGCGCTACTCAATCCATAGCTAATTGCATTGATCAAAACTTATCTGAAGATGAATGAATAACAAGGGTTTGCTGGTTTAGAAGCAACTAACCCTTGACATTGTGATCCTCCCTTGCTCGCGGATGAATGAGAAATTCCATACTCGGTCTCTACTCGCGCCCAAATGAAAAATGCGCTACTCAAACTCAGTCTTGGTATTGGTCTCGTATCTGCTCACATTAACGCCATCTCACTCTTGGTATCGGTCTTGGATATGCATATAATTTCTTTGGTGTCAGTCTGGTCTTTGTCTTGGTGTCGGATAACGATCTCGCTCTTCGTCTCTGTCTAGTCTCGATGGTAATCTCACATGAATAGTGTGATTTGGAGTTCTACATCACCAACTCCTTTGAAAGGTATTTGTTGATTAGTGAAAGGTTTTCATAAATTTTCTATTCTTAGAGGTTTTTCCTCGCTAGTGACCTAACCGCTTTTTACACTTTCAAAATATGATGAATCTAAGGAATATCTAGCTTCTTAGGAATTTTTGGATGGTTAGGGCCTTACAATGGATATTTTCCTAGATGGGACTTTTAGGAAGGGACGATTATGTGTGTTCTTTAGAATCCCTACAAGGTTTGTAATAATAGTAAGGGGTAAAATTCCACCAACCATAGGGATTCCATCATGTCAATGATGTTCCATTACATTGCATTGTTTAGAGTTCTTGAGACCTTTGAAATTACAACTTCACATCACTAATGCTTCATAGTAGAGCTGCAAATAATCATCTCTATTTACCTATAAATTCACTACTTTATTAAAAAATGGCAAATGACAATTTGATATAAAACATTGGTCTTGGGGTGTGTTATGTCATGACTGGGTTCCATTGTGCATATGCATTCCAATGCAAATACTTTGAAATTTGAATCAATATGAAGATTAACTATATTAGGGTTAAAATTTGGGGATCTCTCACTAGTTTCTTGCAAAACATATACATATGCATAGGGATATTAATCCATATTCATTGGTCGTCATGAAAAACAATTTCATTTGGGAAGAAAAGCTACAATCTTTTGAATCTAAAGAGTTGTACTAAGATTATCATTATCCATAGTTATTCATCGATGGAATATTAAGTTAGGGGTCATTTGTTTTATACAAAAATATAAAAATTAAAGCAAATGTGTCTATATCAAAATTTATGCTCAAATGGTGCAACAATTGGTTTACACGTCTGTTTCACAATGTCACGGTGTAAAGGTTTAGCATGATATTTTTGCAAATTAAAAGCATGTTCCTTGGGATATAGTGATCCTCCAGTTATTTCATAACTGGGTCTTCCAATTTCTCTCAATAAATGGTGATGAAATCCATCGAAGAGGGGAACTAAAGGTATTATAGGGATAATTATAATGAAGTATTCTTGGGGAAAATCCAAGAAGTCCACAACTCTCTAGCTCGGGTGCTTCCACAATCCCATCAAAGCCACCCAATGATAAAATAAAGTTTGGAAACTAAGACACTTCTTCACTTATCATGTACAAGGGGTTAATGGTTTCCATTGGTAAGGGGGGGCAATGTAGCTTGAAAGACATGGGTGGATATGTCAAACTAGTAGTCTCGACCTATGAGTTGACCATTAAATGAGATTGTGTCCCTTATACTAGTAAATCACATCTAATAGAAGGATTAAAATATCCCCAAGAAGAGAACTATGTTTCATATGAAACATAATTTTGGAGATCTATTTGGATGCCTATCCCACAATCGTAACATAAACTATAGATTAATTCTTCCCTAGAGGGAGGATTTAAGTTGGTTATGTAAGGCTGATTTTTTTTTAAAGAGATAAGATTAATTTCATGAACCAATCAAGCTTCATTTAAAGTGTGGAAATGAGGTATTTGAAACTTTCAATTGTTTTCAATTCACCAAGTTCAGTTATTAAAGTAAGGCAATGAGAATAATCCAATAGAAGATTCGTGATGATGACAGTGATGACGATGATGATGACAATGCCATGGAGATGATGACAACGACAATGACGACAAAGGCGACATGATTCATGTTGATGGAAATGAGGACGACATCGAAGATTATGTGGGGACATGAGTGAACCTTGTGTTGGTTTTGCACATTAAAATGACACCTGGGCATTGTATTAGTATCAAAATTTTCACTATGTCGCATTTTGATGAATATTTAATTTTGTGTCGCATTGCAATACAAAATTCATTTTGTCTTTCTTTGCAATGCGAATTTTTTCATTAGGCTTTATTAATGTTAAAAATTAATTATTGTTATTTATAATTACATTACTTTCCTTAAAAATATAATTTTGTTATATATAAAAAAATTACATTTTGTAGATGCATGATCACATTCCAAAAATAGTCCCCCAATGGGAATACCATAAAAAAGTTTATACAAAATCCTTCTCCAACATATCCTTCAAACTAGTGCAGAAAAAATAAAACTTCACTATCCAATACACCCATTGGATATCCCAAAAAATAAAAACCATAAAGCTACAAAGAGTTTCCCTAAATGACATGTAGGGATTGTTTTCCAACAAAAAGTATAATAAAAGGGAATGTGAAAATATTTAGAATTATGGCGCTTGGTCGTGGACCCTTGAATGTGCCATACTCCTACATCCAATAACAATCAAACCTTTGAGAGGGAATATACATCCTTGTTTCTTTCTATGAAAACATGGGATATTGTTAAGAAAATCCATTTTAATCTCATCAAATATAGGCCTCAAATTATAGGTCCCCTAAAAATGAAATGTTGTCTACAACCAAGGTTCATCAGTTATATCAAAATGAAATTGTTGCAACCTCTATAAATGGGAGTGTAGCTTTGTTCCTTCATGCAATTCTAGTGAGGGATTGCTCTCAAATATGAACAATGTTTCCACTTGAGAATATGTCTAAATAGGGAATACAAAGCATTGGTGGGTCAAAACAAGATGGAAAGGTGCACTTTCATCACTTTCACGCATTTATTCTATAATTTTGTCATTTGATTGTCTCATATTTGTTTGTGTGAGTCATGTTTGAGTCTCAAACCCCTCCCATACCATCAACACATGTGTCTACTCTAACCATGTCAAATTTCAGTCCATATAAGCACACATTGAAAAAATCTCAACGTTGGACCCATTCGCATGTCATCAGTGATATATAGTACTATTTGCTGGGTGAGTCATCTTTGAGTCCGTAAAGCCTCCCATATCGTGAATGCATGTGAACACTCTTCCTAGGTCAAATTTCAGTGCATACTGAAACAATTTGTGGAAATTTCAACGTTGGCACTGCTCAAAGGTCATTGATGTTGGTCACGTCTACTGACAGTACAATGTATTTTAGCTGTTCCTTTTAAAGTTGGTTTGAGACGCACATTCTCACATCTAGTGCAAGGGAAATAATGTCAATAAACATGTACTTCATGATAAATTGCACAAAATTCATCAGCTATTTCAAAATGAAATGTCGTCTACAACCAAGGTTCAATCGTATAAAGATGAATGAGCTTCTCTTGGTTTCAAGAATAATTTATTCTCTATTGAACAAGGCCAACCACGTGAAGGCGGAAGCTCATATGGCCTCTCCCCTCCCCCTCAAATTTCTCTCAATTCCCCAATACCCGATCTACAAAATGTAAAATAATCTAAAGCAACATACTAAATTAAATTCAGGCATAGAAACTACAAAAAAAACAACATATAACATAGGATATAAAAAATTGCATAAAACTTATAAAAATGTAATAAACCCACATATGTAAATTATTTAAAGAGAATAATTCATACAAATTAACAATATATATAGCTACGTACCTCGTCCAACTCAATATATGTATCATTCTTCTTCTGTATCTTCTTCTTCATCCAACTCAACATCTGTATCTACAACATCCTATTCAAAAACAATGTTCAAAGGATTTCCAATATCATCATGATCTACATCAATGTCAGTTTCGAGCATATCTTCATCGATATCATCACCAGAATCTGGTACTACATCGTCTCCTACGCCTAGTTCATATTCTCCATCTTCTTCATCTGTTGACACATCATCTTACTCCGACTGATCTGCATCATCTTGATCTTCTTCAATATCATCTTCTTCCTCTACAGTGTACTTTATTGGCCTTCCTCTTGGATCATATCTAACAACAAACGATCAATCCCTCTTACCTGGAACCTTTGAGTAAAAGACCTATTCACATTGGCTTGGAAAAATGTTGCGATCGTTTTTATTTTCAAACATTGTTGTTTTAATCATCGGAAATTCATTCGCATGTTGAATAACAGTTCTCTCCTCATCACCTCCATGCAGTAGTAATCTATACCATTTGACATCGAACAAAACTAATTTGAAGGAATTAAAGTATTGATTTTCATCCAAATACCCATAGTATTGATTTTCAGTTTCTCGGGGATGTATGTTTCTACTAGAGGAAATTTGTGACCTGGAATACTACAGTTATCCCACAATCATAATTTTTCCTGGTGTCATCCAACTTTTTGATACGAAATTTACTACCATTGCACCACATAGCCTTGTGGTGTTTCAACTGCAATATGCGAGACATGTAAAACATGGATTGACAATTAATAAACATATTTATATAACTTGGAAAGTATCTGAAAAAAAAACACACCTACAGACACATTAATATAATATAAAATAACTATATAAAATGGGTGATTTTGCTTGCCTTGCCATCTTTCAGACCATATGCTAAATCTTTTTCCCTTTGTGTAACATCAACATCTCCATGATGACCAACTTCTCTAACCGGTTCAGACAATTGTTGCCATGATAACCTACCACCATAACGTTCTTTACATCTGTCAATCCATACCTTCATTCGGTTGATATTGTTTGCAATGTATAAATGTAGTGCCTCCCAATCTCGATGACCTGACTCAAAAAAACATAAATCAACAATATTAGAAATTACTTATAACCATGGTAAATATTAATAAATGATGAAAGAATACATATTAAATGAGTATGAACATATATTAAAAAAACAAAGAAGTTGTATGTATCATAAATCTACACAATTTAATTACCTCTTAGTCTCTTCATTCTTCCTTTCCCCAACAACTGCTCCCCTTCAAATTTTCTGATGGAGTTCACATCCCAAATACAATCCACTACATGCATAGACCGCTCTGCTAACTTAGGAAGAAAGTGACTAATATACACCATGGATTGATATACCATATATCCCCTCACCATAGAACCCTCGGGACGTGCTCTATGTCTAACTAAAGCCTTCAATGATTTCAAGTGCCTCTCCACCATCCACATTGACCTTGTGTGTACAGGTCCACACATTTGAATCTCCTCAATTAGGTGTATGAGGTAGTGTTCTTGTGCATTGAAAAATGTTGGAGGTAGAAACTTTTTCATTTCACATATTAGCCGAGGGATTTCTCTCTTCCAATAGTTTATATCATCTTGATGGATTTCTTTCAATGACAACCATCTACAGATTATGACACAAGAAAATAACAAGTTTCAACAAAACATAAACTGTAAAACACATGTCATTAAGTACAAGAACAAATTAAAAAAACATTTTTCATATATATTAGTCACCTCTATAACTTACCTAATGTATTTTCCAAGATCATATATAACTTGTTTGACGTTGTTTTCAAATTCGCCTGGGAGAGATAGAGGTAGAATATACTGTAACAATAAAAAAGAAATGTTATTTGTTTCAAAATAGACAAAAATAAAACAAAAACCCAAAAAGGTAAATACACCAAATATATAAATATGAATAAAAAAATTATTTCCTTAATGAACGTATGCAAGTCATGGGTTTTAACCCCACCAAATTCAGCTTTCTTGGTTAATATATTATTTATGTTTGAAGAAAAACCCGTGGGAAATTTAATACTTTGAATGACCTCTTTTACATCATTGCTTTGCTGCTCTATTAATAACCATGGAAGGTTATTTCGGTCTTCATCGCTATTTGATCGAATCACACTTTGCATTGCATGATTGGATTCCTCAATGTCAGTACAAATTTTGACAATTTTTTGTTTCTTCCTCTTGCCATCTATGATTCTCCATAATTTTTCTGTCACATTCTTCCCAATATGCATCATATCAAACAAATGAGCAATTTTTAGTTGCTCATAGTAGGGAAATCTCGTGAATTGAGTGGGATAACATTTCATTTCTCGTGTAAGCCCATTATTTCTACCTTCACGATGACGACATTGATAAAGCATAAAACAAATGACAACAATAATTATTAAACGAAATAAATAAATTCAATACTTAAAATATAATTTCAAAATAAAAACAATATTACATATACAATAGATAAACAAATTGCGTACCTTGACGATTTCTGTTATACTCCAACTTCCATAGGCGAGGTGTCATTCTTTGTGGTTTTAACCTAGTCTCTTCTTTCCCATTGAAAATATGTCTTTCAGTAGTACGAAACCTATGGAACTTCGACAGGAAGTGCCTATACTCATCAAACACCATATTTCCTAAAGATTTTGAATAATGATACTTCATCTTAGGACCATAAATTGGACATGCAAATTTACCCTTTGTTTGAAGACCTGCAACATATGGATTAATGTCAATTATACAATGGATTATTAAAAAAAATGCATGATATCTTCAAAATAATTAATAACTAATAAAGTGCAAGGAAATATGTACCAAAAATATGTGTTAGTCCGGGGGCATCATGAATTGTCCATACAAGCATTCCACGGAATTGAAATCTCTTTTTCCCAATTGGTTTACAGATGTCATACATATTTATACCGTTCCATAACTGTATTAGCTCATCGATAAGAGGTTCGATATATACATTCATATCTTTAACTTGGTACTTGCCTAATTGTTTGAAATTACACATAATTACTACCATGATATGTATATATAAGTAAATAAATAAATAAACTATAGTATGCAAAAAATAAGACAAATGAAAATGTCACTTTCGAAAAATTAATATATACAAATACCTGTAACAATCATTCTCAACATTATGTGCTCCCTCATTATTGACATCCAAGGAGGAATGTTATTGTTAATAACAAAAATAGGCCACACCGAGTAAATAGATATAAGCTCTCCGAATGGATTAACACCATCGGCTGCCAATGAAAGCCTAATATTACGAGGTCCATCTTTAAAATCTGGCCATTTTTCCTCAATTTCCCTAAATGCATATCCATCTGTAGGCATTTGAAGAACAACATCTCCACTTCTATTCCACGCATGGTAATCCATAAATTGTGCTATGCTTTTGCACCTGAACAGTCGCTGGAAACGTGGAATTATGGGAATACAATGAAGAACCTTTCGAGGAACCATTTTGTTACTTGATCGGTTCAGTATCTACTAATATGACATTCCAGGAATTCAGTTTTCGACGCATGTTGTCCATAATATATAATATGGTCATTAGGACATGCATCTATACTTTGATACTCCTATCCAATGTCTTTCATAATGACAAGTAAATCTTGATATGTGCAAGGTAAAATATTTTATGATGGTAACAAAAATTCACCTAACAATCTACATCATGAAAATTAACTAGTTAATGAAAAGAATATTAATCGTAAATATTACATTCTTATTTAACACATTAATTAACGTTAAAAAAAGGAGAAAAGGTCAACCTTTATGTATATCTGATGAAACATATTACATACCTTAGTATCTGTGTCATACAAGTGTTTGACAAATGATTCATAACCTTTAAGTTCATCAGAAGCAATGTAGCGGAGAGAAGATTTGCTCTTGACCCTTTATAAAGCCGTTTATTTGCATTTTCCATCAAAGGTTCATCATAAATACCATCACTGTCCCCATCCTCATCTAGCTGACCGAACAAGTCTTGGATCATTTGATTTGTCCGATCATCTTCAACTATGTTATGGTCGTCATCTACTTCCATGGGATCATTAACTTGATCTTCATTATTCACTTCATGTTCCTCAGCTTGTACAACGTCATTTCTACTACTACTTGGGGCATTCTGCAAAAAGTTAGAGGGAAAATCTAACTTTATAATGACAAGCAATCATGAAAAATTAGTGCATGTATAAAAGATACTAAAACAATATAAAATTTTACAAATACAATCAATATTAAGAAATATAATTAATATGTATATAGAGTAGTTACCATGGGACGATATTGCTTCAATCCCCCATCCATGTGACCATATTTCCTACAATGTTTTCTAGCTATAGTTATTAAAATTCTCACGGGACGTCTCATAAAACAACTATTGCAAGAGAAAAAACATCTACCATCACCCTTTTCACCCTCTTCATCTCTTTCCCTACCTCTAATATTTTTTGACATTCTTCCCACAAAAAGTATAGTGATGATTATTAAAAAAATCCACTTTTTGCTTGATAATAAGAGCTTATATCCTTTCCGAACCATCGTTCATATAGAAAAATTGTTGCAACCACTATAAATGGAAGCGTATTTATAAATTTGAAACCGTCGGTATTCCGACAAATGTTTACCAAGTCAACGTTGACTTCCTTAACTCGTGGCAAACTGTTTGGAAAGTGAACGACTACTTTTATGTTCGTCAGTATTGCGACAGAATGGGTTATGAAGTCGCAACAATGATGAAATCTAATGTCGTCGCTATTGTGACACTATGATATTCACAGTTGCAACACCGAAAAATAAGGATAATCCATCGCAATACCGATGATATCGAGGAGGTAAAAAAAATAAGAGTTGTTTTACGTTTTCTCTTGAATTTTCCAACATTCGTCGAAACTCTATAGTCGAAATTTGGTCCTAATGTATTAGTGTTGTGTTCAGGAGAATCTTCCCTCCTAGGAAATTCCGTGGGATGATTGTATCGAGAAGGAGAATTAGATGAAGTCAAAGGCCAACAAGAAGGGATGTGACAATGGTTGTGCCTTATTTGGTCAAACAAAGAAGGGTAGAGGTAAAGGACCCATCAAGGGTAAGGTAGTAAACTTGACAGCCTGGGAAGGATTTGAGTAAAATCAAGTGCTTCATATGTCATAAGCATGACCATTATGCATCACAATGTTCAAAGAAGTGTAAAGGGAAGCCATGGAAGGATTAGGTAGTATCTTCTATTGAAACTTAGATGAACGACATTGCATCGAAGTTCGAGAAGGATTTCTCGATGGTATCTTTCCTTTTTTCTAACATTGTTTTGAATATTGTTTGGTATGTGGACAGTGGAGCATCAAGGCATACGACATAAACACAGAGCTATTTTCAAGTCTAAAAGAGCATGTCTTAGGAGTTAATGTCCATCTTGGTGATGATACCAAGTGTCCAATGGAAATAGTTTAGTATGAACATGTTAGAAGTTGTTCAAGTTAAATCAATTTTGTAATTCCCTTTCGTAATAAAGTGAATGCCTAATATTTAGCTATTGAGTCTAATAAAGTGTATTTTTATACATTAGTGAGAGTAATCTCAATTGTACATCTCATTGTGATATTAAGGTTTCAACTCAAGTATAAAAGTAGGTCAAGATATAGGGTTAAGACATACACTAAAAGACAGGTTTTATCGAGAGGTGACCTAGTTTATTTGTCAAGTAGGTTTAAAATACAGGAGAGGTGCTACAGTCAAGAAACATGCATAAAAACAATACATAGGTTCGTACAGTCATATGGATCAGTACGCACATGTTTCTATGGATTTCATACATTTGTACAGATAGGGACGTGCAACATGCCTTCAAAGAAAATTCAAAATAAGAGCTGGACTAGATAAGTTATGAAGATTTCTGCTTGTGTCTGCTCTTGCTAGTTTACAAAATTACTATTTTTACCAGTTCCTAGACTGCTTCCACTAACAATGTATATTTTAATAAATTGACCACATAAATACTGGCAAAAATACATAGAAAAATTTAAAAGGGAAGACTAAGATCTTCATTCCTGGAACTGCTCGCTTGCTAATTTTGGTTGCACTGAGGAAATTTATTCCATAGGGGAGACTCTTCTTGCTCGAGCATTGGACCGCTGTTTCCTCTGCCCAAACCTTCCATCTCGACCTGAATTTCGTTGAAAATTTATTTCAACTGGTGTTGGCTTGGTTTTGCAACCAAGCTTAGTGCTATGGGCACCTGCTAACTAGTAGCAGCAGTTTCAATAGAAATAAATAACAATAAACTAAATCTAAACTAAACTAAACTAGCATGTGCATTTTGAATTAAGAAACAAGAACAAGAAACATAAGAAATAATTTTGTATTGAAAAATGGGGGCAAGCAAGTGCTTGCAATAACAATACCTCCAAGTGATGAAGGTTGTTGAATAGCTCCAATGGTGAGCAGCTCCAATCTCCAATGGGTCCTTTCTCCAAGGTTGCTACAATGGCCAAATACTCAAGGGAGATTTTGGCAGCATGAGGATAGGAATATGGATGGATGTGAAATGAGGAGCCCCTACCACCTTTTTATAGGTTTTGGTGGTGGGGAATACCATTTGTGGTTTTGTGGAAACCAATGGTATTGACCAACATGGTTTAGGTACTTTTCCCTCCTTTTTTCCTTTTTTGAATAAAATTAATATTTTTATTCCCTTTTTAATATTTTGGGAATTTGGACCCTTTTTGAGGGTTTTTTATGCTTTTTAGGAAAAATAATCTTTTTGAGTGGAAAAAAGGGGTGTACTAAGGTCTTTTGGTGACCTTTTGTTGGCTTCAGAGGCTCAGATGGTGGAAAAGTGGACAAATGGGTCATATGAATAAGGGAATGAGCTAGTGAGCACTTTTTAGGTGTTAACAGATTGCCCCTTGATGTGTGAGGGCAGGAGCTCATCGTATGGCCGATAGACATCATAGTTCTTTTGTCTTTTTTCTGGGGTTTAGGGAGGAGAAGAGACCGTTTGGAGATTGGATCCACAGACCTTGGAAGCTGCAAAAACAAAAAATATTACATAGCCTCAATATGAATGAGGAATAATATCTGATAATGGATGAGGCGGGCATACCCATGCTCGTATCAAGACATATACATAACAATTAGTCCCAAGAAGGGGGATCTAATACATAAAAAATATACTGGTACATCATAATGGTCCAGAGGGGACATGATTTTGGGATGTACTCATGATCATGGCATGACTGATCTCAATAACTGATACACTGGAATGACTGTTGAACTGCTGAAACTGAAGGTGTCCAACATCTGTAGGGACTCAAAAAGTGTGAGTCATCTCTGAGAATTAATGTAACTGTATACTCAAGGGAGTATGAAACTGGGGTATATCTGAATACTGTCGCCATGTGCAACCCAGATATCTATAGAAAAAGTGGTAACAGGTTGTATCCATAGGTAGACTCTCAAGTGTGGAGGAGTAAGGAGGTATCCGGGGTCTTCGACTAATAACTGAACGGATCGATGCCCCGTGTGAGTCTCAACGATGCGATCAAGGTGTTGAAGTCGAGCATGTGAGAAACAACCATTTGGAGAGGCACTGAGGACTCTTCTCGAAATGATTCGTAGGCACTCATCATAAATGGTGATGAGTCCAAGACACAGGGACCTCTAGGTCTATCCTCTGGAATAAATAAGGTTATCGTCGACAGAGGGAGACCGGCAACTAACAAGGCAATGATGTTTCCTTGATAGAAGCGCGAGGTGTAGAACTGAAGTGTGGTAGTACTGATGGTAGGACTGACATACTTGTGGGGATGGGAAGTAACTGGGGTCATATGGTGGGTAGACTCAAACTTCCTTTGTTCAGAGCATGATGACATGGTTGACCTGGCAGCGTAGGGAACTGACTTGTAGGTGTGGGTATCATTGCTTTTAAGGACTGAAGGGTAAGTATTGACTCTGGGGGGGGAACAAGCTGATGGGTGCTGTCGAGGGGTTCTCAGGGTGACATACTGCAGAATACTCTGAACAAAGGCAACCAAAATGGGGAAGCTGCCCTATGAGTAGGCGTGATCTGTTGTGGCACCGAGAAGCACCATTGGGTCCTTCTTCGTAGTTTTAATGAGCTCCAAGAAGGGATAAAAGCGTGCTCTGAAATGGTACTGTCCTGTGGATTTGTGAGCCTAAGACTGTTCGTGCTCATTGGTGCTTTCATTTTTAAGGAGTCTGAAAACGATAAGAAGACTCTCCAGTGGTTATGACTACTGTCCTATTGGTTTTACGAGCCCAGGATGGTGATTGCTCGTGGTTGCTTTCATGTTTAGAGAGTCTGAAAGCAGTAAGTGGACTCCATTGGTGTTCTTTTTCGTGAGTTTAGTCTCCAAGGCCCGAAAAAACATAAAATGATGTAGATGGAGAACTCTTCTAGCCGATGTGACTGGAGTATTCCTTTTCCGTAATTAGTCTACAAGGTCCGGAAAAGGGGTAGACTTATACCAGGTAGACTCCCTTTCAGATACGTTTAGCGAGCATGAAAGGAAGCAAGGTTGCTTGGCAATCTTTTCATTGTTTTAGGAGTCAGAAAAGAGCTTAACAGAAACTCCCTAAGTGCCTTTTTCATAAAAAGGGATTGCTTGGCCCGAAAAAGGGATAAAATTATACCGAACAAAAATGGATAGATGGGAGCGAGAAAAGGTCTCAAGCGTCATCATGTGTGAGGGATACTGGATCCGGTGACATGAAGATTGTCAAAAGGGGGCTGCGGTTTTGTGGCATGCAAATCGAGGCAATGAGAGGGCATTTTGAAAAAATGGCCGAAAAGTATGGGCGTGAGAGCGAGAAATGATCTCAAGCATCATCACAAGCGCGGGAAACTGAATCCGGCGATATAAAGATGGTCAACCACGGAGAATGGCGGATGTGGCACGCAAGCCGAGGCGACGAGGGGGCATGGAAAAAATGCCCAAAAAATCTGGGGGTGAGAGCGAGAAATGATCTCAAGCATCATCACGAGCGCGGAAAACTGAATCTGACGATATAAAGATTGTCAAAAACGGAGGACGACGGATGTGGCACGCAAATCGAGGTGACGAGGGGGGCATGGAAAAAATGCCCAAAAAATCTGGATGTGAGAGCGAGAAATGATCTCAAGCATCATCACGAGCGTGAAAAACTGAATCCGATGATATAAAGATTGTCAAAAATGGAGGACGGCGGATGTGGCACGCAAACCGAGGTGACGAGGGGGGCATGGAAAAAATGCCCAAAAAATCTAGGCGTGAGAGCGAGAAATGATCTCAAGCATCATCATGAGCGCGAAAAACTGAATCCGGTGATATAAGGCTTGCCCAAAACGGACGACGACCGATGTGGCACGCAAATCGAGGCAACGAGGGCACCCAAAAAATGGACCTGGTGAAAACAGTAAAAGGAAAAATCTATCATGAAGTTCTCGATGCGCTGATTCCAATGGTACCAACGGTTTGAGAAACGGACGTCGTATGAGACCGGAATGGCGGTTGGAAAAATGGTGGAATTTCTATAAATAGGGCGTCGGGCCCACATGACGTGTCATTGTTATGTGCGAGTTTGGCAGAGCAGTCAGAGCTCTTTCTCGATTTCTGGGAGATTTGACCGTTGGTTTTCGATTCTGCGAGTTTCAGGTAACCCTATTTTCCTTAGCCTTTTCAATTATGTCTTTTTTGTTTGGCGGCGGGCCCCTAAAGGCCGTGAAATTCCACGTTGACCTTCCAACGTGGAATATCGCAGGTTTCGGGTCTCTTCCTGCGATGAACCGCGCGGGTTTTAGGCTGACAGTCGCGATGTTCATCGCGACTGTGAGATTTGAACCCGCGATGTTCACCGCGAGTTCATGGGAGATAGTCGCGATGTTCATCGCGACTGTCTGGCAAATACCCGCGATGTTCATCGCGGATTCTTGGATGGAGGCCGCGATGATCATCGCGGCTTTTGATGAAAAGGCCGCGATGATCATCGCGAATTTTGATGAAAAAGCCGCGATGGTATTTTTTGCAAATTTTTTTTGCTGGGGCTAAAAATTTCTTCTGTTTTTTGGCAGGATGTTGAGGAGACCGCTGAGTTCCTGGCGAGAGCAGGAGATAGATGATGATCTGATGGAGAAGATTCATACTGATCCGGGGGTCCGACAGACTCTAGCGGTGAGTGGACTTTTGAAGTTCACTCAGATCCCACCAATGCGTTCAGTGAGACGGCTCCTGAACAAGTTGGTGAGTTGGTGGGTGCCCGCGGAGGGTGCTTTTATGATTGGGGGACAGAGGTTGGAGATCACCCTCACAGACGTATATTTTCTGACTGGGTTGCCTCGTTTGGGGGAGGTGGGAGATCTTTTGCCGAGGATCCCTCCAGGTGTTGATATGGAGGATTTGCTGCAGACCTTTTGTGTTGATGGGGCCATTTTGCAGAACAGTGCCTTTGAGTCTGCGATCACTACGGGAGTGGGACATGAGGGCTGTTGGGGCAGGTGTGCTGCGAGTGCTGGGTGCTGCGGCGCCACATCGTTTGTCCGGGGGACAAACGATGATGGTGGACTCTGTGCTTCGGGGGATGTACTATGCATGGGCTTAGATGTTTCTAGCAGGTGTTCGGAGAGATCTGGACAAGTGCTCTCGAGAGGGAGGAGAGTTCTGTTATGCCTCCTTTCTATGTTGTTTTTTCTTCGAGCGGGTGCCGACCTTGCGACCATGGGTGCCCATTTGTGATGGTCTGGTGAGTGAGCCGCGCATGGTGCGGTTGGGGAATATGATGCCTCGTGGTGGTGGTGGTGTCCGCGGGTTTTTTACGGAGGAGGTATATGAGCAGTGGGAGTAGA
Organism: Larix kaempferi; assembly: GCA_027924585.1. Classification (NCBI taxonomy): domain Eukaryota; kingdom Viridiplantae; phylum Streptophyta; class Pinopsida; order Pinales; family Pinaceae; genus Larix; species Larix kaempferi. The sequence goes on from BSBM01000590.1 coordinate 2,602,135, forward strand.
TGCCCTTGGTGATTGAGGATTACCTATATGCTGGGATGGACTACCGAGGCGACCCAGAGATGCCTCGAGCCCAGGGACAGGCCTGGGGTTTAGACGATATGTTTTGTGGTTTGTTTTATACTATATCATGTGATTTGTTTATGATTATAGTTAGATGTGTATATGATGGTTTATTTGCATTGTGCAGATGTTGGGCCTGTACCACCGGCCGACTACGTGGCTCGTCGGGGGCGGGCGATGGTGGTCGCTCAACCACCTGCAGCGGTACCACCTCCACATGGTGGAGGATTTGCGGCTCGTGGGCGAGGGGTTGGCCCTCGAGATGATGCCATTGAGGGTGTCAGATAGACATTCGACATGATTCTAGCTGGACTCCCCGAGGATGGCTGGAGAGACCTGGACCGGGATGTCGTGGAGCGTTGCTTCGGTGCGCCGCCTGAGTGGCGGTCGCTCCCGTTGAGGACAGCGGTTTTTGTGGCCGAGCACAGGGATGGTGTTCGGGATGACCTGACAGGGCCGGCTGAGAGGAGGATCCATCTACGGGATGATCCAGCGGGGCCAGCAGAGCGGAGAGTTCGGGCTCTCCATGATCCGGCGGGGCCAGCGGAGGAGGCGCCAGAGGAGCCCAGGGACCCTCATGACTAGATGATATGTATTTGCCCCCAAATGCTGATGAGCATATGGGGAAGCACTATTTTGTACGGCTGATGTATTTTTTGTATATTGGGTGCTGAGGGCACCTATGACATGTTCTGACTATATGATGATGTATATATATGTACATATTTTGATGTTGGTATATAGTCGTGTATGCACGTGGATGCACTTGTTGTCTTTTCGTTCGCCCGTGGAGGCACATGGTATGCACGTGGATGCACATTTTGTTTTTGGTATATGCCCGTGGAGGCACATGGTATGCACATGGATGCACATTTTGTTTTGGTATATGCCCGTGGAGACACATGTTATGCACGTGGATGCATTATTTGTTTATGGTATGATGCATTGGTGTGCCAGTCAAGTACATTGTTGGCCATATGGTCTGCTACACTATTGAGGTTTCTTGGGACATGTGTGAATGAAATGGATTCAAACTGTCGAATCATTTGTTTAGTGCGCAAAAATTTTCTGAACAGACAGGGATCGCGTACCTGGTAATCATTGTTGAGTTGGGAAACTAGGAGTTGTGAGTCCAAGAAAACGTCAAGGTGACGTATGCTCATTTGGAGAGCTGTGGCCAAGAGACCGGTCACGGCATCATATTCAGCCTGGTTGTTGGTAGCGGCACCCAAACACACTCCGTCGATGTGGATCAACTCATGTGAAGGGGAATATATTACCCAAGCTGCGGAGGCCAGATTGGGGGACCAACGGCTTGCACCATCGACGAAACCGACGTAGCAGAGTGGAACATGTGTGTGAACGGGATCATTGGAAGGGGCCGACCGGACAGAGGGGTATCCAGTGGAGATCGTATAAATGGCTGGGTCAAGGCTAGGCATTTCGGTATCTGACCAAGTAAAGACATCAGTGAATTCTTGGAACGGTTGTTGGTATTCTCCGATTTCATGCTCACTGTGGGGGGCTCCTAATGTAATGGTATGAAGGGCACCAAGTGGGTCAGAGATGTCAATGTGGATGACGGGAGAAATATCAGCCATGGGATCCTTTAACCGGTCGACTTTAGTAGGAAGGAAATCTTTGGGCTCAACCGTGGATTGGGTAGCGGTGGTGGATGAAGTCTCTTCCGGGAGGAAGTATGGATGATAGTGCATGTCTTCCCAGGGATAATCAAGGGCAGTAGGAGCCTCGAGAATCTATTCATCATTGCGGGAGTTTTGAGTGGTCAAATTAGGTGATGAGGTAGTGGTAGTCGAAGAGATCATGTAGATGGTGTTAATCTCTCTGGATAAGGATGATGCGGGAGGGTAGATCTCCTCGATAGTAGGGGGTGCCGTCTCAAGGTCCAAATTGTTCATCTCGTAGAGAGCTGCTCTGTAATTTGGGATGTCAGGATAGTGATGTGAGTAGTGGCCGTAAATACCGCATATCGCACATGGGTGGTTGGTACGCAGTGATTTATCACGAGGCATGGGGTTTGGATCGAGTTTGACCACCGGGATGTTGGGGTCGTTGTCCAACATTTGCATGTGTTCCTGTAATGCAGGTAACTACGGACACTGATGAGTTGGATGGCCTAACTCATCACACAACGAGCATTTGGGAGGAGCACGAAACACGGGGGGAGGTTTAACTGCCTTGGGTGGGGGTACCGCAGTGTATGGTTGCGGGCCTCTGCCCCCAGTGGGCCTGATGAGTGGAGGGGGATTCGTTGATGACGAAGGAGTAGTGATACCGGGAGGTGGTTGGGTAGAAGTGACAATGGGTTGCACCGGTTGCAGGATGACATTTGGTGTCGGCGGAGGAATGGGAGGCGAAATATACCACACGGGTAATCCCAACGTTAACCCGGGTAGACTAAGGGTAGCCATAACCGGAGCGCTTACTACACCCGAAGGAGGAAATAGAAAGGGGATTGTGTGGATGGGTGTAACTCTAATGTGACTAGGGACCAATGGTGGTTTGGGTAACAAGGAGGGTTGATTATCGGGTGTTTGTGAAAGAGTGTAGAGGTTAGCGACGTGTGTCTCCGGTGACGGTGGTGGAATGGCCTGGAATGTAGAAGTCATCAGCGCGTTGGAGTATAGTCCGGGTCCCACTGAGGAAACGAATGAGGTATTTGCACGACAAACAGGTTGTTCAACCATGGGGAGAAAATTTTCAGGTGTGGTGGGGACCTTGGGATCGTAGTAGGTGAGTTGGTCGACCTTGACCACGTGTCCCTCATGGGGGAACTGCATGGTACGAAAAACGGATGAGGCGACCGCCCGCATGGCATACATGTAGCTGCGACCAAGTAAAAGGTTATAGTCCAGTTGGGCATTGATGACCTCAATGTCAATGAGTATGGTTTTCCCAGCCAGTTGGATGGGGACATTAGGTAAGAGACCCTGGGGTTGTGCCAAACGACCGTCATAGGCTCGCAACGCAGTGGTGGACTGTTGGAGAGTAGGGGATCCCAACTTCTTCCAAACGAATGTGGACATGACGCATGTAGAGGCCCCTTCATCGATAATGCACCGATGGATGACAAGATTCCGAACAGAAACGGAAACTTGGAATGCTAAAGAGGAAGGCAGGCGTGGTTCAGACTGGTCTGAATTGAACGCGATCAGTTGTGAATCATTGGGGTCGATAGCGCCAATGGCAGAGAGCAAAGTCTTGCGCTGCGAAGGACAGTTTTTCAAAACTTCTAAAGCAGACATGGCTGCAGGAGACTGGGCTAAGTCGTCGACAATGTTGTAATTCGACGTAGCGCGAGCATTGGGATTATTGTTGATGCGACGAAGTGGGAAGCGAGGTGCTTTGGAAGCGCCATCAAGTGGAGCCGGAGGTATACGTAACGTTTGATCTGTGGGATTAACGTTAGTGTTCTTGTCGGCGGGAGGGGCTTCAGAAGTGGAGCCATATTGGTTCCGACGGGTTTGGAGGTTGGCATCGGCAGTTGACATCATCAACAAATGGTGAGTACCTGAATCAAACATGGGTTGATCAGGGGATGCATAAGTGATCTGTTGTGGTGGCACGTTTCCCTGAGGGGGAGCTAACGGCTGAGTGTTCACTACACCCTGGTTTGGAAAGGGGTTTTGCAGCACCAACGGTTGATGTTGAGGTGGTGGAGGGTTGGGTGGCGGTTGAGGAGCCGCTTGCCCTTGACGATGGGCATCGTCGGTCCAGAGTTGCCGAGCTCGCTCCAAATGTGGGCAAGAATGCGTGTAATGACCATAGACCCCGCAGATAGAACAGGGGTGGTTTGTTCTGAGGTTATTATTTCTAGGCTGCTTGGGATTCCGATCCGGATTGCGGTTGGGAGGAGCAACATTTTTATTTTGCGGAGGATTGGGAGGTGGAGGACCTTGCTGATGTTGTTGGTTATTACCGCGGTTACGACCTCTACCACGGTTTTGTTGTGAACCTTGGTTGCGCTGGTTGTTTTGGTTTTGGGGCTGGTTGTGCTGTGTGTACACTTTCCCTTGAGCAGTGGGAGGATTTTGGTTCGCCGCAGGTGCGGGAGCAGGTTGTGGTGGATAATAAGCCTGTGGGGCTGGAAGTGGACCAGATACCTGCTGGGGTTGTTGGTAACCTTGAGCTATTGGAGGTGTTGGGCTAGCTGTCACAGCTTGCTGTGGGTAGTACACTGGTTGAGGTACAGCTGGGGGGGCGTATGCAGGTGGTGCATGACCAAAACATTGAGGTGGACATGAAGGTCCATGGGTATGGTGGTGATGTGCCATGGGAGCATATGAGCTGGTTGCTCCAGATTGAGAGGTAGCCCGCGAAAGGTCGGGACCATGGCTAGGATGTGCAATAGAAAAGGGTTGGGGATGTGAGGCCATACGACCAATGATGCCATCAGTGGCATGGGATGCCCCCGACGCATCATGTTGGGATGAATCGCCCTGAGGGGCGTCTGGAATGATGGTATACAGATAACCCGACTGGGCGTAAATGAGATCAAACTGTTGGGCTTTGAGGATGGCCTCTTCTTCAGACTGGGGTCTTTCGGATGCCACATCCTTCGCAATGAGATGGAGGAGGGATTTTAGAAACCAATCTAGGAAGATACGGTCCTCTAACTTGATTTTGCAGAGGCTTTGGCGTCGACGCCACTCATGAATGTGGTCAGCGATGTGGGTGGCCGTGTTCTGTCTGCAAGACAGTAGGATCTCAACTCCTGCATCATAGCGGACAGGTAACTCGAAGAACTGCAGGAAGGTCGAGGCAAGGGAGGTAAAGGTGGCATGCGTCCCATGGGGCTGCTCGATATACCACTTAGCTGCAGAGCCAGTGAAGGTGCGCTGTAATAGACGGAAGCGGACAGAGTCGTCCACTATGGAGTTGGAGGAACACCATAGATGGAAGGACATGATATGGTTCTGGGGGTCCTCACCTGCCTTGCCCTCAAACTTAGGGATGTCAGAGGGGAGTTTGGTGGGCATGTGAGGCCACGCAGGATTGTGTCTAATAGGATCATTGGTGAGCCTGGCTAAGTCTGGCAAGTTCAGACTTGCCATGTACGGTAAGCTAGCAGATGTAGTGACTGGGACTGGGACATGCCTAGTCATGGTGGTATGATGTAGGGGTCTAGTAGCGCCTAAAGGTATGCTAGGTATTGCAGGTATGTGTCCTCCAATAGGTGTGGTCTGGTATGGGCCAGCGCTTCCAAGTGCAACATGGGTTACACTTGGGTTAGGAATAGTAGTGGTGATTCCTAGAATCTGGGTTGTGGGAATCAAAGGGGGTGTGACCCCTATGTTGGGCATACCCATAACAGGTGGTGGCCCTGTGTTGGGGATTCCTATAACAGGAGGTGGCCCTGTGTTGGGCATTCCTAAGGGTGGAGTGTTTCCCATATTAGGCATACCCAGGGGGGTGGTTGCTGCCATGGATGGCACCGCAGTAGAAGGGTCCGTGGATGTCTCACCTATGGTGCTGGTAAAGAGTGGATCAAATGGTGTTCCAGCCATAATGTTGGTTGGGAATAACGCAGTGGGGTTTTTGGATTCTGCCTCAGAATCAGAAGTGAAGTGAGGCGTGTCAGAATCGGATGACCGTATGGTTGACCGACGATGTGTCGAGTCAAGGGATAAGGCTCGGCGTCGGTGACGTGGTGAGCCAAGTAGACTGAACTCTGGGAGTTCGCCCTGAAGACGACGAGAGCGTCTAAAATTCTCAATGGTGAGAAATAAGTTTTTTGTGGAAAAATATGTATGTGTAAAATGGTAATGTATAAAAAACTCAAAACCCTAATGCAACCAAGGGTGCAAGAAGGGGAGTGAAAATGGAGGCTCTCAGGCCAAAAAATCAACCTCAAAAAGGAACTTATTATAGCTGTTGTGCTATAATACGTGGAGGGATGCAAAAAATGGTCAGAGTACCAACATGCAAACAACTTCTAGAAAAAATAGGTGTAACTAGACCAAAGGTGGGTTGAATCATGCAAACACCTAACTAAAAGTATTGTGAATCAACAAACGATATTCTCTGCAAGGTGATGAAATCCAAGTCAGACAATATGAGTGTTGAGTCAACGGCTAGATATCCCCCTACCGGGAGGGACACCGGGTAATCAATCCTAAAGAATGGCTACTAGGATACTCCGTTCATGACACGTCGAGAAAAGGTAAATCTGTCGTTTGGTCCTTTATCGCAATACCCCCATACAGGGATATCCCGAGAACTGCGAATGGTAGCCCTTCGGTTACTGAATGGATTTCGGTATTCCACTCAAGCTTCCGGAACCATCCTCGCGACTTCAACCCTCCTAGGGGAGAGGCCTTCCCATAAATCGGTTGTGACCGTGCCAAAAAGTACTAGGAGATTTTAGCTCCCTAATGGACAACAACTATGTCTCAGATGTAATAACTGAGGGGTGTTATTGGAACACCTATCCCCTCAATACTACCTAGCTACAAAGTTCTTTTAGTGTTCTCCAAGTGGGGTTAAAAGTGGGTTGAAATTAGGGTAATTTTTAAGGCTCAGTTTAAAATTAGTGTTTGAGTGGGTGCACGTGTGATATTTTAAACTGAAATTGAAAAGTAAATGCTAAGTATTAAAAAAAAACAAAGGATCTTTTGAAATAAAAAACAAATATTATGACTTTTTCAATAAATGGAAATTAAATGCTTTTGCAAAAACTATTCAAAAAACGAAGGATCTTTTGAAATAGAAAAGCAAATAATATGACTTCTTTGAGAAATAAATGGATTTCGTTTTCAACATTTGCTATGGGCAAAAATTAAAGAAGCAAACAGCAAATTTTTTTAATCTAGATAAAATGCAAAAGAAATCCTTCTTTCAATGTCTGAAAATTTTTAAAAAGACTTTTTCACATGTGCATTCTAAATAGTAAAATTTTTCTATGGCTGTAAACAATGCTGGAATTTTTGATACTGTAAAAATAGCTAAGTGAGCAGATAATACAACAAAAAATTAATTTTTTAAACGAATCGGCCGAATGAAAAAATTGGCATCGCGGGTTTTGATAGAACAACTGCGATGGACCGCGCGGGTTTCTGTCGCACAGTCGCGATGGGCAGCGTGGGTTTTGATCATGAAGCCGCGATGTGCAGCGCGGGTTTTGACTGCGAAGCCGCGATGTGCAGCGCGGGATTTCGTCACACAGTCGCGATGTGCAGCGCGGAAAAGGTCCGTGAAGCCGCGATGTGCAGCGCGTTAAATGGCTGCGAAGCCGCGGTGAACCGCGCGGAAAAAAGCCGCGCAGTCGCGATGAGCCACGCGACTGTTGGGCAAAAAGCTGCGAGGCGAAAGCCGTACGCGGATGCCGAAAAACGAACCCAAAAATTGAGAATTTCGGGCTGTTAATGGCTAAAAAATGGGCCAAGATCTAGAACAGCAATGGATCTGCTGTCTAGGGTGGTAGATCTATGAATTAAACTAACTAATACTATCAAAAAGTAAGATCTAAAGCAAAAGTGAGATCTAAAGATTCAAAACCAGCAGAGTCGCCAAAAATTGTTGGCTTGGTTTTGCAACCAAGCTTAGTGCTATGGGCACCTGCTAACTAGTAGCAGCAGTTTCAATAGAAATAAATAACAATAAACTAAATCTAAACTAAACTAAACTAGCATGTGCATTTTGAATTAAGAAACAAGAACAAGAAACATAAGAAATAATTTTGTATTGAAAAATGGGGGCAAGCAAGTGCTTGCAATAACAATACCTCCAAGTGATGAAGGTTGTTGAATAGCTCCAATGGTGAGCAGCTCCAATCTCCAATGGGTCCTTTCTCCAAGGTTGCTACAATGGCCAAATACTCAAGGGAGATTTTGGCAGCATGAGGATAGGAATATGGATGGATGTGAAATGAGGAGCCCCTACCACCTTTTTATAGGTTTTGGTGGTGGGGAATACCATTTGTGGTTTTGTGGAAACCAATGGTATTGACCAACATGGTTTAGGTACTTTTCCCTCCTTTTTTCTTTTTTTGAATAAAATTAATATTTTTATTCCCTTTTTAATATTTTGGGAATTTGGACCCTTTTTGAGGGTTTTTTATGCTTTTTAGGAAAAATAATCTTTTTGAGTGGGAAAAAGGGGTGTACTAAGGTCTTTTGGTGACCTTTTGTTGGCTTCAGAGGCTCAGATGGTGGAAAAGTGGACAAATGGGTCATGTGAATAAGGGAATGAGCTAGTGAGCACTTTTTAGGTGTTAACAAATGGACAAAGCGAGTTTCATTCCTCTCATTTGAGTCATAATTTTCTCTTGGAAACTGTGATTTATGTCAACTATGGCCTTCCAAATCTCCTCATGGCGATAGGATTGCGTCCTTTCCATCTCCTGTAACTTGCATTGAATGTCCTCGACTTCACCAGCATGAACTCGGGTGCTTCCTTCGATAACATCAATGCAAGTGTCGATGCTAGTAATGTCAACTGAAATTCTCCTATCCTCTTCCAGAACAACTAAAGAAACCTCAAAAACACACCTCAACATCATTTTATATTCTATCATGATATATTAGATCCTTTATCTCACGTAGCATCTTCTCCTTTACGCTAACCTCTATTTCCATGGGCAAAAAAATGCTAAAATCAACGGACTTACTTTTCTCTTGGCCTTCAGGGATTGAATTCCCACTTCTTCTCCCCGAAATGAACTGAATGCTAATCTGTGTCTCGACTCTTCCATAATTAGCGAGTATTGAGGTGTGCGAAGGATCACCCATTTACAAGGGATTTCACTTCACATGGGATCTAATGAAAGAAGCACGAGCAAAGGAGGTGCAAGGAAAAGACCTCGTACAAGAGATATTAATTCTCATAACTCCCCATATAATCCATTGCAATTACGCCCAACGACGTGCCAATCCTAAACCGCGGTGGAAATACCTTCTCGACCTCGAACAAGGAAAACCAAGCTAGCATGGATGCCACCTTGGTGATCCTAAGGCCAATTTAAATTTGTTCCCCGACTAAGATTGGAAACATGAATTCCATTTATTGAAGGAGATATAATTATTTATCTTTATTTCACCTTGCCTTAGTCTGGAACTTATATTGTCATGTATATCCGTATCCTTGTTGGAGTGACGCTTGACATGGAAGAATTGGACCTTTTAGATATCTGGAATGTAGGCCAAAACTCTCTTTTTCACTCTCCCATCCACTTTTTCTTTACTGGGTTGAAGGTTTCGCATCTTTTGAATGACTATTTGTGAGTCTCCAAATACCTAATAACTTCCAGTGTTCAATTCTTCCATTGTTTCTATTACTTGCATTAGCCTTACCCATTCTTCCTGATTGTTTGTCCTTTTTCCCAAGCCCCAAGTAAAGGAGTGAGTTTTTCTTCTTCCAGGGTCAAGGATGACCTCTCCCTCTCCTGCCTCCCCTTAGTTTTTAAAATATTTAACAATACTTATTTTTTGCAATTTTTTACTGCCCTTCTTTAATCCATTTTTAATTCTTAGGTTCCTTTGCATGGTGTTGAGATTGTTGTATAAATTTCTCATTGATAAAGGTGTTGAACACATTGTAGAAGTGTGGACTTTGCTACATCCCCCCCTCACAATCAACTAGAAAAATCAAGAAGAGTGGGAATATTTTTTGAGCAAATGACTACCATGGCCCCCCATCATCGACCAAGAGTAAACTTAGGGTCAACGAAGGGGGGTGAAACATCTATGTGATGCCTTGAAGAATAAAACCCCTAGTCGACTTGCATTAGGAGAGTGAATGCTATAGAAAGTAAGAATGCCCAAAAGAGGACAACCACACCAATCGATTGAAAGAGAATATACACTTGATGAATAGTCAAATAGAAGAACAAGAAGAAGAATTGAAGGATAAAAACCTTCAGTTGGATTGCAAAAGCTAGAAAGAGACAAAAGACAAAAAAAGAGAGAAAAAATTTAGGAGACTGTAGAACCATGTTGACAAAGAATACAAAAAGAAGAAATGGAACAAGTCCATATCATACCAACCCTACTTGAGTTGTATTGTGCAGATCGATCATGTGTGGAAGAGGAAGTAATTATGACGGTCTTAAAAAATTCAATTCAAGAGGAACAACGAGTTGATGGGAAGCTAAACCTATTAGAGTTGGGAGATGATTGTTTGGATGCAAAAAAGGAAGTAGTTGGTTCTTAACTTGGAGGAAGACTTGCAAATTGTAGAGATAGGCTTGGGAGCCTTACACATTTTAGGCAATGAATATGAAATGGAAGTCGACCATTCAGGACATGCTATACCTCCAAGAGCGAATGTGACATGAAAAAGTCTCATAGTTAATGAAATCCCAATGCATCATTTCCATGTCGAACTTGGCACCTCCTTAGTACAGAGTCGACTAGTTCGCAAAATACAAGTTATTGATATTATCTGGATTTAAAGATCATAAAAAGAAGGAAATTGGATCAGCATCATGCTTGAAAATAATCAAAATAACTTGCTTGTACAATTCAAGGATCTCATAGGAATAACCCCCCTTGTCGAATTTAACATATATGGATAGTCAAATGCCAGTAAGCGAGAGGTGCATTGGAGAGGCATGATCGAGAACAAAGGATTTCCTTGAGTATAGGGATTGACATTGTCAGATATATAAGGTTAAACAACATGAAGTTGTTGTTGGAAGCAAATATGTCCCTTGTCAAGAAGCCTTTGTCGAAAGTATGATACAGTTAACTTAGTCGAATTGGACCTTACCATCATCTTAGTTGATCCAACCATTTCAGTTGAGTTAGTTGACCCATTTGACCCATTCAACTTTGTCCAACCATAATCGATTGCCTTCACCACCGCCACCTCTATTGAATTTTATTAATTCTACAAATATGCCTCACAAAATGATGGAAACCTCCCTCTCTATGAGGGGGAAGAAGATCCTAGAAGACATTGGCTTGTATATGAAAAGTTTTGGATATGATAGACATATTTATGAGACAAAACAAATGGCACAGTTTGCTGGAGCATTGAGAAAGAGACTTCTCACCTGGTTTATGAACTATATAGAAAATCACAACAAAGCAAAAGTGAAATCAAATAGGCATTCTTACAAATTTTCAAGACCCGGGATGTTAAAAATATAGCAACCCAAAGACTTAAAGAAACAATACAAATGCTAGGGTAATCAATTAGAGATTATGATAAAAGCTTCAAAGGTTTTCTCAGCATAATCCCTTAAACAATTGAAAGCGAGCTCTTGGTACAATGGTTCATTGTTGGATTGCTACAAATAATTAGAGCACGTCTACAAATGCACAAGATCAAATCATTTGAGGAAGTCTTTAGGAAGGTCTAGCAATTTGAATTGGATGATGACGATGCAACCATAATGATAGATAGACAATTGGAGGAAAAATTAGAAGGAACACAAAGATCTATATGTGAACTTGCACTAAAGTGGTTCAACTTGTGGTGCACTTTATGTAGAAATGATGGACACACCAATGATGAATGCCGCAATATTGAGAAACAATCGAGAGACACCAACAAGTCAAGGTAGTACATACATAATGTTTTTGTCAAATGTGTGAAAGTGTATCCAACCCTTCCACATGAGAGTGTCCAAATAATTTAAAAAAACACCAAACCCAGATGGTGCACCATTTGTGAGGAAGCTTCACATAGCACAACATTGTCAATTGAATGGAAAAAACAAACCAAATTATTAAACAATATATCATACTTAGTCATTAGATCAAAACCAAAAAATGATGGGTACTAGTGGAACATGCAAATATGGCAGTGGCTATTTCTATGAAGGTATAGGTGGTTGGAATTGAAGTCAAGGAAGGTTTGAAAAAAATGCTGCTTCATATGTTTAAAAGAGGACAGCATAAATCTTGATTGTCCATTGACATACACAACATACTTAAAATATTGCACTAAATGTGGAGCAGGATACCACTCCATCGATGATTGTCCCATAATTCTTGAGAGAATAATGAATAAAAAGAATGTGAATATTTTATAGAGCATTCCAAAGCACAAATCCCTCAATTCTAAAAATTTACATGAGCTGACCAAATTAGGAGCCAAGAAGGAAGATCATACAATTTTTTTAGAAAAACCCTCCTGCACAAACTAGCAACAAGGGAAAGGAACAATATCTTGACCCAAGGAAAGAGAAATCATCAAAGAAGCAATGTGACTATTTGAATAACTATCCAAATAAGACGATTTGCAAATATATCAACTTGGGAAATGTTGACTAGACAAAATTGTTCCATTGGATGGATTTTTGGATCCTTTGAGTGAAGAAGAATCAATTTCTTGGTTATTGGAATTAATGAAAATTTTAAAGAATCATAAGGCATTAAAAGTGTTAAAAATTTTTCACTTAAAATGAAAAAGAAAAATATATTCACGACTTTGACCTAAATTTTGACTTATAAATCTTGGGGTACTTTATTTTGGAAGTCGTATTAGACTTTGGTTCTCATGTAAATATAATTCCAAATGATACATGGATGAAAATGGGAAGACCTAAACTAGCTAGGTTAAGAAGCTTTTTGAAATTATTGGATGAAAGGTTCATTGAACCCATTGCGCTATTGTAAAATGCAGAAACAAGCATCACAGGATTAAAGTAGAAGTCGACTTTGAGATAATCAACTTAGTTGAAAGAACAAAAACATATGCCAGACTTGTCAATTGACCTTGGAGATGGAAAATGAAAGAAATCATATCCCTCGAAAAAGATAGAATAAAATGAAGGTAACACAAACATTTATTGTAGAATTGAACAATTGATGGGAATCCATAGCAAATGCAAGAATTTGGAATACATTGGGAGTACATTTCAAATGACAAGAACATAAAGAAGTAGAATTGTAGGCTCAAGAACATGAATGGTTTCAGGAAGGAATAAATGCACAACAGGAATTGATTAAAGCATTTAAACAACTATGGGATCTACATTGACAGGTCAATAAAACGCAAGAAGACTACAATCTAACCCTTGAGACAATTCAAGATGCACACATACAAGAAAAAATGATATATCTGTTAGAAATGAGGAAAATGAACATCAAAATTGAGCAAGCGGTTATTGAGTGGATGAATTTTGAAATTCAATTAAAGAAAATTGCACAACACATCTTTAAAACCTATCTGGATGTTCTTAAGGATTCCCCACCACCACCCTTGCAATGGGATTCACCACCTCACATGAGATTTGATTTCTTCAGTCTAAGTTAATTAGTGAAACAACAGTCGATCGCACCTTAGTCAGGTGGGACCAACAATGTACAACTTGAGAGACCATGGATATAAAGGTCTAAATAATTTTTCATTTTTCTTTTGTATATTTTTCATCTCCTCCCTTCTTTAGGGCGAAGAAGAGTTTGAGGGTGGGGGAGATGTTGGAGGAGTCTAGTCAACTCAGTTAACTAGGGAATATATTCGACTAATAGTTGGGTTGCTTGATTGCTTGGTCGGGTTGATCGACCAAGGTATTTAAGGAAGTTGTAACTACCTTGCATGATTGTAAGCATATATATAGACATGAATTCATGTTTTAAAGTAAACTGATTGATCATATAATAAAGACTACTTGTTGTCAGTTCCACCACTACTTTTCTCCTTCTTTCCTCTCTCTATGTGTGCTTGCTTGTATAGTCATTTTTATATAATAGCTTAGTTATGTGCACTACTGGTAACTACTTACTTTGTAATCCCATAGATTACACCATATGCAATTTTATTTGAAACCCTTATTAGTAGTATGATAAACTGTACAAACTTACATTCTCCTATCAAGTCATTTTATTAGTTTGTACACCATCAATGGCACCGTTGCCTTCATGTAAATAAATTATAAGAGAAGTATTGAACCTATTATTAGTCATAGATGAATATGTTAACTTATGGGTGATATGTAATTGATCACCTTGTGGCCAACTCAAATCTCATGTTAATAATTATAGCTTGTTATGCTCTATTTTTCTTATTTTGTGTAATTATCTTATGATTGTATTTTATTATTTTCATGTGATTCTATATTCAAACAAGAGATTCAATACAATGAACCCATATAATCATACATACCATAGAATACAATGGTTTGATTTTGCAAACCCAATTCGGGAAAACCAACAACAAAAGTGAGGTTTGCTCAGTTTTAAGAATTTTTAGAAAGATGTAGATTACAAAATAGGGGTTCAACTAGAGATTTCCTCCTATGCTAATGACTCAAAGGTGAGATGAGCAATAGCTTCCTTCAATCCGTTCTCAAGAATTCATTGCCTTCTTCAAAACCCTCAATTAGGTTTTAGAGTAGTTGTGCTTTAGATTTCTTTCCTCTTGGGATTATGAGTGAAGTAAGATCAACAATAGCCTTGTATTGTTTCTTCTAAGGACTCAACATATAGTTTGTAGGTGATCTCTTGTTATGAAATCCAATAAAAATCCTTCCCTCTCCTTTGGAATCTTGTCTATGTTAGTGACTCTTAAGAGTTTGGGACAACTCCTTCCTCTTGGTGCATAGAATTGGGTCTCCTTCTTTGTCAATCAAAAGGTTGTCTTCCTATTCTATACACTACAACATGGGTAGTCTCCAATTTTTCCTATAATTCTGTATTTTAGTAACTATCAATGATCCTAGTATATTTTGGATCTACTACTCTCCATGAGCACTTAAGCTTCGTGTCGGTGCATGAAGGGCCATCTTCTTCTCTATCTATTTGGAAGATCAAGTCTCTCCTCTTCTTCTTGCTACAACATCGTTCAATTCAATGAACTAGAAATGCCCTGACAAGAACCTAAATTCCTCATTGCCAAAACAATAAAGCTTTGTTAATGTTGAAACTCCTCTTTTTTCTACTTTTAGAATTTTATATCCTTCAATTTGGAAGGCAAATGGTCTTCAAAATTTTATTATGGAATCGATTGTACTCCATTACCCCATGGAGATAATCCACATGTTCCTAGTGTCCAAAATGCCAATTGGCCCAAAACATTGCACATGCCTCTTCATGGACACTTGAGATCCAAATTCCAAAGCACAACCTTCTTGGTCCCTTCTTTGGATGCCATTTATAAACTATTCATCTCATTGCTCATTTGGTGCAGGTCTTCCTTCCCATGTGTCATGTGGGGATTGGTTCTTTGGGCTCTCCCTTCAATCCACATGTTAATATTTTGATTGGGGTGGAGGGGTAGAGCTAAATAATTCTCATTAACATGCTCTTAATCCCCAACCCACATTGATTTTGTAGTCTTTCTTAATTTATAGTTGGAGTATATGGAAGAGGGGTGAACGCAACTCCCCCTTTTACCATTCTCCATACCCTAGATTGCCTTGCCTTTGTCTTAGTCTATTTCCGTTTATTGGTAACGTTAGAGCTAAACTTCTCAACTAACCAAGTCCAAGATCCATTCTCAAGGTGTGGATCCTTTTCCTTGTATGTGAAGGGCGGTGTTAAGTCCTCCTATAAATGATTTGATAATGCCTCGCCTCCATGTTTTAACGTCTCGATCAGGACTTCTATGCCAAGACTTTAAAAAAATCTTGTTGGGTACTTTAACAAAACCTTGTGGCTAGGCCATTAAACTTTCAAGTTTGAGTGAACAAAATAACATGGAATCACATTTTTCTCACCACGAAGGATATACCGTGCCTATGATAGGTTCTTAATAAAATCTTCACCAAGTCTTAAATACAACTTCAACCACTTAAAGAGGGAGAGAGATTTTGCAAAGTCCAAATCCATTTCAAGTGCAAAAGATGCCATAAAATAACTGTTGCTTAACCTTAGCTCCCATCTCTTACTTTTTTGTCAACTCCTCAAACTTGACCTACTTTATTGTTGTGGAAATCATATTTTTCATCGTGGGTCCATTTTTTATTCACACCTCCATGCTGAGAGGTTTTTGAGTCCTGCAAAATCTTAGACTCTCAGATAAGATTTCTTTGCACTATGAATTTGCTCACTTACGACATTTATCCTCTTTCACCATGCTTTAAGTCTTAAAAGGGTGGTTTGAATTCCTTGGGAGGTGTTTGCACCATTTTCTCCTTTCCCTTGTTCATGATGACTCAAGAGGTTCGCACAACAATTGTTGTCCTCTTTTCCAATCCGATGTTTTTGTTTGCACCAATTTGTCGAGATCCCACAATATTTCGACAGATAAAAATTAATGACTATTAAAACCTTCCTCTTCCCATGAAGACTTACCTTTGTGGACTTCAATATAATGTCCAATGAAGAATCTTGCATATTTATTTCATGGCTAGACTCTGCAAATGTACACATTTGGAATACTTCCAATCTCGTGTTTTCCTTCTTATCTTATGGGCATTGAGGAAACTACAATGACAAACTAGTGGTTGATAAGGATTCTTTCCTCTCTTGTATGCACATGTTGAATTAAAGAAGGCATGATGTTTCATTGGATCATCTTTGTGAATGCAAACATGCTCAACTACCACTGCTCTTCTTGAGATTTCCTCATCTAGTTTTTAATATTTTAGCATTCACAACTCGTCCTTCCTCATTTTCGTTTCCTTCCACAACATGAGAGAAATGAAGGATACAAAAGATATGCATCACGATCCAATAAATAGAGATGCTAAATGAAAAATTCACAACATAAAAATATAATGCATCTCTTACTAGTTCTGTTACTAGATATCGTCCGTCTCTATGTATAAAGCTTATAAGTTGTTGCCACTATACACATTTCCATCTTTGTTATATCTATCTATTTCTATTATGCTCGTGAGTGTAGGAGTGAGAAGGCACTTTCATGCTGATGTCTATCATTGCATCAAGCCATTTTAAATAGGGACACCAACAAAGAAGTGGTCAAGACTTAAAAGGCCCTTTCTTACTAGTGGTCTTGATGACAACACAACAACCCTTCCAAGGATGCCTTCATATGTTATGTATCAGCACTATTGGAGAAATAGTCTTTGTAGATGCTTCTTTTGTATATGTTTCCGTTTGTGATAGCATGACATTTCTTCTTTTTCCATTATTTCTTTTTGGACTATTGATGTTTCTTTGACCTTAGCTATCCACCTATTGGGTTTGGATATTTGATTCTTGGAATGAAGCTCAGGATGCATAGTCCAACATTTGGCTTCCCAATGTCTAGTTAGTTTGCGGTGGCTACAATAGTTCATACTATTGCTCAGGCTACTTGGTACTCTCATCTTTTTCAAGCTCTTCTAAAATTTATACTAGGTTGAGGAATTGATCCTATGATCCTTCTTTTTGAAGCACTCCAACCTTTTTTCGAAGGGTTGTCTCTTCCATCATGAAGCCACAATATGGCCTCTCAATCCATAAAAGTGACATGGATTAGAATATAAAAAATGATTAGCCTTGTGGCCCTTATTTTTACAATAGAAACAATTAATAGGTGACTTTCCTCTTAGAGACCTCTTTGGTTTTCCGTTGTTTTTGTAGGGTCACTTGCTTTGTCTTCCAAGTTTGGTGCAACCTTAGATGTTGGGTTCATCTCTTTGATAACCTTCTTCAATATTTTAGAATATTTCTAGAGTGATGCACCATTGCCTACTCTATTTACTGTTATCTTTTCCTCTTCTAAAGTTACGATTCCTTTTGGTTCCTTTTCCTTCACAAAAGTGATATTGGTGCTCTTAGCAACTCCTGGAGCAAAACATTTTTTAAGAGGTGGGTTGTATCCTATTCCCCTAGTATGATCAACGTCATGCCCAACCTTGGGGCATTCAACCATCTCTTCTTTTCCACCACCAAATCCTAGTCCTTCATTCTTTCACCTAAGTTCTACTACAATGGTGTCTTTAATATCTTGGCCTCTCCTGCCAAGCACTTGGGAATTGTAACCCATTTGCTTCATTAGTTTAGAGCTTGTGCCTCTAGTATGTAATTGAAAACTACAAAATGGAAAATTTTTAATTCATAAAGAGAAAGAGATTCTTATCAGTCATGATGTAGTGATCTTGTGTTGAAGTGGAAGATTATGCTTCTCTCTTCATCACTTTAACTATGCTTGAATTTTTGACATGATTTCCTCCTTGGTTTCCAATTCTTGTTGCAACTTTGACATCAATTGAGAACACTTTCTCTCAAGATAATCATAATATTGAATTTCCATCTCTTCAAAGTATACGAGGTAAGCTTTGCACTTATTTAAACATGCCATGAAGTTGGCGTGGGAGTCTTGGTTTCTTTTTAGTTGTTCCATCATGGAAGAAAGAAATCATTTTGAGGTTTGGAGCTCATGTTGTAAGTCTTCATTCTTCTTTTTTGACCATTGCAACTTCTCCCTAACTATTTATTCTCTTGAAGTTGTTGATTGGTGGCTTTCGATTTTTCAAGTCTTTCTCTTCTCAAAGCTTTATTCATGACTAGTTTGTCATAGATTATATCTATTGAGGATACATTTCACTAATACCAATATGATTTGTAATCTACCAATCTATGGCCAACTCAAGTCACGTACATGGATTCTATGTTTATTATTATTTCTTGCTAGGATCTTTTTTTCTTATCAGTGCTATGTAATTATCTTATGATTGTATTTTATTATCTTCATGCTACCATTTATTCAAACAAAGAAATCAATGTTGTAAATTCATCTAATCATACACACCATAGAACACAATGTTTTACTCCAGAAAACTAATGTGGGAAAACCAACAACAAAGAAAGCTTTGTTCTGCTACAAGAATTTGAACAAAGATACACACTGCAAAAGAAAGGGGTTCAAGTAGAGATCTGCTCCTCTGCTAATGAATCAAAGGCTAAATGAGAGATAACTATATTCAATTCTCCCTCAAGGATTCAAAAACTTATTCCAAACACACAACTAGGCTTTAGACTAGTGTGCATTTTGATTTTCATGCCTCTTGTGTTTATGAGCCAACTAAACATCAATAATAACTTGATCTTGTTTCTCTTAAGGAAGGATTCACCATCTAGTTTGTAGGTGATCTCATGCTATGAACTCCAAAAATAAGTCTATCATATCCTTCTTCTTTGGAATCTTAGATTTGGAAATAGATCTGAAATCTAGAGTGACTCCTCAATGTATAGAACATTGTATCTCTTTCTCCGTGTCAATCACAAGGTTGCCTTTCTTTTCTATCCGCTACAAAACAAGTAGTGTCCAATTCAACGTACATTACTTTATTAAACCAAGGTCATTGATACTTTACTACTTTGGTTCTACTACTCTCCATGAGCACTTGAGCTTTACATCGGTGCATGAAATATCAACTTGTTTTTTGCCTTCTTGGAAGGATGAGCCTCTCCTCTTCATTTTGCTACAACATCATTCAATTCAATGAAACACAATCACTCCAAAAAGAATTTGAATATCCTCATTGATAAAATAACTAATCCTTGTAATTATTGGAACTCGTCTTCCTTATATTTTATCTCCTTCATTTTGGAAGGCTAACTATATCTAGAATTCAACTATGGATTTGTTTGTTGTCCAATATTGCCTTGTGGAGTTCATCCACCTGCTGCAACTCTTTAAAATGCCAATCATCCCAAGAGGTAGCATAAACATATTCATGGATACTTGGGCTCTAATTGCCAAAGCATGAGCTTCTTGGTTCCTTCTGTAGATGCCATGTCACAACTTCTCATTGCTCATGGAGTCTTCTTGTGGTGACCCCTTTTCCTATGGCGCCCTTTTCCCTTACCACATGTCATGTGGGATTTGGTGCTTCAGGTACTCCCTCTAGTACATGTGTGAGTCTTTTCATTGGGGTAGAGGATTGAGAGGCATAGGTAAATACCTCTCATTCCCATGCTCCCAAGCCCCACCCCACATTGCTTTCATATTGGGCATGTGTTTTTCCTTCCTTTTAGTTGGGGTGGAGGGTGGGGATGGGATTGTGATAGACCAAATACTGTAAATAACATAAAAACAAAAAGAATAAGCAATTCCACATCTTGAGTGATAGAGTGCATGGATAAGAATCCTTTTTGAGAGGTTAAATTTGTTTATAATATATCAAATTCACAAGATAAGATGATCTCTAAAACTAGGTATCCTTGTCACATATATGAGACCAATGTACAATTACAAATAATGGGCCTAGTCGAAAAATAATAATATAATGATAACAACGTATTGTTCTAAGACTTCAGTCTTAACATGCCTTTCTCATTTATAAATGCATTTACCTCAATGTTGATGTGATGTGGACACTTTTGTATGATTAACTCATCGTCTAATGCCAAGTTCTTCCACTTGATGAAGCACTCAACAATTGCATGATTTGAGTTTCAATGACTATTATAGGTTTTAGTATGATTTTTCTCTCTTCATCAAGTTGTCGAAAAATATTATGAATTCATATATTTTCATTGATTACCTTCTATAAACACGAATCATGGAAAATTGGACATACATATAAAGTAGAAGGCAACTCCGATTTGTAAGCCATATTGGCAATCCTTGCAACTCCTTATAGAGACCATTGTACTTGGGTACTAGTTTATTGCCCTTTTTTTCTTGAGGGAAATATGTTTGTATGGATACAAGCTAAAAAATACCAAATCCCCCATTTCAAATTTCCTTTAACTGTGATGTGGATCTGCTTCTTGTTTCATCCTATTTTGTGCTATAGCCCTTCAATAGTTGGATAACCTCTTGTAGTGTTGTATGTGATCCTCAGTTGCTTGAAACTTAACTTTCCCTCTCAAGGGTGATGTGATGGATAGAGGATGATACCCATATAGTGTCATACACAATGACATTTCGATGAAATATGGGAGTGTTGTACCACCATTTTTCCAAGGGTAACCAGTTGAGACATGATGTCTATTTATCAGATACTAAGCAACAAAGATAATCTTCTAGACATTTATTCACAATCTTAGTTTCACTATCAAATTAAGGATGGTGGGAGGAGTTGTGAGCCAACTGAGCACCCAAACAAGAAAACAACTAAGTCCAAAAACTATGAGTGAGATCTTTATCACTCAGTAATATTTGGGTTTCCATGTAGCTTTTTAATTGTTTCATGAAAGTTGTAGTTGTTGTACTTGCTTTAAGAAGGTTAGCACATGCGCAAAATGTGCTTGATTTATGAGTCTATCTACAACCACCATGATGACATTCTTCCAATTAGACTTTGGTATACTTGTGATCAAATTCATTGATACCTTTTCCCATCATTGACTTAGTATGGTAATGGTTCTACAAGACTTGAGATCTTGATTGTCTCCCCTTTTTTCAATTGGAAAACTAGAGGCTTCATCATAAACATTTGAACATTCATTTTTAAGACCCTTCCATAACAATAATTCTTGATCTCATGATAAGTTTTAAAAAAATTTGCGTGCCCCTATAGGGAAAGTGCACAATTATGCAATGACCTTATGTTTGAGTTGGGAATTTCCATTGATGACATCTCCAAACACACTTGGATTTATTTCTTAGAACTTAAGAGTGAAGCTTTTGACATGTTTTTGTCCTACAAGGCCCTTGTAGAAAATATTTTGGACATTAGCTTTAGAAGTCAAGAATAGAGAATGGGGGTAAATATGTTAACAACAAATTTACAACTTACCACACTACATAGGTTATTAATACACAACATACTATTCCATACATGCCACAATAAAATGGTGTTGCTGAGAGAAACAATAATACATTAAATGAAATGGCGAATTATATGATCAAATCTAAGGGATTAAGTCCTCATTTTGGGCAGAAGCCATTAATTGTGCAAAGTATATAGTTAATCACATTCACTCAAAGAGATTCAATATATATGATAACGAAAGAAACATGCAATAACGTTAATCCAAATTTAAGTCAATTTTCTGTGTTTGGTTGTCAAGCATTGGCTCACGTTCTCGAAGAGAAAATGAAAGCATTACAACATATGAGTGGTACTTTGAAGATGTAAACGTTTATAGATTTCTTCAACCAAATTCATTAGAAATTATATGAGGAGAGATGCCAAGTTTGATTAATGTCTCTTGGCCTATGTGCCTAGTTTGACGTTTGTGTTATCTTTGGCATATTAGCAATCTTGAATGAATTCCGTGCCATATTCTATTCTCAAATTTTCTACTAGTCCTATTCTAATTTCTTCTTCTTCTTTAGATGATGATATCAAGTATGAAAATCCACCTTTGGTTGAGTCCATTGAACATGAACCTGCAACAACACCACAACTTCCTAGATGGGTTCTTACAAACGAGAAGCACTTGGTGGTATTTCCCGTGATACTTTAGACCAACATCACACATGTTCACAAATCCATCGAGCCTATTCTCTTTTGGATCATGTTTTAGAGAATCACGATCTAGAAACATTTGTTGAAGCTTATGGCCGTTTAGATTGGGATGCAATAATGAATGAATGAGATGCAATGATACATTTCTTTAACAACGGACATTGGGATCTTGTCCTTTTTTCAAAAGGAATAAAACTTGTTAGATGTAAATGGGTGTACAGATCTAAGTATGCAATAGATGAACGTGATGAAAGATATAAGGCTTGGTTCGTTACTAAAGGATTTTCTTAGGTAGAAGAAGTTGACTACATTGAAACCTTTTCCATTGTAGCCAATATGAATTCCATTTGCCTTGTTCCAACCCTTGCAACATCATATAAATGGTAAGTATATTAGATATAAGTTAAATCCATGACCTATCATGGAGATTTGCAAGAAGAAATTTACACGGAACAACCTCCTACCTATATTCAATATGGCTATAGTCTTGTTTGTCGCCTTAATAAATCTCTTTATGCCTCAATAAAGCTCCTAAGACTTGGTACGATAAAATGGATGAATTCTTCTTGACATCAACTTTTCTAGATGTCAATTTGACCATAATGTCTTGTTGACAGGTAGAAAGAACAATAGGAGTTACCCCCGATGAAAAGTCCCAATTAGACTAAGCACCGTTTGGAATAGGGCACCCATCCGGATTTTGGCCCGACAATCATTAATGATTTTGGGTCACCATGTGACTTCATGTAACAAGGAATCTAGTGTTGTCTCACCTAGGTTTGTCCTTCTATAGTCCATGCTCCTTTTTTATTTTCTTTAAATAGTATTAAAACAGGAGGAATTTCAAGTGTATAATGAGAGCTAATGACTCCTTTGAAAGGCAGAGTGATCATCTTGAATCTTCATCTGAATTGGTGACAAGCCCTAGTTGTTTCTAACTTTCACATGAGCTTCGCATGAGCTTCACATGAGCTTCGCGTACTTGTTTGTTCTTCTTAAACGAAATGTGAGGATTTGGTCAAGCATACCAATTATTCACATTCTTCATCTACGGATGATATACTTTGTGTATATACTAGCTAATTTAACCATGAAAATCTTCATTCTCACTCTTTTCCTTTCATGTTTTTCTCTTTTCCGCAACTTACACACATACTCGAATATATATTATTAACCTACCTTTAACAGTCATGAAATCACTTCAAAAGTAAGATTTAAGGCTAGGAGTACATCCGTATAGTTGCAAGTTTGAATTATAAACATAAGTTGGATATGCTTCGTGAAATGTTGATCATTTGATATAAAAAGCATGTTTCCCTTTCCTTCATGCTTCATCACATTGGTTTTGTCCCATTAATGTAATCTTGCATCTCATTAGATCCCTCAAAGTATATGACCTATCTTCATGGATCTATGTCCATCTACTACATTTGGCTATATCCCTTGGATATGCCTTTGAAAGTTTGGAATAACACTCCTTTTATGAGCAACATTCACTTTATGTGAATAATATAATAATAATGTCCACCGTTTTGTACGGTTTTATCCAACTCATGAAGTTTTCCAACACGTGCTCCCCACTAAGGATAATTTAAATATATGTGGGTGGGATCTTCACTCATGAAAATGTAAAATTGTGGATATCATGTCTTTAACGCTTTATGGTCAGCGTGTCCACTTAATGTGTCCCCACCCACACTTACCACTTAAAAGTTTAATGAGTGCCACTAATCTCACGCGCCTCCTCAAATGTTATTGGTGCTCTCTTGACTTAGTATATCACACTCCTATGTTATAAGTTTTAAGAGGGGCGATGACTAAAAGGTTAATAAGCATTTGGTTAAATTTCAATTGAGGACACTCCAAGTCCTATGTTTTAATTTTTAAGAGGGGCGATGACTAAAAGGTTAATAAGCATTTGGTTAAATTTCAATTGAGGACACTTTAAGTTTAGAGGTGGCGCATGACCAAGTGTTAAGGTGGAAAATGATTTAGTATTAATACAATACATGAATAAAACATAGGAATGTCATTTTTTTTTTATTATTTATTTAAAAAAAATCACACTCCTGTGTTTTATTGATACTGAATCATTTTCCACCTTAACACTTGGTCATGTGCCACCTATAAACTTGGAGTGTCCCGAATTGAAATTTAACCAAATGCTTATTAACCTTTTAGTCACCGCCCCTCTTAAAACTTAGTCATGTGCCATGTTTCATATCCTTGTTAGTGACATAAATTTTAACTTAGTGATTTGTCGTTTTCTCCTCGGCCGATGAATTAAATTTTAGCTTGGCGACTTGTGGTTAATTGCATTGGTCTCTCTCTCTCCTTTACTACAATCCCGTGCATTGTTTAGATCATAGATAGCTTATGTGAAATAACAAGGACAATACATTTTCTCTTGCTCTTGCTTCACACAATTCTTTTGATTTCTTTCTTCACATAATTCTCTCTCTCTTCATCTGGAGCACTGGTTGCTTCATCAAGGAGTAAAATTGTGGGGTTTCCTTAGAATTGCTCTATCAATTCCTCCACTTTATAATCATTCAAACTTGGATATGTGGGGACTACAAGCTCGTATTCCCTCCCAAGATTCACGTCAACAAGTTGCACCAAGTCCTCTTGCTCTTTCTTGTTGAGTGCTTTTGTGATCCCTAGTGATTCGAGTGTTGCAATAAATTTCTTGTTTGGTCAACCAAAATGAACTCAAAATAGGCCATGTTTGCAAGTATAGTGTGTGACACTTCTGAAGGCTTGCAGAGAGGTTTCAGGTTAAGTCCAAAGTAGGATTCTGATGAAGCATACATGGTGCACACCAAGAGTAGCCCGCCGCTATAGTAAATCAACGTAGGAGTATATTGAGACATTGTCGGAGTGATGATCACATTGATAAACTTAGTGTTAGGGCACATGCCACACTTTGGACTGAGTGCACAGATTTCAGGAACGAGAAGTAGGACCAAACTTTGAGGATGAAGAGCATGGATCAAGGGTGATCTAAATGAAAAGTCTAAAGTACATTTGAGAAGGTACAAGGTCTATTGTTTTGGGTTGACGAGCCCTAGGATAAAATCGCTAAGGAACATGGTGCATGACTGCCTAAAATAAAGTTGTGTATGTTCCACAATCAACATAAATTTGAAAGGTTTGAAGACTTGCTCATGTGAGAGTGGTTACAGAATCGTTAAGGACATATTGAAGTCTTTGATTGACAAATTTGTAACAAAGGAGGTCGAGTATGTTGCTGGGTATTTGTTTTGTTGCTATACAGATTGTGAGAAAATCAAGTAACAAAGTTTCAAATCTAAATAATTGATACGAAGATCGAATTGTTGGGGATAAAGAGCATTGATCAAGTTTAACTAAACTATAGTGCACAATGTTTTCAAAGAAACAAAACACATAGATGTTTTTAGAGAAGGAATAGTTCAGGGGTTCCTGGCTTATAAGCTTGCATTAAAAGAAAACATAGTACATATGTTGAATGCTCCATTACAAAATTTTGAAATCAGTTCATTATGACAAAGAGAGCTTGAAGATCTTGTTGATCCAGTGAGAAATTGTGGTGGAAAATCCCAATAAGCTATTCCATTACAGGAGTCCAGATTCGAAGTGACCAAAGACTAGAAGATATCAATGTTGATCAATGCATGGCCAGTACTAAATCGTGGGAAGAGAATTAGCAGTGGGAAACCACTGCTTGTGGGTATAGAATTAGCAACGGGAAACCATTACTCGTGGGTAGAGAATTAGCAATGAGCAACCATTGCTTGTGGGTAGATAATTAGTAGTAGGCAACTATTGCTTGTGGGATTAGAATTAGCAGTGGGAAACCATTGCTCGTGGGAAGAGAATTAGCAATGGGAAAACATTGCTTGTGGGCAGAGAAATAACAATGGGCAACCTGATTGTCTGAGGGATCCTCTCGCTCTTTCTCATTGAGTGGTTTTGTGATACTTGGCGATTTGAGTGTTGCAATAAATTTCTTGTTTGGTGAACCAGAATGAACTCAAAATAGGCCATGCTTGCGAGTACAGTGTGTGACACTTCTGAAGGATTGTAGAGAGGTTTCATGTTAAGTCCCAAGTAGCATTCTGATGAATCATATATGGTGCACACCAAGAGTAGCCCATCGGTATAGTGAATCAATGTAGGAGTATATTGAGACATTGTCACAGTGATGATCACATTGATAAAATTAGTGTTAGGGCACCATATAACAAGTCAGTACAAAGTGTGGCATGGATGAATCAAATGACAAGTACAAAGTGGGTGCAACAGGTGATATAGCTAAGTAAAGAGTTAATGGAAATGAATTGAACACCCTAGAAATAGCATAGAATCACTAGTCCTAAAAGGAGAAATATAAAAGAACAATGATGTAAATATAAAACTTTCTCAAATTTTCCTCAAACATATGGTGGCCAAATCCTTTGTTGATTAATAAATAGAAAGCCAAAAAAGGGCCCTCCAAACACTAAACTGGATGGGGGTTCCAATCCCACCAAATAAGTGAGTGAAGGTGCGAATGAAACAATTATAGAGTAGGACACTAGGGGCAGATCCAATTGGTCTAATACTATCTGCCCTAGATTCCCTCCCACTTGAAAGAGTCACCATTGAGTAAGATTCCTATTAGAATGGCTACTAGGCTATCTTGTTCATTGACCTATCCAATAGGTTTCCTGCACCTTCGACTAAAAGCCACAATCTGAATTATCTTCAACATTGAAAGGGAAAGGCCCTCCAATCAACCCTATGATTCTAGACCGACACGTACCACCCAAAAAGTATGGGCTTGTTGATAGAATGGGCTAGACCATCTCTATTACAAGAGTATTTTATCTCCTTAAAATTCAAGCACTATGTCTCAAATGCATAATGACTAAGGGGAATTATTTGGAAAGCTATGTACAAAATCCTAACCCGGCTACAATATTTTTTTCCCTCAAGTGAGGGAATTTAATGTGTTAGATTAAGGGTTACTTTTAATGCACCACTTGGGGTCATGAACAAACTGATGTTTTGATTAGGGTCCATTCATTTTATTTAAAATACGGCCCATTCATTTTATTTAAAATACACGAATAATTTAATGTCATCTTGCACCTGTAAAAAAAATATTAGTGAGGAAAGGATCAATATTATCACCATTTTGGTTTCCATTTCTTGCACATTGACATTGCATTAATTTCACGTTGAAAGATATTGAAATGATTTTGTCCTCTAAAAAATATTTATCCATATACAACTAGACTTGATCACTAATCTAAAATTGAATAGGCACCTTATATATTTATAATGAGGCTAGGAGGTGTGTAGGGAATTAGTGACCCGGGAATGTGTAATGTCTTAGTTTTGACCCTTGGGATGTATTGGATCAAAATATGTATATATGTATATATTGATGGGGGTCCACTTATAAATGACCCCATGTGTAATAGATGGAAAGGTCTTGTATAAATTCCTATTGCGGAGGTCAAGTCCAAGGTCCCACAAGTGAATGCCTAATAATGTATTTTGATAATTAAAATGACGATCAAAGTATTCCCAACTAAGAAAGAGCACATAAGGGGCCATGAGTCCACTATAACCATATTCCTACTTTCATGCACCCAAGGAGAAGTGGAAATAAGATTCTTTTTGTTTCCCCTCTCATGAACCATGGAGGAAAAAGGATTTAAATGGGTATTTTCTTACTTGAGAGGTATTCACTATAGGGAGAATGATAATATATTCCCTATGGTAATCAGTGAGTAGAACTATTATAGACATCATCTCCATACTCTTAGAACCTCAATTCCCATTAAGTGATTAAAGAGGAAAAACATTGTTGGAATCCAATCCAAAAAGTAGATAGTGGATTGGAATCATGATGCCCATATTTAAAAGCATCGAGAGGAAGAGGGCTCTTGAGGGATAGAGAAGGGAGAAATTTTCTTGTGTTGTATGGGGCAGTAGAATGAGCATCATGACTAGGATGACTAGTAGGATTAGAAATGGAATTTTGCAGAGAGTTACTTGACTAATTTTGGAAGCATTTTGGGTTGGAGGGAGTAGACTTATAGTTTTGGATTGTTTTCCTTCATCCTAGTGGACTCATAGACAACTAGGGGCAACATACATAGAGGACTTCCTATACTTGGGTGGAAAATTGCTCACATTTAGTAAATTGCATGGTTTAGTTTTTAGATTTTATAAGTAGATCATCTTTGGTGTAGAAATTCTTGTTATCTTCTGATTATAAGCTTATGTTGTTAATGAATACAAGTATTGAATTTTTAGTAGGTGTTGAGAAGTAAAATGATTGTAAATATTCTATGTAAATTGGTGTAGTAATGCATTAGAAGTATGCAAGTTAACTGTTTGTCAAAAGGAAATAATGAGGAATTGATCCTATGTCTATTTGATAAGATGACCTAGAAAAATATTATCTTGAAGGTGATGTGGTTGATTTCTTTTGTTTATTTCAAATATACTTGCTTGGATGTCTTTGGGTTTAGCAAACACTTGCCTTCATTTTTCTTAACTTACAATGAAAAATAAGAGTCTTTACTTGAGCATTATCTTCATTCTAGTTGTCTTGGTGGGGGACCAATGTACTGAATCCACATAAACTAAAATGCATAGCCAATTGTTGGTATTTGGAACTTGTGATTATCTTCCATGATTCTTATTTTGGTACATTCCCTTGGGGAACTATATGAGAGTCATGATATCATCTTTAACTTACTCATATGATAAGATTGTCAAGGGACATAGCACTTGATGTTCCTATTGATGTTCCTTTTTATAAACCATAGAGCCAAAATTTTGCAAGAAACAAGAGTTAAGATTCGTTTCACCTCAATTTATAGATATAAGGGGATAGAGCTCTTTTTAATGGGTTTGTTGTAGTTTTCATATTGAATCTTAATGTTGTTCCCAACTTTCACTGCTTAGATAAATTTTTTATTTTGTGTTTAAATTCCTTTTCTTGTTGGTTTTATATTATTCGCCAGGAGTGTTGGATTAAGGCTAATTGATCTGATGCGAGGGTTGGAATTGTTGATTGTGTAGAATAACGTTTCGATGGAATTTAAGTTGTATATCTTGAATGCAAATCATGGTGATTGGATACCATTTTTTTTGCTATGAATAGGATGTTACATCGTCCATGCATTGAAGGTGAAGAGAGGATGTGGCTAATAAAACCTCTCATATGCTAAGCACCTTAGCATTCTATGTACAATATTGGGAAGAAAACCCAAATTCATCACAATAATCTAAAATCTCATCTTGGTAGCACAAATTTCCTTTGTTGTGTGTAACTAATTGTGGGTGAATTGTTGCTTGATATTCATTACAAGCTCGAGAATATGAAACATTTTTTTAATATTTTTATTGTCATGAATTTCAATAATATATTGGGTTAGTTGTGGTATGAGTGGGAAAGTGAAAAAATCCAGTTCTTTCTACCCACCAGGACTTGCTTCGCAATCTATGAGAAAGGTGAAACTATGGAAATGAAATGCTTCCAATTGTGCTTACTAATCATGGAAATTTGAGGATTTGCATGGGAATATGTGGGGTTAGGGTCTTCTGAAGTTAATTTTGGAGAGTGGAGGATCTAAACCAAGCAATCTAAGGTTATATGACCCAAGGAAGACAACCTTCTAAGAGGGAAACTTCTAAGAAATAAAAAATGAAAAGAAATTGTCCACACAAATATTCAGCATAGCCTTGTGCAAGGGACAAAATCCCCAAAAATTCCCAGACTCACCAATTTAGGAGGCACTATGGTGCTCCAAGTCTCTCTTTTGTTGAATTTTAGCATAGAGTTACAATTTTTCATCTCTTTCAACTTTAATTTCATAATTCATTTCATCCCACAATTATAGCATCATTCATTTGCAACGTAAAATAAACAAGAATCAATGAAAGATAACCATGCACAAGAGACACAAATATTTTACCCTAGGAAACTTGAACTCGAGAGAAAACCCAACAAAATTATCTCAGAAGAAATTAATCCAATAAAATAACAATACCAATCATGAAGTTGAACCCTAGCACAAGATATGTTCGACCTCCTTCACAATAAACCCTAGTGAGGGTAGATAATCTTCCAAGAGAATAAGAGAAAAAGAGAAAACCCCAAAATTACTTCATGTGACTTTTGCTAGTCCTCCTTGAGAAGTGCGCACCACTTGAGAGAAGAAGGTGTGATGTGATAATGTGTCAAATGAAGTGTGAGAACACAACTATTTATATTCTTCAGTTGATTAGAAATTTCCACAATTTAGTCGGCTTGTACTTTTATTTTATTCTTTATTTATCTTTCAAGAAAACTTATCATTTTGTCTTCTAGGGTCAATTTCCATTAAACCACGCTTGTTCCACTTTCAAACAAAGTTACTTCCACATGCCTTCAACATTCCACATTAATTCATTCATTTCACCCACAATGCATGTTTATAAGACGGTTAAGCCACACTCATGGCATCCCTTAAGAGACGTTCATGCTACGTTGAGTCCACGTTCAAGCCACATGGATTGAGCATCGATAGTATAACCCAAGCATAGAAGATGTTTCCATTAAGCCATGTTCAAATGGTGTTCATTCCATGTGCCTTCGACATTACATCCATGTCTATTTCCCATTCATTTCACATGAAGTACAGGCATGATGTTGTTGAAGCCATGTTCAAGCTACACTTATACCACCTTCAAGTCATGTTCATGATGTCCCTTAAGAGGTGTTTAAGCCATGTTCATGACATCCCTTAAAAGACGTTTAGACATGTTCATGACGTCCCTTCAGAGACGTTCATGACGTGGCTTAAAATATGTTTAAGCCACTTTCATGACGTCCCTTAAGAGACATTCAAGCCACGTTCGAAATATCTCTTTAGCCACGTTTAAGCCACATGTAGTCCACATTTCAAACGCCTCTTAAGCGACATCAAGGCCACATTGTTTAGTTGAAAACAAGTCTCTTAATCATGTCTACAACGACATTGGCTCAAAGCATTACACGTTGCTTAAGCGATGACCCACTAACGGCATAAAACCGATGTTAAATGCTACGGTGAAACAATGCCAAAAACCATCAAACAACCGTCAAATGGGGCCCAAATTTTAGTAGTGTCTTATTTTAATCCAAGGGATAGTCTAAATCTCCAATTATTTTTCCACAATGACTTTACATCCTTTATGTATTATCCAATACTAAGACCATCGTCTTTTCCTACAAAATACATCTTGCTTGTTATATTACTAAAAATAGAACTAGAGTTTTGAATAAATAACTAACTTTTTAATGGAGCTCCTTTATGCGACTAGGGTTTTGGGGAGACAAATTTGAAAATATCATAACTCCATCAATATTGTCTGGAATCCCTATCATGACCACGATTATGAAATTCCATGGTCATTATGCATCTATTAGAACCGGTCTGACTAAAATATGAGCACTCTATCAAGGGATATATGATTTTCAATCCATGTGGTTGTTACAAAAAAAACCCCAAAATGTTTTTTTTAATCATCGATAACTCCATTTCTTGAACTCTTATTTCGATGATTTTTTTTACTTGGGTGTATTTTAAAAAGGAAATGATATCTACAACTTCTTTGTTCAAATTCCACATAGAAAGTTCCCTACAAATAAACAAAACACTTTTTTTCCTAAGAAAAATCTCTAATACCACTTGAAGTGATCCTTAACCCAAAAATTGAACCACATGATATAGAACCGTTAAAATTCATCCACAAAAGAATGCAGAGAGAAACCTTAACATAAGGTAATAATATCAAATAATCCTTATGGAAGGAATCGATACAAAATCCATGCTTGCCACAAAATAATATATCCAACATATCTAATACAACGATACTCATGTATTACTTTCTCATGAGTATACCTATGGGATCTATCTAACTACCCCTTATTGTTATATTATTTTCCTGACTAAGTAGTGGGATTATTTATTACCCACCAACTACCAAGTGGGTCTATTCCATTATTATGGCGATATTACATATGTTATCCCCTTGGGTACCTCCTTGCATACCCAATATTATTCTCCCTAGGTACATTACACACTTTTTCTCTCAAAGTCGTTAGGGTTTCTTGAGCTTGTTGGATCCCCTTGAGGATTAAGGATAGGGTTTTTTCTATTGGATATTTGGATATTAGGGTTTGAGATGAAACCCTGGGTTGTACTTGGTGAATAGAAGAAGAAGAGGAGTTGTCTTTCCTTGGAGGATATGTGTGTGTGATGCATGCATGTTAGACCTCCTCGGTGTGAACTAGGATTTTATTTTGTTTTTCCTAGCAAGGGTTTTAGACAACGAGAGGACTGTAGTAGCCTTAGTATAAGTCTATGATATATACATAAATTTCATATGTATGGATGTTAATGAAGCTTCCGGTTGTCCAATACTTGTCTTATTGCATATTGATTTTTAGCCATCTATATTCTTCATGATTTGTAATTTCCAACTCTACATGTCTTGTCAAGTTGAAATAAGTTAAGGGTGAATGTGTTAAATGATTTAATATTATAATTGAAGAATATAAGGGCAAATTTATTGTTGTTTTAATATTTTTTATAAGCGTTTTCAAATCAATTATTTGCATGATATGATTTCCCTAAAGGGATAAAACTTATTGGAACACCTTGGTATTTTTTTTATCTTGAATTCCCTAGTATATTGAGGTTATTAAGAATTGAAATATAGTTCATTGTTGTTTTATTCATATTTCATAATAGCCCTAACATTGAAAATTCACAGGGTTGAATATTTGGGAAAGCTCTTGTTAATAGGTGAAATTTCTATTTTTCATTTAAACTCTATAATTCAAACAAGACATAATCTGCTCACTGATAAAGAAAATAATATGAAGGCATCAAACACAAATATTGGAGCACATGTGGCAACTAATGAAACTTGGGTGCATGTATAATCTTATACAATGCTTTCTCATTAATACCTTATGTTATCTCCATCTCAGGTAATGAAGTTATTGTTGTATTTTTGTTAACTTTGCTTCTCTCCTCCATATGTCATGATCTACAAAACTGTGCAAAAATTATTTAATGCATACAAATAAAATTGAGAAGGAAGCAAAACTCACTTGTCTAAATCTCCTCACTTGTAAAATTTTTCAAAGTTGTCATATTTAATGCACACAATTTGGAATTGAGAGTAGTTGATTCTCAAGTTCCCTCATGGAGCTAATTTATAGAATGTTATGGTAGGTTTACTATTGGTCAAGGGATTGAAACTTTTCTTGTTTCATAGGGATCACATTCTAAGGCTTGGGAAGAGTCACATCTTTCAAACATCTAGGAGGGTTTTAGTCTAAATGACTATGAAGGTGTTGCATATGTTACCTTCCCCTCATTTCATAGATAGAAGGTTTCATTGTCAACGATAGAAATATGGATAGGGAAATATACAAATGAAAAAAGGTATTATTTGGTCACCTTAAGGGTAATGGTGATCAACCGATCCTTGTGCATCAAGCCTAACACAAATGTTGTTGGGTGTTCCCATGAATATGGGTAACACTTTTTGGCAAGAGGAGGGCACGGGTATGTTGAAATTAGAGCTCGGCCGAGCTTTTTTTAAGCACTTGATCGATTTTTCAAAGGCTCGATCGAGAGCTTAAATAAGCACTTGATCGAGCTATTTTAAAAGTCTCCATCGAGGGTTAATAAAAATCTCGATCGAGCTAATTAGCTCGATCCAGAGTTTTATTAACCCTCGATCAAGAGTCAATAACTCGATTGAGGTTTTTCATTGTAGGGCTCAATCGAACTTAAAGGATCGATTGAGAACTTGCAGTCATTATAAGAATAAAAGAGCAATTGACCATGGCTAATTTCACCGTCTTTGTTGCATAAAAGCACAAACGACTATGGAGGGTTCTTTATAGTCATTTGTATTAAATATGGGTCATAGTAATTGGGGTTATAGATATGATCAATCACATCTTTATTCCCAATTACTCCAGAACTAATATTTGCACATAAAATCTAGAGAAAGTTGCAGTAGTAATTTTTTTATTTGATTTTTGGTCAAGGTATTTATTATTACTCACAAATGTTTTTTGGTAAAATTATACTTTAATAAATTTGATATTTCTATATTTTATTTTAATTAAATTTGAAGAGGATCTATGATATGAACATATGATTGACATCAGTTCGTAAAAATTTTGATTAAAAAATTTCGGGTTCCCTTATTCATGTGAACACATGAATAGGAGCACCCTAAATTTTTTAATCAACGTTTTAGAAGCTCGATCGAGCTACCCTTAAAAGCTCGATCGAGACAATAGCTCAATTGAGCTTTTGTTTAATTGCATACAACCCGTGATCAAGATATTTAAAAATGCATGCAAAAAGTTGGATCAAGGGTTTTATAAACCTCAATTGAGCTTATAGCTCGATCGAGGGCTTAAAAAACAAACTTTTAGCTCCCATTTCTACAAACTTGATTTTACTAACATCTTTGGCAGGCCTAAACCCTACCCTGGGATGCCCTTTATGTGGTAGAATTCATACCAATGGATTCATCAATGAATCATCTATCCATTGGCATATAATTTACAAGTTTTTGACTTCATATGATGATTATTTTTTATTCTTTTCAAACTTACACTTAAAAACCATGTCCACAACTTCAAATCAATACAAAGAAAAATCAACAACATAAAAATTACACAGCTGAAAAATTTCAAAAAATATATACGCCCCACATCAACGTGTCCTCTTTAAAAGGGTATTTTTTGTTTTTCAATTTTTGTAACCAATAATTACATACACACACATTTGTACAAAATGTGATTAAAATATGAAATAGTCACTTTAAAAAATTAATAAAAAATACAGTTTTCCAAAATAAATTTAAAAAAAAAATATGTGCGCTCTAGTGCATTTTCTGTAGATCATGTTCTTTTTTTTTGGAAATTATGCATTTTTCACTAAATTATTTTATGTGCACACAAACTACCTGTTAACATTTTCTGAAATTTACAAGAACAAACATATCATTAAATCCAATTTTGACAAATTAAATAATAATATTATTTTAAAAAAATATAGGTGAAAAAACAACATAATTCCCTACAATTTTTGGTTTTGTTACATGTCGGAATTCACAAAGCATATATGAATTTTGAGAGCTTCAATTTTAATAAATGAGTAAAAATCAAATTTTCACCGTCACTTTTGGCCAAAAGTGTTACCCATCTTCATGGGAACACCCTGTTAACCTAGATATTGAATTAAGCATGGTGAAATGTAGTATGGTAGAGATTGAGTGGTATAAAAAGCATCGTGAAATGGAAAATGGCATTACCTATTATGATTCCTTCAAGGAACTTGACAAGAAGGATATCAATGCTAATTTGAGTAGGGTAAATATCACCTTATTTTGGGATGCACTATTGAAATGTGTGGAAGGCATGAGTTGTCAAGTGATAACCAATCCAAAAATTGGGGGATATGTGCCAGAAATACCTAATGTAGCAAACTTATAGAGCCAACAAATCAACGAACATAGGTAGACCATTAAAAATTGTGACTGAGTTGGTTTTTATGCCCTAGACTTGCATTTCATTGAAGAGTGCTAAGGTTTCATGAGAGTGGTCATTCTTATTACATAATCGTAGATTTGTTTGCTTAGTGGACAACACACAATTTGAAAAATAAATATTGTGATAGAATCGATTCTTACACCCTTAAATTAACTTTAATTGAAGAATGTTAAGGGTTCATGGTGGTGAACATTCATATTGCATAATTGTGGATCTGCTTACAATGTCCTGAACATACTAATATAGAAGGATTTAAAACTAGTTAAGAAGATTATGATGGCATAGATTAAACAAATATGTAGAAATGAGTACACCAAATAAAAATAACAAGGAAGATTAATATCACATAATTTTATCATAAAAACCCGAGATTCTCAATTGTAGATAATTGTTGTTGATGCTTAATATCATAACTAGAAAAAAAATATAGGAAAAGAAAAATGACTTGAGCACACCAAAGGAATATTTTAGTTGTCAGAACACTACTCAAAATTAAATTGCTCTAACAATCATCTTTCCACTGCCAAGACCTATAAGAAAGCATGATGAATAATAATTTTATATGACAAACTGATTAGGTAAATAAACATGCATAGAAACATGTAAAATATTGTAAAATCACTAAAGGAGAATACATGAATCATCCAGACAACCACAAATCTAACAAGAACACATAATCTTGAAAATAGTATTGCAACAACCAAATGTAATAACTGCAACTAATTGACGCATTGTGTCTTCAACCATATTTAACATTATATCAGTAATATTAGAAACAGAGCATGTCAAAATATATAATTGATTTTTTTTTTGTTTCAAGAATAATTTATTTTTTAGTGAATAAAGCCAACCACACAAAGGTGGAAGCTCCTTTGGCCCCTCCCCTTACATCACTCTCAATTCCTCATACCCAATCTATCCATTGGAAAATGATTGAAATTCACATAGTATGTATAGTATCTTACAAGATAATATGGCATAAACATAACCAGACCTAAATCATAGTAAATAATATTTTATGTCCATAAAGTTGATCATTTTAATACATAGGTCTTAACAAAATTGTCATTTTCAAATAGTGTCTCATATATCTAATCACCTCTTCCACACGGTTTCTTATTTTCTTTTAATTCTTGAGGGGAGTCATGTCATTTGCACCTTCATTTGGTAGTGTTATTTTGTTGATTTTGACTTCCTCTTAGAAGGCAATATACGGCTTATGCCATGTCTAGGTTGAGTAGAATTGAAAATAAATAATAAATAAAAAATGGGTGAAAGTAGTATAGTTAATGGATTATCAACATGTAGATTGTAATTCATTTGTGTTCAAACATCTGTTTAATAATTCAATGATGAATAATAGACATTGTGGCTTGGATAATTCATTCTCCTTAACACCCACATTTATATGATATGCGCCTAAAAGAAATTTATAAGTATACTTAAACCAAATTAAATTATGAATATCGTCTATACCTAATGGTACATTCCAAATATCGGCATGGGTTTGGTCTCCATTACCAACCTCATTACCATCAATGTTCTTCTCCATTAAAAACATGAAGACATTAATTTATAGGCAATAATTGTTAGAATATTGAGAATATGCATAAGCATACAACATTACATTTGCTAACATGCAAAGCAAGAATCTATTAGTCTAGTATTTTATCCATATAAGCAACAAATAATCATGTAAGGACAAGAGACAAGAGAACAAACACCAAATATACGTGGTAAAACCCCAAATGAGAAAACATTTAGGGGGAGGTTTGGTCCTCTTTATTCTTCAGAAATATCCATCTTACAATACATGGCATCCTAACATATGCATCATCACACTCCAACATTCACAACATAGTCAAAAGGGTCTCATTCACCTCTATTATATAGCTAGAGGTATGGAATATTTGCATCCCATAGCACATGTGAGATAAATAGTTATCCACCTCCCTTATGTAAATAATAGTTATAAAAGAATTTATTACATGATGCATGTGAGATAACTTAATTTTATAATATTAGAGTTATTTATGCTTTGTAATGATATTTTACCAACAATACCACACAAGTCAACATTACATATTCCAACACCCCCTTAATGATGACTGGGATAAAGAATACAAATTCAGGAAGGTGGCATCACATTAGCATCCTCATTGATGACAACTTCTAGAATGCCTCATAAGATGTGAACAAGAACGCACTTTGCCTCATAGATTTGATGATGATAACAATCGCTTCTCACTGAATCATGAAACTGCATATAAACTAAGCTATACAATGAAATATTGCATAACACCACAATAGTGTATGGTTAATACAACAGAAAATATGGCTAATAGACTTCCATCACAACCGTTACTCAATTGATAGCTGAAAGAACTCTGCAATAGACCTCATCACGAATACAAGAACCACATATATATCCATCGAAATGTTTCCAACAAATAGTCTTCATAACCAAAGAACTCTACTGAAGATTACATCGCAAAGACAAGACCCAATGGTCTATCCATAAAAAATGTGCCAAGCAATCAATATTCACAACTAAGCTAAAAAAAACAATAATTCTACATTAGACCTCGTCATGAATACAAGAACCACAAATCCATCCATCGAAATGTTATGAACAGATAGTCTTCTCAACCAAAGAATTCTATTGAAGATTACGTTACAAATACAAGACCCCAATGGTCTATCCATCAAAATGTTTGGATCGCAGATAATCATCATGCCTTTATAGTAGAAGATGGATGTTCATTTTAATACATTATTATTGGAATATGGTGATATCATATGGATTTGATTACATTACATTCATTCTTAACATCAACCATCTCGGATAACAAAAGGTTTCAACTTTGTTGCTGTCAAGGATAAGCTCAAAAGAGAAACAATGATGAAGAACTAGATATTGCAACCATCAATATACTTAATATAGGAAGGAATGTCAGAAATAAGTTGTCCGACAACTCTTCACAAAAATCCTTATGGAGAAAGTAAAGTAAATAGAGAGCTAATCTACATAAAAGAACTTCCAAGAGTAAAGCATATAATGAATATGATAAGCCCATAAGAATAAATACATGACATGATATATGAAAGAGAGGAACATATGAAATTGTTTTTACACAACAAGGGTTAGCAACAAAAAATAATGAGTGAGAAAAATATGATACCAAGAAATAATATAGAGGAAAATATTAGCAAATGGAACAAGATATCACTTAAATATATGAAAATATAGCCATCAAGCAAGTAAGTCCTGAGCATTGGTTCATTTCTTGAAGTCAACATCAAAATGCTAGAGATATATGCCCCTGAAAATGTCAAAGCATCTTCCACACAAAAATGTTAGAGACAAGTAAAACGGGAACAAAACAACCTTTACAAACATAATGAATAAACTAAGAACATAAACCATAATGCAAAGAGAACAAGAAGCTCATGACAAATATTTCAAGAAATTTCAAATAAAATTGAAATTTCTAACCAACGCTGAAACCTTATTGTACGTAACCGACATATCTACAACTCTACTGCACATAACAACAAAAAGAAATTGCCGAACACCAAAAATTTTGCATGGGAATGCACGTCCTTGTTGAAGGTAGGGTACATATGGACCTAATGTATACGCACTCTGGATGAAGGTAGGGGGAGTTATGTCTGTGAAAGCCCAGAACTGCACACAATGCTGAAGCTGTCCAAACAGAAACCTACAAAAACTTGAATAAAAAATAGGAAACCACCATATTTGCAAACCAATAGATAGATCATTGATGCTAGATTAGTATACAATAGATTTCAATTTAGATCTAAAAAAAAAAAACAAGAAAAATTGAAAATTTCTGGAAATTCATGATGAGAATTAGGGTTTGAAGAAAAAATGATCAAACATGTAGTAAAGGTCCATATCTAAAAAAATACCACATGGGTTTGACATATCATATGATAAACCTACTAAATATGAAATGCCCTTGAAGAAAATGTTGCTTGTAAAAAAATTATCAAAATTTACCGAAGAAGGTAGAGCATAGTAACTAGCTCTGATACCATGTTAGAATATTGAGAATATGCATAAACATAAAACAATACATTTGTTAACATGCAAAGCAAGAATCTATTAGTCTATCCTGCTATCCCTACAAGCAACAAATAATCATGTAAGAACAAGAGACAAGAACAATACACCAAATATACGTGGTAAAACCCCAAATGGAGAAACATCCATGGGAATGTGTGGTTTTTTTTATTCTTCAAAAATATCCATCTTACAATACATGACATCCTCACATATGCATCACATGACACTCCATCTTCACTATGATGTTTCTCCAACATACCCAAAATACCCAAGAGGGTCTCCTTCACCTCTATTATATAGCTAGAGGTATGGAATATTTACATTCCATAACACATGTGGGATAAATAGTTTCCACCTCCCTTATATAAAGAATGGATATAAGAGAATTTATTACATGATGCATGTGAGATAACTCTATTTTATAATATTTAGTTATTTATGCATTTTAATGATATTTTACCAACAATACTACACAAGTCATCATTACATATTCCAACAATAATCAACTATGAGTTTACGATCAATCGATAATCATAATCCATAATAATTATTCACCTCACCATTCACCACGAGAGTTTGTAATTGCATTCAATCATAGCATTTTTTTTTGTAAGGCTCATACCCAAGGAATTTTGAATCGATGACCTTACGCAATAAGTGTGTTAACAATACACCCATTCACAGTCTATTCTACACCCCGTGAGTGCATTCAATCATAGCATCAAATCCAAACTTGAACTCGATTTGGAGATCTTATTTGGTAGTTGACACTTTGCGCATATCCCATGCATAACATAACATCACAAATTTTAATTATCAAGCATAATTAAACAAAAGTTGGTAATTAAATGGTGAAATGGTTTAATTATTATGTACCTACAATTCTAGCTATTAATTTAAGGTAACCACCCTAGCGAAGTTTGTGTTGCCCATCTTTTTTCTAATCTCTTTTGAAAGGCTTTTGAAATATCTTTGAATTTCCCAAAAGTGTCAATGTTAGATATTACAAATTTTAAATAGAAACTTATAAAATTTAAATAGAAAGATAAAATAATAATATATTCAATTAATTATACCATATCCCTTCTTCCATCTAGTGGTATTTTCCCTTCTTTCTCATTTTTTCTCCTTTGGATCTTCCATTAGATCCTTCCATTTCATCTCGGGGACTATTAAAGGACGCTCGCACCTAGGACATTTTTTGTAGGTTTATTGTATCTGTCCCTTGTAGTTTTCAAATAATTTCTTCCTAGAGATGTCACACAACCTTGGTTGACTATAATGCCAAAGAAGTCGTCCACGTGGTCTATAAAATCATTCTTAAAATGAGAAGGTTGATAAAGGTTATACAAATGGAAAGCAAAAAATGATTTAATATCTTCTCATTTATGTGCCCCTAAAACATATTATTTCCTATGAAATCACTATATTATTATTGATAAAAATACACATAAAAAACTGCATTTCTTGCACATTATCAAATATTAAAACATTAATAATTACCCATGATTCTTAAAATGAGAAGGTTGATAAAGGTTATACAAATAGAAAGCAAAAAATGATTTAATATCTTCTCATTTAGGTGCCCCTAAAACATATTATTTCCTATGAAATCACTATATTATTATTGATAAAAATATACATAAAAAACTGCATTTCTAGCACATTATCAAATATTAAAACATTAATAATTACCCATGATTTTTTTGTTGCTTGAACAAGATAAAGTTATCATCCAACAAAAGCTCAATCAACATGTCCTAGTGCTACGAATACATGTATTTCTACAATGTCCTAGTGCTACTAATATGTATGTCCAAGAAATATTTCAAGCGCACTCAATATGGGGGTCATTCATGCTAAGCTCCACCAACATATGCACAGTCTAGTGCACTATATGTACATGTGTCATGTGTCCCACTATAAGAAGGGGAGGTAGACAAAGGAATGGCATAGGAAGAGTAGAGAGATTGTAAGCATGAAATGGAGGCAAACAATTTGGTGGGTATGTGAATCACATAGGTGGGTGGCTACCACTAGCCCCCAACATCATGAGTAGATTCATGCAATCTCAAAATCCTAGAAAAAAAAACAGTTCTTTGTTCTATAAGAATAAATCAAAATAATAAAAAAATGAAAATGATAAATTAATCAATTTAAAAATTGCATACTGCACATCATTTGATTATATTGATTAAAATGATGTGTTTATGCACAACTTCGAAATCAAACAATGCAACTAATTCTTTGTTGACCTAATGATGGTATACTTATACACATTGACCTATCATGAGGTGCAGAGATATGTTCCCTTTAGCCTTTCATTAGCCTAATTATATTATTATTATTATTATCATTATAACGATCTATATATTTTATATAAATAATTTTTTCTCCAACTTTTATATATTTTTTATAATTATAAAATTACAACCAACAAAGTTTCTTTGAGACAATTTGAGACAATCTTCCTCTATTGATTCAAATTTAACAAAGTTTCTTTCAAACAATCTCCCTCGATTGATTCAAATTTAACAAAGTTTCTTTCAAACAATCTCCCTCGATTGATTCAAATTTACATTTGCAATGCAATTTAATATGAAAGAGGTGCCCCGATAGTTTTAATGTTTTTGCTCTTATTTTCAATTACTTCTATAATTACAATAATACCACTTTTCATCATTGGCATACAACTTAATTACAATAATACCACTTTTCGACATTGGCACACTACAACTTACAACAAAGAGTCTCGTATATCAAAATATACCTACATAATCCACTAGATTATTTTCAAATTCCCTTTTTACGATGTTTCTATTCATTTTCATCACTCCTCTAGCATCCACAAGTTATTTTACCTAAACTCATCAAACTGTGCCAAGGTTTATGATTTTTTTTCACACCGAAAAAACAACAAATTGATATATTAAAATCGAAGTTGCATCAGAGCATTACATCATGACACAGAGACGTGAGATCTTCTCTTTTCAGACCATTCACCATTACCCTGTACATCATACAATTCTTGCAATATCTACGTACTTCCCAAACTAGTGAATCAAAAAACCTCAAAAACTTATCCTAAGCTCTTCCAGAACTGTAATGTTTCAAAAATCATAAAATCAAGCACAAAAGACTTCATACATATCATATCTAATTACTATGCCAGAGAATTAGACAATCAACTAAACAACATTGAAACATCTCATACAGCCGAAGGCTATCTTACTCCCAGAGGTTTATGATAGATTGACCACATTTAATTTCCTTAAAACTAATTCAAATTAATTATCATACTTTACAATATCATCCATCTTTACAAGACATTGGAGTGAAAACAACACTCACCTCAACCAAGCAAAACATGTGCCATTCCTCCACCAATGAAATAATTTCGTCTCATAATTAGTATATATACTTTACAATATCATCCATCTTTACAAGATATTGGAATGAAAACAACACTCACCTCAACCGAGCAAAACATGTGCCATTCCTCCACCAATAAAATAATTTCTTCTCATAATTAGTATATATCCTCCACCAATAAAATAATTTCTTCTCATAATTAGTATATATATACTTTACAATATATATTACTTTACAATATCATCTATCTTTACAAGATATTGGAATAAAAACAACACTAACCTCAACCAACATGTGCCATTCCTCCACCAATAAAATAATTTCCTTCAAAATTAGCCTCATTAATTAACATCAATATAACATTAATTTGCATCAATAAGATATTTCCTTCAAAATTAGCCTCATTAATTAACATCAATATAATTTACATTTTGTTGACCATGAAATGCAACTCTACTACTATCTAAAACAATACCATTTACATTTATTGCCCATGAAATGCAACTCTATTATCTGAAATCAAATATTGATAGCATAATATGAATAACTGATTATTTATCCTTCTGTTTAGTTGGAATGGCAAGCTTATACTTTGTTAAAGTTACAACAAATACACTTGGTCTCATAGATGGACAACTTGCTATAATTTCTAATATATGCTGTGTGCATTTGTCCTGAAACTAAAAGATGTGATATTGTTTGGATGTTACAATGATTAAGCACTAACATGCAATGTCATACAAACACACAAGCTACCAGCTAATACACTTAGTCATCTAATACACTTGTCCCGTTGAGAGACAACTTGCCATAGTTTATAATAGATGCTTTATGTTTTTGTCTTTGTGCCCAACCAATAAAACTAATTGTCTTTATGTTTCTAATATATGTTAAATGTTCTTGTCCATGTGTCAAATCAATGAATCTACGCTAAGCATAGATGCTATAGTAATTAAGCAATAACATTGCATAGTATTGTTTAGATGCTATAGTAATTAAGCACTAACATCTATGCTGCACAATGTCCTATAAACACACAAGCTAGTGACCACTATAACATATATGCTTCACAACGTCCTAT
Source organism: Larix kaempferi (assembly GCA_027924585.1). Lineage (NCBI taxonomy): Eukaryota > Viridiplantae > Streptophyta > Pinopsida > Pinales > Pinaceae > Larix > Larix kaempferi. The sequence continues at coordinate 2,646,557 of BSBM01000590.1, forward strand.
ATAAACAGACAAGCTAGTGCCCACAATAATGTGCATTTGCATTTTTAATTTCGTGAACTCATTTCCAAACGAAACATTAATATTTTAATGTTTAAAACACATTGAATTGAGAATAGTATATATACAATATACAAGTCGTGTATAAATGTGAGGCGAGACCCATGGTTATAGTGCCTCAACCAATGGTTTTGTATCAAACTTATTTTCTAATAATGAAAATCTATATTGATGTACACATTACGGCCCATTATGACAATCAGATCATTGTTTAAAGTTTATTGCCAAGCTACCAATGTCTAAAAAGTAAAAGCACAAGGAGACACTAACACCAATGATTGTTTATCTAAATGCCAATTAATATAACCATGACTTTTCTTACAACAAAAAGAAGAATTTCCATAGAACAAATTAGTTCAACAGGATGGTCCATGATTTTGGTAAAAGTATAGAATACGATTGCTAAGAGGATCGGCAAAACTACACCAAATCTAACACTACTTGACCCGAGATGCATAAGGTTTTCATTCAACATCACATACATACTTTCGTCTTGTCCCTATGAACTTGACTAAGCCCTCTACATTACATTATATAAGGCATTATCATCAACAACCAGTTTAAAACATCCATGTAGAGCCATTCCAGTCTAGTTTCTATACATTTCAGAAAACTATAATCACAACCATTTTGCTGTGTAAATAAACCAATCAAATTTGAATGAATAATGAATAGTGCCTTTCGTACCCCAGTGAACTTACAAAGAACTCAAACAATTTGTCATAAATTCTTCAATGCACCATCCATGAATCAGTGGCTCTCATTACCCAATGACCTTAAGAAAAATCCATACCATTTGTCATAAATTCTTCAATGCAGCGTCCATTAATCAAACGACATTTGCTAGTGTCATGTTTATTTTAATTCAAACTGGCAGATATTATATGTTGGTAGAAGGTTTTTAAAGCCCTTTAAACAAACATTACGTAACGTATATAAAAGTCATAAAAATGTACAGTAAAGAAGAAGCTAGTCGTTGCACCTTCCCTTGTGTATTATGAAGAAAAAGTTGAGAAACCTATTGTTCATCTTAGATTGATAAGGATCCCTTAAAAGTAAATGAACAACTCTTGAAGATCTTGTCTAAACTCTCACCAAATCCCTAGACACAAAGCGACACCATGTCTAGAAATGCTTCAATGATAGCATACAATTCAACATAGACATGGTGTCGCTTTGCGTCTAGGGATCCTTATCAATCTAAGATGGACAATAGGTTTCTCAACTTTTTGAAAGAGATTTTATAGACAAAAAAGTTTTCATTCAAGGAAAAATGATGCAAAGAGAAACTCTGGCTAAATACATTTGATTAATGAGTTTTACTCGTCCATTTCTCAAATGTTAACAAGTAAAAGGATCCATTACTGTGCCCAAAGCAAAAACAAGTAGAGGGATTCCCAAAAATTTCAGTCCTCTCCTATACCAAAATTTATATTTGATTTGTGGCCATACCTTACCTAAGTTTACAAGTATTCCCAAGTCCATGTAATATATTCTGCAGCTATAGGCACATTAATGCCAGCAAGCACACATTGGTGAGTATGTGAGGAAAAAAGTATCAATGAAAAGAAGCTAGAAAAGCGTTACAAACAATGAGGCAAAATGATATTAAGAAGGTACAAAGATAGGTATGATTCTTATAGCCGGGCAGTACTGCAAACCACATCAATTCTATATGATAAATCATAAATGATAACACACACGAGATGTGTAAATAGGCACCGTGGAAAGCATGTAAAGACCCAAATGCTGATATCCATAGAAGGATTGGAAGAGACTACCCATATGCTCTGTTCAGAAATGTTGTAGTACAAAGTGGCAATTTGTCCTTCAAGCGTGAAATCAGCTTGAAAGTCTCCTCAGCTTCTACCTGATGTTGCAAGCCAGCTTTTGATGCACGATCTGGATGAAATCGTAATAGAGCTTGCTTATATGCTGCGTTGACCTGCAACCAAACAAGCATAAAAGATTTCATGCTTTCCAGTGAACTTGTAAGTGATCTGATAATTCTTCACAGAGAGGTCTCTGATAATGAGTTTACTTGTAGATTTTGAGAGAGAGAGAGAGAGAGAGAGAGAGAGAGAGAGAGAGAGAGAGAGAAACTGTTTTTATTATATATAACAACTACCCTAGAGTGTCACCCATATGGCATTTTGAAATTAATTTCAATATAGGCAACATACATTTAGAAACATGCCAACCAAAACATAAATGCAATAGTCAAGATGTTGAATGTTATCCAGGCAATTTCCACAAGTTGAGCAATTCTAATTTCTTTTCCTTTTGGAAGGCCATCAAAATGCCACAGAAAGTATCCATGAATTGCTTTCAGGCCATATGGATGTGCTTCCAGAGTTCTGACCTGTTTAGGAAATCATAATATAATAGCACAGAACCACCAGAAAATCACAAGAACTACCATGAAAATCATAAAAACTTGGACCTGGAATTGAGATCTGAATTACACTGTAATAGCAACATACAAGCCTACAAGGTTGGTTAATCTCCATAGGAAGTGCTAATGAAAATCCATAACTAAGCAGATTAATTCTTACATTAACTTAACGTACATTTTTACAAAGAAAAGGTGATTTAGATTCCAGTAGAATGGACTTCTATATAATCTGCTGATATCATTCTGACATCATCATTTAACACAACGGCTGATTTACCTGGGGGACTGCTTGAATTAACTGTACAAGGACTGTTTGCAATGTGACATACATTAAACTGCTATACACATTGTCTCGGAAAGCTTTATTTGACTCTATTAAGTGTCGAGTATCCACCACCTAGAGATGGAACACCATTTACACATTTTTGCATGTGACCACTCTGTCCAACTTATCAGCTGAGACAGATCAACCATGTATTCACAGCTCCTTTGCGGAAGTGCACTGGCCACCTTTCTGAGGAATCAAACACTGATGGGGGATATAACCAATGTTCCCCCAAGTTTCCGGGACGCGGGAGCGTGGGAGCGGGGAAACGCACATTGGGGACGTGTGGAGACCACCCCCAAATTTTAGGGAAATTCGGGGGGGACGGGGGGGCGTTAAGGTCATAAAAATTATAAAAAATATAGAGGTTTTAAATACCAGCAACAACAATTCATCGCGTGTAAATACAATTTAAGCTGCTCCCTGTAAATACAGTCTAATTCTTCAATGATTCAATACACTTCAACATTGTGTGAATCCATGGCATAGATGTTGTAATGGGGAACTGTGACTTGAGGATCCTATTTCTTCATGATTCTAGAGGAAATCACATTATTGGAGGCTTTCAAGTCCAACATACAATTATGTAGGAGTGAACTATTAATCCTATAATGGGATCCTATTCATCAATAACACCCTGTGCCCCCCTCCTCTAGGCTCTTAGCCCTTGCCTCTACCTTGAATTTCGAAGTTGATCCTCGAGGGACATTACTCAACGCACTACAATTTTGATGAAACTTCCTAAATCAAGCATTAAAATAAGGTAGAATTAGAAAAAAATTTCCCATGCTTAATAAGTGATTTTTGCTTGACTAAAGGGAACATTTTGATTAAGGTCATGATAGAGAAGTTCAACAATCAACACCACCAACATCAAGGTACATAGAGAGGTTGATGCGCTTGATTAAATGCCAATCCCTTAACCTCATACATGATAGAATCCAGTGGAAACGTTGCAATCCTGAAATCCTGAAAACTGTTAAGTCTGTTGAATTATGAATGGAATCTAAAATTCTACTTTTTGCATATGAACTCCGATAAGGTTGGAACCACTCTCAAACATCCTGAAACAATTAATGGTAATGTTAAAAATTTAAGTAAAAGGATCCTTATATCCTTTTACTTTAAGAATTTAATATTACCATTACTACTGAACAACTCTAGTAAGGAAGGAGCGCCTAAGCGCCCCCCACTTCATCGGTGCGCGATTCAAAATAGGGGACGAGCTCCCCCATGCGTTTCCTGAAGTTTCTCCAAATTGGGGACGAGGGGAAACGTTTCGCTACGAGCCCCCAAGTCCCCGGGGCGCAGGGAGCGAGGGGGGCGCGCCCCCAACCCTAGGGAACGCGTCCCCGTGTAACACTGGATATAACTCTAACTCCCTTCCACTGACCTGGTTGTTCTCTAATGGCTGAGCTGCCATATACATTAACTTGTATTTTAATACTTTGTAGACTAGGCCTGTTTACATGAAATCAAACACACTGGCATTGCATATATTCTACCAACATCAACATGGACTGATGCAATAATATTCTATCACCAATTAAAGAAAAATAATCATCAACCCAACCCATTGATGCGGGGAACTGCCCCTTGTCAACTTTCAAGGGATTTCACCAGGTTGAAACTCCCTAATTTGAGTCATGGTCAATCCTTTAGCTCACCATGATGGTTACTAGATTTGTTTTTGGGTTTATAAATTTTTCTAGTATTTGTAAATTAATTTTAAGCAGGATGTGCAAATGCAAAAAACAGAAGTAAAACTATATATTTAAAAGAATGTTACACTGAGACGTTCAAAACATTATCAAGCTCCAAAGAACTGACATCCATTCCCAGCCTTTAGCATATTCGAACTAATTGTATTTATCCAAACACAATATGATTCCAAATTAACAGTCACACAATCCAAAATCCATTGCTGATTAAGGCAAACATGGTGGAGAATATATAATTAATGAATACATTCACAAGTCTATAGACTCAAAAATCACCTAAGAAACCGGATTTGGCCAAACCCCCCCGCGTGTCCCATGGGGGTCGAATTGGACACGACATGATGTGAAATTGTGTCCGATTCGACTTTTGGTCGTGTCCGATTAAAAATCACCTAAGAAACCGGATTTGGCCAAACCCCCCCGCGTGTCCCATGGGGGTCGAATTGGACACGACATGATGTGAAATTGTGTCCGATTCGACTTTTGGTCGTGTCCGATTTCGGACACGACCAAAAGTCGAATCGGACACGATTTCACATCGTGTCCCCAACTGTCTGATTCGTGTCCCGAAAACAGGACACGCTTTCCGCGGAAAAGTCCGGCCGAGTTGGGTTTAAAAACGTTTTTTCACTTTCTTGTTGTCATTTGCAAGTAAGGAGAAGGTTGAGAGTGGCTTTTATGTGCAGGTGAAGGAGATTTGGAGGCTATCCAAGGGAATCCAAGTGCATTGGGGGTGGATTTGTGGAGAGGATTGCAAGCTCAACCATCAAACAAGAAAGGGAATGTCTCAATCAGCTAGGGCAGGAGCTAAGGGGCAAAGGAAAGGGAGAAATGCACCATCTAGTGCCTCCCCTCCTATTCCGCCAAGCACAAGCGGTTCTCCTCCTCCTTCAAGTGCTCCATCTGCTGCTTGTGGAGCTCATGCTCCATTTAACCCTGTTTTAGCAAGACAACAAGCCGAAGAAAAAAAATACCCTTTGTGGAAGTATGTGACAAGGAAAGATGGGCCTGGGGCAAAGCTTGGTGGGGGAGGCAATGTATCTTGGAGATGCAATTTTTGCAAGAATGAGTTCAAGAGCACATATTTCCGGGTTTAGGACCATTTGTTGCCCCTTCCTTCTTGTGGGATTTCTTCATGCAAAGCGGTGAGTGTTAACCAAAGGAGGGATATGGAAAGAGAGGATCAATTTTGGCTTAGGGAAGGTGGCAGCAGCAAGCAAGAAAAAAGAGGATGATCTTCTTCCATTCTTGAGGAAATGCTCTAGCACCAAGCCTCCATCTCCACCTAGCAGTCATGGGAGTGGGGATACTTATCAATCAAGAAAGAGGCAATCTCCAAGTGGTCCAATGGATAGGATTTTCCAACAAGAGGCGCGAGAAGAGGTAGACCTTACCATTGCATTTTTTTTCTACCTCAACTTCATCTCATTCAATGTTGCACGGTCACCATTGTTTATTGAAATGTGTAAAAGTATCCTGGAACGAGCTCCAAGTGGTTATGTGCCTCCTGGTTCAGAGAAGCTTAGAACCACATTGTTGGTTAAAGCAAAGAAGGAGGTAGATAAAATTCTTGAGCCAATTAGAACAACATGGCCCTCATCCGGTGTGAGTATTGTTTCTAATGGATGGACGGATCCAGCACGCCATCCACTCATCAATTTCATGGTATCTTCCCAAAATGGACCGGTGTTCTTGAAAGCGGTGGATGCTCTTGGGAAATACAAGGATGCACAGTATATGGGTGATTTATTCATCAAAACCATTGAAGAAGTAGGTGTTGATTCTTGTGTACAAATCATCACAGACAATGCACCTGTTTGCAAGGCTGCTGGCATGATTGTGGAAGCTAAATATCTACAGGTATGTTCATTTTGGACACCTTTCGTTTCTAATTTGCTCATTGTTTGAATTTGGTCATTGCAATGTTAGTGTTGTAGAGTCATTTATACATGCTTTTATTGCTCTTATAGGTTTTTTGGACACCTTGCATTGTCCATTCCTTGAATTTAGCACTGAAATCCATTGCTTCAGATGTGACATGGATTGGCAACCTTATTGAGAATGCACGCGATATCCGTAACTTTGTACAAAACCACACAAATGCCCTCACCATCTACAAAGAGTACACACAGCTTTCATTGTTGAAGATTGCAGATACTCGGTTTGCTTCCTCATTCATCATGCTCAAGAGGTTGAGGGAGGTCAAAACCGCTCTTGGGTCCATGGTGATTTCAGAATTTTGGTCTTTTTGGAGAAAGACGGATCAGATTGCTTCACAAAAGGTGAAGGGCACGGTGTTAGATGATGGTTGGTGGGACACGGTAGATCTTAGCATTAAGATCATGGAGCCAATCATTTCTATGTTGCGGTTTGCAGACACGGACCAACCCATCCTAGCAGATGTTTATGAGGGGTGGGATTCCATGATTGAGTCCATGAGGTCCATTGTCATGGAGAATGAGTGTCCAGAGTATGGGACATCAGTAGAGAACTTATGGACCATGATTCGGGATATTCTTATCTCCAGGTGGGATAAGAATTGCACACCTTTGCATTGCTTGGCCCACTCCTTGAACCCCAAGTTCTACACTCAGGAGTGGCTCACTGGTGGACCGGGGCCCTCACACAGAGTCCCTCCTCACATGGATGCAGAGATTGCACATGGGAGGAAGATAGCACTTAGACGGCTATTTCAGGATAGAGACCTACTTGAGGAGGTGGAGGAAGGATTTGTAGATTTTTCCACTGGCACTGGGAGATTTGGAGGCTATGATGTGCTTAGAGACAGGCGGGTTAAGAAACCCTATGTTTAATGGGAAACTCATGGGGCAACATGCCCTATTCTACAGAAGTTAGCCTTGAGGGTCATCTCTCAAGTTACATCATCCTCTTGCTGTGAGAGGAATTGGAGCACATATGGGAACTTGTATAGTGTGAAGAAGAGCAGGCTTAAGAAGTCCAGGGCAAATTCGATGGTGTATGTGCACTCCAACCTTCGTCTTATTTACAGGAAGAGGGAGCAGTGGGTGAAGGGAAAGACAAAGATGTGGGATGTCTTTCCTGATGATATGGGTTTGGACAGCAGTACTGAGTTGGCATTAGCCAACATGGATCTTAATGATCCAGTGCTAGAGTCGGTCACTTTTGATGATGGTGATCGTATGGAGCGGTCATCCTCCACAACAGCAGGTGCAGATCGTCCGATGGGCAGAGAGGAGGAGGAGGAGGAGGAGGAGGATCAAGGTAGTGCCAGTGATGAGTTTGTTGATTCAGGCATGGAGGAGGACTATTGACATATGGGATTCTTCCATCTTGATACACCCCTTTTTGTATTTACTATTAGTCTATTTGGCATTTTCCAGTGCCCAGTGACATTCCGACATATATGTATACATTTTGATTTTGATGACTTAATGAGAAATATGGTTCCGACATATATCTATGTGTCTCATTGTCATTTGTGAATGACAAATGTGTAATCATTAATGTGTTTTGATTCTAATTTCTATTGAATATTTGTAAATGTTCTAGTTTCTAAAGATTTTTGGATCTATATGTCTATATTTTTAAATTTTAATATATTTAAATATATATATATATATGTGTGTATATAAAATGTGTCCTTCGTGTCCTGATTTCGGGGGTCACCGTGTCCATGTCTGACACTTGTATTTTCGTGTCCTTCGTGTCCCGTGTCCTCGTGTCAGGTGACTTAACAAATCACCCATAGCAGCAAATGAAAGACACCAATGTTGACCACAATCTGGCAAGGTTATCATGCTCACCAAAATTGGAAACTTAGAATGTGGATTATCCAATCTCCCTTTGAAGTTCCTTCTTCCAAAAAAGGTCCCTTTACATAGTGCTATTACATGTATTTGTACAAAATCAAAATGAGGGGCGACAAAAATGACCCTTCAACATCCTCTTTTGCTTTTCACATACTCTTCAATTCTTGTATATGGTGATTGCAGGTCAAAGGCTTGATTGAGGACTGCGGATGATGTGATCCTCTTGGCCTTCACCCTGTTGTCCACTAACTTGTACTTAGGTGGACTCCTTGTGAACCTCAGAAAACTTGAACAATTCACCTTGTTCATTGCCAGAGTTTAGAGGTTCATCAGGACAAATTTTGGCCCTCTGTAAAATTTGCATGTCCAGACCCCCATGGGGGAATTGTAATAAGTTGGTCTACGCATGGTACTTTTGTAAAAGGCTTGGCCTACCTCAGGTTTAGCTATCAAGGGGATACTCTAGAGTGTTTTTTCCTTAGGAATTATGCATTACGCTTCAGTGGCGTATAATTCCTGAGTTTTTCACTCACACCTCCAAAGCTGGAGTATTTTCCATGGTGGTCGAACCTTGGGAGGTTATTAAAGCTTACGTGTCTATGTATTTTTCACATGCTAGCCATCAATATTGAGTCATATGGACATGCAGTAGGTCCCCTAGGATTTTCAGTTGATTCAGACAAAATTAATTTTTCCCGTTTAATGGGCTTTTTTTAATAAGTTAATTAGAAAAACCAAAAAAGTGATAAAAGTGTGGTTAGGAGGTGAAATTTGCCATGGGGGTGCTCGTTTTCTAACCTAGAGCACCCACAAAACCCTTAAACCCACTTTTCCTAAGTTCTAAGTGAATATTATTCACTTAAATAAATATTCTCTCAAAATTAATTTTGGGGAATTATTTAATTAAAAAAATAAAGATATGAGAGAAAATCAAATTCCTATTTCAGTGGAATTTGTCCCAGTAAAGGCCTAGTTGAGTTGGCAGTGGCATCCCATGAATATCTCATGCAATATTGGGTCAATCCAAGCAAGGATCCCTCTTAGGCGAGTTGTCATCTCTAGAGTAGTGCGCCCTCTCCTCTCTTGGGCAACTTCTCTTAGGTGGCAGCCATCTAATGCATTGGGTGAAGATCACAAGGTTGGAGGAAGGCGCCCTTCCTATGTGGAAGCCAACTCATGGCTTGGCACATCAATCAAGGATTTGATTGGGATTTGAGATCCCCTCTTCAAGGAATGCGCCCCCCTCCTCTTGAATTCGCCCCCCCCCCCCACCCTCTCTCAACTCTATAAAAGCAAGGTCTCTCATGCTGATTCTTCCATGATGGAAAGCATAGAACCTCTGCTCCTGTAATGTGTAATCTCGCTTTGAGTAATAAGATTGAAGACTTTGGAGGTCTATTGTGGCTCTTGTTCCATGCATGCACTATTGGTTGATGTAACATCTTTTTAAGCTTACTTCTTTATGCAAGTTTAATGATTAGATCTAGCTCTATTGAAATAAGCATTTGCAGTTGTCAAGTTGCTTGTTTTATGTTCATGCTTTCAAAATCTTAGGAGTAATATGATGTATTCGGTTGTACAATTATTCTCCTTGTTTTGATTGATGAATATACTAGTTTAATCTTGCTTGTTTGAGAAGTGTGTATTTTTGCAGGTAACCTCAAGGTGAAGGGAGTTTCGAGCTCGGTTGCATCCACCCTCTCTCCATCACTTTCAAGCTTTGGATCGAACAAGTTTCTTGTCCACGGATTCTTCTTCTTTATCATCTTCTAGTTCAAGCTTGAGCTTGAGGGTTTTCTTCTATCATCTCTCAATTTCTTTAAAATATTTCTTGGTTACTTGTTACTTTTGCTTAGTAAAAGTTAGAATTACAGTTTGCAAATCAAATATCTTCTTTTATCAAGCATATATATCAGATTAGATTAGTTTCAATTCTTACTTTCCAAACTAGATCTAGATCCAAAGTTTTCATACTTGAAGTAGTCAAAAAGTTTCCAATTTTTCCCAAGTATAAAATTTGTAATATTTTGTGCATTTGTATATGTTTAACCCACTGAATAAGCATAATTAGCTTGCTGGTTTTTATCAGGTCCAAGGAAAAAGAGAAGGAAGCTCTGGGTAATTTTCTCTAGAAAGTGCCAAAATTACATTCCGAGGACCCTCTTTTGCTACTATTTCATTTTCTTGAATTGTAAGCCCTTAGATCCAAATTTAAAAGGACTATAAGGCATTTCTTTTGAGCAAGAATTTTAATACTATTAAACAAGAGCAAGTGGGCTACACAGCGCCCACACCCCATCCCCTCTGGGGGGGATTTGCAGTGTCCATTTTTGTGACATAATTTTTTCTAACAAATACAAACACACAAACCACATTTATTGAAGGATTGTATACTTAATTTGTTCAATAAGTTTTTTCCATTTATATTTTCGCTAGTTAGAAATAACATCGATCTCGTTGCCACGAAGTATGCTCTCACCACCACATAAAGGCATTGCCGATTAGTGGTTGTTGATCAGAAAGTGACACATAGATCCGGTGATCTATATTTTTCGGCATCTTCTTTTTAGCATTTTTATTTTTTTCAAGTTTTAATTTGGAACGTACATTTTGCTATCGCTCAAAGTATGCTCTTTCCCCTTGCGGGCATTTGCCTAGTCCTAGGGCAATCAGAAAGAGTTATAGCAACTTATTAATTCTCAAGAATTAATTAAGAACTCATCATTATTAAAGGTAACAACCCCAAACATAGTGAAAATCCAGCACTTAGAACATTGAGTTTTGGGTGGGCAAATTCCTTAAAAGAAGCGGGAACCACTGGGAGGCGATCTCAGGGCACAGTTAGGCTACACCCTTGTTGGTGTAGTGTTGAACACTGCCCTCAAGACTCCATTCCAACCCACACGTCTTCGTGAGGAGCCACCTTCACTTAATTTCCGGACATTGCTCCTTGTACCTCACGGTATATCTGGAGTTTCCATTTCTCCCGTAACTAAGTTCCATTTTTAATAATCTAAAACCGACCAAGACACACTTGCAAAACCTTTCCCTTTTAGCAACACCTCTATATTGACTCCATTGGCACTGGTCTCCAACAACAACAAGTATTTTACCTTTGCTCAATATCAGTTCAGTAAATTTTATATGTTGGTGATTGTTTATTATCTGTTGTTGAAAGCATTTCATAATTTCTTGCAACAAACTTGGACAGTGTAATCATACCCTCTAAAAACTCCTAAAAACATCCATAATTAACTTTCTAAAAACATTCTAATAACCTTAGAAACATTCTGTAGGGACTACCCCGATTGGCTTCGGTTAGGAGTTGGCCTAAACGGAGGAGTCAAGATCAGGTGACGGCCTTGACTCAAGACTTTCCCCCACGGGCACACCGAGTAGTAGCAAGATTTCTACTGCATTAATCAGGTACGCAATCCGGCGGCAACACACCCTAGAGGGCAGTGTGCAAAAACAGCTGGATGCCCTCAACAAAGTTTGTGACCTTTTGCAGTTTACAGTCAAACTAGGTAAAACCAAGGTAATGATCTTCAATGACTCATAATGTCCTTACAAAGTTTTATTTCTTTTTTCAGGGGGTAGAGGTTGAGATCACCACAACTTACACCTACTTTGGAGTCCAGTTTTCAAGGCTTAGATTTGGGTTGCAAAAGGTACTCCAAACCTGGATCGATAAGGGGCATGGGTCCCTTGCTATCCATGAGCCGCAGTGTTTCAAGAACCACTTCCAAGACATATCATCCAAGATGGATCTCATGGATTATACCATTTATCCCATGGTTCTTTACGGTTCCAAGGTGTGGGGGCCTTGCATGCCTGACTCAAAGTGGGCCAAGACAGATAATGTACAGAACCCTCATGCTCCATCACATCATTAGGAGCAAGAGGACAGTTCCCCACGCCATTGTTCAGGCTAAGTTTGCGGCCCACCCTTTCAGGATTGAAAACATTTTCAACTTGATCTTGTTTCTGCATCATATCCAGAGTTTCACTATCTTGATAGCAGACAAGGATCGTTAATCGTATCTTGCTTATTGTTCCTCAAACGCCGTAGCCTCGACTAGTCCTATGGGATAGGTTTTCAGAGTTCTTGTGTCTCCTTCGATCAATTCACATTTCAATTGACTGCCTCCCTTCTTTTCGGTATTTTTGGACACCCCTAGGCATCTCTTGTTGAATTAGCAAGAGATGAACAGGATTATTAAAGATAACATATACAGGAAAATGTCCCAGTCACTTGGCTTGACCATTTTGAAGCCCAAGATGACCTTCTATGCGGAGAACACTTATCAGAGCTGAGAGATCACCTCATTGTTCAACCCCCTCACACGCTACGACACCAAGAGCAAGAGTCTGAGATCACTTTTGGGCCAGTTCCATGGGGGTCCACATTGGCTTTAAATAGAGGTTGGATATCAAATTCTTTGAGAAAATAGAATTTGCCATCTATGTGATTGCAGGAGATTGATATGGAGGAGCCCTTTAGTTTTCAGTGTCCTATCTACTATGAGATTCGAGGAGGTTTATATTGACTCTTCAAGGAGTCTTGAAACACTCGATCCATTTTTTTCAGGCACTTGGACCAACGATGACTTCCATTGTTTATGAGAGAGCGTTGAGTGTTCAATCTTCCACACATTTAGGCCACCCCCTTAATTGGATATTGCTTGAACGAGTACATCCCTTTTTCTAGTGCTACCAACAAATAGAGGCACAAAGGGGCAGGCAAATAGTATCACCATTATAGCAAGATCTAGATCTACAAGATCATGAGGGCATTCTTGCCCCTCCCCAAGGAGACCCTTGTGGAGTTGCTGAATTAGACCTTAGAACAGGGCTTGTCCTTCCAACAAGTACCCCTCTGCTCCCAAAACTTGGCACTCGGTGATCTTCTTATTGAGGTAGCATGTTGTTTTTATCATTGCAAAGGTTATGCTCCTAGTTCATTGAAAGAGTAAGATTGCTCCAACAGAATGATTTATCATTCTGTGGTTTAGTTTTGTTATTGATTTGTGGTTTGACTACCTTTGTAGTGGATGCAGTTTAGGTGGCATAAGCTAGGGTACATGCTAGGGCATAAATTGAAGGTGTGTGTTGTTGAGCCGCTCTTCCTTGGTAAAGATTTGCATGAAGTTTCAACAGCTTGGGACAGGAAATTTTTGTGTCATGCAGGTATTTCAACCCAGCCTTCAAATATAAGGCCACTTGAAGGATTTGATCCCAAGACCCCATAACCCCAGGGTTTGAAGGCATTAGTCTCTCTCCTAATTCTTGAACCAAAAATATCAAATTTCTCAATCTTTCCTTGCTTTTCTAGGGTATATTTTATTTCAAAAATCAGAATATATATATATATTACTTGCTTGCTTTCTAGAATAATTTAGGGTAGTTTATGGAGTAGTTTGTAGGGTAGATCTAACCCCAAAAAATACAAAACATATTTTCTTGAATTTCAAGATTAGTTTAGGAAATTTATTTGGGATAAATTAGCTTAGTTTATTTTCTGTCTCTAGATTTATTTTTTGCATTTCATTTCTAAAAAAAACTGCCCTAAAAATACATCATTGCATATCTTTTTTGAGGGTTTTGAGCTAAATTTGATTGCTGGAAATTTCTGGGCACTAATTTCTTACATTTTTTTATTTTCCAGTGGTTTTTATGGTTGAAAGTGTTGATTTTTTATTTACGGAAATTAAAACAGCAAATAACATAATTCTGGAAACAGTTTTAGGCCCATATCTAGGACATAAATTTAAATTTTTGGGTTAAAAAAATTCTGCAATAAATTCTGGGTGGAAATCTGAAAATTTTGAGTTTTTCTTGTTGTTTTGTGGCCTAAAAATGTTCTAAGATAGTAGCACTTTACTTCAGGAAATTGGGTTTTGGTTAAAAATCTGTTTTAACATCTCAAACACACTTAATTGTTAACCTTAGTGCATTTTTGAAGTGTTGGAAATTTTATTTGTTTTCTGTCCTATCTAATAATTCATGAACATCAAGTTAAATTAGTTTCCTAAGTTTAGTAAATGTTGGTTTGATATTGCATATACCCACTACAACATTGACTAAACAAGGAACATTCAAAATCTGAAATTTGTCTTGGTTTTATGGTTAAGTTTTTATAATTTTTTAACAATATATTTTACATAATCATTGCGAAATAAATTCTGGAAATTGTCATTTGTGTAAGAATCCATTCTCGGCCATCTTTTATGCACATATTCTTGATGCTTATGTTATTTTATTGGATTATGGTTTAGTGAGCAAATGTTGATTTAACTACTTTGAACTAATCAACAAACTAATAATAACAAGTTGTTCTATAACTGCAAACCTTGGTTAATGTTTCATCTTATGTCATGATGATGGAATCTTTGGATTAAAGCTATACAAGGTTTATGATCCATTGCTATCTTTCACTAAGTGTTGCTAATGACAATGGTATATTTTGTTTTGCATCAAAGAACTATCTTTTAAGTATTTGATCTATTAATCACTGTGAAATATAGTGTTGAATGCTTAATTTGGGAGAGTAGCTTAATAATATTGATTCACACATTCTAAACGAGTTGATCACATTTCCCTTAGCTCTCTCTAAACCACATCAAATCCTATAGTGTTTTTTTCTGAAGCTACCCTTGATAGAACTAGTGGCTTGGTGTAGTGTCCCTTTTTAAGGGTTTGCAAAAACTAGGAAGAATTGCAAATTTTGACCAATTCGACCCTGAGACTAGTATTGACTCAACTGCTTCCAAATGGCTCCAAACGGTTCCGAATTGGGTCTGAATGAGTTTGGAAGGTAATCAGACATGTAAATGAGGCTGATGGATGCTTGGACACTCTTAAAACACTTCTGCAACATTCATTTATAATCAGGGGGAAATAGGGAACTTTACTAGTCAAAATCGAGGTTCAAAACCCCCAAGGGTAGGGGACAAAGATGGCTTCCCAAACACTGTAAGACCTCCCCAAATTTCAGAACAGAGACATGGTACTGATAAAGGAATTCAATGGGATTCCCAATGCAGCATCAATTAGTTTCTATAGGCTTCTGCAATTTCCATAAATTAGGTGTTTGTATACTAGCTTTAACATAGGGGGAAATGATAGTAGATCTTCACAAATGGTTATGAAACTTAAGAATATTGCTCCCAATGCTTATGTAATGAATATGAAACTTCTTCAACATATTAATGGTGCTCCATACAACAATAATATATCGGAGTTTGACTGAACCATTCGAATTTGATACCACTTCAAGTGCAAATAACAAGGTATTGGGGAAATGGCACCATTTAATCATAGTTTAGCATTTGTACATGAAATCTCTTGGAGTTTCGATCTGAAAGTCTTCTGAGCAGTAAATACAGAGTATATATATCAGATTACAAGAATATGGGGCCTCAAGAGCTATCCCAAAGAGATCATCACCTCACCAAGTGCACCTCTCCTCGAGGAGCAAGAATATGACAAGAAATGGGAGAATAGTTGTAGAAGCAAGCTGAAGGAGATGTGATCACAAGCTGCCCTGTAGCTTCAACCTGCAACAAATGACTCCATTATAGCTCCAAATGAAAGGTCTGAATGGCCTCTCCAATTGCCAATTAGGATGGGAATCTTTCACCCTCGAAATTGGTGCTAAGGCAAGTAGAATAACACTCTACTAGCTCTCATCTCCAAATGCAAAATGTAAAATGATCAAAATCTGCTCTCTTTCTTTGTTCCTGATTTTTATAAACTCCCTAAGGCTTCCTTAACTCGAATTCAATCCATGAGCTTCATGCCAACTAGAATCGGGAAGAGATTCCAAAGTATGCCACTTGTCCCTCCAATTATAGCCTCCTCCTTCACTCAATTCGAATAGGTGTCTCTTTGGCTGCCCCAACTCTCTTGTGCGCCTTCTTGGAGGCTATTTTTAGCCCTGACATGTCATGTATGTCAAATGTCAGCAATCAGGTCTGATTTTGTTGTAAGTGTCATAGGCATCTTCATCATTGGTGTCATAGAAGCTAGGGAATCTAGCCCAAGTGTCCCACTAGCTCCAAAATACCTCTTCCTCTTCCATGGGAGTTACTCTTCCTCTACATTTCGACCTCATTGAGTCATGCCAAGTATTATGCCCTTCCAACTCCCCCAAGAATAGTGGACTCCACCTTGGATTCGAATGGGTGAGAGTGGAATGCCATGTGGCATGAGGAATCTAGCTTTGTGTGGGTCCCACACCACCAATGTGTCTCCATGACCAAGTGCCATCTTATTTTCTCATCATAAATATTTATTTAACCCCATTTAATATATTTATGTCAAGATAAAGTCCATTTGGGGTTTATTAGTTCCCTTATTCCAAATATAATGTTTCCACCCCAACCTAGGAAACTAGTAGATTGGTGGAATTTTCCCTTGAGATTTATTTGAATGGGGACATTACACTTGAGACTTCTCCACTCAAGTGTTAAATCAAGCTCTAACATTACCTATTATGGACAGACTGCAAGAAGTAAAAAGTGCTTTTGAATTTCTTCAATTCACACATATTTACCGAGAATTTAATACAAAAGCATATCAACTTTTTAAAGAAGCACTCTTATTGTAGGAGGGTACCTTTAATGAACAATAATTCAGAGGGGAGACACTCCTATCAAAAGCTGAAAGCTCTTTATATTAAATACAGCTGATGACAATTCAAACAACTTTGGTTCTGCTAGACCTAGTTGGTTAGACTTTCTAGGATCGTGAAGACTTGAACATGTTATTGATGAACGCTCAAGTTGATCTACCAAGGAAGACTGTAATATTGGAAACAACAGACCTGTTTGTATTTTGGTTAATGTGTTAAAGTGTCTTCTTGGCTCTTTGTGTCCAAAGAGGACAAACTAATGTAAATTTGGTTTCAAACTCTGAAATATCAATATAATGGTTTTTTTTCTTTGAAAAAAAATTATGTTTTTTAAATCGTAGCAGCAACCTGAAGAAAGTTGGGTGGCCATGCAAGGATTATTTGGATGTAGGAAAAAAACTGCTGCACTCAAAACCATGGTGGGAGGAGTCATTGAACAAGAGAAAGTACAAAATGAGTTTGTTAATCATGACAAAATGGGCTTTCAATCCAAGGAGCACCTAGAAGAACATTACATGACCATATAAAGATGTTTGGATGCAGTCCCAAGTCCCTTGTTGAAGGAACATACGAGGGCATTTAAGCAAGCAACAACTCCTAATGAGATGACAGTGGTCCTTAGATAAGCGGTTGATGATAAAGCACTTGGATTGGATGGGTTCCCCTACAACTTCTAAAAGAAAACATAGGATTTTGTTAGGTCTGACCTTTTACAAGTGTATAAGGAATCTATGAAGAAGCAATCTGTCAGAGCTAGAATCAATTGGGGTCTCATCTAAGTCAACTGACACGAGGACAAGGGAATACGAGTATCCGACACGGACAGGGCGAACCCTAGAATTAGGACACAAAGGACACGTTTTATATATATATATATACTTGTAAAATTTGGATATATATATAACGTGTCCTTTGTGTCCTAATTTTGGGGTTCGCCATGTTCGTGTCATATATATATATATAACGTCTCCTTTGTGTCCTAATTTTGGAGCTCGCCGTGTCTGTGTCACATATATATATATATATAGATATATATATCTATATCTCTCTATATATATAGATATATATCTAACGTCTTCTTTGTGTCCTAATTTTGGGGTTCGCCGTGTTCGTGTCACATATATATCTATATAAATATATATTTATACAGATATAGATATATAGATAGATAGATATATATAGATATAGATATATATCTATCTATATATCTCTCTATATATATCTATATCTATATATATCTATCTATATATATATAGATATAGATATATATATCTATATATATATATATATATGTGACACAGACACGGTGAGCTCCAAAATTAGGACACAAAGGAGACGTTATATATATATATATATATATATATATATATATGACACGAACACGACGAACCCCAAAATTAGGACACAAAGGAGACGTTATATATATATCCAAATTTTTGTAGAAACTAGAACATTTATAAATATTCAATAGAAAATACAATCAATACACATTACACATTTACAAACCACAATGCATATGTCAATGATAGACCTAACTGAAACCCCCATTAGCAGAAAGGGATAGGCCTCACTCCACTATTGGAACAAGGGGAAAAGGCTAGTGATTGGCTTCCCCCACCCCCACTATTGAATGCCCACGAGAGGCATAGAAAGCCAACCACAATAGGACTAATTCTATTTGATTAGATTACATGGATGGGGGCCACACCCTATTATTATCTTTTCCCATCACTAAACACCCTTTATATTTTAGATTATGCCGCTTACAATGATGATGCCACTTAGATTGAATGTCACGGGTAGGAATCAATGTTATCGGAACCGAACCAGTCATCGAACCGACGAAGCCCAAAATGTGAAACGGACCGGAAACCGAACCAGAACTGGAAAAAAACCGGTCGACTAAAAAATACATAAAATATTCATATTTTGTAAAAACCATATATATATTCATGTGCATACATACGAATCCAAACCATTAATACACAAATATGCAAAGTTCCTCATATATATAGCAAGTATGGGTGCAAATAACCAAAACAACACCTAGTGCAATACATCTCTGAGGTTCTAAACCAAAGTACATCAACAAAGAGGCTCGAAATGGCCCCTGCAATCCAAAAAGAAACCATAGTACTAATGAATAACAATAAATTGATCATAGAAGCATAGAAAACTTTTTTTTGTGTTTTTTTGGAAAAAAAATCAGTTTCGTGGGTCCACTGTCTGCGGTCATACGGCACTGTATGGACCGATCGGTTCCGTACCCGGTTCAGACAAAAATCCAGTTCAACCGGTTTTGGTCCTTGACCGGACCGGTTGCCTCTGTAAACCAATCGGACCGGCTGGTTTTTCAGTTCCGGTCTGGTTCCGATAACACTGATAGGAATAGAAATAAGGGGTGACATCCCCTATGTGAAATGAATCCCCTTGTGATGTCGTTTGTGGACTATGCCCCCACAAAATACTTAATGTTGTGCCCCTGACTTGATTTGAGAGGCTAAGAGCCAAACAATGTAATATGTAAATGTACATGGAAGAATAATAAAAATACATCACAAACCGCAATCAAAGAAGGATGACAAACATGGGGAACTATAATTCCAACGGTGCAATGGGTTCTCATAGACTCATAAAATTTCTCATTAAGTCAACAAAATCAAAATGTTCTATTACATAGATGTCAGAATCATATTTCTCATTAAGTCATCAAAGTCAAAATGTATTACATAGATGTCGAAATGCCACTGGCAAATACAAAAAGGGGTAGATCAAGATGGAAAACCTTCTAATACTCTTCACCTACAAAATAAAACCCTCTCAGAGCTCAAGCCTCACTGAAAAATGAGAATGAATGAAGGTAAAATTGTTTTTTTTACAGTTTTTTTGTGTTAGAAACTTAGAAGTGTCATGTTTTAGGGACACAGTTTGCACAAGTTGGGACACGTCCTAAGATAGTGTCGAACACGTGTTTTGGACTTGTCCTAAAACATGTGTCCAACGCCGTGTCAGGACGTGTCCATGTCCGACACATGGACAAGGTACACTTCAGGTCTAAAGGTCATGTCCAATATCATAGGGTCTCATTAAGTTCATTCCCAAACCTAGGGATCTTGAACTCATATCAAATTGGAGGCCAATTACCTTATTCTATGTTTCCTACAAAATTTTGGCTAAGGCCTTGGAACTTTGTTGTAAACATATCATGACCAAAATTGTGTAGCCTAAGAAAACACAATTTATTCGAGGTCGCTTCATTTTGATTATTGTTACTGCAATATGGGAAGACATGGAATGGGAACATTCATTGGGCATGGATGCTCTCTTCATCAAAATCTATCATGAAAAAGCATATGACCGTGTGGAGTGACCTTTCAATATAATCATGTTGATAGCCTTGGGATTGTTCTGCTTTTTTGTTAGCGTTCTCAAAATTTTATTTCTTGAAGCCTTTGTATGTCTCGCCATTAACAAATGCAAATCCAAAGGGATTAACCATTTTATATCCATCAAGTGGGGTATTCAATTAGTACGTCATGGTTGTTGAAGTTGTGGGTAACTTGTTATATAATAAAGTAATCCAAGTCTTTGTCAAAGAAATTCCATTACCTAAGCTTGACTCTAGGCAACTACTTAATGGACATTTATGGATGATTCATTCCTTGCATTCTCTGAAAGAACAATGCCTTGTAAGACAACACCATGGAACGCCATTAGAAATTTGTGTTAAATCTAGCTCCAATATCCAATTGAAATGGTGTTAAATCTAGATCCAATATCCAATTGACCAAAACCAATGTTTTAGACAAAGTCAACAATAAATTCCTAGTCTATGGCTCAAGGAGCAAGGATGGCTCATAGCCCTAGATTCAACTGGGCTAGACTTTCATGCTTTCTCAAGATACCCTTTGCTTTTCAAACCTTGTCTAAAGAGATTCGAGAGGTGGTGGTCTGGAGAGTTGAAAAGAAGATTGAAAAATGGACCACTAAACATTTGGCCTTAGAGACCAAATTTTAATGCCGCAATGAAGTGCTTTATTTTCACCCATGTGTATTACTCCTTATGTGAAGTTCCTTTTATCAAGGCCTTTCAAAGGCTAGGAAAGGGCTTCAAGGATTTTCTTTAGGCCAACAACTCTAGATGCAAAGGCTTCCACAAGGTTAATTGGGAATTGTGGTACACACAAAGACATTGGAAAGGCTTATGAATCTTGAAAATCCCCACACAGGCCAAAGCCTTATCTGTTGAACAAGAGATTCAAGCTTTAGATGGGTAACTAATTTTGAAGGTATCGTTGAGAAATTGCATCTCTTAAGGAGCACCTCTAGGAAAGAAAAAAATCTTAGCATGGTCTCAATTGTCAATTTCTTGTTGTTATTGTCAAGATCAAAAGGTCCTTTGTGGCCTAAAGTATTGATTCACCCTCATCTTCTATTGATTCAGCATTAAATTCACAAGAGGATAACTTATAATTTTCATTTAATTGATCAGGGATAAAATTAACAAGTTCATTTAAAACACCCTAATTATTTACACCATGATAATGTGAGATCACTACTAAAGGATCCTGATCGATGTCCCTACTTTCTTCTGCTTCAATAAGATGATGAGAAATTGAATGATCACTAATGATAGAATGACTAATGAGTTTCTCTGAAGGAGGAACTTCAATAGACTTACCGACTAAAAGCTCATCCTCGAGATCAGGACTAGGGCTATCTAAAAAGAAATTTGAAAACTTATGATTTATACAATGATTAGGGATTTGACTTTCGATTGACTCAGAAGTGGAAGACTTATCCTCAAAAGAAATTAGGAGGGGTCATCTCCGGATGTTGATGATTTACTTGATATTTGATTATTAATTAATTCAATGATAGGATCGGAAAGGGGAAGAATTTGATCTTGGATCTGACTTGAAGAATATATATCATTGTATTCACTTCCCCATTCTTCTAAGAATTTAATTTCAAACATGTCATATCCGGAAATGTTATTGGGTTTCAAATTCAAGAACCAAAGCTCGGCTCTTCCTTGGAAAGATGAGGTCAATAGTTTCATACATACATCCTCATGGGTTATAGATAATTCGTTAAAAATTTCCCTCAAGACGAAAAGGTGCCTTTTAGCAGAGATCTCATAACTTCCATCGAATTTAGGCAACCTTTCACGGGCTTGATGAGGAATATGATGAGGATATCCAACAATTTTTGAGAAGTCAAAGACTTTTAATCGACCGAAAGTTCTAGGTTGCTCAAGAGCAGCCATGGATGGCAATTATTAAAAAAAATCAAGAACCTAAATACAAAATGATGCATCCCATGGGTTCTAGATAATGATAGGATCGATCACCAATGGAGTCGCCAGGTAGATGATATGTCGTGTATAAGCGGGGAGAGATGAGTGATAAATAGATGGCTATGTTTAATTAAGGATTGAAATGATAACCACCTAGATTAAACCGGAGGTGATAAGATATGAGTTACGCACAAACACTCGCAGACACCTGAGGTAAGCCTCTACCTCCTCGACAACGGTGCCAAAAATGTTATCAAAGAGAACGGGAGTAGAGCTTGAAAATATATGTCGAACTAGGGTAGGCCTCTACCTTCCCCGACAACGGTGCCAAAAATGTTATCACACAACTTGTAGTTGTCCCTAAAGATATCCCATCCAGGATGGTAGAGGTGTCGGACAACTAAAGAGGTGACCCAAGGCTTGCCACGGTTCCCAATGCAAGTGGGTGTCACATCAACCGAGGCAACCTTCACTTTAGATCAAGACAAATCAAGACCAAGGGGGAGACCCTAGCTTAGCCAATGAAGGCTAGCGAATGCAATCTAGACCTCCTAGAGAAATGTGATGATGAAAGAGTAGGAGACCAAGATGAAACAAGATCTAGATCTAGGATGATAAGTGGACCCAAGATGGTTAGGGTTTGGTTGAAGAGGCTTAGGGAGGTGACAAAAGTTCAACCAAGTGTAAGATAGGGCCAATTATGGATTAGGAATAATAGATCTAGATAGATCTAATGCCAAAGAAAAGTACCCAAGTGGGGCTCACTCCTTAAAAAGTGGAAAATTGTCCAAATTGGGCCCACAAGGTCAAAGTTGAAATGAAATGGCACTAGGGGTATGCTATGGCATGGATCAATGGATTAGGCAAAGAAATAGCAATACCCAAGTATGGGATCTAACAAAATCCCACCTACCCAAGGAGTGCGAATTGCCTCAAGGAGGACTAGAGCCTTGGATAAAGGGGCAAATGGAGTCGGGTGTCCACCAAATTGTAGATCGGGATAGTTAAGATGAATATCAAGGTGGGTTTTCAATGTCAAGCACATGCCATGGCTAGATCTCCATAGATATAATGCATCAACTAGTGACCCAAGTGGGGCACAACCCTCAAAATGAGGAATGGGGCCCACAAGGTGAAAATCAACAAGGTGAAGCACTAGAGGTAGGTTTTAGGGGATGATCTTTTCAATGAAGCAACAATCTCTCCTACCCACGTCTTGGAACCAACAAATTAGCCTCCCTCTAGGAATGCAACTTCCCTTGGAGAGACCAATATGCCTTGGGAAATGGGTCAAATGAAGGCTAATCACCACCAAACTATAGATCCGAATAGTCGTGGATACTATAGAGGTGGGTTTTAAGTTTTATCCCCAAAAGCATGCTAGATCCAAGTAGATCTGGAAAATAAAAAATACAAGGGTTTTGATTATGAGGGTTTTATGATCTAGAAACCATGGATAAGCCAAGGAGAAAAATACTAACCTTTAGAGCATACCTGGATAATGAGATGAATGCTAGTTGAGATGAGGATTACTTTGCCAAAGATCAAATGGAAGATTTTGAAGCCCTCTTGCCAAAACGACTTGTCCAAGCCCACACGTGTGCCCCTCTAACCTGTCAAAACCAAGGAGACAAAGCATTAATCAATCTAACAAGATGAGGGTAGATACAAGCTAAGAAATAGATGACAAAGAATGATTGGTACAAAGAAAAAACCACTCCCTGTTTGATCCACGATTTGGAAAGAAGTTGTAGGGCAAGCCTCCCCACCAATACACATTCCTCCAAGACGTCTTCTTCACCTGTAAATAAAAAATATGGCAAAAGATGCAAGAAAGCTACAAGATATCCTCCAGTGCAATGGACAAAGCATTTACAATCATCACAACCAACATCCACTCCAAGATCCAAGCATTACTCCAAAAGATAGAATTTTATTCCAATAGACAAGAGCCAATAATCTCTAGATGTCTTTACAATGAGGGGGTCTCCTCCTTTTATAGGAGAGAAAGACCAAAACCCTAAACCACTTTTGAAAACTAGTGGTGGAGATCAAAAGATATAACAATCTAATCAACAGCTAAGATGAGCCAATACAATATAAGACATGGATCACTCACTAAGTGATGATGTCATAGCCTAAAGAGCTCAATGAGGGGTGACGTCATACATGGGGGTGGCTAATAACAAGTGTGCCACAACAATAGGACCAAGACAAGTCACTAGGAGCACATGGTGGGGCTAGGAGGTATTAATCCCCTTTCACTAGCATGACCCCATGGCACAATAATATAAAATATGAGTTTATGACATGTCCAAGTATACAAATGATCAAATCCTGTCCCCATCATCAGAGAGAGAAATACAATAAATGAGGTCTTGTAGCCCATGTGGACCCCACTGACTGGTGCAAACTGATATGGAAGAAGGGGGATACACCATGGATGACCTCTGAGCAGACCAAGTGCCAAAACCTTGCCTCAATTTCCCAAATTGAATTCCTCAATGACCTTTTTATTCCATTTTTTAATCCTCTTGAAAACCCTGAAAATTCCAAAAACTGTCTCTAGGGTGCTTGCGCTGTCAAACTAAAGGTGCCATCATGTCTGGAATGGGGGTATAATGGTAAAAACAAGTGGCTGGACCACCCCCTTCCTCTGTAGATCCCTAGGCAACGACTTGCCTCCAATGCTCCTGCTGGACAAGCCACATCAGCATGCCCAAACTGGTCAATAGGTGGATAACTGCTACTATCATGCCCAGAATTGCCCGGAACTGAAAGATAAGTGCCTCAATGGATCCAAAAGACCCAAATCCACTAGAGATGAGTACTCATACACCTCATGATAACCTGTGGGGGTACTCATACACCTCATTATAACCTGTGGGGTCATCTGTAGGGTCCACCATACCCGGACAATGTAAAATATGATGATTTGGAAATAATAATAAAACTGACCAACTGCATCAATCATCATCTGGAGCATATGTCCAACATATGGAATCATCAATAGGTGTATGTGGGACCATAGATCAATATCATAAAGCATAAGTGGTCCATCTCATCACCAATCTCAAGAATGACCATGGTCATACTATGTTTGACTAGGTCAAAATACAACCAAAGACTAGATTATAACAAATGACTAAGACATGTTCCTTTAACCATATTCACAGCTTAACTTAAAGTATAAACATCAATCAAGTGGCAGTTAATACATAGATATTTAATGTTATTTATAACTTACTTGCACCAAAGATTTAAAGACATACTTCATCCAATGGACATGGCCTAACTGCTAGCAAAGGGTGAAGGCTAAGGACAAGGCTAGGTAAAAGGGATGACTTGACCAACTCAACTAAGTGATACTTTGGACGAGGAAAGAGGAAGCTACACACTGTGCTGGACAAGATAAACAAAGGGAATGGCAGTGCCTCACAAATGGATAAGTTGTTTAGAGAGTGCTTATTCAACCTTGGCATCATGTCTACATCAAGTTGATACAAGTTTATTAGGATCATTCATTTAATTTCGATGGCCTTTTTGGCCTATATGACCCATCTAGGATTTTGCATGCGCTTAAAAGCACAACTAATCACAGCTTGCATCCGGGGTATATTTATATTTATGAGGTCAGCAATCTTTAGATTTAGCATTTATTTAACCATTGCTTTTTAGACCTTTTTGGACCTTTCGAGGGGTACTTTAGCATTTCATTGCTTAAGCCTTTAATTCATCGTGTGTTTAGAAACACATTCTAGAATTTAATTTCAATAGGCTTTCATAAGAGATTTCCAATAATTTCCATAAGTAGTACATGTGCTTCCAGTTTTAGCCAACAACAACTCATGTGACTAGAGGGAATTCCGCACTAAGCCACACATCGGGGCAACCGACTAGAATGATCTAGGCATAAAATCCAACTCACCAAAGGCAAGTTCTGTCACCAACTCGGAGCCGAGGCACAAAAGAACCGTGGATGCTATCCAACACAGAGGTAGAAATGGGGAAGTCCTCCATATCAAAAGTCAAAAAGGCAAGTCAAGGTGAAAACCAAAATAGGGAAGGTCATGGATGGATGGATTCAAGTGAATGTGGTGCCTAAGCTAGCAAACATAAAAGTTAGGAAAGACCATGTCCATGCTCACAGGAGGGTAACGAAACCAATGAGTATAGTCAGTAAACCTTAAAGTGCAAGTAATACATCCAATTCATTAATTTCATCCAACCAAGATAGTTCATTTCATTTATTAAATAATACTGTCACATCATGAGTTATATACCAAGTTAATGCTATGACGATGACTAAAACAACAAATAATAGTCCATTGCTAACAATCACAAGTCTAATGGTCATATCACTGCATATCATAAATAACCATCATCTAGAACCATTGAAACACTGCTGCAATAATACAACTGGAACTCTGGGCACTGAACTGAAACTGTATGGAACAAAAAGGTCATATTGGTCATCAAATCTAAGCAGTCAAGGCTCAGCCTTGGCACAAGGTCTACACAATGTGTGATATAAACTGCTCTGATGTGTAAGTGACATAAATGAATCTGCTCATCGTAGCTGATCTTTGTAAAGGAAAAGCTCTGAAAAGTGCAAATATCTGCTCAGCAAGAATATTAGCCCAGCTACTATGGTGTGATAACACCTCCATCGAGTTGGGTTTGCAGACTCCTTGACCCCGGTGGCAAGACTGGAAATGGAACAAGTAAAAAAAAAATATCAAGTACAAGCCTATTGATGGTTGTATTTGGTTGTGCACAAATGTAGTCCTAAATGGTCGATTGAACAAGCTATAGAGACTCAAATCGAAGTAAAAAACTTGAAATTTCAAGTTTTAGATCCATAGAAGACTAATTTGGAACCCAAAAAAACTTTTTTTATTAGCTATGGGAGGCTTGCCTATAGACAGTGATCGTTTTTCCCAAATGTCACTACTCGATCTAGGAAATGGAGATCTCAACTGGCCTTGAGTCTCTATAAGCCAAAACCACCCCAACTTCTCTATGCCAGAGAAGATCACAGATAAACAATAAACTTATAACAGAAAGCACTATAGATCTCCTATCAACTTTAGCAAACTATAGCAAACACACATGTGAGTCTCAGATTTATCCTGGAAACCCCAATGGGGAAAACCAGTTTCTATGGGGCTTTCTTCTTTCTCGAGCCCAGAGCATATAATAGAGAGAAAATAAACACACACAGATGTTCAGAAGATACAATAGAACGTGATGGGTCAAAATGGCAAGTTATAGAAATTGGTGCTTGCTATTTCAAAGACTTGGAAACCACGGTTTGGAGCCGACTGTCATGGACACTAGCCCTCGCCCTACTAGCACCAAGTGGGGGCCAACCCCTGTGATCATAATGATCCACTACTCGAAGTTGGGCTCCTACCTGTTGCAGCTTTCAACCTAGTGATCCTATGTTTATGCTTGGACCAAGGGCCACATGTTTACTTTATGTTTCATGGACTAATTGATTTTTATGCACAGCTGGTATGGCAACAATTAAGACATTTGGGTGTTTTAGTAAATTAAAGAGGCCCGATTCAGAGTTTTAATAATGTTAGTGGTGGCTGCATTTGCAGCCCATTTTTTGTATAAAAAGCTATCCATGTACATATTTTTCTCTTATTAATAGTCAAAGGAAGTTATTTATTCAAACACACACACAAACATATATATATATATATATAGTATAGCATATAATCGTTATATATACATGAGAAATGACATTAAGAAAAGAAGACCATGTACCTGTTGTGGTGAGGGGAAGTATCCTCCTCCTACTGGGATCCCTAAACACCGAAGCAATGAAGCCATATCTTTGCAACTAGATGCTATTTCTTCAAGTTTTGAATTTATTTGACCACGAAACTGTTCTTTCAGATCCATGGTTTGTTCCTCCTGTAACAGAATCCGTTTCAGGCAAGAAAGGAACATGACTAACATAAATGATACTGTACATAAATCATAAAACTACATTTTCCGTTGCAAAGTCTCCAGCATTTGGAGAGAAGAAAATACATAGCTTGAAACTTCAGAAGAGATGGCTATTCTCAAAGAGCTAAAAGAGATGTTTCTTCACAGCCTTGTCACAAATATGGGAAAAGTAATACTATAATTCATTACCTTCTTCTGGGTTTCCCGAATTTCTTCAAGGCGCTGCTTTTGACGTCTCTCTGTCTCTAGCATACGTTGAGCTTCGGCCCTTTTTCTCATACGCAACTGTTGTACCTCCTTTGCCTACTCAAAAATTAACCAGCACTTGTAAGTTATAATGCAAAAGTTTCCAGCACTGAGAACAGCCAATATTCCCACAACAACAGCAAATATCAACCAAATAATGACAAATTAAACCATATTTATTTTAAATCTGTACGTCACTTTTCTAACTGATATTGATCTGTTATGCATGAAGAAACTCTAAAAGACAGTGTTATCTGAGGCATGTATAAGAAAAAGCACCATTAAGGAATACTTAAACTGTGTGATCCTCATGGTAAGAGATACATTTACTGAAGTTTGTTTGGGCCAACCTAATACATCGTGGTTTCTGAACCAACTGTTTTAAATTTTTAAAAACAAAATAATATAAGCTGCTCCCAATGATTAGCGTCTAATGATTCCTGCTCAGAAATATATAAAACAGTAAAGTGAAACAAATTCCTGCCTGCCTAGCACAGAAAACTAAAATCACTGTTTTATACAGTTGATTTAACTCCAGTAATGACCTGGCTCTCGATTGGTAATTGCTAACTAAGCCCCTTGTTCCTGTAAATATGCTAGCCTTTTGTGATAGTTGCTGCTCCATGACTTAAATAAGCTAATAATCACAAATGTCGAGCAACTCAAGACTGCATATGTGATTCCATCCACCTTAACTATGTATATTTTTTTTAATTGAAAACATTAATTTATATTTAGTCAAAGTCAGTGGCTCTACCCATACCACAGGACTTACAAAGTTTGAATATACTTCAGCAGATAACAAGAGAGATTGGAAATTCAGTATCTGGACTTAATAGTCTCGGCCAGGTCTTTTGCTTCCAGTATCTACTAGAGTATAATCTACTGTATTTTCCTAAAAGCAGCAAAGGTTGGCAAAACATTAATTACAGTTTAAACAAAAATTAATGCCCCTCTCAGACACTAGCTACAGATTCTATGCAAATAGCTGAACCTGAACTTTCTGCTGGTTCTGCTTGTGGGCTGGGGACATGGTGCAGCAGGGGTACTGGGAGTTCTGCCGGAATTTGAGAAATGTAAATAGACAGATAGCCAGTCCTTCTAACATATTGGCAGCTGCCTCTAGCTCCATTGCTTTAGCTTTTAGAGTTGAAATTGAGAATTACACTTCAGTTTCCCATTACTTTAACCACTGTAGATAGCCATGAGTTACCCAGAGGTCTGTCAGGGTCCAGGGATGGCTGGTCAGTCACTGTGCAAGCACGAGAGGCTCTGTCCTCCATTAACATCTGCATTGCTTGGGAACTAAGTCACCTGACACGAGGACACGGGGCACAAAGGACACGAAAATACGAGTGTCCGACACGGACACGGTGACCCCCGGAATTAGGACACGAAGGACACGTTTTATATACATATTTTTTTTTTAAATATATTAAAATTTAAAAATATAGACATATAGATCCAATTTTTTTTAGAAACTAGAACATGTACAAATATTCAATAGAAATTAGAATCAATACACATTAATGATTACATATTTGTCATTCACAAATCACAGTGAGACACATAGATGCATTGAAATTTGATAGGCATTGGGCAATAGCTCAAGATGTCGGAACCATATTAATCAGTTAGTGAGGTGATATAAGGAGGCAAGATGAGATTCTTCCATCTTGATCCACCCTTTTTTGTATTTACCATTAGTCTATTTGGCATTTGCCAGTGCCCAGTGGCATTCCGACATCTATGTAATACATTTTGATTTTGATGACTTACCAAAACCGTAATGTGAGGGCATGCAAAAATCCCGCTTTTGCATGCATTTTAATTAAAAATCTTGCATGCGTAAGGCAAACGACACTGAAAGCTCTGCATGCATCCACCGTTGGATTCATGACCCCTGGTAGAGTGCATCTCACCCTCTACCCCATCCTGATGCCTATACTGAAAATGCATCTCCATGCTAGGCATCTGAACATGAAGGACAACTTTCCTGGTTAACTTTTCAACAAACATGTTCTTTGAACATGTCTGGGTGCACTTTGGGATACCTAGGAGCATCATCTAAACAAGGATACTAGATTTCTCAGTGCCTTCTGGACTATACTTTGGGAGAAAATGGACACGAAGTTGAAGAGATCTACAACATTCCATTCACAGACAGATGGGTAGACAGAAGTAGTCAAAACGACTTTGATACAGCTTTTGAGGGGTTACAATCAGAAGCATCCGAAGCCTAAGGATGAAAACTTGATCTACATTCAACACTCTTATAATAGAGTAGTCCACACTTCCATTAGTACTGCTCCCAACCCTTAGGAAGGGCGTACCCGTCGTTCCGATGCACCTGGGAGCTTTGGAGGGTACGAAACGCTCCAAAAGTAGCGGGAGCTTCCTCGGATACTCGAGAACTTTTCGGGTACTTCATAGAGGTGAAATGGCTGCTACGGATAGGAATTTCCTAGGGATCGGGAGCTTCCTCAAGCTCCCAATCACAAATACCCATGTTTTGGAGCTTCCTCAAGCTCCCAACCCGCTGAGGAGCTTCCTCATAAATATACTAGCAAAAGAGATGATTGAAAACTATGGTATTTGCATCAAATAGAGGTATAATATAGCCACGAATTGATGTCAATAACTACTTGTAAGATCACACCCATAAACTTTAAAGTATGTGGAGAGATCCAATAGCCACAACAGAATTGGGGTATGATGACAACAACCAACAATGAGACAGTGAGATCCTTATGAAACACACTCAGATTTGATGTATGCTGACAGTCTTGTCAACAACAGTGAATATGACTTAGTTATGACGATAATAACCAGCAAGAATACTCATGCAAAGATCATAAACACATCTATAAATTTGTTTGACTTGGCTGGTAGAAATTTCACTTAGGGTATCTCAGAAATAACAATAGCATTTATAACTTATTTTGTATGGATTAAACAGCTCTAGGATTAAGTGCCTCAAGGAAACTTCTAACTCAATGGAAAGTTCAATTTGGTAGGTTAATCAGATCTAAAAGATTTGAACCTCAGGAATGCATTATGCCTAGCATCTAACCATTAATTGAAACCAATACCATAATTATTAACATGCTAGAAAAAATAAGAGAAGGCAAAATTTGAATGTTTTTAATGCTGAATTTTAATATCATCTACTAACCATAGTGAGTGTTATAAAATTTGTCATACATAATTATAATTTTAAATTTTAATTGACAATGTACATTATTTGATCTTTGACCATTATAGTTTACTTTTAAAATAGGCAAAAAGTTAAAAACTAGCTTATAATTTAATAAATTTATCGCTATTATAATATATATTAAAATTTAATATATTATATTATTGTCGCTCCCAACCTAACGTTTCCTGTAAATTTGGGCAAAGCATCTAGCCGTACCCAATACTCGTGTCTGCGTACCCGTGTACCGGAAACTTGTGCAACATAGTAAGTCACATTTTGAAACTTGTTTTGGATACTTGCCACCTTCACCTCTAGATGTTGTTTATGGACAGCAAGAGGGAGTGAGGGAAGACACCACAAGTGAGGCATTAAGAGCTTAAAAGTTCATTGATAAGGTTAGGCAGATCCATTTGCAAGTAAAGGAAGCATTAAAGAAGTCACTGGAAAAATACAAGGCCAAGCATAACCAACACAGGGTTGAAAAATCATTCAATGTAGGAGACAGAGTATGGTTACACCTGAACAAGGAAAGACTACAAGATCCTAGTAACAAGATCAATGCTCTAAGTTATGGCCCTTTGAGGTATTGGAGAAGGTGGGAGATAATGCCTACAAACTCAATCTACCCCCATACATGCACATTTACTCTGTAGTGAATGTGGAAAACCTGAAACTCTATGAACCTTCTATGTTGGATCAAGAACCTGAGCAGGTCTTACCTTTTGTAGAGGACTTAGCACCAGATGCTCAGGCTGAGTTAGCAAAAGACACAATCTTGCAGAAGTAGTCCAGAACAACCAGGCGGGGACAGTATGAAATCTGGCAGGTGAGGTTGAAAGGACAACTTCCAGGCAAGGCTAAATGGTACTTAAGGAAAAATTTCCTCACCTCATTTAGTAAAAGCTTTTGGGGACCAAACGCCTCCCAAAATGGGGAGGTGTGATCCGAAATTGATCAATATATAATTTGTCACCTATTTAGAGCTTTCAGGTTCTGAAGATTGGATGAATTGACTTGTAGGGCTCATTTAAGGGGTAGGTCTCACTTTCAAATTTGGGGTAAAAAAACTAGCTAAAACCCTCTGGGGCAATTTTGAGGTTTTAAACGTCAATTTTCGCTTGAAAAACAACGAGAGGGATTTTTTATACCTTTCCAACAATGCAAGAATCGCCTCAATCGGAGTCTGTATGAAGTTATGCCTCCCGCAAGTTGACCTATCGAGTTGAGCACCACGGTACCGAGTGGATTCCAAGTCAACTCTCACTTTTCGCACATGTGGAGCTAGTCACATGTGGACTTTCAAGAACATTCTAGAATGACCAAAACCCTAATCAGGATTGGGGCATGCAAAAACCCTAAAATTAACCCTAGATAACTATCAAGCTATGTTAAATATCAGGCCATCACAAGAAGAAGGGCACCATTCTTTTGATGTATTGTATTGTTCCATAGTTGAGCGACAGCACTGGGGAGTGGATATTGTTGAAGATTGTGTAACTTTGGAAGATATTCTTATTGTACTATTATTGTATTCGTATTGTACTTCTTTCGGGAAATATTCATATTGTATTTGATCATGTAAAAGCACTAAAAGAATAAATGTAAACCCCTCATGCAAAGTCGGCTCAAAAGAATCTAGAACAAAATTAAATAAGTATTATTTAATATACCCACAAGTGAAGTCGGCCCAGTAAGGTTGAGAAGTCGGCCCCATAAGGACAAAGGTCACCAACAGATTAGTATAAATAGGGGAGGCGCACTTCTCATTTGGACACATTGAACAAGCATTCAAGTAAGTCCACTAGAGAGAGAAGAAGAGCAAGTTTACTAGGGAAGAAGAAGCAGTTGTATTGTGAAGATATCTTATTCCTGGGTTTTCTATCTTATCTTATTCTCAGGATCTTTGTGTAAGAGCTTTTACCTCTTGATGTACTAGATTGGCATTGTACTTGTGACGAATCTATACTGAAGAAGTTTTGTTGGGTTTTTCCCGTGAGATGGTTTGCCCAGGGTAAATCTTTGTGTACTCTTGTTTATGTTGTGCTTGTCTATCTTTCAGTGATCCTATTGCATATGGTTATTGTGATAATATCTAAATTGTTTGAAGATCTAACATAACCATTCTTGAAGTCTAAATTCTAACATGGCTTCAGAGCTAGCCTGAAAGAAGACTTTGTGTAGGTGAAATTGTCGGAAATGAAAACTAGGGTTTCCTGTTTCGGAAGCTTTTCACCATAAATTAGCCTAAAAAGGAGGACAAATCAATTCACCCTAGGAGGGCGCATTATTCTATGGAGGAAGATCCCAAATCCGAGAACTTTGAATTTTGACCCAGTCACTGCTGCTCGGGAAAACTAGGGCATCAAATTTTTCATATTTATGTCCACAAATTTGGCTGAAGGAAGGGTTTGCTCACCTCGCCTTAGGGAGGCGCATCATTCTCTCAATTCGGATTTTCAAGATTTTGAAGTTGGAAAATTAGGGTTTCTCTGAAAAACCCTAGGTCAACCAGTAAACAAATTTCAGAAGGCATTAAAGCAAGCACTTGGTTGGAGCATCTCTATTGGTAAGCACTATTATCTTTATTTCCGTTTGAGGTTCTCATTTTATTAAGATGACAAACAAAACCAAGCTTGATGACAAGCTTGAAGGAGTTGAGAACTTTCGGGCATGGAAGTATAGAGTGCTTCTCATATTAGAAGAGAATGATTTGGAAAACTATGTCAAGGAAGAAATTGCAGAACCGGAGGGAGATGAAGACAAGGCTAGACACAAGAAGAATATAGTTAGGGTCAAAAGGATCATTGTTGACTTCATCAACAATCACTTGATCCCCCATGTTTCATCCATGAAGACTCCCAAAGATATGTTTGATGCATTGACTAAATTGTATGAAGGAAAGAACATTAATCGGAAAATGACCTTGAGAACTCAACTCAAGGGTGTGAAGATGCAGAACTCAGAAAGTATCCAATCCTATTTCACAAGGGTTTCCCAAATCAAAGAATGGCTAGAAGCCATTGGAGACAATGTTGAAGTGAAGCAGAATTGGTGATGACTACATTGAATGGTCTCCCAAGATCATGGGAATCATTCATTCAAGGAATTTGTTCTAGAAGGAGGCTCACCAAATTCAGTAGACTATGGGAGGATTGTACACAAGAGGAAGCCAAAATTGAAGCCAGAGAAGAGAAGATGGGTGAAGATGACAATCAATCCATAGCCGCTCATACAAAGAAGGAAAAGAGCAAGAAAGAAGAACACTCTCACAAGAATCCTAGAAGATTCCATAAGAATCATAGACCTCATAAGGACTACTCAAATTACATATGTTACACGTGTGATGAAAAGGGGCATCTTGCAAGAGATTGCCCCAAAAGCAAATACCATAACAAGAAAGGAGAGAAGAAGAGGTATTATGCTCATGCTGCAGAAGATGATGAACCAGTTGAGAAGAAAGCAAGGGAAGGTTCCTCAAGTGATGAAGAATATGTCTTGATTTCAGCACTCACAAGGTAAAACTTTTGATGATATAGTAGTATTGGAGAGCAATAGGGAGGCTTGTACAAAGTAAAAGGCCAACCATATCAAGCATTGGTTCACGACACTATGGAACCAAGTGAACTATGGCACATAAGGCTTGCATATATATACACTACAAGACTTTACCGATCATAAGTAAAATGGGGACAGGTCTACTTGAGATCCAAACAAAACATGATGGTGTATGTAAACGATGTGAAGAATCTGTTTCCAAGCAAAAGGAGATCTTGAATCCAGTACATGAGGACCAAGGATGAAGACTTCAAAAAGTTCCAGACTAGACAAAGAAGAAGATCAAGGTCTTCAGAATCAAGATGATAGAGCAAAGTATGCTTCCAGAAACTCCAATGACTTCTGCAAGGAGGCAGAAACCAAGACGGAGCCTACAAAACACATGAAAGATAAGTATTTACTGTCATTTGAATTCCTGAGTATTTTGAAGGATATTGCTCATAACAGTCACATGTAGATCTGTGATACAATTTTCTTTTATGCATTTATATATGACTAAGGTTGACTAGCAGTAAGCTCGTGTAGTGCATGTTATGAGTAAGTGGCCTATAGTGTTGCACAACATCCCATGAGCCCTCGATGGAGCTAGTCTAGGGTGAAACCTCTGTGCTAACATACTGAGATCAGTGCACGCTTTGGATAGTGTGTTCTGGTGAAGATGGAAGGCACCCAGATAGTTACCAAGTGTGTTTGGGAAATGGATGGGTGTTGTGCTAAGGCATTGGCTAAGATGCATTGTTACATAATTGTGTGAATTATGAATTTGTCATTAAAATGTCCATATGATTTGATGATTATGAAATGTTACTAATCATACCACTGAATTTGACTTGTAGGAAAGATCATATGCTATGACCTACAAGAGAAGGATGATGAGACTTGTTCCGAAGAACAAGTGATGACTGTTCACAAGTGACCTCCAAATGAATTTACAAAATTAAGCATATTGCAGAAGTACAAAGCAAGATTGAAGAAGGCTTTATACGGGCTTAGAAGGCAACCCAAGACATAACATGCCAGGATAGACAGTTATTTGATGAGCTTGATATAATTTCAACCTTCACTACAAGGTTAAAGATGATTGCTATATATAGATGACTCCTTCCTTACAAAGGATGAGAAGCTCACAGATGGATACACAAAAGGAGGCTATCAATCACTAGAGTACAAGATGTCTAGATGCAGAGGGAGGATAGTGCTCAATTACAGAGAGAGCATAAAACTCCATTTCAGAGGGAGTGACTACAACACAAACTCCAGAATATCATGAAGAATAACGCATGCAACAGATGGCAGTATTGAGAAACACAAGGCAAGGTTTGTGGCTCGTGGCTTCTCCTAGAAAGAAGGCATACTTGCGATAGCTACAGTGATGAAGTGGAAGGTACACCAGATGGACGTGAAGACAGCTTTCCTGAATGGTGTAGTAGAAGAGGAAATGTATGTGGGGCAGCCACTAGGATTTGAGACACATGACAGGCAGGCACACGTGTGCAAATTAAAGAAGGCCTTGTACAATTTGAAACAGGCACCCAGGACGTGGTACGACAGGATTGACGGATTTCTAATGAGCTTGGGCTTTACTAAGAGTAAAGCATATTCCAACCTTTACTTCAAGGTTGAGGATGGAAAACCAGTGATACTACTTTTGTATGTAGATGACCTGTTCTTGACAAGTGATGAGAAGCTCATTGCAAAAACGAAGAAGAAACTTGTCACGGAATTCGAGATGAAAGGCCTGGGTATGATGCACTACTTAGGTCTTGAGGTGTGGCAGAATCTAGAAGAGAATTTCCTTAGCCAAGGAAAATATGCAGTAGAGATCCTGAAGAGATTCGAGATGACGAATTGCAAGGCCATGACCACACCAATGGCATCGAATTTGAAGTTGTTGTGTGATACTTCGTCAGAGACAGTGGATGCCACAATATACAGTTAGATGATTCGTTCGTTGATGTACTTGACGAACACAAGGCCGGGCATATGCTTTGCGGTGAACACATTGAGTCAATACATGGTAGAACCGAGACGTGTTCACCTGATTGTGGCAAAGCATGTGTTGAGGTACCTGAAGGGTACGATTAATTATGGGCTCAGATATGCGACAAATCAGCGGATTAACCTACATGTTTATGTTGATTCATATTGGGCCGGTAGTGTCACAGACATGAAGAGCACTTCAGGATGCTACTTCAGTTTGGGATCAAGCATCATGTCCTGGTTCAGCAGGAAGGAGACCAGTGTGGCACTCAGTACAGCCGAAGCAGAATACCTTGCAACTTGTTCAGCAAGCTGTGAAGCAGTGTGGCTTCGAAAGTTACTTGCAGGATTGTTTTATCTCGAGTTAGAGGCGACTTGTATTTTCTGCGACAACTAGAGTTGTATGAAGTTGTCCGAGAACCTAGTGTTTCATGACAAGTCAAAGCATATCGAGATTAGGTACCACTATATCAGGGATATGGTGCAGAGAGGAGTAGTGAAGCTCTAGTATGTGGTGACAAACGAGCAGATAGCCGATGTGTTGACCAAGCCTCTGTCAAGAGTGAAGTTTGAATACTTCCGAGACAAGCTTGGAGTTGTCCAGATCGATGTTCCTCGAAAGAGGGAGTGATGAGAGACATAGCACGTGTGAGACGCAGGTAGTCACTTAGTGACGTAATCTGTGCTCCTAAGTGGGTCTCCACTGGGTGGGTCTCCACTTGAGGTGATGTCGTAGTGGGTGGTCACTTCAGTGACATAATGTGTGCTCCCGAACTACACTCATGAGGATGCAGTAGGTAGTCACACTGGTGATGTAATTAAGCCTCCTGACTGCTAGTGCTATGTCAGGCATACACGACATGTGTGAAGACGTAGGTAGTCACCTAGTGACATAATTTGTGCTCTTGGGATGTTTTACCTCCGTTCGGGGATGTCATTATTATATTTGGTCAAGTAAAATTCATGAGGTAAAACCTCCATTGTACGTCGGGTCATTAGCACCCAAAAGAATGTAATATAATATTATTTGAGTCTTTCTAGGAGAGGTCGGCCCAGTCAGTCAAAGTGAGACCAACCTAGTTAGGTTATTTGTCAAGTGAAAAGTAAAGTATAAATAGAGAGTGACTTCCTCTCATTTGTACCATTCACTCATTCATGCATTACGCATTAGAGGAGAGAGAGAAGTCTGCGAAGGAGGAGGAGGATTGGCTTGGCTCTAGAGTTTGGGTTTGTCTCTCTTATTTGTGAGACCTTATTTTGGGCATTGTACTTTGGTTATCTATATTGAGGAAGTTCTTGCTGGGTTTTCTTCCCCTTGAGGGTTTCCCAGGATATATTGTTATGTACCTTGTGATTTTGTATCTTTCAAAGATCCTAGTTATGTTGCTATTGTGAAAATGTATTAAATGCTCATGAAGTTAGAATTTAGTCTTTAGTAGCATATAATCTTAACATGGTTTCAGAGCTTGCCTGAAAAGAACAACTTTCATAAGGTAAATCACTCTCTCTCCCCGAGCATAAAAATTAGGGCTTCCTACAAAAGTGGAATTTTTTAGTGCAAGTAGCATTGGCAAGTGCACCCCTCCTAGGCGCATCTATTTGCACCAAGATCAAAAAATTTCAGTGGGTGAATCTTCCAAAAAGTCAAACCCTAGTTTGAATCTGGACTAGAAAAAACCAAAAAAACCAGAGAAAGCCAGAAACTGCAGACCAGAATTTTGCAAGTCAAATTTCAAGGGTGAAATTTTGGAATCTTCAGAAACCAAGTGTACCAGCATACTCCCCTCAGTCAATCGCATCTTTTGGTCAGTTCAGTTTTTACTTTTGAGAAATTTTAATGTTTGGTTATTCATTGCTCTCTAGGATAAGATGGCCCCAAGCACTAAGCTTGATGACAAGTTGGAAGGCATAGAGAACTTCCGTGCTTGGAAGTATAGGATTGGACTCTTTCTAGAAGAGAATGATCTTTCAAAGTTTGTTAAAGAAGTTGTACCAGAACCCACAGAAGCTGAAGCTACGGAAAAGCAAAAGAAGGATATGATTAGAGCCAAGAGGATCATAACAGATTCCATCAAGGATCATTTGATTCCTCAAGTGTCTCCAAGAAAACCCCAAAGGAGATGTTTGATGCCCTATCAAGAATGTATGAAGGGAGAAACATAAATTGAAAGATGAATTTGAGAACCCAACTCGAAAGCACGAAGATGAATCCAGGTGAATCTATCCAAGATTACTTTACTAGGGTTTCTCAATTCAAAGAACAACTAGAAGCAATTGCAGACAAGCTTGATGAAGATGAATTAGTGATGACTGCTCTCAATGGTCTTACTAGACCTTGGGACTCTTTTATCCAAACAATGTGTGCAAGAAAGGAAGTCTACTATTTGAAGTTGTATGGGAAGAATGTATCCAAGAAGAGGCTAGAGTGGCAAATCGAGAAGCATTACTCAGAGATGATGATCAAGTTCTAGCTACCCATACTAGAAGAGGAAAGGGAAAACCTCATTTCAAGGAGGAGTTTCATCCTCCTAAGAGTTTCAAAAGTATAAGAAGGGAAACCACAAGCGAAGAGACTTCTCTTCTTATCAATGTTTTCGTTGTATAAGATGGGACATATTGCCAAAAATTGTCCAAAGAGAAAAGAAGAATACAAGAAGAAGAGCAACAAAAGACATCATGCTCACCTAGTCGAAGAACAAGAACAAGAACCTCCCAGGAAGTTAGCAAGGGAAGAAGTAGAAGAATATGTTTTATTCTCCGCTCTCTCTGGGTCCGTGACACCCAGAAATGACACATGGCTAATTGATAGCAGTACTTCAAAGCACATGACAGGTCGGAAGAAGACTCTCTCCAGTTTAGAAGAAAAGAACTCCCCTCAGAAGGTATCATTAGGAGATGATTATCAATACCCTATTAAGGGAATAAGAGAGGACACCTACAAGCTTGATTCAGGAACCCCGATGAAGATGAAGGATGTACTATATGTACCAGGCCTAAAGAAGAACCTACTTTCTATCTCAGCTTTAGATAAGAAAGGGTTTAGGGTTGCCTTTATAGATGGAGAAGTTCTCATGTGGCCCAAAGGAAAATCTATAGAAGATGCAGTTGTTATTGGAATAGAAGAAGGAGGTCTATATAAACTAAAACGACATTCAGAAGCAACCTTGATTCATGATACTACAAGTCCATGTGAACTATGGCATAGAAGGCTTGCTCACATAAGCTACAAAGCCTTACCACATGTAAGCAAGGTAGTAACAAGATTACTCGATCTAAAGATTGATCATGAAGGAATATGCAAAGGATTGTCCATGATCCCTAGTTCTGAAAGGAAGGATCACCAGAGTTGTTGGACTGAATCCCGAGTTCTGAAAGGAAGGATTGTCCATGATCCCTAGTTTCGAAAGGAAGGATCACCAGAATTGTTGGACTAAATCTCGAGTTCCGAAAGGAAGGATTGTCCATGATCCCTAGTTCCGAAAGGAAGGATCACCAGAGTTGTTCGACTGAATCCCGAGTTCCGAAAGGAAGGATTGTCCGTGATCCCTAGTTCCGAAAGGAAGGATCACCAGAGTTGTTGGACTGAATCCCGAGTTCCGAAAGGAAGGATTGTCCATGATCCCTAGTTCCAAAAGGAAGGATCACCAGAGTTGTTGGACTGAATCCCGAGTTCCGAAAGGAAGCATTGTCCATGATCCCTAGTTCTGAAAGGAAGGATCACCAGAGTTGTTGGACTAAATCCTGAGTTCCGAAAGGAAGGATTGTCCATGATCCCTGGTTCCGAAAGGAAGGATCACCCTAGTTCCGAAAGGAAGGATCACTAGAGTTGTTGGACTGAATCCCGAGTTCCGAAAGGAAATATTGTCCATGATCCCTAGTTCCGAAATGAAGCATCACCAGAGTTGTTGGCCTGGGTCTCGTAATTCCGAAAGGAAGGACTGTCCACGATCCCATAATTCAAAAAGGAAGGATCATGTGTGTTGCAGGTGATGATACTCCAGTGCTGCAGATGTTCCAGTGCTGAAGATGAGGATGCTCCAGTGCTGCAGATGTTCCAGTACTGTAGATGAGGATGCCCCAGTGCAGCAGACGTTCCAGTGCTGAAGATGACGATGCTCCAGTGTTGAAGATGAGGATGCTCCAATGCTGCATGTGTTCCAGTGCTGAAGATGAGGATGCTCCAGTACTGAAGATGATGATGTTCTGGCCTCGTGCTGCAGATGATAATACTTCAGCTCTATACTGAAGTTGATGGTGTTGTTGAAGAACTTCCAATGATTTATAGATGTACCAACCAATGTTCCAAATGATGTTATTTATGATGCCCCTCCTCCCTCCGATGATGTTGTGTAGAGTTACACATGCTGTTGTTGTTGTCAGTAGAATACCCTTCTTGTTAAGGGGGAGTGTTGGATTAATGTAACTTCAAAGAATATTCTACTTGTACTTTATTATTGTAACTCCGTCGGGGATGTTTTACCTCCGTTCGGGGATGTCATTATTATATTTGGTCAAGCAAAAGTCATGAGGTAAAACCTCCATTGTAAGTCGGGTCGTTAGTGTTAAATTTCATACATTAATAGCATAATAACATAAATGCATAACCAAGATCACTAGAAGAAAGACAAAGCACAAAACAACAACACAGAGTTTATCCTGGGAAACCCAATTGGGAAAAACCTAGCAACCTTCGCATAGAGATGATAATCCCGAGATCATAGTACAAATAATAAAAGAGAAAATGTGAAAATGTCTTCCACAAGTAGAAACCTCAAATTTGCTTCCTCCACTAGCTTGTGCGAATTCTGCTCTTTCCCAAGTCATGCGCAATTGTTGAGTGAGTGAATGAGAATAATGAGGTGCACTAGCCTCTTATTTATACAAGTGCAAATATCAAAAATACCCTAACTGGGCTAACTTCACCTAGGGGCAATAAATAATTTATTTTTAATAATTTTATTTTCTTCTTTTACACCCCAAGGTTTACATTGATTCTTTCATGTGTTTACATAGGTGTTTACATAAGGTTCATCTCCCTTAGGAGGTACAAACAAGTACAATGAAAGTACAGTAAAATATAATGAATAATATCTTCCGAAGTTGTACAAAATCCAACACTCCCTCTCAACAAGGAAGGTATTCTTCGGTCTTCATCTGCATCATGATCATCTGGGTTTCATCTTGTACATCCATTCTGTCTCCATCATCTCTATACATACGGAAGGTTGTCCACACAATCTCTGTGCATCATCTTCACCAGTCCTTCGGTGAGTCCAGGAGAATCACTCAATCCTGGATCCAGGTGACTCACTCAATCCTGGATATCTGAGATTATCAGCTGTACCATCTCTGCTATACAATTTGCCACTTGTCTGTCTCATCTGCCGATGGGGTCCTCCCATACCTGGCTGAGATCTCAGACGAGCAAAAGGGCACGACCATCTACTAACTATCCGACTCATCTGCCTATGGGATTTCTCCCAAATCTGGCTGAGTACCTGGATTGTAGAGGCACCTGTGCAACCACACGACCAACTGTTGACTGTCCTACTCATCTGCCTATGAGATTTCTCCCATATCTGGCTGAGTAACTGGACTGCAGAGGCACCCATGTGAACCCGACCAACTGTTGACTATCCTACTCATCTTCCTATGGGATTTCTCCCATATCTGGCTTGGTAACTAGACTGCAGAAGGTACCTGGGTGAGCCCGTCCAACTGCTGACTGTCCTACTCATCTGCCTATGGGATTTCTCCCATTTATGGCTGAGTAACTGGACTGCAGAGGCACCTGGGCAAAGCAGGGCAAGCATCTCAATGTCATCTTTCCCTCTCGAGGAGGGATACATTCTCTTCGACTCCAAGTCTTCCGCGAAAGTATTCGAACTTCACCTTGGGAAGAGCCTTGGTGAGAACATCTACAGTTTGGTCGTATGTCGGCACGTACTGTAACTCGACCGCACCTTTCTGCACCATATCACGAATGAAGTGATATCAAATCTCGATATGCTTCGACCTGTTGTGAAATACAGGATTCACCGACATCTGCACACAACTCTGGTTATCACAGTGAATCACGGTCGGCTCTGGAATCTGGCCGAACAAACCTGTCAGGAGTTTACGAAGCCAAACTACTTCTCGGGTTGTTGTACTAGCAGCCATGTACTCGGCCTCTGCAGTACTGAGTGCTACCAAGTTCTGCTTACTACTGCACCAAGAAATAATTGCAGAACCCAAACTGAAGCAACAT
Organism: Larix kaempferi; assembly: GCA_027924585.1. Taxonomy (NCBI): domain Eukaryota; kingdom Viridiplantae; phylum Streptophyta; class Pinopsida; order Pinales; family Pinaceae; genus Larix; species Larix kaempferi. Next base: position 2,689,974 of record BSBM01000590.1, read on the forward strand.
CCGAAAGTACTCTTCCTATCTGCAGTGCATTCATCCCAATCTGAGTCTGTAAACCCCTGTAATCTCAGGTCACAATCTGAAGCATATCTCAAACCATATCCCACAGTTCCATGCGAATATCTAAGCACATGTTTTGCAGCAATCCATTGAATCTATCTCGGTTCGCACATGAACTGACTGAGAGCATTCACAACAAAACATAAATCTGGTCTAGTGTTCGTCAAATACATCAAGGACCCAATCAGCTGGCGATACATGGTGGGATCAATCAAATCTGAATCTGAAGCAGAATCTCTTCGCTTCTTCCAATTTGCATCCATCGAAGTTGTCATGGACTTGCAGTCCAACATTCCGAATCTCTTCAGAATATCTATGGTGTACTTTCCTTGACCTAGGAAAATCTCCTTCTGCCTCTGCCATACTTCTAATCCCAAGAATTAGTGCATAAATCCAAGATCTTTTATTTCAAACTTAGAGGCGAGATTCTTCTTACACCATACAATGAGTTTCTCATTTCCTGTGAGAAACAAGTCATCAAAATATAATACCAAAATCAGTGGCTCATCATCTACAACCTTGTAGTAAAGGTTGGGGTCTACATCACTCTTGGAAAATCCCAAGCTCACCAGGAATCCGTCTATCCGTCCATACCAAGCACGGGGTGCTTGCTTGAGTCCATACAATGCCTTTTTCAATCTACATACATGAGACTCCTTTAGGAGGTACAAACAAGTACAATGAAAGTACAATAAAATATAATAAATAATATCTTCCGAAGTTGTACAAAATCCAACAGTTAGTACCCAAAAGAATGTAATATAATATTATTTGAGTCTTTCTAGGAGAGGTCGAACCAGTCAGTTAAAGTGAGGCCGACCTAGTTAGGTTATTTGTCAAATGAAAAGTAAAGAGTGACTTCCTCTCATTTGTACCATTCACTCATTCATGCATTGCGCATTAGAGGAGAGAAAGAAGTCTGCGAAGGAGGAGGAGGATTGGCTTGGCTCTAGAGTTTGGGTTTGTCTCTTATTTGTGAGAACTTATTTTGGGCATTGTACTTTGGTTATCTATATTGAGGAAGTTCTTGCTAGGTTTTCTTCCCCTTGAGGGTTTCCCAGGACATATTGTTGTGTACCTTGTGATTGTGTATCTTTCAGAGATCCTAGTTATGCTACTATTGTGAAAATGTATTAAATGCTCATGAAGTTAGAATTTAGTCTTTAGTAGCATATAATCTTAACAACCTAGTGACGTAATTTGTGCTCCTGGGTTGTTCTCCACATGATGTGACATGATAGCGGGTAGTCACTTTGGTGACGTAATTTGTGCTCCTAGGCTATACTCACGAGATGATCTGAACATGTAGTGCGTTAACGCAGGTGGTTGCTTTGGTGACGTAATGTGCACTCCTGCGATGGACCCCCTTGATGGTTGTACAAAACTTCTAGTGATGTATAGATTCGAGAGAGATGTCACAAGTCAATGGTCAAAGTACAGAGTTGCAGCAGCAGTGATAATGATGATGATGATGACGATGAAGACAATGATGACGATGATGACCGTGCCAAAAGAATACCTTCCTTGTTAAAAGGGAGTGTTGAAGATTAAGCAACTTCAGAAGATATTCTTATTGTATTATTATTGTATTTTCAATGTACTTCTTTCGGGAAATATTCATATTGAATTTGATCATATAAAAGCACTAAAAGAATAAATGTAAACCCCTCATGCAAATTTAGTTATGTTGACCACCAAAACCGACTTGGTGGACAACCATGTACCATGCACATGTTGAATGTGCCTTGAAGATGAGAAGGAAGTACTTAGTGATTATATCAAGCGAGGCAGCTCTTCTTCTTGTCTTCTTTCCATGAAATTTCTGCATCCCTGTGGGGAATTTTGTAAGGATATGTCAGCATGAGGGTCTAGTTTTGTGTAACTTAGTCACCTAGGACTTTATCATTAGGGAAGTCCTTTCATCGAGTGTTTTTTCACTTGGATAATTAAAATTTCTCTTTAGAGGTTTTAATTATTTGAGTTTTTCACTCAAAAATACCTCCAAAGTGGTGAAAGGTGTTCTAATGATCGAGTCCATGGGGTGATTGGGGCCTAGGAATGTTCTATATTACCATGCTAGACATTATCCAGAGTCTTGCGGAATCTCATTAAGTTTTATATAGGATTTTTTAATTTTTGGTCATTAAAAATTGTCACTCAAGACAATTTGTTGTGATGTAAAAGAGGGTTACTTGGTCCTTTTTAATGTTGTATAGGGGTATAGGTACTCAAGACAAATGGCATGAGACCCCCTACACCCTTGGGCCAAGTTTGAAGTCATTCGAACAAGTATTACTATGGTTTTGGTCACTTTTGCCCATGTCAGTCATGGAAATCAGGAAATTGGGCATTTAATTAGAAAGCCAAATTTTGTAAAAGTGACTATAGTCACTTGGGGTGGCCAAGTAAAGGTTCTAAAGCCTATGTTATGTACCCAACATGAAAACTAAAGCATAAAAGGGCCCCCCATGAGTGTATTTCATTAATTATAAGTTGTCTACTCTAGGGGGTGTGCCATCCTCTTTTTGATTGGTTGGGTGAGTAAAAGTCAATGGGAAGGGCCCCACTATGGTGGTTTCCTCCCCATTTGACATGGCAATAAGGTTGGGAGCATTAAAATGGGGTTTTATCTCCCCATATTTGAGATCTCAAACTTTGGTTTTTCCCTCCTTGAGCAAATTCGCCTCCCTCTCTTGGGCTCCCCTCTCTCCATTGTGACACTTGTCTAGCATGCAAAGAGCTTATCTCTTTCATTTTTCCTATTTAAGGAGGACATTCCTCCTCATTTGAGTTACAATCTCTCATGCTCTTGCTATTTTTCCATTTCTCTCATTCTCTTTCACTCTTCTTGCCCCATTGTTGGGCCATTGTAATTTTCAGCCATTTGGCTTGGTAATACAAATTCTTTGGAGGAGATTTGGTGTTGTGGATGCTCTTGCTGGTGTTTTGCTTCAGATCTTCATGCTATTCAACCATGGGGAGACCAAACAAGCAAACTATTTTGCTTTGGTGAGATTTCTAGTAAATTTTGCTAGTTATTTTATGAGTTTTCCTATTTAGTTAATTAAAATCTTCATATTCTTATTGGTTGAAATTTATGATCTCGTAGATCCTCTATAGGTACTCACCTTTCATTTCAGTTAAAATCTTCATATTCTTATTGGTTGAAGTTTATGATCTCTTAACTCCTTTATAGGTACTCACCTTTCATTTCAGTTGTGTAGCAATATCTTACAAGTTGCAGGTTACCAAGCTTTGATGGTGGAATTCTTTGGGCAGATACCCCACTCCTCAAAGCATTGGATGGGCAAAAGAGCACTATCTTCTCCTTTCTTTCCCATTTAAATTTTCTGCATTATATTCTACATCTTTTGCATATATAAATCAGATTTGAATCATTGTTTACATGTTATTATCTCATCAAAATTTGCTCATAAATTTTCTGTAAATTTGTACATTTTTGTATGATAAACTAACATTGTCCCAAAGTGATTTTGGGCATTTTTCTGTGACTTTTTGCTTGCTGGTTTTTAGCAGGTCTGCACACTTTCAAGAAGGATATGCTACCCAAAATCAGCCATCTCCAGGCATAAAGGGCCTCCACAAGTTGCCATTTCGGCCACTTTGGAGAAAACGGTCAAAAACACCATTTTTCCCTTCTTTTTCTTCTAAGTAATAAGTGCTGGAATTTACATCATTGTAACAAGCCCAAGAGAGTCTCTTGGGCTTGAGTTTATTGTATTTTGTTTCAAGCATTTAATTCCTAGATTAATTTACTCTTAGTTGCATGCAAAGGAAGAGGCTTTGCCCATCCTTGCATGGTTTTGTTAAGTAATTTTGCTTATTAGTTGTTTTTACTTCAAGCATTTTTATTTTGCCCGTACCTCACTAGTGAAATGGCTTTGTCGCTCCAGTGATATCGCGCTTGGCTTGTTTCTTTGTTTCCAGTATTTTGCTTTAAGTTGTTTATTTTTCCCACACCTCACTAGTGAAGTGGCTCTGTCGCTCCAATGATATCACGCTTGGCTTTAATTTTACTTCTGTAATTTATTTGCAAGTAACTTCATTTCGCCCGCACCTCATACGTGAGTGGCTCTACCACTCCTGTGATATTGTGCTTGGCTTACATTGTTTTAGTTTAGTTTTGCTTAAAATAAATAAAATTTAACTTAAGCCCCGTTTTTGCCCCGTATCCTCTCCCCTCACCGGTTAAACCGAACTTGGGTGACGAGAAAGGGCAAAGATTTGTGTTGGCTAGATTAATAGGGACCCAGTTACATATCTTCACTAGAACGGAGAAAAGAAGGCTCGGCCTGTGGAGCTAGTGGGGTAGAGACTGTGGCGGGTCTCGTGGCACTTTATGTCCTCCAGTGGAGCACCCAACAAGTTTTGAGTTTGACCCGTGGAGCTAGTTGGGAACCTTGTGTTCTCAGGTTGAGCACCCGGCATTCTCTCTCTAATCGAAGGAGATAGTTTCTTTGGGGTAGACATCTAGATTAGTTTCATTTCTTTGCAACAAACACATTAATCCCCCAAGTAAAAGAGAAACATTAAAATTTGCTAAAATTTAAAGGACCACTTGCAAAACATTGTTACAATCTTTTCACTTAGCTATCTTGTTCACAACATTTGCTTCAACTACCTTATTTTCAGCTCAATATTGTGACATGTATCCTTGATTCCATAAGTTGTTAATAATCTACACTTCAATGCTTTATGTGATATCTTGATAATCTTGTTGCAAGCATTTCATTTACTTGTTCATTTACTAGAAGTGATTATTCATTTTTGTATCTGTTAAAGTGAATGAGTTAACACTTTGGGAAAGTACTTGTTTAAGTTGATTATTGTGACTCCATAGCCCGAATAGTGACGGCACTGGTCTTGTTAATCGGTAAATTGTTTCTCTCTTGCATTTCATCATTTGGTTGATTGCTAAAGTGTTTACTTGTCATTGAAGGATTTGCATAATTGCACGTTGCTTGTCATTTTTATCTTTGTAACTTACAACTCCAACAAAAAACATAAAGAAACTTAGTAATTAGGGACTAGCCCCCTTGGCCTTTAGGAGTTGTGGTCTAAACGGAGGAGTTTAGGACCGAGGTGACAGTGGGTTCTTAACTCATAGTTGCCCTTAGGAACACACACAACGGTTGGGAGACTTACCAGTGTCTAAGTGTGTTTTAGGCGGCAACAAGTTCAAAAGAATCCACAACAATATTAAATAAGTATTATTTAATATACCCACAAGTGAAGTCGTCCCAATAAGGTTGAGAAGTCGGCCCCATAAGGTAAAAGGTCACCAACAAATTAGTATAAATAGGGGAGGTGCACTTCTCATTTGGACACACTGAACAAGCATTCAAGCAAGTTCGCTAGAAAGAGAAGAAGAGCAAGTTTACTAGGGAAGAAGAAGAAGTTGTATTGTGAAGACATCTTATTCTCGGGTTTTCTATCTTATCTTATTCTCGAGATCTTTGTGTAAAAGATTTTAACTCTTAATGTACTAGATTGGCATTGTACTTGTGACGAATCTATACTGAAGAAGTTTTGTTGGGTTTTTCCCGTGAAAGGGTTTTCCCAAGGTAAATCTGTTTACTCTTGTTTATGTCGTGCTTGTCTATCTTTCAGTGATCCTATTACATATGGTTATTATGATAATATATAAATTGTTTGAAGATCTAACATAACCATCCTTGAAGTATAAAATTCTAAGAGATATTAGAGCAGAATAGAGGAGATAGCACATCTTGTACTAGCCATTCTGGCTGTAGAGTCATAGGTATTAACCATAGGGAGTACCATTTCCTTTGTATTTGCAATTTGACATAAAGATCAAGGCATAGTCCTCATTTGTGGTTCGGTTTTTTCCCATAGTGGGTTTTCCCAGAGTATATCTTGTGTTAGTGTACTTATTTGCTCTAGTTATATCTCTTTCAATTCCATTGTATTCAGTATTTTATGGAATTAAATTAACACAATGAATTAAGTTGTAAGATTCATTGTGACGAACTGATCCAGTGGAATATCCACGACAGTTTACGAATCAGGATCTGAGAGCTGTGATGCAGAAATGGTGAAATAGTCACTTTCATGGAGCACTAGAAGCATTGGAAGCATAGGGAGCATCTCTCCTACCATCCAAGGCCAACTGGAGAAAGCTCAAAAGAGTACCCTGTCTAGAGGAAACTGGAAGAGGAGCTACAATGGGTAGTGCGTCGATGCCTAGAGGAGGGATCATGTTGTTCTATCCTAGATGAGGTTGTCCAACTATCAGGATGGGGCCGAGACTGGCCTCGTCGCTGGTGTTGTGCAAAGGTGATGGCGGACTGTCGTGTCCTAATCTAGCAGTTAAGGATACTGCTACCATCTGTCTATCTCTTGGTGCCCCTGGGCCCTAGAGGAAGGAAGCATCGGAAAGAAGTGATGCTCTGAGTGGAGACTGGTCCCGACTGAGAATGCTGTTGGAGGGTGAAGGAGTGAAGACAAAGGACCTCCCGCAAGTATAAGGCCAGAGATCGCTGATTGAGGTATCTAAAGAATCTAGTCAAAGTCTGAAACTCTGTGAGAAGAAGGTCCCTGAAAAGACAATGAAACTGCCCACGAATCTCATAGTAAATAGGACACCAAAAGATAAAGTGCTCCTCGGTCTCAACCTCTCAAAGGTGACATACCTGGCAGATCCTGAGACAAAGATAATTACTACACCTTTACTTATGTATGAGGTTCTAAGCAGCTAAGCAATGATGGTTTATGATATGCTATTCTCATGAACAATTGAAGGTAATGTACTTTAGTTTGTTAGTTAGATCAACAGTATGCAGTCTCAAGGATTTATTCAAGCTCCACAGAGGTATGTGGATTATGAGGAAAAGGATGAACTCTGCGTGTGGGCTGGTTAATAACTTAATACATTGGCAATGGCAAAAAATAGAAGCTGATTATATAGATCAGTAGAGCACTCCGTGGTTGTGTGAATCAGTAATGAAAGGGATTGTTTTCAGGAAATAAAATCAATGTATTTGTTGCTTAAATCAGATCAGGATGAAGCACATTTATTTCAGACTCATTTACTGTCATTCCCAACATGCAGGAGGTGTTACAGTAGCAGAAGGAGCGTTCTTCTGTTTACAGCATAAAGGCAAATCAGAACTAACTTCTAGATGCTTAACTTTTAAAGACAGCTCAGATTAGTGACTTTTTTACCAGCGGAGGGTTGAATTTCTCAAGTCTGAAATACCTCTAATTTGGAACTTTTTTCGAAAGAACAGAATTGTATGTCAAGCTTATCAACAGGATTCTGTCCTTAAAACTCCTTAAATCTGTAAAGAATATGCCATCTGAGCAGTGTTGCATATATTGCCTTGGGGAAAGTATCGACGAGGATCCAGAATATAACTTCTCGGTGGTATCGGCGGAAAATCTCGGAAGACCTCCAAAAAATACAAAAATACTATTTTTTTTCAATTTTTAAAACATATAAAGCAACAACAACATCAAATAGACACATTGCTACATAATTATGATGGTACAACAAATAAATAAGATGCATAAGATGTCAAGTGGTCATATATCGTTATTAAACTGAAAATTCTGAAATATGCTCCTGATAGGATGATACAAAAACTTTGCATTGGAAGAAAGCACAAATGACTTGATACAATCCCCTCCTGATTGGTTGTCTGTGAAGATGATAGTGCACTTAGAGATAACAACATGAATGAGAGATACAGGTTGCCCTGCTTTCAACTGAAAGTACCAACTGTATGCTATAAGAAATACACAAGGAAGATGAAATTCATAAGACTTTAATGAAACCCTTGCCATGAATGTAACTTTATTTTAGTGGAGATGACATGATGTAGACAAAGAGGGTGGAGAAAGGACTTAAAAAGAATCTTTCAATTCAACTTCAAATAATATATATCTTTGTAGAAATTTGCCATCAAATCTGGACTCACCTCTATAACTGGTCCATTTGGTGTTGGATGGCATAGTGTACATTGATCATGGGCATGGCCAGATAGGACAAGGATCTAGGACAGATATTGTAAATTCTGTCGATAATAAGTTCAAATCTCCAGACATTAAGGGATTGAAAATTTGAAATCCATGACCTCATTTACGCTGGAAATCATCTACTCTAACTTCATAAAAAGCCAACCTGCAGACTTAAAACACAATTCCAGGCAATTTTTTGGCAATTTTGGTCAGCAGTCCGATATTTTCCAATTTATCGTGATATATTCAATGTATCCCGACATATTTAAAATATCGGAAATCTCACGATATTTAAGATCCGATATATCGGATGGGGGTTTAACTCGGTGATATATCCGATATATTCGATATATCGCCGATATGTGCAACACTGCATCTGAGTGTGCTCTGCCCCTGTGTATGCTGAGAAGACATTGGTTGCTGTAGAAGGTTTTTATCAGCATTTGAAGTGACCCATGGAATTGCCAAGCCAGCAGTAAAACCTTCAATTGCCATTGGCTGAATTTGAGGACTTTGTGTGACAGAGGTAAACCTACTCCTAAACTTCTCAGATCTGAAGCAACTGAAATTGTCTCCAGAAAAGTCCCCACAAATGAAAGCTACAGGAATGGGTGGACTTTGATCATTTCCAGTATGAACCCAATGCCAGATCTGTGTTGTATTGGTCATCAAATCAACAATCGAGAGAATGGCTTGTAGTCTAAGCATAAGATGTGTGTCTTCATCCCTTTGATACACACACATCTGATCTGTAGAAAGGAATATACTGCAAAGTCCAGGTCTGGTATAAGAACACCCAGCACAAGTATAAACCTTTTGGGATACATACGATGCAGTGGATGGTCATTTGTTCCAAGCAGCCAGCAATGGAGAAATGCAAGTAGGTTTCGAGATCAGCAATTGCTCCTATACAGGATCATCATTCACAACGAAAAGGTTAACATCGAATGCTCCTGTAGATGATACGTTCCAGTATAAATGAAGTTTAAACAAAGAACAAATGTAAGATCTATGCACATTAATTGAGGAGCAGCTAACCTATTTTTATGTGTCTTTGTAATGGAAGTTAGTAAGTGATCCACCCTTCATCTAACGGACTGTTAAGAATCCCAAGTGGCAGGTGCATAATACCTTGTCATCATCAAAAGAGCACAGAAGGATGAAGAGTGCTTTGGTCTTTTGAATGTCACATGGCCTAATTATAGTATAAGGAGGAAGTTTGACTCCATCCTTTGAGGGGCGTTCATTTCCTTACACAAGATTCCCTGAAATTCACATTTGGTGGAAATTGTTAAAAGCCTAATTAATGAGTTTGTTGGAGCGGCCAGTTTTGGAGGAGTTGGTTGACCTGTCCACACTTATTTTATTTGATGTAATCATGGGTCTAAACTACCCAGCTTACTTTATTGTTTTCCTTGGAGACAATACCTTGAGCCTACTGATGAATGTGTTCTCTTGGAGAGGTGCCACACGCACCATTCTTTAAGGATACCTACTTGGTCGATACTTCACTAATGAGACGCTCCCACACTAGAGCCATGAGTGCCACATTTGGTCAAGTTAGTTGGAGCCATACGTGCCACATCTAAAGGGTTTCTACTTGGTTTTTGCACCTTTTTCCTTGCACGTTGATGGAATGTCCACCTAAGAGAGATCAAGTACCATTTTAAGGAGGTTGTTTTGCACACATTGTCATGGATTGGCTGGTGGATTAGTTAGCATAGGGAACATTGAACCTTTGAAGGTAATATTGATGGTATTTACCCATGGTTTTGGCATTTTATTGATGAGGATTAGCCACCTAGGGCACACCTCTGTTAGTGTTGCTTCTTCATTGCTGCATGGTTTAATATGTTTCTTCCATCATTATTCCACTCATATTGGAGAGCACCCTCACCTTTTTACCTGCCATTTGTACTAGTTTTATTTGGTGGTGGTCATTTCTCAAGCAGAGCCTTGCACGTGAGGAAGACACGTGGCAACTTGCAAGAACCTTGAATGAGCTTGGAGCTTGAGGAAGATGACATTTGGCATCACATTTAGTTAGCATCTTTTCTTTAATATTTTGTATGGGTGTTTTGGTTTTGGAGAGCACACTTATACATTATTGTAATATTTTCTCATGTTATTGTGTTGTTTTCCTTGGAGAAATTCATGGATCTAGGAAAACAAATAGTTCTTTAATCTTAAGGAGATGTAACTGAAACCTATATAAGGTTTGCTCTTTCCATTTGATGTCTGCAGCATTCGGGGCTAGACCCCTTGGTCAAGGAAATACTTGTTGGATGTTGTTGCAGGATTGTATGGTGCTTAATGGATGAGGATGTCTTATAGAACATAATGCTCTCTCACATTGCTAGAATAAACTTGACATAAAGTGCTGAAATTGGTACTGCCCTTCCCTTTTATTTTATGGTTATCAATGAATTATTATTTATGATTGCGTGTTTTCTCTACTCTTGGATGGATGCACATATAATTCTATTCATGATAACCATAACCTTCATAAGTATTAGAGTTTATCTACTTTAGTAATCTCTCTAGTTTTATTTCTACAATTCGGGACAGCAAGGAATGGAATGTTGTAGCTTGTATATTTCAGCATCAATAACCCTTGTTCCTCATTAGTATGGCCTCCCATTTAGCCTTGACTTGACCCCATTTACTCAATGATAAGACACTAGTCTTCAATCCATTCCTCTACCTTAATTCAGTCATTTTACCAACTCGTTTTACTCAAGCCATCTCTCATTTTCACCTTGATCTTCATTTCCTAAGCTCTAGTAATCCTATTCTGGGGAAGAACACCCTGAGCTAGAATAACCTTGAGTGACAATACCTTAAGTGTGAAGAGGGCTTGTTTGGTGACAGTGACAATCCCTCTTGGTTCCTCCAAGGTCTCACTTGAGCCTTAAGACTTTATCTCAAGAAGTGAGAGATTGAGAGGTAACACCTAACACATAGTACACATTAAGGAAATCTGCATGTTTCCTTTGCCAACAACTATGTATTACTCATCCCCACCATCGAAAATCACAAAATCCTTAGAAGAAGAGGCAATGTACTCTGTGAACCAATCATGTCTATTGGTGAGATGTCACGGTGCACCTAAGTCAATGTACCAAGGAGATGACTTGAGTTGATATGTTAGCCACTTGGCCATGACTTCATAGAAGGCCGACTCCTCCTCCTTTATATGTTCTATGACATGAGCCTTTTGTTGACCTCACCCCCCCCCCCCCCGCCAAGTTAATTTTTTGTTCATCAAACTCTTTCTACAGTACTTCATATGGACCACCTTGCCACATTAGTGGCAAGTAATGTTCTTCTAACTCCTAATCGCATCTTCACCACTGCCTTGACTTTTCTTCTTTGTTTATTTTCCTTTTCCCTTGACATTGGCTACAAAATCATGTTCTTAACCCTTTGTCTCACTGTTGTTGCTGAACTGTTTCTTCCATTTGGTCTACTATAAGAGCTTATTGCATAGTTCATCAAACTTTAGGTCAACACTTGTAGAGGTGATGTTCAAGGTCTCAATAGAGTTCTCCTAATCCCATGGTAATCTTTCCAGCGTGATTACCACCATGTCCTCTTCTTCCATCTTCCGATCAATGGCTTCCAACCGTTCTCAAATATTCTTGATCTTGATTAAGTGCTCCTATAATGATGCACTCCTATACATCCTGAACAAAAACATCATGTTCTTCAAGAAGAAGGCTCTACCCTCATCCGAAGTCTCATGCAAATCTTTCAAATGCTTTCAAATCCCTATTAAAATCTTCCCTATCTAGACCTAAGAAAACAATGCATCTATCATTGACAACTTAAACAACATTACTGCTTCTCTGTCTCACTCATCAAATTTGTCCTGGTTTTTACCCACAAGAGTTTTTTTACCGAGGACAATAACAAACAAGCACCTGCACTCAAAAATGACCAACATATGTTGTTTCTAGATATTGTAGTTCTTACCATATAACTTGTAGCTGCATTCGAGCATGATGTTGGGTAAAGAGGCCATAGAGACAAGTCAAAATGGAAAAAATTACAATGAAACAGAGTAAAATGTTGAAAATACCTAATCTTCCCTCCCTCAATCTGCAATCCTAAAATAAGAACACCTGGATATTGGCTCTAACCTTAACAAAATCCTCTTTAAGAATATGTGTTCTTCCCTCGATTTTCCTTCATAGTCAAGAGATAGCCAAGTCAACCTTCACCAATTAGAGAGGGTGTGTGCAACACCAAAATAAGGGTTGATGAGGAGCTTAATTCAAATTACAACCTTCCCTCAACAACCTAAACTAAATCAAGGTGGAGATTCAGACCTTTAGTAGACAAGGAGAGTAATTCAACAACTCTTGTTGATATCTATGATCTTGTCAAAACTCCTAAGTACTTCAATATCCCTCCCCATTCATCTTTACCAGTCCCATTCCCCCTCCTCCCTTCCACTTACTGAAATCATAATATGAACTAGAAATGATGCCCAAAATGTAACAGGTTAGATCCAAATATATTATTCCTGAGCCTCATGAAAGTGAAGAGAGCATCTATAACTTTAAAGGAAGTCCCTTGTCGTGGATATAAATTTTGTTATTCCTTCCTTCTGAATACAAGAATTATAGCCACTTCCGATATCTATTTTTTGGATATGGTGTTTCCACCCTTCATACAATAGATGAAGCATCAATGGGAGCAATGTTATCAAAACCGGACCGGTGATTGAACCGACAAAGCCCAAAATGTGAACCGGACAAGAAACGGTAAAAAAAAAAAACAAACAAACAAACAAAAACGGGAAAAAAACCGGTCGACCAAAAAATACATAAACTTTTCATACTTTGTATAAAAACATATATATTCATGTGCATACATATGAATCCAAACCATTAATACACAAATATGCACTTTTTTTCATATATATAGCAAGTACGGGTGCAAATAACCAAAATAGCACCGAGTGCAATACATCTCTGAAGTTTTGAACCAAAATACATCAATAAAGAGGCTCTAAATGGCCCCTAGAGTCCAAAGAATAAGCAGAGTACAGACCGGCCGGCTCCGTACGGAACCGGTCAAAACTAGCCGGTCCAACCAGTTTTGGCCGGCTCCATACGGAACCGGCCGGTTCACAGCCAGTCCAAATCATTTTTGTAGGTTTTCCGGTTCAGGCACCTAACCGGACCGGTTGGGCCTGTGAACCAATCGGACCGGTCGGTTTTACCGGTTCCAGTCTGGTTCCGAAAACATTGAATGGGAATATGAAGATGCATATCTTTTATTAATCCCTTGCTTAACAATCGTAGTCGATGTGCATCCTCATCGATCCATCTTCCACTTTTCTTCCTATCTTACTCCTTTCAAAATCAAAATGCTATGATCATGATCTTCAACAAATCAAAGAGGCTACTCACTAATCTTCATTTCTTCTTTAGGGGGGAGGAAATCGAGGTCACTAGCACCTATACCTATTTGGGAGCTTAGTTCACAGGACCTCGATTCAGTCTACGGCATGCTCTTCAACCCCGAGTGAATAAAGGATATGGATCCCTAGCCCTTCTTGAGAGATAGTGCTTCAGACTCCATTTTCAGGGCATCTCATCCAAGCTATCTCTCATGGATACTCTCATCCGACCTACAGTCCTATATGGCTCTGAGGTGTCCGAGCCTTGCATACTTGACTGTGATTGGGCCTCAGCAAAGAGAGTGCAGATCCTCAGATGCAAACAAGCAATACCTCAGCCCATTGTACTATGAGAGTTTGGTGCTCCAACTTTCCGGCTTGAGGTTGTATTTAGCCTTGTTACTCACATACACCGCTTTCAGAGATTTGCTTACACCACTTCGAGCTTTGCCGACTCATTGAAGGGGCATGATCGATAACCCTACTTGGACTATCACTCTTCAGAGGCCATTGCCTCAACTATCCCTTCAGGCCACTCTAGATGTTGGTTTGCAGGTATTGCAGACCTTTTAGCATCTATCAATTTTGAGATGGGTCTACATACTCTTTTTAGGTATTACTTGGACATGCCTGGCTGCCTCCTACCTACTAGGCAGGAGTTGAACAGAAACACTAGAGATGACATTTATAGATAGTTTGTGCAAGTTACTTGGATCAACCCTCTGCCTTACTTCCCGAGATGGCCTTCTATGCTACGCATTTCTTGGATCTGAGGGACGGTCTCATTGTTCGGCCCCATTACACATTCTGCCATTTGGCACATGCTCTTCGTATTCTTTTAGGCCAATGCAAAGTAGGCTCTCACCATCTCCGAGTAGAGACAGATCACCAACTTAACTGATCAAACAAGGTCTACCAATTATGTCACCTTCGAGAGGTTGAGACTAAGGAGCACTTCATCTTTCGATGTCCTATTTACTACGAGATCCGCAAGCGATTTCATTGTCTTTTCAAGGACCTTCTTCTCACAAAACTTCAGACTTTGACTAGATTCTTCAATTACCCCGATCAGAAATGCCTTGCCTTATACTTGCAGGATGCCCTCCAGCGACATTCTCAATTGGGACCAATCTCCACTCAAAGTATCACTTCCTTCTTTCCAGTGCTTCCTTCCTCTAGGGCACCAAGAGACAAACAAATGGTGGCGTTGACCATGACCACTCAATTAGGACACAGCAATCGACCTCCACCTCCTCCCAACACCAATGGTGGGGACAATCTTGGCCCCATCCTAGCAGTTGGATCCCTTTATCCAAGATGTTGCGGCAGGCTCGCTCCTCCAGGCAGCGACACACTACCCATTGCAGTTCCTCTTCGAGTTCTTCCTCGAGACAGAATACTCTTTTGAGCTTCTACTGGTCAGCCTCGGATGGTAGGAGAGATACTCCCAATGCTTCCAGTGTTTCCAATGCCCCATGACAACGACAATTTCACCATTTTTGCATCACAACTTTTCGATCCACTCCCTTTATGAATTTTCCTTTCTTGGATAAGCTCTCTTCATATCTCTCTTTGTATCTTTTTCTTCGAGAATGGCTCTCCATTTATGGAGTTAGGGTTAGGCTTGATTTCTGCTTTTAGCTTTCAGAGGAGCTAATCTTGGGCACCCACTTTGTATTGTTATCATGGTACCGCAAAGTCCCATTGACCTACTTTTGTGATCAATTGTTGGACATTAAATAAATTATCTTATCTTATCTTATCTAAATGAAAACCCTCCCAATAATTCATTACAGAACATAATACCAAATTCCTCTATATTGGACTAAACTAAATAAATTCTGCCCCTTCTACATAGTACATCCGTCTCACCCCACAAGCATATAGTAAACTCAGCAAATCAGGAAGCCCTCCCCATGAAACTGCCCCCTATTTAAGACCTCTTCAAGGCCTGTCTTCTATTCCTTTCCAATCCTCTAATAGGGCTTTCCTTCCATCAAAGCTAAATCCGATTTCATCTCGGGAGCCTTCTGCAAAAAATGAGACCAACCCACCCCAGACACTTCGATCTTTCAAAGACATGTAAAAGAGAGTGGAGATAACATCTGCTCTATAATTGATCACTGGAAAGACCACCTCTGGAGTGGATTTTCATGTGGAAAGATACAAGGAAGTTTAAACAAAGAGAAACTTCTTGTAGCTTTGAACAACTATAGGGAAAAGCTTTTATCTAAAGGTTAAATGATTTCTGGCCATCTGCAAATGCACTGGAAGGATGGATAAGTGCTAATTGGGCTAAGGGTTATGTGATTAGTCTGTATGCACAGGGTTTCTTCATTGATTACTTTAGGAACCCTTAGGATAAGAAGTGAGTCCTTGTAAAGGGACCCTGGTTTTGGGGCAGCAATGGCCTTTATGAAGCCATGGTTCCAGATTAAGTACCATGATGACCACTCCTGTGTGGGTTAGACTCCCTAATTTTCCCATTCATTTATGGGAAATGGACGTCGTGGAGGTAATTCTCAATTTTCTGGGCAAATGTATCAACTATGATGAAAGCAGAGAATGTTAGTATCTAACAATTTTGCCAGTTGTGTCAAAGTATGCTTGAGAAAAGGCCTACCAGACAGGTGATATTGATAACTGGAGGTAGGAGGCCATAAATGCGATCAGCTATGATGAAAGCAGAGAATGTTAGTATCTAACAATTTTGCCAGTTGTGTCAAAATATGCTTGAGAAAAGGCTTACCAGACAAGATGATATTGATAACTGGAGGTAGGAGGCCATAAATGCACATAAATGATAAGTCTTTGAAAAATGTTAGCATCTAACAATTTTGCCAGTTGTGTCAAAGAATGCTTGAGAAAAGGCCTACCAGACAAGGTGATATTGATAACTGGAGGTAGGAAGCCATAAATGCGATCAGCTATGATGAAAGCAGAGAATGTTAGTATCTAACAATTTTGCCAGTTGTGTCAAAGTATGCTTGAGAAAAGGCTTACCAGACAAGATGATATTGATAACTGGATGTAGGAGGCCAAAAATGCACATAAATGATAAGTCTTTGAAAACACGCAGGGTGTGTAATGAAGTAAGCCATTTGGCTGCTTCCTGCTGGAACCTGGTAAGAAATGCTGTGGAGGCAGGAAGCAACACAACTGACAACTTTGAAAACACAGCATTCAGATGAAGTATATGTCAGGAAGTAAGCCATCTGGTTGCTTTCTGCTGGAAGCTTGTAAGACAGGTTGCAGACATAGGAGACCATAAATGAACACACAACTGATAAGACTTTGAAAACATAGATTCAGATGCAGGTTATGTCATGAAGTAGGCCATGTGGCTGTTTCCTGCTGGAAGCTTGGAAGACAATCTGAAGAAGAGAATAATATCAAGCAGAAGATTTCAGGTTCAGCCAATACTGTCTTTCAAAAAGAAAAGAGGAAAGAAGAAATCCAATTGGCTCTGGACCAGATGGAAGGGGAAAGGTAGATAAAGAAGGGTATTACAGCTTGCTCATAACTGAAACTTAGAACCAGGAAAATGGTAAGCCAAAAGAAGATGTGCAGAAACATGCAAGGACCTCCCCATTGAAAAGGAGACAGCTAAAGAAGAACCTCCTTTACTAAAATGATAAGGCAGGGAAATTTTAAGATTTCCCAGAACACCAATCCTTTGGGACAGACATTGAATATTCAGTTGCCAAATGTCTAAAATTCGAAAAGGCCACTGATGACACACAGAATCAGGGTTGATTTATTCATTGCTATCCTCCAACTACAGGTATAGCTAGGGTAGTTGTATTACATTCGTTAGTGGTAATACAAACTGCTTTGAGCAAACCAAAAAGTACTCTTGCCTATTCCACATTCTAGGATTCACTGAGCTCACCAATTTTGGCAGAAAGCACTTTTCTAGGAATGACAATAAAACATGATATCTCACCAATTTTGGCAGATGGTACTTTTCTAGGAATGACAATTAAACATGATATGACATTTGCAAAATCAATTCACAATTACTGGTTTAGAAATCCCACATAAATGTAAACTAGCAAGCAAGAAAGTCCTGGGGTCGAAGATGTCCAACTGGTGGACTATTCTGAAGAATCGAAGATCCCACTAAAGGGATCAATATTTTTGAATATTCAGCATCCAATTTCGTTGGGAGAGGACATGAAACTACCTCAAGCTGCGATGGAAAAGGGGTCAATCAAACAGGAATCACAATTTTCCAAGTTTGAATAGGATCAGCCTTCAAACGAGCTGATTCAAACTCGCATTGACCAAGTTTGATTCAGTGAATGCGCATCAAACTCACGATTTTAGTACAGATCGTGATTCCAAATCATGAGACGAGAACAAATCAAATCAGTTTGTCTCTAAAAGCAATTTTTTGTAAGTTTTCTCTCATTTTTTCTCACTATTTGAGCTAGTTTCTTCTCTACCAGTTGACTGCAAGTGACAAACAATGACAAATAGAGCTACAAGAGGACAAAGTAAACCATCCAAGGCCATCCACAGACGTCATTGGACATCTATGTGTATATCTTTATGTTTTTGTACTTGCCGAGTTTTTTCCAATTGATTCTCGATCTCAGTCAAACTCTTCACTCCATTTGTTGCTTTTTGTAGTTCGGACAGGTACTTTTGTAGGATGTGTGTCTAGCTTGTAGAAGTGGTTCATAAGGTCTTCTCTAGACATTAACTTTATTTTATAAAGTTAAAGTGAGTGTTATATTATAATAAACAAAAAGCAACTTAAGTCGTGTCAACGACAAATTAAGTCACAACTGTAGATCTCAAGTGATCAAAATCTAATCTTGACTGTAAATCACTTTGGAGATCTAGGTTTAGGTATTTGGTCATCATAAAGTAATAAAAGGAGATCTAAGGAGAAGAATAGACACACCAAGTGAGAGAGAAAGAAGTCTTGAGCAGCTGAGGAGAAGAGAGTGATGGATTCTCAGCAAGAAAGAAGGGCAATCCACTTGGCAGGTAGCAGCACACAAATCGAGAAGGGATCGCAGTCCATACAACAACATTAAACAGGCCATACAGCATCACATGTGAGGCCATACAGCACGTGTTGGAGGTTGGCTGATTTGCAGAGATCGCGAGACTGTTTTGCAGAGGTGTTGAGCATTTATTACAGGCCATACAGTTGTGGGGAAGTTTTGGCACGATTCCCAAGGCACTGTACAGGTGTATTTAATGCTGTATTTAGAACAGACTTGAAAAGTTTTTCTAAACCATGGGAAGTTTTCGTCTGTGGAATTGTTGCCAAAGAGAATCTTCCCAGTTGGAAAAGATTATAGAATGATTTCATATGGGAAGAGATGAGAATGGGATCCAACAATGAAGGACAACAGCAGGGTGATGATGAGGAGAATGTTGCTCTTAGAAGAAAGAGCAAAGCCAAGAAAAGATCCAGTGGTGGGGCTACCTCAAAGGGTGAGAAGAAAGACATGAGCAAAGTCAAGTGCTTTGCACATCACAAAACAGGGCACTATGTTTGTCAGTGTCCAAACAAAAAGAAGGGAAAAGGTGAGACTCAGGTTGCAGCCTCAACGGGGGTTAAAGAGTTTGCAGCTAAGTTTGAGAAGGAGTTCACTTTAGCTGCACAAATTTCCTGCACCAATGGTATAAGTGCAAAGCTTGTGGACAGTGATGCATGGTTCGTAGACAGTGGTGCATTGTAGCCATATGACAGGAATGAGGGAGTTGTTCCTTAGTGTTTCAGAGACAAATTCATACTGCTATGTGGATAGTGGGTCGACACCATACGTGCAGTAAAGGGGGTTGGAACAGTGTTATCCCAACTGGACTAAGGAGGAACTCTGGAAGTGGCAGGAGTGATGCATGTCCTAGAACTGAAGATGAATTTGCTATCAATCTCAGCCCTGGAGGACAACGAGTATGGGGTCATGTTCCAGAGTGGACATGTGCTCATACATTCAGAGGGAGCCACCAAGGACGCAGCTGTGAGGCTTGGTGTCAAAAAGTAAGTTGTACAAGTTGTTGGGAAAGCTTGTAGGTGGGTCCAAGGGGATCTTGGATCATGGATCGATGTCAGAGACAGAGCGTAAAGAGCAAGAGGCTCCGAAAATTGAAGTGATACCAAGGATTCAGTCTTCGAATCGAGAAGATGGGTGAGAGGCTTCTTGCAGTACTGTCAAAAGAACAAGTTGGTATGAGCTGACATTGATGGATGCTCAGGAGCAAGTGGAGATTCTTAGGAGCATAGTGAGGAAGAAAAGAACTTAAGAGCAGATTCCAAAGTTGCAGGTGGCAGGGAAGTCTTCCAGTTCAAAGGGAGCAGCTACAGCAATGGATGACATGGTGGGATTGCAGACAGATCTAGGTGGAGGTTCTTCCAGAAGTACATTCCTCGCTAAGAGGGAGTGTTGGTTTTTGTAATAAAAGGAAATCTAGGGAGAAGATTAAACACATCGAATGAGAGAGAAAGAAGTCTTGAGCAACTGAGGGAAGAGAGTGAGAGAGATTCTCAGCAAGAAGGAAGGGCAATGCTCTTGGCAGCAGCAACACACAAATCAAGCAGGGTTTGCAGTCCGTACAGCAGCACATGTGAGGCCATATAACACGTGTGGGAGGTTGGCTGATTTGTAGATATCGTAGGACTATTTTGCAGAGGTGTTGAGCATTTATTACAGGTCGTACAGTTGCAGGGAATTTTTGCACGATTCCCAAGGCATCGTTCAGGTGTATTTAATGTTGTAATGTCTGCTATAAATTTCCAAATTTCTCTGTGAGCTGAAAAATCGAGAAATCTCTCTTATTTGTTGGTTTTCCCCTCAGGATTTTTCCAGGGGTGTTTACCCAAAATTACTGTGTCAATTTGTGTGATTGGTTCTCTGTTTTCCGCTGTGTATTGCATGTTAATAAGCTCATGTATTGTTGTTCAAATTTCTCTATGAGCTGAAAAATCGAGAAATCTCTCTTATTTGTTGGTTTTCCCCTCAGGGTTTTTCCAGGGGTGTTTACCCAAAATTACTGTGTCAATTTGTGTGATTGGTTCTCTGTTTTCCGTTGCGTATTGCATGTTAATAAGCTCATGTATTGTTGTTCATAATAAATCAGACCTGGAATTTATTGTTTTTCGTGCATGTATTTAAGTATAAAATATTTTTATTGGAAGTAGTAATCAGACCTGGGCTTAGAGAAAGTTAACACCTTTGCCTCACCAATTCCAACTCTAGTAACATTGAATGGGGTTATGGGTGGGTAAGGTGGAGCATCGACTTCATCCTTGGCTAACGTGGAAGGCGAGGGTTGCAAAGTGACGTACATGAGATTTTTTTAGGTAGGTACAATTCCTATCAAATGATTAAATGAAAATCCAAATCATGGCAGTGGTGACCCCATAACCATTGAAGGCTCAGGTCTCGAAAACCAAAGGTATAACGGTTCACTTAAAAAATGTATGGATGATGTAATTAAGGGTCTTGGGGATAGGTTTTCAAAATCAATTATTCACCATCTTGCTAAGCCAATTAAGGATTGTGATTTTGCACTTCATGATGGCCACATGAAGGATTCACTTGGTGGGAGAACTCCCTACAAGGGAAGCGAAGTGTTGCCGCTCAAACTAGCATCCCTTTATACACTAGTGATGGTAAGCATCCGAGAGGGGTTAGACCTGTTATCACATCCATGTTAGTTGAGGCTACCATGATGTAGAGTCATTGTTAGAGACATTATTTTTTTGAGCCAAAGCAGATATGAGCTGATATGATCCAGAGGTGTAGTCAAAGTGGGCACTATAGCATTTTATATGTCCAGAGCATCACCGAGCAGCACTCTAGACCCCCGTTTCCTACTTGCCCTTGCATGACCCCACTGAGATGGTTGGCTTAGCTATAGTTTGATGAGAGCAGCAGAGATCATAGCTGGTTTGCCACTTCTTTTCCCTCATATGTCAGAGTTCAGTCTTCAGATCCACTTGTCAACAGCAGGTATATGGTATGGCAGGTATGTGTTTTATGATTTATGCTCATAGGTGTGTTTTTAGGCTTGTTTATTTATATTAGTACTTTGACTTAACATATGGTGGCTTATTAGGTGATCTTTTTGTTTGATAGGAGACTTATTTGTGGCTTCTAGTAAGGGCGGTCTACCACTTTGAGTGGAGGCTCTCGTTTATGCACATTTGTTCTTTTCCCCTCTCATGGTATAGATTTTCCCATTTGACTCATGATAGCTAGCCTTGGTCCACTTGTCACTATCCTCCACTCATCCGACCCATTCGTGATTGGTTCCTTTCTTTGACTAAGACCAAGATAGGTGGCCTTGAGGACCTCCCCCCTTTGACCTCTGAGTACACTATGACTCCATGTTTATTTGTGCCTTGGCTCTAGAGTGTGTGATTTGCACTTTCAAACCTAGGATTCACTCCTTGTCGGTTGCCCCTGATGTTGTGATGCAGTATAGGATTGTGTAGACTCACCGAGTGTTCCCCACTTGTCCTTGAAACATGCACACTTGCCACCATTACATGCATTGCGAGCAGTATTGTCCTACCTAAAGAGAAATGAAAATCAAGCCAAAGAGGCTAAATGAAAATCAAATCAAGCCACAAAGGCTAAAATGAAAGTAAATGAAAAAGGCCAAGCAGATAAGGAACACATGTTATTATCAAAATGACGCTTGGCCACATGAATGAAAGAGAAATGTAATGGTTAAAGTCCTCACCGAGTCCCAATGAAGGACTGGGAGGTGAGATGGAGTAAGGGACAGCTAATTCTAAGTGTCCCCTAGAGTCTCAAATTACGGTATGCTGTGCACCCAGCACGGTGGCTCTAGCAAAGATCCTCACGGAGCTTGATGCAGGCTTGGATGTGAGCTGCAAGGTGTATGCCAAAGGCTAGTGGTGGTTTTCCAAGCACTCTACCCATTTGTGAGGCACCTCCCTCCCCTAATGTTTCTCTAGTGTACTTATGTCGCTGTGGTCCCCTTGCTCACCATGCTTATCCAAAGGGTCACACAGTCATGGTCTTGGTCACTCCCAGTTGTCTTTAAGCCTTGTTGTCCACCTCACCCATATCTAGCTAGATGACCAAATCTATAAATGTGCATAACTGTGGAGAATTCATAAGAGGTGGTTGGCCCACCTTGGCTTAGGCCTATTTTTGAGAAATTGCTTATTATGATCACTAGATGTTTGTAGTTGATGTACTAACATAAATAAGGAATCCATGGCATCCTATGTTGTAGGCAGGAGCACACAGTTCAACCCATACCATGCTTTGACCAGTTTTGACTTGGTAAACCTTGTTTGACCAAGCCAAAAATGGGTCCCGGGCAACTTTGGAATCAAAGTTTCAATTTTGGTTATTTGACATCTATTGGGGTCCCATACAAGCCCCCAAGCATCAGATTGCAAAAACTCAAAGGCATTTGGGAGATTTTAATTTATTAATGGCCAACACGGCCCTGTTTTAATTCAAAATGCTTGGATTTGGCCAAATTGTGCATATATATTGGATTTTGGTCATTCAAGTGACCAATATTAGTGGATTTGGGGTCTACGATCTCAATGGAGCAGACAGTTCGTGAATCTAGGCAAAGGAAGTGGCCCAAAATCACAAATTTCACATTCAGCCATATGAACCAGCAAAAATTAAATGGAAAAATTAGACTCTGGCTAAGTTAAACATTAAAGTGGCTAATGCATGGGTAAGTAAAGGTGACGGGGGAAATATTTAACACTTTGGACTATGTTTGGACATTATCCCATTGGTGTGGGACCCCCATATGGCCCAGCTCTCTCTAGGGGGCGAATTTGGGCAAAGTTGGGCGATTTTCTCTATGGCAGCCTTGGTATTTTGGCAAAATTACATGATGAAACTCATTGTAAGGGGCCAAGGGGGCTAAAACAGCCTAAAGGCACCCTTGGTGTCCCCATCACTCATATTTCCTAGTATTTGTCCCCCTCTCTCACTTGGGCGCACTTGGGCAAAAATCGCCCCCCTCTTGTAACTATGGAAAAATGTATTTGATTTATGGATCATTCCCAGCCATTGATCTCATTGTGAGAGATCTAATCCCTAGCTATCTATCTCATTGGGTTAGGGATTTTGTTTAGAGTCTCTCTATTTAAGAGAGAACTCTCTCATTGTCCAGTCTTCTTGGCACTCTTAGCAATTGGAAGTGAATACAGAGAAACCATTTTCTGCTCATACTTGTGTATTCGTGGTGGATATTGGATGAAATTGATTGTCATTGTACTCTCATTGCACTAGAAAATATTGTAGTTACAGTTGGTATATTTTGTTTCTCACCATTTTTGTTGCAGGCAAGGGTTCTTGGAGAGGGGCGCACCACTTGGAAGCCATTGATACTTCACTCTCCGGAATTTGGGATTAATAGGGAGTGCTTTTACAAATTTTGTCAAGCATTCTCTCATATTTTTATTTTCTTGTATTTGCTCTCACTCTTGTTTTAGCAAACTGATTTTTGGTCTTTGGTTTGACAGGCAGAGAGGGGCGCATTGGTGAAGTTGAGCAAGTAAATTTCAATCCGGGGCTGCTACAAATCATTATATTTGAACTTTGGCCTACATCACCTCAACAAAATCTGATATTTCTCCCGGTACCAAGTAAGTTCACCCCTTCTTTCTCTCGGTTGTTCATTTTCATTTGATGCATAGAGAAATATTTACACAAGTTAAAACTCATAAAATCTACATCTCAAAATTTAACCGTAGGATTTATTTTCTGTTTAATACCCACTTTAGTTTAGCTTAGAAAACCCCAAATACTAAATCCCGTGCATTTTGGACTCCATTAACCCATCTTTTGGCACCGGTTAGCTTGCTGGTCTACGCCCTCCTTGGGCATTTTTGTACATTTTCAGGCTATCATTTGGTTTTGGGTTGTGGGTAGGCTTGGTTTTGGTTTTCCTTGTTTCATTATCATTAAAAACCAAGTTCTAACATGCTAGAAGTGTCATTTAATCGCTGATTTTATTTCTACTATGCATGCTTAATCATTTTGAGTTAATTTCCCCCATAGGCAGAAATCTTATTTTTACTTCTAGCACTATTTTGGTCCTTGAGTCAATTTCCAGCCATTTAATCTTTCAAATTCACTATTCTCATCCACATATCAGATCTGAAATAACTTATCCAAAGTGCTCTTATCTCAAGGAAATTTCAGTCTTTTGGTTGAAAAGGGTCTTGGGATACTTAGACACTTTCTCCTTGTTTTTCCATTGCTTATCTTGGGGTTGTAAGTGTCTCATTTTGAGTCTCAACCATCGCTGGTTGAACAGGGTCTCCCCCTTGACTTGGCTTTGTGCCTCGTCTAAAGCAACAAGTGCCTCGTCCGGTGTGACAACCGTTCATTTGAGCGGTTGACTTGGTGCTTGAGGTGTCACCAGCTTGGCTTCCCGATCCTCTACAGTCCCAGATGGGATACATTTTAGTGGCAGCTAGAGTCTGAGTGACAATAAGACCCAATGTCACAACGACCTAACTCCTCAACTTCTTTGGGTGACTCCTAAACCCAGGAGAGAGTCTCTAATGGAGGAAGAACACCTGCAAATACCTTTCTACGAGCCTTATGGCTGAGATCAATGCCTTATATAGAGTCAACAATGGATAATAAAGACACATATATCATATAAAGGAGTTAGTCCAATGTACCAATCAATATCAATCAATATCACAACTTTTAATGCAACTACACAACTCCTACTGGAGGGTCTCACACTTCCTGAGGCACAACCTTACAAAAGTGTGCTCTAAAGCGGAGATGATCAAGTGGCCTAGGACACACTTTTTGGTCCAACAAGATTGTAAAAACCTACATAAACCTTAATTTTGGCAATTTCACATTTCCCAATGCACCGAGGCAAATGGGGATGCCCTTAGAGATATGTGTATAAATCCACTAGGGTGAATTTGATGGATTGACTAGAATTATCAAAATGCATCTAATTCACCAATTACAACGTTTTCACGTGTCCCAGTCACTCCCAATGCACTTCCTCAGAAGAGGACGCCCTCTAGGATTTGTGGCTAAAACCCTACAAATTTTTAGGGTGGACCAAAAAAACAAGTTCACGACTACTTTTGGATTTTTTGAATTTATTTAGATTTTTAGGGCTTTTTCCAACAATATTATATTTTTAGGGTTTTTTAATATATAAAGATGCATGTAAAATAAAAGGCATATAAAATGATAAAAGAGAGATAGATTTGTTGAAAAGAGAGGGCAAATGATTCTTGTCTCCATCCCAAGGGATAGATTTGTTGAAAAGAGAGGGCAAATGATTCTTGTCTCCATCCCAAGGGCATTGAGAGATTGATACCAACGTCCCTCTCTTAAGATGGCTTTCAAATCTTGCAACTAGGGCATCAACTAGCAACTTCAAGGGTTAGGTAGAAGAGCCTAATTAGGACAAGAGAAGAAATCCAAGGCCCAGTAACAATGGAGAGCTCCTATGAAAAGGTCTCCTCATGCAAAGTTGACAAAATGCTAGCAAGAAACCCTAACTTATCACAAAGCACTTCGAGAATGATGTTAAACTAGGGTTAGGAGATAAGCTTACCAACATTAACCAAGGAATGAGCAAGGAGATGCACCTTAGGTCACCCTTGAGCACAAGTTACGACAACCATTCTGAGCATCAACCAATAACATGTGAAAAGTAAACCTAGAACTTCATCACATCAACCTTCAAGAAAGAAAGATCATCCAAAGAGAGGTGCACATAGCATCAAGAGCTCCAATATACCAAGAGAAATATAAAAGATCTCATAATGAAACCATATCTTGTTGTGTTATTACAATGAGAGCGAGGCTCTATTTACATAAGGCTAGCCTCACCTAAATTTTAAGTTGTTAGCCTACAAGATAATGTGAAAATATAACATTTTGGCTTGCTCACCCACAATTTGCAAGCTAAACCACTCTAAATGATATAAAAATAATAATAAAAATGCAATTAGGTTTCACCAAGTGTTAGGTGTGCCAAAAGGAGGACATCATGCCCCAACTAACCCCAACAGATGTGTGCCCTCAATGTCCTCCTTCATTATCCTTGTAGGCTTCTTCAATAAGGAAGTATAATTTGCAGGTAACATATCCCAAAGGAGGGGTAAAATAGGTCCAAGTGAGCAAATAAGATGTGCTAGATAGGGTACAAAGCCCTTTACAAAGTGCTATCACCTTTTACATGGAAAATAAATGAGTGTGGTCATGCGTCCAAGTGATTGGCAGAAGATACATTTTATACATAGGAGAGACAGAAATTACTACAATTGCAACATATTGTCAATATGATAATTCTAGTTTTCTAACATACCAAAAGGAGAAATAAAATAAACAACAGACAAGAAGAACAAGAAGACACATAGAGGATATAGACCTGTTGCAGTAATTCTAGATGTCGGCGTGACCATTCTTCTTCATTGGCACGTCTGAACTCAGAAGTTTCCTTTAATTTTTCACGATCACCAATCACTTCTCTCAGATTTTCAGTCACACCTGATTCTGAATTAGCTCTTTTACAAGTGCCCACAAAATGCAGGTTCTCCTCTTCTGGGGACTGACGACATGCAATCTCTGGCAAAGCCTCCCTTGGTCTATCCTTCTTACTGCATCCATCAAGTTTGTTTGCATCTCTACAATGATCTTTCTCAACTGTATCCTCATGATGTGGTATAGCTCCAACAGAAGTGCTCGCCCCAGAGGTAGATGGGTTCTCCTTATCAAGGTTCTTGGAAATGCTATGGATAGTCACATTTATTTGATCTGAAGTATCATTCATAGCAATTTCACTCTCAAAATCAGATGGGTTTCTCAGCCCCTGTCCAGCATTTACACATTCAAAATCAGCAGCTTGCCAATTGGTTTTGACTTCAGGCCCATCTCCCCTAAAAGGGCTATTTGTTCCAAGATTTGAACCAGACACACTATGCTCCACTTCAGCCTCGTACTGCCTGTGCTTTAAGCCCTGGGTAACTCGCTTCCGCAATGCTGCTTCTTCCCACTTTTGGCGTATTTCCCCGTGAGTTTCTTCGAGAATTTCACAATCTGAACTATCAGTATTCAAATCTGAAGCATTTCTATAACATCCTGAAGAACCTTGCTTGTGATGTCTTTTAGTTCCTCTCATTGAAGTAAACTGTGGTTGGCTGCAACATTCAAACACAACTTGACAATCATCATCGTCATCAGAAAGATCAGCAGATATGGAACTAGGTGGCCAAGCATTAGGTCTCTGCTCTACAGTTTGCTTGGATAAGGAACTTGCGGTTTCATTAGAACAAGAATCACTTTCAATGCTGTCATCATTGCCATCTAGTTCTGTACCAGAAATTACATTCCTAGAATTAATTTCTATACACATATCACCATCATCTTGTTCAGTATCCGAACTTACATCACAAGTACTGGTTCCAGTATCATTATCCTCATCATCAATAATAACAACAGTATCCCTACCACTAGAAACAGTCCTTGGTACTGAAGATCTAGCCAACTTTTCTACTTTTATATTTTGGTTTGCATCTTCCCTTCTACCCACTGAACACGTATTCAGAGATTCCCTCCATGGATGTAAACCCTCTATTTTGTCCTTGCGATGGCTTGAGCTTTCTTCATCTACCTTAATAGCCTTTGAACAATCGCCGGTAACTACTCTACCTGGTTGTGATCCTTGACCCTCATTATTTGCAGAAGATGATGCTGCGTGTTTTGCAGAACCATGACATTCAGTGAATGATTTCATTTCCCCTGGTACTCTTTGCACTCTCCTCCACACTGGAACTTCTGTGTATACATAAGCAGGAAAAATAGAGTTAATACTTTAGCTCTCTATTTGAATCCATGCCTTAACTAGCTATTTTGTGCAAAGGCATTGTTCAAGCACAACATTTATTCTAAAAGAAATTAATATAGTAAATAACTTGAAGATTAGAAAGTTTAACTTGTCACATGATGAGCAAGTAATAAAGAAGTTTGGCATAAGTGTCTACCATCAAGGATAAAAAGCCCAATTTGAGGCTGAAATAGCTATTTCTACTCTATTTTGGTCAAAATGAAGTACAGTATTAAACTGTTCCCATTTCAAAATCAACATCCCCAGTGGGTTCAACAAAGGTAGTAAAACATTTTCTACTGCATACAACTCAATTTGCTTTTGTCGAAAATGTCTCATGGCCAGAGGGTCATTTGGACCTTCCTCAAGAAACACTGGGCTCAAAAACTAATAGGAACATTTGCTAGTCATTTAATGAATTCTTATGGATTCCAGTATACCTCTCGTTTTTCAAAATGGAACCTTATTTAATGTGCTTATATAATGAAAATATTTAATAAATTACTGTGGGGGAATTAAATATTAGAGAAGAAGCCAGCAGGAAAGAGATAGAAACCCTTGGATAGAAAGTAAATCAAATGAGACATGAACCAGACTAAATAACTCAATGAGAAGAACCCAGCTGTCTGGATCTGGTAAGTCGGATTAAGTTATGTAAACCATGCATAAATAGTAATTAGACCTCTAAATCATGATAATTAGAGGTCTAGGAGGTAGGTGACAACCACATAAGATAAAATGGATTGAGGCGAGTCTAAGAAGTAGGCCTCTGAAGTGCTTCCTATCACCAAGAGTATTTACATGATTTTAAGTTGGCAAAATGGCACAGCTTACAAGTAAGATTCTGTAAGGATATTCTGTCAAACCAATTTTCTGATTGTGATGCAATATATGATGAAACAGCTCCCTTGATGGCATGTTGATGTTTATTTGTTTTTAGTTCTAACTTCTAAGATATATTTAATGAATGGAATGTGATGTTCATAAATTAATCTGAACTATTGAATTGTGGTTTATATTTGTGTGTTAGTTCAACATTTTTTCTAAAATTAGAGAGAAAAGCACATCTATCCATGTCCCATAATAGCATCCTGCTATTTTTATTTATAATACACATGTTTATACTCTATCATATTTCAGAGCCTGATTCTTAGTTCTCTTAATCCTTTTCTCCTTACAAAATGACTAAGTAGAATCCTATATTGGTCTGATGTATCATTTCTTTGTCTCCGGGCTTATGGGCTGATTCATTCTGTGATAGATTGATGATTATTGGCTGATGTGTTTTGGTTGAGATGTGACTCAAGAGTTTATAGAAATGACGACCTTGCTCAGTGATTGTAACTGATGGATGGAGCTTCCAGTGTTATCCCTTGAGCTTGCCAGTGTTATTCGAGAATTACAGTGTGATTGTAATTCTGCTGCAGCCACAGAGTTAGTCAAAAATTGAAAATTCTTGGAATTGAATTCCGTCTACACCAAAAGATGCGCCTTGACAAAAACGAAATTCCTATAGCCCCTTTTCTCCAAAATGATGGTTGGAGACTTCACAAAATGAAACCCTAGTTCCGGCAGGGTTCCGACATTGTTCTGGCAATGGCTTCTTCTAGAACTGCTCTGATACCATGTTGAGTTTCATACATTCATAGCATAATAATACAAATGCATAACCAAGATCACTAGAAGAAAGACAAAGCACAAAACAACAACACAGAGTTTACCCTGGGAAACCCAATTGGGAAAAACCCAGCAACCTTCGTATAGAGATGACAATCCCGAGATCAGAGTACAAATAAGAAAAGAGAAAATGTGAAAATGTCTTCCACAAGTAGAAACCCCAAATTTGCTTCCTTCTCCAGCTTATGCGAAGTTCTGCTCTCTCCCAAGTGATGCGCAATTGCTAAGTCAGTGAATGAGAATAATGAGGTGCACTAGCCTCTTATTTATACAAGTGCAAATATGAAAAATACCCTAACTGGGCCGACTTCACCTGGGGGCAATAAATAATTTATTTTTAATAATTTTCTTTTCTTCTTTTGCACCCCAAGGTTTACATTGATTCTTTCATGTGTTTACATAGGTGTTTACATAAGGTCCATCTCCCTTAAGAGGTACAAACAAGTACAATGAAAGTACAATAAAATATAATGAATAATATCTTCCGAAGTTGTACAAAATCCAACAATATCTCTGGGTGGATCTACAGCAATGTTCTGCGGGGACGCATCCCGCAAGGTCAGGGATGTGTTTCTCACATTTCCTGCGTCCCCGAGACAAGGGGACTCTGGGAGAAACGTTTCTTAGTTTTGCTCTTTGGGCGAACCTTGGTGAAACGCAGTGAGACACGTTTCGCTCTGCTACGAACCTCCTAGACGTCCCCCCACGAAACTCCGAACCTCCTAGACGTCCCCCCACAAAACTTCGAACCTTCTGGACATCCCCCCACAAAACTCTGAACCTGCTAGACGTCCCCCCACGAAACTCCAAACCTCCTAAACCTATTAGATTTTGATTTACATTGTATGATTACACAATGATGAATCTAGTACTTAAGAATTTGAATGGGATGAATTGTTGTTGTCGGGATTTATATTTTTCATATTTTTTATATTTTTATAATTTTTATGACCCTGATGTCCCTTCGTCCCCCCCCCCCCACAAATTTCCCTAAAATTTGGGGGTGGTCTCCACACGTCCAAAATGTGTCTTTCCCCACTCCCACGTCCCCTCGTCCTAAAAGCATAACCAAGATCACTAGAAGAAAGACAAAGCACAAAACAACAACACAGAGTTTACCCTGGGAAACCCAATTGGGAAAAACCCAGCAACTTTCGTATAGAGATGACAATCCCGAGATCAGAGTACAAATAAGAAAAGAGAAAATGTGAAAATGTCTTCCACAAGTAGAAACCCCAAATTTGCTTCCTTCTCCAGCTTATGCAAAGTTCTGCTCTCTCCCAAGTGATGCGCAATTGCTAAGTCAGTGAATGAGAATAATGAGGTGCACTAGCCTCTTATTTATACAAGTGCAAATATGAAAAATACCCTAACTGGGCCGACTTCACCTGGGGGCAATAAATAATTTATTTTTAATAATTTTCTTTTCTTCTTTTGCACCCCAAGGTTTACATTGATTCTTTCATGTGTTTACATAGGTGTTTACATAAGGTCCATCTCCCTTAAGAGGTACAAACAAGTACAATGAAAGTACAATAAAATATAATGAATAATATCTTTCGAAGTTGTACAAAATCCAACAATATCTCTGGGTGGATCTACAGCAATGTTCTGCGGGGACGCATCCCGCAAGGTCAGGGATGTGTTTCTCACATTTCCTGCGTCCCCGAGACAAGGGGACTCTGGGAGAAACGTTTCTTAGTTTTTCTCTTTGGACGAACCTTGGTGAAACGCAGGGAGACACGTTTCGCTCTGCTACGAACCTCCTAGACGTCCCCCCACGAAACTCCGAACCTCCTAGACATCCCCCCACAAAACTTCGAACCTTCTGGACATCCCCCCACAAAACTCTGAACCTGCTAGACGTCCCCCCACGAAACTCCAAACCTCCTAAACCTATTAGATTTTGATTTACATTGTATGATTACACAATGATGAATCTAGTACTTAAGAATTTGAATGGGATGAATTGTTATTGTCGGGATTTATATTTTTCATATTTTTTATATTTTTATAATTTTTATGACCCTGATGTCCCTTCATCCCCCCCCCCACAAATTTCCCTAAAATTTGGGGGTGGTCTCCACACGTCCAGAATGTGTCTTTCCCCACTCCCACGTCCCCTCGTCCTAAAACCTTGGGGGAACATTGATCTACAAGTGCTTTTGTCTCTTCTGGAATGTGTTCTTCTGGAGTAGAGTTATTTACCACTACATCTTCTACAGCCTCATGTTCCTCTGTGTCCTCATCTGTGTGAGACTCTCTCGATCTCTTTAGGGTTGTTTCTTCATCAAAGGTGACATCCCTATTGATCTTGATATCTTTGTCTGGGGATGTATATTCTGTAAACCTTTGAAGTTTGATTGTACCCTTCTTTTCTAAAAGTCCCATCTTCAGGAGTCTTTTCCTTCATTATCTGGTGAGGATATTTGATTTGAGCATAGTTGTCGTATTGGATACTTCTGGGTAAATCTTGATCACGGATCATTGCTTTCATAGCCTCTATAATGGACCTGACAGAAATTTCCATAAGGGTTAACCAGTACTAATTTAACAATTATACCATTCATCAAAATAACGATTTAATTTGAATAAATAACACTTATTTCACAAAACATTGAATATTTATCTTTGTTTTGTTTTGTTGACTCCCCCTTGATCCCTTCCTCCTAGCAGAGATCACCAAGGTTCTAGAACTTTGATCAAGTTCTGAATTCCTAGAACTTGCTAAAAAACTTCATCCTTGGTCCTCATGTCTTCTAGATGCACTAGATCAAAGATCACCTTGGATCTACCTTCATAGTTTGGAAGGATCCCTTGGCATTTTTGCTAAAAGTATATCATCTTCAAATTCAATCATGCTTCACCTGAATCTAGATAGTAGGAGGATTCTCCTACTCTTTAACTTCATGCTTGGAATTGTTTCCAACTTCCTTCTGAAGAATTTCTGTAACATGTCATGTGCTTAGAAGCCCCACTATCCATTAGCAAAACACCACTCCCTTGAGTGATAGTACTTAAAGAACAAATTCTTCATCTGAAGTCTCCTTTGAATTCTTGTGTGAAGTAGGCTCATCATCATCCACCATATGAGCATGATGCTTCTTTTTTCCCATTTTTGTTCTCTTGAGTGTGATTTCTTGCATAGTGTCCCAACTTGTTACAGTTGTAACACTTGATCTTGGACATATCATTTTTGTTCTCTGATACTGGTCTTCTATCAGTATTCTTCGTAACCTCTCTTCCTTTTCCTCTTCTTGCATGAGCTGCAAATGCTTGATTTTCTTTGTCATTTGTCTTCTACATCTTGGAGATCAACCTTGCCTCTTCTTGAGTGCAATCCGTCCATAGCTTATCAAACTTGTGTATCTTTTTCCCTGCACAGATACCTTGAACAAACACATCCCAAGAACAGGAAAAATCATTCAATGTTGTCAACACAAGCTCTTACTCTTCTAGAGTATCTCCAATAGCTGCTAATTGATCCTTGATCTGAGAAACCCTTGTAAAGTAGGACACTGTCTCTCACTTGTTCATCATCACATTCCTTAATTGATGTCTTAACAATAACTTTCTACTAGTATTCTTGCTTTCATATAATCTTGTCAAGGCCTCAAACATTTCCTTAGGAGTCTTCAATTCCGATACATGAGGGATCAAGTGGTCCTTGATTGAATCAGGTAGAATTCTTTTTGCTTTGACCATATTCTTCTTGTACTTTGCTTTAGCCTCCTCTTCTTCTGGTTCCAGGGTAACTTCTTTGACATAATCTAAGAGATCATTCTCTTCTACAATGACAGGTATCCTATGCTTCCAAGATCTAAATTTAACTGCTCCATCCAATCTATCCTCAACCCTTAGATTGGTTGTCATTTTGTCAAAGCTAAGATTTGACCTAGAAACCCTAGCCAAAGGTAGGTCAAAAATGAAGCTTGTCAAATGAAAACTCTGATCCCAAGGAAAAATGCACCTTCCTAGGGCGAGTTGGAGAGCACTTCTTTTCAATCAGTTATGTGGACAGAATAACTCAAAACTGGAAGCCCTAGATTCCCAGTTCCAACAGTAATTAGGTCAAAACTGAAATTTCTTGGATCTGAGATTTGTTTTCACAGATAGGTGCGCCCTCCTAGGGAAAATTCCAAAACCCTACTTTTTAGTCCAATCTATGGTTGGAAGTGTTTAGAATTGGAAGCCCTAGTTTCCAATTTACGGTTGTTACGGCCGTTGCAAATTTGCAATGGCTTCTTTCAACACTACTCTGATACCATGTTGATTTTTCTTCGCAATTAGATGTTTTTAACTTTTTATAACTTTTCTATCACATAAACATAAATTGCATGCATAAAAGTATCACTAAAAGAAACACATCCACAGTGGACACAATGTTTATCCTAGGAAAACCCTTTCACGTGGAAAACCCAGCAACTTCTTTAGATAATATTCTTCAACAAGATACAATGTCAAACCTATTGCACGACACTAGTTACAAAAACAAAATAATGATATATAAGAAAGATACAGAATGACCTCTGAATAGGTGCACCCTTCTGAGAACAAAGAGAGAGTGAGCGAGAGAGAGATAGTACGATAGCCCCAAAGATTATGCTTCTTGTGTTCCTCACTTGTCCTCCTAGAGATTCCACTTTCTCTGGGACTTCTTAAGAATATATTTCGATGCTACACAAACATCAACACCCTGGAGGGCTAAAACTTATTGCAATACATTGGTATATTTTCTGTTGGACTGCCTATATGATTGGGGTTGTTAAGGATTGATATATTGCCCTGCTACTGCCATTTTGTTTATATTTCATGACAGCCATAAGGCTGAAAATTCATAGGGTTAAGATCTAGAAAACCACTAGTTAAGAGGTAAAATTTCTGAACTCCAAATTGAACAAAATTTCCTCGAGATCACTTGCATGGAGGGCTTGTACTTCTTGAGGACACATGGGTTGAGGGAGTGGTCATGCAAGTGTGGTAGACCAGAAGGAGCAGATGGATTTAAAGGAGCAATGGAGCTTTGGAGGCTTGTGGAGGAGGAGCGATGGACACATCTCATGGAGTGCTCATGCCTTGGAGCCTTGCTTGTGGATGTTTTCACCATGGAGCTTGACATGTGTCACTTGGAGAGAGAACTCTCCACTTGTGAGCCTACTTGTGTAGAGATACGTTGCTTGTACAGGTTTAAGCCCAATTTATATTGTTGACCAGCCTTCCCTCTCATATAAATAGAGGAAGGAGAGAATCCTTTCACATATTCATACATTCATCATCTTGTGTTAGAGATGTGAGAAGTGTAACACACTAACCTCTCTCTCTCTATTTGTATTTTTCATCATATTATCTCATCTTGGAATGCTAGGGTTCTTGGAAAAGTTCAAGCATTTTCTAGCGTTAAGGTTTCATCCTAAAGGAGGCAAAGAAGCCAAGGTTTGAAATTAACCCTAGAGCATAAGAAAGCATTCTTCTTATTGCTCTTGTGAGAGAAGAAACTAGGGCTTCGGAAACTAGTGCTACTTGGTAAGCTTAATTGGGGAGGAGAAGAAAAGAAGTCTAGGACACTTGTGGGAGACAAGTGATGAAGGCCAAGGGGGATTTGTTGGTGTTGATGCTAGCTTGTTGTGTATCTTTGGTGGTGGATTAGATTTTTGTGTTTTTCCTTATATAAGGTTTGGAGAGCTAGAGTTTGTACCAGCTTTGCAAGAAAGTTGCGGTATGTACATGTACTTCATTTCTTCTATATAAATATATATGAAGTTTCCATCTGTCCAAAACTTGTTGAAATGCAGATTTGATTTTCAACTTGCATTGTCTTCTTGATTGGGTAAATTCCAGCACTTTTTGTTCATGCTGACTTGACATGACATAGGGTTGAAATTGTTCAGTGTTTTAACACATCACTGGAAGATAACAGAGCAGATTTTCTGCTGTAAAATCCACTGTGATAAAGTGAATTTCAGATCTGGAATATGCTTAGAAAAGTGTGCCCTAAGCACTGAAACTTGTTGGCATATGTTCCTATCTTTTCTCTTATGGTGGCTAGTATGTTGGATTGAAGCGAAGTGAAATATTGTCTGTTGTTTGCTGCTGTAAAATGATATTTCATATCAGCACCAAGGCTGAAAGTTAACAGGGATTAGATACAGGAAACCTCTAGTAAGAGAGGTGAAATTTCAGTTTTGCATTAATTGCCACAGAACCGAATTTCAACATGCAGCACCAACTTTGCAGTTCATCACTCTTGTGAAGGTCGCACAAATGTCCAAGTTAATAAAGGCTTGGATATTATTTATTGTTGCTCTATCCAATATAAATAAGACAAGTTTGTGAAAAAAAATTCCGAACATACTATTATTTTAACATAGTTTTGTAAGAGAGAG
Source organism: Larix kaempferi (assembly GCA_027924585.1). NCBI lineage: Eukaryota > Viridiplantae > Streptophyta > Pinopsida > Pinales > Pinaceae > Larix > Larix kaempferi. The sequence goes on from BSBM01000590.1 coordinate 2,726,349, forward strand.
AGAAAGAGAGATCATAATATTTTGAAATTCCTAAATTCCATATAAAACATTTATGATAAGTCTAAAAGTTCAACTCTCAAAAAAAATTCACATGGGTCACTATAACCCTGGACAGTATATTAACCAAGAAACAATTGTAAAGCATTACAAGAATGTGGATAAATACAAAGCAACAAAAAGAGCTTGATAAAGACATGTTCTAACGATTTTTGTGACCTTGGAAATGCCTTATATCTCTAAAAGTATTGTGTGAACTATAGCAAAGTCTCACTATTGTGTTCCCTTAGTCCAATGAAATCTCCTTTGTTGTATCCAAACCAGATTAACCCACTGACTCGGTTGACAACCTACATAATGAAAACCTCAATGTCCATTTGTCATAGTTAACACTTGAACGCGTGTTTTGATAAACCTGTAATAGATCTAAGTTGGTAGATATCTAAATCAATATTTCAGTTTAACTAAAGTGGAAACAGTAGTTACAGGTTTTCAATTTCAAATCCAACTAAGAGTTAGAGAGCCAGATCCTAGAGAAACTACCTTCAGAAGTTGTTTGTCAACCCTCATCAACAAATGTTCTTATACAGTGTTCGCACTTTGATAAGTTCCTACATTCCTTCTAAGATCAAAACTTATACTTCTAGTTCCATCTGTAAAAGCACTTTTAAATCATCGTCTAGTCTTATAATATCTTTGTTTGAGATAGTTATCAAGGGCTCAACTTGAGAAGAAAAACATGCCAAGCATCAAACATTCTTTGTGGCAATTCAAACAGGCAGAACTGGTGGATTAATGACTATGGTTATTGTAAATGGATAATAACATCATTCTACAAGCATGGGACAAACATTATTAATTCCACTCCCATGCTTGCCACTGGCTGTGAATACATAACCATCATTGAACCTTTAAAAAATTCGTATCTATAGATTATGTATGTTTGAGCATGGTTTTATGTTTCTGCTACCAGTTAAATGTGTTTTCAATATCCCTCCAAACTTTGTTCCATGGCAAACAACACTTAATTTCATACTCAATAGATACTCACAAACGTTGGTGACTCTGCATGCTCGACATACTTAGGACACGTGTATTTGACATAATCAGCAATATGGAAGCAACACAAAGAAAAAACATTTTTAATGCAACAAAAAGTACCCGCTAGTGCAACAAATATTGAAATGAGATACACAACATACTCGACAAGTACTCCCAAATGCTCACAACTAGTGTGAGCCACCCAATACTTGGTTAATACAAGTGTGGCAGGTAAGATAACCATGATTTGTATAAATGCTTAACAGTTGTGACAAAGTCCATGGGAGAAGACTTCACATAAGCACAAATGATGTCCAGGGAATGGCTGTGCTGACAGTACAACTGGAGCACATCAATCACATTGACATGACCTTTTGCATAGGCTTATAACTAAGTAGATAATTTTCATGTTGTCATCAGCAATCAGTTTGGTCTAGAAAATTGTTTTTCCTATTTAAGTCAGGTGCCTGACTCTCCTAATATCACCTTCATAGGTGGACACATCATTCCTGTCTAAAAACAATCTTTAATATGCCAACTTTGTATACATGTCCCAATGAAACAAACATGTTTTTATGGATATTGTGGTCTTCCTTGTGTGGTATCAACTTTATCATTTTAATGTGCCCATAGTGTTGCAAGAACATTTGTCATTTTCCGAATGTGATTACACCCAAAAATGAGAAATCACATTCAAAAATCATACTCTGGCAAGTTATTCACAATTTTCCAAATTAAAGAAACAAAAAGAAAAAGAAAAATTAAAACAAGCAAAAAAACAAATATATACATACATATATATATATATATAGAGAGAGAGAGAGAGAGAGAGAGATTTGTTGCACAAGTTCTTCTCTATTAAACACAATTTTAGCACTCATTTTGCTCACTCAAACTTGTCGATTGTGCTTCTGCAATGAGACCTTCATTCCAACATGTTGTTAGAGAGCAAAATTGGTGTTTATTCCATAGGGACAATTATTTGTGGATTGAGCAACAATTTCCATCCATTTTCTTGCATATCACAGTTATGTTCCTACTCTCTTTGTTTTGCAGATTGCTTGCAACAAGGATCGGATCTGTATTTTTAAATGTATGCATATTGTTTATGGGTTTACTGAAAAATATCTCTTCAATATTTTTTTCATTTTTAGCTTAGATTATCATTAACTTTTTCCGTCTGATTTATTTGAAAACGACCCACAAAATTTTTTTCCCTAGGTTGCATGTAGCTTCTGCCAACATGCTGAAGCAATTGGATGATTTTTGGGCACGTGGGAACCCTGTTAGAGGGAGTTGTAACAAAGTAAAATGAAATATTTGCTCAAAGGTTCTGTTAGGAGGGATTTCCCATCTAAAATACCACGTCATGAGAACCCCAATCAAAGATGTTGAGATGTAAAAGAGTCTCCCCAGAAATTCAGCAATAAGATTTTGCAACAATTGAAGAACTTAAGAAGAAGAAAAAAAGAAGGGAAAGAACCTTTCCGGCTTGAACTTGCAGCAAGTGGAGTAGCAAGGGAACCTACAATTACATCAGGGGTGAGCAACTGAGATGCAATTGATCGCTTCGCCTTCTACAAAACCTATATCATCTTTCTTTGTTCCAAGAACAGAATCTAAGGCGCAACCTTCAATCCATTCAGTTCTTAATAAAAAGGAAATAGCATAAGCACACAAGGTTGTGGGAAGGTGTTTCTTATGGAGTGACATACCCCTTCGCATCATCAAGAACAATCCATTCTCTCAGGAAATGTGGGAAGTTACAGTTCTTTTTAAACTTGGATATATGGATGTCCTGCTTATAATGAGTTGAGAGGTCCAGTCCTTCAAAATGAAGAAAACAATTACATGACCAGATTGAATGAGTTTAAAAAACCATGGGAATAACTGGCTTCACAGTTATGTCTGATGGTGGGACAAATGGGAAGGGGATGACCCTCTTAAATTTCTTAGTTAATTGTCCCAGGGGGGCAATTTTACTTAAGTTTATTGATGCATTTCCACATGTTAAAGACTTAAAGACGCCCTATCCCCCACGGGAGTGAGAGCTCCCCCGAGCTGTGCGCATGTTTGAGCGAAAGACTACGTTCTTGTTCGCCTTCATGGCCCCAAGAGGGGGCCGCGAGGTCATCCCTCCTCCACCCTCTAAGATCACGGCCTTCAGGAAGCTGATAGCAGCCAGCAATAAACGCCCGGCGTATGAATCCCAGCAGAAATTTGTCAAGAAACTGAATAGTATACCTATGGTTTCCCTCCCTGAAGAGGAATCCTGCCGGTCTACGTTGAATCTAGCTGAACGGGGGCTCATCGGACAGTTTACAGGCCTATGGCCCTCCCCCAAAGCTGTGGAAGCATGGGTGCAGAGGAACTGGCGTCCTTTAACCACGGAAGGCATTCGAAGTCATCTTGTAGGTAAGGGATTTTTTGTGTTCGTTTTTTATATAGTTGAAGATAGAAACCTCATTTTCAGGAATGGCCTATATTTTATGGGTCCTCAGGGCCTGTATTTAAATAAATGGACTCCTGATTTTGATCCGACTCAAGATGTGCCATCGGCAGTCCCTGTATGGGTGCGCCTTCCACATTTGCCTTTGCATTGCTGGAACCCGAAGTCACTAGAAGCCATCGGCAACACCCTTGGAAACTATATTGACTGAGCAGAGAGAAAAGATCAGTACTCCTGTGCAAGAATATGCGTCGAGGTAGATTTGGAAGTAGGGCTACTGGAAGCCATAAAAATTATGGTGGCAGATTGGTCACACATCCAAGAATTGGACTATGAACAGCTTCCATTCAAATGCAAACATTGTCGTGGCTACGGTCACTTTGCAAGGCATTGCAAAGAGAAGGTTGAGGAAGATGAAGAGAAATTGAAAGGAGAACAATGGACTCAGGTTTCGAAAGCAGCTCCATCAAAACAAAACAGCAGAGCTAAAGGGAAAGGGGCGCCAATGGGAATTAGAACTTCCACTTCAAAACAGGTCCATGGAGAAGGGAGTTCAGCCCTTTCAATAGCAGATGCATCCATAAATCCTTTCGAATCCCTCAGCAAACCTGCTTCAGAATTATCAATTGAGGAGGTAGAGCAGCAGAAACAAACACCCATGGCGGTGATAGATAAGGCAGAGACAGCCCAGCCCGGTTCTCCTTTAGGAACCTCTTCCTCCCCTTCCTATGCTGAAATGACAAGAAAGAAGCCTCCTGAAAACTCTGGCTCCTTGGAGGATGAGACCTTCGAGAGGCCCTCGAAGAAAGCAAAGAGGAAATCACATAAGGAAGCTAGAGAAGAAGAAGCGTAAAGGCAAAAAACGCAAGGAAGCCAATCCACTATTGAAATGTCCATTGGGAGAAATACCAGAAATAGGCCTCCTAAGGGAGGCGCTACCCACCCCACCCCCAATAAATAATGCGTGTAGTCTCTTGGAATTGCAGAGGCTTGGGGAATCCATTGAAAGCCAACGCAGTTAAAGATCTTATGAAAATTGAATCTCTCGAGATCCTCATGCTCCAAGAGACAAAAATTGCAAGGGACACCCTTCTTGAAATCAGCGAATTAAAATGGAAGAAAAATGCAGGGAAGGCCATTAGTGCAAGAGGCTCCTCAGGTGGTCTTCCAACTTTGTGGTCGGAGGATATGTTTCAGTTAGAAAGCTCCTTTGAGACTCAACATTGGATTTTCACAAAGCTTCGACACTCCCCAAGTAATTTAACCTTCTCTCTTTTCAATCTCTATGTTCCAGTCCTCTTTTCCAAAAAGAAAGATTGTTGGCATTCTCTTTCTGAATTTTTAGATTTAAATACCCCAACGAATATCATTTTAGCTGGAGACCTTAACATAGTGCTTGATCAAAACGAAAAGAGAGGAGGTAATAGCAGCAAGGACCAAATGCTTCCCTTTGTGGAGGAACTAATTCAACAATGGGATCTCCTAGATTTTAAGCCTTCGAAAGGATTGTATACATGGACAAATAATAGAGCAAGTGCTGATCACATCTCAGCACGCCTTGATAGGTTTCTTGTCCAGAGTTCTCGCCTGATGGAAAAGAGATTAATCTCCTCCAAAATCCTCCCAAAGCTTATTTCAGATCATAATCCTATTCTCCTAATTTTGGAAGCAGAAGAAAACTTGGGTCCATTACCATTTCGTTATAGCCCTCTTTGGATAGAAAAAGATGGGTTCATGGAAATTGTGCAAACGGCCTGGTCCACTCTAGCCATAAGGTCACCTAGCTATGTGTGGGAGCAGAAACTAAAGACAACAAAGTATGCTCTGAAAGACTGGATCAAAAATCCTCATAATACCCCCTCTAGTCATAGAAGAGAGACTGTCCAGCTGCTTGCAGATTTGCAAATGGAAATGGAAAGTAGAGTAATTACCATCTCAGAAATAGAAAAGGAACATGATGCCCAATTCAAATCCTTTTGTTCCTTTCGACAAGAAGAAGAGTATTGGAGGCTTAAGTCTCGTAGTTTGTGGCTTAAAGCTGGCGATCGAAACTCCTCATTCTTCCATCGGCAATACAGAGCAAGCCTTTCTCGAAATCATATTTCAAAAATTATATCTCCAGATGGGATGGTTTACAAAGGTCATGATCAGCTTAAAGTAGCAGCAGAAAACCATTTCCAAAATCTTTATAAAGAAGATGGCAATGGCTGTGAGGAGGCCACTTATGACTTCCTCTCACACATCCCTTCTCTTGTCAGCAGGAAAGACAACTCAACTCTCATGAAGCCATTTTCTGAAGAAGAAATATGCAAAGTTATCTGGTCTATGGAGCCTGACAAAGCTCCAGGACCGGATGGTTTTTCAATTCATTTTTATAGAACATGTTGGGAAATAATTAAGACTGATTTGCTGAGAATGATTAAATCTTTCCAACAAAAAGCTAAAGTGGGAGGTAGTAATAACTCCACTTTCTTAGCTTTAATACCCAAAGAAGTGAGCCCGTAATCCTTCGACAGATTCAGGCCAATTTCTCTGTGTAATGCCTCGTATAAAATTCTTGCCAAGCTAATGGCAAACAGAATTAAACCGCTTCTAGAGAAACTCATCTCTCCGATGCAAGGTGGATTTGTCGAAGGAAGACATATCCTGGATAGCGTTATTCAGGTTCAAGAAGCCATGCACTCCAGTTATCAGCGGAAGGAGCAAGGGATGCTCATAAAGCTCGATATGACAAATGCATTCGACTGGGTAAAACTCTCTTTCCTTTACAGAGTTGTTCTTTCCTTTGGTTTTAGCACTGATTTTTTGTCAATTTGATAAAAGCTTGTACCAAAAAGCCATGGATAGCTCCGTTAGTAAATGGAAGACCTGCTAATTATTTTCAAGCTACGAGGGGAATAAGGCAAGGCTGCCCTCTCTCCCCCTTCCTGTACATTTTGATGGCAGATTCATTAAGTCGAAAGTTGAATGACACAAAGAGAGCAGGGACAGCTCCAGGTATTAGGGTGATGAAGGGCCTCGATCCATTAAATCATGCATTATTCGCTAATGACTCTCTACTGCTGGGTGGAGCCTCCATAAAGATAGCTAAGGTCTTCAATGAAATCCTTCACAGTTTCTGCAATATTTCTGGTGCCCTCATCAACAAAAGGAAAAGTGCAGTGTATGGGTGGAACGTAGATCAACAACTTATTCTGAGAATTGCTCAATTTCTGGGATTCTCGGGATACGCCTCTTGGGAAAAAATTAATTATCTCGGGTTGCCCTTAACCCTGGGATCCAACAAATCCGCATTGTGGAATGAAGTTTTATGCAAATTCAAGAGAAAAATTGCAGCTTGGGGAGGACATTGGCTCACTAATGTTGGGAAACTTATTTTTATAAAATCAGTACTCTCATCCTTACCAATCTATCAAGCTTCCTTCCTTTTGGCACCTAAGGTGTTCACGGAACAGGTCTCAAAATTGATCCAAGATTTTCTATGGCGAGGAGGAAAAGGCAATCAAAAGAAATTTCACCTTGTCAATTGGGATACTGTCAAACGCCCATTTTCTGAAGGAGGTTTACAGATCCGAGATCCTGATCTAGCTAATATAGCTTTGGGTAGCAAAATTCTGTGGAATCTTTATTCAAATGGTAGACATCCTGTAAGTCAAATTCTAAGGCAAAAATATCTCAACAGAGCCCCCTTAAGAAATCTTCAGGCAGGAAACACCCCAAAAGGAACGTTGATGTGGAATCTCTGTCGACGTGGCTTGGATTTCTTCCAAAAACATTTGTACAGAGTTCCTGGAAACGGGAATAATACCCTGCTGTGGCAAGACAGTATCATGGGACATCCTCCCATCGCAAATTCTGAAGAGTTAAATGGCATTCGGGATTGGCTTTCACTCCAAGCAATCCACAAGCTGGTTGATATCTCCGTTTGGGATGATTCAGGGAACTGGAAATCGTGGGCTTTTCCTAGAATTCTGGAGCACCTTCACGCACAACACAATCTCCTTTTATCAACTCTGACGGATTCGACTCCTGTACATTTGCAAGCTTCGGATAAATGGGGATGGGGGAAGACCGAGATATATACTGCAGTGCAGGGATACTCAACTCTTCAACCTCAGCATGTTTCGATCCACCCAGCGTCCTTCTGGAAGCAAGTATGGGATCCTCTTGGTCTTCCCAAAGTAATTTTTTTCTTTTGGGTCTTAATGCATAAGAAAGTTTTGACCGGAGAAAACCTGTTTAAAAAAGGCATTATTGGTCCACATCGATGCGCATTGTGCAGTAATGATTTTGAAACACTGGAACACTTGTTTGTGAATTGTCCATTCGCCCAACAAGTTTGGAAAATCTCCCTCCACGGTCTCAATGCCCCATCTCCAACTCAGATCACAGTTGTTGCTTTATTATCTGCCTGGAAGATGCGCTATCCCCTTGTGATCCCAGTCAAGTCTCTTTGGAATCGAATTTGGCAGGCTATCCCCAAATATGTGTGCTGGAAATTATGGTTGGCCGGAAATGATAAGATCTTTAACAACTCTTCAAGCTCCCCTTCGATGGTGGTTGCCAAAGCTAAAGCTTCCCTTCTAGAAACAGTGGCCCAGCTAAACTATAAGAAAGAAAGTTCTCTACATCCAGAAGAAAAGAAGTGGTTGGGAACTTTTATTTTCGGGGATAGAAATAAAATTACTGTACGTCCCTTCATCTCTCCAGGATGGCGATTACGAGATCCAGATACAATTTTTCAAGCTTGGTAGAGGAAGCAGTGCAAAGTATCTATTTTCTTTGACGGAGCTTCCAAAGGAAACCCAGCGATTGCTGGAGCAGGCGAAGTAATATACTCCTCAGAGGGATCTAGAAAGGATAGTTTCAGCTGGGGTCTTGGTCAGAGAACTAATAATCAGGCAAAAATCCTTGGGCTGCTAAAATCCTGCCAGATAGCCCGTGAAAATGGCATGCGAGAAATTCAAGTTTTTGGAGACTCTGAGATTTTGATTAAAATTTTTAACACGGGGGATCATTTTAACAATCCAACGCTCAATAAGACTCTGCAAAGGTTGCGATATATGTTGCAAGACTTCGCCTCCTCTCATTTTTTCCACATTCTTCATGGTTCAAACACGGAAGCAGACCTCAAAGCAAACTTGGGTTGTCTCCTGCCTCAAGGAGTTTTCAGCAAAAATGATGAGGCTCCCTCAACGGCCCCTATACCCTGAAATTAGCTCTATTTGGAATTGAAATTTGTATTCCGTTCAAGCTGGTTTTTGAATCTATGTAATCTTGGTTGCTTTGGCTTCGGCCCAACCGGTTTCTAATCAATACAAATAACCGTTTCAGTTAAAAAAAAAACTTAAAGACGCCACATTGTTATGTAACTTGTTGGATGAGTTCAACTGGGAAGTAGATGAGGAGCATGTTGTGCAAGTCATCACAGGTAATGTTGCTGATTATGTTGGTGTTATGTGGCAACTAGAAAATTGTTAATGGATAAACACTCACATTGTTTTAGACTCCATTGTTGCACATTGCATTGACTTGATCATGGAGGATATTGACAAAGTTTGTTTTTTCAAGGAGGTGATCAATGAGTCTAAGGGCATCAACAAATTCTTATATAAGCATGCATTGATACTTAGCCTCGTGAGGACATTCACAGAAAACAAAGAGTTGGTGCCTCTTGCTATCACTCAGCTTGCTACCAGCTTCATTTCTTTTCAACCCATCCTCAAATCAATTGGAGTTAAAGATGGTTATTTCTAATGACTGATATGCTAATGCAGTCAGCAAGAAACAAAATAGGCAAGCTATTGCCAAACTTGTTTATCAAGATTCGTTTTTTACCGGAATATATGAGGTTTGTGCGGTGAGCAAACCTTTGTCAAAGGATCTTTGACAGGTAGATGATGAGAAGCCTGCAAGGGGCTGCCTATATGAGGCCATGGATAGGGCTAGAAAAAAAGCTATCCAATCATATTAAAGGAGAAAGGGTGAACAAGGAGAGCTCAGGTACGTAATCATCTGGTATTTGAATGATCATAGATGGAACAATATGTCCATCATCCAATGCATACAGCTGGGGCCTACCTCAACCCCTCTATTGCTTACTTTTGTGATTTTCATTTTAATGGTAAAATTATGCAAGTATTCTTTGGTTGTGCTCAGAAGATGTTGCCAGATCTAATGGAATGTAGCACCATATAAAATGAGATCAAATTTTATAGAAAATCTGTCAGATTATTATCTTTTGATTGGCAGTTTAGGGAAGGAAAAGTGTCACTGAATTACAAATTTCAATGCATTTTTATTTGTACTATTTGTTTTCTCTTTTTCCTATTTGGTAGTTGAGCGAAATGTAATTTTATTTGTTTTGTTTTCCTTATCTTTTTTAATAATAATAATAATCTATTTTTAAGGTCACAGCCAAGCTAGACACCAATTTGGTGTATGAGACCCCCTTGTTTGTGGGACAAAGGACCCCCCTCCACACAGTGATTTGACTGCTAAAGTCTACAGAGCCGGGAGGTGTACATAACCTACCACCTCTGGATTTGAACCTATAACCTCCTAGGAGGAAACACATGTTCTCAATCATTAGGCTGACTCAAGCTGTGAGAATGTGTGTGGAATAACTATGGTGTAAAGACACCATGTCTTCAAAAATTTGCAATTTGGGTGCTCAGCGCAACTTGTAGTGCTTCAAGTTGTAAGTGCAGTTGGAGTATATTTGAAAAAATATACTAAAAGAAGCACAATAGATTTAAATATCAACACCTAGACAATATGGTGTTTGTCTACTATAATCTTCAGCTGCAGATGAGGTGGTTGGAGAAACCACCCCATGTTCAGTCCCCTTGCTTCGATGAGATTGACCCCACTTTTGAGTGGCTAGTGGAGACTGAAAAGGCTGTTACGCAGGATTCTCTTGGGTGGTTATATGGGGAAAATGACCAAGAGTAAAAGGCACTAGAGCATGTACCAAACCAATCATTGCAAGAAGAGCAGAATCATGCACCGGTCTCAGAACTCACCGTACATAGTAGACATTTATATTTGATGTAATTTTGTTTGGACTCTTCAATTTTGACTCGGCAGCTACCAACAATTAATGCACGAAGCTCATTGTACAACAGTGGACATCTTTTCATTGTGTGGCAATGTGATTATCTAATGTTGTTTTAAGTTTATATTTTAATTTAATTGAAAAGAAATGAGATTTTATAAAATAAACCTATTTGCCGCCTTTTGACCAAGCCAGCCAATTTTTACCCCCGCCATTCATTTTTTTACCTTGGCTGAGTTATCCCCGATTATAAGTTTTGCAACATTGATCCACACTAGTTAAGGAACTGCCATTTCATGAAGCTGACTAGGTGAACATGCCATAGTCAACATTTACCCTACGAAATATTTTTAGAAAACATAATTATCTATCTCGTGAGCATATAACAAGAAAGAATTTTCATAAGAAGTTAGCAGTTCGAGTTAGTTATTATGTTTTACGGAACTGGTAAAAGTTAAAACCAAGTAATTAGTTAAAAAACAGACCATGGGCCGAAGATTTGGAGGTAGCACCCATTGCAAGTAATTATGAGCCTCACAAAGCCCAGCTGCTCTCATCGTGTACCTGCAAAATATAGGTGATCTCATTAACCTGTAAAACTTGAACACGACTTGCACGTGCAGAATTAACACTGAAAAAAAGAAAATATCTGAAATTATTTTCATAATCTTTCTAAATAACATAAAAAATGCATAAGCTTCAATTGGTTTTCTTCCAAAACCCTAGTCCGTAAAGCACAAATTGAAAAGACTAGCCATTTTGATAATTGGATAAAATTTCTAATAATTTATCTACCCTACGTACTCTACAACACAAGCAGCAAACTATTATCTAAACACAGAAATTGAGAAATCACTGAAAAATTGTAAGTATGTGAATTATTTGATGTAAAATAACCTCCTGAGCCATTGACACCCCTATTTCTTGCACCACAACCATTCAATTCTGCAAGGGATTGAACACGTGATCTACAGTTTTTTCTTGCCAATTTCATTTATTTTCTTCCATTTGCTTTTAATGTTTGACATACTTTCTAGGTTTTGATCTAAGGGACTCACTATATTGTGCATTGAGTGCATTAGAAACGTGACGAGGAATTTGCTTCTACGATTTTAGGGTTTGATTTTGATGAAGAATAAAGCGTGGAATGCAGAGATTGTTTTAAGGAATTTATACTTCCATCGTAAAAGCTTCTGTGCAACTGGAACCCTATATTGTTTGTTAAAATCCTGTCGCTCATTTTGCAGAAATGTTTTTCAAATTTGCATTACAATGTACAGCGTAAAGGAAAAAATTGCATGAATTTAACTCTGTAAATGGAGAATACCATAAGAAAAATTGCAAGTTGCAGCATGTGAGCTTGCTTCCTCACAATTGTCACGCATCATCGTGTAAGCTGTGGCGTGCCTTCGGACTTCTTTCTATTTCCAGTAATGCTCTTATGTTCTACGGATTTGGCTATTCTACTCGAGCTATATTCTACTTCAGCACGGCAATTATGTATATTATATTTTGGTTTTATTTTAAATGTTTACTTTGAAGTCCACTATTTATTTATTTGTTTTTTAATGTGCCCTTCCCCTTGATTTACACAGTTAATTAATGGGTTTCTATTTTGGGATTTTAGTGGGCTCCTATTTTTGGATTCTCATATTCACATCACCGACGACTCAATTAATGGTTTTTTACTTTTCAATTCCACTATTCACATTTAAAATATAAAATATAAAATGGTTTAAAAATTGTTACGAGGAGTTGTTTTTATTAACTTTATTTAACCTATGAGAAGCGTACGGCTATTTAGATTATGCATGATGAGAGGTGGCATTATCTGCAATCGCCATGTAATCTTATTATTATTATATATGATGATATGATAAGTATTTATCAATATTTTATATGTAATTATAAATATTTATTGTTTTTAAATGTGATTTTTACCAATATTTTATATATGATTGTGTTTCAAAAATGTGATTTTTATTCAAATATGGTTTTTTTTTAATTCACAAATGTCTATTTTATTAGGATTGTAATAGTGGTGGTGGTTATTAATCTCCATTATACTAATTTTGATTTACCAAACCTTAAAAATGTAAAAAAACACTTGATTTTATTTTAGAGAAGTAATATTATATCATCATAATTATGATGAGTTAAAATATTAGGAAAATCAATATTGTAGTAAATATTTTGAATTTGTCCTTCAATGTAATTATATGTAAGATATTCTATAATAAAAGAATTCATCTTCAACTCTCTTAGTATCACAAAAATGACAAATTATTTCATCCAGTGACATTTTAGAAATTGTTGTGCACCCTATTTCACTATGAATCTCATGGGAGTTTATTCTTATTTAAGCAATATTGATTTTATTTTGTATGATAGTTAAGACAAAAAGATGTTTTTGATCTTCTAGATTATACTTGATCACCTCTCTATGATATCTTAAATTTCTTTTATCCACTAATTCTTTATCGCATCACAACTTCTCCTTAAATTTAGATGTAATAGTACTTTTAATATTATCAATATTATATAGAGTGACCTCTTCCTCGACTCCCCAATGACTTAGCTAAGACCTGACATCTTTATGTCAACCTTACTTAAGCCACGGGTTGTTTTGACTGGAGTATGAAGCAATTTTAGGAAGCCTCTTGTATCTCATTTGTGTACAGTAGGTACCTTATCATAGCATTCTCTCAGTGGGGCATAGACTTGCTTTTATGAGGACGATGTGATATGGTGTATTTTCTTTAATTATGAGATTATATGCTATAAAATGATTTTGGATTTGCTATATCCTTCTCCGCAATTCTCTAGAGATGTTGCAACCGTAAACTTCGCTTCCATATAAGATAACAGGATTGATGAGAGTCTCAAAGAATAATTTATTCTTAGCCCAAAGCCAAAGGTTTATTGATTTACAATTGTTTTCAAGTCCATATTAAGCTTTCCACCCTCCATTGATCCTCTTCTCAATGTTATAGCTCCAGTTAAACTTATGATGAATTTATATTCCAAGATATTTGTATGAAGTCACTTCCTCCAAGTTGTTGTTGTCATACATGACATTGGCATAAGTGGTCTTTTGGGATTTGATTATCATAACCTATGTTTTGCCAGTGTTAATAGTCACGCTCGTACTATAGCAAAAATCCTTGATAATTTTTAGTTGTTTGTCAAGATCATAGGGACTCCTCGCCATAAGAACAATATCATCAACGTTAAAACAAAAGGATGATGACTATACCATCCAAATTCATCCAGGCACAACCTGCGCCTTCCAAACAACCCTCAAGCTTGTCAATGTATATACCAAAAAGGGGCAAGGTATAGGAGGCAACCTTGCTTGACTCCTATATTACAATTAATTTCTTTTTACCAACCCTCATAGTTCCTAAACTTGGAAATGACCTTCTTGTACAACCTTATCGCAGTAACTCTCGACTCGAAAGGGACTTTAGCTCTTATAATCTACTCCAAAGTTTAGTTATGGGAACTATGTCAAATTCTTTTCTAAAGTCCACAAAGCAACATATAAGATTGATTTTATTATTACGACACTCGTCAACAATGGTCTTAAGCATAACAAGGTGGTCCATAGTTAAATGATAGCTCCTAAAACATCGTTGGCCTTTAACTCTTTTCCCATGAATTTATACTTATATGCTAGTCTTCTTTTCCAAAATAATTCCATGTAGCTTGGTTAAAAGAGGGATAATCACAATGGTTCTATAATTAGATCAATTGTTTTTATCTCCACTTTTAAAAATATGAACAATGAGACTTTTTGTCCAGGATTTGGGGAAACCTTGCTTCATTGCTAAATTAAAGAGCTTGTGGATGTGAGGGATGAGGGTAGGCCCACCAATTTTTAGGATTTTTTGTTTGGTATCCTTAAATGTCATTAACTTTCCCTTTTGTGTTCCACTTAAGCCCAAACTCTATTCCTTCTAAAGAGAACCTTTTCCTCTTTAGAAAAGGGTTTGAATGTCATCCATGACATCGGGGGATTCATAAAGCTTTTTAAGGTAGGAATTACGGTCCCTCAAGGGAATCATATTGTTTTATTTAGTTTTACAATTAGAATTTGCCTCCAAAATTTCTTAGGATCTATCTTACAGAAGTGCAGAGGCTTATTTTGCTTTCTATTTATATAGTACATTGTTTCACTTTAATTAGGGATTTGTACCTATCTATTTTGTCAATTTTTAAGGATTCAGTAGAAGCATACCTAACGATTTTTCTAGCATGCTTTCACTCTTTATCATACTAAGGGTTGGTCGTTATCTATGTGACACCACGACAGAGAACTTTTTAATGGAATTAGAGAGGGTTGTGGTAAAATTATGATAAAGATCTTCAATATTGTCTTTATTTAGTAGCATATTTAATTTATTATTTAAATCCCTTAACAACAAATCATTTTTTTTATAAAAGATTAAGTGCTTTTGGTTATTATATTCTTTGTTATCGGGCTTACATGTTTGTCAAAGATTAGAGTTAGGG
Source organism: Larix kaempferi (assembly GCA_027924585.1). NCBI lineage: Eukaryota > Viridiplantae > Streptophyta > Pinopsida > Pinales > Pinaceae > Larix > Larix kaempferi. The sequence goes on from BSBM01000590.1 coordinate 2,741,408, forward strand.
TTAAAGGTTTGTGATCAAAGTCATGATCATTGTTATTTAAGATGTCAAAATTTACTATTTGGTTGTATAAAGGGATACTTGATATCGTGTAATTTATGACACTACTACCAAGCCCATGGATACGAGTCATTTGATTGGATTCTGCCGTTTCACAAGACCATTGCAAATTATTAGATCTTGAGAACTGCAAAACTTGATTAAATCAATACCAAACATATTCTCAACCAAGTCTTTCATGTTTCTTTTGTATCTGCTAACTGACATAAGGTTCTAATCTGCCCATGGAGGATTAGGGTTGGAATCGTTGCCTAAGATAATAGTTGTGCTAGTTGTTTCTCTAGCATTAAAGTCTCCTAGAAAGAGGATATTGCCTTCATTTCTTAGGTTGTAAATATCATGTTCTAACATTGTAAGGATAATTTTTATCTAGATTATACTTCTTATAATCTAGTCGTTGTAAGGATAATTTTAAGGACAAGCCATGGGTACGAGTCATATGGTTGGATTCTAGCACTTCATAAGACCATTGCAAATTATTAGATCTTGAGAACTACAAAGCTTGATTAAATCAGTACCAAACTTATTCTCAACCAAATCTTTTGAGTTTTGTATCTGCTAGTTGACACAAGGTCCTCATCTACCCATAGAGGATTAGGGTTGGAATCATTGCTTAAGATAATAGCTTGGTTAGTTGTTGCTCTAGCATTAAAGTCTCCTAGAAAGAGGATATTGCCTTCATTTCTTATGTTGTAAATATCATGTTTTAAGTCACTGTAAGGACATTTTTTATCTAGATTATACTTCTTATAAAAGGTAGAATTAATAGGTGTAAAATAACATATGGCTATAAAAATCTTATTTAAATTGATATCCAAAATCTCCTTCCACAAGTGTTGATTGAAATGATCTTTCTTGTGAAACCTAATATGAGGGAAAATGTTCTTCTTTATGTAACAAGTTGTGTCTCTTATTCATCTACGGTAGGGTCTATTATTCCATAGCGACCAAAATACAAATTCTTATATGTCAAGGACCTTCGATTCTTCATGCTACCAAGTTTCAACAAGCAATATAATATCAAGTTCACTCTAGATCCAACTTAGCATGGAACCTTTGCTCCATGGGAAGCCACAACAATTACAAGAGAGGATCGAAAGTGTCCCAAATTCCTAAGTGTTGTTGCATGATTTGGGTTATGTTTTGTCCACTTGGAGGATAGTCTATGCCCTAGTTTGAGGAGTCATCCCACTTGGATCAATTCCCATTTAGAGTTTTTGCTTGCTTACCCATGGATTAAGGAGATCAATACCATCTGTTCATGTGATAAGGTAGTTTGCAAATTTATTTATGTGGAGATCAACTCTTTGAGGGAGGGGGGGTTGGGGTATTTCCCAGTATTACTTCGAGGGTCTATTGCACCTAATTTTATGCATGCTTTATCGAGTATGTTTTAAGTTTTTTCCCATTCCTATCCTCATTTTAGGACCATATCTCTATTATGGACATATTCTTATTGGGCACTAGCTTTGAGAACCTTTGGAGGCTAGATGATGGTCTTTTCTTGCTATTGGTTCTTTATTTCCTGGAGGTTCCCTCTTTCCTTGTGCCTTTCCTATCTTGGAGGTTATCGTATCGAAATGAATACCTTTTACATGTCATGTGATCCTTATTTCATGGATCTCACTCTCAACATCAAATACTACAATGAACTTGTTGAGACTACAGTGAAATTAATTAGTGTAGTCCAAATCAGTTGTTAGTCTGGCATTATCAATTCTAACTCAACTTGGCTAAAAAATGAGTTGACTTGGTTTCTAAATCTGCTGGACAAAGTTGAGTCAGACCTAAAATCCCATCTTGTATGTCATATACTTGAGGCAACCAGTAGGGCCCAAGCAAAGAAACCTTGAAAATTTTAAAAAAGTAAAAATAATCCTACCTAAAACTGGAAAAGCATCTTCGCTGGAATGCACCATCTCAAAGGCAAAAACATTAAGAAAATGTTTGGGAAGGAAATCATTTAACTAACAGGCCAACCCCTGGTCATAGTGTATGTCTTGATCTGAATATCTCAATACCTGACTTAAGGACAGAGGCAGAGATTATTATCCAACTCCAAATATACATGAATGACTAGACTTTTTATACCACTTGATAAGGATATGAGAGATCTTTACCGATGTAGCATAAGAGAGCAAGGGTTCAGAGAAAGGTTTCAGATATGAAGATAAAAGTTGTTTTTTCCATTGATGTCCAAGATTCTTGATACAAACACAAATCCTTTATACCCATATGGGACTTGGGGTCTCCTTTATACAAAAACTTATTCATTTTGGGCCATTCTATAACAAGAAAATCATAACCTAACCCTAACTACTATGTGTGGTCATCTTTTAACTGCCCTGTGATATGAAAATAATAAAGTTGACCTACCCTTATCCATTAATGGTCAATGAGCAAATGATCTATGGATATACGCACCAAAAGGAATTCTGGGCACGAAGAAAGGAACAATAACAATCCTCTAGCAGTATATCAGCAGTTCTAAGCATTAAAAGAGACCTAATCAACAGTTTTGGGCAGTTTGAGTCATCATCTACATCCTCAACGTGGGGATTATGGTTTTCAACTACTTGGCTGGAACTGTCTACATAAAATATTCAAATTTAAAAAAATTATATATATCTATATATATTCATGTACATCCATGTGAATCCAAACCATTATACACAAATTTTCACATATATATAACGAGTAATACCATAGCATTGGAAAATCCTACCAAAGCAATTTAAAACCAAATTGGAATTACTAAAAGCAAGGCAAGGATGGTTAAGTTCGACCCTCTTATCTAACTGAGTATATGAGGTGGATTTCTCTTTGGTTAACTTATGTGATTTTGTGCCGTTTCGAAAGAGTCCTCTCATAATTCATGACTCTCAAAGGAATGCAATGAAAATGCACAAGTGGCAGCAGTTGTAAGCTGTGTCATGAAGCAGGTGGATAAACCAGCAGTATAATTTTGTAAAATGGTTAAATCAACGTTCAAAAGCAGAGGAATTTTGGCCATTTTGCATCATTAAACAACAAGTAGAGAAAGAGTCCCAGTGATGTCAGCTCACTTTACAGGTGGCAATTTATGAGTGATCAAAAGTTGGAAAAAAATAAGATTTGACCTACTGATTGAATGTTAGGATAAATGTGGAGACAAGGTGTTGGTTGACAATTGAAAAAGCTGCAAGGAAGGTTACGTATTGCTTATAATGACCAGCAATTTCCATTATTGTTGTAACCTAAGTCAAAACAGAGGAGGCCTTTTATGGCAAGCTGTGACTTTGAAAAAAAGGAAAACTTGAGGTAAGGAAAGAAACCAGTTCACCTTGTGGCAGAGAGGAAGATCATATGCTAGCATTCAACAAACCAAATCATCCAACACTAGCGTATGACTGTCTCCGACTTGGGAAGCAATGATATAGATCATTTTATGGTTTCAAACTTTCAAGTGACACATATTAAGCACATGAACACTAGTTTAAACTTCTAACCAGTGCAAGGATGCATAACATTATACTTTGTTGGCTACAAACTAGACTAAGATTATTGACCCATTCAGCCGAGGAGTACTAACTAGCAACTTTATGTCACCATCTCTCCACAATAGTCCTTTATTATTGTCTCTTCAGAGCATTTTTCTTGTCATTGCATGTACGCTATATGTTGTTTTCTCTTGTGTACCCCGCCTATTATTGACCTTGGCCAATCATCATTTTAAACATTTGTTTCCTGCTAGATTCTCAACAACCTATTGAGAGGATGTCAAGAGCTCAACTTTTTGTTAGTGGCTAGGGTTTTACCCTAGCTGCTGCCATCCTCCAGGAATCGTAGCATACATTCCATTGTTTTCCAAATCTGAATGTATGGATCATCAAAGGAATATGTCACAGCTCTTTCTATGATGTTGGGCTTCCCCATTATTATTGTTCAGAGTCTCGGACTCTGCCTCAACTCAGTCAACTAGTATGAACTTTGTCTTCAGTTCTGTGCAAATTTGCTCCAAACTTCTCACGCAAATCTACTCCTAATGATGATGACATAATTGCCATAATTGCATTCTCAAATCATTGCCACAAGAGGTGGTTACTATACTCAACAAACTCTGATCAACAAGAGGGTACTTCAGAGTACTCAGCCTGATCTCACGCTGTTCTAAGTTACTGTACAAACTCAGCCTCAGGCCTGTCAAAGTATGCTCAACAATAGTGCTTTTAAGCTGCCCTCAAATCTGCATCGATACTGGAATGGACAAAGTCTGATTTAACCAATCATTGAGTTGCTTTAATGCGCAGCTTAACTGCCCAATAAAACTTATTCAAACAATTTCTTGAACGCCATTCTAAAAGTTAAAACATGTTGAGAGATTTACATAGGCTTATGAGAAATTTCATATGTCAGAGAATTTCTTATAGTAGTACTGGCGTGAAGCAACTCTTAATGTGTCTGTAAATTTAATCTAATAAATTCTATTAGGTTATATTTTCATAACAACCCATTAATTAAACTTGTGAGGGATTCCAAATAACAATGCCAGAAACTATCATAATTGTAACTGTAGACTGAAATTTTAAATGCACAACTACATATTATTTCCAATTGAATCCAGGAATTACAAGAATCTGTGTGAAGGATCTTGGACTTTCAAAGACAGATGCTAAAAGGTATAGTATTCCAACACTAAAATCAAATTAAAATGTAAATATTGTTTACAACCAATTCTAGGAATACAAATGATCCATATGGATCCTTGAAGAATCAAAATGGCTAAGTTATTTTCTCTAGTTATATGCTTATGCTTAGGAACCCTTGTTAATTTCCATGTTTGAAACCCTTTTTCAAATTTGAGCATGTTTTTCAGCTTGTTCCAACTCAAAGCCTTGGAAGAAGCTTGTATTCAATGCCTTCAAGAAGTTCGGCAATGCCTTTGAAAATGACAAAGGAAAAGAGAACGTGGAGTTTTGATTATGCAAAGGAATGGAAGAGAATTTAAAACTGAACAAGAAAACTTTATGATCAAAACAAAAGAAAAACTAGCTTAAAGAGGAGCCCTTGGGAGACAAATGTAAATTGAAAAATGTTCTTGTGCAAGGTCATATTTGAGATTTGGTAGTTTGGAGGTGCACTTGAGACTTTAATATGAAGAAGAAGTTAAGTCTAGTATACAATGGATGATTGTAGAGCTTCCAACAAAGGAAAAAAAAATACTTAGATGAGTTGAATTCGAACTCCATGCATTCCATTATCCCTATTGTTCATTATACACTACTCTAGATGGTATACACTAGTGTAGGGTTTGCAAGGCCCTACACCAAGAGGATTCATGTCTTAATTTTTTTTTTTATATTTTGGTGTAGAGATTGCAAAACCACACATAGGGAGAATTCATGTCCTATATTTGGATACATTGCTCACTTGTTTGAAAATGATGATAAGTATCATAGGCTTCCTTGCAAAACATCAACAACATATGCATTTAGTTTAGCTACTAGTCACTTTCAACTAAGGTGTCTTGGATGAAGGAATTTATGCTAGACATGCCTAATGCACTAGATGAGAATGATAAAGGGAAGCAATGCAAAAAATTTCCAGAAGAGGAAGATAAGGTGCAATAGAATTTTCATGAAGATTTAAATCAACCTGAGAATCCATGCCCTTTCCTACATTGGATCTACTTTAGGAAAAACATCCTAATTGGGTATTGTTTTCTTAATATGATTGCATTTTACTATATATTTTTGAATCCAATCATTTCCTTGATGTTAGTAGGTATATGGACCCTATTGAGAATCATATGCAAGGTCTCTTCCAAAAGGAAACACAAAAAAGGGCCTTTGGTTTGCTTCCTTTTTACTCGAGTGAAAACCTGTCATACTTGCCTCCATTGCCTCCTATGATTTTTAAACACATGGAGACAGCTCGTACCATGGATCACCTACATCACTGGTTACATTGGATTTATGATTATGTTGATTGGTTTTGCAGGATATATTAATTGAATTCCTAGTTATACTGTCATTTTGTATATCATGATTTGCCTTGTTGGATACACCCACTTCATTGTTGGTTGCACTGCCTTTTATGAGTGGGTTGATCAATCATGTCTAGTTAGGATAGGTTTATCTTGGGTTGAGTGAGTCCCTTTCTCTTCAAATAAATATAAAGTATGAGGTCTAGGATTGACTCTGACCTTGATTTATTTCTAGATTCGTTTTCAGTATGTGTTCTTAGACACTCACACCATCGGTCACTAGGATGTGTCCTTTTTCAGAAGCCAACTCAGGTGAATCCAACTCTAAAGTAGATCATCTGAGTTCACTTAGGAACAAACTTACTTTTGATGTTGTCTTGAAGCCTGGAACTTGTGTTTCAAGTCAGGAGAAGGGTCAAATTAAATCAATTCAGGTTTGTTAGGAATGACTTGATTCATCAAGTTCTCAAATATGTTCATATTTCATCAACAACTAAAATTCTAGTGTTCTCTACATCCCATAGGGGGGATTTGTCCTCAAGTTGGAGCCATTGATAACGCCAATTTTGTCCAAGAAAAATTTGAGTATTAAACTCAACATTTTAACCCCTGAAACAGTCAACAAAAATAGAGGACAAAATCCATATGTTCAAAGAAACTCTAGCCTTGTACTGGTATAGATATAGTACCATTGTTTTAGATTCACCACCAGCATTAGGTCTGAGTAATTCAAAATTTCAAAGTGCCTCTAATGACTGTTTTGGTGAGATATTTCCAGCAAGAGAGGGCACTTGTCCAAGGTTTTTAAGCATGATTTAAACCCACAGACAGGGTGTAGCTCTGATCTCTATTTTAGGATTGTTCTACTAGCAGTGATGGGGCCCACTTACAATAGTTGTTATACACCATTTTAGCCCTATCCCATGCATTAAATACTGCAGCCCTGACATCTGACTTGGCAACATTGAGGAGTGCATTTCCCAAAGATAAATGACAGCAGGAGAGCACCTCAAAAAGGAGGTTACACCTAATTCTTAGTACATTAAATGAAGGGCATTTCATTAACAGTTACAAATCCTACTCTTGACCATAGTGGCAAGATTTGGTCATAGTGTCCTTTGTTGTACAAAAAAAATTAGCAATAGTACAACATTTGGCAACTTTTCCATACAGTATGGATACAATACAGTCAACCTACTTTGGAACTTAAACAAATTGAATTTTTAATTTAAATGAATTTAATGTCAAACTTCATCATCGTTATCCCACTGCCCTTGAAATTCACTATATTTCAAACTTCTAGAATTAAATTCAATAAATGTGGTGAATTGGGTTGGACCTATGGGTTTAATTTACATTTGATGATGTTATTCCCTTATATATGCTTTGTAGAATCATGGGTTTCATCAAATTATGTTGTGATAAGATATGCATAAAGAATTGCCAACTATGGATTTAATTCAGCACCTTGTATCCAAGAAAGGGTGTTGGGTGTGTCTGTTACTGAGTGGTATCATAACTTTGGGTTGAGCTCTATGGAATTGCCATCTAATTGATTTCCACGCAGATTAAAGTAGGTCATGCTGGTAAGCTTCCCAAGATTTTTAAGTCTCCCACTCTTCAGGAATGTCCTTAGCATAGAGTATGTGCTAGGGTGTATGCACGATACTAGGAGGGAAAGGTAAACATCCAATTTTCTGTTTTGTAACCTCGATATTTTCATTGATAAAAACTATCTTTATTTAGCAAGATTCCTTGGATCCTCTTCAAAAACTCAGCATTTCCAATGCTTGGTTCCTCTGAGAAAATTTTGATTCCATCACTATCTACAAGCTAGGGTTGCCAGATCTTGTTTGTCGGTTATTTGATTCTTTAGATATAATGCTTATTCTGTTGTAAACTTGTAGACCATACCTTTGTGATACATGATACATGTGATGAATTCTAGGCCCAGTATTATATTTCTAGTTCATTAACTCTAAACAATTTAGTTATAAATTATGGTTCTAACTTATTTGTTACAACTTTTGGTATGGAACCAACATTAAACTCAACCTATGGTGAGATTCAGTGATCACACAGTTGTTGTTGAGGCCATTTGAGACATGTCTCCAAAAGTAGTTGCTTAAGGAAAAAATTATGATCAATACACACATGTATCTAGGATATGCTTAAGGAAAAAATTATGGGTTACAAACAAATGACATTAAAATAGGTAAAAAAGAACTATGTTAATTTGTTGGTAAGGCCTAGTACAATAGTTATTTTTTACCTATTTTAAATCACTAGTACAATTACAAACAAATTAACCGTCCTTTTGCCTTCCACTTCCAGGCCTCGGGCTTCCTTAAGTTTCTACTTCTGACTCTCTGCGAGCTTCCACAACACTGATTCTCCTTCTGCGGACATATAAAGCTCTTGAGATCTTAACTAAGCAATTGTGGATGCCCCCAAACTTCTACTTCTGGCTCCTTGCAAGCTTCCATTGCTTTGGTTCTCCTTCTGTGGGCATATTAAGCTCTTGAGATCTTTAACTAAGCAATTTCACAATCCGAGTGACCATCGTTGTCACCTTTGCAAAAAAGGCATGGAGCCTGACACGTCATTGACCATCTCGATGCCACGTTCACCTCTCTGTCAACGCCATGTTTGCTTTGATGCCACGTTCACCAAAAGGTTAGGGGGCCTGACAGGTCGTCCCGGGCTCTAGGCTGGTGAGCTTCTCGTGGAGTCCAAACACCCAGAGCCCCCACCATAACCTCTGCTCTACGCATTGATAACAATAGGGATGACTGGGGTATATAAACGCATAGTAACACATCTGCACTTCAAATGTGGGATAAATCCCCAAAACTACATAAATCTCAACCATCGATCATCATGATCGAATGGTCCCTGAGTCATCTCCTACGAAATCCCCACAAGAGAACTGTATGTCCCTGAATTAATGGAAACCATTGACATCACTCAGCACGATTTATTCTTCCATTCATTCTTGGAAATGATCTTGACTGAGGAGTGACAATCCCATGATCAATAGTCAAATGATTCTGAATCTTGTCTGATTAAAGATCCCGACTGCCAGACTGTTGTAACACTCTCGAAGTGGTTGGACTTCGTATTTATTCGTCATAGCCACTACATCCCTCACATTATTCTTAATTTCTTGGTAGACTAGATCACGAAAGCACATAAGACCAACTTCATTTAGTGTTGGAAGAGAACGCCTCGCAATGAAGTAACGATCCAAATAATTAAAGAAACGTGAAAGCCATCGAACCATTATTTTGTGATTCCCCTATCGCTTTACAATTTCTCTCAACATAAACTCATCATGTTTCTCCCTTAATGCAGGTAGTACCATTGAAGTAATGTACTCTTTGGAACTGAAGTGCTACTCAAAAATTCCTTCCAAAATTTTCTTGAGCTTCGTAATTCCCTTATTTCATGGAGCCAAGAGCATAATGATAACAATTCATGACCTGCAAGGATCTCGGACTAGGACCGTGGCGCATCATCCATCTCCAGTTTGCAGCTGACAAGGATCGATCAGTGGGCGTATTAGAATCCAAATTGAATCCCAAAAATACCGGCCATTCTCGAACCCCTTTTATTCTCATCATCACCAACAAGACTAATCTTTTCATCTTCAAGCACAACTGATCGCTGTGGGAAATGCATAGTGATGTCCGAAGCATAATATACATTCAAGCAACAGCTCAAACCTTGGACTGTTCTGCTATATTCATTAATCCTTCAATTATTGTGCCAGATTAACCATATCTACATAATTTAGAAATTCAAAGTAGATATCCATTATTTCATCAAGGCTTCCTCCATAGAAGTTCTGCCTTTCATACACATCCTTTCTGGATTCTTCAAATCGACATGGTTCACTGTCTACTAGACCAGAGCATTTTGCACTCATATGAAACTTGTCACTCACATGTAATAGTTACGAAAACAGAGCATATATTGCAGTAACAGAACACATATTGATAGTATATAGCATGTTTTGGATGTTTGTCTTCATTTTCACTCTTTGTTATCTATCTTATTTGCCATCAATGAACACCACTGGGATATGTCTGTCCACAATCATCAGTTCACCAATTGTCAACAATTCTGCATTCATATATTGACATCAATGCCAACAAATTCATCTGCCATATTGGCAACAACACTATCTGCAAGCTAGGGTTGCCAGATCTTGTTTGCTGGTTATCTGATTCTTTAGATATAATGCTTATTATGTTGTAAACTTGTAGACCATACCTTTGTGATACATGATACATGATATTTGGAATCTTTGTGATACATGATACATATGATGAATTCTAGGCCTAGTATTATATTTTCAGTTCATTGACTACAAACAATTTAGTTATAAATTATGGTTCTAACTTCTTTGTTACAACTTTTGGTATGGAGCCAACATTAACCTCAACCTATGGTGAGATTCAGTGATCACACAGTTGTTGTTAAGGCCATTTCTTGGTCCCCTCATCAACATGGCCTCCTTGCTTCTAGAGGTGGGACAATAGATAGGTGCATTCACTTCTGGAACACAACAACAAGCTTGTAGTTGAATAGTATGGGTACTGGAAGTCAGGTATATACCCTTGTTTCCTTTGATAATATAACAAGATTTAATAGTGGGTCTATGTGTTAATCATGTGACACTTGCTTCAGGTTTACAGGTTTGTAATCTTATTTGGTCAAAGAATGTCAATGAACTTGTTAGCACCAATAAGCATTGATTTGCAACTTATATACCAAGGTTTTGGCCTATGATTTTAGACCATTGTCACAAGTGCAGGGGACGAAACTCTGTGTTTTTTAAATATATTTCCACCTACTAAATAATAGGTAGATTTTGGTTACCTTCACTGGGATTTGCTATGGAAAATAGACAATTTTATGTTGATTGTCATGATGTTATTTTAGGAGCTTTTAATTGGTTATCTTGTTTTATTGTGTATGCACTAATTTCTTGCACTAAATAAAGATTGTTTCTTTGTGTATATTAGAGTACTATTCATTATAGTGGAGTTTGGTCTTTGGGTAGAACTCAAATTCGATAATATAATTCTTTTTGACATTCACAAGTGGATCAATAAGTTTTTCGTCATTGGAAGATAACATGGTATACCCTTCAATTTGCAAACAAGGGTGCAAATGTTGCTTTTGTAAATTAGGAATAACGTGGAAGGAAACATAGAACTGTTTTTATGACCATGTTTATTCTTTTATACAATGAGGATAAAATTGACCAACACTTTCTATAGGTGGAGTCCTATGTTATTTTGTACCTTATTCTTTTATTCTTTTATACCTTAAGATTAATTGAAAATACATCAGTGTGAGCCTTTTTATGCAAACTGTTTTTTTTTTGGAATTTAGTGCAGATTGAGAAAGCAAATGCATTTACTATAGATTTGTTGGGAGCATTCAGAGATCTCTGCCAAGCCAAATAGGTGGGTAAAACTTAGGAGCTAGCCAATATCATTGTTTGCTCAAATGGTTCTTTTATTCCATATTAAAACTGGTGGAGCTCCATGTGTTTGGTGTAATTAATCAAGGTGGAGACTATTGTGACAGGTTAAAGTGGAAGCAAAGGTGTTGGTTCATTGTAGTGTAGAGAAAGGCCCGGTTGATGAAGTTACTGATCTGGTGGCTTCCTTTCTCATCCTTGGAGCTTCAACCCATCAAGTGAGAAGGTATGTTGCTGTGGCTGTTTCTTTTTTCTCAGTAATCTATTTATGGTTATATTGCAGTTTGGTAAGTTAGCCTCATAGATAAGGCAAATAGTCTAGTTGAGATAGATATTCAATTGACACCCAAATTTCAATTGGATCACCTTCTGTTTTTTGGTGCGAGATTCAATCAAATTAAAAAGAACATTTGCTTTATAACAATAATTTTCCCCTTTTTTGAAGTAGTTGTAGTCGTATATACTATAATCTTTGAAAAATATAAAAAATCTTTAGATTGTTTTAGGTTTACTATACAATTTTATGTTTTGAAAGATAAGCAAACTAGGAGATTGTGAAGATTTTACATTGTTATATACACATTTCTTTTTTCAGTTGCAACCATTACGCACACGAATGCACCACCCTTTTGAGTAAATAAAAACCTTAAAAAGAACCATTAATTTAAAATTTTCTAGTAACTTTTCTTTTTAGGTCACACAAACCAACTAGCTTAGGCTAAGGTTTTGGAATAGAGCATCTTAAACTTTCCAAGACCGTTCAAACCTAAAAATTGTAGTAAAACTATCGTTAGGTAAATCCACTTTTGTAGAGGTGTGTTGAGAAACTCCACTCAAACCGGAGTTAAGCACGAGGTCGTGTGAGGTTGATCTGCCAGGGATACCCCCCTTGCTTTTCAATCGAGCATCTACCAGAGCTGTCACATGTACGGGGATCTATTAGTACCTTGTGTGTTTCTGGATTTCGAGCTTAGTTACCATGCCCATACGTGTTGGTTCGACCTGCGACTATCCTCTTGGACTCTTTCTGCAACTGTGGTATCCTTAGTATCTTTGACCTTTAGGGCTTTACACAGGTGACGGTGGAAGGATATTTCCACTGTACCTAGGACAGACATGGGAAGAAATCCCTTGCATTTATTTGGGAGGGCGGTTGGTGATTCAAATGCTTGCACCCGAAGACTCTGTATTGTGGACCCTGGGTAACTATCTTTCACTACTCTACTGGTTTGTTCTTGGCCCTAGTCATCGCAGACTTTCCTTTGAGAGTTCATCTCTATTTTCTTGGTCTTGATCACCATAGCAAAATTTTATAGTGGTGTGCTATTTGTTCCCTGCTGTTCTAGTGGCCCCTAGGTTAATCATTTAGAATATTTTTACTGCAGCTGCAGAGGACCAACCTCCTCACAGGGAATTGCAGTTGTATTAATTTTATATCATTTTTCTCATGCAGGCTTCCTTTTGGTTTCTATATTGATTTGGAATTTCAATTGTGGAACATTAGGTGATATGTCAAACATGGATCATGGAAATAAAAATAAAACATTAAGACAAAAGGATGTAATATCATATTTTCAAAAACATCAATCCAATAATCCACATCATATTCATGCTTCAAGCTCTCTTGAGCAAGGTATTGGTGAGAGAAATGTCAACACTTTGGAGGATACATCTACAAACCATACAATGGATGGTAGAATACATTCCTCTAGTGATCAAAGTGAGACAAATGCATTTTCATCAGAAATTGGTAGCTCAAATGTTGAATATTTTTCCTTGCAAGGTGACATAGGCCATTCACGGAAGAGGGAAAAAGGCCAATGGGACTCCGGGAGACAATTCCAATCTGAATGGGTATCAAGATTCCCATTTATTGAACCGATACCTCCATCAAATGAGAATGAGACCTCACGAGAAGTTAAATGCATTTCATGTAGTTGGAAACTTGGCAAGGTAGTGAAATTGCAAATGAAGCTAGACACAATAGAGAATCATGTTGGAAAGGTGTATGATAAGAAAATTGCAAATGATGAGAAGAAATCTACTGCTAGATGGAAATCTCTTAGCCAATGTCGACATCTCCAATATGAAGAGGAATACAATAAATACTTAATAAATAAGAGAAAAGTGGAGGAACCATCACTTCTCAATTTGGAAAGATGTTGGAAACAAATTTGTTATCGAAGATGATACAATTAAGCACTGTATTTCACATCTTATCCAATGGTTGTCCTATGATAGATTATCCAAAAATGATGAAATATCTATCTTTTATTCAAGTGCCAAATTTTCCATCTTCTCATTGGTCTTTAACGAGTGGTTGGGAATGGGGAAAATATCTAGCTCAAGTAGAAAAGGATGATATGAAAGAGAAGATTGTGAATGCTACATTTTTGTCACTGTCTTTGGATGAGGTTACAGCTGTTGATAATACTTCATGGATTTTCATGAGCATTTATACGGTCAATGACCATATCAGGCATTCCTATTTACTTGGAATTCATAAAATGAGCAAAAGTTCTACAGCAGAAAAATATTTATGAACTTGTTATTAATAGTTTGAAGGAAATTGGTGGTATGGATCATTCAATGATCGCAAAAAAGTTGGTATGCGTTGGAGCAAATGGAGCATCAGTAATGCAAGGACAAAGGAATGACCTTTGTGCTAGACTACAACTCTCAGCTTTACCGTATATTCTTAGTATTCATTGTATGGCTCACAAGATGAATCTTGCATTTAAAATAGTGAGCAACTTTCCATTGGTTTCAAAAGTTGAATATCTTGTACATGAGGTTCATGCATACTTTTGTCGGAGTCCCAAACGGTTTTCAGAGTTTAAAAATTTTGCTGACGGTGTTACAAATGGAAACAAACTATTAAAAGATGCTGATACAAGATGGATCTCACTGAAGGGACCAGCTGAAAGACTAGTCGATGAATATGCATCCTTGGTAGGGGTGATGTATGAACATCGCCTAAGTGTAGAAAAAGCTCAAACTCTTCTCTTTCTATTAACTGATATAGAGACATATTTAACATTGGTTGGAGTTCTTCCTCTGCTTCATGAAATGAATAGCCTCGTGAAGATGTCTCAGAGTCGCACGATGTATATTGTTGAATACACAAATGCTAGAAAATTAGCATGCCTTGCATTAGATAATTTGTATATGATGGCAGATTCTTTTACAGGTCTAGCATTTACAAATTGGACTAAGATAATCAATATAAAAAATAATGAAAATTTATTGAAGTTTGATGAAAAAGGGATTCTATGTATGGCAATGCGTGGGTATATGGTTCCTTTTTATTATATTGACAAGATAGGAAGAACCACCAAAGAGTGCCCTGTGTCAAGAGAACAATTTGACAATGTTGTGATTTTAGTGAGGCACAACTTGATAGAAATTGCAAAATCACTATCATCAGAGATAAGAGAACGATTTCCTCGAGATGAATTGTTGGAGGCCATGTCTGTGGTATACCCTCAATATTGGAACGATTGTCAACATATCGACACTACAATGGTTGACTTTATAGCAAAATGCAAGATTTTGCAGAGCCATTTTTGTCGAGAGGTCAAGATACAAGGAGAACATATTCAAGGTATTTTAGATGGAAAAAAAATTGTTAGATCAAGCCCGATGCTTTGCTGATACAATGTGGTCTCAATTTTCTCAGTTGGAGAATCCTCTAGAATATGGTGCAATTACAAGATTATGGACTAAACTCAGTGGTAGCGAATTTCTACTGCAAAATATGTCATAGTATTTCAAATTAATAGATTTATGTCAAACCATGATTTTGGGATCAGTGGAGGATGAGAGAATGTTTAGTGCATTGACATTTTTGAAGTCAAAGTTGAGGAACAAGCTTGATAAACATGTGGATACATGCTTAAGACTATATGTAACAAAGTATGAGGTTGACAATTTTCCATATGAAAGAGCACTAGCTCTTTGGTGATCAAATTATGAAAGAAAGGGAGAAAACAATATGACAAATTTCTCTAATGAACTTGATATGGAACATAATGTTCTTGAGGATCATAATGACGGCTCATCCGGAGAAGGTCATGTTCAGAGTGCCGAAAATGAGGACCAGACCCAAAATGTGAATTGGGAAATGGATTTCACCTAAGATTGTATATGATCCAATACACATGAGGGACTCTTGAGTCTTATTTTGATATAGGTGTTCCATGGACCCTTGCGGGTGATCACTATATGTGAATTTGAGCTCGCATTTTAATTAAAAATAGATTCTACATTGTACTTTTTTGTTGTAACATTGATGATATGACATACATTTGGGTGATCACTATATGTGAATCTGAGCTAGCATTTTAATTAAAATATATATTCTACATTGTACTTTTCTATTGTAACATTGATGATATGACATACATTTCCTTGATGCAGTTTATTTTAAGATTGATGTTTTGATATTTATCTTTTACATTGTCTCTTTCTTGTATGTGATAGGAAATGATGTTGGAATTTGGCAGGCCTGGGAGCTATCTCTTCACATAGATAGTGTCCTAACATTAAATGATAAATAACTAATTTGACTACACTTTCGCTAAGCAAGAATGAGCTCATTCAAGTACATGAAACCATGTTGGTGTTTATCTCTAATATCTTAACAAATTTTTATGGTTTGTTTATTGCTTTTGTTTGAAGCATTTTGTCGATTTGTGGAGTTTGCGTGTATTTTGGTTAATTATTGTGTTAGACCCTTGAATGCTTCTAGTTCTCATTTGATGTTTGATTTAACCCTTTGTTGTAGCTTGAATCAATATTGGTTTTAGTTGATTTCCATTGATTTAGGGTTTGAGAAAATAAGTTTTTATTACCTTTTAGTTGCATGAATTAATTGTCTTCACTTTTTCGATTCTTTTATGCCAATTGTATATTTTCTTTGTAAATATTTATCGTTATTCAGAAAAATAAATGAGCTCTCCATAGCTAAGCGAAGAGAAAAATGGTCTATGCACTAGGTTCCTATGCATTGATTGTAGGAGACCTATTGGCACGAGACCAACATTCCTCTAGTGCAATTGGCATAATTACATTGCATAATTTTCCTAGCCTCCACGAGCATAATTGGCTAGTGGAGGCCAAAGTCATGCATAATGTTTGATTCTATCAGTTTATCGGTTTGTCAAGATTCGGGTCCCCACATGTCCATTAGACCATTAAGGGATGGGATAACAAGTGGAGTCCCCACTTGCCCTGAATCTTGGCAAACATTGGATGAAGAGTAACACCTGAATATCACCTTGTTTATTAGTTATTAACTTATTATCTTTATCTATTTATGAGGTGTCATTCTTATCCACTATGAGTTCAGTGACACCTAGTTTTGTTACTACATTAAACTCTGCCTGTAATAATCCAAATATGGTTGTTGCTTATGCATTTCCATCAAGCTTTTACAACCAATGAGTTTTATTTCCCCCTTTTTTCAGAGTGGTTCAATATTTTGTTTTTGGCCATGATTCTTCATTCTTGTGGATGTCTTGGTTTGTTTTGATCCTATTCCGAGCTATAATAATATTTTTGCTTATGTCACAATATCAAACACTTGCTCAACCAACTATTTTTGCTTTTTTCTCTGGCACTTGGTCAAACACTTACGTGCATCCTCCAAAAACCCACATTTAGAATACATGTCTACAAGATCAACTCGGATTTGCTTAGATATGAAGGCATCATTAAGGACACTGCCATTTGGTATTGAGACCAAAACTTGAAATAGAGCAAATGAACTCAACATTTGAAGAAAGCTTGAGCTCAGAATTAACAAGCAGAGTGCCATTCAATGTGTTTTATAAATCAACGAAAGATTCGCCAATTTTTTACAAAATTTTATCATTTAGTAAAATATTCGCCAAGTTTCTACAATATTTTACAATTCAGTAAAATATTCGCCAATATTTTACAATATCTTATAATTTAATGAAAGATTCTCCAAGATTTTACAACATCATATAATAAAATGAGATATTCGCCAAAAAATTATATATACATATTATTATTGATAAAATTGCCTTCCTATTTTCCTATATATTGGGAAGATTCGCCCATTTTGTATACATATAAATTTGGGGGGGTTCTTAAAATCATCCCTACTCCTAATGTAGCGTAAATAATCCTCCCAAGGTTGTAAGCAACCTCCAAATAAGATAATGATATGCATCAACCCTCAAAAGGTTGAATGCTCTCCTCAAAGGAATATGATGAAGGGTATAACACTTGCAAGGCATGAACATTCCAATCACTAACATGTGGCCAACCTTATAAAGAATAGAAAGTATATGCCATCAAAATTCATCCCATAACATTCTCTAGTAAAAAGGATTCACTCTCATACTATAATATGAATAGGGGACTATTATATCATAGTAAGTTGTTGTTATAGGAGTATATGATGCTTAATAAGATGGATTTTTTCTCTTGCTAGAAGATATATGTGAAATTATTGTCCATAATGAAGATAATGATTTCCTATGTATTTACAATCTATCAATTTGCCATTCATTTTTTTAGGGCTATTGGTAGTACCTAGCAGTGGAATATTAATAGGGTTTTACAAATGGGAAAGAAAATCCTCCATCAAAATATAGATATGTACCTTTTAATCTTCTGTCTTCAAGTGAAACACTCCATAAATTATGCACTTCTATAAGCTAATCTTGAGAGCGACTCATGGTTGATATGGAGTTTCTTGTATCTAGTCCATTTAGCTTCTAAAAATGGCTTCTTTTCCAAATTTGAACCATAGCTTTCATAACTTCCTTTGAGCCTTGAGGCACTGTAAAATGCATGCCTTATACACAAATTTCATGTGTATCCATAGAGCAAGTACCTTGGTGCCATAGAGCAAGGATTGGGACACAAGCTAAGGGAGAAGGACATGGAAATTGAGAATGTGAACAGGAATAATAAAGAACTGATGGAGAAGGTAAGATAGGTTGCCATTGAAGCTCAATCATGGCATAACAGGGCCAAGTATAATGAAGCAATGGTGAATGTTCTCAGAACCAATCTACAACAGGCAGTTGCCCAGAGCAGAGAACATAGCAGAGAGGGTTGTGGGGATAGTGAAGTTGACGATGTGGCTTCTTCCCATTATGGGGATAATCATAACAATTACAATGCTAACAATATGTCTGATGTCTTCAAAGAGAACAAGGATCTCAAAGAGGGGAGGAGTTGTAGGATTTGCAGGAACAACGATGTGTCTATTTTGCTATTGCCTTGTAGACATATTTGCCTATGCAAGGACTGTGAGAACATGCTCGATGTTTGTCCCCCATGCCGCTCGCTGAAGAGTGCTAATGTCCAGGTTTACATGTCCTAAACAAGCGTTGTACCTTTCAACGTTTTGGCAATTTTTGTCCATATGCCAAGCCTAGATTCTGCATTCCTTAACTGGTTTTTATCCAGGAAATTGGGTTTTCTTATATTTTACAGGTGTTGCTAACTGCTAGACTGCAGAAGAAGCCTCTGTAAGTCAATATCCATCTATTTTTAAATCTTTATTTGTACCATTTCCCAGATAATGCATTTTTTCTGGCTTCACATTACTGTATCTCCAAGTTTGGGCATTGCATAGGGCATGAATGAATCATCATATCTTTGTAGTGCAGGGATTCCTTGATTGCTATGGTCTATATTTGTGATGTGATGGTGGAAAGTTGCAAATAAATGACTGTCATCGAATAATAACACTTCTGCGTATGGTTGTATCAAAAGCAAGGTCATTTAGAGCCTAGGGTGGGACATATCTCTGTGTGTCTAAATATGTAATGTTAAAAAACTAAAATAAAATAAAGAAATTGTGTAACTTCTTAATTATGGATCTAGATCTATTATGAGTCCAGATGGAGCAAACAAGACCAGGTGCTTAATATAGTTGGGAGCTAAGATAGGTCTATGCTCATGTGATTCTAGAACCATTTGACTTAATACTTTGCAATGTGTAGAAATTGAGCTACTTACCTTTGGAAGAAAAAGATTCAACAGAGGTTTATTTTGTTACAAGGCATTAATGATTTGAACTTCTGTTAAAACAACTCATTGATTAAATTTTGTGCAGTACCATCAGCTAGATTAATTGAGCCACAACATGGGGAGTTTGATCAGTCTAGACCCAAAAACATAATAATTTTCAGGACTTTGTAAATAATGGAGAGATTCGTCAGCCTCTGGAAAACCACTCGGAAGAAACAGTGGAGTTTCCATCACGAGCCAGATCCATAAACCAAGAAATAAAAACATTTTAAGCCATATGGCCTGCAATTCGCAAATGCCAAGAAAATAGAACACACTACAAAGTACAAATTGAGAGTAAACCTAGATTGTCAACTTGAAGGTGAGGCTTAACCTGTACTTCATAGATAAAATTCTAGTTTGATAACTTCAAGGTGAGACTAAACCTATACTTCATAGATAAAAGTCTGGATTGACAACTTGAAGGTAGGGCTAAATCTATACTTCATAGACAAATTTATGGACTGTCAACTTGAAGGTAGGGTAAACCATGTACTTCATTGATAAAATTCTGGATTGCTGACTGTAAAAGATGTGCACAATGCAAACAAAAAGTTGAAATGTATAGCATAATCCTCACATTAAACCAATAAATAAAAACATTTTAAGCCATCTTGCCTGCAATTCGCAAATGCTAAGCAAATAGAACACACTGCAAAATACAAATTGTGACTAAACTTGGATTGTCATCTTGAAGGTGAGGCTTATCTGTACTTCATAGATAAAAGTGTGGTTTGATAACTTGAAGGTGAGGCTAAACCTATACTTCATAGATAAAATTCTGGATTGACAACTTGAAGGTAAGCTAAATCTATACTTCATAGACAAAATTATGGATTGTCAACTTGAAGGTAGGGTAAACATGTACTTCATTGATAAAATTCTAGATTGCGGACTGTAAAAGATGTGCACAATGTAAACAGAAAGTTGAAATGTATAGCGTAATCCTTACATTAAATCAAGAAATAAAACAATTTGAATCCATCTTGCCTACAATTTGCAAAAGCCAAGGAAATAGAACACACTGCAAAGTACAAACTGATACTAAACCTGGATTGACAACTTGAAGGTGAGGCTTAACCTGTACTTCATAGATAAAATTCTGGTTTGTCAATTTGAAGGTGAGGCTAAACCTATATTTCATAGACAAAATTCTGGATTGACAACTTGAAGGTGAGGCTAAACCTATACTTCATAGACAAAATTCTGGGTTGTCAACTTGAAGGTAGGATAAGCCTGTACTTCCTTGATAAATTATGCATTGTAGACTGTAAAAGATGCACACAATGTAACAAGAAAGTTGAAATGTATAACGTAATCCCCACATTCTGATAATTTTAATGGATTTGAAAGTCATTGGATTTAATGTTTCCAAAATGAAAGTCATCGGATTTTATGTTGTAATAACTTAAAAGAATAAATCACCATGATTACAATAAAATTCAAGGAAGATTTTCTGTAAGATTGTGAAAGTACCCAGTTGAAGGAATAGTATGGAGTGTTGTGTGGAAAAACTAGAAGGCAAGGTCAACTTCGTCTTTGACAGTGATGACCAACATTGTGAAAGCTAACACGCAGCTGTATAAAATATAAAAGTGGTTTTGAAATCCAAGAAAGCCTCGAAAGGCTGGACTAAATGTCTGGGTACAGAGCATGAAAAATTACTAAATGTATAATGAATGTGCCTTGAAGGATACATAGAAGTTGAGAAACTCAAATTTGAATAACAAACGCATAAATTTTACTAAATCGTAACTGGTTCCATGGAAAACTAACCTCTATAAAAACTGGAGACCCTAGGAAACTTTGAACAAATGCAGACCCAGCTACTGTCAAATTGCTTTCCACTCAACCACTGTCAAATGGCTTTCGACTCAGCTACTGTCAAATCGCATTCCACTCATCCACAATCAAGCTTGATGCAAAGATATGATGATTCTTCGTGTGGGTTTTTACGGTGACTCTTGCAACATTATATAGAAAAAAAGGTCCCCATTTTACTAGATTATTCCACGTTTTTCTAAATGTGGACCGATTTGGAATATCAAAATCTTGCTGAAACCGCTGAATTTTGTATTTACCATGAAATCTGGAGTTCAGAAACGGTCGAATTTCTTATTTACCTTGAATCTGGAAGTCAAAATCCCCATGTCCACAAATCGTGGGCGATCTAACTGCAAATTGCCTCTATTAATGAAAAAATTGGGCGAGCAAACCACTAATCACCCCCATGAACGAACAAACTGGGTGAGCAAACCGCTAATCACCCCCATGAATGAAAAATCGAGGCGAACCAGCTACTAGTCCCTTCCATTATAGAAAACACGGGGCGAACTCGCCATTTCAACTATATTTCACATGGCTAAAATTCTAAATTCGTTTTTCCCTCTCTCTCGTGGGTTTAGCTAATCGATTTCCTATAGTTATGGGTTTAATAAATATGGGACGAATTTATTAAAATTCAAAAAAGCCTTTCTATATAAAAAATTCGTCCTAGATTTTCTTGTGACCCCTCTAATTTTGCCCCTAAAATCATCCTTGGATATTACATCATTTACATTTTAATGCAATGGGGTCAAAATCGGGATATTACAAGGATGTTGTGAAAGAAAAAGCTCTAGATCCATCGAAGTTGGCTCAACGAACTCTGTGGGTTGCAACAATGGAAAAAGATGCAAAGTAGAAGATGATGTGTTAGTTGTGGATTGTTCGACCGAGTCAGGTTCAACAAGTCAAGGATTTGTTGTTGTTTCTCATCCAAGGATTCGACTCTCCTATTCAGATTGGATAACTCCTAGGTAGTGCTGTGATTAACCTACAACTGTGCAAACCAGTGGTTGAACTCAGACTCTTTCAATTGGGCTTGCCAAACTCCCACATCCACTCTCAGTCGAGTGAATTCCTCCTGCTGCGACTGGACTGCCAAGCGAAGGCTGTCAAATGAGGTGTTGAACCTCTAAAAGAAGGTAGACATGATGAATGGAGATGAGAAATTCAGAGGATGCGACACTCAGACGAGGAATGAACTAGGGTGATGAACAAGGCAATACATAACTCATTTATAGAATTGGAAGGTGGTTCCTCCGTGAAAATAAATTGAAGAGACATTGAGGTTAATGGAATTCATGTCCATACAATTCGAATATGGATATGGAGATGTCAAATTTATTGCATGAGTTAATGAATTCAGGAAAGAGGAGAAAAAGAGAAAATCCAATTCATTGTCCCATGTGACCAAATTGATGTTGCCCAAAAGGATCGAGTACGAGAATTACACTCGAATTTTCCGCACGAATTGTTAGTCACACCACATTGTTGCCATGCTGGATGACGAATAAAAGTATGTGCAAAATTAAGAAAGAAACTTTGGATGTCATGGCAAGATATGCGAAGTCAGAAAATGTAATGAATATCGGTCACGACGCAGTAAATGCTACAAAAAGAAAAGTTGGATGTTGGAAGAAATCAACACGGAAAAAACACAAACAGGAAGCAGATGGAACTATGTAGTGCACACTAAATGCGATAAGAAGATGGCATGAAATATTGCACAAGAAATGAAGAAAGTGTGAGTATGATAGGAAAAGAAGATCAAGATAGAAGGAAATTGGAAACTATATAGTGGGAGCATATTCGAGACAATTACAAAGATAATGTTGAATGTATAGATTGCAATGTGGCCGAGCTCTATGCAACAACTCCAGTGAAAGGAAAGAGAATAAAGCATGAAGATGGGGGGATTAATCGAAGCAAGTAGTTGTATTAGCTAGCGGAAAATTGAAGAAACGAGAACTTGAAATTGCGAATTGAAGGAACCTCTTTGCCGTTGATGTCAAAGGGGGAGAAAGATCATGAAGCATGTGAGAAATATCATGAAGCATGCGATCAACGCAAAGATGAAAAACAACTGAAAAATACTTATCTGTGGTATCATAAAGAAACAAAGGAGTAAGATTAGGAAGCATGCATCAGTGGAAGGGATCCGTGTAGAATTAACAGATAGCAAAAAAGCAATGATAGAAGGATGCACAAATGAGCAAAGTCTCAAATTGGCACGAACACAGGGGGAGTACTCCGAACAGAATAGAGGAAGTGCACAACTTCATGAGATGATTGACATGCACAACTTCATGAGGTGTTGACATCAATGCCAAAGGGGGATATTGTTGAACTTTGGTTGTCATTGATCTCAACTCATGTCAAAGAGGAATCAATATCCTTGTGCCAGTTTGAAGAAGTATATAAAATCCAGTTTGAAGAAGTACATAAGAAGTACATCTAGCTTGAAGAAGTACACAAAAAGTACAATCCAGTTTGAAGAAGTACATTTAGTTTGAATAAGTACTTAAGAAGTACATCTAGTTTGAAGAAGTACATATGGCACATGCGCAAGTCCTAAGTTCACCAAGTTATGCCACTTCAAAGGTAGATGCCAAATATATGGTTGGACAAGTTTTGGAAGTGCACAAGAGGCTTGGGAGAAAGAAGCGGTTGGACAGGTATGCAAGTACCATAAGTGTGCAAGACCCATTGATAAGTCAAGTGCGCAAGACCCACAAGTGATGGTACTTCAAGGGCGCAAGACCACACACAAAGTGAATCCAAAGTGCGCAAGACCCACTATGCAAAGGACCAAGTATGCACAATACCCACAAGGGATGACACCTCAATGGCACAAAACATGACAAGTGGTGGAAGCGTAAATTAAGCTTGATCATGAAGCAAGGAAAAAGGGACACTAAGACCAACTTGTGGACATACTATTTGTGTAGGAAAAGTATAAATAAGAAGCCAAGTTGGAGAGTTGAAGCAATCTTGAAGATGCAAAATTTATAGTACTTCGATTTGGAAAGCTTCTTATCTTGGGGTATCAATGGCTCGTGGAACCATAACTGTATGATCTAGTAGAGAGACAAGTTCGCACAAATAGAAGAACATAACTACTGATGATGCATGGGATGATGTAGTATATCCGTGACAGATGCACGAAAACATACCTGAAGCACAACAAGCGATGCACAAGAAGATGATCTAGTATATCTGTGACAGATGTGCGAAGACATACCTGGAGCACAACAAGTGATGCGCAAGAATATGATGTAGTTATCTGTGACAAATGTAGGAAGATAGACTTGAAGCACATCAAGTGATATGCAAAGTGAAGTTATTTATCTGAGACAAATGCACGAAGACAAAGTTGTAGGACAACAAAATATGAGTAGTATGACGAGGGTAATCTGAGACAAGTACGAAGAACATAAGGGCAGTATCTTAGAATGTACACAGAAGATCATAGATTATCTAAGACAGATGCACCAAGACATAAGTGTTTCATAGCAGAAGCTATGTAGATTGATCTGATGCGTAGTATCAGTTGAGTTTGCAAATGTGCAGAAACATAACAACATACTGAACCATAACACAGGTTGTAGAATGTGATGAAGTATGAATTTAAGTGTGAAATGTTGATGTAGTGAAGTGAAGTACATGAAACAATTCAATGATTGCAATATCTGAGTTTATAGAAGGTGCGCACAATGGAATGAACAACATATAATCTGAAGAGTGCAAGAATCAGTTGAAAACCAAAGAAATATCTTATACATTCATATCAGGGCGATAGGACGGGGCAAGGAATAGGGGTTTGATGGGCCTCCTTCCAGTTTAAGCTGGTAAATCAGGGAGTCAGTGCTTCCTTCAAGTCATAGCTGGTAAAACCAGGGGGTCGGTTCCTCCTTCCAGTTGGTACTTGTGAACTTCGGAAGTTGGTGCTTCCGTGAATGCAATATTTTAAATATAAGAGAGTATTCTGTGGTTTTCTCCCATTTGGGTTTCCACGTAAAAATCTTTGTGTTATGTGTGTTTTGTGCATGTGATGTTTAATGTTTCAGTTTATGATGAATGCATACTTTAAAGTTCAATTTCTAATTGATTAGAAGTAAAAATTGTTCATAACTACGCTAATATTGATTCACCCCCCCCCTCTTAGTATTAATAAGATCCTAACAATGCCTACCCAAAAAGCCTTTTTTTTGTCCTGCGAAACATTCTGCAACCACACAAAACAAAAAACAAAATTTTGAAATTGAAATTTCTCAGATTTGGGGTTAGTCCTTGGTTGGAATACGCAGAAAATGTAAGTTTTCTCACTATTTATGGTTTATCGAGTTCATACAAAGTGCGAAGAAAAGAGAATATGCAATAAAGAAAAACCTTAGAGGGTCAAAAAACTAGGAATGCAAAAAAACCCAGGCTAAAATTTGAAAGAATATGATAACAAAATTAAAAAATGCATAATTATAAATAATATACCTCTAGATCTGGTAAAAAGTTGTATCTTGGGAAAATGGAAACCTTTTCCAGTGAAATAAAAATCATTTTGAACTGAAAAAGTGCTCCGCATGCAATGGAATAGCTCTCTCAACCCAAAAATGCATACAAATATCAAATCCAGAAATCATTTGACACCCTCAACAACATTGGTTCAAGATATCGATCACCAACAGAAGCAAAACTTCATAAGATCCCTAATACTGTGTTCGACTAACACAAAATATTTCCAAAATATCAACTGCTCACATAAGCATATCACAAATCAACACACCAATATTTTTACATGGTTAAAACCATCGAAGAGGGAAACACTCTATGGCCCTAGCCAAAAAGCTACTCGAGGCAATATGTTATGCAAAATAAAAGAAATGTTACAATGAGTTTCTCACAATCAATCATCAAGTGAATGACCCTCCATTTTCTTTAAATAGAGATCATGGACCAATTGAGTGTTAAACCACCGATCAATGGTTGTTAAGGTCGAGGTGAGGATGAATTGTCGGATCACTCTATGTCTAGAAGATATTGTTATCGTCAGATTACATATGTACAGATGCATACCAAAGAAACACACTTTACCTAAAGATACACTATAACAAGTTGATCTTAACTAACTTCTAAGTGTCTAAATATCCTAAATATCCATCTTTTCTTTGATACATGATTTCCATCTTTTGCATATTCAATTTCATCTCATTTTTTTTTGTGTGTTTACCAATTGAACATGCATCATTGGCCTATCACTCAATTCCTTAACTTTGTCCTCCGAACTGGATAGCTGATTATATATTTCTTCATTTCCTTCACAAGTCATGGTTGAGGAATCTAGAAGTTTGGTTGTTGTATATTCTTTTGTAAAACCCTTTTTAGTGTGGTCCCAAAATAATCTTTACCTATAACTATCCTCTATTCCCTCTTTATCACAAGTTTTGAATCACCCTAAATAGATATTCAGATTACAAGTTATGCAAGTTTCAAGTTAACATACCTTTAAAAACCCTAGTTAGTAGGTTGTCTTACTTGCTAACCTTTCTCCTAAATTATCTCTAAAATTTCAGTCCCCCTGAATCTGAAATGTGTCTTCTAATAGACCGGTATCTCTTCTCTGCAATTCCCTAGGTTAGGTCAAATCTTGGTGTGACAACATAAAGTTATGATAACTTTCCCAAAAAATATTGTTTTTGTCCCTTTCAAGAGAGAGAACTTGTACGGCCTGACACATGTATGATTTTTAGTTTATACTCCTCAAATTTTTAACATAAATACTATGGTTTGTCTTCTTTCTTATGCAATAAGTGGCACTCAATTTGAATCTCTCAATATTTAGGTATAACAGTTTTACCCAAAACACCGTTTTGAGACTAGTTTTTTTGGACTAGTCAAAACCCCTATCTTCCACACTATAAATCCGAGATTATAAAGAAAAAAAGCTAAAACTTTTACCACATGTACATGCCTCATGAGGTTTCTCAAAATTTCACAATCTAAAACATTCCCCAAAAACAATTATAGATAAATAACTCTAATACCAAATGTTAGGGACCAAATTCCCAAAATAGAAAAAAAATAGAAAGTAAGAGTAACCCAATGCCTTGAGAATGAAATACATAGATGAATAAGAAGCATATTTGAGGGTGGGGGGGGGGCTCATTTTACAATGTATCAAATGCACAATATGAGATTATGTCTAAAACTATGTTTCCTTGGTATATATAGGAGGCAAAGGTTATAATTACAATTAAGGTTCTAGCCAATCAATAAATACAATACATATAAATAATAGAAATGTAATGTCACAATATCTAGGGATTAACCTTGAATATGTATTATGCCTAGTCAACAATGATGAAGCGATACCCATGTACATGTTGTTTACAAGTATTTCAACTACTTTCTTTTATTTTTTATATTCTTTGTTTTCCCGGTTTGCTTATCGTGCTTCATTTTTTAGTGGTATATGTTGTTTGAATCACATGTATATGTGGGATCTATGGATGGCGCAAGCCATCACACTCAAAATATTAATTTTACAATTTGAGTGATTTATTCTCCCACATGCCAACTTGTAATCTCAAGCAGAGTTTGTATTGGTCAGGCAACCAATAATGTCATTGAATATAGTGTCTGAGGCTCTTTCACTTAAGATTTGACATCTAGTAGTTCACCTAGAATCTCAATTGGTAGTGTCGTAGTTCAACAATGTCTATCACAAGACCTGTGATCCTACGCTTCTACATACGTACCTATGAGTGAGGATTCTCAACCGAAATTTGAATTTTTTACATACATTCTCAATTCGAGAAGATTAAATGAGTTAACTGACGCATTAACAAATTATGTGTTGTATTGGCATTTTTTCCATTAAAGTAGAAGAAGCATGCATGCACCATAAACATGAAATCAAGCACATCAATGTTTGTAAATGAGTAAAGTAGGGAAAACATATGTATATGTATAATAATTAAAAGTTACATCATGTCCAAAAATGGGTGAAGCCATGTACAAATTAGGCTCTCAAGCCCCTAATGATGTGATATATGTCTATAGGTACAAAAAATACTGATACATCAAAATTTATGCCTAAGGCCTTACCCCAACATGCTCATGATAGTAACAAACTATAATAGACGCTAGCCATTGGAAGATACAAACCCAAGGCCATGGCACTCCTACAAATTAACCTACTTATGTAGGAACATTGGAAAATCCTCTATCTAGGCCATGTGAAACCTATGGGTCATCCCCTCCAAGTTTATATGAATGATACCGAGGACTATTAGTCTTGCCTCTGTCTCCTCCCTAGTCATCTATATCTCTCCTATGGTTCCACGAGTATCATGTGGGTCATGTTGGACCTACATCTGCAACATCATATTATATTATTAGAAACTTCACACACATAAAAATTAAATAACTCTAGAAACCAACAAAATTATATATGATAAAATTAAAAATCATAAGGCGTTTAAAAATTAAAAAGCTTTACATATGTTTCCCCAGTGCAATCTAAGAGGAAGAGGAAGCTCTGGATCATTGTGATAATCCATGTGGGAGTAGGGGTGATCATCAATCGTGATCACCTAACATGACCACCAATAAAAAAAATCCATCATTGAACACATTAAAAAAGTGTCCTCTTTTGTATATGTGCATCATGTCGGACCAAACACACATGCGGTTCTCATCACACCTAGTAGGTGGAACAAATGCATGGGGGTGCATGACAAGGACCTTATCCTTGAATAATGAAACTAGAATGGTTGTGTAGCCAATTTGTTTAACCCAAATTAACCTATAGTCTATTAGGTGTGCTCTCTTATTGACTAGCATAGCAACACACTTGTCATATATGGTAGGCCTCAAGTACTCAATAGCATAGAACGACTGGGCTTGTGAGGCATGGTGAGTGAAGAATGTCCTACCATTCTAGTAATGGTGAGCAAAATAATCTTGAGGCTCGAGTTAACAGTCTTTTCCACTGGAATATGGGAGCTAAAATTTTGAGCATAAGGAGTACAATATGCATGTATGTACTCTTGTATCGTGAGTCCTCCTTGCACTCATCCGCCTTTAATGAATGTAATCTCCCCACAACTAGTAAATTGCATGGAAGTGTCATTTTTAACTCTTTTGCAAGTTGGTGAAGTTTTTGAACATGTTTGATTGGCATTTTATCATCAATTCTTCACTTAGATCTTGAGGTAATTATGCTTTGAATGGAAAATAGGCATAGGTACACCCCTACCATTTCATAATGTATTATTAGCCTTTGTCCATTTTTCCTTAGGATACACACCACCATGTTGTGACACTTAACCATTTCTTAGTTTAGTTTTCATAATAATGGTGGCATAAATCTATCAATCATGAGTTCCCTAGCTATTAAGTTTGTTGTCTTTCGGTGCACGTGGTATGTTTTTCTCATAGGTTTGAGAGTCATCATAATTCATCTTGAAAGTGAGTTCAAACCATAGGATTCTTTCTCCTTACTCGCTGACCTTCCCACGATGGGATCCCATTTATATTTTGTTATCAATTTTATTTTCACATATAACTACTTGTGCAATAATTCCTAATGCACCACTACAGCAGTCATATTGTCATTTTCATTGATCTATGTTGCCAAGTCATTTGCATCCATAAAATTTGAATTTTGAGATCTGTATCCTTGGAAGAGGTAGTTGACAAGTGTCCATCTCTTTCCCAACACCTTTATTGCATTGTGTTTTGCATAGGTATGTTTCGGGCGCTTGGAAAATAGTTGCATGCCTTGCGACACTCATTTATTCTATAGTATCATGGCATTCTTTTATTTTTTTCAGGTTGTACTGATATGAAGAAGACAAAAAAAATCAAATATTGATAAAAAAGAGATGGGGGAAGAAGTTAATTGTTCCATGTTTATTAGTGTGGCAAGCAAAGTTGTGTCACTTTTGAACAAATCATTTGTGTTGTGTCTTCCTTCACAAATTGGGTTTTAGTATTGACCTTAGAAGTTGAACCATGATCTTGAGTTTGTAAATAAAAAATCATCTAGTTGGTTACTCTTCTAATCATCATGGAGTAGCATTCATTGCCTCCTGCATTGTTGGATTCATATCCTTATTCTATCCATGTGTTTTAATTGTTGCTCAATTCACAAAATGTGTCATGCTTATGTTCAAAGGAATTTTAACTTGTGTTGTCCATTTCTAATATTCCTTGACATTGCATGTCGGCCTTCCTTGTTGTCAAGTTGTTCTCAGTGAAATCATCTCCAATATTTACTTGTGCTAGTATTGAAAGGTCTCCATCAATTTCTTATTGGTGGGTCTTCTTTCATCAACTTCAACTCATTTTCTGGGAGATATACTTAGAGTCGAAAGCACCTAGAGGCTTACTTTCATTATTTGCAAGTTACCTTGCACTCAACAGATTCCATCTCATCCTTGGTCATTGAGTGAGCAATTTCCCTCTATGTTAAAAAAAAATACATTGATCCACGTGGTGGGATTCATGTTGTACCTTGGATTTCATTTTCATCATTGGTATAATTCCTCATCTCTATCAATGACTTTCATTATCAGTAATTGATCAAAAGGTATTTTTCATTTTCTATTTACCTTAAATGCATGCGAGAGATGTACTCAGTGGTGTGTTCATGCAAACATGTTGTCCAAGACCTTTCAACCTAAATCATGTTCATAATTCCTGCTCATATTGGTTCATGGGGGATTCCCTCCTTCTTATGGATCTCTTCCTATCAACACCAACTCAAATTCTCTAGGACTGAAATTTAGAGTCTTGAGCATGTATGTTTACACAGTGCTTAAACATGGTGTTAAAATTTTTGGAGTTTCATTGTGTAATGGTTTTAAATGATCAATTCATTTCGAGTGGACACTCCACCCATCTTTAGGAATCATGATCCATATGAAGCCGATGTTAAAAGAAAATAGCATGGACTAATTAAATATATTTTTAGGAGAGAAATAGCCATTAGGGATTTAATTGATGCTCGCACTTGTGTGGCTCATTGGTGGTTCACTTGATATGAAGTCACATGTTGTAAATTGGAGGTCACGAGTTCAAATCACACCCAGCTTTACCTGTATCCCATGCTTGCGGGGTGTGTGGGGAACCTAGGGGTATAGTGGTAGTGGGATTGGATCCCTGGACCCCGTGTCATGTGCGTACTAGCCTAGTCTCCAGTTGCTGATTCCCCTAGCACAAAAAAAAAGTTAGGGATTTAATTGACATAAATTGGGAGTAGCCGTTAGGGATGGATAAAAGGAAACATATATAAAATAAATAAATTGATAAAATATAATAAAGCTAAAGGATTTATACAAATATAAAGGCTTAAAGTTAGGGTGAGTAAAAGTGTAATATAGATTAAAAATAAAATAATAGAAAAAGCAGCTAATAACATGATCTCAAATTTAGGTTTATAATTATTTAGTAACGGAATAATATCCATTAAGATCGATGGAGAATATGAACCATCAGATCACTTTATGTCTAGAACATATCATGATTGTAAATTACATAAGAACAAATGCATACTAAAGAAGCATACTTTACCTAAAGACAAATTAGACCAAGTTGATCTTAACTAACTCCTAAGTGTCTAAATATCCTAACATACCCTCTTAAGAAAAAATTGGGTTAGGATTGAAGTATTCTCAATGGTGACACAATAGGATAAGGAATAAGGAATTAGAGGCTATCCCCCCTTATAATGAAAACTTCCTAAACTCCTAACATAGATCACAATTTGGAAAATTTCACTTATATAAGAGGCTTTGTGAAAATGTTAGCAACTTGATTATATGTAGGGAAAAAAAGATCTTTGAGAACACAATCATAATTAATATTTTCGTTGAAGTGCATGTGTATCTCAATGTGTTTGTTGCACAAACATTGAACTAAATCTTTGGTGATTTTGATGACATCTTGGTTGTCGCACCAGAAGGTAGTCAAATCTTGTTGCTAGAATCCAAACTATGAAATGATCTTCCAAAGCCATAAGGCATATTGAATTGTGTTAACTATGGCTTGATAGTATGCTTATATTCAAGAAAGAGAAAGATCTTGTTGTTTCTTACAAGCCCAATTGATAGTTCCAAAATTAAGACTAAAAACATAGCCTGCAGTTGAATTCTAATAATCAAGGTCATCAACCCAATCAAAATCAATGAAACCAACCAACAAAAGAGTCCCCCATGAATTGTAATGAATACCAAACTAAACTATACCCTGGATATACCAAAGTATCCTTTTGGTGCTTTCCAATGACTTTCATGGGGTATTTGCATATATTAGGCAACAAAACCAACAATAAAGGAAATATCAAGGCAAGTATGTGTCAACTACAAAAAGCTACCAACTAACTAATGATACAAGGTGGCACCTACTTCGAGTGTAGTGTAGGTGGAATAGTTTTGGCTCTAGACTACAAGGGAGATGGGGTTGGTTTACAATGTTCCATGTGAAAGAGACAAAGAAGATCACAAACATACTTAGATTGAGAAATACAAAATCCTTCTTTCTTTGTCTTGCAAGACTCCGAGGACAAGAAAATAATGCAAATGTCCTAAGTTGGTCATTTCAAATTTCTTCTTCAGGTTGGATTTCACAGGGGTTAAAAGTTTAGGGTCACTAGTAGTAAGAATAAGGTCATCAACATTAAGAACAAGGATTATGAGATGGTTTCCAACTTTCTCAGTATAGGCATTGGGGTTAGAATGACATATAGAAAAATTGGTGTCAAGAATAAAGTTATCCATTTTGGTATACCAAACTCGAGGATCTTTCTTAAGGCCATAGAGAGATTTATTAAGGAAACAAACAATGTTGGAGTCATCTTGAAAATATCTAGGAGGTTGATCCATGTAAATTTCTTCTTGCAAATCCCAATACAAGAAAACATATTTAACATCCATTTGGTGGACCTCCGATTTATGTGAAGAGGAAGGGGATATAACAAAGTAGACGGTGTTCATTTTGGCTACGGGGAAAAGGTTTCATTATAGTAAATTAATTCAACTCAAGAACATCCTTTGTCAATTAAGTGGGCCTTACATCTTTCAACACTTCCATGTGATGCATACTTAATTATATACACCATTTACATATGACAAGTTTTCTTCCTTTCAGAAGATGTACAAAATCCCAAGTATCATTTATCATTAAGGAATGGTATTCTTCATTCATTGGTGTGTCCCAATCTAGATGGAAAGAAGCTTCAAAAAATGTTTTGGGATTATGAGTCTTTGAAAATTGAGACAAAAGAGAAGAGGTTCACTATGTCACATACCCAAATTTTGAACATTTTATGTTGTGAGAAAAACATTATATTTATGTTATTGTAAAGTTTTATGATTATTGACCAAGTGGGGTCAAGGATGACTGTAATTAATTAATCTAAATATTTTATTATTAATAAATAAAAGAGGAGACAAATATCCAAGGGAGACTGTTGAAAGAACGTCCACTGACCCACTAGGAGGAATGGATTGGGGTGGAGAGCAAACTGACACTTGGCAGCATCATCAATTCACTTCTAGCTATTGCAGGGGGCAACTTTCCTATTTTTATGGTCATGTTCCCCAAGAAAGTGGAACTGAGCAGGTGGCTTAATAACTAAGAAACTGACAAAATGTAACAACTCCAAATAAAAAGATCTAGAAAATACGTAAAATAAAAAAAAATTGGAATGCAGGACTGAATAGTAAAATTAAATCTGGAAGGTCTTTAAAAATTGCATAAATGAATATATTGATGTCAACTGTTGTACTTATGTTCTCTTTCGATATAGGGGTTCTTTGAGAAGAGATCCCCGGGGGATTACTTAGCTTGCAAGCTAACGCTGCACTTGATACTATGGCAGATTCGTCGTCAAAGTGAGGGCTTTCGTCAACAAGGGTATGATCACTTATCGTCTTTTATGATTTATAACTTTCTTGTGCTTGGACGACGCTATAACCATCAAGTTTTCAGTCTAAACATTTTAAAAGGTACTAAGCCTTATTAAACATCTAGAGGTTCCATTAGATATTATGTGCCTTCAAGGAATGTGAAAATGTTACTAAGTGTATGAGAAGTGTGACCCTTGTGGTTGGGTACCAACATAATCGCAAATATTTGTAGAGTTTACTATCAAACATTAATATTTGCAAGGGTCCTATCTATGGTCCTAACACTTATATGATTTCGCAGCAGCTGTGGTATCATGCTAAGATCATACTATCGGCCTTGACTAGGGTTTTGCAATCCTATCGATGCTTACAAGGGGAAATGATGGGCAAATCAATGCATGGGTCTTCGGCATTCATGATGACAGGAAGGTTGGTTTTGTCGTGATCCTCCACATGGTTTCGAAGTGGCCGAGGTGTGGGTAGAACCTCGAGGCATTAACTGGTTTGGTCTGTATTGTCAGCATCACCATAATACTTTCGGTCACATGGCTTTCTCGAACCCTTAATTCTTTATTGTTGTGATTTTCGTCATTTATGTCGTCTGGAAGGTTGAGGCTTGCCTCCGGCTCTCAGGTTCTTGATGGGCTCGTCCCTTGGCCTCGGCTTCGACCTTAGGTCTTGGCAACTTCGTGGAGGCTTTGGAGAATCACCAGCCAGGTAATAACCTTCGTAACCTGCCAAAGCTTGGTATTTCTTGGTATTTTCATTACATGCAACTTATTTGTTCTTTGACTGGTTTTCATGGTTTTCTTGTGGCATAAATATCCATAATCAAAGGTGGAGGTGCGGCTCCAGATGATAATAAATCTTTACCCTGGTAAGCCCTCGTTCCTCCTTGGGAGATCTTGGTGATTGCAACCCATGAGTAATAAGGTTAGGCTGTCTTTACTTGACTGTTATGGCGTGAAGAAAAAGAATCGCAGCCGTTGGTAGCTTTTGCTGGGGTTTAAGTATTTACGAGAACTTAGGGTTAGGGATGTTCATCCGAACTTGGCTGATTTATTGTGTTCTGATCTCAGTCTTTACGTGAAAAGGGTTGTCTGTGGGTTACACTCGCACCAAAAGGTATGGACCGTGGATTTAAAGATGAGGCAAAGAAATGCCATGAATTCGATGGTTTTGATGATAGTCTCTTCGGTTTTGTTTTGACAATGCACAATGGCGAACTGCCAAGATCTTACAGTGCTTGGGTTTTGGTTTAACTATGCGAATCAGGCTGTGGAAGGGTTTCGATTTACTAGTCGTTCTTTTTAATGGTAGTTGAACCTCTTGGTTCCCCGTATGATGTTAAACTGTAATCATAAGGACTTTGTTTTCCTTTTTGTTTGTACAATTGTTGTGATAATGGTAAAGAAGTTAGGACTTCTGTTTTTTAAATGTTTTAAGCCTCTAGAAGAGAGGTTGTCGTTTGTATTTGATGTGAATATAGAATGTGGGGACTCGGTCCCGAGCAGGTGATGTAATTTACTACTCTAAAACAATAGAGCTAGGTTATTTAGATGTTCAACTAGCCTGTCTTGAAAAGGGTTGGGATTGTGAACTTGTTTATATATGAAAGGATCGGGACTTAGATTGAAATATTTTTGTTTCTAGGATTTTAAAATCGAATGCCATGCTCTAGGTTTTTATGTTTGGATGCGGGGTCTCTGTTCTATTCATCTATCAGGTTTTGACTGATGGGCTTCTGTCCACTATAGTGTGCATGCTATTTGTCACGAGTTGTTGGCTATTTAAATGTTAAAATTTTAGGGTTATGGACTCGGCAGCAAAACAAAGACCTCTTGTGTAACTCTTTTTTATTTAAATATGTTTATAGATCTGAGGTAGGTAAATATACTGAGATATTTGTATTATCTTGACCTGTGTATTTTTATTCATAGTCTATTGAGTATCGATAGTTTGGATCTCACATGCACTTATAGTAATTCAATATTTAACTTGTTTAAATAGTTAAACTGTAAGCATGCCTAGGTAAATTTTTTGTTTACTTAAAGGAAGTATTACTTTGGTGCATAGATATTAGTAAACCTATTACAACATGCACTTGTTTCTACATAGTGTTTGCTTCATTACAGTAAATCAGAAAGGGTTATAAATGTCTAAATTAATGATCTGCTATTAACCTTTCTACTTCAGAAAACATTATAGAGATGAAAAACCATACACAATCTAAAATGGATATCGCAGCATTCATCAATTCATGCATTTCAATCCTATCATCTATTTAAAATCTGACTGCCTTTTGTATTAAAGTACACCACCTTTGGGTGGAAGGAAAAATACAGAGATAATCTATGTGCACTTTGAATAAATCAATCATAATTCAGAGATCAGTTTAAATTGTAAAAACCATTTCATTTAAAATAATAACAAGTAGAGTGAGAGAGAGAAACGACTTGAACCACAAAGCTGGGAAAACATCCACAGGCAACCGTTCCTCCCAACCTAACTCCTCAAGCATTCAGCTAAATGCTTAAGGACCCCCGAGCCTGTTCCCTGAACCACCAGGAAGAAGACACTGAATAGGAGTGGAGACCTTCCTGCAGAAACCGAGCAGTCTATCAGACCTGCCATTCTTCCTTACTTGCACTCAATTGATGGACATACTCACTCTGGGAATCATTAGTTAGCTACCCCTCATCGAAATTCCTTATCTGCTCAAAACAAATGATAGTTTTTCCAGCCAGCCCTAGGAGGGAAGAAGAGATAAAATTGTGATCCTCCTGCTCAGTTTCAATGGCTTTTATAGCTTTCCTAGGTCTTTTTGGTCAGTTATATCATTTATTGAGCCACTTGCTCAACTCCCCCACCTCTGGAGAGTCATGACCATAAATATAGGGTAGTTGCCTCCTGTAACAGCTAGTAAGTGATTCCAGATGCTGCCACTTGTCTTCTTGTCTCCTAAACAGTTTCATTCTCCCTAGTGGGTCAGTTAACACTCTTCAACAGTCCCTTGTGGATGAGTGTCTCCACTTTTTTTAAATTTATTATAACAAAATGAAATAAAATAGTTCTTTACAGTCATCTTTGACCACCTTGGTCATAAAAAAAAACTTTATAATAAAGTCTCATAAATGTTTTTTTCTCAAAAATGAAAATGTTTTTCAGTTCTAGGGTTGTTATACCAAATACCTAGGCATGCTATATCACCCATCGAATTTAGCAGGAGGCTGTCCAGTTTTACCTTGTGATAATTTTTGAAAGAAAGAAAGAAGAGAGCACAAGAGATTCGAGGAGGGGAAGGCTAGTAAGTGATTGAGTGAGTTAAGACTGCATTCTGAACTAGTACAGCTTTATGCTGAGTTCAATATTGCTAAAGGAAGAAGTATTACTGTTGAGTACTATTGCTGAGTTGCAGAGGAATTTATTGCATCTTCCACGCAGCATCTTCGTCCCGATGGTTCAGTGAACAGGCTTGGGGGTCCTAAGGCAAGTGAATTGGTTGTCTTCAGGAGTAGGTTGGGTGGAACGGGCTCCTTTGGATGTTTGTTACCCTCTACAGTTAATAGGTTTCTTATTGTGTTATCTTATTTACTTTCTGTCGATTTAGTTTCTCTAAATGATTAAATTCTGGACTGTTATCTATTTCTGAAAATTGTTTAATTGTTAGATTGATAGTTATTTATTTATGGTTGAATGTAGTATGAATGAATGAAATACTCCCCTGTATTTTTCCACACACAGTTAAGTGTCATACTCTAGTACAAAGGAGTTAAATTATAAACATATGAGCATGATTGAAGATATCTTAATTAGAAGTTGTTCTTCTATTTTAGTTTCAAAGCATTAAAATACTTCTTATTACTGAACATTTATTTAAAATATTGAAGATATCTGTACTATGCTTGTAAACAGAGTTTATTTTCAGTCAAACAAACTATAGTATTTTACAAAACCATAATACAAAACCTAGAATGTTATTGCAAATCTTCTAGTCTAGGATAAGTACTTTACACTATACAGTATATATACATGTATCATTTCTATAATATTATATATGTACATATAGGCCTCGAACCTCAGTAAGATTCATTTCAAAAGTATTAACTAACAAAATAACTCTGTAATTAATTACTCCTTACAAATATGCTATCATACTAATGTTTAATATAACAATGATTTTATAAACAAGTTAGGGTTTATTCCGAATACATTATTTCCAATAATACTCAATCGGGCTATGCCCGACATCTTTTAAAATAAAAAGGAAACGAATTCAAGCACTGTCTATATCATATAGTCTTACCTAATAATATTCAAAGAAAACAAGCAATTATACCGAGTATCGAGCCCAACATTTTATATAATGTTTGCACAATAAAAAGCTTTTAAAAGAATGAAGTTACAACCCTAAACTCTTTAAATATACATTTTCATATAACAACATTTGTTAATTACAAATCATTAATCTAAGTGTAATCTTATTTAAAGAATACAATAACACTATTTCTTTTGGATCAAAAGTAAGCTTTCGGGCAAGGCCGAGAAGAGTTTCATGATCGAGACCCATTAGGGTCCGGACATTTCAATTCAAACTTACAGTCTCTTCTTATACACATAAAATCCCCAACCCGAAGTTAGGGTTCATATAGAGTTTATCTTTGTCTTTAAAACAAATCACAAAAACATAAAAATCTCTTTTAATCGAACCTTGGTCAAATGATTCGTTAGGGCCGTAAAGGCTGAGAGCCTTTTTCATATATTAAAAGAACCAACAAGGGTTTATGATTTCCGAAAATCCTTAAAACTACAATACAAAATTTACAAATAAGCCATCTTCACGCCCAGAACCCAACAACTATTAAACACAGTAGTAAGCTTTTAACGCGGGAAATGTTGAATATAAAAACTATCCATTATAATTTATACACTGAATATTTTCATTTAAAACCAGAACCATAGCCCGAGGGCATTGCTATCAACCTTTCCATGTTGAAACACACAGTTTCGTAAACAAACAGACTTGTTTTTAAATTCAAGTAGAGAAAACAGTGTGAGCCAAAGGCTCAAGGGTTTTAACCCTTTTTACAAATTTTCCATCCGGCTTACAATGTGTAACACATACAGTTAAAAACAAATACAAGAGTGATATTGCTTCTCGACGAAATCACACTGACCGACCTCCACCACCTTTGTTTCAAGAGCTACAAATAGGGTGTCCTTGGGAATCACCAAGGCTTACCAGGGCCATAGTGTCCCTTAGAAGCAATCATCGCAGTCTTCATAAACTCCAACTTTGACGAGGAGCACCCTAACACAGCAAATCAACAACCCAAATGGTTAAAAAAATTACAATACTAGTGTAAACTATAAAACAAAGTATGAACCCTGGATTACTGTCAAAATCAAACTTAATGGTGATTCTTACCTTTGGTTCATGGCATTATGCCTGGAGCAACATCAAGATTCTTTTTACCATCGAACTCTGTGCGTATACCATAGCTTTCAGTACCCTGGAATGTAGGTTACAGTTCCATCATCGAACCCTGGCAGGGTTTAAACATTCAAAAGCCCCGATATAATCGAGAGCCAGTCGGCTCTGCAACAAACCTTGCAAATGAACGAAACTAACTCTATTAGCAATCTTTCAACGTGTAGATAGGGTTTACACAAAACCCCAAGCTATCACGTGGTTCAACAACCCAGGTATCGCCACGATTACACATCTCATTAAATTGTATTTAAGTCGAGGTTTAGTCTCCCGCCAACAAGCATTCCACCATGGTTAAAAGCGGATGTATTTTTCCTATAGTCAAACCCTTTACATTATCATAACATTTTCGCCATCCTTTTAATTACGTTGAATCCATAGGATTATCCGCCTTGGATAGCATTTAAATTATAGCATTATTTAAACTATTCACTTGAAGCTATGCCACGTGAGTTGCCACGAAGCATTCCACTAAGGGTGCATTAAAGAGCCTTAAAGATCAACGCAGTCGAGTTCATTACTCCTGCCAGTTGCCAAGTTTTGCTTTATACATATACAAATCCACTTATCCCAAGTTTAAAACCATAGTTACGGTATAGCTTTACCATGCCTCCTTTGATAAGTAACATATGAAGGTATTGCATAGTTTAATTGTATAGATATATCATATTTCATCCTAGGACTATCACATAGTATGTTACAAATCTATATTCATGGTTATAGGCTTGTGACCTTGCCACATTAATATTAAGAAAACATATATATGTATAAAAACTATAGTGATGGAAATCAAATAGTTTATGCAATGAGCCATTACTATAGTATGACATTAATAAAACAATGATGTCCTATAAACCTAAGTATTGATCATTAATTAGGCCATGGATTAACATCACATTATCATATTAATAGTGTAACTAGGGCATGCCTCTAAGCATTAAGTATTTAGTTCATATGCAAGCTAAGGACGTTGTATCTAACATAATAATTTCAGGATGAGATTTACATACACTTTGAAATCTTGACCTTTAAATACATATAAACTTGGAAGTACCATTGCTCACCTGCAAAGTTTGTAAAGGAGTATTATGATGCGTTAGCTAGCTAGTAGCTAAGTAAGCCACAAGAACCCCTAGGAACCCTTCATTCAAAGGAAGAAAAGTATTAAAATCACATTCATGGTTATAGCTTTAAATTATGTTTACGACATTTTAAAAGTAAATGTTTTGCTTAAACAAACTTTCAGATAACAAAGATAAAGGCATGGAACTAAAAGAAGATACTACACAACGAAGATTTACAAGTAATAATACAGTTAGTACATGTATTCAATCAGTCGCATGCATTAAGAAGATGATTATTACAAAGTATAGTATTCACTGCATGTAAACGACGTAACACAATTAAACACTGATGACCATTTGAAGTAGGTGTCGTCATAGAAGATAATTAGTCTGTTGTTAAATGAATTAAATTATCATTAATGATACTTTCCACATAACAAATATAAGCATTTAATGCTACTTCGAAAATTTTAATTTTTTGCGAAATTTTGGGGATGTTACACACTAAAACTATGAATGTGTTCAATGTTGATCTAAAGGATCACCAACAAGATCACCAACTACTTCTTATGTTGTACAAACCCATCTAGGAAGTGGTGGTGCTAGTGTAGGTTCATGTTAAATGGTCCCAATGGGAGGAAGGTGAGTAGGTAGAAGTGGATTTCATCCTCATTGTCTTCATGTGAAGAAGAAACCAAAATAAGACCACTAGTAGAAAATTTGGGAATTGAATGTGGCACAATCTTCAAAGAAGACTCGTAGGTCAAAGATGGCACAAACACCAAATTAGGATTGGATTCCAAGATATTTTCATCAAATGAAACATTTCTCATAATAATAATTTCACTGGAATGAGGTTGAACAAGCCTATAACCTTTTATATCTCCAGAATATCCACCAAAAATGCACTTCTCACTCTTAGGCTATAATGCTTTCCATTTTTTACTAAGAATGCGATCTCGTGATTTACTGCCAAATGCATGAAAGTGGCTTACATTTGGTTTAAATCCTATATATGGTTCTTCCATGTTATATATTTTAAATCCTTTATGGAAGTGTAATTAATGATGTAATTCGCACAATTAATGGCATCCACCCAAAAATGAGGACTTAACCTTTAGATTGGAATATACAATTTTCTATTTCCTTTAAGGTCCTATTATTTCTCTCAACAACACCATTATTTTGTGGTGTGTATGAAACAATGTGTGCATCTGAATGCCTTGTGTAATGTAGTAAGTGATAAATTTGTTTTTAACATATTCACCTCCAATATTATATGTTCTTAACTTTTGAATTTGATGTCCATATTGTTTTTGTAAGGACCTTGTAGGCCAAAAAAATGTCAAAAACATTATTAATACAATAAAACATGTAAGAAGCAAATGCACATGAGGAAGAATGTTGTTACCCTGGAAACCCAAATCCAAGAAAACCGGAAACAATAGATATATTATCCTTAACAATTCTCGCCAAGGCATGGCCAATACGACCAACATTTCCCCCTCACAAGAACCTTAAAATGGAGTTACTATAGCCTTTAAGTAGGCTTCAACATATTCAATACCATGGGTTACCCAAAACCATGGGCCCATAAACCACCATTGGTAAACCCACTTGAGCAAATCAAGGTTACCTCACTCACTCTATAACTGATTCAACTGAGTCAATATTAATCTAACATTCCCCCCTTTAAACTTGACTTGGGGTAAAAGCCAACGCATCTCAAAGTTTTAACCGGGTATCTACGAATACAACATGCCCCACCCTCTTTAGTCTACCTAAATTTAGTCTAGAATTTTCATAGGTGACCCAATAAACCAAGGGTATGCATTCCTAAACAAGTCTTACAACCATATTCACATTTACATTGTGATTAAATACAACTCCATAATAAAACATTACAAGTATAGTGAACCGATCGCTTATTCATCTATCTTTTGTGTGCTTCTTCCAATGCTCTGCTTGTTATCTTTTCAAAGATTTTCAACCAATGCTCATCCTCCTTCTTATGCCTCTCTCTCTTAGATTCAAGCACTTTCTTCACCCTATCATTGGCAGTTGAAGTGTCTCTAGATACATTTTTTGGGAGGTATGGGATACTAATAATAACTTCATTCATCACAACAACTATCATTTTTTCCCACGAACTCTTTTGGACAAAACATCAAAAATATTATTAGGAGTTACTACTATGCCAATTCAATCTGCTTCAACTTATGCTTGTCTCAATGTAGCTTTCTCTTTATACTAAATAATGTTCATGTCAATGTAATTATTCTTCAAATCTAGCGGGTCCCCTTCTTGACTCAACAATGTAAAATCCTTGATATATTTTTCAAAAAAGCAAAGGTTATAGCAAGGATCATTTCCTACGTATTCTTGAAGAACAACAATATTCAAAATTTTGTCAAATGTGATAAATTCTCCCTCAAATTCATCTCCAGAGTGTTTTTTTTTATATATATCTTGAGACAAAAATTGACTGCGAAATCACGGTTACTAACCACCTTCATCAATGAAAGTTAAGTACTTGAACACAAAGAAAGAAGCAGAAGGCAGCAAACCACACAGTTTGTTGTGAACAAGATACAAGGAGGTCAAGGCATGTTGGTCAAAACTATCCCGATAATGTTTTCCAAGAACACAAGCTGGACAAACAACATCTATGCAATAAACAAGAGGAAGACCAGTCACCATTTTCTGATTACATAGTTGATGCAATGAGCACTAGTTTATATTACCAAATTACACATGCCAAAGTTTTCTCAAGTCGTCGCTATGAGCAATAAAAAATGATGGAAAATATGATGACCCAAAGTTTTCAAATACGTACAACCTGATAATGTCATCAACAATTCAAGTTCCCAGAGCATGTATATGATATTTTAAATCCTTGATTACAACTTGGCGGGGTGAAAACACTACATTATTACCTTCACAAAAATGAGTGATCTAATGGATTGACAAAATATTGTATGAAATACTTGCAACACATAATACATCTTTGAAATGACCATCATCTAGTTGAATTGTTCCAGACCCTACAATGCTAAGAGTTATATCATCACCAACAAATATTTGTTTCGTGGTAGAGCATAAAAAATGGCTTTATCCTTATCCATATGATAAGATGCCCTAGAATTAATCTACCACTCATTAGAAGAAGAAGAAGTAGATGTTGCATTG
Organism: Larix kaempferi; assembly: GCA_027924585.1. NCBI lineage: Eukaryota > Viridiplantae > Streptophyta > Pinopsida > Pinales > Pinaceae > Larix > Larix kaempferi. Next base: position 2,785,455 of record BSBM01000590.1, read on the forward strand.
AAGTAAATACCAAAATAAAAAAGTACATGTCCATGAGAAGAAGAGTCAGAATAAGAATCAATATTGATGTTATGCTTATACATTGTTGCTTCTAAGGTTTTGTTGGCCTTGCGACAATTACCTTCCATTTCTAAGCAAATGAAAGGGGGGCCTATATTAAATTTTACATATAAGGTTTGTTTTCTGAGTTTACTTATTTAGAGACCTTATAACTTCTAATTGCATGGTTATTATTTAAACCAATAAATTTCAATGTTGAGTTTTTACTTTGAATTTTCTTTTTGATTTTGGCTTGTTTTGGAGTTTTGTACATATGGTAATCAAATTCATTCAAATTGACCATATTATTGAGCATGTTTATACCTGATCAAACTGTTCATTTGCATAAAATTCTATGAGCAACTCCTCACATTCATTATTGTTCGAATGTTTACTTTCATGATTTAATTCTTGTTTATTTTTAATTTCATGACTGTAAGCATGAAATTTGAACATTCTTAAGGGGAGTAAAGTTTTCGTATTTCACTAGCATTCGTAAGAATTATTATCACTTCAAAAATTTAACATGCTTTCAGGTGTTATTCTAAATCACAAGGTCTAATTTTGTCCTTGGGTCAAGTTATGATTAATGTTATAAAAATCAAGGTTCTCACTTATTATTTAAGTTTGGAAAAACAATTATGTTTTTTTTTGTAAGTTGCAGACATAAATTTAATTAACAGAGCCGAAAAAGGTGGCAAATATTACATAGAGAGCCGAAGCGTTTGTGACAGACTACGGAGGCCTCAGGTGATGAAGCCACCATCCCAATCGCTCAAAAATACTAAAATATCTGACATAATACAAAATATAGACCCCCTGGGTCAGGTCTGCCCATAAAAAGACTGGGACTTGCTTCAAAAAGAGTGTTTCATGCTGTCTGGAAGTATTATAAAATAAACCATACAGAAAATTGAAACAAAAAAGCTGAAAATCACAGAGATAACCCGGAGCTATGGCAGCCCATTTAACGATTTGCAGGCGGTGCGTCTAGTTCCTCCTCAAGGATGGGACAGGCAACACAAAAGTCTTCAAAGGTCCCCGGAGGGGGGAGAGTAGGAGTGGGAGAACCTGGAGTACCCGTACCTTCCTGAGCGACGTCATTTGTGAGTGTTGCGGGAGCCGAACCCTTATATTTTTTGACCGTGGATTTTTTCTTTGCAAACCCAGGTTTCGGGGCATTTGGAGCAGTTGCGTCCGCATTGTTCTCCGGCACTGCCTAGTTAGAATTGCCACCCAGAGAAAAGATATCCCAGGTCATATTGGCGTCTAGGGTGTTTGAGTGTTTTGAGACCTCTTTCAGGCTGGAATTGATGTTCCTCACAATATTGGAGCTAGCTTGCCAGCTTGCCTCCATTTCTTCAACCAGGGTGCTCATCATATTTTTTAACAACCAATAGTGATTTATGGCTCCACCGTTGCTGCCCGAGGAAAGAAGAGCCGCTACCCTACGGGATTCCCACCCATTAATTAGACTGCGGGTCCACTCAGAGATGCGCTCAGCATATCCATCCATTACAGTCCAATCCATGGCCACCCTAGCCCGTCTACTAGAGCTAGTTCTTCCACTGCTGCGATGAGAGATGCCTCTGTTGCATGGCGCCATGGCAATGAGAGCAGCAGGGGAGACCACAAGGAGTATCCAGAACTCAGCAAAGGGAGCCACGGAGAATAACCAGAACGCAACAGTGGGACAAGAAAACATGCCGACATATGGCTTTAAAGAGCCGAGCCAAGCCAATTCCCTCCCCTGGAGGTAATAAATGTTGTAGGCTGTCATCCTTGATAAGGGGGGCAGAATTGAATGCTCGTCACACCGGCCAAGAGATAGTGTCATTCCAAGCAAGCAAAGGAGATTGGGATCCACAGGCTCGTCCTCCACCCTTAAATACTCATTGTCACCCATGGAGGAATGCTGTCCAGTGGAGCGTGCTGATAGGTGTATGGCGTTCGTCATCACATGGCCTGGTTCGTGCATGCTGGGAATTTCGCCATGTGAGGGGTGTACCGTGGGCTCTTGATCCGTGTGCACAAGGGTTGAGGTGGTGGGCATGTGGTCACCCGCATCCGGGGGGAAAAACAATTATGTTGCTTCTAACTGAAGAATGGATATTTTTTTATCTTTCCTTTTTATATATTCATTCTTATTTTTTCAAAACTTATTTAAACGAGTACCTTGACTTTATTTAACTACCAAAATTTGAAGTTGATCTAGACCTTGTTAATTACTGTTTGATTATATGTCATGTCAACATTTAAAATGATGTTGGGAGTCTTGATCACTCTTTCAATTACTATTGTATTGGATGATTATATTCAGTTCACATGTACGCTCTTCTACTTGAACTGTCGTCATTGGATTTTTTTTTCCAGCGAAAAAAACTACTATTGGTATTCATAGGAATCAAATAGTACAATGATTAGCTTGGGTTGATATCCGACACAATCAACAAAATTTCTAAAGTCTGAAGAGCTTACATCTGCTCAAAAGCCTCCAAAATCCCAATACAACTAAAAAATTACAGACTTTTCCCAAAGTATCCAAAATAGCAACAAGATGAAACAACAAAAGTTACAGAAAATCCAAAATTCCATCCCACTGAAAAAAGCAGACCACAAAGACCTTAATCATAGAAATAAATATCTCCACTATCAAGAATGGAATGGTCCCACCACTCCTCCCAGATAAGCTGTCCTTCCAAACCAGCCAGAGCCTGCTTAGATAATTTATCCGCCAAAGAGTTGTGAGCTCTAAAAATATGTTCAAAGCTAATCTTTTGCTGCTGAGCAATCTCATATTGTGTACGAAGACACCAATGTCTCAAGGAAGTAACATTCATTTTGAACTTACCATCCGCCCACTTAATTGTAACACGAGAATCTCCATACACTTTGATGTTGACCAAGCCAAAAATATTTGCCACTCTCAATACACACCAAAGAGCCATAAGCTCGGCTTTCATATTAATACCAACACCACAATTCAACCTGACTGTGAAATAGTGAGAATCATTTAGATAAAGCACACCGCCTACTGCGCATATCCCATTTTGTGCAGCACCATCGAAGAAAAGAACTGGCTGATCCACTATGAGAGTAAAATGACTGACTTTGTCAATCTTCTGCCTATGAACATCATATTTGTATGTTGAAAACATTTTCATGACAATCATGCTGCACTTAACTACATCTGGAGACATATTGTGGAAAACTGCACAATTCCTTGTGTACCAAATAGCCCATGAAATGAAAATAGCAATAGAAAAAAATTCCTTGCTTTTCCTGTACCAAGTCAAGAGGCAAATGCTGAAAACACCATCATCCCACTGATAAGAAAAATTCAAGCTTGCAGCAACAAACTCCCATATTCTTTGAGTGAAAATGCATTTGACAAATAAGTGCTGAGAGGTTTCTGCTTCATTGTGGCACAGAACACAAATACTAGGGCCAATCCAACCCCGTTTGATCAAATTATCCCAAGTCTTCAACTTATCTTACAGGGCCAGCCATAGGAAACATTTTATTTTTAATGGAATTGACCATTTCCATAAAATCTTGTACCACCAGTCTGGGGGAAAGATTAATTTTTCTTGAATGATTCTATTATATGCAGAATTAGTCGTGACTATACCAGTGGAAGAATTCCCACCCCAAACTAATTGATCATTCTCATGATTAAGCTTGACACCCGCATAATTTAGATCTTTTATATAAGAGTCCCAAATCCGAGCCAAGTAACCAGCAAGGCCCAGATCTCTCGTTGACATCCACGCAGCTGGCCCAGCACCTCCATATCTATAATAATAAATCTTATTCAATGTACTTATACCGATAACCTGTAGATACCGAGGAATGATAGCTGGCAGCAGAAAGGAGTCTTTCATTCCAATAATGGGGTCAACGCCAACTCGAACCTTCACACCAGATCCCACCTGCCAACCTATATCAGAATTGATCCATTTAAATATTTTCATAAAGCCCCTCCAAATAGGGGAAAAGTTCCAATTTCCCAATTTTGGATTGTGTTCTAAGTCATGAATATCATTGACTATCAAGTTTGTATTTTGAAAATGCATATGATTTCTCTCCTCACTTTATGGAGTTTTAAATACCTTAGCTCATTAAACCAATATCTTTTTATGCTATGTTTAATAACTCTATAATATTATATAATATGACTTGGTCCATATCATTTGATATCGCATTGCTAATGTTATTATTTAATTCGACTTGCATGTTTTATGCCCTATCATATTGGTCGATTTTTTATTTAAGATTCTAGTTTTTTCGAATTCTATGGTGACAAGACCAGAAGTACAATATGCCATAGACACTATGCTTACTTGATCTTCAAATCATCGTTATCATGAGGATACAACGATCTAAACACCACGATTTTCAATATCAACATTACCACACTCCTTAAAGGTTCATCACTTGATATTGTTTTAAAAACTGATTAAAATTCATTTTTTAACCTTTCCAAATATCATGTTATCGAATGATCATACTGTTAAACTTAGTTATAACCCTAAAAATTCATACTAATCAGTCTCAAAATATCAAGTCATGGAAGCAGGTTTTAATGATGATTCAATATGTGCTTGGTTTGGTGTTGACATTGGGAAAGCATGTTGTTTACACGTAGTATCGGGTCTTAATTTTTATTATAACTATGTTATTTCATCGCCTAGTACGGGTAGGCACGTTACATGGCTAAGTTTTCGTGACTTTCTCAAATCCCTTGAACTTGGCTTTCAATTCATCTCTGCAATAATGAGGGTTTGAGGGATAAATTTTGTGTGGTTTCATTTCTCTGAGATTTTTTGTTCCTTGGAAAACCATGTCCATGAATCCCCTTTGTTCATTTCAGAAAGCCTTTTGTTTGTCTTAGTGACCAAACCCTGCATCTTCTATCTATGTGGTTTCGACCTATTGAGATACTTCATATTTGAAGAATTGGATAAACTGTGTGGAAGATTTAACCTCGACGTTTCGGGCTGAGTAGCAATTAGAAGTTATAAGTTCATTCATCTGTATTTTCTAGTCATTCATGGCCATGGAACTTGTGTGTGAAATTCAACAACCCTATGCTCTGGAAACGTCGATGAGAGTGATCATCAACTTCAACCCATTCCATACTTTGGGGCTTGATCCTATTCATTGGCCCCATGGAGAATATAAAGTATCTCATTCACGGGGTTTTCACGGTCATTCATGTTTGAAGAATTGGATAAACTGCGTGGAAGAGTTATGAGTTATGAGTTCGAAATATTTTGAGGATCATAACTTTATCATTATAGATAGAGGATAATAAAACTTGAGAGAGCATTGAGACTTGGATGGTGAAACTTTGTTTATACAAACGATGGATTGCTTCTATTTATAATACTTTTGTAAGCCTTGTCATGAATGATTTCTAGGCTTGAATTATAGTAGTCTTTTATCTTAACTTTTCATTGCTTTGTTTGGGCTTTCTTAAATGAAATCTTGACTTTGTTTAAGGTTTTATTGAAAATCATATTGTTGTTATGTCTTTTAATTGTAATTGAAATTTTAATAGTTACCTTATCTATTCACCATTCTCAATTGACATTCATTCTATTTTGTGTTAGATAGAAGGACTTATTGTTAATCTCGTAATGACTGTGATCTGCAATGATTGGCAATAGATATCTTCATTTTATAATATGTGATTTTATATAATATTTTTGAACTCTGTTTCAATAGTCTGAAATAATCATATATTCATTTTTCAAAAGGCAAATTGAAATTGATGTTGTAATTAGTTTGCCTTTCACATAAAGATGAGATCCTGAATTGTTATTCGATTGTGATTCAATTTCAATTTAAGAGGTATTCAAATTATAAAATTTGTACGTTTTTTGTTTATAGACGACAGTAGATTTTCACAATTAATGTAAAGGCAAATTAGTTATTAGAATTAAATTATATTCTTGGCCAAGATAGTTCTTTTCTCATAGAAGTATTTTCTTGTTTAATTATTTGTTTCTTTTAAGTAGTTTGAATGTGATTTTAAATATGAATTGTTTAATGAATTCTAAGCACTGTGTTGCTTAGTATTATGAGGTTCAGTCGAACTGTTTTTGCAAGTTCTATTTGACCTTATTATTTATATATTTAAAATTAATTTTGGTTTTGTTTAATTTTATTAGAAGCATTTCAAATAGGTTAGACTTAGTTTGATTTTAGATTATTACATTCCGAGTCTTGCATGATTTGATTTTTCTAAAAATAAAAGCATCTTTTCTAATTATGTTTTATATATGTTTGTTAAAATTTGATTAGCTTTATCTTACTTTCAGAAAGTTCATATCTTTTGTTTAATATTTTCTTATAGTATTTTCTATAAAATTCTTCTCCATAAATCTCTGGAATCTTGTATATTTGTTTAAACTATTAATAAATAGATTCTTTTGATCTTTTGCAGATAATTTTCTTCAATTATTATTTTTAGTTAGTTAGTTGTATATAATAGTTTGTAGTGTTTTATGATTTAGTTATTTAGTTTCTCCCATATTGTCTTTCTTACAAGGAAGATCCCCTTGTTGGCTATCAGAGCCATTAAACCTGTAAGAAACAACCACACCAAATGACTTGGGTCTTTTTTAAAAGACCTAGGATTGGGTTGTATCCTCTTCGTTGACGAGCAGGTCATAAATGCCCATCTACAGGTTTCCATCTAGACTCTAGGTGACTATCTTTCCCACAAAAATTACAATGTCTCTTAGTTTATTTTCCTTTTGATTTAGATCCCTTACCTTCATTGGAAGGAGGGGCTAGCTGAGAAGGTTTGAAACTCTTGTTTTTTTGCAAGGTTGTTGCTTCTTTGGATTCTTGGTTTTATCCTCCTATTTTGAAACTAAGGCTTTGTTAGATGTACTTGTAGTGTCGATGCAAGAGCTTACCTTAATATCCAATCAAAGAATTGCAAAAAGCTTCAAAAGAGGGTATTTGGTTAGTATCCCCTTGACTAATAAGAGTTGCTCTAGTTGGGTGAAAAGTAGATACAAAAACATAATAACTAGTGCCAATCTTAGTAAGACTAGCGTATATGAGTTGTCCATCTATATTTGGTATTTTATATTTTGCAAGTAAAATTCTAAGTGTTTTTTAACTTAGGTAGAAAATATTCAATGTAAAAGAAATCACTAGGATTTAAGGCAATCAATTGGTTGTCAAGCTGGTGGGACCAAATATCATTGTGTTTACCAAACACGATTTCCAAATTTTTCCATGTTGCATCTCGGGTCTCAATTCCTTGAAGGTGAAATTCAAGATCACAGGAGATGGGAATTCTGATTAATCCATGCGCTTTGTCATTTTTACTATCCCATTTGAATTTCTTTAATTCATTGAGAGGGGAAATTTATGTTCCCAAGGTATCCCAGCAATGTCCCTTACTTTGTAGTGAATCCTTCAAATGGGATTTCCATAAGAAATAATTGGAACTAGTAAGCAGAAGATCACTTGGACTATCCATATTGTCATATGTAGATAATATGGCTTAAACAACAAAAATTGATGGTCTAAATGAAAATATCTTGAAAAAATAGGCAAGTTAAAAAAATATGTAATGAAAATGGAAATTGGATGTCAAATTTATTGCCTTTGAAGAAAGGCATAAAATGTAACTATGGATCCATGTGGCAAGTAAAGGTTGATCCACATGGTGATAGGTGCACAATGAGGTTGCTAAATAATTATCCCTTCCACTCACTTTTCCTATATGATCACTTGTATAAACAAGTGAGACAACAACTTAGTAAAAAGAAGGACGTGAAATCAAGACATGATATAGATGGATATCGTTAGCCACCCACCTATTCCATTATCTCAAAATAGTTTTCCATTTTGGAAATTTTCTAGTAGTTTTTCTACAATTTTGGGACTTAAACTTTCGGGGTTGTTTTGAGGCCCTAAACGATGGTTTTTGGGACCGCAACGTCCTAGACAATGTTCATAGACTCTAATATAGGCTTGATCCACTATTGTACTCCTCGGATAGATATTTCCAACAGTCTACCGAGCGACACAAATGGAGATCATATGCAAAATTTATGACCCTGAGAAGTTTACTACTCAACTAGCTACCTTGGGGCCGCAAACTTTATGACAGTGCATCTCCTATGGTTAGGTTTTTGGATGTTTAGGGTTCTGTCCCCCATTATTATGATAAATATTCCCTTTCATCCTCTTTTTGTATTCAACTTGTCATGAATGAGCGTAGTCATCACATCCCTTCTCAGAGACAAGCTACCACCATTCTAGCTGCTTTATTTTACAATCTGTTATATTTCCGCCATTTAATTGAATCTTTGTTTACTATGTCACCATGTTCGTTGCAATATATATGTGTTTGTGGTTTTATATCTATTATTTCATTTCGTTCTCACATAAATCTAGATCAAGACCTCTCACTTAATAAAGTAAATTTCAACCAAGTAAGCTAAACTTATGAAGCAAAATTTGGTTTCTATTGTTGTTGTTGTTGTGGGAGAGCATGCTTGCCAAAAAATCTTGGTTTTGGCTTGCAAAACACTTTTACAAAACCACACACAAACAACAAATGAAATTTTGAAACTGAAACTTCTCAAGTTTGGGGTTATATCTTGGTTAGCTTACCTAGAAAATGCAAGTTTTCTCTATGTTTATGGTTTACTGAGTTCACACCAAGTGCATGGCAAACAATATACGTAGTCAAGAAAACTCTTTCCACTATGTTTTTGATTTGTCGAGTTCACATAGATCACGTGACAAAAATCATACTCAAATTGAAAGGAAACAAACTAGGAATAAAATAGAAATCCAAAATGAAATATGAAACAATATGAGAAATATTTTAAAAATTCCATAAATGTAAATAATATACCCTTGGATCTGGTAAAATCGTCATATCTTAGGAAAACATAAACCTTTTCGAGTGAAACGAAAAATCATTTCCAATTGAAAGAAGTGCTATGGATGCAATTGTTGATGTATATGTAACTTCGGAATGTATTTCACATATATGTATATTGTATTCCTATAGAGATGGTATTATTCCTCTATAAGGAAGTGTCGTCATTTATATTGTAAATGTCGTAACTTATACTTGATGGGTTATTAGACCACCTTGTTGGGGTCAGCCCTGTATAAGTCATGTGGGTCGAAGGGTTATTAGACCACCCTATTGGGGGTTGGCCCACTCAGCATTATGTTATGTGGTAAAGTTCGAGCCTACACGAGTTAGGTAAAAAGGCAAGTCAAGTCAAGTATAAATAGAGTGCGGGAGGCACTCTATTTACTCACTCACTTCTCACACATGCACTCAAGGAGGAGTGGCGCACTTATGGAGGAGGAGGATCTGCTGCTAGGTTGTGTCTATCTCTCATGGTTGGTTGTATCATTGCTCTATCTATCTCTGAGGAAGTTATTGGGGTTTTTCACCTTTATGGTTTTTCCCAAGTAAATCTTTGTGTCTCTTGTGTGCTTGCATTATTGTCTCCATGATTGATATGCTGTACATGTTGTTCTCTCAGTTAAGATCCTAGATCATATTGAAGTAAATTCAGAAAATTTAACATGGTATCAGAGCTAGCCTGAAAGAAGGCATGATATGGCATGTATGACACTTGTTGCACTTACGATGCTAGGGCTTGATATAGCAAAAACCAGTCATCGTAGCACTTTCGCTATAAATCCGTTTTGGCGAAGTTTTCGGATTTGAAATTGTTAGAGGACGAAGATTAGATCTCCAGGTACCTTGTGTCCAAAGGAAAACCTCTAATTCGTTGTACTTTGTGATTTATGATCTGTGCAATATAGGGTTTCTGCCTCTTTCAGATCTGAGTCAAAATCAGGTGACCTTGGGAAAAAGGTCATAACTTGGGCTAGGAAGCTCCAAATGAAATTTCGTAAAAAGTGACAGGTAGTACACAGACTGCACTATCTCATAAAACTTTTTCAGAGGCCGAAGGTGAACCAGTGACACGTGGCACGCCGTACAAGTTCGATCTCTTGTATTATCTCATAAACAGGTCACGTTGCGACACTTGGCATAACTCTCTCTCAGAGAGTCCAATTGAGGTAAGACCTATCAGGATGGAAAGATAACAGGCCGAGCTATCTCAAAAAACTTTTTCAGAGGCCGAAGTTCAAACAGTGACACGTGGCACACCGTACAAATTCGCACTCCTGTATTATCCCAAAACAGGTCACGTTGCGACATTTGCCATAACTCTCTCTCAGAGAATCCAATTGAGGTCAGACCTGTCAGGATGGAAAGGTAACAGGTCAGGCTATCTTAGGAAACTTTTTTCATACCCTGTGGATCAAAAAGTTTGGAGTTACACCATAAACAATCAGGTACATATTTCTGTCAAAACAGAATTATTTTTGAGTACCTTCATTCATGGCTTCCGGAATTTAGGGCTTTGAAGAAAGTTGGAATTTTTGTAATCGGAGACCACGGCTGAATGCTACTCATCAAAATAAAAATTTAGAGACCAAGATCATAATTTTTGGTTGGGAAGAAGGCCGGGTTTGATCAGACCCTAGTTCGGGACTTTGATCAGAAAAGTGAAAAATTAGGGCTTCTATAAAAATGGGAATTTTTGAAATCTTTGACCACGGCTGGAAGCTCCTCAGAAAAATAGAAGCTTAGAGCTTTGGATCAAACCTTTTGATTGGGTAGAAGAGTGGGATTCATCAAACCCCAGTTCAGGGTCATGTCCAGTGAATCCAGAAGTTTCAAAAGCAAAATTGAGGAGTGAAACTTTGCAGTTTTCAAATTCTGAATATACCAACTTGATCAGCTCATCAAGGCACATATTTCTATCCTGTCAGAAGTTTGAAATTCAAAGTTTGAATTTTTGGGGTTTCTCTGACAAACCCATATCCAGCTCAAGGTCCAGTTCTTGCAAATCAAGTGGATTGGGTTAATCCTAGAAGAAGATAGATTGATCATCTGCATGAGTGAAGAAGTTCCTGTTTCAGAGGGAGATGAGGCTAAGGCCTTATATAAGAAGATTACAAGCGATCTCGACAGGTATGACTCATCGAGGTATGTTTCGATATTTGTCCATGATTAAGTTTATGGTATGTTTGTCTTCATGTTATTACGGTTAGTACAATTTTGATTTTAGATTTGTCGTATCACCTTAACAAAATTATGAATGCATGATAGAAGATATTCATTGGTTAGGGTGTTGACACTTATGATTGTACTAATGCATTATGGTGTTGTATGAGGTTTATGTTGTCTACTAACATGAAAGGTACACCAAGAAAGACAAATCATGTTCTAGTCCAAGAACATATGATCATGATAACATGAGGACAAAGATTTATCCATTGTCATGGATCTCATAGAAGATCCATTTACGAGGTATGTATAACTTGGTTTTGTAATAGTTAACCTATGAGATATACAGGTTACTAGCACAAGTCATTGAAGAAGAACAAGAAGACATCATGTGAGTATGTTAGACATAAATAGCTAGCATGCTAATCCAGGTATGTTTTTCCCATATCAAGTTAGAATCCTACCTTGTGTTAGGATCTTATACTGTTGTTGATAATGATTATTCATGAAGTCATAGGTTTGAATAATCATGGTTGTATGCATATTATGTTTCTTACCATAATTGATGATATGACTAACCAGAAGAATCATGAAGGTATAGGTTTGAATAATCACAGGTTTTATATATCTCTTATCTTGTTTGATGATTCAACTAACCCGAAGAGTCATAGGTTTGAGTAATTATAGGTTTAGACATGTTATGCTTCTTATGATTTGACTAACCATAAGAATCCTACATAAACCTTGAATGCCACTGCTTATTATTTTTGTTTGAAATGATCATGACTATACACGCTTGAGATTATTGTGTTTTAATAGTATACTAATGAATGTATGATTTTATATGAGATCACAAGGATAGCACAATCATGATACCAATAAGCATGCATAGGGACCAAGGATGAATATGAGTTCAAGAACAGGTAATTCAGGAAGCAAAGATCAAGAGGGAGCACACTCCAGTTGCTCCTGCAAGAAAGCAAAGGAGCACACTCCAGTTGTTCCTGCAAGAAAGCAAAGGAGCACACTCCAGTTGTTCCTGCAAGAAAGAAAAAGAGCACACTTCAGTAGTTTCTGCAAGGATGCAGATATTCAGAGGAAGTTGACCATCTTTCTACATTCCACAATAGAAAAGTGTAGAAGAAGCTACTTCAGATTAGGACTCCAACAGCTCCTGCAAGGAAGCAAAGACTCAGAGGGAGTCCACCCAACGAACAAAGAAAGATAAGTATTTTAATCATCATTTCTTGCATATTTGTTTGTTTAAATAATACTGTTCAATAATGTATATACTGATGTTCCTAGAATTAGGTTGTGTATTATGCATATTAGAATAGTTGCATTGATGAACAGTATACTACTAATATACATGGGTAAGTGGCCTATGGCACTGTACAACATTCCATTGCTACTTATCTAGAATGAAACCTCTTTGCTGACATGTTGGGAGTTGTGCACACTCTTAACAATGATCTGGTAGAGATTGGAAGGCATCTAGAAAGTTACGGGATATGGATAAATGTTGTATTGAAGCATTGGCTAAGATAATTGCATGACTGTATGACATATTTCTTTATGTGTAAGAATTTGTTCTGAAAACTATGAGATGTTTCTAATCATGCAATTTAACCTGTTTTGTAGGAAAGACCGCATATCTTCACCTACAAAAGGACTACAACATTTGTTCCAGCAACAAAGATATTTATTGAAGATATTGAAGTTCCCAGGATCTGGGATGAAGAAATAGAATGCCATGATCCGTCGATCATGAAGAATGATGTTTGGGATGTAGTCCCAAGACGTGAAGGGAAGTTTGTTATGACTTCCAAATGGAACTATCAGATCAAGCACGTTGCAGATGGCAGCATTAAGAAATATAAAAGTGATGAAATAGAAGATGCACTAGATGGATTTCAAGATAGCATGGTGTAGTCATACATGTGTGCAGAACTTGGTATGGTAGGATAGACAACTTTCTATCCAGTTTGGGCTTTACCAAGAGTAAAGCGGATTCCAACCTTTACTACAAGGTTGAGGAAGGCAATCCAGTGATACTACTTTTGTATGCGGATAACCTGTTTGTTACAGATGAAGATAGATTGATTGCCGACATGCGGCGGAAGCTTACTGCCAAGTTCGAGATGAAGAACTTGGGGATGATGCACTATTTATTTTTTGGCATGGAGGTGTGGCAGAGTGATGGAATCTTCCTTAGACAAGGGAAGTATGCAGTAGAGATCCTGAAGAGGTTCGGGATGATGGATTGCAAGGCCATGGCCACACCTATGGCATCAAATCTGAAGCTTCTATGTGATGCTTCATCTGAGCCGATTAATGTCTCTATGTATCGTCAGATGATTGGGTCCTTGATGTACCTGACGAACACGAGACCAGACATTTGCTTTGCTGTGAACACATTGAGCTAGTTCCTGACGGATCCGAGGAGTGTTCACCTAGTTGCTGTAAAGCATGTTCTGAGGTACCTGAAGGGTATAGTGGATTATGGGCTCAGGTATGAGGTGAATCAAAAGTTTAACCTGCAGGGTTATGTTGATTCAGATTGGGCTGGCAATGCTGCAGATAGGAAGAGCACATCTGGGTGTTGCTTCAGTATGGGATCAGGTGTGATCTCTTGGTTTAGCAGGAAGCAGTCCTGCGTAGCATTGAGTATAGCTGAGGCAGAGTATGTTGCAGCCTGCTCAGCTAGTTGTGAGGCAGTATGGCTAGGGAAGCTACTGTCTGAGCTATTTGATCTCCCGTTGGAAGCTACTGGTATCTTCTGTGATAACCAGAGTTGTGTGAAGCTGTCCGAGAATCCAGTGTTTCATGACAGGTCGAAACACATAGAGATCAAATATCACTATATCAGGGATATGGTGCAGAGAGGAGCTGTGAAGCTCCTATATGTTGCGACAGACGAGCAGATTGCAGATGTGCTGACGAAGCCACTAGCCAGGGTGAAGTTCGAGTACTTCAGAGAGAGGCTTGGCGTTCTTCAGATCGAGGACACTTCGAGGAAGAAGTGATGGACACATTTGCTGAAGCCATTCCAAGCATGTTGGAAGGAGGATCCTTCACATGGCTGTGGATGTAAGCGCTGGATGATGAGCATCAGGATGATGTTCTGGTTTCTGCTTGGATATGATCAGTTGGATCATTTTATGTATGTATGTACGCATCATGTGGATGCTGGATATGATCAGTTGGATCATTTTATGTATGTATGTACGCATCATGTGGATGCTGGATATGATCAGTTGGATCATTTTATGTATGTATGTATGCATCATGTTGGATGCTTGGACCATGTATCTGTATATGTATCAGGTGGATACATTGTGTGATCAGGTGGATCATGTATGGTGATATGTATCATGTATTTGTATTTGTATCAGGTGGATACATTGATGATCAAGAGGATCATGTATGATGATATGTATCAGGTAGATACTTGGTATGCAGAAGGATGTTGCAATGATGATCAGGATGATCATAGATGACGAGCTTCAGGATGTTGCTCCAGATGACATGCAGCAGGACGTTGCAGTGATGATGATCAGGATGATCATGGATACATCAGGATGATGTATGGTGAGTATCAGGTTGATACTCTGTGGCCGTGGATCAGGTTGTGCAGATGAGCATGTAATCCGGTGCCCTGGGAGATTTGCAGATGGTCTTTCGAGGTTTTACCTATGGCATGTAATATCGGTGCCCTGGGACATCTGGAAAATGCTCTTTCGAGGTTTTGCTCTGGGAGGACATGTAATTCGGTGCCCTGGGAGATCTGCAGATAGTCTTTCGAGGTTTTGCCTATGGCATGTAATAGCGCCCTGGGATATCTGGCAGATGCTCTTGCGAGGTTTTGTCCTATGGCATGTAATAGCGCCCTGGGAGATCCGATAGGTTGGGCTGTGTGCCCGTAATTAGTCCTGGGATGCTCTTGCGAGGTTTTGCCATGACCACATGTAATAGCGCCCTGGGAGATTTCAGGTTGGAGTTGTGTACTCGTAACATCCTGAGATGCTCTTGCGAGGTTTTGTGGTGGACCACATGTAATAGCGCCCTGGGAGATTTCAGGTCGGAGTTGTGTACCCGTAACATCCTGAGATGCTCTTGCGAGGTTTTGTGGTGGACCACATGTAATAGCGCCCTGGGAGATTTCAGGTCGGAGTTGTGTACCCGTAACATCCTGAGATGCTCTTGCGAGGTTTTGTGGTGGGGTCACATGTAATGGCGCCCTGGGAGATCCTACAGGTCGGAGTTGTGTACCCGTAACATCCTGGGATGCTCTTTCGAGGTTTTGTGACGCACGTAATAAGTCCTGAGGATTCCACAGTATGGCCAGTGATGATGAAGACCTGCAGGTGGTGGGCCTACATCCAGTATGAAAAAGGACTGGCTCTGTAGAACTTCCTATGACGAGTAGATTCAGAGATTGATTGAGATAGCAGCAGCAGTGACGATGATGATGACTCGATGACGATTATCCAGTGACGATGATCCAGAGAAGATGAATTGTGCTAGAAGAACTGTGCTGAGAAATACCTTCCTAGTTAAGAGGGAGTGTTGATGTATATGTAACTTCGGAATGTATTTCACATATATGTATATTGTATTCCTATAGAGATGGTATTATTCCTCTATAAGGAAGTGTCGTCATTTATATTGTAAGTGTCGTAACTTATACTTGATGGGTTATTAGACCACCTTGTTGGGGTCGGCCCTGTATAAGTCATGTGGGTCGAAGGGTTATTAGACCACCCTATTGGGGGTCGGCCCACTCAGCATTATGTTATGTGGTAAAGTTCGAGCCTACATGAGTTAGGTAAAAAGGCAAGTCAAGTCAAGTATAAATAGAGTGCGGGAGGCACTCTATTTTCTCACTCACTTCTCACACATGCACTCAAGGAGGAGTGGCGCACTTATGGAGGAGGAGGATCTGCTGCTAGGTTGTGTCTATCTCTCATGGTTGGTTGTATCATTGCTCTATCTATCTCTGAGGAAGTTATTGGGGTTTTTCACCTTTATGGTTTTCCCCAAGTAAATCTTTGTGTCTCTTGTGTGCTTGCATTATTGTCTCCATGATTGATATGCTGTACATGTTGTTCTCTCAGTTAAGATCCTAGATCATATTGAAGTAAATTCAGAAAATTTAACAGCAATGGAACACCTCTCTCTACAAAAAAATGCACAAAAATAGTAGAATCCAAAAATCATTTGATGCATATAGATACACAGGTTCAAGATATTGACCAATAATAGGAGCAAGACTTCATAAGTGCTATGATACCATATTAAAAACATGTTATTTCCACAAAATTCAAACACCTTAATCAATCACTCAAACAAACATATCATAGATCGACATACCAACATATAACATGGCTAAAACACATGGAGAGAGAAATAGTCCATGACGTCAACCAAACAACTACCTGAGGCAATATATTAATGCAAAGGAATAATATTTGCATATGATTTTCTCAAAATCAACCATCAATGAATGACCCTCCATGCTTTTTTAGTAGAGATCATAGACCAATCGAGTGTTAAGCCACTATTCAGTATAGTTGTTAAGATCAAGGAGAATATGAATTGTCGGGTAAATTTATGTCTAGAACATATCGTGACCATCAAATTACATAAGAACTAATGCTTACTAAAGAAGCCAAATTTACCTAAAGACACATTAGGCCAAGTTGATCTTAACTAACTCCTAATTATGAAAATATACAAACACTTTACTCTTTAGTTTGAATTGGTGGTCTTGTTTGATTTGGAGCATAGTTCAATAAGGCCAATTTGGAAAAACAACAAAGAAAAATTTGAGAGGGTCTCTAAGCAACTAAACTAATTTCTGTATTTTGATTCTTTGGTATAAAGAGTGGATAGATATAAGTAATTGATTGGTGAAGGTTGACATCTTGATCATAGTGTTAGAAAAACAGGATCGCAAACCGATAACAATAAACAAGATGCAAATATAAATCACATAAAACACATTACAAGAGAGACACCAAAATAATGTGGTTCACCCAAGATGGGCTACGTCCACACATAAATTGCCAGTCCTTATTATTATACCATCCAACAAATGAAGGGATACAACCCACAACACATCCGCTACAACTTCCTCTTCACTCTCTCATAGTCTATCTCACACAATCAAATATCTTTACAATGCTACAATATACAACCATATTACAATGTCTTCCTTTTAAAGAGGGATTACCATGGGAAAATACTATGGGACACCCAATACCATGGGCTCAAAAATCACCCATTATCGACCAAGCATTCAATATGAAATTACAACATTTTACAACTCATTTGTTTCGACATTTTTGCTATGGGGGCGCTGCCCCCTAACCCCCACTAGGGGGGATCCCAAACTAGTCGCCTCCCCCCCCTGGACCCCCCCATGGCGACTATTTTGTGGGGGAAAGCTGCCCTAAACCCCCCATCATGGGATGGGATCCAAAGACGGCTGAAACACAACCTCTGAATAAGGAAGATCAGGCTCCACAACCAACACATAGCCCATTTTACTTTCATATTGAGCATAGGGAGGAAAACCCATCACCACCTTTCATATTTAATCTTATTTGGCTAGAAGAGGAATCTTTCCATAATCATGTCAAAAAAAATGGAAATGTTTCAATGGCTTGTCATCAAAATTTTCTCATGAACAATTTGTTGAAGCATTAAAATTTGTTAAAGGAAAGGTACTAGCATGGTTAATGGAAATATATAAAATGAGGGATATGCTTCTAAAGGAAATAGAGAAGATAAAAGGATTTTTAGTGACATTGTGAATGGGATCTTCAATAATAAGGAATTGTTTAAAGTTAGGGACCTTGAAGCTAGAAAGAAGAAACTTGTAAACAATAGGGAATATGATTAGAGGATGAAGAACATAGCTACTTGGATGGAACTCGGTGATGAGAACACTAAATTTTCCTTAAGTATGCCAACTATAGAAAGAACAACAAAACTATATGGTAAACGAGGAATGTTGGAGGTGTTGTTGTTAGGAGTTTCAAGGAATTATATAATAGGTGTTCAACATATGAATTCCATTTATACAGAACTTGAAGGTGTAAACATAGTAGAAATTGTAAAAGTGTCCTCATTATTCCCACATTTTGTTTCCAAGGACAACGAGGAACTTTTTGAGGAAATTAGAAAAGAAACTTTGATAAGGTTATCTTCATTTCAAAAAGATAAGAGCCCGGGAATTGATGGTTGGACTATCAATTTTCTTTTAGGGCTTGTTGATTTGTTTGGGGATGATGTACTTAGGGTTGTTGAGGAAGTGAGAATTTATAGAAAATTAATAGGGTTTTTTAACACATCCTTTATCGATCTCATTCCTAAAACCAATAAGCCAAAGTCATTTGATGAATTAGGCCTATTGCTTGATGTAATTTCTCATATAAGATCATATCCAAAGTTCTAGATATGAGGATGAAAAGGTAATTTCCAACATAATCTCTCCTAAATAGTTAGGTTTCTTGGAAGGGAGGCAAATACATGAGGCCATTGGGTTAGCATAGGAGGTATAATTAGACTGAATTGGAACTAGCTAAAGGAAGGGAAGGAGATATAGGTGCTTGATGGGAGGGTTCCGGAGTGACTACCATTATGTGATTAATTTTGATCGGGTGGGTACTTGTTCCTCCAAAAATAAGTCCACTTTGACTCTAATTTGCAGCTAATAGACTACTCCATCGATAGCCCGACTGAGGCCTAGATTTTTGTTAGCTATCCTTCGTTTTCGCCTCATGTTTGACCTCTCTCAAAATGTTCTTTTGGATCTAAAGTTGATTATGGAGTGCCACATAAGTGTTTGGTAGGAGGGTGTGTCAGTTCACTAGAGACGATGGGTTATGGCGGGGGTAGTACCAATGAAAGTATCTCAAGATCTAATCTATCAAGATTCCCTCACACATGGGAAATTAAATCCTTGTTGATCTCGGCATCATAGTCAAATTCGTTTAATTTCACTAAGGAGGATCTAAAGCTTTATTCTCTAGAGGTGCTTAGTTTGGAGTCCTACTATAATTGTGATATGGATTTGTGATAAATTATTTTGAGCCCCTGCATCCGTGTCTTTGTTAATGGGGCTTTGTCAATAGATGATTTGAGGGGGATCAAGGTGTCAACCCTAGGGCCTATCCAACCTAGAATAAGAGAAAATATTTGAGGGTGAGGGAGGATAAGGCTTGCTTAGTGGTTGGTGACTATATTAGGGTTGGCCAGATCATCAATATTGTGGGGGTAACTTTTCATTTTGAGGTAGATGTGAGTAGAATCTTGGAATTTACCTGGTTTAAAGATAGTTCCTATTTATCCTTAAAGTCTTGGCATGCTTGCTTTAATCCTTAGTTGAAGGGTGCCACCTCGACGTCGATATCAATGAAGCTACTAAGATTGCCCTTGGAAATTTGGGACGTTGGCATCATCAAGGGGATGGGGTTACTAATTGGGATGGTAATTAAAGTTGATGAATCCTTCAAATCTAGTATGTATTGAACTATGATAAAAATTTTGGTTGAGGTTGACATTAATGGTGGTCTCCATGGTTCGATCAAGTTGTTTGTTGGTGATTGTTTTTATTCTCAACCACTTGATTACATGAATATTCCATTTAGGTGCACCCGATATCACATTTATGGACAAGGATTGTGACAATCATTTATGTGCTAAGGTGTGGAGAAGGAAAGATCCTCAGACTTCCCTGACCCTCGATATTCTTATTGTTGCATCGAAGGGTTGTTAGGAATTTATCAAAAATTTGTTATCTTCATTGGGGTCTAGTGTTAATGAAGTAATGGTTGGTGGAGTTCATGTCCCAATCACCTCCCTAGGTATAGAGTGTGAGTGTTTTGTTGTGTTGTTTAGAGCCAACAATGTTTGCGACTTCCTGTGGTGGAGGATCAAGCCAACTCCTGAATACCAGATTCTACAATTGTCTCCTCAGGTAAGTTCACTATCTCTAAAGATGGTCAAGATATCATGGTCTCTGGGTCGTGTCCTATCTTGTCAAATTTTCCTATTTCCTCATCATTAGTAGTTGAGGTAGTTAGGGGGCTTGGATCAACTACGTCAAGAATAGAGTCGATCACTGAATCAAATCTGGAACACATGGAATTATCCCTTGATAAGCCTCTCTAAGATATTAATCATAATATTGATGTCTCTAATGAGAGCTCTAATGCGGAGCAGAGTTTGAGACAACTTTTATTTATCATTTACAACCTATAAATGGTAGGGCGAATCTAGGGGAGTATTTGGTGGGGGATCTCGGTGTGGTTCATACTAGACCGGACAATAATGTTTTTGTGGGGAGATGGTCGTATGTAAAGATAGCCCAGGAAAAATCTACCAGGGAGATAAATCAAGGTTGACAACGACAGTTGACAGGGATCCTTAGAGTATATGGTCATTTCTCCTTTGTTTCTAAATGAATTTCTTGTCCATGAATATCATAGGCGTTGGGGGGCAGGCCAAAAAATGGTCCCTCGAGAGGTTCATGGAGATTGTAAAACATGATTTTTACTCCTGCAAAAAACTATGGGTCACGATCCTTTAATTACTACTCTAAAGAAGTTGTTTAAATATTGGGACTTCTTGGCTATTGACTTTGTCAACATGTTGAGTGGTGTTATTATGGGTTGGAAATCTGATTGGACTTGATGAATTCATTTTGTTTTCTTATGGATTGGAATTGTTTTCTCTTCTAAGAGCGAGGATTTGTCTTTCACACTCTCAACATCTATGGACTATACGAAGATTCTTAGGATTATTGGTTATGTTTATTTCATGTTCCTTGTTTTCAAGAAGGTTGATTTCTTTTCCTTCTAGTTGGATGAGGTTAGACTTGTGGATGTAAAACCAATCTCTATGTGTCCTATCTAAAGTAATAATGGACCTAGTGATGTTATTTTTTCGAAAAGAATAGATCATTTCTTGATTTAGGATGGGTTGTTTGATGAGGGTCATACCTATCGGTAGTGGATTCTCCCTCAACAATGCTTGGATCATAATCCAGGTATACTTGAATTGGATGCAAGCACTCCTAAACCAAGTTAAACTTTAAAGTTCAATCTTGGGTGGTTGGAAGGAGACTCCTATGTTTTGGTTAAGAAGTGGTGGATACTTTTTGATAGATGGAGTGATACATGAACATATGAGTAGTTTGTTATAGCTCTTAATATGATAAAGGATCGAGTAGCCCCCTGGGCTAGGGATGGATATTAAAAAAAAATGCATTAATATAGGAAGTGGAAAATGATATTGGGTTATTGGTTAATGGAAATATTAATGCCATATTTGGGCATGAGGATCTACAACAAATTAAGGAATTGGAGGTGAATAGGGGCAGTTTAATTTGACAAAAAGAGATGGACTAGTAGATGAAAATTCATGCTACTTGGAATAAGTTGGGAGACAATAATATCAATTATTTTCATAAGATAGACCATTTCAAGAATTGATGAAGATAATATTTGAAAGTAGCCACGACGGGTGCCACTGCCACGCTAACACACGTCAAGGTAATGGGTACCATCGCTATTGACAAGTATGTGGGGGCATGTTGACTGGTAGGTGGCATCTCCCACTCAGCGATCTCTTGAGCAATTGATATTGGCATGATAAGGTATTTACAGGGAGGGTACAAATCCTTGCTTCGATCTAGGTCTTGGGTACACTCTCCTAATAATTCCCCTCTGTGGACATTCATGGCACCTCATACCAGCTTAAATCATGATGGAAAGGATCGTCGGGATATGAGATGGCTTCTATTTTGGAGGTGCCATTGTTGGCATCCTCCTCACACTAGCTTCAACAACTATGATTGTTATACTTGTAACGGGATTGAGCCTACTTTAGTGGAGCTCGCATTCCTCCTCTATTCTTGGGGTTGGTGGCATCTAGTTTGGCTCTTTGGCTTGGGAGACTGCATAATGGTTCGCACTTGAAGGTCACCGAAAAGAAGACCTCCAATGGCCTCTGGCACTATCATATGCCTCGGGCCCTTAAGAAAATGGAGAATATGAAGGGTTTCTTTGCGAGTAGAGTCATTCGGCATGCTAAGGATCACACTGAACTTCTAGAAAGGAGATGTGCAAGGAAATTCCAATCCCTAGTACTCAATATCTTGTGGAGGAGTTTGGTGGTCTGATTGATGATTCTATGACTTCTCGAACCCGTGAGACGCAACACACCATAAATTTGGGGTTATCGCGGTCCATGAAATCTCTCTTCATCCTAGATGTGGAAGACAGTTGAAAGGGTAAAGTGCAGGAGGATATGGGAGATTCGCTTGTGATTTCTCATCTCGCGAGTTTAGAAGATAGGATGTGCAGAATCGCAAGCAATCATGTCATTACGGATGAGCATGTTAATGCTAAAATTGATGCCCTGTCCATAGAGCTTATGGGGAAAATCTTTAGTCGACCACCTCTAGCCCGCCCTTCTGTCACGCAATTAGTGTTATGTCAATGCCCAATAGCTTTCAAGAGGGATACCAAGCAAGAAAATCCAAGTGCTAGTCCATCCTATATTACTATCTATGATGATGATTAAGGCTTTCTCTAGTCTATTTGATAGAATATCTTTTTGGAGTCTGGTTGGAGTCTCTTTAATTTTTGTTTATATTTGCCATATCCCCCGGCCTATGGGGGAAAACACTGATAAATTGATGTCAATCCTAGCAATAATTCTCGGGCTTAGTTAGTAGTTAATGGTTCGGGCATGATCCACGGACATTTTCAGTTTTTGATGGTTTGACATATCTTTTACAGTCAGTCCCACTTTGCTGAAGGTTTCCATGGCTCTATTATGTATAGTTTATTTCTATAGTTTAATATAATTTCGAATCTTACCAAAAAAAAGATAATATCCGAATGCTTGAGGTGGTTACTCTAGCAAAATTACAAGCTACTCTCTCAGCTATGCACAATGAAAAAGTCTTGGTCCAAATGGATGGACTATGGAATTATTCTTAACATCCTTTGATCTTAAGGGTGAAGATATTCTTAATGTTGTGGAAGAAGTTAGGTTGATGGGAAAGGTTCCTAGTGGATCAATGCGGCCTTTATCATGATCATTCCAAAGGTTGATTTCCCTAAAAAAATTGGGGACTTCAGGCCTATATCATTGTTTAACTATGTGTACAAAGTTATATTGAAAGTGTTAATGGCTTGAATCAAGAAGATATTGTCCAATTTTATCTCCCCCGTGCAATTTGGCTTCCTAGTATGGCACCAGATCCACGAAGTAATTGGATCATATCAAGAGGGAATTACTATGAAGGTCAAACAAATTCCAGAAAATGTTATTAAGCTAGACCTCTCAAATTCCTATGATTGATCTGGTTGGTTATATCTTCATTCCTTTTAATTCACATTGGATTTAAGTTCAATATTGTTGAATTGATTATGGGATGCGTACAATATGCTAACTATGTTGTTCTAATTAATGGATAAACAACTAAGTTTTTAAAGTTTTCTAGAGGGGCGCGACAAGTGTGTCCATTGTCCCCTTATCTCTTCATGATAGTGAATGAACGAGGTTGATCCATGAAGTGAAAAGAAAACAACAGGTTTTAGGAATATTGGTGAGGTAGGAGGAGACCCTCACCCACGTGTTATTTGTGGATGATATCATATTATTCTGTATTGGTAACTGGGTGGAAGTAAGGGCCTTTAATGAAATTTTGAATATTTTTTATACAACGACAGGGATGGAAATTAATTCAATTAGGTCCATACAAGTTCACAATGCTTTAGATGAACATATTATTTTATTTCTAAAGGAGTTATTTCCCTTTGCTTGTGCAAATTTCAGGGAGGCTTCAAATATCTAGATTCCTACTCAAGCCCAATTCTTATGTCAAACATGATTGGCTATGGTTGATTTCTAAGGTTGAAAAGAAGGTTAATTTTTGGTGTAATAGGTGGTTGTATAGGGGTGGCAGCCTTGTTCTTTTGAAATCAGTCTTGCAAGACTTCCTTGTTTATTCGCATATGTTGGCCCACACTCCTAAAGGTATATTGGAGTTGTTCAGGAAAAAATGCTTTAAGTTTCTATGGGAGGGAATACAAATGGGTTGGGCTATCATTTTACTGGTTGGGAGTCCATTTCCATACATGTAAAGTATGGAGGTTGGGGAATTAAGAATATATTATATTTTGGGAAATCCCTTGCTGCAATATCTCCATGGAATTTAATTTCCAAGGATAGTCTTTGGAGAAGGATCATATGGCATAAATATATTGCTCTTGGCTTAGTTCTCAATTGATCAGGTAGGAGAGAGAGAACTTTAAAAATGTTTTGAATCACTAGAAATGTCTCACATTATCTTTCCTTGTGATTGGTCCTTACATAGCTTGGAAAGTGGGCAAGGATAATCAGGTTCACATTGGTGCATATGTTATCATGCGATGTGGTCCATCTATTTTCCTTCCTAGTGAACTAATTGGGTTTCACCAAGTTTTGGGAGATGTACATTGAATCGGTAAGTGATCTAGGTAATATTAACCGATGGAGGTAGGGTTGGTTATCTGCTCATGGTATCCGTTTGCCTACTCAGTGGTTTCAGGTTTGGGATGGATTTGTTGATGAACTAAATAAATCCCATGTTCATTTATTTGATGTCGAGGATGAATCTATCTACGATGGAAATAAGGTTGGGGTTTTCTTTACTACTAAATTATGATATTGGCTTCAACTTGCGATGGAGGAGGAGGAAACCCAATGGTGGTGGTTTAAACTATGGGGTGTAAATTCCTTGGTGAAATCTCAACTACTAATGTGTCTAGCTCTCCAAGGTAAGGTTTTAACTTGGAATCAAATTTAAAAAAGTAATAAATATGGGTCAAGTATTTGCCCTCTTTTTTGGAATGAGGCCTAGGCTATATCACATTTGTTCATATTTTTTCCTTTCACTCTGAAGTTATGGAAGGAATTAGAGGATAAATTGCATGCAGATCAATTATGGGGCAAAAACACTATCGAGGATTTATTACAAAAGTGGTTCACTAGATCGGAGTTCCATGAACTTAGATATCTTCTGTTTTTGGTCATTTGGGGGATATGGATTGTGAGGAATGGTAAGATATTCAAAGATAAGGTTTTGCCAAGATTCCAGGCTGTGGCCTGAATCTTGGTATCCTTCCTCTTTTCAAGAATTTAAGGAAATTGTTTTCTCTGAGATTAACGATGAGTAAATTAATCATCAACAAGTATGATCCTTGGAGCTTCTTTGATGAGGCCTATCAAGGAATTGAAGATAGTTGCAAGTTAGGCGGGGTGATATTTCTTTCTAACTCCTAATATTATAAAATCAAGGCAAAATTGGGCTCTGGTTCTAACAATATGACTAAGTTTATGGAATTAAAGATTCTTCTCAAGATTGTTGAGGACCTGGAGTTAAATAAGATACAAGTTTTTGGTGATTTGAGACTAGCTATATCTTAGATCAATGACCATATTCAGGTCCAGGACATTCAACTTCTACCACTAGTTGATCATTTAAAGGGCATTCAAAGATTATTTGATTCCCTTTCATTTAAACATGTGTACTGAGAACATAATTCTTTGGATGACTCTCTCTCTAAGGAAGTTCTTTGAACCCTAGAGGGGTTAGAGGTCATCAAAGAGGTTCTAAAGGGCCAGCCATGGTATTTTTTAAGGATTATAAAAGTATACTTAAGTATAGTATTCTAGGCGATTATTTTGGATTGAAAAAAACATAAATATAGATTGGTAGGCGAATATTAAATATGAAACATACAATTTACTACTGAAACTTGTAAATTTTGGCGAATATTATGATAAAAAAACATATTTTATGTAAATATAGGCGATATTAGGTACTAAAAATGACCAAATAGCAAATTCATTTTTTGAAAAAAGGCCCAAAAAATAGCCAATTGGCGAAATTTCACCCCTAAAAATTTCTTGACTCGGCCAACCCTCTTTTAAATGCATGGATTTAAATTTCTAACCCTTTGAATTGTGTTTTTAGCTTATCAATGATGTCATTTTTGAACAGTTAATTATTTGTATCAATATAGATAGAACCCCATCGGTGTGGGCGTTTTTGTAGACATTTTTGGCTCATGTTGGGGGTCAAGAGGGTCTCTCTTTAGTTGATAGTGATTTATGCACCTGAAGAATGCATTTGTTGTTCTCATTGAATAAAAAATATGTTTTTCTATTTGTGAGAAAAATAATTAGATTTATCTAAATTCTACAATAAGACCTTTCGTTTACACCTGAGATTGTTGTTGATTCATGCGGTAGTTTGTCTTCCTATAGTGAATTGGATTATGGTATGTTTGAAATCAATATATTTTGATGTGCTTATAATTGTAGCAATATATTCTTTCATAATTTTTAGAGTTTTAAGACAAGCTTGTCCATTATCACCTTATCCTTTTTTGCTAGTGGCAAAAGGACTTAGCAAGTCCATCATGGAAGCAAAAAAAGGAGTAATCCAAGATATTTGAGTGAGACGAAATGAACATATTACCCATTTAATTTTGGTGGATCATGTTCTCCTTTTATTTAATGGGACAATGGTAGAAGGAATAGATATGCATAAAATATGCCAACTATTCTGCAAGGCCACAAGCATGGAGGTAGATTATGTAGAGTCTATTATTTATTTTAATGATTTGTGTGATATGAATGTATTGTATTTGAAAACTCTCTTCCCATACATAAATTTATTGTTACATATGTTTTGAAGTAATTAGGCTTCACCATTAAACCTAATGGATATGGGGAAAATGATTGGGCCTGGTTACTTAATAATATATAAAAGAGAATCTAACTCTAGTGAAACAAATGGATTTCTAGGGGAGGTATATTAACATTAGTGAAGTTAGTTTTGGAGGCAATACCGATTTATTGGCATGCATTAGCTCACATACCGAAGGGAATTTTGGAAAATATAAGGAGACTTTGTTTTGATTTCTTGTGGAGGGGTAAGATGGATAAAGTAGGTTTTCACCTAACAAAGTGGTAGTCCATTGTGAAGCCTCAAGGTGAGGGGGTTGGGGTTTTAATAATATTCACTCCTTTATCCTTTATCTACAAAGAGTATATGAAAGATGGTATCTTAGGATAGTTTGTGGAAAAGGATTATAATTAAAAAAATGGATTGCACCAACCTCATTGATGGAATGGATTAGATCTTCGAGAAAGAGTATAAAAAATGTATCAAACTAGTGGAACAAATTGATTCAATAATTCCCACTCATTGAGTCATTCCTTACATGGAAAGTGGGTGATGGATTATGTGTTATATTAGGTGCATGTGTTATAGTGGGTTGTGGTAGTTCTATCTTCCTTCCTCGAAAACTTGTTTACACTTATAGGAAAGGGACATATTTATGCTTAATCATATTGCAAATTAGAGAACCTTTGCATTTGGTGTCAAGGATGGATGTTGGTTGAGTTGATTGGTTTAGATGTTGAAACAAATGATCCATGGAATAGTTTTCTGACCAAATTGGAAAGAGCGCACATATGGTTGAAGAAAACCCTTGATGAAATAATATCAATGAAAAATAAGGTAGGTGGATATTACTTGGGCATACTAGGTTACAATGTCTTGTTGGAATCTAATATACGAGAAAGAGTTTAGCAATGGTCCAAAATATAGAGGGTCAAGGCTCCTTTGAAGACACAAAATTTCATGTGGTTTGTATTAATGAAGAAAGTTCCTACATGGGATTGCTTGTAGAAAAGAGAAAGGAAATGGTCGAGCTTCAATGTTCTATGTTAGTCAAGTGATAAATATAACGAACATATCTTCCTTCACTATCTATTTGGAAAATAGATCTAGGTAGAGATAGAAAGATGTATTGGTCCTCATAATTTGTGGCAAGGCTTCACAATGGGGTTATGATTAGAATATTGGAATCAAAGGCAATAATTTAAATGTTATCGATATGTTCCTTTTATTGATGCATGGGCCATTTGTCTTGTGTGAAACACTCTCATATTAAAAAATAGACAAGTAATAAATTATCAAGTATTCTCCCAAATACACATTGTTTTCCATCAAAGTAAGGTGCCTATAAAAGAACCACATACTATATAGGTGGGTGAACAAATTATAGACAAGGCCTATTCATGGGGGTTCTTCAACAAGGCATGCCAAGGCCCTGCACAAAATAGTAGTATTGGTGGGGTTCTTTTTTGGGTGATTAACACTACAACAAATTTATAGAAAATGTGGGATTTGGTACCAATCATTATTGTTATAGGTCAAATCTGCATTTCTCCGTCCCGTGATCACCTTGCATTGTAGATCACACAAAAGGACACAAAGGATTGAAGAGCATGATTGCCTTAGATGACTTGTTGCTAGAAGTACACTTCTCACCTGAGAATTTAACAGTTTCTTCTGATTTTGCCACCTGTACGCCCCTCTCTGTACACAAGACCTGCATACTGTACCCTACTCTCCTCAAGGGAAACCAGAGTACACCTCCAAAAAAGTTGTAAACGCATGTTGTAAAGCTTAAAAGTTGCTTTCTGTACGCTGCTCTTGTTGTATGAAACCCGCGTACATCTTAAGATGAAATCAAAAAATATATTAATTTGACAAATTGGGATTAGTTGAAGTTGGTTCTGCAACTTCACCAACCTCCCAATCCAACCACCTCTCGATCTAAACTGCCTACATTGTCCCATAAATACAAGGAG
Organism: Larix kaempferi; assembly: GCA_027924585.1. Lineage (NCBI taxonomy): Eukaryota > Viridiplantae > Streptophyta > Pinopsida > Pinales > Pinaceae > Larix > Larix kaempferi. The sequence goes on from BSBM01000590.1 coordinate 2,814,313, forward strand.
GATCCATGAGAGGGGTTACTCATTAGACTTAGAAAACACAAGAAAGAATCTTGAAGAGAAGGCTTGAAGTATTGTTACGCTGGAGGAAAGTTCCAAGTCAGAGTGAAGAGTAGGAGCCCAGGATCCGGTTGCAGAAACATCTCTACACGTCAGGTATACTGTACTGATTTCATGTTTCTTTGACAATAAAAGTTCGAAACACCCTTCCTGTCCCAAATATGACATATATTGGATTACATGTCTATTTGGTTTAATTCTTGATTATAGTTGATGTTAGATTACTTTGTAATTTCATCATATGTTATATGGTCAAGATACGTTGAGGAAGGTATCTCTTGTATTGTAGGTTCGTTAAGCAGAAGCTCGAGTGGGAGATCAAGTGAAGGATCAAGCGAAATCTAGGATCAAACATCGAAAAGAGGTATGTCCTTCGATCCCAATATATTTCTTTTGCAGTAACCATATGCAGTATAATCAATGTGTTTACATGTCAACCCCGCCCAGTTGGTAGTGTCCATCTCCTCACTATAGGGTAGAAATCCCGAACAACAGACTGGCGACTCCACTGGGGAGTAACTGCTTAGTTGTTCTACTCTAGGAGACTTAATTTTGGTTTTCTTCCAGCCCTTTTCTCAGTTTTTGATTGTCTGAGAAGCCTTGTAGGTATGTGTTATCTTTCTTGTTTGCTTGATTCAACTCTGTCTTTGGTTTGCAAAGCCTGTATATGCCCTTTTGAGGCATGTACATTGGTCTCCCCTACACACAGTAGCGTTTGCTGGCTGATGTACGCCCCTCCCTGCACTGAACAATAGCGTACACCTCCTGATGTACGCTGGTTGCAACACTGCACAATAGGGTATGTTCCTGTAGTGGCCTGTTTTGCTGTTAGGGTTTGTCTTCCAAGCTTTGGTTGTTGTTCCAGCCTGTTGCTTTGCTGTCTTTACTGACTCCTGAGACCTAATATGCCTTTGTTGAGTCTTGTAATCCTCTCCAATCTCTTTGAGCTTGTTTTTGCTTTCTTGTGCCTTTGTTTAAGTGTCTTTGTCGCTTATGAGCCCTTTCTTGAAGTTCATGCGCTATTCTTTTTGGACATAGTTGCATCTCTTCACCCTAGTTGTTGTTGCAGTCTTACAGACCTGCACTTTGATTGTTTGTTGTCTGTTGCAACGTCTAGCACGCTTTCACTTGGTCTCATCCTTCTTTAGGGTTTGACTGTCAAGTTTGAGTTCTTAGGGTCACTTCCGAAGGTTGCTTGGTTCAGTCACTTGCTGATTGTTTTATTAGTTTGTTCAAGTAAGTTAGATCCTCTTAGTCTTCTTGCTGTTGAGTCTGTGTGTTGTTTAGGTCATTCTTGGTTCACTTGCTTACTTTTGTTTGGCTTAGTGTTTCTTAGGGTTTGATGCTTAGGAGCAACCTGTTTAGGTCTGCCTTTCCGTCACAAGTGTCTTTTTTCCCTATTTTCTTTTCACTTCGTTTCCAAGCCTCAAGTTTTTCTTTTGCAAAAACTTGGTAAGTCAAGTCTTCATCGAGTCTTTTGATTCGTTTGCTTTGAGCCATTTATATGTTTGCCTTGCACATGTTTTACAGTTAGATCTTGCTTGCTTTTGTACAAAGTTCTCTTTCTTTTACATTTATAAGAAAAGACAAAAAATTGTTCAATTAGCTTAGTAGTAAGGTCTTGCATTATTTCAAGGTAACTTAGTTTGCTTTGAAATACTAAAAAGAAAATACAAAAAGATTTTGTTTTAGGGTTGCCTAGTTTTCGATTTTTGAAAGAATACAAACGAAAAGAGAAAATTTTGTGAATTTGAAAGCGTTATTTTACAAGTACTGTACTTTCATAACAAACCATTCCACACACCGCACTACAACCTTTGAGTAACAAGTAGCCCTTAAAAGAAATTATTAATAAAATTTATTAGCAACATTTTCTTTTTAGGAATACATGACATCAACTAGCTTAGGCTAGAGTTTCGAGCTTAAATCACCTTAAACTGCTCGGAACTGGCTTCATTACTCAACAATCGTAGTACGAATTTCATTTAGGTAAATCCATTTATATCAAATAGTCTTGGGAAACTCTACTTAAACCAGACCTAAGCACGAGGCCGTGGGAGTTTGGATTTGTTGAGGATATCCCCTCACTTTCCTTTTGACCATAAACCAGAGTTGACTCATGTACGGGGGTCCTTTTGGACTTCGGGCTTTGTTACCCTACCCATGCGTTTCGACTAGGCTGATGACTATCCCCCCATGTTATTTTTGTATTGATGGTAGCCTTAGTATTAGACCTTTAGGGATCTACACTGGTAGAGTGGGTGGTTATTCCCACTTCACCTCGGATAGACATGGAAGGTAACCCTTTGGCAGTAATCCCGGGGAAGCGGTTTGGTGATTTAAGTGCTTGCACCCAGTGGACCTCCGGAGGACTCCACGTAACTGATCGTCGATACTTTGTTAGTCTGTTATGGGCCCTGATCATCCCAGACTTGCTTCTAAAAGTATTTGCCATTGTTTGCCTGGTTTGATTACCTAGGACCTTTTTTAGTGGTGTGTTCTTTGTGCCGCTTGTATTTTGGCCTTAGATTTTTCTGGTCCGTTGAGTCGAAAGATATGGATAGCATCCCGGTGAGCACCAATCAAGGCACCCCTGTTGAAGGGGCTCCTTGTGCTTTTCCATTCATTGGGAACATTAGTACTCCCTTAATGGCTACTTTGAATCTTCTGGGATTCACTATAGGGCTACCAGTTTGGTTGTTTTCCAATCCGAATGCCTTGCATGCTCCTGATGCTTCTCAAGTAAGCACTTCACATCAAGAGCAGCAGAACCCTATGCCTGCTTCGCCAGTAACATCTTCTCCTCCTCCTTCTACCTCATGTGGTGAAAGTAGTAATACTAGTAACCAACAGTCTAAAAGGAATAGACGGAGGAAGAATAGGAAGAGGATGCCAAAGCAAAGGGGCAGCCACTCAGCCTCTAGAAGTCATGCTGGGGGCACCCACCCAACCTCTGGAGGTCATTTTGGGGGAAAAATTTCAGTCATTGGAAATCATACAGAACCTCGCCACCCAGCCTCTGAAGGTCATGCTGGGGGCACCTACCCAACCTCTGGTGGTCATGTTGGGAGAACTCGCTCAGTCACTGTAAGTCATACTGAACCCACCCACCCAGCCTCTGGAAGTCATGCTGGGGGTAGTCACCTACCCTCTGGAGGTCATGTTGGGAGGAAACTTTCAGTCACCGCTAATCATACTGAAAGTATGTCTTCAACCACTATTTCTCATGTTGAGGACACATCATTGATCATTGTTGGTCATATTAATGACAAGTCACCAGTTACTATGAGTCATACTGGAGACACTGAATTAGCCACTGCAAGTCATGTTGAGAACGTTGACATTGTCAACAAACCTAATAAACAGAAGCTTAAGTTCCCTTGTAAGTTTTGCGAGGGAGACCACCTGACCTATTTGTTCCCTGTACTTCCAGAAGTGCAAAGAGTGTGGTCCATAGTTCAAAAGTCTTCTACTTCTGAGCAACCAACCACTGCAAGTCACACTGTCAGCCAATGCTAGTCATGCTGAGAGTACTGTTGTTGTAAAGGAGTCTAAGCTTATAGGACGCAAGCCAAAGTTCCCTTGTAAACTTTGTAAGGGAGATCACCTTACTCACTTGTGCCCTTCTATTCCAAAGGTGCGGAGAGTGTGGTCCATGTCTGAAGGATCCTCTGCTCCTGATTTGTCTATAGATTCCCAACAGCTGGATCAACCTTTGGTTGATGAAGTGGTTGAACCAATGCAATCTTTGGTCAACCCCACTCTTTATTCAGAGAGTGAAGTGATCGAATCGATGCAATCTTCGACCGATCCCATCAGTCCTTCAGAGACTGATGCACCTATCCCGAAAGTCTTCTGCATTACCAGTTTGGATGTCTCTGAAAATGGGGGCACTACATCTGTGCCGAGTAAACCCCTACCAAGCTCTGGGATCATTTCCTTTGATTGGAATAGTCTAATTGGGCCTCGCCTTCCTTCTTCTTCACCTTTCTAGATAAAGGTTGATATCGGTAACCATGTGGTACATCGATGTATTGTAGATGAAGGAGCCTCTGTTAGTATCTTATCCCCTTATGCTTGGAGAGATTGAGGTTTCCCTAACCTTGTTACAACTATTAATTAGCTGTTGACCTTCGACAGAAGACCTAGTGAACCGTTGGGATTCCTCCCTCAAGTACTTGTTACTTTGAGTGGAAAAACAGTCTTAGTTGATTTTATGGTTTTAAAGGACCCCATGGATTTTGATATGATCCTTGGACATGATTACGTATATGCTATGCAGGCTGTGGTGTCTACGCTCTTTTGTGTGATGCATTTTCCTCACAACGAAAGCATTGTCACTATCGATAAGCTTAAATTTGTTGATCCCTCTTATTACTCGACTATAGACCAAGTATGTTCCCCGTCAATAGGTACTACCATGTCACAATTAAATTATGTTGCATATTGTTGCTTGAGTCCAATTGCTATTGAGAAGAAGCCTCTGAATTCATGCTTATCTTCTCGGGACTTGGTCCCAACAATTGACCAGGTGATGACTCCATCTGAATGTTTAGACACGCGTTCTATTTGGGATGATATACTTCCATCTGATGAAGTTTTCCTAGAGTCTATAATGTAGTTTGCCATTCATTTGGACATTGATCCACCGACGAGCATTCTTCCACCTTCACTTCGAGCTTGTTAAAAACAGTAAGGAGGTTTCGAGCATTCTTCCACCTTCACTTCGAGCTCGTTAAAAATAGTAAGGAGGTTACGAGCATTTCTTTCACCTTCACTTCGAGCTCGTTAAAAATAGTAAGGAAGCTACGAGCATTCTTCCATGGAATATATATTGAAGTGCATTGAAGTGCATTTCCATGTCATTGATAAGTTTGTCTATTCTCTTCCCATGCTCCTGTAGATTTTTCTCCACAATATCCTGCTTAACATCTTACTCTTCTACCCTGGAGTAATCCCCTTCACAGAATCCCATGATCCATCCATTTCAGAATGCATATGCCTCATCATTCGCTTCATATCCCTAATATAATTCTATCCCTCAGATCTCTTTGCTCTCCAGCTAGAAGGGCTCATCATTCCTAGATATCCCCCAGGTATTAAAGGCACGTACACACAAACAAAAAGAATACCTCCCACAGAAGGAAAAATAGACTAAAAACTTCCTCCATACATCTCTTTCCCAATCCAAACCGAATTATATCCTCAACAACTTCCTAATTAAAATAGGAGCTAGCAAAAGGAGTCCCCTTACCTGTGCATTGCATCTTCAAACCACCCCTACTTCCACCGTGACCCCCTCTAAACCACAAGCACCAAGCGTCAACAAACCTTCCCCACTCACTGCTAACTTTGTCCACATAGACGCTATAGTTGCTAGAACTAGAAGTATCCTTCCATCAAAAAGAATATACTACTTAGTAATTAAAATTATTTTTATTTTTCATCAAATATACTTAATTTAATTAATAATTATCTTTTTTTAAAGAAAAAGATATATATATATATAATTCATGAAAGAAAAAAACTCTTAAACTCTTTCAATTATATATATATGTATAGATAAATAATTCAGGAAAGAAAAAACTCTTAAACTCTTTACATTATATATTATATATATATATATATATATATATATAAAATTCAGGAAAGAAAAAACTCTTAAACTCTTTAAATTATATATATATATATATATATATATATCCCACATTCTTTTTTATACAACTTACATAAGTTTTAATTATTCTATTTTGTAAATACTTCTAAAAATATTTAAATAAAAATAAAATATTACATTGTTTCACTATATACATATAATCAAATCATATTAAAACTATACTATAACACTACCAACCATATACTAAATTAACAAAATATATATGTATGTATGTATGCGAATTCAAGGTTTAATATGTGTGTGTATGAGAGAGAGGGTCAAAAATTGTTTATTCTATATATATGGATAGAACCATTTGACTCACATAACCATTTGATTAATGCTCTTCTATATACGGTTTTGATTTTAACTCACGGTTTGTTTTGAAGGAGGGTTAGGGTTTGGTGCTAGGTTGTCTAATGGATTGAATTTAGGATAAGTCTTGCATGGTCCTCCACTCTCTTTTCAGTGATTATGGGTTGATGACTCTCATTGAGGGTTTCTTACCTAGTGGCTCGATTGAAATTTTTAAGCAATCCATGACCTCTTGTTTTATTGGTAAATTAAGAAGGTCAAAACTAATTTAGAAAGACAATCAAGAGTTCATGTCTGCATTAAAAGGTCAACTCTACTAGGTATTGGCATAATTTTTTTTAACAAAATGGTTGAAGATGCTATGGGTTTCATAGCCAAGGCTCAACTCTAGGGTTCCAAGTCTCTTTAGTAGGTAATGGCATTACTTGTTCTCCTTAATTCATTTTACATTCTTTCCTTCATGCTTCTAATGATAGGTCTTATGGTTGGAAGCAAAAACTATGCTCTAAGGATAGATCTTATGGTTGCAAGAAAACAAATTTTGCTCTGTTACTGCTCGGTCATCGCTAGTGTTCCAAGGTAATGGTATTCCTTTGGATCATTTTTATGTCCCTACAAACATTTCTCGACCTCTGACGAGCTCTTCTCCTATACTTTCCTCAACCTAACATGACCATAAGAAGGGTACTTGAATCAAAGTTTCTAGGGCTTTTGTGCTTTGAGATTTTGGTTAAATAGGTCTTCCTCACGCATTTTCTTTCGAGTATCTAAGGTTTCTAAATACGTAGATTCTATATCTTATCAAGGTTTTTTTAGTTAAATAAGGCTACCTCACACATTTACTAATTCTAAGTATCCAAGGTTTCTAAATACTTGGGTTATTTCTCTTATGAAAGTTATGGAAAAATTAGCTATTAAAGCTTTCTTTAACATGCAACTTGATGCATAAATTATAATCTCACTGGATAAATTTATACCAAAAATACACTTACATTAAATCTTATTTTTACGAGGGGTGGCAGGTGCGGGAGGGGTCATCTTCGACCCCGGAGGAAACATGGTTTCTCAATTTGTTTGGGGTATAGGTAGGAGAACCAACAATCAAGATGAGTGAGGTGCTCTTCTTCAAGGGAGGGACATCATGAAGTTGATTCACATAGATCACTTCAGCATCCTGGGGGATTCCAAGATCGTTATTCAAAAAGTGATCATCATCCAGAGAGGTCATCATAAGGTTCTTGGCAGAATCCAGAAGCGAATTATATCCATCATTGACATCTCCAGGATCCGCTTCTTTCATATCCTTAGGCACAATAACTCAAAATCTGATCTTATGGAAAACCTTGGAACTAGGCTTCAAGAAGGGAATAGGGTGGTTAATCAAGTTCCTAGCCATTTGTGTTGTTCCCATGTTTTTAACCCACTTCGTGTTGTTGGGGGCGCTCATGCACACCCCCGCCTTCCTCGCGGACATGTGGATCTTTCCTTCGCCCTTGTCTTAATGACAAGCATTGTTCTTTCATCAGCATTAAAAGGAGTAGGTGCAGCGGGAGTTTGGATGCACGCAGAGTTATGACGAAGCCTCGAGGTCTCAGCGCGCATGTATATGCCTCTGGGGATGGCATAATTTTGCAGTAGGTTATTACAGGCCTTGAAGTTCTCACTTGCAACACTGTTCCTTTTAAGGGTGAAATTTGCTTTCTTCCTATGTCATGTCCCAAAATTTTGCATTGGGTCACAATGGCCTAAGCCCCTTGGCCATACTCATGATAGTTTGTCAAATTGATGCTAAGGGTCAAATAATTGACAAGAATGATGTCCAAGTTAGTAATAATGTGAAATTAGATCCAAATGGACAAGGTGGGTCACATTAAGAGAAATTCCCAATTCAAAGTTTGTAATATACCCATCCAGATGAACTGTCATGGAGGAAAATTAGTAGTTCCCTAGGTTGGGGGTGGAAGCATTAAAAGTTGGAATAAGGGAGCTACAAGACCCAAAGTGACCTTAGACTTACAAATTGACATTAAATGGGTCAAACAAATAATAATAAAAAGAAAATAAGGTGGCATTAGATCATGAGGGAACGTAAGAGGTTGTGGGACCCACATGTGGCAAGATTCCCCACTACACTTGGCATGATTCTCTCACCAATTCAAGTTCAAGGTGAAGGGTAACATACTTGGGGGAGTTTAAAAGGTATTATTCGTGGAATGAATCATGTAAGGTCGAATTGGAGTGGAGGAGTAACTCCCATGGAAGAGGAAGAAGCATCTTAGAAGGATTGTGACACTTGGGCTAGATTCCCTAGCTTCTATGACAACAATGATGAAGATGCTATGACACTTATGACACAAATCGGACCTGAATGCTGACATCTACATATATGACATGTCAGGGCTAAAAATAGCCTCCAAGAAGGCACACAAGGGAGTTTGGGCAGCCAAAGAGACACCCATTCGAATTAAGGGAAGATGGAGACTAGGAATTGTTGGACAAGTGGCACACATTGGAATCTCTTCCCAAATTGAGTTGGCATGAGCCTTTTGGAAGGAATTCGACCCATGTAGGAGTTGAGAAGTTTATAAAATACAAGAACAAAGAAGGAGAGTATCTTTTGATCATTTCTCATTTTGCATATTGGAGAGCATAGCTTGTCCATGTTTGTGGAGTGTTTACTCTACTTGCCTTGGTACCAATTTTGAGGGTGAAAGATTCCCATCATAATTGGAAATTGGAGAGGACATTCAAACCTTTCATTTGGAGCTACAATGGAGTCATTTGTTGCAGTTTGAATCTACAGGGCTTCTCATGGCATTCTCTTCTTCAACTTGTTTCCACACCTTTCTCACTTTTCTCTTCATATTTTGGCTCTTGGAGGAAGGGCACATTTGGTGAGATGTTGATCTCTTTGGGGAAGCTCTTGTGGCCCAATTCATTTGTAATCTGATGTATTTACTATGTATGAAAGCTTGAAGTTGCTTTATTTCAACTTGTATCAGTTCATATATATGGTTTTTATGATTTATAGAGATTCATTAATGTCCTAAATAAGTTTCATTTAAATTACATAAGCCTTTGGAGAATAAATCTCGAATTTTATAGCAAATAGTGAAGTTTCCTATCATTTCCCCCTATGTGAAGACTTGTCCACAAACCTCTTATTTATGGGAGTTGCAGCAGCCTTTAGGAACTGATTAATGATTTATTTGGGAGACCATTGAAGTCCTTTAAATATTAAATGCCTCTTTTATGAAATTTGGGAGGTTCGTACTGCATTTGGGAAGCCGTCTTTGTCCCCTACCCTTGGGGGTTTGAACCTTGAATTTACTAGTAAATTTCCCTACTTTCGCCTGATTGTAAATGAGTGTTGCATAAGTATTTTGAGAGTTTACAAGAATACATAAGACTCATTTTTATGTCCTAATACCTTTCAATCACATTCAGACCCAATTTGGAAGCATTGGGAGCAATTTGGGAGCAATTTGGGAGCATTTGAGTCATTACTAGTCTAAGGGTTGAATTGGCCAAAAAGTGCAATTTTTCCAATTTTTCCAAATTTATTAAAAATGGATACTATAAGTGGTATAATAGCATGGTCCTTGCACCTGTGCATTAAGATCATACATTGAAGAATAACTTTCAGCCATGTCTTACTATTATGATGACTCCTATGAGTACAATGCTTATGAGCAATATGAAGATGATTGTGAACAATATGAAGCATAATGTGAATGGTTTGAGGAAGAGGTGCCATCATGCAACACTTCTTGCAATTTAATAAGGAATGAGGGTTATTCTTATGAACCTGAATTTGATGAATATGAGTGTGTCACACTACCAAAGGATAAATCTATGAATGAATTACAAATATTGAGAGCAACATGTAAAACTTTTCCCCAACAATATCAGGCATATCTTGATGTGTATAAGAGACATACACAAAAGGCCATTCCTTTTGAATACTTTTATGATTGGGTGTTTGAAAATAGGCCCAAAAAAGAAGATGTGGAGTTAGTAAAGAAAGGTTTATTCCATTCTTCTAAAAGACCTTGGAGAGAAAATCATATGTGTGTGAGTGAAAAGAGCACTGAAATATCTGAAGCTTCAGGGAATGCATGTATTTCCTACTTGAAGAGATTTTTTGGGTTTTCTTCAAAAAGAGATTCCAAATATGAAGAGACATCACATGAGCATGAAGAAGACTCTATTGAAAATATTGAATATCATTTCGAGACACATTCTACCTTAGACATGACTCAAAGAGCATCTATTGATGGATGCTTGAACTATGAAGGAGTACCTACTGATGGGTGCTCACACCTCTATGTTGGTGACATAGAGATAAATTTTGAAAGTGTTGCTTCAAGCCAAACTTCCATTAAGCATGAAAATTAAGACCTTGTAGCAGTTGAAGAAGAAACAAGATCAACTTCCCCATCACCACTTGAGTTTCATGAAGTTGGTCCAAGTAAGAAGGAAGAAGATGAGGAGGTTCATTTGCAAGAGCCTCTTTTTCTTGAAGGGTAATTAAATATGAATGAAAATAAGATCCAAGAGACCCTTAGAATGCTCCATGACACTCAAGCATTAGTGTCAAATTCTTGTTGGAAAGTTTCTTCATTGAAGGATCCATCCTTCCTTGAAGACATGGAGAAGATTCAAACAGAAATGTGCAACATCAAAGGTAATTTCATGTCTTTTATTTTTGATAGAAACAATTTGGTTGAGTTTAATGAATTGTTACATGATGCATACTTAAAGAATAATTAGGATATTCATAAACTCAAAATTCAAAATGAGCGACTTCTTGAAAGGTTGCAATATACTTGTTCTTCCTCCTATATTTCAAATTGTCATATGGTAGATTTCATGGAGGATTCTCATGACATGGTAGATCATGAGAAACATGGAAATTTTCATGTGCTTGATGTGTTTGAAGATGAGATTGATGAGATCCAAGCACTTGATGTGGTGGAAGGGGAACTTGAGTTTCCTCTTGGAAATGGTTATGCATTTTTTGAAGAAGTTGATTCCAATACCTTGGAACCAACCTATGAGGAAAGTTTTGCACTTTTGAGGGAGGTGCATGATCCTACCCTTATGGAGATATCACATGAGGACACTTCTGCACTTTCTGATCATTTGGGTGAGTTGGTTCATTCCCTACATCCTGCACTTCCATATTTTGCAGCATTCATCCTAATGAAGTATGGGTGAAAGGTTTGTTTTTGATGATGCCACGTGAGGAGTATGAAACTCCTATCTCTCATTTATATGATGAAATTATTACAGCCATTTCTTATTTACATTTGCAGCAGCATCCCTTGTTACCTTATGATGAAAGACATCTACGTGGATGCACTTATGATGTTCACTTGAGTCACATGAAAACTTATGATTTTCCTTGCTCCTTGCTTAGTTCAATTGATATTAGAGGAACTTCATCCACTACTTGGGTGAAGAGATATATTATTGGAGCAAATTCTTATTGGAAGCAACATACCTTGTTATTTATTGATGTTACACATGTTCATGGATGCACAAATTCTACTTATGTTAGCCCCTTGAAGGCTCATTGTTTTCTTTGCTCCCTACTTGGTTTAGATTTTAATGGAGATTATTCATTCACTTCTTGGATGAAAGAACACAGGGCTGATTATTTTTATGCATCCTACATATTTTTAGAGCCTCATTATAGGACATGGGATCCTCACCTATTTCATTAGAGCAGATTTGATTGGTCACTTGATGCTTGTATGCACTTGGAAAATGGTGGTCTACTTGCTTGGACGTATAAGCACTTGCATGATTCTTTGATGATGCAGCTCCTTGATGTACATTTTTATTATGTTGTTATGTACTTTGATGACATATATTTTGTACTCATGATGTTTGGAAGAATGCATACAAGAAAATGGAATCCAGGAATTCTCTTTCCTGATGGTATGGGTTGGAGAGCACTCCTAATTGTTGGAGTGCAATACAAGCAATGGGACCCTTGGATAGTTTTTAGTCTCATTGGTTTCAATTTTTTGGGGAAACAAGTAGTATGGGAGATTGAGTCCCACTTAATAAAGTGATTTTAATCAGAATAGTTCAGCAGCAAGCATGGTGGTTCCTCTCTAAAATCTTCATGGAATCTCAAAGACTCAAAGTTGGGAAACTCAGTGGCAACTTCAAGAATTATGCAGTGGTATCAGAAAGGGTTTCCAAAATTTGAAAGAGGTAAAGAGTAATTGTGAACACTTGGTTTTGATGGATTTAATTAACATTTTGGTGTTTAGTGGTGATGTTAAGGGGATATCAAAAAAAAAAAAAAAACCCACATCTCCTTGATTTTGGAAACACACAATTGTAGTGCATGAGTGGCTCTACTCAAGGTTTTAGAAGAGAAGTTTTGGGAAGAAAAGTTTTGGAAAGAAAGCAGGTTATTCCAAATACATGTGTTGAAATTGCTTGAGGAAAAGCAATATTGGGAGGGAAGGATTTTTCATGTCCCAAAATTTTGCATTGGGTCACAATGGCCTAAGCCCCTTGGCCATACTCATGATAGTTTGTCAAATTGATGTTAAGGGTCAAATAATTGACAAGAATGATGTCCAAGTTAGTAATAATGTGAAATTATATCCAAATGGACAAGGTGGGTCACATTAAGATAAATTCCCAATTCAAAGTTTGTAATATACCCATCCAGATGAATTATCATGGAGGAAAATTACTAGTTCCCTAGGTTGGGGGTGGAAGCATTAAAAGTTGGAATAAGGGAGCTACAAGACCCAAAGTGAAATTAGACTTAAAAATTGACATTAAATGGGTCAAACAAATAATAATAAAAAGAAAATAAGGTGGCATTGGATCATGAGGGCACATAAGAGGTTGTGGGACCCACATGTGGCAAGATTCCCCACTACACTTGGCATGATTCTCTCACCAATTCGAGTTCAAGGTGAAGGGTAACATACTTGGGGGATTTGAAGAGGTATTATTCATGGAATGAATCATGTAAGGTCGAATTGGAGTGGAGGAGAAACTCCCATGGAAGAGGAAGAAGCATCTTAGAAGGATTGTGACACTTGGGCTAGATTCCCTAGCTTTTATGACAACAATGATGAAGATGCTATGACACTTATGACACAAATCAAACCTGAATGTTGACATCTGACATATATGACATGTCGGGGATAAAAATAGCCTCCAAGAAGGCGCACAAGGGATTTTGGGCAGCCAAAGGGACTCCCATTTGAATTGAGGGAAGATGGAGACTAGGAATTATTGGACAAGTGGCACACATTGGAATCTCTTCCCAACTTGAGTTGGCATGAGGATTTTGGAAGGAATTCGACCCATGGAGGACTTGAGAAGTTTATAAAAGATAAGAACAAAGAAGGAGAGTATCTTTTGATCATTTCTCATTTTTCATATTGGAGAGCATAGCTTGTCCATGCTTGTGGAGTGTTTTAAATTACTCTACTTGCCTTAGTACCAATTTTGAGGGCGAAAGATTCCAATCCTAATTGGAAATTGGAGAGGCCATTCAGACCTTTCATTTGGAGCTACAATTGAGTAATTTGTTGTAGGTTGAATCTACAGGGATTCTCATGACATTCTCTTCTTCAACTTGTTTCCACACCTTTCTCATATTTCTCTTCATATTTTGGCTCTTGGAGGAAGGGCGCATTTGGTGAGATGCTGATATATTTGGCGAATATATTGTGGCCCCATTTATTTGTAATCTGATGTATTTACTCTATATTTAATTCTCAGAATATCCTCAGGTTGAAATACCAAGTGAAACTATGTCAAAATACCAAACAATGTACAAATGGTGCCATTCTCCTCATATCTTGTTATGAAAGCTTGAAGTTGCTTTATTTTGACTTGTATCAGTTCATCTCTCTAGTTTTTATGATGTATGAAGATTCATTAATGTCCTGAAGAAGTTTCATTTACATTACATAAGTCTTTGGAGCATAAATCTTGAATTTCATAGCAAATAGTGAAGTTTCCTATCATTTGCCCCTATGTGAAGACTTGTCCACAAACCTCTTATTTATGGGAGTTGAAGCAGCCTTTAGGAACTGATTAATGATTTATTTGGGATACCATTGAAGTACTTTAAATATTACATGTCTCTGTTCTGAAATTTGGGATGTTAGTACTGCATTTGGGAAGCCATCTTTGTCCCCTACCCTTGGGGGTTTGAACCTCGAATTTACTAGTAAATTTCGCTACTTCCTCCTGATTGTAAATGAGTGTTGAAGAATTATTTTGAGAGTGTCCAAGCATATGTCAGACTCATTTTTATTTCCTAATACCTTTCAATCACATTCAGACCCAATTTGGAAGCATTGGGAGCATTTGAATCATTACTAGTCTAAGGGTCGAATTGGCAAAAAAGTGCAATTTTCCAAAATTTTCCAAATTTATTAAAAAGGGACACTACATCCTAGGTTCTTTCCTGTGTGTTTCAGGATGAATTTGGAGAGAATGGATTCGTAGCTCAAGGAGATCATAGGGGCGCATCAGGATATAAAAAAGCATGCACGTAATGAGTTTGAAGCTGTTAGGGCTGCTCTGGATGAGAGTAAGCTCATTGGACAAGACATTATCAGGTTGGATATGCACATGGAGGATGTTGATTCCAATGCCCAGGTCCAGGTAGGATAGCTTGAGGAGCTCTGGAAGGATTTCAAGGGCATTAAAGAGTCTCGGGTTTCAAATTTTGAAGGACTCAAGCAATTCCTTTTTGCCCTGAAGTTCCAATTGTTTGACACCCTGCGGGATAGTAGTGACAGGATTGAAGCTCGTTTGACCCAGTTGGAAGTCTCCATGCAGGAAATGAAGGATGATTTGGGGAAGCTCACTGAACTGACAAACTCTGGGCACCAGCGCGAAGAAATCTCTCTTATGGAGGATGACTCGCAGACCCATGAAGGAATTCCTCCAGATTAGTTTCAGGAATGTTTTTTAGCTCCTCTCTTTTGCTTTCAAATGTTTTTTTCCTCCTCTTATGTAATCAGTTCGTTCAGATATATCCGAAAAATAATTGTAGTTATGAATAGAAAGGAAACACCAAGTTCAAGTCCGAAATGCTAAATCTGGTTCTCTCAGAATAGTATACCAGTATTTTGCCTGCTACCCCTCTCAGAAGGGATTTTTGTATCTGTACCTACCTCCTTGTTTAATATATATATTACTTCTCGTTCTTGTTAAAAAAAAAATCTTATTTTTACATGTTTAAACTCGTAAACTCGATATATATATATATATATAAAGAAAATGTTAATCATGTTTAATAAATTTGTTTCTAATGTTGTTTATTGCTACCCGGAATTACCACAATTAAAGTTCATGTTCATGTTCATGTTAAAATAGTTTCACATTGAAAGTTTGCATGCAGTTAAGAATATGGTTATTTAAATTTAGGTTAATTAACCTCTTAAATTAATGGTTAATGGCTAAGTTAAAATTAGATTTAAAATTTTAAAATTAATTCAAATTTATAATACTAAAGATTGTGTTAAACTTTCTCTTTCGTGCCGATGTTATGTTTAAAGAGCAATATAAATGGTTAGCACCAAATTTTTTTATAAGGCCATCAAAACACTATATACATATATGGTTATATTTCTATGGATGGATTACATACAATAAAACATAAACATAAATTTATTAGATGTTAGGTATATGTTTAAAGAGAAATATAAATGGTTGGCACCAAATTTGGTTAATTAACCTCTTAAATTAATGGTTAATGGCTAAGTTAAAATTAGATTGAAAATTAATTCAAATTTATAATACTAAAGATTGTGTTAAACTCTCTCTTTCGTGCCTATGTTATGTTTAAAGAGCAATATAAATGGTTGGCACCAAATTTTTTTATAAGGCCATCAAAACAATATATACATATATGGTTATATTTCTATGTTATGTTTAAAGAACAATATAAATGGTTGGCGCCCAAATTTTTTAAAAGGCCATCAAAACACTATACACATATATGGTTATATTTCTATTGATTGGATTACATACAATAAAACATAAACATAAATTTATTAGATGTTAGGTATATGTTTAAAGAGCAATATAAATGGTTGGCACCAATTTTTTTTATAAGGCAATCAAAACACTATATACATATATGGTTATATTTCTATGGATTGGATTACATACAATAAAACATAAACATAAATTTATTAGATGTTAGGTATATTATTTTGTTGTTAAAAGGATTCAAATGAACTCAAAGCTCCTTTATATCTAATGAATTTATATACTTAATAATTTATATTATGATTATTTATTAAAGAAATGATTTTTTTAACATAAATGGTAATGAGATTTTGTATTAAATTGGTTTATAAAGATCTTAAATAGTTCATAATTTACAAATAGGTTTAGTTCAAATTTATGATCATATGAGGACAATATCTTAAAAATTCCCCTCAACCATATACTTCCAAACTGTAGTTTAAATGTTCAAAAAGAGCCTTCTACTACTATACTACCTAATAAACTACTTCAAAAGAAAAATACATCAAAAATACATATGTAAGTAACTAGATTATATATGACCCAAGTTGAATTAGCTTTCCTCCCTGAACTGGTTTCCATCAATGTGACCCTGAACTAGAGAACTTGGATTATCGAGCCTTGCCAAAGTTGTTTGTTGCATTGTATCTTCATCGAGTTCCTTTGAAGCTGAAGATTCACCTATATTGGGTTGACTCCCTTGAGTGAATTTCAGGATTAAATTGAGGTGCAACATTGAGTCTATTGCCAGATTTTCAACCTTGTCCCCTTGCTTCTCTACCTTAACTTCTAGATTTCTTATCTTTGATATTGAAGTTCAATGTGGGTACTAATGCATTCAAAGGTATGCTCCATACCATCTACCTAAATCTTCATCCTACATAGAATCTTTTTTATGTCTAAAATTTTACTCAAAGTCATGCTTGCATCTAACCTGTTATTCATGCGTTTAGCCATTTCCTCCCCAATTCCCTTTAGAAAAATGCAGATCCCACATTCTAGAGGGACAATTCAAATATGTAGGAAAGATAATTTTCCAACAAATGGAACAAACAGGGGGGTCCAAAATCAACTAAGAGACTAGAACAAATTCGACATAAAAACCCTTACCTAGGGATCCTGAAGAGCAAAGAGTTTTGAACCGTAGCATGTATGAAATTTCCCAACGTTCTTTCCAATCCCTCTCTGTTGCATTGACTTCGAGGTTTGTCCAACCCGTAATACCCTGACTTCTCCCACCGACACAACAAATAACAAAGGAAAATGCCATAACTTCCTCTTCACCCATAGGTGTGAATAAGGGTGTAAAAATGTAGTGCTCTAGTTTTTACAACAGAGCACTAAGTAAAATTTCTGAGTAAATTTTCTATCTATCAAACTTATTCAGGTATATGGGAGTAAATTTCCAACCAAATCTCTATTTCTGTTAGATGAAATTTAGTTTACTGTTTTGTCTTTAAAAAAAAATCATACATTCCCATAAAATAAAAGAATAAACTAACATATCAATATTTTCTTTCAACAATTTGTTTTCAGCATAAGGATATGTTTCACAGTAATAAATTAGTAAATAGCAAGGTATATGTATGTTCAGAGTACGTTTTAGCATAATAACCAATAAAATAAATAACAAGGAAATTACCTGATGCTGATGCTAGTAGACTGTAGGTTGTAGCAGGTTATGTTTATATTCTCTTAGTCAGCCAAGACGATGTGTCCACCCTACCGACCAGCTATTATCTTGCTGGCCCTTGGAAATCAAAGGATTTCCAAGCCCCCGAGCTCACAAACTGATAATCCCGGGAGCAGTATTTCCTTAGGTTCTCTAAACCTTTCTCTGCACTTCCAGCTATCTTTCCTTCTCTTCAACTTTCTCCCCCTCTATATACATTTCCTTCCTCGAGAAGACCTTGGGCTTACTCCACCGCCCCAAACTCCCCCTCTCGAGCCCCTCAAACATTTACTGCTTTCCCTTAGTTCATTCATACACATTACATTATAAAAATGTATTTTTCACACTCAATGTACTGAATAGTCAATTACACTCACGGTAAATTTATTTGATTTTGTTTGATGGTCGTAAGTATTTATTACGGTGGGGATCATTACCCAAAGGTTATCCATCCGGGACAAGGTTTATTAATTACAAGTCTATTCACCACCTTTGTATTTAATGTTATTAATGTAATTAATAAAATATTATATAAATAGTTGACCCTTTTCAACTTGGACATGGTGTGTCTTAATGGTCTACCACATCCGTCAAGATAAATTATCTTGAGATTTAAATTCTAAGATTCGTATTGAATAATTAAATAGTAATAAACCTTTTTCCATCACATCACATCCATTCCAAAATTGGTATCCTATTATGTCTAACTTAGAAATGGAAATAATCACACTCTAATCATTTATTAATCAATATTTATATTTGACCTATATTGCAATTGTTATGACATGGATAGTAATATTATTAAAATAACATTAATTAAGTAATAATATTAATTAAATCACCACAAAGTAATAATAAATGGTGAATTTAATAAAAATGTCTTTTAAATCATTTGTTTATCACATGAGTACCCTAACATCTACATAGTATCGTCGTTCTTCTAAACAAAGCACCCTTAAGGGCTTAAACAATCTTACTAATTAATTAGACAGTACCATTACCTTATTTACAACAATTCTCATATGACAATGTGAACTGACGACACTTGTCTCAATTGTTTATCACGATGTTTACCAACAAGTAATACATAGCTTAATTGATTTGTTTTACACACCTTAAATAACTTTATATTCATTATCTGAGTTCGATCAATGCATGATTAACATAATTACTTATGACAACTTATACAATTATTCAATATGTTAAGTGTTTGTATATCGATACTAGTGTACATGTGCAAGGTGTGCATGCGTGGCCAGCGTATGCACAGATCATAAATGTACTATAGACAAACCCCATCCCACTTATGCATACCTGCTAACTAATAGTAGTATTTACCCTCATGTAAAAGAACAAGCATAATATATATAGTACAATTACTTTAACATCCTCAGTTATTTAACAGTTAATTCTTTACGATTTCACATCATTATCTTTATCTTTACATTAGTTTAATCAATCATGTACAAGGAAGGGTACCTACTACCACTAACTCAGAATCAAGGAATACTCAACTCTCAACAGTACTAACTAACACATCCTCCCATCATAACCTACGTCCTGCATCCTCCCTATCCTTCCTCTGCTAGTACAAAAGTGGATGTCGGACTCACCGACTTGACCACATAGAACTTGAGAGCGATAGCGTCGGCTGAACATCGGACCTATCCTCCCCTAGCAGGCATCCGACCATTGTCATCACAACAACATGGGGAGCGTGTCTCAGCACGGCCCTCCCACGACCTCGGGTATCATGGAAACATAGGGTGGGAAACACATCCATCCCTCTCAACATACTGGGCCTACGCCCTTATCGACTCATACTTTGCTGCTATCGGGATTATCAGTTTATGTTATCGTATCATCATTTTTGGCTGCTAAGGTTTACTCTACGAACATGTTTTTTTTTTCCTTCAATATATCAGATCAAGTAACTGGCTATCCCATAGCCCTTGTGTCCTGTAGGTTAGTATTTCGCAAAATACAAATTCATAGAAAGCATTTCCCATTGATCGCCAATTGATCCATGTTATCAAAAATCATTTTATTTCAAACCTTTTTAGTTCATCATAGATGCGTATGACATATAACACTTCAATAATTCATATAAGAAGATGGTATCCACGTACCAAATCATATATTTCACATGCTATTAATGAAAACATATAAACATATACTGTAATCGTAAAATAAAGAAATCATATGATAATCATGACATCGAAACCGCATAACATAGTAACATCATAATCATAGTGAAATCATAATAATCATAGTGAAATCATAAAACAAAGTAACATCATATAATGAGGTCCATCATATCGTAATATAGTTTACTCAGTCGAGCTGAGTTCAACAGAATATATAAGAAAATAAAGTATGGTGTGTCTAACTGATAAATATGCCTAATCAAAATATGGGCGTTACATACACCCACCCTTCAGGAAACTTCGTCCCGAAGTCATGGTCAAAATAGTGAGGGAAAATCTCGACGCATGGTCTCTGCATCCTCCCAGGTAGCAGACCCTGGGCTATACTTGTCCCATTGGACCTTAACTTGGTCCACACGGTGACTACGGAGCTGTCGAACCCTACGATCAAGTATATGTAATGGTTCGACCCTGAAGGTTCCCTCGTCCGAGACCTGCAATTCCTTCCAATGAATTTTGTGAGTCTCGTCAGCTATGTAATGTCATAATACAGAAACATGAAATACATTATGAGTTTTATGCAAGTGGGGTGGCAGCGCAAGACGATAAGCAACTGGTCCGATTTTCTCAAGAATCTCAAATGGACCTATAAAGCGAGGTGACAACTTGGTACCTTTCCAAAACCGAATGGTACTTTTATTTGGTCTGATGCGAATAAATACACGATCCCCTACTCCATAACTTCTATCTGATCTGTGTGCATCAGTGTAACTCTTTTTCCTATCCTACGCTTCCTTCAACCGCTGCCTAATCTGTAACACTTGTTCCTCCATTTCCTGAATCAATTCAGGCCCAATTAAAACTCGATCCTCTAACCTGTCCCAACTGAGTGGCGTCCTGCACGGCCTCCCATACAATGCTTGATATGGCGGCATACCAATGGAGCTGTGATGACTATTGTTGTATGAAAACTCCACTAAAGGAAGATATTTCTCCCACTGTGTCTGTTGATCCATAACATACATCCTAAGCATGTCCTCCATTACTTGATTCACCCTTTATGTCTGTCCATCTGTCTCAGGGTGATAAGCTGAGCTTAAGTTCAACTGTGTCCCTAATGCTGACTGCATGCTTGTCCAAAATCTGGAGGTGAACTTAGGGTCTCTGTCAGAGATTATCTTTTTAGGAACTCCATGAAGACGTACAATCTCATTTATGAATACCCTTGCCACATCTGTCACATCATAGGTGTTTCTGACTGGAATGAAGTGAGCGCTTTTGGTCAGTTTGTCGACTACCACCAAAATAGCATTATGTCTCATAGATGTGAGTGGTAATCCTACAACGAAGTCCGTGGAAATGACTTCCCATTTATTCATAGGAATATCATGCGGTTGTAAGAGATCGGCCGGGTGACGATGATCTGCCTTAACTTGTTGACACTCAAGGCACTTCGAAACAAAATCCACTACACCCATCTTCATACCTGGCCAGAAGAAGAGTTTCTTCATGTCAGTATACATCTTCTTCACCCCTGGGTGGGCACAGTAATGTGATCTATGGGCCTCTCTAAGGATTGTTTCCCTGATATCACCTTCCTTAGGAACATACATCCTTCCCTGATACCGCAACAATCCATCTCCCTCAAGGTGGTACCCATCATACTTCAATTCCTGTTCCTTTCCATTCTGAATAGCTGAGGTTACTTTTAGATACCAACTATCGCCCAATAGTTGTCCTAGTACTCTTTCCCTCAAGTCCACCTTCAAGGGAATTAAGGAGAAAAGTCTCAGTCTTCGTCTTAGAGCGTCTGCCACCACATTCTCCTTTCCTTTGATGTAAGAGATACCAAAGTCATACTCACTCATGAACTCACTCCATCACCTTTGCCTAGCGTTCAAATACCTTTGGGTAAAGATGTATTGCAAGCTCTTATGGTCTTTTTTAAGGGTGAAGCTTCTACCAACTAAGTAGTGCCTCCATAATTTTAGTGCCAACATTACTGCTGCCAATTCCAGATCATGCGTGGCATACTGCTCCTCATGAGGTTTCAACTTTCGAGATGCATAAGCTATTACCCCACCTTCCTACATCAACACCGCTCCTAGTCCTTGCTTCGAAGCGTCGGTGCATACCATGAAATCTTTATCCATGTCTGGTACCCGCAAGATTGGTGCACTTGTCAACAATCTCTTTAACTCTGTAAAAGTGGCATCGCATTCACCAGTCCATTCATACCGAATTCCCTTGCGTTGAAAGGTGGTAATAGGTTTTGCAATCTTAGAAAATCCTTCCACAAACCTCCGGTAATAGCCTGCTAACCCCATGAATCTGTGCACCTCATGAGCATTCCTTGCAATTGGCCAATCTTCAATGGCCTTTACCTTTTCCGGGTCTACAGAGATCCCTTCACCTGAGATTATGTGCCCCAAGTAATGAATCTCTTTTTGGAAGAAGGAACACTTTGATAATTTACCATAAAGTTTATGTTCCCTTAAGCATGTCAAGACTAATTGCAAGTGTTCCTCATGCTCCTTCTCATTCTTAGAATAGATAAGAATATCATCTAAGAAGACCTGAACAAAGCGGTCCAAGTATTTTCGAAAGACACCATTCATGAGGCTCATGAATACAGCTGAAGCATTGGTCAAACCAAATGGTACCACTACAGACTCGTAATGCCCAAATTGAGTTCGAAAGGTACTCTTAGGAATGTCACCTTCCTTGATCCTCAACTGGTGATACCCTGATCGTAAATCAATCTTTGAGAAGACTGACGCACCTTTCATTTGATCAAAGAGGTCATCAATTCTTGGTATGGGATACCTGTTCTTCACTGTGGCTTTGTTCAAATCTCTGTAATCTATGCACAGTCACAGAGATCCATCCTTCTTCTTAATGAAGATCACCGGTGCTCCCCACGGCGAGATACTAGGTCTAATCAGTCCCAAATCTAGCAACTCTTTTAACTGGATCTGTAACTCACGAAGCTCTGGAGTTGTCATTCTATAAGGAGTTTTTGAGATAGGCTCCGCACCAGGTTTTAGTTTGATTGTGAAATCGAGCTCTCTTTCTGGAGGTAGTCCTGGCAATTCCTTTGGAAAGACATCCTTGAACTCGGAATGTACTGGGTAAGAATTCAAGGAAGGTCCTTTACTATCGCTCACGGCCTCCACTACGAACAACTGGCATCCTTGTCTTAGGCACCGCTTAGCCTTCACCATAGAGATGAAATGGAGGGATACCTTCCTCTTCAAGCCTTGGATTTGAATTGCCCTTCCCTCGTCATCGAGGCACAACACCTTCTTCGCATAGAAGTCTATGAAAGCTCTATGGCCTTCTAACCAATCCATGCCAATAATGAGGTCATAAGTCCCCAAATTGGTGACATAAGCATCCAACTTAGTGGTGCACATTCCTAAGTCAACCTCACAACTTCTCACTTTAAGACCCACTGTTTGCTTAGCTCCTGAATCCATTTCAACCAGTTTGAAATCATCGTGCTCATAGGCTGCCAACCCACATTTATCTAATGCAAATGGTGAAATAAAACTATCAGTTGCTCCTGGATCAAACAAAATTTTAAGTTTGACATTGTTTACTTTACCAGTGGATTCTACTACGATAGACTGATGTTCTGCTTGGTGGTTATGAACCACTGCATGAATCCGATAACTGTTACCCGAACTATCCATGGGTGCTTTTCCTTCCCTGTGTCTACTGCTTGACTGACCCTTGGGACAGTCTCGCTGGAAATGAGGACCTCCACATCCCCAACAAGAGAGATTGGGAGGGGCTTGCATGTTGCTCGGAGGAATCCTCTGAGATGAGTTCCTTCCCCTGGGTCCTCTAAAACCCCTTGATCCTCTATAGGAACTTCCTTGTGTACGTCCTTGGCTTTGGTGGGTTACGGACGATGCCTACGAGACTGAGTTAACTGAAGTATTACCCCTTGGTGTGAACCTGTTACCGTAAGGAGGAGGTCTAGATTGTCCTCCCCTGAAGTAAGGACGTGACACCTTCCCCGAAACATACTGATTGGTTCCTGTCAACTTACTACCCCCTTTTCCATCTGACATATCAGCTGCATAACGAGCATACTCAACTACCATGGCAACTGAAGTTGGCTTTCACATCGCACAAAAACCCTAATCTTGTAGTTAAGTCCACACACAAAACGCTCTACCTGACAATCATCTGCATCTAGGTAAGGAACATATTTTACTAGTTCCATAAACCGAGATTCATACTCCTCCACCGTCTTGTCTCCCTGTAACAAAGCATGGAGTGCACCTGCCTGTTCTTCCTTGTAATAATTTGGCAAATACTTCTTGTGGAACCTCTCCTCGAACAGTTCCCAAGAAGTTGTAAGAGGATTAAGGTGCAACTGCCTCTCGAGATCTGACCACCAATTAAAAGCATCACCTTTAAGCTGAAAGACTGCCATCCTAGCCTTGGAACTAGATGTGTACTCATTCAATGCGAAGCATCTCTTCATGCCTTCCATCCATGCTTCGGCATGCTTACAGGATCGTCCTCCTGAAAACTCTGGAACCTTTATCTTTTTCAACTCCCTCGATATTTCCTGAAGCGGTTCTTGTCTTGGGCCATGTGTCCTTTCAGAGTTCTCTTAACTCACTTGAGTGGTTTCCACCTCGACAGCCCTTCCCGACTGCCTGTTCATCGTGGTCATAATAGCCTCCAAAGACCTCATTATGATCTGCATTTCTGGTGTTGAGGTTGGTCATGGCGGTGTTGGCGGTGATGACGGTGGCGGAGGTGGCGGTGACGGTGGTCGACCTCGACCCCGACCTCTGCGTGTTGTTACCATGATTGGTCCTGATTCATGGAGTAAAACATCACATCGTTTAGTTTCTAAGGAGCATGTTAGTTGATCTTCAAATAGATGCATTTCAGAAAATAAGCTATAGCTCACTGCATTTTGATGAGGCCATCCAACACTAAATCTACTAAAGATTCCTACACAAATTCCACGGGTTCAAATTAAACTCTACGACCATTGATATTGGTCAATTAAATATTTTTAACATCAACCTTGATTTACAAATTTCAAATGGACATTTGGAATAACATTCTATTTCGCATCAACCCTAACATTTATTTAATTCTAAACGTTTAGGGCTTAATCTTTATTAATCTCATAATCATTAACCTTATTAATTTATATGTTTAATTTTCAATCTCACTATAATTAACCTTAAAATTTTAAAATCTATGATGAACTCTTTAATTAAAGTTTATGAGTAACTTTATATTTTTAAATATTAAATTTTAATTCTTAACCAAGCCTAGGTTATA
Source organism: Larix kaempferi (assembly GCA_027924585.1). Lineage (NCBI taxonomy): Eukaryota > Viridiplantae > Streptophyta > Pinopsida > Pinales > Pinaceae > Larix > Larix kaempferi. The sequence continues at coordinate 2,839,514 of BSBM01000590.1, forward strand.
ACACTATATGAATATATACGAAATTTAATTAATTTTAAATAAAATAACACTAACACTATATAATTATATACGAAATTTGCCGAAACCTATTTTTGACCTAGTGAGCAAAGGTTTTTGTTTTTCATATAAAAAGAGTTTTAGCTCGAGTTGGGAGCTTTATGAAGAAAAGACATTAATTTCTATGTTAACCTAAGTGGAGGAGAGTTATATTTGTATGAAAATGCCAAAGAAAAATGAAGCAAAAGGCATATTAGTGCCCGAACATTGAAGGCTCACCACAGGACCAAGCGCTAATCCGAGAAGACCACTCGTAACCTCCATCACTCAAGTGCCCAGGCTTAAAGCCTCCCATTCCTTTGTTACTTGATTTTTGGCTCAGTTTTGTGCCCTTCGCGATGGGATAAACTTGTGCTTCTCTCATTGCAGTGAAAGGGAGGGAGGGTTAAAATCTTGAAATCCTGCATATTAACTCATGGTGTTTATTCCTAGTTCGAAACAAATATTCTATTGAACTATCCTCTGCAGCGATTTTGGTTTTAAGAAAACCCTTTTGAAGGATGGCTTTCATTGGAAGAGAAGGGTGCATTGCGAGAACCGGTGGCCTGGTTTTGACTCAGGCCATCATTTTTGGTTTTTGAACTATCTTTTGCAACATTTTGGGTTTGAAGAAAGCTCTTCTGAAGGGTGTATTTTATTGGAAGAGAGGCGAGATTGTGAGAATCGGTGGCAAGGTTTTGATTCTCGCCAGCATTTTGCGTTTGATAAATCCCGTTCTGAAGGGTGGTTTGACTTGGACAAGAAGAGATTCTTTAGCATGGTTTTGATTCCAACAATGTTTAGAAAATCATAAAAATAACATGGAATCACTGGGATGAGGAGATATTTGCTGCAATGTTAAAGATTTGCAATATGGATCCCAGGGCGTGGTGAGAACATGTGGGGTGGTTTTCATTTTGACCAGAACCAGTATTTTAGGTTTGAAAGAAAAACCCTTATGAGGGTGGAACCAGTTCTCTTCATGTATGAGATTTGATGCGGAGGAAGGTGATTCAGACGTGTTTCATGAGTGTGGAACCAATGGTCATAAGCTACTAACTCTTCTCTTCATGCGTTATCAAGATAGATCCTCAGCACCTGCTACTATTTTTTTTTGAAGAATGTGTCTTCAAACGCAGAGAATTTGGTGAAAGGTATATATGGTCATGACGATTTAGACATCTGCGATCCCAAAACGTGGATTATATTCAGCAGATGAGTGAACTTTAGCAGTTATCGTTCTCGTCCATCTTTTCTTGATTCAATTACTCCATCTACACGGAATAAATGAAATGCGAGCAATGGATGATAAACTTAGAAGCGTGGGAGCTATCCTCAGCTATTTGACGTGAGTAGAAAAGTTTTTAACAGACGGTAGGAATGCTGTTTAGCTTGGCCGCTTGGGTGTATTGGCTTGAGTGGCCCACTTTGGATCTAGTAACTCGTCGCGTGAAGGGCTCTCGCCGCTGAGCGCTAGGGCTTGGGCCCATGTACATTTGTTCCAATTTAATTTATATAGATGAAGATCTGCTAAATTCAACTTTTGAGTTCGAGTGTTGGTGACAACCATAAATGGTTGTTTTTAAGAAATTTGATGCAGCAAATTGGGGACATTGCAATTGTGACGACATGGTAAAGTTGTATTATTTGGAGCTTTGCAAGAGCCGTAGAGGAAGATCGACCGCTCTCTATTTATCCCGCGTTGTCAATATGCACGCAAGATAAGGATGGTTGGTGGTTGCGGTAAAAAAAACACCATCACACGTGTCTATTTTTTATACATCTGCATATTAAAAAATGGTATGGCAAACCACTCAAAGGACAATGCGGAAACTTCCTTACGTGGCATCAAAACTATTCCCTATTTATGGAAGAAATGAGGTTTTATTTGGCATTGTTGGACTACCGAATGTAGGAAAGTCGACACTCCTCAATACTTTAAATAAGCTCCCCATACTTGCTGAAGATTTACCCTTTTACACAATTGAGCCCAACGAAGCTCGAGTGAATGTTTCATTGGAGCTCTGAAACAAGAATTTGCTGATAGGCCTCTCGATGAAGCTGCGAAGTATTGTGAAGAAAATAAGATTCAATATTGTCACAAGGGTTTGGCGATTGGGTAGACTGCGTCGGCATCTTTGGGCTTGGCCTCTGGTCGCGCGATTCGCTCTCGAATTTGGGTCGTAAGTGGGCTTGGTTATGTTGGCACACGATTTGCTCTCAGTGATGAGCGATAGGGCTTGGCCCAAAGAAGGCTATGGTGAGCTTGGCTCTTGGGTGTTGGATTGTGCGTGAGCCTCTCTTCGACTTGCCAGCTGGGAACGCTCTTGGTGCTGAGCGCATGGGCTGGGCCCAATATTCTTTATTACAATGGGGCTAGGGATGCAGTGTTGTGCGTGGGCCGCCTTTGGTCTTAGATTTCGGTCACCTGCAAAGCTCTCGGTGTTGAGCGCTTGGGCTTGGCCCAATACCTTTTACTACAATGCTCCTGGGCCTGGGCGTAGATGGCTAGCAGGGGTTGCCATGTGCGAAACATACCTATGCTGTCAAGTATACCATCCTTCTATGGAGAAATATTGGGACCCACAGCCTCTATCTATTGTTCCCAGAGTTGCAGAGGGAGGTCTTTCAGCCAGCTCTCTTCCTCCCCATCAGGTCGGTTGAAGGGAGTTGATCCTTGGATGTTCTTTCAATAAAACTTTACAAATAAATCTGGTTATAATATTTTTTTTGAGAAAGTGTTGACGTATGTGTCAATGTGATAGATTTATATGGGCGCAGAAAACTTCGTTGAAAATCTTTCGAGTCTTGGTTAAATTCTAAATAAGGATATGCAATATGCACAAAATTTATTTCATTCATTTCAAGTGAGTACAAAGAATTAAGTAAATGTGATAACTTCTGTGAAATGTAGAATTCCTTTATTCATTTGTTGTTTTATGCAAACTGTGGCTAAAGTACCAGCTGTGGAGACCCTTGAGTAGGGCTGGCTTTGGAAATTGACACGTTGTGCACAGGTTTTATTTTATTTTATTTTATATTTTTTTTTCATATATGTATACATTTATTAACCTAGTTTTCTATTATATTGCAGGAAGAATATGCCCATCCGCCATAGATTTGGAGTATGGGAGTCCGTTTACTTTACAGGCAGCCTCCTATCTTTTCTCCAAAACTTTATGTTCAATATATATATATATATATATATATATATATATATATCGTTCAAATTCTGTTTCTGTTATGCTTTATAAATAAATAGAAAAAACGCCCTTCAAGTTATCTCCCCTTTTGTTCCAGACATCATGTTTGTTTGTTATTTTCTAGTATGATTTCACTATAATTCCAGGTGTAGTTAGGCCCTAAGGTCTCAGTGTTTGAACCGTGCTCTGATACCATCTGTAGTGCTCTAGTTTTTACAACAGAGCACTAAGTAAAATTTCTGAGTAAATTTTCTATCTATCAAACTTATTCAGGTATATGGGAGTAAATTTCCAACCAAATCTCTATTTCTGTTAGATGAAATTTAGTTTACTGTTTTGTCTTTAAAAAAAATTCATACATTCCCATAAAATAAAAGAATAAATTAACATATCAATATTTTCTTTCAACAATTTTTTTTTTAGCATAAGGATATGTTTCACAGTAATAAATTAGTAAATAGCAAGGTATATGTATGTTCAGAGTACGTTTTAGCATAATAACCAATAAAATAAATAACAAGGAAATTACCTGATGTTGATGCTAGTAGACCGTAGATTGTAGCAGGTTATGTTTATATTCTCTTAGTCAGCCAAGACGATGTGTCCACCCTACTGACCAGCTATTATCTTGCTGGCCCTTGGAAATCAAAGGATTTCCAAGCCCCCGAGCTCACAAAATGATAATCCCGGGAGCAGTATTTCCTTAGGTTCTCCAAACCTTTCTCTGCACTTCCAACTATCTTTTCTTCTCTTCAACTTTATCCCCCTCTATATACATTTCTTTCCTCGAGAAGACCTTGGGCTTACTCCACCGCCCCAAACTCCCCCTCTCGAGCCCCTCAAACAGTTACTCATTTCCCTTAGTTCATTCATACACATTACATTATAAAAATGTATTTTTCACACTCAATGTACTGAATAGTCAATTACACTCACGGTAAATTTATTTGATTTTGTTTGATGGTCGTAAGTATTTATTACGGTGGGGATCATTACCCAAAGTTTATCCATCCGGGACAAGGTTTATTAATTACAAGTCTATTGACCACCTTTGTATTTAATGTTATTAATGTAATTAACAAAATATTATATAAATAGTTGACCCTTTTCAACTTGGACATGGTGTGTCTTAATGGTCTACCACATTCGTCAAGATAACTTATCTTGAGATTTAAATTCTAATATTCATATTGAATAATTGAATAGTAATAAACCTTTTTCCATCACATCACATCCATTCCAAAATTGGTATCCTATTATGTCTAACTTAGAAATGGAAATAATCACACTCTAATAATTTATTAATCAATATTTAAATTTTACGTATATTGCAATTGTTATGACATGGATAGTAATATTATTAAAATAACATTAATTAAGTAATAATATTAATTAAATCACCACAAAGTAATAATAAATGGTGAATTTAATAAAAATGTCTTTTAAATCATTTGTTTATCACATGAGTACCCTAACATCTACATAGTATCGTCGTTCTTCTAAACAAAGCATCCTTAAGGGCTTAAACAATCTTACTAATTAATTAGACAATACCATTACCTTATTTACCACAATTCTCAGATGACAATGTGAACTAACGACACTTATCTCAATTGTTTATCACGATGTTTACCAACAAGTAATACATAGCTTAATTGATTTGTTTTACACACCATAAATAACTTTATATTCATTATCTGAGTTCGATCAATGCATGATTAACATAATTACTTATGACAACTTATACATTTATTCAATATGTTAAGTGTTTGTATATCGATACTAGTGTACATGTGCAAGGTGTGCATGCGTGGCCAGCATATACACAGATCATAAATGTACTATAGACAAACCCCATCCCGCCTATGCATACTTGCTAACTAATAGTAGTATTTACCCTCGTGTAGAAGAACAAGCATAATAAATATAGTACAATTACTTTAACATCATCAGTTATTTAACAGCTAATTCTTTACGATTTCACATCATTATCTTTATCTTTACATTAGTTTAATCAATCATGTACAAGGAAGGGTACCTACTACCACTAACTCAGAATCAAGGAATACTCAACTCTCAACAGTACTAACTAACACATCCTCCCATCATAACCTATGTCCTGCATCCTCCCTATCCTTCCTCTGCTAGTACAAAAGTGGATGTCGGACTCACCGACCTGACCACATAGAACTTGAGAGCGATAGCGTCGGCTGAACAGCGGACCTATCCTCCCCTAGCAGGCATCCGACCATCGTCATCACAACAACATGGGAAGCATGTCTCAGCACGGCCCTGCCACGACCTCGGGTCTCATGGAAACATAGGGTGGGAAACACATCCATCCCTCTCAACATACTGGGCCTATGCCCTTATCGACTCATACTTTGCTGCTATCGGGATTATCAGTTTGTGTTATCGTATCATCATTTTTGGCTGCTAAGGTTTACTGTACGAACATGTTTTTTTTTTTTTCCTTCAATATATCAGATCAAGTAACTGGCTATCCCATAGCCCTTGTGTCCTGTAGGTTAGTATTTCGCAAAATACAAATTCATAGAAAGCATTTCCCATTGATCACCAATTGATCCATGTTATCAAAAATCATTTTATTTCATGTAACCTTTTTAGTTCATCATAGATGCGTATGACATATAACACTTCAATAATTCATATAAGAAGATGGTATCCACGTACCGAATCATATATTTCACATGTTATTAATGAAAACATATAAACATATACTGTAATCGTAAAATAAAGAAATCATATGATAATCATGTCATCGTAACCGCATAACATAGTAACATCATAATCATAGTGAAATCATAAAACAAAGTAACATCATATAATGAGGTCCATCATATCGTAATATAGTTTACTCAGTCCAGCTGAGTTCAACAAAATATATAAGAAAATAAAGTATGGTGTGTCTAACTGATAAATATGCCTAATCAAAATATGGGCGTTACAAAAAAATCGAAGGCACACAAGGGTGGGAGATATTACTTGCTTGATATATATGCTATGATATTTGGTTTAATATGCATGGCTTGATCATCAAGTTGGGGATTGCATAGAAAGTAGCCCCAACAATTACCATAAACAAAACAAAAGAACATTTTAATATGTTTATCCATCCCCAGAAAAAGCCACAGTAAACCTATGGTAACCAACTTTTCTCTTGAGGATCCATATTTCAAATGAGCACTCTTTTGTCGAACTTGACAACGATATTCACTAACTGATTTGCAAGGTTGTTGTTATGCCCTCCGATGTACAAAAAACTTAATTCTTTAATGCTTCAAAGATTCCAAGTTATTATGTTATGAGTCATGTTCTGTATCTTACTAGTCCTCTCAGAGTGGCTTCTCACATGTTTGATGACTTGCAAAGAGTCTCCAAAGATTGTGATTTGTTGAATCTCGAGGTTCTTAATATATTTTGATCATAGGAGCAAAGCATACACCTCCACATAGTTGTCGGTGGTGACTCCCAATCCCCAAGAATAACTGATTACTTCTTGTCCATCGAGGTCAACAAGTACCCTCCCCCCTTCCCCCATGCACCTGCCACCCCTTACCTTAAAATTGATTTTAAAATGATTTCAATTATTCAATTTTAAATTATTAGTTTTAAGACAATTGTTTTAAGTTATTTTCTAGTTGTTATAATAAAACAAGTGAATATGCCACAAAATGGTTAGTTTATACCAAGAATAAAAATTGAGACAGTAAATAAGTTTACAGGTTGAATATAGAAATTAAGTTTATAAAACTTATCATATAAATTAAATATTTGTCCTCATTCAAATATTAAAATAATAATAATAAAAATATAGAATTGGTCATATCAAAATCAAACATCATAGGGAAAGTGGCAACAATTTCTTTTTTTGTTTACTACTACACAAACGTCAACTCAACTATTAATGTTATGAAGTCTGTAGTTTGTAACTATGTGATGAGATGTAATGTTGATGTTATGAAGTATGAAGCTTGTAACTATGTGATGAGATGTAAGCTTAACTATAGATATGCTCATATCATGGGCAACTGAATAATGTAACTTTGTTTTATAATAAAGCTATGATTTTATTTTATTTTATTTTTTCTGTGGAAAAAACAAATTCCATATTATGTTTTTAGCTTTATTTTTTGTCTTTTAAAATTAAATACTCTCAATGATTTATGTCCCATCAATAACCTTTGACAAATGAGAAAATGAAATGAGTAAAATCTAAAATTTATTTTTAATTTTCATAAAATTCAATTTAATAAATTATATTTTATAAACCTTGAATTTTTTTATAAAATGTTTAATATGAAATTAAATTAATGCTAAATCAAAGTAGTTTGACTTGTAAATGAAAAGTATAGTCCATGCTTAGAGTGGACTAATAATAATATATATTGCATATTTTTAAAAAGAATACAATTCTTATTTAAGTAGTAATATTTTTTTTTAAACTATAACATATAACAATCACAACAATGTTTAACAAAATAAATAAATAAGCGTATTTAACATGCTAATTACACGATATAAAATAAAATAAAGAATAATACTTAATTTAGAATATTAATTTGATCATACAAGTAAATATTAATAACATCATAAAGAAAATAGCTCATGGGGGTAGAGAAATTTGTAATGAGTAAATGAGATAAGAAGTTGTGAATGGAAGGTCACAAGTTCAAATCCCTTGTGGGCACTAGCTTACAAAAAATAAAAATAAAAAATGTCATAAAGAAGATGTAAATCATATTTTTAACTATTCAATAAATAAAATTAAATAAAAACCAAAAATAAAGTAAACTAAAATAATTGTAAAATAAAACAAAGTCAATGAATGAACAATGTTTATTTTCAAAAATCTCCTTTTGAATTTAGTTCAAATCTTAAGTTCTCTAAAATATTCATACTTTTATTATAATTAGAATAAACAAAAGTGCACAATAATTGTTTTTTCCTTACTAATTTACCTATCCCAGAGGTAGTTTCGAAAAACCCAAGTGCGGGATTTAATGAGTGAACCAAGATCTAAAGCTTAGCTACAAAACCACCTAAGATGTAGAGTCTAATAGAGAATAATCAATTATCAGAGAGAAGAACCCATATATGTACAAGGTATGCAATGCAATTAACCAAACCATTCATCATGTAGTGAAAGGTGAAGCATTACAGATACAATAGCCTACTGAAGTCAAGATTCGGGAAAGAAAGTCATGTGATGGCATTCCACAAATATTGTCTAAAAGTGAGGGAAAGCAAACAATTAAGTCAAGCTTAATAGTTGCAACTGCACAAAAGTGCCTAAATTAACTGAAGGAAATAGTAGTAATCTAGTAGCGATGTGCTAGACCAACAAGGCACAACATATTACATGAACACCCTCCCTTAAGGTTAACTTAGATGAGTATATGGCCTCAAAACAAAATGGGGCCTAACAAATGAACAACCATATTAGATATCCTTGTACAAAAAACATCCTCACAAAAATGAGTTAAGAGAAAAAATACAATGGGAACCCCCACCCCCCAAGAGGAAACAAGAGAGTAGCCTGCTCAGAAGAAGAAGCCTCTCGCACCCCCAGCAAATCTCGTAATTGAGTGAACTTGCCCTTTATAAAAGGTTTGGTAAAGATGTTGACAATTATAAGATTTGAACATGTATAGATCTAGGTACATAAATTAAATGGATATGCAATGAGAATCAAATCAGTCATCAATACATTATGTAATAAATGAATATCATAAATTAATACACAAGAACTCAGAACAAAAGAGAATAAGAATGATCAAGTTCATTAAATTAAATGAGAGGTTCGGTACAATATTTATAGACCAGAAATTCGAGTTAGGGTTTGAAGCAATTTGAATTTCCCATGCCATGCTAAATAGGCTAGTCAAGTTAACTTAGAGCAGAGACCCTTAGTGAGTCATGCACACTCACCTAAACTGAGTTTAACTGTATTGCACAAACAAAACTGAACTGGACTGGGCTAAACTAAATTAAACTAATACGCACTTAATTGAACTGAATCGACATGCACTAAACTGAACTAAAGTGCTAATGTCATTAAAGGACTAGTTAGGAATAGCTAGGGTTAGCTAGGAACTCAATCAGTGGGGCATATCTTGTCTTCACTTAACTAACTCCTTAAATTAAGGAATGCACCAACAAATTAGGGAATGTCCCCCCAAATCAAGGAGAGCACCCACAAATCTAGGGTTTTGGTGCATGTGTGACTCAGGAGGCCAATTTTGGTGAGGTTGGGCCCATTAGAATCAGCACGTAAGGGTCTAGGAGGCTTAATTATTCTAACACCCCCCATAAACCTAACTAGGTAAAAATAACTAAGTAAAAAATGGGTTCTGACAATTTGCATCCATATTAGGTACCCATGCACACATAAAATTCTTTTTAAACTGGGAAAGAGAGAAAAAATCGAGTGTGAAAAAAAACCATAAAGAGAATGTTAAAAGAAGACTTTACGGATTCTCCTCAAAAAATGCCTTTACTCCCAAAGAATCTCTCAACTAGGTGAATTGCTACTCGATGAAGGAATTTTTGAAGATCCCTGCAAACCTTTGTGAAATCCTCCTTCTTTTGAAGTACATATGAGCCCATTCACGAGATACAAACACTTTGAAGTGCTTGAATGGTGGTTCTTAACCACTCATTGCTTCAAATGGAGAAAATCCCTTGAAGCTTTTGTGCGGAATTTGGTGAACTGTAGGAGTAAAGGATGTAGATCTAGATATTGAGAAGACATTATGGAGGTATTCTTCAACAAGAACCTAATTTGGTGCAAGTTATCCAAAGGCCTCTTTCATCTTCTGAATGTAAGTGAATATGTCCTTGTAGGACATGAGTTGCGAAGTTGATGGGGCCTCCTTCAACAAGACTGAATATAGCATACTAACTATGTAGCAACATAGTTGGGGAGATAGGAGATCCATGGATGAAAAAGTACTTTTTATGTCTGCAAATGGGCTTTATGGTGGCTACAAAATCCTCCTTTGGTGGCTATAAAAAACCTTCTTTAGTGGCTACAAAATTCCTTCTTCAATCTGCAAGAGTGGTGGCTACAAAATCCCTTCTTTGGTGTCTGCAAAAGCCTTCTTTGGTGGCTACAAAAGCCTTCTTTGTTGGCTACAAAATCCTTCTTGATGGATACAAAATCCCTTCTCATCCTACACAAGCTAGATAACTAACAAGAAATCATTGAAACACTAACTATTTTAGTACCCCCTATGCTTTGATACCATATAAGATTTGAACATGTATAGATCTAGGCACATAAACTAAATGGATATGCGATGAAAATCAAATCAACCATCAATACATTATGTAATAAATGAATAACATAAATTACTACACAAGAACTCAACATAAGAGAATAAGAATGTTCAAGTTCATTAAATTAAATGAGAGGTGGAGTGTTAGGATATTTAGACACTTAGGAGTTAGTTAAGATCAACTTGTCTTAATATATTCGTTAGGTAATGTGTGTTTCTTTAATATGCATTAGTATGCATTTGTATATATGTAATTCGACAGTCCTGATATGATCTTGACATAGAGTGATCCGACAGTTCAACTTCTCCACAATCTTAATGACCATTGATCTGTGGCTCAACAACCGATTGGTCCATGATCTATATTTAAAGAGCATGGAAGGTAATTTGCTAGTTGATCGATTATGAGAAGCTCATTTGTAATATTATTTTGTTTGCATAATAAATTGTCTCAAGTAGCTATTTGGCTAGGGTCGTGGAGTGTTTCCCTTTTGAGGGTTTAAACCACGTGAAAACATCAGTGTGTTGATCTTTGATTTGTTTGTGTGATCGGTTTCTCAAGGTGTTTGATATTTTGGAAGTATCCTATGATAGTCGAACATGGTATCAGAGCCCTCATGATGTTTTGCTTCCGTTGGTGATCTAAATCTTGAACCGGTGTTGTCGAGGTTGTGAATGGTTCTATGGTTTTGATATTTCTATGAATTTCTAGGTTGTGGGAGGTGTTCCATTGCATACAAAGCGTCGTTTCCAATTGGAAACACTTTTTCATTTCAGTGAAAAGGTTTTCATTTTCCCAATATACAACCATTTTACTAAATCCAAGGGAAAAAGGCGTGTTTTTTTGGGTAGGCACGCTCTCCAAACAACAAAAACAACAACAACACCATTCTCCTCCATAATATTAATAAATATTTTGCTTAACTCACTTGGTTAAAATTTACTTAAAAAAGTAATAGGTCTTGGGTTCAAGTCCTTCTTTTGTTACTTTTTGTAAAATTTCATGTACTTTAAGTTATAAATAACCATATTGTAAAAGTTCCCACTTGTTTTATATAAGTGGGTCACTTCTTTTGAGGCAATTTATCTGTAAAAGTGAGCTAACAAGCAAAGTTAGTAAGGGGGGGGGATTCTTTACTGCATTTTCTACTTACCTCGTTGGTCGCCTTTTCCTGTCACGTGACACCTTGGTTCCATTTTATGCATTTTTTTAAATGGCATAACTTCTTCATCCTGAGTCTGTTTTCAGTGTCGTTTTTTTAAAATCACCTAAATTTTCGAGATCTTTGCATCCAAACCATAATTTTATGTTCTTGAATCCTACATCCTACAATATGGCCGCCCCATGTGATATTATGCTCATCAGTTCCAACTACTTCTCATGGAAAGCTCGTATGGAGGATGTCCTGCGAAGTAGGGGACTTTACCAAATTACCCTAGGGAAAGAAAAAGAACCCATTGATGATGATAAGAAAATAATTTGGCCAAAAAATGTGATGAATCTCATGGATTGATCGTCGTGTCAATTTCTATTGAGTTGCGATTCCACCTATCAGGCATTGATGAACCAAATAAATATTGGGTTAAATTAGAAACTGTGTTTGGTAAATACAATGAAATTCAAAATCATTAGATTAAAAATGAACTGGTTTCCTTAGATCTAAGTGATTTATCTTGCATACAAGACTATTTGTCTAAGTACAAGACCCTTAGACTCTTACTCGAAGAATACGACATAAAAAGGAAAGGTAAGCAATGTACATTTCATATTATTTCCGAGCTTGGTCATGCCTGTTCTGTTTTTGTATCTACTTTTTACTGCATGAAAGAATCTATGTGGCCTCATTATGTAGAACCCTCTCTTGAATCCTTTTGTGATTATTTGATTCGAGAGCAAGATAAGCTATTACATATTAGAGTAATTAGCAATGCATATACATTTATAAAATCCTTACGGGCACAATAGAAAGAGAATTACAAGCATCCCAAGAAGTAACATCCACGCAATAATAAGCAAAACAAGGGTCCCAAACCCTCTTAGCCAGCTCATCCTTCCAAAAATGACAAAGGAACCAAATCAAAAGGTAAGAAGATTGAGCGTCATTGCAACTTTTGCAGGAAAGATAATCATGATGAATCTAAATGTTTCAAGAATATGGCAGCCTTGGAAGTAGCAATGAAGAAGCACAACATGAACCTTGATTCGTCTACAGAATCTACATCTCAAAGACATGTGCTTTATGCTTTTGGTTTTTCCTTTAAGGCATCTTCTTCTTCTTCCTTGAATGAGTGGCTCATTGATTCTAGAGCATCTTATCATATGGATAAGGAAAAAACCATATTTTCTACTATGAATGAATGTGACACTAAACAAATATTTGTTGGTGATGATAGATCTCTTAGTGTTGTAGGATTTGGAACGATTCAAGTAGAAGATGATTGATTTAATGATGTGCTTTGTGTTCCAAGAATTTCCTGCAATTTGTTGTCAATTTATCAAATTACTCATTCTAGTGAAGGAAATATTGTAACATTTACACCTCACCAAGTTGTAATCAAGGATTTCAAAGATCCTAAGCATGTCCTTAGCGCTGGAATTATTGATGATATTACCAAGTTGTACAAATTTAACAACTTTGGGTCATCACCATTTCCCCTAGTTTTTGTTGCTCATAGCAATGACTTGAGCAGACTTTGGCATGAGCGATTTGGTCACTTAAATTATCGCTCATTGCAACAACTATGTAAAGAAAAAATGGTGACAGGTCTTCTGATGGTATCTTGCAAGAATGGTCTTTGTTCCGGTTGTGTACTCAGAAATCATCATCGAGATATTTTTGACAAACGTGCCTCTTGGCACACCTTGGCCCCTTGGAGCTTGTGCATAGTGAATTGTGTGGTCCTCTTCCGTCTGCTTCCCTTTTTGGTTTCAAATATTCCTTAACTTTCATTCATGATTACTCCAGATGCACTTTATTTTATTTCCTAAAACTTAAGAGCAAAGTATTTAACATGTTCTTGGCCAACAAGGCCCTTGTTGAAAAACAATTTGGTCATCAAATCCTTAAGTTAAGATCTGATAATGGGGGAGAATATGTTCACAAAAAATTCACTACTTTAAGCACTTAACAAGAAATCCAACATTAACACGTTGTTCCATATACACCACGGCAAAATGGTGTACCTAAGCCAAAGAACTGCACCTTAAAAGAAATGGCTAATTGTTGCTCCAAGCTAAGGGACTAAGTATTCAATTTTGAGATGAAGCCATAAATTGTGCAAATTACATAGTTAATTGTACCCCCACTAAATATTTACAAGGTATCACACAGGAAGAAACATGGAGTACAATTAAACCAGAAGAAAGTCACTTCCGTGTGTTTGGAAGTGAAGCATGGGATCATATTCCTAATGAAAACCAGAAAGCATTGCATCCTAAAAGTGAAAAGTGTATAATTGTTGGATATTTTGAAGATGTCAAAGGTTATAAGATTCTTCAACCACATTCCAAGGATATAATTATTAAAAGAGATGTTAAATTTGATGAAAATCTCTTGGCTTGCGAGCTGAATTCAGTGTCTAAGCCATATGTGGCCTACGAGCTTAATTTGGCGCTTGTTCCATATTCTACTTCCAACTTTATTGAAAGTATTCCTACTCCAACTTCTGATGATGCTAGTGATGATGAAAATCCACCTCGGCCTACTCATTTTCCTCGAGATGTACCGGTACAACTGCTTCCTCGATGGGCTTGTTCAACATGCGAAGCGGTTGGTGATCTTGCCGGTGATCCCAGAGAGCAGTGTCAAACACATTCTGAGTTCCAGCGATCCACTTCTCGTTTGGCTCAAGTTTCATAGAATCATGATCTAGAGACTTTTGCAGAAGCTTCAAGGAATCCATATTGGTGTGCATATATGGATGAAAAATATTGTTCCTTAATGGTGACTGATACTTAGGAGCTTGTACCTCTTCCAAAAGGAAGAAAACTTGTCAGATGTAAATGGGTTTACAGAACTAAGTATGTATCATATGCAAGTGTTGAAAGATTGGATTCAAGGTTAGTTGCCAAAGCATTTTCCCAAGTAGAAGGAATTGACTACAATGAACCATTTTCCCTTGTCTCCAAAATGAACTCCATCTTACTTGTTCTTTCCCTTCCAGCCTTACGTAAATGGAGATCCATCAAATGGATGTCAAGCCTTCCTTCTTGCAAGGGGATTTGCAGGAAGAAATTTACATGGAACAACCTCCTGGCTATGTTCAGAATGACTATAGCCTTGTCTGTCGCCTTAAGAAATCCTTATATGGACTTAAGCAAGCTCCTCGTGCCCAGTATGCCAAGATGGATAGATTTCTCCTTGACACTAGTTTTTCTAGATGTCATTCTAACCCTAATGTCTATACCAAGAAAGTGGGAAACCATCTCATCATCCTTGTTCTTTATGTTGATGACCTTATTCTTATCGATAGTGACCATAAACTATTAACCCATATGAAATCTAGCCTTGAGAAGAACTTTGAAATGATAGACTTAGGAAATTTGCATTATTTTCTTGGCATCCAAGTCTTGCAAACCAAAGAAGGAATATTTATTTCTCAGTCTAAGTATGCTTGTGACCTTCTTCGTCGCTTTCACATGGAAGATTGTAAACCAACCCCTTTTCCTTTCCAGTATGGAGTCAAAATTTATGCCACTTGCACTACACCCAAAGTAGACGCCACATTGTATCATCAACTTGTTGGTAGTCTCTTATACTTGACTCATACCCATCCTGATCTTTCCTTTGTTGTTGGTCTTGTTGCCCGCTATATGCAAACACCCAATGAAAGCCACTAGAAAGAAGCAAAAGGGATATTTCAATATGTTCAGGGTACAGTTTAGTTTGGGATTCATTACCGTTCAGGGGGGACTCCTTTGTCGGTTGGTTTCACTGATTCAAATTGGGCTGGTGATCCTAATGATCAGAAATCTACTGCAGGTTATGTTTTCAATCTTAGTTCCGGACCCATCACTTGGGATTGTAAGAAACAACAAGCTCTTGCTCTTTCTTCAGTAGAAACAGAGTATTGAGCCGCAGTTAATGCCAACTAGGAATCTTTGTGGCTTAATTATTCTAACAACAGTCTACTCTATGGTTGGATAGTATTGGATTTCAATGATCTACCCATGAATCAACTTTCGTATGAAATGCATATGGATCTCAATATGCTTAGTTTGATGTCGATGAACCTAATCCCTTGCGATTTGGATGGTACTCTAATTTTCACCAAAGATGATAGTAAGCTGACAATATTGAATGCCAAACTAAATGAGAATGTGTTGCAGCGAGATGGCTTTGGTTGCTTTATTTATAGAATATCGATACTCTACGTTGTTAGATTTTGAGCATTAATTCAATATGATCTAGGATCTTATCTGAGAGAATAACAAGCACAACATATCAATCATAAGAGACAAGCACAAGAGACAATAGAAACAGAGTTTCCTCGGGGAAAACCAAGAAGGTTGAAAAACCCACAACTTCCTCAGAGATAGAAAGAGCAATGATACAAAACCCAAGTACAAGAGATAGTCTTCTTAGCAGCTTCTCCCCCTCCACTAGTGCGCATCACTCAATGAGAGAGATAGATGAGTAAGTGAATGATCAAATAGAGTGACACCCTCACTCTATTTATACACAACTCAACTTGCCTAATAACCTAACAAGGTCGAATTCTCTAGGAGAGTCTAATAACCCATGGTAACCCAACTCAGGGCCGACCCCACACTTGGTGGTCTAATAACCCCTCTTGTATAAGTTACGACACTTGCGACAATTGTAAATACAAATGACGACACTTCCATACATAGGAATAATAACCTCTCTGTAGGGATACAATATACTTATATGAAATACATTACGAAGTTACATATACATCAACACTCCCTCTTAACTAGGAAGGTATTTCTCGGCACAGGTCTTCTAGCACAAGTCTTCTTCTCTGGATCATCAGATCATTGTCATTGGATCATCGTCATCGTATCATCGTCATAGTCACTGCTACTATCTCAATCAATCTCCAATCTACTCGTCATAGGAAGTTCTATAGAGCCAACCCTTTTTCATGATGGTTGTAGGCCTAGACTCCATGTAGGTCTTCATCATCTCTGCGAGCAAGCCATCAAGTAAGTACACCTCAGGACTGATTACACTACCTCTGCAAAACCTGCAAGATCTCCCAGGACTGATTACACTTCCTCTGCAAAACCTGCAAGAGCATCTCAGGACTGATTATATGCCTCTGCAAAACCTGTGTACCATACTGTCACCTCATCGTCTTCAGATCATCGTCATCGTCCACGGAGCACAACCCAAATGCACACACACAACACTTATATACACCGGCATGGGATTACCTACCTACCAGCATCCGGGAATGGCTCAACACTTACATCACGACCATGGGAGGACTTAACTACCACCATGTCACCATGGGAGGACCTACCTACCACCATGTTGGAAAGGCACAGCACTTGCATCATGACCATGGGAGGACTTACCCACCATGTCGCCATGGGAGGACCTACCTACCACCATGTCGAAACGACACGGTAATTACATCAACGACCATGGGAGGACCTACCTACCACCATGTCGGAAAAGCCTGCCCAACCCTTACATCTCACCATGGGAAGAATTACCTACCACCATGTGAGAATGGCCCAGCCCTTACATCTGCACCATGGGAGGATCTACCTACCATCATGTAAGAATGGCCCCAGCCCTTACATCTGCACCATAGGAGGACCTACCTACCACTATGTGAGAATGGCTTGTGTGCATCTGTGCCTCCGGAATAATCACTTCCCTTTGGAGGGAATCTTGATCTGAAGTACACCAAGTCTCTCTCTAAAGTATACAAACTTCACTCTAGCCAGCGGCTTAGTCAACACATCGGCTATCTGCTCGTCCGTCACAACATACAGGAGCTTCACTGCTCCTCTCTACACCATATCCCTGACATAGTGATATTTGATCTCTGTGTGCTTCGACTTGTCATGGAACACCGGGTTCTCAGACATATTCACACAACTCTGGTTGTCAAAAAAGATACCAGTAGCATCCAACGGGAGATCAAATAACTTAGACAATAGCTTCCTAAGCCATACTACCTCACAACTGGCCGAACAAGCTGCGACATACTCTGCTTCGGCTGTACTCAGTGCTACACAGGACTGCTCCTGCTAAACCAAGATATCACACCTGATCCCATACTGAAGCAACACCCTGAAGTGCTCTTCCTATCTGCAGCACTTCTTGACCAATCTGAATCAACATAACCCTCCAGGTTAAACTTTTTATTTGCATCACACTTGAGCCCATAATCAACCGTACCCTTCAGGTACCTTAGAATATGCTTTACAACAACCAGGTGAACACTTCTCGGATCCATCAGGAACTGGCTCAATGTGTTCACAGCAAAGAAAATATTTGGTCTCGTGTTTTTCAGGTACATCAAGGACCCAATCATCTAACGATACACCGTGACATCAACTGGCTTAGGTGAAGCATCACATAGAAGCTTCAGGTTCAATGCCATAAGTGTGGCCATGGCCTTGCAGTCCATCATCCCGAACCACTTCAAGATCTCTACTGCATACTTCCTTTGTCCAAGGAAGATTCCATCTGCACTCTGCCACACCTCCATGCCTAGAAAGTAGTGCATCATCCCCAATTCCTTCATCTCAAACTCGGCAGCAAGCTTCCTCTTCGTATCGGTAATTAATCTATCCTAACCTGTAACAAACAGGTCATCCACATACAATAGTAGTATCACTGGATTTCCTTCCTCAACCTTGTAGTAAAGGTTGGAATCTGATTTACTCTTAGTAAAGCCCAAACTAGATAGGAAGCTGTCTATTCTGCCGTACCAGGTCCTGGTTTCCTGTTTCAAACCATACATGGCTTTCTTCAGTTTGCACACATGAGTTCCTCTGTCATGTGTCTCAAACCTGAGTGGCTTCTCCACATACACTTCCTCTTCGACTACACCATTCAAGAAAACTGTCTTGACATCCATCTGGTGTATCTTCCATTTCATCACTGCAGCCAGGGAAAGTACTGTTCTAATGGAAGTGTACTTGGCCACAGGTGCAAAGGTTTCTTCATAATCAATCCCTTCTTTCTGGGAGAAGCCACGAGCTACAAACCTTGCTTTATATTTCTCTATGCTACCATCTCCAGCATGCTTGATCTTATAGATCCACTTGGAATTCACCACAGACTTCCCTTCTAGTCTTGGGACCACATCCCAAACATCATTCTTCATGATCGACTGGTATTCCTTGACCATGACATCCTTCCATTCTTTCTTTTCCACTGCTTCTTCATAACTGGAAGGTTCTTTGTTCATAATGTCACAGAGCAAAGCAACATAACTGGTATGTGATCTAGTCCTTTTTATTTCTTTGTGTTCCTCCTCTAGAATACCATACCTTTCTGCATCTTGAATGAGCTCTCTAGCCCATGCTGGTTTTCTCTTGTGAGAGTTCTTCTCACGGGGTGGATCTACAGGTTTCTGTGGATCTTCTATTTCACTATCTTCTTCTGGAATAACTTCATTCATGGTGGTGTCTTGTGTTCTGGATATTCTTGGTTCTTCATTGTCTTCAGCAGGTGTCTTCCTCAATTTGATGTATGTTGAGTCTTCATCAAAAGTTACATCCCTACTGATGTCAATCTTCTTGAACCCTGGAAAGTAGATTCTATATGCCTTCGAGCTTTCACTGTAACCCACAAAGATGCCCTTCTTTCCTGAAGGATCTAGCTTTGTCCTCTTTTCCTTTGGAATGTGTGCGTACACTGGACATCCAAATATTTTGAGATGGCTAACTTCTGGCTTCTTACCAGTGAACACTTCTTCGGTGTTTTATTGTCAAGTATCTTATGAGGTGTTTTGTTCTGCACATATACAGCTGTTCTTGCTGCTTTTTCCCATAAGTGCATTGGTAGATCTTGGCCATGAAGCATTGCCCTTGCTGCTTCCATAATTGTTCTATTCTTCCTTTCGGCAACCCCATTCTGTTGTGCATTGTAAGGAGTGGTCAACTCCCTCTTAATCCCTGAATCACTGCATAGCTTCTTGAAGTCTCCTGAAGTAAATTTTTCGCCATTGTCGGATCTAAAGATCTTTATCTTCTTATCAGTTTGATTTTCTATCAAGGCTTTGAATTCCTTGAATTTATCAAACACTTCATCTTTGTTCTTCAAGAATTAAACCCAAGTCTTCCTAGAGAAATCATCAATGAAGGAAGCATAGTATACATACCCACTCAGAGAACTGGATGACATCGGACCGCATACATCGGAGTGGATGATTTCCAAGATTCCTTTTGCCTTGCTTTCACTGCTTGGAAATGTCTTCTTTATGTTCTTTCCCTTTGCACAACCTTTGCAAATGCCTTCATGTTTTGTTTGGATTTTAGGAAGACCTTCCACTGCTTTGCTTGCAATTGGTAGTGCCCTATAGTGCATGTGTGCAAGCCTTCTATGCCAAAGTTCACTTGGCTCTACTGAGTCATGGACCAAGGCTTGTTTTGGTTGGCCCTTCAGCTTGTATAATCCTCCCTCTTGTTCTCCAATCACCACTGCATCATCTATAGTTTTACCCTTTGCCCACATAAGAACTTGGCCATCTATAAATGCAACCCTCATGCCTTTTGCATCCAATGTAGATATGGAGAGAAGGTTCTTCTTGAGACCTGGAATATATAGTACATCTTTCATCTTCATAGAATTTCCAAAGTCTAGCTTATAGGAGGCTTCACCACTTCCTTTTATTGGATACTGGTAGTCATCCCTAAGTTTCACCTTGTGGGATGAATCATGTTCAAATAAGTTCATAAAGAATTTCTTGAATCCTGTCATGTGTTTGGAAGCCCCACTATCTATAAGCCAATCATTACTTCCATGAGTAATGGTACCGGTGAGGGCAGAAATCAAAACATACTCTTCATCACTTGAAGAATCTTCACTTTCTTCCCTAGCCCTCTTCCTGGGAGGTTCATCATCCTCTACAGTGTGAGCATGATGTTTTCTTTTGATGTTCTTCTTTTTCTTGTGGGAGCCATCTTTATTGTTTCTGGGACAATCCCTGACATAGTGCCCTTTTTCATCACATGTGAAGCATCAGTCATGTGATGTGTTTCTTCGAGATTTGAAGTTGCCTCTTTGATTCTGATGGTGGTGCTTTTATTTCTTACTGTGGTGATGTCCCTTCTTATCATCATACTTCTTGGAGTGTGCTGTGAGATATTTGTCTTCATTCCCCATCTTCTCTTCTCGAGCTACAATCAGAGCTTCTTCTTGTGAGCATTCTTCCCGCAACCTACTGAATGTGATAAGTTTCCTCCTAGCACAAATTCCTTGTATGAAGGAATACCATGACCTAGGAAGGCCATCAAGAGTGGTCATTACCATTTCTCCATTCTCTATATCTTGTCCCACAACTTCAAGTTGTTCTTTTATGTGGGAGACCCTTGAGAAATAAGACTGCATGGTCTCTGCATTCTGGATCTTGATATTCTTCAATTGATTCTTCAAGGTCATCTTCCGATTTATGTTCTTCCCTTCAAATAGCTTGGTCAAGGAATCAAACATCTCCTTAGGTGTCTTTAGAGATGACACATGTGGTATGAGATGGTCTTTGATAGAATCAACAATGATCCTCTTAGCCTTGACCAATTTCCTCTTGTGTAAGGCCTTAGCCTCTTCTCCCTCTAGGACAAGGATCTATTCACTTATGTAAGTGTCCAACTCATTCTCTTCCAAGATTAACCCAATCCTATACTTCCATGCTCGGAATTTATCAGCTCCTTCAAGCTTATCCTCAAGATTGGTGTGGTGAGACATCTTAATGAGAAACTCAAATGGAAATAAAAGATTTAGGTCTTACCACTTGATTTGTTGAAAACTGGATCTGGAGCTGGATTAGGGTTTGTTAGAGAAACCCTAAAAATTCAAACTTTGAATTTCAAACTTCTGAAAGGATATAAAGATGCGCCTTGCTGAGCTGGTCAAGCTGGTATACTCTGATTTTGAAAACTACAAACTTTGACCCCTCAAAATTGACTTTGGAACTTTCGGATCTACTGGACAGGGTCCCAAACTAGGGTTTGATAAAGCCCACACTTCTGCCCAACCAAAAAGTTTGATCCAAGGCTTCGAAGTTCGATTTTTCTGAGGAGCATCCAACCATGGACTCAGATTCCAAAAATTCCAACTTTCTTCGAAACCCTAATTTCTCACAGTAGAGATTAGGTCAAAACTGAAAATGCTTAGAATTGAATTCTGTTTCAATAGAAAGATACTCCCTTGCTAGGAGAGTCAATCTAGCCTCCTGCCTTTGAAGATCTGTGGAGAGAAACCCAAAAATCAAGAAGCCCTAGCTTCCGCAGCTGCACAGTGTCTTCTTCTCAGGTTAGCTCTGATACCATGTTAGATTTTGAGCATTAATTCAATATGATCTAGGATCTTATCTGAGAGAATAAAAAGCACAACATATCAATCATAAGAGACAAGCACAAGAGACAATAGACACAGAGTTTCCTCGAGGAAAACCAAGAAGGTGAAAAACCCCACAACTTCCTCAGAGATAAAAAGAGCAATGATACAAAACCCACGTACAAGAGATATTCTCCTTAACAGCTTCTCCTCCTCCACTAGTGCACATCAGTCAATGAGAGAGATAGATGAGTAAGTGAATGATCAAATAGAGTGACAACCTCACTCTATTTATACACAACTCGACTTGCCTAATAACCTAACAGGGCCGACTTCTCTAGGAGAGTCTAATAACCCATGGTAACCCAACTCAGCGCCGACTCCACACTTGGTGGTCTAATAACCCCTCTTGTATAAGTTACGACACTTGTAAATACAAATGACGACACTTCCATACATAGGAATAATTACCTCTCTGTAGGGATACAATATACATATATGAAATACATTCTGAAGTTACATATACATCAACATACTTTTGTGGTCAAAAGAGTAATGGCAAACCGCTTCTTACTTGACCAATAAATGGGACCAGAACCAATAGCGATCACATGGCCAAAAGTGGATTTTCAGTCTTTGGCATCACACGTCCAATCAGAATCCGTGCACCACACTAAATCAAGGAGACAACCTGCTTCATAGTGTATTATGCACATGTAAGTGCCTCAAACATAGCAAAGAATTACCTTTGCTACCTTCCAATGTAGTTTGTGGGTTTATTACATAAATTTGGATATGAATTCAACAGTATATGAGATATTGAGGCTGGTGCGGGTGAGATAGAACAGGATCCCAACTATCTATATACACCAGGTGCTATCAACCAGAGGTGAAGAGAAGGAAACCTCAAGTTTAACACCTAAGATGAAGGGGGACATGGTAGGCTTGCAATAGGCCATCTAAAATTTTGAGAACAAATCCTAAGTGTATTTTGACTTCAGCAAGGTGATCACAGAATCAGATTGGGTGATATTGAGTCTGAGAAAGTAGTGCGCTCATTGAGAATTTGTCAAGCAAGGAAAATTTCACAGTAGCAATGGATGCTTGTGAGTTACATGTTATCAGCAAGTCATGAACATAAAGAACTGCAAACAAGAGAGTCACATTGATACAAAATATCGACTTTGGGATCTGAATGACAGTGGGAGAATCCATGGAATAGTAAGAAGAATTCCAACTTGTCATAGCAAGCCCGAAGGCCATTTTTAAGTTCATGCAATGATTTCTTGAGTCTACACACTGTCTTATAGTCCCGAGAGAACCTCGATGATTGATCCATGTAAAATCCTCTTCAAGATCCCCATGAAGAAATGTGCTTCACATCCATTAGAGGAACTTCCCAGCATTGAGTTGTAGAAATGGTGAGCACAAGCTGAATTGAGTCCATCAACTAGTGCAAATGTTTCATTGTAATGAATGCCAACTACGTGTGAGAATCCCTTTGCCAAAATTTTATTTGTGTTTGTTGACCGGGGCATCCACTGCAAATTTTTTTTAATAGATCCACTTGCACCAAACAAGTTTTTTACCTTGAGGTAGGGAAACTAGCTCTTAGGTATGGTTCCTCATCAATGAATGGTATTCCTCCTCCACGACTATGTTCCAATTAGAATTAGAAACGGCCTCTTGAAAACACTGGGGATTTTTAGAAATGGTTGGGCAACATAGGTTCTATAGCAACGAATTATTGTGAAGCGCCTTGGAAGTAAGACCACGTTCTTCTTCTATCCATTGGATCCCTACTCAAATCACGTGTTTCCTGAAGAATTTACCTTTCCCAACATGGCCTTGTTGTGAGATCTGCAATAGCCTCTACATTAGCATTAGCAACGTCTTCTTCTTCATTATCATCTATGACATCATTTGAGGCAATGGAGGCAGTGTCACTGGAAGTAGACATCAAATATACATGATTTATAACAATGTGGTTTGGGCCTATTATATCAGTAGCATGTTCATTTTCAGCAATATTTGAATAACCCTCTTCAAATTTGACACTTCTTCCAATGAACAATTGTTTATTGATGGGTTTAAGTTTGTTTCCCTTGACACCATCCAGATATCCCACAAATATGCAATCTTTACTTTGAGGTTCCAACGCCTTTCATTTTTCCACAAGGACATGTTCCCATGTTCAAGATCCAAACACCCTAAAATGTTTGACTTCTAGCTTTCGACTGCTCAAAGCTTCAAATGGAGTAACTCCCTTCAAGGCTTTGTGATAAACTCGGTTTTGAATGTAGCGGACACAATTAATAGCCTCTGCCCAGAGCTTCTAAGTAAGTGGTTTGACTACAAAATGTAGTTCACCATCTCCTTCAAAGAATCTATATTTATGTTATCCCACTCTGTTCTATTAAGGAGTATAAGGGATTGTATACTGCAATTCAATACCTTCAAAATCTCAAAGCTACTCAAAGTATTTGTTTGTATACTTCCCACCATTGTCAGTACATTTAATTATGATTGTCTTCATGGACTACTTCTCTACAATGGATTTAAAGTCTTTGAAGAGCACAAAAACCTTTTTTTTTATGCTTGAGAAAGTATGCCTAGGTGTGGCTTGAACAGTCATTAATGAAAATTGTTAGACCCCAATTTTGACCTTGTAATGTAAATTTGTAAATATTGATGTAAAAGGCTAGAAGCCAGAAACAAATGGTCAAGATGACCAAGACTATGTAGATATCTACATTTTGATATTTATATAAAATATCTAATGGCTGCAACAGAAGAAGGATGAAGAAGAGATGGGGGGCTATGAATCCACAAATGGGGAGGTGATAGTGGGCCTTAGCTTATCTCCTTGGCCTTAACCCTTTACCTAAATTTCCTAAACCATGATTAAGATACATGGTTTGATTAAGCATTATTTAATTATTTTAAAAAGGGATTAAGGGGGGGAAAGTGGTTGCATGTGGATGGGCCACATGGCAATTTAAAGTATTCTTATAAAAGGGATAATTCAAGCTTGTGGGGGGTTCGGTTCCTCATCCTTCCAACCATTTGAATTTCATTTTCCTCACCCTTGCCATCACCTTGGACTGCCATAGCTTGGTACTTGAGAGAGATGTCTGAGATGCCATTGTTGAATGTGAAGTTTCCATGCCATTGAACCGAGTAGACTGGTGCATGGGAGAAACCTAGCCTAGAGTCCCAATTCAAATACTTCCTATCTATTCTGAGTTGGAGCGCTAGAAGGGAACTTAAAGCTGCCCGTTGGACTGTTAGTTGAGATAAGGGAGCTTGTTCCTAGAATTTTTTAGGTTGATGGGGAAGGAGAATTGAGGATTGGGACAGTTGTGGAGGGGGGTTCTGCACCAGTGGGTTTCATGGTTGATTGGATTGAATAGAGTGGCATTGGGAGATCTTTGCCCTTGTGGATTGATACCAATTTGTGGGTGGCATTTCAAAGTACAACATGGCTTGAAAGAGCCTATGGATGGGAGGAACATTCTTTACCTGCAGCCGGTTGTAGAACAATTTACTTAAAAGAAAGTTTCTAATTGTGTATGAATTCCATGGTTAATTATGTGTTAGCATATTTATTATTTACGATTTAATGAATGTTTAAATGTATGGAATTTCATGGCATGGTGTGTGTTCTATATTTGAATTGCCTGTAAATTATAATGTATGCATAAGAAAATTTGGGCGACCATGTATATTTATTTTCCGTTGTTTAATTAAACGAATTATGAAAACGAAATTGTGTGCCATAGTTGAATTTGGATGCATAATTTGAATACCCCATGGGATCAATGGTTAAAAGAGGTGATTGGGTATGTTACAGAGTGGTATTAGAGCCAAGGTTTTCTGCATTGTGACTAGATGGGATGAAATTTGATTTTACAGGTAGTTTCAGAGGTTGCACAAAATGTGTTTGACAAAATGCTTGTATGGAAATTTTTGAGAAAAATAGTATGGAATCGTTCCAATGATTTAATTCATAGTAGTAATCATCATATAGATGATTGAATTTTGGATTGGGTTGAATTTGGAGAGCAACCACAGTAAAAATTTTAATGTTTGAGTTGGTTCTGTGTAAATTGGGGAAAAATTTACAGTTTGCAGGTTAACTGTTTAACGGAATGTCATTATCAAATTCGTGATATTAAAATGCTAGATATTATTATTAGATTCCACATGCGAGCTGGTAATGTAAAATCTATAATGTAGCAATACAATCTTGAGAAAACATTGGTGAAAAATCGAGTGAAATTCAAACCATGACAAGGTTACAGTTTCTGTTATTAGACTAAAAATATACAGTCATGAGTATCGACGGAAAGATTTCCATCTAGAGGAGAATCCAAGTGTAATTGTCTATTATCCATGTGTGAGATCCAGGTGGACATATGTTGATGGGAATATGATAAGCTTAACTATTTAAAAAACATATATATATATATATATATATACTCGAAATATGATGTGTGTCCCACCTGTGCCACATAGGCAAGGTGATGACGTGGAGGTGCCACGTGGACATGGGAGTGCAATGTGAATTAGCCATGTGGATTCAAAATACAGGTGGTAGCATTTGAAGGGGTGATATGTGTGGGTGGAATCCACGTAGGACAAGCAGAAGTCTGTTTATGCCATGAATGGCCCAAATCACATCGGGCATGTTAGCTTGAGATCTAAACCATTAGTGCACCAAAAACTGATCAAAGGTTATCGTGACGAATCCTGGCGCGAACGGACCAGATTGCATCGTGCAAGTTTAATGGGATGATCGTGATTGTTCGCGTAGAAAGGAGGTGATCACAGTTTATGTTAAGGGATATGTCGTGGACGGATCAGATTAGATCGTGCATCTTACAACTGTTAATCTGATCCATTCACACAAAAGCAATGTGCCCAAGGTTTAATCTAAGGATCATGCTGCCAATGGCCCAGATGAATCGTGCAAGTTCGATTGGGCAAGATCTGACCATTCGCGCAAGACAAGGTGCAAGAGAAATAATAAACCCATGCCACAAACAATGGAGATTCGATCATCGTCAAAGATCAATGGTTTTGGATGATTTCGGGGTATGAAATAACCACACATTAACAAGAAGGGGCACCCCCAAAACAGAAACCACCAAAGCGTGGTGATTTTCCCCATAGTGTTTTCGGATGAACAAATCCAATTTTCAAATCCACTATCAAACCCTCCAAATCCACTCATATGCCCTCCTAAAACCATCATGCCAACACACATGCCAGCAGGATGCCACCATGGCTCACTAAGGATAGATAAGCACCACGGGGACTGACTGAGATCTAACACGTGGTCATGGGACCACTATGACATCATGATTGTGTCATCTAATTTTTCAAAAATTTGTTAATGTACATGAATGAATAGAAAATGGCAGTGATTTCAGCATTTGTTCTCAAGTGCTAATTTTTTTTTAAAATGCAGTGGAACTTATGTGCCATATTGCATGAAACCAAAGGATTTATAAATTTTTTTTTAAAACGAGGGTGGTTTCCTCAACCCACCCTGCAACGACGGAGGTTGAAAGGGGGAAATCCCCCCTAACCCCCATTATTATTAGTGTTATTAGTATTATTATAAATAAATAGAAGTTAGATTTTGAGTTTAAAGGCGACTACAGGAACAATGAAAAATTGGGTAGAACTATGGATTATAAACAACTATAATTTTTAGCTCCAGCATCATAATAGAACATGGCTACACATTGGAAAGCTTATCGAAAGGAGAATAAAAATAAATAGTCTTTCATAATAAATCATTATATATCCTTTAAGGAAATGAGCAAGAATGGACCTGTAGGTCCTATTTGACAAAAATGTCAAATGGTGTTTTTCAAAAAAATTTAAAAATACATACATACATACATACATACATACATACATACATACATACATACATACATACATACATATATATATATATATATATATATATTATTGAATTTTATTTTGTCTAACAAATGTAAGAACATGAACACATCAGCAGATACAGTTTGGAATTAAACGCAGTCATAGGACAAGTTTTTAAAAAAATACAGAACAGTAAAATAAAAGAAGGGGAGCTTCCGTATAGCCATGAAGAAGATGTCAGAGGTTAAGATATCAATGTGGGAAATGCATAAACAGAAACCAATGGGCATAGAGAATAAATAAATCAACTAGAATTTGTGGAAACCATGAGAAGTCTAAGGATGGAAGTACAAATTTATAGGGCAGACAATGAGAGGATGTTAAGGGCCTAGGTACAACAAAATAAATTGAACTCTCGGTTGATGTAGAGTCTAAATATGTTACAGAGGAAAATGAAAATGGGCTTAGCCTCAATTGAAGAGAAAGAAGGAAGGGAAGGCTCAAGGAAGAGATCCGAGACAGATCTTAGCACTCTAAAAGTGATATCAAGAGTCATAAGAAGCGCTACTCACCACACTATGTAGGCATAAAGTCATATATGTCTTAGAGACCTAGCAACAACCCAAAACTGTCTACAGTAAATAGCACAAAAAAAGGCACGTGAAAGATGTCCTGCAAGGGGAACTTAGAAAAATTAAACCTCCCACTTTTGGTGGTGAAAAGAAAAAGGGAGAATATGCTGAAGCTTGGTTGTTGGGGATGAGAAAATATCTTCAACTACATAATTACTCCTCTAACATGGAAGCGAGGATTTCCATTTACAACTTTCATGGTGTAATACCCCCAGTTTTACCCTTGTAATGTATTCAATTAAATGGTGAAAATGATGTAAATATGCTAGTGTGGATTCCTATTGCGGAGCTCAAGGCCAAGGCCTGACTAGTGAATGGCTAGGCATGTATGATGTAATATTGTTATGTGGACTGTATGGTTGGATTCACATGCTAACTTGAAATATATGTAAATATTATGTACATAAATAATAAAATGGTCCAACAATGGTTTTTTAAAGAGGACCAAAGGGGCTATGATTCCACTAGAGGGGAATATGAAGGGGGTCCATGGGTAACTAAATCCTAAGCTTCCAAGAGTAAAGCTTAGAAATCATTCAAAATCTTCCATTTTTTTTAAATGATCCAATCACCTCCCTTTGACTATTGAACCCAATCATTGAATGCATGTGTGAGGTGGGTGGGAAAAGTCACCTCACATAGTTATTGAAGCATGGGGGTGACTGGCTTTGGTGACAGTCCTATCGGCTACTAAAAATTAGTGTTATAGTGACACCATTCCTTTTCTTCTATAGTCAGAAGAAATGTCAATTGTCTTTTCACCCATTTTCTCATATCCCTTGGGGTCGTTCTCTCATTCATACACATTCTATCATTTGTTTTCTCATGTAGAGCTATCTCACGTGAGTTCCTCATTGTTGTGTATAACCCATAAATTTGAATTTAGAGGAGGGATGTTGATTTGATGTAAAAGGAGATGTTTGTGGGTGAGCACTGAGGTTGGGAAATCTAGGGACCCTTACCCATTGATTTTTTTTCTCATGGATGCTTGGGAAGCCGCGAATTTGAATCTACATGTGGTCCTCCAGCATCATAATAGGTTGGTATTCTTCTATGCACACACTAGAAGCACCTAGAAAGGTGGATATCCCAAGAGAACCATGGATTGGTGAAGGGGATGCCTAATCCCAGAAGGGTGTTGTGTGGGGAAGGTATTGTAGAAGCCAAGGCTGTATTTGCTAAGTGAGATCCTGTAGAGCTCTGTAAGAGAAATTGGCTAAGCATGGAAAGAAAAAAATTGTTGTGGGCTGAGAGATAGAAGCCTATAGGTGTTTTCCTTCTCCCAGGTGGCCTCATAGCCCATCTTGGGGGTGGCCTCGTAGCAGAAAGAGTATATGTTATGTTAAGTGCCTATGGTTGGGTGTAAAATCGCTCTTACACAACCAGTTGCTTGGATCTACGTTGTTAAAGATAAGTATTCTCTTGTATTTAAATTGGAATAATTTTGTTTGTGTGAATGAGATGTATTTTCTTCTACATGAATTTTGTCATTGTGTGGATCAGCCTCATTTCATTGTATACTTTATCCTTCATTTGCACATGTATGCATGCTTGTTTCAGTGTAGTATCAGATGGAATCGGGGCAAGTTCTTGAGGCCCCAATATTTGGTTCACGCCCCTTCAATGTTGGTCGGATTGATGAAGAGGGGACGTGACATTGTGGTATCAGAGCGATAGGTTGCAACATTGAGCCTGTATGGGCTAAGTTGCGTAACTTGCAGCGTTAAGTTCACTAAATCGTCATGGTTTCATAAAAAAATGATGATTTTTTCCTAAGTATGTGTTAGTGAGTTTTGATGACTTGCGACGAAGTGTTTCAGTTTGAGTCATTGATGTCAACTAAATTCAAAGTGGATACAACATTCCTATGACAGCTTAAAGAAGTATATGGAAGCCACTTTGAAGAAGTATATGCGCAATATGGTTAAGAACATGGATTCCAGTATGAAGAATTATATCTAGAAGTTGCATCTAGTCTGAATATGTGCGTGTAAGGATACATCATGCATGATCAGTATGAAGAAGCACATAATGAAGGAACATCATGTAGATCCAGTTCAAAGAAGCACATAATAAATGTATCCTACCACATGTGGTACCGGCATAGAAGTCAAGTCCACCAATTCATACTCACTCAAGGTAGTAACAAAAGAATTGGATGGACAAAGATACATGTGCACAAGCAGCCAAGGAGTTGGTTAAGCAAAGTTACAAGTGTGCAAGCATGTTGAAAGAAGATTCTGGAATGCGCAAGAAATTCTTGGTTAAGGATCAGGAGTGCGCAAGATGTAAGAAACAACCTATGGTCGAACAGTCCTGAATGCGCGCAAGTATTTCCAATCAGAAGATGCTTTCAATTATTAAAGGGCGCATAAGTCCCACACATGATGAGACAGAAGGGTCGAAGTCCCACCAAGTAGAAGTGTGTTCCTACGCAATTCTGTAAAACATTGATACAGCTGTTGTCCCTAAGGAATGCAGTTGACTGCTATGGGAAAAGATAAGGCATTTAGGTTGTAATTTGTCTTAAAGATAGATTTTGGTTTCTGCAGTTTAGGTTTTTGACTAGTTTTATAGTGGCTTGAAGAATATGAAGAAAGATAGAAACAATATAACATGCATTTAAGGGCTTCACAAACTAAAGTATGTAGATCATTCATTGGTTTAACACATCACACTTCATCATGAAATAAGGAAAATATTTATAAATGTTGAATATTCAACATATAACAGAGTTATTATGTGAAGAAATATAAAGACTAGTTTAATCTAATGAACAATAAAGCTTAAATTTCATCAAATTGACACAAGTGATTATGCAATGCATACAATCTTATTTCAATAGTAAACTAGCAGCAAACACAACGAATGGAACAATGCATTATATTTATGAAATAACATTGAGCTTATATATATTGCAAAATCTAGACTTACAATTTCTTCAAGTAGAAAATATAGAGTTCCATCAAAAAATTCGAACCCTCCTCGTGTTTTTCAATAGTAAACTAGCAGCAAACACAACGAATGGAACAAAGCATTATATTTATGAAAGAACACTGAGCTTATATATATTGCAAAATCTAGGCTTACAGTTTCTTCAAGTAGAAAATATAGAGTTCCAGCAAAAAATTCGAACCCTCCTCTTGTTTTTCCATTTCCTTCATATAGATTTGGATCTTTAGGGTTTCGAAACCATATGCTAACTAATAACTAACTTTAGACAACTAAAAGTAATTAATTCAAAGTCATACATACGTCTTAAGTCTCTAATTTGAAAATATTTACATCACTAGTAATATTCCTTAACAAAATATAACTATAACTAATCGGTTATTTTAACTAAATTGAATCTGGGCACCAAAACTTCGTACGTTCTTCAAAGGAGATAGGATAAACCACGATCAACTGGAAGTTCCATTTCGATCTACACAGCATCAGACATGTTCATTTGGCTCAGGTCTCTAGCTTTGTATGCTTCACAATAGAAATATAATTGGTCTTCAATTGGCTGGAAACTACATCTCGATCTTATTGGCATCAAAGACATGTGCATTGGGTGAAACCCTAGAAAAATAGGCTTTTAAATGCCTCCACTATATACCAAATAGCGATAGTTGTGTAAAACTTGAAAGAGGTTTTTGTAATTTAGATTGTCCCTGAAGTTGGTTTTAAACCGTTTCAAGCGATTCCTTACGGTTTTTTTAGAATCCGTCCCGGAAGCAGATTACTAAAACAGTCACCTACAAGCAATTTTGCAACACAATTATTTAGCAGTTTTGTAGCGCTACTAAAATTAGCCTTGATTAACCTCCATGCTACAGTTAACGAAGGTTGAGCAGCTTCATTGGGGGTCTATCCTGCAAATTGGAATGTAACAACAATACTTGTGCCAATTCATCACATTACACACTAGTCATTGAAATTTGAAAGCAAAGAGCCACATAACACAACATCATAGCACATGTCAACAAAGATTTCTTGGATTTTATTAGACTTGGGAACATGAAGGAAAAGGAATTAAATGAAAATGTTTTAGGGTCATAGAGTAGACAATCTGGAGTGCAGACCTAGGTACTAACATTGGCTCCTACTGGGGATAGTGACCTCCTTGTGAGGCACTAAAAACCGTAGACCACGTGCCTTGATCTATCTTTGTCTCTGGAGCTTGCAAACTAAACTACTCTGCTAAAAAAAAAAAAACCATTCTGCACTAAAATCTGAGTATCCGCAACTCTGTATAGTGCCTAATCCATTGGGTGATGGAGTCATGCTTTATGTGATCTACTACAAACTAAATCAAACTAAAAGCAAACTACTGAAAACAAAATGCTCAAAACATAGAGCTTATTTATGCACAATTTTTTTCTACTAGATAACTCATCAGCTTTATTCATATATAAACGAATTTCCAATTCAACCATTCAAGTAACCTATTCACTGAGAAAATACTTCGTCCATTTGAAAGCACACTTATGACTGAAGGGCCAGAAGATTATAAAAAGAAATGATCTAACAACCCATAATCACTACTTTGAAATTATGTCTTTATCAAGTCAAAATGCAAGAATTATAACTCCATTTTGACTCTATATAATTTTCCACAAGGTCGTAAAAAGGATAAAGGAACTGCTCTGGATAAGTTAAGAAATAATCATTGAAAACATGAGATAATACTTTTTCTTGTTGCTTGAAACAAATAGACTATCTTTGAGAATCCTCGGCTCCATGACTGATGTTAAGTTTTTGCTCATGAAATGTTGAAAGCAGAGAAGAAGAAAAAACTAAAATCTTTAATTATGCCAACCTCATTTTGCTTGATGTCTTCTACAAATTCAAGTTCAAGAATGGCAGATGTATGCTTGTTGATATTTGAGCATTGTTTCTCATGAAATTCCTCCTTATCTCCTCCGCAGCCTTCTTCAGACTCTAATCCATAGTTGTCATATACGGGCTGACTGTTTTCATAATGTTGCTGACAAGTCCCTTGCGAAATCAATCCCTTTGAGAATATAATTTGCTTTTCATGAGTTTCAAAATCACTTTCATCATAGTGATCAAATAGTGGAGGGATACTATAAGATTCAATACAGGTCAAAAAATAGATTCGTTCCTCTGTTTTCGGATATTCATCATAAACAGGTTGATGCTCACAAAAGTCTTGAGCAACAATTTCATCGTAGCCATG
Organism: Larix kaempferi; assembly: GCA_027924585.1. Taxonomy (NCBI): domain Eukaryota; kingdom Viridiplantae; phylum Streptophyta; class Pinopsida; order Pinales; family Pinaceae; genus Larix; species Larix kaempferi. The sequence goes on from BSBM01000590.1 coordinate 2,873,255, forward strand.
ACTATAAGGAATGTCCAATATGATGTCAAAAGCATATATGATATGACTATTATTAAATTCAACATCAATACAATGATTAGGAAAAGACTCATTTGACAATCACTCCTCCTCCATTTTGTTAACATTCAATTCTTTTTATCAACCACAGAATTATGAATATGTAATGAAAATTCCTCACAACAATTCTCAAAAATGCTTTCATATGGAAACTATTTTTTGCAATGATCATTGAAAACTATATGAAATTCCTTTAAGGAAGATATACTAGAAGCAAGGAGAGATATGCACCATTCTTGTGCCTTTCCTTCCAATGAATACCGAAACATATTCACTAAAACAACTTCATGAATGATGCATAGTCTATGCATGCATTCATGAAAATCTAGTAAATGCTCAGCAGGTACCTCATCATATTCTCCTATAAATCTTAGAAGAGAATTTTCCCATTCATCTTTACTAGGCACTGGATTGGGAAAAATAGGTATACGAGAGAAATAAAAAATTGCATACATGGCAGCTAAAATGGCTTCGATTCTGTTTATTATTGCTGAGACATTGGAGAAGGTAAAAGTTGAACTTTGGACTGAGAATAACGGGATTGACTGGTTGAAGGAGTATGTGATATGTAAACAAACTTCAAAGCTTCATAGGAATCAAATTTTCCAACCTTAACTTCTTCCTTCTCTTTCCTTAAAAATATTGGTTTTGAAAACAATTTTGGATCAATGGTGTCAAATTCATGTTCAAAACTTGAAAATCAGGAAGGGAAGTTGATATAACCAACTTTTGTCTTCTTCCACCTAAAAATCAATATCACAAGCTAAAAGATCTCTTCCTGCAAATACTGAAAAATTCCTTGAAAAATCTGTAGATGATGATTGAAACCTTTGTCATGCTCTTACTTCCTTAAGAATGCTTTCAGGGTCAAATTGGACTGTATAAAGAGGAGACAACTCCTTTCCTTGAATCCTGGTTCTTCCGGAAGCCAGGATTGTGGTGAAAATGCAGTCTAGGAATATATATGATTATGTTCACCCCAAAACCAAATTCAATTATTAAATTTTACCCAAGGAAGATAACTTTGAATCTTTGCTCCTCGGCAACAGTGCCATAAAATGTTGTCCCTAACGTCTGCAGTGGACTCCTACAGGAAAAGCTAGGGAATTTATGTTTTAATTTGGTTTAAAGATAGATTTTGGTTTCTGTAGTTTAGGTTTATGACTAGTTTTATAGTGGCTTGAAGAATATGAATAAAGATAGAAACACTATAACATGCATTTCAGGGCTCCACAAACTAAAGTATGTAGATCATTCGTTGGTTTACCACATCACACTTCATCATGAAATAAGGCAAAGATTTATAAATTCTAAATATTCAACATATGACAGAGTTATGATGTGAAGAAATATAAAGACTAGTTCAATCTAATGAACAATAAAGCTTAAATTTCATCAACTCCTACAGGAAAAGCTAGGGAATTTAGGTTTTAATTTGGTTTAAAGATAGATTTTGGTTTCTGTAGTTTAGGTTTATGACTAGTTTTATAGTGGCTTGAAGAATATGAATAAAGATAGAAACACTATAACATGCATTTCAGGGCTTCACAAACTAAAGTATGTAGATCATTTGTTGGTTTACCACATCACACTTCATCATGAAATAAGGCAAAGATTTATAAATTATGAATATTCAACATATGACAGAGTTATGATGTGAAGAAATATAAAGACTAGTTCAATCTAATGAACAATAAAGCTTAAATTTCATCAAATTGACACAAGTGATTATGCAACGCATACAATCTAATTTCAATAGTAAACTAGCAGCAAACACAACAAATGACACAAAGAATTATATTCATGAAGGAACCCTGAGCTTATATGTATTTCAAAATCCATACTTACAATTTCTTCAAGTAGAAAATATAGAGTTCAGGCCAAAAATTTGAACCCCCCTCTTGTTTTTCCATTTCCTTCATATAGCTTTGGATCTTTATGGTTTCGAAACCATATGCTAACTAATAACTAACTTTAGGAAACTAAAAGTAATTACTTCAAAGTCATACATACATCTTAAGTATCTAATTTGAAAATATTTACATCACCAATAATATTCCTTAACAAAATATAACTATAACTAATCATTTATTTTAACTAAATTGAATCTGGGCACCAAAACTTCGTACATTCTTCAAAGGAGATAGGATAAACCACGATCAACTGGAGGTTCCATTTCAATCTACACAACATCAGACGCATTCCTTTTGCTCAGGTCTCTGGCTTTGTATGGTTCACAATAGAAATAGAATTGGTCTTCAATTGGCTGGAAACGGCATCCCGATCTTATTGGCATCAAAGACACGTTCATTGGGTGAAACCCTAGAAAAATATAATTTCAAATGCCTCCCGTATCTCCCAAATCGCGATAGTTGTGTAAAACCTGAAATAGGTTTTTGTAATTTATCCCATCCCTAAAGTGGGGTTTAAACCATTTCAAGTGATTCCTTACGTTTTGTTCATAATCCATCTCGGAAGCAGATAACTAAAATAGTCACCTACAAGCAGTTTTGCAACGCAACTTCAGAAGTTTTATAGTGCTACTAAAATTAGCCTTGATTAACCTTATTGCTATATTTAACGAAGGTTGAGAAACTTCATTGGGGGTCTATCCTGCAAATTAGAATGTAACAGCAATACTTGTGCCACTTCATCGCATTACACACTAGTCATTGAAATTTGAAAGCAAAGAGCCACATAACACAACATCATAACACAGGTCAAAAAAGATTGCTTGAATTTGATTAGAATTGGGAATAACATGAAGGAAAAGGAATTAAATGAAAAGGTTTTAGGGTCATAGAGTAGACAATATGGAGTACAGACCTAGGTACTCACAACAGCAGTGCGCAATACCCACAAGTGGCACGACAAAGGTCAAAGAATCATCAAGTTGAAGAGCAAGGATGCGCAGATACCTTAAAGCAATGGTATATCAAGAGAGCAAGTGTACACCAATAAGGTGTAAGTCCCACTAAGTCGTGGACCATGGAAGATCAAGACCCACAAAGGATGACACATCAACAACACATATGATGGCATGTGGAAAAAGCACAATCCGTGAAGTATGGAAGAAGGGAAGCCACAACCAACTTGTGGACATACAATCTGTGTAGGACATGTATAAATAGAGATGCAAGTTGGATATTTGAAGTAATATCAATGGTGAGATTGTATAGTTTCAGTTGGAAAATACATATTTATATCCGGGGCATCAAGGGCTCGAGGACAAAAATGCATGCTCTAGCAAGGAGTCGAGTGCACACATGTAGAGGATGGTGCACAGAATGATGTTGTAGATATGTGACGATTGCGCAAACACCAAAAGGAATAAATAATGAAGTATGCACAACTGCGTGAATATTGAATGATCGAATTACAGACAAACACGCAAACAATCGCAGATGGTGTAAGTAAGATAGAAGCGCAGAGACAGAACCAAAGTATATCAAGTGATGCGTAGATGTCAAGCTGATGCACGGAGACTGAAGTGAAGTGTGTGAAGTTGAGAAGTCCATCCAATGTGCAACGATAGAGCAGCAGCAGGATCCAGCAAGTGCTTCATGATAAGGATGATCTGAGACAAGTGCGTTAAACCAAAAGGATAGATCTTTTGATGCACGGGACGTCCCAGATTGTCTAAAGGACTGTGGCACTTAAATAGAATGGACACATCAGTAATTGCACAGTTCCATCTGTTATTGATGCTTTATCTCAGAACAACAAACTATCAATTGAAAGCACAATATCAATTAGTAAGTGCAGTTGCACAGTAGCATATCAATAGAACATATCTTGGCGCAAATTGCAGAATCAGCAAGCACATAGTATATGAAGTAAGACATCAGCAGAAGTGTAGAATTGAGAGGAATGAGAATTCAAGTGATGTATGCAGCACAGTGACAGTAATTTTTCTGCATACGAAGATAGCGCATAGTAGAACTAATCAGAAGATCAGAAGTGTGCGCAGATTAGAAGTTCAGCAAGTTAGATTTACATATTGGATATCTGGGCATCGGGACAGGGCAAGGAAAAAGGGGGTTGTAGCCTCCTTCCATTTGATGCTGGAAAAAGACAGGGATTTGAAGCTTCCTTCAGGGCGGTGCCTGTAAAACCAGGGGGTTGATGCCTCCTTCCAATTGGTGCTGGTAAATACAAGAATTTGGTGCTTCCTTGAATGTATTATTTTTCAATATAAAAGAAGCAGCCTGTGGTTTTCTCCCGATTAGGTTTCCACGTCAAAATTCATGTGTTCTGTGTTTTATGCTCTTTGTCTTGGTGCATATATGGATGAATGATTTTTTTTATTGGATGCATAATTGATCATCGATATTAAGTTAAGACTAATATGTTAAAGAAGGTAAAAACTGTTGATAATTGTGCTAATATTGATTCATCCCCCCTCTTAGTATTAAATCGATTCCACCAATTGGTATCAGAGCAGGTGTCTTCAGTAACATATTATCATTTGGAAGATAGATCATTGTGCAAATATGGACAAGCAGGAAGGTATTTCCACTAACATAGCACCAAGGTTTGATGGCACCAATTATATTTTCTGGAAGGTTCGTATAAAATTTTATCTGTAATATTTGGGAGAAGATGTTTGGAAATCTATTGTCGATGGTTATGATGTCCCAACAGTTGTGCTAGTTAATATAGCGCAAAGGAGAATCTATGAAATCAACATAAGAGCTATAAATGCTCCACTGTGTGGCTTGACAAGTGATGAATTCGTCAAGGTTATGCACTGCGCATCAGCCAAGGAAGTTTGGGACAAACTCAGAGGTATTTATGAAGGTGACAAAAAGGTAAAGAAAGAAAAGCTGCAAAACTTACTCTGGGCAATTTGAATCACTGAGAATGAAATATGAAGAGAACATTACATCTTACTTCTTAAGATTAGACGAGATATTCAATTCTATCAAAAGTATTGGGGTCACACTGGACGAGGAATCGGTGGTACAGAAGATATTGAGAACTTTGCCTCAAAGGTTTAATGTGAAGGTGTCTCTGTTAGAAGATCGAGCTAATATTGAATATCTGACAAAGGATGAGCTTCAGGGTATTTTGACTGTATACGAGATGAGAACTAAGAAGGATCCTACCCTCAGAAAGGAAGCCGCTTTTAAAGCCCTTGGGAAAGGTAAGCATGATCATGACAAAGATTTTTGTGATGATTCGGATGATGAGGAATCAAACTTTGTCAAGAAGCTGAAAAGAGGACAAGGTAAGTACAAGAACAAGTTTCCCTTTAAATGCTTTAGATGTGGAGGAGTAGGTCATTATTCCTCTAAGTGTACTTTCAAGGATACCGAAGAGAGTAACAACAATGAGGAATCTAGTTTGCGTGATCAGAAAACTGCGCACTCATAACATAGACCTGAAAATAAAAGAAGAATCCCAAAACATAGGAAGAGTTTGTACACTCAGGAATGAAGCAATGCATCTAAAGGAAGTGACTGTGACGAAGAAACAAAGGAATTATTTTTCATGGCTCACGTAGTAGAAGAAAGCAAAAATGAAAATAAAAAGAGTAGTTTGAAGAATACTCCAATTTCGCAAAGCAAGTCAAGGTCTCTAGACAAATACTTCTTCAATGGATCATTCAAAACGCCTCCAAATCTAGTTACACCTTCAAAGCCTATTGAAGAGGTCAAGATTGGCAGTCAATTTGAAGAAGATGAAGATACCACAGACATTGACTAGGAAGGTGAATTGATTAGTACCCTGGATGAGTTGAAGAAGTCAAGAAAGAAGAATAAATTCTTGCAGGAACAGTTTTCGAAGTATGAGGAATAGGACAAGCCATTTCATGAAAAGGTAACCCACTATGAGATGCAACTTATTTGCACACAAGACAAGATCAAAGTGCTTGAGGAAAATAAATCGGCATTGAAAGCTTCTCTGGAAGAATTGGCGTAGAACAACAAAATGCTGACAAGCCAACTTGAAGAAAAGGACAAAGAGATATCTTGTCTAGAAGACAAATTGATTGAGATAAAGGGAAAGAAGCATGTCCAATATACCATAGTAGTTTTCACACATCAAGAAAGTAACAAGTCCAATATTGATGATGAAATGAAGAGCAAGTTCAAGGGCAGCACGTCAACGCTGAATAGGATTCTAAAAAATCAGAGACCACCAGAAGACAAAACAGGTCTGGGTTATGATAAGACATCGAAGAATGTCTACGACAAAGAATATTGCTCAAATCATGTTAAGTATTTGAGGTATGATGATTCCTTCAACAACAACTCTTTTCAATTTACTAATCAAAGAAGGATCAATAGGGTGAAGTGCGCAAGATGCAATTGTTTTGGTCATATTGTAAAATATTGTTAAACTGTGAGATGCTATGCATGTGATGGTTTTGGACATAAGGCCATGTACTGTCGAAAAGCAGTAAACTATCCAGATTAATATTTATTGTGCAAAGGAAATCACATTCAAAATGACTGCAGTAAAAAATCTATGGTGCAAAATTAAAACAGAAGTTTGCACAATAAGGCTTGGGTAAGGAAATCTCCTCAAAAGTGCGTGGAAGATGCAGACAATCCAGGTGCATCTAATGCACCAAGAAATTATTGCCTCACTGGATAATCCCACAAGGATTAAGTGAGACCCTTGAGTTCAACATGATGTATCTTAAGGAATTCAAGGGGATGTTAGTTTGGTGTGTTGTTGGAATGTGTCTGTCGCAGAATTCATTATGGTTGCACAAAGTTTTATGTAAATTTGGAAATGTCACAGAAAATTACAGATACATGCATGCATTAAATTGCTAATGAGTTATCTTGCAAGTGATACAATACATAACAGAGTATTTAGTAATGCAGATGCAAAAAGAAAAATTGTTGCATTGCTGAAAGACATTTGACTGCGCAAAATGGATATTTTCGTTATATTCAAAAATGGGTATGATTACAAAATAAATGAGTCAAGACTCCATGCTGAGGCCGAAAATGGCTTATACAAGAAGACGAGTATTTATGGAAAAATTGAAACATGCTAAGGCATTCTACAATTGCGGCTAGAGGTCAATTTATGTGTCTAGCTGATTCGCAAGACGAATCTCCAAATCCACTTGCATCACAGCAGTACACTCTGAAGAAGGACGCACGTGAAGAAGTGGGAGAATTGCAGACGATAATGAGTCATCTTGTTGAGGCCGAAGCAGGGACAATTCAGCTAAGATCAGTTCTTGATGGCTCTCCAGGTTGTCAACCCGACGACTCAAGCAGATCAGTTGCTCAGAATGTCCGAGGTACATTTATGACTGTGCGTATTGGTATTGGTACTCAACGTTCTCCATTTGGAGCTTCCAAGTGCCCATATCAATTCTCAGGTGTAAAAACTCAGTTTGCTGAGTCTAAACAGCAAGGCGTACATTCTCAAGAGAATTGCTCATTCTGTGATAGAAGGAGGCCATTGAAAGAAAGAAGAAGGATCAGACAGTAATGTGATATGGAAATGCAAAGGTGCTAACAGAGATGAACCAGGTAGTGTTCATGAAACTCTTATAGATTTGAATGGAATACTTTCGCGCGCATGAAATTAATTTGATGAGATATAAATTCAATATCACGCAAGTCAAAGAAGGTGGTGGAGTCGCCAAAACTAAATGATGGAATTAATGAATTTTGGAAACAGTACAAAAAGGTGGGAATTCAATTCATTGCACCATGCGATGGATGACGTTGCCCCAAAAGGTTCGAGTACGGAAGCGACACATCATTGTTGCCACACAAACTAAGTGTCATGTCCGCTTTTGTGTCGAGTTGGCCGATGAATGAAAAACGTGCCATATCTTTGGTTGTCATGGAAAGAAATGCGACAACATTAAATGCGACAAGGCAATGCGATAGCTCAGTAAATACAACAGGTGATGCATTCGGGTGCAAAAAGGAAGAAAGTGAAGTGACAAGGAAAAACCAAGGGAAGAATTAGCTCTATGCAGTTGGCACGAAAGAAAATCTGCATGAATCACTGCGCAAAGAGTGTTGGAGTATGATGACAGGAACAGGAAATCAAGATGAAGGGATAATGTAATACCTGTATCAAGAAAGCAATCAAGGACAATTATGAAGGATAACAATGCAAAATTGCAACAAAGAAATGAAGCATGAAGACAGAGGGAGTCATCCCTGAAAACAATTGAGGTAGAGGCCAGCGCAAAACAAACAGGTGAACATACATTGCGCAAGTAATGGCACCTCTTTTCCATTTATGTCAAATGGGGATAAATGCATGAAGCTGAGACATGGAGATACAAAAAATGCATGAAGCTGAGGCATGAAGATGCATGAAGTTGACAGGAACAGCTGGGAGAAATGTATGAAGATGGATGAACACTAGCAGAGAAGAACCAACACAATTCAAGAGATAGTATCAAGCTGATATAGCAGACATGAAAGAGTGTGAAGTAAATCACTTGGAGAAATGGCATGAAGATGACTATACATATGGTCTGCGCAGAAGTTGCAGAAAGCAGAAGAAGTATTGACAGTAGAAAGCGCAGAAGTCAGAAGTCCAAAGTACTCAGGGGGAGCACTGCGCTAAGTACAGATGAAGCACACAGTTCAGAGAAGATCATACACAGCTTCATAAGGTGTTGACATCAATGCCAAAGGGGGGTATTATTGAACTTTGGTTGTCATTGATGTCAACTAATGTCAAAGAGGATGACAATTGATTCAGTTTAAGTCATTGATGTTAACTGAAGTCAAAGTGGATACAACATTCCTATGCTAGCTTAAAGAAGTATATGGAAGCCACTTTGAAGAAATATATGCGCAAGATGGTGAAGAACACGGATGCCAATATGAAGAAGTATATCTAGAAGTTGCATCCAGTCTGAAGATGTGTGTCTAAGGATACATCATGCATGATCAGTATGAAGAAGTGCATAAGGAAGGAACATCAAGCAGATCTAGTTCAAAGAAGCACATAAGCAATGTATCCTACCACATGTGGTACCAGCACAGAAGTCAAGTCCACCAAGTCATACTCACTCAAGGTAGTAGCAAAATAATTGGATGGACAAATGTACATGTGCAAAAGTAACCAAGGAGTTGGTTAAGCAAAGATACAAGTGTGCAAGCATGTTGAAAGAATATTATGGAATGCTTAAGCATTGCTTGGTCAAGGATCATGAGTGCGCAAGCTGTAAGAAACAACCTATGGTTGAACAGTCTTGAAAGCGCGCAAGTCTTTCCAATAAGAAGATGCTTTCAATTAGTAAAGGGAACACAAGTCCCACATATGATTATATAAAAGATTCAAATCCCCACCAAGTAGAATTTTCATCATGCGTAATTCCACAAAGCATTGATATAGCAGTGCACAATACCCACGAGGGATGGTACGACAAAGCTCAAAGACTCATCAAGTTGAAGAGCAAGGATGTGCACATACCTCAAAGAAATGGTACATCAAGAGCGGAAGTGTACACCACTAAGGTGTAATTCCCACTAAGTTGTGGACCATGGAAGCGCAAGACCCACAAAGGATGACACATTAGCAGTGCATATGATGAGATGTGGAAAAAGCACAATCCGTGAAGTATGGAAGAAGGGAAGCCACAACCAACTTGTGGACATATAATCCATGCAGGACATCTATAAATAGAGATGCAAGTTGGAGATTTGAAGTAAGCTCAATGGAGAGATTGTAGAGCTCCAGTTGGAAAATACAAATTTATATTCGGGGAATCAAGGGCTCGAGGATAAAACAACATGATCTAGCGAGGAGCCGAGTGTGCACATGCAGAGGATGGCACGCAGAATGATGATGTAGATCTGTGACGATTGCGCAAACACCGAAAGGCAAAAATACTTAATTATGCGCAACTGCATGAATCTTGAATGATCAAATTACAAACAAACATGCAGAGAGTCACAGATGGTGTAAGTAAGACAGAAGCGCAGAGACAGAACCAAAGTATATCATGTGATGCGCATATGTCAAGCTGATGCACGAAGATTGAAGTGAAGTGTGCGAAGTTGAGAAGTCCATCAAATGTGCAACGACAAAGCAGCAGCAGGATCCAGTAAGCATGTCATGATAACGATGATCTGATACAAGTGCGTTAAACCAAAAGGACGAATCATTTGATGCAAAGGAAGTTGCAGATTGTCTAAAGGACCGTGGCACTTAAACAGAACAGACACATAAGTAAGTGTGCAGTTCCATCTAATATTGATGCTTTATCTCAGAACAACAAACTATCAATTGAAAGAACAGTATCAGTTTGTAAGTGCAGTTGCACAATAGTAGATCGATAGAGCATATCTTGGCGCAGACTGAAGAATTAGCAAGCACAAAGTACATGAATTAAGACATCAACAGAAGTGTAGAATTGAGAGGAATGAGAATTCATGTGATGTATGCAGCACAATGACAGTAATTTATCTGCATACAAAGACAACACACAACAGAACTAATCACAATATCAAAAGTGTGCACGGGTTAGAAGTTTAGCAAGTCATATTTACATATTGTATATATGGGCGGCGGGACGGGGAAAGGAAAAAGGGGGTTGTAGCCTCCTTCCAGTTGGTGCTGGAGAAACACGGGGAATTGAAGCTTCCTTCATATTGGTGCCTGTAAAACTAGGGGGTTAGTGCCTCCTTCCAGTTGGTGCTAGTAAATACAGGAAGTTGGTGCTTCCTTGAATGTATTCTTTTTCACTATAAAAGAAGCATTCCGTGGTTTTCTCTCGATTAGGTTTCCACATCAAAATTCATGTGTTATGTGTTCTATATTCTTTGTCTTGGTGGATATATGGATGAATGATTTTGTTTATTGGATGCATAATTGATCATCAAGATTGAGTTAAGACTAATATGTTAAAGAAGGTAAAAACTATTGATAATTATGCTAATATTGATTCACCCCCCCTCTTAGTATTAAATCGATTCCAACATACAGGGCGATTTTCAAGTGCCAGAAATTGATCAATGGCATAAAGCTTATGTGCCAGATTGTGCCAAGGGGTCAAGCCTGCTTGACCCCCATCATCCCCTTGAGACATCATCAATTTTAAGAAATTCCTAGGGTGATGACAGGACTCATAAAAAAGGAAATGTTGCACTATGATAAATTCTCAGGACAATTGGGCAAGTTGTGGATTATTAAAGGGTGATTCAAATGTTTCTGTAATTTGACAGAAATTGGCAATTTTGAAGGGATGTAGATTTTTGCTCAATAATCATAAATGGACATTGTTATAGTCATTGGAAAGCTTATCCATAGGAGAATAAGATAGAATGATATTATTATTAAAACAAGTTTCTAGTTGTTTCAGAAATCAATCATGGTAAAAATGCTCGTTAGCTACAAATGTGAAAGAATTGAACCAAGTCTAGTTAGATGTTTGGTAACAAGGCAATACCATTAATGAGCAAGGATACTCAATTGAGAGTATTATTGTAATATATGTTAGCATGTGGTAAAACATTTTGAATGTATAATACTACGCTCTTGTAGGTTGAATTTTATAAACACTCGTGATGGAAGAAGGGAACTAAGAAGAAGTGATGGTTCCTTATCCAAAATACATTCTCTATGTTCAGAATGTGTAATTTGAATTGCAAGCAAGAGACATGGAAGCTATTTACTATTGAAGATGGTTATTGTATTCCATAAGAGAATGTCGATAAATGCATGGAATATACCAACAGGTAAAGGAAATGCAACTTGCAAACGTGATAGGCGAATCATCCATGTGGGAAAGTGATTGCAAGCTAAGAGAACTTGTTGGATATGAACCAACAACCTGTGAATAAGTAATGAGAATGGGTAAGAACAAATTTATTCATCCAAAAGTTATCATTGATAGAATAAAACATTCCAGTAAGTGGACCTATCATGTGGTTCATGATAGTGACAGGGTGGCCATGCAAAGGCTATCAATTAAAGAATGAGGCATTAGTATGAGGTTCAAAATTGTGGCAAATATTTCCATGAGAAAGGAAAGAAAGTATCATAGTTGAATGAGGTGCAAGGGCATATAATGGACCTTGAAAAGACTCCTTATGGATTTGGAATTGAATCAATTGCAGCACTGATCAGTGCTAGGAAGTTTAATAAAGGTCACGTTGGACTTGCCATAATTGTTCCAAGCCACTGAAGCAGCAAGGAAATGTAAATAGAATGAAATGAGAGCTATTGTAATGACCAAGGAAAGCTACATAGGGCGGACAAGATGGTTGCAGCAAAAGCTGGAAAATAATCACCATAAGGCAATGTTGATAAAGAGGGAAATTTCTCACCTTAAACTATTTATGTTTATAACATACTAATTGCACGCTTGGAAAGTAGCAAGTAGGAATGTTATACATGAGTATATGTATTGAATTGTTGCTTGGTGAGAAAATCTAGCTAATGACCCCTAGTGTGTTTGGAAGAGAGGCCATGAAATTGGATCAACTATGATTTGGAATAGGAATTCCATGCTATGATGAGGGATTATAATGGGAGAATTCCTTAACTCATCTCTTGCTATTGTATTTATATTTTAAGATTTTTATATACATATTATGGCATAGGAATGTTGAAAATGCAAAGTGATTAGATAGTTGATATACATGTGCACTACTGGTCATATTAAGAGATAATGGATATTGCATGTGAACTTGCTTATGCATGCATATGATCTTGCATATTGGTAAAAGTAGTGAGGTTTTACATATGCGGTGGGCCACTAATGACAATTTTTGTGGTTGATGATGATTTCCTAACTAGATATGGTTGAAGCATGGTTAAAGATGTTGATGATGGTATTGCATGTGACCAGTATCCTTGTGAATACAAGTTTAGGCAACAAATCTATGATCAAGAGGTTGGTGGAAGGATGGTGTAATCCTTTGTAGGAGACCAACTAAACAGGTAACATCAAAGATGATGATGGCATCCATGTAGGTAATGGTTTATTTATGTTGATTGCATAAGTAAAAAAAGGGGATTGGGTAACAATCCCTTGAGACATATTTAATAATCATAAATTGGTATGTATGTGATGTTGAATGCCTTTATGTGACTAATATCCCACTAGGTATGGTGAGGTATAGGGTAGTTAGGGAAAGGAGCCTTATACTATCTAACTATTTAGAATTTTGAATGCATTCATATGAAAATATATCATGCCATGTGTGTATGTTGGTTATGAGTTTAATAACCAAAGCAAGTGAGAAATTATGGTCCTATTGTGGTAGTGCATGCCATTTGAGATAGTCATGGTTAAGGCCAAAATGTGGTTGGAATGGTAACGCTATAGTGCTACACAAGTACCCCATGAACTCCCTGTTGGTGTTAATCTGGGATGAAACCTCGTTGCCAAAAAGCGGGGAGTGAGTGAACTCTTGACGTGTTGTTCAGGTGAAGAAGGAAGGCACCCAGATTGTTAACCAAGTGATTGGGGAGATGGTTGGGTGAGGTGTCAATGCATTAGTTAGACCTTCCAATACATCATGGTGAAATGCATGACATGAAATTATGGTATTCATGAATCAACGCAAGGATGCATTGAGTGAATGTACATTAAAATATTGTGTAGATATTGTGATTGTGCATGCATATGTGTGGGTACATATGTTAAGATGCATTATGTAAATGCATGGTTGTGATACATATTTCATTGCAATTCACTAATAGCTGGAATGATAGAATTATTGGCAATTTTAAGATCATTTCATGAGCTGCTATAGATGCAAAGAAAATAGTTGCACGAAGAGGGCAATCATGTTTGATTGGCTACCAAAATACTACATTGGGAGGATAGAGTTGCATGAATGGATATGATTGTGTAATCATGAGAACTGGAAGTTGTGTTTAATTGCATAGATAATGTGACTGTATCTTGCAATTTTATTGTGATAATGATGCACATAAAGTAAATGTATTTCATTGTCTTTGAGATATTAACAGCTGATAGTGTTTGAATTATTGAGTATTATAATTCTAAGATCACTTCAGTGATTATTGTAACATTTACAATGAAAATATTATATGCATGGATACTCACAAATTGTTGGTTAATTGGGAATTTCGTATGGTCGGTAGAATTTTCTTGGGTATGGCAGTGTATGTAAGTCCATAATAAAGACTTGAAGTTACTATGTGCAAAAGCTAAAATTTATGAGAAGAATCTCATGGTTGTGAAATCTAATTTATGTAGGGAACATATTGTAAATTTCAGATTTGAAATTTTGCTAATAATTACTAATGACTGTTTGGATTATCTAGAATTTTGTCGAGAGGAAATGTTCTAGGTGGATGTCTATGCTATGGCAGCAAGTGTAAAACCATAATGGATAGAGTGTTCCCACTTACAAGAGCTAAACAATATGAGGATGGCCTCATGGTTAAATAAATCTAATTTATGTAGGAGACATAATTGTAGATTTAGATTTGAATTTGATTGTAGATGTTATTGATTGGTTGGTTGTTTCTTAATTGTGTCAGGAGGACACCATGCAGGAAGACCATGTGTTATGGCCTGCAAGAGCTAAACATCATAAGAAGGACCTAATGTTTTGGAAATCTATTTTCTGTATGAAACATATTTGGGAAATTCTAATTGAAATTATTATGATGACATTTCATGTGAACTGCATGCTTGTGTGTAATGTAAGAGAGATGGTGAAAATATGCCATTGGGGAAAATGTTGGCTATTGGAGCTGAAAACACAAAGGAAATGCCAAAAGCAGCTTGGGTTTGAGAAACCCTGTAAAAATTCCTTGCTCGTGTTTGTCTCTCTACAGTGTTGTTAAACCCAGTAAGAGCATGGGTACTCGGGAGGCTTTCAAGGGCATTGGTAACCTTTCTACAATCACACTGAAGAGCACTAGAGGGATGGGTATTCCTGAGGGACTGTGCAATGGATAAGGGGTACCATCCTTGTGTTGTGTAAGTGGGTGTTGTGGGGCCATTCTAGCCTGCAATCAAGTGCACTACCTATGCAGTTCCTGGATGGAACCACTGGTTCGCATAAGAGAAGGATCCATGTAGTTTTATTCTTTTTTTATTGCCTGATAAACCCAATAGAGGTGTTGGCTTGGCAATGGTTGTTGTATGCTTGATAAACCCAATCAAGGAGCTATCTTAGCATACGGGTTAATGAAATTCCTAATGAACCTAGTTGGTGTACTGGCTTGGCATTAGTTATTAGAATGTTGTGGCGCAGCCAGCGTGCTAGCCTAACATTTGATCTATATGTATAGACAGGTGATCCGAGGCTTGCAGCAACTTGGTTATCTTTCGATGCACACCCTGAAGTGCACTGGAAAGGGTGGGTACACTCGAGGGACTGTATAGCATAGAAGAGGTACCATCCTTGTGTTGAGTGGGGCAGGTCTTGTGGGTTCCATAGTTGTCTGAATTCCAAATGGGATACCTATGGAGATGTAGGAAGATGCTTAAGCATATAAGTCTTTGGTTTAATTTGCATATTCTTGTTGATTTGATGGGAAAATACATGTGTAAATGCTTCAGCTATGGTTTTGAAAATCTTGTTAAGGGATGAATCCTATGAGAATGAATTTGATATGTGAATTGACTCATTGTTTGAGCATAGGTATTGCTGGAGGCCAAATACCTTGGAGGTGTTCCAAGGTAAAACAAAGGAATGGTTGAGCATTGTCATCCAAGATAGATAGAAGCAAGACAAAGTGGCCTTGAAGAGGAAGGCATTGCAGTTGCAGCTGAAAAGAAGGACATGGAACCTTGCTAAAAATAAAGAGAACACTGAGGATGGTGTTATTCCAAGGGGGGGGATTGTAATACCCCCAATTTGACCCTTGTAATGTATTCAATTAAATTATGAAAATGATGTAAATATGCTAGTGTGGATTCCTAATGCGGAGCTCAAGGACAAGGCCTGACTACTGAATGGCTAGGCATATATGATGTAATATTTTTATTTGGACCGTATGGTTGGCTTCACATGCTAACTCGGAATATATGTAAATATTATGTGCATAAATAATAAAATGGTCCAACAATGGTTGTGTAAAGAGAACCAAAGGGGCTATGATTCTTACATAGTGGAAGAGGAAGGCATCCCATGGGTGACTAAATCCGAAACTGCCAAGTGTCAACCTTAGAACTCATTCAAAATCTACCATTTGTTTTTAAATGCGCCAATCACCTCCTTTTGACTATTGAACCCAATCATTGAATGAATGTGTGAGGTTGGTGGGAAAATTCACCTCACATAGTTATTGAATAATGGGGGTGACTTTGGTGATAGTCCTGTCAGCTGCTAAAAATTAGTGCTACAGTGATAGTAGTCCTTTTCTTCTATAGTCAGAAGAAATATCAGTTGTATTTTCACCCATTTTCCCATATCCCTTGGGGTCATTCTCTCATTCATACACATTCTATCATGTTTTTTCTCATGCAGAGCTACCTCATGTGAATTCCTCATTGTTGTGTATAACCCATAAATTCGAATTTAGAGGAGGGATGTTGATTTGAAGGAAAAGGATATGGTTGTGTGTGAGCACTGAGGTTGGGAAAGCTAGGAACCCTTACCCATTGAGTTTTGTTGATCGTGGATGCTTGAGAAGCCACGAATTTGAAGCTACATGTGGTTCTTCGACATCATAACAGATTGGTATTCTTCTATGCACACACTGGAAGCACCTGGCAGAATGGATCTCCCAAGAGAACCATGGATTAGTGAAGGGGATGCATGAGCCCAGAAGGATATTGTGTGAGGAAGGTATTATGGAAGCCAAGGCTGTATTTGTTGAGTGAGATCATGTAGAGATCTGTAAGAGAAATTAGCTAAGCATGCAGAGCAAAAATTTGATGTGGGCTGAGAGATAGAAGCATGTAAGCGTTTTCCTTCTCCCTAGTGGCCTCATAGCCCAGCTTGGGGGTGGCCTCGCAGCAGAAAGAGTATATGCTAGGTGGAGTGCCTATGGTTGGGTGGAAAATTGCTCTTACAAAACCAGTTGCTTGGATCTACATTGTTAAAGATCAGTATTCTCTTGTATTTAAATTGGAATAATTTTGTTTTTATGATTGAGATGTATTTGCTTCTACATGCCTGTTGTCATTATGTGGATCAGTCTCATTTCACTGTATACTTTATCCTGCATTTGCACTCGTATGCATGCTTGTTTCAGTGTGGTATCCAATGGACTTGGGGTAAGTTCTCGAGGCCCCAAGATCTAGTTCACACCCCTTCAATGTTGGTTGGATTGATGAAAAGGGGACGTGACACATGGAAAGGCTTCCATTTGGTGGGACCAATTGGTTCAAGTTAAGTGTATCAGTGAAAAGAGGATTTCATGGCGGCCATTCAATAAGTACTTCCAGAAGTATTTATCGAAACATTATTATGATAAGAAGATGGAAGATTTATTTGAACTCAAATAAGTAAGCATGAGCATGGATGAGTGTGAAAAGAAGTTTTTAGAATTGCTAAGATATGTCGGGTTTATCAAAGAGGAGAAGGTAAAGATACAAATACTTTTAAGTGGTTTTCCTTCATTTTATAGGGATAAAATTCAATATGATGAACCCAAGACTCTTGAAGAAACAATTCAGAATGCCAAGCACGTGTATCATCATAACAAAGGAAGGGAAATTTTTCAGAAGTCTTGGAGAGATAAGAGGAAGGATAAGCAAGATGAAAGGAAGAAAGGATTCAAACCATCTTTCTTCAAGAACCAATAGAACTCATATCAACAAAGTAAACCAAATCAAAATGGGCCCAAGATGACAGAATCTGTTGGAAAAGGAAATAGGTAGCAATTGAAATGTTGGGGATGTGAAGGAAACCATTTGTATAATGATTGTCCACAAAGAGGAGACGAAATGAGAAATGTGCACAATTTATAGGAAGCATGTACTATGGGGGATGTAGGCAAGAACATTCCCAAAATTTATGCATCCTTGGACAATAAACAGGTAGATCATTAGTCCAACATGATTGAGGTTGAAGGTAAAATTGCCAATCAACCTATTGCTATTCTCATTGATTTAGGAGCAAGTCATAGTTATATTGCTCCTAATTTAGTTGAAATATTTCAACTAAAGAAAAGTAAGAATGATCGATCATGGATGGTTCAGTTGGTTAAGGAAGATTGATGAATTAATAAAGGGTTTTCCATTGGATATAAATGGACTGAACACTTTTGTAGATTCGAACATAATACTACTTGGTTCATATGATGTACTTATTGGGATGGACTGGTTAGTCGATGCACACCATGTGATATTGGATAGTCATAACAAGTCATTTACTTGTCTTGATGAAGAAGGGCAACAAAAGATAGTGAAAGGCATTCCAAGTCCTATTTGCCTAAGAGAAATTTAATCTTTGCAATTGAAGAGATACTTTAGTAAAGGATGTCAGTTGTATGCAGCTCATGTGCAAGAACTAGATAAGTGTAAAACCTCAAGTTTATAATATATTCCAGTATTGCAATATTTTGCAAATGTGTTTGAAGAAATACCAGGATTTCCATCAAAAAGAGATATTGATTTCTCTATTGATTTGATGCCTAGAGTTTCCCTTGTTTCCAAAGTTCCATACATAATGAGTAAACCTGAGTTAAAAGAGTTACACATGCAGCTGGAAGAATTGTTGAAGAAATGGTATATATGCCCAAGTGTGTCTCCTTGGGGAGCAACTGTACTATTTGTAAAGAAAAAGGATGGAACTCTGAGGTTGTGTATCGATTTTAGATTGTTGAACAAGGTCACTAAGAGGAATAAATATCCACTTCCTAAAATTGATGACTTGTTTGATCAAATCAGAGGAGCAAATGTTTTCTCAAAGATGGATTTGAGATCTAGTCACCATCAGGTGAGGATGAAAAATGAATACATTAGAAATATAGCCTTCAAGACCATATATGGTCATTATAAGTGTGTGGTGGTGCCATTTGGGTCAACAATTGCACCAACTACATTTATGTGCTTGATGAAAGGGATATTCAGAAAGTACTTATATAAGTTTGTCATTGTATTTATGGATGACATTCTTATTTATTCAAACTCAGAAGAGGATCATGAGGAGCACTTGAAATTGGTACTACAAGTGTTAAGAGAACATCAACTTTATGTGAAATTAAGTAAATGTTCTTTCTATCAAAGACAAATTCATTACTTGGGACATATCATTTCTAAAGGAGGAATAGCAGTGGATCAAGAGAAGATAGAAGCTATTATGGGATGGCCTACACCCAAGAATGTATCAGAAGTGAGGTCATTCATGGGATTAGTTGGATACTACAAGAGATTTATAGAGGGATTCTCCAAAGTGGCACACCCAATCACATCATTGTAGAAGAAAGGAGTTAAGTTTCAGTGGACACCATAGGGTAGAGAAAGTTTCTAGCAATTAAAGAGATTGCTCACTACTACACCAATTCTCAAAATTGTTGATACAAATGAAGATTTTGTAATATGTATAGATGCTGACCAAGAAGGAATTGGTGGATCCCTTATGCAAAATGGACATTTAATTTGTTATGAATCAAGAAAGATTAAAGAACATGAGAAAAAGTATGTCACACATGACTTGGAACTTTCTGGTATTGTGCATGCATTAAAGATGTGGAGGCATTATCTCATGGGCACGAAATTTGAGTTGAGAACAGATCATAGTGGGATGAAGTATTTATTTGAGCAGCAAAATATGAATGAAAGACAAACAAGATGCCTAGAATTTCTGTGTGAGTTTGATTTTGATATCAAACATATTAAAGGAAAGGAGAACAAAGTTGTTGATGCACTGAGTAGAAGAGTTCATGCTATGCATGCTTCAACCATTAGTATGTGCAAAACATATTTAAAAACCAGAATTCTTGAGGCTGCCATATCATATGAACCTTACCTTCAATTCAAACAAGAATTACAATAGGAAAATGTACAACATAAATATGAAGGTTACAAGTTGGAAAATGATGGAATTCTTATATACAAAAATAGAGTTTATGTTCCTAATTTAGGGGAATTAAGAAAATTGGTAATGAATGAGATGCATAATGTACCATATGTAGGGAATCTTGGATACCAAAAGACAATTGTAGCAATAAGAAGTCAATATTTTTTGCCAAGAATGAAGAAGGATATTGTTGAATATATAGCAAGATGCATTGAGTGTCAAAGAGTAAAGGTTGAGCATAGACACCCAGCAAGATTGCTTCAACCATTGCCAATACCTGAGTGGAAATGGGATGTAGTGACCATTGACTTTATTACTATTCTCAGTCAAATTGGAACTTCTCCGTCCGTGACCACATCGCATTGTCGGTCACACAAAAGGACATTATGGATGGAAGAGCCTAATTGACTATAGATACTTTAGCCCAAATATTACAATGTTCTCCTCAGCATAACTATTTTTGTAACATATTTTGAGCCATAACCACAAATCTCTTATTAGTCAACTCGCGGGTTAACCATGGGAGTCTATATTGACAACCCACAGGTAACACCTAAAAAGTTTCACCCATTTGTTACTGGACACTAAAATAGCGAGTCACTCGCTTGTTGTCTTAAGACATACCCGTGGGTATCTCTAAATCACAATAAAAAAAATATTAAAAGACTGATTAGGGATTAGTTATGGCAGTTATTCTAACTACCATAACCTCCCTAACCAATTACATTTCGAGCCTATCCTCTCAGCCTTGATATAAATACAAGGAGAGGGCCTTGAGAAAGGGAGAACCAATTTTGATACGAAAATGTTGGAGAAATATCCATTGAATGGAGAGGAGCAAGGAGCCCAGAGTCAAGTTTCGATGGTGTCGGTTACAGAGCAGGTATAACTAATTGACATTAATGCAAGTAATACAAGAGATTTTCCTTCCCATAATATTTGTCTATTATATGAATCTAGTTTATTGAATATTTCATATTTGCTTATATATGAGTTTCATGCTAAGTTATTCGTCTTGGTTTAGCCAAAAAATTTGAGAAGGGTATCTTGTTTATTGCGGGTTATTCATATGGAACAGTGGAGCAAAGGATTAAAGCTTAAAACTCAGAACAGACTTCAGTTATCGAGGTATGTGTTTTAGCTTTAAACCCCAGTCCTTTCTTGATCAAAAGAAGTATTGCATGTTGTGCATGTTTACCATTCAGTCTATGTACCATTATTAAACGTATGTTGATGATATATGAACTTCCCAATCATAGGTAGATTTACCGAACAACAGAATTGACGACTCCCCTAGGGAGTTCTTGTTGTTGCTTTGGGAATCTTGGGGTATTTTTCTTCAGTTTCATTAGTCCTTTAGGTCTCTAGGAGAGTTTATAGGGTGTCTAGTCCCCTGTTTGTGACTCAGATTTGGTCTGACTTGAGATTTTCTTTCTATTTTAATTTTTATCAAAGCATACCCACGAGTTGTATTTAGTTACAATAGCGGCTTTTTCTCTTACCCGCGAGTTGCTTACATCTGTACCCACGGGTCACTCGCGTGATGCTGCACTGACAGGCGTGGTTTTTCTTGATAATTTTGATTTTCTCCTAGGGTTTAAGCTTTGGATCTTTGCTTTGTTGGGGAAAGAATTTCTCTTTTTTGTTCTGGATCATTTGGACCTGTTTGTGGGTTTTGACTGAGTCCTTTTGGCTTTTTTCTGAGATTGTTTTGGTTTTCGTTTTCTTGTTGAGGATACTTAGGTCTTTCAAATCCATTTTGTGTTTGGTGGACGCTTGGATTTTTTCATTTATGGTCACTGGTTTGTAGAAGGGCAGTCTGATATCTTGATTGATTCTTTTCTTTCTTCTTTATGTCATTTGATTACATAGTGTCTCTATACCAGAGTTAGTTACTTCCTGCGTGGTTGAAGAAACTTCTTGGATTTGTTATCTTAAGAGTCTTTCGAGGGTAGATTTCTGATTTTTATAGGTTTAGGTACCATCATTTTATACTTGCATTTATTAGTGCTCTTGTCTTGTTCATATTTATTTGCTATTTCTTTCACTTAAAATAAAAACCAAAAAGAACAAGTACTTTTAAGCAAGAGCATTCTTTTTTGAAATTGATTTTAGTTGTATATGTTAACTCTTTGAAAAAATAAAAAACATTTTAAGTTAATTTTAGGTTTACTTCGCAAGCTTTTGATTTTGAAAGATAAACGAAAAGAAAATTGTGAAAGGAACTTGCATTTTTATGTATACACTTTGATTTTCAGTTGTAACCATCTTGCACACACAGTCACTCCTTTTTGAGTAAATAAAATCCCTAAAAATAACATTTAAGTTAAAATTTAATAGCAACTTTCTTTCTAGGAAACACACACCAACTAGCTTAGGCTAGGGTTTTGGACCAGGTTCTTGTAACTATCCAAAACCATTTAAACTCAAAATCATAGTAAAATATATTTAGGTAAATCCACCTTTGTGGAAGGTGTGTCGGGAAGCTCCATTCAAATTGGAGTTAAGCACAAGGTCGTGTGAGGTTGATTAGTTGGGGATACCCCTCCACTTTTCAATCGAGCATTTACCATGACTGATACGCATACAGGGATCCACGAGTACCTTGTGTGCTCTTGGATTCTAGGCTTAGTTACCCTGCCCATGCATGTTAGTTCGACCTGCGACTAACCCCGCGGACTCTTTCTACATTGTTGGTAGCCTTAGTATATTGACCATTAGGGATCTACACATGTGAGAGTGAAAGGATATTTTCACTCCACCTACGACAGATCTGGGCGGAAATCCTCTTCAAATCTTTGGGAAGGTGGTTGGGTGATTCCAGCACTTAGCCCCATCGTGACTATACCGTGGACCCTAGATAACTGTTCTTCATTAATCCACTGGTTTTTCCTGGGCCCTAATTATACCAAACTCTCCTTTGGGAGACTATCTGTTTGCTTGGTCTGGATTACTATAGGAAATTTTGTAGTGGCATGTTGTGTGTTTACTGTCGTTCTAGTGGCCCCTAGGTTTATTGCATAGAATATTTTTGTTGTAATTATGGAGGACCAAACTCCTCGTAGGTCAAGAAGGTTGAGAAACCTTCCTCCACTCATTGTGGAACCTCCACCGCCACCTCAACATCACAGAACATATTCAAGTGGATCTTTCAAACTAACTGGAAGAAATGAACCCCCTAGAGAACCTCAACTCATTTCTCAAACTTCATCGGTCCCACAGACTATCGAGGTTGAATATTTTCCAACATAAGACTTTGCAAGACACTTCAACCCTCCCTTAACTGGACCACACGATCCTTTTTTAGAAAGAGTTGTTTATTTAGGATTACCCGAGTTAAATGTATATAGATTTACATCTGGACTTAATATGGAAAATATAGGAGATGGATTGGGGGTCCCACACACTCCCACACCGGCTATCAGGACGAGGATTTTGTCTCCCCCACACATAAATACCCCGATACCGATTTCGTTGCAGATGTCTTCTGCTCCGAGCACTTCTTTTAGTTTCAATGTTGGACCCTCACGATCGTCTAGCACACAGTTTACGTTGACATCTGCTCCTCTTGGATCCACTATTGGTTTATCTAATATACCTTTTTCAGGGATACCTACGATATCTTTTACATCTTCCCCTTTCATCCAACAGTTCCAGGTTAACCCTAGCTCAACTCCTTTTACTCAAGGATTCCCTTGGCATGGAGGGCATATTGCTCCTTCTGCACCGTTTGTAGGCTCAATGCCTACCCCTTCTATTGCAAAAATTATGAGTTTCAATCCCTTTACAGGATTTAATGTACATTCTTCAAATGTTCAAACTTCCAATGTGACTATAGGAAATACTCCTTTTTCACTTTTTGGAGGAGGCAGTAATACTTATACTCATACTCCGTTTGGAAGTACCTACACTCAGCCGCAATGAACTGGGACACAAGGAAGCAATCCACTGGCTTATGGCTGGAGCAACTTTCAAAACTCATTTTCCTCACAACCAATGGCTGGGGGAAACCCCAACCAACCTTATGGGATTCATGGTCTGAGTGGTTCTCCTTACCAGATACATCAAAATAATATGCCATTGGCAAGACCTCGCTTACCTTTTCTGACAACTTTGAATCTACCATATCTTTTAAATTTAATGAATGACCCAGTCCGACATAATCCTACTTGGCCTCCAGTCCCCACCAAACTCCCTTAAGACATTCCAAAGTTTGAATGCAAAACTAGTGAAGACCCAGGAGACCATGTTACGATATTTCATCGGTGGTGCTCCTCTAACTCATTGAATGATGACTCGATTTGATTGAGTCTCTTTCAAAGAACCTTCACTATTGTTGCAGCCAAATGGTATATCGAGTTACCGGCTGCAGCTTATAACAATTTTTGTGATTTAGCGACGGTTGTTTTGAACCATTTCCAACTCCCCATCCAGTATGATGTTGGCACAAACCTTCTATCTACTTTCAAACAAAACAAAGCCACTCATATATCTGATCATATTCAGGAGTGGAGAAGACGGAAACAACTCATTAAAGCTGAGATTCCACTGGAATTTCTATTGGAGTGCTTTTTGAAATCACTGTTACCATACATCTCCAAAGATGTGTCAACTTCTGGGGTTACTTCTGAAGAGGAAGCCATTCTAAGGACCCAACATCTTGACTTGGTTTATGCTTAGTCTGGGATCCTTTATGAAATTATTCCAGATGCACCTAGGTCAAACATCGATCTTGGTAAACCCAAACCTGGACCACATGCCGATGGCATTGTAGGTTCAGTCGACTCATACGCTTTAGAAGCTTTGACTGAGCAATTCCATGCACTTTCGATAAAGCATTATGTTGCGGAAGCAACTACGGTTGCATCCTCCCCTTCACAAACGGAAACTGTACAAAATGTGCATTCAAATCAAAAGGGTCCTCAGCAACCCAACAATAAGAAAAAGGGTAAGAAAGGGGAAGGAAACCAACAAAATCTCAAAACCAATGAAAATGTCGAGGAGGGAAAAAGAGAAAAGAAGAAGGTGAAGTTTCCTTGCAAACTTTGTAAAGACAAACACCTCACTCATCAATGTCCTCTGATGGATGAAGCCCAAAAGCTATTAAATCAAAATACACCAGTTGTCCCGAAGGATCCTTTTCCCAAAGGACAAATCCCAACTTCTGGAAGCTCTAATACTGGGGGCACTCATCTTTCCACATAGGCTGATCAATCCTACATCAATATGGTTAGCTCACATGCTTTATTGCAAACGAGGGCCAAGAATTATACCTTGGATATGCAGCAGAAAGACAAAGAAATCCCTGAGTCATCTGTTCCTCTTCATATAGAGAGACCTACAGATCCTATGCCGAAGATACCAAAAGGTGTCTATAAACAGGCAATGCACAACCCTAATACACGGGTCGCTCCTAACTACTCAATTGTAGAGGACCTAGCCCAAATGTCATGTGCTATGTCCGCTCTAGAAGTTTCATAAAGCTTCCCATCGCAGTGAAATGCACTTTTAGCGGCAATAGGAAGTATGGATTCGTCAAGTATGTTGGCTAGATTTGATATGTCAAATATCAAACCCTGATTACCCTATCACGTGGCCTTCCAAATCGAAGTAATACATGGATCAAAAACCATTGGACAAACAGTAGTGGATGAAGGCACGTAAACATGCGTAGTGTATATCTCTTGTTGGAAAGCCTTGGGCTCTCCAAAGTTAGCCCCTTCAGTTACATTACTTACCGCTTTTGATGGGAGATCTTTTCGTCCGCATGGAATCTTACCCTCATTTGAGATGCATCTTGGGGGTAAAGTAGTGTCAAAAGAGGTGGAAGTTGTAGATTCTTCTATCGACTAAAATTTGTTTTTGGGAAGAAGTTGGATGTATGCAATGCAAGCCATTTCTTCATCTGTTTTTCAGGTACTTATGTTCCCTCATGAAGGAAAGATCATCACAATTGACCAACTATCATTTTCCCGGAAAAACAACACAAATACTTCAGATTTGAATATCCTGTGGATTGATCAAGCTCGTCCTCCTAGTGAGAGTTAAGGAGAAGGTATGTACTCATCATTGATGGGCACCTTTGATTTACCTGTTCCCGTAAATTATATTGGTTCAACGAGTAACACTAACATGTCATCTAAGGAGGTATTCACGGTTGTTCAAACACCTGATCCTTGGATTCTTCCTACTCAAGAGGAACCAATTGTGCCCCTATCTATCTCCAAAGTGACTTATCAAGCATTATAAACTTTGCGATAGATTATATCTCCACTCCTTCGGTCTCCATGGAGTCAAATATCAATTATGCACCTGCATGGACAATAGAATCCACCCATTCCTTCGATTGTTTAGGCATTGTTTTACCATCATATGAAGCTATTCCGGAAGCTATGGTGGGTCTAGATCATCATTCAGAACATATGCATCACAGATCCTACTTCCTTCCAGATCTAAACAAAATTGAGAATGGAGAGTTTTCAGTGAGACCTGGTGGAGATGTTGACTTGTCCATCAACCCTTTAATGAAACAGGAGATTTTCGCTGAAGGTAATATGGAAAATATTTCAACAACTATCCCGATCAATATTTCCACCAAACCCAATGTCGTGGAAAATATTTTCATTGGCACGAATTGTTCCCCCAAGAGATCAGTTTGTACACCAACTTATTTAAAGAATTTCGCGATGTTTTCGCCTGGTATTATGAAGATATGCCAGGCATCGACCCTTCTATCGTCGAACATGTCATTAAGACATATCCTAATTTGAAACCAATTCCAGGCATCGACCTTTCTATCGTCGAACACGTCATTAAGACATATCCTAATTTCAAACCAGTTCAGCAAAATATTTGTCCAATTAACCCTAGAAAAGTTGCGGCCATCAAGTTTGAGGTTGAAAAACTCCTCAAGCACGGCTTCATTTATCCTATCGACATGACAGAATGGGTGTCTAACCCAGTCCCAGTTGATAAAAAGCAAAGTACAATATGCGTTTGCACAAACTTTAGGGACCTTAATAAAGCTTTTCCAAAAGACAACTATCCCACACCATTTATCGATCAAATCATCGATGCATGTGCGGGCCATGAAATTTTTTCTTTCATGGATGGTTTTTCGGGATATAACCAAATTCAAATCAAACCTGAGGACCAGCATAAGACGGCTTTCATATGTACATGGGGTACCTTTTCCTATAGGAAAATTTCGTTCAGATTAAAGAATTTTGGAGCTACTTTCCAGCGAGCTATGACCTTTGCTTTTCATGACATCAAACACGTAGTTGAACCTTACTTGGATTACTACTTGCGCAAGCTTGAAAGAGAAGAGATCATCCTGAACACTTACGGCTCGTGTTTGAACGATGCAGATACTACAAGATTTGGTTAAACCCCAACAAATGTGTATTTTGCGTTGAGTCTAGATGACTACTAGGTTTCATTGTGTCAAATCGAGGGATTATGGTCGATCCATTGAAAGTTGAGACCATTTTCAAATTGCCTCCTCCTCGCACCATCTAACAAATTCAAATTTTAAAAGGCGTCTCCAATTTTTTTAGACATTTTATCATCAACTATGCAAGGATCACCAAAGATTTCATGCGATTTCTTAAACAAGATACCCATTTTTGGGGGGACAAGGCTGCACAAAAATCTTTTGACTCTTTGAAAAAAGCACTCTTGTCAGCCCCCTTGTTGATCCCGCCAAATTATACTCAATATTTTCTTCTATATCTGGACGCATATGTTTCAACAATTCGCATAGTCTTGGTTCATGAGGATGACAAACTCCAAGAGCATGTCATTTATTACCTCTCTCACGCGCTCGTAACTCCTAAACTTAAGTACTCTCACGTCGAGAAATTGGAATTAGTTGTTGTGTATGCCGTTCAGAGGCTAAGTCACTATATTTTACTGTGAACTACCACGATAATAGAAGATGTCAATCCTTTCCAATATGTTTTAACCCATCGTATTATCGGGGGGGAATTTAAAAAATGGATTGTCATCCTCCAAGAATTTGATCTTACATTCCAATCTGCTAAGTCAAAAAAGTCTTTGGTGTTCACAGAACTGATATCTGAATTTCCTAGTGATGTAACTTGCGATGAAGAAGATCCATCATTTCTTGATGAACACATCTTCCTCATTGCAACCTCCGATCCAAGGTATGGAAACATTTTAATATATCTCTAGAATTTGAAGTGTCCGCCAAATTTCTCTAGAGAAGAACGACAAATTCTTAGGCATCACGCCAAGAACTACCTCATTATTTCTGTCATGCTATATAGACGGGGGGTAGATTCGACATTACGTTTTTGTTTGACTCTGGATGAAGTCGAGTTAGTATTGAATTATGCTCACAGTGGAGCTTGTGGGCGTCATCTTTTAGGGTTGGAAACAGCCTAGAAAATACTACGTGTTGTGTATTTTTGGCCCACCATCTTCAAATAATGTGTGGAAGCCGTGAAACATTGTCATCCGGGTCATTTTTCACAAAGAAAATGCGGGCACACCTGGATCCTCTTCACCCTATTATCACATCATGTCCCTTCACCAAGTGGGGGATTGATTACATGACTCGCAACCCAGTTTTTGTTGGGGGACATCACTACATCATTGTTGCAGTCGACTACTTTACGAAGTGGGCCGAGGAAATTCCTACAATGAAAGCAGATGGAGAAACAACAACCTATTTCGTATTCAATTAGATCATTGCCAGGTTTGGCATACCTAAAGAGATCGTCACTGATCATGGTAGACATTTCCAGAACTACACGATTACAGAGTTGACCACTATGCTAGGATTTCGACAAGAACACCTGTCTCTGTTTTATCTACAGGCGAATGGTCAAGTTGAAGCGGTCAATTAAACTTTGAAAACTATTCTTCAAAGTAACATCAATTCCAGTAGGTGGAACTGGCACATCATGTTGTATCCAACTCTTTGGGCATATCGTTCTAACGTCAATACTACTACTGGTTTCTCACCATTTCAACTTGTTCACGAGTTGGAGGCAGTCATGTCGATTGAATGGGATATTCCATCATTGAAGTTGGCTATCCAACTACTACCCGAAACTTCTGCTTTGGAAGAATGATTGCTTCATTTAGAACAATTGGACAAACAACGCCATCATGCACTCATTGCGAATGAAGCTCGTAAGAAACGAGTTAAAAATCAATATGACAAGTCTGTAAAACCTAGGGTATTCTCCGAAGGAAATCTTGTTTTGGTTTACGATCAAGACAAGGATCCTTTGGGGGCAGGCAAGTTCAAGTCTATGTGGCTCAGACCCTATATTGTTTCTAAAGTCTTGAAGAAAAGATCATATGAGTTGATGGATTATGATGGTTTTAAGCTGCCTGAGCCCAGAAATGGGCTCTACTTGAAAAAGTATTACGCCTAGGCATATATGCTTTTTCTTGTACTATAGTTGTACATTTTTTGTAGAGTTAGTCTTTTTTTTTAGGCTTTGCTTATGTGACTTCCAGATTATGTTTCAGATGTCAACTGAGTGGTTTCTAGGATTCGCCTATGGTGCTAGTCGTCACACTCGTAACTTGGCTTCAATGGCTTGGGTAATCTATTCACCCACAAGCCAACTTGTATCCTCAGGAGGTGCTTGTTTGGGACCTAAAACGAACAACATAGCTAAGTATAGCGCGGTTATTGAACTACTCTAAGATGCTATTCATCATGGCATTTCATGTTTGGAGGTAAGACTCGATTCGTAGTTAGTTGTACTTCATTTGAGGGGTGAGTATCGGGTTAGGGATCCTTCTTTGCTATGCCAGTTTTTGTGAGTTAGATTGCTTGAGTGACATTTTGATTACATTTCATATCAACATATTTCAAGAAATCACAATACATTAGCTGATGCATACGCGAATTATATACTTGACTGGCATTTGTATCACGCAAAATAAAATAAATCATTAAAACACATAAAGCAAACATGTATATAAACCGATACTGTATATATAGAGAGAGAGAGAAGTCCAAAAAATATATGAGTCTGAGTCAATCTCTGTCAAAATATAACAATATACAAAACGGGCATAACAGCCTAAAAAATAAGTGTCACTCTCTCTACGGAGAGGCAGGAGCCTCAACCTGCTCTGCTAAGGCCTCCCTATAACAGATCACCAGCCGGGCACCCCTGCCACATGCTCCTCCATATCTATGGGCATCCACTCAATACGGTATGTAGGAATGTCATGGGTCAACTGACCCATATTTCCATCAATACTCCTCAGCATAGCATCAGTATCACCTGGCTCGGTCGGTCGCACATATATCCTGGGATGCCCAGCAGGCCTTGTTGGCCCCACATATGCATAAAATGTATGTTGTTAGCGCTCACACTCATCAAAAATCACATGTATATATCAAAATACAAAAAAAATTAAAAACTAAATAACTTTTAAAAACAAATTTTGGTACCTATATCTCCCCAGGCTGCTCCTGAAGGAAACATAAGCTCGGGATATCCCCGAAAGTCCATGCTGGCATATGGGAACTGCTCGAATGTTGGCACATGACGACTCCACCATCCAAGATAGTCCTCGTTAGAGTAAGAAGCATTGGTCTCACCTCCTCTTTGATGAAGGAAAATATCACCCCATCGAGTCATCAGTGGCTCACGAGGGTTGAGTATTGGTAGAGCCATTCCTGGACTAAGGCAGGGACTCTCTCTCGAATAAGGTGCAAAGTGTGTTATCGTATCTGAAGTTCTTCTTCTTCCCAGTTTTGCACTCCGTCAGTTGGTTTTTCAAGTTCACCAATAGATCGGAACACCAATCAAATATGAAATTGCGCAGACATTCCACACTAATATGCATGTAACTCCATGATGCTAAATGTTGAGCTGCAATGCCACTGATCGTGTTTATGGTACTTAGGATCACTTTCAATGGAAGCTCGCTATCTGGCCAATCGGAACTTGACTATCGCTTTTCTCAGTCCCTGATATACAATAGGTATTGATGTAATCATGTACCGACAAGGCTCCAACGCCCCTGAATGTGCCCTTGAGGTTTACAACCTCACCTCAGTGGGATAACCTTGTTATGAAATAGATATCATCCACCAAGATAATCCTATTATGAAATAGATAACATCCCCTTATCAGGATCCCAGTATTGCACAAGCATTTGGAGTAGGTGGGATTGCGCCCTCATGTTTGAAGTGCGGAAAAACTTGAGGAGTCCACACCTTCTTAAAGCATTTAATGTAAAATGATCCCCCAAGGCTACTCTATCCATCGCCTCATGCTCTCTCTCCCTCCAAGTAAGCACCATCCTGCATTGCATTCATTCATTTGTGCATTAGTTTTTGAAGTTTTTCTTTTTGGTTTACGCCACCCGTGGGTTTTCCTTTCACACAGAGGCGGGTACCCGCAAGTTGACTTCAACACAACTCGTGGCTATTTTGCGGGTACGCAGGCCTAAATTTTAAACCTTAATAAAAACTCCAAAAAGCCATTAAAAAACTTTAAAAATGGATCAAATTTGAAAAGCAAAGTGATATTAGTTACCTCCACGCGACAGATTCTGATTTGGTCTCCCGAATTTCTCTCAATCAACGTTTGAATTCGTAGGTCTTTTCCTCTTCTCAAATGGTAAGATGGTAAATGTGAGTTATTTTTTATTTTGTTACTATTTATAAAAATCTTTTTGATTTTTTACCCACTCTCTATAGTTTCAAAATATCTTTTTGTCATTTTTCTTAATCCCAATGACTAATTCAAGTTGTCTTGACTAGGTAAAAGTACAAGAAGGCGCTTTCTCACTACCATGTTCATACCGGTGTTTTATATAAGGTTTGATTTACTATGACATGTCGATTAGATCACTAGATTGAATCTATACTTCGTCATTTTATGCCTTAGGATTTCCTTTACTCACCATGTACTACAAATTTTACCCTTTTTAGACCTTCCTCAACATGGGTTGCCATAGATAGGAAGTTATGTCATATCGGAGCCCGTACAGTCGTTTGATACTTTTGGGAACTTACTCATTATACATCATTTTTTCTATCTATATCAAGTTTCCCATCCTTATGGAGTTCCTTCACGCTCTTGTTAGACTCCTTAAAATTAACAAGATCGTCGAGCATACTTGTCTTGTTCAGACTCGTTAAAGGAATTGAATAGACATCCACTTAGATATAATTTTATCCCTTT
Organism: Larix kaempferi; assembly: GCA_027924585.1. Taxonomy (NCBI): domain Eukaryota; kingdom Viridiplantae; phylum Streptophyta; class Pinopsida; order Pinales; family Pinaceae; genus Larix; species Larix kaempferi. The sequence continues at coordinate 2,905,410 of BSBM01000590.1, forward strand.
TCCGGATCTTTGTGGATTACTTACGAAAAATTTATACTCTAGTCCTGTCGACTACAAGAGTCCTCTCTCGTGTAATTTTACACTTTTTTGGGCGAGGAGGCTAACTTTATGAAAAAGTACATTATGGAGTTCTTGTTTAGGTTTTTCAGACTCCCTAAACATGAAAACAGCGGCGAGCACATACCAACTCGGGCTCGATACTAAAATCCATGAGTAGGTGTATGGAGTTCTTGTTTAAGTTTTTCAGACTCCTTAAACATGAAAAGACCGACGATCACGAACAGATCCGGGCTCGATATTAAAATCCACGGATCAGTAACCTATCGAGTACTAGTCTATCTCTTCTTCAAAGTTGTTAAAACATGAAAAAGGTCTAGAGTTTCCTTCCCAATTACTCGTTAAATTACACATGGTTGGACCTATATCAATCATTCTTCTCTTCCCTCTTCGAGATTGTTTAAAAAATGAAGAAAGATTGTTGAGTTTACTTTCTTGGACTCATTAAAATTTAACAAGAGAGATATTATCGAGCTTTGTTTTCAACCTTTTGCATGCTCGTTAAACCAAGAAAATGCATTTAAAAAGAGAAGGGAAGGAAAATATTTGTTATTCGTTCATTATGTGGCAGCTATCCATCCTTGAACATATCACTTTCATTGAGTCAATGGATCTTATTTTTTGGCTTTAGTATTTAACCTGATTCCAAAGTTGTTTACTCCTTTGATTGGTTACTCTTCTGATCATATGGAGATTTTGTTATGTCTCCTACATGATAAACTTATATCATGTTTCATGTCAGTACAAAGCTGCCTAAATGACTTACTTCTAATGCTCAATGTTCAAGGATTATCCTTGTGTCGGCCATTCTGCAATTCATCTTGATTCCTCATGTCGACCATCCCCTATCTCAGTCTTGTTTCAACTCAATCTCTCAGTGTTCCTCGTGTGAGATGATGAAGGATATCTCAATGCCTTCCTTTTGACAGATCTCTTCCTATCGACATCAACACATTTTGCTCTAGGAAGAGGACTTAGAGTTCCCTATCAGTACCTTGAGATTTGCATTCATTAGTGGCAGATCCTCTCGCTGTTGAGTTATTAGAATACATCAATGTCCTTTACTCGAAAGATTCTTCAAGTTTTTGACTTCAAGACCTCTTATTAACGCTTGTAAGAATGTACTGGGTACCTTGGACCCCATTTTCATTATTGGTGGGTATCCTCGCATTTGTTAACGGTTTTCATTATTGACCGGTAATCAAATGAAATCCTCCATGTTCAAACTCAAATCCTTTATTCACATGGCTTAGGGTTTGTACTATTTATCAATGATTGGTTTGAAGACCTTGGGCTTATGATACAACTCCTTTATTATTGCCCAATATGCGCAAGATTGAGCCCTACTTATATTGGCTCATCATGAGACATAGATCCAGTTTGTTGTTATGGATATGCTCTCCTTTTGACATGGATTCATGCTTGTATTTCAGTGGCCATGCTATATACATATTTTCTATTATGTATTGGAGATCATGTTCTAACATTCTGAACATCTCCTGATATCAAGATTGTAAATTGCTCGCTAACCTTGTTTTGTTTCAGGTACTATTTGAGACCTTGTTCCTGTGGTTTCCACTCTCCTCCACTTCTTGGTTTGTAATGCATTTCAGCCATCATCTTCCCCTCTAACCTCATACATTAGGGGGCATATTTTATCAGTCAAATTGGCACTTCTCCATCCGTGACCACATCGCATTGTCGGTCACACAAAAGGACATTATGGATGGAAGAGCCTAATTGACTATAGATACTTTAGCCCAAATCTTACAATGTTCTCCCCAGCATAACTATTTTTGTGACATATTTTGAGCCATAACCGCAACTCTCTTATTAGTCAACTTGTGGTTTAACCACAGGGAGTCTATATTTACAACCCGCGAGTAACACCTAAAAAGTTTCACCCGCTTGTTGTTGGACACTAAACTAGCGAGTCACTCGCTTGTTGTCTTAAGACATACCCGCAGGTATCTCTAAATCATGATAAAAAATATTAAAAGATTGATTAGGGATTAGTTATGGCAGTTATTCTAATTACCATAACCTCCCCAACCAATTACCTTTCGAGCCTATCCTCTCAGCCTTGCTATAAATACAAGGAGAGGGCCTTGAGAAAGGGAGAACCAATTTTGATAAGGAAATGCTGGATAAATATCCATTGAAGGGAGAGGAGAAAGGAGCCTAGGGTCAGGTTTCAACGGTGCCAGTTATAGAGCAGGTATAGCGGATTGCCATTAATGTAAATAATACAAGAGATTTTCCTTCTTGTAATATTTGTCTATTATATGAATCTAGTTTATAGAATCTTTCATATTTGCTAATATATGAGTTTCATGCTAAGTTATACATCTTGGTTTAGCCAAAATATTTGAGAAGGGTATCTTGTTTATTGCAGGTTATTCATCTGGAACAGTGGAGCAAAGGATTAAAGCTTAAAACTCGGATCAGACTTCAGTTATCGAGGTATGTGTTTTAGCTTTAAACCCTAGTCCTTTCTTGATCAAAAGAAGTATTGCATGTTGTGCTTGTTTACCATTTAGTCTCTGTACCATTAATAAACGTATGTTGATGATATATGAACTTCCCAATCATAGGTAGATTTATCGAACAACAATCACTAAGTTTCCCGGGACAAGAAAGCAACATGATTCCATCGTGGTGGTGGTGGATAAGTTAACCAATGTTGCTCACTTTATACCAATCAAGTCAACTCATAAGGTAGTTAATATAGCAAATATAGTATATGAAAGAGATTGCTAGGTTACATGGGATACCTAAGGCAATAGTTTCAGACATAGATCCAAAGCTTACTTCAAACTCTTGGAAGGGATTATTCAAGGGATTTGGTACAAATCTAAATTTAAGCATAACATATCATCCACAGACAAATGGACATACTGAGAGAGGCAATCAAGTTATTGAAGATATGCTAAGAATGTATGTGATGGATCAAATATCAAAATGGGAAGACTACATGTATTTAATAGAGTTTGCATATAATAATGGATATCATACTTATCTGAAGATGATTCCATTTGAAGCCTCGTATGGTAGGAAGTGCAATACTCCAAGAGTTCCCTGAAATTGGGAATATGTACAAAGCTTGCAACCTGATTTTGTGGGGCATTTGAAATTTTGGATAGGATAGGGCATGTAGCTTATACATTAACATTGCCTGCTTGTATGCATGTGCATAATGTATTTCATGCTTCTTTATTAAATAAATATGTGCCTGATCCTAACCACATAATTGATTGGGATTTGATCCAGGTGGAATTGGAAGGAAATATTACGATGCAACTGTTGTGTATCCTCGATTGGAAAGTTACGTTGCTGAGGAATAGGTCCATTGGATATGTAAAGGTCTAATGAACCCATTACAATCCTGGAGAAGAAACATGGGAGCTAAAGGATGTGATGTGAGAGGCATACCAGCAACTATTTTAATTTTTTGATAATTTTTTTGTAAATGTACATAGTGTTGATGGGGCGAGGGTGTAGGCTGGTTGACAACTGCCCGCTCTGTTAAGGCATACAGGTTGTTAATCACGTTTCCAGTTCGAACCTCAATGAAATGTGCACAAAGGTTGTGCCCCCGACTAGTTGCACCTAGCTGTTATAGTGGTAGCCATCGGAATCGACCCCGTGTCACACGAGTACGAGACTGGCGCCGTTGTCGATTCCTCTAGTCCACAAAAAACAATGTACATAGTGTTGATGATGCACTGAGGACAGTGCATAAATTAAGGGGGAGGGGAATGTAATACCCCAATTTTGTCCCCGCAATGTAAATTTGTAAATATTGATGTAAAAGGCTAGAATCCAGAAACAAATGGTCAGGATGACCAAGACTATCTAAACATGTACATTTTGATATTTATATAAAATCTCTAATGGATGTAGAGGAAGAAGGACAAAGAAGATATGGGGGGTATGAATCCACAAGTGGGGAAGTTATGGTGGGCCTTAGCTTATCTCCTTTGCCTTAACCCTTTACCCAAATTTCTTAAACCATGATTAAGATACATGGTTTGATTAACCATTATTTAATTATTTTAGAAAGGGATTAAGGGGGGAAAAGTGGTTCCTTGTGGATGGCCACATGGCAATCGAAATTATTCTTGTAAAAGGGATAATTCAATCTTGTGGGGTGTTTGTCTCCTCATCATTCTAACCATTTGAATTTCATTTTCCTCACCCTTTCCATCGCCTTAGAATACCATAGTTTGGTACTTGATACAGAGGTACGAGATGCCATTATTGAATATGAAGTTTCCATGCCATTGACCCAAGTAGACCGGTACATGAGAGAAACCTGTCCTGTAGCTTGTGCCTTGAAGTCCCAATTCAGAGAATTCTTGTCTGGCCTTTGTTGGAGTGCTAGAAGGGAACTAGAGGCTTCACGAGGGAATTTTAGCTTAGAGAAGGGAGCTTGTTCCTTGTGTTGTGTAGGTTGATGGGGAAGGAGAATTGAGGATTGGGACAGCTGTGGAGGGGGTTTATACACCAGTGGGTTGCATGGTTGATTGGCATGAGTAGAGTGGCATTGGTATAGCTTTTCCATTGTGTATTAATAGCCCCAAATCAAGGGTGGCCTATCAAAGTAAGATATGGATTGACATATCCTATGGCTGGGAGGAATTCCCTTCACCTGCAACCAGTTAAAGAACAATTTATTTAAAACATAAGTTTCTAATTGTGTACGAATGCCATGGTTAATTTTGTGTTTGCATATTTATTATTTACTATTTAATGAATGTCTTAATGTATGGAATTGCATGGCATGGTGTGTGTTTTATGTTTGATTTTCCTGTAAATTATAATGTATGCATAAGAAAATTTGGGCAACCAAGTATATTTATTTCTTGTTGTTTAATTAAATGAATTATGAAAAACAAAATTGTGTGTCATAGTTGAATTGGATGCATAATTTGAATACCCCATGGTATCAATGGTTCAAAGAGGTGACTAGGTATGTTACAAACATCACAACATAATTGGATCTATTAATGGAAGGATGAGGAAATGGACCCATCAAATTATTGTGTACAAGATCAAGGAAAACTGAGGCTCTCAATGCCTTGCCTTTTTCAATTTTTTTTCTTTTGGATGTTTACCGTGTATGCAAACTTACAAAACACCATGAGAGAACCAAACTTTTGGTGGCCATGTCAAGTAGTGGTAGTGGTAGTGGTAGTTTAAGTGACCAAAGCGTTCATGCCACAATATTCTTACCTCATCATAATGAGTGAGAATCATTGTAGATGGATATTTGGGAATGAATTTGTAGAAAATGTATAGTCTACACTAATATTAAGTGTTCTCAACTACAACAATAGTTCCATTTGCAATCTCATTTATGACCACTAATTATGGGGTAAACTCAACTCATTTCCCTAAACCGAAATGAGTTATATGGTAAATGGAAATTACATTTGTAGAAAGTGATGATACAATCAATCAACACCTCATATCCATAGAAAGGATGTTTTTTCCCATAAACCACCTCAATCAATCATTTTCCACATACCTCAACAATTGTATTATCCTAACAAGAATAGTCGGTGTGGTACAAGGTTCCAAAGATGAAAAATTACCTTTTGATGATGCCATATGGTGTGAAGAACCCGAGTCAAGTACATAGGAAGAAGGTTGAGATGCTACTACTACAAATGCATGTTCAACACCCTTTCTTCATTTGCTTTCTTGTGCCTTTGAAGACTACTCAGCTAGTGAATTCCTCTTGATAGAATTAGGCACATTGATTTTTTTTTGCTCGAGAAGATGAGCCATTTGATTAATCTACTTCTTCATGTATGATTGTTCATCATCTTTGGTCTTTTGCAATTGGCACATATGGCCTTTTCATTCATAGGATTTATTGCTTTTAAATGAAGGTTCTCACGAGCATATTTAGATTTATGCTCCTTTTTTTGCTTGTCTTTGTTATGTTGTTTTTGCATGCTATTGTTAGATGTTTTTAAGTCCTTAATTCCCTTATTTGCAATAAGGGCATGCACCTTTGAAGACTTTATGGTACCCATTTGAACAAGATTATATTGTTCCCTCATCAATTCTACAGCAAGGTTGTCACAAGATGGCATGTTCCAAGTAGATCCAAGCACAGTCTTAGTAGCATAGAAGGTGGAAACAAAAATATAGTAGTCTAGGCCAAGCTTAGAAAGAATGGACAAAACCAACTACTTGTAATCCTTTTCAAACCCATAGATTTTCAGTTGCACCCTTAGCAATTTGAACCTCGTGAAGAAATCTTGGATAGTGTCAAAGTTGCTTAAACTCAAACTAATGAGCTCATTTTCTAGTTGATGACCTCTCAACTTGTCTTACTTCCTAAAGAGCCCTTCCAAAATGGTCTAGACTTCAAAAGTTGATTTTGCAAATTCAATGTGGAAAAGGAGGTCAGGAGATAAAGAGAGACAAATCAATCCATACGTTTCATTGCACCAGTTAAACCAATTAGGTTTTTCAACATCAATTGTAGGTTCAACCTAGGTTCCCATAGTGATTATGTGCATTCCTTTACTCCTTTAAAGAATCACTACTTTTGAATTGCATGCATAGTAATTGAAAGTTGTAATAAGGGTTATTTAAGTTTTATACATTGATATAGAGTGTGTGCATTGCAAATCTGACTAAAATTGATGGATTTTTGGGTTCAAATTGTTTGCGCCAAGCTACTATAGGATCATGTTTGGAATGTTTCTTGAGCTAGTGATCTATAGAAAACTTTGAGCTATACTTTGAAAACAAAATGGAATCCTTAGCTCTTATTGATATGCTTCAAATTGTGCTTGAAACAACTGCAGATGTCCCAAATTAGTCATCTCAAATCTTTTCTTCAATTCAATGCAATATAGCTTCCATTGTTCTTTGTCATTAGTAGATCATCTACACCCACTACAAGATCTACAACAATTTTTCCAACTTTCTTGACAAACGGAGTTGCATCATCAAGATTAAAATTTATGAATTTCAATTTCAGAATATGATCAGTTAGCATTTCATACCATGAGTGAGGTGCTTGTTTCAAGCCATATAAAGACTTTACAAGCTTGCATAGTTTATTTTCTCATCCCTTCACAACAAAACCCTATGGCTAAGACATGAAATCGTTCTCTTTCAAGTCTCCATTCAAGAAAGTAGTCTTCACATCAATCTCATGAAATTTCCACCATTCTATGCATATAAATCTAATAGAGTAGGGATGGTGGCCCATTTTTTTATGAGGGAAACATTCTCCTCATACTCAATGCCTCATTTCTATGCAAAACCCTTTTACACAAGCCTCACCTTATGTTTGTCAAGTGATCCATTCAGTTTTCACATGTTCTTATATACCCACTTACATCTAATTGGTTTAGTTCCAAATGGAGGGTCCATAAACTTCCAAGTCCCATTCTTGATGAGAGCATCGTATTCCTTCTAAATATATTTTTTCCACAAATCATAATAAGTAGCTTGTACAAAAGTAACTTGGTCCATGTTTAGTATATAAATTCATTTCACAATCATATGAAACATGCATATCATCTACATCACCTAAATTTGAATCATCTGCATCACCTCCATCTTGTATTATCAATCTTTTGGTTCCTGTCTTTTCAACCTCATTAATATGAACACATTCAAGTGTATTCACGACCCAATTTGGTAGTTTATGTGAGGGTCCAAGTTGCTCAACTAATGACTCTTCATTCTCTTCAAGATTCAATCTTCCAATCCTCTCAATCACACCATCCAATTGAAATTCCTATTCTAGTGAAGTGACAATAACTTCTTCATGAGGGGGATGGTGTTGCAAAGGAGATTCCAAAGATTGATCCAGGATAGGGATCCCCCCTTCAAGATGTGGAATATCATTGTTAAATTCATGAAATTTCTTTACACGAGTAAAATTGTCTAGATGATCAAGTTGTCTTTCCATTGCTGGAGCAAAATACCTTCTCCATAGCATAATTCTCCTACCTAGCAACCTAGACCTTGACTTCATGACTCTAGTGGGCCAAACCTCACTCATTTTGACCACCTGAGTCACACTAGATCCTAATTCTAATCTCTAAGTGTCCCAAAGAACCTTATTTGCTACTAAAATAAAACCCTAATGTCTATTTTTTGGCTGACCTACGTGCATTCCTAGATTTGGGGGCGCCTTCCTTGGTTAGGGGAACGTTTCCATGATTTTAGGATGACTAGAGTTCCTACTCAGTTCATAACTAATAGCTATCCCCTAATTTAGTTCCTAATGTACCTTACATGTATAAATTTAGCCATTAGATCCTTTGTTGAGTCTCCTTAGGGTTTTGCATGCTCATTAATCCAATAAACTAAGCATCCTTCAATTAGAACTAGTGGTTGTGAAGTCACGAGTCAGTGTAACTCAGTTAAGGAGAGTTAGCATGGATAACTAAGGGTTCTTATGATCTAGTTAAGCTTGACTTATGTCCCGCAACTGCATGGGAAATTCCAATTGCCTCCATCCCTAATTTGAATTGCTTCTCTATAGATATTGTTCACCATCACTCATTCAAGTTAATGAACTACATCATTATTTTCTTCCTGACTGCTTCTAGTTTTTGTGTAATGACCTATGTTAAATCATTTTTTACATGATAAGTTGCACTTTGATTTAATTTTCACTGTATATATCTTTATTTTATGTTCCTAGATCTATGTGTTCAAATCTCATATGGTATCAAAGCAATAGGGGTACTAAACTAGTTAGTGTACTAGTGATTTTTTGTCAGGAATCAATATTTTGCAAGTTAGAGAAGGGATTTTACAGCAACCAAAGAGCTCATTTGCAGCCATTAAAGTGCTCATCTATAGCCACCAAAGTGGTCAATTGCAGCCATCAAATAAGTGAATTTTCAGCCCTCAAAGAAGGGCTCATTTACAGCCATCAAAGAAGTGCATTTGCAACCACCAAAGAGCTCATTTGCAGACATCGAAAGTGCTTTTGAATCCATCAAAGAGATCTAATTTGCAGCCATGGATCTCCTATCTCCCTAGCTCAGTTGCTACACAGTTGGTATGCTCAATCCAGTCTTGTTGAACGAGGCCCCAGAAGTTTCACAACACATGTCCTACGAAGACATATTCACATACATTGAGAGGATGAAAGAGGCCCCAGAAACTTCTCAACATATGGACTATGAGGAAATATGCACATCCATGATCCACCACTCACCTAAGGAATACCCTTTTACAGGCCCAGAAGAACAGGTGATCTACAAATTTATTCTCTCCAAATCGAGTTTTGATTATAGTATCTTTTTTGCTTTCCATTGTACTAAATTAGCTCTTGGAGCCTCCTACAAAATTCCTTCTTTGGATTCATTTGATTCCTCCCTCCTTCAAGAGTAATATAATCTCTCACAAATGGGCCTCCAAAATACCTCAAAAGTGCATGCACTTGTATCCAATGACGAGAATAAGGGTGCAAGCAAGCAAAATTCCCCATACAAAGGTGAAAAGAAGCAAAACCAAGGATTTCTCATGAATATTTAAACTTTGATGATGGAAATACCAAAGAGGAGAAACCATGGTTTCCTTACTCTCAATGACCACACAAAGAAGAAGATTGCAGGTACAAATAGAATTTTGAATAAAAGTAAGAAAAGGAGCGCAATAAGAAAATAGCTACATGTGTGCACTTTCAGCAATGTCCACTCAATGCATCCTTGATTGAAAAGACTTTGAAGAACTTGTCCTAAATCAAGTTCAAATTGAAGAAGCCATTGGAGAACTTGTCACAAATCAAGTTTTTGTTGAAGAAGACCTCTATCATGTCTCTTCAAACTTTGGAGCTACATCTTTTGCTCCTACTGCTCACCAATTTCTATTAAAATTTCTTTTAACAGATTAATTTTTTACATTCTCTTTTATGGGGGGGGTTCCCATGTAGTTTTTCCCCTCTTTCCTAATTTACAAAGAAATTTTTGTGTGCATGGGTACCTAATATGGCTGCAAATTGGCAGGACCCATTTTTATTTTTTATTTATTTCATCTAGTCAAGCTTATGGGGGGGTTTTGGAGCAAAATACCTTCTCCATAGCATAATTCTCCTACCTAGTAACCTAGAACTTGAATCCATGACTCTAGTGGGCCAAACCTCACTCATTTTGATCACCTAAGTCACCCTAGAGCCTAATTCTAATCTCTAAGGGTCCCAAACCAAATTATCTTCCACTAAAATCAAACCCTAATGTCCATTTTTTGCTTACCTAGGCGCATTCCTAGATTTGGGGGCACCTTCCTTGATTAGGGGAACTTTTCCCTAATTTTAGGATGAATAGAGTCCCAATTCAGTTCAGAATTGATAGCTCTCCCCTAATTTAGCTCCTAACTGACCTTACATGTCTATCTTTAGCCATTAGTGCCTTTGTTGAGTCTCCTTAGGGTTTTCCATGTTCATTTAGTCAGTAAATTAAGCATCCTTCAGTCATAACTAGTGGTTGTGAAGACATGAGTCAATGTAACTCAGTTAAGGAGAGTTAGCATGGATAACTAAGGGTTATTATGCTCTAGTTAAGCTTGACTTATCTCCAACCACTTAATGGGAAATTCGAATTTCCTCCAACCTTAATTCAAATTTCCTCCCCATAAATATTGTTCACCGTCACTCATTCAAGTTAATGAAATACTTCATTCTTTTCTTCCAATATGCTTCTAGTTTTTGTGTAATGATATATGTTAAATCATCTGTTACATGATTAGTTGTTTGTTGATTTAATTTTCATTGTATATCTCTTTATTTTATGTGCCTTGACCTGTATTTCAAATCTCATATCCACAGTATTGTCATTTTTATTCATTTCAAGAAAAAATGCATCTCTAGAAAGAATAAAACTTTTTGTTTACCTCGTTATTAAGACGGTATGCCTTGGTGGTGTTTGAGTACCCCAAGAAGATGCACTTTTGACTCCTTGCACCAAATTTCTTTCTTTGTTCCTTTGGAATTAAGGCATAACAGGTGGAACCAAATACCCTGAGATGCCTCACCAAAGGAATGTAACCATACCACATTTCATATGGAATCTTGTTGGAAAGAGCATGAGATGGACTTATGTTTCTCAAATAGACTGCACAGAAAATTGCATTTCTCCAAAACATCGATTTTACATTCTTGAAAAATAGCATGGACCATACCATATTCAAGAGTGTCCTATTCATTCTCTTTGAGACACCATTATGCCAAGGATTATATGGAATAATGGTTTGGTTTAATGAATAATCCCATATTGACAAAGATAGTTTTCAAATTCATTAGAGGTATATTATTTCCCATTATCACTACGAAGAGTGGCAATGTGAGATTGTGCTTTATATTCAATCAATAGATAAAAGCTTTTAAATGTTTCAAACGCCTCATATTTTTGTTTCAATAAATAAACCCAACACATCCTGGTGTAATCATCATTAAAATTCATGAGATATTTATTTCCCTATTGTAGAAGTCACGGGAATGGGGCCACACAAATAAGATTCTATCAACTCTAATTTTCTATAAGCTCTGGAATTTCAATCATGGAAAGGTTGCTTACTATGTTTTCCAATAATACAACCATCACACTATTTCAACTTCTCTCAAATGGTGGGAATACCGAAAACACCATTCTTCTTCAACAAATGAAGACTATCATAATCGATATGCCCATCTCTAGTATGCTACAAAAGACTGGATGAAAAAGTACCTTCTTCATGTTGAGAGTGGTACACAATATTCTAAGCTCTTGAAGATATACCTTTAGCATCAATAGTCTCCCTTCTTCCCATCCAGTCATAATGACTTGGTTGTCAGAGGATCTCCTTATCTCAACTTTCCCATTGATTATGTGGATGGAATGGCCTTGTTATTGAATGTGCACACGAGACAACAAGTTTCTCTGCAACTCTGGAAGATATAGAACATTTTGCAATAGAAAGTCATGGAATCCCAATAGTTTGAGCTTGAATCTGCCAACTCCCTTATGTTTGAGGCTAGATTTATCTGCAAAATATACTACACCATCTATATTGTCATTCAATTCTTAAAAGAATTATTTTCTAAATGTCATGTGGCAAGTTACACCAATGTCAAGCAACCAGGTATCTCTCTAAGATGCAAATGAAGTATTGACCAAAACTTTGTTTATGCAAACATTACAATCTGAAATAATGAAATGAGAATATTCAGGAGATTTACTAGACTCGTGAGCTTTACCTTTGTCTTATTTCTACTCTTTCTTTTCTATGATATTCTCCCATGAAATTCTACATGTCTTTGCCTCATGTACTTTCTTGCCATAATGGACACATTGAAGATCAAATCTTTCACCATGGTTATGTCTACCCCCCACCCCTAAAATTCTTTCTTCCTTGTCCTCTTTTGCTACCACTTCCTCTAGAAGAATCATGTGGTTGATTCTTCCCTTTCCGATCCAGGCACACAATCTCTCTAGTGAGTTGAACTATCTTCTTTCCAAAGTATTTCTCTTGTTTTGCAATCTTCTCCACCATAGTGTCAAATTTGAGGTCTTTAAGTTGGCCACTAGATTGAAGTGCCATAAGATAGTGGGAATATGTGGGGTAATGGACCTTGATGGAGGCAGTGAGAGCAAGGTATACCTTCACACCATTAGCATCAATGTCATGCATAATGGATTTGATCTTAGATGCCATATCCATGGGATCATTATTCTTCAAATTTAGGTTGAAGGGCTTCAACGACAACTGAATTAGCTCCAATTTTGAGTGCGAGTCATACAAATCTTTCAACTTCATCAAAGCATCATAAAAGTTCTTAGAAGATGAAATATGTCGACTCACCTCTTCACTTACTATAGCAACGATTAGTGCATATGCCTTCTTATCTTTGTCCTTACATATGTCAAGCTCTTTGTATGTTCTAGGCTCTTTAGGTGCAACATCACCCTCTCTTTCACATATGTCATCCCATAGATCATTGAAGATGAGTGTGTGATTGATCTTCCTTGAACATTATGGATAGTTTACCTTTCCACTAAGCACAACTCCAACAATAAAAACTAGAGAACGTGTCTTCAAGGACAAAATTACTTGAGCAAAAAATATTAGCTCTTCAATACAATGTTATCTTTAAGGAGATTATGTAAGATACACTAAAGTCAATAATTTAATCTCTGCAATATAATGCAGTCTCTACGATCCCATCATAATTAATGCTACGGACTTATTCTCAATCCTACAATCCTCAACCAACAAGTGATAAGCCAATATATATTTTAAACACTTATATATTTAACTTCTAACATATCAAATTCAAGCATATAACTTTACTAAGAAATTGAAAAGCATTGGGTTATAAGCTTGATATGATGTACAATGTTAATTAAACATCATTTATATCAATAAATCAACATACCAAAGCTATCACATGCTACTCGTCTTCCTAGCTACAGAACTTAGCTAGCCTGTTAGTCACCACAATTGGGCATGTAGAGAAGAAATTTTAAACTACAAATTCAAAAATAAAATCCTCCTAAAAGAAGGGATAACACATCCATCGATTACTAATACTAAATCCTAGAAGAGGCTAGAGTTTATGGAGGATTCCAACACGCAGATATGGTAATACACACACAAACACTTTATATATATATATATATATATATATGGGTTTGAAACCAGATCAATGAGTGACCGATTGCATAGGTTTGAAACTAGAGTTTCGAAACCACATCAATACGTAGACTAGTTATATAGGTTTAAAACTATAGATAATAGACCAATACACATATATACCATGGATATGAGAATGGGTAGTACGCAAACCTAGGATATGAGAATGGATAGTACGCAGACATGGGATATGAGAATGGATAGCACATAGACCAAAATGTAGTTAATATACCAATGCAATATGATAGAGATACAACCTCTGTGTAAATAGTGATACCAATGTAGCATGAACAGGAATTAGGTTAAGAGAGAAAATGCTTGACTGATACCTCTGAAGGTAGATAGAGGAGGTAGTACGCAAATTGAGAAGGTAGTTCCAGGGAGTAGAAAGACTGGAGTTATGACAAAATCATTGCTCTGATACCAACTGGTAGGCTTAGGATAACCCCAATGCTTGGACGCCTTTGCATTAACAGGAATAAGGTATTAATACAAGATGAGTGACCTTTGGTTTTCATCTTCTAGAAGGTACATTATTCTCCTATGACTCTTCATATTATTCTATGACAACTATTTATAGTATTTACACATTTTAACCATAATCCCATAGGATTAGGTATTTAATAATGGGCAATGCTAAAATCTGGACATGAACTTCTTACCTTGTTTCAGAGCCAAATTCCATAACCAACTGCAATTTTTAACACATAATCATGGTTGCAATATTCCATGACTATTAATTTAGATTAGATATAGCATAAAGAATTTTGATTATGATGTTGGAATTTTCCACTTGGTTCATAGCAAGGATCATGCCATTGGCAAGTTGAGGAACTCACTAAGTCACCATGGACTAAGTGCTTGCTACATTTCATTCCCAACAAGTGTGTACTTCTATCCCAATTAGAAATCATTGCTTTCCATCTCTACAAGACCACTACCCACAACAACAACGCATTCCATTCTAATTTTTATTGCATAACCATGGACCTACTTACCTTGTTCAAGAACCAATAAATATGCACATGCAAGCAAAACAATAACCACAGTGTTTGAGTTGGGTTTTCTACCTAGGATAAATTTTTATTTTGTTGAAGAAAATCATGGATTCACGAGGATGGAGAATATGTGAATAACCATCAATAATTGCATTACATGGATCTGCTTACTTTGTTCCATAAAAAATAAATCTACACATGTAGACAAAACATTAACCATGGTGATCGAGTTAGGTTTTATGCCTAGGACTTAGATTTCATTAAAGAATTCCAAGGCTTCACAGGGATTCAATGATTGAATTCCAATTAAAGAATTTCAAGGCTTCATAGGGATCATATGTTTTGGAATAAACAACAATGGTTGCATTCCATAACTAGCCAACATCTTGTTTAGATATTATTTGAACAATTAATGGCCAATGATGAAATCCCCATATGCAATTCTTACCTTGTTCTAGAGACAAAGTGCACTTCTTATTGCATAACCATGGATGCAAGATTCCATGACTATCAATCTAGATTGGATATAGTGTGAAGAGTATTGCCCATGGTATTGGAATCTTGCATTTGGTACTAGCAAGGTTCTTTTCATTGACAAGTTGGAACCTCACCAAGTCACCATGGAATAATTGCTTGTTACATTCCAGTCCCAACAAGAGTTTACTTCTACAGGAATAAACATTAATGATTGCATTCCATGACTGACCAACATCTTGTTTAGGCATTTTTTTAACAATTAGTGGGCAATTCTAAAATCCCCACATGCACTTCTTACCTTGTTCTAGAGCCAATTTCCATAACTAAATGCACTTCTTACCTTGTTCTAGAGCCAATTTCCATAACTAAATGCACTTCTTATTGCATAAGCATTGATGCAAGGTTTCATGCATTTTTATTCATTTAGATCAAATAAAGTGTAATAGTTTTTATTATGGTGATGGAACCTTTTATTTGGTTCCTAGGAAGGTTCATGTCATTGACAATTTGAGGAACCTCACCGAGTTGCCATGGACTAAGTGCTTGCTACATTTCATATCAAATAAGGGTTTACTTCTTTACCAACAAAAATTATTGCATTCCATTTCCTCAATATATTGTCCATGACAACCTTAAACCCAAATTCTATTTTTTGTTGCATAACAAGGGATATGTTTCTCTTGTTCCAAAGTGAATAAACATCACATGTATGCATAACACTAACCATGGTGATTAATTTGGGTTTTATGCCCATGACTTGCATTTTGTAGAAGAATGTCAAGGCTTCATGGTAAATGTCAATCTATAAATAACCAACCCATGTTTGATCCGATATAGTGTAAATAAATTTGATTATGGTGTTGGAATCTTGCATTTGGTCCCTAGCAAGGCTCATGTCATTGATAAGTTGAGGAACATCACCGAGTTGCCCTGGACTAATAGTGCTTGATCCATTTCATTACCAAAACGGGTTTTGTTGCATACTTGTATGGTTTCATGGTAAAATTGGCTTTCAATTATTCATCGTTACAATATTCAAAAGACTTTTCTTTGTTGTATTGACATTGGTCTTAGTCCATGTGGTGGAGTTAGTTGACCGCATGATATATTTAGTTTACTTTCTTATTGATAATGCTAGGGCCTCTTATATAAGACCTCGTATGAGTAATTTTTTATCCGTAAAGGTCAAAGTAATGCACAACTAAATCTAGTTTCATGTCATATGGGAGCCACTTGGTGTCAAACATGTTGATTATTAGATGAGTATTGTGTTTTAAGCCTATGATATTTAGGGTTTACTTCTTATTTTTTCCTCTTCTTTGTTTGAACTAATTCAATGGATTTTGGGGGAAAAAACAATAATGATTGCATTTAATGATATAACATATGATTTAGGCATTCATTCAAATAATTTATGGATAGCATCTTGCTTGTGTATTCATTGGATAAGGAGATATCTCACATAATGTATTTGGCATAGATGCATTGCCCACAAATTTATTTCACACAATGTAGATTGTGGTGAATGTTCTCTTGAACAATGTGAGTAGTTCCATGGATGTTCTCTTGAACAATGTGAATTTAGGCATTCATTCAAATAATTTATGGATAGCATCTTGTGTATGCATTCATTCAAATAATTTATGGATAACATCTCGCGTATGCATTCATTGGATAAGGAGATATCTCACATAATGTATTTGGCATAGATGCATTGCCCACAAATTTATTTCACACAATGTAAATTGTGGTGAATGTTCTCTTGGACAATGTAAGTAGTTCCATCATTGTTCTCTTGAACAATGTGAGTAGTTCCATGAATGTTCTCTTCGACAATCATGATTGTTAAATGTAACTATCATGCATTTATATTTATGAAGGTATATGCACATCACAATCCTCTACAACACTATGTTGTTCCTCCACAATAGATTTTTCTTGTTTATATTATTGATCATGATCATGATCATGGGCATAAGCCTATTTATATTATCATGCGCTACATAGTGTTCCTTTAGTGGTGATTTTGAGATGATACTTATGAGATTGCTTTAGACTTGTATATTTTTGGCATTGATCATATACTTCATTAACAACTTGCATATTATGTATGATACTGTGCAATTTTTTCTATCATACCTATTGTTTTTCTTATATGCCATTTAATGTTAAATGTTTTTTTTTTTCTTTTTTCCTTTTGCAATAATGATTTTATTATGTTTATACAAGTATTTAATGATTATACTATTTTAAGTGAAATTTGTCCATTGATTAGATATACAACCAGGTTATGAGCTTGTGACTTGGGATTGAGCTCAAGACCAGGACATGAGATTGGGATTAGGATCAAACCTATGATAAACATCGTTATCAACCTAATTTTGTTCACCTGTATAATTTGGAGTCATTTTGCCCATAACATCACTACAGTAGTCATAATCATAACCATATCATTGTATTCCATCATCACGTGACCCAATTATGTTGTATTGAGCAAAGACAAACCAAAAATTGACCAAAATAGTCATAGTGCATTACTTTTCTCATTTTCTACATGTGCAACTCGTGGGAAACCCATTAAAATTTGCACTATAATAAAAAAGTAAAAAGGTATTATTTTGTCGACTCATTAATGCCTTTACTCCCTCCACAAGGGCGTTGTGCATATGTGTGGACCTTGTCAAATATTTATTTCTATGAATAGAGTTTGATCTAGTCTTCTTTAATCATCATTATCCCATTATCTCATCAATGCATTTCCTTGATAGTTCACTTTGAAGATAGATCCAAAAGAAGCTCCACCATTTACCTATAAATAAATTCATTGAGGTCAAATCATTCATCAACCTAATCATTCATCCAGATTCCATAGTAAGGTTATGCTTCCAGAATTCTTCCAGGGTGATCTAGCACACTAGCTTTTATCCCTCAACCACTAAGAATTGCATTGTTTGTCTATCGAGCTTGTAGTTGAAGCACACAAGGAAGTAAATGGTTCATCCCAAAGAATGACTATCTAGCTACACAAAGTCACTCTCATAGTGTTTTAATTTGACACCTCCCCATTAGTATGAATAAAATCATTCATTCATTTGCATGCTCTTATTTGGGTTTTAATTTCACATGCATCCCGGTGTTAATGTCCTTTTATGAGTTATATTTTCAGTAAAATGATTATATGTGAGTCTTTTATTGATGTTACTTTAACTTTTATTTGTTGCTTAGTTTACACAACCACTAAGGGATTTTGTACACTCTTGTGCTAAACTCACCAACAAATTTACGACTCCACTAGGGAAGTCGATATAAAGTCTCCTTCCTCAATTGTTTGTGTGCTTCCTATATTTCATTTTGTAGATTAATGTCCTTACTTTATATTGTTTCTATTTTCTTTAACCTTTTATCATAAGTAATCTTGGTAGAAAACTCTACTTTTCATACTTTTTATTTCCTTGGAAACCTGGCACTGATTTTCCTTAGAAACCTATGCTAATGCACTTTTTCAAAAAAATCCTACACTAGTGTAATTTTTGGACCTGATTATGCAATGGGAACATTTAAAATAAAAAATCTTTGGTTCTAGATTTTTCCAACCTATTTGCTTGGTCTCTTACCGCCGTTTTCATATTGGTGATGTTTATTAAGCATTCCAATTAGAACAATGTAGGTGAAGAAAGGGATATTTACATCTTTAATATTTGTTGCCTTTAGGATTTTTATTGGCTACTTGATTTTTTTATTTGTTTCAATAGCTTGTTAAGTCTAGCTTGTTATATTACCAGCATAGATCCATCTTAAACCCGTATCTATCAAGCACCAAGAGGAATCCAATTTCTTGAGGTGTATTTCTTTTTTTAAATTTAAACTCAAAAAATTTGATCTCTCTTGATTGATAGATCCGGTTTACATCTATTTTTTAATTACTTTTCATAATATTTTATTTTATAAACCAACATGGATTTTTTTTAAATACTTTCCATAATTTTTTATTTTATGAGCCGACGTGAATTTTTTTAATTTTTTTTAATTATTTTTATCACTTTTTACGTTTTATTAGATGTAACGCTACATCATACACGTTACAACATCTCCCCCATAATGGGCTGTAGAGCACCTCGTTTCACTCGGTGCAATTATTTTTGAATTACTTAAGGTTTAAAATAAAGTTGGATATAGATATGGAATAAGGTTAGAATAAAGTTGAATATGGAATAAATCCTCATAATTTTACTTTTTGCTCCTTCAATTCTAAATTATTTTTTCAACCATTATCCACTTCATTTGCAACACCCAATCCATAGTTTGCTTCTTGGATTTTGAAGTTGTCCATTTTGGAAAATTATTTTGGTAGAGAACAAAATCCCCTAAACTTTAGTTATCAAAGCGCTTTTATTTTCATAATATGCAACTTCATTGTTGGATTGCATTAGCCCATTCCTAGTTTGCATTATAAACTTTATTTGTTAGTTTTTAATTTAAAACTTGCTTCAATAAGTTTAGGGAAACATTTTTTTCATAAAATAAAAATATTCCTAATCTCCAGTGTTTGTCAAATATTTTTTTTTTCTTAGAAGTTTTATTTTATTTCCAACGATCATTTAATTTCTTTTCAACATTTTTATTTCAATTGTGCATACCACAAGTGCACACAATCCACACATTAATTTGTATACTTAGTTCATGATGCTAAGTTTAACCCTTGAAATTAACATTTAATTTCAACCAACTAAAATTCCCCACTTGGGGAGAAAGCACCATTTTTGCTAGGCTAGGGATGTGGGTATAGGAATCCAAATAGCTCACCACAACCATGCCCACCAAATTCAAAGGGCATATTGGAGAATATCATTCTAACCATATCATGTGTTTTCATTTATGGTGTTCCTAAAATAACATTGATGATTCTACAATTAGGTTATGTTTATTTCATTGTACTCTCAGTAACATAGCCGCAAAATGGTAGATAGAGCAACCAACTAGATCTCATCCATCTCATCAGTCCATAGCCAAAGCATACATTTTTCCAATTACCTATTTAGTATTATGAGGGAGTCAAGATTCTCACTTCTTGTCATCATAATACTACTATCCATAACATCGACCATATACAGGATTGGTGTAGGAGACAAAGTTTATGGAAATTTAAACTTGAGGATTCTATCATCCTTGATTGGTTTTTTAAATCTCGTCTTCCCATTATTGCCAAGGATGTTACATCAACCACGCCTCAAACCAAAGAGGAAGCCATATTTAAGGCACAACCACTGGATCTTATTTACTCCCAATTATGCTATTTATACATCATCATTCTTGATGCCCCTTAACATGGATGGTGTTATAGGTTTTGTTGCTCAATCTTACAACCCTTATTGCCACATGAACTTCTTTGTCGGTACTAGCATGTATGGGAACCATCATGGTGGAGAACATATTATGTTCATCGTTCCTTCATATGGGTAGCCACATGTGCCTCACAATCCTTATGAATATTTTCCCTCATCATCTCATGATGCAGTACTTTGTACTTGAGTCCCTCTCCACATTCTCATGTGCACGACCCTTTATTTAGTGGTGTTGCATGCAATAGTGCATGCACATCCTATGGGGATCCTCTATCCCAAAATCCAAATTATCTATTCCCTAGTCCTCCACTAGATCCCTCAACACTACAAGTCCAAATACCCCAAACTCAACCCAATATGCTTCAACCTATCCTTCCCTAATAGGGCCAAGTATATGCCCAACAAAATGTGCCAAATCCGAATTCACGATACAACAAAAAAAATAATAAAGGCAAGAACAAGATGCCCAACCAGAATCAAAGGGTTGGGATAAATCCTCCAAATTAACCTGCTAATGCTGGGTCAATCCCAACCCCACAAATCCAAATCCAAATCCCAATAGTCCATCAAAACAAGGTAAGAATAGTTAGCTCATAACTAATCACCATTGTATGATTTGCAAATTGTATGGTCATTATACCCACCATTTCCCTTGTTTACCTAAGGTACATCACATGTTAGGGGATGAAGCTAGGAAATATACTTTCAATCCACCCCAAGTGCAACTTGGAAAACAACTAACTCACACTCTTTCTTCCCAACCATTGGTGTTGCAAAACACCTTTACACTAGTTTTTCAAAACCACTTTCCACCACAAGTTGGTAACTGCACAACCCACAAGACCTCCTACCAATCAACATCTGCCTCCAATCCTCCTAAAGACCGTTCAATATTCCATAGTATCTACATAAAACCTATAGTTTTTAAATTTTAAAATTGCATTAGACAATATGGTATACCCCTTGAACTCATCCCTTATAACAAGGAAAACAACCCACCCCCAAATGGTGGTCATTTGCATATCCTATGACCAAATACAAACCATACACCAAAAATACCAAAGGTACCTTTTCATTGCACTACTCACAACTTGCATGTGAGGTTTGCTCATAATAATGTTAAATATACATCATCATGAGACATTCTCCAAACCAATCTTGTGTAGTCAAGATTGATCCTCCTGTATAGAGGTGAGTACTTTGATTGCCTTCCGTGTAAAGGTTATTCCTCCCGTATAAAGGTAATTTATCAGAGTAATGATGTTGTAAATTCTTGTTGGACAAGATTCTGAACTTGTGTGTATCAAGTCATGATTATCATGTGAACCTTCCGTATAAAGGTATCCATGAGACGGACCTCCCGTATAGAGGTGGAGCTATCGTATAAAGGTCATGCTTTACTTGTTAAAATCATTTAATGTTGTGTGATATATTATTAACCATGATCACCAGATTTCTATTAAGCCTCCTTTAGGGATTGATCACCTCTAAAGTGAAATACTTTAGCATATGATCATTTGGTCCGGAATAATATAATATGATCACAGCATCCGATAATTCTTCTTAGTATAATGTAATGTGATGGATAATTAAAGTTAGCACATATTGACCATGCAGTAAGAGATAAATAAATAAAAGATAAAGCATAGAGATCAAGAGAATTCGAAATTGCCCATGCAGACACTTCGGCTAATTAAAGAGAACTCGAATTATTAAAGCTTCAGTTAAGTATCAATGCTTCAATTAAAGCATCAATTAAAGATATGTCTCGGTTAACTAAAGAACTCACAGTGGTCACTTCAAGTAAATCAATCAGCATGATTTCAGTAAACTAAGTGTTAAATAAAAGGGACTAGTTAACTACAGTATTTTTACTTTAGTTAAACTAAAAGACGATACTTTAGTTAAAGAGAGTTAACTAAGTGACAACAAATAAGATCTAGTTAACTAAGTGTTATTGCATGACGACACTTATGTTAAACTAAAAGATGACACGTGATTTGTGACACTTGCAGGTTGACACTTAAGTTAGCCACCTAACTAAGTGGGCAAGCTTTCAGTTAAGAGGCGAGTTCATCCTAAGTGATAGCTCAGTGAGATGAAGCACTGCATGAGAAGTGGGGTGCACCACTCCATGCTACATCCAATTTGAGGGCAAGTTTATCCTGAAGTTAGAAGTTAAAAATAGAAGAGAAGAATGTATAAATATGATATACATGATTGTTGAATCCAGTGTGAAGCGAATTCTCTTCTCCATTGAAAGCAAGGTGCTTCTCTTTGTGCAGGGTATTGTTCGTGGTAATTATTTTTGTGTTGGGAACACATCCGATTGATCTCTCTTCTCTATTGCTTTTGTATCTTCACCAAGAAGTTTGGTGATATCTTATCTTCCGAAAGCAATCTACTATGTTGTAAAAGAAATCATTCTCTACTATCCATTATATTATACTGAGAAGAATTGCTGGGGTTTTTGTTCTCATAATTTTGAGGATTTTCCCCAAGGTATATATTGTGTTATGGTTGTATGAATTTCATGGATTGAATTGTCTCATTGCTTCAAGTCTCTGCATCTAAAAGAATTAAATATCAAAGCTCAACCAAATTTCAACAAATAACGGTGTAGTGGATGACTCAGCATAGTCTCGTGTAGCTATGTCTACCCTTGAGGCACTTAAAAACTATTAATTGCAATGGATTTCCTTACTATAAGCTTTGGTTCATGTTGATCTATGTGAAACTAGGTTTAATCACTTTTGAATTAGATTGAGTTAAACTTTACCTTCCTTTGACAATTGTGTTTTAGGTATCAATTACTATTAAGAACCTCATTGTCCATCATTGCACATTAGACAAGGTGCATCCACATGTTTAATGTCCACCTATGTTTGAAAGAAGTTGGGATTCCAATAGCTAATTCCATTAGTAATAAATCTTCATATGTATGATGGTCTTCCTCCCCGATTATAAGGACTTCTCTAAAATGTTCCTATTGAACTTGATTGCAAGACTGTTATGATTAATAATGAAGTTGTAGATGCTCAACTTAACCTCAAGATTCTATTAGGGAATAGTTATGTGTACATAATGAAGGTGGACACTTTGAAAAAATTCCACCTCTTGATGTTTTCCCACCCAGGAAAGATCATGACACTAGATCAATTTACATACTATAATTCTAAACCACAACCCAATATTGGCAATGTTTTGCTAACTCTACAAGGTAACCAATCCATGCCTTCATTTTCTAGAGTAGGTCCCTATGTGTTCAAATATGCTACCTTGTTTGGTACATATATAGGACCATCATGAAATGTTCTACCCAAAGGAAGATCCTAGATGTGCAATATTACGCTCAAGGAATCATCTTCTTAGCTTATGACTAAACCTTATAATCCATCATTGGCAGGAAACCCATGGGTGGGATCACTAATAGTGAAAATTCCTTTTACATTTCCTCCTCATAGTATAGTTAGATGGTGATGTTGTTTTTCTCAAACTCTCCTTGGGTATCCATATTTGGTTCCACAATCCACCCAATCCACCAGTTTCTTTACCCCCATATCCTTCATCTAGTCTTAACTCTTATACATCTTGAAAGTGTTATGTCAATGTCATCTCCGTAGTCGTTAATGGATCCCATCTGACATACTTATAATGGAAAGGGTAAGATGTGTGTTGGAGGGAATAAGAAAGTTGTGGGAGCGAGTACTCTTAGGCTGGGTATGGCCACCCTAACCACCATACCTCTATGAGTTACTCTTCCATGTGCTCTTTGCATGTAATGAGTCATGCCACCAATGAGTGTCGATATATCCCAGAGTTGTAGAGTTTGATTTACCCCAAAGAAGAGAGTTCTCGTAAATTAATCCTTCTAGTAAAGATCACTCGTATAGATTCCCTCAAGCAGTACAAAAAATCCTTGTGTACTAACTATCAATGCATTTATGTTATACATATGGTCACTATTTTCACCATTGTCTTGAAATTCCTAAGTTTCAAAACACACTTACAGTGGCATGCAAAAATGATGCCATTTGTAAATCGTTCCCTCCTCTAACCCAATTGTTGAAGAAGCTATCGCACTTCAACATAAAAAATTATTTCAAGAAATTGAAAGCCTATTTTAGAAGAGGTGCCTTCCTCTAATATTGAGGTTGTGGAATTATATCCATTTATGGCACTGTCTCTTCAATGGGCTCTTTGTCTTATAACCATCCCTCATTTTTATTGGATATTTCTAATAGCATAACCTTAGTTGCTTTAACACTTCTTGCTTCATAATAATGGATTTTCCCTCCATGCCAACCATATCCTAGTCAGTTGGTGGTGCCTATGTGAGCCATATCTCACACTCTTATGCAGTTTATCTAGGTTTACCTAGGAGCTATTTCTCTCCTAAAGTTGATTACACGTATCTTAAGTCCATTATCTCAATTTTCCAATCCCTTCACACCATTGGTTTTGATTTCATGCTGTCACGTCCCCTCCCATCCAACCAGCTAGATGGAGAGGATCGTGACGGTTAAACCGGGCATCTAGCCCCCATATCCATTCATTAAACAAGCATTCAAATTCAGATGAATAAGGATATATACATACACAAATGCATAACAGATGTGAGATTAAACTGGGCGTCTAGCCCTATGAAACATTTAATCATAAGCATGAACATAATATAACAGAGATAGACGGAACTGTATGGTTTTAAGAAAATCACAGCGGAATATTAAGCATTTCACATCCATCATACATTTAAGATGTTCATCAAATAAGTAATTGCAATTTAACACAAGAGAATACTTATCTTATACAAAAGTAGTCCCACGCAACTGGCTATGCAACTGCAACGTTCCACCCAACCGTAGGCCAGTGTGCTCCTCAATCTCTCAGCACCACTGCCACCCCCGAGCTGGGCATGATCTCTACAAGGAACCAGGGAACAGTAGACTCACACATAGCCAAGCATACACCAAGATGAGCCAAGCCAATCTGCAATTGGGTTTATCAGGCTGCTAGGAGATGGAAAGGAAGAGTTGCTAAGCTAGTGAGCTCCAGCACAGAGCTAGGGATAACCTTGCAAGATCTATCTAGCTTGGCACCCACAATACCTACACACCCAGCACAAGGAAGTATTCTTTTCACTGCTGTACAGTCCCTCAAGCCATACCTCCCCTATCTAGTGCTCTCAGGGTATGCATAGAAGAGTAACCAAAGCCCTCTTGATCTTCTTGAGAGGTTGCCTCCCCCACTAGGTTTATCAAGCCACTTCTATCCACTACCACTCCAAACTTCAATTCACAGGTTCAAACCAAAAACGAGGATGCACATAACAGCAGAACCCCACTTGCTGGGCATGAGAAAAACGTTTTCCACTGTGGGATGCATGAGATGGGGTTTCAACTAACCCAAAAAAATGTGGGAACCCACAAAAACGAAATGGGAAGTTGGTGAACAACTCAGGAAGCCAAAACCGTTTTTAGTAAAACGTCCAGGGTCAATTCGGGGCAAAAACGACCTCCCTCCTAGTCCCCAATTCGTGGCCTTCCTCTCCCCACTGTTATACCAGGCAAAAACGACTCCCAGGCATGGAAAATGCAGGATTTTTGATGAAAAACGTATATGGAAAGACTCAGCTAACTCCCACTGCGTGAATGCATGAAGACTCTCCATTCCCCATGGCTTTGGGCACCATTTCGTGGGTGGTTTCTTGCCCCACAAGCAAAAACACGATTTTTCCAAGTTGATGGCTTGCCCATACTCTTTCATTCCCAAGGCATTAACTGCCTTAACCAATTTCTTGAAAAAAAATTAAATGATTGGGTACATGAGACAAAATGGGTAGTTGGTGGTTTATGGGTTTCCCCATTGACACATGGATTAATACCATTGGCTCAAGGGTTTGAATAGTTTCCCTCCCTTTTCCTTGTAGAGTCATGCCCCATCTCTTTTGTTGCATTGCATAGCCGGTTGTGGGTTTTTCATTAAAAATTCGTAATTACATGATGTCTTATATACATTGTGCCCATCTCGCACAAGAACCATAGGCATCTATTTTAATTGCCGATATATAAACACTAAATCAATGGTGGGGCCTTGGCCTTGAGCTCCTCACCATGATTAAATATCAGTATTTACATCATTTACAAAGGGGGTCAAAATGGGGACGTGACATACCCCTCCCCTTACATTAGCACTGTCCTCAGTGCTCATCAAAATTGAACAAAAATGGATATGCCATCCTCATGGCATCCTCCAGCTCCCATGTAGCCTCATCGGGACCGTAGTGCTTCCATTGCACCTTTACCTGTCCGATGGCTCGGTTCCGGAGCAATGTTACTTTCTTGTCTAGGATGCGCAATGGATCGGTTTGGAATTCTCCCTCGGGTTCCACCTGGATCACATCCCAATTAATCACATGGTTAGGGTCATGTACATATTTATTAAGAAAAGAGACATGAAAAACATTATGAGCTTTAGTGCTAGAAGGCAAGGCAAGTCTATATGCAACTGGCCCTATTCTTTCAAGCACTTCAAATGGCCCACAATATCTAGGTGATAGCTTGGCACAGCTCCCAAGCTTCAAGGAACTCTTCCTTGATCTTACTCTAAGATACACATGATCCCCAACATTGAATTCCCTATGCATTCGATGTTTATCTGCATAGCTTTTGTGTCTATCCTGGGCTGCTTTTAAATTTTGCCGGATCTTTGCAACCTCTTGTTCCATTTCCTTAAGCAATTCAGGCCCAAGTACAATTCGGTTCACTGGATTGTCCCAAGTCACTGGTGTCCTACACCTTCTGCCGTACAAAGCCTCATATGGACTCATTCCCAATGATTCTTGATGCCCATTATTATATGCAAACTCTACCAGGTGCAGATAATCCTCCCACTTGGATGGCTTGTCCATTACGTACATGCGGAGCATGTCTTCAAGCACCTGATTTACTCTTTCTGTTTACCCGTCTGTTTGAGGATGGTACGCGGTGCTAAAGTTCAACTGTGTACCCAACTCTACAAAGAGAGCTTTCCAAAAATTGGAAGTGAACTTGGTATCCCTGTCAGAAATTATTGCCTTAGGCAACCCATGTAATCTGAAAATTTCCTTCATGAAAATATCTGCAATGGCATCGGCTTTATGTGTGGACTTAACCGGTATAAAATGTGCTTCCTTTGTTAACTTGTCCACCACAACCATGATGGAATCATGTTGTCTCTTAGTCATTGGCAATCCTGTAATAAAATCCATGGAAATTATTTCCCATTTCCATTCTGGAATTGGCACTGGGTGCAATAAACCTGCTGGGTGTTGGTGTTCAACCTTCACCTGCTGACATTCCATGCACTTAGAGATGTATTCAGCGATGTCCTTCTTCATACCTGGCCAGAAATAATATTTTCTTGCTGTAGCAATTGTTTTCTGATATCCTGGGTGACCAGAGTATGGAGCTTTATGGATCTCATCCATAACCATTTTCCTTAAATCTGCCGCATTTGGAATATAGACTCTATCCTTATAAGTAAGAAGTCCTCCTTCTTCCAAGTGATAACCTTCATTCATCTTGCCAAGGTCTTGCTGCTGCAATTTGTCCTTTATCTGCTCATACACTTCATCCTCAACCATATGGTTAACAATCTGCTGCTTCAAATCTGGTTGGCAAGTACTAAGCGCTGCCACATACATTTCATGTACCTTCCTGCTGAGTGCATCAGCCACCTTGTTTTCTTTCCCTTTTATGTGTTTGATTTCAAAATCAAATTCACACAAAAATTCCAACCATCTGGCTTGCCTAGCATTTAACATTGGCTGATCAAACAAGTATTTCAGCCCACAATGGTCGGTCCTTAACTCAAATTTTCTTCCCATTAAGTAATGCCTCCACATCTTCAAGGCATGTACTATGGCTGCAAGTTCTATATCATGAGTAGCATAGTTCTTCTCATGATCCTTCAACTTTCTTGACTCATAGCATATCACGTGGTTGTCTTGCATAAGAACTCCTCCAAGTCCTTGATTGCATGCATCGGTACACACCACAAAGTCTTTTTCCGGATCTGCAATCTTCAAGATAGGTGCACTTGTAAGAAGATTCTTCAACCGTTGAAAACTTTCCTCACATCTTGGTGACCATTCAAACTTTATCCCCTTCTTTTGCAAAGAAGTGATCGGGTTAGCAACCCTGGAGAATCCTTCGATAAACCTCCTATAGTAACCAGCAAGGCCCATAAAAGATCTCACATCAGTCACATTCCTTGGAGTTGGCCAATTCATAATGGCTTCAATCTTCTCAGGGTCTACAGATATTCCTTCGTCGGAGATGATGTGACCCAAATAATGAATTCTATCTTTATAGAAGTCACATTTACTCAACTTTGCATACAGCTTATGCTCCCTTAGTAATTGCATTGTCATTCTCAAATGTTCTTCATGCTCTTCTTCATTCTTGGAATAGATGAGAATATCATCTAGGAATACAAGAACAAACTTGTCCAAATACTTGCTAAAAACATCATTCATGAGACACATGAATGTAGCTGGTGCATTTGTGAGACCGAATGGTACCACTACAAATTCATAGTGTCCATACCTCGTTCTAAAGGCTGTCTTATGAATATCTTCTTCTTTGATTCTTACCTGATGGTAACCAGACCTCAAGTCAATCTTTGAAAATACCTTTGCTCCTCTCATTTGATCAAAAAGGTCATCAATTCGAGGCAATGGGTATTTGTTCTTCACAGTGACTTTGTTCAACTGCCTGTAGTCGATACATAACTTGAGTGTTCCATCTTTCTTTTTCACAAATAGAACGGGCGCTCCCCACGGGGATACACTTGGCCTAATATATTTCTTTTCTAGCAACTCTTGCAATTGCATCTTCAATTCTAGCAATTCCGGTGTACTCATCCTGTAGGGTGTCTTAGACACTGGTGCCGCTCTTGGCACAAGTTCAATTGTAAAGTCAATGTCTCTCTTTGGAGGGAGTCCGGGAATCTCATCAGGAAAAACATCCCTGAATTCTTGCAATACATGATAGTCCTCCAATCTAAGAGTTTCACTCTCTGCTGCCTCTAAAACGTGAGCTGCATACAGTTGACATCCCTTCCTACAGAACTTCTTTAGTTGCATGGCTGAAACCTGTCTAACAGAAGTCACCTTTGGAATGCCTTTTACAACCCTCGGGTTTCCTTCCTCGTCCATGCATTCAAATGTCTTATTGTAGCAATCAAGTTTAACCCTGTGTGCTTCTAACCAATCCATTCCAATGAGAATATCATAGGAACCAAGTGGCAAAATATTCAGATCTGCATAAGTGAATAGCCCATCCATCTCTAATGGACATTTCTCTACTATTTCACTAACTTTTCTCTTGGTTCCAGTGGCTAGTTGAACTAACCATGATTTACTATGCTTTAATTTCTTGAAAGTGCAAACCTCAACAATTCTAGGAGTGACATAACTGTGAGTAGATCCAGGATCAATCAAAATAGAAACAGATTGCTTAGCAATCTTACCTTCAACTTCAACCACGGTTGATTGATGATCTGCCTGGCGGTCTTCTACTGCTGCATAGATTCTAGGGATTGCTCTCGCCACTTGTCCCACAGTTCCAGCTCCTTGGATGTTGTGAACTTGATTTGCATTCCCATTCCGATGTGGACAGTTCCTAAGCATGTGGTCTCCTCCACAACCCCAACATTGAAGTGGTTCTCTTGGTTCCTTTGGATCTCTTGGCTTGTCTCCCATCATCCTAGTTGGCTTAGTCACAACCTGTGATGGTTGCCTTTGTTGATTTCGGAATTGAGGAGGCTTGAACCCCTTCTTCCTTTGATCAAACTTCTCATTTTTCTTATCCTTCCATGCCTTATGGAACTCTGGTTTGCTTCTGTTTTGATCAAAGCAATATTTGGCCTTTCTTATGGCCTCCTCTAGAGTTCGAGGTTCATCAAACTCAATTCTATCTTTATATGACTGGGGTAGTCCACTTAGGAAACGCTGAATTTTTACCTTATC
This sequence comes from Larix kaempferi, assembly GCA_027924585.1. NCBI lineage: Eukaryota > Viridiplantae > Streptophyta > Pinopsida > Pinales > Pinaceae > Larix > Larix kaempferi. Next base: position 2,935,955 of record BSBM01000590.1, read on the forward strand.
ATCTCGAATATACTTAACATACCTCAGCAGCTCCAAGAACTTGTTTGCATATTCTTCCATGGTCAATTGTCCCAATCTCAGCTCATGGAACTCTTTGATCTTATCATCATAATACCTATCAGAGAGGTACTTCTGCTGGAAGTATTTCTTGAACTGTTTCCACACAATTTTCCTCTCATTGATCTTCTTCACCTGCCTGGTGTGTTCCCACCATATGGATGCTCTTCCATTCAAGTTGAAGATGGCTACCCTTGCCTTCATATTTCCCGAGTAATCTTGGACTTGGAAATATTTTCTCATCCCAAGAAGCCAAGCTTCAGCTTCTTGACCAGATTTTACCTCTCCGTCAAATGTAGGAGGTTTTGCCTTCTTAAATTCCCCATGTGAATTGTTCTTGTAGTGCTTCTTCCTCTTGCTCCTGTGAGATGAAGAACTTGAACCCTCAATGGATTCTTCAGAGTCAGATGATTCATTAGAAGACATTTCTGGAGTATAAGTCCTATCTGTGGAGACTCTTCTTGGGCTACTGGCCCTCTTACGTGAATTCCTTCTAGAGCTACTCCCACCCCTTTCTCGATTTGATATCTGATGCCCAGAGTTTATTTGCCTTTGGATGTCTGTCAAACTCTGTAGCATGGCTGCATTCAGCTGATTTTGTTCTTCCTGAGCTTTAATCATCCTTTCATTATCTTCCCTACAGCTTTGTAACTCCACCCTTAGGCTTCTCATGGTGGCTGCAACATCTGGAGGGGTCTCTTGATTTCTTCTCCCATTAGATTCAGTCTCAGCATTTTCAACCTGTATATTTTCCCCCATGGCGTCTGTCTCAGGTTCATAGGGATCCTGTGCGTCATTCATGATGTTCATCTTCTTGGCCCAACCAAGATCCAAAATTTTTCCACTGTATTAACTAGAGTGTTACCCTGCTGTAACTGTGGCTCTCTGAAATGTGTTCATCAACACAATTGTTAGCTGCATTACATTCTTAGAATTCACAATTACTTCATGCCTGTGGGAAAAATTCCATACTTGACAATTCGTCAAATCACAACAACGAAAATATGAGGGAAAAAAGAAAAAAGGGGGTCAAGGGGGCTTGCCCCCTTGTGGCTTCCGCCACAGCAGGGTGGGTCGAGGGCAGCGCCCTCGTTTTTTTTTTTTTTACGAATCACGCCTCATCGGGCGATTCGCTGAATCCTACCGCAACGGGCAGTTCGCGAAATCCGGCCGCGACGGCGATTCACAGACTACTCCCGCAACCGCGGGGAGGTTCACGGTATGCTCCCGCAATTGCGGGCCGGTTGGCCTTCCGCAATGGGCGGGGCGTTTGGCTGAAGGTTGCCGCAACTGCGGGGCGGTTTGGCGACGGCTTCCGAAATTGCGGAGCAGTTCGCCGAACGCTTCCGCAATGGCGGGGCGATTTGCCGAGCGGAGCCATTCGGCGAAGGCTTCCGCAGTTGCGGAGCCATTCGGCGAATGCTCCCGCAATTGCGGAGCCATTCGGCGAAGGCTTCCGCAGTACCGGAGCCGTTCGCGGAATGCTTCCGCCGGAATGCTTCCCCGATTTCGGGTGATTTTTCGGAATGATTCGGCGAAGTCTTCCGCAGTTGCGGAACGATTCGCCGAAGTCTTCCGCAACTTCGGAACGACTCGCCGAACTCTTCCGCGTTTCGGAACGATTCGCGGAATCCTTCCGAAATTTCGGAAGAGAATTCCTTCCGCAATTTCGGAAGAGAATTCTTTCCGAAAAATTCCGACACTTAGAAAATTTTTCACTTAAAAACATTTTTCTCCGCTGTTTCGGAGCCATTGGCTGAATTCTTCCGCAATTTCGGGAAGGTTCACGGAATCCTTCCGCAATTTCGGGAAGGTTCGCCGAACTCTTCCGCAATTGCGGGAAGGTTCGCGAAACCTTTCCGAAATTTCGGAACGACTTCCCGAAACGGCTTAAAACACAAATTTTTTTCAAAAACAGACTTAAACCAATTTTTTTTTTTTTTCAAACTCATAAGACAACAATTTTATTGTAATTGCTATCAAATTTGGCCCATAGAGGCCCAATGCTGCAACGCAGCTCTGATACCATTCTGTCACGTCCCCTCCCATCCAACCAGCTAGATGGAGAGGATCGTGACGGTTAAACCGGGCATCTAGCCCCCATATCCATTCATTAAACAAGCATTCAAATTCAGATGAATAAGGATATATACATACACAAATGCATAACAGATGTGAGATTAAACTGGGCGTCTAGCCCTATGAAACATTTAATCATAAGCATGAACATAATATAACAGAGATAGACGGAACTGTATGGTTTTAAGAAAATCACAGCGGAATATTAAGCATTTCACATCCATCATACATTTAAGATGTTCATCAAATAAGTAATTGCAATTTAACACAAGAGAATACTTATCTTATACAAAAGTAGTCCCACGCAACTGGCTATGCAACTGCAACGTTCCACCCAACCGTAGGCCAGTGTGCTCCTCAATCTCTCAGCACCACTGCCACCCCCGAGCTGGGCATGATCTCTACAAGGAACCAGGGAACAGTAGACTCACACATAGCCAAGCATACACCAAGATGAGCCAAGCCAATCTGCAATTGGGTTTATCAGGCTGCTAGGAGATGGAAAGGAAGAGTTGCTAAGCTAGTGAGCTCCAGCACAGAGCTAGGGATAACCTTGCAAGATCTATCTAGCTTGGCACCCACAATACCTACACACCCAGCACAAGGAAGTATTCTTTTCACTGCTGTACAGTCCCTCAAGCCATACCTCCCCTATCTAGTGCTCTCAGGGTATGCATAGAAGAGTAACCAAAGCCCTCTTGATCTTCTTGAGAGGTTGCCTCCCCCACTAGGTTTATCAAGCCACTTCTATCCACTACCACTCCAAACTTCAATTCACAGGTTCAAACCAAAAACGAGGATGCACATAACAGCAGAACCCCACTTGCTGGGCATGAGAAAAACGTTTTCCACTGTGGGATGCATGAAATGGGGTTTCAACTAACCCAAAAAAACGTGGGAACCCACAAAAACGAAATGGGAAGTTGGTGAACAACTCAGGAAGCCAAAACCGTTTTTAGTAAAACGTCCAGGGTCAATTCGGGGCAAAAACAACCTCCCTCCTAGTCCCCAATTCGTGGCCTTCCTCTCCCCACTGTTATACCAGGCAAAAACGACTCCCAGGCATGGAAAATGCAGGATTTTTGATGAAAAACGTATATGGAAAGACTCAGCTAACTCCCACTGCGTGAATGCATGAAGACTCTCCATTCCCCATGGCTTTGGGCACCATTTCGTGGGTGGTTTCTTGCCCCACAAGCAAAAACACGATTTTTCCAAGTTGATGGCTTGCCCATACTCTTTCATTCCCAAGGCATTAACTGCCTTAACCAATTTCTTGAAAAAAAATTAAATGATTGGGTACATGAGACAAAATGGGTAGTTGGTGGTTTATGGGTTTCCCCATTGACACATGGATTAATACCATTGGCTCAAGGGTTTGAATAGTTTCCCTCCCTTTTCCTTGTAGAGTCATGCCCCATCTCTTTTGTTGCATTGCATAGCCGGTTGTGGGTTTTTCATTAAAAATTCGTAATTACATGATGTCTTATATACATTGTGCCCATCTCGCACAAGAACCATAGGCATCTATTTTAATTGCCGATATATAAACACTAAATCAATGGTGGGGCCTTGGCCTTGAGCTCCTCACCGTGATTAAATATCAGTATTTACATCATTTACAAAGGGGGTCAAAATGGGGACGTGACACATGCACACTTTTATGTTGTGGTATCCATAACATGAGTGAATGTATTTACAGTTAGTCTATGGCTTACATTATCAATCACAAAGTTTAATTGTCACCTTTATATGTATTTATTATTTAGGGTAATAATGATTTATCCTAAATTATGACTAAGTGATTTGGATAAGATTGTCTATCCTAGTCACCATGCAAGCTGTTAGGATCGAGAACAAATCTCTCCATGAGGTGGCATCACCCATTCTACTATATATTTGTAATATTAGAGTGAATATAATTTTGATTGTGGCTTTATCCTTTTCCATCATAGTGTTGCTCGTGCTTGTTTTAACATGCTATCAGAGTCCTATAGTTCTTAGGGCATGAATATTGGAATGAATATAATTTTGATTGTGGCTTTATCCTTTTCCATCATAGCGTTGCTCGTGCTTGTTTTAACATGCTATCAAAGTCCTATAGTTCTTAGGGCATGAATCAATATATGGTAGTTTTCCATGAGAGGTTGATATTATATGAAAGCTTGCCATGGTACATGACCCACAACGATCTCGGAAAGTGCATCAGATCTACAGTGATCTGAACTCCACACTTAGCTAGTGATCCGATCTAGTGTAAATCCTCAATGAGCTCTCCGCAACGAGACTCCAACAATCTTGTTGATCTGCTACAATATCTGCATTATCAATTAGGGACTTATTCATGAATCCAATAGATTGAAATTTGTAAGGGTGATCAAATTTCCAATGGATTCTCAGATCTGATATATTTTTGAATTGACATTAAAATATACATCATCGACTTCTGAAGTGCCACTTTATAGGCTCTCATTCCAATAGTGACCAAGGTGACACACCTGCAATATGTTAAAGTCTTTATATTTTTTACCTTCCAAAACCATGTGCCTCCATATCTAGGATTTGTTGCCTCCCATGAAGTTACAATTTGAAATGATTTACTTATGACTTTAATGGACATTGATCTCAATTTATCCTAGTAGGAGATCACATTTCACATGGCGATGTAGTGTTGGCTCCATCTAACATACATGTTACAGAGAAAAGAAGTGATCTACAATGATAAAGAAGTCGTAGATCCACTCAAGCTACGGCTTCAACATTGTTTAGAGCCTCCACGGAGAATCTGGTGCAAGATTGTTTGCAAGACAAAAATATTTCACTTTGATTGCATGACATAAATCTTTCTATGTGATTGCATGGCAAAATCTCCCTCGGATCTAGTGCGTTTCGGTGCAAGACTTTGCAATTTGACATTCAATACGTTACCTGCAATCATGCAAAAGAAAACGAAGAAAATTGTGAGATGCTTATTTCAAGGTTGATTTAATAATTGCATACTTTTTTATGATTATAAGTAGCATATAGAGGCATACTTAAAGTATTATTCAATGAATGGTAAAAAATGAATACTTTTAAATTTATTTATTTTTTAATCAATGCCTTTTGTCACTATTATGTAAGCGAGAAGAATTAGCCTCTAAATCAAGGGGATACACTTCTAATATTATAAAAAAAAAATTAAAGTTTGACACCTCTTATTGTAAAGTTTCGAAGAAGGTTTTTATTTCGGAGAAAGTGCATTTGAACTTAGAAAGTTCACATCAAGGGGGGGTTTCTTTGTAATTGAAGATATGAACAATTTTGTTCACTTCAAAGGGGGCAAATTTCGTAAAATTTAGTTAAAAATGGACCTCGTGTAAAGGGTGATTTTGTAATCTCGAAGATAATAGGTTGAGCTTAATATTGTGATCATGATATAAAGAGATTGAGAATAGTCAAGTGCAAAACTCTTTCAACTACTATTTTCACGAGACTTTTTAGAGGATCAAGGCCGAGTCTCTTAAAAGTGCTATTTTCTGCGTGTAGAATGTGCAATATTTTTGGGTGCCTTAAGCCTCTCTTTTATAGTGTGATACTCTTATAATTACTTACAAAAATTTTCTTTTCAAGACAATGTAATCAAATTAATCAAATGAATAATTATCATTCAAGTTGATGAAGCAATGAACACATCAAGCACCTAATATTCAAGGACTAAGGACTCAGAACATCATTAAAGTAGTAAAATTTGAAGATCACTTCAACTTCAAAATCAACTACAAGTAGGGGAGGGATGCCAGTTATTGGACACCCCACCTGGCTCCCCCCCACGCCACACGGCCACCTCAGCAGGTGGCGTTTGCGGGCCGACGAGGCAGCGCCACCTGTCTAGTAGGTGGGCGCCTTTACGCCGCACTTGCAGCGGGCTTTTTCACGGTCCCATGGACCTTTTCCCGGGACAAGGTTTTGCCTTCGTGTCTTTCTGTTCGGGCCCGGAGTGTGGGCGTTGTGTTGCCCCGGTTATTGACCACCCTGCCCTCCGCTGCGGTGATGCCCTTCTCTGGTCTCTGTTCATCTAGCGCTCGTCTATGTTCAGCTCGCGCTCGTCTCTGGTGATATCTTGCACACGTTTGTTGGTGGTTGCTCCTGCTTGTTGCTTCAGACATGGTGGTCGTTCGCTCACTGGTGCGCTTCGTGATATTCAGAGGTGGTGGCGACATGGACTATCCCCGTTTCAGTGGTGGAGATGCCGGGTTCCTCCTCTCGTGGTTTCGGTGGTGGTGATGGTGGTTTTCTGTCCCTGGTCCAGTAGCTGCGGTGACTTTGTTCGATGGTTTCGTTCCTGGTCCAGTCGCCGTGGTGGCTTCGCTCCTGGTCCAGTAGCTACGGTGACTTTGTTACGTTGTTGCGTTCGGTTTCTTGCATTCGATTTCTTCGTTCAGTCGCTGCGGTGGCTACACGACGCTAGCTTTGTTCGGTGCCTCACTGGTAGGTTTCCTACCAGCGATCCCTGCAAACGTGTTTTTCAACACTCTCAACCTGCTGAGGATTCTGTGGACCTTTTGTGCTGCATTTCAAGGTTTAATGTTGCGTTTTGGATTTTGGTTTAAACGCTGCAGTTGAATTTTGGTTAATTTTGGTGTTGCATTATGTTGGTTTAATTGTTGAACTGATTGAGGCTGTCAATAATTGGTATGCCAAGCAGTGGTGAATTGTTGAACTGGGTTTTTGTTTGAATGGTTCGGTGGGTTTTCGTTTGAATAATTAATGGAATTATGCTCCTGTTAATGTTGAATATTGAATGTTTATGTATTTGCAGTAGGGTTTATGAATGTTGTAGGGTTTATTGATATGGAAAATTTCTATGAAGGATATGTGAACGGGTCATGCAGAATTGTTGTTTATTGTTTATTGTTATGGACTTGTTATGCGAACTGGTCATGCAGAATAATTGACCCTAGTTTGGGTTGAATAATTGAAGGTTCTATGGTCTATGTTGTAGTAGGGTTTATGAATCTAGTTTGTTGTTGGTTTAGGTTGCAATCCCTGCAGTAGGGTTAGGGTTTATGAATTTAGTTTTTTGTTTGTTTATGTTGCAATCCCTGCAATAGGGTTAGGGTTTATGAATTTAGTTTGTTGAGAACAGTGATTTTTACTATTGCTTTAATTTACAAGTAGGGGAGGGATGTCTATTCTTGAAACTGCATGGGAGTGATGTTAATATTTAAAAGTTAAAACTGCATCATGTAGGGGAGGGATGCCAGTTGACAGCAGTGACTTTTGCCATTGTCTCATCTTATTGGGAGAATACCCATAATTCAGTTTTTTATATCAATGAGTGTGCTAAAGCAATGGAGATATGAGTCAGGGAATGAGATTGGCTTTTACTTTAATTACGACTATAGGAAACACAATTGGCTATTGCTTTAATTTACAAGTATATGATGTAGTTTTTACTTCTAACTATTAACATCAAGTGCACTTTACTTGCATTATGGGCCAATTTATGCTGTGAAATTATTTTGAAGGCCATTTACTTTCTTCTGCACTCATTTCATATGCAAAATCTATTGTGATGGGTGTTGTCAGTCCAACTCAGATTGTTGCTTATCTATGTGAGAACTCATAATATGTTTCTTGGGTAAAATAGACTAGCCCTAATTCTTATAATTATGGAGATAATGCATAATTGATATGCAAAACTGTTATGCAAAATTGTTGATGAAGGATATGCAAAATAGAAGAAGTTAAATTTTTAGTTTTTCCTGTTGATTTGGTTGTAGGTATTTTGTTCAATTAGTTGTTGGGTAGACCATAGCATGCATTTATATACAAGTGGTTTTATTAAACAGTGACTTTGGCTTGATTATTGTTGTTTGTTGCTCTAGCCTTCAAAAGGATATCGAATTTGTTTTTGGTTCCTTATAAAGTATCATGTCTTCTTTGTATCTAACAGAACATTATTACATAGAAGGGTTGCAGACTATAATTTGATATTTGATATTTATTTTGGTTGAAGGGCTGCAGACTATAATTCATAGGCAAACTGAACTGCACCTACATTTTTTTTCTACATACACTAGACCTGATTTAGGCCTTTTATGTTGATTAGTATGATACTGTATTTAGGTCATACTCATTGCTCTTAGGTGTAATAAGTCATGCATGAGAGCCCTCCATGGAACATTCCTTAGAGAAGCATTATTAGTCTTAGGAGAGAAATATGGGCATGTTTTTTTGAGTTAGCATCGCATGGATGGGTATCACAACCCAACTAATGGTTCGAACCCATTCCTAACTGTTACTTTAAGGCTTACAGTCAATGTTTAAGGATCTAGACCATGCCACATACATCATATAAGGAAGGAAACACAGAGGTGTCAAGAGTTGTACATTAAAAAAAACACACTTAAAATTCATTAAGGATCCAGACCTAACCCTACTACAGGGATTGCAACATAAACCAACAACAAACTAAATTCATAAACCCTGAAAAATGTTAATGAAATGTTTAATCAGGGAACATCACAGCGTGCTCTGGAAATGATGAAATTGTATATTAAACCTTATGACAAACCCCTAATTACAATGTCGCAAACATTAGGGAACGCTATGACCTGGGATTGTATCCAAAATGGTCTAGGATTGTATCCAAAATGGCCATGTTACAGACATTAGAGCCAGTGATTACAAAAAATCCACATTGAAATGTGGTCACAACAAAAATTTTGGCACCCCCATATGACACCCCTATGCAGGATGTCCTCCAATATGTTCACTGCCCAATATTGTTGAGTTTCCTGCTTGAGCCAAGTTGGTTGGCCTACCTAACAATGGATGATTAGGTTGTGGTTGATTGCCTCCATATGATATCCAATTTGCTTCTTGAATCCATGGAGGAATTGAGTAGCCACAGTGCACACTTGTGCTACTAACCCCTGCAGTAGGTTGAGCCCCCCGATAATCATACATACGATTAACACCTACAATGGTAGGAGGGAATAAAGTGGGCATGCACACTTGTTGATAGCGGGGGACTTGGATGTTTAGGAGGTCTTGGAAACATGGAGTATTATCTGCAATATGTTCCAATGTGTTTGGCATCAGCCTATTCCTCTCCACTATGTTTGCATCACTAGCAACCCTTTCTACCAGCCCTTGTTCTTTTTGAAGCAATTGTTGAGCCTTCCTCAATTACTTTTCCTGCCTTGCCATCTGCTTTTGATGAGCCTTTTCTTGTCTTTCTTTCTCTCTTTCAAGCCTTTCCTGTGCTTGAAGTTCTGTTGCAGCAATCCTTGCAGCCTTCTTTTCTTTAGCTAAGTCCTTCTTTCTCTGTTTTAAATCCCGGATTTCAAGTTTCCTATGCTCAGACTCAACTAATAGTTTTATATAGTCTTCTGAGGTGAGTAACTGTGAGCTTCGGCATAGACGAAGATTGTATGTTGTTGCTTGCCTTCTTTTTGTTGACACTCTCTCTACTGGTAGCTTTAGGAACCGACCAAGCAACTGGCCATTTGTTGATAGTTGTTGCTCCTTGCTTGACACTTGCCTTTCAATATTTGGGTCAATGTTCTCCTGCTCTATCTGAACCATATTGTCCTCTTCAGCTGGAACCTCATTGTGGACAGTATCTTCTTCCAAATTTCCATTGTACACAAAATAATGAACAATTTCATCGTCCAATTCTCTTGGCTGTGAAGGCATGTTCATGCTTTCTTCATTGGTCCTTGAGACATTATTTTTGTTCAAATTCACCATGGCTTTTACCAGCCATGATGGTGAGGTAACCTGGCTTGGCAAAGTCAATTCTACATTGTTGCTTCCTTGAGCATAATCAACGTTTTCATTGACAGTTGCAAGATCACATGTAGAAGTTGCAGCTATTTCAGTTGGTACAAAATCCTCCATGTTACTGTCAAATTTCTCATTGTTATATTGTGTTTCACTTACATGTTCATCATCATCACCACAGTAGGGTCCTCCTTGAGAGAGGGATATGATATTATTAGCAGCAACAACGTCTTCCTCTACTTCCACATCTTCTTGTCCATCAGCATGTGCTTGGACATCCCCTTCTTCCTGACCATCCAGTTGAAATGCATGGCTACAACTAGTATCATGCATGAGAGCCTTAGAATTCAGTGGCCATATTCCAGTCCTCTTAAACCCAGCCTTGATATTTGATGGTGTGAGAGCCCTTTTAAAGGCTTTACTTGCAAGCTCGGCTAGCTCAAACCTTTTTACCTCCACCCCTGGATTCTTTGCCATCCACGAAGCTCGCTCACCCCTGAAATAGTTCTTGAAAGGCCCGAACACACTGACATCTAGGGGTTGCAATCTGTGAGTGGTATGAGCAGGCAGTGTCAACAGGTCGATACCCAAATTGTTAGCCTCCTCAATTGTTTGCAAAGCAATGTGGCTTCCATGTCCATATAAAACCAACAGGTGTATGTTTACAGGTGAGAAACCACCTGGTATAGATGTAGCAAAGTGAGTAAGCCAATTCAAAAAGATTTCTTTAGTCATCCAAGCATGGGGATGTGCAGCCTGCATGCACCTGGTTCACAATTATGTATATAGTTTTTGAGTTGAGTTTTACCTTTAAATAGATAAAATCTAGGGATTGAAGCACCAATTGCATTGACACAACATAGAATAGTGATCCACACCCTGCTCCTAGGAAAAATATTAGGCACATTACGACTCCCTCTCTTGGCAATTACACGCATGCCACGGTTCCTTCCTGCCTATAAACCTGTTTCATCACAGTTCCATATATGGTCTGGAGCATAGCCATGTTTCTCGTATGCACTATAAAGGGTGGCATAGAACTTAGTCAGAATTGCAGGGCATAGATTTAGAGCTCTGTCTCTATCCAGGCCCTCGGCTGTACGCAACACAAGGTCTGGATGCCTTTTTTTAAACCCAAACCACCATGACTTACCAGGAAACCCATCTTTGAAGGGGTTTGGCCTCCCTTGACAGATTTGAGCTACTGTGGATTTTAGTTGTATCAGCTCTAGCCCATGTCCCATTTGAGCCATATCCTTACACCACTGAACCACCTCGGCCTCCTCCTCTTCACTCATAACTGTAACAGGCCCTCTGCACTTTGTATGTGTGAGCCCATTTATCCAGTAATGTACTGATGAGGTAGAAAATCCATGTTTTTTAGCAGCAGCACGAATGGAATATCCATTGAACTCTATATCATCAATGGCAGCTAACATGTCTTCTTTTGTCCAGCCTCTTATTGCACTGATTTTGGTGGTTGAACTTGTTCCTTGAACTGTGGTTGATGGTGGCTATGTGGTTGATGCTGGGACAACAGTCTCCTCTACCACCACATTGTCATTCTCAACAACATTGATGGGTGCATTGTTGGCATTTGAATGATCGACCCTCTCCTCGTTCGATGAGGTGCAGCATAGTTGGGCACCCCTGCTCAGTCGACGACTTGTTCTCCTTGCAGTGATGACTTTTTCCATGCCTGCAACAACTTGCACATTTGCAAGGGAAGTTGATTATGTAGAAGGAAACTGGAAGCTGATTATAACATAAATGGAAATAAAATTACAAGGGAAGCTGATTATATAGAAGGAAACCGGAAGCTGAGTATAATAGAAATATAAAAAACATCAATGCAAATAACATAAACATTGAAGATGATTATGCAGCTACCTGATTATACTGTGCACACACTCTCTGATGGTATGTCTCCACTGTGCACACACTCTGTAGTTCGAATTTCTGAAATGCAACTTCAGTAAGGGTTGTGGTTCTTTTATAGTTGTTTGTTGTTGAATTGGATAGCTAAGGAGGGTGCACACGGATTGTAATCTCTCAAAATTGAATGTGTGTTGTGGATTGATTTAAATGTGATCCAATGGCTGGGAGCTTGTCATGGTGGATCCTTGTGCCTCCATCTGTTTCATGATCCTTGTGCTTTCATCTGTTTAATGGGTGCATTTAATGGGTAGGTTTCATTTATTGAATACAGTGGGTTGGAATGTTGAACAACCATGCAGTTATGGCTGACACTCTCCTGCTTGTCGCTTGAACAGGTTTCAATGAATGCTGGGATATTTATGCTCCAATAGATATTCGTGGGTCATCCTTTGATATGTACCTTGCAATAGGTGGAAAATATGTTGATGTATATGTAACTTCGGAATGTATTTCATATATGTATATTGTATTCCTATAGAGATATTGTTATTCCTCTATACGGAAGTGTTTGTATTCCGATAGAGATGTTATTATTACTCTATACGGAAGTGTCGTAACTTATACTTGATGGGTTATTAGACCACCTTGATGGGGTCAACCCTGTATGAATAATGTGGGTAAAAGGGTTATTAGACCACCCTATTGGGGGTCGGCCCAGTCAGCATTATGTTATGTGGTTAAGTTAAGGCCGACCTAGTAAAGGTTATTAGGCAAGTCAAGTCAAGTATAAATAGAGTGTGGGAGGCACTCTATTTGAGCATTCACTTTCTCACTCATACTCTCATTGGAGAGTGGCACACATGTGGAGGAGGAGAAGCTGCTACTAGGAGGACTATCTCTTGTACTTGGGTTGTATCATTGCTCTATCTATCTCTGAGGAAGTTGCGGGGTTTTTCACCTTCTTGGTTTTCCCCGATGAAACTCGGTGTCTCTTGTGTGCTTGCATTATTGTGTCCATGATTGATATGTTGTAGATATGTTGTAGATATGCTGTACATGTTATTCTATCAGTTAAGATCCTAGATCAGATTGAAATTTATGAAAAACTAACATGGTATCAGAGCTAGCCCGAAAGAAGGCATGATATGGCATTTATGACACTTGTTGCACTTGCGAAGCTAGGGCTTGATATAGTAAAACCAATCATCGTAGCACTTTCTCTATAAATATATTTTGGCGAGGTTTCAAGATCTGAAAATCGTAAAAGTTGAAGATAAGATCCCCATGTACCTTGTGTCCAAAGGAAAACCTCTAATTTGTTGTACTTTGTGATTTATGATCTGTACAATATAGGGTTTCTGCCTCTTCCAGATCTGAGTCATAAACAGGTGACCTAGGAAAAAGGGTCATAACTTGGGCTACGAAGCTCCAAATGAAATTTTGTAAAATGTGACAGGTAGGGAACAGACTGTACTTTCTCAGGTAAGTTTTTCAGAGGCTGAAACGGAACCAGTGACACGTGGAACGTCGTACAAGTTCGCTCTCATGTTTTATCCCATAAACAGGTCACGTTGCGACTCTTGGCATAACTCTCTTTCAGAGAATCCATTTGAGGTTAGACCTATCGGGTTGGAAATATAATAGGTTAGGATACCACAAGAAGAATTTTCAGAACCTGTAGATCTGAAATTTCGGAGTTACACCAGAAACAATCAAGTGCATATTCCTGTCAAAACATAATTGGATTTTGAGCACCTTCATTCATGGCTCCGGGAATTTAGGGTTTCAGAGAATGTTGGAATTTTTGTATTGGATACCACGGTTGAATGCCCTTCATCAAAATCTAAATTTAGAGACCAAGATCAAATTTTTTGGTTGGGAAGAAGGTCGGGCTTGATCAAACCCTACTTCGGGACTTTGATCGAAAAAGTGGAAAATTAAGGCTTCTGCAAAAATGGGAATTTATGAAATCTGTGACCATAGCTGGAAGCTCCTTGGAAAAATTGAAGTTTAGAGCTTTGGATCAAACTATTTGGTTGGGTGAAGCTCCGGGAAACCCAAACCCTAATTTAGGGTCCTCCCTAGTGAATCCGGAAGATTGAAAAGCAAATTTTAGGGGTGAAACTTTGCGGTTTTAAAATTCTGAGTATACTAGGTTGATCAGCTCATCAAGGTGCATCTTTCTATCCTTTCAGAAGTTTGAAATTCAAAGTTTGAATTTTTAGGGTTTTCCTTACAAACCCTAATCCAGCTCCAGATCCAGTTTCTGCAATTCAAGTGGATTGGGTTAATCCTATAAGAGAATGGATTGGTCACCTGCATAAGTGAAGAAGTTCATGTTTCAGAGGGAGGTGAGGCTAAGGCCTTACACAAGAAGATTACAAGCAATCTCGACAGGTATGACTTATCCAGGTATGTTTTGAGAACTGTTCATGATTAAGTTTATGGTTTGTCTTCATTAAGTTTAGTACAATCTTGATTAACTTTAGACTTGTCATATCACCTTAATAAAATTATGAATGCAGATATTCATTGATTAGGGTTTTGACACTTATGATTGTACTAATGCATTGTGGTGTTGTATGAGGTTGATGTTGTCCGCTAACATGAAAGGTACATCAAGAAAGACAAATCATGTTCTAGTTCAAGAACATATGACCATGTTGACATGAAGACAAAGATTCATCCATTGTCATAGAAGATCTACTTACAAGGTATGTATAACTTGGTTCTATAATGATTAACCTATGAGATATGCAGGTTACTAGCACAAGTCATTGAAGAGAACAAGAATACATTGCTAGACATAACTAGCAAATATGATAACCAGGTATGTTTTTCCTATATCAAGTTAGGATCCTACCTTGTGTTAGGATCTTATACTGTTTCATGATTGATAATGATTATTCATTGAAGTTAGTAATCATGGGTTTATGCATATTATGTCTCTTATCTTGATTGATGATATGACTAACCAGAAGAGTCCTATGGTCAAATAAGAATATGCATGAGTAAAAGGAAGTACTCCCTGAAACCTTGAATACTAATGCTTGTGATAAATTATCTGTGTGTGAAATGATCTTGACCATACATGTTTAAGATTACTTAGAATCATAATGTTTTATAGTTTTGAGATTATACTAATGAATGTATGATTGTGTATGACATCTCAAGGATAACATAATGACGATACTAGTAAGAGGATGGATATAAGTTCAAGGACAGTTAATCCAGGAAGCAAATATCTAGAGGGAACACACTCCAGTAGTTCCTGCAAAGAAGCAAATATTGAGAGGGAGTCCACCCTACAACCAAATAAAGATAAGTATTTGAATTGTCATTTCTTGCATACTTGTTTGTTTAAATAATATTGTTCAATGATGTATATGCTTATGTTCCTAGACTTATGGTGTGTATTATGCATATTAGAATAATTGCATTAATGAACAGTATACTACTAATATGCATGTGATGGGTAAGTGGCCTATGGCACTGTACAACATTCCATTGCTACTTATCTAGAATGAAACCTCTTTGCTGACATGTTGGGAGTTGTGCAAACTCTTAACAATGTTCTGGTAAAGATTGGAAGGCATCTAGAAAGTTACGGGATATGGATAAATGTTGTATTGAAGCATTGGCTAAATTAATTGCATGACTGTATGACATATTTCTTTATGTGTAAGAATTTGTTCTGAAAACTATGAGATGTTTCTAATCATGCAATTTAACTTGTCTTGTAGGAAAGATCGTATACCATCACCTACAAAAGAAGGACTACAACATTTGTTCCAGTAACAAAGCTATCTATTGAAGATATTGAAGTTCCCAGGATTTGGGAAGAATGCCATGATCGAGGAGTACCAGTCGATCATGAAGAATGATGTTTAGGATGCAGTCCCAAGACCTGAAGGAAAGTCGGTTGTGAATTCCAAATGGATCTACAAGATCAAGCATGTTGCAGATGGCAACATAGAAAAGTACAAAGCGAGATTTGTAGCTCGTGGCTTCTCTCAGAAAGAGGGAATAGACTATGAAGAGACTTTTGCTCCTGTAGCCAAGTACACTTCCATCAGATCAGTACTTTCCCTAGCTGCAGTGATGAAATGGAAGATACACCAGATGGATGTCAAGACAGCTTTCTTGAATGGTGTAGTCGAGGAGGAAGTGTATGTGGAACAACCACTTGGTTTTGAGACACATGACAGAGAGTCATATGTGTGCGGGTTGAAGAAAGCCTTGTATGGATTGAAGCAAGCTCCTAGAACTTGGTATGGTAGGATAGATAGATTTCTATCCAGTTTGGGCTTTACCAAGAGTAAAGCGGATTCCAACCTTTACTATAAGGTTGAGGAAGGCAATCCAGTGATACTACTTTTGTATGTGGATGACCTGTTTGTAACAGGTGAGGATGGGTTGATTGTTGATACCAAGAGGAAGCTTGCTGCCGAGTTCGAGATGAAGGACTTGGGGATGATGCACTATTTTCTAGTTATGGAGGTGTGGCAGAGTGCAAA
This sequence comes from Larix kaempferi, assembly GCA_027924585.1. Lineage (NCBI taxonomy): Eukaryota > Viridiplantae > Streptophyta > Pinopsida > Pinales > Pinaceae > Larix > Larix kaempferi. The sequence continues at coordinate 2,952,259 of BSBM01000590.1, forward strand.
TGGAATCTTCCTTGGACAAGGGAAGTATGCAGTAGAGATCCTGAAGCAGTTCAGGATGATGGACTACAAGGCCATGGCCACACCTATGGCATCGAACCTGAAGATTCTGTGTGATGCTTCATCTGATCCGGTTGATGTCACTGTGTATCGTCAGATGATTGGGTCCTTAATGTACCTGGCGAACACGAGACCAGATATTTGCTTTGCGGTGAACACATTGAGCCAATTCCTGACGAATCCCAGAGGTGTTCACCTGGTTCCTGTAAAGCATATTTTGAGGTACCTGAATGGTACAATTGATTATGGGCTCAAGTATGATGCGAATCAAAAGTTTAACATGTAGGGTTATGTTGATTCAGACTAGACAGGTAGTGCTGCAGATAGGAAGAGCACATCTAGGCGCTGCTTCAGTATGGGATCAAGTGTGATCTCTTGGTTTAGTTTTGCGTAACACTGAGTACAGCCGAAGTAGAGTATGTTCCAGCTTGTTCGGCTAGCTGTGAAGCAGTATGGCTGAGGAAGCTACTGTCTGAGTTATTTGATCTCCCACTGGAGGCTACTGGTATCTTTTGTGACAACCAGAGTTGTGTGAAGTTGTCTGAGAACCTGGTGTTCCACGACAGGTCACAGCACATAGAGATCAAATATCACTATATCAAGGATATGGTGCAGAGGGGAGCAGTGAAGCTCCTGTATGTTGCGACGGATGAGTAGGTTGCAGATGTGCTGACGAAACCACTAGACAGAGTGAAGTTTGAGTACTTCAGGGAGAGGCTTAGTGTTCTTCAGATTGACGACACTTTGAGGAAGAAGTGATGGACACATTTGCTGGAATCCATTCCAAGCATGGTGAGAGGAGGATCCTTCCCTTGGCTGTGGACGTAAGCGCTGGATGATTAGCATCAGGACGATGCTCCAGTTACTGCTCTGTATATGCATCATGTTGAATGCTTGTTATGATCAGTTGGATCATATATATGTATATGCATCATGTTGGATGCTTGTTATGATCAGTTGGATCATGTATCTGTATATGCATCACGTTGGATGCTTGTTATGATCAGTTGGATCATGTATCTGTATATGCATCATGTTGGATGCTTGTTATGATCAGTTGGATCATGTATCTGTATATGCATCATGTTGGATGCTTGTTATGATCAGTTGGATCATGTATATGTATATGCATCATGTTGGATGCTTGGACCATGTATCTGTATATGTATCAGGTGGATACATTGTATGATCAGGTACATCATGTATGTTGATATATATCAGGTGGATCATGTATCTGTATATGTATCAGGTGGATACATTTTATGATCAGGTGGATCATGTATGATGATATGTATCAGGTAGATACTTGGTATGCATCAGGTGGATGCATTGTATGATCAGGATGATCATGGTTGACGAACTTCAGGATGTTGCTCCAGATGACATGCATCAGGACGATGCAGTGATGATGATCAGGATGATCATGTACATCAGGACGATGTATGGTGAGTATTAGGTTGATACTCTGTGGTCGTGGACAGGTTTTGTATGGGTAGCATGTAATAAGTCCTGGAGATCTGGACATGATGAAAAAGGCCTCAGATGCTCTTTAGAGATCTTGCTTGGCAAGACACTCTTTTAAGGTTTTGCTAGACCACACGCAATAAGTCCTGGAGATCTAGACGGGATGAAAAAGGCCTCAGATGCTCTTTAGAGATCTTGCTTGGCAAGACACTCTTTTAAGGTTTTGTGGGGACCACATGTAATAAGTCCTGGAGATCTGGACATGATGAAAAAGGCCTCAGATTCTCTTTAGAGATCTTGCTTGGCAAGACACTCTTTTAAGGTTTTGTGGTAGGGGTCACATGTAATAAGTCCTGTAGATCCGGACAGGTTGTGCTAGTCACATAAAAGGCCTCGGATGCTCTTTAGAGATCTTGCTAGGCAAGACACTCTTTTAAGGTTTTGTGACAGGCACATGTAAAAGATCCTGGGAGATCCGATAGGTTGAGCCGTGTGCTCGTAAAAGGCCTAGGATGCTCTTTCGAGGTTTTGTTGACTCACGTAATAAGTCCTGAGGATTCCACAGTATGGATAGTGATGATGAAGACCTGCAGGTGGTGGGCCTACATCCAATATGAAAAAGGAATGGCTCTGTAGAACTTCCTATGACGAGTAGTTCAGAGATTGATTGAGATAGCAGCAGCAGTGACGATGACGATGATTCGATGTCGATGATCCAGTGACGATGATCCAGAGAAGAAAACTTGTGCTAGAAGACCTGTATCGAGAAATACCTTCCTATTTAAGAGGTAGTGTTGATGTATATGTAACTTCGGAATGTATTTCATATATGTATATTGTATTCCTATAGAGATGTTATTATTCCTCTATACGGAAGTGTTTGTATTCCGATAGAGATGTTATTATTCCTCTATACGGAAGTGTCGTAACTTATACTTGATGGGTTATTAGACCACCTTGATGGGGTCGGCCCTATATGAGTCATGTGGGTAAAAGGGTTATTAGACCACCCTATTGGGGGTTCGCCCCGTCAGCATTATGTTATGTGGTTAAGTTAAGGCCGACCTAGTAAAGGTTATTAGGCAAGTCAAGTCAAGTATAAATAGAGTGCGGGAGGCACTCTATTTGAGCATTCACTTTCTCACTCATACTCTCATTGGAGAGTGGCACACTTGTGGAGGAGGAGAAGCTGCCGCTAGGATGACTATCTCTTGTACTTGGGTTGTATCATTGCTCTATCTATCTCTGAGGAAGTTGTGGGGTTTTTCACCTTCTTGGTTTTCCCTAGTGAAACTCTATGTCTCTTGTGTGCTTGCATTATTGTGTCCATGATTGATATGCTGTAGATATGTTGTAGATATGTTGTACATGTTATTCTCTCAGTTAAGATCCTAGATCAGATTGAAATTTCTGAAAAACTAACAAAATACAAGCTGGGTTATTTAGTTGTTCATGTACTTTTGGATCCCTGAGCAGATCTGTATGTACTTGGGACAAGATGTTTTGTACTCTTTTGCACATAAGGACTATTTATGGACACATGTTGCCCCAGTCAGTTAATGGGCAATTTTTGGACATAATTTAAATATTTATTGCACTTAATATGGAATATTTGTGTTTAATTTCTGGGTGTTTTTATGTCAATATGTGGGGACTATGTGGGACTAGTACTATGACAACTACTGGTCCCTATTCAAGAATAGACATCCCTCCCCTAATGTACTTGCAATATTTCTTTTTGTAAATGTAGAAATCAAGTTGAGTTGAATTTGTAATCTTCAAGTGCATTCTCGGTTGAACCCAACACCCAAAAATTGATTGAGTCATTGTATTTTTTAGTCCATACCAAAATAGTTGAATCAAAATATAACAAGATTGAGTCATTCAAACTCATCTCATTGTAAATATCTCAAGTTGGAGTGTATGATCGGTAGTGTCTGACAACCTAAAATTGATATAAAATCAGACGAGCATGACATAAATGCAAGCGAGTGTGAAGTGCAAGTGAGCGAGTTGCAAGAAAGGTTATTCAAATGGAGTGAAGTCTTTAATTATTAGAGTTGCTAAACAGTCTAATAATTACCGCTAAAGACAACACAAGCATACTCAACAAAACAACTCTTCAAATAGTGCTAACTTATTTGCAAGTGATGCAAGCTAATGTTAGATTTCTTCAAGAACAATCCCAACTAATGAATGATGAAATTAGGGATCTCAAAAATTAGGAATCAGTGAAGCATTCTAAACCAGTCCTTGTTCAAAGCAACCCCCTATTTGAGGATGAAGATAATGATGATGGTGGCGGTGTGTTAGAAAAACAGGATCGCAGAGCAATAACAATAAACAAGATGCAAATATAAATCACATAAACACAATACAAGAGAGACACCAATATAGCATGGTTCACCCAATATGGGCTATGTCCATGGAGAAATTGCCAATCCTTTTATTATTATACCATCCATAAAATGAAGGGATACAACCTGCAACACATCCGTTGCAACTTCCTCTTCAATCTCTCTTAGTCTCTCTTACACAATCATAGAGATATTTACAATGATACAATACATTACACAGTCGTATTAGAATGTCTTACTTTTAAAGGGAATTATCATGGGAAAAATACTACAGGCTACCCAATACCATGGTCCCATAAACTATTGGCCAACAAAAGAACCCATAAAATTTATTTCGGGGGCAGCGCCCACCCCCCCCCCCCACTGGGATGAGTGTGTAGTCCACCTGCATATCATATAAAACTGGGGTACAAACACGGCTAAAACAACAACATCTCCGGATTAGGAAGATCGGGCTCCACGACCAACATGGTGGTGGTCATTCAAATCAATAGTTCACTCAACAACAACTCTGTAAGACAACTCCAAATGCAGATAAAGATGAAGTTGTCCAAGTTCAACATAATCTCTTTCCAAGCCAATCATTAGACCCGGGGAAGAAATACAAGTAAACAAAAATATAGATTGTCTAGGATATGATGATGACAACAATTTTCCAATATCTTAAATTATTCAAAACCAATCCACTTCCAAAGTTCTACATTGCTTTGAGAAGTTTTAACTTCACCTATTCGAGTCAAGCATGAGAATGCAAAGTGCCAACATTGTAATTACACTGGTTACATGGAAGATCAATGTGACAAGAAGAATCATGCATCAGAAAAATGTTCCAAGACAAACAAGCCTACAATATTAAATATTCACTCTGGGTGGATCAATCCTTGGCAATGGTCATCAAAAGCCAAGAAATTATATCAGTCTTACCGAAGAATTCAATCTCAAGTAAAGACTCATCTTACAATACATAAACTTTTATACCTAACAGAAGGCAATGTAACTCCAAAGTGTTCCCCTATGGCATAGCTTTCAATCATGGCCCTCGTGGGGTGAGATAACATGTGGTTGTTTCCACATGCCCACTTTGAGTTGAAATCAAAATGGCACTCTTTTCAACTTAAGGGGGAGGGGTACACTATGAAGTAAAAATGGTTAGTGTCCAACCAAAACTACCAGACACAAAGATGTCTCACCTTTCACATGAAAGGAGGGAATATTGATTATGGTTGTTAGAATTCAAGTTTTGACAACAAAAGTCTGTAGATGGCAGAGTCCAACAAACAAATAGCCAAATGGGAAACAAAAGTCTATAGATGGTAGACTCCAATAGACAATTTCCAGATAGGAAACAATAGTCTGTAGATGGAAAACTTAGATATAGGATGAATTGGGATATTGTTCAACACATAACAATGTCGAAATATCTAGAGAGCACTTCAGTGATTCATTGATTGTAGAATGGTGATACCACATGTTCACCAATTAGTAGAATACACCAACCTCTTCTAGCTAAATCACTTGGAAAATGATAGAATTGTTAAGTAAATAGGGAATGTTCAGACATGGCAGTTGTTCACTCCAGAATTTCAACTCTCTTCTAGTTCATTTCAAATGAACCATTCAACCTCCAGTTCATTTCAGATGAACCATTCATACTATTCACCATGCAAGGTGTTAGGATTTAGAGCAAATATCTCCATGAGGTGGCATCACCCATTGTACTATATATTTGTAACATTGGAGTGAATATAATTTTGATTATGGATTTATCCTTTTCCATCATATTGTTTCTTGTGCTTGTTTTAACATTTACTTTGGGAGCCATTTTTCCATCATTATTTCAACAACCCATTGTTGATCCTTAAGGTATTTTCTTCAACCTAACATATAAATAGAATTCCCCTTTTCTTATTTTGAATTTGCCTTGTTTTCCAACCATTTAATATGCCTACAGGACCCCCCCTCCCTCCCCCCACCACTTGGGAAAGTGACCTAGCCCATCCACTTTTGCATTTACCCATGCCTCACAAAATTGCATCGCCTATATGGGTCACCACAAATTTGTACCCCATAGAATATTGACACTCATGCCACTATTTCCCCACTTGAATCTGGAATCTGTATAGTCTGCATCCCGGATATAGCCTCATGCTCTTGTTTATTATTTTTCTCACTTGTTCCCCCAAACTCTTGAGTGGTTTTATTCCATTTGTGTATTATGCTTCACTTCATTATATTTTATTTTCCTTCTCCTCCTCCATACTACGAATATGACTTGTATTTTTATGACACCACTCATATACCTTCAATGATATTCCCATAAGTGCCCCCCTCCCCCATGGTTGCTTCCATTTTCCATCATTATCTATTCAATATAGGATTTATTTATTTGTTTGTATTTGTGGCATCTATCTCCTTGTTTGTACTTTACCCCAATTCATTTATTATTTTGGGAAACCATAAAAGTGCTCATCTAGCATGCTTACATTACATGATTTCTTTATGCCGACATCTCATGTAGCCTTTGTCTAGAGCATCTTGCATTGTGTCACTCTTGGAGTCTGCCTATTTGAGTTCCCCTTTTTTGTCCTTGTATAGGTAATTTGACTCCTTGAGTGTCCCTTACCATGGTTTGTCAATTATGATCTCCAATCTTGAGTTGTCATGTTAGGCCCTTTGCTTATGGCTTCTCTTAGTGTTTATAGTGGCTACCATGGAAACCTTGCCATTATGCTATGCAGAAGGGAAGTCTTGAGTTCATTTCTCATTGTATTCATTGTCCATTACTGTCTCAATCATAGTTAGTCCCATTTGCTACATTGTACATTGCACCTCGTGCCGGTTTTCAAGGGTTCCTTTATTCCTCGACTCCAATGAACTTTCCCCTATAAACATTGGCACATATATTACAAGGTTTGGTCGCAGAGGCTTTATGTACCTTGATCACATTTACGTCATTGCTAGGTTTCCTTAGACCAAGAAAGGAGAGTCTTTATCATTCCTTGACTTGGTGGTTTCTCATGTTCTCAAGTTAAATTCATGATCACATTATTGAGAATGCACACAATGATCACACTATTGTGAATGTACACAATGTTGGTTCTAATGTTCCAATTCTTGTCAAAGAACCCAAACATGAAAGACTCTTTCCAACAATTTTTGAGTCCCCAATCAAGAGAAAATATGCAAGTAGCTCCCTTTCATGTTCCAACTAGTGTTCGTTACCATGATATAGCTTCAATTGTAGTTCCTTATATCCAATTGGAATTGTTCTATAGTTACCTCATGTCATTAGTTTGAGCTTCTTTCCATATTGGTCTCCCCATATCTCATACCCTTTTTTCTTGTGTAAGGATTCAATTATTAAGATTGTTCACCCTTGAGGGTATTGTTGTTCCTCCACATGTGTTTAGATAGGATGTGATATTGATCATACTTATGTACTTTGATTGGGTCTTGTATGACCCTTTTTTTATGTTTTAGAATACGTAACACTTTGATGTACTTTGATTTGTCCTCATGATGCCATGATCCCATATTGTATTGAGACAGTTTCATGAGCATGAGTATGTTTGGCTCATTGATATTGAGATTATGTATACATCTTATCCAATTGGTTTGTTCTTTGTACGTGGTTCTCCATAGTCATATGCGGGTAGTCCTCCCTCTTTGAGTGCTCTACTCCATACTCGGTTCCCTTTAAGATCCATTATTTAGTGGAAATAAACTTGTGATGTATTTTAGTTGTATGATTTGCTCCTAACTTCATATATCAAGGGGCAATGGTTATGAGCCTAATTTTGCTCACCTATATAGTTTGGAGTCAATTTTCCTAGAAACATAATTGTAGCAGTCTAACCATCAGTATTCATGTGATTCCATTATCATGTGACCTCGATTATGTGGTGCTAAGCCAAGTCAAAACATAAATTGACCAAAATAATCATATTGTAGTATTTTCCTCTTTTTACGTGTACATATTACCCATGAAATCCATTAAAGTTTACACTATCATACTAAAGTAAACAACTATTGTTGTGACAACTCATTAATTCCTTTACATCATTCAAAGCGATGTAGTGGGTACATGTGGACCTTATCAAACCCGTATTTCCATTAATAGAGTTTGATATAGTCTTCTTTAACCATCATTATCCCATTATCTCATTAGTCCACAGGGATAGTTCACATTGAAGCTAGATCCAAAAGAAGGTCCACTATTCAATTATAAATAAAGTCATTGAAGCCACATCATTCATCCACATTCCATGTAGCACACTAGCTTTTATCCCTCTACCAACGAGAGTTCCACTTTTTCTCTACCAATAGACTTGGGGTTGAAGCAAATGAGGAGTTAAATGATCTATCCCAAAGAATGGATTTGGAGCCCATCTAACAACATCAAGTCACTCCCATGGTGTTGTAAGTTGATGCCTTCCTAATGGTGTTAGTAAAGTCATTTGTTCATTTACATGTTATTAATTGGATTTTATTTCACATGCATGGCTTTGTTAATTTCCTTTTATCAGTTATGTTTTGAGTATGATGATTACATGTGAGTTGTTTTTTTTGTTACTTTCACTTTTGCTTGTTGCTTAGTGTACACAACCACTAACTAAGGGTCCCATACACTCTTTTGCTAAAATCCACCAACAAAGACCTTACCTCCTTAAGGAGAGATAAAAGACTAGGATGTAGGCTCAAGATCAAGATTTGATCTATTATTAAGACCAAGATCTTCCCCTAACTTGAGACCATGCTCTTTCCTTTTTTTTATATAAAAAATTGGACCTATATCTCCTCATGAAATCTTGACACAATTTTCAACATAAAAATAATATTTGTGTAATAATTTGACCATATTTGTAATGTCCATTTTTTATTGAATTTTTGGCCTAAAATTATGTTGTTATCAATAGCTTCAACCTATGTTGTGACAATTTCTACCTATATATTGATGGGAATTTTGACCTAAATATATTTTGACCATATCAGAGACCTAAAGTGCGACTTGTATTAAAAAAGTGGGTCGAAAATAAATTCTGAAAAAACTTTTTGGACCTTATTCTCAACTTGTATTTGAGGCATAAAAGAAATACTTTTTTGACCAATTTAAGTAAAAAACAAGGTTGAAAATAAATTTTATGCCTGTAATGTCTTGTTGTTGTTGTTGAATTTCCTAGCTTGCATAAGGATGAATCTCCTTGTGAAGGAAATTCACAAGAAGATGAAATCATAGACACTAATCAAGAATAGGTATAGATTATAAACATCATTGTCCAAGAAGAGCCTCCCCTCACATAAATTTTCAAGGCTCAACTACAACACCTTACTATTTAGCAAAAAGGAACCATGAACATCAATACAGTTATAATGATCAGTCCCTAGATCACTTTGGGTAGACACCATTGATCAACAATATCAATCTCTACCATTGTGCTGAGAAGGGAGGGAATGTAGTGGTACCAAGTCAATTGTATGTCGTATATGACTTTGTCTTACCAATATAGGTGCAAGAGTATGCCTTTGAATACCAAATAAAGTTCTACCTACATCTTTGCTTTGAGCTCAAAGCATTTTAGGAAGGAAGCAAATATTGTGTTCCTGACACGACCAATTACTAGAAGACTGACAAATGCAATGTGTGCACTTTATTGCATATGTTAGTCATTGGGTTCCATAGGCTATTCAAGGTCCAATAGTTAATAAAGACCATTTTATGCATACTCAAGCCTAAATATATTTAGTGATTAGTAGTAGGAATAAAGATAGCTTGAGTACAAAGCTTTATTAAATGGGAGGGTATGTTGAGTACCTAAACACAATTTATTTTTGTACAAGAGCTATTTTGTTTATAAGCTCATTATTTTAATGTTTGAGTCATTAATGACTCATCGCCAAATAAATTTAGAGTTGTTAGCTACTAACATCAATGACTTATCACTAAGTTAGTTGAGAGTTGTTTGCTACACACATTAATGAATCATCATTAAATTAATCGAGAGTTGTATCAAAAGTCCCCCCTATTGTCACGTATATTCAATAATTCTATTATCAATCAATCAAGTATTGTTAGTCATTTGAGTATCATTTCCATGGAGTTTTCTTCCTCTATATGTTAGGATTCACAGGTGCTTTCCACCCTAGTGTGCAAGTGTTCATTTGTTCTCGTTCATTTATCTTTATACTTGTTATTACTTCAATAGTAGTTCCATTTTGAGCACATCAAAATTGTAAATAGTGTGGTGTAAAAAAATAACTTAAACAAATAGAGACATCCACATGTGTCTTAAGTGGTTAATTGTGATACCATCAACATAAGATCATAACAAGAGATATTCATGAATAATTTACAATCCCAAACCATGACCACAAACATTAGAGCACTGCTCAATTGTACATATATTCTTAATACAAAATGGTATGTTACAACAAATGACTAGAATCAAGGTAATGTGTAATATTATTTTAGCTCAAGTAATGAGAATGATTATATTGATCTTGGTCCCGTAGGGATTACAAGTCTAATACGATTGAACATTATAGAACCATTCACAAATGGAGTGATGCCTATTTAGTGATCGAGTCCATTACGAGGTGATTACAATTAGCTGACCTCAAGCACAACAAACATGAATTGATGAATGGGTCAATTGGGCATGCTTTGACTTGTGTTTGACTTGGTCTAAGTTGATCATTGGTGTAGACCTAGTCAATTGTGATTGCCCAGTTAGGCAGGGGCACCATTCCTCCAAATTGGAAGATATCATTGATGTGCATCAATGATTTGGAGTTGAATTATTGTGTTAGGTGGTGTAATAATGTGTAGCTAGAGCTCACACCATATGGATTAATCATCGTCACAAGATGCATGATGCATTGTATATCAAGTGATGGTCGTGCATGCTCATAAGGCAGGTGTAAGTGTATTGAGTGACATGCGTTGGTTGTGCATGAGGGGTCAAGTGTGATAATACTTGAAAAAATTAAGATGCACATTGTTTGGGGCACACATTAATGGATGAGAAGAACCTAGTGTGAACCATACGTGTGTTAAGGCATATATCAATTATAAGATTGACTAAACATTGAATGCTTCATCTAAAACTACTCAACCTTCTCCAACTACCCCTTGGAACTTTATATTTGTCTAAGTTGATGTCTCCACCACCTATATCTACCTTTAAAGTGCAATAATTTAAGATATTTTCATGTATTATAGACAAAAATACAAACATCATAAACAAAAATACAACTACTACATACAACTTATAAAATGCAATCGCTCAAACTCATATACAGAACCAAACTATAAACAACTTACTCAACACAATCACTGAAACTTTTACAAATTACTAATAACAATGAGAAATATTTCTCCCCCCCGTTGTAAAAACACCAATTATATTCTAAAACCTACCATCCATAAACTAAATAAAAAGCAAATTTACATAACAATGTTCCAAAGCAATGCATCAATGTGAAACATCAAATATTTCAAAAGGCATGAACAAGTACATATCTATAAAGTAGCAAATATTTAAAAAGAAAAGCATATTTACAGAACAATGTCTCGAAGCAATGTATCAATGTGAAACATCAAATATTTCAAAAAGCATTAAAAGTACATATCTATAAAGTAGCAAATATTTAAAAAGAATAACATATCCATCCATTTGGCTTAGAGGACCCATTCTCTTCTTTGGTTATTTTTGGGGACTCATTAGCGGTTATCTCTTGGGCTCGGGGCACTACCGCCATCAATGTTCTTCTGCTTTCTCATTGGTTGGAAGCGGCCAGAAAACTTATTCTTGAATTTGATCATATTCATTTTGATCATATATATAGAGAGGTTAATTTGGAGGCGGATATGCTCTCTAAGCGGGCTCTTCACTCTCAGGAGGGGGTCATCATGTGGTAGGAACGGAGGGATGACATTCTATTTTCACATGGTTCTTATCAGCTACATTGGACTGGATGATATGTTCACACACCTTTGTATTTCCTTTCCATGATATATGCGGCTTTATTATCTTATATGACTTTAGCTTCTGTTGTGCAGATACTTAGATTGCTCTGCGTCCAACCACTTGTTGGGCTCTTCTACATACCTTATATATTTTGCGGCCTATATTACAGCCTCGTACAGATGCTGTTCGATATACACTGATGGGGTGTAATCCCTGCATTACACTTCGCTTCGGGATGATGGTTTTTGTGGTTACTTTACATCATCATTTCAGCTGATGTCTTTTATGTTTATCTATATATTTGGTCTATTTTTTGGAACAGTTCATTATGTATGTTGTGGCAGTGGGTCACGGCTTTGGTTACTGGACACTTTTATGTATTGTCATATTGGGACATGTGGCACTTATTATTGGTATTTTTTTGAGCTAGCTTGGCTGGCATTTGTGACTGTTGTGACTGGTATACACCTGGTAGGGTGTCATGACATTTGTGATTGGACAGACAATTGGACTTATTTACTATTTCGTATATTAATAGTAAGTTTAATTTTTATCTGAAAAAAAAAAATATATGGAATGCCTTAAAAGCAAATCATTTTCTCATCTTGCTAATGACTTATCTCCATGAAGCAAACCTCCTTATAAAAGAATGAAAACCATGTCCCGCTTACAGATGACGTGCTCCCCATCACCAATTTAATTATTTTAGTAAGGCAACACATTGCGAACAGTGTAGGAATTTGGGAAAAATCGCACCCGTTAAAAATGACGGTTTCTACACTAAATACACTAAATCCAAACGTTTTATTGTTTTCTTCGTTTTTTCTTATCATTAATGTGAAATATAGGCCGTATTTGACAGGAAAAATGGTCCATGACGGGCATTTTTCCCGTCAAATTCCAGCCCTGATTGCGAATAATGGAATCACGTGTGGCTATGCTATCGAGGTTTTTTTTTTTTAAGGAGAAAAAAATCATAATTTGATATTTCTATTGAGAAATCAAAGTTACAACATGTAGTACAATCCAGTAGTCTAAACTGTCTCCAAGCTTCAATATTACCAATTTATCTAGAGACATTGGACAATCAAATGACAGATAATTATAAGGAAGTGGTTACCACAGTAGTCTACAATACCGAGACTATACAATGTCAAAACCCGGATGCCTACAGACACACACAAAAAGGGGGATTCCACCCCTACCCCCAAAACGGATGTCCTAGCCACTAGAAATCCCACACCGATCCAGAATCCACGAGTGAGTCACCTAAGAATTCTTCAAAAAAGGTGTAACCATTCAAGGGCTCCATCACTTCCTTTGATAACCAAACCGCTTCCTCGTTTGCCTCCTCGAAGATATGCTGAAACTTTAATTGCTCGAAGGAGCTAATCAGGGATTTAACATTCATCATCCAAGGGGACAATGATAGAGAGGTGATAACCAATTTCCGCTCGACCCATTGTATTATGACCTGAGAATCACCATAAATATCTAGAGTGGTACATCCTTTCCACCGAACAAACTAAAGCAAACCTCGAAGTGCCAACAACTTTGCTTTTGTGTTACGTCCAACCCCGTTACCCATTCTTAAGCAAAACTTATGATTGTTACTTAAATATAGTACCATACCTGCCCCGCAGAGTTTGTTTTTTACAGCCCCATCAAATAAACCCAAGAAAATCTTGTCTCTCTTCCGAGGATAGCAAATATTTCTAGTTTTATGCTTGTTTGAGGGCCACGGTTTCAAGTTTTATTTTATCTATGGGTTTCCCCTCTCATTGGAATAAAATATAACCCACCTTAGGGGAGGGGCATGGACTCTTTTGACGACAAAGTTAGAAAAGGAAACTCTAACATAAGGGACCAATGCCTAATAACTTGAGGTAATGCCCCTATTGGTAAGGCCATGGAACATATATTATTTTACCTTTTCATTGGAATAAGAATATATCTCACCGTGGGGGAGGGGCAAACCCATGGAAACAATGTCTAATAATTTGAATACCCCTATTGGTGGGGCCGTGGAACATTGACCTAATGCCCTTGTTGGTACGGCCATGGAACATGGATTAGTTAGCTTTACACGTAGGGTCCCATGGGAGGTAGATTGGTTAACTTGACACATACATTTAATGAGTGAGGATTTTGAAAAATATTCATTTTTCCAATTGACTTTTTTTCCATATGATAGTGTAACCGGCGGCTCATTTTTCCAATTGACTTGACTCGAGGTTGTAAAATCTCAAATAACATTAATTGTATGGTAAAGAAAAAGGGTAGATTTCATATTTCTAGTTTAAATTATTGGGTTCATACTTTTTCTTCACTTTTATTTTCATTAGAAAAAAGTCATACTTTATTAATACTTTTTCTTCACTTTATAAAGGGATAGTGAAGTAAAGAAATTAATGATGGAAGGGATAATTTTTTTTAGTTATGATTGTATCTGATATGTTTATTTATCAAATTATTGATGTATATGTTTATTCATCAAATTATAGATGTAGAATGGGTGTTGTTTAATTTAATAATAAATTGTTCATTATTGATTGGAATATGATGGTAGAGGAAGTTAGAGTTTTGATTGATTCAAAATTTTGATTTAATTTTTTATGATTTCGGCAAATTCAAAATTTGGCAAAAATTTTTAGAGTATCATTTCACTATGCATGGAACTTGGATCACAAAGAAATTTTGACCGTGTTTGCTTTATCAAATTTGTGGTTAGAATAATAGACATTTTGTTACAAAATTAACTTATTCTATTTAGAAAGAGAGACCTTTTGCTACAACCATTAACATTTGAGACATAGTTGTTGACTTTTAGGGATCTTGAAAATATTTCTACCATATACAACTCTTATTTGTTTGACAAAGGATGCGCTCTTTTGAGCGTTAATGTAGAGATTTTGATTAAAGGTTTTACCAAGTCACCTAGCCACTTCAAGTTGAAGATCATATAGTCATTCGAGGAAAGGTAACCCTTTGTCCATCTTTGTGAAGTCGTAACTTAGTGACCACTCATTAGGTTCCTACTTGAGTGACTCTCTTAAGTTGGAGGGCAATTGAGATAGATAGTTGTCGGTCGCTAGGAGTAGCCCCCAATGCCTTTCATTATAACTATCTCTTTCACATCTCCACTCAATCTTTTGGTGGACTTCATCTCCCTCCAATTCGAGTGTTTGGAAGGCTCTTGTTAAGATCTTCACTCGCTTTCTAACACTGGATCTCGTCACCATTTGTTGAGAAGTGTTTGGAAAAATATTTATCCTTGCATATTTTGGGCGGTAACACCTTTTGGAGTAGTGAATCATTATTTTTCTATGGCCATGATTATTACCTTCGGCATTTACATTATTTGTGCTTTCTTGAAACATGTTAAAACCACATGTTGCACCTCATATCCATGTAGTTTCAGTGTAATCACAACTTGCTTTAAAGTAAACGAATTTTTCTTTACACTATTATTTATAAGTTATCACTTCGTCATGTTGAGAGAAGTATTTACACCTTGTCAAAATTGTGTCCCTAATTTCTCTTAGGTGTTCTCGGAGGACTTAGGAACTCCATCTATTGCTCAAAATTCATGGTCATATTATTTCTCCCTCTTACAGTGATAACATATGACAAAATCAAGCTTCTATCCCTTTTCCTAGTTCATCCTCTTTGAGCTCTTCAAGGTTGAGCTTGCCAACTCATAGTTCATCCTCATCTAGCTCAAGTTAGACTAATCACCAAGTTAATCCCACCACCAATATGGATGGAAACAACGTGAACACCAATCAAAATCACATCCCTAATCTCTCATACATGGCTAGTTTAAATATCCATGATTTATTTAAATTGACTAATGATCCTATCCAACACAACTCTAATTGGCCTCTGATGCCTGCAAAGCTTCCTTCGGACATCCATAAATTTGAAGGACATGTGGGAGAAGTTCCTTCTAACCATATCATGTATTTTCATATATGGTGTTCCTAAAGTAACATTGTTGATGCTACAATTAGGCTATGTTTATTTTCAATGCACTCTCACTGGCATAGCCGCAAAATGCTACATAAACTGACCAAATAGGTCTCATCCATCTTTTCAGTCCATAGCCAATGCCTATATTTTTCCAATTACATATTTAGTAGGAAGCCAATATTTTGACTTCTTGTCATCATAATACTACTACCCATAACACCGACCTTATACACGAGTGGCATAGGATACAGAGTTTATGAAAATTTAAACTCGAGGATTCTATCCTCCTTGATTGGTTTTTGAAATATCATATTGTCATTATTTCTATTGATGTTGCATCAACCATGCCTCAAACCAAAGAGGAAGCCATATTTAAGGCACAACAATTGGATCTTATTTATGCCTAGTTAGGATATTTATGCAATGTCATTCTTAATGCCCCCTGGACTGATTGTTTTAGTTGAGATCGGTTAAGAACATCCCATTCCATGAATGGTGTTATAGGTTTTGTTGCTCAATCTTACAACCCGTATGGCCATATGGGTAGCCACATATGCCTCACAATCCTTGTGAATATTTTCCCTTGTCATCTCACAATGCTAGTATTTGTACTTGAGTCCCTTTGCACATCCTCATGTTCATGGTCATCTTAGTGGTATTGCATGCACTACTAAGTGCATCCACATCCTATGGGGATCCTTTATCCCAAAATCCAAATTATCCATTCCCTGGTCTTCCAATAGGTCCCTCAACACTACAAGTCTAGATACCCCAAACTCAACCCAGTATGATTCAACCTATTTCTCCCCAACAAGGCCAGTATATGCCCAACAAAAAGTGTCCAATCAAAATGCACATAAAAACAAAAAATAATAAAGGGGAGAACGAGATGCCCAACCAAAATCAATGGGTTGGGAGAAATCCTCCAAATTAACCTACTAATGTTGGGCCAATTCCAACCCCACAAATCCTAATAATCCATCAAAATAGGGGAAGGATAGTCAGCTTAGAACTAATCACCCTTGCGTGAATTTCAATTTGTACTGTCAATATACCCACCATTGTCCTTGTTTACCTAAAGCACATCACATGTTAGGCAATGAAGCTAAGAAGTCTACTTCCAGCCCACCCCAAGTGCAACTTGGCAATAAATTGACTCACCCTCTTGATTCCCAACCAATAGTGCTGCAAAAAATCCTTTACAATAGTTTTGCAAAACCCCTTTCCACCACATGTTGGTAACTACACAACCCACAATATCTCTGGTCAATCAACCATCTACTTCCAATCCTCCCAGAGACCCTTCATTCCATAACATCTACATGAAATCTATAGTTTTTAACCTTTGAACTTGTGTTGGCAATATGGTCTACCCTTTGAACTCAACCCTTATAGCAAGGAAAATAGCCCACCCTCAAATGGAGGTCACTTGTAGATCCTATGACTCGATACAAACCCTACACCAAAAGTACCAAAGGTACCTTTACATTACACTGCTCACAACCCACATATGAGGGATGCTCATAATAACAATGTAGTGGATGACTTGGCATAGTATCCTGTAGTTATGTCTACCCTTGAGGCACTTAAAAACTATCCATCACAATGGATTTCCTTACTATAATCTTTGGATGATGTTGATCTATGTGACACTAGGTTAATCACTTATAACTTAGATCGCGTTGAACCTCATCTTGCTTCGATAATCATGCTTTAGGTATCAATTACTATTAAGAACCTCATTGTCCATCATTGTATAATATACAAGGGTGCATCCATATGTGTCATGTCCACCTATGTTTGGAAGAAGATGGGATCCCCATAGCCATTTCCATTAGTAAGCACTCGTCATGTGTATGATGGTCTTCCTCCCCAATTATAATGACTTCTCCAAAATGTTCCTATTGAACTTGTTGCCAACAATGTTATGATTAACAATGAAGTTGTAGATGCTCAACTTAACCACAACATTCTATTAGGGAATAGTTATATGTATGTGATGAAGGCAATTACTATGACCGACTACGACCACCCTGACAAACATGTGTTCGTGAGTTACTCTTCCTTATTCTCTTTGCATGTCATGAACCATGCCACCAATTTGTGTGGAGAGCTCCCAAAGTTGTAGAATTTGATTTACCCCAAAGAAGAGAGTTCTAGCAAATCCATTCATGTGGGAAAGATCACTCTTCTAGATTCCCCCAAGCAGTGCAACAAATCCTTGTGTACTAACCATTACTGCGTTTATGTGATACATATGGTCACTATTTTCACCATTTCCTTTAACTTCCTAAGCTTCAAAACACACTTATCGTAGCATGCAAAAATGTTTCCATGTTGTAATTTATGCCCTCCTCTAACCCAATTGTTGAATAAGCTCTCGCGCTCCGACATCAAAATTTATTTCAAGAAAGGGAAAGCATATTTTAGAAGAGGCGCCTTCCCCTAATATTGAGGTTGTGGGGATGTATCCCTTTGTCACATTGTCTCTTTGGTGGGCTCTTTGACTTATGACCATCCCTCCTTTTCATTAGGTATTTCTAAGAGCATATCCTTAGTTGCTTTGACACTTCTTGCTTCATAATAATGAACTTTTCCTCCATGTAAACCATATCCTCATTGGTTGGTGGCACTTGTGTGAGCCATATCCCACACTCTTATGGAGTTAATATAGGTTTATCTAGGAGCCATTTCTCTCTTGAAGTTCATTACATGCATCTCAAGTCCATTAGCTCAATTTGTCATGCCCTCTACATCATTGGTTTTGATTTCATGCACTCTTTTATGTTGTGTTATCCATTTCACCCGTGCATTTATTTACTTTGGGAGCCATTGTTTCCATCATTGTTTCAACAATAAGTTGTTGATCCTTTAGGTATATTTCTTTAGCTTAAGATATATATATAGCATGTCCCATTTTCTTATGTAACATTTGCCTTATTTTACAACCATTGAATATGCCTACAAGACTCCCTACCTCCCCCCCGCCTCCCTTGGGCAATTGGCCCAACCCATCCACTTTTGCATTTAACTTTGCTCAATAGAATTACTTCACCTATATGGGTCACCATAGATTTGTACCCTAGTGCATATTGACACCCATGCCACTATTTCCCCACTTGGATCTGGAGTTTTTATAGTTTGCATCCTGAAGATAGCCTCGTGCTCTTATTTGTCATTTTGCTCACTTATTCCCCATACTATTGAGTGGTTTTATTCCATTAGCACATTATGATCCACTTCATTACATGTTATTACCCTTCACCTCCTCCACACTATGAATATCACTTGTTTTTTCTATGACACCACTCATATACCTTCAAAAAGATTCGCATCAGTGCCCCCCTCCCCCATGGTTGCTTCCATTTTCCATCATTCTCTACGCCATATATGATTTATTCATTTGGTTGAATTTGGGGCATCTATCTCCTTGTTTGTACTTTACTCGAATTCATTTATTCTTTCGGGAAACCATAAAAGTGCTCATTTAGCATGCTTACATTACATGATCTCTTTATGCTAGCATCTCTTGTAGCCCTTGTCCATAGCATATTGCATTCCATGACCCTTACCTAATATTATGTCATTATCAACAGTTTCAACCAATATTCTCACAAGAATTTCTACCTATATATTGATGGGAATTTTGACCATCTCAATGACCTAAATTGTGACTTGTATTAAAAATCTGGGTCGGAAAAAAAGTTCAATTTTTTTTACCTTATTCTCAACTTGTATTTGAGGCATGAAAGGAATAATTTTTTTACGAGTTTGACTAAAAATTAAGGTTGAAACTAAAGTTTATGGTTTTAGTGTCTTCTTCTTGTGGTTGAATTCTTTAGTGTGCATAAGGATGAATCCCCTTACGGAGGAAATTCACAAGAGGATGAAATAATGGACAATGATCAAGAATAGGCATATATTATAGACACAATTGTCCAAGAAGAGCCTCCCCTCGCATAACTTTTCAAGGCTCAACTACAACACCTTCCTCTTTAGAAAAAAGGAAACATGGACATCAATATAGCAATAATGATCAGTCCCAAGATCTCATTGGGTTGATACCATTGATCAATAACATTAATCTCTACCATAATGTTGAAAAGGGAGGGAATATAGTGGTCCCAAGTTAGTGGTATGTCATATATGACTTTGTATTATCTATATGGGTGCACGAGCATGACTTCGAATACCAAATGAAGTTCTACCTAATTCTTTGCTTTGAGCTCAAAGCATTTTAGGAAGGAAGCATATGTTGTGTTCCTAACACAACCAATGACTATAATACTTATGAATGCAATTCGTGCACTTATTGCATATGTTAGTCATTGGGTTGCATAGGCTATTCATGGTCCAATAGTCAATAAAGACCATTTTATGTATAATCAAGCCTAAATATATCAAATGATTAATAATAAGAATGGCGATAGCTTGATGACAAAGCTTTAGTAAGGGGGAGGGTATGTTGTGTACCTAAGCACGATTTATTTTTGTACATGAGTTGTTTTGTTTATAAGCTCATCATTTTAATGTTTGAGTCATTAATGACTAATCATCAAATAAGTTGATAGTCCTCTATATGTTAGGGTTTAGAAGTGAAATCCACCCTGGTGTGCAGGTGCTTGTTTATTTTCGTTATCATTCATTTATCTTTATACTTGTTATCACTTCAATGGTAGTTCCATTTTTTTAGCACATCAATCTTGCAAATAGTGTAGTGTAGAATAAAAAAAACAAGTAGAGACATACACATGTGACTTAAGTGCTTAAATGGGATACCACTATCATAAGAACATAACAAGAGATATTCATGAATAATGAACAATCGCAAACCATGACCACAAGCACTAGAGCATTGCTCAATTCTACATACATTCTTAGTACAAAATAATATGCTACAATGAATAACGAGAATCAAGGTAATGTGTAATATTGTTGTGGCTCGAGTCATGAGAATTACTATACTGAGCTTGGTCTCGTAGGGATTACAAGTCCAATTAGAATGAATATTATAGAACCATTCACAAAAGGAGTGATGTCCATTGAGTCATCAAGTCCATTGTGAGGTGATTACAATTCACTGGTCTCAAGCATAACAAACACAAATTAATGAAATGGGTCAATTGGGTATGCTTTGACTCGTGTTTGACTTAGTCTAAGTTGATCATTGGTGTAGACCTAGTCAATTATGATTATGCATTTAGGTAGGGGCACCATTCTTCCAAATTAGAAGATATCATTTACATGCATTAGTGATTTGGAGTTGAAGTATTGTGCTAGATGGTGTGTTGATTTGTGGTTGGAACTCACACCATATGGATTAACCACTGTCATGAGATCTATGGTGTATTTTAGATTAAGTGTTGGTCGTGCATGCTCATGAGGCAAGTGCAAGTGTACCGAGTGACATGCATTGGTCGTGCATGAGGGGTCAAGTGTGACAATACTTGAAAAAATTAAGATGCACATTGTTTTGGGCACACATTAATGGATGAGAAGAGCCTAGTGTGGACCATCAATGTGCTAAGGCATATATCAATTATGAAAGAAACTCAACATTGAATGCTTCCTGTAAGACTACTCAACCTTCTCCAACTATCCCTTAGAACTTTGTATTTGTCTAAGTTAGTGTCTCCACCACCTATATCTACTTTTAGAGTGCAAGAATTTAAAATATTTGATGTATCATGGACAAAAATGCAACTACTACAAACAACTTACTCAACGTAATCACTAAAACTTTTACAAATTACAAACAATAAAGATGTCTCTCACCCAAGCTGTAAACGCACCAATAATATTCTAAAACCTAACATCCATAAACAATTAAAAATATACATAACACTCTCGAGAAGCAATGCATCAATGTAAAAAATCAAATCTTTCAAAAAGCGTAAATAAGTACATATCTATAAAGTATCAAATACTTAAAAAGCATAAACAAGTACATATCCATTCATTCATTAGCTTATAGGACCCATTCTCATAAATATATGGAATGCCTTAAAAAGAAATCATTTGCTCATCTTGTTAATGCCTTACCCCTGAAGAAAACCTCCTTGATATAAGAATGAAAATTATGTCCCATTTAGAGGAGACGTGCTCCCCATCACCGGGCACATTGTGAATAATGGAATCACGTGTGGCTGTGCTATCCACGTTTTATTTTTTCTCGATAACTTGAGCTAATTCCCCTATTGGTGGGGCCATGGAACATAGTTAGCTTTACACATAGGGTCCCACAGGAGTCGGGACATATATTAGTTAACTTACACATACATTTAATGGGTGAGGATTTCGAAAGATATTTAGTTTGCCAATTGACTTGAGGTTGTAGGATGTCAAATAACATCATTTGTATTGTAGAGAAAAAGGGTTAATTTCTTATTTCAGTTTAAATTATCTGGTTCATACTTTTTCTTTACTCTACAAAGGAATATTGAAGTAAATAAATTAATGGAAGGGTTTAATTTTTTTTTTAAGTTATGATTTTGGTCAACCATGTATGCATGATTATAGTATTTTGAAGAAGTTGTGTCACGTTTATTTATAAAAGCTACAAGTAACTTATAATGAGAGTAGTCTAATTTAATAATAAATTGTTCAATTGTGGTTATAATGGTTAATAATGAGAGTAGTCTAATTTAATAATAAATTGATCAATTGTGGTTATAATGGGACAATATAGGAAACCTTCGTTTTTTTAAAGCCCTCGAGATTAGAGTTAAGCTTGTTCTTTTTAGTAACAAGCTCAGTACCAACCAGTATGATTAAGTGGGGAGTATCTTTCTTCTTTTTAAATTCTAGGGTCTGGTATCTTCTGTTTTTTTTTTTTTTTTGGGCCAATTTTGTGCTTGCCGTTTTGTTTTAGATGGGTGTTACTGGTACGTCCTCGGTGGACTCATGGAGTATCCGTTCGAAAGGCGGGGCATTGGTGCCTGCTTATCGAACTAATCCTATTGTGTTGGCCGATATTGGTGCTTGGTCGGTTGAACGAGGTTCTGGTAGTCCTTGGGATGCGCCTAAGGTTTCTCCCGAGAGAAATAATCCTCTGAATAATCCTGGTTGGTCGATTAGGTCTGCGGAGTGTTCTTCACCACAGGCGAAGGGACCTGCCGTTGTCTTATTTGAAAAAGCTAGGAAGGGCCGTCCCCTTTGTGTCTTGGGTTAGGACGTAACATTCGACATGGTGACAGCTCTAAGCAATAAGGCCCTTATTGGGAAATTTGAATACATAAAACCCACCGGGGCGGATTTACTGGCTTGGGTCCGTTTAGAATGGAAAGGGATTATTAACAACATACCGCGTATCTTGATGCTTGCTAATGGGTGGCTACTTTTCTTATTCCTCTCCAAGGAGGATCATTTTGCTGTGGAGTCAAGGTATTGGGTGTTGGGGAATGACTCTTTGGTCCTAGACCGGTGGCACTCTTCTTTTGACCCCCAGAAGGAAATCCTTAAGCGTCGGCACCTGTGGGTGATTCTTCCCGACTTCCCTTGTAATGTCCCCTCTAGCGGATCCAACTCCAGTAAGGGAACATGATGCCAATCTACGGGGCTTTCACAAAAACTCAGCCCATTCATTAGATTCATAGCCATAAAATTAATGTGTGCAAATGCAAATCAAACATATATGCACAGCGGAATAAGAACATCACCCATACACATCTTTCATATGCATTCAACATACCAATAATAAACATCAAATTAAAACATTGCAGAAGTAAAATGCACATAGAGAACACTTATGTTCATTTGTACAATTGTCCCAAGCAACTAGCTATGTCGTTGCAACGTTCCACCCAACCATAGGCCAGTTGTGTTCATCGATTCTCTCAACACAACTGCCACCCCCGAGCTGGGCATGATTCTTACAAGGGAAAGGGAACATTGCAGCTCATGCATAGCCAAAGCAATAGAAACCCATCTCAACCCCAACCTTCTTTTACACATAGCAACTCAAACTAGGCATGGATGCCCAATTTCAGCAATGGGATTTACAAATAAGATGGCCATGGAATTTCCCAAATCGTGGGCACACCAAAAACGGAATGTGAAAAGGAAAATCGTCCACAGGGGACCAATCCGATTTTTCCATGGGTATCTTGGGCATCTAAATGGCCAAAACGACCCCATTGAAACCCCAATTCAAGCTCCCATACTCCCAGCCACTCTGCAACAAAAAAACGCCTTGTTTCCCAGCCAGAGAAATCAGGAAAGACCACAAAACGTGGAGAGAAAACGCCCAGGCAGCCCAAAAACGTGAGAGAGGCAAAACTGCTTGATGGGTTATGGCTTGGGAGGCAAATTCATGGCTCTTTTCTTGCCAAGGAAGCCAAACACGTTTTTCCATACAGGGTGGTTGCCCATACTCAAATTTTGGACAACCATACCTCTCATTCCCCAAGGCATTAACTACCTCAACTAACTTTTGGGAGAAAAGAATGATTGGGTACAAAAGTCTACATGGGTAGTTGAGGGTTTTATGGGTTCTCTCATTGACACTTGGTTTGACTTGATTGGCTCAAGGGTTTGAATGTTTTCCCTCCCAATTCCTTGTAAAATCATGCCCCATCTCTTGTTGCATTGCATAGCTAGTTGTGGGTATTTTATTAAAATGCATATTTACAGGATATTTACAATTTCAATGTGCCTGGCTAGCACGTAAACCATATGCATCAATAAATCGATGGTGGGGCCTTGGTCTTGAGCTCCTCACCATGATTTTATAACAATATTACATCATTTACATGTTAATGCAATGGGGTCAAAATCGGGATATTACATTTCCCTCTCCCTTGGAATAACACCGTCCTCGGTGTTCCAATACTTAGGAATACATACCCACTTTACACATGCTTCAAAATTCACAAATGGTGGTAGGTCTGTCCTGTGTTTCATCTCTTTACTTTGAACCTTGATAAACCAACACTCTGGCTTCCACAAGCTGCTCATGCTGGCTTTGATCTTCCAGCTCTGCAGGTGGGCATTATTCCACAGCAATCCCTTCCTTTAATTCACCTTCCAGCTGATCTACAAGTCTAGAACTTCCTGGCTGCCATCTTTCTTGCCATCCTAGTGACTGATTGAGGAAGATTTTCAGCCAAAACAAAATAGCTTTTGGTCTGCTGCCATGGCTAATGTGCACAACTGGCTCTCATTTTGCTCACTAGCAACACTTAGCTGGTAACAGTTGCAACCAATGTCTTTCAATTTCTCACCTGTGAGACTCATCATAGCAATTCCTGTTAGGACAAGCATAACACAATATTCAAAATTAGTCAAATATTTTCTCAATTGACATGGAAAGTCCATTCTTCACTCATGAGACTTCCACATGCTTTCCCAACATACACATGAACTCATTCGTGTTCATCCTCTCATAGGGGAATAACTATTTCAGCATTCACAATTCATTTCAAGCAATTAAACACAATCTATTTTCAGTCATGACATGCATTCAACAATTCTTTGTTTTATAAATGCATCAATCAAATGGAAATAGAAGAGTAAGAGTTTCCCCCTCTTAGTCTTGTTCCAATCCAGAGCCACACCATCACTTGTGGTTCTATGCTCCTTAGCCTCTTTCACTTCAATATGAATGCTTGACTTGCCCCTTCTTGGCCATGACACTTAGTGTCTAAGGTTTGTTTAAGGATTTTCAACTAGGGAACCTTTCCCCATTGTTGCTCACAGAACCTTTGGCTGCTAGGACCTACACATGTCCACTAGCACCATTTCTCATTACTGCTCATACTGAGCTCTTTAGGACGGTCACATGTCCACATGCATCCCTATGATGCCTTCATAGTCCTTGCTTCCAGCAATACCTATATTCAAACATTGAATTAATTCACATGTTCAGTTTATTCTCATAGGTTTTATTTCTAAACAAGAGTTTGAGAAATCATAAACAAATCATATACACACGTATTTCATAAGCAAGAAGCTGCAATGTAACCAAATACCTATATGCATTGGATGTCTTCACTTTATTCTATAGGCTCCTTCTTCGCTTTATAAGCCTTGGATTTCCCATGGATGCAATAATGAATGTTGGGCCAGCACGCAGGCTACTCCATAACCATTCAAATAGGCAATGCCGAACCAGTACGCCGACTGGGTTTCATCAATCATCTCATTTAGAAATATGCTAGGCCAGTGCTCTGACTGGTTTTATTAATTAATTAAATAATGTTTGGCCAGCACGCCGGTTGCTCCACAACATCAAGTGTTTAATGCCCCCACCAACTATTCTCTGAATTTATCAAGCATTAGTTACTCTCTGGATTTACCAAGAATTTATAGTGCACAACTAGTTACTCTCTGGTTTACCAAGAATTTATAGTTCTTTCAGGGTCCGTGCTTCCTGCAATGACCAAGGTTTACAACAAAGAAACCACAGTGTATCAGCTTAGCTGTTAGAAAATTTATACCTGAAATCTTCATTATTCCAAGCAAGAAATAAATGGAAAATGAATACTTATCTGTATTATGCATTTCCTCGCTACTCCACAAGTTTCCTTCTCTACTTTACAAGCCTTGGATCACCTGTGGGGTGGATGCTTGGCCAGCACACATGCTGTTCCACAACATCCTCCGAATAGGCAATGCCAAGCCAGTACACCGATTGGGTTTATCAGGCATCCCAAAAATCAATATGTTAAGTCAGTATGTCGATTGGGTTTATGAAGCATTTCAAAAATCAGTATGCTAAGCTAGTACGTCGACTGGGTTTATCAAGCATACAATGATCATTTTCAAGCCAGTTCTTTGACTGGGTTTGTTAGAAAATAACACCATTCACCAATACCTCCACAATCATGCAAACAACCAATGACAAGCCAGCACACCAACTGGGTTTATCAGGCATGCAACAACCATTGCCAAGCCAGTACACCTTCTGGGTTTATCAGGAAATAAGAACCACACAATATGATTACATGGATCCTTCTCTTATGTAAACCAGTGGTTCCCTCCAGGAACTCCATAGGTGACCTATTTGACTGCAGGCTAACATGGCCCCACAATACCCTACTCACACTACACAAGGATGATGCCCCTTTTTCCTGTTATATAGCTCCTCGGGCCCATCCATCTCTTCTAGTGTCATTCAGTGTGAGCGTAAAAAGGTTACCACTGCCCATACAGTCCTCTCGAGCACCCTTTTTAACTTTGCCTCTTACATGCAACACCAAAGTGCATCTGTGTAAGCTGATAGCACAAGAAAGATAAGCAGGCTCATCAATATTGCTGCTCTAAAATTGTAATCATATTTCATAACATTCACTATCAAGTATTGAAACACCAGGAATGCGTCCATTCCCTTAGGGTGTACTCAATATTGAAAACCCTAACATAACCCATCACCCGAAAGGTATGCATCCCTTTCCGATGTGAGCCATGTAGGCCTTAGTCACACTCAAGCAGTCTGGAATAATAATGAAATAATAAAACATGCTCTGCGTATTAAATCTAATAACCAGACATGTATATCTTCAGTTAGGGTTACAGAATACTCATTCGTTTCACATATGTATCTTTTCTTTATTTGTGAAGAATGGGGGCTCCCTTCTCTGAGTCAACAATCCTTCGGTTCACCACCCCAATATTTTCACGTTCCATAACCCACACATGCCTTCTCGGCATAATTTTACTGTCTCACTCACATGATTCACCCACATGCAATTTGACTGAGACATTATCAACATTTACAATGGTGTTTCACCCGAAACCCATTTCCAAAGCATGGGATCCTTCCCATCTAGTTTGGCTTCGGCAGGCCATCACACAGGTCTTCCTGCAATGTGTCACCTTGGCACACTTATCAAATAGCCAAACAGTCAGCAACATCTAGCAATAAGCTTCAAGTATGATTTTCCACAACCAATCAATAGCATTAATAATTAATTCAACATGAATTTACAATTCTGTCTCCTACAGAAATTGATTTGCTTAGCAATGAGGCTATCCTTATATTGTTTGGCTCTCCTAAATGGTATCACTCTATCCATTATGGTTTCACCCTTGCTACCATACATGAACATCCACCTACAACATGTCCTCCTGACACAATTTTTATATACGCAAAACAGTGATTTATAAGCGATTCTCAAATCTAAAATTTGTAAATCTGTTTTTCTACAGAAATTAGATTTACCACCATGAGATTATTCTCAATTTAAACCATAAAATTTTTCGATTTGTTTCATGCATAAGTTACAACCATGAGAACCTTCTAATAACCTTTGGCTTCTGCACATGGTAGATCTCGGTCTCTACTATGGACTTATCCTCATTGCCATACGTAAGACTTTTCTACATGAAATCTGAAACTTCAATCAGCCAAACACGTTGTGAGTATTTTATGCATATAATCCTTTCATTGCTACAACAGTCACTGAAGTGATCTCATAATTATAACACTCAATAATTCAAACATCTTTAGCTGTTAATATTTGAAATGCAATGAAATATATACATTTATATATATGCATCATTATCACAATAAAATTGCAAGACACAGTCACACTATCCATGCAATTTAAATAAACTGTAAATACTCATTACTTCACATTCCATGCAATTTTGTCATTCCAACAGAGTGCTCTGGTAGCCCATCACATGTCTACCTTCTCCATGCAGTCTTTCCCCTGCATTCATAGTAGCTCATGAAATGGTATCAGGATTAACAATAGTCCACCACTTCATCTATTATCTAACTGCAGTGAAACATATATATATCATAACCATGCATTCACACAATGCATCTCAACATGTGCACCCGCATATATGCATGCACATTCACCACATTTTCATAATATTTTAACGTGCATTCACTCAATGCATAACCCCTCAATACAACCTTGTATTAATCCGTGAGTACTATGCATTCCAACATATTATGGCCTAACCATTCCTATCTCATAGCATGCACTACCACAACAGGACCATAAGTCCTCACTTGCTTTGGTTGTTAAACTCACATCTGGCATACACAAATGGCATGATATAATTTCATATGAATGCATTGAGATTTCTAAGCAATCATAGGGTGTAAGGATCATTGCCTTTACTTACCCACACCTCACAATACTCAGTAGGTTAACATTCCCATTCGGCACTCAATACCACATGCAAACTAAATCAACATAGTTTAGACATAGTTGAAGGGATCTTACAAAATCCTCTTTCAATACTCATGCAATTAAGCACCAGTAACCATTACCTGCATGGCTGTTATTAACTTCACTTGATGTTACCTGATCAGTTGGCCTCTTACCAAGGCTACACAGTCATTTTTTCCAACCTCATAATCATAGATTTGTTGCACCATCTTTTCCTCATATGGTTGTTGGTCATATGCAACAACATCATCCTCATCTTTAGCCATGCTTCAGTTGCCTTTGGTCCTATAACCAATGCGAACACAACTAATTATTAGCAGCCACAATCATTATCTTAAGTGGTTCATTGCATATGTAAAACCTCACTATTTTACCAATATGCAATATCATATACACGCAAAAAAAAACATTTTCACATGCACTGTGCAATGCTTATTGATATGCCATCTAGTGCATATTCATCTATGTAATCTCTTGCATTTTCAACATTCTTATGCCATAGTTTATATGCATGACAATTTCATAATTATAAATACGATAGCAAAACAGGGGTTAAGGAATTCTCCCTTTCCAATCCCTCATCGTAGCATGGAATCCCTCTTCCATATCATAGTTGGTTCGGTTTCCTTCCAGTCATGCAATTATAGAAATTGCCCATATTGACAACAATTTTGTTTTGTCAAAACAACCGCTGGCACTTTCCTGCACCAAATATCTATGATATATGTGGACCTCATTCAAATTCTGGTCATGCATCCCCATTATCCTCTAGATAAGCTTTCCAACGCCTATCCCCGTGCTCCATTCCGATCCAAAACATGGAATTTACATTCTTTCAAAAATGCAAACTTTGCCCAAATTTTATGGACTTTTTACACAGCTGCAATTTGTTCTGAAATGCCAACTTTAGAAGCAAATATAGGAAGATTCATGAAAAATTATCTACCAGGCGAAGGTAGTCCATATAACAAGGAACACTCAGCAACCTTCGGATCCTTGTTCTGATGCACCAGTCAACTTCTATAAAATTCGGGGTTTGGCTACTTTTCACTTTTCCTCCAAAATCTCAAAATTTGGCAAAAAATGGATATCTCCCAATCTACGCATTTCTGGAAAATCTTTGTCTAACGGAAACTGTCTGTCTTAATGAGAAGATGAAATGTCTAGTTTAGTAAAAATTTTGATTCCAACATCTAGGGTCGCTTTTACTATCCACAAGCTTTTCAAAATCCTGAAAAAAGTGGCCCGGAACAGTGCTTTTTGGCCTTCTAGTTCACCCTAACTCCACATCCTTTAGAGTTCGGTTCCAAGATTCCAAACTTAACATTGTGCCTGCTCCATGGCCGCGTCATATTGATTTCAGCTCAATCCGACCTTTTCGTCAAGCCTCGGGACACCCTTTAACAAAAGTCATTATTCTTTATTTTCTGTCAAATTGGAGCATACTAGGTTTGGGACCCTCTCTGGTTCTTTCATGGCCTTTGTTAATGGCCTCCGAGCCCCACATGAATCATTCCATTCTACGCCCGACTGCTCCTTCTACCCAAAAATCACTCGTCCCATCGCTGGTCGCAGCTCAACCTCTGCGACATCGCTGGATTTAACCTTAAAATCGCTGACCTTGGCGCAGGATTTAACCTTAACTCTGTCGTCGCATCACAGGTTTTAACCCTATCTTTTGGGACCATTTCGCCAGTGTTGCCACCGACCGTCGTAGGTTTTAGCCTTAACTTCTGTGACCGTTGCGGCGATCCTGGCCTTATCTTCGCCGCCCGCAAGCCTTCGTCACTGCGACCGCATCGCAAATTTTAAGCCTAAAATTGTCGATCGCGCGCAAGCCTCTGTCGCAACTTTTAACTTAATTTTCGCCGTGCGCGTCGCAAAATTTAACATTAAAATTTGGGACAAAGCCTTTTCTCCGCAACTGCTCTGGCGCGAAATTTAACCAAATTTTCGCCGACCTTGGCGCAACAGTTATGGTTAAAATCCCCGACAGAGACTTAAGCAAAATTTCCAACACTTAGAAAAAATTTCAATTTTCAAATTTTCAAAAACAGTTAGAAATTTTTTCTGAATATTTCCTTCTTTTTTATGTTTAGTGCTAGACAGGGGGCATACTTACCTCTGCAACTGTGATAGGTAGCCCATGAAGGCCCAATGCTACAACCATCAGCTCTGATACCACAATGTAATGTCCCCTCTAGCGAATCCAACTCCGGTAAGGGAACATGATGCCAATCTACGGGGCTTTCACAAAAACTCAGCCCATTCATTAGATTCATAGCCATACAATTAATGTGTGCAGATGCAAATCAAACATATATGCACAACGGAATAAGAACATCACCCACACACATCTTTCATATGCATTCAACACACCAATAATAAACATCAAATTAAAACATTGCAGAAGTAAAATGCACATAGAGAACACTTATCTTCATTTGTGCAATTGTCCCAAGCAACTAGCTATGTCGCTGCAACATTCCACCCAACCATAGGCTAGTTGTGTTCATCGATTCTCTCAACACAACTGCCACCCCCGAGCTGGGCATGATTCTTACAAGGAAAAGGGAACATTCCAGTTCATGTATAGCCAAAGCAATAGAAACCCATCTCAACCCCAACCTTCTTTTACACACAGCAACTCAAACTGGGCATGGATGTCCAGTTTCAGCAATGGGATTTACAAATAAGATGGCCATGGACTTTCCCAAATCGTGGGCACACCAAAAACAGAATGTGAAAAGGAAAATCGTCCACAGGGGACCAATCCGATTTTTCCATGGGTATCTTGGGCATCTAAATGGCCAAAACGGCCCCATTGAAACCCCAATTCAAGCTCCCATACTCCCAGCCACTTTGCAACACAAAAACGCCTTGTTTCCCAGCTAGAAAAATCAGGAAAGACCACAAAACGTGGAGAGAAAATGCCCAGGCAGCCCAAAAACGTGAGAGAGGCAAAACTACTTGATGGGTTATGGCTTGGGAGGCAAATTCATGGCTCTTTTCTTTCCAAGGAAGCCAAACACGTTTTTCCATGTAGGGTGGTTTCCCATACTTGAATTTTGGACAGCCATACCTCTCATTCCCCAAGGCATTAACTACCTCAACCAACTTTTGGGAGAAATGAATGATTGGGTACAAAAGTGAACATGGGTAGTTGAGGGTTTGATGGGTTCTCTCATTGACACTTGGCTTGACTTGATTGGCTCAAGGGTTTGAATGTTTTCCCTCCCAAATCCTTGTAAAATCATGCCCCATCTCTTGTTGCATTGCATAGCTAGTTGTGGGTATTTTATTAAAATGTATATTTACAGGATATTTACAATTTCAATGTGCCTGGCTAGCACGTAAACCATATGCATCAATAAATCGATGGCGGGGCCTTGGCCTTGACCTCCTCACCATGATTTTATAACAATATTATATCATTTACATGTTAATGCAATGGGGTCAAAATCGGGATATTACATCCCTATTCAATGCTGGAATTTTAAGTGATTTACGGTCGTGGCTAACACTATTGGTCGGTTAATCCTCATTGAGGAAGAAACCCTAGTGGGTTTTGATCGTAACTCGACTCGACTGCTTATGGACATCGACTGTAAGGAGGGCTTACCATCGGAGCTTGAAATTTTTTGGGAAGGGGGCTCGTTTGTTCAACTTTTGGACTACTGGCAGATTCCATTCCGCTGCTTTCGGTGCAAGGATTTGGGGCACTCTCGTGAACAGTGCAAGCAGGTTAGTCGGCCCTGTCAGTAGACTTTACCTTCTTCCCCTGGCTTGGAGTTGAATGGTTAGGAGGATTTGGTGCACTGTCAACTACCGCTGGACATAAAATTGGCGTGATATTTCCTAGGTATGTTTAAAAAAGTATTACCTACTTTATCAAAATTTATACCACCTTAGGAGATTTTTTCCTCTCTGGCCCCAAAGGATTCCTCATTAACCCCCTTGTCATTGTCCTCAAGGACTGTTCCGCCTTTAACTGTCGCCTCACTGGATTATGATTTGGCTCCCTTTCGGGATTGCTCTCAGCCTCAAACTATCCTCGAGGGTGGTGATTCAGTTTCCTTACAGGTTATCTCCCCTTCTTTACCTACTGAACCCCTTGACCTAACCCTTGGGATCTCTCTCTCGCCCTCCTCAATCCCGAACATTGTGGATGACCCTCCTGGCACTGGTGTATCCTCTTTGGTTCCCCTTCCCGTTTACTCTGCTAAAGATTTGGGGGATAAGAAGGTCATCCCCATCTCCTCCATAAGGTTTGGCAATGTCACTATCCGTAAGCCTCGACGTTCCAGGAAACATGTCCCTATTGGTTCTCATCAGTCGTGTGTTAATTCGACTGTTTCTTCGTTATTTGACATTGGTTTGGATGGTCATCTTTCATCGGATCTCCCCCCCTGTTTCGGCCCTTAGAGAAAGCGAGGCCACGAAACCTATTCCTCCATGTTGATCACTACCCTTAACATTCGTGGTCTTTGTAGTGGGCCAAATCGAGCTGCACTTAAGTACTTTATTAACCGTTTTAAACCTTCGATTCTCTTCCTGCAAGAAACTATGCTCCCTGCCGTGGATGCCCTACAATTTTTCCTACATATCAAGCCGGATTGGAGGTCTTGTGCGGTGGATTCTTCGGGCCTCTCTAGGGGTATCTTAATGGCCTAGAACCTTGAGGTGGATAACCTGCGGGATTTTCATTCATGTGCAGGTATTCTTGCTGAAGGTTCTATTAAGGGTTTTGGTCGGAAACTTCATTTTTTGAATGTTTACGCCCCTTACCAGTCCCGTCAATGCTTCTGGGACCGTATTCTTGTTGAGGATCTATTACATGATAAGTCCCTTATACTGGCTGGTGATCTCAACTTTACATTGTCGGAAGCCTAAGTGTGGGGGGATGGCAGGGCAATGGACCCTCTTGCTGATTATTTCACCAATATTTTTTATGATGCCAAGCTTCAGGATGTGGTGCCGCCCAAGCTTATGCCTGCTTGGTCTAATGGTAGGTCCGGTCGTGATGGCATTACCAAAAGCCTGGACCGTTTCTTCATGGTCGATGATCTCTGCTGCTCTATTGGAAGGTATCGCACCTGGACTTATGCTACTGGTTACTCTGATCATAAAGTCGTCTCCCTACAACTGGATTTCGACTGTAATTTAGGAATCTTTCCGTTCAAATTTAATCCTATTTGGTTAGATGATCCTGATTTTGATACCTTTGTCCAAGAGACCTGGGAAGCTTCTCCTAGTTACTGTGTTGGCTCTTCTCTCTTTACTTTGACAAGAAAGCTTAGTCTACTTCGGAAGGAGGTTTGTGCTTGGGAGAAAAAGATGAAACTGGTAAATGAGAAGCGTCTTATAGATCTTGATAAGGACATTCAAGCTTTATCCCAGTTGATGGATGAAAAGCTCTTTGATCCGGGTAAGATGGACCTACTTAGATCTATGGAAGGCGAAAAATTCAGGCTCTTGGGGTTACAGGAAGAAACTTGGAGACAGAAGAGTCGTGCAACTTGGATCAAGGCGGGTGACAGTAATACTAAGTTTTTTCACCGCTTTGTTAATCAACGTCGGCTAAATAATTCTATCTGGGACATCGTTGGGGAACATGGTCAGGTTATTCACAAGTAGACTCAGCTTAGTGAGGCTGCAGTTAGACACTTCCAAGATATTTATTGTCATAATTCCTCTGCTGGTTTAACTGATCAGCTGCGTATTATTAAGCTGTTTCCCAGGATTTTTGATGATGAAGCTGGAGCGGCCATTAAGCGCTCGGTTACTGAAGCTGAGATCCTTAAGACTTTGAAACTGTTCTCCAAATATAAATGACCGGGCTCCGATGGGTGGACGGTCGAATTCTTCCTTCATTTCTTCTCCTTGTTGGGACCTAAAATCACTGCTGCTGTCAAGGAATCCAGAACCAAGGCTTATATTCCATCCTATCTCAATGCGACATACATTACCCTCATACCGAAGATAGATAAACCGGAGAGTTGTGGATATTATCGCCCCATCTCCTTGTGTAATATGTTGTACAAAGTCATTTCCAAAATCATTGTTGAACGGATCAAACCCTATCTGGAGATTGGCATCTCTGCTGAACAATTTGGGTTCCTCCATAATCGCCAACTGTTAGACGTTGTGGGTCTTGCCCAGGAGGGCCTACACTCTATTTATCAAAAGAAATATGAGGCCTTTGTTCTTAAACCGGACTTGGTAAAGGCCTACGACAGGCTTGACTGGACCTACTTGCGTTTTATCTTAATCCAGATCGGTCTGCCCTTGGAAATGCCTAAATGGATTATGTCATGTGTCTCGTCGGCGAATTATTCTGTCCTGGTGAATGGATCTCCGTCTGATTCTTTTTTGGGTGACAAGGGTTTACGGCAAGGTTGCCCTTTATCTCTCTACTTATTTATATTGGCCATCGAAGGTTTAAGCCTTCTTATTCATGATGCTAGGCGTACAGGACACATCATTGGTATCAAAGTGGCTCCTGCACACTATATTACGCATTTAATTTATGTTGATGATGTCCTTTTATTTGGTTTGGGCACGGCTGGGGAATAGCTCTTGTTTTCTGTTATCACTAAATGTTTTTGTAATGCATTGGTCTTGGAAATCAGTTCTACTAAGTCTGCTTTTATTTATCAGTGCATGGACCCTGAGCTCATTGATCATATCAACCATTTGTTTCCCTTTCAGATGATGGATTTAAGTGTGGGTTTCAGGTATCTTGGATACTTTTTGAAACCGCCTGGATACTCACCTCAAGATTGGGGGTGGCTGCTCGAGAATATACAAAGGAGAATTAATGGCTAGTCTTATACATATCTATCGATGGGCGGTCTCCTTACGCTCTTATGCTCGGTCTTACAGAGCATCCCTATCTTTTGGTTTTCGCTCTTCATATTTCCCATGAAAATCATTGTGGCCATTCGTAAAATGTTTTCTGGATTTCTCTGGAGTGGTGCGGACAGTTCCCACA
Source organism: Larix kaempferi (assembly GCA_027924585.1). Taxonomy (NCBI): domain Eukaryota; kingdom Viridiplantae; phylum Streptophyta; class Pinopsida; order Pinales; family Pinaceae; genus Larix; species Larix kaempferi. The sequence continues at coordinate 2,988,197 of BSBM01000590.1, forward strand.
AATGGCATTTATGTTCTTGGGACTCCTTATCTCGACCTAAGGCTTTGAATGGTTGGGGTATTAAAGATATATGGAATTTCAATATCTCGCTCTGTGCAAAGTCATGTTGGAGGAGCTTGCTCGATTCTGGTCTGTGGGGGAAAATTATAAAAGCTAAATATCTTCGAAGACTTTCGCTCCCTCTATGGCTCTGAAACGGTAAGAGGAAGACTCAAGGCTCGTACATTTGGCATAGTTTCATCAAGGCCTTTCCTATCATCAATGATGGTATTTGCTGGAAGGTCGGCAGGGGTACCCAAGTCTTCCTTAGCGTGTACCCGATCCCTGGTCTTGGGGAGGATTATGCTTTGAACACAGAGCTTATCATGCAGTTGCATGAACGTAATATTTACGTTATCAAACAGGCTTGCAGGGCCGTGGATGTGGACAGACTTGGCTGGTTGTCGGCTGTTAAGTTGGAATTAGAACCACACCTTCGGACATTATGGGACGAATATTTAAAAAAACTTATTCATGTTGGTATTTCACTTTCTCAGGAGGTAGATGTCATCTGTTGGGGGTACAATGATCACTTTAGCATTCTCACTGCGCGGTTGGCTTATTTGCGACTTATGGTGGATGAATTTGGTGCCCAAGGGTAGGGTCGGGCAGGGTCGGGCAGCGTCATTCTGGAAGGTTAAGTGTCTGCTTAAAATACAGTGATTTGTGTGGCTGGCACTTAATAATAAAATTCTTACCTCGAACAATGTATGCAAGAGAGGCTTTCATGGACTAGGAATCTGTGTTGTATGTCAAAATGACGGGGAAGATGTGGATCACCTGTTTGGTGGTTGCATTTTTTTCAGAAAGTTGTGGGATTGCCTTCAATATTCCTTATGCTTCCATTTTTCATGGACAGATTGCTCGCTGGTGGAAAATTTTCATTTGTGGTCCTTAGCCCATGTCTATGACACTGCTTTGTTATATGTCGTGATTTGGGAATGGTGGAAATCTTGCAACTGGCTCATCTTCCAAGGTGAGAGCACTCCTTTGGCTCTACTTTGTGCTCGAAATACTGGCTACTTCCACTCACTTCGGACTTCTTTGGTCAAGACTCCTAGACGTGTGGTTCCACATGTGGAGAATGATTATGGTTTCCCTATTGGATATTTTGATGGCGCTTCCCAAGGGGATTTATGTGGAGTTGGCATGCTCTTAAAGGTCTCCCAACATCATATTTTTCAGCTTCAGATGGGTGCCGACATGGGAACTAATACCAGGTCTGAACTTCTTGCATTATGGGGTCTCCTTTATTTTGCTAAATCTATTGGTATTACCTCACTGAATATTTTTGGAGATTCGCTTGCTATCATTTCTTGGGCCAAAGGTGACTATAGTCTCTCCTCTGTACAATCGGATGGTTGGCTGCACCGTGTGCTCTCTCTCATCGACTGGTTTGTGGATATCAACTTTCACCATATTTACCGTGAATTTAACGCTGAGGCTGATAAGCTCTCGAAACTAGCTCTGGGGGAAATGGACAGTACCTTACTTGTCATGGACTTTTGGGATGGTTCTCTCAGGGAGATATATCCCCTGGTTTATGTTTGATGTCTGTTTATGACGACTGATGTTTTGCCCTTTTATTGGATAATGTAGCTCTCTATGAACTAGTATGGATGATTTTTTGTTTCTGTATCAGACTTTTACAGGATATTGTATGTACATGCACCTCGCCTCCTATGGTATCTTTGGATACAACTTTTGCTTAATAAAAGTTGTTTATTTCGTATGAAAAAAAAAATATAGGAAATTTGAGTTTTGAAATTTTAATCTAATTTTTTATGATTTGGATAAATTCAAAATTTCGCATAATATTTTAGAGCATAGTTCTACTATGTACAAAACTTGGATTATGCTTACTTTATCATCTTTGTGTCTAGAAAAAGAGACATTTTTCTACAAAATTAATTTATTCCATTTAGAATGTGTCTTTGCATCCTCTCCATAAGGATTTGTTGCTACCACATGCTGAGTTTGTTACTTATTCCATTATGCAATCAAAGAAACATTTGCATGTGCACATTCCTTCATGTGAACTATCTGTAGATATAGTCTACCCTTGAAGTTGGAAAGATTGACATTAAGGCACATTATATTTGAAGAGCTATGGTTTAAAGAAGAAGTTATACTTCATAACCATGACCTTTTTTCATAATGGAATTGTTTAACTATTTATTTATAATTTGGATTCATTTTGGTAGTATATTGGTCTTTATTTGTTGCGATTCCATTGATTATAAATTTTCAGATGAATTTTTCGGATGTCCATAAGGTTACCAGTCCACCAGAAGCTCCTCTAGCGCTGGCTGCGTAACCTGTGTTTTTTTTTCCATTTTTCATTTCCGATTGCTAAGATTGTGTTGTCATCGAGTTTGGTCTCTTGGAGTAAAAGAAGATCAAGCATATCAATTCTTTGGAGGTCTTTTACTGCTTCAATTTTGCAAGGATTGCCTAAACCTATGCAGTTCCAAGAGAGCAGCGTCATCATTTGGGATTGTTAATGGAGGGGGTCCCTCCTGCTAGATCTCCATATTTCTTTCTTGTACCTCTGGCCCTGATATTTTTGCTAAAAACCATGTTTATTGTGGCTTGGGATCCTTGGACTTTCTCACGCTCGACTTCTTCTTCTCTTAGGTCTTTGATGGATTTCTGACCTGGCTCTTTGGAGGATTTGTCGATGGGTTCTTCTGAGGAGGAGGGGGAATTGGGAGGCCTTGCTTTAGTGATTTCAGCGTAGGAGGGAGCATCTCTGATCAAGTTAGATCTGATGGGGTTGGGAGAATTCAGAGGCAGGGGGATCTTCGGGGCTGCATGGGCTAGAGGAGTTGCTAGAGAGTCTTGTTCTTCACGCAATTCACCTTCTTATTCGGCCTCAGGGATGTCTTGGATTTCGATTCTTTCTAGGATTTTGAATCTGTTCCTATTGTTTGAGGTCGTTAGTTCTTGGTGTTGCTGATCTGCTTTCTGTATATTTGGACTTTTTGAGTGGGGTTTCGTACTTGATTTGCTATTTTTTGAATGGCTGTCCATTGGTCTTTTTTTTTTTTTTTTTAAATTTTTTTTATCGTCTGATTCTAGATTCGTTGGCTTCTTTTTGCATGATCGAGTGAAGTGGCCATATTCGTGGCAGAACTTGCATTTGAAGGGGATTTGTTCATAGTCGAGCTCTTGAATATGTGTCCAATCTGCTATGGTTAGATTTATTACTTCCGAGAGTCCGTGTTCCAGATCTACTTCAATGCAGATTCTCGTGTAAGAGTATTGGTCTTTTCGATAAGCTTTGTTGTATTTGCCTAGTGCATTTCCGATGGCTTTTAAAGACTCGGTGTTCCAGCAATGGAGGGGTAGATGAGGGAGTCTCACCCAAACAGGGACAACAGAGGGGATTTCATGGGATGGATCAAAACTTGGGGTCCATTTGTTCATATAGAGACCTTGTGGTCCCATAAAATAGGGTTTGTTCCTGAAGATGAGCTCGCGGTCCTGTTTGCATTCGAAAACAAAAGCAAAGAAACCTTTTCCCAGGAAGAAGGATTTGACATCTTTAGTGATCAGGGGTCTCCAGTTTTTATGCACCCAGAATTTGGTGGACTTAGTTTGTGAAAAAGTGGTTTTCTAGCGAGCCAGAATCTGAAAGTTACAAAAATAAAGAGGGATGATGACCTCTAACAATAATGTTAGCCTTCTTGTGAATATCTTGGGAGACAAATCCCACTTGCTGCAAGATCTTTTTCGAGAAAATGACAAAAAATGCTTACAAGAGTAAACTCTCACAAACTGTGAGCAGAGAAGAATGCAGAAGTAGAACATTAATTAGAAGGGGAGGTGAAATGCCCCTTAATGAAGGGGTCCAACCGCGTCTGAGAGCCCAAAAAAATGTTTGAGGCCGCTTCCTTTTCCCGCCGTTCTTTGTTAGACTTTCGCCCTCTGGTAAGGGGGGGAGAAGGTGCCGAGAAGTCTTCGGGATCAGAGTTTCCCTCTGACCCAATGGAGGGGACTAAGGCTGCCAGTCCTGCAAGAGCTGGAGTCTTGTGATCTAAATTCCGAGCCTCTCTCTTGGAACTTGAAGGGCCAAGGCTTGGAGAAGATGGTTTTGCGGAGGCGACTGTCTCCAAGGGGTCGGAAGGACCTGGAAGGGTCTCGTCCTGCACAAGATCTTCCACTGCTTCAGATTCTTGAACTTCATCTTCCTGCAAAACTTCGAATCTGTTTTTGGTTGCCAACAGAATGGTTGCTGCTAAAGGAGGAAGAGATTCTTGTGATGCTGGATCCTTTTGTTGAGGGGCTCGGGGCTCCGTTCACCGGGGGGCTCAGCACCGATTGGAGACAGTCTGAAATTCTACATCTTTTGTTGCAGGAGGTTTTGATGATTGCTGAGTTTCCAACAACTTGGGGCAGCTTTTGGCAAAGTGACCATAAACATGGCAAGAGTTGCATTTGAAAGGGATCTACTCGTAATCTAGCTCGTGGATATGACTCCAATCTCCTGAATTTAGTTTTAGGGCTTCCGGGAGTCCTTTCTCCAGATTTACTTCTACACAAATGCGGGCACAAGTAAACTAGCCCCTTTTGGGTCTGCACTATCCAGGTAGCGCCCTAGCTTATTACCGATTTCCTCCAGAGAGCTTTTCCCCCAAAGATGAAGAGGAAGGTGAGGCAGTCTTACCCAGACTAGGGCGACTGTAATCTCAGCATCTGGATTAAAATCCAAAGTCTAAGGGGCTAAAAAAAGTCCTCTTGAGCCCATGAAGAAGCGACTCGAGCGAAAAACTAAATCTCGTTCTTCTTTGCTCGGGAACAGAAAAACAAAGAAACCCCTACTAGCTGGAAAGAGAGTGATCTGTCCTTGCAAAATAGGGTTCCAGTGTTCTACAATCCAGAGCTCCACCGCCTTTGGATTGGGCCACAAACCTGTAAACTTGCCAATGAGGGCTTTCTCCGAGAGAATGAGCACTTTTCAGCACGGATTCGAGGGAGAGAGCTCCAACGAAGGGATCTCATCTACTTTTTTCACGAACTTGGAGGAAGACCGAGTCGCTGCTTGAGGTTTGATGGTATGAACCAAGGCCTTGAAGGCCAGAAGCTGATCGTGTATCTCCATACGACAGCTCACGGACCGGTTACAGGAGGGAGCCGCGACCACTTGCAAAAACCCAACCCTGCAGCAAGGATCTACGCGAAGAGGCCTGCAGACAACGACTAGATCACCATCGGAGGAAAATACAGGCGTAGTGCGATGACTAAGGGAACCCTAGCTACGATTCTGAGAGGCTACGGAGCGACATTTTTTTTCTTCTTCCTTTTTCCCAAAACCGAGCAACAGTTGGAATCTCATCGAGCTTCCTCACGAACTTTTGTTGAGAGGAGGAAAGAGGCTTCTTTCCTTGTGCGGCTAAAAGCTTCAAGAAGTTCGCAAGGTTAGGGGGAGGGCTTTTGGCATCCGATACCATTGGAGGAAAAGGGAGCAAGCCTAGGGTTCAGAGAGGCGGACGGGGAGGGAGGAGGGAAGGGGTTCCAGGGGGGACCCTTCACGATGGAGGAGAACTCAGTAGGTGGACAAGGACGAGTAGGGAACCAGGAGGGCCAGGGGCATGACCAGGGAGAACCAGCTAGGATCACGGCACAACGATCAGTTCTGTCAAAGCCAAAACAACACGCAGCCAGTGAAAAGCACGCCTAAAGCACGCAACCAAATGCGATGGTCCATTTTTTTCCCGTTCTCGTCGAATTAAAGTATACATTGTTAAAACATATGAATAAAAACCTTTAAAACAAAATTAAATGTGTAAGCAAGAATCCAAGTTGAGTAAATTCTTAAAAGTGTATTAAACTTAGATTACATCATAATATACTATACTTGGGATTACATCATAATATACTATACTTGAATAACTGAAGAAATTGTAATCTAATGAAACCCAAAAGTTATAATCTATGGACTTAGTTTTCATAAAATATTTAGATAAAAATGCTAAACATTTTATAATTTTGATTTTTTTTGTAAAGTTTGTTATAATCGGAGTTGTGATAAAATTTCTCTAGGTGTGAATTTTTCCTTAATGTGTAAAAAAATTTAGATAAAAAATTTACATCTCAAGAAATTTGATTCCTATGCTAGTTTTATTTTTTTATAACTTTTATAATTAATTTTATATAAAAATGAGTTAATAAATGAACAAACTAAATTTATAAAGAAAATTTATTTTTTAAAACAAGAGAACAAATTTTTACTAAACATTTTATAATACATTTTAAACTTATTCAGCCTCGATTTACTTGTTTAATGTCAATTTTTTTATAAATAAACATTTTATAATACATTTTAAACTTATTCAAATTCCAGCGAGACAAAATCTGGCCTTTGACAAAGTCCCGCCTTGATTTACTTGTTTAATGAATCTCAATTTTTTTAAAACTAGTGAGTTAATCCCCACAACTTTTATGGGCGAACTATGGTAATATTCTCATTTTGTCCGACTCAGTGTGAAAAAAATTATACGATTAACCAGCTCTGCCATAGAAACAACCGTTTTACCAGTTGACTATGCATGCACATTCATTTTTACCACGACAGTAAAATACGGACATTTTCGTTGTCAATCCCCAATGAACATCCATCCATTTTGCAAACCCTCATTTGCCAAAGATTGCATTGGAAAAGGCAAAATTCTTCAACAAATGAAGGTTGGTCCTGCATCCATGCAAGACCATCATCTCGAGGCCAACATGGTGATCGAGACAGACTTATCAATTATTGAATGCAGAATTCTCGTGCTGCGATCCGCTGCCATCTCTGTAAACTTCAGTTTCATTTGAGCCAGAATTCAACTCGTGGAACATAAATTGCTGGAATTTTTGTTTGCTTCGACAATGTAATCGGTGAGTTTTTATTTTAATATAATTTCTTCTCAATTTTGGCCGTTTAGCAGTATTTCAGGACGAGGCGTTTTAAATTCTGTTAAATACTGAAAACATGAAAAAATAATGCTTAATAGCGACATTTCTGAGCGTGAGGTTTTGTTTATTCTGACGGAACGTGTGGCTGGCTGTTAAATTTTGTGAATCAGTGGCTTGTGCAAGTGGCCGCTGAATCCGGAGCACAATTCTTATTTCCATGTATTGAAGCTTCTATTTATGGATAACATTAGCTATTTGTGCCGTCTGTTGTTTGCTTGCACCTGCGTCGAATTCGGATTCTGTTTCACATTAATGCTTTTCCCGGAAAAGTTGGAAGACAGGGTATTGCTTCGATATTGAGTCAACTTTATTCTTCGCGCTAAATTTCTCGAGAAGCTGGGGGCTTTAAATATTCTTTACGATTTGGTTTAAATGCTATCCGACAAGCTTTAAAGTTCGTGTAGGTTTAGAACTTGCCCAGGAATTTAATGTTCTTACGTGGAGAGTCTTTGTCGTTTAGCCTGAAATTCTCAGAAATGGTCGAATATGTGAAATATTTGGTTTCATTTGGGATCCAATGCCGTTTTCTTCTCTTGGGATTCGCATGGTTATGCAATCTCTAATGTTCACGGAAAGAAATTAATTAGAAGCTCTACGCCCCTTAGGTTTTCCCGTCCCAGGCTAGGCATATTTTTAGGAACAATCTGTTGGCTGTGAAGAAAACGATTGATCTGTTTCCATTTGATCCGGCTTGGGACATTTGGGTGTAATGCAGAGTAATAGTCCCAAGTTCCTTGGGGGGGTCATTAGAGACCTAATTGACGGGCTGTGGCAAGAATACGAAGATTTAGCTCCTGGTATCTCTGCCTCCTTGAATGTTTTTCTTTTCTTCTACTTTTTTTTTTCCAATGGATTAACTCAGTGTTTCCAGCGATTTCTTGTATACTCCACTAGCTTAACTGAAAGTAGTATATCGTCACATGATTAGTTCTGAATGCGTTAAGGGTTTCCTAAATCTATATCTATAAAGCTCTGTTTTGATTCCATCTATTTCCAGGGTCGTTACTTCCCTGGACTTGTAGAGGCCTATCCGGCTTAGTCTTTACTTGCCCTTTTTTTCAAATGGATATTCCTTTAACGCACTGTGATTCCGGTTGTTTGTTTGTGGACAACTGTTGCACTTTAAAACTCTACACAGTTTTGTTATGTATCTAGATTACGATTGACTGGCAACAAGTATTATTGCATAGTTATCTGAAGAACGTAGATCTCAAAATAAACAATACAAATATCTTTGCAACTTGTCACCTGAGAGGACCCGAGAGTTGCGCAGTCATTTTGCTGAATTCCTTAGACATGGACCTCTCAGGTGCCATAGCGTTCATTTACTGAGCTGGGTCGGTGGGAGTGGGAAACTGTCGCAGACCAGCCTGGGTTCGAGCCCCTCCGGGGCCTGCAAGGGGGCACTGTAAGGCGGTAGAGCTATGACCGTTAATTCAAGCCTAGCCTCGTGCCTCCAAGAGTCAAACGGTTTCCCACCTCTTGATAGGAGGTGGATGCTCGACAATTAAGACTCTTGAAGCATCTTGCCTGAAGTTTTTAGAATTTAAATAGTGTAAAATCTCCCACCACTACATTTTTGACATCATTTTTGTGCCTTAACAGTATCGATGAAGATGATTTTCTGATATATATGTGGCTATATGACCTAGTATTCTGTGAAATTAAGGGGAACTGTCAAGTTAGGGGAAAATGTGTGCTTTTGCCATTTAGTTTCTGATATATGTGTGGCTGTGATATTAAGGGAAAACTGACAAAATAAGGAAGAAGGTGTGCAATTTTTCATTTGGTTTCATTTAGTAGTCACGTGCAGATTGGATGGCTTCTCCCTTTTCTGGTTTCAAGTTATCTTTCTTTGAAGAAAACAGTGAAGGTAGTTTGGCAGTTGGTGATTTTGTTGTGATCTGGATTATATAGAGAACGAAATAAAGGCAGCAATATAAAATGGAAACACACACAGAGATATTGCAGACAGCACAGTAATGCAGTGAACCCAAATTCTATTAATGAATGAAATGAATAAAGACTGTAAACTGCAAAGCAATACAAACTAGCGAGAATGGTGCCGGCTTATCTCTGAAGAGAGATGTATCAGCTATGCTCATTTGCAAGAAGACATTACAAGAGGCAAAAGTGCTTTTCAACATTAAGTGTGCTACCCTATGATGCAAAAGCCCCAAGGAGCCAAAGTGGGAAAAGGAATGCGGGCCTGAGGAGGTTAGTTGATACGTCAAGTTCTTGGGGGTGCAACTTTTGCACACAAACCCCATTTAGGGTGTTTCTTGGACTGTTACAAAGCATAACTCGTGCTCTATGAGTTCAGCAGGCCACACAATCAAAGATTTTGTACCCTACTTCTACGGCCAAAACACTAGGGAAATGCCCAAAAAATGCATCAGAAGTTTGGGACCTAAAAAACTGAAGTAAAACTGCGAAGATGTGGAACCATTCTGAATCAATGGAATAGGTGGGTGGCCACCAGTGTCTGCCTGGATCATGCTGAGGAAGAATTGCTTCAATCTGTTGTGCAGTGATAATATACTACATGATAGCAGTGGAGAAATGAGGAAGAAGGGATTGCGAGAAAGTGTGTAATGATTCTGCTGTTGGATAGCTGTAAAATTATCACTGCCTTTTTCTTAAAGAAACAAGATGTGATTGGGCTGAGATCATACAGGGAGCAAAGGACATCGATCTGTTAACATGCTTATTTCAAGTAAGCAGTTTTTAGTTGAGGGCAAGTAATAGGTGTTGTTAAGAATGAGGAATTATTAGAAACTAAATTTTTTCTGTTGTTTCATCAATGTAAAGAAATTGATCCTTCTATATGTTTAAGGATTGCCGTATTTTGTCTCTATCTGCAACTTCTCCGCTATGGAGTTCCCTCTGAGAATATGGGTGTGTGCCTTTGTCATTACAAGTAGTTTTTTGCTATAGCCTTCTGGGTTGGGGACGTAAATGCATATTAATATGATTCCCTCTTTGTGAAGGGATTTATATTGTTATTTCTTCCTGTTGAATCTATTTAATGTTCTTTGACGTTTCTAATAATTTCTGTATTTTAACTGCTGTGCAATTGTGTTGCTTTTAAAATTTAAAATTCCAGAATGTCCACTCTGTTTCTCACTTCATGGCAGGGACAAATTGCAAAAGCATTTTTCCAATAATGTTTTTGTGAGTATAATAGATTATTGATGCCTTCTTGACGTTCTTTTTGTCAATGGAGATCTTCACCTTATTGTATTTCAATGCTATCTAGAATGGTTTCTACATGATATCTTTATGATGAAAATAAATTAACAATGGTAGACTATAAACTTATAAAGGAAAGGAGCATTCACTGAAACTTTGTAGAAATGAGTAGCTAATTGAGTTTTAGTGCATGACTCATATGAATATAAGAATTTGTTCCTACTTTTTAAGGCATGCCAATTTATCTGCACTGTTTAACACTCCGTAGATTGTGCACATGCTTCAGGTCGTTATGAAAGCTTCACCTGATGCTTTTGAAGCAGCCAAGAAGTTGATACCTGCAAAATATTGTTGATTGAGGTAGAGTGAAGATAAACATTGCGTGGAAGACAAATCTTAACCAGATCAATAAGTGGGAAATGCATATGAGCTGTCTTAGAGCAAGAAAAGATCAAATAGGAGATGGAGCTCCTTGTATAGTACCAGGTCCTACCTATATGGATGAACCAGGGTCAGCTTTTATGGATATTGATTCTCCTCCAGGTCCAATAAATGAGCAACCTTATGTTAGAAAGGCTCATCCACCAAAATATGGAAAATCTGGCACATTGCCAAAAAACAGCGTGCATGAATTGCTCGAGTGTCCTGTCTGCATAAATTTTATGTATCCACCGATTCATCAGGTTTTACTTTCTTACCCATATAGTCTTTGTCTAACCAATTTATCCCTTTGTATCTTTAAAGTGAATTTCTTAGTCATGTTTTTGTTTGGAAGCAGCACAAGTTTGGGTAGCTCCTGTCAAATAAAAACTTCAAAGCTATAGTTTGAATGCATTGCCTATTTTATTTTTTATTTTTATAAGTAAGATAGATTTTATATTATATTAAAGAAAAGCATTTACATCAGGACAAAAATGGCCCATTCCTGCTTGGCCACCATATCGACTACCCCCTCTTGACCATGACTTACAGAGCGCCCAAAATTGGTTCCCATACATAACCAGATTCACCAGTTTTTCATATACCCGACCCATTAAAGACTTAGCACTACCAGACCCATCTATACCGTCATAAACAGACTTACAGAATTAAACTGCGCACTTACATATGAACTGACCATTATCTTTACATTGCCTATTTTAATTTTGAGTTTTGGGACGATCTGGCTTTAGAATCTTAAAAATTCAGTTTCAAGCTGAAGCTTGTAAATATTTAAAGTTAAAAGGGGTTTAAAACAGGCTCTTTTTCATGACAAGAATTTCCTTTTCTCATGTACATGTGCTCACAAAACCGTGGCAAATAACTTTCAAAGAATTTTCAGACATTAAATAATATAGACTCTTGGAATGTACCAATACATGCTAAGAGATGCGTATTTTGAAAAAACACTCGGATTTTCTTATTGTTCTGGAAACATTGGGGATATAACTTTTTCTGCTTTTTACTAGTTTTAGAAATCCATAATTCCATCCACATTCTGTCTTTCCAGCCCCATTTCCCATGTATTATCATAATAATTTAAATGACATTATATAGGCAACAAATTGGACTTTTCAATAAAAGAAAGCTCATTTATAAAGTTGGAAAGGCCACTTTAAAGCTAAAGGTTACAGCTGTCAGCAAGTGGAGGTGAAAGAGTGATTTTTGGATTTGTAAAGGGGGGTCTATTTAGGACAAAGAAGGCTGTTGATTAGCCAAAGAAAGCAGGAAACTCGCCCAGAACAGCAAGAAACTCGCCCATAAAAGCAGGAAAATCCATTTGACCTAGCAAGTTAAACCACAGCAGCTAGCAGCCCGATTTAGAAAGAGAAAGTAACACTTTTTGTGATGAATGGAAAGTAGAAAAAGTCTCCTAAACAGCAAAAAGTCTCACACTCAGTTTGCACGCATGTCTTTTTGCATTTTGGAGCTTTCTTTCCTCCTTTTTTGGCAGCCAAGTTGACTTGGTCTAAGGAAGAAGGATTTCTATATGTTGAGATTGAAGAAGCAGAGGAGAGGTTGGATATTATTTTCTCCAGACTGTTTTTAACTGTGGACAATTCTTAACTTTTCCATATACAGGACCTCAGACTGCTACCTCCATTGCAAGCAAGGAGATTAGCATCCTATCACCTATGACTCACTATGAAGCAATCAATCTCTCGGAAAATAATATAATATTTGATTTGGTACAATTATGCTTTGCTCTAGCTCTTTGAATCTCTTGGTTGTTATTGATAAAATATTAAAATTGTTTGCAGTGCTATGGTAGTTTACAATGCACTTATTTTGAATTTCCTTCACCTAAGCCGCACATTCACTACATTCATTTTTGTTAATTTGTTGCAACTATCTTTAGGATTTGATCCCACCACTTCAAATTATTATTTAAAACTTACCCTCACTCTTGAGTGTTTACAGACAGCCCAAGAGGGAGTCTTTTGTGTGCTAATCATCTTGGACTTTGTGCAGGAGTCTTTTGTATGCTAATCATCTCGGACTTTGTGCAGATTTCTTGGATTTGTGGGACACCCCCTGAGACTGGAAGAACACCAGTCTTAACGGAGAAAGATCTAGCGGCAACAGGGCTAGATTGCCTATAATTATTAGGCATGTCTACTGGTGTATATTTGCGTGATAACAGACTGTTCCTTCACTATTTAATGGTTGCACATTATTCTTGGATGTAACTTGATGGTTGTGATGGTGCGTCTTATATGAGGGTTCTCACTTATTTTTGTATAATTTGAATATCTGTTTTGGACTAATTGTGCCACATCAATGTATGGCCTAATTATGTCTTCTCCATAATATTCAAACCCTCTTGTTTGTAGACATTGATTCCATTGCCCAACTGGATAGGCATTGGTCTTGGTTGACCATCCTATCTATTTCTAAAGTTTATCTTACACCTTTCCTAGGGATTCTCCCTAGGAGAGCCGACCTAAAGTGAGAGGAAGAGTTGCTATACTGACAATGGGCAACCTTGTTATTAGGGTTACACTTGGTTTTGGGACTTTGAATATTTTGAGTGTGGGTATAGGAGGTAATAAGCACTAAGAAGTAGTGGGAAAGGTCTTGGCAAATCATGAGTAGGAACTTCATCAAAGATAACATCACTATGTTAAAACACCTTGTGAGTGGAAGGATAGATGATATGCATTGGAAACTTCAATGCACCCCACCATAATGTAGAAGTGATTTTTAAGGTTCGATATGTTTCACCTTTCTTCAGGAATATGTACCCATGCACTTGATCCAAAAATTTTAAAATGCGAAATTGATTGTTTGTTTCCATATTGTTGCCGTGCCTAATACGCACCTCGGATAACGTGGCTGAAATCTTCAAGTCATTGGGTGCGTCCTTGGGGGCAAGTCACGAGTTAAGTTTGCTGTCACTTAACAATTGAGTCCTCCGTCTAGGCCAACTCCTAGCGAAGCCAAGGGGGTGGTCCTTAATAAAAAAAGAAATTAAGGTTGATTAAGCTAAGATATAAGAAGTAAATCTAGGAGTTTGAAAAAATTACTGAAGCAAGAGCAGTTTGCAATGCTTCTTGTTCATTTTTACTTATTATGATGATTTGATTAAGGTGGGTTTATTCTTAGTTTGGCCCACTTAGACTTTTATCCTCACTAGTAAGTGCAGAGCAACAGTACCAGGTGTCCAACGGGGTGAGACATAATCTGCTTAAAGTAACCCCTTGACTCCGTAGTATGTTCAATGCAAACCGCTTACTATGACAATAAAAATTTAAATGGATTTTCCTATTAAACTACTGCTAAGAATCCTGTTTCTAATTGTTGACCACTGACTCAGGCAAGCTTGTAGTGGTTACAAGAACATAATCAGGGAAACTAGCAAAGGTTCAATTACCTTAACCAAAATAGGAAATGGAATGCAAGTAATTAAATCAACTAATCTAGTGCAATGGGTGTGTTACCAACTATTTTGTACAATAGTTGAACTTCCATTGAGCCGTCAGTGTTTGAACACGATCCATGTTCATATCCAGAGTATCAGAGGTTCAGTTTCTGACTTAGCCAATTTTGGCTAGCCATTTTTATTTTTGTGTTGAAATGACCATGCCCCATGGGGTTTTTTGTAATAAAGTGTGCTAGTAGGGGGTCTTGAGTGGCTCGGTTCCCTAAGACTTGATGGTCAACTAAGGTATTCCAAGGAGTTTTTTCACTCGTCGATTATGCTTTGACTTTAACCGAGTAATAATCGATGAGTTTTTCTCCTACAACCTCCAAAGACGGAATGCCCGAATTTGGTGGTTAGGCTGTGGGGGGTTATTAGAGCCCAATTGTAAAATATGAACCTACTAGACACTATTTGTATGTCCTACGGTCATTTCCTAGGTCCCTAGGTGCTTTTAAAAATTCGTCCGAAATTGTTTTACCGGACGCGTTGGATTTTTTATTTTTTATTATTTTATTATTAAAATTTTCAATTAATTAAGCCATTTTACTATGGTTTAATTGAAAATTTTCAAGATGTAATAATTAAGTGGTTCGAGGGTGGATTTTAATGATTGGAGGCTTAAATTCTAAGCCAAAAATCCCAGTTAAATCCCAAACCCACTTATCCTAAGTTTCAGACAGTTATTTGGCTTTGGAATTAATATTTTCTCCAAAAATCAATAAATGAGAAATATTAATTAAAAAATTCAAAAAATATTAAATTGGAGATTATTCAATTCTCTCCAAAAAAGGTCAAATTGAATAAAGTAAAAGTCAAAATGACATGGCAGGGTGCATTAAAGAAGATTCCAATCATCAACAACCAGCTTCAATCAACAATCAGAGCACTAAAGTCATGATTGCCTTGGGATTTGTGCCCTCTCTCCAAGGAGGGCGACTTTGTTGATGTGGCAATTATTGGTTGGCTTGGTGATGGTTACAATGGAGGAGTGAGGGTGCCTTGCCCATGTGGAGGCCATGTCACCCTCATTTCACCTTCCAAGAGTCAGTTAGCACCCAAGTCAGGGCTTGGCCCTCTCTTTGCATGCCAAATTCGTTTTAGGGTTTTAGTACTCAGTTTTTGTATAAGTAAGAGGCCTCTTGGCTCTATTATGGGTGGATCATTTGTGCAAGAAACCTCTGGTGATTTACTGTGTAATATTTTTGCCTTTTATGCAACATTGAATAAGATTGAGACTTTGGAGGTCCACTTGGTGCATGCATGGTACATTATGTCTTGTTGAGGTAATATTATTCAAGTTTTATGCATGCTTATCTATTCAAGTTTTATGCGTGCTTATCTATTTGGGATTGGATCTAACTTAGAAGGTTTGTTATCAAGCACATAGGGCAAATATTTGTAGGCTTCAAGTTATTTGTCTATGTTTAGTATTTAAAAGATCTTAGAGTAGTATGCTTTAGTCGGTTATAATACATGCTCTTTAATTTTTTTTTGTACTAACATATTAAGATCCAACTCTCTTGTTTAAGTGTATGGCTAATAAGTTTCAGGTACATGTTGGAGTAAGGGATGAGCTAGGTTGCATCTCCCCCTTCTTCAAGCCTCAAAGGCATCATTGGCCTTGAATGCTCAATGGCATCTACAAAGACTCTTCTTCATCCAACGATTTAAAAGTGCTTGGCTTCTTCTCATTTCCACCATCAAAAGTTAAAATCTCTCTCTTGGTTACTGCAAGTGGATCTCAAAATCAAAGGTGAACGAGAGGACAAACAACAAGCGAAGAGCCCAAAGGCTAGCAAACAAAACCAAAGCAAGCAAACCACCTTTTTGACAAGTGAAAAACCCAAAAATATTGTAAAAAAGAAATTGAATAAAAGCAAGTGGGATAACGGCTCCCACACCCCTACTTCCCCCATTTGGGGGAAGCCTATATCGCCCATTGTCTGATTTTCGTACTCTTCATTTGTTTTATACCCGCACAATAAATTGTTAGAGTAAGATAGATTAGTTTTCATGCTTTGATATATGCTAGATTAATCAAAGTCTTTTTTGCTAGTTTAGTCTTACTTGTCATTTTTTCATATAAACTGTTAAAATTTATAAATCTCTTGAATCTCACTCAACAGTGGATCAAGAGTGCTCTCTGTCGGAGAGTTCTTTTGCTTTGATTTGACTAACCCCCTTGCTCACCTGAGTACAGTCTTTGACCTGAAAGAGACTCTTGGGTGGTTTAGATTTCATTTTCAGTATTTATTTCCGTGCATCATAAATCTTTTGAATCTCGCCATAAGGCGGATCAAGGGTGCTCTCTATCGGAGAGTTTTTCTAAAATGGTTCTTGCTTCAAAAACATCCCTCTAAAATTGGAATTTATCATTTCTATACTGCGTATGCTCTACCCATTCCCGGGATACACAGAAACAGTATAGACTACTTAATTTTTTCACATTAATTCCAATTTCAACCATAATAAAATTCATACCCCATAACCAACGAAAATCCGACGTTGATCGCAAATACTCGAAAGTGGGCAAATTCTGCCTGGGACGCTGGATCACTGTACTTAGACCTTGGGGGCACCGTTAGGCTATATCCTTGTTTGGTGTAGTGTTGAACATGCTTTCAGGGCTTTGGCAGCCAACATGTTTCCATACGGAGCCACTTAGAGTATTTTCTGGACATATTTCCAGTACCTTAGGATATATCTTGGAGATTTCCTTAGCCATAATAATCAAGATCACCACAAAATTTACAATAAAATTTACAAAGAGCACTTGCAAAACGATCTCAAGCACACGAACTCTTGTATTCAGCATCCCAAGCATTCAAGACATTGACTCCATAAGGCACTGGTCCTACATATCATTTATTTGCTTAGTATCTATCTGGAAGTACTTGTCTTATCTTATAATTTTCATATTATACTGTGGATGCATTATATTTGAATCACATTGTCATTGGTCGTGTATCTCAAATGTATATTTTGCAAGTACATGCTTTGATTATCTATAACTGTTATTTTAAATCTTGAATAACTCCTAAACAACACCCATCCGCATCACATCACCTTAAACTTTAAAATCAAGAGCTTTATAAACTCTTTTGTAGGGTCTACCCCCCTTGGCTTCGTTAGGAGTTAGCCTAAACGGAGGATTCGGGATCAGGTGATAGCACCTGACTCTTTGCTTGCCCCCAAGGCCACACCTTTCCCACTTGTGAAACAACTTTCGAAAGGTTTCTGCTGACGGTGTGCAATTCGGCGGACAACAGGGTGTAGAATGTGATTAATCTACTTTGAGAAATTGAAATTAATCTAAGGTTAGCTAATCAAAACAAAACAGAAAGCAGAAAAAGTCATGCCATGAAAATGACACAAATCCCCTAGGGGATGGAGTGTGGGTGTTGGGTAGCCCACTTGCTTTTATTATGATTTTTACAATTTCTGGGTGGATGCCTTTGGTCCATAGAGATCAAGATCCAAAGGCGTACAAGTTTCAAAGTTTTGACTCCAATAAAAGTAGGGTGCTCTTGGGGTCCCGCATAGCTCGAATTTTCGGATTTTTGACAGCACTTCCTCTTACTTGTTCATACAAATGAGAAACCAACCACCAACTTTGCACTAAATGTGCTAGATAAGTCGTTAAAAGCATAAAAAATTGTCAAACCTTAAGTACTTCGAAAGATAGATTTCTTGATTTAAGTACTAAGTTAAGAAGCTAGATCTATTTTGAAAATGGTGCTTTGAAACTCAGATCTAGTTAAGAGAATGCATACTTATCAAACTAGCTATTGATATTCTCTAAAATAAAACTACTTTGAAGTAAGCATGCATAATAGTGACCGGTAACCAAGAGAAAATTAATTTAAAAATGAAGGAAAGAGAGAGAGGAAACAACTCGAAGCTTGGGAATGTTTGGGCAATGGAGTTTGCTGGTGGGGAGTAGAGGGACTATATCCTTTCGGGAATGCTTGAAAGATGGAAGAGTCTTACTCGATCAACCACTTCTTCAAGCTAGACAACCTGCATAGTTAAAACTACTTGCAACAAGAGTGTCAAATCTAATGCTTCTTATACTAGAGATTGGAACAGTATGCATATAAACAAATAAAACATACAAATCCTAGATCTCTATGCATAAGCAAGAACTAAATGAAATTGAACCCAAACCATTTATCCTACTAATTGGTAGTAGTTCTTCAGAGGCCAGATTAACAACACTTGCAACAAATAAACAAGCTACGCAACAGTTACCTCATATACCATTGACAATGTTCATCCACACACATAAAGCCACACACCACATATTTCCCTCCAAAGCCTTTTATTCCAACATATAATAACAAATTACAAGAGCAAAGCTTAGGTAGCCTTCCCGTCCTTTGACTATGAGAAAAATGGAGCCAAAGCCTTGCTTAAATAGCCAAAGGAAGCCCAGGAGGCGCGTTTCCCAAGAGCGAGTAATTGCAGAGAGGTTCCTTTGATTGAGGGCGTAGGGGGAGTGACCTAGAGTGCTCCATTGGGGATTGGCGCCACCTCCTAAGAGGTTGGCAACCATCCCAAGCAGATTGTGCCACCTCTCCTAATGAAGTGCACCCTCCTTTATGGGTAAATGTGCCCTCTTTGATAGAGATCCAAATCCAATCCTTAATCACATGAATTGGCTCCTATTGAACTCGTCCTTGACTTACCAAACTTTTTCCACCACTGCTTGATGATTGAAACATGTCTAGGGATGCTGATTTTTCCCATTTATTTGGTCTTTTTTGACTTTTTCAAGTGAAAATCATATTTAGTGATAAATAATCACTAATTTTACTTTCAAAGTGGGTACATGGGTAAAGTGGGTGATCCGAGTTAGAAAACGAGCACCCCCATGGCAAATTTCACCCCCTAATACCACTTTTAAGACTTTTAAAATTTACAATTAAAATATCCCCTTATTTAACGACAAATTTTTATTCTACGAAAAACTAAAAAAAACCTAGGGAGGAGTTAGCACATGTTCATATGACTAAAAAATAATGACTAGCATGGTAATATACATTGACACTAGGCTTTAATACCCCCCTAAGGCCTAACCACAAAGACAATTACTCTAGCTTTGGAGGTTTGAGTGGAAAACTCAAAAAGTATAAGTCGCTGAAAAGTTATATATAATTAACAAGGAAAAACACACTAGAGTAACTGGATTGGTGATCAAGTCCTAGGAAGGCCAAGCCTTATACAAAAATCCATCATGCTACGTCATTCATTACAATTCCCCCAAGGGGGTATGTACATGCATGAAAAAGGAAAACTGGGCCAAAAAATTGCCTATTGGACTTCTGAACTTTGATAATGAACAATTGACTTGTTCAATCTTCGATGGCTCACTGAAAGTCCAACAAGTGCAGCTTGGTGGGTAACACATACCATTTTTTATATGGAGTCATACCTTGAACAATATGGGTAGGTGTTCGATTGATGATGTGTGTTGCACAAAAACCCACTTCCTCCCATAATTTAAGTTCCATTTGCTTGGAAGGAAGCATGCATTGAGCCATCTCCATAATAGCTCTATTCTTTTGTTCAACTACTCCATTATATTGTGGAGTGTAGGGGACAATCCTCTGCCAAGAGATGCCATGAGAAATTACAAATGTTTTGAAATCATTGTTGGTATATTCTCCTTCACCATTAGTCTTGATAAACTTAATCCTTTTTTTGCTTTGATTTGCCACTAAAGATTTATTTTTTTTGAAATTTCCCAAAACTTCATCCTTGGAGTGGGAACTATCCAAAGGAAGTGGGAAAAATAATCAAGGCGAGGAAGTACTTATGTACTTGAAGAGAACCAACTTAAAACTTGCCTCGCTTTGTCCCTGGGAAAGGAATTTCAATGGTGTTTCCTTGACTCCCACCCTTCACAAATGCCATTAGATGGTTTAATCTATGGAAGATCATCAACCATGTGTAGCCGACTCATATGCCTGAAGGATCAACTGTCTGTATGTCTTAAACATAGATACCATAATATGTTGGTGTCGTCGACATGGGCTACTCTAGGCAACACATCCTTTTTGCTTTGAGGAAGTAGTCTTTCCCAACTTCTACATATGATTGGATTCATTATGATATCCTAAGACAACCACTTTAAAACCTTCATTCATGTCCTTTATAATTCATTGACCTGACCAAAATTCCACCTTTTTGTTGGTGCGTGTGATGTTGTAAATAGAAAAAAAATTGACCCAACTATTGGAACATGAAGGAGATCTCCAAATTTGGTTGTGTGGATGATGACATCACCCCATCATGAAATTGTTAAGGCTGAGTTATTGCCACTGACCACTTTCTCTCCATTGTGTTGCTATTGATAATTAGAGAGGTGTTGATGCTTGGCCATATGCCTAGTAGCTCCAAAATCAACAATCCATTCCTATGAAAAAGACGAGGACCAATATGTGGAGTGCACGACCATATGTGCACTTTGATAAATTCAACATTATCATCTTCAAAAAACTCCTTATCACAACTTGTTTGTTTTGCAATCTCTTCGATATTTTGAAGACAAGAAATGCAATATTTGAAGGCATGTCCCTCCTTATGATAGTAGCTGCAAATAAGTTTCTTCTTCTTGGAGTATTTTGGGTTCCCCCCTAACGCTTTTCAAACTCATGCATAAAGGTCGTGGATATATCTTTTGAATGAGCTTGATCTTGTCAGGATAATTCTTCGATATTCCTAGTGTATCTTGATGTTGGATAAAATTAGGAAAAACTTTTTCAAGGGAGAGTCTTGTAACTCTTCACAAATAGAGGAATATTATAAAATATGATGGCAAAGGATTTGAACATTGGATAAAGATTATCCAAAAAAATACTTACATCATCTGAATCTTACTTTGCCTTTCCTCTTAATGTAATGGTGCTAGCCTCTAGGTTTTTAAATCTCGCAGTATACTCCTTGTTGACCACCAAAACCAACTAGGTGGACAACGATGTACCATGCACATGTTCAATGTGCCTTGAAGACGAGAAATAAGTACCTAATGATTTATTCAAGCGAGGCAACTCTTTTTCTTATCTTCTCTCCATGAAATTTCCGCACCCCTGCGGGGGATTTTGTAAGGATATGTCAGCATGAGGGTCAATTTTTGTGTAACTTAGTCACCTAAGACTTTATCATTAGGGAAGTCCTTTCATCGAGTGTTTTTTCACTTGGATAATTAAAATTCCTTTTTAGTGATTTTAATTATTTGAGTTTTTCACTCAAAAATACCTTCAAAGTGGTGAAAGGCGTTCGAGTGATCGAGTCCATGGGGTGATTGGGGCCTAGGAATGTTCTATATTACCATGCTAGACATTATCTAGAGTCTTGCGGAATTTCATTAAGTTTTACATAAGATTTTTAATTTTTGGTGATTAAAAAATGTTCCTTAGCATAAAAAATTGTAATGTAAAAGAGGGATAAGTGGCACTTAATGCCCATAAATAGGGGTATGGGTACTCAAAATCAATGGCATGATACCCACTACATCCTTGGGCAAAGTTTGAAGTCATTCAAACAAGTCTTGCTAAGGTTTTGGTCACTTTTTCCTAAGTCAGTCAAGGAAATCAGGAAAATTGGCAATTAATTAGTAAGACAAATTTTGGAAAAGTGCCTAAAGTCACTTGGGAGGTGGAAAAATTGTTTCCTAATGTCAAGTTATGTTCCTAAAGTGAAATTAAAGTCCAAGAGGGCCCCCCCAAGCAAGTGTTTTTCAAGTTTGAAGTTGTTGCCAAAAGGGGGAAACCCTCTCTCACCATGAGAAATGAGATAAATTGAAATAAGCCAAAAGAGGGGGTCCCACCTTCATGATTCCTTCCCTTTGGCCTAGCAATGAAATATAAAACATGAGTGGGGAGTTTTTCTCTCTCCATTGTTTGTTATTTTTAACCCATGGAAGTGCACCCCCCCTCCATGGGCCGCCTTTCTCTCCAAGTGACAAATGTCATTCATGCAAAAGAACTCTCCCTCTCTCTTTTCCTGTTTAAGGAGGCTCCTCCTCATTTGGGTTACAATCTCTCATGCTCTTGCTCAATTTCTATTTTCTTTGTTCTCTTGCTCTCATCTTGCTCCATTTTTGGGCCATTGTAATTTTTAGCCATTTGGTTTGGTAATAGAAATTCTTTGGAGGAGATTTGGTGTTGGTTGCTCTGTAATGGTGGTTTGCTTTTGAACTTCATAGCTACTCATGCTTGGGAAGGCCAAACAAACAAACTGTTTTGCTTGTAAGATTTATAGTATTGTTTCTATTTATCTTATGAGTTTCCTATTTTAGTAGTTAAGATCTTCATATGCTTGTTGGTCGAAGTTTATGATCTCCTAGCTCTTCTTTAGGTACTCACCTTTTCTTTTAGTGTGTAACAAATGTTTTACAAGTTGTATGTTACTTGGCTTCGAGAGTGGAATTCCTTGGTTGGACACCCCACTTCTCCAAGCATTGGATGAACAAAGAGCTCAATTTCTTTCCTTCCATTTAAATTTTCTGTATTTTATTTCTACATGTTTCTCATACAAAAATCAGATTTCAAATCTTGTTTACATGCTATTATCTTGTGAAAAAATTACTCATAAATTTTCAGATTTTTTTTGTAAATTTTGTATGATATACTAAAATTGCCCAAAAGTGATTTTGGGTATTTTTCCATAACTTTTTGCTTGCTGGTTTTTAGCAAGTCTGCACATTTCAAGAGGGTTATGCTACCCAAATTTGACCATCTCCAAGCATAAAAGGCCTCCACTAGCTACAATTTTGGCCACTTGGAAGAAATCGATCAAAATCACTCTCTTTTCCTCTTTTCTTACAAAATACTAAGTGCTGAAATTTGTATCATTGTAACAAGCCCAAGAGAGTCTCTTGGGCTTGATTTCTCATATTTTATTTCAAGTGCAAGTGCTTAGTTAGTTTGCTTTCTATTTACATGCAAGAGAGGAGGCATTGCCACCCTTGCATTGTACTTGTAATTAGCTTGGGTTTAGCATTTTATTTCCTTGTCGTACTTTACATTGCCCGCACCTCACAAGTGAGAAGGCTTTGCCTCCCTTGTGAAATCGCGTTGGCTTGCTTTTGTTTCGCCCACACCTTGCATGAAAAGAGGCTTTGCCCATCCATGCAAAATCGTGGTGGCTTGTAATTTATTTCCCAAGTTTTGTTTTAAGTTATTTTGCCCGCACCTCACAAGTGAGAAGGCTTTGCCTCCCTTGTGAAATCGCTTTGGCTTGTATTTACTTTTGCTCACACCTCACAAGTGAGAAGGCTCTGCCTCCCTTGTGAAATCGCGTTGGTTTGTATCGCTTTGTTTTTTGCTTAAAATTAAAAAATTAATTTAAGCCCCGATTCTTGCCCCGTATTCACTCCCCTTGCTGGTTCGACCGATCCTAGGTGACAAGAAAGGGCAAAGATTTGAGTTGACTAGAATAGTAAGTACTCATAAACATATATTTACTAGAACTAAGAAAAAGAGATTTGACTTGTGGAGCTAGTGGGGTAGACGCTGTTGGGAGCCTCGTAGCACTTTGTGTCCTCCAGTTGAGCACCTAACAAGTTTTGGGATTCACCCGTGGAGCTAGTTGAGAACCTTGTGTTCTCAAGTTGAGCACCCGACAATCTCTCTCAAATCGAAAGAGATAGTCTCTCGGGATAGACACATAGAGTTGCTTAGTTGTTTTTGCAAAACCTTAATCCCCTAAGTTGAAGTGAGACTTAAAATAAACTTAAACTTACATGACCATTTGCACAACATTGTTACTATTGTTTACAATACTTTACTTCAAAAGCACTTCATTTTTTGGGCTCAATCTTGGTGCAAGTATCTTACATTAATTTATTCATTTATTGCAAGTTATTTTTGTGATATTTTACCAAGTGGATGATTTAATGCTATTGGAAAAGTATTTGATAAACTGTTTTTTGTGACTCCATTGCCTGAGTAGAGAAGGCATTGGTCTTGTGGTGTAATTGTTTATTTCTCTCTTGCAACCATGTTTGGTTAATTGTTTAAAAGGTTTTGCTTGTCATTGAACTATTGCATCTCTGCACATCTGCCTGTCATTTGAACATCCAATAATTTACAACTCTTAAAACAAACTTTAAAAAGAATCTTAGTAAGTAGGGACCACCCCCCTTGACCTTTAAGAGTTGTGGTTTAAACGAAGGAGTTTAGGACCGAGGTGACATTGGGTTCTACACTCGTAGTTTCCCTCAGGAACACATATAGTGGTTGGGAAACTTACCCGCGGTCAAGTGTGTTTTAGGCGGCAACACTCCTCAATGTTGTTGAACTCACCCATTTTGAGATTAGAAAGCTCAATTTGACTCTAGTTACCTTATTGGTATTCACTGTTGCAAAGAGTGTCTTGAAGGTGTCCTGTATTTCCTTTGCTACTAAGTTTTGTGGTCCTTGGTGTGATGAATGAGATTTGGCTCAACATTTAGGGTGATTAGCCCAAGAGCTTCAACCTTATTCAATCATATGAGGGTAATAGATGTCATTGGTTTCTTCTTTGTGGTATTGTTGAATCTAATGAACTCAGCATGTATATTTTCACGACTAAATGGGGCTAATTATAATATTTGGGTAAATCAAATCACTACCCTTCTTCGAAGTAGGGATTTATAGATGTACCTCAAGAAACCCCTTCCTCTTACCGTAGAATAAAGGAAGGAATTGTGCATTGGCCTTGAAGGAGGGTTTAAAGTTTAGACCCTAGGAAATCGTAGAAAAAGAGGCAACAACCTTGAAAGAGGGTTTAAACCCAAAAAAAATCTAGAAAAAGAGGCACTGGCCTTTAAAAAGGGTTTAAACCCTAGAGTAAGAGATGATCCAAAAAACCCTTGTTATGCAATCACAAAGAGGCCTTAAGTGATGCCAATATAGCTAAAATATTATTAGATTAGTGATTGAATTGAGTAAGTGAGATTAATTCTCACTATGATTCCATGTTGAGATTCATAAGTAATAATGAGAAAATCAAATAGAACCAACACAAACCCAAGTTTTGCAATAAAGAGAAACATAAACCAACACTAGGGCATTGCAACACTTGAAGAAAGGTTAAATAAGGGGAGCATAACCATAAAGGAACAAAACAACCCAAGAAAAAATGAGCTAGAGAGAAAAAGAAACCCAAGCATGGGAGAGAGCACAATACTTGATGCCCTTAGGAAAATCACTTTTATTAAGAAAGAATGAATCACTTGAAATGAATAACCCTAGGGAAAGAGATGATCCAAAAAGCCCTTGCTATGCGGTCACAAAGAAGCCTCAAGTGACGACGTCAACTAAAATATTATTAGATTAGTGATTGAATTGAGTAAATGATATTTATTCTCACTATGATACCATGTTGAGATTCACAAGTAATAATGAGAAAATCAAATAGAACCAACACAAACCCAAGTTTTGCAATAAAGAGAAACATAAACCAACACTAGGGCAGTGCAACACTTGAAGAAAGGTCACACAAAGGGAGCATAACCCTAAAGGGAGAAAACAACCCAAGAAAAATTGTGTTAGCGAGAAAAAAGAAACCCAAGCACAGGAGACAACACAATACTTGATGCCCTTAGGAAAATCACTTTTATTAAGAATGAATGAATCACTTGAAATGAATAATACAAATTAGAGTGGGTGTCTAAATACCCAATTGATCCAGGAGGATATCCAAGATTGATCAAAATGCAAGTCTTCAAAAGATGCAAAGAAGTTTACAGACGCGTAGAGCTCGTCAAGAGCTTTTCAACAACATTCGTTTCGCGTGAAACGACCTCTGGACGTGAAAGTTATTGGGTTTTGAAATCTCGGCGAAAGGTAAAAATTAATGTTTTAAAAGGCAAAAAAAGGGCCATGTGGCATGGACATGTCAACAGTTAGAGCCACGTGGCAGCACCACAGGGTGCCACGTGGACATGTTTGATGACATGGCATATTAGGTGGACCAATCAGGGTTTGCCATGTGGCAGCCCTATTGGCATATGTTGTACCGTTCTACAAAAAATTGTGGAGGTTGTGGGGATCGAACCTGCGACCTCAAGGTCTACGAAAGTCTCCACAGAGCCTGCTTAGCCAAGACTCCCGCAAGTGTTTCTTAACACTATAGGGTGCGACTTATATTTAAACTTGATTGTTGTTTGAGTTGGAAAAAAGGCGGGATTGAGGGCCAGGCCCTTGACCCCGTGGCCAACATCGAGGCCGTGTGTTATACGGTGGAACAACAACCAACAAACCACCGTGGAAGCCAAGTCATGAGACAACACATCAACAAAACAGTCCAACAAAGCACTGCCAACAAACCAAACAACGGTCCAACAAACAATGCCACTGCAATACCACCATGAAACAAATATAGCAACAAGATTCATGTTGAAAGGGGAGAGGCTCGTGGGTTTGACCCCGAGACCTCTGCCCCCAAAGCGCAACGCCATACCACTAGGCCAAAGCCCATCTGTTGGATGGCTTATGGCAGATTATGGTTAAAAGTTTCAGGCGGAAATCAAGGCCCAAAAAGGGTGCGTGGCCCTCCAATTCGCGCCCAAAATCTATATATAAACCCCCCTTTTAACCACGATTTCAATGTTAACACAGAGCGCTTTTGCATAGTTCCCGAGACAGAGTACGAGCACAGTTCTCGAGGCAAGTACATGCCATTAATGGGCGCACTTCCTGGAGCACCTTGTGGATTGTGTGGCTCACTCTTGCTTCCCTTATCTATGTTGAGGTAATCTTGTATTGTGCATTGTGTTTCTTGTTCTTTGTTTTTCCATTGGAAAGGTATTGATATCCTGCTGGATTAGATGTATGGTAAGATAGTTTGCTATATATCTAATTGTAGATCTATTTAGAAGGAAGTTATTTTTAGCATATTTACCTTTTATAGGGTTGTGCTATACTAACCGTTCTTTGTAGGTTGCACCTAGAGTAGTAAGGAAGTTCAAGCAAGGCGCTCGAAGTTGGTCTTGAATTTGATTCCATTGCCCTCCCTTGGCATTCTTCTCTCTCTCTCTCTCTGAACCTTCCAACTCTTTTCAAGCATTAAATTCTTTATTGTTACTTGTAGATCTTGAAAAATTTGACTTAAAACTAAGTACTTCTAGATCTACCTAGATAAATCTGCTTGTTCTTCACATACTTTATCACTTTAAAAAGATTTATCTATTTTGAAAGGTTATAAATCTGCTACAAAGGTCTACCAATATCCCATCAAGATTGCAGATCAACAAGTGGCAAGTTTGTGGGTGAAGAGGAAGCTAGGTGGCATCCCTTCACACACTCATTTGCTGCTGCTTTACAGCCTTAGTTTGTAGGTTTTGAACAGTCCTAAGGCATCCCCGAAGAGAAGCCTTGATCCTCTAAAAGCATTATCACATTTTGCCCATTTTTCGAGGCTTTTCTCTTATATTTTCTCATTGTCTTCCACAAGTTTTGTAAGATAGATTGTTGGTTGTTAATGACCAACAATAAGCATTTCTAATGGCTGTCCAAAGCTCTTTAATAAGCTCAGAACCGTGGTGGTCTAGCCATTAGTCCCTTGCATCCCCCTTGCCCCCTGACTTAGTTGTGTAGTGGTTTGTCTTTATGGTTTGGTTTCTTTTAGTTTTTTCTTTATAGTTTTAGAACATCTAAAGCTTATATTAGTCCATCACAAATGGACGTCACTCAAAGCAACTTAGCCAAAATGAATCATAACTAAAATTTATCAATCCATCCCCATTTGGACGTCACTTCACTAGATTAAACATTTAAGTTTCAGATTGACTACTAATCGCCTTTACATTTCTAGCTTAGCTTACCAATTAGCATTTTGCTTTCCTAGATTAGCATTTGTTCTTTCTCGTCCGTCAACCATCGGACGCCAACTCAATCTAGTTTAGGACTTTCATCATCTACAATCGAAGTTGCTAAAAGGAAACAAAGCTCTTATTTCACTTGACAATATTTCAATTTCATTTTCAAGTATTTGCATGCAGGTAATCTTATGCTACAAAGTTTATAACTGCAATTCTTGATGTTATAGATCTCAGTACCTATTTTCATTTGGTTATCTTAAGTAGCATAGATCTGTTTCAAATTAAGGCACTGGTCTGTCTGAATATCTTGCAATAAATATTATGCACTTGTGAAGTTGTAGATCTAAGCTATTGTCCCATTGCTATATCTGGAATAGATCTACTTTACGTACTTTATTTCCTAAGTGGCTAGTTGTAATTTCATTTAACTCCTATAGCTTATTCATCCTTAGATTATTTTATTAGGGTCTACCTCCCTTGGCTTTGTTTAATAGTTGGCCTAAATAGAGAGGTTGAGTGTTGCGGTGACAGTTGCACCCAACCTGAACTTGCCCCCAAGGCTGCACTGAGTGAATTGAGATTTTCTCATGTTTCCGAGGTGTGGATTAGGTTCAAAATTGCTTGAGTAGGTATTAACAAATATGAGTTTTGAAGAAGATATATACTATTAGCCTAGTATTTCTAGCAGCTTTAAGAAAAGGGTGGGAAATTGCCGAGTTTTTTAGCATGCAAAAGGAATAAGCCAAAATACTAGATTGTATACGCCATTGCCTACATTGAATGGAGAATGGGAGGATTTGAGCATGGATTTTGTTTTTGGATTGCCAAGAACATGGTGAGGTAATGGCTCTATCTTTGTAGTTGTTCATAGTTTTTTATAGATGGCACATTTTGATTCCATATACAAACGCTAACAATTCCACAAAGATTAATGTTTTATTTTTCAAGGTATTTGTTTGATTGCATGGTTTGCTGAATATCTTCTCTTCAGACGGGGATAACAAGTTTATTGGGCATTTTGGGAGGACCTTATGGAAGAAATTAGGACTAGATTGCAGTTTAGTTCAACTTGTCATTCCTTAGGTTGATAGGAAAACAAGGTTGTGAACAAGATTTTGGGGAACTTATTCAGATACTTGGTTGGAGAGAGATTGAGGCACAATTTTGACACAATTTTAGTTTGCATATAATAATTTGTTTGATTGCATGGTTTGCTGAATATCTTCTCTTCAGACGGGGATAACAAGTTTCTTGGGCATTTTGGGAGGACCTTCTGGAAGAAATTAGGGGCTAGATTGCAGTTTAGTTCAACTTGTCATTGCTTAGGTTGATAGGAAAACAGAGGTTGTGAACAAGATTTTGGGGAACTTGTTCAGATTCTTGGTTGGAGAGAGATTGGGGCACAATTTTGACACAATTTGAGTTTGCATATAATAATTTTGTGAATACGACTATGGTTAAAGACATCATTTCATATTGTACATGAAAGGTCATTGAAGGGAGTGATGGATTTTTTGTGCTTGTCGAAAGTTAGCATGAAAAGTTATGATGTTGAAACACTTGCAGATATTATGAAAGAGTTGCATGAGTAGGTTAAAGGACACCTACATTAAAGCAGCTTGAAATATAAAGAGAACGTAAATGAGGACGAGGGAAGAAATTTGCAGGAGGAGAAATAGTTTTAACACATTTGAAGAAAGAAAGGTTCTCAAAAGGAACATATACCTTGCTGAAATTTAATAAGATAGGGCTTGCCGAATGTTTGAGAATCTTTTTTTTTTGAGAAATACTTCTTATAGCATATCTTTGGCTAAGCTGGTGCGCTGTGAGGGGCATATATATGGCGTCAAACTCACCTAGGATTTGCACCTAGCCTCATCTACACCTACTCAAGCGATTTTGAACCTGGGTCTACGCATTAATACAAGATCAATCACTTTGTTGGAATGTTTGAGAATCTTTTGGATAATGCATACAAACTTCGGTTACCATAAGGTTTGGATATCTTGTCCATTTTTAATGTGCCAGACTTATATGAGTACCATGAATGTATTGGAGGTGAAGAAGATAGAGGTTGTAGATTGGGAAGATTAGATTTTGGAGAAGGAAAGAAATGGGTTGAGGAGATTCTGAAAGAGCATGTTGGTAGAAAGATAGAGGAGGGAGTGAAAGGAATATTTTGTTAGTTGGAAGGGCAAGGATTTTGAGGAAGTGGCTTCGATATTTGAAGCAGATTTTGGCCAACTTGGGCAACCATTGAATGGGTTTTCATCATTCATCTTGTGAGTTGTTAGTAGGATGCTCACATTTTCTTTACTAGGTGTGTTTCATGTAGGAGCATCCCTAGGTCATTGGTAGTCTTGCACAACCAATTTTTTTTCTCTAGTTTCTATTTTATGTAGTTTACGGTTTGTTTCTAAGTTCAATGTTTAATGTTTGTGGCTGAGATTTGGTCTTGCATAAGCTCGTGATGAATGACAGAAACATGTGTTGAAAGTCAAATCCCATGCTCTTTGTGTATTCAAGCAAGTATGCGACATAGAAGTTACATCTAACACTCACAGGGTGTGACTTTTAAGTTTTTCACTATATCATGTCACAAAGGTTGTGTCTATCTTTTTCATTGTAGTAAATGATCGTGCATGGTTAAAGATTTGACCTCCACATGGCATCTTAAAACCATATTTTGAAAATGGCATGGATTAGCTAGAAGTTATGTAACTTATGATTTGACTACTTGTGTTGATGTGGATTATAGGTTTTGTGGAGATGATTGAGCAATGGCCTTAGGGGACATGGATCAATTGGATACCATATTGACAAGCTCGTGGATAGCTGAACAGTTACTACCATTTTTCCAAGTTCGACTTGCTACGAAAACTATATGTATGATAAACTTAATGTAATTGGGGTTTTGCTTTTATTCCATTGGCGGTATGGTGATTCACTGTAGAGGAACCATTAGCCTTGTAGGAAAAGAACATAGGGTGTTTGGTTTGCAAATAGAGATTGCCGTGTAAAGATTGTATTGGCTCAATTATAATGAGTCAAGGTAATTGGACTTTTTAGTGCTTTGGATTTCACTGATGTTTGTTGAATTTGATTCGTGGATCATTGTGCACCCTGATATGATCTGTAGCATGGTGCCTATGAATGAACATTGCATCACATTTTCTGGCAACACATGCTCTTTTTTAAACATTTTTTATTTTGACATTTGAACTCTTGACCCTTATTATCTTGCCATGTATGAATACTGGATGTAGTGTTGAAATTTTATGATAAATTTGAATGTTTTCGACCATTTTGAATGTTTTTTATGGGTGGTTTTGGAGAGAACCTTCAACACAACCTGTAAATTTTATAGGTTATACAAAAACCTACTTGTAATTTTTTCTTTATAAACTCTTATATATGTGTGTATATATTTTGGAATATATATATATATATATATTTTGAACCCATGTTGCACAAGTTTCTGGAACGCAGGAACGTAGGGAATGTGGGTACGAGTATCCGATACGTCTAGAAGTTTCCCCCAAATTTACAGGAAACGACAGGTTGGGAACAGCTATAATATATATTAAAAAAATATAAAAATAAAATAATTAAAGAAACATGAGAAGAGAAGAAAGAAACATTAACACAAACCATATGACTTAGCTTATCCCTTATATTACAGTTGTAACTAGAACTTCTTAGCAGATGGAAATGGCAATAAAATTAAGATTACCATCCACGCCATTGATTATATAAGGTAGGCTCTTTCTAAAGTGGAGACTTTTAGAATTTATAGTCCCTATAGTTGTGGCTATATGTATAAAGTTTTCAGTTTCGTGCCAACTATGATTAAAATGTATTATAATATTATATGTTTACAAGACATTCTTATGCTAGGGTATTTGCAAAGGTGTATAAATAATTAAATTTAAATTATTATAAATAAAAATCAAGATAATTTTTATTTAAATGTA
The DNA here is from genome assembly GCA_027924585.1 of Larix kaempferi. Classification (NCBI taxonomy): domain Eukaryota; kingdom Viridiplantae; phylum Streptophyta; class Pinopsida; order Pinales; family Pinaceae; genus Larix; species Larix kaempferi. The sequence goes on from BSBM01000590.1 coordinate 3,020,076, forward strand.
ATATATGAATTTAGTTTTAAAGTAAGATTTAAAACTATTTCCAATTAGTTAAAAGTTTATTTTTTTATTCATAAAGTAAATAGTAAAATATATAAATTTACTTTCTTTTATTTAATATATAAAAGTCAAAATAGATTTTCATTTATTATTGTTTACGGTAATTGCAATTCAACGTAGGGACAAGTGAATACTCTAGAATGGGTGGTAGATAGAGATTAGTGCACCAACTTGACAAGGTAGCACGAAATAGACTTTAACTGCAGCTTAGTTTTCCATAGAATTTTTTTTTAGTCAACCATGTATATGTATGGTTTCGAGGCAATAGGAATGTCGTTAACAACCCACATGGAAATCATGAATGCGTGGAAGCGCCCGGTGAAGGTAACGTGCAAGAAAAAGTCCCAAAGTTTCCAATTTTAGAGGGTAGAAGTTCCCAATAAGTTCCCAACCATCCGGAACGGTTCCCATCGGATTTGGAAAGTTTCCTACAAGTTCCCTGGAACGTCGGAACTTTGGGAATGAGTTTCCTAAAAGCTGGGAGCGGTTCCTGTGCTACATAGTTTTGAACATATAATGTTTTCTTCTTGTAAGCATGCCTTCTTTTATGATTTTCTCCTTGATTCTTATTTAATATTATATTAATTTGTATCATTTTCAAAGAGCTTGGTGGGTTAGCTTGAGTTGTTGAGTACATTGAACTTCATGTCGGAGGTCTTGTGGTTTAATCCCCTGGGTTGGTTGCATGGCTTAGTTGATGTCCCCATCGATGGTGGGTTAGCTTGAGTCGTTGAATACATTGAACTTCATGTCGGAGGTCTTGTGGTTTAATCCCCTGGGTTGGTTGCATGGCTTAGTTGATGTCCCCATCGATTAGGTGACATAATTACGTTGATGGGTTTACACTAGGTACCAGTGGGGAAGTTCCCAGGGGTTTCCCACGAGGTTTTTTCTAATATATATATATATATATAATTTTAAAGATTTAATGTTTATAAAGTTAAATATCAACTTTTAATTCATTTGCAAAATACTCAGTGGATGGAAAGTAGAATTTAAAATATCAAGGTCCTGAGTGGAGAAGGTATTGCTTAAACTTCAAGGGTGTATCCTATTGTTCTAGATTGCCACAAGCAAAATATATAGGGAGCACAAGTTGTGTACTTTGTGGGTGAAATCTTGGGCAAATATCAACTTGTGCAAGGTTCCAATTAAAGGAAAAAGAATTCTAGGTAATCTATAAATTTCTTTTCTTATCAATGGTTTCATAAGTCTTTGGAATTCAAAATCTATTTTTGCCAAGTAAAGTTCGTAAGTCTAGATCTTTTAAGCATTGAGAAATTGGCATCTAAGTTTTTTTTTGATCTATCTAAATGCTTAATAGATCTGAATTTAAGATGGATCTATGCAGCCTAATGTTTGTATATATTGGTTACTTACTATATAGCCTCATTGCTTTTAAATTTGACACTATACATTGTATGTGAATGATTTTCTATTTTTATTTTATTGGAGAGGCATTAACATGAAAAGCATTGGCATATTTCTCACTTTGATGTCTTCTCTCTATCGTGTTTCATTATTGGTTGTTATTGAGTTATTGGAGAGGCATTATGGGTTGATCTCCATATTAATGTAATTTCACCCTTTTCTATCCTAAACATTTTTTTCATCGAGACAAGTGAGGTGCATTCTACAAATCTTAGATTTAAAAAATCGGAATTGGACTTGGAATTCGTTGATGGTCAACTTAGACTCGGAATTGGAATCGGAATCAGTAATGAATCGGTCATGATTCGGCCGATTTGAATTTAATGACTCGGTTTACTCAAAAATTCATAAAATATTAAAAAAAAATTATATATATATAGTGTATTGTGCAATACATATCTAGGAGACTGGGACTAGAACAAAATACATAATCTATGAGGCCTATAGGCTATATGGTCTACACAGTCCAAAAAACATGTTATGAAGCATGATGCCACTACATCATGATCATACATCATACATCAATGATCATACTACATACTACATAGTAACATACTATGCAGTCAATTGTTGGATTTTGTGCAACTTTGGAAGCTATTATCTACTGTATTTTATTGTACCTCCATTGTACTTGCTTGTACCTCCTAAGGGAGAAGAACTGAATGTAATTATTTATGTAACCACTTGAAAGAGTCAATGTAAACCTTGGGGTGCAATTAAACATTAAGAGAATATTAAATTTGAATTATTTTATTACCCCAAGGTGAAGTCGGCTTAGTAAGTATTTTCTGGTTCAGCACTTGTATAAATATGAGGTTGGTGCTCCTCATTTGATTATTCCTCACACTTGAGATTGGCACATCACTTGGAGGAGGAGATTTTCGCATCACTTGAAGAAGGAGGGCTTATTGGGGCATCTACATGTGAAAGATACTTTCACATTCTTTCTTATTCTTCACTTGTACTCTGATCTCAGAATTATCATCTCTCTGCGAAGATTGCTGGGTTTTCTCCCTATTGGGCTTCCCAGGTCAAATCTCTGTGTTGTTGTTTTGTGTTGTCTTACTTCTAGTGATCTTGGTAATGCATTTATGTTTATGCTATGAATGTATGAAATTTAACATGGTATCAGAGCCATTCTAGAAGAAGCCATTGCCGAAGCATTGTCGGAACCCTGCCGGAATTAGGGTTTCATCTTGTGAAGCTTCCAACCATCATTTTTGAGAAAAGAAGCTATAGGAATTTCGTTTTTGTCAAGGAGCATCTATTGGTGAAAACGGAATTCAATTTCGAGAACTTTCAATTTTTGACCTAACTCTGTGGCTGCAGCAGAATTAGGGTTTCAGTTTTAACTCATTTGTCTCCACAGATTTGGGCAAGCCCACCCTTTATTCAACTCTCCTTGGCAAGGTGAATTTACCTGTGGGTTCAGTTTTTCAAATTGTTAACTTTCAATTTTGACCTAGCCCCTACTAGGGTTTCTGAACCAGATTTGCAATCAAGATGATTGGGATGAAGGTTGAAGATCGTTTGGAAGGAGCCTCCAACTTTATCTCCTGGAAGTCTAGGGTTCTTCTACTCCTAGAAGAAAATGATCTCTTGCTATATCTAAGTCAGAAGGGACTTGAACCAGAAGCCGAAGAGGATAAATCCCGATGGAGGAAGAATGATGCTAAAGCAAGAAGGATTCTTGTGGATTCAGTGAGAGACCATTTGGTTCCTCAAATCTCTGGAAAGGCGAATGCTAGGAAAATGTTCAAGACCATTATGAAGCTATTTGAACACACTAGTCTAAATGTATCCATGACTTTGAGAAACTAGCTCTCAAATATGAAGATAGCAAAGTCAGAATCCATTGCCTCATACTTTATGAGGATTGCAAAACTCAGAGACAAGCTCAACACTAGTGGAGATCCTATTGGTGATAAGGAGCTTGTCCTCCACACTTTAAATGGTCTTCCACCATCATGGGAGTCCTTTATCCAAAGCATAAGTGGTAGATCCAAACTACCAAAGTTTGACAAGCTTTGGGCAGACTGCTCTCAGGAGGAGACAAGGATCGCAGCACGTCAAAGACTCCATGGCCATGGCTCCCAACTTGAGGAGAACCAAGCTTTTGTTTATCATGCCACGAAGGGTAAGGGAAAAGGTAGGAAGTTCCATAATCACAAGCACCAAGATCGAAGATCAAGTCCTCGCCTAGATCGAAAGGAGGACATATTTCAAGTTCAATGCTATAGGTGCAGAAAATATGGACACTACGCAAATAGCTATCGAAGTTCAAATAAAAAGGAAGCTTGAAGCCTCAACTTCTGACGTAGAAGAGGATCATCATCGCAAGAAGCAAAGGGATGATGATCGTTCAGAGTTCCTCTTCTAGAAGATCCAGAATGCAAGAACATAGATCACTTATGGTTCCCACAAGAAGGCAATGGGGGCCCACACACCAAAACAATAAGAGATAAGTATCTGTTTCCTTGCTTACATAGATCTGTTTGTTGTCTTATATGTTTTTATATACAGATCTAATGTGTTGAACAGTTGATATAGTTTACCCTGTTATATTATGCATATGAGCTACACAACATTTCATGAAGTTAGTCTAGATGATATCTCCCTCCTACATGCTTAGGGCAGTGCACACTCTTGATGGCATGTTCTAGTGGAGATAACAAACATCTAGATACTTCCCAGAAGTGTTTGATATACATGTTCATGATTGTTGTGATAAAGTATTAGCTAAGATGCCTGTGTAAACTATTTGTCTTTTCATTTGATTATAAAATGTCACTAATCATCAGTTGGGATTTGACTTGTAGGGAAAAGACCATGTGACATGGCCTACAAGAAGGATGATGTGACCCTTGAAGAAAAGATGACTTTCAGGAAAGGCAGAGGATCGGACATGGAGATCGATGACGAAATGCAAGGAGATGAGATCATCTCCCCCTCTAGTTCAAGAGGGAGTTAGCGAAAAGGATGAACCTATCGATTCCATTGATCCAGTTGATATCCCTAGAAATGTTGCAGTAGGTCGGAAAAGACCTAGATGGGCTCAACAAACTTAGCATGGAACATATGGGCAATACAAGGCCAGATTCGTAGCCAGAGGATTCTCTTAGAAAGAGGGAGTTGATTATGATGAGACTTTTGCTCCTGTGGCCCGATATACTTCCATCAGATCCATTATCGTGATTACTTCAGCTATGGGATGGAAGTTGCATCAGATGGATGTGAAGACAACCCTTCTCAATGGTGTTATTGAGGAAGAAGTTTACATCGAACACTAGATGGATTTATTGTCCAAGGAAAGGAGTCTCATGTATGCAGACGGAAAAAGGCATTATATGGACTCAAGCAAGCACCCCGTGCTTGGTATGGACGGATAGACAGATTCCTGGTAGGCTTAGGATTTTCCAAGAGTGAAGCAGACCCCAACCTTTACTACAAAGTTGTAAACGATGGGCCACTGATTTTGGTATTGTATGTTGATGACTTGTTTCTCATAGGAAATGAGAAACTCATTGTATGGTGTAAGAAGAATCTTGCCTCTGAGTTTGAAATGAAAGATCTTGGATTGATGCATTACTTCTTGAGATTAGAAGTATGGAAGAGGCAGAAAGAGATTTTCCTAGGACAAGGAAAATACACCATTGATATATTGAAGAGATTCAAGATGTTGGACTGCAAATCCATGGCTACTCCGATGGATGTGAATTGGAAGAAGTTGAAAGATTCTACTTCAGATTTTGATTTGTTTGATCCCACCATTTATCGCCAGTTGATTGGGTCATTGATGTATCTGACCAACATCAGACCAGATATATGTTTTGCTGTGAATGCTTGCCAGTTGATTGGGTCATTTGATGTATCTGACCAACATCAGACCAGATATATGTTTTGCTGTGAATGCCCTTAGTCAGTTCATGTGCGAACCGAGGCAGATTCACTGAATTGCTGCAAAACATGTGCTTAGATACTTACGTGGCACAATGGGATATGGATTGAAGTATGCTTCAGATGGTGACCTGACATTACAGGGGTTTACAGACTCAGATTGGGCCGGATGTGTTGCATATCGGAAGAGTACTTCTGGATGTTGTTCTAGTTTGGGTTCTGCAGTTATTTCCTGGTGCAGCAGGAAGCAGAACTCGGTAGCACTCAGTACTGCAGAGGCCGAGTACGACTGCTAGCACAGTAGCTCGAGAAGCAGTATGGCTTCGTAAACTCCTAGCAGGATTGTTCGGCCAGATTCCAGAGCCGACCGTGATTCACTATGATAACCAGAGCTGCGTGCAGATGTCAGTGAATCCTGTATTTCATGACAAGTCGAAGCATATCGAGATTTGATATCACTTCATTCCTGATATGGTGCAGAAAGGTGCGTTTGAGTTACAGTACATGCCAATAGACGACCAGACTGCAGATGTTCTCACCAAGGCTCTTCCCAGGGTGAAGTTCGAATACTTTCGCGGAAGACTTGGAGTCGAAGAGAATGTTTCCCTCCTCGAGAAGGAAAGATGACATTGAGATGCTTGCCCTACTTTGCCCTGGTGCCTTCTGTAGTCCAGTTACTCAGCCAGATATTAGAGAAATCTCATAGGCACATGAGTAGGACAGTCAGCAGTCGGCCGGGCTCACCCATGTACCTTCTGCAGTCCGGTTACTTAGCCAGATATGGGAGAAATCTCATAGGCAGATGAGTAGGACAGTCAGCAGTTGGTCGGGTTCACACTGGTGCCTCTGCAGTCTGGTTACTCAACCAGATATGGGAGAAATCTCATAGGCATATGAGTAGGACAGTTAGCAGTTGGCCGTGTGATTGCACAGGTGCCTCTACAGTCCTCGTACTCAGCCATATATGGGAGAAATCCCATAGGCAGATGAGTCAGACAGTCAGTAGGTGGCCGTGCCCTTTTGCTCGTTTGAGATCTCAGCTAGATATGGGAGGACCCCATTGGCAGATGAGACAGACAGGTAGCAAATTGTATAGCAGAGATGGTATAGATGTTTATCTCAAATATCTAGGATTGAGTGATTCTCCTAGATCTAGGATCGAGTGATTCTCCTGGACTCATCGAAGGACTGGTGAGGATGTCACAGATATTCAGGATTGAGAGATTCTCCTGAAATCCAGGATCGAGTGATTCTCCTGGACTCACCGAAGGACTGGTGAAGATGATACACTGAGACTATGTGGACAACCTTCAGTGTGCATAGAGATGATGGAGACAACGTAGAGTACAAGATGAAACCTAGATGATTGTGATGCTGATGAAGACCGAAGAATACCTTCCTCGTTGAGAGGGAGTGTTGGATTTTGTGCAATTTCGGAAGCTATTATTTATTGTATTTTATTGTACCTCCATTGTACTTGCGTGTATCTCCTAAGGGAGAAGAACTGAATGTAATTATTTATGTAACCACTTGAAAGAGTCAATGTAAACCTTGGGGTGCAATTAAACATTAAGAGAATATTAAATTTGAATTATTTTATTACCCCAAGGTGAAGTCGGCTCAGTAAGTATTTTCTGGTTTAGCACTTGTATAAATATGAGGTTGGTGCTCCTCATTTGATTATTCCTCACACTTGAGATTGGCGCATCACTTGGAGGAGGAGATTTTCGCATCACTTGAAGAAGGAGGGCTTATTGGGGCATCTACATGTGAAAGATACTTTCACATTCTTTCTTATTCTTCACTTGTACTCTTATCTCAGAATTATCATCTCTCTGCGAAGGTTGCTGGGTTTTCTCCCTATTGGGTTTCCCAGGTCAAATCTTTGTGTTGTTGTTTTGTGCTTTGTCTTACTTCTAGTGATCTTGGTAATGCATTTATGTTTATGCTATGAATGTATGAAATTTAACATCAACTGTCAGTCTGTCACACTCACACTGTTTGCTAATTGGATGCTACAACACTGCTCTAACAAGAGAATATGAGATAGGTGTAGGGAAATAAAGGGGGGGTCATTAAATAGATTTAGGCCCTAGAGTTAGGTTAGATCAGGGAAAAAAAAAGAAACTGGTGAACGTTTTCAAGTCTGTGGTCCCCTCGTGCCAACAAGGAAAAAACCAGCCGATTTTTACATGGATCGGTCGATTGCCTGGTTCGGTACCGAACTGATTTGAAGGCCGATTCAGATCGGTTAGGAGTTAGACCAGTGGATCAGCCAATTCCGATTCGAATTTTTCTGATTTTTAAAACTATGCTGCAAATAACTATGAGGGAGATATACATTAAATAAAGAAAATTCAAGAAGACAATACCAAGTACACACTCACACAGTGCACCCATACACATGAATGTAGGTTCACATTAACTTTGGATCTTTTAATCTTTTAAGCATTGAGAGATTTGCATCTCAAATTCTTTTTGTTCACTCTTAGTCATATGTTATAATTACAATGCTATGCGGTCCTTGAATTACAATTCTAATTATTCATCTTGTTGCTCGTTACACCACATACTGTAGGAGGTTTCACATTGTAATTTCCATCACATTGGTGGGATTGGTAGCTGGTACATTTTGAGCATTGGATGGACTTGGGGGCATATACATCTTCATGGAGCTTCTTCTCTCCTTGGCATTCTTGATGGATAATTTTGGTGGAGGTTGCTTTTACTGCATATCATGTATCTTTATCTCGTTGGAGACACTTTTCTCTGGGTTGATCATTGTTGAGGAGAACATCTTATTATTCCCCTTGCTCATGATGTTCTAGTCACTGCTTTCACTTGGTTGTTTCATGGTGGGTTGTCTTTTCCTAGTTGTTTGTGTCCTCTAGCATGGTGATGTACTTTCCTAGTGTTTTTCCTTGATATCACTCACTTACATCACCTTTCCCTCGTGCCTATGTAACATTCATGTTTCATCATTTTTCCACTTTATACCTTGGTATAACACATATCACACTCATATTCCATCACATCCCCATTCCTAGAGGGTGCATGTGTCATTTCATCGATTTTCATATGTTTCCCTTCATAATTAACCTTTCATTTGTCATATTTCATTAAATCACATTTTTCATGTGTGAACACACCAAAGTGGTTTGGATATTTTTATTGTTGATTAATTAAACCCAAACCTTAGTTTGAGTTCTGCATTATTGGCATTTTAATATTCATATGTTGTAAACCTACATTGAGGTCCCATTCCCTAAGTTTTATCTTAAAATGTTTTAATCTTTCAGTTGGGAATACAACTTTATGTCCCATGTGGTAGTACACGAGGGTAGTGCTCCCCCTTTGACACATGTCAAGGCAATAAAAAGAGAATAAAGTGCATTCACTAGGGAATAGAACTTCTGCCTTGTGGCTAGTTGTTCCCTTTTGGTGCACACTTTGTTTTGGAATCTATGCTGATGGGATGGGGGAATTAGTAACTGTGTAGAATTACTCCTGCAATATCCGGGAACAAATCTAATGGTAGCCACTATAACCCATTTTTTCACGCACTGCCTGCAAGCACACACCCTAGGCCTTTTCAGTGAATCGAACCATGGTGGGTGGCATTGACACCATGAGTCCCATCCACTTGGTCTACTGTGTGCGGGCCCTTTTGGCGCACATCTTGAGGCAACAAAAAAAAGAAAATTTTTCTAAAAAAATATAAATTTTTTATGGCTGCCCCTTTATAAATTCGTTGGGCACACATTTTGGAGGAGGTTATTGATCTTGCACTTGTTTTGAGAGGTAAGTTATGCATGCACCCTAGTCTTTTTGACTTCCATCTATTCACCTAACCTTATCCACTAGGGGGTCCACTTGCATCTTTGATTAGTCTTGTTCACACCTTGTTTCATCTAGTTGAGAGTTAAAAGTGACTTTGAGGTAGTTCATCCTATTTTTGGAGAAAAAAAGAATCCACTTCATCCATTCAACTTGTCAACCATGATTGGTTAGATCTAACTAACTCCAATATTTTATTATTGTTGGACTTGTCATGGAGCTAGTTAGACAAATAATTATATTTTATTGTAAGAGAGATCTAATATATAGGAGTTTTCTCTCCATTTTTTGCATGATGGTTGAGAGATTGGGGATTGAAGGAGTTCTCCCTTGGGCTACATAGAATATCAGATTTGGAAGCTTAATGGAAGATTGGAGGTATGACATCCTTTTTATGTGAGGTTTTTTTAATGTTATTGCAGTAAAACCCTTGTAGCTTGTTATGAAGGCTTTCTAATGGAGCATCTGTTAACTGGATGATACAATGTGAGGAAAATCCCTCTTATATTATTGTTGTTATGTTAATTTTGCATCCAACAAACTAAGTTGCTGCTGGAATTAATGTGACATCATTTTCATAAGATTGTTTTAGAGTGGCACCTTCAACTCTCTAAGGTTAATTTGCTGCAATAATTTTCAGCACAGTTAAGGAAAATTTGTGACATGTCAAAAAGCTCTTGCTTACCTTACACATTCATGCACTCACCCTCTTGGATCCATGCTTCTTTGCCTCCATTTATCCCAACACTTGGTAGGCACTGGTCTAAGGATTTCCATCACCCTTTGTTTCTTAATCCATTCATCCACTTTCTACTATACCATAGTGACACATTTTGTTAAGGCTTACTCTTCCTCAATCACTTAGATCCCACTCCATAGCCTTAGCAATATTAGTTAGCGATACTCCCCTTGAGTTGGAGGAGAGCCAACTTGAAGAGAGGGGAACAACCATTGAGGTGACAGAGGGTGGCCTTACTGAATTTGCACAAGACTAGCCCCTTGATGCTTGGGACTTTACATCATTTAGGGGGTGCTAGATTTTGTTGTAACATTTTGGTGCCATTGTTGGGGATAAAGTCCTTTCTTCCCGGATATTTGTAGATCAATTGCATTATTTGATGAGAGTAGTTACTTGAAGATTGTTCTCCCATCTTGGCATTTGGAGACTTCTGTTTTTGGAGGTGGGGACAGCCAACAAATACTTGAAGAATTCACCTTGACGACTCCACTTTGTAGCTTTGGCATGAGTTATAATAGTTATTCATTCAGATTTGTTTCGGCACTTTATAATGAAGATCTGAAGTAGAGAAGCATGGCATTGCCTTAATGGTTAGTTGAGTTTTATGCTCCTTTTGACTTCTTGGGTATCCTGGGATTTCCAAATGAGTACCCAAATGGATTGGCTTGATCTTATTGTAGAATTTCACGGGAAAAAATATTTTGCTTTTAGACTTGTTGCATCCTTCTTGAAGGTCATTTCAGATCTAAATATCGTTCATGAGGATGTTATGATGATGATGATGTTTCCATGTACCTTGTTTGGTGAAGCTTTAGAATGGTATGGAAGCCTTGGTGGAAAAAAAAATATCATTAGACTCGTTGCATTCTTCTTGAAGGTCATTTCAGATCTAAATATCGTTCATGAGGATGATGTTTCCATGTACCTTGCATGGTGAAGCTTTAGAATGGTATGAAAGCCTTGGTGGAAAACAAATATCATCTTTTGCAGGATTGATCAAGTCATTTCTTAGGAAATGGGACCTTAGCTATGAGAAGCACGCGGTACATATTTTTTTAGATGTTAAGAAGAACAGGATGAAGAAAAGGAAGATCTTATCACAACCCCATTTGTTGAGGTTTTCTGATTTTGAGGAAGACAAGGGTTTGGTGAGCTGTTTTTAACAAAATTTTGGAATTAATAATGCACTTTTTATTGATTTTAGAAGAACTAATTTTGAAGACAAACCGTTGGAGGCTGAGGAATGTTTAGAGTTGTTTGAAGGTGACCAAAATAATGAAAAAATTGCAGGTTGCTTTGAACAACCATATTTATAGAATTCAAGTTCAAAAATTTCTAAATTTAAATTCCAGACATGTTTTCTTTGGAGTTGTTCATAAAATTTTCAAATTTGGGAGCATAGTATTGGTAGTAAATCTACAATAATTTTCCAGCCACCAATGTCTTCAGATTTTGGTGCATTTCCATGTGCATTTTCAGCTGGAAAGTTTTTGTTTGTTGATGGAAATTTTATGGGGTAGCTGGGTTTTCAGTTTGGCATGCATTGCAAAAAATTCCAACCATCTATTCTTCCAAATTTCCAAATTTTTCTGTAATGGCATGTGATTTTTCAGCTGGAGGTTATCTTTTAGTTGCTGGAAAATGTTTGGAACAACGGTGTATTGAATTCAGAATATATGACAGTCATTTCCAGCCATTAAATTATGAACAAAAATTAATTTCCAGATCTGAAAATTCATCCTATACTTCATCCTTGTGCATTATTGAAGACATTTTTGATTTTATTGATGGAACAACCTACTCTATTTCTTGAAGATTTTGATGATTTTGGAAGAACTAATTTTGAAGACAAACTGTTGGAGGATGAGGAATGTTTAGAGTTGTTTGAAGCAACCAAAATAATGAAGAAATTGCAGATGTTGTGCCCTTTGAAGTTTTGAACAACCATATTTATAGAATTCATGTTCAGAAATTTCTAAATTTAATTTCCAGCCATGTTTTCTAAAGGAGTCATTCATAAAATTTAAAAATTTGGGAGCATATTGTTGGTAGTATGTAACAAACATAAATATTAAATAAATCGTAAATACTCAACATTAATAAATAATAATAATTAATTAATAAACACTAGTAAAGATGACTAAGGGATGCAACCCTTCGTGAACAGTCACCAATGGTGCCTTTAGCAGTTATATAAATATATTACTCATTGTATTGTATATCATCTCATCATCTCATATTTTGTACATGTGTTATATACTTGTCCTTTATGGATTATAACCTATTGTCCTACTTAAATTGGATATCCAGTTATTGAATTACTATTCATATTTGGGAAACAAATACTGTTCGTTTCATTTGTATCAGAGCTTCGTTATCTGATCCGTCCTTTGGGCCACTTGAAAATTTTCAGAGTTTCTCTGAATTACTAGGCCTTTGGCCCTTCAGCTTCTTTTTTCAGAGTTTCTCTGATCCAGCCTGTTACAGTTCAAACTAGCAGGCTAAGATTGCGACGCCAATTTGTGCCTTATGCTAGTGAATGGCAATCATAGAAGAGACTTGGACTACTGTCACCTTTGTCCACTCTCTTAACTTTTTTGGGGATCGTGTTCCCCAAGGGGAGAGCCCTTCTAATGTACCTGTCAAAACAGTTAGGGAAACACCTCCGACCATCTTATAGCATAGATCAGTGCCTTCAATGGAGTCCAATAATGAATGTAAGTAGACATACTAGACCTATAGAGGAGTTAGCACAACTTATTGCTTGTCGAAATCAGCATATAACAAGGACAATATCAATGCTGTAATGACCTCTTAGTGTAAGCTTAATCAGCCTATTGTAATGTAGAATCAACTGTAGGTTAACTTTAGACTCATCAATTGGTAAGACATGTGTAAAAGATAGTTTCTTTTTAGTGCAAGAATATCAGTACGTAAACATAAGATCAATGTCATTAACCACTAAATCACAGCAGTATTCCCCGTAGACTAGTCATATGAGATGTTGCACCATTATCAAGCAGCCAACAATCTTTGTAAGATGAAAGAGAGGTTATTTCATTAATCCCAAGATTACAATGTGCAACAATACAATGAACAGAATCAGGGGCTTTACCAGCCTCTTGGTTTTTATTCTTGTCTTCTTTATTCTAGTTATGTCTTTCTTTGATGGAGTCCCAAGAAGCCCAACGCTGATTTGCTTCATGTCCAGTCTTACCATAGCGCTTGCACTTCAGATTTGACCTTTTACTTGAGTTGTTTCTTCCTCCTCTGCCTCTGAAATTTCTTCTTCCTCTGCCTCTTTTGCCGCTTTCTCCCTTGGAAGGGTCTTTGGGCTTGTTCTTTGCTTTCTGAGCAAAGCAAAGAGATTCTCCAGTATTCTCATTTGTCTTCTTTCCAAATGCTTTCTCTCTATCTGCAATCTTCTCTACCAGGGTGTCAAAGGTGAGGTCTTTGAACTTGTCACTTGCTTGAAGAGAGATTCAAGATAGTTGGAGTGAGTAGGATAAAGGGACTTTACAAATGCTGCAAATGGAAGGTCTGGTTTCATACCAGAGGCTTGAATCTTGTGCATGATTGCTTTGATCTCAGATACAATTAGGATAGGATCATTATCCTTTACATCCAAACTAAATAGCTTTAACATTAGCTGAATCACTTCCATTTCAGAGTGTGAGTCATACAGATCTTTTAAAGTCTTTAAAGCTTCAAAGCATGATTTTGCAGGCAATATATGCTGGCTCACCTCTTCACTTACAGTAGCAGAGATCATGGCTAAGGTTTTCTTGTCTCTGGTCTGCCAGATAGCAAGTTCTTTCTCTGATGTTGGAGGTTTTGGATCTGAAGTGATGACTGTGCCTTCATCGGTGATAATGGTTTTTCCTTCGCAGATGCCATCCCACAGATCATTGTAGATGAATGTAGCCTCGATCTTCCTTGACCATTCTGGATAAGTGTCTTTGCCGGGAAGGGTAGCACCAACTATTGATGTTAGTGAATGCATCTTCTGTAGCTTGGACTTGAACCTTGCAACTTTTAAGTAGAATATATGGGAGAAAGTATATGAGGTTGCAGATTTAAATTTCTGCTTCCTTCTTTACAAACTCTTTCTTAATACAATTTAATTCTGCAGCTTCTTATTCTGCAACACTCCCACACATTTTCCAACACTATTACATACAAGCTAATATTTCACTCACCCTCTATTCTAACTCAATTCTCACTGACAATGAAATTACATTCTTCCTTTACAATACAATGATATAGGACCATTACATTCACATAAAAACTTTCAAGCAAGGGCGCATCACACTGGAAGCAGCAGTCTTCTGTCTTCAAAAGTGATTTAGATCAATGCTCAGAACAATGTGCAACAGTCCTCCAACCTCAGACAACCTCCAAACAACTTGGCTAACAATCGTAAAGATGGGTTGAACAGTCTTCAAAAACATTAAATTCTTTTCATAGTCACCACGATCTGGGTCAATATTTCAATGAAGGCCACATCATAAATTATTACAGTATATAAATGAAAGCTCAATAGCCTTTATCTTATCTCCACGTAAGAATTAGGGTTTGCAGCAAATGTATTCAGATGTTTACCTCCACGCAGTCGCAGGAAGAAAAATGGAGTGCTCACATATTGCATTCATACCAAAAACTAATTCGCAGCAAATATCTCACAGAGATAAATGATCTCACGTAACTATAAAGAGAGGGATTCCACGCAGCTCTTTAACAAGGTTGCACAATCAAAATGGAGGTCGTGTTCTTCCATCAACGTATCTCTCCATCAACGTACAGGTCGTAGCTCTCCATCAACACAACTCTCCATCAAATACAAGTCGTGTTCTCCCATCAATGCAGCAGATAGAGTGTAAACACTCCATTCCTTGGAACACAACTCCTCTTGGATAGCTCATACACCAGTCAAACGATGGAATGGTCTTCACATTCTCCACACAACAACTCTTGTGCTCTCATTCAAAAAGAAACATGGACGCAGCTCACGGGGTGGATGCAAAATCACACAACAGGCTCTCAAAAAACGTGGACGCGGCCCACAAAGCTTCAATTCGTGGGAAGAGAGCCTGTGCAGCAGACAACAACATTACTCCACAAGACTTAGGCTGAGGCGTGAGAGCCCACAATAGAGAGGACGCACAAAAAAATTAGGGTTTAGGTATTAACACTGCAAGAGAGAGGCATTATGGAATTCGATTTGCACTCACTCAACATTCAAATGATACCACAAAAAAATCAGGGTTTAGGTATCCATGCTTATGGAAGAAGGGATTAGTGCTGCAAGAGAGAGGCGTTAGCTCCAGGCAGATCGAGACTATCATGATTGTGGCAGAACGGGTGAGCAGAAAAACGTTTGGGGTAGAAGAATATCGCAGAAGGCCGGTTGTGCCAGGACTGAACAAAGTGGCAGAACGGACAAAATGCCAGCTACAGGAGTTATGGCAGCTAGGAGTGGACAACCAGTCTCTGATACCAATTGATAGTAATAACTCCCAAATTCAATTAATTCATCAGCCAAAGCTTTTATATATACATTAGATGGGACTCTTGGACTTCGGATTCCAAGAGATCCGTTGGAGTCTCCAAGACTCTTTGCTACCGAACAATCTAACAGGGTTAGTGTCCAATAGACAATGTAAGGAGAGTGTGACCCACTATCACCTCAGTCACACTTCCACAAACTTCCTAGGAGTGTCGTGACCTCCAAGGGGAGAGCCTTTTAGCTATTTTGCAAGACACTTAGTCAACCACAGTATATCTTCTACACAATTGAATTAGTGACCAGTGCCTTTAAGGAGTAAACTAGAGAATGAATAAAACATGCTATTAAATATAAATGTTGTGGATCCTATCAAAGCCAACAAGTGTATCAATGTCAATAACAATACATCATTCACACAACATATGATCATTCATCTAGTGAATAAACAAGGTACATGTATTGCTGTAACAATATAATTAAAGTTATCCCACAGTAAGTTCAACATTGACAGTCTAGTTATGACAGTGATTTGCAGCAGTAGACAGTAAAGTAACATGCAACACAATTACGATATCCCAAACAGTGCTTAGTGTTGTAAAAGATGTGCCAAAACAAATTAACTTAAGGGAACTATCATGTAGAAATATAAGGATGCTAATTGGGTCTGATATGTTAGCCCTGTAGTAACAAGTTTAACCTCAAAGCAATATCAATGACAACCCCTCATTTGACAGTAAACAATAGCACACAGCAAAGATGTATCCAAACAATACTTAGTGCTCAAATCTAACCAAAAGAACAATGCTACTAGCAGACCTTTGTATACTCTATCTATGTCTGAAAATACAGTCCTGTAGCATGCATTCAATCCTTTGCATCAATCTTCACCAAGAGTAATTTAAAGTCCTTTTTGTCAACCTTTGATGCTGTTTGTTGTGTGTTTATGTAACAGTTTTAGGGCTGCAGCAGGATGTATGACAGTATGCTACAGTAGCAGACCTCAAAAAAGAAGTTAAGAGGGCTGCTATGGACAGTTAGGAAGGCTGTTACATCCTTGTAGGGGGGCTGCCAAAGATGAAAGAACATGCTGCAATATTACAGACCTGAGGTAAGGTAAGGATAGCCTAAAAGAGAGGAAGTGAAGGGCTGCAAAACCAAAGGAAAGGAAGTCCAAGGGGTTTTCAAGGCAGGCCTAGGGTAGAAAGAGGAGAAATTAGGGCTGTTAGGGAGAAAAAGGGATAGAATTAGGGCTTATTTTTAGGGTTTTATGATTTTATTATTTTTAGGGCTGCCACAATTTCGCCCTAGGGTTTTTAGGGCCTAAAATGGCAGGCCGAATTTGTAGGAGGTAGGGCCGAAATTTTAGGGATGCCAAAAATTTGAAAAAAAAATATTTTTTTGATTTTTTAGGGTTTCAGACATAAAATTGCATACCTAATTCTAACCCTAATTCTACCATGAAAATGCAAAATTTCACATGAATATGCAAGCAAAATTTGATAAAAAGGTTGATTACTAGGGTTTTAATGGATGCAACCCAAAACCCTAGGCCTAAAGGAGAGGTGACCAGCCTCCCTCTTGGAGTAATTTCTCTTTGGCTACTAAACTAGGGCTTCCTACAACAACCTCTAGGGTTCGTTATAGGAGTCTAATCTATGGCAAAATTAGAGGTCCAAGGCCAAACTAAGGAAAACCTCCTCTAGGGAGCGTTTTCCGCCATGCAAAGAAGATAAAAGGCAGACAAAAAGGCCCTAATAAAAAAATGCAGCTCTATGGCCACCATTCAATCATCAAGAAGCAAGAATTCACCTACCTTCACCAAGCAAGGCTAAAGCTAGACTTACTTGAGCTTTGTGTTGTTCCAACAATTCCTAGCATCCACCAAGGATGAGCAAAACCCTAGAAATGCATCCAATTTCATCCACAAGCCAAAGAAGAGAAAACTCCAAGAGGTGTGCATCACTTTCCAAAAGACTATCTTGGGTAAAAGAGCAACATAATGTAATTTATCCCATGAGTTATGATTTACAAATGAAGTAAGGAGTTTTATTTATAGTGTTCTCAACTCGCTTTTACAAAATAACCAGGCCAACAGGCCAAATATGATGTCAATGTAAAAATATAACATGAAATAACATAAAATAGTCTAAAAGATGGCTAAAAGGTGGCTACCTGGGGTATTTTCCCCCTAGGTGATAAAAAATTGCTAAAAAAGGTAAAATTGAACAAAAGGCTTCACTCCGAAAGGTGGAGTGAGCAAGGGGGGATTGTCATGCCCATCTAACCCCAACCATGCTGAAAAACCCTCAACGTCCCCCCTCTACAAGCCTATGGACCTGGTGACCAAGGATGATGTCATCACTAAAAATGCACCAAGGAGAGAGGGCACTCTGCTGGAAAGGGACCAGGATGGGTGCATAAGGTGACTGGAAGAGGAGGAAAGTGCCTCATAACTGAAACATTATCACTGGTGTGGAAAACAAGAGGGGGTCATGTGATCCAGTGATCTGCCCCTAGGAGTTCTGAACACCAACCTCAGGGCTATAAGCCCCAGAATGAGGTAGTCAGCAATGCCACTAAGCCATAGTACTCTTAAATGAAGGATCAAAGGGTCTGGCCATAACCACCTTTCAGAAAGTGCTAATAATACCCCCATCATGGCCCTAAAAAATGTGACCCCTCTCCTTGGGCAGACATCTTCATGTGAGCAGGTACTGGTACTGTGTAACACTCCTCATCTTCCATAACTGAAACTGAAACTATTTATATTATTTACAATAATCCCGGAGGATTCCAACATATACTTTGATTTCCAAGCAGCTACTGCCTATCATGAGGTGGGATGTCATGTCACAGTTAATGGTATGTGCCCCCCAGCCTGAGAGTTTCAAGTCTCGCAAGAGAGTTTTTAATATCTCTAGAAGATTATAGCAAGGGATTACTTACCTTTTCAGGTTGATTCAATGATATATATATATTGTTACAAAAACTATGGTTATTTTTAGTTGTGAACTTTTTCAAATGAAAGTCTGAAATGAAAGTTTCTTTTGGTGACTTCAAAACTGTTATGCTAAAACACAGTTTTGCCCAAAATGTGATGATTTCAATGGCATTTTCTAAAGCACACGTTTCAGAGAATGATGAGTTTATTTACCTTTGGATCTTCATTTATCACCGTTACCTGTTATCTTATAGTTGACTCCCAAGTCATTAACACTTGGACTGTTAAATTTTGCCTATATCATGTTTGAGTCATGACACTTGCCATTTTCTGTCATTATTCCCCTTACCGTGATGATATTTGAAAGGCATTTTCTGAAGCACATGGTTCAGAGAATGAGTTCAGTTACCTTTAGAACTTCATTTATCACAGTTACCTTTTATCTTATATTTGACTTCCAAGTCATTAGCACCTGGGCTGGTAAATTTTGCTTGTATAATGTGTTAGTCATGACACCTGCCATTTTCACTATCATGGTTTCCCTTACCATGTGATGATTTTGTAGTTGATTCCCAAGTAATTAACACTTAGGCTGTTAAATTTTGCCTATATAATATTTTGGTCATGACACTTGCCATTTGCTCTATCATGGCTTCCTTTACCATGAGGATGATCTCAAAGGCATTTTCTAAAACACATGTTTCAGAGAATGATGAGTTCATTTACCTTTTGAACTTCATTATCACAGTTACTCTTTATCTTTTAGCTGACTCTCAAGTCATTAACGCTTGGGGTGTTAAATTCTGCCTATATCATGGTCCAGTCATTACACTTGCCATTTGCTCTATCATGGTTTCCCTTACCATTTGATGATCTCAAAGGCATTTTCTAAAGCACATGGTTCAGAGAATGATGAATTCATTTGCCTTTTGAACTTCCTTTATCACGGTTACCTTTTATCTTTAGTTGACTCCCAGGTCATCAACACTTGGGCTATTGAATTTTGGCTGTAGCATGTTTTAGTCATGACGCTTGCCATTTGTTCTATCATGGTTTCCCTTTTGTTTTTTTATTGAGAATCTTAAGTCATATACAACTACAAAATTTGTTCTACTGCTTGTATTAAAGTGTTAATAAAAGCTTTATATGTTGAAAACCAAGACGGCCCTTTTTCTAATGTTTTGAGTAGTTGTGACTACATAGAAATCTCGTGCTAATTCTGATGGCTGGTACATTGTCGTGTTTTATTGCAGTGTCCTAATGGCCATACCCTATGCTCTGACTGTAAGTCAAAAGTGCATAACAAGTGCCCTACATGCAGACATGAGCTTGGAAATATAAGGTGCCTAGCATTGGAAAAGGTTGCAGTCACTCTTGATCTGCCTTGCAAGTATCATGATCTTGGTTGTCCAGATATTTTCCCATATTATAGCAAGCTTAAACATGAGGCTCAATGTACTTTCAGGCCATACAATTGCCCTTATGCAGGTTCCGAATGTTCTATCACAGGGGATGTTCAGACACTCCTGGCACATCTAAAGGATGATCACAAAGTTGATATGCACAATGGTAGCACGTTCAACCACCGTTATGTGAAAGCCAATCCACATGAAATTGAGAAT
Source organism: Larix kaempferi (assembly GCA_027924585.1). Taxonomy (NCBI): domain Eukaryota; kingdom Viridiplantae; phylum Streptophyta; class Pinopsida; order Pinales; family Pinaceae; genus Larix; species Larix kaempferi. Next base: position 3,040,106 of record BSBM01000590.1, read on the forward strand.
GCAACCTGGATGTTGACAGTGAGTATAATATAGGGACTTGCACTTTTCTCTTTTCTCATTTGCTGGTAATAGTGTTTCTGAATTTTTATTTTATCTTAACTTTTTTGTGACAACATTAGTTTCTCTTCATTTAAGATTGAGAGCTTCATCAGTAATGTTGTCGTTCAATGATGTTTTTGAGCTCCACTGCAGGTTTTCCACTGTTATGGAGCATATTTTTGTCTTCATTTTGAGGCATTTCAGTTAGGCACAGCACCAGTATATATGGCCTTCCTTCGCTTTATGGGAGATGACAACGAAGCTAAGAATTTCAGCTATAGTCTTGAAGTAGGGGTGAATGGAAGCAAGCTAATATGGCAAGGAGTGCCTAGGAGCATTCGCGACAGCCATTGTAAGGTTCGTGACAACTATGATGGGTTAATCATACAAAGAAGCATGGCATTGCTCTTTTCTGGTGGAGATATGAAAGAGTTGAAGTTGAGAGTTACTGGACGAATCTGGAAGGACAATAAGCTATGAAGGTTCTCTTTTGTGTCTGAAAGATTTTTGAAGAAAATCAATATTTCTTCTCGGGTCATTTGCTGTAGTCCTGAACTAGAAGAGTAAGATCTTAGAAGGATAACATATTAAGATTATTTGCTGTAATCCTGAATTAGAAGACTGCTATTTTAGAAGGATCACATCTTAAGGTTCCATTGCAGTTGACAGTTGTGTTTTTGGCATGAATAGTCTGTGTGCACTTTGGAAGCAGGTTTTGTTCAGGCGGCATTAATTCATAAATGTGGCCGTATCTTAGTAGTTAATGGGTTTATGTTATTTTTGATATGATTTTGAGTTGGCTTGGCATCATATAAAATTGCTGAATTACAGTGGTGCACCAAGTTGCAACTTCCATACAACTGACTTGTGCTCAATGGCTGGTTGATGGATTGCCTATATTGAGAGGGTCATATTTTGTGTGAAGTTCATTGTCTAGTTGGACTGCAATAGTTCTACTGCCTAGGATAGACGAATTCATTTTTTAATTGGAAGAAAGTGTATACCAATAAACAAATAACCTGTACCATTTGTATTTGTTATTGAGCTATTTTTTGATTCCTTATCTGTTTAAAACAATCAAAAGCTATTCTCTGCCAGATATTTTGATGTTAGCAGTTATATTTGTCACTGGTTTTGCATAATTTGTGGAGGGAATTGAGCAGTTCATGTATTCTCTAAATATCAAAAGGTGATAATTGCACCTAGAGAAGTGAGGTTATTGACAGCCCAGGTGAGGGGAGATATTGTTTATCTTGTATGTGTAATGCTAAAAAAAAAGGTTGTCTGCACACGCATAGATCCATGTTAATTGCAATCTGATTATTATTATTTCTCAGTGCTTAATATATCGCAAGTTAAGGATCCATGTCAGTGTTTTGCTTTACTAGGCCAACTTTTCAAGGGTGGGGAGCTGCAACTTTAATTTAGATAATGATAATGCACAGAAGATACTTAACTAGTTATTAAATAATTTTTCTGCACCAGATTATCAGGTTCAACTTGAAAGAACATGTAATACAAGTGGGCTTCAAATATTTGGTTGGCTATCCTGTAATAATCTTATCAATCCGTTTAAAACTTGCTTGGAGCCAAGAGGGAGTTAAAAATGTTCCGAATTTGGACTGGCTCAAAGTCTTCTATGAATAGACATACACGAAAGAAATTGCTTGACACTGAAGGAAAAATGGTTTGAACAATTAGGTAGCTCAATTTTAATGGCAGATCATTAAATTTTTGAAGGGCAGATCGTTAAATTTTTGTTTTGACATGAGCAATTCCAATGGTTCATATTGTAGAAAATAATTTGGATGTTCTCACGAATAGACATACCAAAGCAATTTCGTGTTACCATTCAAACTAGCAGGCTAGGCTTGCAAGTGAAAGGCAATCACATAAGAAACTTGGACTGCTGTCATCTTTGTCCAATCTTCTAACTTCTTCGGGATCCAATGTTGTCTCAAGGGGAGAGCCCTTTAATGTACCTGCCAAGTAGATGCCAAATTCCTTTCAAACACCTTAAAGCATAGATCAGTGCCTCTAATGGAATCAAACACAGAGTAATAGAGAGAGTTAGGATTGTGCTTGTATAGTAGTTTTGACAGTTTTGCAGGTCTTTTAGGGTTAAAAAATTTAGGTCAAGGATTTCATGCCCAAAATTTTAGGGCCGCGAGAATTTAGGGCCATTTTTTTGGGGTTGCGAGAATTTAGGGCCGAGATTTTAGGGCTCGAGAATTTAGGGCTGAAATTTTAGGGTCCTGATAATTTAGGGCCGTGATAATTTTGGGGTCACGAGAATTTAGGGCCGTGAGAATTTATGGGTGAGATTTTAGGGCCGCGAGAATTTATGGCCGAAATTTTGGGGTTGCGAGAATTTAGGGGCGAGATTTTAGGGCTGAAATTTTAGGGATGCCACCAAATGAAGAAAATTAATTACTTTTTATTTTTAAGTTTTTGTTATAAAGTTGTAGACCTAATTCTAACTCTAATTCTACCATGAAAATGCAAAATTACACATGAAAATGCAAGTTTAACATAAAAATAATATTTGCAAAAATTCAAACTGGGGTTTGATGTAGAGAAAATTGACAAATTTAGGGTTTAATGGATGTTACCCCAAACCCTAGCCTTAGAGAAAAGTGATAAGCCTTCCTCTTGGAGGTAATTCTCATTGCTATTAGGTTATGGCTTCTTGAAACAATCTATAAGGTTGGTTTTAAGAGTTTAAATTAGGGCAAAGTTGGAGTTTCAAGGCCGAACTATGTAAAAACCTCTTCTTGGGAGTGTTTTTAATATACAATGAGGATATAATAGTAGACAAAAATCTTATTCAAAGATAATGTAGCCCTAGGGTTACCATTCAATTATTCAAGATGCAAAATTGATCTACCATTCATCAAACAAACCTTAAAAATGTAAAAGACTTACTTGAGCATGAGTTATTTCAACCATTCTACCAACCACAAAGCATTAGCAAAATAAAAAAAGCATCCAACCTCATCCAAGAACAAGAAGAATCATCCCTCCAAGAGGTGCACATCACTTCATAAGGCCCCTCTAGGGTAAAATAGTAGCATAATGAATTTTATCCCATAAGTTGTGTGTAAAAATGAAGTGACGAGATTGTACTTATATGATTTCACACTCACTTTTTACAAAATAACCAAGTCTACATGTTTTAAAATGTCAATTTAAAATTAAAACATGTCAACTTAAAATTATAACATAAAATAATATAAAATAATCAAATCTGTGGGTAACTTGGGACATTTTCCTCAAAGTTTACTAAAAAATGATTAAAATAGCTAAAAATGAGCAAATCACTCAGAACTGAAGGCTGGAGTAGTGAGGGGGGGAGTGTCATGCCCCATCTAACCCCAATAGTGATGAAAATCCCTCAACGCGCCCCCCATATCAAGCAATGTAGGCCCGGTACAAGGATGATGTCATCATGACTAGGATCCCAATCAGAGAGGGCACTGTAGTGCAAAGGGACCAGGAGGATGTGGACGGTGACCTGGACGAGAGATATAAGCCTCGGTACTGAGAGAAATGCCACTAGAATGATAAAACAGGTGGGGGGTCATGTGACCCACCCTTGGGAGCCCCAGACACCAACCTCATGGCCTTAAGCCCTTCATGAGGCAGTCAGCAATGCCACTAAGCCAGAGTACTCCCAGGACAGAAACCAAAAGGCCCTGGCCATAACCTGCACTCAGAAAATGGTGGAAGACACATTTCCTGGTAAAAAAAATGACCCTATCTCCCTGGGGCACAACTGAAGGTGAGTTGGTACTAGTACCACGTAACACTAAGCAACTAACGAAATGAAGCTTTGTCAACATTACATTCATTTAGGAGTTCAACATGTCACTTGTAAGAATTGAACTTAGGTGGGAGGATAATGCTCCTGTTTAACCACTTAGATTAGATCCAATTAGTAGCTCTTATTTAAATCTTAAGCTTGAGGTGAATGAATTTTCAGATTAAAGATCATTTGGATCGTTTTTGTATCTATATTTAATAGTGCATTTGTATAATATTTTTGATGTATTCAAACCTCGTGATGTGTCAATTTGTGTTGTAATGAAATTACTTTTTCCATAGAGAAATGATTTCACATAACGTTGATTTGTTAGGATATTCCTATACTCCATCCTAGTCCTACTAGCCTTCCAATCATTTTCATTTTCAGTCATGCATGCAAAATTAGGGTTTGCATGCATTTTGCATGCATTCTAGGTCATCAGTCCCAGCACCTAGTCCTTAGCAAACTAGCCCCCAGAGCTTCTTTCAGATCATTTCTAGGCCTCCCAGTGACTAATGCGCCCTCCTTTGCTCCACTGCATGACAAGGGTGCCTTCTTCACCTACCAGTCCAGTTATATTCAGTTATATTGAGTTATCTTCAGTTATTTCCTTGATTTAAGGATTAACTAACTCTTTACTGAGTTTATCACTCTGTTGAACCTCCAGTGAGACTAGATTGATCATTCTGACTCCAGTTAACTCCTATGGCGCCCTCCACTGAGTCTCCTTCACTATATTAGTGCTTCCATGTGCCAGTTACACCAACCACATTCAGTTAGACTCAGTTTGACTCCCGGTTGATCATTACTTGTGCATTGATGACTTCACTGATGAGAAGATGGACTCCTAGTTAGGCATTGATGACTCTCCACTGATTATGGATCTATGCATGAAGACCAATTCGAATTCCTCCTAGTGAATTCGAATCCTCATACTCAACATTGTATATTTACCTGTTTACTATTCAGTTTAATGTAACATGTGTAATTATTCTGCCTCAATCAGAGTTTCTTTGGATATAAGTTCTATTGCTTGTTTCTTCTTCTATTATTCCTAAATTCTTTCATTGTGAGGTTTACATCATCTCTTTGGATCTTATGTGGACAATTTCACATGGTATCAGAGCCATTTGAGAGTATATTCTACCTCCATTCTTGAGAGTTTTTTGCAGGTATTTCGAAGTTCTAGCAGTTGCAGTAGCAGATTCAGCAGCTTTCTATTTGCACTTGTTCAAGCAGTCAAGATGAGCAATTCGAATGCTCCTTCTTCTCCTATACTTTTCACTCCTTTCAATTACTTCGAATGGAAGAGTGAGATGAAGATTTTCTTGATGACAAAAGGGTTTGAAAGATTGGTTTATGAAAAAGATGCCACACCACATATAGCTAGAGAAAGAATCAAGCATCTAACCAAATTGGATGAAGCCTTTGGATACATATGCCTTTACATGTCCAAAGATCTATTGTTCCATGCTGAAGGTTTGAAGTCTCCAAAAGAGTTATGGACCAAATTGGAGAACCTTTTTGGGAAACAAGATGGGATGAGAGGCTACACTCTTGAAAATGAATTGGCTTCTCTGCAAGCTAGCAATTTTGAGAGCATTCAAACATTCATCTCAAAATTTCAGAATTTGGTTACTCAATGCAAGCATTGTGGCATCACCAAAAGTGACGAGCAATTAGTACTCTCCATTTTGAGCAAACTTGGATCTCAATTTTTTGTTTTTGTCTCTACTTTCCATTCTGGGCGAATGTCAATCCCTGGATGGAAGTTTCCTACCTTGGAAAAATTTACTACTGCTCTCATTCAAAAAGAGGAGAAATTGATTCAAATGGGTGCCATCAAAACCTCCACAGATCTAGTTCTTTTAGCTGGTGAATCAAGTGGAGCAAATGCAAAAGGGGGACAAAAATGCAAAGGAAAGAAACCTTCAAGATCCAAGAATGACAAACAAAAGAGACCTAATTGTACCTACTGCAAGAGAGGAAACCATCCTGAGCATGCCTGCATGCATAAGAAGATTGATCTTCTAACCAAGCTTCTTGAACAAAACCAAATTGTTGTTCCAAAAGAAGCAAAGATGTCTGATTTTGGAAGTGGATCTGATGATTGTCATGCATTGATGGCTGGTTTTTCAAACACAAAAGCTCTCCTCATAGATTTTGGAGCTTCCAACCACATGATGGCACAAGAAGAATCCTTCTCCTCTTTGGATCTCCAAGATGGGCCTACCATTCACATGGGAGACAACTCTCAGATTTCTGCCAAAGGTTTGGGTACAGTTCATATGGAGCATGGTAAGTTCAAAAATGTCTTATTTGTTCATTCTCTTACAGCTAATTTGTTGTCAGTATATCAAATGACTCATACAGGATCTCCAAAACAAGTAATTTTTGGTCCAGACACAGTAGAGATTATAGAAATCTCTACTGGAAAGGTTATAGCGAATGGGATTGCTAATCATGCCTCAAAGGCATATGAGTTCTCACACTTCATGCCCTTCTCTCCAACTATTCCTTCAGATTCTGATGAAGATCACAGTGACTTCTCTTCCAGTGACTCCTATTTTAGTGAAGAAGAAGATCAAGATTTTGATGTTGAGATCATGGTTCAAAAAGATTCAGAACCAACATCTATTCTCAGTCCAGATTCAAGAGAAATATGTTCTCACACAGTCCTTGCTACTACTGAGAACACAGTTGATGATTTATTTGCTTACAGAACTAGTAGACTTCAACAGCATGCTAACCTTGCATTATGCCATCCATCTCTTCATGAGAGATGCAGCATGATGATGGGATTCTCTCTTCCATCTTTTGGGAAGACTACTCATGTTCCATTCGCTCCAGATACAGAAAAAGTTCCTGAAAGACTTGCTTCATCCTCCACACAGTGGGAGACCTTCCTACATGGGATCAACTTGCCAAGTCTTTTGCAAAAGTTTTCACTGATGAAAGCTTCTTTCTTTTCTGCATGATGGTTCTTTGAGTTATTTACTGTTCTTTTGAAGGGGGGTATTTTTCCCATGAGGTTTTGCCCATTTCCTTAGTTTATGGACAGTTATGTATTTTATTATTATTTCATTTATTGTATGGGTGACCTTTGGTCCTAGTTACCAGGGCCCAGGATGGATTAAGGGGGGGTGTTAGGATATTCCTATACTCCATCCTAGTCCTACTAGCCTTCCAATCATTTTCATTTTCAGTCATGCATGCAAAATTAGGGTTTGCATGCATTCTAGCACCTAGTTCTCAGCAAACTAGCCCCCGGAGCTTCTTTCAGATCATTTCTAGGCCTCCCAGTGACTAATGCGCCCTCCTTTGCTCCACTGCATGACAAGGGCGCCTTCTTCACCTACCAGTCCAGTTATATTCAGTTATTTCCTTGATTTAAGGATTAACTAACTCTTTACTGAGTTTATCACTCTGTTGGACCTCCAGTGAGACTAGATTGACCATTTTGACTCCAGTTAACTCCTATGGCGCCCTCCACTGAGCCTCCTTCACTATATTAGTGCTTCCATGTGCCAGTTACACCAACCACATTCAGTTAGACTCAGTTTGACTCCCGGTTGATCATTACTTGTGCATTGATGACTTCACTGATGAGAAGATGGAATCCTAGTTAGGCATTGATGACTCTCCACTGATTATGGATCTATGTATGAAGACCTTTTCGAATTCCTCCTAGTGAATTCGAATCCTCATACTCAACATTGTATATTTCCCTGTTTACTATTCAGTTTAATGTAACATGTGTAATTATTCTGCCTCAATCAGAGTTTCTTTGGATCTAAGTTCTATTGCTTGTCTCTTCTTCTATTATTCCTAAATTCTTTCATTGTGAGGTTTACATCATCTCTTTGGATCTTATGTGGGCAATTTCACATGATTAGCAATAGGTGTTTAACTTTATTTAAAATGTGTATAGTAAAATGATTCTACATACCATTGGTTAGCAATAGGCGTTCATGTTAAAATTTAAATTTTATTCATCCATACTGATTATACATGAAATATTTGTGTTATATGATATGGTGTAATTATTTATTATTGATTAGCTATAGGTGCCATTACAAGAAAACAAGTCTTTTTGAAGGTTTTAGTGGAGGTTTTTAATGTTATATGATTGATTGAAATTATAAAAAAAAACCTCTATAGAAATCTCTATTAATGAAAAAGGCGATTTTGCATAGGTTTTAGTAGTATAATTAAAAAGTGTTAGTTGAATATTTTGGAAGAGGTTTTTCAATTGTGTTCCTTATACAATGTGGCATCTTAGTGTGCCGCTACCTAAGGAAAACTTGTGCATATTATATAATATAAAACACCGACACATTTTATATTCGTAAGCATCAATATGGTTTAATTCTTTGCATACCACAGAATCTTGGTAATGGTAATGGTATCATTTGTTGACGTTTATGAAGCATCATAATACATTCTTAAGAAGTCCTAGATAAAGTGGAAGAAATGAAGAGTACAATTACCCCAATAAAATGGGTAAAATAACCCTAGAAGATAAAAAGACAAGTCGACTTGAAAGATAAAATAAAAGATCAATAAATAAATAAATAAAAGTCAAACCGACCTAATTGAGGAAACTTGTAGTGAAAAGAAGAATATAAATAAAGTGCTTTCATACTTCATTATTACAACAAGAAGTTCATTTCTCTCTCAAGTGGTACACACTTCTCTAGGAGGACAAGTGAAGAAGACAAGAAGCAAGAATAAGTTCACTCTAGGTTGTAGAAGACTAATTTCTGGGGTTCTTACTTTTGTATCTTCCCTGTTTGTGATCTATCTTGTTCAAGATCACTTCTATATCTGGATGTACTTGTATTATGTACTGAATCTCTGAATAAGAAAGGATTGCTGGGTTTTTCTCGAGTTTGGGTTTTCCCAAGGTAAACTATTGTGTCTCTTGTGTTTCTGTGTGTGATTATGTGTAGTTAAAGTTGAAAGAGATGAAAATTATATTGCTATATCATTAAAAATCTAACAGGTTATGGGCCCAAATCACGCTTCTGCTGTGCAATTACTGAAAACTAGGGCATCTTGGTTTGGACTCTTCTCTCCATAGATTGTCTTGAAAAGAGCACTTGGGAAACTCGCCCTAGGAGGGCACACTTTTCCGTGGAGGCAAATTCCAGTTTGCAGATTTTTCAAGTTTGACCTAATTTCTACCGGGGTCAAGAAACTAGGGCTTCCTATTTTAATCCCTTTTGATCACTGATTGGGCTTGACCTTAGATTTATCCAACTCGCCCCAAAAGGGTGAACCTATATGTGGAAGCAGATTTCATATCCGAGAAATTTTCAGTTTTGACCTAAATTCTACAAAAACTACAGAAATCAGGTTTTCAGATTGCGAGTTGTTCTGACCTCAGATCTGGAAGAAGAGGAGGTCTATCCAACTCAATTTGGAAGGGCACATTAGCATATGGATTTAGTTTTATCAAAGCCCAAGTTTCAATTTTTGACCCTCTCCTACTAGGGTTTCTACAGCTAGTCCAGTTTCAGTTCACACAAGACGGTTGTTGGACTCAGAGTAGAAGACATATTGGAGGGAGTTTCAAACTTCCGATCTTGGAAGAGTGGGATGCTTATGTTCCTGAATGAACAGAAGCTCAAGGATCATATACTCAGAGATATTTCAGAGCCAGAGGGAGTCCGAGAAAGAACAAGACACAAGAAGAATGAAGCCATAACCATGGGGATTTTGATGGAATTAGTAAAAGATCATCTTGTACCCCTTATTGCAAGCCAAGACATTGCTAAGAAGATGTATGATACCTTGAAGAAACTTGATGAGAATGAGAATCCTAGCAGAATCTTGGCCCTAAAAAATCAACTTCGTCAAGTGAAGTTCACCAAGGATGTTTTGGTTTCTTCTTACTTCTTGAAGATTGCTCAAATCAAAGATCAACTGGCAGCTATTAATGAAAGTGCCCCTGATAGAGAACTTGTGTTGACATCTATGGGTGGACTTTCTCCAGAATCGAAGCCATTTGTGAAAGAAATATGTGGTCTTGGCCAGTTACCCAATTTTGATAAGTTTTGGTCATAATGTATCAAAGAAGAAACAAGAGAGCTTGCCTCTACCTCAAAGGAAAAAGAAGAAGATCTAGTTCTTGCAACCAGAATTGTGGAGAAGAAGAAAGGAAAGTGGAGCAAGGGAAAGAAAGGCATCAAGTCAATTCAAAATCCAAAGATCAAGAAGGATAAATCCAACCTCAAATGTTTCAATTATGGCAAGCTAGGTCACCTTGCTTCAGAATGGTGGAAGAAAAGAAAAGTCAAGCAACATGCCTCTACTACTGATGTTGATAAAGAGACTTCACCAAATATGTCAAGGAATGCAGAAGATGATGACCGTCGAAAAGAGTTTTTCATTTAGTACACTAATGATTGCATTATCTCTAGATGAGGAGGTTGTCATTGGTGATGTATGAAGAACCATGTTGCAGTTTCTTCAATTGGCTTCTGGAAAGAAAGAAGAAAAAGATCTAAGGACTCCAGTGATCCCTGCAAGGAGGTAGAGATAAAGAGGGATCACACAAAACAACAAAAGATAAGTATTTGTATTGTCATTTGAGTTATTCTTTAAATCCTTGAATGTTTTGTTTAAAGGATAATGTTCACAACAGTTATGTGTATGTGAAGCATTGACTAATATGCTTACATAACTGTGTAAACTATTGCATTGAAATGTCAATAGGATTTGATTGAATTTCATGATTATGCAATGTTGGTAACTAATTGACTGAACTTGACTTGTAGGAAAGATAATGTGCTATGACCTACAAGAGACTTGTTCCGAAGAACAAAGTGAGAGTTGTTCAACAAGAGGACAAGCGATGGATGTGAAGATCCTAGTATTTGAGAAGGAGCAGGATACTTATATGCAAAGGGTGCAGGGAAATTGAATATTAATGGTTGCAGCATCGGTGTGACATTCTCCCTAAGATCGGGAGAATGATGTGTCCCTCATTGAGAGGGAGATGGAGTTGATTCTCCTGAGTTCTGTGAGAACTCCTTGTCCTGTGTGGATTGTGGTTCTGTGTGAACCGAGATGAGTTATATGTGAACTCCTTGTCCTGTGTGGATTGTGGATCAAGTGTGGACCTAGTACATTAAGCCATATAACCTATAGGTCCAAAGAATCTCATATGAAGATTGATGGTTGGAAGCAGGAGGCTCCAACGAATTTTGGTCTCTCTCTACTACAAATATTCATCCTTCCAATGATCAAGAGGAATTGCAGCTGATGAGTTCTCTGAAGTTCCTTAGTTACTTCAACATGTTACTTGAGATGTGGGGATCACATTGTTATCTCCCAAATTGACCACCGTCTTTTTGGGTGATAGAATAGGTAAAAAATTTTACTTCTGTGAGTCTTGGGTTTCAAATTTTGATATTAATGGGGTGCATGAAGGAAGATCTGGAAGCTCTGCAGATCTACACATTTGTATAGATTAAATGGCCAGTGTGAGATAAAACTTCAGATGTAAATACAATGGAGATTGAAGAGCAGCAGTTTGTGGATCGAGTGCCGCATCTTCAATGTCAAGTCTATTCCTGAATTTCAGTCAGAATCTCAGTCCAACTCAAAGCAACTCATACTTATGAATCCTATCATGAGTCTCGAGTTTATGATTTGCTCAGCAGTTGTCAATTCTCTGTTTTGCATGTTCGTTCACAGATTGAACCATTAATAAAGACAAGTCAAGTGATAATTCGGAGGAATTTTCTGCTGAAATCACGTGATCTTGCGGGGCCATTTCGACAGCCTTCCCGAACTCCAAATTCAGATCTGGAAGCACCAATGGATAGCTTATGATCTGTAGATCAAAATCGACTATTCGAACATGCAAAACGGACATTGGACGGTTGAGAAAATCGATTTTTTCCAAAGGCAGTTTTTTTCAGGAATCCTACAGGTTTCGGCAGCTTAGGCGAGCCCGACAGAGCTCATTAGCTGCCGAAAGGTCTGACTTCCGGAGGCTAAGGCACGAAATCAGCAGAAAGCAGCGTTTTGGGTTTTAATTTTTGAAACAGTTACAGCTTTCGGCAGCTTAGACGAGCCTCCAAGAGCTCATTAGCTGCCGAAAAGGCTGACTTTCGGCGGCTAAGACACGAAATCAACAGAAGAGTTAACTGCCGAAAGCCTGTTTTTGCCAATTTTCTCTAATTTCGCCCAGATCTCAGTTTTGTTCGCTGAACTAGCAGAAAGCCGATCAGAATGAATGGATTATAAATTATTTTATCGATATCTCAAGGGTTTTGAGCGAGTTTTGAATCAGTTGGGCATTAGCTTTTGAAAGGAGATCTCCATATCAGAATTTCCTTGATTTTAGGGATTAGTCCCTATCTTTTTGCTTTTTACTATCAGTTAGTGTTTTAGTTAATTAAACAGATCCATGCTTTTAGGATCTGAGAACTGTTTTGTAAAGGCTATAAAGCCTGAAAACTGAGACTGAAAAATGGTTCGAGCTTGGAGAGACTTTGCCATATGTTTTGGTTGCTTGTTATAATAAAAAATCACAGTTTTCTCTTGTTGTTGTTATCAGATATTTTCATCCACCATTGTTCTGCACTCTGTTCAAATTAGCTTAGCCTGTGCTCATGATTTGGATTGAGGAACTTCCTATTGCTGTGTGTGACCCGATGTTATGCATGTATTTGGTTGCATAAACCCTGCATGTTAATATACTTGGTTGTCTCAGCAATATTCTACATACCATTTCTGTTATTTATCATCTGATTTACAGTTTCTAAGAGCACTGGCTCATTTAACTATTTGATAAGCAACCTTTCCATCGAGCTATTGTGGTATCCCATCGATCCATTTACTGAAAAGGGTATTGAATTCTTAAGTTACCAAGCATACTTAGCCATAACCACTAAGTAGTTTCTTGGAGGGCTAACACACATGAAGAGCAGTTGGCTTCCAGTTGGAATCATGCCAGACTCTAAAATTGGTTAGAGCATTACTTGTGTCTGAATGTTCAGATTTGTTCAGTTAGCGCAGTGGCTCAGGATTCAGCATTTGTAGATGGCACAAATTGTTGATAATGATTCCTTGATCCTCATGTTGTTCCCACCAAGATAGAGAGATCCATTCACATATGCAGATGGATCTAGCATCTGAGTTCGAGATGAAGAACCTTGGCATAATACATTGTTTCTTGGGATTAGAGGTGTGGTAGATACATGATGAGATCTTCTTGAGTCAATGGAAGTATACTATTGATGTCCTGAAGAGATTTGGGATGATGGATTGTAAGTCCATGGCTACGCCCATGAAAGAAAATCTGAAGAAGTTACATGATGCTTCCATATCTTCAGATTTAGTGGATCCCACCATGTACCGCCAGTTGATTGATGCCTTGTTGTACCCGGTTAATACCATGCCAGATATCTGTTATACAATGAACGCATTGAGTCAGCACATGGCCGAGCGAGACAAGTACATTAGACAACAACTAAGCATGTGCTGAGATATCTTTGCGTTATAATTGGTTATGGATTGATATATACCTTAGATAATGAAGTGAAGTTGGTGGGCTTCACATATTCAGATTGTCTGGCAGTGTTGTTGACAGAAAGAGCACCCGTTGTGTCATGAATTCTGGAGTGTTACTATGTAAATATTTAAATAGACCGATGCGTTTCAGGTGGACACTCCACCCATCTTCAGAATCAAGAAGCTTGATGACAAGAGAAAAGAAATTCGCAATATAAATAGGTGAATAAGAAATATGACCATTAAGATTTAGGGTTAAATTAAAAGAGTAAATAAAGAATTTTATTTAAAATAATAATTAATTTAAATTATCCAAAAACAACTAAAAGGAGTGATATCTAAATTTGAATTAGAAAAAAAGGAATATTGGTTGGTTAAAAATAATAATTAAATAGAAAAATGAGGGATAAATAATAATAATTAAATACACAACAAATAAAAATAATATAAAAACCATAAAATTGAGAAATTAGATTAAGACATTAATATTATTAAGTATCATTAAAATTTTAAATTAATAAAATACGTTGAAATTAACCAAAAAGGGGGGCTAATTTGAATTAAAATGGTAATTTTTTTATTATTATACATTATTAGCTCTAACTAGCCCCCCCTTTTGGTTAATTTCAAATTATTTTATTAATTTAAAATTTTAATAATACTTAATAATCTTAATGTCTTAATCTAGTTTCTCAATTTTATGGTTTTTTATATTATTTTATTATTTGTTGTCTATTTAATTATTATTATTTATCCTTTATTTTTATATTTAATTATTATTTTTAACCAACCAATATTCTCTTTTTCTAATTCAAATTTAGATATCTCTCCTCTTAGCTGTTTTTGAAATAAAATTCCTTATTTACTTTTTAAATTTAACCCTAAAACTTAATGGTCATCTTTCTTATTCACTTGTTTGTACTACCAATTTCTTTTCTCTTGTCATCAAGCTTCTTGATCTTGAAGATGGGTGGAGTGTCCACCTGAAATGCATCGATCTATTTAAATCTTTACATAGTAACACTCCATAATTCTTGACACAATGGCTGAATACTGTGAAAGCATACATACTCAGAAAGAGTACCTTTGGGTGCTGTTTTAGCTTGGGATCAGCTATGGTTTCTTGGTCCAGCAAGAAACAAGTCTTTTGTGGCACTCAATACAATAGAGGCATAGTACCTCGCAACCAGTGCAACCTGCAAGAAAGCAGTATGGCTCCAGAAGTTGCTAGAAGAATTGCATGGTCATGAGCTTGATGTGATAGTGATATTCTGTGATAACCAGAGCTTTGTAAAGCTCTCGGAGAACCTTGTGTTCCATGGAAAATCTAAACATATTGAGATCTTATATCACTACATCAGAGACATATTTCAGAAGGGAGTAGTGAAGCTCCACTATATCTCCACGGATAAGCATATTGTAGATATCCTTACCAAGCCTTTGTCCAAAATGAAGTTTGCATACTTCCGTGAAAAGCTTGGGGTGATAGAAATTCCCTTTTGCAGGAAGGGAGATTGATGACCAACATGGGTGTTGATGAGGCACAAGTTGAGACTTGTGCCTGAATCCTTTGTGGAGTGTCCCTGTGTGGAACATTCTTCGATGTGGAGAAGAATCCTTTGTGGAGTGTGTCCATGTGTTGGATGGTTCTTGTGTGGAACGTTCTCCTATGTGGAGAGAATCCCTTGTGGAGTGGATCCCTGTGTGGGATGTTCTCTAGTGGGGAGAGTGCTTCTGTGTGGAGCTCGGGCCCAAAGGGGTGGACTAGCTGTAGTCATCACCACCTTCCAGTTGTAATGACTGGTAAATTGGAAGAAGAGTATTCCTAGGGATGTGGATCCTCCCTTCGATTTGAGATCGATAAAGTGCTTGGAAGAAGTGTCTTCCTGTGCAACCTCCTTTTGGTTTTAGAATGATAAAGCATGAGGATGTGTTCCTCTATGGTCTAGGTTGACCATGATGATTAGATGAATTAGATATCATCTTTGGAAAGATGATATGGTTCCAGTGGGAACAATTGTTCTGGTCAGAAGGACTTGATCATAAGAGACCTTTCTTATGATGACGAAATGCACGAGACAATCCGCGACGATTAGATGATATCCAGATGTGTTCCAAAGTGATGATACCTCCCTAGCTGAGAGGGAGTGTTGATGTTTTCATGAGTTCCAACTCTGATTATCCATGTGGAATTAGTAGAGGGCTCATATGCTTATCCTAGTCCAATAATGTGGACTAGAGTGATGGTAGGATAGAGGTCACATTGCGTACTCAATATGTGGAGTGCTCCTTAACATGAGTGATCTATTCTTTATAGAATGTCATGACTTGTCTACGTTACAAGGATATTTTATCTCCTTGTATATTAGACAAAGCCTAGTCTAATGTTGAAGTTGAAAATTGGCTCTAGAAGTGTCCAGGACTTCTTAGAGTTTGGTCAAATCAACATTTGAGCTCTTGGGTAAGAATGTGACCACATGTGATGAGACATCGACAATGAGAATTTTTCGATGGTGAAGAAATATCTAAAGAAGTCAAGACAATCCATTGAAGAATTCCTAAAGAATGTTGAAGAAGAACCTCCAGAAGAAAAATAGTGTTGAAGATCATGCAAGAAGAATACATTCCTCGCTAAGAGGGAGCGTTGATGTTTATTGTTAGATTTTCTACTTTTAATCAATATTTATCTAGGATCTTAACTGAAAGAATAACATGCACAACATAACACAATAGACTCGAAGAATTTCCTCGGGGAAACCATAAAGGAGAAAACCCCACAGCTTCCTCAGAGATAGAATCATCACCAATACAATATCACAAAAGTAAAACCCCAAAACAAAGATGGTCTTCTGCAGCTTCTCTTCTTTTCCTCCTATGCGAACTTGTCCTCTCTCTCACTAATGCGAACTTGTGAGTGAGTGCGTGTTTAAATGAGAGAGCTCCACTCTCTATTTATACTTTAAATTTCACTTGACCTTTTCACTAGCTAGGTCGGCCCTAGCTAAACATGACTGGGCTGACTTCACTAGGGGACTCAATAACCCTAATACAACTGAATTTAGGGGGATCTAATGCCCCGAATTACAAAGGAGGATTTACCTCAATGACTTTACATGACCAAATGTAATAATGACATCTCCGACCGGAGGAATAAACATCTCCGTCGGAGGTACAAATAAAATACAATAATAATAACAATATAAAATACAAGTGAATATATTCCGAAGTTACAATTACATTAACACTCCCTCTTAACTAGGAAGGTATTCTCTTGACAAAGTCATCAACACATCTGGACACAAGTCTTCATTGCTGGATCATCATCAATGCTGGAACATCATCATCAACAGTGGATCATCATCGTCGCTGCTGCTGCAATCCTCATCATGTCGATCATCGATTGGTGACATCTCTCGAATCTACTAGTCATAGGAAGTTCTACAGAGCCAACCCTTTTTCATGCTAGATATAGGCCTAGCCCTCATGTAGGTCTTCATCATCTCTGGGAGCAAGCCATTAAGTAGGTACAACCCAGGACCAGTCATTACATTGCCTTTGCAAACACCTGCGTCTCCTACTGTTGCCTCATCGTCTTCATATCATCTGATCATCACACGGAGCACAACCCAGATGCACATCACATGTCCCACAACGGTCATCCCGCGTCTACCAGCATGGGAGGCACAAACCTACCACCATGCGAGATCCTACCTAGGCGCACACATAGTGTCTTATGACCGGTGGACGTCTCCACTATGGGAGGCACGAACCTACCACCATACAAGACCTAGTCTACCAACATGGGAGGCACAAACATACTACCATGCGAGACCCAACCCTTATATCTACCAACATGGGAGGCATAGACCTACCACCATTCGAGAATGGCTCAACCCTTACATCTACCAACATGGGAGGCATGAACCTACCACCATGTGAGAATGGCTCGGCCCTTACATCTATCAGCATAGGAGGCACGAACCTACCACCATGCGAGAATGGCTTGGCCCTTACCTCTACCAACATAGGAGGCACGAACCTACCACTATGCGAGAATGGCCCGACCCTTACATCTACCAACATAGGAGGCACGAACCTACCACTATGCGAGAATGGCCCATGTGCATCTGCGTTTTCTGGACTCATCACTTCCTCTTGGAAGGAACCTCGATCTGGAGAACACCAAGCTTCTCTCTGAAGTACTCGAACTTCACTCTGGCTAACGGATTGGTCAACACATCGGCTATCTGCTCGTCCATCACAATATACTGGAGCTTCACTGCTCCTCTCTGCACCATATCGCTAATATAGTGGTACTTGATCTCAATATGCTTCGACTTGTCATGGAACACCGGGTTCTCAGACAACTTCACACAACTCTGGTTGTCACAAAATATACAAGTCACCTCTAACTGGAGATCAAACAAATCAGATAGTAGCTTCCTAAGCCATACTGCCTCACAACTAGCCGAACAAGCTGCAACATACTCTGCTTCGGCTGTACTCAGTGCCACGCACGACTGCTTCCTGCTAAACCAGGAGATCATACCGGATCCCATACTAAAGCAGCGTCTCGAAGTGCTCTTCCTATCATTGACACTTCCTGCCCAATCCGAATCAACATAAACCTGCAGGTTACTCTTTTGATTCACGTCATACTTGAGCCCATAATCAACTGTACCCTTTAGGTACATCAGTATATGCTTTGCAGCAATCAGGTGAACATGTCTCAGATCCGTCAGGAACTGGATCAATGTGTTCACAACAAAGCATATCTCAGGTCTTGTATTCGTCAGGTACATCAATGACCCAATCAACTGACGATACATCGTGGCATCAACTAACTCTGATGAAGCATCACACAATAGCTTCAAGTTCGATGCCATGGGTGTGGTCATAGCCTTGCAGTCCATCATTCCAAACCTCTTCAGAATCTCCACTTCATACTTCCCTTGTCCAAGGAAGATCCCATCTGCATTCTGCCACACCTCCATACCTAGGAAATAGTGCATCATACCCAAGTCCTTCATCTCGAACTTTGCAGAAAGTTTCCTCTTTGTATCTGCAATGAGCCCCTCCCCTGTTACAAACAGGTCATCTACATAGAGTAGAAGTATCACTAGATTTCCCACTTCAACCTTGTAGTAAAGGTTGGAATCTTCTTTACTCTTGGTAAATCCCAAGCTCATTAGGAAACTATCCATCCTGTCGTACCACGTCCTGGGTACCTGTTTCAATCCGTAGAAGGCCTTCTTCAATTTGCACACATGAATCTGCCTGTCATGTGTCTCAAATCCGAGTGGATGCTCCACATACACTTCCTCCTCGACTACACCATTCAAGAATGCTGTCTTGAAATCCATCTGGTGTACCTTCCATTTCATTACTGTAGCCAATGCAAGTACTGATATGATGGAAGTGTATCTGGCTACAGGTGAAAATGTCTCCTCATAATCTATGCCTTCCTTCTGGGAGAAGCCACGTGCCACAAACCTCACCTTGTGTTTCTCTATGCTTCCATATGCAACATGCTTGATCTTGTAGATCCACTTAGAAGTCACAATAGACTTCCCTTCTGGTCTCAGAACTACCTCCCAAACATCATTCTGCATAATTGATTGGCACTCCTCAATCATGGCATCCTTCCATTCTTTCTTCTCAGCAACTTCCTCATAGTTGGAAGGTTCTTTGTCAATGATGTCGCACAACAGGGCTACATAGCTAGAGTGTAGCCTAGGTCTCTTGCTTTCTCTATGCATCCCCTTTGGAGCGCCATACTTCTCTGCATCTTTTATTGTTTCTTGTACCCATGTTGGTTTACTCTTGTGGGATTTCTTCTCACGAGGTGGATGTACAGGTTCTTGTGGTTCTTCCATTTCACAGTCTTCATGATCTTTTGGAGTCTCTTATCCATAGCTATATCTTTGATCCTGGGAACTTCAGGTTCTTCAGTGTCTTCAATAGTTAGTTTTCTTGATTTCCGAGTCTTCGTTGTTTGTTATTCAAAACAAGTTTCTCTTGTAGGTGATGGTACATGATCTTTCCTACAATTCAAATTCAATTGCATGATTAGAAACATCTCATAGTTTTCAGAACAAATTCTTATGCATAAAGACATAGGTCATACAGTCATGCAATTATCGTAGCCAATGCTTCAATACAACATTCATCCATATCCCGTAAATTTCTAGATGCCTTCCATCTCTACTAGAACATTGTTAAGAGTGTGCACTACTCCCAACATGTCAGCAGAAAGGTTTCATTCTAGATAAGTAGCAATGGAATGTTGTACAGTACCATAGGCCACTTACCCGTTACTTGCATATTAGTAGTATTCTGTTCATTAATCCAACTTTTCTAACATGCATAATACTGTTATTTTTTACTTGAACATCATATAGCATATAAACAATTACTGAAAGATAAACAAGCACAACAAAAACAGAATGAACACAGATATTCTCTTGGGGAAACCACGAAGGGAAAAAACCTCGGCAAAGCCTTCCTCAATATAGAAATCACAAAGTACAAAAGTTCCCCAAGACAAATCAACTACTCCTCTAATTGTGCGCACCTCTCTCTCTTCACTAATACGAACTTGCTTGAGTGAATGAGTGAATAGAAGTGAGAGAGGTGTCCTTTATTTATATTCTTCCGTTGGGGTGACAATTTCTCCAACAGGGCCGACTTCTCTACTTGAATGGTTAATTACACAATATAATAATCTTTAGGGGCTTTTCTAGGCCGACACATGTCCGAGGGTTTACATTGATTCTTTCAATGACCTTTACATTATTAATTACATGACCATCATCTCCCGAAGGAGGAATACAATAATATAAATAGAATATTTTCCACAGTTACATTATTTTAACACTCCCTCTTAACTAGGAAGGTATTATGCGGGTAACAATATCTGCACAATTGATTTTTGAACTTCTATGTGTCGTAGGAAGGATTTGGATCATCATTTGTTTGGGGCATCATCTGCGGAGTAACAACATCATCATTTGCTGAAATATGATCATCATCAGCAATCATCCTCTTGCTAGAACATCATCTACTGGAACAACAACTTCGTCAGCTGGAACATCCTCATCAACAACATTATCAGTTGGAACATATTCTGCTGTCAGCAACCTCGTCAGCTGGAACATCCTCATCAACAACACCATTAGCTGGAACAACATCATCGTCAATTGGAACACCATCTGCTGGAACATCCTCATCATCAGCACCATCAGCTAGAACATCCTCATCAACAACACCATCAGTTGGAACACCTGCAACAAACATCAATAACTAAATACTCATACTATCAGTCAACCAATACTGATATTACCTCACCCTTGGATACCTCACCCTTGGAGAGGCATCCATCCCTATGGAAAAGCATCAACTTGTGAGAGATGGAACCATTAGTCATCTAGTACTGATCTACCCTCACCCTTGGAGAGGCAACCATCCCTACAGATAGGCATCAGTTCGTGAGAATTGGAACTATCAGTCAGTCATTACTGATCTATCCTCACCCTTGGAGAGACATCCATCCCTACAGATAGGCATCAGTTCGTGAGAACTGGAACTATCAATCAACCAATATTGATCTACCCTCACCCTTGGAGAGGCATCCATCCCTACGGATAGGCATCAGTTCGTGAGAACTGGAACTATCATTCAGCCAGTACTGATCTACCCTCACCCTTGGAGAGGCATCCATCCATACGGATAGGCATCGGTTCATGAGAATTGGTACTATCAGTCAGCCAGTAGTGATCTACTATCCCTTCTGGACAAGCATCTATCCTTTCGGATAGGATGTATCAATCTCTCTTTCTAGAGAGGTCCCTCTAGACCACACCAATCTTGTCTCGAAAAAACTCAAACTTCACACGAGCCATAGGCTTAGTCATCACATCAACAACTTGTTCCTCTGTAGGAACATACTTGATCTTCACAGCTCCCCTCTGCACCATATCTCGGATATAGTGGAACTTAATCTCGATGTGCTTCGATCTATCATGAAACACAAGATTTTATGTCAAATTGATGCAACTTTTGTTGTCATAGAGTATCTTCGTAGCATCAATCTCTGCATCGAACAATCCTGTCAACATCTTGCGAAGCCACACTGCTTCACCACAAGCTAAACAAGCTGCTACATATTCAGCTTCCGCTGTACTGAATGCAACACAGGGTTGCTTTCTACTGAGCCATGAGATCACACCTGATCCCAAACTAAAGCAACATCCTGAAGTTCTCTTTTTGTCTTCAACACTTCCAGCCCAATCTGAGTCTGTGTACCCATACAGTCTGAACTCACTATCTGAGGCATATCTGAGTCCATAATCCAATGTACCCTTCATATATCACATCACATGTTTTGCTGCAATCATGTGAACATTCCTGGGTTCCACCATATACTGACTCAATGTGTTTACTGCAAAACATATATCTGGACGAGTATTGGTCAAATACATCAATGACCCAATAATCTGTCTATACATGGTCACATCCACTTTCTCTGAAGAAGCATCACTCAGAAGCTTCAGATTTGTCACCATCAGAGTAGTCATGGCCTTGCAATCCAGCATCCCAAATATCTTTAGGATCTCTACTGTATATTTTCCTTGACTCAGGAAAATCTCATATGCAAACTTCCATACCTCAAGGCCTAGAAAGTAGTGCATCTTGCCAAGGTCTTTCAGCTCAAATTCTGCTGCAAGTCTCTTCTTACATTCAATAATGGGCTTTTCTTCTCTAGTCAGAAATAAGTCATCCACATACAGTAATAATATCATGGGTTCATCATTCAGAATCTTGTAATAAAGATTAGAGTATGCTTTACTCTTGGTAAAGCCCAAGCTCATCAGGAAGTTGTCAATTCTTCCATACCATGCTCTGGGAGCTTGCTTCAACCCATACAGTGCTTTCTTCAACCTGCATACATGTGACTTATTATCCTCTACTTCAAATCCTTTTGGTTGCTCGATATATACTTCCTCTTCTATATTTCCATTCAGGAAAGCTGTCTTCACATCCATCTGATGTAGATTCCATTTCATCTTGGCTGCCAAGGAAAGAATGGTTGTAATCGAAGTATATTTGGATACTGGGGCAAAAGTATCCTCATAATTAATTCCTTCCTTTTGCGAGAATCCCCGGGCTACAAATCTTGCCTTGTACTTTTCAATGCTTCCGTCTGCTGAATGTTTTGTTTTAAACATCCATTTTGATGAAACAACCGATTTGTCTTTCGGTCTTGGTACCACATCCCAAACATCATTCTTGATAATGGATTGATATTCTTCTTCCATGGCATCCATCCATTCCTTCTTCTTTACTGCTTCTTCAAAATAAGTTGGTTCTTCTTCAACAATATTGCACATTAAGGCTACATAGCTGGAGTATGGCCCTGGTCTCTTGCTCTCTCTACTGGACCCTTCTGGGGCACCATACTTTCCTACATCTTTGATTAATTCACGTTCCCAGGCTGGTCTTCTCTTTCGAGAGATCTCCTCATGAGGTATCTCTTCAGGTCTCTAAGGTTCTGCCATGTCATGATCCTCTAGAATAGGATCCCCTTCAATATTTAGGATTGGTTCTTTGGTTGGTTCTGCAACTCTGGGAGCCTCCTGCTCCTCTTCATCCTCATGAGTCTTCTTAGACTTGTTGAAGGCTGTATCTTCATCAAATGTGACATCCCGACTAATCTCGATATGACGGAATCCTGGGATGTATATGCGGTAAGCCTTAGATTGTTCACTATAAGCCACAAATATTCCCTTCTTCCATGAAGGCTCTAGTTTCAATCTCTTTTCCTTTGGAATGTGGATGAACACCGGACATCCAAATATCTTCAGATGACTGACTTCATGCTTCTTCCCGGTGAACATCTCTTCAGGGGTCTTGTTGCCAAGAGCACTATGGGAGATCCTGTTCTGTACATAGACTGCGGTTGTGGCAGCTTCTGCCCATAGATGCATGGGTAAGTCTTGATCGTGGATCATAGCCTTCACTACTTCTATGATCGTTCTATTCTTTCGTTCGACTACACCATTCTGTTGTGGATTATAAGGGACAGTGAGCTCCCTCTTAATCCTTTCTTGCTTACATAAATCTTTGAAATCACCTGAGGTATATTCCCCTCCATTGTCTGACCTCAGGATCTTAATCTTCTTTTCAAAGAGATTCTCTCCGAGTGCCTTGAACTCTTTAAAATTTTCAAAGACTTCATTCTTATTCTTCAGAAAGTAAATCCAGGTTTTGTGAGAATAATCATTAATGAAGGATGCATAATATTCATACCCGCTTAGAGAGGTGGTGGACATTGGTCCACAAATGTATGAATGAATGATATCCATAATACCTTTTGCTATGTTGTTGCTACTTGGAAATGGGTTCTTCGTATTGTTCCCTTGAGCACACCCTTTGCATACTCCTTCATGATCCACCCGGATCTTTGGTAATCCAGTCACCACCTTACTTACAATTGGTAAGGCCTTATAGTGTACATGAGCTAGTCTCCTATGCCATAGCTCACAGGGGTTCATGGTACTAGCCATCAGTGTTGTATCTGCATGACCCTTTAGTTTGTAAAGTCCTCATTCTTCTACTCCAATGACTACTGCATCATCAATAGTATTCCCTTTAGGCCACATGAGAACTTCACCATCTACACACTAAGTTTTTTTGACCCAAAATCTGACGGATAAAAAGTCGAATTTGCTACAACCTATGGTCGACTATCCGACAATTCCAGTCTTTTTTTTATCGTCGGTGGGATATCGGCTAAAATCCGACATAGTTCAAGACGTCGGATATTCGACTAGAAAACACGCTGGTTAACCGACTTCCTCCAGCTTCACAGGTAGTTGGATTACCATCCTTTCGCCATCGATTATGCGTCAGTTTAGTCGTCGGTTAAGCGACGTGTTTGTCGTAAAAATGTCGGATTATGTTGTCGGTTAAGCGACGTGTATGCCATACAAAAAAAACGGAATCCGACGTTCCGAGCCGTCGGTCATATTGCAAAACCGTCGGATATTACCATATGGTCGTCAGATTGGGTTCTCGGTTAAGCGACGTGTATGCCATACAAAAAAAAAGGAATCCGACGTTCCGAGCCGTCGGTAGTATTGCAAAACCGTTGGATATTACCATACTTTCGTCGGCTTAGGTCGTCGGTTAAGCGACTACCCATTACATTTAAAAAAAAAACTAGCATTTTTCAAATAAAATTTTTCATACTGCAGGAAATCAATATATTCTATCTCTATTGTGGAAATATGTAGAATAATTACATATATATATAATTGAGAACCCCATTATGCTCTTCCCATTGTATTAGCAACGGAGTAGCCTAAGGGAATAGAGCCGTTGTAATAAAGCCATTGTATTAAGCGGCGGAGTCAATCATTATTCAAGTGGACCTACAGGCTAGTGGGTGCCTATTAAGGTGGCACAAAAGACTGTACTCTAAGTCTCAAGTGCTAGTGTCTATGGAACTTACTTTATGGACTACAGGCTTTCCACGTAGCAGAATAAAAGGACTGGGAAGTTATGTAACATTGTGGCATATTTGTCACAAAGATATGGTAGTGTGATTCCATTATGTCAAGGTACTCTTACCTAACTTCTCTAATTTGGTATACTAAGGAGTTTGTATATTCATGTATGAGATCATATTCTTTGAATAAGGCTCATTAGATAGTTAATGGGTAGTTACTTAATGTAAAAGACTCATTTTTATTAAATAAGAACCAGTAGGTGGTTGGTAGTCATTAATTTTGAGATTGCATGTAGTTAGGGTTTTGGTAGTTATTAAGAAACTATTTATAGCACTAGAAGGATGTATATTGTTTTGTCAAAGATTGGTATTGTATTGAAGCTTTTCTCAAAGGAGCTCATCCTCTCCAAGAGGCCCATGAACATTACTCTCTCTTTTTGAATTTATTAACACAAGTGTTATATTTTGCAAGTTTAATCTCTTTCTTGCATTTTCTTTTGTTCACTTATATTTATTTGAGGTTAAGCTGGATATTGATACCAAGGAAATTAAAGAGAAGGTTAAGGATATTGATTCCAGTGCATCATTTACTCAACCTTTGAAGTTATGGAAACTCGAAATTGGTTATGAGGAGCAACAAAAAATCACAACAAGCTCCAAGAAATTGTCAAAATTTAAACAACACGCGTGTGGGTTGTAAAAAGTCAGCATCGTAGCCATTCATTGAGCTCCTCTATGTTTCGAGAATAATTTCATATTCTCTACTAAACAGGGCCAACCGCGTGAAGGTGGAAGCTCTTATGGCCCCTCCCCCCCTCACATCACTCTCAATTCCCCATACCCAGTGCATGCACTCGAAAAAAACAAATATGTGCAAATTCATCCATATTTTATCATGAACTTTCATCCATTATTCATTCAATAAATGATAACATTCACTAGACCATTGTTTCTGTCGATACACACATTCATTCAATAAAAGATAACATTCAATAAACCATTAATTAATCATTCAATCAACACATTCATTCAATAAAAGCTGAAATTCAATAAAGGTAACAGTTTACTACACCGAAACATTAAAACATTAGAAAATCATTAAACCATTCAATGAATTTCCGCCATCCAATGAGTTTCCACGGTCTTTAGTTTCAGCCTGGAAACAATTGACGATTCATGGTATTACGTTTCCCTTCGACTGCAAATGAAAAACTCATAGTTCACTATTAAGGTTTGTCTGACAAAGCTGACGGTCAAATAAATCTTGATAGTGAACTATGAGTTTGCCATATTGTAGCTTAAGGGAAACATAAATATAGAATGAATCGTCACCGTTGTCAGAATATTCATTGAGCTCCTCTCTGTTTCGAGAATAATTTCATATTCTCTACTAAACAGGGCCAACCACGTGAAGGTGGAAGCTCTTATGCCCCCCCCCCCCTCACATCACTCTCAATTCCCCATACCCAATGCATGTACTTGAAAAAAACAAATATGTGCAAATTCATCCATATTTCATCATGAACTTTCATCCATTATTCATTCAATAAATGCTAACATTCACTAAACCATCGTTTCAGTCGATCAACACATTCATTCAATAAAAGATAACATTCAATACACCATTCATTAATAATTCAGTCAACACATTCATTCAATAAAAGTTGAAATTCAATGAAGGTAACAGTTTACTACACTGAATCATTAAAACATTAGAACATTCATTAAACCATTCATTCATTCATTAGACCAAAAATAGTGGACGATATATTGTTATAAAAA
Source organism: Larix kaempferi (assembly GCA_027924585.1). Taxonomy (NCBI): domain Eukaryota; kingdom Viridiplantae; phylum Streptophyta; class Pinopsida; order Pinales; family Pinaceae; genus Larix; species Larix kaempferi. Next base: position 3,066,769 of record BSBM01000590.1, read on the forward strand.
ATATTTAGATGTTGTTTTTTCCGTCCTTCTTTTTATAAGTTTTTCTTCTCTTTAGTGGTATATAATCTATGAGAGGACCATCTACATCATCTGGACTTTTTCTTCTAGTTCTTGGTTCTTTAGAAGGCGCTTTTGGTGATGTTTGCAATATCCTAGCTGATTGTTGTTCTAGACTTGGATTTTGCGGCAAGGGGTTCGGATTTGTTGCAACGATGTGAAAATGTTACATTGTTATATTTTGCTATTGTAATGACAAGTTTTTCATTTAAAAAAATTCATTACGAAGGTGTTTTTTTACCAGGTGTGACCAAATCATGTTGTTGATGTTCTTTTCCAGTCTCAACCTGTACAGTTTCACCCTCTGCATGCTCTGCAGTTGAAATACAGTGAACTACAATTAATGGTCACCATTTGCAATGCTATACATAAAATTGTAGCATATGAATAAATTCATTACCGGGATTTGAAGCTTGATCATCGATTTGTTGTTGTCCCTCCTCGACACTAATGGGATCATTACTTTCCTGTTAAAAACAGAGTCAATATTTTACATCAAGTATTTGGAACAAAAATATTCCACAAGCGACAAATCTTCATTAAACTATATAAATTCTATATAACTGTGCACCGGATGGATTGGTACCACAAGACTGTGTCTGCCCAGATAAGCTTCTTCTACATTCAACAACAGCTCCAAAGCCTTCCTGGAAGCCAAGCTTCATGTCTTCCTCTGTGGGTACTTCATTGAATCGATCAGCCTGCATATTTGCTTATCGTCATTAATTAAAATTTTACGGTGCAATAAAACGAAAAATAATTTTCAATTTATTATTTGTATTCATTGTTGGTTTCTCGAAACTTACAAACCATGCCGCCAAATTCAAATAACCACTAGGGCCAAGCTTGTGCTGACCTACTTTTTCTAGTCTTGCCTTTGTGGCCTTTGATGTGTCTGGTAGCCTATGCAAGTGTTGAAATACGTTAGATGTTCCAAGTTCGATATAGAAATCAAGGATAATAAGGTTTATAATTACATTGTGGAAAGTATTGCATACCTCCCTGTGCCTGGTGTTAGCTTGCCTTCTCTTCTCAGAGCCTTCTCCTTTCCATCTTCCACTAGATCTCTCCACTCCATTGCTGGAATCATTGGTGGGCACTCATACCTATGGTTTCTTTCGAGGTGTGTCCTATATTGGTCTCGGACAACCTTCACATGTTGACAAGCCTTTTTCAAGACATTGGCATGACTGAAGGTTTTCTCCCCGAACAGGCCAACCGACCGATTAGTGAGTTCATCTTTTAAATGTTTCGGTTGTCTCTCCCACCTTGATCGGATGGTGGGCCCGAATATCTCCAAGCAAAAGTCATTCATATGTTTATAGAAAACATTGTTTCCTGCACAACGATCATGCCATGATCATAATTAGTTGATAAAAAATGTTTTATCGGTATATTAAAATGAAATTAGAAACACTAATTAACCTGACCAACTATGATTAATTACCTGGGATCGTGGTATCTTTATTGGGACGAGATATTCATCCACCAAAAATGTTGTCTCCAGTGTTCCCGTTCTTTTGACACGGGAAGATCCTGGAAATGTAGCTTGTTCGACATCAACATTGATAGGGGACTCGGTGTCGACCCCTTCTTGTGGAGGATCCATTGTGTGTTGGTCAGTAGCAGCTGTTGCGCTCACAGCGGGGGTCCGTGGTGTTTCGAAACATGTTGCCGACTATTCGGTCGACAACAATGGTGAAGGATTCGAACTACGTGGAGTCGTTTGGTCGTGATGCGAAGTCTCTCCACGAGCCTCACTAGGGCCAACACCACCTTCACCAATATTGTGTGGTCCCTTATAATTCTGTAAATACACACCACGTCTTATATGTTCAATACTATCATATAAAAGAGAACATTATAAATATTTAAACGAATTATTCTATGATTCAAGATTCCTCAACTTATTCGCAAGTTATTAGATCTATGTTCCAACAATGCAATCCTTTCTTTAATTGTGCTTGTTTGTGGAACCTGGATTACTAGAGAAAGGATTTCCGTAGTATATTGATTCAACAATTTCTCTGCCATCTTTAGCGGGTGTGCGGTTTCACCAATTTTTTCGCAATCGTGAAGCACCTTTGCCACTTCAGGGTCTAATAGAAAATCTTGCGATGCTGATTCATACTACGATTCACTAGTGGGTTGTAACAAACATATATAAAGCACTACTGAGTTCTCTACTGATAGATTCTAAATTTTATATTAACGTATATAACACATCTATCATGATAGATTCGTAAAATTACAACATGGTTTACATTATCATAACGAAACCAGTATATCACACGAAAAATACATAACAAAATTAACATTATGCTACGTATTATATTGGTACAATTGAAATGAATTATACCTGTGACCTCAATGATCGCGATCCACTCATTGGATCAATTGTTATAGGCGAATTGCCCCAATCTGTTAATATCTGGGAGCTACCCCTAACAACACCCTAATAAAAAAACATAGTGAAAGTCACCTAAACGATTCCAAAACTATTCATGAGAAAACACATCAAAAAAATTATTATTCATATTATATTTTTAATATTACAAAGATGTATACCTGTTGCGTGGACCCTGGTGTGGCCGACCTTACGGAACCGACCTGCATCAAAAACATAGACTAGAAAATTACGTAAACGAAACCAAAATATTCATTGAAACATTAATATAATGCTAAAACATTTTGACATATTTTAATTGTACAATTCAAATCAGGTCTACCTGTTGCCCCGAGGGTGTTGTCGTCTGATCAACATTCAATGGGTGTATTTCCTGATCAACGTTCTGCATCAAATATAAATTTCATTATATAAAACAAACCAAGTTATTAATAATGGAAAAACAAAGAAAATAAAAATTCTTTTCTCTTATTATATTTGTACTATTAGAAAGATGTATACCTGCTCCGTCGAGGAAGAAGTTCTCCTTCGACCATTTGTTGGCAGGGATTTATCCCGATCACTGGCCTGCGAAGTAAATATGGGAAATTTAAACGAAATAAACTAACAAAAAATCCTTATGATGTTTAATTTATTACTAAAAGGTTGGGTAAAATGTTATATATTAACCTTGTTTGTATCTACTCGGTTGGCAGGGTAATTAATAAGCAACTCGTCCCCTGCAGATATTGTTTTAATAACAACTACAAAAACACGGTTTCCTTCACGCCCCTCAAATTCGTAGTTTGGTTGCTTAATTGTAGACCCTGGTTGTGTACTGTTTATAAACCCCGCAATATTCCCTGTGGCCTTTGGCCTTCCGTCCATGTACAACGTTCCTCCTTTATTTTGATTTTTGTCTTTCAATTGTAAATAGTTTGTTGACAATCGATAGCTACGCATACTTTCTGTATATCAGACAAGGCGCATCCAATCGTTGTAGTTGTATATGGGTCCAACATATTCCATCAATTCTGTACATGTCCCGTAACCTACCAAGATGCAATCCATGGAAAACAACCCGAATCCATGTATCGACGACGGTGCAATTCGATATCTCCTCTCGTTCACACAAAAATCAGTGTTCGATGGAGGAAGATCCTTCGGTACCCATTGTTTCACTAAATGTATGTACCTCAAGGGCACCTCTTCGTCATCTTTTGTATCATCACCATAGGAACATACCCCCCCTTGACCGTGAAAAAATTCATTGCGTCTATGGAATCTTCTTTTGGTTTTTTGACATCTAGTTGATACAATTCTTCTAGACCTACTGGATGTCTCACTTTCCTCTAGCCTTCCTAAACTCCCCTCGCTCGAGGAAGAAAGATCAGACAAATACCTGTTTGGTTCTACCTGCACCATTGGAAAAAAGTTTAGATTCGACCGCAAGGCATAGCGTCTCTTAAAAGTTGATGTGTATCGCATTTTATAATTTTACTTGATCCTCATTCCCTTTGTCAACATGTAGGCATTCAAGTGATGATTGGAAGATGACCAATTTATCTTTCTTAAGAGTAGAAAGTCATGCAATATTTATGAGTTGTTTTTTACTATTTGCTTTAACGCTACATCACACATGTAACACACATGTAGCACACATGAAACACTACACTTACACGTTACAAGATCTCCTCTAATGCTACAAGTCCTGGATACTTAACGAAAACTATTTACCACATATTTGATTACCTTAGTGTAGACGTTTCCTGTAATATACTCAGAAGAGTTACTTTCAAAAATGACTGTGCCTCTTAGAGGCCAGTCAACTCTAGGAACCAAGTGACCCTATGATAGGGCTAGTACAAACCAGAGAGAGAGAGATGACTTGGCTATGGTACGGTCACTCAAAGAAATTTAGTGACAGTAAAAAGGCTCAGTACAAAGACCAACCAGTAAGGTACAAGTAAAAAAAAAAAGAATGGGTATAAATACTCACAACCCTTGGGACTAAGGGGGTGTACACTACCTCAAATGTGGACAAACTACCATAGTTATAACCACAAGGCCAAAAACATAAAAGACGGTCCAAATCAATATATGCAATAACTCCTTGTAACTACCTCATATATGCAATATCTCTTTGTAACTACCTCATATATGCAATAGCTCCTTGTAACTACCTCTTGAAACTTAAATAGTACCACCAAAAGGTATGATAGCATGCAATCTTCCAAACTAAGGTCAGGAGGGTGGTATCCAGTAAGGTACAAGTAAAGAAAAAAAGAATGGGTATAAAGACTCACAACCCTTGGGACTAAGGGGGTGTACACTACCTCAAACGTGGACAAACTACCATAGTTATAACCACAAGACCAAAAACATAAAAGGCTGTCCAAATCAATATATGCAATATCTCCTTGTAACTACCTCATATATGCAATAGCTCCTTGTAAGTACCTCTTGAAACTCAAATAGTACCACCAAAAGGTATGATAGCATGCAACTTCCAAAGTAAGGTTAGGAGGGTGGTACGAAGTGGGTATAAAGACACATAACAATTTGGAGAAAGTGGGTGTACCTCAAATGTGGACAAACTACCATAGTACCCACAATACCTAAAACATAAAAGGTGGTACAAATCAAATGATATCCCAATATCAGTAAAACACCCAAAAGGTAAAAGGCAAGGTACCACAAAAATATTATCGACAAAATGAAAGGACCATAAGACAATCGATCAAGGTGGGGTACAACCATTCATCTCTCTCTCAAATGTACCATTGTTCCATATAACTTGAAAGACCATCATCACAGTAAACGGAAAATTCCACACGGGTGATGTGATCACGTGGTCCTCTAGACTACTCCTACGGTCAAGCATTAGTGGCTCCATGAAGGGGTGTTCAGTCCCTTCAGAAGACCATCTAACTCAACCATCTCGAAGACCTAGGAGAAGAGGACATCACACATCATCAAATAAGTATTGGTAACTACCGTGTATGAACTCAAAAACCCTAAAGCAACCGAGCGTGCAGAAGGGGAGCTATGAAAAGACAAGGCTCGCAGGCCAAAAAACAAGCTCAAAAAACTATACTGGGACCAATGTCACAGTAAGCGAGCTGAAACAAAAGTGGCTAGAATGCCAACAAGTAGCACTAAAAAGAAAAAGACCCTCTAAAAAGGTGAAAATGCAAGCAAACTTCCTAACTAGGAGCTGGAGACCTCGACAAATCGTATCCTTCGCAAGGTGGTGAAATCCAAGTTGAACAATACGAAGTGAGAGAATGAATTTGAAGGATATCCCTCTACCTAAAGGGATCTTGGGTAAAAGAGCCCTAGTAGAAAAGTCACTAAGCTACCTCGTTCATGACACGTCGGAAAAGGTTTTCGGCACTTCTGCCTTATCACCCTTGTATCACTAGTATGGTGGTCGGAGAATACAAGGAAGACAATGATCGATGTTGCCTTAGGGATAAGTGGAGTGCGGCATTCCACATAGTCCGTCCGGTTCTCGATCTTGCGGCGGTTTACCTGAAACAACAGGAGGCCCCTCCACAAATTGGTGTATGACCGTGTCAACAAATACTAGAGGATTTTGGTTCCCTAGAGGACAACAACTATGTCTCAGATGATAATGACAAGGGGGAATTATTTGGATGCCTATCCCCGGTGTCCTACCGAACTACCAAATTCTTTTGATTTCCTCAAGTGAGGTTATGGTGTGTTTAGTTAGGGGGTGTAAATTTTAGTGGTTGTATTACTCAATCGGGTGATGGAAGTGAAACTCGTGGTGTGATGACTGAGTCAAACCATGCAAATGCATATGAATAAAATAAGCCTTTCCTTTCAATGAATGCTAGCTAAGGTAAGGAGAGAGTTCTTTCAAACTATAACTACTCTTTCAAATTAAATGAATGCAACAAGTGTTCAAGTTCATTCATGGGACCTCAAGGAGAGCTTCAGATATACTCAAGTCATGCAAATGAATTCATCACATAAAACAAAGTGATAATAAATATAAGGAATTGTACATATCCATGTTCATAATTATCTAGGAACACTTATAACATTCTTCAATCATTCTTCACAAAAACACAGGGATAGTAGAAACAATAAACTGCATATAAATCTTCATGAGCTTAATAAAAAAACGGTAACCACAACTGGGGAAGCTATACCACAACTTGTTTTTTTATGACTATAAATACAAGAGTATCCTAATCATGAGCAATACATCCTTTACTTTTACATCATGAGCAATACTAATCATTTCCCCTTTAACTTGCATTGAGTACCTTGACATGAATTCCCCCAAGCTACTATATTCTAAGTGTTAAAGCTGCTACAGTACTACCCTAGTTGAAGACTAAAATTGCCACAATCCAAGTCATGATGGTTTGATTGAAGTTTGAAGTATGATGATGCATGCTTACCTTTTATGAATTTACTAACCTTGATCAATGATACAATGAAAGCCAATTTTAAGAAGATGAAGACTTTAAAACAAACCATAATAGTCTGAAATACTTCCTAAACCAGAACAACAAAAATGGGTAAGCAAAATCGAAGTTCCATTTTCCGTCGAGGTGGCCTTAAGTCTTGCTTTTTGCATTCACGGTTTAGTTGGTTAACTTAACATCCCTCCAATTCACAAGAAATTTTTGTGGCATTCATTTAATTTGGTGGAGGCTGAGGCATTCATTTCAAAATTGGAGATGGAGGCTCCTTCCATGCCGAGACTTGAGGAAATTTCAAAGTATGGTGAGTTTAGTTTACAAAAATTACTACTTGGGGACTGTTTTGGGACTGAGGTCTGCTCAGGAGAGGCTACAACTTTTTATATGAGTTGAAAATTGGGTTAGGTTAGGGTTTGGAGCAGAAAATTAAAATATTTATACTTTAATGCATAAATAAATTCCTAAATCAATGCTAGAAACAAAATAGTACAGTTGTGACAAGGTAATATAAATTTAAACATAATTGTCATCTCTTTCAACTTTAACAGTCCCAAAGGGCCCTGTGTTAAAGTTGAAGTAGACAAGGACAATAAATAACAACAAGATTAATAAAGTAATGAACAACTTAAACAAAACTAACAACTAGCATCAGTAATGCTGGTTTAGACCTTCCTTATAATCAGATATATTTTTCAATAAACCCTTTTTGCAATAGCTGACAACCACCATGGATCAACAACGTATGCCCCAGCAAGGCCCATAGGCTCAGAGTAGAGGCCAAAGACAGTTTGGATAGTCCTGTTCCTATGGATACTGATTCTGAAGATAAGCATAATGACGGGGTTGGAACTAGTGGATTGTCTCTTGAAAATATGAGTAATGAATGCTTTCTAAAATTAATCATTTCACATGCCATGGTGTTTGTGCATCTGGCAATGGAAAATCCTGAAATTTGTAGAATATTTGTTGAGTAAAAGGGCATTGAATCCCTTATGAGGTTCTTGACTCTTCCAAGTATTCCGCTATCTTCAAAAGGGATGTATATAGCTGTGCACATGGTTGCAGTTTGCAAAGCATTCACACAACAACACTCAGTTGCCCTTGCAAGGGTATTTTGTGCTCATGTGAAGGAACATCTCAAGACTACATTAAATGTCTTGGATCATGTTGCAGGGACTAATTTATTAGCTGCAAAAGATGGACTGAATAGGAAAGTATTTTGGTGCTTGTTTGTGGTACAATTTTTTGTCTTTCTAGCTGATGATACTAAAGAGAATCGATGGTTGGTAGCATTAACGACAGAGTTTGGAAATAATAGCAAGGATGTGCTTCTTGATATTGGGATTATTTGCTGTTAGCTCGGATTGGTGCTTTAATGCAATAATGGAAACCTTAACTCAAGCCTGTGTGAATACAAGTACTCAGTCACAGTGAGAGCTTGGTAACTCTGCTTTATCGGGGTCATTAGTAATAGCCTGCCCCCCCCATTCATCCATCAAACTAAAAAAAACAGTAGATGCAATAAGATAAAAATACCCCAATGTAGATTGAGTTAGCAATGAAACCCTCTTAGAAGACAAGTGTTTTTTATGGCCAATATGTGGGTATGGAGGAGGTCATTAGCCTGTTCGCCACGACTTTAGTGGGAAAATTTAGTTATTGGGTAAATACCGATGGTTGGAACCCTAGTTTTGATATAGTAGAGAAAAGACAAGATAGCGAAAGTGGTTGGGGGGGGGTAAATCCCTCACGGATCGAAGGATGTGGTTAAGGATTCGTCAACAGAAATTTGTCCCACACCAAGTAGAAACCCTATAGCGTATCCAATCGATACTTAGTCAACTACCTCCATGCGACCAATATGCATGAATTTAACAAGTTTGCAGTTCCAAATTTCACAAATTAGAGCACAATATGTCCAAGAAAATAACTGGTAAAATGCCTCGAAATTTTTTTCTGTGTAGTAAATTCAAACCCCAAATGAAAATCCTTTTACGAGATTCAAACCCCAAACTCAGAGATGTTCTCAGTTTGTTTTCTACTTATACGAGGAAGGGTTTTACTTATTGATGTCATTGTGGGTCGTGGGCCTCCTTTGCTGCACCAACGTCAATCTCCTTGGACAGATTGGGCCTCCAATTCGCTGCGATGTTAATCTCCTTTGACGGGCTAGCGGCTAGATGGTGACGGCTTCCACCCTGTACATGGGTTGCTTGGACAAGGGTTGCGGAGGAGACAGGTTCGTGAATGAGCGCGCTATTTGGACAGGGTGAGGTTTGTTTCATTTTGTTTTTAATTTATGTTTCTAATAATAATATAATTTATTTATTATTTATTATTTTTTTACAATTTATTTATTATTTATTATTTATTATAATGTGTTATAATATTTATATATATATATTTTAATATTTTATTTTCATTTTTATATATATGTGTTAATATTGTTTTTAATTTATATTTTTATTATAATATATTTATATATATATTTTAATATATTTTAATGCAATGTGTTATCATTAGGCCCTTTAAAGAAGATATTTGATCTTTGATTGGGATATAGGTGCCATTAGGAATTGTTTTGTACCAAGAATGGGTCATGGTGTCTTAACCATGGTAAGGAGAGGAAATGAAAAAAAATAAAGTTCTATATAACTCTTTTAAGGATCTATCCCATGAATGTGGTCTCAAAGAACCACATAGGCCATGATATAAAAGGTATCTTTGACCTTTGTGTGGGGTATGAAAGCCAATAGGAGGTTTTGAATTATAAGGAATAGATATTGGGGTCTTGACCATGGTCGAGTAAGGAAGAAAATGGACGCATAACCTAAATAGAGCTTCTAGGGCTTATGGGACAAAATGAGGTCTTGAGCCACTACATATTCCCTTTAGAGGATATCTTTAGCCACTAAGTGAGATATAGCCACAATTAGGAGATCTTGTTCACCTAGGATGGATCTTACGGTGTTAACCATGGTCATATGGGAAGCAGTGCAAGGAATTTTTAGTGGTTCTAGGTTAATTACTTTTAAGGATTACTATTAAATGAATGTTTGAATCAATGTAATGAGTAACTATGTTGACTCTTAATATTTAAAAGTAGTTATCAATTTTAGTAGTTGCAGTATAAATCATAGAGCATTTAGGGATCATTAACATCTCAATAATTATGAACCTTGTGGTTGCATACCTTGAAGCTTAACACATCCAGATTGATAATTAAAGTGAACAATTATATCATTGTAATTATGTAGTCCACCGCTAAGTATCAAAGAATATGCAAAAAGTATAGATGGAAAAATGTTATGTAAGTATTTTGTTAAAATATAATGTAAGTGATGAATATTTAAATTTATTGGAGAAAGTATGTAATGAAATGGATCCATTGGTCATGAATTGATTTTTTTTAAGAAATGTTTTAAAATGAAATATTATTGTCTGATGTTCGAGTCTGAATGAAGTATTGTAAGTTAATGAGTTTTATCTTAGTATGTTCAGTCTTACCACTATTACATGAGATGGGGAAGTCATTAATTTACCAATGAACAATTTGGTTCAATGTTATGTTGTGTCAACCCTTCACAATATAGTATGATAATAAATATAAATCCTCATGTTGAATATTACAAGCTCTTTAAAATACATTGGTTGATTACCAAAAGAAGTTGTCATCAATAGTTTTGTGTGTTTGCTTGTTTGAATTGTGGCCATCAGTCCAAATTTAAAAAATTCAACGTTGGCCTCGGGTAGCACATTCAACGTTGGCCCCGCGTAGCACATTAATTAATCTATAGGTATGGTTTTTGATGCTCCAAATGATGCTCGAATTGTTAGTTTCAGTTATGTTTGAGTCTGGAAACCCTCCCACACCGTCGATGCATGTGTCTGGTCTAACCATGCCAGATTTAAGTCCAAGAAAGCAGAAATTTAAAAAATTTCAACATTGGCCCCGTGTAGCACATTAATTAAACTATATGACGATGACGATGATGACGATGACGATGGTGATGAAGATGACGATGACGATGAAGATGACGATGACGATGATGATGACGATGATGATGATATTGACGATGTTGATGATGATGTTGATGACGACGACGATGATGATGATGACGATGATGATGACGATGACGATGATGATGACGATGACGACGATGATGAAGATGATCGTGATGACGACGATGATGACGATGATATTGCTACTGATGATGAGGAAGAAGATGATGATGATGATGGTGAGGATGATGACGATGATGCTGATCACAATGATGATGATGATGGTGGTGGCCGTGACGATGGCGATAAACATGATGTTGCTGCTGCTGATGATGATGAGAATGATGAAGATCATCATGATGATGATGACGATGATGAAGATGACGATGATGAAGGTGACGATGATGATGAAGACGATCGATGATGACGATGACGATGACGATGATGATGACGATGATGATGAATACGATCGATGATGACGATGATGATGAAGATAATGATGAAGATGATGATGACGACGATGATGATGAAGACGATGATGATGATGATGATGATGAAGATGATCACGATGACGACGACGATGCTGCTGTTGATGATGATGTTTGAGTCTTGATAATTGTGCATTTCCTTATGAAGCTTCTCTCTGTTTCAAGAATAATTTAATATTCTCTACTAAACAGGGCCAACCACGTGAAGGTGGAAGCTCTTATCACCCCTCCACCCCTCACATCACTCTCAATTCCCCATAACTCGACAAAAATATCTATGTACACTAGAAACTTTAAATGTGTTTTTTGACATACTCTAAAACAAGCAATGTTTCTAATTATATCATATAGGAAAATGGAAACTCACTACGAAACAATTAATTTACTATTACTGCATACCTCGTAAACTTCAATGGTCTTCGTCATCTTCTTCATCTGGGTCATCGTCTGTACTATCATTCGATGATCCAGATTCAACATTGTAAGGATTGGCCATATCATCCTCGTCGTCGATGTCAGTTACGATCAACATGTCATCGTCGATATCATCTTCATGGACATTGTATGATAGTACATCATCTGATTCAATAAGTTCTTCGACATCTTCTTCTGGACCATGATAATCTAACTCATGTTGATCATGATCATCTTCTGTAGCATCTTTTTCTTCGAGAACGTCTTCATTACCTTTATCAACGTTATACTTTACCGGCCTTGCCCTTGGATTGTGTCTGACAGCAAATGACCAACCTGCTCTACCTGGAACCTCAGAGTAAAATACTTGTTCACAATGGGTTGGAAGAACATAGGGCTCCATTCCTGGCTCAAACAACCTTGTATTTACCATGGTAAAACCATTATCATGTTCAATAATTGTTCTATCGGGACCACGTTGATTCAATCTACACCTGTACTATTTGACAACGAACAGAAATACCTTGAAAGAGTTAAAGTCACACTGAAGAATGTCTTCCAGATACCCATAGTATCGATTTTCAGATAGTTCTGGATGTCTGTCACTTCTAGAAGAAACATTGGTCACCTCAAAGACTGCAGATATCCCACAATCAGATGTTTTGTTTGTTTCATCCAACTTTTTGATGCGATATCTACATCCATTGCACCACATAGCCTTATGGTGTTTTACCTAGTACAACAAGCCATACAGGAAAATATTACATAATTATAACACCATATTTATGATAAAGTAGTGCATGTTTATTATAATGCCATAAAAGGAAAATAACCAGCGTGACGTACAACGACAATATTTACAGAAATAAATAAATAGTGCCATTGATTAATATGCTTACCTACTTATCTTTTAAACCTCTTGCTAAATCGATTTCTCTTTGTGTTACATTGGTGTCTCCATTGCGATGTGCAGATTTAACCAATGAAGCCACACCTTCCCATGATATTCCATGGCCAGATTGTTCACATTTTTCGATCCATGCCTTCATCCAGTCAAGATTGTTTGCGATGTATAAATGAATCGCATCCCACTCTCGACCAACTGTTTGATGGAAATAAAATCAAAATTCAATGAAAATGTATATTAGTCACTTAAAAATGTATATAATTAATGTTGATGTATATGTAACTTCGGAATGTATTTCATCTATGTATTTCATATATATTTATTGTACCCTTATAAGAGATGTGTTATTCCTCTATAAGGAAGTGTCGTCATGTGTATTGACAAGTGTCGCAAGTGTGTGAACTTGTCGATGGGTTATTAGACCACCATGTGTGGGGTCGACCCTATTTTATGTAATATGTAATTGATGTACCTAACTAGACAAGTCGGCCCCATAAGGATATTGGGAAAACAGGTTAAGTATAAATAGAGATCGGGAGATCTCTATTTGAATCACTCGGAAACTCATACTTCTCTCACTCAGAAAGTGGTGCACTAGTGAGGAGGAGGATCATCTGCTACTAGGAGACTATCTCAGTGTATTTTGGTTGAGCCATTGCTCTCTCTATCTCTGAGGAAGTTGTGGGTTTTTTCACCTTAGGTTTTTTTTCCATGGAAACTCTGTGTCTCTTGTCTCTCATGCTTTTGATTCTTGTGATGCTTGTCATGCTTATTGTGATTGTTATGCATTGATATACTGTATATGTTATTCTCTTAATAAAGATCCTAGAGTATTGTGAATTAATGCTCAAAATTTAACAATTACAATATAAAATGATGCAAAATACTAAATAAAAAAATAGATTATATATGTATGATATATAAACATAAAAATCACTAGTGAAATGTGTTATATTACCTTTCACCTTCCTCGATCTACCTTTCCCCTTCGAGTACTCTCCTTCAAAATCGGTTTTGGATTCTGGATCATAAATGCGACGTAAATTGAGCTTTGATGCCAATATAGGAAGATATTCACTAATGTACAACATGTTTTGGTATACCATATATCCCTCCATCATAGAACCCTCAACATATGCTCCTTGTATGACCAAACCCTTCATAAATTTCAAGTGCCTCTCAACCATCCACATGGAACTTGAGTGCACAAGTCCACACAGTTCAATTTCCTCAACTTGGTGTATGAGGTAGTGTTCCTGTGCATTGAAAAATGCTGAAGGTAGATGCTTTTGCATTTCACACATGAGACGAGGAATTTCTCTCCTCCAATACTTTATGTCTTCTTTATGGAATTATTTAGATGACAACCATCTACAAGTGACATGACAACTGGCCAATCAAGAGATTAAAGAAAAAAATCATTATATTACGTAACATGAAGTAGAGAATGAAAATCAAATTAAGAATAAGTTCTATGTTGAATTAAACAAACAGTAAGCACATGGAAAAATCACCACTTACCTCATGTATTTCCCGAGACTATATATTATTTGCTTGACATTGTTGTCAAAGTTGTCCGGGATAGAGAGAGGTAGAACATACTGTAACAATAATATCCAAATAGTTTCATTATATCGAAAAAGAGTACTAGAAAAAGAAAAAAATAATTATTAAATGCATACGATATTAATTATTACCTTCATGAAGACATGCCAATTGTGCGTTTTCACCCCCGTGAAATCACCTTTCTTTGTTATGATATTCTTCATGTTTGCACAAAATCCGGTGGGAAATTTAATTTTTCGAATGACTTCTTTTACAACATTACTTTGCTGGTCCGTTAACATCCATGGAAGTGAGTTTATATTAATTTTCTCTCCGTTGCTATGAAATTGAATGACGTCTTTCATTGCATGGTTGTTATCTTGAATGTCTTTGCAAATTTTGACAATTTTTTCTTTGTCACTCCTTCCATCCAATATTCGCCATAATGTTTCAGTCACATTCTTTCCGATATGCATTGTATCAAATAGATGAGCAATTTGTAGGTGCTCATAATAGGGCAACCTACTAAATTGTCTAGGATAAATTTTCATTCCTCGTGGAAGCCCATTAATGCCTTAATGATGATCACATGAACGACAATGATGAAATTAAATATTAAATCAATTTCAATTACACTAAACAACACACAATATAATAAAATACAATATGATCATATACAATGATTGATTATACGTACCTTGACGATTTCTATTATATTGCAACTTCCATAGCTGAGGTGTCATTCTCTTTGGTTTTAATGTAGTCTCTTGCTTGCCATTGAAAATATGTTTTTCGGTAGTTCGATACCTGTGATTATTGGAGAGGAAGTGCCTATACTCATCAAACACCTCATTTCCTAAGCTTTTTGAACGACGAGATTTGATCTTAGGACCAGAAACTGGACATGCAAATTTCCCCTTTGTTTGAAGACCTAAATAAAAAGATGGAATATCAATATTAATGTCTATTATAATTATATAAAGAATGACTGGATTATTTAGACAAAAATGCATGCGTATTATATTAACTAGTAGTTCGTAAAATTAAATGCAACTAAAGTGGAACTTATAATTACATACCACAGAAATGGGTTAACCCTGGGGAATCATGTATTGTACATACAAGCATTGCATGGAATTGGAATTGCCTTTGTTGTATTGTTCTAGATAAGTCATACATAGTGATGCCATTCCATAACTTCAGTAGCTCGTCAATAAGAGGTTCGATATATACATTCATATCTTTGACTTGGTACTTACCTGATTGATTTGAACATATAAAATAAATATTCTAATTATGAGACGTACCGTTTAGATATATAAACCATATTTCACAACAGAAAAACTTTAAATATATATATAACATTACGAGACAAAAAACGACAAATGAGAATATACCACTGCAATAAAAAAAACTACAGTGTTCGTACCTGGAATAATCATCGACAACATTATGTGCTCCCTCTTTATTGTCAACCATGGAGGAATGTTGTTGTTGATAACAAAAATAGGCCACACCAAGTAAACAGATCTCATCTCTGCAAAAGGATTGACACCATCTGCTGCCAAAGAAATCCTAAGATTATGAGGTTCGTCTTTAAAGTGAGGCCATTTTTCCTCCATATCTCTAAATGCAGACCCATCTGCAGGCATTCGAATAATGCCGTCTTGACTTCTGTTCCGTGCATGGTAATCCATAAACTGCGCTATGTTTTTGCACCTGAACAGTCACTGCAAACGGGGAATAATGGGAATATAACGTAGAACCTTGCGAGGCACCTTTTTAGTTACTTGATCTGTGCGATATCTACTGATATGACATTCAGGACATTTTGTTGCAAATTCATGCTGGTTGTAATAAAGAACACGATCATCGGGGCATGCATGAATTGCTTCATACTGCATTCCAATTTCTTTCATGATGGCAGATAAATCTTGATATGTGCGAGGTAAAATATTCGAAGGTGGTAACAAATATTCACCTATCATGCTACAACAAATAAAAATAAAAATCTAGCTAATATAATATAGAAATAATATTAATGAAACAAATTTCATCCGTAGTAATTTGACCTATATATGAATTAACAATAAAATACATGACAATCATATATATTTTGTGATGGAATATATTACATACCTTAACATCCATGTGACTGATATGTTTGAAAGACCATTCATAACCTTCAAGTTCATTACCAACAATATAGCAGAGAGAAGATTTGTCTTGGAGCCGTCATAAAGGGGTTCGTATGCCTTGTCAAGAAGAGGTATATCATGAATATAATCAAAATGTTCATCATTTTCATGATCATGATCATCATCCATTCCAACATTAAATGAATCATGGATCAAAGTATTTGTAACATCATCTTCAACTATGTTATCAGTATGATCATCTTCTTCAATGTGATCATTAACTTGTTCTCCATTAATATTCATAGCTCCATGTTCCTCCTGTACTTGTTCTGGAAGCACTTGCTGATCCAGACGATATGCCATAGGATGTCTTTCCTTTATAATTACATGAAACAATCAATAGATAAAAGTTACAAAGAACAACGACCAATTGTATTGTTGGTCAAAAATAAAAAATATTATAATAATACATAAATTTACAAAAGCAATCAAAATAAAAACATATATAATGCAAACTTACAAATGGATGGTATTCATGTCCCCCCTCGGCGTGCCCATGCTCCCTACAATGTTTTGTGGCTGTTGTAATGAAAATTCTTCTCCTCTTAAAGCCTCTGCATTGATTACATGGACAATAGCATTTACCATCACCCCTTCTTTCAACTCCTTCCCACAATCTAGAAAGCAATTGTCAATTTTGTTCGTTTGGATCAGGAATATTCGCAGTTGACATTTTCTCGTAAAGAGCTTAAATGAAGATTATCGATCTTAGAAAATGAAGCTCCAGAGTACTTTGCTCACTTGAATAACAAAAACAACGAAAAACAGTCCGCCGAACAAAAAAAACATCAGCAAACCGTCGCTGGTATGGCAAACATGTCGGAATGGTTTGATATTTATAAATCGTAAAATTCAAAAAGTCAACCCTACGTCAGATATCCGACGACGCTAATCTTGTGACCGTCGGATATTAGCATATTTGTCGGATAGCCTGCCAGCCTCATCAGATATTCAAACGGATGTCGGATATCTGACGGATATTTCTAGAGATCTAAAAAAAAAAGTAATTTTCAAAGAAAAATCCGACGACACAGTCCATTTCGTCAGAGGTCGTCAGATTTGCTCGTTGGATTTTGGGTTCAAATCTATTAGTGAAAAATGCAACTCGAAAACCTTTCTTATCTAATGCTGAAATAGATAGAAGGTTCTTCTTCAACCTAGGTACATAAAGTAGATCTTTCATGTTCATGGACTTCCTATAGTCCAACTCTTAAGAGGCTTCTCCTATACCTTTGATGGGATATTGGTAGTCATCTCCGAGTTTTACCTTGTGTGGAGATTCCTTCTGGATGAGGTGAGACAAGGATTCTTTGTATCCTGTCATGTGCTTTGAAGCTCCACTATCCACTAGTCAAGTATCACTTCCATGAGATACTGAACTAGTGAGTACTGAGATAAGAACATATTCTTCATTGGAGTCTTCATCAACTCTGGTCTTGTTATCATCATCGCTATCTTCCGTTGCATGAGCATGAAACCTCTTCTTTTGCTTCTTGTGGTGTCTAGGTTTGTTTGGACAATTCCTTGCAATGTGTCCAGTCTTGTGGCATGAGTAACACTCAATTGAAGATAAATCCTTTCTGGTCCTTCTCTTCTTTTGGGCTCTTCTTGGAGAGTCCTCTTGGGGACGAGGGTTCTTCTTCCTCTTCTTCCCACCTTTAACACAAGTAACTACAACTTGGTCTTCATCGTCATTTAATTTCTCCTCTCTTACGACTATTCTTTCTTCTTCTTGGACACATTCTTCCCATAGGTTTCTAAACTTGATTAGTTTCTTTCTGGCACAAATACCACGAACAAATGGTTCACAATCTCTTGGGAGACCATTCAAGGTAGTCATCAAAACTTTTGCATCCTCTATCATATCCCCAATGGATTCTAGTTGTTCTTTGATATGGGATACTCTGGAGAAGTATGAGTGCATGGACTTAGACTTCATACTCTTCACACCCTTGAGTTGATTTCTCAAGGTCATCTTTCTGTTGATGTTCTTTCCTTCAAACAGGTTGGTCAAGGCATCAAACATCTCTTTTGGTGTCTTCTTGGAAGACACATGGGGGATCAAGTGATCCTTGATGGAATCAACAATGATCCTCTTTGCTTTGATCAGGTTCTTCTTATGTCTTGCCTTGTCTTCATCTCCCTCTGGTTCTGTAAGTCCTTCACATAGTCTTCTAGTTCATGCTCCTCAAGGATGAGCGTGACTCTATATTTCTAGGATTTGAAGTTCTCAGCTCCCTCAAGATTTTCATCAAGCTTGGTATTGTTTGTCATTTTGCTATAATGAGAACCTAAAATGGAAATATAAAAGTTTGTAGGTATTACCTTGATGATATGCTGGATCTGACGCTGACTAGGGTTTGACAGAGAAACCCTAAAAATCCAAACTTGGAATTTCAAACTTCTGTCAGGATAGGGCGATGCAATTGAATGAGACGAGCAAGATGGTGTGCTCATATTTTGAAAACTCCAAAAATTTATCCCTCAAAAGTGACCTGCGAATTTCGGATCTGCAATTGCTGTCAAATTCTGGTTTTTCTAGTCCAAAACCTAAACTAGGGTTTGATTGATCCCGGGGTTCTGCCCAACCAAAAAGTTTGGTCTTGGTCTCTTAATTTCGATTTTGATGAGGAGATCAATCCTATGCTGAGATAAATAAAAAATTATTCTTCTGTCAAAAGCCCTAATTTCCCGCAGCTGCACAATGTAATCTTTTAGGCCAGCTCTGATACCATGTTAGTTTTTACTTGAACAACATATCGCATATAAACAATTACTGAAAGATAAACAAGCACAAAAAAAACACAATGAACACATATATTCTCTCGGGGAAACCACAAAGGGAGAAAACCTTGGCAAAGCCTTCCTCAATATAGAAATCACAAAGTACAAAAGTTCCCCAAGACAAATCAACTACTCCTCCACTTGTGCGCACCTCTCTCCCTTCACTAATGCAAACTTGCCTAAGTGAATGAGTGAATAGAAGTGAGAGAGGTG
Organism: Larix kaempferi; assembly: GCA_027924585.1. Classification (NCBI taxonomy): domain Eukaryota; kingdom Viridiplantae; phylum Streptophyta; class Pinopsida; order Pinales; family Pinaceae; genus Larix; species Larix kaempferi. Next base: position 3,086,223 of record BSBM01000590.1, read on the forward strand.
TCCTTTATTTATATTCTTCCATTGGGGTGACAATTCCCCCAACAGGGCTTACTTCTCTACTTGACTGGTCAATTACATAATATAATAATCTTTAGGGGCTTTTCTAAGCCGACACATGTCCTAGGGTTTACATTGATTCTTTCAATGACCTTTACATTATTAATTACATGACCACCATCTCCCAGAGGAGGAATACAATAATATAAATAGAATATCTTCCGCAGTTACATTATTTTAACAAATACACATCCTAGATCTAGGAACATAAGTATGTACATGACTTAACAATCTCATTTAAATAATTAGATATACAATAAATGACAATTCAAATACTTATCTTTCTTTGGTTTTTGGGTGGACTCCCTCTGGATCTTTGCTTCCTTGCTACTGGAGTCTTGACATAGTGTTCTTCTTCATTGTCTGATTCTGATGTACCTTGTCTTTCTTGCTTATGATCGGAAACGTTGAGCAAGTGTTCTACATTGTAGATCACTTGTTCTTTGTACTGGAATAGACTCTGTGTTTTCCTTCTTCTGCATATTTAACCAATGCCAAAATGGATGAGAGGTTCTTCCATAGAGCATTGATCCTTATTTGTTTCCGGAGTCCAACTTTGTAGGATATTTTCCTACTCCTTTCATGAAATATTGAAAGTCATCTCTAGCTTCACCTTATGAGGTGGAACCTTTTGAATGAACCCTTGTAACTGGTTACCTTCATTACAATACATATTCTTCATCACTTGAAGTATTTTCTCTTTCTTCTTCTTTGGTTCTTTTCCTTGCGGGTTCATCATCTTTAGCGGTGTGAGCATGATGTCTCTTCTTGTTTGTCTTCTTGTTGTGGGAGACACTTCTGTTTTTGGGATAATCTATGGAGTAGTGTCCCTTCTCATCACATGTATAGCATCTAATGTTGGATAGATATTTTCTGGATTCTAAAGTTCTCCCTTTGATTTTGGTAGCGTTTCTCCCTCTTACTGTGATGATGGTGCTCCCTCTTGTTGTGGTTTATTCTAGCGTGAACTGTGAGAGCTTGATCATCATTTGATCCCATCTTCTCTTCTCGTGCCACAAGTCAAGATTCTTCTAGTGAACATTCTTCTCATAATCTACCGAATGTGATCAACTTCTTTCTGGCACATATCCCTTGAATAAATGAGTCCCATGATCTTGGGAGACCATTCAAGGTGGTCATTACAATCTCTCCTTCTTCTACCTTTTTTCCAACTACTTCAAGTTGATCCTTAATCTAAGAGACCCCTGTGAAGTAGGACTGCATGGTCTCTGCATTTTGAATTTTCACATTCTTGAGTTGGTTCCTCAAGGTCATCTTCCGATTTATATTCTTCCCTTCAAATAGCTTGGTCAAAGCATCAAACATCTCTTTAGGTGTCTTCAAAGATGACACATGTGGGATGAGATGATCCTTAATAGAATCTGTTGTGATCCTCTTGGCCTTAACCAAGCTCTTCTTGTGTAATGCTTTAGCCTCATCTCCCTCTGGTGTTGGAACCTCTTCATTCACATACTTTCCCAATTCATTCTCTTCAAGGACAAGTGCAATCTTATACTTCCATGCTTGAAAGTTATCAGCTCCTTCAAGCTTATCCTCAATCTTGGTGTGGTGAGACATATTGAATGAGTGCTTCAAATGGAAATATAAAATCTTTTAGGTCTTACCACTTATGAGATGTCCAAATTGGTTATGGAGCTGGTTGGCCTAGGGTTTGTCAGAGAAACCCTAATTTTCCAAACTTGGAATTTGGAACTTTTGATTGGAAAGGAAGATGTGCCTCCTCAAGGTGAGTTGTCCAATGTACTCACTTCTCCAAATTTGTGAACAAAATTCCAAAATAGTTGATGCCCTAGTTTTCCTCCAGCAGTAGTGACGGGTCCAAAAATGAAAATTCTTGGAATTGAATTATGCTTTCACAGGAAGATGTGCCCTCCTAGGGAAAATTGAATTGAACCTCTTTTCAGGCTAATCTGTGGAGAAAAGTGCCCGAAACAGGAAGCCCTAGTTTCTCCCGGCAGCGGTGATAGGGCAAAAAATGAAAATTCTCAGAATTCGATTATGCTTCGAAAGAAAGATGCGCCATTCTAGGGCGAGTTATCCTAGCCTCTTTTCATTGATGATATGTGGAGAGAAGTCCAAAAATTAGGAAGCCCTAGCTTTTGCAGCTGCACAATGTCTTCTTTTTAGGTTAGCTCTAATACCATGTTAGATTTTCTACTTTTAATCAATATTTATCTAGGATCTTAACTGAAAGAATAACATGCACAACATAACACAATAGACTCAAAGAATTTCCTCGGGGAAACCATAAAGGAGAAAACCCCGCAACTTCCTTGAGATAGAATCGTCACCAATACAATATCACAAAAGTAAAACCCCAAAACAAAGATGGTCTTATGCAACTCCTCTTCTTTTCACTAGCTAGGTCAGCCCTAGCTAAACCTGACTGGGATGACTTCTCTAAGGGACTTAATAACCCTAATACAACTGAATTTAGGGGGATCTAATGCCCTGACTTGTAAATGAGGATTTACCTCAATGATTTTACATGACCAAATGTAATAATAACATCCCCGACCAGAGGAATAAACATCTTCGTCAGAGGTACAAATAAAATACAATAATAATAATGATATAACATACAAGTGAATATCTTCTGAAGTTACAATTACATTAACATTTATGTAGCATTGGAATATATTCTTAAGAAGTCCTAGATAAAGTGGAATAAATTAAGAGCACAATTACCCCAATAAAATGGGTAAAATAACCCTAGAAGGTAAAAAGACAAGTCAACTTGAAAGATAAAATAAAAGATAAATAAACAAATAAATAAAATTCAAGCACACCTAATTGAGGAAACTTCTAGTGAAAAGAAGAATATAAATAAAGTGCTTTCACACTTCATTATTACAACAACAAGTTCATCACTCTCTCTCTCTCTCTCAAGTGGTGCACACTTCTTTAGGAGGTCAAGTGAAGAAGACAAGAAGCAAGAAGAAGTTCGCTCTGGGATGTAGAAGACTAATTTCCAGGGCTCTTACTTTTGTATCTTCTCTGTTTGTGATCTATCATGTTCAAGATCACTTCTATATCTGGATGTACTTGTGTTCTGTACTGAATCTTTGAATAAGAAAGGATTGACGGGTACATTTTAATTATAATGGAATATTTTCCTATTCTTGCTCCACTTCCATAGGATATAGTTTAGTAATAACTCCACTACAACCCCATTTTAAGAGCTTTTCCATTCTATATAAGTTGATTACCTTAGTGGATGGCGATTTTATCCCATTTAATTCATATTCCTTTCCCTGTACTTTGAATCTCATGAACAAATCATTATAGTTTGCAAAAATTGTACCCAAGGTTCTCAAACATTGAATTCCTAGAAACACATCTAATCCTACAATACAAATGAATACACAACAAGGTTTGATGTTGTGGAATTTTCCTCTATAATTAATACTTCCTCCATTATCAACCAGTACTTGAAAATTTGCAACTAGGTACACAATAATTGAGACACTACTAATATTTTATCAATGAAGTTATGGGTATTACTTGAATCAACAAGTAATGTGATTTTCTTCTTCTTGATGTATCCTACAATCTTGAGGTTTGAGGTACTGACACATTTTCCAATGCATGAACTAATATTTCATACTTGGTATATTGATCTATGCTATTCAAAAGTTCCACAACTTTTTCATGCCTTTCTGTGTTCATAATTTCTCCCTCACCAATTTATGGAGGTGCACTTATTTCCTTCTCATGATTATTTTTCAATGTGAACAATATTGTTTCTTGACATTTATGTTGCTTGGACCATTTTCTATGACAACCAAAACATAGTCCTTTTACTCACCTTTCATTCATTTCCTTTTGTGATAATCTGGTGGGGCAATGAGTGGTTACCCTATGATAAAAAAAATATATCTCTACTTCTTACACATGTTCCAATGGTAGACGTGTGTGTAGCCATATTCTTGGATTGAATATGACAAGAAAATTTAATATCTTCATCAATTGTTTTGGATATTTAGGTGAATATCATGTCTAATGTCTTCTTTTGATATGCCCATATAATATTCCAATACATGCTCATCATTTATACTATCCACCCATGTGTACAATACCTGGAATTCTGAATTATAATCCTCAATGAAACGTAAATGCTTGTTCTTGCCAACTAACTAAGGTATTATTGTTCTGAAACTTTACCATATTGTGCTTCTAGGTCCCTTTGAATAAATCCAATGTATAATTATAAGAATGAGGGTTTGTATTAATGATCCATTGATATCATTGATATGATTTTGTCTCAAAATACAAAGTTGCTAGGGAAATCCTTTTATTAACATTCATAATCTTATGAAATTTAGAGTATTGCTCTATTTGGTTCACCCAAGTAAAGACACATGTTCCATCAAAATTTATTAATTTATCCTTGGGAAAGTGGACACCCTTGGGAACCCATCTATGATTAGCTCCAATATTAGAGTTAAATCCTCCTGGAATATGCTTATTTGTGGAAGTTTGTTCAAATTCAATTTTTGTATCTAAATATTTTCATAAGTTCCTTGGGTCAAGTTATCACTTTTAGGGAGTCTTTTGTAAGACTTTAGCATAGTGAGGTAACTAAAAAATATGAAGCAAACACATAAATGTGCATAATAAGAGCGTATATTTACCATGGAAACCCTTTACTGAGAAAAAAACACCCAATAGATATCTACTATTACCTTGGCCAATAAGGCCAAGCCGACCACATGAGACATTGTACAATGTAGTTCTTCAAGTCTTTAAATATGCTTCATCACATACTAATACCACGAGTAACCCAATACCATGGTCTTGTAAAACACTAACAATAAACCTATTAATGGCCAAATACATGTTAATATAATTACTATTTTACCAACTTAAGATTAGCCCAACATCCCCCCTTTAAACCTGACTTGAGGAAAACACCTACCCCAACAAAGTTTATAACTGAGTATATGGGTTTACAACATGCCTCTCCTTAATTATCCCTAGGTTTAGGTCTATAATTTACTTGGGTGATCCAATAAACTAGAGGTACTCATGCCTAAATAATATTTTCCCATTTAGATATTGGATTAAATCCAACTCCATAAAATGCTTACCACTGTTGCTCCAAATAGAGTGAGCCAAATCAAACACTCCTTAACTAAGCGACTTCTTTATACAATGAACCAAATCAAACACTCCTTAACTAAGTAACTTCTTCATCAATTATCCTCTATATGCTTATTTTACCATTTTCATTAAAGTCAATGATATAGGGCTTCTCTCATGAGAGAGATTTATCCACCCAAACATGGCTTTGATAACAAATCTAAAATTGAGCATAACAAGATAAATAAATGTGAAGAAAGGATATAAATGCACATAATAATAAACTAGCACCCAATATATATCTATTATTATCTTAGCCAATTCGACCAAGCTAGCCGCATGAGGCATTTTACAATGGATTTCTTCAAGCTGTTAAATAGACTTCATCACATACTAATCCCATAGGTTACCAAATATCACATGCCCATAAGTCACCAATAGCAAACCAATTAATGACCAAATACGTGTTAATCCAATTACTATTTTACCAAGTCAAGATTAACCCCATATTTTTTAAATTACTAGTGATCCAATAAACCAAGGGTATGCATGCCTAAGTAGGTCTTACAACTGTATGCCCACTTACATATGTGATTAAATCAAACTCCCTAAAAATCCTTAGAATTGTCTTCTAGCATGCGATACTATGAAACATAAACCTATTTCGTTGCCAACATCCCTCATGCTCCAAATACAATGAGCTGAATAAGCGTTCCTTAACCAAGTACTTCTTCCTATGTTATCTTTTGTGTGCTTCTTTCACCAAAGCTTCACACCAATGCATTTTCATCAAATTCAATGACCTAGGGATTCTCTTGTGAAATATATTTACGCACCCAAACATGGCTCTGATACCATATTAAAATTTATGAGCATGGCCATAGAAATAAGAAAACAAAAAGAAATAGGAAACCCTTTACTATGAAAACCGAGATCCAATATATATTTATTATTACCTTAGCCAATTTAGCCAAGTCATGGCCAATCTAACCAACATCAACCACATGAGGAATTTACAATGGAGTTCTTCGAGCCTTTAAATAGGCTTCATCACATGTCAATACCATGGGCATCACATGCCAATACCATGGGAAAACCCAACATCTTTTATCTCAAGCATGTATGAGCACGTATTCCATGTATTTCTATCATTGTTCCACATTATTTTTCATCTCTTCCATATTATATTTCAAAATATTCATCTCCTTTTTGTTATATTCTTGAAAATGTGTGAAAACAACGTTTTTAAACAATCATATTATCAAAGTCTTGAAGTTGACTCTCAAAATTGGAAATGTGATTCTCTAAGTCTTCACTTTCTTCATGAGTCATGGATGAATTTTGAGAAGGTTTATCTAGCATATAATTTTTTAAAGTACCCTTTTCCATGTGGCATAAATATAATATTTACCTAGAAATTTTCTCTACTTGATCTTTACCACATTACTTGACCACCTCAAATATATTTCCCAATCAAAAGTTTTGCAATTTTAAAGTTAATATACTTGTTTAAGCCCTTATTTGGGAGTTGTCGTGTAGGCTAACCTTGCACCTAATGTAACCCCGAAATTTATACACCGGTTTTAGAATTTTGGCCTATAATCTTGATATGTATTCTTTGCAATGCCACATGCCTCACTAAATTCTAATCTACCAATAAAATATTATGAAAAATCCCCACAAACATGTTGAATTTAGTACATTTTAGGAGAGTGAACTTGTATATGCCATGCACCTAATTTTCAGATTTGACTCTAAAATTTGGACTGGAACTACTATGGTCCATCTTGTTTCAATTACATTAGTGGTATTTGAATTAGATCTTTCCAGCTTCATGTATGACATTTTTACTGAGAACAGTTGTTTGAGACTAGTTTCAATATTAGTAAAAAAACATAACTTCCACAGCTCGTAACTCTGAAAATTATAGAAAACCAAAATCTAAATTTTTGACCTAATGTACTCCACTATGTCCTATCTAAACCCTGAAAATTACCTCTCAAATTCCCCTAAAACAATTTAAATAATAAATGATAAGATGACTCATTTGAAGGAGCCAAACCAAGGACTATCTATTCTAAAATCAAATGTTATGTACCAAATACTCCAAATAACATAAAATTAGAAAGATTAAGCAATTCTATGCTTTGAAATTGGTAAAGAGTAAGTGAATAAGAATCCTCTTCTAGGGGGAAAACTCCATTTACAATATATCAAATGCAAAAGACAATATGCTTATTTAAATGAATCTCCTTGAGTTGTAAATTGGTGACAAAGATGCATGATGTATCTTACAATGTAGACTAACATATCTATAACTAATATAATAATATTGAAAAAGGGATAGGACACTAAAGGATTGTATTTTTTAATATCCTGATAGAGCATCATAGGATTTCAAACTAGAATATTTTGAAATCACCTGATGGCCTATCAAGGTATTTTGAAAGATTGTCTTTCAAAATTACCCAATGGCCTATGGAGGCATTTGAAAGTTGTCTTTTTGAAATTACTAGATGACCTATCAAGAAATTTTAAAAGTTGTAATTGAAAATTTTCCAATAACCTATAAAGGAGTTCAAATGTTTGTTTCTTCAAAGGTTGAAAGTTGAGCTTTCAAAGAGGCTTTCTAGTTCATTTGGTTATTTCAAAAGATGCTCTTTCAAAGAATCCGAATGCTCTATCAGGGCCTTTCAAAGGTTGTTCTTTAGAAGAAATTTGATGATCTATTAGAGCCTTTCAAAATTTGTTATTTTAAATTACGCTAGTGTCCTATCAGGGATTTTTGAATGTTGTTCTTTTATAGTATCTCAATGGTCTAATATCGGGGAAAATTGAAAGTGATCTTTCAAGTTGGCCTTATGGCTTATTGGGTGTGAATTGATGTTATTATTTCAAGTTGTCTCTATGGTTTTCATGGGGTAATCAAAATGTGATCTTTCAATTTGGACCAAAAATTTGTTAGGTGGATATTTTGAAAGCAGCTGATGGCCCTCTTTCAAAATAGCCTGATGGCTTTTCATCTAGGAGATCATTTGAAAGGAATGGGATATTTTAAATAATTCTAGTGGTCTTTACTTGTGCATCACACACATATTTAACAAGGGCCTAATAATATCTTTTGAAAGCATCAATTGAGTTATTCGAAAGAGTCCTAATGGCTTAGATATGTATATGTTTTAAAAATGGCCAATGGATTGTTCAAACACGACCAATGGATATGAATGTTTCTTTTTAATGAGCCAAAGCAAGGGATTTTAAATAGGTCCACTGAGCTTTGAGGAAGGATTAAGCCTTGGTAATTGGGTCACTTGAGAGCCTATTTAACAAGGAAGGGGATTCCAAGGCCCAGAAGGGTTACGGTAAAAGGAAAAGACAAAAATGTGTCCCTTCCTCAAATGTGCTACAGAGGGAGATGCATATGTTACAAAGTGGTATTAGGGTGCTACAGAGGGAGATGAGTATATTACAAAGTGGTATCAGGGATCATGTTACAACATTGGGGTTGTTATGGGCAAGAAATGTAAATGATAGAGTATGTCAAGAGTTGATTAGAACACTGGACCTTTATGGGCTAGAAAAAAAAAGTGGAGGTTGTAGTTATGGGCAAGACATACCTAAGTAGTCAAAATAAAATTGCATTTGGTTCACAATTGTTTGATGGATAACCTTCACGAGGTTTGTTATTAATGATTTAGGCATATTATGGAGGTAAATATGAACCTATAAATTTCATAAGATTCCCTAGAAATGGGTAGTCCTATGACAAACTTGCATAATTCCCCAAGGCTTAGTAGGAAATTTGGATAGGGTATGGAAAAGTTGTAGATTATGAAAAAATGGGCTCATAAGGCTCATGTTTCTAGTAAAAAAGTGGGTGGAAATAAAATGAAGACAAAGAGTTGTACTCTTAAGTGCAAAGGTAAAGTGCATGACATTTTGGGAGATGTGGCTCTTAGTTTTGAACTCAAAATATGGTAAAAAGAACGATCATTGGAAAGTTGTTCTAGAGGAGGATAGAACACGAGCCATATATTTCATAATAGTGTCTCTAGATAATTGGAAGTGATTATAAGAAAAAATGTTCATTTTTTCAAATTTTCTTTTGATTTATTTTGAGGTAATTGTAGATGTAATATTCTTGAAGATTAGAAAATTGGAAGTGATTATAGAACAAAAGGTTCATGTTTTTTAATGTCCTTTTGATTTATTTTGCGGTAATTATAGATGTAATATTCATAAAGTTTATTTGTCTAGATAAAAATTTAGTATGCTTACTTTGTTGTTATTTAATAGATTTTTAGTAAACATTTGAATATGTAAACACCACAAGACATTATTTTGTTATTAATGGTGAGATTATACTTTTGTACATAATTAAATTTTCAATTAAAAAAATATAAATAAATAAAATACATTGATTGGGCGTGTATGATAAAAAATGAACCACGATTCCACAAGTGACAATTTAATGAAAAACCATGTTTCAACCTTTAAGAAAATCCTACCAAATCCTACCCTATTTCCTGGGAAGTTGAGACCCATTCACCCAAGATTGGTAGTTATGTTTTATAAAATCTAAGGGGTGTTGACAAGGGGGAGGGAGATATATCATTAAAAAAAAACCGAAAAGGATCAAGAAAATAAAAAAAAGGGAGGAAGGTTTTCTTTCTTGAAAAACTATTTTGCCCAAGTTCAATTTAGACTATCAAAATACCACAACTCTCTCTGAGCATACTGGAAATACTATATGTATTGTATGTTGCATTGGATTGTGAGTGATTAGTAAGGTCGGTTTGTGATATTGGTAGAAAGGGATTTCCTTGGAAAAAGTGAACCAATAAAGAAAATAATTCTGGTTTGTATACAGTTTTGAGCAATTTTAAAGTGTTAGGTATGATGAGTTTTGTGAGTTTTCTGCTGGATTAGAAAAGATGAAAAAAGGTTTGATTGCTGAAAGTTGAAGAGAATCTAAAGGCTTGGTTTGGAGGTAGCATTCGAGACATAGATTAATTGTCTACCTATTTGCTTAAGGTTAGGAGGTTCATGGGCCTGCCCAGTTCAATTGTTTAACAAATTGAAGACTCAGAACAAATAAGTAAATTCAAAATAGATATATTGGCTATTTGTATTTGTTATTCATAACTATTGTTTTTTGTTGCTAAAATTATATAAATGTAAACCATGATGTGGAATTTATGGTGGTTATTGGATATGTGGGAGTAAGTATTTTTAGTGAAATGTAAGATAAACAATATATCTGGTTAGTATATCTAAAAAAAATTGTGAAGAATCTGAACAAATTTTATACAAAATTATGAAATGTGAATAATATAAAAAATATTTTTTTTTTTGTTGCAAAACTCTTATCTTCTAAGGTAAAATAAAGATAAAGAAGCTTACTTTTTGATTAATATTTGTAGTATTTTTGTTCAATAAAAAAACACTGTTTTTTTCTTTTTTCTTTTATTTATTTATTTTAATGAATGAAAGAAAAACACAAATTAAGATTTTTCTTTTTCTTTTGAAATAAAATATAATAAAATATATACAAAGAAATCTTAAAAAATAAATGAGAACCCATTTCAATAACCAATTCCGCAATTTCATGGACTAAATCTTTGCATATCACAATAACATAATTTATTATATAAACAATATATTACAAGTTAAACGATAACCTTTCAACATAGGTAAAAGAGTAAATTTCTGTAGAACTAAAATAACACAGTTATAAAATCATTCTTAACGATACATATTTGAAGCTAAGATATCTGAAGAGAAACAATATCCCTGTTCTTGAGTGCAAAAACAAAAAGAAGACTCATAACAGGGATATTGTTTTGTTTTTGCGTGCAGAGATATCTGAAGAGAAACAATATCCCTGTTCTTGAGTGCAGGGATATTGTTTAATGAAGGATCAGTATTTTTCCTAAAGTACTAATAAATTCTGGAATAGTTTCGAGGTTGAAAAATTTCTGAATATTATATGGATGTAGAAGATGTAATAGTCCTTTTTTCTCAGACATGAGTAAAGTATATGGATGTAGAAGATGTAATAGTCCTTTTTTCTCAGACATGGGAACAAGTTGAACTACTGCAGAGTATGGGTTTCTAACAATCAGATAATATGGAATGTAACTTTTTTTTATGGTCATAAATAGATTTTTTTTCTCAAGATCGAATAAAAAATAAGAAAAAATAAGAGAATAAATTTTATAATATAAGCTTGAAATCCAAATTATGTTACCTGTTTGAAGGAGATCCAAGAGTCTTTAGCCCTTGCATGAACATAGGGCCACCAAAAATTTAGAAAACCCAAGTAGATAAAAGAAGAAAACACAACAGTGTAAAAGAAATAGACAAGTTTATCGAAAATGATGAAAATTGAAGAAAATCCACTTATGAAACCAAGCCTCAATGTAAAACCAAGCCTAGAAATGAATCAATTATCAGTGATGAGAAGAATACTGAAAATTAGACAAAGTTCTGAGTGTTTGGAACATTTTTGGTACACAATCTTGAGTTACCCAAGATAGCCTAGAAATGAATCAATTATCAGTGATGAGAAGAATACTGAAAATTAGACAGAGTTCTGAGTGTTTGGAACATTTTTGGTACACAATCTTGAGTTACCCAAGATGGTGAAATCTTGGGGAAATAATCCACTTGGAAAAGTGCAAATCGTTTAACTAGAAGTTTTCGTTGCTACCAATATAAATAAATAGTTTATGAAATTTTTACACCAAGTTTATAGATTGAATAAACTTCAATGCTACCAATATAAGTAAATAGTTTATGAAATTTTTACACCAAGTTCATAGATTGAATGAAAGCATTTCCTAGCCATGTAATCTAAATGATAAGTGAATGAAAAACCTCAAAAATGGTTATGAATCTACAAGATTTATATAAGCAGATCATTTCAATTTTTTTTTTTAAGACATATAAGTATGCCCTCTAGTAAACAATACTATATATGTTATGAAAGTGAAAAATAAAGATACCGAAGATCATTTGACCATAATTACACAATTATTTAAAATTATTTATAAAGATTTTAGAGCAAAAGAGTTTTGAAAGTTTGGTTTGTCACAATAGAGCAGAGTCTCTATGCTTCATAAGACAAGAACACGAATTGTCTATGTACATGAAGACCAAGTGTTTGTAATTGGAGTAAGAATCAAGTGATTGAACCAACAATAAGAATGAGACATAAATAATCCTAAGGAGGATTATATATCCTACGTAATGGAACTTTCACGAAAGGACGATAGCTTATTTAATAAGCAATGAGATTCCATTGAGATTATCATAGCTATGCTTGTGAATGAACAAGCTAGTTGTCATCTATTAAAATGATGACTTGTAAATATGACTTGAGTATCAAGGTCAAGGTGTAGGGACCCTCCTTCTGGGTCCTAATGATGCATAATCATTAGTAAAACTTATAAAATTCGAGAACTTAAAAAAACACAAAACCTGTTACTGTAGGTCGAATTTGTTGTTGGAGGAGTAGTCGTCGGCGTCGATCCGATCCCGCTTGTCCATTGTCGTCCGCGTCTTCCGTATGATTCCTCCAACAAAAAATCGTTTAACCATTGGTGAAGCATCCGTTAGCTTCGCCATCCAACCGTAGGTTCATGCTTTCAGTCGCATGCCCACCCCTGAGCTTCGGGTTGTAGAGCTCACACACACAATTCAAGAAACTCCTCAATAGGTTCCCCCCCACAAGAATTTCTAGCCAAACCCCAATAGCAGCAAGTCACTCATTTTTTTCAAGGTTGTGATAACCATCCAAAAACTGGGTCCTTTACCCATCCCCAAAGCCTTCCTTAAATATGAAATTCCCCTGCGACACATGTCGCTTCATGCAAAATACCCAATTTCTTAATAATCAAAAAGTAATTTATCTCACAAATCCATGTGTCAAGTTTCCTAGAAGAATGCACCTACTTTCCTAAATTTACTCAAGTTCGTCTCTAAGATGCTCACTCTAAATTCTATTTTGTGGGTGCATGTGGTGTTAGCTAATAACTCAAGCCTAGGATTCCTTTTTGCTCCTAATATAATTATTTCTAATATTTTAAATACTAAAAAGTCTTTTCAGGTGCAAATCCCTAAAAAATAATTATTTCTATTTTTTTTAATACTAAAAAGTATTTTCAAGAGCAAGTGTTCTAAATATAATTTTATATGGTTTTTATGCATAAAGTTTACCAATTCATCCCTTCTAAAACCTAGGTGCCGCACCGTTGGGCCCATTTGTCCTTTATGCTCATCTTACAACATGGTACCACTCCGTCGGGTCCATTTATCCATTGTATCAATTTCTTGGCAAGGTACCACATCATCGGGTCCTTTCGTCCATCCTTTCCGTTTCTCGGCAAGGTACCACACAGTTGGGTCCTTCTGCCGATATCTTTTCATTTGACTTGTGGGAACTTCATGTAGGGATTTAGGATCCGTTACCTTCAATCCTCCGTCTACACGCTATTGGCGACTAATGGCGTTGAGGAGTAAGTCCGTTCTTACTGTGCACCCCCCAATTCATACGTGACCAACTCCGTCATGGTCCACTACGCACGACTTCACGCATCCCCGAGTAAGCGGATAAGGGATTTTGAACTTGGCTGTGGGATTCCGTAGGAAGTCGACACCGTCATCGTTCTTCCGTGTGTGATTGATCCGTACTCTACGACCCTTCGATTCCTTTGTGTGTCTGTCGGTGAACCATTTCACCTGTCGCTACACACATCTCAGAAACATATATTAATAGTCCTATTCTCATTCGTCATATTTCAATCCATAAACTTGCTAATCGTTAAGCAAATTACAGTTTGCTCATAACATCATACGTTCCATTAATTAGTAAAGCATATCATCAATATGTATTTCTTTTGTTCTCATCTCATAATTCATCATACAACTATTCGTTAAGCATCATATTCACATAGGACATTTTTCACAATCAAGGCTAATCATTAAGCGAGATGTAATCAATCAATTATCCCACCCCACACATATCTTTTAATTCATTAATTCATTTATCAATTATTGTCGTCACTCACATCCTCAGGTTTTCCTCAATCATTTAAGACATATCAAGGCTCAAGAGACCACTTTATTGAAGTTGTTCGGCCGGGTCACTCGACAGGTGCCTTTAAGGTCCACAGTCATTTTAGGGGCATTACACAAGGTTAATAGAAAGGATAAGGATGCTAGCACCTCATAAATAATGTATATAATGTATTGATCAAATATCAACATAATCAATATAGAATTGCAAGAGTGTAGAGAATGAGCAAAGGTTGTTGGTTTAAAAATCAATTGATTATTGTTAACAAAGTGAAAGTATGATTTGTAGGGAAAGAGAATGTTGTGAATGCCCTGGGTATTGAGGAATGCTATCATAGGAGGAATGATCGAAATAATGATGAATACATAAAAAATAATGATATATTTATAACATATTTCAAATGCATGTATGTGATTGATATCTTCCAGGAGATGTGTTATATGTGTGAGCCAAGATACATATAAAAATATGTACGGATATATAACATAGTATAAAAGGATATTCAATGTTGTGAAATGACGAAGTGAGTGAATGTGTTGAAAGTGGAGAAGGTGTAAATGTGCATGACTAGACTATGTGGATGTGTAGAGTGTGATCATATATCCACGACACTAACACATTTAATTAATTGCATTGCGTGAATGTCTTTTTGTGCTATAGTAAATGATCTTTCTTTGCATTTAAAATATGTGAATAGCTGAAAATGATTGAATGAATGGTATGTGATAATTTTTGACCATTTCATGAGATGTTGTGAATGTCGCAATGGGAGATTATATGCATGAATATTCATTGTTGTTTAATAAAAGTTCTATCATGAAGGAAAAAATTGTAGGTAGAAATGTCTTGGATATGGAAATACATGTAAGTCCATAATGAAGATTAGTGACTACCGCATGCAAAGGACAAACATTATAAAAATAAATCTCATAGTTTTGAAATCTGATCTCTGCACAAAACATATTCAAAATTTTGAGGGAAACTTTTATGATGGCATCTCATGGTAAATCTATGTATGATACATATGAGATGATGGCCCTGTTTAATAAGGACAAAGGATGGTTTTCATAAGTTGGAAAGGGGATGATGCTATTGTGATGATTCCATAACCTTTTGTTATGCCTTGATCACCCTAAGCTATGGTATATTAGAGATTTTCAGTGTGGAACCGATAAGTATTGGGCTAAATTGCATACTTTGTCTTTTGTTGAATATATGATTCTTTAGTTATGAATTTGAATTCCTTATTGATAGTTGCATTGATTGAGTTTAAGATCTGTTGTTTGTTTGCATATTGCATAGTAGAGGTTCATTTTTTTAGCATTCCAATTGTTTTCAAGTGTTGGTATTAATCATTGGAAATATAAGGACATTAAACCAAGCCTCAGAATCCATTATGAATATAGAGATCTTTGCATAATTCCTAGAACATAGTCTATATTCCATTTTTGTAGAAGATCCATGTTGGTGAGATTTGAGGGCTTAAGAATTGCATTTTATGAATCACATTGGTATTAGAGCAGTTGAATCCTTGACCTTGAAGCAAATACTAGTACTTTGAGGAGAATGTAGACCCAACATTGGGAAATAAATGAAGAGAGAGAGAGAGAGGTTGGAACACCCAAAGGCCATTGATGTGTAGATTCAAGAGGATAATTTAAACTTGAAAGAGAAGGTGTGGATGTTTGATTGGAGGATCGAAAAGGACCTCGAGACTTTTGCAAAGTTGTTTCCTTTGCTAATGGATCACTTTGTTGAATACCGAGATACTCTCACTATTGTCATGGCAGATTGTGACAATAGAACATGTCAAATCATGTAATTAGGAGAGAACGTAATTCAGGTAGATAATTGGAAAGAGAATAAGTCCACTTAGATGATGACTCAACTTACTAAGAATTGGAAACAAAGGAGGAAGTATTGTCCAATACATAGGTAGTTGTCCAAGAGAGCAAGGAAGCAAAGAAACCTTCCATTATTACTATAGAATCCAACATCATGACTAAGGAAATAATGAGAAGCTCACCTTCCTTAGTCTTTTGTATATATCACTTGGGTGATTTTGAAAATCACACTAGAGGCATTGGTTCCAAGCTATTAAGATATATGGGCTATGATGACCAAGGTCTAGGAAAGAGAATGCATGAACTTGCAAGCCCCATTGTAGCTGAATTGAGAGTCAAGAATGGAGGCCTACTATTGTGGGAAATTATGCACAAAGGTGTGCAACCTCTCCCACTTTGGGTGAAATCCCTTGAGGTTGTTGACTAGGCCCAGTATTTAGAAACAAAAAGCAAATGTGATAACCCCAAAGTAGATCCTACAAGGTTTTGTTAGTGAAATAGAATAAAATAAAAACAAAAATAACTTGAAATGATAAAAGGGAACAAGATGGTGCAAACCACAACAAAGAACCAATGCATGAACCGCTTTAGATTTCCCAATGGTCAAGCAAATACATGTTGTGTCACCTTCAAAGGGAAACCAACAATCTCCCTTAGGGAGGCCTATTTTGTCCACACTAAATGCTAGGTAGCTCAAAGAACCAATGGAGAGAAGCACTTGCCCATTGAAGGAAGGAGGCAAAGGAGCTTGGAGAACGCCAACAAAGGTGAAAAAGATGGGCTAGAAGGAAGCTCCAATACAACTTTTGCAGCATAACCTCACTCTTGGTTTCTCTTCTAAGATGCATGCCCATGGATTCCTTTTATAGGCCAAGAGGTGGCTAAGAAACAACTAGATCCAAATGTGAACCCATTAACTCCATGATTTGGCTCCAAAGTACACAACGGGGGTCCATTCAATGAACCCAAGTACATAGGGAGACCAAATTCAAATTTTTGGAGGTGATGGGGGTTTGATGATCCTTCAATGCGCCATGGGTGGTTGAGATCCCGCTATTTTGACATTCGTGCGGATATCAAAGGGAAATCTACGCAGGGGTTGCACGGGTGCAAAACTGATAATATGCGTAGTAGTGCACCTAACAGAGATAAGGCCACACAGTCCTGTCTTTTGACTATTCTTTGGCATTTCTAGATTCATATTGCTTATTGGATATGATGAGGATGTCTTCGGTGGCCTGCATGTTATATGTTGATGACGCCTTACTGTGTAAATTGAAAAAATGTCACATGTATGCAAGATTCATACATTAACAAATGCCCCCTGATGTATGAGGTCAAGAGGGTACTATAGGGCCGATAATGCATCATCGTTTCTTTTGTGGTCTCTGGTGTTCATGAAAGCTGTGAAGCATGTGTGTGCAAATAGGGTCCTCCCATGGGGGAAGATTGATAGTGAAGCTGAAATACATAATATTTTTTATACAAACGAGGTGGGCATACCCATGCTCGTGAAAATATGCAAAGTGGCTACAAATAGAGGAGACCGAGGGGTCAACTCAATAAACTGCGGGTGTATAGGTGAAGGCGGATTCAATCCATGCAATAGTAATTGAACCTGGAAATGTTGTTACAGGTATTGAAGAAGCAGTATTGTTGATAACCATGATAATCCCATGGGGGTGGGGGATCAGAATACTAGTGAGGGTGTTGAATATAGGGCCCCACTACATTGTTGATACCATGATTTATAAATGTGAACATTGCTACCTTGGAAACGTATGACTCTCTTTGATGTGATAGATGTGTTGGCGTCGAGCATAGGAGAGATCACTAAGGTAGGGAGCACAAAGGACTTTCCCTACTTAGTTCGAGGCGATCCCTTATAGTGATTGAAAGGGACCCCAAGGTACAATTGCAACTATTGCAACTCTCAGAATAAAGTGATTTGATGTCAATGAGAGCTGAAGTACATGATAAGACGATGGTCTTATTCTTAGATCCAAGATCATTGTGTAACCAACTGTAGGACTGATAGACTCGACACAAGATTGGCTGGTAAGCACAAGGCTCATAAATTCCTTTTATCGATGTCAACTTTGGGAGTTATAGATGACAACATTCTTCAAAATAAAAGTACAAAGTGTGACCAAGGGAGACAAACTGCTAATAAAGGGATTTGTTGGGGACATGAGACTAAGGGTGACGATGACTAACAAAACTCATAATGCTGGGGGTATGGAGGCTCAAGGACATCAATCAAAGGAGACTAGGGGTTGCTTCCAAAAGAATAGTGATGTTCCCATGGTTTTGAACGGATTGGGGAACCGTTTGTACATAAAGAATAATTGCTGGGGTGCCCATGATTTTGGGGGTGTCCTGGGACCAATTTGATGATGGGTGGGATTCCCGTGGTTTTCGGTGAATCGGGGAATCAATTTGATGATGGGAGAAACTCCCTTGGTTTTGAGTAAGTCGGGGAACATTTTCCATAATGATGTGAAGGTTGTTTTGCAAACGTGGAGACAGGTTCCTCATGAATCAATGCCATGCAGATTGATCCCGTGGGAATAATTGGATAGATGTGGTTGCTTCAAATGGTGAGGGTCCCATTGGTGTCTTGGTGGGGGTGGTGGTATGAAGAATATTGTAGATGGAAGAGTGCTCATGGAGGTATGACTGGTCAACTATGTTTCATGATTGTAACATGTGCCGAGGAATTTAATGGCATTGACTGCTGAAGGTGGGGGAGTAAATGCGCATCTATAAAATGATGAACTATGGGTTGATTGTTTCAAGGTTTATCAAAATCCTCATGCTTGTGGGGGGTCGGAATCATGGGTGTCAAATGATGACTGGGATATTGTAATGGTGCACACCCATGGGGGAAATATGCTATCCGTAGTAGTGATATTGATGTCATATCATTACTGGGGATGGGGACCCTATGGTTATTAACTGGAATATCCGGTAAATGCAATGCAAACAGAGGGAAGGCATTGCCTATATGCTAGTTTCGAGTTGATACCTATGATAGAAGTTTCAAATCACTTATGAGGGGTGGAGTCTTGTTCTTATAATGGAAAAACAAGAGGAAGGTGAGTCTTGGCCGTTATCCTGCACATACGACGCAAATACACAAGTGTAATAAAGACCAAGACAAAGGTATTGACAATGCAAAATTAAAAACCAAAACATAGCGCACCTACAGTTTGGACTAGAAAAATAGGTGCTAGATGGAACTCTTCGGTTTGGAGAGTGAGAAGTGTCACTTTGTAGATTTCATTGTGTTGATCATAGTGGTGTGGACGGTTCATCAAATGGAGCTACGGTTTGAAGATTGCATCAAATCACTATAAAAGGGGTGGGGCCCATTTTTTGAGTTCATTTGTACTTTGTACGTACTTTCTGGTTTGGAGTTGTGCATGTTGATTTTGGGAGATCCAAGCCTCCTTTTTTCGAGTAACGAGATCTAGGTATGCCTAAACTTTATCCCAGTGAGTTTAGGCAGGTTAATATTTAGGGCTAGGAGTGTATGGGGACGTATGACCCTATTTAGTGTCCATAGGGGGATCGTGCATGATTTTGGAAAATCACGTGCGGTCAACCATGCGAGAAATCAATTATTTCCATGCTCCCCTCGCCAGGAAATGGATTCAGCTGCGCGATGGAGCCGTGCGACTATGTGTTGTTCAGTCGCGCTGTGAACGCGACTAAGGAGAATGAGGATTGCGCAACAAGGGTCATGCGGATTCCTCGGTTCAGTCGCATGTAGCGAAACTATGAATTTGGGAGACCGTGATGTTAGTGCAAGTTTTACAGACATAGCCATGCAGGTTGAGTGTTGAAGTCTTGTTTTGGCATTTGTTGGATGCCAAGAGTAAACCTGATTTGATGGTGTTTATGTTTCCAGGTGTTTGGGAGTATCTGAGATGGCGCACATTGTCGAGTGGCGAGAGTGCCACTATGACAATTTGGTGAGGGAGGTGGCCAGGGATTTAAGGGCCACCCAGGCACTTCGGGATACAGGGCTCTTGAAGTTCTTCAAGTGCCCCCTACTCTGCTCAGCAGAGTTTCTACTGCAGAGGATCATTGCAATGTGGGACCATGACCGAGGAGTCTTTCGAGTAGGGGATAAGGAACTCATCATTACAAATCAAGATATTTAATTCTTGACGGGTTTGTCTCCTTGGGGGGTTGTTGAGGCGGTTTGTCCATCGATGAGTGT
Source organism: Larix kaempferi (assembly GCA_027924585.1). Lineage (NCBI taxonomy): Eukaryota > Viridiplantae > Streptophyta > Pinopsida > Pinales > Pinaceae > Larix > Larix kaempferi. The sequence continues at coordinate 3,106,534 of BSBM01000590.1, forward strand.
GGACTGTAGTATTATTGTCCTAGTGGACTGATACTGTGGTGGGGATTCCACAACGGTGAGCATGGGATAGATCCTTATGAGTCACATTAAGAGTCAACCTATTTGGGGGGGTAGCGACTGTCATCCTATGGGTGCTGGGATTATCTTCCCCACACATGATTATTGGGAGATAGTTGGAGTTGGTGGAGAGGGCGATAGTGAGACACCATGTAGCTTGGGGGCATATGTTACCAAGGGGTTTGATGGAACAACTAGCCAATGCTTGGTGTGGGAGAGGTGAGAGGACCTTACTGTATGGCAGTGTGCTCTGCTCGTATTTTCTTGGGCGATTTACCACATTGAGACTGCAGGTGGTGGTTCCTGCGAGGGGGCCTCAGGAGCACCGGATGATGTATTGTGGGCAAGTGATGCCCCAGGATGGTGGGTAAGAGATTGGTCATGTCTTAACCCCATAGTATCTGGATGTATGGGAGGAGAGGATCGCCCATATGGAGAGATACCCCTGGAGTGGTATGGATTACCAGGGTTACATGGAGTTGTCGGCTCCTGATCACAGGTGGGAACACACATGTATGGCAGTTGTTTACGCATTTATGTGTTTACGTAGCTATTTGTTGTACATAGTTTAGTATTATGCCCATATTTATTATGTAAGTGGGATACTGATTGTGGGATCTTATTTGTGATGCAGATGTGGGACAAGTTAGGACCCTATGGGTTGCAAGACGCTTCCCTGTGCAGGATGAGGGGGTGGGACCTGCAGGGGGAGTTGATGCCGCTGTTGGTGCAGTGGGTAGAGTTGCAGTAGGGGGATCTCCTATCGGGGCAGTGGGTTTAGGTGACCATGCCGAGGATATCCTAGCCGACTTAGTGAGTTGACTAGGGGTTATGATGGAGGGTGTAGATGACCTAGATTTTTTCGAGTTGGATGATGATGAGCTGACCCCTACTCTTTAGTTACCAGTAGAGCTTGGGGTTGGTTGGTATTTGATGATGAGGAGGGTGTCCATCGTGGGACACTAGGTACGAGCTGCATGAGGTGGTCATGGTCTGTATCCTACTGTTGAGGAGAGACCCCGTCAGAGGCATAGAGTGGGCTCGAGAAGGAAACCTGAGGAGGAAGGTGGAGTCGGCGAGGCGGCGCCAAAGGTAGTGCCTCCCTTGGCTATTCTGGGCCCCGACCAACTAGGGACTTTGAGCTAGATGCGAGTTCTAGGAACTTTGTATTTTATATAGGGGTTGGTCCCTATGTATTGTTTTGTATAGATGTGGCCTATGGGAGTCCGATTTTTTATGTATCCCCCATAAGGCAACCTATTCTTTTTGTATTTGGCCCATGATGCCACATTTTGTACATTACACACATGATTTTTTATGATGATTATATATATATGTGTGTGTGTGTGTGTGTGTGCCATTTTGGCAGCACGTGTATGGTCTCATGTATGTATGTGATGTATTTGCTGTGATGTATGTGATGTCAGATGCCAATCCAACACCTAGTTTACGATGTGGTCAGTGAATGCATTGGTGTTCTTGGGGACATGCATGAAGGAGAGCGTTTCAAATTGTCACACTCATAAAAAATTACGAAAAAGGAGCGGGTTAAGGACTCTGAATACATTATTGAGTTGAGAGACAATTAGTAGCGAATCTAGGTATACGTGCATATGGTGTATGCCAAGGTGGGTGGCATCACTTAAGAAACCAATGAAAGAATCGTATTTTGTTTGGTTGTTGGTAAGTGCCCTCAAACAAACTCCTCCTATGTTGTAGAGAGTTTGGGGGGGTATAAATAGCCCAAGTGGCATATGAAAGATTCTTTGACCATTGAATGGCACCGTTGATGAAGACGATATAGTCATCTGCATGTGAGGCCATCAGTATAAAAAAAAAAAATCGTCTTATTCTCAATCAAAGGGATCAAAAATACAAAAATATAAAATTCTATATTGCATAAACAAGACAAAGGGAAAAATGTGTGTTCTCCGTTCTTGTGGTGGGTATTATTCAAATGTTGGAACTTAGGGTGGTATCATACTCATCGGGAACAGGTGAGTATCCAACATTTGAAAGAATATCCCCTAATGTTGTTTATATACATGGAAATGATTGCAGATGGTCCAAGTGTTCGTCGAAAGATGAGGTGCTATCAATGGTATTCGGTAGAGGGGGAACAAATTCCTTAGCGAGTAATCCATGAGGGACTGTGTTGAGGTAGGAGAGTTGATCTTGGAGCCTCATTAGTTCAAGACGGGATTCTCATTCGGCACATAAAATGGGACACTGTAACGAAAAGTGAGAAGTGTCACCACATGATCGACATGGGCATGGTACTTGGGCACAGAGAGGTATCTGTGCCGAAGGGGGTTTGGCTTGATCCAAAATGGTTGTGATGGCCATAGAGGGGATCATGTGAGTAGGTTGTACACATGATGAGAATCCATCATGGTTTTATCTCATCATAAGATCCGTTGGTGGGGGGTCTTGCAGTGTCAGAGGCTCAATGGGAACTACTGTAATGGCTTGTTTTGAGATAGGCGCAACTATAGTTGTTGCCAATTTAGCGACCACATTGATGGAAGCTATTTCCTGGGTTTGTGGGGAAGGAATCTCGGCCAAAGTTTGAGTGAGGAAAATGGTCGCTAAAGTGTCCTAAAATCGAGGGAGGTTGGGACAACGATGTGTGTAATTCCCAATCTAGGAACAAATTGAACATGCATGATTGGTATGCAACAATTTGGACTTAGGTGTGGATGAAGAAGAGGTGTCCCCTGCTACTATCGGTAGAGCATGTGTAATAATTACAAGGATGTTGAGAAGATTCCTGAGCTCTAGCAAGGTGGGGCTTAGGTTGGTTGCGTGGACTTGTTTCCCACAGAGATCACATGCTGGAGTGACCCTTTGTGTGGGAGTATTGGTCATTACTGGGGATTTTAACCGTTGTTGGTTGATGCCCCCTACTTTAGGTGTAGTGACCCACAATGATGATACTGGAGCTGGGTTGGGTATGAGGGGGGATTTTAAATTATGTTGTCTCATGCCCCCATTGTTCGGTTTAGTGACGACCAATGTTGGTTTAGATGCGGATGTTGTAGGTTCGACTAGTGGTATGAAGGGTGTAAATGGACTAGAAGGCGTAACAACCGAAACATGGACAAACTCATAATGGGATATAGGTTTTGAAGCCATTTATGGGTATGGTGGAGTGAGGTACCACATAGGTATACCCAAGGTTAACCCAGGTAAAGTCAACTGGGCCATCACTAGTGTCCCTTGTACTCCCATGGGGGGGTACAAGAATTGGATTTGGAATATAGGAGGAACCGATGGACTCAACATTTGCTCAATGCCATGACTTAGCAGAGGTGCTGATGACGCTGCCAAGGGAGAGCTGGGCACATTCTTAGCAGTGAAAATTGTGCACATAAGGCCATCAGTTGATTCGGGGATCTCAAGTGGTGGACTGGAGTACACCCCGAGTCAGTTAGAGTCCTTGTACATGCCCAGGATAATATTGACATAAGGGGGTTATTTTGTCTTGATGATAGTGGGAAGGACATTGTCAGGATTGGTGTTGGTATTGCGGTTGTAGTAGTTGAGGTGGTCGAGGATGACTATTTTCCCATTAAAGGGAAACATCATGATACAAAAGACTGAGGAGGCGACCACATTCATGGAGAACATGTAACTACACCCCAAGAGGATGTTTTAGTTGAGTTGGGCATCGACTACCTCGATATCGATCATGGCCATCTTTCCCCCCAGCTCGATAGGGACATTTTGGTACAATCCTCTCGGTTGGGATGGCTTCCGATCATATGTGCAAAGAGTGATAGATGAGGGGAATAGCTCAGGTGATCCCAATCGCTTCCAAACATTAGAGTACACGATGCATGTGGATGTGCCTTCATCAATGAATCATAATGTTTTTTATCGTAGCAGGGACTTGGAATGAGATTGACGAGGGTAGTCGTGGTTCACCTTTGTCGAGATTAAAATTCATGAGGTGCAAGTTGAAAGGGTCAATGGTTCCAAGTGAATTAAGTAATTCCTTATACTGAGTTGGGAAATACGATAGCACCTCTAATGTGGACATCGTGGCGGGTGACTAAGCCAAGTCATCCACAATACTGTAATTATGGGAAACTTTCATACGAGGGTTATTAGTGGTGCGCCGAAGTGGGACCTTGGGGATCCATGGGATCTATTCACCACTTGGGTGTGGTATCTGCAAAGGCACCCCCGAGGGGATAAGTATGTCTTCCGCTTGGGGGGATTCAGGCCTATCATAACCTTTGTATCTAGTCTTAAGGTTGACATTCAATGTATAGATGTTCTGGAAGATATTCATTGATGTTGGTTTTTCCCCTCATGGGGTTTTCCGGGGTAAATAATGTGTTCTAATGTTACTATGATTATTCACATTATTTATATGTATACCCATTAAATTTTGACACTATGATCAACGGTTTGATGTCTACTACATATTGCTTTTTATTGAAAATTTGAAGAAAAAAATTAGCTAGTTGGTTTAATCTAGCCGATGAACATCATATTTCATAGGATGAAGTTATGTAGTTGAGATCTCCTCCAACTATTACATGCATTGAATCAAAAATACATTTTAATGCAAGAGTCATACAATTATTTTTTGCCAAAATAAGGCCCATAAATATTGACAATAGCTAATTTTTTGTTTAATACCTCTTACAATAGAGTAACATAAATCAATGGAGACTACCTCTTTTAGCCAAAGAAAATAAGAGTTCTATGCTGAAGATAAACCTCCAAAGTGTCCATGGGGTCTACATTGTGTTGGGAAATTGGGTATCCAAACCATGAAAACATTCGCACATAAAAACACAGGTAGCCTGCAAACCTTACTTTGTATTGATCTAGACTTATATCATGTTACAATAAGGTGAAATGAGGTCTCTTATATAAGAATAGGTGACCATAACAACCATGCCATAATATGAATGTTTGACCAACCATCTCCATAATTATCTCCAACAATATCTCCTTGAATCTCTCAAGTGATCTCCATGAGATATCATCCTTAGCTTCTCTCTTTGTCCTCATCTTTGAATCATACATAGACTTCATGCATTATATGCATCATTACATACTATATTTTCACCATTAGATATCACAAGTATGAGTTATTCCTTCATACTCCCCTTTATGACTACTTGTGATACAATATCAATATTTGAGTTGTCTTCATATTCAGTTTTCTCTACTCTGCATCATTTTCAGTCTTCTCCATCTTCATCTATATCTCTAGATGCCTTCAACTTTTTGAATGAGTTGCACCATTCTTTGATACGTTTGGATATTGAGTCAATCATCTAGTCTACTTCATTTTCATATTAAGGGTTTCTTTAGATGACCCCCAACCATCTCATGGGTTTTCTTCGACTTACCCTCAACTAATACATCATATCCAAGGTTTTCCTTGTCTTAACTGTAACCATTACAACCTCTGGGTTTTACATTGGTTTAACCTTAACCATTACAAGTGGTTTTATGGATTACCACAAACCAATACAAGAAAATTACTTGTGATTTGACTTACTCGAAGAAAGGACCCAAGTAGAATATGTAATCCCCAGTTTTGTATTTACCATCTGAACTGCCATAATACCTATTTTGCGGAAGTTATCTATATTTTTCTTTATGTTAATATTGTTAATGATGGTTGCTCATTGATTTTATCTCTAGCATGCAAATTTAAATAAGATTTTTGGGTACGTGGATACCAATTTAAGTTACATGTTGAATAAATGGATGGGATACTAGGTGCATGGTACATAGAAAATATTGTTACATTTTTTCTCGATTATTAATGAAGTATATACATATAAATGATTACACAATTATGCACGATCTTGTGTTGAGAGAGATTAAATGAGCTAAGTGATAGTTGGATACTATGGTACAAAATTAACATCGAAGACATGGACTTCGAAAGAACATTGGTATGTTATGAGGCATTAATTCATAATTTTGTTGATTTCAATACATTGTTGTAATTATGGGCAAGTGCAGGTTTTATAGGAAGCACAGTTTCCCAAACTGCTTATTTGATGACTTGAAATCCACAAACAACAGCAACAACGCAATAGGATAGGGGGTGGAAGCATTTCCCACCATTTATCCCCTGAAACCTACAGTCGTGGTAGGGTTGTGCTAAGGCACGCTCCCTAAGGTGTGTAATGATGACGAACAATTGCATGTCGAGGAAGCCTGGTTGATGTAATCGACACTTCTACTTCTGGGTTTTGTTTGGGGTTAGGTCAATATAGTTGACGCTCCAAGATATTTCGACAAAAAAAAGGATAGGATGTGGAGGATAGTTGTGAATTAGAAGAGATGAAGCAGGTAGCTAAGGATGTTGAGGAAGTTAATTGTCACAGTTTGATTGCTTAGTTGTGATAAAACTCTTGCTTTACCCATGCAAGATAAACTCGATATACCATGTAGTTCATATTAAGTTATTGTGAACTGATTGTCAATGAATGGATTGTGATTAATCATGTTTACTAGTTATGGTTATTAGTTATCAATTATCGATTATTAGATTATGATTTATCTTGCTTATTAATTATGTTTATTGATTATTAATTATTAATAATGATTAATCATGTTATTAATTATGCTTATTAATGTTGATTTAATTAATTAGGCATATTAATTGTTAATTCTTAAACATGTTTATTAAGTTTATTAATTATTAAATGTGATTGTATTGTTGTTAACTAATTAATGTTGATTTGTTAATTAGGCTTATTGATTGTTAATTATTAATCTTATGTATTGATGTTCTTAATTATTAAATGGTTGGATTGTGATGTGTGGGTGCATGACGTTTGGGTTTTAATTTAAAATGAAGTCATGACATAATAGAAAAAATATATCATTAGTTCATTCTAGTTGTTAGGTGCACATTTATTGGTTTTAAATTTTGGATAAGGTGGTTGGCCTACTTTTATGACCCTCCTCGAAAGAGGTGGGGTTGTTCTTCCCAATGAAAGGAAGTGGAGTAATGGGGAAGGCATGGAAGAATGGGGATAAGAGGGAGAAGGGGTTTCTTATTTTGCGTGGAAGCGTATACCTAAGACATTGGAGTTGGGTTGTTTGTGGATTTCACGGACATAGAGGGCTAGAAAAATGAGAAGTTTTCTAGAGCTAGTAGTGGATAACTACTAGTTGGCTGGGAGGAAAATCCCAATTTGGGCGCTCTTGGAGAACTAGAGCACTAGAGAAGGACACTTGGATATCATAATCAAATATATCTATGAGGTAAACCATTCACTCTCTCATGTTTCAAGTTCTTCAATATAATATAAAAGTGAAATAATGCAAATCATGCAAAATGTTAGTAAGTTTTATATGCATGATTATAATTAGTTATGAAATTGTAATATTGTGGATTAATAAATTATATTGATAGTATTTAAGGACCCTCGTCCTTACACATGGTATCAGAGCTTGGGTTCGAAATCTGGAGCCAAGAGCCTTTTACAAACTAGAAATAGAAATTAGAAGTAGTAGAACATAATTTTTTAAAATGAAACAAGAATTTTACCGAATATATATATATTATTAAACATAATGAAATTAGCAATTTATGCATGTGAGCTATGCTTGGTCTAGACACTACTGAATCAATGGAAATTATCTGCAGATTGTGCTAGAGTTATGAGAATAATTGTTCCAACAAATACACCTTAGAAACTCCATGAAAAAAAATACCTATTTGAAATACTGATCAAATATAGAGAGAGAAATATACACGAACATGAATATATAGATGAGTACCTAGGTATGTGAATACCACTGGGAAATATGCCTTATTTTATGCCCCTTCCATTAAAATAAAATTATGAGTATCATTTAAGAGTTCATTACGATATAAAAAAATGAATATTTTAAAAGTTGATTTTGATGTGGAATATTTTAGTGCATGGCTTTGTTTGCCATATGTTTATAATCTAGCGAGAGCCATTTCTGCCCTATATCTTATCTTAGGATCAAAGTTGTGAACTTATTCATCAATAATTTACCTAAATAGAAGTGTTGTCCATTGCCTTCAACCTTAGCATTTATAACATGAGGAGATCCAACTAAACCTTAAGCAATATAAATGACAAAAAATATGGAAGGGAATCCTAACAAACAAGAGAGAAGAGAAGTTACCAGTGGAGCTGCTGCAGAAGGAGGTTGAGCCGATGCTCGAGTTGCAGAGCTCGTCGAAAAAAATTTGACTGGAATACTGAGTCGGGTAAGGAGGGATGGTTTCTACACCCATTTCCTCTTAACCCTTTGTTGATCATGGGAGGAGTGTGAAAGGCCACGTGCCCTTAATGCAATGCACCCATGAGTTAGGGTTAATTAAAATAAATTAGGGATTAACTCAAAATTTTAAGGAGGTATGGTAAAAAAATTATCGAAGAATTACATTTGAGTAATTCAAAAGTTTAAAATTTTTGAAATTTAATTATTTAAATTTTATTAAATTTAAATTAATAGATATTATTCATTAACTTTATTTTTAGAGTTGTATAAGTATTGCATAAATATTCATGTGATTTGAAAGTTTATAATTATTAATTTAATTTCAATGCATATAAATTTACATATGTGTTAAATGATTGAAATTAAAGTATCTGTATGACATCTAATTTTATATTCATATACTTATTAGTTAAATTTAATATAATTTAATGTTAAATTTAGTTACATGGTTATGAGTTAAGGAGGGACGGTTTCTACACCCATTTCCTCTTAACCCTTTGTTGATCATGGGAGGAGTGTGAAAGGCCACGTGCCCTTAATGCAATGCACCCATGAGTTAGGGTTAATTAAAATAAATTAGGGATTAACTCAAAATTTTAAGGAGGTATGGTAAAAAATTTATCGAAGAATTACATTTGAGTAATTCAAAAGTTTAAAAATTTTGAAATTTAACTATTTAAATTTTATTAAATTTAAATTAATAGATATTATTCATTAACTTTATTTTTAGAGTTGTATAAGTATTGCATAAATATTCATGTGATTTGAAAGTTTATAATTATTAATTTAATTTCAATGCATATAAATTTACATATGTGTTAAATGATTGAAATTAAAGTATCTGTATGATATCTAATTTTATATTCATATACTTATTAGTTAAATTTAATATAATTTAATGTTAAATTTAGTTACATGGTTATGAGTTAAATTAAATTTAAGTCGAATTTAATTTAAATTAGGTTACATTGAATTAATCAACAAACCAGCAAGTCGATCACTAAATTGATATTGTCGAAATAACCCTACATAGGTTTCATGTGAGGAATCACAACGAGTGTGCCTACAACAGTAGGTGTGGCCCTAAACAACCACATAATCCGCAAGGACGACGTTGCGTTCTCCTAATACATAGCCCCTTACCCTGCGACTCACGACGGTGATGCTGGATGTGGGGATAAGTGGTTTTGCCTTTGTATCAATAACGCTTGTTACAAGAAAATATAAGAAAAGAAACTTTCACTCACGCATGCCTGTGTGAGTATGTGTTTAAGTTGCAGCCTAGCTAAGGCCTAAAACTTGTACTAATGACAGTATATGCCATAATGCATGATCAATTATGGTAAGGGCTCGAGGAAATCAAGGACAAGGGCGAGGTCGAGGGAAGAACTAGGCAATACCACCATTGGAGCCGACAATGGAGGCACCGCCAGTACTATTGCCTGAAATGGTTCTCATAATGCACTCTTTAGAGGCAATGAACGATACACTAAAGAGGATTCCCAGAGTAAGTGTTACTTCAGAGGAAGAAGTGGAACTCCCACCAATAGGGGCGGGTAATCCCAAGGGTTTGATAAACATAGTGCAGGGACCTCCAGAGGACATCACAAGGGAGATTTAGTAAATCAAGCTTCTAGAGTTTTATGGGGGTCATGCATGAGTACGAGCAAAGGCATGGTTGAAGGGAATGACAAGGTGCTTAGCACTGTCGGAGTACACCTCCACCTCCAAATCTAAAATAGCCATATTTCAGCTTAAGAAAAGTGCCTTTAATTGGTGGGAAACCAAGAGAAGGAGTTGCACCTTACCCTAGACACTGTCCCATGGGAATTGTTTGTGGATACAATTAGAAGGAATTACTTGCCCGCATTCTACCAAGAAGTGCAAGAAGGCGCCCTTCATTCCTTAGTACAAGGGAATCGATCAATGGAAGAATATGAGACAAGATTCATGTGACTGGTAAAATATGTCCCCTACCTGGATAATGACCAACGCCAGGACGAGTGTTTTGTGTACGGGCTTAATCCTAATATGAGGGCCTAAGTACAGATGTGGAAATTGACTTCAGTTTCTGAGAAGTCAAATATGCTTGTTATACTGAAGAGATGTTGGGTGTGAAACCCTTGAGATCATAAAATACTCAATAGCCAAGGTTTGTAGGGAAGGCCCCTTGAAACTACCATAAGGGAAGGTATGCCAGGCCACCTCCCTATGGAAATATGTCTACACCTAGAGTTGCAGCAGTAGATAGATCAATGGAAGCTAGTACATTATCCCAATCTACAAAAGGGACTCACCAAAGTCCAAGGAATTATCGAGGATTAGTTGGTAGAGGAAGGAGCTCTAGGGGAAAGAACCCATCTCGAAGGTCTCAGCAGTTCAACTCACTTCCCTTGTCTCAGGTTACTTATTGGGGTTGTGGGGTTCCACACCATTAGCATGACCGTCCTAAATTACGACCCAGTACCATGCATAGAGAGGGATGAATGTAAAATTATGTATGAGGCGAGGATGTCATTTGTACATAATTGAGGTAGTAAGTAATGAAATGGGACCCTCCTTAGATCAATACCTAGTATTATCCAAATTCATATATGTCTTTCCCAAAGATTTATCGAGGTTACCTCTTGAGAGAGAACTTGATTTTACTATCGATATAAAACCTGGTTCAGAGCCGCCCTCCAAGACACCTTACAGGATGATGACCCTTAAGCTTTGTGAGTTGTGCATGCAGAGGAATGAGTTGTTAGACCTAGGATTAATGAGACCAAGTATTTCACCTTGGGGTGCACTAGTAATTTTTGTAAAGAAGGATGGTTCCTTTCATCTTTGCACAGATTATAGAGATTTGAATAGAGCCACAGTGAAGAATAGGTACTCGATATCTCGAATTGACGACCTCTTTGATCAAATGAAAGGGGCAACGATCTTCTCGAAGATCAATATGGGATCAGGTTACCACCAACTTCGGATTGAGGAAAGGGGTGTACCTAAGACTGTTTTCTGGACTTGGTTTGGGCACTATGATTTTGTACCGGTACCTTTTGGTTTGACCAATGTGCTAGCCCTATTCATGAGCCTCATGAATGGATTATTCCATAAGCACTTAGATAATTTTGTGCAGGTCTTCTTAGACGATATTTTCATCTATTCTTGAAACAAGAAGGAGCATGAGGAGCATTTGTGATTGTCGTTGACATGATTAAGAGAACATAAGTTGTACAGTAAGTCTTCTAAATGTTCCTTCTATTAGAAGGAGATTCGTTATCTGGGACATATAATTTCTAGAGAGGGAATTTCAGTGGACCTAGAAAAGGAAAAGGCCATAATGGATTGCCCTATGTCAAGGAATGCTCATGAGGTGAGGAGGTTCATGGGTTTAGCAGGGTACCATCGAAGGTTTGTAGAAGGTTTCTCAAGAATTGTGAAACCCATAACTACCTTACAATGATAAAGGAATCAAATATGAATGGACTAAGGAATGTGATGTCGTGATTGCCGAGCTTAAAATATTACTAACTAGTGTGCCAATCCTATGAGTGCTTGATATGGATAAGGAATATATTGTTGCACATATGCCTCAAAGAAAGGTTTGGGTGTTGTGTTAATACAAGAAGGTGGAGTGATAGCTTACACATCAAGAAAATTAAAACTTCATATAGAGAATTACGCCACGCATGATTTAGAATTGGCAACGGTAATGATAGCTTTAAATCTTTGGAGACATTACCTTGTTGGGTGAAGTTTTGAGCTCAAATCCGATCACCAAATCCTAAGATATCTCTTCACTCAAAGATATATAAATTCCAGGTAGAGGCAATGGAGAAAATGTATGAGCGAATGTGACTTTGGTATTTCATACATCATGTAGTGGATGATGCTTTAAGCAGAAAACCAATGATTTTCTCCCTAATACTTTAAAGGTCGATTTGAGAGAGAGAGAGTATTAGGACAACTACTCAGAGATAGTTGGTACCTAAAGGTCACATCAACACTTCAAAATGGGAAGCAGGTGGAACCTAAGTTCAAAGGGTATGAATTGGAGGCAGATGGATTGTTGTGATATCAAGGGAGGATATGTATTCCCGAGGAAGGGGATATTAGGGCCACCACCCTTAAGGAATCCCACAAGGAAATCTATTGTGTGCATCTCGATGTAAATATGTATGCATAGATGAAGAAACACTTCTTTTTGACATGAATGAAGCGTGACGTAGTCTAGTTTGTTGCTAGGTGCTTAGAGTTCTAGTAGGTAAAGGCTAATAATCACCACCTTGCGGGACTCTTACAACCTCATGACATTTCTATGTCAAAACGGGAGGTCACTTCCATGGATTTTGTGGTGGGATTGTCTTTTACCTACCATAGCCATGATGTTATCATGGTTGTAGTTGATAAACTGACCAAAAGTGCTCACTGCATTCCATTCAAGGAGACCTATGACGTCGTGGATGTAACGTGAGCATTCATAAATGAAATTGTTTGTCTTCATGGGTTTCCCAAGAAGATCATCTCAGATAGAGATGCTCAGTTCAAGTCTAGGTTTTGGACAAGTTTGCAGTCGGCCTTAGGAACTCAATTGAACTTAAGCACGACTTACCATCCAAAGACATATGGGAAGTAAAAAAGAGTGCATTAGGTAATGGAGGACATGCTTAGGATGTATGTTATGGATCAACAGACCCATTGGGAAAAGCACTTGCCCATGGTAGAGTTTTCTCACAATAATGCTTATCACAACTCAATCAGGATGCCACCTTATTAAACATTGTATGGGAGGCCATGTAGAACACAATCAATTTGGGGAAGGTTAGAGGATCAAGTGATTGTAGGGCTTGAGTTGATTCACAAGATGGAGGAGCAAGTGATTCAGATTAGAGAGTAGTTAAAAGAATCTCGAGATAGGAAAAAGAGTTATGTCGATGCGCAAAGGACTGACCGAAACTATAAGGTGGGGGGTGCAGCTTTCATTATTATCGGTCCTAATAAAAGTACCATCTAGTTTGGGAAGGGGTCGAAGTTGTCACCCATATTTATAGGACGCTTTGAGATTTTGGAGAATGTTGGACCCATCGTGTATCGTCTTGCGCTGCCACCCCATTTGCACAAAACTCATAATGTCTTTCATGTATTTGTTTTATGACATTATATAGAATATGAGTCTCATAAATTAAATTGGAACAAATTGCAAGTTCGGACGAGAGGACCATCAAGGTTGAACCCTATATTGGACTATAGGGTTCGGCAGCTTAGACACCGTTTGGTGGAGCAAGATAAGGTCTAATGGGATAATTATAGCCCAAGTTCTGCTACTTAGGAGGATGCAGAAACCATGTGTCGTTATTTTCTCGCACTATTTTGACCCTAACTTTGAGATAGAGTTTCCTGAAGTGTGGGTGTATGTAAAGCCTAATTTTGTGTTTACCATCTGAACTACCCTATTACCTATTTTGTATCTATTTATTATCTATAGAACTCATTCAAAATGATAACATTGTATCACATGGAAAAATGGACCTACTATTTTGTGGAAGTTATATATATGTGTGTTTATGTTAATATTGTTAATGATGATCGTTCATTGATTTTATCTCTAGCATGCAAATTTAAATGAGATGTTTGGGTAAGTGGATACCAATTTAAGTTACATGTTGAATAAATGGATGAGATACTAGGTGCATGGTACATAGAAAATATTGTTACATTGTTTCTCGATTATTAACGAAGTATATGCATATAAATGATTACTCAATTATGCATGATCTTGTGTTGGGAGACTAACCCCAGGTTAAATGAGCTAAGTGATAATTGGAATGGTGTTTAATGAGGCATTAATTCATGATTTTGTTTATTTGATACATTGCTATGATATATGGGCAAGTATGGGTTTTACAGGAAGCACAGTTGTCCAAATTGGTTATTCGATTATGTGAAATCCACAAACAACAACAACACAATAGGGTGTTGACCCTAGATCTATCAAGGGGTTGAAAGCATTTCCCACCGTTTATCCCTCGAAACATGGATTTGTGGGAGGGTTGTGCTAAGGCACACTCCCCAAGGTGTGTTATGACGACTAGCAGTAATTGACACTTCTGCTTACGGGTTCTATTTGGTGTAAGGTCAATATAGTTGATGCTCCAAGATATTCTGACAGAGGAAGAATATGACGTGGAAGATAGTTGTGAATTAGAAGAGGTGAAGTAGGTAGCTAAGGATGTTGGGGAAATTAATTGTCACAGTTTGATTGCTTAGGTATGATAAAACTCTTGCTTTACCCATGTAGGATAAACTCAACATACAATGTAGTTCATAGTAAGTTATTGTGAACTAATTGTCAGTGAATGGATTGTGATTAATCATGTTTATCGATTATGGTTATTAGTTATTAATTGTCAATGACTAGATTATGATTTATCCTGCTTATTAATTATGTTTTTTAAATATTAATTATGATTGGATTGTGATTAATCATGTTGCTAAGTATGCTTATTAATGTTTGATTTTAGTAGCTAGGTTTATTAATTATTAAATATTAATAATGATTAATCGTGTTTACTAATTATGCTTATTAATGTTGATTTAATTAATTAGGCATATTAATTGTTAACTATTAAACATATTTTTTAAGTTGATTAATTATTAAATGTGATTAATGTTGTTCACTAATTCATGTTGATTTATTAATTAGGCTTATTGATTGTTAATTATTAATCTTGAGTATTAATTTCATTAATTATTAAATTGTTGGATCGGTATGTGTGGGTGCATGTCGTTTGATTTTAATTTAAAATGAAGTCATGGCATAATAGAAAGAAAAAAAATCATCAGTTGATTCCATTTGTTAGGTGCACATTTATTGGTTTTAAATTTTAGATTAGGTGGTTGGCTTACTTTAATGACCCTTCTCGAAAGAGGTGGGTGTGTTCTTCCCAATGAAAGGCAGTGGAGTAATGGGGAATGCATGGAAGAATGAGGATAAGAGGGAGAAGGGGAAAGGAACAAGGGGTTGTTTCTTTAGGGTGGAAGGATATACTAGAGACATTGGAGTTGGGTTGTTTGTGGATTTCACAAGCAAGAAGGGCTAGAAAATTGAGAAGTTTTCTAGAGCTAGCAGTGGAGAATTGCTATTTGGTTGGGAGGCAAATCCTAGTTTGGGCACTCTTGGAGCACCAGAGCACTGGAGAAGAACAACTACATCTCATAATCAAATATATCTATGAGATAAACCATTCACTCCATCATGTTTCAAGTTCTTCAATATAATAGAAAATTGAAATATATGTAAATCATGTCGAATGTTAGTAAGTTTCATATGCATACTTAAGGACCCACAGGGTCCTTACACAGACTAACAACTCTTTCCTAAGCATGAGAATGCGACTATTTGGACAACACGACTTTTTTAATACCAACTAACTCGTTGACATTTTTATGTGAGATACTCTCATACATTAGAATATTTCAATTTGTAGAATCCCTTCATCATAGAACTAAATTTCTACCATTCCTACGCACTTACCCAACCACGTACCTGTATATGAAGCTTTGGTATTTCTTTCTTCCAACATTTGTGATGATCATGATTGGTAAAACCACAAATATGGTAAGGATGCAAGTTTCAACATTTTGCTTGCACATGTCTTGTTCTACCACAGTCAATGCAACATTGTTCCTACTTTTTCTCCCAATTCATTGCATTGCGACTTGTAGATTTTTCACCTTCCATTGATGTTTCTACTTTTACAAATTTGATGTCACTATTGCTTTTGTGACCTTCATAACCAAAGCCTTCATTTTTTTTCCTTGTACATATCTCAATGGGATTTTGGATGCCTTGCCCATTCTTGCCTACAACTTCACCATCATAACCCATTTCATTTAAGAGTTTGGATCCAATTCCCTTTGTATGCTTTTCAAAACAACCAATTTCGATTCTGAGTTGTAACAAACTTGCCCCTTGTGTGTTGATTTTCCTCTGCGAGGAGTTGTTTAATTTAAATAGGTTCATGTGCAATTCTTGGGTGACTCTGATGGATTACATCCACCCAATCATGACCACTTAGCCAAGAATTTATTCCAATAGTCCGTAGGTGAAATCCCCCCTAAGAATGAAAGTATTAAAAACAAAATTGAAAAACCTACAAAGTGTCCATGAAAACTAAGCACAATAGATTCCCAACATAGGAATCTCCCTAAAAACTGAGAACATCCTAACACCTCCACAATCACCTCATAGAGCAAAATGATATCTAGACAAATTTTGAGATCATTCCCTTGGAATCGAGATTTTTAGGGATCAATCATGTCGTTGATGTTATACGAGATTAACTTCAAATCTTACCCCTCTTTGTGGATTTCATAGTGAAATGCCCCAATTATGGATGGTATGTTGTTTTCCAACCTCAAGTTTCGTCTCCACTTGTATAGTTTTTGAAATCTCTGTCTTCTACCCCATTATGTTTTTGTGTTATTGTAGTTATTAACTCCAAATTGTCCTTGCTCAACACAAAATAATTGTATTAAAAACGCTATTGTTATGTGATTTTACATGACTGAGTGGAGCTTCTAAAAAATGATTATCCTAGATACCATCCTAGCAAAGTACTACAAACAAGTATCTTTGTCATTTAAATAAATAATTAACTTGTCTTCATTGTAGTTACAATTAAACTCTTATTAAATCCACAAGAAAATGTTTAAATCTCAAGATCACTAGCATTAAATTCAAATCCATAGTTATGAACTCGTAAAATGGGTTTCATCCATGTAAAGGCTCAAACTTATAATAGAACCCTATTTTCTACATCTCATTCTTTTCAAATGACCCATTAGTGGGGATTAATTCCAATGACTTAATGCCACTTATGGATTTATTGAGTAAACTTATATGCATTAGTTTACGTGTGTGTGGCTTTATTGGAATCATGTGTAAAAGTATGAAAAGTCCATTTGTCATATAAGTGAAGAGTTCACGTGTTTTCAATTATAGGTGTAAATAACTTTTTATTAAATCCACAAAAACTCGTTAAATCCAAATCTCAAGATCATTGGCATTCAGTTCAATTCCATAGTTGTGAACTCATCAAAGGGTATTTCATCCCTATAAAGGCTCAAGCTTATAACAGAGAGACCATTTTCTACATCTCACTCGTTTCGAATGACCCACTAGTGTGGATTAACTTCAATGGCTTAATGCCACTACTATGGATTTATAGAGTAAGATTAGATGCAATAGTTTCAAAGTAATTTTAAAACTAAAAAAGACAAGATCCCATTCTACCAAAATTTTGTTCCAAAATTTTGTTATTGACACATTTACACTACCACCTTAACAAACATAAAGACTTGATGAAAATCACAGATAATAACTTCATCAACACAATGATATCAAAATAAAGTTGCAAACACAAACAAGTTGTGCATCCCAATGAAATAAGGTAGGTGTCTCAATTGATTAATGTTTTTCATAATGAAATAAATTTCATAGCTAGGGAATGTACTAAGCTTAAGGATTTGAACATGAATCTAGTAAAAATTTGACAATCTACATATGAAAATACACTATTTCATGGTTGTGGATATAACAAAATCAAAGAAGTGATTTATCCTAATTTGTTTACAGTTTAAAAAGAAGCCGATAATTTTTTATTGTTCATAAGTATCTTTGAATATTTAATGTATTTGTTTGTATATATCTAACATTGACAATAATAAAAACAGACAAAGTAAAATTGTTTTCTTTGATCGGTTCACTTTGGAATTAGTTAAAATTTTCACTATGCCCAAAAATATACAATAACACCAACTCTGAATTAGATTTAAATAGCCTAACCATTCTTCATGGACATGTAATGCACCGATAATTTGGCCTTGTAAAATAATCTAAGCACCCACCCAAAAGTGTTTTAACATTAAGCAAAATCTTTGAATGCAT
The DNA here is from genome assembly GCA_027924585.1 of Larix kaempferi. Lineage (NCBI taxonomy): Eukaryota > Viridiplantae > Streptophyta > Pinopsida > Pinales > Pinaceae > Larix > Larix kaempferi. Next base: position 3,124,775 of record BSBM01000590.1, read on the forward strand.
TGATCATGATAATCATGGCACTTTCAAACTTTGAATACAATGATCATGATAATCATGGCACTTTCAAAGTGAGGATGGATAAGACAAGCCCAAACTTGTCAAAGCACATGTTTCAGTGGTGTGGCCAATGCAAGAGACATTGATGAGAAACTAGTATTAATCACTAAAAACAATGTACTCCACTCAAAAAAAATTATTTTTATATTTATTAAGTATTTTCATTAAAAAAAACTTGATATAAAACCAATTTAAACATGGTTGATTGAAAGTATTATTTTTACTAGAAAAATATTTGCCCCAGACAATTACTTTAATTTATTTTTAAATTTTCCAAATGTTATTGTAAAATTTTTAATTAATATAAATACCCATTAATATTCAAAGTTATATTAGATTTTACATAATAATATAATAAATTATCATAAAAATAAATAATAGAGACATCTCTAACTGATATGAAAAGACAACAACACATATAAGGGTTAAACTAATTCAATAAAGATCACGACTTTTTTAAAGGTGTAGTGTAAATATTCTACGTTTTCAACCTTTTTTTAGCATATTTTTCGTTTTATTTTGTTCGTATTCCAGTTGGAAATCTTTAAAAAATCTTAGAATCACAAATATTAGCCATGGAAATTGCATAATTTGGATGCCATGGGCATATTCAAAGGTGTTGAATCTATTTATGGATTCAAAAACGCAATTTAAACACGTAAAAATTTGGATTTTACCAAAAAATAAATTACCAGATTCCAACCAAAACCCACCGTAAAATCGAAAACGTAGAATAAACAAACTACTTTTTTAAATACTATAAACAAAAAAATCCATAAATTTATTGTTAGGGTCAAGACTCAAGATATCCCTATGTGAGAGGGGCATCCTCAAATACACAGGAGACATTCCACATTACCTAAGTTCTTTTATCTGAAAACCTTTATTTCCATGGTTTAATACCCATCAAATAATGTGTATTCTCTATTAAACTTAGAATTGAAAATTTGCACCTTTAATTGAGTTGTATTATAAACCTAAGTTTTTTAACATTTTTTTTAATATTTTCACGTCTAATATTTTTTCATTTCCAAGTCCCCTAAACTTAACGATACCTTTCATCCATCCTTAAAACCCATCCATCGCCAAGATCCAGTGTCAATAAGGGAGCAATAAGTCTCCATTACATTAAAACAAGATGAAAACATTAAATCAATTAATATATGATTATATAGTTTAGACCGATTAAAATACAAATTATATGTTCGACTTGAAATAAGTATTATATGTTCGACTTGAAATAAGTAGGACAAGTTTTCAGAAATAAGTTCTATCAAAACCATCTTGGGTAACTTTCATATACCAATAAGTGGAATCATTCTTCAGATCAAATGGTGTGTATTGCAAAATGGTGTCAAACACAAATTCATCTGTATGGGTATATGAGGATTGCTATCATTTTGCAATCAGCCAAATTAAATATCCTTCTTACATTGCAAAGACTGAATTTGACATTCATGAAAAGCACGCCACAAGAAACATGAAATGAAATTGGATAATTTTGGAGAATATAAGCATTGTAAAAACAAGCTCAGCATTCCTATCTGGAGGTGATTTTCATAGATATTTCTACTTTACCATTATGTTAGTGGTGTGTTTCTTCTCCCACTTCCATTGAAAGTAACTCATTTCATGTGATTCTACTGAATTTGCATCCTCACACCTTGCAAACACCCCAAATTTTATTTGGGCAAAATATCTTTGGAAAACATTTTCCCTGTCAAAACCCAATGCCCAAAATGCCACTGTAATCTCCATCACCACTTTCTAGATGCCCAGTCTAACAATACATACATCACATGACACATGCTGAAAACATCACTTTTCTCTACACAGCTGCCTTCGCTCATTAAGGATTATCATTCATGTTTTTTAACTCTTGAAGAGAGGTGCAAAGGCACATGCAAAGATTTATTTATAATATACTCATGAAAATTAGCAGATGATTTAGTTACTTTTAAGCCATACTTCACATGATTACCAGCTTAAATTGCACTTATGTCTATTATCTTACTTATATATCCTCCTCAAAACTAACGAAGAAGAGGTGACCGACAGAATTTAACCTTGTTATACCACTCAAATATACTTCACAGAAAGACAACCTTTTCCTGAGCTTGCTAGTAGCTGCATTTTGAATTCTCAATGTTCACTCTTAGTAGTCATCGTCATTGTCAAGACATTATGTAGCATTTTTGGGTTTTCTTGTTCTTTGTTTGACTAGTACAAACATTACTCAAACAGCTTTAACTGCTCTATCATTACATTTCTTGTCAAAACATATCTACAGTATAGCAGCGGCCCTTGAAAATTGCAAGTACAGTTTAAAAGGCATCATCAGCAGTACTCAGTAATATTGATAAGTAGAAGTTCAAATTTAGACCTATGCACTGCAAGTAATTTATGACCTCTTCAATTATCAGCTATTCTCTTACATGTTATGACCTAGTTACCTAATTGGTTTATAGTGACATTGTAGCATGCGTGTAAGACCATTTAAACACAAAACCATGAAATCACTTAAAAAATAACAGGTAGAGCTGAGAAAGAAATTTAAACAAATACAGATGTAAAAGCATCGCAATTAAATGTAAACTTCAGACAGCTTTAAATTTGACTGCTCCCAATTTGCAATCCTTGGGATGCAAACATGAGCCTCACAGAAAGAAAACCTTTTCCTGAGCTTGCTGGTAGCTGCATTTTGAATTCTCAATGTTCACTCTTAGTAGTCATCATCATTGTCAAGACATTATGCAGCATTTTTGGGTTTTCTTGTTCTGTGTTTGACTAGTACAAACATTACTCAAACAGCTTTAACTGCTCTATAATTACATTTCTTGTCAAAACATATCTACAGTATAGCAGCGGCCCTTGAAAATTGCAAGTACAGCTTAAAAGGCATCATCAGCGGTACTCAGTAATGTTGATAAGTAGAAGTTCAAATTTAGACCTATGCACTGCAAGTAATTTATGACCTGTTCAATTATCAGCTATTCTCTTACATGTTATGACCTAGTTACCTAATTGGTGTATAGTTTATACTATTATAGTGACATTATAGCATGCATGTAAGACCATTTAAACACAAAACAATGAAATCACTTAAAAAATAACAGGTAGAGCTGAGAAAGAAATTTAAACAAATACAGATGTAAATTCATCGCAATTAAATGTAAACTTCAGACAGCTTTAAATTTGACTGCTCCCAAATTTGCAATCCTTGGGATGCAAACATGAGCCCCTATCTGAACTTTTGAATTCCTATAACAAATACAAATAGAGGCAATGGAAGTTTGAATTTCAGAAACATAATCAAGATCTCAAGGAGCCTTCTCGTAAAACATCTCCAAACAATGTAATTTTCTTGAGTCAATGCAGAACCAGCACTCGTACTTTTCCTTTGCAAATATTACATGTAATTCATTATACTATTGTATCACTATCATTTGCATTGCATCGATCCAATGATCAGGTGTAGTTGTACACCAGCAAAGCTTCTACCATTCCATTATGAGTCCCTAATAAAAGAATTGAGTAAATGGTTGAAAAGAAATCAAATACAAGTGGTGTTTCCACCACATGAAACACGTTCCCCAGAGTACATAGTGACCAAGCATCTTCACAAAGCAAAATAAAGTGGATACATGTCCAGCTGAAACTTTAACTCAACAAATGTTCAAATCATTAAGTGTACTAGTAACAAATAATGGATGTGCCAAATAAATTGACAAAAGAATCAGGCCCGGATCCATAACTTCAAAACACCTTTACAATCTAAAATTCTCAGGAAGAGATTTATAAACAATCCCAGGCCAGCACCTTGCAAGCCACTATAACAATGACCGTGCTATTCAAAACATTTATCGGCTATATGCAAGAGCATTTACAAGCAACAAAAGAAGCTCAGTTTTAGTTTCTGATGCATAAGAAAATTTTGTTCTGGAGGTGTAGTGGCCTAAGAAAATACTCAATAATATACAAATAGTTTCTTCAGTATCGAATTATCCGGGCTCCTTGCACAGAAGGCAACAAAAGGCAGCCTGCAGTCCATGAGTACAAATATTTAGATGCCATTACAAGCGAAGACATTTAATGAGATATCATGGTTCTGGTCAACCTTGTATTAGTCTTTATAATCAAGTTTGGCATGGAGTGTAAGCAACAATAGTCAAACTTGAAAGGAAACAATCAATGCATACAGTCTGTATAATGATTACCAGTGAACTGAATCTAAAATATAGTAAATAATAGTAAATAAATAGAAAGAGACGAGAGTTGTATAGTTTCAAATTCAAAGTGTTACAATTTCCAAATAAAGATTCTGGATTAACAATATGGAAAAAAGTTAAAAAATACATACATCAATTGTTGAGGCAAATACATGCATCAATGGTTATTTGAATAACTATTAGTTCATTTTATTCAAAGAGGCAAATATTTAATACATACATCGATGGTTGACTCAAATACATACATCAATGGTTGAGGCAAATACATAAATCAATGGTTCATTTTATTCAAAGAGGTAGAGACATACATATAGCTCAGTTACAAATAAAATTAAAAGTTATGTATCATGAGGCAAATATTTAATACATACATCAATGGTGGACTCAAATACATACATCAATGGTTGAGGCAAATACATACATCAATGGTTCATTTTATTCAAAGAGGTAGAGACATACATATAGCTCAGTTACAAATAAAATTAAAAGTTATGTATCATGATTCTAGTATGTCCAATCTCCAATGCCAAGTTTGTTTTTCACTCAAATTCCATGTTAATTAAAATTTTAAAACAATTCACACTTACAAATTATGATTCACATTTTAAATTTAAGTTAATTAATTATTTATTTGGCATACATAAATGAACACACTTCTTGAATAACTAAATGGCAAATCATATCCAACGTTGCAATACAATTTTCACTTTTCAAGTTTTCATATTTCAATAATTAATTTTTCAGAGTTTGTTTTAAATTTTAAGAATACACATTTGCAATCAAACTAAAGTTTAAATTAAACATGCTATGTTGTGTATTACTCAGGGAAGTCATGGAGAGTGGGAGCCTACCACCTAGTGGGCAAGACACTAGTTCTACTCCAAGTCCACATGCAAGCCAAAGCCAAAGTGAAAGACCAAACCCTAAGAAACCCTTGTTAAAGTTTGTGAAGAAAATTACTCAAAATAAGAAAAAGAATAGTGGGGGTTGTGAAGAATGGATGTGCATGTTGTGCAACCATGTATTCAAGGGAAGCTACACTAGAGTGTGGCATCATCTTTTGTCCATATCTGGTGATGGGGTTAAGGGTTGTACATGTAATATTGAAAAAAGAATGGAGTTGACCAAGCTTCACATGGTTGCCACAGGTGTCTGTGAAACTGACATAGAAAATGATCATCCTTTTAAGGTACCTAGGGTTTCGTCATCTTCCAATGATGTCCAAGATTCAGTGAATCAAAGTCAACTAAACCAAGTTGAGTCTCAAGGGGGTTCTACTTCTGAGAGGAACAAGTCTGCCAGTGTTGTTGCTGCTGAACAAATTCGTAAAATCTACAATGTTGTGCATAGGGATGAGGCTGATGATGCTGTAGCTGATTTTTTCATGGCAAAAGGGATTTCATTTAATGCCACCAGTTCACCATATTACAAAGAAATGGCGAAAAAAATCATAGCTGCTGGGCAAGGATATACACCCCCAGGTTACAACAAAATGAGGACATCATTGTTAGACAAGGGGGTGACAAGAATGCAGTGGCGTACAACAGACCTCAAACAATCATGGACTTATTCAGAGTGTTGAATAGTCATGGACAGTTGGACAGACATTCAACATAGGCCATTGTTGAATATCATTATCACATCTCCTACAGGGCCCTACTTTTTAAGAGCAATTGATTGTAGTGGAAAACTAAAAGATGCTACTTTCATGTTTGAAGTGTTGAAGGAAGCAATTGATGAGATTGGTCCTTCAAATGTTGTACATATAATCACAGATGCAGCACCTGTTTGCAAAGCAGCGGGAATGATGGTACAAAGCCGATACAAGCATATCATTTGGACTCCTTGTTGTGTCCATGCTCTTAACAATGTCCTCAAAGACATTGGTAAAATATCATGGATTTCAAAAATCATTTTAGAGGCGAGAGAGGCACAAATGTTCATTTGCAACCACCATGCCTCATTGGCAATCTATAGGATGAAATCACGGAAATAGTTTTTGAAGCCTGCAGAAACAAGGTATGCAACATACTTCATTCTTCTTGAGCGTATGGTTGAGGTGTATGCACCCTTACAAGCCACTGTTGTTGCAGAAGAGTGGAATGCATGGTCAGAGTCTAAATCAACTCAAGCAAAGAAGATAAAAGATATGCTTCTTAGTGAGGATTGGTGGTGTGATTGTAAGTATATTGTTTCTTTAACATCTCCAATTGTGGAGCTGATAAGGTATGCAGATTCTGATTCCCCTAATCTTGGGGAAATATATGAATGTATGGATTGTATGGTAGGAAAGGTAAAGAATGTAATTCGTCAAAGAAACCCTTCTTTGGAATTTTTCCAAGAAATCCATAAGATAATAGAGAAGAGATGGAACAAACTCAATACCTCTCTTCACATGGCTGCATATGCCCTTAATCCAAAGTGGTATATGGAGAGACCAAACAGAGTTCTACCATTGATGATGAAGAGGTAAAACATGGGTTTCTTGATGCCATAAACAAGATGTATACCCCAAATGAAGCAAATGTGTTGCGTGGACAGTTTATTGATTTTGGAACCTTAAGTCCCCCTACATTCACTCAAGATGCAAGGCAGCACATCAAGATTTATGCACAAAAGAATCTCATAGGATGGTGGAGAATGTATGGGGGGAAAGTCCCAGAGCTTCGACAACTTGCCTCACGCTTGCTATCTCAAGTTTCCAGTTTCTCAACAACTGAAAGGAATTGGTCTACTTATAGTTCCATCCACTCTGTTAAAAGGAATAGACTTACTTCTAAGAGAGCGGAGAAACCGGTTTATGTGCATAGTAGTCTTCGACTTTTTTCCAGGAAGCCAGCTGAGTATTTAGAGGGCCCTGCAACACGGTTGGATGTGGATGTTGAAGATGCTGCTCAAATTGATGATGATGAGGATAATCCTGCACCAAATGCAGGCTTGGTTGGTATACCCATAGATGACATTGCATCTATTGTTGGTGGTGATGATGATGGTGGTGGTGGTGACCATGGAGGTGCAGTGCCTAGTGAGGCTCAAGCTTATATGGATAGCCTTGTTGTTGAAGATCGCACTTTATGATCATCTTCTTTGTAACTCATGATATATTTTGGGCCTTGGCCATTGGGCACTTTTGGACTATGTTGTACTTGGGAATTTTGACAAATTTTGAACTATGTAGTACTTGGGCATTTTGCCAAATTTTGAACTATGCAGTACTTGGGCATTTTGCCAAATTTTGAACTATGTATTACTTTGAGCATTTTTAATATTATACTTTATGGCATTTTAATTTTATTGAAGTCTGAAAATGGTATTGTGAGGTATGGCTTCCTTAATGTGCTACTCCTAAATAGAAGATTTAGACAATAGTAATACAATCTTTAAATAGTAGGCTATAAGTTTAATTTTGTTTTTTAATTATATATATATATATATATTTTAATATATATTATTGCCGCTCCCAACCCACCGTTTCCTATAAATTTAGGGGAAACTTCTAGCCGTATCGGACACTCGTACGCAAGTTCCCAACGTTCCCGCATTCCTGAAACTCGTGCAACATAGATAATAACCGACATAACAAAGTAGGGAGAATAATGTATAAAAATATTCAACCATGCAGACACAAACAAATCATTCTTTTTTCCCCTCTTAGAAAGTGGCAACAAGGAAGGTCTTCTATCATTTGCATGTGTCCTTGCATGATGGAAGACATGAAACAGGAAGCCAAATGGATTAATGCCTTTAGCCAAAGTTTAGACTTAGGAAAAGTGCATTATGTGATCTAATTATTAATTGACTTAATGGAGTTACTTTTTATAAAGTTAAAATGAAAATAATGATGGCTAATCTAATCTTGGCCATTGATCTCACTGGAGGATCTCATCCACTGATCCATAGTGGGAAGTTTGTTGATTTTTCTGAGCAGCATCGAATGCCATTCTCTGGGAGAATGGAGGCACCTGGTCAGTTACCAGGATATTGACCCAGTCCAGGACTGGGAGCTCAGCCTGGGGCTGAGAGCCATTCTCTGGGAGAATGGAGGCACCTGGTCAGTTACCAGGATATTGACCCAGTCCGGGACTGGGAACTCAGCCTGGGGCTGAGTGCCATTCTCTGGGAGAATGGAGGCACCTGGTCAGTTACCAGGATATTGATCCAGTCCGGGACTGGAAGCTCAGCCTGGGGCTGAGAGCCATTCTCTGGGAGAATGGAGGCACCTGGTCAGTTACCAGGATTTCACTGTAAGCCCTAGACCGGGTCTGGGCAAGTGGTGTACTTCCCCACTTGGACTTGTTGACCACAGATGGGTGAAGTGAAGAAATTAAATATCTTCCTATGATGATGTACTTGGAGTGGACATGAAGACCCTGAAGGACACCTGGGTGATTTATTGGAGAACAATAGAACCCAAGCACCACTTGACTTGGTCCATGAACCCACCAGCCAGAAGAAGAAGGGAAAATAAATATTTATTTATTTTTTGGTCAACTCAATAATGGAGGAAAAGACAATTAAAATGATGGATGATATGAAGAAATTAATATATATATGTTACATATATATATTGGAGGGTCGGCCACATTTAATTCATTAAATAAAACAAACATCTATGCAGGTCGGCCTCAACAAATTAAATCAAATTTAATGACTGAATTATTGCAAGTCGGCCTCATTGTTTTAATAGGAAATTGATGCAAGTCGACCCCACTTATTTTGCATGGAATTTCACTATATATACAAAAGCAAACTCATTATTACAATCAGCAATTTGTATGAGGTTCAGAACAGCTCGTGGGTTTTAAGTTAGCTCATAAAACAGTTCAGTGGTATCATCAAACAGTTCGGTGGTATTGATAAACAGCTTAGCAATAATTCGGTGATGTCAGAAGATGTGTGAAACAGCTCTGCAATAAATTCGGTGGTACAGAAAATCAGTTTGGTTGTATCCACAAAATAATTTGGTGGTGTTTGCTAACAGCTCTAACAGTTAGGTGGTCATTGCTGGGAGTTCTCTCCATTGTTGTTGGGATTTCTGGTTATTATTATCAGTGTGCATACCCGAGCCTGCTGTGCCTTCAGAAGTGCTGGCTATCTCCATATTGTTGCTGGTCATCTCCACGATTTACTGGGTTATATTTCTTCTACTGCTGACTGCTACCTGAGCCCTGTCAAGGGTAGTTTCTTACTGCTGATACTGCTGGGTTATATTATTGGTTCATGTTAGCTGAGTTTTTAGGCAGCCATTACAGTCCCTGAAAAGGGCCACTATAGACATCAGTGAACAGTACAGGATTGATTGCTACAGTAGTTCAACAGGGTTCTTCTTGGTTATTGTAAAATTGTTGGAAAGGCTTATTTAGCCTGCTGTTAAACTCAGACATCTCATATTAAAGGAAGATATTTTGCTGGGGTTTTTATACCTTAAAAGGTTTTCCCCAGGGTAAACAGCTGTGCCTTTTGTGGTTGCATTTTGTCCTATTTTTTATTTAGCTATCTCTGCACTTTTTTTTTATTTACAGTCTGCTACTGCTATCAGTTTTGAATTTTTAACATGGTATCAGAGCTCTGCTTGTAAAACACACAGTGTTTGGGCAACTGACTGTGTCTTACATAGACCTTGGGACAGTACAGACAGATCAGAGATGGCTGCTTCTACCTCTTTCAGACCAGAGGACAGGCTTGAAGGCTCAGCAAACTTTAACTCATGGAAAGCAAGGATTATGGCCACCTTGGAAGAAAATGACCTTGATGACTTGGTCATCAATGTTGTAGAAGAACCCACGTCAAACACAGGAAGGGCAGCATTCAAAAGGAAGCAAGCCAAGGCTAGGAGGATTATCTATGATTCAGTCAAGGAAAATATAATGCCTGCCATAACACCACTGAAAACAGCAAAGGAGTGTTTTGACACTTTGACAAATTTGTACGAGAAGAAAGCACCCAGTCAAAAGAGAGTCTTGAAAAATAGACTTCGTACATTGAAGATGGAAAAGGATGAAGGAGTGGCCTCCTTCTTCACAAAGATTGCTCAGGTAAGAGATCAACTTTCTGCCATTGGGGTTACAGTAGATGATGATGATCTTGTACAAACAGTTTTTGATGGTCTTCCAAGTTCTTGGGAAACCTTCTTAGCTTCTGTTAGTGGGCGTGAGACTCAACCAGATTTTGAAAGACTTTGGCATGATTGTTTAGAAGAAGAAGGCAGAGTACAAAGCAGAAATAAGGGTCCTAAAGAAGGGAACCTTGCACTAGCAGCTAAAACTAAGAAGCAATTCAAGAAGCCCTTACATCTCAAGAAGAAAGAGAACAAGCCACAAGGTAGGCAATTTGATATGTCACAAGTTAAATGTTTTAATTGTTTCAAGATGGGACATTATGCTAGGGACTGTAGGCTACCAAAGAGAAGGCCCAAAAGAAAATTTGAAGCATCTACAGCTGAAGAAGAACCAAAGAAGAAGAAAAATGCAAGGTCTTCCAAGCAAGGAGATTCAAGGAAAGAATACTATTTGATTTCTGCCCTAGCAGGGTCCATCACCAACAGCTCAAATTCTTGGTTGGTGGACAGTGGAGCCTCAAGACATATGACAGGTTCCCGTGAAGCTCTTACAAGCTACAGAAAGAAGAAGTTTGACACTCAAGTAGAACTTGGAGATGACTCCACCTACAAAATAGAGGGAGTGGGTTCAGTCTCATTTCAACTTGATTCAGGGACCATGTTGCACATTGAAGACATACTATATGTTCCAGGTTTGAAGAAAAATCTCCTTTCTGTTGCTGGCTTAGAAGACAAAGGCTACAGAGTTATATTCATGGACAAAAAGGTTTTGCTTTGGTCAAAGAATGAAAGGTTAAGTGCAGCAGAATTGATTGGGGTTCGAGAGGGAGGCCTTTACAAGGCCTCTGGGCATTCTACTCAAGCATTGGTTCACAACACCATCAACCCTTGTGAACTTTGGCATCGCAGGTTTGGGCACCTTCACTATGCAGCCCTCCCTGGTCTTCAAAAGATGGTTACAGGTATGCCTGAGTTTTCTAATGAACATAGTGGTATTTGCAAAGGTTGTGCCCTTGGTAAAAATACCAAGAAATCCTTTTCAAAAAGTCACAGCAGATCAAAAGGTATTTTGGATTTGATTCACTCTGACATTTGTGGACCTATGTCTTCACCTTCCTTAAGTGGTTGCTTATACTATGTACTGTTCATTGATGACTACTCTCGTAAATCTTGGATTTACTTTCTAAAGGCTAAGAGTGAAACTTTTGATAAGTTCAAGGAGTTCAAGGCACTGATTGAAAATCAGACAGGAAGACACATTCGCATCTTGAGGTCAGACAATGGAGGTGAGTTTGAATCAAATGATTTTGATGATTTTTGCCAAGAAGCAGGGATCAAGAGGGAGTTAACTGTACCTTACAATCCCCAACAGAATGGGGTGGCAGAAAGGAAGAACAGAACAGTTTGTGAGGCTGCTAAAGCCATGTTGTGTGATCTAGATCTTCCCTTGTCTCTATGGGCTGAGGCTACTAGTACAGCTGTCTACATTCAAAACAGAAGTCCTCATGCCATTTTGGGAGAAAAGACTCCAGAGGAAGTCTTTACAGGAAGGAAACCTGCAGTTGACCACATGAGGATTTTGGCACTCCAGTCTACATCCATGTGCCAAAGGAAAAGAGATTAAAGCTGGATCCTTCCGGAAAGAAAGGCACATTTGTTGGGTACAGTGAAAATTCAAAAGCTTACCGTATCTATGTTCCTGGTCAAAGGTACATTGAAGTCAGCAGAGATGTGATATTTCATGAGGAAGCTGTTTTCCGCCACTCCAAAGAGCTTCCAAAAGATCCAGAAGGATCTCTTTCTGACATTCCAGACTCTCCTCATTCAGAGAATCAGAGGGAGGAAGAAGATGAACCTCATGCTTACTCAGAACCAGAAAGGCCAACTGAAGAACTGCTTGAAGCTCCTCCTTCCAAGAGAAGACCTACTTGGGCAAGAGAAATATTGCAAGAAGCAGAGAAGCATAAAGCTCCATCTGGGACATTCAGAGAAAGCAAGAAGCCCCAGAAATACTCAAGTCTTATGAGTAAGCTCATTGATGCAGAACCTTCTACATTCAAAGAAGCAGAGTCTCATCAGGTATGGATTGATGCTATGACAGAAGAATATAATTCCATTATGAAAAATGATGTGTGGGAAATTGTTCCTCGACCAAAAGGGAAGTCTGTGGTAACTTCCAAATGGCTTTATAAAATCAAGCATGCTGCTGATGGCAGCATTGAGAAATATAAAGCAAGATTTGTGGCACGAGGTTTCTCACAAAAGGAAGGCATAGATTACGACGAAACATTTGCCCCTGTTGCCAGGTATACCACCATCAGAACTATTATCTCTCTTGATGCTGTTTTTGGATGGAAACTCCATCAAATGGATGTAAAGACAGCTTTTCTTAATGGAGAAGTTGAAGAAGAGGTCTACATTGAGCAACCTGAAGGTTTTGTGACACATGAAATGCAGTCTCATGTGTGCAAGCTAAAGAAAGCTTTGTATGGACTCAAACAGGCCCCAAGGGTCTGGTATGCCAGGATTGATGGTTACCTTCACAGTTTGGGATTCTCCAAGAGCACTGCCGATCCCAACCTTTACTTTAAGGTTGTTCAAAACCATGTCTTGATCCTAGTCTTATATGTGGATGATCTATTCCTCACTGGAGAGGAGCAACTGATAGCTCAGTGCAAGAGGGAGCTTACTTCAAAATTTGAAATGAAAGATCTGGGACTCATGCACTATTTCCTTGGTTTAGAGGTCTGGCAGAAGCCCGATGAGATCTTTCTATCTCAAGGAAAGTATACAGTTGATATCTTGCAGAGGTTTGGGATGCATGACTGCAAACCCATGAGTGTACCTATGACATCAAATCTGAAGAAGTTACGCGACTCAGCTACTTCTTCACAGGCAGTGGATCCTACTCATTATCGACAACTTATTGGATGTTTGTTGTATCTAGTGCATACGAGACCAGATATCTGTTATACTGTGAATGCATTGAGTCAGTTCATGTCCGAGCCAAAGCACATACACTGGATAGCAGCCAAACATGTGCTCAGATATTTGCGAGGTACTATTACATATGGGCTCAGATATACCTCCAAAAGTGGGGTAATGCTACTTGGATATGCTGACTCCGATTGGGCTGGCAGTGCTGTGGACCGGAAAAGCACATCAGGGTATTGTTTCAGTTTGGGATCAGCCATGATCTCATGGTCCAGCAGAAAACAGGGTTCCATAGCTCAGAGCACAGCTGAAGCTGAGTATATTGCTGCCAGTGATGCCTGCAGAGAAGCAGTTTGGCTTAGAAAGCTTCTCTCTGACCTGTTTGGTGGAAAGCTCGAACCAACTGTTATCCATTGCGATAATCAGAGTTGCATTAAGCTTTCAGAGAACCCTGTATTTCACGACAGGTCAAAACACATTGAGATGAATTACCACTTCATCAGAGATATGGGACAGCGAGGTGCCATGAAGCTCCGGTACATTCGTACAGACGAGCAGATTGCTGACATATTGACCAAGCCCCTGTCGTTGACAAAGCTTGTGCACTTTCGAGACAAGCTTGGTATTGCAGAGAATGAGCCTCTCGCTGAGAGGGAGTGTTGATTTTTCTGAGCAGCATCGAGTGCCATTCTCTGGGAGAATGGAGGCACCTGGTCAGTTACCAGGATATTGACCCAGTCCGGGGCTGGGAGCTCAGCCTGGGGCTGAGAGCCATTCTCTGGGAGAATGGAGGCACCTAGTCAGTTACCAGGATATTGACCCAGTCCGGGACTGGGAACTCAGCCTGGGGCTGAGTGCCATTCTCTGGGAGAATGGAGGCACCTGGTCAGTTACCAGGATATTGATCCAGTCCGGGACTGGAAGCTCAGCCTGGGGCTGAGAGCCATTCTCTGGGAGAATGGAGGCACCTGGTCAGTTACCAGGATTTCACTGTAAGCCCTAGACCGGGTCTGGGCAAGTGGTGTACTTCCCCACTTGGACTTGTTGACCACAGATGGGTGAAGTGAAGAAATTAAATATCTTCCTATGATGATGTACTTGGAGTGGACATGAAGACCCTGAAGGACACCTGGGTGATTTATTGGAGAACAATAGAACCCAAGCACCACTTGACTTGGTCCATGAACCCACCAGCCAGAAGAAGAAGGGAAAATAAATATTTATTTATTTATTTATTTTTTGGTCAACTCAATAATGGAGGAAAAGACAATTAAAATGATGGATGATATGAAGAAATTAATATATATATGTTACATATATATATTGGAGGGTCGGCCACATTTAATTCATTAAATAAAACAAACATCTATGCAGGTCGGCCTCAACAAATTAAATCAAATTTAATGACTGAATTATTGCAAGTCGGCCTCATTGTTTTAATAGGAAATTGATGCAAGTCGGCCCCACTTATTTTGCATGGAATTTCACTATATATACAAAAGCAAACTCATTATTACAATCAGCAATTCGTATGAGGTTCAGAACAGCTCGTGGGTTTTAAGTTAGCTCATAAAACAGTTCAGTGGTATCATCAAACAGTTCGGTGGTATTGATAAACAGCACAGCAATAATTCGGTGATGTCAGAAGATGTGTGAAACAGCTCTGCAATAAATTCGGTGGTACAGAAAATCAGTTTGGTTGTATCCACAAAATAATTTGGTGGTGTTTGCTAACAGCTCTAACAGTTAGGTGGTCATTGCTGGGAGTTCTCTCCATTGTTGTTGGGATTTCTGGTTATTATTATCAGTGTGCATACCCGAGCCTGCTGTGCCTTCAGAAGTGCTGGCTATCTCCATATTGTTGCTGGTCATCTCCACGATTTACTGGGTTATATTTCTTCTACTGCTGACTGCTACTTGAGCCCTGTCAAGGGTAGTTTCTTACTGCTGATACTGCTGGGTTATATTATTGGTTCATGTTAGCTGAGTTTTCAGGCAGCCATTACAGTCCCTGAAAAGGGCCACTACAGACATCAGTGAACAGTACAGGATTGATTGCTACAGTAGTTCAACAGGGTTCTTCTTGGTTATTGTAAAATTGTTGGAAAGGCTTATTTAGCCTACTGTTAAACTCAGACATCTCATATTAAAGGAAGATATTTTGCTGGGGTTTTTATACCTTAAAAGGTTTTCCCCAGGGTAAACAGCTGTGCCTTTTGTGGTTGCATTTTGTCCTATTTTTTATTTAGCTATCTCTGCACTTTTTTTTTATTTACAGTCTGCTACTGCTATCAGTTTTGAATTTTTAACAAAGTTAGGGTTTTCGCTTGGCCATTGAGTTAAAAGGAACGATTTGATGGAGAGGATACACACACAATTGCTTTGACACACATTGTCACAGAGAGATTTCTTGCTCATAGCTTTCAGTCGGAGAGTGAGAAAGAGAGTTTGCAGGAGAAGTTTGCAGAGGGTGACACTAAAGAACTTTTGTCCGAAGACTGATAGGGCGACATAAGCAAATCGAAGAGGCCATACAAGCTTACGTAGAGGTCGTACTAAGTGACGTAGGCCAATCGTACAAGTTGACGCAGGACAGCCGTACGGGTGACGTAGAGGTCGTACAGGTGACACAGGAGGTCGTATGCTGATGCAGGGGCCGTACACGCTGACGCAGGGGCCGTACGATCTTGTTGGCGTTTCTCTGTGAGTTTCGGTTGTACAATTTTTCTAGGTTGGGTAAAATCGATTTTTGGATTGTATTGTTCTATATCTTGCTAATAAAATATCTCCTTAGACTATTGCACCGGTTTTCCTATCTTGGGTTTTTCCAGGGGTTTCCATACCCAAAAATATTGGTGTCTCTATTGATTTGATTGTTGTTCTATTTCTCTCAGTATTTATTTTCCGCTGCAATATTTGTGAAGAAATCCATTTGTGGTTAATAGTAATTAATTTGGGGTTGAATAAAAAAAATATCTTACTGTAACTCGAGAGTGGGTTTTAAGGAAATTTACATGGTATCAGAGCTCTTCTGAGCAGATCTGAGAGAAAGCAATAGGTATTGGATAGATCAGGGGCAGATCTATTCTAGGGTTCGAGGATAGACTCCAGGGGGCTCAGAACTTTCCTACATGGAAAGAAAGGATCACGAGGATCCTGGATGTTAGTGATGCAGAGGAGCACATTGATGACCAGAAGGCTGCACCCACAGATTTGGCAGAATTGGAAAAATGGAAGAAGGTAGATTCGAGGGCCATGTTGATTATCTTGGATGGGGTGAAGGATCACATAGTCCCTCACCTTTCCGGGAAGAAGACCGCATTGGAAATGTGGAAGGCTCTGGAAATCCTTTACCAGAGTAAGAACGAAAACCCGAAGATGGTGCTATAGAAGAGGCTATGTAGTATCAAGATTGCCAACGGGGAAGGAGTGGTGCCTTATCTCACAAGGCTCACACAGATCAGGGATGAACTTGGAGCAGTGGGCTCTAAGACTGAAGATGAGGAGCTAGTTCGGATAGCCCTCAATGGATTTTCTAAGCCATGGGACGTCTTTGTCAAAGGCGTGGTGGCTAGGGAGAAGCTCCGTGACTGGCAGAGATTGTGGGACGACTTTGTGTAGGAGGAGATCCGCATGGGTCAAGGTTCAAGTTCATCCAGCAGTGCCCCACAGATCGTGGATGAAGAGGCTCTATCCCTAGCAAGCAAGGGCAAGGGTAAGGAAAAGAAGAAGAAGGGTGCTAAGAAGAACATTGACATGTCAAAGGTCAAATTTTTCATCTACCACAACCATGGACATTTTACCTCCCAGTGCCCAGATAGGAAGAAGAACAACAACACACAGATGGCAAGTTCTACAGAGGTGGACGAGTTCAGCAAGAGTTTTGATGAGGACTTTTGCTTGATAGCTTGCATGGAAAGCTCCATAAAAAGCAACATATGGTATGATGACAGCGGAGCATCTTGTCCTATGACAGAACATAAAGCTTTCTTCAAGAGCTTGCAGGAGGGTGGAGTAAATCTTCACATTGAGTTAGGAGACGATGCGCGGTATCGGGCACAGGGAGTTGGTACTGTTTCGTTTCAGAGGGAGTCTGGCAAACCCCTCAGTTTTGCTAACGTATTATATGTTCTGGGGTTGACAAAGAACCTCATATTTGTTTCCACCCTGGAGAACAACGGTTTTCTGGTGACTTTCTAGGATAGGAAAGTGTATATCAGGCCCAAGGGGTCAAAGCAGAAGTTGGATCGGATGATTGGGATCCAGAGCGGGAAGGTGTACAGACTACACTTCGAGCCTACAAAGGCTCTAGTCAGTAGCAGCAGCAGTCAGAGTGAGTTGTGGCATAGGAGGATGGAACACTTACACCATGCAGCACTGAGGCATTTGAGACAGGCAGTTATTGGAGTTCCTCAGGTACAGGAGGAGAAGCATAACCACTTCAAGGGTTGTGCGTTGGGGAATAACATCAGGGGGCCTTTCCCACAGAGTGAGCACAAGTCTAAGGGGACCCTGAACTTGGTGCATTCGGATGTTTGCGGACCAATGAGTGTCCATTCTTTCAGTGGCTACAGTTATTGCATCACATTCATTGATGACTATTCCAAGAAGACCTGGATCTGTTTCCTGAAGGCCAAGTCAGAGGTCTTCGAGCGGTTTCGGGAGTTCAAGACTCTCGTGGAAAACCAAACAGGGAGGAGGATTCAGATATTGAGGACAGACAACGGGGGTGAGTACACCTCCAAGGATTTCTTGGAGTTTTGTTCATCAGAGGGGATCAAGAAGGAGCATATTGTTCCTCACACCCCACAGTAGAATGGAGTGGCGAAACGGAAGAATAGGACACTAGTTGGTGCAGCCAAGGCCATGTTGTTTGATCAAGGATTGCCACTATTCCTATGGGCCAAGGCATTTCGGACTGAAGTATACATCCAGAACAGGTGTCCCCACACAGCTTTAGGGTAGAAGAAATCTAAGGAGGTCTTTACAGGCACTAGACCAGATGTGAGTCATCTACGCATATTTGACAGTGTCTGCTATTGTCACATCCATGCTGACACTAGGAAGAATTTGGACCCTTCTGGTGAGAAGGGGCTACTAGTTGGTTACAACGAGACTTCTAAGGCATACAGGGTATATATTCTGGCTCGCAAGAGGATCATTGTGAGCAGGGATGTCCAGTTTGATGAGGACAGAGCATTACGAAGATCAATGGACTTACCAACACAAGAGCAACCAGCACAGGACTCAGGAGTCAAGTTGGAGGAGCCACAGGTACAGGTACAGACATAGGGCACAAGGTCTGATAATCAGAGGGAGTCAGGTGGACAAGATCCTTTGGTCATCGACTTGGAGGATGAGCCACAGCAGGAGGAGGATATCCAACAGCCACAGTAGGTAGACACTAGGCCACGACCTAAGTGGTACAGATCCACAGTTCAGGATTCCAGGAAGGTAACTCTTCCACAGAGCTCCATGAGGCAGAGCAAACCACCAGATAGACTTCGCTATATCGCACTGATGAGGGAGTTGATTAACTCCGAGCCTTCCAGTTTGGAGGAGGCTGCACAACATGATGTGTGGCAAGAAGCCATGGTTGAGGAGTATGACTCCATTGTGGGAGGTTGTGTCGAGGCCAGAAGGCAACTGGGTGGTCGGATCTAGGTGGATCTACAAAGTAAAGCATGGAGCAGATGGAAGCGTGGAGAAGTATAAGGCGCACTTCATGGCAAAGGGGTTTTCGCAGAAGGAAGGTATTGACTGTGAGGAGACCTTCGCCCTTGTTGCCAGATACTCTTCTATTCAGACTATTCTCTCACTAGCAGCAGAGATGAGTTGGCGCGTTCATTAGATAGACGTAAAGACTGCCTTCCTCAACGGAGTTATAGAGGAGGAGGTATTTATTGAGCAGCCAGAGGGGTTCGAGGTGGAGAGCAAGGATTCGCATGTATGCAGGTTGCAGAGAGCTCTTTATGGGTTCAAGCAGGCACGTCGGGCATGCTGCTCGAGGATCGACAACTATCTATAGGAGATGGGATCCCAGCAGAGTGAGGCAGACCATAACCTGTACTTTTTGTCAAGTGAGGTACCTCTCATACTGGTATTATATGTAGATGATCTCTTTCTTACAGGAGATGAGAGGCTGATCGAGGACTGCAAGTCCAATCTTGCAGTAGAGTTTGAGATGAAAGACCTTGGGTTGATGCATTACTTCCTAGGTCTAGAGGTTTGGCAGAGAGATGGGTGCTTCTTCATTGGTCAGGGGAAGTATGCAGTGGAGATCTTGAGGAGATTCAGGATGGAGGACAGTAGACCCATGTCCACGCCTCTAGTTACCAACTGGAGGAAGATTGATGTATCGAGTTCAAAGGAGTTTGATCCTACATATTATCGCTAGCTTATCGGGTCACTTATGTATCTGGTCAACACAGACTAGACATTAGCTTTGCAGTCAACTCTTTGAGTCAGTTCATGGTGGACCCTTGGAGAGTGCATTGGATAGCTGCGAAGCATGTGCTTCGCTACATCAAAGGTACAGTAGAATATGGATTGGTTTATGAGCGTAGTGGGAGTATACAGTTAGCAGGCTTCACAGATGTTGACTGGGCAGGATGTGTAGAAGACAGGAAGAGCACTTCAGGTTGTTGTTTCAGCATTGGTCAGGGGTTGTCTCTTGGTTCAGCACGAAGCAGAAATCAGTTGCATTAAGCTCGGCAAAGGCTGAGTACATGGCAGCATGTGAGGGGATGTGGCTGAGAAAATTGCTCTCAGGGTTATTCGAGTGTGAGTTGGAGACTATGGTGCTAAGCTGCGGGGAATCGCTCTAGCCCCCTCCACTTCGCTCCCAATTCACGATCTTGGAGGAATCGATCCTGGAATTGTGATTCCTCATCAATTCCTCCCGGGATCAATTTCCCAATTCGCGATTCCTTTGAGAAAAAAACGGTCCCCGGAATTTTAGGAATCGATCCGGAATCGACGCTTCCAGATCGATTCCTCAATGATTCCTGAGCGATTCCGGGCAAAAAATATGGCTCTTTAAAATGCTTCCTGAGCGATTCCGCGAGCTTGGCGGACTTGAGTCCGATTTTTCTCATTTTTGCATTTTTTTTTGTTTTTTAGGGATTGGCTAGGGTTAATTTGGGCAAATAAAGTCTATTGGACTCATTCTATTCCTCATTTCATTGATTTCACTTCTCTTGCTAGGGCTTTGAGTGGGTTTGCTAGTTGTTTGAGAGCAAATTTGTGGGAGCTTGGAGGCGAGATTGAAGGGGAGATTGAAGGCTTCTATTTGTGAGAGCTTGGAAGGGAGATTGAAGGCTTCCATAGAGACATTCAAACACCATTGAAGAGCTAAAGAGGTAGGGTCTAAAAACCCAATCTTTGTTTGTTTTTGAAAAAATATTTCACTATGTTAAAAAATTTAAACCTTGCAATGTTCTCTTCTCTTACTCTTTCCAATTTCTTCTTCTCCATCATTCTATTGCAGGCAACAAGTGACTCTCATCTTGAATCAAGAAACATGATGGGTATGTGGTTTTGGATTTTGGTTCCACTTCTTCTCATTATGATGGTGTTGGGAAGCAGATATGGTGGTGGTAGTGATGAGGGGGAAGAGGTAGAGAGTGACACATACCATGGAGAAGAGGAGGAAGGGGAAGAGGGTGATGATGATGAGAATGGGAGTAATCACGGGCAAAAACAAAAAGACACAACACCTTTGTGGAAGTATGTGACAAGGCTTGGGGGAGGGAGAGGGGGTGGAACCACAAAGTTTATATGCCCCCATTGTAATAAAACTTACGAACCACAAAGTTTATATGCCCCCATTGTAATAAAACTTACGAACCACAAAGTTTATATGCCCCCATTGTAATAAAACTTACACAGGTTCATATACCCGGGTGAGAAAGCATTTGTGTGGGATTATGCCATGCAATCAAGGTAAGGCTACTGGAGTCAAAACCTATGACAAAATGCCAGCTAAAGAGAGAAACAAATACAAGATGGAAGACAAGGCCGCACAAAACAATTCCAAGAGATCAAGGGTTGAATCTGAATCCTCATAGAGAATGTTTGGTAGTGGAACTAGATCATCATCGGCTCGATCGGGACCCTCATCTCCCCATGGTAGTGGAATCTCGCCTATGCGAAGAACATTATCAGATTTCCTTGACCAAGGTTGTAGAGATGATGTGGATTCAAAAGTTTATAGGTTTCTCTATGCATGTGGTGTGCCATTCAATGTTCTTCGCTCACCCTATTGGCATGAAATGGTACAAGCCATCAATGGTGCCCCTAAAGGATACAGAAGCCCTGGGTATGACAAAGCTAGAACCGTGGGACTTGACAAGGAAAGAGCCAAAATCAATGGTGTTCTTGGAAAGTTTACAAATGATTCGTCCAACTAGGCGGTATCCATTGTATCTGATGGGTGGACAAATGTTAAAGGCAAGCGATTGGTAAATATACTTGGCGTTTCTGCTAGCGGTATGATCTTCCTTTCAGCCCATGACTACTCAGATCGCTACAAGACCGGTATTAATATTGCACAACCTTTACTTAAACCATTTAGGAGATTGGGCCATACAATGTCATTCAAGTCATCATTGATAATGCTGCTAATTGTAAGGCAGCAAGAGCAATCATCGAAGATAAGTATCCCAACATATTTTGGTCAAGGTGTTTGGTTCACACATTGAACCTTTTGATACATGATATTGTTAAGATGAAGGACCCTAATTACCGATGGATTGGTGCCTTGTACAAGAGAGGTAAGAAAATGATCAAATTTATTACCAATCATAGCATGGCCCACCACATTTTTCGCAATCACTCTAGGTTGGAGCTATTGAAGGTTGCAAATACTAGATTTGCTAGCTACTACCTCACCTTCAGGAGGCTTTTGAAGGTAAGAGAGGCATTGGCTAGCATGGTCTCAAGTGATCCATGGAAAGAATTAAAAGACAGACCTGCAAGCACAGCTGATAGACATGACTTTCAGGAGGTGGAGGACACCGTTCTTGATGGTCATTTTTGGTCACAGGTTAAGTATGTTCTGCAGTTCACCAAGCTAGTTTATAACATGATTTGTTTTGCAGATACATATCAGTCGGTGATTGGGGAGGTATATGAGCAGATGGATAGCATGCTCGGTCAAATCAAAGACATTGTTGAGCAAAGAGATGCAATCTTGTATGACCATATTCATAAACATGTGGTCAAAAGGTGGGATAATCTAAATGTTCCACTCCATGCCCTTGCATATGTCCTTACCCCAAAATACTATTCTCCAATTTGGTTGGCCCAACCTACACCTGGGGGTGGAGTTAGGAAAAATCCCCACACGGATCCAGAGGTGCAAAATGGGTATATGCTTGCATTAAACAAGTTGGTCCCTAATGAGGATGAGTGTGCTCAAGTACGGAGTGAATTGAGCGAATACATCAGTGAGCATGGAGTCTTTGGTACCCTACATGCAACCAAAGATCGAGATAGATTGGATCCTATCCGTTGGTGGAACATGTATGGCTCTGGAGCCTCATATTTGCATAAATTAGCGGTGAGGGTGCTTTCACAGGTTGTTAATAGCTCTTCTACAGAGAGGTGTTGGAGCACCTATAGCTTCATCCACAGTGTAAAGAGAAACAGTTTGAATGTAGAACGTGCAGAAAGCTTGGTTTATGTGCACTACAACTTGAGGTTGTTGTCCCATTATTGTGAGGCAGCCAAGAATG
The DNA here is from genome assembly GCA_027924585.1 of Larix kaempferi. Lineage (NCBI taxonomy): Eukaryota > Viridiplantae > Streptophyta > Pinopsida > Pinales > Pinaceae > Larix > Larix kaempferi. Next base: position 3,147,790 of record BSBM01000590.1, read on the forward strand.
ATAGAACATTTTTGACTGGGGACAACAATCCAGAGGAGGCTAATGTGGAGGATGGAGCCATACCATTAGAGCGCTTGGAGGTTGAACTATTGGGTGATCATGATGATCCAATTCATACTACAGGTACCTGTACAGAGATGCCACCCCCAAGCAGCAGCAACTTTCCAGATGCAATAGTTTTTCATCTTCTTCTCATGTTCCACGATCACTTCCAATAGCTCCTATTCCACCTAGACCACAAGAAAAGAAAATGGAAGTTTCTCATGGCAAGCGGAAAGCTTAGTAGATACTAGATAGTATCATAGTACTTTGTATTTCATGTTTATTACGGCCTATTTTGTAAACATTATGGCCTAGTTTGATGGCAAATATTATATGTTGAAATTTGAAGGTTGATGTTGTTGATGATTGATGATTGATGATTTGATCATTTAATGACAATGTTATAAGTTATAGCTCTTAGATGATTGATGTTATATCAATGTGTACTAAATGGTTATATGAATATCTATGTTTTCATGTTTTCTATAGCTGACTTGGCATAATACATGTTTTTTTAATATATATGCATCAAAATATATTAAAATATATATTATATAAAAAACGCTCCCAAAACGGAAGCTTTTGAAAATTTCGCTTTTTGCTCTCGCTCCCAACAGCCTTGATCTCAATACATGCTTTGTAGCAACCCAATGTACATGCCTCAGCTCTAGCTCAAGGTGCTCACTACAAAGCAAATATTCGGCCTATTGTTAACCAGGTACCTCAAGAATTCAATCAATTGTCTATATATAGTCGGGTCCACTAAATTTGAATCTGAAGCGGAATCAATCAGCTTCTTCAGATTTGTCACCATAGGTGTAGCCATGGACTTGCAGTCCATCATACCGAATCTACTTAGGATCGCATATGTGTACTTCCCCTGTCTGAGGAAGATCTCTCCTGGTCTCTGCCGCACCTCCAATCCTTCATCTCGAACTCAGAGTTTAACTTCCTTTTGGAGATGGAGGTACTCCAGACTGGGGCACCTCCTCCATCATCAACAAACTATGCTACAGCTACTCCCTCTGTGTTGAAGCACCCTGCTCCATCTGCACCTAAGTATCCTGCTCCCTCTACATCTAGACACTATGCTCCCTCTGTGTCTGAGTATCCTGCACCTAAGTATCCTGCTCCCTCTACATCTAGAGTCTAGACACTTTGCTCCCTCTGCGTCTGAGTATCCTGCACTAAAGCAATCTACTGCCTTCTGCACTGTCGATACCTGTGTATCCATCTGTGTCATCTCCCACCAAATGGGTCTACTGAGACCTAAGTCACAGGGTTCGCTGATTTTGAACCTTGAGGTTCGAAATTCGGCAAACCTCAAAAAAAAATCTAATTCGTTGAGGTTCGGTCTTCAAATTCGTCGGTTTTCAATTCGCCAGGTATACGCTAGTATCGAATTTGCCAGGTTGCCAAACAGAGCTGTCGAGGTAGGAGTTTGTGTGGTTTGATCTCTATGTAGTCGAGAAGTCGTCAGCCAAATAGAGGAGCAAGGGAACAGAAATGGAATCCACGTATTTTTTGTCATTTTCCATTCGAACGGTTTTAAATTTAGACAAAGTCTGATCAACACCGGAGTCCTCGAAAGAGCGGGGGTCCTTCATGTTTTCTTGCTTGTATCCGGCCAGTGAGTGCGTGAAGCGTTTAATTAGTCGCAATTATTTTTGTTATATGAATATTGTGTAATTTTAATTAGCCGCAGTAATTAGCTGAAATAATTTTATTTAAATTTTAATTATTAAATACAAGGGAGCCTATAAAGTATATTAGTTATATGAATATTGTGTAATATATGTTTTATATTAGTTATATTAATATTTTTTTTCCCAAGAAGTTATATTAATATTGTTTTATATATATTGTTATACTAATTATATATTATAATTTATAATTTTATTATATTATATTAATTTATAATGTTTATCATAAAATATTTATATTTAGAAAGTATATACATGGACGAACCTCATTTTGAATTTCATCTAAAAAGGAGAAATCGAACCTGAATTTCATGGCTGTCAAACTCGAATTAGAACCCGAACCATGTGACATAGACTAAGACGAGCCTACTGCTCACTCAAGAACACTGAATATCATCCATGACTCTCTCTGACTCTGGAAACTGGCTCATCCCTGATGTTAATATGGACTGCATTCTTGATCTTATAGATTCACTTGGACGTCACCAATGACTTCCCCTCTGGTCTCAGAACTATCTACCTGAAAGTATCACTGGGATCTGCATGCCCCTTTGCATCCCTCAAAGTATCATGAAGCCATGCTAGCCTCTTCCCGATCACTGCAACATCTCTAGCTCTGTTGGCTCTATTGAATCCTCTTGATAGTCTGAAGGATGAATAACTGTACTAGAAGGATCTGTACCCTCGTCCTTCGGAGCCTCCTGCTCCTCACTATCAATCTCCATGTGAGATCCTCTAGACCTCCTGAACGCTACTTCCTCATTAAATGTAACATCATGACTAACCTCAATCTGACGTTGTCCTGGAGTGTAGATCCTGTAGGCCTTCAAAGGCTCGTTGTATCCAACAAAAAAACCCTTCTTCTCAGAAGGTTCTAACTTCGTCCTCTTCTTCTTCAGCATGTGGGTGTATTGTGGACAACCAAAGATCCTCAAGTGACTGACCTGTGGATTCACTCCTGTGAATGCTTCTTCAAGAGTCTTGTCCCCCAATATCTGGTGAGGACTCCTATTCTGAGCATAAACTGCGATACTAGATGCCTTTTCCCATAAGACCATGGGTAGATCCTGATCATGGATCGTCGTCTTGACAACTTCCACAATGGACCTGTCCTGCAATATATGACAAAATTTGTCCACAAGAGTTAACCAATACTAATCAAACAATTATGCTATTCATCAACAAAATATCAATTCAATTTAAGTAAATAAAACTCATTGCACAAAGCATTAGATACTTATCTTGCTGTCGACTCCCTCTTGATCCCTACCTCCTTGCAGAAATCATTGAAATCCTTGGAGGTATACTCTCCTCCATTGTCTGACTTTAAGACCTTGATCTTCTTCCCCACCAAGTTCCCTGCCTGATCCTTGAACTACTGAAGACTACATCCTTGGTCTTCATGAAGTAGAACCATGTCTTCTAGGAGAAATCATCAAAGTACAAGAAACCACCCAAAGATGATACTGTCATCAGTGCGCATACATCTGAATGCACTAGATCCAAGATCCCGTTGGACCTACTATTATTGCTCGGAAAAGATCCCTTGGCATTCTTGCCAAATGTACAGCCCTTGCAAACATCCTCATGCTTTGTGTAGAGCTCTGGAAGACTTGTAACCATCCTCCTTAATGTTTTCTCTTTAGGACTCTTCCTGCAACCACCTCTCTTTACGAAGTATGCCTTGGTCTACAAGTATCAATCCTCAAATCTGCCCTGGAGAAGTAACAATACAGTCCCCATATCTGCCATGGAGAAGTAACAATACAACCCTCATATCTGCCCTTAGATCTGCTTCAGAAAATGTTCGGTTTTACTCCTTGATTTTCTTACTTGCTTGAACTCTTAGAAACCTTTATTTGTAATCTTCAAGTCTGCAATTTCAAACTTGCTTTTTCAGACCTACCTTTTCAGACCTACTTTTTCGGATCTTCTTTTTCGAACTTGCTTTTTTCGACCCTACTTTTTCGAACCTGGTTTTTTTTGGCAGTTTTGTGCTACGGATGTTTTCAACAGTGCTCTGATACCATGTTGAGTTTTTCTCATATAGCAGTAGAAACACAATTTTATAGATCTTGACAATTATTTCCTAATGATTTCAAACATTCATTTCATCCCACAGTTTTCATTGAATAATTGCACACTGAAAATTTCAACTTCAATTGTAGTGGAAACAAAAGATCATAGAAACACAGCCAAGCACAATACACAAAATGAATTTTACCCTGGGAAACCCAAACTTGGAGCAAACCCAGCGAAATTTTCTTAGAAGAAATCAATCCAATTCAAATACATTACCATTCTTGAAGAGAAACCCTAGCACATAAAGTTCATCCTCTTTTCATGAGGAAACCCTAGCCACAAGAGAGTGCGATCTTCATAAGGAAACCCTAAATAGGGATAGAGAGCCTCTAAAGAAGATAAGAATCCCAAAAAATAGCTTCTTGTGCCTTTGCTAGGCCTTCTTGGCAAGTGCGCATTAGATGAAATATTTGTTGTGATTTGTTGGCTGGATTGTGAAAATGAAATGTTAGCTGCTTATTTATACACTTCAATTCACCCTAATTTTTCTTATGGGGCCGACTTGTACTTTTGTTTTCCACTTTTCGTTTTATCTTCAGGGCCAACTTGTCCATTCTTCTTCTTCAATATTTCTTGGACTTCTTCAATGGTTGACTTGTCTTCTTGGTTATTTCTTCATCATAGAAAAGTTGTCCTTATTGATGATCATCTCCTCATGCATGTCTATTCACCAATAGAGCTCTAATGTTGATTTTATCAACACTAAGAAGTCTCGAACACTTCTTAGAGCCTGTGTCAAATTTAAACATTAGATTAGACCGGTATATTCCACAAGGGGATGAAATCTCCTATCAAATAAACAAGTCAACTCACTCTAATATAGAATAGATCACTCCGTCCAAGAGTAGGCAATGTGAGAGCACCTTGGGGCCCATCTCCACACCATATGACCTGGGAGAAGCACTACCCCTGCCTGGGCCATTCACCTCTAGCCATATGACTTAGGGCCCAAGGGTGAATGTATCAATCTTCCTTGGTCAAATCAGCATGTCCAATCTGGAAGAATGTCTGCCCAATGATGCAACCTCGAGAAACATCAACAGTCATATCTTCAAAAACTTAAACACAAAGGCCAATTCGATGTCCAAGGAGGCTTTGTCTTTAACTGTCGGCGCCTTTGGATATTACCAGCATAGATATAATCTTAAACCCAGATCTATCAAGCACCGTGAGGGATCAAATTTCTTGAGGTGTAAAAATTTTTTATCTTAAATTTTTTACACATCCCAAAAAAATTACACCTCCAGAACTTTGTTCCCTTTGGCTGCTCGATACATCTGGGTTTAAGATGGATCTATGCTGGTTTTATTTTTTATTTTATAAGCCAACATGGATGTTTTTAATTACATTTTGGTTTTAATTTTTTATTTTATGAGCCGACATGATTTTTTTAATTACTTTTTATTTTTGGTAATGTAACGTTACGTTACATTACGTTACCTTACATGACAAAATCTCCCCCATACTGGGCTGTAGAGCACCTTGCTCCTCTCGGTGCAATGAGTTCCTCGACAATGAGGAGACAAAATCGATGGAATTTCAGCTGTACTAGCTGTTTTTGCAGAATCCAAGAAGTTACATATCCTTTTTTATGTTGTCAGATATGTATGTAAAAACTTAAGGCAGTTTAAGCTTGAAAGCAAATGGTTTTGTAAATTTAGAGTGCTCACAGCACCAATAGGCAGTTTAAGCTTGAAAGCAAATGGTTTGTTAATGTATATATTATGTTGTATTTACTTGCTAATGTCCTTCGAGACCTACTCGGTCTATATGAACTTGTTTTTTAGAATAAAATAAAAATAAAAAAACAATCTTAATCAGAGTATAAAGGGAAGGGAAGAAAACTTATGGCAAAATGAAGTCACTATAAATTAAAACTTGACCTTGTAAATGAGGCAAAACAACTATAAAGGGAAAAACAAAAAGAAAGTTATCAGAATGGACTGGATAGTAGAAACAGCAAAACATCAGAGTTTTTTTAATGAAACATTGAAAGTCTAATTTCGAAAATGTATTAGAAAATTGGATAAGATGGCTGTCAATGCCATGCTTATCGTGGGCAGAACAAATAGGAAGCTAAGTCATAAGGTTCATCGAACATCAACCTTGACATTCAAAATTTGGCAAACTTAAAAGAAAATTTCATGTTCGTTTAGGTTTTGCAAACCTCATGGCTGAACCTCAAGTTGAATCCGATGTTGATTTCTTACTAAGTTATTTATCGAGGTTGATTTCTTAGTGTATATTTGATGTTGACTTCTTACTATTTTATGTTATATTATTATTATATATATTCAAAAAAGTATATATAATATAGATGAACCTAATGGTGAACCTTATCGGGAAATTCGAATTTGGATGGAATCTAATCATTGCCGAACTCAAACTCTTACCCAAAACACGTCACTTAGATGGGAAGTATGTCGACCCAAAACTATGCTTTAACATATTGGACAGTTATCAATATATACATCTGCATTATAATAGAACACAAATAGTAATTATCTTTCCTTACAATTACATCTTATTCAAATCTAATACAAATAGAATAGCTTGTTTCAAATAAATAACAGAACATCCATTGGTTATATATCAATGGGGTACTTAAGTGCAGTGTAATGCCTCTCCAACCACTAGGCCACCTGAATTATAGCCTTCATATCCTACCTGCATTAAGGCTACCTGCATTATAGACCAATGTTTTTCATATCCTTCTGGATTATATCTAATGGAATTTAAAATTTCTCCAAATTAGCTCACTACATTCAATGGGTTATAAAGGGGCAGTTTACCAGCACGAGATTATGAGTCATTAAATTCAATGAAAAGTTAGACAGCAGGGTCATTCCATTGAGAAGGGAAACTGGAAGAAAACATAAATGCCAAGATGAAATATGATTCAACAACCAACTCAAGCAAAGACAAAGGCAACTTGCTCTGATTCCACTGATTCAATTACTTTTTCTAATAAATCCTGTCATTTACAAGCCTGCATGTCTCCATTTCTAAAAATATTGCCCCAGGACAAGTGTAAAATATAGATCATCACCATTCACAAAGATCTAATAAACTACTACAAGACATTTGGAAAAGACCTAACTACACCAGCAAAGAACATTGAATTCCAAAGTATTATATCATACAAGAAAGAATAACACGTAAAGAATGTGTACCTGTTTTGTGCCATTGCACAAAGGTGATTATTACCAATCATGTATCTGTCAAACCATCCATCCACTAAATACCCATAAATTAAATCTCCTCCAGGCAAACCTGCCATCACCTTTACAGTTGATCTTCCAAAACAATAGCTTGAGAAAAAACTGACTCCTTTTCCCAGTCTGATGGTATACGTGCACTCATGTTCCACTTTATACTGAACCATTGAAAATCTGTCCAAGTTCAAATGAATTCTACAAACACTTCCAAAATTATACAAATTATAAAAAGAACATTGAAATATCCAATTTGAATAGATAATATCGACCATGCTAAATTGCAAATTTTCTGGAATAAGATCCCTTGACTGCTGCAATACTGATTAGAGAAAGGGTGACGATACTGACATTCCCTGGAACTCCGAACTTTGAAGTACCAATACAGAAAAAACTACGGTATTATGAACTTCCATGTGACCTCACTGAAGACATGGATTGTGCTGACACAGATGCTGTAGGACTGTTAGGTTCTCGATCCCCATTAAAACTTCTTGATCTTCCAGTTAGTTTAAGAATAGCTTCATTGGCAACATCTACAAACCAGTCATCTTCGGGCAATACACTGTAAAGACATAATGTTCAACAATCAGTCAGACACAATACAGTAAAGCAGATAATCAAGAAAATTAATTCCAGGTCATGGCATACAGCGCAAAGTAGTTCCAATCAGAAATATGAACAGTTAAAATGACATGATCTTCTTGCAAAAGTTCTAGAGTCAACATGCTGCAAAGATTTAGATGACCAGTTCTTGTTGAACAGTTGACATAGCAATGAAGGGAAGGAAAAATGTTAAAAAATGCAAGACTGGAAAGAAGAGCCAGAATTAGTCCACCAGAATGATTAATAATAGGTAAATGCCAAGATTTTGCTCCAAAACTGGTTACAGTTATCATTCTTTTTTATTCTTAGCAATAATGCAAATGGGAAATGCAAGCAAGGTTGAAGATTAAGAAGAATCTATAAAGAAGTTATTTAAGTTGGTTTAGACTCACTTGTACATGTTGAATTTTCATCAAGTTAGGGTTAAATGCAGAAGAACAACAGTTCAATATACTTTAATGCAAAAAAAATACATTTAATAAACATTTACAAACATTGAATATGAAATAGTGCAGTGGAAATCTCTAACATAACATCTCTTTCAACTTCACACCTGTAGCACTATCAGATCGGTCACTGTGTTAAAGTAATTTTAACACTACCACTTAGATCACTGTGCTGAAGTAATCTTCAGTAGCATGTAATATAAAATAAACACGTTGATCACATAATAAAGGAGACAGAGTTGAAGATACTTACCTGGGTGTGAAACCCTTCCAACAAAAATACTCAGAAGTGTTAGTTTTGTACCTTGGTCGAGTTCCCCTAGTGACTAAGCCTAAGTCACTAAGCATGGGGTGGTGGGACCCTCTTATTAATTAATTAATTAATGTCACTTTTTGTCCTAAGTCTAAAAGTGAGTGAGTAATTATTACTTAAGTGATTTAATTAATAAAGTTTACTCACATCTAATCTGGGCCATTGGTTTAAAGATTCCTTTTAGGGTTGAATAAAAGGTAGAGGGAGGCAGATTACATTCATTATTGTTGAGTGAATGAAGAGAAGTGAGAGAGGTCGAAGAAGGAGAGCTAGGGCACCAGCAGAAAGTCGAGCTTATCATTCCTTTGGCACGAGTTTCAGGCACCAGCTCCCAGGCAGGAGTTCAGCGTTACACTGGCTCAGGTTTCGAGGCAAGTGAGTTGCCATTTATTATCAGCAGCAGTTTCAGTTAGCAGCTGCCAGTTCCAGCACTAAACCCGTGATCTTCAGCACCTTTTCCCTGAGCGCGCAGTTTGAGGAGAGATTCCAGTGGTTGACTGCACACAGGTTAAGGATTCTGTCTGCACAGTCTGCTGAGAGTTGACTGGTACTATAACAGGTACAGCAGTCATCACCTATCACGGTTTTGAGGATTGGCTAATGCACAAATTTCGAGTGACTGTAGCAGAGGCATATTCAAGGTACTATGCACAAAAATAGAGGAAGGTACAGCAGATATCTGATGCCATTCATTGCACAGAAATCGAGATGCTCCAGCTCAAATTTCTAGGCACTTACCAAGCACAGAAATCGAGGAAATCTGGAGTGCAATCAATGAGGAGATAAGTTGTATCTATTTTTGTACTGCTGTTACTTGACCTTGCTGAAGAAATAAAAATCATCTCTCTCTCTCAACTGGTTTTCCCCGTGGGGGTTTTTCCAGGGCTCGATTTGGCCAAAAACTACTGTGTAAAATTTTGTGTGAATGTTGGTAGATTAGCTTGCAGCCTGTTAATTCCTTTGCTGTGTGTTTAGTGTTTATTTAATTTTGGCATTAAGTAACCTACAGCCAATGCAAAACAGGGCTGTAGGTGAAAACCACCTCAAACTTGGCATTAAACCAGCTTACAGTTAAAGGCAGAAAATCATCATGGTATCAGAGCACAGGGGGCAGAATACAATCTGATTTGCAGACACACTCAAAATTTGCAGTTCTCAGAAAACCAAGTGTTCTTACCTTTTGTTATTGGGCAGCATTCCTTTGGACTGATTTTTCAGATGGCTACAGGGTTGAGGATAGAGGACAGATTGAGTGGGACGGAGAATTTTGTGCCTTGGAAGGCCAGAATTCTATTGCTGTTAGAGGAGAATGAGTTATGGGAAGAGGTGGTGAGGAACACCACCACATACCCCATTAATATTCCAGATGGCTCAGATATGACCGCTCTTTCAGTCTTCAACAAGAAAGACTGTAAGGCTAGGAGAATCATTCTAGATGCAGTGAAGGACCACATCATCCCTCATATTTCGGGGAAGACCAAGGCACACGAGATGTGGAGTGCCTTGATCAGCTTGTATGAGAGCTCCAACGAGAACAGGAAGATGGTTCTCAAGGAGAAGCTCAAGAGTATCAAGATGACCGGAGGAGAGGGAGTCACAGCTTATCTCACCAGGATCTCAGCAGTTCGTGATGAACTAGCAGCAGTTGGTGAGGTGGTATCCCCTACAGAGTTGGTTCACACCGCAGTCAATGGGGCCTCCAGGCCCTGGCATGCTTTTGTGCAGGCTATTGTGGGCAGGGAGAACCTTCCATCATGGGAGAGGTTGTGGGATGACTTTGTGCAGGAGGAGACCAGGAGGGGTCTCGTACAGGGCAGTACATCAGGTGGTATAGTAGATGAGGAGAACGTGGCTCTCACAGCCAAAGGGAAGAAGAAGAAGGGTCCCAAGAAGCATGGGGCCAAGGGACAGCAGCAGCAGCAGCAGCATCATACACAGGGTGGGCAGAAGAAGGACTTGAGTAAAATCAAGTGCTACTGTTGTCAGGCGTTTGGGCACTATGCATCTCAGTGTCCAAACAAGAAGAGGAAGAAGGGACCAGGTCAGCAGACAGCAGCCTCAGCAGAGATAGATGAGTTTGGTGACAAGTTTCAGAGGGAGTTTTCCCTTTATGCTGGACAGAGTGAGAGAGAGAGAGTTTCTTTAGCCACCAGCATTGATATGGATATGCAGGTTGAGCACTCATTGTTGACTGGGCATCAGACAGGTCCTTCCACCACTGGTACGTGGTATATTGACAGCGGAGCTTCGAGGCACATGACAGGTACTCGAGAGTTCTTCTCCGAGTTGTCACGCACAGAGAGAGAGGTGGAGGTGGTACTTGGAGACAACACCATAGTTAGAGCAGTGGGTCAGGGGACAGTCATATTTGAGAGGGAGTCCATGAGTCCCATGACACTGAGGGATGTGTTGTACGTCCCTGGGCTGAAGAAGAACCTTGTTTCAGTTTCCACGATTGAGGACAGGGGTCTTGGGGTGTGCTTCTCAGATGGGAGAGTGCAGATATATCCCAAGACCACAGGTGTATCTACTCCCATGGATATTGGAGTTAGATGTGGACGACTGTACAAGCTCTTGTTTCAGCCGCAGCATGCTCTAGCACACAGCAGCAGCAGCAGCAGCAGTGAGCTGTGTGAGTTATGGCACAGGAGGATGGCCCATTTACATCACTCCGCTTTGGGAGTGTTGCGGAGCATGGTCACAGGTTTACCTGATTTTGACTCAGAGCAGAGTGATGTATGCAGAGGGTGTGCTTTGGGAAAGTACACCAAGACCGTGTTTCCTAGCAGTGACACGAGAGCAGCAGGTGTGCTCGATCTAATTCATACCGACATATGTGGTCCTATGTCCTCAGTTTCCTTGAGTGGCCATGAGTACTACATCAGCTTTATTGATGACTACTCCAGGAAGACCTGGATCTACTTCTTGCGGGGCAAGAAGTCCTCACTTGTATTGGATGTCTTCCAAGGGTTCAAAGCCCTTGTGGAGAAGCATACGGGGAGGAAGATCAGGACGTTGAGGTCAGACAACGGGGGTGAGTATACCTCCAAGGAGTTCAGTGCATTCTGCAGACAGGAGGGCATACAGCGTCAGTTGACAGTTCCCTACACTCCTGAGCAGAATGGAGTAGCAGAGAGGAAGAACAGGTCGATCATTGGAGCAGCGAGAGCCATGCTTCATGATCAGGGTTTACCGTTCTTTCTGTGGGCTGAGGCCTGCAACACTGGAGTGTACCTACAGAACAGGAGTCCCCACCGTGCCGTGGGGAGCATGACTCCAGAGGAGATGTATTCAGGCAAGAAGCCTGAGGTGAGCCACTTTCGCATATTTGGCTCTCTGACTTACTCTCACATCCCCTCAGAGAGGAGGACGAAGTTCGAGCCCACCGCAGAGAGAGGCATCTTTGTGGGCTACGACGAGACTTCGAAGGCATATCGGCTTTACATTCCTGGCCAGAGGCGAGTTGTAGTTAGGCGGGAAGTAAAGTTTGAGGAGGAGAGGGCCTTCAGGAAGTCCAGAGAGTTAGAGCAGGAGGAGACACCAGCTCCCACACCTTAGTTGGGACAGGCTTCTTCGATACAGGTTACAGGTCCACAGGTTTCTGGGGTGACTGGATCACAGGGTACTGGCACAGGTTCTACAGGGTCAGTGGTTCAGATTTCAGGGACAGGTACAGGGACAGGTACAGGGTTTGGCACAGGTTCAGGATCACCGGTCTCTGGCTCACAGATTGCAGGGTCTTCTGGGACTAGTTCTTCAGCTACAGGTCCTAGGGGTGGTAGACCTCATGCTTCTGACACATCCTCAGAGGAGGTTACACCAGGTCCAGAGGAGCCTTCAAGGAAGAAGAAGCCCAAGTGGCTTCAGGACACCTTGAAGGAAGCGGAGGCATTTGGTAGACCTCAGGAGCAGATCAGGACTATTTTTGAGCCAGATAGATATGGGTCAGCCCTTGTTGCGAGTCTTCGTGACTCAGCGCCTTCTACTTATGAGGAGGCTTCTCAGCATCAGGTTTGGAGAGATGCCATGATGGAAGAGTACCATTCCATCATGAAGAATGATGCTTGGGAGATTGTACCGAGGCCTGAGGGGAAGTCAGTTGTGACTTCCAAGTGGCTCTACAAGGTCAAGCATGCAGCTGATGGCAGTGTAGAGAAGTTCAAGGCTCGGTTTGTGGCTCGAGGGTTCTCACAGGTTGAGGGAGTCGACTATGATGAGACTTTTGCTCCATTGGCTCGGTATTCCTCCATCAGGGCAGTGATATCGATTGCAGCAGAGATGGGTTGGAGGATCCACCAGATGGATGTGAAGACCGCATTTCTCAATGGTCTTCTGCAGGAGGAGGTGTACTTGGAGCAGCCACAGGGATTTGAGACACATGAGAGAGATTCACATGTTTGCAGGCTTAGGAAAGCCTTGTACGGTCTGAAACAAGCTCCCAGAGCTTGGTACTCCAGGATAGATGCTTATTTGATTTCGATGGGGTTCCAGAAGAGTGAGGCTGATCCCAACCTATACTACATTGTGGTTGGTGGAGATCCGCTCATTCTTCTGCTATACGTTGATGATTTATTTATCACTGGAGATGAGCGTCTTATTGCTCTATGCAAGAGAGATCTTGCAGCTGAGTATGAGATGACAGATATTGGGCTGATGCATTACTATTTGGGGATGGAGGTATGGCAGGAGCCAGGACATATTTTCCTTGGACAGGGGAAGTATGCTGCAGAGATCCTGAAGACTTTTCGGATGGACGACTGCAGGCCCATGTCTACACCTATGATCACCAACTTGAAGCAACTTCATGCTTCAGGTGGTAAGTTGGTGGATCCCAGATTATATCGTCAGCTCATCGGATCGTTGATGTATCTGGTCAACACCAGGCCAAACTTGTGCTTTGCAGTCAACACTCTTAGCCAGTTCATGGTGCAGCCTAGGAGTGTACATTGGAGTGCTGCAAAGCACATCTTGAGATACCTTGCAGGGACAGTGGATTATGGTCTGGACTACAGGGGTTCAGGTGGAGTTAGTTTGATTGGGTTCACAGATTCAGACTGGGCAGGTTGTGTGAGGGACCGGAAGAGCACTTCCGGTTGCTGTTTCAGCTTGGGCTCGGCAGCAGTGTCGTGGTTCAGCAGGAAACAGAAGTCCGTTGCATTGAGTTCTGCTGAGGATGAGTATATGGCAGCCAGTCAGGCAACTTGCGAAGCACTGTGGCTTCGTAAGTTATTGGTAGATTTATTTGATCAGCAGCTGAGGCCTATGGTGATTTACTGCGACAATCAGAGTTGCATTCAGCTCTCTGAGAATCCAGTTTTTCATGACAGGTCAAAGCATATTGAGATCAGATATCACTTCATCCGTGACTACGTTCAGAGAGGAGCAGTTGAGCTTCAGTACATATCCACTGATCAGCAGGTTGCAGATGTCCTAACGAAATCTTTGGGGAGGGGGAAGTTTGTCTTCTTCAGAGATAAGTTGGGCGTGGTGCGGAACTCCTTCCTCGGTAAGAGGGAGTGTTAGTTTTGTACCTTGGTCGAGTTCCCCTAGTGACTAAGCCTAAGTCACTAAGCATGGGGTGGTGGGACCCTCTTATTAATTAATTAATTAATGTCACTTTTTGTCCTAAGTCTAAAAGTGAGTGAGTAATTATTACTTAAGTGATTTAATTAATAAAGTTTACTCACATCTAATCTGGGCCATTGATTAGATCTAATATGGGCCATTGGTTTAAAGATTCCTTTTAGGGTTGAATAAAAGGTAGAGGGAGGCAAATTACATTCATTATTGTTGAGTGAATGAAGAGAAGTGAGAGAGGTCGAAGAAGGAGAGCTAGGGCACCAGCAGAAAGTCGAGCTTATCATTCCTTTGGCACGAGTTTCAGGCACCAGCTCCCAGGCAGGAGTTCAGCGTTACACTGGCTCAGGTTTCGAGGCAAGTGAGTTGCCATTTATTATCAGCAGCAGTTTCAGTTAGCAGCTGCCAGTTCCAGCACTAAACCCGTGATCTTCAGCACCTTTTCCCTGAGCGCGCAGTTTGAGGAGAGATTCCAGTGGTTGACTGCACACAGGTTAAGGATTCTGTCTGCACAGTCTGCTGAGAGTTGACTGGTACTATAACAGGTACAGCAGTCATCACCTATCACGGTTTTGAGGATTGGCTAATGCACAAATTTCGAGTGACTGTAGCAGAGGCATATTCAAGGTACTATGCACAAAAATAGAGGAAGGTACAGCAGATATCTGATGCCATTCATTGCACAGAAATCGAGATGCTCCAGCTCAAATTTCTAGGCACTTACCAAGCACAGAAATCGAGGAAATCTGGAGTGCAATCAATGAGGAGATAAGTTGTATCTATTTTTGTACTGCTGTTACTTGACCTTGCTGAAGAAATAAAAATCATCTCTCTCTCTCAACTGGTTTTCCCCGTGGGGGTTTTTCCAGGGCTCGATTTGGCCAAAAACTACTGTGTAAAATTTTGTGTGAATGTTGGTAGATTAGCTTGCAGCCTGTTAATTCCTTTGCTGTGTGTTTAGTGTTTATTTAATTTTGGCATTAAGTAACCTACAGCCAATGCAAAATAGGGCTGTAGGTGAAAACCACCTCAAACTTGGCATTAAACCAGCTTACAGTTAAAGGCAGAAAATCATCAAGAAGAGTTACTTTCAGAGAAGGTTGTGCCTCAGAGAGGCCAGTCAAATCTAGGAACTATCTGACCCTACAAGTGGTTGTGTACAAACCAGAGAGAAAGAGATGACAGGTGTAGTACAGTCAAACAGAGATGGTCAAATACAGTCAAAACATACTATGAGACTCGGTACCATAGGTCTGAACACCAAGCAAATATTAAAGCTTCAGACAGGTAACACAGGGAATCAGATCACAATTAACCATTAGTTCAAAGATAGGCCCTAATTAGTTCTCAGCACAAAGATCAAATAGAGATCTGGTCCAGGGTAAGTCTCAATAAGTCTTAGTGAGTCTCAGCTCAACAAGTCTCAGCGAGTCTCAGCAATAACAAGAAGTCAAGAGCAAAGACTAAACAAACTGAGGTCTTCACAAATGAACTGTCATCATACTGAAACAACTCATGTCCTCCGCAGGTGTGCACACAGTAGGGTAGATCATTCCCTAAGGCCTCACGGCTTTCACCAAGTGTGCCACCATCAACAGAAACAGGCCCTAAGGTCTTACGGCCTTCCCCAAGTGAGCATAAATATAAAGGATCAAATCCTTACTGAACAGACCGGAGCTTAAAACAGGTTGAAGTGTCCTCCACAAGGCATGCGGCCTCCATCAACACTGAACAGCAGACTCACAGGATCACGGCCTCCCTAAAAAGGACTCACAGGTGATAGAACCGTACTTCAAGGGCTCATGGCTAGGTTAAGATACAAAGATCTGACCTCAAACAAAAGAAGAACAGCAGACCAAGTTTCTCCAAGGTCACGGTTTAGGTTAAATCAGATATCAGATGTGATATCTCACTTCAGTCAAGCTTCAGCAGGCAGATTGAAGATAGCAACAGTAAGATCAGCCCTAAATAAAAGTCCACAAGACAGATCTGAGATAAAAGATGAGTTTCAGCAGGTGGATGACCTCAAAGCAAGTGAACGAGCAGCAGCAGATAAACCAATAACCCTTGACGTCAAGCAGGATAATAAAACAGAGCTGAGATGTTACATTGCGAATGAATCAAATGAGAAACAATAGATCTCTATAAATAGGATTTTGATCTTCTAAAGAGATCATTAAATTAATCCTTTAAATTAGGATTCCATAGATTTAGGAAAGATGTCAAAAGATAAAAAAGAATAAAACATAAAAATAAAAAATAAAATAAAAGATAAAAATAAAATATATATAAAATAAAAAAACATAAAATATAATTGAAGTGTCTTAAGTGGTTGTCAACCCATAAAATATAAAAATGGGTAACTTAGGTGGGTACTAGGGTACAAAGACCAATGAGATGGTACAAGTCAAACCATACAACAAGGATGGGTACATGACCCAAAACCCTAGTACCAAGGGGTGTACCACAAAGGTGGGCACACAACCCTACTACCCAAAAACATCAAAACAACACAAAGTACCACAAGACCAAGAACAATAAGGTGTAAGGACCAAAAGTAAATCAACCAGGGTGGAGAAGGTGCAACCAATCATCTCTCTCTCAAATGTACAAATGTTCGATATAACCTGAAAGTTCATCATCACTGTATAAAGGAAAGGTTCACACGGATGATGTGATCATGTGGTCCTCTAAACTACTCCTAAGGTCAAATGTTAGTGGCTTCATCAAGGGGTGGCCAGTCCATTGAGAAGACCAACTAACTCATCCATCTCGAAGACCTAGGAGAAGAGGACATCACATATCATAATCTTGGTAACTGACCAAGTGCCTCCATTCTCAAGGAATGGCTCTCAACCCAAGGCTGAGCTTCAGTCTCAGACTGAGTCATGTTGATCAACCTCTGGTCCATGATGACCAGGTCCTCCATTCTCCCAGAGAATGGTCCTCAGCCTTAAGCTGAGCTTTCAGTCCCAGACTGAATGTTGATCAACCATCTGCAGGACCTACTTGGTTTTTGACCAAGAATCTGCCTGGTCCTAGACCAGGATGTCTCTGTCTCAACCTGCAGGATCTGCTTGGTCCTCGTGACCAAGAAACTGTCTAGTCCCAGGCCAGAATACCCTAGAGACAAATAGGGGCCCTAGCCACATGCTAGGGACTTTGTCATGGCTTCAACCTGCTTGGTCCTCGACCAAGAACCCCAGGAGACATCTGGGGGCCCTAGGGTACCTTCTAGGGTCTTACTCATTACTCTGCCTGGTTAACTTGACCAGGAACCGTAGTTAACTAACTAGGGTACCATTCTCTCTGAGAATGGGTCTCGTAGCTGCACTAAAAAATTAACAGTACATGCCTTGCGTTTACAGATAATACATTTGTCAATGTATAGCTTAATAAACCCCTTACGAAATGTTAAAAGAAAATAGACACATGTATATCAACAGTGCATCTGTGGAGGCACGGGGACAAAGCTTATACCATGTTTCTACCCACAATAAGGCCTGCAATTGCCATTCTAATCAAATTTCATTATCAGATTGGCTAAACCCATCTTACAGATTGAATTAATTGGACTTAAGTTTATCAGCCTGGCTTGGATTCAGTTCATATCATAAGTCTGAAACATTCACAGATTCACAGTTGACATATTTTCAATCCATAGATGAAATAAACCCCTATGGAGTCTGGACAATATGGAAAAGTAGAAATATCTGCTTAAAACGGTAACTAAATTCAATAGTTACTAACGAATGGTTCTTATAGATACAGTGCATCTGTGTGCCGAAAATCAATATTTCTAGGAGCAAAGCTTCCACCCTTTTTCCAATGCAGTAAGGTCTTAAGATTTGTAACTGGATTGACAAAGAATCTCCTAAAGCAGTCACGGAAATCCAGAGCATGGAGATACATTGTAAGTTGAGAATGTTAAATATAAGGAATAGCTGTTAAAATAATTTAATTGTTTGTAGCCTGTTTTACTACAGTTAAATGTCCACATGCCTATCACTATGGTTAGGATGAAGGCCTATACCAATACCAGAGCTCATTCCAGAAAAATAAAAATATAGCTTAGAGGTTCAAAAGGCCATGCATTAATTTATAGGAGGCCATATGACTTAGCTTAGGGTTTTTGATAGTTTGGCAGTACTCAGAATTCTGCAAAGAGGGGTGGTGAGGACATCCCAAACAGGCGGAGAAGCCCCACTTCTCATCCCTCATATGGAGAAGCAGTTGCAGGCCTAAGTGGCCCTTCTCCAGCGGCTACATGTCAGTTTAGAGGCAAGCCAAAGTTTAGACCTTAATGCCCTAAGGAGTGACTGGAAAGAGAAGAGAAGAAACCACAATTAGAAATCACCTCAATGCGGGTAAAGATATACAGAATATGAAATATCATGCAAAGATCTGTCAGTTGCTGGGATGGTGATCCTCGGAGCAGACCCTGTGTTGTTGGATTTCTAAATGCTAGACCAAAGATTCCATCAATCTCAAGCTTTAGGTTTTTTTATAGTTATCTTTGCACATACAGAATCTTTGAGGGTGGACCATATGAGGTAATGGTCTGAGATATCCGATCCAACCAAGGAGGATTTCTTGAAAGTACCAATGTGGGAGAATACATGTGAGTTGTCATGATAGTGTCCTTATTTGTATTATGGAGTGAAGTTCAGTTTTCTTCAATTCCTATATTTTTGGAGTTCACTATTAATTTTAACAGGCTGGTATTTTTAGCAGGTGAACATGTGGAGGAGGAGCATATTGACATTTGGTGTCCTCTGGTGATTCAATGAACTTGGTTCCTATGCAGTGCAGTGCAAACAAGTTTAGTATCAGTTGGCTTTAGTTTTGTTGAAGTGGAACCATGTGAGTACTATTTTTAGCCCAAGGAGGGGAGTTCCATTAAGGAAGCTTCCAGGAGGCTTATAGTGATTGCATGGGCTAAATTTGGTGCCTAAGATTGACATGCCCTAATGGACCCATGAGGAGACTTCTATTTGAGAGGGTTATTCTTACTATATCAGACTCTTATCTTATCATTCTATCCATGAGAGTCTAAGGTGCACTCTAGAGGAAGATTCCTTTTTCTATTTCAAAACATCTAATCTTGGAGTGTGAGTTTTATTCTTGCAGTAAGGGTGCACTTAAGATAAGAGACCACGTGTTCTATTTTAGATCTCATCTCTAAAACTAGTGTACATTCCAAAGAGAGGATTTTAGTGCGTGTAATGTCCTCTTCTGCTTAAGCATTGAGGACCATCCCGCTAACCTATATGATTCCCATAGGTTCGAGCGGGCACTGACAGTCAAGGAATCAGCTGAGGATTGATGCCATATAAGAAGATCTAGGGCATTGATATTATATCATCAGTAGGTAGACAGGGGCCACCAGAGCCAAAAGCCACCTGCATGCATGACATCTGAGCATTATTTCATGATGCATGCACCTGATTGAGTCTCCAGGTACCTGCATGTAAGTCAACTGCGAATTAGAAGGTAAAGTGACCTAATTAGGTCAAAAGTTAGGTTATTTGCAGTTGAGAGTTATAAAAGAGAGGTAAAGCGAATGGAGAAGTACACTTATATGATTACTGATTTGAGGATTCGAATTGGAGAGCTCAGCGAGCTAAGTTGGGGTTGAGTGCATCCTCAGCTAACTGGTGTATTTCGGCAACGAAATCTATCTGCCCTAGTTCATCATCAGGTTGGATCATCCAGATTCAGCATTGCTTCATCATCAGGTTCTATCCATCAGTTGCTTCAGGAGATTGAGTTATTTATTGGATTGGGGGGATTCGCTCTCCTTGCTTGGGCGCATTGCTCAAAGACATACTCATTCGTTTTCTAGTCTACAGGGAGCAGAACTTCTGGATGTTGCTCCCATCCTTCTCAGAGCACCCCTATTACCTTCCCCTGGAAGAAGGGCTTCTCAATTGGACCCTTGAGAGAGTTATCAGCACTTATCATTATTGGAGGACGTTTGCATGCCTAGGGGCGAACCTCTTTGGAAGGATATTCACGTTTTGGGCTATTGAACCATCACTTCTTCTGCATGCATCTTCCATCATCTCCAGAAGGGCATTATAACCCTATTGCACCTTATCTCAGCCTTCAACAGTGAAGTATTATTTATTGAGGAGCCATCATAGCTTGGAGGAGGGCACACTTATCTATTGGAGGACGACTTGGCTTATCTTCCTATTCCTCCGACACAATTCTTGCATGCGAGGATCATCTTCATCGACATCAGCAGATCTACATACTGGTATGTACATGCATTAATTCCTCCTACTTTCTAGCATTTCAGTATTATCTGGGTTACAGATCTGCGTGCAAATGCATGCATGCAGAGATCAAGGTTTACTTTCATATTCTATTGAGACACAAGCCTACTAGTCATCTATAGTACAACAAAAAAAGAAGAAAAAAATATCAGTTTGGGATATTACAGTGCGCTATTCTAAAGGCATTTTCTAGGAGTAGGGTGCATTTGTGAAGGAGATGCGTGTTCTATTCTGGCTTTTTCTTATGCTTGTCTATAATTGGAAGAGGTGTGCTTCACTTAGAGAGTCTCATGCATTCCTTCTCATGTTTTGAGTCTTGACAGTTAGTCTATGGACCAGCGGGCTAGCCTTGAAGGCTATTGATTGGACATTACACTCTTTGGCCAATTCTATTCTCGGTTGCATGAGGGCACTCTCTTGGTGTTATTCTCATCTCTTTCACTAGTTCGATTCAAGGTAACTATATAGTACACTCCCATTTTCATCTATAAGAGATGGAGAGATTGATGATAAGGGATTGCTCATTATTTTGCTTGATTCTTATTACACTTCCATCATTCCGTTTAGCTAGAGAGTGAGTGAGTGCATACTAGGGGAGAGATTGGAGGTCACTTCCGTGAAAAGGGTAGATTGTATCATGGTTCTTTATGGAGTTAAAGCAGTTGGAAAGTATCTGATTCTATTAAGTTGCTTTGTTTATGTAGCTTGGATCTCTAAAAACTGTAATTGCAATAGTTATAATGGTGAAATACTTTCAGCAGCCAATCTATTTTGTCTGTGTTTTCTTTACTTATTCTAGTCTTTTCCAAGTTGTACAACTTAGATTTAGCACCTAAGTGTCCAATTTTCTTCTTTTCTAACTCCATAACCCTTGGGATTCAAGCACTGGTCCATTTAAAAGATATAAATATCATTTTATCCGCATTTGGAACAGTAATACTTGCAGATCTGTAGGTTATTCCTGTAGATTTGAAGGTTATTTTATGTGTAAATCGGTTTAAGCTTGCTGTACACTTTTTTAACATACCTAAATGTAATTTCCAACAAGTTGCTTTTACAGATCTGAGGTTGGTTTTGTAGGTTGGAGTTCATTATTTCATCTCAGATCATTGAGGGAGTCCCTAGCACACCCTAGCCTGAAACATAAAGGAACCAGATTATGGTGACAGTGATCCGATTCCTAGTTACCTTGTTACTGGATGGTTTCAACTTTCAAGTGCTAACAAAGTGGTTGAAGGAAATAAGGGTAACCCTAGTTCTGAGCTCGGTTTATGCTTGCTGTCCACTTTTTTAACATGCATAAATGTAATTTCCAACAAGTTGTTTTTACAGATCTGATGTTGGTTTTGTAGGTTGGAGTTCATTATTTCACCTCATCATTGAGGGAGTCCCTAGCACACACTAACCTGAAACACAAAGGAGCTAGATTGTGGTGACAGTGATCCGATTCCTAGTTACTTGTTACTGGACGGTTTCAAGTGCTAACACTGGTTTAACGAAACAAGGGTAACCCTAGTTCTGAGCCTGCAAGCATGGCTTATCATATTCCAGGGTTGATTTTCAAGGCACGGGATATCAAGCGAGAAAACATGGACGCTGACACAACCATCCCAAATCTCCTGGCAGAGGTCAAACAACAAAACATAATTCCTGACTTTCAGGGCCTCAGGCTTTCACAATTCCTGAGAGTTCTGCTGACAGACACAAAGCCACTAGCATTCATAAATGGTCAAGCTTGAGAATAGAGTTCATGCAAGGTGCAGGCACACCCCCAGCAAAGTTATTGACAAATAGTTGTTAGGAAAAATTGTGCCAGATAGATATTTCCCCATGTAAAATGGACTGGTCAAATCAGTGGCTTGAGTGGGTTATGTGGCTTTTGCAGGTGATATTCCGCATGTCCAATTATCCGTGAGTTCTAGTGTGAACTGACCTTGTTGGGGATTTCCAACTTACTGTTGAACCCTCGCTTTGTATTCTGTCCAATCTAGAGCAATAGCAATAGCAATCAAAGTCAAATCAGGGCAGAAACACCCACTACTCACTCATAGTGGATATGTACCGGCATATCAATGAAGTGGTAGCCTGCTGTATGGACAGAGACTCTGAAAAGGACAACTTCTCTAGGACACCAAGTGGGGAATAAACCAGAGGACACAACAGCCAGTGAGGATGGCAACTAGAATGAATTAGACCTCCATGCTAAAGGCACTCCAGAGCACTATATCCCCCTAGAGGAGGACAAGGATTAATCCCAGGTTCTGTTGACTCTCCTCTCACGCTGATTTTTAGTTTTATGTTTGTTGCTCTCTGCTTATGTTGTACCCAGCTTCAGGATAGTTCATTCAATTTAGTGTTAGTGGGCGTCAGGCCTGCTTTTTCCATCTCTATTTTCGATATTACTAGTCAGATCTTAGCAAGCTCTGGAACTGTTCCTGTTATTTCAATTTTAGTTATCTCTAGTCAACAACACCTTGCAAACTCTAGGCATGACTTTATTATTATTATCATTTTTTTTTTAAAATCTCGCAACAGAGTTGCAAGTGACCACTGAACTCACTTGAACTGCTCGCCCTTGTAAGTTTTCACGGCTTTACTTTGAGAGATCAACATGTGATCACACAGAGATTGTAATTTTCTCTGCATATATGACTAGATACTCTCTTTCTTAAAAAAATATTAACTGGCTTATATAAAACACTCAAATATATTTTTTATTTTAGAGTTATAACAATTTTGATGCGTCTCCAATCCTGTAAAATACAAAAGCCTAAAACCCATCTTTCAGATAGTTTTATATTCTATGGAATTTTTATATTGAAAGTTATTTTCAAAAAGTACAGAACTGTGTTCAGTATTTCACATTTTTGATAACCAAGAAGAAAGGTAAATGAAACTAATAGATATACTCACAAAAAATATGCATGATTGCACCGAGAGTAGCAAGGTGCTTACAACCCAGTATGGGGGAGATGTTGTCACGTTTGTCACACTACATAACATAGCATTCCCATGTCGGCTCATAACTTATAAAAATAAAAAGTAATTAAAAAAATTCATGCCAGCTCATATAATAAAATAAAAGTAAAACCAGCATATATCCACATATATCCATCTTAAACCCGGATCTATAAGCACCGAGAGGGATCCAATTTCTTGAGGTCGAAATTTTTTTTTGATGTGTAAAAAAAATTACACCTCAAGAAATTCAATCCCTCTTGGTGCTTAATAGATCCGGGTTTAAGATGGATCTATGCTGGTTAATCTAAAGGCCAGGCACTGTGGTAATGACTAGCAATATACAAAAGGAGGTCTACAAAATCTAATGTCAATGACCCACAAATAAGATAAGATAAGATAATTTTAATAATGTCCAACAAATGACCACAAAAGTAGGTCAATGGGACTAAAGGATATGTCCAGTATGAGTACAAATGTGGGAGTGCAAACACAACTCCTAGAAGATGCCAAAACTAAGATAAGATAAAATAAAGATAGATACAAGCAGTAGTATAGTCTCCTAGATATGTATATAACCATATCAAAGGTACGGGATGCAGAGATGCAAAAGTGCAAAATACATAGCGAGTTTGTCCAAGACTACACAACTCAAATAGCTTAGGATCCTCAAGATCTCCTACGTTTGATGGTCGAGGGGCAAGGGGGCCGAATGGGGCGCCCACTCGCTATCGCTATAGGGGCTCTCTAGAGCTGTCAGGGTGTCTATCTGTATGATCCTGGGGGGTGTAGAAGCGAGGAATACTCCAGAGCATCCAAGGCTGAAGGAAAGAAAGTTTGGATAGGTCATTGGCGACTTTGTTGGGGCTGTGAGGGGACCTATTGGGCAAGAGGCACCTTGCTCTGGATCCGGTGGGACCTAATCCCTTTGATGCTCTGAGAATGAATGGAGTGATGTGTGGTTCAGCAACTCCGAACCGGTCTCGATAAGATTAATCTATCTTCCAGAGTGGGAGGTTGGAAGGTGACCCGAGGTCTCACGACTCTACTATTGGAGGTACTCTAGGGCTTCGTCTGCCACTTGTTGCTCTGATCTAACGAGTCAATGCTAAAATAAGAGTCGATCATCCTAGTCCTCTCAAAGCGGGGCAGGATGTGAAGGATCTGTGAACTGTGGCTATGAATGTCCGTCATGAAGAGGGCAAGGCATCTCTAGTCCTGATATCGAAAGAAGGTGGAGAGGGATCCTCCTAAGTCCTTGTAGAGGCAATGATATCGTCCTCTAATCTCATAGTATAAGGGGCATCGAAAAATGAGATGCATCTTTGCCTTTGGCTCCTATAGATGGCACATCTGGAAGATCCTATCAAATCGTGGTAGATGGTGGTCAGTCTCCACTCGGAGTCGATGGGAGCTGACCCAAAGTTATCCCAAGGGAATCCTGAGTGGATGCATCTGTTAGAATAACTCCTGAATGATTGAATTTCATTGAACACAAATAGCTATCTTATACATGAGGAGGTGTGACTCTTTTGCTTCACCTGCCAAGAGGTCCATTGGACCTTACCTTCTTATTAATTTATTATTTACATTATTTACAAAATTAGTTGTGGAACCATAATCCCATAGGATTAAGTCTCCAACATTCCCCCTTAATCCAAAGGGGTGTTTGTAAGTCCGAGCATGTTTCAAAACTTTTCTCATCCAAGCGCTTTGGTGAAGATCTGCAATTTCCTCGTTTGTGGAACAACGTCGTAGATGGACTGTGTTGGCCTCTACATGATGTCGAATCAAATGGTACTTTGTGTTGATGTGCTTTGTTTGATCATGGAATCTGGGATTCTTGGCCAACTTGATTGCAAAAGTGTTGTCGATCAATAAGGGAGTCAAGTTCTCTTGTTTCTCCTGCAAATCTTCAAGTATCTTCCTGAGCCACACAATCTCTTTCGTTGCTTCAACAACATCCACATATTATGCCTCTGTTGTCGAATTTGCTAGAACTGACTATTTGTGTGATCTCCAGGAGATAGTTGTTTATCCAAGACTCATTGCGTATCCAGAAGTAGACAATCCTATCTCTTTGTCGCCATCAAAGTCTGAATCAAAGTAACCAATAAGTTTCCACCTTAGAGTACTTGTGTCCAAAGTCTTGAGTCCCCTTCAAGGATCTTAAAACTCTTTTTGCAGCAGACCAGTGTCCTTCACAAGGTTTGTTCATGAACCTTGAAAGGATGCCAACAACATATGATATATTTGGTCTGGTGGTGGTAAGGTAGATAAGGCTTCCCACAAGCTATCGGTACTTGGTCGCATCCTCAAATTCTTTTCCTTTAATCGATGTGAGCTTCAGCTTTTGTTCCATTGGAGTTGAGAGAGGGTTGCATTCTGTCATGCAAAATCTATTTAACAAGTCCAACATACTTCTTTTAGGAGATGAATATGTACTTAAGATGTTGAGTCACTTCAATTCCCAAGTAGTAGTGAAGGTGTCCCAAATCTGTCATTTCAAAGCCCTTCTTCAAATCTTTCTTTATGGATGCAATATAACTTTCAATGTTCCCTGTCATCAAAAGGTCATCTACATACACCACAAGAAACACAATAGATCTTCCAACTTTCTTTACAAACAATGTTGAGTCATCAAGATTATAATGTTTGAAATTTAACTTCAGAAGATGCTCAGATAGCTTTTCATACCATGCACGACGTGCTTGTTTCAGGCCATACAAAGCCTTGATGAGTTTGCATACCTTTTGTTCTTGTCCCTTCACAACAAAGCCTTTTGGCTGAGACATGAAGACATTTTCTTTCAAGTCTCCATTCAAGAAAGTTGTTTTCACATCCATCTTATGAACTTTCCACCCATTTTGTGCACCAAAAGGCAATAAGGTGTGGATGGTATCCCATTTTGTTGTCGGGGAGAACGTCTCTTCATAGTCAATGCCTTCCTTTTGTGCATAGCCTTTCACCACAAGCCTCGCTTTGTGCTTTCCAAGTGAGCCATCTGATCCGCATTTGTTTTTGTATACCCACTTGCAGCCAATTGGTTTGGTTCCAACTGGAGGGTCAACCAACTTCCAGGTTCCATTCTTCATGAGCGCATCATATTCATTCTGCATGGCTTCTTTCCACTCATCACAAGGAGCACCCTCTTCAAAGGAAGTTGGTTAAAAATTAGCAAATAACTTCAATTCACAATCAAATGAGACATCCATGTCATCACCTAAATTATTTGCATCTCCTCCATCTTCTTGTCTGGTTGAACTCCTTGTTCCTGTCTTTCCAACTTCATCTGGATGGACACTTTCAAGTGTCTTTGTAGCCCATTTAGGAACTTTCCGTGATGACCCAAGTTGATCAACTGGTGGTGCTTCATTTTCTTCAAGATTCAGTCTTCCAATCCTCTCAATCACATCATCCAGTTGAACCTCCTATTCAGGTGAAGTGTCAAGAACTTCTTCTTCATGAGTGGGTGTTGGTGCTTCAAAAGGAAATTCCAGAGATTGATCAAACATAGGGATCCCCCCTTCAAGATGTGGAATTCCATTATCAACTTCATAATGTGTCTTTACATGAGAAAATTTCTCCAGAAGATCAAGCTATCTATCATAGACTCGTCATTTTTATTAGTTTCAAGAAAAATAAACTTCTTGTTTACCTCATCTTAAAGACGATGTGCCTTGGAGGTGTCTGACTACCCCAAGAAAATGCATTTTCGACTTTGATCACCAAGCTTGTCTCTTTGCTCCTTTGGTATCAAGGTATAACAGGTGGAACCAAAAACCTTGATATGCCTCACCAAGGGATGTGGCCATACTACATTTCATGTGGAGTCTTGTTTTCAAGAGCATGAGATGGATTTCTATTTCTCAAATACACTACACACAACACTGCATCACCCCAAAACACCAGTTTTACATTCTTGAAAAAGATCATTGAGCATACCATATTCATTATGGTTCTATTCATTCTTTCTACCACACTGTTTTGTTGAGGGTTGTAAGGAGTCGTAGTTTGAAGTGCAATCCCATGTTGACGAAGATAGTCTTCAAAAGCATTAGAAGTGTATTCTTTTCCATTATCAGTATGAAGTGTGCCAATATGAGATTGTGCTTGATTTTCTATCCATGCATGAAAATTTTTGAATGTTTGAAATGCTTCAGATTTTGTCTTTAACAAGTATGCCAAACACATTTTGGTGTAGGCATCAATAAAGGTCATGAGATATCTATTACCATTGGTAGAAGGAACAGGCACGGAGAAATGGTTGCTTACTATGTTTACCTAGTATGCATGAATCACATTTGTTCATCTTCTTAGGAATCGTGGGCCAACCAAAAACACCATTCTTTCTTAGCAAGCAAAAACAATTATAATTTAGATGACCATCTCTAGCATGCCATAACAAACTGGATGACAGATTACCTTCTCCATGTTGAGAGAGGTAGGCAAAGTTCTGAACTCTTGTAGATGAGCTTTTTAGCTTCAACAACTTTCCATCTTCATATCCGATCATGATGACCTGGTTGTCACTGTATCAGAGGACTTCCTTATCTCTACGATTCCATCAAACATGTGGATGGAATGGCCTTGCTGTCGAATATGCACCAAGGACAACAAGATTCTCTGCAACTCTGGAAGATATAGAACATTTTGCAACAAAAATTCACAAAATCCAGGCAATTTGAGCCTGATAGAACCAACTCCCTTTGGTTTAAGGTTGGATTTGTCTACAAAGTACACTATGCCATCTACATTGTCATTCAGTTCTTCAAAAGTTTTTCTAAATGTCATGTGGGATGTTGCACCAGTATGAAGTAGCCAAGCATCTTTTTAAGATGAAAAAGATGTGATTCCATTATTCTTCTAGTTATGTCTTTCTTTGATGGAGTCCCAAGGGGCCCAACACTGATATGTTTCATGTCCATTCTTCCCACGGCGCCTACAATGTAAGTTTGGTCTTTTGTTTGAGTTGTTTCTGCCCCCCTTCCTCTGAACTTTCTTCTTCCTCGTCCTCTTCTGTTGTTCTCTCCCTTGAAAGAGACTTTTGACTGTTTCTTTGCTTTTTGAGCAAGGAAAAGGGTCTCTACTGCTCCAACTGTAGATGTCGATGAATGCATCTTTTGCAACTTTCACCTACAAATAAACATTGTTTTGGAAAACAAAAGCAAGTGTAGGTCTATGTCTCTGCCACCTTTTACAATGTATTTGTTCAATACTAAGAGCTAAGTACAACAAAATTTTGCAATATGTAGGTCTTTGACTATAGTAAATACACTTAGCAAGGATTGATACCTCACATCACAGGTCTTCAGAATGAAAAGCGCTTTAGGATAGCCTTCAGGGATTTCTGAGATTTCAATTAGCTTATAGTCATTATCAAAGTAAAGTTACACTAATATTGACCTTTTGGATTCAAATTGCATGCAATAAAAATTATCACTCTATTAATTGCAAAGAACACCAATGCAAGCAATAAAGACCTTACTCAAAACGGCTAACATCAAACGACCATTCAATTGTACTCGGCCTACTTCTATATCCTTTGCACGTTTCCTAGAAGCTCCCACAATAAACACACCATTCAATGCAACTAACATCAAACACAATTCAACGCAGCTCCAGATTGATACCTTGTTGGAGTCTCCACTCTTCCACACAATTGAAATGCAACTTCAATGCATGGCATAGCTATCTCAATGAGTGAAACGCAACTATCTCAAGCTCCACGGGCAATTCACTAAAGCGGTTTTCGAGAGGCGTGGGAGTTTACTCCCATGCATAGGTTGCGATTAGGGTTTCCACAAGTCAAACAAATGGGCACACCACACTCCACGCTTCACCACAACTTCAATGCCGAGAGTCTTCACCACTATGGGAGAGAGATACCACGCTTGCAGCACCAAAAGAGAGATACTTCAACACAGCACCAAAAGAGAGATACTTCAACACAACACCAAAAGAGTGATACCACTTCAACGCAGTGGATACTCC
The DNA here is from genome assembly GCA_027924585.1 of Larix kaempferi. NCBI lineage: Eukaryota > Viridiplantae > Streptophyta > Pinopsida > Pinales > Pinaceae > Larix > Larix kaempferi. Next base: position 3,177,007 of record BSBM01000590.1, read on the forward strand.
AGGTCGCGGACGCACTGTGGAGAGGAGGTCTGTCTCCAACGATCCCACGATTACAACAGTTAGCAGCTCCAACGATACCACCAAGGGCCGAGAAGCATAGTCAACCAAACCGGAGATTTGAGAGATTAGGGTTAGGGTTGAAAGATTTGATAGATTGTGAGAACCATAGTCAACAAGTTCGCGCGAGAGAGATTAGGGTTCATGTGGGAAAACGCTGCATACGCAACAAAAGAGAGGAATGGAATGGAGTGAAATGATGCCAAAGAGGCATGTAAAGGAGATGTCTTGGTCTACGGGAGACAAAGAGGCATTACAATTTCTTGGCCTACGCAGATGTAGCCAGAACGGTAGACTGGCATATTGTAGCATACAAGCAAAAGTAAGGTACAGCCAAAACGCTAGAAAAACTTTGGAGCAAACAGGATTGCCAAGCAACATGGAAAAATGGAAGATGGGCAGAATGCCAGTACTAACATACAGAGCAGGAGTTATGAAGCTCTGATACCACTGTCAAAATAACTCCCGGATGATTGAATTTTATTGAACATGAATAGTTATCTTATACATGGGAAGGTGACTCTTAGGCTTCACCTGCCAAGAGGTCCATTAGAGTCCGTTGGACTTCGCCTTCTTATTAATTTATTATTTACACTATTTACAAAATTAGTTGTGGAACCGTAATCCCGTAGGATTAGGCATCCAACAACATCCAATGCTTGCACGTGTATGGGGGGTAGACGATAATGTCACCTTGAAGTTCCAAGAAGTGCTCAAGGTATAAGGACATCTTCGGGCCCAAGCTCGTCGGGGGAGAAGTCCAAGTGACCTGAATGTATAATCTATAGATATCCTCTCTGATGGATTGGTTAAGAACTTGTCTAGGTTTCCAGAGATGGATCAGTGCATCTAGGGAGAACCTAAATGGGGGAATGTACCCTGGGGAGATGTTCACCGATTGGAGAAGCTAAGATACCTCTGAAAACCATCCACGTGCACGTGCACGACCTGTGGGGTGATTTGAAGTGAGGGCCTCCGAGGAGCAGAGTGCAAGGTAGGGGTACCTCTCTCACCCGATGGAAGAGTCTCTGAAAGATCCGACTCCGTGAAGGAAAGAAACCAAGCAGAAGATGACCTCAAGGCAGAAGGGGTGGACATCGAACTCTTCCTAGAAAATTGGATGCGAGACAATGCGCTTGCATTGGATGATGCACCTAAGAAGCAAGGTATAAACTCTCTCCATCTAGGCCCAATCTATCTCACTAAGCTTGATACCCAGATCTCGAAGGCATAGAGAATTGTGGGTCTAATGATCGCCTCCATGAGATAGAGTTTGGACGAGATGTCTTAGAACTGGTTCTAAAAGCACTCTCTCTCGATGAGGGCTAAGGAACAATATCCTTTGCTGAGTCGATGCTAGAGGGCCTATCACATGCCAAAACGAGGATTCGCGAACTGTATTCCCAAGTAAATGTAAGATGTGGTGATCTCGATCTCTTCCCCCCATAAGTAAAATTGTAAGTTTGTAAGAGAATCCTTCAATGAATTGAAGACCATAACCTTGGTTTTTCCTAGGTTGACTGTCAACTGTCGAAGGTCACAAAAGTTGCCCAAAGTATCAAGTTGTTGCTCTAGGCCCTCAGGAGTAGAGGCCAACAATACCAAGTCATCTATAGAAAGGAGGAGGGAAATCAATACCAAGTGTGGAAGGAAACCATCCCTTCTTGGATGTGCTCATGAAGGAAAGACTCCATTTCGTCAATATAGATCCTCAAGAGGGTTGGCGAGAGAGGACGCCCCTGCTTTACCCCAACGGTACTCTGGATGAAGTCGGAAAGGCCATGTGACATCTTAAGGCATCCCACGACTGACTCGTACAATCTCATGATGGTAGCCAAGAGGGTCTCAGATATGCCAATCTCACGGAGTCTCTGGAATAATGCCTCCCTTGGCACTGTGTCAAATGCTTTCCGGAAGTCTACAAAGCAACTATAAACTTTCAAAGAGCGATGACGGGCCTCCTCAATAATGGCTCGGAGTGTGAAGATGTGATAATTCGTTTGGTAGTCCGAGCGGAAACCAACTTGTCCTCTGGCCCTGAGATGTCAACTCTCTAGCTCGTATGGGTTGGGTTGGGGGGTGGGGAGGGCAAGATGTAGAGAGAGAGAAGTTGAGGAGAGCATGGTCTTCCAGAAGGTGGCGGGATATTGAGAAGTGTTGAATATGAGGAAGGAGATCCTTGTTGGTCAGGACATAATCTACCACACTAGCTCCCCCACTGTTGGGGAAGCATGTAAAGTCTCCCGAACTCGGGAAACAAGGGAGCTCGTTCAAGATCAATAAACTATGAGACTCACATAGTTGTAGAAGGTGCCTCCCATAACCTATGAGGGGCCCAAACCTGTCCTGTGAAGACCCACGAACTCTAGCTCTAGCTCCTGTAGGCAAAGGATATCCTTGGTTTTGTCACAAAGGGGCACCTATAAGCATCTAGTGCGAGCGTTGAAGTCACCCAGAAGAATGACCTCTCCAAGGGTAGAGTAGTGAGAGATATTTGTGTAAAGATCAAGGAAGGGGTCCCCCTCGGATTCCCAATGAAGTGCAAAGAGCAATGAAGCTGGAGGGAAGTAGCAGACCACAATGTAGCTGTCTTGGAACTAGGGGGAGCTATTTCGATGGAGCCGGATCCACTTAAATCTGGCATGCTCATCTGATGACAACATGGTTACCTAACTCTTGAGGGAGTCCCGTATAAGACAAGGGAACCCCCCAAAGCCTCTAACTTTGTCTGATCCTCTCCTATCTACATGACCATGCCAAGTGATATCCATGGATCGAGGCTGGTGTCCGCATGGGACTCGCATGTGTCTTTGTGAGGAAAAGGAGATCGTGGGACTTGACCACATCATAAAGTGTACCTAGTGAAGACCAAACTACACCATTACAGTTCCAACAGCCAATGCAGATGGTGGAGCAACTCCCCCTGTCATGTCCTCCATCTGAACAAGACCGCCATTTGGCCCAATGTCGAGAGTATCCCGAGGGGGCCGAATCACGGATGACGGCTTGAAGATCTCAAATAACTGCCCATTTCCCTTCTTTCCACATTGCTGTGACCCTATCTCTGGCAGAGTATAATAATAAAAGTGCTCAATCAAACCCCAAATGTGGCCTACAGACAGCATTTCAGATGACTCAAAAATGTCCGGTTGGAATTTATGTCTAATGTTTTATTGGATTGAAATAGCAACTAAAAGGTCATCAGAGCATCTGCATATCCCCGCTTTATTAATGTAGTTATCTGAATATCTGCAACATGTGCTCACTGCTTATATTTATGTGAAAACATCAGACCATGCATGTTGACATCAGCAACAAGGATTAAGGGAATACTCCATTAACAGTGGGATAAGATACAACTTCCAATGAATATCTGCATGCCATCCCCCAGTTTGCTCCAAATAATGTGAGCTGTTGTTTCCCCTCTGTGTTTCTAAAGTATGTAATAGCAGACAACATGTTCACAGGAGAAACAAGCAGAACAAAAGACTTGGTTGTTTCTTCTGAGAGGCACTGCTGGAGAGGTCAGACAGTCAAGACGGGATAGACCAAAACGGATATTGAACTTTTTCTGAAGAAAAGGAAACAATTTAAAAATATCAAAACAATAGTCTATAGACGAATGAAAAGATGGGCAATTGGAAATAATAATAAAGGTCACAGCCAAACCAGACATCAAATTGGTGTATGAGCCCCCCTTGTTTGTAGGACAAGGGCCCTCCCTCCGTGCAGTGATTTGACTACTAAAGTCTATGTAGGTGTACATACCTTACCCCCCTATGGATTTGAAGCTACGACCTCCTAGGAGGAAACACATGTTCTTAACCGTTAGGTCCACTCAGGCTATACTATTTGAACAGTTTTCTCAGAATTGATCATATGTGTAAGAAATTTATCATTCTCATGTTCTGAAGAAAGTAACTGCTAAACATCACAGGATAAAAACAAACCCGTTTAGAGAAATTTAGGCAAGAATTAAGATAAAGAAAACCAAACAAACCCTTAACTACCTATACAGCCAAAACATACCTGTTTGGATCCATCCCACTACTAGCAAAGGCATTCATGGCTCTCAGAATGATGTCCTTGATTACTTGGTGCATGTGTCTTGAAAAGTAGCGCCCTTGAGATGCAAACTGAATAACAAACTGCATATCCAACACAAACTGAACCACAAAAATATTGTAAACATCAAGTCGATGACAGTATATGGTGCAATACAGTTGAACGACTATAAAGGAAATTTTCAATGCCCAAATACAATCACTGTACCTGCTGCAAACCTACAGGCCCCAAAGGCTTGGGACCATCTTCAATATCCTCCCAGAAAGTCTGGTCATCAGAGAGCCAAATTATAACAGTCTCAGTGAGCCTCATTAATAACAAGGTGATGACCCTTTCTCTGCCAGGTAACATCTCTGTGGCAATGTGTAACAACCTGTCCAATTTGGCAAAGAGCTCCTGCATAAAAGAACGTCAATGTTTTAAAGACATATTTTTTTTGTCACCTTCTACCTATTCAGTATTTGTCAAAAATAATTACTGTGCTAAGAAAACAAAGTGTAATAGTTTAGTCTCTAGTACCCAAACAGACAACTAATGACTATAACAGTGCCATCTCTATTGCCCAGATCATCTTTGCTCTGGTGAGAAAATTTGATCCAAAATAAATTCAACTAAACAGAAGTGTATCTAAGAAGTTATAGGCAGCAATCACATAAGCACACCTCGTATGATTCCTAAAGCATGAATATTGGTTTACATTTCAGATGAATTCTCACATTCTTTGGCCTCAAGGGTTAGCTCAAGCAGTCATGAGGCAGACATAAGATCTCTCCCCCCAAAGTTGGGGATGTCACAGGTTCAACCCTCTTGATCCCCTCAGGGTTAGGCTCCGTAATAAGGGCCAACAGTTTACCCCATTTACCATCCATGACTCATGGGAAAGTACTCAGAGGGTTTTCTGCAGGGTAGTTCCTTGGAAAAAAAATAAAGAATACTTATGTTCTATAGAAAAAACCTTTCCACACTGCAGATATGAGCTATAAGCAACTAACCTGCTGTAGAAAATTGTTTTCTCGACAAAAAGTATACTACAATCTTACAAAGCACCTTTACAAAAATGAGATAGACATGCCTTGTACAACTCTGAAAACATGAATATTGGTTTACATTAAAATGAATTCTTACACAATAGTGTTTTGCATCTAAAGTGAATTCTTACTCTGTAGAAAAGTTTTCCCACATTGCAGATATGAAGCATATGCAATTCACCTGTTTTGGTAAATTGGTTCCCAACAAAAAGTATACTACGAATAGAAGCAAAAATTTGATCTGTTAACACCGAGAATGAGCCTTGGGTGAACTGTTCAGGAGAGGACCTGCCACCTCCTGAGCTCCTCTCACCTTGGATAGGTTCATGCCAACACCAAAGGAGTAATCCCTATCTCTACCTATGGCATATGGATTGAGTCAACGAAAGCAAATTGGGTCAATGAGCAAATAAAACACGCAAAAGTAAAACTAGCAACTTTGGGGAGGGATCCACAAAATAGTGCCTGCCAATGGATCATGGAGGCAGATGAGGACAAAAACAAGTGTTTGTTTGGAGATGGAGAATTCCAACGAGGCATGTGCTGGATGAATCTCACCAGATCAATGTGTCTTAAACCCTATGATCAATTCTAGAAACACAGCCCTATCATGGTCGCTCAAAATCTAATCAGGGAGCAAACTTCCTTTACCCTACAAACCCTCAAGGCAAAGAACAGCTGCTCATATTTGCAACAATTGCATTAAAACCAGGGGAGGAATACACACAAAATTTTATAGAACTGTCTTCACCAAACAAAATGAGAAGCTGCAAGCATCGATCAACAAAACTGAATACATGGAAAGAAGAGGAAAAGTGTGGACCAAGTGCTAAGGCCTTGTTCAATAGCGAGACTCTTGGCAATTACAAGTAAATTGAGATTTAATCTCAAGGAATCCAACCCCTTTACAATATCTTCACAATCATTTCATAGACTCCCCTTCTAAGCGGTGTTGCCGACTAATCTGTGCTTGGGAAACGTGAGAAAAATCTTAACTCACTCAGTGCAGCCTTGGAAGCAAGTTTAGGTTGGGTGCAACTGTCACCACAACACTCAACCTATCTGCTTAGGCCAACTCCTAAATAAATCCAAGGGAGGTGGTCCCTAATAAAATTATCCAAGGATAAGCAAACTAAATGAGTTAAATGTAGTTACAACCAGCTACCTAGGAAATAAAGTATGTAAAGCAAATATATTCTAGATATAGAAATAGCACAAGAACTTAGATCTGCAACTTCACAAGCACATAAGATTCCTTGCAAGTAAGATATTCAGAAATACTAGTGCCTAAATAGATCTATGCTACAAAGATAAGTGATGACAAGAAAGCTTAGATCTACAATATCATGAAACTTGCATGTATGAACATTTAAAATATGAAGATTTTGCTTGTATGCTTATGCTTGAAGATGATAAAATGAAGTAAATGCTTTGTAGTTCCTTTTAGCTGATTAAATTGTAGATGATGAAAGTCCTTAACTAAATTGTTGGCGTCCACATAAGGGATGGTCAAAAAATAGAAAAAAGTCTAATCTAGGAAAGTAAAGCAATTAGTGACTAATCTACAAATAATAAAGCAATTAGTAATTAGTCCTAAGCTAGATGAAATCAGAAGACCGAACATAGAGAGACACCCTTGCCTTAGGGGCAAGCCTGAGAACCATCGATGCCCAACTAGTAAAACCTGGTTTCCGTTGACTTAGGGGTCTCAAGATCCAAAGAACACCTCAGCTGCAGTGAGGGTGTAGAGCTTGGTTCTTTCTGCAAGTAGAGTTTGAAAATTTTAGTTAAAGTAGTGAGACTTTCAGGTGTATGCAAAACTTCCTAGCAACTTGCATGCGACATACATGTGATTTCGTAGTGTTATTATTTTTAGCAGCTGGGGCCACAGTGCTTGCATGTCAGATTTTATGGCATATTTTCACTCCTTGGTTTCATACGAATCCAATGATCTTATTTTCAAAAACATGCTAAGTGGTTTGCATAGTTGTCTGACAATTTTCATTACATGTAATGTCATAATCATGATGTGTTCATACTACATAGTGTTTGGATGATGTCTTGGTTGCATGCTAATTACTATGCATAAATGTTTACTTTTAGTATTTTCTATTTTTATTGGCACCTATTTTTTGTATAATCCTTACTTTTTGTATAAGTCATGATTTATAAGTGACTATTGAAATGATAAATAGATAATAAAGTAGTTACACTATTAACGGTAGTACAACTATCTCGACAATGATATAAAAGGGGATTAACCTCATTGTATCAATTAACTTCATTATAATCGAAGCATATCTTCTATGTAAGTCCGTTGAGTCTGTTTCTAATCATGCTTGTAAGATTTTTGTTTATTTAAAAAATTACATGGTATTAGAGCAGGAAGCTCCTAAGCAAGAGCAATGATAGGAGATTGTCGTGTATTGGTTTGAAAGGTTATCAAAACCCTATCCATCATTAATTCGAATTATCATTCATAGCAGAAGGAAATACGAATTAACATAAGAGGTAAACCCTGTAGAAGTTAGTCGTTGCACGAAAGAGGAAAGACATCGGTGAAGAATAGGTTTTCATTGCCAAAGTTTTTGAGTGCCTATAGAGAAATATAAGTCATCTACCGTCAAATTAAAGGAGGCGCCTTTTTGCATCGAGCGATTACAGTCATCCACCATTCTCAAGAAGAGAATCATCACTGTAAAAGAGCAGTCAAGACGAGCCACCATATCCAGCATTTACATATCCAAGCTAAAGCACATCCGTGATATATAGAGACACAGATCTGTTTTATATACAAAGAGAAGAAAAGATGCCTGAACATTTGCAGACCTATATCCCAACACGTAATAGTAACATTGCACATGCACAGAGGTTATATACAAAATGCAGAAGAAGAAAAGGTAATCCAAGGGATGAGAGCCACTAGATTCAAATTGATATTCAAGTCTCACTGACACAGAATATCTAACAAAATCAACAGAAAGGTCAGAATATTCATATCATGGTTGGAATAATTTTAGAAAGGCAACCTTAACGTTGCATGTGAATGGTGGTCAAATAGAGAAAGCATGAGCATTCTCAGATTTATACATATAACCAACGAAGGAGCAAAACCTCTTTTGCAAGAAAGACAATGTAACACATGCATGAGGTAGTTACATTTTGCTTAAGAATTTTATGAGAAGAGCATAAGTTGTCATACATAGAAGTTATTTACAGGCATATAGAATCAAAACACACAGGCATATATAATTGAAGCCCACAGGCATATACATAGAGTTATTTAATTTACAGAAGAAGAGGGGGCAGATATATAGGTTTTATTTTTTCCCTCGTTCCAAAAATCATCTTAAGAGAAATATTTTATTTTCTTAAGTATGATATTTCTAGTGTTTATTTTCAGAAAATGTAATATTGAAATGGATAAACGTCATATCCAAAATCTCCTCCAAGAAAACTAGGTGAGCACCTTGTTATCACAAAAACTAGCACTCTAAATGCAAGGACTCAGAAGGTTCTAGCCAAGTGCAACCATGGAATTAATGCAACTGTCACCTACTATTACTTCCCTTCTCTTTAGTGACTTAAAGAAATGACTTAGGGGGGCTCCCTAAAGCAACTAAGTGTCAAGAGATAAGGCAAATCAATTAGATTAAGGATGAATTATGGCTTAGGAGTTAAAGAAATCTAATGAGTAAGAAAATCCAAACAAATATCAAAGATTCCATAAATTAAACCAACTCAAATGTTAATTGAAGCATCCATAGACCATAAAGGTTTGTTTAAACATGAAATATAACCATTGAATGTAAGCAACCAAAACCCTAAGTGAGTTGCCAAGTGAGAAATAACAACTTGTTGCAACAAAAATTAGATCAATAGTTGTAAAAGGAGTGGTGAAATCAAACAAGTAAAGTGTATCCCATTAACAAGTGTTACGCCTCTGCAGTTTTCAGCATTACAGTAGCTTGTTGGTAGAGGAGGGCTAAAAGGCCAAGTGTGGGGGCTCTCTGCTTGTGGTTGGCCATGACCGGGCCCCTTGGTTTTTCTCTTGGAAGTACTATGGCTTAGTGGCATTGCTGACTGCCCTTTTGGGGGCTTTTTAGCCCTAGGATTGGTGTCTAGGGCTTCCAAGAGTAGGCCATTGGGTCACATGACCACCATCCTTATATCTCTTGAGGGGGACTATGTTTCATCTAGGTAGGTCATCCCTAAGTCCACCACCCCTCTCACACCCCACTTGGACCTTCTCTGCAGCTGATTCTACCCCCTCTGACCAAACCAACCCCTTAATGTCTTCACAATTGATCAAGCCTCAAGCTAAGGCAAGGGGGACATTGAGGGACTTTATTCATCATTTTGGGGTTAGTAGGAGCATAACGTCCACCTTAGGCTCACTCCTGCAGTCACAGTGAAGCCTTGGCTTGCTTATTTTAGTATTTTTTATTATTTTATGTTGGTTTTAGGGCTTAGTCCCCAACGTGTGGGTGACATGCCCTAATTTTGTCTTATTTTGGAATATTTTAATAATATATTGTTTTAATTTGAAATTGACATATAGGTTTGATAATAAATTAAAATCTTGTGCTAAAATGGATATAAATATCCATTCATTTGTCATTTGTAAAGCACAAGACTTGGGATCAAATGATTATTCTTCTTTTTCTCTTACTTTATGAGTTCTCTTAGTGATGTGCACTTCTCTTGGATGTCTTCTCTTGCTTGAATGGTGAACGGTGGATGACTCTAAGGCTTCTTTTTGCACATGCTATGGTTGGTGCTAGAATTGTTTGCTAAAACACATGCTCAAGAATGACCTAAAGCTCTTTCTTTGCTCATGTCTTGGTGAATATTGGTAAGTCAATGCTTCTATGTGGATTGAATAGTGGTGTATTGATGTATTTTATCTGAATTACGGCCTTTTATCAATATTCTATCAACTTGGTGTGAAGGAAACGCCTTGTATTAGGGTTTCCTTTTGCTTTTAGGGCCTTGGACTTTTCCATTTAGCTTGGCTAGGCTCACCTACCGAACCCTAGAGGTTGATAGATGATGCCCTAGCTTGCAAATACTAGAGGGACAATCTAAGAGAGGGACACTAGTACTCAAAATTTCAGCCTTTAATATATTATGGTTAGGCTGCATTTTCATGTTAGTTAGCTGCATTTTTATCCACAAAAACCCTAAAAATCATAAAAACCTAGAAAAACCCTAAAAATTAGAAATTTCATAACTCCAAAAACAGTCGTGAGTTTGTAATTCTACTTCTCCCTACAAATTCGCCCTAGTGGATTTATCCACGGATCTTGTAGGGCGTCCTCATTTTATGTATAAAAACCCTAAAAATCGTATATTGTCAAAAAAGCCCTAAAATTTTACATAATTTCAAAAACCTAAAAATATTTCCAATTTGGAAATTTTGGTCCACCCATCAATTTCACCCTAGTGGATTTATCCATGGATCTTGAAGGGTGTCCCAATCTGAGCACCTACCTTGGGAAACGTGAAAACCCTATATCTCACTTACCTTGGGCCACATTAGGGTTTTGACTTCACCTAGGGCTTTGCCCTAGCCTCCTCCTTCCTCTTTTCCTCAGAGCGCACCTTTTTGAGGGTTTCCTTGGGATACATGGAGGTGCAATGGTATATGTGAGTTGCAATGGAATCTGTGAAATTGGAAAGATGATTAATGACATACATGATTAGCTATTGAACTAACTCCTTAATTGATTCAAATTGTCTTCTTTATATATTGCTTTACTCCATACAAGGCACTGATCTAGTTACAAGATCGTGGAAAGGTATTTGCATGTGTGATGTTTGCAGGTATCATTTAGGGCTCTCCCCTAGGTTGAGTTACCTGAAGAAGTTACGAAGCTGGGCTGTGGTGACATTTGGGCCTAGACTTCTTCCACATGCTTACCAATCACTAGCATTTAGTCTACATCGTGTTGCTTATTTATGACTGCTAGTTTGAGCGGTAACAAGTATTGATCATGATAACAATGGTGTTGTAGTGTATGATAAGTGATAAGTTAAATGCATATGACTAGTGATGAGAGTGAAGCTTTAAAGCATAAAGAAGATTGACAAGTTGACCAGCTTAAAACTTCATGGAAAACTGTGAATTAATTCTCAAAATGAATCCCATAAAATAAACTTAAGCAACTATAGACTCTTATTCTATCGCTGGTTTTGCCAATAGAACAAGGCCATTCATTCCAGAAATAAATCAGCAATTTCAGAGTTGTTTATTAACCAACAAGAGATATTTGCAGATGAGATTATGGTTAAAACAACATGAAATTTCCAGCTCCTTAAAAAATTAAAAATTTGTGCAATAAAGCTAGAAAAAGTGACAAGTAACCATTGCTTGGAGTGCAAATGAATGAAGTGTATTTGGTTACTTGAATATGCCATTAACATAAAAGAGAGAGGTTATTGTACACTAACAGCAATGATTAAATTTCAGACCTGTTAGGTGTAAGTGATGTGTCAACAAACCATGCAAAAATGACCCAAGATCTGAAAAAATATTTAAGCAAAATTGTTTCAAGAGTACTCAAGATGATTAAATGGAAATACCTCTAAAACAGTAAAGGTTTAGTCCATCAAAAGATATGTGAAGTGAACTATTTTAAGGCTAAACTTAAACAAATGTGGAAACTAACATTCATCTCAAATTAGTTCAGTTTACGACCAGCAAGCAAAAGACTACAATGGAGTGAGATTTGACCATGAAAATAGGATAAACTTGAAAGAAGTGGAGTGCAGCCCTCAAAGAGAGTGTGAGAGAAAAGATAAATTCCAGATTTAAAACCAAAAAACCAAAAAAAAAAAATTAAATTGTCTGGCTAAAAGAAGGAATTTCAATTTCTTGACTAGTGCTTAGTTGCTTTAAAAAATAGGCAATGGTAAGAAAGCAAAGAGTATTCTTCTAGGGTAGAAAAGCTCAAGCCCTTATCCTAGTCTTTGATAGCTAAATATGATTTTTCTTCTAATCCAAGAGAGGACTCAAAAGTTGAAATCCTTTAAGCGAACCTGCATGCAAAGCCTATGAATTCTACTACAAATAACATATATCATAAACTGGATATAATGCTAACTTAATAAGTAAAACAAGCAAAAATTTGGAAAGCATTTACCTCAATCTCATCATGCAAGGCTCACCATTTGTAGAAGCAATCCATAGTAAACATGAAACACCTATAGTTTCTATTTAGTTCTTTAGTATTTACCAAATACACTAACATAAAAGAAAACTAAGGCAAAAAGTAGCAAGAGCAATTTTATTCTACATGTTCTAACAAAAAACAATACAATGAGAATGGTTCTTATATAGGAAGAGAGACTAACTAACTAATCAAAAGAAAATACTAAAATATCCTCATGACATGGTCAAAATACCAAAACCCTAACTCAAATCCCTAACCACCTTGACCATGTGAGGGGGGGCACACCACTCAATCAATGAGAGATAATACATGAAGATACAAATCATACTCCACAAGAATGAGCGCTCTAGAAGATATGGTCAAACAATAGTAAATGCAAGGCCAAAACCCTAGGTTTTGACCAATCAACCAATGCAAGTAGGATAGTGCCTTCACCGATAATGCATGAAACAATGTGTTAACCACCTCAATAGAGTCGCTCTCATCAAAACCAAGTCAAAGTGATGAATGCTCCAAGGAAAGATGGCATGTGGCAAGAATAGGTCCTCCAAGGTGCAACATACCATATAGATAAGTCAAACCATGAATAAAACCGCCCCAAATGATGGAGCGCTACAATGGATGAATATGCCAAGTGTCTCAAGCATCCATGACAAGTCAAAATCCCTAGAACACTACTCTAGAAGATGCAACAAACTCCTCAAAAGTTGTGCCACATGTGGAATGTCCCATCAAGAGTGAAGAAGCATGGTCCAAGTGCACAACGAACTGCTCAACAAGTGGTCAAACCTCATGCCAACTCATCCAAGCCATCAATACACCCTGAAAAAGGGTTGGCCCTCTCAGACGTGCCAATTGAAGAGAAGTGTGCCTCAAGCCTCCCACATGTGCATGAAGAAAAAGGGTGCATCATCTAGGAGGGGACTTGAATTAACTATAAAACAACCAAGTGTTAGACAATATAACGTATGACATAGGAAAAATACCTTCCAATAAGTAAAACATTACCATAAAAAGGTTTTCAAATGCACTATTCTAATTAACTCACTCACTTTTTATTAATTATCCCATTAACCTTAGAGTTACCATGGTGTGACCACAATTAATCCAAATTCCATGTTACACCCCTAAGACCAAGTGCATTTTCTAAGTTTCTACCTAATGTGAGGGTAATGAAGTGAATTTGATGTTAGGGAAGGGTGTTTGCGAACTAACCATCATAGAAATGTGACTAAGTGCTAGGTCTACCCCTTAGCTTTCAAGACCTAGGGGTTAATGATTTATCTTCCACATGTGTGCCTTAGAAGGGAAAGCTTCTTTCTTGAGTTACCATTTCCTTGTGACTCTCTTTTGCGATCCCTTCTTTATTTTCTTTTAAGTCCCTTTGCTTTATATTTGGCTTTGACAACCTAGGACATAGGGATCCTAGCCTTTTTTTGCAAGGGGGTATTCCACACGTATATAACATTTATCATTTAGCTCCATTTCGCTTTGAGTACTTGGACACTTTGACTTTGGTTGAGGCATTCATACATGGGAATAATATAAAGACCTTGGAACATAACAAATGATAAGTTAATTGTGAAAGGGGAAAATGGGATGAAATGGATAGTGAAATGACATGGCATGAAAAAGGGCTAGGTAAAATGTTGTGAGTGACATGAAATGAGTGTCACGCTTACTTAAATCCCTAGGGAAACACCTAAATCACAAGGCCATACACTTAATCTAAGGAAGAATTATAAGTTATAACCATACCACAAGGCTTCCTTAGATATGAAACAACCATCTAGGATACAGGAGTCATTATAGAGTAACACCATCGACCCCCTATGGTCATGTCTAAACATAAGAATGTATTTACTATGAGTCAACTAGATAGCATATGTCATAACAACGGTGTCAAATGAATGTCCCCGTTGATCTTTGGCACATAAGAAGGGGATATGAGCCTACTGGAAGTGTCTCTAGAAAATGTCCATGGGCAAACCATAAATCTCACATGTGGAACTATTGGATGTGATGGAATATCACATAGGCAAAGATAGTCAAGTGACGCCTACACGTCAAGGGATAACACACCCTGGCTAGATATCTTAGTGACTCAACAAATGGAGATATTTCTATAGGGATATTTGATGTTCAACCTTGTATCAATCCTTGCGATGTAGCAAAGAAACATTTGCTTCTGTACCTCATCAAAAGAGAGGATAATAAAAACAGATGACACTTTCATGATTTAAGAGGCCCACACTTAGCAGACAAGGAAGGGATCAAGTGTAGGTGATGCTCAACATGGATTGTTGCCCAAATAGTTTGGGAGTTTGTGAATCTCAGGAATTATTCCCTAATAATGGGGTTATTAGACATGTAGATTGTTGTCTAGTAATTTAATTTGGAAGATTTATGATTCAAGAGTATGGGAAGGTGGAATCCAAGAACACAGCAATTCAGCTCAACAACTACACCTTTACAAGGGTTGTGTGGCAACTTGATGAAGCCCTACTTGGTTCAAGCAATGTTTGCCAAAGAGAAGCATCTGAAGAATGTTTTAGCTAATGTTTTTAATTGTGTTGTAAGCCTTGAATGATCTGGAAATTTTTGCAAGAACTTTCTCAAACAAAAATCTTCAATGAAGGATCTTTTACTTAATGATTATATGCATGTGAACATGAGCAATTATTATTGTGCATCATTTGAACAAAATTAACCATACGACAATGCAATAGAAATTCAAGCACATAAATGAACACCCATGTGATAACGGAGTTCACCAGACTATGTTGGCTACGTCTCCGGGCTCATGCAATCATTGAACCACCTGCATTAATTCTCCTAGAATAGGGGTTGATTCTCTCCTTTACAAAGGAAACAATGCATTCTCAAGCAAGTCTACAACTTGCCACCTCTCCTTTTAAAAGAGCAACCATTCATTCTCAAGCAAGCCTATAACTTGCCATCTCTCCTTTTAAAAGGGAAACCATGCATTCTCAAGCAAGTCTACAACTTGCCATCTCTCCTTTACAAAGCACAAATATGCATAAAATTTTGTTACATCCCAAATGGATTTCACCTACAAGAAGTCTTTACCAACTACTCACTATTTGGATTGCATAACAAGTGCCTCTGAAAAGCCACACTCTCTTGAAGATCCTTCACCTTTGTTCTTTGGACCAAGAATGTCGAAGTCCAACACCTGTATCAATATGCAAATCTGTAGTTGCTCCTTCTGCACAACAATTGTCCTTGAAAGGCCACACTCCACTTCAAGTCCTTCACCTTTGTTCTACGGACAGAGAATGTTCAAAGACCAACAATTGCATCAATGTGCATGGCTATAGCTGATGACCATAACACTGCAGGATCTATGCAAGTTCACACTTGCCTCATCGTCCCAAAAGAGCTTATAAAACTCAGACAAGTTAACAAAGTTGCCAAATAGGCTTTAGGAAAACAATGCCTCTCACAAATAAGTGGCTACAAAGCCCATTACAACATGGAAACAGCCCATTACAACATGGAAACATTCATCTTCAAGTCACAATAAATGTGCGTGAGTGGTAGACACTATGGTCTTTAAAAACCACTACAACATACGTGAACATGAACAAGTCACAAAACCGAGTACAAACACTTAGTGGAAGACACCATGGTCTTGAAATCCACTATAAAAAGTGCAATTACAAACTTCGAGAGTTTCCCTTGATTGCCATATATATGGCACATTACAAAAGATTGGGCTTTCAATAGTTACATAACAAACTATACTATAAACCCACATTAATAAGGGAAAATAGAAGGCACTTTAATCAAATATATAATTTGAATTTTGACCCAATGGGTTTTTAATAGTTCTCGAACTATAATAAAATACCCATTTAAAAGGAATTAAAAGGGTGCATTGAAAGGCATAATAGATCTTTACCAGAGTTCTTCGACCATATGTCCAAAGTCTTCGACCAATGCGCCTTGACCCTTATCCATGGTCTCTATGTCCTTTGCATCGAATGCAACATAACTCGTGACTTGTATCCAAATGACTTGTGTCCCTCTTTGGCTCAATGGTTTAAGCGCTTATATAGCGCAAGGAGGTAGGTAACAACTTTTTAATGGTGGCATAAAACATAACCACCGCCAACCATATGGTAAATATGGCGTATAATAACCATAAACAATATATGGCATATTGAAACTGTGGCAACAAACATTGGCATATACCTGTTAACAAAGCGCTAACTTTAGCACTCCAAATCTTGGCCAACTCGGATAGCATTTGACATACGGTTGCACTGTTGAATGTTTATGGTGGCAACCGTTATAACAGGTACCAAAAATAACACCATGGATCGAAGCCCTCGATTTGTTTCCAATGCCAAATAAACAAGTACTGAATTTCAAATAGAACCGCCGCCACTTTGGGTTAAGTAACACTGGCGGGCGAAGTGGTAAGGCACTTGAGTGGAGGTGCTACGTTGCGGGGAAGCGCTCCCCCCCCCCCCCTCGCCCTCGCTCCGGAAGCTAGGCGGAAGCGTGATTCGCTTTCGCTTCCGAGCGGAAACGTTTTTGGGAAGCGCGCTTCGGGCCTTAAATTTTCGCTCCCTGCCACTAAGTGAGAGCGTGCAAGAATCGATCCGAAGCGTCGCTTCCGGATCGATTCCTCTTCGCTTCCCCGTCGCTTCCCCCATCGATTCCAAGCGAAAAAAACGATTCGGTCGCTTCCTAAATCGATTCCCGTCGCTTCCTCGAACGATTCGCCCAAACCCGCGATTTTTTTGGTGAGTTGGAGCTCGTGGGGTCCACGCTTGGGGTTTTGGAGGGGGGAATAGGGCTTTGAGGTATAAAGCCCTCCTCCACACTCCATTTTGTCACTTTGATTTGTTTGAGAAGATAAGAGAGGAGAGGAGAGGAGAAGAGAAGAGAAGAGGAGAAGAGGAGAAGAGAAGAGGAGAAAGTGCCATTGGTGATTGGAGATTGAAGAAGGTTGGATGCTTGGAGCCTTGGCAAGTTGGCACACTCACTACCATTGGAGTCTTGGACATCCAAATAGGTAGGCTCTAAACCCTTTCTTGTTGATTTGCTTTGTGTTTGAAGTTTGAACTTGAAGTTTTGATGCTTGATGCTTGATGCTTGATGCTTGAGACTTGAATTTTTTAAGCTTGAAATTTGACTAGAATCTAGAATGTCATTGTAAATGTTCCTCTCCTACTCTTTCCCATGCTTTCTCCATCATTTCTATTGCAGGGCAACAGGTTAAACTCTAGTTCCACTTCCAACTTCCAAGTCCAACAAACATGATGATGGGTTTATGGTTTCTTTTGTTGGTTCCATTTGTTGTTTTGATGATGTTCATTGAAAACCGGAGGAGGAATAAGGAAGAGGGAGATGATGAAGAAGTGGGTAGTCGCACATACCGTGGAGAGGAGGAGGGAGGGGAAGAGGAGGAGGAGGAAGACGAGGAGGGAAACCGAATGAAAACCAAGGAGGACACAACACCCTTGTGGAAATATGTCACCAAGCAGGGAGGAAGCAAGGGGGGTGGAACCGCCAAATTTGGTTGCCCCCATTGTAAAAAGACTTACACGGGTTCATATACCTGTCTGAGAAGACATCTATGTGGGAACATGCCATGTGATGAAAACAAAACTGTAGGAGTTTGTGTTTGCAAAAGTGTGCCATCAACACAAAGAGCCATGTATAAGAAGGAAGAATTTGAAGCACAAAACAAATCAAAAGCAAGGGTTGACCATGATCCCTCATTGAACTCACCGAGAACTGGAGGCCCATCCACCCAAGGTAGTGGATTCTCACCCCCTGGGTCACGCAGGACAATATCAGATTTCCTTGACGTTGGTGGTAGGGATGACGTGGATGCAAAAGTGCTCCGGTTTCTCTATGCATGTGGCATACCATTCAATGTCCTTCGCTCGCCCTATTGGCATGAAATGGTAGACGCCATTCGCACTGCTCCAGCAGGATACAAGAGCTGAGGGTATGACAAAGCTAGAACTGTGGGGCTTGACAAGGAAAGAGGCAAGATCCAAAATGCTTTGGGGCAATTCACAAATGCTTGGAATGAGTATGGGGTATCAATTGTATCAGATGGATGAACAAATGTAAAAGGCAAGCCATTGATAAATGTTCTTGGTGTGTCTGCTACTGGTGCAGTCTTCCTTTCAGCCCATGACTACTCAGATAAATTCAAGACTGGCATAAACATTGCAGAACTCCTACTCAAAACCATTGAAGCTATTGGTCCATAGAATGTCATCCAAGTCATAAACGATAATGCTGCTAATTGTAAGGCAGCGGGAGCAATCATTGAAGATAAATACCCTAACATATTTTGGTCTGGGTGTTTGGTTCACACAATGAACCTTTTGATGCATGACATCATTAAGTTGAAGGAAAATCAATACAAATGGATTGGTGAATTGTACAAAAAGGGCAAGAAGATAATAAGATTTATAACCAACCACAGCAATGCCCATAACATTTTCCGCAGTCACTCAAAGTTGGAGCTATTGAAGATAGCTAAGACTAGATTTGCTAGCTTCTACCTCACTTTTAGGTGCCTTTTGAAGTTAAGAGAGGCATTGGCTAGCATGGTATCAAGTGATTCATGGCAGGTCTTGAAAGATAGGTGTACATCCGCATCTAACAGGCTTGATTTTCAGGAGGTGGAAGAAACAGTTCTTGATGCGGGGTTTTGGGTAAGTGTCAAGTATGTTTTGCAGTTCACAAAGCCCATTTATTACATGATTCGGTTTGCAGATACAGATAAGCTGGTGATTGGGGAGGTGTATGAGCAGATGGATAGCATGCTGGGTCAAATTAAAGATATTGTTGAACAGAAAGATCCCATCTTGTATGACCATATTCACACACATGTGGTCAAAAGGTGGGAACATTTGAACGTTCCACTGCATGCCTTAGCGTATGTGTTAACACCAAAATATTATTCTCCATCTTGGTTGGCAAGACCAGCACCTGGGGGTGGGGTTAGGAGAAAGCCCCACACAGATCCAGAGGTACATCTTGCGTACATGAATGCTATAGACAAGTTGGTCCCTGATGTAGAGGAATGTGACATATTGCGCAGTGAATTAAGCAAATACCTCAGTGAAGTTGGTCCATTTGGTACTTTGCATGCAATCAGAGATCGAGATAGGGCACCTCCTATCGAATGGTGGAACATGTATGGCTCAACATGCCAATGCTTGTATAAATTGGTTGTTAGAGTGCTTTCACAGGTGGTTAACAGTTCCTCTGCAGAAAGATGTTGAAGCACCTATAGCTTCATCCACTCAGTGAAAAGAAACTGATTAAATGAAAACAGAGTAGAAAGCTTGGTTTATGTACATTACAACTTGAGGTTGTTGACTCATTATTGTGAGCATGCCAAAACTAATAGATCATATGTCACTTGGGACAACAATACGAAGGAGCATAACTTGGAGGATGGAGCCATAGCTTTGGAGCGCTTGGAGGAAGAGCTTTTGGGCGATGAGGATGACGCATATGCAATACCAATACCAATGGCGCCGCCATCTTCTTCCTCGTTTCCAGATGCACCATCTTTGCCTAGAGGTTCACAACCTCCATCTGCATCAGTGAAAGGGGGGTCGTGCAAGATCGAGTCTTGGACGTGGCTCAGCAGTGGTGGCTACTGGGGATGATAATCCCACTCCCATTGTTCAGAGAGAACGAGAAAAGAAAATGGAAATTTCTCGTGGCAAGAGGAAACATCCATGATTCAATAAAATCTACTTTTCTTGTATTTTCTTGTTTACAGTACTTTCAAGTTTCGGCACTATTGACTCTTTTATATTTAGTATCATATATTTTGTAAACATTACATGGCATTTCAAGTTTGAAGTTTTAAGTTGAACCTACCTTTGAATTTGAAGCTTTAAGGTTGAATCTTGATGTTATAACTTATGGAATCATGGATATTGGACCTATGGTTGATGAAATCATGAATTCACTAGTAAATGATTAATGAATGATGATTGATGAATGATGTTATATGATATTATTGTTTATTTCATGCTTTTCAATGATGAATGATGTTATATGATGTTATCTGATGATTGATGAACTTCTACTTGCATTTGTTGACATATATGCATCAAAATATATAAAAAATATATATTATATAAAAAACGCTTCCAGAACGCTTCCTAACCGGAAGCTTTTCAAAATTTCGCTTCTCACTCCCGCTCCTGCTCCCAAGTAACCTTGTGGAGGTGTAAGGGATGTAGGTTCAACTCCGGCCAACACCTTTTATCTCTCAAATTCATCGTTGACAAAATTTAAATAGGAGTTTTCACAGTGGTTACAAACCACCTTGATGGCGTGTTGGAAAAGGCTTTGGCACATATACATGGGTTCTCGGGTTTGAGCCTCCACAACATTTTTTGGTAGAGAAAAAATGTAAATTTCCTTAAAATCCAATCTTGATTTAAAGTATGTTAGATTAATTTTAATTTAACCCAATTACTACTTTTAACCACAAATGGATTTCTTTACTATGCAGTGAAAAATAAAACACTGAGAGAAATATAACATCAATAAAGACAAAACATTTTGGGTATAAACCCCCGGATAAAAACCAAGATGGGAAAACCGGTGCAGCAGTCTGAGAATATATTTTATTATGAAGATATAGAACAAATACAATCCAAAAAATCGATTTACCCAACTTGGCAAAATCGAACCTCTGCGAATCACTGAGAAACCACCCACAAATATGTACGGCCCTCTACATCAGCTATACGGAATCCGTACGGTCTCTGCGTCAACAGTACAGACAGATCCGTACGGCCCTCACACATGCGGGCCATTGTATGGTCGAGATGGTATAGCCTTTGCAAATCAGTGCGACCTCCTTCTCTGCAAATCTGTACGGTCTCTTCCTCTGCCTGATCACTTTGTCAATCCACTGGATGAATGCTCCTCCGTCTTCTCTGCAAACTTCTTCTTCAAACTTTTCTTTCTCACTCTCTGACTGAAAGCTATGAGTAAGAAATCTCTCTGTATCTCTATGTCCTCTCCACCAAATCAATCCTCCTTTTAACTCAATGGCCAAGCGAAAACCCTAACATCTCACTATGGATCAATGAATGTAATCCTCCGGTGAGATCAATGGCCAAGATTAGACTAGCCATCACTTAAATTATTTTCACTTGAACTTTATAAAAGTGAATCCATTAAGTCAATTAATAATTAGATCACTTAATGCACTTTTCCTAAGTCTAAACTTTGGAAAATTACATTAATACATTTGGCTTCATGTTTTATGTCTTCTAGCATGCAAGGACACATGCAATGATAGAAGACCTTCCTTGTTGCAACTTTCTAGCACTCCCTCTCAACAAGGAAGGGATTCGGTAGCAACCCCAACTTGTCTCTGAACTTCACAAACTTGAGTTTGCAAAGTGCCTTGGTGAATATGTCTGCCACCTGCTCATCTATCTAAATGTACTCCAACTGAATGGTTCCTCTCTGAACACAATCTCTGAGGAAGTGATATCGGATGTCAATGTGTTTGCTCCTGTCATGGAACACTGGATTCTCAGAAAGGTTAATGCCACTCTGATTATCACAGTGAACTATAGTAGTCTCCAACTCACTCTCGAATAACCCTGAGAGCAACTTCCTCAGCCACATCCCCTCACATGCTGCCAAACTGGCTGCCATGTACTCAGCCTCTGTCGAGCTCAATGCAACTGACTTTTGCTTCCTGCTGAACCAAGAGACAACCCCTGACCCAATGTTGAAGCAGCAACCTGAAGTGCTCTTCCGGTCTTCTACACATCCTACCCAGTCAGCATCTGTGAAGCCTGCTAACTGTATACTCCCATTGCACTCATAAACCAATCCATACTCCACTGAGCCTCTGATATAGCGAAGTATGTGCTTCGCAGCTGTCCAATGCACTCTTCGAGGGTTCACCGTGAACTGACTCAAAGAGTTAATTGCAAAGCTAATGTCTGCTCAAGTGTATACCAGATACATAAGTGACCCGATAAGCTGACGATACAATGTAGGATCAAACTCCTTTGATCCTGATACGTCAATCTTCCTCCAGTTGGTAACTAGAGGCGTGGACATGGGTCTACAGTCCTCCATCCTGAATCTCCTCAAGATATCCACTGCATACTTCCCCTGACCAATGAAGAAGCACCCATCTCTCTGCCAAACCTCCATACCTAAGAAGTAATGCATCAACCCAAGGTCTTTCATCTCAAACTCCACTACAAGATTGGACTTGCAGTCCCCGATCAGCCTCTCATCTCCTGTAACAAAGAGATCATCCACATATAGTACGAGTATGAGAGGTAGCTCACCTAACAAGAAGTACAGGTTATGGTTTGCCTCACTCCGCTAGAAACCCATCTCTCGTAGATAGTTGTCGATCCTTGAGTACCATTCTTGAGGTGCCTGCTTGAGCCCATAAAGAGCTCTTTGCAACCTGTATACACGTGACTCCCTGCTCTCCACCTCAAACCCCTCTGGCTGCTCAATGTACACCTCTTCCTCTATAAATCCATTGAGGAAGACAGTCTTTACGTCCATTTGATAAACGCACCAACCCATCTCTGCTGCCAATGATAGGATAGTCTGAATAAAAGAATACCTAGCAACAGAGGCAAAGGTTTCCTCATAGTCAATACCTTCATTTTGTGAATACCCCTTAGCCATGAAGCGTGCCTTGTACTTCTCCACACTTTCGTCTATTACATGCTTTACCTTGTAGATCCATCTGGATCCCACCACCTTTTTACCTTCTGGCCTCGACACAACTTCCCATACCTGGTTCTTCATGATTGAGTCATACTCCTCAACCATGGCTTCTTGCCACACATCATGTTGTGCAGCCTCCTTGAAACTGGAAGGTTCGGAGTTAATCAACTCTGTCATCAGTGCAAAATAGCTAAGTCTATCTGGTGGTTTGCTCCGCCTCATGGAGCTCTGTGTAAGACTCACCTGCTTGGAATCCTAAACTATGGATCTGTACCACCTAGGTCATGGCCTAGTGTCTACCTAATGTGGCTGTTGGATATCCCCCTCCTACTACTGCTCATCCTCCACATCAATGATAGGAGGATCATGTCCACCTGACTCCCTCTGACTACCAGAACCTGTGCCCTATGTTTGTACCTGTAACTCCTCCAACTTGACTCTCGAATCCTCTACTAGTTGCTCCAGTGTTGGTAAGTCCATAAATCTTCTTAAGGCTCTGTCCTCATCAAACTGGACATCCCTACTCACAATGATCCTCTTGCGAGCTGGGACATAAACTTTGTATGCTTTACAAGTCTCACTGTAACCAACTAGAAGCCCCTTCTCACCAGAAGGGTCCAACTTCTTCCTAGTGTCAGCATGAATGTGACAATAGCAAATACTCCCAAATATGCGTAAGTGACTCACATCTGGTCTAGTACCTGTGAATACCTCCTCAGGTGTCTTCCTCCCCAAAGCTGAGTGAGGACAACTGTTCTGGACATATACTACAGTCCAAAATGCCTCATCCCAAAGGAATAGTGGTAATCCCTAATCAAATAACATGGCCTTGGCTGCACTCGATAGTGTCCTGTTCTTCTTCTCCGCCACTCCATTCTGCTGCGGGGTGTGAGGAACAGTCTGTTCCTTTTTTATCCCCTCTGATGCACAGTACTCTAGGAACTCTCTGCCGGTGTACTCACCACCGTTGTCAGTCCTCAATATCTGAATCCGTCTCCCTGTCGGGTACTCCACGAGAGTCTTAAACTCTCGGAAACGCTCGAAGACCTCTGACTTGGCCTTCAGAAAATACATCCAGGTCTTCCTAGAATAGTCATCAATGAAGAATGGACGCTCATCGGTCCGCATACATATGAATGCACTAAGTCCAAGGCCCCCTCAGACTTGTGCTCACTATGTGGGAAAGGTCTCCTGATGTTCTTCCCCAACGCACAACCCTTGCAGTGGTTATGCTTCTCCTCCTGTACTGAAGGAACTCCAATAACTGCCTATCTCAGATGCCTCACTACTCCATGATGTAAGTGTGCCATCCTCCTATGCCACAACTCACAACTCAACAGAACCAGCCAGCAGTATGTGATCACCATGCATCACCATTCACCATACTTCAGCCTTTGGTGGCCAATTGGACCCCTCCAAAAATGATTTTCAGCTATTTTGGATTAATAAGCTTTAATTTATGGTTTTTCTTAAGTTGTGATTAAAAAAGCTTAAGTCCTACGTTAATAATTTGGAGCAGCTTAATAATGGACATTTCATATTGGTTTGAGGCATGATTTTGATTGGTATGGGGACATTAGAGCAGCAAGGAATCCATCCAAGGAAATGCCCATGAGATTTGGTCAAGAATTTATGAAGATCCAATTAATTGGAATTAATTAATCAAACTTCCTAAGGTTTGATTTTAAAAAATCCCCAAGTCTAAAAAGCATTGTAACGGGAATCTGAAAGTGTAAAGTGATGACTTGGGTTCACATGAATTATGTTCATAATGATAAAGTGACCATATCCTAGCACATAACTTCAAGTTGTGACCACATTTCATGATGGTAGCTTCAAGTGGGGCGCAAGGGGGTGCACTTGGTAAAAATCTCAGCAAATTGGCACTCTCAGCATTTCCAAATCAGCCTGAAAGTTGGCATGGGATCCCACTGAATTCATATTACAACTTAGCATTTTAGTAAGCAATTTGTAAGCTTTATTATGTAACTTGGGCTCAATGAGGCAATTCACCCCCCTCATGGAAAACAATCATTTCCTGCAATTTAAAAAATGTAAAATGTGGTGAATCATCTCAGACATTGATTTGGCTTTCTCTATGTTTTAATCTCAGCCCTCAATCCTTATGATTAGGGATTTGGCTTCTCTCTTGTTCTATAAAATAGAGAAGCAAGCTCATTGTAAAGCACTTTTGGAGAGCTCTTGCTACAGCAATACAAAAACTTTTGCACTTCATTTTCTCTTGGTTTCTAGTGTTATTTGGTGCGGATTTCTACTTCTTTCACTCATTGTCATAGTAGGAGATGGTAAACAATGCTTGAGGTAATATTGTTTTGATTTACAGTGAATGCAATCTCTTGGATTGTCAAGTGCACCACAGGGGTTTAGTGAGCAAGTCGCATAGGACAAAATATCTGCATTTTGCTTGTTTTCTCTTGAGTATTTGCTTGCCATTCACATATTCCATTCTCTCTTGTTTGCAGATTTGATGAATGTGGTTGTTTACTTCAAAATTTGATTGGCATCGACTAACACTTGTCTTGTGTGCAGGAAGGAAGGAAGGAAAATCGATTTGGATAAAGTGCCTCAGCTGAAGTTACTTGGAGTTTTGCTATCAAAGTCATCACCAGGCCAAGCCATCATCTATCAAAGTCATTGCTAGTGAGAGGGAAGTGACTCCATAGCTGAGATCCAAGCACCAGGTCAGTTCTTTCTCTCTTATGTTTGCTGGTTTCATTTATTCTCCTCTAGTCATTTCGCTCTACCCTCTTTTTCTTTCTTAAATCACTGAATACTAGTTCTTAGTTGCTGGTTTGAATTTAAGTTGCATCCTAGCCTCTAGGCACTTGGACCTTAAAATATATGAATCTTAACTATTGAAAACAGCTAAGAGAGTGTAACAACCCTCATATA
Source organism: Larix kaempferi (assembly GCA_027924585.1). Taxonomy (NCBI): domain Eukaryota; kingdom Viridiplantae; phylum Streptophyta; class Pinopsida; order Pinales; family Pinaceae; genus Larix; species Larix kaempferi. The sequence continues at coordinate 3,202,991 of BSBM01000590.1, forward strand.
GAGAAGATTTAACATAATGAATAGAATGTAATATAAAATAATGTAAGATAATAATATAATTGGGAATATGAAAGAAAATAAGGAAAAACAAATTGCATTAAATAAGAAATTAAGAAATTGGGAGGAGGAGGAGAAGAAGTGAAGAGAGGCATCTTTTTTGTCTTTGGCCATCTTGGAAGAGAAGCTCTGGAGGAGAGGAAAGCAAGATAGCGCTGGCATAGGGTTAATCATTGGGGGCTCGGGGGCCTCAGCCTTTGGCTGGGGATTGGTTGGGTGGAGAGTCGTCCCCCCACCTTCAGTTGCACTATGGGAGCTATCAAGGTAATGGTAGCTCGTAGGTCATCTAACCAGGTATGATTTTCATAGCATATTTTCCGTTATATTGTTGATTAGATACACTCTGTTGTTGTTACAGATCTTTTATTGCATGATGCTTCTCGTTGTATACTGGTTTTATAGATTTACAGGATATCAGATCCATTGTATTTATCAGATTCTTGTATTGTTTCATAGATCTGTATGCATCTTTAATATTATATTGTTATTTAGTAGGTTTTATGAATTTTAGGGTTCTTACAGAGAGTAGGCACTAGTCACCTCAAGTAAAATTTTCAGCCTGGAAATTAATTTATAGCATTTAGTGGCTTTTTATGCTTGCTGTAGATTTAATTTCAGACCCTAAATACTTAGGTTAGCAAGCTGTTTTACAGCTGAGACATTCTCTAAGTACATAACAGCCCTCATACTTACCGTTCACATTCAGATTTAGATCTTTAAAACACTAAATCACTCAAAAATCTAAATTTAATCAAGCTGGAACACTATTTATCTCAGCCGGTAATTAATTTAAAGTGGCATCAATCATAGGTCACATCTAGCAGCTAGGGGTTCAATATACTTTCATCATCCATTATCCCCTTATCCTTTCCTCCCAGGGTGCCACATTTATCTCCTTTTGTAATTTGCAAGGCACCCTGTCTCATACAAATCGGTCTTGTTGCTTTTGGGAAACATTAGCTTATGTTGGTAATTACTTGGAGTTGGAACACTAGGCCGGGAACACCTCCCGTGGTTAGTCTGAGTCTGTCTTTTGGTGGATTCAGGAGACCTAAAGAGAGGGGACCCTGTCTATGTGACACTTTGGGGCAGTGTCTTGAGGTTCCACCAATCTTGTAGTCAATTAATCCTTGCAATCGTTAGACTGCTAGATCATGTGACAATAGACCTCTTGCCAAGCATTGCATTGGTACCCTCATAGTGATTGATGCAGACTAAGATATTGCCACCCCCTCCTATACATCTACCTCTCTATCTAATTCACTGCATTGGCTCTCTCTCTTTGCGGGTGTTTACCCTCTTGTGTTATCCATTCTTACTCTCTTTTCTGTTATTTTCACTTGTATCGCTTTATCTTTTAGCTTTCAAGGATAGCCTTGGCATTCCCACAGTATGTTTGTCATTAGTTGTGTTCTCTAGGCCCACTGACCTACTCTTTTGGTGACCTGTGGACATTAATAGAATTACCTTATCTTATCCTATCTAAAAAGAAAAGTCCGTAATTTTTCCTTTTGCATAAAGTAAGGTTTTATCACAGCTTACTGTACGTGTAGTATTAATTTGACTTGGAATATTTCTTTTATGAGGTAAGTTTGTTCCATAGCCAGTAACCTTCCTTCCACAATTACATCTGTTCAGCAAGACAGTTCATAAAATTCTGATTTTTTTAAATAATTTTTGCAGCATTTGACGGTTCATAAAATTCTGATTTCAGGAAAATAGCATTTCCTGTGACTTAGAAATGAAGTCAATCTAGTTTAATACAAGTAGGATCAGTGTGATATTCAATCATAATGTTCATTGATACAAGAATTACAGCAATACTGCAGGAAATCAGAAAGACAAACAATAAGTAATCCTACAACAAGAATGTGCTATTTAAGATCTACGAAAACATACCTGAAATATCGAGGAAGGGAAAGGATCTTGATGCCAGTCTGAATTGTCAGTGTTGTCATCCAAATTAATATACATCTCTGCACTTAATTGTGTATCCCCATCTTCAGTAAATATCAAATCTAGAGCATGTTGCCTGCAGAAATTATCACGTAATCTCTCCACAGTCCGCTGCAAACGCCGTCTCCAATCTCTCTGCTCAGGAAGACGGTTCTGCCTTTCAGAGGATCTCTTCCAAGGATCTTCTTTTCCACTAGTTTGGTGGGGGACAAGTTTCAAAGCAGCACGTGGTAGCAATTCATCTGCTAGTGCTGCTGCATTTCCTAGGAGAGCAATCTGTTGGGTCTCAGTCTCAGCTACTCTTACAAGTTTATTCCCTGATACCTCCATGCTGCCATCCTCCTCAATTGAACCCGGCAAAGCCTTGATTAGCAAGCTAATATAGGAATTGAACACTTGTGCAAGACCATCCAAGGTTTGTCCTCCAAGTTGCATGCTTAAAAGGGGTGCTACATCTTCAAAAAACTCCTGCAAGAATAATTTTTTTCAATAGTAGCACATCTTACATGACATAAATCATGATAGCATCCATGAATATCTTTGTTGAAATTCAAGGGAAAGCATTACAGATTTCTTGCTGATTAAAAACATTGGGCAATAAATGATGTACGCTATGGACTCGACTGAGAAAGAGCATAATTTTCAGGAGAAATAAGTAATAACACATAAAGCCCACCATATGTTGGTTTGATTGATTTACAACAACAAATTAGATAACAATACACCTGACCAGATAAGACAAGACAACTTTGTTCCTAAAGGTAATCATATGCAAGCAATGGATTCTCCACCACCTTCCTTAAAAATACAATAACTATTAAGGGCCATCATTATGACTTCCATGAAGTACCAGTTTGCAAAATATTGAAGCTACTTCATTTCAAAAGGTGAAAGAAACGCCTTGTTTACAGTTTGCCACATTTTTCAATACATTAAAAAAAGAAAGCTAGAGTTTGTTATTTGGAGATCTTCACAAACTAGAGAATGAGATCTACATGACAGTTAACTATTAAACCATTTAACCTGATTTAAAGCCATTTTTAGGAATTCAAGTTCTTGGATGAAATTTGCTTATAAAACGAAAAAAAAAAATTCCAATAAAGCTGAGTCAGCAGTCAATGACTAACAATACTTCCAGTTATTGGTAAATTATTTAAATTGAAGTCTCACCAACAAATACAGCCAAATATATGTAAAGGCTATACAACTATTGGATTGAAAGACTTTGGAGAACAGCTGAGTACTACACCTGAACCATGGAATTGAACCGGTGTGCACTGCTTGAAAGCTTCAGCTGGAATCCAATACCACCAGTTGAAGCATTTGAAGCTCTACTAAATAATCGAGTAGTAGCAGGTGAATGAGTTAGCACCCAATCATCAGCAGCAGCAAGGGCAGCAGTGCTCTCCTCAATTCGTTTTAAATTAGCCTCCAATGCTTGTTCTACACTTGGTCTAAAGAGCTTTAACAGAACAGGACAGAGTGCCAGGCCCCGAGCTTCTAGCAATGAGCAATGACCTAAAGCTATTTGGACACATTCTGCAGCAGCTCGAAGTCCTCCAGCAGCTGCTGAAGAAGCTAGTGCATGTCTCTTCACAAGAAGTGCAAAGTTCTCAGTTTGCTTGGTAGACCACATTACAAGCTCTGATGCATAAGCTGATTCCTCCCCAAAGACAGCCACAGAATCACTTGCAGCTTGCGCAATAGCAGAAAAGACAAGTTGTGAAAGTGCTGCAGTGTATGCCCCACCATACGAAGTGCTGGATGGCCGCAAACTTTGCATATTGTACTGAAAACGTTGGTAATGAGCATTGAGTAGCAATGTGTGTGCACGAGGGCCATCACCGAGTCTTTTGAGTGCAGAAATTGCAGCACGAAGTTCAGCACCACGAGTAGATGGTTGGTGAGCAGCTTCAGCAAGCTGCTCAGCTAGCCGACTTCTACAATCAGAAATAGTATTTTGCAATGAGGAGAATATTGATGGATTCAAACTCCCCTTTTGTTGTGCATCCGCAGCCACCTGCTCACCTTCATCTAGTGCAGCTAATGTCTCATCCACTCTTCGTTCTGCCAAAAGAACATCCAGAATATCAGGAAACTCAAGGGCCCATTTCTCTAAGTCTGAAGGTTCATGATCTTCAGAAGCATGAGAGTCCTGAAACGAGGAAGCTCCAGTACTACTGGATAACGAATCCATATGAACACCCTCTGACAGTCCATGAATCAGTGCAGCCTGAGTAGAAAGCAAATTTCTTATTGAAAGGAGTTCTCCCTCAAGATCTGATATCTCTTTTGAAGTGCTGTGAACAAACAATTTTTAATGAGTAAGAAAGTTCCAGTTCTACATGCAGCAGAAAATAAACAGCACTGTATAGTTTTGCAGTTAATCAATTATAAATATATAAAAGTCAACTATTCATCGTCATTATGCAAGATTCAATTATGAAAAGACAGTGAACACTAGATGGCAATAGAATGGCCATGGCTAAAGAGAGTACGATATGTAAAAACTCAAGGATGCCCAAATATTCAGAGTTTGTTTAGCATATATTATGTTCCCAATGCTCATGTAAACATCCAATTATATGTCCGCAGCATGTACTTGATTGATTTTGAGGTAAACAGAAAAGCACTTTAAACCCCACTTTCACAGGACCCTGCAAGACTTGCCTCTTAATTTCTGCACCTATATGAATAGACAGAATGCCTGGAAAGTGTCATTGCTAAGAGGAAACAAATATCAACCAGGATAATATTACACATAACATTGCAAATCCAGCAAGGAAATAATCATAATATGCACTATAGGCACTCCAACAATAAAGTTAAAACTTAAACTTACATCATGGAAACAAGTACCAATAAGCAGACAATAGAGTTGTATCAATTTTCACCAGCTAGGTGATTCATGACACATGTGATTAGCTTGAACCCAATTGATCATCCATGCCCACAATGCATTCCAGATTTAATGAATCACCCGAGAGCATTTCAACTATGGCATATTATGATGCGTAAACACATACAGCATATAAAATTCTGAGTAATCATTATCTTACCAGCATTATGATTTATGCCACATAATCATTTTGTTCAGTCATAAGCAAGGACATGAAAAATAAACAAGATAATCAACCTAAACAAAAAAAAATTGCAAGCAATACGTAAGTTTCCAAATATTCAGACCACACTCTTCAAGAGGGCTAACTTGTGCTGAAATGCAAACGAAAACTAAAAGGTTATGGTTCTCGTCTGTTCACCACTTCACATTAGTTTAACTTTGATCTACTGCAGGCCACCCCTCCAAATGACCATTGAATCTGAACAGGCAAAAGAAAACTTCCAAATCTCACCACAAGGAACAAATTTCTAAACTTTGTCAAACAAAAGCCCTTTGGGCTGCAGCACCAGTTCAGACTGTTGCCCCTCAAGTATCACAGTTCTTCAAGTGCAAACAACCTACCTTTTCCTAACATTAAATAGACTATTGGTGCTGTAGAAGTAATAGGGATCGACAGCCCACAGAAATCTGTAACTGGTTAGAAACCTAAACAGCACAATCATACCTTCTGAATGCACAACTTCAATCACCTCAAATTGCCCTTCGTAATGATTCCCAAACAATCAAGTACAATGCACTAGCAGCTCTTTTCTGGTCGGTGAGTTATGTGTTGATGATAAAATGAGAAATGGGGGTATTTATACTACTTTAGAAGGTACGTGTTTTGGTTAAATTGTCCTATAATGTGCCGAACTGACATGAATTTATATAAATCCCCTTCCCCCACCCCAAGGGAGCTGCTGACTCTGAATTAATGTCTGTAAGGGATGCCTTCTTCATTTAATTACACCTTTTTCTTTTTCATTAAATCTTTTGAATACAACATTTACTATGCAAGCATGAATTAATTTCTACTTGGGTATCATGTTTCAGTAACGTTTGGAGTCTGGACATCCTTGATCCAAACTGGCACCCATGTGGCACCAGTTCTCCAAAAACAAATATTCACTTACTCATTTGACATTCAGACCATGAAGAATATCACATATGCAGTGTATATTGGAATACTATGTGGTATGATTTGTAATAGAGGATAATCGCCACAACAGTTTTGACTCTCATATTTACTAGGTTCTGTGAGAGGTAGAAGAGAGAACACACACTAATGCATGCACATCAACATACAGTCCTAGATATAGCACACAAAGATCAGCAAGGAAACCAATAAGTCACGCTGAGATCACTCTCACACCGATGCCACTTTAGACCGAGAGTTTCAAAACCCTAGTGATCATGTTTATAATCAATCCCTATATTAATTAATTTCTCTTAATGTATGTGGACAGTTAAAGGAACAATACAAATTTGAAGAGCAAGAAAACCCTAAATCTACTCCAAACAATATGCACAAACAAGACAACAAAGGAATAAGAATGTAGATCACACCAGCAACCCAAAAAAAAGGTATCTCAACAAAGAAAGTAGGGGCAAGAAATGAGTGCACCTGTACCAAAGGATTGAATGTGACTTGTAGTGGTACACTCAGAATGTGGCGCAGTGCATAACAATTGTGAGGCATGTTAGCTTTACCTGGTTGCTCCAAAGGTGATTCTCCTTCAGCACAGTGCACTTCAGCAGATCCGTACAGTCATGATGATGGTGGAGGAGGCGCAACAGTGATGACAGTGGGCGTACAACAGTGATGACAGTAGAGGAGGCACAGCATTAGAGAGGTCTCTATGAGGTGCTGCAGTCAAATAGACTTTAATAGAGGTGCTTGCATGCTTACAGCATGCAATGCATGCACCACACTTAAAAGCAGAGTTATCTTTAGCTTATCCAATATTTACAATATGCCTTTCTTATCTTCAGTTAGCTGTTATTCTAAGTTCAGATAGGACAAATCAATTAGGGAATCTTCAGAATTAGGTAGGGTGCTGTCTCCAAGATTAGAAGGTGTGCATAGATTAAGCAAATCTTGTACCAAACAGACCATCAATAAGAATCCTGCATAAACTTCAGGCATGAACAGAGAACTATCATGATCCACGATCCATGAATGGTAGAACAATTCCATTGGGAGCTTTGTCCAATTGTGAACCAACCCAGATCTTCAAAAATTCAATCAGAATTCTGGATAAATAGGAACTCTAACTTTCTGTATTGCCGAGTTCCGATTCCGATTAATGGAGGGAAGTTTGGTACAAGATTAGACACCTCCATGCATGCATGTAGTCTTCTCTAGTGGGCACTCTAATCTAGGCAGCATTATCTATACAGAAGGGGTGCGCCATTCTAGGCTGAGGTTAGGATTTCTTCTCCTAATTGAGGCACACCACTAGATGGTCTCCTAATTGAGGCACACCACTAGATGGGCTATCTTTGTAAACCCTAGGGCCTAGCCTTTCTTAGTATCTATTATGTAAAAGAAAGGCAGGATGAGTGTGAGATATTCAACTTTTAGCTATTGCTTTTGTAACTTCCCTCTTTTCTCAGTAGTAAACACTATGTGTGATTGACTACTGCCATCTACATGTTACAATTTCCAGATTCTGATTTTTATGCAGATTAACACATAACAGTCCGTAGCTCCAAGGGTTAGCTCAAGTGATCATGAGCCAGATGTGAGATCTTTCCCCCGATGTAGGAGAGGTCATGGGTTCGACACTCTTTCAATCCCTTGGGATGAGGTGCTTGGAACTTAGGCACCACCGTTTTACCTTGGGTACCATCCTCAAAATGAGGGGAAGTGGCCGGTGGGTTTCCTTGGGAACTGCATTCCATGTAAAAACAATAACAGCCCATTGTTCTCAGTTTTCTGTTAGCGCCTGCACATGTGACTTTACAGTCCAGAATTTTGAGTCTAAAGTTAAACAGTCCACTGTTTTGAGAGGTAGAAGTCAGTTCTAGTTAGGGTCTTGTTCACTGGAAGTGGAGCTATGTACCATGAATTAATTTCAACATGGTATCAGAACACAATGTCCAAAAATCTTCCAGGATCCATGTATGCAGACAATTGATGCCTGTGAAGGGGAGCTGTCGGAGGGATCTCAGTGGGTGTGATGCCGTAGCTTCAGTAATTGAAGCCCTGAGATGCCTGTGAGACTCAGGTGATACAAGTGTTGTTTATGCCTGAGGGAAGGGGCCTGCACCTGTGATAGGTTACTGATTTGTTTTTTTCCTAGTAGATCGTTAGTTGAGGCGTGTTCAGAAGCTACAAGTATGGCTAGTCTCGGTCTCAAGTATGGCTAGTCTCGGTCTCAGAGATTGTGAGGAATTAGAGGGTGCTTCCAACTTTACAACTTGGAAGTGCAAGTTGCAGATGTTCAAGGAGGTTGAGCTTTGGAGTTTTGTCAAAGCTAAGGTTTCAGCTCCTACCAATCCCACACATTTGGAAGAACATAACAAGAAGGTGACCAGAGAAAAGAAAATCATTCTTGATTTTGTGAAGGACCACTTGATCCCTAATATTGCAAAGAAGTTGGCTAAGGAAATGTATGATGCCTTGCTCATGCTATGTATGAATATTCCAAGAAGATGCTCCTAAAGAACAATCTCACCGCCACATGCATGAATGACACAAACACGGTGGCTAGGTATTTGATGAGAATCACTGAGTTCAGAAATCAGCTTGCTGTTATCGAGATGATGGTCAAGAATGAGGATTTGGTACCCATAGCACTAAATGGATTCTCTTAATCTTGGGAACCCTTCGTTCGAGGTGTCTCTGCTCATAAGAAGTTGCCCGCCTTTGAGAGGATTTGTGATGATTTCATCCAAGAGGAGACAAAGCTAGACAGTGTTAGCCAGAGTGGATAAGATTCAGAACCTATCCTTCATCGGGAAGGTGAGGGAGGAGGTATAAAAGAGGACCCAGCAGAGGTAAAGGGGAAGATCCAAGTTTTTCGAACCAAGAGAGATACGTACATTGTTTCAAGTGCCGCAAGATGGGCCATTATGCATCTCAGTGTCCTCAGAGGAAAAAAGCCAAGCAACAGCAAAAGCAGTCTACAGCGAGTGTAGAATCTTCAGCAGAAGCGAATAAGTTAGCATCTAAACTTAAGATAGCTTCCTCCATAGTATCACGCCCTTCCACTAACACTATTTCTAGTGTGGGGTGGTATGTGGAGAGTGGAGCATCCAAACACATGACCTTCAACAAGAGGGCTTTTTATAGACTTAAAGAACAAGATGCAGGCATACGAGTGGAGCTTGGTAATGATGACACATATCAAGCGATCAAGATGGGTTCTGTCTCATGTTGTATGCCTTGAAGTGATGTTTTAAAGTCGCATAATGTCTTGTCTGGACCTAGTTTAATGAAGAATCTTGTTTCAATTTCTTGCATCATAGATCTATAGTGTACCATTGAACTTGATGATCAACAAGCTATCATTAGAAAACAAAGCCGTAACCCTAGTAGAGTTTTGGCAATAGTGTGTGAAGTGGCCTCTACAAGCTGCTAGCAAATCCGGCGAAGCATGATGCATTAGTGCATGCAAGTGACAATCAATCCAAGTTATGGGACAAGCAATTTTGTCACCTGCCCCATGGGGCACAAACTCTCTTGAAGGATGTGGTGCAACGTTGTCAGAATGCAAGATTGAGAAGACATGAGATGGAAGGGTTCAGTGCTTAGCAAGCATGCCAAGACTACATTCCCAAGCAATGAGCACAAATCAAGAGAAATTCTTGCTCCAATTAATTCATATGTGTGTGGACCAATATCTTCAGCACCTTTGACAACTAGTTTATATTCTATTTATTTTATTCATGATTTCTCTAGGGAAACTTGGATTTATTTTACAAAGAATAAGGATGAAGACTTTAGTAAGTTTACAAAGTTCAAGGCCTTTGTTTACAAAGATGCTAAGTTCTGACGTTGAGGAGAGAACACCTCAAAGGACTTTGATGCCTTTTGCAAGGAAGTAGCCTCAAGAGGGAGATGACAGTACCATACAACCCTGCAACATATTAGGATTGCAAAGAGGAACAACCAATTCATCATTTAGACAGTCGAAGCAATGATCAACAACATGGATTTGTCCAAATGTCTATGTGTAGAGGTAGGAAACATAGCTATATTTATTCTAAACAGATGCCCTCGCAGAATTTTAAAGGACAATACACTGGAGAAAGGCTTCCCTTGTCAGAAACCTCACACTTTCGTCTATTTGCTTGTCTTGTTTATACTCATGTGCCTAATGAAAAAGAGGACTAAGTTTGAACCCTCCAGCATAGAGGGTATATTCGTTGGTTACAGTGAGACCTCCAAGGCTTACCAGATCTATATTCAAGCACAGCAGAAGACAATCAAAAGACGAGATGTTAAATTTGATGACGATGGATGGTCCTCTTAAGTCTCAGGAGCCTCCAACAAAGGTTAAGGAGTGAGATAAGCTCATTGTCCCAAAAGGTTGATTAGAATTAAGAAGAAAAAGCAAATTTAGATCAGCTAGGTTTTAATGAAGAAACAGTCAACAGATGCTTCAATACCATCCAATTCAATCGGGAAGCTGTATGGTTTTCCTAGACATTGCAGGAGGAACAAGAAAAGGTGAGAGTACATAAGGCTACATTTCAAGTGAGTAATTCTCTTGAGAAGTTTCTGACCGATGTTGCACTAATGTCTTCTATCATTCATATAGAGCCTTCTAGTGGTGAGGAAGCAGTCGAAGAGCAGGTATGGTAAGATACTATGATGGAGTATGATGTTTAGGAGATTGTTCCAAAACTTATTGCGGATTAGTGATTGATTCTAAGCATGTGGTTGATGTTGAAGTCTTTCTTGAAAAAGGGAAGTACACATTGAAGATTATGGAGGATAGAGAAGAAGAGGGAATAACTTAGTCTAGTGGAGAACACCTTCCTCGCAAAGGAGTGTTAGCTTTACTTGGTTTCTTCAATGGTGATGTTGAAGTCTTCCTTGAAAAAGGGAAGTGCACATTGAAGATTCTGGACAATCAAGATGAAGAGGGAGTAACTTGGTTTTGTGGAGAAGAACTTCCTCACAAAGAGGGAGTGTTAGCCTTACCTAGTTGCTTCAAGTTCAAACGTAATTCTCCTTGAACATGGCACTCTTCAACAGATTCGCACAGTCATGATGACAATGGAGGAGGTATAGCATTAAAAAGCCATCTATGAGGCAATAATATAGACTATGATAGATGTGCATGCATGTGCCATCCTTAAAGCAGAGTCATCTTTACCTTTTTCCATATATAGAATATGCCTATTTTATATTTAGTTAGTTGTTATGCTAAGTTTAGATAGGACACATGGATTAAATTACCTCCAGAATTAAGTAAGGCACTATCTCCAAAAATAGAAGATGCATGCAGCTAGTCTTCTCTAGCAGGTGCTCTAACCTAGGCAACATTATCCATACAAGGAGGATGCATTATTCTAGGTTGAGGTTAGGGTTTCTTCTCTTAATTGAAGTGTCAACTAGATGGGTTATCTTTGTAAATCCTGGCCTTTCATAGTCTATAAAATGTGAAGAATACAACTCTTAAACAGATCTGGTTAACAGCTTCAATTTAATTATTCACTTTCAGATTTTTGCTCAGCAAACACATTGCACATCTGAAAATTTTAACACTGTCACACACTGTCTAAGCTAAACAATACAAAGAAAACCAAACACAAGAAATACCCTGGAAACAACAATGGGGAAAACCAGCCAATAGTTTTGCCTTTTGTTGCAGATTTGTTAAACAGCACATACAACACCAGGCATCCAAATATGACTCACCGGATCTCAGACTCCTGACTCTCATTGTTCCCAAACCCTCAGCAAAAACGACAAACCCCAACAGAATATATGACTCACTTCTGTCACTCACAAGAGCCTAAGTCACCTGACACGAGGACACGGGACACGAAGGACACGAAAATACGAAAGTCCGAAATGGACACGGTGACTTCCGGAATCAGGACATGTTTTATATTTTATATATTTTAAAAATTATATATATTAAAAATAGACATATAGATCCAATTTTTTTTAGAAACTAGAACATTTACAAATATTCAATAGAAATTAGAATCAATACACATTACACATTCACAAATCACAATGAGACACATAGGTGATAGCTCAAGATGTCGGAACCATATTTCTCATTAAGTCATCAAAATCAAAATGTATTACATAGATGTCGGAATGCCACTGGCAAATAGTAAATACAAAAAGGGGAGATCAAGATGGAAGAATCTCATCTGTCAATAGTCCTCCTCCATGCCTGAATCAACAAACTCATCACTGCTCTCTTCTTCATCGTCGTCCTCCTCTTCCTCTTTGCCCATCTGACGATTTGCATCTACTAGTGTGGAGGATGACCCCTCCAAAGGATCACCATCATCAAAAGTGATTGGCTCTAGCATTGGATCATTAAGATCCATGTTGGCTAATGCCAACTCAACACTGCTATCCAAACCCATATCATCAGGAAACACATCCCACATCTTTGTCTTTCCCTTCACCCACTCCTCACTCTTTCAGTAAATAAGAAGAAGGTTGGACTCTGGAGTGCACCGAATGGGAGTGTAAAGAACGCAAAGGTTGGAGAGCACCTAGGCTTGGAGGAGGAAGAGAAGGGGACACACCAGATGGGGCATTTGTCCCTTTCTTTTGCCCTTTAGCAGTTGCCCTAGCTAATTGAGACATTTTTCTTGTTGCTTGATGGTGAGCTTGCAATCCTCCCAACGAATCCACCCTCAAAGGCACTTGGAAACCCTTGCAAATCCCACAAATGCTCTTTACCTGCAAAAAAACTCACTCTCACATGTCTCTCCACACTTGCAAATGACAAAGTGAAAGTGAAAAAAACGTTTTTAACTCTTGTGGGCCCTCGTTTCCATGCTTTTCGTGTCCTGGAATTGGGACACGGTCTACACAGTGTGGGACACGATGCAAACACGTGTCAGACACATGTTTGCATCGTGTCCGTGTCCGACATGATGACACGGGACATGGAGGGGATTTTGGACGTGTCGGGTTTCATAGACAAGAGTTATAACTCACTCTTGTCACTCAAGAGATATGACTCACTCTTGAGTCCTTGACCAACACGCAAGAGATATGACTCACTCTTATCCATTGTGTTGCAATACAACTCTCGATAGACTATTTTATAACATCACTTTATGTCAATACCATGGGATACTCAGTACCACAGGACACACAATACCATGGACCCTCCAATACCATTGACAATAAAGTATTACAAAAGACACTTTTACAAGGTTGTCTAGAGAGTTTCACTCAACCCCTTCTACGTTGCTAGACACCCCTAATGTAGAAGTACCTACCGAGTTACCAAAACTAACACTCCCTCAAGTCTTAGCGAGGAAGGTACTTTGGAAGAACCTCCTTTAGAATCAATCACATCCTCTGAAGTTGCTCCCTCTAGTTCCTCCTAACAGTGACATCTCATACCAAGTAAGCCTACTGAGAGAAGCCTCGCGCTCTCTTTTTGTCACTGATGCAAAGAGAGAGAACTCATTCTCCAACTTAGTTGCAAAGTCATCCATCTCAGCTGTAGCAGCCACATGTTGCCTCCCTTTGCCCTTCTTCCTATTAGAGCATTGTCTAGCATAATGTCCTAGCTCATTACATGCAAAGCATTTCACCTTACTGGTGTCCTTCTTGATGCCTTCAAAGACATCTTTTGCAGAAGAGCCTTTCTTTGACGTTCCCTTGCTCTTGGATGCTAAGGCAAGGTTCTCTTCTTCGTCTTCCTTCTCCTGATCTCTACTCTGAGACCTCTCTCGAATCTCCTCCTGAGTAAAGTTAACCCATAGACTACTCCAATCTGGGGGCTTCTCTCTACCCACCACAAACTTCACGAACACGTCCCACTCTTTGGTGAAGCCTCTCGAGGCTATGCGCACCAACTTTGAGTCTAGAATAGTCTCCCCTACATCTATCAACTCATCCTTCACTTGTGTAACCCCGGTGATATAGGAGGCCACACTCTCTCCCTTGGTCATCCTAGTGCTGTGGAGCTTATCCCTTAAGGGCATCTTACGGTTCTCATTTTTGCTTTCATACAAGCCTGTGAGTGTATCTCACATTTCTTGGCTATATGTTTCTCAGCCATATGTGGAATTAGGTGGCCCTTCACTCCATCTAAGAGTATGCTCTATGCCTTTGCCTTGCGCACCTCATGAGCTTCCTTCTCCTTAGGATCTGAAGGAATAGCAATTGGTGCTAGGGATCACAAGATACAAAATCATGTTCTCCTTGAGGATAGCACCCATCCTCACCTTCCACTGGAGGTAGTTGGAGATCCTCTCCAACCTATCCCCATACCTCAAACCGGAATCCATCACTGTAATCTCTGTAGTACCTCTACAAAAAACTAGTGAAACTGCCTTCTCTGGACAGCTGCCTAAAATCTTTAAAGCTGCCCCTAGGGTTGTCTACCCTTGCCTGACTATTTTACAACTGCCTGAGCGCTGCCCAAAATTACCTAGGCTGCCCGCAGCCTTTCTGGGCACTCTTGCCCCCTACCTTGGGTCTGCCCAGGCCTGCCTGGTGACTGTAACGGCCACTCCTGTTGGGGGTTGTCTGCACGTTCTCTTGGCCAATTCTGCTCATGCCCTTCTGCCGACAACGTCTACAATCTCCACCGGCATCACTCCTCACTCGTCGTCTGCACCTACGGGTTGGCGACTGCCTTCATCCCCATGCATCTGCCACGCCGACACTTCTTCCTACTAGTTGAGCCCCCGTGCAATTGGCGGCTTACACTCCAATGCCCACGGCACTTCTCCACTTGTGTCTATAGCACCGCCATCACATCTTCCGCTCGATCCATGGCTTACCGTCGCCACTGTTGTGCCTAGCTCCGACGTGTGCCTCACTTCCAACTCCCACAACCACTTCGAGCCCGAGTTCATGGTCAACTCCACGCTCTTGCACGTCTGTGCCTAGCTACTACACCATGCCCAATCCTGTTGGCAGTTGGTCTCCGCCTCACCTCCGTTGGGCTCCAAATCCAGAACCTTGTCTGCAGCTCAACCACGATTTGTGCGTCACATCGACACCCAAGCTAACCTTCATAGCATGCCTACGTCGTCTAGACGTATCCTCTACCTCCACGTCGACTTCTTCGAACCGTTGCTTACTCGTCATTATGTAGTGGCTAAACCTTCACGCCGGAGTGGAAACTTCCACGGGTGCGTCACGACCGCACCACATTCTCTCCTGCCATGAGCCCGCATCCAGCAGCTTCTACAACTACTCCCAGTTCCACTGCATTGCACTCCCTCTGTCGCAGTCTGCCCAGCAAGAGCCTACATGGATCTGCTCTTAGCACACGTCCACGACTGTTACTCTCCATCGGCACCAGCTTCTGCAAACATTCCACACGTGCAACCAGATTCAACTGACACCCATACATTGTATGATCAAAGGCCCTACGGCCTGTACCTTGGTCGTATGGTACTCTCGGTACCCCTTTGTTTTTTACTTTCTCGATCTTATGCTAGATTTCTCCAACCCGCTCCGATACCAGGTGAAAATTACAACTCTTAAATAGATTTGGTTAACAGCTTCAATTTAATTATTCACTTTCAAATTTTTACTCAACAAACACATTGCACATCTGAAAAATTAAACATTGTAACACATTGTCTAAGCTAACCAATACAGAGAAAACCGAACACAAGAAATACCCTAGAAACCCCAATCGGGAAAACCAACCAACAATTTTGTCTTTTATTGTAGATTTGTTAAATAGCACATACAATACCAAGCATCCAGATATGACTCACCGGATCTCAAACTCCTAACTCTCATTGTGCCCAAAGCCTCAGCAGAAAAGACAAACCCCAACAAAAGATATAACTCACTTCTGTTACTCACAAGAGATGAAACTCACTCTTGTCACTCAAGAGATATGACTCACTCTTGACCAACACGCAAGAGTTATGACCTGTGTTGCATGGGTACCCGTACCCAAGGGTGGGGTACATGTACCTGTACCGCGTACTTAGGTACGGCAAAGGTACGTACTCGGTTGTACCTGGCGGTACCCACCTCAATTTTTGCGTACCCAGTAAGTCACCTCCAGCAAGCGGGTACTTGCCCTCAATTCGGTACGTCGTACCCCATGTTTGGGTGCGGCAGGGGTACAGCCGGCTCTGTTTTGGGCAATTTAATTATGTTTAAACTTAATTTTAATTAATTGAAAGTTAATACAAAATTAAAAACTTAAAACAAATAAAAAATTAAAAGTTTAAACTTTATAGTACAATACCTAAGTTCTAAGTTTCTATTATCTATAACCCAAACTTACCTTACGGCTTACCTTTCTTCACTCGACCGGCGACTCGAGATCCTCTTCAAACGCGGACCTGTTAGCACTAGCAATGCGCGGCCTCTTCAACGCGGGGGCAACAGCCAACAAGGGTTTCAACCTTCAGCAGCAAGGGTTTCGACTTCAAGTTTCAACATTTCATCCATCAACCTTGGTCCTTCAACAAAGGTCGATAGCAACGGGCTTCTACAGCTCCAACATTTGGCATTTTTTCCATTTGCAGATAGTTAAGGTATTTAGTATTTACAGTTTAAGTCCTTTAGACTGTTTTACTAATTTAGTTTGCTGTTTTTTTTAGTTTTTCATTTGTCATGAATGTGCTATTTTTTTTTAGTTTTTCATTTGTTATTTTTAAGTTTGCTATTTTTAACAGTTTTACAGTTTACTAATTAGTAATTACAATTAGTAATTTTATATGTATAAATTTATAAAAAATTTAGTCATTTGACTCATTTCATTTCCAACTTTAAAGATTTTCATTTCTCTTACAATTTCAAATTTATTGTTTTTCAGTTTCCCAATCTCTACAAATTTGCAAAATCACCAAATCAAAATGTCTTCAAAGCAAAAACCTCAATATGCACTTTGGAAATATGTGGAGAGGACAAAACAATCAAAGCATAAAGGAGGGACATCCATTATAAAATGTAATTTTTGTAACGTTGAATGAAAAGGTAGTTATACAAGAGTGAAGGCCCATTTTATGCAAACCCCGAGGATGGGTGTTGAGCTTTGTAATGGAGACCCGGAGGATCCCGATAAGCTCTCTAATGCACAAATGGAGCAGCGAAGAGCTGATGGTAGGCCAGGCAAGGAAGTCTCAAGACCTTGTCATAAGCCCCATGATGATGTGGGTGATGAGTCCATTGATGCTGGTGAAGAAAATCCATCAGAAGATGAAGTTCAATTTAGTGATGAAAATGTGCCATCTAGAGCATCCAAAAGCACTACAACTCAAGCACGCAAGAAGCCAAAACTTGGTGGCCTTTATGACATGTTTGACGTGAAAGGAAAGGACGGTGTTGATATTGCAATAGAAAGATTTTTTCTTGCTTGTGGCATTCCTTTCAATGCAGCCCGCTCACCATATTTTGAGCAAATGGTCTGGGCGATTAATAATGGACTTATGGGGTATAAACCACCTGGTTATGAGAAGCTCCGAACAGTTTTGGTGGACAAGGAAAAAGCACGCCTTGAGAAGGCAATGTCACCATTGAAGGCATCTTGGAGTGTGGACGGATGCTCCATTGTTATGGATGGTTGGACTAATTGTAGAAATCGTCCATTGATAAACATAATTGTCTCTTCCATCTCTGATCCATACTTTCTCAAGGCCATTGATTGCTCCGATCAAGAAAAGAACACTATGTTCTTGAAAGACCAATTATGTGATGCCATTGCTAAGGTGGGGCCATCCAATGTCGTCCAAGTTATTACAGATGCAGCCCCAGTGTGCAAAGCAACGGGTGTAATGGTCCAGAAAGAGTACAGGTTAGTGGCAAATCTATTTTTTTTAATTCAAGTTTAACTCTTTACATGAAGTAGAATTACAAATCTGATTTTTAATTATAAGTTTGTTTTTTTCTAGTTTTTCATCTTTATTCATGAATTAAAATTAGAAATCAAGAAACTAAATCTTTCTTATTTGATCTATAGGCATATTTTTTGGATGCCATGTGCAGTGCATTCTTTGAATAATGCACTGAAAGACATTGCAAAACTTGAATGGATTCGGTTGTTAATTGAGAATGGCCGCAAAATTCAAATGTTCATATGCAACCACCACCATTCATAAGCAATTTACCGCAGACATGCAAAAATGGAGCTTCTTAAACCCGTTGATACCATATTTGCCTCTTATTACATTTTGCTTAGACAACTTGTGGAAATGAAGAAGGCTTTAGTGGCCACAGTTATTAGTGACATGTGGGAGCAATGGAGGCTATCTACTTCATATGCAGCTATGGAGGTAAAGAGGCTGATTTTGGATGATCAATTTTGGGCTGATGTCAATTTCGTTGTGGAATTTGTAGAGCCAATTTGTGATATGCTTCGCTATGCAGACACAGATAGTCCATGTTTAGGTGAGATTTACGAGAACATAGACTCTATGTGTGAGAGGATCCAATCCATCACAGATAGAAAAGATCCTACTTTATGGCCACGGTTGCAATCATTTATACATGGACAATGGAATAAATTGAACACGCCACTTCATATGGCAGCCTATGCAGTAAATCCAAAATGGTATGATTCTACAACAGGAAGGCGGCCTCCTTCCCAAGATAGAGAGGTGGTGAAGGGGTTTCTGACTGATGTAAAAAGATGTATGGTTCTTCAAAAGAGGCCTCTGAGATACGATCTCAATTTTCCCAGTTTGCACGTGGGCAAGGTGTCTTTGGCTCACATGAATCAAAGACAGATAGGCGGAAGAAGAAGGATCCAATTGATTGGTGGTGGCTTCATGGTGTGGATGCTCCTAAGTTGCAGCAGTTTGCGATACGGTTACTTGGGCATGTAGTGCCACTTCCTCATCTTGCTTCTATATTAAATTTTAATTAAATTTTACAAATTTACATGCTTGAGCCCTCCATTAACAATTTTCCATACAATTACTTGGACAGGTAGCTAGTTCCTCATCTTGTGAGAGGAATTGGAGCACTTATGTTTTCATACATTCAGTGAAGAGAAATAGGTTGGGGTCAAAGAAAGCAGAGAATCTAGTG
This sequence comes from Larix kaempferi, assembly GCA_027924585.1. Lineage (NCBI taxonomy): Eukaryota > Viridiplantae > Streptophyta > Pinopsida > Pinales > Pinaceae > Larix > Larix kaempferi. The sequence goes on from BSBM01000590.1 coordinate 3,222,058, forward strand.
TACATTCATAGCACACTTCGTCTTATATCTCGAAAAGACCCAAGATACAAGGAGGGTCCTTTCAAGAGATGGGACCAGCACATAGATGATGTTGCCTGTGTGGATGAGGAGATAGAACCAGATGGCCTGGTTGAGCTACCTCCAGTTACTACTGATGAGGAGGAGCCTCAACTCGAGAGTGATGCCTATCTAGAGAGCTTGCTGACAGAGGACCTTAGTGATGCTGATGACATTGATCCTAAGGATGCTGATATCATGGCTTGAGGAAGCCAAATCAGCTATCTTGTTCATTGTTAAACTTTACTGTTTTGAAGTTGAACTTTTTATTTCATGTTTGGAAACGCCATTAGGCAAATTTTGAATGTAGTATGACAATGGACTCATGGAGTCATGGACATATAATATTATTAAATATTAATTATATAACTTCCAACTTTCCACTTGATATATGCATGTATGATGTGATTGTGACATGTTGTAATATTTTATTTTTATAAATTTTAATTTATATATACATATATATATATATGTATACAGTACCCCCGACGTACCCAAGTACCTTGTTTCAAAAAGTGACCTCCCCGTCCCCGTACCCACTTTTCCTGGAAACTTAGGTTATGACTCACTCTTGTCCACTATGTTGCAATACAACTCTCAATAGACTCTTTTATAATATCACTCTATGTCAATACCATGGGACACCCACTACCATGGGACAGACAATACCATGGACCCTCCAATACCATTGACAATAAAGTATTACAAAAGACACTTTTACAACGTTGTCTACAGGTTTCACTCAGCCCCTTCTACGTTGCTAGACACCCCCAACGTAGAAGTACCTACCGAGCTACCAAAACTAACATAAAATAAAGACATAGTAAGTGTGTGAGATATTCAGTTTTGAGCTATTGCTTTTGTAACTTTCATCTTTTCTGAGCAATAGAAATTATGTGTGATTGAGCACTACTATCTACATGCTATTACAATTTCCATAATTCTGATTTTTATGCAGATTAACACATGACAGTGCATTGTTCTGAGTTTTTTCCGTTTAATGGAGTGTCTACACTTGTGAGTTTACAGTCCAAATTTATGAGTCTAAACAATCCATTGTTTTGAGAGGTGTTTAGTCAGTTTTGGTTGGGATTTTTCATTAGTGCAGATCTGTATATCATGAATATGGATATGGTTTATAAGGCATTGCCCACACCAAAATATTTGCCAATCCGGACGAATCCGGACGTTGACATTGGGGGGCAAGTCCCTAGTTTGATGTGATAGCATCCTCCCTCACTTCGGTACTAATATCATTGGTGGTTTCAATGTCATGCCTTGTGGATCGTCTCTGGATTTTGCTTGTTATCTATATGATGTTGTGAGGTATTTTATAGTGGCATGGAGAGGCATATCCCTATGTTGGGATCTTGTTCCACATTCATACTCCTCTTCTCAACTATGTGTCAATATCACCATTGGGTGTGTGTTTTTTGAAGAATCCCACATGCATAGCAATTGTGATACAGAGATAGTTTACAAGGCATTACCTGCAACCAAAGACCACAATAATCCCTATATCAGCCCTCAAAACTGACATATGATCACCTCAAAATCTGTGCCATAATCATATTCAAATCTGCTCCATGATCAGCTTCAATTCTGCTCCATAATTGTTAATTTTAATAACCCAGATCTGATTGCAATTTATTCACTGATTTATACCCAGATTAATTTAACTCTGAATCAGAAATTACAATACACTGAATTATTATGCATAGCGGAAATTTAAAATAGGAAATCACCACACCATTTGACACATTGATTTACCTTGGAAACCCCAATCTTTAGGGAAAACCAGCAAACAGTTGTCTTTATTGCAGATTTGTTAAACAACACTTACAACACTAGGCTACTGGATATGAGACATTGGAACTCAGACTCCTGACTCTCTCTTGCTGCAATTGAGCCCAAACCCTCAGCAATATCAACAAATTCTAACTTCAGTGAATCCCTCATTCCAAAGCCTCTAAGAGACTCCCTCTCTCAAATATGATCATTCACCGATCACTCACTATCAATGATATTTCACACACTGACAATGACTCAATGAACTGATGTCTACAACTCTCCATAGGCTCTTTTATAACATTCACTTTATGCAAATACCACGGGACACCCAATACAATTGACCTTTTACATAAAGTATTACAAAAGACACTTTTACAAAGTCTGTCTAGAGAGTTCCTTGTCTCGAACACTTCTACATGCTAAACACCAGGCCAATGTAGAAGTACCTTTCCAAGCTACAAACTCTAACACTCCCTCTTAGTGAGGAAGGTAAATCTAGAAGAACCTCCTCCAAGATCAATCACACCCTTTGTTGCTATAGTTGCTCCCTCTGAACTGGAAGATCCTCCTGCTGCCTGTGCTGGACTCTGAATTGGAAAGATGTTCTCCTCATCCATCAGTGCCATCTCATACCAAGTAGGCATGCTGAGAGAAGCCTCACGCTCACTATTTTAAAAATCGACGAACTCAGACTCAAACTCGGCCGAATTGACCAAGTTGACCATCCACCGAGCCGACACAGCCTTCAAATTGGAACAGGTGATCAATCCAAATACCGAACCGACCGAATTGGTGTCCGACTCGTCTAGTACAATTCCGAACCGGTCAACTCGACCGAGTCCCAACCTGAATTGGCCAAGTTGACTATAAAAAAAATCCAGTCTGTCAAGTTACTCAGTGGTATTAGGTAAATACTAACTGGTAATATTAAATTCTTGAAGTAAAAGTGGCATTCTCCTTATCTTTCATTTTCTATCCTTTTACTTAAATTTTGAACATTACCATTAATTGTTTCAGGATGTTTTAGAGTGGTTCCAACCTCATTAGTCTTCATATGCAAAAAGTAGAATTTTATTGATTTTGTACCTAGGTAAGTGTTCCCCTAGTGAAAATTAGCCTAAGTCACAAAAAGGGGAAAACAACATCACCCTTGCATTAAATAACTTGAGATGAGCATTTAATTCCACTTTAGAGATTAAAGTGACTTTTTGATAAATTTAAGTAAAGTGAGTGAAATTAATTTTGGAGAGAATAAAATTAGTTTTTAATCTCATCCATCCATCTAAGTCAATGTGGGCCCTTGGATTAGATGTCTCTTCACTCACCCCAACGTCCAAACAAAAAGGCAAGGGAAAGGCTTTTCACCATTCCATTTTTTTTTCTTTCATGAGTTTTGAGAGAGCAGAGAACAATTCGACTTCTTGAGAGGAGGAGAAGAAAATCGCAGGAGAGAGAAACAACACAGGCACGAATTCCAAGAATCCGTACAGCAGGTTCGTACAGCAGTTCTAGGCACATTTTTTTAGAAGAAAAATAGTGGCATGCATTTCCAGGTAACTGCACAAATTTCGAGGCAGGGGCAGAAATATGTGCATTCCATACGATTCGTACAGTGGCACGCAAATCAAGGTCCGAGTTGGGCACAATTTTCAAGGGCAGATTTAATTGAGTTTTGTTGTTGGCATGATTTCCGAGAAGGAAATAAAATTTTTGGGCACGCAATTCGAGGTCTGTACAGTCAAATTTAGACAGTCTGTACACTGTTGGTTTGGCACAAATTCCGAGACAGAATTCTAGGTTTTGCGGTTGAGATAAGTTGTAATTCTGCTATTGCATTTTATTTTGCTGAAGAAATAAAAAGAACTCTCTCTCAAACAGGTTTTCCCCTTGTGGGTTTTTCCTGGGCTATTTTGCTAAAAATTACTGTGTCTGAAATTTTTTGTGTGTGACTGTCCTAAAATTTCTTTTAGTGAATTTTCCTGTGTTTCATATATTAAATTGTCCATACAAAGTCTATTTCATTAACAGCTGAAAGTTATGAATTTGGGCATTTAACTATGACAATGTGACTGAAACCGATTGGGGAAAAACACTTAAAAATCTACATGGTATCAGAGCTTTGTTAAAGAAGAGAGCAGATTTTGTGAAGTAGACAGAAATCAGATTTGCATTTTCAGACTTCTTTTGTTCAGTGGGCTGATTTTACTTGAATTCATATTTTTCCTTGAGATGGCTACCGGATTGAGATTGGAGGACAGGTTGGATGGGGCTATGAATTTTGCTCCTTGGAAGGCTAGAATAGTTCTCATTCTTGAAGAGAATGAGTTGTGGGATGAAGTGGTGAACAGCACACAAGCACAACCAATTGTGGTTCCCGCAGCGAATTATCCTTGATGCAATAAAGGATAATATTATTCCACATTTGACCACTAAGACCCATGCACATACAATGTGGGCAGCCTTAACTAGCTTGTATCAAAATTCAAATGAAAACCGGAAGGCAAAGAGAATTATCCTTGATGCAGTAAAGGATCATAATATTCCACATTTGATCACTAAGACCCATACACATACAATGTGGGCAGCCTTAACTAGCTTGTATCAAATATCAAATGAAAACCCGAAGATGGTGCTATGTGAGAAACTGAAGAGCATCAAGATGGCCAAAGGTGAGAATGTGACTCCTTATCTTACTAGAATCACTCAGGTGAGAGATGAGCTTGCAGCAGTTGGGGAGGTTGTTCCTGTCAATGAGCTAGTGCGTACAGCCCTGAATGGCGTGTCCAAGTCATGGTCTGTATTCGTGGAGGCTATCATTTCCAGGGAGAACATGCCCACCTAGGATCATCTCTGGGATGACTTAGTGCAGGAGGAGACTCGGAGAGGCTTTGTGCAGGGGAGCTCTTCGACTAGTATGCGGGATGAGGAGAATGTGGCTTTGGCAGCCAAAGGGAAGAAGATGTTCAAGAAGGGTGGGGCTAAGCAGCAGCAGGGTGGACAGAAGAAAGACATGAGCACTATAAAGTGCTTTGCTTGTCAAGGATTTGGGCACTATGTTGGACAGTGCCCACAGCAAAGGAAGAAGAAGCAGCAGCTTCAGCAGACATTGATGAGTTTACAGCTAGATTTGAGAGAGTTTTCTCTCTGCATTGGATAGGTTGAGAGAGCTTCTATCATCACCAGCAGTGATATGGAGGATGTGAGTGAGTATTCTTTGTTGACTAGCCATTCTTTGAGTGCATCCACCACCAGCACTTGGTAATTGACAGCGGGGATTCAATCCACATGACAAGTGCTGGAGAGATGTTTTCCAAGCTTTCACAGACAGGGATAGATGTGGAGGTGGTTTTTGGGGATGACAAAGTAATCAGAGCAGTTGGTCGTGGGACAGTTACCTTTGAGAGGGAGTCCATGAGACCCATGACTTTGAGGGATGTCTTGTATGTCCCTGGGAAGAAAAAGAACTTGATTTCAGTGTCCATGATCGAGGATAGGGGACTTGGTGTGTGCTTTCTTGATGGACAGGTACGCACTTTTCCCAAGGGATCTGGACTTTCTGATTCCTCTACCATTGGAGTCAAGTGTGGGAAGATGTACAAGTTACTTTTTCAGCCCCAGTATGCTTTGGCACACAGCAGCAACAGTGATCTTTGTGATTTGTGGCATCAGAGGATGGCTCATCTGCATCATCCAGCTTTGAGGATATTGAGACACATGGTTACAGGTATGCCTGAGTTTGGCACAAAGCACAGTGATGTGTGCAAGGGGTGTGCTTTGGGAAAGTACACCAAGATTGCTTTTCCTAGCAGTGACAGCAAGTCAGCAGGAGTGCTTGATTTGATTCATTTAGATTTGTGTGGCCCTATGTCATCTGTTTCCTTGAGAGGTTTTGAGTATTATGTGACATTCATCGATGACTTTTCCAGGAAGACCTGGATCTACTTCCTGAGGAGCAAAAAATCTAAGGAGGTCTTGCAGAGGTTCCAAGAGTTCAAATCTCTTGTGGAGAACCAGACAGGGAGGAGGATATGGGCACTCGGATCAGACAATGGAGGGGAGTATGCCTCCATTGCTTTCAATGATTTTTGCAGGCAAGTGGGCATTAGGAGACAATTGACAGTTCCATATACCCAGAGCAGAATGGGGTTGCTGAAAGGAAGAACCGAGCTATAGTGGGAGCAGCCCGAGCTATGCTCCACGATCAGAGTCTTCCTTTCTTCCTATGCACTGAGGCCTGTAGCACAGCTGTATATCTACAGAACAGGAGTCATCATCGTGTGTTGGGGTGCATGACTCTTGAGGAGGCTTTCTCTAGGAAGAAGCCTGAGGTGAGTCATTTTAGGATATTTGGTTGCTTGACTTATTCACATGTCCCTTCTGAGAAGAGGACAAAGTTGGAGCCCACTGCAGATAAGGGCATCTTTGTGGGTTATGACAAGACTTCGAAAGCCTTTCGTTTTTACATTCCTGCCTAGAGGAGAGTTGTTGTCAAGTGGGAAGTGAAGTTTGAGGAGGAGAGGGATTTCAGGAAGTCTTGAGAGTCAGAGTAGGGGGAGCCACAAGCTTCCACACCTCAGATTGTTGTACAGAGTTCAGCGGGACAAAGTGTAGGGTCACAGGTATCAGGGGTGACTGGACTACAGGTCACAGGCACAGGTTCTTCAGGTTCAGTGGTCCAGCCGACAGGTTCACCTAGTACAGGTTCAGGTTCTGTTTTTACAAGTTCACCAGTGGTTTCTGTTTCACAGGGTTCACCAGTTTCTGGTTCTCCAGCTACTGGTTCATCAGCTCCTAGTTCATCAGGTACAGGCATTGTTTCTCCTGATTCACTGTCTTCTGAGGATGATTCACCAGTGTGGGAGGAGCGTTCAGGGAAGAGGATGCCCAAGTGGCTCAAGGATACCCTGAAGGATGCGAAGTCCTTTGGAGATCCCAAAAGACCTGTTCGAGAGATTCGGATGCCAGACAGACTTGGCATGGCTTTGATGGCTAGCTATTGTGATTCGGAGCCTTCTACTTTTGAGGAGGCTTCTCAGCATCCTGTGTGGAGAGATACCATGATGGAAGAGTACCATTCCATCATGAAGAATGATGTTTGGGAGATAGTTCTGAGACCTGAGGGGAAGTCAGTTGTGACTTCTCGGTGACTTTACAAGGTAAAGCATGTTGCAGATGGCAATGTGGAGAAGTTCAAGGCTCGTTTTGTGGCACAAGGTTTTTCACAGGTTGAGGGAGTTGATTATGAGGAGAGGTTTACATCGGTTGCTCGTTACTCTTCTATCAGGGCATTGATTTCCATTGCTGCAGAAATGGGTTGGAAGATCCATCAGATGGATGTGAAGACCGCATTTCTCAATGGAGTTATACAAGAGGAGGTATATGTTGAGCAGCCTCAGGGCTTAGAGATTCATGGGAGAGATTCTCATGTATGCAGGCTACGGAAAGCCTTGTATGGACTAAAGAAAGCTCCCAGAGCTTGGTACTCCGGGATAGACTCTTACTTGTTGTCGATGGGATTCCAGAAGAGTGAGGCTAATCCGAACCTTTACATCATCAGGGTTGGTGACGATTCACTCATTCTTCTGCTGTATGTAGATGACTTATTCATTACAAGTGGAGAGAGACTCATTACAGCTTGCAAGAGAGATCTTGCTTCAGGGTATGAGATGACTGACATTGGGTTGATGCATTATTTTCTGGGATTGGAGGTTTGGCAGGAGCCTGGACATATTTTCCTAGGACAAGGAAAATAAGTTGTTGACATTCTGAGGAGATTTTGGATGGAGGACTGTAGTCCTATGGTTACTCCGATGATCAACAACTGGAGGAAGCTTCATGCTTCTGAGGGAGAGTTGGTGGATCCTACATTATATCGTCAGCTCATTGGTTTGTTGATGTATCTGGTTAACACCAGGCCAGATTTGTGTTTTGCGGTGAACACTCTCAGTCAATTCATGGTAGAGCCTAGAAGTGTGCACTGGGTAGCCACAAAACATGTGTTGAGATACCTTGCAGGGGTAGTGGATTATGGTCTGGACTACAGGAGTTGGGATGGTGTCGGTTTGGTTGGCTTTAAGGATTCAGATTGGGTAGGTAGTGTGACGGACCGGAAGATCACTTCTAGTTGTTGTTTCAGTTTGGGCTCAACAGCAGTCTCGTGGTTGAGTCAGAAGCAAAAGTCCGTTGCTTTGATTTTTGTTGAGGCTGAGTACATGGAAGCCAGTCAGGCGAGTTGTGAGTCACTGTGGCTTCACAAGTTGCTGGTGGATTTATTTGATGTTGAGCTTAGGCCTACGGTGATTCACTGTGATAATCAGAGTTGCATTCAGCTCTCTAAGAATCCAGTCTTCCATGACAGGTACAAGCACATAAAGATCAGATATCATTTCATCCGAGACTATGTTTAGAGAGGAGCTGTGGAGTTGCGGTATATTTCCATTGATGAGCAAGTAGCAGATATTCTGACAAAATCCTTGGGGCGAGGCAAGTTTGTCTTCTTCAGGGACAAGTTGGGAGTGGTGCAAAACACCTTCCTCGGTAAGAGGAGTGTTGATTTTGTACCTAGGAAAGTGTTCCCCTAGTGAAAATTAGCCTAAGTCACAAAAAGAGGAAAATAACATGACCTTTTCATTAAATGACTTGAGATGAGCATTTAATTCCACTTTAGAGATTAAAGCGACTTTTTGATCAATTTAAGTAAAGTGAGGAAATTAATTTTGGAGAGAATTAAATTAGCTTTTAATCTCATCCATCCATCTAAGTCAATGTGGGCCCTTGGAGTAGATGTCTCTTCACTCACCCCAGCATCCAAACAAAAAGTCAAGGGAAAGGCTTTTCACCATTCCATTTTTTTTTCTTTCATGAGTTTTGAGAGAGCAGAGAGCAATTCGACTTCTTGAGAGGAGAAGAAGAAAATCATAGGAGAGAGAAACAACACAGGCACGAATTCCAAGAATCCGTACAACAGGTCCATACAACAGTTCTGGGCACATTTTCGAGAAGAAAAATAGTGGCATGCATTTCCAAGCAGATGCACGAATTTTGAGGTAGGGGCATAAATCCGTATAGCTTGTATAGTGGCACGCAAATCGAGGTCTAAGTTGGGCACGATTTTCGAAGGCAGATTTGATTATGTTTTGTTGTTGGCACGATTTTCGAGAAGGAAATACATTTTTGGGCACGCAATTAGAGGTCTGTACAGTGAAATTTAGACAGTTCGTACATGCTAGTTTGGAACAAATTCTGAGACAAAATTTTGGGTTTTGCAGTTGAGATAAGTTGTAATTCTATTGTTGCATTTTATTTTGCTGAAGAAATAAAAAGAACTCTCTCTCAAACAAGTTTTCCCCTTGTGGGTTTTTCCTTGGCAATTTTGCCAAAAATTACTGTGTCTGAAATTTTCTGTGTGACTGTCCTAAAATTTCTGCTAGTGAATTTCCCTGTGTTTCATGTTTCATGTATTAAATTGTTCATACAAAGTCTATTTCATTAACAGCTGAAAGTTATGAATTTGGGCATTTAACTATGACAATGTGACTAAAACCAGTTGGGAAAAAACACTTAAAAATCTACATATTTTAGATCCCATTCAAAATTCAACAAACTTAATAGTTTTCAAGATTCCAGGATTACAAAGTTTCCACCAAATTCTATCATGTAAGTGGGTATGGGATTGACATTTAATTGAGCACATCAACCCCTCTATATACCTTGGTGTTGGTGGTGTTGATTGTTCAACTCCTCTGTCATGACCTTAATAAAAATGTACACGTCTCCATTTCGAAAACTCGTCCATGTTCCCTTGTTTCATGCAACTTAGAATCTAACCCTAACCCTAGAGCTATAAGATGAACCCTAACCTTGTGCTTCTAGGCGTTCAACTAGTACTATTACTATTATTGCAGTTGTAGATGATCTTGAGGAATCCGAGTTTGAGATGCAATTGCCTATGCCATTGCTAGTCTTGATTCAGGTTCTACTTCTAGTTCTAGCAGTGGTGATGAGTTTGATGATTGAACATGTTGATCAATGACATGTATGATGTATGATCATTGATGCATGATGTATGATGTAGTGGCATCATAGCATTTTTTTTTTGACTCTACAGGCCATTTAGGCCTCATTGATTATGTAATTTGTTCCAAATATGTATTGCACAGTACACTTCGTGCCAATTTGATACATTCACCCTTATATGGTATATACATGAGCAAACTTTGGATATTTTGTTTCTAATACGTTGGAATCATGGATTAGAATCTTTAAAATATTGTTTTTCTTTAAAATTTAAATATTTTATGTATTTTTGAATAAACCGAGTCATTAAATTTAAATCGGCCGAGTCATTACCGATTCTGAGTCCGAGTCCAAGTTGATCCTCGACTGAGTCCAAGTCCAATTCCGAGTTTTAAAACATTGCTCGTGCTCTCCCTCTGTAACTGACGTTGATCTATGCTCTAAGCTCCCCTTGGACTTTACTACAAGTTGTCCCAGCAACCTGTACAATGCACCTTCCCTGATGCCAAGCTTCACTGCCGCATCTTGGGTACTTGCTTCCTCTGAAAGTATGCAGATTTGACCATCCCGAAACAACACAACATACCCCATGTCCTCCAAGGTTGATACTGAGAGCAGACTAACACTTAGCCCTGGAACATACATCACGTCCTCCATTAGTAATAGCTTCTCGCACTCCCCCTGAAACTTCACAGTCCCTGCCATTTTGATGCTTGCCAGATTTTTGCAGCTGCACAAACTAATGTTTGGGGCTGCTCAGACCTCCTGCTCGAGGTTGTTCTAGGGTTGATCAAGCTACTTGCTCGTTGCCCAAGCCTTTCTGGGCACTTCTGCCCCTACCTCGAGCTACCCAAAATTTTACTAGGCACTTCTGCCCCTGCCCGGGCCTCTATCTGTTGCCCAAGGATCTTCTGTTGCTGCCCGGGGTTGTCTCGACCCCTCTGCACCTTCCTGGCGTTGTTGGGTGGCTCCTACAATCTGCCCTGTGGATGCCTGTATGTCCTTGTTGGTTGTCGGTGGTCTAGACATTGTGTAGCGGCTAGGATGGGGCTACTGTCTGGAGCCCTTTCTCCCACCACACAATTTCTTTCCTTGGCGATTGCGGTTTCCTCAGCAACCGACGACCGCTCCTCCTCTACCTTGTCCCTGCTCCTGCCACTATGTCTTCTGGCAGCTGCAAAATCTGGAAACCCTCACTCTTGATCGTCCACGGGCTTCTACCTCCTGTCAGCTCACCCTCCTGTCAGACATTGTCAAACCTCTTGCCATCACTCTACACATGCCCAACCAGCATGTCCCACACCTGAGCTTGCAGCCTGTACACTGAATCCATCCACGTCCCGTTGCACCGTCAACCGTCACCCTGTCGCCGCCCATGAGCCTCGATCTATTGGCCACAACTCTGTGTGTTCAACATCCACAGCACCTTCAACTCTCGTCATGTGGTCTACTACATGCTCAAGTTGCTTCGGTTGTTTCCTCACACAACCAAATCATCCTTCACGCAACACTTTGCAACCACTTGGTCCCTATTTGCTCCACTCGACTGCATGTCTTGTACAGCAACCATATCGTACGACTGCAACTTTTTTTTCTCATAGATCACTTGTCAATGACGATTTCCTTGCTCAAACCTGAAACCCAGGCTCTGATACCATGTTAATTTTAATAACCCAAAATTTGATTGCAATTTATTCACTGATTTATACCCAGATTAGATTAACTCTGAATCAAAAATTACAATAAACTGAATTATTATGCACAGCGGAATTTAAAACAAGAAATCATCACACCATTTGACACATTGATTACCCTAGAAACCCCAGTTCCTGGGGAAAACCAGCAAATAGTTTGTCTTTATTGTAGATTTGTTAAACAACACTTATAGCACCAGGCTTCCGGATATGGCATACAGAATCTCAGACTCTCGACTCTCTCTTGCTGCAACTGAACCCAAATCCCCAGCAATATCAACAAACCCTGGCTTGAGTGAATCACTCACTCCAAAGCCTCTGAGAGACTCCCTCTCTCAGATCTGATCACTCAATATCAATGGTATTACACATACTGACAATGACTCAATGAACTGATGTCTACAACACTCCATAAACTCTTTTATAGCATTCACTTTATGCAAACAACATGAGCAATACCATGGGGGACACCCAATACCATTGACCTTTCACATAAAGTATTATAAAAGACACTTTCACAAAGTCTGTCTAGAGAGTTCCTTGTCTCAGACACTTCTACATGCTAGACACCAAGCCAATGTAGAAGTACCTGTCCAAGCTACAAACACTAACAATACTCGGTCCTAATCCTTTCTCTCCACAAGGTGCACCGCCTTATTTAGAAAACCTTAGAAATCTTTCAAGAAAACATCTTCAAAAACCTTAGAAAAGGTTTAGGAGAACATCTTCAAATACCATTACAAGCGCTCCTCCTTTTCCAAACTAGAAAAGACTCTTCTTCTTAGAAGTGCACACCTCTAAGGGATCTCCATAAGATGGATGAATGAATGAACAAATGAGGAGCGCCTCATTCTATTTAAACTATTTTTAAGTCACCTTTATACTATTTTTAAGTCACCTTTCTGGGCCGACCTAACATTGTTCAATATCCTAGCAAGGTCGACCTGACACTCTAGCAGGGTTATTTTAACACTTCATATCTCCCCAGTCCTATGGAATTAGAGGGAGTGTCAAATACCGTTGGAAAGGTCTTGGAATAGGCTATTCAACCATATATCATATGCTCCCATTTGAGCTAGGCCTTCAAAGAAAAAATGCCTTCAAAGACAAGGTATCCAAACTGGGCATCAAGAGTCCAAAAATGTCCATCTACAATTTCTTCTTGTATTTGATATCATCAAATATTTCCAACAACCATCATTTTGCAATCTTCATCTTGGATATTTGCAGTCTCCCCTTGTCTTTGACATCCATGACAACAATATTTCCAACAATCTCCCCCTTTGTCGTTGATGGAAACCCTTTAGTCAAATCTGCAACAATCTTGAAATTACTCGCCCTATCAACAACTCTCCTTGTGTCTGTAATTCTTCCTTTGTCTATAACTATCCTCCTATTTGCAACATCTCCCCCTTTGGCATCAATGGAAAAGGGATACTCCCCCTGCGCTTGTGCTTCTCCTCAAGCACTTACTAGCGAAATGAGAGGGATATCACTCCCATATAGCATCTTTCTCCTTTGACTTCATTGAGTATGTATACATTGCTTGAGGTTTTGGTAGCATTTGCCACTAATCTTCCTAAATCTATTTTCCTTATCTCACACCCTTTAGAATCGAATGTGGGTTTCTAACCTTGATCACACATTTGGCTAACACTTAGGAAATTATGTTTTATCCCTTCAATAAGCAAGACATTCTGTGTTTTAGTCTTTCCATTATCAAGACTAGCAGTACCTTTTCCAGCTATCTTTGCAGAAGCATTATCTCCAAAAATAACACTGCTTCATTTTTCTTCTTTTAAGGTGAGGAACTTGGTCTCGTCCTCTGTCATGTGTTTTGAGCATGCACTGTCAATTTACCATCGGTTCCCTTTATCTTGAGCATAAACTGCAAGTCCACATTCTTTCTTCTTTTGTTCATTTTGATTCCAAACCTTAGAATATCCTTCTTTATGTTTGACAAGAACATCTTCTTTGTTTTGTTTAAAAGATCCCACTATGTTGCTTCTACAGTAACGAATTATGTGCCCATAGTTTTTGCACTTATAGCATTCAGTATTGTAATCAAGTAGGGGAGCAAATGAATTGTAGTTTCTGTTGAATTAATGTACTTTATTATTGTAACTCTGTCGGAGATGTTTTACCTCCGTTCGGGGATGTCATTATTATATTTGGTCATGTAAAAGTCATGAGGTAAAACCTCCATTGTAAGTCGGGTCGATAGTACCCAAAAGAGTTTACTATTATTAGTAATTGAGTCTTTCTAGAGAGGTCAGCCCAGTCAAGTTAAAGTGAGGCCGGCCTAGTTAGGTTAATTGTCAAGTGAAAAGTGAAGTATAAATAGAGGGAGTCTTTCCCTCATTTGTACCATTCACTCACTCATGCAGTGTGCATTAGAGGAGAGAGGAAGTTTGCGAAGGAGGAGGAGGATTGCCTTGGCTCTAGAGTTTGGGTTTTTGTCTCTCTTCTTTGTGAGACTTAATTTTGGGCATTGTACTTTGGTAATCTATATTGAGGAAGTTCTTGTTGGGTTTTCTTCCCCTTGAGGATTCCCAGGATATATTGTTGTGTAACTTGTGATTGTGTATCTTTCAGAGATCCTTGTTATACTGTTATTGTGAAAATGTATTAAATGCTCATGAAGTTAGAATTTAGTCTTTAGGAGCATATAATCTTAACAGTTTCCATCAACAAACCCATGAACACTTCTGGTTTTGCTTCTCACATGATCACTTCTTGCATGAGCTCTACAATCTATTGCTTTATTACCAAAATTATTGCAAGAAAAACAATAGCCAAAGAATAAATTTTGGTACCGAGGTGTGAAAGGTCTTCTTGGTGGAGCAACTCTTCTGAACTCATCCTTTGAGGTCTTATAAAAAGAATCCTATTGTTGTTTGTAGTAAACCGAATCCAGTTTACACTAGTAAAGCTCCCAAATGAATAACCCGATAGAAAATAATTCCATGTCAAAAAATAAATAATATTGAATATGAATTGATGATTTATACATTACAATAGGTTTGGTTTTAATATAGCCCATTGTGCCTTTTCAGTTATAAAGGACACATCTCTTCATTATTAACTAATAATTATATTTATTTTTTATGATTTATGATTTACTATTTTATGTTCATAACATTGCCTTCCTCCTTAGAAAGGCTTTGTCCTCAAAGCAATTTGAAAAAGTATTTATGTCTTTGCTCTGTAATGTCTTTGCATCATTGTATATTTGGTCGTAGTTGATGATGCATGACAATATGACCTGTTGAGTGTTGAACAGAACTTTCGATATGTAGAAGGATTAATAATTATATTTATTTTTTATGATTTATTATTTACTATTTTATGTTCATAACATTGCCTTCCTCCTTAGAAAGGCTTTGTCCTCAAAGCAATTTGAAAAAGTATTTATGTCTTTGCTCTGTAATGTCTTTGCATCATTGTATATTTGGTCGTAGTTGATGACGCATGACAATATGACCTGTTGAGTGTTGAACAGAACTTTCGATATGTAGAAGGATCAATCCAACCTAAATCGATTCGATGTTGAACGTTGCACATCCACAGTGAACTAACATCATAGGATTCTTTCGTTAGTGGTTCATGATTTTTTGGACATCTACTTCTATGATTTGCATGTCGATGGGGAATTCTTATAACGTTATGTCCCTTGATAACATTTGTAGTGTTTTCTGGTTTTAACTTTCGCATATGCTTTTCTTCAACTTGGCTAACATTTTGAGCGGTGATTTGAACTGGATCTGTAATGGTGTCTTTTTCTACAAATTATATTTTTTAAGATTTTGATATCTCATTCTGTAGTCCTTCTAATTTGTTTTCTAACATATTGTTATCATTCTGTATCTTCTTGATCATTTCTTCTTGCGACTTTTCTTCATCTTTGGACTTCTTAAGTTGTTCCTTAAGATCTTCTTTATGATTTTTGAGATGGCGATTTTCTTCTTGCTTTTCTAGAAGTTGTCCTTCGATGTCTTCATTAGAGTGCTCTGTCTTCCGAATATTTTTCAATTTCTTGATTTTTGTAACTAATATCTTGCTATGGTTTCTTAGCCAAAATATTTCTTCAGTGTTGCTTGATAACGTGTTATTGAACTTTGTGATCTCTAACTTGTGCTCCTTTTTAATGTCATCATTTTTCTGTTGGAGTTCTTTTATTTGTTGTTGACGTCAACAGATCTTTGATTCTTAGCATTCTATGTTTTCATGGATTTTCGCAATTGCTTCATCCTTGTCGTTCAAGATTTTGTTTAAGTGCATTATTTTTGCTTTATTATCGTCAAATTCTTTCTTGATGTCTTGGTTTAGCAATCCCTAATTGAAATCTTTTTCATCATTTAATTCATCAATTTGCGCAGCCTATTTTTTTATCTGTTTTTTTGGTCGGAAATTTTCTTTTCACTGTATTTGTAATATTCTAACTGATATTTTTGTTGTTTTGTAGACTTTCTAATGTAGTTTCTTGCTTGTCTAAAGTCTTGTAACTCAATACTATAGTAAAATGTGAATGCATGTGTTTTACTATGATTGCATGATGATGCATGCAAGTGCATGGGTTTGCCAAAACCCTAAATAACCCAAATATTCAGATATTCTATAAAATAAGGATAGAAATAATGCATGTACGTACCAATAGTTGTAGTAGTGGATGTGGATCAATATTAGACTCGCATGCAAGAGATATGCAAAGATCAGTCAAGATATGAATCAAACTCTCTCCAAATATGCGCCCTTGATATAAATGCGCCCTCTTCAATATGTGAATGGATGCATGACTGCTCAAATGATGTCAGATTGCCCCCAGATGAAGGTACTAGGGTTATAATGCCCTCATGATCAATATGGAAGCCGCATGCAAGACATGCACGAATTCTAGGTCAGAGGGTGAGAATCTCCCTCAAAGAAAGTCGCCCATCCTAGAGAATGCACCCCTCTGAATGATGAAATGGTGAGATCTTTCCTCTGAATCCGAATGAGCAACCTGTATTCAATAACTAGGCTAATAGTGGTGCTCTCGGAAGGATAGAAGCAGCATGCAGACTAAATGGTGGTTGTCTATCAAGATATGAAGCTATCCTCTTTGTCCAATTCGCACATGCAAGAGAGGGCGAATCCTCCTACTCCAGGATGTAGCTAGAACCCTGATGAATGCTGAAGAATCCCGTATGATGATAGTAGTAATGTTGAATCAGGATGATCCAACCCTGATAGTGACTAGGGCAGATAGATTTCACTACCAAAATACACTTGATGGTTGAGTGGTCTGCCCTCAACCCAAAACTGGCTCTCTGAGCTCTCCAAGTTGACTTCTCAAATCTATAATCAATAAGCAGACCTAATCATTAACTTTATCCTTCTTTTATAACTTTGACATTGCATGCCCTAACTTTTGCATGCCTTGGTCGCTTTTATCTTCTATTTTTCAGTTGATTTGCATGCATTGTTTTTTGTGTGCATGACGGCTTAATTAAGGTATTTAAGTGCATGCATCATGAAATATGGCCTGCATGTAATGCATGCAGGTGGCCCCTAGTTCCTGTGGCCCTCTTTTATCTATTGATGATCTAATAACCATGATTAATATCTTCTTTTGGTTTGAATGGTATCAATCCTCAATCAACTCAGTCAATTCCACTGTATGTTAAAAAGGGAAATTACAGTATTCTATTTGAAATTTTTGTAGTTTAATAATCATTTCCAAATTTTCATTCATGTTTTGCAATGCTTTATTGTCTTTTTGATAACGCCTTAATTTAGCTTTTAATTGTTCTATTTGTAACTGCAAACTGGTCTCCATAATCTTTGACTTTTTCAACGATAGAGGGCCTTCCTTGACTTTGACTTCTTTGGAGATAAATAGTCTTCCTTTGACTTTGACTCTTCGGCGATAAATGGTCACGAACAAGTGCAAGGAAGCACTCAATATAATCCTTGTAAGTCTTCTTTAATTTAACTTTTTTGTCTTCTTTTCTCCTAGACCAAGGATAATTTAAGGGGCGAAATTTAGCCCATGGGCTATTTTTTGAAGTTTTTTTCCAAAAAAAGTTTCGCCAATTTGCATTTTTTGAAGCCCCATTTCGCCCAATTTTGATGGAGTAAACTTTTTTCATTCTAAAAATCGCCAAATTATTATATAAACTATATAAAATCCTTAGAAATTGAAATAATTTTATAAAAATATCGCCAAATATTTTATAGTTTACATTTTAAGAATTGATAAGATTTGCCAAGGTTTATACACTTTTAAATAAGTATGGATCCTTAAAATTATCCCTGTCCTAGACACAAAAGGTGTAATAACCCCAAGGTGGTTCTTTTTGTACCTAGGACCTTTTTGTACCTAGAACTAAGGATTTAATAACTTTGAATAACCCTTTAATAATATTTTATTTTTCAAAACTTTGAATACCTTTCACTTGTCTTCATACCTTTTTAATAATAAAAAAATTTCTTAGACTTTAAAAAAAACTCTTTTAAACTTGAAGCTCTTTTATCTCACCTAATATAAAAAGTTTTCAAACTTTCAATATATAAATGTAATTCGTTTCGACTTTACTAATAACACAACTCCTTGTTAGGATATTAGTCTCTTAATTTGGAAACCATGAGTCTAAAAACCTTGTGTGGTTTTATAAAACCAAGGATTGGTTTTATAAAACTCTATACCTCGCATGGTTTTATAAAAACCAAGGGTTGGTTTTATAAAACCCTATACCCCGTGTGGTTTTATAAAACTAAGGGTTGGTTTTATAAAGCTCTTTTATCTAACCTAATATAAAAAGTTTCACTTAAAAAGTTTTCAAACTTTCAATATATAAATGTAATTCGTTTTGACTTTACTAATAACACAACTCCTTGTTAGGATATTAGTCTCTTAATTTGGAAACCATGAGTCTAAAAACCTTGTGTGGTTTTATAAAACCAAGGGTTGGTTTTATAAAACTCTATACCTCGCATGGTTTTATAAAAACCAAGGGTTGGTTTTATAAAACCCTAAACCCCGTGTGGTTTTATAAAACTAAGGGTTGGTTTTATAAAACCTTATGTTGTGTTTTTTTTGCTTTTTTTTTGTTTCCCTTTTTTTATGGGATCTTCTTCCTTCTTCTCTCTTCTTTTTTTTTTTAATTTCTTCTTTTTCTTTTTCTTTTTTTTTTCTTTTTCTTTTCAAAAAAGATGGCTAAAATCCTAATGTGGTGTTAAAAAACTAAAACCCAAAGAAACTTTGATAATTTGGCCACAAGCCGGAATCAGCTGCTCTGATACCAATGTAGTAAATCAAATCTGGTTTACACTAGTAAAGCTCCCAAATGAATAACCCAATAGAAAATAATTCCATGTCAGAAAATAAATAATATTGAATATGAATTGATGATTTATACAATACAATAGGTTTGGCTTTTATATAACCTTGTATTTAATAGGTTTGGAAAATAAATAATATTGAATATGAATTGATGTAGCCTTTTATAAAAACTTATGTTGTGTTTTTTTTGCTTTTTTTGTTTCCCTTTTTTATGGGATCTTCTTCCTTCTTCTCTCTTCTTCTTTTTTTTATTTCTTCTTCTTCTTTTTCTTTTCTTTTTCTTTTCAAAAAAGATGGCTAAAATCCTAATGTGATGTTAAAAAACTAAAACCTTTTTATGAATTGATGTAGCCTTTTATAAAACCTTTTATACATTACATAAGGTTTTACAATTCTCTTCAAGCTTTTATGTAATAGGTTTGGAAAATAAATAATATTGAATATGAATTGATGTAGCCTTTTATAAAACCTTATGTTGTGTTTTTTTTGCTTTTTTTTGTTTCCCTTTTTTATGGGATCTTCTTCCTTCTTCTCTCCTTTTTCTTCTTCTTCTTCTTCTTCTTTTTCTTTTCAAAAATGATGGCTAAAATCCTAATGTGATGTTAAAAAACTAAAACCCAAAGAAACTTTGATAATTTGGCCACAAGCCGGAATCAACTGCTCCGATACCAATGTAGTTAATCGAATCTGGTTTACACTAGTAAAGCTCCCAAATGAATAACCCAATCGAAAATAATTCCATGTCGCAAAATAAATAATATTGAATATGCATTGATGATTTATACATTACAATAGGTTTGGCTTTTATATAGCCCATTATGCCTTTTCAGTTATAAAGGACACGTCTCTTCATTATTAACTAATAATTATATTTATTTATTTTGATTTATTATTTACTATTTTATGTTCATAACATTGTTGGTCATCATTTTCGTTCCTATTGTTGCTTTCATTATCGATGTAGCCTTTGAGAACATTAGCATAGCTTTTAGGCTTTTCTTCATTTTCCTTGCTTACATCTTCTTCGGGGGTCTTCTAATTCTCATCATAGCCAAGACCTATTTTAATGAATGTTGACCTTTGATAACTAAGAATCTCGTTCAATGTTACAATTCTCTTCAAGCTTTTATGTAATTGGGCATTTGACTTTTCCAATTCCTTTCTCAATGAGACAACTTCATACTCTAGCTTCTCACAGATTTCTTCCTTTTCCTTAAAATGACTTCTTACTACTTCTATCCTTTTTGCCTCTTTTAGTTGAGCCTTCAGGCTAACAATTGTCTTCTTTGTTTCATCAAGATCATGATCCTTCTTTTCAGATTTCTGCAATTGCTCCTTCTACTTCTTCTAAGGCACTGGCGAGTTTTGCTTCAAGATCCATATCAATATCTTATTCTGAATTTGACTTTGTATCCATGTCCATGAAGATATGTTCTTCTTCTTCTTCTTCTAACTTTTCTTTTTGATTATCTTCATTTTCTTTTTCAACAGGCTTTGAATCCATGGCAATGAAGGGAGATTTTTCTTTATAAATATCTTGTATCTTATCCCAAATTTCTTTAGCTGATGTGCATTTCTTTACCTTCACAATCACAGAATCTGGTAGAGCACTCAAGATGGCATCCATTGATTTTGTATTGTTTTCTCTTGACTCCTTTGCAGCTGCGTCAATTGAAGGAGTGGTTGGGGTTGTATAACTTATCATGATTGTATCCCAGATATCAAACCCAAGGGCCATCAAATATATCTTCATTCTCATACTCCATATTGGATATTTTGTTCCATCGAACAAAGGAGCTCTATCTGTGCAGAGGCCAAATTCCTCACAAGCCATATGTGCTCGAGATTTGTCTTCCAATGGTTAAACTGTTTCTGAAGAAACTTGCTCTGATACCAATTGTTGAACTTATGCTTATACTGAGAGGGGGGGTGAATCAGTATAAGACATTTTTTAACTTTAGACAAGCATTCATCAATCATTCATTGCTATGAAATAGTAAACACATCTAAACACAAATCATAGCACATAGAATTTAATGTGGAAACTCTTTCAAGAGAAAACCATAAAAACTTATCTTTATAAATGTATGCAGGTGCCAACCTACTGTTACAAAGTTTGTAGGCACCAACCTATTGGAGACACCAATCCCCTTAGCTGAGCACCAACTCAGCGATATCTGTAGGCACACACCTACTAGAGAGACACCAATCTCCTTAGTTGAGCACCAACTTAGCAAGATCTGTAGGCACCAATGTTGATTTTTAGTGCAGCTGCGAGACCCATTCTCAGAGAGAATGGTACCCTAGTCATTTGACTAGGGTTCCTGGTCAAGTTAACCAGGCAGAGTATGAGTAAGACCCTAGAAGGTACCCTAGGGCCCCCAGCTGTCTCCTGGGGTTCTTGGTCTAGGACCAAGCAGATTGATGCCATGGCAAAGTCCCTAGCATGTGGCTAGGGCCCCTATTTGTCTCTAGGGTATTCTGGTCTAGAACCAGACGGTTTCTTGGTCATGATGACCAAGCAGATCCTACAGGTTGAGACAGAGACTTCCTAGGTCCTGCAGATGGTTGATCAACATTCAGCCTAGGACTGAATGCTCAGCTTGAGGCTGAGAAACATTCTCTGGGAGAATGGAGATCCTGGTCATGGACCAGATGGTTGATCAACATGTCCCAGTCTAGGACTGAGGTTCAGCCTTGAGCTGAAAGCCATTCATTGAGAATGGAAGATATTGTTGCCCCCTCTCTTAATCGGTTTTTGCTAGGTTGCTTCTCAAGGGATTGGCCACCCCTTGGCGATGTCTCTAGTACCTAACCCTTAGGAGCAGCGTTAAGGACAAAAGGATTGCACCATCCGTTTGGATCTTCTCCCTTATACAGTGATGACAAAAATATATAAACTATGTATCTTAAGAGAGAGAAAAGTTTTTGGTCTTGATGGTCCTATTTGATTGCATGCCCACCTTGGTCTTGTGATTGTTGACTCATGGTCATTTTTCTTACTTGGTCCTAGCACTCTCACTCATGTGCACACTTGACCCTGAGGATTCCTACCTTATGGAGTATTTTTACCTAAGAGTTTATTAAAGACCATTGGACCTTGTTTTATTATGTTTTTGTCCCACTTATGTTTTTGGTCCTTTTACTTTATGTTGGACCTTTGGTTTTTCACTTTATGATAAATTCATTAAATGTTTATTTTAGTCTTATTAATAAAATCTTTATGATTTTATTAATAAAGACTTTATGAGTTTATTAATAAAGTTTTATTATTAATTTAAAGTCTTATATTTTGTTGGACCATTGGTACCCTACCTTTTATTTTATTTATTATTTAATCCTAAGTTTTTTTTATTTTATTATTATTTTATTCCTAAGTTTTTTTTATTATTTTATTCCTAAGTTTACTAACTCTAAAAATATAAAAAGCCTATGCTCTCTTATCTTACGATGAGCACACACTTCATTTTTTCGTTTTGTTTTTTTTCTCTCGGGTAATATATTTTCGGGTCTGCTCCTATTTTATCTTCACGACTGTCTTTCTCTCCACGGTGTTTTACCTTCACGTGTTTCATTCCACGGTGGTCTCTTCACGGCAGTCTATTTCCACTTCACGGTTATCTCTTCACTGTTTCACCTTCACGGGTTTCATTCCACGGTGGTCTCTTCACGGCAGTATGTTTCCACTTCACAGTTATCTCTTTACTGTATCCTTCACGGCTGTCTCTTCTTCACGGTTGTGTCCCTCCACGGGTGTTTCCTTTTTCTCGGCTGTCTTTTTCCCTCACGGCTGTCTCTTCACTACTGTAACTCTCTTCACGGCTTTATCCTCACCCACGGATTTCTGTTGTAGCAATTGATTCGGGTTTATCCTCACAGTGATCTCTCTTCACGGCTATATACCTGTCATGGGTTTATCCTCACAGTGATTTCTCTTCACGATTGTATCCCTGTCTTCACCGTGTTCTCCCTCACAGCTGTATCTCCACACGAGCTTCTCTTTCACGGCTATTTCTCCACAGGGGGTTTCCCTTCACTTTTGTTTTCTCCTTCACAGCTTTATCTTCACGGCTGTCTCTCCTTCTCGAATATCTCTCTTCATGACTGCTGTAGCATTGAGCTGTTTATAGCATTTGATTGTCTCACGACTTCTCTATTTTGATTGTAGCATTATTTGTCTTACAGTTTCTCTTGGCTATGGCTTCTCTATTTTTGGCTGTAGCATTTGATTGTCTATTCTGGCTGTAGCATTTGATTGTCTATTCTGGCTGTAGCATTCTGCAGTCATCACTATAATTGAACTCTGAGTGAGTGTTTGTTTACGTGCTCGACCTTTGTAGTCTGTAGCACCTGTGTGTCTTTCTTACTATTGTCATTTTAATTGAAGAACTTGAGGTCTGCTTTATTCTACCTGAACCTTCTCTCTCTTAAGGTACGTATATGGTTTATCTAGTTTGACTTGTCCTTTCAGTGACAAGATCAAAACTATCTGAGTATAAGTTGAATCCAAATGGTTGCTTTAATTCTTTAATGCAGTTCATGTTTATTTTACTATAGTTCATTTATTTTATTTTTCTGAACTTAGTATTTGATGATTCTCGAGGACCAACATTAATGCAGTGACTAAATGGAGCATTAAGTTGAAAGAGATGAAAATTATGTTTTAAATCAGTTTGAATTTAAATTTTGCAGTACAATCGTTTACATGTTCTTGCATCAAGGTTGTTATATGTACATAACCTGAATTTTCAACAACCAACCTACTGGAGGAACACGTACAATAATGATGATATAATCACCTAAAAATTTGCCGTATAATCAGCCCCTATATCAACCCACAAGACTGTCATATGATCACCTCAAATCTATGCCATAATCATCCTTATATCAGCCCTCAAAACTATCGTGTGATCACCTCAAAATCTGTGCCACAATCATTCATATATCAGCCCTCAAAACTATCATATGATCACCTCAAAATCTGTGCTATAATCATCTTCAAATCTACTCCATAATCAGCCCTAATCCTTCTTCTCCACAAGGTGCGCCTCCTCCTTTAGAAAACCTTAGAAAGCTTTCAAGAACACATCTTCAAAAACCTTAGATAACCTTCAAGATAACATCTTCAAATACCCTTACAACTGCTCCTCCTTTTCCAAACTAGAAAAGACTCTCTTCTTCTTAGAGGTGCACACCTCTAAGAGATCTCCATAAGATGGATGAATGAATGAACAAATGAGGAGCGCCTCCTATTTATACTATTTTTAAGTCACCTTTGTGGGCTGACCTAACATTGTTCAATATCCTGGCATGGCTGACCTAACACTCTGGCAGGGCTATTTAACACTTCATATCTCTCCAGTCCTATGGAGTTAGAGGGAGTGCCATATACCGTTGGAAAGGTCACAGAATAAGCTTTTCAACCATAATATCATATGCTCCCATATGAGCTAGGTATTCAGAGCAAAAACACCTTCAAATATAGGGTATCCAAACTTGGCATCAAAAGTCCAAAAATGTCCATCTGCAATTTCCTCCTGTCTTTGACATCAACGACAACAAAATTTCCAACAGTACCTCCTCAATAAGAGGCCTCTCGTTGTCCACCCTCCACATGCAAATTTTAATACATACATATAAATATATATGTATGTATGTATATCCAAATATGCAATGCTTGTTCATGTATATATAGCATGTGAGGGTGAATATAGAAAAATGGTACTAAGTGTGATACAAATTTGAAACAAAATACGTTAACATCAAGGCTCTAAATAGCCTCCAAAGTCCAAAAGACACAATGCTACAACAAATAACTACATATCATCAATAGCATCCCTTATATTGAGATACCCACCAGCCTAGATCCAAATCCTAGGCTCTATCAAGCGCCGAGAGGGATCAAATCTCCCGAGGTGCAAACCGCTTCTCAGGTATTGCACTCAAGGAGATTTCACAAGATCTCCCTCATATTAATACTTTTTACTTTTTATTATTACATTTTATTTATGGCCGACAATATCGACAAACACTCGACTCACAAGATCTCCCTCATATTATTATTTTTTACTTTTTATTATTACATTTTATTTATGGCCGGCAATATCGACAAACACTCAACTCACAAGATCTCCCTCATATTATTACTTTTTACTTTTTATTATTACATTTTATTTATGACCGACAATATCGACAAACACTCTACTCACAAGATCTCCCTCATATTATTACTTTTTACTTTTAATTATTACATTTTATTTATGGCCGACAATATCGACAAACACTCGACTCACAAGATCTCCCTCATACTGGGCTGTAGAGCGCCTCTCGGCGCAATCATCAGTAACACCCTCCACCTTTTCCTCTAGCCTTTTCCTCGATCCTTCAAGGACATCACTGCTAGTGCTTGGTGCTACTTGTGGATCCAAGTCTATTCACCCTATTGTTGCTCAAGTCAACACTCTTCAATTTTGATGAAATTGGCTAATCCAAGCATTCAAATGAGACAAGAAGCTTAACATGACTAATCAGTGGTTTTGGCTTGAGTGAAGGGTACATTTTTACTAAGGCCATGACAGATGAGTTCAACAGTGAACACCAACAACAACAGGGTACACAAAGAGCTAGGTATTCTTGATTAAATGGCAATCCCATACCCTCGTACATCATGGAATCCAGTAGAAATGTTGCAATCCCACCAATCTTAAAATGCTGAATTCATGAAAATTGTGAAGTGTACTGAATTCTGAATGGGATACAAAATTCTACTTCTTTGTATGAAGTTCATTATATCTTATTCTATTGCTATGTTACTACCATGTTCTCCACTGCATATATTTGGTGGTAGCAAATGCCATGACATTAGCATTGGACGTTAAACATGATAATGGCTTCACTGTCTATACTTCCATGAAAAAATTCCATTTGCTTTGGTGAGTTCATCGATTGCACAATTGCTGTTACCATAATCATTGTGGGCCTCCTTTAATTGACCTTTCTTCAGAATTCAATATTGCTAGTTTTGGCTTCCAATGGAAATTGAAGTCAAAAAATTACCCAAAAAAAAACAGATTTCAGGCTTATATTGCCCTTTTTTCACAACTTTGGCCATCTTTGGCGTTCCTAAAAATCACAATTTTTCCTATTTTTGCAAAACAGGCTATTTTTTCCAGGCAATTTTCATTTTGGCCTTCAACTTACAATTTTTTCGACTAAGAAAAACATAGTACCTTGGTGACAATTCAGTGCACCTTCCATTAAACAAAAGACTCTTGGACTTTACAGTCAAATTAACTTTGGTTCTAACATAGAAAGACATGAGAGTGTGGTGCTATGATGTTGCACTTACTTGGGATCTCTCAATATTTCATGAGACTCCCTTCCTCTTACATTTTCTCAAACACTTCCAACAAAACTTGCATTTTGTCTTATAACTCTTTCAGATCCAAATCCACTGGAATTAAAGGATCATGTCTGTGAACGGCTCTAAAAGGCAATGTTGCAAACATCGTGTTGGCAAATATGTTGCTGAAGATCTGGAAAGAAACTTAATGGAAAACATCAGGGAAAATATTGGAAAATATGAGCAAACTTAATAAGATATAAAAATATTCAAGTTTTTTCATATTTTTAAACATCTGAAGCAACCCCCTCCCTCTAGCACTTTTATGGACAAATGTAACAGTGAATAACCCCTTAGTTCTCAATCCCCTGCTTTCCCTCTTCATACTGAGCAAAAACTTCCAAAAATCCAAAAATCTCCTGACTTAGCCAATATTTTCTGATTCTTGCCAATATTTTCAAAATTTGAAAAAATCAAATTTTTTTCCAGTGATAATATCGTCGAGCTGAGAGCATCGCGATGTTTGCAACACTGCTAAATGGAGTCATCTCTGTGTCTTTGGGTGTACTGTTATTATATGACAACTGAACAACTGAACAAAAGGGAATCTTTCTTTCAATAAGGTACAGTCAGGTTCTTATTAGCAAACTGCCAAAAATTCACTATCCTGCATTGCTATTTATTCATTATCCCTTTATCACTGCCTTGTTTCTCATTCCCCTTTACGGGCAATCCTTGTTTATGCTTGGATTTCCTTCTGTGCACTTTGAGTGTCTTAACCAACAATTGCTTTTCTTTGCACCTAATAAGCTGATTCACAGTTTAGCTGTCTAAATTTTCAATCTATCAATAAGCAAAATCAACCTTCCAACAAAACATCGTGGTTATATGGATGTCTAGCCCTATGTTGTCACACTCGAACTTGGAGAGACTCGGCTGGCCTAGGACTCTGCCAGACTCTATGACTAGGCAAAGACTCGGGAAATACAAAAAAAAAATCAAAATATAGTAAGGGTTAGTCTTGGCAAGTAAGGGCAAGTCTTGGCTGAGTATGAAGCGAGTACTCAGCCCAACTAAGACTCGGGAAGACACATGAGTCTTGGTCGAGTCAAACATCACAGGTCTAAGCCTCCCTGGGTTTAGTTCAAGTGCTAAACAACAATCATTTTAATGTGGTTGACAAATGTTCGAATCTCATATGGTTCCTTTAGACCCTGTATATAACTAGTCTAAATAATCCTACAAGCTATTCACGGACAACAATTAAATTGCAATACTGTAGCCAATTGTCAAATGGATGAATAATGATGCACAGAGAAAACATTTAACTAGCTCCAAGCAACAAGCCTCTGGCCTGGATTACAAACCAGGTAAATAAAGGTGTGTCAGACAGCAAAAACTTGTTTCTAAAAATATGAGGTCCTTCAGAGCTTCCTACTGGCCTAAGTAAAGGAAAGAAAATATTTGCTTCATCTATCAAGAGAGACAGAGCTCAAAAGACTAGATATATGGAAAGAACATGATAAATGAATACATGTAACAAAAGAGAACTAAGTAGCGGTTGGAAATGGAAAGATACATAGGTAATAGATTTGTTGGATACTACTCATAAATTCTCCAAAGTTATATGTAAAGGTGAGCCCATTGGTCCACAAACTTGAAGAAAATATTAATAAAGTGGCTCACCGGATAAATGCAGAATAATTAGCATATACACTTTTGCGCATTTCTTCAGCGGATGCCTTCTTGAGTTCTAGAAGATGTGTGCATAGTTGCCTAATTTCCTGCACCAAAAACAAAAAATATCCATCAATCACTATAGAATTAGCCGTCAGTTGAGAGATATGAAAACTTTAACAAGATTCTATCCAAATAAAACACAAACATGAAATCTTGGTAGGAAAACTGCACGAATTCACACCAAGACGAATTATGAACAACTAGGACGATTTGAAAGTGCAGGGACTTGACTGATAGGGGACAATTTGAAAGGGAATAACATAGATTGAAAGGGGAGCAATATCAGATGGAACTGAATAGATTGAATTTTGAAAGAGTCATCCTGAGGGTTGAATAGAAAAGTGGGGAGTTTATGCTAGGGCTAAAGGTTGAAAAGGAAGATGATATATTGAAATTTTAGATAGCAGAGTATTTAACCTAGTGTAATGCCAATATAAGGGGGGTGAGTGACTACAGAATTAATTCTAAAGGTGAGGACTTCATTGTAAGGCCATCAATTTCTATTTAGCTTGCACACATTCTCTTCCTTTGGTGATAAATGATAGCTCACCAATTCAATTCTAATTTGCCTATGCCCATCAACCTTCCATTCTTTAGAGCTCTGAAGAATTATAATCAGAGCTATATAGAGAATTGAGGAATTGCAGGCAGAGTGCTATAAAAAATAAAGTTAAAAGTTAAAACCCTTGTTCTCCATGTTATAAAACTTAATGCGTAAGTTCATAGTCTGAGATGTCGGAGAAAGTATTCAAAAAAAAATTTATCAAAATGAACTCCAAGGAATATCAATCATTTACAAAAAAACACATGCATGCAAGCATATCTGTATAGACAGATACACAAAAATATAAGCAAGGCGTACACATTTATGCATATATTGTTAGCTTTACCTGTTGCTCAGATTGTGTTCTCCTTCAACGTAGCTGTACACAGCAGAGTCTAGTGCAGCAAGGAAGATCTATGGATGAGGGCGCAGCAGAAGAAGACTCTTTGAGGCACTGTTGATTTTTTAGCAGCATCGAGAGCCATTCTCTGGGAGAATGGAGGCACCTGGTCAGTTACCGGGAATATCATTCAGTCTGGGACTGAGGCACTTGGTCAGTTACCAAGTTGTTGACATTGGTCAACTTGATTCAACCTGGGGCTGAGGCACCTGGTCAGCTACCAGGAACATGATGTAGTCTGGGACTGAGGCACTTGGTCAGTTACCAAGTTGTTGACATTGGTCAACTTTATTCAGCTTGGGGCTGAGGCACCTGGTCAGTTACCAGGTCATCACTAGAAGCCCTAGACCGGGTCTAGGCAAGTGATGTACTCCTCTCCTTGGTCACTGGGATATGGGACCTCCTCAAGGGACTGGCCACTCCTTGTTGGAGTAACTAGCTTGGGGCCTTGGTGTTAGTGGGGAGAACAAGACAACCAAAGAATATCTTTCTTA
Source organism: Larix kaempferi (assembly GCA_027924585.1). Classification (NCBI taxonomy): domain Eukaryota; kingdom Viridiplantae; phylum Streptophyta; class Pinopsida; order Pinales; family Pinaceae; genus Larix; species Larix kaempferi. The sequence goes on from BSBM01000590.1 coordinate 3,251,460, forward strand.
ATATGATGATGTACTTGAGTTGGCACGTGTGGACCATGGATACCAAGAGAAGGGGCTAAGAATTTGTCAAAGGGTAACTTACCCAAGGAAGGTGGATTAAAATCCCACAGTGAACTTAAAAAGACCCCAACTAATGTACCAAAGTGTTAAAAGCCCACAATAAAATTAAAAAGCCCCAACCAATGTATTTTATATTATTATTTTGGACTCCTTGACTTATGGAAGTCAGCCAATGATGAGATATAAAAGAGGAACCCTCTCAAGTGAATCATTATCACACAAAGTCATTCCTCATCTCTGTCCAAGGAATTCGTTGGGGTATTTTGCAGCAGCTGTTCATCTTCTTCATCTCAGCATTCTTTTTCTCTAAGGATTTGGATCATCTACAGGGCTGTTCTTTTCTCTTCTTGTGGCTGCCAAAGGTCTGTCTCATCCCTACAGGATTGCCATCATCATCCACAGGGCTGTCAACCATTATTTCCAAGGCTGCCGAGGTCTGCTGTAAGCATAGAAAGGGCTGCCAAGTCTGTTCCAGCCCTAGAAGGAGCTCAGTCTACCGACAGCAGCCCTAGAAGGGGCTCAGTCTAGCTACAGCAAGCCCTAAAAGGGCCCGGTCCACCTACAGCAGGCCCTGTTAGGGCTCGGACTGCCCACAGCAAGCATAGAAAGGGTTCGGACTGCCCACAGAAAGCTTAGAAGAGGCTCGGTCTACCCACAGTTGGTCCTGTTAGGGCTCGGTCCACTGAAGCAAGCCCTAAAGAGGGCTATTACACCTCACGGCAGGCAGAGGGAAGCCCCTTGGGCTCAAGACAGACTAATACAGGGTCATGACAGGATGTGTCAGGCCTTAAGAAGGCTAGTTCTGACAGTACGGGCCCTAAGAGGGCTAACACAGGTCACAGATCAGGTCTGTTAGGGCAGACGTCATCTTCAGAAGGGCTTACATCAGCTTGGCATTTGTTTTCTTCAAGTTCTCTTGGTATGTGTGCCCTAGAGGCAAGTTTATTTTGATGTAAAAGTCTGCTCCAAATCTGCTCATGTAAATTCAGTCATCTCATATTAAGGAAGATATTCTTTGCTGGGGTTTTATTCCTGAAAAGGTTTCCCCAGGGGAAAATCTTTGTGTTACTTTGAAGTTTAAACTTGTAAAGTTTGTTAATTGTTTCATAAATGTTAGGACCCTACGACTCTAAATTTTAATTTATTGAAATCTTGGCACTTGCAGGTTGCAGAGACTCGTTTTGCCTCTCACATCATAGTCTTGACAAGGCTTATGTAGGTGAAAGAAGCCTTACAATCAATGGTATGCAGTTCTCTTTGGTATCAATGGAGGCAATCCCAAACTGAAAGAGCACAAGCAGTGAATGGTGGGATAAGGTGGAGAACCTCTTGGCATTTACTAAGCCAATTGTGGATTTGCTACGCATGTTTGACACAGATAAGCCCAATTTGGGAGAGGTGTGTTACTCCCCATTTTTACATGGGTGGTCACTAGAAAGTAGAACCAAGATGTTGGTTCAGCTGAGGATTTTGTTTCAATTCTGTGGATGCTGATCAAAGATGAAAGTGATAACCGAAGCACATCTGAAATGTGATATCAAAGATACAGTGGTCACGGTGCCTGCCTATTTTAGCATTTCGCAGAGGAAGGCCACTAATAACGAAGCTTTTTGGTTGTGGTGCCCAAGGTGCCTGCAGGTTTGGCTCGTATGAGTACTTCAAGAAAGTTTACTGTGATGCTGCTGGCCCAGAAGTCGAGCATAGAAAAACACTAATCTATCTCGCATCCAGTGCTTCTGCACAGCTAATTGCTGATGTTGCTCTATGTCCTGTTGAAGCTGTAAAAGTTCAAGTTCAGACACAGCCTAAGTTTGCTAAAGGCTTGGTAGATGGATTTCCAAAGCTCTACACAACTGAAGGCTGTTAAGGGTTTTACAAAGGAATTGTTCCTTTGTGGTGTCGGAACCTTCCATTTGCTATGATGATGTTCTCAACATTTGAACACAGTCGATTTCCTATATCAAAATGTTGCACAAAAGCAAAAGACTAAATGCTCGGTAATTCAACAACTGGCAGTAACATGCACAGCTGTGTATATGGCTGGTACTGTTGGTACAATCCTTGCAACTTCTGCTGACAATATTGTTTCAAACTTGTATAACAAAAAGGCAGATACAATTCTGCAGGCTGTGAAGAGCATCGGTGCATTTAATTTTTTCACCAGAAGTCTCCCAATCCGTATGGCATTTCCGTCCCACAATGGAAGAAAGCCGAGACTCGAGTTTCCTGAGAAATCGAAGTGCATTGGTGGTCAGTTTCACAATTAGCGCTGACAGCTGCTCGGAAAAATTCATGTGCTTTTATGAAACGTCTTCCACAGAGTTTCGAGCGCGAACTCCCATGATCAAGCCATTGCAGGCGAACTGACCCGAGCTATAAAAGTAAAAAATAAAAACGTTGATGCTGCAATATGAGGGCAAAATTTGATCCGACAATTGTTACTCTGCCCGATCATTCAATGGAGACACTTCCATTTTCAATTCATCAGGTATTGTTACAGGGAGCAGCACTCACGGCTCGGAGGTCACGTAATTAGCAGCCGATTGGTTGATGTTAAGCTCACCTATTCTAATCGTCCAACATTGCGATTCAATGAAAAAGCACGGGTTTTCAGCAGATGATTGGCACACAGCCGGGTTCCAATCGAAGATCTTTTGTTCGTATATATGATTAAATGGGGCCACCGCCGGTGGTGGATTAACACTAGCACTTGTAAATCTTATTTCTGATCAATAAAAGTCGCGATTACAGCAAAATCAAAGATGATTGGGGTCTCGGCTGTTGTTTGCTCGACAGATCCCGAGGGCAGCAGAGGTGAAGTTTAGTGCCACAAAGGTCGAAGCCATCATAGCTATCTGCCATGTGCCGGAGGATTCGAAGCACACTAGTCGTTCTCGGGAGATCCGATTGCATCGGGGGCCATTTCAAACGCCATCTCGACTATAAAAAAAAAAAAAATCTGATTTGCGCCAATTGTGACAGCAACAGTCATGCTTCAACTCGGTTTTCGATGAGATAATCGGCGCGGCAAAAAGAGGGGCTTGATTGGCGGTTACAACATACAGTGGCACTGCAAACTCGACTTGAATATCACTCAGGGACGAGGTGTTTTCAAACACTTATCGTTTTTTCCTTCATTCACTGCAAATTTCAGGACCATACCTCGCAATTTCATTGACAGCCGAGTGGTATAGAGTGCAGCTTTCTGCGGTGTCGAGTTTTACTTATGCTAAAACCGCCGAGGTTTATCATCATGATCACGTGGAGCGTTGAGGTGTATCATACAGCAGTAGGCTGCATCCTCACAAAATGGCGTTTTTGGAGCGGCTCCCGTACACAAATTTCGGTCCACATCATTGGCTATTGTCTACATAGACTTGAACTTAGCTGAGTCAACTCTTGACAGCTATCTTAAAATCACGACTTTGTTATAAAGCTGTAAATTACAGCTGCTCTTAGAAAACGCCAGTATGCAGCGCTGTTTCTTCCCCGTGGCCATTACAGCTATACGCTATTGACAGCCGAGCACTAAGATGACAACCAGTGTGTTCGGAAAAGCTCACCTGTGGCAGCATTTTGCTTGGATAGCTTCGCCACGTATCAAGCTTTTCACCAGCTGCCAGACTGATAAGTCGACTTTATGGTTTTATTTTATCCTAACCTAGGTAGTTGTTCCATTAATAAAATAGGTTTAGTTATTTGTGCGCTGGGATGAAAAGGTGGATCTAAGATTCATTTTTCATTTATTATTTTATTATTTTATTTCTAAAAATAAATGAAGGATTTTAGGTCTATATAACAGACTTTCCTTCTTCTTTGTAACCATGGAAAATTTCTGGGTTTTTTATCCCTGTTGAGCGTCAATGAAAAAATCAGCTGGTTTTGTGGACAGATTGAGCAATCTTCATATGCTTGTGTGATGTATTTCAAATTGTAGAATGAATCTAGCTTGTGAGGGCTTTATCAAGCACAATAGATTAGCCATTTAGGATTAAGTTGGTTAATTATGCTTGAACAATTATTTTCTCAATGGACATCAGTATTCGGTTGTACAAAATGTCGATTAAGATTTGATTGTTTATGCGTTCTAGATTCGTCTCAATTTTTATGAAGCATAAAGCCTCCATGAGCCCTCTTTTGACTCCATTTCCCCTTCTGATACTGGCACTGGTCTTTCCCTGAGGATTGATCTTCCCTTCCTTTTCCATCACCCATTTTGAAAACTATCTTTTGTTACTTCCGTTTCCCTAAGGCAGCCTTTTCCATTCACCTTGCCCGTTACTGTACCTGCCTTAGCGATCCTAGTTTAGGGATACCCCCCTAGTGTTGGAGAAGAGCAAACCTGAAGCGAAGAGGAGAGGAGTGTGGTGACATTGGCCTCTCTCCTGAGAAAGTTGTCATTTCGGTTGGCGTGTTGCATTTTGGGCTTTCAAACGACACGCATGCCATTTCGGAGGACAACAAGGTGTATGAGGGCACTCCATGATAGAGAAGATAAGAGTGGTCATCAATGCCAAGGAGCAGGACCCAGATGAAGTCTTTTATAGAGAAGTAAAAGAAATATTGACCAGAAGGTGGAACAAGATGACCACTTCATTGCACCTTTTGGCCTATGCAGTGAATCCTAAACATTATTCTGCAGAGTTTCTAAATGATCCAGAAAGAACTGCACCAAACAACGACCCAGAAGTCTCCCAAGGGTTTAAGAAAGCTTTTCGAAAGCTATTTGTAGATCCTGATATTGCCTATCAGATTCGTGAAGAGTTTTCACATTTTGTGGGATCTGAGGGTTTGTGTGCAGGTAATGATCCTTTATCATCTTAAGAATCAAGATCATTGTTATTTCATATTGGTTTCTTAGTTCATTTCATATTTGTTTAAGATCTGAGGGTTTGAATTTTGGGTGCAGATATTGAGACTATGCGAGACAAGACTAGACTAAGTCCAATTAATTGGTGGAAGTTCCATGGTGGGGAAATTCCAAATATCCAAAAATTGGCCATCAAGATCTTGTCACAAGTTGCTAGTTCCTCATCAGCAGAGAGGAACTGGAGCACATATGGCTTCATCCATTCGGTGAAGCGAAACAGATTGGGCTCCAAAAAGGCCGAAGAACTTGTATATGTCCATTCCAATCTTCGCCTTCTGTCACATAAGAAGGATGAATACAAATCGAGGCCCACCAAACTATGGGATCTAGAACTAGAGTTACCTAGCTTGGATATGACATTGAATGCCATGTCTCAAATGAATCCATTTGATGAGGGGATACCATCAAGTGGACATGGCAGCAATGCTCACACTTCTAGTTCTAGAGGCATTGAAAGAGCTAGGCAGCTAGTGTTGATGTTGATCTTCATCACATGGACGAGGACATTTTTGATGATATGTAAATGTAATTTATAATTATATTTTGAACTTTTGAACAATGAAGTATGAACAGTCACTAAACAATGAATATGATAGTTGGTTGCCACTCAATTCCTTTTGTAATTTGTATATTTGACTTATGTTGATGATGATGATTATGTAATATGTTAATATGTAGTTTTAAATTTTAATTTGAAATTTAAATGATGAATGTCAAATTTTAGTTAGATTTTAAATATATATATACGTCGTTTCCCTGCCGTATCGTATCCAAATTTTTTGAAAATTTGCCGTATCCATGTCCCCCCCCCCCGGTATCCGTATCCGTTTCAGTGCAACTTAGAGTATTACCATTTGGGGTTAGGGTTAGACTAGGAAATATTAAAAACAAACCAAAATTAAGTTTGTTTGAGTCCGCAAAGCCACAACATCAACACAGGCAACTCGGCTGATTCAGGTTGGGACTCGGCCGAGTTGACCGGTTCGGTACCGAACAAACCGAGTTGGACATCATCTCAGTCAATTTGATACCGAATCGGTCACCCAATCCAATTTGCAAGCCAACTTGGCTCAGTTCAGGGTCAACTCAATCAATTCGGTAGAGTCCAAGTTGACTAATTTTTAAAACAAGGCTCTGAACCTTTGGCTCCATGTGTGGCCACGGTGCAATGCAATATTTGGTGTAAGGACATATGCCAAGGCATGGAGTGAAACATTTAGATGATCCCACCATTTGACCACCTCTCTGTGAATATGATCATACAAGATCGCATCTTTAGGCTCAATAATTTCTTTGATGCCCTAGCATGTTGTCTATCTACTCATACACCTCCCCATTGACTAGCTAGTTTAAATCTACAAATCAAATCATATTATAAATGGGCTTGCTAAACTACAAACATACCCAACCTATGTCCAAAATTGACCATCAAGAACAATCAACCTATGTCCAAAATTGACCATCAAGAACAATTTCCTGCACCTCAGTAGTTAGCGGGCTATTTGAAGCTACGACAATAAAGATATACTTTATATTAACTAGCATAAACCCAACTTAACCCCAAATCTAGTAAGCACTAAGGGATTCAAAAACCTACATGCAAGCATTTCGCTAAATAAAAGATCCAAGGTTAATATGGATTTATGGTAGTTTATTCTTTTTACATTATTTTTCTTCGTTTTTTACATTGGACGGTGGATGTGGGTTTTTTTTCATTTTACTTTATTAGCATTACACACATGACACATGCGACAAATCTCTTCCAAGTTCCAACCTGGGCTCTAAGAGCACCTCACTTCTCTCAATGCAATAATTAGAATATCACTATCTGGATTTAAAAACTTGGAGCTCCTTAGGTCAATGTGTTACATCTATGATTTGGGTATTTCACACTGGGTGAAAGAAGTAACTCTTTACTAATTGGTCTAACCTGGGAAACACTTCAGAAACATTTTGAAAATCCAAAATGTGTTTTTCTAAGCTAGCAATCAATGGATATCTCATAAGAACCAAAGAACATTTCTTGTAACTAAAGCAAGTTTCCTTAAATCCTCAAAATATTTCAAACCAGACAAATTATGCTTTTTTCCTGCACAATAATTACATAGTTTGAATTTTGGAGAATTACACTATTGGTTATCAAAGACAAAATTTAAGGGAGCAAATTTTGTACAGAAGTATATCATATCTGGCATTTTTCTTGAGCATGTGAACTAAACTAAAGAATATATGCATTGTGAAAATAGTTCAAGAAAGTAATATAGTTTATTATTTGTCCATGCAAACTTGACTGAATAATAGAATATAGAATAATTAATAGTTTATTACAAAAGCAACTGGCTGATGATTTTTAGAAATTTTTTAATTTGCGAAATTCATCCAAACAATAGATCATTTAGTAATAAATAGCATGTCAAGCTTTCCCAAAATTCGAACCACTTCTACGCGCACAAGGCACAACACCAAATAATCATTGAATTGTCAGCTTTTGCTACAACATTAAAAATTGTTCTCATTTGTGTGTGTGTGTTATCTCAAACCGTTTGCATCGCAAGGCATAAAATAAGATAAGATAAGATAATTGTATTAATGTCCACTGAGTGACCACAAAAGTAGGTCAATGGGACTAGAGGATACATCCAGTAAGAGTACAATGTGGGAATGCCAAACCAGCTCCTAGAGAATGTTGAAAGCAAGACAAAGAAAGATACATGAAGCAACAGTACCGCCTAGATAAGTATCTAACTAGGCTAATCACTAAGTCTAGTCGACACCAAAAGAATAGGTGCTATAGTACAAAGTGTTGATTTTGTACCTAGAAAAGTGTCCCCCTCATGATTTTGTGCCTAAGTCACTAAGGGGGGAAAGTGACATGACCCTTGCATTAATTTCATGTGATATGAAATTAATTTCACTTTAGAGAGTAGAGACTTAAAGTGACTTTTTGAAATATTTAATGAGGAGTTGGGTGAAATTAATAATTTATGGAGAGAAAGTGAATTTATCTCATCCATTGATTTTCCATCTCAAGATTCAATTAGGGCCCTTGGATCAAGAGACCATTCAACTACCCTCATGAGACATACAAAAAGGCAAGGTAAACCTAAGAGGCAAATTAATTCATCCATGAGAACTGGAGAGAAGTCAACTTTCTTGAGAAGAGAAGGACGCAGAGAGAGAAAAGAACAGTGGGCATGCATTCAAGGCATCTGACAGCAGTTAAATAGCACAAAAATCAAGGTGAGAATCAGCAACACGTTTCCCAATACTGCTGGCATGATCTTCAAGGGCAGGTACAGCATTTATGAGCAGTCCCTACAGCGCAGTCCTGTAGCAGAGGGGCTCGAATTTCAAGACTGAGAAAGGCAGGAAATTCAAGGTAATTAAATGCTGGAGCAAAGGCACGAAAACCGAGGATAGCAGACCGTACTGAGCGCAAGTTTCGAGGAGGAAACTGTACAGTTGAAGATAGTCTGTACAGTACCCTTAGCACGCATTTCGAGGCAGCTTTGGCACAGAAATCTAGGCTGTTTTGGCACTGTTCTCAAGGCTGGAAAGTGGTCTCTATGGGTTGAGATAAGTAGTGTTTACTGTGTATTCATAATGTTGTACTTTTCATTGAAGAAGAAATAAAACAATAACTCTCTCTCACAGGTTTTCCCCGATTGGGGGTTTTTCCGAGGCTTGTTGGCCTAAAAATCCTGAGTCTGAAAATTGTATGTGTGTGCATTTAATTTCTGCTCATTAGTGGTAATTTTCTCCATGTGTTTCTAGTACTGTTTTGTTTATGAGAAGAACTCATTTGCAGCAGTAAAGTTCAATGGGTTGGACATTAAACAAGTAAGCGGTAAAACTTGAAATCGGGTTGGGGAACTTCAAATTTTTACATGGTATCAGAGTTGAGTTAAGAGAAGGGAGCAGATTTACAGAGATGTGATTTTCAGACTTGAGAAAGACATTTCTTTCTTCACCAGGCAGAGTTGTTGGACTCGCATTTTTCAGTGAGATGGCCACTAGGTCGAGCATAGAGGAGAGGTTGGATGGGACAGCCAATTTCAGTCCTTGGAAAGCAAGGATTGTGTTGATTTTGCAAGAGAATGAGTTGTGGGACATCGTGAATAGTACTACTTCTAATCCCGTGGTGGTACTCGCATCTACAGATGCAGCAGCGTTGGCTGCCTTCAACAAGAAGGACATCAAGGCTAAGAGAATTATCCTTGATGCAATGAAGGACCATGTGATCCCTCATGTGATTGGTAAGGATCATGCCTATGAGATGTGGGATGCCTTAACCCACATGTACCAGAGTTCCAATGAAAACCGGAAAATGGTACTGAGAGAGAAGTTGAAAAGCATCAGGATAGCAAAATCTGAAAATGTGACCTCTTACCTTACTGGGATCACACAAGTGAGAGATGAGCTTGGAGCAGTAGGGGAGGTTGTACCTACTGTGTTTTGGAGGCCAACATGGCTAGAAAGAACATGCCTTCCTGGGATAGTCTTTGGGATGACTTTGTTCAAGAGGAGACCCAGAGAGGATATGTGCAGGGCAATTCATCTCACAGTAAGGATGATGAGGAGAATGTGGCTTTGACAGCTAAGGGGAAGAAGAAAAAGTCCAAGAAGGGTTCCAAGGGTGGGGCTAAGCAGCAAGGTGGTGATCAGAAGAAAGAGTTGAGCAAAGTGAAATGCTTTGCTTGCCAAGGGTTTGGGCACTATGTTGGATAGTGTCCGAACAAGAAGAAGAAGAAGAAGAAGTGGCAGACAACAGCTTCAGCGGAAATAGATGAGTATGTTGCGCGGTTCGAGAAAGAGTTTTCTCTATGTGTTGGTCATTCAGAGAGAGCATCCATTACCAACACTAATGTAGAGGATGAGAGATAGTACTCACTATTGGTTGGCCATTCATTGAGTGCATCCACCACCACTTGCACCTAGTACATTGATAGTGGGGCTTCTAACCATATGTCAGGTGTGCGGGATATGTTTTCAGAGTTCACTCGAACAGGTTTGGATCTGGAGGTGGTGTTGGGAGATGACACGATTGTCAGGGCAGTTGGGCAAGGGACTGTCACCTTTCAGAGGGAGTCCATGGAGCCCATGACTTTGAGGGATGTCTTGTATGTCCCTCGGCTGAAGAAGAACTTGATTTCAGTTTCCACGATCAAGGATAGGGGATTTAGAGTGTACTTCCTTGATGGGCATGTGCACGTTTTCCCAAGGGATCAAGTCCATATACATCTATTGTGATTGGAGTCAGATGTGGGAAACTATACAAGCTCTTGTTTTAGCCTCTTCATGCTTTGGCACACAGCAACAATAGTTGTGATCTATGCGAGCTATGGCATAGGAGGATGGCTCACTTGCATCATCCAGCTCTGAGGATGTTGAGAGATATGGTGACTGGCTTGCCTGAGTTCAGCACAGAGCATAGTGATGTTTGCAAGGGGTGTGCTCTTGGAAAGTACACCAAGACTGCTTTCCAATCATTGGCAGTAAATCGATAGGAGTACTTGATTTGATATACTTTGATTTATGTGGTCCTATGTCTTTTGTTTCATTGAATGGTTTTGAGTGCTATGTTACATTCATTGATGACTTCTCCGGGAAGACCTGGATCTACTTTCTGAAGAGCAAGAAGTTGGATGAGGATTTGCAGAGGTTCCAAGAGTTCAAAGCTCTTGTGGAGAACCAGACAAGGAGGAGGATTCGGGTGCTGAGATCAAATAATGGGGATGAGTATACCTCCAATGCATTCGATGAGTTTTGTAGATAGGAGGGGATCGGGAGACAATTGACAATTCCGTATACCCCACAGCAGAATGGGTTTGCTGAAAGGAAGAACAGGGCCATAGTGGGAGCAACCAAAGTGATGCTTCATGATCATAGTCTTCCTTTCTGTCTTTGGGCCGAGGCTTGCAGTACTGCTGTATACATTCAGAACAGGAGTCCTCACAGAGCCTTGGGGTGCATGACCCCTGAGGAGGCTTTTTCAGGGAAGAAGCCTGAGGTTGACCATTTTTGTATATTTGGTTGTCTGACTTACTCTCATGTCCCTTCAGAGAAGAGGACAAAGTTGGAGTCCACGACACAAAAGGGTATTTTTGTGGGGTATGATGAGACTTCGAAGGCCTTCTGCATATATCTTCCTTCACAGAAGAAAGTTGTTGTGAGGAGGGAGGTGAGATTTGAGGAGGAGCGGGTCTTCTAAAAGTCTCGTGAGTCAGAGCAAGGGGAGCAGCAGGCTTCCACACATCAGGTGAGCACACATAGTCCAGCTTCACAGAGTGTAGGGTCATAGGTATCTGGGGTGACTGGTCCACAAGTTACAGGTGCTTCAGGTTCAGGGACACAATCTACAGGCTCACCGGGTACAAGTTCAGGTTCTCGGGGTTACAGGTTCACCAATTCCATCACATGTTTCCAATTCACTTGGTTCACCAGCTACTGGTTCACCGGTTACTGGTTCACCGACCATAGGGGTTACATCTTCAGGACAGTCGGCAGATGTGGATGAGCAGGAATATCTAATAGACTAGTTAAACAAGCATAAAGAAATGGAGAAATCCTTTAAAAGGAAACATATGTCCAAATCTTCAGAATAAAATAAAAAATTTACTACTGATTCATACAATGTTTGGCAAAGTTAGTAAGCTGTGGCACAAAAGTTGTTCTGCTTTGATGCGGGGTTAGTTCAACGGTTTTCTTCTCCCTTGCATTTTGTCCGGCGATTTATGAAAGAGAGCTCATTGGTATCTCCGCTATTTTGTTTCTCACGTGGATTTGCTGTTCTTAGGAATATGGTTTTCGCTTTTGGACTGTATATTCAGCCGTTAATCCGTGTCTGTGGCCACACAGCCTATTTGCTGTCCTTTTCTTGTAATTTGCTCTCTGCACTCCAAATTTCTTTACACAATAGAATTATGAAACATACTTTTTTAATTAACGTAAAAATATGAGGCAAATATTTTCGTAAATTTTCCGTAAATCCATTTATAACCAATTTAACTAGCAATTGAATCAGCCAAGGATAAATAATTACTGAGAAAGAGCAAATACATACCTTCTCATTCATAGACTGGCATTTGAGCTGGACATAGCCATCTGCGTCAAAATTATTGCCTTTGAAAACCTTCAATTTGTCTGAGAGAATGGCACCATCGTCGTGCACGGTGCCATTGGCCATTACAGGACCTGAAGGAGCCGAGGCTCTCGAACGCATTGAGGGTTTTAAAGACCCCATTCTCTTCTACTACTCTTAACGGATCACTTTGATGTATCAAAGAAACTCCCAGCCCATTCAATCCTGTGTTCTCAAATTTCGCGCAAACCTTACTCCTCCGTTCAGCGATCAATTCCCTCGCCGTAAATCGAGAGATACTTCTAGGGTTCTGATGCTCTTTTACCTCGATCCAAATATTTCCTCGTTCAGATCAAATTTCTATACGCGGATAAGATCACGCGTGCGGTTTTAGATGGTTGAGAAATCCGAAATTCAACGCGGATTAAGGATCGGAACGGCGAGCTGAAAGGAATCAGAATGCCCCTTGAAGATTCGTACCTGGAACCCTCGTCCGCCATTGCCAGACCTGAATTTTAGTGTCCATCTTGTTCACGCACCTAAAAGTGTCCGACAATCGGTAAAATATAATTACGGAATTTTAGTTTATATTTGGTGTCCGTGCATCTTATTAGCCGGCGGCTATCCAGCAGGGAATATTCCGGTGGGGAATCTTTAGACTCGGGACTTGAGGAAGGGACCTCCCGGTTTGCTTGGTGGTGGAGGGCAGCTTCAAAGAACCAATGCAATATTTTTTCACATTGTGTGACGAAATAGCCAAAATAGTGGCATTGTAGTGTATTTGACTTTTTTATTCATCAATACATATCGCAAAGGGAAACAATTAATTATTGTTATTAAGATATAAGTCTCTTATATTGTTACATATCGCAAAGGGAAACATTTAATTATTATTATTAAGATATAAGTCTCTTATATTGTTAAACATGTAATTATTTCAAAATTACATAGATAACAACTATAATTTATATTATTATCTAGTATTAATTTGAGGATTTAATAATTTATGTTATAAAAAGGATGTTATTCCACCCATTTGGAGATTTACATTTTAAGTTATATTAGCAAAGCTTTTGTTGAGGGGAAGTAATACCTCTTATTGGTATTCTGCTATGGATCTTGGTATTGGAAGCGTTTGGGAGAAGGAATGGGAAAATTTCTTGTCTGAATTTTGCTAGTGTGAGACTCTCTTCCTGTGATGATGAACTTGTTTGGACTTGTAACAAGGCAAATGGACAAGTTACAGCTAAGGATGCATACTCTGTTATTGTTGCATGTGACAATTACCAGGTGCCAAAGTGGTGGTTTAAGAAGCTATGGAAATGGAAATTATCACGGAAAATTAGATGCTTGTGTGGTTGGTCTGGAGAATTCTATTCTTACATGGGACAACTTGATGCATAAGGGATGGGAGGGCCCTAATAGATGTGCCCTTTGTGGTCAAGATTCAGAATCCATTGATCACATTTTTATTTTAAGTCCTTTTACTACTCAGTTGTGGAATTTTGTATGTATTGCCTTGGATATTCCTATGGTTTGGGGAAAGGAGTTGATAGACAGGAACTTTTTGTTTTGGTATAAATATGTTTTTGACCACAAGGTTTTACCAACATACATTTGTTGGGGGGATTTGGAAAATAAGAAACTTGGTTATCTTTGAAGATAGAGTTCCAAACATAACTGCATGTATGATCAGAATTGTAAACTTATACAGAGATTCTTATCTAGCTGTGGTAAAAGAAAAAAGGTCGAGAATGATAGAAGAAATTCCTCTTTCAACCGGTGTTTATGGTTTTTTTATGGGCCTGCCAAAGATGGTAGGTGTGTTGTGGGCGCACAACTAAAAATTAATAGTGAACACTTTTTTAAGTTGAAGCTAAATTGTGGAGCTGGAACAAATTCAAAGGCAGAGCTTTTAGCTCTTTGGTGTTTGGTCAGGTTTGTTGTTTCTTTGGGTATTGACTCAATAAAGACCTTTGGTGACTCTTTGACTATTGTAAACTACGCAAAAAACAAATTTAATATGCAATTAATTGCTCTACATCAGTGGTGTTTGCATACATAGAAGATCCTAGGATGCTTTTATGATTGGGAGATAATCCACATTTATAGGGAGCAAAATACAATTGCAGACTCTCTTTCAAAGGAGGATTTGATGTGGATGGATGGTATTCTTTACTGGGAAGAATACATAGAAGACAAGCTGGAAAATGAGGGTTCGGTTGCTTTTTTTACATAATTAGCATAATTTTTGTACTTGATTGTTTAGTATTTTGTGGATTATGTGGCCTCTGTTTTCACTAGCTGTAAGATATGGATAACTGTGAATTTTGATGGGGGATGATAGTTTGATTTTGGAACATGTTTTTTTTTAGATTGTTTATGAAACTATCATTTAATCTTTTAGACAGTTTTGGGGTGGTGGATGTACTTTTTGATTCATATAAATAACAAGAGTACAATTTTTTTCTGCTTGAAAAAAAATATATTTTTTTTTCAACTTTTATTCATTACGTCGAGAAGACGCATTTCTATAGCTCGGGTGGAGGGGAAGTGTTCATTTGTCCAAAAATAAAAAAATAAAATAAAATAAAAAGATTGCATGCATCATAGCATAGTGGTGAGAGGGATGAATGCATGCATCAGTGTTGAGAGGGATGTTTGCACAGAGAAGGTGCATTTCTATAGCCCGGGTGGAGGAGAAGTGTCCTATGTCCCAAAATAATAAATAATAATAATAATAAAATAAGTGGTGAAAGGTTTGCAGATTTGATCTATCTACACTTTGTAGAACCAGAGTTAGATGAGTCTATACTGGTATAAAATTAATTCACAAATCACAATACATATCAAATTTACATATACACTTATAAAGAAATTATTAACATAGCATAGAGTCATAACATAAAAATATTGCGGCATTGCAGCGGTTCTCTTGGACGGTCTCATTCACAGCCAGAGCCACGGCTATCTGAATCAGGCTCTTCGCGTCAGTCAGGTTCCCAATCGTCACCAATCAAGTCTTTAACCAAGAAAATATTCACGCAACCCAGGCGTTCTTGCTCCTCCAAGCCTGAAACTCCAAGATCTTCGTCGATCTGTTTTCGGAAGTGCAAGATCGAACCAATTCGACTCCAGCCTTGCATCCACTCAGCATGTCAAAGATCTGGAAGATGTTTTCAAGAAATTTGATGCTAACGGAGACGGGAAGATCGTCCCTGGAGCTCGATTCGATCTTGAGTTCCCTGGGTTACAATGCAACAGAAGAAGAGGTGCATTAGATGGTCAAAGAAGCCGATCGTGACGGAGACGGTTTCATTGATTTTCAAGAATTCGTCGCCTTGAATACTCAAGGCGTCGATTCTGCTTCCAGCCTGAAGGATCTGAGAGATGCTTTTGAAATTTTTGATTTGGATCGAAACGGGGCAATTTCTTCAGAAGAGCTTCACGCTGTTTTGAGAAACCTGGGAGAGCACAGCACACTGGAGGACTGTCAATTGATGATCAGGGGCGTTGAATGCGATGGAATCGGGCTGGTTGATTTCGAAGAAAGATTATGATGTCCGGTCGATGCCGAGAAGCTGAGGAATGGGTTTATTGTGTACTCTGTCGGGAAGCCTCTGGATCCATGGATCAAGGATCTGCCTGCTGCACCTTCATCTGCGGACTGTGCCATGAACATCAACGACTGCAACGGCCTCGCCTGCCTCACCAAGATCGATGCCGTCTCTGACTCCGCCACCACCATCACGCTCTTGTCGCACATGTTCGTCGTTGCCCTTTCATACGGTGGAGGCGTCTGGGGATCTTGATTTCTGGGACACTCGGCTTCTTCGGCGGACTGCTCCAGCCAAAATGGGGTTTCTCTGGCTGCTTCTTCATCAGGGGTTTGATTGCTGGCTGTTTTTGCCGGTTTGGGAGGTCTACCGTGTCTGCTGCTCTGTCCACAGACATGGATCTTCTGCTTCCTCCGATGAGGGTTTCGGTTTTGACGGATCTATATCTTTCTGTGGAGGGTCTGCTGCAAAGTGAGCTGTGGATGGTCATAGCTTCTTGTTCTTGTGTGGCTATGGTGGATTTGAGCGGGTTTCTGCTCACTCTTCTGTAGTAGTTTCAAGATTTATCTGTTCTTCTCTCTGGGTTTCTCTTTTTTTTAGTTCAGCTCTTTATAAGCTGTTGTTTCTGCTTATATGGGACAGAAATATGTGAAAATGTAGGGATCCTTGTTGATTCTACTACATGTACAATATGTAATTTTGATCATCTTTTTGAAATAAAATTACGGACTTTTTCCAAGGAAAAAAAAAACATAAAAATATTGCAATGTAATAGTACAATGTGCAACTATTACACTAATTACAATTTGTTGAAGCATATTGTCGCTAGAAAACAAAAAGTTTACAAACAACAAAAATTACATGTTTTTGTGAAATGTAAATCTAATATAAGATGTTTTTTAACAACTTCAAAATGTTCAACATAGACTTGGATGTGTTTTTTTAATAAAAGAAACTCTCCATTTTTTTTTAAGTCACTAACATTACTTTTGTATTTTTTCTTTGTAACACTTTCTCAAGTTACTAAAATTGTAATTGTAACTTTTTCTGATTTGGTTCAATAGTCGAGCTTAATTTTCTCTATAATGATTTCTAAAAAACATATATCATTTTTATCATATCCATTCATTGAATTCTTGTCTAACGTTTTCATGCTTACTTCCTTATTCAGTTCTATTAAAATCAAATATTTAAATTATTGTTCTGTACTTTTCTTTTAAGTACTCATTAAGAGGTCATTCTCATTTACACATTTAAGTTCTTTTAATCCGTTGTAACACCTAATACAAACAAGGAAGGATAGCACATGCCCTACGTAAAAGTTTAATTCAATGATATCCATGAATTAGAGGGAAAAGAACTTAATCATTTTACAACTTTCAAATTTACAAAAGCTTTCCTTCTTAAAAAAAACTTGGAATTTTCATAAATCTTAATATAAGTAATGTATATGGTGCTAGTTTATTTTTAAATTTTTGAGATATTTTTTAAATTTGGAATTTTCATAAATTTTAATATAAGTAGTGTATATAGTGGTAGCTTTTTTTTAGCTTTTAAAGCTTTGCATAAAATTGACATCGTAAATTATTGTTGTTTTGTAAACATTGTACTTGAATGTTATTAATTTCTCTATCATCTCTCATATCTTGAATTTTGGCCTCTGGACATATGTTATGCATTTAATGTTTTTATGTTTCTTTTATAAGTAATGAGTAATCTTTACTCAAGTCTTAGTTGTTATGTTTATTTTATAAAAAGGAGCATACGATGTATCATATAATAAAAGATAATTAATTTATGTTTTTATAAAAATAAAGCAAGTACATGATAGTTAATGAGGAATAAGGAGGTGAGTGGTTTACTCAAGTCTTGGTTGTTATGTTTCTTTTATAAAAAGGAGCATACGATGTATCATATAATAAAGACAATTAATTTATGTTTTTATAAATATAAAGCAAGTGCATGATAGTTAATGAGGAATAAGGAGGTGAGTGGTTAGCAAGTACATGATAGTTAACGAGGAATAAGGAGGTGAGCGGTTAGGTGTGACAATTAGTTAAAGTTAGGAAGGAGTTAAGTCAAAAGTTTCTATTCTTTCCATTTTTCGTTCTTTATTCTATATCTTCTCATATGTCATTCTCTTAATATCTTGTTTAGAATTCCATCTTCCTGTTGTTGAGAGTTTTTTTTTGGTATGGGTGGGTAAGCCTTTATTTTCATTATGAGTTGTATATATGTTGATACAAACCATGTGAAACAATGGTTAGGTATGATATGCTACTATATTGATATTGACTGCACAAAAAGAGTCAACTCAAAAGTGTCTGTATGTATGGTCTCAAAAAGAGGGAAAGGCTTCCATTCGTTACTCTCCATCTTCCCATTTGCCATTAGCTTACTATCTTGTTTAGTATTCCATCTATCTATTGTTGAGTTTTCTAGTATGGGAGGGAAAGCCTTAAATTTCGTTGTGAGACACATTTGTGTTGATAATGACAGTTAGCTAGGAGATGCAAACTATCTTGATATTGACCGCACAAAGTGGTGGTTGGTTGTGAGATACATTGAGAATGTTGGCATGTACCATGCAAAGCAATGGTTAGCTTATAGATATTCCTAGGTTGATGTTAACCATGTGAAGCAATTGTTGGTTGTGAGATGCAACTATGTTGATATTGATCGTGTGATCCAATGGTTAGTTATGAGATGGAACCATGTTGATGTTAATTGTATGTAACGTCAATTAGATGTTCATAACATATTTGCAACTATGTAAATGATGAGATAAGATAGATAAGATAAATTTATCAATGTCTAATGAATGACCATAATAGTAGGTCAGTTGGAATCCAAAGTACATGCAATATAAGTATGAGGGAGTGGGAGTACAAAAGCAACTCTTGTAACTACTCTATAAAAATTGAAAGAAAAAAAAGTGCAATATAAAAAACACTAAGTACCTAGCCATAAGAGGTACAAAAGAAGTGTATAAACATAACAAAAGACATCATAGGTATAATAATTAATGGTCAAATTGTTTTGGGACTAGCGGCAAAGGTCGAATGAAGAGAGCGAGAAGGAGGCTTGTTAATCATGTCATCAATCACTATGAAGGGGTCAATGCATTGTTTGATCAAATCCTTTAGAGAATACCAGTGGATAATGGGACCTAGTTATGTAATCCTAGAGGACCCTAGTATTAATGAGGTTCATCACTCCTAAAGTTAAAGCCTAGCGGAAATAATCTTTGAATTGAAGTCCAGTTGCCCTAACAAAATCGAAGGCTAGTACTATGTGCATAATGATTATAGCTTTGGGACCTCCTAGAGCTAGTTTGTATGTCAATATGGTGGTGTGTACCCTAAGGTTTGGAACAAGAAATACTCAAAAGTATCATGGAGGCTAGTTGAATCATTAAGGGGAAGATGGGGGGAGGATCTAAAGGAGATTTGAGGTCTCATTAACCTAGTATCTAAAGTTTTGAAAGCCTTTTCATGTTGTTTGTTGCTCCAAGTGGACAAAACGGAAGGAAACAAAGAGGTGATCTGCCTTATGGCGTTTTGTTGGGGAGGTTTATGTGAGGAATGATATATGTGTTCAGAAACCTCCATCATTAAAAGAGATGGCCAGATTTGGTCTAGATAGATAAATAATGTAGAGAGGAACCTCTTAAGTTCCATTATAAGCAATAAAACCTCCCCTCAATTTGATACTAGATGGGACATTTGAAAATGAAGTGCTCCTTTAACTTGGTCTTCTACAAATGGCATAGCTTTCAAGTCTTATAAGGGTGTGCAATATGGTGATCTATCTCGATCATATATAGATATAGTGATCTGTCTCGACTAAAGATAGATGTGTTGATCCATCTCAAATTCATATTTATGTTTTGTATAGTCTAAATGGGAATGTAAACAAATTTGGGGATATGCAAAGGTCACGAATAATACTATTGTCACACCTCCGATTTTGATTTTTTGTTGTTGCAAAAGTAAATATGCATGTCATTGTGTTGAGATAACATACATGACCCCCTATGTTCCTAGAAGGGAAATAGGTGCATCACCTTATAGTATTAAAGCACAGTTGAGATCAATAGTCAGAAAATGGATCAATCCATGTCATTGTGTTGAGATAACATACATGGCCCCCTATGTTACTAGAAGGGAAATAGGTGCATCACCTAATAGTATTAAAGCACGGTTGAGATCAATAGTCAAAAAATGGATCAATCCATGTAAGACATAGAAAATTGTGTTTTGAAAATGACAAGAAAATTAAGTCTACCATTTGTGGAGTCGCATTGTTGTTGTACATTAAAAATTTCCATTACAGAGAGGTTGCTAAGGTTGTGAGTTGTAAAACTATAGTTATAGAAGTAGTGTTAGTTACCAACTAGTAGCAAGGCCATAAGTCAAGTAGGTATTTTTCCAAGCTTCTCACATAGATTAAAGATGTACAAGAAACAGTAAGTTGAGAAACCAATTGGATAATTTCTCATGTGCATTGAAGTTGCACAAAAATAGAATGTCGGGTAGAAATTTGAGCTCTCCATATGTATTGAAGTTTAGACTTGGCTAAGCTCTCCATGCAAATTGAAGCACCTACCAGAATAAAAAAAGAGTGTTCACCATGTGACTTGGGGAGCCACTAAAAATTAAAAAGTGTCTTTGCCATGTGTGCTAAGATGTAATTGGAATAAAAAAATGTAGCTTCATGATGTGAATTGGGTCGCAACCAAGAATATAAAGGGAAATTTTTCCATGCATATATGAATGGTGTCATGGAATTATAACTTAAACTTCATACATTAAAAACGCAAAAAATAAAAACTACAAATTTTAATGGAACACCTTATTTGAATCTTTTGGGGATGAATTTGGCATGTTTTGATCACATTTAGAGAAAATGTAATCCAAGAACACTGGATTACCTAGCTTGGAATGAGAAGTGAAAACTAGTTTAGTGGATCAAGAGATTGTAACATCAATACCTATTTTTGGCAAGAGATTGATTATTGTAAATTTATTTAGAGAAGAAGGTTGGTTCATGGGAAAGTTTTCGGAATTTTTAGAAATTGATGTAGAATAGGGCCTTGAGTTTGACCATTTTTTCCAAGTGCATGATGGAAATGCTCAAAAATTTCAAAGCAAATAATAAAGGGGTATGGAAGCTTTTATTAATGGGGAAGAACCACAATAGAGCCCCTACAATGGGGAAGGAAGTAGCGAGAAACAATCATGAGAGAAGATTTATTAGGGATAATAAGGTTCCTATGAGATCAAATTTGTAGTTACATGGCACACAATGATTGTATGGTTCGCATTAAGAAATAACAATAAATGATCATTGACCGACGAATATAGATTCCCTCAAATATTCAAAGATGATTCATACATGCCAGGAGACAAGGACACTATTCCAACAAAAGATCACAGAGAAGTCAATTTTCCTCAATGTTCTCTTCAAGGAAAAAATGCTCACCTCCTTTGGCTCAAGTAGGGGTACCTTCCAATAGAAGAAGGGAGATGAGAAAAAAAGTGCCAAGGATGAAGAGTTTTGTAAAGCAAAGGCAACAATTTTTAATGGAGAGATCAAGACCAATATCCATGGCCACTTGGTATGAAGAAAAATCCAATTTGAATGACTTTTTAGACAACATAAAGGCAAAGGTGGTGGTATACAACTTGACTGGGGATGCATCCCTTTGGTTAGAAAGTCAAGGCAAGTTGATGAAGATATAGAGAAGGATTTTTCATGGAGAATGTTAGTTAAGATCTACTTCAAGCACAAGTAGTTATCCAAGCATCACTACATGCAAAAAGTTTATGCATTCCACATCGTGCAATAAGGACCAAGAATAAATTATGAATATGAGAAAGAATTTCCAGTCCTAATTGAATACAACCCTACTTATAATCGAGATGGAAAGTTGAAATTAGTTAAATGCATTAGTGAGTTAAGCATTGTGTAATGAACTTTGCTAACCATAATTGATCCAAGGACATTAGTTAATGTCATCGAGAAAGCAAGGCACTGCGAGGAACAAGCCTAAGGTCAACAAGACCTCCAAAAAAAATGAAGGGAAGAGGTCAGGGAAAATGATGGTAGACAAAAAAGAGGATAAAAACCTCCATTTTATGTCATTGGCTAGATGTGAATTACATTCTCATGAAAAATTACACCATATAATGCATAAGTAAAGAGGGTTAAAGCTATGGTGTGTTTCAAATGTAATGAAGTGAGTTGGCCATTTTGCTCGATATTGATCCCACAAGGATAGGTGAAGCTAGGAAGCTTCATAATATTCAAGGGGCATAAATTGTGGGAGACATCGTTGATGCGTGCATAATATATGTAATGTTAGAGCATCAACAAGACAACCATGAAACCGCCATGATTAGGGTGGATGTCAACGATGTCAAGGGGTTAGTCACAATTTTATAGCACCACATATAGTTCTCAAGGGTTGGATTAAAGTGAGCACCATGGTCAATGGAGATGATAAGAAAGATTCAAAGACTGGTTAGGGAAATGGTTTTGGATTTTGTTGTGGAGTTGAAAGGGCTACTCAAACATGTAGATTTGCACATACTACCTCCAGGAGCATATAATGTCCTAGTAGAGCTAGATTGGATCACACTCATCAAGCCAAAGTAAGCTATTATGAAAAAATCTATAAATGTATTGATGATAAAGGATAAAAGGTGTGTCCAGGGAATTGCCATACCCATCTCTCTTCGAAGGATATCTAAAATGAAGGTGAAGAGATGTTTGAGACAATGTTTGCATGCATATCATCAATCGTTGAAAGAAACAAGGCCCCTTGCCATTAATATTATCAAATAATGAAGGAATATGCTAATGTAATATGTAATGGACTTTAAGGAGTCGAGCCTCTTGAACACATGGAGATTTTTAACAACGCTATTCTCTTCTATTCTCTAAACAACCCCTTCGTTGTATCACACAAACCCCTAGCCTATTCAATAATGTATTTTTGAGTAATTCAACTCAAATTTCTAGCAAACCATTCCATCAAACAATCTATTATCTTGTTGTAAATTGAGAGATATTAATAAGGTTCTAATGTTCTTTTACCGTCGATCAAAATATTTCCTACATCATATTGAATTTTGATACATGATGAAGAACAAGCAAGGTTTTAGAGGGTGAGTAATCCAAAATTCTACGTAGGTTGATGCTTGGAGAGGCTATATTGAGTTGAAAGGGGTTTAAACAACCCTAGGAGATTCATACCTAGAACTTGTGTCTACCAAAACTAGACTTGAGTTTTAGTGTCCATATTGTTCATGCATTGAGAAGTGTTTGACAATTCATAAAATATAATTATATAATTTTAATTTATGTTTGGTGTTTGCACATCTTAACATCTAATGACTATCCAACATAAAATATTCCATGTAGTGAATCTTCAAACTAGGGACTTGAGGAGGGAGAGAAAAGCGACTTTATACTCATAGAAACTATTCCAAGACGCCACATATAGGTGTATCACATTTTTGTTTCCCACACATGCATGGAGCTCAAAGTTTGTAAGGGTGGAGGACAACTCCAAAAATTCAAAGAAATATTTTTTCATATTATGGGATTGTGAATATGTGATGAAATGCCAAGACAATTATAAACGAGGTTTTTTAGTCATATAAACATTTTCTAGATGTCATTTATTGGTGTATTTAACTCTTTATTGGTCACCACACAATGGATATCACGAGACATGCAATTATTATGGACATAAGATAGATAATAATTATAAGTTAAAGAGTGTCGACTATACATTGCACCATGGTATTGATAATGTTAACGTGGGAGTGAGGGACGATACTATCTCATTAATTTGTGGAACTGTACTCCAAAACTACCCTTTGGATCAACAATTTTTTTATCTAGATAATACCTTATAAACCACATCTCTCACAACTGGTATCCATATCATACACACACACAATTATAAGAGTCTAATGTGGAACAAATTCCCAACATAAAGACATGTAATTGTAGTAATATGACTTATGATTATTATGCTAGTCACAATGTGTTGAAGAGTTTAGATTGTTATCACTAGATAGCAAAAGGTTTACCCACTACAATGATTACATTCCTTTTCCATGTATTAATCTAATGGAAGATGCTCTCTTCAATGATTTTAGAATGTCAAGATGGTCTTGGATGTGTTTTCTTTCTAAAAAACTCCATGTTTTTTAGAAGCACTAAATATTTTGTATATTTTGTAGCAACACATTATCAAATTACTAGAATTATAATTGCAATATAGTCTAATTTGAGTTCATTAGTTGGTATTAAGTTTCTCAATATTTATATATATAAAGGGCAAGAATCGTTTTCATTGCATTCATTCAATGGATTTCTTTCTAATGTTTGGATGCTTACTTTCCTATCGAATTTCACCAGGATCAAAGATTTAAATGTTTTATGCACTTATGTCTTAAGTACTCATTGTGAGGTCATTCTCATCTTTGCATATGAGGTCTTACTTAATAAGTTGCAACATTTGGCATAGACATAAACAACATTTGGCCTCCATAAAATATTGATTACTCACATGCCCTTAGATGGGAAACATAGATTATAGGGAAGAGAGCTCAATCATTGTGAAACCTTCATAAATGCAAGGTATTCTTCTTACTATCAACTTTAAGCTTTCCTTCTAACAAAAACACTCTCAAGAAGGCTAGGATTTTCTTAAATTTTGAGATAAGTAGTTTATATGGTGGTAGCTTGTTTTTGGCTCTTGATCTATTGCATGAATTTGAGCCCTAAGGGAAATTTTTGCAAGCCTCGTGCTTGCAAGCTATCAACTTATCTATTGTGTGTAATATCTTGAAATTTTGCCTCTTACTAAATAAATAGTTGTGTGTTGTGTTTTCATGTTTGTGTCTTGGGTAATAGGTGTTCATTATGTAAGGCCCGTTGATTATGTTTATTTTATAAATCAAAGGTTGTGATGTGTGATGCAGTAAAAGGCAAGTTATATATGGTTTTATTACTAAAAATAACATGTGGTAGCCAAGGAGAAGTAACAAGATGGGGTGTTGTTAGGTGTAACAAGTGGCAAACACTAGCAAGGGGTCAAATTCAAAAGCTTCCCAATGTGTGACCTTTGAACTTAGGGAAAATGTTTCCATTTTTTACCCTCCATCCTCTTATTTTTCCTTCTCTTAATCTCTCATTTAGTATTTCATCTCCCTACTGTCGAGTTTCCTCACATGGGAGGAAAATCCTTCATTTTAGCTGTGAGATGCAACTATGTTGATATTAAATGTGTAAAGAAATGCTATCTATCGGACACAATTATTTAGATATTGACCATGTAAAGAAATGGTTAGTTGTGAGACACATCTAAGTTGATATTTACCATGTGAAGTTGTGATTACTTGTGAGATGTTGTTAAGTTAATATTGATGGTGTGAAGTGTTGGTTAGCTATGAGATGCAACTATGTTGATATTTTTTAAGAGATGTTGTGGTTAGTTGTGAGATAGAAATATGTTGATATAATTCATTGCGTGAGCAACAATTAGGTATGAGATGCAACTGTATTTGTATTGACTGTGTGAAATAGTGGCTAATTATGTGGCATAGATATGTTGCTATTGGTCATGAGATACTAAGTATGTTTGGGTTTAGATTTGCGTTATTTATAATTGAAAAAGATAGACTTTGCCCTTCTTGCATGTTGGACCTTATCTCGGAGGTGGCTCTAACATACATTGTGTAAGCCTATGACTAGGAGGTAAATCCCTTGAGATGATTCACAGGAAAATAAGTATATAAGTATCTATTTGATATGTTGTTGTATTGTTTCCTTAGTTTTGTATTCTTTATTTTATTGTATATGTACCTACTTAATGAATAAGTATGTATATGTGATGTCAATTGAATCTAGTTAAAGTGGTAGAGAAGAGAAGTTATTCTCCTCCCCACTCGAGTTCAAATCCTGCTTGTGGCATGTTCTTTCTTCATAAGCCAATTGCTAATTGGGGTTCTTGGTGAGCTAATTATTGTTGGGGCTAGAAAGGTACCAACAATCTCATTCTCACCTATGAGTTGGATGATGAAAGCTTAGCAACATTTAAAAATAAATAAAAATGTAGATATTATGAGGAGAAAGTCTCATATCTACTTTGGAGGAATGTTATATACATATACTCACATTGGTCAAATATTCATAACATATTTACAATCGCGTAATTTTAGAATTATTTTTTGTATAGTTCAAATGGGAATGTAAACAAATTATAGGATAGCCAAATCATACTATGAACAATATTTATATTATGACACCTCCATAATTCTTTTATGTTGTTACAAGAGTAAATGAGTATGTCATTGTGTTGAGATGGAAAAATATGGTGGCTTCTGCCCAAGGAAGGGAAACAAGTGCATTACATAGTGGTATGAAAGCATAGTTGAGCTTTGTGGCCTAAAAATTAGGTTGATCCATGCAAGGGAAAGGAAAATTGTTTAAAAAAAAGACAAAAAAAATTGAGTTTTCCATTCATATAGTTGTATTACTACTGAACATTGATAGCCATTGAAATACAAAGGTGATTGAGGCCATGAAATGTAA
This sequence comes from Larix kaempferi, assembly GCA_027924585.1. Taxonomy (NCBI): domain Eukaryota; kingdom Viridiplantae; phylum Streptophyta; class Pinopsida; order Pinales; family Pinaceae; genus Larix; species Larix kaempferi. Next base: position 3,277,642 of record BSBM01000590.1, read on the forward strand.
AACTATACTTCTAGAGGAGTAGTTAGTTACCAATGGGAAGAAACAAAATGAGTTGAGTAAAGATTTTTTCAAGCTTCTCACATAGAGTACAATTGTAGAAGAAAGAGTTAGTTGAGCAATGAATTGGATAAGTTCTCATGTGAATTGAAGTTTCACTGAAATAGTATGTCATGTAAAGATTTGAGCTCACCAAGCAAGTTTAGACATGGGTAAACTTTCCATGCAAATTAAAGCACCTCTAATAATATAAACATGTGTTCACCATCTAAATTAGAGTGCAATTGAGTATAGTAAAAGTGACTCTCAAATGTAACCAAGAATAGAAAAAAAAGAGTTTGCTATGCAAACTAGGGAATTATCAAGAATAGAAATGGTGAATTTGACATGTGGACATGATTAGTGTTAGGGAGTGATAACCTAAAATTTGGATTCTAAAAGATAAGAACTAAAAGTTAAAAGTTTTAAATTCAATTAGAGCACCCCCTTTTAATCTTGTGGTAATGGTTTTGGATGTTTTGTTCACATATAGAGAAAATAGACTCCAAAAACACGTGATTACATAGCTTGGAAGAAGAAGTGAAAAAATAGTTAACTACCCAATTTCCGAAGGGGCACTAGATTGTAATGATGCACAAGTGATAGCTCATTGTAAATTTGTTTAGATAAGAAGATGTATATAAGGTTGGTTTGTGGGGAAAGTTTTCACAATTTTTAAAACTTGGAATAGAATAAGGCTTTTTAGGCAAATTTGAACATTTTGCCAAGTACATGTGTCCTTCCAAGAACGCTCGAAACTATGAGAGGAAAGAAGAAAGGGGTGTGGAGGCTTGAATTTACGAGGAAGAGATGCAACAAAACCCCAAGAATGAGGGAGGAAATAAATCATAATCGATCTAACCAAAAGAAATAGTTGAGACTATAAGGATATTACGAGATCAGACTCGGGACTTCAATGCAAACGATGACTATATGTTGCACATGTAGGAGGAGAAACAAATGGTCAATTGTAATGTCCCCCTTTTAATCCCCTTCGCATTAAATCGTAAATGATGTAAATATTGTTATTTAATCATGGTGAGGAGCTCAAGGCCAAGGCCCCACCATTGATTTAGCGTTTTATGTTTTGGCAATTAAAGAAATAGATGCCTATGGTTCTTGTGCTAGATAGGCACAATGTAAATAAGACATCATGTAAATACAAATTTTTAATGAAAAACCCACAACTAGCTATGCAATGCAACAAAGAGATGGGGGCATGATTCTACAAGAAATAAGGAGGGAAATTATTCAAACCCTTGAGCCAATGGTGTAAATCCATGTGTCAATGAGAAAACCCTTAAACCACCAACTACCCATTTTGGGTTATGCACCCAATCATTTAATTCTTCCAAGAGTTGGTTGAGGCAGTTAATGCCTTGGGAATGGAGAGGTATGGAAGCCAATTTCGTGCATGGGCAAGTCATCAACCTGGGAATTCGTATTTTTGCTTCTTGGGCAAGAAAACACCCACGAAATGGTGCCCAAAGCCATTCTGAACCCATAGTCTTTCCTCTCTCACGCAGTCTGAACTACTGGGTCTTTCCTCATCACATTTTCACCAATTTCTTGCATTTTCCATAAGCTAGGAGCTCGTTTTTGTGTTGCACAACATCTAGGAGAAAGGGAGTCACGTTTTGGGGGTTTATAGAGGTCGTTTTTGCCCCAGAATGTCCATGGGCGTTTTCTGAAAAAGGTTTTTGCTCTCCAGGGTTGAATCCCCAATTGCGATTTCATTTTTGGGTCTTCCCACGTTTTTCTGGGCTGGTAGAAACCCCATCTTTGGGCATCTCACTGTAAAAACGATTCTTCATGCCCACCACTTATACTTCTACTGTTATGTGCATCCTTATTTTTGGTTTGAATCTGTGAGCAAGAAACTTGGAGTGGTAGTGGACAGAATTGGCTTGATAAACCTAGTGAAGGGAGTAACCTCTCAAGAAGATCAAGAGGGCTTTGGATACTTTTCTATGCACACCCTAAGAGCACTAGAAAGGAAGGTATGGCTTGAGGGGCTGTGTAGCAGTGAAGAGAATTCTTCCTTGTGCTGGGTGTGTAGGTATTGTGGGTGCCAAGTTAGAAGGATCTTGTAGAGGTACCCATAGCTCTGTGGTTGAGCTCACTAGTTTAGCAATTCTTCCTTTCCATTTCCTAGCAGCCTGATAAACCCAATTGTAGATTGGCTTGGCTCATCTTGGTGTATGCTTGTCTATGTGTGAGTCTGTTGTTCCCTGGTTCCTTGTAGAAATCATGCCCAGCTCGGGGGTGGAAGTTGTATCAAGAGGTTGATAAGCACAACTGGCCTATGGTTGGGTGGAACGTTGCAATTGCATAGCCAGTTGCTTGGGACTACTTTGTTATAAGATAAGTATTCTCTTGTGTTAACTTTGCAATTATTTATTTGATGAATATCATGAATGTATGATGGATGTGTTACCGAAATTATTTTCGCTGTGTTTTTCTTATAATTATACATCTCATACGTTCTTTTATATTATGTTCTTGCTTATTTAAAAGCTCATGGGGCTAGATGCCCGGATTTAGTGTCACGTCCTCTCTATCATGCTGGTATGGTGGGAGTGGTGGAAGAGGTCTAACATTCAAGGTTGGCGTAAGGGTCTGTAGGGGATGAGGCTCAGTAGTGGGGATGGGATCCAAACGAAGGAGTTATGAAAGAAGAGTGGAGAACTATTATGCACACACAACGCCATAACCATTCATACATGCGACACCTGGGAAGTTAAAGCAAAGCCATTATGCAATCCATGATGGGGTATTTGTGTTCATTTGTAGGGAATAAGAGAGCATGTAAATGATATGGAAGGACAATGTTATTGCAAGCAATGATCAAATGATGGGACCTCACAGGCATGCGAACTAGAAGCAAGTATTAAAATGCCTCTGTGGATGAAAGGAGAAGTTCATGGCAGGAATGACAAGGGATCCTATGAGGCTTTAGGGACAAGCTAGATTTGGGATTTGTGGCTTGCATTGATATGCTATGGTGGAGATGCCTTGACTATGCACCAATTTGATTATCTTTTTTTTCTGCATGGATCCTCTGCAAAGAGCTAGGTGTCTAAGGGGTCAAGGTGGGAGGCTGCATATGGTAGCAGTAGAGGAAGATGGGAGTCAATATTTAAGGAATACAGTTCCCTACCATATAGATCAAACCATCGAGGCCATGGAGACTCAATGTAACAGATCTAAAGATCTGACTTGAGACCGAAGCCTCGTTGTTAGAAAAACATGATCATAGAGCAATAACAATAAACAAGATGCAAATATAATCACACGGACACATTACAAGAGAGACACCAATATATCGTGGTTCACCCAAGATGGGCTACGTCCCCACAGAAATTGCCAGTCCTTATTATTATACCATCCAGCAAAGTGAAGGGATACAACCCGCGACACAGTCGCTGCAACTTCCTCTTCACACTCTCTCAGTCTCTCTTACATGATCTCAGAGATCTCTATAATACTCAATACCTAATGCATCAACCCTATCCGTATTACAATGTCTTTCTTTTAAAGGGAAATACAATGGGAAAATACCACGACTTACCCAAAACCATGGGCCCGCAATTTGTTGGCGCAAAACAACCCATAACAAAAATTGGACCCCCTGTTGCGCGTGACGGGATCATAACCAAACCTGGGGTACTATACGACTGAAACAACATCATCTATGAGACTGGAATATCAGGATCCACAACCAACACTTCTTCCTTTCTCTATCCATGCAACACTTCACTAGATCTCCTCCCGAAACGACAATCATCCTGGGAAGGATTTCCAGACTACGCCTTCACATTCACACTTATTGTTATTCTTAACACTTAAGTGAATATTTTTCATGTTCAATACAATTACACTTAATTAAGAAACACAAGAGAACAACACAATTGTGCCCAGGAACCTCAATGGATCATGCCTAAAATATGTTCAATATATATAAGAAAGAGTACAATGTGAGGAGAGCACCCACAACCTACTTCTCCAGAAGTGCACCCAAAACAACTGCTACTACATTTACAAGAGGAACCCCAATAATCAAACCCAACTCTTCAAGGTGCCATTTTCTTATGTCCGCAGCTTCCCCCTGTCACATTAGTAGGTATGCCTCCTGCAACACCTGTCACTCTTTCCTTACTGTATCGCTAGTAAATCCTGCACCCAAGTCTAAGCTGCTTCTACTAAGTGGTGCACACTCTACCCGAGTTGTCCCTTGCTTTTGGTTGGTGCACTACTTGTTTGATGTGCTTGACTCCCACTTCTTTGATGCCCCAAGATCTTATGCCTTCATTTTATTTATATGTCCCAAATCGTGTTATTGGTGCATCCAAGGGTCATGAACCCTTTGGTCGCACCTCCATCCAAGGTGAGTTTACCTCCTAGTCATGATGCTTATCATCTTGTGAACCGATGCTTGGTCTCTAATTCATCTGGGAGGGATTCTCCCTATGTTGGTTGTGTCCGAGGGTGCATCTCATCGAGCCCCTTGCTGAAGCCCTTCCAACCTCCTTGTTCGACACTTCTTTCATGGGTTGGGCACGCTACCTTACCTCTTCCTACTGAAGTGGTCTCTCGCCCGATGCACCCTCCTTGTAGTGGGTGCTTAGCTTCAAGCCAAGGCAAGATCATGACATCCCTCCCCACCAAATTGGTTGTCATCTTGGCAATGTTTTCGGTTCCTCTTATTCTTCAAAGGCACTCCATGAATCTGCCCAAATTCACGTAGCTTGTATTCATACTTCCACAATGATTCCTTCCTCTCCTAATTGTTCTCTTCTTTTCGAAAGTACTTCCAGTTGACGAAGTAATCTTGACTAGTCAACTTTCCATGCTTCACAAAAGAAGTGTGCCAACAACTCCTCTACTTCGCGCTCTGGTCGGTCGGCGATCATTGTGGGGCCTCTATATGGTAAGTTCCTACTTGGTTTGTATTTATCGAACTAGCACACTTGAGTTAGCTCACATGGAAAACAAGATGAAAGATGCTAAAGTGTTAAAGGAAACCTTACCTACCTTCTCAACAATCTCAAAGGGGCCCTCGAACCTCCCCATCAATGCACCTTCCATGCCTACCATGGGTTGAAATTATCTTTGGTAAGCTTGATAAACAGTCTGTCGACAACCTGATATTCCAGCTCTCACCTTCCGCTATCCACCTATCTCTTCATCTCTTCGACTTCCCCATCAATTGGACGTGTTCCATCTCCAATTTGTCCTCCCAACTCTTCATAAAACTTATCACGGTTGATTTATGCCCATAAGAACCTTTACCAATGGTGTGAGGAGTTAGTGGTTGCTGCCCCGTTGCTAACTTGAATAGACTATAACATGTTGTTGAGTTGGTCTGCAAGTTGTAACTAAATTGGGCTACATCGAAAAGCTCTGACCAATCTTATTGGTCTTGTCACACGAAGTGCCTAAGATAGTCCTCCAAAAGGTTGTTAGTTCACTCAGTCTGTCCATCTATCTGTGAATGGTAACTTGAACTCATCAACAACTTGGCACCCAACAACCTGAACAACTCCATTCAAAAGCGACTCGTGAATCGGGTGTCTTGATCTGACATAATGCTCTACCAAAGCCCCCAATACTTCATAGCATGACTGAAAAATAGCTTCCCAACATCCTCATCTCAACAAGGCATCTTTATTGGTATGAAGGTGACATACTTCAACAATATGTCCAACATGACAAGGATATTGTTGTAACCTTGTGAAACTGGTAACTAGGTGATGAAATCCATCGAAACACTTTCCCAAGGTCTCTTTGTAACAGGCACTGGCTGGGTTAGGCATGCCTTGCTATAAACTAATACAATTCTTAATGTACTCTTTAATGCCCTGCTTCATGTGCTCCCAAAAGAAACCTCTCTCCAAGAGTGCTAAGGTCCTCTGTTGTCCAGGGTGATTGGCCCAAAATGAATTGTGGCATTCCCGTAACAAGTCCCTCTTAAGGTTATCTATCCACGACACATATAAGTGATCTCCAAAGTAGAGAAACCCAACCTCCACCCAGAACCTACTTGTTTTTCCTTCACCTATTTCAAGATGTTCATGGTAGTGGGGTTTCTCTCTAACCCCTCTTTGGTCCACTTTCACAAGAACGAGGTGACCTATGGGATCGACTCCTCTCATTATTTCCCTTTCTCTAAGGTAGCAAGTTGCAGCTTCCGACACAATGCATCAGCTGCTGCATTAAGTTTTCCTAGTTGATACTCCAATATCATGTCAAAGTATACCAATAAATCTTACCAATGTGCCTGCTTGGGTGATAACTTCAGCTGAATGGAAAATTAGTGTGTGGCACATTATCTATCTTCACAACAAATGATTCCTAAATAAGTAATGTCTCAAAGCCTTCAAACAATGCACCACAACATTCATCTCCTTTTTGTGAATGGGATACCTTCATTCGCAATCTTGCAACTTCTTGCTTTCGTAGTGCATCAGGTGCCCTTCCTGCATAAAAAATCCCCCAATGGAAAAGTCTAAAGCATACATTTGCACATCAAATGACTTCTCAAAGTCCAACAATATCAATGTGGGCATAGTCACAAGTCTACTACTTCCTAGCACCATGATGTCCAACTTCAAGGTTTGTTCTTCTTTAGAAACTCGGTAAGCGGTGCATCGATCCGGGAGTATCCCTCAACGAACCAACAATAGTAGTTTCCTAATCCAAGAAAGCTACTAAACTCCTGCATGGTCCCCACCTTTTCCCAATATTCAATGGCTTCAACCTTTTGTTGATCCAGCTGGATACATCCTTGATCGATACAATGGCCCAATAATGGGATCTCTGCCTACCCAAAGACACACTTTAACTTCTTCAAGTAGGTTTGATTTTTCCTCAGTTTTTAAAAGACCTCTACCAAGTGCTTCTTGTGGTCTTACATGCTTTCACTAAAAATCATAATGTCATCTAGGTAGAACACAATTGACTTATCTAAGAACATTGTCAACGCATCATTCACAAGGGTGCAAAATGTCGTTGGAGCATTGCAGAACCTAAAGGGAATCACAAGGAACTCGAAGCTCCCATACCTCATCACATAGGTTCTTTTATACTTGTCTCCTTCCACAATCCTTACTTGGTAATATCCCTGTCTCAAGTCCAACTTCGAGAACACCTTGGCCTTATTCAACTCGTTGAAATAATTTGCTACCAATGGTAGTATATACATGTTCTTCATGGTCTACTTGTTGAGCGCACTCTATTCCAAACAAATCCTCAACTCTAGGGTATCCTTATTATGTTGAAAGAGGACAAGTGCACCATATGGGGACCTTGAAGGTATGATGAATCCGACATCAGTGTGTGAATTGTTTCTTCAACTTCTCCAACTCCGGTCTTGATAATTGAAAGGGATCCTTTGCCATGAGCTTCGACTTGGGTTCAAGCTCAATGTGATGACCCATAATGCATCGAGGTGGGAGCACTTTCAACAAGTTCTTAGGAATCAAATCCACATTTTCATCCAACACGTTAGTGAGCCATGAAGGCATAGGCATCCTTGTTTCTTCCTCTATAGCTTTGTTAATTAATGTTGTGGCATACAAGCGTGAATTTGGTCGTTGATCTACCCTCTTCATGCTAAGTGCAGACACCAACCACACCCCTCCATCTTACTTCCTCGTGGTTGTGGGAATAACACATGTTTTCTTCCCATCCAAGTTCACCATCCTTTCTGCAAACGACAAGATGACAACCTGATTCCTTTACAAGAAATATTGCCCCCAAATCATCTAGTGGCATGATCATGACATCTGCTTGTCCTTCCCATTTTCTCATCTTCATGTGCACCTTAGAAGCAACATCTACTTCTATTTTGGCTGAGGAATTCAGGGCCTTGATAGTTGCGTCGCAAGGTCGACTCCCAAGTCCAAGTTCATTGACTAGCTCTTTCCGCACAAAGTTGGGTGAGCCACCCAAATCCATGACCTCCCTCACTCTTTTTCCATCCACAATGAGGTCTATAAAGCAAAGTTGATTCTTCTCTTGGCCACCACCTAAGGCGCCAATCTTCCAAGAAGACTTTGTGATGTAAGGTTCCCCCCCTACCCGCTTACCGAATCCTTTTGTTCACAACCATGCAAGTCCTCTATCTTGTGAACCAATCGAATCCAAGGCATATCCTCATCCACAATTGACTATCCATAGGTACCCAAAAGTTCTGCGGTTAGTAACATATCATTGTTCCTAAGCTCTCCCAAAGTAAGGCTCATCGGTAGCACTACCTCAGTCCTTGGTGTCAACGCTCTAATCCTGCCAAAGAGCATATGTAGTCGCATTGCTAAGGAGTCAACCCAGTCTCCTGCCCGATCTACAACCACCACCAAGGCTAGAATGTCTCATCCATCCTCCCATATCCACCCTTATAGAGCATCCAACTCTTGTTCCAATGGAACTCCCTTCGCATGTCGCAACGATTAGGTGAACAACAACTTTCACAACCTTTGTTGCTTCCAACAAATATTTTGATTTACTAAAGTCTCCTATTACTACAGTCACTGCAACTTTGATACCACCTGTCATGGGTCTAAATATCCAATCCGAGACTGAAGCCTCATTCCTTTCTTTATCCATGTGGCACTGCACAATCTCTCCTCTCGGCATGGTAATCATCCTGGGAAGGATTGCTAGACTATGCCTTCACACTCACACTTACTTAGTTCATATTTTCCATGTTCAATATAATTACACTTAACCAAGAAACAAAAGAGAACAACACAAGTGTGCCCGAGCACCTCAATGGAGGGTGCCCAAAATATGTTCAATATATATAAGAAAGAGTACAATGTGAGGAGAGCACATGCGGGCTACTTCTCCGAGAGTGCATCGAAAACGAGTGCTACTCTATTTACAAGGGAAACCCCGAGAATCAAACCCAACTCTTCACGGTGGCATTTACTTCCGTCCATTGCTTCCCCCCCGTCGCACTCATAGGTGCACCTCCTGCGCCATGTATCACTCTTTCCTTACTGTATTGCTAGTCAAGCATGTGCCTAAGTCTGTGCTTATTCTACCCAATGGGGTGCACTCTACCCGAGATACGCCTTACTTCTAGCTGGTACACTGCTTGTTTGATGTGCTTGAATCCCACTTCATTGATGCCCCAAGCTCCAATGCCTTTGTTTTATTTATATGCTCCCAAATTATGTTATGGGTTCTACTAAGCGTCACGACCCTTTTGGTCACAACTCCTCCCAAGGTGATACAACCTCCTAAGTGTGGTACTTGTCATCTTGTGAACTAATGCTTGGTCACTAATTCATCCAAGTGAGCTTCTCCCTATATCAGTTGTGTCCAAGGGTGGATCTCGTCAAGCCCCTTAACGAATCCTTCTAACCTCCTTGTTGGACACTTCCTCCGTGGGTTGGGAAGGCTTCCTACCTCTTCTTATCGAAGTGGTTTCTCGCCCGAAATGCCCTCCTTGGGGTGGGCGCTTAGTGCCGAGCCAAGGTAGGACCATGACGCTGTGTATTTAAAGGACTAGGAGCAACACTAAGATTTGGAGGAAGGTAGCAGTCCTTATTGGACTGTTAATAACATTTTGGCTAGTGTTCTGATGGAAAAGGAATTCTTCTAGGCCGTGACTCTTAGAACAATTAACCGGATTCGAGATACATGGACAGAATGCAGAGGAAACTGGATGAGCTTACAGAGGTTACCAACACCCCGTTCTAGATGGAAGCAAATGGCGGAGGGAGCTCGTGGGACCACATGATGATATCTTCTGATCATAACTCCTGTGCGTAAGCTTGCAAATCTTTATTTTGCTTCTTCAATACTTGAATTTAGATCTTAGTTAGGAATGTTGATTAATCTTATGAACTCCTTTATGGTTTTGAGCATTTGGACAATCTTTACACATATTTGGCTTCCCTTGCAAGGGTAGGTTCTAAGACATTTTAAGTTAATTTTTTTGATGTTTTTGACTACTCCAATTGTCTTCAACTAGACCTGGTTTCCCTCTCCAGGTAAGGTTATGAGTCATCTCAAAATAATAGTTATGTAATGGCCTGGTAAGCAAGATTGAATAGAAATTGTTGGTGGGCCTAGTTTCCTAGGTGGTGGACCAACCACGACAACTTTATATTATATGTAATTTATCCATTAATAGAAGGTTTCACATCTAGGTTAAAAAGATTATCATATGATTACAATAATCTTACAAGGTCCTTCATTCTCAAGGGAGTTGGATCTAATCACAATCCCATCATGTTCCACATGCAACTTCATTCTAAACTAGACTATAGTTTAGGTTTGAATATATGTTGTTTGCTAACCTAGATTTTGAAGAAAAAATATAGTGGTGATAAGCATCTAACATATATATGGATTCTAAAATGTTTAGCCTACAAAAAAATCTCAAATCTTTAAAATGAAACTTGAAAACCTAGAATTTTAAATCCTTTAACAATGTTTTTACACAAAATTCTTAGGTAGAAAAAAATATGGGATTGTCGTACAAAGTTATGATTGAAGAAGGTTAGATAGAAGTGCTATCAAGTAAAAAAGCAATCCATTGAAATAAATATGGAACACAAGCTTTGGTAAGAATATTTTGGAGACAAAAATTAAGAATGAAATGACTCGAGGCAAATAAGAATACAATTTTTTATGTCATACCACCTTTAAATACACAAGCATAAATAGAATTATGGTGTAATAAACCATTTAGGAGACATTATGCTTGAATCTTTCCAAAAGACTCAACAGGACCACAAATCACACTTTTGAAACATCCTAACAAAGTTCCAAGCATACCAAGTGGAGGCCATTAAATTCCTTTTCAATTACATCCCTAAACTAGAAACATATGAACAACATAAGCATATATGTACAAATAGATTTCAAATCTTGAAATCCAAAAGTTCGTTTTGACTGAGCTAGAGGAAATGCCCCATGACTCAATGGACTTTCTTTAATTATCTTCCACTAATGTTGGGCTAGAGCAGGAAAGGAAGTGTGAGAAGTAGTATAAGAATAACAAAGGTCATTGAATATGCTTAAAGCTCTCAATGCCACCATTTTTATTCTAATACCTATAGAGTTATAGGCAACCTCAACAAACAAATTCATACTTATGTCCCTTTGTTATAAAACATTTATGATTATCGTTAAGGTTATGGTGAATAGGCTAGAGAGTTATTTTGTCAAGCATATATCCATGGAACAACAATAATTTTAGTAATAATACGTATTTTGAACACCATCATTATTGCATGGGTGGTTATACCTCCCTTAAAACACCTGAAAATAGTAAGGTGATCATGATGTTAGACATGTTGAATGCATGTGATAAACTTTAATGTTAACAACCTAATTTTGCTCACCTACTATAACATGAGTGTTGTTACCATTATACATCACTTCTAGCAGTATTAGCTTCATTTCCATCACCATATGACCTCATTACCATGGCTCAAAGCCAAACTAAAGTCAATATTTGACCATAAAAGGTCACTACGTGAAATTTTCCTATTAAAACATGCAACCCCATTGCACTAAAAGCCTCGAAAATCATGAGAGGGACACAAAAATGGAATTCAATTACTTAAAACTAGTGTGTGCCTTCCAAAAAGGTGTAGTGGTTGAATGTGGGCATTCCCAAATCTTTATTTCCAAAAATAGTCTTTGATCTGATACTTAGTATTGCATAACCCTTGAGTAAGTACATTTGGTATACGTTGGTGCCAAAATACCAACACTATATTTGGCGACTCCATTGGGGATGAATCCCATTGTTCATACTTGGTTGTGTAAGTGTCATTTAGAACCCCTTCCCTAGGTGATTGTGTCCATGTCCTTGCTACTTTTTGTTTTATGTTCATTGTTATCTCTCCATAGGTAGGTAACCTGGTCGAAAAACCCCAAATTTTCCTCTGTTGTGAATGGTTTTCAAAATTTCCAGTTTTGGATTTGTCTCATGTTTTTTCACAGGAAATATGCAATGCGACATCATGGAAATTCCCAAGAAATCTATGAATTGATGGAAAATTTTAACTTTTCCATGAACTGGGTTGATTTCCCACTTTTCCCTTTATGCGGTAAATTTTAGATTCGGCTTTGGTTTGCAAATTAGATTCAACTATATTTGATTTCCATTAATTACTATGTTGATTATTTATTCTCTTAGTTCGGGCACTATAGACCAAGCAACGTTTGAAAGACTATAGTATTTGTTGCCTTTAGGGACCCATATTAGGATAGTTTTTGGTCTCTTTCTTTTTCAACATTTAAATTCTAAAATGGTTTGTGAGTTAGTTTTTGCATTTACTCAGAACTCCTCTTTGGTTGGTTAAGAATTACATATATTTTCCCTTGCAAATATATACAAAAAAAACTTACATTGTTTTGTTTTGTTTGAAATAATTCAGCTAAGAAAAAAATTCCTTCGCATTCTTAGTATTAGCTATTAGTTTTTCTTTCATCTCTATTCATAGATTTAGTAGTCCCTTGCTAGTTTTCATCGTGAATTATTCTTGTTGAAAAATTGAAAAGTGTTTATTTGCTTATTAAGGAAAGCATTTGATTTTGCTTAAAGAAAATTAATTCATGTTTCTTGAGTATTGAACAATAACATTCTTTCCTTGCACTTTTTATTTTTAACATTTACTTTTCAAAGAAATCTATTTTTTGTTGTAAACACCACACCTTAAATTAAACAAAACTTGGTTCATGATGCCAAGTCAAGCCTAAAATCAACTTCTAAGCTAACTCATAGTTCTCCTCCTATGATTAGTGACTCTTTTCTTTCTAGGGTGTTCATTTTTTACATTAGTTCTTTACTTAATTAAATCGCTTGTTGCACCCACACTACACTTGCAATTAAATGCACTTTAGAATTATTGTTATTTAATTTGAACCCCTCTCATTAGCCTTGCATGTATCTATTATTTGAGATAGTGGCTATACTTCATTGTAAGTATTGCACCTCCTATGAATTATAAACAACTTTGAGGATTGACTCCCACCCTCGGGATTCATGGCTATGTGATTAGCCAACTTCAACATGTGGGAATTAGACAACAAGAAACCCTCCTCACCTTGTTCCTCGCCGAGATCATTTGATTTGAACTCATCTCAACCCAAATCACCACCTTTACCTAATACCACTATCCCATTGAAAATTATAACAACCAAAATGTATGGAGTTTCTCCCCGCAACTCTCCCAATTGCCCCTGTGCAAATGTCAGACTAAATGAGAATGCAAACATTGTTATGAACCTAGTTTCAATGTCAATCCTCTCTTTCATGGCTACTATAAACTTACTAGATCTCTCTCAACTAACGACGACTATTATATTAAACATAATCCTACATGGCCTCCAATTCCCACCTAATTACCCTTATACATCCCTAAGTTTGAAGCTAAAGCAAGAGAGAACCCTTCCAATCATATCATGTCATTTTACTTATGGTGTTCCTTCAATAGCATTTTGGATGGTTCTATCAGTTTGCATTCATTTCAAAGAACTCTCATTGGCGTGGAAACAAAGTGGTACATCAAACAACCCTCTATGACACATCCCAACTTTGTGTCATTAGCCTCCACTTTTCTCACATTCTTCCACTTACATGTTCAATATGATGAGGGAGTAGAAATTATTTAGTCATGTCGTCAAAACATGGCTACCCATATGACATATCACATCTATGAGTGGTTATGATGAAGAAGCCTCTAGAAGATCAAGCTAGATGGCCATTTTATTATTGAAATCTCTCTTACCTACCATAGCTAAGGACGTCGCTTCCGAATGACCATAAATGGAAGAAGGATCTATTTTAGAGGCTCAACCATATGATTTGATTTATGCCCAATCTAGATATTTGTATTCTATCATCCCAAATGCAAATTGTAGTTACTCATCATGAAGAGACCAATTTGGGCTCTATATTATGTGGATAGTGTGATTGGTGTAGTTGCATCTACTATCATCATATGATGAAATTCCCCCTTCCATTGGAAATAATACATATGGTATCACCCCTAGTGGTAAGTGCTCTAACCTAAGGAAACCACACATGACTTATTCCCCTCCAAATCCATCTCGCTTCTCCTCACACTTAGGAATGAGTACATCATACTCAAATCCTCTTCATTTTACCCATGTCCATGGTCGTTTATGTAGTGGTGCTTCTATCGCATATGTGGCTCCACCAACCCAAAATCATTTCTCCCCATTTCTCGGCCATCTCTCGAGATCTCTAGTCCAACATCATCCTTAACCACCCCCTTTTCCACAATGGTAGTTCTAGGCTCATAAAAAAACACCCAACCAACCTACATCTAACAATCAAAATGTGTAGCCTAATCCCAACAAGAAGAAGAATAAGGGGAAGAATAAAGGGAATAACCAAAAATAGAAAGGTAGAGGCAAACCTCCTAACCATCCTACTAACATTGGAGGATGTCCTAACCCGGAGAATCAAAATCCCAATAAAACCACCAAGTAGGGTAAGAACTCTCAATTATGGATTGACCAGACATATTTTTTTTCCCACACCTTGTTCAGACTCATCAACTGTGGGATGAGGCTAATAAGTGTGAGGTTGTTAACACCCGTCAGGGTCAACCTAGTGTTCACCCTACTCATCCTTCAACTAAAAAAACTATGGTACTGCAAAACACCTTCCCACCACAAAAGTTAGTAACAGATCAACCAATGATGCCTAACCCTAATCAACCCTCTACATTAACCAATCTTAATGACCCTTCTTCTAGAACATGTTCCTGACCTCTGTCGACGTCAATCTTAAAACTTGACATAATTAATATAGCATGCATGTTGAACCTATTAATTATGAAAGGAAAAGTATTCACCTTTTCCAAAAGGTCCTTTGCATCTCCTATGACATAATGTTGACCCTACTCCATAGGTTCCCAATATCCAATTACATCACATAACACATAACCCAAATGTTAGAGTTTCCCACAACTATAGTGTTGTGGATCTAGTCCCCTATGACCATGCCCACCCTAAAAGTTTTACAAAACTATCTTTTTCAATGTAAGTCTCTTATGTCCACTTTGGGTGCAATTGATCCTTCCAATACTCATCTTATAACTTCCGATTTATATAGAGACAAACCCCACATGATTTCTTCGGTAGCTTTCCAGGTTCCTATCACCATCAATAATTTGATTATCCATTGATGCATTATTGATGAAGGGGCCTCCACGTGTGTCACGTTGACACATATATGGAAGAAGTTAGGATCCCCCAAATTGACCCCGTCCCTCATGACATTATGCGTGTATGATGGTAAACCTTCCCAGCCACAAGGCTTCCTCCTGAATTTTCCCAGTGAACTAGCAAGTAAGATTGTCTTGGTGGATATTGAAGTTGTAGACATCCAGTTATACTATAGTATTATTGTTGGTCGTAGTTATGTGTATACTATGAAAGTGGTCATTACTTCTATGTTTCAACACATGATGTCCCCTCTTAATGAGAAGATCATTATGCTTGATCAACTCACTTACTATGATCCCAAGTCCGCCTCTAACTTAGAGAATGTTTTGAATGTTGTTGAGGGTAGCCTCTATATGCCCTCTTTCATTAGATTCGATCCTAGAATATTGCAAAATGCATAATTAATCAAAAACATTCTAGGGCCTCCCCCTCTTACCACCCAAGAGGGTATTTCAAAGTTATGCATCATCACCTATAAAAATGCGCCTACTACACAACAAAATTCATCGTATCCTTCCCCTGCAGTGGGACAACCATGGGCTAGAGGTCTTATTCATTGAGTGACCTTGTTATTTACCCCTTTAGAGATTGTTGGAACTACTATGATGGCTACAATTAGCCTTCTAGGGATTACTTTTGGATTCCATGTTTGGTACCTCACACCTCTAAACCTCCATCACACTCCTAAAGCAATACTAAACCCCATTCAACCAACCGGTACTTCTAATGCCCCACCTCCCATGGTTAGTAAGGAATCTACCACTTATACCCAACCTACTCCCAAGAAGAAGGCTGGGGGAAAATCCAAGAGTGCAAAAATTCAAGATATCTCATACATGGTCATCACCATATTCCCTACATCACCCAAGAAGTATCCCGCCCCTTATGCAATCTACGATATCCCAGCTTACACCACCCATCAATGTCCATAATTTCCTATCTTGTGTAGACATATCCACGTTTAGGAAGAAATTACTAACTCAACGATTCTTGTAGCTAGTTCAACTTACCCTCCCTAATGCTACCAAAAACATAATAAGACATTATGTACCAACCACCCATGCGCACTATGTGGCATCAATGGTCATTATTCACACCATTGTAAAAACCTCCAAAATTTCCGTGCAATGTTGGTTGAACTTTGCTTCTATCCTTAGAGGTGCAAGTCACAACCATTTAACATATATCATCCCCTAATAAACCTAGAGAAGGAATTGTGTCCATTTATTATGTTTCTTCCTCAGGTGCATCAACCTCATCAACACCATATGCGTCCTCCTCACATTCAATGGTGACATATCTGCTTGATATTTCTACCCCTACTTTTCGAAGTGATGGAGAGATTCTTGAAGTGCTCACTAACCTAAATTATCCTTAGTATGATATGCACTATCGTGCATACTTTCTCCCACATAAATCTCCTACATCAAGTGAGTCTTCAAATAAATTCTTTATCGAATCAAAAGACTTCATTCCTCCAAGGCATGTTGATTGGTTTAAAAATATGATTCCTTCTTTATATTTATTTGAGGAGGGGAATACATACAACATATAAACCACTATCAAGGTGGACATTTCAATAAAACTCGATGTCACCAAACACATCATATTTGGTGCTTCCTCCACTCATAAGAATTCATCGTACAAAGCCCTCTTTCAAGAGTTTTCTAACATGTTTGCATGGTCTTACATTGAAATGCCAATACTCGACCCCACTATTGTGGAACATCTTATTGACACATTGTTTGATGTTAAACTTCTGCACCAAGAACAATGACCCATTCATCCTTCCAAATCTCTAACCATTAAAGCCAAAATCAATAAACTTCAAAACAAGGGATTTATCTACTTGATTGCATATACCACATGGTTAACCAACAAGAAGCAAGTCACCATTCATGTAGGTACTGATTTTTTATATTTCAACAAATATTGTCCCAAATACAACTACCAAATCTCCTTCATTGACCATATTATTAATTCATGCATTCTCCATGAAGTTCTATCCTTTATGGATGGCTTCTTAGTTTACAAACAAATCCAAATTCTTCCCCGAAACTAGTACAATACTGCCTTTACCACGTCTTGGGGAACCTTTGCTTTTGAGTCATTCCCTTTTGAATCAAAATGTCAGGGACACTTTTTAGCATACCATGTCATACTTGGATGACCTCAACTCAACGGAACAATCACATCACCTATAACATTTCCATAAAGTTCTTCTTAGGTGTCATAGATATAATATTAGCTCAAACCCACTTAATTGTGTGTTCTACATCCCTCTTGATCGATTGCTAGGATTTATCATTTACAAAAGGTATTATTATTAATCCATTGAAGGTTCAAGCCATCCTTAAAATACCCCCCAAAGATTTTGCGTTAATTGCAAAGCCTTCAAGACAAGGTGAACTTCTTACACCATTTTATTCCATACTATATCATGTGCATTCATGGATTTTTGAGGTTGATGCTTTCTAATGTCCCCTTTGTTTGGGATGAACAATCCCTTAACTCTTTTGAATCCCTCAAGCACGTTCTTACTTCGACACTTTTGATTAGTCCTCCAGAATTTGTGAAATATTTCATCCTTTACATCTTGGCTCCTCCTTTTGTCGTAGCTGGAGTCCTAGTTCAAGAAGGTGACAACAATATGAAACATTTCAGTTACTATGTGAGTAAGAACTTATTTGGACCTTCGTTATCTTATAACCATGAGTAAAAGATTTCCTTAGATGTGGTTTTCTTTGTCCAAAAGTTACCCCATTACATCCTAATGAGCTATAAAACAATCATCACAAACTCAAACCCCATGTTATACCTCTTGAGTAGTTGTGTCATCAATGGAGAAGTCACCCGATGGATCGTTATTCTCCAAGCGTATGGCATTAAGTTTGCTAATATAACAACTAAAAGGGATTTGGCACTGGCCAAGTTTATATTAGACTTCCCTACAAGTATAATCGATCCCCCTATCAACGATGATCTGCTAGATGAACACTTATTCACTATCTCTTCTAACAATCCTTGCTATATGGAAATCCTTGTTTACTTGCACGCTCAAAAGTTTAGTCCTCATATCTCCTAAGATGCTCGATGCCAGATCCATAACCAAGCTCCTTTCTACCTCCTTACCATTTATATTTTATATATTTTGGGAGTTGACATGACCATGTGACAATGGCTCACTTTTGAGGAGGCATGACATATGGGTTGTGTGGAGGCCAGCTCTCTAGAATGGAAACTACCCATAAAATCATTTGTGTTTGTTATTTTTGGCCTACCTTATTTTTTGATTACGTTGAGGTAGTGAAGCATTGCAAAAACTACCATATTTTGCCCCAAAGGAAACAACACCTTCTACCCCCTTGTGCCCAATCGTCACCATCATTCCATTTTGTAGATGGGATATAGACTTCATGGAGTGTAAGCTCATGTCTAAAGGTGGCCAAAATTGCATCGTAGTGGTTGTCTACTATTTCATGAAATGGGTCGAGGCCATACAAACATATAACAACTCCACCACAATAATGACGTGTTTTTTTTAACCACATCCTCACTAGATTAAGTGTTCTTAAACAATTGGTTTTCAATCACGACACTCACTTTGAATATGCCATCTGGGAAGAGATTGTTTACCATTTGAAATTTGAGCACCAATTTCATCTGTCTATTACCTCCATAAGAATGACAAAGTTGAGGTCATCAATAAATTTCGTAAAACCCATTCTCCAAAAAACGGTTGATAAGCACAAGTCCATTGGCATCTCATGCTTTTTATCGTCTTATGGGCCTATAGAACATCAACCAAAATTGGCACTATATTTACTCCATTCCATCTTGTCCATGGTGTGGAGTATATTTTGCTTATCAAGTGTTAAATCCCCTCCTTGCATTTAACAATTGAAGTTTTACCAAACACTTCTATTCTAAAACAAAGACACATTGCTTTGGAAAAAGTTGATGAGGATTACCATTCTTCTTTACAAAACATTGGAGAGGCCAAGAAAAGATCCAAATCCCATTATGATTGTCACGTCCATCCTTGCTTGTTTTTCAAAGGTGATTTAGTCCTTGTCTACGACTAAGCCCACGATAAACTTGGTTGAGGAAAGTTTGAATAGTTATGGAAAGTCCCTTGTATAATCAAATGTTTTTTTGGAAAGGCAGCATACATGCTTGTTGGTATGGATGTCCAACTCCTCAAGAACCCTCGCAATGGGTTAGACCTACAAAAATTATATCCATAAGACCAACACCCTTCCATGTTTTGTACCATAGTTATTTTATATCACTTCCCTTTGGATGAGCCTTATGATTTGTTTTCTTTTCCTTTTTAGATGGATCATGGTATTTGGTGTTATGTTGGTTATGTCGATGGCACAAGTAGGTACACTTGGAATCTTGCCTTGATAGCTTGGGCCATATATTCCTTGTCACACTCATGCTCATCCATGTCGATGGTGTGTGTGATGGCATTGCCACCAATAATCAAGAGGAATACATTGTTATGATTACCCTTCTTATTGATGTCCTCCAATTATGCATTCGTCGCCTTTGTGTTTATCTTGATTCTCAATTGTTTGTCACACAACTGTTATCGAGTACATGATCCTTGCCTTATTAGAAAATATTTGCAAGATAGGAAATTACTTAAACAATTTAAATCCATTACATTCATTCATATACCCAAGATTCTTAAATAATTTTGTAGATGGTACTACAAATCGGATTCTAGATTGGCATATCATTCATTCAATAACAAGAAAGCAAATCATGCATGTATGGATAACCATAACCATTAGTACATCCATTTGTACACGAATAGCCATAAATAATACATATCATCATATCAAAAATAAGGCTCATGTATATAAAAGCACATGTGTGTGTCATCGAAAAAAAAAGGAATGTTTACATTGCAGAGTCCACAACTCTATCAAAATATGTGATACATTGTAAAAAAATCCCATGTCATGGGATGGGGATAATTCCACTAATTGCCTACTCATCATCATAACCCTTGGAATCATCTCCCATATCATTCTCATCATCATCACTTTCAGTACCAATAATATGCATGACATTTTGCTTCATCATCTCTTTGATGGAGTGGGAAGCCACATAAATCCTTTGCATGATTGAACGCTACTCAGGTGGTGCTTGGACGTAAATCATGATGAACTCCTCATCGAGGTGCTTGGACGTAGAATTACCAAGATCACCTCGATTCCTTGTTGTTTCCTCTATGTTAGTGGGCCAGGATCAACATCCTTGACCCTACCCATCATCCCTTATGTCCCAAAGGAGGGATCAGTCCAATATTTTCACACACATGAGAGGACAACAATCAATAACATGTATCACATAAATCAATATAGCTAATATATATGCTAGTATAAAAACATAACTTTATAAACACAATATAAATCATAAGTACCCTTAGGCCCCCTTGCCTATCCTAGTCATTGAGGTAACTATGGGTTGCCTCAGTAGTCCATCCTTTTATATGGATAATCTTATATCACCATAGGGAGTTGGTGCTACTACACTAAGAAATCCTATCGAAATACATTGCCTATGATATCACCCACACTCTTAGCATCATACCTACCCACCATGAAATTTGAGGCTCCATAGGCCCTACATCTCATATCACATGGTTGGGATGTAGTGTAGGCACTCTCTCCAAAAAGTAGGAATGTATAAAGGTCATGCACTTGAAATATTTGCATGATCAACTGCACTTAGGAAGTTGGTGCCGCACTGTAGTTAGGAACATCTGGGCCTATCCAAAATATGTCCCACCCAACACTTGCTTGACGATCATCATTTGAACGCCTATAATCTAATGCAGTCCCCCTAACCCCAATGCTAAAACCATTCCTGCTACTAATGCAATGGTTTTTAGGATATCTATAACCTCCATACAAATATAGGATTCATGTAGTGATGAGCCCTCCCTATATTGGGCCTCTATGTAGTCCTTCATGGCTACATCTTATGGCTGCACTGGTTGAGTATTGTTTACCACGCCATACATGGGTAGTCCCGTCATGAAGTACACATCAATAAAGGTGATATTGATGCACTCAACCTGCATAATGAATGCTCCTAGGTTCACACCCAGTAGTGGATGATCTTCGTTAGTTGAAGACTGCTTGCCCTCAACAATGGGTTCTCAAGGAACTTGATAATCCCATATTGTGTGAGCATACCCTACACAACTAGACTATTCCGATATACCCCAACAGAGTCAGAAAGCCTCTCCCTCCCCATATCACTCTCATGACCATATTTTGTCCAAAAAAACAATGGTTAATACGTGTTTTTTTCTAAAAAAAGTGTAAGTCAATGTCATAGTTTGCCCATGAAAATCTATGACAGTGCATCACAACTATTTGTTGAAAAAATGAAACCCCTAATAGCTAAGATGGCCCGTCACTAGATTTTCCATTACATGTGTGAGTACTTTGCTAAAAACTATTTAAAATCTGCAACGGCCAACAACATCTTTCTAGGGATCCCCACTAGCCTAAGAATCCTTAAATTAGAAAACTAAACATATATAAATAAAGAGTATGGAAATATCACCAACTTGCAACTCACATAATACAAAAATGTCGATTGGAATGGAAGCAATGAGCATTTTAAGTACCAGGTCGCTCAAGCTCCTCGAATGGTGAATAATGACAATGATTCTCGATTTCACCGAATCCAACTTATTTCTAAGGATTTTGTTGATTTTTCCTTCACTCTATATGACGTCATACAACATCTGTTTGATATGTCAATCGCATTGTTGGATTCTTGGTTCCGTGCTCTTCTCAAATGCATAACCATAATTTTGTGAATGATAATTGTTCGAGAAGACTTCTTTCCCTATTGTTATTCGCATCCATGTAATTTAGGCCTTAGTTCTATTTTATAGGTTGCTTGTACTATTGGTTTTCTTTCCAATCACACTTTTATGCTTTGGTATCATTTCCATGTACGTGGGTATAGGTTTCTCTTAGATTACCATGTTTTTTTGCATGTGACCTTTCCTATAGGTATATCTCTTCAAGCTAGCATAAATAAGATTCTCCTCTGTAAACATCTTATTCATTGAAAATGTTTGTTGAATTGTATGTATGCTTATAGGACCCCCCTCTCCTCGAGAAAGTGGCCCAGCCCAAACACCCTTGCATTCACCCTTGCACAACAATAGAGCCTTCCCTCCATGGGTTACCACTCATTAGGACCCCAAGTGCATTTTGGTACCCTTGTCATTTTTCACTACGTAGCGTTGGCTCAGATTCTGACCCAAGGTTCTAAACTAGGTTACCAACAATAATCCTATGAGCATCGGCATTTTCAACATCCCAAAAGGATATAGTGTCACTCAAGACACTCATAGGAATTACAAAGACTGAAATTAGGTAAGGGAATTGCATATGTTCATCATTCACATTCAACATCTTAAATACACAACAAAACCCATATATAATTCATGCGCAGTAAACATCTAACACAAAAAATCAGATAACAATTGGTTCATCTTTCATTCATCATCACAAAGATCTCATTACAGTCATATACTAAAAAATGGGGATTAACATCAACCCGAGACATTCCCATTTCTTCCCCTTTCATACAAAACATAGACAATTATGTCTCTCTCCAATTGTCTTTTAACTATTTTACTTAATTACAAAACACATAATTAACTAAACAATGCAACATGCTTCTTTACAATGTCGCATAATATTTCTTACAAAAACTTATGTCACTATAGCGCCAACAAGCCCTTGACAATATGTTAGGATCACCCTTGAGCCCATATTTACTCAAGAATCACTTGCTGAAACGATGGGAACACCTGTGACAACGACGCTGCAAATCCATCAAACTGATTGTTCATTTCTTCCACTTACTACAACAAAGCATCAAAATCATTATGAAAATTTACTGCATCTCCCTTGGTCACAGACTGTTGACTGGGTCGCATAGCTTCATGTATATCAACAACTTTCTGATACTTTTCATACACTTGTGAAACATTAACATAATGCATACTAGTTTTTTCTTGCAAGTCCATAACTCTAGAAGTGACTTGTTGTTGCTCTGCCTTCATCGTATTAATTTTCTTGGTAAGGATAGAGATTTCATTCATAGCCTCCATCCTTGTAGACACTGGTAATGTTTGTAAAGACTCCTTCTTGGTTTTAAGCTCTTCTTCTAGTACTTTAACTTGTGATTCTTTCTCTATTGCTCTAGGTACGTCCTGCAAGTGACACCAAATTGAAAATCTCATATTTACCGATTTTGACAACTTCTGCACTGCGCTCTTAGCTTTATCAAATGCCTCCTCTGCCTAGACAATCCATTGTTTCAATTTTTCTAGCTCTGATGTTTTTGTCTACAACATTTTTTCTTTAAGTGTCTCATTTTGTGTCGCAATCCTTCAACCAAGCCTTTGATATCTTGACATTTTTCTTCAACAATAGTAGAAAGCGTTTCCTCCAGGCGCAACTCCAAATGTAAATATTCTACTACCACAATCAAAGAATAATTCTCCACAACAGTTTTGGAAGGAATCTGCTGCAAGTCACTGTGAACTTTTGTCATGTTTGAATAACGCGTCGTCATTTCTTCTGCCAACATTACAATATACTGTTGCAACTACTCAAAAGATACGTGCAACAATTATATCTCGAATGCAAGTTGCTTCATCATAATTGGAGAAATTTCTACGACTAGATTCCATATCACTGCGTGAGGATCAACACTTATATCCTTCTTGGAACAATCTTTGTTCCTGTAGTCTCCCTTACAAGATCATCCACCTCCATCACTACACTTGTAGGTTTAGGTCCACTAATCTTCAATTTACCTTTCAATCTACCCAATTGCTTGGTAGACATCACTTGTAATGATTGTTGTGTTTTCAAGTTAGTCTCAATAGACCCAATGATCTTTTGTAACTCTGTCACCTCCATTGATGAAGTACCTTCTTCCTTAAACAATTGAGTTTTTACTTGTTTCTCCTTGGATGTTTCCAACACTATATCTTATGTTTGCATCTTTGGTTTTTATTCCTCTATCACCACTGATGAAAAAAATCTAGTTCTTTTCTTCTTTTTCTTCTCAAGTACATCCTCAACAGGTTTTGGGTCTTTCTTCATCTGTGTGTTGATACTTGGGAGAGCCACGTACCTGCTTCGAGCTTGTAGTACATTTGGTTTGTTGCTTCTTTTGCTTCAAAGTACTGTTTGGAGTAGTCAATATTTCCACATTTGAATTGGATTCCATTGATGTTCCTCATTCCAGTCCATCATAGCTTGCTTGATATCTTCTCTAGTCACATAAAAAGGAAATACCTCTATTATGATAGAGGGTTGTGCACGTGGTGAAATAAAAACATTATGGTTATTAACTGAAAAAAAAAGAGACAAAATAGACTCATACTTATCATTTAGACTTGAAGGAATATGATATGAATCAATCGAATCTTTAATCATATCGGTGTACGAACATTGAAATTCCAAATTAGTCTCTTATTGCTTCTCATCATCTTTACTCAGCTTCCAGATATTAAATCTTGGAGCCAAAAAATCCTCAGTTACCTCTGTATCATAAGCTTTACCTTCAAGCAGCTCGAGCGATTTCCATTCAATCATGCCTATCAACAATAATACCCAAATGAAATACAATTATTTACCTGCATCTTGTGTATCCAAACAATCTTGTATAAAATCATCCAACAAGTAATGTGCCCAGTTCATTTTGATTCCCTGGGTACAATTCTCAACCACAAACAGGACTCCCATAGGGCATTCATCCTTGCGACATTTTCTTATAATTTTTTCCGCTAAAATCCGTGTTACAAACCTAACTTGTTGGTTTGTGATCTATGATATAATTGCACCTCTTGTACCCCTGTGAGTGCTATACTTTGCATAAAATTTATTTGCTTTCATATCTCTAGCCGCAATTTCTTTAGACAAATACTCCCCCACGTGCGACCATCCTGAAACTTTTTGAATGACATCCAAATCAATTGGATAGGGTTTATCCAACCATAGGGTTCTGCCATGGAATCGACTCAGCAAAAACCTTCATTGTATAATACTTGGAGTTCTTCCAAAGTGAGGAACATCTATGAGAGACATAATTCTAGACTTAAAAATCTTGTGCACCTATGGTTTTGGAACCACCCTTTCTATATTGTCATCTTCGACTACAACCTCAACATAATTACTTTCATCCAGTATGGGGAAGCTCTCTGTATCTTGAATATTGAAATGTAGAAAATTTATTGACGACA
The DNA here is from genome assembly GCA_027924585.1 of Larix kaempferi. Taxonomy (NCBI): domain Eukaryota; kingdom Viridiplantae; phylum Streptophyta; class Pinopsida; order Pinales; family Pinaceae; genus Larix; species Larix kaempferi. The sequence continues at coordinate 3,303,209 of BSBM01000590.1, forward strand.
CCTTCCCAAGTATGTTACTTTGAATATTGACCCGATGATCAATTTCAACAACAAGAATTTTTACCTCCTTCATTGCTTTAGCCTTGGGCCTCACTTTGGGTTTTACAGAAGTAGACATGATGAAATCTATTTCAGCAACTGCAACAATTTCACATTGCACTCAAAGATATCATCTGGAAACTCCACAATCACTATTCAAACACTTGACACAACCAAATGAACAATACCACCAACAAACTTCCCTTTTTAAAAGAATTCTACAATCCGCTAAAACTACCTTATCCTGCTTCCACTCCAAACATCAAATGTTTCTTCAATCTGATGCGAATTGTAAAATCTTCTCACAACTTCATCCAACTGTCGCTTCAATCTCCTCATTATTGTATCTATTGATCCGCTTTTCCAGGAAATCTCATTATTTCCCACTTTGTTATAAAGATGTGATGCATGGTACTTTTTTTTTTTTCAAATTTCAAAATTTCCCTATTTTTACAACTATCAACTGTCAAAACTTTCCATAAATGAACTTAAATGTCATACTTTTTTCCAACTAACTATCTCCTACTTGCCCTATTATGTCCATAACTTATCAATAGTTGCTTTTAGATTTCATACCTATGACCCCTGTGGGTTGTAGTATGGCTTCAATTGAATTCCATTAATAAGTCCCTTCAATGGATCACCCCATAAAGTCTGCAACTTTACATATCTAGCTTCAGTGATGTGAGCAATACGAAACAATCCCATCCACCACATGCGCAACTTTATCGGATGTTTAATAAAATATTATATCATAGAGAAATACCAAAGAACCAGGTTCAAGCTCACGTTTTCTGATATTTCTATCATGCCACATATTTTTTCTTCACTTTTCTACCTTTTGGCTATATCCAAAAAGTAACATGTCTTCCTCTAGCTCCATCAATTTCTCCAACTGACTTTGTAAAGATTCATCATCAGTCATGTTCATAGCCAGTGCAATGTGCAAACTTGGAAATACAAACTGCACCAGCATCACAACTTCTTTTCCATAAACTAACCAAAATGGTGTGAATTTTGTCAATCGCTTACAAGTAGTCTGATAAGCCCATAAAACTGCTGAAATTCTTCGGTTCCAGTATCCCTTTCCACATTACAAACCTTTGTTAATGCGTGCTCCAGTATGTTATTAAATGCTTCAACTGTCCCATTTGCTTTTGGATGATAAGGTGTACTCTTTTGATGATGGATCATAAATACGCATGTCAACTCACAAATAGTAGCATTTAAAAATGTGTACCTTGATAACTCATCAAAACTTTAGGACAACCAAACCTCGTGTAATATTTTCGAAAATAAAGTGCAGAGCAGCTTCAACTGTACATTCTTTCACATGCACTGCTTCTTCCCAGTGCATCAAATATTCTATTATTGTAATGATGTATCTTGCGCCATATCTTTTTGTTGGTGGGTTGATGGGACCCACAAAATCAATAGCCCATTTTTCAAAAGGCTCCAGCACAGTAACTGGAACCTGTGGTAACTCAACGCGCATTGATGGCTTTCCCACATGTTGAGATACATCACATCTTTTACAATTTTATTTTGCTTCTACAAAAATTGAAGGCCACCACAAAGCCGCGTGTAATACCTTTTGTGTTGTCGCCTTACCCACATTATGAGCTCCCGTGATACCTTCATGCGCTTCATACAATACTACGTCACATTCATGCTCCATCATGCATCTGCATAATATGCCATCAACTCCCAACTTGTACAATTGTCCCGCTATCAACTGATAATATGCACTCGTAACCAATTGCCTTCGCTGTGACACTATATAACCGCCAGGTGCTTGTCTTGTCATTATAAATGCTAAAATTTATGTAAATTGGTCAAGTACAACATCCACATGAAACAACTGTGCATTTGGAAACTGGTCATCAATACTTCCTTTTGTTTCTCTATTCTCTATCTTGGATAAATGATCTAGACCAACATTATGTTTTCCAAGATTCACCACCACTTCAAAATCAAACTCCTGAAATAACAACAACCAACACCAAATCCTCCCCCCAACACTGGCTTGTTAACTAGATACTTCAAAACAGAGTGATCGGTAAAAAAATTAAAGAAATTACCTAATAAATAGTGTCAAAATTTTTGTACAGCATATACCATTGCTAGTCCTTCTCATTCCATAGTAGTGTAATTCGTTTATGCATCTGATAATTTTCTACTTGCAAAAGAAACACGGTGTTCAATATTTCCTTCTCTAGGTTGTGCCAACACAATCCCCAAAGCAATAGATGAAGCATCCACATGAAGATGGAATATCTTCAACTCTATTAGGCTTGTTGTTTTAGCCTGGTAGTATTTTACTTGATGTTCCAAAATTTCTATCCTCTTTTTTGCTTCCCACAACTCTTTCACCGTCTTAGTTACATTTGTCTTTGTGGCCTAGAAGAAACCAACCACCTTTTCCATATCTAGTGGTGAAAGTTTCCCTGAACTTAGCCTAAGAAAAGGGAGATGGTCTCCTGTTACTAATTGCATCTATGGTAAATTTTTTAGTCCTTTGTAACTTGATTCATGTGTCTATGTCACTATGTAATCTAACTATTGTGTAGACATGTCTTGCTCTCCTTCCCTCTCCCCTTCATATTCCCTAGCATTCTCAGCCTTAGATTTGGCTGCTGCAACTTATTCTTCTTTTTGAAGTTGATCTTGCTTAGCTACATGTTCCTTGGACTCTTGCTCAATTTTCTCTTGTCTCTCTTATTCTTCGCATTGCTCGTCTTTATATACTTTGTTTATTTTAATCATTGCTTCGATGTCTAATCTTCCTCTCTTACGTATATTCTCACTTGAGTAGGTCTCATTCTAATAAGGCAATTTATATTGTAGTATCCAATAGTAATTTGCAGCTATGCCCAGAGGATCATGGCTTCTAAATCTTTCCTCGCCAAATGATAGGATGCCAATATCTCTGCTTTTGTTGCATTTGCCTTTTCTGGTGCATATGTTGTAGGATTCTATGGATAGTAGCGATTTAGGCCAAGGAGATTTATTATTTATTATAAGAAATGTTGTAATTCTATGCAAGAAAGTATGATATGCAATCTCTTGAACTACAAGTTTAGTAGGAATAGACTTGGGAAAAATATGTGGAGATTTGGATGTGCCATATACTTTGAGATAAGTATAGTTTTCCTTACATACTAATCACCCAATGTGCTTACCACCTGCATTGCCTCATCAATCATACAAGGGGACAATTTACATAAAACTAAGGTAGATATGGGAGCAATGAAATTGTGACATTTTCTCATATACTCATTTCTTAATTGTGCTCCCGTGGAATTTGACAATAAACAAGAATTGATTTATTTTATGGTTGCCATTGCTATCCCAGTCTTGTGAAGTGATTTGTTGCACAAATGATATCTGCTATGAAAGATGACATGTAGAATGTTGGGATTGTTTGGAGTACAATCCCTTGCTCTGGAAATAACATCGTTCATAATGGTGGATAAAATGCTCGACTAGTTGAAGACTTGACATATCTCTGTTACTTGATAGATAAACATAACCCATGATTCTTTGAAATGTATGGCATCTCTTTCACAGGCTACATTGTGCTCACTAATTCCACTTCATACTTATAAGGAAACCTAAGATGTGAGGTGGGGTAAATTCCTTTATGTCTTACCTGGAATGTCTTTTCCTTGACCCACCACCTTTTCAATATTTTCATGATAGTCTTAATTGATAGTGAATTTAATTACCCATTCATTGTTCATGTTGACCTTTGCCTTGGGAAACTTATAATATACACCTAGACTTGAAGGTTGGAATGAATCTATGGGATTCATATTCTTGTCTTTAATCAACCTATTATCAAAGCCATCGTGGTTAATCAACCAGGAGACCACTTACGCTATTGGAATGAGAGTTGGCCTTGCCACTACTCTGTGAAAATGAAATCTTCTAATCGACTCATATACTAGCAGATCATAATCAATTTGTGAGGCTATGATGATATCTCTAGAGAATTTTCACTTTTGAACATTTGATAAATTTCTCCCCATTGCGACTTTTGATTTAAGGCCATTTTGCATTTGATATCTCCATAACATGGTCCGATTGCCTCTTTAGGTACTAGTTTAGTTGGAATCTCCTTTCGTACACAACTTGGGGTGCCTTCCCCTTATCTTTATATTGCTTTTTTGGAGGCATATTAAAGAACTCCAATTCATACAAATAACAATTTCAACAATTAACAACGTTGGTCTCAATAACCCAAGCAAATCCATGATTTTTTTGGTGACTTCTTAAGTGTGTTGTTTATGTAAAATCTCTCATATATGAGGCCCTATTTGAACTTCACATTTCTATTACCTCCATATATCTCTACCTAACATACAACCTAGGTTTGACACAAGTTTAGTCTAGGCCATATTCTTTCCTATGCATTCACCATTTACTCAAATCGAGCTTGAATTATCTATTGAAAATAACCACTAAATTATGTTCATATGTTGATAAACACCATCAAGGCTATGCCAAATGAAATGCTAGGCTATTCATCTCATTTTGAAAGTTACTGGAACTAAAACGTATTAGCCTTATGGTATTCTTTTGGGAAACTGATGTGTGACCTAGGTGGGTAAAACCCATCAACATTCCTAGGTATAGTCATAATGCGCAGGCATTGTTGAGGGAAGAAGTTTGCCATTTAATACTAGTCGGTCACTTTGACCTAAACAAAAGATATTTTATTTCTCAAAGAGATTATTGTATTGTTTCAACTGAGAATTACTTGTTGAATAGAGCAACTGAGTTGCTACCCAAGGCACTAATAGAAAGACCCTTTCATTATAACAATATTATTTAAGGCCTCGAGGTGCAAATTTTATAATCGTGATGTAAAATTTGTAGAAACCTCCTAGTTGTTGATTTTTTATAAATACAAGTCTTGGTCAATCAATTGATACACTAATTGATACAAGGCGGTGACCAACTAGTCCATTGGATGTAGCTTGGGTGGTTGGGAGGAATGATTGTTATCTTTCCAGTCAGGTTCAATTCTTGTAAGTGACAAGATGCTCTTGTTGAACCCCTATGTATTGACTATGCAATTCTAACCATACCTTGATTCTTTAGAATAACAGGTGTTGACATTTCTACAATTGAAAAAAAGACGGTGACCAACTTAGTTAACTATTAATACTGGTAAAATTTTCAACTCACCACATTCCTCAGTTTGCAAATGACAACGTGAACAAACCGGTTTTCATATAAATATATACTTTTTTAAGGCGCTCTACCTGCCTTCTAGTCCTTGCAAGGCCTCGGCGGGCTATAAAGTTGTCGAGTCGCGCTCTAGGATAACACAATTTTCCTTTCTTTGGGCAATTCAAAGTTTCGTGCGACGGTGAGGTTTGAATTTGTCACCACGTGAGATGGCACTTTTTTTTGGAGAGCGCAATATCATCGCGTGAAACAAGCTTTTGGATGAGCGCGATATCAACCTTATGAAGAGCGTGATTCTGTCACATGAGACAAACTTTTGGAGCTTGATTTTGTGATATCAATCTGAACCAACTTTAACGCACTCGTGATATTAAAGAATGTGCCAACTTTTAACGCACTCGTACAAAACAATCCTCACCTTTACGGAAACGCGTAGCCTAAATGCGTGACGATTTCAGCTATTTTCGGTGAGTTTTTTTGGCACGATTTCGATGTAATCTTGTCAAAATTTTGAAGAAATTCTTGAAATTCGTAAAATCAATGTTTAAATTCTCATAAAATGGGTGTTCCGGGGTTTTTGAGGATGCTAAATCTATATATACATTCAGAACCACGATTTAAATACTATAAAATTCGGATTTCTTGAAAAGAACATCGTCGGATTCCGACCAAAAACTCACTGGAAATCAAAATGGTCACGTGTTTAGACTTCTTAGTGAAATATGTAGAGGATTAGAGGGGCTAGGCATATAGAGTTTATGAGATGATTTCTTGGACTTTGTGTACCAAGATTTCCATGGTCTCATGTCTTTTATGGATTCATCTTATGTTAAACATTGCTATGCATTAGTACTTAATAAAAATTGGGCCACAACAACTATGTGAGTAAACCTTGCAACTCATCCCCGAGTTGGTTTCTATGTCTCACTCTAGGGATTTCTCTAATACTAGTAGTTCTAAACTTGTTGAACTAATTAATAATAGGTTTCCAAATGGTTATGGCATCTTGGATCTTCCATGCACACCTTGCCACAAATGTCTCCATCATCTCTTCCTCTTTAGCTGCGACATCTATTAATAAATGGAACTCAATGACTATTCTTACGTTCATTTTCTTTGTTACATATATTATATGTTCATAATCAAGTAAAAACAATAATGACAAATAAATAAAAGAATAAAGAATAAAAATAAATGAATTTGCAAGAGCACATGACTCCTCATATTGGTACCCAAATCACATAAATATGGGCCACTTATATATATATAATGGACTTGCGTTCCTGACATTGGTATAGAGCTTGTGTTCGTGGATGTGAAGACAAGGATTCTGCTGTGGCCATCCATGCCCTCTCCATTTCTCTCACACCTCTGCTGCGGTAGCCCTAATTCTCCTCATCCCTCATGCTACGTCTTCACCTACCCACTTTCCATCCCTCCACACCCACCATCTCTCCACACCCTTGCTCCTTCTCTCTACATCCACTCCCCGCTCCACTCCCCCAGCTCCCGTGCATCCCTTCATCCCTCCCGCTCTCCGTCCCTACATGCTCCCTCTTTCTCCGCACTTGCTACTCCCTCGTGTCTGTTGTGGGCCCTCGCTCACCCCACCATTGCCTACCACCACCAGCGCATCCTCCCCCCCACTAATCCACCTCCCTGCTTGCTCCCCCACTGCATCCATCTCTGCCAGCCACTGCCACCATGTCCTCCTCCCAACCTGCATTTCCTTCCCCGTGCCCACTCCTGTTGTGCACCTAGATTTACTCCTCATGCCTAGACTGTTGTGTGCCCCCTCCTCCTAACATCACTACTACCCTGCCACCACCGTCGCATCCTCCCTCCGCTTACCACCACCGCGTATATATATATATATATATATAACAAAGGTTTATTTAAATAATAATAATAATAATTATTATTATTTTCCTATTCCCGCCACCACCATTCATTTTTAAAATAATAATAATAATAATAATATTTATTCATTCTCAACCTCAACCTCCACAAAACCAACTTTGCGTAGGCCAAAATTGCACAAAAATATACATCCCCACACACCATAAAATATGACGAAACTAAAAAATCAGTTCGAACAAATGGAAAAGGAGTTCAATAATCTCAAAGATGTAGTCAAAAAAAATTGAGATGAGATAAGACAAGAAATAAGAAAGAGTAATCTCGCACTCAAACACGAGCTTACTAAAAAATTCAAAGATGAAATTGTCGCAGAAGCGAGGGTTGAAATGAAGAGCACTAAGGACGCCATGAAGTAGGAGTAGGATCAAAAGCATGACGAGCTCATAAACCTTTAAAAAAATCAAGGTTCTCGACGTCACAATAATCAACATAGTCCTTCAAGCACGTCTAGCTCCTCACCACCACCACCTCCACCCACCGCCACTCCCTTATAATATATTAGGAGGTCCCCAATATCAACCCCTCATGATATACCTACCCAAGGCCAAAATCGAACTTTTAAAATACATTCGGATGCACAAATCAATGTGTGGCATGGTTTAACAAGACCGAAGAATATTTTGATATGTATAACTATAACATTAAATAGAAGAAGAAAAGTAAAATATGCATCCATGCATCTAGAAGGTAAAGCATACAACTGATATATGTGGTAGAAGAAAGAAAATCACTCGTACAACTGGCATTCTTTTAAAAACAATTTTTTTAAGAGATTCGAGGGAATTGCCGAAAACAAATTATTCTCGAAACTCACTAGACAACAAAAAAGGGAATTGTCGATGAATTCATGCATCAATGGGAAGCTCTTATCACACGAGTATTTGGGCTATCTAGCGAGCAATTACACCAAGCTTATATGGGAGTTCTTAAACCACATATCCAAAACGAATTAAAAATGCATCATGTTTCATCCGTTGAAGTAGCAAGGTGTAAGGCAAAGGCGACATAAATCAAACTTGAGGAATTCCAATCAAGATTTGGCAAGCTTATTCAAGAAGGAATGTACCGCAAACCATAGATGCAAATAAACATAAATACATACCTCCACACGCACGAGACGGTAAAAGAAGTTTGGAAGCTCAAATAGTTAAAGAAGGAAAACGAAGACGTTGCAGAGAAAGATGGGATCCCAGACACGGGTCCCTCGTGGGAGATAATTCAATGAAATTATATACATGTGAAGCAGAAGGGAATGATGAATCAGATACATAAGAGTCAGAGGGTTAAGAAGTAGAGAACCGCCAAAATATCGCATCAGGCTCAGAAGGCGACAACACACCAAGGATATCACTTGCAGCTATGACATGCATCAACCAACCACAAACTCTTAAATTAAAGGGACATATAAAAAATGACAATGTCATAGTACTAATCATACAAGAAGTACCCACAATTTCCTCGACATAAGAATTGCAAGGAAACTTAAGCTATTTGTATTTCCAATTCCGGACACAAAGATAATGGTTGCAGATGGAAAAGAAATTGAGAATGTAGGAAAGTGCCATAAAGTGAAACTCAAAATACAAGACTTTAATTTGGAATCAAAACTATACATCGTACCTTTGGGAGGAGTAGACGTAGTCTTGGGAGTCCAATGGCTACCAACATTGGGTACTTATTTTTCTAATCATCAAAAACATTTTATTAGATTCAAGTGGCAAGGGCGAAAGTATAAGCTACATGTTTTTCAACCCCCTAGTCACAAGTTGTGTAATCTCAACAAATGGAAAAGCTTATCCGAAAATGGGCATCCGCCTACAAGATCCAATGCCACCAAATGGAGATACAAGATTCAAAACAAGATGACTCTAGAGTAGTAGAAGTCCAAGAATTACTTCAAAAACACAAGAAGGTATTTCAATATCTTCCCATGGATTTACCACCAAAGAGAAGGATTGAACATATAATTGAAGTTAAATAAGGATCAAGTCCAGTCAAGGTTAAAACCTATAGATACTCCCATCACCATAAAAAATTAGAAAGGTTAGTTCAATATTTGTTGAAGTGTGGTGTAATACAAAGAGCATAAGTCCATATGTTGCTCCAATAATATTAGTATGAAAGAAACATGGCTCTTTCAAATTGTGCATAGATTATCGAGGATTAAACAAGATAACAATTAAAAACAAATTTCTCATTCCGTTCATTGACAACATGTTGGACGAACTTCATGGATCGATATATTTTTCAAAACTTGATTTGAGATTAGGTTATTATCAGATTAGAGTAAGATTAGAAGATGTAGCTAAGGCCACTTTTCAAACCCATGAAGGACACCGTGAATTCAGGGTAATTCCCTTTAGATTAACAAATGCCCACGCCACCTTCCAAACAATTATGAATGAACTATGCCATCCATACCTAAGGAAATTCGTGTTAGTCTTTTTTTATGACATCCTTGTATACACCAAAACATGGAAGGAACATCTGAAGCATTTGGCACATATACTATCTCTCCTAGAAGAAAATCAATTATATGCCAAAATGTCAAAATGTACATTTGGAAAACATGAAGTAGAGTATCTAAATCAAAAGAAAGGGTCAAGGTAGATCCAAAGAATGTCAAAGCAATCAATGAATGGCCCAAACCAAAAAGTATATCTAAGCTAAGAGGATTTCTAGGGTTGGTAGGTTACTATCAAAGAATCATCAAGAACTTTGCTCATTTAATTGCTCCCCTAACAAACCTCCTAAAGAATAACTCCTTTCAATGAAGTGAGGAAGCATGAAGGTGTTTTGAGGCATTGAAAAAAATTATGTCCACAACCCCTATATTTGCAACACTTGAATTCTCAAAACCATTTGTAATCAAATGTGATTCCTTAGGTTTTGGAAGAGGAGCAATCTTGATGCAAGAAAGACCGCTAATAGCTTTTTAAAGTAGGAAACTAAAAAAAAGGGAATGCTTACAGTCTACATACAACAAAGAAATGCTTTCCATCATGCATGCATTAAAAAAATGGAAACAATATCTCTTGGGAAGCAAGTTTATGATTCGTAAATATCATAATAGTCTTCAATACTTACTATAACAAAAAACGTTGACAACCGAGCAACAAAAATGGATAGAGAAAATTGCCACCTTTGATATGGAAATCCTACATAAAAAGGGAAAGGACAATATAGTGGATGATGCTCTTTCACGAAAATACAAAGAAGTGCAATTTTTTTCAATGTCGATAGTGATTCCCGAATGGTTGGATGAAATTCGAACTATGTATGCCAAGAACCCAAAGACTTGCTCCATAATCAATGGTGTGAATAAGTACCCTAAATTTGAGTGGAAAAATGACATTTTATTGTATAAAGGAAGAATTTGTTTAATCCCCAATTCAAGTTTTAAATCCAAGGTGCTTAAAGAATCCCATGATTGTCCAATTGCAGGACACATAGGATTTTTCAAAACTTGTTATAACACAAGACAAACATTCTTTTGGAAGGGCATGAATGCGGATATTCAAAAATATGTAACAAAATGTGACATTTTCCAAAGAAACAAAAGCAAAAATGTCTTAACCCCTGGGCTACTCCTTCCACTACACACTCCTAATAAAAAATGGGAAGAAATATCAATGGAATTCATTGAAGGATTACCCATGTCGGAAGGGAAGGATAAAATATTGGTGGTGGTATATAGACTAATCAACTACACACATTTTATTGGGGTAAGGAAAACAAATTTTGCAAAACAAACAGTCGAATTTTTCGGTAAAAATGTCTACAAGTTACATGGGTTTCCGAAGATTATCATCATTGATAGAGATGCCAAGTTTAAAGGAATTTTTTGGAGAAAATTTTGCAAAAAAATTGGGATGCCACTTAATATGAGATCAACTTACCACCCCCAAACATATGGTCAAACATAAATTGTCAATAAATGTTTGGAAACCTACCTTCATTGTTTTGTAACAGACAAGCAACATAAATGGTTCCAATGGTTGCATCTTGTTGAATGGTGGTATAATTCTACATATCATACATCTGTCAAAATGACGCAATCCCAAGCTCTCTATGGATATGAACCCCCAAAATGGAAAGATTTAGGCACAAGTCAAGCAAAAGTTACATTAGTAAAGGATCATTTAGAAGAAAATATGAAAAATTTTCAAATACTCAAGGAATGGGCCTAGTAGTTGCCATAAATCACATGAAGCAACAAGCCTACCAACACTAAACATAAAGAGAGTTCAAATTTGGAGATTGGGTATTTGATGATATTCTTCATTAAATGAAAATATAAAAAACCTTGAGCAAGGCTATAGGTACTTATACAAACAAACCATGTGATTGTTGGACTTTCTTAACCTAAGCTTTGATAATGGAATTAGGTGGAATCTAGACAATGATGTATACTAGTAATGTATATTGTGGTTACAATTGCTTCCTCCATGTGTAACTAAAGCTTTGGTTGAGTTGATAAATATGATGAGGGACATCCATTTTAAAGCACAATTATGCCTTATGAAAGGTGGGATGGGTTGTCTAAGGTTATTGCAAGCCAACTACATATCAAAGCAGATAATTAAATATGAAAATCATAAAAAATTAAAACGATCAATGCTAAAACATTAATTCCCTACCATAATGCATTTAAAACCTTAGCAAAATGTCTAATTTCACATTGTTTACAAATAACTAACCACAATGAATCGAACAATAGTTATGGTGCATAATGGTAATTAGCTTTTTTCTATAGCGTTGGAGAATGATTGCAGAGGAGACAAAGGAAAACCTGTCTGATGGAAAAGCTACATTTCAAGAATCTGCTGAGGGCATACTTTCTCAAAAATTTGGTAAGTCAAATGATCCCTCCTTTCTCTTTGATTCTATCCCAAATGATTGTTTTGAGTCTGGCTCGATTTTTCCTAGTATTGGGTTGTTTGGAAATAAAATTACTCAGGGAGAGGGCTCTATTACAATTTTTTTATTTCCTAAGTCATCAGTTATTTTGGAGGGTTTATATTCTATAATTCTATCTCCTTTTATAGAGAATATTGTTGGCTATTATGAAAATAATGATTTTATGGATTTAGAAGAAGAAGACCATAGATGTTTTCTTAGGTCTTGAAAGGGCGATTTGGATGCTTTATCAATTGGGGGTTTGGGTATTTTTGGTTTAACTTATGGAAGAACGAAGAAATGTAAAGAAACAAATCCTTTTTCATATTAGCTCAGGCACAAGCGGTGAGGGACATAAACGCAGGAAGGCAGAAACAATTAAAAGGGGTGCTTAGAGTAGCGGATTCCTGGACAAAGGTTCCTTAATGCTTTTAATGACTTTGAACTTTAGGGGGTTGGCTAGCTCCTCCAAAAATGTAGCGTTGAGAAGGTTATTAGAAATTAAAGGTCTGGATGTAGTTTTTATTCAAGAAATAATGTGCAATGTTGAAAATATTGTCAGTGGTTTAAAGAAAATGTTTAGTGGAAGGGGTTTTGAAGCAATGGATGCTTGAGGTCGGTCTAGAGGCCTTATTACAGGTTGGCGCAGGAATATGATGATTCTTAAAAAATAATAGGCTTTTGATTTGGGTTTGGGAATCACTCTGTTTTCTCATGAACTAGGTTCAGAGTATCATTTTGTGAATATATGTGGACCCTACAGTGACATAGTTAATTATTGAGGCTCTCTGTTCTCAAAATCTTTTGTTTCTGCTCATAACTTAATTTTGGGAGGAGATATGAATTTATCTTTGGGTCAGTTAGAAGTTTGGGGTCCATTTGTTAAGGTGGAGAATCTCTCATACTATTTCTTGAGGAAATTGGAGGTTACAAAACTATTGGATATTGATCCAATAAAATTGAAGCCTACTTGGAAAAACAAGAGGATTGGAATGGATCACATAACAAAGTGTCTGGATCGGTTTTTCATATATGAACAATTGTTGGAGTACATAAATCACATCAGGTAGTGGGTGGTCATCGATGGTGACTCTGATCATCTTCCTGTTTTTCTGGAATTTTATGGTGTAATTAACAAACCTCCATGTCTATTTAAATTCAATTCAAATTGGTCGACTGATAATGATTTTATGAAGATTTTAAAAGAGAGATGGAGTCCAATGGATGAGTCTTCTTCGTTATCAACTTCTAGTCAATTTGCAATTAATTTAAAGAATGATTCAATTAAGTGGTCCTTATCAAAGAAAGAGTAGGAAGATAGAATTGTCAAACAGATTGAACAAGGTTTGGGGATTCTGTATAATGAAGAAGGTTTTGGCTACCTTTATGAGGAAAAGAAGGCCAAGGTTGTATCTTTGGAGACCAAGTGCTGGAAGATCCTGACAGATAGAGAAACTGAAATGAGATTAAAAAGTAGAACCTTATGGCTATCCAATGGTGATGAAAATTCAAATTTTTTCCACCATTATGCAAATCATAGGAAAAATTCAAATTCTATCTGGAAAATTTCGTCAAATTTGAGGGAAGAGATTGAAGATTTTGAAGATATTACAAGAGAAAGAATTAATCATTTTCAGAATTTATTTAAGGATGATGAAGATATATCTCTTGCAGAGGTAGTAAAGATTGGTCATCATTATCCTACTTCTATTTTTGAGGAAGATAATAGCATGCTGATGGAGGAAGTGACACTAAATGAATTAACTCAGGTCCTATTGCTGTTCAAAAAATACAAAAGTCCGGGACCTGATGGGTTCCTAGTGGAATTTTTTCTTGGTCTTTATAATGTCAGTTGTTTTTAATTCAAATTTTTTAGCTCTCAGACCAAAATCAAAATCTCCTTCTTCTTTTGAAGACTTTAGATCAATATCGCTGTGTAACTGCATTTATAAAATAATTGCAAAAGTTATCTCTACAAGGATCATAATTGTCTTGAGTAAGACTATTTCAAAAGAACAGTTCGGATTCCTCCCGGGAAGACAGATCCATCATGTTATTGGAATTGCATAGGAAGGTTTGCATTCTATTAGCTCAAGGAAGATGAAGGTGGTTGTGATTAAAATTGACCTATCAAAAGCTTATGATAGGGTCAATTGGAATTATCTAGGCACCATCCTTTCTCATATGGGATTTGCAGTTCCTTTCATTTCTTGGGTAATGGGGTGTTTGTCTTCAGTCTCTTTGAAATTTTAATAAATGGATTAGCCTCTGATTTTTCAGGCTTAGGCGGGGACTTAGGCAAGGTTATCCATTGGCGTCGCTCCTGTTCCTTATTGTAGTCAAATGCTTCAAAAGGGCATTACTTTCAACTAAAAGGTCTTGCTATGTTTAAAGGATTAAAGTTTGGAGGGAATGTGAGTATATATCATCTACTCTTTGTAGATGATATACTCATTTTCACTAATGGAACAAGACAAGATATGATGAAACTCCATGAAATTTTATCTCTTTTTTGTTTGGCATCAAGGATGAAGATTAATAATGGGAAATATTCTATGTTTGGAGTTGGAATAGAGGATCAAGAAATGAACTTTTTCAAATGACTGTTTCCCTTTAATACTTTCTTTTTTTAAGATGGAATAAAATATTTAGGATATAGATTAAAGCTTTATTCGTATTTGAGAAAGGATTGGGATTGGTTAACATCTAAATGTGAACTGCGGATTTCCAATTGGAGTCACATGTGGCTTTCAAAAGGGGGCAGAGTGATCTTGGTAACGTTAATACTGGAGGCGATGCCAGTTTATTGGATGAATACCTAGATTCCAATTGGGGTCCTTGCTAGAATTTAGAAGCTTTGTTATAGATTCCTCTGGTCAGGAAGCTTGGATAAACAAGGTATGGTTTGGATCAGTTGGAAAAATTTAGCCCTTCCAAAACAAATGGGGGGATGGGGTTTTAAAATTCCTGATGTTTTTGCAAAAGCACTGGTTACTAAAAACATTTGGAGGTTGATTTCTAGTTCAGGTTTATGGGTAAATATTGTTGTGCAAAAATATATTTTTTATCTTTCAATTGTTGAGTGGATATGCAACCCAAATGAATCTATGCATAACATTTCTATTAGTTGGAAAGATGATGTCAAAGACTTTAATTTGGTCGGCTCAGGCTTATCGTGGAAGGTAGGGAATAGCTCAAGTGTGAGGATCCTTGAGCGCCCATTTTCCCCTATTAAGTGCACCCCATAGCACCTCTTATCCCCCGAAAGGTGCACCCTAGCCTGAAAGCTGGTTTTTTCTCTGTCGTGTCTATTTTTTGACAGGGTGCAGCCCATATCACTTTTGTTCCTTAGACATAAGTGACCTGAGACTAACCTAAATCTCTCTGAACTCCCTGTTCCCCCCTTCTTGCTACAGATTGACTATTCTGTTTCGAGTTTTGAGTGCTTGTAGTACCCTTTTTTACTGCTTACATCTATTCTACTTGCTGTGACTGCATGTTTGGTATGTTTGGTTGAATTCTAGTAGTAGGTAACAGTCCTAATACTTGCTGCATACAATAGAATCCTTTGCAGATCTGATTTCTCTTTGTTTTATAGTAGGTTGTCTAGAAATCATAGCTCATCTTTAGGTTTCGGATTTTAAAGTTAATTTCAGTTTCTAGTACTGCCATTTTCAGTTATTAGTATTGGTATTTGTTTCTCATTTAGCATAGCCATACACACCACTCGTGCACCCACTCTCTCCCTAAGATAAAAGTGAGACTAAAATTTATCTAATTGAACATATATTTAACCCCACTTGGGGACTAAAAACAATCTACTATTTAGGTAGGACATTGGGGTTAGGAATCCAACGACACCCCTTTGTCATATACATTCGAGACATAGTTGTTGTCCTTTAGGGATCCAAATTAATCCCGTAGTAGTTATTTGCACGGTTGACACCTATTTGTTGGAAGGCCTCTCTCTTAGGAGGGAAAGTTGCAAGACAGGTTCTGGAAGTCTGTGTGGAATACCACACTCCACCTTGTACTAAAGGACACCAACTCGTTGTTCTCGTTGCACATGCTGGATACCATACCGGGTGTGCAGTGGCCAAAGGACTGAAGTGGAGGATTTACCTTTCTAGATGTGCCATGAACAAGGTATCCTAGTAGCCATTCTTCTAGGTCTCTTTTACGCAGGATCCCCCTGGGTAGGGGGATATCCCTTAGCCTGTTTGGTTCTCCATATCGTATTTCTTAACTGCGGATTTCATCACCCTGTAGGGGATACGATTTGCATGAGCTTCCAACTTCTAGTAGGAGTTTGCATGCTCCTATAACCCATAATTCACTGAGTCTTTTTATTTTTTAGGAGTGCTTCCTATTGGTATTCTGACCATTTTGTTGCTGATCCCCTGTTGTAGCACGATGTTGCAACAGGTGTTTTGAGCTTGTTGTTGGCCTGAGCGCCACTTTTGTTGAGAGTTCTCCTCTTGCACGCACGGTTTCATTAGGATTTTTTAGCATATTTTCATACCACAACCATTTCGCACCCACACACCTGCCACCATTGCTCCCCCGAGATACTCCCAGTGACTGCGGGGGTAGTTAAGACATCACAGTCCTCTCGACCCCACTCATCATGCATCGCTTATGCGTACATCATCGTCTATGTAATTTTTTATTGAGGCCCTTTATTTCACATCTGACTCCTCCTAGTCAGAGTCACTGATACATTCACCCCGACATAGCCCCATGGCCGACATGAATCCAAACCCATTCTATGGAGGGATGGTTGGCAGTGGGCATGTTAGTGGCCTTGTCACCTCTATTGTCTCCATTCCAGCCGTTGGATCCACGAGAACCACTATTCTCAGTACCACTGGACCTACCCCCAGTACTACAACACATCCAGTCACTAGGTCTATACGAACAAGTAGTGGGACAATTTCTATGAATACAATCCCTCCGGTTATGGAGTTATACATGGGAGCACAGGACCCTCTTTCCAAGTTCCACCAGCCCCCGTGGTTGGTTCTACACCCCCCATGACGACCATTACCCCTCCACCATTTGATGGAGGTGGCCCCATGATCACTGTTATGGCCAGAACGCAGGTCAGTCCCACCATGTCACATCCTCATGCTAGTTTTCCATTCATGGCCAGTCTCAACCTCCCTGACCTGTCTAGATTAACTAATGACCCAATTCGACATGATCCTACGTGGCCTCCCATTCCTACCAAGCTACCTTCAAACATCCTGAAGTTCAAAGGGAAAGGTGGTGAGGACTCCTAGAATCATATCATGTCCTTCCACTTTTGGTGTTCCTCTAACTCTATAGTGGACGAATCTATTAGACTATGCCTATTGCAACAAACCTTCATTGGCGCTGTAGCCAAGTGGTATATCGATCAACCCCATGGTACACATTCCACCTTTGCATCCCTAGCCTCCACTTTCTTGCAGTTCTTCCAGTTACCAGTTCTTTATGACGCTGGCATTGAGATCCTCCTTTCTTGTAGACAGACTACATCCATACATATCATGGACCATACTCATTAGTGGCATAGATGCCGAAGTTTATGCAAGATTAAATTGGACGACCAAATATTCTTAGATTTGTTCCTGAATTCCCTTATCCTAGCCATTTCCAAGGATGTGGCATCAGAACGTCCCCAAACCGAAGAAGAGGGCATCCTAAAAGCTCAGTAGTTTGACCTTATTTGCATTGAGTTGGGCTACCTATATACTATCCTGATCAATGCCCCCCGCGGCGATTACTCTCGGAGAGATATGTCGGGGCATCCCATGCTGCTGACGGTGTCATAAGTCACGTCACATCTGCCGTTAGGCACTATATGCCTTTGCCCTTGTGACACCCCCGGCTAAGGATAATTTTTTAAGATTAACTTGTAAATAATGGTAACTTCTTTAATAAGGTTTATGACTTTGTTGGTTGTAAACAACATATAAATAAATAAGTATTTAATGACTTTGATTAAATTATTGTACGGATGTGTGAGCAGCCTTGCAGTCAATTGATAGAATTCTTATTCAAGTAACGATTGATCTTTACTCATCCCTAAGGGGACAAGTGGCCAATGTGGGGAAAGTAGTTACTATCCAAGAAAATTCCTAGGCAAATAAAAAGGCATGCACGGGGGAGGAAAAACCCCATGTTGTTGGTTTTTTTGAAAAGGAATTTCCAGGCTCAGTAATAATGGAGCTACCCGGCTTAGAGGTAAAGCAGGTACCATAGATCTACCAGGCTATGTGAACTAATATATCAGGTTTAGGTGGAAAGTTCAGAGCTTTCAGGATTTGTAAAATGTGAGCTTTTAGGCTCTTGCAATAATCCTTTCCGCACAAGTTGGTGGAACTCGAAGAGAAAATACCAACAGGTTTAATATAAATTCTGGGAAAGGGGGTGGATACTTGTAGGCCTTATTGGCTTCAAGGTCCTATGGTTGGGTGGAGCGGGACTGCTCACTAATTAGTACCCTTGTTTTATTTTCAGATTAGTTAATATTTACCTTAGGGTTAGGGTTGGCTAACCCTCTCTATTAAATTTATTCAATATTAATTACTGTTATTATGGAAGTGCTAACGTAATGAGAAACTGTGTATTTCATGCATGACCAAGAATGATTTGTAGCCATTAATTTGGTCATAAAAATGGTTAATTATCTATTTGTGGCAAAGGGTTATTTTCTTGCAGTTAATAAATGATTTATTAATATTAAACCACAAATTTAAAACTGGGTAAAACCCTGTATATGTTAGCCCAAAGGGTTTACTACAAACTAGACAGTTAAACCATAACCCTGTCTTGCATGATTAAGAACATATGTTACATAACCTAAACAAGGGATAAATTCGAAGAATATTGCAAAAGCGTATAGGTATGCACAATATATAAATTTTAAATGGGTTACGTTTTCAGAACTATGCCCCTCTAATTTATTGTATAGGCAACACATAAAGAAAAATGATTTTCGACAATGGTTTACGCTGAACCTCTCAACCGAGGCCGCTACTTTTCCATTGCAAATTTCTCTAAATATAAGAAAACAAAGAATTTATTCTCCGTAGAAATAATAAGGTGTTGACAGTGCATGAAATGAAAAATAACGTGCTATACGTTGAAAGATGGAAGAAAATTCTTCTACAGTATATGATTTTTGAGAACTATCACCTCGTTGATAATCAAACAAAAAATAATTGTAAACCCTGTAAATTTTTATGGCAACTACAACCAAACATTAACGTCATCAAAATTTTCAAGAAGGGGTCAAATGTAAGACAACTATCTAGGTTGAAAATCAAAATAGTAAGAGTAGAGGTAAACTGTAATTACGAATTTTTCATTACAATTGAGGAAGGCATTATAACTAATCTCTCCTCACAATTTCAAAAACAAAAGCTGAATTGCAGGTCGCCTCACATAAATAAGGTAAGAGATCGACTGAATAGTTGGCCTAATGGCCATTTACTTATATCAAAACTCCAGTTTCTTTTATAGACCAGTTTAGGCATGAGAGCCATACAAAAACCCTGAGTAATTTAATCTATGGCCTAGGGACTATACATTAAACCCCCCTTAAAAAAAGACCCATAACAAATGTAAGGTCTTCCATCGGTTCTTACCATAAACTGAGAAGAATGGCACAACCAACTATCACACCATTGCTGGAAGCCAACTTATCAATCTCAAGGTTCAAGCTAAGATAGGAAACGATTCTTACCAGGAGAATCCCAGATAAAAGCTATGTTTTAAACCCAGTTCTTGCGCTCCATATGTACCTACAGGTCATAATCTAGGATTTAGTAACTGTAATCTTGTTATAGACAATGGGAAAAGACAACATTTAAACCCTTCACCATTGGAAACTTACCTTTATTTAACTGTAAATGCTCCAAGTTAACATTATCTGATAAGCAAGCCAAAACTAATCTAGCTAGAATTACATAGGAAGCTTGTTAAATTTTGAGCATTAATTCACAATACTCTAGGATCTTCTCTAAGAGAATAACATGTGCAGTATATCAATGCATAACAATCACAATAAGCATGACAAGCATCACAAGAATCAAAAGCATAAGACACAAGAGACACAGAGTTTCCGTGGGGAAAACCCCAAGGTGAAAAACCCCACAACTTCCTCAGAGATAGAGAGAGCAATGGCTCAACCAAAGTACAACCAAAATACACTGAGATATTCTCCTAGTAGCAGATGATCCTCCTCCTCACTAGTGCGCCTCTTTCTAAGTGAGAGAGATGTACTTTTCCGAATGATCTAAATAGAGATCACTTGATCTCTATTTATACTAACCTGTTTTCCCAGTGACCTTATGGGGCCGACTTGTCTAGCTAGGTACATCCACATTATAATATATATTTCAGGGCCGACCCCACACATGGTGGTCTAATAACCCATCGACAAGTACACACAATTGCGACACTTGTCAATCCACATGACGACACTTCCTTATAGAGGAATAACACATCTCTTATAAGGGTATAATAAATATATATAAAATACATAGATGAAATACATTCCGAAGTTACATATACATCAACACTCCCTCTTAACTAGGAAGGTATTTCTCGACACAGATCTGCTAGGCAAGTCTTCTTCTCGGGATCATTGTCATCATCATCGTCACTGCTGCTGCTATCTCAACCAATCTCTGAATCTACTCGTCATAGGAAGTTCTACAGAGCCAGTCCTTTTTCATATTGGATGTAGGCCCACCTCTTGCAGGTCTTCATCATCACTGACCATACTGTGGAATTCTCAGGACTTATTACGTGCGTCACAAAACCTGGCTGCAGCATCCCAGGCTATTACGAGCACACATCTCTACCTGTAGGATCTCCCAGGAGCACATTACATGTGACCCATCACAAAACCTGGCTGAAGCATCCCAGGTTGTTACGAGCACACGGCTCTACCTGTCAGATCTCCCAGGAGCACATTACATGTGATCTCACCACAAAACTTGGCTGAAGCATCCTAGGCTGTTACGAGCACACAGCTCTACCTGTCGGATCTCCTAGGAGCACATTACATGTGGTCCACCACAAAACCTGGATGAAGCATCTGATGCCTTTTTCATCCTGTCCAGATCTCCCAGGAGCAAATTACATGTGGTCATGGCAAAACCTGGCTAAAGCATCTGAGGCCTTTTTCATCCTTCCCAGATCTCCCAGGAGCAAATTACATGCCATAGGAAAAAACCTCGCAAGAGCATCTCAGGATGTTATGGGTACACAACTTCGACCTGAAGATCTCCCAGGGCACAAATTACATGTCCTCCCAGAGCAATGTCTCGAAAGAGCATCCCAGGCTGTTATGGGTACGCAACTCTAACCTATAGGATCTCCCAGACATGCTCATCTGCACAACCTGATCCACGGCCACAAAGTATCATCTGATACTCATCATACATCAACCTGATGTACACATGATCATCCTGATCATCATCACTGCAACATCCTGCTGCATGTCATCTGGAGAAGCTCGTCATCCACGATCACCCTGATCATACAATGCATCCATCTGATGCACACCAAGTATCTACCTGATACATATCATCATACACAGTGTATCCATCTGATACATAGATACATGATCCACACAATGTATCCATCAACATACATGATCTACCTGATCATACAATGTATCCACCTAATACATATACAGATACATGGTCCAAGCATCCAACATGATGCATATACAAAATACATACAAATGATCCAATTGATCATATCCAGCATCCAACATGATGCGTACAAACATATAAATGATCCAACTGATCATATCCAACATCCAACATGATGCGTACATACATATACATGATCCAACTGATCATATCCAACATCCAACATGATGCGTACATACATATACATATAAATGATCGAACTGATCATACAAAGCAAAAACTAGAACATCATCCAGCACTTACATCCACAGCCATGTGAGGGATCCCCCTTCCAACATGCTTGGAATGGCTTCAGCAAATGTGTCCATCACTTCTTCCTCGAAGTGTCCTCGATCTGAATAACACCAAGCCTCTCCCTGAAGTATTCAAACTTCACCCTAGCTAGTGGCTTCGTCAGCACATCTGCAATCTGCTCGTCCGTCGCAACATACAGGAGCTTCACAGCTCCTCTCTGCACCATATCCCTGATATAGTGATATTTGATCTCTATGTGTTTTGACATGTCATGAAACACTAGATTCTCGGACAGCTTCACACAACTCTGGTTATCACAAAAGATACCAGTAGCATCCAACGGGAGATCAAATAACTTAGACAGTAGCTTCCGTAGCCATACTGCCTCACAACTAGCTGAACAGGCTGCAACATACTCTGCCTCAACTATACTCAGTGCTACGCTGGACGGATTCCTGCTAAACCAAGAGATCACACCTCATCCCATACTGAAGCAGCACCCAGATGTGCTCTTCCTATCTGCAGCACTGCTATCCCAATCTGAATCAACATAACCCTGCAGGTTAAACTTTTGATTCGCTTCATACTTGAGCCCATAATCCACTGTACCCTTCAGGTACCTCAGAACATGCTTTACTGCAACCAGGTGAACACTCCTCGGATCCATCAGGAACTGACTCAATGTGTTCACAGCAAAGCAAATATCCGGTCTCGTGTTCGTCAGGTACATCAAGGACCCAATCATCTAACGATACATAGAGACATCAACCGGCTCAGATGAAGCATCGCATAGAAGCTTCAGATTCGATGCCATAGGTGTGGCCATGGCCTTGCAATCCATCATCCCGAATCTCTTCAGGATATCTACTGTGTACTTCCCTTGACCGAGGAAGATCCCACCTGCACTCTGCCACACCTCCATACCTAGGAAATAATGCATCATTCCCAAATCTTTCATATCGAACTCAACAGCAAGCTTCCTCTTAGTATCTGCAATCAATCTGTCATCTCCTGTTACAAATAAATCATCCACATACAGGAGTAGAACCACAGGATTCCCTTCTTCAACCTTGTAGTAAAGGTTGGAATTTGCTTTACTCTTGGTAAAGACCAAACTAGATAGGAAACTGTCCATCCTACCATACCAAGTTCTGGGAGCTTGTTTCAAGCCATACAAGGCTTTCTTCAATCTGCACACATATGACTCCCTGTCATGTATTTCAAAACCGAGTGGCTGCTCCACATATACTTCCTCTTCAACTACACCATTCAAGAAAGCAGTCTTGACATCCATCTGGTGTATTTTCCATTTCATCGCTGCAGTCAGGGAAAGTACTGTTCTGATGGAAGTATACCTGGCTACAGGTGCAAAAGTTTCTTCATAATCTATTCCCTCTTTCTGAGAGAAGCCACGAGCTACGAATCTTGCCTTGTATTTCTCCACACTGCCATCTGCAGCATGCTTGATTTTGTAAATCCATTTGGAAGTCACAACAGACTTCTCTTTAGGTCTTGGGACAACATCCCAAACATCATTCTTCATTATTGATTGATATTCCTCAACCATGGCATCCTTCCATTCTTTCTTTTCTGCTGCTTCTTCATAACTGGAAGGCTCTTTGTTCATAATGTCACAGAGTAAAGCAACATAACTGGTATGTGATCTGGTTCTCTTCTTTGCTCTGTGTTCCTCTTCTGGAATGCCAAATATTTCTGCATCTTGAATGAGCTCTCTAGCCCATGCATGTTTCCTCTTGTGAGAGTTATCCTCACGGGGTGGATCTACAGGTTCTTGCGGATCTTCAAACTCATGAACAACTTTTGGAACTGCTTCAGTCATGGTAGTGTCTTGAAATCTAGTTTCCTTAGGTTCTTCATAAACTTCGATTGGTGCCTTCCTTGATTTGATGAATGCTGAGTTTTCATCAAATGTCACATCCCTGCTGACATCAATCTTCTTGAACCCTGGAAAGTATATTCTTCAAGCTTTCGAGCTTTCACTGTAACCCACAAAGATACCCTTCTTTCCTGAAGGATCTAGTTTGGTCCTCTTTTCCTTTGGGACATGAGTGAATACTGGACAACCAAATATTCTGAGATGGCTGACTTCAGGTTTCTTACCAGAAAAGACCTCTTCTGGTGTCTTGTTGTCCAATATCTTGTGGGGTGTTCTGTTTTGCACATATACAACTGTTCTAGCTGCTTCTGCCCATAGATGCATAGGTAGATTCTGATCATGGAGCATTGCTCTTGCTGCTTCCATGATTGTTCTGTTCTTCCTTTCTGCAACTCCATTCTGTTGTGGATTGTAAGGAGCAGTCAACTCCCTCTTAATCCCTAAATCATTGCAAATCTTCTTGAAGTCACCTGAGGTGAATTCTCCACCATTGTCGGATCTGAATGTTTTGATCTTTTTGTCAGTATGATTCTCCATCAAGGTTTTGAATTCCTTAAACTTATTAAACACCTCATCTTTGTTCTTCAAGAAGTATACCCAAGTCTTCCTGGAGAAGTCATCAATAAATGAGACATAGTAAACATACCCACTTAGAGAACTGGATGACATAGGACCACATACATCTGAGTGGATGATTTCCAGGATGTCTTTTGCCTTGCTTTCACTGCTTGGGAAAGCCTTCTTAATGTTCTTACCTTTTGCACATCCTTTGCAAACACCTTCATGTTTGGTCTTGGTTTCAGGAAGACCCTCTACAACCTTGCTTGCAATTGGAAGTGCTCTATAGTGCATATGAGCAAGTCTTCTATGCCAAAGTTCACTTCGCTCCATGGATTCATGTACCATGGCATGTTCAGGTTGTCCCTTCAATTTATACAAACCTTCCTCTTGCTCTCCAATCACTACTGCATCATCTATGTTCTTTCCCTTTGGCCACATTAGGACTTGGCCATCCACAAATGCAACCCTCATGCCTTTTGCATCCAAAGCAGAGATGGAGAGTAAGTTCTTCTTGAGCCCAGGTACATAAAGAACATCTTTCATCTTCAAATATTTTCCAGAATCTAGGTTGTAGGAGGCTTCACCACTTCCTTTGATTGGGTATTGATAATCATCCCCAAGTTTCACCTTATGGGGTGATTCATGTTCAGATAGATTCACAAAAGATTCCTTAAAGCCAGTCATGTGTTTGGAAGCCCCACTATCAATCAACCAATCATTACAACCATGGGAGATGGTACCTGTAAGAGCAGAGATCAAAACATACTCTTCTTCACTTGATGAGTTATCATCACTTTCTGCCCTAGCCTTCTTCTTGGGTGGTTCATCATCCTCGGCAGCATGAGCATGAAATATTCTTTTGCTGCCCTTCTTCTTCTTGGTGGAGTTGTTGTTGTCCTTCTTGTTCTTGGGACAATTTATGGCAATATGTCCTTTCTCATTACAGGTGAAGCATATTCTTCTTTCTTTGAAGTGATGTGAAGATTTCTTGGAGTGAGATGACTCTCTCTTGGACTTCCCTTTCTTGGTGTGAGCTTGATATTCATTCCCCATATTTTCTTCTCGTGCCACAAGCCTTGCTTCTTGTTGTGAGCATTCTTCCCGTAGTCTACTGAAGGAAATCAACTTCTTCCTTGCACAGATTCCTTGAATGAAGGAGTCCCATGACCTTGGTAAACCATTCAGAGTGGTCATGACAACTTCACCATTCTCTACCATTTCATCCACTGCTTCTAGTTGTTCCTTGATCTGGGAGACTCTTGAAAAATAAGATTGAATGGTTTATCCATTCTGAAACTTTCCCCCTTTCAATTGGTTCCGCAGGGTCATCTTCCGATTTATGTTCTTTCCTTCAAATAGCTTGGTCAAAGAGTCAAACATCTCTTTGGGTGTCTTTAGAGAAGACACATGGGGTATGAGATGGTCTTTGATAGAATCAACAATGATTCTCTTTGCCTTGACCAAGTTCTTCTTATGCAATACTTTAACCTCTTCATCCTTTGGGATAGGGATGTCTTCTTTTATATATGAGTCCAACTCATTCTCTTCCAGGATTAACCCAATCCTATACTTCCAAGCTCGGAAGTTATCGGCCCCTTCAAGCTTATCCTCAAGCTTGGTGTGGTGAGACATCTTAAAGAGTACTTCAAATGGAAATAGAAAAGATTTAGGTCTTATCACTTGAAGTGCTGAAAACTGGATCTGGTCCTGGATTAGGGTTTGTCAGAAAAACCCTAAAAATTCAAAATGTGAATTTCAAATTTTTGAAAGGATAGAAAGATGCACCTTGATGAGATGATCATCCTGGTGCATTTAGAATTTGAGATCAGCAAAGCTTTACCCTTCAGATTTGTCCTTTTGTCCTCCCGGGTTCACTGGGGAGAGCCCTGAATTAGGGTTTGAGTTTACCGGAGATCTACCCAGCCAAAAAATATTGATCCAAAGCTCTAAACTTCGATTTTTGCAAGGAGCTTCCAGCTATGTCTTCAGATTTCAGAAATTCCTATTTTTGTGGAAACCCTAATTTTTAGGGCCAAATATGAAAATGCTCGGAATTGAATTCTGATTGGACAGATAGATGCGCCTTGATGAGTAGAGTCAATCTACTATACCTCTTTTCCAAAATCTGTGGAGAGAAACCCGATAAACAAGAAACTCAAGTTTCCGTCACTGCAAAATGTCTTCTTCTCAGGTTAGCTCTGATACCATGTTAAATTTTGAGCATTAATTCACAATACTCTAGGATCTTCTCTGAGAGAATAACATGTGCAGTATATCAATGCATAACAATCACAATAAGCATGACAAGCATCACAAGAATCAAAAGCATAAGACACAAGAGACACAAAGTTTCCATGGGGAAAACCCTAAGGTGAAAAACCCCACAACTTCCTCAGAGATAGAGAGAGCAATGGCTCAACCAAAGTACAACCAAAATACACTGAGATAGTCTCCTAGTAGCAGATGATCCTCCTCCTCACTAGTGCGCCACTTTCTGAGTGAGAGAGATGTACTTTTCTGAATGATCTAAATAGAGATCACCTGATCTCTATTTATACCAACCTGTTTTCCCAGTGGCCTTATGGGGCCGACTTGTCTAGCTAGGTACATCCACATTATAATATATATTTCAGGGCCGACCCCACACATGGTGGTCTAATAACCCATCGGCAAGTACACACACTTGCGACACTTGTCAATCCACATGACGACACTTCCTTATAGAGGAATAACACATCTCTTATAAGGGTACAATAAATATATATAAAATACATAGATGAAATACATTCCGAACATCAACAAAGCTGATAACTATTGGTTAGTAGAGGAGACTTCACATCCAATCTTATCAAAGGCCTATCCCTTTTTCAGGGAGACCATAAACATGATGGATCCGATCGAGAGAGAAAACAAATGACCAATTGCAAACCCTCATAATCCAAAAGTGAGGGTAGATGCAATACATAAGACTTTAACTCTGACAATGTGAGACATGGCACCCACCAATACAAGGTGCTTACAAATGATGATTACTTCCTCACTTAACTCAAATAATGGGGAACACGATAAGTCAACAACATCAACCCAAATATGGGTTCAAAGTTAATAAAGAAGAGGTATAGTTTTAGACTCTAATCCAGTTTGAAATTTGCTCTTGAGTGAAGATAGCTCATTATTGAGTAGTCTTCGAGGTTCGTGAACCCACCTGCCATAAATATAAACAAAGGGCTTAAAAATATAAAACATTTCCATAGGTAATGTTGTTAATATAACAATAATAAACAAAACCTTGTAACATGTAGGGTTAAAAGATTTTTACCTTGTATGATCCAACCCTAGTAGGCTGAAGATCAATCCCTCCGGGAATACCTTCGATGCCAAATGAAAATGCTAGCTTAAGATAAGTAAACAAATTTTCCCATGCTAAACTTAACAAACCTGAGTTGATAAGTTGACATTAAACCGATAATAGAATAACTTTGCAAATACAGCTAGTAGGTTCCACATATATGTAAATGATTTTCACTATAACATAATACCAAATTTTTTTTAGGGTAAAAAGAGAGTTAAAAAGAGAGGCCTGTTACAAATGCTATCAGAGTTGCAGCTTGTAGCACTTGGACCTAATGGGTCTCACTAGATAGTGTTAGTTTAGAGTCAAACACTAATGGTGGTTTAAACTGACAAACCATATTAATTATAGATAGAAAAAAAGGAGATCGGATTACCATATTCAAGAAAAAGGAAAGATGGTAGAGCAAAGGCCTTACGTTGGCAACATGCTAGCAATAGAGCAGGACAGGATCTACGTGGAATTGGAAAATAAAAGACAAGCTGATGTACAGTCCAAGATGCTGGAAATGATGAGAGGTTTTAAGGTATACTTAGACAATCTAAAGGATGATAATGCCAAACTACTGAAGGCTAAGTTTGAACAAGAGGAGCTAAATGAGGTTTTGCTAAGAATTTTGACGGATAAGACGAGGTTAAAACATAATGGGAAAAACTGTTGCAGTGCAGATAAAAGAGGACATGGTGGAACAATAAATTTTGAAGATGAATCCTTAAGTGACTCACAAACCTTGTCCGAAAAATTGATAAATAGTTCAGATAGCAGTGGGTCGGTAGCAGGAAGACAAAAAAAGAAGAAGGATGAGTTACGAGGGGAATTTAAAAAGATTTGACCTCCTACGTTTGACGACGAATCAGAGGAAGTAGTTGAGGCATGGTTGTTAAACATGACTAAATATTTTCAGATCTATAAATATTCAGATGACCCAAAGGTTTAGTTGGTGATTTATCAGTTAAGTGGTAAAGCTGCATTGTGGTGGCAAGAAGCGAAACATGTGAACAATGTACGAGGTAAGGACTTAACCTGGACGCTTCTTAAAAGCTTGTTTAAAAATAAATACTAATAAAAAAGGCACTATGATGAAAAATCAAAATAATTTAATGAATTGAAGCTGGGAAAACTATCAATAGATGAATTCGTGGCTAAATTTGTTAATTTGGAGTGCTATGTACCATATTTGAAGGAAGATAAAGCTAGAGTATGTTGGTTTTTCAACTATGTGCTTAAGTCTTATAAATACAAGATTGAGTTTGACATGCCAAAAACAATGGATGATGCCATTAGAAAAGAAAAATTGTGTTATTTGCAATTTAAGCATAAATTTGAACTGAATAAAACTTGGCAAGGTAAAAAGAATGAAAAATAGGAGCAAAGAAAGAAGGGATACAAAAATTGACCATTTAGGAAAAGGGGGCAGGAGTTATTCAGATAACAATTATAACTGGTTCAAAAAATTTCAAAATTCTACTGCAAATGGAGATGTTAAGGGCTCAGGGGCGAATGGTAGCCGATTTACTGAGGTGGTAAAATGTTGGGTCTGTAATGGGCCTCATGTGTACCAGAATTGTCTGTACAATGATGACAGGAAAGGACCAACTATGAACAAATTGCAAGAAGCTTCTACTGTAAACGATATGGCCATGAACATACCTCGAATTAATGCTGCCCTGGAAGACCGTCAAGCGGATCATCAATCTACTATGCTAGAGGTGGAAGGTAATATTTTAAATACAACTATTTCTATTCTTATTGATTCCGGAGCTAGTTTAAGTTATATTGCCCCTCAAGTAATTGAAAAATGTAAGTTGCACACAGAAAAACAAAAGAAGCCATGGCTGGTTCAACTAGCCACGGGAACTAAAAGAAGGATTACATAAATTGTAAAAGTGTGTAATCTATCAATGAATAATATGAGTACTCAAGCATATTTAAACATCCTACCTTTATGTTCCTACGATGTTTTGATCGGTATGTATTGGTTGGCATCCCATCATGTAGTGATAAACTGCTTAAATAAGACTTTTACATGTATAGATGTTCAAGGGAACAATCAATACATAAAAGGAAAATTTAAACCGGTTTCTATAAGGAAAATATCAGCAGTACAACTTAAAAAGTGTGCTAGGAAAGGCATCCAATTATACGTTGTCCAAGTGTTAAATGTTGGGAATGACAAACATAAATCAGTTTAGATGACACCCCTGTATTAAAGGAGTTTCAAGATGTTTTTCCCGAAGAAATTATGGGATTGCCTCCTAAGAGAGACCTAGACTTTATCATTGATTTGATGCCGGGTTCAACACCTGTATCCAAAGCCCCTTATCAAATGAGTATCCTCGAACTCACAGAGTTAAGAATGCAACTATAAGAATTGCTTGATAAAAAATATATCCAACCAAGTGTATCACCGTGGGGTGCGCTTGTCCTTTTTGTCAAGAAAAAGGATGGTACTTTCCGTATGTGTATTGACTATCGACAGTTGAATAAATATCCCCTACCTCGAATTGATGACCTATTTGATCAGGTGAGAGAAGCAAAAATATTTTCCAAAATTGATCTTAGATCCAGATACCATCAAGTTCAGATAAAGGATGAAGATATTTATAAGACAACATTCAGAACACGGTATGATGATTATGAATTTGTAGTCCTTCCTTTTGGATTGACTAATTCTCGTGCTACGTTTATGTGTTTAATGAACAAGGTATTTAGTAAATATTTAGACAAGTTTGTGCTCATTTTTATTGATGACATTTTGATTTACTCTAAAGATGAAAAGGAGCATGAAGAGCATTTAAAACTAGTGCTGTAGATCCTACATGAACATCAGTTGTATGCTAAACTCAGTAAGTGTGAGTTCTTTAAGAAAGAAATATAATATTTAGGCCATGTTATTTCAGATCAAGGTATAGCCGCCGATCCTGCAAAAATAAGGCTACTTTAGAGTGGCCTGTACCGAAAGATGTCCACGATATCAGATCTTTTATGGGCATTACGGGCTAGTACAAAAGATTTATTGAAGGATTTTCAAAAGTATCCCACCCTATTACTTCCTTACAGAAGAAGGGGGTTAAATTTATATGGAGCCAACAATGTCAAGATAGTTTTGATAAGTTGAAACACCTGTTAACCACTGTTCCGTACTAAAAATAACTGATCCTTATATGGATCAAGGAAAGAGTAGGGGGGGTTTTGAATCAAGAAGGACACGTTATCTGTTATGAATCCCGCAAACTAAAAGACTATGAAAAAAACTACGCCCCACATGACCTCGAATTAATAGCCATTATACATGTATTAAATATTTGGTGTCATTATCTTTTAGGAAAGAAATTTTTGTTGTTAACAAATAATTATGGGCTGAAATACTTTTTTTTATCAAAAGACACTTAACGCAGACAAGCCCGATGGCTTTCCTTACTAAGAAAATATGAATTCGATATTAAGCATATTAAGGGGAAATGAAATGTAGTTGCATATGCTCTCAGCCGAAAACAACATGAATTACATGCAATTATAACAAGCAACTATGAAACTAACCTGGAAAAGATGATAAAAACAACCTCAAGGGAGGATTTAGAGTATCTAAATATGTTAGGAAAATCTAATAACAGATCTGATTTAGAGGTTGAAAATGAATTTCAAATTGATGGAGAGGGATTCTCGCGTTTCAAAAACAGAATTTATATACCAAATCAGCTACAAATTAAACTAATCATTTTTCAAGAGCTCCATGATTGTCTGTATTCTAGACATCCATGATACCAGAAACTCATTGCAGCCCTTAGAAAGGATTTTTATTGAACTAATATGAAAAGGGATACAACTGAATATGTTGTTAGATGCTTCAAATGTTAACAAGTTAAAGCTATTCATCAACATCCCGCTGGATTATTGTAGCCTATGCCCATTCCAAAATGGAAATGGGAAACAATTACAATGGATTTTATTATAGGTTTACCTAGAAATAAAAGAAAAAAAAGATTCTATTATGGTGGTAGTTGACAAGTTTACTAAAGTTGATCATTTTATACCGGTCAAGTCTACATACAAGGCAATTAATATAGCGAATATTTTCATGAAATCAATTTCTAGGTTGCATGGCATACCAAAAAACAGTGATCACAAATAGGGACACTAAGTTTACATCAAAAGTTTGGAAAATTTATTTGCAGGCTTAGATACCAAGTTGAACTTTAGCACCGCTTTTCACCCACAAACAGATTGGAAAACCGAGCGGGTGAATCATATACTTAAATATATGATGCGCATGTATGTTATGAAACAACTGGGAAAGTGGGAGGATTTCCTACATTTAGTTGAATTTGCATATAACAATGGCTATCAGGATTCTCTCAAAATGAGTCCTTTTGAGGTATTGTATGGCAGAAAATGCAAGGTACCTTTAAGTTCGGGAAATCCCGAAGATCGGTTAACTTTGGGACCAGAAATGTTGGAACATATGGAATAGATTGTACAACAAATTAAACAAAATCTTAAAACAACTCAAGATAGACAAAAAATTTATGCTGATACCAATAGACATAAAAGGATTTCCAAGTGGGGGATTGGTTGGGTATGTGTTATATTCTGTGCATGTGTGTGGCGGGGGATGGTGCGCCTATTAGCGGCGCACTTGATGATCCCTCCGGCACCTTCGGCTATTTTTGGGAATTGTCTAAAAATATGTAATTTAATACCGGTTAAGGAATTGGGGTCTATTTTATAATCCGGGTAAAAGATTAGGGTATTGGATGCTGTAAAATACCTATATTGTATTGTGAGTGATTCATAATGAGTAATGAGAAAATAAGAGGTACAACACTAAGTTTTGATGGTTTTCCCGGTTAAGGGTTTCCAGGGTAAATCTATGTTTATTATGCGTGAATGATGTGGTGTAATCTCTGTTTTGCTTAAAAGAATATGTATGCTTTGCTTCTATACACAGGTTTAAAACTTACATATGGTATCAGAGCTCGATTATTTGGTTTCAGGGTGACGCCTTTGTTGCTGAGGTTTTGACGTAGTTGATAGATCTTGGGTCTGTGATAAACTTGGGTTCAGTGGGAGTTTTGTACCTTTGATTTGTGCATTGAAAGAGAATTGCGAGCAGTTTAAGAATTGAGATCGAGATATTTAACGGCCAAAAATTTGAGCTATGGAATCTCAAAATGGAGGATCTTCTTGTAGATTAGGAACAATGGATTGTTGTGGATGTGAAAATCCTCACAGTGGATCCAAAGAGATGATGTAAACCTCACAATGAAAGAATTTAAAAAAATAGAAGAGAATAGAGCAGCAGAACATAGATCCAATGGAAATCAGATAGGAGCAGAATGATCACACATGTTTCATTAATCAGAATAGTAAAAAAATAATGATACAATGCATAGGATTCGAATACCAAGGGTGTAATTCGAATTAGCTTGCATGGAGAGATCAAAATATCATTGGAGTGTCATCAAAGCACAACTAGAGGTCTTCATCATCATCAGTGGAGTCATCAATGCACAAGTAACTGTCAACCATCAGTCAAAATGAGTCTAACTGAGTGTGGTAGGTGTAACTGGGTGTAATTGGCACATTGAGGCACTAACTAAATGAAGGAGGCTCAGTGGAGGGCACATGAGGAGCTAACTGGAGTCATAATGGGCAGTCTAGTCTCACTGGAGGTCCATCGGAGTGATACAGTCAGTTGAGAGTCAGTCTAGCCTTAAATAAAGGAAAAAACTAAAGATAACTCAACTAACTGAAGTACAACTGAATGGTAGGTGAGAGAGGGCGCTTAGGATGCATGCAATTGCATGCAGGGCGCACTAAGCACTAGGAGGGCTAAAACTTATCAGTGAGAAGCTCCCGGGGCTAGCTAACTAAGGGCTAGGTGTTGGGACCGATGACAAGGATGCATGCAAAATCATGACTGCATGCAAAATGCATGCATGACTGAAAATGCATAAAAGGATAATGTTGGTAGGACTAGGATGGAGTATAAGAAAATCCCAACAGTGGATCTAGGTACACAACCCACTGGAACATTGAAAGAATATTGGGAGAAATTTGATAGAAGAGAGAGGAGTACAATCCGACTGTGATTATCAGACTCTGTGTTGTTGAACGTATTTGGAGAAGAGACCGCGATAAAGCTTTGAGCGAAACTATGGAGTTTGTATCAATCAAAATCCCTTGTAAACAAGTTGTTTCTGAAAAAAGAAACTGTATCACCTCATAATGGATGATAATGACACAATGACAGAGCATTTGAATGTCTACAATACTCTATTAAGTCAAATAACCTCTATTGGCATTAAAATGGTTGAAGAAGATAAATGTATTACATTATTGTGTTCTTTGCCAGATTCCTGGGACAACCTAATTGTAGCAATAGGGAGTGCTAATCAAGTGACTTTAAAATTTGATGAAATAGTATCATCCTTGCTATCAGAAGAGATGAGGCAGAAAAACATGGATACTCATAGCATGGATTCCTTGTCTATGAGAGGTCACCCCCAGGAGAGAAACAAAAACAAGGGAGCTGAGTGGAGATCTAAATCTAATTCCCCAGGAAAATTTATAAGGAAGTGTTGGAAATGCGATAAAGTGGGGCACTAAAAAAAGGATTGTAGATCTAAGAATGTTGAGAAAGGAAAGGGATCTAAGGATACCTCTACCACAGAGGCGAAGACTTCCTCGAAAGAAGGAGGGGATGCGTACCTAGCTTCCATTGGTAATCATTCAGAATGTGATATATGATTGATTGACTCAGGTGCATCACGTCATATGACCCCTAATAGGGAGTGGTTATGTGAATATGAAAAGTACAATGGAGGCGATGTGTTCTTAGGAGACGATTCACCATCCAATATCATTGGGCGTGGTAGAGTCAAGTTGAAACTCAAGGATGGAAGGATTAGAACTCTCCCTGGAGTACTAAACATTCCAAATCTAGCGAGAAACTTGTATATGTTGAAAATATGTATATTGCAGGTGTAAAGACTATGTGTGGAGATGGAGTTTGAAAAATGGTTCGAGGATCAATGGTATTGATGAGGGGAGTTCGGTATGGAACTCTGTACAAACTATTGGTAAGAACCATCATCGGTGAATGTAACAGTTCTGTTGTGCTTGAGGGGGGAGATACATAAGACAAAACATTGACTGCATCAGGAGGAAATACAATGCTATGAAATCAAAGATTGGGTCATATCGGAGAAAAGTGCCTTCAAGCATTAGAAGTTAAAATTATGGTTGAAGGTATGACTGATTGCACTCTAAATTTTGATTTCTATGAACATTGCATATATGGAAAACAAAATCGAGTAAGATTTGCATCTGGTGCTACAAGAGTAAAGGGAATTTTAGAGTTAATACACAATGATGTGTTTGGACCTGTGCTTGTTCCATCACTAGGTAGATCTGCGTATTATGTTTAATTTATAGATATTTCTCAAGGAACACATGGATTTATTTCCTTCGAAAGAAATCTGAAGTATTTGCTAAGTTTAAAGAATTTAAGGCTCTTGTAGAGAATCATACATAAAAGAAAATAAAGGTGTTGAGGATAGATAATGGTGGAGAGTTATGCAGTAATGAATTTGAGGAATTGTGTAAGAAGTGCGGTATAGCAAGGCAGAAGACTACTCCATACACACCTCAACATAATGGAGTTGTTGAAAGGATGAATAATTCGATGATGGAAAAGGCAAGGAGCATGCTAAGCAGTGTCGAGATAGGACACAAGTTCTAGGCAGAGGCAGTGGAGACAACATGTTACTTGGTAAATCGATTACCCACATCATCATTGGTTGACAAAAATCCACAAGAGGTATGGACTGGTAAGAAACCCTCTATTAAACTTCTGAAAGTCTTTGGATGTGATGCTTATGTACATTTTCCAAAGGAGAAAAGGAGTATGCTGGACAATAGAGCTGAAAAATGTATCTTTTTTTGTTATAAAGATGGTATGAAAGGTTATAAGCTTTGGAATCCTGTAACTAAGAAGCAATTTTACAGTCGAGATGTTTTGTTTACAGAGGTCAAAGAACTTCCCAGATAGGAAGTGACTCCAATGGAAAAGGAGCCAAAGAAGATAGAGTTTGAGTTAGAAGATGAAGAATCTGACTCAACGGAAGAATCTGAATAATAAGAAGAAGAACCTCATACCCCTATTTTAAGGAGATAATATCGAGAAAGAAGACAACTAGAGAGGTATTCCCCTCCTAATTTTTGGTCTAGTTTTTATTTATCCATTATTGATGATGATCCTAGACATGTGAAGGAAGATGTTGATTCAGAGGATAGTGATCTCTGGAAGAGGTCCATGCTTGAAGAAATGGATGCCTTGGACAAAAATGAAGCTTGGGATTTAGTTCAGTTACTTGCTGGAAGAAAAGCCCCTGGCAGCAAATGGCTGTTTAAAAGGAAGCTAAATGCAAAAGGTAAAGTGGAGAAGTACAAATCCCACTTGGTAACAAAGGGATATTCTCAGGTAGAGGGAATTGATTTTGGTGAAATATTTTCTCTCGTTGCAAAATTAACTTCTATTATATTTCTTCTTTCTATTGATGCTACGTTTGATCTTGAAGTGGAGTATATGGATGTGAATACAACGTTCTTACTTGGGGATCTAGAAGAATAAATCTACATGAAACAACCATAAGGGTTCAGATTAAAGGGAAAGACAGAGCTGGTATGTAAACTAAAGAAGTCCCTTTATGGTTTAAAGAAATCTCCAAGGTTGTGGTACCAAAAGTTTGACACATACATACTTGGATTGGGGTTTGTGAGAAGCAAGGCTAATCACTGTGTATACTCCAAACAAGTTGGTGATCACTTCATTAATATAGTACTGTATGTTGATGACATGTTGCTGATTGGAAACAACAAAGATGTCATAAAGGAGGTAAAGTATCAACTATCCTCCAAATTTGACATGAAGGATCTCGGTTCTGCAAACTTCATACTAGGAATGGAGATTAAAAGAGATTGTGCAAACAGGAAGATCTAGTTAAATCAAAGAAAACATGTTGAGACAATACTATCGAGATTTAACATGTAGGAAAGTAAGTTGGTCAAGGTCCTTATACCTGTAGGTGTAAAGTTATATGTAGATCACTGTCCCAAGACACAGGAAGAGGAAGAAGATATGGCACGAGTTCCATATGCTAGTGCGGTTGGAAGTTTGATGTATGCAATGGTCTGTACCAGATTGGACATTGCACATGCAGTGGGAGTATTGAGCAGATATATGTTAAAACCAAAGAAAGAGCGCTGGACAGTTGTAAAGAGGGTCTTCAAATATTTGTGTGGCACTACAGATTATGCAATCTGCTACCAAGGAAGACCTGGAATAGACAGAGTAATAAATGTACATGGATTTGTTGATACAGACTGGGATGGATATCTTGATCACAGAAGATCTACAAGTGGGTATGCGTTTAACCCATTTGGAGGATTTATTAGTTGGATGAGCAAGAGACAAGTTGTAGTTGCACTCTCAACTATAGAAACTGAATATATGGAATCTAATCATGCAAGTAAAGAAGTTGTATGGTTGTATAGATTATGTTCAGGTGTTGGGTTTGAACAAAAAGCTGTAAGGTTAGATTGTGATAGTCAAAGTGCAGTCTTCCTGGAAAAGAACCCTACTTATCATGCTAAGACAAAGCATATTGATGTGCAATATCACTTTGTGAGAGATATGGTTGAAGAAAAGAAGGTGTTGCTGTAAAAGTTTGACACCTTGAAGAATGTTGCAAAATCATTAACAACGTTTGTCAATACAGAGAATTTCTCTTGGTGTAGAGAATCTATGGGCATTGATGCCCCGAACCTGTGACTTTATGAGTACATAACTCATTGTTATGCATAAAAACAACAAGTGGGGGAATGTTGGGTATGTGTTATAGTCTTTGCATGTGTGTGGCGGGGGATGGTGCACCTGTCAGCGACACATTTGATGATCCCTTCGCCACCTTCGACTATTTTTGTGTTGTTTTCGACTATTTTTGGAATTGTCTAAAAATATGTAATTTAATCTAGGTTAAGGGATTAGGGTATTGGATGCTGTGGAATACCTATATTTTATTGTGAGTGATTCATAATGAGTGATGAGAAAATAACAGGTGCAACTCTAAGTTTTGCTAGTTTTCTCGGTTAAGGGTTTCCAGGGTAAATCTTTTGTGAATGTCGTGGTGTAATCTTTGTTTTGCTTAAAAGAATCTGTATTATTTTATTCTCTACATAGGTTTAAAACTTACAGGATCATGTGGTTTTAAGAGCAAGGCCAAAAAGAAGCTCTTTAAGAACCAAAACATATACTAAGCTTGCACCCAGATTTGTGGGTCCCTTTGAAAGTTTAGCCAGAGTGGGACTAATTTCATATCAACTAGCACTACCTCCTCATATTAAAATTCATGATGTTTTTCATGTATCTCTTTAAAAAAAATGTTTATGACCCAACTCATATTATTGAATGGGATGTGCTTCAGGTGGAACCGGAAGGAGAGGTTCTTATAGAACCAGTGTGTATCATAGACAAGAGAGAAATAATGCTTCAGAAGCGGGCAATCGCTCAAGTTAAAATACAATGGAAACATTGCACTTCGGAAGAAGCCACCTAGGAAAGAGAGGATGATATAAGACAAGCATATCCTTTCTTATTCCAATAGGAAGATGTTGATTAATTTTCACCAAGGATGTAGAAAGGATTTAGGGGGGAAGTATTGTGACACTCCCGGTTAAGGATCAGTTTTTAATATGAACATGTAAATAATGGTAACTTCTTAATAAGGTTTATGACTCTGTTGGCTATAAAAAACATATAAATAAATAATTATTTAATGACTTTAATTAACTTATTGTACGGATGTGTGAGAATCCTTGTAGTCAATTGACATAATTCTTATTCAAGTAACTGTCGATCTTTACTCATCCCTAAGGGGACAAGCGGCCATTGTGGGGAAAGTAGTTACTAGCCAAGAAAAGTCCTAGGCAAATAAAAAGGCATGCCCGGGGGAGGAAAAATCCCCTGTTGTTATTTTTTTGAAAAGGAGCTTCCAAGCTCAGTAATAATGGAGCTACCAGGCTCATAGATAAAGCATATACGTTAGAGCTACTAGGCTTTGTGAACTAAGCTATCAGGATCAGGTGGAAAGTTCAGAGCTTTCAGGCTCCTGCAGTAATCCTTTCTGCCCAATTTGGTGGCATTTGAAGAGTAAATACCAACAAGTTTAATATGAATTATGGGAAAGGGGGTGGATACTTATAAGCCTTATTGGCTTCGAGGTCCTATGGCTGGGTGGATTGGCACTACTCACTAATCAGTACCATTGATTTATTTTCAGATAAGTTAATCTTTACCTTAGGGTTAGGGTTGGATAACCCTCTATGTTAAAGTTCTTCAATATTAATTATTGTTATTATGGTAGCGTTAGCGTAATGAGAAACTGTGTATTTCATGCATGATTGGGAATGATTTGTATCCATTAATTTGGTTAGAAAAATGGTTAATTATCTATTTGTGGAAAAGGGTTATTTTCTTGCACTTAATAAATGATTTATTAATATTAAACCACGAATTTAAAAGTGGGTAAAACCCTGTATATGTTAACCTAAAGGGTTTACTGCAAACTAGAAAGTTAAACCATAACCCTGTCCTGCATGATTAAGAACATATGTTACATAACCTAAACAAAGGGATAAATTCGAAGAATATTGCAAAAGCGTACATGTATGCATAGTATATAAATTGTCAATGCGATGCATTTCAGAAGCATGCCCCTCTAATTTATTGTACATGCAACACATAAAGAAAAACGATTTCGGACAATGGTTTAGGCTGAACCTCTCAACCGAGGCTGCTACTTTTCCATTGCAAATTTCTCTAAATATAAGAAAAAAAGAATTTATTTGTCATAGAAATAATAAGGTGTTGACAATGCATGGAATGAAAAATAATGTGCTATATGTTGAAAGATGGAAGAAAATTATTCCACAGTAAATGAGTTTTGAGAACTATCACATCGTCGATAAGCAAACAAAAGAAAATAATTGTAAACCTTGTAAATTTTTATGGCAACTAAAACGAAACATTAAAATCATCAAAATATTCAAGAAGGCTTTAAACGTAAGACGAATATTCAGGTTGAAAATCGAAATGGCAAGAGTAGAGGTAAACTGTAATTACAAATTTTTCATTACAATTAAGGAAGACATTATACCTAATATTTCCTCACAAATTCAAAAACTAAAGCTGAATTGCAGGTCGCCTCACATAAATAAGGTAATCGATCGAATGAATAGTTTGCCTAATGACCATTTACATATATCAAAACTATGGTTTCTTTTACAGACCAGTTTAGGCGTGAGAGCCATACAAAAACCCTGAGTAATTTACTATGGCCTAGGGACTGTAGATTAGAACCCCCTTTAAAAAAAAGACCCATAACAAATGTAAGGTCTGCCATGGGTTCTTACCATAAATTGAGAAGAATGGCGCCCAAGTATCACACCATCGCTGGAAGCCAACTTATCAATCTCAAGGTCCAAGCTCAGATAGGAAACGATGCTTACTAGGAGAAGCCCATATAAAAGCTCTATTTTAAACCCAGTTCTTGCGCTCCATATGTACCTACATGTCATAATCCATGATTTAGTAACTGTAATATTGTTATAAACAATGGGAAAAGACAACATTTAAACCCTTCACCATTGGAAACTTACCTTGATTTAACTGTAAACGCTCCAAGTTAACGTTATCTAATAAGCAACCTGAAGCTAATCTAGCTAGAATTACTTAGGAAGCTGATAACTGTCGTTTAGTAGAGGATATTTTACATACAAGCTGATGAAAGGGCTATCCCTTATTCAGGGCGACCATAAACAGGCCATAGCTGATCGAGAGATGAAACAAATGATGAGTTGCAAACCCTCATAATTCGAAAGTGAGGGTAGATGCAACACAAAATACTTTAACTCTGACAATGTGAGACGTGGCACTCGTGAGTACAAGGTGCTTAAAACTGATAATTAATTCCTCACTTAAATCGAATAATGGGGAACGCGGTAAGTCAACAACATAAACCCAAAGATGGGTTTAAAGTTAATAAAGCAGAGGTCGAGTTTTAGACTCTAATCCAGTTCGAAATATTCTCTTGAGTGAATATAGCTCATTATTGAGTAGTCTTCGAGATTCGCGAACCCACCTACCATAAATATAAACAAAGGACTTAAAAATATAAAACATTTCCATAGGTAATGTTGTTAATATAACAATAGTAAACAAAACCTTATAATATGTAGGGTTAGAAGGTTCTTACCTTGTATGATCCAACCCTAGTAGGTTGAAGATCAAGCCCTCGGGGCATACTTGTGATGACAAATGAAAGTGTTAGCTTAAGCTAAATAAACAAAGTTTTCCATGCTAAACTTAACAAACATGAGTTGATAGGTTGACATTCAGCTGATAATATAATAAGTTTGCAAATACAACTAGCAGGTTCCACATATATGTAAATTATTTTCACTATACGTAACACCAGATTATTTTTCAGGGTAAAAAGAGAGTTAAAAAGAGAGGTATGTTATAGCCCCCTGCATTGACTCCTGCATTTTACCTTACCCCTAGTATGACGTAGTCAACAATGAGTTGTGGCCCTGATATTTCATGCACAATGGTGCCAACCCACAAGGAATGCTCACCCTCCAAGGCCTACCACTTACTACCCTCCCCCCGTCCCACCATTGGTAGCCCCTGCACCATCCCAACCTCAAGCTCCTCCTTTTCCACAAAGGCAAGTTTATACCCAACAAAATCAAGCTCAACCAGCCGGTTCCACAGAATCAACAAGGACAACCTAATAGGATACGAGATAGGAACCATGGTAACAACCAATTCAAGGGAGGGGAGGGAAAACCTTCTAATCCTCTATATAATAACGATGGTGCTCCTTCCAATCATAATCCCAATCAACAGCCCAGGTAGGGAAAGAACCCTTAGTTACAAAAAAATCACCCGTGTTCTTTCTGTGGTGTTTATGGCCATTACACACACCACTGTCCCCACTTGGCTAGATCCAAACAGATTTGGAATGAGGACAACCAACTTCAAGGGACCGTTGCACCACATGAACCACCCAACCCATCGCTGCCAATGGCACAACCCATGGTGTTACATAACCCCTTTCCCAAGCAAGGGGTTGTTTCCACACAACCAATGGTTACCTACGCTGCATTTACGAGTCAGGTCATCGATTTGGGAGGCCACCATCTCTTAATGATGTCTTCTTTCAAAGTCAACTTCTAGAATCACCGTAATCAATATGGTTCGACTATGGAAACTATACTGGAAGATAAGGCTCCGCATCCACCCTCGTCGACCAATCTTTATGCCTCCCTCCAACACCAACCGATGGGGCCCCCAAATTTCCTTTGTACCGCATCGCCAACAATTCTAATGCTCACGCTCCCCCCAACTACAACATCGTTGGCAATTTATCCCAATCCCCCGTCGCCATGTCATCCTTGGAAGTTCTAAAGAACATTCCCATGCAAAGAAAAGCATTGCTGTCTGCATTAGGTGCGATCGACCCTTTTGACTCACGGTTGATGACATTCGACTTGGATTAGTCCAAAACCCGCATGTCTTAGTCTATCGTGTTTCAGATCTCAGTTTTGATACGAAACCTAGTTATACATTGATGTATAGTCGATGAGGGCACCTCTACATGCACCATGCCCACATTCGTGTGGAAGAATTTGTGGTCCTCTCCATTCCAATCCTCCACGATGGCACTGTGCGCATATGATGGTCATGCAACTCAACCACAGGGCCTTATTGTGAATGTCCCTGTCCAGTTAGCCAACAAAACCGTCCTTATCGACATTGAAGTTGTTAAAGCCCAACTCTACTACCACCTTCTTTTAGGACACAGTTACATGTATGCGATGAAGGTCTTTGCCTCATCTGTATTCTGGCTCATGATGTTCCCCAATGAGGGAAGAGTAGTCAAACTCGCCCACTCAGCTATTATGACCCCAACAGGCCTGCTACCCCCGAGAATGTCCTCCCCATGATCGACAAATATACCCTTGGTATGCCTATTCCATCCTGCC
Source organism: Larix kaempferi (assembly GCA_027924585.1). NCBI lineage: Eukaryota > Viridiplantae > Streptophyta > Pinopsida > Pinales > Pinaceae > Larix > Larix kaempferi. The sequence continues at coordinate 3,346,131 of BSBM01000590.1, forward strand.
AGTCTGGGTCTATATTGTGAGGCTCCTATGGAAACCACGTTTATAGCCTTACCCTCGCCTCCTTTAGTCGTTGAAATATCAGACTTATGCACCATTTCGTTAAGAAAATACGTCCCTGAACCACAGCCCGCCGCACAACCGACACCTCAACCACAACCGTAGCGGCCAGCCTAACCTCAACCACCAACGATACCGATCCATGTGGGAGCCATTCCGATACACACAATCTCCTTATTATTCCCACCATCAGGAGTTGTTAGCATGCTTGTCATGGAAACGAAGAACCGCTCGGACATTGAGATTATGTCTTCCCGTCTGGTACTCACCCGCACTAAACCCCACTTCAACTCCTTAGGTCGTGCTCCAACCGGTCCAAGCAATTGGCATTGCTAATCATCCACCTCTTGGCGTGTCTGGGGAAACATCTTCCAAACCCACTCCTGCCTCCCGAGAAGGCTAGGGGAAAATTCACAAAGACCAAACCATCGACAACTATGAACAAAGCCATGAATCCTCCTCCTCCTGCCTCAGCTCGAGCACCTTCGCCTTGCGCTTTGTGCGATGTCCTAGGTAACGCTACCCAAAATTGTCCACAATTTCCCATCCTCCGCACTCACATACAGACATTCGATGATGGCGAGAACATCCTTGTAGTTCAAGTGCCAGCCCCTCCTCAGTCACGTAACAAATCGTTGCGTACAAACCATCTGTGCATGGTTTGTGGCCTTTATGGCCACTACTCCCACCATTTCCTAGAGTTACCAGAATATCAATCGGTGATGGTTGTGTTGCGCAAGATATCCTTGGAGTCTCAGATCATCGTTGTTGAGGAAATCCACCCCCTGGAATCCTCGTCAATCGAGGTGAACACCATTTGTTTCATCTCATCCTCTGATGAGCCTTCATCATCAACCCATATCACTATGATTGCTTTGATAGATACGAGCCCCTCCAACCCATTTGTTCTATCCTTGCAAATCGATGAGGAAATCCCATGTCCATAGCGTGGGGATAGGGCCCAACACTTGCCTACTCATTATCATCATCAATATTGGGGGAATACACCCCATAGGGGAATCTCCCATCATCATATCACCAGTTTAGTGTACCACCATGGCCAATAACCTCACGGTACACCCCCTGCCAGCAGTTGGTCGATACCCTGTTGATCCCTCTCCAAGAAAGCATCCACACTGCATTGACACCTCTAGGATAAGGGGCATAATATATTACCTCGACCCTAGGATAGGGGGCATGCTCAATCATTTTGACCCTGCTCCGTCACATCTATCTCAACATTTAAATGAGCCCATTTCTCAATCCAACACATATGTGTCACATCATCACAAACCCCATGCCTATAGCATGGGGGTAGGACCTTAACCTTTCTCACTTTTTCACATGCGTGATCTCGACCATTTTTGAGGTCACATGTCACTTGTATATTTGGTTTGATTTCTAGATGCAAATTTTACGCTTTGGTATCGTTTCCATGTGTACAGGTCCAAGTTGTGTTGAACTCCACTTGTTTCAGTCGACAACTGATCCCTACAGGTATAACCCCTTATTTGGCATATAGGTCATATTCTCCCTCCGAGTATCTTATGCATTGATATTGTTTCTCTTTTATGCCTGTAGGACCCCCCTATATGAGTAAGTGTCTCAACCCAGTCACCATTGCATTCACCCTTGCTCGGCAGTATAACCTACCTTACATGGGTGACCGTCTTAGTTCCCCTTGCATTTGGCACCCATGTCGTTCGTATCGCCACAGGATCGGGAATCCTCATAGTTTGTCATCGAAAAATGAAGCCACATGCATTCCATTCACATTGTCACTCATTGGCCAATCCCTGTAAAAGGACTCCTAGCAGGGCATTTCTGTTAAGACCTTTCCTGACTCCTTAAATAATGAAAAGATCGCCGAGCAATCTTGCTTCCTATCATGCTCGTTAAAGTATTTAAAAGGGCATCTATCCGATATAAGTTTACCCCTTTTCTAGGATGGATGTACTAATTACGAAAAAATGAATACTCTAGTCCCTTTGGCTAGAAGAGTTCTCCATTGCATACTTTTACGCATTTTCGGGCTTTGGGGACTAACCTATGAAAAATAACACCCCTAGAGTCTTCTTCTTGCTTTCAAACTCTCTAAAATTGAAAGCACCAATGAGCATCCACTGTATTGGGATTGTCAAAATCCACACGGCGGTACCATTTTGAGCACACTTCTATCCCTTCTTTGAGCTCATTAAACCATGAAGAAGGCCCAAATGGTGCCTTTTGGCGCCCCTACAGATCACATATATTCCGATATTATGGAAACATTCCCCAGTATGGTCTCCTTTGTTCAGAGTATTATGTGATGTGTCATACTTGGAGTACCCCCATATCACCTATCAGTATCCCACTATGAGTATTCGCAATTGCAGTCACAGTTCATGACCCCCAGCTATGATTCCCCTCCCCTGAGATCAGTTTCATATGCTGCCAGGATAGCCCCGCAGTTATACTATGAACAAAGGAAGTTTGAGTCCCATTAATTAGTAGCCCTCATATCCCACAACAACTTCTCAGTTCCAAGTCGAGTTCCATCATATATTGGTTGTATCCCTCATGTTCCTATCAAGGACACCTCATTTCCTTGGTAGTTGCAAGTATCCCTCTGTCGACACCCGTACATATATTCCAGAGGATAGACCCATAGGTCCCTATACCTTGGCCTCATCACCATTAGTGGTGAGTTCCTACGGACCACCAGAGGGGAGTCCTCATTTCCCCTTAGAACGGTTGTTTCTCACGTGCTCGAATTCAACTTCATCATCACATCATTGAGATCGTACAGGGTATTGGTCCTTTCAGTTTTCGGTCGAAGACCTCGGGTGTACCCTGACTCCAGCACAATGGTGAGTCTCTTTGGAACCCTTCCAATAGTATATTCTTGTGGATATCTAGGCTTTGTTGGCAACATTTTTTGGGAGCCCTTCAATTATATGATTCCTAGTGTATCCAGTCCAGATGCAGTTCATTGTAGCTCTGAGATTCCGACTCTCAATTGTTGAGTCCGTATAGTTGTTGGACACCTTCATATCCAACAGAGCATTAGTTATTTTAGTACTGCATTCATGATGAATGCCATTGTTTCCAGTTGCAGTTCTTCATATCTGCCTTGGTTGGACTATGATTACATTCTAGTTTTGGGTCCCCCTTGGACATTTATGATCTAACCAATAGTTGTTCATGTGTTGTCTAGGTCCCCTTTGGACCCCATCATTTGTATATATTGAGACACTGATACGAGCATGGGAATGTTCGCCTTGTCCATGTGCATTTGGGATTATATGTACCTCATCCATTATGAGTATTGTATTTGCATATTATGGCCCTAGTCATTCCGTGAAGCGAGTGCAGTCCTCCTCCAAAGCAATCTCTGCCCTCCACAAGAACGCCACACTCTTCCATGGTAAAGGAAGGTCCTATGATGTCCATTGGTCACGCAATTAGCTCCTAACCTCAAACATCATGGGGCAATTTGTTAACACAAGAAAATTGACCATATACTAAGTTATATGTTGTGGACCCTTATTTCTAAATAATGAAAACCCAAAAAACCTCTTTATCCTAAGTTACAAACCCCCTTTGGACAATCTCCACTAAAATGGGGGATATCCCTTAAAAAGGAGGTTTCCACCAAAGTAGGGGGGTTTTATCGACAAATGAAATATCCCGCCTCAATTCAAAATTTACCGGCAGTAAAACTCAAAAAACCACAAGTGGTTTTAGGGATTCAAAACCCTAAACCACAAATTATAAGTTATAATTTCCCCCCATTTTCAGGACATTCAAGAAATCTACTATTCAGAACTCTTCCATCTTTGGTGACATTCACCATACCTTATCCGCCATACTGCATTCACACATACATCTGCCATCCTCATTCCACTATGCAAATCCCCTTTGCCGGTTGAGCTCCTTCGGCTCCCTGCTACTCAGTGGGTTGATACCTTGCACCTGGTTCTCATATGGTGGCCATTTCAAGGTTGGATTCATTAGAGAAGGACTGCTAGCTTCTCGACCGCAAGGGCCCATATGCCCAAAGAGGTAACCTAAATACTGTAACTCCATTTTTTATAAATAATAGAAATATTCTTTTGTACATTTTGTGAATGCATGAAAAATGAATGGGTCATTAATGTATTCAATTTTACTGAAGGGATTTGTGGTAAATAAGTAGTTCCACATTTTATTGCTTGTCACCGCACATATCATATATGCTCACTTTGGTTGATGTTTTTCATTTTCATAGTTTACTTTAAATTTTATTTGTTTTTACTTATATTTACCATGCTTATCTCACACACCAACAACGTAAGAACCATTTTCTTACATACTCTCTACCTTGGCTCCTTCAAGCCGGTAGAGCCCCCTTTTTTGCCTGTTGGAGTGCGAAAGTACTACCAACACATATGATGAAATTCGATCTCTTCCCTTAATCATAGCATGGGGTATCTAGCTAGCTAGAAATGAAAGTTGTTTTGAAGACAAATATATTCCTCCTTTTCAATGTGTTGCATAGAGTTTGGCTATTCATAATTTTTTTCCTCAGGATAGGAGAAAGATCCGGATTAGAAAGGTGAACACTAAAGAGCTAAATAAAAATGTTCCATGGGCATATTTTGACGGAGCTGCATAAGGCGAGCCAAAGGTATGTGGAGTTGGGGTTTACTGTTCATTTATGAGAATATTTGCTTTAGTTTCAAAGCAGGCCTTGGCAATGGAACACATAATTTTGTTGAGTTGAGTGCTCTAAGATTATTGCTAGTATTTGCCGTGGAAAAAGGTTTAGATGATCTTTAGATTTTTGGAGACTTCTAGGTAATTGTAATTTGGATAACTGACAAGAATAAAATACATAACTTGTATTTGGAGTCTCTCTTGAAGGAAGTCAAAGGACTAAAAGCGTCATTGAAAAATGTTTCCATTGAGCATATATATAGAGAAAGAAATTCAAAGGCAGATGAATTGGCAACGACGAGATCCTATATGCAAGCAGTTGAATGGTACATTTCTGAAATATCAAATGGGGAAACTCAAGGATATTATCACGCTCCTTTCCATGATACCCGATGAAAGATTCATGATTTAGTAGGCATTACACATAATTTCTTTTTAATGTTTTTCATGAATAATTTTAGTTTTTTAACTGGTTTTTTGAATGTGTTCTTAGCACAAATAATTTTTTTTATGAAGAAAAAATAGTATAATGTTTGTGCTCTATATACTTGATGAAGATGATAGTAAAATATCATACTTATAATGAAGATACAACTGGGATAAAAGCTTGATGAATATGAGCTGAATAAACTCATATATGAGACCAATATAACAAGAATATCAGAATGACATAATGATTGAAAGTTTTTGAAAATGCTGGACATATCTCTTTGAAAATATTGAAGGAAAATATTGAAGAATGTAACAATATTTTGACTATAACTAATTCAATTATAGTTTTTTTTTTGAAAAAAAAAACTAACCACAAGTAATTATGAATATTACTTGTGAATAATATATTCGATAGATTTTTTTTTTTCTTTTAAATTTTAAATAATAAAGTTTCTATTACATAACTTGTCATGAATTTGAGAGTTTCAAGTTGTGTCCTCCCTTCTCATAAAAAACTTTGAAAAAACGGGTAATCATATACCTCTTAAGAAAAAGCCAAAGGAACAAGTCGTTTAAAGGATAAGATTTGAGTTTTTTTAAAGATTTGAGTTTTATTTTATTTTTTTTTAAATTTGAATAATTATAAAACAAAGAAGCAAATTTATTATAAAACAAATGACGTGAATGATTTGATCTTCACTAATGGAGTGGTTGTGTCACGCACATGCATAAAGATACTAGTGATTGAGCGAATGTATGAAGTTGTTAATGAAAATATGTGAATATTTTATATATAATATATAACAAGGAACCTTAGGTATGGGTAACCCAATTAAGTAATGGAACATATGAAGTGTTTAATGGAATTATGTGATTTTTTTATATATATATAAAAGGAAGCATTAGGAATGGCTAAATTAAGTAATGGAACATAGGAATTTGAGAAGACAAAGTATTAAGAAAAATGACCAAAATATAAAATTTATATCAATATCATCCCAACTACTCATATACTAAAAAGGTTTGTTAGGTACTTAGAAAAATAGGTTTGTTAGGTACTTGGAATAATAGGTTATATTGGAGTTTTTAAATATATTACTTTATATTACTTTTCATATTAAGGATATTATTTATTTATATTACTTTTTCATATGAAGTGCTTCAACTTTTTAGGTTCTTTTCATATGACGTGTTTCAACTTTCTAGTTTCTTTTCAAAATTATGATACAAAGTCATTATCGCATAGAAAAAGTGAAGTCAACATAGCATTGAATGATTTAACCTATTTCAATAGGACAAATTAATTTAAGTTCTTTGGTTAAATGTGTTTTGGTAATTAATAATTAAAAGTCATAATTATGGTTTATAGTTATATGGGCTTTTTCTTCGAAATGTTATCTTTTGTTAGAGGCACTTTTTATTTCATCTAAAAAGGTTTCAGGAAGCAAATGCGATATGGGTTTGAATCGTGATTAAAAGGAAATTCATTTTTATAACTCACATTCTATTTCTATATTGAATTTATATCTTTTCATGTAGGTTTATATTTATTTAAGGTTTTTTTTGTTTTCCAATGATTTGTAAAGGGGTAAAATATTGTTGAATTTTGATTGTCATTGATGTCAATTAATGTCAAAGAGGATGTCAATTGATTCAATTTGAGTCATTGATGTCAACTAAGGTCAAGTGGTTTCAACATTCCCATGCCAGCTTGAAGAAGTAAATAAAAACCACATTGAAGAAGTATATGGGCAAGCAGGATGGTGAAGTGTATGGATGCAAGTGTGAAGAAGTATATCTAGAACTTGTATCCAATATGAAGAAGTGTGTCCAAGGATACATCATGAATATCCAGTGTGAAGTACATTAGGCACATGTACTTGAGTAGGTCACAAGTCCATCCAGTCATAGTTCTTCAAGGTACAAGCTAAAGGGTTGGTTGGACAGAAGGTAGAAAAATGCACAAGAAAGTCAAATAATACATGGGAAAAAGTCTAGTGCGTGCAAGCAAGCCAAAGGAGAATCTAGTGTGCACAAGCAAAGTCAAAGTGGTGTGCGCAAGAAGCATGAAACAATAGATGGTTGAGCAGTTATGCAAGTCCTGAAGGCGTGCATGACATCACCAATCAAAAGACGCTTTCAGTTGATCTTTGCATAAGTTTCAATTATGGTGTAGCAGTTGATGTCAACATATGTGCAAATTCCACAGCCGAAGACACAACTAATGCGCAAGTCCCACAAGTGATGGTACCACAAGGGTCAAAGTCCCACCAAGTCGAAGATCACGCATGCACAAGTTCTACAAAGCATTGATATACCAAGTGCTCAAGACCCACAAGTAATGGTACCGCAAGGATGAAAGTACCACCAAGTCGAAGATCACGCATGCACAAGTTCTACAAAGCATTGATATACCAAGTGCTCAAGCCCCACAAGTAATGGTACTGCAAGGATGAAAGTACCACCAAGTCGAGGACCATGTTGGTTGTGGAGCTTGATCTTTCTGATTTAGAGATGTTGTATTCAGCTGTGTTTGTACCCCAGTTTTATATGATGTGCAGGTAGATTGTACACTCATCCCAATGGGGGGGGGTGTGCAGGGGCGAAGCACCTGTAAATTTTTTTTTGGGTTGTTTATTGGCCAACAGTTTATGGTCCCATGGTATTGGGTAGCCCGTGGTATTTTCCCACGGTAATCCCCCTTTAAAAGGAAGACATTGTAATACAACTGTGTAATGTATTGTAAAGATCTTTGTGATTGTGTAAGAGACACTGAGAGAGAGTGAAGAGGAAGTTGCAGTGGAAGTGTTGCAGGTTGTATCCATTCATTTGTTGGATGGTATAATAATAAAATGATTGAAAATTTCTCTGTGGACGTAGCCCAGATTGGGTGAACCACATTATATTGGTGTCTCTCTTGTAATGTGTTTCAGTGATTTATATTTGCATCTTGTTTATTGTTATTGCTCTATGATCCCGTTTTTCTAACAATTGGTATAAGAGCCAAAGGTCTATTTGGCAGATAAACTCGTATGAAAGAAGGGTTCCTGGTTCGAGTGGGAGTAATGGTGGAAGAAGAAAAATTTAAGGTTGAGAAATTTAACGACAAAAACTACCAGTTATGGAAGATGCAAATGGAGGACTATTTGTATCAGAAGGATCTAATCCTACCGCTGGGAGGAAAAACAAAACAACTGGCGACTATGAAGGACGAAGAATGAGAGGTTCTTGATAGAAAGGCACTAGGAACAATACGACTGTACCTGACTTCATCGGTGGATTTCGATATCTCAAAAGAAAAGATAACGGAGGGTCTGATGACCACATTGGGTAAACTATATGAAAAACCCTCGGCCTCCAACAAGGTATTTCTACTGAAGCATTTATTTAATATGAAGATGTTAGAAGGTGGATCTGTTTTTTTTTTCCTTGGAAAAAGTCGTAATTTTATTTCAAAAATATGAACAAAATTACATTCTGCACATGTAAGAGAATCACTGAGATCCCTACATTATCACATATTTACTGTCCCATATTAACATCATATATGATGTCTCAAACAGAAACCAAAACAAAGGATATGGCTGTCCATAAACCGCATATATCCAATTACATATAAACAAATACTGTCACAGAAGATTTGAGAAAGTGTCCATCGCTGGTCGACATTAAACAATACAATGGATTCGGCTGTCCATACAGCCCGCTTATCCAATTATATATAAACAATATACTGTAACAGAAATGTGAGAGAGTGTCCATCGCTGGTCAACAAAAGCTGTGCTATTGCTGAATTCTGGGCCTCCATATCTTCATGAAAAGGTCTGTGATAAAAACTGTAGGTGCCCTCTGGTGAGTGTATAGTAATCCTCCAAGTGCCTAATGCTAAGTGCTGCTGCGTTGCTTCTTTGGAAAGCAGATCAACCATCCCATTCCTCTCCCTGTAGACATGTGTAAATGTAATTTGATTAAATGACTTCTTTAACTGGATCACCTCCTCCAGGATAGGTAAGAGAACCATCACATAACAATGTGTGATCTCCTTTGCCCATTCGATAACTAACATGGAGTCGCCAAAAATCTGTAAAGATAGACAACCTTGTTCAAGTGTAAATAACATTAGCAGCCTAAGAGACATAAGTTCAGCATAGTTATTTGTTCCCCTCCCCAAACCAGCCACAAGATGAAAGTAATGAGTCTCAGATTGGAAAAGGACTCCCCCCCCTCCACACGCCGTTTGATGGTCTATTGAAGCTCCATCAAAATAAGCCCACAACATGGATTTATCAATAAATTCCACACACACAGGTCGAGTTTTAATCACTTGAACAGGTGCCTTGAAGTGTTGAATAACAGCCACAACTTGTGCCACGACTATCTCCATCGAAACCCTGCAATCATGAAAGATGATCTTATTTATGGTAATCCAGATGCCCCAGGCGAAAATACAAGGGAAAGCCCGGATGGATGTGTTCTTATGAAATGCCCACCACAATTGGAACGCTTCATGAACACTCTCGCCCTGCCACCGCACATTGAGATCCAGAAAATTGCAAACATCAGCCCAAACTGCCTGAGAAAACTGACAGTGTACAAAAAGATGAGAAATAGTCTCTTCCGCATCCCTACAAAGTGGACAGATCCCCGGACCCAGGATGAAACGTTTTTGCAGAATGTCTCAGGTTGGAGCCTTATTTTCCAGAATAGCCCAGAAGAGTATTTTTGCTTTACCTGGACACTTTAACTTCCACAGATATTTCCACCACCACATGAATCCCCTGTTATGTACATCCACATTCAGCTGTATATATCCATTCTTTGGGGAGTATATTCCTGTGGGATGATGATCCCAGATAAGTTCATCAATACTATTGGTTAGTCGTAAATTCGATTGTCTTAATATCCAGAGAAAATCCGCCCACGCCCCATGCATTTCCCCAGGGATATCAATTCGCTGTGCAGAGATCCACCCCTGATGCCAGAGAGTAGATGATCCCGGATCCCCTATATCATCCAGGAAATGACAACCTCTAGCTGCCAAAAAATTCCTCAATTCCATATGAAGGACATGACCTCCCCTACAGCCAACCCAAGGGTCTAGTCCTATACGAATAAGGCGCCCATCTCCAATCCTCCACACTAATCCAGAGCCTACCAAATGGAAATGCTGCACCACCGCTTTCCAAACCACAGAGCAATTTGCCCTCGTCTTATTACCCAGCCTGATCCAATCGAGTAGAGTGAGAGGTGCAATATATTTATGATATACCACTCTAGTCCAGAGACTCTGAGTATGAGTAAGTCGCCACGACACCTTGGCCCCCAAGGCTTTTGCAAACAGAAAAATATTCTTTAACCCCCATCCTCCCAGTGCCTTTGGGACCGCAATTTTTTCCCATCTGACCCACACCAACGCTCGTTTGTCACACTTACCCTTCCAAAGAAAAGCAAAACACAACCGACGGATCTGCTCCAATACACCTTTGGGGATCCAAGCAAGAGACAGCCAATACACCGGAATTGCTTCCAAAACTGATTTAATCAGAACCAACCTCCCTGCCCGAGAGAGCCATTTATGACTCCATCCATGTAGGCACTGTTCTAATTTAGCTAATAACCAGTACCAATCAGCCTTCAGATAAGCATTTGGTTTCAAGTGAAAGCCAAGGTACTTTAATCCATCATCAATATCCAATGTCCGGTAAGGTAGTCTGAGTGCCATACTAAGAATCTCCTGCTCGGTTAAATGCGAACATGTGATTGAAGACTTGTCAATATTCACTAACATACCCGCTGCTACTTGCACTAAATTGAGACCTTCAACCACCTTATCAATATCCTGTCTTGTGCCATCACAAAATATCAGAATGTCATCAACAAAAAGGAGATGTGTAATAAACAATACCTGAGAAATGGATATGCCTCGAAAGGAACCATCAGATTTTGCTTTCAGTATAAAACGACTGAGGCCTTTAGCAACAAGGAGAAACAGCAGCGGAGAGAGTGGGCATCCCTGTCGTAGGCCCCTTCCTGCTTGGAAGAAAGGACTAGCAGAACCATTGATCAGTACAGCAAAGCTCACCGTAGTGATGCAGGCCATAATCCATCTGATAAATTCGTAGCAGAAACCCAGGTGAGTTAGAAGCATCCGGATATAGATCCAACTAACCCTATCAAATGCTTTCGAGAGATCAATCTTAATCACATCCCCCTTCTGTTTCTGCACTTTCAGAGTGTGTAATCCTTCCTGTGCAACACCGATGGCCTCATGAATTTGTCGATCCTCCAAGAAACCAAATTGCTCACAAGAGATATGCTGAGACAAAATATTCTTGAGTCTCCTCGCCATAACTTTAGAGATGATCTTATAGATACAATTGCAAAGAGAGATAGGTCTGAATTCATCAAAGCTGTCAGGCTTGTCCGCCTTTGGAATAAGAGCAATAAAGGTCGAGTTAAAAGGGCCATGTACAAACCCATCCTTTCGAGATTCTTCCACCACATTTAGTAATTCCTCCCCGAAGAAGTCATAGAATCCCAAGAAGAATTCTATAGGCCAGCCATCTGGCCCAGGGATTTTATCTTTCTGAAAGGAATGCATTACCAGCGAGAGCTCAATCGGCAACACTTCCTCCATCAACAGTGTATTTTCTTCCTCCCCCACAAAACGAGGGAAAAGCTGAGTCACACGTATAACCTCAGCAATAGAGGCCCCCGGTTGTGCAGTGAATAAATCTCCGAAGTGTCTAACACCCAACTCCGCCAATCCATCAAAACTGGAGACCATTTCCCCTTCAGCAGAAGATAGTTCCCAAATAGAGTTTGTGGATTTTCTCCCTTTGGCATATGCTTGGAAAAATTTTGTGTTCTCATCACCGCACTGCAGCCATATCGCCCTACTTTTCAATCTCCACATCTCTTCTCTCTCACACAGAATCACATTCCTGCGACGTTCCCACTCCATCAACTCTCCTTTCTGCTGATCATCCAAATAGCCCAATCCCTGACAGTTTAGAAGTTTATCAATATTCAACTCAGCAGCCTGCAGATTCTGTTCATCTTTCACCCTTTTTTCATGAGCCCAGAGGATAGTGGCCTCTTTAATTTGCTTAAGATTATGATGAAAGTGTGCACCTGCATGCTCCTGTGAATCTAGAGGTTGATGAATCCACAAATCCTGAACCAATTTAAGATAATCCTCCTCCTTCAGCCAGCTAGGATTGAATTTGAAAGGACTTGGGGGTTTTTTACTTCTGCCTGTTAACTCCAGGAAGATGGGGCAGTGGTCAGATACCCCACCCGACCCTACCCACTGCCTGACAACATCAACCCCCAGTGCCAACACATCGGCCACCAGAAACCTATCCAGTATTTTAGCCACCCTTTGGTCCCCTGCTCTCTTATTCCTCCAAGTTGGAGATAACTTGGTTGGTAGAATGTCTAGTAGATCCTTCCTGGCGAAGGCTTGAATGAAATTTTTTTCCAATGAATCCGGAGCAGCCCGAGGCCCCCACACTTCAGAAGACCCCAGAGAAAGATTTAAATCCCCTCCCAGAATCACATCCCTGCCATCAAAAAGATTCATACTTAACAAGGAGTCCCAGAATCCAACCCTGTTTGAATAGGGCCCGTAGATATTGAGAACCGTGATCAACCTGCCAATCTCAGCATCCCAAACTTCCAAACCGATACCAGAATAGATACCCCAAGAACTATCATATCTGCAACTCTTCACCTTCCACCCCGAGGCCAGCCCTCCAGAGCGCCCCCATGCATCCACTCCTACAAACTTCCATCCTGGAAGAAAATACTCTAAATTCTGAACAACATCCTCACTGCCACCCAAAGTTTCTTGCAGCAGTAAAACATCCGATTGATTTAAGTCCACCAACCTCCTAAGGGACGATTTTTTAATGGGACTCGCCAACCCACGACATTTGAAGGACATTATTTTCATAAGATACCCCCATCCAGGGCTTTCGCTGCTCTAAGTGCCCACTCAATTGAAGTTTGTGTGCCCATCACTAAATCTACCTTAGCCCGATCTTGCGCTTTTGACAAAAGGGATTTTCGTCCCCGACCCTTTCCCCCAGCACTATAAGCCAATTCAGGAAATCCCTTCCCCCTAGATCCGTCAACAGCAATCTCCCTATTTCTAAGAGCATATCGGATACTACGACCCTCAGAACTGCTGGAGTGTTTGGTGGCTACAATGGATGGCGTGTATACACAATCCGCATCAGACAACCGACAAGGATCTACATGCCATTGTAAATCGGTACAGTCTAGAGGAGGAGGCCCTTGACTACCCCCCCCAAATCATCAGAGACAACAAATAAGGAATCAACAGGTGGAATGAAATTAGACATACCCTAGGAATTCGCAGTAGAACCCCGTTGTATAATGGACAACTCTCGTAGTAGAAGGTGGATCTGTTGCTGATCATTTAAATGAATTTAATTCGATTACAAATCAACTAATTTATGTAAAAGTGAAATTTGATGATGAGGTTAGGGCTCTTCTAATCTTGTGCTCATTTCCAGAAAGATGGAACGACTTAGTCATGGATGCAAGTAACTCTGTCTCTGGTTCAAACACTTTGAAATTTGATGATGTTGTTGGTGTTATTTTTAACGAGGAAATGCGAAGGAAAAGCACATGTGAGACATCAGGTAATGCGTTGACCATGGGGAGCAAATGAAGAAAAAGGGAGAGAGGAAAGAGCCTAGGTAATCGCATCAGGTCTAGGAAGGGAATATCTAAGTCCAGATTGGGAAAGATAGAGTGCTGGAAATGTGGAAATAAAGGAAATTTGAAAAAAGATTGCAGATCTCTAAAGTAGAAAGGAGATGGACAACAAGAGACTACTCATGAAGTAAATGTAGTAGGTGATGTGTTACAAGATGCTTTGATTCTTGCATTAGATAATACTAGTGATTACTCGGTAGTAGATTCAGGGGCTTCATGTCATGCTGCACCCCATAAGAAATTTATTTATGATTACGTTGTGACACGATATTTTCGTCTATCACATTGACCCAGTAACTTTCCATTGCTTTGATCCCTGAAGTCCTCATTTTGAAAGACAAATCCAATATTTCTTGCCTTGTGAATCAACCCATTTAGAAACTTCGACGCACTTTTCCTATTCAACAACATGCACCATTATCCTACCGATGCATGTTGCTATGTTGACAACTTGTGTCGTCGACGCGCCTTTCTTGTGGAGCAGACCGTGTCGCTTGCTGTTGATGCATGGTGCTTTTGTAACATCCCCCTCACCCAATCCGACCATCAGGAGGGGACATTGACCAAACCTGGGCTCTAATAATTCACCCCAATGCATAATATGATTTTCAACAAAAGGAATATGTGCATAAATGTAATAAACATGCACAATGGAATTAAATTCTATCCACACACATCTAGCATGCAAATACACAAGCATAACAATTACAGGCATGAAATAAAATCACTTCAGAATCAAATACACGAGAGTACTTATCTTTAAGACGCAGATCCAAGCAACTGGCTATGTAAGAGCGCTTTTCCACCCAACCATAGGCACTCCATCCAACATATACTCTTTATGTTGGGAGGACACCCCCAAGCTGGGCTATGAGTCCACCAGGGCGAAGGAAACACCTACATGCTTCTATCTTCCCTTCCAAGAATGCAACTCTGTCTTCTAATTCGAATTCTGGGTTTAACACACAGTTTAGTAAATGGACATCAACAACAATGGAATGACTCTACATAGTGTAGCTACTTGCATGAGAGGGAATGAGAATGGAATAATGATCAAAAGAGTGTTGAATCTAAGGATATGAGGTAAGGGTGAAAAGACAGCTGACGTGGCTTTTGACCATAGAAGAAATAGGACTGCTGACAGCTGACATAACTGTCACAACCCCCATGCTTCAATAACTACACGAAGTGACTTTTCCCACCAACCTCACATGTGCAATCAATGATTAGAAAATGGTAAAAAAAAGGAGATAATTGGTTTATTCTCATACATGACAAAATTTTGGGTGAGTTCTAAGGTTGACACACGACAACATAGGATTTGGTTTCCCATAGGCCCCTCTCCCCTCTCCCCCTCTGGTGTAATCATATCCCCTTTGGTGCTCTTTACATAGCCATTGTTGGACCATTTTATTATTTATACACATAATATTTACATATATTCTAAATTGGCATAAAATCCAACCAAACAACCCAAATAAAATATAACATCATACGTGCCTATCCATTCACTAGTTGGGCCTTGGCCTTGAGCTCCGCACTAGGAATTCACACTAGCATATTTACAACATTTACATTTTTAATGCAATGGGGTCAAAATCGAGATATTACAATCCTCTCCCCCTTGGAATAACACCGTCCTCGGTGTTCCAATACTTAGGAATACATACACAATTTACACATGTCCAAAAATTCACAAAATGTGGTAGGTCTGTCCCGCATTTCATCTTTTACTTTGACCTTCCAGCTGATCCACAAGTCTGGAAACTTTATGGCTAGTACCCTCTTGCTGTTTCTTTGTTGGGAAGTTGTGGCGGCAATGATTTCCTCCACATTTCCAACATTTTAGTGGCTTCTTTATCTTTTCCTGCTCAATTTCCTTTGAGTCTTCCCACCTATAACATTTATTAATGGGCTGATTGGATGAATGCTTTTTCATTGATCCACTTTCCTTCCCACTGCTGATTGCTCCCAGAATGCTTTTCACCTCTCTTTGTAGACAAATAGAGTCTTGCAAAACCTTGTGGTTCATCTCATTTTGCTGCTTTTGTATCTTGAGAATCTCTCTAAGATTTTCTTGGGTCTTGGTAATCGTTTGAAGAATATTTTCAGTGAAATCCAATAGCTTTTGGTCTGCTACCATGGTCAATGTACACAATTGCCTACACTTTGCTTGCTAGCACCACTGGTTTTGTAACAACTACAACCAATTGATTTCAATTTCTCACCTGTGAAATTCATCATTGCAATTCTTGTTAGGCCAAGCATAACATAAACATTACAAATAAGTCAATTATTTTCCCAATTGACATGGAGAGCCCATGCCCTATTCATGAGACTTCCACACTTTTCATGCTTTCCCAACATATAGACGAACTCATTCATGTTCATCATTTCACAGGGAATTAACTATTTCAGCATTCACAATTTATTTCATGCAAATAAACACAATCAACTTTCAACCATAACATGCATTCCGCAATTTTCTGTTGTCTAAAATGCATCAATCAAAAAGGAAAGATAAGAGTAAGAGTTTCCCCCTCTTAGTCTTGTGCCAATCCGGAGCCACACCACCACTGTGGTTCCATGATCCTTAGACTCTTTCACTTCAAGGTGAATGCTTATCTTGCCCTTACTCGGCTATGACACTTAGTGTCTAAGGTCTGTCTAAGGCCTTTCAACCAGGGAACCCTTCCACATGGTTTGTCTACAAAACTCTTGGCTGCTAGGACCCACAATAGTCCACTAGTACCACTTTCATTGTTTCCCATACTGAGCTTTCTAGGAAAGTCACATGTCCACATGCATCCCTAGGATGCCTTCATAGTTCTTGCTTCCTGCAATGACCAAGGTTTCCAACAAAGAAACAACAATGTATCAGCTTGGTTGTTATAAGACTTGTACATGGAATTTTCATTAACTGAATTAAGAAATGAATGAAAATTAAATACTTATCTGCATTGGACATTTCCTCGCTACTCCACAGGTTTCCTTCTCTGCTTTGTAGCCTTGGATCACCTGTGGGGTGGATGCTTGGCCAACACACATGCTTCTCCACAACATTAAGTAGTTAATGCCCAACTAGTTCATCGACTGGATTTACCAAGCATTGGTGGTGCCAAACCATTCCCATACCTGGTTTTCCCTCTCCATTTCCAAGCCAGCACATCCGTCTGGGTCATCATCCAAAGGAAGGAAACTGCATCACGACCATTTCTAGCTCAAATCTCTACTATGGATCCATAGGCATCTCAGGGTTTCCAGTCAGTCTCGACACCCCGCCTTACTGCTGACCCAATAGATATTTTATCCTTGCATCAATATCAGCACACCTTCACACAACACAGCCCTTCACACACACATTAACTCTTCATCCACACGAGGATGGCACTCCTTCTCCTATGCAAACCAGTGGTTCCCTCTAGGAACTCTATAGGTGAATTTCTTGACTACAAGCTAGCATGGCCCCATAATACCCACTCACACTACACAAAGATGATACCCCTTTTCTACTACACAACTCCTCGAGCCTATCCATCCCGTTTAGTGTTCTTTAGCGTGAATGGAGAAAGGTTACCATTGCCCCTACAGTCCTCTTGAGTACCCTTTCTTCACTTTGCCCCTTAACGTGCAACACCAAATTGCATCTGTGCAAGCTTACAACACAAGAAGGATAAGAAATCTCATCAGTATTGCTGCTCTAAAATTGTAACCATATTTCATTACATTCACTATCAAGTATTGAAACACCAGGAATGTGTCCATTCCTTTAGGGTGTAGTCAATATTGACAACCCTATAATAACCCAGCACCAAAAAGGTGTGAACCTATTTCCAATGTTAGCCATGTAGGCCCTAATCATAGTCAAGCAGTCTGAAATAATATAAATAAAATAGAACATGCTCTGCATATTAACCCTAATAATTAGACATGCACGTTCTTAGCTAGGGTTACATAATACTTATCCCTTTTCAGATGTATTCTCTCTTCATTTGCGAAGAATGGGGGATCCCTCCTCTGAGTCAATAGTCCTTCGGTTTGCCACCCCAATATTTTCACGTTCCATAACCCACATATGCCTTCTTGGCATAATTTTACTATCTCACTCACACGGTTTTCCAACATGCAGTGCAACTGAGATATTATCAAAATTTACAATGGCGTTTCACCTGAAACCCATTTCCAAAGCATGGGATCCTTCCCATGGAGTTTGGCTTTTGTAGGCTATCACACATGGTCTTCCTGCAATGTGTCTTCCTGACACACTCCTCAAACAACCAAACAGTCAGTGGTATTTAACAATAAAATTCAAATCTGATTGTTCCATAACCAATCAATGGCATTAATAATTTGCAATTATGTCTACTACAGAAATTGATTTGCTTAGCCATGAGGCTATCCTCATATTGTTTGGCTCTCGTAAGTTGTATCACTCTCTCCATTATGGTTCTACACTTGCTACCATACATGAACATCCACCTACAACATGTCCTCCCGACACAAATTTATATAAGCCAAATAGTCATTAGCAATTATTAGCAAAATTTCAAAAATAAAATTTACAAATTTGTTTTCCTACAAAAATTAGATTTGCAACCATGAGATTATTCTTATAAACTTAAATCATAAAATTTTCAGATCCGTTTCATGCAGAAATCATATTTATAAACCATGAGATCCTTCTCACAATATTTGGCCTTTGCACATGGTAGGTTCCATCCTTTATCATGGACTTACCGACATGGCCATTCCCAAGACAATCTACCTGTAATCTGAAAATTTAAATCAATCCAAGCACTTGGTGAGTTTTCATGCATATAACATTTTCATTGCTGCAAGAGTCACTGAAGTGTTTTCAGAATTACACACTCAATAATTCAAACACTTTTAGCTGTTAACATTCCAAATGCAATGAAATATATATATACATATATTTACTTTATATGCATCATTATCACAGTAAAATTACAAGACACAGTCACATTACCCCTGCAATTTAAATATGTTAAGATTCAATATGCTAAGACAGAAAATATCAACATTACATTCCATTTCACAATAATAGCATAAACAAGATCACTGAAAGAACAACAAGCACAGCAAAAATACAAGAGACACAGATTTATCCTGGGAAACCCTCATGGGGTAGAAAACCCAGCAAAGCTTCCTCAATATAGATGATCACCAAATACAAAGATGTAAACCAAAGACATAAGCTCCTCCTCCTCCATAGCATACCTCTCCCTCACCTATGCGCTATTCACAAGTGAGTGTAGTGTGTGTATAAATGAGGAACACACCTCCTCTATTTATACACATCTCCGACTTGTATTTTATATTAACTAGGTCGGCCCCAACTTTACCACTGGGTTAAACACCCCGTTACAACTGACTGGGCCGACCCCTCTAGGGTGGTCTAATAACCCTTTTGACCCACATAACACATACAGGACCGACCCCCACTAGGGAAGTCTAATAAACCAAGTTACCACATTCCGACGGAGGAATAAACATCTCCGGATATACAATAAGATCTTCACGGAGGAATGAAACATCTCAAGAATAATAAAGTACAAATATAATATTCTTAGAAGTTAAAATATTTCAACACTCCCCCTTAACGAGAAGGATATTATAACAACATCTGCAGGAGCAAGGAGTCATCGACTACATCATACATGATACATCTATAAATCATTGGAAGCTTTCTCAACATCATCAGTAACTCAAGCAGTTACTGGAACATCTTCAATACTGGAACATCAACATCTTCAGTACCGAGTCTTCATCTTTTACAGCACTCGAACAACTACATCAACATCAACATTAACATCTGGATCCTCACGATCAACAACATCATCTGGATCATCTCGATCTACAGCATCTGAATCATCTCGATCTACAACATCTGGATCATCTCGATCTACAACATCTAGATCATCTCGATCTACAACATCTGGATCATCTCGATCTACAACATCTGGATCATCATCTCGATTGACAACATCTGGATCATCATCTCGATCGACAGCATACTCTGCAATGCACACGATCCAATTACAAGATGATCAATCCTACTCGCTTTAGGACATAGGTCCATGGATGATACAATCCAAATCGAGTTCCAGGATGATCAATCCTTATCACTTTAAGACAAGTCTCATGTCTATGGACGATGCAATTCCGATCAACTTCTAGGAGGATCATTCCTTATCACTTTAAGACAAGTCTCATGTCTAGGGATGATGCAATCCCAATCAACTTCCAGGAGGATCATTCCTTATCACTTTAAGACAAGTCTCATGTCTAGGGACGATGCAATCCCGATCAACTTCCAGGAGGATCATTCCTTATCACTTTAAGACAAGTCTCATGTCTAGGGACGATGCAATCCTGATCAAATTGCAGGAGGATCATTCCTTATCACTTTAAGACAAATCTCATGTCTAGGGATGATTAAATCCCGATCAACTTCCAGGAGGATCATTCCTTATCACTTTAAGACAAGTCTCATGTCTAGGGACGATGCAATCTCGATCAACTTCCAGGAGGATCATTCCTTATCACTTTAAGACAAGTCTCATGTCTGGGGACGATGCAATCCTGATCAACTTCCAGGAGGATCATTCCTTATCACTTTAAGACAAGTCTCATGTCTAGGGACAATGCAATCCCGATCAACTTCCAGGAGGATCATTCCTTATCACTTTAAGACAAGTCTCATGTCTAGGGATGATGCAATCCTAATTAACTTCCAGGAGGATCATTCCTTATCACTTTAAGACAAGTCTCATGTCTAGAGACGATGCAATCCCATCATGTACATTTTGAACCAAAGGTCCAGGGACGATGCAGTCCTATAATCAATTCTCGGAGACATATGTCTACAGATCAATTCAAGGGACCTAAGTTTGGGGACGATACAATCCCCACCTGTCCACTAAGGACTTCATTCTCGAAGACATTTGTCTACGGATCAATTCAAGGGACCGAAGCCCGGGGATGATACAATCCCCACCTGTACACTAAGGACTTCATTCTCAAAGACATCTGTCTATGGATCAATTCAAGGGACCGAAGTCCGGGGAAGATACAATCCCCTCTCGTCCACTAGGGACCACATTCTCGGAGACATATGTCTACGGATCCTTTTTAGAACATGTGTTCAAGGATGCTGCAATCCCTCTTCTTTCTCGGAGACATATGTCTACGGATCTTTTTAGAACATGTGTTCAAGGATGATGCAATCCCTCTTCTTTCTCAGAGACATATGTCTACGGATCTTTTTAGAACATGTGTTCAAGGATGATGCAATCCCCTCGTCAACTTAGACCCCGTCTTAGGACCATTCACCAACCTCACTGTCAACATCACCAATATAGGTATCCACATCATCGATCACACTGTTGATGCAGGAAATCTCATCATCAACGATCATATCACTCCCCCTTTCGAGGAGTGTTCTTCTGAACTACACCAAGATAGTCTCGGAAATACTCAAACTTTACTTGAGGCAGAGGTTTGGTCAGTACATCGACAACTTGTTCATCAGTGTCTACAAATTCAAGTTTTATAGTTCCTTTCTGCACCATATAGAAATATCAGATCTCTATGTGCTTTGACTTATCATGGAACATTGGATTTTCTGTCATCTTGATACAAATCTGGTTGTCACACAGGATTTCAGTGGGTTCCATCTCTAAGTCCAATAAACCAGATGATAGTTTCCGAAGCCATACTGCTTCACAACTAGCAGAGCAAGCAGCTATATATTCCGCTTCAGTTGTACTAAGAGCCACACTAGACTGCTTCCTGCTAAACCATGAGATCATGGCAGATCCAAGACAATAACATCCACCTGATGTACTTTTCTTGTCTGAAACACTTCTTTCCCAATCAACATCTGAGTAGCCATGCAATCTAAAGTCATGATCGCCAGAATAATATAGACCAAAATCTATCGTACCCTTTAGATATCTCATCACATGCTTTGCATCTATTAAGTGAACTCTTCTAGGTTCCACTAGATACTGCCTAAAGGTGTTCACAGCAAAGCATATATCTGACCTAGTATTCGTTAGATACATCAATGACCCAATAATTTGTCTGTACAGAGTTACATCCACTAACTTTGATGAGTCATCCGCTAACAGCTTCAAGTTGGAATCCATGAGAGTGGCCATTCCAACACATCACGCACTTTTAATATTTCTCGGCATACTTTCCCTGGTTGAGAAAGATTCCTTATGAGCCTTGCCATACTTCCAGTCCTAGGAAGTAATTCATCAATCTGAGATATTTCATCTCAAATTCCGTAGCCATCTTCTTCTTGATTTCCATGATCTATTTCTCATTCCCTGTCAGAAAGAGATCATCCTCATACAATAATAGTATCATCCATAACCTTAAGGTAAAGGTTAGGAACAAATTTACTTCTGGTAAAGCCCAAGCTTGTCAAGAAGCTGTCAATTCTCCCTCTGTGACTGAACATCATTCACACTCAGTATTGAGTGATCTTCTGCATATCTATCCGTGCCATCTCTCGTCAGATGGGTCTACTGATATGAGCCTCAATATCATTCGAACTCTGTGGTGAGTTCCTTCTTGCATCCATGTCATCTGTATATAGAAACCATCTTCAACCTTGTAGCAAAGGTTGAGATCCACATTACCCATGGTGATCATTAAGCTCATCAAATGACTATCGATCCTGAGTACCCATACAGAGCCTGATTCACACTTCTTCTTTAATTACATCATTAAGAGAATGGTCTTATCTAGCCACTTGGAGCAAACATCTCGTCATGATCCTCTTCCTCTTTCTAAGAGAATCTTCTAGCCACGAGCCTTCTGTATTATGTTTGATTTGTAAATCTTCTTGTTGAACATCCATCACTTGTTCGTTGTTCATCATTCTTCATGATCTTTCCTACAAATCAAAATTAAGTACATGATTAGTAATACTTCATAATCAAATCATGTTGACATGATAACCTATTATGCATACAGATATGATTCACATAGTTATGCAACTATCTTGACCAATACTTTGGCACAACACTTTTCCATATTCTGTATGCATACAGTGGCTATCTAGATGCCTTCCATCTCTACCAGGACATACTATTGAGAGCATGCACAACTCTCAGCATGTCAGCAAAGAGGTTTCATTCTAGACAATCAACAGTGGAATGTTTGTCCAACTTACCAATCATATGCATATTAGTAGTATACTGTTCAACGCTATATGAATGCTTACACTTAGCATGATATATTCTAGGAATACAAATATGCATACAACTATTACGAGCAATATCATAGACTATTCAGTAATTCAAATAACAATTCAAATACTTATCTTTTTATGTCTTGTGAGGTTGCATCCTTCTTGGTCTCGACTTCCCTTGCATGTCATGAGCTTCTATCTATCTTGTACCACTATGCATGCTCAAGTGTGCACTAGTGTCATCCTCATGATCTCATACACAAACATGCATTTATTAGTATAATCTCAATATTATCATAACATTATTATTCTAAGTAATCTTAAGTATGTATGGTCATGATTATTTCATACACAGGTATACTTACCTAAGATCCTAACAAAGCAGGATTCTAACTTGATATAGGAAAACATACCTGGATTATCAAGCTTGTTCATGTCTTAACATACCCAAACAATATCTTCTTTCGTTCTCTTCAATGATTTAGAGATCCTGTGATAGTAACCTGTATACCTCATAAGTTAAGCATAGTAGAAATAAATCATACATACCTCGTAAGTAGAGCTTTTAAAGACTATGGATAAGTCTTTGTCTTTATGTCATCATGGTCATAGAACTTGATTTGTCTTTCTTGATGTACCTGTCTTTTGTTAGCAGACAACATCATCCTCATACAACACCACAGTGCATTAGTACAATCATATAACCCTATTCAATGAATGTCTTCTATCATTCACATGTATTCATACTTTCATTAGGGTGATAAGATAATCCTAACATTGTACTAACCTAAATAATATGAAGACAAACATATTATGAACTTAATCAAGAATCAAATTTCAAGACATACATGTATCTCCTTAAGTCATACCTGTCGAGACTTCTTGTACTCTTCTTATGTAAGGCCTTAGCCTCATCTCCACCTGAAACTAGATCTGGAGCTCGATTAGGGTTTGTCAGAGAAACCCTAAAATTTCAAACTTTGACTTTCACACTTCTGAATGTATGGAAGGATGTGTCTTGCTAAGTTGATCAAACTAGCATACTTCAATTTTGAACTCTCCAAAATTTGACCCCTCAAAATTGCCTTCGAAACTTATGGATCTTTTGGACAGGATCCCGAACTAGGGTTTGATGAAGCCCACCCTTCTTCCCACTCAAAAGGTTCGATCCAAGCCTCTAAACTCTTATTTTTCTGAGGAGCTTCCAGCCGTGGTCACAGACTTCAAAAATTCCAACTTTTGCTGAAGCCCTAATTTTCCACCTTTCCGATCAAAATCCCGAACTAGGGTTTGATCAAGCCTGGTATTCTACCCAACCAAAAAATTCGATTTTCCTGAGTAGCATTCAGCCATGGACTCCGATTCCAAAAATTACAACTTTCTCCGAAACCCTAAATTCCGGAAGCCATGAATGAAGGAGCTCAAAAATAATTCTGTTTTGACAGAAATATGTACCTGATTGTTTCTGGTGTAACTCTGAACTTTCGATCAACAAGGTCTGAAAATTTTTCATGTGGTAGCTTGACCTGTCATCTTTCCATCTCGACAGGTCTTACCTCAATTGGATTCTCTGAGAGAGAGTTATGCCAAGTGTCGCAACGTGACCTGTTTATGGGATAAAACAAGAGAGCAGAATTGTACGGTGTGACACGTGTCACTGGTTCAACTTCGGCCTTTGAAAACGTTTCTTGAGATAGTACAGTCCGTGCACTACCTGTCACTTTTTACGAAATTTAATTTGGAGCTTCCTAGCCCAAGTTATGACCTTTTTTCCTAGGTTACCTAATTATGACTGAGATATGGAAGAGGCAGAAACCCTAACTTGTACTGATCATAACTCACAAAGTACAACAAATCTTAGGGTTTTCTTTGGACACAAGGTACCTGGAGATGTTATCTACTACTTTTAAAGGTTTCAGATCCTCAACCTTCTCAAAAATGGATTTATAGCGAAAGTTCCACGATGAATGGTTTTTGCTATACAAATCCCTAACCTTCAAATTGTCGCAAGTGAAGCAAGTGTCGTAAGTGCCATACATTGCCTTCCTTCAGGTTAGCTCTGATACCGTGATAAGATTCAATATGATAAGATAGAAAATATCAACATTACATTCCATTTCACAATAATAACATATACAAGATCACTGAAAGAACAACAAGCACAACAAAAATACAAGAGACACAGATTTATCCTAGGAAACCCTCATGGGGTAGAAAACCTAGCAAAGCTTCCTCAATATAAATGATCAGCAAATACAAAGATGTAAACCAAAGACATGAGCTTCTCCTCCTACATAGCAGACCTCTCCCTCACCTATGCGCTATTCACAAGTGAGTGTAGTGTGTGTATAAATGAGGAACACATCTCCTCTATTTATACACATCTTCGACTTGTATTTTATATTAACTAGGTTGGCCCCAAATTTACCATTGGGTTAAACACCCCATTACAACTGACTGGGCCGACCCCTCTAGGGTGGTCTAATAACCCTTTTGACTCACATAACACATACAGGGCCGACCCCCACTAGGGAAGTCTAATAACCCAAGTTACCACATTCCGACGGAGGAATAAACATCTCTGGATATACAATAAGATCTTCACGGAGGAATGAAACATCTCCGGAATAATAAAGTACAAATATAATATTCTTAGAAGTTAAAATATTTCAACAAAATAAAACTCCAATATTCATTACTTCACAGCTATATTCCTTTTATGCAACTCTGTCCTTTCAACAGAGCACTTTGGTAGACCATCAAACATGACTACCTTCTTCATGCAATCCTTCTCCTGCATTCCGATAGTATCTCATGAAATGATCCCATAATTACCATTAATTCATCATTTCATCTATTATCTAGTTGCAATGAAACATACATAACACAACCATGCATTCACACAATTAATCTCAACATGTGCACCCACACACATGCATGCACACTTACAACATTTACATAATCTTTTAATGTGCATTCACTCAATGCATAACCACAATATTTACAAAATATTTTAATACATATCTACTCAATGCCACCTTGCATTGATTCATGAATAATATATTGTCATGTCATGCATTCCACCATGATTTTTTGGAAGAGTATGGCTATTGCATCAACACATCATCTAACCACATCATGGACTTAACCAGGATTATCTCACATAGCATGCACTACCCTACAGGGCCATAAGTCCTTACTTGCTTTGGTTATTAAACCCATAACCAACATACACAAATGGCATGATATAATTTCATATGAACGCATTCTAACATTTAAACAGTCACATGGTAGAAGGTTCCTTGCCCTTAGTACCCCATACCTCACCATATCATGGTGGAATGGCATTCACATAAAATGCATTCAACCTTACATGCATACCATTCTATGATTCCAAAATATGGTTCAAGGGATTCTTACCCAATCCCCTTTCAACACTTGTACAATTAGAATGATTAACCATTACCTGCATGGCTCCCATTAGCATCTTTGATGTACCTGATCAGTTGGTCTCTTACCAAGGACTACACCATCCTTCCACCAACCCCATGATCACATATTTGTTGCACCATCCTTTCTTCATAAGGTTGCTGGTCACATGCAACAACATCTTTAGTCATGCTTCGGTTGTCTTTGGTCCTACAACCAATGCGAATACCACTAATTATTAACAACCATAATAATTATCATAAGTGGTTCATTGCATATGTAAAACTTCACTATTTTACCAATATTCAATATCATATACATGAACAAACACCTTCATATGCACTATGCAATATCTATTAATGTGCCAACTAGTGCATATTCACTTCATCTATCTGATCTCTTGCATTTTCAACATTCCTATGCCCTAATTTCTGTAAAATATAATTTCAATAGTAAGAGAGGAGTTAAGGAATTCTCCCTTCCCAATCATAGCATGGAATTTCCTCTTCCACATCATAGATGATCCAATTTCATGGCCTCTCTAGCGAGCACACAAGGAATAATTAGCTATGATTTTCTCACCAAGCAAAAATTCAATACATATACTCATGTATAACATTCCTACTTGCTACTTTCCAAGCATGCAATTCTTATGCTATAAACATAAATAGTTTAAGGTGACAAATTTCCCTCTTTATCAATATTGCCTTATTGCTCCAATTGCTTTCAGAAATTATGGTTAAGTCCAACTTGAGATTTTTTGGGCTTTCCTCCAATTATGAGCACTGCTTCACGCATGGGATGCCTCATTCCTCAATTATCAGCCTTTGCATGGACACCATGCCACTATCACGAGTGACATGCTAATTCCACAGGCTGGGATGTCTTATCCCTATGAGTGACAACTTTTGGGTGAATGGAATTGCCTTACCCATTATTGTTACTTACTCGTATGTTGCAACTTCTCTGATCATGCATGCACTTTCCCACAAGGATGATTGGCTCATCATCTTTATAAGTTACATGTCCCTTACCTGATAACCTATTTCATTACTTATTGAGCAAAAACAACAGCCCTTCAAAATTGCTAACATTTCCATTTCTATGAATCTTGTCATTACCATATAATTTTCTCACCATTGACGACGTATTAGGGGGACGGCGAGGGTCAAGGGGGCTTACCCCCTTGTAATCATTCGATTTCACGCAATTTGGCGCATAAGATCAACTGCAATTTTTAATTTAGGGCACCTAAGAATCGGTTGTGAAAAATGGCACATTTACCCCGAGTCACACCCTTCAGAAGCCACCTACCTTGCTGTTGGCGCGTTCTGTAAAACGATTATAGATCAACGGTTCTGTTTGAGGCAGAGAAAAAGATCAACGACGGAGGTAAGTTTCGCCGGAGGAAAAAGCGAGGAATATAACACATTCCAAATCATCGAAATAACCGTTGAGACGTGGTTAAATAGGGGAGAAGATCAATGGTAGTTGATCGATTAGCGGAAAATCAACGACCCACATCCATTTTGCATCACAACCATGCGCACTAGGATGGAGTGGTGGGTGGTTGCAAAATCCCAAACCGCCATCCATGTGTCAGCATCACATGATTTCGCAAGTCGAGAGGGTGGTAAGGGAAACCACCTTTCCACCACTGCGAAACCGCCTTCACGCTTCATCCCTTACGGTTACCTGCGCACCCAGGTCTGATGTGGTTGGTCCACATCGCACCCTCTACCCACGTAGCTCCTCCACGTTGGACCGCCTTCCCGCGTGACTCCTCCTCGTCACCCTGCCACCTGGCACGGGTGGGGCCCAACTAAATTTTTCCAAATTTCAAAATTTCAGTTTTCTGCAAGGTTTTCATTGGTCAATAACGAGGAAAGTTTCGAAGTTGTTTTCAAACTTACTCCAAACCGGTTACTACCATTTAACTGTCATTCAACATAAATTAACCCTGCATAGCCATTTCTGATCCTTTTTCCTGTAGATCGTGATTTTTGGCCCATATAGCTCCGACATTGCAACCAGAAGCTCTGATACCACTCTGTAACGTCCCCCTCACCCAATCCGACCATCGGGAGGGCACGTTGGCCTAACCCGGGCTCTAATAATTTGCCCCAATGCACAATACGATTTTCAACAAAATGAAAGTGTGCAGAAATTTAATAAACATGCACATCGGAATTAAATTCTATCCACACACATCTAACATGCAAATACATAAGCATAACAATTACATGCATGAAATAAAAAAACTTCAGAATCAAATACATGAGAGTACTTATCTTTAAGAACACAGATCCAAGCAACTAACTGTGTAAGAGCGCTTTTCCACCCAACCATAGGCACTCCATCCAGCATATACTCTTTCTACTAGGAGGCCACCCCCAAGTTGGGCTATGATTCCACCAAAGCGAAGGAAACACCTACATGCTTCTATATTCCCTTCCAAAAATGCAACTCTGTCTTCTAATTCGAATTCTGGGTTTAACACACAGTCTGGTAAATGGACATCAACAACAATGGAATGAATCTACGTAGTGTAGCAACTTGCATGAGAGGGAATGAGAATGGAATAATGATAAAAAGAGTGTTGAATCTAAGGATATGAGGTAAGGGTGAAAAGACAGCTGACATGGCTTCTGACCATAGAATAAATAGTACTGCTGACAACTGACATAACTGTCACAACCCCCATGCTTCAATAACTACAAGAAGTGACTTTTCCCACCAACCTCACATGTGCAATCAATGATTAGAAAATGGTAAAAAAAAGCACGGGGTCTTCACTAGGGGGGAAATATTATACCACGTTCATTCATATTGGGGGTATTAATTAAACATGAAAACCATAACATTATATTGCCTATATATTTAGGGTGGTTAGGGTTATTTTATTTATTTACGCAATATACAATATCTTGGGGTATATATTATAGTGCATTGCTGCCTAATGTCCCCGAAATCGAAATTGCTGTGTGAGAGTGTTGTGAGAGTGTGGTGAGAGGTCTCAGTAGCTGGGTTTTGCAGGGAATCCCCCAACCGTGGTGAGTTCGTGTTTTGCAGCTGGGTTTTGCAAGGAAGCCCCCAATCGTGGTGAGTTCACGTTTTGTAGCTGGGTTTTGCAGGGAAGCCCCCAACCGTGGTGAGAGTTCGCGTTTTGCAGTTGGGTTTTGCAGGGAAGCCCCCAACCGTAGTGAGAGTTCACGTTTTGCAGCTGGGTTTTGCAGGGAAGCTCCCAACCAAGGTGAGAGTTCGCGTCGCAGCATAAACTTGTCAGCCATAGGGTTTACTTAAACAAGGGTTTCATGGGTTTTGTTTGAAGATGCAAAGGCGATTTTGTGGGTTTGCTGGTATAGATATCCCCAATTGGGAGAATTTGGAAACTTCCATCATTTCTTGGAGAAGCTTATCAGGTATGTTCAAATTCCTAGTGCTGCATTATGTTAGAATTTGCTCCTGGAAATGTCAAAGGGATAAGTAGTAGTTTAATAAGATGGTAGTGAAGATGTTGTGATGCAGGAGTTTTCACTCACAACCAAAAATTATTGCTTTCTCTCTATCTAATGTCATATGCCCCATAAAATTATTGCTTTGGCTATTTGTCTGTCTTCACTAATTCGCTCCAAAGCATTCATGTTGAGTGCCATGCCCAAATATTGCTACTTGATCAAGTTCCTATGGAGTTGAATGAAGAGTAATATCAAATTTCATATGCCCCATAACCTTTGCATGAACCCTACATGATTCCACCATCTATCACTGAATGGTTTTCATGTGTGGCTATAGATGGTGTGATGTAGAGGCTATTTTTGAATTGTCTATTTCTGAATTGGATATAGAAACTTTTGTTCTCTTTTTCTATCACTCTACCTACTATATCCTACTTTGCTCAATTTTCAACAGGAAAAGAAGACACATGAAGTTGAGTAACCATTTCACAATTATCAGTTTTGGTGTCAGATAATTGAGCGTTATTTTCTATGTCAATTGCCTTTGCATTGACATGTGAACCTTCACAAATTAATTTAGCACTTCCATGGCCAACTCTACTTTTGCTTTTATGTTTAGAAGATTGTTTATAGTGAACAAATTTATTATCAGATAAAGCGAAAATTGATCTTTGCTCCAAAATAGCCATATCAGCTTTGGGGGTCACTTGTGGAGTTTTCGATTGCAATTCATATTCAACTACTTTGGCTTGATCTTCTGTAGATTGCAAAGACATAGAAACCACTTCACCCCTTTTCTCTTTAAGCAGAATTTGATCAACCGTCTTTGTTTCATTGCCATGTTTAACTTGTTCTTTTGCAAACTCATTGTCATGTACTATATCAATTTTGTTTTCCTTAGCACGCAAATTAGCCTTTTCTTTTCCAATAATAGAATTGAAAAAATAAGATAACTCTCTGTGTATATGAACATTAGATAAAATTGCTAATATAGAAGGAGGGTCAGAAAATATTACAACTTCATGATCCAAATGGATAACATTTCCAAGACCTCGCTTCTCTCGAATTACAGATTTAGCAAGGATATTTCTCGAGTTTTGGTTAGCATTGTTGCTTGTTGATTCAGAATGTTTTTTCTCTACATCTTCAAATTTTGAATCTGATTTAATGGCATCTTGATTGGATATTGAGCTTCACATTGTTTTTTCATGAGTAGTGTTTTTATAAAACTTCATTTCTTGTAATGCTTTCTTTTCTACTTCAACATCCTTTCTACTTCAACATCCAAAGTTTTCGGTTTTCTCGTTCATATCCTGGCGTGAGCTCCCCAAATATGGAGAGACATTAGCAATGACTAATTCATTTGCATATTCTAAATCCGGAAAATTTTCTCAGATTTTCCTTCATGTATCTCTTTTTGTGATCTCATATGCAGATGCTAAAATTTTCTCAGATTTTAACATTCATTGTTTGATTAGTTTAGCACTTACCAGGGCTCAATTATATGTTAACAAAGTTTATGAGACACCCCTCAACTTCTCATTGACCATAAAAATGTGTCTTTTTACTGCTTGAAATTTTCAATAGTTGCTCCATGGTATATAGTATCCTAGGGAGTTCCCATAATATGACATTGAGACGACACATCCATTCTAAGACCTACTTCATGCAAAGGGGTGACTTTGTACTTGATGTCCTTTCCATCAGGAAATTTATAAGCAAGTTCTCTCATCAGTTTGCTTTCCTAACCTCTTTTCTACAAAAGACAGTCATCCTCTTGTTCTCTCCCTTCCTGTTGTTACTAATTGTCCACCTGCTTGGTGTGAAAATGAAATCACCAAGGTCCAAGGAACTCATAATCTCCTAGTTGCTAGTGAAGCCAAAAATCTTAAAAGGTGTCATCCTTTGAGCAAGGTGCTAAAAAAGTATCCTTGATAATTATTTTAGAGGTGCTACATAGATCTCTTTCCTTTGATCTCTAGGCTACTTATTTAAATTGAATATATTTCTCAAAATTTGAATAGGATTAATTCTTCTCTTAATCCTCCTTCATGTCCATACATGAATCCTCCCATCCTTACTGATAAATTGATAATTAAGGTGTCCCCCCTATCTTCACTTTCTCATGCATTTTTACTCATAGTCTTTCAAAGGGTTGGATAAGCTATTTCCAGGTTGACCATAGGAATCATTTCTATGTCCACCTTACACCTTTAATTATCAAACTCAAATACTTGTTGCCAGCAATGTCAACCCTTGGGTTGACCCTCATTTATTTTGCACCGCTTAACTTGAATTGGGACAACCAAAGTTAAGGTTTCCCCAACAACTCCCAAGCTTCTTATAAACTTATATTCACATCAGAACCTATGCCACTATAGTGTGTTTGAATGCATGGCTACACGTTCAATTGTAATTTCTATCCTAGGATACAGGGCTTATTGCAGATGATGCCTATTTTCATGTCTACACTATTTCAAATGGAAATACAATCTCCCCTTCTTCTTCTTGGTCTCTCACAATATGAAAATATGCATCATCTGAAATAAGCCCTTTATCGGGACATTTTACGACAACAGTAGCTTTGGTCTTCCATACCTCTCCCATTCCCTCTCTGCCATGCTAAACTAATTCATGCACCTTTTGAGGAATACGAGTTATTAATTTGGTGGAGTCTCTGGATGAAGCACTCACTTTACCAACTTTCTTAATTGAAATTTTCTATTACAATTCCCTTTTAGGGGTTGTTACACTAAACACCATGCCTTGTTGGAAAAATGGATTGGTTCCTCTTTTCATGCAACTTTATTATTTTCTTTAAAGCAATATTTAGTTGTTCATCGACACTTGGATACCCTAGTCTCTTCATACACACGTGTTCTATAGCAATGATCATATAATTTTTCATCATCAAAGAATCTTCTTCATCTTCATCTCTAGAAAAGACTTTATCCTTGACTGCATTGAAATCCCGTGAAGTTGCAAATGACAATTTGACCATTGTAATTGCTGGTGCACACCATTCACACATGAGTTTTATTTTACTCTTGGACATTCTCAACCAAAATTCCATCACAATGGTGGCATTTTAACATGCATTATTTAGGACATGTTCTCAACCCTTGATATAGAAGGACATGTTTACTTACAACTAACTATATGTGATGATCAAGTCCAACATTGATTCAGAAAAGATTAGCATCAATCGCAGGCTAAAGAGACAAATAAACCAGAAGGCCATTCATCTAGTCCTAGTGATTTACCCTTAACAATGTCTTGTAAAGCCTGGAACAAATCATCTTCATCCAAAATCTGAGACAAAATGGAATGGTTATACTTAGTAATTTTGTAGGGATAATGCCTGTGATGATTTGCTTAACAACAATGCGATCAACATCGCAACCAATAGAAGAAAACAACTTTGAAAATGTCCATAAAATATGCCTTTTCTTTTTATCCTGATCATCAGTCAGACACCCTTCTGGGTCTTTGAGTATGAGAATTCTTTTAGAAGTTCTTTCTGTTTCAAGTAGTGAAAGTACATTTTAAAGTGTTGTTTTCGTCCTTATCCCAATTGATTAATGCCTTGATCTTGGTCCTCTTAGATTTGTATTCCTAATGGCCACAAAGTGTGCTTTGTAAGATTAAAAGGATCTTCTTCCAGTTCATTTTGAACATGACTGAGTTCTTTCCTAAGTTGCCAATCCTTTTCTCTATAGTTCCATTAAATAATTTGTCCCTAACCCCTAAGAAACTTGTTTGTACTCTAAGCAATAACCTTTAGCCATAAAATCCAATCTGAGTTTCTTGTTGGCCTAGGGACAAGATTCCATACTCGTGAAGCTGATTGAATGCTTTTTCATGACTCCAAAAGTGAAACATTGATCTTGTAAGGCAAGGTGGATGCAAAACTAGAAGTTCCTTTAGTAAAGATAGTAGTGTAGATGGGTGAATGAAATGAACCATTTACAGCATCATCTATTAAAATAGATCATTGAGTGTTATTGGTCAAGGTGGCCATGTGCAATTTTGCATAAAACATATCCAAGCTCGATTGAATTCTAGCCAGACAATTCTTCCAATTAGACAAAGTGTCCCATCCACTAGTGTATAAATATTTCTGTCTAAGAATTTTGATTACAACAATCCTAGGATTAGACGTACATTTTGTCCAAATCTGCCTTTATGTGGAGTACTAGAATGCCCACTAACTTGATCACCTTCCCACCCCACCATGTTAATGTGTCCATGAATAATCCACTCAAGCATTGGCCAGGATTGGGACATCGGTTCGTTTAACTGTATTATGATACAAGGATCATTTGGAGGATATGCAAAGCATAACCCCCATATAGTTACAGCAAGTACAATAATTATCCAATAAAATCTAGCTAACAGATCTTGTTTGTGTTGTCAATAATAGAAGAAGCCATCCAAGGAGCTATCCTACAAATTGACCCTCCTTTTTCTTCCTTAAGAGTAGTGTTCTGAGATTCCCCTCCAACAATGATGCAACAAATTTAACATCATGTAAAAACACAATATCAGGGACATCTACGACCTGCCCAGAAAGGATAGAGGATTGGCTTGATAGATATATGTGTCGAGGGGACTTTGTTAATAGCCAAAATGGGTTGTTGAGGCCATGAGCAATAATGCACCTTGGAAAATACGTATTTGGCACCACTTCTAGAATGCTTCACATACAAATGGCATCGTTGACTCCTACTATGGTCTCTACAATATAGTTGGTGAGACTAAAGCCTTAAAAATTTCACGTCCATGTGTTGTTAAGAGGATATGGCAAGAAGAGTAGTTGGTATCCAAATAGATACATTGGGACTACATGAATTGCCATCAAATAACACTTGAAATAATATGCATTTTACTTAACAAATTTATGTAGTAATATAGAATAAAAATTTATTGGATTTACTGCAGAAATATAACTAAATAACTCAAAAAATTGAATGATAAAACACTTTATTTATGAGTTACAAAATATGAAATATGTGATTTTATTTTGAATTTCCAGATTGCAAATTTTTTATAATTACTCCAAGAAAATGCTCATAAACTTGTAAAACATTCTACATTCTAATATTTGCAATGGAATCTTAATTAAAATTATGAATTTTCTTATAAAAACTCCAACATATAAATATGAAAATGAAATATAAAATTCTAAATGCAATTTCCAGATTTATGGATTTATCTAATTACTCAAAATAAAATATTTTATGCCAATAAACGATGAGTAATTAATAGAAATCTGAATAGTAATTAATTCAATAGAACCAAATACATATAATCTATGTGAAATTTATAAGGGTTTAGCCTTAGAGTTAGATTTCACCCCAAGAAAAGAAAAAATACATTTTTGTATTTTATTCATTTTCAATACAAGAAATAAAGAAAGGATTTTAAAGTTTTTAGGGTTTTACCTTTATGGATGGTTGCTAGAGAGAGAGAGACCAGTGCCAAAACTTTAAGGAAATGGAGTCACCTAGAAACTCTTAGATGACCTTGCTCATAAGATTCACATAGGAAGGAAGAGTGCTCTAGCCTACTCTTGCCTCATAGATGTATTGGAAGATTCAAATGCAAATCACAAAGGGAACGATGAATCCCTCATTTACTTCTTTCTTTGGGTGTACCCTACACAAAGGGATTAGAATTGCACCATTTTAATGAAGAACTGATAGTTTTTTTACTTGTTTAGCATATAACATTAAACAATCTATCACTGAAAGAAATACAAGCACAACAAAAACACAATGAACACAATATTTATCTTGAGAGGAAACCACAAGGGAGAAAACCCTGGCAAAATCTTCCTCAATATAGAATTCACAAAGTACAAAGATAAACCCCAAGACAAAATCAGCTTCTCCTCCACTTGTGCAAACTTCTCTCTCTCTCCTATGTGAACTTGTGAGAGTGAGTTGAGTTAATACAAATGAGAGACTCCTCCTCTATTTATATTCTTCCGTTGGGGTGACTTTTCCCCAACTGGGCCGACTTCTCCTAACTATCTGGGCCGACCTCTCAAATACATAATATAATAATCTTTTATGGGTTCTTCTAGGTCAACAAAAGAGTTTACATTAACTCTTTCAATGACTCTTACATTATTAATTACATCAATGACATCTCCCGAAGGAGGAATACAAATGATAAATATGCTAAGCCCATAAAAAAATCACCAAAAAATTTAATGATTATGAGCATCATTTGAAGGGAGAGTTTCTATGTTTTTTCATCTCTTGTTTTGATCACCTTTTGATCTTCTGTAGGTACGTTGAAGTTGACTCTTTAGTTTGGGGAGGGATATTTGAATAAGCCACTGACAATACATTTTGTTTCAAGGTTTTTCATCCCGATAGTAATATTTCTTCATCCTTTTTAGAGATTTGAATTGAAAGTGCATACCTTGCTTCCTAGCTCTTTGTTTTATTAATGAACTAATATGCATGTGTAAATTTGAATATGCAGATGGATCCTAGTGATGTTGAGAACTTTGCAATTTTTATTGGTGAAGAGAATTGTGTCCTTGGAACAATTCAGTGTCGAAAAGGTTGTACATATGTTGATATCCATTATGAAATTGTGGAGGATGAAATCATCGAATATCCTTTTGAATTTATTGGCCCAATTGGACATCCTTTAAATACAAAGCAAGAGCAAAGAAGGAAACCTACAACAATAAATATAGGCATTAAGAGGAAAGTAGACACAATGGTTTTTGAATCATTGCAATCACATGTAATGGAAGGAATGCCAATATCTGAAAACATTGAAGGGAATGTGGACGAACCTATGCATGAACAACCAAGAGTTGATCATGTGTCCGAGTCAGTGGAACAAGTTGAAGTGGATCATCATGTGTTCGAGGCAGTGGAACAAGTTGTAGTGGTTGATCCTAAAGTATTGGCATCTTCGGGAACATAAAGTGAATAGTTTAATGGAAGAGTTTGTCAAGGAGAAGCTAACAGTGAAGGCATATTCAGAAAATGGAAAACCTAGTATAAAGATCCGTTGTGAAATTTGTGGCATTGATTATGGAACGGGGGAAGTATCCTTGGTAGCGCAAACGGTTCGTAACTTCAAAAACAATCATATGAAAACAGGATCCCATCAACGTCACATTTCAATGTTGGGAAGTAATGAAATTCCTTCATGTAATAGAGCAGAGCAGACAACCTTGGCTAGAAATCGACTTGAGATTGATCAAACAATCAAACTTGTAGATGATTTCAACCAAACACAAGAGCCTAATTTGTTCACGGTGGTGGAAGCAACACTTGCAAACTATGATGAAAAGAAAAAAGTAAGAGTGGAATGTACACAATGCAATAGATGGTTCTCTTTGGTGTCGGGAAGTGGTAATATTGTCAGTTCTCTATATGAG
The DNA here is from genome assembly GCA_027924585.1 of Larix kaempferi. Lineage (NCBI taxonomy): Eukaryota > Viridiplantae > Streptophyta > Pinopsida > Pinales > Pinaceae > Larix > Larix kaempferi. Next base: position 3,383,569 of record BSBM01000590.1, read on the forward strand.
CACATGAAATCAAGGAAGCACACTGCTACTACAGATGAGGCTTTGCATGATGCAGTTGTGTTGAGGAGTGGAACAGTTGGGAGACCGAAGAAGCCTACCAATGTTAAGTCCCAACAAATTTTGACTAAGTTCTTGGTCCCATCACCATCACCATCACCATCACCATCACCATCACCATCACCATCACATGGGGTTTCTATAAGTTCACATGCTTCTACTTTAGGTGTGTTAATTACCCAAGTTTTAATTTAATTTGAATTTGAATTTTCACATTACTTTATTTGTTATTACTTGTTAGTAGCAGTTCGTAGATCATTTTCTATTTTTTTTCATCTTATTCTAGGACAATTGCCTCCCTCGATATTACTATGTTGGGGGTATTGGGATCCCTATCTTGATAGAAGAGGGGAGAGATTGGACACAAAGGTTCTAATGGATGACCAACATGGTGGAAAATTGTGGGCCATAGAGAAACATACCAACAGAACACTATGTTATTATGGTGTTGAATGCCGTATTAACGGTACATACAGACATATCCATTGCAAGAGGGTTTCTGAAACATGAATCCCTTTTGATTCATTGACATGCAATATTTGTAAGTTGATACCTTGTTGTGATGAATTTCGAATGCGTTTATATTGCGAATCAAGGAGCAACATCAAAAGACATGGGAGAGATACATGGAAAGGGAGAAGGTTGGACCATTTGACTCAATCTGAACTCAAAATTGTTGCAAGAGATGCAAATGCTACACATAGATTAACAATGCGATCTCTTTGGTGGGAGAGGACAAAGGTTGCTACACTGTCTATTAGAACGAGGTCTCTAAGGGAAGAGTTGTTCGAATCTGATGGAATGAACGATGTGTTCAGGTTTTGCAAGGATGTGTGCGAGGCTCATAAGCAAGGAAAATTTCAAGGTAAAGATGCAGTTTGGGGATTTGTTCAAGATATATTTCACAACCTAGTTCGTTCAAAGTTAGGGAGAAGATATAGTGCATCCACTAAATCCATTTATGAGATGATTAAGTTATGGGGAGGTCCTAGATTACATAGCTTTATTAGCTTGAATCTGGATGGCCCTTCGATATCTACGACTTTAAGGCAAGTTAGAAAATAATTGACATATATCCCAGGGGAGCATGAGTACATTTTTGAGGAAATCGAAAAAGTGTATGCTTCTTATAAATCCAAACATGGTATAGAGGGCCCAATTCCGGTATGCCTTGCTGAAGATGAAACTAATGTGAAAAAATATGTCAGGTGGGTAGCCAAAAGCGATACATTGGTGGGTTTTTGTGGTAAGAAAGAAGAATATAAGTGTCAATCACATTTCTTGGTGACAGTTGGTGAGGGCACCGCAAGCTATGAGATTATTACAGATGCCTTCAAGAATTGTGTGATTGGCCATTATGCACGTGTTATTATTGCAAACCCTTTACATGAGAAGCTTCCTCATTTGGTTGTGGTTGTTCATCCAACGTGCAATAGGTTTGATGCAAATTTTGTCCATCGACAATGGAAAAAAGTAGAAGACCTATGGAAGAAACATGTGGAACATTTTTTAGGACCTATTATTGGTCATTCCACAGATGGGGATAGTAGGAGAAGAATGCTTATGTTGAAGGATTATTACTCAACGACAGGCATGAGATATCAAATTCACTGGGAAGGGTGGGGGATAACTAGGTTGTATGATGGCTTTAAAGTAACAGGACTTCATGACCAGGATTACATCCACAATGGAAAAAAGCTAGTGAATCCTTTTTTTAGTGGTCGACGAGATTTGATTGTTGGAGAAGAGTTGATTAGTTTTAACCATGTAAGAATGGTTTATAACAATTTTAAAGTGGATGACCATAGGCTTCAAATTGAGGATATAGAGAGGATTGATCACCAAAACTGGGGTTCAGCACAACGCATTGCTTCAAGGCATGTCCAGAGGTGCTTTAAGGAAATGAGAAGTACAGATGGCAGGAGAGAGAGGACATCGGGTACAGAGACCTATCTAGCAATCGTTGCTGACTATATCGATATTTTTTGTCTCCTAGTTTGACTCTTTGGGAAAGGGTGCGGAATTCTTCAAGAGTCCATCATTTCTTCACATTATGGCTATGCTGGGTCAAAGAACAAGCAAATACTAATGTCAACATTAATTTCATTAGTAGAGAGGCATATCAAGATGTGAAAATTTCTTTCCACTTTGCGGTTTTGTTGATGAGATTATTTCATGATCAATACCCTAAATTGCCATGTGCATTGCACCTGACTGGGTCAGATGTATGTGAGAACTTCTTTAGCAAAGTCGGTGGCATGGTTGGAGTAGAGAGGGCATATGATTTCACTGACTTACTTCATGCTATTGGAACCCTTAATAGAGTTGCTGAAGAAGATTCGAATCCCCAAGGGCTTCATTTCAATAAATCTCATAAGAAACAAATGAGTATATGGAATAAATTGCATCAACAAACAATAGAGGAAGGTGACATCTTGTCACAATATGATTCAATATACACAGATGATAAAATTATAGAAGCTCTCAAGATAGGATTGGAGGATGCACAGGGAATTTTAGTAGGTCTTGGCATGCAACCAAAAAGACACACGAAAGATTCTTGGTGGTTTAAACCATGGATATAGGATCACAATTATTCAACATTCGAAGATGTGGATGAAGTAGTTGATAATTCTCCCCTGGATCATTCCACATCCATATTCCAATATTTGTCTTTTATGGTACTCAATGATAATGAATTGCAAACGATGGAAAGTGAGTGGAGGCATGAATGGAATTTTAGATTCCGTTGGTGAGAATGTAAACATAACTACCAAACCAGTTGTGGAGCTCGATGGCAAGGACATGTACAAATCTTCTTTGGTTAGTCAATTGAATGGAAATCCGACATTATCGAAAGATAGATTGACTAAAGTGAGAAATGGAGTATACTTCAAGCGAGATGAGAGGGCCCCCAAAAAGGGTGTTGCAATTGGTTTTGGAATTGGATCAGATTGTGCAATGTTGTTTGAGAGCGAGTCTCTAGCCGTAGCTGAACGTACTACAAGAAAAGGTGTATCTCAAAGTACAAAGCATGACGTTTCTTGTGGGACTTGGTACATTGGAAGAGTGCAAAGAATAAGAAAGAAGTATGGTAATAGGGTGTTTGATTACCATAATGACATTGATCTTTTGGATAGGCATGAAGGTGTTGAGCTTCAATGTTGTTGGTACAATAAAATAAAGGGGCAACACATGTACAAGTATGATTCAATAGATCATCTATTCATACAAATTGAATCTGTTATAGCAACGACAAATCTATCATACAATATCAAGAATGACATATACAAGTTAGAAGAAAGCGACCACAAATGTTTTGTGGATTTCATAAAAAATTTTAATACGGTGAATTTTTCAAAACATTCTAATTTCTCTTATCTTCTCTACTACTATCTTATAACTTATTTATAAAGTATTATTTTTGTATTATCACTGATTTGTTTGTATCAATTTCATACTCATTTTAATTTCTCTTATCTTCAGGTGCGGTGAATGGTTCGGGTGCCGAATGGTTGGGATAACTCAAGAGAATTAAAATATCATTCTAGCAAGAACTATAGCAAAGGTAATTTCAAAACTTTTGTAGGCCTCTCAATGAAAGTGTTTGTTATTGCTTTCCAAGTTACGTATTATATCTGTTACATAATTGGTCTATCCTGATATTGAAATATGAATTCTCAGTTTCTAAATGTCCAAGCTATCTCATCGAGTTTTTCCTTATATGCAAATATTACCCTGTTTCAATTGATTGATGAAACAATTATGAGTGCTTTTATGTATGTGGAGGCAATTTTATACAAAGCTGACCTAGTTCATCTTTTCTTCATACAGATTTTTCATCACCTGCACCAGCTCAGTCGACTTATCAAGTTGCAGCATTACCTTTAAACGCAAAGATTGAAATTGAGTGCATTGCTGCCCTGTAGGGTTCAGATTGTCTTTTTGCTATGTTCTTGGGTTTCTTATTGCCATTGTTGAAGAGTCATGCACGATCCTTTTCAAAATATATGCTCTTGGATAAGATATTTTTTCTCAAACTAGACTTAATTCACACTTGATTTTGATGTGCTCATTATTTACATGTTATTTAGCATGCCTTTCAGCAGTTGACAACAAAGTTGAGAAATTAGAGAGATTTTCAAGTTTAAATCTTGATAGTCCATTCGATGTTTGTGGTACCAGATCTTAAAATTTTCCAGTGGAAGTGTTCTTTAATTTCGTCATGTTTGTGTGGAGTGCATATTAACTCATTAGAAAATTTTGAGTGTTGTTGATTCGAAAGATGGCTAGGGTGTGGCACGGGTGTGGAAATATCTTGTTATAGAACTCACTGTTGTGCACCTGTTGTGGTATGGAGTGGGTATGGACATGGTATGGACCTTCCTTATACGGTGATGATAAAACGTACTGTTGTGGTTTGGAACACTTATAAGTTATGGACTATATACCTTGGTGATACCTTGAGAGAGAATATAACAGTTTGACCACGAGTTTGACACCTTCGTCTTCTTGACCCCTCTTGTTGACTTTTGATCTTATGTTGACTGACAACGCAGTATCTTGTTGCCTATGTTGAGTGGTCTAATATCTATATTTCATTATTTGAGTGTGCTAAGTTGTAATAAATCCATGGGCTTTGTACGGACTAAAAATGGAGATCTAGTTTGTGCATGTTTTGTGTGTGAAATTTCATCATTACCTGATATTTTTTGGATTGTTGTTTCTGGGTCTGCGCTCCAGTAATTGGGGTTTCCTTACGGTTCACTTTAAGTAGACCCAAACACTCATATAGTACAATAGAGATCTTAGTCCAATTAAACTTGGTTAAACCCACCTTGAACACACCTTAAACCACGGGGATTCCTTGCTCTGTTGCTCTAGTAATTAGGGATTCCTTGCTTGTCGACTAGGTAATTGAATTGATTCCCTCTCAAGTATGTCCTTGTTCCTGTAGTGACTTGTCTCTTGATAGACAAGATATGATATAAAAAAATATTGCTGAGTATAAGGAAGGTTTCAACCACGTTTCAACTCTCCCAATGGGTAATATTATTTGTTTTCTTTGTACTTTGAGTTAGACACGAGTTAGATTTACTACTGATGTTATTTATTGTCTTTGTATGCTTTTCAGCTGATGTTATTTATTGTCTAGTTAAAACAATATTGAAAAATCTGAGTATATGGTTGATTCAAATATTGGTTATGATAATTTACTGTTGATATCTACTGTACATTATTTTATCATGTTGTTACTGTACATGGCATTTGATGATTCTCGAGGACCAATTTTAACGCAGTGAATAATGGAGCGTTAAGTTGAAAGAGATGAAAATTATGTTTGTTTATTACAGTTCAAATTTTATTAGAGCAGTACTGTTCTGAATCTGATTTTATATGTTCAAATTTGAAAGAGATGAAAATTATGCTTTAAACCACCTTTAAACTTATCTTGTCTAGTTAAAACGATACTATTTTGTTTCCAGTACTATTTTGTCATCGTTTGTCATGGTTTATGTTTGTTTGAGATGGTTTGCAGTTGCTTTGATGCCTATTTATGTATTTCAGTTGCAGTTGCAGTTTCTAATCTAACTGCTTTTTATGGATTTCACTTCTCTTCCTTGTATAAGTTGTTTATTTGGTTCTACTTTCTATAACTAATGAATCTTATACAGTGATGACAAAAATATATAAAACAGTGTACCTTGAGAGAGAGAAAATATTATTGGTCTTGTTGGTCCTACAAAGGAGCACCAAAGGAGTTGCTTGTCCACCTTATATAGTTCACCTTGACCTTGTGGGTTTGTGGTTTATTTTGTTGTGGCCCCCTTGGTTGAATCATGATCCTTTATCTTACGTGTATCTTACTTGGTCCATAGGTTATGTTTATTAATGTTTTGATACCCTATCTGTTTTCTCGGGTGGACTGTGGGTCCTTCCCTAGCATGACCATGAGGTGACCATGAGCTTGTTTTCTTGTGTGGACTATGGGTTCTTCCCTAGCGTGACAGTGAGTTTCAGTTTATGGGTGGATTATTTTTTTTCAAGCATGACTGTGCAAAGTATGCTTGTGTGTCTGTGCAGTATGTGACTGCATCCTTACCTAGCATGACTGTGTGTCCTTTGTCCGCATGACTGTACTGGGTATGAATGTGCTTGTTGACTAAGAAGTCTGGGTTAGTATGTGGTCAGTATGCTTCTGCTTTAACCCTCTCTGGATCACCTCTGGATCTCTCTCAAGGTATGCAATTTGTTTTCCTAGATTGACTTGTCCCTTCGGTGACAAGATCAAATCTGAAAAATCTGAGTATATGGTTGATTCAAATATTGGTTATGAGAGCAGTACTATTCTGAATATGATTTTATATGTTCATGCATTAAAGTTTACTACTTAAATTAAAAACTCCTCTAACCCTTAAACTTCAACATCAAGTACTTTGGAGACATGTACATGGAGATATGTACATGGCATATGAAAAGCATGAGAACTGGCTCTTCCCTGCTCAATGTGGAAATCGTGGGTTGTTTTCTGTGAGCCAATTACCTCTTGATATTGATAGGTCTCTTGCAAGGAGAACATGTACATGCCACTATTAAGAAGGTAAGCCAAATACTGATCTATGTAATATTCATAACTAGTTTGGGTTCTAACGCTGCTATATACTTTATGATTCTAATTAACTGCTTCTGATGCAAACATGTCAACTTCAGGTTCCAGCCTTAGTGCTGGATTGTGAGTTGAACATTGACTTCAACAGAGACATTGAAGCAAAGCAAGGCTAAGAATTTTTTAACTGATTTGGTTTTTACACATACATTATGGAATACCATATTTTACATAAAGAGAAACAGTCTTTTGAACTCTTTAGGAATTGAATTGCTTGATACTAAATATGCCAACATGCTTAAATTGCTGAAATGTTTGTGATTTTTATTGCCAGAATCCATATGTAGACTTAAATGGTGCGGTTTTCACTTTCTGTACAAACGGTCTCAATTAGGACTATTAGGTTAGGGATAGGTACAAGTCATTCCCACATTGCTTATTTGTAGCCTTTTCAATCACAGGTTTCCCAAGTTTGTTGATTATGCTTCCCATTGATGTTAGGAAGTCAAAAACATGTTTGGAATTGATTTATAAACCCTGGGCATGCCCAAATTTGATGACCGGGATGATCATTGTTGTTTGTTGCCATTTTTATGACCTTAAAACCACCCATAATTGAGATTTAAGTGGTTTTTTATTGTTTAAGGGTAAAAAAAATGTTGAATCATGCACATAACTGCCCAGAATTGTTGCTACAGGGAATTTGACTACTCAAAATGCCCTTTCTCAATTAACTGGATGCACAGTTTTACCCAAAATATGCCCATATCTAAGGAAAAATAAGGTTTTATTGCTATTGTTTCAAGAACACACCCCAGAACATGCCCGGATTTGGCTAAATTACCTTAGATTTACCATATATGAGGCCCCATTACTGCCCATAATTGGAAGTATGCTTGTTGTTGTTGTTTCTTATGCCCATATTGGGATGTACTAGGGTGTTATTTCTACTTTTTCCTGCAGGTCTACTTAGGAGTGCTAAAAAATGCACTTAAAATGTATGAAGGCTGTTTTTTGGGGCATGTTTTGAGGGTAAATATTGGGTAAAAACTCCATAAATCGTCCCTACTTCTAGCTTCTATCAATTATGTCCCAAAAGTGGCATAAGAATCTTCAAATATATCTAAAAAATCATGGCATTAGGGCTGCTTAGAGTACTTGTGAATGGCATCCACTTCTAACAAAACTCTGTTTTAGGAAATGACTTGAATTTGCTATGTACAAGAGGAAATTATGGGAATTTTTTGCACAGGGAGCATATTCAAAAATTAGGATACCATGAATTATGATCCAAAATTAACATCATAGGGCATCATCCCACCCATCAACCTATCATAAACCTAGTATATAGAACCAAGCCATCCATTGTCCATGACATGTCACTCCACTTAAATTGTGATAAAGATCACAAGTGGACACCCATGCAAAATGGGGGGTAACATTCCCTTGGTTAAACCTTATATTTTGTTGTTATGTTATATCATTGTGGTTATTTTATAGGAAAAACATTTCTATTCGCATTATGTGCATTAGACATTTCATCTTCCATTTCCTATTCTCATAATGAACAATGTTGAATCATGCACATAACTTCCCAGAATTGTTGCTACAGGGAATTTGACTACTCAAAATGCCCTTTCTCAGTTGATTGAATGCACGGGTCTACCCAAAATATGCCCAGATCTCATGAAAAATAAGGTTTTATTGCTATTGTTTCAAGAACACATCCCACAACATGCCCTGATTTGGCTAAATTACCTCGGATTTACCATATATGAGGTCCCATTACTGCCCATAATTGGAAGTATGCTTCTTGTTGTTGTTTCATATGCCCATATTAAGATATAATAGGGTGTTATTGCTACTTTCTCCTACAGGTCTTCTCAGGAGTGCTAAAAATGCACTTAAAATGTATGAAGACTACTTTTTGGGGCATGTTTTGAGGGTAAATACTGGGTAAAAACGCCATAAATCGCCCCTACTTCTAGCTTCTATTAATTTTGTCCCAAAAGTGGCACAAGAATCTTCAAATATCTCTAAAAAATCATGAAATTAGGGCTGCTTAGAGTACTTGTGAATGGCATCCACTTCTAACCAAACTTTGTTTTAGGGAATGACTTGAATTTGCTATGTTCAAGAGGAAATTTTGGGCATTTTTTTCACAGGGAGAATATTCAAAAATTAGGATACCATGAATTATGATCCAAAATTAATATCATAGGGCATCATCCTACCCATCAACCTATCACAACCCTAGTATATAAAACCAAGCCATCCATTCTCCATGACATGTCACTCCACTGAAATTGTGATAAAGATCACAAGTGGAAACCCATGCAAAATGGGGGGTAACATTCCCTTGGTTAAACCTTATATTTTGTTGTTATGTTTTATCATTATGGTTATTTTCTAAGAAAAAAATTTCTATTCACATTATGTGCATTAGACATTTCATCTTCCATTTCCTATTCTCATAATGAACAATGTTGAATCATGCACATAACTTCCCAGAATTGTTGCTACAGGGAATTTGACTACTCAAAATGCCCTTTCTCAGTTGATTGAATGCACGGGTCTACCCAAAATATGCCCAGATCTCATGAAAAATAAGGTTTTATTGCTATTGTTTCAAGAACACATCCCACAACATGCCCTGATTTGGCTAAATTACCTCGGATTTACCATATATGAGGTCCCATTACTGCCCATAATTGGAAGTATGCTTCTTTTTGTTGTTTCATATGCCCATATTCAGATATAATAGGGTGTTATTGCTACTTTCTCCTATAGGTCTGCTCAGGAGTGCTAAAATATGCACTTAAAATGTATGAAGACTATTTTTTGGGGCATGTTTTGATGGCAAATATTGGGTAAAAACTCCATAAATCGCCCCTACTTCTAGATTCTATCAATTCTATCCCAAAATTGGCACAAGAATCTTCAAATATCTCTAAAAAATCATGAAATTAGGGTTGCTTAGAGTACCTGTGAATGGCATCCACTTCTAACCAAACTCTGTTTTAGGGAATGACTTGCTATGTTCAAGAGGAAATTATGGGTATTTTTTGCACATGGAGCATATTAAAAAATTAGGATACCATGAATTATGATCCAAAATTAACATCACAGGGCATCATCCCACCCATCAACCTATCACAACCCTAGTATATAGAACCAAGCCATCCATTCTCCATGACATGTCACTCCATTGAAATTGTGATAAAGATCACAAGTGGACACCCATGCAAAATGGGGGGTAACATTCCCTTGGTTAAACCTTATATTTTGTTGTTATGTTATATCATTGTGGTTATTTTATAGGAAAAACATTTCTATTCGCATTATGTGCATTAGACATTTCATCTTCCATTACCTATTCTCATAATGAATAGAGTTGTGGCATGTACACATCTATCTACCATATATATTATTTCATAAACCAATAGACCAAATAATTATGGAAATTAGAATGTAGAATGTGGCCACATTCCATAGGTTCTCAAGAAAAATGGCTTCAATATCCAAAATGTGACTTCTATACTTTGGGTAGCATTTTGATGAGGATAACATTTTCACTAGTCCAACTAGTGCGAGAGTATTGAATATTAGAGGTTGAAAATCATCCCTTTGATTGGAACATCATGTAATAATGTAAAAAGATATTAGGTATAAATGATCTGACAGAATATAGAGCCAGCTAAGGGAATCTAAAGCAAAGATCCTCCATCCTAGAATAACAACATTTAAACTTTCTTACAAAATATAGATATTTCCTTAACTCTAAGCCTTATGTAGCCAATTAAGTGATATCATCTAGGTGGAAGCAAGATGATGGACACAAATATGTAGAAAAAAATAAGAAAAAGAGACCTCCATAATAAATGAGCTTTAGCATTGTAGGACTCTAATGTGAGTGAGCTTTAGAATTTTGTGCAATGATGAATCTAGAAGGCTGATTTTGTTCAAGTTAAGAGATCAGGGTTTAGCTGTAAAACCCTCCTTCATCCCTTGATGTAATCAAGATTTACTAGAAATATATTGTTATCCAAGGGGTTTCAAACACTTCAGGTTATCTAGTTTTTCCACATGGCAAAAAACCCATAAGAATATGATGTGAGCCCTTCCTTCACAAAGCATCAAGGGAATCCACTTGTCAACCTCCAATGGCTTTTAAGGTATGCTTCTTCAGCAAGCTTCCTTTACATATAAACCACAAGAAAATGAGTTCTCTACACCCTATGCATTTTCTTATGCCTCTTGATTTTGGTTGAGTATTTCTTTTCTAATGTGTTCAGTCTTGACTCTTCCACTTTGCACCTTTCCCATTAATCAATTTCCATAAGTCACCAATTGCAATATCCTTTATTCCCATGGAAAATGTCATCAGGGAAACCTTCCAGGCACTTCCTTACATTCCGTGAATGGCGCCCTGGGTACAGGTTGCCGGGGTATTCCTAACCTAGAGGGACTCTACTGGACTTGAACCCATGACCTCTCAGTGATCTGTGTCTTGAAATCGGCCAGTTTGAACATAAGTTGCATGAAACACATCTTTTGTCTATGTCCCAGTACCCAAAATGCCTGGAAATGCTGAAACAAGTATGAAATGCCTTAGAAACAATGTTGGCTGTACTGTATGGTGTTTCCAACTCTGGAAATGTTGTACTATATGGACGGTGGCATTACAAAGGCATTTTGGCCATTTCCAGTGATGTTTTGGGTGTTGTTTTTGAAGTTTCCGGGCCGACCTAAGTGGTCATGAGGGGTGTGGGACCAATAGAAAAATATTGCCTCATCCATGCCAATGAGCATTGAGGAGTTTGTCACCTTGGTAATAAAATGGTAAGTAAATGCTGACAATGTCCTTTATCTTACCTTTTCTATCTTGTTGCTTAAAGTTTTGACATTACCATTAATTGTTTCAGGATGTTTGAGAGTGGTTCCAACCTCATTGGACTTCATATGGAGAAAGTGGAATTTCATATCTTGTTTAGAATCTGGCAGCTTGACAGTTTTAGATTTTAGTCATACACTTCTTTCTGCATTCCATTTTTATAGGAGCCGCCTTAGTGCTCCCACTTTGTATTGACATCGTGGTACCAAACAGTCCCATTGACCTATTTTTGTGGTTATTTGTTGGACATTAATTAAATTATCTTATCTTATCTTATTTTATCTTCCACAATAAAAAATGTTTTACTAAGAGTCATAATTACTTCTTACTCTATTATTTGGCTTTCTCTGCTTCATGAATTGCTTTGTCTACTTGTCCTTACCTTTCAGCACAAATGCTCTGTCTAATGTGCTTTCTTCTCCACATAGATGGATAGTTCTTCAAATGTTCACTGAGATACTCTCCCGATTAGCTATAAGGAGTTTCTATATGGCTTGTAAGGCACTTAAGGTTACCATTACCAAGTCATTATCTTTGATTTTTGAAACCAGTTCTTCTACTTTGTCACATCTTCCATGTTGGTACTAGGTAGCATTAAGGATTTTCTTTAAATACATAGTTCTAGATTCATCTGCGGTTTCATTTTTTTTTTTTTTTTTAAATTTTTCCCAAGTCAACTACTTAGCTTCTTTTACATTCAATTATGTCAATAACAAGGTGAAAAATACCAAGTCTCTCTATTTCTATTCTCTCATTTTTTTTGTATCTATCCACTGTAGGTTTGGTCTCTGTGCCCTTTACAGTTCCCTACAAATTTTTATAGGATAGTATCTTCTCCAGTAAAATGATTGAGATGCATAATTTTTTCTGTTTAAATTCTGTGATCCAAACAAGCTACTATGTTCACCTGTCATTTTAAAGATGATGAATGTGCAAATTGAGTGTTGAGATTACCTTTGTTTCACAAAACCAACAAATTTATGACCTTTGCCTTTTCGTCTGACTACGTAGTTCTAGATTTATCTATGGTTTTTTTCTTTATAAATTTTTCCCAAGCCACCTTACATCTCTTACATTCAACTATGTCAATAACAAGGTTAAAAATAACAATGTCTCTATATTTCTATTCTCTTTTTTTATTGCATTGGGATCTATTGTAGGTTGGTCTTTGTGCCTTTTACATTTCCCCACATATTGTTATATGATATAATGGTCTCCATTAAAATGATCCAAGATGCATAATATTTTCTGTTTAATTTCTATGATCCAAATAAGGTATTATGTCCACTTGTCATATTAAAATGATGAATGTGTAGATTTAGTGCTACACGTTACTTTTGTTTTGTTAAAGCCAACAAACTTATGACCATTGCTCTACTCTCTGACTACTACTGCTTTGAGTCATCGTTGCATATTTTTTTTGTTTCCTTCAGACCTTAGATGCTAGGCACAAACTTCTGAATCTACTCACTCATTCACAAAATGTATCTACTTTTTGAGAACTCTGCTCTAGGTTAGGGCACAAAACAAAACTTTTGCAATCCATCTTTGGATGGGCAGTTTTGGTGTGAAATATCTCTGCAAATGATGTCTAAAAGTACAACTTTTCTCCTAGTAAGAATATAAACTTTCTTTATTGCACTCACACTTGCAAGTTGTGAGGGCCTTGCGTAACCTTATTGTAACTGAGTATTTACCCTTGCCTTGCAAAGCCTTAATGTGATGAATTATTTACCCCAAATTCCCAAGTGGGCTCTAAGCCTCCACGGCTTGTTATAGGCCCTCGGTAGGTCTTGGGGGCTTGAAACCCAACCACTCATGCCTATTACAGGCCTTGGGAGGTTTAGTCAAGCCCACAATCTCATGGCAATATACTAGGTAGATATATAAAGGGGTATAAAAAATGTAAATGAAAAAATGGATACATTCAATATATAGGGAAAATAAGGTTTTTTTTTTTAAATTGGGAAGGCATATTGGGAGGGGGTTAAAAAAAAACGGTTTTGGGAAGTTTTTTCCAATATCTTTTGAAATTAGGGGTATTGTTTCATATGCCACGAATGAATGTGCTATGGTAGGCAGTCATTGAGTGAAGTCCCCGTGAAAAAAAGGAGATAATTGGCTTATTCTCATCACATGACATAATTTTGGGTGATTTCTAAGGTTGACACATGACAACATAGGATTTGGTTTCCCATATCCCCCCCCGTCTTCCCCTATGGTGGAATCATAGCCCATTTGGTGCTCTTTACACGACGATTGCTGGACCATTTTATTATTTATGCACATAATAATACATATATTCTAAATTGGCATAAAATCCAACCAAATAGTCCAAATAAAATATAACATCATACATGCCTATCCATTCACTAGCTGGGCCTTGGCCTTGAGCTCCGCACTAGGAATTCACACTAGCATATTTACATTATTTACATTTTTAATGCAATGGGTTCAAAATCAGGATATTGCAGCTTTACTGCCAAGTTGCGTCGAGGTCTATACGGGTAGAAAAAAAGGTTTTCGAGAAATATCTAGAACCAAATCTTATCTAGATGATATCCCCTCCCTATTTGATAGGATCTCACTTGAATTCCTCACTTCTTGGGGTCATATCTCATCCATTATCCCTAAAGATATTATCTCTCCCCTATCCATATTGTCCTATAAAAGCAAGTCTTGGCCATGGGTAGAGGGGAGGGGGAATGGAGAATAGATTTATGCTGGAGAAATCACACCAGAAGTAATAGATTTTAGGTCCTTACCCTTCTTTCATTGATGTGACATCTTGGAGCAAAGAGGAATCCATTAGAGAGGAGATATGACACCAAGGATTAAATGGTTGTACTCTTTACTATTTCTATTAATACAATGCTGCATTTCATTTCCCATATATGGTTTGTTATTTATTTATTGTATATCTCCTTGGTCATATATATAACTTAATCTAATCCTAGATCTAGTTTTCTTCTTGCGTTGCTTGGATTACATGTTTTGTAGGTACTTCTCATAAGTGGATGAGAAAGCTTGCTAGAACATTGGATTATTGGAGACAACTCACAACCAAAGGTATGTCTCTTATCTTTTAATTTGTGATTGGATCAAGTTAGGGAAGTGTATGTATTATTGCTTGTTTTGTTCTAGTTGAATTTGACTGAACATAGTGTTAAAAGGAATCGAGTGTTCGTTCACTTCATTTTTGAAGTATAGCGCTTTGATTTATTGAGAAGATATATCTTTTGGGTCTTGAATAATTGTTTGAAAAAAATTGAAAGAGATAGAAATTGTTCACATCTTCTCCCTTTTGATCTTTAAAAAGTCTTTGAAAAAGAGAAGAATTCTTACAATGATCATAAAGTTTACATTTTCAAGCATTTTTGACAATTAGTGCATGTTCCAAAGATCTCTTAAATCGTTCTTTTAACTCCTTGATTATTTGTTCCTAATTGAGTTGTTTTGCAAATTATAAGACTCCATTGTTCTTTTATTTTCAATTTGCATCGTCAAATCTCTTTCGAAAAAAACAATTTTTTTTTGCTTTGGTGTTATTTTTGGTGTCATTGGATTTGATTGAAAGAGTGTACTTGCTTATGTCTTTTGGATTTGCTTAAGAAGAAAAGTGAAAGGATAGTATTATGTTTCGGGGTAGACTTTAATTGTCTCAACAAAAGAAGAAATATCTCTCTCTTTTCCCTAGATAGTTTTCATCGAAAAATAGAAGACTTGCACCTCATTTAGCTTACTTATGCATATTGGTTCGAGTCTACACTTCATAAGTCCACTTAACCGTACCAGATAAAATCAAGCGCTTGTAATACCCCCATTTTGACCCTTAGGACAAATTGGATTTTAATGTAAACATTGTATATATGTGATGTATGATTCCTAGCGTGGAGCTCAAGGCCAAGGCCCCGCTAGTGAATGCTCAGCCTTGAAGGGATAGTATTTTATATTGTTCTATCCATGTACTAGTAAGCCATGGGGAAATTGTAAAAACATGTAAAGGATTATAATGCAAATAAAAATACCAAGGGGCTGGCTATGGATGCAACTAAATGAGGGGGACTATGTATCCACTAGGGAGAGGTGAGGGGGTTGTGGGATTGAACCCTAGCCTTCCATATTTCACCTTGGGAACCCACCTTTGGTTGTCCTAGCTATCATTTAATTCTGTGTAAGGATGACTACAGAAAAATGTTCATGAGGTTGATGGAGTATGGGAAGCCCTGAAATCCGTAAGGCAGGGTATGGGATCGATTAGCTTGACCCATAAGTCACTCCACCTCATGGGAGGACGTTTTCACTCATCCCCATGGTGTTGTGAAGGAGCAAGGCACGATTTTTCAGAGGGGACACAGACCCAACAAGGAGGAGGCATCAATTTTTAGTTTGGGAGAGAGATTGTAGACCCAACGGTAAGAAATAAAACCAGAAAATCGTGACTTTAATGAAGACGCATTTGGAAGGCCAAGATCATGCATAATTCGTGTAGGAAGTTAAATCCAATGGGGGATGCATCAAAATGAACCCGGGGGGGCGAATTGGAGAGTGTGGGACACCCTGCAATCTCTGGGAAAACCTATATTTGATAGCCGAAAGGGCATCGCGGGATAGAACCATTCAGCCGTAGCGATGCCCATCGATCCATCGGGAGACCCGGGTTCGATAACCAAAAACCCAGTTGTGGGACAAATCCTTTCGGTCGCAATGATGAGGAAGATATGAGAGTGGATTGCAGTGGGAGAGAGACCAGGGGGTTCAAAATTCATGGTAGACCCAGTGAGGGCTCATTTCACCTTGGTTTAGAAGTCGGGACCAACCATACCTTCCCAAGTCAGCACTGAGGGAAGGGGCGCTCGAGGGACTGTGCAACAGAGAAGGGGCCCTTACTTAGGCTGAGAGTGGAGGTGATGGGGGTTCCTGGAATGTATGAAGTCAATTGGATATACCTGTAGCTCCGTGGTTGAGTTCATTGACTTAGAAAACCCATACCCCGTCTCCCCACTAGCTTGACAGAGCCAGCTGTGTGCTGGATGATCCTGAATGATTGTGAAACCAAGGTTGTGAGCGGACCTGAGTAGTTCCTCCTTAGTGGATACACATCCCCATCTTGGGGGTGGTCTCTGAGTGCTGAAAGAATACAGGATGGGTAGAGACCTATGGTTGGGTTGGAACGTTGCAATCCATATCCAATTGCTTGGTGATTTCATATAAAAGGATAATTGTTCTCTGTGATTCATATTTGGTTCATTCTATGTGTTTTACTTCTGCAATGATTTAGTTATTGATGACTGTTATTGATATGTTGAATGCATGATAGATAAGTGTGTGGTTAATGTTTCATTCAACTGTGTTTATTTGAGTAAGCATATGCATCCGTGTGTTTTAATGAATTTTTTCATTGATGAATAGGGATAAGTCTTGTTGAGGTCTAGAAGGTTTAGTCAGGGATTTGGGGAGAGACAGACACCCCTGCTGTGTTCATGTTCCCTCTGAGGGGATGGATTGATGAAGGGAGGGGCCATGACAGAGTGGAGAAGATCTCTTTACAGAGTGGGAAAGAGGCATTGATGAAGTTTGGGGCCAAATTTTAGGTTGGAATAAGGACAGGATTAGATTCATTAGGTGTGGCCGAGAATCATGCAGTTGCATAGGGGTCGCCGAGAGATTTCCAACGGTGCCAAGTTTTCCAAAAATGGACTTAGGATGAGAAAGTTATCAGCCTGAGAAGTTGGCAGTAATAGGGGCATATGGCCGACATCCGACTTTCCGAACCCGTAGTGTGGATTGCGGATTTCGGAAGTCGGGGGCGTGATTTCTTGGCATGGTGATTTGGAGTTCCGACTTTTGACTCCCTCAAGTTGGATTGCGGAGTGTGGAAGTCACAGGAGTAATTTTTCCGGAGCTGTGATTTCGGAGTTTCGACTTTCGACTTCCACATCGCGGATTGCGGAAGTCAGAGGCGTGATTCGGCGAAGCATAGAAATTAGTGTTCTGACTTTCCAAATCCTGCATCGCGGATTGCAGAGTGCAGAAGTCGAAAGCATAAATCTTCAAAGTTGGATATTGGGTTTCCACCTTTCTGACTACCGCATCGCGGAATACGGAAGTCAGAGGTACGTTTCTTCGATGCCGTATAATTGGTGCTCCGAATTTCTGAACCCCACATCACAGATTGCGGAAGTCATAGGTGTGTTTCTTCGACGCCATGTAATTGGCGTTCTGACTTTCCGAGTCCCGCATCGTGGATTGCGGACTGCGGAAGTTAAAGGCGTGTTTCTTTGACGTCGTGTAATTGGCGTTCCAACTTTCCGAGTCCCACATCGCGGATTGCGGATTGCATAAGTCGAAGGTGTGTTTCTTCGACGCCGTGTAATTGGAGTTCCAACTTTCCAAGACCCGCATCGTGGATTGCAGATTGCGGAAGTCGGAGGCGTGTTTCTTCGACGCCGTGTAATTGGTGTTCCGACTTTCTGAGTCCCGCATCGTGGGTTGCAAATTGCGGAAGTCTGAGGCATGTTTCTTCGATGCCGTGTAATTGTTGTTCTGACTTTCTGA
The DNA here is from genome assembly GCA_027924585.1 of Larix kaempferi. Taxonomy (NCBI): domain Eukaryota; kingdom Viridiplantae; phylum Streptophyta; class Pinopsida; order Pinales; family Pinaceae; genus Larix; species Larix kaempferi. Next base: position 3,401,685 of record BSBM01000590.1, read on the forward strand.
GTCCCACATCATGGATTGAGGACTACAGAAGTCGGAGGCATGTTTCTTTGACACTGTGTAATTGGCGTAACGAATTTCCAAGTGCCACATCGCGGATTGCGAACTGTGGAAGTCAGAGAGGTGTTTCTTTGACGCGGTGTAATTGGTGTTCCGAATTATGACTTGCGGCTTGCGGATTCCTTCTTGCGAAATTACGGATTGCAGACTGTGATCATTGCAGCTGTGTAAAAATGCAGAGTTGTGGATAATTTGGAAAAAAAATTTAGCAGGTTGTTTCAAGATTATCCCCCATCGCCTCTAGAGGGCACCAAGGTGACTGGGGATGTTATAGATGGTATCAGACCCCAAGGTTGCAGCACTGGGGCTACTTGGGACAAAGTATGAGTTACAAGCAGGTAACCAGAATTTGAATGAGGTGCAAGGGCATACAATGTGCCTTGAAGGACTCCATATGGAGTTGGAATTGAATAGATTGCAGTGCTCATAAGTGCAGGAAAGTCCAAGAAAGTCCATGTTGGACTTGACCATAGTTTCTTAAAATAATGGGAGCATCCAAGCATGTGAACGTAGTGCCATGAGAGCCATTGTAGCGATCCAAGAAGCTAAATAGGGCTGACAATTGGTTGCAGCTTAAAATTGGAGAATGATCTCCAAGGGAAATGCCGATAAAAAGGGCAATTTCTCACCTTAAACTATTTCTGTTTACAACATAAGAATTGCATGCTTGGAAAGTAGCAAGTGTAAATGTCATGCATGTGTGTATGTATTGAATTGCTACTTGGTGAGAAAATCATAGCTAATGATCCCTTGTGTGCTTGATAGAAATGCCATGAATTGGACCATCTATGATGTGGAAGTGGAAATTCCATGCTATGATAAGGAATTGGAAAGGGGAAAATACCTCAACTCTTCTCTTGCTGATATATTTATATTTTTCGAGTTGTATGTATATGAAATTGTGGGATAGAAATGTTGAAAATGCAAGAGATTAGGTAGTTGAAATGCATATGCACTAGTGGGCATATTAAGAGATAATGCATAGTGCATGTGAACTTGTTTGTGCATAAATATGATGATGTTGCATGTTGACAAAGTAGTGAGGTTTTACATATGCAAGGAGCCACTTTTAATAATCATTGTGGTTGATAATAATTAATGTTGTTGGTATTGGTTGTAAGGCCAAAGGCAACATAAACATGGCTGAAAGTGTTGATAATGCTATTGCATGTGACCAACAACCTTGTGAAGAAAGGTTGGAGCAAGAAATCCATGATCAAGAGGTTGTTGGAAGGAATGTGTAGTCCTTGGTAAGATTCCAACTGACCAGGTAGCATTAGATATGTTAATGGAATCCATGCAGGTAATGTTTATTTACGCTAATTGTATAAATGTTGAAAGAGGATAGGTAAGAATCCCTTCTACCATGTTTTAACCATCATAAAATGGTATGCATGTAGGGTTGAATGCATTTATGTGAATGCCGTACCGCCAGGATATGGTGAGATATGGGGTAGTATGGGAAAGGAGTCTCATACCCAGTGACTGTTTAAAATTTAGACTGCATTCATGAGAAATAAGGGCATGCCATGTGTGAAACCATGAGGATGTTGGGTTGTGAATCCTACAGTTATCAACAAGTAGCCCATGAACTCCCTATTGGTGTTAATTTGGGATGAAATCTCTTTTCCAACAACCAAGGAGTGAGAAAAATCTTGTTGTGTGGTTCGAGTGGAGAAGGAAGGCACCCAATTAGTTAACCAAGTGATAGGGGAGATGGCTGGGTATGGTGTTGAAGCATTGGCTAGGATGTCCAACTTACCATGGTAAGAAAACTGTGTAGGCACAATAATGTTTAGATCAATGCTGTAGTGCATCGGGTACATTAAGTAAATGTACATTAAAAGATTACGTAAATGTTGTGAATGTGCACGCATATGTGTGGGTGCACATGTTGAAATGCATTGTGTGAATGAATGGTTGTGATATATATGTTTCATTGCAATTAGATAATAGATGAAATGTTAGAATTATTGACAATTCTAAGATCTTTTCATGAGATGCTATGAATGCATGATAAAGGTAGTCAGGTTTGATGGCCTACCAGAATGCTCTGTTGGGAGTATAGAGTTGCATGAATGGATATGATTTTGTAATCACGAATATTGAAAGTTTTATTTGACTTTATATTGGTAGTGTGATTGTATATTGCATTTTATTGTGGTAATGATGCATACAAAATGAACGTATTTCATTGCATTTGAAATATTAACAACCGATAGTGTTTGAATTATAGTATGTTATAATTCTGAGATCACTTCAGTGGCTGTTGTAAATGTTGCAATGAAAATATTATATGCATGGGTATCCACAACTTGTTTGGCTGATTGAAGAATTTAGATTGCAGGTAGAATTATCATGGACATGGAAATGCATGTAAGTCCATAGTAAAGGATAGGATCTACCATGTGCAAGACAAACATTGTGAGAAGGATCTCATGGATGTGAAATCTAATTTCTGCAGGGGAATGGATTTGTGAATTTTCTGATTTAAGTTATGAGAAGGATCTCATGGTTGCAAAAATCTAACGTATGTAGGAAAACAGAATCGGTAAGTTTCAAATTTGAAATTTTACTAATAATTTCTATTGGTTGTTTGGCTAATTTAGAATTGTGTTAAGAGAACATGTTGTAGGTGGATGTCCAGGTTATGGAAACAAGTATAAAACCATAATGGACATATTTATACTACTTACAAGAATCCAAACAATATGAGGATGACCTCATGGTTAAATAAATCAAATTGATGTAGTGAACATAATTGTAAATTCATATTTGAATTTGATTTCTAATGCTGCTGACTATTTGTCTATTGGAAAGTGTGTCAGGAGGACACATTGCAGGAATACCATGTCTATGGCCTGCAGAAGCCAAACTCCATGGGAAGGATCCCATGCTTTGGAAATGGGTTTCGGGTGAAGCCACTGCAAATTTTGATGACGTCTCATGTGAACCGCTTGTTGGTAAACAACGCGGGTGAGATGGTGAAGTTATGCTAATAAGGAATATGTTGTTTATGAAACGGAAAGGGATTGGGGTAACAATCCCGAGGGACAGTTAACTCAGAGAAGGGAGCCCCATTCCTCGTGAAAGGAAGAGAAAATACATCTACAAAACATATAATTATTTTGTAACCCTTGCTAAAAATATGCATGTCTGATTATTAGAGTTAATATCTAGAGCATGTTTTATTTCTGACTGCTTGAGTGTGATTATGTGTTTTATTTCAAACTGCTTGAGTGTGATTATGTGTCCTTATTTTAGACTCCTTGAGTAGGGCCTACATGGCTCACAATGGAAAGGGGTGCACACTTTTCAGGTGCTGTGTCATGTTATGATTTCCAATATTGACTACACCCTAAGGGAATGGACGCATTCATGGTGTTCAATATTAGAGAGTGAATTTTTTTATGAAATATGTTGCAATTTTACATCATGCAATTTGGTGCTGCGTATTATGAAGCAAAGTGAAGAAGGGGTACCATACCTAGGTGTGTGGATGGTTGTTGTATGCTTCATAAACCCAGTCGGAGAACTGGATTAGCATATTGGTTTTTGTATGCTTGATAAACCCAGTCGGAGAAATGGCTTAGCATACTGGTTAATAGAATGCCTGATAAACCCAGTCGGCGTACTAGCTTGGAATTGGTTATTTGAACCTTGTGGAGCAACCTGTGTGCTGGTCAAACATTCATTATTGTATGCACAGGTGATTTGAGGCTTGCAAAAAATTGGTTACCTTTCGATGCACACCCTGAAGAGCATTGGAAGGGGTGGGTACGCTCGAGGGACTGTGTCGTAGAGAAGAGGTACCATCCTTGTGTTGGGTGGGGCAGGTCTTGTGGGTGACATAGTTGTCTGAAGTCAATACGGGATACCTGTGTATCTAAAGGAAGATGCCCATGCAGATAAGTAGTTGGTTTATCTTGCATCTTCTTGCTTATTTAATATGAATATACATGTGTATATGATTTGGTTATGATTTTTAAAATCGTGTTTAGAGATAAGTCCTATGAAAATTAACTTGACATGTGAATTGAATCAATGTTTGAGTGTAGGTATTGCTGGAAGCAAAAACCTTGAAGGCATCCTAAGGATGCATTTGGACATGTGACTATCCTAGAGAGTTCAATATGAGTAGCAATGGAAAAATGGTGCTACTAGACTTGTGGTGGGTCCTAGCAGCCAAAGGTTTTGTAGGCAATCACGGGGAAGGGTTCAATAGTTGAGAAGCCTCAGATAGACCTTAGACACCAAGTGTCATCGCCAAAACAAAGAAAAGGAGAGTCAAGCATTCACATTTAAAGTGAAAGAGACCAAGGAGCATGGAACCACAGTTGTGATGGGGCTCCAGATTGGAACAAGATTAAGAGGGTGAAACTCTTACTCTTCTCTTTCCTTTTTGATTGATGCATTTTAGAAATAGAAAATTGTTGAATGCATGTTATGGCTAAAAGTTGACTGTGTTTATTTTCCTGGAATAAAGTGTTAATGCTGAATTAGTTAATTTCCTGTGAAAGGATGAACATGAATGAGTTCATTTGTATGTTGGACAAGCATGAAACGTGTGGAAGTCTTGTGGATAAAGCATGAACTTTCCATGTCAATTGGACAAGTAATTGACTGATCTCAATGCTTATGTTATGTTTGGCCTACCAAGATTTGCAATGATGAATTTCACAGGAGAGAATTAAATCAATTGGTTACAGCTGTTACAAGGCAAGTGTTGCTAGCAAGCAAAGTGTCGGCAGCTATGCACATTGACCATGGAAATAGACCAAAATCTATCAACAGTGGAAAGGACAACAAGAAGAATTGTAGCCATAAATTTTCAAGACCCGTGGATCAGAAAAGGGAAGGGATTGTTGTGGAGAAATGCCCACATGTGGAGCTAGAAGGTCAAAGCCAGCAGGATCAGCTTGTATAAGCAAAAGGACTTGGTCCTGAAAACTCAAAGTAAAAGATGAAATGCAGGACAGACCTGCCACATTTTGTGAATTTTGATGTGTAAACAATGTGTATGTATTACTAAGTATTGGAACACTGAGGACGGTGTTATTCGAAGGGGTAAGGAAATGTAATACCCCCATTTTGACCCTTAGGACATATTGGATTTTAATGTAAACATTGTATACATGTGATGTATGATTCCTAGCGTGGAGCTCAAGGATAAGGCCTCGGTAGTGAATGCTCAACCTTGAAGGGATGATATTTTATATTGTTCTATCCATGTGCTAGTAAGCCATGGGGAAATTGTAAAAAAATGTAAATGATTATAATGCCAATAAAAATACCAAGGGGTTGGCTATGGATGCAACTAAATGAGGGGGACTATGTATCCACTAGGGAGAGGTGAGGGGGTTGTAGGATTGAACCCTCAGATTCCATATGTCACCTTGGGAACCCACCTTTGTCTGTCCTAGCTGTCATTTAATTATGTGTAAGGATGACTGCAGAAAACCGTTCATGAGGTTGATGGAGTATGGGAAACCTTGAAATCCGTAAGGCAGGGTATGGGCTCGGTTGGCTTGACCCATAAGTCACTCCACATCATGGGAGGACGTTTTCCCTCATCCCCATGGTGTTGTGAAGGAGCAAAGAACAATTTTTCAAAGGGGACGTAGAACCATCAAGGAGGAGGCATCAGTTTTCAGTTTGGGAGAGAGAACGCAGACCCAACGGTAAGAAAGAAAACCATAAAATCGTGACTTTGAATGAAGCCACATTTGGAAGGCCAAGATCGCCCAGAATTCGTGTAGGAATTTAAATCCAATGGGGCACGCATCGGCCTGAACCCGAGGGTGAATTAGAGAGTGTGGGACGCCCTGCAATCTATGGGAAAAACTAGATCCGATATTCGAAAGGGCATCCCGGGATAGAACCATTCGGCCGCATCGATGCCCAACAATCCATTGGGAGACCCGGGTTTGATAACCAAAAAAAACCAGTTGTGTGACAAAGCCTTTAAACCACAACAATGAGGAAGATCCGAGAGTGGATTGTAGTGGGAGAGAGACCAGGGGGTTTAGACTTCATGGTAGAGCCATTGAGGGCTCATTTCACCTTGGTTTAGAAGTTAGGACCAACCATACATACCCAGGTCAGTGCTTAGTGAAGGGGTTCCCGAGGGATTGTGCAGCAGAGAAGGGGACCTTACTTAGGCTGAGAGTGGAGGTGATGGGGGTGCTTGGATTGTATGAAGTCAATTGGATATACCTGTAGCCTTGTGGTTGATCTCATAGACTTAGAAAACCCATACCCTGTCTCCCCGTTAGCTTGATAGAGACAGCTATTTGTTGGATGACCTTGAATGATTGTGAAACCAAGGTTGTGAGTGGACTTGAGTAGTTCCTCCTTAGTGGATACATAGCCCCAGCTCAGGGGTGGTCTCTGAGTGATGGAAGGATACATGTTGGGCAGATACCTATGGTTGGGTTGGAACGTTGCAGTCCATAGCGAGTTGCTTGGTGATTTCATCTAAAAGGATAGGTGTTCTTTGTGATTCATATCTGGTTCATTCTATGTGTTTTACTTCTGCAATGATTTAGTTATTGATGACTGTTATTGATATGCTGAATGCATGATATATAAGTGTGTGGTTAATGTTTCATTTAGCTGTGTTTATTTGAGTAAGCATATGCATCGGTGTGTTTTAATGAATTTTTTCATTGATGAATATGGCTAAGTCTTGTTGAGGTCCAGAAGGTTCAGTCAGGGCTTTGGGGAAGAGACAGACACCCCTGCAACGTTCATGTTCCCTTTGAGGGTTTGGATTGATGAAGGGAGGGGCCATGACAGAATGGATCAGAGCTCTTTATAGAGTGAGAAAGAGGCATGGATGAATTTTGTGGCCAAATTTTAGGTTGGAATAAGGATAGGATCAGATTCCTCAGGTGTGGCCGAAGATCATGAAGTTGCATAGGGATCGCCGATAGATTTCCAATGGTGCCAAGTTTTCCAAAAATGGACTAAGGATGAGAAAGTTATCAGCCTGAGAAGTTGGCAGTAATAGGGGCATATGGCCGACTTCCGACTTTTCGAACCCATAGTGCGGATTGCGGATTTCGGAAGTCAGGGGTGAGATTTCTCAGCGTGGTGCTTTGGAGTTTTGACTTCCAACTCCCGCAAGCCTAATTGTGGAGTGCGGAAGTTGGAGGATTAATTTTGGCAAAGCTGTGATTTAGGAGTTCCGACTTTCGACTTTTGCATTGCGGATTGTGGAATTCGGAGTCGTGATTCGGTGAAGCAGAGAAATTGGTGTTCCGAATTTCCAACTCCCACAATGCGGATTGCGAAAGTCAGAAGCGCAAATATTCGAAGTTGGATATTGGGTGTTCCACCTTTCCGACTCCCGCATCGTGGAATGCGGAAGTTAGAGGCATGTTTCTTCGACGCCATTTTATTGGCACTCTGACTTTCTGAGCCCCGCATCACAGATTGTAGACTGCGAAATCAGAGGCATGTTTCTTCGACACTGTGTAATTGGCGTTCCAACTTTCCGAGTCCCACACCACAGATTGCAGAATGCAGAAGTCAGAGGCATGTTTCTTTGATGCCGTGTAATTGGTGTTCTGAATTTTTGAGTCCTGCATCGCAGATTGCGGATTGTGGAAGTTGGAGGCGTGTTTATTCAATGTCGTGTAATTGGCGTTCCAACTTTCCGAGTCTTGCATCACGGATTGTGGACTATGGAAGTCATAGGCGTGTTTATTCGATGCCATGTAATTGGCATTCCAACTTTTCGAGTCTTGCATCGCAGATTGTGGACTGCGGAAGTCGTAGGCATGTTTCTTCGACGTCGTGTAATTGGCGTTCGAATTTCTGGGTCCTGCATCGCAAATTGCAGACTGCGAAAATCAGAGGATTGTTTCTTTGACGCCGTGTAATCGACGTTCCGACTTTCGGAGTCCCGCATCGTGGATTACAGACTACAGAAGACAAAGTGTGTTTCTTTGACACCGTGTAATTGGCGTTCCAACTTTCTGAGTCCCGCATCGCGGATTACAGACTGTGGAAGTTAGAGAAGTGTTTCTTTGACATAGTGTAATTGGTGTTCTGAATTACGAATTGCGGATTACGGATTGCTGCTTGCGGAATTGCAGATTGCGGACTGTGATCGTTGCAGCTATGTAAAAATGCAGAGTTGCAGATAATTTGGAAAAAAAATTAGCAGGTTGTTTCAAGGTTATCCCCCATCACCTCTAAAGGGCACCGAGGTGACCGGGGATGTTACAACGCTATTATAAGTTAAAATATTTAGAAACTTGTGTGATAGGTTAGAGACGTGTTCCAACGTCTTTAAGCATAGGAGTTGTCATTCTTTTCCCGCATTGCATCTCGGGGGCTTGCAGCTCTTCCACGTACTAGTCGGTGTATTGAACGGCCTTTAACGTTCCTAAGGGTATATAGAAAGGTACTTCACATACTTGAAGGTATATAGGAAGGCTCCTGTCGAATGGTTGTGCGTTAGACAACACTACTATAGATTGGAGATCCCACGTACCTTGTGTATATCGGGAGACCCCACTAGGATCCTAAAACCATCCAAGTCAACCATTGGTTGTCTTGACGTTTCAATACAACGAGAATAACACTCGGGGAGCTACTACGCACGTACTGTTAGGTAGTCAGGTAATACGGTCAGGGGTACGGTCCTAATATTCCCTAGTTAGTGCTCTGAAATATTGGTCTGAGTATTACATTTGGACCCTATGATATATCACAAGTTGTGATGCCTTGACACTCCTGTGAGGCCAACTCTTTATCCCACATGTCACATACGTTTTCTTGCGTCTTTAGCTTGAGTATGACTTGAATTGTGTTTTTCTTTAGAATACTTTTAGGGCGAGATTTTCATCAGCCATTCTAGCTGAGAAACCCTTGAGGAGATCCCATAGAATACAAAAATATCCCCTTGAATATCCTCTCATCAGGGAAGGAAGCATAGGGGTAGATATGGACCAACCCACTACAACTGGTTCACACGAAGAAGGAATTCCAGTTACTGAATCAGGAGGGAATTTTTCTCCTCATGTAGTTCTGCCTAACACCGACCCTATGGGACCATTAGTTGTGGAACAACGTTCTTCACATGACACATATTTTCACCATTCAATTGAAGGACACCCTAATGTCATCGATTGGATATTCACTCGACCTCTAGATGACCCGATAACGACTGCTTTCGGTCTAACCACTTCATTTTGGGGAACCTCCTTAGGGCATGTTATTTTCAATTTTGGTTCACCACCGATTGTGGAGACACCTCCACCTCCACGTCCTACCAGATTCGTCTAGAACGAAGATTTCTTTAGACCACTTCAAGATACCGTATCTCGCTTACAGATTCTTGGAGAACATGTAAGGCAATAGAGTTTCCCTTTTGGGTCCTCTTCAGAAGTAGTGAATCCTAAACACCATTCTCCCATGTATTCTTTTCCTCTTCCTTCACCAGGAATGTATGTTCCCAACATGACCTCCTATGAACCTAACCAACCATATTTTCCACCTATTTCACATCTAGTCGGTTCTAGACCTCTTTTGACCTCAACGACTGGGGAACAACCTTCAGACTCTGTTAAATTTGTGATTGGAACAAAACCTTAGAGACAAAGTATAATCGGAGGCCACCCTCTAGTTAGTGGTCAAAATATGGCTATGAGGCAACTTATTGTCAATGGTTAAAACATAATTACGGGGAAAACTTCGGTTGGTAGTCAAAACCTAATTGGGGGGAAACCTTTAGTTAGTGGACATAATGTAACTGGAGGGAAACCTCTAGTCAGTGGACAAAATATAAGTGGAGGAAAACCTTCGTTTATGACTTATAATATGACTGAAGGTCCACCTATAGGCATGGGACAACCTTCGTGGGAACATAATGTGTGGGGTCCATTTTTATGGGCTCAACTCGCATGGGGTTACACATACCCAAGTAATCAGAATATGGAAATGAATCAAATGAATAAAATCCATCAAACCGCTCCAGGAAACCTTTATCTTTGAGTACCTTAAACCAGAAACAGAAAAACCCATGGGGTCAACAAAAATTTTCACCAGCTGGACCCCCAGCTGACGACCCACCCACTCTCCCCCCACCACCCACACCACCTATCCCACCTCCACCCCCACCATCTAGACAACCACCCCATTCTGGAGAACCCCCTGACTTTGGAGGAGGACCCCCATCAGGTCTGCCTCCTAACATGGGAGGAGGACCCCCTTCGGGTCCGCCTCTTAACATGGGAGGACCTGCACCATATGGCCAACCCTATATGGGAGGACCTTATGATCAATTGATTTATGGTCCTATTGGTACTCAGTTTTCGTACCAATATTACCAGTACCCATAGATAAACTGACAGTTACAATTTCTAGCTACATAGATCTACCAAACCTGTCATGTTTGACCAACGACCCCATTCAACACGACATGAATTGGACACCCATTCTTGTGAAGCTGCCATCATACATACCCAAGTTCGATGACAAACCTAACGAGGATCGCAAAAACCACATAATGACATATCATTTGTGGTGTTCCTCAAACTTGTCAATGGATGATTCTATCCATTTGAGGCTATTTCAAAGAACCCTCACCGGCACGTCCGCCAAATGGTATATCAAATTACCACCACATTCTTTCGCAAACTTTCGATTCTTGGATATGGCCTTTCTTATGCATTTCCAATTAGAAATCCGCTATGAAATCGACACAGATATTTTAAATTCACTCTGGCAATCTACCTCCACTCATATTTTCGATCTTATTCATGAATGGAGGAGAATACTTTGACTCATTAAGGATCCCATTTCAGATCAATTATTGGATGATTGGTTTACCAAATCATTATTTCCTATCATAGCCAAATATGTCTGTATGGGAGGGGTGGTTACAGAGGAACAAGCCATTGCATGTGCCTAGTACTTAGACTTAGTCTACGTTCAATCTGGCACTTTATACGACATAATTCCCATTTCCCCTCGCCCCACACATGACCCAACTAAAACATCCACGGGATCACATGCTGATGGCGTAATTGGTTCCATTAAAACCTAGCCTGCCACCCAATCGATCAGACCACAAATCCATACGGTTCCAAATCTAACTTTGTCTCAGGCTGGTAACAACACCAACCATTCACCCAGTCCTGCTCCCATCGCGGAGGTGAATTCAGTCCAATCTGACTCATCTAAGAAATCCGATGGTAAGAAAAAAAAGGCAAATCTAAGAAATATTCTAACCAGTAGGGACAAAAAACCAATCCAGAATCTACTGATTCCAAACCAAAACGGAAGGCCAAATATCCATGTTTACTGTGCGGTGATGACCAATTCACGAAAGAATGCCCACATCGTGAAGAAGTCCAAAAGTTCCTAAAAGGAAACCCTCAACCCACAGTTTTAACGAACCCCAGCTTCCCCACACAAAAAGAGTAGATGGCTTCAAAACAACCAACTCTATCACGTTTGCGGACCTCCCTTGTGGCCTTCAGAGGCCACCGAAGATCCTACTTTGTAACGTCCTCGGACCTCCCTTGTGGTCTTCAGAGGACACCGAAGATCCTACGTTACTTTTTTTCTTCTTCTTTTACTTCCATGTACTACACACAGCCGCACTGGACTCGGATCCACAATTCACCTTTGTTATTCGCAGTCCACAATTACGCCTTTCCGCAATCCGCAATCCGCGTTGCGTCTTTCTGCAATCCATAATTACATCTTTCTAGAATCCGCAATTGCATCTTTCTGCAATCCGCAATTGCATCTTTCCACAATCCACAATTGCGTCTTTCCGCAATCCGCAATCCGCATTGCGTCTTTCCACAATCAGCAATCCACATTGCGGAAATCAGAATCGCGGAAATCCAACTTCGTCCTTCTGGAAACTTCCCCTCCCGTAACCTGCAATATTCATTGTGGAAGTCAGAATTGCGGAAGCCCAACTTCAACCCTTTGGAATGCTTCCCCTTCTGCAATCCATAATCTGCATTGCGGAAGTCCAAATCTAGTATTCCATAAAACTTCCTCCTTCTGCAATCTGCAATCCGCATTGCGGAAGTCAGAATTGTGGAATCCCAACTTCAACCTTTCGAAAAAATTCCCCTTCCGCAATCCGTAATCCGCAATCCGCATTGTGGAAACAGAACTGCGAAAGCACCTTCTCTACTCCTGCAGCTCACCAATGCAAACTTCTGAGAGGCATACCTTGCTCCTCCTTGGTCCAAATGAGACAAGGTTGGTACCATTGGAAATCTCTTGGATATCTCTATCGAATGGTGCAACTTCCACTCCCACCCGAGGTCTCTAACCCCTTCATTTCTCCAACTCAACATTCTGTGCACAAATCCACCTTGAATGACCTTAACCTTCTTCCTTCCAGGGTTCTGATCCACTTCTACCAAGTCTTTTCTCCTTCATCTGGTCCACAGGGTTTCTATTATTCCTGGTTACCGTCCTAACTAGAGTGATCTCCACCTCTTATCCTTGAACATAGTCCTGCTCATCAAGGGTAATATATGTAAGTACAACATAAGTATGAAATACAATATACTCTAGCATGCTCAATAAATCCTGTAGGCAGGTCCATACATCCATAAACAAAAAGGTACTAAAGCATTATCCACCCTTAGAAAGGGATTATACTTAGTCTATTTCCTCTACACAGATTGAGGGATGACATGTAGACATTTATCCCTATTCCTCAAGCATGAATGTATATGAATACCAACATAATAAGAAGATGCAAGGTGCAGGAGTAAAGCAATGAAATTCCCAACAACATAATACATAATACTTGGGCATTAAGCCCTATTAACCATCTAAACCAAACCATACATTTGACATATATTACACACACACATCTAGCATGCATCCAACATTCATCATGGCACAACAACAACTTCAAGCATAGGTTCAGATACAAAGCATAAGTATACAACCCTACTCATACAAAGCTTCCTATTTCTCCACTTCCATGTATTTCATTCAATCAATAACTAGAATATAATACGCATAACCATAAACATATGAAACATACTTATTCAAACACCACAAGGGAACTTATATTTTAATTGGAAACCACCAAGAAACTGGATTATGGATTGCAACATTCCATCCCAACCCTAGATCTCTGCCCAGCCTCTATTATTTTAGCAATCAGATGTCACCCCCAAGCTGGGGATATGTATCCACTAAGGATCATCACTTAGGCTCACTCACAACATTGGTTCGCAGTCACTCAAGGAATTCAACACGGAGTTACTCTATCAAGTAAATGGGGAAGGAAAATGAGGTTTTCCAATCAATAAGCTCCTCCACAGAGCTGTGGGATTGTCCCCACGATTTCAGACGGCTCAAGCACCCCCACCACCCCCACTCTCAGCCTAGGTAAGGTCCCCGTCACTGCTGCACAGTCCCTAGGGCGCCCCTTCCCCTAGCAATGACTTGGGCAAGTGTGGATGGCCCTGGCTGCTAAATCATGGTACATAGACCCTGTCACGCTTCAACATGCCATCTAAAACCCTTGGCTCCTTTCCCACTTAGGTTTTCTTCTCCACTTTCTCTAGCCAAACAACTCTATTCCGCAGCTGGGTTCTTGGCCGCCAACAAAGGGTTTCTTCCTCATGGTTTATGTACCTCCCACGCTCGTCTCTCCTACCCTTGTGTTCCCCTCCACTATCGATTTCTTCCCCCCCCAACTACGGTTTGGGAATGGGGAATACAAACTGCCAGGAGGTAGTGTCACGTGTGGTCAAGGCAACAACGCTCCATACCCTGCCATCCGTCCCTTTCGGGGTTTCCCATACTCCATGACCTCTCGCACAATGTCCTTCACCCCCTTCCTTACAGTAGCATTCAAGGATGTCTAGGACAGGTCAAAGGGGTTCTCTAGGTGACAAATGGAAACCTAGGGTTCCATCCCACACCCCCTCACCACCCTAGTGGATACATAGTTCCCCCTCATTTCGTTGAAGCCATAGCCAGCCCTTGGTTATTTTATAACATGGCATTATTTACATCAATTACAATTATCCCATGGATTAATATCACATGGTCACATAATACCAATTAATTGCCTTTGCAGGGTTGAGCATTCACTAGTAGGGCCTTGGCCTTGGGCTCCATGCTAGGAATCATACACCACATGCATACAATATTTACATTACAACCAAAATAGTCTAAGGGTCAACATAGGGGTATTACAACTCCCTCCCCCTTAGAACAACACCGTCCTTAGTGTTCCAATACTTAGGGGTACATATACAATCTATTCATGTTCCCAAACTTTCCCAAAAAGGGAATTGCAGGTCTGCATATATTTCTTCCCTTTACTTGCACTTTCAGGACCAAGTCCTTTGGTCTCAACAGGATGCTCCTACTGGCTTTGACATTCCAACTCCACAAGTGGGATTTGATCCTCATAATCCCCTTTCTTTCTTTACCTTCCAGCCGATCCATAGTTCTGAAATATTCATGGCGGCTATCTCCTTGCTGCACTAGCAATTGTTTTAGGAATATTTTCAGCCCAATCAACTAGCTTTTGGTCTGCTGCCATGCTTACTGTACACAACTGCCCACACTTTGCTTTACCAGCAACACTTGTCTAGTAACAACTGCAATCATTTGGTTTACTTTTCACCTATGGAATGCATCATTTCAATTTTGTTAGGCCAAGCATACATAACATTAAAATCAGTCAATTAACTTCCCAATTGACATGAAATCCCATTCTTTATCCATGAGACTTTCACTCTTTTCATGCTTTCCCAACATATACATGAACTTGTTCATGTTCATCCTTTCACAGGAAATTCACTATTTCAGCATTCACAACTATTTCAAGCAATTAACACAATCATTTCCAGTTAGAACATGCATAAAAAATTCTTTGTTTTATAAATGCATCGATAAAAAGGAAAGAGAGAGCAGTAAGATTTTTCTCCTCTTAGTCTTGTTCCAATCTGGAACCACACCACCACTGTGGTTTTCATGCTCTTAGCCTCTTTCACTTCAACGTGAATGCTTGAACTTCCCTTTCTTGGCTATGACACTTAGTGTCTATGGTCTGTTCTAGACCTCTCAACCATGGAGTCCCCCCACATGGTTTGTCTACAACTCTTGGCTGCTAGGACCCACATAGTTCCACTAGCACCATCATTCATTCCTGCTCATGTCGATCTCTCTAGGATAGTCCCATGTCCAAATGCATCCTATAGATGATTTCATAGTTCTTGCTTTCCTGCAATGACCAAAGTTTCCAACAAAGAAACAATAGTGTATCAGCTTAGCTGTTGGAAGAATTATACCTGAAATATTCATTATTCCAAACAAGAAATAAATGAAATTGAATACTTATATGTACTGGACTTTTCTTTTTAGTCCCACAGGTATCCCACTTTGAATTCAAACAACTATGGAACCCACAAGATCTGCCCCACCCAACACAAGGATGGTACCTCTTCTCTGCTATTCAGTCCCTCGAGTGTACCCACCCCTCCAGTGCTCTTCAGGGTGTGCATCGAAAGGTAACCAAGTTTTTGCAAGCCTTGGATCACACGTGTAGGTGTATAAAGAGAATGTTGTGCTAACATACCAGCTGCACCATATCATTCAAATAGATAATGCCAAGCCAGCACATCGACTAGGTTTGTCAAGCATCCTAATAATCAGTATGCTAAGCTAGTATGCCGACTAGGTTTATCAAGCATTTCAATAATTCAGTATGCTAAGCCAGTACGCCGACTGGGTTTATCAAGCATTTCAAAAATCAGTATTCTAAGCCAGTACATCGACTGGGTTTCTCAAGCATTTCAAAAATCAGTATGCTAAGCCAGTACGCTGATTGAGTTTATCAAGCATTTCAAAAATCAGTATGCTAAGCTAGTACGCCGACTGGGTTTATCAAGCATTTCAACAATCAATATGCTAAGCCAGTACGCCGAATGGGTTTATCAAGAATTTCAAAAATTAGTATGCTAAGCCAGTATGCCGACTGGGTTTATCAAGCATTTCAAAAATTAGTATGCTAAGCTAGTACGCTGACTGGGTTTATCAAGCATTTCACAACCATTACCAAGCCATCACATGTGCTGGGTTTATCAGGCAATAAACAACCACTTCCACACACAAAAACCCTTCACTTTGATTCTTTAGTGTGCAACATCTTCTTGCATCTGTTTAAGTTGACAACACAAGATGGATAAACAAGCTCATCAGTATTGCTGCTCTAAAACTGTAACCATGTTTCATAACATTCACTACCAAATATTGAAACACTAGGAATGCATCCATTCCCCTAGGGTGTATTCAATATTGAAAACCCCAACATAACTCAGCACCAGAAAGGTGTGCACCCCTCACTGATGTGAACAATGCAGGTCCTAATCATACTTCAAGCAGTCTGAATTATTATAATTAAATAAAACATCCTCTGCATATTAACTCTAGTTACTAGACATGTATACATCTCAGCTAGGGTTTACATAACACTTATGCATTTTGTAGATGTATTTTCTCGTCACTTGCGAGGAATGGGGGCTCCCTTCTATGAGTTTATAGTCCCTCGGTTTTCCATCCCAACTCCTTTTATGTTCCATAACCCACATATGTCTTACTGACATAATATTTACCATCTCACTTGCATGGTTTATCACATGCAGTTCAGCTTAGATATTGTCGAAATTTACAATGGCGTTTCACCCGAAACCCATTTACAAATCATGGGATCATTCCCATGAAGTTTAGCTTCCGCAAGACATCACACATGGTCTTCCTGCAATGTGCCTTCCTGGAACACTTATCAAATAGCCAAACAGTCAGCATCATTTAACAATTAACCTCAAATCTGATTCTCATAATCAGTTAATGGCATTAATATTTAAATTCAAACATGAATTTATAGTTCTGTCTCCTGCAAAAATTGATTTATTTAATCATGATGCCACCCTCATATTGTTTGGCTCCTGTAAGTGGCATCATTCTGCCCATTATGGATTTATTTCTGCTACCATACATGAACATCCACCTACCACATGTCCTCCTAACACAATTCTATACAAGCCAAACAATCAACAACATTTAACAATCAACCTCAAATCTGATTCTCATAATCAGTTAATGGCATTAATATTTAAATTTAAACATGAATTTACAGTTCCGTCTCCTGCAGAAATTGATTTGTTTAACCATGAGGCCACCCTCATATTGTTTTTCTCTTGTAAGTGGCATCACTCTGCCCATTATGGATTTATGTCTGCTACCATACATGAACATCCACCTACCACATGTCCTCATGGTAATTATCAACAAAATCACAAATCTGAAATTTACAAATTTGTTCATGCCAAAATTCAAATTTCACATTGTCCCCGTAGTCATCTTAAAAATTTAAATGCAGCCATATCATTTTTATGTAACTCTGTCCTTCCAACAGAGCACTCTGGTAGTCCTCTCATCATGACCACCTTTGTATAATCTTCTCCTGCATCCCCAACAACTCATGAAATGATCTCAGAATTACCACTAATTCATCATTTCATCTATTATTGATTTGCAATGAACATACATCACAACCATGCATTCACACAATGCATAACCACAAGATTTACACAATCATTTAATGCATATTGATCCATGCATACTATGTTATCATGTCATGCCTTTTACCATTACAAGACCATAAGTCCTCACTTGCTCTGGGTTATTAAACTCATGACCCACATATACCAATGACATGATTAATTTCATTTGAATGCATTCTAATATTTAAACAGTAAAATGGCAGAGGGTTCCTTGCCCTTACTACCCCAAACCTCGCCATACCATGGTGGTATGGCATTCACACAATGCATTCAACCCTACAAGCGTACCATCTTATGATTATAAATGTGGTCCAAGGGATTCTTACCCAATCCCTTTCCCACACTTGTATAATTAGCACAAACATACATACCTGCATGGTTCCCAATAACATTCTTTATGTTACCTTATCAGCTTGGTTTCTTACTAAGGACTACACAATCCTTTCACCAATCCTCATGATCATAGATCTGCTACACCAACCTTTCTTCACAAGGTTGCTGGTCACATGCAACAACATCATCAAAATTTCAGTCATGCTTCTGATGTCTTTGGTCCCTCTATCCAATATCGATTATCAATCACATTAATTATCATTAGTGACTTATTGCATATGTAAAACTCACTGTTTTACCAACATGCAATCTCACACCCATGCACAACCCATTCACACGCACTATGCAGTGTCTATTAATGTGCCCTCTAGTGCATATTCATTTCATCTACATAATCTCTTGCATACTCAGCATCCTCATGCTATAATTTTCTGTACATAAAACTTAGAAATTATAATTATATCAGCAAGAGAATATTTTAAGGGTTCTTCCCTTTCAAATTCCTTAGCCAACATGGGATTTCCTCTCCCATACCACAGCTGGTCCGCTTGTAACGCCTTTCCAGCCTTCTGTAGTTTCTTTTGAATGCTGCAACAACTTCATTGCACCTGGTTCATATGCTTGCAACTCATGCTTTCGCCCCAAAGCAGCCCCAGTGTTGTAACAGAAGCTCTGATATCACTTTGTAACGTCCCCGGACCTCCCTTTTGGCCTTCAGAGGCCACCGAAGATCCTACTTTGTAACGTCCCCAGACCTCCCTTGTGGCCTTTAGAGGCCACCTAATATCCTATGCTACTTTTTTCTTCTTCTTTTACTTCCATGTAATACACACAACCACACCGGACTCAGATCCGCAACTCACCTTTGTGATCCGCAGTCTGCAATTGCACCTTTCCTCAATCCACAATCCGCGTTGTGTCCTTCCGCAATCCACAATTGCGTCTTTCCGCAATCTGCAATCAGCGTTGCGTATTTCCGCAATCTGCATTACAGAAATCACAATCACGGAAATCCAACTTTGTCCTTCAGGAAAATTCCCCTCCCAGAACCCGCAATCCGCATTGCGGAAGTCGGAATTGTGGAATCCCAACTTCAACCCTTCGGAAAGCTTCCCCTTCTGCAATTCGCAATCCACATTGCGGAAGTCTGAATTGCGGATGTCCAACACCAGTATTCTAGAAAACTTCCCCCTTCTGCAATCTGCAATCCACATGCAGAAGTTGGAATTGTGGAAGCCCAACTTCAACCTTCCGGAAAACTTCCCCTTCCGCAATCCGCAATCCGCATTGCAGAAACAGAACTACAGAATCACCTTCTCTGCTCCTTCAACTCACCAATGCAAACTTCTGAGAGGCATAACTTCCTCGTCCCTGGTCCAAATGAGACAAGGTTGGCACCGTTAGAAAGATATTGGAGAGCTCTATCCAATGGTGAAACTTCCACTCCCAAATGAGGTCTCTAACCCCATAATTTATCCAACTGAACATTCTATGCACAAATCCACCTTGAATGACCTTAACCTTCTTCCTGCCAGGGTTCTGGTCCACTTCTGCCAAGTCTTTTCTCCTTCATCTGGTCCACAGGGTGCTTATTCTTCCTGGTCAACATCCTAAATCAAGTGATATGAACCTCTTAGCCTTGAAATTACTCCTGATCATCAAGGGTAATATATGTAAGTACAACATAAGTACAAAAGACAATATACGGTAGCATGCTCAATAAGTCCTGTAGGCAGGTCCATACATCCATAAACACAAAGGTACTAAAGCATTATCTACCCTTAAAAATGGATTATACTTAGTCTATTTCCTCTAAACAGATTGAGGGATGACATGTAGACATTTATCCCTATTCCTCAAGCATGAAAGTATATGAATACCAACATAATAAGAAGATGCAAGGTGCAAGAGTAAAGCAATGACATGCCCAAAAACATAATACATAATATTTGGGAATTCAACCCTATTAATCATCTAAACCAAATCATACATTTGACATATATAGCACACACACATATAGCATGCATACAGCATTCATCATGGCACAACAAAAAATTCAAACACAGGTTCAGATACAAAGCATAAGTATACAACCCCACTCATACAAATATTCCTATTTCTCCACTTCCATGTATTTCATTCAATCAATAACTGGAATATAATACACATAACCATACACACATGAAACATACTTATTCAAGCACCACAAGGGCACTTATCTTTTAATTGGAAACCACCAAGAAACTGGCTTATGGACAGCAACGTTCCATCCTAACCATAGATATCTTCCCAACCTCTATTATTTCAACAATTGGATATCACCCTCAAGCTGGGGCTATGTATCCACTAAGGATCATCACTCAGGCTCACTCACAACATTGGTTCGCAGTCACTCAAGGCATTCAACATGGAGTTAATCTATCAAGTAAATGGGGAAGGTAAATGAGGGTTTTCCAATCAATAAGCTCCTCCACAGAGCTGTGGGCTTGTCCCCATGATTTTAGGTGGCTCAAGCACCCCACCACCTCCACTCTCAGCCTAGGTAAGGTCCCCGTCACTGCTGCACAGTCCCTAGGGAGCCCCTTACCCTAGCACTGACATGGGAAAGTGTGGCTGGCCCTAGATGCTAAATCATGGTACATAGTCCCTCTCAGGCTTCAGCATGCCCTATAAAACCCTTGGTTCCTTTCCCACTTAGGTTTTCTTCTCCACTTTCTCTGTCTAAACAACTCTATTCCGCAGCTGGGTTCTCGGCTGCCAACACAGGGTTTCTTCCTCACGGTTTCTGCGCCTCCAATGCTCAGCTCTCTTGCCCTTGTGTTCCCCTCCACTACCGCTTTCCTCCCCCCCCCCCAACTACGGTATGGGAATGGGGAATACGAACTGCTAGGAGGTGGCTTCACGTGCGGGTCAAGGCAGTAGTGCTCCATACCCTGCCATCCGTCCCTTTTTGGGTTTCCTATACTCCATGACCTTCTGCACAACATCCTTCAACCCCTTCCTTATAGTATCATTGAAGGATGTATAGGACAGGTCAGAGGGGTTCTCTAGGTGACAAATGGAAACCTAGGGTTCCATCCCACACCCCCTCACCACCCTAGTGGATACATACTTCCCCCTCATTTCGTTGCAGACATAGCCATCCATTGGTTATTTTATTACATGGAATTATTTACATCAATTACAATTATCCCATGGCTTAATAGCTGTAATATCCCCGCTAAGAATTGGCCAGAATACTAACTCCAATTGTCGAATTTATCACGATTTTCACTAGTAATTTTTAGACAATTTCTTTACGGTGAGCAGGATGTAAGTGTGGTGTACAGGGGCACTAATCAAGTATGGTAGGGGTGACTTTATATTCTGGAATTTACATGGGAGAGTGTGCAGCAACAAGTTAGACATAAAGAAAAAGTTTAGGATCCTTTGGACAAAGCACAGAGACCATTTATGCTTTGAACATCGGCATCGCCGAAGTCTACAACAAGGATTCCTGGGTACATCCGCATATACAAACTAGATCAGGGAGTTTGGAAGGATTAATAAACTGATATTTGTGTTCATGGAGGTACCACTTTAATGTACCAACTTATACAAGTGATGCCAAGACTCTAGGCTTCTCAAATTTGATCAAAACAATGGCTAAGGAAGCTAGAATTGCTAGAGATGGGAAAGTACAAAGGATATGGATGGATGGAAGGTTCTGATATTATTTTATACCTCTGTACAATGTACTAAGACCATTTATGTTTCAAGAACAACCCGGCTGAACTCTACTCCAATGCTCCTGGGGTTCTCAGCATATGCAGACTAGTATGGGTGAGGTATTTAACTGGAGACTGGATATGGGTGTTTCTGAGATTACAAAGGTTAAATATCATTTAATAACATTCATTCAACATTAATACACCATTCCAGAAAGTTTCAAAGAGATCCGAGCAAGTATTATAGCATAACTAGTAAAATGGCAATTTTGGACAGCTCAACTAGCTCGACTTTTGGACTCCCAAACAGTACTCAAATGCAATCAAATTTCTGAAAAGAGGTTGTATAATGTCATGTGATATGTTATATAACTCCAATAACAAGAATGAATTCATTTGGAATTTTACTCATTGATTATGATTCATTCATTGAAAGCTAGTCAAATTCTAGCTAAATCTAGAAGGGGTGCATAAATTGGAGAAGAAATCAGAGTTCTGTAATTTGTATTGAAGTGAATGATATTTGAACATTACATACTCTGTTATTACATCAGAAATATTCCAATATGCCTCTCATAATATAATAGAAGTGTCTCTCCTCTTGCACATAGGAAACTAGCTGCAGAATAGAAGAGAGAAGAAGGATTCAATCTCTGAATTTGGTGAAGATGATTATGAACTTGAAATTTGACCTAGTCAGCTTAAGTACCTGCAAATACACTCAGTGATAATGGCTAGATGTCATCATCCTCTCATAGAAATCTCGGGCACATCTCCCATGCTTGACTAGGGGCACACCTCCCAAGCCTTGGATGCACAAATGCATTCATAAAATTTCTCAAACTAACAAAAGATGTGAAATGGAGTTGGAATCATTCTTTTATAGAATTCATGTTGACCTGTTGAGCAAGTTACTTGGCTTTATGACCTATGAGAATAGGTCACCCATGAGTGGACATACTTTCCTTGCTTTGCTTTTCTTTCTTTCCACTTTTTCTGATTTTCCTTCCTTTTGTAAACTTTCCTACGTTCAAAACTTTCCTGCTTTTCCAACTTTCCTGCTTTTCCTGGATTTATGCTGCTTTTCTTGAAATAAGCCGCTTTTCTCCATTTTCGCAACATTTCTGGACTCTAGTGTTTACTTGACTTCTACTCCAAGTAATTCCTCCAACCTTATCATCACCACTTGCCAATATTTATTAATAAAAATATTACAACTCAGAATTAATTCACACTTCAACATTTAATCAATTAATTAATGATTAATTAACTCCTGTTATATAATTGCCTCCAAAAATACACCCTACTCCATTTTGGCAACATATTACACATGGGTGCCCTCTTGGCCTACTTTCTCTTTATCCATTAATTTTATTTATCAAAATTACCTTTAATAAATAAATTTTCCAATTTGTGAGACTTAGAATAAAATTAATTCTAAGCAAATAGAATTAATACCATTTAATTCCCTTAGGGGTTGATCTTGTCCCCTTTCACCCATGGTACTGGATGAGCCAAAATTGGGGACATGACAATAGCACATGGTCACATAATACCAATTACTTGCCTTTGCAGGGCTAAGCATTCACTAGAAGGGACTTGGCCTTGGGATCCATGCTAGGAATCATACACCACATGCATACGATATTTACATTATAGCCAAAATAGTCTAAGGGTCCACATGGGGGTATTACAAAATCCTTTGCAAGGAGAAAGATCCATGACTGCTCATGTTCTCATGATGCGTAGTGAAATGGTTAACTATCTACCAGGGTGCTCACTTACGATTCTGTTCCAGATAAAGGATCTAATGGAGGTCATGCTGAAACATCCTCCACATACACATCCACTCTCCCTCCTACACAAGGTTCTTTTCCCATCGACAAACCTATATCAAATGCATCATTGCGTCCACCCAAAAGAACAATCCAAAAAAGTGATTTTCAACCCTAACGCCCAGGCTGCTCAAAACTACGACATTGTTGAAGATTTATCCCAGGAACCATGTGCTATGTCGACCGTTGAAGTCTTAAAAAACTGTCCTAATTAGCGTAAGACTCTGCTATTTCCTATTGGAGCAGTGGATCCATAATCATCTAATACCATCATGTTTAGATTATAATACTTTAAGCCGAGGCTTTCCCACCAACTGGCATTCCAAATCATTACCAATATCGCTGGGAAAAATATCCATTGTACTATTTTAGATGAAGGATTCTCTACTTCCGTAATTTCCTTGTCCTACTGGAGAGCCATTGGCTCTCCTGAACTAAACCATTATCCTACCACTCTGGAAGCATTTGACGAAAGCAGATTCCAACCACACGGCCTTTTACAATCCTTAGCTGTTGAATTCGGAGGAAAGATTTTTTCCATTAACGTGGAAGTAGTCGCCATGCCATTGGATTACAACTTATTGCTTGGTTGAAATTGGTTTTACGCTATGACTGCGGTCGCATCTTCCGTCTTCCGCATTGTGCAATTTTCCCATCGAGGGAAAATTGTCACTATCGACCAATTAGATTTTTGTACACTGGATGCCACAACTCATCGCTTGGATAATGTGCCTCTTCTAGGGAAGTCTTCGCAAATATATGAGACTGTGGGGGTAGGAATCCTTAAGGACTCATTCCCGATGGGAATGTTTTCAACACCTGAACCCCCATCACAATTTTCCATGGTGAACATGATATCATCCATGACCCCATCTTCCTCCAAATCAGCGGACCCTTGGATTGTTCCCGATTCTATTGACATTGATTCGATTGGAGATTAGATGCCTCTTAGCCCAACTGAGGCTAATTATAATGACATTCAATCATCGCTTGATTCACCTGATGACCATCACCTAGTGGCATCAGACCCATGTTATATGCCATCTTGGTTGAACTCATCCTCACCATCACTATATTATCTCCTCCAGACATTTCACTCAGATGAATCCATCATGGATATTATGAGATTGCATGAGCTTCCATGGGAGGATCATCATCATCGATCTTCCTCCCTCCCACCCTTAGATACGGTAGAGAATTATATTCAAACTATAATTTCCCCAGATGTCATTTCCAACCCTCAGTCTCCTATTCTCACCTAGGATACGGTAACCGAAGGGAATTTGGAAAACATTAAGCCTACCACTACCATTGACATCTCAGAGAAACCTGGTGTCGTGGAGCATATCCATATTGGCCAAACTTGTTCTTCTAAAGAAATCAAAACTTATATGGCCTTGTTTAAACAATTCCGCGACGTATTCGCATGGAGCTATGAAGAAATGCTCAGGATTGATCCTGCTATCATTGTCCACGAGATCAAAACTTATCCTGACGCAAAACCTATCCAACAAAAACTCCGTCCAGTGCACCCTCGAAATACTGCGGCTATTAAAGTAGAAATTGAAAAGATGTTGAAAGTTGGTTTCATTTATCCTGTCCCCTTGATAGATTGGGTCTCTAATAACGTTCCTGTTACCAAAAAGCAAGGAACCATCAGAGTCTGTGTTGATTACCGGGATATAAATAAGGATTGTCCCAAGGATAATTAACCTACCCCATTTATCGACCAAATCATCGACAACTGTGCCGATAGTGTCATCTTCTCATTCATGGATGCATTTTCTAGCTATAATCAGATTGAGATCCACCCAAAAGACCAGCACAAGACTACGTTCATTTTCCCTAGGGTACATTTGCATATCGCAAATTACCTTTTGGCCTTAAAAATGCTGGTTCCACATTCCAGCGGGCCATGTCGTACGCCTTTCACGATATTAAGGATTTTGTGGATCCCTACCTCAATGATTTTCCAACTCATTGAAATCATCGTGAGTTTCACATCGATCATTTGATATCCATTTTTATCAGATGTTGACGCTATAACATCCACCTAAGTATTCACAAATGCATATTCTGCGTGGAGTTTGGACATCTCCTTGGATTCATCATCTCAAAACATGGGATCCACATTGATCCCCTCAAGGTAGAGGCTATTCTATCCCTACCCCCACTTACAGACATCACTGAACTTCAAAGTTTGCAGGGGAAGGAAAACTACTTGCGCCATTTTGTGTGTAATTATGAAGAGAAGACACAGGGTTATATGCGGTTGTTAAAAAAGGATGTCACTTTTGTTTGGTATGACTATGCCCAAAGTGCATTTGACAATATCAAGTACGCCATTACCCATGCACCCGTGTTACAACCACCTGATTATACCAAGGATTATATCCTTTATATTGCTACCTCTACCTCGACTATTGGTATGGTTTAAGTGCAGGAATATAACAACGCGCAAGAACATGTGATTTATTACTTGAGCAAGGGTCTTATCGACTCCGAAACTTGTTATTCACATGTCGAGAAGTTGGCTCTGGAAGCTGTCATCGCCATCTAGAAGTTCTATCATTACATTATTCTCTGTACAACTACTATCATCGCCAATTCAAACCCTATGTACCACATCTTAACTCATTAAGTACTAGGGGCAAATATTCACGCTAGATTGTGATTCTTCAAGAATTCAATTTATAGTTTGAAAAGGAAAAATCTAAAAAGTCATTAGTATTTGCAAAGCTAATCTGCCACCTTCCCTGTATTGATGAAGATTCTGATCCCATTGAATCTCTTCCTGATGAGTCATTGTTCCTGATCAGTACCTCCGATCCATGGTACAGATATATCACCTTGTATCTCCAAACAAAACAATTTGGGCCTCACTTATCCTGCAATGAACGCCGTCGTATCTGCCATCATTGAAAATATTATCTAATCATCAACGACACCCTATATCATCGTGGTATTGATTCGATCTCGTGACGATGTTTGTGTCATGAGGAGGCCGAGAATGTTCTGAATGAATACCACTTAGGGGCATGTGGCAATCACCTCTCTGGGATGGATACAACCCAAATATCTTACACGCTGGATACTTCTGGCCATCCATTTTTAAAGATTGCATGGAAGCTGTTAAGAAGTGTCCTCCCTGCCAGTTTTTTCATTCCAAAAAGCGCACTCATCCTTCCCGTTTACACCTAGTTATTGCCATCAGCCCCTTTGTAAAATGGGGCATATATTTCATTCACTCTAAGCCTACCTCGGGCGAGGGGCACAACTATGATGTTGTAGTTGTTGATTACTTCACAAAATGGGCCAAGGATATGCCTACATATAAAGAAGATGACAAAACTACTGCATAATTCAGGTTCAATCATGTCATTGCTAGGTTTGGGATTCCACGAGCCATTGTCACGGACCATGGCTCACATTTCCAGAACCAAATGGTAACTAAATTGAGTGCCAAATTAGGATTTCTCCATGAACACTGAACCCCCTACTACCCCCTACCACCCCCAAGTGAATGGTCAAGTAGAGGCCATCAATAAGGTTTTGAAAACCATGATACAATGCATGGTAGGGACCCATAGATCAAATTGGCAGTTAATGCCCTTTTCAACCCTTTGGGAATATAGAACCTCCGTCAAAACAACTACCAGATTCACACATTTTCAATTGGTATACATACTGGAAGTAGTATTTCCTATAGAGTGCGAGATCCCATATTTGAAACTAGGTGTCGAACTCTTTCCAAACACTATAATT
This sequence comes from Larix kaempferi, assembly GCA_027924585.1. Classification (NCBI taxonomy): domain Eukaryota; kingdom Viridiplantae; phylum Streptophyta; class Pinopsida; order Pinales; family Pinaceae; genus Larix; species Larix kaempferi. The sequence goes on from BSBM01000590.1 coordinate 3,428,964, forward strand.
GAAGAGGAACACTTCCTATAATTAGCTATACTAGACTAAACCCGTCGTGATGCTCCTCTCGCTAATGAAGCACATAAGAAGTGCATCAAATCCCAGTACAAAAAGTATGTCAAACCTTGCATCTTCAATGAAGGTGATCTGGTCTTGACATATGACCAAAATCATGATAAAGCAGGGGCAGGTAAGTTCGAGTCCATGTGGCATGGTCCCTACATATTAATTGATTATGATGGGAAACCTTTGGGGGAGCCTAGAAATGGGCTCTACCTCAAGAGGTGCTATGATTAGGGAAATATTGGATAAGTACCTTGTACACTTTGTATATGATGTATGTTTAATATGGTGTGAAGTTTTTCTTTCATAGGTTAGGGCCTCATCCCCATCATGACTGCTTATACCATGTTCTGCTTGAATGCGCAGAACAAAACCTATTAAGGATTTGTATATGGTGCTAGCCGATACTCAAAACCTCGCCTTGACATATTGGGTACTCTATTCGCTTTCCAACGAACTTATAATCTGAGGAGGAACTTGCCTAGGTCCTGCAACTAATAATACCGTCGAGTATCACGTTGTGATTGGATTGTTAACTGACGCATATTCTCTTGGTGTGGATCACATTGTTGTCTATTTGGATTCCCAACTTTTGGTCTCCCATCTAAACTGAGTCTATGTTGTTTGCAACCCTACATTACTCCATCTTTTTCGATGAGTACATCTCTTGGAGAGGTCTTTTGAGTTCGTTTAATACCTACATATTTCGAGACATATTGTTGACCAACGTGACCTCGGTCGACATGGGTTCGCCTCACTGTCGACACATACCACAGTCTCCCTGGGCACCGGCCCAGGCAGGTTTGAGCCAGCCCAACAACACCCACAGAGTGGATGAGGTCTCACCCGAGGCGTCCAGGAAGAGCAGACGGAACCATGTTTTTGCCGAGGGAGGAGGAGAGTTGTGGCTGTGCGGACTAGCTCTATTGCAGTACTTAACCAGAAACTTTAAGCATTCGACATGGAATTATAACATATTACTTAATCGCAGCAGTTATCATCACAGTAACAGTAAGCAGGCATTTCGTCAATAAAATATAACAACATTCATATATCGCAACATTGCACAAAGATAGTACCAAAACATCATCATTGTATTGCTGTTAGCCATATACCAGAAGCAAAACCATAGATCTTCATATACATTCACCTTCTTCTAGCTCGCCAACTACTGTCTCTATCTCATCTCTATCTATCATATCCGCATATGTGTGTGTCTCTAACACTTACAATTCTCATCTATTTATAGGCTTCTGCCCAATTCTCATCTATTTATAGGCTTCTGCCATTACAATGTTTGTCCACTTACTAACAACTTCCTAACTGACACTATGTACAAATGACCAAATATCTAACCGACTTGGTCCAAATAACCCAAAAACCCGCATACCACAGTACACTTGACTCAACATTACATGACATATGGTCCAAGTGACCCAAAAACCTGCCAACGACGGTATATTTTAACACAAAATACTCCTTCCGTGCCCTCATCCAATGTTTCGCAGCGTCGGCGGTACCGCGGCAATTCCCCATCAAACCGCCTTCCAACAGGCCCCCAATAAACTCTTGTGGCTTTCCCTCGAGCCACGTCAACTACTGGACATAGTGCACACCGTGGTCTTTACCTTGAAGTCTGCATACGACTATTCGACATTCCGCACCAGTGCCTCGGCATCCATAGCTGCTACCTGACTGGTGATCACATCGTCAGCCGATGGGTGATCGATAAGCTTGTCCATGACCTACTGTCGATACTTTTGAACTGCTTGTAGAGCTTCACTGGCCTGCAGCATCAGTTTCCCGCCAATGTCCTGGAATTCTTCCAACTGGGCCGCACGTATCTTCTGTCATTCATTTTCCTTGGCAACCCGTTGTTGCAAGTCTTTCAGCTCATGCGACTTAGCAACTTGCTCCATTGGTGGCAGGGTTCTCATCACAACCTTTAATGTGGCCACCTAGCCCTCCACTTCCTGCCAAAATTTAGTGAGCTGTTCAACTTGCTCATCGTGAATGATGCAACCCCAAAATTGTACTGTCTCGACGGTGATCCGAGTTTCCTGTGCTTCCAGATCCTCCATCTAGGTGGCAACTTCCTCAAGGGCCCTCCTTCGTTCATCCACCTCGGCTTGAGGTGTACCTGGTTTCAACTGAGCCTTCAACGTGTCATTCTCCTGTTGTAACTGAACAATGACAGTTCCTAGTCGTTGCACCCATTGGAGCATGTCGATCTCACGAATGGGCTCCGGTGTATAATGGCATGCATCACAAATTTCTGTCTCTAACTTCACGCTGTAGTCCCACAAACGGGTCTTCTCTATGATTAGAAAATCCTGATCCTTTTTAAGTTCTTCAAGTGCGTGAGCCTTCTCAGCCCGCTCCTTCTTAATGTCAGCTTCAAGGTCATCCACTGCTTTCCGCGCTGCAGCAACCCTGCTGGTAAGCTCGTCAATAGCGGTGGTTGCAGCCGCCTCGCTTTTGTGCAATTGTTGATAGCTCTTGCTAATTTCATGCATTCTATCCCCCATTTCTTGGGAGGCGACCCTTTGCATTGTCGCCAGCGCCATTGCCGGCAGTTCATTAACATTGACAGTCACCTGGGCAACCATCTGCAGCATAGTTTGCAAAGCCTCATTGTCGGTCACAACAGCAGTCAGGGGAATGTTGATATTCTGGACCCGGGGCGTGGTGCGGATTGTGACCGTCTCCTGCATGGGTACATTACCGGGTTCCTTTTGAAAACTGCGTGACACAAAGAATCCATACGAGCAGCAATCGCAGAGAATCCCTCCTCCACCTTGACAGACATCTTGTCGACAGCTGCTGTGGCTGCATGGTTGAGGGCTATCATTAACCAGCCCAACTACGCCTCCACTGGTAAAGACATCCCACTGATCGTCACGTGCTCGTGGTGCCGTTTTGACCAATTTTCTTCAAGAGCGCGGTCGCTATTATCCGCTGTTGGTGTTCTGGTCAACTCGTGATCAGAATCATCACAAATTTGCTGATCCTGTGCTGGTTCAGGACCCAATGGTGGACCTCCAGCGTCAATCTCTGCTGAACTCATTGGCTGTCGCCAGGCCTCCGACCACTCATTCACAATAACCTCCAAATATTCCGCTGTCACCTTATACTTTATCTGCAACCACTGTTGATCAGTATCCCAGTGAGCTTGGATATGTATGACACTGGGCCGTATTGCAAATGCCATGATGAGTTTGAACCGTGCCACCGTATCTTCAGATATTCGTGGGACCTGTGTCTCTATGTCACAAAGCATTTAGAAATATAGCCAAAACTGTAATTGACACTCCCGGGTTCTCTCGGGCTCTCGTACATACCATAAATTCTGATAACACGCTCCTCGTCGTTCCACTACAGCCGGGTAGTCCATACCCTGGTAAGTGTCGGGATCTTTCCATTCAACTAGAGCAATCAACAACAACAACCAACTATATGAGAAATCGCCTCTACCCACTTGGACCGCTGCGACATCCTCCATTAGTTGATTCAAGAGATATAGGGACCAGTTCATCTAGAATCCTTCACATTGCTCTGCACAAGTAACTATTCCCGAATTACATTGGTTAGGGTGACCTCCCCTAATCACCTTACAGGACAAGATCTTAATGCCCGTCAGTACCGCCTGATCGTTGCAGCTACTGGTGCGATACCCATGCCCATTCGATTCCAAGTCGTACTTCTGTGCCAACTGACGCGCTCGCTTCTTCTCATTTGCCTTCCCTTGAATAAATTGCGCCGGATCGACCAACGTGACCTCGGTCGACAGGGGTTCGCCTCACTGTCGACACATACTGCAGTCTCCCTGGGCACCGGCTCGGGCAGGTTTGAGCCCACCCATCAACACCCGCAGAGTGGATGAGGTCTCACCCGAGGTGTCCAAGAGGAGCAGACGGAACCATGTTTCCGCCGAGGGAGGAGGAGTTGTGGCTGTGCGGACTAGCTCTATTGCAGTACTTAACCAGAAACTTTAAGCATTCGACATGGAATTATAACATATTACTTAATCGCAACATTTATCATCACAGTAACAGTAAGCAAACATTGCGTCAATAAAATATAACAACATTCATATATCGCAACATTGCACAAAGATAGTACCAAAACATCATCATTGTATTACTGTCAGCCATGTACCAGAAGCAAAACCATAGATCTTCATATACATTCACCTTCTTCTAGCTTGCCAACTATTGTCTCTGTCTCATCTCTATCTATCATCTCCACATATGTGTGTGTCTCTAACACTTACAATTCTCATCTATTTATAGGCTTCTGCCATTACAATGTTTGTCCACTTACTAATAACTTCCTAACCGACACTATGGACAAATGACCAAATATCTAACTGACTTGCTCCAAATAACCCAAAAACCCGCATACCGCGGTACAATTGACTCAACATTACATGAAATATGGTCCAAGTGACCCAAAAACCCGCCAACAACGGTATACTTTAACACAAAATACTCCTTCCTCGCTCTCATTCGATGTGTCGTAGCGTCGGTGGTACCGCGACAATTCCCTATCGAACCGCCTGCCAACACATATGAATACGATTGCTGATTCATTGGCCAATTTCGTGTTAGATTGGTACATCTCACATTCTTAAACATTTCATTAATAAAATGTGTAAACACATAACATATAAATAATTTATATATAAGTAAGCAGTCCACAGGAAATCCACACCCACCATAAGATACGTTGTATATAAAACTGCTAAAATTAGTTAAATATTAAGTGTGATAAAATTTCCACAAAAAGTACTAAGACAAAATCCGAAGCTCATAGATTTCAATACATCATCATGAATTTTTTTTGAATCTCATGGCTTTCAATACATTACTACATATAGATAATGGGGCTAGTCGTGGCGCTCACGATAACATATCACCACCTGAGCTACCCGACGGAGCAGACGTTTGATACTCGCAGAAACTCCCACCGTGTGGCACTGATAGTGCCAAGGCAGATCATCCAGCGACATGTATGGGATTTTAGTGGTCAACCTTTATAATTTCTCCTCGGTCTTCACGAGTATGTCTCTCTCCTCTCGATCATGAGAAGAAATGACCCTGCCCTCTCCTCGTCGTTGAATAGGGGAGGCTCCAGGTGGCCTCTCTAGCCCCACATCTGCATTAGTAAAATATAAGAAGTCTTAGTACACAAAAAAATGATATATTCAAAAAATAAACAAACACTTGAAAGAGTATGAATATATTTTCTTACCTATGTCGCACGAGACAGACCGCTCTAGTAGCGCCAAGTCAGGATCCCATCGAAAATACGTCCCTGCGTAGGCATAATTCTCTACCATGAGAAGCTGCGTACGCATCCATTGAAATAAAGCTGGCCCATAACTATGGATCGAACCACCATGATGACCAAACAACAACCCATCTCCTCATGCGTGGCTCTATCGAATCTGGGCTAGCTATCTCTATATGTTGTGGGCGGAAATGAGGAACCCGCTCCATGAAGAAAGATACCAAGATAGACCCGTAACCAAACTATTTAGTTATACCCATCCAACACTTGGTCAGTTGATATTTCATAATGCTTAGTAGAATCTCACACCAATTAAACACAATAGGTTCCATGCATGCTATGGCACATAACATTTGAGACCTAGTTTCCTGGTGGTGGGACTTGGTCCCCACTACTCAAACCACTGTGAAGAGCACAGTCCTCAATGATAGATCGCGGACTTGTGCAATTGGGATCTTCTCGACAGAATTCCTAGTCCTAGGCTTGCAATACTGGATGATGAGTTTATCTTTATTTCTTTCACCTCCGCTCTTCCCAGTAATCATGGATCGAGCCCCTCTCCTTGAAAGCCCAGTAAAAAAATAGATTTCATCTATCTCAAGGGTAAGGATGTGGGTCCGTACTTGGAAATACTATTCGTCAGGGTCCCACATGTCCACTAAATACTTCAATAAATGCACTTGGGCCCTCATATTCAGAGTAAGGAAGAATTTATTTAAGCCACATTCTTGAAGTGACAACATTGTATTGGTGTCATTTAATCCTTCCAAATCCTCCAATTCATGGTCTCGTTCCTTCCATTCTAGCACCATTTTCTTTGCTTGAAGACCTAAAAAACTGAAAATGGGGATTAATAATCATTCATCCCAAAGAAAACCCCAAAAAATTTGATACATTCATATTTGGGACCGCGTTTTACGGCCGACGCAACCCAACTTTATACACAACGTGTCATTGACGTGCCTGCTTTTTCATGGACCGCGTCGATCGGTCACGACGCGGGTCCCAAAAAAGTAGATCGCGTCGACTAGGGCACACATTATTTGTATTAAAAACGACCCCAATCCATAAAAAACCATAAAATTTGCAATGTTTTAACTTAGAAAATGGAATGAGAAAGTGAAGGCAGTTACCTGGAGTTGACAGAGCTCGAATCCACAGCTTGAAGTGCTCAAAATATTCAACACAAGATTTCTACCACAAAGAGGTTTTTACCTTTCTTGGCAAAAGGAACAAAGATGGAATGGTAAAATAAGTCACTTTCACTCCTTTTTTATAAGATTGAGGGTGTATATTTTAATATTTTACCTTGTAATTTTTATTGCTTTTTATCATTTTTTAATTTGAAAACCCTTTATTGGTTATTTGATATAGTTTTAGTTTAACAACTTGTTGTTGAGATTATATGTCAAACATAATGATGAAGTTATGGTCAAAACTATCTTTCATGCTCGAGAAGTCGATTAGAGTTGTCTTTAAACTCTTTTCAGACTCAATACAAAAAAGATTTCTGAGCAAACTTGCTTCCTTTCACGCTCGTAAAAGGATTTCAAAGGGAATCTATTCGGTTGTAGTTTATCCCCTTTTTGGGGTTGAGTAGTATTAATTATGAAAAAATAATACTCTAGTAAACCACTAGGAGAGTTCTTTTAGGTATCATTTTACACTTTTTTGGACCTCAGAGACTAAATTTACGAAAACGTTCACCTTGGAGTCTTCTTTAGTTTTTTCAGACCCTCTAAATATGAAAAATCTCCAAGTTTCCTTTTTTTGGACTCGTAAAATTAAACATTGAAGGACCCTCTTGGGACCGAACCCCTCCTTTATCAGGTTCATAAAACATGTGAGATTGGACTTATCCAAAGGGTGAGTTATACTAAGCATCTGTTATCCTCCTCAAGCTCGCTAATAAATAAAGAGGTACTTGTCAATTGTGACAAGGGATAAGGGAAGGGAAATGCATATGTATCCACATTTATGGCAGCTAATCGTCACCCTTGAACATTGCACCTGTTTGTATTTCATCTGAACAATTGGGTAATCAGGTTGTCTTTGAGTCGTGTCAAGTCTATGAGTCTCTTTACTCGTTTGGGTCATTCGAAGAATGCTCCATTCATGTTGCATTGTGTCTTGATTCCCGTCTCATCGAGTCTGTGCTACCAGGTCATTTTTTCATGCCATAAAATGTTCAACGTGAGTCCTCCATTTGAGTCGAACTTTGCAATCGTCAAGCTATATTTCATGTTTGTCATCCCTGAAGTAGTCTCTCAACATCACTTGTCCATACACCTTGTTTCGGTCCATACTCATTTTGACCTACCATCCAAAATCATCTTCCTATATCAAGTTTCGTGTTGATGATGGGGATACATCATGACCCTCCTTCGACGAATCTATCCCTGTCTATGCCAATACATCATCCAGGGATTATATTTAGAAACCACCTAGTACCTTGAATCATGCATGCCTCAATGGCAGGTTTTCTCGCGTTCGACGGTGGGTTTTGTTCAGGTACACAGGGTACTACCAAAGGACCGAACACCAAGAGCAACCACTTCACACAAACATATCACAGATCAACACATCGATGTTTTGACGTGGTTTAAACCCTCTTGAGGGAAACACTCCACGGCCCCGGCCAAATAGCTTCTACGGGACAATTTATTATGCAAAGAAAGAAAGTTACAAATGAGCTTCTTATAATCGATCAACTAAACAATGACCCTCCATTAAATAGAGATCATGGACCAATCAGTGTTAAGCCACGGATCAAGGTTAGGTTTGATCTAAGAGAAGTTGAGCCGTCGGATCACTCTATGTCGGGAACATATCGTGACCATCGGATTAAGTATTTACAAATGCATACTAATGCATACTAAAGAAACACACTATCCCTAATGGATATATTACACAAGTTGATCTTAACTAACTCCTAAGTGTCTAAATATCCTAACATCCCCCCTTAAGAACAACTTGGGATAGGATTGAAGGATTTACAAAAGTGACATTATTAGGAGAAGAAAGGAGGCATTAGAGCCTATACCTCCTTAATGACAAGTTCCTGAACTCCTACCATAGATCGAAGTTTAGAAAACTTCGCTTTTGTAAGAGACTTGGTGAAGATGTCTGCAACTTGATCATCTGTAGGGCAAAAGAGCACTTCAAGAACACGATCATGAACAAGATTTTTGATGAAGTGCATATGTAGCTCAATGTGTTTGCTGCATTGATGTAGAACTGGATCTTTGGCAAGCTTGATGGCACTTTGATTGTCGCACCAAAGTGGAGTAGGCTGCTGCTGCTCAAATCCAAACTCTGAAAGGATCTGTCGAAGCCATAAAGCTTCCTAACTGGCATTAACTGCTGCTCGATATTCTGCCTCTGCTGAAGAAAGAGCAAGAGCTTGTTGTTTCTTACAAGCCCAATTAATAGGTCCAGATCCCATACTGAAAACATAACCTGCAGTAGAATTTCGATCATCAGGATCGCCGACCCAATCTGAATCAGTGAAACCAACCAACAAAGGTTCCCCCCCTGTACTGTAATGAATCCCAAACTGAACTGTACCTCGAATATATCGAAGTATTCTTTTAGCTGCTTTCCAGTGACTTTCGTGAGGTGTCTGCATATAACGGGCAACACAACCAACGACAAAGGAAAGGTCAGGATGGGAATGAGTCAAGTATAAGAGACTACCAACAAGCTGACGATATAACGTGGCATCGACTTCAGGTGAAGTACAAGTGGAAGAAAGTTTGACTCCAGACTGGAAGGGAGAAGGGGCTGGTGTACAATCTTCCATGTGAAAGTGACGAAGAAGGTCACAAGCATACTTAGACTGAGAAAGAAAGATTCCTTCTTTGGTTTGCAGGACTTGGAGACCAAGAAAATAATGCAAACGTCCTAAGTCTGACATTTCAAAATTTTGTTTAAGACTGGATTTCACATGGGTTATAAGATTAGGGTCACTACTAGTAAGAATAAGGTCATCAACATATAGAACAAGTATGATGAGATGGTTTCCTACTTTCTTGGTATAGACATTGGGGTCAGAATGGCATCTAGAAAAACCAGTGTCAAGGAGAAAGTTATCCATTTTGGCATACCAAGCTCTAGGAGCTTGCTTAAGGCCATATAAGGATTTCTTAAGGCGGCAGACAAGGCTAGAGTTATTCTGAACATAGCCAGGAGGTTATTCCATGTAAATTTCCTTTTGTAAATCACCATGTAAGAAGGCAGACTTGACATCCATTTGATGGAATTCCTAGTTGTGTAAGGCTGCAAGGGAAAGAACAAGGTGGATGGAGTTCATTTTTGCGATGGGAGAAAAGGTTTCATTGTAGTCAATCCCTTCAACTTGGGAAAAACATTTGGCAACTAACCTTGCCTTAAGTCTTTCAACACTTCCATCTGATCCATACTTAGTTCTGTAGACCCATTTACATCTGACAAGTTTTCTTCCTTTTGGAAGAGGTACAAGATCCCAAGTATCGTTCGCCATTAAGGAACGATATTCTTCATCCATGGCTGCATCCCAATCTGGATTCCCTGAAGCTTCTGCAAAAGTTTCTGGATCACGATTCTCGGAAACTTGAGCCAAAAGAGAAGAGGCTCGCTGAAACTGAGAACGTGTTCGACGTTGATCTCTAGGATCACCGGCAAGATCACCAGCTGCTTCACATGTCGAACAGACCCATCGAGGAAGCACTTGTGCTGGTGCAACTGGAGGAACATGAGCAGGCAGAGGTGGATTTTCATCCTCATTGTCATCGTCAGAAACTGGAGTTGGAAACCTGTCAAGGAAGTTGGAAGAAGAAGAAGAAGGCACAAATGCCAAATCAGGCTCGCAGGCCAAAGATGATACAATCGCCGAGATAGGCTCGCAGGCCAAGATATTTTCATCAAATTTAACATCTCTTCTAATGATTAGATCATGAGAATGTGTTTGAACAAGTCTATAACCTTTTACATCTTCAGAATATCCAACAAATATGCACTTTTCACTTTTAGGCTGCAATGCTTTCTGTTTTTCATCTGGAATGTGAGCCCATGCTTCACTACCAAACACACGGAAGTGACTTACATCAGGTTTAGTTTTACTCCATGCTTCTTCCGGTGTTATACCTTGTAATGCTTTAGTGGGGGTGCGATTAACTATGTAATTTGCACAATTAATGGCTTCAGCCCAAAATTGAAGACTTAGTCCCTTAGATTGGATCATACAATTAGCCATTTCTTTTAAAGTGCGGTTCTTCCGCTCAGCTACACCATTTTGTTGTGGTGTATATGGAACAATGTGCTGTTGTTGGATGCCTTGTTCAGTGCAGAAAGTAGTGAACTTATTGTTAACATATTCTCCTCCATTGTCAGATCTTAACTTAATAATTTGATGACCATATTGTTTTTCCACAAGGGCCTTGTAGGCCAAGAACATGTTAAATACTTCGCTCTTAATTTTTAGGAAATAAACCCAAGTGCGTCTGGTGTAATCATCAATGAAAGTTAAGAAATATTTGAAACCAGAAAAGGAAGCAAATGGAAGAGGACCACAGAAGTCACTATGCACAAGCTCCAAGGGAACCGAGGCGTGCCAAGAGGCACGTTTGTCAAAACTGTCCTGATGATTTTTTTCGAGTACACAACTGGAGAAAACACCATCCCTGCAAGATACCATCGAAAGACCTGTCACCATATTTTATTTACATAGTTGTTGCAATGAGCGATAATTTAAGTGACCAAATCGCTCATGCCAAAGTTTGCTCAAGTTATCACTATGAGCAACAAAAACTGAAGGGAAATGTGATGACCCAAAGTTGTTAAACTTGTACAACCTGGTAATATCATCAACAATTCCGGTAGCTAGGACCTGTTGAGGATCTTTAAAATCATTGATTACAACTTGGTGAGGTGTAAAGGTCACAGTTTTACCTTCACCAGAATGAGTGATCTGATAGACTGATAACAAATTGCAGGAAATTCTTGGAACACATAGTACATCACTAAAATGACCATTATATACTGGAACTATTCCAGCTCCTACAACACTTAGAGATCTATCATCACCAACAAATATTTGTTTGGTGTTACATTCATGCATAGTAGAAAAGATGGCTTGATCCTTAGCCATATGATAAGATGCTCCAGAATCAATGAGCCATTCATTTGAAGTAGAAGAAGAAGATGCATTATAAGAATAACTAGAAGCACAAAGTGCATGTCCATGAGAGGCAGATTCTGAAGACGAATCTAGGCTGATGTGGTGCTTCTTCATTGCTGCTTCCAAGGATACCATCTTCTTGAAACACTTAGATTCATCATGATTATCTTTCCCGCAATAGTTGCAATGACGCTCAGTCTTCTTTCCTTTTGGCTTGGATCCTTTGTCATTTTTTAAAGAAGGAGTTGACTGAGAGGGTTTTGGACCCTTGTTTGACTTATTATGGCAAAAATTTTGTTTCTTGGGAGGCTTGGACTTTTCTTTCTGTTGGGACAATAAGGCTTTCCCAGATGTATCTGCATTGTTGATTATTCCAAGATGAATGAGTTTATCTTGTTCCCTAATCAAGGAATCACAAAAGGATTCAAGACTACGCTCTTGATAGCTAGCTGCATTCAAGGATGATTTCATGGAGTAAAATGTAGATACAAAAACAGAATATGCAGGTCCAAGTTTGGAAAGAATATGATAAATGCATTGTTTGTCTTCCCTCTCAATCTTACATTCTGCACATAAGAGTTTAAGAGTTTTGTACTTAGATAAATAATCTTGAATGCATGAAAAGTCACTTGGATTTAAAGAAATCAACTCATTTTCGAGTTGGTGACCTCGAATTTCATTGTGTTTACCAAACACAGATTCCAACTTGTCCCAAGCAACATTAGGTTCATCAATTCCAGATATGTGGAATCGCAAATCAGTAGAGATTGACATCCCAATCAATCCACGAGCTTCATCACATCTATTTGCCCATTTTATTTTCTTATCATCATCAGTGGGTTCTTTTTCTTTCCCTGAGGTAATTTTGAAAAGTCCCCTACTTCGTAGAACATCCTCCATACGAGATTTCCATGAGAAATAGTTGGAACTGTTAAGTAGAATATCACAAGGGGCGGCCATATGTGTAAATTAATGGCCGTAAAAGCAGAAACCAATATTCTGGATGTGAAGAGCTCGAAAAAATAGGCGGTTTAAAAAAAAAACGGCACTGAAAACTGACTCTGTATGATGAAGTTATGCTTGAACAAAGAAACTATTGAAGATGTCCCCAATAGTGACGTGGCAGCTAGAGAATGTCCAGCAAAAAAAAAAACCCTCTCTTCCCAAGATGAACCTTTTGACAATCACTTCAGATCTGATGAAATACGCGTTTCTGGAGCAACCAGGAATCGTTTTCGATCAAACGAAAACTATTTCCCAACGGAAACGATGCTCTGGACGCAATGGACCACCTCCCACAACCCATAAATGCACAGAAATACCATGACTAGAAACCCTTTCGATTTTCGACAACAACAGTTCAAGATCTAGATCATAACCGAAAACGACACTTCATAAAAGCTCTGATACCATGTTTGGGTACACAGGGTACTACCAAAGGACCAAACACCAAGAGAAACCACTTTACACAAATAGATCACAGATCAACACACCAATGTTTTGACGTGGTTTAAGCCCTCTTGAGGGAAACACTCCACGGCCCCGACCAAATAGCTTCTACTGGACAATTTATTATGCAAAGAAAGAAAGTTACAAATGAGCTTCTCATAATCGATCAACTAAACAATGACCCTCCATGCTCTTTAAATAGAGATCATGGACCAATCGGGTGTTAAGCCACAGATCAAGGTTAGGTTTGATCTAACAGAAGTTGAGCCGTCGGATCACTCTATGTCGGGAACATATCGTGACCATCGGATTAAGTATTTACAAATGCATATTAATGCATACTAAAGAAACACACTATCCCTAACGGATATATTACACAAGTTGATCTTAACTAACTCCTAAGTGTCTAAATATCCTAACAGGTTTGTATCATTGACCTCTGATCGAATGATTCCATGAATGGTTGACTCCAACTCATTCATTCACATTCATTGGAATGTACTTAGATACCTTAGGGATCATTGTCATCCTTGGTGATTTCCCTCACATTTGTTAATGATTCACATCATTGACCGGTAATCAAGTGGTTTCTACCATGTTTGACCTCAACACATTGTAATCGCATGGTTAGATTCGTATAATTTCAGGAATGGGTATAAGACCCTGGGTTGTTCTGATGTCTTATTATTACACCCAGGTTGTGATGGATAATTTTTAGTAGGTTCCCACACAAATGTTATCATCTATGCAAATGTTATAATTTTTAGTAGGTTCCTTGTCTATGCCAATACATCATCCAGGGATTATATTTAGAAACCACCCAGTACCTTGAATCTTGCATGCCTCAATGGTAGGTTTTCTTGCTTTCGACAGTGGGTTTGTATCATTGACCTCTGATCAAATGATTCCATGAATGTTTGACTCCAACTCATTCATTCACATTCGTTGGAATGTACTTAGATACCTTAGGGATCAGTGCCATCATTGGTGATTTCCCTCGCACTTGTTAACGGTTCACATCATTGACCGGTAATCAAGTGGTTTCTACCATGTTCGACCTAAACACATTGTAATCGCATGGTTAGATTCGTATAATTTCGGGAACGGGTATAAGACCCTAGGTTGTTTTGATGTCTTATATTACACCCAGGTTGTGATGGATAATTTTTAGTAGGTTCCCACACGAATGTTATCATCTATGAAAATGTTATAATTTTTGGTAGGTTCCCTGTCTATGCCAATACATCATCCAGGGATTATATTTAGAAACCACCCAGTACCTTGAATCATGCATGCCTCAATGGAAGGTTTTCTCGCTTTCGACGGTGGGTTTGTCTCATTGACCTCTGATTGAATGATTCCATGAATGTTTGACTCCAACTCATTCATTCACATTCGTTGGAATGTACTTAGATACCTTAGCGATCATTGTCATCATTGGTGATTTCCCTTGCACTTGTTAATGGTTCACATCATTGACCGGTAATGAAGTGGTTTCTACCATGTTCGACCTCAACACATTGTAATCGCATGGTTAGATTTGTATAATTTCGAGAACAGGTATAAGACCCTGGGTTGTTCTGATGTCTTATTATTACACCCAGGTTTTGATGGATAATTTTTAGTAGGTTCCCACACAAATGTTATGGTGGAGACCTGTTGGCAAGCAACACCCTTCGGAGCAATTGAGCACTAAGATCCAATTGGTCATGATATAAGTTTCGAAGACAAGGAACCATACTGCATGTCACCACTTTGATCGACACTCATCCATTATATTTTAGGAGTGCCTTCAGAATCTTTGATTCTGAAGGTACTCCCAATAAAGTTGATAGGTCCATTGGCATAGGGGAATTCACATCAGCCTTCACTTTAATTAAACCGCATGACTTGGTTTCGTCTTTCTGGTTGATCATTTGTGAATTACACGATCCTGAAATTAGCGGCTCCTAATCTTTACCATATTGGTCATCTTTACAAATCCAAAGTCAAACAAACCCATTTCATTGATGATCTTAAACTGTTGACTTAATAGACTAATACATTACATATTAAGTTGTCTCTTCCATCTATGTGTTTGGTCTAATGAGTTACCTTTCATCAAATTAATCTCCTGGTGACAATCATGAATATTAATGCTGGTCTCATACCAATATTATAAGCTCGTTTTATTTATCTACTTATCCTTATTTGTAGACTTTTGTTTTTATAATGGGATAAGATCCATAAAATGATAAAATGTTTTTTTTATGATGCCTAAGGTAATGTCAAATGATTCGATCATAGCTGATCAACATGATTCACAAAAGATAATCGAAATCTTAACCATATTCATTAATTATTTGTTTATTTATTTATCACTATGATTATCTTCATTTTGATTGAATCGACATTATCATGCATTATTGAATTATGACATTAATGATATCAAGTGGTAGAGGATCATGCGATGATAACCATTAACTTATGTTTTAAATGTTTGAATTTTGGTTATATCTAATGCATCAGATTTTATGGGAAGGTGTCAGCTAATATGGGAAATATCATATGATCGAAGGTTTTCTTTGCTGCGTAGCCATACCATTTTGCCATCTGTTGTTTCACATGGGGCAAATGTCGCGTCTAACTCTCACCCTACTGTCATTCCTCTGAGCGGTATTATTGCACCTTGAGCCTTCTATGATTTTCGATAACCCTTACCAGTTCTAAGGAATTATGATTCCACCTTCCATGACTGTGTATGAGTGTCTACAGTACCTCGACGAGATGAAGTCGGTTGGGATTTTCATTAACCTGCGCAAGCCAAGGATGAGCTCGTTTCGTTGTTCTATGAGGGTTGTGAGGAGCCCAGAGCTTTGTATGATCGTTACCATGGCCTCTGTGCCTAGGTTTGAGCTTATGGGTGACGAATACTTGGATGCCGCTCCTGAATGTCGTGAAATGGTGACAAGGGTAGGATGGTTAGGGTTCCTACAGAGGTTCTCTGGCTTTAATCTAATGGTCTCCAGGGCATTTGTGACTTCATTTGATGGTGTGAAAGCACATGTTGGGGATATCGTGTTGGAATTATCGGAGGAATTTGTGTCTCGAGCTATTGGCTTGACCATGGAGGGAGAACGCTGGTACAAGGGCAAGCATTTAAAAAATGATGAATGGAAGGAGTTCTTGACTCCAGCTAACCGAAAAACTGAATACAAGTCCGGTTTCCCGTATCGTATGCTAAGGAAGAAATGGCATGCCATGCTCGTGCTGATTATCAAGTATGTTACCTGCGAGGGACGTCTATCTCAAACCCAGTTTTATCATATCAGGCTATTGATGATTTTTAGAGGGCATTCTGTGAATATGCCATTTTATTTTTTGAGTAGTCTGGAGAAGATGGCCGTTACTTATCAGGAAAATGTAGGGGATAAAGAATGCAGCCTGTTTCACCACGGGCTTATCAAAATTCTTGTTTCTTACTGGCTGGGGGAGTTGGGTGATTCATGGGAATCCTTCCTTACCCGCAATAATTTCGGGGAAAACAACGAATGGCCCCGTCGGAGGTCCAAAACCAGGTCTAAATGGGTTGAGCCATTGTTAGAAGAATAGGGGTCTCAAAATGATCTTGAAGATGAAGTGCTTGAACCCACCCAAACCCCAAGTATCGGTCATCTTAAACCAAAGGTTGAGTTAAACCCTGAAATACCCTGTGATAGTCCTCTGCCCCAAACGAGTCAACCTGTGACCATTCCACCTCCTCCATGTGATCCTCAGCTTCAGCCACAGATCAATCCCTGTCACAAACCAGCAGAACAAGAATTTAGGAAAATGCTGAGTGATCAAGCCATTCGTTGGACCACTCGCAGCATGGCTGCTGCACTTTTTGCAAAGAGGGAACTGGTTGTAGAAGACACCCTGGTGGTTGAATTCAGTGATTCCTCTGAGTCACGGCCACATCTAGCTCCCATTGGACCCACAATCCTCGACCTTAAGTATGTGTCGGCCTCTCAGCATGAAGGTATAAGTGTTCAAAAATCCAATCCAATGCCCAACACATAACAAGAAGTTAACCAAGAGCTACGAACAAGGCCAAACATGGAACAGGTGCATCAACCTGTTGAAATACCCGTGGCTCAAGTTATTTCATCTTTAGAAACAGAGCTGAAGGAAGCACAAGTGGTTAATACGTTTTCCTTGGAAGAGATCACGGGTTTAAAAGCTGATTTGTCCTCTTTGGTTGATAAGTGGAATTCTTTGAAGGAGAAGAAAACCCAGTACAAGGCTTATGGTAGGAATCTTCTGATGAAAAATAAACGATTAATCAAGCAAAACAAGATTGCAAAAACAAGGGTTGTGAGGTTTAAAGCTAAATTGAATGAAGCAAGGAGGGTGGTCCCAGTTCAAGTATTAGTCCAGTCATCCCCAAAATCATAATGTTGTTTAAAATGAGGGTCATTTTTTATTTTATGATTTTGTTTGAATGGTCAGGTGACATAAAATCGGATCTATACAGGCCAGCAAATATAACCAATTTGCTATTTCAATACAAAGTTTTTCTTTTTATGAGGATGTCTACAGAATTAAAAATTCTGCAGACATCCTATTCATTATTATATCTGTATTAATCAATTATTGGTATTTGTTTACAATTCCTAACTGATTTGTTTCATGAAAATCCAGGTGTTATGCAATTTTGGAAATGAAGGTCAATCACGTTGCTTCAATTTTGGAGTTAATTTTGTTGAGGTGTACCTGTTCAAAACCCTATACACACGCAGTTGGTTTCTTTCGTTGGCATCATATCCCATGTTTGGTGCCGGCGGTTGATGGTGATTGATGCAAATTATCTCATGCCTAGGAATAACGATACTGGAGTTATCCAGTAAGTTCTGAATATTATCTTATGTGTTATTCCAATCTAGGTGTCACCAGCTGGCATACATTCGAGTTATCTCAGAAGCAGCATTAAGTGATATGTTATTATTGTAGGGATCCACGTGGTTCCAAGAAAATAGAACTGATAGGTAGTTAGAAGCTCGTTTCTTTTTCTATGTAAACAATCCCAAAACTTTGATGAAGGGTTCGATTTCTAAGACATTGGGAAGCTTTTATTATATAGCAGTACTTTTTATTTTGCTTACACAGACTGTCTCATGAACTTCTTTTGATGATTGTTAAATGTGCCAGGATACTGAAACCTTAGCTAAGATTTGGTTAATCAATACTGTGTGATTCATCTCTCCTTTACTATCTTATTTGCCTTCATATATAAATGTCTTTATATTGTACGTGAAATGTTTTTTTTGCGAGAAATTCGAATGCTTATGTTATTTGAATCATTAATTGATTTGCTTACTCATTGATGTTGATGAACTTTTTCTATGATGTCAATAGTGGTTGATAAAATGTTGTAATTATCTAGTTTGCAGAGTGATCTTGTTCTAATTGCAAGTTAGTTTAATTATATCTTTCATGTTTTCAGAATGACATAATTCTGTTAGTGAATTTTGGCTTTTGGTTTGAAGTTCTCATATATAGATTATTTTATAATAGTTGTGTTCTATCTGTTATAAAATAATTTAAATTCACCTTTATTGTTTAGTATGTTTATCACTAAATGGTAACTAGTGAATATTGTTCTTACTTCAGATTTTTAGTCAAATAACAAGTCTTTGCTCTTGGCTGAGATAGGAATGCTGACTTTAGATAGATTAGCATAAGTTAGTTTATCATAGAATAATGTTAGCAATCACTAATTTTGGTTTCTAGATAGTCTTTAGGATTATAACATAAGTAGTTTTAGGATTTTTGATAGTTGTTAACAGTTAGTTCCTTTTTTGAGATTTGCTCACCTTAGGAGACTCTCTATCTTTGAGAGCACAAAACGCAGCCAACGGGGCCTTAATTCCTGTGAAAAACAGTTATTCCAAACACATATGAAACTGTGCTAAGTTGAGTGTGTGGACTGTTTTTCCCTACTTGGCCTAAGATAGTTCTTCTGGCCAACAAATGGCGCTAGAGGGAGGGTATGGACTAAAATATTAATGGCTGAACGATCACATACTATTCCCACAACTAGTCAAACAACTTCCCTTCTCAGCAGTCTTGAACCGGTATCCAGTCCTACCCCTACATCACAAATAAACTCTACAACTACACTTCTTGAGAATACTGTTAGGGCTGCCATACTGCGTAGTACTAGTTTACCACCAGTTACTCCGGAAGACATACAAGAAGCCCTGGAAGAATCAAGATGTATCTTGACTAGAGGCTATTCTCGCCAGACAAGAATTCCCCCGATCGATTTCGGTATACCTAGAAGACCCTATAATCAAAACGAAACAGGTGACGAACCAAGTGGCGAAGAACCTGTTCATTCCCCAGTGGGATCACCTGATTACCATCTTAGCGGTTTTCTTAGAGGAGAAATAAGCACAAATACTTCATGTTGGAGCATAGGCCGCAGCTATGGAAAAGCTGCCAAGTTTTAGGAAAAAGCACTAAGTTTTGAAGGAAAAGTGCTAATTTTGAGGAAAAGCACAATTTTTGGGTAGAAATGAACAGTGTGCGGTACGGCGCCAGATGGACGATCTCACTGCAGATTGCGGGCCGGAAATTGTGGAGCTCGTGCGCACAAGTCAAAGGAAAGAATAAATAAGGTGGCCAAGTAGAAAGGTCAACCACCACAGTAAATGAAGCGGCGGAATAGAGGGCTCAGCTGCCCTCATTAAGGCAAAGTACAGGAGTTATGGTTGCTCGGACCAAGGAAGAGCAACGGGCCGAAGCATTGAAGGCGAAGGACAAGGAGCAAAGAACGATGAAGCGACACCCATACCCACGATCTGCGCCGGAAATCACAGAGTCTGCAGGAAGCTACGACGTGACTGAAAGAGGCACCTACAGTACACCTAGTCGTGTCCGCGGTTAGGGTTTTTGGGGATCACTGTTGGGAAAAGCCCATAGTTTTGTAAAGGTGCGACCCTCAGGGTCACCTATATATATGTGTAATTGAAAAGGGAAAAGGGTTATATAGTTACTAAGTTACACAGACAGTCTAAGTTAATGTCTGAGTCATTTGTATTGATGTATCTTTTAAGCTGTTAATGATCATTTTGTGCATGTAAGAAGGCCGCGATCTCGCAGGAAGATCGCTTGGCATAAGTGCCATTACATGTATCGACCAATCGCAAGAGGACTGAGAGGGGAATGTAATTCCATGTCTTTGTCATGGTAATATCTGTAGAAGAAGAGAATAGATCTAAGAGAAGGGCTCCCAGCTGTGTGCGTGGAGTTTCCCAGAAAGATATAAGGCTGCAGCTGTGTGCGTGGAGTTTCCCAGAAAGATATAAGGCTGCAACTGTGTGCGCAACGGAACTGTGTTATCCCCATCTCAAGATAATATAAAACACAGTTCCCGTGGACGTAGCTTCCCTCCTGGAAGTGAGCCACGTAATTCTTGTTGTTGTGGTGATGATTTATGTGATTGCATTTCTTTTCTTTACTGTCAATGTTTCTATGAATGTTTCGCTATCTTTATGAATGATTATGTAAAGTAAATCCTGGAAGCTCCCTTAGAAGTTGTACTTGTGCATTGTCGAAGGAGTCTGTAACAACACTGTCGCCTTAGTGCTAAAGGAGTGTGTTACTGCGCTGTGGCGCAAGGGAAGAGAAAATACATAGTGTATCGGAGGTAGCGAGTAAAAGACTCGTGTGCAGGTGCGGAGCAACCACGCAGCTCGACTGAGAAGAGTGAGTTCCAGCGCTGTAGCGCTGGGAGACCTGTGAAAGAGTAAGACGCTCTGTTCAGGGGTTACCTCCAACAAGGGAAGAGAGAAGACTGTAGAATCCACACCACCTAGGTTAAGGAAACCTAATTCCTTAGCCCCCCATAGCCACTTCGGGTGAGACTTCGGGCTGCTGTGCAGCTCGTTGCCGAAAGGGCCAGTGTGCCAAAGGGGTGTTTGTTGCTGCGCATCCTAAAAACCCAGGTCTTTCCAGAAAGCAGCCAACAAATGGTTCCATTGTCGGCTTTAACCCTATTATTTTGAAGGCAATGTGGTGCTGTAATCCTACAGCTAAAGAAATTCAAGAGTGGTTTGATTCAAAGGCTAGAGAGTTCGTTGAACGTGAAAATAGAAGCCCTAGGCTTCAGACAGAGGACTGGTTGCAGAAGCTTATTTATATTGAGCTTCATGAAATCTTCTTTGTAACATTTTCACTCGAGTTGCATGAGTGGGTATCCAAGCTAGCAGATACTGGACCCACTGTGCATGTTGATCAACCTATCGTTTGGACGCCTGAGCTAGTTCGCATTTTGAAGCGGGTAGATAATCCTGTGTCCCGCGCAGTATACTTTTGGTTGAACAGTCTGCTGGAAGGCTTCATCACCGAGTTTGTAGCAGATACGAGAAGGAGCTTCAGCGAGGCTGAGAGGAGCTTCTTCAAAGCATACAGGGTTAAGTTCTTAAATTATCTGAACTTGTGGATTAAAATGCTCTTATATGAAAAAGGAAAACTATGCATAGCTTCCGATGAATAGCATAGACAAGTAATGTCCCCAGATTCTGATAGTGATCTGAAGTTATTGGTTGCACTCGTAGTGGAAAACGGTATAAAGTAGGCCTCGACTAGCATTCTTTTGAGTCTATCCCAGAAGATAGCCGAGCTCGTAGAGCGAGCCATATAGAGAGACAAGGGAGTGCTCATATCCCTTATCACCCTTTTACACCACAAATGCCAGACGGGGCTCAGCATAACCCCGCAGTAACACCCTCTAGTAGCCCGCATAGTACTTCTAGTACCTCAGCCCCACCTTTTTTTAACCATCCCGGAGGCAGTGCCACAGCACCTCCACGTCAACCTAGCGCAAGAAGGATGGGTGATGACATGAAGCTACCAACCTTTAGAGGAACAGGGCTAGAAGACCCTGAGCAGCATTGGTTTCTATGTGAAGCCATTTGGACGATTAAGCAAATTAATGATGATGTTGTTAAGCTCGTTCAGTTAGCAACCACACTAAGAGAGAGAGCCTTAACCTGGTTTATAAAATACTCAGCAGCACAGAATAGGACGCTTGCTGATGTAAGAAGTGCTATGATTAAATAATTCAAGAAACCTAAATCAGAATCACAGTGCATAACAGAACTCAAAGACATAAAACAGTTACCTACAGAATCAGTATGGGACTTTGACCAGAAGTTCAAAGCCTTGATAGATCAAGTAAGCTTTGAGTTTGCACCGCAGCAGCATAAGGAATGGTTCATTGCTACGCTGCTTCCTCATATTAGACTTCCTCTTATGCAACAGAATCTCACTACTCAAGAACAAGCTCTAGAGATGGCTATGAAACTAGAAACTTCACCAATTGCTGGAACATGCAACGATGTTGCGCAGTTGCAGAACCAAATAGCAAACCTAACTTTGCAAGTGCGTGATATTAAGAAAGGACGGGATGTTAAAGAAGAAATTTGGTGTACAAAGTGTAGAGCACAAGGACATTCAAAGGACCATTGTCCTGTTTTCATAGATTATATTGCAACCGGAGCACCTAACCCTTTACCACAGGCTCAAGGGCCTTGGTGTGAAATCTTTAGAACTAGAGGCCACAGACCACAAGAGTGTCACTTGTTACTGAAATATGTACAAACTCCAAAGAATCTATATTGCAATTTCTGTAAATCAGTAGGCCATGATGAGAACAATTGTAGAGCATATGAACTTATGATAGAAATAAAACATGATGTTTATAGAGTACAGTCAGAACCACAGGGACCCACAGCAGGTCTGCAGTATGACCCAGCTCGCGAAGGCCGAGGAGGAAATTACAGAAGCCGAGGATGCGCAGGAGGTTTTGGTCGTGGAAGAGGACAGATCACTTGCTATAATTGCGGAGCTCAAGGCCATTATGCAAGGGATTTCCAAAACCCTACAACCACCTGCAGATACTGTAAATATTATGATCATGTCATTGAAGAATGCCCTCAGTTGATGGCCAAGATGCAAGAAAAGAAGCCACAGGTTAACCAGAATATTCAGTTGATTGCAGTAGAAAAAAGAGAACCAGATCCCACAGTTAATATAGTGACGCGCGGTGGTGCAACCACTAGTGTGCCAGAGTCGGGAACTGGAAATCCAGCAACACAATGGGTGCGCCGCGCTAACATTAAACCATCCCTGCTCGACCTACAGAAGAAAAAAGAAGCATTCAAGAAAGCTCAAGAGTATTTCTCAGATCCACGAGCTTCAAGTTATGTAGCATTACCGCACAATGATATCAGACTGCATGTGCCAAGTCAAGAGAACCTGGTAGAAGAGCAGGCTACTACATCTGGAAGGCCTGATGAGGAGGATACACTAGGCAGTGTTCATGCTTTCTTGAGAAGCTGCTTAAAGTTGTTGCGCAATGAAAAAGCAACTATGGAACTCCAACACCTGTTGGATCAGTGTCAACAATCTGCTTCGATGAACACAGCGCAGCGTGCTGTTCATCAGATCAGGAGTCATACTAGAACTGGAAGAGAGATGAGACTCACAGCGCAGATTGGAGCATTTTAAATGGATGAAGTCATTTTGGATTTAGGCTCAGAAGTTAATGTTCTCACCATGCAGACTTGGGAATAGATGGGTAGTCCTCAACTTATCAGATATCCTATCCATCTAAGACTAGCAAATCAGCAACGAGTTTCTCCATTGGGCAGATTACCCAATGTACCCATTGATATTGAGGGAGTAAGAAGTTTTGCAGACTTTGAAGTAATCAAAATTCTAGATGACAGTAGACCTTACCAGCACTTTTAGGCATAGACTGGGCATTTGATAATCTGGCTGTCATTAATTTGAAGAAAAGACAGATGACCTTTGAGGATGACCAGGTTAGGGTCATTGCACCACTTGATCCCCTTCAAGGACCACAGTATATTGAACCCATTCGAGCAAAAGAAGAAGTGCACCAAATGGAAAGTTTGTATCAGATGACTGCTAGTCATGATGATTATGTCAATCCCACAGTGGACGGCCATATCAGCTGGCGATGCGATAGCTCGTGCGCATCAGATTCAGAAGCAGGATTGGAAAACTGGCAGAATTGCTTACATGAGGTTTCTGCAAGGCGTTGCGCCATGACGATTAAATCCATTCGATGGATTGGCACATAATTGAATAACACTCCAATCTTTGATGGTTTAACTGGAGTAAGTGAATTCATACATGCATATGAACAAGAAATCCCAGATGAGCAGTGCATACAAGCATTGGATGTAGCACTGCGCGCTACACCCGCAAGATGTTGGGGTGCGCATAAAGAAAATATCGACACATGGCAAGATTGTCGCAGGTTGATACTGCGCAGATTTCAAGAGACTACAGTAGGATTTTTGTGCAAATATGATGGATAGAGTGACCCTAGGTCACACGTTGAAGCATGTATTCAGCAATGGTCAGATATTCCAGAGGATGAGTGGGTTCACCTATTCATCCACACGTTGGATATAGTTCCAAGGAACTGGCACACTGAAATAGAATTGCGCAGAGGCACTATCACTTGGCCTCTCATGATTGAAAGTTTTCAACTCACTTTCAGCTTTGAGTCAGAACATCCAAGCATCGATCAGGCTTTAAAGTGTATTAGAAAGAAGATATTTGGACGATGTCCTTTACCAGAGTATTATCAACCAGATTGGGCTGTCCAGATGGAACATGCCCTGGAATGCTATAATTTCACCACTAGAGAAGAGGATGATGATCCTCGCAACACCAATATTCCAGAGTCAGAAGGGACGTGCAAATTCAAAGGCCCTCAGCTTGATATCCCTGCCATTACAGAACACATCAAGCTCAAGAAGATTAACATTGGTACAGAAGCCGAACCCAAGTTTGCCTCTATAGGAGATTATTGGGATGATGAAACTGTTGGCCATATTGCAGATTTACTACATGAGTACCAGGATATCTTTCCTACCAAGTTTACAGAAATGAAAGGCATCCTAGGATATTTAGGAGTTATGCGCATACCTTTGAAAGCGGACGCTAAGCCAGTAAAACAACGCCCGTACAGGTTGAACCCGCGATATAAAGAAAAGGTCAGAGAAGAAATTGATAAGATGCTTGCAGCTGGTATCATTGAGCCAGTAGAGGAAATTGATTGGATTAGTCCTATGGTGGTACAAGAGAAAAAGACAAAAGGTGAAATAAGAATCTGCGTGGACTTGCGCAAGCTCAACGACGCATCAATGCATGATCCATTTCCTACGCCCTTTACAGACGAAGTGCTTAACAATGTTGGAGGACAAGAGGCTTACTCCTTCACTGATGGCTTTTCAGGATACCATCAGATCAGAATCCATCCAGAGGATCGCCATAAGACCACTTTTGCGACTCAATGGGGCTCATTCTAGTACACGGTAATGCCCTTTGGTCTTAAAAAGGCTCCTGCTATTTTCTCTAGAGTCGTTGTTGCTGTTTTTAAAGAATTCATTCATAAGTTTCTAGAAGTCTATTTTGATGACTGGACTGTGTTTGGTTTACTAAAGAACCATATAGGGAATCTAAGGATGATGTTAGAAAAATGTAGACAGTATCAGATTTCCCTTAACTTGAAAAAATGTATCTTCTGTGCTCCTTTTGGTATTTTGTTGGGTCACATTGTGTGCAGACAAGGACTCATGATGGATCCTGCGAAGGTTTCCATCATTGCTAACTTGCCCGCGCCCAACTCAGTCAAACAATTGCGCACTACATTGGGAGATACAGGATACTACAGGAAATTTATCAAGGGTTATGCAAAGATCACTGCGCCTATGGAAAGACTACTGAAAAATGATTCAAAATTCCAATGGACAGAAGAATGCCAATAGAGTTTGGACACACTTAAAGGAAAGATGGTCACAACACCTATTCTAGTTTTCCCATACTGGAGAAAACCCTTTCATGTTCATGTAGATGCTTCTTCCATAACATTGGGGGTTGTACTGACACAACCGGGAGAAGGAGGTATTGACCACCCCATTGCTTACTCTAGCAGAAAGCTGTCTATAGCTGAGAAGAACTACACCACTACAGAAAGAGAAGGACTCGCTATGGTGTATGCCTTATAGAAGTTCAGACACTATCTATTGGGTGCTCATTTTAAAATGTATACTGACCATTCTGCTTTGAAGTACTTGGTCAATAAGCTAGTGTTAGGGGGAAGAATTTGCAGATGGCTACTCCTCTTCCAGGAGTATGATTTTGAGATTATTGTGAAGCCAGGTAGATTGAATGCAGGACCTGACCATTTACCTAGGATAGAGTCAGGGGAGGAACCTACAAATTTGGAGGACAATCTGCCTGATGCGCAGCTATTTTCTGTTCAAGCAACAGACGAGTATTATTCCGATATTCTTGAGTTTCTCACTACAGGGCAAGCACCAGTTGAGTTCACAATGCAGCAGAAGAAACAACTTCTTGTCAAAGCTGCAGACTTCACTTTGATAGCAGGCCAGCTCTATAAGTTGGGCCCTGATGAAGTCTTGCGCATATGCATTTTACCGCATGAGAAGAATTCCATAATCGCAGAAGCGCACTTAGGAACCGCAGGAGGCCATTTCGCAGGAAAGTCGATTGCACAGAAGATCTTAGCCGCAGGTCTTTGGTGGCCAACATTGCACAAGGATACTAAGGAATTCTGCAAGTGTTGCGATGTGTGCCAACGAACAGGAAAACCTTCAAGAAGAGATGAAATGCCGCTAAGACCCCAGATAACAGTGCGTGCTTTTGATAAGTGGGTCATTGATTTTGTGGGACCTATCAACCCACCAGGAAAGAGAACCGGCGCAAGATACATCATCACAGCTACTAAATACCTCACCAGATGGGCTGAGGCGAAGCCAGTTAAGAATTGTGACACTGTCACTGCCGCGCAGTTCATTTTTGAGAATATTGTCACTAGATTTGGATGTCCACTGATTCTAATGAGTGATCAAGGCACACATTTCCTGAACGAGACTATAGAGGCCCTTACTGAAGAATTCCACATTAGTCACCATAAGAGTACACCCTACCACCCTCAAGCTAATGGTACGGTGGAGGCATTCAATAAGATTATGGAGAATGCCCTGACCAAGATCTGTAATCAACAAAGAGATGATTGGGACCTTAGAGTCACAGCTATGTTATGGGATTACAGAACCACATGCAATAAATTAACAGGTCACACACCTTTCAGTTTGGTGTATGGACAAGAAGCAGTCATGCCCATGGAATACATTTTTCCCAGTCTCAGAATTGCTCAAATTACATAAATGGCAGATACTGATACTATGAGTGAAAGGTTGTCACAATTGGTTGCCTTAGAAGAAGACAGGCTTTTAGCTGGATTCCATCAACAAGTGCAGAAGGCGAGACAGAAGGCTTGGCATGACATGCATATTAAGAATAAAGTCTTTCAGGAAGGAGACTTAGTACTCCTCTATGATAGTAAATTCATCAAGTTTCCAGGCAAGTTTCGTGTACATTGCTTAGGCCCTTTTCAAGTGATGAAGATAAAAGAAGGTGGAGCAGTTCAGCTTGCGAAGCTTAATGGAGAGTTGCTTCCCACAATGATCAACAGGAGTCGGCTCAAGCTTTATCGCGACGACCACTCCACCCTGTCGACCTAATCAGCTGCTAAAGTCGTGTAGATGTCCAGTGTAGTTGAAAGAGGCATCGCATTTATCACAGTCTACACGGAAGCCGTGAGACATTTTCAGTCTCTGGCTTCCCGCGTAGTTCCTCGAAACATCCGCGCAATCAATAAATCCTGTTCTGAGCAAGCCTATTTTCGCTCTTGCGGAGTTCCCCAGGTTGTCGAACTTTCTCTCTTGCAGAGTTCCCTGTTGTCGATTTTTCGCTCTTGCGGAGTTCTCCTCGCCGTGGAGCCCTCCATGTGCACAGTTACCCATGCTGAAGTTACCCACTGAAAATTTGAATTGCGGTAGTTCTGTAGCCGCGTCTGAGTCTTAATGAAGGATGAGACTGCCATCTAATTGTACTTGCTCTGACAGATTCGGCTTGATTTCCCTAAGATTTGCATTTAATTAAGGAGCTGAAGGCCATAACACATCTCCCAAAGGCTGTCAGAGCCCATCCCTCACATTTAATGCACCACAGAGGCGCGGGGGGGGGGGGGGGGGGGTGTCAACTCATCCGCTTAGGTGCCAACGATTATTAGCGCCACCTGTCCGCACCTACTACTGCCCTCAGCTATAAATACCCCTCATTCTTTTATGCTTGGGTTACTTTCCTTGCTATTGAGTTGTATAGTTGTCCTGTTTGAGAGTCTAAGCCATTGTTTTTAGAGCCGTGTCGTGCAGACTGCTTCCCTCTGTTTTCAGAGTTCGCATCCTACGCTGTTCCTCCCTTTTCTGTTTAGTGTTTGTGGTGTATGTAGGTTCATGTCGGAGAACCTGTCAACTGAAGAATACGTCCGTCACTTCAGACGTAGAGGGTTAGACTTCAGTATGGCTACCCCGACCAAGATTGTCAAGCTTCCTATTTTCTCTGATCCTAGACAGTCCCCGGGCACAAGGGCGTCTCAACAACAGCCCCAGCAGCAGCAGCCGGAGGTACCCATTCCAGATCCCTTGGCCACTCTGGTTAACTACATTCCTCTGCGCCCAGATGATGCACCCGAGGTGCGTATTCCCAAGAACGCCAAGTATTTGATTCCGCTGCCACCAATGGCGGAAATCGTGGAAGAAGAAGGATCCCTGCTTGGACATCTCCTGCTGGTTAAGTTTTCTGACTTCAACTTCGTATATTATAGAACATATCCTTAGTTCGCGCCAGATCACTATCTGACATTGGTCCATAATCCTGTTATGAAGATTGATGAATTCGTCCCGCAGGAATTTGCAGTAAATCTAGACAAGCCTGGACTGTTGAACCTGTTGAAGCTACTGCACTTCGGGCGTAGCAATGAAGTTAATGCGGCTGTCAAGGTCCTGTTATCCTATGTTCACGGTGGTTATCTTTTGCTAGGGAGGCCAATTGATCTGAATGTGGACCTGATTCATCGAATTACCGGCCTATCTAAGGTTGGTAAGGACCCCAACGTCCATTTCATTGGTAAAGACAAGGATCGAAAGCTGGTTGCACAGGTGGTGTAGAAATATAAATTATCGAGAGGAGGTCGGGCTTATGACCTCACTGTAGTTGAAGATGAAGCACTCAAATTCACAGGCAGTCTGCTCGCAGGCATACTTTTAACGAAATGTCGACCTAAAGAAGTCTCTGGAGCTGTTGTAGAGCTCACAATTGCAGCTGTGGAGGGAGAGCAGTATAAATGGTGTCTCTTCCTCCTGAATTCATTCTTGGAAGACTGCCAGAAAGTTCAGGACACCGCCAATCAGCTGTTCCATTTCTCTTGGCTCCTGATCTTGTGTGCCTTTGTCGGGTGGAAGGAACCGCCCAACACTCAGTTTCTTCCGCGCCGCTCAGGAGAGGTTACAGGGATGTGCTATGTCAACCTCTGGGACTCTAGTAATCCCGTGAAGTGCAAGATGAACCGCGTCGTGTTCTTCGAGTATTATCATCTTCTCAGGGATACCATCCTGGAGATGCTGAGTCTTACTGAGGAGACGACAGAACTCTATGGAATGAAGCTGGTCTTTTCTGCCAACTTGCATGAAATCTATTTCTGCCCTCACGGAATTCATTTGGAAGAATGGGCCGTAGGGCTCTACCGAATGACTACCCAGGACGTGGAGGACACTGTGAAGTCCTGGCCAGATGAATGGAAGCAGGCTGTTGAAGCCGCTGCACGATGCCACCCCCTGAGGCGCCAGAGAAAGATAAGGGCAAGGAAAAGATCGGGCAAAAGAATAGTGAAGGTCCATCAGGACCGGCTACCAAGAAGCAGAAGCTGTCACACCCCACATAAGTGACTGGATATCCCTATGAGATCCTTGCCGTGAGGCTCAACCAGTACTTGAAGGATCCATTTCAGGAGCTCTGTGCCTCTCAGGCCAATATCAGTAGTGCTCTGGATCTACAGCTCGTAAAGTTGAAAGGTCTCACAGGACGAGTTGCGCAGACCCATGTGCCAGCATCCGGCTTGCAGACGCCGCAAGCATCTACAAGCACCGAGCGGGTTGAAGTACCTACAGAAAGGCACACTGTCGTCCACATCCCGCCCGCAAGCATGACACTCCTGGATCCTCTGGCTGCACTGCAGGTAAGCACGGTTGGCCCTGTTGAAATAAATTTGTCACTAATTCCGTTGGAAACTCTACAGTTGGTTCACGAGCAGGTCTCTACTGAGATGAGAGCTAGGGAGCTCTCCACATTCCATGCCAATCAAAGAATGCAGATGCAGGAAGTAGAGCTAAGGGTAGGCTATAAGGAGATCTCTACACAACTTGCACTTCACGAAGTGCGAGACACTGGGCTAAGGAATGCCGTCGATGAAATCGCCCAGGAGCTGCCGGCCTGCCAGATTCAACCAGACCTTCCTTTAGATGAGAAAGTGCAACGCATTGGCAGAAGGGCGAAAGCCCTAGAACAATAAGTAGTTGCTATGGTTGAGGACCATAGAAAGCAGCTCGCCGAGTTGGAAGCTTGTGTCGTAGTGCCTCCCGTAGATGATAAGCAAGAACGCCTTGAAGCACTGCGCATAGCTTTTACCCAAATGAAGTGCAGAACAGATGAAGCCCAGCAATTAATTACGCAAGCTATGCAGGCTTAGGCTGAGCTCGAGAAGCTCCCTTCTAAAGTTTCCCTTTTGGAACAGGTGAAAGCAGCAGCACAGTCCCTAACTGTTTTGAACGAAGAAGCTAAGCCCTTGGAAGGCTTAGTTAAAATGAGAAAGATGAGTGAAGTCCGCAAAGTCTAGCAAGAACTGCACAGGCTTAGAGACAAAGATGCTACTCTCGCCAACATCATTCAGCCATTTATGGATGAGTATGCTGAACTTGCTACCCAAGAAGAGGCCAAGGTCAAAGCATTTGCTGAGTCTCAAGAGTTGGTCGATGGCGTGAAAGGAGAAGAAGCTACTTCAGACCTGGTCCAGACAGCCACGAAGTGAGTGCAAGACATGGACTCCGCTATTGCGCAGTGGAAGCAAGCCTTCGCTGCGACCCAAGCAAAGTCAGATGCACAAGTAAAACGACTGTAAGCTAGTGCGAGTGGCTTGGGGATGAGCCACAAGTAAGTGTTAGGGGCTTGTTGGAGCATAGGCCGCAGCTATGGCAAAGCTGCCAAGTTTTAGGAAAAAGCACTAAGTTTTGAAGGAAAAGTGCTAATTTTGAGGAAAAGCACCATTTTTGGGCAGAAATGAACAGTGCGCGGTACGGCGCCAGATGGAAGAGCTCATCGTAGATTGTGGGCCGAAAATCGTGGAGCTCACATGCACAAGTCAAAGGAAAGAATAAATAAGGTGGCCGAGTAGAAAGCTCAACCACCACAGTAAATGAAGCGGCGGAATAGAGGGCTCAGCTGCCCTCATTAAGGCAAAGTACAGGAGTTATGGTTGCTCGGACCAAGGAAGAGCAACGGGCCGAAGCATTGAAGGCGAAGGACAAGGAGCAAAGAACGATGAAGAGGTTCCCATACCCGTGATCTGCGCCGAAAATCGTGAAGTCTGCAGGAAGCTGCGACGTGACTGCAAGAGGCACCTACAGTACACCTAGCCGTGTCCGCGGTTAGGGTTTTTGGGGATCACTGTTGGGAAAGGCCCACAGTTTTGTAAAGGTGCGACCCTCAGGGCCACCTATATATATGTGTAATTGAAAAGGGAAAAGGGTTAGATAGTTACTAAGTTACACGGACAGTCTAAGTTGATGTCTGAGTCATTTGTATTGTTGTATCTTTTAAGCTGTTAATGATCATTTTGTGCATGTAAGAAGGCCGCGATCTCGCAGGAAGACCGCTTGGTGTAAGGGCCATTGCATGTATCGATCAATCGCAAGAGGACTGAGAGGGGAATGTAATTCCCTGTCTTTGTCATGGTAATATCTGTAGAAGAAGAGAATAGATTTAAGAGAAGGGCTCCCAGCCGTGTGCGTGGAGTTTCCCAGAAAGATCTAAGGCTACAGCTGTGTGCGCAACGGAACTGTGTTATCCCCATCTCAAGATAATATAAAACACAGTTCCCGTGGATGTAGCTTCCCTCCTGGAAGTGAACCACATAATTCTTGTTGTTGTGGTGATGCTTTATGTGATTGCATTTCTTTGCTTTACTGTCTATGTTTCTATGAATGTTTCGCTATCTTTATGAATGATTATGTAAAGTAAATCCTGGAAGCTCCCTTAGAAGTTGTACTTGTGCATTGTCGAAGGAGTTTGTAAGAACACTGTCACCACAGCGCTAAAGGAGTGTGTTACTGCGCTATGGTGCAAGGGCAGAGATGATACATAGTGTATCGGAGGTAGTGGGTAAAAGACTCGTGCGCAGGTGCGGAGCAACCGCGCAGCTCAGCTGAGAAGAGTGAGTTCCAGCGCTGTAGCGCTGGGAGACCTGTGAAAGAGTAAGACGCTCTGTTTAGGGGTTACCTCCAAGAAGGGAAGAGAGAAGAATGTAGACTCCACACCACTTAGGTTAAGGAAACTTGATTCCTTAGCCCCTCATAGCCACTTCGGGTGAGACTTCGGGCTGCTGTGCAGCTAGTTGCCGAAAGGGCTAGTGCGCCAAAGGGGTGTTTGTTGCTGCACATCCTGAAAACCCGGGTCTATCCAGAAAGCAACCAACACTTCAAGACAACTACTAACTTCTGGTGGTTTCGACGAACCCCCTTCACCCCCTGATTCACCACCTGACAGTCCGGGTGATCATAACAACCAATCTTCGTCGGATTCTGAATCTGATCGAGAAATGGAAGACCGTGATGGAGGAGATCAGAACAACAACAGACCTTGGTTACGACGAGGTGCTGTTTTCGTACCTGGAGTTTAACATAACTTACCAAAACACCCTGATAAACATTTGCCAAAATTTGATCCTGTTAACAAAGAGCCCGCAGAAAACCATATTGATAAGTTCATCCTCGCTGTGCAGACCATGAATGTTTAGCATGAGGATGTCGTATGTCATTTGTTTCCTTTAACTTTCGAAGGAAAAGTTGTAAGTTGGTACTTCTCCTTGACCCAAGGATCCATAACAAGCTGGGCTGATTTCAGTCAGGCTTTCATAAACAAATTTGGAGAAGATAAGACACTCGCAGTCTTAGCACTTGAACTGGCTATAATTAGGATGGAAAACAAAGAACGCGGGAAATATTTTAACCAACGATTCCTCACCTTGCTGAACAGGATACCAACAACTTCTTAACCACCAGAGGATATTATAATTGAGAATTTTGCCTCTACATTACCGAAATCTCTTGGCATGTTTGTCAAGCAAGCTGGCAAAACCACTTTGGTTGAGACTTTCGAGGAAGCAATCAAGGTTGAAAATAATTCCATGAATTTTGAACCAGAAAATAGCGGTAAATTCGACAACCCAATGCACAAAAGGAATGAAGTCACACCGAGAACTAGTACAGTTAAGAAAGATACCTCTGCTTTCGATATGGAGAAATTACAACAAGCAGTTAGGTCCTTGACGAATGAAGTGGTGCTTTTAAAAAGAAATAATGGAGAAGGAACCTTGAATAGGGGAAATTTTAAGGCTCCATATCGACCTTATACACCACCCAATGCACGACAAAATCCTCCCCCCGACGTTTCAAAAAATGAGGAAATATTCAACACGATTAGGGCTGTTTATGCTTTACTTGAAACCTCATCTGACGATGAGTTAGAAGAACATCAGGAGCATGAACAACCTGAAACCGAAGAGGAAGTTTCTGAAGATCCCCTCCCATTCAACTGTCATTTTTGGGATAGCTCGGTAAGTCAAGAGGAGTGTCATGACAACTCTGTTTTCATCAATCAACATACTCATAATACTAGGAGTAAAGGTCCTGTCAACTCTCAACCATCACCCACTCCTAGGAACGGTCCACAACTCACACCTCAACATCCTGCAATTCAAGACAAAGATCTCCAGTATGATATCATAGATGATCTTAAAAAGCAAAGAGCAAACATAAGCATGTTTGACTTGTTGAAAATTTATCCTATGCCTGGAGGGTCAATGTTTGCAAATCTGCCATCTACTTCTAACAACAATAACAAAAGAAATCAGCCTCCCTCATCTGCAGCTAATAATTCTGATCCCACCACCAGTAAAACGGTGGCAAATAGGGATACGCTGATAGGAAAGAACTCTAAGTCTACAACTCCCCCTTTCCTACTGACATTTGATATTTTCAACCGGAATGTTCATAATTGCATGGTTGATTCCGGTGCATCATCAAACATTAT
Organism: Larix kaempferi; assembly: GCA_027924585.1. NCBI lineage: Eukaryota > Viridiplantae > Streptophyta > Pinopsida > Pinales > Pinaceae > Larix > Larix kaempferi. The sequence continues at coordinate 3,463,213 of BSBM01000590.1, forward strand.
GCCATTTTCGGTATGCAAGAAGTTAAATGCTGTGATTGTTCCTTGTGAAACTCAGATCAGCCAGCTTGACCGCTCTAAGGTGAAAATTATGGGAGAGATGAAAGGAGTAATGATTAGAATGGCGAATAATCCACAAATATTTCAAGTTATCAACATCGTAGTGGCAGACATACCAGATGTATATGGGATTTTTCTAAGCCGTGATTGGTCTCAAACTTTAAAAGGTTATTTTTCGACCAACTGACCACATCTGTGGCTACCTAAGAACGGGAGGCCAAATTAGATCAGAATTGACAAGGAAAGGTATATGAAGCACACAGTGACTGAGATCGATTCACCTAACGAACCAGTTATGTTTAGTGATTCAATTCTTGGAAACTTTGGTTTTGATTATGATTTAGGCTCTTTGCAGGAACATAAATCAACACTTGCTGATTCTGTAATTAAATCAAAAATTTTACATTGTGATTTCCAAGAAGCTCCTTCCAGATTGTTAAATACTGTAAATAATGTAGATAATCTTGCTGATAAGCCTTGGCATTTATACTTTGACGGTGCACGATCAAAAGACGCGCAGGGGCAGGTTGTATGCTCCTAGACCCTTTAGGAAATAAACATTTATTGTCTTGCAGACTGGAATTCTTGTGCACAAACAATTCAACTGAATATGAGGCTCTCATTCAGGGATTAAAGAAAGCGTCAGATTTAAAGGTAAAGGTATTGGTTGCTTTCGATGATTCTGAAATCATTGTTCGTCAAGTTCACAATTCTATACATTGTTTATCTAACCATCTGCGAAGCTATCAAAAGGAGGTATGGAACTTAATTTCAGCATTTGATGCCTTTAATATTAACTCTATTCCTCGCTTTCAAAATACAGAAGCTGATCTTTTGGCGAATGTGGCCTCACGGCTTCTCCCATCAGAAAACTTCTCTCCCAATATCTTTTCTGTTGAATTATTATTTAGACCATCAATCCCTAATAATATCACTAATTGGCGTGTTTTTAATGATGATTCTCAGATTATTGACTTTTTGACGGGAGAGGATGCTTTTAAAGAAACGACAATTGACGAGATTATGCATGACAAGGATCTGCACAATTTCTCAATAATCCATCCGCCTCATTCTGTTGACGAATCATTTAAGCTGGTAAACGCGATCCCTACTCCAGTTCTTAGACTTGAAAATTTTTATGATCTACATGATAAATTCAAGGGAGTGCCTAACTGCAAAACGAACAGTTCTAGCATGCGTTATGAAACCATAAACTTAGGCACAGAGCAAATCCCCAAAACATAAATTTAGGATTAGATTGTACTCCAGCTGAGAAAGCAACTTTGATCAAACTGTTTAAAGAGTTTAAGGACATATTTGCATGGACATATGATGACCTGAAAATTTTTGACACACATATAATACAGCATATAATTCCCATGAAACCAGAAGCCAAGCCATTTCATCAGAAACTCAGGAAAATGCACCCTACTTTAGATTCATGCTCCACTTAGATTCATCATGATTATCTTTCCCACAATAGTTGCAATGACGCTCAGTCTTCTTGCCTTTTGGCTTGGATCCTTTGTCATTTTTTAAAGAAGGAGCTGACCGAGAGGGTTTGGGACCCTTGTTTGACTTATTATTGCAAAAAATTTGTTTCTTGAGAGACTTGGACTTTTCTTTCTGTTGGGACAATAAGGCTTTCCCAGATGTATCTGCATTGTTGATTATTCCAAGATGAATGAGTTTATCTTGCACTCTAATCAAGGAATCACAAAAGGATTCAAGACTAGGCTCTTGATAGCCAGCTGCATTAAGGGATTCTTTCATGGAGTAAAATGTAGATACAAAAACAGAATATGCAGGTCCAAGTTTAGAAAGAATATGATAAATGCATTGTTTATCTTCCCTCTTAATCTTACATTCTGCACATAAGAGTTTAAGAGTTTTGTACTTAGATAAATAATCTTGAATGCATGAAAAGTCACTTGGATTTAAAGAAATCAACTCATTTTCAAGTTGATGACCTCGAATTTCATTGTGTTTACCAAACACAGATTCCAACTTGTCCCAAGCAGCATCAGGTTCATCAATTCCAAATATGTGGAATCGCAAATCAGTAGAGATTGACATCCCAATCAATCTACGAGCTTCGTCACATCTATTTGCCCATTTGATTTTCTTATCATCATCAGTAGGATATGTTTCTTTCCCTGAGGTAATTCTGAAAAGTCCTCTACTTCGTAATACATCCTCCATACAGGATTTCCATGTGAAATAGTTGGAACTGGTAAGTATAATATCACAAGGGGCAGCCATATTTGTAAATTAATGGCTATAAAAGCAGAAACCAATAGTCTGGATGTGAAGAGCTCGAAAAAATAGGTGGTTTAAAAAAAAACGGCACTGAAAACTGACTCTTTATGATGAAGTTATGCTTGAACAAAGAAACTGTTGAAGATGTCCCCAATAGTGACGTGGCAGATAGAAAATGACCAGCTAAAAAAAAAGGACCCCATCTTCCCAAGATGAACCTTTGACAATCACTTTACAATAAAGTTGCTTTAAGTGAATCACTTTTATAAAATAAGTGTTTTCACTTTTACAATAATTTGTTTTAAATAGTGCAGCAATAAAAAGGAACTTAAGTGACTCACTTGTATTTGTATTTTTTATTATTATTTAAGTGAGATGCACTTTTACAATAAAGTAACTTGAAAATAGAAATTGCATGCACTTTTTCTTTTAAAAGTAACTTCCTAGGACTTGAACTCAAGACCTATTAAGGAATAAAACAACTTTGAACCAAGTGAGCTAGATTAAAAGGTATGTAAAATATAGGAATGAGGAAGGGGGCTTTTCTTTTTTTCTTTTTTTTTGCTCTGTTTGCGTGCTTCCCTTTTTTTTGCAAAACACACCACAAATCGAAACAAAAAAAACTTTTCCATACTTGTGGAGTTATATCTCGTTAGCTTGCCCCAGAAAGTCTACGTTTTCTCTCTGTTTTTGATTTGTCGAGATCACGCAAGGTGCACGGCAAAGAGCATACGCAGCCGAGAAAAACCCTTTCCCTTTCTGTTTCTGATTTGCCGAGATCGCTCAAGGTGCACAGCAAAGAGCATACGCAGACAGGGAAAGCAACAATCCGAACCCAAAAAAAAATCTAACAGTTAAAAATGATAAAATCTGAGATTTTTTTCTTTTAAAGCAGAAAATAAAAAAATGCGTCACTGTAACATTATACCTTCAGATCTGGTGAAATACGCGTTTCTGGAGCAACCGAGAACCGTTTTCGATCAAACAAAAACTATTTCCTAATGGAAACGGCACTCCGGACGCAATGGAACACCTCCCATAGCCCAAAAATGCACAGAAATACTAGAACCAGAAACCCTTTTGAGTTTCGGCAACAACAGTTCAAGATCTAGATCATAACTGGAAGCGGCTCTTCATAAAAGCTCTAATACCATGTTCGGGTACACATTGTACTACCAAAGGAACGAACACCAAGAGCAACCACTTCACACAAATAGATCACAAATCAACACACCGACATTTTGACGTGGTTTAAACCTTCTTGAGGGAAACACTCCATGGCCTCGACCAAATAACTTCTACGGGACAATTTATTATGCAAAGAAATAAAGTTACAAATGAGCTTCTCATAATCGATCAACTAAATAATGACCCTCCATGCTCTTTAAATATAGATTATGGACCAATCGGGTGTTAAGCCACAGATCAAGGTTAGGTTTGATCTAAGAGAAGTTGAGCTGTCGGATCACTCTATGTCGGGAACATATCGTAACCGTCGGATTAAGTATTTACAAATGCATACTAAAGAAACACACTATCCCTAACGGATATATTACACAAGTTGATATTAACTAACTCCTAAGTGTCTAAATATCCTAACATCCTTCATCTCAAACTCTGAAGAGAGCTTCTTCTTGCACTTGATAATTTGTTTCTCATTTCCAGTCAGAAATAGATCATCCACATATAGAAACAATATGATAGGTTCATCATCCATAACCTTGAGATGAATATTAGGATCGGCTTTACTTTTGGTAAAACCTAAGCTTGTCAATAAACTGTCAATTCTTTCATACCAAGCTCTGGGATCTTGTTTCAACCCATACAAAGCCTTCTTCAATTTGCACACATGGGTTCTTTCATTTTCCACCTTAAATCCTTGTGGTTGTTCTATGTACACTTCTTTCTCAATCACACCATTTAGGAAAATTGTCTTTACATCCATTTGGTGTAATTCCCACTTCATCATGGATGCAAGTGTCATGACAGTTCTAATGGAAGTGTACCTTGCAACTGCTGCAAATGTATCTTCATATTAAATTCCCTCTTTCTAAGAGAATCCTCTGGCCACAAACCTTGCCTTATATTTTTCAATGCTACCATCTGCAACATGCTTTATTTTGTCTATCCATTTGGAGGATACCACACTTTTGTCTTTTGGTTTGGGAACTATATCCCAAACATCATTCTTCATTATTGACTAGTACTCCTTAGTCATTACCTCTATCCACTCTTTCTTATGAGAAGCCTCTTCATAACTAGTGGGTTTTTTATCTACAAGATCACACATCAAAGCCATATAGTTGGAAAATGACTTTGGTTTCTTGCTCACTCTGGTGGAGCCTTCAAAAGATCCATACTTTTCTGCTCCTAGTATAATATCTCTTGCCCATGCTGGCTTTCTCTTTCTTCATATGTTCATGGTAGGGGGTTCTTGAGGTTCTATAATGTCATGATCTTCAGGTGTTACATCTTCAGGAGTGGGTACAGTCTCTGCAGTTCTGGAAGGTGCATCTTCTTCATATACTTCTTCATACTGGCACTTCCTAAATCTCTTGAGAGTTGCTTCTTCATCAAATGTCACATCCTTACTTATTTCCATATGATGGAAACCTGGGATGTAAATTCTGAATGCTTTGGATGCTTCACAATATCCAACAAATATTCCCTTCTTCTCAGAAGGATCCAGCTTGGTCCTCCTTTCTTTTAGAATGTGAATGTATACTGGGCATCCAAATATCTTGAGGTGACTTACCTCAGGTCTCTTTCCTATGAACACTTCTTCTAGGGTTTTGAAATCAAGAGCACTATGAAATAGTCTATTCTGCACATAGACTGGTGTCCTAGCTGCTTCAGCCCATAGATACATAGGTAGTTCTTGATCATGTATCATTTCCCTTATTGCTTCCATAATAGTTATATTCTTTCTTTTCGCAACACCATTTTTTTTAGGATTGTAGGGAGTGGTTAGTTCCCTCTTGATTCCAGCTTCTTTACAAATGTATTCAAAATCCTTTGAAGTATATTCTCCGCCATTATCTGTCCTAAGTATTTTGATCTTCTTTTCTGAATGATTTTCTATCAAGGATTTGAACTCCTTGAACTTTCCAAAGGCTTCATTCTTTCCTTTTAGAAAGTATATCCAAGTCTTTCTTGAATAGTCATCAATAAATGTAAGGTAGTATTCATATCCAATCAAGGATGTGGAGGGCATTGGTCCACATACATTTGAATGAATCAATTCCAAGGTACTCTTAGTCTTTGTTTCACTCTTTGGAAATGGGTTCTTGATATTCTTCCCTTTTTCACATCCTTTGCATGTGCCATCATGATCAATCTTTAAGTTTGGTAGTCCTATAACTACCTTGCTCACATGAGGTAGTGCTTTGTAGTTAATGTGAGCAAGCCTCTTTTGCCATAGCTCATTTGGGCTAGTGGCTTCATGTACAAGGGAAGCTTTTGGATGGCCCTTGAGTTTGTATATGCCTCCTTCCTCTTCACCAATAACAATTGCATCCTCAATTGATTTTCCTTTGGGCCACATGAGTACTTTCCCATCTATGAATGTAACCTTATAGCCTTTCTTATCTAAAGTTGAGATAGAAAGTAATTTCTTCTTCAAACCTGGTACATATAAGATCTCCTTCATCTTCTATGGGGTTCCAAAATCAAGCTTGTAACTTGCTTCACCAACTCCCTTGATGAGATATTGATAGTCATCTCCTAGGGATACCTTCTGTGGAGAGGTCTTCTCTTCAAGTTTTGAAAGAGTCTTCTTTTGACTTGTCATGTGCTTTGAAGCACCATTATCAATGAGCCATGTATATTATCCAGGTGTTACTTCCCCAGAGAGTGCAGAGAATAGAACATACTCTTTTGCGTCTTCTTCTTATTCTACTTTAGATCTTTTCTTTTGAGGCCTTTCCTCCTCTTCTTCTTCACTATCATCTTCTGCTAGATGAGCTTGATGTCTTTTATGGTGAAAACCCTTTTTCTTCTTTAGAGGAAAATCCTTAGCAAAGTGTCCTATTTTGTGACAAGTAAAACATTGGAATGAGGAATAATCTCTTCTCTGATTAGTTCCTCTTCTCTTTTTAAATATTTGTGTAGGTTGAGACTCCTTGTGACTATCCTTCTTGAAGTAGGATTGATTCCTTCTTCTCTTGGTCTGGGTGTCCAAAGCTTGGTCATCTTACTTAAGCAAGGCTTCTCTGTTGGCAACCCTAGCTTCTTTTTGAATGCAATCCTCCCATACCACATCAAACTTCATACTTTCTTTTCTGGCACACACAGTTTCGATGAATGACTCCCAAGATCTAGTGAGACCATTTAGAGCATTCATGACTAGTTCATCTTCATCAAGGGTATCTCCAATAGCATCTAGTTGTTCTTTGAACTGGGAAACCCTTGAGAAATAGTCTTGAATAGATTGTCCTTTATTCATCTTGGTGCTCTTCAATTGAGCTCTCAGGTTCATCTTCCTATTGATGTTATTTCCTTCATACATTCTGGAAAGGGCATCATACATTTCCTTTGGGATCTTCTTGGATGCCACTTGGGGAATCAAGTGGTCCTTGATAGAATCAGCAATGATTCTCTTTTCCCTAATCAAGTCCTTACTATACTTCTCTTTGGCTTCATCTTCCTCAGGTTCTGCAACCTCATCTTGATATATTGGGCAAGATCATTCTCTTCAAGAATGAGACCAATCCTATATTTCCATGCCCGAAAATTCTCTATACCCTCTAACTGGTCTTCAAGCTTAGTGCTTGGAGCCATATTATTGAGGGGGTCACAAAGATTGAAGTTTCTCAAGAGATAGAATAACACTTACCAGGAGATGAGCTTGATTGAATTGAGAATACTGGTGTGTTCTACTTCTGGAAACTTCAACTTTTCACCTTCTAGATCTGCAACATATTTCTGGTTTTCTGGTCTTCACTTTTCTGGTTTACTGGTGTACAGGTTCACAGCTTTTTTGCTTCACTGGTGCACAGGTGCGCACTTTTCTGGTTTACTGGTTTTCTGCAATTCTAGTCCAAAACCCAAACTAGGGTTTGACTTTCTCGGAGTTCTACCCACTCAAAAAGTTTGATCTAGGGCTCAAAAATTCGATTTTGAGGAGGGCTATCCAGCCATGCAATCAGATTCCAAAAATTTCAACTTTTGCAGAAACCCTAATTTTCACTGGAGGAGGAGAGAGAGGTATTTTCACCTTGTGAAAGATGTTCTATTCAGGCTAGATCTGATACCATGTTAAGTTTAGCCTAATTTCACAAGCAAGATCACTGAAAGAAACACAATCACAAGATAGACAAAGATTTACCCTAAGAAACCCTCATGGGGTAGAAAACCCAACAAAGCTTTCCTCAATATAGATAATTAACCCAATACAAGATGTAGTCCTCAACAAGAGCTCCTTCTCCTCCTATGCAGACCTCTCTCTCTCCTATGTGCCAATCACAAGTGAGTGAATGAATGGTATAAATGAGGAACACACCTCCTCTATTTATACTTGTGTTCTAACTGACTTTTTACCCTAATGGGGCCAACCTCTCCTAAGAGAGTCTAATGACCCCTAAACAGCTAACTCAGGGCCTACCTCACATGGGAGATCTAATAACCCTAGTTACCACACTCTCTCGGAGGAATAAACATCTTCGGATATACAATAGGGTCTCCATGGAGGAATGGAACATCTCTAGAATAATAAAGTACAAATATAATATTCTTAGAAGTTACAATATTTCAACAATAAACATAAAGAATAAGGATGATGAAATGATTTCATACTTTCTTGGTATAGACATTGGGGTCAGAATGACATCTATAAAAAAAAGTGTCAAGGAGAAAGCTATCCATTTTGGCATACCAGGCTCGAGGAGCTTACTTAAGACCATAGAGAGATTTCTTGAGGTGCTAAACAAATATAAATTATTCTAAATGAACCCAAGAGGTTGTTCCATGCAGATTTATTCTTGCAAGTCCCCATGTAAGAATATATATTTCACATCCATCTGATGGACTTCCGGTTTATAAGATGATTCAAGAGCTAAAACAAGGCGGATGGATTTCATTTGGAAAAATGGGAAAAGGTTTTGGCATAGTCGGTGCCTTCAACTTGAGAGAAACCTTTAGCAACTAATCTGACATTGTGCTTATCAACACTTCCATCTGATGCATACTTAGTTCTGTAAACCCACTTACATGCGACAAGTTTTCTCCCTTTCAGAAGAGGGACAAGATCCCAAATATCATTGGACATTAATGAATGATATTATTATTTCATCGTTGCATCCCAATCTGGATTACTAGAATCTTCTTTAAATGTCTCTAGATCATAATTCTATGAAACTTGAGCCAAAAGTGATGAGGCTTGTTGGAACTAAGATTGAGTCCAATGTTGATCTACAGGATCACAAGCTAGATAACCATCAACTTCTCTTGTAGAACAAACCCATCTAGGAATTTGTGGAGTTGTCTATGGAGGAAGCTGAGTAGGCAGAGGTGGATTTTTATCCTCATTGTCATCATCCAAAGTAGGATAAGTATCAAAGGAAGAGATAGAAGAATATGACACATGCATCAATGAATGCTCATAGGTTGAAGATGGTGCAAATGCCAAATTAGGCTCTCTAGCCAAATATGGCACAAAGGGTGAATTAGGATCACAGGCCAAAAGATATTCATGAAAATTTACATCTCTTCGAATTATTACTTATATGGAATTTGGTTGAAGGAGTCTATATCCTTTAACATCTTTTGAATATCCAACAAAAATGCATCTTTCACTCTTTTGTTCTAAGGTTTTTCACTTTTCATTAGGAATATGAGCCCATGCTTCACTACCAAATACTCGAAAGTGGCTTACATCTAGTTTTACGGAACTCCATGCTTCTTTTGGTGTAATATATTTTAATACCTTAGCTGGAGTGCAATTTAGAATATAATTAGCACAATTAATGGATTTTTCCCAAAAGAGGGGACTTAGTCCCTTAGATTGAATCATACAGTTTCCATTTCTTTTAATGTGTGATTCTTCCTTTCAACTACATCATTTTACTATTGTGTATATGGAACAGTGTGTTGTTGATAGATGCCTCGTGTCATGCATAAAGTAATGATTTTTTTGTTAAAATATTCTCCCCCATTATTAGATCTTAATTTAAGAATTTGATGACCATATTGTTTCTCAAAAAGGGCCTTGTAGGCCAATAACATATCCAATGCTTTGCTCTTAAGTTTTAGGAAATAAACTCAAGTGTGTCTAGAGTAATCATCAATGAAAGTTAAGAAATATTTGAAACCATAAAAGGAAGTATATGGAAGAGGATCACACAAGTCACTATGCACAACATGCAAGGGGCTTGATGTGTCCCAAGGGGCACATTGGTCAAAACTCTCCCATTGATGTTTTTCAAGTACACAACCAGAACAAACACCAGCCCTGCAAGATACCATTAGACGACTTGTCACCATAGTTTATTTACATAGTTGTTGCAATGAGATATAGTTTAAGTGACAAAATCGCTCATACAAAAGCTTGCTTACTTCATCATTGTGAGCAACAAATACTAATGGAAGAGTTAATGACCCAAAGTTTTCAAACTTATACAACCTGGTAGCATCATCAACCAGTCCAGTAGGTAATACATGCCTTGGATCCTCTAAAATTTTGATTACAACATGGTGAGGTGAAACCTTTACGGTTTTACCTTCACCTGAATGACTGGTCTAGTATATTGATAGAAGATTACATGAAATACTAGGAACACATAGGACATCATTAAACTAACCATTATCTAGATGAATAGTTCCAGGCCCTACAATACTAAGTGATCTATCATCACCAACAAAAATTTCTTTGGTGTTACAATCATTTAAATAAAAAACATGGCTCTATCCTTAGCCATATGATAAGATTCTCCATAATCTATAAGGAACTCATGATAAGAAGAAAAAGAATAAGAAGAAGAAGAAGAAGAAGATACATTTAGTGCATAACCATAGGTGGAAAGTTCAAGTCTCAAATATGAATGTCAAGAAGTGTCAATATGAATGTTGTGCTTCTTCATGGCTTCTTACAATGCTTCCATATTTTTAAAACACTTTGACTCTGCGTGCCCATATCTATCACAAAAGTTGCAATGTATGTTTGTCTCATTTCCTTTAGACTTAGTCACTTTATCATTTTTAGGATCATTGGAAGGTTGATGTAGTGTCCCTTTTAATTAATTTGTAAAAACTAGGAAAAATTGCAAATTTTGGCCAATTCGACCCTTAGACTAGTATTGACTCAAATTCCTCCAAATGGCTCCAAATGCTTCTGAATTGGTGTTGGGAGTGGCCCAAGTAGGCACAAGTTTGATAAGGACACAATTTTGGGAGCTGCACATCTGTTAGGTTGCGAAGTTAGAAGACACAGTTTTGAGGAATGCGCAGCTCGGAGTGCATATGCAGTTTTGGCACAACAATATTGGTGCGCAGGGTCTACACAACAACTATTTTTGGTAAAATGGTATAAAGGAATGTCGAGCTGACAGAGCGACCTATTTTGGGTAAGAAACAGAATGGAGGAAGAGGAAAGCGACCTGTAAAAGGGAGTGGCAGCAAGCAGTTAAGGAGCTAGGCCACTAACTTGATGATGACAGACAAGCTAAAGGGACAAAAAGTGACAGGCCACGATGCAGTGCAACCATTTTGTGATGACTGCAGCTGTCAGAAGGCCATTAGAGCTGTGAGTGGCCCGGTCAGGCGACCAAAGAAAGTGGAGTAACCTGGCGACAGCGACAGGCAGGGTGGCGGGTATCCGTACTAGTTTTGGAACCTTAGGGTTTTTGCCGATGTATTGTAAAGACATGACCTACGGGCATGATCTATAAATAAGGCACATTTTGTAAGGGAAAGGGTTGTTGATTGGATTTAATTCTCATTGTATAATCTAGAGCAAAACCTATTTTGAGTTTTCCATTGTAAAGGCTCTGCAAGCTATGTGCGCAGAGGCGTATTAAGAGAGAATCACTAGTACAAAATGAGAGATAAGTGACCACACGACCAAAAAAATTGGTCACCATAGTTTTTTTAAGGGATAAATGACCAAAATTGAGAAATGTTAAGTGAGCTAACTGAAAATGACCAAGATAAATGACCAATTTGGTCACAGGATGAGATCTAAACTAAAAATGACCAAGATAAATGACCAATTTGGTCACAGGATAAAAACTAAACTAAAAATGACCACATAACAATTGGTCATTTATTTGGTCATTTTTATTTTTGTCACTTCGACAATGAAAAATTATAATTTTGACAATGAATTTGTACAATTTACTAAATTTTAACACTGCCAATGGATTCACAGACCTGATCTGAATCCATCAACAATGTTAAAATTTAGTAAATTGTAGACCCCCTCACGTGTCATAGCTCAGCATTAATGCATGAAGCAAATTTGCACCCCTTACATTAACGACCTTATACATATATAGTCTTCTATTCAGCTAGGGCAATATTCTTATCACATCTCTATCTCATTTCTCTATTTAAGATTCTATATGACCCCTTCGACAGACTTGCCAAGTTGCGTATGTTACATCGTCATAGTCCAGTTAATGTCATGTATCGGAGATTGGTCATTTCTTATTCAAAGTTCCATCACCATGTCTTGAATTTTATACCATTGTGTTCAACTGAACACGTTGATCTCGTTCATATTTTGTTTGGAAAAAATCATCATCGTTTGACCCTTTCGACACTCGATTGAAGTTTCGACAAGTAAGAGTCTTTTGCATCTCATCGGATGAAATCCTCCTATTTTGTGCCTCCCTGTTAATTTGTTGATCTTATATATGGATGCCAAATCATCAATTCTATGTCTAGAATGTTAAAAATACCATGTTGGTGTTTCCCTCGAGAAGAAAAAACATATATCACCCATTAAAAATAAATAAATAAAACCCCTTTATATTAAAACTCCCATCTTTATTTACCCCTTCTAAAATTCTATTCTTTAAATAGTAAAATTTTAAATCTTTTCTCCTCACCTTTTAGATGGATAGAGGTAGTTCATCAAAGACAAGTTTAAAGATGCAGTTTCAAGTTTGGTAGCTTGAATGTTGTGCATATAGAGATGCTACAGAATCTCCAATATATCATTTTGATCCTATGATATGCATCTTTTTATTTTGTAAAGCTCTAAACTTATGTTAATTTTGCATATAATATAAAGAAAAAACAAAAAATACATGTTCTAGACTTATATTAACTTAGTTGAGACATTATATACCGATAAATTTATAGTATATAAAAATAAATTAAACAAAAACAAAATAAATAAATAAATTTAAAAATTTAGATCAAATAAATTTAGTATATTAGAAATAAATTAAACATAACCATATTAAACAAACACAAAACAAATTTCATTTTATACCAAAACACACTAATGGATTTGGAATTTTGGCGTGAGTGGAGGTGGAAGGTAGTTAATAAAAAATAAATTAAACAAAAACAAAATAAAATAAATAAATTTTAAAAATTAGATCAAATAAATTTAGTATATTAAAAATAAATTAAACATAACCATATTAAACAAACACAAAACAAATTTCATTTTATACCAAAACACACTAATAGATTTGTAATTTTGGTGCCAGTGGAGGTGGAAGGGACTTTTCCATGAGCAAGAAAATGTTCGTTCAGATTTTTTCAGTACTTGGAGGGTTACCTGGAACTCTCCATATAGGTGAGCAGATCGGTTTAAGGATTGTGTTTTCTGAGTGGGGCTGTTTTCTGAGTTAGGTGATCGCAATATTTGTCTGTGTGTTAGGTTTTTAGATGGTTTTATTATGTGAATTGGTGCCATACATAGCGCAACTATTGCAACACAATCATGGGTAACAATTCTTACCCTTATCACTTTGGTTCCATTGTATTTATGAGCTTTCTTTAATTTTTGATTTTTTTTTTTTTTAACTTTACAGTGATGATGTGTGTGCTCAGGATCGATGTTTTTGGGCTTTTTAGAAGCCGAAGAAGAGAACTTGATTGGATGAACATGCCCTCTAAGAGGGCTGCTGGATGCAGTCACACAAAGGCCCGACCTTAGGGTTCTTCTGCTCAGCTTATAGATGTATTTTTGTTCTGCAATTTATTCAACGCCTCCTCCATCCTGACTAGTCTTAGGGTTTCTACATATCTTTGTCAAGTATGAAACCCCACTCAAAATAAACATTATACCCATCGCACTACCCACCCCCATGACCATGGCCACAGTTGTGGCGACAGAAACAACTGACTTTCTATGACTCCTCTCGTCGAACCCAGAAATAGATATACTCTCAGACACGCCATTACTGTCATTCCTTTCATCTTTTCTCTTCAAATCCCCTTCCTCGCCATTATTTTTCTATACAGGTCCCAGGATAGAATCCCAAGAAGCACCCTTGCCACTGTTTTGCTTCCCATTTCCCGCTCTGGGCCTCACCACCACCGGAATCCATCCATCCTTTGAATACACGAACTTCACCAGGGACACTGGTGCACCAGTATTCTTCGCAATATATTCTTTTTTCGTAGAGAGTTCGGCATAGACTCTCTCAAACTTGTCAAGCACTTTGGTGGAAAAAAGATTCGACCTCTTTCCATGTTTCTGTCGGGATCTGGGCCTCGATGAGAAAACAATTTCTTCTGCTTCACCTTATAAGAAATATGACGGTATGTTTGACCACTCCCCTTGTGATTCAATGGTGAATATGGTGGTATGTTTGGCCATGGTCTCCCTTTGGTACTTCACTTCCACCGATAAGTAATATGGCGGTATGTTTAGACACGCCACACAGGTTTAATTTCCCTAATATGTTGAATGGCTCAGCCTCAGGGGAAAAATTTTGTCCTTGTATGCAGGTCACTTCTGGTGCCAAACCACAAGTTACCTATTTCACTTTTTTTACAAGACACCTATTTTTCTGGTCATCTTCGGGACATGTCTGGACTTTGGAATTCCCCAACAGAAATTAAAAAATACATAGTTAAAACACCTGAAAACAATATTTTTCATTTTTTTCATTCTTGGTGTACCCCAACTTTCAAACAACAACATAAAAAGGGTTTCCAAACCCTAACCCTACCATTTGCATAATTTCCAAATGGTTTTGAACTGGGTTCCCTTCTACAGTAGCATCATTTAGGTGAGACGGGTTCCCTTCTACATGTTCTCTTACTTTCCGCACTTCCATTTGATGTCCTTTCTCGGCTTATGAATCTCAGGTTCAATATAGTAGTTTTGGATCTTTTGAAGCTGGTAAGATGTCTTTTGCAGCAGACTCCGTCAGTTTTGAAGGATTAGTAGGGAGCAAGGAGCTAGGTATCCAAGTACTACAGATAGCATTCAAAGATCATGAGATGGCACGGAATGAGGTTTGTGTTAACTGTATTTTTGGTTTCTTACTATGGAAAATTATTATAATTTAAATTTTGTTTTGGGTCTCTTGATTGGGAAAGTCTATTTGCAATTATTGTAATTTGCAGAATATTGAGCAGGAGTAAATTTCACATAATTTCTCTTAAGCCTCAACAAAGCTCACCAGTCATCAGGTGATCTCATATGAGCACAACTTCATATTATTTTGTACAAATATCTAATTTTGTTTTGCAGGTTACTTGATCAACTAGTCCAGCAATATCCACATCTGCTACTGGAGCACGTTGCTCGCTTGAAGGAGTGCTTAGATTATTTCACCTTTTTGAATTCCTTATCTGCTTCCTCTCTTATCAGAGCTATATTCCCACTTTTTCATATGAACCGTGACCTTCAGGTGATTATCCCAATTTTAAAATAACACTCATTTCAAAAGAAAAAATCTAATAAAAATAGTCAACATTGACAACTCTCACATTCACAGAATTACACAGTTCTGGTTCTGCGAAAGGCAATGTTTGGACAGGAAGAAGCTGCACACATGGCTGCAACTAGAGACATAATAGATTTAATTATATCAGAAAAGTAGTTTCCAGGCAATGATTCAGAAACTTTTCCATTTTCAAGTCAAGCTATCTGTAATCAACAAACAAAACTCCCTGGCCCTATAGGGTTGAATCTATTTCGAGAGCTCAAAGGGTTATTGCGAAGGTGTCTTTCACAACAGGTATGTAAACAACGTGATCCATGATATTTCTTTCTAGGTTATGACACATAGATTTTAATTACTTGTATAGCTTCCTTCAACATGCACGATTCAAGGAGGCTATGTACAAAGGGCTTGTGAAGCTTGCACTAGACTCTAGTTTATTTTTGCAGAATAACTAGCTACCCAGACCTTCCACGTAAGCCAAAGAAAGTTTGCTCTTTGCGTTGTTGTTCCTCGGGACATGTTTCTTGAATCACTTACAGAAAAGAAAACTACACCACACTATAATGATTACCCCCCAACACACACATATATATAGCATGACTGCATGATGACATTCAATCTTATTATAATCCAGACCGCTAAACAAAAATGTGTCCTATATGATTGTGTGTGATTAAGTGAAAGGACTTGGAAACATTGTGCCAACTATATCATTAGCAGTTTATTAAATGATATTTGATTCCATCCATACGGTTTAAGAGAGCACGAGTCTTGATAAGGTTGATGCATGACAACGTTGTTTCATCATTTGGATGTATGTGCAAATACACCATCTCACCTTTCTTGCGCTCTATTATTTTTCCAGGGGAGCATGTGAAAACGATCCTTAAAGATCTAGATGGAGCCAAGAATCCTCACTGAAGCAGATTACCAACCAAGCAACAAATTCTGCACTTTATATACATAAAACTATGGCAGAGCCCCTAGCTTGTTGGACAGTGTTCACTCAATGATATGAACAAGTACCCATTGGATCATTTATCGTTGAATATCCTCATCAAATGTATAGTAAATGTATATTTGTTGTGCTGTCCAATAGCTTTAATATGGGGAAGGCATTTGGATGTGGGCCATGACTGACCAACATATTGTCTTCCTTTTTATTTTTCCTTCTATAGTTCTAGCTGGGATGGCAAATGATTTTTTTATATATAAGCCTTTAATACATTTGTAAGCATAAAAGGATTATATATGGCCTTTAGTGTTTCCTATAGCTGCATCTAGTCTTAGGTGTAGTGAATGACCCATAGATAAAATGTTTTGACACATCTTTACATTTACCTTTGATATGAAGGTGATCAATGACCCATATCATAATATTAATAATAATCTATTTTTTAGGTCACGACCTAGTCAAACACCAAATTGATGTGTAAGAACACCTTGCTTGTGTGACAAGGGACTACCTCCATGCAATGATTTGACTGCCCATTATACGGAGTTGTACATGCCATATTCCCATCTGAATTTCAACCTGTGGATGTCCAAGGAGGAAACACATATTCTTAATTGTTACGTTCACTCAAGCTGTAATGGAAGACTAGTTTTGTTACATCTTAATTCTAATTAGACTAATAAGAAATGACAACCATACAATACAGAGCTATTAGTCCCCAAATTCCTCCTACCGCAGATATTCCACAGTAAAAACTCTTTCAAATATCAAATAAAAAACCAACATGAGTTATAAATGCAGTTGGATAATGGGACAACGGTGGCTTTCTTTTGAATGATATCCCTTGAAACCAGAGACAGGTATGGGTTTCTAAAATAGAGACAGGTATGGGTTTCTAAAACATTGACAGTTTCAAAATTCCTTAAAATGGAAAATTTTCAAGTATATGTAATTTGTATTGTTTTAAATTATTTATAAATATCAAAATAAAATTTAGAAAGTAACAAGCAATCCATGATTAGTAACAAAAAAATTCATTTAATGTATTTTTGGAGCTGAGCTTCCACTTATCATGATGAGGCTAATTCTCAAAATGTTTGCTTTTTGGCTAAGCAGCTTGTTGGATGTCTTAGAGAATGTTTTGATTTGCCATTGTTTGAATGCTCTTTGTGGTTTGATTTGATTTGCCATTGTTTGAATGCTCTTTTTGGTTTGACTTGATTTGCCATTGTTTGAATGCTCTTTGTTAGACTACTGTTTCCAAAGCTGTCCGAATCTACACTTGCACTCTCAAATTTGTTTAGGATTATGTTTTTTCCTTATTATATAGAAAAGGTGAGGGTGTAACATTCCTTCCTATTGTTTTCATTTCATAGTAGAGATTGCTTTGCATGAACAAGGAAAATAAGCCATATCTTTCTATTAAAAGTAATCTCACAACAATTAACTTTCAGTAATGGATCTTGCTTAGTAGAAGAGTTTATATAAAAACATTATAAATCTTAAGAGATGCATGCTCTTACTATCTTTGTTATAACTAAGGATAGTCTTCTATGTTGTTTATATTTTACTTAAACCTCATGTTATTTTTCTTTTTTCTTCTTTATTATGTTGATCAACAAGCCAATTCCATAAGGCTTCCTTTTTTCCAACATCGGTTGACACATATAAATTGGCTAGGCCTAACACATGGCCTTTTGAATAAAAGAAAAAGACCCCTACAACACAATCATATCTTAAATTGTTGTCATCAACGTGACATTATTTTATTTTGGGTTTGGTAGACCTCGCACAAACTTGATGCTGTAACCTTTCGTGCTTTTCATAAGGGTGCAAAGGTCTGGTTAAATTTGTAGTTTACCGCCTAGAAAAGGCAGCATAAAAAGCAACACAAGTAGCCTCACGACCAAGATCAGTTCCAATAGCATTATTTTAACTAGGATCGTAAGAACCAGCAAGTGGAGTAGCACCAACATCACCAGTTGTTGAACCAGCTCCTTCCTCATTCCCGGCATCACCAGTTTAATGTACTGGTGGATCTAGAGTGCAATTTGAATAGAAAGCACCTAAAGAGCACTTTAACTCTTACTGCAACATTGAAGACAATACATGTCTCTGGTTGAATATTGCTAACAGATCTTTCTTTTGATTCATCTTTGAATAATAGTAAGATGAGAACTACTCCTTCCACCATAAATTATAGGATCCATAGTAGAGAGAGTTGGATGTTCTAGAGAATGATATGACTTGCCATTGGTTGAATGCTCCGTGTTAGATCACTGTTTCCAGAGCTGTCTGAATCTACACTTGCACTCTCATTTTTTTTGGATTAAATCTTTTTTCCTTGTCAAATGACATTCTCCTTTTAATGAGTTTCCTAGGGCTGAGAAATTATGTTGGTCTGAACAGATTTCTTATCTACAGGATTAACAAAGGTTGCATTGCACAAATTCTATCTTAGTTATGTATAATCGGGTGTAATTTGAACCAAGCTGGCTTTATTTACCAACTTCTGAGTATACTCTTTTGGAGATAGGAACTGGATGTAGTTTGAACCTAAGGTGGCTCTATTTACCAGTCTATTTGCATACTCTCTTGGAGATGAGAAGAGCGTAGGAATTACAGAACTGGTTTAGAGTTATTAGAGTATCAGATTTGAGGAATGGAGATCTATCTCACGAAATACGAAAGACACCTCTTCGGGCAAAAAGCTAACTTTATAAAATGAAAAGCATGGGACCATTGATTGTAGGTGTTTGCAAGTACTATAACTAGGAATCTAGACATATATCCATCTACACAAGTAAATGTTGTATCTTTTCATCTACCGAAGACTTGAGAATCATCAGCAAATAAGTGAAAGCTCCAAAGTCCGAAAACATATGAACTTTATGAGATTATTTTGGAAAAATAGGCTGATAAAAATATTATTACAAAGAGCTTAAGACTAGTAGTTAGGAACTACACTACTTCCAAAATATTAGTACAAGTTATCTGAAAGAGATCAAAAGGCATAGTGAAACAATAACCCTACAGTTATAGCAATTTCAAGCTACCTTAGTTTGAGGGATTTAGGAAATTGACTGCATATTGATATTTGGTATATTTAAATGAACCAACTTCAAATTAAGTTTTCAAAAAGAAAATCCATATCTTAAAGGTAGAGCAAATTCAAGATTCCTTTTGTTCAATGTATTTAAGAATCATTATTAAGTTATAAAAAATGCATGTATTCTTACGACTTTTTTTGTTTTATTATGCAGGATAGGAAGGCTTTGACGTTGGGTCCTGATGATAATCTTTATGTAGAGGGCTTTGCTTCGAATGTTTTTGCAAAAGCTGACAAACAAGATAGAGCAAGGCAGGCAGACTTGTATGGCCATTTCAACATGATTTATTTGTGTTGATGGCTATTATGCAATATTTGGATGTTTTATAGTTATGTGTAGTTTTCTCAGTGTCCAATCTAGTCAATGATGTTATGATTTACTTCCCGTGAGGCTCACTACCAGCTTTTAAGTATCTGAAGTAGATACTTGATTTAAAGAGATTATTAGTTTGATGTGTATGGTTGATGTCAATGATATGGGAGAATGTATAGTATCTTGGATTTACTTTTACAGTTTTTACTATTTAGTCATTTGATAACATTCCTATTTGTATTTCAGGAATACTACAAAGACATTTTATGCAGCAAGCATATTTTTTGAGATTATCCACTAGTTTGGTGAACTACAACCTGAAGTGAGTCTTCCTTTCCTTGTGCTTACCGAATATCTTCAATATTTTAAATTCATCATAACTTGTAGGTTCTCTACAAACTCAAGAAACTGGAACTCATTCCAATCTCAATTTGAAACATGGTTCAATTGCAGCTCCACCAAGTTCTCAAGAGAGAATCCCTTTCTTAACAACTTCAAACATTGCTTACCTCTTAGAGGCTTCATTGAAGTTAATTAAAACTGATAACATATCTTCCAGCCAACCAACTTCCCAACATCGTAGCCAAGGATCATCTCGGAAGCAAACTATCCATCACTTCAAGCTTGCATCATTTGCATTGAGAACATGTTTGCGTCATCTGAAAGCATTTTCTACTAAGTCACTCATGCAAGGGGAGTCTCAAAATCCACTCAAGGCCCTTTTTTTTGGTGACATGAAAGTTCTGGGAGGTCCACTGCTACAATTAATGTGTTTATTAAAATCAACTTCAAGCTCAGTTTCAACACCGGAGAAAACAAGGAACAAGGAAAGCAGGGTGAAGAAGGCATCTGATGAAGCAGGAGATGGACTGATCCATACAACAATTCTTTGTATGGATATCTTATGCAAGTCGAGTTTTACAACAAAATGCTTGTCTGATGTACTTGAGGAAATGTTATCTATTTCAAGCAATGAGGAAGAAGTTGTAGATGAAATTGATATTGAGATGGAGGGCATTTATGAAAATGAAAGTGAAAGCCCAGAAAGTAAGCTAATACACCTGTCTTTGTGGAAAAAACTCCAACCACTTTTGGTTGAGCTTCTTATGTAGACACATTTTTGAGAGTTTGAGGTAACAGGTTCCTAGAATTTGAAGCTAGATTAGTTCTTAACATATGCAAGTTTGCTTTCTGCAAGCATGTTTAGAGTTAGAGTTTAAATAATCTCTTGTGGTGCAAGTTCTGGAAAGGACCCAAAATCTAGTTATAAGGATGGCGAACCAATGTAGGTAATTAATGTTCCTATTAAGGTGCTTTTTGTTAAGAGGGTTTTCTTTTAAAAATTAACCATAAAAGTACTAAATAACATATTGGTGACATTTAATACAGAGATAATGGTGATTTTTGTTTGTTTGTTTCTCAGTTTACTTGTTTTTTGGTAAATAGTAATGTTCTTTCTCCTATTATGATTTGATAATGGTCATTTGGATCCAAATTTGGAGATTCTTATTGATAACAAAAGGCTAAAATTTTGATTCATCCTATGCATAAATCATCCCAAATTTTTTATCCGGTGTCTTGTACATCACTGCAGATGCAGTCGCTAGTGCTCTTAAGCAGTACCACTGTCAACCCATATTTACATAAATCAAAATAAATATCCACACATCCTCTGTCTTGGCCAAATGACATTCCACCCACCCGTACCCCTCTCCCAACCATACCTCCAACTCCTTAGTCCAATTCTTCCCTACCATCCATCTTCCTCATTTGGGTCTATGGGTACTACCATTTATGCCAATGCTTTGATGCATGTTGGAACAACTGCAGACACTTTCCTAGGAGAAAATTTGGTGATGCAGTTGTTCTTTTATATTTACAATAAGTCTAATTTCACATTAACTGTTTTTCTTACAGAATTTTGTATTTTTATATTGATATTTTATGGTTTTGATCTCTTGTGTTACCAGGAATCACTGAGCATAGCCACAAACTGGGAAAA
Source organism: Larix kaempferi (assembly GCA_027924585.1). Lineage (NCBI taxonomy): Eukaryota > Viridiplantae > Streptophyta > Pinopsida > Pinales > Pinaceae > Larix > Larix kaempferi. The sequence continues at coordinate 3,484,759 of BSBM01000590.1, forward strand.
GTTCAGTGCTACAGTTGGCTTGGGAGTCATTCACAGGGGTCATCTTCAACAAGGTCGTTCTTTGATGGCTCCTTACCTTCCATAGAATGGTGCTAGTGGAGGTGGAAGTCCCTTTCTTGAGGGTGGATCCCTATATTCCTTGGGACTTATACATGTAAACCATGGAGGAGGGATCAAGCAGTTCCTTCATGAAATCTTAAGTAGCAAAAATCTTGAAGTCATTATCTCCTTTGGTTACATATATGCACTATTTTATAATAAAAATTTTGATTCACCCTATTTTCGCAGTTTTTTTTACTCTCAAAGGGATCCCTTACAGATGTGATGTAATTTTTACAGGTAATTTAACATGGTGAAGTAACATAGAACTCTCTTTGAATATTTTTCTACTTGAAGCTATCAAAATATTCTTATTGCTTGGATCTACCTAGAAGATATGATCCCAATTTAAAAATGATATGTAGGGGTTTGGATCTTGGAATAGACCTTATTGTTTATGGAAGGGAAGAAGAGGGAGATACACTTACAAGGGATCGGGATAGACCTTTTTTAATGATCATCATTAATCCAACAGTTACTTCTATATTTTCATTTTTTTCTACAATCAATTTGATATTCTAGAAGTGTTTTTCAAATAAAAAAATATATATTATATAAAAAACACTCCCAGGAGGTTTTGAAAATTATGCTTCCTACTCCCGCTCCCATGCCCGTGCTATTCGCTCTAATAACTTTATTTTAAAGAAATATTGAAGTTGCATTGTGATTGAGGACGATGAGGGGCTTTAAGGGTGCTAGCTCAATGGTAGAGCACCTACCTTATAGGCAGGAGGTTGGTGGTTCGATTCCACCATGCCCTATTTATATTCTGAAACCACTAAAAAGAGATAAATGACTAAAAAAATGACCAAAATTTGCATATAAATGACCACCAATACAACATGAGAGATAAGTGACCAAAAAAATGAACAAAATATTCATATAAATGACCACTTTTGAGTTGTCGATCGCTGGTAGCAAATTAGCGGCCATTTATCACGTGACAAAAAATGTGGTCATAAATTTGGTCATTAATTGTGACAATTAATGACCAAATATATTACCAAATTAATGACCAAATATATGACCACAAGATAAGCTATAAATGACCAAGCTAAATATGGCCACATATTTGCCACCAGGGGTCACCAACTCAAAAATGGTCATTTATATGCGGATTTTGGTTGTTTTTTTGGTCACTTATCTCTCATTTTGTACTAGTGAAGAGAGTTTGCAGCTGTGTGCGCAGACTGGAACTGTTGTACCCTTCCCGGAATAATATAACAATAGTTCCTGTGGACATAGCTCCCATCCTGGGGTTGAACCATGTTAAATCCTGTGTTGTGTGATTGTTTATTTGCTTACCAGGAATGCTTGAACTCATGCTTGTCAGCTTATGTGTTTTACTTTTATATGTATTCTCCAAAAGTATGGGAATGGGAATAATATGTTAAGTGTCGCATATGTGGATGACTGGAAGATGAACAAGTATTTCTAAGTCTGTGAATGTATGGATTGGTTGAACAATCACTAATAGAGAAGGTCTATGCAGTGCACAACACTGGAAGTGTGCAGCATATTATGTTGTCATATTGCATGAATCATAAGATACACAATACAAAGGAACGATAGATGCATAATATTTGTTAAGCATAGTTAATTGAAGTAGTTGAATATCACGAAGGAAGCACAGCATTAGTGGCATTGTCCTACCATTAAATAAGATTTGAACCGCGCAGCCCTTTGATGCGCAAGTGGTGCAGCATCTTAGTTCGTAGAAGTGTCACTCCGCAGTGCAGGCCCCCACGACGCGCTGCCTATTGGATCTATCTAAACAACTCATCACATAGATGTGGAAACCTAATTCCGCAGCTCCCCCATACATTCGCCTCGGGTGAGACCTCAGCCTGCTTGCAGACTGTTTCCGAAAGGGCCAGTGAAAAGGGGTTTTGTTGGTTCCTCGAACCGCTAAGAACCTGGGTCTACATTGGAAACCTCTAGAAAAGTTATATAAGCCAACAAATGGTTCCTTTTCCGCGCTAAGAATTCGTGATGAGTTGAAGTCGTGATGTGCGATGAAGAAGAAGCTTTGTTGGGTATTTGCGTTTGGAATCTAGACAAGAAAGAAATCTGGGCTTGGTGTGACAAGATATAAAGAGATTTCTCAAGGAAAGAAAATAGACACCCACATCTCTATAACGTTCAGTGGTTGAACAAATACCCGTGGAAAGATATTCATGAAATATTTTGGGTATCTTTTGGAAACGAGCTACACGAGTGGTTGTCAAACCTTGCAGAGCGCAGAAACTGCACCCCACGAGACGTACTGACCGAGTTGACACCAGAGCTCATTGAAAGGCTCAAAGAAGTAGATAGTCCATTCACGTGAGCAGTCAACTTCTGGGTTGACAGTACACTACAGAGCTTTGTGATGCAGTTCACTGTGGACATGATAAAGTCCTATAGCACAGCCAAAGCAGAGTTTTTCAAGGGTTTCAGAGGTAAGTATCTGAACAACCTCAGTTTATACATTAAAATGCTTTAGCCGAGAAAGGCATTTTTAGAATGCAGTGAAATTTTTGAATTTGTAATGGTCAATAGCATTTATAGTGAGTCTAATGAAGAGACACATAACTTGAGAAGTGGAAAACGATATAAATATACGCCTAAGAAGACTTCTAGTGGACATGGACTCTACGTAGACATTGATTCACAAGCTGAACCTGATATCCAAATCACACCTCAATCTTCCACCTATCAGCCTATTACTCCACAAAATCCACCGGGTGTGAACACCATGCCTCCCATTCCACAAAATTCACCAGTTCAGAACCCCCCGGTTGTGAATATCCCTAGCACTCAGAACATTCCAGATCAGAACGTTTCGCGCAACACTACTCTCATTTTTACCACTCAGCAACCTGTGTAGAACACTACACCACCTGGAAGAAGCATGACTGATGATATTAAGTTGTCGATATTCAAAGGAACGAGTCTAGAGGACCCTGAGCAGCATTGGTTTCTATGTGAAGCCGTATGGAATGTTAAACAAGTCGAGGATGATGCTGTGAAGCGAGCGCAGCTCATCACCACCTTTAGATATAGAGCCATGAATTGGTTCATGAAGTACTCACAAGGACAACAAAGAACCTTACTGGAGATTAAGGATGCACTCTTAGCAGAATTTAAGAAACTGAGGTCAGAATCACCGTGTATAACCGAGTTAAAGGAAATCAAGCAAAAACCTAATGAGACAGTCTGGGAATTTGACCAGAAATTTAAGACACTATTGGACCAAGTAAGCTTTGTCATAGCACCGCAACAACACCAGGAATGGTGTATAGCTGCGTTGTTGCCCCATATCAGACTGTTGTTAATGTAGCAGAAAGTGGCTTCGTAGGAATAAGCCTTAGAGATCGCGATGAAGTTAGAAGATTCACCTCTTGGAGAAACTAGCACTGGGATGTCTTAGATTCAGACCCAGTTGGCTACCCTGACACTACACTACAACTACGAGATATAAAGAAAGGAAAGCAATAGAGACAAGAAGTCTGGTGTACAGGATGTAAGGGAGAAGGACATACTAAGGACCATTGTCCTTTATTCCAATAATACCTTTACATGGGTGCCCCAAACCCATTAAATCAGAACCAAGAGCCATGGTGTGAGATCTGTAGAATTAGAGGACACCGGCCAGAGGACTGTTATTTAATTCAGAAATATGTAATAACACCTAAAAACCTATATTGCAATTTCTGTAATTCAGTTGGGCATGATGAGTCCAATTACCGCGCATATGAGCTCATGTTGGAAAGGAAGAAAGATATTGAGCATATGTATGGAGGAGTATATAGAATCCGAGAAGAGACTCCGTAGAAACAAGATAATGTGCAGCATGATCAGGGACCATATAGAGGCTGAAGAGGATACCACAGGAGAGGAAGGAATGCCGGCCCAACCCAAGGAATAGGCCGAGGTTAAGTAATTTGTTATAACTGTGGCCAGCCAGGTCATGTGTCTAGAGACTGCACCAACCCATCCACTATGTGTAGTTATTGTAAATCCTTCAATCATGTTATTGAAGACTTCCCAGTGCTAGCGAAAGAAATGAAAAAGAGAAAACAAGATGTCGCTAACCCAAACATTCAGTTGATCGCAGCAGAGAGGAGGTCTGCAGATCCAAGTATCAATGTAGTGACGCAAAGTGGCACTACTACAGGGAGAGATAGAGGAGCAGAAGCTTCAACTTTTGGAGACTTTAACACTACGCAAACCCCTCTTGAAACAATATGGATAAGAAAAGCTCCTGGAAAGACACCTAGTTTAGATCTAGAGAAAAACAAAGGAGTGCCTGAAGAAGCACAGGACATTTTCAAAGGACAAGTACCTAAATCACCAAGAATCTCGTTGCACAGTGAAATACCGCATATGAAAGATATGCCGACCACTTATGACAAGACGAGCCATGCAACATAGACAGGCACCTCTGTTGCGCAATTCCTAAGGAGCTGCATGAAACTATTGAAGAGTCTAGATGCTATCGCAGAATTGCAAAAAATGTTAGATCAGTATGAACCATGCAGTGAGATGGAGACTGCACAGAGCGCAGTTCATCACATTGGGAAACACAAAAGAATGGGTAGAGAAATGAGACTCAGTGCCAAATAGGAGACTATGAAATGAATGAGATTATTCTGGATCTCGGATCCAAAGTAAATGTCTTAACTAAACAGACATGGCAGCAGATGGGGAGACCAAAGCTGTTATGGTCACCTATCCAGTTGAGAATGGCCAATCGGGAGAAATTCATACCTTTTGGAAGGTTAGCAAATGTTGTTGTTGACATTGATGGAGTGCAAAGTTAAACATACTGCGAGTTTATTGAGATTGTGGATGATAGTCAGCCGTATCCAACACTATTGAGCCGTATCCAACACTATTGGGTATAGACTGGGAAATGGATAACCTCGCCATTATAAACTTGAAGACAAAGAAGATGATATTTGAAGGAAATAATCTCAGGGTCATCGCACCACTGGACCCTTAAGGGGGAGATAGATATAGTGAGCCGATTCAGGAAGAATCTAGAGCTCAATATTTGGATTGCCTTTACAAGATGACCACGAACCAGGAAGACTATATTAATCCTACTGGGGATGGAACACTCAGTTGGTGATGTGACAATTCCTGCATCTCGGACTTTGATGCAGAATTGGAGAACCGGCAAAGTCGTATGCACGAAGTATCAGCAAGGAGATGCCTGCAGGTAACAAAGTCATTGTGCTGGATTGGAAAGGAGGTAAGCCCAATCCCCACCTATGATGGTTTATCTAATGTTTATTCCTTTATCAAAGAATATACTATAGAAATTGCAGATGAACATCGCTTACCAGCACTAGACCTGGCACTACGTGAGACACCTACCATATGGTGGGCTGCGCATAAGCAGACACTGACCACATGGGATCAGTGCAGAATCAAGATGCAGATCAGGTTCACGGACAAGGTTATGTTGCATTTTGCAAAATATAATGGACAGACAGATCCAAGGAAGCATATTGAGATCTGTTCACAAGCATGGGAGGAAAGACCACAAACAGAACGGGTTCATTTGTTTGTGCACACGTTGGAGGAAGAAATTCCAAAGAAGTGGTATCTAGACATGGAGTTGCACAGAGAAACTACAGATTGGCCTACTTTGACTGCGAACTTCTAGAAGAGCTTCAGTTTTGAAGACGACAATCCTAGCATAAATGATGCTCTGCAGATTATTAAGGAAAGAATATTCAAACCAGAATGTCCACATAGAAACATGACATTAGAGGAATTCTTTGGAAAAGTACCTACAAGCCTACAGACAGAATGGACCAAACAAGAAGAGCATGCCATGGAATGTTATAATCTAGCTAAAGAGGGTGAAGATAAAGAAGAAAGTGATGAGGAGGATCCGCACAATATTAACATACCTGAGTCAGAGGGAGTGCATGAAGTAGAGGGACCTCCGCTGGAAATCCCAGACATGAGTGGACCTGTGAAAACAAGGAAAGTGAACATTGGCACTAGCAAAGAGATGAAGTTCACGTCTATCAAAGACTATTGGGATGATCAGACGGTCGTGGAGATCGCAGACCTATTACATGAGTATCAGGATTTATTCTTGACAAAGTTTACATAAATGAAAGGTTTTTTGGGTGACATAGGGGTTATGAAGATATCTCTTAAGCTAGGCGCAAATCCTATTAAGCAGAGGCCCTATAGACTGAATACGCGATACAAAGAACGAGTCAGGGAACAACTTGATAAGATGCTCGACGTGGGGATCATCGAGCCAGTCGAGGAGTCTGAGTGGATAAGCCCTATGGTTGTCAAAGATAAGAAGACAAAAGGTGAGATCAGGATCTACGTGGATCTCAAAAAATTGAATGATGCTTCGATGCATGACCCATTTCCTACTCCCTTCATTGATGAGGTGCTCGATAACATTGGAGGAAATGATGCATATTCCTTTATTGATGGATTTTCGGGATATCATCAGATGAGAATTGATCCAGTGGATAGGAATAAGACCACTTTTTCCACTGAATGGGAGTCGTTCCAATACACAGTAATGCCTTTTGGTCTGAAGAACGTGCCTGCCATATTCTCTAGAATTGTGGTCGTAGCATTTAATGATTTTATGCATAAGTTCTTAGAAGCTTATTTTGATGATTGGACAGTATTTGGGTTGCTGAAGGACCATTGCACAAACCTCAAATTGATGCTAGAAAAGTGTAGACAGCATCAAATGTCATTAAACCTAAAGAAGTGTATCTTTTGTGTACCCTATGGAATTTTGTTGGGACACATCGTGTGCAAACAAGTTGGTGGTTGATACTGCGAAGATCGCAGTTATTGTAAACTTGCCAACACCAAATCAGTAAAGCAATTGCGCACTACGTTGGGGCATACTGGTTTCTATAGAAAGTTTATAAAGGATTATGCGCAAATAACCGCAGCCATGGAGAAGCTACTAAAGAAAGATTCATTGTTCATCTGGAACGCAGAATGTGAGCAAGGCTTTGATACATTAAAAGAGAAAATAGTAACTACACCGATCCTAGTGTTTCCAGACTGGGAGTGTTGATGTATATGTAACTTCGGAATGTATTTCATCTGTGTATTATATATATATTTATTGTACCCTTATAAGAGATGTGTTATTCCTCTATAAGGAAGTGTCGTCATGTGGATTGACAAGTGTCGCAAGTGTGTGTACTTGCCTATGGGTTATTAGACCACCTTATGGGGTCGGCCCTAATTAATATATAATATAATATGGATGTACTAAAGTAGACAAGTCGGCCCCAGTAGGTCACTGGGCAAAAAGGTGAGTATAAATAGAGATAGGAGATCTCTATTTTACTCACTCGGAAAAATATATATCTCTCTCTCTGGAAAGTGGCGCACTAGTGAGGAGGAGGAGGATCATCTGCTAGGAGACTATCTCTGTATTATTTGGTTGTATTTTGGTTGAGCCATTGCTCTCTCTATCTCTGAGGAAGTTTGTGGGGTTTTTCACCTTAGGGTTTTCCCCACGGAAACTCTGTGTCTCTTGTCTCTATGCTTTTGATTCTTGTGATGCTTGTGATGCTTGTCATACTATGATTGTCATGCATTGATATACTGTAGATGTTATTCTCTCAGCAAAGATCCTATAGTATTGTGATTTAATACTGAAAATTAACATGGTATCAGAGCTTAACTGAGAAGAAGACATTTTGCAGTGACGGAAGCTTGTATTCCTTGTTTATTGGGTTTCTCTCCACAGATTTTTGAAATTCAGTATAGTAGATTGGATCTACTCATCAAGGCGCATCTATCTGTCCAATCAGAATTCAGTTCCGAGCATTTTCAGATTTGGCCCTAAAAATTAGGGTTTCCACAAAAATAGGAATTTCTGGAAACTGAAGGTACAGCTGGAAGCTCCTTGCAAAAATCGAAGGTTTGAGCTTTGGATCGAGATTTTTGGCTGGGTAGATCTCCGGGAAACTCAAACCCTAATTCAGGGCTCTCCCTAGTGAACCCGGGAGGACAAAAAGGCAATTTTGAAGGACAAGACTTTGCTGATCTCAAATTCTGAATGTACTAGGCTGATCAGCTCTCCAAGGCGCATCTTTCTATCCTTTCAGAATTTTGAAATTCACTTTTTGAATTTTTAGGGTTTCTCTGACAAACCCTAATCCGGGACCAGATCCAGTTTTCAGCACTTCAAGTGGTAAGTTCTAAATCTTTTCTATTTCCATTTGAAGTACTCTTAAAGATGTCTCTTCACACCAAGCTTGAGGATAAGCTTGAAGGGGCTGATAACTTCCGAGCCTGGAAGTATAGGATTGAGCTAATCCTGGAAGAGAATGAGTTGGACTCATATGTGAAAGAAGACATCCCTATCCCAGAGGATGAAGAGGCCAAGGTATTGCACAAGAAGAACTTGGTCAAGGCAAAGAGAATCATTGCTGATTCCATCAAAGACCATCTCATACCCCATGTGTCTTCTCTCAAGACACCCAAAGAGATGTTTGAATCTTTGACCAAGCTATTTGAAGGAAAGAACATAAATCGGAAGATGACCCTGCGGAACCAATTGAAGACAGTGAAGTTTCAGAATGGAGAAACCATTCAGTCTTACTTTTCAAGGGTCTCCCAGATCAAGGAACAATTAGAAGCAGTAGATGAAATGGTGGAGAATGGTGAAGTGGTAATGACCACTCTAAATGGCCTACCCAGGTCATGGGATTCCTTTATTCAAGGAATTTGTGCAAGGAAGAAATTGATCTCCTTCAACAGACTGAGGGAAGAATGTTCTCAAGAAGAAGCTAGACTTATAGCTCATGAGGAAAAGATGGGAGGAGAAAGCTCTTGCAGCTCACACCAAAAGAAGCAAAACCAAAAAGGATCACTCTCACCACAAAAGATTCCATCAAAAAAAAAGAGTAAGAAGGACCTAAGATGCTTCACATGCAATGAGAAGGGTCACTTTGCTTCAGATTGTCCCAAGAACAAAAGGGATAATAACAACAACTCCAGTAAGAAGAAGAAGGGCAGCAAAAGAAGGTTTCATGCTCATGCTGCCGAAGATGATGAACCTCCAAAGAATGAGGCTAAGGCCTTACATAAGAATATTACAAGCGATCCCGACAGGTATGACTAATCGAGGTATGTTTCGATATTTGTTCATGATTAAGTTTATGGTATGTTTGTCTTCATGTTATTATGGTTAGTACAATCTTGATTTTAGACTTGTCATATCACCTTAATAAAACTATGAATGCACGATAGAAAATATTCATTGATTAGGGTGTTGACACTTATGATTGTACTAATGCATTATGGTGTTGTATGAGGTTTATGTTGTCTACTAACATGAAAGGTACACCAAGAAAGACAAATCATGTTCTGGTTCAAAGAACATATGATCATGATGACATGAGGACAAAGATTCATCCATTGTCATGGATCTCATAAAAGATCCATTTACGAGGTATGTATAACTTGGTTTTATAATGGTTAACCTATGAGATATACAGGTTACTAGCACAAGTCATTGAAGAAGAACAAGAAGACATCATGTGAGTATGTTAGACATAATTAGCTAGCATGCTAATCCAGGTATGTTTTTCTTATATCAAGTTAGAATCTCACCTTGTGATAAGATCCTTTATTTAAGTATACTTGGCATGATTGATTATGATTATCCATTGAAGTTAGTACTCATGGGTTTAGGCATATTATGATTTTTACTTTGATTAATGATATGTCTAACCAGAAAAGTCCTATGGTCAAACAGGAATATAAGTAAAAGAATTATGTCTCTTATATTGATTGATTTGACTAAACAGAAGAATCATGAAGGTATAGGTTTGAATAATCACAGGTTTTATGCATATTATATCTCTTATCTTGATTGATGATTCAACTAACCTGAAGAGTCATAGGTTTGAGTAATTATAGGTTTAGACATGTTATGTTTCTTATGATTTGACTAACCATAAGAATCCTACATAAACCTTGAATGCTAATGCTTATTATTTTTGTTTGAAATGATCATGACTATACATGCTTGAGATTATTGTGTTTTAATAGTATACTAATGAATGTATGATTTTATATGAGTTCACAAGGATAACACAATCATGATACTAATAAGCATGCATAGGGACCAAGGATGAATATGAATTCAAGAACAGGTAATTCAGGAAGCAAAGATCAAGAGGGAGCACACTCCAGTTGCTCCTGCAAGAAAGAAAAGGAGTACACTCCAGTGGTTTATGCAAGGATGCAGATGTTCAGAGGGAGTTGACCATCTCTCTACTTTCCACATTAGAAAGGTGTACAAAAAGCTACTTCAGATTAGGACTCCAGCAGCTCCTGCAAGGAAGCAAAGACTCAGAGGGAGTCCACCCAACGAACAAACAAAGATAAGTATTTTAATTATCATTTCTTGCATATTTGTTTGTTTAAGTAAAATTGTTCAATGATGTATATGTTCATGTTCCTAGACTTAGGATATGTATTGTGCATATTAAGATAGTTGCATTAATGAACAATATACTACTAATATACATGGGTAAGTGGCCTATGGCACTGTACAACATTCCATTGCTACTTATCTAGAATGAAACCTCTTTGCTGACATGTTGGGAGTTGTGCACACTCTTAACAATGTTCTGGTAGAGATTGGAAGGCATCTAGAAAGTTACGGGATATGGATAAATGTTGTATTGAAGCATTGGCTAAGATAATTGCATGACTGTATGACATATTTCTTTATGTGTAAGAATTTGTTCTGAAAATTATGAGATGTTTCTAATCATGCAATTTAACCTGTTTTGTAGGAAAGACCGTATATCTTCACCTACAAAAAGGACTACAACATTTGTTCCAGCAACAAAGATATCTATTGAAGATATTGAAGTTCCCAGGATCTGGGATGAAGAAATGGAATGCCATGATCCGTCGATCATGAAGAATGATGTTTGGGATGTAGTCCCAAGACCTGAAGGGAAGTTTGTTATGACTTCCAGATCAAGCATGTTGCAGATGACAGCATTGAGAAATATAAAAGTGATGAAATAGTAGATACACCAGATGGATTTCAAGACAGCATGGTGTAGTCAGATATGTGTGCAGAACTTGGTATGGTAGGATAGACAGCTTTCTATCCAGTTTGGGATTTACCAAGAATAAAGCGGACTCCAACCTTTTCTACAAGGTTGAGGAAGGCAATCCAGCGATACTACTATTTGGATGACCTGTTTGTATCAGGAAAGGATAGATTGATTGCCGACACACAGCGGAAGCTTGCTGCCGAGTTCGAGTTGAGGAACTTGGGGATGATGCACTATTTGTTTTTGGCATGGAGGTGTGGCAGAGTGATGGAATTTTCCTTGGTCAAGGGAAGTACACAGTAGATATCCTGAAGAGATTTGGGATGATGGATTGCAAGGCCATGGCCACACCTATGGCATCGAATCTGAAGCTTCTTTGTGATGCTTCATCTGAGCCAGTTGATGTTTCTATGTATCGTCAGATGATTGGGTCCTTGATGTACCTGACGAACACGAGACCAGACATTTGCTTTGCTGTGAACACATTGAGCCAGTTCCTGACGGATCCGAGGAGTGTTCACCTTGTTGCTGTAAAGCATGTTCTGAGGTACCTGAAGGGTACAGTGGATTATGGGCTCAGATATGAGGCGAATCAAAAGTTTAACCTGCAGGGTTATGTTGATTCAGATTGGGCTGGCAGTGCTGCAGATAGGAAGAGCACATCTGGGTGTTGCTTCAGTATGGGATCAGGTGTGATCTCTTGGTTTAGCAGGAAGCAGTCCTGCGTAGCACTGAGTACAGCTGAGGCAGAGTATGTTGCAGCCTGTTCAGCTAGTTGTGAGGCAGTATGGCTACGGAAGCTACTGTCTGAGTTATTTGATCTTCCGTTGGAGGCTACTGGTATCTTCTGTGATAACCAGAGTTGTGTGAAGCTGTCCGAGAAACCAGTGTTTCATGACAGGTCAAAACACATAGAGATCAAATACCACTATATCAGGGATATGGTGCAGAGAGGAGCTGTGAAGCTCCTGTATGTTGCAACGGACGAGCAGATTGCAGATGTGCTGACGAAGCCACTAGCCAGGGTGAAGTTCGAGTACTTCAGAGAGAGGCTTGGCGTTCTTCAGATCGAGGACACTTCAAGGAAGAAGTGATGGACACATTTGCTGAAGCCATTCCAAGCATGTTGGAAGGAGGATTCTTCACATGGCTGTGGATGTAAGCGCTGGATGATGAGCATCAGGATGATGTTCTAGTTTCTGCTGGATATGATCAGTTGGATCATTTTATGTATGTATGTACGCATCATGTTGGATGCTGGATATGATCAGTTGGATCATGTGTATGTATTGTTTATGCATCATGTTGGATGCTTGGACCATGTATCTGTATATGCATCAGGTAGATGCATTGATGATCAGGAGGATCATGTATGATGATATGTATCAGGTAGATACTTGGTATGCATCAGGTAGATGCATTGATGATCAGGAGGATCGTGTATGATGATATGTATCAGGTAGATACTTGGTATGCATCAGGTAGATGCATTGATGATCAGGAGGATCATGTATGATGATATGTATCAGGTAGATACTTGGTATGCATCAGGTAGATGCATTGATGATCAGGAGGATCATGTATGATACTTGGTATGCATCAGGAAGATGCATTGATGATCAGGTAGATCATGCAGCAGGATGTTGCAGTGATGATCAGGATGATCATAGATGACGAGCTTCAGGATGTTGCTCCAGACGACATGCAGCAGGATGTTGCAGTGATGATCAGGATGATCATAGATGACGAGCTTCAGGATGTTGCTCCAGATGACTTGCAGCAGGACGTTGCAGTGATTATGATCAGGACGATCATGAGTACATCAGGATGATGTATGGTGAGTATCAGGTTGATACTCTGTGGCCGTGGATCAGGTTGTGCAGATGAGCATGTCTGGGAGATCCTATAGGTCGGAGTTGTGTACCCGTAACAGCCTGGGATGCTCTTTCGAGACATTGCTCTGGGAGGACATGTAATTTGTGCCCTGGGAGATTTCAGGTCGGAGTTGTGTACCCGTAACATCCTGAGATGCTCTTGCGAGGTTTTGTCCTATGGCATGTAATTTGGGCCCTGGGAGATTTCAGGTCGAAGTTGTGTACCCGTAACATCCTGAGATGCTCTTGCGAGGTTTTGCCATGACCACATGTAATTTGTGCCCTAGGAGATCTCAGGTCGGAGTTGTGTACCCGTAACATCCTGAGATGCTCTTGCTAGGTTTTGTGGTGGACCACATGTAATTTGTGCCCTGGGAGATCTTAGGTCGGAGTTGTGTACCCGTAACATCCTAAGATGCTCTTTCGAGGTTTTGTGGTGGGGTCACATGTAATAGCGCCCTGGGAGATCCTACAGGTTGGAGTTGTGTACCCGTAATATCCTGGGATGCTCTTTCGAGGTTTTGTGACGCACGTAATAAGTCCTGAGGATTCCATAGTATGGCCAGTGATGACGAAGACCTGCAGGTGGTGGGCCTACATCCAGTATGAAAAAGGACTGGCTCTGTAGAACTTCCTATGACGAGTAGAGACAGAGATTGGATGAGATAGCAGCAGCAGTGACGATGATGATGACGATGCATCGATGACGATGATCCAGAGAAGAAGACTTGTCTAGCAGATCTGTGTCGAGAAATACCTTCCTAGTTAAGAGGGAGTGTTGATGTATATGTAACTTCGGAATGTATTTCATCTGTGTATTATATATATATTTATTGTACCCTTATAAGAGATGTGTTATTCCTCTATAAGGAAGTGTTGTCATGTGGATTGACAAGTGTCGCAAGTGTGTGTACTTGCCTATGGGTTATTAGACCACCTTATGGGGTCGGCCCTAATTAATATATAATATAATATGGATGTACTAAAGTAGACAAGTCGGCCCCAGTAGGTCACTGGGCAAAAAGGTGAGTATAAATAGAGATAGGAGATCTCTATTTTACTCACTCGGAAAAATATATATCTCTCTCTCTGGAAAGTGGCGCACTAGTGAGGAGGAGGAGGATCATCTGCTAGGAGACTATCTCTGTATTATTTGGTTGTATTTTGGTTGAGCCATTGCTCTCTCTATCTCTGAGGAAGTTTGTGGGGTTTTTCACCTTAGGGTTTTCCCCACGGAAACTCTGTGTCTCTTGTCTCTATGCTTTTGATTCTTGTGATGCTTGTGATGCTTGTCATACTATGATTGTCATGCATTGATATACTGTAGATGTTATTCTCTCAGCAAAGATCCTATAGTATTGTGATTTAATACTGAAAATTAACAGGGAGAAGCCATTCCATGTACATGTTTATGCTTCATGCATAGCATTGGGTGTTGTATTAGCACAAATAGGAGAGGGAGGTATTGAACATCCCATTGCATTTTCAAGCAGGAAGCTCTCATCTTCAGAGAAGAATTATACCACCACTGAGAGAGGAGGCCTAGCTATGGTCTACACACTGCAGAAGTTCAGGCATTATTTGCTTGGTGCACGTTTCTCTATGTTCACTGACCATTCTTCTTTGAAATACCTAGTCAACAAGCCAGTGTTAGGGGGATGAATCTGCAGATGGTTGTTTATCTTTCAAGAGTATGACTTTGAAATAGTGGTTAATACTGGCAGATTGAACTTAGGACCTGATCATCTGTCAAGGATCGTGTTAGGAGAAGAACCTACGAACCTCGAAGACAATCTGCCTGATGCACAGTTGTTTGCTATTCAGATTGCTGATGATTACTATAAAGACATCATAGACTTCCTGACTACTAGGTTGACACCCATTGAGTTTACTACGTAGCAGAAGAGGCAGTTGGTAGTACGAGTAGCAGACTTCACCATAATCGCAGGTTAGTTATACAAATTAGGACCAGATGAAGTACTACGCAAGTGTGTTTTAGAACACGAGAAGCCATTCATATTGGCGGATGCACATTCTGAGGTAGCAGGAGGCCACTGCGTAGGAAGAGCCACTGCGCAGAAGATATTGCAGGCAGGGCTATGGTGGCCTACGATTCACAAAGACACAAAGGAACATTGCCAGAGCTGTGATGTCTGTCAAAGGACAGGAAGACCATTGCATAGGGACGAAATGCCATTGAAACCTTAGTTGAACCTTCGGGCCTTTGAGAAATGGGCCATTGATTTCATGGGACCTATAAACCCACCATGAAAAAGGACTGGCATGAGATATATCACTGCCACCGATTATCTCACCAGATGGGAAGAAGTAAAGCCAGTAAAGGAATGTAGCGCAGGTACTACCGCGCAGTTCATATTTGAAGACATCCTTACGAGTTTTGGATGCCCGAAGATTTTAATGAGTGATCAGGGAACTCATTTCCTGAATAGAATGATTGAAGTACTAATTGAAGAGTTCCATATTCACCACCATATAAGTACACCATACCATCCGCAAGCAAATGGAACTGTGGAGGCTTTTAACAAGGTGTATGGAGTACATTGTTCCTAGCTTGAGGATAACTATGTTTACATGCATGGAAGATCAAGAGGCACTAGAAGAAAGACTTCTACACTTGGTTGGGTTGGAGGAAGATCGCTTCATCACAAGCTTTCACCAGCAAGTATAGAAAGATAGAGAAAAAGCATGGCATGATCACCATATCAAGAACAAGTCTTTTCAGGTAGGTGATCTAGTCCTCCTGTATGATAGCAAATTTATGAAGTTTCCTGGAAAGTTTAAAATGCATTAGCTTGGTCCATATACTATTGTACATGTTACTAACGGTGGCGTAGCTCAATTAGCCACGCTAGTAGGAGACAATTTACCTAGATTAGTCAATGGAAGTAGGCTAAAACCTTATCAAGATAGCTCTACCTTGTAGTATCCTCTGTAAAAACAAAAAAAAGAGAAAGAGAAAAAGAGAAAGAAAAGAAGAGTCGTGCAACTCAAAGCTCAAAAAGGTAGCTGCACCGCCCAAAGAAGGTAGAGAACGTACAAACCTTACAACAGAGAACCGCACAGTGTGAAGATGAAAGGGTAGTTGCGCTGGTTAAAGGGAACAGGACGACTATGGATTATGAGTAGCTGCGACGAAAGACAAAAATCCGTAGCGCAACCACATAGTTGAATACACGAGGGCAATGGATTCCAGTAACACAAACTGTCAGGACCGCAAGCACATCATGACGGTACTATGTGACCACGACAACTGTCGGCCGGCTCATGAGTCATTATTCAAAAAAGGACGGCACTGACACAATCCCGCATTAAAGGAATATCTTATCCGTTCGAGCATAATAAAGGCTGAAATGATTGAAATCATAACGGGATCCAGGCGACAGACTTGGCATTTAATCGCTTGCTAGGCTATCATACGACTTCCAGTACCATTACAACTCAGCATTTAAGGAAAGTTAATCCGACTCGACATATTTTACAGTGGAAAAAGATTGAGATGCCAGTGATATCTCATCCAACACACCTAGCACTTAATGCCTAGTCTAGCCATTTCCGGTACCTTCAATGTCACATAAGGTGCAGATCCAGCTGAGATTTTTGCAAGCGGATGTAACATTAAAACTCTAAGTTAAACAACAAAGGAAAACCGTTGGGTAAATGCCCTATAAATACCATCCCACTCTGCCTTATGCATTTTACCGTGAGTTTGAAATATTACTAACTATGAATATTGTAAGAACTTAGCAACTAGAAGCACGAGTATTCGTTGAGTTTATGTTCGAAGAGCAGACATTAGAAGAGATCATTGGCACCTTCAAACGTTCTGGTATAAGTGGAGTGATGAAGACACCACCAAAGCAGACGATGCCAGAACGGGCTGGCTCGTCCAAGAGCCCGAAGCTGAACCAGCCGCAACAACAAAAGAAGGACAAGCACCTGGCCACCACATAGGAAAAATCAAAGACACCGGGCGTTTCTCAGCCGGTGGCTCCGCAAGGGATCCATCCACCACCTGTGTGGCGCAGTCCAGAGTATATCAATCCGAGAAAGAGTAATTCCTTGGAAAGGCACTTGGAGAAGAATGCGAAATATGACATCCCATTGCCACCAATGTCAAAGCACGTCCAGACCAAGGAAGATTTGCTTGGAAGAATTCCTACCTGCAAATTTGATGATCACGATCTAATGGATGCTAAGAAATTACCACACCTACAAATGGACAAGTACATGCATAGCAAAGATAAAGGGACCATGAAGAAAGCAGAGGTTATTCCAATGGACTGGGTGCTACCATTGTCCCGGGCTGGCTTCTCAACCTGCTGTGAATCCTGCACTTCGAATGCAACAAAGAATGCGAGGTTTTGGTGTGTACGCTGCTATCTTGTACGCACCAGGGATACATTTGGCTGGACTTTAAGGTCAATATCACTGTCGACTTGATAGCAAGGATTATTGGTTTGAGTAAGAAGGGCGACGAGCCTGCTACAAAATTTTTCGACAAGAAAGACGATCAGGAATTAGCTGCGAAGATAAAGGTGGAATTTAAATTGAACAGAGGGCACCGAGGATACGAAATTGATCCGATCACAATTAAACCCCTGCGGTTCACTATTGAATTACTAGCAAGGAGGCTGTTGAGGAAAGCAAGGCCAAAGGAAGTGTTTGCATCAGTAGTGACCCTAAAATCCAAAGCCCTGGATGGACATGCGTATAATTGGGCAAACTTTCTGCTCAATGAGTTTTTGTTGGATGTACAAGATACCCAGGACAAAGGGTTACCTTTCCACTTTACCTAGCTTCTAATACTTATTGCTTTTGTAGGTTGGAAGGAACCTACACATCAGAACGGCCTACCGGTAGCAGCAGATGACTACTATGCGTTCCACTTCGCGAACATGTGGGCATCCACAAACGCAAAGAAGAAGCGACTCAATGATCTGCAGTTCCTGATGTATTTTGAGTAGTTATGCGTGGTTATTGAGTAGACCCCGCGCATCACAGAAGAGGTGACAAATACCTATAAACCCAATATGATTTTCAAGGCTAGCTTACACTGTATCCACATACAGCTGCCCCTGTCAGCAGAGACATGGTTCGACGGCCAATATTAGCTCAACTTGCCAATGATCGAGTTGATCATTGAGGACTGGCCTGATAGCTGGAAGAGAATGCACCGAAGACTGTTATCACTACATCTTTGGAGGAAGAAGAAGGGGACCAAATGGACAAGAAGCCACAGGTCCAAAGCACACCTATCCAAACACCTGCGCTGCAGGTAGGAGAGAAAAGAAAGGAACTAGATACACAGACACCGGAGAAGCCAAAAAGAAGAAGTCCAAAGCCAAAAAACCATCACTTGACAGAATGTTGCATGATGATGACTATGAACAAATCGCATCACGGGTGTTAGCACACCTAGAGGCTAAGGAAGAACCAGCACAAGCAGAGGTCAGAGAAAATATCAATAAACTGACTTGTCTGGTCTTACAGATGGAGCAAGTCCATCGTGACTTGACTAAGGATCCGGACCATGATGGCCACTTGGGGGAGTCAAGTGAGCCAATGCGCAGGTCACCTGCCTTTACAACACGGACGCACATTGTCAAGATTTCACCAATGTCAATTTTGTTCCCGACAGATGAGATGGAAAAAACTGTGAGGCTGGTCGAGTAGTTGGAACTGAAGGTAGATATGCTACCAGCTAAAGGGTTGCACCAGCTGCACACCCAAATATCCCATGAAATGCACGAACGAGACATCGTCTCACACAATCAGCATCGTCAATATGAAGAGAATTACAGGAAATTACAAGGAGAATGTGAGCAGAAAGAAAGGGAGCTTCAGGGCACGCAAGAAAAGAAGCGCAGGATAAAAGGAGCAGTGTCAGCAGTATATGCGAGGCTACCCGAAGTTGAAGAAGAATCAAAAGTTGAGGCGGCTATCCTACAGATCGACGCTGTCGTTGATAGCTTGCAGGAAATAATGAAGGGGTTGGAAATTTCCCATGCAGAGAAGATTACAGAGATGGAAGCCACCCATCAGGAAGAACTGACCGAACTGGAAGCTCGACGGCCAGTTGATATGGAACAACAGGCGAAAGAAGCAAGAGCAGAGGCACTGAGGGCCTCTATGCAGGGCATCTACGCAGCAATCGCGTGGTGCCAAATCCTGCTAGATGATGTTTCGAACATATGGAGCATATTACAGGATGAACCGGAGTTGCAAAAGATCCACAATGAAATACAGTGAAAGCAGCAAGAAGTGGACTCCATGGATGCTTCCATGAAGGACTTTCTGGTCTGATAGAAGAGGCATGCCTTTGAGCAAACCAAATTACTTAGAAAGGAGATCGAGGCTGTTAAATTTTTAGCATTAATTCACAATACTCTAGGATCTTCACTGAGAGAATAACATATACAGTATATCAATGCATAACAATCATAATAAGCATGACAAGCATCACAAGAATCAAAAGCATGAGAGACAAGAGACATAGAGTTTCCGTGGGGAAAACCCTAAGGTGAAAAACCCCAAAACTTCCTCAGAGATAGAGAGAGAAATGGCTCAACCAAAGTACAACCAAAATACACTTGAGATAGTCTCCTAGTAGAAGATGATCCTCCTCCTCACTAGTGCGCCACTTTCTGAGTGAGAGAAGTGTGACTTTTCGAATGATCAAAATAGAGATCTCCCAATCTCTATTTATACTAACCTGTTTGCCCAGTGACCTTATGGGGGCGACTTGTCTAGCTAGGTACATCCACAATATAATATATATTTCAGGGCCGACCCCACACATGGTGGTCTAATAACCCATCGCCAAGTACACACACTTGCGACACTTGTCAATACACATGATGACACTTCCTTATAGAGGAATAACACATCTCTTATAAGGGTACAATAAATATATATGAAATACATAGATGAAATACATTCCGAAGTTACATATACATCAACACTCCCTCTTAACTAGGAAGGTATTTCTCGACATAGATATTCTAGACAAGTCTTCTTCTCGGGATCATCGTCATCATCATCGTCACTGCTGCTGCTATCTCAACCAATATCTGACTCTAATCGTCATAGGAAGTTCTACAGAGCCAGTCCTTTTTCATACTAGATGTAGGCCCACCACCTGCAGGTCTTTGTCATCACTGGCCATACTATGGAATCCTCAGGACTTATTACGTGCGTCACAAAACCTCGAAAGAGCATCCCAGGCTGTTACGAGCACACAACTCTACCTATAGGATCTCCCAGGGCCATATTATATGTGACCTCACAACAAAACCTTGCAAGAGAATCCCAAGCTGTTACGAGCACACATCTCTACCTATAGGATCTCCCAAGGACAGATTATATGTGGTCACCACAAAACCTCGCAAGAGCATCCCAGGCTGTTACGAGCACACAGCTCTACCTATAGGATCTCCTAGGGACAGATTATATGTGGTAATGGAAAAACCTCGCAAGAGCATCCCAGGACTTATTATGGGCACACATCCCAACCTATCGGATCTCCCAGGGACATATTATATGCCATAGGACAAAACCTCGAAAGAGCATCTGCCAGATATCCCAGGGACAGATTATATGCCATAGGAAAAACCTTGAAAGACTATCTGCAGATCTCCCAAGGCCAAATTATATGTCCTCCCAGAGCAAAACCTCAAAAGAGAATTTTCCAGATATCCTAGGGCCAAATTATATGCCATAGGCAAAACCTCGAAAGACTATCTGCAAATCTCCCAGGGCCAAATTATATGCTCATCTGCACAACCTGATCAACAACCATAGAGTATCAACCTGGTACTCACCATACATCATCCTGATGTACACATGATCATCATGATCATCATCACTACAACATCCTGCTGCATATCATCTGGAGCAACATCCTGAAGCTCGTCATCCATGATCATCCTGATCATACAATGCATCTACCTAATGCATACCAAGTATCTACCTGATACATATCATCATACATGATCCACCTAATCATACAGTGTATCCACCTGATACAAATACAAACACATGATACATATCACCATACATTATCCACGATCTCATACAATGTATCCACCTGATACATATATAGATAAATGGTCCAAGCATACAACATGATGCATATACAAAATACATACAAATGATCCTACTGATCATATCCAGCATCCAACATGATGTGTACATACATATAAATGATCCAACTGATCATATCCAGCATCCAACATGATGCATACATACATATAAATGATCCAACTGATCATATCCAGCATCCAACATGATGCGTACATACATATACATATAAATGATCCAACTGATCATATCCAACATCCAACATGATGCATACATACATATAAAAATGATCCAACTGATCATACAAAGCAGAAACCAGAACATCATCCTGATGCTCATCATCCAACGCTTACATCCATAGCCATGTGAAGGATCCTCCTTCCAACACGCTTGGAATGGATTCAGCAAATGTGTCCATCACTTCTTCCTCAAAGTGTCATCAATCCGAAGAACACCAAGCCTCTCTTTGAAGTACTCAAACTTCACCCTGGCTAGTGGCTTCGTCAGCACATCTGCAATCTGCTCGTCCGTGTTAAATTTTGAGCATTAATTCATTATACTCTAGGATCTTTGCTGAGAGAATAACATATACAGTATAACAATGCATGACAATCACAATATGACAAGCATCACAAGAATCAAAAGCATAAGAGACAAGAGACACAGAGTTTCCATGGGGAAAACCCTAAGGTGAAAAACCCCACAACTTCCTCAGAGATAGAGAGAGCAATGGCTCAACCAAAATACAACCAAATAACACTGAGATAGTCTCCTAGCAGATGATCCTCCTCTTCCTCACTAGTGCGCCACTTCTGAGAGTGAGAGTGAGTTACTTTTTCGAGTGAGTAAAATAGAGATCTCCTATCTCTATTTATACTCACCTTTTTTCCCAGTGACCTTATGGGTCCGACTTGTCTAGTTAGATACATCCACATTATATTATATATAATTCTGGGCCGACCCCAAATGGTGGTCTAATAACCCATCGGCAAGTACACACACTTGCGACACTTGTCAATCCACATGACGAAACTTCCTTATAGAGGAATAACACATCTCACATCTCTTATAAGGGTATATATAAAATACACAGATGAAATACATTCCGAAGTTACATATACATCAACACTCCCTCTTAACTAGGAAGGTATTTCTCGACACAGATATGCTAGATAAGTCTTCTTCGCTGGATCATCGTCATCAATGCATCGTCATCATCATCGTCACTGCTGCTGCTATCTCAACCAATCTCTGACTCTACTCATCGTAGGAAGTTCTACAGAGCCAGTCCTTTTTCATACTGGATGTAGGCCCACCACCTGCAGGTCTTCATCATCACTGGCCATACTATGGAAATATCAAGACTTATTACGTGCGTCACAAAACCTTAAAAGAGTCTCTTGACTAGCAAGAACCCTAAAGAGCATCTGAGGCCTTTTTCATCCTGTCCAGATCTCCAGGACTTATTACATGTGACCCCACTACAAAAACTCGAAAGAGAATCCTAGGACTGATTACGAGCACAAGGCTCAACCTATCGGATCTCCCAGGGCACAAATTACATGTGGTCATGGCAAAACCTCGAAATAGCATCCCAGGACTGATTATGAGCACACAACTCAACCTATCGGATCTCTCGGGGCACAAATTACACGCCATAGGACAAAACCTCGAAAGAGTATCTGCCAGATATCCTAGGGCACAAATTACATGCCATAGGAAAAACCTCGAAAGACTATCTGCAGATCTCCCAGGGCACAAATTATATGTCCTCCCAAGCAAAACCTCGAAAGAGCATTTTCCAGATGTCCCAGGGCACCGAATTACATGCCATAGGAAAAACCTCGAAAGACCATCTGCAAATCTCCCAGGGCACAAATTACACTCTTCTCTGCACAACCTGTTCCACGGCCACAGAGTATCAACCTGATACTCACCATACATCATCCTGATGTACACATGATCACCCTGATCATCATCATTGCAGCATCCTGCTGCATATCATCTGGAGAAGCTCGTCATCCACGATCATCCTGATCATACAATGCATCCATCTAATGCATACTAAGTATCTACCTGATACATATCATCATACACAGTGTATCCACCTGATACATAGATACATGATCCACACAATGTATCCATCAACATACATGATCTACCTGATCATACCTGATATATATCAATATACATGATCTACCTGATCATACAATGTATCCACCTGATACATATACAGATACATGGTCCAAGCATCCAACATGATGCATATACATAATACATACAAATGATGCATCCGATCATATCCAGCATCTAACATGATGCATACATACATACATAAAAATGATCCATCCGATCATATCCAGCATCGAACATGATGCATACATACATACATAAAAATGATCCAACCGATCATATCCAGCATCCAACATGATGCATACATACATACATAAAAATGATTCAACCGATCATATACAGCAGAAACCAGAACATCATCCTGATGCTAATCATCCAGTGCTTATATCCACAGCCATGTGAAGGATCCTCCTTCCAACATGATTGGAATGGCTTCAGCAAATGTGTCCTCGATCTGAAGAACACCAAGCCTCTCTCTGAAGTACTCGAACTTCACTCTGGCTAGTGGCTTCGTCAGCACATCTGCAATCTACTCGTCCGTTGCAACATACAGGAGCTTCACAGCTCCTCTCTGCACCATATCCCTGATATAGTGATATTTGATCTCTATGTGTTTCGACCTGTCATGAAACACTGGGTTCTCGGATAGCTTCACACAACTCTGGTTATCACAGAATATACCAGTAGCATCCAACGGAAGCTCAAATAACTTAGACAGTAGCTTCCGTACCCATACTGCCTCACAACTAGCTGAACAGGCTGCAACATATTCTTTCTCAGCTGTACTCAGTGCTACGCAGGACTGCTTCTTGCTAAACCAAGATATCACACCCGATCCCATACTGAAGCAGCACCCAGATGTGCTCTTCCTATCTGCAGCACTGCCAGCCCAATCTGAATCAACATAACCCTGCAGGTTAAACTTTTGATTCACTTCATACTTGAGCCCATAATCCACTGTACCCTTCAGGTACCTCAGAACATGCTTTACAGCAACCAGGTGAACACTCCTCGGATCTGTCAGGAACTGACTCAATGTGTTCACATCAAAGCAAATGTCTGGTCTCGTGTTCGTCAGGTACATCAAGGACCCAATCATCTGACGATACATAGAGACATCAATCGGCTTAGATGAAGCATCACATAGAAGCTTCAGATTCGATGCCATAGGTGTGGCCATGGCCTTGCAATCCATCATCCCAAATCTCTTTAGGATATCTACTGTGTACTTCCCTTGACAAAGGAAGATCCCACCTACACTTTGCCACACCTCCATACCTAGGAAATAGTGCATCATTCCCAAATCTTTCATATCGAATTCAGCAGCAAGCTTCCTCTTAGTATCTGCAATCAGTATGTCATCTCCTGTTACAAGTAGTTCATCCACATACAGGAGTAGAATCACAGGATTCCCTTCCTCGACCTTGTAGTAAAGGTTGGAATCCGCTTTACTCTTGGTAAAGCCCAAACTAGATAGGAAACTGTCCATCCTACAATACCAGGTTCTGGGAGCTTGCTTCAAGCCATACAAGGTTTTCTTCAATCTGCACACATATGACTCCCTGTCATGTATTTCAAAACCGAGTGGCTGCTCCACATATACTTCCTATTCAACTACACCATTCAATAAAGCAGTCTTGACATCCATCTGGTGTATTTTCCATTTCATAGCTACAGCCAAGGCAAGTACTGTTCTAATGGAAGTATACCTGGCTACAGGTGCAAAAGTTTCTTCATAATCTATTCCCTCTTTCTGAGAGAAGCCACGAGCTACGAATCTTGCCTTGTATTTCTCTACACTGCCATCTATAGCATGCTTGATTTTGAAGATCCATTTAGAAGTCACAAAATACTTCTCTTTAAGTCTTGGGACAACATCCAAAACATCATTCTTCATTATTGATTGGTATTCCTCAACCATGGCATCCTTCCATTCTTTCTTTTCCGCTGCTTCTTCATAACTGGAAGGCTCTTTGTTCATAATGTCACAGAGTAAAGCAACATAACTGGTATGTGATCTGGTTCTCTTCTTAGCTCTGTGTTCTTCTTCTGGAATACCAAATATTTTTGCATCTTGAATGAGCTCTCTATCCCATGCAAGTTTCCTCTTGTGAGAGTTATCCTCACGGGGTGGATCTACAGGTTCTTGCGGATCTTCAAACTCACGAACAACTTCTGGAACTACTTCACTCATGGTAGTGTCTTGGAATCTTGTTTCCTTAGGTTCTTCATAAACTTCGATAGGTGCCTTCCTTGATTTGATGAATGCTGAGTTTTCATCAAATGTTACATCTCTGCTGACATCAATCTTCTTGAACCCTGGAAAGTATATTCTGTAAGCCTTCGAGCTTTCACTGTAACCCACAAAGATACCCTTCTTTCCCGAAGGATCTAGTTTAGTCCTGTTTTCCTTTGGGACATGAGTGTATACTGGACAACCAAATATTCTGAGATGGCTGACTTCAGGTTTCTTACCAGAAAAGACCTCTTCTAGTGTCTTGTTGTCCAATATCTTGTGGGGTGTTCTGTTCTGCACATATACATCTGTTCTAGCTGCTTCTGCCCATAGATGCATAGGTAGATCCTGGTCATGTAGCATTGCCCTTGCTGCTTCCATGATAGTTCTGTTCTTCCTTTCTGAAACTCCATTCTGTTGAGGATTATAGGGAGCAGTCAACTCCCTCTTAATCCTTGAATCACTGCAAAGCTTCTTGAAGTCACCTGAGGTGAATTCTCCACCATTGTCGAATCTGAATGTTTTGATCTTCTTGTCAATTTGGTTCTCCATCAAGGTTTTGAATTCCTTGAATTTATCAAACACCTCATCTTTGTTCTTCAAGAAGTATACCCAAGTCTTCCTGGAGAAGTCATCAATAAATGAGACATAGTAAACATACCCACTCAAAGAGCTGGATGACATAGGACCACATACATCTGAGTGGATGATTTCCAAGATGTCTTTTGCCTTGCTTTCACTGCTTGGGAAAGCCTTCTTAATGTTCTTACCTTTTGCACATCCTTTGCAAACACCTTCATGTTTGGTCTTGATTTCAGGAAGACCTTCTACAGCCTTGCTTGCAATTGGAAGTGCTCTATAGTGCATATGAGCAAGTCTTCTATACCAAAGTTCACTTGGCTCCATGGATTCATGTACCATGGCATGTTCAGGTTGTCCCTTCAATTTATACAAGCCTCCCTCTTGCTCTCCAATCACTACTGCATCATCTATGTTCTTTCCCTTTGGCCACATTAGGACTTAGCCATCCACAAATGCAACCCTCATACCTTTTGCATCCAATGCAGAGATGGAGAGTAAGTTCTTCTTGAGCCCAGGTACATAAATGACTTCTTTCATCTTCAAGGATTTTCCAGAATCTAGGTTGTAGGAGACTTCACCACTTCCTTTGATTGGGTATTGATAATCATCCCCAAGTTTCACCTTATGGGGTGATTCATGTTTAGAAAGATTCACAAAAGATTCCTTGAACCCAGTCATGTGTTTGGGAGCCCCACTATCAATCAACCAATCATTACAACCATGGGAGATGGTACCTGTGAGAGCAGAAATTAGAACATATTCTTCTTCACTTGATGAGTCATCATCACTACTACTTGTTGCCCTAGCTTTCTTCTTTGGAGGTTCATCATCTTCGGCAGCATGAGCATGATATCTTCTTTTGTGATTCTTCTTCTTCTTGTTGAAGTTGTTGTTGTTGTCTTTCTTCTTCTTGGTACAATCTGAAGCAAAGTGCCCCTTCTCATTGCAATTGAAGCATCTGAGATCTTTCTTATCTTTATGATAATGGTGGTGAGAGGATCTTCTATTATGAGATGATTCCTTATTGGACTTGCCTTTCCTGGTATGTACTGTGGGAGCTTGATCTTCATTCCCCATCTTTTCTTCTCGGGCCACAAGATTAGCTTCTTCTTGAGAGCATTCTTCCCACAATCTGTTGAAGGAGATCAACTTCTTTCTTGCACAAATCCCTTGGATAAAGGAATCCCATGACCTGGGTAGGCCATTTAGAGTGGTCATCACTACTTCACCATTCTCCACCATTTCATCCACTGCTTCTAGTTGTTCCTTAATCTAGGAGACTCTTGAAAAGTAAGATTGAATGGTTTCTCCATTCTGAAACTTTACTCCTTTCAATTGGTTCCATAGGGTCATCTTCCGATTTATGTTCTTCCCTTCAAATAGCTTGGTCAAAGAGTCAAACATCTCCTTGGGTGTCTTTAGAGAAGACACATGGGGTATGAGATGGTCTTTGATAGAATCAGTAATGATTCTCTTTGCCTTGACCAAGTTCTTCTTATGCAATACCTTGGCTTCTTCATTCTCTGGGATAGGGATGTCTTCTTTCACATATGAGTCCAACTCATTTTCTTCCGGGATTAGCCCAATTCTATACTTCCAGGCTTGGAAGTTATCAGCCCCTTCAAGCTTATCCTCAAGCTTGGTGTGGAGAGACATTTTAAAGAGTACTTCAAATGGAAATAGAAAAGATTTAGGTCTTACCACTTGAAATGCTGAAAACTGGATCTGGTGCCAGATTAGGGTTTGTCAGAGAAACCCTACAAATTCAAAATGTGAATTTCAAATTTCTGAAAGGATAGAAAGATGCGCTTTGATGAGTTGATTAGCCTGGTGCATTCAGAATTTCAGATCAGCAAAGTCTTGCCCTTCAGAATTGCCTTTTTGTCCTCCCGGGTTCACTCGGGAGAGCCCTGAATTAGGGTTTGAGTTTCCCGGAGATCTATCCAGCCCAAAATCTCGATCCAAAGCTCTAACCTTCGATTTTTGAATGGATCTTCCAGCTGTGTTTTCAGATTCCAGAAATTCCTATTTTTGTGGAAACCCTAATTTTTAGGGCCAAATCTGAAAATGCTCGGAATTGAATTCTGATTGGACAGATAGATGCGCCTTGATGAGTAGAGTCAATCTACTATACTGATTTTCAAAAATATGTGGAGAGAAACCCAATAAACAAGGAACTCAAGCTTCCGTCACTGCAAAATGTCTTCTTCTTAGGTTAGCTCTAATACCATGTTAAATTTTGAGCATTAATGCATTATAATCTAGGATCTTTGCTGAGAGAATAACATATACAGTATAACAATGCATGACAATCACAATATGACAAGCATCACAAGAATCAAAAGCATAAGAGACAAGAGACACCGAGTTTCCGTGGAGAAAACCCAAAGGTGAAAAACCCCACAACTTCCTTAGAGATAGAGAGAGCAATGGCTCAACCAAAGTACAACCAAAATACACTTGAGATAGTATCCTAGTAGCAGATGATCATCCTCCTCACTAGTGTTCCACTTTCTGAGTGAGAGAAGTGTGACTTTCCGAATGATCAAAATAGAGATCTCCCGATCTCTATTTATACTAACCTGTTTGCCCAGTGACCTTATGGGGCTGACTTGTCTAGCTAGGTACATCCACAATATAATATATATTTCAGGGCCAACCCCACACATGGTGGTCTAATAACCCGTCGCCAAGTACACACACTTGCGACACTTGTCAATACACATGACGACACTTCCTTATAGAGGAATAACACATCTCTTATGACGGTACAATAAATATATATGAAATACATAGATGAAATACATTCCGAAGTTACATATACATCAACAGAGGCTTTCAGAGTAAAGGAAGCTAAAACCTCCTCAAGGTTACATCCATTACAAGAAGAGGCACTCACCCTGACCGATGAGATTGAAATAAGGTTACAAGACCTTCAAGAAACAACGACCAAATTCAAGGAGCAAATTCTAGAGCCGACCTCAGATGAGATGCTAAACACGGTCAGAGGATATGAGCAGGAAATAAAGGAAGTAGTTGCAAAGTTAAGTGCAATTGTGCAAGACTTTACTACCTGATCAGGAATCTCAAAAGAGGCACAAATGGAGTAGCTAGATTGAAGTGGCTCGGGACGAGCCACAAGTCAGTCTTAGGGGCATGTTGGGTGTGGCCCAAGTAGGCAAAATTTTGATAAGGACACAATTTTGGGAGTTGCGCAGCTTTTGGGCTGCGAAGTCAGAAGACACAGTTTTGAGGAATGCGCAGCTCAGAGTGCATATGCAATTTTGGCACAGCAGTGCTGGTGCGCAGGGCCTGCACAACAACTATTTTTGGTAAAAGGGTATAAAGGAAGGTCGAGTTGAGAGAGAGACCTATTTTGGGTAAGAATCATAATGGAGGAAGAGTAAAGTGACCTATAAAATGGAGTGGTGGCAAGCAGTTAAGGAGATAGGACACTAACTCGATGATGACAGACAGGATAAAGGGATGGAAAGTGACAGGCCACGATGCAGTGCAACCGTTTTGTGATGACTGCGGATGTCAGAAGGCCGTTAGAGCCGTGAGTGGCCCGGTCAGGAGGCTTAAGCAAGTGGAGTAAATTGGCGACAAAGACAGGAAGGGTGGTGGGTATCCACACTAGTTTTGGAACCTTAGGGTTTTTGCAGATGTATTGTAAAGACATGACCTACGAGCATGATCTATAAATAAGGCACATTTTGTAAGGGAAAGGGTTGTTGATTGGGTTTAATTTTCATTGTATAATCTAGAGAAAAACCTATTTTGAGTTTTCCATTGTAAAGGCTCTGCAAGCTGTGTGCGCAAAGGCCTATTGAGAGAGAAGAGAGTCTACAGCTGTGTGCGCAGACTGGAACTATTGTACCCTTCCTAGTATAATATAAAAACAGTTCCTATGGACTTAGCTCCCATCCTGGGGGTGAACCACATTAAATCCTGTGTTGTGTGATTGTTTATATGTTTTCACTTGTTTATTTGCTTACCATGAATGCTTGAACTCATGCTTGTCAGCTTATGTGTTTTACTTTTATATGTATTCACCAAAAGTATGGGAATGGGAATAATATGTTAAGTGTCGCATATGTGGATGATTGGAAGATGAAATGGTATTTCTAAGTCTGTGAATGTATGTATTGGTTGAACAATCACTAATAGAGAAGGTCTATGTAATGCGCAGCACCGGAAGTGTGTAGCATATTATGTTGTCATATTGCATGAATCATAAGATACACAATACAAAGGAACGATAGATGCATAATATTTCTTAAGCACAGTTAATTGAAGTAGTTAAATATCACGAAGGAAGCATAGCTATCAGTGGTGCTGTCCTACCATTAAATAACATCTGAATCATGCAACCCTTGGATGCACAAGTGGTGCAGCATCTTAGTTCGTAGAAGTGTCAGTCCGCAATGCAGGCCCCCACGGCACGTTGCCTATTGGATCTGTCTAAACAACTCATCACATAGTTGTGGAAACCTAATTTCATAGCTCCCCCATACCTTCTCCTTGGGTGAGACCTCATCCTGCTTGCATACTGTTGCTGAAAGGGCCGGTGAAAAGGGATTTTGTTGGTTCTTCGAACCATTAAGAACCTGGATCTACATTGGAAACCTCTAGAACATTTATATAAGCCAAAAAATGGTTCTGAATGTGTTTGGGATGTATTAAGACATAAAAATGAGGTTGACAGATGCTTGGAAACTCTCAAAATACTTTTGCAACATTCAATTACAATCAAGGAAAGATAGGGCAATTTACTAGTCAAATCGAGGTTCAAATCCCCCAAGGGTAGTGGTCAAATATGGATCTCCAAATGTTGTACGGACTTCCCAAATTTCAGAATAGAGACATGGTAATGTTAAAGGACTTCAATGAGCTCCAAAATACATCATCAAACGGTTTCTAAAATCTTCTGCAACTCCCATAAATACGAGCTTTGTGGACATGTCTTCACATAGGGGGAAATGCTAGTAAAATTCACCACTTGCTATGAAATTCGATATCTATGTTCCAAGAACTTATGCAATGTATATGAAACTTATTCCAAAAATTAATGAATCTCCATACATCATCAAAATCACATATATGAAGTGATACAAGTCGAAATAAAGCAACTTCAAGCTTTCATAACAAGATGTAGGGAAAATGGCACCATTTATGCATTGTTTGGTATTTTTACATAGTTCCACTTGGTATTTCGACCTGAGAGCCTTATGAGCATTAAATACAAAGTATATACATCAGAATACAAATAAATGGGTCCACAAGATCTCCCCCAAATAGAACAACATCTCACCAATTACGCCCTTCCTCCAAGAGCCAAAATATGAAGAGAAAAGTGAGAAAGATGTGGAATCAAGTTGAGAAAGAGAATGTCATGAGCTTCCCTGTAGATTCAACCTACAACAAATGACTCCATTTTAGCTCCAAATGGAAGGTCTGAATTTCCTCTCCAATTTCCAATTAGGATGGGAATCATTCACCGTCGAAATTGGTACTAAGGCAAGTAGAGTAAACACGCCACAAGCATGGACAAGCTATGCTCTCCAATATGCAAAATGAGAAATGATACAAAGCCATTCTCTTTCTTTGTTATTGAATTTTATAAACTTTCAAATATATCCTTATCTCTAATTCCATTCATGAGATTCATGCCAACTCGAATTGGGAAGAGATTCCAATGTGTGCCACTTGTCCCTCCATTCCTAGCCTCCTCCTTCACTCAATTTGAATGGATGACTCTTTAGATGACCTATCTCCCTTGTGCACCCTCTTGGAGGCTATTTTTATCCCTGACATGTCATATATGTCAGATGTCAGTAATTAATTCTGATTTGTGTCATAGGTGTCATAGCATATTCATCATTATTGTCATAGAAGCTAGGGAATCTAGCCCAAGTGTTTCAATTTCTCTCAAATGCCTCTTCCTATTCCATGGGAGTTACTCTTCCACTCCAATTCGAACTTAATTGAGTAATTCCAAGTATATTGACCTTCCAACTCCCCAATAACATTAGAATCCACCTTCGATTCGAATGGGTGAGAATAGGATGCCATGTGGCATGAGGAATCTAGTTTTCTGTGGGTCCCACACCACCAATGTGTCTCCATGACCAAGTGCCACCTTATTTTCCTATCATAAATAATTATTTATAACCCCTTTTAATATATTTATTTCAAGCTAATTTCAATTTGGGGTTTACTATCTCCCTTATTCAAAATCCCAATGTTTCCACCCCAACCTAGGAAACTAGTAGATTGGTGGAATTTTCTCTTTTGGGATTTATTTGAATGGGGACATTACAGTCCTCCCCACCCAATATTTAGTCTTCAATCAATTTTGAACATGGATGCTGAAGAACCTGCTTTCTTTCCAAAACTTTGCTTCCAAAACTTTCTTCCCCCTCCAAAAATAATTTTGAAACCAATGAGACTAAAAATTATTCCAGGGTCTCATTGCTTGTATGCCTTCTTCCAAACATCATAAGTACAAAAGATAGATCATAAAAGTACCTAAAAACATAATAAAAATGTACATCAAGGAGGTGCCTCATCAAAGAATCATGAAAGTGCTTGTACCTCCAAGTAAGTAGACCACCATTTTCCAAGTGCATACAAGCATCAAGTGACCAATCAAATCTGCTCCAATGACATAGGTGAGTATCCCATGTCCTATAATGCTGCTCCAAAAATATGTAAGATGCATCAAAAAAAGAAGCCATGTATTCTTTCATCCAAGAAGTGAATGAAGAATCTCCAGTAAAATCTGAACCAAGTAGGGAGCAAAGAAAACAATGAGCCTTCAAGGGCCTCATAGAAGTACCATTTGTGCATCCATGAATATATGTATCATCATAAGGTAAAAATGGATGCAACTGTAAATGTAAATAATAAGGTTATCTAGTCATGTCATCATCAAAAGGAGATATAGGAGTTTCATACTCCTCATGTGGCACCATTAGAAATAACCTTTTCACCCATACTTCATTAGGATGAATGTTGCAAAATATGGAAGTGTAAGATGTAGGATAATGAACCAACTCACCCAAATGATCCGAAAATACAAAAGTGTCATCATGTGTAGGCTCCATAAGGGTAGGATCATGCACCTCCCTCAAAAGTGCAAAATTTTTATCATTGGTTTGTTCCAAGGTAGTGGAATCATACACTTCTTCAAAAATTGTGTAACCATTTCCAAGAGGCAACCCAAGTTCCTCTTCATGTACTTTTTCTTCTACTTCACCTATTTCAGAACTAGGTGGCTCATGGGTCTCCTCCTTTTGCTCCTTCAAGCAAGTTGATGCATTTTTCCCCTTGGTTTATTTAGGATCAATATCTTTGGAATCTCATTTTGAAGAAAACCCAAAAACTATCTTCAAGTAGGAAATACATGCATTCCCTGAAGCTTCAGATATTTCACTGCTCTTTCCACTCACACACATATGATTTTCTCTCCGAGGTATTCTGCAAGAAAGGAATAAACCTTTATTCACTAACTCCACATCTTCATTTTTGGGCCTATTTTCAAACACCCAATCAACAAAGTCTTCAAAGGAATTTCCTTTTGTGTATCTCCCTTGTACACATCAAGATATGCCTGATATTGTTGGGGCAAGGTTTTACATGTTTCTCTCAATATTTGTAATTCATTCATAAAATTATCCTTTGGTAGTGTGACACACTCATCTTCATCAGATTCAAGGTCATAAGAATAATTCTCATTCCTTATGAAATTGTAAGAAGTGCTGCATGATGGCACCTCTTCCTCATACCATTCACATTCTTCTTCATATTGCTCATAAGAATTGTACTCATAGGATTCATCATAATAGTAAGACATGGATGAAAATTATTCTTCAAGTTATGATATTAATTCACAGGTGCAAGGACCATGCTTTAATACCACTTGTAGTGTCCCTTTTAATGAATTTGTAAAAACTAGGAAAAATTGCAAATTTTGGCCAATTCGACCCTTAGACTAGTATTGACTCAAATGCCTCCAAATGGATCCAAATGCTTCCGAATTGGTTCTGAATGTGTTTGGGAGGTATTAAGACATAAAAATGAGAATGATGTATGCTTGGAAACTCTCAAAATACTTCTGCAACATTTAATTACAATTAGGGAAAGATAGGGCAATTTACTAGTCAAATTGAGGTTCAAATCCCCCAAGGGTAGTGGTCAAATATGGATCTCCAAATGCTGCACGAAATTCACAAATTTCAAAACAAAGACATGGTACTATTAAAGTACTTCAATGGGCTCCCAAATACATCATCAATCAGTTTCTAAAATCTTTTGCAACTCCCATAAATCATAGGTTTGTGGACATGTCTTCACATACGGGAAACGCTAGTAAACTTCACCACTTGCTATGAAATTCGAGATTTATGTTCCAAGGACTTATGAAATGTATATGAAACTTATTAAAAACATTAATTACTCTCCATACATCATAAAAATCACAAATATGAACTGATACAAGTCAAAATAAAGCAACTTCAAGCTTTCGTAACAAGATGTAGAGAAAATGACACCATTTATGCATTGTTTGGTATCTTTACATAGTTCCACTTGGTATTTCGAACTGAGAGTCTTCTGAGCATTAAATACAGAGTATATATATCAAAATAAAAATAAATGGGTCCACAAGAGATCCCCCAAAGATAACAGCATCTCACCAAGTGCACCCTTCCTCCAAGAGCCAAAATATGAAGAGAAAAGTGAGAAAGATGTGGAAGCGAGTTGAGGATGAGAATGTCACGAGCTTCCCTGTAGCTATTAAGATTCAATATGTTAAGACATAAAATATCAATATTACATTCCATTTCACAACAATATCATTTACAGGATCACTAAAAGAACAACAAGCACAACATAAACATAAGAGACACAGATTTATCCTGGGAAATCCTCATGGGGTAGAAAACCCAACAAAGTTTCCTCAATATAGATGAACAACAAATACAAAGATGTAAACCCTAAACATGAGCTCCTTCTCCTCCATAGCATATCTCTCTCTCACCTATGCACCAATCACAAGTGAGTGAATGTGTGTTAAATGAGCAACACACCTCCTCTATTTATACACAACTCCGACTTGACTTTTACACTAACTAGGTCGGCCCCAACTTAACCACTTAACATAAAGTTGACTGGGCCGACCCCACTAGGGTGGTATAATAACCCATTAACCCACATGACTCATACAGGGCTGACCCCCACTAGGGAAGTCTAATAACCCAAGTTACCACATTTTCCACGGAGGAATAAAACATATCCGGATATACAATAAGGTCTTCACGGAGGAATGAAACATCTCTAGAAGAATAAAGTACAAATATAATATTCTTAGAAGTTACAATATCTAAACACTCCCCCTTAACAAGAAGGATATTATAACAACATCTGCAGGAGCAAGGAGTCATCAACTACGTGATACATGATACATCTATAAATCATTGGAAGATTTCTTCATACATCATCAGTAACTCAAACAGTTACTGGAACATCTTCAAGATCTTCAATACTGGAACATCAACATCTTCAGTACTGAGTCTTCATCTTCTGCAGCACTCGAATAAATATAGTAACATCATCATCTGGATTTCTCGATCAACATCATCATCATCTGGATCCTCTCAATCAACAGCATCAACATCTAGATCTCTTGATCAACAACATCAACATCTGGATCCTCTCGATCAACAACATCAACATCTGGATCTATCGATCAACAACATCATCATCTGGATCTCCCGATTAACAGCATCATCTGGATCTCTCGATCAACAGCATCATAGTAGCATACCCTGCAACACACATGATCCAATTACGGGATGATCAATCCCTCTCACTTTAGGACATAGGTATAAGGATGATACAATCCTGATCCACTTACGGAATGATCATTCCCTCTCAATTTAAGACACCTCTCATGTCTATGGACGATGCAGTCCAGATCTACTTATAGGATGATCAGTTCTTATCAATTTAAGACACCTCTCATGTCTAGGGACGATGCAATCCAAACCACGGTACCAGTCCTTTTTCATACATGGATTGACCTAGATCAAATCTAGGATTTATCACCATAGAGATAGTCCTTTTTCATACTGGATGTGACCTAGATCAAATATAGGATTTACCACCACAGAGCTAGTCCTTTTTCATACTAGATGTGACCTAGATCAAATCTAGGATTTACCACCACAAAGCCAGTCCTTTTTCATACTGGATGTGACCTAGATCAAATATAGGATTTACCACCACAGAGCCAATCCTTTTTCATACTGGATGTGACCTAGATCAAATCTAGGATTTACCACCACAGAACCAGTCCTTTTTCATACTGGATGTGACCTAGATCAAATCTAGGATTTACCATTCATACTGGATATGACCTAGATCAAATCTAGGATTTACCACCACAAATCCAATCCTTTTTCATACTGGACGTGACCTAGATCAAATCTAGGATTTACCACCACAGAGCCAGTCCTTTTTCATACTAGATGTGACCTAGATCAAATCTAGGATTTACCACTACAGAGCCAGTCCTTTTTCATACTGGATGTGACCTAGATAAAATATAGGATTTACCACGTACATTTTGAACCAACTGTTCAGGGACGATGCAGTCCTATCACGTACATTTTGAACTAACTATTCAGGGACGATGCAGTCCTATCACGTACATTTTGAACTAATTGTTCAGGGACGATGTATTCCTCTCACGTACATTTTGAACTAACTATTCAGGGACGATGCAGTCCTATCACGTACATTTTGAACAAATCGTTCAGGGATGATTCAGTCTGATCACATCCACTAGGGACCACTTCTGGGAGACATGTCTATGGATAAATTCATGGACGGAAGTCCAGGGATGATACAATCCCTCTCGTCCACTAGGGACCATTTATCGGAGACATATGTCTACGGATCAATTCAGGGACCGAAGTCTAGGGATGATACAATCCCTCCTCGTCCACTTAGAAAAAGTCTAAGGACCATATATCGACCTCATCATCGAAATCGGTAACCTCATCATCGACCTCATCATCGGAATAGGTAACCTAATCACCGACACAAGTTTCCTCATCATTGGTACAAGTATCCACATCATCAATACAGGTATCCTCATCATCGATACAAGTATCCTCATCATCGATACAAGTATCCACACAATCGATACAGGTATCCTCATCATCAATACAAGTATCCTCATATCATCATCGACCATGTCACTCTGCCTTTCCAGGAGGGTCCTTCTGAACTACACCAAGCTTGTCTTGGAAATACTCAAACTTTACTCGAGACAGAGGTTTGGTCAATGCATCAGCAACTTGTTCGTCAGTTCTCACATACTCGAGATTTATAGCTCCTTTCTGCACCATATCCCATATATAGAAATATCAGATCTCTATGTTTTTTGACTTATCATGGAACACTGGCTTCTCTGTCACCTTGATACAACTCTGGTTGTCACACAGGATCATAGTGGGGTCCATCTCTAAGTCAAACAATCCTGATAACAACTTCTGAAGCCATACCACTTCACAACTAACAGAGCAAGCAGCTATATATTCCGCTTCAGTTGTGATGAGAGCAACACTAGACTGCTTCCTGCTAAACCAAGAGATCATGGCAGATCCCAGACAATAACATCCACCTGATGTGCTCTTCCTGTCTGATACACTTCCTTCCCAATCAACATCTGTGTATCCATACAATCTGAAGTCATGATCTCCAAGACAACATAGACCAAAGTCTATCGTACCCTTTAGGTACCTCATCACATGCTTTGCAATTACTATCAGGTGAACATGTCTAGGCTTCACTAGATACTGACTCAAGGTGTTCACCGTAAAGCATAAATCCGACCTGGTATTCGTCATATACATCAATGACCCAATAATCTGTCTGTATAGAGTCACATCCACTAACTTTGATGAGTCATCAACTAACAGCTTCAAGTTGGAATCCATGGGAGTGGCCATGGATTTACATTCCAACATATCAAATCTACTCAAGATTTCCACAGCATACTTTCCCTGGTTGAGAAAGATTCCTTTTGGGCCTTGCTATACTTCTAGACCTAGGAAGTAATGCATCAATCTGAGATCTTTTCATCTCAAATTCTGTAGCTAGCTTCTTCTTGCTTTCCATGATCTGTTTCTCATTCCTTGTTAGAAAGAGATCATCCACATACAATAATAGTATGACATGTTCATCATCCATAACCTTAAGGTAAAGGTTAGGATCAACTTTACTTTTGGCAAAGCCCAAGCTTGTCAAGAAGCTATAAATTCTCCCTCTGTGACTAAACATCATTCACACTCTGCATTGAGTGATCTTCTGCATATCTATCCATGCCATCTCCCGTCAGATGGGTCTACTGATATGAGCCTCAAGATCATTCGAACTCTGTGGTGAATTCCTTCTTGCATCCATCTAAGAGAAGAATGTCATCTATATATATACACCATCTTCAACCTTGTAGCAAAGGTTGAAATCCGCATCACCCATGCTGATCATTAAGCTCATCAAATGACTATCGATCCTGGGTACTCGTACAAAGCTTTCTTCAATTGAATCCTGGAGTTTTCTCGATTCGTACTTCTTCTTCAATTACACCATTAAGAGAATGGTCTTATCTAGCCACTTGGAGCAAACATCTCGTCATGATCCTCTTCCTCTTTCTAAGAGAATCTTCTAGCCACGAGCCTTCTATATTACGTTTGATTTGTAAGGCTTCTTGTTGAACATCCATCACTTGTTCAGTGTTCATCATCCTTCTTTTGTAGACCATATCACATGATCTTTCCTACAAATCAAAGTTAATTACATGATTAGTAATACTTCATAATCATCAAATCATGTTGACATGATAACCTATTATGCATACATATATGATTCACATAGTTATGCAACTATCTTGAACAATACTTTGGCACAACACTTTTCCATATCCTGTATGCATATAGTGGTTATCTAGATGCCTTCCATCTCTACCAGAACATACTGTCAAGAGTGTGCACAGCTCTCAGCATGTCAGCAAAGAGGTTTCATTCTAGACAAACAACAATGGAATGTTTGTCCAACTTACCCATCATATGCATATTAGTAGTATATTGTTCAATGCTATATGAATGCTCACACTATGCATTGTTAGAAAAACAGGATCGCAGAGCAATAACAATAAACATAAATGCAAATATAATCACACATACACATTACAAGAGAGACACAGATATATCGTGGTTCACCCAACTTGGGCTACGTCCACACTGAATTTGCCAGTCCTTATTATTATTACCGTCCAACAAGGTGAAGGGATACAACCTGTAGCACAACCGCTGCACTTCCTCTTCTCTGTTTCACAGTCTCTCTCCTAATCTCAGAGATCTTTACAATGCATAAAACCTAATACATCGTCCTCTCTAGCCGTATTACAATGTCTTTATTTTATAAGGGAAATACAATGGGAAAACACCACGGGATACCCAAAACCATGGTCCCGCAAAACAGCTGGTGAAAACAACCCCAAAAATTTTCTTCGGGGGCGTTGACCCCAAACCCCCATTTCTCGGGGGCGCTGCCCCCGGACCCCCCATCCAGGGGGGATGGTCCCCCCTGGAACCCCATTGGGGGGCGATGCCCCCTCGCTGGGGTGACTGTACAGTCCACCTACATATCATATAAAACTGGGGTACAAACACGGCTGATACAATATCATCTATGAGACTAGAAGATCTGGCTCCACAACCAACATGCATGATATATTCTAGGAATATAAATATGCATACAACTATTACAAACAATATCATTTACTATTTCAGAGATTCAAATAACAACTCAAATACGTATCTTTTATGGCTGTCTCTCGCTTGATCTCTATATGTCTTTGAACTTTTATCCATTCTGTACCACTATGCATGCTTAAGTGTGCACTAGTGTCATCCTCATGGTCTCATACATAATCATACATTCATTAGTATAGTCTCAATACTATCAAAACATTATGATTCTAAATAATCTCAAGTATGTATGGTCATGATCATTTCATACATAGGTATACTTACCTAAGATCCTAACTCAAAGTAGG
Source organism: Larix kaempferi (assembly GCA_027924585.1). NCBI lineage: Eukaryota > Viridiplantae > Streptophyta > Pinopsida > Pinales > Pinaceae > Larix > Larix kaempferi. The sequence goes on from BSBM01000590.1 coordinate 3,524,995, forward strand.
ATTCTAACTTGATATAGGAAAACATACCTGGATTATCATGCTTGGTTATGTCTTAACATACCCAAACAATATCTTCTTTGTTCTCTTCAATGATTTTAGAGACCTTGTGCTAGAACCTGCATATCTCATAAGTTAAGCATAGTAGAACAAAGTCATACATACCTCGTGAGTAGAGCTTCTATGTGGTCAAGGACTATGGATGAGTCTTTGTCTTCATGTCATCATGGTCATAGAACTTGATTTGTCTTTCTTGATGTACCTGTATCTTGTTAGCAGACAACATCATCCTCATACAACACCACAAGTGCATTAGTACAATCATAAGTGTCATAACCCTAATCAATGAATGTCTTCTATCACACGCATTCATACTTTTACTAAGGTGATCAAAAAATCTAAAACTAATCATGATTTTACTAACCTCAATAATATGAAGACAAACATGCTATGAACTTAATAATGAAACATATTTCAAAACATACCTGTATCTTCTCAAGTCATACCTGTCGAGTAGTCTTCTCTATAAGGGTAAAACCCTAACCATCCAAGGTAGATCACTTGTAAACATCTTATGTATGTTCATGGTGCTAGGATGATAGAATATCAGTGCCATTTAAGCCTTGTTTATCGCTGCCCTATGAGTCTCCCAACTTTGCTAGGGTTTACTTGAAAAACCCTAATCTTCAATCTCCTTCCTCCCACAACAATTTTGATGGAGGATTAATATCTATGATGAATGGATTCCAAATCCATTATAAAAGCTTCCAATGTTGTATCAGGTGTCTCCAACATTGTATTAGGTCCTTCCAAACCTAAAACTGAGAAACCCTAAGTGAGAGCTTCTTCCTCCTCTTCTTAGATTTCCTTTGTTTAGCCATTTCAGATGGGACGTATTGTTTCTGGTGGAACTCTGAAATTGCGGATCTGCAGGGTTTGAAACTTTAGCCTGTGGTAGCCTAACCTGTCATCTTTTCAACCCCACAGGTCTAACCTCAAATGGATTCTGTAAGAGAGAGTTATTCCAAATGTCGCAACGTGACCTATTTATGGGATGAAATAGTATAGCTAACTTGTACGGAGTTCCACGTGTCACTGTTTCACCTTCGGCCTCTGAAAAGCATACCTGTGAAACTACAGTCCGTGCCCTACCTGTCACTTATTATGAAATTTCATTTGGAGCTTCCTAGCCTGAGATATGACCTTTTTTCCTAGGTCACCTTTTTATGACTGAGATTTGGAAGAGGCAGAAACACTAACTTGTACAGATTATAAATCACAAAGTACAACGAATTTGAAGCTATCCTTCAGACACAAGGTATAGGGGGATGTTATCTACGACTTGTAGAATTTTCAGATCCTGAACCCTTGCCAAAATGGATTTATAGCGAAAATGCCACGATGACTGGTTTTTGCTATATGAAACCCTAACTTTCAAATTGTCGCAAGTGAGACAAGTGTCGTAATTGCCATACATTGACTTCCTTCAGGCTAGCTCTGATACCATGTTAAGATTCAATATGATAAGACAAAAAAATCAGTATTACATTCCATTTCACAACAATAGCATATACAGGATTACTGAAAGAACAACAAGCACAACATAAACACAAGAGACACAGATTTATCCCGGGAAACCCTCATGGGGTAGAAAACCCAGCAAAGCTTCCTCAATATAGATGACCAGCAAATACAAAGATGTAAACCCTAAATATGAGCTCCTTCTCCTCCATAGCAGATCTCTCTCTCACCTATGTGCCAATCACAAGTGAGTGAATGTGTGTTAAATGACGAACACACCTCCTCTATTTATACACAACTCCGACTTGACTTTTACATTAACTAGGTCGGCCCCAACTTAACCACTTAACATAAAGTTGATTGGGCCGACCCCACTAGGGTGGTCTAATAACCCAAGTTACCACATTCTCCACGGAGGAATAAAACATCTTCGGATATACAATAAGGTCTTCACAGAGGAATGAAACATCTACGGAATAATAAAGTACAAATATAATATTCTTAGAAGTTACAATATCTCAACAGTAGCTTCAACCTACAACAAATGACTCCATTGTAGCTCCAAATGAAAATTCTGAATGGCCTCTCCAATTTCCAATTAGGATGGGAATCTTTCACCCTCGAAATTGGTACTAAGGAAGTAGAGTAAACACTCCACAAGCATGGACAAGCTATGCTCTCCAATATGCAAAATGAGAAATGATCAATAGCCACTCTCCTTATTTGTTCTTTACTTTTATAAACTTCCAAAGACATACTTAGCTCGAATTCCATACATGAGCTTCATGCCAACTCGAATTGGGAATAGATTCCAATGTGTGCCACTTGTCCCTCCATTCCTAGCCTCCTCCTTCACTCAATTCGAATGGATGGCTCTTTGGCTGCCCTAACTCCCTTGTGCGCCCTCTTGGAGGCTATTTTTAGACCTGACATTTCATATATGTCATAGGTGTCATAGCATCTTCATCATTGTTGTCATAGAAGCTAGGGAATCTAGCCCAAGTGTCTCAATTTCTCTCAAATGCCTCTTCATCTTCCATGGGAGTTACTCTTCCACTCCAATTCGACCTTAATTGAGTCATGCCAAGTATATTGACCTTCCAACTCCCCAAGAACATTAGACTCCACCTTGGATTCAAATGGGTGAGAATAAGATGTCATGTGGCATGAGGAATCTAGCTTTGTGTGGGTCCCACACCACCAATGTGTCTCCACGACTAAGTGCCACCTTATTTTCCTATAATAAATATTTATTTAACCCCTTTTAATATATTTATGTCAAGCTAATGTCAATTTGGGGTTTATTAGCTCCCTTATTCAAAATCCCAATGTTTCCACCCCAACCTAGGAAACTAGTAGATTGGTGGAATTTTCTCTTTGGAGATTTATTTGAATGGGGACATTACAGTTGAGAAGATTTTGGACCCTTATTATTATTTGGTTTGTTCTTCTTTTGATGTTGCTTCTTAGGATTCTTATTATTCTTAGGAACATGTGGCTTATGGGCTACTGAGGCTTTAGTAGAAGTACTAGTAGTATTTATTAGTCCAAGATGTAAGAGTTTCTCTTGTTCTCTTATCAAAGAATCACAAAAGGCATCAAAGGAGGAGGCATTGTAAGTTTTCCCTGAGGAAAGAAAGGATTCTCTGGTGGAATGAAATGTTGATACAAACACACAATAAACAGGTCCTAACTTGGAAATAATTGCATAAATGAGGCCATCATCGGCCTTGGTTACTTTACAACCATCTAAGAGAAGTCCAAGGGTCTTAAATTTTGATAAAAAAAAATCCATCTATGAGAAATTGTGAGGATCCAAGGTGAGTAGCTCATTTTCAAGCCAATGAGTTTGAATCTCATGTTTAATACCAAATATGGTCCCACGCATCATTAGGAACATCAATGCCTTGAAGGTGAAATTGCAAGTCGAGAGAAATAGACATGGCTATCAAATCACAAGATGAATCATTTCTATTTTTTCATTTTACCAACTTATCATCATTAATGGAGGCAATTTCAGTTCCCAAATTAATTTAGTAAATCCCTTTACTTCTAAGGATATCTTCCATGCAATATTTCCATAAGAAGTAGTTTGAGCTGGTAAGAAGCATATCATTTGAGATTTCCATTTTAAGAGGAAGATGGATATAAAACTGGAAATTAACTGGATGAATGAATAGAACTCAAAAAAATAGGTAGTTTAAAAAATGACATTGAAATCGGTTTTCAGATGAGGAAGTTATGCTTGTTTGAAATCGGTTTTCAGATGAGGAAGTTATGCTTGTTTGAAAACAGTTGAAGTTGACTCTAAACAGACACATGGCAGGTAGAAGATTAACGCATGTGGAAAATAAAATTCCCCCCTTCCCCAACTTAATATTTTAAACTCACTTTACATTAATGTTGTTTTATGTGACCCACTTTTAGAAAATAAGTGGATGCCACTTTTACAATAATGTTACTTTAAATATTGCATGCAAAAACTAGAAGACTTTACAATTTCAAGTGACTCACTTTTATAAAACAAATGAGATGCAATTTTACAATAAAGTAACTTTAAAATAGAAGTTACATACACTTTTTAGAAAAAATAACTACAAAAAAGATGACTTGAATCAAAGACCTCGAATTTAATAAACCAACATTGAACCAAGTGAGCTAATATAGAAGATATGTAAAAGTTGGAAGGGAGGAAAGGTTGTTTTTTTACTCTTATATCTTGAAGTGTGTGCTCACCCCAAAACACTTGATTTTGCTTGCAAAATGGATTCAATGACACAACATAGAAAAAACGAGGAAAAAACGTGGAAATGAACCTTACACCCCAAGGTTAGATTTTATTGTTAGCCCATCGGAAAATGTACCACTTTACCCCCTTATTTCTGATTTGTTGAGATCACACTAGGCGCATGACAAAGAGTATACACAAGTAAGGAAATACTTTTCTTATGTTTTTGGTTTTCCAAGATTGCATAGAGGAGCAAGGCAAAGAGCATACACAGAGGGAAAGGGTACATACCTAGTAATAAAAATAATAATAAAGAGACTAAACCAAAATAAATGATAGACAATAAAGAGATAATGATAAACAAAATTGTGTAACTATACAATATACCTCTATCTCTGGAAGAAAAGATTGTATATCTAGGTCAAACATAAACCTTTTCAAATGAAATGAAAAAGTGTTCCTTGCTGGAAACGACTATCCATATGCAACATATAAATCCCCATCGGCCCATAAACGATTAGAAAAAGGAGGACACCTCTACCCATTGATCTCTAGACATTGTTAATGAGTAGTTAAATAGCCATTTTTATCACCTTTTCTCCATCCATGACTATGAATACTTAATGTAGTGATTTATTGTATTAATCATAAGAAAAGGATGTATTAATCATGTTCAACCCAATGTTCCTCTTCTTAGAAGTTTTACCAATTGGTATACCTTTTGTTCAACATACTTAACACTTAATTAGATCATTATCAATCAATCGATCATTACCATTTGGATTTTGTCTGATTATATTTAATTGACATACTTCTAATTATGTGTATGAAGCATATCTATACATAATAAAACTCTTAGACAAATGCTTATATTATTTTTGTGAAATTGAAATTTATTAAAACAATTTTGTAGATTATGATCTCTCTCCATGATAATATAATTTATCTTTTTATTTTATTTCCATGATAATCTTTTTATTTTATTTCTAACCTTTTTTTTATTTTATTTCTGACTTTTTTTATTTTATTTCTGACCTTTTTATTTGGTAGCTATTTATACATAAACTAGTAACTAATTATTTTTTTAATACACTACGAATATCTTTAAAATGCACTTTTGAGACTTTTATTTATGTTTCCTTATTATAAATATAAAAAGAATAAAGTTTTTTTGGTAAGCAATTAATTATTATTGCACATTAAACTTTTCACTATCAATAAGACATTGTGGACATCACACTAATATACAGTGGGTCACACGTACAACTTTTTCTGTCAAGATAAGCTCAACTGCAACTGTTATCCAAATACAAAGCCAATCTCTTTGTCAATGATGCTGGGTTACTTGAAAGAGTGCTTCACTCTCAATTTTACCAACTAACCATATTTGGTTTTACGGTGGATATTCTCATATGATCCACTCACTCTCAAGGTTTTTCCTAAACTATACAATCACAACTTACTTTGAATATGCCCTAATGGTCACGTAGGACCTCTCAACTACCGAGCTTTTATATTTTATTTAAGTTAAAACGGATATATATATATATATATATTAAAATAAATTATTTATATAATTTTCTTCATCATTATATATATTAGAATAACCACTTAATTTATGGTTGATGAATATCAATAGGATACAAGTTAAGTGTCATAACATGTTACTTGTTCTCCATGTGTAGTGGTAATATTTTATTTTCTATACTTCAACTAGCTCTTGCTATCTACCTTCTTCTAGTTAAATGGGTTGTCTACCACGAATTGCCCGTTATCCATGCATCAATTATCAGTTATTTTTTATATTCTTTTTTAATAATTGTTTATTTGGAATTTGGAGTCATGACTATAAAATCAATATGGACAGCACACTTGTTTTGGAGTGAGACTATAAAATCAATTTGGACAATACACTTGTCTCATCCTCGTGCAATTTATGATCCGTGGAGATCAACCTCCATCCCGGATAAAAAGTGGAGAGAATAACACCAATAGGTGTTATTCTAACACTTATCGATGTAATAATTGAAGGTGGTAAAATCTATCATAATTTAATTGTCAAACCGATAGTGAAGACAATGATCATTGGTTACTATCTGTAAATGTGAGCTAACTCATCACTGTTATTCAAGGAAAACCACACCACATGAAATAACCCGTTGGTAGTCCATAAGAAAGTAGACTTCCACTCTTGCCAAATATCTCTGGGTCTTGAGCCATTATCTTGTTTCCTTGCATCTAAAGAACGTCTTAATCAATAAAAACAATTTTAAATCTTTACTCTATAACTAAAAGAGTGATTTCAATCCCCTATAATATCTTCAAAATATCCAATCTCATATTCTCCATTATTACTAAAGCTAGACAAATATTATGTGGTAACAAGAACCAAAATACTTTACTCAATTTTATAATTACAATATACAGAAATGACAAAAGTATCACATATCACATCATTGAAAAGGTTTTAATGGTCATATACTTAATATGATGAACCAATTGTGGGGACATTGACATAACTTTCCTACCTAAAATCAATGAAAAATGGACATGGATTAAACTATCATAGATAGTTGTATGGAACTCTATCTGGAAGACATTTATATAAGTGGTAAGCACGTTTGATGATTCCCTTCTTACTTGAAAGAGAAGGTATAATTCTTGATTGGTCACATTTAGTCAAAACAATGGAAATAATGCACCATGCGTGTTGTATTGAGCACCACCCATTGGTACCTCAATATCATCTTGTTAAATGAATGATAAGATTCTTATACTTGATTTACTTTTAGAAAATTTTGGCTTTCATGAAATTTTCATGGGCATAATCCTATATAAGGTGTAGTATAGTTTACTTAGCTGTGGTTGTAAGTTGTTTAATGTGAGTTTATTATTATTAATATATTAAATAGTAATGATTTTGTGAATATATTTTAGAGTTATTTTCATCCTCTAAATGTACTAAATATGATATATGTAATTACATGTAATAAACATTATGTATGCAATTTGAATATATTTTATTATGGTTTTATATTTTTATTATGCTATTTTATTTTGGTACTGTTTACATTTTTATGTTAAGATTTTGTTATATATATATATTTTATTTTATTTTTTTAAGAGTTGGATAGAGTATAAATTATTACTGATGACCTTTAATTGTGGATAAAGTTGGCCTCTCCATGAGGTTACAAATGCTTGGTGTCAATTTATTAACAAAACCATTATTAGAGGCTTCACTTTAGGTATGAATGTTTAGTGTCCCTTTGATTATTAAAGTCATAACTATATTTCAACAATTGATAATGCCTTGGGTAAGCTTATTAGTTTGGTCCATAAACTAAGAATATGACCATCGCCACCTTTACCTATTTTGCATTTATGTTGATTTAGGCAAAATTTCTTCCTGGTAAAACTCTGTTGGAGTGTGAGAACCATAGATGGACACAATTCTTGGATTATGAACACATTGGTTTCTATTGCAAGGTTTGGTTTATTTTGAGCATGGGCTTGTGGTAGTGTCTTGTCTAAAGGTAAATGTCTCTTGGGTTAAAACATAGAAGAATAACAAATCCACAATATAAAACACTTAGATATGAACACCACTCACTAGAATCAACTATGAATTAAGAAACCCCTAACCCTATAGATTATGTAGATGGCCCCACCCCACCCATTAAAGGGTGTGGTGTAGACACCAATACAAAGGATGGCAAAGTATTCTACCCCTTTACTGCAAGTTTCCTAGCTTAGCTACTTCCTCGAGAGTGTTAAAAGGAGACACATGTCAGTGCATTTAGGTAATAAAATGGAACTAGTAACTTTGACTAAGTCAATTGATGAAATGCAATCAATGTCGTCAAAGTCTTTATCGGTCTCAAATACTGTCCTAGTTGAATTAGGAATAGAAAAATATTGTTATTGTTGGCTAGTTTGTGTGATTTTCAACACAAGGAACTAAAATAAGGTTATAATGTTCAAACTTCTGGAATTGAACTGTCTAACTTTTTTTTTGAAATGTCGCAACATTTCGAGTGGACACTTCGCCCATCGTTAAAGGCACCAAAAAAGTTTGTGATTCAATGAAATCGATATATACATTTTTGAGTGTCAAATTAATAGTTAAACATTTTAATAATATATCATATAATAGCGATAAAATGAAATATTTAACTATTATAAAATTAAATAAAAATAATCATATAATTTAAGGCCAGAATATAGCTAGATGCCAAATATTGACATATAAAATCCCCTTATTTGAAAGGCAATGGACTCCTTCATGTAGCGATTTGACTACTTAGCCTATGTAGATGTACATATCCTACCCTACCCCTGATTGCTTAATTTATGAAGATTTACACACCCTACCCTACCCTACCCTACCCCTGATTGCTTAATTTATGAAGATTTACACACCCTACCCTACCCTACCCCTGATTGCTTAATTTATGAAGATTTACACACCCTACCCTACCCTACCATACCCCCAATTGCTTATTATATGGATGTTTACATACCCTACCCTACCTCCAACTCCTTATTGTACAAAGGTTTACATACCCTACCCTACCCTACCATACCCCCAAGTGCTTATTATACGAAGGTTTACATACCCTACCCTACCCTATTCTTGTTGTTTATAAACATAACATAAATGTCGAGGGATCAACAACTTGAATGGTAATGAGGTAAGTTTTATACTCTCCCCTTTTGTGTTCAAATCCTCAATGAAACATTGACCCATTGTGATAAGACTAGAAAGATAAACAACCCTTAAGATAGAGATCCCTAAACAAATTGATCCCTAACCTAATCTAAATATTCATTCCAACCACTCAATCCGATGATTAAAAAAATATATATAAATATAAAGTTATCTACCCCCACATAACTTGTTTAACATCACCGACGCCCCTACCTCAAGGATGACATCCTCACTAGTCAAAACCCCAAATAACTTCATTGTGGTCGCTCGCTAAGGAGGACATTTGATAGTCAACTCATGCCATCCGTGCTCACCGACTCAACCAACCATCCCCATCATCTGGTCTAGGGTAGACTAGATTCCAACTCACAAGTAACAGATATGATTTAGTAAGACAAACCATATGCAGAGGCCAAGAGTTTGTTGGCGTTAGGTGTAGTCCAGCATGGACAAGGAAAAGGGATGAAAGGTAAGTGTCATCAATGGCGAGAGGCTCCACACTCGCATGAAATCCTCAGAAATTCAAAAACCAATCCAGAGCTGAGTAGGCCATAGCCCCACGTGGGTCGATTACATTTGAAAATTCCAAGTTATTAAATATTTATCCATTGCAATCATGCCCACATTTCCTCCTCGGTCCGAAAAGATTCCGCATACTCCCATTGGCGGCGGCCGCCTGTCTGCGCTGTAGGTGAATTTCATAGAAATGTGGACCCAAAAATTTCCCTGGTAATTGTAAGTGGGTTTTTGAATTTTTTGTTATAATGACGGGTCCAGCTAAAGAAGTTTCCCGTTTCTCTAAGACTTTTGTCTTTGCATCTGCTGCGATATCATTGTTGTGTTTTGCGGTCTACCAAAAGGGATTATTAACAGAATTGGGAGATTCTTCGATGTGTGTATTTACGTTTTAGAGGAAGATTTCGGTCACCGAATTGATTCTGTAAACAACTGAAGATAAATCAGTTGGCCATTTCACTTGGAGGAAGCAACTTATCAGGGATTTCGGACATGGATGTGAGTCTTCTGGCAGAAACAACTTGTATTTCCTGTGAATAGATTTTTAGTCCTTCAATGTTTGTTTTCTAGATTCCATCCACATACTAGGTTTATATTGCCTGTGATTAGATTCTTACTTCTTCAATGTTTGTTTTTTGGATTCAATCAGCATACAGCATTTATCTATGTATTTAGTTCATTTTGTGAAGCTCAGGGTTCGCTCAAACTCAGCTCCAGTTCCATGCTTATTAAGCACCTATGTCCTCACCGTTGTTGGAGAGGTCTTCACTGGATCATCATGGTCTATCCATTAAGGAATGGGTCCTAGTGATCATATTAAGCTTTCCAAATAGTACTCCCCAAAAAGACCCAACAAAGCTGCTTAAAAGGAAGAGCGAACAGTAAAACGCATTTGCTCACCTCTGTGTGATCTGAAATGATGGTAGTCCCTACACAGTAATCCATTTTGATCTTAACTTGGATGGTTTATGTGGATAATTAATGTATTTAAGAGCTAGAAGTTAAATATGTGAGGTTTTTGAATTTTATGTTATATATTGGGTTCGTGGTTGCTCTATGTTTCCATATTTTTGTTTTTGTATTTTTAAACTGCAACATCATTGTTTCTGTTCTATGTTACTAGCGAAAAGGATTGTTACCAGAACTGAGAGATTTTTTGTTGTGGCTTTACGTTTTAGAGGAAGATATCGGTTATTGAATTGAGTCTATAAACAGCTTAAGAAACCTCAGTTGGCCATTTGGTTTGGAAGAAGCAACTTATCAGGGAATTCAGACATGGAGGCGAATCTTCTAGCAGCAGCAACTTGTATTGCCTGTGAATAGATTTTTTGTCCTTCAATGTTTGTTTTTGAATTCAATCCACAAACGAGGTTTATATTGCCTCTGGATAGAATTTTATTCCTTCAATATTTGTTTTTAATCAATCCACATACGAGGTTTATATTGCCCGTGAATAGATTTTTAGTCCTTCAATTTTTGTTTTTTCAAGGTTCAATCCTCATACACTTTATATCTGTATTTATTTGAGTTTGAGAAGCTCACGGTTCGCTCAAACCCAGCTTCATGCTTATTAAGAACCCCATGTCCTCCCCATGGCTAGAGAGGTCTTCACTGGTGACAAATTTTGGATCATTATGGTCTATCCATTAAGGAATGGCTCGTAGCGATCATCTAACCCAGGAACTCTCCAAATCACCCTCTCCCCATAAGAACAACAATGCTGCTCAAAAGCCAGAACAAACAATAAAAACTCAATAGCTCACTTATGTATGCGCTAAAATGATGGTAGGCCCTACTTAGTAATCAATTTTGATCTTAACTTCGATAGTTGATCCGTTTTGCCGGTGTGGATAATTCATGTATTCTATTAAAACTGTAAGAGCTAGAAGTTAAATCTTTAGTACCATGGGAAATATTTCATATGATTAAGTAATAGGGTTTGTAGGTGTAAGTGTTGCAATTTTGGAAGTTGGTTTTGTCATACCATGGGTTGGGTACTATATTAGGAAACTGAAATTCCATGGAAAAGGGAAAAAGCTTTGTTTGAAATTTTTTCAGTTGATCCATCAATTCATGATCTTTATTAGGTTCACTCAACGGGCCTATCTCAGGTTTACCTGAATTTAGGTGCATGAACTTAGTTACCTCTCATAGTTGTTTATGCTAAACAAAATGTGAATCATGATTGTTATGCCACACTAGATGATTATGCGCAAGCCTCTCAAACCACAGTTAGAAGGCATTAGCCTAATAAGCATCGAGTTACATTTGAGCTCTGAGATTTTCCAACTAAAAATTGAAAAATATTTCTGGAATTTACTTGGACTAGACAGCTTTGGAACTGACATTGTTTTTTTGCATGATCTTTGTGAGCCGACATTTCATGTGAACACATTATCCATGCTCAGCGAATACTTCGCCCATTGCTTCTATCTTTCTGTTTTGGGGTGGATTACTGAAGTGCTCCTGAAGGATGGGTGATGTGTTCAGTTGAAAGTTGAAACATTGGTGAAAAACTTTCTCATGCAGATTCAACCAATAAAAACATTGGCATTATGTCCAACTGCGAAAGCCTGCATTCTAAGCTCTAGAACTACCATTGAAGCTGCTTTTTATCAGGATAAACTTCTATGTGTCTTTGCATTGGATCTTGTTGAGATTTCTTTTGAGCATGTATTGAACAGATGCTACCAAACTCTGAAGATCTAAATTTCATTACCTACTTTGAAAGAATCCAAGTTCAAATTACTCTGCTAAATATATCATACTTCAAATAATTTATACAGTAATCATCAATGTGGAGCATCCTTAGCCTCTAGGTCCTTTTATTATAAGTCAATATTAAGGAATCCATTCTTAGCTCACAACCATCATTTTTTGAGACCTTGATTTGAAATATTTCCCATGGTACTAAAGACATGGACTGTGTTATGAAATTGACTATGCATCATAAACAAAATAGAGAGAAGACATGAAAATTGAGAATTTTATTAACAATGAAGTCCTCAAATACATCAAACATCAATCCTCTTTTATTTGGCTAGTAGGCAGTTGCATAGCCTACCTTCCTTTTCTTATTGACATCTATTAAACTAATGCCTATCATAATTAAATATTAAGTCCACTTATCTAATGTGCCTTTATTACATTTCATTACATTAGGATATTGGAGCGTTATACTCCAATAGACTGAACATTCAGACTGTTTAAGTTTTGCTACCATAGAGGCATGTTTGAATTACATTTAAAGAGAGAATTGTAAATAATAAGGCCTGCATCTTGAGTTTATGAAATTTACCCAATGTTTCCAATTTCCATTGAGCATATCAGCAATTTCTACCAAACTATAAACTGGACCAATAATGGTAAACTTTTGCCTCTTATGCCTATTACAAGATATCCTTTTCGTATTGCAGAATTGAGCATTCAAACAATTCTTCACAGGGAATTCATTCATAGAGTTGTCACTGTTTTCATTGGATATTATAGAAGACCATATATGTTTCAAAGAGATTTTATTTGTATACCGAGGGAAATTGCATTTGAATATATGTTTGCAGTTTTGCTGATTTGTCTGTAATTTTGTGTGCAGTTATACTTATGGTGACTTTCTTGATCTAAATAGATGTATGTGAAATTCTCATGTAGCTTGATAAATTGTTAGCTGCTTAAAATGTTACTATTGTAAGTGAAAGTGCAAGGTGACTTTTAACAACACAGCTAACCCCTGCCTTGTGGAGTTTACCGCTTTTAAAGCTGATTTAGACGTGCATTTTTCAGCTAGAATAGGCATGTATTGAAAGACATAGATTCACTTGATTGTGGAGTTAAGGTGGTGGCTTTGCTCAGATATGCTTGGAGTGGGAGCCAACTACCACCTAGTTGAACCATGATGTGTCTATTGAAATCATATTGTTTCCTATTGTAATATAAGATGTATGTTTTTCTAAAGAAAAATGTTGTGATTGTAGAGTTTCAAACACCTTGTCCTATAAAGCATTGAAGTATCAACTGCTCTAAGCTTAGTAAAAGGGGAACACTATTACATGAATTGCATTCTTTTGTTTGTGATTTTTATACGAACCTTTGCCTGCCTTCTTGTACCTGAAAACTTGGCTTAGATCTCCTATTTGAGTCCATTTTTTCAGCTAGTAGTCGATATGGACAGTGTTTTGTTCATCCATACCTCTTGCCTTTCTATTCATTTCTCTTGAATTTTGCTTCATCAAATGTTTTACATTTAGTTCCCACCTCAATATTGATTTGAGAGAGTACTTTGCTCTTTGTGAAACCACTTTTATATCTTATGGGAGCATGCACAATGTGCACTCTGCCATGCAGGTACAAACATGCACATCACACGCTCTCTTCATTTCACATGTTTAAGAGGCTTCTCTCATGTTGTGGCTTGCAGCAAGGAGCAAATCCCAAGAAAACAAGTTACCCGGACACGAATGATGTGTATGTCACTAAGCCTCAGCATAGAAGGCTGTCTGGTAGGGAAGCTATTGATCATATGCACCATGAATCTCCATCACATCATCAACATGCTGAATCTCCTGCTAGGAGATCAATTGGTGAATCACCATTTCATCGACACTCAGTCCGCAGCACTACATCACATCATCAACATGCTGAATCTCCTGCTAGGAGATCAATTGGTGAATCACCATTTCATCGACACTCAGTCCGCAGCACTACTAATGGTGGTGCTCCTTTGAAGCCTAAGATTGCAGATTCACCGAGACGAGGGCTAAATGAAGATCCTGAGAATGGGAGCTCTGAGCATGGTATTAGAGGGCGTCACCACCATGGACAGGGTCAGTCTCCATTGCATCGCAACTATCAAGGAAGGCAGGGGAACAAACTCCAAGCAACATCTCCTGCTCGAAAGAGGAATGTTTCAGAAGGAGGAACTGTGTTTGCACCATTGACACCTAGGCGATCTAAGACGGGAGCCAACACTCGACCTGATGGAACTGTAAGTGATTGCACACTTGTTTCCTCTTAATGTCGGTATTCGAAGTGACAATAAATGGAATTGGTGCATAACAATGAGTAGTTGGACCACTATTCCTACAAAATACAACAGGATGGTACACCGAAGAAAACAATCATGGTTTTGTCACTTGGAATATCTATTTGTCTGTAAATTGTAAACAGAATAGCATTGACAAATTTCTCTAGTTTCATGACTTTATGTTACCAAGTTTACGAAACTGAAAAAAAGCACCATCGTTTTTTACTCTGCTCGGGGTATGGTTGCTGCACATAGTCATCTGAGAATTATTTTGTTGGTACATTGGTAAGCTGAATTTAGTGTTTTTTGTGCTTATTTCCTCATTCCTAGATATTCCCTGCAAACATGAACTGCCCATACTTAAATAAATCCTTCTACCAACCCTGAAGAATGCTTAATACAGTGGATAAGTCATGCACACAGGCACGAAAAGCCTTGGGAGAGATAGTTTGAAAGTTGCCTGCAACCTACTGGTTTTGCATTTTCTAGTTTTGCATTCATTAGTAATACTGAATAATATCAAAGAGAATCCATGTTGCGATGAGGCTGAAGCCTGAAACTTCTAATTTGAAAACTCCAGCTTACTTTGCTGCATAAATGCTCTAGATTGCTTGTGCATAACCCAAGACACTGATTATCTTATGCAAATTTTATGCATTACTAATTGTGGCCAAAGAGAGTGATTGTCTTACGTCAAACTTTATGCAGGAGCAGGGTTGGAATTTCATTTCATCTCTGCCTTTCATATTAATTTTTTTTAAAGTTTTGAACTTTAATCTTCCCCGTCACATAACGTTCACGTAAAAAAGTTACCTTTCAATTAAAAAAATCCATCAAATAAGCGGACAAATAAATAAAATGAAATTGGCAATTAAGAAGAACTTCAATTCAATGGCTATTAGCTTAATTTAAAAAAAAAATCATCATATATTTGGACGAATAAATAAAACGAAACTATTATTCAAAAAATACTACTATTGAAAAAATACTGCAAATCAACTGGTTAAATATCCAAAGACGCTAGGACGTAAGACCTAGCCCATAAAATGTATAAGAGTCCCATAAAATGTGTAAGAGTCTAAATGACTGTGCAATTCAAAGACAGGCTTACTCGAAGAAAAAATAATTTCCAACTTAAAAACAGAGGGAGAAACGACCTTAAGTATTCATGAAACAGAGGGAGAAACAACCTACTACATGCAGCGTAAGAGTCGTACCTTTTCTGTGGTAACCGAGTATCTTGATAGGCTAAACCCTGTATTACAACTAAACATAAATTTATGACGGTTTTAAAAAATAATCCAACGTCAAAAATATGTGCAGACTATTTGTTTGCCCATCGGATGAGACGGTTTATGAAAAACTTACCCATATTTGATGGGCAAAACGGACCATTTTGCCCATCAAATTCCAACCCTGTAAATGCAGGAGGGATTGATCATTATTCAGATTCCGAGTCATTTCTTTAGATAACATCCTTTGAAACAAGACTGGTTGAGTGTGTCAGGACTCGGCCAGTTTACTTTTTAGCTCGGAAATGAGCAGAGTTTGTTTATTTGGGTCAGACTCTGTCAAATCTGGTCAAATTCTTCTTGATGGGTTTGACCAACAATAATTCGTTTGATCTTTTCGAATTGAAGATTCAACAAAAGTAAAATGAAAGAAAAGTTTAGGAATGTAATGAAGAAATTGAATGAAAGACTATAATATTAAAAGTAAAATGAAAGAAAAGTTTAGGAATGTAATGAAGATATTGAATGAAAGACTATAATATTAAAAATCATATAAAGAAGTGGATCATAAGAATAAATAATATAATAATAAAATTGATAAGCTTAGATTAATCTTAATGGCTTAACCGGAATATTTTTAAGCATCTTAACCTAAAATTTTATGCTCAATTGCTTTCTGATTCCTCCAAATCCTCAATAGATCCAGAAGTTTTATTCCATGTTTATCCTGAGTTTCTTATAAGTCCGAGTCATACTCTTACTCTTCAGCTTTTCCTAGTCATTCCCGAGTTTGAGTCACGTGACTGTGATAATATCTCATACTAATAATGTGTGAATGTTTTCTTAAGAACCTAACTTTGGTTAATCCCCAAAATCTCAAGTTTTCTGAACATGAACTAGAATATTATCGCAGCTATAACTCAGGATTCTGGAGCTGTTCTCATAACAAGAAACTGGCTACATTTTTTTATCCTTTGGGTTTTATAAATACAAATCTAAGATATCTTTGCTCTTATTAATTGAGAAACAAATGTTCACAATCAAATAAAACCTTGTTTTTCTTCGTCTGCGTGGTTTGTGTCCAGATAGTTGAGGCCATGAATTTAAATTAGAAATCCAGCATATTGTCTACAATTCTTCATCTTTCTTGCATAATTGTTGAGATACATGTCTTTGATAAGAGTTTAAGGATACATCTTTGCAAGTTTGTAGTAATCCTAACATGGAATTTTCTGGTGAGGCGGATTCCTGTTTGAGGCAGCTTGGCAGCCTAATCCCAAAAAATTAAGTACTTTCTTTGAAGTATTCAAGACTGCAAGTCTCCATGTTGGCTGGATTGTCAATATTTGGGTTCTTTTCTTATGGTGCAGCCGGACAGAAGCGCACCTCTGCCCAAATTTGGTGACTGGAATGAGAAGGATCCCACATCTGCAGATGATTTTACTTATATATTTAACAAAAGGCGAGAAGAGAAACAAACAGGAGCTGGTATGGTCCCAGCAACACTGCAAGGAACGCCATCTCATATCAGCAGCCACAAGCAAGCAAATGTTACATGGCGCAAATCATCGGTAAGCAATTTTGCACTAAGTTGGGTAACCTACATTTTTGTATTGTATCTCCTACTGTTTCTTACACATGGTATATATATCAATTTACAAGGTGTGGTGTTGCTTCGCACCAAAGACATTGGAATGACAACAATAATATTGTCAGCATGGAGGTTTTCACAGTGAGATTTCATTATGTAAGAATTTCTGGAGTAGCACTATGTTGAAGTTTCTTTTGGAGTTCGGAGTAGCATGATAAAATATGGGTTGTTTCTAAACAATACTATTGATCAATGCTATCGACAATCCTACTGAATAATGCTTGAATACAAGGACCCATATTTTATCATGCTGTATTGCTATTGCTTTCACAACTAACTCTGTATAGTCTCGGACATTCACTGATCTTATTCTGCACCACAAGATTCATTGGCTCAGTTTTCAGTTGACTGCAGTTTACGGCCATTGGACTGACATGTGAATCAAGTTGTCTATTCTGGTCTCTCTCATGGAAGAGTAGCTGTGGAATTGGCTATTAATATTATTGCAAAGGCTGTTCCTCTGTCTTTGTAAAATTAGAGCTGGTTTATAAACCTGGTAAGGCTTTTTTATGCAAAGCCTGCCATTCTAGTTTGGGGAGTGAATGAATTTTACAAATTCTATTCTTTGGAGTTCCAAGTGTGGTTTAAAGTTACAAGCAAATTCGTACAGGAGCCTGGTGCCATTCTTTTGATAAGAAAGGGCATTCTCATTGATTTCTATTCTCTCTTCTATCAACATAGTTGAACTCTATCCACAACGACGACAGGAGGATCAAGTATGAATTGTCACCAATTTAATGTAAGGATTCCATTAGTCATACAACCCTGTAACGCTGATAATAATAGTGGAAATGCCTTGTAAGCATGACATTACTTAGTCTCTCAATCCAGCTAACTGTTTGGTCCATGTATTACTGCATCCATAAAATAATTACAGAATCATGGCAATTGCAATCTTATGAGGAATCCATGGCACCACTTGCAAATTAATATGATGTCTTGCATAACTATGCTGTTTCTTTAAAAAATAACTCACCTTTTTCAAGGTATATGCAACCTAAATGCTATGCTTGATTTCGTTAATAAAATACTTCCAATGATTTGGGTCATGAGTTAGTGATATATGTGACATGTAGGTTGTTGCATATATCCTAGGGGGTATGGTGGTACCTAGTTATTATGATTGTGCCTATCCATTTATGTAGTTACTAACCCAGAGTTTGAAATTAAAAAAAATGTTTTGGAAATAATTGTTGAATTCAAATGGATAAAAATGTTTAAATAGTTACAACTTGGACTATGTTCAAATATCTTTAAATTTAAAAAAAAAACATAATTTTAATAAGCAATGTCCATGTGTAGGTGCCCAAATTGTGTTAAAAATGGAGAGCCCATTATAGGTTACAAGATTCATGAACAAAAGAGCATGGGTCAAGAATGTATAAATTTAAAAAGGTTATGATGTCCAAAACAAGAGCTATGTGAAGTAACAAATTCATTTTAGTAGGAAATAGATTTGTCCACCCAAAAAAAATATAGTGCCCCACATTTTGAGCTACATTTTAGACCACGTTTGGACCTACCAAACTCTTTAATAATAAATTGCAGTTTATCTATGATACAGTATGAAGTTTTAAGGGATGGATTTAATTTATGGATGTGCCGTGTAAAGATTTGACCCTAGGGTTATATTGAATCAAATTATATATATGTTGTATTAACAAGGTTATTTTGTTGGGTGTCAAACTATATGGGCCTTGTGTCCCACCATCATTGTTAACCTACACAAGAAATCAATCAGCTTGGGAATTGACGGGTCAAGAAATTATAGCAATTAACTATTGAATCCTTCAACTCGTTTTAATTGTCCAATGAGAATTTATGCAAACTTATGAGGTGCTAGTCTCTCAAATAACCCATTAGTCTCTCAAACAGGGTAGTATATATCATTTTCTACTGAACAATTGATACTTGAAGGACATATCTTATTATATATCATGGTACCTTTGGCATTTTATAAATAACTAAGAAATAATAAAAATATATGTAAAAAACATTATTATAAGATAATGACATCCTTGGCATTTTATAAATAACTAAGAAATAATAAAAATATATGTAAAAAACATTATTATAAGATAGTGACATCTTTGGCATTTTATAAATAACTAAGAAATAATATATGTAAAAAACATTATTATAAGATAGTGTGCATGATTAATTGATAACTATAAGATTGCATATTTTATATTTTATATTTTATAGTTTATATTTAAATTAATATCATTCATTCATGAGATGCAATATGTGTATGTAATTAGTCAAAAAGAATTAATTTCTCACTCTAAAGTTAATCTACATGATAATGAGAAGACTAAGGAACCTAGGAAACATTTACGAGGGAAATACTTGAATTTGGTGAGTGACATTATGTAAAAGTAATTTAAATTTAATTTAGAAAAATTTAGTTACATATGCAACATCTAATTTAGGAAAAGAGGGAAAGATCAAGGGGACACTTAACAAATTATAAGGAAAGAGATTGTAGATGTTGAATAATTCAATTTTATTTAAAATAAAAGTGGATTTCATATGTATGGGTTGATACATTATGGTGAATATCATAGAATAGCTAATTAAATATAAAAAATATTACATGTAATAAAAAGTGTTTTGGGCTTCCGATGTTATAAAAGAAGGGTTTGGGTAATGAGATAATGCTAGATGAAATTAGTAATGCAAAATTGTCAATAAATGTTTGATAACTTGAGGGTCCTTGGAAAGGAGAGTACCCATAAGAGTTAGTAGGGAAGTCAATTTATCACTATCTCCTAAATAAAAAATCACAACAAAAATTAATTAAATGTAAGTTTTAATTTAAAAAAATGAACAAAAATCCTCAAAAAAGAATTACAGTAAAAATTGTTCAAAATTTACATAAACATGTTACATATATTTATATATTAACATGAAAGTGATTTAAAGAATGTTATTGTTTTTTAATTTACACCTATAATATTTATTCAATATTTTTCCAATATAAGTGTGAAATTTCTCTATTTGATTATTGATCCAAGGTGAGGTATGTATTTAACAAACTTTGCTTCCACAAGAATTAAGAAATGATCTCAAGCAAATTTTGATATAAGGGTACATGTAATTTTATTATCTTTTACCTTGATGTTTGGCTAGGCAATATATATCTATATCTATATATATCTATATATATATACACACACACAAAACAAAGAACCTTGAATATACACCTAAATTGTTATAAATTCATTTTATTTGAAAATATATAGTTGTATGAAATTAATCTATTTGCTTTAATTCAAAACAAGTCATATACATTAATTTTTATATTATAGCAAAGTGATCATATACATAAAAATCAGATTGAATATATGTTATCATAAATTGGTTCAGAATTTAGAAACAATTGTATTTAATATATGTTGTTATAAATTGGTTTAGAATTTAGAAGTAATTATATTTGATTAAAGTTATCTTAATTATTATTAAAAAGTGGGTAATAATCTTTAAATAAGATTCATTACATCTCATTATAGAAAAATACCATGATTTATCCAATACCATGAGCTCATAAACCATTAATAATAAACTTATTATATTTTTAATTAACCACTATCAAAATAGATAATTCCATATTGTCAACGTAGCTAAATCCATATGGTCAAAGTGGGTAGTTGACACTTGTATGCAAATCATTTTCTTGATAAAATTAAAATTGAGTATGTTGACCAATCAAAGAAGAATAAAGGAAGATACTCCATCGTATATGATTAACTTCCATTAATTTTTGTAATTTCATAAGTGCCACTGCTTTTTGTTACCCAAAACGAAACGTTAGGGGTTTGAAACAAAAACAGGATGGAAAACGATGTTTTCTACAGTTCTAATTTTTTAAGCACTAAAACTGTTTATTACGAAACGATTTTAATTTCTAATCATTCCCAAGGGTCGTTTTAAGATTTTTCATCAAAATTTGTCAATCAACTTGGTTGTCCTCTAGGATTTAGAAAAGCATCTTCATCCATCCTTGCACCTATGCTGCAGTTGACTCGCCTTTATGACTGCCTCTCCCTAGAGGGCCCAACTTTCCCCACATCCATATCTATCCCTCTTGAGTAAATCTCAACGGACTAAGGATTTAAGTTGGTAGGAGACTATTTGGATGATAGCAAATCGATCTATTTGCATGCCTCTATCCGTAGTTGATCGAATACCTCACTTTTAGAAGTACTAAATGGGTGTAGTGGAGTTTTCCATATAGCATGTCTAGTTCTTTCTCAAAGAGCTTCTAATCCATAGGTGGAAGTCATTGATCCCGCTCTAAAGGGAATTTAAAACACAACTAAATTTTGATTTATCCTTTTTTTTATATAATGGTGTTGATCAATAATCTCTACATTGATCAATAATGGTATTCATCTCTGCATTGATCAATAATGGAATTTGAGGATAGCCTTTAGCTTGGAATGAGGATAGTGAAGATATTCATATGGTTCATAGGGCTTAGTAATGAGGGATGAGACCACTATACATTAAATTGATCTACCTCTTTTTCTTTTGGGTGGAACCACTTTACCTCCAAATTTTCAAGACTCATCATCTTATCCAATGCTGTTTTTTCTCTCTCCTCGTTTCTTATATGCAAAACCTTGAGACACCATTTCTCGTTCCGTTCAAGTTTCTCATTTTGTTTCCTGTTTCAGGTAGCATAGCCATTGCTATTTCATTGCCAAACTGAGCATCCAATAGAGAAAAAAGTAAATAATTTAGTCTATTGTTAATAAATTTGATGGTTGGTGCAGTTTCAAGGTAAATCCTAAGCATTAAATGTTACATAAATTTAAAAACATCTCCTCAAACTCACTGTACAATGAGATCATTTGCATATCCAATAGACATCATGCAAGACAAATCACCATCAATGACGGATGGTAGATTTTTTTTATTGAATTAAAGATATAAATTTAATACGAATATAATTTCCTAGCCTTGTTTCTTCATTTGGGTGATTCCACTTCAACTTGCGCACATACTAATTGACTCCGAGTCCACTCGGTAACCTCAGCAATCGCAGTTCAAGTTTAAGAACTCAATTAAAAAAAGTTGTAAAGATTTGATATTATATTTATAAACTAGCATAACCACTTAACTCGTGGTTGGTGAACATCGATAAGTCACAAGTTAAGTGCCACGAACTACCTGTTATCCATGCCTCAACTACCAGTTATCACATGTAAATTGAGATATTATATATATATATATATATATATATATATATATATATATTTTTTTTTTTTTTTCTTTTCTTTTCTTTTCTAATTGTTTATTTCAAATTTGGAATGACACCCATCAAATAAGTCTTGACAATACACTTGTCTCATTTTCATACAATCTAGGAAGAGGACCCTTCCTTCTCCACTACAAACTATAAATTATAAACACTTATTGGTATAAAAATCAATTCTTGGTATACATCTTTAAATAGTCACTTAAACTACCCTATACTATTTGTAAATTTCTTTTTAAAATTGAAAGTGGAATATTTTACATATCTAAGTGATAGAGATTGAATGTATTTTATAACTAATATAAATATGAATTGATCACGTTCATTTAAAAAAAT
Source organism: Larix kaempferi (assembly GCA_027924585.1). Lineage (NCBI taxonomy): Eukaryota > Viridiplantae > Streptophyta > Pinopsida > Pinales > Pinaceae > Larix > Larix kaempferi. Next base: position 3,547,970 of record BSBM01000590.1, read on the forward strand.
ATGATATATAATCAAGGTTCCAACAAATAAAATTTATCTATTTCAAGTTGCGTTTGCAATGGGTGTCACACACTATATTTTTGAAGATGATCAATCAAGCTAGTTTTCTATTAGATGGGGATAACACGTTTTATTTTTCAATTATACTAGTTTTGTTATATAAACTATATTAACTATCACTATTTTCATATAGTGTTTGGCAATACGATGTCTCAATGAGTTATGTTCACTATATTAGGATTGAAAATATCTTATTTTGTTATGAGTCCACCAAGTTCCCCCCTTTCCCTTTGTAGTAAGTCCATAGTTTATTTACATTTTGATGATCTAATTATATTGAGACTACATTTGCACATGCATTTGCATAATTGTGCATGAATTTTATAGGAAATTGATTTATGGTTGATTTAATATGCATAGTATATTCCACTAGTCCAATCTTATTTGAAACAGGATACTACATGCGAATGGTAGATGAAAATTGAAATCTATGTTACTTTTCCAATTATAACATGCCATCGTCTAACAATCATCTTGGGAAAACAATACTTCACCAACAACTAGACCCATTTCATGACACCCTAGTGGTATCTTGTTGTGCAAAATGTAAAGGATTGAGGGTGAACCCTATACATGTCATATTATCCCATTATATTACCGATCAACTACCCCAAGTTGACGGTATGATACCTCTTATAGTTTCCAAATATCCAATAGGTGATATATAAAAGACACATAGTAACACTTCCATATGCTCATCTTTTGAAAAGTTGGTAGACAAACAATTGTGTTTTGTTTGAAATTGACCAACCACCTCCTTATATTGAGTCAATTGAGAGTTATAGTGAGGCAAAGTATAATATCTACTCTTAGACAAAACATCTTTAGTAATAGGTCCAAAAATTTGTACGAGATGAAAGCAACAATGTCTAAGTACACACCAAGGTTATTTCAATTGTTAGAGGGTAGTGATGACTTCTTTATTCTTGTCCAAATGCAATGTAAATACCAGGGCCTATTAGAATTGTGCTTTCTATGGATCTTGAACATCTTCCTTTCATGTGCCTAATGTTGAGACCAAATTTCCATTTTTTGGTAACAATTACATGATTTCCAAGTCTAAAATAGATGCTTCAAATCTTGGGTTGTCGATCCTTTCACATCTTCAAGTTCCTCCCAAACAATGACCCAATGAGTAACATTTATACCATTTTGTGGTCCTTTTTATTGTTTGTATGCTTACTTGAGTATTTTTAGATACACATATAGCATTTCCGTGTATGGTATGTGCTGAATGGTTGTGCTTCAAGAAATTTGAAAGGAATAACTTGCTATGTATTGTGTTAGAACAAATTAACCATGTAGACCTTGGTATATGCAATTATTTTGCCTCCTAGTGGTTTAGGACTATGTTAGTTGACTACCTAGTGCATTATTTGTCCACCATATCCACAAGTGTGCCCCACTTGATGCTTTTAATAAGTTAAAGCACCCAACCCGCTTTATCCAGTTTTTATCTAGCTTTTGTGAGTTAAGGTAGCTTTATTCTGCTTTTCACTTGGATTAGGATGAACTAGGAGCTCTAGGATGACTTGGGCAAGTTTTCTACTTTTTTCCTCAACATCTTCCTTTCTTTTCTCTTGAAAAGCCACCCACTAGTTGATTTTTGGTCACTAATGGACTAGCTAGGCCCACCTAGCTAATTCATTTCCATCTACTATGAGTTGGAGGTTGACACTTGTCATAGATGAGGATTTTTGTCTATTCTAAGCTTGCCACATGTGAGCCATTCGAATTGCCTCCAAGGCTCTCGAATTTTCTCTGTGAGATGTATTATATATTGTATTCATGTTATTGAATAATTAGAGACGTAAGAGTTTATTCCAATTGAGTTCTATCTCATGTGTTTCTAGCTCATTCTTCTTCTCTATTTTCTGCTAAGCTCTGTTGCAAATCTAAGTGAAGAATATATTGGCTTTAGATCCTTAGCTATAGAATTCTTGCATGGCATCAAGGCCATATAATTTTTACATATTGATGGTGGTCCATGCACTCATGGAAACATTGTAGGGTTCATAAATAGTTGTACGTGCATTGTTAAGTGAAAATTGTTTGTTTGAGGAACATTCCCATGACAAAGAGTTCTTATATGGATATGAAGACATCAATATTTATTGGTGTGCATGAAATACATACATTGTCTCCTAGTGATGAGCTGTTAATATATTATAAATTTTGTAGGAAACACATCACTCAACAAAATTGGCTTGGCCCCTATGGGATATAAGAAAATACCATTGACTATTACTATTATTATTATTATTATTGATGGAGTTAATGTAAATTTCATTCTTAATTTGACATTTTTTTATAAAGGGTTAGTGGAATGTGTATTGGGATTTTTTTCCATGTTTATAATAAATATTTAGTATAATGTGTGAATATATTGTAGTGACCTTATCCCAAAATCTGAATCACAACAATGATATAGAACCATTAGACTTCAATAATAACCAAAATACATCCACAAGAAAATGAGCACAAGAATATAGAGGCAACCCTTAAAGTAGGTTAACACCATCAATTACTCCTCAAGGAAGGAATCACTCCACAAGCCATGATTTCTACAACATAATACATCCATCATATCTCACATAATGATACCGATGTATATTTATATTTTCTAATAAGTACTCCTCAGGGGTCTATGCCAACCACCCCTTATTATTCTATTAATTCTTCAACTACCTAGTGGGCCTATTCCATAAATTTATGACCACATTACATACATTATTCCCTTCGGTGTCTCCCTAGGTACCCCATATTATCCTCCGTAAGTACATTGCACATACTAAATGCATTGCATTTACTACAATCATGGATTTAATGTTCATTAATTTTGTAATCAGGATCCAAACGATGAGTGACCTGTCTATCATATACCATTCAAATCCTCTATGATGTTGAATTGAGAGAAGGATACCAAATGAGAACATGTCAAAAATTTAGCATGCCAAGAATGGTTATATCAACCACCTATTCAATTCTCACCAAGCCCCGAGTCATTTATTCAAAGCATTTACAATATCACTAGTTCTTGGGGATGAAAACAATGATACTTAAATTGAGGTATGAATGATTACTTATGGGATACCCATGCCTTTGAGGGAATTTTGTTAAATTGACCCCAATAGGATGAGCTTGGAGATGATGCTTATATTTTCAATACCTTCTTTTGTTAAATTTTCAACATTTACTTCAATCTGATCTAGGATCTTAACTGAGAGAACAACATGTATAGCAAATCTACAACATATCAATCATGGACACAATAATGAAAGAACACAAGAGACACAGAGTTTACGTGGGGAAAACCATAAAGGTGAAAAACCCCAATAACTTCCTCGGAGATAGATAGAGCAATGATACAACTAGAATACAAGAGATAGTCTTCTCCTAGCAGCAGAGCCTCCTCCTCCACAAGAGCGCCACTCTCCCAAGTGTGAGTGAGAGAATAGAATGTGTAAAATGAGAGAGACACACTCTCTATTTATACACTAACTTGACTTGACCTTTACTCAACTAGGTCGGCCTCAACTTAACCACTTAACATAATGCTAACTGGGCCGACCCCCACTAGGGTGGTCTAATAACCCTTTGACCCACATGGCCGACCCCCAATAGGGTGGTCTAATAACCCTTTGACCCACATGACTTATACAGGGCTGACCCCAACAAGGTGGTCTAATAACCCATCAAGTATAAGTTACGACACTTACAATATAAATGACGACACTTCCGTATAGAGGAATAATAACATCTCTATAGGAATACAACCACTTTCGTATAGAGGAATAATAACATCTCTATAGGAATACAACCACTTCCGTATAGAGGAATAACAAGATCTCTATAGGAATACAATATACATATATGTGAGATACATTCAGAAGTTACATATACATCAACACTCCCTCTTAACTAGGAAGGTATTTCTCGACACAGGTTTTCTAACACAAGTCATCTTCTCTGGATCATCGTCACTTGATAATCGTCATCGAGTCATCATCATCGTCACTGCTGCTGCTATCTCAATCAATCTCTGAATCTACTCGTCATAGGAAGTTCTACAGAGCCAGTCCTTTTTCATACTAGATGTAGGCCCACCACTTGCAGGTCTTCATCATCTGTGCAAACGGTATGATAGAGGTGGCCCCTCAGGACTAATTTTATGTGTGGATGCAATACAGGAAAGAGTATCCTAGGAACATTTATGTGCCTAAGCACGACCGGAAAGATATCCTAGGACTGATTACATGTATCTCCTCCACAATACCTTTAAAGAGCATCCTAGGAACATTTATGTGCCGCAGCATGACCGGCAAGATATCTAAAGAGAATCCCAGGAATTATTACGAGCACACAGATCAACCTCTCGGATCTCCAGGACTGATTACATGTGGATAGACAAAACCTTTAAAGAGCATCCCAGGAACATTTATGTGCCGCAGCACGATCGGCAAGATCTCTAAAGAGCATCCCAGGACTAATTACGAGCACACAGCTCAACCTCTCGGATCTCCAGGACTGATACATGTCTCCGTAGTAATACCTCATCCTAGGACTGATTACAAGCACACAACTCAACCTATCAGATATCTGAGGACTGATTACATACTACATAGCAATACCGGAAAGAGTACCACAGGAACATTTATGTGCCGCAGCACGACCGACAAGATCTCCCAGGACTGATTACATGTTATTTGCACAACCTGCCACATATCATCTCTGACCTCCAAGTATCAACCTGATACTCATGATCCAACGGATCATCATCGCACGAGGCATCATCCTGATGCCTATGATCATCCTGATCATCATCACTGCAACATCCTGCTACATGTCATCTGGAACAACATACTAAAGCTCGCCATCCATGATCATCCTGATCATACAATGCATCTACCTGATGCATACCAAGTATCTACTTGATACATGTCATCATACATGATCCACCTGATCATACAGTGTATCCACCTGATACAAATACAAATACATGATACATATCACCATACATGATCCACCTGATCATACAATGTATCCACCTGATACATATACAGATACATGGTCCAAGCATCCAACATGATGCATATACAAAAATACATACAAGTGATCCAACTGATCATATCCAACATCCAACATGATGCATACATACATATACATATAAATGATCCAATTGATCATATCCAGCATCCAACATGATGCATATACAGAGAAGTAACTAGAGCATCGTCCTGATGCTCATCATCCAACGCTTATATCCACAGCCATGTGAAGGATCCTCCTTCCAACATGCTTGGAATGGCTTCTGCAAATGTGTCCATCACTTCTTCCTCGAAGTGTCATCAATCTGAAGAACACCAAGCCTCTCCCTGAAGTACTTGAACTTCACCCTAGCTAGTGGCTTCATCAGCACATCTGCAATCTGCTCGTCCATCGCAATGTACAGGAGCTTCAGAGCTCCTCTCTATACCATATCCCTGATATAGTGATATTTGATCTCTATGTGTTTCGACCTGTCATGAAACACTGGGTTCTTGGATAGCTTCACACAACTCTGGTTATCACAAAAGATACTAGTAGCATCCAACGGGAGATCAAATAACTCAGACAATAGCTTCCATAGCCATACTGACTCACAACTAGCTGAACAAGATGCAACATACTCTGCCTCAGATGTACTCAATGCTATGCAGGACTGCTTCCTACTAAACCAAGAGATCACACCTGATCCCATACTGAAGCAACATCCAGATGTGCTCTTCATATCTGCAACACTGCCAACCCAATCTGAATCAACATAACCCTGCAGGTTAAACTTTTGATTCGCTTCATACTTGAGCCCATAATCCACTGTACCCTTCAGGTACCTCAGAACATGCTTTACAACAACCAGGTGAAAACTCCCCGGATCCGTCAGGAATTGGATCAATGTGTTCACCAAAAAGCAAATATCTGGTCTCGTGTTCGTCAGGTACATCAAGGACCCAATCATCTGACGATACACAGTGACATTAACCGGATCAGATGAATCATCACACAAAAACTTCAGGTTCGATGCCATAGGTGTGGCCATGGCCTTGCAGTCCATCATCCCGAACCTCTTCAGGATCTCTATTGCATACTTCCCTTGTCCAAGGAAGATTCCATCTGCACTCTGCCACACCTCCATGCCAAAAACAAATAGTGCATCATCCCCAAGTTCTTCAACTCAAAGTCGGCAGCAAGCTTCCGTTGCATGTCGGCAATCAATCTATCTTCACCTATGATACACAGGTCATCTGCATACAAAAGTAGTGTCACTGGATTTCCTTCCTCAACCTTGTAGTAAAGGTTGGAATCCGCTTTACTCTTGGTAAAGCCCAAACTGGATAGAAAGCTGTCTATCCTACCATACCAAGTTCTGCACATATATGACTCCCTGTCATGTGTCTCAAAACCAAGTGGCTGCTCCACATACACTTCTTCTTCAACTACAGAAAGCTGTCTTGAAATCCATATGGTGTATCTTCCCTATCATCACTGCAGCCGGAGCAAGTACTGATCTAGTGGAAGTGTATCTGGCTACAGGAGCAAAAGTCTCTATGCTACCACCTGCAGCATGCTTGATATCGTAGCTTCTCCTGGAAGTCACTATAGAATCCCCTTCAGGTCTTGGGACTACATCCCAAACATCTTCGTGATCGACTGGTACTCCTCGATCATGGCATTCTTCCTTGATCCTGGGAACTTCAATATCTTCAATATTTTCAATAGATAACTTTGTTGCTGAACAAATGTTGTATTCCTTATTTTGTAGGTGATGGTATACGATATTTCCTACACAACAAGTTAAATTGCATGATTAGAAAATATCTCATAGTTTTCAGAACAAATTCTTACACATAAAGAAATATGTCATACAGTCATGCAATTATCTTAGCCAATGCTTCAATACAACATTTATCCATTGTCTATAACTTTCTAGATGCCTTCCAATCTCTACCAGAACATTGTTAAGAGTGTGCACAACTCCTAACATGTCAGCAAAGAGGTTTCATTCTAGATAAGTAGCAATGGAATGTTGTACAGTGCCATAGGCCACTTACCCATTTATATTAGTAGTATACTATTCATCAATGCAACTATTCTAATATGCATAATACACAACCTAATTCTAGGAACATACGCATATACATCATTGAATAACATTATGTAAGAAATGACAATCCAAATACTTATCTTTGTATGGTTGCTGGGTAGACTCCCTCTGAATCTTTGCAACTCCATTCTGATGTGGATTGTGAGAAGTGGTCAACTCCCTTTGAATATCTGCATCCTTGCAGAAACTACTGAAGTGTGCTCCTTTGCTTTCTTGCAGGAACAACTGGAGTGTTCTCCCTCTTGATCTTTGCTTCATGGATTACCTGTCCTTGAACTTACATCCATCCTTAATCACTATGCATGCTTATTAGTATCATCATTGTGTTATCCTTGTAATCTCATACATTCATTAGTATATTCTCAATACTATCAAAACACAATAATCTTAAGCATGTATAGTCATGATCATTTCAAACAGAAATAATAAGCATTAGTATTCAAGGTTTTAGGGAAGTCTTCTTTTACTCATACATATTCTTATTTGATCATAGGACTCTTCTGGTTAGTTGAATCATCAATCAAGATAAGAGATGTAATATGCATAAAACTTGTGATTATTCAAACCTATACCTTCATGATTCTTCTGGTTAGTCATATCATCAATTATGGTAAGAAACATAATATGCATACAACCATGACTATTCAATCCTATGCCTTCATGAATAATCACTATCAATAACACAATAGTATAAGATCCTAACACACGGTAGGATTCTAGCTTGATATAGTAAAAAAACATACCTGGATTAGCATGCTAGCTAGTTATGTCTAACATACCCGCATAATTTCTTCTGGTTATCTTCAGTGACTTGTGCTAGTAACCTGCATGTCTCATAAATTAACCATTGTAGAACCAAGTTATACATACCTCGAAAGTAGATCTTCTATGTGATTCATGACAATGGATGAATCTTTGTCTTCATGTCACCATGAGCATATGTTCATGAAGTAGAACATGATTTGACTTTCTTGGTGTACCTTTTGTGTTAGAAAACAACATAAACCTCATACAACATCACAATGCATTAGTACAATCATAAGTGTCAAAACCTTAATCAATGAATATCTTCTATTAAGGTGATACGACAAGTCCAGTAATTAATCAAGATTGTACTGTAATGATATGAAGACAAACATATGATAAAATTAACCATGAAACGTACCTGTAAGCCATACCTGTCAAGATTGCTTTGTAATCTTCTTATGGAAGGCTTTAGCCTCATCTTCCTCTGAAACAGGAACTTCTTCACTTATGCAGGTGACCAATCCATCCTCTTCTAGGATTAACCCAATCCACTTGATTTGCAGGAATTGGATCTGGAGCTGTATGAGGGTTTGTCAAAGAAACCCCAAAAATTCAAAATTTGAATTTCAAACTTTCGAAAGGATAGGAATATGTGCCTTGATGAACTGATCAAGTTGGTATATTCAGAATTTGAAAACTGCAAAGTTTCAACCCTCGAAATTGCCTTTTAGATTTCTGGATTCACTAGGAGGACCCTGAATTAGGGTTTGAGTTTCCTAGAACTTCACCCAACTAAAAGATTTGATTCAAAACTCTAAGCTTCGATTTTTCTGAGGAGCTTCTAGCTATGGTCACAGATTTCCAAAAATTCCAACTTTATCCAAAACCATAAATTCCGGAAGCCATGAATGAAGGTGATAAAAAATAATTCTGTTTTGACAGAAATATGTACCTGATAGTTTCTGGTGTAACTCTGAACTTTTCGATCCACAGGGTCTGAAAAATGTCCCTGAGATATCTCGATCTGTCATCTTTCCATCCCGACAGGTCTGACCTCAATTGGATTCTCTGAGAGAGAGTTATGCCAAGTGTAGTAACGTGACCTATTTATGGGATAAAACAGGAGAGCAAAATTGTACGATGTGCCACGTGTCCCTGGTTCAACTTCGACTTCTGAAATTTTTTCTTGAGATAGTAAAGTCTGTGTACTACCTGTCACTTTTTATGAAATTTCATTTGGAGCTTCCTAGCCCAAGTTATGACCTTTTTCCCAAGGTCACCTGATTTTGACTCAGATCTGGAAGAGGCAGAAACCCTATATTGTACAGATCATAAATCACAAAGTACAACGAATTAGAGGTTTTTCTTTGGACACAAGGTACATGGGGATCTGATATTCGACCTGTAAACGTTTCAGATCCGAAAACTTTGCCAAAACGGATTTATAGTGAAAGTGCTACGATGACTGGTTTTTGCTATATCAAGCCGTAACATCGTAAGTGCAACAAGTGTCATACATGCCATATCATGCCTTCTTTCAGGCTAGCTCTGATACCATGTTACATTTTCAGAATTTACTTCAATCTGATCTAGGATCTTAACTGAGAGAACAACATGTACAACAAATCTACAGCATATCAATCATGGACACAATAATGCAAGCACACAAGAGACACAGAGTTTACGTGAGGAAAACCATAAAGGTGAAAAACCCTAATAACTTCCTGAGAGATAGATAGAGCAATGATACAACTAGAATACAAGAGATAGTCTTCTCCTCGCAGCAGATCCTCCTCCTCCACAAGAGCACCACTCTCCCAAGTGTGAGTGAGAGAATAGAATGTGTAAAATGAGAGAGACACACTCTCTATTTATACACTAACTTGACTTGACCTTTACTCAACTAGGTCGGCCTCAACTTAACCACTTAACATAATGCTGATTGGGCCGACCCCCACTAGGGTGGTCTAATAACCCTTTGACCCACATGGCCGACCCCCAATAGGGTGGTCTAATAACCCTTTGACCCACATGACTTATACAGGGCTGACCCCAACAAGGTGGTCTAATAACCCATCAAGTATAAGTTATGACACTTACAATATAAATGACGACACTTCAATATAGAGGAATAATAACATCTCTATAGGAATACAACCACTTTCGTATAGAGGGATAATAACATCTCTATAGGAATACAACCACTTCCGTATAGAGGAATAATAAGATCTCTATAGGAATACAATATACATATATGTGAAATACATTCCGAAGTTACATATACATCAACACTCACTCTTAACTAGGAAGGTATTTCTCGACACAGGTCTTCTAGCACAAGTCATCTTCTCTGGATCATCATCACTTGATAATCGTCATCGAGTCATCATCATCGTCACTGCTGCTGCTATCTCAATCAATCTCTGAATCTACTCGTCATAGGAAGTTCTACAGAGCTAGCCCTTTTTCATACTAGATGTAGGCCCACCACTTGCAGGTCTTCATCATCTGTGCAAACGGTCTGATAGAGGTGGCCCCTCAGGACTAATTTTATGTGCGGATGCAATACAAGAAAGAGTATCCCAGGAACATTTATGTGCCTAAGCACGACCGGCAAGATCTCCCGGGATTGATTACATGCATCTCCTCCACAATACCTTTAAAGAGCATCCCAGGAACATTTATGTGCCGCAGCACGACCGGCAAGATCTCTAAAGAGCATCCTAGGACTTATTACGAGCACACAGCTCAACCTCTCGGATCTCCAGGACTGATTACATGTGGATAGACAAAACCTTTAAAGAGCATCCCAGGAACATTTATATGCCGCAGCACGACCGACAAGATCTCTAAAGAGCATCCCAAGACTAATTACGAGCACACAGCTCAACCTCTTGGATCTCCAGGACTGGTTACATGTCTCCATAGTAATACCTCATCCTAGGACTGATTACAAGCACACAACTCAACCTATCGGATATATGAGGATTGATTACATACTACATAGCAATACCGGAAAGAGTACCCCAGGAACATTTATGTGCCGCAGCACGACCGACAAGATCTCTCAGGACTGATTACATGTTATTTGCACAACCTACCACATATCATCTCTGACCTCCAAGTATCAACCTGATTCTCATGATCCAACGGATCATCATCGCACGAGGCATCATCCTGATGCCCATGATCATCCTGATCATCATCATTGCAACATCCTTCTACATGTCATCTGGAACAACATCCTAAAGCTCGTCATCCATGATCATCCTGATCATACAATGCATCTACCTGATGCATACCGAGTATCTACTTGATACATATCATCATACATGATCCACCTGATCATACAGTGTATCCACCTGATACAAATACAAATACATGATACATATCACCATACATGATCCACCTGATCATACAATGTATCCACCTGATACATATACAGATACATGGTCCAAGCATCCAACATGATGCATATACAAAAATACATACAAGTGATCCAACTGATCATATCCAACATCCAACATGATGCGTACATACATATACATATAAATGATCCAACTGATCATATCCAGCATCCAACATGATGCATATACAGAGCAGTAACTAGAGCATCGTCCCAATTCTCATCATCCAGCGCTTATATCCACAGCCATGTGAAGGATCCTCCTTCCAACATGCCTGGAATGGCTTCTGCAAATGTGTCCATCACTTCTTCCTCGAAGTGCCATCAATCTGAAGAACACCAAGCCTCTCCCTGAAGTAATCGAACTTCACCCTAGCTAGTGGCTTCATCAGCACATCTACAATCTGCTCATCTGTCGCAATGTACAGGAGCTTCACAGCTCCTCTCTGTACCATATCCCTTATATAGTGATATTTGATCTCTATGTGTTTCGACTTGTCATGAAACACTGGGTTCTCGGATAGCTTCACACAACTCTGGTTATCACAAAAGATACTAGTAGCATCCAACGGGAGATCAAATAACTCAGACAGTAGCTTCCATAGCCATACTGCCTCACAAATAGCTGAACAGGCTGCAACATACTCTGCCTCAGCTGTACTCCGTGCTATGCAGGACTGCTTCCTACTAAACCAAGAGATCACACCTGATCCCATACTGAAGCAACATCCAGATGTGCTCTTCCTATCTGCAGCACTGCCATCCCAATCTGAATCAACATAACCTTGCAGGTTAAACTTTTGATTCGCTTTATACTTGAGCCCATAATCCACTATACCCTTCAGGTACCTCAGAACATGCTTTACAACAACCAGGTGAATACTCCTTGGATCCATCAGGAACTTGCTCAATGTGTTCACCACAAAGCAAATATCTGGTCTCATGTTCGTCAGGTACATCAAGGACCCAATCATCTGCAAAGTTTCACCCCTCGAAATTTCCTTTTAGATTTTCGGATTCACTAGGAGGACACTGAATTAGGGTTTGAGTTTCACGGAGCTTCACCCAACCAAAAGATTTGATTCAAAACTCTAATCTTTGATTTTTCTGAGGAGCTTTCAGCTGTGGTCACAGATTTCCAAAAATTCCAACTTTATCCGAAACCCTAAATTCCGGAAGCCATGAATGAAGGTGCTAAAAAATAATTATGTTTTGACAGAAATATGTACCTTATAGTTTTTGGTGTAACTCTGAACTGTTCGATCCACAGGGTCTGAAAAATGTCCCTAAGATAGCCCGACCTGTCATCTTTCCATCCCAACAGGTCTGACCTCAATTGGATTCTCTGAGAGAGAGTTATGCCAAGTGTAGTAACGTGACCTGTTTATGGGATAAAACAGGAGAGCGAAATTCTACGGCGTGCCACATGTCCCTGGTTCAACTTCGACTTCTGAAAATTTTCTTGAGATAATACAGTCTGTGTAGTACCTGTCACTTTTTATGAAATTTCATTTGGAGCTTCCTAGCCCAAGTTATGACCTTTTTCCCAAGGTCACCTGATTTTGACTCAGATCTGGAAGAGGCGGAAACCCTATATTATACAAATCATAAATCACAAAGTACAACGAATTAGAGGTTGTCCTTTGGACACAAGGTACATGGGGATTTGATATTCGACCTGTAAAAGTTTTAGATCCGAAAACTTCGCCAAAACGGATTTATAGTGAAAGTGCTACGATGACTGGTTTTTGCTATATCAAGCCGTAGCATCGTAAGTGAAACAAGTGTCATACATGCCATATCATGCCTTCTTTCAGGCTAGCTCTGATACCATGTTAAATTTTCAGAATTTACTTCAACCTGATCTAGGATCTTAACTGAGAGAACAACATGTACAACAAATCTACAGCATATCAATCATGGACACAATAATGCAAGCACACAAGAGACACAGAGTTTACGTGGGGAAAACCATAAAGATGAAAAACCCCAATAAATTCCTAAGAGATAGATAGAGCAATGATACAACCAGAATACAAGAGATAGTCTTCTCCTAGCATCAGAGCCCCCTCCTCCACAAGAGTGCCACTCTCCCAAGTGTGAGTGAGAGAATAGAATGTGTAAAATGAGAGAGACACACTCTCTATTTATACACTAACTTGACTTGACCTTTACTCAACTAGGTCGGCTTCAACTTAACCACTTAACATAATGATGACTGGGCCAACCCCCACTAGGGTGGTCTAATAACCTTTTGACCCACATGGTCGACCCCCAATAGGGTGGTCTAATAACCCTTTGACCCACATGACTTATACAGGGCCGACCCCAACAAGGTGGTCTAATAACCCATCAAGTATAAGTTACGACACTTACAATATAAATGATGACACTTCCGTATAGAGGAATAATAACATCTCTATAGGAATACAACCACTTCCGTATAGAGGAATAATAACATCTCTATAGGAATACAATATACATATATGTGAAATACATTCCGAAGTTACATATACATCAACATATTTGAAAGCCTAAAATATGCTTCCACCACCCTTTCGTCTAGACATGGGTCAAGGTCTACCCCACTAGGTACAACCATGGTATTGTCCACTTGTCTTAGGTTAAAAGATAAAATACTTCCAAGTGATAATGTCCTCCTGGACAACTATGAAGAGGCAAAGATATTTCTAAAAAGGTTGGATGTTGAGTATGTGTCATATCACTCTCATCTAAATGATTGTATTATTTACGGAGGTGATTATGCAAACAAATGTTATTTCTAGAATGTCACATGCATGCCATGTAGTAGGAATATAAAAGGGTAAAAACAATCCTCCTCATAAGATATTGAAGCACATGCCTATAATCTGAATGATACAAAGGATGTTCCATTGTAAATAATTAGTCATGTTATAGGGGTGAAACGTGCCACACAGAAGTGAGCTGAGATTTAGGTGGATCCCAATAGATTCAATAGCCATGAAACATATAGAATATGCATGGATTGATAAATTAAAGGATGAAATAAGAAATCTTTGATTGAGAATAGCCATGGATGGAGTTAACCCATATCCCCTCCATAACACTAACTATTATATTTGGATAGTGGTAATGATCAATACTAGTAAACCCCAATGGTTTTCCATGAAGAATGAACATCTTATGTTGGCTCTTATTGTTCTTGGTAGAATAAAAGTGAAGAGAATTTAAGTCTACCTCCAATCATTGAAGCAATTATGGGAAGGTTTACAAGTATAAATGTATCAAAACCCATCCAAATGAAGTATTTATATTGTATAGCATATGTGTGCACACCATGCATGATTATAAAAGAAAGTGAGTTTGATTTAGTAATCATATTGATTGATTTTTTTATATATATCTGTTACACTTTTTATCATACTTAATTTGGCATAATTGTCTTCTTTGCCACCAACATGCTCTATAGACAACAATATTTTATGTGTTCTAAGAAAAGGGTACCGTGGATGTAAATGTTATGAAAAGGATAGGTGGATCAATGACTTATGAACTCTAGTGTATGGCTACTTAAACATATTCCTTCCAAAATAGCACCCTTATAGAAGAGCATCGTATTCTTTCAATTACTAACTAGAGAGAACCCAAAAAATTGGAACAATGACATTGACATACTGACGTAGGATATATCAATTGGAGAAGGATAAGGAAAGTGCATAATTTTTATATTCAAACGGGGAATCTATGTTTGATTTTTTTGAACGTTTCAACACCTATTTTGAGTAAATGTCCATTGGGATGAAATGATTTTTTTATGAGCTTCCATATTGGGAGAATATTAAGATTTCCCACCTTTTTTTCCTTTGAAAATAATTCCCGGGGAAACTCTCGAGCACTTCCCATCATTTCGAGGATGGTAACTAGTGTAAATATGACAGTGCCTAAGTCATAAAAACCTCTCCCTGAGGGAATCAAAGAGATTCAAAATCATGACCTTCCCTACATTGGGGTGAGATATCATGTTTGGCTCATGACCACTTGAGCTAACCATCATAATTAATTAATATTTCTCACTTAGTAGATATCATGTATATATTCAAAATGATTTGATCTTCTTTATGGTGGAATATACCATCGAAAAAAGATGACACATTGGGTGCTATGGGAGATCTTATTTCTTTGAATGATAAAATGAAACATTAGAAATAAAGTAGAGGAGAGGTCAGTCCCTCTTTCTCTTTTAAAGAAGGTGATGTCCCTTGAATTTTGAAAAAATATTATATGTCTTTGGCAGAGGATGTTATATTGGGTGTTAAGGAAACTTATTTATAAGAGTTGAATCTATGAAACCACTTCACCATATAAGGAAATTTGTTGGGGTTAAAATATTACGACTATCTGAATATTCTAAGATTATGTATGTGGATTACATGCTAATTCTTTTTCTTTTCAATATAGGTTATATGGTATGCACTTGTAGTTTTATGCTCTCTTTAATTTTATGTGTTTATTTTGTACTACCATTATCCCTTACTTGCATGTGTGAACCATGACTTCCCTTTGGATCTATGATGCACCATATCAAAATCATTTGCATTTGTATATTGATTACATGAAAGAAGGTTCACATTGCTAGCATTCTATGGTTTTATCAAGAGATAGTTGAGATTGTTTTCATTTTTTAGAAGGAACTGCCCATGAGTTTCATGGACATGTATGTACATATTCTAATTAGCTTAGTTGATGAGGATGAATTAACCAAGGTGGTCTCATGTAGCTAGATGTTCTTCTTGGAGAAATACATGAAAAATTTGTAGTGTTTTGTTCAACCAAAGGGGTCCATAGTGGAGGGATACATAATATATGAGTTATTCTATTATGCTAGTGAGTGCATCAAGAAAACTGATGAAATATCAAACGAATTCGCTTAGGATGACCACTAAGATGAGGAAAAAATGGAAGGTGAGATATTGCAAATCAACAAAAAAGATTACATGACAAAGAGTAAGCCACTTATCTTTTGTTAATTTTCAATAGAATTAATATTTATACTAGACTTGATAATATTTATTTGATCCCATACTATTTGTTTTTATTTTATGAATACATTGGCTAATTTAGAAGTGATGTTGTTGAAACTAGGGTTCTGACACATATTGAAGAAAAGAAAGGACTACATTGCAAATATACACATGTAAATACTCAGTATAGGTAATTGGGAAGGATAACCAACCACTTTTCATTCATTTTTCATAAGTATTCAAATAATCAAGACAATGGTTGTATTAGTTGTACCTTCTCCCACTAATCATTGATGTTATGTGATTTATTACAAATAATGCCACCACTTGCCTTCATGAGTCATAGGGGCGCACTTGGAATGATTCTGGATAATATTATTTCTATATTTAGACTGTCCAGAAATAGTAAGTGCACTTTCCTGCTTTAGACAATTTTATTCTTGCTTTTCTTCATTTAGTGGATAAGGATAAAGCTTGTTTGACTTAGAAACTAGATCTTTTTTGCCAACTCACCCTCAATATTTTTATTCTCTCCAAAATCCATCATTACATTCCTTTTCCATCACTCATTAGTTGTCATTCCTTATTTATCTAGTTCATCAGCCTCTTGACTGATTTGGAAGGTGTTTTTGTTGCCTTGGGGGTTTTTATGCTTTTAGTAAGCCTTCCTTTTTGAGCTTTTCAAACTTGTGTAATGTACCCTCCTATGGACCCAATTTGAGGAGGGGAATAACAATCTATGGGGATTTTCATAAAACTCATCCATTTCATTAGATTCATACACATAAATACATGGTGTGCAGATACCAATTAAGCAAATATGCACAGAGGAATTAAACTCATCCACACACATATCATATGCATACAGTATATCAACAGTCATCAAATTAAACATTGCAGGAGTCAATACATAGACATAAAAACACTTATCTTCATTGTGCAATTGTCCCATACAACTAGCTATGTCGCTACAACTTTCCACCCAACCCTAGGCCAGTTGTGTTCATCAATTCTCTCAACACAATTTCCACCCCCGAGCTGGGCATGATTCTTACAAGGAAAAGGGGACATTCAAGCTCATTCATAGCCAATTCATCAATTCAATTGATCCAAGCCAGTCCACAACTGGGTTTATCAGGCTACACTTGAACCCTGGATGCTTGCACTCAAGCTCAAGCCAAAGCAATGGATTTACCAACAGGATGGCCATGGGTTTTTCCCAAATAGTTTCCAGCAAAAAAAAATTGTGGGATGGGGAAAATCATTCACAGGAAAAATTGATTTCTCCCCAACCATCTAAGCATTTAACAGCCAAAACGGTCTCTATGGAACCCCAATTCCATTCCCCTTCTTCCCCACTGGTATACAACACAAAAACACCCTTCTCCTAGTTGAGAATGAAGGAAAACACTGACAAACATGGCTGGAAAATGCCCAGGTAGCTCCAAACTCGTGAGGGAGAGAAACTAGTTAATGGATAATGGCTTGGGGAGCAATTCATGGATCTTTTCTTTCCCAAGAAGAAAAATGCAATTTCCCATGCAGGGTGGCTAGCCCATACCCGAATTTGGACAGCCATACCTACCATTCTCCAAGGCATTAACTACCTCAACCAACTCTTGGGAGAAATCAATGATTGAGTACAAAAGTCAACATGGGTAGTTGAGGGTTTGATGAGTTCTCTCATTGACACTTGGCTTGACTTGATTGGCTCCAAGGGTTTGAATGTTTTCCCTCCCAATTCCTTGTAAAATCATGCCCCCATCTCTTGTTGCATTGCATAGCTAGTTGTGGGTATTTTATTTAAAATGCATATTTACATAATATTCGCAATTCCATTGCGCATGGCTAGCATGTGAACCATATGCAGTGATAAATTGATGGCAGGGACTTGGCCTTGAGCTCCTCACCATGATTTTATAACAATATTACATCATTTACGATTTTAATGCCATGGGTTCAAACTGGTGACATTACATTCCCCTCCCCTTGGAATAACACCGTCCTCGGTGTTCCAACACTTAGGAATAAATACCCACTTTACACATGCCTCAGAATTCACAAATGGTGGCAGGCCTGTCCTGCATTTCATCTCTTTACTTTGAGCTTTCAGGACCAAGTCCTTTGGCTTCCACAACTGCTCCTGCTGTCTTTGATCTGCCATCTCTACAAGTGGGCATTGCTCTACAGTGACCCCTTTCTTTTATTTACCTTCCTGCTGATCTACAAGTCTGAAATTTCATGGATGCCATCTTTCTTGCTGCCCTGGCAACTATCTGAGGAAGATTTTTAGCCAAAAAAATAGCTTTTGGTTTGCTTCCAGGATCAATGTGCACAATTGGCTCTTACTTTGCTCACTAGAAATAGTTGGCTGGTAACAACTGCAACCAATGGCTTTCAATGTCTCACCTGTGAGACTCATTATGGCAATTCCTATTAGGACAAGCATAACACAATATTAAAATTAGTCAATTATTTTCCCAATTGACTTGGAACGTCCATGCTTTACTCATGAGACTTCCACACATTTCATGCTTTCCCAACATACACATGAACTCATTCATGTTCATCCTTTCACAGGGAAATAACTAATTCAGCATTCACAATTTATTTCAAGCAATTAAACACGATCTATTTTCAGATATGACATGCACTCAACAATCCTTTGTTTTTAAGATGCATTAGTTAAAAAGGAAAGAGAAGAGTAAGAGTTTCCCCCTCTTAGTCTTGTTCCAATCCAAAGCCACACCATCACTTGTGGTTCTATGCTCCTTAGCCTCTTTCACTTCAATGTGAACGCTTGACTTGCCCTTTCTTGGCTAAGACACTTAGTGTCTAAGGTATGTCTGAAGATTTTCAACTAGGGAACTCTTCCCCATTGTTGCTTACAGAACCTTTGGCTGCTAGGACCCACACATGTCCACTAGCACCATATTTCATTACTGCTCATACTGAGATCTTTAGGATGGTGACATGTCCACATGCATCCCTAGGATTCCTTTGTAGTCCTGGCTTCCAGCAATACCTACACTCAAACATTGAATCAATTCACATGTTTAGTTTACTTTCATAGGATTTATCTCTAAACAAAAGTTTAGGAAATCAGATCCAAATCACATACACATGTATATTCATAAGCAAGAAGTTTCAAGATAACCAAATACTTATCTGTATTGGATGTCTTCACTTTATTCCATAGGATCCTTCTTTTCTTTCCAAGCATTGGATTTCTCGTGGATACAATAATGAATGTTGGGCCAGCACACAGGCTACTCCACAACCATTCGAAT
The DNA here is from genome assembly GCA_027924585.1 of Larix kaempferi. Classification (NCBI taxonomy): domain Eukaryota; kingdom Viridiplantae; phylum Streptophyta; class Pinopsida; order Pinales; family Pinaceae; genus Larix; species Larix kaempferi. The sequence goes on from BSBM01000590.1 coordinate 3,567,620, forward strand.
AGGCAATGCCAGGCCAGTACGCCGACTGGGTTTTATCAATTAATTGGGGAATGTTTGGACAACACGCCGACTGCTCCACAACATCAAGTGGTTAATGCCCCCGCCAACTATTCTTTGAATTTATTGACCATCAGTTACTCTCTGTATTTATCGAGAATTTGTAGTGCACAACCAGTTACTCTCTGGCTTACCAAGCATTTATAGTTCTTTCAGGGTCCTTGCTTTCCTGCAATGACCAAAGTTTCCAACAAGAAACAATAGTGTATCATCGTAGCTGTTAGAATATTTATACCCAAAATATTCATTATTCCAAACAGAAAATAAATGAAAATGAATACTTATCTGTATTGTACATTTCCTTGCTACTCCATAAGCTTCCTTCTCTTCATTACAAGCCTTGGATCACCTGTGGGGTGGATGTTTAATTCCCAACCAGTACATCTTCATGCCGACTAGGTTTACCAAGCATTTGTGGTGCCCAACCAGTCCCATACCTCGTTGGCCCTCTCCATTGCCAAGCCAACACATTCGTCTGGGTCATCGACCAATGGAAGGAAACTGTGCCACCGACCATTATAGGTCAAAGCTCTGCTACGGATCCATAGGCATATAACAACCTTTCACTAATACCTCCATGTTAGGAACCTATGTCAACCCTTCTCTTTACTATGTTAGTATATTGTTGTTGGATGCATATGCTTTGTAAGTCGTCCCGTAGTATTTGTTGATCCGTAGTTTATATTAGCCCATAGTATTGGACGCATATGCTTTGTAAGTCGTCCCGTAGTATTATATGTCCCATGGTTTTGACTCATAGTATTGGGCATAGACTTAGTATATAAGTGTGTGTTGAGGTCATTGAAGGACCGTGAAGTTAATTGTATTGAGCTTGCTCAAAGGAGGTTGCCCCCTTGAAGTGGCCTGTGATCAATATAAAAGTGATTCTGTTCTATTATTTATAATATCTTGTGTATTTGCATTAATTAATTATTGCAGGTTCATCACATCTGGTATCAGAGCACTTTCTTGGGCTCATTGGGTGGAATTTCTGCCAATTTTTTTTTCGCATCTGTTGCAGCTTCGGATTTGGGAATAATCCCTCTCCGCTTAACTGTGGGAAGTACTTGGGAATAATCCCTAAAACTCATTGTGAGGAGTACCACAGGAACCCCAAAGTAGCTGGCCCATTGAGAGGACCTGCTAGCAAAAAGGGCAACGACCCCTACCTGATTGACTAGTTCCCACCCGTGAAGTAAACCAAGAGCTGTTATTTGTGGCAAAGCGGTTATCAGTTTTACCTGAGCCGTGGAGTGAGGGGTACTGCTCCAATACGCAAGCCGTCAGACAACATTGGTGGCCGAGTGAAACACCTGAACTGTTAGGAAGCCGCACATACCTGGGGTCCATATCTATTTTCAATTGAAGTGTTGCCGATCACTTCCGCTCTAGATCCAGCCGTTTTAGATCTATTCTGAAAGTCGTTCCAGATCTAGTCGCCATTTTAGATCTAGCCGTTTTCGATCCCTTCCGCGTCGTTGCGCCGCTGTTGTCAATCCATTTCAAAAAAAAAAAAAAAACCGTTTCAGATCTATTCTGAAAGTTGTTTCAGATCTATTCTGAAAGTCATTCCAGATCCAGTTGCCATTTCAGATCCAACCATTTTCGATCCCTTCCACGCTGTTGCCAATCCATTTCTGGAAAAAAAGAAAAAAAGAAAAAAAAGAGTATAAAATTCATTTTTTTCTCCATATCTCCCTTGTTTTCACTCTGTTTCCCTTGAAATTTTTGGGGAACCCCTGTCATCCCATTTTGCATCTTTCATTCCTGAGGACCCTATCCCCAATTCCCCTTCCCAAAGCCCAAAATCCCACATTTGTCTATTTTTAGGGTTTGCCATAACTTCCTCAGATTTCACCCAATCACCTTCAAATTTTACCACAGAGTTCCTTTCTAAATTCTGCTTCTTTGTCCCTCTCTGCCAAATTTTCTCATTCTTTCACCCCGCTTTTGAAATCCCCCTTTTTGCTTTCTTGTCCTTTCGACAGTGTCTAAAATCTAGTCAAACCCCAATTACCCATCAGGTTGTTTCCCCAATCCAAATTTCCCTTTACTAAATCAGCTTCTGTTTGTGTTTTTTTACCCATTCCCCATGCCAAACTGGACAAATTTTTGCCAACTCATTTTGCCACGATTTGGTCCTAGTGCTTTTGATGATTTCACAAGAGCACTCACTAAACTTCACCAAATTGGCACAGTGAGAGAGTATTAGATAGAATTTGAGAAATTGGCCAATCACACAGAAGGATTGTCTGATGAATTCTACAGGAGTTGTTTTATCAGTGGTCTCAAGGATGAAATCCGCTCAGAGGTCAAATTTTTTTGTCCCAACACAATGATGGAAGTCCTAGGGTTGGCTAAGCTAGTCGAGGACAAGATCGCAGCTCAACAACGCTCCAAACCCACCTTTGTTCCCGTTATAAATATGGGTTCCCAACGACCTCCCATCACGCCTGCTCCTCAACCAACACCTATCAAGCATTTGTCTGAAATAGAAATGCAGGCACACCGAGAAAAAGGGCTTTGCTATAATTGTGATGAGAAATTCACTCGGGGACATAGATGTGTACAACAAAAGCTCTATCTCTTGGATGTGGATTCTCCACCTGCCTTAGAACTTGGTGAAGAAGCTACAGATACAGTAGATGATCAGGTCGACATTCAACACCCGCCTGTTGACACCCCATCTCAGGATGACCCACCCGAGATCTCTCTCCATGCTGTAACTGGCGTCACCACCCCACAAACAATGCGGGTCAGGGGATACTTCAAGAAGCTCCCTCTTACCATACTCATTGATTTTGGTAGCACTCATAACTTCATTGACCCTCGGATTGTCAAACAGGTTGATTGTTTTGTCCATCCTTTCTCCAACTTTGAAGTCATGGTTTCCAATGGGGGCACCTTACCTTGCAAGGGGAAGTGTCACAATGTTCGTATCTCTATGGAAGATTATAACCTATGCTCTGACATGTTTGCCTTGTCCTTAGGCGGATGTGATGTGGTTTTGGGCATTCAATGGTTACGCATGCTTGGCCCTATCTTATGGGATTTTGCTGAACTTTGGATGCAGTTTAAAGTCAATGGGGCACAACACACATTTATGGGATTACAACCAGGGTCTCTCTGCATCATCAGTTCACATCGCATGGAAAAAATCCTTAAGAAGGATTCACATGGTGTCATCGCTCAACTCAATTCCATTCAGATGCATCCATCAACAGTCTCCACTACTTCCTTGGATAGATATGCAGGTATCTTTGCTGAACCAATGCGCTTGCTTCCTTCAAGAGACCTTTCCGGTAATAATTTAGCCACATCTACCTCTCAGCAGGAAATGATGGCTATTTTGCATGCAGTATAGAAGTGGCAGCCATACCTATTAGGGAATTATTTCTGCATCAAGACTGATCTCCCGAGTCTGGAAACTTTTCTGGACCAATGGGTCTCCTCCCCAACACACCTGAAATGGGTTATCCAACTCATGGGTTATCCCTATGTGATCACTTACAAGGAGGGTAAGGACAATATGGTGGAAGATGCTCCTTCTCGCACAATTGATGACCTAGTTTCTCTTACAGCTCTTTCTCTGCTTGTTCCAAATTGGTTGCAATATGTTCAATAGGGCTATCTCTTCTATGAACTCCATGCTTCTTCATCAACATGGCACTCTGGGTTCTGCAAAATGTATGACCGGGAACAATGTAACTTCTTTTGGCAGGGACTAAAAATGACAATTCAATAGATGGTGGCTGATGATGATACTTTCCAAGTCAACAAGGGGGAAGCGACACTCCTTTCGGGATTGCTCAAATCCTTGCCCATCCCTACACAGCTTTGGCCAACTATTTCTATGGATTTCCTAGCAGCGCTCTGGTGGTACAATACCACATCTCAAAGGACACCATATGAAGCAGTCTATGGAAAAGCACCGCCAGTTATTCTTCCATACACACTTAGCAGCTCCCCAGTTCAGGAAATTGACTCGGTTCTTCGAAACCGCGATCAGATTCTTCTCATTCTGTAGGACAATCTTCACATGGTCAGAATTCGCCTGAAACAACAAGCCGATCATCACCATTCTGAACGCATTTTCCACGCAGCTGACAGGGTTCTTCTTCATCTACAGCCTTCCAAGCAATCCTCCTTGACACTCCAAAGGCGTCAGTGGCCCGAAATGCAACCCGAGGATGCTACCGGGGAACCACTCCTTCAGATTCTGCAGCAATTTCTCCAACCAAAGCTTTGAGGACAAAGATTTTTTTAAGGGAGAGGGGATGTTAGGAACCTATGTCAACCCTTCTCTTTACTATGTTAGTATATTGTTGTTGGACGCATATGCTTTGTAATTCGTCCCGTAGTATTTGTTGATCCGTAGTTTATATTAGCCCATAGTATTGACCCATAGTATTGGACGCATATGCTTTGTAAGTCGTCCCGTAGTATTATATGTCCCATGGTTGTGACTCATAGTATTGGGCATATACTTAGAATATAAGTGTGTGTTGAGGTCATTGAAGGACCGTGAAGTTAATTTTATTGAGCTTGCTCAAAGGAGGTTGCCCCCTCGAAGTGGCCCGTGATCAATATAAAAGTGATTCTTTTCTATTATTTCTGATATCTCATGTATTTGCATTAATTAATTATTGTAGGTTCATCACACTCTACAACACCCAAGCAAATAGTGCCAAACCAGTACATTGAATGGGTTCATTAGGCATGCAAAAACCCTTCGTCAGTACCTACACAACACCCAAGCAAATAATGGAAAACCAGTACACTGACTGGGTTCATTAGGCATTCAACAACCCTTCATGCGCATAACAATTCTTCATCGAAACAAGGATGGCACTCCTCCCGGGCAAACAAACGGTTCCCTTTAGGAACTCTATAGGTGGCTTTCTTGACTGTAGGCTATCATGGCCCCATGATACCCACTCATACTACACAAAGGTTACCACTACTCATACAGTCCTCTTGAACATCCTTTCTTTACTTTTCTTCTGAACGTGCAACACCAAATTGCATCTGTGTAAGCTGATAGCACAAGAAGGATAAGCAAACTCATCAGTATTGCTGTTCTAAAATTGTAACCATACTTCATAACATTCACTATCAAATATTGAAACACTAGGAATGCATCCATTCCCCTAGGGTGTAATCAATATTGACAACCCTATCATAACCCAACACTAGAAAGGTGTGCACTCCCTTTCAGATGTGAGACATGTAGGCCCTAATCATACTCAAGCAGTCTGGAATAATAATGAAATAATAAAACATGCTCTACATATTAAATCTAATAACTAGAAATGTATATTCTGAGTTAGGGTTACATAATACTTATCCCTTTTCAGATGTATCTTTCCTTCATTTGCGAAGAATGGGGGCTCCCTTCTTTGAGTCAACAGTACTTCGGCTTACCACCCCCAATCTTTTCACGGTTCCATAATCCACACATGCCTTCTTGGCATAATTTGACTGTCTCACTCACATGGTTTACCAACATGCAGTTCGGCTGAGACATTATCAACATTTACAATGGCCTTTCACCCGAAACCCATTTCCAAAGCATGGGATCATTCCCATCTAGTTTGGCTTCTGCAGGCCATCACACATGGTCTTCCTGCAATGTGTCATCCTGGCACACTTATCAAATAGCCAAACAGTTAGCAACTTTTAACAATAAACTTCAAATGTGATTGTTCCATAACCAATCAATGTCATTAATAGTTAAATTCAATATGAATTTGCAGTTCTATCTACTACATAAATTAATTTGCTTAGCAATGAGGCTATCCTCATATTGTTTGGCTCTCGTAAGTGGTGTCACTCTGTCCATTATGGTTTCACCCTTGCTACCATACATGAACATCCACCTACAACATGTCCTCCTGACACAATTTTATATAAGCCAAACAATGATTAGCAATTATTAGCAAAATTTCAAATCTGAAATCTATAAATCTGTTTTCCTACAGAAATTAGATTTGCAACCATGAGATTATTCTCATAAACTTAAATCAGACAATTTTCAGATTTGTTTCATGCATAAGTTACAACCATGAGAACCTTCTCATAACCTTTGGCTTCTGCACACGGTAGATCCCGGTCTTTACTATGGACTTATCATTATTGCCATATGCTAGACTTTTCTACCTGAAATATGAACTTCAATCAGCCAAACACGTTGTGAGTATCTATGCATATAATCCTTTCATTGTCAGAACAGTCACTGAAGTGATCTCAGAATTATAACACTCAATAATTCAAACACCTTCAACTGTTAACATCCGAAATGCGATGAAATATATACATTTCTATATATGCGTCATTATCACAATAAAATTGCAAGACACAGTCACACTTTCCATGCAATTTAAATAAACTGTAAATACTCATTACTTCACATTCCATGCAATTCTGTCCTTCCAACAGAGTGCTCTGGTAGCCCATCACATGTCTACCTTCTTCATGCAGTCTTTCTCCTGCATTCATAGCAGCTCATGAAATGGTCTCAGGATTAACAATAGTCCACCATTTCATCTATTATCTAACTGTATTGAAACATATATATGTCACATCCATGCATTTACACAATGCATCTCAACATGTGCACCCACACATATGCATGCACATTCACAACATTTACATAATCTTGTAATGTGGGTTCACTCAATGCATAACCCCTCAATACAACCTTGCATTAATCCATGAATACTAGGCATTTCGACATATTATGGCCTAACCATGCCTATCTCATATGGCATACACTACAACAGGACCATAAGTCATCACTTGCTTTGGTTGCTAAACTCACAACCAACATACACAAATGGTATGGTATATTTTCATATGAATGAATTGAGGTTTCTAAGAAACTATAGGGTGTAAGGATCCTTGCCTTCACTTATCCACACCTTACCATACTTGGTAGGTTGGCATTCACCTTCAAGCACTCAATACCACATGAAAACCAAATCAACATAGTTTAAACATAGTTGAAGGGATCCTACCAAATCCTCTTTCAACATTCATGCAATTAAGCAGAAATAACCATTACTTGCATGGTTGTCATTAACATCGCTTGATGTTACCTGATCAGTTGGCCTCTTACCAAGGCTACATAGTCATTTTTCCAACCTCACGATCACAGATTTGTTGCACCATCCTTTCCTCATAAGGTTGTTGGTCATATGCAACAACATCATCCACATACTTAGCCATGCTTCGGTTTTCTTTGGTCCTACAACCAATGCGAACACAACTATTTATTAACAACCACAATAATTATCTTAAGTGGTTCATTGCATATGTAAAAACTCACTATTTTATCAATATGCAATATCATATACATGCACAAACATTTTCACATGCACCGTGCAATGTTTATTTATATGCCATCTAGTGCATATTCATCTTATTTATCCAATCTCTTGCATTTTCAATCATGATTCTATGATCTGGTTCCTACAACATTAGTTGTCATCAACCATAGGCAATACCATTAGTGGGATATTGCATGTGTAACTTCACTATTTTATCAATATGCAGCATCATGCTCATGCATAAGCAATTCACATGCATTATGCAATGACTCTCCAATCATGCCCACTAATTCATATGCATTACTCTCTTGCATTTCCAGCATCGCTATGCCATAATTTCCAGTATATAAAACTTGGGAATATAAATACAATAGCAAGAGAGGAGTTAAGGAATTATCCCTTTCCAATTCCTCATTATGACATGGAGTTCCTCCTCTATATCATAGCTGATCCTTTTCTTGGCTTTCCTACCAAGCATACAAGCAATCATTAGCTATGATCTTCCCACAAATTAGCAATTCAATATATACATACGTGTATAACATTCATTTTTTCTATTTCCCAAACATGCAATTCTTATGCTATAAACAGAAATAGTTTAAGGTGAGGACTCCCTCTTATTGACATTACCTTGCTGCTCCCATTGCTCTTTCTGCAATGCATATTACATCTAATTATTCTTAATAAGGTTTCCACAACCTTTTATGCAATTCCTGCTTCTCATCCCAAGCATAGAGAATGCATTTCACACTTTCAACAACTATCTCCAGGGGATGACGAGGGTCAAGGGGGCTTTCCCCCTTGTGGCTTCTGCCACTGCAGGGTGGGTCGAGGGCAGCGCCCTCATTTTTTGTTTTGTTTTGTAAATCCTTCAATTTCACGCAATTTGGCGCATAAGTTCCATGGCATTTTTCAACTTTTGGCACCTGAAAAATCTCCCTGGAAAACAACTGAAATTTCCTCTTTCAAAGCAACTCACCGAGTTCTGCCAAAGGGTGAACTCATCTATCTCTTTCGACCTGTTTTGGGACAAATCGCCGAGTTCCTTCGCCATTCCGGACCAACTCGTCGAGTTCTTCCTCCGTTTCGGACCAACTTGCCGAGTTCTGCCACCGAAAACACTTAGAAAAATCTTCCGCCATTTCGGACCAACTTGCCGAGTTCTGCCACCGAAAACACTTAGAAAAATTTTGAATTTTTTTTCTTCCTTTCCTCGGCACTTCCACAACTTTGTCAGGGAAACTTAGCCAATTTTGGCGACCGTTTCGTCTTCAATCAGGGAGCTTCTCCGAAATGTATCGGCTCAACTCCACGAGACTCGCCAAAACGCGTCGGCTCAACAAAAGCACTTAGAATTTTTTTTGAAAATTTTAAATTTTTCACAGTGATCACTGCTGAGCAGGAAGCATACTTACCTTTGCAAATGTGATAGGTAGTCCATGAAGGCCCAATGCTGCAACTAGTAGATCTGATACCAAATGTAATGTATCCTCTCGCGGACCCAATTCGAGGGAGGGAACATGATGCCATTCTTTGGGCTTTCCATAAAACTCAGGCATTTCATTAGATTCATACACATAAATACATGCTGTGCAGATACCAATTAATAAAATATGTGCATCGGAATTAAACTCATCCACACACATATCATATGCATACAACATATCAACAATCATCAAATTAAACATTGCAAGAGTCAATACATAGACAGAAAAACACTTATCTTCATTGTGCAATTGTCCCATACAACTAGCTATGTCACTGCAACGTTCCACTCAACCATAGGCCAATTGTGTTCATCAATTCTCTCAACACAACTTCCACCCCTGAGCTAGGCATGAATCTTATAAGGAAAAGGGGACATTGAAGCTCATTCACAGCCAATTCATCAATTCAACTAAGCCAAGCCAGTCCACAGCTGGGTTTATCAGGCTACACTTGAACCATGGATGCTTGCACTCAAGATCAAGCCAAAGAAATGGATTTACCAATAGGATGGCCATGGGTTTTTCCCAAATAGTTTCCAGCCAAAAACGAATTGTGGGATGGGGAAAAACATTCATAGAAAAAAGTGATTTCTCCCCAACCATCTAAGCATTTAACAACCAAAACGGTCTCTATGGAACCCCAATTCCATTCCCCTTCTTCCCCACTGGTACACAACACAAAAACGCCCTTCTCCTAGCCGAGAAGGAAGGAAAACATCGATAAACATGGCTAGAAAACACCCAGGTAGCTCCAAACTCGCGAGGAAGAGAAACTGGTTGATGGATAATGGCTTGGGGAGCAATTCATGGCTCCTTTCTTGCCCAAGAAGCAAAACACGATTTTCCATGCAGGGTGGCTCGCCCATACCCGAATTTGGACAACCATACCTCCCATTCCCCAAGGCATTAACTACCTCAACCAACTCTTGGGAGAAATCAATGATTGGGTACAAAATTCAACATGGGTAGTTGAGGGTTTGATGAGTTCTCTCATTGACACTTGGCTTGACTTGATTGGCTCCAAGGTTTTGAATGTTTTCCCTCCCAATTCCTTGTAAAATCATGCCCCCATCTCTTGTTGCATTGCATATCTAGTTGTGGGTATTTTATTTAAAATGCATATTTACATAATATTCGCAATTCCATTGCACATGGCTAGCACATGAACCATATGCATTGATAAATTGATGGAGGGGCCTTGGCCTTGTGCTCCTCACCACGATTTTATAACAATATTACATCATTTACGATTTTAATGCCATGGGGTCAAACTGGGGACATTACAACTTGACTCAAAGGCACTCGAATTCTCTCTTGAGGATGTATTATATATTGTAAGCATATTGATGAATACAATACAATAATTTTTACCCAAATTACCTTCTCTATTCTTCTTCTCATATTCTCTAAAAATAGTCCAAGGGAAATTGTCTTATTGAATCTAGATATAGGAAATCTAAATTCTCACACGAATTCAAGTGTTTTCTAGGCTCAAAATATAAGAGAAGTAGTAGTGGGAACCACTCTATTATCTTCAGAAAATTTAGGTGGATCACTCGAAGTAGTAGGTGAAATAGGATTTAGATTAGGCACAAAACTAGAGGAATGGATAACCAATATGGGAGCAACTGAATATGGATACAAATTCAAGGTAACACGAGGTTTGGCAAACTCAGGTGGAGGAAAAACTTCATTCAATTGAACATCTCATCGGATGATGAGACTTTGGCTAGATGGATCAAATAACTTGTAATCTGTAGATTCCTCAATGTAACCAATAAAAATACATTTGTGATATTTGGGATCTAACTTTTTCCATTTTTCATTAGGAATATGGGCCCAACATTCATTATCAAATATCTTAAAGTTACTAATGTATGGTTTCCTTGTTAAATTTTCTGAATTTACTTCAATCTGATCTAGGATCTTAACTGAGAGAACAACATGTACAGCATATCTACAGCATATCAATCATGGAGACAATAATGCAAGCACACAAGAGACACAAAGATTTACTTGGGGAAAACCATAAGGTGAAAAACCCCAATAACTTCCTCAGAGATAGATAGAGCAATGATACAACCAACCAAAAGAGATAGCCATAACCTAGCAGCAATCCTCCTCCTCCATAAGTGCACCTCTCCTCCTTGAGAGCATGTGTGAGAAGTGAGTGTACAAATAGAGTGCCTCCCGCACTCTATTTATACTTGACTTGACTTGCCTTTTTACCTAACTCATGTCGGCTCTAACTTAACCACATAACATAATGCTGAGTGGGCCGACCCCCAATAGGGTGGTCTAATAACCCTTTGACCCACATGGCCGACCCCCAATAGGGTGGTCTAATAACCCTTTGACCCACATGACTTATACAGGGCCGACCCCAAACAAGGTGGTCTAATAACCCATCAAGTATAAGTTACGACACTTACAATATAAATGACGACACTTCATTATAGAGGAATAATACCATCTCTATAGGAATACAATATACATATATGTGAAATACATTCCGAAGTTACATATACATCAACACTCCCTCTTAACTAGGAAGGTATTTCTCAGCACAGTTCTTCTAGCACAAGTCATCTTCTCTGGATCATCGTCACTAGATAATCGTCATCGAGTCATCATCATCGTCACTGCTGCTGCTATCTCAATCAATCTCTGAATCTACTCGTCATAGGAAGTTCTACAGAGCCAGTCCTTTTTCATACTGGATGTAGGCCCACCACCTGCAGGTCTTCATCATCACTGGCCATACTGTGGAATCCTCAGGACTTTTACGTGCGTCACAAAACCTCGAAAGAGCATCCCAGGCTGTTACGAGCACACAGCTCTACCTATAGGATCTCCCAGGGCACCGAATTACATGTGACCTCACCACAAAACCTCGCAAGAGCATCTGCCAGATATCCCAGGGAACCGAATTACATGCCATAGGCAAAACCTCGAAAGACTATCTGCAGATCTCCCAGGGCAACGAATTACATGTGGTCATGGCAAAACCTCGAAAGAGCATTTTCCAGATGTCCCAGGGAACCGAATTACATGCCATAGGCAAAACCTCGAAAGACCATCTGCAAATCTCCCAGGGCACCGAATTACATGCCATAGGACAAAACCTCGAAAGAGCATCTGCCAGATATCCCATGGAACCGAATTACATGCCATAGGCAAAACCTCGAAAGACTATCTGCAGATCTCCCAGGGCACCGAATTACATGTCCTCCCAGAGCAAAACCTCGAAAGAGCATTTGCCAGATGTCCCAGGGCACCGAATTACATGCCATAGGCAAAACCTCGAAAGACCATCTGCAAATCTCCCAGGGCACCGAATTACATGCTCATATGCACAACCTGATCCACGGCCACAGAGTATCAACCTGATACTCATCATACATCATCCTGATGTATCCATGATCATCATCACTGCAACGTCCTGCTGCATGTCATCTGGAGCAACATCCTGAAGCTCGTCATCTATGATCATCCTGATCATCACTGCAACATCCTGCTGCATGTCATCTGGAGCAACATCCTGAAGCTCGTCATCTATGATCATCCTGATCATCACTGCAACATCCTGCTGCATGTCATCTGGAGCAACATCCTGAAGCTCGTCATCTATGATCATCCTGATCATCACTGCAACATCCTGCTGCATGTCATCTGGAGCAACATCCTGAAGCTCGTCATCTATGATCATCCTGATCATCACTGCAACATCCTGCTGCATGCCAAGTATCATACATGATCCTCCTGATCATCAATGTATCCACCTGATACAAATACATGATACATATCATCATACATGATCCTCCTGATCATCAATGCATCTACCTGATGCATACCAAGTACTACCTGATACATATCATCATACATGATCCTCCTGATCATCAATGCATCTACCTGACGCATACCAAGTATCTACCTGATACATATCATCATACATGATCCTCCTGATCATCAATGTATCCACCTGATACAAATACAAATACATGATACATATCACCACACATGATCCACCTGATCATACAATGTATCCACCTGATACATATACAGATACATGGTCCAAGCATCCAACATGATGCATACATACATACATAAAAATGATCCAACTGATCATATCCAGCATCCAACATGATGCGTACATACATACATAAAATGATCCAACTGATCATATCAAGCAGAAACCAGAACATCATTCTGATGCTCATCATCCAGCGCTTACATCCACAGCCATGTGAAGGATCCTCCTTCCAACATGCTTGGAATGGCTTCAGCAAATGTGTCCGTCACTTCTTCCTCGAAGTGTCCTCGATCTGAATAACACCAAGCCTCTCTCTGAAGCACTCGAACTTCACCCTGGCTAGTGGCTTCGTCAGCACATCTGCAATCTGCTCGTCCATTGCAACATACAGGAGCTTCACAGCTCCTCTCTGCACCATATCCCTGATATAGTGATATTTGATCTCTATGTGTTTCGACCTGTCATGAAACACTGGGTTCTCGGACAGCTTCACACAACTCTGGTTATCACAGAAGATACCAGTAGCCTCCAACGGGAGATCAAATAACTCAGACAGTAGCTTCCGTAGCCATACTGCCTCATAACTAGCTGAACAGGCTGCAACATACTCTGCCTCAGCTGTACTCAGTGCTACGCAGGACTGCTTCCTGCTAAACCAAGAGATCACACCTGATCCCATACTGAAGCAACACCCAGATGTGCTCTTCCTATCTGCAGCACTGCCAGCCCAATCTGAATCAACATAACCCTGCAGGTTAAACTTTTGATTCGCCTCATACCTGAGCCCAAAATCCACTGTACCCTTCAGGTACCTCAGAACATGCTTTACAGTAACCAGGTGAACACCCCTCGGATCCGTCAGGAACTGGCTCAATGTGTTCACAGCAAAGCAAATGTCTGGTCTCGTGTTCGTCAAGTACATCAAGGACCCAATCATCTGACGATACGTAGAGACATCAACCAGCTCATATGAAGCATCACATAGAAGCTTCATATTCGATGTCATAGGTGTGGCCATAGCCTTGCAGTCCATCATCCCGAACCTCTTCAGGATATCTACTGCATACTTCCCTTGTCCAAGGAAGATTCCATCACTCTGCCACACCTCCATGCCAAAAACAAATAGTGCATCATTCCCAAGTTCTTCATCTCGAACTCGGTAGTAAGCTTTCGCTGCATGTCGGCAATCAATCTATCTTCACCTGTAACAAACAAGTTATCTGCATACAAAAGTAGTATCACTTTTATATTTCTCAATGCTGTCATCTGCAACATGCTTGATCTGATAGATCCATATGGAATTCATAACAAACTTCCCTTCAGGTCTTGGGACTACATCCCAAACATCGTTCTTCATGATCTACGGATCATGGCAATCCATTTCTTCATCCCAGATCCTGGGAACTTCAATATCTTCAATAGATAATTTTGTTGTTGAACAAATGTTGTAGTTCTTCTTTTGTAGGTGAAGATATACGGTCTTTCCTACAAAACAGGTTAAATTGCATGATTAGAAACATCTCATAATTTTCAGAACAAATTCTTACACATAACGAAATATGTCATACAATCATGCAATTATCTTAGCCAATGCTTCAATACAACATTTATCCATATTCCGTAACTTTCTAGATGCCTTCCAATCTCTACCAGAACATTGTTAAGAGTGTGCACAACTCCCAACATGTCAGCAAAGAGGTTTCATTCTAGATAAGTAGCAATGGAATGTTGTACAGTGCCATAGGCCACTTACCCATGTATATTAGTAGTATACTGTTCATCAATGCAACTATTCTAATATGCATAATACATATCCTAAGTCTAGGAACATGAGCATATACATCATTTGAACAATTTTATTTAAACAAACACATATGTAAGAAATGATAATTAAAATACTTATCTTTGTTTGTTCATTGGGTGGACTCCCTCTGAGTCTTTGCTTCTTTGCGGGAGATACTATAGTCATAATCTGAAGTAGCTTCTTCTACACCTTTCTATTGTGGAATGTAGGAAGATGTTCAACTCCCTCTAAATATCTGCATCCTTGCAGAAGCTACTGAAGTGTGCTCCTTTGCTTTCTTTGCAGGAACAACTGGAGTGTGCTCCCTCTTGATCTTTGCTTCCTGGATTACCTGTCCTTGAACTTACATTCATCCTTGGTCCCTATGCATCATGATTGTGTTATCCTTGTGATCTCATATAAAATCATACATTCATTAGTATACTATTAAAACACAATAATCTCAAGCATGTATAGTCATGATCATTTCAAACAGAAATAATAAGCATTAGCATTCAAGGTTTATGTAGGAATCTTATGGTTAGTCAAATCATAAGAAGCATAACATGTCTAAACCTATAATTACTCAAACCTATGACTCTTCGCGTTAGTTGAATCATCAATTAAGATAAGAGATATAATGTGCATAAAACCTGTGATTATTCAAACCTATACTTTCATGATTCTTCTGGTTAGTCATATCATCAATTATGGTAAGAAATATAATACGCATACAGCCATGACTTATTCAAACCTATGACTTCATGAATAATCATTATCAAACAACACAACAGTATAAGATCCTAACACAAGGTAGGATTCTATCTTGATATAGGAAAAACATACCTGGATTAGCATGATAGCTATTTATACTCACATGATGTCTTCTTGTTGTTCTTCAATGACTTGTGCTAGTAACCTGTATATCTCATAGGTTAGCCATTATAAAACCAAGTTATACATACCTCGTAAATGGATCTTCTATGAGATCCATGACAATGGATGAGTCTTTATCCTCATGTCATCATGATCATATGTTCTTGAACTGGAACATGCTTTGTCTTTCTTGGTGTACCTTTCATGTTAGTAGACAACATAAACCTCATACAACACCATAATGCATTAGTACAATCATAAGTGTCAACACCCTAACCAATGAATATCTTCTATCATGCATTCATAATTTTGTTAAGGTGAAACGACAAATCTAAAATCAAAATTGTACTAACCGTAATAACATGAAGACAAACATACCATAAACTTAATCATGGACAAATATCGAAACATACCTCGATGAGTCATACCTGTCGAGATCGCTTGAAATCTTCTTATGTAAGGCCTTAGCCTCATCTCCCTCTGAAACACGAACTTCTTCACTTATGCAGGTGACCAATCCATCTTCTTCTAGGATTAACCCAATCCACTTGATTTGCAAGAACTGGACCTAGAGCTGGATATGGTTTTGTCAGAAAAACCCAAAAATTCAAACTTTGAATTTCAACCTTCCGATAGGATAGGAATATGCGCCTTGATGAATTGATCAAACTGGTATATTCAGAATTTGAAAACTGCAAAGTTTCACTCCTCAATTTTTCCTTTGAAACTTTTGGATTCACTGGACGTGACCCTAAACTGGGGTTTGATGAGGCCCACTCTTCTGCCCAATCAAAATGTTTGATCCAAAGCTCTAAGCTTCTATTTTTCTGAGGAGCTTCCAGCCGTGGTCACAGATTTCAAAAATTCCCATTTTTATAGAAGCCCTAATTTTCCACTTTTCTGATCAAAGTCCCGAACTAGGGTCTAATCAAGCCCGGCCTTCTACCCAGCCAAAAATTCTGATCTTGGTCTCTAAATTTCTATTTTGATGAGTAGCATCCAGCCGTGGTCTCCGATTACAAAAATTCCAACTTTCTTCAAAGCCCTAAATTCCGGAAGCCATGAATGAAGGTACCAAAAAATAATTCTGTTTTGACATAAATATGTACCTGATTGTTTCTGGTGTAACTCCGAAATTTTTGATCCACAGGGTCTAAAAAAGTTTTCTGAGATAGCCTGACCTGTTAGCTTTCCATCCTCACAGGTCTGACCTCAATTGGATGTTCTGAGAGAGAGTTATGCCAAATGTCGCAACGTGACCTGTTTTGGGAAAATACAGGAGAGCGAACTTGTACGGCGTGCCATGTGTCACTGTTTGACCTTCGGCCTCTGAAAAAGTTTTCTGAGATAGCTAGGCCTGTTATATTTCCATCCTGACAGGTCTGACCTCAATTGGATTCTCTGAGAGAGAGATATGCCAAGTGTCGCAACGTGACCTGTTTATGGGATAATACAGGATAGCGAACTTGTACGGCGTTCCACATGTCACTGTTTGACCTTCGGCCTCTGAAAAAGTTTTCTGAGATAGCTCGGCCTGTGTAATACCTGTCACTTTTCACGAAATTTCATTTGGAGCTTCCTAGCCCAAGTTATGACCTTTTTCCCAAGGTCACCTGATTTTGACTCAGATCTGGAAGAGGCAGAAACCCTATATTGTACAGATCATAAATCACAAAGTACAACGAATTAGAGGTTTTCCTTTGGACACAAGGTACCTGGAGAGTTTAGCTTCGACCTGTAACAATTTCAGATCCGAAACCTTCGCCAAAACGGATTTATAGCGAAAGTGCTACGACGACTGGTTTTTACTATATCAAGCCCTAGCATCGTAAATGCAACAAGTGTCATACATGCCATATCATGCCTTCTTTCAGGCTAGCTCTGATACCATGTTAAATTTTCTGAATTTACTTCAATCTGATCTAGGATCTTAACTGAGAGAACAACATGTACAACATATCTACAGCATATCAATCATGGAGACAATAATGCAAGCACACAAGAGACACAAAGATTTACTTGGGGAAAACCATAAGGTGAAAAACCCCAATAACTTCCTCAGAGATAGATAGAGCAATGATACAACCAACCAAAAGAGATAGCCATAACCTAGCAGCAATCCTCCTCCTCCATAAGTGCACCTCTCCTCCTTGAGAGCATGTGTGAGAAGTGAGTGAACAAATAGAGTGCCTCCCGCACTCTATTTATACTTGACTTGACTTGCCTTTTTACCTAACTCATGTCGGCTCTAACTTAACCACATAACATAATGCTGAGTGGGCCGACCCCCAATAGGGTGGTCTAATAACCCTTTGACCCACATGGCCGACCCCCAATAGGGTGGTCTAATAACCCTTTGACCCACATGACTTATACAGGGCCGACCCCAAACAAGGTGGTCTAATAACCCATCAAGTATAAGTTACGACACTTACAATATAAATGACGACACTTCATTATAGAGGAATAATACCATCTCTATAGGAATACAATATACATATATGTGAAATACATTCCGAAGTTACATATACATCAACATTCCTTCCACTCCATTTTTCTTCGGGAGTAACTTGCAACGCTACTTTAGTAGGAAATCTATTCAAAATATGATTAGCACAACAAATAGCTTTAGCCTAAAATATTTTATGTAATCCTTTAGAATAATGCATACATCTAGCCATTTCAACCAAAGTTATATTATTCCTATCAGAAACGCCATTTTGTTGAGGTGTGTAAGGAATAATCTTTTGATGTTGAATACCATGTTTAGATAAGTATGCATTAAATTTATTTTTAGAGCACTCCCCCGCATTATCAATTCTTGATGTCTTAATACTTTTACTAGATTAATTTTCAATCAAATCTTTAAATTTTTGAGATACAACAAAATCTTCACTTTTATGTTTCAAAAAATAAACCCAAGTATTCCTACTGTAATTATCAATAAAAGTAATGAAATAGAAAGCATGAGATAAAGAATGGGTTTCAAGAGGACCACATGTGTCACTATGAATTAGTTGCAATTGTTCTTTAACCTGCCAAGTTTTATCCTTAGGAAACTTTTCCTTATGTTGTTTACCAAGCACATGACCTTCAAATACACCTCTAGTGGAATAAATTGTAGGTAAGACAAGTACCATTTTAGATAACAGTTACATTGCACCATAATTCAAGTTATCTAATACTTCATGCTATAATTTACTTTGTTCATTAGTGTGAGCAACATAGGAATAAAATGGTTGATTTTTTAGGTGAATTAAAACCAGTAAATTTATATAAACCAACTTCATGATAAATAGGCCAGAAGAAACAACTTTGAATTTATTTTTAATATCATTAAGTGTGAAATTATAGATCACAACAGATCATAGAGCTGAGAATACCTCATAGTGAAAGAATGAGCAGAAAAGACGAATTAGAGTGAAAATTGCAGTGAAATGAGTAGCAAAATTAATCATGCATTGGAACTCAGATGGAAGCATAAATATGTAAGATTATCCATTAATCAGTATAGTTCACAAATATGTTACAATAGAGAGAATTTGAATATCCTAGGATAATTCGAGTCTTATTCTGTATAGCATAGGAATTGTAACCACTTGAGTGCTTCGGAAGTCCCAAAATCAACTCAACTGAACCAAAAATTAGTTAACTAAAGACACAGTCAGTTAAATGACCAAGGAGGGTGCATTAGTGATTTCCACGTGCAAATTAGGTTAAAAAGGGTGCACTAGATCACAATCAGTGGTGATTGGAGCTAAAACACCCAGTAGAGTTCAGGGACTCAGGCGGACTGAACTAGAACACATAGTTAGGTCCTAAAATATAGGGAACTGACTCTGGTGGGCCTAAAAACATGCATGCAGGGAGAATTAGGTGGATAATGGGTCCTAGATGACATCTGCACACCACTAGGGGGAAATGACATCATCAACTACTAGGAAAAAGAAAACAATTCTAAGTAGGACAAGGATGGAGTATTAATTATCCTAACATTAAGAACACATTTATCTTGTCATGCTTCAAATTTATAAAAAAAATTACAAGAACAATAAATAGAAATCAAATTGAGGGACATGCCTTCAACATGAAAAAATATTCCGATGTACCATTAGGAACCTTAATATCACCTGGGGTGGGACGAGCGGGAGGGGTCCTCTTGGAACCTGATGGGAAAATAATGAAATCCTATGCCTGGGGTCTAGGTAGAAAATATAAAAAACCAAGCATAATGGATGGCCCTTCTGAAAAGAATAGAGGTTGCAATTAGCTCCAACCTCACCGATCTCTTACTCCTTGGAGATTCTAGGATAGTGATTCAAAAAATGAGGAATCCTTTCAAAGACGGCTCCTCAAGTTACAACAGAATTCAAAAATGTATTGTAAACCTCCTTCACCATAATAAGGTGGACTTCCTGCATAAATAAAGGGAAAACAATGAAAATTAGGACCGAATGGACAGTCTGGGAACTCATCTCGGTCAAGGAATGATAAAGTTGGATGATATTCCTCCCACTAGATGTTGGATCCCATGAATTACGCCTCCAACAACAAAAAATTGTGTGGAGCCTCTAAGGCTTCAAACATCAAAATTGGGACTAGTGGGAGGTGGAGTCCCCATAAAATCCTATGAACAAACTAGAGTCTGCATTACAATCCTGCGGTGGAAAGAGGGTGGTACAAGCCATTTGTTATCTCTATTCTCAAGGCGATGGAATGGCATTGTAGCAAGGCGAGAAACATCTTTTACGGTGGGCTCATTGAATGTGCCTATAAGTTCAAAGGATCCAATCCTTTCACCATTCACTCATGTCTCCTTCACACAAGTGAAGCAATGTTTATTGTTTGCCTCCGTCTTATGGCCCTCTTTAGCGATTCTAGTATCTCTGAAGCAGGTTTGTCTGTGGAGAATTTTTGTTTCGAGCTGAATCGGAGCTTAAGCGTCTCCTCATTGAGACATGAAGTAAGACGAATCTTTCATGTAAGTGTTGAGAGAGATGACGCAAGAGTGCTTCTTGCTTGACAGTGTTGGTTCAATGGATTTCTGGAGGGGAATATTCTCCAATTTGAGAGAGAATCTTGAGGACTTCAAGAAAATTGTCAAGGTGGTTCAAGAAGGCATAGGAGGAATTATGCAGAGGATAAAGGATCTCATGGATGAATCCAATTACAATAGTTGTAGACTGGATTGCATGGAATCGTGAATTGATGAATTGGATGGAAACATGAGGGGGCATATGGAAACGTCTGAAGAAATTAGGAAGGATGTTCACCATAATTTGCAATTGCTGCAGGGTGGCTATTAGGGGAATTTTGAGGTAAAAAATGGGCTTCAAAACAAAAAAAATGTACTATCAAAATCAACTTTTAAAGAACCAATCACATTATAGAGGATGACATCATCTATATTAGTTAAGGTGGCATTGGTTGAGTTAAATATGCTTATTTGTCAAGTTCTAAATAATGAATGAAAACCCATAGTTAACCATATCAATGTTGTAAGTAAAGTACTCATAATGAAAAGAGTACTCTTAGATTACTTTTGAATATAATATAAATGTACTAAAGTACCTTAAAGTCCTTAGAAAAAAGATACTCTTTAGGTTTTAATATAAAATAAATAAACTAGCATTCACCCCAACGGGGCAAAATGAACGCCGAAAGGCAAAGTTGAACGGTCGCTGGTCCCAAACCCCAAAAGGAAAAGTTGAATGGTCGCGGCCGCCGGTGTAAAATCGTTAATTACTGCGAGATCGCCGCTCGCCGCTGGTCATCACAGGTCGCTAGTCGCTGGTTGCCATGAAATAGTTAAATATTGGGAGACGGTCTTCGCTTGTCTACGGTCGCCTCTCACCAGCGTCTTGTAGCTGGTTGCTGATCTCCCTTCGCCGATATGTGGTCGGCGTGAAATCCTTAAATAGTGCGACACAGTCTTTGTTGTTCGCTCGTCTCCAGTCACCTGTCACTAGCATCTTCTAGTTGGTTGTCGATCGCCCGTCACCGCTATTTTGGTCGGCATGAAATACTTAAATAGTGCGACACTGTCTTCGTTGTTCACTTGTCGCCGGTCGCTGGCGTCGTCGCTGTTCACTCGTCGTCGGTCGTTGGTATCATCACTCTTCGCTTGTCGCCGGTCTTGACTGTTCGCTCATTGCCGTTCTCTGGTCGCGTTTGGGCATTTTTAAAAAAGACGGTCTTAGCATTGTTTGTTGGAAGGTTGAAGAGGCAAGAGGGCAGTCATTTGGCACGATTTTGCAGTTGCGAAGGAGAGCATTCTATTATCGCCAGGTAAGTTTCGTAAAGAGGATTAATTTGCTGGAAGTTCACTATTTTGTTAAGTCCACCTATTTAAACCTTGTTTATTAAGCGCATCAACTCTCTTTTTTGGGCCTCGATATAGATCTTATCTTGCGAGAGAAACCTTCATCATTTATGGTCTGTAGCATTTTTCGGGCCCTTGCCATTGTTTACCTGCCACGAAGGATCCTTGGCTGTATATTAATTTATACGGGGAAATATTCACCATTTATGGCACCCTGTAAGGGTTTACACCATTAACTTTGGCACCCTGTAAGGGTTTACACCATTAACACAAGCACGTGGACACTGAAAAACTTCATTAGTGCTCAAATATATCGAGGGAAATTTGAGAGAATTCATACCACAATCGCTTTTGATTCTTCCACGAAAGCCACTGAGGTTGAACAAAAAAAATCATTATGCATCATCTTCCGTTCTCTCTGAAATTCCCCCACGCAGGAAAAGAGGGAAAAATTATTGCAACTTTGCTGAGGGCTCATCTAATTCCAAATGTTTAATGTCAAAGGAACTTGTCATTAAGTCAATTGCGTTTAGATGTAGTATTTGATAGTTGGAAGGTTACAACAACTACTATGCTATATCCTATGGTTTGTTTCTATTGAGAATGTAATATAAACTTAAACCTTAGGACCCCGTCGATAGACACTACTGCTGCGATAAGATGTGGACCATTGATTTTATTTAGCGGGGCGTTTTTATAATTGCTGAGCGTTTTTATGATTGGTGGTTTTGTCATATGTTTTATAATTGGTGGGCGTTTTTATGATTGGCGATTTTGTCATTTTAGGGCATTTTTCAGTTGCTTGTGTTGAACTTGGTGGGTTTTTAAATTATTGACAAGGGCCATTGTTATTGGGCATGTTTATTCACATCCATTGGCATTTTAACCATTTGTAGGGTTTTTTTTATGATTGATGGGCATATTTTCTCCTTACCTGGAAATTTCAAACTGATGGTGTAGTAATTCATTGGAAATGCATCTATACAACACCTTGAGAAGTTTAACGAAATGTACAATTTTCCATAGCCCTAAAAAATTTCTTGCCTTAGCAATGCTTTGAGTGGTGGGTCAATATAATTGTTTGTGTTGTAGAATTTCTCTTGATCAATATAATTGTTTGTGGGACAATATAATTGGTTGTGTTTGAGTCAATATAATTTCTCTTGATCCAATGCATGGCCGTACCCAAAACCGATGGTATTCATTCTGTTATGTTGAAGACATTTCACCCTGAACACTCACAATCAAACCATTTTTATTTGTGTATTGCTGGAACATGTGTAGGGGAATGGGTAGATATAAGTGAATGGATATAGGTGTTCTTATTAAACTATAGTGATTTCTCCAACTCTGGTTACATATTCAAACCCCTGGCTGCCTTGATCATCCAGGGGAAAGTGTACAAATTGTATATGCGACAAAGTGTTGTCTGTGTTGTCTTTGTGTGATATTGTGTTTGTTGCTTTCTCTACTTTCAGTTGCAAGTTTACATCAAAATGGGCTACAATCATCTCCTTGCAATTCAAGAGCATAATGAAGTCAATTTGTTTCTCTGCACTTCAATGATTAAAAATTATTATATGGCACATGCAATATTATTATTATGAAGTCAATTTGTTTTTCTGGTCCTTTAAGCTTTGGCACATGCTATTTTGCATTGATTTATTATATTTCTCTTGTCCATTTTGTATTAACCCTTATTTAATTTTTTGTTCAATTTTTATGCCATTAAATGTGTTGAAGAAACTGTTTTTCATATATCTATTTCAAGTTTGTATAGCTATTTTTTTGGTGTCGATTGTTCTGATGACGTTTCCAATTTTTGTTGCTCCTTAGTGATGCCCTAATGCGGTTTGTTGACTTCAAACATGATGCTATGTTCTAATCCATGTGTTAATCCTATTTTTTTTGTGTATTTTTAGTAGTGGAGTCTCTCAATGTGCTAAATTATGAAACTTTTAGTAAAACAATTTACCAATTACCAACAATGTTTCTTTATCTTTAGACTGATTGTTTTTTTCTTGTTAATATGGATTGAAAAAGAGGGAATTGTTGATGTATATGTAAATTCGGAATGTATTTCATCTATGTATTTCATATATATTTATTGTACCCTTATTAGAGATGTGTTATTCCTCTATAAGGAAGTGTCGTCATATGGATTGACAAGTGTCGCAAGTGTGTGTACTTGCCGATGGGTTATTAGACCACCATGTGTGGGGTCGGACCTGAAATATATATATTATAATGTGGATGTACCTAGCTAGACAAGTCGGCCCCATAAGGTCACTAGGCAAACAGATTAGTATAAATAGAGATCAGGTGATCTCTATTTAGATCATTCGGAAAA
Organism: Larix kaempferi; assembly: GCA_027924585.1. NCBI lineage: Eukaryota > Viridiplantae > Streptophyta > Pinopsida > Pinales > Pinaceae > Larix > Larix kaempferi. The sequence continues at coordinate 3,591,856 of BSBM01000590.1, forward strand.
GTATATCTCTCTCACTCAGAAAGTGGCGCACTAGTGAGGAGGAGGATCATCTGCTACTAGGAGACTATCTTAGTGTATTTTGGTTGAGCCATTGCTCTCTCTATCTCTGAGGAAGTTGTGGGGTTTTTCACCTTAGGGTTTTCCCCACAGAAACTCTGTGTCTCTTGTCTCTCATGCTTTTGATTCTTGTGATGCTTGTCATACTTATTGTGATTGTTATGCATTGATATATTGTACATGTTATTCTCTCAGTGAAGATCCTAGAGTATTGTGAATTAATGCTCAAAATTTAACAAGAATAGGGCCGTTGTCTATTATAACCTTGTTAACTTTGTTCTAGTCCTTTTGTTGCTGGGAATACTTTTCAGTTGTGCATCTTTCCAAAGAGAGTTTAGGTATATTTCCAAAGATACCTTTGCAACTGATCATATTTGGCATTAATACTTGACATCTTCAAAATATATTGTAGTCCAGATCAGAAAAATTTCATTTCTGTAATGTGAGAGCTTTTGTAGAGAATGTGGCTTCCAGAATGTGGGTATTATTTTCTTGGTTGATACGCCTAGGTACCTAAAGAGGAAATGCAGAAAGTGGGATAACTCATGGTTTGATTTTGTGTCTTCTCAAACTGAAGTCTTTATTGTTTAATTCATTTTATCTCTACTGTTGAGAGGATGTTTGTAGACACAAAAGCTGTGATGGGAGCCTCTCCAGAGTCTTCATGGACTGGGCTATATAGAGCTATTAGGGACATAGATTTCCCAGATGCGAGTATTGAGGAATTATTGGTCTATCATAATATCAAGAAGTCACACCTCCACAGAGCAGCGACGCTGCCTGAGCTTTTTCCATGCTCAGAAGTGATAGGGTGGATTATACCCCAGACTTATGCAACCTCTAGGATCATTTTTGACATGCGTGGTGAAGGTCTTGCATCCTTCTAGCTAGATCACATAGCTGTAGCATACAACTTTCCTCATCCTGATGTTTTGTTAACTACTGAACGGGTAAAGGCGACAAATATTAATTATTTGGAATTTGCAAGGAAGATGACAATCCCTGGAAAACAGTTGAGGACAAGAAGTAGTGGGGAGTATGACACTGAACACCTAAAATCCCCCTATCGGGTAATAGCTTTGATGTTGAGCCGAATTTTTGGATTAGCAAATGGGAATTTTTACAAACTCAGTTGGGTACCTGTGATGTGCTATGTCGCCACACATGGTACAATATTCAACTGGGCCACGATCATCTCACAAACAACATATTTACAAACATTGTTGCAGCTCAAGGAGGATTGGCTGAGGATAATGTTGAATTTTATATGTCTGCCTATCTGTTGGATTGTATATTTATTAGGCATCCTTTTCCTGGTTTAGGATGTGTTTGTAACATGAATGGCCCCCCTCTGCATGTAGCATATCAAATGCTTTGGGTCCACAGGTATAGAAGCCACTATAAGAAAATATGTGAAGCATTGATCATACCATTGTACCGGTTGATCTTTAAGGAAGAAGCAAGTTACATGTCTGAGAATGCTATGAAAGTCATTGAACAATATGGGGATTATTACTTATCCATGGAAGGATTGTATATCCAAATGTTTGGTGGAAGCAAACCTCCTTCCTTGTTGCCCCAATATGCTACTAATTTTGCGGTACACAAAGAAGCTATTAGGCAAGTCTATGTAAATGGAGTTGGGCATTTTCTAGCTGAAAAGAAGAAGTTATTTTACCCACCAATGCCATTTGTAATAGGAGAATATAAAATTGCAAAAGATAAGGAAGGTGAAGTGTTTGTTGAAGATTTGGAAGGCTTCTATTTTGGCACAAAGAGTTTTAGAAGACATGATCCCCATGGAAAGGTACATGCACACTGTGCTTATTGCAGGATTAACTATGAGTATGCCCACTTATTTTGGAAGGATGAGGAGTTGTATCGAAGCGTGAAGAACATGATTGATGTAAACAATCACTATTGTCTTAAAAAAGGAATGAGTTTCAGTCCTAAGGATGGAAAAGAGAAGGAGGCTAAGGTAGAAATGCAACATTTTGAAGAATAAAATATATACAGATAGCAGAGGTTGAGAAGAAAAAGGAAGATGAAGTTGCAAAAACCTAGAAGGAGGAGAACGAGAAAATGATAAAAGAAGAAGCAGACAAAATGCTTAGAGAGGAAACTGAAAGGAAGAATAAGGAAGAAGCTGAAAGGGTGCAGGAGATGACAGAAAATGGTGACAAAGAAGCAGCAGAACAGGAGAGGATAAGAGAAGAAGAGGTAAAATCTAAGCAAGAAGAGGAGCCAAAGAGTCATGATGTATAGAATATGGAAGTAGGGCCACTAGAAAATATAACTAGAGGGTATCATCCACTACCAGGGCTTGAACTCATCCCTTTCACTCCTTCAAAACAGAATGAAGTGGCAAATCTAGATTCAATCTTTTTCGATCCTGATAGAAAAGTGATCATTAGGAAGTTAGAGAAAAGAATGAAGTGTCCCAATTATGAAGATGTTGTCACAATAATAGAAAGTCCAATTTTTGAGGGAACTAACAAAGATCCCAAGTTTGCAGCTACAACAAATGTAGCCATGGCCTAGGCAAGTGCGGATAATGTCAACCAGCTGGTAGGAAATTTTGAAAATGCGAAGGCAACGTTGTCCAAGGTGAGAGAAATACTGCATAAAGAAGAGCATCAAGGGAAAGAGATGAAAATGAAACATAGTGACCTATTTTCCGAAAAGGAGAAGATGGTTGAAGATCTACAGAGGTTGGATGAGGAAAAAGAGGCATTGGTAGTTCAAGTGACGATTTTGGAAGGAGAAAAGAATGATTTTGAAGCTGCTACGACTCAGTTAAAATCAAAACAATTAGCTGTTGAACAACAAGTCCAAGAGTTGAAGATGAAGGTTGAAGAGCTAGAAAAAGAAATTGGAGGCTTGACAAAATGGCTTGAAACAACAGACAATAAAAAGCTAGAGATATATCCATTCTGTGATGAAGCTTGCCAAGTCCTAGAGCAGATGTATCATTCCCAGGTGGGTCTTACAAAGAAAGTGTACAACATGAAGTGAATGATGGTGTGAATGGATGAAATAGCCGTAGAGGCACAAGCGGTTAGACAAAGGCAGTTTGATGTAGTGGAGATGGTTAAACGCCATATGGCTTGGAGAGAAACAAACTCTGAATACCCTACACAATTATTGCCTAAAACACTAGTGGATTTGAAGTCAGAGATGCAACTTCTAGAATTTTGCAGAAAGGCATACATAAAGCTGAATAATGACATTACAAGGACTATTGAGGCATGTTTGAGTTTCTACAAGAGAATCCAGCAGGTCTATGAGAAGTGTCATCTCTATTTGCTCCCACCTATAGATGAGCTACCTCCAGAGGAGCTGCAAATGACAGAGCTCAAGAGTGGGTTGCAAGGAGAATTAGAGTACATTAGAAAATTTGATACCCTCACTGAAGAAGACGTACACCATATAGTGGGGCAAGCATCCATACATGCATATTTGTTAGAAGAAAGTTGTACAATAGCAGAAGAAGGAATGGCATATGTTGAAACTCAACTGTCATATCATGAAGTCTCTTTGCAATTTTTGGAACCAAGCAGGATTACTACCATTGCTGAAGAATCCAATGCTTGGGACAAATATTTCTTTAGTTAGTTTGGGTGCAAATAATTGCAATTTTGTAATTACTTTTATGGGTTGGATATTTTTTTTTGGGTTCAGAAAATTCAGCTGGAGGCTTTTTATTATATAAACATTTAAAAACAATTGGAAACTATATTATTGGTATTTGATAGGCAATAGAAGAGTTTTTTTTGTGATTTGTGAATCCAGTTTTCAAGGATTTGTTGACACTATTTTAATACGAGAGACAGGAAAAAATAGTCAAAGATGTATCTTCGAATTGGGTTTAGATGTAGAGGAGCACTACAAATAGATGTATAAAATATTTAGTACATAATGACAGGACGATATATGAAATAGTATGATGTGTAAAATATGTAAAGGGGTTGAGAATCACACAGGTTTGTGTCTATTGAGAAAAAAATTTCAAAGTACAAAATAAGGGCAGAAATTATGTGTACAATAAAAAGGTTTTTTTGTTGTTATGCTTCACATCTATTTAGCTTTGCAAGAGTTTGTTAAGTACTGAATTTTAAGAAATAAGAACAGTGGCAAAATTTGTATTTTAGTGCTGCACATTTGAGAAGATACAAATGAAATTTTGAACAAGTTTATATGATCAAGTAATATGAAAAAGAGGTTGGAGAAATTCATTTGGTTTTCTGCATACAAATCTACACAAGCTCAATAAAGAATTTTTGCAAAGTATGTTCAAGAAAGAAAGGCAGTATCATCGAGTTCTTACTTGCAACCCTAGAGTGTGTCGAAGCACAGTTGTTGTCGTTGGATATTTTTTTGATCAGATTAGGCATGTTGCCTTTGTTGTTGTTTTTTACAAATAGTTTAGTTGCAAAGTGAAAGGGTTCTTGACTAGTATATATTCATTTCCTTGTGTTTACCAATATAGTGTTTTTCATTTGTAGTTTGGGAGTTGTTTATTTTTCAAGCTCAATCTGTCTGGGCTTCCTTTTCCTTGTGTTTTTAGACATATGTGATTTGACATTCATTTGCACAGGGGTAAAGTACACTTCCCCAATTCTTGGTACTACAATGTGAAATGAAATTTCTGCTTTCACCTTCATATTGTCCATTGTTTTCTGGTATTGATCTACTCTAAATTTAGTATTGTCTATACTATTTTGTTTTTTAGATTTGTATTTTTATTCCTAACTTGCATATTGTATATACCTTAATCTAATCTGCAAATTTTGTATGAATATGTCAGATTTTGTAACACCAAAAATGGCAATTTTCTTATAGTTTGAAATGTTATTTCATTATGCTTTAAAAGAAATCGTAAGACATAAAGTTAATGTGCTTTACAACAAGTAATAGAAACAATATTCCACTTTAATAAAATTTCCTACATGTAATAGTAAATAGGTAATTAATAGAAGCATTCTTCACTTGGAGGTGTTTGGAAATCTTTGTTTGTGGTCAAATGGATAAGAGACAAAGACCCCATTGATGAAACTCAACATTTTCTGAACAAGCGAAAGCCTATTTTTGTATCAGAATTTTACTATGACAATTTTATATATTATGCTGCCATAAATGCTCTTGTATTTTTTCCTATTGATTTGTACTTTGATAAACCATTTTACATATCATCTTTGTATTTTGGTAGATCCAGGTTCCAAGAATTCAAACTTGAGCATTTACAGGTTCTGGAGCCTTTTATGTCTGAAGGGGTTTGGCCATATCATGCTTATGGTAAAAGAGAATGAAAATGTATGATGAATGAAAATATGTATTTTTAAAGTGTTTATGTTGAAATGGAAAATAGTTTTTTCACTATAGATAACTTCTTTCTTCTATTGAATTTATTATAAAGTTTCAAGGGTTGGAAATATTAATTTTCCCATTATGTGGCAGGAGGCTGGACAATAATGGCTACGAAGCAAATGAACAATAAAAGAGGTAGGAATGCAGAATTACCTACTGCACCCAAAAGTAAAGGAGAGACTCGCAAGAAAATGTCCAAGGAATTCGCCTCAGGCCATGATGATGATAGGCTCAATGAGCAGCTCTATAATTATAAGAATTGGAAGATGGGGTGTTTGTTCATGTTAAGATAGTCAATTCCCTCTTAGTTCTCACATCAAAGCAAGATGTGCAGTATTGTCCTATATGTTGAATTTGAATTCAACCTAAACATTGGAACATGTGCCATTGTTGTAAGCAAAAGGATTGTGTTTTTGTTATGGTTATTGAAAGGTGCAGAGGATTTTTTTTCCACATGTGTATTTTATTTGTTTACAAAAGTGCTGCAGTGTATTGTTATTGTTAACAATTGTGCATTCATTTTCATTGTGAGTTGCATAAAGCATATAATGTATTTTTTTGTCCACAAAGCCCTAGGTTGACCTTAGAGCAATGAAAAGTCCGTGTAAAGGTCTTTTTTTAATTGATAAAGGTTTAGGTTTGACTTTACTTTAATGCCACCGGCTTTGAATTTTTTTGTAGGGGCTGAAACAATCACACTGTGCATTGAAAGTGTTTATGTGAATAAATAAGGTGAGAAAACTATCTACATGTTTTTAGGGTGTACACTCGATCCTTTAACCTTGTAGCCCAATTTTAATAGTTTAGTAGAACTCATGTGATATGGAATCCCTAGTGAAATTCCATGTAGAGGATTCCACATATTTTGTTTTTAATATTTCCAGTTGTTTTCATTTTATAGAAATATGTGGTAGGTGGCTTAGAGATATTGAGGGATGATGGCCATTTTTTTCTTCCAAGTGTGAAATAACCACACCAAGCATGACAACTACATTATATTATGTCTATCAACTGCTCTTGCATGCATTTTAAGTGATGAAATCATGTTCAGGATTTAAAGGAATGCATTACATAAATAGGTTTTCTAATGCAAATATTGGTTTTACTCCCTTTGTGCAAAATGTGAGTTTTTGAAACTATCCAAGAAAGTTGTTCTAGGTAGTCTAACTCATGTGAGACAAAGAATCCATTGACCTATTGATCGGTTTTCATTTTATTAGATGCCCTAGCTTGTGGCCCAAATCCATTGAGGGACAGTGGCCATTTTTATGTTGAGGGTGAAAAAATCACTGCAAGCATTACATTTGCGTTCTGTCAAATACATAAAGTGTGCTTGAGTGTAGTTTATGTGAGAATGTTTCCTACAGGATTTTGAGGAAGGCATTTCATACTTTGACCGTCCAATGCAATTTTTGGCTTGCCTTTCACATGGAAACATGTTAGTTTTCAAATTCATTATATCCAAAATATTATGTGAAGAGAGCACAAGGATTTTTCGATTAACATCAATGGAACATCATTTTCCCAACAGAGTTGTATATTGTATATGAATATCAAAATTAGATATATAGTTGTATGGAAAGGAACGCAAACCCGCCTCATAATCATATTTTATTGGTGCAAAAAGATGTGGCAATAAAGGTAAAGTCTTTCCTGTTTGGGCATAGATATGTTACTAAAATAATAAACAATAAAATGTTGTTTCATCCACATTAGGGATTTAACTACCAAAAACATAAATGGATCAATCTCTTCTCCACAAACAACATCAATATCTCATCTCTTTCACATGCTAACTTATCTTTGAGGTTGTTGCTCCATAGGTATGGCTATCATTAAATAATATTATTCCACTGATAATTAATGAGTATGTTAATTATGATCACTCTCAGTAGTGACCAGGATTGTTGCACTGTTTGGGCAATGCAACAACCAATATCTAAATCAATTAGGTATTCACACCATAAGAGGGAACAAAACTCTTTAACAATGACTGTGATAGCGTGTAGCTTCCTCCTTGAAATTGAATTCGCAAGTTTATTGGTTTGCTCTAACTATATCTTGATACATTATTCTTTTCCAAATAATCATGATCAGAAATCAGATCTTGGCATGGAAGCTGAAGGTATAGGCGTCGTGTACTTTTTGTGACTACAAGCAATCTACAATATAAAAATAGGTTGGATTGCTGAACTTCATAATCATAAAGGGATTTACTTTTAGTGACTTTACCTTATATGTAATTGTTGCCACATGTGTCACTATCCCTGGTACAAGTATAAAACTGTGCAAGAAGTCAATCTCAAGAAGCTTTGCATCTCCAGAAACGTAACATATTTATTCCAGTCTTTCTATCTATGACCCATCCTTATCCAATGATAGAGCGACTCTTATTTTTTATCACAATATCATACTTTATAAAGTTTAACACAAGGTGAGTGGTTGGATTATTAATTATATTTGCTTCAAGAGGCATTATCATCGCGTGTCTTGTGTCTTGCAAGGTCTTGTTCAATATTCTGAATAAATCAACTAAGATTTTGCCTCCATATAGGTAGTAGATATATCTAGCTCCATGACTGTACTGCACTTAGAAAACAAAAGTAATTGAAACCATCTTGTGAGGGCTACAAATAATTAGCAACTCCGTGATAATATTGATTAGTATAGTACATTGATTGATAATAATAATGGTAAGCACATTGGAAATATTAACTACTGATATTTGGAAAAATGTGTTTGGTTGTGTAAAGTAATGGGAAACTTGAATTTAAGACACATTAAAGATGTGAAATTTGCGAATGTCTTGGTTTAGGTTTTCTTCCATGACTACTCATGTAAATTTTAATAAGGGTTAAATTTGCCAACATTCAAAATGTTTGGTGTAGATGTTTTTTCAAATAATACTGATATCTATATATGGTGAATGGTTGATTTATATATGGTTTGTTCTCTATATAATAAACTCTAAGATGAATAAACTTTATGTATTTGTTGGATAAGCATCTTGTTCTTTACAAAAGATCACTAATACACCTCTCTCTAAATTCTAAGTTGTTTTTACTAAGTGCGATAATACATTATACGTAAATAAAATCCAATAATGTCAAGTAATATACCTCAAGAAGTATAATTTATTCAATGATGGTAGGAGTAGGAATACAAGATCTGAACAAAGTAGACAATTCATTTTGGAAAAGTGGAAGGGAGTAAAGTAATAGCTATACAAAGTAGAGCTACAAAGGAGCTGGAATGTAACTTTATGGAGAATGTGGCTGCAAAGACTTTGAAGAAAGCAAGGTCTCTTCTTGTATTCTACGTTGCACATAGGGTCTATATTTCATTCAAGAATACCTACAAAAAGAAAAAGGTGGAGATATGCAAAGGCCTAACAAAGATTTAACTTTTGATATTGCAGTGAATGTAAGGCCTTGTCTGTCAATGTTGCCAATATCTATTGTTGCATTTTGCAAAGTCATCCCTTGTGCTTTATGAATTGTTAAACCCCATGCCATTCGAAGTGGTACTTGTCTCCATGTACCCCTTGTGATAGGAGGGATTGGGACATAAGTTGGATTGGAATAATCCCATGGGGGGCCTTTTTAGTGGAGAAAGTCAATTACAACATAAGATGGCAATGTAGGCGGTTGATCGTTGGAGTTGTAGACAATTGGAAATAACTTTCCCAAGTGAGCCGTTTACAAGACCTACAGAGACACACAAGTTGGTTGTCAACATGACTTGTTGACCAATTGCTAGTAGAACCTTGAATGGAAGTTGTTCATCATCTATTGAGGTTTGGACATGTTGTTTCTTTTTCTCTGCAAAACAATGTGCAATTGGCATGTTAAGGTGTTTTAGCATATGTTTGTTGTGCAATTCAACATAGCTATTAGTTACGTACAAATGAGTGCAATTGTCAAATGTATGGTTCTCTTCATGTGAAAGAGACGAGGTTGTCCTTGACATGAGGAGGGTCCAATATTGAAGAGTCGGTGTTGCATTTCGAAGATTAAGCAGGAGTTGACGAAAGGAAACTTGAGAAGGGTTGTTCCCTTGTTGTCGAAAGACGGTTGAATGTGTAACAAAAGTGTCAAATGTGCGCTAGAGAGCATTTCCTCGAGATGTACCAACACACATGGGGATGTCCTTTACAGGGGGCAGTTGTCCAAAATCACAAAGGAATATGATGGAGCAACCACCAACGGGAGTTGTAGAGTGGGACGGGAAGGCTTGACGTAAGCGGTCATCCATTCGGGATAGCATTTTTGGGCCAACAAAACTCATTTCATCAATGATGATGTATCGAATACGGAGGAATTGTTCTTGGAAGACCGAAAGGGATTGTCCTTCAAGAGGGTGCATTTCAACAATTGGTATGCGAAGGGCGGAATGTATTGTTAGGGATTGTATGTTAAACACATCAATATTGGTGAAAGCAAGGAGGAGCAAGGGGGAAGGTTTGTTGCTAGAGACAGGACTGAGTGCAGTTCTAATGCAAGAAATCAAGAAAGACTTGCCTGTTCCTGCGGTGCCTTGAATGACCATTTTGAGTGGGGGGGGCTTGTAGAATTTGTGGAGTGTTTGAGGATAAGGTCAAAGGCCATGCGTTGTGTGGGAGACAAGGAGGCAGGAGAACATGAAGATGAAAACGTGTCTTGGTGTACTTGGGAGGACAAACGCGTGAGGTCAGTGAATGATATGGCTGTTGCATGCATGTGGGAAGGAATATGGTTTTCGGTCCAATTGTGTTCTTTATCAAAGTCACGATGGCCAAGCATGTCAAGGTCGTCAACATAGAGGTTGTTTCCAGGGCAGAGTTGAGAAAGCAGTTCCCATTCATCCATGGTAGGAAGTAAGGGTAAGTGGTTGGAAGCAGAAGTAGAGTCATCGGAGGGAGGTGTACTGGGGGCTTCTGGTAAACGATCAATATGCATGCAATGTATGTGTCTTTAATGCGAATAAAATTAGAAGTTATTTCCAATTCTGTGGATCCAATGTCATCGTGTAGGGTGCAAAAAGGTTTGTATAGCAGGAGCTCACTCCAACAAAAGGAAACAAAGGCATCTTTAGTAAAGGGTGGAATGGTATTGAAGCGAGGAAAGATATAAACAATTTTGGGAGGGTAGTTTGGTTTCCATTGGGAGTGCTTTCAATGAGATAAGTATGACAAAGAGAGTGCGACTTCAAGAAGAGTAAGAGGTTCGACTGTAGGGGGTCGTTGCATGTATGCAAAAATGAAGGTTGGTGTTGGTGGGGTATCAAGAGAGTCATTGGAAATACGTCAAAAAACACTTTGGATAACATTTAAGGATAGAAAGGAACGACTACAAAGACAAAGAGGGAGCTTTTGGAGCATGTGGCAAGTCTCTTGTGCGCCAATGTCTTGATTGGCAACAGTTTCTGGTAGGAATCAACTTATTGGTTGAAGGACCAGTGCATCATGTGGAGTTGCATGTTCAAGACGAGAAAGAAGTGCATGGTAGGTTTTTTTATTTCAGCTCTACCTTTGCTGCATATTTTGAAATATATTTGAGTACAACATGTCTAGAGAGAACAGGTTGGAAATCAACATTAGCTTGCCAAATGGAGAGCATGGTAGGGTTGTGAATATTTAGGAGGGCATCGTTCCTTGCAGGGTTGTATGTTTTCCGTCCGTTTGCATCTATGAATAAGGAAGAGGTAGGCTGTAGTTCAAATGGAAAGCTCTAATGGCATTGAAGAGATGATCCTTTTTTATGGAGGCAAGAAGATTCAGAACATTTTGTGTGCCTTTGGACACAATTAACAAGTCCTTCATAGTCATGCAAGTGATCAGTTGCAAGTATGGAATGTGATCCAATGGTGCATGGATTATTTATAGTAGAGGACTAGAAGGATGGGGTTTGATAATGGTTGACGCGAGGATTCCATGCTATAACAAACTTGTTAAAGTAGTGTTTTGCATCTTCAACCTTGGCAGCATCTCCCCAGTCTAACGTGTTCATATTGGGTGCATTGTCTATCCATAAGAAGCCATGTATATGCGTTGATCCCCTGTGTTGCCATTCATACCTACATGGAAAATATAAATATTAGGAATGACAATTTGAGGTTTTGAATACATTGAAATTTGATGGGAATATGGTTTGTTACCAACCTGCACCAGTAGTCTTTTGTAGAAAGGCCTTTTTGAAGAACCTCTTCCATGAATATTTTGAATCTTTTGTCCATGTATTGAGATGCAATGTGTGGATTGGATATAAGGTTGCGAATTCTCCATTGGTGTTGTTGATGTGAAGCTGCTAGAGCTTGTCCAGGCATCAAAGAATGCAGGTCTGGCCATTTTGTGTCAGCTGCACTAAGCGTGAAGAAGAATGTTGGTGTTCCTTGCTGTGTGATCATGTCAGTTAGTTCAACTCTTCTTTTGTTCCAGTAGGAGCGTGTCCCGCGAAGGGTGGAGCCAAACCACATGACTTTCTCAACTATTTTAGCATTGGGCAAGTCTTGTAATTGTTGTAGAAGCTCCAAGATTGTTGGAGGCAATGTATCTTCAATGTTACATTTTACAAACACAGAAGCAGTAGAATGGCTACGGTGGCGTATAATGAGGTTATATATGTAATAACGAAAACGAGGATGTTGGCCAAATTGATTGTCATGGTATTGAAGCAGGTGTAGTGCATAATTGTCGATACCAACCTCTTGAATGTGTGGTTGTTTAAGCATTGCGACTCTGGTGGGAAACAAGGTTGGGAAGGCTATTGAGAGGAGGCCTATTGTGTTGTACTCATTGATAGGGGAAACATCTATTGGGGGCCATTCAATGCAAGGTGGAGTGGGTGCATCGCTTGTGCCCAAGAAGCATTTGATTTCATCAACCTCAGTTATACAATTTGTTTGTGTAGATATAAAGGAGGAGGATTGTTCTTCATGGGGTTCAAGGAAGCTGGGTGATTGAATAGTAGCATTTGAGGTATTGTCAACAAGTAGGGTTTCCTCAGCTCTGACATGACGGAGAAGGGAGGAAATGTCAGTTGGTTCAATAGGAAAAGAAGACAATGCAATTGAGTTAACTTGAACATCCTTGTAGTAGGGGTCATTTGAAAGCTTGTATTGGAGAGCAGCAACAACACGTGTTCGGCTAACAAAGAATTAATAAGGATTCTTCTTAGGATTGCATTTATGAACAATAAGGATATCAATGTTTACGAGTAAGCGAGGGAGGAAAGTGGAAATGCTAGTAATGTCTTGTGGGAAGCTAATAGTGTGGCCAGAATATGTATATTGTCCCCCACGAGCATGAGTGACTTGTAAAGTTGGGTTAACACAAGAAATGAGCATTTCCTCAACTTGAGTAAGGACAACTAGCACAGGTGGTTGCACCCCAGGATCCATGTTATTTTCTAAGTAGTAGCGATGAACATTTTTTTCCACAATGCATCGATAACATGCACATGCACCATAAAAGTGCTTTATTTTAATTCCAGGATAAGACTCCATGCATATAGAGCATACATTCATGGGAGATAATTTGTCCAGTCTTGTACGGAATTGTTGTTGTGCACCATCTAGGTTGATGTTTGTTGGATTGGTTGGTGTGGATGTGGATGGTGCGGAGGGTGGTAGGGGAGGTTGTACAATGTGAAATGGAGCAGGGATATTAACAAGTTGGAGAACAACTTTATATAAAAGGCATTGGCACTTGTTGTTTGTTTTTTCTTTTCAGCATATAGAACTCTTCTGCATCCATTGATTTGATCATTGTCATCATTTGTTGACATGGCTACAAAAAAAGTGTTTTGTGGTTATGAACTTTATAGTGCATTTGTTTGAAGAGAAACATACTATATATTTAGCCATTGAAAAAGTAAACAAAGTTAGATTGTAAAAGATAAATGGAGCATGGATAATTTATGGTAACTTGTTGTAAGAAAGGAATATAGATGGTGTTGAATAGTGTTTATAAAGAAAATAAGTATAAAGTTGACAAAGCAATCTTCATGGTGAGTATAAATTTGAAAGTGGCAAGATAGGTTGCAAAGAATATGTAATTTAACAAAATGTTACAAAAAAAATAAATCATATAATATTAAAGCATGATCATTGTTGGTTAAAAGTATCGTTTAGATAGTAGTGTTAATAAAAAAAGGTTGCAGTGCACAAGTAGCAAGTAGGAAGTACAAAATTTCATAATTGAAGAGTAGAAACTGTTTGGGAAAGTGTTATGAAAGGTAGATTTCAAAGCCTGCGAGCAACTATACGTGTATTAAGCACAATGGCTTCGCTTCCATCAAGGGAAACAATAGGTGATGATGATAATGAAACCTCCTTCGACATGACCAGAAGCACCTTCAAGCGAGCAGTTGAATTACATGTCTTTGTCCTTACTGATAAGGTTAGAAGGTATTTCTGAGCACAAACACGTTGAACTATTTCCAAAATAGATGTTGGATCATTTAAGAGAAGGCATAAATCTCTTGCAGAGATACCCATGAGTTGTTGCGCAGAATCATCGAAAGCTATGATACTGTATAGTTGTCCAGTGGCATCCATTAGTTCAAGTTTGAGTATGTATCGATAAGCACACTCTGTAAACTCCCCATCATATTTTGCACAATGCCATACATTACCAACTTTGTGGGAAATTTTTTTCATGCATTGAATTCCATAGACAAACAAAGGACATGCAAGGAAATTAAAGTTATTGATGTTAATATGGGTGATTGTAGCAATAATTGAATACCAAATCACCTTTTCAGAGGGTTGGAGATGGTGGATTTTCATACTCAAGTTGAGGAAATGCTAGAAGAAGGCGAGGTGGATTTTTTGCTCAAAGATGTGGAGGCTGAACGGAAGCCATTGTCAGCAAACCATGTTTGGAGAAGTTGAGCTTCCTCAATATTTGGGTTTATAAGGAGGTTGATGTTGGAGATGGTTCCAATGGTTTTTCCATTGAACTATGTAACACGCCCACCTTTAATTGCAAGGATAGGGGGAGTAGGAAAACCTCGAAGGCTTCCAAGGTGGGAACCCTCCATTGTGCAGTGATCACCCCAAAGTGTTATGTCTATGCTATACCCGGACATGTCCCTTAATCCAATTATTCGCTGAATGGTTTTAGAGACATCCCTTTTGCATATAGTTGATGTAGGGGAAACATAAATGACAATTCCAATAAGGTCAACCATGGAATTGAGGGGTGTAGTTTTGATGTCATGGGTAGATTTAAAGTGGAAGCATTGAAAAGGGATTAATGGGCACTCTTCCAAACATGGTTGAATGGTTGAGGAGGGGTTAAGAAAAACCTTGAAAGAACTTGTCAAATGGTTGTATGTTGGGTTGACCAGTTAATTGTGCCATTTGAGATAGTGTAGACTATGCCAACTTGTATTTGGTCATATAATGAGGTGGCTAGTTCATTGAAAGCAGAGATATGAATTTCATCTTTGGTAGCACTAACAAAGTCAAATCCAAACAGTTGACCAGGCCCTTTTTGATTGGTGTAGGTAGTCATACTTGTCTTTGCAGTACCTCGACCTTGAATGGTCCAAGTTTTGTTGGAAGGGTTGAGTGATGTGAAATCAAGAGAAGGTGCAATAGGGTTTGCAGTTGCATTTTGCGAGCAAGGTATGGCAACTGATGGATTTTGGGGATCAAGTGAGTTGATTCCCGGAACAGATGAACTGCTGTGGGAGGTAAAGCTGGGCGTGAAGTTGAAAGGTGATAGGTCTCCAACTGTCATTGTTTCCAATGTGACAATTTTGAATGTGCCCAATGCGATAGTCCTGGCAAGAAGAATTAAGGTAAGTAAGTATAAGTAAAAAATATGTTACATTTATTCGGAGTGCAATATAAAACAAGTTAAAATAAGATGCAAAAAACAAATCATACGTTGCATTGTGCATAGTGTTGCATGTACACTTGATGACTTTGATGATTGAAGCTGCTTGAAGTTGGTGGTTTTCCACAACACTATTGTAGCTAGTTGGAAGCAAGTTATTGTGGCTATGAATTCCATCAGAGATAGAGATTCGGAATCAGGTAGTTGTTGAGTTAAGAGAGATTACTCGATTGAGAGAAACAATTTGTACAAGTGGGCATAGGTCAATGACACCATTCATTAGAAGTAAAACAACATTTTCGGTCAATAGAGTGTCCATACTGTTGTATTGAAAATAGTTGCACTACAAAAGCAACCTGGAAAAGGGGCGATATTGATATTAAGTGTAAATATAAAAGATGTAGGAGAACATATAAAACATCATTTGATATATCAAGCAATACATAGCAATATGTGTGGGAAGAATACACAAATAAAGGGTTTGAAATTGGTTTCGTTTTAGCAATGAACATGCCTATTAGAGTAATAAGGAAACATGTAGAAACAACATCATAGATTCTTTATTTTCTTTTGAAACTTAAATTGTACATTATTGAAATAGTTAAGATGTGACAGAAGGTTAGAAGAGTAGGTCGCATGTTAATAAAGCATAAAGTTGTCAAGTTCTAGTTAGCAGTTTAAGAGCATAGGAAAAATGGCACATTAGATAGAAATATTACTTGGATGTTGTAGAATGTGAATCATAACTTTCTGTCCTAAATTCTACCACTTATGAAATGCTTACATTGAAAACTGATTTTGTTAATTCTACCAATATGCTAAATAGGGCACTAGAAGAAAACAATCCAAGAATCTAGTAAAGGGTAACAATTGTGTGAAGGACTTTTGTGTTCCATAGAGTAACAAAGCGTTATTTTTTTTGGGACTATTCACTATTGGGATTACTCATCTATAAATTTATATCACGGTTGGTTCTAACAGTACCACACATTAAGCGAACTTGGAATGAGTCTTTTGAAAAAAGGAACAGGCTAAACATATGTACCAACCAACTGTTGGGAATGTTATATCTCTTCACATGGTGGCTGCGTGTACAACACGATCCCTTTCCCAGTAGTCCACGCGGAGCGCAGAATTTTTTTGGGTTGCTTTTTGTTTTTTCATGATTTTGACCCATTGTACTCTATCTAATCCCGGTAAAAGGGATTAGGGTTGTAACCTAATTTCGGGTAAACGAATTAGGGTTTTAGATGCTGCGGCATACCATATATTGTAAACATATAATGAAAAGAAGCGGTGCGGCTCTAAGTTTTGCTGGTTTTTTCCCGGTTAAGGGTTTCCAGGTGAAAATCTCAGTGTTATGTGTGTGCCATTGTGTATTCTCTGTTAATGCTTAAGAATCAATATAAGTTTGTATTTTCACTGTTAAGGTTTAAAACTTACATTTGGTATCAGAGCATTTTTGGGTTCAGAGGGACGCCTTTGTTTCCAAGGGTTTGGCTCGATCTTGGATTTGTGATAAACCTGGTTTCATTGGGAGCTTTGCAGCGGTGATTTATTTTTCTTTAAAGAATGGCGAGCAGTTCTAGATTCGAGATTGCGAAATTTAATGGCCAGAGATTTGAGCTATGGAAGCTCAAAATGGAAGATCTTCTGGTAGATAGAGAACAATGGATCGCAGTAGATCCAGGTACCATTCCCACTGGTGCGGTAAAAGAAGAATGGGAAAAGCTGGAAAGAAAAGAAAGGAGCACCATTCGTCTTTTCCTCGTAGATTCGGTATTGGTGAACGTATCTGGAGAAGACAGTGCAAAGAAGCTATGGGATAAACTGGGAAATCTGTATCAGTCAAAGTCCCTGGTAAATAAGTTATTTCTGCGAAAGAAATTGTACCTTCTGAGGATGACTGATGGAGACTCTGTGTCAGAGCATCTAAACGCCTTCAATACTCTGGTAAGTCAGTTGACATCTGTTGGTATTACAATTGCTAATGATGAAAAATGTATTAGTCTGTTGTGCTCTTTTCCAGATTCATGGGATAATCTGGTTATAGCTATTGGGAGTAATGCAACCACGCTAAACTTCGATGATGTGGTTGCATCCCTGCTATCGGAGGAAATGAGGCGGAGATCCATAGATAGTTCAACCAAGGATGCCTTATTTGTAAGAGGTCGCCCTGGAGACAGATCTAAAAATAAGTCTTCAGGTGGTAGATCTAAATCTAGAGGGAGATCTAAATCTCCAGGACCTTCTGTAAGAAAATGCTGGAAGTGCGGAAAAGCTGGGCATTACAAGAAGGATTTTAAATCCAAAAATACTAATAAAAGCAGAGGACCTAATGATGCTCCATCCACAGATGGGAAAGAATCTACAGAGGAAGGAGGAGATGTGTATCTGGAATCTTCAAGTACACATGCAGAGCATGATTCGTGGTTGATTGACTCAGGTGCGTCTTATCATATGACTCCTCATAGGGAGTGGTTTTCTGAATACGAAAAGTATGATGGAGGAGATGTATTTCTGGGAGACAACTCGGTGGCAAAAATCATAGGTCAAGGAAAGATCAAGCTACTGCTCAAAGATGGAAGGGTTAAAACTCTTCCCGGGGTTCTTCACATTCCAAAGCTGGCTAGAAACCTTATATCTGTAAGTAAAATGGATGATGCAGGTGTGAAAACTTTATTTGAAAAGAACACATGCAAGATGGTTCGAGAATCACTGGTGCCGATGAGGGGAGTACGGATTGGAACTCTATACAAGCTGTTGGGAAGCACCTTCAAAAATGGACGTAACAGTACTATTGTTCCTGAGGGTAAAAATGAAGGAGACAGAGTCCTTACTGTCTCTAGTGAGAAGACATCGCTATGGCATCGAAGGTTGGGACATATTGGAGAGAAGGGTCTTCGACTATTACAAGGTAAAAGTATGGCTGAAGGCATGTCTGATTTCACATTAGATTTCGATTTCTGTGAGCATTGCTTATATGGTAAACATAATCGGGTAAGATTCTCATCTGGTGTTGTAAGAGCTAAAGGAATCTTAGAGTTAATACACAGTGATGTTTTTGGACCTGTGCCTGTTCCATCACTTGGTAAATCTATGTATTATCTTTCATTTATAGATGATTTCTCAAGGAAAACTTGGATTTATTTCCTGCGTAAGAAATCTAAGGTTTTTAAAAGATTCAAATAATTTAAGGCTCTTGTAGAGAATCAAATTGAAAAGAAAATAAAAGTACTCAAAACAAATAACGGTGGAGAATTATGTGAAAGTGAATTTGAGGAGTTCTGTAAAACGTGTGGAATAGCAAGGCAAAAGACTACTCCATACACACCTCAACAGAATGGGATTGCAGAAAGTATGAACAGGACATTGATGGAAAAGGCAAGGAGTATGCTCAGTGGTGCAGGGCTAACACAAAAATTCTAGGCAGAAGCTATTGACACTGCGTGTAACCTAGTGAATAGGACACCCACATCAGCGTTGGTTGACAAGACACCTCATGAGGTTTGGACTGGTAAGAAACCCTCTCTCTCTCATCTCAGAGTGTTTGGGTGTGATGATTTTGTACATGTTCCAAAGGAGAAAAGGAGCAAGTGGATAATAAAGTGGAAAAATGTATCTTCATTGGTTACAAGGATGGAGGTGGAACCCAGTAAAAAGGCAAACAGTTTACAGTCAAGATGTGATCTTCAGAGAAGTTGAAAGCACTTCCAAGATTGAGGATGTACCAAAGGAAAAGGATTAAGAGAAGCTACACTTTGGTATCAAGGATGAAAGAGGTGACTCTTTTGAGGAACCAGATTCGTCTGAATTAGATGAGGAGGCAGAATCGTCTGAATCAGATGAAGAGACGGATCCACAGATTCCGGTATTGAGGAGATCTGACCGAGTAAGAAGGCAAGTTGAAAGGTACAGTCCCCCTGATTTTTGTTCTAATTTTGTGTTATCTATTACTGATGATGATCCTAGAACTGCTAAAGAGGCAATGGATTCAGAAGATAGTGAACTATGGAAGAAGGCCATGATAGAAGAAATGGATGCCTTGGACAAAAATGAGGCATGGGATCTAGTTGAGTTGCCAGAAGGAAGAAATCCTATTGGAAGCAAATGGGTATTCAAGAAGAAGTTAAATGCAACAGGTAAAGTGGAGAAGTACAAGGCTCGACTAGTAGCGAAAGGTTATTCCCAAATTGAGGGCATCGATTTTGGTGAGATTTTTTCACCTGTTGCAAAATTGACTTCTATTAGATTTCTTCTATCTATTTCTGCTGCTTTTGACCTTGAAGTAGAACAGATGGATGTAAAGACGGCTTTCCTACATGGAAATCTTAATGAAGAGATCTATATGAAGCAACCAGAACGGTTTGTGGTGAAAGGAAGAAAGGAACTTGTCTGTAAGATGAAAAAATCTCTCTATGGATTGAAACAATCTCCAAGAATGTGGTATCAAAAATTTGATACCTATATATTGGGACTTGGTTTCTCAAGAAGCAAAGCTGATCACTGTGTTTATTTTAAGATAACTGGTGATCATTTTATTTATGTAATATTGTATGTTGATGATATGTTGCTAATTGGAAACAACAAGGAAATCATCAAGGATGTCAAAAATCAGCTGTCATCTGAATTTGACATGAAAGATCTTGGTGCTGCAAATTTTATTTTGGGCATGGAAATAAAAAGAGATCGTGAAAATAGGAAACTCTGGTTAAATCAGAGGAAATATGTTGAAACGACATTGAAGAGATTTAATATGCAGGAAAGAAAACCAGTGAAGGTGCCCATTCCTGTAGGCGTAAGGTTATCTGCAGAACAGTGTCCCACGACACAAGAAGAGGTAGAGGACATGTCTCATGTTCCCTATGCTAGTGCAGTTGGCAGTCTGATGTATGCCATGGTTTGTACTAGACCAGATATAGCCCATGCAGTGGGAGTTTTGAGTAGATACATGTCAAAACTAGGAAAGAAACATTGGATTGCAGTAAAGAGGGTCTTCAGGTATTTGTGTGGCACTACAGATTTTGCAATCTGCTACCAAGGAAGACCCGGTATAAACAGAGAGATAGATATACAAGGATTTGTTGATGCTGACTGGGCTGGAGATCTTGATCACAAAAGATCTACAAGTGGCTACGTTTTTAATCTATTTGGAGGAGAAATCAGTTGGATGAGTAGAAGACAAGCTGTAGTTGCACTCTCAACTACAGAAGCTGAATACATGGAAGCTACCCATGCAAGTAAGGAAGTTGTATGGTTGCAAAGATTGTGTTTAGGTATTGGTTTTGTTCAGAATGCAGTAAAGATTGGCTGTGATAGCTCAAGTGCAATATTTCTGGAAAAGAACCCTGCTTATCACTCGAGGACAAAGCACATTGATGTGCGGTACCATTTCGTCAGAGACATGGTTGAACAAAACAAATTGTTGTTGGAGAAGGTTGACACATTGGTAAATGTTGCAGACTCTTTGACAAAGTCTGTGAGTACTCAAAAGTTCTCTTGGTGTAAAGAGAACATGGGCATTGTTGCCCTGAATTGTTAAAGTCATAAATTTCTCATGTATGTGAAGAGAACAACAAGTGGGAGAATGTTGGGAATGTTATATCTCTTCACATGGTGGCTGCATGTACAACACGATCCCTTTCCCAGTAGTCCGCATGGAGCGCAATTTTTTTTTGGGTTTCTTTTTGCTTTTTCGCGATTTCGACCCATTGTACTCTATCTAATCTTGGTAAAAGGGATTAGGGTTGTAACCTAATTTTGGGTAAACGAATTAGGGTTTTAGATGCTGCGGCATACCATATATTGTAAACATATAATGAAAAGGAGCGGTGCGGCTCTAAGTTTTGCTGGTTTTTTCCCGGTTAAGGGTTTCCAGGTGAAAATCTCAGTGTTATGTGTGTGCCATTGTGTATTCTCTGTTAATGCTTAAGAATCAATATAAGTTTGTATTTTCATTGTTAAGGTTTAAAACTTACACCAACAAAGGGTAATTTCGTAGAAATATTATGCTTTTCTGTGTTTGGTCAAATGGCCCGAATGCAACAAAAGGTTTAGGAAAACTGTATAATATGAATTAGACCAGCCAGTTCGTAGGCCCTAGTTATGAAAAGGCCAAATTGATCATGAGATATATCAACAACATATCTATAGAGAATTTGATTCTGACTACATGAGAATGCAAAAGGAAAGGAAAAAGCATATCCATAGTTAATGTAAGAAGTCAATAGTACTGCTGAGTATATAGAAAATGAGAACAACATGGCTAAGTGCATAAGGATCGAAACAATCTCTGGTCCTCTTGTATGTCACCTGGATTGGTTTGTAACAGGATGGCAAGTCAATTGAAATAGGGCAATAGGAAAGCAAACACTATTGAAATGAAAGGGTAGCCCCTTCCACAGAAAGGTGGCAGCTGTTGTAGCCATAAATTTTTGTAGGTCTTTGTTTTGTGATCTATCTTGTGGCCTTCAAGTGCCGAAAGAGATCAGCAACATATTTTCTTATTATTGTTCCAATGGGTTAAATATTGACTTGGGATCAATTGTTGATCCTCTCTGCTTGGAACTTAGACCTTGCTAGTAAGCTGTTAACAATGTAGAATTGATGTGTTTTATATATTCTATATTCTATTAGAAAATATTTGCTGCCTCTAAAGATGTTCTGTGAAAGGATTATGAAGTGGCTACTGAATTGCAACATTCAATGTAGTAATTTATAAAAAGAAATAGAGTCTGAATTATGTCATTGCATATATGTTCAATATTTTATTTTGATTTTCAGTCTACTTTCTTTTATGTGGCAATTTTTGTGGGCATGTGTATTTTCTTCGTAAAACTACATGGGGTGCCTTTCATTCCTTGGAGTCCTATTTTTAAGATGATGATAGGAAAAGGAAAAACTGATTGTTGATAAGAACATGAAGGTCGAGACAAATCTCCTTTGGTGCCGACCTTTTAGCATAATGGCCAAGCTCAGTGAAATTGAAGAAAAATGCAACTGAAACATGGTTGAATAAATAATATTTTGTGTACAAGAAGAAAAGAGATGATCGAATAGGAATTAGTGATGATCAGTCAACCTGGAACTATTTTAGACTGTTTCAAATCTTCAGAAGGGAGAGAAACAAAGACCCAACTTCTAAAGTCTTACTTGAAGGATTGCTCTTTGCACGTATCAGATGTTGAATAACAACTTTAAAAAAACCTATGATGGATGCTCATTTTGGGGGATACTCATAATTGTTTATCCAGGTTATGAAGGTTTGATAAATTTTTATTACATTTCTTGTTTTTGTTTTTGCAAACTTTTTTAAACACATGAACTTTCTAAGTTTTTTCTCCCAATTTTCCAAAGTTTCTAAACAATCCTCCTACAAGCTTACAAGTTGTAGCAAAAACAAAAAACCAAGTAATTGCTTTGTGCAAACTTTCATATTACTTGTAATAGTAAGTTGCAATTCCATGAAAAAGGGAGTACTTGAGAAAATTCAGAGAAACAGAATAGATAATTCTATTTTTTTTTGTTTTGCAGTAATTTGTGCGAAGGAAGTGAAATGTGGAAACAAACACAAGAAACAACAAAGGCGGGACCTAAATAGTATATTTCCTTTGAATTTAGACAAAGATATGGTAATGAAAAAAAAATGTGGTTAGGTAAAGAAGTGGGAGTATAACTGGAAAAAGAATACTTTGGCAGATATCGAAGACATATGAGGGGGAGCTTCGTTGTATAGATCAATGAATCGTAAAGATATAAGTAAATGTACTCTTAAGAATTGTAGATGGAATGTCAATATATATGTGAAGAGAGCATTGTAATCAGATAAAGTTGTCTTGTTTATATGTGATTCAAATTCTTCACATTTTTATTTTATCTTGTACAACATAAGAACCTTAAGCATGAAGTAACTGTAAAGTGTTTAAATGAATTAAAAAGTTGTGAAGTTAGGTGTAATCTAGGAGTTCTCTAAACTTTAAGTTTCATGATTAGATAAACTTGTAAATAAAGAAGCAAGCTATCACATTAGACGATGACATGCAATTTGTTTGGTAGTGTTCTGAAAATGTCAGATGTATTTTTAAATATGCAAATAAGGTATTAGTCATTCTCTCAATTATAAGCATTGTGATTTTAAAAAATCAGTTTCCAATTGACCATGATAATTATAAACTAAATGCTTAAATGCCCTTGTGGATCATTGATTGCATATATTTTCTTCTTCCCTTTGTGGGGTATATTCCTATGACCATATTGAGTGGTAGTTTCCCCTAGTAGAGTCCTTTTCAAGGGGTTTATCCTATGTGTATATTGAGTGGTATTTTCCTATAGTAGAGGACTAACTTCATGATTGAGATATTGGATGGTGAATAAGGTAGTATTGTGGGATTCCACGAGGTTCTTAGCACCACCCCACTAACGAGGAATGTTACAACTACATTTCATTTGTAGTAAAGTCATGCACAAATAATTAGGGATTGATCCTTGTAGTTTGTTAACAAATCCTTGAGTTTTCTTAGCATGTGGAACATCTGAAACAACAAAGGTGTTAAGTGGGATGATGTGGTGGGACTGGTGTACTTTGTTGTTAGCAACGTTAGGGAAAAATTGCAACGTGTGATAGTTGATATTGTGGCAGATTTTGGGTCAAGGTTGTCTAAAAACTCTAGCCCTGAAACTTGTTTCCTCAGTTCTTTGAATTCCCATCAAAGGCAAGAATTTCGAAGATGTAATGGATCCTCCTACCATAGAACTACATTTCATTTGTATTAAAGTAATGCACAAATAATTAGGGCTTGATCCTTGCAGTTTGTTAACAAATCCTTGAGTTTTCTCAGCATGTGGAACATCTGAAACAACAAAGGTGTTGAATGGGCTGATGTGGTGGGACTGTTAACTTTTCAGAATTTACTTCAATCTGATCTAGGATCTTAACTGAGAGAATAACATGTACAACAAATATACAACATATCAATCATGGACACAATAATGCAAGCACACAAGAGACACAGAGTTTACTTGGGGAAAACCATAAAGGTGAAAAACCCCAATAAATTTCTCAAAGATAGATAGAGCAATGATACAACCAGAATACAAGAGATAGTCTTCTCCTAGTTGCAGAGCCTCCTCCTCACAAGTGCGCCACTTTTCAAATGAGAGAAGTGCATGAATGAATGATCAAATAGAGATCTCTTGATCTTTATTTATACTTGTTCTGTCCTGCCCAATAAACTAATGGGGCCTACATGTCTAGCTTAACCCATGGTTAACTTAATCCGAGCTGACCCCACACTTGGTGGTCTAATAACCCTTTGACCCACATGGCCGACCCCCAATAGGGTGGTCTAATAACCCTTCAACCCACATGACTTATACAGGTCCGACCCCAATAAGGTGGTCTAATAACCCATCAAGTATAAGTTACGACACTTACAATATAAATGAAAACACTTCCGTATAGAGGAATAATTACATCTCTATAGGAATACAAAATACATATATGAAATACATTCCAAAGTTACATATACATCAACAGGGACTGGTGTACTCTATTGTTAGCAGGGTTAGGGCAAAATTGTAAAGTGTGATAGTTGATATTGTGGCAGATTTTGGATCAGGCTTTTCTAAAAACTCTATCCCTGAAACTTGTTTCCTCAGTTGTTTGAATTCCCATCAAAGCCAGGAATTTCGAAGATGTAATGGCTCCTCCTGGAATAGAAGAAGGGCATGGCAAGTAGTTTATTATAGACAGTATGTATAGAACTCTGGTCCTAAATATTTCCTGCAAGGAGGTCCAAATCAAACATCCAATATTTTCAGGAAAGAGGTTTAGTGTGTAGATTTAAAGGTTTGTGATCAAATGGCAGTGATTTGATAGATTAGAAATCATATACACATTGGACAAAGGTGATATTAGCAACTTTCGCACTTGAAGTTTGGTCAGAGTTTCTTTCGGTAAGCCTAAAAATAGGCAGTGTTTTAGAAGAAAGGACCTGGTTTTGAAGCAGAAAGCAGAATAGAAACAAAGGCACCAAGGAATTTCAACATGGGGTGAGTAGCAGGTATAGGTTATTCCAGAACTAGGAAAAAGCACAATTATGAGAAAATTAAAGATTAATTTTCTGGAAGGGACAACTTCTCTAGGAGACAAAATCTGTTGCAGCGTAAATTATCTGGCCAAGTTAGTAGAAACATATATTGGTAAACACAAAGAACTGAATATATACCAGTCAAGCATCGTTTCATCTGAAACCAGTAAATAAATCGCATACATGATTAAATTATAACTTTAAAGGTTGAACATACAAGTAAAACGAGTAAATAAATCACAGTTCAGTGACAGAAACAGACTATAGTTTACAGAAAAAACAAGAAATATGAGTTATTATAACAAGAAAACACGACTTTGGTTTGAGAAAAGAACCTTGATTTTGAATAGAAAACAAGAAGCTTTGTCTCCTAAAGAGGGTCATTGAACTGAGGAAAAAATTGAGATGATGTCACAATAACAGTAGCAAACAAGAACACAATCATGGAGGCTTCACCCATCCAAATTCATAAACAATTACAAGTAAAGGCGGTGCATTGGTGTCTGAGCACATTTAACCATTGTTGCATTGAAATCTGTTCTCCTATCTGCAGAAGATAGAATGTCCAGAAGGTCCAACCCATCAAATTCACAAATACGTCCATAAGCAGAGATGAGTACTACTAAATCAATATTCATAACTTCGTGATTGATTAAACCCAAAGAAATAAATGTTGACGTGGGAAACCTGATGGAAAGTTGTTCCATGTCCAATCCGTAATTGAATGCTCAACCGTAGAAAAAAAATGTATATCTCCACTGTAAGATTTTTCCATGCAAAGCTCCATCGCTTTCTTGCACTGGTAATATATATATTTTTTAATCCGTAAGTTCTTAATTCCTATTTTTTTGTAATTTTTAAAAATAAATGCATAAAACAAAGTATTTTTTATGCGGATACCATTGGCGTGAGACAACTGATACTGATGGGAAAAACTCAGAGAATAGTAAATGAATGACTTAAAAAATATTAAGTTTCAGAAATCTGAATTGGGCATATGAATCCGACATAATAAAAATGGTCAAATCTCAATTTGACCCTTTGATATTGCTAAAGAGTCGCTCACATCACGATTTCCTTACTAATTCTGCGTGATTCCCCTATTCTGTAACTCAAGAGCAAGATGTCATGAAAGGATTAAAATTATTCGATGTAAAACTTTGTGGCCATATAATCGACACAAAATCTCCATAGTGCAGTGACACGTCGACAAGGAGTCTCGCTGACAGGATGACGTGCCCAAGCAAATTGCTATCGCAGCTTTCTTTCTGTCGGAGCTTCGGCGAGAAATATCGCAGGTTTCTGTCGGAGGTTGCCTTGAATATCGCCACTAAATCGCCAGAGTGCAGCGATGCATCTGCGAGGAATCTCGCAGGAACTTGACATATCGCCACAAACTTGGCAGAGTACAGCGACGCGTCGGTGAGAAGTCTCGCTGAGAGGATGATGTGCCCAAGCAAATCGTTTTCGCAGCTTTCTTTCTGTCAGAGCTTCGGCGAGAAATATCGTAGGTTTTTATCGAAGGTTGCCTTGAAGATGGCCACAAAATCGCCAGAGTGCAGCGACATGTCAGCGAGGAGTCACGCACACCATTTCGTAGTTATTTTAGTTTATTTGGCCCTTCCATGCCGATCGGTGACCAACGACACGATTAAATTTAAATTAAAAAAAAATAAATTAAAAAATGAGCCGGCCGATTAACGGTGACCACCACACCATTTCCAAACGTTTGCACGCTGCTCCCCGGGGATTTCGAACAACGGACCAAGGATCGTGGTCTTGTGGTTAGTACGTGGTTTTTTCCATCCAAGGGAGGTTTTTTGAATCACTGTGGTTGGAACTCGGTGTTGGCGAGCATTTGTTACGGGGTTCCTTTGATTGCATGGCCCCTCAAAGCCAAAGGCTGGTTGCTTTCTTCTTGGAGAAGCATAACCATGGTCGCAGCCTAAAAACATATCGCCACAAACTCACTAGAGTGCAGCGACGCGTCAGCGGGAGGCAACTCGCGGAGAAGCATAACCATCCATGTGGCAGGATTCCATTCGCTCCATGAGCGAGGAATCTAGCTGATGTGGAGGTCATGCTTCTCCATGGTGAAACGCCTACGGCGTAATTACAAATACCAAAAAAGTGAATGCTCTATTCAAAATCAAAACAATAAAATTACTTTTCAATATATAACATATATCATTAAATAATAAATTATTAATACTAAAAAATTTAAAATTTCTATTTAAAATCATATAAATAATTTACATTATATAATATATAATGTTGAAACTTTATTTAAATAAATTATAATATATAGATAAATTTACAATATAATGATAATGTATAATTTATAATAATTTACAATATATTGATGAAGTTTTAAAATCTTATGTAAAAATATGTACTATTTAACTAAAATCAAAATATGTATATAATATATAATTTAAAATTCTTTTAAACTTTAAAAAACTTATTGAATATGTACCATTCTACTTGAATGTTTGACATAATTGATAGGATATTTAAACTTTTAAACTATGTTATAGAAATGAGATTCTTATGAAGACGTAATCCATGAATATATTATTTTATTTTAGTATATGATATATATAGGATATATGTGGAATAATTACTATTTATATAATATATAATTTTAAATTTAAGAATATTAATATAAATTAGATAAGTCTTATGAGATATAGGATAATAATAAAAAATGAAAAATAAATTTGTAAAAGATATAAATTAAAACAAATGAAAAATAATTGTGTTGATTATTAAATGAATACATAAAATAAATACTTGATTATCTAAATTATAGATATATAATATCAATATAGATATATAAGTTAATTATGTATTTTATAAATAAAAATAGATTTAAATAATGTAGATATTTATATAAATAGATTATTAGTATTTAAATAATGTTAATATTTATATAAATAAATCATTAAGTTTTAGTTTTAATAAATTTAAGTTAGATTTATATAATAGTTAGTCAACATATTTTATAAATATTGAAATATAAGTTGGATTTATATGATTATATGACTGATTTTTAGTTTTAATGAATATAAGTTAAATTTATATAATTAATATATATTTTAAAAGAAATAACAATTTATTCATATAAATTTAATTTATGTTTAGAATTCAAAATTATAAATGTTATTATAATCATATTTTCAATATTGAATAAGTTATATTTGAAAATTCAAAATAATATACTTTATTTTATTTTATTTTATGAGTACATTACATTTTACTTTATAAGTATATTCATCATATTATATCAAAAACAATTTATGTTTTCAAGGGTAATACTTTTAGTCACATCAAAGAATGATTTTTTTATTGATTTTATTTTAGATATCTTTTCAATTTAACTTAACCATAGTTACAATGATTGCAGTGTAAAAATTGAGCTGTGAATATACCTCCCCTACAAAATTCCTAATTTGTAATATTTTATTATATCTCTTAGACCTCAAAACTCCCCCAATTGAGTGACGGCCAAATTTTTCTCTCTGATGGGGCTTGTCCTTTCGACACCAATTCAATCAATCATCCCTTCTTTGGACCGTTTGGATAGGCCTGAATGTTATCGAACCCTAGTTCTTTTTCCTTTCAACTCTAAGCTAAATGTTTTTTTGTAATCTACTCTGTAATCAATTTGTAAGGGTCTATAGCACTCATAGTATAGTTTTCAGTATGAGATCAGTAGGAAACCTCCTTGATATTTTGTAGATAGTTGGTAGTTTTGTAGGGGAACTCTTGAAAAAATTCTTCAGATATTTACTTCCCTCTTTTTTGAATGCTTACAGACGTAGAGTATTACTATGCTCAACATTTTAATATAAAAACTTTCCAGATTTTTTTTAAGGAACCTTAATATCACCATAACCTACGACTGAAAGTTGTTTACCATCACTAATTGAAATTTTTTGTGTTGTGTGCTTTTTAGTGTCATAAGATGAAAACAAAAAGTAGTAGTAGTCATATGATTAGAGGCACCTGAATCCATTATCCATTCAACAAAAGAAGAGGAATTACTTGGGTGAACATAATAGGCATAAAGAGCTACATGTTGTTCCTTGGAGGATTTCTTCTTGGATTTAGGAAGTTGATTTCTCATTTTAAAGCAATTCTTCTCAGGCTAGTTAGTTTTTCCACAATAATTATAAGGATTAAATACTTATTTTTAGGAGCATCATTACAAATGTGATGGGATGGACCCTTTGTATGTGGTTTATGGTTATTGTTAAAACCTTTATGTGGATCCTTCGTACTATGTGCCATTAGAGATTTACCAATAGTTAATTTACTTGATGAAATCAATCTATCTTGTACACAAATCAAACCTTTACAAAATCTTCAAAGTTAGGTTTTATGGATCCCTTCAACATTTCAATATTCCTATTCCTAGTTTGGATAAACAAATGAAAGGAAGAAGATAAGTTATGCTTTACAGGAATAATACAAGGGTAGTATCAGTTTTCTTGTAATCTTTACCACAATTGTTAAGTTTTTCATTATAAGTTTTTAACTTAGAAGAAATGACCCAATTCTATCAAAATATTTAGGACTGAGCTCATGAATTTTCTTTTCAAGATAATAAGTTGAAACATCATCAAATTTATCATACAAAGAAGCTAAAGGTCTACATACCTCAATTGGGCTAGCTTCAACCTCAATAAGTACGTGTCAACTATCTAAAATAGTTTGACCAATGAGTCTTATTTCCTGATCCCAATGCTCTTCCCATATAACTAAGTTTTTGTCATCAGTTGGCTTTTGATGTTCACCATTGACAAAGCGCTAGAGACTTTTTCTCCTAAGAATGTCAATCATCTTTCTCTTCCAAGCAAGATAATTAGTAGCCATTAACTCATAACTAAAATAACCTCTAAAGTCATGATGAGGAAATGTAAGAAATTGATAAACTAATGCAAAAAAAATACAAGAAGCTAATGTCAAAGGAAAAAGCAGCTAAAGTTAATGAATTCTAAATTTTTTAAAAAGATTAAATATACTTAAAATAAATTAAATATATTTAAATTTAAATTTAATATATTTTAAAATATAAAAAAATTAAACCCTAGCCAATGCTCTCTCATGGAAACGGAGAGAGGAGCCCTAACATGAAAACCCTCAGTCGTACACCGTGAATAGGTAAAGGTATACCCTCAAAACACAAAGAGAACAAGATGTACAATGTTGGGAGATAAATCGCAGAGTTGAGAAACCCTTAAAGAATTCGTACAATGTCTAAAAAAGGAAAACGAAACATACGGTGTCCAGCAGTGACAAACCCTGGTAGGTATACCCTTAAACCCTCTGTCATACAAGCTACAAAGAGATAAAAAATAGGGAAACCCACATTCGTGTAGTGCGTAGAAGGAAGGAAATACAGAAAACGTAGTCGCACATCATGAGAGGGGAGAGAGACATATCCCTACAGGGGCCTGAGAGAAAAATTATCAACGGAGGGTAAAAACAACTAAAAATGCAACTTTGAAGGGAAAAAAGCAACCTCAAACAAGAAAAAAAATGATCACAAACCCTCAAATTTTCCCTTAAAGAATTTTTTTTAGAGAAATAGATAAAAACATGATCGCATGGATCTGTATGGGTTCGTACACTGTGTGCAGAGGAGAGGGAGATTGTCGAATCGGGAAAAATTGCACTGACCAAAAAAAATTCCCTGCAAAAGATATCATGGATCAAAAGATAGTAGGTTCGGAAAAAGAAAACAGGCTTGGCAAAAAATAGGCTTGATAAATAACCAAACCTAAAAATGCTCCAAAAAAATATATGTTATAGAAAAATTTAAATGCTCTAGGTTAGTCTATGAAAATTAATTCAAATCTGGGCAAACAATGTCCAAATTGAGAATACAAATAGATGCTTTTAACTAAATCCATTGTTCCAGAGATAATGTTGAGGTCAATTTTTCCAAACAATGCACAGATATGGTATACACCTAAGTGGTTGTCTAGGCATGATTGCATATCCACAAGAGAAGGGGGGCAAAATATTAAATTTACTGGAAAAAAAATTGATACTTGCAAAAGAAATTAACAAAAAAATTAGTGAAGGAGGTAGAGCTTAGTAACTATCTATAATACCATGTCAGATTATTGAGAAATATACATTAACATATAACAATAAATTACTAACATGTAAATCAATAATCAGAATCTTACTAGTCTAATATCCTACCAACATAAGCATCAAATAATCCATAACATATGCAAAAAATGAAAGAGAAAAGAAAAGAGAGGACCGTCCCAACTGGGGAAACATCCACGAAAGGCTTGATCTTCTTATTCTTTAGTAAACTTTCATTCTTACAATCTTGAGCACCCCCACATACTTTTCACATCACAACTTTACAAAC
The DNA here is from genome assembly GCA_027924585.1 of Larix kaempferi. Classification (NCBI taxonomy): domain Eukaryota; kingdom Viridiplantae; phylum Streptophyta; class Pinopsida; order Pinales; family Pinaceae; genus Larix; species Larix kaempferi. Next base: position 3,623,585 of record BSBM01000590.1, read on the forward strand.
TTTCACAATATTTTTTTCACATACACAATGGGTCTCCTTCACCTCTATTATATAGCTAGAGGTATGGAATATTTGCATCCCATAATACAAGTGGGATAGATATTTTTCCACCTCTCTTATGTAAAGAATGGTAATAGGAAAATTTTACTCCATGATGTATGTGAGATAAATCATTTTAAGATAGAGATTATGAAGAGTATTATGCCTTCTTTTTCTAGTTGGGACATCATGACATCTCAAAACATCTCATTAGGCATCATTACACATTCCAACATAAATGCATTTCATTCCACTTACCACTACCTATATGAAGAAAAAAATAGATTTAGTGCACCAATCAAACTTAGAAAATTATGTTATAAAATAGTAATTACAATAAAATCTAAATATACCTTTCACTTTTCTCCATTCACCTTTCACCAACAAGACATCCCCTTCAAATCCATTGGTCTAATTAACATCCCAAAGGGAGGTACATCAATATCCCCCACAACTTGGGGTAAATACAATACACAGTGAACTGATATACCATTAAGCCCTCCGAACATGATCTTTGTCTAAAAAAATACTTCAATGCCTTTAAGTGCATCTCCACCAACCACGTTGACCGTGTGTGTATGGGTCCACATATTTCAATCTCCTTGACTAGGTGTATGAGGTAATGTTCTTGGGCATTGACAAAAACGTGGAGGTATATGATTTTGCATTTCACACATTAAACGAGGAATCTCTCTCTTCCAATACTTGATATCTTCTACATGGATTTGTTTAGATAAAAACCATCTACTAGTCTGCAAAGAAATCATATGTCGGCATAAAATTATACAATCCAAGTAAAGCCAATGCCAACAAGTTCTATAAGTAATATTTCAATTATAAGTTTTTACTTGCCTTTTGAACTTGTCAATATTATATATAACTTGCTTTATGTTATTATCGACGTCATTTGGGAGGGCAAGAGGTAGAACATATTATAACAAGGAAAGAAACATTATCATTTAATTTTCATTAGAAACATAACAAATAATTTATATATATCATAAGATGATAAATATTAGAAAAATTCAAACCCTAATAAAGCTATGCCAATCATGAATTTTACCCCATAGAAACATATTTTTTCATTAATATATTATTTATGTTCAATTAAAAACCATTGGGAAATTAATCTTATGTATAACCTCTTTTATAACACCACTATCTTTCCATGTTAATAACCTATATATCATAAGATGATAAATATTAGAAAAATTCAAACCCTAATAAAGCTATGCCAATCATGAATTTTACCCCATAAAAACATATTTTTTCATTAATATATTATTTATGTTCAATTCAAAACCAGTGGGAAATTAATCTTATGTATAACCTCTTTTATAACACCACTATCTTTCCATGTTAATAACCATGGAAGATTGGTCAATTTTCTATCACTATAACAATGAGCCAAATGTTTCATTATGTTGGCTACCTCAATGTCATTAATAACTTTAGCAAATTTTCCTTGTTATTCCTCCCATCTATAATTTTCCATAAAAATTATGTGACATTCTTTCCAATATGCATTGTGTCAAACCATAATAGGCTACAGTGTAGGTGCTCATAGTAAGGAAACTGATTGAGTTTGTGGAATCCCACCCTGACAACCTTTGAGAAACATAAACGAAAAAGTTTTTTATCATATTAAATATATAGAATAGAAAAAAAATAATACAAGTAACAAATATGGATGTAACTAAAACCAATTGATTACCATGATTCTGATCAAATACCTTTTTCCATAGTTGAGGCATTATTCTCCATGGTTTTATTACACTTTCTTCCTACCCATTAGAGAGATTTTTTTTGGTAGTTCAATACCTATGGTTCTTAGGGAAGAAATGCTTGAACTCATTATACAACTCCTTTCTGAAACTTCTTGAACTTATAGATATTGTTCTAGGACCACATACTAGACATGCATATTTACCCTTTGTTTGAATCCCTGCAAAATATAGAATAATGTTGATAAAATTTCAAAATATTCAAGAAAAACTTCTTGAATAGTAAATGGTATATAGCTTTACATTGCAAATTTACATACCACAAAATGTTGTAATCCACGACACATCGTGAATTGTCCATGTAACTTACATGGAATTGAAATTGTTTTTCACCAATTGGTTTGGATATGTCATACATATTGATGTCAACCCATAAGTTTAAATGTTTATTAATAAGAGGCTCAATACATACATCCATATCTCTAATATGGTTCTTAACTAGTTATTTGAAAAGAAATATAATAAAATCCTTGTACACACAAAAAATGTAACAATAATAGTAATAATAATAATAATGAATTATTATGTTGTTAACAATCCTAAAAATAAATACCTTGAACAATTAAATTCAACATTACATGCTCCTTCTTTATTGACATTTGATGAGGAAGGTTATGTTTATAAAAAATTGACCAAACTAAGTAATTGGATCTAAGCTCTTCAAATGGATTGACACCATTAGCTACCATTAAAAGTCTAACATTATGAGTTTATTCTTTAAAAATGTGTTATCTTTCTTGATTTCCCAATGTACCTTATTTGTTGCCTAATCAATTTAATATATATTAATTTTGCATTCAGTGCATCCAATTTTGAGGCATGTTGTCCATTATATATAATATGATCACCAGGACATGCATCGACTGTGTTATAATCCAATCATATTTCTTTCATAACAACACATAATTCTCAATATGTGCGAGGTAAAGTATTTGGCAGTGCTAGGAGAATATCACCTAACAATCTACAAGAAAAAATAAATTAATATACTAAGTAGTGGATATTAAGGAACTATATATTACCATCACACACACACACACACACACACACACACACACATATATATCGCATACCCTAGGATCTATGTCATACATATGTTTGAAATATCATCCAATACCTTCAAGTTGACCAACAACAAGAGAGCAAAGAGCAAGCTTGTCTTTGAGTCTTTGTAAAAGGGGTTTTATGCCTTATTAATAAGAGGCACATCATGGATATCTTCATAGATCTCATCCACATGTGCATTCTCATCCATGGAAATAAATGTATCATGGATCAACCTATTTATCCTTTCATTATCAATAATATCAGTGTCATTTTCTTCCATAGTATAAATTTCAATTCTATCACCCTCACAATCTCTACTATGAATTGTAACATCTAGAATCCCAAGCATTGGCACTCTTCTCTTTGTAATTACAAATAAATAAATGCAATAAGTATTAAAATATTAAAACATTTAAAATGATAAAAAAATGTCAAAAAACATGTTTCCGCTATCTTACCAAGGGGTGATATTGTTTCCCCCCTTCCAAGTGTCCATGATCCAAGCACTGTTTTCTAGTTGTTGACCTATTAGTTATTCTTCTCTTTATGCCTTTGCATTTCGTGCAAGGGAAATAACATTTCCCATCACCAATATCAAGAAGTTTGGTATGATTATAAGATGGTCTCTCATGATTTCTAGTCTATATAAAATATTTTCATTCATCAAGATCCACAATGAGAGCAATTGCTTCATTGACTATACACTATATATAATCCAACTAGTCAAATGCACCAATGCCTAAGTTAGGGTTCTTTGAAATTGTTTCTATTTACACAAATATTTAATACCTCCATTAGTACAATAAGAATACATTTAAATAATTTCACAAATTGGTAATTCAAATGGTATTAACAAATTTTAACTAAATAAAAAATTGGATTGTGGGAAGACAAATTTACCTGTAGAAAATTTTCACGTAATCCCAACTCTTCATAAAAAATTATTTGTTTTCTTTTCGGTGGTAATATTTTCAATGACATTGAAGAAAAAAATTTATCCAGGTCAAAAGTATAGAATAGTGATCTTCACAAATTAAAAAAACATGAAACATTGCTTATTCAATGTCCAATCGACACTTCTTTCAAACTATACAAAAACGACAATGTTCTAAATTGATGTCTCTTAAGAGATTTTAGGGATGTCGCTTAAGAAACCTTAGGTCACTAATGTCACTTAATAAATGTTAGGTCACTAAAGTCTCTTAAGCGACATTTGTTGAGGCCAAAAATAGGAAAAAATCTTGGATTCCCATTTTTTTAACTGGTTTTCAACATTAAACAAGGGAGATAGAAGCATAGCTTCAAGTCCCTGCCAAATTTAAAAGCGGAACATAGGAAAGTTGCTATACCACTCATAGAATTGTATATGCGTGTTCAATAAAGACCCTAGTTTCTAGTTTTAATAGAGACTTGAATATTTTGGAGCATGCATGATACATTAAATTAATAGTATAATAGCCGCCTTTAACAATCATCATAACTTGGTAAAGTGTCAACCTTAATGACCTCGGAAATGTCACTTGGTTGATAAACTATCCAAAATGTCCAAGCAACCTTACTAAAACTCACACTCACATTGTATCTAAAAATCCATTTATAGTTGAGCCCCTAATCCAATCCATTGAGACAATCAAAGTATTTTACTATTTAGTCCATTTTGACAAATTAATTGATATTGAGACATTCAAAGTATTTAGTATTAATTGATCTTGAAGGTTCCATCTAGAAATTCAAAGTATTTAGTCAAATCCAAAAAAGATGAGTTGATGAAGAATTCGAGGACCTACAAAGCCACTGTTAATAGTTATGAAAGTTTAGTATTAATTGATCTTAAAGGTTTCATCGAGAAATTCAAAGTATTTAGTCAAATCCAACAAAGATGAGTTGATGAAGAATTTGAGGACCTACAAAGCTACTATTGCAAGTTATGAAGGTTAATCTTTTCTAAAGAGATATAAATACATTGTTGTCACGTCCTTGATTTAAAAAAAGGTGTATTCCCATCATTAATTTGAAAAACACTACAAACAAGAGCCATGAATCTCTCAGCCATGCTCTATACAACACACCAACAATTTTTGCACTCGTTTCCTGCTTTGCAAGACAATCAGAACGTAGGGAAATGTGTTAGTTGATAAAAACCTAAACTTAGAGCATGGTCAGATTTAATGTGAAAGGAAAATTTTGCATGCTTGTGGTTATGGTTGTTCTAGAAATACCGTTGCGCCGACTAATGAATGACTGAAAGTAAAGCCAAGCCTCCTTGACAGGCCTGGAATTTCAAATTTCCTATGCCTGTCAAATTTTTTTTGATGACGGTTTCAAGTTTTTGGTACCTATCATTTTACGGTCTAGGCAATTTAACTGAGTGTCAATTTTTTTTATGTTATATCTAAATGTTATTAAAATATTTTTACAAAAATTTACTTAACTCTAAATAAAACATCCACAGATTAACAATGATTCACCCCTTGAGTTAGAACAAATTAAACATCCACAGATTAACAATGATTCACCCCTTGAGTTAGAACAAATTAAACATCCACAGATTAACAATGATTCATGAATTAGCAAAATAAAAGATCAGGCTGCGCGGCTGCTTCAGTAATCAATTAATTGACTTTCACCGTTTACAATGCTCCACTAACGAATACCAGCTGGTATTCACCCTTCCGGCCTACTCCTCTGTCACTCTACCATGTAGTTACAGTGTACGATGATTGTAGCATCATTTAATTGTTGTATAGAATTTAATTAAACGTGTGTGAAGGTGGCACAGTGGCCTCTTAAAATATAATGCACCACCTACCACCGCCGCCCAGGGTTTGGGGTCCGGCCCCATCCAAGTTCCATCTATATATATCAAAGAATATACACTAAGGACTAGCCATTAAAAATTATGACGGGTAAGCAATGCGGTTGAATGTCAATTTGACGGGATGGAGTTTTGCAAACCGGTAGATGGTGACGTTCTAAATTTAAATCCACGTGTCAAATACGTCTTGGAGAGGAAGAAACGTGCTGTAGCCCGTCAAATTCCAGGCCTGCTCCTTGATTATTTATCTTCTAATGAGACAAGATCACATATGCGAACGCAATCGGCTGGTGACGCTGCAAGCCAAACATCAATAAATTCTGGCGTACATCGCAATCATACAGGCTGACATATAAGGGACACATCTACTGAAATCCCCACTACAAACTTCGAGGAAAAACAAAGTTGTTTTTACACTTTGCAAATTAGAAAATTAGATGGTACGGTTAAACTAATAGAGCCAAAATGACTACAATATGTCACAGACATAATAAGGAACAGAACGTATGTATATTACAAAGGAACAAAACGTATCATCCCATCCTTAATTTAAAAAGCACTACAATTAAGGAACAAAAAGTGCATCACATCCTTAATTTAAAGAACATATATTTTTTGAGTTCACCATTCAACATTGACGGTTCGTGATTGCTCAAATCAAACTTAGCACATGGTTGCAATTTTATACAAAATTAGGATTTGGGTATTTTCGGGATGTACTCTTTGGGCATTGCTTATAAGATAAGATAAATGCGATGTACTTTTCCACTATTATTAATAATGTCGACAATTTGTGGGTTAAATATTTCCCCTCTCTCTTGCTCCATGGCTTGCTAAATGGATTGCTCCAAGCCTTATTATTATTTATATGGCATTCCATATTCAAACTGTAGTTTTTTAACTGTGGTTGTCTAGTATGCTTATAGAACCCGCATGAGTAGAGGGGCATGCCCAGGAGATCGTATTTTTTTTGAGAATTCCCCACATATTTACAAAGTTTTTCCAGTTATTTATTGATGGATTTTTATAATGTTATTGTTGTGGATTGCTTGAAAGAGTTCCGTCATTTTATTATTGGTGATTGATCACATTGGATCACATCTCACAACTTGGCAGCAGTTGCACAAATGTTGTATTGGGTGGATAATTATTCTGCTGTGGAGGTTCCCATTGTGTACATGCATACAGGGGTAATAGTCTGTATTACAGCCAGTTCCAGGTGATATGGAAGACCTCCTTCCCATGCCATAGTTATAATCATTGAAGCTTTGGTCTTAATATTCATTGCAAATACCAAAACAAGAAATACTTCCCCAGGTATCAAAAATATTAGCAAAAGGGCATGAAACCCACGTCTCTTCTCTATGCGTATAAAACCTATGCATTCCAAGGGAAAACACGCTTTAATCCTATTAAAAAAATACTCCAAAGACTAAGCTACTTCCTGTTACACCTATCACATATAATAACCTATCCGATCTATTTAGTTCCACTCCGATTACCTTGCTCCCTGGACCTAACCTAAAAAAAATGTTATTCAAAATATCAACAAATAAAAATGGCTACGTCCAAATTCCAAAGTTACTCGATAAGATCTAGAGCTCCAAAATGCTGCATTAATAGCTTCGTTTCACCATGTTTTCCGTTTCTGGGCTCTCGTAGATATAGATGGATATTATGCTCCATTGATGGAATAACATATTCTTCCTCTAATAGACATAATTTTAGGGAATAAATACCTTCCCTTCAACTCTGATCCTATGGTCACACTCGACCAAAGCCCACACCACCCAATAGTAATTGAAGGGTCTTTCTAAATATTGACTTGTATGCTTTTAGTAACCAGGGAGTTCTCAATTAAGTGGGCTAAAGTAGGATAGACTTTGAGAAATTTGTGTCTTCTCTTTTGAACTGTCATCACTTTAGCTGCAGATCCTTTTGCAGAGGTCGTAGCGACAGCATATTCATATCCCGGCCTTAATGGTAGAGATCCATACCTAGGTACAGAATGAGACCCAAACCTTCATTAGTGAGGTCCGTATTAATAATGTAAATACCCTTTTAACTTGTTTCAAAATAGGGCTTAGTACGATTCTGGGCAACAAATGGGAAATAAAAGATCTGGTATAGTACCTGCATGGCGAAGAAGCTGGCGTGCTCACTTCCTTCCCCGCTTCTCGCACTTGTGTCCCGAATTTACTGAAGGCTGGAGGCAGAAATAAAACAAAGATAATGCGGAATGAGCTACGGCTCTTCAATATTTATTCATAAATGGAGATCAACTGATGTAATACAATCAAGAACGTAATGTGTATTTAAACACTTATGAAAAACCCTAAAAGCTTTAACCTAGCTTTTGCATGCATGCAAAGCATGCTGTTGCATTTATTGACTGAACATCAAGAATAGAAACTAATGTTAACTGAAGTAATTACTAATTCTAACACTCCCTCTTAATTACTACTGCTGACTACTGCAGCTTTTACAATGCCTAAATTATTTCTATGAATTTCAAAAATATCTTTTTCCAATGGCTTTGTGAAGATGTCAGCCAATTGGTTAATCGATTTACAATGCTCGACACGAACTTCATCATTGTTCACAAGTTCTCTTATGAAGTGATATCTGGTATCAATGTGCTTGCTTTTCTGGTGAAAAACATGGTTCTTAGATAGAGCGATTGTTGAATTGTTGTCACAATAAACTGTGGTTGATCCTTCTAGTTTTTGTTGAAGACCTTCTAAAACTCTGCGTAACCAGACTGCTTGACATGCTGCTGATGTCGCTGCTACATACTCTGCTTCTGTCGATGAAAGTGTCACAATGGGTTGCTTCTTGGATTCCCATGAAATCACCCTTGATCCAAGATGAAAAACATGACTGGAAGTGCTCTTCCTGTAACTTCCTGCAAAATCACTATCAGTGAAACCTGTCAAAACATCATACTCAGTGCTTGAGTATAAAATTCCATAGCTTGAAGTCCTTGCAACATATCGTAAGATCCTTTTTCCAACTTGCCAATGCAAGTCTGTGGGAGACTCCATGAACCTCGAAATCAAGCTGACAACAAACATAATATTAGGTCTTGTAGCTGTGAGATACATGAGACTTCCTACAAGTCTCTTAAACATTGTTGGATCTACATTAGGACTGCCATCTTCTTTTCTCAACTTAGTACCTGTTGCCACTGGTGTAGGTGTTGTTTTGCAATTAAGCATTCTGAATCGCTTAAGAACTTCATTAGCATATTTATTTTGAGAGATAAATATACCTTTTTCTGACTATTCTACTTCTAGGCCAAGAAAGAACCTCATCAATCCAAGGTCTGTCATCTCGAACTCTTTCTTCATAGCTGCCTTGAACTCATCTACTTAGAGGTCACCTGCAAAAATCATATCATCAACATACAAACAAACTATTAAAATCTGTCCTTGTTGATTTACCTTTGTGTAAAGTGTTGGTTCGCTGTTGCTTTTGCTAAAACCATTTTTGATCAGATAAGAATCAATTCTGCTGTACCAAGCTCTTGGAGCTTGCTTGAGCCCATATAGAGATTTCTTCAACTTATAAACTTTCTCTTCATGTTCTTTTATTTCATACCCATGTGGCTGCTCCACATAAATTTCTTCTTCAAGAATTCCATTCAAGAATGCCGACTTGACATCCATCTGATACACTTTCCACTTTTTCTGTGTTGCAATTGCTAGGACTGCTCTTACTGTGTCCAATCTTGCCACTGGTGCAAAATTTTCTCCAAAATCAATTCCTGGTTGTTGTGAGAAACCCTTTGCTACTAACCTTGCCTTGTACCTATCAATCTCACCTTTTTCATTGAGTTTGGTTTTATAAACCCACTTCACACCAATGGATTTCTTATTCTTTGGCAGCTCAACTAGATCCCATGTATCATTTCTCTCAATGGAATCTATCTCTTCGTCCATAGCATTTACCCAATGCTCTTGTTTTACAGCCTCTTCATAAAACACAAGTTCACTAGCAATAAAAACATAATTGGTATTTGCATCCAATTCATCATAAATATCTGTCAATCTTCTAGTCTTTTTATTGCTGTGATCAGATTCATTACCTAATTTCGGACTTGATGCTTCACCTCGAACTGAGTTTCTAGGTGTTCTTTTTGGAGTATTTGCTACTGGTGAAGATGCTACTGGATCTTGTTGTCCAATCAACTCCTCATCTTCTCCATCTTCTAGTTGGGGTATTGCAGTTCCCACACCCTTGTCGATGGTTCCATTCCATGACTCTTCCTCCTTGAACAAAACATCTCTGTTGAGGATAACCTTTTTGGTAATAGGGTTATACAACTTGTGGGATTTATTTTTTTCACCGTATCCAAGAAATATACATTTCTCACTCTTGTCATCTAGCTTTTTTCTTAGCTGTTTAGGAACATGAGTATAAGCAACACAACCAAATATTCTGAAATGAGAAACATTACAACTCATACCTGACCATGCTTTCTCTGGTACTCTGTTCTTCACAATTTTGGTGGGAGATCTATTCATCACATGAACAACACAAGCCACTGCGTCTCCCCAAAATTCATGGGACCAATTTTTTCTTCTTTCAGCATGCTCCTTGCCATATTTCCCGATGGTTCTATTCTTGCATTCTGCAATACCATTCTGCTAAGGTGTATATCTTGTAGTGAATTGCCTCTTGATTCCATGATGTTTGCAGTAATCATGAAATTCCTTTAACTCATACTCTCCCCCTCCATCAGATCTCAATACTTTGAGTTGATAACCACCTTGTTTTTCAACCAGAGCCCTAAATTCCTTGAAATTGCCAAAAGTTTCAGACTTCTGACGAAGGAAATACACCCATGTTTTTCTACTGAAATCATCAATAAATATAAGGAAATAATAGCTTCCACCAATTGATTGAGTTTGCATTGGTCCAACCAGATCAGTATGAATAAGTTCTAGAGGTGCATGTGCCCTTCGAGACATACCTTTAGGAAAGCTATCCCTGTGCTGCTTTCTGGCTCCTTCATAGGGGGTAATCCCTTTACCATCTATTTCTGCTGCAAAAACTTGAGACCACCAAAGTGAAGATGTCCATATCTAAAATGCCATAACCAATAATCATCCATGCAAGTGGCTTTTTGCGCAAAAGAGGTTACCTTGCTGCTGCAATTCATGACTAGTGGATACATCCTGTTCCTAGTCACTTGTATTTTGATGATCAAATGTCGATTTGGATCATAAATTTCATAGTCTGATCCATTAAAGACAAGTTTGTACTTCTTTTCAGTGAGTTGCCCAATGCTAAGCAGATTATGCTTCAATCCTGGAGCAAAATAGACATCTGAGATTGTCTTTTGTTGGCCTTGTTTGGTCAGAATGTTGACCACTCCTTTTCCAAGAACTTGAACTACCTCATCCGTTCGAACTTTGACCTCTATCCTCATTGATTCATCTAGGTCTGCAATTAGACCTCTGTCACCTGTCATATGGATACTGCAGCCACTATCTAAAAGCCAAAGTCCCTTTGGGCTTTCGTGTGCAGCATGACATGTAAGGAATAACATATCATCTTTATCCTCAGAGGTATTAGTCACATTAGCATTATGATTTGCTTGATCAGACTTTTTCCTTTTACATTCATGAGCATAATGCCCAAATTTATTGCAATAATAACACTGAATATTAGATTTATCTGACCTTTTTTCGTCATAGTTTCCGCCTTCATGGTTATGATGGTGATCTTGATCTGCATTGCCATTACTTCGGCCACTTCTGCCTCGTCCTCTCGATCCTCCTCTGCATCTGCCTCTTGAGAATGAGACATGTGCTTTGAAAGCATTTTCTAGAGAGGATTCTTCATTCCTGTTGAGTCTGGATTCGAATGAAAGTAAAGATCCGGTCAACTCGTCTATAGAGAGAGTACTCAGATCTTTTGCTTCTTCAATTGCTGAAACTTTCGACTCAAATTTGTGGGGTAGGGATCTCAGAATCCTTTAAATCACCCTTTGATCTTCAATCTTTTCACCATAGATATTGAACTGATTAACAATCCCCATGACTTTGGTCATGAAAGAATCTATAGATTCTGATTCTTTCATCTTCAAATCTTCAAAGTCTCTTCTTAGGTTTTGGAGTGTTGCGGTTTGTACCTTACCGGCACCTTGATAACTGGTCGCCAATGTATCCCATGCTGCTTTGGCATGTAATGACGTTGATATCTTTGGAAATACGTTGTTATCCAAAGCATTCATTATGAGATGCAAAGCCCTTGCATCCTTCTTCCTGTGCACTCGCAAGACATCCTTTTCAGTGTTTGAAAAGGCTTGAAATGCTGCATCATCTGCAGGTTCGGAATAGCCATACATGACATTTTCCCATGCATCTTCTGACCTGAGATAAACCGCCATACTCGTGGCCCAGACATCATAGTCTTTTTTCCTTGTTAGAGGAGAAATCTGAGATTGATTGTTGCTGCTAGAAGCCATTGACGTTGCAGAGTCTTTCACTGGCTCTATTCAAAATAATCTCCCTTCCTCTTTTTTTTTAAAACAAATAATAACTCTCCCTCTTAAACAAGATTTGAAAAATATCTTCAAATATCTTCTTCTCTTGTAAAAAGAAAAAATTCTTACTCAATAACTGCGTGAAAGTCAAAAAACAATCACATAAAGTAAAAACCTTTTTGCACTTGTCCAAAAATGCCGCCTTGTTCCAATTATCGCTCTTTGTCCTAGGGAGAGGCTGCGGTGAAATATCATTTTTTTACCTGGTATCTCCCCAAACTACTGCACTTTAGACTATAGTGTGGGTGCGATAGTTCCAAAATTACTGCTCTGTGGACTATAGGGAGGGCGCGGTAGTTCCAAAAACTAGTTCTTTTTTTTTTTTTTCAAATTTTCCAAAAAAAAATTTGTGTAAAAATTCTTCAGAAATAAACTTACAATTCTTCAAAGCTACGGCTTTGGCTTCTCCAGAAATTGATGCTACCAATTTGATCTTCTCCTAAGCTCTGATACCAAACTGAAGGCTGGAGGCAGAAATAAAACAAAGATAATGCAGAATGAGCTATGGCTCTTCAATCGTTATTCATAAACGGAGATCAACTGATGTAATACAATCAAGAACGTAATGTGTATTTAAACACTTATGAAAAACCCTAAAAGCTTTAACCTAGCTTTTGCATGCATGTAAAGCATGCTGTTGCATTTATTGACTGAACGTCAAGAATAGAAACTAATGTTAACTAAAGTAATTACTAATTCTAACATTTATGTGGCCCTTCTTGTCGTTTACATAGGCCTAGGGAACATAATGAAAAATGATAGAATTGCAGTGATGATTAACCAGGTGAGACAATCGGTGATCACTTTATGTTTCGTATTGGAATAGTACTATGGAATGTTAGCCCCTAAAACAAAAACTCCAGCCGAAAGGATAATATATGCATTCCTCCTATCAAACAGAGTACCAGGGGCAGAGTAGATTCTTTTTGTATGTTGTAGTCGGCCAGGTTTCAACCATCCTCCAATTGCTTCCCAACAATGATAAGTCTCTCCTGGTCTGGGGAGATTCCTTCCTTGTCCTGGATTTTGGACTTAATGTTTTTTATGGTGTCAGAGCTCTCGACTTCCAACGTAATGGTTTTTCCCGTGAGAGTTTTGACAAATATGTGCATACCTCCCCTCATACGGAGAACCAGATGCAAGGTAGATTCTTTTTGGATGTTGTAGTCAGCGAGGGTTCGCCCATCCTCGAGCTGTTTTCCAGAGAAGATCAGACGTTGTTGGTCAGGGGGAATCCCTTCCTTATCCTGGATCTTGGCCTTGACATTATCGATGGTGTCTGAACTCTCGACCTCGAGAGTGATTGTCTTGCCAGTGAGGGTTTTGACAAAGATCTGCATCTTGAAAGCTTACTAAAACCAACGACCAAGTCCTGCAAATCAAATAGAACACATCTTAACACTGATAACACAACCAATGGGAATCAGAACCTCATACAAGATTAAAGGAAAGAAAGAATGTTGTATAAGGAATCTCATACAACGAAAATTTGTATCCAGTTTAGTCTCAAGGGAATTACATAACCTAACAGAAATTGGAATTTTCCTCTCTAAAAAGGAATACTTGTTCAAATTAAACTAGTTCTTAACAATACGTAGATAGAGGCACAAAAAAAGTACATGGACCATTAACAGAGCTATAATGTCTAGATTTACGTCAATGGATGTTCTTAAATCAAATCTTACCAATCTCTCTAATTTAAAATTAAAACAGCTTGTATGTGAGTTGTATACTGGAGGAGGTCAGCGGAGACTTTATAACAGTATATCTGTCTTAGGTATATCTGAGCTTACGCCCCAACATGGCATCGCCATTGCGTTTCCATTGCTTCCAGTCTTTCCGCCTATAGCAGAACTTGTCCTGGATGGGTTTTGCCTCTAGCACTGATGCAACCATGCCACTCTTTGCCATGTGACTGCTTGCCTAACCAGAACGAGACTCTGACAATTTTTCTTAATTCTCCTCATTCATATCCATCACATAACCTCAATCTGCTTCCACTTCCATTACCTGATTCTCCTGCTCTCCGCAGCTCTGCAAAATCATTTTTAGATCACAGTAGTAGTAAATTCTCGTCGTCCAGGGTTCTTCTTTGAAACTAACCCCTTAAAATAAACCCCCGATTTCAATTTCTTGGTAAGTCTGGTTCGCTGTTTTCCAAAACAATGACGTGAGATGATTTTCGTATGTCTTCATGCTCGGTCTCCGTGAACGGCCCCTGCTCGCCAGAAACTTCTCGGACATGCCTCGATCAAGCTATCGTTCAGACAAGGGTGGGAGAATGAAGAACACAGTTTTGGGTCAAATGCATGCCAAGAGATGTTCTGGTAATGACAATTGATCTGACATGCAACATGAGACATGTAGTAGGCACAGGCCATCATGCAGGAAAATGGGACCTTTAATCTAACATGCAACATGACACATGTCGTAGGCACCGGCCATCATGCAGGAAACCACTGTTGTAGAATGCATAGAATGCAGGAAAATGGGGTCTGCCTCGATATGAGGCCAAATAAGACCTCAAAACTGCTGATTGGTCCAAACTGAAATGTATACCACAAACTTAGGCTAAAATACCTAGAAATCCATGCATGAACTAATACAATTTCATCGGATCAATTTCAAGAGTCCCTGTTGCCTGCGGAAAAGGACTAAAAAGGTTTTTTTTATTAGATGTTGGTTCAAACATTGAATTTCAACCCCAAATATTGTAGTAATTTTTGCCAGTGTTTGTGAATCTTATTACTTTTTTGAATGATAATATTCAAATCCATGGGAGTTGGCAAAATCAACGAGTTAACAACTACTTAAGAAATGGTATTATAGCTTCATTTGGTCACCACTAACCTCTGATGATTGAATTGGCCACATACTCTACAAATTAAGTCTTTCTCCATGAGAAATATATTAAAAATGATTTTTTTTTCATTCCCGCACCTTTTATTTATGCAACATGTGGGTATGCATTCCTTTCCTTCATGCAAGGTGCCTGCAGGCAGGGACTAACAAGTTTTTTTTTATCAGATGTTGGTTCAAACATCGAATTTCAACCCCAAATATTGTAATAATTGTTTCCAAAGTGTTTGTGAATCTTATTACTTTTTTGAATGATAATATTCAAATCCATGGGAGTCGGCAAAATCAATGAGTTAACAACTACTTACGAAATGGTATTATAGCTTCATTTGGTCACCTCTAACCTCTGATGATTGAATTGGCCACATACACTACAAATTAAGTCTTTCTCCATGAGAAATATATTAAAAATGATTTTTTTTTCATACCCGTGCCTTTTATTTATGCAACATGTGGGTATGCATTCCTTTCCTTCGTGCAAGGCACAAGCATATCCTAAAAAGGAAAAGAAATATTAAATGCCTAGTTTCACTTGATCCTTTACTCAAATTTAGTTTTGTCATCTTGTCTTAGATCTTAGTTTATATAGGCTTCCAAGAAATTGACTAACATTGGTAGAAATCATGGGTAGTTCAAAGATTTTAATCCAAGGATAGAGCCCATTGGCTTTCAATGCACTGCAAACTTAAAACCTTGTGAAAGTGTCGATAATGTCGCTAACTCAATTGCAAGCAATATAATGATGAAAAATAGATTAAAAAACCTTTTAAAAGGATACATAACTTCAAACATTTAAATCCATCTAAAACCCACAGGCTACAAGAGCATTCTTAATCAATATGCCTACAATATGACAAAGGCGAGTAAAGAAAATCGGTAAGAAATTTAATCTAATAATGAAACTTCCAAAGATTATATCAATACACGATCAAAAATAAGAATCAAAGCAACATTCATTCAAATCAATTGTGGCAACATACCTCATAAAATTTAAATAAAAAGCAAGGGTAAAGGTGAGTAAAGTTCATTTAACAAGCCTTGTTAAAATTTAAACGTGGGGCCCAAAGTCAGTTGATTTGGGGTTTTGTTGAGGTCCCAACACATTATAAAATGAAAAATTGATGTATACATATTATCACATACTTGTTGTGCCCAATTATTATGTTTAGTACATCATCTTCACCTCACTGGTAACATTCAAATGCACCATATTTTCTCTAATATAGTTATCCATCTAACTATTGGGACAAATGAGTAGCATATTTTTTTTAAATGATTAGGATAAGGCATCATTTTACCTTTCAACTATATTAATTATTTCATTTCATTGTTTTGTTTTATTCTCTTATATGCATATAATCAAACCCATGGTCTCTTTTCCTTTGCACTATAAAGAATACATTCAATGATGGCATCAATAAGAGGGAGCCTGGTTGACTAGTAAACTAGGGTAAGAAGTTAGGATCGTAGTTGACTAGGTAATTGGGTTAGTTGGTGGGATGGTTAGGTTAATTGACCCAGGTAGTTATGGAATTTCAACTACCTCCATTTTTCGGGAATGTATAAACAAGCATAAATATAATATGTAATGGTTGTTGTTAGTTGAAAAATGATATAATATATGGAGGCAATAGTTTGTATAAGGTCTTGGTTAATGGAATCATAATATATTAATGAAAATATTAGAAAGAGAGAGAGTCTTGAGTAGACCAAAACCTAGATCATATGAAAATGTTTTATTGATTATTGTTTTGAGAGCTTCAATGCCCATAGAGTCTAGAAAAATATGAAAAAGAGTAACATGAAGGGTATTTTTGTCTAGTCTTACTTTATGATCATTGGGTATATTTAGTCTTAGTACTCGGAAAAAAGGGTTAAGTTTTCAATTATGTTGTTGAGTTGATTGAGTCAATATAAAAATAAATTGGGTAGTTGAGTTTGCATTGTATGTTGGTATCTAGATAACATTAGTCAATACCTAATCAATAACATTTTGGTCAATTGAATTAAACCTAGTACAACAAAAGAGTTTTATGAGAAAAAATATTGATTTATACTAATAGTTAAGTATATATAGTCATATTAACAATTAGAGAGTTGTAAAAATAGATTCAAGTCGTGATCATGTAAAATCTTAGTTGAGTCACAAAGTGTCAATGTCAAGTTAGAGTTATCCTTCTTGAAAATGTAAAAATACAAACTCCAATGCATTGCCACAAAACTTGATATTAGATTGATATAGCTTGAATAATTGACAAATCATCCATTGAGAACACCCTTGACCAACCAAGAAGTAGAAGAAAGAGTTCAATAGAATATAGAGATATTTTGATAGAGCATAGAGATTTGAATTATTATTGAGTTGATTTCGCATTGAAACTGGGCCTATTGTGTTGACACATATGTAGAGTATTAGAGTTGAGCATTGATTAAAAAAAATCACATCATGAGCATTTGATTGAGTGTGTATAGTTGCACAGATTATTGATTCCAAGATTCTCACTACAATGACAAGAAACAAAAGCATTCAATAAAGAGAAATCAAATGACACACATACAAAGAGATTAAAGGAAATACTTATGACATGACAATGTAAGAACTTTTGAACCCTTTGGTATAAGAATTGTCGTATAGTTCCTTGGGTTGTGTTCTTGAAGGCTAGAATACAAAGAAATGGTAGGTAAGTAGAGTTCAAAGTAAGCCACTCAAACTAATAGAGGAATCAACCACGTTGGGAGTGTTGTGCAAGTGCAAGATAAGCATACGATACAATCCACTCACCACCTTGGAGGCACCAAAGAGATCATGATGTAAAAATAGGATCAATAGGACCATTTTTGGGTATGAGAAAAGCAATGGAGACTCATTGACTATATAGGCATCTACTAGATTGAAGCCATAGAATAAAGAGTAATAGTTCATAGTAGGACCTTGCATATTTGTACCTTTAAACATGATTCTTCACACAAAAATGTTGAGGAGATGGAAAGTTGTGTTCGATTGTTGTGGTTGATTTATCTATGTAGACCAAATTCCTAGTTGATGCACAGTAAGAATTCTTCGATATGAGAAGTGACCTAGGATGTTATTGCATTGTTGCTTCAAAATGAAGCAAGAATTTGAATTTGGGGGAGATGTTGGGAGGCCTCTTGAGACGTTGTAAAATTCATCACATATTAATACATTAATCAACCAAAATTAGGCCAACCATCTAGCCAACACCTAGGAAATTAATAAAAAATGATTAATGAATTATAGCATAAGTATGGAGTGTGTTTTTAAGGTTCTAACACCGCCCCTTAAGCCTGAATTTATGTGGTAAATATCATACATATAGGTCCCAAGCAACAGAGGCTTATGGTCACCCTTTACAAAAAAAAATTATTTGTCCATGTAAAACGAGGAAAGAGGGAAAACCACTTGGGAAGAAAACCCCCCCTCAAGAATGGACATGGCACATAAATAAGAAGAAGGCCTTCAAACTATATTTTTATTCAATTGAATGATATGAATGAACACTTCTAGGTAGCATACTTGGTGAAGATGTTGTGGATGCCATGATCATGCACCAATGTATCAATGTAGTGTAGGCAAAAAACATGTGTAGAGACCCCATGAAACTCATCATTTGGTGATGGAGAAGCATCATATGGATGCTTCTTGATGTTAGAACATACTTTATCTGATCTGGATACATAATCAATTATGGAAAAGAGATCTGTGCAAACTCCTTCCCAAAGAGCATCAATAGAATCAACAAGATCAATTTCTTGTGCAGCTGCAATATGGTGAACCAAACCATGTACCTTCTTTTCAAAATGAGGTAGCACCTTTCTGACACTATAAAGGAGCTCATGCAGATCTGAAATATAAGAATATAAGCCATATGGAGCATCAAGCAACAAAGGTATAGTGTCTCCATGTTCAGATGGAGTCACAATAGGAAATAGTGAGTAGCTGGATCACATTAACAATTGAGTGAGTCTGAAGGATTTGAGGACTTGAAATTTGAACCATGAGTGGTAATATTAGGTCCATACATGTGGAACAATATTCCAATGATGGCCAAATACATGGATGTACAACCAATGAAATATATGAAAGACATAAAAACAATAGAGACAAGTGACATAGTGTAGGAAACCATGGAATTGTGTGGTTTCTTAACTGGAAATCTTGGGGGTTGTAGGGTCTTTTGTGCATCCAATGGTTGATAGAATGGTGTGGAAGGTGTCATGACCTAGATATCATATTGTAAATAATCTTCCAAATCAAAATATGAAATATTTGAATGGAGGTGGAAGGACCTTTCAGAAGACAAATAAGAAACTAGTGAAAACTGACTAGGTTTGGGAGGAGACTTTGGTGAACTGATTGGAGAATATTCCAAAGAAGGGATGAAGGTTTCTGATTCTGATATATCAGAATGTGAATCAAAATCAGAGACATAGGAAATATTTTTCAATTGAGCACTCAGGGCATACAAATGATTACCTTTGTGAGTAGCATAGAGACGTTGTTCTTGTTTGACATAAAGCTTTCCTTCTTCTTTTCTTGCAAAATCAGGAACATCAATGTTATGTTCTTTAAGCATCTTGTTCATGATGTCCAATTTATTCTTGAAACAAGATTTCTCAGAATGGGTACCATTGCAAAAATAATAACACTTGGATCTCTCTTTCTTTTTCTTCATCTTCTTGGATTTGGAATCTTCATCAGTTGAATTGGAGTCCTCTTCATCTGACATCATCTTTTCATTCACCTTTTTTTCCTTTGGATTTGACATTCTTGGAACTATTTGCTCCATGAGAAGCAAGTGCATGGTCCTTGGAGGGACTCAGATCCCCCATTTGAAATATATTGTCCTTCTCTTTAGTGAGCGAGTCTACGAATGCATCCAAGGTTGGCATCTTCCAATTGGGAACTACAATATTTGCATCATGAAATGTAGACACAAATACTAAGTACTCACGACTCAGTTTTGACAGAATGGAAAGGATTAGGGTGCTCATATTTCTTCTCAAAACCACACTGATTGAGCTGAAGAACTAGGTTATTGAACCTTGAGATGAATTCTTCCATTGTACTGAAATTTCTTGGACTCATTGAGATCAACGCAATTTCCAATATATGACCTCTTAGCTCATCTTGCTTTCCAAAAAGAGACTCTAGATTTGCCCCTACTTGATTTGGAGTGGTCAGAGTATCAATATGGAATAGAATATATGGAGAGACAGAAAGGTAAAGAAAACAATAAGATTCATCAATCCCATTGAAACTCTTAGCTTTTTGTGCAATAACATCTAGCTCAGTTTCAAGCCCCATAGTGACTCTATAAAGTCCTTTACTTCGAAGCGGGATGATCATGTAGGCCTTCCAGTCAAAGCAATTGAAGGGAGTAAGAATCACAGCTTGATTTTGATCCAAGATGGTGCAATCCCAATGATGGAAATAACCTGCAAAAAACACTCTGGAAATTGCTCTGAATCAGACTACCTTTGATACCATGTCAGAATTTAGATTGGCTCGATCTATATTCAATAAGACAATTTCACTTGGAATATTTTCAGAGAATATTAGAAGAACAATAGAGAAGGTAACTTGGGTAAAATTAAATTTATTTTATTCATGAATATGTTTAAAATATATAATACATCCTCAAGAGAGAATTCAAGTACCTTTGAGGCAAGTTTGAAAATCTAAAAAAGGTAGGCTTACTAAAAGCATAAAAACCCCCAAGGAAACAAAAACACCTTCCAAATCAGTCAAGAGGATCATGAATTAGCTAAATAAGGAATGGAAGCTAATGAGGGATGAAAAAGGATTGTGATGATGGATTTTGGAGAGCAGAAAATATGGAGGGTGAGTTGTCCAAAAAGATCCAGTTTCTATGTCAAATAAGCTTTATCCATATCTAGAAAATGCAGAAAAGCATGAATAAAATTGTCTAAAGAAGGAAAGCACACTTACTATTTCTGGATAGTATAAATATAGACATAATCTTATCCATAATCATTCCAAGTGTGCCTCGATGACTCATGAAGGCAAGTGGTGGAATAAGAAGCCAAAATTAGGACAACTACCTAGTCAACACTTAGGAAATTAATAAAAAATGATTGATGAACTATATCCTAAGTATGGAGTGGGTTTTTGACGTTCTAAAAATTTGTAGGTTTTGGGGTTGATATTCCCTCTAACACTCAACATACTAGATTTGATTTTTCTCTCATGAAAAAGGTATTATTGTAGGGCTTGTCGATCAAGAACGTAATTTTTTTTTAATTTTTATATACTTAATAGAATAAGTTGGCATGGAAAGATCTTAGCATCTCCTATAATTATCTTTTCTATTTTTCTATACATCACAATTCATAAAGAATGGAACACGTTGTTTTATCAGATTCAATCCTATCCTTTTTATATATCATTTCTCTCCTTCATAGCTGACCATATAAAATTGATAAAATATGATAACATAACAAAACCTTAACTTCTCCTATAATCATCATTTCATTTCCTTTTCTGTACTCTACACATCATTTAGTTTATATCAAAAACTAATCTCAAATAAACTTTTCTCCTTTTTGTAATCATCCACAATTTATATTTTCACATAACCATACTTACCATTTTCTTTATAAATAAAATAGGACTTACACTACTTTCCTCTTTTCCTACTCAACCACATTATGTATAATGATATAACAATATTAACATCTTATTTTATGGTCAAAATGTAATAAAAGTATATATATATATATTTTGAAGAAACACATCACAATAAAGCATCCCAACCTTGGTTCCATAACTTACTATAAACAAAATGAGTTATGCATAAATCCCAAACTTTAACAAATAAAAGGATTTAACCTATTATTCAATTTCTAATCAAGAAGACACTTTAGTCATGTTTCGTATTACATTTAGATATTAAAATTTATTCGTTTTCATCTATAAAATACATACATAATGGTTCCTCAACCATTAGTGTAACTGGCGATTCAGCATCGATTTACTCACTTCTAATATAACAACTTCTTTTACACCATTATAAAACAATATAAAAAATGTAATAATAACATAATTCCTCGTCATGATGGTCCCTCAACCGTTAGTGTAGCTGGCAATTCAATCCTCGATTTACTGATTATTAAAATAACAACAACCATTTACACAAGTTGTAAAACTGTACTAAAATGTAATATTAACAGAATCGGTGACAGTGTAAGCGTGAGTTCATAGTAATGAACTACAAATCATAATTATAAGGTATTCACTCTCACCCATATGCATAACAATTTGAACGTGAAGCATGTTAGGTGATGACAACTACGACCATAATGCATGCAGCCATATTTAAATAATAAACGGTTGAATATGAAACTCCGATATATGGTGCTCATCACGTGGCTATCAGATGACTCACAGAATGTTAATTCAATATAAGGATGTAGCGCTCGATTTTGCCGAAAACACATTGATAATAATTAAATGGAAGAGCATGGGATTCTATTGGCCTTGTAATTACGCATTTCCAGTACATAAATAACTCGGTCACAATTAAAGTCCAGATAATAAGGAGTTTCGGATCTGAAGGGGAAATCACAGCTCGACAGAAGCTTTAACTAAACATAGATGGCATCGAACCTCCCAACAGGGTTAAATGGAGTCCAAGGGTTAGACGTAAGCATAGAGCGCATAGCTGTGCTATCGCAAAGGTTAATGAAGCACTGGAACAGAACTTAGGCGGAGATTATTTCAAACATTGAATCTATAACTTGGAACTGATCTGTGCACTTGCAATCAGAGAGATAGTTGGGAAACGCAGAGTGTTGGAGATATCGGGATAAAGAAATCATAGTCTTTCTTCTGTCAAGCCTAGGACTAGAACGACATAGATGAAGGTAGTAATGAAAAACTCAGAGGGTAAGCGATAATGATTAGAAGCTTAGGATTCCGTCATGTCTCCCATCTGGAATATGAAATAGGTAATTTCAGAATTCAAACGTTTATACAGAGGTTACGAATACAGAGATCGCACCATGCCTTATGATTAGAACAATGTTTAAGGAGTACAGTAGATCGGTTGGAATTTCCTTGATAAAACAAGAGTGGGTCATACTGTAATCGATTTTCAAAACTGACAGAACAGAGAAATTAAGAATGTTGCCGATCGATTAATATTTCAATGGTGAAACCAGATTTGAACATACTAAAATGGATTTTCAAATGACAGAACAGAGAATTAAAGAATGTTGCAGATCGATTAATATTTCAATGGTGAAACCAGATTTGAACATGCTAAAATGGATTTTCGAAACGACAGAACAGAGAATTAAAGAATGCTGCAGATCGATTAATATTTCAATGGTGAAACCATATTTGAACATACTAAAATGAATTTTCACAACGACAGAACAGAGAATTAAAGAATGCTGCAGGTTATTTAGTATGAATCGATTAGCATTCTCAGCGCGAACAGGGAAGATTATTTAAAGGAGTCTGAAAAATTTGATCTGAGATTTTAATAAACAATTAGAGGGTCGAAGCCAAGTACAGAGTCGACTTAGGTTGAATATACTAGATCTAGATTTCTGAAACTTCTGTAAGAGAAAAGTAAAGATGATTTACAAACAGCAGCAACGATCCAGAGGTAGAATGTCTATCGACCCGTTAATGGCGGTTGTACAAAGATATTACAAGGGTAAAATGGAGTGTTAACTGCGATTACCAGGATAATGGGACATAGGTCCAGAAACAGAGATCAATTAGAAATACCCAGATTTGGTTTACATATATGATATCTACAGGGATCAACGGTGTTACCCTAGACCTGGTTTTGCTCATGGTATAAGCAATAACATAACAAAGATCTTTACTAGAAATACCAGAATACGTTTATCCAGGTAAATATACAAAAGCAGCAGAGGTCATAGGAGAATATAATCACAGCATTAAAAAAATAAATGGAAGCAACATAATTCATTATTTGCATTTTCGCCAGATTCAGAAAATGCAAAGCACAGTATTTATAAAATAAATGGAAAGCAACAAAATTTGCTATTTAAGAATTTACTATTTTCATTCTTACTAGATCCAAAAAAATGTAATCACAGCATTGAAAAAGGTAAATGGAATCAACAGAATTAATTATTTTCATTTCTACCATATTTAGAAAATGCAAAGCACAATATAAAACCTGTGGGGATAGCAGTTCCGGTTGTAGATGAATTTCTTCGAATGTCTTAGCTCCAATCCCGCCCTCAAGGCTCGACCGGCTCTGCTGAAGTAGCAACTCCATTCCAAATCTTGATCCCTTGTAAGTCGCAGCTCCGATCCCACCAATTGATCACCGCGTTCACCATCGAACACCTCGGCTAACCACCCAACCACTTTGGAAGTACTCTTCTTCCTTCCAAACCCCCGAGCTAATCGGGCCGTAGAGTTCACACAAGTATTTCAGAAATTCAGCTTGGGCTTCCCTTCCCACCAGGATTTCTTAGCCAAACCCTTATATAGCAACAAGTCTTTGAGGCATTCAAAAATTACGACAATCGTCCAAATTATGGGCCCTTTACCCATTCCCCAAACCTTCCTTATAAAGGAAAATATCATGTGACACATGTCGCTTCATGCATAGTTACATATTTTTAATTAATTATTTAATTAAAACACTCACCCATCCAAGTGTCAGTTTCTCTGGGAAGTGCACCAACACCCTTAAGTTTGCTCAAGTTTGTCCCCCATATATTTTAATTATCTCCTAGATTTTTGTTGACTAGGTGTCTAAGCTTAGGATTCTACTTTGCTCCTAAATAATGGTTATTAATATTTTAAATGCTCAAAATAATAATTCGTGTGCAAATGCCTAAAATACTTTTATGCATTTGCTAAGTAATAATTTAGAGTTAATCTTATAAGTTTTTATGCAGTTAATTTTAACAATCAAACTCACTAGGATCACGGTGCCGCGCCGTTGGGCTCCTGGTTCCGTAATTTTAATTCCCTGACATGGCACCACTCCATCGGGTCCAGTCATCCATGTTTTCCATTCCTTGGCATGGTACCGCATCATTGGTTCCTTGCGTCCATTCTTTCCGTTCTCGACAGGGTACCGCATTGTTGGGCCCTTCTGCCACCATCTTTCCGTTTTGACTTGCGGGAACTCTTGTAGGGATTTTAGGAATTGTTACCATCCATCCTCCATCTACATGCTATCTAGGTACTAATGGCACCTTGGAGTGAGTCCGTTCTCACTGTGCGCCCCTCAACTCGTACGTGACCATCTCCGTTGTGGCCCACCTCGTACGCCCTCATGCATTCCTCTTGAGCAAGCGGATCAGTGCTTATCTACTCATGCGTGGTATTCTTGTCGGAAGTCGACATCATCGTCGCTCCCCCTGTGTGTGATTTACCCGTACTCTACGACCCTTCATGTTCCTTTGTGTGTCCGTTGGTGAACCGTCTCACTTGTTTCTACACACACTTCTCACAACAAGTTATTAGTAGCACTGTCCTCAATAATCATCATCTGATTTCTAAATCTAGTATTGTTAGACATTTATGATTTATTCAAACTTCTTATTCATCTAATCAAATATACATTTCGTCGACAATTTCATAATCACCGTACAGCTAGTCGTTAAGTATTATCCATCAACATAATTTTCCATAGTTATAGCTAATCGTTTAACATATGCAATTATTCATTTACATCAACAGTTCAGATACACATACTCAAAAATAAGTCCAAAAGGTTATTTAATTAATGTTTCAATCGGTCGAGTCACTCAGCAGGTGCCCTTTATGTCTACAAAAGTCTAGGGGCACTACATACACCCCTACTTATTTAGAACTTCATCCCGAAGTTTAGAATAAAAATGGAAAATTTCGACGCATCTCAGTTGCCTCCTCCCAAGTCGCAGAGCTTGGAATATAGCTGTCCCACTGTACTTTGACTTGATCAATCACATGGTGCCTAAGTTGCCTCGTTCGCTGGTCTAAAATTCGGATCGGTTCAGCCATCACGGCCCCGTCGTCCGTTATCTGCACATTGCTCAAGTCAATGATATGTGAATTATCGGGAACATAGTGGCGCAATACAGAAATATGAAAAACATTATGAATTCTACTTAATGATGACGGCAAGTCAAGACGATATGCAACCGGTCCTATCCGTTCTGAAATCCTAAAGGGTCCTACAAACCTAGGTGACAACTTGGCTCCCTTTCCAAACTTTATAGAACTCTTCTGTGGTTTTACCCGTAGAAATACCCTATCCCCAATTTCGTAGTTACGATCAGTCCTGTGTGCATCCGCATAGTTCTTCTAGCGATCCTATGCTTCCTTTAGTCGAGCACGAATCGTGACCATCTGGTCTTCCATCTCTTGTATTACCTCAGGACCAAGTAATGTCCTATCCTCTAGTATATCCCAACTTATGGGAGTCCTACAAGGTCTCCCATAGAGAAATTCAAATGGAGCCATCTGAATAGAACTCTGATAACTGTTGTTGTATGCAAATTCTACCAAGGGTAGATATTCTTCCCACTTCTTCTGTTGATCCATTACATACATTCTTAGCATGTCCTCCAATACTTGGTTCACTCTTTCCGTTTGTCCGTCCGTTTCAGGGTGGTAGGCGGTGCTAAAGTTAAGTTGAGTAACAAGAGATTCTTGAAAGTTTGTCCAAAACCTTCCAGTAAATACTGATCCTCTATCAGAAATAATTTTCTTCGGAATTCCATGCAGTCTTACTACTTCATTAATGAAAACTTGGGCTATCTCCAGAGCTTGATATGTGTTCTTAATCGGTAGGAAATGTGCACTCTTGGTAAGAGTGTCAACGACCACAAAAATTGTGTCGTGCCTTCTGTTGGTTAAGGGAAAACCAACTATAAAATCCATAGAAATAACCTCCCATTTTGATTCGGGGATTGCATGTGGTTGCAGTAATCCGGCTGGGTGTCGATGTTCCGCCTTTACCATCTGGCACTCCATACACTTTGCCACAAAACTTACCACATCCCTCTTCATACCATGCCAAAAGAACAAAGGTTTCAAATCTGCGTACATCTTTTTTATTCCAGGATGTGCTCTATAGACGGCTTGGTGAGCCTCAGACAGTATTAAACCTCGAATTTCTTCATTATCAGGAACATACATGCGACGGTTATACCATAATAAACCATCCATGTCCAAAGAGTACCCTTCAAACTTGGGTATCCTCATCTATTCATTCTCCAACTCAACTTTTACTTCATTATACCATGTGTCCTTCTGTTGTAGTGTCAAGATCTTTTCTCTTAAGTTGGTCTTTAATGGTATGACAAAGAATATCCTAGGTCTACGACTAAGTGCATCTGCCACTTTTTTTAAGGTCCCTTTCACATAAGTTATGTCAAAGTCGTACTCACTGAGTACTTCCGACCATCTTCTCTGTCTTGCATTAAGGTCGCTTTGAGTGAAGATGTGTTGTAACCCATAATGGTCAGTCTTTAATTCAAACTTTCTCCCTACCAGATAGTGTCTCCATAACCTCAAAGCATGCATCATTGCAGTCATCTCCATATCATGGGTCGCATAGTTCTCTTCATGCAGCCTAAGTCTTCTGGACGTGTACGCAATTACTCTTCCATCTTGCATCAATACACAACCAACACCATCCTTTGAAGCATCCGTGCACACCAGGAAATCTTTATCCATATCGGGAAGTCTTAAGATTGGTGTTGTAGTCAGTAATTATTTTAATTTAGCAAAGGCCTCTTCACATTTCTCCGTCCAAATGAAAGGACGGTTCTTCTTTTGCAATTCAGTAATAGGTCCCGCTACTCTAGAGAAGCCTTCCACAAAACATCTATAATAACCGACAAGTCCCATAAAGCTTCGTACCTCATGTACGTTTGTGGGTGCCGGCCAGTCCCAAATGGATTCAATCTTGGCTGGATCTACAGCTATCCCTTCGCCGGATATGATGTGTCCAAGATAATGAATCTCCTTCTGGAAGAACGAACACTTTGATAATTTTCCATAAAGGTGATTTTCTCTTAAACATTTTAATACTATCCTTAGGTGTTCCTCATGTTCTTCCGGTGTTCTTGAATAAATCAGAATGTCGTCTAAGAACACCTGTACAAACTTTTCAAGGTGTTGCTGAAACACACCGTTCATCAGGTTCATAAATACACTGGGTGCATTTGTTAAGCCGAAAGGTACTACGACAAATTCGTAGTGTCCAAATCTAGTTTTAAACGCTGTCTTGTGGATATCTTCATCCTTGATCCTCAACTGGTGGTATCCCGAACTTAGGTCGATTTTTGAGAATACCGTCGCACCCTTCATCTGGTCAAAGAGGTCATCTATTCTGGGTAGGGGATACTGATTTCTTATGGTCGCCTTGTTCAATTGACGGTAGTCAATGCACAAGCGTCAAGACCCATCCTTCTTCTTTACAAAAATAACAGGTGCTCCCCAAGGAGACACACTAGGTCTGATCAGTCCTAAATCTAACAACTCTTGTAGTTGAATTTGCAATTCCTTCAATTCTGGTACTGACATTCGGTAAGGAGTTCTAGCTATGGGCTCGGTTCCAGGCTTTAGTTCTATGGTGAAATCCAGTTCACGCTGTGGCGGTAATCCAGGTAATGCGTCAGGAAACACGTCCATGAATTCTGAGAACAAGGGGTGATTAATTAATTCTACCTTATCTCCTTCCTTGTTCAATGCAATCACTGCATACAATTGACACCCTTTTCTCATGCTCTTCTTCAGCTGCATAGCCGATATCATTCTCAAGGAAACTTTCTTTTTCTTCCCAGTTAACATCCTCTTGTAACCTTCATCGTCGATGAAAGTTAGTTCCTTACTTCGGCAATCCATCACCGCCGAGTGTGCTTCTAGCCAATCCATCCCCAGGATTAGATCGTATGTACCCATTTCTGTAACATAAAAGGATATTCTAGAAGAACATACTCCTAGGTCGACTTCACAGTTCTCTACCTTAAGACCCACAGTCTGGACACTACCAGATTCCATCTCGACAGTGTCGAAATCATCTTGACTTAATGCCATCATTTTATTATTTTCTACAACTTTTAAGGAAATAAAACTTTCAGTAGCTCCAGGGTCTATGAGCAAGGAAAATACATTACCATGTATCTTACTAGTAGTCTCGAGGACGGTGGACTGATGTTCAGCTTGGCGGTTGTTGACGGTAGCGTGTATACGATGCGCTCGTCCTAAATCGGCTGCGGTAGTTTGTTGCGGTGCTTGGGCTCTTTGGTTTCCACGGTCCTGCTGAGAACATTCGCTTTGGAAGTGTGGTCCCCCACACCTCCAAAATCTTGCTTTGGGCTCTCTTGTTTTGTTTCTAGCAGGTGTATCATTTCTTCATGGTCCAAACTACGCCGATTTTGCAAAAGGCTTTGCATGATCATTCCGTGGTGGCGGTCAGTATGGTGTTCTGTCATCTCTGTTAGACCCTCCGTTGAAAGGTCTCCTTCAAAAATTCTTATTCCCATACTGAGGTTTGGGTGCATGCGAAGGTTGACTTCTTTGGTCTGTACTCGTAAAGTTCTTATTCTGCAGTATCTTTCTGGGAATCTCTTCTTCCGCTATGAGGGCCTTCTGGACCACATCGTGCAAAGTATAAGGTGTCAAAATACGAACCTTGTCCCGGATGACTGGGTTTAATCCGTAGATGAACTTATTGACCTTTAATTTCTCCGTGGCAACATGGGGTGCATACCTTAGTAACTCCATAAAATGGATTTTGTACTCTTGTATTGTCCATAGTCCTTGCTTTAGTGCATGGAAATCATTCAGCTGTCGCTCAATGAATTCGTCTGATAGGTAATGCTGACGGAAATGTTCATCAAACAATTCCCAAGATATCTCCTCAAGCTCTAGACCTAGCTGAGGTCCCAAGGTCTTCCACCAAAGAAGGGATTCCCCCTTCAGTTGTAGTATCGCCATCCGTACC
This sequence comes from Larix kaempferi, assembly GCA_027924585.1. Lineage (NCBI taxonomy): Eukaryota > Viridiplantae > Streptophyta > Pinopsida > Pinales > Pinaceae > Larix > Larix kaempferi. The sequence continues at coordinate 3,653,663 of BSBM01000590.1, forward strand.
TTCATGTTAGACGTGTAGTCTCTCAAAGAAAAACACATGGCCATGTTTTCTAGTCATGCCTCTGCGGCAGTCCCCTCAGTGGAACCCCAAAATTCAGGAAACTTCACCTTTTCTAACTCTAGATGTATGTTGACCGGAGGTGGCACCCGCGGTACTGCAGTGACTTGAGAACCAACGTTCTCCCGGTCAAGTCGTGTCATCAATTCTTCCGTCATTCTGTGGTAGTTACTCATCATTGTCATGACCTCGTCCGCAGGTAGGTTAATGGTTTCCTCAGCTCTCGGAGGATTATCCACAGGGGCTGTTGGGGCTGACGGGCGTGCAGCTCGTCCTCGTCCCCTTCCGGCTCTACCCTGGCGAGTTCTTCGATCCATGACGAAGTCTGTTCAGATGTAAAATAAAATTTATTAGTCAACTAAACATCATAAACTGTTTCGCGCGGAATTGTCTAGGTCCGAACTAAGTTCGAACTTGGCTCTGATACCAAATGTAGGGCTTGTCGATCAAGAACGTAATTTTTTTTTTTTTTTTTTTATATATACTTAATAGAATAAGTTGGCATGGCAAGATCTTAGCATCTCCTATAATTATCTTTTCTATTTTTCTATACATCACAATTCATAAAGAATAGAACACGTTGTTTTATCATATTCAATCCTATCCTTTTTATATATCATTTCTCTCCTTCATAGCTGACCATATAAAATTGATAAAATATGATAACATAACAAAACCTTAACTTCTCCTATAATCATCATTTCATTTCCTTTTCTGTACTCTACACATTATTTAGTTTATATCAAAAACGAATCTCAAATAAACTTTTCTCCTTTTTGTAATCATCCACAATTTATATTTTCACATAACCATACTTACCATTTTCTTTATAAATAAAATAAGACTTACACTACTTTCCTCTTTTCCTACTCAACCACATTATGTATAATGATATAAAAATATTAACATCTTATTTTATGGTCAAAATGTAATAAAAGTATATATTTTTTTTTGAAGAAACACATCACAATAAAGCATCCCAACCTTGGTTCCATAACTTACTATAAACAAAATGAGTTATGCATAAATCCCAAACTTTAACAAATAAAAGGATTTAACCTATTATTCAATTTCTAATCAAGAAGACACTTTAGTCATGTTTCGTATTACATTTAGATATTAAAATTTATTCGTTTTCATCTATAAAATACATACATAATGGTTCCTCAACCATTAGTGTAATTGGCGATTCAGCATCAATTTACTCACTTCTAATATAACAACTTCTTTTACACCATTATAAAACAATATAAAAAATGTAATAATAACATAATTCCTCGTCACGATGGTCCCTCAACCGTTAGTGTAGCTGGCAATTCAATCCTCGATTTACTGATTATTAATATAACAACAACCATTTACACAAGTTGTAAAACTGTACTAAAATGTAATATTAACAGAATCGGTGACAGCATAAGCGTGAATTCATAGTAATGAACTACAAATCGTAATTATAAGGTATTCACTCTCACCCATATGCATAACAATTTGAACGTGAAGCATGTTAGGTGATGACAGCTACGACCATAATGCATGCAGCCATATTTAAATAATAAACGGTTGAATATGAAACTCCGATATATGGTGCTCATCATGTGGCTATCAGATGACTCATAGAATGTTAATTCAATATAAGGATGTAGAGCTCGGTTCTGCCGAAAACACATTGATAATAATTAAATGGAAGAGCATGGGATTCTATTTGCCCTGTAATTACGCATTTCCAGTACATAAATAACTCGATCACAATTAAAGTCCAGATAATAAGGAGTTCGGATCTGAAGGGGAAATCACGGCTCGACAGAAGCTTTAACTAAACATAGATGGCATCGAACCTCCCAACAGGGTTTAATGGAGTCCAAGGGTTAGGCGTAAGCATAGAGCGCATAGCTGTGCTATCGCAAAGGTTAATGAAGCACTGGAACAGAACTCAGGTGGAGATTATTTCAAAGATTGAATCTATAACTTGGAACTGATCTGTGCACTTGCAATCAGAGAGATAGTTGGGAAACGCAGAGTGTTGGAGATATTGGGATAAAGAAATCGTAGTCTTTCTTCTATCAAGCCTAGGACTAGAACGACATAGATGAAGGTAGTAAGGAAAAACTCAGAGGGTAAGCGATAATGATTAGAAGCTTAGGCTTCTGTCATGTCTCCCATATGGAATATGAAATATGTAATTTCGGAATTCAAACGTTTATACAGACGTTACGAATACAGAGATTGCACCGTGCCTTATGATTAGAACAACGTTTAAGGAGTACAGTAGATCGGTTGGAATTTCCTTGATAAAACAAGAGTGGGTCATACTGTAATCGATTTTCAAAACTGACAGAACAGAGAAATTAAGAATGTTGCCGATCGATTAATATTTCACTGGTGAAACCAGATTTGAACATACTAAAATAGATTTTCAAATGATAGAACAGAGAATTAAAGAATGTTGTAGATCGATTAATATTTCAATGGTGAAACCAGATTTGAACATACTAAAATGGATTTTCGAAACGATAGAACGGAGAATTAAAGAATGCTGCAGATCGATTAATATTTCAATGGTGAAACCATATTTGAACATACTAAAATGAATTTTGGAAACGACATAACAGAGAATTAAAGAATGCTGCAGGTTATTTAGTATGAATCGATAAGCATTCTAAGCGCGAACAGGGAAGATTATTTAAAGGAGTCTGAAAAATTTGATCTGAGATTTTAATAAACAATTAGAGGTTCGAAGCCAAGTACATAGTCGACTTAGGTTGAATATACTAGATCTAGATTTCTGAAACTTCTGTAAGAGAAAAGTAAAGATGATTTACAAACAGCAGCAACGATCCAGAGGTAGAATGTCTATCGACCCGTTAATGGCGGTTGTACAAAGATATTACAAGGGTAAAACGAAGTGTTAACTGCGATTACCAGGATAATGGGACATAGGTCCAGAAACAGAGATCAATTAGAAATACCCAGATTTGATTTACATATATGATATCTATAGGGATCAATGGTGTTACCCTAGACCTGGTTTTTCTCATGGTATAAGCAATAACATAACAAAGATCTTTACTAGAAATACCAGAATCAGTTTATCCAGGTAAATATACAAAAGCAACAGAGGTCATAGGAGAATATAATTGCAGCATTAAAAAAAAAAATGGAAGCAACATAATTCATTATTTGCATTTCCGCCAGATTCAGAAAATGCAAAGCACAGTATTTATAAAATAAATGGAAAGCAACAGAATTTGCTATTTTAGAATTTACTATTTTCATTCTTACTAGATCCAAAAAAATGTAATCACAGCATTGAAAAAGGTAAATGGAATCAACAAAATTAATTATTTTCATTTCTACCATATTTAGAAAATGCAAAGCACAATATAAAACCTGTGGGGATAGTGGTTCCGGTCATAGATGAATTTCTTTGAATGTCTCAGCTCCAATCCCGCCCTCAAGGCTCGACCGACTCTGCTGAAGTAGTAGCTCCGTTCCAAAGCTTGATCCCTCGTAAGTCACAGCTCCGATCCCACCGATTGATCAACGTGTTCACCATCAAACACCTCGGTTAACCACCCAACCACTCTGGAAGTACTCTTCTTCCTTCCAGACCCCCGAGCTAATCGGGCCGTAGAGTTCACACAAGTATTTCAAAAATTCAGCTTGGGCTTCCCTTCCCACCAGGATTTCTTAGCCAAACCCTTAGATAGCAGCAAGTCTTTGAGGCATTCGAAAATTACGATAATCATCCAAATTATGGGCCCTTTACCCATTCCCCAAACCTTCCTTATAAAGGAAAATCTCATGCGACACATGTCGCTTCATGCATAATTAAATATTTTTAATTAGTTATTTAATTAAAATACTCACCCATCCAAGTGTTAGTTTCTCTGGGAAGTGCACCAACACCCCTAAGTTTGCTCAAGTTTGTCCCCCAGATATTTTAATTATCTCCTAGATTTTTGTTGACTAGGTGTCCAAGCTTAGGATTCTACTTTGCTCCTAAATAATGGTTTATTAATATTTTAAATTCTCAAAATAATAATTCGTGTGCAAATGCCTAAAATACTTTTATGCATTTTCTAAGTAATAATTTAGAGTTAATCTTATAAGTTTTTATGCAGTTAATTTTAACAATCAAACTCACTAGGATCACGGTGCCACGCCGTTGGGCTCCTGGTTCCTTAATTTTAATTCCCTAACATGGCACCACTTCGTTGGGTCTAGTCATCCATGGTTTCCATTCCTTGGCATGGTACCGCATCGTTGGGTCCTTGCGTCCATTCTTTCCGTTCTCGACAGGGTACCGCATTGTTGGGCCCTTCTGCCACCATCTTTCCGTTTTGACTTGCGGGAACTCTTGTAGGGATTTTAGGAATCGTTACCATCCATCCTCCGTCTACATGCTATCTAGGGACTAATGGTGCTGAGGAGTGAGTCCGTTCTCGCTGCGCGCCCCTCAACTCGTACGTGACCAACTCCGTCGTGGCACACCTCATACGCCCTCACGCATTCCTCTTGAGCAAGCGGATCAGTGCTTATCTGCTCATGCGTGGTATTCTTGTCGGAAGTCGACATCGTCGTCGCTCCCCCTGTGTGTGATTTACCCATACTCTACGACCCTTCATGTTCCTTTGTGTGTCCGTTGGTGAACCGTATCACTTGTTTCTACACACACTTCTCACAACAAGTTATTAGTAGCACTGTCCTCAATAATCATCACCTGATTTCTAAATCTAGTATTGTTAAACATTTATGATTTATTCAAATTTCTTATTCATCTAATCAAATATACATTTCGTCGACAATTTCTTAATCACCGTACAGCTAGTCGTTAAGCATTATCCATCAACATAATTTTCCATAGTCATAGCTAATCGTTTAACATATGCAATTATTCATTTACATCAACAGTTCAGATACACATACTCAAAAATAAGGCCAAAAGGTTATTTAATTAATGTTTCAATGGGCCGGGTCACTCAACAGGTGCCCTCAATGTCTACAAAAGTCTAGGGGCACTACAATTATCCACATATGACCCCTCCACATATTCTTCAACTAAAGAAAAACTAGAATGGGAAAAAGCAATGACTATAGGGTATGACTCCTTAATGAAGAACAAGAATTTGACTCTTGTTCCCCTTCCTCCTAGAAATAATTTATTTTGTTGTAAATGGATTTATAAAAAAAGTTTACCGTAGAAGGATATATTGAAAAATGTAAGTCCCAGTTAGTAGCTAAAGGTTTTTCTTGGCAAGAAGGTATTAATTATACTAAAACATTTGATCTTGTTGCTGAATTGAACACTATAAGAACCATAATTTCTCTTGTTGCATCTTTTGAAGGGGATATTCACCAAATGGATGTCTAGATTGATTTTTTTAAATGGTGATCTTCATGAAGAAATTTATATGCAACAACCACCTAGTTTTATCTATTGGAATCTTATTAATACTGAGAGGGGGGTGAATCAATATTAGCGCAGTTATGAACAATTTTTACTTCATACCAGATTTAACTTGATCTTAAATCATGCATTCACATAAAAAAAAGCATTCATCCACATATGCGCAAAACACAGAACACCCATAATTTTACGTGGAAACCAAAACAGGAGAAAACCACATAATGCTCTCTTATATGGAAAGATTACATTCATGGAAGCACCAACTTCTGAAGTTATCTAGCACAAAATAGAAGGAGGCACTGGCCCCCTGGTTTTACAAGAATTGACTTGAAGGAAGATCCAAATCCATGATTTACCATCTCCAACCGGAAGGAGGCACCGACCCCTTGCTCCTTTCTTCATCTTGCTGCCTATATATGAAAGTAGAAGATATTGATTTGTTGTTCTAATGTTGCAAAAACTCTTCAAATAATATGCAGTTCATTATATTGTGCGCACCTTCCATATCCTTTAAATATTGAAATCACTGATCTATGTCACAAACATTACACAACTGAACTCATAGTTCACAACCAGTGTACTGCATCATCATATTCTGCAGTTTGCACTCAGGTTCAGTATGTCATTCTGTTTCTACGCATATGCAACTTCAACTGATATTGCACATCTTCTGATGAGCTGCTATTCTGACTTTTCACATCAGTATCAGATAGGTCTATGCACCTTCTATGATATTTCCATTTTTTATTGGTGCAACAGTCTTTGGATAATCTGCGACCTTCTATGCATAATATATGATATGGCCTTTCTATTATATGCACCTGTCTCAGATCATCCTTAGCATAATGCGCATCCTTTACTATGCAACAAATGTTTCTTAGTGCATCAGATAAACTTCTTCACTTCGCACATCACTAGATGTACTTCAAGTCATTCTTCACACACTTCTCTTAGATCATCTATGACTTTCTGCGATACTGTTATTTTGTTCTTATGCACTTATGCATCCTCTGTAGTTCGACATTCCCGTCATTACGCAACTGTCACATATAGACTACATCATCCTACGGACAATTAGCAATTCCATTCCTCTACTCGTGCACACTTGGCTCTCTGATAGCTCATGTTGTTATGGTTTCGTGAGCCGTTGATGCCCCAAAATTAGAAGCTTTCTAAATCTATATCTTCTAGTCTCTAGATCACAAGCTTACTTCAATTATCCAACTTGGCTTCTTATTTATACTTGTCCTGCGTAGAGGGTGTGTCCACAAGTTGGTTGTGGCTTCCGTTCTTCCTTACTTCATGGATCATGCTTCCACCACTTGTCATGTTCTGCACTGCTAAGGTGTCATATCTTTTGGGTCTTGCGCATACTTAGTCCTTTGCTTAGTGGGACTTGCACCCTTGTGGTGTCGTATTGGTCCCTTAATGTACCATTTCTTGTGGGACTTGCACACTTGACTTCTCCAACCGCTATTTTCTTCTGGTACTATTACATGCTTCAATAATCTTGAATGATTATTCTGATTGGTGAGTTTTGCGCACTTTCGGGGATTACTTACATTTTCAACTGCTTCTTATTCCAATTCACTTGCACATTCCCGAACCTTGTCCAACCATATATTTGGATTTTACCTTTGCAGTAGTATGACTGGGTGGACTTGAGACCTGCACCTATACCATATGTACTGAATGTATTCTTTATGTACTTCTTCAAACTATATTTCATATACTTCTTTAAACTTGCACAACTGGATATACTTATTCAAAGTGGCTTTCATATATTTCTTTAACATCAATTGACATTAATGACAACCAAAGTTCAAAAATATCCCCCTTTGGATTGGTGTCAACACTTCATGAAGCTGTGCATAATAATCTCATGAAGTTATGCACTTCATCTGTGCTGGTCGCAGTACTCAACCTGTGTTCTTGCCAGTTCGAGTCTTGACTCATCTACGCATTCTATTGTTAATGCTCTGTGATTTCTGCTATCAATGCTCTATGATTTCTGCTGTCTTTCTTTTATGCACAGATCATGATCTTTCTCAACTACTTTTCATTTTTGTGCTGATTGTATGCTTCATTATATTCATCCATGCACTGACCGCATCCTTCATGATATTTCTCCCCCATTGACATCAATGGCAAAGAGGTGACATTGTTGCGCAATTGTAGGTTCTCCTTTTTTCAGTTTTAGTCCCCTTGTCTTCATGCTCCATACTTTTGTTGGGGTATTCTGCACAGATTTTAGTTACCTTGCAGCCTATACACTGTTTCTGTATCCGACTTAGATATGCTCCCCCTGTACTAGATTAAAGGAAATTTCAACTTAAAATGGGCCTTAGGAAAATCCTTGTCATAATGTGTAAGCCAATCAAAATCCTTTAAAATTTAAAATGGGTGCTGGTATGACTAGGCACTTTAATATTACATGGCAATTTTTAATTATTTAATTTGAGTATAGGTGGAATTTTATAATACTATAATTTACCTACCCTAAACATGAATGTTGGCTAAGTGACCCAAAATTATATTAAATATTGAAAATAAAATTAATGTTTTAGCCCCTATAAAAGTCAAGTGACCAAAAATTATATTAAATATTAAAAATAAAATTAATGTGCTAATACATTTACATGATTAATTTAGTCCCTTATATTTATGACTAATTTAGTCCCTTATATTTAGGAATTTATTTAACAAATTTGAAATAGTATGTTAAAATTTGGGTTAACAAATTTTATTAAATCTTGTGCTAATAAATTAATTTAAATATAAAATAGATAGTTAGGGACTTTTATAAAAGAATTTGGGTAAAGAATTTTATTAACTCTTGTGCTAATAAATTAATTTAAATATAAAATAGATAAATAAGGTATTTTATAAAAAATTAAAAAAATGGGTTAACAAATTTTATTAAATCTTATGTTAATAAATTAATTTAAATATAAAATAGATAGAGACTTTTTATAAGAGAATTTGGGTTAACGAATTTTATAAAATCTTGTGATAATAAATTAATTTAAATATAAAATAGAAAAATAGGGTTTTTTTATAAAAAAAATTGGGTTAAGAAATTTTATTAAATCTTGTGCTAATAAATTAATTTATAGATAAAATAGTTAAGTAGGGTCTTTTTTATAAAAGTGACATATATTGTGCAACTTAGACAAAATTAAAATAATAGAAAGATATATTAAAATATTGTCTACATGGCATTATTTTATTAATTTCTTAAGTTTACATGGCATTATTTTATTGATTTCTTAAGTTTACGTGGCATTATTGTATCAAATTTCTTAAGTTTTCCTTAAGAGGCCCTTTTAAGTCGAATTTTTCTCTAATAGTTGCTATCTTTCTTCTATCTTGATCTTCTGTTCCTGTCATACCAATCATCAATCACATTGCTTCATTTCTTGCACAGTCTTTCATATCATCTTCCTGTCATGTTTACTACGCAATGCTGAGTTATATCTGCTTCTGGATTTGCACTGTCTTCCCCGTCGATTTATTCCATCGTCTAACTATTCCTTTTGTCACACTTATTGCACTATGACCGATCATAGTCGACACCACATATCTCACCACGCCAACCAAATATTTTGCACACATTTCCATCTGTCAACCAACTTGGCAATAAAGTGTTGTGACAAACAATTCATGTGGAAAATTTGACACGTCACATTTGTACTCGATCCTTTTGGGAAACATCATTCCAGTCACTCCGAACAATGAACTAGATTTACGCTTTTTTTCCTCTTTCCTAAATTCATTAACTCATGCAATTACTTTCGATGTCTTCATAACCAGCTTCGAATCACGTAGACTTGAATGCGATTTACTACCACGTTTCTTCAACTTAATTTTCACGCATGCAAATAACTACCTTCTGATTCTATAAGATAACTGTGAATTTCTTGGTTCACCACCCTTGTTCTTATACTGTCTAGCTTGCTCTGCATCTTGTTATCCTTGAGTTTTTCATTATGTATTTCTTCATCCATAGGTTTAATGACTCACTTGACAGTGTCCTTGCAGTTCAGTTGCAGCAAGCGGAGTTCACATGACTGAGAGTGGACATGGGTGTTTGGTAGGGCCAAATGAAGGAGTCTGATTTCAATCACTAGTACACTCTGTCACAAGTATATCACAATAATGCAGAGGTATTATCCATTCTGATCAAGCGAGTAGACTTTTTGGATCAGCAACAATAGTGGATTCTTGACATGCTAAACTCGATTCAGGCCTAGCAGTCTACTAATAATGTGTCATTTGCAACTATGCAACTTTATCCTCTGCAACCACCCTATGAATTCAATGATCCAGTTTTAGTGGATTTGGAACTTCGACTTGCACAACAACCAACCAGCCATGACACAGAATTAGACCTTGAGCTGCGACTCTAAATCACTCTTATAATTCTCAATTTTGCTTGATGCAGCTTCCGTCATTGTTTTTGAACTTTAATTGGCTTTTGACCTTGGCATGCTACCTTCTTTGTACTTCAATTATATTCTTAGCAACAGAAGACTCATGCAATTTTGTAACGACACAACTTTGAATATAATACAAGCTTTGTTTATGTATCTGTGCATATTTGTACCTTCCTTATGTTTGTTCAGCAACAATACTAATTTGCATTATTCTTTTCATGTATGATTTCTTTAATGCGACAATCCAATAGATCACAAAAAAAATTGAATATATGTGCATATTTCTTGTAATATAACATTATTGCAACTATTAGATTCAAATATTCTCTAACAATAATACTTCACTAACACACTCCTTGAATTCCTAATGATTGTCGTGTTGAATTCAAGGATCTTACTTAATCTCTTAGAGATTAGCAAGATGGGTAGCAATTACTTGTTGCTTGAGACATACTTGGCTTGTTAGTTTCTTCTGTGCAAGTTTGAGGAGTTTTCCTTAACCACATTTTTATGTGCACATTTCCATTTTGATTCTAGGCATGACTATTTTCCCTTTTGGTCCTCATATTGCAATTTATTTTGTGCAACATGTTTCCATTTGGGCGATTCACTATTCTTCGAAAGTACATAGCCTTATGCCTAAATCCATCACAAGAATAACATCTCATAGTTTGACAATACTTTACAATATGACCGATGTAATTGCACCTTGCACACTTCATTGCATTAATCCTTCTTTCGGTAGTGTAATGAAAATAGTTGTAATAACTTAAGGAATTATCATACCTGAATGAATTCATTTGATTTGGATGATGCTTACTGTCAATACCTTCCTAGATGTTCTATCGTAGCCAAGTCCTTACTTGTTTGCAGGTGACCTTTGATAATTTAGAATCTTATTCATGATGAATGTGTTTCCTTTGAATTTATTCTTCATTTCTTCTTCAAGATAGGCCTTGTCGCTCCCTGAATGTGCATGGTTCAGGGTATCATTCATGATGTGATCTTGAACCTATTTCTTCCCCTTTAACTCATTCAAATTTTCTTCCAAACAAGAAACCTCTTTATCCTTCTGTTCAAGTTGACTTGTTAGCAATTTATTTTTCTGCACTGCTTCTTCTAGAGTTATCTTCAATACTGTATTTTCTTCTTCAAGCATTCGGATCTTGTATACTGTGCAATTCAGTTGTTTCTCACAGTTCATTACTTTTTCACTAACTTGTTTTTCAAGATATTCCTTAATCACCTTAGCTTGCTTGTCCTATTCTTCATACTTTAACAGTTGGTCCTACAAGAGTTTATTCTTTTTTCTTGACTTCTTCAATTCATCTAAGGCACTAGCCAATTCACCTTCCCAATCAAACTCAACAACTTCTTCTTATTCTTCTAATTGACTATCAAATTTGTCTTATGTGACAGGATTTGAAGGTGTATTGAACGATCCACTAAAGAAATACTTATTCAGTGCACTTGGTTGACTTTGCGCAACTGATGTGTTCTTTTTGACAGATGAACAACTCTTTTTCTTTTCCTCACTATTTTCATCTTCCAGAAAGGCCATGAATAGTACCTCTTTTGGATTATCATCACAATCACTTCCTTCAGATAAACTGTTGTTTTCCTCAGTATACAGATTCTTCGTATGTTTTGGTAATTTCTTCCTATTCTTAGGTCTGTCCTGAGTCCACGCCATCCTTCGTTCATGGGAACTGGTTTCTTCCTCATTGTCACTATCTCCATATTCCTTGTATGGGCACTTCGAAGCAAAGTGGCCTATCCTTACACATCTAAAAAATTTGAAAGGTAATTTATTCTTATACTTACCGAGTCCTCTTTTCAACTTTCTCACAAAATTTGATTCTTCCTCATCTGATTCATCACAAGAGCATTTGTCATGCTCATGCTCAGCTTTTCTAGTAGATTTAAAAGACTCTTCCTTTATAATGGGATTTTATTTCTCTGTTCTCATCTCATACGCAGTCAATATCCCTTGAAGCCCATCCTTTGTCAGATCTGTAAGATTGGATCTATCTTCTAACACATATACCTTTGCATCAAATATTGGAGGCAGAGTTCTTAGTATATTCTGCACTACTGATTCTCCTTCTACTATAATTCCAAGCTTCTTGATAGCATTGAATAACTCATCAACTTGCAAGAAGTAAGAAGCAATATTCTCTTCATCTTTCATTTTAAAAGATTCATATAATCCAGAGTAATTCTGCAACTTCACCTTCGTAGACATTTCTAAGTTTATCCCATACTTCCTTAGCTCATGCATAATGCATGACCTTAGTAAATTCAATGTTTGTGAACCCACATAACAGTGCATTTATGGCTCTTACATTGCATTCATATTGACTCTTCTAAGTTGGATCAACTGGTGTGATTGTTGAAACATTATAACCATACATAATGGACTGCTAGACATCAGCTCCGAGGGATTGCAAATATACTTCCATCCTGATCCTCCAGAAGGTTTAGTTGGTTCCATTGAATCTTGGTTCCCATTTAGTGGAGAGACCTTACTGCTTGTACATAACTGCACACGTATCTATATTCCAGACATTAAGTTGTTACTGAAGACACCCTCTCTAATACCAATTGCTGAAATATTATTAATATTAAGAGGGGGGTTGAATCAATATTAGCGTAGTTATGAACAATTTTTACTTCATACCAGATTTAAATTGATCTTAAATTAATCATTCACATAAACAAAATAATTCATCCACATATGCACAAAACATAGAACACACAGATTTTTACGTGGAAACCCAAATGGGAGAAAACCATGGAATGCTCTCTTATATTAAAATATTACATTCAAAGAAGCACCAACTTCTGAAGTTCTCCAGCACCAACTTGAAAGAGGCACCAACACCCTGGTTTTATAGGAACCTATCTGAAGGAATCTCCAACTCCTTGTTTTACCAACTCCAACTAGAAGGAGGCACAGACACCCTACTGCTTGCCCCGTCCTACCACCCTAATATGAAAGTAGAAGATATTGCTTTGTTGTTCTACTATTCCGTGCACTCTTCAAATAATATGTAGTTCATTTTGTTATGCGCACCTTCTGTATCCTTGAAATATTGCCATAATTGATTTGTGTCACAAACATTACACAACTGACCTCATACTCCACAAACTGTGTACCGCTTCATGATATTCTGCAATCTGCACTAAGGTTCAGTATGTCATTCTGTTTCTGCGCATTTGCAACTTCAATTGATACTACGCATCTTCTGATTAGTTGTTGTTCTGAATTTGCGCATCAATATCAGATAGGTATGTGCACCTTCAGTGATATTTCCATTCTGTCTTGGTGTGACATTCTTTGGATAATATACTCCCTTCTGTGCATCATTTGTGATATGGCCTTTTTGTTATACGCACTTGTCTCAGATCATACTTATCATAATGCACATCCTTTACTGTGCAACAACTTTGTCTTAGTGCATCAGATAAAATTTGTCATTTCACGCATCACTAGATGTACATCAAGTTAGTATTCACGCACTTATCTTAGATCATCTATGACTTTTTGCGAACTGTCTGCGATACTGTCATCCTGTTCTTATGCATTTGCACATCCTCTATAGTTCCGCATTTCTGTCTTTGCAAAACTGTCACAGATAGACTACATCATATTGCGCACCATTATCAATTCCATTCCTTTTCTCGTGCACACTTAGATCTCTTCTAGATCATGTTATTCTGGTTCCATGAGCCCTTGATGCCCCAAAATTAGAATCTTGCTAAATTTGTATCTTCCAATATTGAGATCACAAGCTTACTTCAATTATCCAACTTGGATTCTTATTAATACTTGTCCTGTGCAGATGGTGTGTCCATAAGTTGGTTGTGACTTCCCTTCTTCCTTGCTTCACAGATCATGCTTCCGCCACTTCTCATGTTTTGTATCATTGAGGTGTCATCTCTTTTGGGTCTTGTGCATACTTGGTCGTTTTCTTAGTGGGACTTTCACCCTTACAGTGTGGTCTTGCACCCTTGATGTACCATAGCTCGTGGGACTTGCACAGTTGAATTCTACAACCACTACTTTCTTCTTGTACTATTGCATGCTTCAATAATCTTGAATGATTCTTCCAATTGGTGAGTCTTGTGCGCTTTCGGGACTTGATTAAATGTTCAACCTCTTTTCATTGCAAGTCACTTGCACACTCCCAAACCTTGTCCAACCATCTCTTTGGATTTTACCTTTGAAGTAGTATGACTGGGTGGACTTGAGACCTGCACCTATACCATATGTACTGAATGTGTTCCTTATGTACTTCTTCAAACTAGATTTCATATACTTGTTTAAACTGGCACAACTAGATATACTTCTTCAAAGTGGATTTCATATATTTCTTCAAAATGACACATGAATATTGAATCCTCTTTGACATTAGTTGACATCAATGAAAACCAAAGTTCAACATTAGGACCTCTGATACTTCAAGTTTGGAATGAAAATTGAACAAGTCTTTGTATGGTCTTAAACAAGCACCAAGGGCTTGCTATGCGAAAATTAATATTTTTTTCTTGAAGTGTGGTTTCAAATGATGTAGATATGATCCAAATATGTATGTTAAGTTCTTTGATGATGATGTCCTAATTATGGTTCTTTATGTGGATGATCTAATCCTTACTAGCAGTCAACTTTCATTAATACAATAATTGAAAAATGATCTTATTTTTTGGGTCTTCAGAGCTGGCACATGGCTTATGGGATATTTCTTTCTCGACCTAAGTATGCTTCTGATTTACTATCATGGTTTCATATGAGTGATTGTAATCCTTCACCAACACCATTTTAGTATGGAGTAAAAATAATTGTTGATTGTGACACTCCTCTTGTTGATGCCACACTTTATCGTCAACTTGTGGGGAGTTTGATATATTTGACACATAACATGCCTGATCTCTCTTTTGTTGTTATTACTGTATCTAGGTTTATGTAAAATTCTCATGAAAACCATAAGAAAGTAGCCAAGATAATTCTTATATATGAGCAAGGGACATTACATTATGATGTTTTATATTTTGACAGGGGTTCAGTTTCACTCCTTGGTTATACAAATTCGAATTGGGAAATGGATACTATAGATAGAAGATATATTGTAGGGTAGATATTTCAGCTTGGTTCAGGTCCAATTTCATGGTCCAGTAAGAATTTGAGAACTTTTTCTCTTTCTTCTTGTGAAGAAGAGTACAAGGAAACTAAATAAGTAGTGTAGGTCCAACATGTTCTTACCAAACTTGGACTAGTTCATAATTCTCCTATTGAGTTAAGATTTGATAATTATAGTGCAATTTAACTTTCTTTTAATTTAGTGTATCACTCCAATACCAAACACATTGACCTTGATACTCGTTATATTTGGGATCTTGTTGTGGATGGTGTTATCTGTTTGGATTATTATCCCACAGAAAAACAACCAGTGGATATATTCGGGTGAATCCACGAAGTTGGTTCACGATTCTTTGGCAAGCAGAACCCCAAAAACTTGTTTTTCAAACCCTCGATCGAGGTATTTTCAAGCCCACGATCGAGGATTAAACATCTCGATTGAGAGTTTTAAAATACCTTGATCGAGGGTTTTAAAATACCTCGATCAAGGGTTTTAAAATACCTCGATCAAGGGCTTGAAAATACCTCGATCAAGAGTTTTTAAATACCTCGATTGAGGGTTGAAACAAGACCTCAATCTATCTTTTAAAATCTCGATCTAGCTTTTGAAAAAATAAAAAATGGCCTGCAACCTGTTTTTTTAGGCCCTCGATCGAGCAATTTGCTCGATCAAGGGTTTTAAAATACCTCGATCGAGGTCTATGTAGAACCCTCGATTGAGGTTTCATTTATCCCTTGAGTGAGATATTTCAAATACCTCGATCGAGGGCCTAAAAACAGGCCGAGAGCCCTTTTCACTGCAAAAAGAAAGTTTTGTCTGCCTTTCAGAGGATTAAACTATGTCATTAAATGCACATTAATAGGCGTACTTGATACCATTGGATTCGTCAATGAATCCTCTATCCATATACATAAAATTTATGAATTTTTATCTTCATATGTCTTTTGTTTTTAAATTTCTACTAAAACTTTCCCTAAAAAACCCTGCCGACAACTTCGATTGAGCTCAAAGATAAATCAACAACATTCAAAATACACATCCAAAAAAATTGAAAAAATACACAAGCACTAGATAAGTGCGTCCTCTTCAAAAGGGTATTTTTAGTTTTGCAAATTATGTAAACAATCAAAATATTTGGTGCACACACACATGCATGCAAAATGCGACTGAAATATTCATTGGTTAGTTTTGAAAAAAATAATAAATATAATTTTTCAAGAAAAATTAAAAGAAAAATCTGTAAGCACCAGTGCATTTTGTCTAGATCATGTTCACATATTTCATTTTTTAAAATTATTGCTTTAACATTAAATTATTGTGCACACACCCAAACTACTTGTTAATTGCTCTTCAAATTTAGCCCACTGCCCCAGCATCCAACCATAAGCTTCAAGGCTGTCACAGGTCATGCTAGCCCTTGTTGGTGAACCAAAAGAAGACACTAGTACACGTTTCATTAAATGAAAATTTGACATGATAAATGACATTGGTATATTTCGAAAAAAATATCATTGGAAAGCCAACATAATTCTTTACATTTCATTTTTTAACCGCATGTCAAAATTCATGTGGCAAATATGAGTTTCGAGGGCTTCAATTTAATACATGGGTAAAATTTCCGTTTTTCATCGTCATATTTGGACAAAAGTAGTTACCCATCTTCATGGAATCGCCCCTTCACCAAATCCATGATAGAGGTAAAGTTTCTTCATCTTCACAACTTATTGGGAATGTGGGGAGTTGTCATCAAGGGGGAATATTAATTCAATTTCGTCTTCCTCCATTTGTGTTCTATCTTCTTCATCATCATTAAGGGGGAATTTGTAATGATGTCTAGTGATATGCCATGATGTCCTAACTAGAAAAAGAAGGCATACTACTCTTCATAACTCTCTATCTTATGTAAAATGAGTTATCCCAAATGCATCATGGAGTAAAATTCCCCTATTATCATTATTTATATAAGAGAGGTGGAAAAATATTTATCTCACATGTATTATGGGATGTAAATCTTCTATACCACTAGCTATATAATAGAGGTGAAGGAGACCCATTGTAAAGTTGTGATGTAAGTCATATGTGGGATTGCTCAAGATTATAAGGGTGAAAGTTTCTTGAAGAATAAGAAGATCAAGCCTTCCATAGATGTTTCCCTATTTGGGGTTTTACAACGTAAAATCAATCGTCTCTTTTTTTCTCTTCTCTCTTTCCTTTATTTCATATGTTATTGATTATTTGATGCTTGTGTTGATATGATATTATAATAGTAAGATTTTGATTATTGATTTACATATTAGTAATTTATTGTTATATGTTAAATGCTTGTTTATCAATAATCTAACAATTTATACGTTGCAAATAATCTTGACAGGATGAATATATGGATAAAATTATGAAATGAAGTTTACCATAGCTTATCATGGAGTGGGGTGGTTGATTTTATTAAAAGAGATTATTTGCATAGTGATACAAATCTAACATAGAAGGAAATTGATCTAACATAGGGTGCAAAAGATAGAAATGCAAGCAATTACCATTGATTTTTAGATTTTAATTCCTATTTTTGTGTTATTTTTTTGTCCCTAAAGTTATATTTTACATATAGTAGTGAATTAATGATAATGAATTTATAACATGTCGAGCATGCAAGTGATACATCACAAAAATCTGCTGTGTAATGGTATAACAAATATTGCACCAAAGAATTGGGATTATAAGAAGAAAATCTCTAATAATGGGGTAATAGAAATTTTCTAGGTTACTAATATTTCCCACATGGGTGACATACATCCTATAACATTTGTTTTGAGGCCCACTATGGATATTTAGAAGATATATTGGATATATACTTTAAATTATTGAATTTGGTTTGCTTTAAGTTCGGGTGGTATATATTGTTGCTACAAGGTGACGAAAGGACTGTCATTGATCATGATAATGGATTTACCATGATTAGTACTAATAGGTAGTTGAATGAAAATTGATATGTACTTCTAGGTCAATGTGAACATTTTTTTTTCGTGGGTTCTAGGTAGAGTTGGCTGTCATTTGTTCTTAAATTTGATCCAATATGAAGGTTTGTAAAGTATATTTTTCCTAATGAAGATGAATAATACACATGTGAGTAGGAAGACGTGTTGGATGAAGAGGGGATCCCATTTCCGATGTTTTGCAAATTTAGGGGGAAGAGTGCTAGTTGATTGAGACAACTATACAGGGGGTTTTGGCACTAGAGAGTATTGGGTTGTGGATTGAGTAGAGGGCCTCATAAATTTACCCTTGTAGAATGAAAGGCTCAGCCTGAGGGCGAGCTATGCCATAGAAACATTTACTAGTGTGGAAAATTTCCAAAGGCTAGGAGGATTTTCCTTCATTTGCAGCCAATTGGAGGACTATTACATAAACATAAGTGTTGAATGTGCATGTTTATGCTTCTATTAATGCAATTCCATTTATTTATGTTATGTTAATCATTTGATTTGATTTTTCTATTTTTCAATTCTATTTATGGAAGAAATTATCATGGTTAGGAATGTATGCATAGCAGAGTTCATAATTACCATTATAGAAAAATAAGTAAGGTTGTTGTAGTTACTACCATTCATGGAATTTATAGCCAACCATTGATAATAATGTTGGAACAATTAGAATAAAAATTCAAAGTTCAAATTTAGGTGCCCTGTAGCCTTAACAATGGACAAAAGTTGATGGGGTACATGACAATGTTTAACCTTGATACACCTTAACACCCTAATCGATTAATACACATTAAAGAAATATTTTGACATTTAAATACCTTGACATAGTATTGTAACACCCTTATCACACTTTGATAATTTTTTAGTTTGCAGATTAAGGAATCTAGAATATCCGTTTAAGACAATAATGGATGTAGATTAGAACACAAAGTTGGAAACTATCTTGAGGATGAAAAATGTACAAGTTAATTTCCACTCTTAGATTAATCCTAGTAGGTTTATAATGGTTTCATTAATATTATTTTTATATAAGTGAAAAATATTCTTTAAGATTTTATTGATGATGAACCATATTCTTGTGTTAAGTATTTCCGAAAATAGATAATTCAAAACAAGGAAGTAATCTTGTTATATTTATGATCGATCTTCTTTTATAGTATATTGAATTTCTCTACTAGTATTATAAACTCTTTATATATGGTTATTTTTGGATTTGGTTTCATACTTGACTACTAGAACATAGGTGCATTTTAATGGAAGAAAGAGCTACATTGAATATTAGGTATATCCCAGATAGGGAAGGAACTCCAATTCATTTGAGTTCTCTATAACTTGCTTAGTGATGGTTAATAGGACCATAAAAAAGAGGTAAAGTTATTATTAGGTCCTTTGAATCTCTGTGTGGATATTAATTACAATTCACCCCCATGTAATTGGTAGTTCATGTGAAAGACATTTTTTGTTGTGTTTCCCATTGCACTTGGTATTTAATTTCTCCAAGATATTACTAACTTCTTGTTGTAAGGTTTGAATTATTTTAATAAACATTACTTATACGTTTTATTACTAATTCTATGATGAGTTTCCTATTGTAGTGGTTGTAGGGTATGCCTCACAAATTGGCACCATGGCTTGGAAGCCAAGAATTGTTTTAAGACATATATCCCATGATCATTATACACCTTAGCGCTAGCACATATATAATTTAAAAATAGTATATTTAACCCTTATAACCACTAATCCATACCACCATTATCTCTCCAAATCCTTTCTCTATATATCCTATAATATAACCATATCCCCTACAATTAGTAACTTCTATTAATATCACCCCCAACCCCGACACTCACAAAATATTGTAACCACTATTACAATAATCACTAAAATACTAATACATATAATTATTAACTCTTATGAACACTAACACCTAACTCATATAACTACTATAACCCCAAACACATTGAAATCCAAATCTCTATAACCATATAAACCTCAATGCATATAACCTTTATAGCCACTAACAACTTTAAAACCCATATGTTGTGACCCTTATTATCTATAACACCCTTATTATTTGAAACAATTATAGCCCTTATCATTATTTTACCCTAACCATGGGAACTCTTAACCTATGTAACCCATAGTCCTAGTAACCTTTAACCTCCATCCCTTAACATATATAGCATACACCCCCTATAAATTATAAAAAGTTGCTTTAAAAATACCGATGGATCATTCCTAACCTTAATTACCTTTATATATAATCCCTATAATCATTGTCATTTTAGTTACCCTTATAGATCATAACCACTAAAAAAACTTATACTTTGTAACCCTTGTAACGTCCCCTAATTACACTTGAACCCAATAAAATTAGTTTAAACCCCTATATTTTGTAACAATTAGCACTTAATCCATATAACCACTAATACATATTGTAGCCATAATATTCTAACCCTTGTCACATCTAATCCATCTAAGCCTTAAAAAATATAAACCATTCTATCCTTATCAAAATTAACAACTAGCCTCACTAAACATTAAATTCTAACGGTCATAATCCTTAACACCTAACACCTAACTCATATATCGCCTAGCTCATAACTTTCATAATTCTTAAGACTTGAACTTGAACTCATAACACTTAAAATCCCCAATATCCTAGCCCTTATAACTCTTAACCCCTCTAAAACAATTTTTTTATAACCTTTAACTCCCAACCTTTAAACCATAATACCTATCTCCCAAAACTATTATCCATTAATATTAATAACATTTATCACAAAACCCCTAATTACCCAAAGCTCTTATTTTTGTAAACTCCTATAACCACTAATGCCTATAACATGTAATTTTTATAACACATCACTTAATATAATTCATACAAACCAAAATCCACACTATAATTGTACCCTTAACCTTTAATACCTAACAACCACATTCTAGAATATAACCTTCAACCTCTAATCCATAGACAATAATATCTATAACTTCAAACCTATATAAGTTGTCGCCACTAACACCTATGATGTTAGAACCTTTATTCCTTAAATATCATAAACATTATAACCCTTAACCTATAACCTTTAACACTAACCCTAACCCCTATAACCACTAACTTAATACCTCTTATAACCCTTTACCCCCTAAATCATATAACCTTTAAACCATTAATCCCTATGACACCTAACTTTCAACCCTAAATAGATCTAACACTTGTGATAAACAATTCATAATATAACCTGAAATATATAACCCTAGCCTATTTAACCCCTAAATAATATAACCTTATCCCATATAACCCCTAACTTGTTTAACCATTAAAATACTTAATAATTACAAACAATACTATAACACCTAACTACTATACACCCTAATTATAAATCTCTATAACTCTGATCCCTTATTACCATAAACACTTAACCATTCTAATTGCTATCCCCATAATGATTATAATCCTCGAACACTAACCCTTAAATTTTAACTCATATAGCACATACCATTAACTATTATAAACCCTAGACTTTATTATTGTTAACACACCCTCTAAGATTAATAACCCTTAATCCCTATAATTATAATTACCCCTAACCCTAAACCACCAATCCTTATAGCCCTAGTTAATTTAACTTGTATCCCTTTAACTATTTATCACTATTACATTTATATTTATCACACATCTTATAACCACTTACCCCTGACTCACCTATAACACATATAACCTTCACCCCTTTAACATATCAGCCCCAACCCTTATAATCCCTTACCACATAAATTTATAGCCACTACAAGGATGCCTTTGTTCCATTAATGCAATAATATTTCCATATCTAACATGTCATTTCCAATCCCCAAATATTCTACATCTATTATCCATATTTAACAAGTTGTGCAAGCATGGTCTTAATTATTTGTGGTCAATGTGACACATAGTCATTAGGGTATCATATTTGAAAGGATGAAAATAATGATGACAATGACAATGACCATGATGAGGATGACAATGGTGTTGACGATGATGATGATGACGATGGTGTCGATGACGGAGATGACGATGATAATGATGATGATGACAATAATTGTGGTGAGAATAATTATGCATGCATTGATGGTGGCGATGAGGATGATGATGATGATGATGATGATGATGCGATGATGACAACGAAAATGACGATGATGATGACAATGATGATGAGTATGCCAATGATTATGAAAATGATGATATTGATGATGATGTTGATGACAATAGTGATGATGATAATGACAGTGGGTATGGCAATGATGATGATGATGATGATGACGACGATGATGATTAAGATGAAAATGATGATGATGAAGATGATGATTAAGATGAAAATGATGATGATGATTATGATGATTATGACTGCAATGAGACTAATGATGCATGCATTGATGCTGGTAATGAAAATGATGACGACGACGACGACGACGATGATGATAATGACAATGACGATGACGATAATGACGACAACTGTGATAACAACGATGATGATTTTGATGATGGAAATGAAAACAACATTGACGACGATGATGATGATGATGTTGATGGAAATTATGATGATGAGACACATCCATTATATTATTCACCTCCATTATATTATCTGAGACACTTCAACCTTTTTCCTATCTCATTTTCAACCAAATATTTCCATTTCTTACAAGTATCAAAAGCATTATATTTTCATCGAATGCAATAAACCTAAGTTTTCTTAGTTGCATCATCAATAAAAGTAACATAATAATGAGATACACCAAGATATGATACCTAAGTCGGTCTCCATACATCTATATGCACAATCTCTAGATTTTTGGTATTTTTTTCTTCCCAACTCTAAGCAATATGGCTCTAATATGTTTTCCATAAACACGGGTCTCACAAAAATCCAAATAAACTTGCTTCAAATTTGGAAACAAATTCCTTGACTGGTGAATGTACATCCCCTTATTACTCATGTTTCCAAGCCTATAAGGCCACAATACTGTATCCAGTCCTATAGAAGCTAAAAATACAAAAGAGTCAACATTACCAGTACATAATTACAATGTACCTACCTTCTCTCCTTTTGTTATTACCAATGATCTTTTAGTGACCATCCATGCTTTTTTTTTATCTCCTGTAAATGTAGATATATAAACTTCACTTCCCAACTAACCCATTGAAATTATATTTCTTCTAAAAGCATGAATTTTTGTTACCTCTTTCAGTAACCATTGGTTTCCATTATTTAATTTTAACTCTATCTTACTCTTTCTAACAATTTTACATAGTTCATCATCACCCAAATAAACCTGTCCAAAATCACCTTGAACATAATCTTGAAAGTATTTCCTATGGGGTGTGGCATGAAATGAAGCCCCTAAATATAATACCCAAGAATCAATAATATTATCTAATAAAAGGATCAAAGCATCTTGTAACACATCACCTTCTACATTTGCTTTATGATTATTCTCCTGTTGTCCATCTCCTTGTTTCTTTAGAGATCTGCAGTCTTTCTTCATATGTACTTTCTTCCCGCAATTCTAGCACTCTATGTTTCCTAGTCTAGCTTTGGATCTTCCATTCCTAGAATTCCCCTGACTCTTTCCTCTTTCCCTTTGTCTTCTTCTAGTCTTCCACTATTCTCCATGGTCAATGCATTACGTAATGACTCACCTGTGCTTTTCCATCGCATTTCCTCTCTAAGGATAACACCAACAACAACATCAAATTTTAGAGTGTTTGAACCGGAGACATAGTTACAACCATGACCAAGCCATTCCATTTTTTTGGAAATGAGCACAAGATTAGAAGAGGCTTAACCTCATCATCAAATTTCACTCCTACAAAAATTAAATTATTAGCAACCATATTAAATTCATTTAAATGGTCGGAATCATATCACCTTCTGAAATCTTCATATTAAATAACCGCTTCATTAGAAATACCTTATAGGAGGTCAACGATTTTTCATAAATTTAGCTAATCTCTTCATTAATACGTCATTGTCTTTTCTTTTGACAAGTTGAAAGATATCAACGCTACTAGGAATAGTTGTACTGTCCCTAAGGCCTTTATGTTAAGAACATTCCATTCTTCATCCTTCATACTCGTCGTCTTCTTTGCTTTTCTGCCCAATGGTAGGAAATATATTTTTGTTGAAATTTGGTTGTCATTGATGTCAACTATTGTCAAAGAGGATTCAATATTCCTGTTCCAGTTTGAAGAAGTATATGAAAGATACTTTGAAGAAGTATATGGATGCCAGCATGAATAAGTATATGCAAGCAAGTTTGAAGAAATACATGGAATCCAGTCTAAAGAAGTATATCCAGAGGCACGTCAAGCATATCTAGTTTGAATGAATACATCCAATACATGTGGTACATGTAGGTCTCAAGTCCACCCAATCATAGTCCTTCTAGGTAAAATCCAAAGAATTGGCTGGACAAGATTTTGGAGCACGCAAGAAAGCCAAAAAGTTGATTGGACAAGGTTCAGGAGTGTGGAAACAACTTGGAACAAGAAATGGCCAAAGACTCACCAAATCTTGGAAGCGTGCAAGACTCACCAATTGGAAGAATCCTTCAGTTGTTGAAGCGTGCATAAGTACCAAGAAGTATGTAGTTGTTGAAGATGTAAAGTGCGCAAGTCCCACAAGCAATGGTAAATCAAGGGAGCAAGAACATGCCGCGAGGGTCAAAGTCCCGCTAAGGAAAGGACCATGTATGCACAAATACCCACAGGAGATGACACCTCATCGACGCAGAACATGACAAGTGGCGAAAGCATGAACCATGAAGCAAAGAACAAAGGATGCCTCAACCAACTTGTGGACATACAATCCGCTAGGACAAGTATAAATAAGAAGCAAGTTGGAGATTTGAAGTAAGCTTGTGAGAAAGGATGGAAGGCTTGTAAGTGAAAAGCTGGAAGATACAGATTTATCAAGCTTCTAATACTCGGGGCATCAAGGGCTTGTGGAACTAGAACATGATGATCTAGTAGAGATCCGTGTGTGCATAAGAAGATGAATGGAATAGCTGATGGTGCGCATAATGATGTTGTGAATTTGTGATAGTTACGTGAAGATAGAAAGGAAGAATTACAGAAGATGTGCAAGTGTGTGAGGAATGAATGATAGTATCACAAATAAAATGCATATAGTCACAGAAGCACAAAGATATATTTGAAGTATATATTGTGATGCGTGAAGTGAAGAAGTTTATCTGATGCACTCAAATTGAGTTGATGTGTGCGGAGTGAGGCGGTCCATCTGAAGCACAAAGATAGAGTTGCAGCAGAGTCAATGATGCGCATCATGATGAGGATGATTTGAGACAAGTTCGTTAAACTGAAAGGATGAATCATATGATGCATATAAGGTTGCAAATTATCTGAATACTGTTGCACCAAGAAATAATGGACATATCTTTGAATGTGCGCAGTTCCATCTGATATTGGTGCGTGAAGTCAGAACAACAGATTATCAATTGATGCGCAATATCAGTTGAGATTGCATATGCACAATATCATAATGGAATATTGAACTTTGGCATAGATTGTTGAAATTGATGAAGCAACACACAGTATATGAAATGGGACATCAGTTGAAGTGAAGTGTTGAGTGTGAATTCAAGTGATGTATGTAGCACAGTGACAACATACATAAGGTGCACACAACATAAGGAACAACAAAAAATATGAAGTGTGTGTGGATCATAAGTTCAACATAACAATATATTCTTCTTATATATCGGGGCGATAGGACGGGAAAATGAGCAGAGGGTCGTAGCCTCCTTCCAGTTGGTGCTGGTAAATCAGGGAGTTGGTGCTTCCTTCAAGTCAGTGCTTGTAAAATCAGGGGGTCAGTGCCTCCTTCTAGTTGGTGCTAGAAAAATTAGGAAGTTGGTGCTTCCTTGAATGTAATATTTTATTATAAGAGAGCATTCTGTGGTTTTCTCATGTTTTGGTTTCCACGTAAAACTTTTGTGTGTTCTGTGTATTGTGCTCATGTGATGTCAAATGTTTTATTTATGGTGGATGCATAATTAAAGATCAAGAATAATGAGTTAAGAAGTTTAAAACTGTTCATAATTGTGCTAATACTGATTCACCCCCCTCTCAGTATTAAATAGATTACAACACTTTTTGATTTCGAGAGTATTCCATTTACATCTCCATAGCTGGTAGTTTTGGCCATTCAATTTCTCTACACTAAAATTTCTCTCTTCTGCCATTGCTTTCACTCGAACCAAGAACCCTAATTTTCCTGCGGGTTTATAATCTAAATAGACCTTTGGCTCTAATACCAATTGTTATAAAACAGGATCGCAGAGCAATAAAATAAAAATAAATGTGAAAATAAAACACATAAGATCACAATACAAGAGAGATACCAATATAGTGGTTCAACCAATATGGGATACATTCACGGAGAAACATATAGTCCCTTCTTTTATTTCATACATCAAAATGAAGGGATACAACCAGAAACACATCCATGACATCCTCCTCTTCACTCTATCACACACTCTACTCCTCAGCTATAATAAAATGCTATATTTAAATAGGGTTTCATTCTAGGGAAAAAATATACAAACATAATATCTACCATTAGATCTATAACTTAATGATGAACGGTTCATATTGACTACAAAATTACAACATTTTGAAAGGCAAATTTTCCAAAAAATTATCTTTGGGGTTGTTTCCCCCAAACCACCACCACAAAGGGGATCCAAAATGTTTTTGCAGCTGTCCCATGGACCCCCTGATGAAAATAGTGCAGGGGGGGATCCCCCACACACCCCCATCAAGTACTAGGATCCAAACATGGATTAAACAATCCTATGACTTAAGAAAATTATCAAGATCCACAACCAACAATCTCCCACTTGGAGACTGATCACAATAACTCCACTGCTACTACACCTACTAGACTATGATCCACCTTGAATCTAACAAGTTTCTAATATTCACCTTCATGCTTGAAGGCCAACTAAAACTGACCTAGAACTAAATTTTTCCCTAGTTACTACATTTGTTAACATGTCTGAAGGATTTTGGCTAGTATGTATCTTTTCCAACTTTAACTATCCATCTTCGAAAATGGATCGTATGAAATGGTACTTGAGAGAGATATTTTTAGTTTTAGAATGAAAGGATGAGTTCTTTGCAAGATAAATGACACTCTAGATATCACTGTACAACATGTTATTCTCCTCTTTATTACCCAATTCCTCCATAAACCTCTATATCCAATTCATTTCCTTACTAGCCTCTATAGCAGCAACATACTCGATCTTCTTCCATTGTTGAAAGTGAAACATCCTTTTACAGTTTTGAAATCCAACTTATTATTTTTCCACCTACATTAGAAACACACCCTGTGGTGCTCCTCTTGCTATCTTTATCACTTGATAAATATGAATCAACACATTCCTATAGAAAATTTTTTGAACCTCCAAAACATAATCCATGAGTAGTATTACCTCTCAAATACCTAATAATCCACTTTACTTCCTCCCAATGCTCTTTACCTAGATTATTCATATACATGCTCACAACTCCCATTGCATGTGCAATATCTGGTCATGTACACACCATCACATACATCAAGCTACCAAATGCTGATGAATATGGTACCTTGGACATGTATTCCATATGATCCTATGTATTGGCACACATCTCCTTATTTAGTTTGAAATGGATTTCCAAATGTGTACTAATTGGTTTTACATCCTGCATTCTAAACCTTACCAACACCTTCTTTATGTACTCACCCTAAGACAATGTCAATTTGTGATTTTTCCTGCCTCTTGTTATTATTATACCATTGATTTTGTTTGCATCACCCAAATCCTTCATCACAAATGAATTATCTGATTTCATTTTGGGCACATTTATATCCTACATGTTATATCTTGGAACACGCATTTCATCGGCATACAATAACAATATAATATAGCTTCCATTATCTAGCCTCTTTAAAAAACACAGTGGTCAGAATGACATCTACTATAACCTTTTTATGTCATAAATGTATCAAATTTTAAATACCATTGCCTTGGAGATTGATTTAGGCCATACAAGATCTTCTTCAACCTACATACTAAATTCTCCTTTCCTTTGACCTCATACCCCTGTGGCTGCTGCATACAAATCTCTTCCTCCAAATCCCCATGGAGAAAAGTCGTTACTACATCTAATTGCTCAAGATTCAAATATTCTACTACCATTAGAATTAAAATAGGCCTAATTGAATTCATTTTAAAAACAAGAGAAAATATTTCATCAAAATCTATACCTTTATGCTATGCAAACCCCTTTACAACAAGTCTAACCCTATACTACCTTTTCCCTCCATCTTCTTCCTTCAACCTGTAAACCCATTTTTTCTACAGCACTCTTTTACATGTAGCCAAATGAATCAATTCCCAAGTCCGGTTTCATACCAAGGATTCCATCTCCTCTTTCATGCCTTGCTCCAACTTCTTTCTAGTGTCTATTTGCATTGCCTCTTCATAAATTTCTGATTCACCAAAATTAGTCAACAATAAATAACACAATGAAGGTGAGTATAATTCAAGGGGTCTACTTAATTTTGTAGATATTCTAACAACACTTGCATGAGTTTGAGGTACATGCTACTACTATTGTTGTACATTTTATTTTCTGGCACCTTTGGAATTTCATTTTCTTTGATTTCATTAAGCACTGTGTATTCTGTGTTTTCTTTTTCATGTTTCTTTCCTTGCAACTGATATTTGTACATGATGTTTTCATTGAATACCAAAATCATTATCGCTGAAGCCAATAAAGGTAAACTTCTTGAAATTTTCACCAAGCTTTGTTATATTTTCTTTATCAATATGGACAAATGCTTCACAACTAAAAATCTTCAGAAATTAGTAGTTTGCCTTTTTACCTATCCATGCCTCCTCTGAAAGGCCATCATCCAAGGAAATTGAAGGCCCTCTATTTATTAAGTAAACAATAGTATCTACAACATCTTCCCAAAACTTTAAGGGAAAATTTTCATGCATTCTCATACTCCTTGCACCCTCCATGATTGTCCTATTCATCTTTTCTGACATGCCATTTTCTTGTGGTGTTCCTAGAACCGTTTTCTCTCTATGAATCCCATGGTATGAATAGTAAAGATCAAACTCCTTGCTGTAGTATTCACCTCCATTATCTTATCCAATACACTTCAACCTTTTTCCTGTCTCATTCTCAACCAAATCTTTCCATTTCTTAAAAGTATCAAAACATCATATTTTTGTTAAATGTAATAAACCCAAGTTTTCCTAGTTGCATCATCAATAAAAGTAACATAATAATGAGATCCACCAAGAGATGATACCTAATCTAGTCCCCATACATATTTATGCACAAGCTCTAACTTTTCAATATTTTTTTCTTCCCAACTCTAATAAATCTAACTCTCTTTTTGTTGGCACAGGGCTAAGGCGCACAAGTTTTGGTACATTCAACGACGAAAGGGACAACAACAAGGGTAAAGGACCGGCCGCGGAGTGGATAAAGCAGAAGTTAAGAGGATAATGTGAAGTAATTGGTTAATCAATTAATTATTTAATGAGTCACTCTTTGAAGTGGATCAAGTATAATGACCAAGTGAGCCTATAATTATGAGTAGAATTGTAAGCCTAAGGGAATCTTTTTGATGGGATCTTAATCTATCCCTTGATTGTATCTAATTTCATATTTTCGGATCGCATATTTTTGAATTCTTGATGATCTGAATTTGTATTGGTTCTGTGGATGTGTATCCCTGATTCTGTGATCTAAGACAGACTGATGAGTAATGAGAAGGGTCATTTTGTCTATGTCTGTGTCTCTTTTACCTGTTGTAGTATGATTGAATATGTGTTATAGTAGTATAAATGAATGTATGTTATCTGAACATGGCTACACATGGTTTATGAATGAATTGTAATGTCACAGTAGTGTAGTGTATCTCAAATCGGTTAAATATGCTTCTCTAATATGTTATTCCGTATATCTGATTAGTATGTTCTGATGTGAATGATGATTATGCAGATCTCTAGGTTACATTGTGATTGAATGGGAATGATGCATGTTCAATTATATCTATGGAAACATGGTTCATGAAGCCCCCCTTAGATATCTCGAGCGAGACTTCACTCGCTCCGCGGGTGTTTCTGGAAAGGCTAAACCCTTTCTGGGTCGATGTCTATAGGAGATTGCATTGAGTTTTGTTGACAATTGTATGAAGTGAACCCCTGTCGACAGATCTGTGTCAACAAATGGTTCCGTTTCCAAGACCCTAGTGCGAAAGAGAGGACATGTTGTGGCATCCGACAAAGCAAGAGATCACGGATTGGTTCCATAAAAAGATGCGAGAATTTGCTGAGGAAGAAAATAGGAATCTTGGATGGTCAACAACCAAGTGGTTGCAGAAGTACATCTACTCTGATATCCATGAGGTATTTTTCTGTGAGTTTTCGATACTACTATATGAATGGTTGGTGCAACTAAATTTTCAGAAGAAGAATTTCCAAGGAGGAGAGCTTGAACATTGGACCCTGAAATTGATCCAACAATTGAGTTGGGTTAATAAAAAAGATTCAAGGGTTGTCGATGTTTGGGTAGATAGAATTTTGAAAGGATACATTACTGAGTTTTTTGTCGACACATTTAAATCATATAGCGACACAGATAGGAAGTTCTTTAAGGGACCCAGAGGAAGGTATCTATTGTCTCTACAACTGTGGATCAAAATGCTCATTTGTGAAAAAGGAATACTGAAGATGAACTCCGACAAGTAAATATCGGGTGTGCAGAGGATGTGGGTATTGCACAGATGTAGGTCTAATAGAATGATGGATATGAGCTATGACGAAATTGTGAGGGAAGCTGTGGAAGATTTTGGTCACTTGAGAAGTGGGGTGAGGTTCCGACCGGAGAAGAAAAGGAGGATTGAGATAGAGAGAGAGAGTCCTAGTTTGACTGGAACAGAGAAATGCGAAATGGGACAACAAGGGAATAAGAGACCCTATTGTGACGAAGAGGATGACCAAGATACCCCTGAAACTGAAGAAGGACAGTCACAAATCTACAACGTACCCACAACTCCGTGCACTTTGCCAAACTTTGGAGGAAGAAACATAAGCTCTTCACAGGGTTGTCCTGCGTGTTAGAGCAATAGTAAGAGTAGCAGATCCACAAACACCGGTAGAAAACCAAGGATGGCAGGCGATGATGTAAATATGCCTCTCTTTCAGGGTAATGGGACGGAGGATCCCGAGCAATATTGGTTCTTATGTGAAGCGGTGTGGAAATTAAAACAAGTGTAGGATGACGATATTACGAAAGGACAATTGGAGATGTCCTTTAGAGGCCGTGCGCTGGATTGGTACATGAATTTTATAAAAGTACCTAGAGGGCGCCCGCAGAAAACCCTGGAAAACATCAGGGTTGGATTGATCGATGAATTTAAGAAACCAAAATTGGAATGGTTGCATATCATAGAGTTGAAGGAGATAAAGCAATTCCCTAATGAGTTGGTGTGGGAGTTTGATCAGAGGTTCAAAACTCTGATGGCTAAAGTTAGTTTTGGAATGAGAGACATACAACATAAGGAATGGTTTATTACAGGATTGATACCGCACATATAGATGTTGTTGATGCAGCAAAAGATCCTATCATAGGAGGAGGCATTGGAAATTGCAATGAAGCTCGAACCTTTGCCGATTGGCGAAGCAGGGATTGGTATGAGCCAGATCCAGTCGCAGCTAGCAAATTTGACTATCTAGTTACAATAGAGTAAGAAAGGGAGGGAAGTTCATGAAGAGGCATGGTGTAGTCGATGCAAGTATGAAGGACATCATAAATATCAGTGTCCTGAATTCCATGAATATTTATAGTCTGGTGCACCAAATCCACTCAATCAAGGAGTAATTCCCTGGTGTCGAATTTGTCAAACAAGGGGACATCGATTGGAGGAATATGTGTATTTACAGAAGGTTGTGTTGAAGCTGGATAATATTTTTTGTAACTTTTGTCGATCTGTCGGTCATGAGGAGAAGGATTGTAGAGCATATGACTTTCTTCAGGAAAGGACTATAGATACTTATTTCATGAAGGGATATGAGCAATCTACTGCATAACCGCAACCACAATATAATCAACCACTACTGCAGTATAATCAAACGAACCCGCATTATAATCAACCTCAATATAATCAGTCGCAGTACAATCCACCACAACCGCAATAAAACCAACTGCAGTATAATCCACCACAATATAATCAGTCGCGAGGTGGATTTAGAGGAGGATCTCGGGGTGGTCGTGGCGGAGGTTTTGGTCACAGAGGAATATTTGGTCAAGCTCGAGGACCGGTCACATGCTATAATTGTGTCTAGATCAGACATTATTAGAGATATTTCCCAAATCTGACCCTGCAATGTACCTATTGCAGTGCATCCGATCACAATGTCGAATATTGTTTTCAGTTAATCTCAAAGTGGTAGACTAAGAATGCACCACAACCACAACCAAATACTAACTTAAACCAAAATCAAAATCCTAATCCAAATGTGCATAGGATCTCAATTGATATAAGAAGTTGACTAGTAAATTTTGTAGTGGTAACCAGAGGAGGAGCTATGACATGAGAGGATAGTCCACTGCCAGTGTTCGGTCTACAACTCAGAAGCAGGTACAATTTGATGTCGAGGAAGAAAAATAAGTCTTTTTGGAAGCACGAGATGCACTGAGAAAGAACAATGCTAAGTCGCCACCTATAGTCCACAAAGATCTGTCTATGAGATGCCGTCGATTTTTTATATGACAAACTCGTAGAGGTCGTCAAGAAGGTCGGTACTCGGAGAAATTTTCTAGAAACTTGTTTGAAATTAGCGAAGGATCAAGACACACTAGAAGGTATAGATAAATTCTTGTATCGATAGGAGGAAGGGTGACAAGATCTGACAGTAAACTAATTACACAGGAAGAAAACGGGAAGAGAAATGAGGATGAATTCCCAGATTGGTGCATACGATGTATATTGCATCATTATGGATCTAGGATTAGATGTGAATATCCTGACCAAGCAAACATGGGAAATGATGGGGAATCCGCAGTTGGTATGGTCCCCCATGCAACTTCGATTGGAAAATCAGAGTAAGGTCACACCAATCGATCGATTGCCTCATATAACTGTTGAAGTAGAAGGACTAAAGACATACGCAGATTTCGACATCATAGAGATATTCGACAACACAAGCCCATATATTGTGCTGTTGGGAATAGACTGGGAAATGGAAAATTAGGCCTTCATCAATTTTAAGAAACGAACGATGTCTTTCGAGAACCGCTATATGAGAGTCATTGCCCCACTTGATCCACTTGAGGGGAAAATATATGTCGAACCAATGAGATATGAGTTCATAGAAGGATGGGACAATGTCTACAATGTTTCAGAATATTACATCAATCCCACCGCCGATGGAGAATTGGGGTGGCAAAGCATCAGTTCGACATCGTTAGACTCCGACGAGGCGCTAGAATAATGGCAGAATCGGTTGCATGAGGTATCATTCAGGAAGTGTGCACAAATAACTCATTCATTGAGATGGGTAAAAGAGATAGAAGTATGTGATCTGCCGACATATGAAGGATTACCTAACATGACCATCTTCATCAAGATGCAGGGAAAATTTAAAGAACCCCCCCCAAATTTATATGTATAAAAAATGGGCCAATCTCCCCGATATATAGGAAAATTTGAAGGCGATTTTATCAACAATATAATATGTATATATAATTTTTTGGCGAATCTTTCATTTTATTATATAATTCTATAAAATATTGGTGAATCTTTACCTAAATTATAAGATATTGTAAAATCTTGGCGAATATTTCACTGCATTATAAAAAATTGTAAAAACTGGCGAATCTTTCACTGATTTATAAAATATTGTAAAATTTTGGCGAATCTTTTGCCAAGAAGACTCGCCATCTCTTTGATTCCTAAGAAATCACAATTCAATGTTCTTTCACTTTTCCTTCTAATAGGTTTCTCTTCATATTATTTGATTCACAGGAGACCCATCCCAGTCTTCGAAGGAAAAAACATTTTCATTTTCAAAATCATTTATTCCTGTTAGTATAAATTTCATTGTATTATTGCTTCCAGCAGATAAATTTCTTAGAATCTTGAATTATTATAGTTTGGGATTGTGAAAATATTTTTTTATCTCCTCAAAAGATTACTGGAGGATACATGATTTATATGATCATGAATCAAACTCTTTGTTAAACAAACTCATTAATATACTTCCTATAAATGCATTTTTAAGTTGTAATGGAAAATTCCGAACAAGTATTTTTAATGACCATCTATCACATTTTTAATTTTTCATAGTCCTATTCTTATGAATCTATGTATGATATTCTTAAACCTTGAAAAAAATTTGGAGATGAGGACTGCATGTAGAACAATAAGAGTGAAAATTAAAAGATCTTGTTGAAGACTTTGTGTTATTGCTGCACGGTCCTATTCTCAGGTAGTCTCTACCTTTTTCAATGGAATGTGATAATGCATGACATATATTCAAACTTATTGTTTAAAAAATTGGCATATGATGTTAAGGGAAACAAAAAAGCTTCTTTCTATCACTGAAAATAGAGTCTAGATGTGTTATGTTGTAATAGAATTGAGATTCAAAACTCTCATTCTGTTTCTTGGTTTAACTTTATTTACATCTATTTAGTATTCACTAGAGAAGTATATGGTGAGAACATTCCATTTGATAGACGAATCGAGGAGAAATGCCTCTTAAAAAACAAGAGGGAATGCCTTTTTATTTCCAAACATAAGCAAATTCTCAACATTGATGAACTTGTCCCCTCAATCAAGGAAAGGTGTCAACAAGCATCACAACCAACACTTGTTCATGACGGCATACATCAAGACAATCCAAAAACAATAGTACAAAAAAACATGTATGATTTTCTAGAAACCCAAGCCATACACCAAATTTGTGTTGAGACCCCCTTGTTTATGGAACAAGGGACCCCCTCCATGCAAGGATTTGACTGCTAAAGTATATCGAGGTGTACATACCCTACCCCCTCTGTATTTGAACATATGGGACCTCCTAGGATAAAACACATGTTCTTAATTGTTAGTCCCACTCAATTTGTACATCAGAAAGAAACTTAAAACTAGTTTTTAATGAAAAATGAATGGTTTGTACGACAGGTAACTAAGAAGGGCAGATATTTGACTCAAAATTTCCATAAAAATGAATTTCTTGTTAGAATATGTATGAAAAGTTACACTGCAATATTCTCCGTGGCCTCCTTTCTTGCACAAACCTTTGTTATTTAGAACCACTTCATTGTCCATACTAAATCTTGTGTGTGTATGATGAGCATTTTCCTACTTTATGCACTTCTGAGTGATGACCAAATGAATCCATGCCCATTTAATTTCGTTTATTTTAGACCCTCTGATTTTCAGAAGGGCTCTGGAGGCTTAGTTGTGAACCTAAGATGTCACAAAAGCAGATAATATACTATATTACTTCTTTATAATGTGAAACTACTTCTCCAACATAAATATACAAGAATGCAACAACCAATATTTTGCAAAAACTTAAGTTGTGTGGTAGATAAGATGGAAACAAGGCCAATTCAACCATGATAGCACATGCAAGTTTGATTGGCATTGAATGTCTACTTTTCACCTCCATACAATGTCAGGTGGAAATCTAGGAGTTTGCCACAATTGCAATATACATTCATGGGGCTAGATTTCATGTTTACTCACAATGCATTAACATTACAACATAGATCTCATTATAGCTACACAATTATATAGTATATTTAATTATATATTGAGAAGACAATTTCTACATCCAAAATAGTTTATGTTGAGGGTTTCCAGATCTAGTTGGTGTGGGTATTTAAGTTGCCATCAAAGATAAATTTCCTGAAATAACAAATGCAACTTTTTTTAAATTCTTGAGTTCAGTAATGTTGTGATGGTAAATGGGCTTCAACACCCATTTACCATCACATCATTACTGAACTCTCAAGAATTAAAAAAACTACATTTGTTATTTTAGGAAATTTATCTTTGATGGCAACTTCAATACCCACACCAACTAGATCTGGAAACCCTCAACATAAACCACTTACATTTAACCACCATAATTGTGTATTGATGACCTTTGCATGTCCGAGTGAGAATTCATAGACTACAACATAGACAGTAATATCACAACATTGAAGATATATTTTATTACTATGACAACCACAAACATATAACATGAAATGAGATACCCTTTTTGACAAAATGATAGTTTGTTTTGAAAATCCACAAATATGTTGGATCAGGTCTTGTCACTAACGGGGGGGGGGGGGGGTGGTGAATCAGTGACACAAATTTAAACACAATTTTTTACTTTAGCAAGTGTAAAAACAAACTTGAACACAATAATTTATTGTGGAACCCAATAAGGTAAGCCACCAATACTTTTCTATTATTTGCAAAACTTATTTTACAATATTACAATAGAAGGAAGATGTCTTCTTCCCTTTTGGGTTAGCACCCACTGATCAAGATGCACCCACACCCCTATTTAGTCAGTTACAACTGAAAAGGAAGCACCTACTCCCTTGTAGGCACCAACCTACCCTAGCTCCTCCCAGCCACCCTTAAAATATCAATTCTTCATTAGCTGCTTGGACTACTACTTTTATTCTTATGCTCTTGATCTTCGATCTGTCATCTACAATCACACTCTTTATCATCTTATATCAGCATATTTATACATATCTTCATTACACCTCTTCATGAAACAGTATGTCTGTTCATATAATTCACATCCTTTTACTAACTACATACCTCTTCATTTACTAACTGATTACCCTTGATTATTAATAACATTGTTATTAATTTACTTATTAATAAATAAGTAGATTAATTAATTAAATTACTAGCTAAACTAGTTGGTTATGACTAGTTTAGTCTATTCTATCAGGTTCACGACCTCCGCTAAACCTTTTCAACCAAACTTCAAAGCTCTTCACATTAAAGCACTTAGCTCTCAACATATTCACATATGACCTTAATTTCAGGTCCTGGTCCCTATCGCACTCACGAAATTTTTTTTTTGTACGGAAACTTGGATTGTGAAGAAATCTGATCTTGACACGTCACTATCCATCTCAATGCCACGTTTTCCAAAAGGTTAGGGGACCTAACACATCACTATCCATCTCAATGGCACATTCGCCAAAAGGTTAGGGGGCCTGACAGGTAGTCCCGGGCTCTGGGCTGGTGACTTCTCGTGGAGTCCAAGCACCCAGAGCCTCCACCATAACCTTTGCTCTTACGTGTCGATACGTATAGGGATGGCCAGGTTTTATAAACACATATGACTCACTCTCCATTGCCAATGTGGGATAAAACTCACTGGACGAGTCAATCACCACTGTCAATCACCTGATCGAATGACTGTTGAGTCTCTTCCTGCTATATTTTTTTTTTGGTTTTATCCAGTGAGATTCACCTTCGAGTGATTTCCTTCACCTTTGCACTATAGAAAAAACTGGTGGTATCGCTTTACGGTGGTATTTCACTATAATTTCCAACTGCAAACAAGACTCATGTGTCCTCATTTATCCCATGGATTCAAGCAAACTAAACTTACAATTTATCGCAGGGTGAAGTAAGCCTTGGTTCGATGAATATGGAATCAATCAAATGATTGTCTAGGACTCAATCTATCCAGATCAGAAGCATCTTCCCATTTCCACGAGTTTGATAGGAATGCCGATGGGTGATGAATATTGTTTTCATTGTGACCTCTATTCCATGTAATTTTCCTCTAGAAAATCGTCCATGTCGGACCTCTTTAGGGTATATATATGAGTATTACTACAAAGTTTCATACACGGGCAGGATGGCAAGAGACATCAACAGTAGGATCTTCTACTACTTAGACACTTACATGTCCTCTGCTACTTGATCAAACTCAATGTATTTGAACAAAGATAGGGACTCAGACTCCTTCAATGCTTCAATAATACATCTGTTATAAGAGGATCAATCTTCTGCAAGATAATTTACAGTCTATTTGTCCAATTCACTTCCCAGGGTAATGCCCTTTTCAACAGGGTCATAACTTCATAACTCTGTCATATAATCTATCATAGATTTCTTTTGAGTCTTCTTCTTAGAGTTTTCAGTACAGGGAGCCTTATAACCATCTGCTTTGTCATCATAGACAATGTCTCATTTATTTTCCATCAATGCCAACCTGTATTACTACCATATTGCCAACAAAATATGCAAAATCATGTGGTGTTCATACCACTATTGTTGCATGGATGTTTTGTTTACCAACTTGATAGATCTCTTTTAATTCATCTCCAAATTTCTCCTTTAAAACTCTTTCAAGAATCAACGCCCATTTTCCTTGGAGTGGTAGAGCTATGATATCATACACAAGTGCAAATTTTAGAATTGCAGCAAGATTTACAATCACGGGCTATGATCAATCCCAATTGAATAGAATGAAAAAATTATAATGACAAAATGCTAATCCAGCTAGGGTCAAGGACAAATATAAAGGGCAATTAGAACCACAATCAATTTGTAATATGATCCAACTCATGAGAAAGATAATGAACAAAAATAATGCAAAGCTTAGGGTTTTTGAACAAACCAGAATGTATATCTTTCTTATTGTGTGTGGATAAAGTGCCTTGGCCTTTCCATTAAATTATGGAGTCTTCTGCACTCTATTTTTGCACCAAATGTGGTCTTCATTTGTAATAAACCCATGCTTTTTTTAACCCTACAACATAGAAGAGGGACTACCTTCGTGTTAATATGTCCAAATATTTGAAATAGTTTGTCCTTATTCAGGTGTGTGACAAAATGATTAAACATGGTCAGGTATATCAGAATGCCAAACCCTTCCTTCCAATGCTAGAGTCCAAACCACAAAGTCCATGGTTGTCCTCTAATGTCTCAGCTCAACCACTTGTCGACTGCTAATCCATAGGAAAAACAAGGTCAA
This sequence comes from Larix kaempferi, assembly GCA_027924585.1. Lineage (NCBI taxonomy): Eukaryota > Viridiplantae > Streptophyta > Pinopsida > Pinales > Pinaceae > Larix > Larix kaempferi. The sequence continues at coordinate 3,692,769 of BSBM01000590.1, forward strand.
AGTAGTTTTCAAGTTAATACTGACAATTATGGAAGGTGGATACAAGTTGTGTATAAAAATAACCAAAAAAACATGTTGATATTCACAACATTAGTTTATACCTTTGGTTATTTTGGTAGATAGCCAGTTGATTTTGAGTTATAACAGTACTTGTAGAGGCTACATGCATGACTGGTTCTTTTTTGTATAAAATACACTTTATGTACACATTCTTAAGATAATTGAAGGAGGATTTTTATTCAAAATAAAAATGATAAAATCATTTTTGGCATTATTTTCCAAATCATCATTATTCTATTGTGGCAGTTGCACAGGGTTCTTTACGAGCTTTAGAAAAGGCGAGGATGACTTTCTTGTGGAATTAAACTTCGTAGAGATATAGGTCATCACTGTTGGCATGGGATAAAGTCTTTCAAGAAATGAGGAGAGGAAATACAAAGTACATTTGTTGAACATTATAAGTAAGGCTTTGGGGGCTGAGTTGTTATGGAGCTTATGTAAAGGAAAATTGATACCGTGGAATTCTATTTCAATTTCAAAACACTATGCAAATCACTCTTAGAATACCCTTCTGAAATATGGTAAATTATTTGAAGGAGGTTCTGATGGTTGAATGTTACTAGGTGAAATAATTTGATCTCTATTTTTTTATCATAGAGGGATAACAATCACTAAAACTAAAATCCAAGCATTGATCCAATAATTGGTTAGACTCTTGGAATTCTCATCCTCCTCTATTAAGGTTCGAATCATTAAAAAAAAGTAATAGATGTGTACAACTGAAGGTAGAGCCAAAGTTGTTGATCTTGTTACTATGTTAGGGAGAATGAACACTTTTATATTTGGCCTTCCCATTAAACATGGCTTACTATAGATAAAAGTATGGTTTTTCTTCATTTATATCAAGAAGAGTTTATTGATTGTGTTTCGAGGTAATTGATTTGGACCTTTAGTTTTTTGCTTTTGATGGTCAATTTTTCCAAGGAAAAGGTTCGGGATTCAGAGTATAATGACATAGATATACATCCCATAAGAATAATATAGAATCACATTTAGAATTTTCAATTGGGGATTTTGGCTAAAAATTTATGCTTTCACTTGTTGATGGCTTTAAATAGAATTCTTACCTAGATTAATTCAACAAAAAGATCCTTTCAGGACACAAGTAGGTGCTCTATTTTTCCTATTTTTTGATTTTGTGTTACAGTTTTGGGAATATGCTTACAAAATGGTAACAACCTCTACTTAGCTATTAAACATTTCAAAAGGGTAAATACAATGTTTTTCAATTGAAATGTTTGTGAGAAAGGTATTTTAAAGTTATAGTTGTTATTCTTTCAAGTTATATATGTTGGGAGGTATGGATTTATCAAAATGCAACCATTCAAATTTTATCAGAATCTCCTGCACATGTTTGGACAAGCATTGAGACTTAATCAAAGGAAATTGTTGAGACACACTTGAAACAGGACATTGATGAATTTTTTCTTCAAGATATAGAATTATAGATGTTAGAATTTCCAACTTTTAAAGGATAGATCATTCTCTTTTGAAACCTGATATTTCAGGGTTTTGAATACAAATGACCTCATCAATTTGTTGAATTCTAAGAATACAAATGACCTCATGATATTTCTGGGCTTTTGAATACAAATGAACTCATCCACCCTTGCAAGTCTAATTTGGTTTCCTCTGCCTTTGAAGTAGTTTGCTGATCCAAAACTTCTTGTTACATGAAATGATGCAAGTATATCTATCAATAAGAATAGTGCTGATGAGTAATTAATGTTGTACCATCCAATTTAAGGTTGTACCATCCAATTTAAGGTACTTAAATATCAGACAAAATATATCCCGACATATATAGAATTAATTGTTCTATTGCAAGTATCATAAAGTTTTCCATGCAAGTTTAGGAAGAAGTATCAGTTCATGTCAACAGAGTGATTTTTCCAATAAATCAGTGCTCATGTTGTTCGATGAGTGGATAAGAATACAAACTAACCATATTTCAAGTCCAAAGAATTTATAAACAACTAAGATGACCCCAGACAAGGAAAGACAAGATACAGATTGTCAATAAAGTCACAACTACCTAAAATTCACACTTTATGCTTTTTTTTAACAATTCCCATTAACAAATCTCAACAAAAATAGTTTAACTTGGCTAATGACCATTTAATTCATATAAGGTTTACCATTAATGATCATACAAGCCTAATTCAACTGTAAAAGCATATAGACCTATGATATGTTTCTGTGTTTGGTATACTTTACGCTAGGGTTTCTAGAAGGAAAATTGGTGCATACTTCCACAGAGGCTTTACTAGCAAGCAATCTCTGGTATATTGTATGGTATAAATTTTTCTTACAAATTATTTCAACCTCTTCTCACCTAGCATGCTGACACTTTGCAATTTTTATTTCCTTTTGCAGACCTCTGGTGTGTGTGTGTGTGTGTGCTTGTATTACTACACAGGATGACCACGTGACATTTTAAATGAATGAATTTCAGACGTCTTATTAGGGTTATGGATTGTATCATTCCAATTTAAAAGAATATTCAAATAATTTATACTATATTAGGGTTTAAGTTATGCCCTTTGCATGCATGATGGTCATGGATAACACTGGAATTTGAAAGATTCCTTGAAAGGTTTGGATATTAACAAATTGAGATCAAGATTCTAGAAGATTTGATAGTGCTTGTATTCTAATAAAATGCAATGATACAACCTTTGCACTGTATAGCACCAAAAATAAATATATAAAAATTTCCCTTTCAATTTGCTATATTCTCTCTAAGTTTTCTAAACTGACACTGGGTATTAAATTATAACTGATTATACAAAGCACAAATTTCACAATCTTAAAAACCAGATCATTAGCAAAGACAATATGGAATTTCCATGGCCATAGTTTTAAGATGAATGCACAACACTAACAAAATTTAAATCAAATCAAATGACAAAAACCTCTCTTGACACCATCCTAAGCCAGGAAATGCTCTTGCAAATGCTCAGTGCAACCAGGTTAAAAGAGTTCAGTGCAATCATTGATTTCCAACATGTGTTCTTAAGGCTTCCCTTTTCAATTACAACAGAAAGTATATCTGGATACAATCTAAACAATCATTAGCAAAATTTTCATTATATTTCTTCAATAGCTTCCTTTCAACATATATAGATCAATTACTTGCCACATCAACTTATATGAATATGCACTTGATGTGTTACAAAATTTACTCTTCCTCATTACCATCATGGATAGCCACTTACCAACCTGTTCCTAAAGGCAAACGAGTATATCATCATGAGACTGATTGAATAGGGAAGGTGAATATGACTCTTCATCCAACATATGTGATCCTCTCCAAGCAAATCTTACTTCTCCACCCTATTTATTTACTCTCTAGTAACTCAACCAGCCAGACCCCCTGATTATAACATTTAACTAAAAGCTTTTATGTTTTAAATTTTAATAGATCATTGATTTCCAACACGTGTCCTCAACGGATCCCTTTTCAATTAAAACACATACTTACAATAGTCTGTAGTATATCCGGATACAACTTAAACAAGCATTAGCAACTTTTCCAAATCTTGATTTCTGAGCGCTTTGAGCCTCCATGGAAAAATATTTTGCTAATTCAGGACCACTGACAACTACTTTGCTTGGACCAACTGCAGTCACACCAGTAATAGAGGAGGAAACGTCTTGGGAAGGCCCTTTCCTTTTTTGTCTTTTTGTTATCCTTCAAAAGATGATGTCCCCTATATATTAAACAAGAAAATCCTTGACATCAAATTCAATTAGCAAAGTGGTGAAGTGCACTACCAGTCAGACAAGCCATATCTTCAATTTGAAACTTTATTGTATAACATATATTTCAAAAGAATTATCTCCTACAAGGAAATGCATTAAACCAACCAGAGCAATAACAAATGTCTTGAAACACCTTCGCTACAGATGAATCTTTGAAGCTGAGCAACTATGCTTCTGTAGCAATGACCACTTGCCACAAGTAAAACAAACAAAATAAAATGGTGGCATAACATTATAGCCTGCTTATTTTACTAAAGCAAAGCAAACGTACAACATAAATAAAAACTGAAGACAATACATTAAATGCATACAAAGAAATATTGAGCAAAAGGAAGTCAAAACATATTGAACATATTCCTCTATATAAAGTCATGCATAACCATTATCACAACAAACTATTTGCACCAGATAGCCAGTACTACAACATTCCTTGAAGATGGCCGGACCAGATCACAAGGGTGCAATGCCAGGAAAATTTGTTTCTCACTTAGGCCAAGTGTGTCAAGATCAGGAAAGCACACCACATACATTCTTACAAACTCCTTTTAACCATCCTGTTAGTCCTACTAAGAAAAATCTATTTGAATCATGCCCTTCATACTCCATGGTAATCATCAATCAAGAAGGGAAAAACTTGATGATAATCTTCTGACAGTATCAACCATCTACACTGGCTGCAGGTAAAGTTGATTCCTGAAGATCATAGAGGGAATGCTTAGATGTTTCTCTGGTTATTGGTTGCTCATCTGAAGATCCTTGAAGTTTAGCGTGCTTTTGAGGAGTCATTTTCTCCACCCCTTCTTGAGTATAAATGAAAATATTGCGCACAATGCTACAGAACTCCCTGTTTTAATACAAAAACACATTGATTAGACAAAATCAGAAATCACTCATCATACCAAATAATAATTTAACATTACCAAATACTCAAAAATCAAACAAAAGAAAAACATATTTTATTGTGAATACTCACTGCCAAGGATCATCACCAACAAGCATCATGTATTCTTCATTATCCTTGTACAGAACCTGCCAACCTTTGCTAGGATCCCCTAGTTCTCCTTCAATGTTGAACATGCGTTCAAGATCACAAATTAATTCTTCGTAACCTTCAAAATTAGTAAGGTCAATAGCTCTTTCGAGAGCAATTCCCTGCTTATGAACCTGCATGAATATACAAGTGGTGTCAAGCAATCAGATATATCTCAGGCCAAATGGAATTTCCAGGGGTCCAACTTGTTATTACTGGAAATATATATGTCCAAGCATAGAAATAACTTGGTATTGGAACATATTCCTCTATATAAATTCATGCATAACCATTATCAAAACAAACTATTTGCACCAGATAGCCAGTACTACAACATTCCTTGAAGATGGTCGGACCAGATCACAAGGGTGCAATGCCGGGAAAATTTGTTTCTCTCTTAGGCTAAGTGTGTCAAGATCAGGAAAGCACACCACATACATTCTTACACACTCCTTTTAACCATCCTGTCAATCCCATTGACAAAAAGCTATTTGAATCATGCCCTTCATACTCCATGGTAATCATCAATCAAGAAGGGCAAAACTTGATGATAATCTTCTGACATTATCAACCATCTACACTAGCTGCAGGTAAAGTTGATTCCTGAAGATCATAGAGGGAATGCTTAGATGTTTCTCTGGTTATTGGTTTCTCATCTGAACATCCTTGAAGTTTAGCGTGCTTTTGAGGAGTCATTTTCTCCACCCCTTCTCAAGTATAAATGAAAATCTTGCACACAATGCTACAAAACTCCCTGTTTTAATACAAAAACACTTTGATTAGACAAAATAAAAAATCACTCATCTTACCAAATAATAATTTAACATTAGCAAATACTCAAAAATCAAACAAAAGCAAAATAGATTTTATTGTGAACACTCACTTCCAAGGATCATCACCAACAAGCATCATGTCTTCTTCATTATCCTTGTACACAACCTGCCAACCTTTGCTAGGATCCTCTAGTTATCCTTCAATGTTGAACATGTGTTCAAGCTCACAAATTAATTCTTCGTAACCTTCAAAATTAGTAAGGTCAACAGCTCTTCTTAGAGAAATACCCTGCTTATGAACCTGCATGAATATACTAGTGGTGTCAAGCAATCATATATATCTCAGGCCAAATGGAAATTCCATGGATCCAACTTGTTAATACTGGAAATCTATATGTCCAAGCAGAGAAATACCTTGGTATTGAAACATATTCCTCTATATAAATTCATGCATAACCATTATCACAACAAACTATTTGCACCAGATAGCCAGTACTACAACATTCCTTGAAGATGGCTGGACCAAATCACAAGGGTGCAATGCCAGGATTTGTTTCGCACTTAGGCCAAGTGTGTCAAGATTAGGCAAGCACACCACATACATTCTTACAAAATTCTTTTAACCATCCTGTCAGTCCCACTGAAAAAAATCTATTTGAATCATGCCCTTCATACTCCATGGTAATCATCAATCAAGAAAGGAAAAACTTGATGATAATCTTCTGACAATATCAACCATCTACACTGGATGCAGGTAAAGTTGATTTCTGAAGATCATAGATGGATTTCTTAGATGTTTCTTTGGTTATTGGTTTCTCATCTGAACATCCTTGAAGTTTAGTGTGCTTTTGAGGAGTAATTTTCTCCACCCCTTCTCGAGTATAAATGAAAATCTTGTGCACAATGCTACAGAACTCCCTGTTTTAATACAAAAACACTTTGATTAGACAAAATCAAAAATCACTGATCATACCAAATAATAATTTAACATTATCAAATACTCAAAAATCAAACAAAAGAAAAACAGATTTTATTGTGAACACTCACTTCCAAAGATCATCACCAACAAGCATCCTGCCTTCTTCATTATCGTTGTACACAACCTGCCAACCTTTGATAGGATCCCCTAGTTCTCCTTCAATGTTGAACATGCGTTCAAGCTCACAAATTAATTCTTAGTAACCTTCAAAATTAGTAAGGTCAACAACTCTTCCGAGAGCAATTGCCTGCTTATGAACCTGCATGAATATACAAGTGGTGTCAAGCAATCAGATATATCTCAGGTCAAATGGAATTTCCAGGGATCCAACTTGTTAATACTGGCAATCTATATGTCCAAGCATAGAAATACCTTGGTACAACTCCTGGTAGGGTTGCCATAAGGTATGATTTTATTTGATTCACATAAAATGTCCCAACCCCAGCAACTTATTTTTTATTAGGAAAACAGTAATTTTTCACTAGCATCCATGAGCATGAGGTGAAGCCTTTGTTCTAATTGAAATCATCCTAGTAAATGGTTGTATCATTATTACTCCAATTATGAAATCACAACCACTTCATGTAAACCTTGACAATGGAGAATGTTAGGTCTCTCCCTTGCCTTTGCCAATATGCCAATAGCATCACTATCCCAAATGATAATGTTTAGTTAATAATTTGCCTCTCTACTTGTGAGTGTCCTATTGTTATAACTCAAACCCCAACAAATGGTCATATCACCACTCCAAATGAAAATGAACAATTATGTTTCATGGTCTCTCTCATGAGTACTAGTGAATGAACTATTCCTCCCAATGAGAAAAGAACAATCACCCCATCAAATGTGAAGTGGAAGTGCCAATTGTTGTTGTTAGATAATGATGTCACCTAGTCAAGGGTGAAGATAATGTTATGGGTAGTGGCTTCCCATAATGAACACAAACATATGTTAGGGATCCAATTCTTCTTGTGAAGTGAGATAGTGTTATCGCCCTTACAAGCACACAGGTTGTCTCATTTTGAATAACGCAAAGACTTGCTTAGGGATCACACTTGCTCTTCCTAGCATAATAGTTTATCAACCTATGACTATGAAGAAAGGTTTTTATCTCATGGTCACATTAGCAAATACAAGCATGGGTTTTGGTTCACGATCCCTCTTATGAGTGTGACTAGGTTTTTAGCTCAGATCTGAGCAGAGACACATGTGTTTTTCAATTATGATGACTGCTGAAACAGGCCTTTTATGCCGAGAGCAAATTCAGACTTGTTAAGGATACTTTTCCAGGACTTAGGCCAGTAATAAAATGGAAACTAAAATGGTGTTTAGTTTGTCCACTGATTTCGGTTGACTTGACTGTTGGTTTAGGCTTGTGATCATGGATAAGCATGATGAGTTTGACCACTGAATTTGACCACAGAATTAAGGCATCATTGATAACAATGTTGACTGAATTTAATATTTCTCTATGATTTCTTATAGATTCACATACACTTTGCATAATTCTCAACCAACTTTGATAAGATTTGAGATGTCACCCAAATCACTTGATTGCACTGGGTTTGCTTGTAGGTATTAATTCATGTTGGTCTCTATGCCAATAGGTTTCCTAAAAAAGATAAAAATTACCATGTAATAATAAAACTGACTGTTATGAAAAACAGAGACAAGATTTGTAGAGAGGACTCACAAGTAATGGAACCGATTGTTGAAAAGGCTGGTTGGTTGGAAGAAAATCATGATATGTTGTGTTCCAACTGCAAGAAAAGCATCAAATCCTTTTGAGAGCTCATTTTCCATCATCCCAGAGAATGGATCTCGCAGCTGCATTAACTTTAACACCAAATTCGTTAAATTCCAATTTCATTTCCTATCACAAACAAGAAAGATACAATGCAATAGTTAAATATAAAAACATTAATCCTAAATTAACTTACATCAATAAAATGTAGCTCCAATCATCAAATTTACAATGAAAAACACAAAATATAGAATCCATTTTTACCTGAAATGCAACCTCAAATTGACATATAGTGATCTATGTGAAAAGAGATAGGTCCCAACTTCATCAAATCTAGCTTCATTTCTTGTCACACACAAGAAAGAGACAATGTATTAATTAAATATCAAAAAATCATTCTTAAAATAACATGCATGAAGGAAATGTAGCTCTAATGTTACAACGAAAATACAAAATATAGAACATATTTTTACCTAAAATGAAACCTCAAATTGACATACTAGTCTTGCACCACCAATGATTATTGAACACATATACCATGATACGAGTCCTCATTCCCTTCATGTATATTAAATCAGATTAAAATCGTGGGGTCTATCAACTTTCAAATCCCCAATTGAAATTTCCAACTTGGTCCTCATTTTCTACATTCTGAGCATGATCTTCTCCTGATGAACTGTCATTATGATCTTGGGAAACATTATGTTCCATATCAAGTTCATCATAACAATTTGTTATATTTCTCTCTCCCCTTCTATCACAATTTGATCGCCAAAGATCTAGTGCTCTTTCATATGGAAAATTGTTAACGTCGTACTTTGTTGCATATAATCTTAAACATGTATCCATGATTTTATCAAGCTTGTTCCTCAACTTTGAATTCAATAAGGATAGTGCACTAAACATTCTCTCATCCTCCACTAATCCCAAAATCATGGTTTGACATAAATCTGCTAATTTGAAATATTCTGATATATTTTCTTGTAGGTATTGGCTAGGACCTAAAATGGTCCATAACCTTGTTATTGCACCACATTCTAGAGGATTCTCCAATCTAGTAAATTGCTCCCACATTGTTGCACCAAAGCATTGGGGTTGTTCAAACAATTTCTCCTCATCTAAAATACCTTGAATATGTTCTCCATGTATCTGGGTCTCTCAAAAAAAGTGGTTTGCTAAAACCTTTACTTTTGCTAAAAAGTATTGCCTTAAAGTTCTATTTTGAAAGGTGTTCCCATATTGAGGGTATACCACGTACATGGCCTCCAACAATTGATCTTGAGGAAATCTTTCTCTTATCTCTCATGCTAGTGATCTTGCAATTTCTATCAAGTTACGTCTCACTGATATCACAACATTGTCAAATTCTTCTCATGACATAGGGAACTCTTTCGTGGTTCATCCTATCTTACGAATATAATGAAATGGAACCATATACCCACACACTGCCATACATAACATCCCTTTTTCATCAAACTTCAAAAAAATTTCAGCATTTTCTCTATTGATAATCCTAATCGAACTTGTAAACTTTAGACCTGTAAAAGACTCTCCCATCATATACAAATTGTCCAATGCAACACATGCTAATTTTCTTGCATTTGTGTACTATTATCTCTAGGGTTGTATCCTAGATTATTTTCATTTTTACCTAGTTACCATTCCTATTCCATCCTAGTTTTCTCTTCTCATTTTATCATTTTTTTTCATTTTCCTCATTTTTCTTTGTCCTAGTTCTTACCCTAAGTGATTTTTATTAAATTTCTCAATATTAAAACAAAGGCAAGGCTCATGTTTCATATTGATTTTCAAAAAAGGGTTTTATTTCTTACCTGGATGCTATTCCAAATGATGTTATTATGCTTGAAAACATTGAAGTTATCCATTTTGATTATTATGATCTGGAAGCATATATTAAAATGCTAAATGTAATAATGCTGCCAGTGATGAGAAATGCATGATACAAATGGCAAAGTATTGTATTATGGTTTTGATGTACCATGATTATTCATTAAGGCGTATTCATGCATTGTGTACTGTTCATGAATCGTGGCAATCACATCTACACTCCAAATATCAAACAGTCATTTCAGAAGTTATGCCTACAATGCCATTGAAGTTATCAAACTTGATGGACAGAGTATCGAAATTAACCCTGATATTGGAATTAACCCTGTAATATTTTTGCTTGACCTTGTTCTGCTCTGCGTTGTATGAGTTTTAGGGTAACACTGGAAGAAAGTTCACAGACCACATCGAAGAAGAAACCTGGAGGGTTAATCTGTAGGATCGATCCAGATAACATACAATGGATCACACAGTTTCCCAGGTCAGCTCAGCTAATGAAGGATGCAGGGTGGTTTGTTTTCTGTGAGAGACTCCATGGTTATAACTGCAAGTAACTAAGGCTTTTATCAAAAATTACAAGGATGGAATGGTTTATTTTGAGGGTTTCAAAGTCATGGTTAATGAGTATTCAATTTCAAAATCCATCTACGTTCCTGCACATGGAGAGAAGTGGTTTAAACTGCAAGAGTTTTTGGGTGATTTTGGTGAGTTCCTGTTGCCAGGTTATGAGAAATTAAATTGGAAGAATGGCATACACATTAGCAGGGTTAAACCAAATTGGCAAATTACTTTGGAAATGATTCAAAATTATATCACCTGTGAAGGGCGACATGATAGGGTTTTGAGATGCCATCTTCGACTACTAATGCATCTTAGTGGAAGTATAAAGCTAAATCTACCATATTATTTGTGGAAGAGTTTGCAGAGGATGATTTCCTAGGTTTAGAACCATCCTAAACATACGGCCCACTCCATTTTTCACCAGGGTTTGATTAAATTGCTGGTTGTTTCTCATTTGAGTGAGAGTGGGCGAAACTAGGACAATTTTCTCTTGGAATCTGGGTTTCAATCGCAGAAGAAAAAACTTGCTAATGGAAAAGAGAAAATATCATAGGGTTCAAGCAAGCCAAAGCAAATAGAGCAGACCCAACAAGTTACGTATGAGGGTAAGAAGCTAGCAGAACAGTCTAAGGTTGTAGAAAGTCCAAGTTTTGATGAAGGTGAACAGGTTAAAACCCTAGACACAAAGAATTTGGATTTGAAACCAAGAACTAGGTTAAGAGGCAAGCTAGATGCAGAAATAAAGCTGATGCAAAACTCTATGAAAGGTAGTGAAATCATTGCTATCAATGATTCTGATAATGAAAACGATACACAGATACTTGATGAACATTTTTCTAAAAATGAGAACTTTGTAGATCTTCAAGGGAATATAAGGTATACACCTGAAGCATTTTGCATGAATAAACAGGATCATTTTGAAAATGAAGATGCATCAAATTCGAAATCTTTGCAAATGAATGAGGTTTCAATGGATGTGGAAGAGACTGAAATAAATCTAGAATTGGATCAAGTTAAGAAGACTTTGCAGTCTTATAAGGAGCAATGCAAATACCTGCAGGACATAAATGAAAACCTGATGTTGGCCAACAAGAGGTTACGAGAAGATATAGGATAGAAGGATGTTGATTACCAAAAGCTAGTTCTCATATCTAAAGATATATTAAAGGAAAAGAGGGCTATTCAGAAACAGTGGGAACAAATGAAGATCCAAGTCAAAGAGTTGCAGGGTCGGGAGAAGAATAAAGATGCTGAGTACATCAGGTTATGAAAGAGGTCCCAGGTTCTTAATGACTTAACTATCCGGGCAGAGTCTTCTAGAAGCATTTAGTTTGTTGATAAACTAAGATAGTTTAGTTGATGATTCGACAACCAACAGATGGTTTTTTTTATTTTGTTTATGTTTATATTTTGAAAGTTTAAAGTTGGAAAACTTTACTATTTTTGAAAGATTCGATCCATGAAAATAGGATCTTGAAATCACTTCAAACTTTAAACAATTTTGTATATATATCATACAATGATGAAGTAGTAGAGGTTGGATATACGATGGAAGTCAGATTGTAAACTCATTTGCAGGCATGTATATGGTTTTATTTCATATTGATAAGAAATAGCTGTTTTTTGAAATGATTGTGATTTGTGAGCCTTTTCTGTTTTAATAAATAAAGTACATGTTATCATCATTCTGTCTATGTGTGGTCTTAATATTCCATACCATGATTCTTTTGATCAATATGCAACTATTTTTAATGTTTTGAAAACAGAACCCGAATCATTACATTCACAAAGTCATGCTCATAGCTATGTATTGTCAATATCCATGATAGTAACACTGATATACTCCTTGCCATTTGAATATTTGAATTGTTCTGATTCCTGTAATATGTTTACCTACCACAAACCCCATAGAGTTGTTTTTCAGTTACATTATATCTACTCTTAAGATTTCCCTAAGCTTGAACCCTTGTAGTCTAGGTTCAACTTTAGTGATAACATCTTTTGGCGCCGTTGCCGGGGAACAGAGAAATGAAAGTATATCTTCCCAGGGTATTTTATATCCGTATATCTGGTTTTGGAGGGTGACAAGATCAGCATAATTTATCTGCAGACTACATATTCACCTTGTATTTCAGAAAGTTACAATGGCTTCAAGACATATAGGGACTCGAGGAAATTCTTCATCTCCTTTGCACTCAGGGGTTTCTGATCCAGAAAGGATTTTAAGAGAAGATAGAAAAAATAAAGTTGATATCCCATCATCGAGTAACCCTCAGTATTCTTCAACTACAACTGTACCTTATGAATTGATAGATAATCAAGAAGAAAGAAAAATAGGTTTATCTGTGTGCATTCCTGAGATCGAAGACTTTAAATCTACTCAAATTGATGATTTTGAGGTCTATTCAAATCCTCTGACTTCTGAACATAATCATATACCAGAGGAAACCTTCACTTTAAAGTCTTTGACTGCACCTTATATACCTCTTACTAGCAGAATTCTCATTGGCCAATTGAAAATTGAAGTGCCATCTCCTCCACATACTAAACCACCATCTCCACAAAATCAGCCATCTTCTTCACAGATATCTAATCCACCAAATATGGTTGGTCAGCCTCTAGATAGAATGGATGCTATGGTGGCATCTAGATATGCCCCTCTAGTATTACCTCAACCTTTAAATTCTCTCCCAGGTGGAGAGTATCAGAAATATCTCCCGAGATTCAATGGTCAGGGAGGTGTTACAGTAGAGGAGCACTGGAATACATATCTCAGTTATGCTGATAATTATAACTTTGAATATCAAGATGTATGGATGAGGATTTTTGTTCAAATTTTAGACGGTGAAGTACGGACATGGTTTAGAGAATTGCCACCAAATTCTGTAGATGGTATTGATGCTTTGTAGGAAGTGTTTATGAAACAATGGGGAGATATGAAAGATTATTTGTATTACATCACAAAGTTTGGAGCATTGAAAAGAAAGAAGGATGAGGCTGTTGGAGATTTTTCTAAGCGTTTCAACAAAATGTACAGTAGGATTCCAGCTGAAATAAAACCTACTGAAACATCAACAAAATTAACCTATGCAAATGCTTTTGATTATCAGTTTTCTTTATGGTTAAGGGAAAGAAAATATTTGTCTCTATTGAATATGCAAGAAGCAGCCTTAGAAGTTGAATCCAACATACTTGCTTCAAATAAACTTAAAGAGGAGTCAGAGTGTCAAGTGTTTGATAAAAAGGGAAAATGAGAAATGATTCCATCTGCTTCTATAGGAAGGCTTTCAGACAGTAAGATGGATGAAATGAATAAAATCATAAAAAATCTATCTACAAAGATTGATAAGCTTGAAACAGAAAAAAGAAGTCAAAATAGGCCTGCTCAAGAGAATGATAATGGAAATCCAAACCAGTTTAGACGCCCTTTTCCCCCTAGGTTCATTCCAAGAGAAAGAAGGAATAATGATATTCAAAGGGAGAGGAAAGACAATGAGGATCAAAGGGTATAGCCACCTTTTCAAAACAATTTGATAAGGGATGATGAAGCTTATGAAACACTAGTAGAAGAAATTGGAGAATTAGACCATGATATTAACCAATTAGATCAGTTTTCTTCTTCTAATTTTGTGACTATGGCTGATTATCATGATGCAAAGTTGGTAGATTATTATGACTCAGATTGTTTTGAGTAGGAAACATAAATTTATCAAGAAGCACAGCAGAAGTCATATGGTCTTAGGTCAGGAGTGAAGCAAGCAGTAGTTGGCAAAAAGAAGGTAAGGACCTTTCATACTAAAGAACATTTGACTTTTGAGAAAAAGAAAGAAATACAAAAGGATAAGAGTAAGGTCACAGAAACAGAAGAGTTAGGAAAGTATGTTAATTTTAATTTAGAACATGAAATCAACAAAATTAAGATTCCTATTCCTCTGACTGAGATGGTTAGGAACAAATCATATAGGGAGCCAACTCTTGAAGTTTTAAATTCTTCAATTACTTCCATTCCTTCAGATGTGATTAATTTGCAAGAAGAAAATCCAACTATTAGCACTGGTTCAAAAACAGTTGATCAGTCAGATGCTAAATCTATTTATCCTCCATTTTATATCACACTCACTATTCATGATCAAATGTTACATAACTGTCTCCTAGATTCAGGCGCTTCACATAATCTAACGCCTAAGGAAGTCATGGAAGATTTAGGGCTTTTTGTTACCAAACCTTATCATGACTTGTATACCTTTGATTCTAGAGCAGTAAAGTGTCTAAGGGTCATCAAAGATCTGGTTGTCAACCTTGCACAGTTTCCCATGAAAAGTATACTTATGGATGTTGTTGTAGTTGATGTAGCCCCTAGATTTGGTATGTTGTTATCTCGGTCATGGGAAAAAGGGGTAGGAGGAACCCTTTAGATGGATTTATCTTATGCTTCAGTACCTATATTTGGAGGAGAATATAGAAGGATTTATAGAGAAGTGCAGCTGGCATTCTTGGTAAGTGATGAGAAGAACCCTACAAACCATCCTATTTACTCAGTACAAGTAGATATGGGTTCTTGCATACTACATAATTTGAACGATGATGTTACAGGTGTGTTACTAGTTCAGAAGGATGATTCTATAGAGGTTTTGCAAGTCCAGAAAGATAATCTTTTTAAGCAAAAGAAGGAAGAGCATGAAGGTATTTGGCAAGTGTATTTTGATGGAGCATCAAGTAAGTAAGGAGCAGGAGCAGGTGTTGTGCTCATTTCTGCTGGAGGTGAAGTTATTTCTCTCATGTACAAGCTAGAATTTCAAACAACTAATAATACTGCTGAATATGAGGCATTGGTTCTGAGATTGAGAGCTGTAAAAGATTTAAATATTCATGTATTTGGTGACCCTGAATTGATTGTTCAACAAGTTAAGAATGTTTATCAGGTAAAGCAGTCATTGTTGAAAGTTAACATAAATGAAGTATGGGATTTTATAGATAATTTCTTCTTGGCTTTCAATATAACTTATATCCCAAGAGATTATAATCAAACAACAGACTCACTAGCTTTGGTAACAACTTACTTCAAAGTTCCAAAATTAACACATTTGAAGTATCCCATTGATGTAAGATACAGGCCATCTATTCCACATGATATCAAACACTGGAAAGTCTTTCAGGATGATCGGGAGATAAAGGAGTTTTTAGAATTGACAGAGGAATTTGCTGATAATTGGGTTGATCAAGATGAGGATCTTGATTTGGATGAATTTACTGCTTATACAAAAAATTCAATTGCTGATCAGAAAATTGTTGATTTAAAAAGTAATTTCATTCCTAAGGGACTTGTCCCACTGGAAAGGTCGTTCTAAAAGGATGACACATTGATGAAACCCAACTTACAAACCATTGAAGAAAATGTTTTAAGTTGTAATATTGGTTCTGAAGCTGAACCTAGAATGATCAGAATATCTAACACACTTTGAGAAGGGTATAGGAAAAGATACATCAGTTTACTGAAGGAATTTATAGAAATTTTTGCTTGGTCATATGAGGATCATAGAACTTATGATACAAATATTATCTAGCATAAGATTACATTGAAACCAAATACTAAGCCTTTTAAACAGAAACTTCGAAGGCTTAATCCAACATTACTGCCAGTTATTGAAAAAGAAGTAAAAAAATTGTTGGATGCAAAAATTATTGTTCCTCTCAGGTATTCATCTTGGGTAGCAAATCTTGTGCCAATGCGCAAGAAAAATGGAGAGATAAGGCTCTAGGTGGATTTCCGTAACTTGAACAGATCTTGCCTTAAAGATAATTACTCATTGCCTAAAATTGATCAAATTTTGCAAAGAGTGGTGGGTTCCCAGAGGATTTCAATGATTGATGGCTTTTTCTGGTTATAACCATATTGCAGTACAGCTAGAGGATAGAGAGAAGACAACATTCACAACCCCCTGGGGTACATTTATGTATGATAAGATGCCTTTTGGGCTCATGAATGCAGGTGCCACATTTCAGAGGGAAATGGACATAGCCTTTGTGGGTGAGAATGGAAAATTTGTTGTCATATATCAGGATGATGTTACAGTCTTTTCTAAGTCTGATGATGAGAATTTGAAGCATTTAAAACAAACTTTCATTAAATGCAGAAAATTTGGTTTGTCACTTAACCCAAAAAAGTCTCATTTTGCCATGACAGAAGGTAAACTCTTAGGCCATATAGTTTCTGCTGAAGGAATAAAGATAGATCCAAAATGAGTAAAGGCTATCTTGAAAATTACTATCCCTAGAAATAAAAAGGAAATTCAATCTTTTATTGGGAAAATCAATTTCTTAAGATGGTTTATTCCTAATTTTGTAGAGATTATTAAACATATCACTGAGATGCTTAAAAAGGACAGGGAGGTAAACATTAGAGAGATTTTGAGGTCAAAAAAGGTCCTCCTAAGAGATGTACTACAAAAATATGAGATATATTAAAATATTATGAATTTGGGGTTTTATGGGGTAGGTATATATGACAAGTCACCTCCCACACTATTTTCTATGCACAATATAAATAACCATGGTTGAGTTACTTTTCAAAATTCACTAGAAATAAAATTAATAAAATAAAACTACATTGATGTGACTAAGATTCATTGTAAATTCTCAAAACTGTATTGTCCTTTAACATTTATTTGTCTTGAACTTGCAAATGAAATTAAATAATAAAAAACATTTTTAAGAGATTTTTTTTAATTTTATGTTGACTTTTTATATTTAGTACTTTTCTCATGAATTTAATAATGTAATTTAATTGAGAATTTATTTACATGTAAAATGTCAATAATATTATTATAATCCACATTGCATTATTATTATTATTATTATTATTTATTAAATCTATTATTATTCTTTATTAGTTTGACATTATGTTATTAAATAGAATAGAGTGAATATATAATTTAAAATTAAAAACATAAAAATGATAATATATTATTTTATAAAAAAATGTGAAAGGACTTTCTTTATGAATTAAGAGTACTTCACTTGAAAATGACAATAATATTATTTTATGTGAAAGTGTGAAAAGACATTCATTATGAGTACTTTACTTGAAAATGACAATAATATTATTTTATGAAAAGACTATCATTATGAGTACTTTACTTTATGACTTAAAAGTACTTACACCACTACCTTGGTTAACTATGTGTTTTCATCCACCATAGAAAATTTGACAAATAAACATTCTTAACTCATGCAATGCCACCTCACCAAGGGGGATGATGTCATCTACTAGAATGTGATTGGTTGTATTTTATAGTACATTTTCTTTGTTTTGAGGCCCTTTTTTGACCTCAAAATTTCTCTAATGATGGTCAGATCAAGCTAGACAGTCATTTGGAAAGATTAAGCAAGCACTCATAGAAGCACCTGTATTGATAGCCCCTGATTATAAGAAATATTTTGCATTTTTTTCATTTGCATTAGAAGATACAATAGCTGTTGTGCTATTACAGAAAAATTCAGATGGCTTAGAACAACCGATATCTTTCTTCAGCAAAACATTAAGAGATTTAGAGCTTAAATATAATATAATGGAAAAGCAAGCATATGCACTGGTGAAAGCTCTTAAGTTTTTCAGGATTTATGTTTTGCATTCAAAAATTCTGGCCTATGTTCCAAGTTTAGTAGTTAAGGAAATATTGGTACAGTCTGACAGTGAAGGCAAGAGAAACATATGGATAACCAAAGTTATGGAGTATGATGTTGACATTAAACCTACCAAATTGGTAAAAGGGCAGGGTTTAGCCAAGCTTCTAGCAGAATCAAATTGTCAGGTATGAGATCTTCATCTCATGGCTGAAAGTTCAGAACAAAATGTGTTAACATGGCAGAGTGAGGAACATGTTTACAGTAGGTATTGTGATTCTCCATGGTATGAAAATATTGCATATTTCTTGTTGCATTTACAATGTCCTCCATATTTGAATAAGAATGAGTGTAGATCCTTAAAACTGAAATATCTCAAATATGTTTTAGTTGATCAAGTTTTATACTAGAAAGATCCTAGTGGTATATTGCTGAAAGGTTTGGATAAAGTAGAAGCTAATGCTATTACTGAAGAATTGCATGCTGGTTTCTATGGAGGACACAAATACTGGAAAGCTACTGCATTCAAAATTTTGGGAGCAGGTTACTATTGGACTTCCCTTTTTACAGACGTGTATCATTAGGTCAGAGCTTGTATGGAGTGTCAAAAGTTTGCAGGTAAGCATAAATTACAGTCTTTACCTTTAAAACCAATAGCAGTAAATGCTCCATTTCAACAGTGGGCTTTAGACTTTATAGGTGAGATCCATCCCGCGTCTAGTGGCCAACACACATGGATTTTAACTGCAACAGACTTTTTCACCAAATGGATAGAGGCAATCCCAACAAGAAATGAAACATGCCAAGTTATCATTAATTTTCTTCAAGACAATATTCTCAGTCGATTTGGATGTCCTAGAAAGTTGATTATTGATAATGCTCCTGCATTCAAGTCTAGAAAAATCGTAAAATTTTCTGAAGAAAATAATATTATCTTGATGTAGTCCACACCTTATTACCCCCAAGGTAATGGATTAGCAAAATCCAGTAATAAAAGCATTGTGACTAGTATCAAGAAAATGTTATTGGAAAACAAAAGGAATTGGGACACCAAATTGAGATTTGCTCTATGGGCAGACAAGGTCACTATTAAAAAATCAATTGGAACTTCCCCTTTTCAGTTGGTATATGGAGTGGATGCATTATTTCATGTTCAGTTAGTTTCTCCAGTAATTAAGGTTGTGCAGAAAACTGAGGAAGAACTTGGAGAAAAAAGAAGAAGAATGTTTCAAATTATCCAGTTGCAACAAGAAAGAGAGGCCATTATGGAAAAAGTTGAAGTGCACAGAAAAAAGGTGAAAGAGAGCTTTGATAAGAAGATCAAAACACAGGTGTTCTCAGTTGGTGATACAGTGTTGAGGTGGGATGCCAGAAATGAGGACAAAAGTAAACATGGGAAGTTTGACAATTTATGGTTGGGACCATTCATAATTGTTAAGATTTTGGGGAATAATACTTTTGTTTTGTAGACTTTGAGTGGTAATGAACTTGCAGGTCCAGTAAATGGACAATTTCTGAAATTGTTTCATACATATTAAGGTGGACAGGTTCAGTGTATATATTCATTGTACATATCATTTCAGGTTTTCAATAGACTCCATCCCAATAAGACAGAAATATGACTCTAGCATATTTCAGAAGGAATAGGTCAGAGTGTTCTTAAAGTCTCACAAGGAAGATTTTATCCCCAATCGGAGCTAGATGTTATCTCTAGGGTTGTATCCTAGATTATTTTCATTTTTACCTAGTTACCATTCCTATTCCATCCTAGTTTTCTCTTCTCATTTTCCTCATTTTTCTTTGTCCTTGGTCTTACCCTAAGTGATTTTTATTAAATTTCTCAATATTAAAACAAAGGCAAGGCTCATGTTTCATATTGATTTTCAAAAAAGGGTTTTATTTCTTACCTAGATGATATTCCAAATGATGTTATTATGCTTGAAAACATTGAAGTTATCCATTTTGATTATTTATGATCTGGAAGCATATATTAAAATGCTAAATGTAATAATGTTGCCAGTGATGAGAAATGCATGATACGAATGGAAAAGTATTGTATTATGGTTTTGATGTATCATGATTATTCATTAAGGCATATTCATGCATTGTGTACTGTTCATGAATTGTGGCAATCACATCTACACTCCAAATATCAAACAATCATTTCAGAAGTTATGCCTACAACACCATCGAAGTTATCAAACTTGATGGACAGAGTATCGAAATTAACCCTATAATATTTTTGCTTGACCTTGTTCTGCTCTGTGTTGTATGAGTTTTAGGGTAACAATGGAAGAAATTTCACAGACCACAGTGAAGAAGAAACCTAGAGGGTTAATATGTAGGATCAAGCCACATAACATACAATGGATCGCACAGTTTCCCAGGTTAGCTCAGCTAATGAAGGATGCAGGGTGGTTTGTTTTCTGTGAGAGACTCCATGGTTATAACCTGCAAGTAACTAAGGCTTTTATTAAAAATTGCAAGGATGGAATGGTTGATTTTGAGGGTTTCAAAGTCATGGTTAATGAGCAGTCAATTTCAAAAGCCATTGGCGTTCTTGCACATGGAGAGAAGTGGTTTAAACAACAAGAGTTTTCGAGTGATTTTGGTGAGTTCCTGTTGCCAGGTTATGAGAAATTAAATTGGAAGAATGTCATACACATTAGCAGGGTTAAACCAAATTGGCAAATTCCTTTGGAAATGATTCAAAATTATATCACTGTGAAGGGCGATATGATAGGGTTTTGAGATGCCATCTTTGACTGCTAATGAATCTCAGTGGAAGTATGAGGCTAAATATACCATATTATTTGTTGAAGAGTTTGCAGAGGATGATTTCCTGGGTTCAGAACCATCCTAAACATACAACCCGCTCCATTTTTCACCAGGGTCTGATTAAATTGTTGGTTGTTTCTCATTTAAGTGAGAGTGGGTGAAATTGGGACAGTTTTCTCTTGGAATCTGGGTTTCAATCGCAGAAGCAAAAACTTGCTAATGGAAAAGAGAAAAAATCACAGGGTTTAGGAAGGCCAAAGCAAATAGAGCAAACCCAACAAGTTACATATGAGGGTAAGAAGTTAGCAGAACAGTCTAAGGTTGTAGAAATTCCAAGTTTTGATGAAGGTGACATGAACAGGTTAAAACCCTAGACACAAAGAATTTGGATTTGAAACCAAGAACTGGGTTAAGAGGCAAGCTAGATGCAGAAATAAAGCTGATGCATAACTCTGTGAAAGGTAGTGAAATCATTGCTATCAATGATTCTCATAATGAAAAGGATACACAAATACTTGATGGACATTTTCTGAAAATGATAACTTTGTAGATCTTCAAGGGAATATAGGGTATACACCTGAAGCATTTTGCATTAATAAATGAGCTCATTCTAAAAATGAAGATGCATCAAATTCGAAATCTTTGCAAATGGATGAGGTTTCAATGGATGTGGAAGAGACTGAAATAACTCCAGAATTGGATCAAGTTAAGAAGACTTTGCAGTCTTATAAGGAGCAATCCAAATACCTGCAGGACATAAATGAAAACCTGATGTTAGCGAACAAGAGGTTATGAGAATATCTAGGGAAGAAGGATGTTGATTACCAGAAGCTAGTTCTCATATCGAAAGATATATTAAAGAAAAATAGGGCTATTCAGAAACAGTGGGAACAAATGAAGATCCAAGTCAAAGAGTTGCAGTGTCGGGAGCAGAATAAAGATGCTGAGTACATCAGGTTACAAAAGAGGTCCCGGGTTCTTAATGACTTAACTGTCCTAGCAGAGTCTTCTAGAAGCATTTCGTTTGTTGATAAACTAAGATAGTTTATTTGATTATTCGACAGCTAGCAAATGGTTGTTTTTATTTTGTCTATGTTTATATTTCAAAAGTTTAAAGTTGGAAAACTTTACTATTTTTGAAAGAGTTGATCCATGAAAATAGGATCTTGAAATCACTTCAAACTTTTAACAATTTTGTATATATATCATACAGTGATGAAGTAGTAGAGGTTGGAATATACGATGGAAGTCAGATTGTAAACTCATTTGCAGGCATGTATATGGTTTTATTTCATATTGATAAGAAATAACTGTTTTTTTAAATGATTATGATCTGTGAGCCTTTTCTGTTTTAATAAATAAAGTACATGTTATTATCATTCTGTCTATGTGTGGTCTTAATATTCCATACCATGATTGTTTTGATCAATATGCAACTATTTTTAATGTTTTGAAAAAAGAACCTGAATCATTACATTCACAAAGTCATGCTCATAGCTATGTATTGTCAATATCCATGATAGTAACACTGGTATACTCCCTGCCATTTGAATATTTGAATTGTTCTGATTCCTGTAATATGTTTACCTACCACCAAACCCCATAGAGTTGTTTTTCAGTTACATTATATCTACTCTTAAGATTCTCCTAAGCTTGAACCCTTGTAGTCTAGGTTCAACTTTAGTGATAACATGTACTCTGCAATATACATTATGCGACTCTGAGACATTTTCACGAGGACATTCATTTCATGTAGCATAGGAAGCATTCCATCCATTGTTAATAATGTCTCTATATCAGTTAGTCGAAATAGAATATCGTGAGCTTTGTCTACACTGAAGCGATGTTTGTACATCACCCCTACCAAGGATTCATACTCACTAAATCTTCTTTGAGCTGGTCCCTTCAATGAGATCCATCTTGTATCAACATCTTTTAGTAACTTTTTTCCATTTGTAACATCGTCAACAATTTTTTGAAACTCCAAAAATCGTTTGGGACTACGACAAAAGTATGCATGAACCTCATGTACAAGATCTTCAACTTTTGAAACTATTGGAAACTTGCTTATTATTTTAAATGCAAGATTCATCCTATGAGCCATGCAATGAATTCCAAGCACATATGGTGAAGCTGGTAGTTGTAGTCTGACACAAAGGCCATTCCTTTGTCCTTGAATTACTGATGCTCCATTTGATCCAACACATACCAACTTTTTGGCAATCATTAAATTATCCATACCACCAATTTCCTTCAAAATATTAATAACAAGTTCATAAATATTTTCCGTTGTAGAACTATTACTCATTTTATGAATCCCAAGAAGATATTAATTCATAATATGGTCATTAACTATATAAATGCTCATGTAGATCCATGAAGTATTATCGATAGCTATAACGTCATCCAAAGACAATGAAAAAAACCCAGCATTTGCAATCTTCTCTTTCATGTCCTCCTTTTCTACTTGATCTAGATATTTTGCCCATTCCCAACCACTTGTTACAGACCAATGAGAAGATGGAAAATTTGACACTTGAAGAAAAGAGAGATATTTCATGTAATATGGATAATCTGTCATAGGATGACTACTAGATAAGATCTGAAATACATTGCATAATTGAATCATCTTGGATAGTAAATTCCTTTCCATCGTCTTTCCAAATAGAGATAGTATGGTTCCTCCACTTACCTCAAGTTTTCCCTTATTGACTAAGAATTTCTTATATTCATCTTCATATTTTCTATGTCGACATTCCTCAATAGATTTCCATCTAGGAGTGGATTTATCCTTTCCATTTATAGTTTCCTTAACATACACCTTTCCCGCGTGCTTTTCTAGCGTATCTAACTTCATTTGCAATTTCACTACCTTCCCAAGTTTCCAACTACATGCTATGCATTTAACTTCTCGTGAAGTCTCTTTCTCATTTGTTGGAGGTATTGGTTCAATAAATGGAAATTCTGAGACCCATTCTACTTGGAATACTCTCCCTATGTCCCATTGGCCATGGCCTCTTTTCCTTTTCCGTGAAGGGATTGTGTCACCTTCCAAGGAAAAATCTTCAACATTTTTATCACCAATTTATGATGAAATTGCATTTGTCTCACTTTGATCGCTAGAGGAACCTATTATGCAATCTATTGTAAGGATATCTAATTCATTCTCGCAAGAGTTAACAACTTTCTCACTAATAGGTTTCTCAGAAGAGCTTGAGGCATGAATAGAATTTGGATTCCTAGATTGAGGCTTTTGGAAGTATGATAGTACATCCCTTTGTCTTGATGTTTTCTTCCCACAGTTAGTGTTTTACATCTTACTAACTAGATATTACACAATTGAAACTCCAAATCGATCTAGAAACCAGAAGTAAAACCTGGATGAAAAAATAATATAAAATTAGTACAATTAGACTATGCTAAAAAGAAGCCAAAATATCATTATTCTGAAAAGTGGCATATAAATGACACAAAACTAGCATTCAAAGTACAGGACATAACAAAACATTCAATATGAAGACAATTGGGTAACAATGACATTACCCAAAACATAAAAACGTTCAATATTTTTTTCTATAGTCAAACCCATGCATGCATTTATGTCAATAGACATGCATTCAGATTAATGGACATAAGAGATCTACTCATTCAAATAGAAATATAAACTGTTAGTTTTTCATAATTTACTTCAATCTGATCTAGGATCTTAACTGAGAGAACAACATGTATAGCATATCAATCATGGACACAATAATGCAAGCACACAAGAGACACAGAGTTTACTTGGGGAAAACAATAAAGGTGAAAAACCCTAATAACTTCCTCAGAGATAGATAGAGCAATGATACAACCCAAGCATAAGAGATAGACATCTCCTAGCAACAGATTCTCCTCCTCCACAAGTGCGCCACTCTCCAAAGAGTGTGTGTGAGAATAGAATGATGAAATAGAGTTTCTCCCACACTCTATTTATACTTGACTTGACTTTCCTAATAACCTTTACTAGGTCGGCCTCAACTTAACCACATAACACAATGCTGACTGGGCCGACACCCAATAGGGTGGTCTAATAACCCTTTGACCCACATGGCTGACCCCCACTAGGGTGGTCTAATAACCCTTCGACCCACATGACTTATACAGGGCCGACCCCAACAAGGTGGTCTAATAACCCATCAAGTATAAGTTACGACACTTACAATATAAATGACGACACTTCCGTATAGAGGAATAATACATCTCTATAGGAGTACAATAAATATATATATGAAATACATTCCGAAGATACATATACATCAACATAAACAAGAATTTATGTTGATATCATATAATTTTTCTCATGCACATATGGTTATACTATGTGCATAAACTTAAATACCAATCCATCCTTTGTATTTTGTTAGTCCAAACCCAGTTCCATATCTGGTCCAAGCTCTAGTTGATTTCATTTAACAACTGGATGCTAATAACTTAGACAGTACAAGGCCAAGTAGATATCTGGATAGCCATGCGAGATCAGCATGAAGCATTCCATGACTGATTTCAGAAAGATAAATGGAACAACAAACATTTTACAGAATCTTGTCTTGTGTTTTATGATTTTATCTGCTTGCTTGTTAAATTATGTGAAGAGATGGAGGAATTTTATAGACATTTCTCTAAAAAACTGGAAGGTTTATGCAACCATATGGTGATGCATCATCCCTGAAAAGTCTTATCATGTCTTGCATCAATCCTAGTGCAGGTAAGGTCTTTGGATTTATCTGGATTCTAACAGATACAATTCTAGAAGACAATTTTGCAACAACTTTTGAAAGGATCATCGAAGACAAGAAACCATATAGTGGATTCACCTGAAATCAAAGGCCATATTTTCACTAGATAAGGATTGATACAGATCATATCTTTCATATCCCAAGCTCAAGCCTTGTGCAAACATTAAAAGGATTTGAGATAGTGTATACAAGAAAGAGAAATTGAAATTCCATGCAAACCAAAGGCCTTAATCAGATAAGCACATATGTGTTATTATCTCATTTCTTATTACATTAGGCACTCTTGTCACAAGCAACATTTTTATATGTTTGTACACTATTGCTTTCCATATTCTTCTTTCTTAATTGCTTCCTAACATAAGCAACCATCCCTTCAACATATGATACTAATCTTGGAGTCAATCAATAAACATTTGATAAG
Source organism: Larix kaempferi (assembly GCA_027924585.1). NCBI lineage: Eukaryota > Viridiplantae > Streptophyta > Pinopsida > Pinales > Pinaceae > Larix > Larix kaempferi. Next base: position 3,719,126 of record BSBM01000590.1, read on the forward strand.
GAATAGCCTTAGTGCACTACATTTGTTAATGAAAATTTGGGATTCAAATCAAACTTAAAAAAAAAGGGAGATCTTAGCATGGTCTTTGGTAAGGAATTTAGTCAGTAATTAGTGAAGGTTGGTATCTAGAACAAGAACAACATTGTTGTATTATGCAATGTGCATGTTTCAACATGGTTCCAACTATATTGCATTTTTAGCTTCTAGGATTGTATGCATTTTCTAATGTTCCCCTCTTTTATTGCTTAAATGTAGCTTATAAAAATAGGCCGGGATGCAGTATCATATGTGGAGTCTCTTGTAGAATCCATCATGGGAGGATCGGAAGGCATTATCAATATTCTAGATTCTAAAGGTGGTTTTGGTTCCTTAGAATACAAGGTATCTCTAAAATATTTGCTTCATCAAGAATTATAAATCTTTCCTTGAAACAGAGTCATTCTATGATTTTTGAACAAAAAATTAACATCTTTCTTGTTATGGTTCTGATAGCTCCTACCAGAGCAAGCAACTATCCGCATGAATCATGCAGCTAAAGTTGCCATGCCTTCTACCAAGTCAATGAAGAGCAGTTCAGATTTTCCTTTGCCCAGAAATGAGAGTGAACCTTCAAATAGAGATACCATTAAAATGTATGGTCTGATGCCTATTATTAGTTTATGTGATGTGGTTTGTATTAATTCTATATAGATCCTAAATGGGTTATCATTGAAATGTTAGGTTGGAGGCTGCAGTGCAAAGGTTGACAAGCCTCTACTCAGTGTTGAATGAAATGGAACCAATATGTATTCTGAACCATGTCTTTGTTCTAAGAGAGGTCAAATCAGACTCCTATAGTTGACATTAAAATACATATGCCAGGGTTACTGCACTGCACCATTATGTTTCATTTTGTTTAGTTTTTCAGTGTTTATATCTAGGTCGCTTCTTCTTGCAGTACCTAAAACAAGGAATGGTTAAAGGTTCAAAATGATCAGAAATTGAGAATTTAAAGAATAGGTTTTGTCCAAAATATCTAACAGGGTTCATAAATATAATAAGATAAGATAATTTTATATTAATGTCCAATGATGGACCACAATAGTATGTCAATGGGACTCCAAAGTACATCATGTGCAAGTATAGGAAGTGCCGAAGCATCTCTTATTGCTACTATTTAAAAAGCAGAAAGGTAAAATAAAAATATTGACAATTTACAAAATTATTAGCTAGACATTATAAAATAAAATTTGAACATAAATTTACAAGACTAGTAAGCAATAACCTTCATTAGTTAGATTTACATGTAGGAGTTGTGTAAAATGAATTGTAAACTTGTAACACAAGAGTGAATGACCTTTTTTTGTTGTATTTTAGCTACCCATTCAAATAGAAATATAAACAAGAATTAATGGACATAAGAGATGCTCTCATTCAAATGGACATAAGAGATCTATCTTCAAGAATTGATCTTTTCAAAGCACATGTTGTAGCTTGAATCCATGATTAATTTCTCTCTACTAGAAAGGGAATTTTTTATATCTCTCAACACATGAATATTTGATATCTCTCAACACAGATTCAACCAAGGTAGGGGATCTAGTTTGAATTTGGAGGTGTTGGTTATGCCCACTCCATAGACATTTCAGGATTCTCATCCCATCTTCCATGCCACAAGAGGGTGAACTTTCGCAATGGAACCATGTTTGCTCTTTTTGGAGAAAATTATGCAGGCAAAAGGTGTTCATAACAAAACCAATAACCATTCCATAGTGCTAACTACTTAAATGTGACTTGCATGATAGGTTACCAGTTCCATAATTAATAAGTAAACTATTCATTTACAGGATACCCATCAACACTAAAGCACAAATCCATTCATCATAACTGAAATGAGCATTCATAAAATCATTCAATGTGGAGAATTCCTTGGTTGTAAATGAGGATATTAGACTTTCATTAAGATTAGAAAACCATTATGCAAAATGACTGCTATAGTTTCAGATACTCTGGCTCACCATTTTTCTCTTTCTTCCTTCAAATAAATACCTCTTTTTATACCTCATTTTATATCAAAGTCATCAACCACAATGATAACTATTTACATACATAATTTTCAAAATACATATTTCAAAGAACAGTAAGACATAGGTAAAGATGTTACAGGATTTATTTCAAGCTAAATCGTTAGGACCCAAATTGATGACATCAATTCATCTTTGGTCAGAGATACCTACTCAGACAGAGACTGGCTTGCATCCTCCTTATAGTTGTGCATACTCTCAGTGGAAAAAATTTAAATTTCATCACATGAATAATTTATGTATTTAACATTATGTTGTAGATGAAAGGAGCTCATGTATTTGGGATCATTGAAGCACGAGTCAGAATAGATGAAAGGAGATCATGTATTTGGGATCATTGAAGTTGGATGTCTACTGTCGTTGTCATTATTTAAATGAATACTCGATGCCAATACGATCACGGCGAGTAAAAATCAACCAAGGGAATATTTGAATTGACATGAAATACAACTATGCAGCGGATCACTATACTAGAAATAATGGAAGATGAGGGTTTAAACAAGTATTTTCACTTAGAGAAATAATAAAGTGGCTTTAAAACGCACTAATCAGTTTGTGCCGAGCTCGGGTTCCAGTTTCTCATATTTTCTTTCTGGCAAGTGATAATTCCTGGTATAGTGCCGATAACCAGACGGGATTCATAAAAATACTAGCCTGGATCAAAGACTTAGTCTGTTTGCTTGGAAGTTGAATGAAGATAGAGCATCCTAAGAATAGCTTGACTGCTTGCTCGAAAGGCTCGAAATTCTGAGATCTAGAAAAAACAAAAACCCAAAATCTTTGATTGCTCGCTCCGCAAACCCGAAACCCTGAAATTTGGAGAAACACAAAATCGTTTAAGATATGATAACAACCAAATCTAAAACATCATATATATGGGGCAAATTAAAATTGAAAATCGATTTCAATCCATAATACTTGGGCGATTTTACCAAAAACTAGCATTTCCATGATCGCTGAAGGGTGAATTTACCCTCAACAACCGCCATTTCTATAGATTTTGGGCGAAATAGAGGGTGCGAGATTATTTTACGAGCTATGGGAGCTCCAAATTGAATCAAACATGGGTTAAATGGTTAGATTTAAATTCCTCTTTATATATTTTATTGGGCTAATGTGCCATTTATTACAAATAAATACATAAAAATTGGGCTAATCATAGTAAATGATGGTTTAATAAAAAAATAGCCCACTAAAAAATTAAAACCCCTAAATTTAGCCCATGGGCTAAGATTAGCCCCTAAAATTTTCCTTGTCAACGAGTTTGAAGACAAGGTATCAAAACCACAGCGCTTGCTGGCGATAGAAGAAGCATTGAAGGCTACTCCAACAAGGTGGTGGGCTGTGCACAAGTCATAGATAACGAGTTGGAATCTATGTTGACAATTGATGGAAGTCATATTTGGGGAGAATGAATGCTACAAAGGGAGGAAGTATAATGGAATGGGTGATCCAAGGGATCATATGGGAGAGTGCAAATCACATGGGGAATGAGGCCAAAAAAGAAATGGGTTCATGCATTCATCCATACGCTAGATGAAGTACCACAGAGCTGGTACATCACAGCATAACTCCGAAGAGGAACAACTATGTGAGAATATTTGACCACTACTTTGCGTCACACATTCAGCTTCGCTGATGAGAATCCTTTCATCCACAGTGCACTATAGGAGATTCGCGAAAAGGTACTCGATACAGTTCCAACTGAAAGAACAAAAATGATGATGGAGTGTTATAATGTGTCGGGAGGACCTGATGACGAGGAATATCCTAGAGTCGTCTATGTCCCAGAGTCAGAAGGAAGCTGCAATATTGAAGCACCAGATATGCCATTTGAAAAATTCCAACAACCATTGAAAATTAAGAAGGTCAATATTGGGTCAGTGGAAAATCCCAAGTTTGCTAGTATTGGAGACTATTGGGATGATTCAACAATTGGAAAGGTCATCGACCTACTGCATGAATTTGAACATTTGTTCCTGACGAAGTTTTCTGAAATGAAGGGAATTTACGGGGACCTGGGTGAGATGAAGATCCCTCTTAAACCTGATGCTAAGCGAGTGAAGCAACAACCGTATAAACTAAATCCTAGATACAAAGAGCGGGTGAAGGCTGACATAGAGCGGATGTTGGATGCAAGGATAATTCAGCCTATCGAAGAGTCAAAATGGATCAACCCAATGGTCATCCAAGATAAAAAGACCAGCTAAATTTAGATTTGCGTCGATCTAAGGAAATTTAAAGATGCATGCCTTCACGATCCATTCCCTACACCCTTTATCGATGAAGTACTTGAAGGTGTTGGAGGATAGGAAGTATACTCATTCATAGATGGGTTCTCTAGATACCACCAGATTAGGATTGCGAAACAAGATTGACATAAAACCACCTTCGTGATAGAATGGGGCTACTTTCAGTACACCGTGATGCTGTTTGGTCTCAAGAATGCCCCTGCAACCTTTTCAATATTAGTCATTGTTGTGTTCAAATATTTCATTCACAATTGTTTGGTGGTATATATGGACGATTGGACTGTATATGGGTTGGTTAAGGACCACGTTTAGAACCTCAGGATGATGCTGGAAATATGTTGAAAATATCATGTTTCTCTAAATCTAAAGAAGTGTATCTTCTTTGCACCATTTGGTATCCTATTGGGACATATTGTATGCAAGGAAGGTATGTTGGTCGACCCAGCCAAGTTTGCGATCATTGTTGAATTACTTGCACCAACAATAGTAAAAATGCTAAGGGAGACATTGGGCCATACATGATACTACAGGAAGTTCATAAGGGGATATGCAACGATTAATGCACTTATGGAGAAGCTGGTTAAGAAGGATGCAAAGTTCGAGTGGAATGACGAGTGCTAGAAGATCCTCGACATACTGAAGGAGAATATGGTCACAGCACCAATATTAGTCTTCCCATATTGGAAGAAATAATTCCATGTCTATGTAGATGCTTTGTGAGTAGCGCTGGGGGTGATATTGGCCCAGCCGAGAGAAGGTTCGATTGACCATCCGATTGCATTTGCGAGCCGGAATTTTTCCACCGCGAAGAATAATTATACGACGACAGAAAGAGAAGGCCTTGAAATGGTATATGCATTGCAAAAATTTCGCCATTATCTGCTAGGAGGGCACTTCAAGATGTCTACTGACCACTTAGCATTAAAGTACTTGGTCAACAAGCCTGTGTTGGGGGGGAATATTTGTTGGTGGTTGTTGTTGTTTTAGGAATTTGACTTTGAAATAATTGTGAATACTGGATGATTGAACACAAGACCTGATCATCTATTGAGGATTGAATCAGTCGAAGAACCAAGGAGCATCGATGAAGGATTTCCCGATGCACAACTCTTTAGGATTGAAATGGTCAATGACCATTATGAATAGATTATTCAATTTCTGGCTACGGGAAGAACACCTAAGGAGTTCACTACTAGTCAGAAGAAGAAGTTAGTCATCAGAGCCGTTGATTTCCCACTAATTGTAGGAAAACTATACAAGATGGGGCCAGATGAAGCTCTTTGTCAATGTGTCCTTCCGCATGAACAAGAAAGAGTGTTGGCGGAAGCTCATGGTGGGATCGCAGGAGGGAATTATGGAGGATGAGAAACCACCAGGAAGCTAATTAGAGCTGGATTATGGTGGACAACATTGCATGGTGACGCAACATATTATTCCAAGATCTGCGAAGTATGTCAAAGGATGGGGAAACCGTTGCGAAGGGATGTGTTGGTAGGCGGTTTGGCAAGGAAGAATCGCAGCATCGCCGATGCTGCGACACGTTAGAAGAGGTTGCAGAAAGTAGGAGGCTAGATTATTTTATGTAATTTTGGGTCAATTGAACCTCAAAATGTGGGTTTTTCGGTCATTGGACCATATGATATGTAATTTTGGGTTAATTGTACTGCAGTAGGCGGGTTTTTGGGTCATTTGGACCACGTCAATTAGATTTTGGGTCATTTGTCCAAGTGTCGATTAGGAAGTTGTTAGTAAGTGGACAAGCATTGTAAAGGTGGAAGCCTATATATATTCATAAGTTGTAAGCGTAATGGCATCTTAGTACGGATCTATGGATGTTGATTGTGCGCATCTTTGAGTCTGTATGTGAGATCAAGAGATATTGCCGAAATCTAGTTTTGCGGAGATGTTGTATCAAGGTTTTTTGTTGAAGTAATATGACATGATGGAACTGTTTGGTGAAATTCCTCACATACCTTTTATGCATGTTGCGATGGTTTCTTGCTACAATTAATACTTTAATGTTATGCTTGTCGCAATGAATGTTTCTGTGGAATGATGTTATGAATATGAATGATGTTAAACTTGTATGCATAGATCTGTCTTGAATGTTGCGATAAGTTAAGTAAGAAAGTATTGCCACAATCATCCTCCTTCATTCGGTGGAAACATGGTTCCGTCCACTCTCCCTTGGTCACCTCGGGTGAGACCTCATCTGCTCTGCAGGTGTTGCTGGACAGGGTGAAACCTATCTGGGCCGGTGCTCAGGGAGATCGCGGTGGGTTGGTGTCGACAGTGATGGGAACCCCTGTCGATTGGGTTTGAGTCAACAAATGGTTCCATTGCCGGGACCGTGTACGAAGTGAAAGGAGGACATGCTGTGGCATCCGATGAAACTGGAAATACAGGGTTCGTTTGATTAGAAGTTGCAGGAGTTTTCCGAAGAAGAAAGCCAGAACACTCGACTGACAGTAGATCAATGGGTGGGAAGATATATTCACGACGGTCCGCACGAATGGTTTTTCTGTGAATTCTCGGTCCTTTTGTTCGAGTGGTTGGCAAAGTTGACATTTCAGAAAAGAAACCACCAAGGTGGTGACCTGACGACTTGGACCCCAGAGTTGATCCAAGAACTACAGGAGGTTGACAAGAAAGAATCGTGGGCTGTTGAAGTGTGGCTTGATAGCATTTTGGAAGGATATATCAATGAATTCGCGATTGATACACAAAAGTCCTATAGCGAAGCTAAAAGATATTTCTTCCGCGAACCCAAGGGAAGGTTTCTGCTGTCACTTCAACTGTCCATTAAGATGCTTTTTTGTGAGAAGGGTATATTGAAGATGCATCTGGATCTGTAAGCATCTTGGTGGGCGGAGGCCGTGGGTATCGCGACAGGAGGGGGGCGGTGCATGAAATGATCAGGGGTAGATGGGTGTAGGTCACGACGAGACTGTGATTGAAGCTAAGGAAGAGAGTGGTCTTACAAGTGGAGGAGCGAGGTTTCGACAGGAAAAGAGGCAGAGGATACGAGAAGGTCCTGCTACGATCGAATCGCCAGTTCGCGAAGGAAGACCACACGGGATGAAGCAAACTCACAGTCCAGACAAAGACACACAGGCTACACCCAGGATAGAGGTAGGACCTAACCCTAGTAGCAATGTACCCACACTTCCGCTCACTATCTATCAACCAGTGAGAAACACCACTTCGACCCCACCAGGTCAACAAAACTTGATCGCTAGTAGTTTAGTGTCTGCAGGAAGGAAGCCTAGGATGGTAGGCGATGATGCTAAGTTACCATTATTCCATGGGAATGGGACAGATAACCCAAAACAGTATTGGTTTTTGTGTGAAGCGGTATGGACTGTAAAATAGATCACTGATGATGATGCCAAGAAAGTACAGTTGGCGACAACTCTGTGAGGTCGCGCCTTAGATTGGTTTATGAAATTTGTTCTAGTCCCTATAGGAGCTCCAGTGAAGTCATTTGATGAGATCAGGGATGGGATGATTGCAGAATTTAGGAAGCCCAAGTCTGAGGCTCGATATATCACAAAATTGAAAGAAATTAAGCAGTATCCCAACGAGACGGTGTGGGATTTTGACCGGCGGTTCAAAACGCTGATGGAAAGGGTTAGTTTCGATATGAGTGTTGTCCAACATAAAGAGTGGTTCATCGTGGCACTGCTATCGCACATTCGGCTACCATTGATGCAACAGAACATCACAACGCCCAGTGCGGCTTTGGAGATTGCAATGCAATTGGAAGCGTTGTCGATTGGTGAAAATGCAGCTAGGATGTTGCAGATACAGACACAGCTGGCCAACTTGACCATACAGCTACAAGATTTGAAGAAGGGCAAGGAGCAACGTGAATAAGTATGGTGCACATGATGTCGAGGGGAAGGGCATACGAAGGACAATTGCCCCAACTTCCATAACTATTTGGTTTCAGGAGCGCCAACCTGTTGAATGGTGGTGGCATGCCGTGGTGTCGCGTTTGTGAGCTATTTGGGCACCATCATGAAGAATGTCTGTATATGCAGAAAATGGTCACCAAGCCGATGAATATATATTTCACTTTCTGTAAATCGGTGGGACATGATGACAAAGATTGCTGTGAATATGGGTTACTTCATGAGAGAACATACAACACATTATACGTAAAGGATTACTAGTGTGCCATACAACAACTGCAACTGCAGCCGCAGGTAGCCTAGCTACTACTTCAACCGCAGGTACAATTTGTACTGCAGCAGCCACCACAACAGCAATTTGTGCCTCAATATGCCCCAATGCAAATGAATCCACAATAGCCAGAGTATGTTCCGCAACTGCAATATGCGCAACAAGGGCAAGGCATGCAACCAACACCGATGCAGCCACATTACAACCAACCGCAGTACCAACAATAGGGTGGATTCCGTGGAGGATCCCTGGGTGGACGCGGTGGAGTATTTGGTCGTGGAGGAGGACGATGAGGTCACGAACCTATTCAATGCTATCACTATGTAGTATGGGGACACTATCAATGTGATTTTCCACTACTACAGACGCAGTGTACATTTTGCTTTGTTACAGACCATACAGTGGAGAACTGCCCACAGTTGATTGCACGATGGCAGGCAGGGAATGTTCTGCAGTTACTGAACTAGGAAAAACTGCTAGTACAGAATCAGGTGCAACAACTGGTACAACAACCGGTGTAGAACCAGAACCAGCGTCCCATTCTGAATGCTAATCAAAATGTGAATCAACCAGGGAACTTGGCGCCAAATCAGAATCAGGGTGCGAATGTTGTGACAATTTCTGTAGAGCCGAGACCATAAGATGCAGTTGTCGCAGTGATTACGGGGGGATGCGCAGCAACAGGAGGGGACATTCGAAAGGCCGGGCAGAAGAAGGTATCATTTGATGTTGAGTTAGAGTGCAATACATTCTTTCAGGCACGTCATGCATTGGACCAGGATCACGATAAAGCTATCATCTACGACATGCCCCCTGTTTTTTATGCGACTTTAGAGGCAGGTCCATCTACACAGTCTGGAACCTTGCAGAAGTTTCTAGAGAGCTGTTTATTGGTGGCAAGAGATCCTGGAGCCCTTGCTAAGATTGAAGGGCTGTTGCAGTGTCTAACTAAGGGATGGCAGGAGTCTGTGGTAAAATCCTTATAGAAGCAGAAGATCGGTAAGGAGATGCGAATGAATATCCCAATTGGGGATTATGACATTGATTCAGTTATTCTAGATCTTGGTTCGGATGTCAACATATTAACCAAGCAAGCATGGCAAAAAATGGGGAGCCCCCCATTGAGCTGGTCTCCTATACAGCTCCGGTTAGCTAATCACGCTAAAGTTACACCGATTGGGAGAGTCCCACGGTTGGTGGGGGACATTGAGGGTATGAAGACCTATGCTGACTTCGATGTTATCGAGGTGGTTGAGGGAGGAAGTCCATATCCCGCGTTGTTGGGGATCGGATGGGCTAATGACAATGGAGCGGTAATCAACTTCAAGCGACAAATGATGACTTTTGAAAGATGCGATCTCAGATTCATAGCCCCATTGGATCTAGATGAAGGACGCAAATACATTGAGCCAATAAAGGATGAAGATCCCAGTGGATGGGACCATTCATTCATCATTTTTGAAGACTATATTCATCCAATTGCCAACGGTGAGCTGGGATGGCACAGTGAGAGCTCTGCATCTTTCGACTCTGATAATGCGTTAGAACACTGGCAGAACCGCTTGCATGAGGTGTCATTCCGCAAGTGTGGGTTAATCACGCAGTCGCTATGTCGCATCACGACTGAAACGGTCACACTACCAGTATACGAAGGGCTTCCTGGTTTGTCTGACTTTCTGGAGAAGTTTGAGGAAAGAGTCTTAGAACCACAGTGATTGCTGGCATTGGACGAAGCACTAAAGGCTGCTCCAACATGTTGGTGGGAAACACACAAGGCATTAATTGATGGATGGTCGAAATGCAGAATATTGATGACGGTTTGCTTTGGCGATACCAAGGTTTACCACACAAGGAAATATGATGGTCGAAACGATCTTGGAGGCCATCTGATGGAGTGTCAGACATTATGGGCATCAAGACCATGAAATGAGTGGGTCCATGCATGTATCCATACCCTGGATGAAATGTCATGGTCATGGTATACTACAGCTGAATTACAGGGAGAAATCACTACTTGGTTGGAGCTGACAATACCTTTTACTCATATGTTCAGTTTTGCTGATCCCAATTCGGATGTCCATAACGCTCTGCAAATCATCCGTGATGTGGTTCTCAAGGTTGTTCCCATGGCATACCTGGCAGATCTGCACACACACTGTCAGATGCAATCCATAATGGAATGTTATAATATCACTGGTGGGCCGGAAGATGGTGATGATCTGCGGAATGTCAATATTCTGGAGTTTGAAGGAAGTCGCGACGTGATTCCACCTGGTGCGCCAACTGATCCATTCAGTCAGCCCTTGAAGCATCGCAAGATCAATATTGGGACGCCGGCCACTCCCAAGTTCACGAATGTTGGAGATTATTGGGACGACGAGATGATGGGAAAGGTCACTGAGTTGCTGCATGAGTTCCAAGACTTTTTTCCTACAAAGTTCTCTTAAATGAAAGGTATTTTGGGTGATCTAGGAGAGATGAAGATTCCCTTGAAACTAGATGCTAAACCGATTAGGCAGCGACCTTATTGGATAAATCCGTGACATAAGAAGAAGGTCAAGGAAGAACTTGATCGCATGTTGGATGCTGGTATCATTGAACCGGTTGAAGAGTCAGAATGGATTAGTCCTATGGTGGTACAGGACAAGAAGACTTGTGAGGTACGCATCTACATTGATTTACGGAAGTTGAATGATGCCTACTTGCATGATCCCCTTCTGACCCCGTTTACTGATGAAGTACTTGAGGGAGTAGGTGGCAAGGAGATGTATTCTTTCACGGATGGGTTCTCAGGCTATCATCAGATCCGTATTGCAAAGGAAGACCACCACAAGATTACTTTTGTGACAGAATGGGGATGTTTTCAGTATACCGTGATGTCGTTTGGATTGAAGAATGCACCTGCGATATTTTCACGGGTTGTTGTTGTTGCATTCAAGGATTTCATCCAAAATTTCTTGCAGGTAAACATGGAAAATTGGACAATTTATGGTTTGATCTGTGATCATCTGGCCAATCTGTGGTTGATGCTAGAGAACTGTCGCCAACACCAAATATCGCTGAATTTGAAGAAGTGCATTTTTTGTGCACCATTTGGGAAATTGTTGGGTCACATTGTGTGCAAACAAGGGTTGTTAGTCGATCTAGCAAAGATTGCGCTCATTTTGAGCTTGACATCATTGACCACTGTTAAGCAGTTGCGGGCGAATTTGGGACATACTGGGTATTATCGCAAGTTCATAAGGGGATATGCAGTGATTACCGCCTCGATGGAGAAGCTATCCAAGAAAGATCCCGTATTTCAATGGAGCACTGAATGTCAGGATAGTTTTGAATAGCTGAAGGCTAAGATGGCTTCGATACCGATACTAGTATTTTCGAACTGGAGTAAGGATTTCCATGTCCATGTTGATGCATCGTCAATTGCACTCAGTGTGGTGCTAGTGCAACCAGGAGAGGGGGATCATGATCACCCTATTGCTTTTTCCAGTCGGAAGCTGTCATCCACGGAAAGGAACTACACCACTACCAAGAGGGAAGGCTTGGCGATGGTCTACGCACTGCAGAAGTTCCTACACTACTTATTAGGCGGACATTTTAAGATGTTCACAGACCATTCTGCATTGAAGTACCTGGTCAATAAGCCTGTGTTAGGGGGTAAGATATGCTGCTGGCTACTTCTCTTTCAAGAGTTCGATTTTGAAGTGATTGTCAAGCTGGGACGGTTGAATTTCGGCCCCGATCATCTATCATGGATTGACACAAGAGAGGAGCCAACTAACATTGAAGATGGGTTTCCTGATGTGCAATTGTTTAGGGTTGAAGTAGCCAATGTCTATTTTGAAGAAATCATTCAGTTTCTGGCAACCAATACCGCACCAGACGAGTTCACCACTAGTCAAAAGAAGCAGTTGGTGGTTAAAGCTGCTGGTTTCCATCTCATCGCAAGAGAGTTATACAAGATGGGTGCAGACGAGATATTGCAACGGCGTGTCTTGCCACATTAGCAAGCGCAGATCCTGTCAGAAGCACATGGAGGCATGGATGGAGGGAACTATGGAAATAGGGCGACTACTAGGAAGGTTCTTCATGCGGGGCTGTGGTGGCCCACGCTGCATAATGATGCGATAGACTATGCGCAGTTCTGTGATGTTTTTCAAAGAACCGGGAAGCCATCCAGGAGGGACAAGATGTCGCTGGTGCCTCAGCTAACACTACAGCCATTTGAAAAATGGCCAGTGGATTTTGTGGGACCAATCAATCCACCGGGGAAGCGCAGTGGGGAAAGATACATCATTATAGTGATAGATTATTTGATGAGATGGGTGGAGGCTGCACTAGTTGTTGATTGTTTCGTGGCCATGGCAGCATGGTTTTTGTTTGACAGCATTGTCACTCGCTTCGATTGCCCCAAGATATTGCTAAGTGATCAAGGCAGCAACTTTTTCAATCGCACCATCAGTGCATTAACAGAGGGGTTGTAGATACAGCATAAGAAGAGTACGCCATACCATCCGCAGGAAAATGGCATGGTGGAAGCTTTCAATAAGATATTAGAATATGCGCTGACAAAGGTGTGCAATGCGAACTGCGATGAATGGGATCTAAAAATTCGAGTAGTGTTGTGGGCGTATCACACCACATGTAAAAGGTTGATGGGACAAACACCATTCAAGCTAGTATATGGACAAGAAGCGATTATGCCAATGGAGTACATTGTTCCAAGTCTCTGCATAGCAGCATTGGAAGATCGTCTAGCGCAGTTAGTACAGCTGGAGGAAGATTGCTTCATCATAGGATTCCACCAAGAGGTGGAGAAGGATTGTCAGAAAGATTGGCATGATCACCACATAAAAAACAAGTAGTTTCAGAAGGGAGACTAGGTGCTGCTGTACGATAGCAAGTTTATGAAACATCCAGGAAAATTGCAGATGCATTGGTTTGGTCTGTATCGCATCAGTAGCATTACTTCAGGAGGAGTGGTCCAACTGCAGCAATTGGATGGAGCGATGCTCCCAAAGTTGATTAATGGTATCAGGTTGAAGCCCTATCGGTCGGGCTTGGAACAATGTGATGCCTGAGTCGCAAAAAAAAAAAATTGCAGGTTGATCGGTGGCAGGATGGCGCACCGACTGAGATGAGAATGCACAGGCGGGGAGGCTTGTGCCGCAAGTTAGAAGTGGTCTGTGACAAGTGGCAGGGTTGCGACCGGGTCAAATCAGCAATAAATGCCAAAAGTTAAAATAGTTAATTAATGATGCTTGTTCGAATGATGGGCATTAATGGTGGATCCGGCCGATTAGATGACAGGATCGATGACGGATTTGCGTCATTAATATGATATTTCGGTTGAGTTAATGCAGGATTTAGTGATGATTACAGAGGATTCGGTTGGACACTATAAGAATGGGTCGAAGTTGGTCGGAAGGCACCAAGAATTCAGTTGGTAAGTGCTTATGCAGTGCTATAGAGCATCGTTATTGCCTGGTGCGTGTAGCTGTGAGTTGGGAAAGGTTCAGTTGAACTTGTAGAGTGCTGAGTGTTGAGTGGGTTTTTCAATTACGCCAGCGAATCCATCATTTTCAAAGCTGGGTAAGGTATGCCACGAGAGCTAGAAACAGTTGAGATTAGCAGTGAAGTTGAGTCTCCTTTCACCGAGATTTCCATTGAAGAAGAAGTTGAGTCTGCAAGAGACATCAATCTTGAGGCTGAGATTGCAAACATGCTAGTGGGAGAGTCGGTAATTGCTAATAAGCGTTGGGGGGGTCAGTTGTCTGAATCACCGCAGAGCAAGCGACAACTTTGGTCCTCCACTGCTAGGGCAAGGGAAGCTCAAGGGGAAGCGAGGCCATCCAACCACTGGGTTGATGAGTACACCACATGGGAAGGACTCTCGGCCATTGATATCCCGGGGTGTGTCCCCCCCAGTCGACTCGGGTTACCCGAGGTACCTTCTCGGAAGGTGCAGAGGAACTAGAAGTACCCACTGAAGATGTCAGCGTTCCCTGCTGGGATGGAGTGCTCTATTGATATTGCACTGGTGTTGATGCGTCTGAGATATGAAGACCATGACATGGTGGCGTACAAGGACATCACGTCGACCCGTTATGATCTAGGATCGCAATTGAGCGGTAAGCTGGTTCCGCGTGATTGGGCGCGGGGTTTGCAACAAGCAGGACTGCTAGGCCTTATCAATATGCCCCATTTTGGACGTCTACCAGAGGTCAATGCATGTGTCAAGTAGCTGCTAGCCTGCCTTCACAGCGGTATGTTGTGGCTGGAAGAAGCAATTCCCGTCACTATGCACTTGATTGCAGAGATTACCAGGTTGCCTAAGGATGGGGTCGACCCATGGCAGTATTTTCGAGGAAAGGAGAATGAAAAAAAGTTGGACACGCAATTGGTTAAGAGATACGAGTTGGAGAAGGATGGACGAGGTTACCACACCAGCAACATCAATGATAATGCGGTGCTCATCGGCACCAAGATACTTTCCTGCAAAATGGTACAGGGTGCCCGATCCAATCAATATAATTCAGGAATTGTGGCATGTGTTGAACAGTGTGTGTTTGGGGTGAAGATGAACTGGTTGTTGTTTCTGCTGAATCAGTTGGTGGAGGATTCCGTGGCGGTTCAAGCCGGTAAGGGCTCATTTACATATAGCTTCCTTCTGCTATTGATTGCATTCTTGGCTTGGAAGGAGCCCGACGTGTACCAAGGTATGGAGGTTGACGCTGTGAAAGAGAGTTGTGGCGTGCAGTATCAAAACCTGTGGTTTGTCTGAGAACAAGAATGGAATAAGGAATGTACATTATTGTTTTATTTATACTAGGAGATGCTCTGTGCGGTTGCGACAAGGGTGCCTTGTTTGTCTGAAGAAAAAGCAGCACAGTTTAAGTCGGTCATGGTATTTGCAATTCAATCGCATTCAATTTATGTCCAAGCTCGCCGTGACCCAGATAGGAAATGGTTGCTGACATTGTATAAGGTAACCATGATAGAGTTGGAGGCTATCGTGAATGACTGGTCAGTGGAATGGCGTGAACCTATGAGGTTGGCCGAGATTGAGGCTGGGGAACCGGTGCAGGGTCCATATGATCATGTATCGGCATAGGACCAGCATAGCCATCATGACTCAGATCGAGAATCCATCAAGACACCGACCAATGACAACAGTGACCACGCCCTAGAAGAAAATAGAACGAAAGGGCACCAGGACCCTGCGACAATTAGTGGGATGCCCCTATCGACGGAAGTGCACCTGGGCCATCTCATACAAGCAATCACTGAAGCATCCACCACAGCATCTCAGAAGATGACAAGGGTGACAGATGAAGGATTCCATGCGCTCATTGCTCATATGGACTCTTTGTGTGACATGGTTTCACATAGGGCACTTGGAGAAGTAGTAGCACAATCAGCACCGAGCCATGGATCAGGAATGTGGAGATTCCCCCGACTACGATTATGACTAAAGATGAGGTTGTGAACACCTTGCTGGAGCAGTTAAAGAAGGTGTCCATCAATGTTAACGCGTTGCTGGTGCAAGGATGGACAACTATGCAGATGGTGACTAGCCAAGAAATGGCTGATAGAATGCACGAGATCAGTGTTAAGTGCACGACGTTGTAGGAGTGCGAGGCAGCTGCACAAGCATCCATTGCAGAGTTGACGGGATGGGCCGCTACAGCATGGCAGGCTATGGATGAGCTCGGGGAAGACATCAAGAAGGAACGAGCCGAGAAGGCTCACGAGATTGAAGAATTGAAGAAAGAGCAGGACCGCCTCATCACAGAGAAGGCCCATATGTGGGATGACATTATGTGGGAGACTAGGCCATTGTAGAGGTTTATCACCATGTGTCGAAGCCTACTGAAGAGGTGGATATGCTTCAACGTGTGTAGAAGATGGGGGCTATCATTGTCCAGCTACGGCACGAGAACCAGAAGGTAAAAGATCAGGTGAACCCTGACACCCCTCAAGCAAAAGTGGACGACCACAAACACATAATTGAGGAGATAGCAATGCAGCCAGCGAAGATGGAAATAGCAGCAACGAGGCTCACAACTGACACTATGCAATTCTGGGGATGGATCGTTCAATATGAGTAGGTCGAACAACTGATGAAGGTTCGACAGGAAGCAGAGGGGCAGTTGGCGACACTCAAAGAGCAAATGCATGTGATGCCACCCATGGAGCAGGTTTCCAAGTCTGTGGATTTGAAAGATCTGCAGTAGCGCGTTGCCAAGGACGTTGAGCGACAGAAGAAGAGTGCCACGCAACTAGAGGAGTTTCAGGATGTTGTTGGCTAGTTTATGACAAAGGTTGGCGAAGTTCTCCAGGCTGTATAGGGACATCATCAACAGGTGGCTACGACGTTGATCGAACATGCATCGCCCTAGGACATCATCGACAGTCAGGAGGTAGCTACGAAAGCAAAGGAAAGGGTGACGATAATCGAGCAGCAGTATGAGGACTTCAAAGTCAAGACCACAGAGTACACCATGTCTAGTTGATGTGGCTCGAGGGCGCGCCACAAGATTGTGTTGGGGTCCTGTTGGCAGGCGGTTTGGCAAGGAAGAATCGCAGCATCGCCGATGCTACGACACATTAGAAGAGGTCATGGAAGGTAGAAGGCTAGATTATTTTATGTAATTTTGAGTCTATTGAACCGCAGAATGCAGGTTTTTGGGTCATTGGACCATATGATATGTAATTTTGGGTTAATTGTACTGCAGTAGGCGGGTTTTTGGGTCATTTGGACTGCGTCAGTTAGATTTTGGGTCATTTTTCCAAGTGTCGGTTAGGAATTTGTTAGTAAGTGGACAAGCATTGTAAAGAAGGAAGCCTATATATAGTCATAAGTTTTAAGCATAATGGCATCTTAGTACAGATCTATGGATGTTGATTGTGTGCATCTTTGAGTCTATATGTGAGATCAAGAGATATTGCTGAAATCTGGTTTTGCAGAGATGTTGTATCAGGGTTTTTTGCTGAAGTAATATGACATGATGGAACTGTTTGGTGAAATTCCTTGTGTACCTTTTACGCATGTTGCGATGGTTTCTTGCTGCAGTTAATACTTTAATGTTATGCTTGTCGCAATGAATGTTTATGTGGAATGATGCTATGAATATGAATGATGTTAAACTTGTATGCATAGGTCTGTCTTGAATGTTGTGATAAGTTAAGTAAGTAAGTATTGCCATAATCATCCTCCTTCATTTAGAGGAAACATGGTTCCATCCACTCTCCCTTGATCGCCTCGAGTGAGACCTCATCTGCTCTGCAGGTGTTGTTGGACAAGGTAAAACCTGTCTGGGCCAGTGCTTAGGGAGATAACGGTGGGTTAGTGTTGATAGTGATGGGAACCCCTATCAACTAGGTTTGAGTCAACAGGATGAGATGCCACTAGTGCCTCGGTTGAAATTACAACCCTTCAAAAAATGGGCAGTTGACTTCGTGGGACCCATTAGCTCACCAAGAAAAATAAGAGGTGCGGGATACATCATTACTACGACCGATTACTTGACAATATGGGTTGATGCAACACCGGTGAAGGATTTCACAGCAGCTAGGTTTCTCTTTGACAATGTAGTCACCATATTTGGGTTTCCAAAGATATTGATGAGCGTCCAAGGAACACAATTTGTTAATCAAAAAATAATCCATGACCAAGGAATTCCAAATTTAACATAGTAGAGGAATGGCCGGATGAATGGAAGGTTTCAGTTGGTGAAGATGAACTATTGGACCCTAAGTATGGGAAGCCGATAGATGTAACACAGATGCAAGTAGAAACAAAGGAATTAGATGAGGAGGATGAAGGTGCAAATGCACAATCGTGTACCGCAAGCCATGATGGGGCATTGACATATAATCAGATGGATTTAGAGATTGAGGCTCAACCGCAGGAATCCAGAATGAAGCATAGAATGGAGATAGCTGAGGGGAGTACGACTTTCGTTCTCCTCGACGAACAAATGAATCAACTGCTTGAGAAAATAATGACTGTGGCAGAGGAGAACCACGCAAAAGTCATGCAGCATGTGGAATAATACTTTCATAAAGTGTCACCGCTATTGTAGACACTAAGCACTGTAATCATGGAAGCAAGGCTACAGCCAGGACAAGTAGATCCAAGTGCATCAAAAGTGCGCCGATTTAATGTTGATATTGGTTCTCAACGACGGATCGTATAGGTGGTACCTAGTGCGATTACGATAGGAAATGAAGACTTGGATGTGACATTGCAAGGACTAGACACCATCAGTTTAGAGTTAAACATGCTACCAATGTTTATGCTGCATCACACTCACACTAGGGTGAGTGAAGAGATCAATGATCATGAATATTCAATGCATCATCAAATGGTCACTTATAAACGACAGGTATGAAGAATTGAAGCGAAGGTTGAACGACTCCATGAAGAAAAATAGGCGATAATGAATGAAAGAAAAAGGAAATGGAGGATAGGAGGAGATTGGAACATGCCATATCCATCGCATGTGAAGATGCGCTAGAAAATGCATTGAGGATGGGTGCAGTCATCGCAGATCTCTGGAAAGGGAATGAGGATTTGCAGACAAGGGCAGTGCCGAGCACACCACCAGAGCAAGTTGAAGAAAGGAAGAGCACCATTGAGGAGGCCGTGACAGAGATCGTAGAATTGGAGAAAGTAGTGTAGAGCATCAGGGAAGAAGTGTCACAGTTTTGGGGAAGTCTCGTGCAAGACGAGTAGTTGCACTAGTTCAATGTGTAACTTGGAAAGGAAGAGGTGCAGTTAGAAGCATTGAGGGGATCTCTTAAGGCGATGCCCCTATTGATGCACAAGATTGAAGGAAAAATAATTGAAATAGCTACAACATTGTGCTAACAAGGTGTGAATGAGGAAACAAAGAAGAATAATGCAGTTGGATGAGCTGCAGACAAAAGAAGAGTAACTGGAAGTCGAGGTGATGCTAGTAATGACACAGATAAAGGAAAATATGGAGAAAGTGCAGCAGATAGGAGGTGAGCACCCGACAGAGCAGGAAGTTGAAGACTATGCAATGCTCAAAGCCACAACCAAGGAAGTCGTTGACCAGATCAAGGCATCCTATGACGAGTTCAAAATGAAGGTGAATGCACCAACAACATCCGATTGAGGTGGCTTGAGAGAGAGCCACAAGTTTGTGTTGGGGGCCTATTGGAACAGGTCTAAGGCGCACAAGTTTTGGTACATTCAGAGACAAAAGGGACAAAGACAAGGGTAAAGGACCAGTCGTAGAGTGGATAAAGAGAAAGTTAAGCGGATAATGTAGAGTAATTGGCTAATTAGTTAATTATTTAATGAGTCACTCTTCGAAGTGGACCAAGTGTAATGACTAAGTGAGCTTATAAATAGGAGTAGAATTGTAATCCTAAGGGCATATTTTTGATGGGATGTTAATCTATCTCTTAATTGTATATGATTTCATCTTTTCAGATCGCATATTTTTTACTTCTTGATGATTTGACTTTGTATTGGTTTTGCGGATGTGTATCCCTGATTCTACGATGTAAGACAGGCTGATGAATAATGAGAAGGTTCATTTTATCTATGTCTGTGTCTCTTTTACCTGTCACAGTATGATTGAATCTGTGTTATCGCAGTATAAATGAATGTATGTTATCGCAACATGGATACACATGGTTTATGAATGAATTGTAATTTTGCAGTAGTGTTATGTATCCCAGATCAGTTAAATATGATTCTATAATATGTTATTGTGTAGATCTGATTAGTATGTTTTGATGCGAATGATGATTATGTCTATATCCGGGTTACATTGTGATTGAATGGGAATGATGCATGTTCTCTTATATCTGTGGAAACGTGGTTCCTGCAGCCCCCCTTAGATATCTCAAGTGAGATTTCACTCGCTCTATGGGTGTTGCTGGAAATGCTAAACCCTTTCCGTTTCGATGTCTATGAGAGATTGCATTGAGTTTTGTTGACAATTGTGCGAAGTGAACCCCTGTCAATAGATCAACAATTTTGTTTTCCATAAAGAAAGCTCTCACAAAAATCCAAATCAACTTGCTTCAAATCTGGTAGCAACTTCCTTGAATAGAGAATCTGCATCCCCTTCTCACTCATGTTCCCAAGCCTACAATGTTGTATCCACTCCTGTACAAGCTAAAGAGATAGACGAGTAAGCATTACCAATACGTAAATACAATGTACATACCTTCGCTCATTTCTCTATTACCAGTGATCCTTTAGTGACCTTCCATGTTTTTAATGTAAATGTAGATATATAACATTATCTTACCAACATAATAGTTGAGCATGTATAGATAAAGGTACATAAACTAACTAGATATTTAACGAGAAGCAAATCAGTCATCAAATCATAATGTAATAAATGAATAAAACTGATTATTACATAAGAAACTCAGAATGGAAGAGAAAATAATGATCAAGTTCATTAATAATTGAATGGATAAGATTACACTATATAAAGAGGAAATTTGAGTTATAAGTTTAGAAGGAAATTGGAATTTCCCATGCCATGCTAATGGACTAGACAAGCTTAACTTAGAGAAAATAACCATAGTTACTCATGCAATATCTCCTACATCGAGTTGAACTATCCTGAACTAAACTAAACTAAACTAAACTAATATGTATTGAACTGAACAAAACTGAACTGGCATGCACTGAAATGAACTAAATTGGGGCACTAATGTTACTAGAGGAGCAGTTAGGAACAGTTAGGTTCATTTAGGACCTCAATCAATGGGGCGCACATAGTCTTCACTTAAATTACTCCTTAAATTAGGGAATTCCCTCAAATCAAGGAGTGTACCCCCAAATCTAGGTTTTTGGTGTATATGTGACGCAGGATGTCAATTTTGGTGTGGTTGGGCCCACTATATTTAGAGGGTCAGGATGTAGGTGGGTTATTTATTCTAACACCCCCACATAAGCCTAACTAGGTAAAAATAAAATAATTAAAAAATGGGTCCCGACAATTTACATCCATATTAGGTACCCATACACACATAAAAAAATCTTTAAAAGTTTGGAAAGAGGGAAAAAATCCAGTGGGAAAAAAAACCCTCCATAAAAGAGAATGTGAAAAAAATTCTTTAAGGAGCCTCCTGAAAAAAATTCCTTTACTCCCAAATAAGCTCTCAACTGGGTGAATTGTTGCTCGGTAAAGGGATTTGTGAAGATCCTTGCAAAAATTTATGAAATCCTCCTTCTTTTGAAGTGCATGTGATCCCATTCATGAGATCCAAACACTTTTAATAGCTTGATTGGTGCTTCTTGACCACTCCCTGCTTCAAATGGGGAAAATCCCTTGAATATTTTGTGTAGAACTTGGTGAACTATAGGAGTAAAGGATATAGATATGGAGAATGGGAAGGCATTCCGAAGGCCTATTTCAACAAGAACTTGATTCGGGAAAAGTTCTCCAATGGCCTCTTTCATATTTTGAATGAATGTGAATATGGCCTTGTAGGACATGTGTTGTGAAGATTCTAAGGCCTCCTTCAACAAAACTGGATCGAGCATACCAAATGTATAGCGATTGAGTTGGGGGGATAGGATATCCATGGATAAAAATGAGCTCTTTTATGGCTACAAAAACACTCAATGATGTCTACAAACGAGATCTTTGGTGGCAACAAGTACACTTATTTGATGGTTGTAAATGAACACTCCTTCGATGGTTGCAATTGCACTTCTTGATGTATGCAAGTCATTGCTATAAATGGGCTCTTTTGTGTGTGAAAAATCCTTCTTTGGTGGCTTTAAAATCCTTCTTTGTTGGCTGCAAAAATCCTTCTTTGGTGACTGCAAAAAACCTTCTTCGATGGATGTAAAAATCCTTCATTGGTGGCTTGCAAAAAGCCCTCTTCAATCTACAATATTAGTGGCTGCAAAAGCCTTCTTTAGTGGAAACAAAAGACTTCATTGGTGGCTGAAAATACTTGATTGGTGGATACAATATCCTTCTTGGGTGGCTGTGAAATCCTTCTTGATGGCTGCAAAATCTTGGCTACCAAAGGCATTCTCAACTTGCAAGCTAGATAACTGACAAGAAATCATTGAACACTAACTAGTTTAGTAACCCCTATGCTTGGATACCATATAAGATTTGAACATGTATAAATATAGGCACATAAAGTAACTAGATATGCAATGAGAAACAAATACGCCATCAAATCATAATGTAATAAATGGATAACATTGATTATTACATAAGAAACTCAAAGTGGAAGAGAAAAGAATGATCAAGTTCATTAATAATTGAATAGAGAAGCTTACAATATATAGAGAGGAAATTCGTGTTAGGTAAGATGGTAGTTGGAATTTACCATGCCATGCTAAATGACTAGTTAGGATTAACTTAGAGTAAATAACCTCAGTCAGTCATGCAAGCTCTCGTACATTGATTTGAACTATCATGAACTGAACTAAACTAAACTAAACTAAACTAAACTGACATGTGCTGAATTGAACTAAATTGGGCACACAATGAACTAAACTGAATTCGGGCACTAATTTTACTAAAGGACCAATGAGGAACAATTAGGTTCAGTTAGGACCTCAATCAGTGGGGTGCACATAGTCTTCACTTAACTTCCTCCTTAAATAAGGGAATGTGCCCCAAATTTATGGAATACACCCTCAAATCAAGGAGTGCACCCCAAAATCTAGGGTTTTGGTTTATGTTTGACAAAACAGGTCAATTTTGGTGTGGTTGGGCCCATTAGAATCAGCAGCTCGAGATCTAGGTGGGTTATTTATTCTAACACTCAAATGCCCTATTGAAATTAGATTTATTCTTAAAGAAGGAGTGTGACTTACCTCTTTCAACAACCATTGGTTTGCATTATTTAACTTTAACTATATATTACCCTTTCCAACAATTTTACATGGTTCGTCATCAGCCAAATAAACTTGTCCATAATTACCTTGAACATAATCTTGAGATATTTTACTATGGGGTGTGGCATGAAATGAAGTCCCTATATATAATACCCAAGAATCAGTAATATTATCTAATGAAAGGATCAAATCATCTTGTAACAAGTCACATGGTACATGTTCTTTTTTATTATTCTCAAGATTCATATCTCCTTGTTTCTTTATAGATCCGCAGTCTTTCTTTAGATGTACTTTCATCCTGCAATTCCAACACTCTATATTTCCTAGTATGGATTCTAATTTTCCCTTCCTAGCCTTCCCATAGTTCCATGGGATCTTTCCTCTATCCCTTTTTCTTCCCTTGTTATCCATGGTCAATGTATATCCTGATGTATCCCTTGTGATTTTTCGTCGTATTTCCTTTCTAACACCAACGTCATGAAATTTCAAAGAGTTTGAACCAAAGACATAGTTACTTATATCCATGACAATCCATTCAAGCTTTCTAGAAATGAGAACAAGATTATAATATCCCTAACCTCATCATCAAAGTTTACTCCTACATAACTTAATTTCTTAGTAATAGTATTAAATTCAATTAAATGGTTGGCAACAAACCCACCTTCTAACATCTTCATATTAAATAATCACTTAATTAGAAATACCTTGTTAGAGGCCAAGGTTTTTTCATACAATTTATCTAATGCCTTTATCATATCTTCCATTTTGTTTTGTTTCGAAATGTTGAAAGCCATTGACGCTCTCAGGAACAATCATATCATTACTAGTACTAGCCTTTCTGTCAAGAACCTCTTATTCTTCGTCCTTCATAGTCACCGACTTCTTTGCTTTTCCACCCAACAATAGGAAAATATCCTTTTGATATAAATTGTCTTCCATTTGCATATTCCATAGATGGTAGTTTTGGCCATTAAATTTATTGACCCTAAAATTTCCTTCTTCCACCATTGCTCCCACTCGAACTAGGAACCCTCCTTTTTGTGCCAGTATATCATCCAAATAGACTTTTGGTTATGATACGAATTGTTAGAAAAAGGATTGTAGAGCAATAAAATAAAAATGTATGCGGAAATAAAACACATAAGAGCACAAAACAAGAGCTCGACACCAATATATGTGGTCAACCTGATATGGGATACATCCATGGCGAAACAATGGGTACTTTATTGTATTACATCCAACAAAATGAAGGGATACAACTTGCAGCAAATCCACCATATCTCCTCTTCACTCTCCTCACAGTATCTCTCTCACACACTCTACTCTTCAGTTTTAATACAATTACCTCTTTAAAAGAGGGCTTCCTTATAGGGAAACATATACAACCATAATATCTATCATCAGATATGTAACCTAATGATGAAGGGTCTAGATTGACTACGAAATTACAACATTTTACAAGGCAATTTTCCAAAATTAAATCTCTTTGGGGGAACTTCCCCCAAAGCCTGTCCAAGGAGGGGGGGCTCGAAAAGGTTGTCGTCGCTCCTCCCTAGACCCCCCTGATAACAATAGTTCAATGGAAATGTTAATTTTTCAGAAATTTCAATCTGATCTAGGATCTTAGTTGAGAGAATAAAATGTACAACATATCTACAGCATATCAATCATGGACACAATAATGCAAGCACACAAGAGACACAGAGTTTCACTGGGGAAAACCAAGAAGGTGAAAAACCTCGCAACTTCCTCAGAGACAGATAGAGCAATGATACAACCAAAGTACAAGAGATAGTCTTCTCCTAGCAGATGATTCTCCTCCTCACAAGTGCGCCACTTTCTGAGAGAGATAGAAGTGAGTAATGAGTGATCAAATAGAGATCTCCCGATCTCTATTTATACTTGTCCTATCCTTCCCAATAAACTAATGGGGCCGACTTGTCTAGCTTAGCCTAATATCCCATGGTTAACTTAATCTGGGTCAACCCCACACTTGGTGGTCTAATAACCCATCAAGTATAAGTTACAACACTTACAATATAAATGACAACACTTCTGTATAGAGGAATAATAACATCTCTATAGGAATACAAACACTTCCATATAGAGGAATAATAACATCTCTATAGGAATACAAACACTTCTGTATAGAGGAATAATAACATCTCTATAGGAATACAATACACATGGGAAAAATACATTCTGAAGTTACATATACATCAACACTCCCTCTTAACTAGGAAGGTATTTCTCGACACAGATCTGCTAGCACAAGTCTTCTTCTCTAGATCATCATCAGTGAATCATCATCCTCAAATCATCGTCATCATCACTGCTGCTGCTATCTCAATCGATCTCTAAATCTACTCGTCATAGGAAGTTCTACAGAGCCAGCCCTTTTTCATACTGGATGTAGGCCCACCACTTGCAGGTCTTCATCATCACTGGCCATACTGTGGAATCCTCAGGACTTATTACGTGCATCAGAAAACCTGGCTACAACATCCCAGGCTGTTACGAGCACACAACTCTACCTGTCGGATCTCCCAGGAGCACATTACATGTGACCCCATCACAAAACCTAGCTGTAGCATCCCAGGCTATTACGAGCATACAACTCTACCTGTCGGATCTCCCAGGAGCACATTACATGTGATCTCACCACAAAACCTGGCTGTAGCATCCCAGGCTGCTACGAGCACTCAGCTCTACCTGTCGGATCTCCCAGGAGCATATTACATGTGGTCATGGCAAAACCTGGCTGTAGCATCCCAGGCTATTACGACCACTCAGCTCTACCCGTCGGATCTCCTAGGAGCACATTACATGCCATAGGACAAAACCTCGAAAGAGAATCCCAGGCTGTTACGAGCACATAGCTCTACCTGTCGGATCTCCCATGGATGGATTATATGTCCTCCCAAAGCAAAAACTCGAAAGAGCGTTTGCCAGATATCCCAGGGCCATGTTACATGCCATAGGTAAAACCTCGAAAGACTATTTGCAAACCTCCTAGGGCTGGATTATATGCTTATATGCACAACCTATCCACGACCATAGAGTATCATCTTGATACTCTCCATACATCATCTTGATGTACATCAACACATGATCATCCTGATCATCATCATAGCATCATCCTGATACATATCATTTGGAGCAACATCCTGAAGCTCGTCATCCATGATCATCCTGATCATATAGTGCATCCACCTGATGCATACCTGATACATATCAGACATGATCTACCTGATCATACAATGTATCCACCTGATACATACATAAATAAATGATCCATCTGATCATAACAAGAATCCAACATGATGCATATACATATACATGATCCAATTGATCATAACAAGCATCCAGCATGATGCATATACATATACATGATCCAACTGATCATACCAAGCATCCAACATGATGCATATATAGATACATGATCCAACTAATCATACCAAGCATCCAACATGATGCATATACAGAGCAGTAACTGGAGCATCATCCGGATGCTCATCATCCAGCGCTTACATCCATAGCCATGTGAAGGATCCTCCTCTCACCATGCTTGGAATGGCTTCAGCAAATGTGTCCATCACTTCTTCCTCGAAGTGTCGTCAATCTGAAGAACACCAAGCCTCTCCCTAAAGTACTCAAAATTCACTCTGGCTAGTGGTTTCGTCAGCACATCCACAACCTGCTCATCTGTCGCAACATACAGGAGCTTCACTGCTCCTCTCTGCACCATATCCCTGATATAGTGATATTTGCTCTCAATGTGCTTCGACCTGTCGTGGAACATCGGGTTCTCAGATAGCTTCACATAAATTTGGTTATCACAAAAGATACCAGTAGCCTCCAGTGGGAGACCAAATAACTTAGACAGTAGCTTCTGGAGCCATACTGCCTCGCAACTAGCCGAACAAGCTACAACATACTCTGCTTCGGCTGTAATCAGTGCTACATAGGACTGCTTCTTGCTAAACCAAGAGATCACACCTAATCCCATACTAAAGCAACACCCAGAAGTGCTCTTCCTATCTGTAGCACTGCCTGCCCAATTTGAATCAACATAACCCTTCAGGTTAAACTTTTGCTTTGCATCATACTTGAGCCCATAATCAACCATACCCTTCAGGTACCTCAGAATATGCTTTACAACAACCAAGTGAACACCTCTTGGATCCGTCAGGAACTAGCTCAATGTGTTCACCGCAAAGCAAATATTTGGACTCATGTTCGTCAGGTACATCAAGGACCCAATCATCTGACGATACATAGTGACATCAACTGGCTTAGATGAAGCATCACATAGAAGCTTCAGGTTCGATGCCATAGGTGTGGCGATGGCCTTGCAGTCCATCATCCCGAACCTCTTCAAGATCTCTACTACATACTTCCCTTGTCCAAGGAAGATCGCATTTGCACTCTTCCATACCTCCATGCCTAGAAAATAGTGCATCATCCCCAAGTCCTTGATCTCAAACTCGGCTGCAAGATTCCTCTTGGTATCGGCAATCAAACTATCATTACCTGTTACAAACAGATCATATACATACAAAAGTAGTATCACAGGATTTCCTTCCTCAACCTTGTAGTAAAGGTTGGAATCCGCTTTACTCTTGGTAAAGCCAAACTGGATAGAAAACTGTCCATCCTACCATACCAAGTCCTAGGAGCTTGCTTCAAGCCATACAAGGCTTTCTTCAACGTGCACACATATGAATTCCTGTCATGTGTCTCAAAACCAAGTGGTTGCTCCACATACACTTCCTCCTCGACTACACCATTCAAGAAGGTTGTATTGACATCCATCT
Source organism: Larix kaempferi (assembly GCA_027924585.1). NCBI lineage: Eukaryota > Viridiplantae > Streptophyta > Pinopsida > Pinales > Pinaceae > Larix > Larix kaempferi. Next base: position 3,747,309 of record BSBM01000590.1, read on the forward strand.
GGTGTATCTTCCATTTCATCACTACATCTAGAGCAAGTACTGATCTGATGGAAGTGTATCTGGTTATAGGAGCAAAATTTTCTTCATAGTCAATCCCTTCTTTCTGGGAGAAGCCACGAGCCACAAATCTCGCTTTGTATTTCTCTATGCTGCCATCTGCAGCATGCTTGATCTTGTAGATCCACTTGGAAGTCACCACTGACTTCCCTTGAGGTCTTGGGACTACATCCAAATCATCATTCTTCATGATCGGCTGGTATTCTTCGACCATTGCATCCTTCCATTCTTTCTTTTCCGCCGCTTCTTCGTAACTAGAAGGTTCTTTGTTCATAATATCACAGAGTAAAGCAACATAGCTGGTATGTGATCTAGTTCTCTTCTTTGCTCTGTGTTCTTATTCTGGAATGCCATATCTTTCTGCATATTAAATGAGCTCTCTAGCCCATGCAGGTTACCTCTTATGAGAGTCCTTCTCACGAGGTGGATCTACAGGTTCTTGCAGATCTTCAATTTCACGATCAACATCTGGAATTGCTTTAGTCATAGTAGTGTCTTGAAATCTGGTTTCCTTTGGTTCTTCATGATCTTCAACAGGTGTCTTCCTTGATTTGATGAATGTTGATTTTTCATCAAATGTTACATCCCTGCTGACATCACTCTTCTTGAACCCTGGAAAGTATATTCTGTAAGCCTTCGAGCTTTCACTGTAACCCACAAAGATACCATTCTTTCCTGAAGGATCTAGCTTTGTCCTCTTTTTCTTTGGAACATGTGTATATACTGGACAACCAAATATCTTGAGATGGTTGACTTCAGGTCTCTTACCAGAGAAGACCTCTTCTGGTGTCTTGTTGTCCAATATCTTGTGGGGTGTTTTGTTCTACACATACACAACTATCCTAGCTGCTTCTTCCCATAAATGCATAGGAAGATCCTGGTCATGCAGCATTTCCCGTGCTGCTTCCATGATTGTTCTATTCTTTCTTTCTGCAACTCCATTCTGTTGTGGATTGTAGGGAGAAGTCAACTCCCTCTTAATCCCTGAATCATTCCATAGTTTCTTGAAATCACCTGAAGTTAATTCACCGCCATTGTCAGATCTAAATGTCTTGATCTTCTTGCCAGTTTGATTCTCCATCAAGGTTTTGAATTCCTTGAACTTATCAAAGATTTCATCTTTGTTTTTCAAGAAGTAGACCCAAGTCTTCCTGGAGAAATCATCAATGAAAGAGACATAGTATACATACTTGCTTAGTGAACTGGATTACATTGGACTGCATACATCAGAGTGGATAATTTTCAAGATCCCTTTTGCTTTGCTTTCACTGCTTGGAAATGCCTTCTTAATGTTCTTTCCTTTTGCACATCCTTTGCAAACACCTTCATGCTTTAACTTGATTTCAGGAAGACCTTCTACAACTTTGCTTGCAATTGGTAGTGCTATGTAGTGCACATGTGCAAGCCTTCGATGCCAAAGTTCACTTAGCTCCATGGATTAATGTACCATGGAATGTTCAGGTTGTCCCTTCAATTTGTACAATCCTCCCTCTTGCTCTCCAATCACCACTGCATCATCAAAAGTTTTACCCTTTGGCCACATTAGGACTTGGCCATCTACAAATGCAACCCTCATGCCTTTTGCATCTAATGCAAAGATGGAGAGTAGGTTCTTTTTGAGCCCAGGTACAAATAACACATATTTTATTTTCAAAGACTTCCCAGAGTTTAGATTGTAGGAGGCTTCCCCACTTCCTTTGATAGGGTATTGATAATCATCCCCAAGTTTCACCTAATGGGGTGATTCATGTTTAGATAAATTTACAAAGGATTCTTTGAACCCAGTCATGTGTTTAGAAGCCCCACTGTCAATTAACCAATCATTACAACCATGAGAAATAGTACCTATGAGAGCAGAGATTAGAACATTTTCATCTTCGCTTGATGAGTCATCCTCATCACTTTCTGCTCTAGCCTTCTTCTTGGGAGGTTCATCATCCTCAGCAGCATGAGCATGATATCTTCTTTTGTTGTTGTTCTTATTCTTGTTGAAGTTGTTGTCTTTCTTCTTCTTGGGACAATCTGCAGCAAATTGTCCCTTCTCGTTGCATGTGAAGCACCTGAGATACTTCTTATTCTTTTGATGATATTGAGCGGATCTCTTATGTTGAGAGTGCTCTTTCTTAGGCTTGCTTCTTTTGGTGTGTGCTGCGCGGGATCAATCTTCATTTCCCATCTTCTCTTCTCGAGCTACAAGCCTTGCTTCTTCTTGAGTGCATTCTTACCGCAGTCTGTTGAATGAGATCAACTTCCTTCTTGCACAAATTCCTTGAATAAAGGAATCCCATGACCTAGGTAGGCCATTCAGAGTGGTCATGACAACTTCACCATTCTCCACCATTTCATCCACCACTTCTAGTTGTTCCTTGATCTGAGAGACCCTAGAAAAATAAGATTGAATGGTTTCTCCATTCTGAAGCTTTACCCCTTTCAATTGTTTCCGCAGGGTCATCTTCCGATTTATGTTCTTCCCTTCAAATAGCTTGGTTAGAGAATCAAACATCTCTTTGGGTGTCTTTAGAGATGACACATGTGGGATGAGATGGTCCTTGATAGAATCAGCAATGATCCTCTTTTCCTTGACCAAGTTCTTCTTGTGGAGGGCTTTATCCTCTTCTTCCTCTGGGATAGGGACCTCTTTCCTTATGTAAGTGTCCAACTCATTTTCTTCCAGGATTAACCCAATCCTATACTTCCATGCTCGGAAGTTATCAGCCCCTTCAAGATTATCCTCAAGCTTAGTGTGGTGAGACATCTTAAAGAGTACTTCAAATGGAAATAGAAAAGATTTAGGTCTTACCACTTGATTTGCTGAAAACTGGATCTGGTCCCGGATTAGGGTTTGTCAGAGAAACCCTAAAAATTCAAAATGTGAATTTCAACTTTTTGAAAGGACAGAAATACGCACCTTGATGAGCTGATCAGCTCGGTGTATTTATAATTTGAGATCTACAAAGTTTCACCCTTTAGAAATGCCTTTTAGTCTTCTCGGGTTCACCAGGGAGGACCCTGAATTAGCGTTTGAGTTTCCTAGAGCTTCACCCAACCAAAAATCTCGATCCAAAGCTCTAATCTTCTATGTTTCCAAGGATCTTCCGGCTATGTATTCAAATTTTAGAAATTCCTATTTTGTGGAAACCCTAATTTTTAGGGCCAAAACTGAAAGTGCTCAGAACTAAATTTTGATTGGACAGAAAGATTCTCCTTGATGAGTAGAGTCAATCTACCTTGCTGCTTTTCCAAAATCTGTGGAGAGAAACCCAATAAACAAGAAACCCTAGTTTCCACCACTGCACAATGTCTTCTTCTCAGGGAAGCTCTGATACCATGTTAATTTTTTAGTATTAATTCAATATACTCTAGGATCGTTACTAAGAGAATAACATGTACATCATATCAATCATATCAAGCATGTCAATCATGTCAATCATAACAAGAGGCAAACATAATAGACAATAGACACACAAAGTTTCTGTGGGGAAAACCCTAAGGTGAAAAACCCCACAACTTCCTCAGAGATAGATAGAGCAATGATACAACCAAAGTACAGCCCAAGTATAAGAGATAGTCTTCTCCTAGAAAATGATCCTCCTCCTCACATGTGCGCCACTTTTCGAGTGATGGATAAGTGAGTAATGAAGTGAACAAAATGGACATCTCGCGATCTCTATTTATACTTGTCTTGACTACCCAATAAAATTTTGGGGCCGACTTGTCTAGCTTAGCATAATAACCCAAGGTTAACTTAATCAGGGCTGACCCCACACATGGTGGTCTAATAGCCCATCGGCAAGTTACGACACTTCCGACACTTGTTAATAGAAATGCCAACACTTCCTTATAGAGGAATAACACATCTCTATAGGAGTATTGTAACATCCCATATTTTTGTAAAAATTTAAAATTTTTATTAACGGCAATATTAGCCTAATTTATAATAATTTGTAATTGCGGAAGATAATAATTGCTGAGTGTAACAATGTTAACTAACAACTGTTTGTACTAAACACTAATATATATTTTCTGAAGAAACTAATACGACAGTGACAACTTAATTACATTTGTATCCCTTACCATTAAGATAGTCAACTGCATGGTTAGATTAGACTTTTGATGCGACACTTTTGAAAGCAATGCAATGTATGAAATATGTAATAATGGAATGCCAGGTTAGAAGTGTGATGTAGTACTATTTCTTTGAGACGATACTGACAGTTTGCTTCTTTGTTGCTCAAGGGAGTCCTATGAGGGACCCCGAAGCTTACTTAGCTATAATGCTAAAACATTGGACCTGTTCTATGTTCAGACAACAGGTAAGAAGTTTCATGATTGCAACTAAATTCCCATTAGCGTGAATTCAACTTCATGGTATGAAAATAAAATAGAATCAATAGAGACTGTTGCAAATGTAAAAGCATACAAGTACGGTTCACGTGCTTGCTCTTCAACTTTCCTACGTTCATCTTGTATCAACATCGTCACTGTAGTCGTCATTATACTAGTTGGTTCTGTTGTCATCATTGTGCTAGCTGCTTTGTCGTCGTCATTGTATTAGCTGCTTTGTTGTCGTCATTGTATTAGTTGCTTTGTCATCGTCATTGTATTAGCTGTTTTGTTGTCGCCATTGTATTGGCTGCTTTGTTATCGTCATTTAATTAGTAGTACTAGGATAGTACAGTACCAAAAGTGGATAGGAATCCGGAGAACTTAATATCCCAAGATACCAAACTATATGTGATAGCATATTTGTATGTGTGTTTTATACAAAACTTTTAATTAACTTAAAGACTTATGGTTAACCATTCCTATTCTCTACTATAATTATTTAGGTCTTAATAATAAAAAATAGTCATTTCCAAGGACTAGGCATTTGTAACAATGAATAACAAATATTTACACAATAGATTAACTATTATTCCATATCGTGGTCTATTTAAATCCTATGTATATAGTTATATAACTATATCGATTTGTTATTTATTATCCACATTAGAGATTCATATCGAAACTCAATGTAATAAAGAGCAAACATTTGAATATCCCTCAACTATATAAATAGTGGGTAATTCGTTATTTTATTGTTTTATATCGAGACTATAATCATAACGTGCAATAATATAGTGAATTCTTTGCATAGTGGTTATAACACTGTGGCGAATTTAATGCAGGGTTTGGGAGTCACGTCAAGGATTCTGACAGGCATTTAAAATGAAACTTGATAGGTTGTTGGTTCATTTAATAGCGCCGGTCTCGAGCTGTGGTAGAGATCATGTATTGATCCTGTATTAAAAGCTTGGTGTCGTGTCTCTGCTGAGTTGGATGTCCATTGTTCAGGTAGACATGTTTGTCTCCAAACTCGTCGATTTGTAGGATCAATACACCATGCGTTAGTTGTGCATACTCCATTGTGTGCCATGGTGGCGTTGTCAACCTGTAAGGTAGGTTTGGTGTTTATTGCAGGCGTTGTTTATACCAAAGCTTAGTTTGCTGGAACTGTAGAGACTGTCGATGGTGATGAACCTAGACCGTCGAATGAAACCCTAATATCTATCGTGGAAAAAGAGTTAAGACTTGAAGAAATTGATTCATTGTGCTAATGTTTCGGCTAGGGTGGCCGACAGGCTGCCGAAGTATGGGTAGGAAGTTTGCAAGGGTTTTGAACCCGAGATCTTCTCCTTAAGTTGATGTTGCAGGTTTCTTTACAATGATGGTGAAGTATTTTTGAAAAGCTAGACTCTCTAGTTCAAAGGTTATAGTTTTCGTGTTTTAATACCGCAGAGATAAACAAGAGTGGAATGAGAGAATGTACAGAGTTTGGGCATGAATAATGGCTCCTTGGTGTCATTCGTGACAATTTCCTCGTCAAGCTATGGAGGTAAGCTTTCATTTTTAACAAGCTATTTACATTTCAAAAATCGGTTTACAAAAGTATCAGATGTCTAACTCGGTTTTAATTTCAATTGCAGGGTGTTAATAGGAAGTCTGGCTAAGGTATGGCAAAAGGGAAGCCTCGCACTCTTACCCGGTAAGCTTCGGGTCTTCCATACCCTCGTAGTACCCTTTGTTTGTGGCATGGCTCTGTCATTGAAGGTAGTTTGGGAAGTCTTCGAAACATGATTGTTGACAGTGATACTTTGGTGTTGTATTTTGCAAAGTTGTTGTTTGTCGACTGGCTATCTAGCTCGTCGATTTAAATGTTCGAGCTCTCCTGTCTATTGGAAAATTTTGGGATAAACCCTATGTAACTTCGTTTCTTTGTTAAAAGTAGAATATAAACGTTGCTTGAGATTTGTCTTTGTTTTAGAAGTTATTCTGTGGTAATGTTGTGGTTGTCATGAGATTCGACTTGTCTTCCAAAATGTTTATGACCATAAGACAGAGAGCCAAGGGCTCAATCTGTGTGTAAGAATAATACTCCTTTTGTAATACATTGTATGATTTAAAACGTTTGTATAGCTATCTGGTTTGTTAGCTTGGAAACTGTAAGTTGATATTTAAAAATTGTATTCATGCTTAAGGGTTACTACGATGTTTATTGAGCTAGATTAGGGTTTGGATAACTTGTTAAAGAATAAGGACTCCGTGTAAATAAGCTTCAACGTTAAGATGTTGAACCCTTCGTAAGTCTGTGTGGTTTGATTTAAAACTGTAGATTGATAAAGTATATTTCTATTTGTTGATGTTTGAACAATAGAGTAGAAAATTGAACCAATAAATCAGTAATATTTTGCAATGAAAATGAATAGGGTAAAACCCTAATTCGTGTTTTGTTGAAGTGGTAATCTGATCGTTTGTTTTAAGATACTAGCTTGGTTTCGATCTCAGGTTGAAAAGAGTGTATAGTTTTGTTATGAACAATATAAATATAGCTATGGTTTTCTTTTTGATACAAATCTCAGAGTTACAATAATTACAACCAATGTTAGCAGATTCAAAGAAGAATAAATATATGGTAATATTAAATATGTTTAGTAAATTCTTATCATTTGTACATTTCTAGATATTACAACAGTACTATAGAAAATGAAAGAAATATGAATACATAGTGTAGAAATTCATGAATATGGTGTAATCTATAATTCTGTCTATAAAATAATTTCCTATACATAAAATGCTAGTGTAGTAATTAAAATGAAAATGTGTGTGAGTGAAAAATATGCATATGATATCTGTGTGAAAAACTATTGTTTTCCATCTTATTATCAAGAATATTTTTATTCAATGTTAACTGTCTTAAAACCATGTACAGTGTATAATTCATCTACTTTTCATGGATATAATGTATGCATTTGTAGGATGATTGCAAGAATTAGGTAATTGACTGATTATTATAAAAATGTGAAAATATTATATATATTAAATATTATACAGACCCTCGACAATAGTTAACTTAAGAACAGAAACTGATGCATATCAGATTATTATCTAGCTATCGAATTCAATGACACAATTTGCCTATTTTCTATTCTATTTTAATTTGCATATCTCTACTAGAGTACGATGCTGCCAAATAGCATGTGGAAAAATAGGGATATTGATTCATCAATTCATCTTCGCCATTAAACTTAAACATTCAGACTTAGAACAATTCTAGGATTAGATTTTCTTTTAAAAACAAAAAACACAGAAAATACTGTTAAAACATAACAGAAACCAAATAAGAAGAAATTGTAGAACCTGATTAAACCTGTAGGGCAACAAACAACTCGGGAAGACCGTTCCACCCAACCAAACTCCTGAAAACAGTCAAATACTGTCTTAGGACCCCCGAGCCTGTTCGTTGAACCACGAGGAGGAAGAAGCTTCAGGAATATGGGCTTCTTCTTGTTGTAGTAATCTGTTTTTATATAGTAATAGACCATTTTCTTTAATTCTGTAATCTACCATACAATTTTCAGAACTATCATTGGCTGTCATTTCCTTCATTTTTCTTTATTCTTCATCTATTTCACCTTTTTCCAAAATCTGATCCTCCAAATCAGTTGAATAATTACTGATTGCTGAAATGAAATTTAGTTTTGCCTTGCGACTCAAGGCATCTGCAACTTTGTTCTCCTTTCCTTTGATATGCTGAATTTCGAAATCATACTCACTTAAGAATGTCAACCATCTAGCTTGTCTAGCATTCAGGGTTGTCTGATCCAATAAATATTTCAGACCCATGTTATCTGTTAATAGTATAAACTTTCTGCCAATAAGGTGATGATGCCACATTTTTAAGGCATGAATAACTGCTACTAACTCTAAATCATATGTAGAATAATTCTTTTCATGTACTTTCAGCTTTCTAGATTCATATGCTATCGCATGCCCTTCCTGTGTCAAGACTCCACCGAGTCCATTGTTGCATGCGTCTGTACAAACTACAAAATCCTTGTTGGGGTCAGCTATCTTCAAGATAGGTGCTGTCGTCAATAGTTCCTTTAATTTCTTAAAGCTCTCAGCACATTTCTGATCCCAAACAAATTTCTTCCCTTTCTTCTACAAGGAAGTTATGGGGTTGGCAATTCTTGAGAAATTCTCTATAAACTTTTTGTAATACCCCATAATGCCCATAAATGATCTCACATCCGATACATCTTTTGGAACCGGCTAGTCATTAATGGCCCTTATTTTGTCGGGGTCAACCGAGATTCCCTCCGCTGAAATTATGTGTCCTAAATACTGAATTTTGTCTTTGTGAAAGACACATTTACTAAATTTGGCATACAATTGATGATCTTAATACTTGTAAGATAATCCGTAAATGCTCATCATGCTCTTCTTTTCTTTTTGAGTACACTAAAATATCGTCTATAAACACAATAGCAAACTTGTCTAAATACTTATGCAAAATATTATTCATCAAACACATAAATATAGCCGGAGCATTAGTTAAGCCAAACAGCATGACTACGAACTCGTAATGCCCATACCGTGTTCGAAAAGCTGTTTTGAAAATATCTTCATATTTAACCCTTACTTGATGATACCCTGATCTTAGATCGATCTTCGAAAATACTGTTGCTCCTAGCAGCTAATCAAATAGATCATCTATGCGGGGCAACGAGTATCTATTTTTGATCGTCATCTTGTTAAGCTGGCGATAATCTATGCACAGTCTTAATGTTCCATCTTTCTTCTTAATGAAGATGACAGGTGCTCCCTAAGGAGACACACTTGGTCTAATATACTTCTTGTCAATAAGTTCCTTCAACTGAGATTTTAATTCGTTTAACTCCAGTATATTCATTCGGTACGGAGCTTTTGAATTTGGTACTGCTCCTGGTATTAGCTCTATAGTAAAATCTAAATTTCTTTTGGGTGGTAATCCTGGAATCTCCTCAAGAAATACATCCTTAAAATCTTTTAGGACAGGTATGTCTTCTACTTTTTGTTTGTACTCTTTACCCATAATCTCATCATTTATCACGTTTACTGCAAACATTTGGCATCCATTCCTAACTTCCCTCTTAACTTGCATGGCTGAAATTTGTCCAAGGGTTACTTTCCTTGGAATGCCTTTTATTTCTACAGTTTTCCCTTCATCATTTAAGCATGTAAAACTTTTTCCATAACAGTCTAGGATGACATGATGGGCTTCCAACCAGTCCATCCCAACTATAATATCATACGAACCTAAAGGTAAGATATTCAGCTTGATTTGTGTTTGCAAATGATTCATGGATAAAACACAGTTCTCTATAAAATCTGAAACTTTCCTCTTTGTTCTAGTTGCTAGTCTAACTAGCCATGATTTACTAAACTTTTCAGTTTTCAGTTTAAAACTTTCCACAACATTGGGTGATATATAACTTAAACTAGCACCTGGGTCAATTAAAACAGTAACAGGATGGTCATGTATCATACCTTCAATCTCTACCATGGAAATTTGATGGTCTGCTTGCCTATTGTCAAGTGTTGTGTTAATTCTTGGCATCTCCCTTGCTACGTCTCCAACAGTAGGTTCAGTCTTAATAGAGTTGATGTTGTTTGTCTTCCGCTTTCGTAAGGGACATTCTGATGCATAATGAGGGCCTTGACATTCAAAACATTTAACATGTGTCTTTGGCTCACTAGTATTGACAGTATTAGATGCATTTTTCGGTGCTGTAGAATTCTGCTGTGAATTATTTCCTTGAAAATTTCGATTCTGAAAATTCTTCCTTTGGAATCCGGAATTCCCACTGGGTCTGAAATTTTTTCTTCTTCTGTTCAAAATTGTTGGGCTTATGATTTTTCCAAGTAGACATACCCTCTCTCTTTCAATTTGTATCATAACAGAAGACTGCCTTCCTCATAGCCTCCTCTAATGTTTTAGGGCTGTCATACTCAATTCTGTCTTTAATGCTAAAAGGTAAACAACCTAAGTACCTTTGAATTTTTGGTTTTTCTTCTATGAAGTAGGGTACATATCTCAGTAAGTTCAGAAACTTACTCTTTAGTTCCTTCATGTTCATACCTCCCAACTTCAAATCATAAAACTCTTTAGATTTTTCTTCGTAGTACTGTTCAGATAGATACTTCTTTTTGAAATATCATCTGAAAGCACTCCAACTTACATCTTTATCCTTAATGCCCTTTACCCTTTTTACATCCTGCCACCAAATGTCTGCTTTTCCTATTAAGTTATATATGGCCATTTTTGCTTTTAAGAACTCCGAATAGTTGTAGATGTGGAAGTATTTCTTCATCCTTGATATCCAAGATTCAACTGTCTCACCTTTCTCAGTTTCTCCATTGAAAGTTGGAGGCCTTATCTTCTTGAATTCTCCAGAAATCTGCTCATATTCTTTTTGATTTATCTTTCTTGGTTTGGAATCTTCTTCACTGCTGTCACTGATGTAATTACGTTTCTTTTTGCGTTCTGTAATAGCATCTACATATGAGGTTGAACTATCTTTTACTTTACTGCATTTGATGTTCTGATTTTTATCAGTGTGAGGCATGTCCTCCACCTTGGAAATATCCTCATCGTTTTTCCCTTGTTCTTCTGTTTGGCTGTGTTCAAACAACACTTGATTCAGTTGTTCTTGTGCTTGCAGAATCCTTTCATTATCTAATTTCACATATCTGATTTCTGCTTTTAAATCATGAAATGCACGTAATAGTTCCGTCAAACCTTTATTTATCTCCTTGTGACCTTCCTCCACATAATGCTGTCCCGAACTGTGACTGTTTGGTTGAAATCTGTCACTTAAATGTTCAACTAAGTTCTCCATACCTGTAATTGAAAATGATTTCTGTAGAGAACATAATAATAAAATTTTAAAGTAGTACAATTTATTTATTTTTTAATCTTTTTTTTTTAATTTTTATTATTATTATTATTATTATTTTTAAATTTATTTATTTATTTATTTTTATTTTTTTTCGGTTGTATATAAAAATTTCTACTACATGTTTGGACAAAAATTTCTACTGCGTGTTTGGACCTAAATCAGTCCTAGAGTTTGAATCTGTGCTCTGATACCACATGTAACATCCCATATTTTCGTAAAAATTTAAATTTTTATTAACGACAATATTAGCCTAATTTATAATAATTTATAATTGCAGAAGATAACAATTGCTGAGTGTAACAATGTTAGCTAACAATTGTTTGTACTAAACACCAATATATATTTTCTGAAGAAACTAATACAACAGTGACAACTTAATTACATTCGTATCCCTTATCATTAAGATAGTCAACTGCATGGTTAGATTAGACTTTTGATGCGACACTTTATAAAGCAATGCAACGTATGAAATATGTAATAATGGAATGCCAGGCTAGAAGTGTGATGTAGTACTATTTCTTTGAGACGATACTGACAGTTTGCTTCTTTGCTGCTCAAGGGAGTCCTATGAGGGACCCCGAAGCTTACTTAGCTATAATGCTAAAACATTGGACCTGTTCTATGTGCAGACAACAGGTAAGAAGTTTCATGATTGCAAATAAATTCCAATTAGCATGAATTCAACTTCATCATATGAAAATAAAATAGAATCAATAGAGACTGTTGCAAATGTAAAAGCATACATGTATGGTTCATGTGCTTGCTCTTCAACTTTCCAAGGTTCGTCTTGTATCAACATCGTCACTGTAGTCATCATTATACTAGTTGGTTCTGTTGTTGTCATTGTGCTAGCTTCTTTGTCCTCATCATTGTATTAGCTGCTTTGTTGTCGTCATTGTATTAGCTGCTTTGTCGTCGTCATTGTATTAGCTGTTTTGTTGTCTCCATTGTATTGGCTTCTTTGTTATTGTCATTTAATTATTAGTACTAGGATAGTATAGTACCAAAAGTGGATAGGAATCCGGAGAACTTAATATCCCAAGATACCAAACTATATGTGATAGCATATTTGTATGTGAGTTTTATACAACACTTTTAATTAACTTAAAGACCTATGGTTAACCATTCCTATTCTCTACTATAATTATTTAGGTCTTAATAATAAAAAAATAGTCGTTTCCAAGGACTAGGCATTTGTAACAATGAATAACAAATATTTACACAATAGATTAACTATTATTTCAACTTAAGACTTTGAACTATTAACTATTATTCCATATCGTGGCCTATTTAAATCCCATGTATATAGTTATATAACCATATCGATTTGTGATTTATTATCCACATTAGAGAGTCATATCGAAACTCAATGTAATAAAGAGCAAACATTTGAATATCCCTCAGCTATATAAATAGTGGGTAATTCGTTATTTCATTGTTTTATATTGAGACTATAATCATAACATGCAATAATATAGTGAATTCTTTGCATAGTGGTTATAACACTGTGGCAAATTTAATGCAGGGTTTGGGAGTCACGTCGAGGATTTTGACAGGCATTTAAAATGAAACTTGACAGGTTGCTGGTTCATTTAATAGCACTGATCTCGAGTTGTGGTAGAGATCATGTATTGATCTTGTATTAAAAGCTTGGTGTCGTGTCTCTGCTGAGTTGGATGTCATTTGTTCAGGTAGACATGTTTGTCTCCAAACTTGTCGATGTGTAGGATCAATACACCATGCGTTAGTTGTGCATACTCCATTGTGTGCCATGGTGGCATTGTCAACCTGTAAGGTAGGTTTGGTATTTATTGCGGGTGTTGTTTGTACCAAAGCTTAGTTTGCTGGCACTGTAGAGATCATCGATGGTGATGAACCTAGACCGTCGGATGAAATCCTAATATCTATCATGGAAAAAGAGTTAAGACTTGAAGAAATTGATTCATTGTGCTATTGTTTCGGCTGGGGTGGCCGACAGGCTGCCGAAGTATGGGTAGGAAGTTTGCAAGGGTTTCGAACCCAATATCTTCTCCTTAAGTTGACGTTGCAGGTTTCTTTACTGTGATGGTGAAGTATTTTTGAAAAGCTAGACTCTCTGGTTCGAAGGTTATAGTTTTTGTGTTTTAATACCGCAAAGATAAACAAGAGTGGAACGAGAGAATGTGCAAAGTTTGGGCGTGAATAATGGCTCCTTGGTGTCATTCGTGACAATGTCCTCGTCAAGCTATGGAGGTAAGCTTTTGTTTTTAACAAACTATTTGCATTTCAAAAATAGGTTTACAAAAGTATCAAATGTCTAACTCAGTTTTAATGTCAGTTGTAGGGTGTTAATAGGAAGTTTGGCTAAGGTATGGCGAAAGGGAAGCCTTGCACTCTTACCCGGTAAGCTTTGGGTCTTCCATACCCTCGTAGTACCCTTCATTTTTTCCATGGCTCTGTCATTGAAGGTGGTTTGGGAAGTCTTCGAAACATGATTGTGGACAGTGATATTTCGGTGTTGTATTTTGCAAACTTGTTGTTTGTCGACTGGAGATTTAGCTCATCGATTTAAATGTTCGGGCTCTTCTGTCTATTGGAAAATTTTGGGATAAATCCTGTGTAACTTCGTTTCTTTGTTAAAAGTAGAATATAAACGTTGCTCAAGCTTCGTCTTTGTTTTAGAAGTTATTCTGTGGTAATGTTGTGGTTGTCATGAGATTCGACTTGTCTTCCGAAATGTTTGTGACTGTAAGACAGAGAGCCGAGGTCTCAATCTGTGTGTAAGAATAATACTCCTTTTGTAATACATTGTATGATTTAAAATGTTCGTATAGGTATCTGGTTTGTTAGCTTGGAAACTGTAAGTTGATATTTAAAAATCGTAGTCATGCTTAAGGGTTACTACGATGTTTATCGAGCTAGATTAGGGTTTGGATAACTTGTTAAAGAATAAGGACTCCATGTCAATAAGCTTCAACGTTAAGATGCTGAACCCTTTGTATGTCTGTGTGGGTTGATTTAAAACTGTAGATTGATAAATGATATTTCTATTTGTTGATGTTTGAACAATAGAGTAGAAAATTGAACCAATAACTCAGTAATATTTTGCAATGAAAATGAATAGGGTAAAACCCTAATTCGTGTTTTGTTGAAGTGGTAATCTGATCGTTTGTTTTAAGATACTAGCTTGTTTTCGATCTCAGGTTGAAAAGAGTGTAGAGTTTTGTTATGAACAATATAAATATAGCTATGGTTTTCCTTTTGATACAAATCTCAGAGTTACAATAATTACAACCAATGTTAGCAGATCCAAAGAAGAATAAATATATGGTAATATGAATTATGTTTAGTAAATTCTTATCATTTGTTCATTTCTAGATATTACAACAGTACTATAGAAAATGAAAGAAATATGAATACATAGTGCAGAAATTCATGAAGACGGTGTAATCTATAATTCTGTCTATAAAATAATTTCCTATACATAAAATGCTAGTGTAGTAATTAAAATGAAAATGTGTGTGAGTGAAAAATATGCATATGATATCTGTGTGAAAAACTATTGTTTTCCAGCTTATTATCAAGAATATTTTTATTCAATGTTAACAGTCTTAAAACCATGTACAGTGTATAATTCTTCTACTTTTCATGGATATAATGTATGCATTTGTAGGATGATTGCAAGAATTATGTAATTGACTGATTATTATAAAAATGCGAAAATATTATATATATTAAATATTATACAGACCCTCTACAATAGTTAACTTAAGAACAGAAACTGATGCATATCAGATTATTATCTAGCTATCGAATTCAATGGCACAATTTGCCTATCTTCTATTCTATTTTAATTTGCATATATCTACTAGAGTACGATGCTGCCAAATAGCATGTGGAAAAATGGGGATATTGATTTATCAATTCATCTTCGCCATTAAACTTAAACATTCAGACTTAGAACAATTCTAGGATTAGATTTTCTTTTAAAAAAAGAAAACACAGAAAATACTGTTAAAACGTAATAGAAACCAAATAAGGAGAAATTGTAGAACCTGATTAAACTTGTAGGGCAACAAATAACTCAGGAAGACCGTTCCACCCAACCAAACTCCTAAAAATAGTCAAATACTGTCTTAGGACCCCCGAGCCTGTTCCCTGAACCACCAGGAGGAAGAAGCTTCAGGAATATGGGCTTCTTCTTGTTGTAGTAATCTTCTGAATCTTCAATAGGTAGCAGTCCAAAAGACTTGCTCCTACAACTCTGTTTCTCTTCAATAATAAGTAAAAAACCAGTTCTCAATCACCAATAATCTCCCTTATTCGAATCTCTCTTGAAATCACCTGATTTGCAAGAGGAAAACATTTTGTAGAAATGTTGATTAAGGGCTGCCTGCCCGATTCGAATTTGCCTTTATAGGTTGCCTATGCCTTTTCAGATGTTACTGGGTCATTAAATGAGCTGCCTGCTCACTCCCTCCACCTGGGGGATGATGCCCTATTTAAGGGGAAGTCGTCCCATAACCAACAGTTAGTGGTGTGATGTAACTGGTGCCATGTGTCCCATTCCTTCCAACAACTTCCATTCCTGCTAGTGGGTCAGTGAACACTTATTCAACAGTCCTCCTGTGTGTTTGTATCGTAATTAATTTATTTAAATAATAATATTCAGTAATTACATTCATCCATGATCAAAACTGATCATAATTACAAAACTTGTAATAAATTTTAACATAAAGTATTTTTGCAAATAAATAATAATGTTCAGAAATTTGGGTAGGTGACAAGTACAATATACATAAATGAAATACATAGGTGAAATACATTCTGAAGTTACATATACATCAACAAGATAAACATCAAAATACGTGGGCTTAACATGACCAATGTGGGCAACAACTTAGTATAGTACCTAGGAAACATTAACTAGTGTATAGAATTTATATCCTAAGTCTAGATGGGGTAATTTTTTCCAGCACCCCCTTGAAGACTGACTGAGAGTGAGTAAATTCTGTGTAGGGCCCAAGCAACGTAGGCTTATGGTCACCCTATTACATTTATTATCCATGCAACATGAGGAAAGGAGGAAAACCATGTAGGAACAAAACCCCCCCTCAAACTGTTGGTTGTTGGTCAATACTGAGAGGGGGGGTGAATCAGTATTGTTAGCTTTTTACCATTTAAAACACTTATTTACACTTTAATCAAAACATTGAATCAACAAGATACACAGAACACATATTTTATCATGGAACCCCAATTGGGTAAACCGCCAACTATTTTTATACTGCAAAATTATATTTACAATAGCTATTTGCAAGCAACTACTTGTTGGAGACACCAATCCCCAAATTTCTCAGCCACCACTGAAGGATGCACCCACACCCTGGTTTCTGCCTGCACCTACAGACAAGGATACACCTATACCCTGATTTTCCAGCCACTACTGGAAGGAGGCCAAGACCCCCCTTGTAGGAATGCAGCCTACCCTAGCACCACCGTACCACCCTTGCTTGATTTCACAAATAATATATTCTGTCAACAACTTCTATTCAGTGATTCACTGATCTTTTCTTCAAACTCTGTCACTGGATTTTTCTTCCACTTTGCTGGTCTTTGTCTTCTGGTTCTTCAATGCTGCCTCATGTATGAAACTTCTCCGAACTCTTACTTTGCTTTAGATCTTCATCATTCCTCAATCACAGTTTCCTGATCTTTATACGCCTTTAGATCAATAGAATCATTCATCCACAGAAAACACCCTTTTAATTTTGGATCTTCAATAATCTTAGTCTTCTTATGCTTCTGCTGCAAACTGTGGTTTCTGGGCCACCATTATTCTTCTAAGATATTCATACTTTTCTTACCAGAGACATACTTCCTTCTTCTTTTTATATGCAGAATTCATACACAGAGACACACTCTCCTATTTCGATTTTCTGACTATATATAATTCTTCATCCCTTTTTAAAACATCACAACTCTTCATTCTGGACAAACCTCTTCGAATCTCTGATAGATTATTTACTTGTTTTAATTAAATAATTAATTAGAACTCACCTTCACTGGTATCACGACCTTTCACATTTGAGGGTTATGCCTTTCCACAAAATTGCACTCTTCCAGCCATCGTATTTTCCCATTAATTGGTTTTGCTAATTATACTTTATTTACTCATTCTATTTTTTATTTATTCTAACTCTTTATTGTTTCCTCATGCCTTTCTGAATCTTAGTTTCAATTCTATTTATCCATGTTTTAATTAACTCTCTGTTTTTAATAAACATTTGTTAACTTCCTGTAGCTTATCGAAATCACATTTTGTTTATTATATTATAAATAATAAACTAGATCAACCTTCTGCTCAATTTCAGGACTACGGGCTTATTTCAATTTCAGACTCACCTTGTCCTCCATCGTGGCCTTCACCTTCAATCTACAGGCAGCGAGCTTCTTCCTCCTTGTTGGCTCTCTATGTCTCGGGCATCTTTCTTCTGGGCCCTTCAGATGGCTTGCGAAGAGAGATTGAACACTATAAATTGTATCTCTATTATTATGTTCTATGTAGGATTGGTATAGACAAGAAGAATTTTCCAAAAGCTTGTGGACTCCATTTTCCAGAATTTCACGCATGACTATTATTTACTCTCTCTATATAAAATAATGCTCACCCTCCTTCAAAGATTATATTTCTATTTTTAATAAATAATACTTCATCATTTTCGATTTTAGATAATGTTGTTTGTATTTTTTTTCTTTTTATTCCTGTAACTTATCATCTTTTTAACTGCAGGTATTTTAACAATTTTCGCTAACTTTGCAGGTGTAGATTTCGCACTTGTGGACACTAGATGGAAGACTGAAGCCATGACCATACAGACAATACATCAATGAACAGACCCATGTCATCAGACAAAATTATTTTCCCAAGGACACCAACTGGCATGCATTTCCAAAAGATAGTTTCTTTGAAGTGGGCATATTTTCACACTTTCTGTCATCCAAAACTGATTTTTCCTCAACTTGGCATATCTTCCTTTTACACGTGTGGACATCATAGGGAGAAGCAGGACCGTGGGTGGATAGAAATATTAGCAAAGAATAATCCCATGTCATCTGATCAATTTATCTGTACAACAATTGACTCTGCCGTGCATTTAAAAAGGCTCCTTGAACTTTCTGTGATTGACAATCAAACAGTAAAAACACACTTTTTCTGATTTGACAGACTTCCAATTCACACGTGTGAACACCCAAAGGAAAAATGACTCCATGCCTAGATAGACACTTAAACATAGAACATCTCCATTCCTTCAAAACAATTTAAAACTTCTCCTACAGGAAATGGCGGGCATTTTACTGAAGCCATTTTTACTAATTTTTTAACCATTACAACAGTAAAACTGCTTAAAACCCTGTTTTGGAAATTATGTATTTTTCTCCTCACACACTCTTAAAACAATATGAGACCATGGTAATGTGCACCTGTCAACAAGATTCAACATGATGCTTTTGGTTAATTTTTATCATCTACCTAGAGAAAAAGGCGGGCATTTCCCTGAGACACTTTATGCAGTTTTTGCCAGTACAAAAACAGTGCAAAACAACCTAAAACCCTATTTTTGCAGGCCTATAAATTTTTCCTCAGACATGATCAATGAAAAATGAGACCATGGTTAGGTATACCAATAAAAATAATCCGGGATTACCATAAGGGGCGGGCATTTGCATTCTTCTACGAATTATCGTGGGCATTTCCATAAGGCAGTTTTTACTAAATTCCTATATAGTCATTTTCAAGTTTTGCACAGAATTGTCATATCTTACCGGAATGATGTCAAATTGCAACCATGAATTCCTAATAGCTCCAGGACACCATCATGAGTATTTCAAGCCTCATCACACATGCCACATCATCACATATGCCATGTCATCACTTCCTTTGACTTCTTTTGTCTTTTACTGAGTTTGCCTTGCCATCATGTCTTGGTTAGTCCTTTGTCATCATTGAACTTCTCTTGACATCAATGACAACTAATTCCAACCTATATTTCCATATTTTCCAACAATCTCCCCCTTTGGCATTGATTGCAACACATAAACTTTCTCCCCCTTTGACAACAATGACAAAGGATAACCAACTTGACATAGAATTTCCAATTGTTCCCTGTTAGACAACTGCCCTTCTTTTGCTTCTCCTCCTCCAATTAACTTGGAATTGCTGTTGATCATCCTATTAACATCCTTCTTTACCTTCTTGTAGTTTTTTCTTTGAATGGAAACTTTAATGATGATTTTATGGACTCCCCTATCACAGTGCTTCTCCTCTTTGCAAACACATTCTTTCTTCAAAACTGAGATCAAATCCAACTGTGGTAGCTAATACCAATTTGTCACTTCTACACTTCTTCTTGTTTTTTAGGAAGATATCTTCTACCAAGTACTCTTACTTCTTCTTCTTGTTTTGATGACAACTTCAAAACATTCTTCTATTCTTTACCAAAAGATATTTTTTAAGTATCAATTTTAGTTCTCTGATACTAACTCCCCCTGAGTGTATGATCCCTTCTAATGCTCTTTTCAGGGTTCTCTTCTAAGTCATGGGAGTTTTAGAACAGACATTTAACTTCAGGTCCACCACCATCACTAATTTCTTCATCATCATCTTCATCTCCATCAGTGTGTTCTTTTATACTTTCATCTTGTCTTCCATCATAATGAATGTCATTCTTGTCTACAACAGTATTATACTTCTCATCATCTTGGGAAACTTCTTTGTGGTTTGGGTTCTTTGTTTCCTCTCAACCTTTGGAGTCTTCCTTTCTTCTCCACATCTTTCCATGAGGTACCCTGCTTTGTTTCTTGGATTCCCTACTTAGATCTTTTCTCTTAGTTCTACAATCGACAGCCTTATGACCAAACTTGTGACAGTAGTGATATTATCCATAGAACCTTCCTTTATGCTTGAGGAATCTTTGATCTTCCATCTTCTTCCATTCCTTATTTTGTTCTTAACCTTCTATTGAAACATTCTTTCTTGGCTTACATTCTTTGGCCATATGTCCAAAATTATGACATGTGTAGCAATGACCAGAAAATATTTGCTAGATCCTGCTTCGTATTGATCTTTTAGGCATCACACTAATTCTATCTTTGTTATGAGAGGAGGGAGCAGACTTCTGACTTTCCTTCTTCATAAATGGACTCTTTATTATATTAGCATGACCTCTTCTATTTCTTCCTTGGTTTGTGAAGGAGGAACATTCTGACTTCCTTTCATTGTCATACCCTAAACCTGTTTTTATCTCTTGATGGTCTTTGGATGCTTAAGATGTCATCCAAAGTCTTTGAGCTATTCTCAAATTTTGCTTTAAGTGATTCTTCATAAAGCTTATTCCCAAGCACAGTAACTTCTTTTTCAAATCTTTTAGATTTTTGTATTTCTTCCTTGAGATTCTCATTAATGGTATGCTGGTCTTCTAGCTTCTTTATTTCCTTTTTGAGGCTAGCAACTTCCAGTCTTAATCTCTCGGCCTCTTCCATGTGGTCTTCTATTGCTTTCTTGAAGTTAGAACTTTCTTGTCTTAAGCTCTCAGCCTCTTCCATGCTAGCCATCACTTGTTGTCTTGAATTGTGCAGCACATCTTGGAGGATCTTGACTTCCTCTTCATCTAACTTTTGATATTTTGACAATTTTTCTTCCAAAGAATTGTTCTTCCTTCTGCTTTTACTCAATTATTCCAAGGAACTTATGAGTTCTGCTTCTAAGTTCACCTCTCTTTCCTCATCTGAATTATCTTTCGAAGTTTGAATTACTGTCCCTATGAATATATTTTCTTCATCTTCATTTAAACCTTCACTATCATCCTCGACAATAGCAATACTTGCTTTTGCTCTTTCTTTATTTGAATAAAGCTTTTCCAATTTGACTCAGAGTCCCTTGGGTGAGACACATGGTCCAAACTTCTTTTTGATAGATTGAGGTAATCCATCTAATATGGCCTCTATTGCATTTGCATTATTTATCTTGGCTTTCTTTTGAGCTAGAGACCTTACTCTGTTTGGTGGTGTGTAATAAGAGATCACTGCATTCCATACATCACATCCTAATGACTTCAGATAACTTTCCATTCTTTTACTTCAAAATATGTATTCTTCTTTTCCAAGTATTGGAGATCCATTTTCTATGTAAATCTCTTCTTGTTGATCCATAGTGATTTTTAATAGGATCTTCCTTCCAGTAAGTTAAACTATGGATGAAGGATCCGGCTCTGATACCAATTGTTGGTTGCTGGTCAATACTGAGAGGGGGGGGGTGAATCAGTATTGTTAGCTTTTTACCATTTAAAACACTTATTTACACTTTAATCAAAACATTGAATCAACAAGATACATAGAACACATGTTTTATCGTGGAACCCCAATTAGGTAAACCACCAACTCTTTTTATACTGCAAAATTGTATTTACAATAGTTATTTGCAAGCAACTACTTGCTGGAGACGCCAATCCCCAAATTTCTCAGCCACCACTGAAGGATGCACCCACACCCTGGTTTTTTCCTGCACCTACAGACAAGGATACACCTATACCCTGATTTTCCATCCACTACTGGAAGGAGGCCAAGACCCCCCTTGTAGGCATGTAGCCTGCACTAGCACCACCTTACCACCCTTGCTTGATTTCACAAATAATATCTTCTATCAGCAGCTTCTATTCAGTGATTCACTGATCTTTTCTTCAAACTCTGTCACTGGCTTTTTCCTCCACTTTGCTAGTCTTTGTCTTTTGGTTCTTCAATGCTGCCTCATTTATGAAACTTCTATGAACTCTTACTCTGCTTCAGATCTTCATCATTCCTCAATCACAGTTTCCTGATCTTTATACGCCTTTAGATCAACATCATCATTCATCCACAGAAAACACCCTTTTAATTCTGGATCTTCAATAATCTTAGTCTTCTTATGCTTCTATTGCAAAGTGTGGTTTCTGGGCCACCATTATTCTTCTAAGATATTTATACTTTTCTTACCAGAGACATACTTCCTTCTGCTTTTTATATGTAGATTTCATACATAGAGACACACTCTCCTATTTCAATTTTCTGACTATATATAATTCTTCATCCCTTTTTAAAACATCACAACTCTTCATTCTGGACAAACCTCTTCGAATCTCTGATAGATTATTTACTTATTTAAATTAAATAATTAATCAGAACTCACCTTCACTGGTATCACGACCTTTCACATTTGAGGGTTATGCCTTTCCACAAAATTGCACTCTTTCAGCCATCGTATTTTCCCATTAACTAGTTTTTCTAATTATACTTTATTTACTCATTCTATTTTTTATTTATTCTAACTCTTTACTGTTTCCTCAGACCTTTCTAAATCTTAGTTTCAATTCTATTTATCCCCATTTTAATTAACTCTCTATTTTTAATAAACATTTGTTAACTTCCTGTAGCTTATCGAAATCACATTCTGTTTATTATATTATAAATAATAAACTAGATTAACCTTCTACTCAATTTCAGGATTGCGGGCTTATTTCCATTTCAGACTCACCTTGTCCTCCATCGTGGCCTTCACCTTCCATCTACAAGCAGCGAGCTTCTTCCTCCTCGCTGGCTCTCTATGTCTCGGGCATCTTTCTTCTGGGCCCTTTCAAACCCTCACGACCAAACCTTGGTCTCCTGCGAGCTCCCAAAACGTTGGCATCATCTTCCTCACGCGGGCATCATTTCCACGATCATCCCATATTTATCAGATGGCTTACGAAGAGAGATTGAACACTATAAATTGTATCTCTATTATTATGTTCTATGTAGGATTGGTATAGACAAGAAGAATTTGCTAAAAGCTTGTGGACTCCATCTTCCAGAATTTCATGCATGACTATTATTTACTCTCTATATAAAAACTAACGCTCAGCCTCCTTCAAAGATTATATTTATGTTGTTAATAAATAATACTTCATCATTTTCGATTTTATATAATGTTGTCTGTATTTTTTTTCTTTTTATTCCTGTAACTTGTCTTTTTAACTGCAGGTATTTTAACATTTTTCACTAACTTTGCAGGTGTAGATTTCGCACTCGTGGACACTAGATGGAAGACTGAAGCCATGACCATACAGACAATACATTAATGAACAGACCCATGTTATCAGACAAAATTATTTTCCCAAGGAAACCAACTAGCGTGCATTTCCAAAAGACAGTTTCTTTGAAGCAGGCATATTTTCACACTTTCTATCCTCCAAAACTGATTTTTCCTCAACTTGGCATATCTTCCTTTTACACGTGTGGACATCATAGGGAGAACCAGGACCGTGGGTGGATAGAAATATTACCAAAGAATAAACCCATGTCATCTGATCAATTTATCTGTACAACAATTGACTCTGCCATCCATTTAAAAAGGCTCCTTGAACTTTCTGTGACTGACAGTCAGACAGTAAAAACACACTTTTTTTTGATTTGACAGACTTCCAATTCACACGTGTGAACACCTAGAGGACAAATGACTCCATGGATGGATAGAGAATTCAACATAGAACATCCCCATGCCTTCAGAATAATTTAATACTTCTCCTACAGGAAATGGCGGGCATTTTACTGAAGCCATTTTTACTAATTTTTCAACCATTACAACAGTAAAACTGCTTAAAACCTTGTTTTGGAAATTATGTATTTTTCTCCTCACACACTCTTAAAACAATATGAGACCATGGTAATGTGCACCTATCAACAATATTCAAGATGATGCTTTCATTTAATTTTTATCATCTACCTAGAGAAAATGGCGGGCATTTCCTTGAGACACGTTATGCAGTTTTTGCCAGTACAGAAACAGTGCAAAACAACCTGAAACCCTGTTTTTGCAGGCCTATAACTTTTTCCTCAGAAATGGTCAATGAAAAATGAGACCATGGTTAGGTATACCAATAAAAATAATACAGGATTACCATAAGGGGCGGGCATTTGCATTCTTCTACAAATTATGGCTGGCATTTCCATAAGGCAGTTTTTACTAAATTCCTATACAGTCATTTTCCAGTTTTGCACAGAATTGTCATATCTTACCAGAATGATGTCAAATTACAACCATGAATTCCTGATAGCTCCAGGGCACCATCATGATTATTTCAAGACTCATCGCACATTCCACATCTTCAAGCCTCATCGCACATTCCACATCATCACATATTCCATGTCATCACTTCCTTTGACTTCTTTTGACTTTACTGAGTTTGCCCTGCCATCATGTCTTGGTTAGTCCTTTGTCATCATTGAACTGCTCTTGACCTCAATGAAAACTAATTCCAACCTATATTGCCATATTTTCAAACACAAAATGGACATGGAGTGTTTCAAAAAAATTACTTTAGACTACAACATGAGCTTAACAGTCCAAAGATGGTCAGAGAGGTCAATGATTGGAAACTCAGGTATCAGGAGGTTCTTTCCTCTTTGTAAGAATATCTATCTTCTCCCAGATGTTCCAATAATGATCCCGGAACTTGCAACTTGAACCATAAGCAACTCCAAGAATGTGTTCCAACATGATGGAAATTTCATGAGGATTCTTGAAATTAGAACCAACATAGGTGATATAATATCCAAATGAAGTTTGAAGTGATGGTGGTGGCTTGGAATTCAAATAAGCTCCAAGTGTGAGGAGCAAGTGTCTAAGCGAATGCAGAAATATCCAACTTCTTTTGTACCTTGAGGAAATGTGCATGTGACCATTCTGGAATAGGGAGGAGGCATAGGACCAAGGAGAGCATATGAAGAATCTCTAAATACTGATATATCTTTCAAAACATCCATTGAACCACAATCTTGCATATCAACAAACTCATGAAAACAGAGATAATATTCTATACCAATGACTGATATAAATAGTCACTGGCAGAAGTATGATAGGAGATCATATGTTGCTGCTCATTATATTTGAACATTGAACCATAAAAGGTAATATCAGGTCCAAATGAGTCATTATCAGCTTGAGAATCAATCCCAAGAAAAAAGTGGTATCCTCCATATTCAGTGCAACTCTAAGAGTCGGTGCCAATGATCAAGTAGGAATACATAGGAAGCATATGCTCATGTAGAGAGAATGGAACATCTCTAAATTCTGAGATAAATTCCAAAACCTTCAGTATATCATCATTTTGCACAACAGTATACTCATGTGAAAGAGAGGAGTCGAAATCCTCTTCTTCTTCTAGAACATGAACTGGCTTATCTTGCTTAGAGTCCACAATAGAAGGATTGTGGGAGAACTAAATGGAGAGTTATTATCCAACAAAGAGGGTTCGAATTCCTTCTCCTATATCAGCTGCATATGAAGATGCGAAATCATGATTCTCTTGAACTTCTTTAGCAACAAGAGAAGTGGTCTCTTCAAGGAGACTTTCAACAATTCAAACTTGAAGGAAGTTGAGTCTTTCTACAACAATGATAGATCCATTAGTCACTTCTTCTTCATATTCAACTTCATAGGATGAGGATCTAGGATCTTCATCATATTCTAGCACCACAAAAGAGGTCTCTTAAGATTCTACTTCATGACATGCATATGAAGCATTTGAATCAAGGAGATCATATTTGACAGGAACTGTATGTGTTGAAATTTCTGCACAAACTTCTTATTGATATATTAGTAACTTCGGAAGATATTCTTCTATGTATTACATTTGTACTTTATTGTATCCCTGACGGAGATGTATTACTCCTCCGATCGGAAGTGTCGTCATTTGTATTTGCAAGTGTCGTAAGTATTATTGTAAGTGTCGTAACTTATATTTGATGGGTTATTAGACCACCTTGAAGGGGTCGGCCCTGTATGAGTTAAGTGGAAGGGTTATTAGACTCCCTTATGGAGTCGGCCCAGTTAGGGTAAAAGGAAGGTTAAGTTAAAGTATAAATAGAGTGGTTGCACTACTCGATTTGCTCATTCACTCACTCATCCAACTCACATAGTTTAGAGAGAGGAGTGCACACAAGTGGAGGAGGAGTAGTTGCTGGAGACATCTATATTTTTAGGTTTCATCTTTGTGATATTTGTATTGGTGCTTATTTTCTCTCTGATGAAGTTGCGGGGTTTTTCACCTTCTTGGTTTTCCCCGGTGAAATGCTTTGTGTCTCTTATCTCTTGTGTTTAATATGCTGTACATGTTGTTCTCTCAGTCAAGATCCTAGATTATATTGAATTAAATGACAAAAAACTAACATGGTATCAGAGCTATCCTAAAGGAAGGCATTGTATGGCATTTAAGACATGTGATGCACTTGCGACAAATTGGAAGCTAGGGCTTGGTATAGTAAAAACCAGTCATCGTGGAACTTTCGCTATAAATATGTTTTGGTAAATCTTCTGGGTTTGAATTGTTTACAGGCAGAATATCAGACACAGATGTACCATGTGTAAACATTTCAGCCTCCGATTAATTGTACTTTGTGAGATATGATCCGTACAAGTTAGGGTTTCCGCCTCTTCCAGAATGCAGCCCTAAACAGGTGACCTAGGAACAAAGGTCATATCTCGGGCTAGGAAGCTCCAAATTGAATTCCGTAAAAAGTGACAGTTAGGGCACAGACTGTAGTTTCATAGGTCTAAGTTTCAGAGGCCAAAGTTGAAACAGTGACACGTGGAACTCCGTACAAGTTTGTTATGTTGTTTCATCCCATAAACAGGTCATGTTGCGTTACTTAGCATATATCTTTCATGGAGAATCTATTGAAGCTCAGATCTATGGGGTTGGAAAGATGACAGTTTAGTCTACCACATGATGAAGTTTCAGACCTTGAGGATCCAAAATTTCAGAGATGGACCAGAAACAATATGGAATATATTTCTATCAAAACAGAATGGGATTATGAGCATTTTCATTTTGGCCTGTCACTGCTGCAGGAAATTAGGGGTTTTGAAAGAAGTGGAATTTTGGAGTTCTCTCAGCATAGGATTGATCTCCTCAGAAAAATCAAATTTTAGAGACCAAGATCGAACGTTTTAATTAGGAAGAACTCTAGGATCTATCAAACCCTAGTTCGGGTTTTGGACTAGAAAACCAGAAAACCGGATTTTGACAGAAGCTGTAGATCCAAAATTCGCAAGTCAATTTTGAGGGGTCAATTTTTGGAGTTTTCAAAATCTGAGCACACCAACTTTCTCTCCTCATTCAATTGCATATCCCTATCCATACGAAGTTTGAAATTCCAAGTTCGGATTTTTAGGGTTTCTCTGTCAAACCCTAGCCAGCTCCATATCCAGTTTCAGTAAATAAAAGTGGTAAGACTATTGGGTGTGTGAGCTATCTCAAAGAAAACACCTAATATTTAATTATCGACCGGGTTTGGTAATCTTAGAGTTGAGGCAAAGTATATGCTAAGGTAAAATGGAACCTAAGTTTTTTGGTTTGTCAAACCATAAAAAGATTTAATAAAGAAAAGATCAAGAGATCTTTCAAAATGAAAAACCGAGTCAAACTTCAGAAAAATAATAAAAGGAACTAAATCATATTTAGTTAAACAAATGAACTGGAATAGTATCGATTCATATTACTCTATCTCGTACTTAAAAAAATAGAAACTGATTGAAAAGCAAACTACTGAATATGAAAATGGAAACTATACAATTTCAGATTCTAGTTAAGAATTAGGAAACAACTGTAAGCAAATTAAAGACTATTAAATAACTTCAACAATTAAAAAGAGAAACATCTATTCCCATGTAACAGGAACTAGAGTGAGTGTATCATAATGGCTCTCAAATGAAATATCAAAACAAAACGGAAGTAAATCTAATCTAACTTCACAAAAAAGATGTAAACTACAAAAAGACAAGTTACAATTAACTTTAAACATTCTAATCTATCTACTATCCATGAGTAGAATAATAATATAAAACTAATGAGAACTAGAAGCAAGAAGAAAACTTGATAAAGATATTTACTTTTGAACTTGATTTGGAAGCAAGTAGAAAACTTGATAAAGATATTAACTTAAATCAAGTAGAAAACTTGATAAAGATACTAATTTTTGAATCCAAATCCTATTCCATAAACCTCTTCATTATTTATTAAGATAAGAAATTGATCCTAATCTAAATGAAGGAAACTATCAAAACTAGAATGCTTGAAGAATGAAATTATTAACTCTATTCTAACTACGTCTTAAGAGCATGTAATAAATTAGACTAGGAATAGGATTGATAAATTCTGAAACAACAACATGTTAGCAAAATAAAATATGAAAGACATAATTGAAAAGACAGTTAAAGCAAACTAAGAAAAATAACAAGAATTGAATTAAAGCTTTATGAAATGTAAAACAAAGGCCTAATTATGGTTGAGAAAACTAATTAAGAGCAGGAAAGATTACAGTAAAGAAAACTAAGAAACTGGATTTAAACTAGCATAAAACAATGCAGAAAGGGTAAAAATCCGAATGACGATGTGAATGCTAGTCCGAACGACAGTCCGAATGACAGTCCGAATGATGATCTGAATGCCAGTCCAAATGACAGTCCGCATGACAGTCCGAATGATTCTTGGGTTTGAATACTTTGGGATGTTTCAACATTCTGTTTCAGGAAGGGTATTATGCTTTTTAGGAGGAGAATTATCAGCTATGTGGGAATCCAGATTTGGAGGTGCTACTGCTGTTGTATCAATCTGTGAGACAACTATGTTCACAATGTTTCAAAAAGAGCGTCTACTTGTGTAGGATCAACAAAATCTACCAAGTTTGGACCACCTACTATTGAAAAAGTAGTGTCTTTGGGATTTTGGATTAATGGAGTGTTAAGAGGTCCTAAAGTTTTATCCTTTTGAGTTTCCTCTTGTCTAAGTTCAGTTTCAATATGAGATTGAGGTTCTTCTAGTGGAACTTCTTTATGAATAGACTGTTTTGATGTCCCTATGTTTTCCCCTAATTAATTTCTAGAAAGGATTTCCTTTGCTTTCCAAGTAGGACTATCCCCTTTAGGTGTCTTCCGATACCTTTCTGTTGAGTTTGTAGTTGGGGTGGTATGCCCCCCGTATAAGCTAGTAGGAATTTTAGTGGGAATTTTAGTAAGGGAATTAGTTTTAATAAATCTACCTTGTGAATCTCTAGACCTATTCATGAAAACAATTTATAACTTAAAATGAATTATAACTGCATAACTGCTTATTGTTGCTGCAACACCCCCCCCCCCCCCCAAACATTTCTTGCAAATATTGGGGCCCCTCCTTTATTTTTAAGAGAAGGAAAGTTTACCTAAAGTCAAAGACATTAGAACCTTTTCCTTACTTGGTTCTTCTTAAGGAAACCTTTGCTTGTTTCCTTTGAGTTCATTTTTTATTGTTTTGGCCCAAGTAAAACTCATGAATTTAAGCCGCAACGGCGGAAGAACTCACCCAACTCTTTCGAAACGGCAAGAAAATTTGGCTAAGATAAAGTATCAATGGAAGAACTCGTCAAGTCCTTCCAAAATAGCAAAAGAACTCGCCAAGTACTTCCGAAACAGCGGAATAACTCGGACAACTTTTCCGTAACGACGGATCACTTTGCTTAGGAATTGAAGCTTCACTTTTCGGATAAACTCGCTGAGTTTTGCCGCAATAGGCGGGAGGTTCGGTTGAGACTTGAACTTCACCGTTTTGAGAGAGAGCTACGCTAGCTTTCTGGAGCCTTTTCCACCAGTTTTTTTTTTGCAACGGCGGAATAAACTTGCATGAATGTTCCGCAATGGTGAAAAGGAATGAACAAGTTAGACCTATGCGGAATAATTCAGGTAAATTTCCCGCAACGGCAGAGTAACTCCCACAACTTTTCCGTGACTTCACGCTCGTCCTTTGCAGAAGAACTCGGATAATTTCCCTGCAATGGTCGAAGAAGTTATCCAAGTCTTTTCGGTTTTGGAGGTCACTTTTAAATACCGAATGTGTCGATTCGACCCCATCCGTATGCCCATTAACCCCATTTAAATTTTCACAACCACCTTATTAATGGCTCACACATGTCAAATTCCTATATATAGGGCGTAAACCCCATCGGTATTCATTGTTCAATTTGATAGAGGTTTGTCTCCATGACCGTTTGAGACCACGACTGCCCACTCTAGGCTTGTCGGCTTCGCAGCAGCATTAACGTTCCCATACACGATCATTTTCTAGCAGGTTAGTACCTTTCAGGACTTGTATCCTCTCTTGAAGTGGTTTTTTCTCGTTGAAATGAATGCCATATTTCGTTAGTTCTTTTTCGTTTTAGCCTGGCCATTGCAGAAGATTTCCAGTCTAACTCCATCCCAAGTGGACCCATGCCCATACCTAACTTAGCTTACCCAAGCCCGTGTTCATATGAGCATAGAAGTTTTTAGGACCTCAATCACCCATAGTATGATCATTAAGAGAGTCCGCAACACACCTCTACCCGTTGTGGAAGTTGAAACTAGTCCTGTCTACCCTTACAAGAAGAACATTGGTGTCCCTATCTGGCTGTGAAAGTTCACTCCATGAAACATTTTATACTCAAAATCACTCTTGTTTTGTTCTGGATTATTACTATGGGAATGCATGTCTCTTATATTTCTTGAATGCAATAAATCTCAAAGCATCACTATGCGGTTCCCGTAGGTTTTTTTTTTCAACATGCGAAATAAATGTCTTAATCTGGAATTGAAAGTAGAAAAGCCGTATCGATTGGTAAGTTGTAATGAACAGAACTAGGAGGGGTGGGTTAGTCTTTTCATTCAGTTTTGGGAAGAATCAAATAAGTATCCATCAAAAGGCTTATCGGAGTATTCTTAAGACTTATTGTTGTGTGCAGGATGCTAGTCTAATTTGCTAATGTTACATTGTAATGCTTACTCATGTATGATTTCTATTATACAGGGTTTTAAGCCAAAATGCCTAAAGGTGGCAAAAGAAATTCCAAAGCGACCGAGCCAGGATTAGCCCCTACAAGAGTAGAAAATCTATATGAAGACACCAAGTGCACTACAGGCGTTCCTCCAGAAGTCAAATGGGGAGACATATATTGTATGATAAGAGACCGGGACATCCCTGAGGCACTCCTCGAGGAAGAATACCTATACCTGAACATCAAAACCTCCTGCATATCCAAAGCAGCCACACATCCGAAACTTTTTCCATGCTCGGAAGTAATTGGATGGATTCTGCAGCATGTGAATGCGGAGACAAGGGTTCTTTCGGACAGTAACGGGGAAGCTTTTGCATCCTTCCATCCATCTTATATCGTAGTAGCTTACAAATTGCCCCGGGCTCATCAGTGGCTTGATGATGAATGGCTAGGACAAATCAAAATGGATAATCTAGAGATGGCTAGAAAGTTGCTGATCTCAGGCAAACAGATCAGAAAAAAGGATAGTGAGGAGTACGAGGTTCAGAATCTTAGGCCTCCTTTCAGAATGATTGCCCTTAAGATTAGTAGAATCTTTGGAAGGTCCGATGGCACTATTTTTATGCACCAATGGGTTCCCATTATCCACTATGTAGCGTTCAGAGGAACAATTTTTAATTGGGAAGATATTCTCTCAGATAGCCTATCATTAGCCATAATTGCTGCACAAGAAGGATTAGGGACAAGGAAGGCAGAATTATACAAGCCATCCTACTTGATAGACTGTATTGTGGCGAAGCACCCCTTTCCAAAGCTTGGATGTAACTGGAGAGAGACTGACACCCCGGTATTCGCTGCTTATAAACTCTTTTGGGCTCAGAACTACAAGTGGCACTACAAACTCATTTGTGAGGAATTTATCATACCTTTATATGAGTTAATGTTCAATGAAGAACCTAAGTGCTTGTCCGAAAATGCCATGGAGGTCCTGGAGAATTATGGTGATTTCTATTTTTCACTGGAAGGCACTTTCATAAGAATGTATGGAGGCTCTAAACCCCCATATATCCTACCCAGATATGCTACTGACTACATAGTCCACAAGGAGGCAGTAAGACAAGTTTTCCTTGATGGGGTTGGTAGCACCTTGTACAAGGAAAAGAAGGCCACTTTCCCGCCTTTACCATTTTATGTTGGGGCCTACAAGTTCTCAAGGATTGCAACAGTAGAAGAATTTATCGCAGAACTAAGAGACTTTCACTTTGGGGAAAAGATTTTTTGGAGGAACGATCGACGAGGCAAGGATGCACAACATTGCAGGGAGCTTCATGCTAGCTTTGAATACACTCACTATTATGATGAAGACAAAGAAGTGTATAGAGGGGTCAGTAACATGACCAAACTACAGATTTGCCAACTAAGCAAAGTCAGGGCCAGTTCTAGCTCTGGCAATGTCAAGGAAGAAAAACAACAGTAGGAAAAGGAAACAGCAGAAGCCGCTGAAACCCTCTCTAAATAAAAGCAAAGGCTAAAGGAAGAAGCCGAGAGAATCCAAAGAGAAGTTGTTGAAAGGGAAAACAAGGCGAAGGAGGAAAAACTTCGGGAAGAAGAAACTCAAAAGATCCAAGCAGTGGAGGAAGAATCTCGAAGAGTTCAGGAGGAAGAACGGATCAGATTGGAAGAGATTTCCAAACAAGTAGAAGTGGAAGTTCAGAGGAAGGTTGCAGAAGAAGAAGCGCAAAGGAAAGCGGAAGAAGAAAACAAGGCGAAGGAGGATGCTGAACCAAAGAGATGAAACGTTCAAGACATGGATATGGACATCCCTATAAGAGACCTTCTGCTTGTCCCTTTTACACCATCAAAAGGTAGCACAGTGTCCCAATGGGACAAGTTCACTTATAAAAAGAAGAGGAAATCTATTGTCAAGGAAACAGTGACTAGGATGAAGAGACCTTTTCAAGCAGACATTGTCACCAAACATGAAACAACAGTCATGCAAGGTACTAAGCATGCACACAAACTCGTAGCATCCATTTCTGTGGCTTATGTTCAAGCAATTGTAGACAATGTCAACATATTAGTAGATGAGTTAGAATTAGAAAAGGAGAGAACCCACCATTTGCAGGAAACTCTAGTCAAAGAACATAATTATTCAAATTTGATGTTGGAGAAATGTGACACCCTTGTGTCAGAGAAGGGAGAATTAAACAAAACATTTCAGCACCTAGAAGCTGAAAAGAGAGCCTTGGTCATACAAATGAGAGCCCTGGAATCAGAAAAGCAAGGTCTTGAAAGAAGGAACCTACAGCTGGAGTCCAAGAAATTTGATGCCACTCAACAGATCGATGACTTAAAGGAGAACATAGAGAAGTTAGAGGAAAGTGGGGAATTGCTAGAACAACAATTAGAACTTGCAACTAGCAAGGTTGGTGATCTGGGTCCCTTTCATCAGCAGGATTGTGAAATATTGAAGAGGATACATGGGATTCAAGAGCTCATAATGGAGAAAGTCTGCAAATTAAAAGGAATGGTGGCCAGAATCAAGGAAATAAATGCTGAATCCACTGGGCATAGGGGAAAATATGTACACATTAGTGAGGACATTAAGAGGCAAATGGAATGGAGAGAAGGAAAGTCAGGATTCCCAGAAAATCTCCCTCTGAAATCCATCTTTGGTTTCAAAGCAGATATCTGCCTTTTGGGTTTTTGCAAGGATTTTGGAGTGAAGCTAAAGGAAGTGGCCATGGTCACTCTTGAACAGTGTGGGAACTTGTATTTGAAGGCACGAACCACCCAAGAGAATTGCCTAATGATAATGCCCCAGATTATAGAATAATTTCTAGACAAACTCCAATGTTTGTATTACCTAAGGAATGGGATAAGTGCTGAAATAGATTATGTAAGGAAGGTGGAGGTTTTGACCGCAGAAGACCTTTACCAGTGGGTTGGCCAGGATGCTATTCATGCACATCTTCTGCAAGAAAGCCTCCAGGATACAACAACATAAATCGTTGATATTAAGGAAGACCTTGCCAAGCATGAAGTTTCTTTGAAAACCATGCTCCCTCTTGATGCAAACAATGTCATAAAAGAAACTAGTATCTGGGTGAGACATATAGCAAAATTAGAAAGAGCACTAACAATAGAAATGCATCAAGTATTAGCAGGACAAGCAGGGGCATCAACCTCAGTGGAATTACCGGAAGCAACAGGGGCACAATTTGCAACAGGAGTACCAGTTGTAGCAGAAACGCCTGCGTTAGCAAAGCCGCCAGCTCAGAAGTGATCCACCTTTGTTTATCTTTTAACTTGTAGCCAATGTGCCTTCTTTCAGCCTTTGTATATTTTAATTATTAAAGTAACATGTGGACCTCCTTCCCGTCCTTTTTGTAATATTGTTGGGGCTTTATTCTTTTTGTAAATTAGGTGCTTCAAGAAAAATCAAAAGAATTTGGAAAGTCAAGGTATAAGTGGCAGCTCTTGGAGCATTTGTAAAGCTATATATAGTTGATTAATGAAAAAAAAAGGACTTTTGGTAGGTGAAAGGGACTCCTCTTGTACACATGAACTATTTCTGCTACATGAATGGAAAATCGTTTTGGCCTGTAGAAGCCTGTGTTGTGTTTTGTTGATGATTATGATGGATAATTTCTGAACTATTTCTACATTTTACCATCTATATTCTGTGAGATATTTCCTGGCTACTGTGAATTAATTCTCTGCTAATGAATGGTTTCATTTCCTTCGCAAAATTTCTACACTATATGAGTAATTGAATGTTTTAATTAAATCAGAGCTATCTTCAATATTATTTATCTTCCGCTGAAATTACATTTAGATGATGAAATGGCTATCTGTTGAGTCTGTAAATGTTTCTTTCAGTTTATTGCTCATCCTTTCAATTGTTGCTCCTTGCAAGAATAGGTTAGACTAGATTGAATAGTTTAAATCAGATTTGTTTTATTCGCATGCGTTTATTTTAGAGCACTTGCATATCATCTTTTAATACAAAAATACATAAACGGTGGATTGGGCCATAACCAGTGAACGCAAAGCAAATATTTACAATACACGCAGTAGCCAGAACCGTTAACCGGACGGATTCACCACACCAAACGGTGAGCGATCTAATTGGGCTTGCTTACCGGGGAGAATCCCTTATTGATTGATGCTCCGATTTTCGAGGCATCAACATTGCTACTGCTGGGTTTTGGGGATGCCTGTTATAACAGGTGCACAGGTTCTTACCTCTCATCTTACTGCTCACCGACCACCAGCCTATTTTTAAAAGAATAAAATTAAAAAAGAATTTCACTTATCTATGACTGAATTCTACCTATCTTCTACAACTCCCCGGCAAAGGCGCCAAAATGTTGGGTGTGTGAGCTATCTCAAAGAAAACACCTAATATTTAATTATCAACTGGGGTTGGTAATCTTAGAGTTCAGGCAAAGTATATGCTAAGGTAGAATGGAACCTAATTTTTTCTGCTTGTCAGACCTTAAAAAGATTTAATAAAGAAAAGATCGAAAGATCTTTCAAAATGAAAAGCTGAGTCAAACTTCAGAAAAATAGTTAAAGGAACTAAATTAGATTTATTTAAACAAATGAACTGGAATAGTATCGATTCATACTACTCTATCTCATACTTAAAAAAATAGAAACTGATTGAAAAGCAAACTACTGACTATGAAAATGGAAACTATACAATTTCATATTCTAGTTAAGAATTAGGAAACAACTGTAAATAGATTAAATACTATTAAATAACTTCAACAATTAAAAAGAGAAACATCTATTCCCATGTAATAGTAACTGGAGTGAGTGTATCATAATGGCTCTAAAATGAAATAGAAATATAGAACGGAAGTAAATCTAATCTAACTTCAACAAAAAGATGTAAACTACAAAAAAACAAGTTACAGTTAACTTTAAACATTCTGATCTATCTACTATCCATGAGCAGAATAATAATATAAAACTAATGGGAACTAGAAGCAAGTAGAAAAATTGATAAAGATATTTACTTTTGAACTTCATTTGGAAGCAAGTAGAAAACTTGATAAAGATATTAACTTAGAAACAAGTAGAAAACTTGATAAAGATATTAATTTCTGAATCCAAATCCTATTCCATAAACATCTTCATTATTTATTAAGATAAAAAATTGATCCTAATCTAAATGAAGGAAACTATCAAAACTAGAATGCTTGAAGAATGAAATTATTAACTCTATTCTAACTATGTCTTAATAGCATGTAATAAATTAGACTAGGAATAAGATTGATAAATTATGAAACAACAACATGTTAGCAAAATAAAATATGAAAGACATAACTGAAAAGATAGTTAAAGCAAACTAAGAAAAATAACAAGAATTGAATTAAAGCTTTATGAAACATAAAACAAAGGCCTAATTATGGTTGAGAAAACTAATTAAGAGAAGGAAATATTACAGTAAAGAAAACTAAGAAACTGGATTCAAACTAGCATAAAACAGTGCAGAAAGGGTAAAAATTTGAATGACAATCCGAATGCCAATCCGAATGACAGTCCGAATGGAGGAAAAATGAATTAAACTAAGGAAAATGAGGGTTTTGATGATCTTGACGTCAGCTAGTGAATGCAGATGAACCTACAATGCAAAGAAATTAGTGAGAAGACTTGTTGAGAAGCTAAGATAATAGAAAGCAACCTATTCTAATCATGGTTGAAGAGCAAGACTATTTCTATTCTATGTTAAAGCAAGAGTGAGATGAGAGAAGAAAATTAACATACAACTACAGAGAAGAAGATAACTAAACTAATTCTATCTATTAACAGAGCTTAAAACAGAGGCTAACTAAGTTCTATTTAATTGTAAGAAACAAACTAGCTAATTATAAAAGACTGGAATTAAACTATCAAAACTATGTTGTTGGTCGACCATTTACTAATCCTGTAAACACAAGTTATGTTAGTAGCACAATACAAATTACAGAAAAGAAATATCATGTACAAAAACCGAAATTAATAACAAATACAGGAAAATAAACTAACTAGTTGCAGAAAAGGAAATACAGAAAACAAAGACAAAACCTCCGGTTGATTAGGGGCCCTTCCCAGCAATCAGAGATGGAAAACGGAACTAGTTTAGCTACTCAGAATATCAATAAACTGGAACTTCCATTAATCTTAAGAAAATTACAAATTGTCAGTTATTTGCTTGCAAATCTACAAACTATCTGCGGTCTTCTCCAACTATGAGCTAACTAGACTAACTTTGTTTCTATCTGCAAGTGTCTATTTATACATTTTGCAAATGGATGAGAGGGTCGACAGAGTCTAACTCTCTAATAACAGAGGCGTTTAATGAATAACTGGCTACTTTGAATGGTACGTGACAGCGTAGAGAGTATACACCAGGCTGAATGGAGTTGATTCCTTCACAAGGTAGCTGTAGCATTGGTTTTCCTTGGACGTGGGCTGAGAGGTAACATGCTGGCAAGCTGACCGAATAGAGGAGAGGCTGCTGGAGAACTGTCATGGCAAGTCATTGTGCTGGCAGGCTAAACGTGTGCAACTTGGACTCCTTCGAGAACAATGGCGTGAACAGGTAGCGTGATCCTAGGCTAAATGTGAGGCTGAACGACAAGCTAGAGTGTTGACGTGGAAATGGGATGCGCTGTCAAGCTTGGCGAGCCTGGGGACAGATATTCTAGAGCAACGGCTCATTAACCATGCCCATTGCATGGTAAACAGAACCCATGTGCCCTTTTCTGCATTTAATGGTCTGGGATATGCTAATCGTGGATTTTAGGGGTTGAACGCGAGGCTAAACGACGACCTGAATGCGGTTGAGCTTAGCATCATAAGCATGTGGTCTGAATGAAGGGTCATTTGAAAAACGCAGCCTGTTAATCAAAGCTTAAATACCATCCATGACTGGAAATGTCACTTTAATCATTACTAAATCGTAATATAACAAGATTTGACCAAAATTTATATGATAAATGAATACATGCATACCTGGTCTATTTGATGAGATGAATGG
The DNA here is from genome assembly GCA_027924585.1 of Larix kaempferi. NCBI lineage: Eukaryota > Viridiplantae > Streptophyta > Pinopsida > Pinales > Pinaceae > Larix > Larix kaempferi. Next base: position 3,785,493 of record BSBM01000590.1, read on the forward strand.
CTAAAAGAATAACTTATTATATCAAAAATAGTAAAATTAATGCCATTTAGAGTAGATTTAATGATAAAAAATAGTGAAAAAATAGATGTTGGTCTCCTATTATTAGTTTTCCAACACATCACTTTGTAGCATAACACTTATAAAACCACCTGATAAGTTAGTTTTATTAATGTTTATTTGTGTATGGTCATGCTTTTGTGGAGACCAACGTGGACAAAGGTTTGGTAAGTGATTTTTGGTTATTTATTTCTTACTTTACATTGTTTTATGCATACATTGGATTTTTAAATCTCCATATGAATATCCGGTCAACTGATGGGTAATTGTTTCCTTTGTGCAGGGGTTTCGGTGCTCCAGGGTAGGTTCATGCTAGCTACACTAGCGATTCAGGGGCTTCGATCCACATTTGGGGTGTCTTTTGAACTTCCATTGTCTTCTAGATATCTATGCAGATTTTCCAGGTGCTGTTTTGGAGATGATCTTTGATCAAGCAGCTGTTATCCTCCATTTTTAGCAGTGTATGGATCTCAAGCAATCTGGCAATGTCATTTCCGTCCTTGATCAGGACCCTGATTTCGGGCTCAATTTCTGAACAAACGGTTGGGAATTTTTCAAAACGGTTCGAAACCCACTTCACAAATGGCCCCATTTACCCCTAATGATGGGCCGTTTTCAGATATTCTGAACAGATGTGGAGAAATCGCTTCCGGAACAGACGTGGTTTTGCCAGATTTTGTGTTGGCCGTTTTCTGGGTAGTTGCTCAAATCTCTGCATTCTGGGATGGATCCTGTCCATCTATTCATGTATAAATAAAGCTTAAGGAGAGGATACTCGAGGAGAAGACTGTAATACTTCATTTCATTAATACAACCAGCGTTTATCTCCTTTAAGGTTTTGACTTAGAACTGGAAGGCGTTGAGGGAGGGCCCCCTTCAACACCAATCCTTGGTATTTCGCATTGTGTATTTTGCAATAGTAGGATAACGTTTTTCTTCCTTTGATATTGTTCTATAGAATGCTAATGGTTTTACTCATATGCATGTCTGCAGATTCTTAGTCATTTGCAATTGATTTGGCTTGCTGAATAGATTTAGGAACAGTTTTTATTTAACACCCCTTTCTGGTTTTTCAGCTTGGATTGTATATTAATGGCCATGATTATTGTTTAGGGATATTGTCTTTATAAATTGTGTGATGATTTGATTCAAGTTTTGCTTTGTGAAGGCTTACAGGTAGACCGAGTTTTCACATTGTTTTTATTGCCAGCATATAGTGATATTGTGATAGCTGCAGGATTGGGTTAGACTCTGTTGTTCACAGTACTGTAAAATAAATTAAGGAATGGTGTGGGTTTAAATATTTTCTTCGATTTCCAGTATGAAGCATAGTATTGGCAATTTGGTTAATGAAATTGACTCTAGCTGTTGAAGAACCTTTTGCTGCGGCATGGGAATAGTTGATGAACAGCTCATCCTTTTCACTTTCGATTTTGCAGAGCTGTAGGGTATCTTGTTGAAATTGAACAGCACTTGTAATATTTTGTAGAGGGTTTGAAGATTGGAATCTATAGAGCGTATAGGGATTTGTTAAATAATCTTTTAAACAAGTGATTAAGTAGGAAGAATTCAGGCTTCTTGAGTTTGGAGAGGAACCCTAGTTTATAATATTGCTTTCTTGAAGCAACATCAGCTCCACAGTGTGCATATGCAAACCAGAATTAGCAAATATTTCTCACACAGCCTAATAATAATTAATGAGTATTGTTTGAATGGCCTTGGTACTTTCCTGTGTGCATTAGTGTGCATAAATAAAACAGAGTATATTTAAATAACAATAACCAGCCAAGCTTCATTATAATAGGCTGTGTGTTGACCATTTAAAGTCAAGAGATCATAGGTGTTACTCTGGCAATAATTTTAGAAGTATTAGTGTGGAGTGAAGCATTAGATCTCGTAGGATTATAGTGGAGTTTTCAGGTCAATAGATCATAGTTATTGTGAAACTTATTAAGCTCTTTCATTTGTAGAATAGATTATCAGCACTGTAGCTGAGTGTGGATTGTTGAGTGTTTAAGGGATTGCTGTAGGGTTTGTTTAATTTATCAGTAGATTGTTCTTTTGAAGCATTGCTGTAGGTGGAATTTCTCTGAAATATTAGGGTTGTTTTAAAACTATCTTTCCTGCACATATAGTGTAGCAGCTCAAAGTTTACGATTGCCCGGTTGATAATTAAATGGAGGTTAATTAAGTAACATTAATATTGACCAACAATAGACACCAACAAAGACCTAAAAATTTTCTATTTATATTTGAATTACTCTTTAAAGGATGTCTCACCACACCAAGCTTGAGGATAAGCTTGAAGGGGATGATAACTTCTGAGCATGGGAGTATAGGATTGGGTTCAACCTAGAAGAGAATGAATTGGATACCTACATAAGTGAAGAGGTTTCAGTTCCAGAGGGAGATGAGGCTAAGGCCTTACATAAGAAGAACTTGGTCAAGGCCAAAAGGATTATTGCAGATTCCATCAAAGACCATCTCATACCACATGTGTCTTCTCTAAAGACACACAAGGAGATGTTCGATTCCTTAACCAAGTTGTTTGAAGGAAAGAATAAAAATCGAAAGATGACATTGCAGAACCAATTGAAGAGTGTGAAGATCCAAAATGGAGATACCATCCAATCCTACTTCACTAAGGTCTCTCAAATCAAAGAACAAATTGAAGTTGTGGATGAAGTGGTGGAGAATATATAAATTGTGATGATCGCTTTGAATGGCCTACCTAGGTCATGGGACTCATTCATCCAAGGAACTTGTGCAAGAAATAAATTGATTTCTTTCAGTAGACTGTGGGAGGAATGCTCACAAGAAGAAGTTAGACTTGTAACTCGAGAAGAAAGATGGATAATGAAGACTAGGATCTCACAACACACACCAGGAATAATAACCACAAGAGGGAGCATCCTCATCACAAGAAGGGTAAACACCACCACTAGAATCAGAGCGAGAACTTTGGAGGATCCATGAGAGATCTTTCTCACATTCGATGCTATACTTGTGATGAGAAGGGACACTATTCTAGAGATTGTCCTAGGAATAAAAGCAGCTCCCACAAGAAGAAGAACAACAAGAGAAGACATCACGCTCACACTGCAGAGGATGATGAACCTCCAAGGAAGAGAACTAGGGAAGATAGTGAAGATTCTTCAATTGATGAAGAATATGTATTGTAATGAAGTTTTACATGAAAGGAGTAGAAGAAGCTACTGCAGAGTTGGAATCCGGAAAACAAATAATCTATGGAAGAACCTCTCATCAATTTTTCAACATTGGTTAAGGTGCACACTATCAAAGACTCCAGTAGTTCCTGCAAGGAAGAAAAGATTGAGAGGGAGTCCACCCAACAACCAAACAAATATAAGTATTTGAATTTTCATTTCTTGTATATATGATTACTTAAATGATGTTATTCAGTCATGTACATACTTATGTTCCTAGATTTAGGATGTATATTATGCATTTTAGAAAAGTTGAATTAATGAACAAGATACTACTAATATAGTAATGGGTAAGTGGCCTATGGTACTGTACAACACTCCATTGTTACTTATCTAGATTGAAACCTCTTTGTTGACATGTTGGGAGTAGCGCACACTCTTAACAATGTTCTGGTAGAGATGGAAGGCATCTAGAAAGTTACAGGATATGGATAAATGTTCTATTGAAGCATTGACTAGGATAATTGCATGACTGTATGACCTATGCCTTTATGCGTAAGAATTTGTTCTGAAAACTATGAGATGTTTCTACTCATGCAATTGAATTTGACTTGTAGGAAATATCGTGTACAATCACCTACAAAAGAAGGACAACAACATTTTTTCCAGCAATGAAGTATAAGAAAACTACCTATTGAAGATATTGAAGAATCTGAAGTTCCTAGGATCAGGGATGTAGTAATGGAAGGATGCCATGATCGAGGAGTACTAGTCGATCATGAATAATGATGTCTGGGATGTGGTCCCAAGACCATAAGGGAAGTATTTTGTGACTTCCAAATGGATCTACAAGATCAAGCATGTTGCAGATGGTAGCATAGAGAAATACAAGGCAAGGTTTGTGGCTCGTGGCTTCTCCCAGAAAGAAGGGATAGATTATGAAGAAACTTTTGCACCTGTAGCCAGATACATTTCCATCAGAACAAGACTTTCTATGGCTATAGTGATGAAGTGGAAGATACACCAAATGGATGTCAAGACAACATGCTTGAATGGTGTAGTGGAAGAGGAAGTGTATGTGGAGTAGCCACTCGGATTTGAGACAGGTGACAGGGACTCACATGTGTGCAAACTAAAGAAAGCCTTGTACATTTTGAAACAAGCACCCGGGACATGGTACGGCATGATTGACAACTTCCTAACTAGTTTGGAATTTACCAAGAGTAAGTCGGATTAAAACCTTTACTACAAGGTTGAGGAAGGCAATCCAGTGATACTCCTACTGTATGTAGATGACCTATTTGTGACAAGAGAGAATGGGTTAATTTATAATACGAAGAGGAAGCATGCTGCCAAGTTTGAGATGAAGAACTTGGGTATGATGCATTACTTTCTAGGCATGGAGGCGTGGCAGAGTGCAAATGGAATATTCCTTGGACAAGGGAAGTGTGCAGTAGATATCTTGAAGCAGTTCAGGATGATAGACTACAAGGCCATGGCCACACCTATGGCATCGAACTTGAAGCTATTGAGTGATGCTTCATTAGAGTAGGTTGATGCCACGATGTATCATCAGATAATTGGGTCCTTGATGTACCTGACGAACCCGAGACCAGATATTCGCTTTGCGGTGAACACCTTGAGCCAGTTCCTGACGGATCCTAGACATGTTCACCTGATTGTTGTAAAGCATATTCTGAGGTACCTGAAGGGTACGGTTGATTATGGGCTCAAGTATGATGCAAATCAAAAGATTAACCTGGAGGGTTATGTTGATTCATATTGGGAAGGAAGTGCTGCAAATAGGAAGAGCACTTCGAGGTGCTACTTCAGTATGTGATATGGGGTGATCTCTTGGTTTAGCAAGAAGCAATCATGCGTAGCACTGAGTACAACCGAAGCAGAGTATGTCGCAGCTTGTTTGGCCAGTTGTGAGGAAGTATGGATTAGGAAGCTACTGTCTGATTTATTTGATCTCTAGTTGGATGCTACTTGTATCTTTTGTGACAACCAAAGTTGTGTGAAGTTGTCCAAGAACCCGGTGTTCCATGACAATTCGAAGCACATCGAGATCAAGTATCACTGTATCAAGGATATGGTGTAGAGAGGAGCAGTGAAGCTCCTGTATGTTGCAACAGACGAGCAGATAGTAGATGTGTTGACCAAGCCACTAGACAAAGTGAATTTTGAGTACTTTAGAGAGAGGCTTGGTGTTCTGCAAATTCAGGATACTTCCAGGAGGAAGTGACGGGACACAAATGCTGGAGCCATTCGTAGCATGGTGGCAGGCGTGTCCTCCCATGGCTGAGGATATAAGTGTTGTATGATGAACGTCTATATGATGTTCCATATGATGATGATCTGTACGATCATGAGTAGTGGTGACCCGCATGATCATGAGCATCCGAGTGATGCTCCGTTTCCATGGATATCTTGTAGGTTGTGCTAGTTAGACAAGTAATGGATCCTAGGAGATCCCATAGATTGTGATGGGCATGTAATGAATCCTGAGATGCTCTTGCGAGGTCTTGTCTGTAGGCATATAATCAGTCTTTGAGATCCCATAGGTTGTGCTGGGCACGTAATGAGTCCTGGGATGCTCTTTATAGATCTTGCTAGTCGCAAGATGCTCTTTTAAGGTTTTTCCTATTCACATGTAATCATTCCTTGAGATCCTATAGGTTTTGTTGGGCACGTAATGAGTCCTGGGATGCTCCTTAGAGATCTTGCTGATCATGTTGGGCACATAAAGGATCCCGAGAGGATCTTTTAAGGTTTTGTTTGTTTGCATATAATCAGTCCTGGGAGATCTTGCCGTTCCTGCTGGGCACATTAAGGATCCTGGGATGCTCTTGTCAGGTTTTGCAAAGATGCACACAATCACTCCTGAGATTCCACCAGTTTCCATGCGTAGAGATGATGAAGACCTACATAGAGGCTAGACCTACATCCAACATGAAAAAGGGCTGGATCTGTAGAACTTCCTATGACGAGTATAGCAGCAGTGATCCAGTGATGATAATTCGATTCCAGTATTGAGACTTGTGCCTATATGTATTGATGCCTATGTCGAGAGAATACCTTCCTAGGTAAGAGGGAGTGTTGATGTATTTGTAACTTTGGAAGATATTCTCCTATGTATTACATTTGTACTTTATTGTATCCCTGACGGAGATGTATTATTCCTCCGATCGGAAGTGTCATCATTTGTATTTGCAAGTGTCGCAAGTATTATTTTAAGTGTTGTAACTTATATTTGATGGGTTATTAGAGCACCTTGAAGGGGTCGTCCCTGTATGAGTAAATTGGAAGGGTTATTAGACTCCCTTATGGAGTCGGCCCAGTTAGGGTAAAAGGTAGGTTAAGTTAAAGTACAAATAGAGTGGTTGCACCACTCTATTTTCTCATTCACTCACTCATCCAACTTGCATAGTTGAGAGAGAGGAGTGCGCACAAGTGGAGGAGGAGTAGCTGCTGGAGACATCTATGTTCTGGGTTTTCATCTTTGTGATCTTTGTATTGGTGCTTATTTTATCTTTGAGGAAGTTGTGGGGTTTTTCACCTTCTTGGTTTTCCCCGGTGAAATGATTTGTGTCTCTTGTCTCTTGTGTTTGATATGTTGTACATGTTGTTCTCTCAGTTAAGATCCTAGATCATATTGAATTTAATGATGAAAAACTAACATCTCTTCTTCATCCAGAACAACTTATTTAGAGAGGTTTGAGGCTGAGACATAACGAGGGAGAACACGTGAGGATGTTTGATATCTGATCTCCATATTTATAATATGAAATTCATTGTGCTTTCCAAAATCATAATCAATAAGGTAGAGAATGCTTGGAGAAATAGCTAGACACATGGCTCCAAATTCTCTATCAAAATCATTCAACAAACTAGATTTTTCTTCGAAGGATTCAAGCTCTACAACAACTCCCATAGACACATCAAATATCTCTAGTCTCTTCATATGCTCAAACATCTTCAATTTCCAAACAAAATAGTTTGAAGAAGATAGAGGAGGAACTAAATTCGAATCCATGAAGTTAAACCTACACAAAACACCTGCAAAAAATAATATGAATATCTATATGGAATATTAATTGATATAACGAGCTTTGCAATGGAAAGTAGGAATTTTCAGGAGTACGTCACGCCCGAGTATACTCCAAAGGATTGTTCCAATGGCTTCAAGGTGATTTCCCCAAGGACTTATGTGGAACCTTCATAGCTTCTGGTGCTCTATTGCTTGCAAATATGCTCTCTAGGATTCCTGAGCTCTGATACCATGTTATAATTATATGGATATGATGGCTGCAATAATTACACAAGCTAAGGATCTAAGAACTCAATGTAATATTCACTAAGAAATGTTACATAGGTTTAGCATAGAATTGAGACAAGAAGAGTGAATCAGAAACACATAGAAGAGAACTCAATTGCATAAAATTGCATCATCATATTAATGAATGATAAGATTAAATTAAATAATACATCTCATAAGAGAGATTCGAATGCCTAAGAGGCAATTCACAATTTTCACTATTGGTAGGATTGGACTTAGTAAAAATATCCCATCTAGGAAAAAGCAGATTCCAAATCTAGGATAGAGCTCATGAATTGGATAAAGTAGCCTTGGTGGGCCATGAGTGACTCAAAAGGAGCATGTTGGAGGCTTTTCAGGAGTAAAACATGGAGTATGTGGTGGCCAAAAAGAGGCATACTTTCCTAAACCAAATTAGCGCCCCTACCTTATCCTTATCTAGCACAAAAGTAGAGCAAAGCATATTAATTTATGTGCATAAAAGCATGACAAAGCTTTCTAAAAGCAGTTAGGGCACCTTTACTCATAAAATAAAATATAAAGCACCCATAAAAGCATATGAGTGCGCATATGGATATAAGCATCAAAATATGTGGGCCTAACATGCCCAAGGTGTCCAACAACTTAGTCTAGTACATAGGAAACATTAACTAATGTATAAATTTTATATCCCAAGTCTAGATGGGGTCATTTATTCCAACAAGGAGAAGAAGATGAAAAAAGAGGGAATGTTTCTAGAATATGGAGAGTTAGAAAGGTAAATATAATATAATATACATTGATCTTATAACTGTTCAATTAACTTGATTGATTAAATCACATTAACATGCACTTCAAACTTTTCGTAGTCTCAAAGACAATTTGAAAGCCACCAAGACTAGATTAGACAAGGATGGATATAACAAACTTGGTCTAGGAGGTCATGTTAAAATAAAAGGGAGATATGTAAGTACTAAAATTTAAAATATTTTGTTATTGATTTGTTCAATTGTAATTTAAAATCTTTCGTTACCGAATTACATGATGTTATGGTATGTAGTCAATTGACTATGGTGCTATGCCCACTGACGAGGATCTAAAAGTCACCTTGATAGAAGGATATAAATCCTTGGCCAAAATGAAGAAAGACAAGGCACATAATACTTCTATTGTCAACGTAGAGGTAACTAAGTTAGATATATATTGAATGGTTAATTATAAACATGTTTATGGTTTATGAATGATCAAATAGCTAAAAGTGTTATTATAGGAACATGAAATGTTTTTAGGGATGAAACACCCATTTTTCAAGACTGTTGGTGGTGATCAACTAGAGTTTTACCCTACCACCATGTCCACTATACCAGGTACTATGAACGAGGTGACTTAGAAATTATGTTTTTTAAGTTCATATAATATCAATTTGGTGACTTATAAATTGTTTTCTTTGATTGTATATGTGGATCTTACTGATCTGCATGCACAAAAGTGTAATTTTCATGATCAATAACCACCTAAATAGATATAATAAGAGAATCAAGAAGAATATGCCAACATCAGAATGGTGGACCTTTTGAAAAAAAAAAAACATAAAAGGAAATATCGTAATAGACAAACGTGTTGTATGATTGACACATTTTGACATATAAATTGTACTTTTGATATTCTTTAATGGCATATTTTACATGGATATATATAATTATTGTTTTTAATTTTAATTTTTAATCATTGAAACTATGGTGTGTGTGTGTATAATTAAATTGTGTATGGGGGAATGAAAGTGATTTGGGGGGTGCATATGAGCTTCCATATTCTCATGGTTGGCCTCATCAGTAGATAATAAGGCATTCTCAAAGCCAAGAAAGGTAGTAATGGAATTACCACATCATCATCCAATTATTGAGCTCAACCCTTAAATTGTTTATAATTAGGTTTATATATATATCACTACAAAACAATTGGAAAAGGATAAATAGTTATTATACCTCGTTATAACTCCTCCTGAGTGGCCATCTAAGTCTAGAGATATGAATTACCAACCCCCAAACCTCATTTTAAGCTCAGACACCAAGTACTCCCCCCTACCCATTGACTCTTGTATCAATATCATGTCAAGCCCCTCCTAATCAATTATACGCTTGAGAGAAATATTATTATCCTTCCCTACTAGGACTCTAACATTAATAGATAAAATATTCATTTGTGTGGATGCTTTGAGGTTTTACCTACTCTAAGGACCCTAGAAATAATTGTATGCTACGCTCCCTAACTGACCTCCCACATTTAATTTTCCTGATAATGTTCGATGGTCTGTTTCCTACTTACTCTAGAATTGACAACCTTATTCCAAATTTCATAACTAAGACCCCCCAACACTATAGGATCCCTAGAATGAGCCCATGGTCTAAACAATTGAGGTCCACACCCTCATCCCCCGCCTGCCTAGATGATGACTAACTAGAATATTTGAAATTGGAATTATGTAAGGAGCAGGGGAAAGTATATGAATCATCAGAAAAAAACAACACATAGTCTCGCACCTCTACTCCCACATAGATATAAAAAAACCCTAGTTTCATAATTTCACTGGATGGGGAAGATATTTCAACCATTATAGGATTGAACAAAGAGATGGGAATTATAATTAGTATCAATTAACAAAGGAGTATAATTTAAGGTCTTCTAAGACTTACCAATTGGATTCTCACTAGAGCTTATGCATTCCATAAGTTTTTCAATTGTTCCAATTGGCTCAGATATAGCTCTATATCACCAAATAGCTAGCATGCAATCTCATTACAACATATTAACACACCTACCATAAATCAAAGGAATTGAAATGCCTCCAAACATGAACACCTTAGAATTGTGATTCTCCACAGCTGCATCTAATATCCCCAATGGTTATTCTCAATCCCAACCCTCTAGAACACTTAAGTTTCCATTATCAAAAGGGATTTTAGCACTCAATTATTCAATATTATCCTCATTTCTCCCCTTCTTCCATTTAGTCCTCCATACTTTACACTAAAATGGTTTATTAAGCCAAAACATGCCCATAAAGGTGACATCGAGCACACTAGAAAAGAAAATTTAGGTAGTCCAAAGTATGTGTGAATGTGATATCTCCTACCACCAATTCCATGAATTCATATAACCCCTATCTTAGGTAAACTTTGATAAGAATTTGATTCATTAATCATGAAGATATTTCACAAACACTTTCATCCACTACTAAAAAATTGCCCAAGGTGTCACCAATGGAATTAAGGCCCCCTCTCGATCTATAATTCAAGTGGAAACCATGAAAAATTGACCCTAACTAGGGAGATGGAAGAAAATACCTCCCTAGAGTCAATTAGGGGTCGCCCATTTATTTAATACCAACATATGATTTCCATAAACCAACACCTTTGAATTATCTGCAAAGAAACCTCCTTTAACTAAAAAATGAACCCTATCCAACCCCAAGTGAATGAATGGATTACAGGGAAATATCCATGCATTGATGGCCACAAATCCTACACCCACCTCTAGATAGATTTCATTTCAACTGCCCTACATCCACATAATTTTCCCAACAATGCTCGACCTTCAAGATTAAAAATCTCCATAATGTTGATATCCTTTCCGACAACTACTGCTAAGTTTCCACCCTGGAACATGTTACCTTATTATGCTTTCCTGTGGTAGAAGGGGAAGGCCATGGAAAAATACTATTAATCTCAAGAATGTGTATCCTACCTCCCGCAAAATATGTAAGAGCAAGTTGAATATCATTGGGACTGATAGCTGCACAGACATGTGACTTTTTGAGTAAAATTCCAAGATCTATGTCATCCTTCTCAACAAATTGAGTACAAAATTATTACCTTTCGGATGTCTATACTTGTGAGTTGCGCCCTTAAAGAAAGCTTGGCGACCATCATCAAACTATTCTTCAACATTTCATGATTGCACATCATAATCTTATACATATATATATCCACCTCCATCAAATTGTCATCATAATAGTCAACCAGTTGGATCTTTTTCTCAATTGAACCAACACTAAACACTTAGACAAAACCCTAGTCTACGGAAACCCTAGGGCCCTCCCATCTTCCCATATTCTGTAATTCTTCTTTCTTTATTTTTTGCGGGAATAATATGGAACATTTTATAAAAAGGTAAATACATGTGCAACCATTAATTTAGGAAAAGAGGAAGAGATCAAAGGGACACCTAATAGAAATTATAAGAGAAGAGGTTGTGGATGATGAATACTTTCTTTTTGATTTAAAATAAAAATGAATTTAATGTGCATGCGTTGACATATGTAAATGTGAATAATAGATATCAATGAATTAATAGAAAAATAATTATTAATATAATGAAAAGTGGCTTAGTCTACAAGTACTATAAAATAAGGGCTTGGATAAAGAGAAAAACACTATTATGCACCCTAATGCTTGATGGAATTTGTAATGCCAAATTGTTAGAATGTTTGAGAATTTTGTCTAAGTTAGTGGTAGTATCTTGTTTAAGTATTGAAAGAGGATTGTACCACCATTATTCAAATTTTATTAGTTTGTAATATCTTCATATGACCCCTTCATAGATAGAGGTTCCTTGGGTAAGGAAAGTACCCATATGAGTTGATAGGGAAGTCAACTCGTAGGTAATTGAATTGGGATAGCAACGATCTTGGAGCAAGTATTTTTTCATCTTTTGACTTAAGGTTAATCAAATGATATACAATACATGTATTCTTAACTTCTTTATTTGAATGTTAGTGAATTGAATAATGTAAAATATTTACAAAAAGTGTAGCACTAGTACAACCACTCCCATCTGTAGATCTAACGAGTCACCTGATTTTCAAACCCTGATTCTCTAATTTGGAACAAATTTGACATAACAGATCCCACAACATTTATTTTAAATCTATATAGATCTCTGTGAATATTAAAATTCCAATTAATGTTTTATATATATGTGTGTTAGATGCAAGCTAATGAGGGTCTCTTTTGATGCACTAGATGCAAAAGAAAATTGAAAAAATAGGCTGTTAGTTATTCAGAATTTACTTCAATCTGATCTAGGATCTTAACTGAGAGAACAACATGTACATCATATCTACAGCATATCAATCATGGACACAATAATGCAAGCAAACAAGAGACACAGAGTTTACTTGGGGAAAACCATAAAGGTGGAAAACCCTAATAACTTCCTCAGAGATAGATAGAGCAATGATACAACCCAAGCATAAGAGATAGACATCTCCTAGTAACAGCTTGTCCTCCTCCACAAATGCGCCACTCTCCAAAGAGTGTGTGTGAGAATAGAATGATCAAATAGAGTGCCTCCCACACTCTATTTATACTTGAATGACTTACCTAATAACCTTTACTAGGTCGGCCTTAACTTAACCACATAACATAAAGCTGACTGGGCCGACCCCCAATAGGGTGGTCTAATAACCCATCAAGTATAAGTAACGACACTTACAATATAAATGACGACACTTCCGTATAGAGGAATAATAACATATCTATAGGAATACAATATACATATATGTGAAATACATTCCGAAGTTACATATACATCAACACTCCCTCTTAACTAGGAAGGTATTTCTCGACACAGGTCTTCTAGCACAAGTCTTCTTATCTAGATCATTGTCATCGATGCATTGTGTTCGAATCATCGTCATCGTCACTGCTGCTACTATCTTAATCAATCTCTGAATCTACTCATCATAAGAAGTTCTACAGAGCCAGTCCTTTTACATACTGGATGTAGGCCCACCACCTGCAGGTCTTCATCATCATTGGCCATACTATGGAATCCTCAGGACATATTACGTGCGTCACAAAACCTTGAAAGAGCATCCCAGGCTATTATGGGTACACAACTCCGACTTATAGGATCTCCCAGGATCTTTTACATGTGACAATCACAAAACCTTAAAAGGGTGTCTAGCCAAGCAAGAACCCTAAAGAGCATTTGAGGCCTTTTTCATCCTGTCCAGATCTCTAGGTCTGATTACATGTGACTCCTACCACAAAACCTTAAAAGGGTGTCTTGCCAAGCAAGAACTCTAAAGAGCATCTGAGGCCTTTTTCATCCTGTCCAGATCTCCAGGTTTGATTACATGTGGTCATGGCAATGCCTAGAAAGAGAATCTCAGGCCTTTTTCATCCTATCCAGATCTCCCAGGTCTACTTACATGGTCATCTGCACAACCTGTCCATGCCACAAAGTATCATCCTGATACTCATGATCATTGTTCACGAAGCACAACCTAGATGCACATCACACAACACTTACATCTACGCCATGGGAGAACACATCTACAACCATGCGAGAATGGCACAACACTTATATTGCAGCCATGGGAGAACACATCTACAACCATGGTCAAATGGCCCAGCACTTATATCGCATCCATGGGAGAACACATCTACAACCATGCTCGAATGGCCTTAGCAGTTATATCGCAGCCATGGGAGAACACATCTACAACCATGCTTGAATGGCCCCAACACTTATATCGTAGCCATGGGAGAACACATCTACAGCCATGCTCGAATGGCCCTGGCAATTACATCATGACCATGGGAGAACATGTCTGCCACCATGTCGGAAAAGCCCAACAATTACATCGCGACCATGGGAGAACACATCTACAACCATGTCTGAAAAGCTCATGTGCATCTGTGTCTTCGGAACTCATCACACATAATCCAATTGATTATGTAATGTATCCACCTAATACATGTCATCACATATGATCATCCTAATCATCATCACTGCATCATCTTGATGCATGTCATCTGGAGCAATATCCTGAAGCTCATCATCCATGATCATATTGATCATATAATGCATCCACCTGATGCATACCAAGTATCTACTTGATACATATCATCATACATGATCCACCTGATCATACAATGTATCCATCTGATACATACACAGATACATGATCCACCTGATCATACAATGTATCCATCTGATATATATCAACATACATGATCTACCTAATCATACAAACGTACCCACCTGATACATATACAGATACATGGTCCAAGCATCCAACATGATGCATATACATATACATGATCCAATAGATCATAACAAGCATCCAACATGATGCATATACAGAGCAATAACTGGAGAATCGTCCTGATGCTCATCATCCAGCACTTACATCCACAACCATGTGAAGGATCCTCCTCTCATCATGCTTGGAATGGCTTCAACAAATGTCTCAATCACTTCCTCCTCGAAGTGTCGTCAATCTGAAGAACACCAAGCCTCTCTTTGAAGTACCGAACTTCACTCTGGCTAGTGCTTTTGTCAGTACATCTACAATATGCTCATCCGTTGCAACATACAGGAGCTTCACTGCTCCTCTCTGCACCATATCCCTGATATAGTGATATTTGATCTCAATGTGTTTCAACCTGTCATGGAACACCAGGTTCTCAAACAGCTTCACACAACTTTGGTTATCACAGAAGATACCAGCAGCCTCCAATGGTAGATCAAATAACTCAGACTATAGCTTCCTCAGCCATACTACCTCACAACTAGCCGAATAAGCTGCAACATACTCTGCTTCGGCTCTACTCAATGCTGCGCAGAACTGCTTCCTACTAAACCAAGAGATCACACTTGATCCCATATTGAAGCAGCACCCATAAGTGCTCTTCCTATCTGCAGCACTTCCTGCCCAATCTAAATCAACATAACCCTGCAAGTTAAAATTTTGATTCACATCATACTTGAGCCCATAATCAACCGTACCCTTCAGGTAACTCAGAAAATGCTTTACAGCAACCAGGTGAACACCTCGAGGATCTGTCAGGAACTGGCACAATTTGTTCACCGCAAAGCAGATATCTAGTCTGGTGTTCGTCAGGTACATCAAGGACCCAATCATCTGATGATACACAGTGACATCAACTGGATCAGATGAAGCATCACACAGAAGCTTTAGGTTTGATGCCATAGGTGTGGCCATGGCCTTGCAGTCCATCATCCCGAACCTCTTCAGGATCTCTACTGCATACTTCCCTTGTCCAAGGAAGATCCCATCTGTACTCTGACACACCTCCATGCCTAGAAAATAGTGCATCATCCCCAAGTCCTTCATCTCAATCTCAGCAGCAAGCTTCCGCTATGTGTCGGCAATCAAAATATCATTACCTGTTACAAACAGATCATCTACATACAATAGTAGTATCACAAGATTGCCTTCCTCAACCTTGTAGTAAAGGTTGGAATCCGTATTACTCTTGGTAAAGCCAAAACTGGATAGAAAGCTTTCTATCCTACCATTTGGTGCATGCTTGATCTTATAGATCTATTTGGAAGTCATAGTAGACTTCCCTTCAGGTCTTGGGACTGCATCCCAAACATCATTCTTCATGATCGACGGGTACTCCTTGATCATGGAATTCTTCCTGAATCCTGGGAACTTCAATATATTCAAGTTAAATTGCATGATTAGAAACATCTCATAGTTTTTAGAACAAATTCTTACACAAAAAGAAATATGTCATACAGTCATGCAATTATTTTAGCCAATGCTTCAAGACAACATTCATCCATATCTTGTAACTTTCTAGATGCCTTCCAATCTCTACCAGAACATTGTTAAGAGTTTGCACTACTCCCAACATGTCAGCAAAGAGGTTTCATTCTAGATAAGTAGCAATGAAATGTTGTACAGTGCCATAGGCCACTTACCCATCACATGCATATTAGTAGTATATTCATCAATGCAACTATTCTAATATGCATAATACACAACCTAATTCTAGGGACATCAGTATATACATCATTGAACAGTATTATTTAAACAATCAAATATGAAAGAAATGATAATCCAAATACTAATCTCTTTTTGTTTTTTGGATTGACTCCCTCTGAATCTTTGCAACTCCATTCTAATCTGGATTGTGAGAAGTGGTCGACTCCCTCTGAATATCTGCATCCTTGCAGAAACTACTGGAGTGTGCTCCCTCTTGATCTTTTCTTCCTGGATTACCTGTCCTTGAACTTATATCCATCCACGATCACTATGCATGCTTACAGGTATCATTATTGTGATATCCTCGAGATCTCATACATAATCATACATTCATTAGTATAATCTCAATACTACAATAATCTTAAACATGTATAGTCATGATAATTTCAAACACAGATAATAAGCATTAGCATTCAATGTTTTAAGGAAGACTTCTCTTACTCATGCATATTCATATTTGACCAAATGACTTTTCTGGTTATTCATATCATCAATCAAGGTAAAAGACATAATATGCATAAACCCTTGATTACTTACATTTCTAACTTCATGAATAATCATTATCAACGATACAACAGTATAAGATCCTAACATAAGGTAGGATTCTAACTTGATATAGGAAAAACATAACTAGATTAATATGTTAGCTAGTTATGTCTAACATACCCGCATGATGTCTTCTGGTTCTCTTCAATGACTTGTGCTAGTAACCTCAATGTTTCGTAAGTTAACCATTGTAGAACCAAGTTATACATACCTCGTAAGTAGATATTCTATGTGATCCATGACAATGGATGAATCTTTGTCTTCATGTCACCATGATCATATGTTCTTGAAGCAGATTATGATTTGTCTTTCTTGGTGTACCTTTCATGTTAGCGGACAACATAAACCTCATACAACATCACAATGCATTAGGACAATCATAAGTGTCAACACCCTAATAAATGAATATCTTCTATCATGCATTCATAATTTTATTAAGGTGATACGACAAGTCTAAATTTAATCAAGATTGTACTAACCATAATAATATGAAGACAAACATACCATAAACTTAATCATGAACAAATCTCGAAACATACCTGCATAAGTCATACCTGTCGAGATTACTTGTAATCTTCCTATTTAAGGCCTTAGACTTATCTCCCTTTGAAACTGGAACTTCTTCACTTATGAAGGTGACCAATCCATTTTCTTCTAGGATTAACCCAATCCACTTGATTTGCAAAAATTGGATCTGGAGATGGATTAGGGTTTGTCAGGGAAACCCTAAAAATTCAAAATTTGAATTTCAAACTTCTGAAAGGATAGAAAGATGCACCTTGATGAGCTGATCAACCTAGTATACTTAGAATTTGAAAACTGCAAAGTTTCACCCCTCAAAATTGCCTTTGAAACTGTTGGATCTTCTAGACAGGATCCCGAACTAGGGTTTGATAAAGCCCAACCTTCTGCCCAACCAAAAGGTTCAATCTAGAGCTCTAAACTTCAATTTTTCCGAGGCACTTCCAGCCGTGGTCACAGACTTAAAAAATTCCAACTTTTACAGAAGCCCTAATTTTCCACTTTTCCGATCAAAGTCCCGAACTAGGGTTTGATCAAGCCCGGCCTTCTACCCAACCAAAAAATTTGATCTTGGTCTCTAAATTTTGATTTTGATGAGAAGCATTCAGCCGTGGTCTTTGATTACAAAAATACTAACTTTATCTGAAACCCTAATTCCCGGAGCCATGAATGAAGGTTCTCAAAATCCAATTCTATTTTGGCATAAATATGCACCTGATTGTTTCTAGTGTAACTCAGAAATTACAAATCCAAAGGGTCTGAAAATTCTACCTATGGTATCCCTAGCTGTCTTCTTTCCAACCCCATAAGTCAGACCTCAATTTGATTCTCTGAGAGAGAGTTATTCCAAGTGTCGCAACGTGACCTTTTTATGGGATAAAGTAAGAGAGAGAATTTGTACGGCGTGCCACATGTCACCGGTTCAGTTTCGGCCTCTAAAAAAGTTACCTCAGAAATTAAAGTCCATGCACTACCTATCACTTTTTACGAAATTTCATTTGGAACTTCCTAGCCCAAGTTATGACGTTTTTTTCTAGGTCACTTGTTTATGACTGAGATCTGGAAGAGGCAGAAACCCTAGATTGTACAGATCATAAAACACAAAGTAAAACGAATTAGAAGTTTTCCTTTGGACAAAAGGTACATGGGGATCGAATCTTCGACTTGTAAAAGTTTCAGATCCGAAAACTTTGCTAAAATGGATTTATAGCGAATGTTCTACGATGACTGGTTTTTGCTATATCAAGCCCTAGCATCGCAAGTGCAACAAGTGTCATACATGCCATACCATGACTTCTTTCAAGCTAGCTCTGATACCATGTTAGTTTTTCAGAATTTACTTCAATATGATCTAGGATCCTAACTGAGAGAACAACATGTACAACATATCTACAACATATCAATCATGGACACAATAATGCAAGCACACAAGAGACACGGAGTTTACTTGGGGAAAACCATAAAGGTGGAAAACCCCAATAACTTCCTCAGAGATAGATAGAGCAATGATACAACCCAAACATAAGAGATAGACATCTCCTAGCAACAAATTTTCCTCCTCCACAAGTGCGCCACTCTCCAAAGAGTGTGTGTGAGAATAGAATGATCAAATAGAGTGCCTCCCGCACTCTATTTATACTTGACTTGACTTGCCTAATAACCTTTACTAGGCCGGCCTTAACTTAACCACATAACATAAAGCTGACTGGGCCAACCTCCAATAGGGTGGTCTAATAACCCTTTGACCACATGACTTATACAGGGCCGACCCCAACAAGGTGGTCTAATAACCCATCAAGTATAAGTTATGACACTTACAATATAAATGACGACACTTCTGTATAGAGGAATAATAACATCTCTATAGGAATACAATATACATATATGTGAAATACATTCCGAAGTTACATATACATCAACATAGGCATCCCTCAAATTATATGGATATTTTTAGATACTTGCACAATGAATCTTGATTTGACTAAAAAATATGAAATGTAGGAAATTTAATCACATTTATGAATTTATAAATTTTATCTACTAAAAATGTTCATAACTATCTCAAGTTTCATTTTTTCTAACAAGTACTTTTTTTGGCGGGGTGGGATGATAAGGTCCATGTCTTTGTGGGTGCAGCCATTGAGTGCATATATGATGTAAACCTGTTAGACATATAGAAAACAAATATTACTAGAATGACACTATTTTTCTAAAATAAATTTATATATTTATATATTTTTTTAATTATCTAAGTTCCCAAATCTCGAAAATAGTATTCCAAGTGCGGGTGTAGCTTTTGAAGGTCTTAATGCAATGATCATGAAATGGTTTTTTTATAGCTTGTATTGGTCGGTGTCTAGTAGTGCAACATACACTTTTTTTAAAATGCTTGGGAAACAAAAAATTTATGGAAAAAACACTTACAGTGTGTTCTTTAGGTTAAGTAATTCCACAAGAAAAATAGAAAAAAAATATTTTTAAAAACATATTACATATTTGGAATCTGCAAAACAAATGCTATCTAGGTCTAAACTTCATAAAAAATGATTGTGTGTAGAATACTATAACAAGTGGTAAAACACAAGAATATTGAGAAAATGAGTGAGATGTACAATTAGATATGGTTCACCATATTCCATAGCACAGGTTTGGTTAACCCGAAGCTAACTCTGAAGCAGACACATAGGAAGAGGGATGACACCTGAACACGTGATCAGGCTTGGTCATAGTGCTAAGAAGTGTGGCCGCGTTTCTTTTAAATTCAAATGTATTCCTCTCACCAAAAAAAGCTTGGTGGAAAAAAAATGTGTACGCAATATAGAACTAGAAAACGCACACACAATTCTTATCACTAAAACGTGTTGGCTATATGTACCACTATAAATATATTGTATATGACACTAAAGATTAGTAAGGGTTAGGGGGAAGGGGGAAGATAGATAAAGAGAGGAGTAGGGGGTGAGATAAATAAAGAGAAAGAGATAGAGATCAATGGGGTTAGGGGTTTGGGGAGAGAGAGAGTGAGAGAGGGGGTTCGTAAGAGAGGGGGTTCATAAGGGTTAGGGAGAGGAGGGGAGAGATACAGAGAGATATGAGGGGGATTAGTGGTAGGGGGGGGCATAGGGATGTGCACACATGTGTGATAGAGAAACAGTGTTTGTGTGTGTGAGAGAGAGAACCAATGGGGAGGTGGGGTGTTAGGAGGTTGGGATAGAGAGAGGGGTGGGGATGAGGTATAGGGGTAGGGGTAGGGAAGTGAGAGAGACTGAGAGAGGGGGTTAGTTAGGGTTAGGGGGGAGAGAGAGAGGGGGTGGGTGTTGGTTATGGAGCTGGATATTCCAGTCTCATAGATGATATTGTCTCATCCATGTACCCCAACTTTATATGATATGAAAAAGGATTGTACACTTGTTCCCCAACCTTGGGGTTCGAGGGCGAAGTCCCCGAGAAATATTTTTAGGATGTGTGTTGGCCAATAGTTTTGTAGACCCATGGTTTTGGGTATCCCGTGGTATTTTCCCATTGTATTTCCCCTATAAAATAAATACATTGTAATACGGCTAGGGTAAGATGCATTAGGTATTATGCATTGTAAAGATCTCTAAGATCGTGAAAAGAGACTGTGAGACAGTGAAGAGGAAGTGCAGTGGATGTGCTGCAGGTTGTATCTCTTCATTTGCTATATGGTATAATAATAAGGACTGGCAATTTCAGTGTGGACGTAGCCCATCTTGGGTGAACCACGATATATTGGTGTCTCTCGTGTAATGTGTCTATGTGATTATATTTTCATTTCTGTTTATTGTTATTGCTCTGCGATCTTGTTTTGCTAACAAGGGGGGTGTTAGGGGATTGGGGAAGGGAGAGAGGGTTATAATTTAGGGGTAGGTGGAGGAGTATGGGAGAGAGAGAGTGAGAGAGTGAGAGAGGAGGAGATCAGTGAGAGGTAGGGGAAGGAGTAGGGGTGTTGGCCCGGTTTTGCAACCAGGCTTAGTGCTATGGGCACCTGCTAACTAGTAGCAGCAGTTTCAAATAGAATTAAACAAGAAACTAAACTAAACAAAACTAATCATGGATCTATGCAAGAATCTTAAGAAAATAATGTAAACATTTAAAAAACAAGAACAAGAAAATATTAAAGAATGAATTTGTATTGAAAAATGGGGGCAAGCAAGTGCTTGCGATAATACCTTCAATGGTGAAGGTTGATGTTGAGCAACTCCCAAGATGAGTAGCTCCAAGCTCCAAGAGGTCTCCTTCTCCAAGGTTGCTTCAATGGCTAAAATGCTCAAGGGAGATTTCAGCAGCATAAGGATGAGATAATGGATGGATGTGAAATGAGGAGCCCCTACCACCTTTTTATAGGTTTTGGTGGTGGGGAATACCATTTGTGGTTTTGTGGAAACCAAATGGTATTGACCAACATGGTTTAGGTACTTTTCCCTCCTTTTTCCTTTTTTGAATAAAATTAATATTTTAATTCCCTTTTTAATATTTTTGGGAATTTGGACCCTTTTTGAGGGTTTTTTATGCTTTTTTAGGAAAAATAATCTTTTTTAATGGAAAAAGGGGTGTACTCAGGTCTTTTGGTGACCTTTTGTTGGTTTCAGAGGCTCAGATGGTGAAAAAGTGGACAAATGGGTCATGTGAATAGGGAAATGAGCTAGTGAGCACTTTTTGGGTGTTAACAGATTGCCCCCTGATGTGTGAGGGCAGGATCTCATCGCATGGCCGATAGACATCATAGTTCATTTGTCTTTTTCTGGGGTTTTATGGGAGAGAAGAGACCGGTTGGAGACTGGAGCCACGACCCTTGGAAGATGCAAAAACAAAACAAATTACATGGCCTCAATATGAATGAGGTATAATCTCTGATAATGGACGAGGCGGGCATTCCCATGCTCGTATCAAGACATATACATAACAATTAGTCCCAAGAAGGGGGATCTAATACATAAAGAATCTACTGGTACATCATAATGGTCCAGGGGGGACATTATTTTGGGATATACTCCTGATCATGACTGATTTCAATAACTGATACACTGGAATAACTGATGAACTGCTGAAACTGAAGGTGTCCAACATCTGTAGGGACTCAAAGACTATGAGGCATCTCTAAGAAATAATATAACTGTATACTCAAGGGAGTATGAAACTGGGGTACATTTGAATACTGTCGCCTTGCGCAACCCGGATATCTATAGAAAAAGTGTAACTAGTTTTTATCCATAAGAAGACTCTCGAATGTGGAGGAGTCAGGAGGTATCCGGGGTCTTCGACTAATAAGTGAAATGGACGAATACCCTGTGCGAGTCTCAACGATGCGATCAAGGTGTTGAAGTCGATCATGTGAGAAACAATCATTTGGAGAGGCAATGAAGATTCCTCTCGAAATGATTCGTAGGCACTCATCATAAATGGTGATGAGTCCAAGACACAGGGACCTCTAGGTCAATCCTCTGGAATCAATGTGGTTGTCGTCGACAGAGGGAGACCAACAACTAACAAGGCAATGATGTTTCCTTGATAGGAGCACGAGGTGTAAAACTGCAGTGTTGTAGTACTGATGGTAGGACTGACATACTTGTGGGAATGGGAAATAACTGGGTCAACAACTGGGTAGACTCAAACTTCCTTTGTTCAGAGCATGATGACATGGTTGACCTGGCAGCGTAGGGAACTGACTTGTAGGTATGGGGATCATTGCTTTGACTGAATGGTATATACTGACTCTGGGGGGGGGGGGGACGAGCTGATAGGTGCTGTCGAGGGATTATGAAGGTGACATACTGCAGAATACTCTGAACAAAGGCGACCAAAATGGGGAAGCTGCCATATGAGTATATGTGATCTGTCGTGGCGCCAAGAGGCACCATTGATTCCTTCTTTGTAGTTTTAATGAGCTCCAAGAAGGGATAAAAGTGTGCTCTGAAATGGTACGGTCCTGTGGATTTTGTGAGCCCAGGACGGTTCATGCTCATGGTTGCTTTCATGTTTAGAGAGTCTAAAAACGGTAAGTGGACTCTATTGATGTTTCTTTTTCGTAAGTTTAGTCTCCAAGGCCCGAAAAAGCATAAAATGATGCGGATGGAGAACTCTTCTAGCCGATGTGACTAGAGTATACCTTTTTCGTAATTAGTCTACGAGGTCCGGAAAAGGGGTAAACTTATACCAGGTAGACACCCTTTCAGATACGTTTAGCGAGCATGAAAGGAAGCAAGATTGCTCGGCGATCTTTTCATTGTTTTTAGGAGTCAGAAAAGAGCTTAATAGAAACTCCCTAAGTGCCTTTTTCGTAAAAGGGGTTGCTCGGCCCAAAAAAGGGGTAAAATTATACTGAACAAACATGGATGGATGAGGGCGAGAAAAGGTCTCAAGCATCGTCATCAGTGCGGAAAACTGGTTGCGGTGACATAAGGACTATCAAAAATGGAGAACGGCCGATGTGGCACGCAAACTGAGGTTATGTGAGGGGCATGGAAAAAATGACCAAAAAATCTAAAGGTGAGAGCGAGAAATGATCTCAAGCATCATCACAAGCGTGGAAAAATGAATCCGACGGTATAAAGCATGTCGAAAACGGAGAACGGCCGATGTGGCACGCAAACCGAGGTGACGAGGGGGCATGGAAAAAATGCCCTGACAATCAGGACGTGTCAGTGAGAAATGATCTCAAGCATCGTCCCGAGCGCGAAAAACTAAATCCGATGATATATGACACGTCCAGAACGGAGAACGACCGATGTGGCACGCAAACCGAGGTGAGGAGGGGGCATGGAAAAAATGCCCTGACAATCAGGACGTGACAGCAAGTAATGATCTCAAGGATCGTCCTCAGTGCGGAAAACTAGATCCAGTGACATATGGCACGTCTGAAACGGAGAACGGCCGATGTGGCACGCAAACCGAGGCCACGAGAGAGGCCAAAAAATGGTAAAAAAATGGACCTCGTGAAAACGGGAAAAGGAAGGAACCTATATGAAGTTCTCGCTGTGCTGATTCCAACAGTACCAACGGTTTGAGAAATGGACTTCGTATGATACCGCAATGGCTGTTGGAAAATTGGTGGAATTCCTATAAATAGGGTGTGGGGCCCAAATGACTTGTCATTGTTACGTGCGAGTTTGATAGAGCTGTCAGAGCTATTTCTCGATTTCTGGGAGATTTCACCGTTGGTTTTTGATTTAGCGAGTTGCAGGTAACTCTATTTGCCTTACCCTTGTTAATTATGTCTTTTTTGTTTGGCGGCGGGACCCCGAAGGCCGCGAAATTCCATGTTGACTCTCCAACGTGGAATATCGCGGGTTTCGGGGCTGTTCCCGCGATGAACCGCGCGGGTTTTAGGCCCGCAGTCGCGATGTTCATCGTGACTGCGCGATCGGAACCCGCGATGTTCATCGCAGGTTCATGGGGGACAGTCGCGATGTTCATCGCGACTATTTGGCCAAAACCTGCGATGTTCATCGCGGGTTTTTGCATGGATCCCGTGATGGTCATCGCGGCTTTTGGTGGAAAAGCTGCGATGGGCATCGCGGCTTTTTGTGTAAAAGCCGCGATGGGATTTTTCTAAAATTTTTATGCTGGGGATAAAAATTTCTTCTGTTTTTCTGGCAGGATGTTGAGGAGACCACAGTCCTCGTGGCGGGGAGCGAGAGATCGATGGTGATATTATGGAGAGGATTCTGACTGATGCAGGGGTGAGACAGACTCTTGCTATGAGCGGACTTTTGAAGTTCGCTCAGATCCCGCCTATTCGTTCAGTGAGACGGCTCCTGAACAAGCTTGTGCGTTGGTGGGTGCCAGCGGAGGGTGCATTTATCATTGGGGGTGAGAGGTTAGAGATCACTCTCACGGATGTCTATTTTTTGACTGGGTTGCCTCGCTTGGGTGAGGTGGGTGATATCTTGCTGAGGTTGCCTCCAGGTATAGATATGGAGGACCTGTTACAGACTTTCTATGTTGATGATGCCGTTTTGGTGAACAGCTCTATTAGTCTGAGATCCCTACGTGAGTGGGATATGCGAGCTGTTGGTGCTTGCGTTCTGCGGATATTGGGTGCTACTGCGCCACATCGTATGTCTGGGGGGCAGACAATGATGGTGGATTCTGTTCTTCAGGGTACTTATTATGCCTGGGGGCAGATGTTTCTGGCTGGTGTCCGGAGAGATCTGGACAAGGCCATTAGAGAGGGAGGCGAGTTTTGTTATGCCTCATTTTTATGCTGTTTTTTCTTCGAGCGGGTGCCGACCTTGCGGCCACGGGTACCCATTCGTGCTGGTCTTCCGAGTGAGCCTCGTATGATGAGATGGGGGTAGATGATGCCTCGTGGTGGCGGTGGTGTCCGCGGTTACTTCACGGAGGATTTCTATCAGCAGTGGGAGCAGATGCCTCTTGTTATTGAGGACTACCCTTATGCTGGCATGGACTATCAAGGTGACCCAGAGATGCCTCGTGCCCCAGGACAGGCCTGGAGTTTAGACGGTATGTTTTGTGTTTTATTTGATATTATATCATATGTTGTTTGATTTATCATTGATGATTATTGTTGTATAGTATGTGATGGCTTACTTGCTTTGTGCAGATGTGGGTCTAGTGCCACCACCTGACTACGTGGCTCGTCAGGGGCGGGCGATGGTGGTCGCCCATCCACCTGCAGCAGTGCCCCCTCCGCGTGGTGGAGGATATGCAGCTCGTGGGCGAGGGTTTGGCCCTCATGATGACGCCATAGATGGTGTCAAATGGACCTTTGCCCGGATCCTAGCTGGACTCCCCGAGGATGGTTGGAGAGATCTGGATCGGGATATTTTGCAGGGTTGTTTCGGTGCGCCGCTTGAGTGGCAGTCGCTCCTATTGAGGACAGCGGTGTTTGTGGCAAGGCACAGGGATGGTAGACGAGATGCTCCGGCAGGGCCGGCTTAGGGGAGGATATGTCTGCGGGACGATCCAGCGGGGCCGGCAGAGCGGAGAGTTCGGGGTCGCCATGACCCGGCGGGGCCAGCGGAGGAGGAGTCGGAGGAGGAGCCGGAGGATCCTAGGGATCCAGATGAGTAGATATATTGTATCTGCCCCCAAATGCTGATGAGCATATGGGGAAGCATTTTTGTATGACAGATGTATTTTTTGTATATCGTGTGCTGAGGGCACCTATGACATGTTGACTATTTGGCTTATATATATATGTGGATATATATTGGGATATATTGTCGTGTATGCACGTGGATGCACCTTTGTCTTTTATATGCCCGTGGAGGCACATGTTATGTACTTGGATGCAGTATGTTGTTTATTTATGTATGCCCGTGGAGGCAGATGTTATGCACGTGGATGCATTATTTGGTTATTTATTTTATGCCCGTGGAGGCACATGTTATGCACGTGGATGCAATATTGTTTTTGGTATATGCCCGTGGAGGCACATGTTATGCACATGGATGCATTTTGTTTATAGATATGCCCGTGGAGGCACATGTTATGCATGTGGATGCATTTTGTTTATGGATATGACATGATGTGATTGGTGTGCCAGTCGAGGACATTGTTGGCCATATTATCTGCTACACTATTGAGGTGTCTTGGGACATGTGTGAATGAAATGGATTCAAACTGTCTAACCATTTTTTTAGTGCACAGGAATTTTCTGAAAAGACAGGGATCGTGTACCTGGTAATCATTGTTGAGCTGGGAAACTAGGAGCTGTGAGTCCAAGAAAACGTTGAGGTGACGGATGCTCATTTGGAGAGCAACGGCCAGGAGACCGGTCACGGCATCGTATTCAGCTTGATTATTGGTAGCGGCACCTAAACATACTCCGTCAATGTGAATTAACTCATGTGAAGGGGAGTATATTACCCAAGCTGCGGAGGCAAGATTGGGAGACCAACGGCTTGCACCATCAGCGAAACCGACATGGCAGAGTGGAAGAGGCTCCATCTGCGGTCATGCAGAGAAAAACAAATATTTAGGTTTTTTGAATTTTTTGTGAATAAAGAAAGTATGCCTATACTAAAATGGACGATGGTGTCCATCATATTTTCTATGGGTAAAATCGTTTAACGTACAACCCGTTGCGTGGGTTGCGTAGGGGATTGCCTTCTGAATCGGTCAGAATGTATGCCCCCTGCCTGAGGCAGGTCTGTATGATGTAGGGGCCTTGCCACATAGACACGAACTTTCCCTTTCCGGTTTTATCATGAGCTTGATCGTAAGCGAGGACAAGGTCTCCCTCAGAAAAGGTTCTTGGGTGGACGTGTTTGTCGTAACTTAGTTTCGATCGTTGTTTAGCTGCTTCCATGTTTTGAATGGTTGTGCGCCGATCTTCATCGGCCTGCTCTAGGAGTAGTAAACGTTGCTCGATCGGGGAAGTGTCCGGTAGGAGTTCAATGGCGATATGTAAGGATGGGATCTGGCACTCAATAGGGAGGACGGATTCGACACCGTGAACTAAATGGAAAGGTGTAAAACCGGTGGCGTTTTTGGTTGAGGTGCGGTAGGCCCATAGTGCCGGGAAGAGCATGTGGTGCCAATTGGATTTGTGCTTGTCTACAGTACGTTGGAGAATGGTCTTCAAAATTTTATTGATCGCTTCGACTTGGCCGTTTCCTTGGGGATAGTAAGCGGAAGAGAAATGGTGTTCAAATTTCAACATGGTTGATAATTCCTTCCAGATGGCATCTTCGAAGTGAGAGCCATGGTCAGAGACTAGTTGCTGTGGTACTCCGAAACGAGCGATAACATGGTTGAAGAAAAACCGTGCAGCAGTGTCGGCTTTGCAATTATAGGTCGGCATGGCTTCTGCCCACTTGGTGAAATAATCTACAGCCACAACGATGTGTTTGTGGCCACCGGCTGATGTGGGGTTGCAGTCAAGGAAATTGATGGCCCATTTGCAGAATGGTCCAACAGTGATGACTGGATGAAGGGGGGCGGGGGGGGTTCTTGCTTTGGGGGCAAATAGTTGGCAGTTCTGGCAATGCTTGACTGTGGTGATACAATCAGTAAACAATGATGGCCAAAAATAACCTGCCCGAATGATTTTCTGGGTGGTGTCCATGCCGGAGAAATGGCCTCCACAGGCACCGCTATGACAATCATTGAGGACTTGTTTTGCCTCACTATGGGATAGGCAGCGGTGTAAGATGGTATCAACACTGCGTCGGTAAA
Organism: Larix kaempferi; assembly: GCA_027924585.1. Lineage (NCBI taxonomy): Eukaryota > Viridiplantae > Streptophyta > Pinopsida > Pinales > Pinaceae > Larix > Larix kaempferi. Next base: position 3,814,054 of record BSBM01000590.1, read on the forward strand.
GTACATCCCCTATCAAGAGGTATCAGGGGGTGTGGTGTCGTATGCGACGGCGTCCATCACGATCGATGTGTGGTCGAAATTTTTGCGTACGAAGGTAAGTCAAAATGTCTCCATACCAAGGGTCGTCAGACGAAATGATGAAGATCTGCTCGTCAATCAGGTCCATTTGGATAATGGGTGATGTTGAAGAGGATGGGAGGTCAGTGATGAGGTGAGCAAGCGCGAGGGCTTTAGTGCTTTTGGGAGTTCTGAAAGTGAGGTCATATTCCTGGAGGATAATGACCCATTTAGCAACACGACTTTGTAGGAGCCGCCGGGTGAGGAGATAGACCATAGGGTTGGAGTCGACCACGACCGTGGTATGACTGAGTAGGATGTAGTGTCGCAATTTTTGTACGGAAAAGACTACAGCTAGGGCTAATCTTTCCTCGTATGGGTAATGCAGAGGTGGGCCAGACAAGGTCTGGCTGACGTAATAAATCACATGCTCTCGGTGGGAGGCATCTTCTTGGACCAAAACTCCGAACACAGCATGTTCAGATGCCGAGACATAAAGGGTGAAGTCTTGAGAGAAATCCGGTGGGGATATCAAGGGGGCTTGTGTGAGAGCTTTCTTGAGGGCTTCGAATGCCGTGTCTGCTTGCTCATCCCAAACAAAGGGTATGTGGGTACGAAGTAAGCGTAAGAAACTGTGAACTTTGGTTGCATAATCAGGAACGAAGCGCCTAAGGAAATTGGACCGCCCCTGTAGACTTTGGAGCTGCCGAAGCGTGCGAGGAGGCGGAAGTTCTAAGATGGCTTTGACTTTCAGGGGATCGACAGTGATTCCGTCTTGGGAAACAATGAAACCCAATAAGCGGCCTGCCGGGACGCAAAAGACACACTTGTGTGGATTCAAGCGGATTTTATATTTGCGACAACGCAGGAAAACTTGCCGGAGGTCGTTAAGATGGTCTGATTGTTTTCGGGAACGAGCTGTGAGGTCGTTAAGATAGACTCGCAGGATATGGACCAAGTCGTGAAAGCAATATGTCATGGCTCGCTGGAAAGTGGCACCAGCATTTTTAAGGCCAAATGGCATGACGCGATAGGCAAAGGTGCCCCATGGGGTGGTGAAGGCAGTCTTGTACTGATCCTCCTTGCGGATGTGTATCTGGTTATATCCGGAAAACCCGTCCATGAAGGATAGGACTTCATGGCCCGCACACTCATCAATGAGTTGGTCAATGAATGGCGTGGGGAAATTGTCTTTCGGACAAGCGTGGTTTAAATCGTGGAAGTCAGTGCATACTCTAAGGGTGCCTTGCTTTTTGTTGACGGGAACGGGGTTCGATACCCAGGTGGTGTACAGAATAGGGTAAATGAATCCTGCTTTGCGAAGTTTCTCGACCTCAGCTTTAACAGCGGGGAGCTTGGAAGGGTGAATGGGTTGCTGTTTCTGACGAACAGGGGGTACCTCAGGCCATGTATCAATGTGATGTTCAATAATGGCGGGGGTCGAGACCAGAAATCTCAGTATAGGACCAAGCAAAGACATCACGGAACTCTTGAAAGAGCTTTTTGTACGCCTGAGTTTCTGCTTGAGTGCAAGATGCGCCCAGCGAGATGAGCTCAGGTTTCCCTGGTGTCGTGGAAATGTCTATCTGTATAGTGGGGGAAATGTTCGACATGTTTCCTTCTTCAAAGGAATCCGGTGCTGGGATGGGGTCCTTTAACCAATCGACCTTAGTGGGTATGAAATCTTTCGACTCGACCGATAGCTGGTTAGATGCGGTGGATGTAGATGCTTCCGGGAGGAAGTACGAGCGATGATGCATATCATCCCAAGGGTAGTCGGGTGCAGTGAGGGTCTCCAAAATTTGCTCATCAGTATTGAAGTAGTCAGACCATAAATCAAGGGGTTCTGGTTTGAAAGTTGTTGAAATCATATATATTGTATTGACTTCTTCCGACGAGGATGATGGCGGGGGGTGGATCTCCTTGATTAGGGTAGGAGATATCTCCAAATCAACATTGTTTAACTCGTATAATGCTGCTCTATAGTCAGGGAGATCGGGACAATGGTGAGAGTAGTGGCCGTAAACACTGCATATGGCACAAGGATGGTTGGTGCGCAGTGATCTGTCGCGAGGCTGAGGAGGTGGTTCAAGTCTAACGACTGGGATGCCGGCGTCATCGTCCAACATATTCATATGCTCTTGGAGAGCTGGTAACTGTGGGCATTGATGAGTTGGATGGCCTATCTCATCGCACAACGAGCATTTAGGGGGAGGTCGAAACACCGGTGGGGGTTTAATCGCCTTAGGAGGTGGTATAGCAGTGTATGGTTGTGGACCTCTGCCCCCAGTGGGCTTGATAAGAGGGGGGGATTCGTTGACGACGAAGAGATATTGAGATTGGGAGGAGGTTTCGTTGACGACGAAGGGATTGCGACACCAGGTGGAGGTTGATTTGTGGTAACAATAGGTTGTACCTGTTGGAGGATGACGTTTGGTGTCGGCGGTGGAACGGGAGGCGAAATATACCACACGGGTAATCCCAATGTTAACCCGGGTAGACTAAGGGTAGCCATAACCGGGGCGCTTACTACACCCGAAGGAGGAAATAGAAAGGGGATGGTGTGGATGGGTGTAACACCGATGTGACTCGGGATCAATGGTGGTTGACTATCGGATGTTTGTGTATTCTGTGAAAGAGTACAGAGGTTTGCGACGTGAGTCTCTGGTGACGGTGGTGGAATGGCTTGGAATGTAGAGGTCATTGGTGTGTCTGAGTAAAGTCCGGGTCCCACAGAAGAAACAAAGGAGGTAGTTGCACTAGAAGCTGGTTGTTCAATCATGGGAAGAACATTTTCGGGTGCTGCAGGGGCATTGGGATCATAGTAGGTGAGTTGGTCAATTTTGACCACGCGTCCCTCGTGGGGGAACATCATGGTGCGAAAAACGGATGAGGCGACCGCTTTCATGGCGTACATGTAACTGCGGCCGAGTAACAGGTTGTAATCGAGCTGGGCATTAATGACCTCTATGTCAATGAGCACAGTTTTCCCACCTAATTGGACGGGGTAGTAAACCTTGAGGCTGAGCTGACCGGCCGTCGTAGGCCCGTAATGCAGTGGTGGATTGCTGGAGAGTGGGGGATCCCAACTTTTTCCAAACAAATGTGGACATGACGCATGTGGAGGCCCCCTCGTCGATGATACATCGATGGATGACAAGATTCCGAATAGAAACAGAAACTTGGACTGCTATGGTGGAAGGCAGATGTGGTTCAGATTGGTCCAAATCAAAGGTCATCAATTTCGAATCATTTGGGTCAATCGCCCCAATGGCGGAAAGTAAAGTCTTGCGCTGCGTAGGACAGTTTTTCAAGACTTCTAACGGAGACATGGTTGCGGGAGATTGAGCTAGGTCATCTACGATGTTGTAATTTGACGCAGCCCGTGCATTGGGGTTGTTGTTGATACGGTGGAGTGGGAAACGAGGTGCTTTAGATGCGCCATCTAGTGGAAGAGGTGGTATCCGTAACGTCTGATCAGTGGGATTAGCGTTAGTATCCTTATCGGCGGGGGGGGATTCGGAGGTAGGGCCATACTGGTTCCGACGGGTTTGGATATTGACGTCGGCAGTGGACATCATCAATAAGTGGTGAGTGCCTGAATCAAACATGGGTTGATCGGGAGCGGCGTAAGTGATTTGTTGTGGTTGCACGTTGCCATGTGGAGGGGTTAACGGCTGAGTGTTCACCACTCCTTGTGTTGGAAAAGGGTTTTGTAGCACCAAAGTTTGTTGTGGAGGTGGTGGAGTGTTGGGTGGCGGCTGAGGAGCCGCCTGCCCTTGACAATGGGCGTCATCTGTCCATAGTTGTCGAGCTCGCTCCAGATGTGGGCAAGCGTGGGTATAGTGGCCATAGACACCGCAAATGGAACAAGGATGGTTTGTTCTTAAATTAGCATTTTTGGCTTGCTTAGGTGGCCGATCAGGATTCTGATGAGCAGGCACCGCGTTATTGTTTTGCGGGGGATGGGTAGGTTGTGGAGCTTGGTTATGGTTTTGGTTGTTTCCACGGTTACGTCCTCTTCCGCGGTTTGGTTTCCCACCCTGGTTGCATTGGTTATTTTGGTATTGGGTCTGATGTTGTCGTGCGTACACATGCCCTTGAGCATTGGGGGGATTCTGAGGAGCCGCAGGTGCGGGAGCAGGTTGCGGTGGATAATATGCTGGTGGAGTTGGACGTGGTCCAGCTGCCTGTTGGGGTTGTTGGTACCCCTGAGCTGTTGGAGGTGTGAGATTAGCTGGGGCAGCCGGTTGTGGGTAATGCATCTGCTGTTGTGGGAACTGCATGGGGGTCTGTGTGGTAGGTTGAGTATAGTATGTAGGAGGTACATATGCTGATGGCGCCTGCCCATAACAATGTTGTGGACAAGAGGGTCCATGAACGTGATGGGTCTGGTTTGTTGGAGCATAAGAAGTTGTTGCTCTGGAACTCGATGTAGCCCTAGAGAGGTCTGGGGCGGGCACGGTTCTTACCATGCTGAAAGGTTTAGGTTGCGGGGTGATTTGGCCAATGATGCCATCAGCGGCATGTGATGCCCCGGTGCGTCACCACGTGCAGAGTCACCTCGTGGGGCATCCGGTATGATTGTGTATAGATAACCCGACTGGGCGTAAATGAGATCAAACTGTTGGGCTTTGAGGATGGCCTCTTCTTCAGACTGGGGTCTTTCAGATGCCACATCCTTCGCAATAAGAGGGAGGAGGGATTTTAGAAACCAATATAAAAAGATACGGTTGTCTAACTTAATTTTGCAGAGGCTTCGGCGTCGACGCCACTCATGAATGTGGTCAGTGATGTGGGTGGCCGTGGTTTGTCTGCAAGACAGTAGGATCTCGACTCCCACATCATAGCGGACAGGTAACTGGAAGAATTGCAGGAAAGTCAAAGCAAGGGAGGTAAAGGTGGCATGCGTCCCATGGGGCTGCTCGATATACCACTTAGCTGCAGAGCCAGTGAAGGTGCGCTGTAAAAGCCGGAGGCGGACAGAGTCGTCCACTATGGAGTTGGAGGAACACCATAGATGGAAGGACATGATATGGTTCTGGGGGTCTTCCCCTGCCTTACCCTCAAACTTAGGGATGTAAGAGGGAAGTTTGGTGGGCATATGAGGACACGCAGGATCATGTCTGATGGGGTCATTAGTGAGCCTAGCTAAGTCTGGCAGGTTCAGACTTGCCATGTATGGTAAGCTAGCAAATGTAGTGACTGGAACTGGGACATGCCTAGTCATTGTGGTATGATGTGGGGGTCCAATAGCGCCTAAAGGTATGCTAGGTATGGAGGGTATGTGCCCTCCAATAGGTATGTTCTGGTATGGGCCAGCGCCTCCAAGTGCAACATGGGTTACACTTGGGTTAGGAATAGCAGTAGGGATTCCTGGGATAGGGTTTGTGGAAACCATAGGGGGTGTGACCCCTATGTTGGGCATACCCATAACAGGTGGTGGCCCTGTGTTGGGAATTCCAATAATAGGAGGTGGTCCTGTGTTGGGCATTCCTAAATGTGGAGTGTTGCCCATATTGGGCATACCCAGGGTGGTGGTTGTTGCCATGGATGGCACTGCAGCAGAAGGGTCTGTGGATGTCTCACCTATGGTGCTGGTAAAAAGTGGATCAAATGGTGTTCCAGCCATAATGGTGGTTGGTGGTAACTCTGTGGGGTTTTCGGATTCTACCTCCAAATCAAATGTGAAGTGAGGTGTGTTAGAATCGGATGACTGTCTAGTTGATTGACGATGTGTTGAATCAAGGGATAAGGCTCTGCGTCCGTGACGTGGAGAGCCAAGTGGACTAAACTCTGGGAGTTTGCCCTGCAGACGACGAGAGCGTCTAGAATTCTCAATGGTGAGAATTAAGTTTTTGTTCAAAAAATTTGTTTAAGTATCAGGTGGTGATATATATGTAAAAGACTCAAAAAACCCTAATGCAACCAAGGGTGCAAGAAGGGTAGTGAAAAAAGAAGGCTCTCAGGCCAAAAAAATCAACCTCAAAAAAGGCACTTATTCTAGCAGTTGTGCTACAATAAGTGGATGATTGCAACAAATGGTCAGAGTACCAACATGCAAACGGCTTTTATAAAAAATAGGTGTAACTAGACCAAGGGTGGGTGGAATCATGCAAACACCTAACTAAAAGTATTGTGACTCAAACAAACGATATCCTCTGCAAGGTGATGAAATCCAAGTCAGACAATATGAGTGTTGAGACAACGGCTAGATATCCCCCTACCGGGAGGGACACCGGGTAATCAATCCTAAAGAAAGGCTACTAGGATACTCCGTTCATGACGTGTCGAGAAAAGGTAAATCTGCCGTTTGGTCCTTTGATCGCAATATCCCAATACAGGGATATCCCGAGAACTGCGAATGGTAGCCCTTCGGTTACTGAATGGATTTTGGTATTCCACTTAGGCTTCCGGAACCATCCTCGCGACTTCAACCCTCCTAAGGGAGAGGCCTTCCCACAAACTGGTTGTGACCGCGCCAAAAAGTACTAAGAGATTTTAGCTCCCTAATTGGACAACTTCTATGTCTCAGATGTAATAACTGAGGGGTGTTATTGGAACACCTATCCCCCCAATACTACCTAGCTACAAAGTTCTTTTAGTGTTCCCCAAGTGAGGTTAAAAGTGTGTTGAAATTAGGGTACGTTTTAAGGCTTAGTTCAATTAAGTGATCGAGTGAGTGCACGTGAGGTATTGTAAACTGAACTTGAAAAAAGGTAAATGCTTTACAGGAAATTTTCAAAAAACAAAGGAGCTTTTGAAAATAAAAAGCAAATATTTATGACTTTTTCAAATAAATGGAAATTAAATGCTTTTGCAAATATCAACTCAAAAAAGAATGGATTTCTTGAATTATGAAAGCAAATAATAGACTTCTTGTAAAGAAATAATGGACTTCTTCTTTTAAGGAAATTGCTAAGGGCAAGTTTTTCAAGAAGTAAACAGGAAAAAATTTTAATCTAGATAAAAATGCAAAAATAAGTCCTTCTTTCACTTTCTTGAAATTTTTTTAAAAAGACTTCTAGATATGCATTTTGAAATAGTAAAATTTTTTTCAAGGCTGTAAAATATGCAGAATCTAATACTGTAAAAATGTGCTATGTGGGCAGAAAGTACAGTAAAAAATAATTTTTAAAATCAAAATGGCCGAATGAAAAATTCAGCCGCGCGGGTTTTAACAGCAAACCCGCGATGGACCGCGCGGGTTTCGGTCGCACAGTCGCGATGGACCGCGCGGAAAATGTCCGCGAAGCCGCGGTGTGCAGCGCGCAAATAGGCCACGAAGTCGCGGTGAACCGCGCGGAAAAGGGGCGCGCAGTCGCGATGTGCAGCGTGGAAACCGACGACAAAGCCGCGGTGAACCGCGTGGAAAAAAGGCCAAAAGCCGCGATGGACCGTGCGACTGTCAGGATAAAAGCCGCGATGGACCGCGCGACTGTCAGGCTAAAAACCGCGAGGCGAAAGCCGTGCACGAAAGCCGAAAAACGAACCCAAAAATTGAGAATTTCGGGCTGTTAATGGCAAAAAATGAGGCCAAAACTTAGAACAGCAATGGATCTGCTGTCTAAGATGGCATATCTATGGATCTAAAGGTTAAAAACTAATAAAAAACTAAGATTAAAAGCAAAACTAGAGATCTATTGTTCAAAACCCAGCGGAGTCGCCAAAAACTGTTGGCTCGGTTTTGCAACCAGGCTTAGTGCTATGGGCACCTGCTAACTAGTAGCAGCAGTTTCAAATAGAATTAAACAAGAAACTAAACTAAACTAAACTAATCATGGATCTATGCAAGAATCTTAAGCAAATAATGTAAACATTTAAAAAACAAGAACAAGAAAATATTAAAGAATGAATTTGTATTGAAAAATGGGGGCAAGCAAGTGCTTGCGATAATACCTTCAATGGTGAAGGTTGATGTTGAGCAACTCCCAAGATGAGTAGCTCCAAGCTCCAAGAGGTCTCCTTCTCCAAGGTTGCTTCAATGGCTAAAATGCTCAAGGGAGATTTCAGCAGCATAAGGATGAGATAATGGATGGATGTGAAATGAGGAGCCCCTACCACCTTTTTATAGGTTTTGGTGGTGGGGAATACCATTTGTGGTTTTGTGGAAACCAAATGGTATTGACCAACATGGTTTAGGTACTTTTCCCTCCTTTTTCCTTTTTTGAATAAAATTAATATTTTAATTCCCTTTTTAATATTTTTGGGAATTTGGACCCTTTTTGAGGGTTTTTTATGCTTTTTTAGGAAAAATAATCTTTTTTAATGGAAAAAGGGGTGTACTCAGGTCTTTTGGTGACCTTTTGTTGGTTTCAGAGGCTCAGATGGTGAAAAAGTGGACAAATGGGTCATGTGAATAGGGAAATGAGCTAGTGAGCACTTTTTGGGTGTTAACAAGGGGGGAGAGAGGGAGAGAGACTAAATAAGGGGGCATTAGGGGCTTGGGAAAGAGAGAGGGGGGTAGGATCTATGTCTAGGTGGAGGGTTATAAGAGAGAGAGAGGGGCAGGAGAGAGGGTGTTAGGGGGAATAGGGGACATCGAGAGAGAGGATCGATGGTTTAGTGGCAGAGGGGGAGAGAGGGAGGGAGAGAGAGAGAGAGAGAGAGAGAGGGAGAGGTGTGATGTTTTGGTAGGGGAGGAGGGGGTTTGGGGCATAGAAAGAGATAGATATTGAGGGGGTTTGGTGTTTGGGGAGGAGTAGGGTGGTTAGAGAGGAGGAGAAATATAGGTGAGGAGTGGGGGGTTGGTTTAGAGAGAGAGAGAGAGAGATGAGGGGTGGTTAGTGGTAGTGGGGAGGGGGATTATGAGAGACAAAGATAGAGGGGGGGTTAGGGGTAGAGAGAGAGAGGGGGTTTCCTTTTAAGGGTTTTGGGGGAAGAGAGAGGGGTAGGGATTTGATTAGGGATAGGGATATGAGGGTCTGATAACACCAAAATTTTGTCCACTTTGTTTATCCACTAGCCACACCATATCATACATCATGTCCACTTTCCATTTCCACTACTTTGACCTTCACGTGACAAAAATAGGAAATTCTCACAAATGAGAAAAAATCCATAAAAAGGGGGAAAAAAAGTTGGATCTAACCCACTCATAATGTTTATCCAAATACCATTTTTCAATCCCATGGGCCACCAAATACCATGGGTCACAAAACCATGGTTCACAATATCTATATATACATGTGAAGGTCCCCCCCATTTCATAATCCACATATTCTCCACCTCATACATGTCGTTACTTTGTCAAAACTCCATTGAGTCTTTTTACCCATATGTTGAGCTTTGGCACCTCTTGTGATGTGTAGCTAGAGACTATAGGTCTACTAGGAGACCAGGGACACATTAATTCAGAAGGATACAAGGGCCCCCTTTCCCAAGTATTTCTTATGGTCCTAAATTGTGCTCTTTTAAAACCATTTCAAATTGATGTTAGCTTAATGCATGTTTAGTGTAGATCTAGTTTATTTTTCATTATTTCCATTTTTATTCTTGAAGCAACTACTAGGGATTCCATAATCCTTAGTAGGTTTCCATAATCCTTAGTAGGCTCTTTTTAGCACAAGCTAGTGTGAAAACACTAGCAACAGTTTTTGGTGACTTCGCTAGGGAGTTGACAGTTTTTTGTGACTCCCACCGAGTTCGACCTATGCAGATTTGTGGTTTCATTTGGCCATTCTTACCCATTTCATTTTCATTTTATTTTGTTGTGTTTTCCTTCTTTTGATCCAATTTATCACCTTCAATCATATTTGTCTCGAAAAAATTCCTTGTACCATTTGTTCCTGCCCCTATTGGAGCTTTATTTTTCAAAAAAAAATCAGTTCCGGCCGGGTCGCTCTCTTTTGGCCAATAAGTGTGACCTAGGTCGCTCCTTCCTAGCCAATAAGTGTGACCTATCACACCTTTTTTTCTCAATAAGTGTGACCTATCACACCTTTTTTCTTGATAAGTGTGACCAATCACACCTTTTTCTCAATACATGTGACCTATCACACCTTTTTTCTCGATAAGTGCAACCTAACCCTGAAAGGATGTTTTTTGCTTAGGTCGCACATTTTTTCCATTTTATTGAGACCCAGGACGCACCTTTTTTCCATTTTTTTGGGACTTAGGTCGCACCTTTTAGCCATTTTTGTGGGATTCAGATCACACTTTTTCCCAATTAAGTGTGAACCACACCTTTTTCTATGTTTTTTCCTCCTATTGCGACAGTTTCTTAGTTTTGGGCGACTTAGATTGTCTCTATCCCTTTGATAAGAGCGATATGCGCCTATATTTTACTTTTCGAGTTGTTTCCAGCCCCCTAGACCCTCTGTCCAATTTCTGCACCCGACATCCTACTCCAATTTTTTGATATTTATATGTTTGCAGTACTTTTAGTGTTCTGTTGTCACCTATTTGCTTGCTATAGATGTCAAATGGTCTAACTTCGTTGAGCCCCTAGTGTGAACCGCATGTTTTTGTGTCTTTACTACACCTTTTGGTTCCATTTAGATTTGGTTGACATGAATAATTTTTTTTTTAAATAAGTTGTATGGTAATAAATCATTGCTTTTAGTTAGTTGTGAAAAGAAGTGCTTGCATGTAATTAAAATGATGAATCAAAGATTGGTTTTTACATAGCATCATTTATTATTTCCTTTCAGCGTTTCTTTTATTAGCTATATCTTTGGGTTATACACACCACTTGTGCACACAACTAACACCTTAAAGTCAAACACTTGGTTCCTGACCCCAAGCAGAGACTTAAAATTAACCTTAACTAAACCAACATTAACCTCACTTGAGGGCCAAAAACAATTTGAAAGTTAGGTTAGGACACTGGGAATAGACATCCAAATAATTCTTCTTTGTCACTTACATCTAATACATAGAAGTGGTCCGATTAGGGAACCAAATTCCTCTTGTATTTATTGGCATAGTTGAGACTGATTTGTCAGGGGGGCTCTCCTCTAGGAGGGAAAGTGGCAAGAGTGTTTCTAGAGGTCTGGGTGGAATGCCACTCTCCACTATGTACTGAAGGACACCAACTCATTTTCTATGGACTGAGGTTGTAGGTAACCTTTCTGGACATGCCTTGAATGATGTAGCCGAGTTTCCATTTTTATAGGGCTCTTTTACTCCGGATCCCCTTCGGTAGCGGGATATCCCTTGGCAATATTTGATTTTCCATTTTGCTTTGCTTTATGGGACTTGAGATCCCCACAAAGGAAGCTATTTGAGAACGCCTTCCATATTTTAGTTAGGTGACTGTTTGCTCCCATAAATCCTAGGCTAGTTGATCATTTTTCTTTTTATAGGTAGTGTACTTGTCGGATTTGTGGCCATTTTGTTGTAGCTCACCTATTGTGACACATGGTTACAATTGTTTTTAGAGCCTATTTGTTGGACTAAATACCTCTTTGTTGAGCTCTCATCTTGCACACTTGGCTGCATTGGGATTTTTTATCCTTTTTTCTAGATCATTGAGATTATAACCGTATCATGTTCCCATCAACATAGCCCCTACGAGGTACGCTCATCAACTTCAGGGTAAATTTCCTCAGTCTATTTTCATGGAACGCACACATCAGACCCCAATTTAGTACACCTCCCCATCTCCAAAAAATTTTCTAGAGGCACCTGATTTTACTTTCGACTCTTCATAGTTAGAGTCACCCGCACACTCAACTACACTTATCCCTATGGTTAGCATGATTCCTTACCCATTTTTTGGAGGGATCATTTGTGGTGGGTGTGGCAGTGGCCCTATAGTCACTACAACAACCACTCTAGTTGTTGTTCCCACGTGAACTAGTATTCCCGGTAGCATTGGTCCTACTTCCATCCCTACAACTCACATGGATATCGGCTCTATGCCCTCTGGCATCGGTCCAATATCCACAACCACAGTCAATATAGTCATTGGATCTATTCCTAGGGGTAGTGGTCCCTTCATCACAATCACATTGACCCCTGTCGCGAGTTCTACAATCCCCACCATGAAAGCCACCATCATTGGCCATAATGTCACTCCACCACTTTGGGGAGGTTTCCCCACAATTGCCTATATGGCCATCACTCCTATTGGTCCTACCATTCCATATCCTACTGCTAACCTGCCATTTATGACCAGTCTAAACCTTTCATATTTGGATATACTAACCAATGATCCTATTAGACATGATCCTATGTGGCCCCCAATGCCTACCAAACTCCCCTGAGACATCCCTAAGTTTGAAGGGAAGGCCAAGGAATACCCCCAAAACCATATTATTTCATCCCATTTATGGTGTTCCTCTATATTGTGGATGATTCCATTAGATTGTGGTTTTTTTAGTGCACCCTTACCCATGTTGCATCCAAGTGGTACATTTAACTACCTCATGGGGCACACTCCAACTTTGTGTCCTTAGCTTCCACTTTTCTATAGTTCTTTCAGTTACCCATTTGATATGATGAGGGTTTTGAGATTATCCTATATTGCCACCATAATACCACTACCCACATCATGGACTAAATCCATGAGTGGCATCGATGTCAAAGCTTGTGAAAATTCAAGCTCGATGATTGGATATTCTTAGATTGGTTTCTCAAATCCCTACTTCCTCCCATTTCCAAGGACATAACATTTGAGAACCCACAATATGAGGAAGAATTGATCCTCAAGGCCCAACATTTTGACTTGATCTATGCATAGTTTGAATGCCTATACACCATTATCCCCGATGCTCCCTACAGAAAATCCTCTCAGAAATATGCCCCGAGGGAATCCCATGATGTCGATTGTGTTATTGACACTATCACATCCCAACCTAGGTCATATGCTCCCTTCACCTCCGCAGCAACCAATATCGCATACAAAAAAAACCCTAGTGTTGCACAACCTCCAACAGGTTCTTTTCCTGCACAGGGTTATGGACTTGATCTATCCCGTGCCTCATCCTTGTCAGGAGTGACACCCTCTTATTTTCCTCCTACCCCATAAGTTCATTGATCTTCCTCTTCCAGATGTGCATGTGGCAGTACCCTCAAGGATATACAGCTCCTCAAGAACCTACTGTTTACTATCCTTAGCCTTGCCAACTTGCGACATCTCATATGCCAGCTCCTTCCCCTATTCCACCTTGTCCACAAGGGAAATGTTATGCACAGTAGAACATGCCTTCTCAACCTACCCCCAATAACCAATAACGGCAGGGTAACCGTCAGAGAGGGAACAACCACGAAAAAAATCAACTTCAGGATGGGGTTGGCCAACCTCCACAACCCCTTGATAATAAAAGAGCCAATCCTGTACCTTAGAACCCCAATAAACCACCCAACAAAGGAAATAACCCGCAACTTCAGACTAACCACGCTTTTTCTTTCTATGGTGTCTATGTAAATCATATGCATCACTACCCCCACTTGGATAGAGATAAATAGTGCCAAGGGTTTTATGCCCCTTAGGAATAGCCCAACCCCCCACCTCAACCTGGACAACAACCTATGGTGTTCCAAAATACCTTTCCTACTCAAGCTGTTGTTTCTTCAAAACCCATGGTCTTGTATCGTGCCACACCTGCTTCATCGAGTCATCCCCCAGATTTGGTTGTCCACCACCTTTTGATGATGTCATCTGACATCAACCTTCAGATCAGACGCAACCAATATGGTTTGGTTACCGAAATCATACCCATAGATAAGGATGTAGCATCCACCCCTATGGACCAATATGTGCCCCTACCTCCACCACTGATCGATGGGGCTCCCAAAGTCCCAAAATTTCCTTTGGATCACGTTGCAAAAAATCTTAATGATCAAGCTACGCTTAACTATAGAATTGTGGACGATTTGTCCCAATCACCTGCCGCCATGTCGAGCTTGGAGGTTCTAAAGAACTGCCCCAAGTAACACAAAGAGTTATTGTCATCTTTAGGTGCTATAGACCCATCTGATCCACATTTTATCACCTTTGACTTGGATCATTCAGAACCCTGCATGCCTTCATCTGTCACATTCTAGATTCCCTTGTCAATATGAAACCTCATCATCCATTTATGTATCGTTGATGAAGGAACCTCCACTTGTGTTATGTCAACCTTTTTTTGGTAGAAGCTTGGGTCACCTCCCTTTCAACCCTCTACTACCGCATTACGTGCCTACGATGGTCATGCTTCTCAACCCCAGGGACTTCTCACGAATGTTCCCTTGGAGCTATTTGGTAAAATGGTCCTCATTGACATTGAATTTATCAATGTCCAACTTGATTACAACCTCCTCCTTGGACATAACTACATGTATGCCATGAAATTCATTGCTTCATTAGTATTTTGGATTATGATGCTCCCTCATGAAGGGAGAATCGTCAAGATCGAACAGTTGATTTACTATGATCCCAAGCCTACCGGATACTCCTGCAAATTTCCTCCCCATCGTTAGCATTACTATCACATCGTATCCATACCCTTGCTTTCTACCATTGGGCTAGGTCTCCTTTTTGACACCCAGTTGACTAGCACTTTGAGGATTTTCCCCTGCCCCCTATAACCATCGATATATCATATTTGTGCACCCTTTTTTTTCTGATAAACCTCCAATTCCACCCCAACCACACTCACAACCTTAACACCCATCGCAAACTTAACCACAGTTGGCATCGGTACCCAGAATGGTGGGGGCTATGCCTATCTATACGATCTAGTTTTTGTTTCCTCCATCAAACGATGTGAGCATGTCTTTGATGGATACTCTCAGCCTTCCAATATTGATGTTAGGCCTTCCTGTTTGGTATCTACCCGCACCTAAACCACCCCCGAACCCATAAGTTGTTTTAGAACCGGTCCAACCAATCGAGATTTCCCAACACCCACCTCTTGACGTGTCCAATATTGTACCTCCTGCCTAATGTCCTCCCGCGGCCAAGAAATATGGGGGAAATACCTCAAAGCTAACCACACCAGATATGCCAAACAAAATTGTGACACTTCCTCTTCAAGCTACAACACGAGCACCTCCACTGTGCACTTTATGCAATATTTCGAGTCACCGTACCCATAATTGTCTATAGTTTCCCATCCTCCTTACTCACATGCATACGCTGGATTATGATGAAAATATCTATTTTTCTAAGTACCTAACCCTCCCCAAGTGCACAATTTGTGGCACCTATGGCCACTACTCCCACCACTGTCCTTATCTGGTCGAATACCGATCTTCCCTCGTTTACCTACGTCAATTCTCTCTAGAATTGGAACTCACTATCATAGAAGAATTTCACCCTCTAGACTCTTCTTCCTATGAGACAAACACCATTTGTTTCATCTCTTCCTATGATGACCATTCATCATCAACCCATACCTCTATGAGTGTGTCGAAAAACATGGGTCCCTTAGACTTTTCTAGTCAATCCTTTCAAATTGATGAGAAAATAACATTACGCAACATTGGGGAGGGCCACCTAACATTCCTACTAATCATCATCATCATCCTCATCAGTGATATCAGGGGCATCCACCTTGCAAGGGGAATTCCCCCATCATCATATCACCAATTCAATGTGCCACCATGGCTAGTAACCTCATGGTACACCTGCTTTCTAGAAGTTGATCGATTCCATGTCGGTAACTGTCTAGGAGAGAATCCACACTACATCGACACCTTTATGATGAGGTCCATGCTTGATTATATTTAACCTGAGATAGGGGGCATGATTAATCCTTTTGATCTTGGCCTGTCACATCTATATTGGTACTTCAATGGTCCCCTAGCTCAATCCAACACATATGTAATCCATAATCACAAACCCCATGCCCATAGCATGGGGGTAGGACCTAACCCCTACTCACTTTTTCACATGCATGATCTCATCCATTTCCAAGGTCACATGTCCCTTGTATATTTGGTTTGATTTCTAGAAAAACCTTTTAAGCTTGGGTATCGTTTCCATGTGTACAATTTCAATTTGCTTTGAAATCCACTTGTTTCAATTGACAGTTGATCCCTACAGGTGTAATATCTTAATTGGCATATAGCTCATCTTCTCCCCTAGAGTATATGATGCATTGATCCAGTTTCTCCTTTACGCTTGTAGGACCCCCCCCTCTTCGAGTAAGTGACCCAACCCATCCACCATTGCATTTTCCCTTACTCGAAAATAGATAATACCTTACATGGGTGACCGTTTTAGTACCCCTTGCATTTGGCATCCATGTCATTTGTATCCCCATAGGATCGGGAATTCTTGTAGTTTGACATCCAAAAAATGAAGTTGCATGTTTTCCTTCACATTGTCACTCATTGGTCATTTCCTATAATTAGACTCCCGGTATGGAGTTTCTTTTAAGCTATTTTTTGACTCCTTAAAGAATGAAAATATTGCCGAGCAAACTTGCTTCCTTTCATGATCATTAAAGTATTTGAAAGGGCGTCTATTCGTTGTGCCTATTACCCCTTTTTCATACCGAATGGATGTTGGGAGAGGCCCAATTTGGCATAGTTTTGGGTGAAGTGAAGTTCATGAAAGCGTAGTCTTGGTGAAGCGAAGTTTAGTATTAGTGCAGTTTTGTTGAAACGTAGCTCAAGTGCAGTAGTTTTGAGGCAGACGTACGAACTCAGCAAGGCCTAGTACTGGCCTATTTTGGGGAGAAGTGACTCCGCAATTCCCGGGAACAAGGTATGTAGCGACACGGAGATGGCGGAAAGGGGCCTGCTTCCTTAGTAAAGGAAGAAGGACAAAGGACGACCTGGGTAGTTGGAGCAGTTAATGAAGAATCGATGGCTTGGTAGCTATAGGAACATCATTGATGAGACGAGAAGTGCAAAGGACGCACCTGGGTACAGTTAGCATCACGTAGTCAGAGAAAGCGACTATCAGAAGGATGTCAGAGCTAGGAAGCGACACAGAGGATGACCAAGGACAAGTGAAGTAGATGAGAAGTTATGGAAAAGCATGGTTAGTAGGGTAGCTACTCCGTTTTGGGGGATTAAGGGTACTATGGGGTTTTGACCCATAGTTATTGTAAATATGTGACCTTTGGGCACAGTCTATAAAAGGGTCAATTTTGCAAAGGGAAGGGTTAGATTGTTATGTTTAAACCAAATAGACTAGCAAGATCACTGAAAGAAGCATAATCACAAGATAGACACAGAATTTACCCTGGGGAACCCTCATGGGGTAGAAAACCCAGCAAAGCTTTCCTCAATAAGATGATCAACCAAAATACAAGATGTGCTCCCTCCTTCTTCACCTCCTTAGCAGATCTCCCAGACAAGTGCGCTACTTTTCTCAAGTGAGCAAGTGTGTCTAATGAGGAGTTCACCTCCTCTATTTATACTAACTCCCGACTGACCAAAATACCTAATGGGGCAGACCTCACCTAGAGAAGTCTAATAACCCCTAAAATATGACATCAGGGCTGACCCCCCACATGGTGGGTCTAATAACCCTAGTTAACACAAACCCCTGGAGGAATAAACATCTCCAAATACATGATAGGGTTACCTTGGAGGGATAAAACATCTCTGGAATAATAAAGTACAAATATAATATTCTTAGAAGTTACAATATTTAACACTCCCCCTTAACGAGAAGGATATTATGACAACATCTGCAGGAGTGAGGAGTCATCATACATGATACATATATAAATCATCGGAAGCTTTCTTCAATTCATCTTCATCAGTAACTCAATCAGTTACTGGTACATCAACGTCAACAGTGTCGATATCACGCGATCATCAGCATCGTCATCGCACAATCATCAGCATCGTCATCACACGATCATCAACATCGTCTTCATACGATCATCAGCATCATCATCAGCATCGTCATCACACGATCATTAGCATCGTCATCACACGATCATCAGCATCGTCATCACGATCATCAACATCGTCATCACACGATCATTAGCATCGTCATCAGCATCGTCATCACACGATCATGTTCCAGGATGATCAATCTTGCTCTCTTTAGGACATAGGTCCATGGATGATACAATCTGATCTTTAGTTCTCGGAGACATCAGTCTATGGATCAATTCTGGGACCTCAGTCCGGGAAGATACAGTCCCCTACCTATTCATTCAGGACTTCATTATCGGAGACCCAGTCTACGGCTCAATTCTAGGACCTCAGTCAGGGGGCGATGCAATCCCCTACCTGTTCATTCAGGACTTCATTATCGGAGACCCAGTCTATGGCTCAATTCTGGGACCTCAATCCGGGGACAATGCAATCCCCTACCTATTCATTCAGGACTTCATTATCGGAGACCCAGTCTATGGCTCAATTCTGGGACCTCAGTCCGAGGACGATGCAATCCCCTACCTATTCATTCAGGACTTCATTATCGGAGACCCAGTCTACAGCTCAATTCTGGGACCTCAGTCCGGGGACGATGCAATCCCCTACCTGTTCATTCAGGACTTCATTATCGAAGACATCATGTCTACGGATCAATTCTGGGACCTCAGTCCAGGGACGATGCAATCCCCTACCTGTTCATCCAGGACTTCATTATCGGAGACATCATGTCTACGGATCAATTCTAGGACCTCAGTCCGGGGATGATGCAATCCCCTACCTGTTCATTCAGGACTTCATTATCGGAGACATCATGTCTACGGCTCACTTTAGGACTGAAGTCCAAGGATGATCCAATCCTCTCATGTCCACAAAAGACTTCATTTTCGAAGACATACATCTACGGCTCTCTTTAGAACAAGTGCTCAAGGATGATACAATCCCTCTTCTTTCTCGGAGACCCCCGTCTACGGCTCACTTTAGAACAAGTGTTCAAGGATGATACAATCCTCACATGTATTCTCATCAATACAAGTATCCTCAACCATACAAGTACATTAATCAATACATGTATCATCAAAAGTATGTATTCTCACCAATACATCTAACATCAACAACATGTATACATCTATCATCAAAAGCATGTATTCTCACTAATACATATAACATCAACAGCATCTATACATCTATCATCAAAAGCATGTATTCTCACTAATACATATAACATCAACAGCATGTATACATCTAGCATGTATTCTCACTAATACATCTAACATCAACAATATGTATACATCTATCATCAAAAGCATGTATTCTCACTAATACATATAACATCAACATCATGTATACATCTAGCATGTATTCTCACTAATACATCTAACATCAACAACATGTATACATCTATCATCAAAAGCATGTATTCTCACTAATACATATAACATCAACAGCATGTATACATCTATCATCAAAATCATGTATTCTCACTAATACATATAACATCAACAACATGTATACATCTAGCATGTATTCTCACTAATACATCTAACATCAACAGTATGTATATATCTATCATCAAAAGCATGTATTCTCACTAATACATATAACATCAACAGCATGTATACATCTAGCATGTATTCTCACTAATACATCTAACATCAACAGCATGTATACATCTATCATCAAAAGCATGTATTCTCACTAATACATATAACATCAACAACATGTATACATCTAGCATGTATTCTCACTAATACATCTAACATCATCAGCATGTTTACATCTAGCATGTATTCTCACTAGTACATCTAACATCATCAGCATGTATACATCTATCATATCTGTCATCAAAAGCATATATATAAGTAAAACTAAGTATTCTAAATATAGTAGTCCTAAATTTAAATATTTCTAAGTAACTAGGTGTAGTGACCAGGTAGCCTCATCATTGATGAGACAAACTTGTCATTAGAGATCATACTACTCCCCCTTTCGAGGAGGGTCCTTTTGAACTACACCAAGCTTGTCTCGGAATTATTCAAACTTCACTCGAGACAGAGGTTTGGTCAAGATATCAACAATTTGATCTTCAGTGCTCACATACTCGAGCTTGATAGCTCCTCTCTGCACCATATATCGTATATAAAAGTAACGGATCTCTATGTGTTTTGACTTATCATGGAACACAGGATTTTCTGTCATTTTGATGCAGCTTTGATTATCACACATAATCACAGTGGGATCCATTTCTATGTTAAACACTCCAGATAGTAGTTTCTGAAGCCATACTGCTTCATAGTTGGCAGAGCAGGCAGCTATATATTCTGCTTCAGCAGAACTGAGGGCCACACTAGATTGTTTCTTGCTGAACCATGAGATCATGGCAGATCCAAGACCATAACATCCACCTAAAGTACTCTTTCTGTCTGAGACACTTCCTGCCTAGTCAGAATTTGAGTAACCATGTAACCTGAGTTCATGACTTCCATGATAAAGTAGACCAAAATCTAATGTACCTTTTAGGTATCTCATTACATGCTTTGCAACTATTAAATGAACCTTTCTAGGTTCTACTAGATACTAGCTTAAGGTATTTACAGCAAAGCATATATCTGGCCTAGTATTTGTTAAATACATTAGTGACCCAATGATTTGTCTGTATAGAGTTAGGTCCACTAATTCTGATGAGTCATTAACTAATAACTTCAAGTTGGAGTCCATGGGAGTGGCCATGGGTTTACACTCCAACATATCAAACCTTTTCAGAATCTCCACAGCATACTTACCTTGATTTAGAAAGATACCTTTTGGTTCTTGCCATACTTCTAGGCCTAAGAAGTAGTGCATTAATCCGAGATCTTTCAACTCAAATTCTGAAGAAAGCTTCTTCTTACTTTCAATAATTTGTTTCTCATTTCCGGTTAGAAATATATCATCTCCATATAGCAATAGTATAACTGGTTCATCATCCATCACTTTGAGATAAAGGTTTGGGTTAGCTTTACTTTTGGTAAATACCATGGTTGTTAAGAAATTGTCAATCCTTCTGTACCAAGCTCTGGGAGCTTGTTTCAACCCATATAATGCCTTCTTCAGTTTGCATACATGAGTTCTTCCGTCTTTAACCTCAAACCCTTGGGGTTGCTCTATGTACACTTCTTCTTCAATCACACCATTCAGAAAAGTTGTCTTAACATCCATTTGGTGTAATTTCCACTTCATCATAGATGCCAGAGCCATGATAGTTCTAATTGAAGTATACCTAGCAACTGGTGCAAATGTTTCTTCATAATCAATTCCCTCCTTCTGAGAGAATCCTCTAGCGACAAATCTTGCTTTATATTTTTCAATGCTTCCATCTGTAGCATGTTTTATCTTGAAAATCCATTTCGAGGAAACCACACTTTTATCTTTTGGTTTGGGAACTATATCCCAAACATCATTTTTCATTATTGACTGATAATCTTCTGTCATTGCTTCTACCCATTCTTTCTTCTGAGCTGCTTCTTCATAGCTAGTAGGTTATTGATCAACAAGTTCACACATCAAGGCCATATAGTTTGACACTAGTTTTGGTTTCTTTCTTTCTCTAGTGGAGCCTTCAGGAGCTCCATATCTTTCAGCTCCTTGAATAATATCTCTAGCCCATGCTGGCCTTCTTTTCTTAGACAAGTCTGTAATAGGAGGTTCTTGTGGTTCCAACATGTCATGATCCTCCGGTGTATCATCTTCAAGGATGTGAACAGCCTCTGTGATTCTGGGAGATGTATCTTCTTCATAAACTTCTTCAAGTTGACACTTCCTGGATTTCTTGAGAGCTGCTTCTTCATCAAAAGTTACATCTCTACTTATTTCTATGTGATGAAAACCTGGTATGTAGATTCTGAAGGCTTTGGATGATTCACAATAACCAACAAACATTCCCTTCTTACCAGAGGGATCCAACTTGGTTCTCTTCTCTTTTGGAATGTGGATGTACACAGGACACCCAAATATTTTTGAGATGACTTACTTCAGGCTTCTTTCCTGTAAACACCTCTTCTGGAGTTTTGAAATCAAGAGCACTATGAGATAGTCTATTTTGCACATATACTGCTGTCTTAGCTGCTTGAGCCCATAGATACATGGGAAGATCTTGGTCATGTATCATAGTCTTTACAGCTTCCATGATAGTTCTATTTTTCCTCTCAGCCACCCCATTTTGTTGGGGATTGTAGGGAGTGGTTAGTTCCCTCTTAATTCCAGCTTCTTTACAAAAGTCTTCAAATTCCTTTGAAGTATAATCTCCGCCATTATCTGTTCTAAGAATCTTGATTCTCTTATCTGAGAGATTTTCTATTAGAGCCTTGAACTCTTTGAATTTTCCAAAGACTTCATTCTTACCTTTTAGGAAGTATATCCAAGTTTTCCTTGAATAGTCATCAATGAATGAGAGATAGTATTC
Source organism: Larix kaempferi (assembly GCA_027924585.1). NCBI lineage: Eukaryota > Viridiplantae > Streptophyta > Pinopsida > Pinales > Pinaceae > Larix > Larix kaempferi. The sequence goes on from BSBM01000590.1 coordinate 3,836,324, forward strand.
AAAACCACTTAGAGAAGTGGTGGGCATAGGCCCACATACATCTGAGTGAATTAGCTCCAGAGAGTTCTTAGTCTTTGTTTCACTCTTTGGAAAGGGATTCTTGACATTCTTCCCTTTCTTACATCCTTTACATGAGCCATCATGATCAGCTTTCAAATCTAGTAATCCTATGACCACCTTGCTTACATAGGGTAAGGCTTTATAGTTAATGTGAGCTAATATTCTATGCCATAGCTCACTGGGACTAGAAACTTCATGAGCAAGGGCAGCATCTGGATGACCCTTGAGTTTATAGAGACCTCCTTCTTCTTCACCAATGATAACTGCATCTTTAATTGATTTTCCTTTGGACCACATGAGTACTTGTCCATCTATGAAAGCCACTCTAAAACCTTTCTGATCTAGTGCTGAGATAGAGAGTAGATTCTTCTTTAAACCTGGGACATATAAAATTTCTTTCATTTTCAAGGGTGTTCCTGAATCAAGCTTGTAGCTTGCTTCACGAATTTCCTTGATGGGATATTGATAATCATCTCCTAGAGATACCTTTTGAGGTGAAGACATTTCTTCGATCCTGGAGAGAGTTTCCTTATGACCTGTCATGTGCTTTGAAGCACCATTGTAAATGAGCCATGTGTCTTCACCAGGAGACACAGATCCAGAGAGTGCAGAAAATAGGACATATTCTTCTGGATCTTCTTTCTTCACTTTGGATCTTTTCTTTTGAGGCCTTTCCTCTACTTCTACTTCTTCTTCTTCTCCTTCTTCTTCTTCACTATCATCTTCTGCCATATGTGCATGGTGTCTTTTGTGGACAAACCTTTTCTTCTTCTTTTCTGGTAGGGTACAGTCTCTAGCATAGTGTCCTAGCTTAAGACAATTAAAACATTGGACTGTGGAGGTGTCTCCTCCTTTCCTTTTGAATCTATGAAAGGGTTGAGACCTTTTGTAGTTCACTTTCTTGAAGTAGCCTCTCTTTCCTCTTTTGGTGTGGGTGGCCAAAGCTTGGTCATCCTATTTGAGAAGAGCTTCTCTATTGGCTACCCTAGCCTCTTCTTGAACACAATCCTCCCATACTACATCAAACTTCATGCTTTCTTTTCTGGCACACATGGTTTGAATAAAAGATTCCCAAGGTCTAGTGAGACCATTTAGGGCAGTCATCACAAGTTCATCTTCATCAAGAGTATCACCAATGGCATCTAATTGCTCCTTGATTAGAGAGACCCTTGAGAAGTAGTCTTGAATGGATTCTCCTTTGTGCATCTTGGTACTCTTCAATTGAGTCCTTAGGTTCATCTTCCTATTGATGTTCTTTCCTTCATACATTCTTCCTAGGGCATCATACATTTCCTTTGGAGTCTTCTTGGAGGCCACTTGGGGAATCAAGTGGTCTTTAATAGAATCAGCTATGATTCTCTTTGCCCTAATCAAATCCTTCCTATGCTTTTCTTTGGCTTCATCTCCTTCTGGTTCTGCAACTTCATCCTTGATATAATGAGCAAGATCATTCTCTTCAAGAATGAGACCAATTCTATATTTCCATGCCCAGAAATTCTCTATACCTTCTAGCTTGTCTTCAAGCTTAGTGTTTGGAGCCATCTTCTCTTGGGGGAGTCCAAGAGACAGAGTAGACTTACCTGGAAATGTTACCTTTTACTTTTCCGGATCCTGAGACAGAATTTTATCACACTTTTGGTAGAATTAGGGTTTGGCTTTCCCGGAGTTCTACCCAACCAAAAAGTTCGATCTAAAGCTCAAAAGATTGATCCTGAGAAGGGCTATCCAACCATGTAATCAGATTTCAACAATACCAACTTTCTGCTGAAACCAATTTCTGGTTTATCGCACTTTTGGTAGAATTATGGTTTGACTTTCTCGGAGTTCTACCCAACCAAAAAGTTCGATCTAAAGCTCAAAAAATTGATCTTGAGAAGGGCTATCCAGCCATGTAATCAGATTTCAACAATACCAACTTTCTGCTGAAACCAATTTCTGGTTTATCGCACTTTTGGTAGAATTAGGGATTGACTTTCCCGGAGTTCTACCCAACCAAAAAGTTCGGTCTAGGGCTCAAAAGATTGGTCTTGAGAAGGGCTATCTAGCCATGCAATCAGAATTCAACAATACCAATTTTTTGCTGAAACCCTAAATTTCATCAAAGAGAGAGAGAGAGATTCTTACCTTGTGAAAGATGTCCTATTCAGTCTAGCTCTGATACCATGTTAAGTTTAAACCAAATAGACTAGAAAGATCACTGAAAGAAGCATAATCACAAGATAGACACAGAATTTACCCTCGGAAACCCTCATGGGGTAGAAAACCCAGCAAAGCTTTCCTCAATAAGATGATCAACCAAAATACAAGATGTGCTCCCTCCTTCTTCACCTCCTTAGTAGATCTCCCAGACAAGTGCGCTACTTTTCTCAAGTGAGCAAGTGTGTCTAATGAGGAGTTCACCTCCTCTATTTATACTAACTCCCGATTGACCAAAATACCTAATGGGGCCAACCTCACCTAGAGAAGTCTAATAACCCCTAAAATATGACATCAGGGCTGACCCCCCACATGGTGGGTCTAATAACCCTAGTTAACACAAACCCCTGGAGGAATAAACATCTCCAGATACATGATAGGGTTACCTCGGAGGGATAAAACATCTCCGGAATAATAAAGTACAAATATAATATTCTTAGAAGTTACAATATTCAACATAGATTTCAATAGATCGTATTAGGCAAAAATAGATATTGAAGAACTCAATATACGATTTGTGCTAAGAGATCTTTGAGAGAGAAAAAGGATCTGCAGCTGAGTGCACAGAGACTTGTTGTAGAGAAGAGTCTGCAGTAGTGTGCATAGAATGGAAGTGTTGACCCTTCTCGTTAATAGAAACAACAGTTCCAATGGAAGTAGCTCCCATCCGAGGGGTGAACCACATAAATACTCGTGTTGTGTGGTTGCATCTGTGTGATTGTCTTATGTTTGTGTATGTCCATGCTTTTGTATGTATTTTCATGTGTATGTTGATGATGATGATATGCTAAGTGTTAATGAATGAGGATGGAAATGTTATGATAAGTGTAAGGAAATACATGCATGAACATTCTGAAGTTGTGTTGAATACGATAAATATGCAATTGCTTGGTTAGATTAGGAGTTGCGTAGTTGAAGGAATAACATTAATTCAACGAAGTTTGTGTTGCTAGAACTGTGAAGTGCGCAACCTTGTATTTTCACTGTTTAAACATGGTAAATTGCATAGCTTGAAGTAAAGCGAGATGTCACATTATTCAGCGCATCCTGCAGTGAGTGTGATAGTCCGGAAGTGCAGTTTAGAGTTGCGTTGTTGTAGTACGGTGTGGATAAATCCCACTTGTGCGCAGTCTCGAAGTGCATTGTGGTATTAGCAGTGGATGCGGAGAATGTGTAACTGCTCCCAGTGGTCCTCTTCTCTAGATGCACATCATCGAGTTACAAAAAATTGTTTCTGTAGCCACCCCATAAATTCACCTCAGGTGAGACTTCAATCTGGTCGCAGATTGTTTCCAAAAGGGATGGTGAAAAGGGGGTATTGTTGAGTCTCTGAACTATGCAGAACCTGGGGCAGTACAAGAACAAAGTATTAGGAGCCTTAACAATGGACTAATTACAAAAAATGAATACTCTAGTCCCTTTGGATAGAAGAGTTCTCACCTGTACTTTTTTTCTTTTTTGGGCTTGGGAGACTAACTTTACAAAAAAGAACCTCAATAGAGTTTTCTTCATGTTTTCAGACTCTCTAAAATTGAAAACATCGATGAGCATTAACTAACCTGGGCTCTATCAAAATCCACATGTAAGTACATTATTGAGAACCCTTCTATCCCTTCTTTAAGATCATTAAAAAATGAAGAAGGAATAAAGGGTTCCTTTCGACACCACTTCATATTGCATATAGTCTTATATCATGGAAAAATTCCTGGGTATGGTCTCCTTTGTTAAGAGTATTCTACGATGATTCCCTCTAATTTCATGTATCAATATCCTATCTCCAAGCATCCACCATTGCAGTCATCCCCACCAGGTCACCCCAGCTATGTTACCCTCCCACAATATCAGTCTCATATGCTGTCAAGTCAGCCCTATCGTCATACTCTGAACAACAGAATTCTATTTCCCCCTACCAAGTTGACCATGTATCCCTATTCAGTGTCTAAGTCCTGTGTTCATTTCCATTTATCTATGTTTGTATGCCTTGTGCTCCTATCAAGGAAACCTCATTTCCTTGGTAGTTGCAGGTCTCCCTCTATTGATATTAGCACATGTATTCCATAGGATAGACCCAGAGGTCCCTATACCTTGGTTTCATCCACCTCATTGATGATTTCCTTGGACCACCTAAGGGGAACCGTCAATTCCCCTTAGACTGGTTGTGTCTCACATGCTCAACTTCAACCACATCATCGCACCATTGATATTCATACAAGATATTGGCTCCTTCATTATTTGGTCGAACACCTTGAATATCCTCTGAATCTAGCATATTGGTGAGTCTCCCTACAACCCTGATAGTTTTATGTTCCCTGTGATATCCTAGCTATGTTGGCGACAGTGTTTGGGAAGCCTATCAGTTCCATGCTTCCTAGTGTATCCAATTTCAAATGTAGTTCATTATACCTCCGAGATTCTGACTCTCAATTATTGAGTCCATATAGTTGTTCGACCCCTTTAGATCCAACAGTGCATCAGTTATTGTGATCTTGCATTCTTAGTGAATTCCATTGTTTCCATGTATCATTTCTTCAGATCAGCTGTGGTTGGACCATGATGAAAACCCATTGTATTTAGTCTCTTATTGGACACCTATGATGTACACAATAGTTATCTATGTATTACTTGGCCCCCTTTTTGGCCTTGATCCATTTTGTATATTTGTGAGACACTGATACTAGCATGGGTATGCCCGCCTTGTCCACATATTTGATATTATATGTACCTCATCGATTTTGAGTGATTATATATGCAGATGTAGGCCTTTGTAATTTTGACGAAGGGTATGTTCTACCCTCCAACACAGTTTCTGGTCTCTATGATACTGTCACATTTCTCCCTTGGAAAAAAAAAGATCCTATGATGTTTGTCAGCCATATGATGAGCTCCTGACCTCACAGATTAGGGGGCAATATGTTAACACCAAAAGTTTGTCCACTTTTCTTATCCACTGGCCACACCATATCATTCATCATGTCCACTTTCCATTCCCACCACGTTGACCTTCACATGTCAAAAATATCATAAATGGCCCATAATTATTACTCCCTCTTTCCACAAAAGAGGGAAGCTGACACATTCCTAAAAAATGGGAAAAAGGGAAAATCCTCCAAAAATAGGAAATTCCCACAAATGAGAAAATTTCCATAAAGAAAGGGAGAAAGAAGTTGGATATAACCCACTCATAATGTTTATCCAAATACCTTTTTTCAATCCCATGGGCCACTAAATACCATGGGCCATGAAACCATGGGTCACAATATCTATATATACATGTGAAGGTCCCCCCATTTCATAATCAACATATTCTCTACTTCATGCATGTCGTTACTTTGTCGAAATTCCATTGAGTCCTTTTTACCCATATGTTGAGCTTTGGTACCTCTTCTGACATGTGTCTGGAGACTGTGGAGCTGCTAGGAGATGAAGGACACATTACTTCGGAAGGCTGCAAGGGCCCCCATTTCCAGGTATTTCTTATGGTCTTAGAGTGTGCTCTTTTAAAACCATTTCAAATTGATTTTAGATTTAATGCATGTTTAGTGTAGATCTAATTTATTTTTCATTATTTGCATTTTTTTTGAAAATAATACTAGGGATTTCATAATCCTTAGTAGGTGTTTTTTAGCACAATCTAGGGTGAAAACACTAGAAACAAGGTCTTTGGGGAATAGAAGGAGAAATGTATCAAGGGATTAAGGGGTTCAAGGAGGAGAGAGAGAGAGAGAGAGAGAGAGAGAGAGAGAGAGAGAGAGAGAGAGACGTGGGGCAAGGGGGAGGAGGGGGCTGGGGGAGGGGGTTGGGGGAGGGAAAGATATAGATATCAAGTTGGGGGGATAGGGGTTTAGGGAGAATTAGGGAATATATAGAGAGGAGGAGGGGGGTGGTGGTATGGGGAGGAGTAGGTGGTGAGAGAGAGAGAGAGAGAGAGAGAGAGAGTAGGGAGGCCGATGTTATGAAATTGGGGGAGAGAGAGAGGGGTAGGAGTCAGGGGTAGGTGGATGGGTATCGGAGAGAGAGAGTTAGAGAGAGAGAGAATGGAGGGGTGTTATGGGGTTGTGGGAGAGAGAGATGGGTGGGGTTTAGGTGAATACGAGAAGGAAATTTTACTTTTGTTTAAGAATTATTTGCATAGTTGTGCATTCTTATTTTGATATTGGTAATTATTTTTTTTAAGAAGTTTTGAAGAGCAGCTTGAATTCCTAGTAATGTCTATCATTTTTTTTTTTGAAAAAGAAACCACTCATGGAAAGTGGAGATTATACACTAGTTCAATTTCATACTTGTCAGGAAGAAGACAATGAAGGAAATATGGAGAATCCCTGTACCTATTCTAGCACCTTGAAGGTACGAGGTTTAGGGTTTAGGGCGATAGCTAAGAGTGGTTGTATGGTGTTGAAAAAGGTTTATCGCTATTGAGCATTTATTATTGAATTATTGATCCAAAATATGTGTTATTTTCTCCCCAGTATGCTCACAGGATATTCCTAGAGCATTGGTCCCACAAAAAAGGAGATTCCATATGTGAATTGTGCTATCAGGTTCATGGTTTTTTTATTTCGCAATTATAATTTTTTGTTCAAACATTATAATATATATATTCTTACTGTTACTATTACCCTAGTACCATAATATTTTGAATTGGAAATGTATCCATAATTATTTTTTCCTTTGTCCATTTTGGTTTTAGAACTCAAAAATTTGATGGTGAACAAAATGTGTACATGAAATAGAATTACAAAATGCGCATATGATTTTGATCACAAAAACGCATGTGCGATATGTACCACCACAACTATATTGTATATGAAACAAAGGATTAATAAGGTAGATAGAAGGGGGGTGTTAGGGGGTTAGGGGTAGGGGGATTAGGAGAGGGACATAGAGAGGGGGGGATATTAGGGGGTTAGAGGAAGAGACAAGGGGGATGTTATGGGATTATAGGTAGAGAGGGAGGAAGGTGTTAAGAGGTTGGCAGTAGGTGGAGCAGGGGAGAGAGGTAGAGAGAGAGGGGATTAGTAAGGGTTAGAAAGAGGAGGGGGAAGAGAGGGAGAGGAGGCCCAAGGGTTAATTGTAGTGGGGGGAATAAGGATGTGTACATGTGTGTGTGATAGAGAGAGAGAGAGCTAACGGAAGGTGGGGTGTTAGGGGGTTGGGGTAGAGAGAGAGGGGTGGGGGTTAGGTGTTTTAAATATATTAGGGTTTTAAGTTGGTGGTTTTATTTAAATTTCAGTATTTTTTCTATCGACACGACCAATATATGCAAATTACCATTGAAAAATGAAGAATGTTTTGTATTTGATATTGCATCAATGTATGGTGAGGAGGGTTAACCAAATGTCGAGATGAGATTTGAACATTCCGATGGGGTCTCAAATTATGACACCACTTATGTTCCCACTTATATAATGTCCATCCTTTTAGAGCTAAGCCTTTCACACTGCTTCCAAACTGGAAAGACAATCCCTAATATTTTTACTGGTATGAATTTCACTGAAGAATTTGTTTTGGATTTGAAATCACAACAATACAAGTAAAGGATCGTTGAAAAAAAGCCGAGAGGGGATCCAAACACCTAGAGAGACCAGGTGATTTACAAATTATGACTCCATTCATGTTCATGCCACCTATTTCTAATGCTATGATATTAATGGAAAATAATTTAGAGCTAAACCTTTCACACTATGGTTACATTCTCAAAAGGGAATAGAAAATTATCTCCATATTAATAAATAATTGTTTGATTTATCAATGTATTGTATTGTTCATTGCAAATTAATAATAATTTATTTGATTTATCAAAATAATTTATGTAATTGCATAAATTTCTTAGAAATAAATGAATAAGAACTTTTAACCAGCAAACTTCATCTCACTTTTTAAAGTTTTCCCTTCATGGAGTTTTTCAAAATTTTGTTTGTTAACCCTTATTGGAATTAGAGAGAGTGGGGGTAGCAGTAGATAGAAAGGGGGGTTTTAGGAGGTTGGGGGTAGGTGGAGCATGGGAGAGTGAGATTGAGAGAGAGGATTAGTAAGGGTTAGGGAGAGGATGGGAGAGAGAGAGAGGAGTGGAGGTAGTGGGAGGGGGAGGCGTAGGGATGTGTACATATGTGTGTGTGTGTGTGTGTGTGTGTGTGAGAGAGAGAGAGAGAGAGAGAGAGAGAGAGAGAGAGAAAGAGAGAGAGAGAGAGAGAACCAGTGGGGCGGTGGGGCATTAGGGGTCGAGTGATTGAGGCTGGGGCTTAGTTCTAGGGGTGTTTGAAGACACTTTTTATATGTGGACAAGGACAAAGATGTCTATTCTAAATTATTTATATTTAGAACAAAACATGGCATTTTATGTATAATTTCCTAGATTAATGAAATTACAAAAGCACAACAAATTACTCACCTTGCAACTATGGTGGTGTTTCATTGCTTGATGTAGTCTTCAATCTCTAGCTACGAAACAATGTAGAACAAATAAGTGGAACCACAAGTAAAGGTAATATCTAATATTAATCAATCTAAACAAGTGGTCAAGGAAACACGTTCTAAATATCTAACACAATAATCTTTATGGAAAGAGTATATATATTACTGTATTAATACAAATACAAAGGGAGATATTACAACCATTTCCTTGACATTGCAAATTATTCCAATTATCCTTGCCTCAAAGATCCAAACTTGTTTCTAATGGAGAAGGGAAACTCAACTCTAGGAGTATTTCAGTAGCATTTAGATGCTCTATCTTTTTCTCCCCCAACCATGGGGGGTGAGCTTGTATATATAGGACAAAGAGGATAAAGGGAGTTGAAGATTCAATGGAGAAGGTTAAGGTATCATCCCAAGAGGTTAGGGGTTTGAATGCAACCTATGCTAATCTGTTAGGATAAGCCTCCACAAGATATTCTTTCTCGAAGGCTCTCAAATATTCTATGTTTACCTTTGAATGAGCAGTGAATCATTGTGTCAAAGAGAAACATGCATTACTAGAGGGTGACACATGTTGAATCAATGAAACAATATTCAGTGACACATCTTGTTAGTGTGCAGAGTGCGTCAACAAAGATTTGATTCTTGTTGTAAACATCCAGGGTGTGTCGCTGTTGTGGAATTGGGAAATAGAAAGGTATAACCTAGTACCAGTAAATTTGGCGCTAATGCTTTAGGGATTATGAAAAATTCAAAGGCATATCTCTCATTACAAAGATGATGAAAATATTTTGGTGTAACATATTTCCCCCCAAAGTATGAAGCTAGATGGATAGGATAGGTGAAATACTTTGAAAGTTGAGGCAAAATACCGTTGGTTGAAATGTTGAACAAGGACTTTGTAGAACAATAAACTTTGCGATATATGTCCCAAATGAATCATAACATGGATGCCAAGCAATACAGTACATATCCATGATAGTACTGACTCAGGATACGTCCACCGACATACATTGTGGATTCGTACCCAACAATGATTGAAGACAAATCATGGATACTAGAATACAAGTGTAGATCCACGATAAGATAATAACATAGCCACGACCAATACAAAAGTGGATCTGTGTGAAAGTGCGTCAATGAGGTCACCAACATGATTTCTATGTGGGAACCTACTCAAAAAATATCCATTGAAACCAAGGTAAGGAAGATAATACAAGTATGTGCCTAAAATAAACCTAGGGTCTTCATCCTAAACCTACAAAAAGTACAATTCTATCCATGTGAATAAACGTATTGGTGTTGAACATGTTAGAATTCAATTGATTACCCATCGTTGAGGTATACCGTTAACAAGTGTTATTTAAATCACCATTGATGTCAATGATTCCCAAGGTACTCTAGTACATTCCCACCCAATGTGAATCAATGAGTTCAGGTCAAACATTCAGTGGAATATTTCAATCAAAGGTTAATGATGTAGGCCTATTGTTGAAAGTGAGGTAACCTACCATTGAGGCATGTAGGCCCAAGGTACATAACTGGTTTCTGGGTCTAACTATTGGATGATGTATTGAAGTCGATAAGGATAGACCTGTCGAAGGAGGGCCCTAATGTTTCCAAAATCATCGACATGAAAAGGGATAAAATATTCTCATTGATTAAATCAAACTAAGGAGTGACTTTGGGAGTAACTGATGGGTTACCGATACAAAGGAATTTAAGATGACTGTAAAGTTTGACTCAAGTGACAGACCTCCCTCGAACATTTTATTGCATGACAAATGGCATGGCATCATTGAATCAATGAGGCGGAAACCAATACATAACATGACAAATGATTGATGCATCCTTCAGATGACCCAAAGGATCAGAATACGTCATGGAAGTGGTATGATTCGAGGACAAGATGATTACCCAACTGTTTAAATGAAATGTAAACAGTCACCATGCTTAAGGGTGGCAAGAAGCTGTCGTTAATACATATGTAAATACATACTCTTTCCTTTAATTCCCCCATCATGATTAATGAGTGCCTCTTTATTTTTTATGAGTTGGAAGAGGGTAAAAAATTCTCATTATAGCTCATCTTTTGGATGAGTCCAATCTCACATATTTTACGAACCTGAGAAAGGAGGGGTTCACTCCCAAAGAGGGTCCTTCAATATTAGATTTTAACGAGTCCAAATAAGATAAACTCAATGTCGTTTCATGTTTAGAGAGTATGAAAAGACTTAAGAAGACTCCAGGGTGAAATTTTTCTTAATTTTAGTCCTGTTGGCACAGGATAAGTCCGTGGGAAGTGTGGAAGCCGACAGGTGCGAAAGGGTCATTCCGCGAAAGAAGGACCATTTGTGGAGTTCACAGAAGCGTAAGAATTGTTAGATTATTCAATTTGGTCATGTGGACCATTTTGTAACCAAATAGAAGCATATAAATAGAGTAGGATTGTAATCCTAAGGGCATCCAGTTTTTGATGATTGACCCTATCTTTTGGGTCTGTTTTGTATCCACAACATGGTGTATTGACTGTTTCTGCGAGGTTGATTCCACAGGGTTTAATGAATGAATGAAGATGTTCGATTATGGTGCAATCTCTGTCTCTATTTTTATGTGATGATGAATGTGAATGTTTTAGATACGAATATGCTATGGGTTTAAGTTGATCTGAATAGGTAAATTGAATATGTTGTTCCGAATGTTTGTTATTTGTTGAACTCTGTGAATGACTTAATGTGTGAATGATGAATTGATAGTATGCTGCGAATGTTATAATCTCTAGGTAATGTGTGTTGAAAGCATATCCTCAAATCCACTATGGAAACTTGGTGTCAACAGTCCTAATATAGATCTCGGGTGAGACTGCACTTGCTCCGCAAGTGTTGCTGGAAAGGATTACACCTTTCTGGGTCGGTGTGCAAGGGAGTTTGGGTTGGCATTTTGTTGGTGGCAGTGCGAAGTGAACCCCTGTCGATAGACGTTGCGTCAACGGATGGTTCCGTTGCAGGGACCTTAAGGAAGAAAAGAAGAGGATATGTTGTGGCATCCGACGAAACCAAAGATCCAAAAGTGGTTCTACAAGAAGGCAGGGGAATTCATAGAAAGCGAGAAGCGGGATCCTAAACAGACAACAACCAGTTGGCTTCAAAAATACATCTACTCGGATATCCACGAAATATTCTTCTATGAATTCCTAGTGTTGTTGCATGAGTGGCTGGCACAGTTGACGTTCTGAAAGAACCACTGCCAGAAGAATGAACTTGATTGTTGGACCCCAGAGTTGGTTCGATAGCTGAAGCAAGTCAATAACAAGGTATCATGAGCAGTTGATTTCTGGGTGGATATTATCCTTGAGGGATACGTGATTGAGTTCATGGTAGACACTATCAAGTTGTACAATGACACCGAGAGGAAATTATTCAGGGGGTCGAGAGGAAGGTTCCTTTCATTGTTAAAACTATGGATTAAGATGCTTGTCTGCGAAAAAGGAATATTAAGGATGTCTACCGACGAGTAGAAAAATCGGTGTGTGGAGGTTGAAGGTATCGCGTGAATGCAGATATGACAGAAAGATGTGGGGTAGATGGACATGAGCAACGACAGGTTTCCAAGGGAAGCTGATGAAGAGTGTGGTACCTTGTGGAGTGGAGCGATATTTCGGCGTCCTGAGAAGAAGAGGAGGACTAAGAGAGAGTCCCATAAGAGGATCGGAATGGAGAACTGCAAAATAGGACCACAAGGGAGGAAGTGACCTTATTGCGAAGGAGACGCCGACCAGGCTAACCCAGAATCAGAAGGAGGATAGATCATAAGTTACAACATACCTTCAACCCTGTGCACTATTCCAAATTTTATAGGAAGAAATCCAAACTACTCGTAGAGTTTCCCTACCTGCAGCAATAAGAGTAGCACTTTAGTAAACTATAATAGTAGCAACGTTAGGATGGAAGACAAGGCGAAGATGCCTACCTTTCAGGGGAATGGGACCGAGGATCCCGAACAGTATTGGTTCATATGTGAGGCAGTCTGGACTGTAAAGTAGGTCCAGGACGAAGCTATAAAGATGGGACAGTTAGCGACAAACCTTAGGGGCCGAGTGTTAGAGTGGTACATGAAGTTTGTAAAGGTTCCAATGGGAACACCAACTAAGACGTTGGTGCAGGTCAGAATGATGATGATTGATGAATTTAAAAATCCAAAATTTGAGTCACAATATGTCACTGAGCTTAAGGATATTAAGCAATTCCCGAATGATTCGGTGTGGGAATTCGATCAACGGTACAGGACGTTGATAGTAAAAGTGAGCTTCCCAATAAATGAGCTACAACACAAAGAATGGTTCATCGTAGGACTGGTACGGCATATCCAAGGACCACTGATGTAACAAAAAGTTGTGACACAGGCGGAAACATTAGAGATTGCGATGAAGCTGGAGGCTTCACCAATAGGTGAGATTCATCGCAGAACTGGTACTGCATATCCAAGGACCACTGATGCAACAAAAAGTTGCGACATAGGCGGAAGCATTAGAGATTGCGATGAAGCTGGAGGTTTCACCAATAGGTGAAGCAGGGATAGGAATGGATAGAGTCCAAGCGCAGTTGGCCAATTTAACACTTCAATTGGATTATATCACGAAGGGAAAGGAAACCCGTGGAGACATATGGTGCACTAGGTGCAGAGCTGAGGGGAACCATAAGGACAATTGCCCATAATTTCGTGAGTATTTGCAGTTGGGGGCACCAAACCCCCTTTGTCAAGGAGGCATGCCATGGTGTCCTATCTGTCAAACCAGAGGGCATCGAACGGAGGAATCTATATATCAGCAAAATATGGTGTCAAAGTTGGTAAACTTATACTGCAAGTTCTGCCGATCGATTGGCCATGATGAGAAGGACTGCATGGCCTATGACCTACTACAAGATCGGGCAACTGACACATATTTTATGAAGGGATAAGAGCCACCAGTGGTGCAGCAACAACCGCAGTACAGCCAACCAAAATTGCAGTTTAACGAACCGCAGCAATACAACTAGGGGCAGTATCAACAACCACAGTACGGACACCCGTGGTATCCACCACCGCCGTATGGCCAGCCGCAGTATGGGCAGCAATAGTATCAGCAACCGCAGTATGGGAAACCGTAGTATCAACCATATGGATCACCATGTGGAGGTTTCAGGGTGTTGATGTATATGTAACTTTGAAATGTATTTCACATATATGTATATTGTATTCCTATAGAGATGTTACTATTCCTCTATACGGAAGTGGTTGTATTCCTATAGAGATGTTATTATTCCTCATACAGAAGTGTCGTCATTTAAATTGTAAGTGTCGTAACTTATACTTGATGGGTTATTAGACCACCTTGTTGGGGTCGGCCCTGTATAAGTCATGTGGGTCAAAGGGTTATTAGACCACCCTAGTGGGGGTCGGCCTAGTCAACATTATGTTAAGTGGTTAAGTTGAGGATGACCTAGTTGAGTAAAGGTCAAGTCAAGTTAGTGTATAAATAGAGAGTGTCTCTCTCTCATTTTACACATTCTATTCTCTCACTCACACTTGGGAGAGTGGCACACTTGTGGAGGAGGAGGCTCTACTGCTAGGAGAAGACTATCTCTTGTATTCTAGTTGTATCATTGCTCTATCTATCTCTAAGGAAGTTATTGGGGTTTTTCACCATTATGGTTTTCCCCAAGTAAAATCTGTGTCTCTTGTGTGCTTGGATTATTGTGTCCATGATTGATATGCTGTACATGTTGTTCTCTCAGTTAAGATCCTAGATCAGATTGAAGTAAATTCTAAAAATTTAACATGGTATCAGAGCTAGCCTGAAAGAAGGCATGATATGGCATGTATGGCACTTGTTGCACTTACGATGCTAGGGCTTGATATAGCAAAAACCCGTCATCGTAGCACTTTCACTATAAATCCATTTTGGAAAAAATTTCGGATCAAAAACTTTTGCAGGTCGAATATCAGATCCCCATGTACCTTGTGTCCAAAGGACAACCTCTAATTCGTTGTACTTTGTGATTTATGATCTGTACAATATAGGGTTTATGCCTCTTCCAAATCTGAGTCAAAATCAGGTGATCTTGGGAAAAAGGTCATAACTTGGGCTAGGAAGCTCTAAATGAAATTTTGTAAAAATTCACAAGTAATAAATAGACTGTACTATCTCAGGAAAATGTTTTAGAGGCTGAACTTGAACCAGTGACATGTGGCACGTCGTACAAGTTCGCTCCCCTGTATTATCCCATAAACAGGTCACGTTGCGACACTTGGCATAAATCTCTCTCAGAGAATCCAATTGAGGTCAAACCTATCGAGATGGAAATATAATAGGTCGAGATATCTCAGAAAAATTGTTCAGAGGCCGAAGTTGAACCAGTGACACGTGGCACGCCGTACAAGTTCGCTCTCCTATATTATCCCATAAACAAGTCACGTTGCGACACTTGGCATAACTCTCTCTCAGAGAATCCAATTGAGGTCAGATCTATTGGGATGGAAAGATAACAGGTCGAGCTATCTCAAGAAAAATTTTCAGACCCTGTGGATTGAAAAGTTTGTAGTTACACCAGAAACAATCAGGTACATATTTCTGTCAAAACAGAATTATTTTTGAGCACCTTCATTCATGGCTTCCAAAATTTAGGGCTTCGGAGAAAGTTGGAATTTTTGTAATCTGAGACCACAGCTGGATGCTACTCATCAATCGAAATTTAGAGACCAAGATAAGATTTTTTGGTTGGGAAAAAGGTCGACCTTGATCAAACCCCAATTCGGGACTTTGATCGGAAAGATGGAAAATTAGGGCTTCTGCAAAACTTGGAATTTTGGAAATCTGTGAACACAGCTGGAAGCTCCTCAGAAAAATCGAAGCTTAGAGATTTGAATCAAATATTTTGGTTGGGTGAAGCTCTGGGAAACTCAAACCCTAATTCAGGGTCCTCCCTAGTGAATCCAGAAATCTAAAAGGCAATTTCAAGGGGTGAAACTTTGTAGTTTTCAAATTCTGAATATACCAACTTGATCAGCTCATCAAGGCACATATTTCTATTCTTTCGGAAGTTTGAAATTCAAAGTTTGAATTTTTGGGGTTTCTCTAGAAAACCCTAATCTAGCTCCAGGTCCATTTCTTGCAAATCAAGTGGATTGGGTTAATCCTAGAAGAAGATGGATTGGTCAACTGCATAAGTGAAGAAGTTCTTGTCTCAGAGGGAGATGAGGCTAAGGCCTTCCATAAGAAGATTACAAGCAATCTTGACACGTATGGCTTACAGGTATGTTTCATGGCTAATTTTATCATATGTTTGTCTTCATATCATTACAGTACAATCTTGATTAATTACTAGACTTGTCGTATCACCTTAATAGAAGATATTCATTGATTAAGGTTTTGACACTTATGAATGTACTAATGCATTGTGATGTTGTATGAGGTTTATGTTGTTCGCTAACATAAAAGGTACACCAAGAAAGACAAATCATGTTCTACTTCAAGAACATATGATCATGGTGACATGAAGACAAAGATTCATCCATTGTCATGGATCACATAGAAGATCTACTTTCGAGGTATGTATAACTTGGTCCTATAATGGTTAACCTATGAGAAATGAAGGTTACTAGCACAAGTCACTGAAGAGAACCAGAAGACATTATGCGGGTATGTTAGACATAACTAGCTAGCATGCTAATCTAGGTATGTTTTTCCTATATCAAGCTAGAATCCTACCTTGTGTTAGGATCTTATACTATTGTGTTGTTGATAATGATTATTCATGAAGTCATAGGTTTGAATAGTCATGGTTGTATACATATTATGTTTCTTACTATAATTGATGATATGACTAACCAGAAGAATCATGAAGGTATAGGTTTGAGTAATCACGGGTTTATGCATTGATGATTTAACTAATCAAAAGACTCCTATGATCAAATAAGAATATGCATGAGTAAAAGAAGACTTCCCTGAAACCTTGAATACTAATGTTTATTATCTGTGAATGATCATGACTATACATGTTTAAGATTATTGTGTTTTGATAGTATTAAGATTATACTAATAAATGTGTGATTATGTATGAGACCTCAAGGATAACATAATGATGATACTAATAAGCATGCATAGTGATTAAGAATGGATGTAAGTTCAAGGACAGGTAATCCAGGAAGCAAAGATCAAGAGGGAGCACACTCCAGTTGTTCCTACAAGAAAGCAAAGGAGCACACTTCAGTAGTTTCTGCAAGGATGCAGATATTCAAAGGGAGTTGACCACTTCTCACAATCCACATCAGAATGGAGTTGCAAATATTCAAAGGGAGTCCACCCAGCAACCAAACAAAGGTAAGTACTTGAATTGTCATTTCTTACATAATGTTATTCAATGATGTATATGCTTATGTTCCTAGAATTAGGTTGTGTATTATGCATATTAGAATAGTTGCATTGATGAACAGTATACTACTAATATACCTGGGTAAGTGGCCTATGGAACTGTACAACATTCCATTGCTACTTATCTAGAATGAAACCTCTTTGCTGACATGTTGGGAGTTGTGCACACTCTTAACAATGTTTTGGTAGAGATTGGAAGGCATCTAGAAAGTTACGGGATATGGATAAATGTTGTACTGAAGCATTGGCTAAGATAATTGCATGACTGTATGACATATTTATTTATGTGTAAGAATTTGTTCTAAAAACTATGAGATGTTTTCTAATCATGCAATTTAACTTGTTGTGTAGGAAAGATCGTATACCATCACCTACAAAAGAAGGACTACAACATTTGTTCAGCAACAAAGTTATGTATTGAAAATATTGAAGATATTGAAGTTCCTAGGATCTAGGAAGAATGCCATTATCAAGGAGTACCAGTCGATCATGAAGATGTTTGGGATGCAGTCCCAAGACCTGAAGGGGAGTCTGTAGTGACTTCCAAGAGGATCTACAAGATCAAGCATGTTGCAGGTGGTAGCATAGAGACTTTTTCTCTTGTATCCAGATACACTTCCATTAGATCAGTACTTGCTTTGGCTGCAGTGAAGAAGTGGAAGATACACCAGATGGATTTCAAGACAGCTTTCTTGAATGGTGTAGTTGAAGAAGAAGTGTATGTGGAGTAGCCACTTGGTTCTGAGACACATGACAGGGAGTCATATATGTGCAGAACTTGGTATGGTAGACATCTTTCTATCCAGTTTGGGCTTTACCAAGAGGAAAGCGGATTCCAACCTTTACTACAAGGTTGAGGAAGGAAATCCAGTGATACTACTTTTGTATGTGGATGACCTGTTTGTTACAGGTGAGGATAGATTGATTGTCGACATGCAGCAGAAGCTTGTTGTTGAGTTAGAGATGAAGAACTTGAGTATGATGCACTACTTTCTTGGTATGGAGGTGTGGAAGAGTGCAGATGGAATCTTCCTTGGACAAGGGAAGTATGCAGGAGAGATCCTGAAGAGGTTCGGGATGATGGAATTCAAGGCTATGGCATCGAACCTAAAGCTTCTATGCGATGCTTCATCTGAACCGGTTGATGTCACTATGTATCTTCAGATGATTGGGTCCTCTATGTATCTAACGAAAACAAGACCAGATATCTGCTTTGCAGTGAACACATTGAGCCAGTTCCTAACGGATCCAAGGAGTGTTCACCTGGTTGCTGTAAAGCATATTCAGAGGTACTTGAAGGGTATAGTTGATTATGGGCTCAAGTATGATGCGAATCAAAAGTTTAACCTGTAGGGTTATGTTGATTCAGATTGGGCAGGCAATGCTGTAGATAGGGATTAGGTGTGATCTCTTGGTTTATCAAGAAGCAGTCCTGCGTAGCACTGAGTACAGCCGAAGCAGAGTATGTTGCGACAGATGAGCAGGTTGCAGATGTATTGACCAAGCCATTGGCCAGAGTGCAATTTGAGTACTTCAGAGAGAGGCTTGGTGCACTTCAAATCGAGGTTCCTTCCAAAGGGAAGTGATGAGTCCAGAAGATGCAGATGCACATGAGCTTTTCTAACATGGTTGATGTGTTCTCCCTTGGTCGTGATGTAATTGCTGAGCCATTTTTCACATGGTGGTAAATGTGTTCTCCCATGGTGAAAAAGTAAGAGCTAGCTCCTTCCCCAAATGGTGGTAGATGTGTTCTCCCATGTCAGTGGTGTAAGTGCTGGATGATGTGCATGTGGGCTGTGCTTTGTGGATGATGAGATGATCTGAAGAGGACGATGCTTGTTATGATTAGTTGGATCATTGCATCATGTTGGATGCTTGTTATGATCAGTTGGATCATTTATGTATATATGCATCATGTTGGATGCTGGATATGATCAGTTGAATCATTTATGTATGTATGCATCATGTTGGATGCTAGATATGAACACTTGGATCATTTGTATGTATTTTGTATATGCATCATGTTGGATGCTTGGACCATGTATCTATCTGTATATGTATCAGGTGGATACTGAGATCATGTATGTTGATATGTATCAAGTGGATACATTGTGTGGATCATGTATCTGTGTATGTATCAGGTGGATACATTATATGATCAGGTAGATCATGTATGATGATGTGTATCAGGTAGATACTTGGTATGCATCACGTGGATGTAGTGTATGTTCAGGATGATCATAGATGACGAGCTTTAGGATGTTGCTCCAAATGACATGCAGCAGGATGTTGCAGCGATGATGATCAGGATGATCATGTGTACATCAGGATGATGCATGATGAGTATCAGGATGATACTTTGTGGCTGTGGATCTGGTTGTGTAGATGAGCATGTCTGGGAGATCCTATAGGTCGGATTTGTGTACCCGTAACATCCTGGGATGCTCTTTTGAGACATTGCTCTGGGAGGACATGTAATTTGTGCCCTGGGAGATCTTTAGGTTGGAGTTTTGTACCCGTAACATCCTGAGATGCTCTTGCGAGGTTTTGTCCTATGGCATGTAATTTGCTCCTGGGAGATCTGGACAGGATGAAAAAGGCCTCAGATGCTTCAGCCAGGTTTTGCCATGACCACATGTAATTTTCTCCTGGGAGATCTAGACAGGATGAAAAAGGCCTCAGATGCTTCAGCCAGGTTTTGTGGTGGACCACATGTAATTTGCTCCTGGGATATTTGGACAGGATTAAAAAGGCCTCAGATGCTTCAGCTAGGTTTTGTGGTGAGATCACATGTAATGTGCTCCTGGGAGATCCGACAGGTAGAGCTGTGTGCTTGTAATAGCCTAGGGTGATTCAACCAGGTTTTGTGATGGGTCACATGTAATGTGCTCCTGGGAGATCCGTCAGGTAGAGCTGTGTGCTCGTAATAGCCTGGGATGCTGCAGCGAGGTTTTGTGACGCACGTAATAAGTCCTGAGGATTCCACAGTATGGCCAGTGATGATGAAAACCTGTAGGTGGTGTGCCTACATCCAGTATGAAAAAGGACTGGCTCTGTAGAACTTCCTATGATGAGTAGATTCAGAGATTGATTGAGATAGCAACAGCAGTGATGATGATGATGACTCGATGACGATTATCGAGTGACGATGATCCAGAGAAGATGACTTGTGCTAGAAGACCTGTGTCGAGAAATACCTTCCTAGTTAAGAGGGAGTGTTGATGTATATGTAACTTCGGAATGTATTTCACATATATGTATATTGTATTCCTATAGAGATGTCACTATTCCTCTATACATAAGTGGTTGTATTCCTATAGAGATGTTATTATTCCTCTATACGGAAGTGTCGTCATTTATATTGTAAGTGTCGTAACTTATACTTGATGGGTTATTAGACCACCTTGTTGGGGTCGGCCTTGTATAAGTCATGTGGGTCAAAGGGTTATTAGACCACCCTAGTGGGGGTCATCCTAGTCAGCATTATGTTAAGTGGTTAAGTTGAGTCCGACCTAGTTGAGTAAAGGTCAAGTCAAGTTAGTGTATAAATAGAGAGTGTGTCTCTCTCATTTTACACATTCTATTCTCTCACTCACACTTGCGAGAGAGGTGCACTTGTGGAGGAGGAGGCTCTACTGCTAGGAGAAGACTATCTCTTGTATTCTGGTTGTATCATTGCTCTATCTATCTCTGAGGAAGTTATTAGGGTTTTTCACCTTTATGGTTTTCCCGAAGTAAAATATGTGTCTCTTGTGTGCTTGCATTATTGTGTCCATGATTGATATGCTGTAGATATGTTGTACATGTTGTTCTCTTAGTTAAGATCCTAGATCAGATTGAAGTAAATTCTGAAAATTTAACACAGGGGAGGATTCCGTGGAGGCCGAGGCACCGATATGGGATGTGGAGGAGCTGCTGGATGGGGAAGAGGACCAATCATCTGTTAGAATTGTGGACAACAGGGGCACTACCAGAGGGATAGTCCAAAGCCAGCACCATAGTGTACATACTGTAGTGTTGTAGATCATACTGTAGAGGGCTACCCTCAGCTCATTGCGAAATGGCAGACTAAGAATCCACCCTAGAACCAGAACCAAAATAATTAGAATGCCCCATTAGTTGTGCAGATGATATCAACAAAAGATAAAAGTATCCATGCGATGGTTGGAATAGTGAAATGAGGAGGGGCGGTGATAGGTGGTGACAGGTCACACACCAATGTTAGACCAACACAAACACAACGGAAGAAGGTCACCTTTGATATAGAAGCAGAAAGGGATGTCTTCTTGAAGGCACAGGAAGCAATGAGGAATAGGGGCAGCTACCTCTTCAGGAATAAATCTATGACATGCCACCGAAATTTGACTCGATGAAGTCGCAAAGGAAGGAAAACACTCTGAGGGCCTTCTTGGAAAGTTTCCTGGACTTGGAAAAGGACCTAGATGCATTGGAAGAAATAGTTGTTCTACTGCATCGACGGGAAGGTGCACAATAAGAATAGAAAGTTAATCGCATACATAAAAGGAAGACAGGAAGGGAGATGCGGATGTCGGCACAAATTACAGCATTTGATGTCGACTCCATAGTTCTGGATTTGGGTTCAGATGTGAATATTTTGACCAAGCATACCTGGGAGACACTGGGAAAGATGCGGATGACTTGGTCACCAATGCAGCTGCGAGTGGAGAATCAGAGTAAGGTCACTCCACTTGGTCGGGTATGTCAACTTCTAGTTGAAATTGAAGGGCTTAGGATGTATGCTGATTTCAACGTCATTGAAATCGTGGATAACACCAGTCCCTATCCGGTACTAATGGGGTTAGACTGGGCCGTGGAGAATCAAGCGATTATCAATTTTAAGAAAAGGATAATGTCATTTGAGAATCATGAGATGAGAGTCATTGCACTTGTAAAATATGAATCACAGCAGAACCTAGCTACTATGGATTCCTCACTAGTGAAAAGATTGCAACACATTTACAAGAAAGAGCATAAATCTGTAAAATGAAGAACAATTAACAGATGAAATGGGTGAATAATGTAAATATTATTAACTATCCAACCTCAAAATAGGTTAATAACATCCATTTATACAAATCTGGAACAATTCAAATCCATCTGGAGTGTTCAAACTGATCTAGCTTAGAAATAGCTCAAACCCCCCTAGGTTGACCAAAATATCCCAAACCATCCCAAACTGGTTCGAAACTGCTGTGTGAATGCTGGGAATGACTGGATAGGCCCATGTGACCTCACACATGTGGAGAATCTGGTTGGTTAGAGGTTAGGCAGCTAGAATTGGCTAAAAATGGGCAAAGGAGGCAAGTTTGTCCACATTCTGAGCATGTGCGCCTTTGGTCAAAGAGAATCCCACAAAATGAGGAGCAAGAGCGCCCTAGGCATGCAGGAAGCAATAAATGACTGGGAGGGCGCACCCAACAGCTAGTTTGACTTGGAACAATGCTCAGTTTTGTCCACATTGCCAACTGGTTCAAGCTAAATGATCATTTACTCACTAACCAACTTGGGGATGCAATTATTAAGCGTTTTGGTACTAATTAACCATCAATTAATAAATTATTAATGTACATAGGTGTAATAATGTTCTAACACCCCCCCTTAAGCTAGACTTAGTGAAATATAAAAAATAAGGCCTTGGCAACTAGGCTCAAGTCACCTTTTACGTCATAAAAATTTCTTTGTCCATGTAACCAAGGTAAGGAGGAAAACCACATGGGAAATAAAACCTCCCCTCTAAAATGGACATGTGGCATATATCAGAATACACCAATCATCACCATGCATCACTCACCCCAAGCAAAGATCTAAGGTGAGTGAAGGTCTTCTTGGTAAAACACTTGCTGAAGATATCAGCAGTTTGCTCATTAGAAGGGCAATACTGCAATGCTATGGTCCGGTCATGCACTAAACCTCGAATGTAATGCATGTGTATCTCTATGTGCTTGGTCCTTTGGCTCAGAACTGGATCAGTAGAAATCTTGATTGTACTTTGATTATCACACCAAAGAATAGTGGGTGAATAAAAAACAGTCTCGAACTCTGCAAGAATACTTTGCAACCAAACACATTGTGTGGCTGCATTAACTGCTCCCCTATACTCGGCCTCAGCTGAAGATAAGGAAATAGTATTTTGTTTCTTGCTTGACCAGCAAATAGGTCCATGTGCAAGCATAAAAACATAACCGGAAGTTGATTTCCGATCAATACAATCACCAGCCCAATCAGAATTTGTAAATCCTACTAGTTCAAGGGATGAACCAACAGCATAATGGATACCAAAGGACTTAGTACCCTGAACATAATGAAGGATCCTCTTGGATGCCTTCCAATGGATCTCATGAGGTTCTTGCATGTGCCTAGCAACAACCCCAACAACATATGAAAAATCTAGTCTAGAATGAGTAAGATATAGCAAGCTTCCAACAAGGTGCCTATACAACGAGTTGTCAACTAGTGGAGAAGAACCCCACTCATTTAGATTAACTCCTACAAGAAATGGAAATTTTTCAGACTTAAATTCAGCCATCTTAAATTTCTGCAGCAAATCTGAAGCATACCTTGACTGACATATAGAAATTCCATTCACAGTTTGGTCTATCTCCAAACCCAGAAATTGTTTTAGCAATCCTAGATCGGTCATGGAGAATGCAGTGCGCAATGCTCTCTTAACTGAGTCAAGTTCTTTGGTGCAGCTACTAGTGATCAAAAGATCATCAACATACAGTACAATAATCAATATCAGGTCACTAACATGCTGCATATAATAAACATTTGGATCAGACTTACACCTCTCAAACCCCAAAGATAGAAGAAAATTGTTCATTTTTGCATACCATGCTCTAGGAGCTTGCTTGAGCCCATAGAGTGACTTGTTCGACCTGCAAAAAAGTGTATGATCAGAAATAAAACCTTCAGGGTGCTGCATATATATCTCCTCATTTAGATCCCCATGAAGAAAGGCACTTTTTACATCCATGTGATGAACCTCCCATCGCTTGGAAGCCCCAATGGCCAAAACTAGTCTTACGGAGTCCATCTTTGCCACCGGTGCAAATGTCTTTGTATAGTCCACTCCTTGTACCTGAGAGTAACCCTTAGCCACCAAACTGGCCTTATACTTCAGATCAGAGCCATCAGATCCAACTTTGGTTCTATAAACCCATTTGCATTGCACTAGTTTCCTCTTGGGAGGAAGAGGGACCAAATCCCAAGTTTTGTTCTCATGGAGTGAGTTCATCTCTTCTTGCATGTATGATTGCCAAATTGGGTCTATACATGCTTCTAAATATGAATTTGGATCAGATCCAACCATCAAATAACATGCCTCACTTAGATCAGAATTATCACATGCAAAGGAATTGTGAAATTGAGATCTAGTTTTCCTAGCATCTTGGGGATCACCCACAAGCTCTCCGGCACTTTGAATTATTTTATCTGCCCACTTGGGCCTTGAGGGAGGGATGTGATCAGAATACATATCAACATCATCTTCAGCAATATCAGAATCAGAAATATCAGAAGAAGAATCACTACTTACTTCATCATCAAGAAGAGGAAATGTGCATTCCCCATCACGTTGTTCACTAGCTTGCAAAAACTCTTCTTCTTCGAATTTGACACTTCTTTCGATGAAAGTTTTGAGAGTAGATGGATCAAAGAGCTTGTAGCCCTTGGAATCCTATACATACCCAACCATGATTGACTCCTTTATTTGGGGCTGCAAGGCCTTTCTCTTCTCCGGTGGAATTCTGGCCCAAGCCCATGAGCCAAAAATTCTGAAATGTGAAACATTGGGTTTGTGGCCCATCCATGCTTCAAATGGAGTAATTCCTTGCAATGCTTTGTGTGGTCCTCTATTCTGAACATATGCTGCACAATTCATAGCTTCATCCCACAATTTAGGAGACCAATCCCTTGCTTGCAACATGTAAGTTGCCATCTCTTTCAGTGCTCTATTTTTGCGCTCTGCAACACCATTTTGTTGTGGTGTGTAGGGCACTGAATGTTGCATCTGAATGCCATGCTCTTGAAAGAGATGCTGCAGATTCTTATTGACATACTCTCTACCATTATCAGTCCTCAAAACCTTCATGGCCTTCCCACTGAAGTTCTCAACCATACTCTTGAAAATTTTGAAACATTCAAAGACTTCAGATTTTTGCTTAAGGAAAAATAACTAGCAATACCTTGAGTAGTCATCGATGAAGGTGAGCACATATTTGCTGCAGCCATAGGAGGGAGTGGGGAGTGGACCTATCAGATCAGAATGCACTACCTGAAGTGGCTGATCAGCCCTCCTTTCCTTCCCTTTGTCATACTTATTTTCAGGATGCTTCCCAGCCATGCAACCCTTGCATGTTCCAGTGGAAAAACTGATTTGTGGCAGCCCTTCTACCATCTCTTCTTTGCTCAAAGATTGAAGATATTTGTAGTTTAGGTGACCATACCTTTGATGCCATATCTTGCTGGTCTCATTCCCATGTGACAGAAGTACACTTGGTGAAGAGAACTCGAGAAAGTGGGAGAACTTGTACATCTTCATATCATGGTCTGCAACACCCATTGCAACAATTTTTCTGGTGGAAATTTCTAATATCTCCACATCATCCTGAGTGAAGACAAATTTATTTGCTGCTCCAGTATGTGTCATTTTATATATAGAGAACACATTTTCTGCAAGATTTGGTACATACAACACATTAGAGAAGAACCCATTCTCCATATAGATTTTCCCAATGCCATGAGCAGGGATTTCTGAGTCATCTCCCATTCGAATGGAGAGACCACTGTAGGGTGCAAGTTCAGAAAACGAATCTCTTGAAGAAGCCATGTGCCTCGAGGCACCTAAATCAATGATGAACAAGGGTGACTAAGATGAACAAGCCACCAAAGCATGGCAGCTCTCCTTGTCTTCAGAAATGCACTCCTTCTTCTTGGAACTTTCAGGAAGAGGAATGTTGTTTTTCTGTAGAAGATGGGTCATCATGTCTATGGTTTTCTTCATGCATGAACTCTATGGGTGAAACCCCTTTGACAGTAGCTGCATTTTGTATTCTCAACCTTCTTTCCCTTGTTCTTGACAAGATTCAAAACCCCCTAAGAGGATTTGGGCCTCTCATCCTTCTTCTTCTTCTCTTGAGGTTTCGGCCCCTTGGGTTTTTGCTTGCCTCTTCCATATTTCGAATCTCCAGTTGCAAGAACTTGGTCATTTTGCTTGATGGAGCCCATCAAGACCAACTTATCTTACTCTTGAGTTAGCATCTCCATGAAGTCAGCCAAAGGTGGCATCTTCCAACCTCTAACTGTGAGCCTTGTGGAGTTGAAGGAAGACACAAAAACTGAGTATTCAGAACCCAGTTTGGAGAGAATGGACAACACCAACTGTTCTTCTTTCTTCTCTATGCCACATTGTCTGATCTACAAGACCAAGTTCTTGAACTTGGTGAAGAAGTCCTGGATGGAATCAAAATTCCCTAGGCTCAGTGAAATAAGCTCATTTTCGAGCTGGTGGCCTCTCATCTCATTAGTATTTCCAAACAAGGTCCCAAGCTTGAGCCACACTTCATTTGGAGTAGCTAGACCTTCTACATGAAACAGGAGGTCTCTTGAAATGCTGAGACAAAGGAGGCCAAATGCCTCATCCATTCTGTTAAAAAACTTGGATTTCTCCATAGTTGAGTTTGGCTCCACCTCAGTGCCCATCGTAATTCTATAGAGACCCTTAGATCTATGGAAAATCACCATTTCTGCCTTCCAATCGAAATAGTTGAAGGGAGTAAGCACATTTGGGTGAGATGGCTCCATTATTCTCTGCTTCTCACGCACTTACTGACAATGTTGATCTTCAATACCTGCAAACAACTCTCAAATCACTTAGGAGGGATCTACACTTAACAGATTCGAACCCTATTTGATAGTGGGTGCATTCAGGAGAGCATCACACCTGAGAAGAGCCACTAGATTTCTCCAATGACTCAATGCAATGGCCTCAGGAATTATGTGGTTTCTCCACTGCTTCTGGCAAGCCACTAAAATAGTCTTGTTGGTTCAATTGGTAGCTCCAAGAGCTCTAATACCATGTAAAATCTGAATCACAGCAGAACCTAGCTACTATGGATTCCTCACTAGTGAAAAGATTGCAACACATTTACAAGAATGAGCATAAATATGTAAAATGAAGAACAATTAACACATGAAATGGGTGAATAATGTAAATATTATTAGCTGTCCAACCTCAAAATAGGTTAAGAACATCCATTTATACAAATCTGGAACAATTCGAATCCATCTGGAGTGTTCACATTGATCTAGCATAGAAATATCTCAAACCCCCCTAGGTTGACCAAAATATCCCAAACCATCCCAAACTAGTTCGAAACTACTATGTGAATGCTGGGAATGATTGGACAGGCCCATGTGACCTCACACATGTGGAGAATCTGGTTGGTTAGAGGTTAGGCAGCTAGAATTGGCTAAAAATGGGCAAAGGAGGCAAGTTTGTCCACATTCTGAGCATGTGCGCCCTTGTTCAAAGAGAATCCCACAAAATAAGGAGCAAGAGTGCCTTAGGCATGTAGGAAGTAATAAATGACTGGGAGGGTGCACCCAATAGCTAGTTTGACTTGGCACAATGCTCAGTTTTGTCCACATTGCCAACTGGTTCAAGCTAAATGACCATTTACTCACTAACCAACTTGGGGATGCAATTATTAAGCTGTTTGGTACTAATTAACCATCAATTAATAAATGATTAATGTAGATAGGTGTAATAATGTTATAAAAGCACCACTAGATCCTACGGAAGGGCTGTGCTATACAGAACCAGCCAGAGACGAGTTTGCGGAAGGGTGGGACACTTTGTACCACATTTCTGAGTATTATGTTAATCCCACTGCGGATGGAGAATTAGGATGGCGTAGTGCTAGCTCGGCATCCTCAGATTTAGATGAGGCCCTCGAGAATTGGCAGAACTGGTTACATGAAGTGTACTTTAGAAGATGTGCATAGGTAACACAGTCCCTACGAAGGGTAGCCACAGAGGAATACGTGTTACCTACATATGAGGGATTTCCCAACTTGGGAAAGTTTCTCACAGAATTTGAGGAAAAGGTGGCAGAACCGCAGCATCTACTGGCCCTGGAGGAAGCCTTGAAGGCTACTCCTACATGATGGTGGGCGGCGCACAAATCAAGCATCACAACTTTGCCACTATGTCGATGCCTCATGGAGGTTCATTTCGGCAAAGCTGCGGAGTATGACCACATGAGATATGATGGGCGAGGCGACCTAAAGGAGCATCAAAATGCTTGTCAACACCAATGGGGGTCGAGGGAAAAACAGGAGTGGGTACATGCATTCGTACACAGATTGGATGAAGTACCGCAGAGTTGGTATGTTGTAGCAGAACTGCGATGCGGGATTACCTCTTGGGAATAGCTTACCATTGGCTTCAACCAATCGTTTTCATTCTCAGATGAAAAATCCCTTGATCCACATTGTGCTACAGGTGATCCACGGAAATATATTTAAGGTGGTACCAACATGACAACTGATGGCACTTCAATGGACAGTGACACCATAAATGTTGATGGAGTGTTACAACATCACCAGAGAGCCCTACAATGAGGATGATCCCAGTGCTATATAAGTGCCAGAATCAGAGGGTAGTTGTAGTGTTGTGGCACCAGACATACCATCGAAAACATTTCAACAACCATTGAAAATCAAGAAGGTGAACATTGGTTTGGAGGAGAACCCCAAGTTCGCAAGCATTGGCGACTACTAGGATGAGTCGACCATTGCGAAGATGACTGACTTGCTGCATGAGTTTCAGGATTTGTTTCCAACGAAATTCTTAGAGATGAAGGGAATCTTTGGAGACTTAGGGGAGATGAAGATCCCCCTGAAACCCGATGCGAAGCCGGTCAAGCAGCGGTTGTATCGATTGGATCTGAGATACAAGGAATGCATGCAAGACAAAATTGAAAGAATGCTAGAGGCTAGAATTATAGAATCGGTGGAAGAATCAGAATGGATCAGTCGAATGGTCATCCAGGATAAGAAAACCGGTAAATTACGAATATGCGTCGACTTGAGGAAACTGAATGATTCCTGCCTACATGATCCATTCTCGACCCCATTCATAGATGAGGTGCTCGAAGGAGTAGGAGGTAAGGAGATATGATTCATTTACAGATGGATTTTTGGGCTACCACCAGATCAAGATTGCGAAAGAAGATCGACACAAGACTACATTTGTCACAGAGTGGGGATGATTGCAGTACACAGTGATGCCATTTGGATTGAAGAATGCTCCAGCAATTTTTTCCAGAATAGTGGTTGCGGCATTCAAATATTATATTCATTAGTTTCTCGCCATCTACATGGACGATTGGACGGTATATGGATTAGTCAAGGATCATGTCGCAAGCTTAAGACTAATGCTAGAGCGATGTCGATGGCAGCAAATTTCCCTGAACCTCAAGATGTGTATCTTCTGTGCTCCGTTCAGAATCTTGTTAGGACACATTGTCTACAAAGAAGGAATGTTGGTAGATCCAGAGAAGATTTCCATCATCGTCGAACTCCCACCACCAACGATGGCCAAGCAACTACGAGCAACGTTGGGACACACGGGTTACTACAAGAAATTCATTCGAGGACATGCATCCATCACGGCACCCATGGAGAAGTTACTAAAGAAGGATGTTAAGTTTGAATGGACCAAGGAATATCATAAAATCTTGGACATATTGAAAGAGAAAATGGTCGCAACACCAATCCTCGCATTTCTGGATTGGACAAAATAATTTCATGTACACGTTGATGCGTCGTCAGTCATACTAGGTGTTATCTTGGACCAACCAGGAACCGACAACATCGACCACCCGATAGCCTTCGCAAGTAGAAAGTTGTCTACTGCGGAGAAGAACTATACAACCAACGAGCAGGAGGGGTTGGCGATGGTCTATGCTTTGCAGAAATTTTGGCATTACCTTTTAGGAGGCCACTTCAAGATGTTCACAGATCATTCCGCGTTGAAATACTTGGTGAACAAGCCTGTGTTGGGGGGGAAGATTTGTTGCTGGTTGTTTCTATTTCAAGAGTTTGATTTTGAGATTATCGTAAAGTCGGGATGATTAAACGCGGGACCTGATCACCTTTCATGGATAGAGTCAGGGGAAGAACCAAGGAGCATCGATGAAGGATTATCAGATGCTCAGTTTTTCAGGATTGGCATGGTCAATAACCACTATGAACAAATCATTCAATTTTTAGCAATAGGGAAGGCACCGGCCGAGTTCAATACCAATCAAAAGAAGCAGCTAGCTGTCTGAGCCACAGAATTCCAGTTGATTGCATGAGAATTGTACAAAATGGGCCCAGATGAGATTCTGCGACGGTATGTCTTTCTGCATGAACAGGAGAAGATTTTGTCAGAAGCTCATGACGGGATTGCTGGGGAACATTATGGTGGACGAGCAACTGCTAAGAATATCCTTTGAGTAGGGATATGGTGGCCAACCTTGCATGGAGATGCTACGGACTATTCCAAGAACTGCGACATATGCCAACGAACTCAGAAGCCTTCACGATGGGATGAAATGCCACTAGTACCGCAATTAACACTGCAGGCCTTCGAAAAATGGGTCGTTGATTTCGTGGGACCCATAAACCCACCTGGGAAGAGAACATGGTCGCACTAAATCATCATTGTGACATACTACCTGATGCATTGGGCGGAAGCTACACCAGTAAGAGATTGTTCCATCGTGACTGCAGCATGGTTTGGGTGCCCAAAAGTGTTGTTAAGTGACCAAAGGACGCACTTTGTTAACCAAATAATTGCCGCAATGATGAAAGAATTTCAGATCTAGCACACGAAGAGTACGCCTTACCACCCTCCAAAAAATGAGACAGTTGAGGAATTCAATAAGGTATTGGAGCATGCCCTCACCAAGGTGTGAAATGTGAACCGTGACAACTGGGACTTAAAAATCCCAGGGGTCCTTTGGGCGTATCGCACCACATGCAAATGAATGATTGGCCAGACTCCATTTAAGCTCGTTTACAGCTAGGAAGCAGTTATGCTGATGGAATACATTGTACCAAGCTTGCGAATTGAAAGAACAATAGGGATGAGCGATGATGGCGCGATGGAGGAATGATTGACACAACTAATACAGCTTGACAAAGATCGATTCATTATAGGGTTCCATCAGAAAGTAGAAAAAGACCGACAGAATTCATGGCATGATCACCATGTCAAGTCGAAGCACTTTCATAAGGGGGATACAGTTCTGCTATATGACAGTAAACACCCAGGTAAGTTGCAAATTCACTGGTTAGGACCATACATTGTCACTTTTGTCATTGACGGAAGCACGGTGCAGTTACAAAGTTTGTATGGAGTACTGTTACCTAAATTAGTCAATAGGAATAGGATGAATCCCTATCACCATGATCCAACGCAGAGTGGCTGAGAACTAGAGGTGGAAAAAAAATGGATAAAGACAGATAGCAGAAACATGCCATATGCTTTGCACGGTTAGCACGCATAAACGAAAGCATGGCCAACCAGGCTGCGGTCGATACTTCACACGATTGGCATGTGAGGAGTCAAGTCTGACCATGAGCAGTGCGGATTGAAAGACGACAGAAGGATAGGATGATAGGATCCGAAGAGTATGTGTAGAGATTTGGAAATAATTTCATAATCAGGCATCAAGGACGCAATGAACAAGCATAAAAGCAGGAACAGAAGGCTATCTGAGCAAGGAAGTATCTATTATCTGAGAGGAACCTATGCTGCAAGTTGATGCAGACAAGAGTTAAGTTAGGAATTCCAAGGAAGCTGTGGAAATGATCCATTTCATTTCGTGCGGCAGCACCCTAGGGGTGCTGAGGGCCAGAACAACGAGTATGCATGAACGACCATAGAAGGTAGCGGCGTAGACACTGGGGAGAAGCAAAGACGAGGTCTCAACTGAGATGTCTAAGTGTGTGGTGGTAGTTAGAAGATTCATGGTCCCTGTGACCACTAGAATACCAGGGGCGATGGCCCCCTATCCCTGGTAAAAGGAAATCCAAGGTGTGAAACAGATGTGCCAGAGTAGTCGGCCTGTTTCCCACCTTGGAGGCGATGATGAAATTTTTCCCAGTCTGGAAGGAGCATAGAGTGAGCCAGCAGATGCCAAAAGGGTAGATGATCAAGGTTTCCAGAGACTGGAGGATGAGTTCAAGAAGTACATGACAGCGAACGAAAGATTGACAGATGAAGTTGAGAAGTACACAACAGCGAGCTCCAGACGACAAGAACAATTTCAGAAGCAAAGCACAACGAAGGATGAGTACCAACCAGCAGCGTCCAGCTGAGGTGGCTCAAGATGAGCCACAAGTTTGTGTTGGGGGCCTGTTGGCATGAGATAAGTCAACAGTAACTGCGGAAGCTGACAGGTGCGAAAGGGTCATTCCATGAAAGAAGGACCATTCGCGGAGTTTGTGGAAGTGCAAGAATTGTTAGATTAATCAATTTCATCATGTGGACCATTTTGTAACCAGATAGAAGCATATAAATAGAGTAGGATTGTAAGCCTAAGGGAATCCAGTTTTTGATGATCGATCCTATCTTTTGGGTCTGTTTTGTATCCGCAACATGGTGTATTGACTGTTTTTGCGAGGTTGATTCCGCAGGGTTTAATGAATGAATGAAGATGTTCGATTATGGTGCAATCTCTGTCTCTCTTTTTATGTGATGATGAATGTGAATGTTTTAGATACGAATATGCTATGGGTTTAAGTTGATCTGAATAGGTAATTTGAATATGTTGTTCTGAATGTTTGTTATCTGTTGAACTCTGCGAATGACTTAATGTGGGAATGATGAATTGATAGTATGTTGTGAATATTATAATCTCTGGGTAATGTGTGTTGAAAGCATATCCTCAACTCCACTGCAGAAACTTGGTTCCTGCAGCCCCCTTATCCATCTCAGGTGAGACTGCACTTGCTCCGTGAGTTTTGCTGGAAAGGGTTACACCTTTCCGGGCCGGTGTGTAAGGGAGTTTTGGTTGGCAGTTTGTTGGCAGAAGTGCGAAGTGAACCCCTATCGATAGACACTGCCATAGTCAATTTCTACTAGATTTTACCCGTGATCTCCACAATGAGTTTTAGAACATTGTTTGACTTGAAACATTAATGAAATGTAACCAAACTAGTAAAAAAAATTTGAAATAATGAAATAAAATATTAAAATATTCTATTCCAAATGAATAAAAGGGGTAAAAGGTAAAAAAATTCATCATTTTGTTTTTACCAATTTGGTGTGAGTAAAAATCCCTTTCTGGTTCAAACTTGATGTGTAGATTTCAGGAGCATCAGACATACATTTTTCATTCTGTCAGATCCAAGTAACTACTCTCTCTTTTCTCTTCATTTTCATGGTTGATTTTTAAGTCTTCATGTTGGATTTAGTTTTTTTTAGGGTCGTTCTTTAAAGAGTAAAAGCATGACCTTGGTGACGCGCTTATCCCTTTCGGGAAGTGTGTCAACTAACAGTGACACACAACCTGAAAGGGGAGAGTGCGTCACTAGCGCCATGTATTCACAAGTGGGGTGCATCAGCGGAAGAGCGTCCCAAAAAATAAAGATTCAAGAAAACAATCAGGGTTTTTTGCTATGAACTTCTTCTAATACCTTCCTAATTTCCATTTATTCATATTCTATCCAACAAAATGGTGCAATGGAAGGAGAGAGACCATGAATTGGAATATGCTCAAGAAACCAATGACCCTAACATTGTAATGGCTTTGAGAGAGTGTATAAATTTAAAATTCTTTCAAGTTCATGGAATGAGAGCCCAAGTTCGTCTATCAGACCATTTGATCTGGATGTGGGACCCCGAACAACATAATCTTCAAGTCGAGGACCATATCCTTACTTTGGAGGTAGAGAACATCTATGTCCTTATAGGTCTTTCGAGACGAGGAGCTCCTATTTCACTTTATGGACCTAGAGGTGGTGATATGACCACTGAGGCTCTAAATGAGCAATATTGCACTCTTGGGACCCAAATTCTAGGTGGAAAAATTCCCATCAAACATGTACGAGATCCTCCTTTAAGGATTTTTTTGTTTACCATTGATAGGGTAGAAGGTAGTAGGGCTTCTCATCAAGCCACAAGGGCTCATATGCTTTATGCAGTAGAGTGCATGGATCCCACAATGTTCAACTACTGTGAGGGTATTTTAAGAAAGTTGAAAGAGCAACTCACGAGATGTAGAAGAGGAGATCTAAAACAATTCGGATATGGATCAATTCTGGTATCCTTCTTCCTAGAGCGGGTTTCTCTCCTTCATCCACATATAGAGATTACTAACCTTGAGCCATGAGATCCATGTATGTTGAGGTGGGTTGAGGTGATGGATCGTCATGGTAGTGTCGGACCTATAATTACTTATGGGCCTACATTTTTCAGATGGTTGAGTAGTCAAATCCACATGGTTGAAGGCTATGCATATGCGGGC
Organism: Larix kaempferi; assembly: GCA_027924585.1. NCBI lineage: Eukaryota > Viridiplantae > Streptophyta > Pinopsida > Pinales > Pinaceae > Larix > Larix kaempferi. Next base: position 3,870,950 of record BSBM01000590.1, read on the forward strand.
ATGGATTTCCAAGGAGATCCATATCTAGTGCTCCCAATGGGAGAGAAATGGGGTGATATAGGTAAAAGGAATTTCCTTTATATTTTAAAATTTTATGTATTTTATAATATTTCATTTTTTTGTCATACCGAGACCTTATACTTTGTTATACAGATATTGGGCCTTCGAGGCCAACTGGATCTTTGTCTATTGAAAGGGGAGGAACAGGAAGAGCAATAATAACCATTGATCGAGAGGCAGAAGAGGATATACAGGATATTGAGGAGAACCTCCAGAGACTACTGTGGATATTCCCGACATATCCATAGATGACTTTCCATGGAATTATCAATGCCATACAGTTGTAGTTTATGGTCACTTTGGTTGAACACTCCGTCGAGTGGTGAGGGCCATGATGTGTTATCATGTGCACCATAAGTAGCAGTATTATCTGTATGCAGTGATGTACTAAAAGGCATGAGCTTCATATTTTTTTGGCATGGTATACTGAAATCTATGAACTTCATATTTTTGTCTCAGTACCTTTTTGTAAAACCTTTTATCATGTTCAATATAGAAACAATTTATAGTGATTTTACATACAATGTGCCTATGTGGATGTGGTTCTCATGTAGGATGCTTATTTACATGTGAATTACTTACATGTTATGCTTATTTATACATTTTATTAATGAAATGCTTAAGAATGTGCAATATACCAATCTAAGATCAAATTAGCTAATGAATCGATAACCATATTCATGTGCCTAGGGATATGTTGGTATTGAATAAACTCAAATGATCTCTCCAAGAGGTGTACTCATCGAAAAATATGAAGTAGCATAGGGTCATGAATGGTGTAGAATCAGTTCAAATGAGAGACCACAAGCTAGGAATCCAAATGGACGATAATGTGGTCCATGCCATGGGAGGAAGCATCGGTCAACAATCCAATCACCACATGATACTCGACGGTATTATTAGTTGCAGAACCTAAGCAAACTCCACCTGAACTTATAAGTTGATCAAAATGGGAATAAAGTACCTAGGATAACGAGGTGAGGTTTTGGGTGTGTCAACTAGCACCATATGCGAACCCAGAATAGGTTTTCATCTACGCATTCCAACAAAACATGGCATAAGAAGTCATAGTTGAGATGAGACCCTAAAACACGAAAGGAAAAACACCACACCGTATTGAACACACATTATATACAAAATTTACAACACACTTATGCAGGATTGTCCTAATCATAGTATCATTTAAGGTAGATCCCATTTCTAGGCTCCCCCAGAGGTATCATGTCATAATCAACTAACTCATAGGATCCTTTCTCTAAGACATGCTTCACAATGTAGGGCCCATGCCACATGGACTCAAACTTGTGTGCCCCCAGTTTATCGTGCATTTGATCATATGTTAGGACCAAATAACACTCATTGAAAATGCAGGGTTTGACTGAATTTTTGCATTGGGATTTGATGCAATTTTTGTGTGATTCATTCGCAACAATAGCACGACAACAAGTTTCGTCGAGTTTGACTAAATACATAAATATTTCGTCCTCGACTGCACTATTCGATAGGAGTTCAACAACTAGTTTGAGAGACGGGATCTCACACTCAATAGGTAATGCTGCCTCTAAACCATACACCAATTGGAAGGGTGTGAATCTGGTAGCAGTTTTCGTGGAGGTCCTATATGCCCAAAGGAATGAAAAAATCATTAGATGCCAATTTGACTTGTCGGACCCTACCATGCACTATATCATGGTTTTCAAGAGCTTATTTATGGCCTCTACTTGTCCATTTTCTTGGGGGTAGTATGGGGTTGAGTTATCATGGATAAAACCCAACTTGTCACTTAATTCAACTACCATTTTGTTTTGAAAATGTGAGCCATGGTCGGTGACAATGGCTTGTGGAACTCTAAATATGGCAATAACGTGATTGAACATAAATAGTGCAGAAATTTTTCCATCTTCTTTGTACATAGGAATAGCCTCGGCACATTTTGTAACGTATACTACAATGACAATGACATAGCCATGCCCCCGGGCCAAGGTAGCCTTACAGTGCAAAATATCAATGCCCCATTTTGAAAAGTTGGCAGGGAGGACACTTCTTAAATTCTTCCATACAATCTTTAAAAAATGATGGCCAGAAGTATCGTGTAGGTAAAATATTTTGGATTGTATCCATTATAGAGAGGTGATCGCCGCATGCTCCTGAGTGGAAGTCATTCAAAACATGCTCATCCTCATCATGGTTTAAACAACGTTGTATAATTGAGTCAATACCTTGGCGATATAGAGTGTCATCGAGTATCAATATTATTTTTTGTGGTGGTGAATATGACAACCGCCGTCACGAGATAATTGGGGCTGAAATCATTGGGTTTGGATATATAAATTAATGTATTGATACTAGGGTTCATGCATATTGATCAGGAACAATGTCTCGTCAGGAAGAGAGTTGATGGGATTGACTTCTTGATCAACACTAGGAAGATCATAGATGAGTTCTGCAAATACTAATGATTTATTTGATACTGATTTCTTGAATTGTAGGTTGAATCCTTGGAGAATTACGATCCAACGCGATTACTTCCCCCCCAGTACTTGACAAGTCAAAATGTCATACATGGGGTTTGAATCTACGATGATGGTAGTTGTGTGGAGTAAAATGTAATGACAAAATCTATGGACGGCTATGACAGCTTCCAGAGCCAACTTCTCAGCATGTGAGTAACATGTTTCAGAGTTAGCAAGACTCTTACTAAGATAATAGATCGTATGTTCTTATCCGTTGTTATCTTCGTGCACTGGTACCATACCAATAATAGATGTGGAGAATACAAGATAAATGAGATAGTATTTTGTATAATCAGGCAGATGCAACATAGGTGCATGTGCTATAGCATGTTTAAGATTATCAAATGTGCATTGAGCACAGTCATCCCCAAAAAAAGGGAGTTCCTTTTTTAACAACCGCATAAAACCATGTGTTTTCTTTGCATAATTACACACAAAATGACACAAGTAGTTTTCCTTCCCCTGCAAACTTTGAAGTTCAGTAACTATTGTTCATGGAGGTAGGGATAGAATAGCCTTTACTTTCAAGGGATCAATGCAAATCTCGTCTTTTGAAATAATGAATCCAAGAAGGTGTCTAGGCTCGACACAGAAGATGAACTTATGGGGATTTAAGCAGATATTATAACATCGACATCTAAGGAAAATCGTTTTCAGATGGTCAATGTGAAAGTCACAACGATTCGAATGGGCTCACAAATCTTCCAGATAAGGATCCACTATATCCTTGATATCATGAAAGGCATATGACTTATCCTGCTGGAATGTGGCACCGACAGTTTTAAGGCCGAAAGGTAACTTGCGATATGAAAATGTGCCCCATGGGCATATGAAGGCATTATTGTGTTGGTCAACTAGGTGGATTTCGATCTGATTATAGTTGGAGAATCCATCCATGAATGAAAAGATGATGCTACCAGTGCAATTATCAATAATATGGTCGATGAAAGGGGTAGGATAATTGTCTTTGGGACAAGCCTTTCTTAAATACCTATAATTGACACATACTCTAATAGTTCCTTGTTTTTTCATGACAGGAACAATGTTAGAGACCCAGTCTGTAAAGGGGATAGGATAAATAAATCCAGCTTTCAAGAGATTTTTGAATTCTTCCTTCATAGATGCAATCTTTTGGGGGTGCACAGGATGGATTTTTTTCCAGACGGGTTTTTCCTCAAGATAAGTTTTGATCTCATGAACAATAATGGCATGATCAATACCGGGCATTTATTCTTAGCTCCATGCAAATACGTTGCAGAACAATTTAAACAAGGTTGTGTAAGCTTCGAATTTGTCAGGAGAATAGGTTTGGCCGATGTGAATATGTTCCATGACATCGTGTTTCATCGATATGTCGATGGGGATGGTAGGTGTGATATTTGCCAAATTCCCTTCAGTTATTGTATCTCGTGTGAGAATAGGAGGTTAATGATTTTGAACAATATCCGATGAAATAATGGAGTTAATATCATTCTCTACCATATCCATGGGTGGGAGGAAGGACAATTGATGGTGATCGTATTCCCAGCGAAGCTCATCCAAGCTCATAATCTCCATGATAGATTCATCGAAGGGAAGGGTCTGGAGGAGATAATCCAATGATGGCGTAGACAAGTTTAGCCAAGAAGACAGAGAATAAGGGTCTAATGCCACTAGGTGATGGTCATTAGGTGGGTCAGACACCGATTGGATGGCATGATATGTAGCCTCAGTTTGGATAAGAGTCATATGATTTCCAATCGAGTAAAATTCAATAGAACTAGGAATAATCCAGGGATTAGTCGAGTTGGAGGAGTGTTGGGCCATGGACGATATCATGTTTACCATGGAAATTTGGAATAGGGAATTAGGTGTTGGAAAGAATCCCATCAGTTATGATTCCTTGAGGATCCCTACCCACAAACTCTCATAAATAGGAGAAGACTTCCCCAAAAGAGGAATGTTATTCGCAGAATGAGAGTTGGTGTCAGTTGTACAGAAATCTAGCTGGTCAATGGTGACAATTTTCCCTTGATGGGGAAACTGCACAATGTGAAACAATGATGATGCAAGTGTAGTCATGGCATAAAACCGGTTTCAACCAAGTAATCAATTATATTCCAAGGGCACATTGAATACTTCCACATGAATGGAAATGGTCTTGCCTCCCAAATCAATAGATAAGGATTGTAAAAGTCCAAGTGGTTGAAATATTCGTCCGTCAAATCCTTTTAAGGTGGTAGGAGATCAGTTCAGTTCAGGAGAGCTAATGGATCTCCAATAGGACAAATACATAACTGAAGTGGAGGCTCCTTCATCTAGAATAGTACAATGGATGCTTTTTGTAGAAACATTCGTGATGATTTGAAATGCTAGTTGATGGGAAAGCCTCAGCTTAAAGTATTCCAGTTTAAACATAATAATGTTGGACATTTTCGGATCCACTGCTCCAATGGAAGATAACAGGGTCTTACACTGATTAGGAAAGTTTTGTAAGACTTCGAGGGTCGACATGGCACAAGGTGCTTGGGTCAAATCTTCAACAATGTTGTAGTTTTGGGTGGCTTGAGCATTAGGATTGAAAGTCATTTTTCAAATCGTGCTTTTGGGTGGGCACAACAATGCATATGATATAGGTTTATCTATTGATAGAGGACCCTATGGGGGAGGAGTAGTGGATGTGGAAGTGGAGAATTTTTCAGTATTACCTCCATTAGATTATTTTGCTAGAATGGATCCGTATGTATGTACCTTGGTGGATAAAGTAATCATATCACTTTGCATCACGAGAACATGAGTGGTCACAGATGTTTCTCCTTGCAAGGGGGTGTGTAAGGCTGTGCAACCATTTGATGTTGTTGTGGTGGGAAGATGTCAGTTAAGACTGTGGGTTGAGTATTTCCTTTAAGGAATTTTTGTACCTCTTCAGGACAAGGACAATCCTTCGTGAAGTGGTTGTCACCACACATTAAACATGGAAACTTAGCCTTCCATTTTGGTTTAGCATCGGTTGTGTCCTGATTGGTTTTGTTTTCTTGCTAGTTTGAATTTTTTTTGGATTTACCTTTATTCTTCTTCTTACCAGTGGATTTCTAAGATGAACTAGATTGAACTGAATTCACCTCTGCAGTTGGAGAAATATTGGGTGAACTTGTGGTTTTATTACCATCCCGTGATGGAGTTAAATTTAGGGTCGGCTTCCCTTGTGATCCAATTGATTATTTGGCAGGATGGGTTTGAATGAAACCAACTATGCCATCAACATGTGATCCCGCAATTGGTTTGCATGGGTTGGTAATGGGGTGAGGAGTGTTGGGAATTATGTCATATAGTGTGTCAGATTGAGCATAGACAAAGTCTAAATATTGTGCATGTCCAATGGCTTGTTCTTCGGTAACATCCCCACCCATACACTAGAACAAAATGAGAGATAAGTGACTAGGTGACTAAAAAATTTAGTCACCACTATTTTTTCAAGGGATAAATTACTAAAAACGACTAAGATAAATGACTATATAACAACGATTAATGTGAATTAGTCATTTATGTTAGTCATTTTTAGTTGTGTCACTCTGACAATGGAAAATTACAATTTTGATAATGAATTTGTACAATATTTTACTAAATTTTAACAATGCAGATGGATTTAGAGATCTTAATATGGGGATCATGGTCCATGTGTGTGGTCCCAAACCACCATATTGGCCCTCCATAGGGGATATTTGTCCTGGAAGTGGGATGTGGTGCTCATTTTGAAGTTTAGAACACTAGATATGGTTTTTAATATTATAAGGTTTTTTTTATAAGCTATAAATTCATATATTAATTAGAAAAAGATTACATCAGATAGCCTTTATAGCTCTAGATCAGAAGTCGAAACAGAACTACAGACAATGTCGTCCCAAAAATCTATTCCCCACATCCCAAAAGCTTCACCTCATTATACGAAGCATTAAGCCAGAAAAAAATTTCATCCCATATTAGAGAACCAATACTAAAGACTTCACTATAGTGATGACTGTATAAGACTTCTACCCAAGCACTAGGACCGACATGTTGCATATGACAGACTATCAACATTAATTACAGCCAAAAGGATCAAATATAGATGCACTTCCAATTATTGCACCTGAAATCGTGACGAAATGCCAGCCTGGAAATCCTACTAAGGGTCGGATGGGGCTCCCACGCCATTTACATCTTGGTAGATAGCTCTCCACTCACCCGCACACATCCCAGCCGAGACACCAACAAGAGAACATCCTCTCTCCTTCAAGCGAGGAAGAAATGGTATTCCCAAGTGGTGTGTGATGACATCAATTTTTATGTGAATGAGCCGTGAATCCAATATTAGATGCTCCTTTCATAAGTGAGCAAGGATATTATCCCCTAAAATCTTCAGCTCGCGCTCCTGAAGCAGGTGTCCAATTACACAGAACATGGATACAACCCATTCATACAACAACAAGTGGGCCTGACTAGTGGACCCAGGGTCCAAAATCCAATGCTCAAGCATAGAAAATTCCTCAGCTGGATTCGAAACCTCCATCTCTTCCCATAAATATTCCTTCTCCACGGAGTCGGTATTTTCCCTAATTTCCTTCAGAATTGTGGCAATATAGTCCCAAGTGTCCCAGGCCAACCTCAACTGCTCCCATATCACTCTTTTATTCCCTCCCCTAAGCCTACCTTGGATGGCTTCCTCAACATTCTCTGGCTCATACATGTGTTCCTCATGACCGCACTTCCAACCAGTATAACTAGTTTTTAATGAGCTTAGACTTTCCACCTTCAGGAGATAGGCGATAATGCCAAGCATTTATATAGCACGAGATGTATACTTCATAACCTCAGAGATGAGGATAAGGGCATCACACATGAGGACAATGCATCCACTGTCATAACTATTCCAATACCAGGGCTCGTCCTCAAATGGGACATAAAAATACATTCCTCACTTCCCTCCAACTTTGCCATAGTTAATTTCCATAACTACTATCGTACCTCCCTTCTCCCTGCCCTTCTGATTCATAGTACCTTCCCATGGGCCTGATATATTGTTAGGAACCCATGTCTTTACTTTGTTAGTATGTTGTTGTTGGACGCATATGCTTTGTAAGTCGTCCCATAGTATTTGTTGATCAATAGTTTGTGTTACTATTGTTGGCGCATATGCTTTGTAAGTCACCCGTAGTATTGTTGATCCATAGTTTGTAACGGCCCATGGTTTCGACCCATAGTATTGGCGCCTAGAATTAGTATATAAGTGTGTGTTGAGACCTATGAAGGCACCGTGAAGTTATTTGTATTGAGCTTGCTCATAGGAGGTTTCCCCCTCGAAGTGGCCTGTGATCAATATAAAAGTGATTCTGAGTTCTGTCATTTCTTCTATTTCACATATTCGTATTAATTAATTGTTGCAGGTGCCTCACATCTATATCATTTACATGCAGACTAGAGCTCCGTCCATCCCACACGCGGTCGTCTCTAATGTCCATGTGTCATAATAATCTCCTCGTGTTAGTTGTCTCCACCTGCATCCACGAATTAATTATTATAAGGTTGATTAACTTAATGATAATGAAATTGCAAGTTTATACCATGGTTGAATATCTAATTTAACAAAGTTGAGGTCGTGGCTTATCAACATAGTTGGAGGTCATGGTTTATGATTAACAATATAGTTGGAGGTCATTATAGGTCATGGTTTATGATTAACATGGTTGGAGCCTGGAGTTCATCGTTTAATTGTGGGCTTAAACTTTTAATTATTAATATATTTAATCTCACTTTAATGTTTTAATTTTCTAAATTTGTAATCTTTTAATTTCTTGTCTTTTAAAATTATATTTTGGCTTATTATATCTTTTAATTTCTAATTTTTAAATTATTAACCTTTTTAATATTATTTTAATGTTCTAAACTCCTAATTTTTTAATTTCTAATCTTTTTAGTAATATTATATATTAACTTATTAAATTGGTATTTTTTATTTTTTAATATTTAAGGTAATATTCAATAGTATTAGTCTTTTAGATAATGTGATAAGAGTGGGAAAGATTGTTGAAAGGAGGGAAAATGAATTTCCACAAAATACCCTACTCATCGAAAACTAAGGGGAAAGGGGAAAAAATGCACGATTGGACTAGCTCGGAGAAGCTCCACTCGTGACAAGGTATGAATGTTCAACCCTGTAGGGGTTTTGTACTTATGTGCAGAATCTCATTTTTTCACGAGTCTTTTCAGTGTTTGAAATATACATATGACTCTTTAGGGTTTTCATCACTATTGTTGCATTGAGAGGGGCTTAGGATTTGAAGATCAAAGCTCAATATTACGGGTTTAATTTTTGCAGATCTAGGTTTTCTAAGGTTCTGATGCCAGAGGATACAACCAAGAGAAAAAACTAGGTGGTTCCAATCCATAAATGAGCCTATCCGAGTCTCCAATTTTTTTTCTTGATCTACGCAATCAGGTGCATTCTCATCACTCTACTCTGCATATTTTTGGTATATATTTCTCACATTATTGATATTTTTGGTTCTGGTAAATTTCTAAGATGAGATTTATGGCCATGCTATCTATCTATGGTCTATGTCCTCATAAATCTCAAACCTCCCTACGACTATAAAATATCCCCACGACTATAAAATCTCCCCGGAAATAAATAGTTTGTATTCTCAAAATGCAGGGGCAGTTTTGTGGAGGATCAAGGTTGAGTTAGTTGATGAATGTACTAAAAATATTGAACAATATCTCATGGACTGCGAAGAATGGAAAGCTTATGTCCGAGAGTTTTCAGATGGATAACTTTTGGAGTAGTATTACAATGATCTCAAATTTAGGTCAAGAGATCATTTCGTGGTGAATCAGATTCCAAAGGGCTATCAAGGAGACTCTCGATGGGAAGAATTTGAGTGAAGGAACTCATCTGAATCCCTGTAATTACAGTTCCTTTTTTGTGATTCTATCCATTACCATTTCAGATCATTTTGAAAAACAACCCAGTTGAAATTTTTGAAAAAGAAGGAAAAATAATCTTCATTATTGAGGTTGCTCCTATCGATGCATAACCCCAAAGGAAAATTGGTGTATCTCTGTTTGACATTGACAGAGAAACCATGTAATATATCTATCATTGCTCCTCCTGATACTTTGAGTATCATGCCACACGTACATAACTTCTTAGTTTATTTCTTGAGATGTTTGAATCGTTCTTTCTGATCAACATGAAATATCTGTAGCCCATCTACTTTAAGTCAACCCTAGGTGAGGGACCTTGCACATAAACCATTACATCTGATGGCTTTATCTCTAATCTAAATGATGTTTCAGCTTCTCTCCACTTGAAATTTTTTACAAAGAAGGAAAAATAATCTTCATTATTGAGTCTACTCCTATCGATGCATGACCCCAAAGGAAAACGATTGTATGTCTAGTTGAAATTGACAAAGAAACCGTGCAATCTATCTATCATTGGTCCTCCTGATACATTGAGTATCATGCCATGCATACATAACTTCTTAGTTTGTTTCTTGAGATGTTCAAATTGTGCTTTCTGATCAACAGAAAATATCTGCAGCCCAGCTACATTAAGTCAACCCCAAGTGAGGGACCTTGGACATAAACCATTACATCTGATGTCTTTGTCTCTAATCTAAATGATGTTGCAGCTTCTCTCCATGACTGTACATTAGCCTCAACTTCACCTTCATTGACCCACTTGTTGTCAACACTAAGTGCAACATTGACCTTCTCAGCTCCACTCCCAGTAAAGCCTACATGAACCCAATCAGTCACTTCATATGTCAAAAAAAACTTTAGCTTCTCTTCGAATGCTTGTGCTGGACCTTCCCATGTTTTTTTGTGATTGGTGACAAGAATATAGTTACCACTTAGGGATTGTTTCCACCCAAGTGATTCATGTGTTGCTGTAGGAAGTGTGTGAGGTGAACAGGTGGCTATATTGAGATAAAATGAACCTAAATCCAGAGCATACCACCCTCTTAGGCCATCAAAATCATTTTCATTCCCTAGAATGTTCAACCCAAAAGCAAGATTGATGATACAAAATGTTGATCTACCATCTAACTTTAATCTCATGTGCCTGTTGTCATATATTTCACAAAAAACTAAAGGGATAGTGTTGCTCCTCTAACAAAATATAACCATTGTGTCTATAACCCATCTCAACCAAACATAGATCCTCGATGGCATTTGTTCTTTGATTAGATACTAGCTGTCAAGTTAAAGAATGCACAAGCCCATGAATCTAATTAATTATGTCTTATGTTATATATATGGGATGCTTCCAACATATTAGATTTTTCTATGTAGCGCTTATGTAGCCATCCAGAGAAACAAGTGAGTAAATAGTCAAAAATTCTAATGAAAGATTTTGTTGGGATGAATTTCTACTAGTTTTTCTAGAAGGATAAATATGTTGGGAAAATGTTCTTCCTACAATATAGCAGTAAATTGTGTTTTCTGACAAACTTATATTTTGACAGCCACTGAAGCTGGCAAGACCAAAGCAGCCAGATCTTGTGACCTCACAACATGCCAGACCTACAAGGTGTGCAGGTCTACTTGTTTTTCCTTAGATTTATGCTTGGTCATTGTCACAGCAATATGATGAAAACATCTATCCATTTTAATTCAAAAGGCTAGAATCAAATCTACGTGTCATAAATTTATTTCCTGTACTGAGCTTTTGAGGCATTGAATCTACTAGGATTAAAATTTTAGCTGAACTTGAAGAAGAAATGATTGCTAACATGCCAAAGTTCAAAGCAAGGCCACTGAACAAGAAGGTATCGCATTTAATGATTTAACTCTTCAAATGACATCAGGATGAAACATTTGCGTTAAATATTTATAGTGATGGAGCTTCCCTTGTTTCATGTTCAAGGAAGTATATTTGAACACTTGATATTTGTAATGAATGGCTTGCAGATTCTTGAAGCTCCAACCTTGGTTGCTTTGCCAAGATGCACGCCTCAATTACCTGAATTCTAGGTAGACATGTCTATCAAAATAATAATTTCATAGCTGTAACAATGAATCGTCATGACACGGTTATATCATTTTATAATTTGTGAGTATTAATGTTTGGTAGCATGATAGGAATTCAACTTGAAAACTTCAGAATGAGCCCTTTTGCATATGAATGCACCAAATAATGTTCCATTTGGATATGAGATTAGATTGGCAAGTCTCCCAAATTTTGCGATTCCATGATAATAAGACATTAAATCTATTGTCAGATGATGCAATTATGCTCAATGATTATAATAAATCTAAAAGTTTCTGCTTGAACAACAAATCTCTGAATCTCACAAACGCAACAGCGACGCGATAAATAGTAGATTCAGTGCACCTTATGGACCTTATGTTTCGACAACATTAAGCAAATATGTATAATTATTGTGAATGTGGATTTGAAAGAGTTCAAAACTACTTTCTATCAGTAAAATAATGTATACAACATAAAATACTGATAATGGGTGAAATATGTACTTCTAATGCTTTTGAGAAATAAAATTACTTAAATTCTAGTATAAGTTGGTTATGTATAGAATCCACAACTTGTCATGAAAACATGGAGAGAGATGCAAGAGGAGAAGCTTTCAAATTTTAAGGAACTTACAATTATGGTTCTTATAATTTGATGTGTATCTAAAAAACGTGAAAACATAGATTATCCACCTTTTTCATGTCTACTTTAACAACCATTATAGTTCAGAAACACCAAAATATCCAATAGAGCAGCCTGGATAATATTTTCTATTTTTAAATTGAAAATAGCTTCTAGCCTTTTTGTTATCAAAAAATAAATATGTTACAACTATTTTTTACATTAAAAATAAGACTCACTACAAAGGCAAAGCTCGGGTTTTCTGGTCACACAGGCTATTGTGGTGAATTTATGGTAGAGTTAATCACAAAATATCAGTATCACATTAGCTACAACAAATAGTCATATTAGACCAAACCTTTACATAGAAGTATTCAAGGAAGGACTTCACTGTCGATATTTCTTTCAATGACTGATTGCCACAATTCTCCCTTTCCCAAGTTGTTTCTTGAAGAGAGTGTATAGACCAAGTTCAGTTAGTACTAGTAGTCTCATGTTTGTTTGATCTTCATGTCTTGTTATCAAAAATCAGATTATCTTTCTTACAGAAAAATGTTTTATGTCAATTTATAATAGAACTCAAATGTCTAGAGACTGACATTTGAAATATGGAAATGCAGCTCCCTTTCCTATGGACACATATTTTGGCATGTCTTGTATTAGAGAGTGGCTCCAGCTACATGAGAACAACATTTGCAAGGAAAGAATATTCAAGCTGGAAATTGTTGATTCCCATGGTGTGATGTTAAATGAACTGGTAAGAGTATAAAGTTATTGAAAAATATTAATTAAGCTTCAATTGATTTTGTTGCAATCAAATCTTGGATATTATACTTTTTTTATTTATGTAAATGTGTATTGTCCACAATGCAATGACCAGGCTGATTTGGGTGACATTAGAATTATTTATGTCCCCATTATAGCTGCCACTAGTCGAAAATAGTGACATATCAATTTCTTTATTTTGTAATACCCATATTTTTCTATCATAAGAAGTCATCTAAAGATAAAAAAAATTGAAGGCATCAAAAGGCTACTCCCTCTAGGTTTTTGTAAATATTTTTTTAACCAAGAGTAATGGTTCTGACAGAAAGGAAAATTTGCAAAATTATAAGGCTCTTTTAATTTTTGTAATGCACCTGAAATCTCTTTTAATTTCTATCACGCACCTGAACATTATTTGCTTCTAAATTTTGTATCAGCAACATAATGTTTATTAATATTGTGTTTCCAATCGGAAATGACAGCTTGGTTGGAAATTTGGTGTTTGCACCAAGAAAAGTAAGGTGCTCTTATAGAGGGGGTAGTGTGTAACTCTAATAATGTAAACTAAAATGGAGAAAACAAATTGACATTCCAAGCGAGAGTTTTGCACCTGGTGCCTTTTTTAATATATCTCTATGTTTAATATGTCAAGGTTTGTATGGATCTATGATAGTAGTGCCATAGTTAGCAAACTTGTGTAATTTCCTCCTATGTTTTCTAAGGAAATTAGCCAAGTCCCAAATAGTAGTAGTTGGTTGTTTCTTACAGGCTCTTCAATTTCTGTTATGCAGATCTAAATTTTAATTGACTCAAAATGTTGTTTAACAAAATCAATATTTTTCTTAGTAGTCTTACATTACCATTCAAAAGTCATACTTTGCTTGGGAAATTTCTCTTAGTATCATGTGAGACCATGTTTCTGAGTTCCTCATTAGTTTTTCAGGAGCTCAACCAAATCCTAAGTTGTATTGAGTTGCATTTGATTATTCTTTTCTTATGGGCTTAAATTACTAATCATGGTCCATGATGATTAGTAGAATTATAGGTCTCTAAAGTGTTCTATTTTGTGGTTGAGGTTAGCGTAAGGGTTAGATATAACAATGTTTATAACCCTACTGTTGGTGTAGGTAAGTTGATTTGTTTCCTCAATATTATTTTTGAGCCCTAACTCCACTACTCAAAATATAAATTAAAAAACTAAGTTTGCAATTTCTTAGTTTTTCATCATTTAATTCAATAGATCTAGGATCTTACCTAAAATAATAACATGTACAGCATATCAAGCATAAGAGACAAGAGACAAGAGACACAAAACATTTCACCGAGGAAAACCAAGAAGGTGAAAAACCCCGCAACTTCCTCAGAGATAGAATAAGCATCAATACAAGGATCACCATGATCAAACCCAAGAGATAGATATCTTCAGCAGCATGCTCCTCCTCCACTTGTGCGCACCCTCCTCTTCTCTCACTAATGCAAAGTGAGTGAATAATAGAATGTATAAAATGAGAGAGACACACTCTCTATTTATACACTAACTTGATTTGCCTTTTAACTCTAACTATGTCAGCCCCAACTTAACCACTTAACATAATACTAAGTAGGTCGACCCCACTAGGGTGGTCTAATAACCCTTTAACCCACAAGACTCATACAGGTTCTACCCCATCAAGGTGGTCTAATAACCCATCAAGTATAAGTTATGACACTTATAATATAACTTGCGACACTTGCAAGTACAACTGACGACACTTCCAATCGGAGGAATAATACATCTCCATTGGGGATACAATAAAGTACAAATACAATATACAAGTGAATATCTTCCGAAGTTACAAATACATCAACACTCCCTCTTAACTAGGAAGGTATTCTCTTAACAAAAGTTACCAATACATATAGGCACAAGTCTTCAATTCTGGAGCTGGATCATCATCATTGGATCATGGAGCATCATCATCATCACTGTTGCTGTATTCGACATCTCGATCACTGGGCTATCTCTGAATTCTTCTCATCATAGGAAGTTCTATAGAGCCAGCCCTTTTTCATGCTGGATGTAGGCCTAGCCTCCTGTAGGTCTTCATCATCACTGGCCATACTGTGGAATCCTCAGGACTTATTACGTGCATCACAAAACCTTGAAAGAGTATCCCAGGATCCTTTATGTGCCTAAGAATGACCGACAAGATCTCCCAGGGCGCTATTACATGTGACCCCACCACAAAACCTTGAAAGAGTATCCCAGGACTGATTACGAGAATGCTGCTCAACCTATTGAATCTCTCAAGGTGATATTACATGTGGTCACCACAAAACCTCGAAAGAGCATCCTAGAACTGATTACGAGCACACAGCTCAACCTATTGGATATCCCAGGGCATTATTACATGTGATCATGGAAAAACCTCGAAAGAGCATCCCAGGACTGATTACAAGCACATAGCTCAACATATTGGATCTCCCAGGGTGCTATTATATGCCATAGGACAAAACCTCGAAAGAGAATTTGCCAGATATCCTAGGGCGCTATTATATGCCATAGGCAAAACCTTGAAAGAGTATATGCAAACCTCCCAGGGCACTATTATATGTCCTCCCAAGCAAAACCTTGAAAGAGCATTTGTCATATATCCTAGGGTGCTATTATATGCCATAGGCAAAACCTCAAAAGAGTATCTACAAACCTCCCAGGGTGCTATTATATGCTTATCTTGCACAACCTGTCCATGGCCACAGAGTATCAACCTGATACTCACCATACATCGTCCTGATGTACATAATCACATCATCAACCTGATCATCGTCACTACATCGTCCTGATGCATATCATCATAACATGATCATTCTGATCATCATCACTGCATCGTCCTGATGCATATCATCATCGCATGATCATCATGATCATTGTCACTGCATCGTCCCGATGCATATCATCATACATGATCCAACTGATCATACAAAGCACCCAACTGATGCATATACAAATACATGATCCAATTGATCATACAAAGAATCCAACTGATGCATATACAAATACATGATCCAACTGATCACACAAAGCATCCAACTGATGCACATACAAAGCAGTAACAAGATCATCGTCCTGATGCTCATCACACAGCACTTACATGCACAACCATGGGAAGGATCCTCCTACCACCATGCTTGGAAAGGATCCTACAAATGTGTCCCATCACTTCTTCCTCGAAGTATCTTCAATCTTAAGAACACCAAGCCTCTCTCTGAAGTACTCGAACTTCACTCTGGCTAGTGGTTTTGTCAACACATCTGCAACCTGCTCATTTGTCACAACATACAGGAGCTTCACTGCTCCTCTCTGCACCATGTCCCTGATATAGTGAAATTTTATCTCATTGTGCTTTAACCTGTCATGGAACACCAGGTTCTCAGACAACTTCACACAACTTTGGTTGTCACAAAAGATACAGGTAACATCCAATGGGAGATCAAATAACTCAAATAGTAGCTTCCTCAGCCATACTACCTCACAACTAGCCGAACAAGCTGCGACATACTCGACTTCGGCTGTACTCAGTATTATGCAAGACTGCTTCCTACTAAACCAAGAGATCACACCTGATCCCATACTGAAGCAGCACCCTGATGTGCTCTTCCTATCTGGAGCACTGCCTGCCCAATCTGAATCAACAAAACCCTCCATGTGAAACTTTTGATTCGCATCATACTTGAGCCCATAATCAAATGTACCCTTTAGGTACCTCAGATATGCTTTACAGCAATCAGGTGAACATGTCTAGGATTTGTCAGAAACTGGCTCAAAGTGTTCACTGCAAAGCAAATATCTGGTCTCGTGTTCGCCAAGTACATCAAGGACCCAATCATCTGATGATACACCGTGACATCAACCGACTCAGATGAAGCATCACACAATAGATTCAGATTCGATGCCATAGGTGTGGCCATGGCCTTGCAGTCCATCATCCCGAACTGCTTCAGGATCTCTACTGCATACTTCCCTTGTCCAAGGAAGATTGCATCTGCACTCTGCCACACCTCCATACCTAGAAATTAAAGCATCATACCCAAGTCCTGGGTGCTTGTTTCAAACCGTACAAGGCTTTCTTCAATATGCACACATATGACTCCCTGTCATGTGTCTCAAAACCGAGTGGTTGCTCCACATACACTTCCTCTTCGACTACACCATTCAAGAAATTTGTCTTGACATCCATCTGGTGTATCTTCCACTTCATAACTGCAGCCAAGGAAAGTACTAATGTTAGGAGCCCGTGTCTTTACTTTGTTAGTATGTTGTTGTTGGACGCATATGCTTTGTAAGTCGTCCCATAGTAATTGTTGATCAATAGTTTGTGTTATTGTTGTTGGTGCATATGCTTTGTAAGTCGCCCGTAGTATTGTTGATCCATAGTTTGTAGTGGCCCATGGTTTTGACCCATAGTATTGGCGCCTAGACTTAGTATATAAGTGTGTGTTGAGACCTATGAAGGCATGGTGAAGTTATTTGTATTGAGCTTGCTCATAGGAGGTTGCCCCCTCGAAGTGGCCTATGATTAATATAAAAGTGATTATGAGTTCTGTCATTTCTGCTATTTCGCATATTCGTATTAATTAATTGTTGCAGGTGCATCACATCTGGTATCAGAGCACTTTCTTGGGCTCGCTGGGTGAAATTTCTGCCAATTTTTTTTCGCATCTGTTGCAGGTTTGGATTTGGGAATAATCCCTATCCGCTTAACTGTGGGAAGTACTTGGGCATAAGCCCTAAAACTCATTGTGAGGAGTACCACAAGAACCCTGAAGTAGCTAGCCCATTGAGAGGACCTGCCAGTGAAAAGGGCAGCAACCCCTACCTGATTGACTAGTTCCCACCCGTGAGGTAAACCAAGAGCTATCGTTTGTGGCAAAGCGGTTATCAGTTTTACCTGAGCCGTGGAGTGAGGGGTACTGCCCCAATACGCAAGCCGTCAGACAGCATTGGTGGCCGAGTGAAACCCCTGAACTGTTAGGAAGCCGCACATACCTGGGGTCCATATCTACTTTCAGCTGAACTATTATCGATCACTACTACGCCGTTTCATATCCATTTTGCAATCCATTCTAGATCCAACCATTTTCAATCCATTTGGCGCTGTTCCAGATCCCTTCCGAGCCGTAGCCGCTCCAGTCTGAAGAAAAAAAGAAAAGTTATCCATATCTCCCTTGTTTTCACTCTGTTTCCCTTGAAATTTTTGGGGAACCCCTATCATCCCATTCTGCATATTTCATTCCTGAGGACCCTATCCCCAATTCCCCTTACCAAATCCTGAAATCCCACATTTGTCTATTTTTAGGGTTTGCCATAACTTCCTCAGATTTCACCCAATCACCTTCAAATTTTACCACAGAGTTCCTTTCTGAATTCTGCTTCTTTGTTCCCCTCTGCCAAATTTTCCCATTCTTTCACCCCGCTTCTGAAATCCTCATTTTTGCTTCCCTATCTAGTCGACAATGTCCAACACCTAGTCAAACCCCAATTCCCTTTCAGATTTTTTCCCAAGTCCAGATTTTCCCTTACCGAAGCAGTTTCTGTTTTTGTTTTCCTACCCAGTCAAAAAAAAAAAAAAACTACTGGTTATGGTTGTCACCCGTGCAGGAGCAAAAACCATGGAAGAAGCACTTGCAACCATCCAATCCAAACTCTAGGATCTAGATGAAAAATTTCTCGGCCTCCATCTTGAACATTCAGCTATGAACAACAAACGACAATCCGAGTCTTCATCAGACAATGGGTTTTCTTCTTCCAGCAATTTCCGTGGTACAAAGCTTGATTTTCCTCGCTTCAATGGTACTGATCCAACTAGCTGGATCTATCGTGTAGAACAGTATTTCAGTCTGCATAATACTTTTGATGTCAACAAAGTTCCGCTGGAATCCTTTCACTTGGAACAAGAAGATCTTCAATGGTACCTATGGTACATCAAGGCTCATCCAGAGCCGAAATGGTCAGACTTTTTCCAGCTCCTTTTGCAACGATTTGGTCCTAGTGCTTTTGATGACTTCACCGGAGCCCTCACTAAACTTCGCTAAATTGGCACTGTGAGAGAGTATCAAACCGAATTTGAGAACCTAGCCAACCACACCGAAGGATTGTCTGATGACTTTTACCGGAGTTGTTTTATCAGTGGTCTAAAGGATGCCATCCGCTCTGAGGTCAAAATGTTCTGTCCCACCACAATGATGGAAGCCCTAGGGTTGGCTAAGTTGGCAGAAGACAAGATTGCAGCCCAACAATGCTCCAAGCCCACTTTTGTTCGCTTTCGAAATATGGGTTCTCATCGACCACCGATACCATAGGCTCCTCGACCGACTCCTATCAAGCATTTGTCTGAAACAGAGATGCAAGCACGCAGAGAAAAGGGGCTTTGCTATAATTGTGATGAGAAATTCACTCGGGGACATAGATGTGTCAACAAAAGCTCTATCTATTGGATGTGGAGTCTCTGCCTACCTCTGAAATTGGTGACGAAGATTCAGAAACACTGGATGCTCCGGTCGACATTCAGGAACCGCCTATTGACCCTCCGTCTCAGGATGACTAGCCAGAGATATCTCTCCATGCTTTAGCTGGAATCACTACCCCCAAAACAATGCGGGTCAAGGGTTACTTCAAGAAGCTTCCTCTTACAATACTCATTGATTCTGGTAGCACTCATAATTTCATTGACCCTCGGATCGCCAAACAAGCTGATTGTTTTATCCATCCTTGCTCCAACTTTGAAGTCATGGTTGTCAATGGGGGCACCTTACCTTGCAAAGGGAAGTGTCGAAATGTGTGTATCTCTATGGGAGATTATACCTTGCGCTCTAACATGTTTGCCTTGCCCTTAGGCGGATGTGATGTAGTTTTGGGCACTCAATGGCTACGCACACTTGGCCCTATCTTATGGGATTTTGCTGAACTTTGGATGAAGTTTTCCCTCAATGGACAAAAACACACATTGACAGGATTACAACCAGGTTCTCTCAGCATCATCAGTTCACATTGAATGGAAAAACTCCTCAAGAAGAATTCACATGGTGTCATCACTCAGATCCATTCCATTCAGATGCAACCATCAGCGGTCTCCACTACTCCTTTGGATCTACAACAAATTCTGGATCGATATAGAGGTGTCTTTGCTGAACCAGTGGGATTGCCACCTTCCAGGCCAGAAGACCATCGTATTCAGCTCCTTCCTGGCAGTGTTTCTCCCAACATCAGGCCCTATCGCTACCCATTTTACCAAAAAATGGAGATTGAAATGCTTGTTCGGGACTTATTTAAGAAAGGTATTATTCGCCCAAGCACTAGTTCCTTTTCTTCTCCAGCTATTCTTGTCTGCAAAAAAGGTGGGTCATGGCGCCTCTGCATTGACTTCCGAGCACTTAATCACCTCACCATCAAGGATAAGTTTCCAATTCCTATTGTTGATGAGCTTCTTGATGAGCTTCATGGGGCTCACTTTTTCTCCAAGTTGGATCTTCGTTCTAGGTATCATCAAATTCGGGTTCATGAGGATGATATCCCTAAAATAGCTTTCCGCACACATGATGGCCATTATGAGTTTTTGGTCATGCCCTTTGGCCTCACTAATGCTCCTTCCACATTCCAGGCCTTAATGAATAAAATATTTCGACCCTACTTGCGGAAATTCATTATGGTATTCTTTGATGATATCCTCATCTACAGTAAAACATGGGATGAACATCTCCAGCATCTGGATCTTGTCATGCAACTTTTCTCTAACCATCATCTCCATGCCAAGCAGTCTAAATGTGTTTTTGGACAGAAGGAAGTTGAGTATCTCGGGCACATTATCTCAGTACAAGGGGTTCGCGTGGATCCTGCCAAAATTGATGCCATGAACAATTGGCCGCATCCTCAGACACTCAAGAGCCTTCATGGTTTTTTGGGGTTGACTGGCTACTACCGCAAGTTTGTCAAGGATTATGGGAAGATTGCAGCTCCATTAACTGCTCTATTGAAAAAGGATGCTTTTACATGGACACCTGCTGCTCAGTGTGCATTTAACAAACTAAAACAAGCTATGTGTACTACACCTATGCTAGCTATGCCCGATTTTTCCAAGCCCTTCACTATTGAGAGTGATGCTTGTGGAAATGGACTTGGTGCTATTCTCCTTCAAGATGAACACCCCATTGTGTTCACCAGCAAAGCCCTTTCAGGTAAGAATTTAGCTGCCTCTACCTATGAGAAGGAAATGATGGCTATTTTGCATGCAGTACAGAAGTGGCGCTCATACTTATTAGGGAATCATTTCTGCATCAAGACTGATCACCAGAGTCTGAAATATTTCTTGGACCAGTGTGTCTCCTCCCCGGCACAACAGAAATGGGTTAGAAAACTCATGGGTTATGACTATGAGATCACTTACAAGAAGGGTAAAGACAATATTGTGGCAGATGCTCTTTCTCGCACATTTGATGCCCAAGGTTCTCTTTCAGCTATTTCTATGTCTGTTCCAAATTGGTTGCAATTTGTTCAACATGGTTATGTCAATGACTCTTCCTTATCTCAAATCATTCAATGCTTGACCAAAAACCCTTCTTCTGTACCACATTACTCTTGGGATGGTGCTTCTCTGCGATACAAGGGTTGTCTGGTGCTTCCCCAGAGCACAGATCTTCAACAGGCTGTCTTCTATGAACTCCATGCTTCTCCATCGGCAGGGCACTCTGGGTTCCTCAAAACGTATGAACGAGCATAGCGTAAATTCTTTTGGCGGGGCATGAAAAGGACAATTCAAAATATGGTGGCCGAATGTGATACCTGCCAGTGCAATAAGGGTGAAACAACACTCCTTCTAGGATTGCTTGAACCCTTGCCCATACCTACACGAATTTGGATAGATATTTCTATGGATTTCATTGAAGGGCTCCCTAAATCTGGCGGGAAGACAGTGATTCTCATTGTGGTTGATCGCCTCTCCAAATATAGTCATTTTTGTGCTCTCAGCCATCCCTATACAGCCTCCTCCGTCGTTCAAACTTTCCTGGACCAGATCTTTCGTCTTCATGGCATCCCTTCTTCCATTGTCTCGGATCGTGATGCGACTTTCACCAGTCATTTTTGGACAGAACTATTTCACCACACTGGCACCAAACTGAAGATGATTTCAGGGTATCACCCACAAACAGATGGTCAGACTGAAATTATCAATAAATGCTTGGAAACTTATCTTCGTTGCTTCACGTTGGAACAACAACATCAGTGGGAAAAGTGGCTTCCTCTCGCTGAATGGTGGTACAATACCTCTTACCACATCGCCTCTAAAATGACCCCATATGAAGCAGTCTATGGTCAGGCACCTCTAGCTCTTCTTCCATACACCCCCACCAGTTCACCAGTTCAGGAAGTTGACACGGTCCTTCGAAATCGCGATCAGATTCTTCACATTTTGTGGGACAATCTTCACATGGCAAGAAATCACATGAAGCAACAAGCTGATCAGCACCGTTCTGAGCACACTTTTCAAGTCAGCGATATGGTTTTTCTTCATCTCCAGCCGTACAAACAATCCTCCTCGAAACTCAAAGGGCATCATAAGCTCGCTCCAAAGTTCTATGGGCCATATCGGATTCTTCAGAAGATTGGGTCAGTTGCTTATAAATTGGAACTTCCTCCTTCTTCCCCCATTCATCCAATCTTTCATGTCTCTTGTCTGAAGAAAGTTCTTGGTACCAACATCAATGGACAAACAATTTTACGTGAACTGGATAATGAAGGATCCATCCTTTTGGAGCCAGAGGCCATCCTCAATCGGCGCATGCGTCAGCTTCGCTCTCGCTCTATCACAGAGGTCTTAATTCAGTGGCACGTCATGCAAACAGAGGATGCTACATGGGAACCACTCCTTCAGATTCAACAACAATTTCCAGATCTAAAGCTTTGAGGACAAATCTTTTTTTAAGGGGGAGGGGATGTTAGGAACCCATGTCTTTACTTTGTTAGTATGTTGTTGTTGGACGCATATGCTTTGTAAGTCGTCCCGTAGTAATTGTTGATCAATAGTTTGTGTTATTGTTGTTGGCGCATATGCTTTGTAAGTCGCCTGTAGTATTGTTGATCCATAGTTTGTAGTGGCCCATGGTTTTGACCCATAGTATTGGCGCCTAGACTTAGTATATAAGTGTGTGTTGAGACCTATGAAGGCACTGTGAAGTTATTTGTATTGAGCTTGCTCATAGGAGGTTTCCCCCTCGAAGTGGCCTGTGATCAATATAAAAGTGATTATGAGTTCTGTCATTTCTGCTATTTCGCATATTCGTATTAATTAATTGTTGCAGGTGCATCACAACTAATCTGATGGAAGTGTAACTGGCTGCAGGTGCAAAATTCTCTTCATAATCTATCCCTCCTTTCTAGGAGAAGCCATGAGCTACAAATCTTGCCTTGTATTCCTCTATGCTACCATATGCAGCATGCTTAATCTTATAGATCCACTTGGAAGTCACAACAGGCTTCCCTTTAGGTCTTGGGACCACATCCCAAACGTCATTCTTCATGATCGACTGGTATTCCTTGATCATGGCATTCTTCCATTACTGCATCCCAAATCCTGGGAACTTCAGATTCTTCAATATCTTCAATAGATAGTTTTCTTTGAATTTCATTTGCCGGAACAAATGTTGTTGTCCTTCTTTTGTAGGTGATTGTACGCAATCTTTCCTACAAGTCAAATTCAATTGCATGATTAGAAACTTCTCATAGTTTTCAGAACAAAATCTTACACATAAGAATATATGTCATAAAGTCATGCAATTATCTTAGCCAATGCTTCAATACAACATTTATCCATATCCCGTATTCACACGGTAACTTTATAGATGCCTTCCATCTCTACCAGAACATTTGTTAAGAGCGTGCACAAATCCCAACATGTTAGCAAAGAGGTTTCATTCTAGATAAGTAGCAATGGAATGTTGTACAGTACCATAAGCCACTTACCCATTACTTGCATATTAGTAGTATCTTGTTCATTAATGCAACTTTTCTAAAATATAAAATGTACATCCTAAATCTAGGAACATAAGTATGTACATGAACGAACAACATCATTTCAGTAATAATAAATGATAATTCAAATACTTATCTTTGTTTAGTTGTTGGGTGGACTCCCTCTCAATCTTTGATTCCTTGCAGGAACTACTGGAGTGTGCTCCCTCTTGATATTTGCTTCTTGGATTACCTATCCTTGAACTTATATCCAAAAATCCTAACTTTTTCCGAAGCCCTAAATTCCCGCAGCAGTGATAAGCCAAGAATGAAGGTGCTCAGAATCCAATTCTGTTTTGACAGAAATATGCACCTTATTGTTTCTAGTTCATCTCTGAAATTAAGAATCCACAGGGTCTGAAACTTCGTCCTATGGTATCCTGACCTGTCATATTTCCAACCCAACAAGTCTGACCTCAATTGGATTCTCTAAGAGAGAGTTATGCCAAGTGTCACAACATGACCTGTTTATGGGATAAAACAGGAAAGCGTAATTGTACGGCGTCCCACGTGTCACTGGTTCAACTTCGACCTTTGAAAAACGTACATAAAAAACTACATTCTGTGCTCTTACTGTCACTTTTTACATAATTTAATTTGGAGCTTCCTAGCCCAAGTTGTGACGTTTTTTCCTAGGTCACCTATTTATGACTAAGATCTGGAAGAGGTAGAAACCCTAGATTGTATAGATCATAAATCACAAAGTACAACGAATCAGATGTTTGGCTTGAGATACAAGGTACATGGGGATGTTATCTACGACTTGTATAATTTTTTGATCTTACACCTTATCCAAAATGGATTTATAGCGAAAGTTCCACAATGACTGTTTTTTGCTATATCAAGCCCTAGCTTCCAATTTGTCGCAAGTGCAACAAGTCTCATAAATGCCATAGCATGCCTTCCTTCAGGCTAGCTCTGATAACATGTTAGTTTTTCATCATTTAATTCAATAGATCTAGGATCTTAACTTAAAGAATAACATGTACAGCATATCAAGCATAAGAGACAAGAGACAAGAGACACAAAACATTTCACCGGGGAAAACCAAGAAGGTGAAAAACCCCGCAACTTCCTTAGAGATAGAATAAGCATCAATACAAGGATCACCATGATCAAACCCAAGAGATAGATATCTTCAGCAGCATGCTCCTCCTCCAATTGTGTGCGCCTCCTCTTCTCTCACTAATGTGAAGTGAGTGAATAATAGAATGTATAAAATGAGAGAGACACACTCTCTATTTATACACTAACTTGACTTGCCTTTTAACTCTAACTAGGTTGGCCCTAACTTAACCACTTAACATAATACTAACTGGGTCGACCCCACTAGGGTGTTCTAATAACCCTTTAACCCGCAAGAATCATACAGGGCCGACCCCATCAAGGTGGTCTAATAACCCATCAAGTATAAGTTATGACACTTACAATATAACTTGTGACACTTGCAAGTACAACTGACAACACTTCCAATCGGAGGAATAATACATCTCCATTGGGGATACAGTAAAGTACAAATACAATATACAAGTGAATATCTTCCGAAGTTACAATTTTACATCAACACAATTAAAAATTTATCCTTTCATATGGAATTAATAGGTGTTGGTAAATCCATTTAATTATTTTTCCAAAACCTACAAAATTAATCATGAGTATGCCACCATATATAACTGGAATTTATTTTTATAATTAATTATGCAAGAATGCATAAATTCACAAACAAAAACACACTAAAAAGTCAAGGTAGAGATTGGAGAGAATTAAGTTACAATTAATAAATTTTGGTACAGTCTATAGTAATGAAGTCATTGAGAGTGCACCCCTAGCCAATTATTAATGGTAATAATCCCAATGGAAGGAAAGCTTTTTTCAAGAATTAAATAGTTAATACATCCCAATGGAAGCTAAGACTTGATGGTAATGAGGATAAAGAAGAAGGAAATAATAATGGTACGATGGTCTGTTGTCCATTTTTTCCCTAAAGGTGCATGATTTCTGATCTAAATATTCTAACTCATTCGAGTAGCTTGTAAAATATATGAAGTTCATGTGTTTTGAATTCTCATACCCCTCTCTGATTTTTGGTTTCTGCGGGGCATTCCTTCGTTTAACTCTTTCATCTGCTTAAATAAATCACATGATTTTGCTTCTTACTCCATTAACTTTGATTCTTCTATTTAAGGGTGCTAGCTCAATGGAAGAGCACTTGCCTTAAAGGAAAGAGGTTGGTGGTTTGATTCCTTTATGCCCCATATACAAAAATAAATGACTAATTAAATAACCAGTTTGTAAAATTAGTCACAGCAGATATAATGAATAAGTAAATCAATCACTACAGATGAACATAGAAAATATGGTGTAAAACTGTGTAAAACATGCACAGTGCTCCATATCCCAATAAGGGTGAATAATTACAATACAATAATCTGACAATGTGAATGAGCAATTCGAATTGACTAAGAAGGTCATTCGAATCACTGAATGGAGTAGCTTGACTCCAACTAGGACTCCTCATCATCAATCAATGGTGGTCATCAATGCACAAGAACTAGTCATCCAGGTGTCAAGCTGAGTCTAACTGAGTGTGTCATGTGTAACTGAAGTGTGTAGCACTGACATAGGGAAGGAGACTCAGTGGAGGGCGCATGGGAGGCTTAACTGAAGTCAGAACAAGTCATCTAGTCAATCTGGAGGTCCAACGGAGTGAAACAGTCAGTCGGGAGTGAAACTAGCCTCAAATCAAGGAGAATCGGAGCTAACTAAGTGTAACTGAAGTGGAACTCTAGTGGTAGGTGAAGAAGTGCGCCCTTCTCTGGCAGTAGGTGAAAAGTGGGCACCTCCCTGACTAGGAGGGCTAAAACTCTGAAGTAAGTGACTCCCAGGTGCTAGAATAAGGTGGGTAAGGTGCTGGAGGCAACACATGGTGACTAGGCTGCATGCAAACCCTAATTGCATGCAAGGTCCTGAAAAAGATGACATGGATATCCAAACACGCCCACTCAAGCTAGACTATGATGTGCAAAAAATAATGTGGGGCCCTGGCAACTAAGACCAAAGGTCACCCCAATACAATAATCCAAAAAATGCTGAAAATAAACTAAGTGAGGAAAGAGGGAAAACCCAGTGGGAAGAAAGCCCCCCCTCAAGCTAAAGCATAATAATGGATGAATCTGTCTCCACCATGATGGAACTCACCCCCAACAGTGAACGGAGGTAAGTGAACTTCTTCTCAGTGAATCTCTTGGTGAAGATGTTTGCAATTTGCTCATCAGTAGGGCAATATTGTAGAATGATGGTGCAATCATGCACCAACTGTCGAATGTCGTGCATATGAATCTCAATGTGTTTGGTCCTCTACCGTTGAACTAGATCTGTGGAGATATTGATAGCACTTTTATTGTCACAAAGAGGACAGTCGAAATAGTGCCACCAAAACCAAACTTGGAAAGAATACCTTGCAACCAAACTGCCTGAATGCAGGCATTGACTGCCCCTCGATACTCTGCCTCTGCTGAAGAAAGTGCAATGGCTTCCTGCTTCTTGCTAGACCAGAAAATAGGGCCATGATCAATCATGAAAACATAACCAAAAGTGGAATTTTGATCAATGCTATCACCTGCCCAATCTGAATCAGTAAAACCAATGAAATCAGGCTCAGAATCTGCAGCATAATGTATGCCAAAATGTTTTGTACCTTGCACATACTGTAAGATCCGCTTGGCTGCTCGCCAATGAAGCTCATGGGGCTGCTGCATATAGCTTTACACGGCACTCACGACATATGAAATATCAGGCCTTGAGTGTGTCAAATAAAGTAGTGAACCAATCAACTGTCGATACATACTGCAATCTGCAAGCAGTGTAGAATCTCCCTCCTCAAGACTGATTCCTGAGAGGAATGGGAATGGGGCTGCCTTACATTCAACCATATTAAAATTCAATAACAAGTCAGAAGCATATTTTTGCTGAGATATAGTGATCCCATCAAAATTTTGAGCTATCTCCAAGCCCAAAAAATGACTCAGCAAGCCCAAATCGCTCATGTCAAAAGCTAGATTTAAGGCAGTTTTTAGCTTGTTTATTGAAGTAAGAGTGCTACCAGTAATGAGAATATCATCAACATAAAGTACAATAACCAACAAATTACCTCTAACTCACTGAAGATACCCATTCGGATCAGATTTGCATCTTTGGAAATTCTGAGAAAGAAGGAAGGAGTCCATCTGTGCGTCCCAAGCTCTTGGGGCCTATTTTAACCCATACAAAGATTTCTTCAATCTGCAAACTAATGATGGATATGATGTGTAGCCTTCTGGCTGCTGCATATATACCTATTCAGCAAGATATCCATGTAGAAATGCACTCTTCACATCCATGTGGTGCACTTCCCAGTGCTTGGATGCGGAAATTGGCAAAACAAGGTGGATGGAATCCATCTTTGCAACCGGTGCAAAGGTCTCAGTGTAGTCCACTCCTTGGACTTGGGAGAAACCTTTTGCCACCAACCTTGCTTTGTATTTTCTAATAGATCCATCAGCAGCAACTTTCGTGCGGTAGACCCATTTACACTTCACTAATTTTCTTCCAGGTGGAAGAGAAACTAGCGCCCATGTATTGTTCTTTTGAAGAGAACTGTACTCTTCATCCATGGCACTTTTCCATCTCAGATCTCGGTGGGCATGGTAGTATGTTTGGGGATCTGAAATAGTCATCAAATAAAAAATATCAGGAAGTAATGGATCAGAAATAGAAAGAGCCATACCTGCTCTTGTTCGTCTCAGATCAGCAGGATTTCCAAGGTTCGAACCAGCAGATTGAAGAGTGTTTTGGGACCACTTTGGTAATTGAGGAGGATCATAATGGTCAGATTCCGAACCTAATATGTTATGATCATCATGTACTGCTAAAATATCAAAAATATCATAACTCATACATTCATTATCGCTGCATGGATCTTCTTCTGGTGAAGGCGGTGAAACGACAGTTTCTTCCTTGACTAGTTGCAATTCTTGAAGCGGTTCTTCAAATTGCACATTGCACTCTATGAATATCTTTTTAGATCTGATATCCATGAGTTTATATGCTTTTTATTCTTTCCCATATCCTATCAGTATGCACTCAATACTTTGTGGATCCAAAGATCGTCTCTTCTTGGAAGGAATTCTATCCCATGCAGTAGAGCCAAAAACTCTCAAATTTGACACATCCAGTTTGTGACCAAAGAATGCTTCGAAAGGAGTCATACCTTTCATGGATGAATGTGGAACATGGTTCTGTATGTATGCAACAACATTGATTACTTCAGCCCAAATATTTGTAGCCAAACCTTTTGATTCAATCATGCATGTAGCCATCTCTTTCAGTGACCGATTTTTCCTTTCCGCTACACCGTTCTACTGGGGTGTATAGGGAACTGTATGTTGGATCTGAATTCCACTTTAGGCACAAAGTTGCAGCAACTCGGCCTTGATATATTATCCACCATTATCAGATCTAAGAGCTTTGATCTTTCTCTCAGTGGCGGTCTCAATAGAAGCCTTAAAATCCTTGAATTTTCCAAGCACTTCTGACTTGTTTTTGAGAAAAAATACCCATGTAAAGCGGGAAAAATCATCAATAAATGTCAAAACATACCTTGAACCATTTAATGAAGTATGGGAAGCGGACCACTGATATTAGAATGTATTAGCCCCAAAACTATAGAAGCTCTGCTAGCTTTGCCGCGGTTGAATCTGTGCTCAGGGTGCTTCCCAATAATGCAACCAGTGCATATTCCCTTCGAGGAACGGAGTTGTGGAAGACCATCTACCATGGAATTTTTTGATAACAACAGCAAATACTTATAATTAAGATGTCTAAATATTTCATTCCAAAGCCTACTAACCTCATTACCATGAGTACGAAGAGCAGTGGGCTTTGCAAGCGGAATAAAGTGTGAAAACTCATAGCATTTTGCAGTGTGGTTCGCCTTTCTGACTGCAATAAGTCTTCCACTTTTGATATCATAAATTTCAACTACATTAGGGCTGAATCTAACTTGTTTCGGTTCACCAGTGTGTGTCATTTGATACACAGAAAGAAGATTTGAATCCAAGGAAGGCACATAGAGAACATTCTGAAAGCTTCCATGATCTACATGAATCGTACCTTTTCCCTTTGAAGAAATTTTTGAGTCATCTCCCAAATGGATGGGGATGGAGCTGTTTGGATCGAATGAAGAAAAAAAATCAATATTTGCAGCTATATGATTCGATGCACCCGAATCTATCAAGAGAGTAGTGTTAAATTTTCAGAATTTACTTCAATCTAATCTAGGATCTTAACTGAGAGAACAACATGTACAGCAAATCTACAGCATATCAATCATGGACACAATAATGCAAGCACACAAGAGACACAGAGTTTACTTGGGGAAAACCATAAAGGTGAAAAACCCCAATAACTTCCTCAGAGATAGATAGAACAATGATACAACCAGAATAAAAGAGATAGTCTTCTCCTAGGAGTAGAGCCTCCTCCTCCACAAGTGCGCCACTCTCTCAAGTGTGAGTGAGATAATAGAATGTGTAAAATGAGAGAGACACACTCTCTATTTATACACTAACTTGACTTGACCTTTACTCAACTAGGTCGGCCTCAACTTAACCACTTAACATAATGCTGACTGGGCCGACACCCAATAGGGTGGTCTAATAACCCTTTGACCCACATGGCCGACCCCCAATAGGGTGGTCTAATAACCCTTCGACCCACATGACTTATACAGGGCCGACCCTAATAAGGTGGTCTAATAACCCATCAAGTATAAGTTACGACACTTACAATATAAATGACAACACTTCCATATAGAGGAATAATAACATCTCTATAGGAATACAATATACATATATGTGAAATACATTCCGAAGTTACATATACATCAACACTCCCTCTTAACTAGGAAGGTATTTCTCAACATAGGTCTTCTAGCACAAGTCTTCTTCTCTGGATCATCGTCACTGGATAATCGTTATCGAGTCATCGTCATCGTCACTGCTACTGCTATCTCAATCAATCTCTAAATATACTCGTCATAGGAAGTTCTACAGAGCCAGTCCTTTTTCATACTGGATGTAGGCCCACTACCTGCAGGTCTTCATCATCACTGGCCATACTGTGGAATCCTCAGGACTTATTACATGCATCACAAAACCTGGCTACAACATCCCAGGCTATTACGAGCACACGGCTCTACCTGTCGGATCTCCCAGGAGCACATTACATGTGACCCATCACAAAACCTGGCTGAAGCATCCCAGGCTATTACGAGCACACAACTCTACCTGTTGGATCTCCCAGGAGCACATTACATGTGGTCCACCTCAAAACCTGGTTGAAGCATCTGAGGCCTTTTTCATCCTAACCAGATCTCCCAAGAGCAAATTACATGTGGTCATGGCAAAACTTGGCTGAAGCATCTGAGGCCTTTTTCATCCTATCTAGATCTCCCAGGAGCAAATTACATGCCATAGGACAAAACCTCGCAAGAGCATCTCAGGATGTTACGGGTACACAACTCCGACCTGAATATCTCCTAGGGCACAAATTACATGTCCTCCTAGAGTAATGTCTCAAAAGAGCATCCCAGGTTGTTACAGGTACACAACTCCGACCTATAGTATCTCCCAGACATGCTCATATGCACAACCTGATCCACGACCGCAAAGTATCATCCCAATACTCATCATACATCATCCTAATGTACACATGATCATCCTGATCATCATCACTGCAACATCCTACTGCATGTCATCTGGAGCAACATCCTGAAGCTCGTCATTTATGATCATCCTGATCATACACTACATCCACCTAATGCATACCAAGTATCTACCTAATACATATCATCATACATGATCTACCTGATCATACAATGTATCCACCTGATACATACACAGATACATATCAACATACATGATCTCAGTATCCACCTGATACATATACAGATACATGGTCCAAGCATCCAACATGATGCATATACAAAATACATACAAATGATCCAACAGATCATATCCAGCATCCAATATGATGCATACATACATAAATGATTCAACTGATCATATCCAGCATCCAACATGATGCATATATACATAAATGATCCAACTGATCATAACAAGCATCGTCCTTTTCAGATCATCTCATCGTCCACGAAGCACAGCCTAGATGCACATCATCCAGCACTTACACCACCGACATGGGAGAACACATCTACCACCATTCAGGGAAGGCTCCATCCCTTACTTTTTCACCATGGGAGAACACATCTACCACCATGTGAAAAATGGCTCAGCAATTACATCACGACTAAGGGAGAACACATCAACCATGTCAGAAAAGCTCATGTCCATCTGCATCTTCCAGACTCATCACTTCCCTTTGGAAAGAACCTCGATCTGAAGTGCACCAAGCCTCTCTTTGAAGTACTCAAACTGCACTCTGGCCAATGGCTTGGTCAATACATCTGCAACCTGCTCATCCATCGCAACATACTCTGCTTCGGCTGTACTCAGTGCCACGCAGGACTGCTTCCTACTAAACCAAGAGATCACACTTGATCCCTATCTGCAGCACTGCCTGCCCAATCTGAATCAACATAACCCTGTAGGTTAAACTTTTGATTTGCATATTACTTGAGCCCATAGTCAAATGTACCCTTTAGGTACCTCAGAATATGCTTTACAACAACTAGGTGAACATCTCTCGGATCCGTTAGGAACTGGCTCAATGTGTTCACCGCAAAGCAAATATCTGGTCTCATGTTCATTAGGTACATAGAAAACCCAATCATCTGACAATACATCGTGACATCAATCGGATCAGATGAAGCATCACACAAAAGCTTCAGGTTCGATGCCATAGGTGTGGCCATATCCTTGCAGTCCATCATCCCGAACCTCTTCAGGATTTCTACTGCATACTTCCCTTGTCCAAGGGAGATTCCATCTGCACTCTGTCACACCTCCATACCAAGGAAATAAATAGTGCATCATCTCCAAGTTCTTCATATCGAATTTGGTAGCAAGCTTTCTCTACGTGTCGGCAATCAATCTATCCTCACCTGTTACAAACAAGTCATCCACATAGTAGTATCACTGGATTGCCTTCCTCAACCTTGTAGTGAAGGTTGGAATCCGCTTTACTCTTGGTAAAGCCCAAACTGGATAGAAAGTTGTCTATCCTACCATACCAAGTTCTGCACATATATGACTCCCTGTCATGTGTCTCAGAACCAAGTGGCTACTCCATGTACACTTCTTCTCCAACTACACCATTCAAGAAAGCTGTCTTGAAATCCGAATGGTGTATCTTCCCTATCATCACTGTAGCCGGAGAAAGTACTGATCTAGTGGAAGTGTATCTGGCTACAGGAGCAAAAGTCTCTATGCTACCACCTGCAGCATGCTTGATATTGTATCTTCTCTTGGAAGTCACTACAGACTCCCCTTCAGGTCTTGGGACTGCATCCCAAACATCTTCGTGATCGACTGGTACTCCTCGATCATGGCATTCTTCCCAGATCCTGGGAACTTCAATGTCTTCAATATTTTCAATAGATAACTTTGTTGCTGAACAAATGTTGTAGTCCTTATTTTGTAGGTGATGGTATACGATCTTTCTTACACAACAAGTTAAATTACATGATTAAAAAAAATCTCATAGTTTTCAGAACAAATTCTTACACATAAAGAAATATGTCATACAGTCATGCAATTATCTTAGCCAATGCTTCAATACAACATTTATCCATATTCTATAACTTTCTAGATGCCTTCCAATCTCTACTAGAACATTGTTAGGAGTGTGCACAACTCCTAACATGTCAGCAAAGAGGTTTCATTCTAGATAAGTAGCAATGGAATGTTGTACAGTGCCATAGGCCACTTACCCATGTATATTAGTAGTATACTGTTCATCAATGCAACTATTCTAATATGCATAATGCACAACCTAATTCTAGGACCATAGGCATATACATCATTGAATAACATTATGTAAGAAATGACAATTCAAATACTTATCTTTGTTTGCTTGCTGGGTGGACTCCCTCTGAATCTTTGCAACTCCATTCTGATGTGGATTGTGAGAAGTGGTCAACTCCCTTTGAATATCTGCATCCTTGCAGAAACTACTGAAGTGTGCTCCTTTGCTTTCTTGCAGCAACAACTAGAGTGTGCTCCCTCTTGATCTTTGCTTCCTGGATTACCTGTCCTTGAACTTACATCCATCCTTAATCACTATGCATGCTTATTAGTATCATCATTGTGTTATCCTTGAGGTCTCATACATAATCACACATTTATTAGTATAATATTAATACTATCAAAACACAATAATCTTAAACATGTAAATTCATGATCATTCACAGATAATAAACATTAGTACTCAAGGTTTCAGGGAAGTCTTTTTTTACTCATGCATATTCTTATTTGATCATAGGACTCTTTTGATTAGTTAAATCATTAATGCATAAACCCGTGATTACTCAAACCTATACCTTCATGATTCCTCTGGTTAGTCATATCATCAATTATGGTAAGAAACATAATATGCATACAGCCATGACTATTCAAACCTATGACTTCATGAATAATCATTATCAACAACACAACATTATAAGATCCTAACATAAGGTAGGATTCTAGCTTGATATAGGAAAAACAAACCTGGATTAGCATGCTAGCTAGTTATGTCTAACATACCCGCATAATGTCTTCTGGTTCTCTTCAGTGACTTGTGCTAGTAACCTGCATGTATCATAGGTTAACCATTGTAGGACCAAGTTATACATACCTCGAAATTAGATCTTCTATGTGATCCATGACAATGGATGAATCTTTGTCTTCATGTCACCCTGATCATATGTTCTTGAAGTAGAACATGATTTGTCTTTCTTGGTGTACCTTTTATGTTAGCGAACAACATAAACCTCATACAAAATCACAATGCATTAGTACATTCATAAGTGTCAAAACCTTAATCAATGAATATCTTCTATTAAGGTGATACGACAAGTCTAGTAATTAATCAATATTGTACTGTAAAGATATGAAGACAAACATATGATCAACTTAACCATGAAACATACCTATAAGCCATACCTGTGAATATTGCTTGTAATCTTCTTATGGAAGGCCTTAGCCTCATCTCCCTCTGAGACAGGAACTTCTTCACTTATGTAGGTGACTAATCCATCTTCTTCTAGGATTAACCCAATCCACTTGATTTGCAAAAACTAGACCTGGAGTTGGATTAGGGTTTGTCAAAGAAACCCCAAAAATTCAAACTTTGAATTTCAAACTTCTGAAAGGATAGAAATATGCACCTTGATGAGCTAATCAAGTTGGTATATTCAGAATTTGAAAACTGCAAAGTTTCACCCCTCGAAATTGCCTTTTAGATTTCTGGATTCACTAGGAAGGACCCTGAATTAGGGTTTGAGTTTTCTGGAGCTTCACCCAACCAAAATATTTGATTCAAATCTCTAAGCTTTGATTTTTCTGAGGAGCTTCTAGCCGTGGTCACAGATTTCCAAAATTCCAATTTTTGCAGAAGCCCTAATTTTCCATCTTTTCGATCAAAGTCCCGAACTGGGGTTTGATCAAGCCTGGCCTTCGGCCCAACCAAAAAATCTGATATTGGTCTCTAAATTTTTATTTTGATGAGTAGTATCTAGTCGTGGTCTCCGATTACAAAAATTCCAACTTTCTCCGAAGCCCTAAATTCTGGAAGCCATGAATGAAGGTGCTAAAAAATAATTCTGTTTTGACAGAAATATGTACCTGATTGTTTCTGGTGTAACTCCAAACTTTTTGATCCATAGGGTCTAAAAATTTTTCCTGAGTTAGCCCGACCTGTTATATTTCCATGTCGACAGTTCTGACCTCAATTGGATTCTCTGAGAGAAAGTTCTGCCAAGTGTCGCAACATGACTTGTTTATGGGATAATACAGGAGAGCAAACTTGTACAACGTGCCATGTGTCATAGGTTCAACTTCAACCTCTAAAAACTTTTCTTGCGATATCCCGACCTATTTTCTTTCCATCTCAACAAGTCTGACCTCAATTGGATTCTCTGAGAGAGAGTTACGCCAAGTGTCGCAACGTGACCTGTTTATGGGATAATACAAGAGAGTGAACTTGTACAGCATGCCACATGTCACTGGTTCAACTTCGGCCTCTGGAAATGTTTTCTGAGCTAGTACGGTCTGTGTACTACCTGTCACTTTTTACGAAATTTCATTTGGAGCTTTCTAGCCCAAGTTATGACCTTTTTCCCAAGGTCACCTGATTTTGACTCAGATCAGAAACCCTATATTGTACAGATCATAAATCACAAAGTACAATGAATTAGAGGTTGTCCTTTGGCCACAAGGTACATGGGGATCTAATCTTCAACTTGTAAAATTTTCTAATCCGAAAACGTCAGCAAAATGGATTTATAGAGAAAGTGCTACGATGACTAGTTTTTGCTATATCAAGCCATAGCATCGTAAGTGCAACAAGTGTCATACATGCCATATCATGCCTTCTTTCAGGCTAGCTCTGATACCATGTTAAATTTTCAAAATTTACTTCAATCTAATCTAGGATCTTAATTGAGAGAACAACATGTACAGCAAATCTACAGCATATCAAGCATGGACACAATAATGCAAGCACACAAGAGACACAGAGTTTACTTGGGGAAAACCATAAAGGTGAAAAACCCCAATAACTTCCTCAGAGATAGATAGAGCAATGATACAACCAGAATACAAGAGATAGTCTTCTCCTAGTAGCAGAGCCTCCTCCTCCACAAGTGCGCCACTCTCCCAAGTTTGAGTGAGAGAATAGAATGTGTAAAATGAGAGAGACACACTCTCTATTTATACACTAACTTGACTTGAACTTTACTCAACTAGGTCGGCCTCAACTTAACCACTTAACATAATGCTAACTAGGCCGACAC
The DNA here is from genome assembly GCA_027924585.1 of Larix kaempferi. Lineage (NCBI taxonomy): Eukaryota > Viridiplantae > Streptophyta > Pinopsida > Pinales > Pinaceae > Larix > Larix kaempferi. Next base: position 3,907,936 of record BSBM01000590.1, read on the forward strand.
CCAATAGGTTGGTCTAATAATCCTTTGACCCACATGGCTGACCCCCAATAGGGTGGTCTAATAACCCTTCGACCCACATGACTTATACAGGGCCGACCCCAACAAGGTGGTCTAATAACCCATCAAGTATAAGTTACGACACTTACAATATAAATGACAACACTTCCATATAGAGGAATAATAACGTCTCTATAGGAATACAATATACATATATGTGAAATACATTCCGAAGTTACATATACATCAACAAGTAGTGGGCTTCGAAACAGTTGCTATGAGTGCTTGTCCTCTTTCATGATCATCATTCCTATCCTTCTTCCTTGCACCATCAGAAAGAGTTATGTTATTCTTTTCCAAAAGGAGGGCCATTTGATCTATAGTCTTCTTCATGCATGAACTTTCAGGATGAAAGCCATGGTTGCAATAAGTACATTTAGATTTTTCCTTACCCTCTTTACCCTTTTGCTTGAACTTCGAACTGGATGGTGCATCCGTCTGTTTTCCTTTCTCTCTTTGCTTGTGAGGTTCGAATTTGGGCTTCTCCTTCTTTTGCTTTCCTTTACCATTCGAAATCTTGGGTCCTTGAACATATAGGGATGAATCTTTGGATCTTATGGACCCCATTTGAATCAACTTATCATGCTCTTTTATGACAGACTCAATGAAGGCATTCAAGGTAGGCATCTTCCAATTCGGGGTAGTTAACCGACCGAAATTGAAAGTAGAGACAAATATCGAATAATCTTTACCAAGCTTGCTGAAAATGGAGAGGATCAATTGCTTATCCTCTTTGATAGCTCCACTGTTCTTCAACTGCATGTTCAAGTTCTTGAATTTTGTGAAGAATTCATTAATGGTCTCGAAATTATCAGGACTAAAGGCAATCAATTCATTCTTTAATTGAAAGGCCCTAAGCTCGTCCTGCATGCCAAATAGTGTTTCAAGTTGCTCCCATATAGCTTTTGGAGTCTTCAATCCGCTGAGATGGAAGTGAATATCTTTGGATATGGAGAGACAAATAAGACCATAAGCTTCATTAAGCTTGTTGTAGTGTTTGGTTCTATCTGACAAGGTGTTTGGCTCCAATTCAAGACCAAGAGTAACTCGGTAGTAACCATTTGAACGTAATATGATCTCCATATCATCTTTCCAATCAAAATAATTGAATGGGGTGAGAATAGACTTTGAAGAATATTATTCCATTGCTAGGAGCGAGTGCACACTGATGTATAAATTCTTGCAAGGGAAAAGCAGCGAATGCAATTGATGGAGACAATAACCTACAAATCACAATAAAATCAAGAACAATGAGGTCGAACAATCCACCCTTTTAGAGTTGCATCACACTTGGGATTGGAGATCAAGCAATGTTGAATGGGTCCAATGTATCAGATCCAGGATTTATGTGGAAACTCAAGCTTCTGGAGTGGTATTGGAAGTATTTTCAAGCTTTGCATGCACAGGAGCGAATGCCCTTGAGATCTTTCATGCCAAATGTTTTTGTAATTTTTGAGCAAATTCACTCAAATCCTCTTGTAGAAACACCTGTAGAAAAGAGATCTTGTCCCTGCAATGGCTCTGATACCATGTAAAATTAGTCACAGCAGATCTAATGAACAAGTAAATCAATCACAATAGATGAACATAGAAAATATGTTGTAAAACTATGTAAAACATGCACAGTGCTCAATATCCCAATAAGGGTGAATAATTACAATACAATAATCTGACAGTGTGAGTGAGCAATTCGAATTGACTAAGAAGGTTATTCGAATCACTGAATGGAGTAGCTTGAGTTCAACTAGGAGTCTTCATCATCAATTAGTGGTGGTCATCATTGCATAAGAACTAGTCATCCAGGTGTCAAGCTGAGTCTAATTGAGTGTGTCATGTGTAACTGAATGTGTAGCACTGATATAGGGAAGGAGACTTAGTGGAGGGCACATGGGAGGCTTAACTGAAGTCAGAACAAGTCATCTAGTCAATCTGGAGGTCCAACGGAGTGAAACAGTCAGTCATGAGTGAAACTAGCCTCAAATCAAGGAGAACCGGAGCTAACTGAGTGTAACTGAAGTGGAACTACAGTGGTAGGTGAAGAAGTGCACCCTTCTCTGTTAGTAGGTGAGAAGTGGGCACCTTCCTGACTAGGAGGGCTAAAAATATGAAGTAAGTGGCTCCCGATGCTAGATTAAGGTGGGTAAGGTGCTGGAGGCATCACATGGTGACTGGGCTGCATGCAAACCCTAGAATTTGCATGCAAACCCTATTTGCATGCAAGGTCCTGAAAAAGATGATGTGGATATCCGAACACAGTTAACAACAATCAATGACTAAATAAATAGCCAGTTAACAACGATCAATGACTACAAAAATGACCAATTAACTACCGTTAATGACTAGTTAACCACAATCAATTACTAAATAAATGACCAATTAACAACAATAAATGACTACTACAAATGATAAATTTGTGACTAAAAAAAGGACTGAAATTTGCATATAAACGACTATTAGTAACTAATTTCCGCTATCTTATAGCTCGACTAACTTAGTCGTATTTATTTTAGTCATTAATAGTTTCCTTAGTTAGTATTATATTTGATCATTGAGTTAGTGATTAATTGTGGCAATTAATGACTAAATCAATGACCAAATATATGACTAAATAAGGAAACTATTAATGACTAAAATAAATACGACTAAGTTAGTTGAGCTATAAGATAGTGGAAATTTTCTACTATTAGTCGCCGACTAAAAAATAGTCATTTATATGTGAATTTTAGTAATTTTTTTAGTCACTAATTTCTCATTTTGTACTAGTGATAGCTACATATTTGGATATAACTAGCCTGGATCCAAATCCCAGGCTCTCTCAAGCACCGAGAGGGATCAAATATCCCGAGGTGCAAACCTCTCCTCGAAAATCTCCTTGAGTGCAATACCTAAGAAGAGGTTTGCACCTCGGAAGATTTGATCCCTCTCGGTGCTTGATAGAGCCTAAGATTTGGATCTATGTTGGTTTCAGTCGTGGTAGTAACACAAAACTAGAGTTTGATCAGCATTGTAAGGAACAGGTTAAGTTGAAAACACAGATACATTTACGAGGATTGTCATAATGTAAGTAGTAAGTATTAAGGATTGAGTAAATTGTTAAACTGGAAAATAGAGGCAATACTTTTGTAAGGATTAAATAAATGAAAATATGGTTCACATCGTGATCATTCTCAATCTATCTTCTTCATATTTTCTTATCTTCACACATGGTAGTTTTGACATCTTTTCATATCGATCATATGAGAATGGAGATTGAAATCATAGACCTGCTAAATCTTTTCATTCAATTGTCGGTTTTTAGATATGAACTGTAGTGCACGATTGGAAGTTTCCATAACAACAAAATTAGAGTTCTAATTTTCCTTGTTATCACATTCCATGTATCTAAGTATGTCATATTCATTGGTAGTTATATACTGAATCCTATATAACCTTAAAATTATCTCTCATTCATGCTTTTGAGAATCCCTTTGCACAAATAACACTTCTTCATGATCTCTTTAGTTCACAGTCATGTTTTTTAAGTTCTTCTATATGTTCTGATGATTCTTTTTCTCTTTCTCTTATATAAATTTGTCGTACTTTTTTTTTATCATCAATATCTTCATTATTTGCAATATTATCATGAGGATGATCCACAATATATCCTAAAATAAGGAAAAAAAACTTGAATATGTTGAGATCATTACAAATAGTTTTTCTATTAAATAGATAAATTCAATGTATAAATGTAAATAACAAAAAACAATTCATTGTTGAAATCAATGCAATTTTTTTACTTTTTATTGAATTGATAAATTGAATACATACAGATAAAAAACAAAACAAAATATGAATTGTTAAAATCAATGCAACGAATCAAATAAATATGCATCTTGTGTTATTTAACAATATTTGTGTGTGGTCTATTGGTAAGTAGTAAGGTTATTGGGATTGTGTTAACCTAGAGACCAAGGTTCAAAACCCTTTTTGCTTGGAGTTATATTTAGTTATCAAATATAACTATTATTATGGCTAGCATTGTTGAAATCAATGCAACGAATCAAATCAATATGCATCTTGTGTTTTTTAAGAACATTTATTTTTTTATTAAATTGATAAATTTAATACATACATGTAAAAAACAAAAACAATGTATTGTTGAAATCAATGCAACTAATCAAATCAACATACATCTTGTGGTTTTTAAGAATATTTGTTTGTTGTCTATTGGTAAGTAGTGAGATGATTGGACTTAAGGTTCAAATCCCTTCTATTTTTTCTAGTTCTTATGTCAGTTATAGTAATTTTTTTTTACTTCTTTTGTTTCTACTTCTTGTGTCTACTATAATATATTTTTTACTTATTTATTTTATTTCTTATATTTCTACTTTTTATGTCAACTATACTATTTTTTACTTCTTTATCTTGTACGCACTGTTGAAATCAATGCAACCATGTTTTTTTATTAAGGTTCAAATCCCTTCTTTTTTTTTATTTCTTATGTCGGCTATAGTATTTATTTTACTTCTTTTGTTTCTACTTCTTATGGATACTATAATATAATTTTTACTTCTTTCTTTTATTTCTTATGTTTCTACTTTTTATGTTAGCTATTATTTGTCTTTTTTACTTCTTATATTTCTAATATTTGTTTTACGCATTGTTGAAATCAATGAAACCATGTTTTCTCATTTTTATATCAGCTATTCTTTATCTTTTTTACTTCTTATATTTCTAATATTTGTTTTACGCATTGTTGAAATCAATACAACCATGTTTTTTTATTAAGGTTCAAATCTCTTATATTTTTTCTATTTCTTATGTTGGTTATAGTAATTTTTTTTTAAATCAATGCGACCATGTTTCTACTTCTTATATTTCTAATATTTGTTTTACGCATTGTTGAAATCAATGCAACCATGTTTCTACTTTTTATGTCAGCTATTCTTTAACTTTTTACTTCTTATATTTCTAATATTTGTTTTACGCATTGTTGAAATCAACCATGTTTTTTTATTAAGGTTCAAATCTCTTCTATTTTTTCTATTTCTTATGTCGTCTATAGTATTTATTTTAGTTCTTTTGTTTCTACTTCTTATGGCTACTATAATATATTTTTTATTTATTTATTTTATTTAGTATGTTTCTACTTTTTATGTCACCTATTCTTTATCTTTTTAAATTTTTTATATTTCTAATATTTGTTTTACGCATTGTTGAAATCAATGCAAACATGTTTCTACTTTTTATGTCAGCTATTCTTTATCTTTTCTATTTCTTATATTTCTAATTTTTGTTTTACGCATTGTTGAAATTAATGCAACCATGTTTTCTTATTAAGGTTCAAATCTGTTCTATTTTTTCTATTTCTTATGTCGACTATAGTATTTTTTTTTTGAAATCAATGCAACCATGTTTCTACTTCTTATATTTCTAATATGTGTTTTACGCATTGTTCAAATCAATGCAACCATGTTTTTTATTAAGGTTCAAATCTTTTCTATTTTTTCTCTTTCTTATGTCGGCTATAGTATTTATTTTACTTCTTTTGTTTCTACTTCTTATGGCTACTACAATATATTTTTTACTTCTTTATTTTATTTCTTATGTTTCTACTTTTTATGTCATCTATTCTTTATCTTTTTTACTTCTTATATTTCTAATATTTGTTTTACGCATTGTTAAAATCAATGCAACCATGTTTTTTTATTAAGGTTCAAATCCCTTCTATTTTTTCTATTTCTTATGTCGGCTATAATAATTTTTCTACTTTTTATGTCAGCTATTCCTTATCTTTTTTACTTCTTATATTTCTAATATTTGTTTTACGCATAAAGTCAATGCAACCATGTTTTTTTAATAAGATTCAAATCCCTTCTATTTTTTCCATTTCTTATGTCGGCTATAGCTATTTTTTTATTTCTTTTGTTTATACTTCTTATGTCTACTATAATATATTTTTTACTTATTTCTTTTATTTCTTATGTTTCTATTTTTTATGTCACCTATTCTTTATCTTTTTACTTCTTATATTTCCAATATTTTTCTTACTTCTTTATCATTTTTACTTCTTATATTTATAGTTTTTATGGCCGACATGTTAGGAACAAACGTTACAGCTGTGAAATCAAGCACAGCAGATCTAATGAACAAGTAAATCAATTACAATAGATGAAACTTGGAAAATATGTGTAAAACTGTGCAAAAGGCTTGCAGCAGTGCTCTATTGAACTCAAAATGGTAGAGTACAATACAATATAGTAACAATGACTATGCATTTCAAATTTACCAAGGAGGTCATTCGAATATACTACATGGAATAGCTTGGCTCCAACTAGGAGTCCTCATCATCAGATCAGTGGAGTCATCAATGCACAACTAACGGTCAACCAGGTGTCAAACTGAGTCTAACTAAGTGTGGTAGGTGTAACTAGCGCATGTAGGCACTAACTGAATGAAGGAGGCTCAGTGGAGGGAACATGAGGAGCTAAATAGAGTTAGTATAGGCGGTCTAGTCCCACTAGGGGTCCAACAAAGTGATACAAGTAGTTAGGAGTCAATCTAGCCTTAAATCAAGGAAATACAACTAACTAACTGAAGTGAACTGAGTGGTAGGTGAAGAAGTGCGCCCTTCTCAAGTGGTGGGTGAGAAGTGGTCACCTTACTGACTAGGAGGGCTAAAAATGCAAGGTAATAAGCTCTTGGGTGCTAGCAAATTGGGGATAAGGTGTTGGAGGCAACAAACTGGTGACTAGGATGCATGCATGCAAAAATGCATGTAAAGTGAAAAAATGCATGTAAAGTACAAAAATGAATGATGAAATATCCTAACACCCCCCCTCAAGCTATACTATGATGTAAAAAATAATAATTGAATAGGGCCCTAGTTATTGAGACCAAAGGTCACCCCGATACAATAATCCAAAAATGCTAGAAATAAATCTAAGTGGGGAAAGAGGAAAAACCCAATGGAAAGAAATCTCCCCCTTAAGCTGAACATAGAAGGATCTAATCTGTATCCACCGTGATGGAACTCACCCCCAACAGTGAATGGAGGTAAGAGAACTTCTTTCCAGTGAAGCTCTTGGTGAAGATGTCTACAATTTGCTCGTCGGTAGGGCAATATTACAAAACAATGGTTCTGTCATGCACAAGCTCTCGGATGTAGGGCATGTGGATCTCGATGTGCTTGGTCCTCTGTCTCTGAACTGGATCCATCGAGATATTGATAGAAATTTGATTGTCACAAAAAATGACAGTTGAAGTATTACTACCAATATCAAATTCTAACAAAATACCCTACAACCAAATTGCCTGAATGCAAGCATTGACTGCTCCTCGATACTCTGTCTCTGCTGAAGATAATGCAATGGCTGCCTACTTTTTGCTTGACCAGAAAATAGGCCCATTGCAAATCATGAAAACCTAACCAGAAGTGGACTTCTGATCATCACTATCACCCTCCCAATCTGAATCTAAATACCCAATCAAATCTAGCTCACTTTCTGCAGCATAGTGTATGTCAAAGTGTTGAGTACCCTGCATATAGTGTAAGATCCTCTTGGATACCCGCCAATGGATGTCATGGGGCTATTGCATATATATTGATAGAACACTCATGGCATAAGATATATCAGGCCTTGAGTGTGTCAAGTATAGTAGAGAACCAATCAATTATCGATACAATGTAGAATCTGCAAGTGGTGTAAAATCTCCCTCCTCAAGACTGATTTCGGAGAGGAATGAAAAGGGGGATGCCTTACAATATGACATGTTGAACTTGTTTAACAGGTTTTAAATTTATTTTTGCTGAGATACGGTGATCCCATCAAAATTTTGTGCAATCTCAAGCCACAAAAATTGTTTTAGCAGGCCCAAATTGCTCATGTCAAAAGCTAGATTTAAAGCGGTTTTTAACTTGTCAATTGAACTGAGAATACTATCAGTTATCAAAAGATCATCAACATAAAGAACTATAATCACCAAATTACCTTCATTTTGTTGTAGGTACACATTTGGATCTGATTTTCACCTTCCGAAGTTTTACGAGAGAAGGAATGAGTCCATCTTAGCATACCAAGCTCTTAGGGCATGTTTTAAGCCATACAATGACTTCCTCAATCTGCATACTAACTTTGGATCTGATATATATCCTTCTGGATGCTTCATATATATTTATTCTTTAATATATCCATGGAGAAATGCACTCTTCACATCCATATGGTGCACTTCCCAGTGCTTGGATGTGGCAACAACTAAAATAAGACGGATCGAATCCATCTTTGCAACCGGTGCAAAGGTCTCAGTGTAGTCCACTCCTTGGACTTAGGAAAAAAAATTTGCAACCAACTGAGATTTGTATTTGCAGGTTGAGATATCAGCAGCAACCTTTGTGCGGTAGACCCATTTACATTGGACTAATTTCCTCCCAGGTGGAAGAGAAACTAGCTCCCATGTAGCATTCTTTTGAAGAGAACTATACTCTTCATCCATGGAAGTTTTCCATCTCGGATCTCAGTGGACATGATAATATGATTTAGGATCTTAACCTATCATCAAAAATAATTTCTCATATAGAAAAATATCATAGAAAGAAAGAGCCATGCCTACTCTTTGAAAGTCTGCTCGAGTCCTCCTTGGATCAACAAGATTTTCAATGTTTTGACCAGCAGAATTGAGTGTATTTTGGGCCCACTTTGGAAAGTGTTGGGGCACAACTGGATCATCCTATGAACCTGATATATCATGTTCATTAAATTATGATAAAATATCAGAAATATCAGAACCAATACTTTCATCGTCTTCTTCAAATTCTTCATCTGGTAGAGGCGGTAAATCAGCAGTTTCTTCCTCAACTAGTTCTAGATTTTGAAGCGATTAATCAAATCTGACACTTCACTCAATGAATATATTTTTGGCTATGATATACATTAGTTTGTATCATTTTTATTCTTCCTCATATCCCAATAGGATGCATTCAACACTTTGCAGATCCAAATATCTTCTCTTTTTACTCGGAATTCTAGCCCAAGCAGTTGAGCAAAAAACACGAAAATTTGACACATCAGGTTTGTGACTTGTGTAAGCTTCAAAAGGTGAAATATCAGTCAAAGGTGAATGTGAAACCCTGTTTTGAATGTATGCAACAACATTCATGGCCTCAGCCCAAATTTTTTTAGCCAAACCTTTTGATTCAATCATATAGGTTGTTATCTCTTTCAGTGATCTGTTTTACCTTTCCGCTCCATTGTTCATCTGTGGTGTGTAGGGAACTGTGTGCTGGATTTGAATGCCTCTTTTAGCACAAAGTTGAAACAGCTCTAATTTGATATATTCACCTCCATTATCATATCTAAGAGCCTTTATCTTCCTCTCGGTGGCAGTCTCAACAGAAGCCTTAAAAAACTTGAATTTTTCTAATACTTCTGACTTGTTTTTGAGAAAAAAAACCCATGTAAATCTGGAGAAGTCGTCGATGAATGTCAAAACACATCTTGATCCATTCATGGAGTTATTTGGTAGTGTACCATGATAGTAGAATGTATCATCCCTAAAATGCAAGAAGCTCTGCTAGCTTTGCCTCGGTCAAATTTGTGCTCGGGGTGCTTTGCAATGATGCAACCTTTGCATATTCCCTTCGAGGATTTGATTGTCGGAATGCCATCAACCATGGAATTTTTCTGTAACAGTTGCAAATATTTATAATTTAGGTGTCCAAACCTCTCATTCCATAGACTACCGAACTCATTTCCATGAGTTAGAAGAGCGGTGGGCTTGTCATGTGGCAGAAAGTGTGAAAATTCATATGCTTTTGAAGCATGATTTTCTTTTCCAACTGCAATAATTTTTCCACTTTGAATATCAGAAATTTCAACTTCGTTAGGGCAGAATACAACTTGCTTTGGTGAACCAGTGTGATTCATCTGATAAACGAAAAGAAGATTTGAAGCTAAGGATGGAACATAGAGCACATTGTGAAAACTTCCATGCTCTAAATGAATAGTACCTTTTCCCTTTGAAGAGATCTGAGAGTCATCTCCCATGTGGATGGAGATGGTGTTGTTGGGATCAAATGATGATAGAGAATCTTTATTTGCAGCCATGTTGTTCGAAGCTCCAAAATCAATGAGTAGAGTTGGAGGGGTCGAAATTGTTGCCATGAGTGCATGACCTCTCTTGGGATGATCATTTTTCTCCTCCTTCGTTGCACAGTCAGGAAGGGTTATGTTGTTTTTATCTAATAGAAGGGCCATCTGATCTATGGTTTTCTTCATGCTTGAGCTTTTAGTATGATATCCCTTGCTTCAATAAGAACATTTAGATCTCTCTTTTCCCTCTTTCCCTTTTTGCTTGTTTCTTGAACCAGATGGCTCATCCGCTTGCTTGGTTTTCTCTCTTTGCTTGGATGAATCAAACTTTGGCTTCTCTTTCTTTTGCTTCCCTTTGCCATTCGTAGATTTGGTTCCTCCAACAAATAATTCTTGGTCTTCAGAGCATATGGTCCCCATTTGAATGAGTTTATCATGCTCCTGCATCACGGATTCAATGAAGGCATTTTCCAATTCAGAATTGTGAGCTTTCCGGAATTGAATGTAGAGACAAACACCGAATAATCTTTACCAAGTTTTGAGAGAATAGAAAGAATCAACTGTTTATCTTCCTTTACAACTCCACTTTGCTTCAATAGAAATACCAAGTGCTTGAATTTGGTGAAAAAATCATTTATGGTTTCGAAATTCTTAGGATTCAAAGAAATCAATTCATTTTCCAATTGGAAAGACTGCATCTCATCTTGCTTGCCAAAGAGATTTTCAAGTTTCTCCCATACTGCTTTTTGAGTAGACAATCCACTGAGGTTGAAATGAAGATCCTTGGAAATATTGAGGCAAAGAATACCATATGCTTCATCCAATTTGTTGAAGTGCTTGGATTTCTCAATGAGAGTATTTGGCTCAACTTCGAGGCCTATGGTGACTCTGTAGTACCCTTTTGAGAGAAACACAATCTCCATGTCATTCTTCCATTCAAAATAATTTAAGAGAGTGAGAAGCTTTGAAGAAGAAGAATCCATCTCAATGACAGCAAATGCTAATGGAGGAGTTATAAAACTTGCAAATCACAATAAAACAAGAACAATAAGGTCGAACAATCCACCCTTTTAGAGTTGCATCACACCCAGCATAGGAGATCAAGCAAGCTTGAAGATTCAATTATTCATATCCAGGAATTTTGTGGAAAAATCAAGGCTTATGGAGTGGATTGGAGAGAAATTTCAGTCTTGCATGCACATGAGCGAATGCACATGAGATTTTGCATGCCACAACTGTTGGATTTTTGAGCAAAAATCACTCAATCTTCATGTAGAACACCTGCAGAAAAGAAATATTGTCCCTGCCATGGCTCTGATACCATGTGAAATCAAGCACAACATATCTAATGAACAAGTAAATCAATTACAATAGATGAAACTCAGAAAATCTGTGTAAAATTGTGCAAAAGGCTTGCAGCAGTGCTCTATTGAACTCAGAATGGTAGAATACAATATAGTACAGTAACAATGACTGAGCAATTCAAATTAACCAAGGAGGTCATTCGAATATACTACATGGAATAGCTTGGCTCCAACTAGGAATCCTCATCATCAGATCAGTGGAGTCATCAATGCACAAGTAACAGTCAACCAAATGTCAAACTGAGTCTAACTGAGTGTGGTACGTGTAACTGGCACATGTAGCCACTAACTGATGAAGGAGGCTCAGTGGAGAGCACATGAGGAGTTAACTGGAGTTAGAATAGGCAATCTAGTCTCATTGGGGGTCCAACGGAGTGATACAAGCAGTTAGGAGTCAATCTAGCCTTAAATCAAGGAAATACAACTAACTAACTGAAGTGAACTGAGTGGTAGGTGAATAAGTGGGCCCTTCTCAAGTGGTAGGTGAGAAGTGAGCGCCTTACTCACTAGGAGGGATAAAACTGCAAGATAAGAAGCTCCCGGGTGCTGGAAAACTGAGGATAAGGTGCTGGAGGCATGAAACTGGTGACTGGGATGCATGCATGCAAAGTACAAAAATGAATGATGAGATATCCTAACAACAACATCTCTCTCATACTTGACAAACATTACTCAACAAACATTTATTAATGGCCAACAAAATATTTATTACTTTTTTCTTTTTATTACATTTTATTAATGGCCGACAATAATATCGACAAACGTTACATGTTACATGCGTTACAAGATCTCCATCATATTATTACTTTTTACTTTTTATTATTACATTTTATTAATGGCCGACAATAATATCGACAAACGTTACATGTTACATGTGGTACAAGATCTCCCTCATATTATTACTTTTTACTTTTTATTATTACATTTTATTAATGGCCGACAATAATATCGACAAATGTTACATGTTACCTGCGTTACAAGATCTCCCTCATACTGGGTTGTAGAGCGCCTCTCAGTGCAATAAGCAATAATGATTTAGTAAACCAATCAACTAGTAATTGGTTTGGAATAGGAGCCTTAATTAACCTATGTCTCATCCTCGATTCATGGATATGATCATAGATATGGGTGGAGGCAGATTATCAAAGTGAGGTTAAGAGGTCTGCGCAGATTTCATAGCATATTGGTAACTAGAAATGTGTCAGGAAATCCATAGCCAAGGATCGAAAATCTACGAAAGAATGTTGTTGTAGTTCAATATACCATTTGGCATCAGTGCTAGTGAGATTTCTCTGAAAGAACCCAAATGAACAGAATCATCCATTAAGGAGTTCGAGGAACACCACAAGTGATATGTCATCATGTGGTTTTTTGGATCTTCATTGGGTTTATCGTCGAACTTAGGTATGTATGATGGCATCTTAACGGGAACAGGTGGCCAATTAGTGCCATGTCGAATGGGATCGTTCATCAAACATGACATATCTGGAAGATCTAATGTAGCCATGAATGGTCAATTTCAGTTTGGATGAGGATATTGGTAGTATTGATAGGGCATTTGAGTACCAGTATGACCATAAACGGATTGATCGTAAGGTGCGGTTGTATATGGAGGTGGTTCTCCCATAGGGGGTTAGCTATATGGTAGAGGTCCTCCCATATTAGGATGTTGGTACTATGGTGGGGTTCCCCTCAAATGAAGGGCTTGTTGCTTGGTTTTTCAACCAAGCATGTGCAAGGATGCACCTGCTAACTAGTAGCGGCAGTCTCAAATAAAGCAATGTAAATAAGCAAATATAAACTATAGATTGATGGCAGTAAACAGTAAAATAAAGAAATCTAGATTAATAACAATAAGCAAAATTGATTCATAAACATGTAAATAAAAATTAAAACTCTTGTATTACCTAAAATGGTGAGGATGGTGAGTTTTGAGTAGCTCCAAGGTTGAGAAGCTCCAATGTCCAATGGTCTCTTCTTCTCCAATGCTTCAATGGTTGGGCAAGGCTCAAAAGATGGGCAAAACTCAAGATGGATTTTGGTAGCATGAGGATAGGATGAAATATGGATGAATAATGAGGAGCCCCTATCACCTTTTTATAGTTTTTGGGTGATGGGTAATACCATTATGGTTTTAAGGAAACCAATGGTATGGACCAACATGGTTTAGGTCTCTTTTTCCCTTTTTTTCCTTTTTTGAATATTTTTTATATTTTTATTCTCTTTTAATATTTTTTGGGAATTTTGGACCCTTTTTGAGGGTTTTTTGAGGAAAAATACATATTTTGAGGGCAAAAAGGGGTATTATGGTCTTTTTGGTGACCTCTTGAAGGTTTTAGAGGCTCAAATGTTGGAAAAAGTGGGCAAATGGGTCATGTGAATAAGGGAGTGAGCTAGTGAGCACTTTTTGGGTGTTAATAGGGATCCTCCCAAATGAGGGGTTTTTCCAAGTGGCGGGCGTGGGATAGGTGGTGGAGGTGTGGGTGAGGGTGGGGGTGGTCCTATAGCTATAGTTCTATTTGAAGGATTTTTCATTAAATGTTTTTGGCCCCATGGGGTATTTGTGTTTCTAGGGTAAGGTACTCCAGGATCAATGTTTCCTGAAGCAGCGGGTTGGTATATTTGACTCATAGACATATTTTTCTTCCTTGGATGTGTGTAACCCCATGTAGGTAACCCCCATGTGTTATGCCCCCACAAAGGTTGTCCCATGGTTTTAGGTGTACCTCTAGTCATACGGTAGGTAGTGGCTAAAGGTTTCCCTCTAGTTATGTTATGTCCACTAATCAAAGGTTTCCCCACAGTCACATTTTAACCACTAACCGAATGTTGTTCCTTAGTGATACTTTGCCTTGTGGTTGAATATTTTCCTTTAGTTTCAAAATTAACATTGGAATAGGTTTTCCACCCAATCATTGAGGTGGAAAGAGTTCTAGAACTTGCCATTTGATTTTGAGGCCACACAACCGGAAATGATGATTGGCTTTGTTCATAAAAGACCATGTTGGGCATGAGTATTCCTAGTGAAGATAAAGTGTAAGAATGAATAGGAGTATGGTAATCTGGATTGACTTCTTCCGAGATGGATTGTAAAGGAGGTTATGTAATATCCCTAATTTTTAAAGTTGCACAATTGGGCCCAAATTTTGAACCTAGGAATGGTGAACTCAAGCTACTCCAAAATCCTCCAAATTATTTTGAATTGTATAGGGAGGTACTTGGTAGGACTTAGGAAACCCTAATACAACCCTTATACCCTTATACACCTTCTATAAGCATTCATGTTCTGCAACTTCTGAGGAAGGAAGGGGAATAAAACTAGTCAAATTCATTGGTTGAAAACCCCACTAGGTTAGCGACTATTTGGCCTTCCAAGCACTGTACATACTTCCCTAATTTTTTATATGAGACTTGCCTATTTTATAGGAATTCAAGTACAACACATATGTAGCATTACATCAGGTTTTAGGGTCTTCTATATTTTCCAAAAAATAACAGCTTGTATGGTATAGAATTTATGAGAAAATGGTGAACAAGGGACAATGAGTTTATGGCACAAACTTTACTGAGACTTCAAGGTTCTGCACAGAACATTTTGGTCATCCATTTTAGTGCATATGAATCTTAAATCATAACCTAAACCTCATAAAAATTCTGATATTAAACTGATACAAGTCATTCCAAAAACACCATGAGAATACAATGAGGAAACTAGCTCGAATCTTGATATTACTTGGAACTATTACATGAAATGATTGGTATTTTGACATTTGGCTCTCATTATAAGTTCATTATAGATATATATAGTATATAAAATGGCCATATAGTCAAAATATAATTCTTCCATAAACTATATGAAACTAGGAGTATCACACTTATACATGAATATTGAGAGAGTGTTGAGAGAATGATAGTAGAGAAAGAAGAGAGAACATGGACTCAAATTCAAAGGGGGATTGAACCTACATAAAAAAATATACATGAATATATTTTTATAGGTCTGAATGGCCTCTCATTCAACCAAATTGGATAGGAATATTGCACCCACAAAATTGGTTCTAATGCGGGGAGGATGAACATCCACCGTGCAAGGACAAGCTAAGCTCTCCAAAAGTGCAAATTAGAAATGACCAAAAAATGATCTCCTTTGACATCCTCATCTTTTATTAACATAATTTGGAATCCATATCTTAAATTCCCTCCAAGAGTATTCACTCAACTTGAGTTAGGGAGATATTCTCATAGAAGACACTTGTCCACTTGTTTCTTGCATTCCTCTTCCCCCAATTCGAATAGGGAATATTGGTTGAACATAACTACCCCTATGCACCCTCTTGGTGGCTATTTTAAGCCTTGATATTTCATATGTGTCATAGGTATGCAATTAGGTCTGAATTTGTCATACTTTTCATAGATTATCCATCATTTTTGTCATAGATGTCTGGGAATCTAGATACAAATGTCACAACTTCTCTATGATGCCTCTTCCTCTTCCACTCCAATTCGACCTTCCTAGATTCATTCCATGAATAATGCCTCTTCAACTCCAATTCGACCTTACTAGATACAAATGTACATTATTTTCCACCTTGGACTCGAATTGGTGAGAGAATGATGCCAAGTGTAGTGGGGAGTCTTTCCACATGTGGGTCCCACAACCTCTTATGTGCCCTCATGATCCAATGCCACCTTATTTTATTTATTATTATTATTTATTTGACCCATTTAATGTGAATTTGTAATTCTAAGTTCATTTTGGGTCTTTTAGCTCCCTTGTTCCAAATTTTGATGCTTCCACCCCCAACCTAGGGAACTGGTAAGTTAGTGTAATTTTTCCTCCGTGATAGTTTATTTGGATGGGGACATTACAAACTTTGAATTGGGAATTTTATCTTCATGTGACCCACCTTGTCCATTTGACTCTAATTTTACATTATTACTAACTTGGAAATCATTCTTGGCAATTAGTTGACCCTTAGCATGAATTTGACGAACTATCATGAACATGGCCAAGTGGATTAGGCCATTGTGACCCAATGCAAAATTTGGGGAGATGAAAAATCCCCCCCTCCCAATATTTCTTGTCCTCAAGCAATTTCAAACATGGATTTTGAAGAACCTTCTTTCCTTCCAAGACTTTGCTTCTAAAACTTTGAGTAGTGGCACTCATGTACTGCAATTGTGTGTTTCCAAAAGTAAAGAGATGTGGATTTTTTTTTTCATATTGATATCTCCTGTGACATCACCACTAAACACCAAAAGATTAATTAAATCCATCAAAACAAAATTTGAACAATTAATATTTACCTCTTTCATATTTTAGAAACCCTTTCTGAACTTTAAACCCTTTTTCTCACTATATAATTCTTTGAAGTTGCCAGTAAGTTTCCAAACTTGAGTCTTCATGGTTCCAAGAAAATTTCAGAGAGGAGCTACAATGCTTGCTGCTACACTACTCTGATTACAATAACCTTCTCAAGTGGTGACTTAATCTCCCATACTACTTGTTTTCCCTAAAATTGAAACCAATGAGACAAAAAAATGATCACAAGGTCCCATTGCTTGTATTGCACTCCATCAATTAGGAGTGCTCTCCAACCCATACCACCAGGAAAGAGAATGATTGGATCCCATTTCTTTGTATGCATCCTTCCAAACATCATAAGTACAAAATATAGATCATCAAAGTACATAACAACATCATACAAATGTACATCAAGGAGGTGCATCATCAAATAATCATGAAATTGCTTGTACATCCAAGTAAGTAGATCATCATGTGCCCCATATGCACAAGCATCAAATAATCATGAAATTGCTTGTACATCCAAGTAAGTAGATCATCATGTGCCCCATATGCACAAGCATCAATTAGTATATCAAATATGTTCCAATGACATAGGTGAGGATCCCATGTCCTATAATTATGCTACAAAATAATGTAATATGCATCAAAATAATCAGCCATGTTTTCTTTCATCCAAGAAGTGAATGAAGAACCTCCACCAATGTCTGAACCAAATAGGGAGCAAAGAAAACAATGAGCCTTAAAGGGGCTCAAAGGAGTACCATATGTGCATCCATGAGTATGTGTATCTTCAATAAATAACAAATAATGTTTCTTCCAATCATAATGTGCTCCAATCATATATCTCTTCACCCAAGTATTGGATGAAGTTCCTCCAACATCAAATGAACTAATCAAGGAGCAAGGAAAATCATGAGTCTTCAAGTGACTCAAGTGAACATCATAGGTGCATCCATGTATATGTGTATCATCATAAGGTAACAAATAATGCTTCTTCAAAGGTAAATAATAAGTTTCCCTAATCGTGTCATCATTGAAAGGAGAGATAGGAGTTTCATACTCCCCATGTGGCACCATGAGAAAGAAAACTTCCAACCAATTTTCATCCCCAATTTATGTGACTGAAAAATAAGTAGGGGTGGAAGAATTGTGAACCAACCTTACCTCTTTTCAAATCTTACCCATAAAAATTTTGAATGCATATTCTCCATAATCGGGTGGTTCAACTGTTGTTAGATAATGTGACTCCTCTAAGGCTCAACAACACTCACCATGAGGCAGCTCATAATCCCTCTAAAAAGGAACAAGTGCTTAGCTTCCTTATTGTTTGAATGTATCCTCTTCAAGCACCTGCATGTCAACATGTACCTCATGTTCCACCATCACACAAGGTTCCTCCTTTGTAACATAAAGTCTTTCATCCATTGAATGACTGTCTAATATGTAGGATGGTGTAAAGAACCTTTGCAACCTCTCTTGAAGTTGCTCAATCTGCACCATAGATTTTTGGGTGCATTTTGGGTAGACTCCAACTCATTTGAGAGATTTTCATTCTCTTCTGCATCCTTCAAGGTTATTCCATGATACAAACCAACAAGCTCAATTAAATAATCTTTATCAAAAGGAAAATTCAAAAAATTACCTTTGGTGTCCAACATTTCCTTTTGGAATTTCTCCATGTCTTCAAGGGAATATTTATCCTCCACACACCAACAAAATTTAGAAACCAATGCATGTTTGTCATGGATATTCTTGAAGTACTCTTGAATATTCTTTTCATCCATCTTCAAGGACCTTGCAAGAAAATGAGGCTCTTGCAAATGAACCTCCTCTTATTCTTCATTATTGCTTGGACCAACTTCATGAAGCTCAAGTGGTGATGGGGAAGTTGATCTTGGTTCTTCTTCAACTTATACAAGGTCTTCCTCTTCATGGTCAATGGAATTTGGCTTGCAGAAACACCTTCAAAAGTGATCTCTATGTCACCAACATAGAGTTGTGAGAACCCATTAGTATGTACTACTTCACAGTTCAAGCATCAATTAGTATATGCTCTTTGATTCATGTCCAAAGTAGAATGTGTCTCGGAATGATATTCATTATTTTCAATGGAATCTTCTTCATGCTCATGTGATGTTTCTTCATCTTTTTAAGAATCACTTGGGAGTGACTTTCGATCCTCTTCATGTAATGGTTCTTCTGCTTCACCACCTTCAGAACTAGGTGACTCATGGGTCTCCTCATTTCGCTCCTCCTTTTCCCTCAAACATATATGATTTGATATCCAAGGTCTTTTGAAATAAGGGAATAGACCTTTCTTCACTAACTACACATCTCCATTCTTGGGCCTATATCCAAACACCCAATCGACAAAGTCTTCAAAAAGAATGGCCTTCTTTGTCTTTCCCATCAAAGCAAGATATGCCTGATATTGTTGAGGCAAAGTTTAATTACATGTTTCTCTCAATATTTCTAATTCATTCATAGGATTAGCCTTTGGTGGTATGACACATTCATATTCATAATACACAATGTCATAAGAATAACCATAATTCCTTATGAAATTGTAATAAGTTCTATATGATTGTACCTCTTCCTCATACCATTCACATTCTTCTTCATATTGCTCGCAATCATCTTCATACTGCTCATAAGCATTGTAATCCTAAGAGTCATAAAAATAGTAAGACATGGCTGAAAATTCTTCTTCAATGGATTATCTACTTGTGAGTGTCCTATTGTTATAACTCAAACCCCAACAAATGGTCATATCACCACTCCAAATGAAAATGAACAATTATGTTTCATGGTCTCTCTCATGAGTACTAGTGAATGAACTATTCCTCCCAATAAGAAAAGAACAATCACCCCATCAAATGTGAAGTGGAAGTGCCAATTGTTGTTGTTAGATAATGATGTCACCTAGTCAAGGGTGAATATAATGTTATGGGTAGTGGCTTCCCATAATGAACACAAACATATGTTAGGGATCCAATTCTTCTTGTGAAGTGAGATAGTGTTATCGCCCTTACAGGCACACAGGTTGTCTCATTTTGAATAACGCAAAGACTTGCTTGGGGATCACACTTGCTCTTCCTAGCATAATAGTTTATCAACCTATGACTATGAAGAAAGGTTTTTATCTCATGGTCACATTAGCAAATACAAGCATGGGTTTTGGTTCACGATCCCTCTTATGAGTGTGACCCGGTTTTTAGCTCAGATTTGAGCAAAGATACATGTGTTTTTCAATTATGATGACTACTGAAATAGGCCTTTTATGCCGAGAGCAGATTCAGACTTGTTAAGGATGCTTTTCCAGGACTTAGGCTAGCAATAAAATGGAAACTAAAATGGTGTTTAGTTTGGAAAATTGAAGAATATGAACAAGGCCTAACAATAAATTTGTTTAATTTTCAAATCAAACCAAATTTTGTATTGATGAAACCCTAAATCTACTGGACATTTTCAAATTTCTACAGTCTACAATCTATGGTCTAGTGAATACTCTATTATTTGGCGTGCATAGGTTTGTCAACCCCAACTCAATTGCCATGAACGGAATGATGAACCAACAGTTATGATATGCATTAGATGGATTTTGTTTGAGAACAATCAAACCCACGACCTAGAGAAACAACTCAGGTTTCTCCTTTGTTGTTACGGTTGGCCTCAAATTTGTGAAAGACCCAAGCAATGTTAGCACCCAAAACATGGCTCCGTTCGTGAATTTGTCGATTACGGTGGTTCTTGGATGCTGGGTTTTAGCTAGGGGTCCCCCCACACCGTGCCTCAAAGACCCGACAACCATGCTAATGAGCCATCTCCAGAGCTAGGTTTTTGCTTAGTTAAGGCCTTTCGAATATGGCTCAAGGGGGTCATTTCTACTCTGGAGGCCCCTGGGCATGCATTGCCACCATGGACAGGTCCCGTATGGCCACATGGACCTGTGGGAACAGACAGAATCCAAGTCCGCTCGCTGGTTTGGGTTCCGTGGCCCCCGAGCAAATCCTCAAGGTGTCCCTAAATGGCCCCGGGGTGCCTTACTAGAATGATCGTCGCACCCAAACCATGGCTCCGTTCATGAATCCATCGATTCTGGTGGGTCTGCGACGCTGAGTTTCAGCTAGGGGACCCCCCACACCATGCCTCGAAGACACAGAAGCTGTGCCAATGAGCCATCTCTGGAGCTAGGGTTTTACTCAGTGAAGGCCTTTTGAAAATTGCTCAAGGGGGTCATTTCTCATCCAAAGGCCCTTGGGCATGCGTGGCCAATGTGGACAGGTCCCGTATATCCACATGGACCTATGGGAGCCAACGAAATCCGAGTCCGCTCGTCGGTTTGGGTTTCGTGTCCCTAGAGCAAATCCTCAAGGTGTCCCTGAATGGCCCTGGGGTGCCCGACTAGAATGACCGTAGCACCCAAACCATGGCTCCGTTCGTGAATCTGTCAATTCAAGTGGGTTTGAGATGCCGTGTTTCAACTAGGGGTCCTCCCACAATGTTCCTGGAAGACCCAGAAGTCATGCCAATCAGCCATCTTTGGAGCTAGGGTTTTTCTCAGTGAAGGCCTTTCGAATATTGCTCAAGGGGGTCATTTCTCATCCAGAGGCCCCCGGGAATGCATGGCCATTGCGGATAGGTCTTGTATGTCCATGTGGACCTATGGGACCCGACAGAATCCAAGTACACCTATCGGTTTGGGTTCCGTGGCCCTAGATCAAATCCTCAAGGTGTTCGTGAATGGCCCCGGGGTGCCCAACTAGAATGAATGTAGCACCCAAACCGTGGCTCCGTTCGTGAATCCTTCAATTTCGGTGGGTCTGGGACGCCGGGTTTGAGCTAAGGGACCCCCCATCATGGCTTGAAGACTCAAAAGCCGTGCCAATGAGCCATCTCCGGAGCTAGGTTTTTTCTCAGTGAAGGCCTTTCGAATATTACTCAAGGGGGTTATTTCTCGTCCGGAGGCTCCCGGGCATGCATGGACACTGTGGACAGGTCCTGTATGGCCACGTTCACCTTTCCATGGTGGCCACGCATTCCCGGGGCCTCTGGATGAGAAATGCCCCCCTTGAGCGAATTTGGAATGGCCATCACTGAGCATAACCCTAGCTTCGGACATGGCTCATTGACACCACTTTCGATTCTTCGAGGCACAGTGTGGGGGGTCCCGTTGCTAAAACCCGATGCCCTGAACCCAATGGAATCGACGGATTTATGAACTGAGCCACAATTTGGATGCTACGGTCATTCTAGTCAGGCACCCCGGGGCCATTCAGGGACACCTTAAGGATTTGCTCCGGGGCCATGAAACCCAAACCGATGAGTGGAGTTGGATTCCGTTAGCTCGCACAGGTCCATGTCGATATACGGGACCTATCCACATTGGCCATGCATGCCCGGGGGCCTTTGGATGAGAAATGACCCCCTTGAGCAATATTCAAAAGGCCTTCACTGAGTAAAACCCTAGTTGCGGAGATGGCTCATTAGCACGACTTCCATGTTTTTGAGGCATGGTGTGGGGGTCCCCTAGCTGAAACCCAGCGTCTCAAACCCAATGGAATCGATGGATTCACGAATGGATCCATGGTTTGGGTGCTACAGTCATTCTAGTCAGGCACCCCAGGGTCATTCAAGGACACCTTGAGGATTTGCTCTGGGGTCACGAAACCCAAACTGTCAAGCGGAATTGAATTCTGTTGGCTCCCATAGGTCAATGTGGCCATACAGGACCTATCCATAGTGGCAATGGACGCCCTGGGGCCTCCGGATAAGAAATGACCCCATTGAGCAATATTTGAAAGGGATTCACTGAGCAAAACCCTAGCTCCACAGATGGCTCATTGGAACGGCTTTCGAGTCTTCAAGGTACGGTGTGGGGGTGGCCTAGCTGAAACTCAGCATCCCAGACCCACCAGAATTGACAGATTCATGAACAGAGCCACGGTTTGGGTGCTAAAGTAGTGTAGGACTTTCACGAATTTGAGGCCAACCGTAACAACAGAGGACAAACCTGAGTTGTTTCTCTAGGTCGTGGGTTTGATTGTTTCAATCCATTTGATGGAGGTCATAATTACTTGTTCATCATTCTGTTCATGGCAATTGAGTTGAGGTTGACAAACCTATGCACGCCAAATAATAGAGTATTCACTAGACCATAGATTGTAGACTATAGAAATTTGAAAATGTCCAGTAGCTTTAGGGTTTCATCAATAAAAATTCTAGTTTGATTTGAAAATTAAACAAATTAATTATTAGGCCTTGTTCATATTCTTCACTTTTCCACATAGACCAAAGCAGCCTATTAATCAAAGATAAATAAAATCTCATTTATCTCATGAAATGACAACGTTTGTTTTACCATGTAATCGATATTTCAGTACCGTTCTTTGAAATTCATTGTTTTACCATGTAATCGAGATTTCAGTACCGTTCTTTGAAATTCATTGGACAGCAAAAAACCCACAATTTGAACAATAGGAAAATTAATTAACTAAAACATATCTTTGCTTGTAAATTTGTAATTGTCTATGTTAAATCATTATTGAATAAACTTTTCGATATAAAAATTGCAAATTCTACCTAAAAGAAAAGCATCATTAACACACGTTTAGCGTACCTTAAAAGTTGTTTGTCGCAATGTCTCAAAAGATGCAAATTCTACTAGACGTCACTTATTAAATTACCATAAAATTATCTATAAAATTACTACAAAGCACTTGTCAACAGGTTTTACCAACAGGATTCTACTGTGAATTGTGTTTGGTGATAAAGGATTTTACTGTGGATTGTGTTTGGTGACATTTATGGCGACCCCCAAGGAACATATTGAAAAGATCAGGAAAGACAAGTTCTGTGTTGGGGAAAAAGAAAATCCACTTACAGAATATTTACATCAATCAGTTAAACAATTATCTACTGAATTATACACCACGGATGTGCATTTTTTGATGGAGTTGATTTAGGTAATTACTGAGTTACAATTTTAGTAGTCATTTTATAATATTATATGTTTTCTCTGTTTCCATGGTAAGATTAGTATTTTGTTTTGGGTGCAGAATGCGGAGGACAATGACTATGAACCACATGTGGAACCTTCGTTGGAATTTCTCATTAAAACTGAAGATGTCGCTAGCGTAGTCGCTCCGACGAACTTGATAGCTTCTAACAATGAGAACGAATTTCAAAAATACAATATCGATTCTATATGCAAGGAAGGTGGTTATATTGGAGAAAAATGTATAAAATGAGCCATAGAATGAGTACCGTGGCTCTGATCGACAAACCGGCAACTGCGTTGGATTCGGGATGTCGGGATAGTGCTAGGGGTTCCATGGCCCATGGCCCAGGTGTTACCTTGTAGGTCCATCTTGGAAACTAGGGTTTTTCTCAGTAAGGGAGTGTGCAATTCTTGCACATGGGGGTCAACTTTGGAAAATCTTCCAGTGGGAACTTATGCCTAGAGTTCCCAGCTAGAACTTTCCAAGACACACTTGCAGGACTTCCTGGAACTCAATTTTGTTGCACGGTTGGTTCTATGCCCCCGGAAGGTATCCAGCAGGTGTCCCTAAAGGCCTTTTGGATGCGAGATGGAATGAGCCATAGAATGATCATCATGGCTCCGATCGAAAAACTGTTGACTCTGTTGCATTCAGGACATCGGGATAGTGCTAGGGGTGCCCGTCTCCTCTGGTCCTCTGGTCCGAGTGTCATCTTGTAGGTCCATCTTGGAAACTAGGGTTTTTCTCAGTAAGGGAGTTTGCAATTCTTGCACACGAGGGTCAAATTTGCAAAATCATCCACTTGACACTTATGGCTAGCGTTCCCAACCGAAACCTGCCTAAACACACTTGCAAGACTCCTCGAAACCCATTTTTGTTGCACAATTGGAGTTCTATGCCCCCGATAGGTATCCAGCAGGTGTCCCTGAAGAGCTTTTGGATGTGAGATGGAATGAGCCATTGAATGATGACCATGGCTTTGATCGACAAACCGTCGACTCCGTTGGATTCAACACCTCGGGATAGTGCTAGGGGTTCCCCTCTCCTTCGGTCTCGTGGCCCCGATGTCATCTTGTAGGTCCATCTTGGAAACTAGGGTTTTGCTCAGTAAGGGAGTGTGCAATTCTTGCACACGGGGGTCAAATTTGCAAAATAATCCACCAGGAAGTTATGGCTAGTGCTCCCAGCCGAGCCTGCCTAGACACACTTGTAGGACTCCCCGGAATCTGGTTTTGTTGCACGGTTAGAGTTCTATGCCCTTGATAGGTATCCAGCAGGTGTCCTTGAAGGCCTTTTGGATGCGAGACAGAACTATAAAATTAGTCACAACAGATCTAATGAACAAGTAAATCAATCACAACAGATGAACATAGAAAATATGGTGTAAAACTGTGCAAAAACATGCAACAGTGCTCAATATGCTAGTAAGGGTGAATGATTACAATAGAATATAGTAACAATGACTGAGCAATTCGAATTGCCTAAGGAGGTCATTCGAATCACTAAATGGAGTATCTTGACTCCAACTAGGAGTCCTCATCATCAATCAGTGGTGGTCATCAATGCACAAGAACCAGTCATCCAGGTGTCAATCTGAGTCTAACTGAGTGTAACTGAAGTGTGTAGCATTGATATAGGGAAGTGGGATCAGTGGAGGGCGCATGGGAGGCTAACTGAATTCAAAACAAGTCATCTAGTCAATCTGGAGGTCCAACGGAGTGAAACAGTTAGTCAGGAGTGAAACTAGCCTCAAATCAGGGAGAATCGGAGCTAACTGAGTGTAATTGAAGTGGAACTGTAGTGGTAGGTGAAGAAGTGCGCCCTTCTCTTGCAGTAGGTGAGAAGTGGGCGCCTTCCTGACTAGGAGGGCTAATGAACTGATGTAAGAAGCTCCCGGGTGCTAGAATAAAGTGGATAAGGTGTTGGAGGCATCAACCTGGTGACTGGGATGCATGCAAACCCTAGAATTTGCATGCAAACCCTAATTGCATGGAATATCCTGAAAAAGATGATGTGGATATCCGAACAAGAACGAGCCATAGAATTACGACTGCGGCTCCGATCAACAAACTGTAGAATCTGTTGGATTTAGGACACTGGGATAGTGCTAGGGGTTCCCCTCTCCTCTGGTCCCATGGTCCCGGTGTCACCTTGTACATCCATCTTGGAAACTAGGGTTTTTCTCTTTAAGGGAGTGTGCAGTTTTTGCACATAGGTGTCAACTTTGGAAAATCATCCACCGGGCACTTATGGTGATGATGATGATGATGGTGATGATGATGAAGACCTTGATGATGATGGTGATGGTGATGGTGATGAAGATGATGATGATGATGACGAAGAAGATGATGATGATGACAAAGAAGATGATGGTGATGGAGATGTTGATGAGGAGCCTAAAGATGACAATGATGATCAAGATGGTGATGATGATGAATACGTTGATGATGATGGTGATGGTGATGGTGATGGTAATGGTGATGAAGATGATGTTGATGAAGAAGAAGATGATGATGATGGAGATGTCAATGAGGAACCTAGAGATGAAAATAATGGTGAAGATGGTGATGGTGATGGTGATGATGATGAAGATGGCGATGATGATGATGGTGATGGTGAAGAAGATGATGATGATGGTGACGAAGAAGATGTGATGATGGAGATGTTGATGAGGAACCTAGAGATGACAATGATGATGAAGATGGTGATGATGATGAAGATGTTGATGATGATGGTGATGGTGATGGTGATGGTGATGGTGATGAAGATTATGATGATGAAGAAGATGATGATGATGGAGATGTTGATGAGGAACCTAGAGATGAAAATGATAGTGAAGATGGTGATGGTGATGGTGATGGTGATGAAGATGTTGATGAGGAACCTAGAGATGAAAATGATAGTGAAGATGGTGATGGTGATGGTGATGGTGATGATGATGAAGATGTTGATGATGATGATTATGATGGTGATGATAATGGTGATGATGAAGATGATGATGAAGACGTTGATGATGATGGTGATGGTGATGAAGATGGTGATGAAGAAGATGATGAAGAAGATGATGATGATGGAGATGTTGACAAGTAACCTAGAGATGATAATGATGATGAAGATGGTGATGATGATGAGGTAAGTATAAATCCTCCCTCAAGGACATTTCCAACCATTAGGTGACAATTATGAACATGCTAGTGCTACTGAATTAGATGATGAAGTAGCTCAAGGCAATTTGGAAGTTGTTGCATCACATGAACCACATACATATTCTCTCGAACCGATTAAAAATGACACTATTGAATTGAATATGATTGAAGGTTGTCAAGTGGCAAGAAGCCTCAATGAACAAATGAAATTGAAAAGCCAAAAACCCTAGCATGAATGGTTATCATAAGCCATGATGAATATGAATATGAATATTGTTACTAACGCTAATGAAAAAACCCTTAAAATGCCCTCGTTGCCAACATTTTTGAACAACAATGAAATTATCCATTATTATGTGGATGAAGGCAATGAAGAACCAACTCAAGAAGCCAATGAAGAAGAATCATATCTCCCAAATGATCCCCATATTCATCCAAGTTCTAGATTAGTTTCTGAGGGTTAGATTAGTGTTTCTAGGGGTAGTTTAGGTTTCTAGGACTAGATTAGGATTATAGTATTCTAGCTTAGTTTTCCAGTGTTAAATTAGTGTTTTATGGTTAGTTTAGATTTCTAGTATATCTAGGGCTAGATTATATTTGTAGGGTTATATTAGTGGTTCGAGGGTTAATCATGCATGAATAAACAATCACATGGCTATAAATCATAACTTAATCATAACTCATACATCAAACAAACGATATAAGATATCAAATTCCTATCTAACATGAATAAAATTAATCATGCATGAATAAACAATCACATGGCTATAAATCATAACTTAATCATAACTTAGACATCAACTAAATGATACAAGATAACGATATCAAATAAACTATCTAACATGAATAACAGTAATCGTGCATCAATAAACAATCACATGGCTACACTATGTACCTCAATCAATTAGGCCCTCTGGATCCTCTCGGTTTTTTATTATCTTGAACAACCTCTCATGCTCTGCATGAGGTAGTAAGTAGCATACGTTGTTTGATGTTTTTGTTGACATTGTTTGTAGTTGGATGTTTGTAATGACGATGAGGTGCATAAAGTGATACACCCGTGAACCTGGTCTATAATCCGTGTATGTGTAGCCATTTCTCTTTGGTCCCTTTCCATCTACTGTAATATATTCCCCCTAAACAACCATCGAGCCAGTTGGAAAGGTAATGCCTTCACTATCGGTTAATGATGCAAGGAGGGTTTGCTTCCCCTAGATGCATCGTGCCAACCAATAATTCATCCCAATTGCGCTATCTGTCGGGGAGACAACTCCATAGGTGTGTCCTGCAAAAATGCATTTTAAGGTCAGATTCCAACAAGTAGTGGTTTGATAACTTGGATAATTACAAAAACAAGGAGGGAATCAGGATATGCATGCAGAAATGTTTACCTAGCTGTACAAGACCAGATATATGATCATATTCATTCGAAATAAAGTATTGGCCTTCCTCTAACTGGATTGTTTCAACGACTACACGTGGGTCCACTGCAAGTGATACATGATACCATTCATCAACCCAATCCATTGATTCGCACTCATCCCACTCACAACTACTGCAAGACCCACAAAAACAAGCAAGTTTTTGCGTCCATATTTGATATAAGGGGTTGTTTGAGCTTCGAACCGAATGAAATCCACGAGTGCCTTGCACAGTACTACAACTATAAGAACGCGATCGATCTATATCAACTACATTCCAGAAATTTCTGACAACATGTCCTCTACCTGTTGGTATGTGTTGCTCCATTGTTCGATCTGACATTTTTGCTTTGCACCATCGAACTATGGATTCTGCATTCTGAATATGAGGCTCTCTCATGCACCTCATCTCCTCCCTTCATAGGGAATTTTTGAGACATGCTCCAGCCTTGTCGTGCTCTCCCTTTCCATGACCGGTCTCAAAATAGTTCCATACATGCAACACATCATAAGTCTTGTGCAAAATACTCAACCACTGGAAAACACGTGCATTTTTTAACTGGCCTACAGAACCATCTGACCATATCCAATGTTGATCCATCTGTATACCTCTCTCCTTCAGCTGATCATAGAAAATTTTGAAGCAATGTTGCACATAATGCAGGTCGTGGCACCTGTCATCACTGATGTAGAAGTTGGTCTCTTTCAATATTATCCTCACGTCATTGCTTCTCTCTGGCGCGTGCCTATATGTGAGATGGACCATTATGCTAACTTGATATTAATGGTAGTATTGACTTTGAATCTCATTCTGTGGTTGTAGGGTGTAGTTTTCAGCAAAGTCCATAACTGACAATATTGTGCCATTGGGAAAGGTGTCCCTGCATTGTCTGTACTGTTCATCCTGCCATCATGCTACATGGACATGTTGTACATACTGCTCAGTATTTTGGTAGAATTCCTTCATGAAATTCCAAATTTGTACCTGGTGCCACAAAACCAAGGGCATTAATACAACGTGACATTTTCAATCTGAATATATATGTACAAATTCAACATGTACAATATGAAAGTATGCAAACTTAGATTACCTGTGACTTCACCGATGCAATTTTTTTGCTTTCCTTCGAACTATCTACTTGATATGTTATGTACTAGAAGTTTTGCATTTCTACTGACATCCTCCCAAATTCGTGTTCCGTGGTTGCGTGGATGCAGTGGCTCAATAATGGAAATCCACTACAACTGGAACATGTCCCATATAAACATGATCTTTTATAATATTTTTGTCCTTCAAGTCTTGGGCACATTATGCTATGTATAAATTCTCTGGATGCATTCGATGGTTGTAACGATGGGAAATCCTGCACAATTTTGGTATGCAAACCACGAAATATATGTCTATATGTATCATAATGGTACTCAAATTCTACATGGTATCTACAACAACATGTATTGCGATCAATGCAAATTCTAACATACTAGCTTTGCATTTTTCAAAGGACCTTTGGCCCAAGTTCAATTGTGTGTGCTCATTCTTGAACCTCTCATAGATTTCTGTTTGTGTCGTGTCAAGGAAGTGTTTGACATGGTTTTCACCCCCCCTAACACCTTTTCTCAACTTTAAAACATCTCTTTGATTCGATGATGGTCTAGTGTTATCATGCCAAAAATTTTGTACTAGTTCTTTAACAGCATCAATGAGGTTCATGTCTGAACGAGGTTACCTACCAACAAAGGCCCAACAATCTTTTTGGCCTGGGGTCTCAAGTTTTTTTCTAATGGTAGAATAATTTTGAAGAGTCTTTCTATCTACTTTAAATATTTTACATGTGTGTGATAGTAGGCGACGTTGCCTTGTAAATTTGTGTACAATTGATTTCGACAGTACACAACGGGCCGCATTAAAATATTTTGTATGAGAAGTTTTTCCAATCAAATTAAATGCAGATTGTATATTTCTAACAACATGATTGTTGGCCTCTGAAATTCTAACTACCTTTATGCCCAAAATTCTCCTAACATCTGCTAGACAATGTGATTTTAAGAAAGTAAGAAACAATTGACATTTTGTTGCATCAGTTTTGGATTCAAAAAAATTCATATGGAAAATTGTTAACGTTGTACTTTGTTGCATATAATCTTAAACATGTATCCATGTTTTTATCAAGCTTGTTCCTAAACTTTGAATTCAATAAGGATAGTGCTAAACATTCTCTCATCCTCCACTAATCCCAAAATCATGGTTTGACATAAATCTGCTAATTTGAAATATTCTGATATATTTTCTTGTAGGTATTGGCTAGCACCTAAAATGATCCATAACCTTGTTATTGCACCACATTCTAGAGGATTATCCAATTTAGTAAATTGCTCCCACATTGTTGCACCAAAGCATTGGGATTGTTCAAAAAAATTCTCCTCATCTAAAATACCTTGAATATGTTCTCCATGTATCTGGGTCTCTCGGAAAAAGTGGTTTGCTAAAACCTTTACTTTTGCTAAAAAGTCTTGCCTTAAATTTGTTCTATTTTGATAGGTGTTCCAATATTGAGGGTATACCACAGACATGGCCTCTTGTGAAAATCCTCACAACAGATCTAAGAGATGATGTATACCTCACAAGAGTAATTCTGATTAAGTAGGAAAATAGAAAAAGAGTGATCAATACAGTATAATGAGCAACAGAATAATATGGTACAGTAGAACTCGG
This sequence comes from Larix kaempferi, assembly GCA_027924585.1. Taxonomy (NCBI): domain Eukaryota; kingdom Viridiplantae; phylum Streptophyta; class Pinopsida; order Pinales; family Pinaceae; genus Larix; species Larix kaempferi. The sequence goes on from BSBM01000590.1 coordinate 3,939,013, forward strand.
ATAGAAGCAATAATACTTCACACACACACTAGTTAATTAATCACAATATGGACAAATAAATAGTACAATGGTAGAGAGGATTCGAATGCCTAAGGTGGCAATTCGAATTATCCTCTCAGAGTGATCATAAGATCAATAGAGTGTCATCGGAGCACAACTAGGTGTCCTCATGATCATCGGAGCACAGATGGAAGTCTTCATCATCATCAGTGGAGTCATCAATGCTCAAGTAACTGTCAACCATCAATTAAACTAACTGTGGTAGGTGTAACTGAGTGTAACTCAGTGTAACTAAGTGTAACTGACTGTAACTAAGTGTAACTGAGTGTAAACTAAAGACAACTGGACTGGTAGGTGAAGAAGGGCAAGTTGCTCCCTAAAATCAAGGAAGAAGGGTGCATTAAGAAATTGGAGGGCTAAAACTGAATAGTGAGAAGCTCCTGGGGGCTGGCTAACTGAGGGCTAGGTGCTAGACTGATGACTGGGATGCATGCAAACCCTAGAATGCATGCAAACCCTAAAAGTGCATGCATGACTGAAAATGTAAATGATCAAAATACTGGTGGGACTAGGATGGAGTATAGGAATATCCTAACACCCCCCCTTAATCCATCCTAGGCCATGGTAACTAAGACTAAAGGTCACCCAATACAATGAATAATAACAATCAATAAACCAAGGAAGTGGGAAAATTTCATGGGAAACATAACCCTCCTCAAAAAAATAGGCTGTAAGGCACACATAAAAATAAATGCTCCAAAATCTAGCAGGTGTGCTGCTTGGTCATATGTCTGGAGGTATCTTCTTCTTGGAAGAAGTGGATCATGCTCAAAAAGCATGTGCTTGTACTTGCTCTTCAAATCGAATGTGATGAGAAAAAATCCAACAGTATGAGAATGATCCTTGAACCTATGATTCGAATCAACTGAGGTAGGATCAAATCTGTGAAAGTGCATATAGTCTTTTGTCTTCTCCTTCGAACCACCATGGGTGAGATTATGCCAAAAATAACTATTACATGTTTGCTTGAAATCAAAATTAGATTTAAGACTTAAAAAACAGTTTCTTGAGATTTCCTTTGAACCAACAGGGGTGAGATGAAAACTATCATATGCATGAGAAATTATCCCAAGCAGTAATTGCTTAGAATCCAAATTAGATACAAGAATTGAATCATGGTTTCTTGAGATCTCCTTTGAACCATGAGAGGTGAGATCAAAACCAGTAGATGCATGAGAAATTATCCCAAGCGAATGGCAATAGTTTCTTGAGATCTCGTTTGAACCAACAGGGGTGAGATCAAAACCATGATATGCATGAGAAATATTCCCAAGCAAATGGAAATTGCTACATTCTTCAATGACCTTCTGAAAGCATGGAATTATGATCATATAGTAGTATGAAAGAGGAGATAGCTAGAGAGGAGTGAATGCATTACCTTCAATAGTTGTTTTGACCTCTGAAATAATCATGTGATCATGATGCAAACCAACATACTCTGGTGCAAGAGAGGATTTAGGACCTTCTACAATATCTAGAGTGTGAGATGGCATAGAAAGAGAAGAAGGTTTGAGCATGAGTGGAGAATCTTCAAGTTCTTTGTCAACAACTTCAATATGAGATGATACTGGTTCATGATTTGAGAGACCATCAAGAGGAGCGAATGCATCACTTTGCTTGCTTTCGAATGGGTTAGGACCAAGTCCTTCATTCTTTCTACCAATTTTTTTCATCCAGGCAAGCCCATAGCTCTTGTGGAGTTTCAATATAAATAATGATTGGGAACAATATGTAATCCGACATAGTAAGCTTCATTCTTCCAATGTGCATGTCACCTTTATTCAACCAGTCAATCTTCTCTTCAGAGGATTCAAACTCTCTTTCAAAATAACAATAAAAGAGATCATGGCTCTTCAAATATGCTATTATTTTTGGTTTCCATTCATCATAGTTGAATAGAGAAAGAGGAGTGATTTTTTATAATTCTGGATACATTGAAGCTGTAGAAGACCTGCAAAAAAAATAGGGAATACTACTGCAAAGATGCAGAAATTGCTACAACTGCTGCACTCAAAATCTTGGTAATAACTGCAAAAAACTCTCAAGAATGGAGATAAACAATACTCTCAACATGCTCTGATACCATGTGAAAATCCTCACATCAGATCTAAGAGATGATGTATAGCTCACAAGAGTAATTATGATTAAGTAGGAAAATAGAAGAAGAGTGATCAATACAGTATAATGAGCAACAGAATAATATGGTATAGTAGAACTCGGATAGAATCAATAATACTTCACACACACTAGTTAATTAATCACAATATGGACAAATAAATAGTACAATGGTAGAGAGGATTCGAATGCCTAAGGTGGCAATTCGAATTAGCCTCTCAGAGTGATCACAAGATCAATAGAGTGTCATCGGAGCACAACTAGGTGTCCTCATGATCATCAGAGCACAACTGGAAGTCTTCATCATCATCAGTGGAGTCATCAATGCTCAAGTAACTATCAACCATCAGTCAAACGAACTCTAGTAGGTGTAACTGAGTGTAACTCAGTGTAACTAAGTGTAACTGAGTGTAACTGAGTGTAAACTGAAGACAACTGGACTGGTAGATGAAGAAGGGCGAGTTGCTCCCTAAAATCAAGGAAGAAGGGCGCATTAAGCAATTGGAGGGCTAAAACTAAATAGTGAGAAGCTTTTGGGGGCTGGCTAACTGAGGGCTAGGTGCTAGACAGATGACTGGGATGCATGCAAACCCTAGAATGCATGCAAACTCTAAAAGTGCATGCATGACTGAAAATGTAAATGATCAAAATACTGGTGGGACTAGGATGGAGTATAGGATTATCCTAACACCTCCAACAATTGATCTCAAGGAAATCTTTCTCTTATCTCTGATGCTAGTGATATTGTGATTTCTATCAATTTATGTCTCACTGATATCACAACATTGTCAAATTCTTCTCATGACATAGGGAACTCTTTTGTGGTTTGTCCTATCTTACGAATATAATGAAATGGAACCATATACCCACACATTGCCATACATAACATCCCTTTTTCATCAAACTTCAAAAAAAATTCAGCATTTTCTATATTGATAATCCTAATCCAACTTGTAAACTTTAGACCTGCAAAAGACTCTGCCATCATATACAAATTGTCCAATGCAACGCATGCTAATTTTCTTGTATTTGTGTACTATTATCTCTAGGGTTGTATCCTAGATTATTTTCATTTTTACCTAGTTACCATTCCTATTCATCCTAGTTTTCTCTTCTCATTTTATCATTTTTTTTCATTTTCCTCATTTTTCTTTGTCCTAGGTCTTACCCTAAGTGATTTTTATTAAATTTCTCAATATTAAAACAAAGGCGAGGCTCATGTTTCATATTGATTTTCAAAAAAGGGTTTTATTTCTTACCTAGATGCTATTCCAAATGATGTTATTATGCTTGAAAACATTGAAGTTATCCATTTTGATTATTTATAATATGGCAGCATATATTAAAATGCTAAATGTAATAATGCTGCCAGTGATGAGAAATGCATGATACGAATGGCAAAGTATTGTATTATGGTTTTTATGTATCATGATTATTCATTAAGGCATATTCATGCATTGTGTATTGTTCATGAATCGTGGCAATCACATCTACACTCCAAATATCAAACAGTCATTTCAGAAGTTACGCCTACAGCGCCATCGAAGTTATCAAACTTGATGGAAAGAGTATCGAAATTAACCCTGATATTGGAATTAACCCTATAATATTTTTGCTTGACCTTGTTTTGCTCTGCGTTGTATGAGTTTTAGGGTAACAATGGAAGAAATTTCACAGACCACAGTGAAGAAGAAACCTGGAGGGTTAATCTGTAGGATCGATCCAGATAACATACAACGGATCACGCAGTTTCCCAGGTCAGCTCAGCTAATGAAGGATGTAGGCTGGTTTGTTTTCTGTGAGAGACTCCATGGTTATAACCTGCAAGTAACTAAGGCTTTTATCAAAAATTACAAGGGTGGAATGGTTGATTTTGAGGGTTTCAAAGTCATGGTTAATGAGAAGTCAATTTCAAAACCCATCGACGTTCCTGAACATGGAGAAAAATGGTTTAAACAGCAAGAGCTTTTGGGTGATTTTGGTGAGTTTCTGTTGCCAAGTTATGAGAAATTAAATTGGAAGAATGGCATACACATTAGCAGGGTTAAACCAAATTGGCAAATTCCTTTGGAAATGATTCAAAATTATATCACCTGTGAAGGGCGATATGATAGGGTTTTGAGATGCCATCTTCCGCTGCTAATGCATCTTAGTGGAAGTATGAAGCTAAATCTACCATATTATTTGTTGAAGAGTTTTCAAAGGATGATTTACTGGGTTCAGAACCATCCTAAACATATGGCCCGGTCCATTTTTCACCAAGGTCTGATTAAATTGTTGGTTGTTTCTCATTTGAGTGAGAGTGGGCAAAACTGGGACAATTTTCTCTTGGAATCTGGGTTTCAATCACAGAAGCAAAAACTTGCTAATGGAAAAGAACAAAAATCACAGGGTTCAAGAAAGCCAAAGCGAATAGAGCAAACCCAACAAGTTACATATGAGGGTAAGAAGCTAGCAGAACAGTCTAAGGTTGTAGAAAGTCCAAGTTTTGATGAAGGTGAATAGGTTAAAACCCTAGACACAAATAATTTGGATTTGAAACCAAGAACTAGGTTAAGAGGAAAGCTAGATGCAGAAATAAAGATGATGCAGAACTCTATGAAAGGTAGTGAAATCATTGTTGTCAATGATTCTGATAATGAAAACGATACACAAATACTTGATGGACATTCTTCTGAAAATGAGAACTTTGTAGATCTTCAAGGGAATATAGGGTATACACCTGAAGCATTTTGCATGAATAAACAAGCTCATTCTGAAAATGAAGATGCATCAAATTCGAAATATTTGCAAATGAATGAGGTTTCAATGGATGTGGAAGAGACTGAAATAACTCCAGAATTGGATCCAGTTAAGAAGACTTTGCATTCTTATAAGGAGCAATGCAAATACCTGCAAGACATAAATGAAAACCTGATGTTGGAGAACAAGAGGTTACGAGAATATCTAGGAGAGAAGGATGCTGATTACCAAAAGCTAGTTCTCATATCTAAAGATATATTAAAGAAAAAGAGGGCTATTTAGAAACAGTGGGAACAAATGAAGATCCAAGTCAAAGAGTTGCATGGTCGGTGTTAACACCCAAAAAGTGTTCACTACCTCATTACCACATTATATGGCTCATTTGTCCATTTTCCTACCATATTTCCATTAAAAATCCCAAAAAAACCCATTAAAAAGCCTCCAAAAGGCCTAAAATGCCTCCAAAAGGCCAAAAAACCCTCAAAATAGCCTAAAAAGGCTAAAAAACCCCCTTTCCCTCCAAAAATAGCAAAAATCCCCTAAAAAGGGAATAAAAATATAAAATAATGAGGAAAAGGAGGAAAAAACCCTATACAGCTGCACAAAACCATGTGTTTCCTAAAACCATGGGTCAGCACTCCACCACCAAAAAACTATAAATAGGTGATGGAGATCCCTTATTCCATATCCACAATCACAAGCACCCTTACTCTGCCAAAATCTCTCTCGAAACCCTAGTTCACCTTTGAACTATTTTCACCTTGAGAGCCATCTTTGGCCCATCCCCAACATTGGAGAAGGAGAAAGGAGCATCCTCTTGGACACTGCAAAGGGCTTCATCAACCTTGACACTCAAGGTAACATTAATATAAAACCATTTTTTACATCTTTCATTTATGTCTCATGCAATGTTTAAAGTAGTTTGTTAATTGTTGTTTTAGCTTAATCATTTAATCATTATTGAACTGCTACTAAGGAGTCCATTCTCCTTAGTAGGTGCTCATTGGCACAAGCTAGGGGTAAAACCCTAGCTACAGTTTTGGCGACTCCCCTAGTTTTCGAATTTTTGGTTTCCGTTTTTTAAATTTTTTCTTTTCGGCTGTCCCTTTCGGCGGCCGCATACCGCGTTTTTTCCCTCTGCAGTCGCGTCCCGACCGCGCCTTTCAGACCTTTACCCGCGATCCGACCGTGGCTCTCAGACTGCTTCCGACGCTCCGCCGGCGGATTCAAGTCTGTTACCTGCGATCCGACCGTGGCTAATCAGCCTGTTTGCCGCGATCTGACTGCGCCTGTCGGCCTTTTTCACGCGTCCCGACTGCGGCTTTCTGCCTCTTTCGGGCGTCCCGACTGCGCCTGTTAGCCTTTTTGCCGCGACCCGACTGTGTCTTTTTCCCCTGTTTCCTGCGTCCCGACTGCCTCTGTTGGCCCGATAGCCGCGACCTGACCGCCCCTGTTTCCCTCAAACCCGCGGTCGGCCTGTTCTGATCCGCCACAGAGCCGCGGTCTGATTTCTTCTCTTTTCCTGTTTTGAGCCCAGCCCCTCTTGCTGCAATATTTTCTGCATTTGAACAGCCCTCTGTCCCACCTACAGCCCACTTCTTTACAGCCTTTCTGCAACATAATTTCTGTTCCTTTTACAGAATCTTTTTAAAATTTCAGTATTTTTATTTCAGAAAATTTTGCAAGTTCAAAGAATCAATTTCAGCATTATTGATAGATTGGAAGTTGCCCTCCCTTGTGGCACTTCTATTTTTGGGATCATTACCTCATGAGCACACACTCTGTCACATAAAATCAAGTGAGCCTTAAAAAGTACCTAATTAAACCAACATTCTAACCCCACTTGGGGAACACAAAAGAATCATTGTAGTTAGGTAGGATCAGGGGGATAGGCTTCCAATAACACCCCTTGGTTATTTCACTTGAGACATAGTTGTTGTCCAAATAGGGAACCAAAATCCCCTAGTACTTTTTGGCACGGTCACGACCAGTTTATCAGAGGGCCTCTCCCTTAGGAGGGTTGAAGTCGGGAGACTGGTTCCGGAGGCCTGAGTGGAATACCGCACTCCATTCAGTAACCGAAGGGCTACCTTTCGCGGTTCGCGGGATATCCCTGTATAGGGGTATTGCGGTCAACGAACTAAACGGCAGATTCACCTTTCTGGACGTGTCATGAACGGGGTATCTTAGTTGCCATTCTTCTAGGATTGACTACCCGGTGTCCCTCCCGATAGGGGGATATCATAGCTGTTAAATTTTCAGTATTAAATCACAATACTATAGGATCTTTGCTGAGAGAATAACATCTACAGTATATCAATGCATCATAATATGACAAGCATCACAAGCATCACAAGAATCAAAAGCATAGAGACAAGAGACACAGAGTTTCCGTGGGGAAAACCCTAAGGTGAAAAACCCCACAAACTTCCTCAGAGATAGAGAGAGCAATGGCTCAACCAAAATACAACCAAATAATACAGAGATAGTCTCCTAGCAGATGATCCTCCTCCTCTTCCCTAGTGCGCCACTTTCCAGAGAGAGAGATAGATACTTTTCCGAGTGAGTTAAAATAGAGATCTCCTATCTCTATTTATACTCACCTTTTTGCCCAGTGACCTACTGGGGCCGACTTGTCTACTTGAGTATATCCACATTATATTATATATTAATTAGGGCCGACCCCATAAGGTGGTCTAATAACCCATCGGCAAGTACACACACTTGCGACACTTGTCAATCCACATGACGACACTTCCTTATAGAGGAATAACACATCTCTTATAAGGGTACAATAAATATACATATAATATACTGATGAAATACATTCCGAAGTTACATATACATCAACACTCCCTCTTAACAAGGAAGGTATTTCTCGACACAGATTCTCTAGACAAGTCTTCTTCTCTGGATCATCGTCATCGATGCATCGTCATCGATGCATCGTCATCGTCATCGTCACTGCTGCTGCTATCTCGTCCAATCTCTGTCTCTACTCGTCATAGGAAGTTCTACAGAGCCAGTCCTTTTTCATACTGGATGTAGGCCCACCACCTGCAGGTCTTCATCATCACTGGCCATACTGTGGAATCCTCAGGACTTTTACGTGCGTCACAAAACCTCGAAAGAGCATCCCAGGCTGTTACGAGCACACAGCTCTACCTATAGGATCTCCCAGGGCGCTATTATATGTGACCCCACCACAAAACCTCGCAAGAGCATCTCAGGATGTTACGGGTACACAACTCCGACCTGAAATCTCCCAGGGCGCTATTACATGTGGTCCACCACAAAACCTCGTAAGAGCATCTGCCAGATATCCCAGGGCGCTATTACATGCCATAGGCAAAACCTCGTAAGACTATCTGCAGATCTCCCAGGGCGTTATTACATGTGGTCATGGCAAAACCTCGTAAGAGCATCCCAGGACTGATTACGGGCACACAGCCCAACCTATCGGATCTCCCAGGGCGCTATTATATGCCATAGGACAAAACCTCGTAAGAGCATCTGCCAGATATCCCAGGGCGCTATTACATGCCATAGGCAAAACCTCGTAAGACTATCTGCAGATCTCCCAGGGCGCTATTATATGTCCTCCCAGAGCAAAACCTCGAAAGAGCATTTGCCAGATGTCCCAGGGAACCGAATTACATGCCATAGGCAAAACCTCGAAAGACCATCTGCAAATCTCCCAGGGAGCTATTACATGCTCATCTGCACAACCTGATCCACGGCCACAGAGTATCATCCTGATACTCACCATACATCATCCTGATGTATCCATGATCATCCTGATCATCATCACTGCAACGTCCTGCTGCATGTCATCTGGAGCAACATCCTGAAGCTCGTCATCTATGATCATCCTGATCATCACTGCAACATCCTGCTGCATGTCAAGTATCTATCTGATACGTATCATCATACATGATCCTCCTGATCATCAATGCATCTACCTGATACATATCATCATACATGATCCTCCTGATCATCAATGCATCTACCTGATGCATACCAAGTATCTACCTGATACATATCATCATACATGATCCTCCTGATCATCAATGTATCCACCTGATACAAATACAAATACATGATATATATCACCATACATGATCCACCTGATCATACAATGTACCCACCTGGTACATATACAGATACATGGTCCAAACATCCAACATGATGCATATACAAAATACATACACATGATCCAACTGATCATATCCAGCATCTACATGATGCATACATAAAAAATGATCCAACTGATCATATCCAGCATCTACATGATGCATACATAAAAATGATCCAACTGATCATATCCAGCATCTACATGATGCATACATAAAAATGATCCAACTGATCATATCCTGCATCCAACATGATGCGTACATACATACATAAAATGATCCAACTGATCATATCAAGCAGAAACTAGAACATCATCCTGATGCTCATCATCCAGCGCTTACATCCACAGCCATGTGAAGGATCCTCCTTCCAACATGCTTGGAATGGCTTCAGCAAATGTATCCATCACTTCTTCCTCGAAGTGTCCTCGATCTGAAGAACGCCAAGCCTCTCTCTGAAGTACTCGAACTTCACCCTGGCTAGTGGCTTCGTCAGCACATCTGCAATCTGCTCGTCTGTTGCAACATACAGGAGCTTCACAGCTCCTCTCTGCACCATATCCCTGATATAGTGATATTTGATCTCTATGTGTTTCGACCTGTCATGAAACACTGGGTTCTCGGACAGCTTCACACAACTCTGGTTATCACAGAAGATACCAGTAGCCTCCAACGGGAGATCAAATAACTCAGACAGTAGCTTCCGTAGCCATACTGCCTCACAACTAGCTGAACAGGCTGCAACATACTCTGCCTCAGCTGTACTCAGTGCTACGCAGGACTGCTTCCTGCTAAACCAAGAGATCACACCTGATCCCATACTGAAGCAACACCCTGATGTGCTCTTCCTATCTGCAGCACTGCCAGCCCAATCCGAATCAACATAACCATGCAGGTTGAACTTTTGATTCGCCTCATATCTGAGCCCATAATCCACTGTACCCTTCAGGTACCTCAGAACATGCTTTACAGCAACTAGGTGAACACTCCTCGGATCCGTCAGAAACTGGCTCAATGTGTTCACAGCAAAGCAAATGTCTGGTCTCGTGTTCGTCAGGTACATCAAGGACCCAATCATCTGACGATACATAGAAACATCAACTGGCTCAGATGAAGCATCACAAAGAAGCTTCAGATTCGATGCCATAGGTGTGGCCATGGCCTTGCAATCCATCATCCCATATCTCTTCAGGATATCTACTGTGTACTTCCCTTGACCAAGGAAGATCCCACCTGCATTCTGCCACACCTCCATACCTAGGAAATAGTGCATCATTCCCAAGTCTTTCATATCGAATTCAACTGCAAGCTTCCTCTTAGTATCCGCAATCAGTCTGTCATCTCCTGTCACAAATAGGTCATCCACATATAGTAATAGAACCACAGGATTCCCTTCCTCAACTTTGTAGTAAAGGTTGGAATCCGCTTTACTCTTGGTAAAGCCCAAACTAGATAGGAAACTGTCCATCCTACCGTACCAGGTTCTGGGAGCTTGCTTCAATCCATACAAGGCTTTCTTCAATCTGCATACATAAGATTCCCTGTCATGTATTTCAAAGCCGAGTGGTTGTTCCACATATACTTCCTCTTCTACTATACCGTTCAGAAAAGCAGTCTTGACATCCATCTGCTGTATCTTCCATTTCATTGCTGCAGCCAGGGCAAGTACTGTTCTGATGGAAGTATATCTGGTTACAGGTGCAAAGGTTTCTTCATAGTCTATTCCTTCCTTCTGAGAGAAACTACGAGCTACGAATCTTGCTTTATATTTTTCCACACTGCCATCTGCAGCATGCTTGATTTTGTAGATCCACTTGGAAGTCACAACAGACTTCCCTTTAGGTCTTGGGATCGCATCCCAAACATCATTCTTCATGATTGACGGATCATGGCATTCTATTTCTTCATCCCAGATCCTGGGAACTTCAATATCTTCAATAGATATCTTTGTTGATTGAACAAATGTTGTAGTCCTTTTTGTAGGTGAAGATATACGGTCTTTCCTACAAAACAGGTTAAATTGCATGATTAGAAACATCTCATAATTTTCAGAACAAATTCTTACACATAAAGAAATATGTCATACAGTCATGCAATTATCTTAGCCAATGCTTCAATACAACATTTATCCATATCCCGTAACTTTCTAGATGCCTTCCAATCTCTACCAGAACATTGTTAAGAGTGTGCACAACTCCCAACATGTCAGCAAAGAGGTTTCATTCTAGATAAGTAGCAATGGAATGTTGTACAGTGCCATAGGCCACTTACCCATGTATATTAGTAGTATATTGTTCATTAATGCAACTATCTTAATATGCACACTACATATCCTAAGTCTAGGAACATGAACATATACATCATTGAACAATTTTACTTAAACAAACAAATATGCAAGAAATGATAATTAAAATACTTATCTTTGTTTGTTCGTTGGGTGGACTCCCTCTGAGTCTTTGCTTCCTTGCAGGAGCTGCTGGAGTCCTAATCTGAAGTAGCTTTTTCTACACCTTTCTAATGTGGAAAGTAGAGAGATGGACAACTCCCTCTGAACATCTGCATCCTTGCATAAACCACTGGAGTGTACTCCTTTTCTTTCTTGCAGGAACAACTGGAGTGTGCTCCCTCTTGATCTTTGCTTCCTGAATTACCTGTTCTTGAATTCATATTCATCCTTGGTCCCTATGCATGCTTATTAGTATCATGATTGTGTTATCCTTGTGAACTCATATAAAATCATACATTCATTAGTATACTATTAAAACACAATAATCTCAAGCATGTATGATCATTTCAAACAAAAATAATAAGCATTAGCATTCAAGGTTTATGTAGGATTCTTATGGTTAGTCAAATCATAAGAAACATAACATGTCTAAACCTATAATTACTCAAACCTATGACTCTTCAGGTTAGTTGAATCATCAATCAAGATAAGAGATATAATATGCATAAAACCTGTGATTATTCAAACCTATACCTTCATGATTCTTCTGTTTAGTCAAATCAATCAATATAAGAGACATAATTCTTTTACTTATATTCCTATTTGACCATAGGAATTTTCTGGTTAGTCATATCATCAATCAAAGTAAAAATCATAATATGCCTAAACCCATGAGTACTAACTTCAATGAATAATCATAATCAATCATGCCAAGTATACTTAAATAAAGGATCTTATCACAAGGTGAGATTCTAACTTGATATAGGAAAAACATACCTGGATTAGCATGCTAGCTAATTATGTCTAACATACTCACATGATGTCTTCTTGTTCTTCTTCAATGACTTGTGCTAGTAACCTGTATATCTCATAGGTTAACCATTATAAAACCAAGTTATACATACCTCGTAAATGGATGAATCTTTGTCCTCATGTCATCATGATCATATGTTCTTTGAACCAGAACATGATTTTTCTTTCTTGGTGTACCTTTCATGTTAGTAGACAACATAAACCTCATACAACACCATAATGCATTAGTACAATCATAAGTGTCAACACCCTAATCAATGAATATTTTTTATCGTGCATTCATAGTTTTATTAAGGTGATATGACAAGTCTAAAATCAAGATTGTACTAACCATAATAACATGAAGACAAACATACCATAAACTTAATCATGAACAAATATCGAAACATACCTCAATTAGTCATACCTGTCGGGATCGCTTGTAATATTCTTATGTAAGGCCTTAGCCTCATTCTTTGGAGGTTCATCATCTTCGGCAGCATGAGCATGAAATCTTCTTTTGCTGCCCTTCTTCTTCTTACTGAAGCTGTTGTTGTCTTTCTTCTTCTTGGGACAATCTGAAGCAAAATGTCCCTTCTCATTGCAAGTGGAGCATCTGAGTTCTTTCTTATCTTTATGATAATGATGATGGTGAGAGAATCTTCTATTATGAGATGATTCCTTCTTGGATTTACTTCTTTTAGTGTGAGCTGCAAGAGCTTGATCTTCTCCTCCCATCTTTTCCTCACGAGCTATAAGTCTAGCTTCTTCTTGAGAACATTCTTCCCGAAGTCTACTGAAGGAGATCAACTTCTTCCTTGCACAAATTCCTTGGATAAAGGAATCCCATGACCTGGGTAGGCCATTTAGAGTGGTCATCACCACTTCACCATTCTCCACCATTTCCTCTACTGCTTCCAATTGTTCCTTGATCTGAGAGACCCTTGAAAAATAGGATTGAATGGTTTCTCCATTCTGAAACTTTACTGCTTTCAATTGATTCCGCAGGGTCATCTTCCGATTTATGTTCTTTCCTTCAAATAGCTTGGTCAAGGATTCAAACATCTCCTTGGGTGTCTTGAGAGAAGACACATGGGGTATGAGATGGTCTTTGATAGAATCAGCAATGATTCTCTTTGCCTTGACCAAGTTCTTCTTGTGCAATGCCTTGGCCTCTTCATCCTCTGGGATAGGGATGTCTTCTTTCACATATGAGTCCAACTCATTCTTTTCCAGGATTAGCCCAATCCTATACTTCCAGGCTCGGAAGTTATCAGCCCCTTCAAGCTTATCCTCAAGCTTGGTGTGAAGAGACATCTTTAAGAGTACTTCAAATGGAAATAGAAAAGATTTAGAACTTACCACTTGAAGTGCTGAAAACTGGATCTGGTCCCGGATTAGGGTTTGTCAGAGAAACCCTAAAAATTCAAAATGTGAATTTCAAAATTCCGAAAGGATAGAAAGATGCGCCTTGGAGAGCTGATCAGCCTAGTACATTCAGAATTTGAGATCAGCAAAGTCTTGCCCTTCAAAATTGCCTTTTTGTCCTCCCGGGTTCACTGGGGAGAGCCCTGAATTAGGGTTTGAGTTTCCCGGAGATCTACCCAGCCAAAAATCTCGATCCAAAGCTCAAACCTTCGATTTTTGCAAGGAGCTTCCAGCTGTACCTTCAGTTTCCAGAAATTCCTATTTTTGTGGAAACCCTAATTTTTAGGGCCAAAACTGAAAATGCTCGGAACTGAAATCTGATTGGACAGAAAGATGCGCCTTGATGAGTAGATCCAATCTACTATACTGAATTTCAAAAATCTGTGGAGAGAAACCCAATAAACAAGCAATACAAGCTTCCGTCACTGCAAAATGTCTTCTTCTCAGTTAAGCTCTGATACCATGTTAAATTTTCAGTATTAAATCACAATACTATAGGATCTTTGCTGAGAGAATAACATCTACAGTATATCAATGCATCATAATATGACAAGCATCACAAGCATCACAAGAATCAAAAGCATAGAGACAAGAGACACAGAGTTTCCGTGGGGAAAACCCTAAGGTGAAAAACCCCACAAACTTCCTCAGAGATAGAGAGAGCAATGGCTCAACCAAAATACAACCAAATAATACAGAGATAGTCTCCTAGCAGATGATCCTCCTCCTCTTCCCTAGTGCGCCACTTTCCAGAGAGAGAGATAGATACTTTTCCGAGTGAGTTAAAATAGAGATCTCCTATCTCTATTTATACTCACCTTTTTGCCCAGTGACCTACTGGGGCCGACTTGTCTACTTGAGTATATCCACATTATATTATATATTAATTAGGGCCGACCCCATAAGGTGGTCTAATAACCCATCGGCAAGTACACACACTTGCGACACTTGTCAATCCACATGACGACACTTCCTTATAGAGGAATAACACATCTCTTATAAGGGTACAATAAATATACATATAATATACTGATGAAATACATTCCGAAGTTACATATACATCAACAATAGCCACTTGGCTTTCCTACTCATATTTTCTGACTTGGATTTCATCACCTTGCAGAGGATATGTTTAGTTAAGTCAGAATACTTTTAGTTAGGTGTTTGCATGCTCCTTTACCTCCCTTTGGTCTAGTGAGTCCACCATTTTTCTTTTTTAGGAAACCTGCTGCTTGTTGGTATTCTGACCATCTTTGTTGTTACTCCACCTATTGTAGCACAGCTGTTACAGTGGGTGTTTTGAGTTGGTTGTTGGCCTGAGTGCCTTGCTTTTTAGCTCTCCTTCTGCACACACGGTTGCATTAGGATTTTTTGAGCTGTTTTTATACTCACCTCAACCCACAGAGATTAGACACCATCTGTCACCATTGAGTCCCCGAGACATTCTCGGCGCCTCAGGGGCGAGCCCCCACAGCACGGTTCTCTTGACACCACTCGTCGTAGATTCCGATCATTGTCCGTTGATACCACTCATCACAGATCTAGAGCCTTGTCACTTGACTCCACTCGTCAGCGACGTAGGACTCCGTCACCAGATAGTGACGCTCCTTACTTTACCTCTGATTCTGACGAAGAGTCTGAGAACCCTATTTATAATGCCCCTACTATCCCCATGGCTGGTACGACTTCCACCCCATTTGTCATAGGGACCATTGGTGGCACATCCACCACTACACCAGTTACTACACCTGTTTTTGGTATGCCCTCCATGGGGCAACCATCTACTGTTCCCCTCACGGTACCTATACCCACAGCAGGAATACCCATGCCCACTACATCAGTGGCTCACACTACCCATGGCGGTGCTGGACCATCCTCCACTACCTCAGTTCCCCCACTTGGGGGCACCACCCTTAATTTTGTCCCTCCACTTGGGGGCACTGGCCCCAACTTGGTCCATAGCACTACTGTGTCACAGCCCTCTTCCAGTTTGCCATTCATGGCTAGCCTCAACCTACCTGACCTGGCCCGATTGACCAACGATCCTATTCGACACAACCCTATGTGGCCTCATATGCCTACCAAGCTCCCCTCGGACATCCCTAAGTTCGAGGGCAAGGCCGGTGAGGACCCACAAAACCATATCATGTCTTTCCACCTATGGTGTTCCTCTAACTCCATAGTAGACGACTCTGTTCGCCTCCATCTCTTACAGCGCACCTTCACTGGCTCTGCAGCCAAGTGGTATATTGAGCAGCCTCATGGGACCCACGCCACCTTTGCTTCCCTGGCCTCGACCTTTCTGCAGTTCTTCCAGTTGCCTGTCCGCTATGACGCGGGTGTTGAGATCCTTCTATCTTGTAGACAAAACACGGCTACCCATATCACGGACCATATCCACGAGTGGCGTAGACGCCGTAGCTTATGCAAGATCAAACTTGACGACCGTATCTTCCTAGATTGGTTCCTCAAATCCCTTCTCCCTGTTATTGCTAAGGATGTGGCCTCAGAAAGACCCCAGTCTGAAGAAGAATCCATCCTTAAGGCACAACAGTTCGACCTCATTTACGCCCAATCGGGTTACCTTTATACCATTATACCTGATGCCCCTCGCGGCGAGTCGTCCCATCATGATGCGCCGGGGGCATCCCACGCTGCAGATGGTATCATTGGCCGTGTTTCTTCACATCCCCAACCATTTTCTATAGCACGTCCTACCCCTGGCCCCGACCTGTCAAGGGCTACCTCCCAGTCTGGATCAACCAACTCATATGCTCCCATGACACATCACCATTCCCATGGACCCTCATGTCCACCTCAGTGCTTCGGGTATGCGACTCCTGCTTATGCTCCTCCAGTCGCCCCTCAGCCTTACTACCATCAGCAGGCTGCCTCAGCTCCTGTGCCTTCACCAGCCCCACCAGCATATTATCCGCCACAGGCAGCCCCTGCGGCACACCCACAACCCGCTCCGCAGTCATATCAGCAACCCCCTCAGGTTGCTGCACCTGCTCAGCCTCAACCTGCATATCATCCACCGCAGCCTGCTCCAGCACCTGCGCAACCTCAAAATCCACCTGCTGCCCAAGGGCAAGTTTACGCCCAACAGAATCCACAGCAAAACCAGAACAACCAACGTAACCAGGGCCAACAGAACCGCGGCAAGGGCCGTAATCGGGGAAACAACCAACCTGCAGACCAAGCTGGTCAACCGGCTAATCCCCCTGACAACAATAACGCGGCCCCCGCTAATCAAAACCCTGATCGCCCGCCCAAGCAGGCTAAAAACCCCAATCTGCGAACAAATCACCCTTGTTCTATTTGCGGGGTCTATGGACATTACACACATGCTTGCCCACACTTGGAGCGAGCTCGGCAGCTCTGGGTGGACGAGGCCCATCGCCAAGGGCATGCGGCTCCCCAAGCACCGCCCAACCCCCCCCAACTTCAGCAACCCCCTTTGGTGCTGCAAAACCCATTACCAACCCAAGGCGTGGTGAACACTCAGCCGTTGGCCCCTCAAGCTAACGTGCAACCCCAACAGCAACAGATCACTTACGCTGCCCCCGATCAACCCATGTTTGACTCAGGTACCCACCACTTACTGATGATGTCATCCGCTGACGTCAACCTCCAGACCCGTCGGAACCAATATGGCTCCACCTCTGAAGCCACTCCCACGGATAAACCTACTAACGCCCATCCCACCGATCAGGCGTTACGTATACCTCCGCCTCCCATAGACGGCGCTGCGAAAGCACCTCGTTTCCCACTTCGCCGAATCAACAATAACCCTACTACGCGCGCTGCATCAAACTACAACATCGTAGACGACCTAGCCCAATCTCCCGCAGCCATGTCTGCGTTAGAAGTCTTGAAGAACTGCCCTTCCCAGCGCAAGAATTTACTTTCCGCCATTGGGGGGATTGACCCAACTGATTCGCATTTGATGGCGTTTGATTTAGACCAGTCTGAACCACGCCTACATTCCAGCTTAGCCTTCCAAGTTACTGTCTCCGTTAGGAACCTTGTTATCCATCGGTGCATCATCGATGAGGGTGCCTCCACATGCGTTATGTCTACATTCGTATGGCAGAAGCTAGGATCCCCTCCTCTCCAGCAGTCCACCACTGCATTACGCGCCTACGACGGTCGTTCGGCTCAGCCCCAAGGCCTTCTACCTAACGTACCTGTCCAGTTAGGTGGTAAAACAGTCCTTATTGACATAGAGGTAATCAATGCTCAATTGGATTACAACCTTCTACTTGGCCGCAGCTACATGTATGCCATGCGGGCGGTTGCCTCTTCTGTCTTTCACACCATGATGTTCCCCCACGAGGGACGCGTGGTTAAGATTGACCAGCTCACCTACTATGATCCAAGTGCTCCAGCGGCACCAGAAAATGTTCTCCCCATGGTTGAACAACCTGTTTCTCCTGCCTCCACCTCGTTTGTTTCCTCTACGGGTCCTGGAGTCTACTCAGACGCGCCGATGACTTCCACCTTTCATTCCACTCCTCCACCGTCATCTACGCCCGAAATGTCTGACTTATGTACCTTGTCCCATGACATCCTACCACCTAACAATCAACCATCCTTGTTGCCTAAACCACCATTGGTACCTAGTCACATTGGTGTTACACCGATCCATACGATCCCCTTCCTAGTTCCTCCCGCCGGAGTCGTAAGCGCCCCGGTCATGGCTACCCTTAGCCTCCCTGGGTTAACCTTGGGATTACCTGTATGGTATCTTTCGCCTCCCGTTCGCCCGCCGACACCAGATGTCGTCCTCCAGCCGGTGCAACCCATGGCTACTACCACCCACCCACCTCCCGGTGTCTCTACCCCTTCGTCCTCTACGACACCTCCTCCTACTCCCAAACCCACTGGGGGCAGAGGTCCACAACCTTACACTGCTGTACCACCTCCCAAGACAGTCAAAAACCCTCCAGTGTTTCGTGCTCCTCCCAAATGCTCGTTGTGTGACGAGTTGGGCCATGCGACCCATCAGTGCCCACAGTTACCCGCATTGCAGAAGCACATGCAAATGCTCGATGATGACCCCAACATCCCAACTGTCGAACTCAACCCCACTCCCAAGCCTAAAGATAAGTCCCTACGTACCAACCACTCCTGCGCCATCTGCGGTATTTACGGGCACTATTCACATCATTGTCCCGATCTCCCGGATTACAGAGCGGCTCTCTATGAGATGAACAATCTGGATCTTGAGACGGCACCACCTACCATTGAGGAGATCTACCCCCCAGACTCTTCACCTTCCGAAGAGGTCAATACCATCTATATGATCTCTTCAACCACTACCATTCCCTCGCCAACCGATTTGACGACGCAGACTTTCCGTACTGATGAGGAGATTCTTGAGGCCCTAACTGCCCCGGATTATCCCTGGGATGATATGCACCACCGTTCCTATTTCATCCCAGAAGAATCCTCCTCTAGCACCGCTACCCAATACGCGGTTGAATCCAAAGACTTCCTCCCCACTAAGGTTGATTGGTTCAAGGACCCTATTCCTGCTCCTGATGCCTTCGAGGAGGGTAATATGGCTAACATCTCACCTATCATCCAAGTTGATATTGCTGCTCCAGGTCGTGCCCCTGAACTCATTACTTTAGGAGCATTTTGCAGTAAACAAGAGATTGAGGACTACATAAACCTTTTCAAAGAATTCCGTGATGTCTTTGCTTGGTCCTATACCGAAATGCCTGGTCTTGACCCTGCCATTATAGATCACCACATTGACACATGGCCTGATGTACCCCCCGTTCGTCAGAAACAGCGCCCCATTCATCCCTCAAAGCTCCCCGATGTCAAAGCCGAGATTGAGAAGCTGCGCAAGGCAGGGTTCATTTATCCTATTGCCTATACCACTTGGGTTTCAAACCCCGTTCCAGTTAACAAAAAGCAAGGCACCATCCGCGTATGCACTGACTTCCGTGACTTAAACCATGCTTGTCCCAAGGACAACTTCCCCACGCCGTTCATCGATCAACTTATAGATGCGTGTGCGGGGCATGAGGTCCTCTCCTTCATGGACGGTTTTTCCGGATATAATCAGATTCAGATCCGTAAGGAAGACCAGTACAAAACTGCCTTTACTACCCCATGGGGCACCTTTGCCTATCGCGTCATGCCTTTCGGCCTCAAAAATGCTGGTGCCACTTTCCAGTGGGCCATGACCTATTGCTTCCACGACTTGGTCCATATCCTGTTAGTCTACCTTGATGACCTCACAGCTCGTTCCCGGAAACGATCAGACCACCTTAACGACCTTCGGCAAGTTTTTCTGCGTTGTCGCAAATACCAAATTCGCTTGAACCCACACAAGTGTGTCTTTTGCGTACCGGCAGGCCGATTGTTGGGTTTCATTGTTTCCCAGAAAGGAATTACTGTTGACCCTCTAAAGGTCCAAGCTATTTTAGACCTCCCCCCTCCTCGCACGCTCTGGCAGCTCCAAAGTCTGCAGGGGCGATCTAACTTCCTTCGACGTTTCGTTCCTGATTATGCCACCACGGTTCACGGTTTCTTGCGCCTACTCCGCACCCACGTACCCTTCGTCTGGGATGCGCAAGCAGAAGCTGCATTCGAGGCCCTCAAGAAGGCCCTCACACAAGCCCCTCTGATTTCCCCTCCGGATTTCACTCGAGACTTCATCCTTTACGTGTCGGCTTCTGAGCATGCCGTATCTGGAGTCTTAGTTCAAGAAGACGCTTCTCACCAGGAGCACGTCATTTACTACGTTAGCCAGACTTTGTCTGGTCCACCACTACGTTACCCATATGAGGAGAAACTTGCCCTAGCAGTCGTCTTTTCCGTTCAAAAATTGCGACACTACATTTTAATGAGTCATACCACAGTCGTCGCCGACTCTAACCCCATGGTATATCTTCTAAACCGGCGACTACTACAAGGTCGTGTTTCCAAATGGGTCATTATCCTCCAAGAATATGACCTTACCTTCAAAACACCTAAGAGCACTAAATCCCTTGCGCTTTCCCAGCTCATTACTGATCTTCCTTCCCTTCTCCCGGCCAAACCAATCTCCGATGAGTTACCCGACAATCACTTGTTCACTATCTCGTCCGATGACCCATGGTACGGTGATATCTTGTTATACCTACGCACGCAGAAGTTCAGACCCAAAGTTACACGAAATGGACGCCGTCGCATCCGCCACCAGGCCTCTCGATATCTCCTCTTAGGTGATGTCCTCTACCGGCGCGGGGTTGACACAATTCTTCGTCGTTGCCTTACCCACGAGGAAGCTGAACATGTCCTTAATGACTGTCATAGCGGTGCCTGCGGAGGCCATTTCTCAGGGATGGCCACCGCCCAAAAGGTCGTCCGCGCCGGATACTTCTGGCCCACACTTTTCACCGACTGCATCACTGCGGTCAAACACTGCCATAACTGCCAACTTTTTGCCCCCAAGGCCCGGACACCTCCTGCTCCGTTACACCCAGTCGTCACCGTTGGTCCCTTTTGTAAGTGGGCCATAGACTTCATGGAATGTAGACCCCAGTCTGCCAACGGCCACAAATATATTGTTGTCGCTGTTGATTACTTCACCAAATGGGCGGAAGCCATGCCTACCTTCAATTGTACCGCTGACACTGCTGCCCGCTTCTTTTTCAACCATGTTATCGCCCGATTCGGGGTTCCTAAGCAGTTAGTCTCTGACCATGGTTCACACTTCGAAGATGCCGTCTGGCGTGAGTTATCCACCCTCCTTAAGTATGAGCACCAATTTTCCTCTGCTTACTACCCCCAAGGGAACGGCCAAGTAGAGGCCATCAATAAAATCCTTAAGACCATCCTCCAACGAACAGTTGACAAGCATAAGTCCAATTGGCACCACATGTTGTTCCCTGCTTTGTGGGCTTATCGCACCTCCACTAAGACCGCCACTGGTTTTACACCATTTCATTTAGTTCACGGTATAGAGTCTGTTCTCCCCATCGAGTGTCAGATCCCTGCCTTACAGATCGCCGTTGAGCTTCTCCCTGACACCACCCCCCTCGAGCAGCGTCTGCTGCACCTCGAACAAGCCGATGAAGACCGTCGGGCCACTCTCCAGAACATCGAAGCTGCCAAAAACCGCTCCAAAGCCGACTATGATAAACATGTTCACCCTCGAACTTTCCGCGAAGGGGACCTAGTCCTCGCCTACGACCAAGCCCATGACAAAACCGGTAAAGGGAAGTTTGAATCCATGTGGCAAGGCCCTTACGTCGTGCAGACCTGCCTTGGCAAGGGGGCATACATCTTAGCTGACTCCGAAGGCCGTCCTTTGCGCAACCCTCGTAATGGGTTGTATCTTAAGCGTTTTTACCCATAAAAAGAAACCCGCGGCCTCATTGGTCTGCATTGTACAGTACTTTCTTTTTTGTTTTTGTTTTTTCCGAACCGTTTCCACCACTGGAACCAGCACGACGCAACCGTCATAACGGTCACCTCGTTGCGTTATTTTTACCTTGTCATTTTTTACCCCTTTTTCAGACGCCACTAGTCGCCTCGGTTTGCGTGCCACATCGGCCGTTCTCCATTTTTCACGTGTTTTATATCATCGGATTCATTTCTCCGAGCTGGTGATGATGCTTGAGATCATTTCTCGCTCTCACCTCCAGATTCTCTGGGCATCTTTCAAAGTGCCCCCGTCACCTCGGTTTGCGTGCCACATCGACGGCTACCCATTTTTGACATCCTTTATATCGCCGGATTCATTTTTCCGCGCTCGTGATGATGCTTGAGATCATTTCTCGCTCTCACTTGGTACAATTTCAACATTGTGTCCCAACACCTTGCTGCCTCGGTTCGCGTGCCACATCGGTCGCTATCGGATTGTTCCACATTTTTTACATGAGCCATTCACTCCTGTCATACTGCAAATGTCTCGTTATTTTGCCACCATTTCATCTACCCCGCAAGGAGGTCCATCAGTGTTCCCACCTACCCTCGTTCTTGGTCACCATTATTGATCCTTGATTGAACACTTCCTCCTTGCCTGGCCATTTCCTTTGTTCGGTATAATTTTATCCCTTTTTCGGGCCGGACAAGTCCTTTACGAAAAAGGCACTTAGGGAGTTTCCGTTAAGCTCTTTTCTGACTCCTAAAAGAATGAAAAGATCGCCGAGCAATCTTGCTTCCTTTCATGCTCGTTAAAGTACCTGAAAGGGCGTCTATCTGGTATAAGTTTACCCCTTTTCCGGACCTGGTAGACTAATTACGAAAAAGGAATACTCTAGTCACACCGGCTAGAAGAGTTCTTCATTGCATCCTTTTATGCTTCTTTGAGCCTTGGAGACTAAATCTACGAAAAAGCAACCCCCTGGAGTCTTCTTATTTGCTTTCAGACTCTCTAAAATTGAAAGCACCCACGAGCATGAACTGTCCTGGGCTCGTAAAATCCACACGACAGTACCATTCCATCATTTCAGAGTCTTCTTATCGCTTTCAGACTCCTTAAAATTGAAAGAAACCACGAGCATGAACTGTCCTGGGCTCGTAAAATCCACACGACAGTATCATTTTTTACAAAAACTTCTTCTAGTTCCTTAACCCATGAAGAAGTACCCTCCCGTGCCTCCTGGCACTACGATTGATCATCTCGGTAGCACCCCCAATCAGGTCGCCTTTGTTCAGAGTATTCTGCAGTCTCCTGCCATTTTACCATAGCTTGAGTCTCCCTCAGACCAATCACCTTCCCCGATCCCATACAGCTATGATCCCTTTCCCTTAGTCAGTTTCATATGCTTCCAGATCATTCCCATTATCATACTCTGAACAAAGGAAGTTTGAGTCCACCCACTCTACTTGCCCAGTTGTCCCCCCATAGTTTTATCAGTCCTGCCATCAGCACTATCACATTTCAGTCTTGTACCTCGCGCTCCTGTCAAGGAAACATCATTTCCTTGATAGTTGCAGGTCTCCCTCTGTCGACGACAGCTCCTCTATTCCAGAGGATAGGCCCAGAGGTCCCTACGCCTTGGACTTATCACCATCTGTGGTAAGTGCCTACGGATCATTCTGAGAGGAGTCATCATTGCCTCTCCGAGTGGTTGTTCCTCACATGCTCGACTTCAGCACCTTGATCGCATCGTTGAGGATCGCGTAGGATTATATCCCATCAGTTTTTAGTCGAAGACCCCGGATTTCCCCCGACTCTAGCACATTGGTGAGTCACTTTGGAACGACCAGTTATATGTTCCTGTGGATGTCCGGGCTGCGTTGGCGTTTGTATTCGGAAGCCATCCAGTTCTCTGCTTCCTTGAGTACCCATTTCAGTTCCAGTCCAGTGTACCATTGAGGTTATTGCTCCCAGTCATTATGGTCTAGCATCTCATCAGTTCCTCTGGTTCCACACTCAGCAGCACTGTTGTTAAAACAGTGTATCAGTTTTTCAGCACAGACATGGTCAGCTCAGGAGTATGTCCCAGATTTTGTGTCCCCTCTAGACCCTTATGATGTACACAGTGGCTATGTATCTTTCAGGTCCCCTTTTTCGGGCCTCACAGTTATGTTTATGTATCTTGATACGAGCATGGGTATGCCTGCCTCGTCCATATATTGAGATTATACCTCAGTCAGTATTTGAGGTCATGTATATTTCTGGTCCCCATTTTTTGGACCCCATTGTTATTGTTATGTTGTATCCTGATACGAGCATGGGAATGCCCGCCTCGTCCATATGATCAGATGATTCCTCATCCTTTATTGAGGTTATGTACTTTTAGTTCTTGCAGTTGTTCGGGATCGTTGTTCCGGGCTCCAGTTTGTTTCTTCTCTTCTCTCCACTCCCAAGGAAAACCATTCATGACTTATGATGTCCATCGGCCATACGATTAGCTCCTGACCTCGCACATCAGGGGGCAATCTGTTAACACCCAAAAAGTGTTCACTACCTCATTACCACATTATATGGCTCATTTGTCCATTTTTCTACCATATTTCCATTAAAAATCCCAAAAAAACCCATTAAAAAGCCTCCAAAAGGCCTAAAATGCCTCCAAAAGGCCAAAAAACCCTCAAAATAGCCTAAAAAGGCTAAAAAACCCCCTTTTCCTCCAAAAATAGCAAAAATCCCCTAAAAAGGGAATAAAAAATATAAAATAATGAGGAAAAGGAGGAAAAAACCCTATACACCTGCACAAAACCATGTGTTTCCTAAAACCATGGGTCAACACTCCACCACCAAAAAACTATAAATAGGTGATGGAGATCCCTTATTCCATATCCACAATCACAAGCACCCTTACTCTGCCAAAATCTCTCTCGAAACCCTAGTTCACCTTTGAACTATTTTCACCTTGAGAGCCATCTTTGGCCCATCCCCAACATTGGAGAAGGAGAAAGGAGCATTCTGAAGCTTGGAGCATCCTCTTGGACACTGCAAAGGGCTTCATCAACCTTGACACTCAAGGTAACATTAATATAAAACCATTTTTTACATCTTTCATTTATGTCTCATGCAATGTTTAAAGTAGTTTGTTAATTGTTGTTTTAGCTTAATCATTTAATCATTATTGAACTGCTACTAAGGAGTCCATTCTCCTTAGTAGGTGCTCATTGGCACAAGCTAGGGGTAAAACCCTAGCTACAGTCGGGAGAAGAATCAAGATGCTGAGTACATTAGGTTACGAAAGAGGTCCCAAGTTCTTAATGACTTAACTGTCCTGGCAGAGTCTTCTAGAAGCATTTAGTTTGTTGATAAACTAAGATAGTTTAGTTGATGATTCGACAACTAGCAGATGGTTTTTTTTTATTTTGTTTATGTTTATATTTTGAAAGTTTAAAGTTGGAAAACTTTACTATTTTTGAAAGATTCGATCCATGAAAATAGGATCTTGAAATCACTTCAAACTTTAAACAATTTTGTGTATATATCATACAGTGATGAAGTAGTAGAGGTTGGAATATATGATGGAAGTCAGATTGTAAACTCATTTGGAGGCATGTATATGGTTTTATTTCATATTGATAAGAAATAGTTGTTTTTGGAAATGATTGTGATTTGTGAGCCTTTTCTGTTTTAATAAATAAAGTACATGTTATCATCATTCTGTCTATGTGTGGTCTTAATATTCCATACCATGATTCTTTTGATCAATATGCAACTATTTTTAATGTTTTGAAAACAGAACCTGTATCATTACATTCACAAAGTCATGCTCATAGCTATGTATTGTCAATATCCATGATAGTAACATTGATATACTCCCTTCCATTTGAATATTTGAATTGTTCTAATTCCTGTAATATGTTTACCTACCACCAAACCCCATAGAATTGTTTTTCAGTTACATTATATCTACTCTTAAGATTTCCCTAAGCTTGAACCCTTGTAGTCTAGGTTCAACTTTAGTGATAACATCTTTTGGTGTCGTTACCGGGGAACAGAGAAATGAAAGTATATCTTCCATGGGTATTTTATATCCATATATCTGGTTTTGGAGGGTGACAAGATCTGCATAATTTATCTGCAGACTACATATTCACCTTCTATTTCAGAAAGTTACAGTGGCTTCAAGACAGATAGGGACTCGAGGAAATCCTTCATCTCCTTTGCACTCAGGGATTTCTGATCTGGAAAGGATTTTAAGAGAAGCTAGAAAAAATAAAGTTTATATCCCATCATCCAGTAACCATCATTATTCTTCAACTACAACTGTACCTTCTAAATTGTTAAATAATCAAGAAGAAAGAAAATTAGGTTTATCTATGTGCATTCCTGAGATCGAAGACTTTAAATCTACTCAGATTGATGATTTTGAGGTCTATTCAAATCCTCTAACTTCTGAACATAATCATATACCAGACGAAACCTTCACTTTAAAGTCTTTGACTGCACCTTATATGCCTCTTACAAGCATAATTCTCATTGGCCAATTGAAATTGAAGTGCCATATCCTCCACATACTAAACCACCATCTCCACAAAATCAGCCATCTTCTTCACAGATATCTAATCCACCAAATATGGCTGGTCAGCCTCTAGATAGAATGGATGCTGTGGTGGCATCTAGATATGCCCCTCTAGTATTACCTCAACCTTTAAATTCTCTCCCAGGTGGAGACTATCATAAATATCTCCCGAGATTCAATGGTCAGGGAGGTGTTACAGCAGAGGAGCACTGGAATACATTTCTCAGTTATGCTGATAATTATAACTTTGAACATCAAGATGTATGGATGAGGATTTTTGTTCAAAGTTTAGACGGTGAAGTACGAATATGGTTTAGAGAATTACCACCAAATTCTATATATGGTATTGATGCTTTGTAGGAAGTGTTTATGAAACAATGGGGAGATACGAAAGATTATTTGTATTACATCACAGAGTTTGGAGCATTGAAAAGAAAGAAGGATGAGGCTGTTGGAGATTTTTCTAAGTGTTTCAACAAAATGTACAGTATGATTCCAGCTGAAATAAAACCTACTTAAACATTAACAAAATTAACCTATGCAAATGCTTTTGATTATCAATTTTCTTTATGGTTAAGGGAAAGAAAATCTTTGTCTCTATTGAATATGCAGGAAGCAGCCTTAGAAGTTGAATCCAACATACTTGCTTCAAATAAAATTAAATAGGAGGCAGAGTGTCAAATGTTTGATAAAAAGGGAAAACGAGAAATGATTCCATCTACTTCTACAGGAAGGCTTTCAGATAGTAAGATGGATGAAATGAATAAAATCATAAAAAATCTATCTGCAAAGATTGATAAGCTTGAAACAGAAAAAAAAAAAGTCAAAATAGGCCTGCTCAAGAGAATGATAATAGAAACCCAAACCAGTTTAGACGCCCTTTTCCCCCTAGGTTCATTCCAAGAGAAAGAAGGAATAAGGATATTCAAAGGGAGAGGAGAGACAATGAGGATCAAAGGGTATAGCCACCTTTTCAAAACAATTTGATAAGGGATGATGAAGCTTATGAAACACCAGTAGAAGAAATTGAAGAATTAGACCATGATATTAACCAATTAGATCAGTTTTCTTCTTCTAATTTTGTAACTATGGCTTATTATCATGATGCAAAGTTGGCATATTATTATGACTCAAATTGTTTTGAGTAGGAAACAGAAATTTATCAAGAAACACAACAGAAGTCATATGGTCTTAGGTTAGGAGTGAAGCAAGCAGCAGTTGGGAAAAAGAAGGTAAGAACCTTTCCTACTTAAGAACATTTGACTTTTGAGAAAAAGCAAGAAATACAAAAGGATAAGAGTAAGGTCACAGAAACAGAAGAGTTAGGAAAGCATGTTAATTTTAATTTAGAACATGAAATCAACAAAATTAAGATTCCTATTCCTTTGACTGAGCTGGTTAGGAACAAATCATATAGGGAGCCAACTCTTAAAGTTTCAAATTCTTTAGTTGCTTCCATTCCTTCAGATGTGATTAATTTGCAAGAAGAAAATCCAACTATTGGCACTGGTTCAAAAATAGTTGATCAGTCAGATGCTAAATCTGTTTATCCTCCTCCATGTTGTCGGGCAAATCTACCCTGTAGCAAGGAAACTAATGCTACCAACTGGAGTGGGGTGACAGGTAAGTGTATTGATGATATTACATAAATATTTATGAAAAGAAATAAGTTATGGATATTGAGAACAGACCTTTCAATCGAAGTTTGATCCTAGCCTTTACTTGATCTCGTGCTCAACCTTCAAATCCACCTTCCTTTCAGTAAACCTGCAATAACAATACCTTTCTCAAAGCATCTTGGACAATATATAAAGCTTGAAAGAAACAAAAACAATGTTTAACATTCAATATTGACCAAAACAGATCCAAATTAAGATGTCATTTCAGAACACATTTAAGTTGGAACAAGAAAGACACTTCAACCTTTATTGTCAAAAGTAAATTGATGTACAAGTATACCTGACTCTATGACAGGCTCCTGCAACTTGATTCTGGGCTCTTGCTCTTCTCTGGCTTGGCTATCTTCAGCATCAACTCCTCCAATGCAAGCTTCTTCTTTAGATCTCTATGTCTCAAAGTTTCTCCATTAATCCATCTAACCTTTCTCTTTAGTCTTCTTTGTATTTATAAGATTAGAAAAGAAGTTCAGGTCGATGTATGGTTATGGAGGAAGTTGGGGAAGTTGGGAAACTACCAGCAACTAATCCTCCTCGAGAAAATTAATTATTTTTTAATCATCTTTTCATATGTACGCGACTATTATTCAGTGAAGTAGCGTATAGGGTGCTACTTTAGTGCTTACCAACTAGCGCTCATTTAATTTTAAATGCTGAGCGCTACTATGCTGAGAAGGAGTAGCGCCCATAAGGCTTTGGGCACTACTATTGTACACTGGAGTAGCGTATGGGTGCTAGTCTCTCTAGGTAGAGTAGCGCTTATATATCAGAATGATATGTTTAGGGTTTTTCCAGTAAAATTAGGAAATGGAGTAAGTCAAAGTATCATCTAAGGTCAACATGCTCCTCCATCCAAGTTGCCCTTTTGTGTGATCAACAGTTCAAGGTGATCACGGATGGAGAGGTGCAAGTTTAACCTATAACAGATGCCCACTAATGTGTGAGGTTAGAGGGAAACGATGGCCGAAATACATTATAATCCAAAGCCAGAGAAGGAGCAAAGAACCGCAGAAAACAAGTCATAAGAACACCTGCAACAAAGATCAAGGTCAGCGAGCAATTACAACTTTGACACCATATAGATGTGCAGTGTGATACAACATGATCTCCGATACATAACAAGGAGATGTATATAAAGCATGGCCACTTGGAATACAAGCGTGGATCCATGTCAAACTAAGAGATCATAGCCATAACAACAAACTGGATCTATGTCTCATGGAGAGCCGAATATAAGTAAGGCTCAGTCTTGCGCAAATTCGGTGATAACAAAATGAGGTGTTGTCATCCAAAATCCCAAGGTCTTCATCCAAAACAACTCTAGGTACAAACCCCAACCATGTGAATAGATGAGCTGACAGTCGAACATGGGGGGTATCGTTTGATTACCGGTCATTGATGTATACCGTTAACAAACGCGAGGACTTCCACCGATAATGATGATGGGGTCCAAGGTACCAAGTACGATCCGCCAAATGTGAATAAATGGACCTGGAGTCGAACACTTAGGGATCCTGTCGAAGAAGAGACATTGGTGTATTCTCATCATTCAACAACGAGGAAAATTGCCACTGGTGACTGCAATCTCCAAGGTACTAACCGAAACTCTAAACTTCAATCCCAGAATAATGAGTTGACGTCGATGGGAAGAAGTCCGTTGGAAGGGAGGCCTTAAGGCATCCTCCATCATCCAACTCGAGGAACACTCAACTGGTAAGAGCTCATATGGAATAATATGTAACAAGACTGACACTAGGAAGGCCTACACATGAGGTCAAGGTAAACTGCAGAATGGCCGACACAGGGTATATCCTTGAACATTGAGCACGACACAAAGTGACTCAGGCAGTTTCTGACATAATGGGGTAAATAATAAGTCTGAAATGTAAGAGACATTAGCAGACCCTCCATATGGTTGGAAGAATAACCAAACAGGGGAGTAAACAACTTGGAGGAAAGGTTCACCCTGAGGTCAAAAACTAAACCCAACCGACAAGATAGACTTAAGTAGGTGCTGTGTTCAAGGATAGAACTTGACTGAACTGCCTTTGACAATGAAGATATGATATGTCTTTCCCGTTCCTTATTCTTTTTAGATAAAAGAATACCCCTCTTGTTGTTTTAATGAGTCCAAGAAAGAATGAAAACTCAATAGATCCAACCATGTAAATAGTTTAACGAGCCCATGGGAGGAAAACTCAGAACCTTCTTCATTGTTTATAGAGTTCGAAGAAGAGATAGAAGATTACTCTATATTTACTGATCTCTGGATTTTAATATCGAGCCGAGATCTGTTCTTGCTCACCGGTGTTTTCAATTTTAAGGAGTCTGAAAAACTTAAACAATAACTCCATATATCTGCTCATGGATTTTAGTATTGAGCCCAAGTAGATTAATGCTCGCCAGTGTTTTCCTGTTTATAGAGTCTCAAAAACTTAAACAATCCTCTTTTCACCTATCTGTGGATTTTATATCGATCCTGGATTGGTTTGTGCTCGTCGTTTTTTTCTTGTTTATAGAGTTGAAAAACTTAAATAGTCCTCTACTTACCCTCTCGTGGATTTCACATTGAGCCCGAGTAGGTGAATGCTCGCTTGGTATTTTCATGTTTAGAGAGCCTGAAAACCCTAAAGAGAGGCTCCAAAAGGTCCTTTTTCGTGCAGTTAGTCTCGTCCCCCAAAAAAGTATAAAACAATGGAAGAAAAACTCTTCTAGCGCATACATAAGTATACCTAGAGTATACCTTTTCCGTAGTTAATCCACTTAGGCCTGGAAAAGGGGTAATTCTATACCTGAGTGGATGAGCCTTCGATTACTTTAACGAGCTCGAAGAGGAAAAGCTTGCTCGGCAATCTTGTTTAGGTTTAAATAGTCCAAACAAGAGCTTAAAATGACTTAAAGGTCAGCTTCTAGGATCATAGCTTCATACTCTGCCACAACTAGGTCTTCCACAAAATATTAGTCGATGCGTCAAAAAATATCGAATGATATTTGAATTTGAAATATTTAGCTAATTGACAAGGTCTATCATCAAGAATTTTTAAACTTAGGAGATGAATCCGACAAAAATTAAATGAAAATTGAGCTTGGATTAGTATTGTACCATATTGTGTGTTTCAATTGATTAATTAGGGATTTTTTTTTTTGAAAATTTTGAAACTATAGAAAATTAGCAATGGTGGGTAAAAATCAAAATCCAATTCATATATATAATTTCATTTTAAAAATCAATTTTCAATTTGTTTTGTAGGGCAAATATTGGGGCAACCTTTTGCAAATTTCAAATCTCCGTGGCGATCAAACCAAGCATCCAAACGTCGTTATTCCTCCACCAAGTAAGTTAGAATTCACCCTACTTGCAATTTCATGGTTTAGTTTTCATTTTTTGAGCAAAAAATAGCTTGCAACGTGATGCTCACAAGTGTTGCTGCGCGGGCGCTACTGTGTAACCACAGCAGTAGCATATAAACGCGATGGGTGCTACTGTGCTCACGCAGAGTAGCACCCATACATGACTGTGTAGTACACACAGTAGCGCTCATACTTGAAAAACTATATACAAGTGCCGAGACTCAAAAAAATTTCATTTTTTGTGTAGGATGGTTCTTCAATGGAGGGAGAGAGAGCATGAGGACATGGATAGGTTGGCTATGCAAGATCCGACCACTCTCCATGCTCTCCGAAGATGCGGTTTATTGAAGTTTTACCGAACCGTAAACATGAGGGCCTTAAACAAACTATTTCGAAGACTTATTCAGTACTGGGATGTGGATACCAATACTTTTGTCATCCATGGGCAAACTTTGGAGCTTACAGTTGATGACATATATTTCATTACTGGTCTCTCACGGAGAGGTGATGTAATCAATATGAAAGGGTTTTCTCGTGTAGGTGTAAGATCTATGCAAGAGTGCGTGAATACATATTGTATTGCCGGAGCTGAGAAATCGGGAAGCCAAGTCTTGATTTCAACCATTGACGGCCTCCCTTTGAAAGTGATAGTGAGCATGATCAACCGAGTGGCAGGTAGTGCCTCACAACACTTAGCCTCCAGACACTCTATGCATATTGGTGTACAATGCTTACACGGTCATGTCTATGATTGGTGTACTAGTTTACTAGCGAGCATGAAATCTCAATTGACAGGTTGCAAATCCAGCACAATGAAGAATTTTGGGTACGGTAGTATTTTGTGTACTTTCTTCTTTCACAGGATGCTTGTTATCAGTTTGGGGATGCCTCTACCTCAGGTTAACCCCCGTGAGACCAGATTAGGCCATTGGGGTGACATATTCCTCCGCCAGGGTGGTGTGGAAAGTCACTACTGTTATCATACTGATGATTTCTGGGGGTGGTGGGAGAGGCAAGTGCCCGCTTTCGAGCAGTTTCCATATGCTGGATTGGATTTCCGTCATGATCCAGAACTGGTGCTTCCTCCAGGTGGAGCCTGGGGAGATATTGGTATGTTTTAAATTTTGAGGTTTATTTAATTTTTTCAAACTTTTTCAAGTATTTGATTTTTATGAATGAATTTTGAAGTTCTAATCAAGTGTCATATGCAGATGTTGGGCCTGTTCGTCCTGAGGGACATCCTACCATCTTTGTGAGGCCAGTTGATATTGCTACAGCAGATGCTATGTTGGGGACCTTAGAGGGAAAAATGAGTCGGTTGACTCACAAAGTTCCTGCATGCCGTATGGATCAAATACCTGTTGATATGCAGGAAGATGTTGTTGGGGTGCCCCCAGCATGGCTTAGGGTGCTGCGGAAGATCGGTAGGCTAGTCATATGCTATCGCAATGCAGTAGATGATGATGATGTCCCTCCTTCTCCATAGGAGAGGGATACATTCTATGTATATATTTTTGAGGCTAATATGCCGAGTTTTGTACTTTATGACTCAACTTGATAAACTTGTGACCCAAAACTCATATATTTTTTGATACAGTATCAGTTATTTACATGTGTATGTGTTCTATGTGTGCAATGTTGTTTATGACAATGTATGATGCAAATGCCAGTCTAACAAATAGTTTGCTAATGAATTAGCTAATGTGTTTAAACTTCTTGGAATGTGTTCATATATAATAGAATGAAATTGTCTTTCCAAAAGTCTAACTCGTAGAAACTGACGTAGCAATCCAGGATCCCTAATCTGATAGACACCTATTAACTGAAATACAATTAATTGTGAGTCAAGCCTTACCTCCAAATGTGAAATGCCATGACTGAGAGCATCTTGGAGAAGTTCTAT
The DNA here is from genome assembly GCA_027924585.1 of Larix kaempferi. Lineage (NCBI taxonomy): Eukaryota > Viridiplantae > Streptophyta > Pinopsida > Pinales > Pinaceae > Larix > Larix kaempferi. Next base: position 3,972,603 of record BSBM01000590.1, read on the forward strand.
AACTGCACTGTATTCAACCACATTATTCATGGTAGGACCCAAACAAACCCCCCCGAAGAGACAAGTTGGCCAGTAGGTGAATAAATGACCCAAGTTGTTGCAGCCAACTGACAGGTGTGGCGACTGGCGCCATCAGCAAATCCTAAGAAATGTTCGGTTGACATCTGGTACATGAAACGAAACACACATAAGATTACCTAACGAGCATAACAAAAACTAGCTTTACAAAAATATACAGCTATGTTACAAGAAAAAGTGCTTCAGCCTAGGCGTAGTACTTCTTCAGGTAGAGCCCATTTCTAGGCTCGGCCAACTTATTACCTTCGTAATCTATTAGTTCGTAGGCACCTTTCTTCAATACTTTGGAAATTATAAAAGGTCCGAGCCACCTGGATTTGAATTTTCCAGGTCCTAAGGGTTCCTTGTCTTGATCCCAAAGTAGGACCAAGTCTCCTTCAATGAAAACCCTAGGTTTGACAGATTTGTCGTACTGTCCTTTGACTCATTTTTTGTGGACTTTGTTTGTTGTGAGCACGTCGCGGCGCTGTTCATCCAGATGTTCTAAGTGTAACAAATGTTCTTCTAGTGTTGAAGTATCTGGTAGTAACTAAACTACTATTTTTAGCGAAGGAATCTCGCATTCAATCGGTACGACTGCTTCTATCCCATGCACAAGTTGGAAGGGAGAGAAACCCGTAGCAATCTTAACATTGGCTCGGTAAGCCCAAAGAGCCGGGTACAGCATGATGTGCCAGTTATTTCGACTGGCATTAACAGTTCTCTGCAATATAACCTTTAGAGTTTTGTTTACTGCTTCAACTTGTCCATTCGCCTGTGGATAGTATGAAGACGAATGTTCTTGTCGAAAACCAAGCATTGTATACAACTCAGTCATCATGCTATTTTGGAAATGACTGCCATGATCAGTCACTATCTCTTTAGGTATGCCAAACCGTACAATAATCTGATTAAACACGAAATAAGTGGCAGTTTCTCCATCTGCCTTAACAGTAGGCATTGCCTCTGCCCACTTAGTAAAGTAGTCAACGGCAACAATGATGCAATGGTGTCCTCCAGCCGAAGCTGGATTGCACGTCATGTAATCAACCCCCCATTTTGTGAAGGGACCTGCTGTAATTACAGGATGAAGAGGAGTTGGGTGTGCCCTCATTTTCTTAGTGAAAAACTGACACGGTCGACAGCGTTTCACCACTTCCACACAATCTTTAAAGATCGTGGGCCAAAAATATCCGGCACACAATATCTTCTGAGTTGTTGCCAACCCATAAAGATGTCCCCCACAAGCTCCACTATGGGCATCATTTAATACTGCTTCAGCTTCTTCCCGAGTTAAGCAGCGTCGTAAAATGGAATCTACCCCACGTCGATATAAAGTATCTGAGATGATAAGGTAGTTCTTCGCATGGATTTTGAGCTTGCGTCACTCTTCTCGAGAAAAAGTAGTAGGACACCTCAAATTCTGGAGATATACTAAGATATCTCCGTACCATGGGTCAGAGGAAACAATGAGGAAGATATGTTCGTCTGGGAATGATGATTCTTCCTCAACGTATTCTAGGTCACTTGGGAATTCTAATATTAACTCAGCGAACACTAGTCATTTCTTTGACTTGGCTGATTGGAAGACCAAATCGAACTCCTACAGGATTACAATCCATTTATTATATTTCCCACCGATGATTCGTCAGGTGAGAACATACTGGAAAGGATTGACTTCTTCTATCATAGTAGTAGTTCGTAAAAGTATATAGTGACGAAGCCTCTGTACTGCATAGACCGCAGCAAGTGCTAACTTCTCAACGTGCGAATATTTAACCTCAGGGGTTACCAATGCAAGAGAAAGATAGTAGACAACATGCTCTTGGAGCATATCGTCTTCCTGAACTAAAACTATACCAATTGTATTAAGAGACACTGCCAGGTATAAAAGAAAATATTTTGAGTAGTCTGGCGGGCTCAACAAGGGTGCTAAAAGGAGTGCCTTTTTTAAAGCTTCAAAGGATGCTTGAGTAGCCTCATCCCACAAAAAGTAGGAGTCTTGTTTGAGTAGCCTAATAAAACCTTTGGTAATTTTAGCGTAGTTTATGATGAATCGCCGTAAGAAATTAGACATGCCTTGTAGACTTTGAAGTTGTCGCAAGGTGCGAGGAGGAGGCATATTTACAATCGCCTCTACTTTAAGTGGGTCGACCATTATGCCATGATTGGAGACAATGAAGCCCAGTAAACGTCCCGATTCGACACAGAACACACACTTATTCAGATTCAAACGAATCTTATATTTTTTACATCTTTCAAACACCTGTCTAAGATGAGCTGGATGATCCCGTCTCTTTCGAGATCGTGCCGGAAGATCATCCAAGTAAGGTTCTACAATGTGTTTGATATCATGAAAAGCAAAATTCATCGCTCGCTGGAAAGTAGCTCCAGCATTCTTCAAGCCAAATGGCATTTTCCGATAAGCAAAGGTCCCCCATGGGCAAATGAAAGCTGCTTTATGCTGGTCTTCGGGTTTGATTTCTATTTGATTGTATCCCGAAAAACCATCCATGAAAGAGAACATCTCATGTCCCGCACAAGCATCTATAATTTGATCGATAAATGGTGTGGGATAGTTGTCTTTCGGACAAGCTTTGTTTAAATCTCGGAAGTCAGTACAGACTCTTATAGTACCTTGCTTCTTATCAACCAGAATGGGATTTGAAACCCATTTTGTCATATCAATCGGATAAATGAAACCGGCTTTGAGCAACTTTTCAACCTCCGCCTTGATGGCGGCTACTTTTCTAGGGTCCACGGGACGGAGCTTTTGTCTCATAGGTTTTGCGTTAGGATATGTCGTAATGACATGCTCCACTATGGTTGGGTCGATACCTGGCATCTCCTCATATGACCAGGCAAAAACGTCGCGGAATTCTTTAAAAAGTTTTGTATACAGAGCGATCTCTTCTGGAGAATAGTCTGCACCAATAAAAATATTTTCCACGACCCCGGGTTTGGTGGAAATGTTGATTGGAATTGTTTTTGATATATTAGCCATATTTCCTTTAGCATAAACAACTCTCGAAGTAGAAGGAGAAGATGACAAATCAACTAATCCACCGGGTCTCACAGGGAATTCTCCTCTCTCAATCCTATCTAGATCTGGAAGCATGTAGGAACTATGATGCATATGTTCCCAAGGTTGGTCTAGGCCCATCATGACTTCTAAGATGGCTTCATCAGATGGCAAAACCGTATCTAAACAATCAAACGAGTGAGTGGAATTCAGTGACCATGCCGGAGCATAGTCCATATCTGACTCAACAGAGACTGGTGGAGTCATGATATGTTCCATTGTAGTGTGTTGTATTTCCATATAGGCCACTTCTGCAATGGATGGAGGCACAAAAGGTTCTGACGTAGTAGGAAGGATCCAAGGATCAATTCTTAAACCAACCGTGAATGTTTCGGTAGTAGTACCCACATCAGAACGCATAAAAAGAACAGGGGAGGGGAGGTCGAAAGTGCCTATTAACGACCCATACAACCCTGCTCCTAAACTCTCCTTAACCGGGGCGGTTTGATCAACTAATGGAATTGTGGTCTCCGAAGAAGTCTGGTTGTTTCTCTGAGTGAAAGAAAGTTGATCGACTATAACGATCTTACCTTCAAATGGGAACATAACCACTCGAAAAACTATCGATGCAACATCTCACATGGCATATGTCCAACTCCTCCCCAATAACATATTGTAATCAAGCGGAGCGTCCAGAACTTCTACTTCAACAGCAACTGTCTTACCGGCCAAAGTGACATCAAATGATGGCAAAACTCCATGTGGACAGAAAGTTCTGCCATCAAATGCAGTAAGCAGTGTGTTAGAAGGGGATAACTCAGGAGAACCTAGAGCTTTCCAATAGGAAATTGACATTACGCAAGTCGATGCGCCTTCATCTACAATAGCTCGTATGATGGTCATTGGACCATGAACAACTTCAATCTGAAGGGAAACGTGGTAGGGCAACCGGTATTTGACATCAGTCATATCAAAATGTGTAGACATGTTAGAGGATTCCATACTTCCAATAGCTGCCAGAAGTGCATTCCGTTGTAAAGGACAACTTTGCAAGAATTCTAAAGTAGACATGGCACAAGGGGTCTGGGCCAAATCTTCAACCACATTATAGTTGGAAGCAGCCCGAGTGTTGGGATTGTGCGATGCCTGTTTTAAGACACCTTTCGGGATCTTGGGCATTGGGTCCATAGGTATGTGGAGTGGAGTGGAAGATTCTGGAATCTCCTTATCCTTTTTCTGTGCTTCCGGGATATAGTTCTTGGCTCTAGTTTGTAAAAGTGCATCCGAATTAACCATGTTGATAAACATTTGATCAGTCGTAGCATGTGTAGTTCCCCCAGTGTTGGAGGTGCCAGAAGTTGAGCTCTTCCCTTTAGGAAATGGATCTTTCAGGATGGCAGGCTTCTTTTCTCTTAAGAGCTTCTGGGCTTCTTCGAGCAGAGGGCATTGGTGAGTAAGGTGGTTCTGCTTGCAAAGTTTACAAGGGAACTTAACATTCTTTTCCTCTTTGTTACCCTCTTCAGCATTCTCTTTTTTGGGATTTTGTTGGTTCCCCTCTCCTTTCTTGCCCTTCTTTTTGTTATTGGGCTGCCGAGGGCCCTTTTGATTGTTCTGAACCTGGTTGATAGGCTCAGAAGTAGAAGGAGAGGTTGTGACGAAAGAAACATCTGCAGTCGATTGTTTGACTGATAAGGCATGAACCTGTTTGGTCAGTGCTTCGAAAGCTGCAGAGTCAACTAATCCCACTATGCCGTTAGCATGTGGTCCAGGTTTGGGTCTACTCAGATCGGTGTTCAATCGCAGTGCATCAGGTATAATCTCGTATAATAACCCAGATTGCGCATAAACGAGATCTAACTGTTGGGTCCATAGGATGGCTTATTCCTCGTTAGATACTCCAGATGTAGCTACTTCCTTAGAAATATAAGGAAGGAGTGATTTCAAATACCACTCAATAAGGAACTCTGGAGGTATATTGGCCTTAATGAGCCTCTTCCGTCTTCGCCACTCCTGAATGTGGTCAGATAAATGAGTGGCTTTTTTTTGCCTAAATGTAGACAAAAGGTCTGTCCCGACATCATACCGAACAGGAAGCTGGAAGTGATTGAAAAAAATAGTTGCAAGATCCCCAAAATTAGAGAATGTGGCTACAGATAACTCAATGTACCATTTGGCTGCAGCACCGGTTAAGGTCCTTTGGAACAGTCTCAATCTAATGGAGTCTTCATTTAATGAATTCGAGGAACACCATAAGTGGAAAGTAGTGACATGGTCACCAGGGTCTTCACCTGCTTTGCCTTCGAACTTTGGAATGTCCGAAGGTAACTTGGTGGGAACTGATGGCCATGTAGCATTATGACACACAGGATCATAGGTCAGTTTGGAAAGATCTGGCAAATTTAAAGTTGCCAGAAATGGTAAACGAGGCCGGCAAGATGGTACTTGATAAGTTGGGGTCGCAAAAGGGGAACTACCCATAGTTTGACCCATGAACTGCTGGTAGGGGTTTCCCCCAACCGTCTGCTGGTAGGGGTTTCCCCCAACCATCTATTGATAAGGATTTCCCCCGTGTAGCTAGGGTTTTACCCCTAGCTTGTGCCAATGAGCACCTACTAAGGAGAATGGACTCCTTAGTAGCAGTTCAGTATATTAAACTAATTATGCAAAAACAAAAAATTAAATTATTTCTAAGACAAGCATGAAGCATAAACACCAAAATGAAAGAATGACTTTGTATTGATGTTACCTTGAGTGTCAAGGTTGGTGAAGCCCTTTGCAGTGTCCAAGAGGATGCTCCAAGCTTCTGAATGCTCCTTCTCCTTCTCCAATGTTGGGGATGGGCCAAAGGTGGCTCTCAAGGTGAAAATAGTCCAAAGGTGAACTAGGGTTTCGAGAGAGATTTTGGCAGAGTAAGGGTGCTTGTGATTGTGGATATGGAATAAGGGATCTCCATCACCTATTTATAGTTTTTTGGTGGTGGAGTGCTGACCCATGGTTTTGGGAAACACATGGTTTTGTGCAGCTGTATAGGTTTTTTTTCCTCTTTTTCCTCATTATTTTATATTTTTCTTCCCTTTTTAGGGGATTTTTGCTATTTTTGGAGGAAAAGGGGGTTTTTTAGCCTTTTTTAGGCTATTTTGATGGTTTTTTGGCCTTTTGGAGGCATTTTAGGCCTTTTGGAGGCTTTTTAATGGGTTTTTTGGGATTTTTAATGGAAATATGGTAGGAAAATGGACAAATGAGCCATATAATGTGGTAATGAGGTAGTGAACACTTTTTGGGTGTTAACAGATTGCCCCCTGATGTGCGAGGTCAGGAGCTCATCGTATGGCCGATGGACATCATAAGTCATGAATGGTTTTCCTCGGATGTGGAGAGAAGAGAAGAAACAAACTGGAGCCCGGAACAACGATCCCGAACAACTGCAAGAACTAAAAGTACATAACCTCAATAATGGATGAGGAATCATCTGATCATATGGACGAGGCGGGCATACCCATGCTCGTATCAGGATATAACATAATAACAATGGGGTCCAAAAAATGGGGACCTGGAATATACATGACCTCAAATACTGACTGAGGAATAATCTCAATATATGGACGAGGCGGGCATACCCATGCTCGTATCAAGATACATAAACATAACTGTGAGGCCCGAAAAGGGGGACCTGTAAGATACATGACCACTGTGTACATCATAAGAGTCCAGAGGGGACACAAATCTGGGACATACTACTGAGCGGATCATGTGTGAACTGCAGCACTGGTGCACTGGAACAATCAACAGTGCTACTGAGTGTGGTACCAAAGGAACTGATGAGCGGCTGGATCATAGTGACTGGGGTCAAACTCTCCATGGTACAGTGAACTGGAACTGATCTGGGACTGAAACTGGGTACTCAAGGAAGCATGAAACTGGATGGCTTCCGAATACAAACGCCAACGCAGCCCGGACATCCACGGGAACATACAACTGGGCGTTCCGAAGTGACTCACCAATGTGCTAGAGTCGGGGGAAATCCGGGGTCTTCGACAAAAAACTGATGGAATATAATCCTACGCGATCCTCAACGATGCGATCAAGGTGCTGAAGTCGAGCATGTGAGGAACAACCACGCAGAGAGGCAATGATGTCGCCTCTCAGAATGATCCGTAGGCACTTACCACAGATGGTGATAAGTCCAAGGCGTAGGGACCTCTGGGCCTATCCTCTGGAATAGAGGAGCTGTCGTCGACAGAGGGAGACCTGCCCCTATCAAGGCAATGATGTTTCCTTGACAGGAGCGCGAGGTACAAGACCGAAATGTGATAGTGCTGATGGCAGGACTGATAAACTGTGGTGGGACAACTGGGCAAGTAGAGCGGGTGGACTCAAACTTCCTTTGTTCAGAGTATGATAATGGGAATGATCTGGCAGCATATGAAACTGACTCAGGGAAAAGGGATCATAGCTGTAATGAATCTGGGGTAATAACTGGCTGAGGGAGACTCAAGCTGGTATAAAATGGTAGGAGACTGCAGAATACTCTGAACAAAGGCGACCGAATTGGGGGTGCTGCCGAGATGATCGATTTGAGTGCCATGAGGCACGGGAGGATACTTCTTCATGGGTTAAGGAACTAGAAGAAGTGTGTGGATAAAATGATACTGTCGTGTGGATTTTACGAGCCCAGGACAGTTCATGCTCGTGGTTGCTTTCAATTTTAAGGAGTCTGAAAGCGATAAGAAGACTCTGAGGTAGTGAAATGGTACTGTCGTGTGGATTTTACGAGCCCAGGACAGTGCATGCTCGTGGTTGCTTTCAATTTTAGAGAGTCTGAAAGCAAGTAAGAAGACTCCAGGGGGTTGCTTTTTCGTAGGTTTAGTCTCCAAGGCCCAAAGAAGCATAAAAGGATGTAATGAAGAACTCTTCTAGTCGGTGTGACTAGAGTATTCCTTTTTCGTAAGTAGTCTACCAGGTCCGGAAAAGGGTTAAACTTATACCAGATAGACGCCCTTTCAGGTACTTTAACGAGCATGAAAGGAAGCAAGATTGCTCGGCGATCTTTTCATTCTTTTAGGAGTCAGAAAAGAGCTTAACGGAAACTCCCTAAGTGCCTTTTTCGTAAAGGACTTGTCCGGCCCGAAAAAGGGATAAAATTATACCGAACAAAAGGAATGGCCAGGCAAGGAGGAAGTGTTCAATCAAGGTTGAGTAATGATGACCAAGAACGAGGGTAGGTGGGAACACTGATGGACCTCCTTGCGGGGTAGATGAAATGGTGGCAAAATAACGAAACATTTGCAGTATGACAGGAGTGAATGGCTCATGTAAAAATGTGGAACAATCCGATGGCGGCCGATGTGGCACGCGAACCGAGGCAACAAGGTGTTGGGACAAAATGTTAAAATTGTACTAGGTGAGAGCGAGAAATGATCTCAAGCATCATCACGAGCTCGGAAAAATGAATCCGGCAATATAAAGGATGTCAAAAACGGGTGACGGCCGATGTGGCACGCAAACCGAGGTGACGGGGGCATTTTGAAAAACGCCCGGAAAAACTGGAGGTGAGAGCGAGAAATGATCTCTAGCATCATCACCAGCTCGGAAAACTGAATCCGATGATATAAAATATGTGAAAAACGGAGAACGGCCGATGTGGCACGCAAACCGAGGCGACTAGTGGCGTCTGAAAAATGGGTAAAAAGTGACAGGACAAAAAATAACGCAACGAGGTGACCATCATGACGGTCACGTCGCGCTGATTCCAGTGGTGGAAACGGTTTAGAAAACGGACGCCGTATGGGGCCAGAATGACCAAAACAAGAAAAAGTCAACTGACTATAAATAGTGGTGGGTCCAACATGACATGTGTCATTTGTACTTTGTTGACTTGGACTTGTGAGGTGAGTGTACCAGAGCTTAGGTGGCATTTCTGGACGATCCGTCGAAGGAAGTTAGATCGCCCCTGCAGACTTTGGAGCTGCCGGAGCGTGCGAGGAGGGGGGAGGTCTAAAATAGCTTGGACTTTTAGAGGGTCAACAGTAATTCCTTTCTGGGAAACAATGAAACCCAACAATCGGCCTGCCGGTACGCAAAAAACACACTTGTGTGGGTTCAAGCGAATTTGGTATTTGCGACAACGCAGAAAAATTTGCCGAAGGTCGTTAAGGTGGTCTGATCGTTTCCGGGAACGAGCTGTAAGGTCATCAAGGTAGACTAGCAAGATATGGACCAAGTCGTGAAAACAGTAGGTCATGGCCCGCTGGAAAGTGGCACCAGCATTTTTGAGGCCGAAAGGCATGACGCGATAGGCAAAGGTGCCCCAAGGGGTAGTAAAGGCAGTTTTGTACTGATCTTCCTTACGGATTTGAATCTGATTATATCCGGAAAAACCATCCATGAAGGAGAGGACCTCATGTCCTGCACACGCATCTATGAGTTGATCGATGAACGGCGTGGGGAAGTTGTCCTTGGGACAAGCATAGTTTAAGTCACGGAAGTCAGTGCATACGCGGATGGTGCCTTGCTTTTTGTTAACTGGAACAGGGTTTGAAACCCATGTGGTATAGGCAATAGGGTAAATGAACCCGGCCTTGCGCAGCTTCTCAATCTCGGCTTTGACAGCTGGGAGCTTTGAGGGATGAATGGGGCGCTGTTTCTGACGAACGGGGGTTACATCAGGCCATGTGTCAATGTGGTGCTCTATAATTGCGGGATCAAGACCAGGCATTTCGGTATAAGACCAGGCAAAGACATCACGGAATTCTTTGAAAAGGTGTGTGTAGTCCTCAATCTCTTGTTTACTGCAGAATGCTCCTAGAGTAATGAGTTCAGGAGCACGACCGGGAGCAGCAATATCAACTTGGATGACAGGTGAGATGTTGGCCATATTGCCCTCCTCGAAGGCATCAGGAGCAGGAATAGGGTCCTTGAACCAGTCAACCTTGGTGGGGAGGAAGTCTTTGGATTCGACCGCGTATTGGGTAGCGGTGCTAGAGGAAGACGCTTCTGGGATGAAATAGGAACGGTGGTGCATATCATCCCAAGGATAATCCGGGGCAGTTAGGGCCTCAAGAATCTCCTCATCAGTACGGAAAGTCTGCGTCGTCAAATCGGTTGACGAGGGGGAAGTGGGAGTGTTGGTTGAAGAGATCATGTAGATGATATTAACCTCTTCAGAAGGGGGAGAGACCGGGGGGTAGATCTCCTCAATGGTAGGTGGTGCCGTCTCAAGGTCCAGATTGTTCATCTCATAAAGAGCTGCTCTGTAATCCGGGAGATCGGGACAATGATGTGAATAGTGCCCGTAAATACCGCAGATGGCGCAGGAGTGGTTGGTACGTAGGGACTTATCTTTAGGCTTAGGAGTAGGGTTTAGTTCGACTGTTGGGATGTTGGGGTCATCATCGAGCATTTGCATGTGCTTCTGCAATGCGGGTAACTGTGGGCATTGGTGGGTCGCATGGACCAACTCGTCACACATCGAGCATTTGGGAGGAGCACGAAACACTGGAGGGTTCTTGACTGTCTTGGGAGGTGGGACAACAGTGTAAGGTTGTGGACCTCTGCCCCCAGTGGGTTGAGGAGGAGGAGGAGGTGTCGTGGAGGACGAAGGGGTAGAGACACCGGGAGGTGGCTGAGTGGTAGTAGCCATGGGTTGCACCGGCTGGAGGACGACATCAGGTGTCGGCGGGCGAACGGGAGGCGACAGGTACCATACAGGTAATCCCAAGGTTAACCCAGGGAGGCTAAGGGTAGCCATGACCGGGGCGCTTACTACTCCTGCTGGAGGAACTAGGAAGGGGATCGTATGGATCGGTGTAACACCAATGTGACTAGGTACCAATGGTGGTTTAGGCAACAAGGATGGTTGATTGTTAGGTGGTAGGATGTCATGGGACAAGGTACATAAGTCAGACATTTCGGGCGTAGATGATGGCGGAGGAATGGATTGAAAGGTGGAGATCATCGGCGCGTCTGAGTAGACTCCAGGCCCCGTAGAGGAAACAAACGAGGTGGTGGCACTAGAAACAGGTTGTTCAACCATGGGGAGAACGTTTTCCGGTGCCGCCGGAGCACTGGGATCATAGTAGGTGAGCTGGTCAATCTTAACCACGCGTCCTTCATGGGGGAACATCATGGTGCGAAAGACAGAAGAGGCAACTGCCCGCATGGCATACATGTAGCTGCGGCCAAGTAGAAGGTTGTAATCCAATTGGGCATTGATTACCTCTATGTCAATAAGAACTGTTTTACCACCTAACTGGACTGGAACGTTGGGTAGAAGGCCTTGGGGCTGGGCCGAACGACCGTCGTAGGCACGTAACGCAGTGGTGGACTGCTGGAGAGGAGGGGATCCTAGCTTCTGCCATACAAATGTAGACATAACGCATGTGGAAGCACCCTCATCGATGATGCACCGATGGATAACAAGATTCCTAACGGAGACTGTAACTTGGAAGGCTAAGCTGGAAGGTAGGCGTGGTTCAGACTGGTCTAAATCAAATGCCATCAAATGCGAATCAGTTGGGTCAATCCCCCCGATGGCGGAAAGTAAAGTCTTGCGCTGGGAAGGGCAGTTTTTCAAGACTTCCAACGCAGACATGGCTGCGGGAGATTGGGCTAGGTCGTCTACGATGTTGTAGTTTGACGCAGCGCGCGCGTTAGGGTTATTGTTGATTCGGCGAAGTGGGAAACGAGGTGCTTTCGCAGCGCCGTCTATGGGAGGTGGAGGTATACGTAACGCCTGATCGGTGGGATGAGCGTTAGTAGGTTTATCCGTGGGAGTGGCTTCAGAGGTGGAGCCATATTGGTTCCGACGGGTCTGTAGGTTGACGTCAGCAGATGACATCATCAGTAAGTGGTGGGTACCTGAGTCGAACATGGGTTGATCAGGAGCAGCGTAGGTGATCTGTTGTTGTTGGGCCGCATTGGCTTGATGGGGAGCCAACGGCTGAGTGTTCACTACGCCTTGGGTCGGTAAGGGGTTTTGCAGCACCAAAGGGGGTTGCTGAGGTTGGGGGGGGTTGGGCGGTGCTTGGGGAGCCGCATGCCCTTGGCGATGGGCCTCGTCAACCCAAAGCTGCCGAGCTCGCTCCAAGTGTGGGCAAGCATGGGTGTAATGTCCATAGACCCCGCAAATAGAACAAGGGTGGTTCGTTCGCAGATTGGGGTTTTTGGCCTGCTTGGGCGGGCGATCAGGGTTTTGATTAGCGGGGGCCGCATTGTTGTTGTCAGGGGGATTAGCCGGTTGACCTGCTTGGTCTGTAGGTTGGTTGTTTCCCCGATTACGGCCCTTGCCGCGGTTCTGTTGGCCCTGGTTACGTTGGTTATTCTGGTTTTGCTGCGGGTTATGTTGGGCGTAAACTTGCCCTTGGGCAGCAGGTGGATTTTGAGGTTGCGCAGGTGCAGGAGCAGGCTGCGGAGGATGATATGTAGGTTGAGGCTGAGCAGGTGCAGCAACTTGAGGGGATTGCTGATAGGACTGCGGAGCAGGTTGTGGATGTGCCGCAGGGGCTGCCTGGGGCGGATAATAAGCTGGTGGGGCTTGTGAAGGCGCAGGAGCCGGGGCGGTCTGCTGATGGTAGTAAGGCTGAGGGGCGACTGAAGGAGCATAAGCAGGAGTCGCATACCCAAAGCACTGAGGTGGACACGAAGGTCCATGGGAATGGTGATGTGTCATGGGAGCATACGAGTTGGTTGCTCCAGACTGTGAAGTAGCCCGCGACAGGTCGGGGCCAGGGGTAGGACGTGCTATAGAAAATGGTTGGGGATGCGAAGAAACACGGCCAATGATACCATCTGCAGCGTGGGATGCCCCCGGCGCATCATGATGGGAGGACTCGCCGCGAGGGGCGTCAGGTATAATGGTATAAAGGTAACCCGACTGGGCGTAAATGAGGTCGAACTGCTGTGCCTTAAGGATGGCCTCTTCTTCAGACTGGGGTCTTTCTGAAGCTACATCCTTAGCAATGACGGGAAGCAGGGACTTGAGGAACCAATCGAGGAAGATGCGGTCATCTAATTTAATCTTGCATAAGCTACGGCGTCGACGCCACTCATGGATGTGGTCCGTGATATGGGTAGCCGTGTTTTGTCTACAAGATAGAAGGATCTCAATGCCCGCGTCATAGCGGACAGGCAACTGGAAGAACTGCAGGAAGGTAGAGGCAAGGGAGGCAAATGTGGCGTGGGTCCCATGAGGCTGCTCAATATACCACTTGGCTGCAGAGCTAGTGAAGGTGCGCTGTAAGAGACGGAGGCGAACAGAGTCATCCACAATGGAGTTAGAGGAACACCATAGGTGGAAAGACATGATGTGGTTCTGTGGGTCCTCACCGGCCTTACCCTCGAATTTAGGGATGTCAGAGGGTAGTTTGGTAGGCATATGAGGCCACATAGGGTCGTGTCGAATAGGATCATTGGTCAATCTGGCCAGGTCAGGTAGGTTGAGGCTAGCCATGAACGGAAAACTGGAAGAAGGCTGTGACATAGTAGTGCTGTGGACCAAGTTGGGGCCAGTGCCCCCAAGTGGAGGGACAAGATTTAGGGTGGTGCCCCCAAGTGGGGGAACTGAGGTAGTGGAGGATGGTCCAGCACCACCATGGGTAGTGTGAGCCACTGATGTAGTGGGGATAGGTATTCCCGCTGTGGGAATAGGTACCGTGAGGGGAACGGTAGATGGTTGCCCCATGGAGGGCATACCAAAAACAGGTGTAGTAACTGGTGTAGTGGTGGATGTGCCACCAATGGTCCCTATGGCAAATGGAGTGGAAGTCGTACCAGCCATGGGGCTAGTAGGGGCAGTATAAATAGGGTTCTCAGACTCTTCGTCAGAATCAGAGGTAAAGTAAGGTGCGTCATTATCTGGTGACGGAGACCTACGTCGCTGACGGGTGGAGTCAAGTGACAAGGCTCTAGATCTGTGATGAGTGGTATCAACGGACAATGATCGGAATCTATGACGAGTGGTGTCGAGAGAACCGTGCTGTGGGGGCTCGCCCCTGAGGCGCCGAGAATGTCTCGGGGACTCAATGGTGACAGATGGTGTCTAAATCTCTGTGGGTTGAGGTGAGTATAAAAACAGCTCAAAAATCCTAATGCAACCGAGTGTGCAGAAGGAGAGCTAAAAAGCAAGGCACTCAGGCCAACAACCAACTCAAAACACCCACTGCAACAGCTGTGCTACAATAGGTGGAGTAACAACAAAGATGGTCAGAATACCAACAAGCAGCAGGTTTCCTAAAAAAGAAAAATGGTGGACTCACTAGACCAAAGGGAGGTAAAGGAGCATGCAAACACCTAACTAAAAGTATTCTGACTTAACTAAACATATCCTCTGCAAGGTGATGAAATCCAAGTCAGACAATATGAGTAGGAAAGCCAAGTGGCTATGATATCCCCCTACCGGGAGGGACACCGGGTAGTCAATCCTAGAAGAATGGCAACTAAGATACCCCGTTCATGACACGTCCAGAAAGGTGAATCTGCCGTTTAGTTCGTTGACCGCAATACCCCTATACAGGGATATCCCGCGAACCGCGAAAGGTAGCCCTTCGGTTACTGAATGGAGTGCGGTATTCCACTCAGGCCTCCGGAACCAGTCTCCCGACTTCAACCCTCCTAAGGGAGAGGCCCTCTGATAAACTGGTCGTGACCGTGCCAAAAAGTACTAGGGGATTTTGGTTCCCTAGTTGGACAACAACTATGTCTCAAGTGAAATAACCAAGGGGTGTTATTGGAAGCCTATCCCCCTGATCCTACCTAACTACAATGATTCTTTTGTGTTCCCCAAGTGGGGTTAGAATGTTGGTTTAGTTAGGTACTTTTTAAGGCTCACTTGATTTAATGTGACAGAGTGTGTGCTCGTGAGGTGTTGAACCCAAAAACAGAAGTGCCACAAGGGAGGGCAACTTCCAATCTATCAATAATGCTGAAATTGATTCTTTTAATTTGCAAAATTTTCTGAAATAAAAATACTGAAATTTTAAAAAGATTCTGTAAAAGGAACAGAAATTATGTTGCAGAAAGGCTGTAAGGAAGTAGGCTGCAGGTGGGACAGAGGGCTGTTCAAATGCAGAAAATATTGCAGCAAGAGGGGCTGGGCTCAAAAACAGAAAAAGAGCAGAAATCAGACCGCGGGTCTGTGGCGGGTCAGAACAGGCCGACCGCGGGTTTGAATGAAACAGCGGCGGTCAGGTCGCGGCTATCGGGCCAATAGTTGCAGTCGGGACGCAGGAAACAGGGGAAAAGGCCCAGTCGGGTCGCGGCTATCGGGCCAACAGTGGCAGTCGGGACGCAGGAAAACTGGAAAAAGACACAGTCGGGTCGCGGTAAAATGGCTAACAGGCGCAGTCGGGACGCGCGAAAGAGGCAGGAAGCCGCAGTCGCGACGCAGGAAAAAGGCCGACAGGCGCAGTCAGATCGCGGCAAACAGGCTGATTAGCCACGGTCGGATCGCAGGTAACAGACTTGAATCCGCCGGCAGAGCGTCGGAAGCAGTCTGAGAGCCACGGTCGGATCGCGGGTAAAGACCTGAAAGGCGCGGTCGGGATGCGACTGCAGAGGAAAAAGACGCGGTATGCAGCGGCCGAAAGGGACAGCCGAAAGAAAAAATTTAAAAAAGGAAACCAGAAATTCGAAAACTAGGGGAGTCGCCAAAACTGTAGCTAGGGTTTTACCCCTAGCTTGTGCCAATGAGCACCTACTAAGGAGAATGGACTCCTTAGTAGCAGTTCAGTATATTAAACTAATTATGCAAAAACAAAAAATTAAATTATTTCTAAGACAAGCATGAAGCATAAACACCAAAATGAAAGAATGACTTTGTATTGATGTTACCTTGAGTGTCAAGGTTGGTGAAGCCCTTTGCAGTGTCCAAGAGGATGCTCCAAGCTTCTGAATGCTCCTTCTCCTTCTCCAATGTTGGGGATGGGCCAAAGGTGGCTCTCAAGGTGAAAATAGTCCAAAGGTGAACTAGGGTTTCGAGAGAGATTTTGGCAGAGTAAGGGTGCTTGTGATTGTGGATATGGAATAAGGGATCTCCATCACCTATTTATAGTTTTTTGGTGGTGGAGTGCTGACCCATGGTTTTGGGAAACACATGGTTTTGTGCAGCTGTATAGGTTTTTTTTCCTCTTTTTCCTCATTATTTTATATTTTTCTTCCCTTTTTAGGGGATTTTTGCTATTTTTGGAGGAAAAGGGGGTTTTTTAGCCTTTTTTAGGCTATTTTGATGGTTTTTTGGCCTTTTGGAGGCATTTTAGGCCTTTTGGAGGCTTTTTAATGGGTTTTTTTGGGATTTTTAATGGAAATATGGTAGGAAAATGGACAAATGAGCCATATAATGTGGTAATGAGGTAGTGAACACTTTTTGGGTGTTAACACCCCGGCCATTTGTTGATAGGGGTTTCCACCTACCATCTGTTGATAGGGGTTGCCCCCATCTACTTGTTGGTAGGGGTTGCCCCCTGCCATCTGTTGTTGTACGAAAGAGTTATTAAAATTTCCCCACCCATATGAAATTGGATTAGTGCTCTGTGAGTTCATCCACTGTGGCTGGGTATTGGCCTCGCCATATTGCTGGTTAAAAATATTACCCCCTCCTTCTGAGAATAAGGAAAAAGGGACATTACTTGCAGGCATATTACATTGATTCATGTTAGGGCCTGCAAAGGTATTGAAACCAGTAGAAGCTGATGTAGACGGTGCAGTCATGGTACTCATGACTGGCATGGTTGCAGAAGCACTTGGTCCTACAGCAGGTGTGGAAATCCAAGTACTAGGTATCTGATATAACGGTTGAAAAGAAGGAGGTGGTGCAAAGTTGGATGTACTGCTAGGTCCAACAGTAGGTGTAGGGATAGATGCCATCGTTGTTGAACTTGGCATACCTAATATACCAGTATTGAAACTGAAAGATGGAGTAGACACAGAGGTTGTCTGTGCCTGACTTGGCGTAGCAGTAAAAGAAGGATTTACCATGTTAGTGTTCATACCTATAGTGGGAGTTTGGGGAACTCCTTGTTCACCCCCTAAAGTGGACATCAGATGTCCGGGCAAGGAATTATGTGCACTGAAATGGGGCTGCTGGAAACCAACAGGTGACAGAAGCGAAATTCTAGTATTGGTCAAAGGAGGATTGAAAGGAGTGCTATACTCCATAGATGTAAGATCTTCAACCTCAACTGAACTGAAGTGTCATTGATCTGGGATACCTGGTAGTGGTTCCTCAGGAACCTCTATTTCAAGGTTTTCTGTTGCAAGAATCTCCTAAGGAAATTCTGTTTCAGGAGTAGTTTCTGAAGAAATACCAGGGTTTACCCACTATCGTCTAGCTGGCTATAAAGGTTCTGTCCTAAGTGGTGGAAGGTTTTGAAACCTTCTTGATCTACAAAGCTCTTGATTCTCCGTGATTATATATATAAAATAACAGACTAGAACCTAGTGGCCACTACAACTAGGGGCAAACAACAAACCAACTAAAAAGTCCTAAGTATACAAACCAGGCAAACAAAGATGCCTTTCGGAGAAGAGTCTGGGATGATGAGGGCCCAGAACAGATCAACGAAGGAAGAAAGACAATTACTTGGGGTCCACAATACAATGACTAAGGGTGCAAGCGCTGGAATCACCCAACCGCCCTCCCAAAGACCTGCAAGGGGTTTCCTCCCACGTCTGTCTTAGGTATAGCAGATATACCCTCTGCTATCACCCGTGCATGAACCTAAAGTCAAATACTAAGGATACCACAACACCGAAAACTCCTGGGGGAACAGTCACCGGTCGAATCAGAAAGCGTGGGCAGGGTAACTAAGCCCGAAACTCGAAAGAGTCCCCAATACACAATCCAATCCTGGCCTATGCTTGAACAGAAAGTAGGAGGAGTATTCCCAACAATCTGATCTCGCAATGACCTACTGCATAGATCCCAGGCAAGTTTTGAGTGAAATGGGTTTACTTGTGATAGTCTTACTACGATTTTTGCGTAATGTGTGATCTTGAGTGGCTTAAGGTGATTTAAACTCAAGATCCTAACCAAAACTAGTTGGTGTAGTGTATCCCTAAAAAAGAAAAATTGTTTCTAGTTCATTTTATTAAAATATTTTTTAGGGCTGTTATTACTCAAAAAGGGTAGTGCTTTTGTGTGGCGTGGTTGCAACAAGAAAACAAAAGTGCATAAAATCAAAACTTTCTACAACAAAGCTCTTTTCATTTTTTCATTCACTTCTTTCCAAAACTAAAAATCTAAGGAAATCTACTTAACAAAATTTTTTGTTTTCTTTTTTGAAATTGTACAAAATATCCTATGCTATCTTGTAACAAGAAAAATAAGTCTTATTAAACTTAAAATACCAATTTTTTTTGCTTTTTCTATAAACGAAAAAGAACTATAAAGATGGAAAGCAAAATAAAACTTATGTGCAATGTGTGTAAGTATGGCTAAAAATTTCTTAAGCTTATAGCTGTCAAGACACTAGCTCAAAAAAGACTTGATCTACAGGTTTTTTGCAAAGAAAAAGCCTCTAAACTCGGAAACAAAGTGAGAGAAAACAAAGGAGATAGATACAAAAGGACTGACCTAAAGCATCTAGTCCTAGCAAGACCACTATGCCAAGCAAAAGTAGACAAGCAAGCTGCCAATTACCCTACTAACACAAAGAAATGAGAAATGACTCAGCCTACAGCAGTTTAAATGCACTTGCAACCAGAAAAAGACAATAAGTCCAAGAAGATTGGCAATCAACCCAATCGGAAGACACCCTAGAGGCTCTAAAAATGCACCAAACCCTAAAACAAAGGATAGGATGAGTAAAGAGCAGACAAACGTTGCCACAAATAGCGAATACAAGAGTATGCAGGTTTGTAAACTAGCAACAAACAGTCAGGGCCTAAAAAAGTGGAAGTGCTCACCACAAAACACAACCTAGTCTTCCAAAAAAGTCATAAACAGTCCAAACATTCCAAAGGTAAACAAGCGATTCAAAAGATGGAAAAGACTCAAAGAAAAGGTTCTATGACTTAAACAAAAGTTAAAAACCTCATACACCAGTCAGGGAGACCTAAAAGCAAAGTCAGCAAACCACAAAAATGGCTAAAAATCAAGCAAACCACTAACAGAGAGCCTCAGGAAACGTACCCTATTGTGTAGTAGGGAAACTCACGCCCCTACAGAGATGGGCGCTACTGTATGTATAGCACAGTAGCGTATGGGCGCTACTATATGTACAACAGAGTAGCGCTCATATCTCAAGAGTTTAAAAACTAACTTTGAAAGATACCAAAAACTGATGGAAGCAGAAAAGAAACAGGCAGGGGATACCTACAAGGTTTCTCAACACATCAAAAGAGTCAAAACAATTCTGGGAAGACAAACAAGAACAAGGTTTCCTAGAGCAAAAACTCAACTATCCCCAGCGGAGTCGCCAGTCTGTTGTCAGGCAAATCTACCCTATAGCAAGGAAACTAATGCTACCAACTGGAGTGGGGTGACAGGTAAGTGTATTGATGATATTACATAAATATTTATGAAAAGAAATAAGTTATGGATATTGAGAACATACCTTTCAATCGAAGTTTGATCCTAGCCTTTACTTGATCTCGTGCTCAACCTTCAAATCCACCTTCCTTTCAGTAAACCTGCAATAACAATACCTTTCTCAAAGCATCTTGGACAATATATAAAGCTTGAAAGAAACAAAAACAATGCTTAACATTCAATATTGACCAAAACAGATCCAAATTAAGATGTCATTTCAGAACACATTTAAGTTGGAACAAGAAAGACACTTCAACCTTTATTGTCAAAAGTAAATTGATGTACAAGTATACCTGACTCTATGACAGGCTCCTGCAACTTGATTCTGGGCTCTTGCTCTTCTCTGGCTTGGCTATCTTCAGCATCAACTCCTCCAATGCAAGCTTCTTCTTTAGATCTCTATGTCTCAAAGTTTCTCCATTAATCCATCTAACCTTTCTCTTTAGTCTTCTTTGTATTTATAAGATTAGAAAAGAAGTTCAGGTCGATGTATGGTTATGGAGGAAGTTGGGGAAGTTGGGAAACTACCAGCAACTAATCCTCCTCGAGAAAATTAATTATTTTTTAATCATATTTTGATATGTACGCGACTATTGTACACTGGAGTAGCGTATGGGCGCTAGTCTCTCTAGGTAGAGTAGCGCTCATATCTCAGAATGATATATTTAGGGTTTTTCCAGTAAAATTAGGAAATGGAGTAAGTCAAAGTATCATCTAAGGTCAACATGCTCCTCCATCCAAGTTGTACTTTTGTGTGATCAACAGTTCAAGGTGATCACAGACGAAGAGGTGCAAGTTTAACCTATAACACTCCATTTTATATCACACTCACTATTCATGATCAAATGTTACATAATTGTCTCCTAGATTCAGGCGCTTCACATAATCTAACGCGTAAGGAAGTCATGGAAGCTTTAGGGATTTTTGTTACTAAACCTTATCATGACTTGTATACCTTTGATTCTAGAGCAGTAAAGTGTCTAGGGGTCATCAAAGATCTGGTTGTCAACCTTGCACAGTTTCCCATGAAAAGTATACTTATGAATGTTGTTGTAGCTGATGTAGCCCCTAGATTTGGTATGTTGTTATCTCGGTCATGGGAAAGAAGGGTAGGAGGAACCCTTCAGATGGATTTATCTTATGCTTCAGTACCTATATTTGGAGGAGAATATAGAAGGATTTATAGAGAAGTGCAGCTGGCATTCTTGATAAGTGATGATAAGAACCCTACAAACCATCCTATTTACTCAGTACAAGCAGATATGGGTTCTTGCATATTACATTTGAGCGATGATGTTACAGGTGTGTTACTAGTTCAGAAGGATGATTCTATAGAGGTTTTGCAAGTCCAGAAAGATAATCTTGTTAATCAAAAGAAGGAAGAGCAGGAAGGTATTTGGAAAATGTATTTTGATGGAGCATCAAGTAAGGAAGGAGCAGGAGCAGGTGTTGTGCTCATTTCTGCTGGAGGTGAAGTTATTTCTCTCATGTACAAGCTGGAATTTCAAACAACTAATAATACTGTTGAATATGAGGCATTGGTTCTAAGATTGAGAGCTGCAACAGATTTAAATATTCAAAAGCTTGTTGTATTTGGCGACTCCAAATTGATTGTTCAACAAGTTAAGAATGTTTATCATGTAAAGCAGTCATTGTTGAAAGTTAACATAAATGAAGGATGGGATTTGATAGATAATTTCTTCTTGGCTTTCAATATAAGTTATATCCCAAGAGATTATAATCAAACAGCAGACTCACTAGCTTTGGCAACAACTTACTTCAAAGTTCCAAAATTAAAAAATTTGAAGTATCCCATTGATGTAAGATACAGGCCATCTGTTCCAGATGATATCAAACACTGGAAAGTCTTTCAGGATGATCAGGAGATAAAGGAGTTTTTAGAATTGGTAGAGGAATTTGCTAATGATTGGGTTGATCAAGATGAGGATCTTGATTTGGCTGAATTAACTGCTTATACAAAAAATTCAATTACTCATAAGAAAATTGTTGATTTAAAAAGTAATTTCATTCCTAAGGGACTTGTCCCACTAGAAAGGTCGTTCTAAAAGGATGACACATTGATGAAACCCAACTTACAAACCACTGAAGAAAATGTTTTAAGTTGTAATATTGGTTCTGAAGCTGAACCTAGAATGATCATAATATCTAAGACACTTTGAGAAAGGGATAGGAAAAGATACATCAGTTTGTTGAAGGAATTTATAGACATTTTTGCTTGGTCATATGAGGATCTTAGAACTTATGATACAAGTATTATCTAGCATAAGATTCCATTGAAACCAAACACTAAGCCTTTTAAATATAAAATTCGAAGGCTTAATCGCATTACTGCCAATTATTGAAAAAGAAGTAAAAAAATTGTTGGATGCAAAAATTATTGTTCCTCTCAGGTATTCATCTTGGGTAGCAAATCTTGTGCCAGTGCGCAAGAAAAATGGAGAGATAAGGCTCTAGGTGGATTTCCGTAACTTGCACAGATCTTGCCTTAAAGATAATTACTCATTGCCTAAAATTGATCAAATTTTGCAAAGAGTGGTGGATTCCCAGAGGATTTCAATGATTGATGGGTTTTTCTAGTTATAACCATATTGCAGTACAACCAGAGGACAGAGAGAAGACACCATTTACAACACCCTAGGGTACATTTATGTATGATAAGATGCCTTTTGGGCTCATGAATGCAGGTGCCACATTTCAGAGGGAAATGGACATAGCCTTTGTGGGTGAGAATGGAAACTTTGTTGTCATATATCAAGATGATATTACAGTCTTTTCTAAGTCCGTTGATGAGCATTTGAAGCATTTAAAACAAACTTTCATTAAATGTAGAAAATTTGGTTTGTCACTTAACCCAAAAATTCTCATTTTGCCATGACAGAAGGTAAACTCTTAGGCCATATAGTTTCTGCTGAAGGAATAAAGATAGATCCAGAATGAGTAAAGGCTATCTTGAAAATTACTATCTCTAGAAATAAAAAGGAAATTCAATCTTTTATTGGAAAATCAATTTCTTAAGATGGTTTATTCCTAATTTTGCAGAGATTATTAAACATATCACTAAGATGCTTAAAAAGGATAGGGAGGTAAAATGATCAGATCAAGTTAGACAGTCATTTGGAAAGAATAAGCAAGCACTCATAGAAGCACCTATATTGATAGCCCCTGATTATACGAAAGATTTTGCAATTTTTTCATTTGCATCAGAAGATACAATAGCTGTTGTGCTATTACAGAAAAATTCAGATGGCTTAGAACAACCGATATCTTTCTTCAGCAAAACATTAAGAGATTCAGAGCTTAAATATAATATAATGGAAAAGCAAGCATATGCACTGGTGAAAGCTCTTAAGTTTTTTAGGATTTATGTTTTGCATTCAAAAATTATGGCCTATGTTCCAAGTTCAACAGTTAAGAAAATATTGGTACAGCCTGACAGTGAAGGAAAGAGAGGTAGATGGATAGCCAAAGTTATGGAGTATGATATTTACATTAAACCTACCAAATTGGTAAAAGGGAAGGGTTTAGCCAAGCTTCTAGCAGAATTGAACTGTCAGGTATTAGATCTTCATCTCATGGCTGAAAGTTCAGAACAAAATGTGTCAACATAGCAGAGTGAGGAACAGGTTTACAACAGGTATTGTGATTCTCCATGGTATGAAAAGATTGTATATTTCTTGTTGCATTTACAATGTCCTCCAGATTTGAATAAGAATGAGTGTAGATCCTTAAAACTGAAATCTCTCAAATATGTTTTAGTTGATCAAGTTTTATACTGGAAAGATCCTGGTGGTATATTGCTGAAATGTTTGGATAAAGCAGAAGCTGATGCTATTACTGAAGAATTGCATGTTGGTTTCTGTGGAGGACACAAATACTGGAAATCTACTGCATTCAAAATTTTGAGAGCAGCTTACTATTGGCCTTCCCTTTTTACAAACATGTATCATCAAGTCAGAGCCTGTATGGAGTGTCAAAAGTTTGCAGGTAAGCATAAATTACAGTCTTTACCTTTAAAACCTATAGCAGTAAATGCTCCATTTCAACAATGGGGTTTAGACTTTATAGGTGAGATCCATCCTGCATCTAGTGGCCAACACACATGGATTTTAAATGCAACATACTTTTTCACCAAATGGATAGAGGTAATCCCAACAAGAAATGCAACAGACCAAGTTATCATTAATTTTCTTTAAGATAATATTCTCAGTCGATTTGGATGTCCTAGAAAGTTGATTATTGATAATGCTCCTACATTCAAGTCTAGAAAAATTGTAAAATTTTCTGAAGAAAATAATATTATCTTGATATAGTCCACACCTTATTACCCCCAAGGTAATGGATTAGCATAATCTAGTAATAAAAGCATTGTGACTAGTATCAAGAAAATGTTATTGGAAAACGAAAGGAATTGGGACACCAAATTGAGATTTGCTCTATGGGAAAACAGGGTCACTATTAAAAAATCAATTGGAACTTCCCCTTTTCAGTTGGTATATGGAGTGGATGCATTATTTCTTGTTCAGTTAGTTTCTCCAGTAATTAAGTTTGTGCAGGAAACTGAGGAAGAACCTGAAGAAAAAAGAAGAAGAATGTTTCAAATTATCTAGTTGCAACAAGAAAGAGAGGCCATTATGGAAAAAGATGAAGTGCACAGAAAAAAGGTGAAAGAGAGCTTTGATAAGAAGATCAAAACATATGTGTTCTCAGTTGGTGATACAGTGTTGAGGTGGGATGCCAGAAATGAGGACAAAGGTAAACATGGGAAGTTTGACAATTTATGGTTGGGACCATTCATAATTGTTAAGATTTTGGGGAATAATACTTTGTTTTGCATACTTTGAGTGGTAATGAACTTGCAGGTCTAGTAACTAGACAATTTCTAAAATTGTTTCATACATATTAAGGTGGACAGGTTCAGTGTATGTATTCATTGTACATATCATTTCAGGTTTTCAATAGACTCCATCCCAATAAGACAGAAATATGACTCTAGCAGATTTCAGAAGGCACAGGTCAGAGTGTTCTTAAAGTCTCACGTGGAAGATTTTATTCCCAATTGGAGCTAGATGTTATCTCTAGGGTTGTATCCTAGATTATTTTAATTTTTACCTAGTTACCATTCCTATTCCATCCTAGTTTTCTCTTCTCATTTTATCATTTTTTTTCATTTTCCTCATTTTTCTTTGTCCTAGGTCTTACCCTAAGTGATTTTTATTAAATTTCTCAATATTAAAACAAAGACAAGGCTCATGTTTCATATTGATTTTCAAAAAAGGGTTTTATTTCTTACCTAGATGATATTCCAAATGATTTTATTATGCTTGAAAACATTGAAGTTATCCATTTTGATTATTTATGATCTGGCAACATATATTAAAAGTATTGTATTATGGTTTTGATATATCATGATTATTCATTAAGGCGTATTCATGCATTGTGTATTGTTCATGAATCGTGGCAATCACATCTACACTCCAAATATCAAACAGTCATTTCAGAAGTTATGCCTACAATGCCATCGAAGTTATCAAAGTTGATGGACAAAGTCTGATATTGGAATTAACCCTGTAATATTTTTGGTTGACCTTGTTCTGCTCTGCGTTGTATGAGTTTTAGAGTAACAATGGAAGAAATTTCACAGAACAAAGCAAAGAAGAAACCTGGAGGGTTAATCTGTAGGATCGAGCTAGATAACATACAATGGATCACGCAGTTTCCCAGGTCAGCTCATCTAATGAAGGATGCAGGGTGGTTTGTTTTTTGTGAGAGACTCCATGGTTATAACCTGCAAGTAACTAAGGATTTTATTAAAAATTACAAGGATGGAATGGTTGATTTTGAGGGTTTCAAAGTCATGGTTAATGAGCAGTCAATTTCAAAAGCCATCAACATTCCTGCACATGGAGAGAAGTGGTTTAAACAACAAGAGTTTTTGGGTGATTTTGGTGAGTTCCTGTTGCCAGGTTATGAGAAATTAAATTGGAAGAATGGCATCCACATTAGCAGGTTTAAACCAAATTGGAAAATTCCTTTGGAAATGATTCAAAATTATATCACTGTGAAGGGCGATATGATAGGGTTTTGAGATGCCATCTTTGGCTGCTAATGAATCTTAGTGGAAGTATGAGGCTAAATCTACCATATTATTTGTTGAAGAGTTTGCAGAGGATGATTTATTGGATTCAAAACCATCCTAAACATACGGCCCGCTCCATTTTTCACCGGGGTCTTATTAAATTACTGGTTGTTTCTCATTTGAGTGAGAGTGGGCGAAATTGGGACAGTTTTCTCTTGGAATCTAGGTTTCAATCGTAGAAGCAAAAACTTGCTAATGGAAAAGAGCAAAAATCACAGAGTTCAAAAAAGCCAAAGCAAATAGAGCAGACCTAGCAAGTTACAAATGAGGGTAAGAAGTTAGCAGAATAGTCTAAGGTTGTAGAAAGTCCAAGTTTTTATGAAGGTGACATGAACAGGTTAAAACCCTAGAAACAAAGAATTTGGATTTGAAACCAAGAACTAGGTTAAGAGGCAAGCTAGATGCAGAAATAAAGCTGATGCAAAACTTGTGAAAGGTAGTGAAATCATTGCTGTCAATGATTCTGATAATGAAAAGGATACACAGATACCTGATGGACATTTTTTCTGAAAATGAGAACTTTGTAGATCTTCAAGGGAATATAGGGTATACACTTGAATCATTTTGCATGAATAAACAGGCTCATTCTGAAAATGAAGATGCATCAAATTTGAAATCTTTGCAAATGAATGAGGTTTCAATGGATGTGGAAGAGACTGAAATAACTCCAGAATTGGATCAAGTTAATAAGACTTTGCAGTCTTATAAGGAGGAATGAAAATACCTGCAGGACATAAATGAAAACCTGATGTTGGCCAACAAGAGGTTACGAGAATATCTAGGAGAGAAGGATGCTGATTACCAAAAGCTAGTTCTCATATCTAAAGATATATTAAAGAAAAAGAGGGCTATTCAGAAACAGTGGGAACAAATGAAGATCCAAGTCAAAGAGTTGCAGGGTCGGGAGCAGAATAAAGATGCTGAGTACATCAGGTTACGAAAGAGGTCCCAGGTTCTTAATGACTTAACTGTCCTGGTAGAGTCTTCTAGAGGCATTTAGTTTGTTGATAAACTAAGATAGTTTATTTGATTATTCGACAGCTAGCAGATGGTTGTTTTTATTTTGTTTATGTTTATATTTTGAAAGTTTAAAGTTGGAAAACTTTACTATTTTTGAAAGATTCGATCCATGAAAATAGGACCTTGAAATCACTTCAAACTTTTAACAATTTTGTATATATATCATACAGTGATGAAGTAGTAGAGGTTGGAATATACAATGGAAGTCAGATTGTAAACTCATTTGCAGGCATGTATATGGTTTTATTTCATATTGATAAGAAATAATTGTTTTTTGAAATGATTGTGATCTGTGAGCCTTTTCCGTTTTAATAAATAAAGTACATGTTATCATCATTCTGTCTATGTGTGGTCTTAATATTCCATACCATGATTCTTTTGATCAATATGCAACTATTTTTAATGCTTTGAAAAAAGAACATGAATCATTACATTCACAAAGACATGCTCATAGCTATGTATTGTCAATATCCATGATAGTAACACTAATATACTCCCTGCCATTTGAATATTTGAATTGTTTTGATTCCTGTAATATGTTTACCTACCACCAAACCCCATAGAGTTGTTTTTCAGTTACATTATATCTACTCTTAAGATTCTCCGAAGCTTGAACCCTTGTAGTCTAGGTTCAACTTTAGTGATAACATGTACTCTGCAATATACATTGTGAGACTCTGAAACATTTTCACGAGGACATTCATTTCATGCAGCATAGGAAGCATTCCATCCATTGTTAATAATGTCTCTATATTAGTTAGTCGAAATAGAAGATCGTGAGATTTGTCTACACTGAAGCGATGTTTGTACATCACCCCTACCAAGGATTCATACTCACTAAATAGTCTTTGAGCTGGTCCCTTCAATGAGATCCATCTTGTATCAACATCTTTTAGTAACGTTTTTCCATTTGTAACACCATCGACAATTTTTTGAAACTCCAAAAATCGTTTGGGACTACGACAAAAGTATGCATGAACCTCATGTACAAGATCTTCAACTTTTGAAACTATTGGAAACTTGCTTATTATTTTAAATGCAATATTCATCCTATGAACCATGCAATGAATTCCAAGCACATATGGTGAAGTTGATATTTGTAGTCTGACACAAAGGCCATTCCTTTGTCCTTGAATTACTGATGCTCCATCTTCTCTAACACATACCAACTTTTTGGCAATCATTAAATCATCCATACCACCAATTTCCTTCAAAATATTAATAACAAGTTCATAAATATTTTCTGTTGTACAACTATTACTCATTTTATGAATCCCAACAAGATATGAATTCCTAATATGTTCATTAACTATATAAACTCTCATGCAGATCCATGAAGTATTATCGATAGCTATAATGTCATCCAAAGACAATGAAAAAAACCTAGCATTTGCAATCTTCTCTTTCATGTCCTCCTTTTCTACTTGACCTAGATATTTTGCCCATTCCCAACCACTTGTTACAGACCAATGAGAAGATGGAAAATTTGACACTTGAAGAAAAGAGAGATATTTCATGTAATTTGGATAATCTGTCATAGGATGACTACTAGATAAGATCTTAAATGCATTGCATAATTGAATCATCTTGGATAATAAATTTCTTTCCATCGTCTTTCCAAATAGAGATAAGATGGTTCCTCCACTTACCTCAAGTTTTCCCTTACTGACTAAGAATTTCTTATATTCATCTTCATATTTTCTATGTCGACATTCGTCAATAGATTTCCATCTAGGAGTAGATTTATCCTTTCCATTTATAGTTTCCTGAACATACACCTTTCCCGTGTGCTTCTCTAGTGTATCTAACTTCACTTGCAATTTCACTACCTTCCCAAGTTTCCAACTACATGTTATGCATTTAACTTCTCGTGAAGTCTCTTTCTCATTTGTTGGAGGTATTGGTTCAATAAATGGAAATTGTGAGACCCATCCTACTTGGAATACTCTCCTTATGTCCCATTGGCCATGGCTGCTTCTCTTTTTCTGTGAAGGGATTGTGTCACCTTCCAAGGAAAAATCTTCAACATTTTTATCACCAATTTCTGATGAAATTGCATTTGTCTCACTTTGATCGCTAGAGGAACCTATTATGCCATCCATTGTAAGGATATCTAATTCATTCTTGCAAGAGTTAACAACTCTCTCACTAATAGGTTTCTCCGAAGAGCTTGAGGCATGAATAGAATTTGGATTCCTAGATTGAGGCTTTTGGAAGTATGATAGTACATCCCTCTGTCTTGATGTTTTCTTCCCACAGTTAGTGTTCTACATCTTACTAACTAGATATTACACAATTGAAACTCCAAATCGATCTAGAAACCAGAAGTAAAACCTAGATGAAAAAATAATATAAAATTAGTATAATTAGACTATGCTAAAAAGAAGCCAAAATAACATTATTCTGAAAACTGGCATATAAATGACACAAAACTAGCATTCAAAGTATAGGACATAACAAAACATTCAATATGAAGACAATTGGGTAACAATGACATTACCCAAAATATAAAAAAGTTCAATATCTTTTTCTATAGCTAAACCCATGCATGCATTCATGTCAATAGACATGCATTCAGATTAATGGACATAACAGATTTACTCATTCAAATAGAAATATAAACTGTTAGTTTTTCAGAATTTACTTCAATATGATCTAGGATCTTAACTGAGAGAACAACATGTACAGCATATCTACAGCATATCAATCATGGACACAATAATGCAAGCACACAAGAGACATAGAGTTTACTTGGGGAAAGCCATAAAGGTGAAAAACCCCAATAGCTTCCTCAGAGATAGATAGAGCAATGATACAACCCAAGCATAAGAGATAGACATATCCTAGCAACAACTTCTCCTCCTCCACAAGTCCGCCACTCTACAAAGAGTGTGTGTGAGAATAGAATGATGAAATAGAGTTCCTCCCACACTCTATTTATACTTGACTTGACTTGCCTAATAACCTTTACTAGGTCGGCCTCAACTTAACAACATAACACAATGCTGACTGGGATGACACCCAATAGGGTGGTCTAATAACCCTTTGACCCACATGGATGACCCCCACTAGGGTGGTCTAATAACCCTTCGACCCACATGACTTATACAGGGGCGACCCCAACAAGGTGGTCTAATAACCCATCAAGTATAAGTTGCGACACTTACAATATAAATGACGACACTTCCGTATAGAGGAATAATACATCTCTATAGGAGTACAATAAATATATATATGAAATACATTCCAAAGTTACATCAACACTCCCTCTTAACTAGGAAGGTATTTCTCGACACATATTTGCTAGCACAAGTCTTCTTCTCTGGATCATCATCAGTGAATCATCATCCTCGAATCATCGTCATCGTCACTACTGCTACTATCTCAATCAATCTATGAATCTAATACTCATAGGAAGTTCTACAGAGCTAGTCCTTTTTCATACTGGATGTAGGCCCACCACCCGCAGATCTTCGTCATCACTAGCCATACTGTGGAATCCTCAAGACTTATTACGTGTGTCACAAAACCTCGAAAGAGCATCCCAGGACTGATTACGAGCACACAGCTCAACCTATTGGATCTCCTAGGACCTTTTACATGCTACTACACAACCTGTCCATGGCCACAGAGTATCACGAAGCACAACCTAGATGCACACACACAGCACTTACACTCACCGGCATGGGAGGACAAACCTACCACCATCCATGAAAGGCTCACAGCACTTACATCAACGACCATGGGAGGACCAACATACCACCATGTCGGAATGGCACAACACTTATATTGTAGCCATGGGAGAACACATCTACAACCATGCTCAAATGGCCCAACACTTATATCGCAGCCATGGGAGAACACATCTACAACCATGCCCGAATGGCCCCAACACTTATATCGCAGCCATGGGAGAACACATCTACAACCATGCTTGAATGGCCTTGGAAATTACATCACGACCATGGGAGAACACATCTGCCACCATGTCGGAAAATCCCAGCAATTACATCGCGACCATGGGAGAACACATCTACAACCATGTCCGGAAAGCTCATGTGCATCTGTGTCTTCGGAACTCATCACACATAATCCAACTGATTATGTAATGTATCCACCTGATACATGTCATCATGTATGATCATCCTGATCATAATCACTGCATCATCTTGATGCATGTCATCCAGAGTATCATCCTTATACTCATCACAGATGATCATCCTGATCATCATCACTGCATCGTCCCGATGCATGTCATCCGGAGCAACATGCTGAAGCTCGTCATCCATGATCATCCTGATCATACAATGCATCCTAATCATACAATGCATCCACATGATGCATACCAAGTATCTACCTGATACATATCATCATACATGATCCACCTGATCATATAATGTATCCACCTGATACATATGCAGATACATGATCTACCTGATCATACAATGTATCCACCTGATATATATCAACACACATGATCTACCTGATCATACAATCGTATCCACCTGATGCATATTCAGATACATGGTCCAAGAATCCAACATGATGCATATATACATACATATAAATGATCCAATTGATCATATCTAGTATCCAACATGATGCATACATACATAAATGATCCAACTGATCATATCAAGGAGAAACTAGAACATCATCCTGATGCTCATCATCCAGCGCTTACATCTATAGCCATGTGAAGGATCCTCCTTCCACCATGCTTGGAATGGCTTCATCAAATGTCTCCATCATTTCTTCCTCGAAGTGTCATCGATTTGAAGGACACCAAGTTTCTCTCTGAAGTACTCAAACATCATATCCCTAATATAGTGATATTTAATTTCTATGTGTTTCAACCTGTCGTGGAACACCAGGTTCTCAGACAGCTTCACACAACTCTGGTTGTCACAAAATATACCAGTAGCCTCCAACGGTATATCAAATAACTAAGACAGAAGCTTCCTCAGCCATACTGCCTCACAACTAGCCGAACAAGCTGCAACATAATATGCCGCGGCTGTACTTAGTGCTACGCAGAACTACTTCCTTCTAAACCAAGAGATCACACCTGATCCCATACTGAAGTAGCACCCAGAAGTGCTCTTCCTATCTACAGCACTTCCTACCCAATCTAAATCAACATAACCCTACAGGTTAAACTTTTGAGTCACATCATACTTGAGCCCATAGTCAATTGTACCCTTCAGGTACCTTAGAATATGCTTTACAGCAACCAGGTGAACACCTCTAGGATTCGTCAGGAACTGGCTCAATGTGTTCACCGCAAAGCAAATATCTGGTCAAGTGTTCGTCAGGTACATCAAGGACCCAATCATCTAACAATACACAGTGACATCAATCGGATCAGATGAAGCATCACACAAAAGCTTCAGGTTCGATGCCATAGGTGTGGCCATGGCCTTGTAGTCCATCATCCCGAACCTCTTCAGGATCTCTACTACATACTTCCCTTGTACAAGGAAGATACCATCTGCACTCTGCCACACCTCCATGCCTAGAAAATAGTGCATCATCCCCAAGTCCTTCATCTTGATCTTGACTACAAGCTTCCTCTTGGTACCGGAAATCAAACTATCATTACCTGTTAGAAATAGATCATGCACATACAGAAGTAGTATCACTGAATTTCCTTCCTCAACCTTGTAATAAAGGTTGGAATCTGCTTTACTCTTGGTAAATCCCAAATTGGATAAGAAACCATCTATCCTGCCATACCAGGTCCTGGTTGCTTATTTCAAACCATACAGTGATTTCTTCAATTTGCACACATGTGATTCTCGTTCATGTGTCTCAAACCCGAGTGGCTGCTCCACATACACTTTCTCTTCGACTACAACATTCAAGAAAGTTGTCTTGACATCCATCTGGTGTATCTTCCATTTCATCACTATAGCCAGAGCAAGTACTGATCTGATGGAAGTGGATCTAGCTATAGGAGCAAAAGTCTCTATGCTGCCACCTGCAGCACGCTTCATCTTATAGATCCATTTGGAAGTCACAACAGACTTCCCTTCAGGTCTTGGGACCGCATCCCAAATATCATTCTTCATGATCGAATGGTACTCCTCGATCATGGAATTCTTCTTGAATCCTGGGAACTTCAACATCTTCAATATCTTCAATAGATAACTTTGTTGCTGAACAAATGTTGTATTCCTTCTTTTGTAGGTGATGGTATACGATCTTTCCTACAAAACAAGTTAAATTGCATAATTAGAAACATCTCATAGTTTTCAGAACAAATTCTTACACATAAATAAATATGTCATACAGTCATGCAATTATCTTAGCCAATGCTTCAATACAACATTTATCCATATCCTGTAACTTTCTAGATGCCTTCCAATATCTACCAGAACATTGTTAAGAGTGTGCATAACTCCCAATATATCAGCAAAGAGGTTTCAGTCTAGATAAGTAGCAATGGAATGTTGTTCAATGCCATAGGCCACTTACCCATCATATGCAAATTAGAAGTATATTGTTCATTAATGCAATTATTCTAATATGCATAATACACACCCTAAGTCTAGGAACATAAGCATATACATCATTGAACAATAATATTTAAGCAAACAAATATGCAAGAAATGACAATCAAAATACTTTTCTTTGTTTGGTTGTAGGGTTGAATCCCTCTCAGTCTTTGCTTCCTTTCTGTAACTCCATTCTGATGTGGATTGTGAGAAGTGGTCAACTCCCTCTGAATATCTGCATCCTTGCACAAACTATTGAAGTGTGCACCCTCTTGATTTTTGCTTCATGGATTACCTGTCCTTGAACTTATATCCATCCTTAATCACTATGCATGCTTATTAGTATCATCATCGTGTTATCCTCGAGATCTCATACATAATCACACATTCATTAGTATATTCTCAATACTATCAAAACACAATCATCTTAAGCATGTATAGTCATGATCATTTCAAACAGAAATAATAAGCATTAGTATTCAAGGACTCTTATGGTTTAGTCATATCATAAATTAAGGTAAGAAACATAATATGCATACACCCATGATTATTCATACCTATGAATAATCATTATCAATCATGCCATGTATACTTATATAAGAGATCCTATCACAAGGTAGGATTCTAACTTGATATAGGAAAAACATACTTGGATAAGTATGTTAGCTAGTTATGTCTAACATACCCACATGATGTCTTCTGGTTCTCTTCAATGACTTGTGCTAGTAACCTGCATGTCTCATAAGTTAACCATTGTAGAACCAAGTTATACATACCTCGTAAGTAGATCTTCTATGTGATCCATGACAATGGATGAATCTTTGTCTTCATGTCACCATGATCATATGTTCTTGAAGTAGAACATGATTTTTCTTTCTTGGTGTACCTTTCATGTTAGCAAACAACATAAACCTCATACAACATCACAATGCATTAGTACAATCATAAGTGTCAAAACCTTAATCAATGAATATCTTCCATCATGTATTCATAATTTTATTAAGGTGATACGACAAGTCTAGTAATTTAATCAAGATTGTACTAACCGTAATGATATGAAGACAAACATATCATAAACTTAACCATGAACAGAATTCGAAACATACCTGTAAGTCATACCTATCGAGATTGCTTGTAATCTTCTTATGTAAGGCCTTAGCCTCATCTCCCTCTGAAACAGAAACTTCTTCACTTATGCAGGTGACCAATCCATTCTCTTCTAGGATTAACCCAATCCACTTGATTTGCAGGAACTGGATCTGGAGCTGGATTAGGGTTTGTCAGAGAAGCCCTAAAAATTCAAACTTTTGAAAGGATAAAAATATCTGCCTTGATGAGATGATCAAGCCGGTATATTCAGAATTTGAAAACTACAACGTTTCACCCCTAAATTTTGCCTTTGAAACTTCTGGATTCACTGGACATGACCCCGAACTAGGGTTTGATAAATCCCACCCTTCTACCCAATCAAAAGGTTCGATCCAAAGCTCTAAGCTTCTATGTTTTTGAGGAGCTTCTACTCGTGGTCACTGATTTCAAAAATTCTCATTTTTGCAGAAGCCCTAATTTTCCACTTTTCTGATCAAAGTCCCGAACTAGGGTCTGATCAAGCCCTGCCTTCTTCCCAACCCAAAATTCTGATCTTGGTCTCTAAATTTCTATTTTGATGAGTAGCATTAATCCTTGGTCTCCGATTACAAAAATTCCATCTTTCTCCGAAACCCTAAATTCCCGAAGCCATGAATGAAGGTGCTCAAAAATAATTCAGATTTTGACAGAAATATGTACCTGATTGTTTTTGGTGTAACTCAGAACTTTCCGATCCATAGGGTCTGAAACTTCCACCTGTAGTAGTTTGACCTGTCATCTTTCCAACCCCATAGGTTGGACCTTAATTGGATTCTCTAAGAGATATTTGTGCCAAGTGTCGCAACGTGACCTATTTATGGGATAAAACAGGAGAGAGAACTTATACGGTGCGCCATGTGTCACTGGTTCAGTTTTAGCCTCTGAAAACATTACCTGAGAAATTATAGTCTATGCACTACCTATAACGCTTTACGAAATTTCATTTGGAGCTTCCTATCCCATGTTATGACCTTTTTTCCTAGGTCACTTGTTTATGACCTAGATCCAGAAGAGGCAGAAACCCTAGATTGTATAGATCATAAAACAAAAAGTACATAAAATTAGAAGTTGTCCTTTGGACACAAGGTACATGGGTATTTTATATTCTACCTGTAAAAGTTTCAGATCCGAAAACTTTGCCAAAATGAATTTATAGCGAACTTTCTACAATGACTGGTTTTTGCTATATCAAGCCCTAGCATCGCAAGTGCAACAAGTGTCATACATGCCATACCATGCCTTCTTTCAAGCTAGCTCTGATACCATGTTAGTTTTTTAGAATTTACTTCAATCTGATCTAGGATCTTAACTGAGAGAACAACATGTATAGCATATCTACAACATATCAATCATGGACACAATAATGCAAGCACACAAGAGACACAGAGTTTACTTGGGGAAAACCATAAAGGTGAAAAACCCCAATAACTTCCTCAGAGATAGATAGAGCAATGATACAACCCAAGCATAAGAGATAGACATCTCCTAGTAGTAGCTTCTCCTCCTTCACAAGTGCGCCACTCTCCAAAGAGTGTGTGTGAGAATAGAATGATGAAATGGAGTGCCTCCCACACTCTATTTATACTTGACTTGACTTTCCTAATAACCTTTACTAGGTCGGCCTCAACTTAACGACATAACACAATGCTGACTGGGCCGACACCCAATAGGGTGGTCTAATAACCCTTTGAGCCACATGGCCGACCCCGACTAGGGTGGTCTAATAACCCTTCGACCCACATGACTTATACAGGGCCGGTCCCAACAAGGTGGTCTAATAACCCATCAAGTATAATTTACGACACTTACAATATAAATGACGACACTTCTGTATAGAGGAATAATACATCTCTATAGGATTACAATAAATATATATATGTAATACATTCCGAAGTTACATATACATCAACATAAACAAGAATTTATGTTGATATCATATAATTTTTGGCATGCACATATGGTTATATTATGTGCATAAACTTAAATACCAATCCATCCTTTGTATTCTGTTAGTCCAAACCTAGTTCAATATCTGGTCCAAGCTCTAGCTGATTTCATTTAACAACTGGATGCTATTAACTTATCCAGTACAATGCCATGTAGATATCTGGATAGCCATGCGAGATCAGCATGAAGCATTCCATGAATGATTTTAGAAAGATAAATGGAACAACAAACATTGTACAGAATCTTGTCTTGTGTTTTATGATTTTATTTGCTTGCTTGTTAAGTTATGTGAAGAGATGGAGGAATTTTATAGACACTTCTCTAAAAAAATGGAAGTTTTATGCAACCATATGGTAATGCATCATCCTAAAAAGTCTTATCAGGCCTTGCATCAATCCTGGTGCAGGTAAGGTCTCTGGATTTATCTGGATTCTAACAGATACAATTCTAGAAGACAATTTTGCAACAGCTTTTGAAAGGATCATCGAAGACAAGAAACCAGATAGTGGATTCACCTGAAATCAAAGGCCATATTTTCACTAGATAAGGATTGATATAGATCATATCTTTCATATCCCAAGCTCAAGCCTTGTGCAAACATTAAAAGGATTTGAGATAGTGTATACAAGAAAGAGAAATTGAAATTCCATGCAAACCAAAGGCCTTAATCAGATAAGCACATATGTGCTATTATCTCATTTCTTATTACATTAGGCACTCTTGTCACAAGCAACATTTTTATATGTTTGTACACTATTGCTTGCTATATTCTTCTTTCTTAATCACTTCCTAACATAAGCAACCATCCTTTCAACATATGATACCAATCTTGGAATCAATCAATAAACATTTGATAAGGAATAGCCTTAGTGCACTACATTTGTTAATGCAAATTTGGGATTCAAATCAAACTTTGAAAAAAAGGGAGATCTTAGCATGGTCTTTGGTAAGGATTTTAGTCAGTAATTAGTGAAGGTTGGTATCTAGAACAAGAACAACATTGTTGTATTATGCAATGTGCATGTTTCAACATGGTTCCAACTATGTTGCATTTTTAGCTTCTAGGATTGTATGCATTTTCTAATGTTCCCCTCTTTTATTGCTTAAATGTAGCTTATAAAAATAGGCCACGATGCAGTATCATACGTGGAGTCTCTTATAGAATCCATCATGGGAGGATTGGAAGGAATTATCAATATTCTAGATTCTAAAGGTGGTTTTGGTTCCTTAGAATACAAGGTATGTCTAAAATATTTGCTTCATCAAGAATTATAAATCTTTCCTTGAAACAAAGTCATTCTATGATTTTTGAACAAAAAATTATCTTTCTTGTTATGGTTCTGATAGCTCCTACCAGAGCAAGCAACTATCCGAATGAATCATGCAGCTAAAGTTGCCATGCCTTCTACCAAGTCAATGAAGAGTAGTTCAGATTTTCCTTTGCCCGGAAATGAGAGTGAACCTTCAAATAGAGATACCATTAATATGTATGGTCTGATGCCTGTTATTAGTTTATGTGATGTGGTTTGTATTAATTCTATATAGATCCTAAATTGGTTATCATTGAAATGTCAGGTTGGAGGCTGCAGTGCAAAGGTTGACAAGCCTCTACTCAGTGTTGAATGAAATGGAACCAATATGTATTCTGAACCATGTCTTTGTTCTAAGAGAGGTCAAATTTAGACTCCTATAGTTGACATTAAAATACATATGCCAGGGTTACTGCACTGAACCATTATGTTTCATTTTGTTTAGTTTTTCAGTGTTTATATCTAGGCCGCTTTTTCTTGCAGTACCTGAAACAAGGAATGGTTAAAGGTTCAAAATGATCAGAAATTGAGAATTTAAAGAATAGGTTTTGTCCAAAATATCTAACAGGGTTCATAAATATAATAAGATAAGATAATTTTATATTAATGTCCAATGATGGACCACAATAGTATGTCAATGGGACTCCAAAGTACATCCTGTGCAAGTATAGGAAGTGCCGAAGCATCTCCTATTGCTACTATTTAAAAGGCAGAAAGGTAAAATAAAAATATAAACAATTTACAAAATTATTAGCTAGACATTATAAAATAAAATTTGATCATAAATTTACAAGACTAGTAAGCAATAACCATCATTAGTTAGATTTACATGTAGGAGTTGTGCAAAATGAATTGTAAACTTGTAACACAGGAGTGAATGACCTTTTTTGTTGTATTTTAGCTACCCATTCAAATAGAAATATAAACAAGAATTAATGGACATAAGAGATGCTCTCATTCAAATGGACATAAGAGATCCATCTTCAAGAATTGATCTTTTCAAAGCACATGTTGTAGCTTGAATCCATGATTAATTTCTCTCTACTGGAAAGGGAATTTTTTATATCTCTCAACACATGAATATTTTATATCTCTCAACACAGATTCAACCGAGGTAGGGGATCTAGTCTGAAGTTGGAGGTGTTGGTTATGCCCACTCCATAGACATTTCAGGATTCTCATCCCATCTTCCATTCCACAAGAGGGTGAACTTTGGCAATGGAACCATGTTTGCTCTTTCTGGAGAAAATTATGCAGGAAAAAGGTGTTCATAACAAAACCAATAACCATTCCATAGTGCTAACTACTTAAATGTGACTTGCATGATAGGTTACCAGTTCCATAATTAATAAGCAAACTATTCATTTACAGGATACCCATCAACACTAAAGCACAAATCCATTCATCGTAACTGAAATGAGCATTCATAAAATCATTCAATGTGGAAAATTCCTTGGTTGTAAATGAGGATATTAGACTTTCATTAAGATTAGAAAACCATTATGTAGAATGACTGCTAGAATTTCAGATACTCTGGCTCACCATTTTTCTCTTTCTTCCTTCAAATAAATACCTCTTTTTATACCTCATTTTACATCAAAGTCATCAACCACAATGATAACTATTTACATACATAATTTTCAAAATACATATTTCAAAGAACAGTAAGATGTAGGTAAAGATGTTACAGGATTTATTTCAAGCTAAATCGTTAGGACCCAAATTGATAACATCAATTCATCTTTGGTCAGAGATACCTACTGAGACAGAGACTGGCTTGCATCCTCCTTATAGTTGTGCATACTCTTAGTGGAAAAAAATTATATTTCATCACATGAATAATTTATGTATTTAACATTATGTTGTACATGAAAGGAGCTCATGTATTTGGGATCATTGAAGCAGGAGTCAGAATAGATGAAAGGAGATCATGTATTTGGGATCATTGAAGTTGGATGTCTACTGTAGTTGGCATTATTTAAATGAATACTCGATGCCAATACGATCACGACGAGTAAAAACCAACCAAGGGAATAGTTGAATTGACATGAAATACAACTATGCAGCGGATCACTATACTAGAAATAATGGAAGATGAGGGTTTAAACAAGTATTTTCACCTGGAGAAATAAGAAAGTGGCTTTAAAATGCACTACTCAGTTTGTGCCGATCTCGAGTTCCAGTTTCTCATATTTTCTTTCTAGCAGGTAATAATTCCTAGAATAATGTCAGTAACTAGACGGGATTCATAAAAATAATAACCTGGATCAGAG
Organism: Larix kaempferi; assembly: GCA_027924585.1. Lineage (NCBI taxonomy): Eukaryota > Viridiplantae > Streptophyta > Pinopsida > Pinales > Pinaceae > Larix > Larix kaempferi. The sequence goes on from BSBM01000590.1 coordinate 4,012,536, forward strand.
ACTTAGTATGTTTGCTTGGAATTTGAATGAAGATAGAGAATCCTGAGAATAGCTTGAATGCTTGCTCCAAAGGCCCAAAATTCCGAGATCTAGAAAAAACAAAAACCCAAATTCTTTGATTGCTCGCTTTGCAGACCCAAAACCCTGAAATTTGGAGAAATACAAAATCGTTTAAGATATGATAACAACCAAATCTAAAACATCATATATATGGGGCGAATTAAAATTGAAAATCGATTTCAATCCATAATACTTGGGCGATTTTACCAAAAACCAGCATTTCCATGATCGTTGAAGGGCGCATTTACCCTCAACAACCACCATTTCTATAGATTTTGGGCGAAATAGAGGGCACGAGATTATTTTACAAGCTATGGGAGCTCCAAATCGAATCAAACATGGGCTAAATGGTTAGATTTAAATTCCTCTTTATATATTTTATTGGGCTAATGTGCCATTTATTAAAAATAAATACATAAAAATTGGGCTAATCATAGTAAATGATGGTTTAATAAAAAAATAGCCCACTAAAAAATTAAAACCCCTAAATTTAGCCCATGGGCTAAGATTAGCCCCTAAAATTTTCCCTGTCAACGAGTTTGAAGACAAGGTATCAGAACCATAGCGCTTGCTGGCAATAGAAGAAGCATTGAAGGCTACTCCAACAAGGTGGTGGGATGTGCACAAGTCATCGATAACAAGTTGGAATCTATGTTGACAATTGATGGAAGTCATATTTGGAGAGAATGAATGCTACAAAGGGAGGAAGTATAATGGAATGGGTAATCCAAGGGATCATATGGGAGAGTGTCAAATCACATGGGGAATGAATCCAAAAAAGGAATGGGTTCATGGATTCATCCATATGCTAGATGAAGTACCACAGAGCTGGTACATCGCAGCATAACTCCGAAGAGCAACAACTATGTGAGAATTTTTGACCACTACTTTGCGTCACACATTCAGCTTCGCTGATGAGAATCCTTTCATCCACAGTGCACTACAGGAGATTTGCGGAAAGGTACTCGATATAGTTCCAACTGAAAGACCAATGGGAGCACATTGGACTACGACATCGAAAATGATGATGGAGTGTTATAATGTGTCGGGAGGACCTGATGACGAGGAATATCCTAGAGTCATCTATGTCCCGGAGTCAGAAGGAAGCTGCAATCTTGAAGCACCAGATATGCCATTTGAAAAATTCCAACAACCATTGAAAATTAAGAAGGTCAATATTGGGTCAGTGGAAAATCCCAAGTTTGCTAATATTGGAGACTATTGGGATGATTCAACAATTGGAAAGGTCATCGAGCTACTGCATGAATTTGAAGATTTGTTCCTGATGAAGTTTTCTGAAATGAAGGGAATTTACAGGGAACTGGGTGAGATGAAGATCCCTCTTAAACCTGATGTTAAGCCAGTGAAGTAGCGACTGTATAAACTGAATCCTAGATAGAAAGAGCAGCTGAAGGCTGAGATAGAGAGGATGTTGGATGCAGGGATAATTGAGCCTGCCGAAGAGTCAAAATGGATCAACCTAATGGTCATCCAAGATAAAAATACCAATGAAATCTAGATTTGCGTCGATCTAAGGAAATTAAAATATGCATGCCTTCACGATCCATTCCCTACACCCTTTATCGATGAAGTACTTGAAGGTGAGGATAGGAAGTATACTCATTCATAGATGGGTTCTCTGGATACCACTAGATTAGGATTGCAAAACAAGATTGCCATAAAACCACCTTCGTGATAGAATGGGGCTACTTTTAGTACACCATGATGCCATTTGGTCTCAAGAATGCCCCTGAAACCTTTTCAATATTAGTCATTGTTGCGTTCAAAGATTTCATTCACAATTGTTTGGTGGTATATATGGACGACTGGACTGTATATGGGTTGGTTAAGGACCACGTTGAGAACCTCAGGATGATGCTGGAAATATGTTGAAAACATCATATTTTGCTAAATCTAAAGAAGTGTATCTTCTTTGCACCATTTGGTATCCTATTGGGACATATTGTATGCAAGGAAGGTATGTTGGTCGACCTAGCCAAGATTGCAATCATTGTCGAATTACCTGCACCAACGACAGTAAAAATGCTGAGGGAGACATTGGGCCATACATGATACTACATGAAGTTCATAAGGGGATATGCAGTGATTAATGCACCTATGGAGAAGCTGGTTAAGAAGGATGGAAAGTTCGAGTGGAATGACGAGTGCTAGAAGAGCCTCGACATACTGAAGGCGAATATGGTTGCAGCACCAATATTAGTCTTCCCAGATTGGAAGAAATAATTCCATGTCCATGTAGATGCTTTGTGAGTAGTGTTGGGGGTGATATTGGCCCAGCCAGGAGAAGGTTCGATTGACCATTCGATTGCATTTGCGAGCCGGAATTTTTCCACTACGGAGAAGAATTATACGACGAAAAAAAGAGAAGGCTTGGAAATGGTATATGCGTTGCAAAAATTTCGACATTATATGCTAGGAGGGCACTTCAAGATGTTTACTGACCACTCAGCATTAAAGTACTTGGTCAACAAGCCTGTGTTGGGGGGGAATATTTGTCGGTAATTCCTGTTGTTTTAGGAATTCGACTTTGAAATAATTGTGAATACTGGACGATTGAACACAAGACCCAATCATCTATTGAGGATTGAATCAGTCGATGAACCAAGGAGCATTGATGAGGGATTTCCCTATGCATAGCTCTTTAGGATTGAAATGGTCGATGACCATTACGAATAGATTATTCAATTTTTGGCTACGGGAAGAGCACTTGAGGAGGTCACTACCACTAAGAAGAATAAGTTAGTCATTAGAGCCGCTGATTTCCCACTAATTGCAGGACAACTATACAAGATGGGGCCAGGTGAAGTTCTTTGTCAATGTGTCCTTCCGCATGAACAAGAAAGAGTGTTGGCAGAATCTCATGGTGGGATCGCAGGAGGGAATTATGGAGGACGCGCAACCACCAGGAAGATAATTAGAGCTGGATTATGGTGGACAACATTGCATGGTGACGCAACAAATTATTCCAAGAGCTACGAAGTATGTCAAAGGACGGGGAAACCGTTTCACAGGGATGTGTTGGTAGGCGGTTTGGCAAGAAAGAATCGCAGCATTGTTGATGCTGCGACACGTTAGAAGAGGTCGCAGAAGGCAGAAGGATAGATTATTTTATGTAATTTTGAGTCGATTGAACTGCAGAATGCGAGTTTTTGGGTCGTTGGACCATATGATATGTAATTTTGGGTTAATTGTACCACAGTAGGCAGGTTTTTGGGTCATTTGGACCATGCTAGTTAGATTTTGGGTCATTTGTCCAAGTGTCGGATAGGAAGTTGTTAGTAAGTGGACAAGCATTGTAAAGGTGGAAGCCTATATATAGTCATAAGTTGTAAGCATAATGGCATCTTAGTACAGATCTATGGATGTTGATTGTGCGCATCTTTGAGTCTGTATGTGAGATCAAGAGATATTGCCGAAATCTGGTTTTGCAGAGATGTTGTATCAAGGGTTTTTACTGAAGTAATATGACATGATGGAACTATTTGGTGAAATTCCTTGCATACCTTTTATGCATGTTGCGATGGTTTCTTGCTGTAGTTAATACTTTAATGTTATGCTTGTCGTAATGAATGTTTCTGTGGAATGATGTTATGAATATGAATGATGTTAAACTTGTATGCATAGATATATCTTGAATGTTGCAATAAGTTAAGTAAGAAAGTATTGCCACAATCATCCTCCTTCATTCGGCGGAAACATGGTTCCGTCCACTCTCCCTTGATTGCCTCAGGTGAGACCTCATCTGCTCCGTGTTGAGCCCAGAATTGGCCCCTTCTAATCATCCTTGATCACCTTTCTTTTCCCCATCCTACACCATTTATCATGCTAATCGGACCTGTTGTCCTCAGCTTATTTCCCCAAATTACCAAGGTATGACTGATCATTGTTTTATTTTATTAATGCTTATGATTGTGATAATTAAAGCTGTGTATCTCTCAATTGTGCTAACATGTTATGATTTATGAAGGTAGTTGAGATAAATGGACTGCAGGAAGATGGGGCTGAACAAGTCGTGAAAGAAGGGATGTTTGTTGCTTGCAAAGGGGTCCTCGGGACTCGAATCATCAATTAAGGCATAGCTGTGATAGGGAATCTATAACAAAATGCGCTATCTTGAGTATGTTGCTGCTCGAGTCTAGCTATGATCTGGAAGGATCGCCACTCTTGGGTCAATTGATAACTTTCTCATATTTTGATGTCTCTGTTCTGCCACGTATTGTAACAGCTAGTTATTTAGGGCGCCTGAAGATCAGAGATCTTCATGGCTGTCTGATTATAGGATTTGATGTTATGATTTGTATGTATAAATATGGGGAGTTGCCTCGACCTAGGGGGTTGAACAACAGACAATTAACTCATTGTATTAGCAGCCAAGGCAACTGTGTAATCATCTTCTGTTAATATAAGGAGTTACCCTTGATTTAAGGAACTTGCGTTGTTCAGCCAACGTCTCTGTGTGAAGGCTGGGCTCGTCTTCCACAGAGATTGCTGAGTTAAAATAGGATTTTGAATTCATTGTTGTGTGATGCTTTGATTCGTGATATTTATTTTGTACGTAGCAGTGGTAATTATGGTGTGGATTTCCAGTTCAATTAATATTAGGTTTCCTTGAAATTGGCAAGTAATGCAGAGTAACAGTCGACTGAGTAGAGACTTTATGCAATTTGTGTGACAATCGTACACATCCCTGTTCATCTTGCAGTTAAGTTGTGATCCCATGAGCCTTTGCAATTTATCTTTCCTGTTATGATTGTTGATTTCCATTCTGCAATTCAAATTCTTAGAGCAGTTGACTCAATCCTTTGCAATTGGATTTCTAGATTAATGTTCAGCTTATGTCTCATGATTTTCAAGAGTGATTAGATCGAAGAGGTGATTGTTCTAGAATATGAATGAGATTTCTTTCCTGCAATTGTTGATTAGATCTTATATCATTTCTTATTGATGCATGGTAGAGAGGAATTGAAGTTGTAGCAATTAGAAGGCAATTGGGATTGCATAGATCCTGGGGATGAACATGGATGATAGAAGATAAAAGTATTCAATTCTAATGGTTTGGTGTTTAAGCATGGATTGTGCACTTATCCTTTGAAATAAAAAGACTTTCTCGAGTTGACAATAAATCTCGTATGCTCTGTGTGTGTTGATGATAATCTAACTGCATATAGGGTGCTCGACATTTTGGCGCCATTGCCGGGGAAGGATAAAAATTAAACATTGATCATTAGTTGCATCTGGTAATTGTTTCTAGTCAGTCTTTTCTTTGCTGAAATGATTTGGTTCGCATGAATACAAGGAGGGTAAAACGCGATCACCTCCCAACTCCCAAAACCCCACAAATTACTAACAACGCAGGTGGTTCGGGTCGTGGTTAAGGACAACAATTGGGCAGAAGAACATTCATCGACGATCTTGTTGACAGAACTGATTCATCCACCAGGGCTCGTCATCAAGAAAATCCTATCAAATGAAACCCTACCGATTTTGGAACGCCAACGTCCATAGTGGAGAATACAGGAGCAGCCGTGACTCCCTCATACACCCCTGCTAAGGAAGGTGCAGCTGACGCAGCTGTTACAACTAAGGAGTACGCAGCTGTCACAACTGAAGAATACGCAGCTGTTACAACTGAGGAGTACGCAGCTGCTACAACTGAAGAATATGCAGCTGCCACAACTGAGGAAAAGAACGCAGGAACGAATGAAGAAGAGGATACAGAAGAAAAGATGAATAACAGACATGAGACCGAAGAGGAAGAGGCAGTGGTAGAATACCATCATGAAAATTACTCCCTGCCAGAAGGAACTACGGCTACATTACAATTTCCAATTCAGCAGTTAGAAGGGATAGCTCCTATGAAGAACATCTCACCATCGGTGTTGCCTCGCTTCCATGGTGTTATAGCTTGAAATGACACCTCTCCGTCCGTGACGACACTTGCTTCCCTTGGTCGCATGACGACACTTCTTGAGATCAAGTTCAGTCACACAACAGGACATTTGTGGATGGAGGAGTCATTTGGGACACTAAAAATGGTTGAAATTACCTCATTCTTGACCCATTTGATGTATATGACCCTTAGGAACATTTTTCCAGACCAAACCATCTCCTGAAAATGAGCAGAAAAGCCTGTTTTTGGCCATTTTTCAACATGAGCGCGACTCCACTGTTATAATAGTAGCGTGTGTACGCGACTTTACCTCATTCAAAGTAGCGCCCATTGCCATATGTACGTGACTTTACCTCATTCAAAGTAGCGCCCATTGCCATATGTACGCGACTTTGTATACTGTAGAGTAGGGTACACTCTTGTTTTGGTCAAAATCTCGAAATTCGAGTAAGTTAAGTTGGTTGGGAAACCTCTTGAGTGGTTGTAACTTCTTTTCCTCTTCCTCATTGACTATATAAGGAGGGTAGAAGGGTCATGTAGAAGGAGCAAGCCTAATTGCAAAGTTATGCTGGAGGAATGGAGACCATCATCCCCCTCTCTTGTGCTTCAGTTTTGGTAAACCCTAGTACAATTGCTTAGAGGCTGGGATCCTTGGAGAACGGAAGCAGGAGACCTTGAATCTAGGTTTCGTGAAGTGCCAAGCTTGAAGGAAGGTATAATTGTATGTACTTGCTTTCATTCATTAATAAAGATCAGACGTTCTTCTCTTTCCAAATATGACCTATTAATGTGTCTTAAGATTTGATCACTGTTTGATTATAGTTTGATGTCTCTTTCCATTATAGATATCAGTATTATATATGTAGTCAAATGTATTTGAGAAAGGTATCAAGTTGTTTTGCAGGTCTGGGCATTGCGACATTGGATAAGCATTGAAGAGCGAGGGAAGCAAAGCTAGGATCAACCTTCTGAATGAGGTGCCTACATCTCTAAACCCTAATCTCTTCATTTATTTGTTGTACTTGCAGAATGCTTGTAAGTCTATCTTTATCACCGTAAGTTGGTAGTTTCTCCCCTGAACTATAGGTGCATTTTCCCCACAACAGAATGGCGACTCCGCTGGGGAAAGCCTAATTGCTTAGGGGTATCCAAGGTCATTTCTTCAGTCTTGTTTGATGGTCTTTGTTCATTTTCTTGATTAGGATCAGTTAGTAGGCTCTGTTTGACCCTCCTGGGCTTTTTACAGACCCTTCCCAACCCTTGCAAACCTTTGTGGACCCAGTTTGGGGGTTTTAACCCCGTTTTTTAGACTTTTTTTTTAGTACGCTACTGTTTGTACCACACAGTAGCGCCCATACTACTATGAGCGCTAGTTTCCTTCATACACAGTAGCGCCCATACTGCTATGAGCGCTAGTTTCCTTCATATACAGTAGCGCTCAAAATCTGGGTTTGAAATTTTTGAGTTTTTGGGTTGTGGACCCAAATCTGGGGGCTGTGGCTGCATTTTTTGGGGTCCCTGATGACCTTAGGTCTGAGTTAAACCACTGTAAGTGGTCTCCCATCCTTGTACTGATCCTACATTCATGATTTGAACCTCTTTTGATCGATTTGGGCTTGTTTGGAAAGTTTTGGGGTTTGTTGACTTAAGTTGGGGGGTTGTGGACCTGTTTGGTGTTTTGTACCCTAATTTGAGTCTGATTGAACTTGCTTGCCCCATTTCCACTGGATTTGAAACCTCTTGAGTCTTTTTGACCCTGTTTGTATCTATTTGAGTGAAATTTCTCTTTTAGGTTGGTTTCTTGTCCTCCCTTATGCTTTTAGTTTTTCTTTTGTAGTGAAAGCTCAAGTGTTTTGGCTGTTGTTCAAGACCTTGTTTGCATTGTTTACGTGCAGACCTGACTTTACCAAACCATACTTCTTCGTAGGTCATTCGCTTCGTTTGGGTCTAAAAGTAGTTTTTGTACTCTTTTCCCAATGTTTGGCATGCTTACATCAATAAGAATTTGAAAGTCATATAAGGTAGCTTTTACTGCTCCATAAAGAGAACCTAAAAGTTTCTTTGCTTTGCTTTGATAGTAGGTTAGTTTCAGTTTTTGTTTCTTACCTTTGAAAAGCATAAAGAATTTTGATTCATTTTCTAAATAGAGTACCTTGCAAGTGGCTTAAAAGATTTTAGAGTGCTTTGCATCAAAAAGAACAAGTTTTCTTTTGCATACCTAGTTGCTTGAGTAGCTGCATTCTTAGGTTTTGAGTTTAATTTTTTACATTTAGACTTTATTTTTACCTTTTTTGCATTCAAAAGATTAAAAAATTGCATTTGCACATGCATTCTAAATCAGAATTTTAAGACTTGCATTGAAAAGAAAAAGATTTGTTTGGTGGTAAATATTTCATTTTCAGTACTCTATTTCTATTATAACCACTCTCACACACCCACTACCTTTTTGAGTAATCAAGTAACCTTTAAAATGAACTCTAATAAAATGAACTAGCAACATTTTCTTTTCTAGGTTACACTACACCAACTAGTTTTGGTTAGGATCTTGGGTTTAAAACACCTTAAACCACCCAAGATCACACATTGCGCAAAAATCGTAGTGAGACTATCATTAGGCAAACCCACCTCACTCAAAATTTGCCTGGGAGCATATGCAGTAGGTCAATGTGAGATCAGTTTGTGGGAATACCCCTCCTACTTTCTGTTCGAGCATACGCCAGGATCGGATTGCGTATTGGGGACTCTTTCGAGTTTCGGGCTTAGCTACCCTGCCCACGCTTTCTGATTCGACCGGTGACTGTTCCCCCAGGAGTTTTCGGTGTTGTGGTATCCTTAGTATCAGACTCTAGGTTCATACACAGGTGACAGCGGAGGGTATATCTGCTGTACCTAGGACAGACGTGGGAGGAAATCCCTTGCAGGTCTTTGGGAGGGCGGTTGGGTGATTCCAGCGCTTGCACCCTTAGTCATTGTATTGTGGACCCCGGGTAACTGTCCTTCATCCTTCGTTGATCTGTTCTGGGCCCTCATCATCCCAGACTCTTCTCCGGAAGGCATCTGTTTTCCTGGTTTGATTTACTTAGGACCTTTTTTTAGTGGTGTGCTCTTTGTGCTACTTTTTTTTTTTAGTTTTCCTTAGAGAACTTCTTGTTCATTTGAGCAGGAAACTATGTCTAGCATTCCGGCGAGTGCCAATCAAGGTACCCCTGTTCCGGGGGATCCTTGTGCTGTTCCATTCATTGGAAACATTGGTGCTCCCTTAATGGCTACTCTGAATCTTCCTGGATTCACTATTGGGCTGCCGGTTTGGTTGTTTTCCACTCTGAATTCCTTGCATGCTCCTGACGCTTCTTTTGTGAGCACCTCAAATCAAGAGCATCAGAACCCTGTGCCTCCTTTGCCAGTAACATCTTCTCCTCCTCCTTCTACCTCATGTGGCGAAAGTAGCAATACTAGTAACCAGCAGTCTAAAAGGAATAGACGGGGGAAGAATAGGAAGAAGATGCCAAAAAAAGGGGGCAAGCACCCTGCCTCTGCAAATCATGCAGGGGGAACCCACCCAGCCTCTGGAGGTCATGCTGGGAGAAAACTTTTAGTCACTGACAATCATACTGAAAGTTTGTCTTCAACCACTGTCAGTCATGTTGAGGACACGTCATTGATCACTGCTAGTCATATTAATGACAAGTCACCAGTTCCTGTGAGTCATACTGGAGACACCAGATCAGCCAGTGCAAGTCATGCTGAGGGAGTTGACATTGTCGACAAACCCAACAAACAGAAGCTTAAGTTCCCTTGTAAGTTTTGCGAGGGAGACCACCTTACTTACTTGTGCCCTGTACTTCCAGAAGTGCAAAAAGTGTGGTCCTTAGTTCAAAAGTCTTCTGCTTCTGAGCAACCAGCCTCTGTGAGTCATGCTGGGGGCAAGCTGTCAGCCAATGCTAGTCATGCTGAGAGTACTGACGTTGTAAAGGAGTCTAAACCTATAGGACGGAAACCAAAGTTCCCTTGTAAACTTTGTAAGGGAGATCACCTTACTCAACGATGCCCTGCCATTCCAGAGGTACGAAGAGTGTGGTCCATGTCTGAAGGAACCTCTGTTCTTGAGTTGTCTATAGATTCCCTGCAGCCAGATCAACTTTTGGTTGATAAAGTGGTTGAACCAATGCAATCTTTGGTCGACCCCACTCTTCCTTCGGAGAGTGAAGTGATTGAATCGATGCAATCTTCGACCGATCCCATCAGTCCTTCAGAGATTGATGCACCTACTACTGAAGTCTTCTGCATTTCCAGTTTGGATGTTCCTGAAAAAGGGGGCACTTCATCTGTGCCATGTGAACCCCTACCAAGCCCTAGGATTGTTTCCTTTGATTGGAATAGTCTAGCCGAGCCTCGCCTTCCTTCTTCGACACCTTTCCAGATAAAGGTTGATATCGGGAACCATACGGTTGATCGATGCATTGTTGATGAAGGTGCTTCTGTTAGTATCTTATCCACTTATGCTTGGAGAGATTTGGGTTTCCCTAATGTTATTCCAGCTGTTAATTGGCTGTTGACCTTCGATAGAAGACCTAGTGAACCGATCGGATTCCTCCGTCAGGCACCTGTTACCTTGGGTGGAAAAACAGTCTTAGTTGATTTTATGGTTCTAAAGGACCCTATGGACTTTGATATGATCCTCGGGCGTGATTACGTTTATGCTATGCATGCTGTGGTGTCTACGCTTTTTCGTGTGATGCATTTCCCTCATAACGAAAACATTGTCACCATCGACCAGCTTGCATTCGTTGATCCTCCTTATTACCCAACTGTAGACCAGTCTGATCCCTCGTCATTAGGCACTACTATGTCACATGCGCCTCATGTGGCATATTGTTCCTTGAGTTCAACTGCTACTGAGAAGAAGTCTCTGAGTTCATGCTTACCTTCTCGGGACTTGGTCCCAGCTTTTGACCAAGTGACACCTCCATCTGAATGTTTAGATATGTATTCTATCTGGGATGATATACTTCCTTCCGATGAAGTTTTCCTAGAGTCTATGGTACAGTCTTCTATTCACTTGGATGTTGATCCAGTCACAGTCATGTCCAGCCCCGGTTTGACCTTAAAGTTTGATCTTCCTACTGTTGAGTCTTTGGACTTTCCTATAGATCCGCAAATCGGTGTTCCTGCTGAGTTTGATTATGCTTCTAGAATTTTCAACTCCCGTGATGATGAATTTGTTTCTGCAGATTCCATCATGTCCTTCAACTTTGATCTTCATCCTGAATTTGATCTTGTTGATTGTAAGTCCTCGGGCTTGGGTACCATAGAGTCTTCATTTGAAAACTCTGCCTTGTTTATGCCTGCTGTTGATGATAGTGAAGTTGAAAGTATTTCTACCACAGTGACTTGTATCGGGTCTTCCTTTACATATGTTTTAGATATGATCCCGGTACTAATGTTTCTTGGAGACAGGATTCTTAGCTGGATGTATACTTGCTTACTGGTCCTTTTCGACACCTTGTGCGACCATGTCAGGTATATTCGGAACCTTGCATATAGGTTTAGGCTTCCCCGCTGTTATGTTGCATTTGAACCTTTTGCCATCCGAATTCGCCATAGGGTCGAACCTGTTGGATATTGGTGTGTTAGCCATCTCTTTATGCATTGTGCACCAGTCCGACAGCAGAGCCTACCTAACATGGGTCACCCTAGTCAGCACCCTTATGCCATTCTGGTGCCCATGCTGAGTTTTTCTCATAGGATCGGGAGCCTTTTTAGATTTACCATGACTTTGAGAAGAAGCCTCATATCTTTCTTCCTCACATATTTCTGGCCATCCCTGATAAGGCTCCCATCTTTGTGTTCAAATTGCATATGCATCTATTATGATCCCGCTTGCGCTAATGAGCCTGAAGCCGGCTTCCACGCTTTTAGCCCGTTGTATAACCCTCCATCTCTGATCTCATTTCCGCTAAGCCCTGTATCATTTTGCCTTTTCAATTTGACACCTTTTACCTGGAGGAGACACACCCTGAGTGTCCTTATCTTGCCCATGTTCCTTGCATTAGGCATAGCTTTGTTCCATGCGCTTGGAGCTAGTTTTGCATGTCCCTGACACTCGTTTCCTCCCATTTCGAGCATTCTTCTGCCTTCACTTCGAGCTCGTTAAAAACAGTAAGTAGGTTACGAGCAGTCTTCCACCTTTCCTTCGAGCTCGTTAAAAACAGTAAGGAGGCTACGAGCATTCTTCTACCTTCACTTCGAGCTCGTTAAAAACAGTAAGTAGGTTATGAGCATTTCTTTCATCTTCACTTCGAGCTCGTTAAAAACAGTAAGGAAGTTGTGAGCATTTTCCTATCTCCTTTGAGCTCGTTAAAAACAGTAAGGAGGTCATGAGTTTACTTTTCCGGACTCGTTAAACCTTTACGGAAAAGATCCCTATGGAGTTCTTTTAAGCCCTTTTCAGACTCCTTAAATAGGAAAAGTTTGCCGAGCATAGTTGTCTTTTCGGGCTCGTTAAAATAACTGAACCGACATCCACTTAGGTATAGAATTACCCCTTTTCCGGGCCTTGGTGGATAATTTACGGAAAAGGTATACTCTAGGTATACTCTTGTATGCGCTAGAAGAGTTCTTCTTCCATCATTTTACACTTTTTCGGGGAAGGAGACTAACTTTACGAAAAAGGACCTTTGGAGTCGTCTTTAGGGTTTTCAGACTCTCGAAATGTGAAAACACCAAGCGAGCACATACCAATCCGGGCTCGATATAAAATCCACGGATAAGTGTATAGAGGACTGTTTAAGTTTTTCAACTCTATAAGCAAGAAAACACCGCCGAGCACAGACCAATCCGGGCTCGATATAAAATCCACGGATAGGTGTATGGAGTTTTCTTCTAGGTTTTTCAGACTCCTTAAATATGAAAATACCGTCGAGCATGCTTTAGTTCTTTGTCAAGCTCGTTAAAAAATGAAAAAGGAAAGGGAAGGGAAGAATGTCAAAATATCTTTCAATATGATGGCAGCAAGTCAACTATCTCCTTGAACAAAGCACCTGTTTTGAGTCTATCAAACAAGTTGGGTTCTAGCATTGGCCTTAGGGTAAACTTGATCTCAGAGTTCCTACTCCTCTGTTTGGTTAGTATTCCAATCATTTGGAGAATCTGTTAATGTCTCCTACATTGCAGACTTGCATCGTGGTCTCTTTGTGTTCAAAGCTGCCTAAGTCACTCTTGTGTCGTGCTCACTGTTCAAGGATACAACCTGTGTTGGCCATTCTGCAGTTGCCTTGACCTCATGTGTCGGCCATTCCTTGGTGTCAGTCTGTTTCATCATGTGTTCAGTCCTACTCCAAATCAGCTCATACCTTTTGAGTGTCCCTCGTGTTGGATGATGGAGGATGCATTAAGGCCTCCCTTCCAACGAACTTCTTCCCATCGACTTCAGCTCATTGTGCTCTGGGAATGAAGTTTAGAGTTTCGGTTAGTACCTTGGGGATTCCAGTCATTAGTGGCAGTTTCCCTCGCTATTGGATAGATGGGAATACATCAATGTCTCCTATCCGATGGATTCTTCAAGTGTTCGACGGCAAGACCATCTATTCGCACTTGCTTGAATGTACTAGGTACCTTGGGTTCCATTTTCATTATTGGTGGACACCCTCGCGTTTGTTAACGGTATACATCAATGACCGGTAATCAAACGATACCTCCCATGTTCGACAACAGCTCATTTATTCGCATGGATAGGTTTGTACCTTGGGTTGTTTTTGGATGAAGACCTTGGGATCCTCGATAGCATCACCTCATTTATGTTATCGCCCGAGTTGCGCAAGACTGAGCCACACTCTTTTTGGCTCTTGATGAGACATAGATCCAGCTTGTTCTCTATGGCTATGTTCTCCAGTTTTGACATAGATCCACCTTGTATTTATGTGGCTATGTTTACACTTATGTTCCTCACGGATCCACGCTTGTATTCTAGTGGCCATGATATATGCATCAGTATTTTGGATCATTATTGTATCCTCTTGGAGATCATGTTCCACTATTTGAACATGGACAGTTACCCCATGGATAAGTTTGTCTGACTTTGCCTTCGCTTTCAGGTACTTCATTTGAGCCTATGATTCTTGGTTTCTCCGTTCCTCCACGATTCAACTCTTTTTTATTTATAATGTATTTCGGCCATCGTTTCCTATACTCCCTCTGACCTCATACATTAGGGGGCATCTGTTATAGCTTGAAATGACACCTCTCCGTCCGTGACGACACTTGCTTCCCTTGGTCGCATGACGACACTTCTTGAGATCAAGTTCAGTCACACAACAGGACATTTGTGGATGGAGGAGTCATTTGGGACACTAAAAATGGTTGAAATTACCTCATTCTTGACCCATTTGATGTATATGACCCTTAGGAACATTTTTCCAGACCAAACCATCTCCTGAAAATGAGCAGAAAAGCCTGTTTTTGGCCATTTTTCAACATGAGCGCGACTCCACTGTTATAATAGTAGCGTGTGTACGCGACTTTACCTCATTCAAAGTAGCGCCCATTGCCATATGTACGCGACTTTACCTCATTCAAAGTAGTGCCCATTGCCATATGTACGCGACTTTGTATACTGTAGAGTAGGGTACACTCTTGTTTTGGTCAAAATCTCGAAATTCGAGTAAGTTAAGTTGGTTGGGAAACCTCTTGAGTGGTTGTAACTTCTTTTCCTCTTCCTCATTGACTATATAAGGAGGGTAGAAGGGTCATGTAGAAGGAGCAAGCCTAATTGCAAAGTTATGCTGGAGGAATGGAGACCATCATCCCCCTCTCTTGTGCTTCAGTTTTGGTAAACCCTAGTACAATTGCTTAGAGGCTGGGATCCTTGGAGAACGGAAGCAGGAGACCTTGAATCTAGGTTTCGTGAAGTGCCAAGCTTGAAGGAAGGTATAATTGTATGTACTTGCTTTCATTCATTAATAAAGATCAGACGTTCTTCTCTTTCCAAATATGACCTATTAATGTGTCTTAAGATTTGATCACTGTTTGATTATAGTTTGATGTCTCTTTCCATTATAGATATCAGTATTATATATGTAGTCAAATGTATTTGAGAAAGGTATCAAGTTGTTTTGCAGGTCTGGGCATTGCGACATTGGATAAGCATTGAAGAGCGAGGGAAGCAAAGCTAGGATCAACCTTCTGAATGAGGTGCCTACATCTCTAAACCCTAATCTCTTCATTTATTTGTTGTACTTGCAGAATGCTTGTAAGTCTATCTTTATCACCGTAAGTTGGTAGTTTCTCCCCTGAACTATAGGTGCATTTTCCCCACAACACATGGCAGGGCGGCAGAAGATCTAGATGAATTCCTTTTTGAATTTGATATCCTCTGTCGCAGCTATGATTATGTCACAGATGCCCAAAAGATGAAACTTTTTCCCGCCACCCTGAAGGACAATGCATTACGATGGTTCATGAGCCTTGGGGGAGGAACTGTTGCTAATTGGAATAAGATGAAGCAAGTATTCCTGGAGAAATATCAAGAATATTTCAACACCAGGGACAAAAGAGAGGAATTATTCAAGATGGTGCAGAAGGAGGATGAAAGTCTGGAGGATTTTGTAGAAAGGCTGTTGTACAATGTGCAAAGAGCCAGGCAGACGAACATGGGGTTGGATGTGCTCAAGATAACCTTGCTTCGAGGGATCAGGGATGATTGTTTAGACATGTTAAATCTGTTAGGAAAGGGAGATATCTCCAAGGAACCTTTTGAGACGATTGTGGAATTATGTAAGAGATACTCCAGGGGATCTTCCAGGAATAATAAGCGGGATAAACGGGATAAGCTGGAACGTGATGTCTTCGACAGAACTCAGAAGTCATCCAATGGAGGAGCTACACATGCAGAGATAGGCAATCTCCTTGAAAATTTTAAAACAGTAATGATGAGCTCCATCTCTTCGGAGATTGATGTCCTGAAGGAAAAACAAAAATAGGCAGTGGAAGATCTCACTCTAGGTGTGTTCTGTCCCCGATGTAGAAAGAATCATCCACTGAAAGAATTCCCTCTTGACAAAGTAGAAGTATGTCAGCTGTGTGAGCTGAACCATGACATGAAAGAGTGTCCCACACTTCCCCAAGTGAAGGTTGTCCTGCAGGAATCAACTCCAGAAGTGGAATCAGCCTATTTCATTGCACAGAAGAAACCTTGGTAGCCTCGAAATCAAGGTATGCCTCTGGACTCATTTCCATTTTTGAATAATATGAGCAATTGAAATAATAATATGCAAAATGTGAATACACAATTCCCTTCAAATTATGCTCAGTGGAATCCTTCCCAGCCTGCAATGCAAAATTTTAATCCATGGGGTCCTTGGGCACAGCCACCACATCAGCCTACGTCGTGGTCTCCTGGGTAGAGGAACTTCCCTCTTGGAAACCAGTTCCCTCAACCACCCCCACCTCAACAGTCACCATATTCTCCTCCATACCCTCAATTTCCTCAATATCCTCAATACCCACCTTAGCAGTCGCAGCTGCAGCTGCAGAATAATCCTGTTCCTAATATACCAATACGGCCTCAGCTGCCTGCCCAACCTAATCCTAACCCGAATAGTAAAACAGTCCATCAATTGGAAACTACAATATGCCGGCCTACTCTCTCTCCCCTGTACCTTGTAATGATATTCATCTACGATCTGGGAAGATAATAGAACCTGTAATCACAGAAGATATTCCACCTTCAGTGCATGAAAAAGGAGAGAGTTCACAGCATCCATCCGATCCGGTTCCTATCACTGAAGGTGCTGAGCATCCCTTAGATGGGACGACTGAAACATTAAATGAGAAATCAGATAATACGCATCCTACCCAGCTGGTAAGGCAACCACCATACCCTGAGAGACTAATGCTACCAAAAATAGGGGGGCAACCTCAGTTCAACCTCCTAGGAGAGTTGAAGAATCTTTATGTTAAAATCCCCCTTCTGCAAGCCCTTCAAGATGTGCCTATTTATGCTAAAACCGTTTGGGACCTATGTACTAAGAAACCAGGAAGGAAACCTAGAGACCCTCCCACTGTTCACGTCATAGGGAATTTATCTGCTTTAATAACAGGAAAAACCCCTGTGACCAAGTACGACGACCCTGGCAATCCTACTGTCACTGTACATATAGGACAAACGCAGATACCCAACGTGCTAGTCGACTTAGGAGCAGCGATCAATGTCATAACAATTGAGACTGTAAAGAAGCTTGGACTCACTAATTTGAGGCCGACCCCTACCATTTTAGAATTGGCAGACAGATCCACCATTAGACCCGAAGGGATTCTGGACGACCTTGTCATCTCAGTAGATTCATGGGAATACCCTGCTGACTTTTTGATATTGCAACCAAAATCACAGCTGGGAGGACATCCATTGATCCTGGGGAGGCCTTGGTTGGCTACAGCTGATGCTTGCATCAACTGTCAATCTAGGTCCATGACTATATCTGATGGTACAGAGATTAAAAACCTCACCCTGTATCCTCCAGCTCAGCCAAGTTTAGAGGCTGAAACTTCTCTTTAGATAGAGCAGGAGGAGGAGGAGGATGTTCAGCCACTATTAACAATAGGGAAGGCCTTAACTTTTAAAAATGAAACAGAAGACAATGCCATCAGTAATTTCATTAGTGAACCTGCTTCAGTGGATAAAGAAGTTTATCAAATCCTGAACATTACCCTTGGTAAGGAAGAACAAGAAAATATTACGGAAGAAGTACTAGTCGGTGACACAAACATAATCCCAGTTTTGAAAAATTCGAGAAGTATTCCTATTGAGGTAGAGCCTGGAAGGACTTTGAACATCAACCCTGGTCTCTCCTTGGAGGAACAGAAGCACCTAATCAGTCTCTTGAAAGAACATAAGGGGGCATTCGCCTGGGAGTATACATACATGAAGGGTATCCCTTCTAATCTGTGCACTCACCATATTTACATTAAAAATGACTCCCGGCTTGTGTGTCAACCCCAACGACGCATGAACCCCAATCTGAGGGATATAGTGAAGGAGGAAATCCAGAAACTTTTGGAAGCAAGATTTATCTACCCTATTTCAGATAGTGAGTGGGTTTCCCCACTTGTAATTGTGCCCAAGAAAAATGGTAAATGGAGAGTCTGTGTTGATTATAGGGAGCTGAACAAAGCTACGCAAAAGGATCATTTCCCTCTGCCCTTTATTGACCAAGTACTTGATACCCTATCAGGGAAGAAGTTCTTCTCCTTCTTGGATGGGTTCAGCGGGTACAACCAAATTCAGATTGCTCCTGAGGACCAGGATAAGACCACCTTCACTTGCCCCTGGGGAAAGTTTGCCTACAAGGTGCTTCCCTTTGGTTTATGTAATGCACCAGCAACGTTCCAAAGAGCTGTAATTGGCATATTCTCTGAATTAGTTAATGATAGCATGGAAGTCTTTATGGACGATTTTACTCCCTATGGCAGGGACTTTGAGGAAGCACTGGAAAATTTAAAGAAGGTTTTAATTCGATGCGAACAGGCTTGCCTCTCATTAAGCACTGAAAAATGCCATATGATGATGAGTGAGGGGGTGGTATTAGGACATTTCATCTCTACCGATGGCATTCAGGTGGATCCTTC
This sequence comes from Larix kaempferi, assembly GCA_027924585.1. NCBI lineage: Eukaryota > Viridiplantae > Streptophyta > Pinopsida > Pinales > Pinaceae > Larix > Larix kaempferi. Next base: position 4,031,128 of record BSBM01000590.1, read on the forward strand.
AAATATTAAGGTGATAAAAGATATACCTACTCCTTCAACGCAGAAAGAAGTGCGAAGTTTTCTGGGACATGCTGGATATTACAGGAGGTTTATAGAAAAATTCTCCAAACTTGCTTCTCCTTTGTTTTCGTTGTTAATGAAGGACACACAGTTTGTGTGGAGTGAAGCATGCCAGACAGCATTTGAGAAGCTTAAAGAGAAGCTGTCCACAACCCCTATCCTAAGGGGACCTAATTGGACCATACCTTTCCACATTTCTTCAGACGCTTCTGATACCGCTGTTGGAGCAATACTAGGAAAGCAGGATGGTCAAGTACCTTATGCTATCTATTACGTTAGTAAAAACTTAGCCCCTGCTGAACTTAATTATACTGTTACCGAAAAAGAATTCCTTGCTATTTTTTATTCTATTAATAAATTTCGGCATTACATTACTGGGTATCCTACATTTGTGCACACTGACCACTCTGCCATTAAGTATTTGATGAACAAACCTGTCACCAATTCTAGAGTAACCAGGTGGCTCTTGTTATTACAGGAATTTGATATTACCATTATAGATAAAACTGGAAAAGAAAATGTTGTTGCTGATTTTTTATCACGCTTTACTAACAGTGATGACAGTTCGCCTGTTGAGGATTCTTTTCCAGATGAACATCTGTTCGCACTTTCAGCTCATTCCCCCTGGTATGCAGACGTTGCTAATTATTTGGTTGCAGGGAAGCTCCCGCCACACATGTCTAAACGAGAGAAGAGAAAAATTATCTAGCAAAGTGCCAGGTATTGTTGGCGAAATGGTCATCTCTTTTACACAGGACCCGATCTTGAGATTAGGAGATGTGTAAGGGAAGATGATATCTTTCATATACTGAAGGCCTGTCATGATGAACCTTGTGGAGGACACTTTGCAGACAAAAGAACAGGGCATAAAGCGCTGCAGATGGGCTACTATTGGCCGACACTGTTCAGGGACGCTAAAAGATATGTTCAGTCCTGTGCCAGCTACCAAAGGATGGGCCAACCTAATAAAACAGATCAGATGCCTTTACAGCCCCAAGTGGTACTTGAACCGTTTGATAGATGGGCATTGGATTTTGTTGTCCCTATCAACCCTCCTTCCAGATAGAAGGTTTACATTCTAGTTTGTACTGATTACATGACCAAGTGGGTAGAAGCTGTAGCTTTGGCTAAGGCTAATGACCAGGCGGTGATTGATTTTCTGTACAGTGAAATCTTTACCCGCTTTAGGGTACCAAAGGAAGTAGTTACCGATGGGGGACCGCAATTCATCTCACATCAATTTGAATCCTTGCTCCGGAAGTATCATGTGCAGCATAGGATAGCTTCACCCTACAACCCCCAGGCCAATGGTTAGGTGGAAAGTACTAATAAAGTTATTGAAGCAATCCTTACTAAAACAGTTAAAAGCCATCGAAAGGATTGGGCTGACAGGCTTCCAGAAGCACTGTGGGCATATCTCACAACTTGGCACAACACCACAAGGTTTTCTCCCTATGATTTGGTGTATGGAAAGAGTGCCATCTTTCCAATTGAGTTTGAGATCAAAACCCTGAAAAAAGCCACAGAAATGAGTATGGATGTAACAGAAGCCTAGAGGAGAAGATTGAATCAATTAAACGAATTAGATGAGAAATGGTTAGCAGCAGTAGATCAGACTGTGTTGCTTTAGCAACAGAGATCCAACTGGCATGACCGATTTATTAAAAAGAAAATTTTCTGTGAGGGAGACTGGGCGCTATTATACGACTCTAGATTCAAGAAGGATTTTAAAGGTAAATTACGTACAAGATGGCAGGGTCCATATTTGGTCGACAAGGTATTTGACAACGGCACTGTTCACCTGGTGACCATTGATGAAAACCATGTACCATTACTTGCTAATGGCCACAGACTGTGACTGTATCGTAAGCCCATCTCGAAAGATGCATTCATTTTGCAAATTGCCTCCGATCCAGATTATCAGCTGGCACCAGAGTAGGAATTTCTCTCTGCCTTTGCCAATCCTTAAACTGAAAATCGTATTTGCTGTACATAAATAATTTCCTATTGTAGCGTATAATTGTTGTTTTTTTTTTTTTCTCTTTGCATTTGATCTTTTTGTTTGCTATTATTTTTCAAAAAATTTCAGGGAAGCGCCAGGAGAGCGACCAGATTGGGCCCGTCAAGCGAAATTCTCCCTGTGCCGTCCTGCGTTGTATTTCCCTTTTGCCTTAAAGGAAAAAAAAAAAAAAATTCCGGTAGCTACGACATATTTTCCGGCAGCTGCAACATCTTTTCCAGCAGCTGCAACATCTTTTTCGGCAACCGCGATATCATTTCCCATCAACCGTAAAATCATTTCCCCGCGGCCGCAAATCTTTTTTTTCCGGCAGCTGCAACATTTTTCCTGGCAGCTGCAACATCGGCAGCTGGAGCACCATGCCCCAGCGCCTGCCACCTCATTTCCCAGCGGCCGTAATATCCTTTTTCCCGGCTGCTGTCAATCTTTTCTGGCAGCTGCAACATCGGCAAATGCAACATATTTTTCCGCAGTTGCAACACCATTTCCCAGCGGCTGCCACCTCATTTTCCAGCGGCTGCCACCTCATTTCCCAACAACCATAATATCCTTTTTCCCGGCTGCCGTCAATCTTTTCTGGCAGCTGCAACATCGGCATCTGCAACATCTTTTTCTGCAGCTGCAACACCATTTCCCAGCAGCTGCCACCTCATTTTCCATCAGCTGCCACATCATTTTCCAGCGGCCGTAATATTCTTTTTCCCGGCTGCTGTCAATCTCTTCTGGCAGCTGCAACATCTTTTTTCGCAGCTGCAACACCATTTCCCAGCGGCTGCCACCCCATTTCCCAGTGGCTGCCACCTCATTTCCCAGCAGCTGCCACATCATTTCCCAGCAGCCGTAAACCCTTTTTCCCTGTAGCTGCAACAACTTTTCCCGACAGCTGCAACATCATGTCACAGCGGCTGCAACATCATTTCCCAGCATCTACATTATCGTTTTTCGTCAACCGTAAAATCATTTTCCCGGCAGCCGTTAATCCTTTTTCCCGGTGGCTGCGGCATATTTTTCGGTGACCGTTTTCCAGCAGCTGCCCATTTTCCAGCAGCTGCGACATATTTTTCGGCAACTGCAACATATTTTTTGGCGACCGCTTTTCGACAGCTACGACATCTTTTCCAGCGGCTGCGACATATTTTTCGGCGACTGTTTTCTGGCAGCTGCCCATTTTCCGGCAGCTGCGACATCTTTTCCGGAAGCTGCAACATATTTTCTGGCGACCGCTTTCTGGCAGCTGCAACATCTTTTCTGGTGGCTGTGACATATTTTTCGGCGACCGTTTTCCGGCAGCTGCCCATTTTTTGGCAGCTACGACATCTTTTCCGGCAGCTGCAACATATTTTTTGGCGACCGCTTTCCGGCAGCTGCGACATCTTTTCCGGCGGCTGCGACATATTTTTCGGTGACCGTTTTTCGGCAGCTACCCATTTTTCGGTAGCTGCGACATCTTTTCCGGCAGCTGCAACATATTTTCTGGCAACCGCTTTCCGGCAGCTGCGACATCTTTTCCAGCGGCTGCGACATATTCCCCGGCAACGGCGCCAAAATGTCAGAGTCGATGGGACAAGACCATTGGAAGGTGGACCTTAATGCATTCCACATCATCCAATATGAGTACAAAATAAATGATTGTGAAGAATCATAGTGAAAAATAGGACCAACATGAAACTCAGAAGCGGAAAGTATATGTGAAGTCATGATGTAGTAGTGATGGGAAATAAAACGGTTATGGCAACTACATAAGCAGTGGAAAATGTGACTTTGAAATGAATGGATATTTGGGGTTTTGAAATGAGGAGGGTGAATGAATCTACCATAGGGAAATTGGCTTCTTGAGGGGTTTCTTTCAGCAACAAGTGGGATGACAGGTGTCTAAAAATGGTTTCTGGCATGTAGCAATGGGACTTGACTTCGGAAACATTGGACTCTGTATGGTTTGCACATCAATCTCTCCATTTTTTTTTATGTGCTCAATCCAATTGCAAATTGATAAAAAGTCTTCAAGAGTCACTCGTGCATGCATTGACCTTCTTCTTCCAAGGACCTGCAAAACCTAGCATTTGCCTGCAATAAAACATGAGATGATGGAAGAAGAGAGATGATTGGTCTCTCTTCACCCAACACTTATGAAAAAAACAACAAGCAATTACTCATAAAACAAATCCAAATAAAAATGAACAAAGCAAAATCCATTTTATACCTGCGGTAGAGCAATGTCCATCTAGACTCACCAATGGTATTCTGATCATAACTTCTTCGTTCCTTGTCCAATTTGAGTGATTCAAAATCCAAATGAAAGTAAATTCATAGGTCTATTTCCATTAGAAATAGGTTTTTAAAATTCTATGCAATGATCTTCCAAATCACTCATTAACAGCCTGCATGACAAGGTGTTTTTTCGAATTCTGGACTAGACCAACAGTCACGGTTTTAGGCTTAACGTTTTCGTTTGATAACAGATTGATGTGATTCCAATTGGAGATGAAAGTAGATTCATGTAGGTATCTCCATTAGAAATAGGTTTTGAATCCAACAAGAATTGATGGGTCAAATAAGCCAATGAACAGTCTAGAAAATAGAGTTTTAGGAATGCAGATTTGGGACAGGCAGTCGGTATTTTGGTCATCAATGTTGCGTACGACATCAGAATGGAGTGATTCAAATTGCATTGTAAACTATATTCATAGGAGAATATACCAATGAAACAGGTTTGCAAAATATGTCCAATAAGGAATCCAAAAACGGATTGTCCCAGCTCTGTTCCTAAGCTGCCAGCTTAACACCCTGTTAGTATTTTGGCCATAAAATTTTCGTTTGACACCCAATCGTAAAAATTTAAATTGTTTTGGAAAATAGATTCAAATGGATACTTGGGATGTAAACAGGTTTTAAAAATAAGTTTATTTGGTCTCTCAAAAATGAACCGTCATGACTGTGTTTCAGTAAAAATATTTTAAGCCAAAAATGTCACCAAAAATTTTATAAATGAAATTTGACCCCAAAAAGTGATTGGAATAGATGTGAATGTTTTTAATAATGTAAATTTAAATATAACACACATCCATACCAAAAATTTCAAGCATTGAGCACCTAGATTGATTTATACAGTTTGTTGCAGCCGCAGCTGCAACTCTTAAAAAAAATGACATAATGTTGAAATGAAGCGTGTGCATTTTTATGAAAAATAAAAACTAAAGACATATCATGATGTGCAACACCCATGTATCTCAAACTCATTAATTTTTACCTATAGCACAGTCACAGCTGGGTGTTGCATCTCCCTGTCACAACCAATGTTGCAGCTCACTGTTGTAGCTGAGAGTAATCATTCACAGCTGGGTGTTGTAGCTAACAAATTCATGTCAAATTTCAAGCTTGAAGGGTTCCATAATCATGGGCTCATTTTCCTGTGGATTATTCATTCACTTTCCCTAATTACTCTAATTTTGTTTTCATGATATTTTTATTTTTATTTGTAACAAATAGAAACAAATTGAAATTGGGAAATTGATGACAAAAAGGACTTGAGCATTTTGTTCAAATAGTCAACAATTCCAAAGCATTCATGAAAACATCTCATACCCATTCCTTATCTTTCTACTTTCTGATCTTCCAGATCGCAACAAGGTGCAGGAAGAGAGCATACTTATTCAAAAATAAAAATAAAAAACAAACAAAAGCATGGTTTTATTCTGTTATTCTATCCTACCCTATTCTACTTGGAAATAAAAAAAAATTCAAGTGTATGCATATTTCCAATGGAGCCATTTTCGAAAAAGTGACTCAAGTATGCTCATACTCCTAATAGAAAAATATAACTTTATGAATTCTAGGATATGAGAGATCAACTTCCCTTGAAATGATGGTGCCAAGAATTGGTGAAGCATGGAATGATGCTGCAGACCGATGACAGTTTGAAACCAAGCTTCAATATAGTCTTTGTTCCCTTGATTGCTCATGGATGTTACACCATGAAGATCCTTATTAAACTGATCTTCCTCAATGCATAAGAGTTTCGGATATAATGATGTGAATGACGCTTTTGGTTCCAATGGTTGTTCTCCATCAAATATTACGTGTGTATTGTTGATCTTATCTGCTTGCTTATGAGGACTAGAAGAAACTCCATCTGCAAAACTTCGAGTTAAAATATGTTCAGGCCTCGTATGGATTTGCTGCAACAATGCACAACCTTTTTGCAGTGGTGTAGGTGAGGTAGAACAAAAGGGAAATGTAGGAACATTTTGCAGTTCAGCACTATAAGCATATTGTCCTGCTTTATTATGGTTAGGGTGGATGGTGGATTGGACAGGAAATTGTGTTGGATACCAAGGAGTTTGATGAGAAGATATATGTGGCTGATGTAGATGATTGAGTTGTGAGGTTGATATTGAAGGACCAACTTGTGTTGCAGCATGAGGGAGAGTGGCCATATGATCATAGAATGGGCCATTCCAACCTTGTGGATAAGGTAGGTAAGAGTTAAATTGAGGCTGCAACAACTGCCATGGTGGAAGAGTATTCAATGATTGAGTATGAGAGTAAATAAATGGAGGGATAGAATTTCGAACCATAGATGTCGGCCATGGTTGACATGACTGTTGCAACGAGTTGGCTGCAACTCCTAGATCTCTTTGATATGTTTCTTTCATCCTTGGTAAGGAGGGGCAATGATCTGTGGAATGATTCAAGTCACATATACCACAACTTTCAAGACTATCCAAAGGGAAATCCCTTGCTTCTCTTATTTCCTCCTGCTTTTCCTTATCCTGCAAAACACCCAATTGTAAATCAGCTTTAGAAATGTCAAATAAATTGCTGATTTCAGTTCGTAAAACTCTTGTTTTTGCAGCAGATTTCAAAAATAGAGATAAAAGTTCCTTAGAATTCTTACCAGTCTTGAAGTTTCCTCTTGAATGCCTTCTACATAACTCACAAATATCATCATATGCTAACTGAAATACATTACCTGTTCCGATCATCTTCAATATTTCTAAACATTCAGCTTGGATTCCCTTGAGTAGAAGTGTTTTTAAGATTTCCTTCCCCAGTTTCCTCTTTTTGGATCTTTGGAGGTTATATTGAAATCGTTCTATGTATTCCTCCAGACTCTCTTCTTCTCCTTGTGTCATTTCGAAGATGTCTTCATTGACCCTGCAATAATCTTGGTACCTTTTCAAGAACACATGTTTCATGTCTTCCCAAGTTTGTATACAATTCCCACCGAGTCTCATGAACCATCGGAGGGCTATTCCTTTTAGAGTAAGGGGAAATACATTCAACTTTTGATCATTAGCACAATAACCATATCCTCTACAAAGTACTTCAAATTGAAATAAAAATACATCAGGGTCTTCGTTTTCCAAACCATGAAAATTTGGTAGAACATGTGAGGGAATTCTTTCCGTTGGTGCCACTCCTCTCGAATCTCTGATGGGAAATTCGATGGTAACAACTTCTCCATCTTTTTCACCTGCCATCTCTTCATTAGATTCTTTGTGTGCTATCTTGAGGCTCCTCCTTCAAATGTTCCTGTCAACTTGTTAGTAGAATGGGGGGTGCTTACAACACCACTAAGGGGAATGATAAGATTTATGCTGCCAAGATTGAAAATGAAATAAAACTGAATGTAAAGACATAAAATTAACACTCAAAATAAATTCAATAAACTGAAATGTAATCATGCAACCTACATGCCCTATTTTAACAATGCATCAGCAAAACAATGTCAGATGTACTATTGCACAATTGATAACTTCCCCGACAACGGCGCCAAAATGTCATACCCACTATATGCCAGTTAATTAAAACTTAACATGCAGAGTGCTAAACATAAATTATCAACCCAAGGAAGTCTTTTATTTCAAAGCTATCGTGCAAAATATATGCGAGTACAATTTCTACCTGACATTGTTATCTATTGGTATGCAATCGTGATTGTTTGTAGACTAGATCACACATGCTTGAAAGTAAATCAATCCTTAGCCTATTCATAAAATCACATTGTAAATCTAATCACACTTTAACAAAATAAATTATCATGAAATAAGATCTAATTACATAAACCTGAAAGCAATGCTAAGTTGGCCAACGATCTATCAAAATGAATTAACAGAACACTATGATAAATCAAATGAATAAAACATGAACTGAATAATAAAACAACTATGATAAATCTAATGAATGAAAGCATGAGTTAACAATTAACAGATCTACAAAATAAAACACTTACAATTAACACTACCAGCATCTGCTCAGGGAAGAGGGCCCTTCCTCCACTGAACAGAGCTGAATCTCCACAATAAAAGTCTACAACTCCAGAATTAAGAAACTGCCAGCATGTATTATCATAATGGAAGAATTACAACAGATTTGGATCAAATCCTACATCATAACATTGTGTTCTCTCTTATCTTACATCTCCTATCCTACCTAATCTATTATGCTTAATCTCTATCAATCTATCCCCCCTCTCAATGAGATGGATTACATATTTATACATAAAATTATCTCCTGAAAATGAAGAACTAAACCCCCAACTTGTGATCTACAACAGCTGAAACACGGCCGTAACTGCTGGCAATTTTGGAACCGGCCGCAACACTAAATCTGGAAAATACCCTCTCAAAGAACCACTTGCATATCGCAAACCCTAGCTTTGTTTGGCGATTTCTTTGCGAGCCAGGTAAATGAGGATGTTACGCACAAAACCCATGTCTCGGATTTTTGAGATTCGTTTCCATCTGACTGAATTTGCCGCTTAAACCTTCGCCAACTTCTCTGCTAAAATAAGCTGACTCCATAGGTAGCCCAGCCGCTACCTCAACCGCAGGTACAGTTTGTACTGCAGCAGCCACCACAGCAGCAATTTGTGCCTCAATATGACCCGATGTAAATGACTCCACAACAGCCAGAGTATGTTTCGCAGCCATAATATGCGCAGCAAGGGCAAGGCATGTAAACAACACCAATGCAGCCACAATACAACCAACTGTAGTACCAACAATAGGGCGGATTCCGTGGAGGATTCCTGGGTGGACGCAGTGGAGTATTTGGTCGTGGAGGAGGACGAGGAGGTCGCGGACCTATTCAGTGCTATCACTATGCAGTATGGGGAAACTATTAGTGCGATTGTCCACTACTATAGACGCAGTGTACATTTTTCTTTGTTACAGACCATACAGTGGAGAACTTCCCACAGTTGATTGAACGATGGCAGGTAGGGAATGTTTCATAGTTATTGAACTAGGAAAAACCGCCAGTACAGAATCAGGTGCAGCAACTGGTACAACAACCGGTGCAAAACCAAAACCAAAGTCCCATTCCGAATGCTAATCAAAATGTGAATCAACTAGGGAACCTGGCACCAAATCAGAATCAGGGTGCGAATGTTGTGACAATTTCTGCAGAGTCGAGACCACAAGATGCAGTTGTCACAGTCATTACATGGGGAGCCGCAGCAACATGAGGGGACATTCGAAAGGCCAGGCAGAAGAAGGTATCATTTGATGTTGATTCGGAGCGCGATACATTCTTTTAGGCACGTCATGCATTGAACCAGGATCACGGTAAAGCTATCATCTACGACATGCCCCCTATTTTTTATGTGACTTCAGAGGTGGGTCCATTTGCACAGTCTGGAACCTTGCAAAAGTTTCTAGAGAGTTGTTTATTGGTGGTAAGAGATCTTGCAGCCCATACTAAGATCGAAGGGCTATTGCAGCGTCTAGCTAAGGGATGGCAGGAGTCTGCGGTAAACTCCTTATAACGGTAGAAGACCAGTAAGGAGATGAGAATGAATATCCCAATTGGGGATTATGACATTGATTCAATTATTTTGGATCTTGGTTCGGATGTCAACATCTTAACCAAGCAGGCATGGCAGAAAATGGGGATCCCCCCATTGAGCTAGTCTCCTGTACAGCTCCGGTTAGCTAATCACGCTAAAGTGACGTCGATTGGGAGAGTCCCATGGTTGGTGGTGGAAATTGAGGGTATGAACACCTATGCTGACTTCCATGTTATTGAGGTGGTTGAGGGAGGAATTCCATATCCCGCATTGTTGGGGATCGGATGGGCTAACGACAGTGGAGCGGTAATCAACTTCAAGCGGCGAATGATGACTTTTGAAAACCACGATCTCAGAGTCATAGCCTCGTTGGATCTGGCTGAAGGATGCAGATATATTGAGCTAGTAAAGGACAAAGATCCCAGTGGATGGGACCATGCATTCATCATTTCTGAAGATTATATTCATCCAACTACCAACGATGAGCTGGGATGTCGCAGTGGGAGCTCTGCGTCTTTCGACTCTGATGATGCGTTAGAACATTGGCAGAACCGCTTGCATGAGGTGTCGTTCCGCAAGTGTGGGTTAATCACGCAATCGCTATGTCGCATCGCAACTGAAACAGTCACACTACCAGTATACGAAGGGCTTCCTAGTTTGTCTGAATTTCTCGCAAAGTTCGAGGAAAGAGTTTCAGAACCACAGTGATTGCTGGCATTGGATGAAGCACTGAAGGCTACTCCAACACGCTGGTGGGCAACACACAAGGCATCAATTGATGGATGGTCAAAATAAAGAATATTAATGACAGTTCGCTTTGGTGATACCAAGGTTTACGACACAAGGAAATATGATGGTTGGAACGATCTTGGAGGCCATCTGATGGAGTGTCAGACATTATGGGCATCGAGATCATGAGATGAGTGGGTCCATGCATTTATCCACACCCTGGATGAAATGCCGCGGTCATGGTATACTATAGCTGAATTACAGGGAGAAATCACTACTTGGTTGGAACTGACAATACGTTTTACTCATATGTTCAGTTTTACTGATCCCAACCCAGATGTCCATAATGCTCTGCAGATCATCCATGATGTGGTTCTCAAGGTTGTTCCCGTGGTGTACCCGGCGGATCCGCACATGCACTATCAGATGCAATCCATAATGGAATGTTATAATATCACTGGTGGGCGCGAAGATGGTGATGATTAGCGGAATGTCAATATTCTGGAGTCTGAAGGAAGTCGCGACGTGATTCCTCCTGGTGTGCCAACTGATCCGTTCAGTCGGCCCTTGAAGCTTCACAAGATCAATATTGGGACGGAGGCCACTCCCAAGTTCATGAATGTTGGAGATTATTGGGACGATGAGATTATGGGAAAGGTCACTAAGTTGCTGAATGAGTTCCAAGACCTTTTTCCTACAAAGTTCTCTGAAATGAAAGGTATTTTGGGTGATCTAGGAGAGATGAAGATTCCCTTAAAACCAGATGCTAAACCGATTAGGAAACGACCTTATTGGCTAAATCCATAACATAAGGAGAAGGTCAAGGCAAAACTTGATCGCATGTTTGATGCTAGTATCATTGAACCGATTGAAGAGTCAGAATGGATTAGTCCTATGGTGGTACAGGACAAGAAGACTGGTGAGGTATGCATCTATGTTGATTTACGGAAGTTGAATGATGCCTGCTTGCATGATCCCTTTCCGACCCCATTTACTAATGAAGTACTTGAGGGAGTAGGTGGCCAGGAGATGTATTCTTTCATGGATGGGTTCTCAGGCTATCATCAGATCCGTATTGCAAAGGAAGACCGCCACAAGATGACTTTTGTGACAGAATGGGGATGTTTTCAGTATACCGTGATGCCATTTGGAGTGAAGAATGCACCTGCGATATTTTCGCGAGTTGTTGTTGTTGCATTCAAGGATTTCATCCAAAATTTCTTGCAGGTATACATGGACGATTGGACAGTTTATGGTTTGATCCGTGATTGTTTGGCCATTCTACGGTTGATTCTAGAGCGCTGTCGCCAACACCAGATATCACTGAATTTGAAGAAGTGCATTTTTTGCGCACCGTTTGGGATATTGCTGGGTCACATTGTGTGCAAACAAGGGTTGTTAGTCGATCTAGCAAAGATTGCACTCATTTTGAGCTTGACACTGCCGACCACTGTTAAGTAGTTACGGGTGACTTTGGGACATACTAGGTATTATCGCAAGTTCATAAGGGGATATGCAGCAATTACCACCCCGATGGAGAAGCTATTAAGGAAAGATCCCGTATTTCAATGGAGCACTAAATGTCAGGATAGTTTTGAATAGCTGAAGGCTAAGATGGCTTCGATACCGATACTAGTATTTCCAAATTGGAGTAAGGAATTCCATGTCCATGTTGATGCATCGTCAATTGCACTCGGTGTGGTGCTAGCGTAACTAGGAGAGGGGGATCTTGATCACCCTATTCATTTTTCTAGTCGGAAGATGTCATCCGCAGAAAGGAACTACACCACTATCGAGAGGGAAGGCTTGGCGATGGTCTACGCACTGCAGAAGTTCCTACACTACTTATTAGGCGGACATTTTAAGATGTTCGCAGACCATTCTGCATTGAAGTACCTGGTCAATAAGCCTGTGTTAGGGGGTAAGATATGTCACTGGCTACTTCTCTTTCAAGAGTTCGATTTTGAAGTGATTGTCAAGCTAGGACGGTTGAATTCCGGCCCTGATCATCTATCGCGGATTGACACAGGAGAGGAGCCAACTAACATTGAAGAAGGGTTGCCTGATGCGCAACTGTTTAGGGTTGAAGTAGCCAATGGCTATTTTGAAGAAATCATTTAGTTTCTGGTAACTGGTACCGCACTAGACACGTTCACCACTAGTCAAAAGAAGTAGTTTGTGGTTAAAGCTGCTGGCTTCTAGCTCATCGCAGGAGAGTTATACAAGATGGGTGCAGACGCAATATTGCGACAGTGTGTCTTGCCACATGAGCAAGCGCAAATCCTGTCAAAAGCACACGGAAGCGTGGATGGAGGGAACTACGGTGATAGGGTGACTACTAGGAACATTCTTCGTGTGGGTCTTTGGTGGACCACACTACATAATGATGCGATAGACTATGCCCGGTTCCGCAATGTTTTTCAAAGAACTGGGAAGCCATCTAGGAGGGATAAGATGTCGCTGGTGCCTCAGCTAACACTACAACCATTTGAAAAATGGCCAGTGGATTTTGTGGGACCAATCAATCCACCGGGGAAGCACACTGGGGCAAGATAAATCATTACAGCAACAGATTATTTGACGAGATGGGTGGAGGCTACACCAGTTGTTGATTCCTCCACGGCCATGGCAACACGGTTTTTGTTTGACAACATTGTCACTCACTTCGGCTGCCCCAAGATATTGCTGAGTGATCAAGGTAGCCACTTTTTCAATCGCACCATCAGCGCATTGATAGAGGAGTTGTAGATACAGCATAAGAAGAGTATGCCATACCATCCGTAGGAAAATGGCATGGTGGAAGCTTTCAATAAGATATTGGAACATGCGCTGACAAAGGTGTACAATGCGAACTGCGATGACTGGGATCTAAAAATCCGAGTAGTGTTGTGGGCATATCGCACCACATGTAAAAGGTTGATGGGACAAACACCATTCAAGCTAGTATATGGACAAGAAATGATTACGCCAATGGAGTACATTGTTCTGAGTCTCCGCATAGCAGCAGTGATAGGTATGGATATAGCAACGGCATTGGAAGAACTTCTAGCGTAGTTAGTACAGTTGCAGGAAGATTGCTTCATCGTAGGATTCCACCAGGAGGTGGAGAAGGATCATCAGAAATCTTGGCATGATCGCCCCATAAAAAACAAGCAGTTTTAGAAGGGAGACTTGGTGTTGTTGTGCGATAACAAGTTTCTGAAACATCCAGGAAAATTGCAGATGCATTGGCTTGGTTTGTATCGCATCAGTAGCATTACTTCAGGAGGAGCAGTCCAACTGCAGCAGTTGGACGGAGCAATGCTCCCAAAGTTGATTAATGGTAGAAGGTTGAATCCCTATCGGTCGGGCTTGGAACAATGCGATGCCTGAGTCGCATAAAAAATAAAATAAAAAGAATTACAGGTTGATCGATGGCAGGATGGCGCACCGACTGAGATGAGAATGTGCATGCGGGGAGGCTTGTGCCAAAAGTTAGAAGCGGTCCGCGACAAGTGGTAGGGTTGCGACCGGGTTAAATCAGCAATAAATGCCAAAAGTTAAAATAGTTAATTAATGAGGCTTGTTCAAATGATGGGCATTAATGGCGGATCCGACTGATCGGATGACAGGATCGACGACGGATTTGCGTCATTAATATGGGATTTCAGTTGAGTTAATGCAGGATTTAGTGATGATTACGAAGGATTCGGTTGGACGCTATAAGAATGGGTCAAAGTTGTCGAGAGGCACCAAGAATTCAGTTGGTAAGTGCCTGTGCAGTGCTATCAAGCATCGTTATTGCCTGGTACATGTAACTATGAGTTGGGAAACGTTCAGTTGAACTTGTAGAGTGCTGAGTGTTGAGTGGGTTTGTCAATTATGCAAGCGAAGCCATCAGTTGCAAAGCTGGGTAAGGTATGCCACGAGAGCTAGAAACAGTTGAGATTAACAGTGAAGTCGAGTCTCCTTTCACCGGAATTGCCATTGAAGAAGAAGTCAAGTCTGCAAGATACGTCAATCTTGAGGCCGAGATTGCAAACATGTTGGTGGGAGAGTCGGTAATTGCTAAGAAGTGTTGGGGAGGTCAGCTGTCTGAATCACATCAAAGCAAGCGACAGCTTCGGTCCTCCACTGCTGGGGCAGGGGAAGCTCAAGGGGAAGTGGGGCCATCCAGCCGCTGAGTTGATGAGTCCGCCGCATGGGAAGGACTCTCGGCCATTGATATCATGGGGTATGTCCCCCCCAGTCGACCCGGGATACCCGAGGTACCTTCCCGGAAGGTGCAGAGGAACCAGAAGTACTCACTGAAGATGTCAGCACTCCCTACCGGGATGGAGTGCTCTATTGATATTGCACTGGCATTGATGCATCTGAAATATGAAGGCCATGACATGGTGGCATACAAGGACATCATGTCGACCCCTTATGATCCAGGATCGCAATTGAGCGGTAAGCCGGTTCCACGTGATTTGGTGCGGGGTTTGCAACAAGCAGGCCTGCTAGGCCTTATCAATACGCCCCATTTTGGATGTCTTTCAGAGGTCAATGCATGTGTGAAGCAGCTGCTAGCCTGCTTTCATGATGGTACGTTGTGGCTGGAAGAAGAAATTCCCGTCATTGTGCACTTGATTACAGAGATTACTGGGTTTCCCAAGGATGGGGTCAACCCATCGCAGTATTTTCGGGGAAAGGAGAATGAAAAAAAGTTGGACGTGCAGTTGGTTAAGCGTTGTGAGTTGGAGAAGGATGGACGGGGTTACCACACTAGCAACATCAATGATAAGGTAGTGCTCACCGGCACCAAGATACTTTCCTGCAAAATGGTATGGGGTGGCTGACCCAATCAGTATAATTCAGGAATTGTGGCATGTGTTGAATAGTGTGCATCCGGGGTGCAGATGAAATGGTCGCTATTTCTGCTGAATCAGTTGGCGGAGGATTCCGTGGTGGTTCAAGCTGGTAAGGGCTCATTCACATATAGCTAGCTGCTGCTATTGATTACATTTGTGGCTTGGAAGGAGTCCAACATGTACCAAGGTATGGAGGTTGATGCTATGAAAGAGAGTCATGGCGCTGTTGTTGCAGCAACACCCCTCCCCAAAATTTTGTACATATTGGGGCCACCTCCTTTCATTTTTGTAGAAAGTTTGCCTAAGGAGCCTTCCCAGCAGTCAGCTGTGTTTTCAACATAAAATCTTGTTTCCCACTTGAACATCTTGCCATCAATCCTTCCTTTTTTCCCCAAAGGGCCAAAAGGGAACTTAGGTTTTTTCCCGACGTTTTGGGATCTCTCGGGCTGCCTCCCGAAACTCCGGGAGCCAAACTCCAACCTTTACGAAAGAAGAACTTAGTTTTTCTTTGTCAAAATCGTAGACCGCGAGAAATAAGTTGCGGAAACCATTGGAGTTTTCCTCCCGAAACGGCGGGAGAACGTGGGAAATAAGCCCGAAAGACTTAGAATTTTTTGAAAGCTGCGGAAGCCATTGGGTAATGACTCCCGAAACGGCGGAACCCTTCGCTCAAGCCTTCCGCAACCGCAGAAAGGTTTCGGTTTTCCTCCCGAAATGGCGGGACTCATTCGCCTTACTCTCCCGAAAGAAGACTTAGAACATTTTTTGACCGTTCGCGGAGAGATTGGAGTTTTCATTCCGAAACGGCGGGAACCGTTCGTGAAACCCTTCCGAAACTCGGAAAAGAACTTACAAGCTTTCATTGAAAATTTGCGGAAAGCCCTCCGAAACAGCGGAAGAACTTGGGAAAGACGCCCAAAAAAGTCGGATTGGTTTGTTAAAATCACGGAAGGTTTTGATGAAATCCTTCCGAAACGGCGGAAACATTCAGCGAAGCGGCCTGAAGCGCCGGAAGTCGTTCACATAAGCTTTCCGAAAAGAGACTTAGGAAACTTCGAAAAACTGCGGAAGCCTTCGGATTTTCCTCCCGAAACAGCGGAAGCCATTCACAAAAGCTTTCCGAAAATACCGGGAGTATTCGCCATATCGTCCCGAAACCCCGCAAGACTTAGAAAATTTTGGATGGAAGCAAGACCTTCGCAAATAGTTCCCGAAACATCGGAAGCCTCGGTGTTATACGTCCGCACCGTGGGTCTCTTTTGCGGAAGGTTTCGAGTTTCCCTTCGCAAATAGCTTCCGAAACGGTGGAAGGCTTGGAGTTTCCCTTCCGCAAGACGTCCCGAAATAGCGAAGCTTCCCCTCCATCCTTCCGCAACGGCGGGTGTGACTCGCAAGGAGGTCCCGCAAATGACGGTCGCATGCAAACCGAGACGACCCGATAATCGACGGCGTACGACGCATTTACAACCGGTTTAAAACCCCACCAGCCGAATTAACTCCCCACATGTGCCTGGCCCATATAAATAAATCGACGGGGTACGAGCCAACCCATTGTCGTTTCGTTTTATAAACAAAGCCATTGGACGCCGCGCGACCATTCCAGATCGTCCTACATAGCCACGTTTGCGGCCACCTCAGTTAACGACCTCAGCCAAACGGTGCCAGGTAGGATTTTTAACTTTGATTGGGTTGTCTTTTGTTTGAAAAAATGAGTTTTAGTGGGATTTGGATGGGCAAAACACCTGTCAAGGGCTATGTTTTGCCCGTCAGACGCAGTTGAATGGAGTCCTCGTCTCGTCATATGAAGCATTAACAATTTTATCTTTTATTGAGTCGAAACGATTGGTTCGGGCGGTTAAACCTGTCCCGTTTTTTATCCCCGGGCTGTGTGCCTCGTTGTGGGGAGAACCTGTCGAAACCCCTTATGCTTTTCATATCCCCGGCTGAAGAACTCAGGATGTGAAACTCCGGGCCTCTCCATAAAACCTCAGTCCCTCGATGCCTTCTACCCGGGCCAAAACCTTGTCTCCGGTGCCATTGCCCCGTTCGAGTCACGCGAGCCGAAATTCGAAGCCGTGGCCACCCTTGCATTTCCCGTCAATATGTCTCCGGCGCCGTCACCCTCGCTCGGACTAGAGTTCCCCATAGAGCACCTCGGCGGGTGCCGTGCGTGACAATAGCATTCGAAGCCCCCACCGAGTCAAAAGTGCGAAAAGGGCTCCCTTGTCGTCACAAAGTCCTTCCAACCCGAGTTTCCCCGCCATTAGCCTTTCCAGCCGCAGTGATAACAAGAGACGCCGTCTTCCCCAAGGCTGACCCGAAGCCCATTGCTTCCGCAACTCGCCTATCGATCCGAGAACAAAATGTGTCCGCGACATAGCCTATCCCCGCAGGAGCATTCCAAACCCATCCTTTTAAGAGATCCAAATGTTTCAATCTATGTTTCATACTGAAATAGTGTTTTCTTCCTGAATATACAGCTTCATTGTACTTATCTTATTAATATATTAAAACAATGATGCTCTCTGTTAAAACCTCACAGTATGTTGCTCAAAGTGGCTTGTATATGGATGTTATCAGGGATAAGTCAAGATGCCGAAAACCGGTAAGAAGAAGGCGAAGATGACAGAAAAGAAACCTGCCCCTCCTAAAACTGAAACTTCACTCCAAGACACTAGGTGCACCACTGGTGTCCCTCCAAAAATCAGATGGGGTGACATCTACAGAATGATCCGGGACCAAGAAATCTCAGATATGTTGCTAGAGGAAGCACCAATCTATCTCAATATCAGAGCCTCAGGCATAACTAGAGCCGCTACCCGCCCTGAGCTATTCCCCTATGCTGAAGTGATCAGATGGATACTCCAATAAGCAGATGCTGAAGGGAGAGTGATAAATGATAGCGGGAAAGTGGCTATTGCCTCATTTCAACCCGCGTATATTGCGGCGGCCTACAGATTTCCCCGTGTCCAACAAGCTCTGACTGATGAATGGTTAAGCCAGATGAACAACATCGAGATGGCCAAGAAGCTACTGGTGGCAGGGAAGCATTTGAGGAAGAAAGGAAGTGATGAATATGACGTACAGAACCTGAGATCCCCTTACAGATTGATCGCTTTAATGCTGTGCAGAATCTTCGGCATGCCCGATGGTACGGTGTATAAAATCCAGTGGATCCCTATCATACATTACGTGGCATTCAATGGAACTGTGTTTGACTGGGGCACTATCGTATCAGATAGTCTGGCCTCGATGATAGTGTTAGAAAAACAGGATCGCAGAGCAATAACAATAAACAGAAAATGCAAATATAATCACACATACACATTACAAGAGAGACACAGATATATCGTGGTTCACCCAACTTGGGCTACGTCCACACTGAATTTTCCAGTCCTTATTATTATTACCGTCCAGCAAGATGAAGGGATACAACCTGCAGCACAACCGCTGCACTTCCTCTTCTCTGTTTCACAGTCTCTCTCCAGATCTCAAAGATCTTTACAATGCATAAAACCTAATACATGAACCCTAGCCGTATTACAATGTCCTTCTTTTATAAGGGAAATACAATGGGAAAATACCACGGGATACCCAAAACCATGGGCCCGCAAAACAGCTGGCGAAAACAGCCCCAAAAATTTCCTTCGGGGGCGTTGCCCCCGAACCCCCATTTCTCGGGGGCGCTGCCGGACCCCCCAGCCAGGGGGGATGGTCCCCCCTAGAACCCCGTGGGGGGGCGATGCCCCCCCACACCCCCCCGCTGGGGTGAGTGTACAGTCCACCTACATATCATATAGAACTGGGGTTACAAACACGGCTAATACAATTTCATCTTTGAGACTAGAAGATCTGGCTCCACAACCAACAATCTCCCACTTGGAGACTGATCACAACAACTCCACCGCTGCTGCACTTGCTGGACTTGGACTTGGCAAATTTCTCCTCTTCACCTTCATGCTAGAAGGCCAACTGAAACCGAGCATGAACTCAGTTTCTCTCTGGTCACTACCTTTGTGAACATGTCTGCAGGATTCTGGCTAGTATGTATCTTTTCCAACTTTAACAGTTCATCTTCCAGAACAGAGCGTATGAAATGGTACTTGAGCTGTATATGTTTAGTCCTGGAATGGAATGCTGAGTTCTTTACAAGGTGAATGGCACTCTGGATGTCACTATACAGTCTGCTATCCTTCTGCTTCTTACCCACTTCCTCCATAAACCTCTGCAACCAAATCATCTCTTTACTAGCCTCTGTAATGGAAACATACTCTGCTTCTGTTGTTGAAAGTGCAACAACCTTCTGTAGTTTTGAAATCCAGCTTACTGCTGTTCCACCTACAGTAAACACATACCCTGTGGTACTCCTCCTGCTATCCTTGTCACCTTCCATATCTGCATCAACATATCCCTGTAGAACAGTGTCTGTACCTCCAAAACATAATGCCTCAGTGGTAGTACCTCTCAAATACCTGAGAATCCACTGTACTGCCTTCCAATGTTCTTTACCTGGATTGTTCATATATCTGCTCACAACTCCCACTGCATGTGCAATATCTGGTCTTGTGCACACCATGGCATACATCAAGCTGCCAACTGCTGATTGATAGGGAACCTTGGACATGTAATCTGTCTCTTCTTGTGTCTTGGGACACATTTCCTTACTTAGACTGAAATGGCTAGCCAAAGGTGTACTTACAGGTTTTGCATTCTGCATTCTGAACCTCTCCAACACCTTTTGTATGTACTCACTTTGAGACAATGTCAATTTGCGATTTTTCCTGTCTCTCATTATTCTCATACCAAGGATTTGCTTTGCAGCACCCAAATCCTTCATCGCAAATGAATTAGCTAGCTTCCTTTTGAGTACATTTATATCCTGCATGTCAGACCCTGCAACAAGCATGTCATCCACATACAATAACAAGATAATATATCTTCCATTTTCTAGCTTCTTGAAATAAACACAGTGATCAGAATGACATCTACTATAACCTTGTTCTGTCATAAACCTGTCAAACTTTAGATACCACTGCCTTGGAGCTTGCTTCAAGCCATACAAGCTCTTTTTCAACCTGCATACCAGATCCTCCTTACCTTTGACCTCATACCCTTGTGGCTGCTGCATATATATTTCTTCCTCCAGATCCCCATGGAGGAAGGCTGTTTTTACATCTAACTGTTCAAGATGCAAATCTTCTACCACCACTAGACTTAAGATAGTCCTAATTGAAGTCATCTTAACAACATGAGAAAATATTTCATCAAAATCTATACCTTTCTTCTGTGCAAACCCCTTTACAACAAGTCTGGCCTTGTACCGCTTCTTACCTCCTTCTTCTTCCTTCAACCTGTAAATCCATTTGTTTTGCAATGCTCTTTTACCAGCAGGAAACTTAACCAAATCCCAAGTCTGGTTTCCTACCAATGAGTCCATCTCCTCATTCATGCCTTGCTCCCACTTCTTTCTAGTTTCCACCTGCATTGCTTCTTCATAACATTCTGGTTCACCAGAATCAGTCATCAATAAATAATACATTGAAGGAGAGTATCGTTCAGGGAGTCTACTTAACCTGGTAGATCTTCTTACTGTTGCAGGAGTTTCAGGTACTTGCTGCTGCTCTTGATTTTCTGGCACCTTCGGAACTTCATTTTCTTTAACTTCATCAAGCACTATGTACTCTGTGCTTTCCTTTTCCTGTTTCTTTCCCTGCAACTGATCTTTATACATGACCTTTTCATTGAATATCACATCTCTACTCCTGATGATTTTGTTATTTTCATAATCCCATAAACGATAACCAAATTCATCAACCCCATATCCAATAAAGGTACATTTCTTGGATTTAGCTTCAAGTTTTGTTCTATTTTCTTTATCAATATGGACAAATGCTTCACAACCAAACGTTCTTAGAAATGAGTAGTTTACCTTTTTATCTGTCCATGCTTCCTATGGAATACCACCATCCAAAGCACTTGAAGGTCCTCTGTTTATTAAATAAACAACAGTATTTACAGCATCCGCCCAAAACTGTAAGGGCAACCCTGCATGTAGTCTCATACACCTTGCACGCTCCATGATCGTTCTGTTCATCCTTTCTGACACACCATTTTCCTGTGGTGTTCCTGGGACTGTCTTCTCTCTACGAATCCCATGGTATGAACAGTAACTATCAAACTCCTTGCCGCAATACTCACCTCCATTATCAGATCTGAGACACTTCAATCTTTTTCCTGTCTCATTCTCAACCAAAGCTTTCCACTTCTTAAAAGTAGCAAACACATCAGATTTCTGTCTAATGCAATAAACCCAAGTTTTTCTAGTTGCATCATCAATAAATGTAACATAATAATGAGAGCCACCAAGAGATTTTACCTGAGCCGGTCCCCATACATCTGTATGCACAAGCTCTAATTTTTCATTCTTCTTCTGTTTCCCAACCCTGAGAAATCTGACTCTCTTCTGTTTTCCATAAACACAGTTTTCACAGAATTCCAAACTTACCTGCTTCAAATCCGGCAGCAACTTCCTTGAGTGGAGAATCTGCATCCCCTTCTCACTCATGTGGCCAAGCCTATGATGCCACAATTCGGTATCTGTTCCTGTGGAAGCTAAAGAGATAGAATGGTCAGTATTATGAGGACATAAATACAGCGTACCTACTCTGTCTCCTTTTGCTATCACCATTGATCCTTTAGTGATCTTCCACCACTTTTCTCCGAACGTAGATAGACAGCCGCCATCTCCCAACTGCCCTGTTGAGATCAGATTTCTTTTCATAGCAGGAATATTCCTAACATATTTCAACAACCAATCAGTTCCATTCTTAACTTTTATCCATACCTTTCCCATTCCAACAATTTTACATGGCTCATCATCACCCAATAAAACATGTCCAAAATCGCCAGGAACATACTCATGAAAGTATTTCCTATGGGGTGTAGCATGACATGAAGCTCCTGAATCTACTACCCAATAATCACTAGTATTATCTAATGCAAGAATCAAAGCATCTTGTAACACATCACCTGCTACATTTGCTTCCTGGGTAGTTTCCTTCTGTGCATCTCCTTTCTTCTTTAGAGATTTGCAGTCTTTCTTCAGATGTCCTTTCTTTCCACAGTTCCAACACTCTATCTTTCCCAGTCTAGACTTGGATCTGCCCGTTTTAGACTTTCCACGATTACCTTGGCTCTTTCCTCTCTCCTTTTGTCTTCCTCTGCTCTCCATGGTCAACGCATTACCTGATGTCTCACCTGTGCTTTTTCTTCGCATTTCCTCGCTAAGAATAACACCAATAACATCATCAAACTTCAAGGTGTTTGAACCAGAGACAGAGTTACTTACAGCCATGACCAAGCTATTCCAGCTTTCTGGCAATGAACACAAGATTAGAAGATCCCTAACCTCATCATCAAAGTTCACACTTACAGAACTTAACTGATTTGTAACCGTATTAAACTCATTTAAATGATCAGTAACAGATCCACCTTCAGACATCTTCATATTAAATAAACGCTTCATTAGAAATACCTTGTTGGAAGCCGAGGGTTTTTCATACAGCTTACCCAATGCTTTCATCAAACCCTCTGTTGTCGTTTCTTTTGAGATATTGAAAGCCACCGACGAAGCTAGGCTCAACTGTATTGTTCCCAGAGCCTTTCTGTCAAGAACCACCCATTCTTCGTCCTTCATAGTCGTCGGCTGCTTTGCTTTTCCTCCCAATGGTAGGTATAGATCCTTCTGGTACAGATAGTCCTCCATTTGCATCTTCCATAACCCGAAGTTTTGGCCGTTAAACTTTTCGACCTTAAACTTTCCTTCTTCTGCCATTGCTCCCACTCGAACCAGAAACCCTAGCTTCCTGCGGGTTTAACTGCCAAATAGACCTTTGGCTCTGATACCAATTGTTAGAAAAACAGGATCGCAGAGCAATAACAATAAACAGAAAATGCAAATATAATCACACATACACATTACAAGAGAGACACAGATATATCGTGGTTCACCCAACTTGGGCTACGTCCACACTGAATTTGCCAGTCCTTATTATTATTACCGTCCAGCAAGATGAAGGGATACAACCTGCAGCACAACCACTGCACTTCCTCTTCTCTGTTTCACAGTCTCTCTCCAGATCTCAAAGATCTTTACAATGCATAAAACCTAATACATGAACCCTAGCCGTATTACAATGTCCTTCTTTTATAAGGGAAATACAATGGGAAAATACCACGGGATACCCAAAACCATGGGCCCGCAAAACAGCTGGCGAAAACAGCCCCAAAAATTTCCTTCGGGGGCGCTGCCCCCGAACCCCCATTTCTCGGGGGCGCTGCCGGACCCCCCAGCCAGGGGGGATGGTCCCCCCTAGAACCCCGTGGGGGGGCGATGCCCCCCCACACCCCCCCGCTGGGGTGAGTGTACAGTCCACCTACATATCATATAGAACTGGGGTTACAAACACGGCTAATACAATTTCATCTTTGAGACTAGAAGATCTGGCTCCACAACCAACAGATAGTTGCCGCTAAGCCAGGACTAGCTGAGAAGAAGGCTGAATTCTTCATGTCTTCATATCTGATAGATTGTATTTTGGCCAAGATAGAATTCCCCAAATTGGGTTGTACATGGGATAGGGCTACCGCCCCGATCTATATTGCATTCAAGATGTTGTGGGCTCAGAATTACAAGCCCAGCTACAAACTCATCTGTGAGGGGTTCATCATGCCCCTATACGAGAAAATGTTCAAGGAAGAACCAAACTGCCTGTCAGAAAATGCTTTAGAAGTCCTTGAGGATTATGGGGACTTTTACTTTTCGGAGCAAGGTACCTACCTAAGAATGTTTGGAGGGACTAAGCCCCCATACATCTTGCCGCAGTATGCCACAGACTATGTGGTTCTCAAAGAAGCAGTAAGACAACTCTTCTTGGATGGGATTGGAGCAATGCTCCACAAGCAACATAAGGCCTCCTTTCCCCCCCTACCTTTCTGCATAGGTGCTTACAAGTTTTCAGGGGTTGCCTCTGCCGACGAATTTGTTCAAGAGTTGAAGGCTTTCCACTTCGGTGAGGCTATCTTCCACAGGAACGACAGAAAGGGTAAAGTGGCCGAGCATTGCAAGGATATCTATGCCCACTTCGAGTACTCCCACTACCCTGATGCCGAGGAAGAAGCATTCAGAGGCATCAGCAACATGACTGAGCTACGGATCTGTTGCCAAGGTGCTGGAACAAGCTCTAGCTCAACCAAGGCCCAAAAGACCATCCAGCAAAAGGAGAAATAAACTGAGGATGCCCGAGCTCAGGAAGAGCTCAGATTAAGAGAAGAGGCGAGGTTACAGCGGGAAGCCGAGGAAGCAAGAAAGCAGCAAGAAGCTGAAAATGAAAGACTGCGGAAAGAGGCTGAAGAAGCCCAAAAGCAGAAAGAAGCAGAGGCTGAGAAAGCTGAGGCAGAAAAGAAGGCGGAAGAAGAATTGAAGACAAGGGAAGATGCCGAGGCAGGTGGATCCGGTATGTAGGACATGGAAATAGACACCTCTCAAGTAGGTGGCTCTGGTGCCCAAAATGAAGGAGGAAACCCTGCTCAGGAAGTCCGGACCCCACCTATGGAAGAGGACATAGACATCATAAACCGACCAATTGTCCCGTACACTCCATCAGGAAAGCGTACGGTGTCCAAATGGAATGAGTTTGTATATGATAAGAAAAGAAAAGCAATGGTCCTCCAATCAGAAGAGAGGATTAAAAGTCCCTTCCATGAAGACATTGTTACTCACCGGGAGGTCACTGTCATGCAGAACACGGATCAAGATCCCATTGCTATGGCATCCGCAGTTATAGCGACAGCAAAGGCATCATTTTCCAATGTAGACGTTATAGTTAAAGAAAATATATTGACAAAGAAGAGAGCACGCACACTGCAACAAAATGTGGCTAATGAGGAAGCCCAAAGAGATCTGGTAGTAAACAAGTATAATTGCTTGTACGCTGAGCATAAGGAGCTGTCAAACAAGTACAGCCAGCTGAAGGAGGAAAAAGACCAGCTAACACTTCAAATGATGATTGTGGAAGCAGAGAAGAATGGTGCAGAAGAAAAGGCATCTCTGCTAGAAGCAGACAAGCAAGCATTAGCTGAGCGTTTAGAGCAAGCGGAGAGCAGAACCATTGACCTATCTCCCTTCCACGAGCTGTCATGCAATATCCTGCAGCAAGTGTATGGCTCCCAAGAGCTAATCACTGATGAGGTGTGCAAACTCAAGGCCATGGTGGTTAGGCTAAAAGAGATTAATGCGGAAGCCCATAGGCTCAAAGCAAAGAATACCCGCGTTAAGGCCAATATCATCAGCCAGATAGCATGGAGAGAAGGAAAAGGGGGTTTCCCTGCACACCTCCCATTTAAATCGGTGGACAGTTTTAATGAGGACATAGCACTGTTGGAGTTCGACAGAAACTGCGCCAGTAAGCTGATGGCCAGTGTGCAAAGAACAACAGATAAAATCAGCAGTCTCTACCAGAGGCTCCAAGAGGCACATGCCAAATGTACATTGAGTTTCCCTCAGACCCTAGAGGACTTTCCGGAAAAGGAGCAGCGGTTGTCTCAACTAAAGGAAGAGCTACGCGTTCAAATGGAGTATGTGAAAAGGATTGATGTCCTGGCCATTGATGACCTCCAGCATTATATTGGTTCATCATCACTCCACGACCATCTGCTGAAGGAAGTACATCAAGCTGCAGTAGCAGAGGTCCAAAACATTAAAGCAGAGCTCGGGAAGAATGTGACTTCTCAGAAAATCCTGTTCCCTGCTGCGGCAAACACAGTCATAAGGGACACAGGTGCATGGTACAGCTACATAGCAGAGGAGGACAAGAAAGCTGCAGCAGCAGCAGGAGCATCAGCAGGCCCAGGATCCTCTCTCCCAGCAGCCACTCCAGCTGTAGGTTCGAGGCCCTCTTTCCCTGCAGTCATTCCAGAAGCTCCAGCTAGACCAATCCATTCTTCCCAGGCACAATCAACAACCTCAATGGACTTGGGCGACCCTTCCCCAGCTGAGGCTCACGCACAGGAGTAAAAGAGGCTGAATTCAGTAAGCAACTCTCTTCAGCCAGACACGTGCCCAGCAGGGAAAGCTTTGATGTTAGCCAATTTTCTGTTATGTATATTTTGAATATGTAAGGCGTAAGCCATGGGACAGCTGTCCCTATTTTTTGTCAAAATATTTTTTGTAAAGGAAGTGGCCATTTTTGCTGGTTGATTATAGTGGAAATTCCTGTAAATGACAGGTGGAGAATGCTAGGTGTCAGCCCAAAGGGCAGATTTGTAGCTATAAATAGCATCTAGGAAAGATTAGAAGGGACTTTTGGCAGGGAAGGAAATTTTGAAACCCATACGAGCTATCTTGTATCGGGCCTGTAAAATTGAATTTTCTAATAGAAGCCACGGGAGATGGACGTTTTGCATGGGATGTTGGATTGCTCTATATTGGACTATTCTAATGACTGCGGTTCTGTAATGTGAGATCATTCTTGACATCTGAACTATTTCTTTGCATTAATGATTTTGCTCCCCCCTGTGCATGCGTTTTCTCTATTTTGTGAACAATGAAATGTATTGCTGTAGATTTCTTTGTCTAGATCGAATGGCTAACTGTTCTTTCTTCAGGATAATTCATGTGGCTCATTGTTCATGCCTTTAAATTGCTCCTTGCAGGGATCTTTAAGTTTAATTCCAGTTTTGTTACATCTAGATCTGTTTCTTTATTCTTGTTACGTAGATTAAATAATTTTGCTTTCTTCTGTTTATGAGCCATAGATGCGTTCTTTAAGTTTCATTTCAGATCTGTTTCTTTATTCTTTTGCTTTCTTATGTTTTATGAGCAATAGATGTGTTCTATGTTGAATTAGAAGCTATCTTCTAAAGATCTTTATCTTGCTGTAGCTTTGATTGTGAGAAATAATAGCTATCTGTTCTTTGTTTACGACATTTGTTACAGCTGATTGCTACTCCCTTAAGCGTGTTCCCTGCAGGGATAGATAGATTTATTCCAGTTTCTAGGCTTAGATCTGTTTTAATTGCATTTAGATTAAGTATAAGTTAGGCACTTGCATCTCATATAAAAGACAGAAAAAACCCAAAAGAAAGGTGGATCGGGCCATAACCGGTAGAATCGGATTTAAACTCCAAACCCACGGTTGCCGAAACTGCTAACCGGACGGATTCCCTACACCAAACGGGAGATAGTCTAGTTGGGACCATCTCTCGGGGAGAATCCCTTTCTGATTGATGCTACGATATCTGAGGCATCAATAGTTTTTGGTGCTAGAAGGAGGGCCGAAAGTGCATGGCTGATAGAGGAAAATCTTTCGCGGTCATAGATAACATTGAAAACCCGCTTAAAGAAATCATTTCAAACAGCCCAGATCTTGGATTAACAGACCAAGAACGCCTCATTTCTGACCCTGAGCCTCAAGAAGCTTTGTACGCTGTTCCTTTTACAGAAATAGAGGATTTGAGAAGACATACCAGATCCTACATTGGACAGCTAGGTGGTTTAAACGCTGTCAACTTCCTCCCTAAGAAAATTACACCTAGAAAGGAGCCACAATACACCCGTGATTCAATTCTCGTTCAGAGTTTTGAAGAACTGGTAAATCTGACTTTGGAAGAAATTTCCGATACCCTTAACAAGACAGACCGAGAAAATCTTGAAGAAATTACCACCCCCAAAAGTACTCCACAGGTTTCACCCTACAATTCTCCTCCAGGGTCTCCACATCCAAACCCAAACATGGTTGTACCTGCTTGGAGAGCAAGGGGAGCGCTGAACCTAGCTGGACCATTCCATAATCTGCCTAAAAACCCAGAAAAGGTCTTGCCTAAGTTCGATCCAGGGAAGGCCATCTCGGCGGAAGATCACCTCAAGAGTTTTTACTTAGCTCTGAACCTTTTGAACGTACAACATGAAGACATGGTCTGCAGGTTGTTTCCATATACATTCGAGCCAAAAGTATCATCATGGTACTTTAGCCTACAACCCAGCTCAATCTCTAGTTGGGATGAATTCGAACAATGTTTTCTAAATAAATACGGAAACCAAAAGACTGTGGCCACACTTATGAAAGAACTCTTATCCATGAGGATGGAAAAGAAAGAAAAGGTTCAAGATTTCAATCAAAGATTCACTACGCTGTTGAATAACTTCAGTCAAGCTAATAAACCAGCCGAGGAATCTCTAATTGAATACTATACGACCGCTCTTGATGGACCCATAGCAATGTTCGTGAAGAGGTCCAAGAAAACTACCCTGATAGAGAACTTTGAGGAAGCTAGAAAGGTAGAAGAAGAGGCTGATAGCATTGCTAAACATGCCTTAGATGTGGAACCAAAACCAGCCGCTAGCAAAAAACCTTTGCTGCTCACTAGAAGTAAAGACGAGCCATCTACAGACATGGAAAATGTGGTCAAGATGATGCAGAAATTGTCTAACAAAATCGTAGATCTCGAGAAAGACAAGGCTGCTAGCACATCTAGGAAGCCTTTCAAGCCTTTTTATAAAAGAAGGGAAGACGGGGAACAGACTCATCCACCAATGAATGCTGCCCCTGTTTTAAACTTGAATGAGATAGGGATGGAAAATTTCTGCACTTTTCACCAAGAACCACATTCAGAAAAGAGCTGCCCGCAATGGATCAATTCCATGAGCTTAGTCATGAACCAAATGTTAGATTCTCAGATCCCAGATCAGGATGATCCTCCAGAAGAGTCAAGCCCTGAGTTAGAGGAACCAACCCCGGACACTACTATGGTGTTGTGGGATTGGGTACCTATGACTGAATTAGTAGAAGAAGGTCACATAGATAACTCTCCCTCTACCATAAATGTTGCCACTCGCAGCAAGGGCCCAATTGCGGATCCTATGCCAATCACCGTTCCCCATAAGCATAAAATTTTGAAAGACCCGCCTAGGAGGCACATACCAATCATCCCACCACAGCCCAAAGTAAACCAAACAGCGGCCAAACAGCCAAGTGCTGACAACACAATCCAGCCAAAGGTCACCATGAACAAAACAGATCAGCCAACTCGAATTGGGAACGAGCCCGACATAGGGTATGATATAATCGAAGATATCAAGAAAGTCAAAGCGAACGTATCAATATTTGACATGTGTAGCTTGCCCCATCAACGAGACAAACTGCTGCATGTTTTACAACCAAAACCCAGCACTACATTAACAGATTCTCAAGACAATCCTGAAATTAACGAGGCTAGCATCGGTGGAAAATCCAAATCCCAAACATTGCCATTCTTGTTGACATTTGAAATTTTTAATCACAATGTTCACAACTGTTTGGTAGACTCTGGAGCTTCTTCAAACGTTATGCCATTGTCAATTTGTAGGAAAATTAATGGGCAGCCCGTGCCATCTCCAGCTCAAATTATCCAATTAGACAGGACTGCTGTCAAGGTTATTGGGGAGATGAAAGACATTCTAATTAGATTGTCAGCTGATCCTAGAGTCTGTCAATTTATTGACATAATGGTGGTCGATATTCCTGAAGCTTATGGGCTGATTTTGAGTAGGGATTGGTCCACCAAGCTGAGTGGCTACTTTGCCACCGATTGGTCTCATCTATGGCTGCCTTATCAGAACAGACAGAATCAGATTAAAGTTCTTAGGGAACCTCATATGAAACAAAACGTAACCCAGTTAGAAGAAAAAAATGAGGCTGTAACTTTCTCATCTTCGGTTCTGGGGAATTATTTCTTGGAAATGGATCCGAGTAATTATCAATCTGAAACCATCAGCCATGAATTAGATAAACAGTCCGATCTCCTTCATTTCTCTCGGACTGATGATGTTGATTGTAACATAGTCAATTTAGTTGCTAACATAGACCACAAGGAAACTAACTTAGCTGAATCCAAAGATACCTTTTGGACATTATACTTTGATGGTTCTAAAACTCTGGAAGGATCCGGAGCCGGTTGTGTTCTAATGGATCCAAAAAAGAACAAGTATTTTTTTTCTTGTAGATTAGAATTCGATTGTACTAATAACACCGCTGAATATGAAGCTTTGGTACATGGTTTAAGGAAGGCCATTGGCTTAAATGTTAAGTACCTGAAGGTTTTTGGTGACTCCGAGATAGTTGTCAGACAGGTAAGGGACACCATTCATTGTCTCTCACCGCACTTGAAAGGTTATCAGGCTGAGGTATGGGATTTAATCATGCAGTTTGACGCTTTCAATATAAAATCAATTCCTAGATTGCAAAATTCTGCTGCTGATTTATTAGCAACATCTGCTTCTAGATTGGTGCCGTCAAATAATAAATGCTCGATTGAATTGATTTTCAGGCCTTCCATTCCCGATAACATCACAAACTTCAGAGTCTTCGATGATGATGAACAAATTATCAGCTTCCTGACAAACGAAGATAGCTTCCAAGGAGCCGCAATAGATGAGGAAGAACACGATGCTGATTTGATGAAGAGAGATGACGAGAAAGGAAATTTCATGCCAAAGGGGGTAAGGTCCCTCGAAATGCTGTTCGATCTTCAAAATAAGTTCAAAAGGCCAGCTAATACCAAAACTAACAGCTCATCAATGCAACATGAGTTGGTTAATTTGGGTACCGAGGCAGAACCAAAATTTGTCAACCTTGGCAAATGTTGTTCGCCAGGAGAAAGAGATAGGTTCATTAAGTTGTTTAAACAGTACAAGGATGTTTTTGCATGGACCTATGAAGATCTGAAAACATATGACGTCCGCATCATTCAGCATGTTATACCAATGAAAGCGGGTGTCAAACCATTTCAGCAGCAGTTAAGAAGGATGCATCCCACTCTTGAACCGCTGATCCAAAAGGAATTAAAGAAGCTCCTGGACGCTAAGATAATCTTCAAAGTTCGGCATTCCGAATGGGTTGCAAACTTGGTTCCCGTAAGGAAGAAGTCGGGAGAGATTAGGCTATGTGTAGACTTTAGAAATTTAAACAAAGCATCGGATAAAGACAACTACCCCGTACCTTCAATGGAGCAAATCCTCCAAATGGTGTCAGGATCCGAATTGTTTTCTCTCCTCGATGGTTTCTCGGGCTATAATCAAGTGTTAGTAGCCGAAGAAGATCGTCTCAAGACCACTTTCAGGACTAAGTGGGGAACTTTCGCCTATAGAAGGATTCCATTTGGTCTGATAAATGCAGGAGCTACATTCCAAAGGGCGATGGATATTGCCTTCCGAGGATTGGGTGGGCAATGCGTTGTTGTCTACTTAGATGATGTGACAGTCTTTTCGAAGAAAAGGGAAGATCATGTTGTTCATCTGAGGCATATCTTTGATCGTTGCCGGAAGTATGGTATTTCCTTAAATCCCAAGAAGAGCGTGTTTGCTGTACCCGAAGGTAAGCTCTTGGGTCATATCATCTCCAAAGGGGGAGTGTCAATCGACCAGGAAAGGGTCCAAGCTATTAATAAGATTCCAATGCCTCACAACAAAAAATCTATGCAGTCTTTCATGGGCACCATCAATTTTGTCCGCAGATTTGTTCCGGATTTTGCAAAAATTGTTAAGCCATTGCAACAGATGGTTAAACAAAGCATACAATTCAAGTGGACAGATTTGGAGAAGGACGCATTTAGAGATATCAAGGAAGTTGTAGCTAAAGCTCCTTCCTTAAGAAGTCCAGATTTCGATAAAGATTTCATCTTGTATACCTTCGCTTCGGACGATTCTCTCGCAGCTGTACTCACGCAAAAGGTGGAGTTGGGGGATGAATACCCAATTTCGTTTATGAGCACTGGTCTGCAAGGGGCTGAGCTGAATTACCCCGTAGTTGACAAACATGCGTATGCAGTCTTCAAAGCAGTCAAGCAGTTTAGGCCCTACATTTTGAAGAACCGAACTAAAGTCACAGTTCCCCATCCAGCTGTTAGATCCCTTTTCGTTCAAAAGGAATTGGGAGAGAGGAGA
Organism: Larix kaempferi; assembly: GCA_027924585.1. NCBI lineage: Eukaryota > Viridiplantae > Streptophyta > Pinopsida > Pinales > Pinaceae > Larix > Larix kaempferi. The sequence continues at coordinate 4,063,536 of BSBM01000590.1, forward strand.
GGGAACTGGGTCACAGCTCTGCAGGAGTATGATTTGGAATTTAAACCGGCCATGATCATTAAAGGACAAGGTCTGTGCAAGTTACTGGCGGGAAACTCGACTGAGGAAGAGCACCACTGGAGAAATGAAGCTGAGTTAAATTCGGTTGAAGTATGTCATATCTTCACCACTCCCCAGTCATGGTATAGGGATCTGGTGCACTATTTACAGCAGGGATATCTACCCGAGCACTGGAACTCTAAACAAAGAAGGGCGCTCCATTTGAAATCCGCACCCTATCAAATCATTGATGGGATTCTTTTCAGAAAGAATTATGATGGAGTCCTTCTTAGATGTTTGGAAAAGGAAGATGCAAACAAGGTTGTCAAAGAATTGCATGATGGTCCCGCAGGTGGTCATTTTTCAGGAGAGACGACAGCACACAAGATACTGAGAGCTGGGTATTACTGGCCCACTCTGTTTCGAGATGCCTACACATACGCACGGAATTGCGATGCATGTCAAAGAAGTGCATGGAAGTTACCTAAGGCAGCAAGCCCATTGCAGCCGGTCATCATCTCTGAGCCTTTTGAGCAATGGGGTATAGATGTTATCGGAGAAATAAATCCAAATTCTTCATTGCAACATCGATACATCCTGACGGCTACCAACTACTTCACTAGGTGGACGGAGGCCACCCCATTGCGCAAGATCAATGAAGACGCAGTCATCAGCTTCTTGAAAGAAAACATCATAACCAGGTTTGGGGTTCCAATTTCCCTTGTTTTTGATAATGCTACTTATTTTTCATCTTGCAAGATAAATGAATTTGTTTATGAATGGGGAATTAAGTTGCATTACTCAGCCAATTACTACCCTCAGGGAAACGGATTAGCTGAATCCTCAAACAAGAATCTGATTCGAATCCTTAAGAAAACTATGATAGAAAACCAGAGAAGTTGGCATGTGGCTCTCCCAAACGCCTTATGGGAAGATAGGGTAACCCCGAAGAATGCTTTAGGTGTCTCCCCTTTCACTCTTGTCTACAGCAAGGAAGCCATACTTCCCCCAAACATCTTACTACCATCCTTGCAACTGTCCCAAGCCTCTCAGGGTTCTGGTAGCCAAGCCCTACAATCCAGGATCAACACCCTGCTTCAACTGGAAGAAGCCCGACACAAAGCTAAAGATCGATTCCATCAACACCAGGACATGGTTAAGAGATGGTTCGATAAGAGGAAATCCGGCAAGAGGGATTTTGAAGTCGGGGATTTAGTCCTGAAATGGGACCATAATCATGAAGGCAAAGGAATGCATACGAAATTTCAACATCTATGGGTAGGCCCGTACCAAATTTCTGCAAAATTAGGCCCATCCACTTATAAATTGACAAATCTCGAGGGAGAAGAAGTAGCCCTTCCTCTCAATGGCCTCGCTCTGAAACAATACTTCGCATAGTCTCCTCGAGACTTCCTGTACATAAATAAAGTTTTCTTTTTGCTTTCGCTTTTAGCTGTTTTATTTTTCGGCCATGTTGTTTCTCTCTTTTTTATTTGAACTTTTACGACAAGTTTTGTTTTCTGAATGCCCTTTTGGTTGAGTTTCCCGTTGAAGATAGCTCTCTCAAAGAAAACTTGTAACCCATGAGTCTGGAACTCTGCTCAGTAAATCCGGTCTGTTGTGCTCTCGCTGAAATGTTCGGAAGGGGGAAGCCTACCCTGCTAGTCACACTAATCCTGTTTAATAGCAGAGACCTATGACCATCTTCACTACTATCGTTGGGCTCCACCCACTCTCACACTTTAAAGGAATCTCAAGAAGGTTACCTAAGTTGGACCCATGGAAAGTGGCACCTCTCGAGGACATAGGGTATTGAGATGACTCCATGCTGCAGATTTAACAGCCAAAATGGCCTACATTCAAGAGTCTGTTTTCCAGGGATTCTCGCCTCAATTAAAGCATGGCTGAGACAAAAGCAAAAGACATGTAAAATCTAGAAGGCTGTCCAAAAGACCCAGCTCAAAATGGGCTCCTCTCCGTCCGTGAAGTTTGATCAAATCAAATCAATAAAATTTCTAACTCACACAAAATGACATTATGGATTGAGGAGCCTAAATCAAAGATCATGTCCAAAAGAAAATATCCCTGGAAGGCTCAAACAGCTAAGCTGTCCAAAGTACAAGCATCCCAAAGGATGCCAGCAGCATGGGAATGAGGAACAAGAGCAATAATGTCCATGAGAAAGTGTTGCAAATCCCGTGGAGTCCGGCAGTAGTGGCCATTCGAGAGATGACCCTCCAAAAATGAATCTCATATGCTGGCCCTCTGAGAGTGGTGAAGATGTATCGGTCAAAGCTCCCCTTTCCCCAATGGCTAGCATGGAAAGCGCCTCCTTCCCCCCACATGAGTCTAAAATGCTCAGCTGAGTAGTGTACCCGAGATGGATGTTTTAATGAGGTTCCAGACCATGAAGAGGATTTTTTCAGAGATCTGTGTTCGCCAGCGACTCGCCATTGTTGTTGCAGCAACACCCCTCCCCAAAATTTTGTACATATTGGGGCCCCCTCCTTTCATTTTTGTAGAAAGTTTGCCTAAGGAGCCTTCCCAGCAGTCAGCTGTGTTTTCAACATAAAATCTTGTTTCCCACTTGAACATCTTGCCATCAATCCTTCCTTTTTTCCCCAAAGGGCCAAAAGGGAACTTAGGTTTTTTCCCGACGTTTTGGGATCTCTCGGGCTGCCTCCCAAAACTCCGGGAGCCAAACTCCAACCTTTCCGAAAGAAGAACTTAGTTTTTCTTTGTCAAAATCGTAGACCGCGAGAAATAAGTTGCGGAAACCATTGGAGTTTTCCTCCCGAAACGGCGGGAGAACGTGGGAAATACGCCCGAAAGACTTAGAATTTTTCGAAAGCTGCGGAAGCCATTGGGTAATGACTCCCGAAACGGCGGAACCCTTCGCTCAAGCCTTCCGCAACCGCGGAAAGGTTTCGGTTTTCCTCCCGAAATGGCGGGACTCATTCGCCTTACTCTCCCGAAAGAAGACTTAGAACATTTTTTGACCGTTCGCGGAGAGATTGGAGTTTTCATTCCGAAACGGCAGGAACGGTTCGTGAAACCCTTCCGAAACTCGAAAAAGAACTTAGAAGCTTTCATTGAAAATTTGCGGAAAGCCCTCCGAAACAGCGGAAGAACTTGGGAAAGACGCCCGAAAAAGTCAGATTGGTTTGTTAAAATCACGGAAGGTTTTGATGAAATCCTTCCGAAACGACGGAAACATTCAGCGAAGCGGCCCGAAGCGACGGAAGTCGTTCACATAAGCTTTCCGAAAAGAGACTTAGGAAACTTCGAAAAACTGCGGAAGCCTTCGGATTTTCCTCCCGAAACGGCGGAAGCCATTCACAAAAGCTTTCCGAAAATACCGGTAGTATTCGCCATATCGTCCTGAAACCCCGCGAGACTTAGAAACTTTTGGATGGAAGCAAGACCTTCGCAAATAGTTCCCGAAACATCGGAATCCTCGGCGTTATACGTCCGCATCGCGGGTCTCTTTTGCAGAAGGTTTCGAGTTTCCCTTCGCAAATAGCTTTCGAAACGACGGAAGGCTTGGAGTTTCCCTTCCGCAACACGTCCCGAAATAGCGAAGCTTCCCCTCCATCCTTCCGCAACGGTGGGTGTGACTCGCAAGGCAGTCCCGCAAATGACGGTCGCACGCAAACCGAGATGACCCGATAATCGACGGCGTACGACACATTTACAACCAGTTTAAAACCCCACCAGCCGAATTAACTCCCCACACGTGCCTGGCCCATATAAATAAATCGACGGGGTACGAGCCAACCCATTGTCGTTTCGTTTTATAAACAAAGCCATTGGACACCGCGCGACCGTTCTAGCTCATCCTACGCAGCCACGTTCGCGGCCACCTCAGTTAACGACCTCAGCCAAACGGTGCCAGGTAGGATTTTTAACTTTGATTGGGTTGTCTTTTGTTTGAAAAAATGAGTTTTAGTGGGATTTGGATGGGCAAAACACCCGTCAAGGGCTATGTTTTGCCCGTCAGACGCAGTTGAATGGAGTCCTCGTCTCATCATACGAAGCATTAACAATTTTATCTTTTATTGAGTCGAAACGGTTGGTTCGGGCGGTTAAACCTGTCCCATTTTTTATCCCCGGGCCGCGTGCCTCGTTGTGGGGAGAACCTGTCGAAACCCCTTATGCTTTTCATATCCCCGGCCGAAGAACTCAGGATGTGAAACTCCAGGCCTCTCCATAAAACCTCAGTCCCTCGATGCCTTCTACCCGGGGCAAAACCTTGTCTCCGGCGCCATTGCCCCGTTCGAGTCACGCGAGCCGAAATTCGAAGCCGTGGCCACCCTTGCATTTCCCATCAATATGTCTCCGGCGCCGTCGCCCTCACTCGGACTAGAGTTCCCCATAGAGCACCTCGGCGGGTGCCGTGCGTGACAATAGCATTCGAAGCCCCCACCGAGTCAAAAGTGTGAAAAGGGCTCCCTTGTCGTCACAAAGTCCTTCCAACCCGAGTTTCCCCGCCATTAGCCTTTCCAACCGCAGTGATAACAAGAGACGCCGTCTTCCCCAAGGCTGACCCGAAAGCCCATTGCTTCCGCAACTCGCCTATCGATCCGAGAACAAAATGTGTCCGCGACATAGCCTATCCCCGCAGGAGCATTCCAAACCCATCCTTTTAAGAGATCCAAATGTTTCAATCTATGTTTCATACTGAAATAGTGTTTTCTTCCTGAATATACAGCTTCATTGTACTTATCTTATTAATATATTAAAACAATGATGCTCTCTTTTAAAACCTCACAGTATGTTGCTCAAAGTGGCTTGTATATGGATGTTATCAGGGATAAGTCAAGATGCCGAAAACCGGTAAGAAGAAGGCGAAGATGACAGAAAAGAAACCTGCCCCTCCTAAAACTGAAACTTCACTCCAAGACACTAGGTGCACCACTGGTGTCCCTCCAGAAATCAGATGGGGTGACATCTACAGAATGATCCGGGACCAAGAAATCCCAGATATGTTGCTAGAGGAAGCACCAATCTATCTCAATATCAGAGCCTCAGGCATAACTAGAGCCGCTACCCGCCCTGAGCTATTCCCCTATGCTGAAGTGATCGGATGGATACTCCAACATGCAGATGCTGAAGGGAGAGTGACAAATGATAGCGGGAAAGTGGTTATTGCCTCGTTTCAACCCGCGTATATTGCAGCGGCCTACAGATTTCCCCGTGTCCAACAAGCTCTGACTGATGAATGGTTAAGCCAGATGAACAACATCGAGATGGCCAAGAAGCTACTGGTGGCAGGGAAGCATTTGAGGAAGAAAGGAATTGATGAATATGATGTACAGAACCTGAGAGCCCCTTACAGATTGATCGCTTTAATGCTATGCAGAATCTTCGGCATGCCCGATGGTACGGTGTATAAAATCCAGTGGATCCCTATCATACATTACGTGGCATTCAATGGAACTGTGTTTGACTGGGCCACTATCCTATCAGATAGTCTGGCCTCGATGATAGTTGCCGCTAAGCCAGGACTAGCCGAGAAGAAGGCTGAATTCTTCATGTCTTCATATCTGATAGATTGTATTTTGGCCAAGATAGAATTCCCCAAATTGGGTTGTACATGGGATAGGGCTACCGCCCCGGTCTATATTGCATTCAAGATGTTGTGGGCTCAGAATTACAAGCCCAGCTACAAACTCATCTGTGAGGGGTTCATCATGCCCCTATACTAGAAAATGTTCAAGGAAGAACCAAACTGCCTGTCAGAAAATGCTTTAGAAGTCCTTGAGGATTATGGGGACTTTTACTTTTCGGAGCAAGGTACCTACCTAAGAATGTTTGGAGGGACTAAGCCCCCTTACATCTTGCCGCAGTATGCCACAGACTATGTGGTTCTCAAAGAAGCAGTAAGACAACTCTTCTTGGATGGGATTGGAGCAATGCTCCACAAGCAACATAAGGCATCCTTTCCCCCCCTACCTTTCTGCATAGGTGCTTACAAGTTTTCAGGGGTTGCCTCTGTCGACGAATTTGTTTAAGAGTTGAAGGATTTCCACTTCGGTGAGGTTATCTTCCACAAGAACGACAGAAAGGGTAAAGTGGCCGAGGATTGCAAGGATATCTATGCCCACTTCGAGTACTCCCACTACCCTGATGCCGAGGAAGAAGCATTCAGAGGCATCAGCAACATGACTGAGCTACGGATCTGTCGCCAAGGTGCTAGAACAAGCTCTAGCTCAACCAAGGCCCAGAAGACCATCCAGCAAAAGGAGAAAGAAACTGAGGATGCCCGAGATCAGGAAGAGCTCAGATTAAGAGAAGAGGCGAGGTTACATCGGGAAGCCGAGGAAGCAAGAAAGCAGCAAGAAGCTGAAAATGAAAGATTGCGGAAAGAGGCTGAAGAAGCCCAAAAGTAGAAAGAAGCAGAGGCTGAGCAGGCTGAGGCAGAAAAGAAGGCGGAAGAAGAATTGAAGACAAGGGAAGATGCCGAGGCAGGTGGATCCGGTATGCAGGACATGGAAATAGACACCTCTCAAGTAGGTGGCTCTGGTGCCCAAAATGAAAGAGGAAACCCTGCTCAGGAAGTCCGGACCCCACCTATGGAAGAGGACATAGACATCATAAACCGACCAATTGTCCCATACACTCCATCAGGAAAGCGTACGGTGTCCAAATGGAATGAGTTTGTATATGATAAGAAAAGAAAAGCAATGGTCCTCCAATCAGAAGAGAGGATTAAAAGTCCCTTCCATGAATACATTGTTACTCACCGGGAGGTCACTGTCATGCAGAACACGGATCAAGATCCCATTGCTATGGCGTCCGCAGTTATAGCGACAGCAAAGGCATCATATGCCAATGTAGACGTTATAGTTAAAGAAAATATATTGACAAAGAAGAGAGCACGCATGCTGCAACAAAATGTGGCTAATGAGCAAGCCCAAAGAGATCTGGTAGTAAACAAGTATAATTGCTTGTACGCTGAGCATAAGGAGCTGTCAAACAAGTACAGCCAGTTGAAGGAGGAAAAAGACCAGCTAACACTTCAAATGATGATTGTGGAAGCAGAGAAGAATGGTGCAGAAGAAAAGGAATCTCTGCTAGAAGCAGACAAGCAAGCATTAGCTGAGCATTTAGAGCAAGAGGAGAGCAGAACCATGGACCTATCTCCCTTCCACGAGCTGTCATGCAATATCCTGCAGCAAGTGTATGGCTCCCAAGAGCTAATCACTGATGAGGTGTGCAAAATCAAGGCCATGATGGTTAGGCTAAAAGAGATTAATGCGGAAGCCCATAGGCTCAAAGCAAAGAATACCCGCGTTAAGGCCAATATCATCAGCCAGATAGCATGGAGAGAAGGAAAAGGGGGTTTCCCTGCACACCTCCCATTTAAATCGGTGGACAGTTTTAATGAGGACATAGCACTGTTGGAGTTCGGCAGAAACTGCGCCAGTAAGCTGATGGCCAGTGTGCAAAGAACAACAGATAAAATCAGCAGTCTCTACCAGAGGCTCCAAGAGGCACATGCCAAATGTACATTGAGTTTCCCTCAGACCTTAGAGGACTTTCCGGAAAAGGAGCAGCGGTTGTCTCAGCTAAAGGAAGAGCTAGGCGTTCAAATGGAGTATGTGAAAAGGATTGATGTCTTGGCCATTGATGACCTCCAACATTATATTGGTTCATCATCACTCCACGACCATCTGCTGAAGGAAGTACATCAAGCTGCAGTAGCAGAGGTCCAAAACATTAAAGCAGAGCTCAGGAAGAATGTGACTTCTCAGAAAATCCTGTTCCCTACTGCGGAAAACACAGTCATAAGGGACACAGGTGCATGGTACGGCTACATAGCAGAGGAGGACAAGAAAGCTGCAGCAGCAGCAGGAGCATCAGCAGGCCCAGGCTCCTCTCTCCCAGTAGCCACTCCAGCTATAGGTTCGAGGCCCTCTTTCCCTGCAGTCATTCCAGAAGCTCCAGCTAGACCAATCCATTCTTCCCAGGCACAATCAACAACCTCAATGGACTTGGGCGACCCTTCCCCAGCTGAGGCTCACGCACAGGAGTAAAAGAGGCTGAATTCAGTAAGCAACTCTCTTTAGCCAGACACGTGCCCAGCAGGGAAAGCTTTGATGTTAGCCAATTTTCTGTTATGTATATTTTGAATATGTAAGGCGTAAGCCATGGGACAGCTGTCCCTATTTTTTGTCAAAATATTTTTTGTAAAGGAAGTGGCCATTTTTGGTGGTCGATTATAGTGGAAATTCCTGTAAATGACAGGTGGAGAATGCTAGGTGTCAGCCCAAAGGGCAGATTTGTAGCTATAAATAGCATCTAGGAAAGATTAGAAGGGACTTTTGGCAGGGAAGGAAATTTTGAAACCCATACGAGCTATCTTGTATCGGGCCTGTAAAATTGAATTTTCTAATAGAAGCCACGGGAGATGGATGTTTTGCATGGGATGTTGGATTGCTCTATATTGGACTATTCTAATGACTGCGGTTCTGTAATGTGAGATCATTCTTGACATCTGAACTATTTCTTTGCATTAATGATTTTGCTCCCCCCTGTGCATGCGTTTTCTCTATTTTGTGAACAATGAAATGTATTGCTGTAGATTTATTTGTCTAGATCGAATGGCTAACTGTTCTTTCTTCAAGATAATTCATGTGGCTCATTGTTCATGCCTTTAAATTGCTCCTTGCAGGGATCTTTAAGTTTAATTCCAGTTTTGTTACATCTAGATCTGTTTCTTTATTCTTGTTACGTAGATTAAATAATTTTGCTTTCTTCTGTTTATGAGCCATAGATGCGTTCTTTAAGTTTCATTTCAGATCTGTTTCTTTATTCTTTTGCTTTCTTCTGTTTTATGAGCAATAGATGCGTTCTATGTTGAATTAGAAGCTATCTTCTAAAGATCTTTATCTTGCTGTAGCTTTGATTGTGAGAAATAATAGCTATCCGTTCTTTGTTTACGACATTTGTTACAGCTGATTGCTCCTCCCTTAAGCGTGTTCCCTGCAGGGATAGATAGATTTATTCCAGTTTCTAGGCTTAGATCTGTTTTAATTGCATTTAGATTAAGTATAATTTAGGCACTTGCATCTCATATAAAAGAAAGAAAAAACCCAAAAGAAAGGTGGATCAGGCCATAACCGGTAGAATCGGATTTAAACTCCAAACCCACGGTTGCCGGAACCGCTAACCGGACGGATTCCCTACACCAAACGGGAGATAGTCTAGTTGGGACCATCTCTCGGGGAGAATCCCTTTCTAATTGATGCTACGATATCCGAGGCATCAACAGGCACGTAGTATTAAAACCTGTGGTTTGTCCGAGAACAAGAATGGAATAAGAAATGTACATTGTTGTTTTGTTTATACTAGGAGATGCTCTATGTGGCTGCGACGAGGGTGCCCCGTTTGTCTAAAGAAACCGCAGCACAGTTTAAGCTGGTCATGGTATTTGCAATTTGATCGCATTCAATTTGTGTCCAAGCTCACAGCGACCCAGATAGGAAATGGTTGCTGACATCATATAAGGTAACGATGATAGAGTTGGAGGCTATCGTGAACGACTTACCAACGGAATGGCGTGAACCTATGGGGTTGACCAAGATTGAGGCTGGGTAACTGGAGCAAGGTCCAGATGATCGTGTATCAATGCAGGACCAGCATAGCCATCATGAATCAAACCGAGAATCCATCAAGACATTGACCGATGACGACAGTGACCACGCCCTAGAAGAAAACAGAATGAAAGGGCACCAGGACCCTGCGACAATCAGTGGGCTGCCCCTGTCGATGGAAGCGCACTTGGGCCGTCTCATACAAGCAATCGCTGATGCATCCACCGTAGCAACTCAGAAGATGACAAGGGCGATAGATGAAGGATTCCATGCACTCACTGCTCGCATGGACTCTTTGTGTGACATGGTTTCACGGAGGGCACCTAGAGAAGTAGTAGCACCGCAAGTTAGCACAATCAGCACTGAGCCACGGGTCAGGAATGTGGAGATTCCCCTGACTACGATTGTGACTAAAGATGAGGCTGTGAACACCTTGCTAGAGCAGTTGAAGAAGGTGTCCATCAATGTTAATGCATTGCTAGCGCAAGGATTGACAACTATGCAAACGGTGGCTAGCCAAGAAATGGCTGATAGAATGCACGAAATCAGTGTTAAGTGAATGACGTTGCAGGAGCACGACGCAGCTGCACAAGCAACCGTTGCAGAGTTGATGGGACAGGCTGCTACAACACGGCAGGCTGTGGATGAGCTCGAGGAAGACATCAAGAAGGAACGCATCAAGAAGGCTTGCGAGATTGAAGAATTGAAGAAAGAGTAGGACCGCCTCATCATAGAGAAGGCCCATATGTGGGATGGCATTCTGTGGGTAGATCGGGCCATTGCAAAGGTTTATCACCATGTGCCGAAGCCTACTGAAGAGGTGGATATGCTTCAACGTGTGCAAAAGATGGGTGCTGTCATTTTCTAGTTACGGCACGAGAACCGGGAGCTAAAAGCCTAGGTGAACCCCGACACCCCTCAAGCAGAAGTGGACGACTGCAAACATGCAATTGAAGAGATAGAAATGCAGCTGGCGGAGATGGAAATAGCAGCAATGAGGCTCACAACTGACACTGTGCAATTCTGGGGATGGACCATTCAAGATGAGCAGGTCGAACAGCTGATGAAGGTTTGGCAGGAAGCAGAGGGGCAGTTGGTGACACTCAAAGAGGCGATGCATGTGATGCCACCCATGGAGCAGGTTTCCAAGTCTGTGGATTTGAAAGATCTGCAGCAGTGCATTTCCAAGGCCTATGAGTGACAGAAGAAGCATGCCACGCAGCTGGAGGAGTTTCAGGATGTTGGTGGCCAGTTTATGACAAAGGCTGGCAAATTTCTCTAGGCTATACAGGGACATCGTCAACAGGTGGCTGTGAAGTTGATCAAACACCCATCACCCCAGGACATCATCAACAATCAGGAGGTGGCTACGGTAGCAAAGGAAATGGTGATGACAGTCGAGCAGTAGTACGAGGAGTTCAAAGTCAAGACCACAGAGTACACCATGTCCAGTTGACATGGCTCGAGGACGAGCCACAAGATTGTATTGGGGACCTATTGGCAGGCGGTTTGCCAAGGAAGAATCGCAGCATCATCGATGCTATGACACATTATAAGAGGTCATGGAAGGCAGAAGGCTAGATTATTTTATGTAATTTTGAGTCGATTGAACTACAAAATGCAGGTTTTTGGGTCATTGGACCATATGATATGTAATTTTGGGTTAATTGTACCGCAGTAGGTGGGTTTTTGGGTCATTTGGACCACGTCAGTTAGATTTTGGTTCATTTGTCCAAGTGTCAGCTAGGAAGTTTTTAGTAAGTGGACAAGCATTATAAAGGTGGAAAGCTATATATAGTCATAAGTTGTAAGCATAATGGCATCTTAGTATGGATCTATGGATGTTGATTGTGCGCATCTTTGAGTCTGTATGTGAGATCAAGAGATATTGCCGAAATCTAGTTTTGTGGAGATGTTGTATCAGGGTTTTTTGCTGAAGTAATATGACATGACGAAACTGTTTGGTGAAATTCCTTGCGTACCTTTTATGCATGTTGCGATGGTTTCTTGCTGCAGTTAATACCTTAATGTTATGCTTGTCGCAATGAATGTTTATGTGGAATGATGCTATGAATATGAATTATGTTAAACTTGTATGCATAGATCTGTCTTGAATGTTGCGATAAGTTAAGTAAGCAAGTATTGCCACAATCATCCTCCTTCATTCGGCAGAAACATGGTTCCGTCCATTCTCCCTTGATCACCTCGGGTGAGACCTCATCTGCTCCGCAGGTGTTGCTGGACAGGGTAAAACCTGTTTGGGCCAGTGCTCAGGGAGATTGCGGTGGGTTGGTGTCGACAGTGATGGGAACCCCTATTGACTAGGTTTGAGTCAATAGGATGAGATGCCACTAGTGCCTCAGTTGACATTACAACCCTTCGAAAAATGGGCAGTTGAATTCGTGGGACCCATTAACCCACCAAGAAAAATAATAGGTGTGGGATACATCATTACTGCGACCGATAACTTCACAATATGGGTTGATGCAGCACCGGTGAAGGATTTCACAGCAACTAGGTTTCTCTTCGACAATGTGGTCGCCATATTTGGGTTTCCAAAGATATTGATGAGCGACCAAGGAACAGATTTTGTTAATTAAACAATCAAATCCATGACCAAGGAATTCCAAATTTAACATAGTAGAGGAATGGACGAATGAATGGAAGGTTTCAGTTGGCGAAGATCAACTGTTGGACCCTGAGTATGGGAAGCCAACAGATGTAACACAGATGCAAGTAGAAACAAAGGAATCAGATGAGGAGTATGAAGTTGTGGATGCACAATCGCGCACTGCAAGTGTTAAATTTTTAGAATTTACTTCAATCTGATCTAGGATCTTAACTGAGAGAACAACATGTACAACAAATCTACATCATATCATTCATGGACACAATAATGCAAGCACAGAAGAGACACAAAGTTTACTTGGGGAAAACCATAAAGGTGAAAAACCCCAATAACTTCCTCAAAGATAGATAGAGCAATGATACAACCAGAATACAAGAGATAGTCTTCTCCTAGCAGCAGAGCCTCCTCCTCCACAAGTGCGCCACTCTCCACAGTGTGAGTGAGAGAATAGAATGTGTAAAATGAGAGAGACACTCTCTATTTATACACTAACTTGACTTGACCTTTACTCAACTAGGTCGGCCTCAACTTAACCACTTAACATAATGCTGACTGGGCCGACCCCCACTAGGGTGGTCTAATAACCCTTTGACCCACATGGCTGACCCCCAATAGGGTGGTCTAATAACCCTTTGACCCACATGACTTATACAGGGCCGACCCCAAGAAGGTGGTCTAATAACCCATCAAGTATAAGTTACGACACTTACAATATAAATGACGACACTTCGATATAGAGGAATAATAACATCTCTATAGGAATACAACCACTTCCGTATAGAGGAATAATAATATCTCTATAGGAATACAATATACATATATGTGAAATACATTCCGAAGTTACATATACATCAACAACAATCCATGATGGGGCATTGACATATAATCAGACGGATTTAGAGATGGAGGCTCAACCACAGGAATCCAGAATGAAGCATAGAATGGAGATAGCTAAGGGAAGTACGACTTTCGTTCTCCTCGACGAACAAATCAATGAACTGCTTGAGAAAATAATGACTGTGGCAGAGGAGAACCACGCAAAAGTCATGCAGCATGCAGAATAATACTTTCACAAAGTGTCACAGCTATTGCAGACACTAAGCACTGTAATCATGGAACAAGGCTGCAGCCAGGATAAGCAGATTCATGTGCATCAGAAGTGCATCGATTTAATGTGGATATTGGTTCTCAACGATGGATCGTACAGGTGGTACCTAGTGCGATTATGATAGGAAATGAAGACTTGGATGCAGCATTGCAAGGACTAGACACCATCAGTTTAGAGTTAAACATGCTACCAATGTTTATGCTGCATCACACTCACACTGGGGTGAACGAAGAGATCAATGATCATGAATATTCAATGCATGATCAAATGGTCACTTATAAATGACAGGTATGAAGCATTGAAGCGAGGGCTGAACGACTCCGTGAAGAAAAATAGGCAATAATGAATGAAAGAAAAAAGGAAATGGAGGATAGGAGGAGATTGGAACATGCCATCTCCATCGCATGTGAAGATGAGCCAGAAATAGGAAAAGACATGCTTGCGAAAGAAAATGCATTGAGGTTGGGTGCAATCATCACAGATCTCTGGAAAGGGAATGAGGACTTGCAGACAAGGGTCGTGCCAAGCACACCACCAGAGCAAGTTGAAGAAAGGAAGAGTGCCATTGAGGAGGCCATGACAGAGATCGCAATATTGGAGAAAGCAGTGCAAAGCATCATGGAAGAAGTGTTGCAGTTTTGGGGAAGTCTTGTGCGAGATGAGCAGTTGCACCAGTTCAATGTGTAACTTGGAAAGGAAGAGGTGCAGTTAGAAGCATTGAGGGGATCTCTTAAGGCACCCCTACTGGTGCACAAGATTGAAGGAAACATAATTGAAATAGCTACAACATCATGCTAACAAGGCGTGAATGAGGCAACAAAGAAGAACAACATAGTTGGATGAGCTGCAGATGAAAGAAGAGTAACTGGCGGTTGAGGTGATTCCAGTAATGACACAGATAAAGGAAAATATGGAGAAAGTGCAGTAGATAGAAGGTGAGCACCTGACAGAGCAGGGAGTTGAAGACTATGCAATGCTCAAAGCCACAACCAAGGAAGCTGTCGACCAGATCAAGGCATCCTATGACGAGTTCCAAATGAAGGTGAATGCACCAACAACATCGTGCTAAGGTGGCTCGAGAGAGAGCCACAAGTTTGTGTTGAGGGCCTGTTGGAATGAGGCTAAGGTGCACAAGGTTTGGTACATTGAGAGACAAAAGGGACAAAGACAAGGGTAAAGGACCAATCGCGGAGCGGATAAAGAGGAAGTTAAGCGGATAATGCAGAGTAATTGGCTACTTAGTTAATTATTTAATGAGTCACTCTGCGAAGTGGACCAAGTGTAATGACTAAGTGAACCTATAAATAGGAGTAGAATTGTAATCCTAAGGGCATATTTTTGATGGGATGTTAATCTATCTCTTAATTTTATATGATTGCATCTTTTCGGATCGCATATTTTTGACTTCTTGATGATCTGACTTTGTATTGGTTTTGTGGATGTGTATCCCTGATTCTACGATGTAAGACAGGCTGATGAGTAATGGGAAGGTTCGTTTGATCTATATCTGTGTCTCTTTTACCTGTCATAGTATGATTTAATATGTGTTATCACAGTATAAATGAATGTATGTTATCGCACCATGGATACACATGGTTTATGAATGAATTGTAATTTCGTAGTAGTGTTATGTATCCCAAACTGGTTAAATATGCTTCTATAATATGTTATTACATAGATCTTATTAGTATGTTTTGATGTGAATGATGATTATGTCTATATCCGGGTTACATTGTGATTGAATGGGAATGATACATGTTCTCTTATCTATGGAAACATGGTTCCTGTAGCCCCACTTAGATATCTCAAGTGAGACTTCACTCGCTTTGTGGGTGTTGTTGGAAAGGCTAAACCCTTTCTATGCCGATGTCTATGAGAGATTGCATTGAGTTTTGTTGACAATTGTGCGAAGTGAACCCCTGTCGATAGATCAACACTTTTTTTTCCATAAACAAAGCTCTCACAAAAATCCAAATCAACTTGCTTCAAATCTGGTAGCAACTTCCTTGAATAGAGAATCTGCATCCCCTTCTCACTGATGTTCCCAAGCCTACAATGTTGTATCCACTCCTGTAAAAGCTAAAGAGATAGACAAGTAAGCATTACCAGTACGTAAATACAATGTACATACCTTCGCTCATTTCGCTA
Source organism: Larix kaempferi (assembly GCA_027924585.1). NCBI lineage: Eukaryota > Viridiplantae > Streptophyta > Pinopsida > Pinales > Pinaceae > Larix > Larix kaempferi. Next base: position 4,079,059 of record BSBM01000590.1, read on the forward strand.
TTACTAGTGATCATTTAGTGACCTTCCATGTTTTTTATGTAAATGTAGATATATAACATTCTCTTACCAACATAATAGTTGAACATGCATAGATATAGGTACATAAACTAACTAGATATTTAATGAGAAGCAAATCAGTCATCAAATCATAATGTAATAAATGAATAAAACTGATTATTACATAAGAAACTCAAAATAGAAGAGAAAATAATGATCAAGTTCATTAATAATTGAATGGATAAGATTACAATATATAGAGAGGAAATTCGAGTTATAAGTTTAGAAGGAAATTGGAATTTCCCATGCCATGCTAATGGACTAGACAAGCTTAACTTAGAGAAAATAACCATAGTTACTCATGCAATCTCTCCTACACCGAGTTGAACTATCCTGAACTAAACTAATATGTATTGAACTGAACTAAACTGAACTGGCATGCACTGAACTGAACTAAATTGGGGCACTAATGTTACTAGAGGACCAGTTAGGAACAATTAGGTTCATTTAGGACCTCAATTAGTGGGGTGCACATAATCTTCACTTAAATTACCCTTAAATTAGGGAATGCCCTCAAATCAAGGAGTGCACCCCTAAATCTAGGTTTTTGGTGTATATGTGACGCAGGATGTCAATTTTGGTGTGGTTGGGCCCACTATATTTAGAGGGTCGGTATGTAGGTGGGTTATTTATTCTAACACCCCCACATAAGCCTAACTAGGTAAACATAAACTAATTAAAAAATGGGTCCCGACAATTGACATCCATATAAGGTACCCATACACACATAAAAAAAATCTTTAAAATTTTGGAAAGAGGGAAAAAATCCAGTGGGAAAAAAAACCCTCCATAAAAGAGAATGTGAAAACAAGGCTTTAAGGAGCCTCCTGAAAAAAATTCCTTTACTCCCAAATAAGCTCTCAACTGGGTGAATTGTTTCTCAATAAAAGGATTTGTGAAGATCCTTGCAAAATTTTATGAAATCCTCCTTTTGAAGTGCATGTGACCCCATTCATGAGATCCAAACACTTTTAATAGCTTGATTGGTGCTTCTTGACCACTCCTTGCTTCAAATGGGGAAAATCCCTTGAATATTTTGTGCAGAACTTGGTGAACTATAGGAGTAAAGGATATAGATATGGAGAATGAGAAGGCATTCTGGAAGCCTATTTCAACAAGAACCTGATTCGGGAAAAGTTCTCCAATGGCCTCTTTCATATTTTGAATGAATGTGAATATGGCTTTGTAGGACATGTGTTGTGAAGATTTTAGGGCCTCCTTCAACAAAACTGGATTGAGCATACCAAATGTATAGCGATTGAGTTGGGGGGATAGGATATCCATGGATGAAAATGAGCTCTTTTATGGCTACAAAAACATTCAATTATGTCTACAAACGAGATCTTCGGTGGCAGCAAGTACACTTATTTGATGGTTGTAAATGAACACTCCTTCAATGGTTGCAATTGCACTTCTTGATGTATGCAAATCATTACTATAAATGGGCTCTTTTGTGTGTGAAAAATACTTCTTTGGTGGCTTTAAAATCCTTGTTTGTTGGCTGCAAAAATCCTTCTTTGGTGACTACAAAAAACCTTCTTTGATGGATGTAAAAATCCTTTGTTGGTGGCTTGCAAAAAGCCCTCTTCACTCTGCAATATTAATGGCTGCAAAAGCCTTCTTTAGTGGAAACAAAAGACTTCATTGGTGGCTGAAAATCCTTGATTGGTGGATACAAAATCCTTATTGGGTGGCTACGAAATCCTTCTTGATGGCTACAAAATCTTGGCTACCAAAGGCATTCTCAACTTGCAAGCTAGATAAGGGACAAGAAATCATTGAACACTTACTAGTTTAGTAACCCCTATGCTTGGATACCATATAAGATTTGAACATGTATAAATATAGGCACATAAACTAACTAGATATGCAATGCGAAAGAAATCCACCATCAAATCATAATGTAATAAATGGATAACATTGATTATTACATAAGAAACTCAAAGTGGAAGAGAAAAGAATGATCAATTTCATTAATAATTGAATAGAGAATCTTACAATATATAGAGAGGAAATTCGAGTTAGGTAAGAAGGTAGTTGGAATTTCCCATGCCATGCTAAATGACTAGTTAGGATTAACTTAGAGGAAATAACCTCAGTCAGTCATGCAAGCTCTCGTACATTGATTTGAACTATCATGAACTGAACTGAACTAAACTAAACTAAACTAAACTGACATGTGCTGAACTAAACTAAATTGGGCATGAAATGAACTAAATTGAATTGGGGCACTAATTTTACTAAAGGACCAGTGAGGAATAATTAGGTTCAGTTAGGACCTCAATCAGTGGGGTGCACATAGTCTTCACTTAACTTCCTCCTTAAATCAGGGAATGTGCCCCAAATTTAGGGAATACACCCTCCAATCAAGGAGTGCACCCCATAATCTAGGGTTTTGGTTTATGTTTGACAAAACAGGTCAATTTTGGTGTGGTTGGGCCCCTTAGAATCAGCAGCTCGAGATCTAGGTGGGTTATTTATTCTAACACCCAAATTCCCTATTGAAATTAGATTTATTCTTAAAGAAGGAATGTGACTTACCTCTTTCAACAACCATTGGTTTTCATTCTTTAACTTTAACTATATATTACCCTTTCCAACAATTTTACATGGTTCGTCATCACCCAAATAAACTTGTCCATAATTACCTTGAACATAATCTTGAGATATTTTCCTATGGGGTGTGGCATGAAATGAAGTCCCTAGATATAATACCCAAGAATCAATAATATTATCTAATGAAAGGATCAAATCATCTTGTAAGAAGTCACATGGTACATGTTCTTTTTTATTATTCTCAAGCTTCATATCTCCTTGTTTCTTTATAGATCCACAGTCTTTCTTTAGATGTACTTTCATCCTGCAATTCCAACACTCTATATTTCCTAGTATGGATTTCAATTTTCCCTTCCTAGCCTTCCCATAGTTCCATGGGATCTTTCCTCTATCCCTTTTTATTCCCTTGTTATCCATGGTTAATGTATTTCCTAGTGTATCACCTGTGATTTTTCGCCGTATTTCTTTTCTAACACCAACAACGCCATCAAATTTCAGAGAGTTTGAACCAAAGACATAGTTACTTATATCCATGGCAATCCGTTCAAGCTTTCTAGAAATGAGAACAAGATTATAATATCCCTAACCTCATCATCAAATTTTACTCCTACATAACTTATTTTCTTAGTAATAGTATTAAATTCAATTAAATGGTTGGCAACAGACCCACCTTCTAACATCTTCATATTAAATAATCACTTAATTAGAAATACCTTGTTAGAAGCCAAGGTTTTTTCATACAATTTATCCAATGCCTTTATCATATCTTCCATTTTGTTTTGTTTCGAAATGTTGAAAGCCATTGACGCTCTCAGGAACAATCGTATCATTACTAGTGCCTTTCTGTCAAGAACCTCTTATTCTTCATCCCTCATAGTCACCAACTTCTTTGCTTTTCCACCCAACAATAGGAAAATATCCTTCTGATATAAATTGTCTTCCATTTGCATCTTCCATAGATGGTAGTTTTGGCCATTAAATTTATTGACCCTAAAATTTCCTTCTTCCACCATTGCTCCCACTCGAACTAGAAACCCTCCTTTTTGTGCCAGTATATCATCCAAATAGAGTTTTGGTTCTGATACCAATTGTTAGAAAAAGGATTGTAGAGAAATAAAATAAAAATGAATGTGGAAATAAAACACATAAGAGCACAAACAAGAGAGACACCAACATATGTGGTCAACCTAATATGGGATACATCCATGGTGAAACAATGGGTACTTTATTGTAATACGTCCAACAAAATGAAGGGATACAACCTGCAACAAATCCACCATAGCTCCTCTTCACTCTCCTCACAGTATCTCTCTCTCACACACTCTACTCTTTAGTTTTAATACAATTACCTCTTTAAAAGAGGGTTTCCTTATAGGGAAACATATACAAACATAATATCTATCATCAGATATTTAACCTAATGATTAAGGGTCTAGATTGACTACGAAATTACAACATTTTATAGGGAAATTTTCCAAAAAAAAATCTCTTTGGGGGAACTTCCCCCGAAGCCCTTCCGGGGAGGGGGGGCTCGAAAAGGTTGTCGTCGCCCCTCCTTCGACCCCCCTAATAACAATAGTTCAATGGAAATGTTAATTTTTTAGAAATTTCAATCTGATCTAGGATCTTAACTGAGAGAATAACATGTACAACATATCAATCATGGACACAATAATGCAAGCACACAAGAGACACAAAGTTTCACTGGGGAAAACCAAGAAGTTGAAAAACCCCACAACTTCCTCAGAGATAGATAGAGCAATGATACAACCAAAGTACAAGAGATAGTATTCTCCTAGCAGATGATCCTCCTCCTCACAAGTGCCCCACTTTCTAAGAGAGATAGAAGTGAGTAATGAGTGATCAAATAGAGATCTCCTGATCTCTATTTATACTTCTTGTTAAATTTTCAGAATTTACTTCAATCTGATCTAGGATCTTAACTGAGAGAACAACATGTACAACAAATCTACAGCATATCAATCATGGACACAATAATGCAACCACACAAGAGACACAGAGTTTACCTAGGGAAAACCATAAAGGTGAAAAACCCCAATAACTTCCTCAGAGATAGATAGAGCAATGATACAACCAGAATACAAGAGATAGTCTTCTCCTAGCAGCAGAGCCTCCTCCTCCACAAGTGCGCCACTCTCCAAAGTGTGAGTGAGAGAATAGAATGTGTAAAATGAGAGAGACACACTCTCTATTTATACACTAACTTGACTTGACCTTTACTCAACTAGGTCGGCCTCAACTTAACCACTTAACATAATGCTGACTGGGTCGACCCCCACTAGGGTGGTCTAATAACCCTTTGAACCACATGGCCGACCCCCAATAGGGTGGTCTAATAACCCTTTGAACCACATGACTTATACAGAGCCAACCCCAACAAGGTGGTCTAATAACCCATCAAGTATAAGTTACAACACTTGCAATATAAATGACGACACTTCCATATAGAGGAATAATAACATCTCTATAGGAATACAACCACTTCCGTATAGAGGAATAATAACATCTCTATAGGAATACAATATACATATATGTGAAATACATTCTGAAGTTACATATACATCAACACTCCCTCTTAACTAGGAAGGTATTTCTCGACCAAGTCTTCTAGCACAAATCATCTTCTCTGGATCATCATCACTGGATAATTGTCATTGAGTCATCATCATCGTCAATGCTACTGCTATCTCAATCAATCTCTGAATCTACTCGTCATAGGAAGTTCTATAGAGCCAGTCCTTTTTCATACTGGATGTAGGCCCACCACCAGCAGGTCTTCATCATCACTGGCCATACTGTGGAATCCTCAGGACTTATTACGTGCGTCACAAAACCTGGCTGCAGCATCCTAGGCTATTACGAGCACATAGCTTTACCTGTCAGATCTTCCAGGAGCACATTACATGTGACCCATCACAAAACATGGCTGAAGCATCCCAGGATGTTACGAGCACACAGCTCTACCTATCGGATCTCCTAGGAGCAAATTACATGTGATCTCACCACAAAACCTGGCTGAACTTACGAGCACACAGCTCTACCTGTCGGATCTCCCAGGAGCACATTACATGTGGTCCACCATGAAACCTGGCTTAAGTATCTGAGGCCTTTTTCATCCTATCCAGATCTCCCAGGAGAAAATTACATGTGGTCATGGCAAAACCTGGCTGAAGCATCTGAGGCCTTTTTCATCCTGTCCAGATCTCCCAGGAGCAAATTACATGCCATAGGACAAAACCTCGCAAGAGACTCTCAGGATGTTACGGGTACACAAGTCCGACCTGAAATCTCCCAGGGCACAAATTACATGTCCTCCTAGAGCAATGTCTCGAAAGAGCATCCCAGGCTATTACGAGTACACAACTCTAACCTATAGGAATTCCCATACATGCTCATCTGCATAACCTGATCCACGACCACAAAGTATCATCCTGATACTCATCATACATCATCCTGATGTACACATGATCATCCTGATCATCATCATTGCAACATCCTGCTGCATGTCATCTAGAGCAACATCCTGAAGCTTGTCATCTATGATCATCTTGATCATACACTGCATCCACCTAATGCATGCGAAGTATGTACCTGATACATATCATCATACATGATCTACCTGATCATACAATGTATCCACCTGATACATACACAAATACATGATCCACACAATGTATCCACCTGATATATATCAACATACATGATCTCAGTATCCACCTAATACATATACAGATACATGGTCCAAGCATCCAACATGATGCATATACAAAATACATACGAATGATCCAACTGATCATATCCAGCATCCAACATGATGCATACATACATAAATGATCCAATTGATCATAGCAAACATCCAACATGATGCAATGATTCAACTGATCATAACAATCATCCAACATGATGCATATACATATACAAAGTAGTAACTGGAGCATCGATGATCATCATCCATGATCCTCCTGATCATCATAGCATCGTCCTCTTCAGATCATCTCATCATCCATGAAGCATAACCCAGATGCACATCATCCAGCACTTACACCACCGACATGGGAGAACACATCTACCACCATTCGGGGAAGGCTCTAGCCCTTACTTTTTCACCATGGGAGAACACATCTACCACCATGTGAAAAATGGCTCAGCAATTACATCACGACCAAGGGAGAACATATCAACCATGTCAGAAAAGCTCATGTGCGTCTGCATCTTTCGGACTCATCACTTCCCTTTGGAAGGAACCTTGATCTGAAGTGCACCAAGCCTCTCTCTGAAGTACTCAAACTGCACTCTAGCCAACGGCTTGGTCAATACATCTGCAACCTGCTCATCCATCGCAACATACTTTGTTTCGGCTGTACTCAGTGCTACGCAGGACTGCTTCCTGCTAAACCAAGAGATCACACCTGATCCCATACTGAAGCAGCACCCAGAAGTGCTCTTCCTATCTGTAGCACTGCATGCCCAATCTGAATCAACATAACCCTATAGGTTAAACTTTTGATTTGCATCATACTTGAGCCCATAATCAACCGGTTCAGATGGAGCATCACACAGAAGCTTCAAGTTCGATTCCATAGGTGTGGCCATAGCCTTGTAGTCCATCATCCCAAACCTCTTTAGGATCTCTACTGCATACTTCCCTTGTCCAAGGAAGATTCCATCTGCACTCTGCCATGCCTTCATGCCAGAAACAAATAGTGCATCATCCTCAAGTTCTTCAACTTGAACTCGGAAGCAAGCTTCCGTTGCATGTCGGCAATCAATCTATCCTCACCTGTTACAAACAGGTCATCCATATACAAAAGTAGTATCACTGGATTGCCTTCCTCGACCTTGTAGTAAAGGTTGGAATCCGTTTTACTCTTGGTAAACCCCAAACTGGATAGAAAGCTATCTATCCTACCATACCAAGTTCTGCACATATATGACTCCCTATCATGTGTCTCAGAACCAAGTGGCTTCTCCACATACACTTCTTCTTCAACTACACCATTCAAGAAGGTTGTCTTGAAATCTATCTGGTGTATCTTCCACTTCATCACTGCAGCCAGAGCAAGTACAGATCTAATGGAAGTGTATCTGGCTACAGGAGCAAAAGTCTCTATGCTACCACCTGTAGCATGCTTGATCTTGTAGATCCTCTTGGAAGTCACTACAGACTACCCTTTGTGACTACATCCCAAACATCTTCATGATCGACTGGTACTCCTCGATCATGGCATTCTTCCCAAATCCAGGGAACTTCAATATCTTCAATATTTTCAATAGATAACTTTGTTGCTGAACAAATGTTGTAGTCCTTCTTTTGTAGGTGATGGTATACGATCTTTCCTACACAACAAGTTAAATTGCATGATTAGAAAACATCTCATAGTTTTCAGAACAAATTCTTACACATAAAGAAATATGTCATACAGTCATGCAATTATCTTAGCCAATGCTTCAATACAACATTTATCCATATTCCGTAACTTTCTAGATGCCTTCCAATCTCTACCAGAACATTATTAAGAGTGTGCACAACTCCTAACATGTTAGCAAAGAGGTTTCATTCTAGATAAGTAGCAATGGAATGTTGTACAGTGCCATAGGCCACTTACCCATGTATATTAGTAGTATACTATTCATCAATGCAACTATTCTAATATGCATAATACACAACCTAATTCTAGGAACATAAGCATATACATCATTGAATAACATTATGTAAGAAATGAAAATTCAAATACCTATCTTTGTTTGGTTGCTGGGTGGAATCCCTCTGAATCTTTGCAACTCCATTCTGATGTGGATTGTGAGAAGTGGTCAACTCCCTCTAAATATCTGCATCCTTGTAGAAACTACTAAAGTGTGCTCCTTTGCTTTCTTGTAGGAACAACTGGAGTGTGCTCCCTCTTGATCTTTGCTTCCTGGATTACCTGTCCTTGAACTTACATCCATCCTTAATCACTATGCATGCTTATTAGTATCATCATTGTGTTATCCTTGAGGTCTCATACATAATCACACATTTATTAGTATAATCTTAATACTATCAAAACACAATAGTCTTAAACATGTATAGTCATGATCATTCACAGATAATAAACATTAGTATTCAAGGTTTCAAAGAAGTCTTCTTTTACTCATGCATATTCTTATTTGATCATAGGACTCTTCTAATTAGTTAAATCATCAATGCATAAACCTGTGATTACTCAAACCTATACCTTCATGATTCTTCTGGTTAGTCATATCATCAATTATGGTAAGAAACATAATATGCATACAACCATGACTATTCAAACCTATGACTTCATGAATAATCATTATCAACAACACAACAGTATAAGATCCTAACACAAGGTAGGATTCTAGCTTGATATAAGAAAAACATTCCTTGATTAGCATGCTAGCTAGATATGTCTCACACACCCGCATAATGTCTTCTGGTTCTCTTCAGTGACTTGTGTTAGTAACCTGCATGTCTCATAAGTTAACCATTGTAGAACCAAGTTATACATACCTCGTAAGTAGATCTTCTATGTGATCCATGACAATGGATGAATCTTTGTCTTCATGTCACCATGATCATATGTTCTTGAAGTAGAACATGATTTGTCTTTCTTGGTGTACCTTTTATGTTAGCAGACAACATAAACCTCATACAACACCATAATGCATTAGTACAATCATAAGTGTCAACACCCTAACCAATGAATATCTTCTACCATGCATTCATAATTTTGTTAAGGTGATACGACAAATCTCAAATCAAGATTGTACTAACCATAATAATCATGAAGACAAACATACCATAAAATTAAACATGAAAAATCTTGAAACATACCTCGATGAGTCATACCTGTCGAGATCGCTTGTAATCTTCTCATGTAAGGCCTTAGCCTCATCTCCCTCTGAAACAGGAACTTCTTCACTTATGCAGGTGACCAATCCAACTTCTTCTAAGATTAACCCAATCCACTTAATTTGCAAGAACTGGAGCTGGAGCTGAATTAGGGTTTGTCATAGAAACCCCAAAAATTCAAACTTTGAATTTCAAACTTCTGAAAGGATAGAAATATGTGCCTTGATGAGCTGATCAAGCTGGTATATTCAGAATTTGAAAACTGTAAAGTTTCACTCCTCAATTTTGCCTTTGAAACTTTCGGATTCACTAGACGTGACCCCGAACTAGGGTTTGATGAATCCCACTCTTCTACCCAATCAAAAGGTTTGATCCAAAGCTCTAAGCTTCTATTTTTATGAGGAGCTTCCAGCCATGGTCACAAATTTCAAAAATTCCCATTTTTGCGGAAGCCCTAATTTTTCACCTTTCTGATCAAAGTCCCTAACTAGGGCCTGATCAAGCCTAGCCTTCTGCCCAACCAAAAATTCTGATATGGGTCTCTAAATTTCTATTTTGATGAGTATCATTCAGCCGTGGTCTCTGATTACAAACATTCCAACTTTATCCGAAACCCTAAATTCCGGAAGCCATGAATGAAGGTGTTAAAAAATAATTCTGTTTTGACATAAATATGTACCTGATTGTTTATGGTGTAACTCCAAAATTTTTGATCCATAGGGTCTAAAAAGGTTTCCTGCGATATCCGGACCTGTCATCTTTCCATCCTGACAGGTCTGACCTCAATTGGATTCTCTGAGAGAGAGTTATGCCACATGTCGTAACGTGACCTGTTTATGCGATAAAACAGGAGAGTGAACTTGTACGGCGTGCCACGTGTCACTGGTTCAACTTCGGCCTTTGAACAATTTTCTTGAGATAGTATAGTCTGTTTAATACCTATCACTTTTTATGAAATTTCATTTGGAGCTTCCTAGCCCAAGTTATGACCTTTTTGCCAAGGTCACCTGATTTTGACTCATATCTGGAAGAGGCAGAAACCCTATATTGTAAAGCTCATAAATCACAAAGTAAAACGAATTAGAGGTTTTCCTTTGGACACAAGGTACATGGGGATCTGATATTCGACCTGTAAAAGTTTCAAACTTGAAAATTTTTCCAAAATGGATTTATAATGAAAGTGCTACGATGACTGGTTTTTGCTATATGAAGCCCTTGCATCATAAGTGCAACAAGTGTCATACATGCCATATCATGCCTTCTTTCAGGCTAGCTCTGATACCATGTTAAATTTTCAGAATTTACTTCAATCTGATCTAGGATCTTAACTGATAGAACAACATGTATATCAAATCTATAGCATATCAATCATGGACACAATAATGCAAGCACACAAGAGACACAGAGTTTACTTGGGGAAAACCATAAAGGTGAAAAAATCCAATAACTTCCTCAGAGATAGATAGAGCAATGATACAACCAGAATACAAGAGATAGTCTTCTCCTAGTAGCAGAGCCTCCTCCTCCACAAGTGCGCCACTCTCCAAAGTGTGAGTGAGAGAATAGAATGTGTAAAATGAGAGACACACTCTCTATTTATACACTAACTTGACTTGACCTTTACTCAACTAGGTCAGGCTCAACATAACCACTTAACATAATGCTGACTGAGCCGACCCCCACTAGGGTGGTCTAATAACCCTTTGACCCACATGACTTATACAAGGCTGACCCCAACAAGGTGGTCTAATAACCCATCAAGTATAAGTTATGACACTTACAATATAAATTACGACACTTCCGTATAGAGGAATAATAACATCTCTATAGGAATACAACCACTTCTGTATAGAGGAATAATAACATATCTATAGGAATACAATATACATATATGTGAAATACATTCTGAAGTTACATATACATCAACACTTCTCCTGTCCTACCCAATAAACTAATGGGGCTGAATTGTCTAGCTTAGCCTAATATCCCATGGTTAACTTAATCCAGGCCGACCCCACACTTGGTGGTCTAATAACCCATGAAGTATAAGTTACGACACTTACAATATAAATGACGACACTTTTGTATAGAGGAATAATAACATCTCTATAGGAATACAAACACTTCTGTATAGAGGAATAATAACATCTCTATAGGAATACAATACACATGGGAAAAATACATTCCAAAGTTACATATACATCAACACTCCCTCTTAACTAGGAAGGTATTTCTCGACACAGATCTGCTAGCACAAGTCTTCTTCTATGGATCATCATCAGCGAATCATCGTCCTTGAATCATCGTCATCATCACTGCTACTGCTATCTCAATCGATCTATGAATCTACTCGTCATAGGAAGTTCTACAGAGCCAATCCTTTTTCATTCTAGATGTAGGCCCACCACCTATAGGTCTTCATCATCACTGGCCATACTGTGGAATATTCAGGACTTATTACGTGTGTCACAAAACCTAGCTGCAACATCCCAAGTTGTTACGAGCACACAGCTCTACCTGTCAGATCTCCCAGGAGCACATTACATGTGATCTCACCACAAAACCTGACTATAGCATCCCAGGCTATTATGAGTACTCATCTCTACCTGTCGGATCTCCGAGGAGCATATTACATGTGGTCATAGCAAAACTTGGCTGTAGAATCCCAGGCTGTTATGAGCGCTCAACTCTACTTGTCGGATTTCCCAGGAGCACATTACATGCCATAGGAAAAAACCTCGAAAGAGCATCCCAGGCTATTACGAGCACACAGCTCTACCTGTCGGATCTCCTAGGGCTGGATTATATGTCCTCCCAAAGCAAAACCTCTAGAGAGTATTTTCCAGATATCCCAGGGCCACATTACATGCCATAGGCAAAACCTCGAAAGACTATCTACAAACCTCCCAGGGCTGGATTATATGCTTATATGCACAACCTGTCCACAGCCATAGAGTATCATCCTGATGTACATCAACACATGATCATCCTGATCATCATCATAGCATCATCCTGATACATATCATCTGGAGCAACATTCTGAAGCTCGTCATCCATGATCATCCTGATCATATAGTGCATCCACCTAATGCATACCTGATACATATCATGCATGATTTACCTGATCGTACAATGTATCCACCTGATACATACATAAATAAATGATCCATCTGATCATAACAAGCATCCAACATGATGCATATACATATACATGATCCAACTAATCATAAAAAGCATCCAACATGATGCATATACATATACATGATCCAACTGATCATACCAAGCATCCAACATGATGCATATACAGATACATGATCCAATTGATCATACCAAGCATCCAACATGATGCATATATGGAGCAGTAAATGGAGCATCATCCTTATGGTCATCATCCAACGCTTACATCCATAGCCATGTGAAGGATCCTCCTCTCACCATGCTTGGAATGGCTTGATCAAATGTGTCCATCACTTCTTCCTCGAAGTGTCATCAATCTGAAGAACACCAAGCCTCTCTTTGAAGTACTCGAACTTCACTCTGGCTAGTGACTTCGTCAGCACATCTGCATCCTTCTCATCCGTCGCAACATACATGAGCTTCACTGCTCCTATCTGCACCATATCCCTGATATAGTGATATTTGATCTCAATGTGCTTTGATTGGTCATGGAACACTGGGTTCTCAGACAGCTTCACACAACTCTGGTTGTCACAAAAGATGCCAATAGCCTCCAGCGGGAGATCAAATAACTCAAAAAGTAGATTTTGGAGCCATACTACCTCACAACTAGCCGAACATGCTGCAACATACTCTGCCTCGGCCGTACTTAGTGCTACGTAAGACTGCTTCCTGCTACACCAAGAGATCACACCCGATACCAAGAAGTGCTCTTCCTATTTGCAGCACTGCCTGCCCAATCTGAATCAAAACTTTTGATTCACATCATACTTGAGCCCATAGTCAATTGTACCCTTCAGGTACCTCAGAATATGGTTTACAGCAATCAGGTGAACACCTCTGGGATCCGTCAGGAATTGGCTCAATGTGTTCATCGCAAAGCAAATATCTAGTCTAGTGTTCATCAGGTACATCAAGGACCCAATCATCTGACGATACACAGTGACATCAACCGGATCATATGAAGCATCACAAAGAAGCTTTAGGTTCGATGCCATAGACTCGTAGTCCATCATCCCAAACCTCTTCAGGATCTCTATTGTATACTTCCCTTGTCCAAGGAAGATTCCATCTGCACTCTGCCACACCTTTATACCAAGAAAGTAGTGCATCATACCCAAGTCCTTCATCTCAAACTCAGCAGCAAGCTTCCTCTTCATGTCGGAAATTGATCTATCCTCACCTATTACAAATAGGTCATCCACATACAAAAGTAGTATCACAGGATTTCCTTCCTCAACCTTGTAGTAAAGGTTGGAATCTGCTTTACTATTGGTAAAGCCCAAACTAGATAGAAAACTGTCCATCCTACCACACCAAGTCCTAGGAGCTTGCTTCAAGACATACAAGGCTTTCTTCAGTCCGCACACATATGACTCCCTGTCATGTGTCTCAAAACCAAGTGGCTGCTCCACATATACTTCCTCCTCAACTAAACCATTCAAGAAAGTTGTGTTGACATCCATTTGGTGTATCTTCCATTTCATCACTGTAGCCAGAGCAAGTACTATTCTAATGGAAGTGTATCTAGCCACAGGAGCAAAAGTCTCTTCATAATTAGTCCCTTCTTTATGGGAGAAGCCACGATCTACAAATATTGCTTTATATTTATCTATGCTGCCATATGTAGCATGCTTGATCTTGTAGATCCATTTGGAAGTCACAACAGACTTCCCTTCGGGTCTTGGAACACATCCCAACCTTCATTCTTCATGATCGACGAATCATGGCATTCTTCCATTACTTCATCCCAGATCCTGAGAACTTCAATATATTCAATATCTTCAATAGATATCTTTGTTGCTGGAACAAATGTTGTAGTCCTTATTTTGTAGGTGATGGTATACGATCTTTCCTACAAAACAAGTTAAATTGCATGATTAGAAACATCTCATAGTTTTCAGAATAAATTCTTACACATAAAGAAATATGTCATACAGTCATACAATTATTTTAGCCAATGCTTCAATACAACATTCATCCATATCCTGTAACTTTCTAGATTCCTTCTAATCTCTACCAAAACATTGTTAAGAGTTTTGCACTACTCTCAACATGTTAGCAAAGAGGTTTCATTCTAGATAAGTAGCAATGGAATTTTGTACAATGCCATAGGCCACTTACCCATTACATGCATATTAGTAGTATGATGTTCATTAATGCAATTATTCTAATATGCCAAAATACACAGCCTAATTCTAGAAACATTAGTATATACATCATTGAACAGTATAATTTAAACGATCAAATATGCAAGAAATGATCATTCAAATACTTATCTTTGTTTGTTTGTTAGATTGACTCCTTCTCAGTCTTTGCTTCCTTTCTACAACCCCATTCTGATGTGGATTGTGAGAAGTGGTCGACTCCCTCTGAATATCTGCATCCTTGCAAAAACTACTGGAGTGTGCTCCCTCTTGATCTTTGCTTTCTGGATTACCTGTCCTTGAACTTATATCCATCCTCGATCACTATGCATGCTTACAAGTATCATTATTGTGATATCCTCGAGATCTCATACATAATCATACATTTATTAGTATAATCTCAATACTATCAGAAACACAATAGTCTTAAACATGTATAGTAATTATCACAGATAATAAACATTAGTATTCAAGGTTTAATAGGACTCTTCTGGTTAGTCATATCATCAATTAAAGTAAGAAACATAATATGCCTAAACCCATGATTACTCAAACCTATAACTTCATGAATAATCATAATCAATCATGCCAAGTATACTTATATAAGAGATTCTAACACAAGGTAGGATTCTAACTTGATATAGGAAAAACATACATGGATTAGCATGTTAGCTAGCTATGTCTAACATAACCATATGATGTCTTCTTGTTCTCTTCAATGACTTGTGCTAGCAACCTGCATATCTCATAAGTTAACCATTATAGAACCAATTTATACATACCTCGTAAATAGATCTTCTATGTGACCCATGACAATTGATGAATATTTGTCTTCATGTCACCATGGTCATATGTTCTTAAACTAGAACATGATTTGGCTTTCTTGGTGTACCTTTCATGTTAGCAAACAACATCAACCTCATACAACATCACAATGCATTAGTATAATCATAAGTGTCAAAACCCTAATCAATGAATATCTTCTATCATGCATTCATAATTTTATTAAGGTGATACGACAAGTCTAAATTTAATCAAGATTGTACTAACCGTAATAATATTGAGACAAACATATCATAAACTAATCATGAACAAATATCGAAGCATACGTGGATAAGTCATACCTGTCGAGATTGCTTGTAATCTTCTTATGTAAGGCCTTGGCTTCATCTCCCTATGAAACAAGAACTTCTTCACTTATGTAAGTAACCAATCCATTCTCTTCTAGGATTAACCCAATCCACTTGATTTGCAGAAACTGGATCTGGAGCTGGATTAGGGTTTGTTAGAGAAACCCTAAAAATTCAAATTTTGAATTTCAAACTTCTGAAAGGATAGAAAGATGTTCCTTGATGAGTTGATCAAGCTAGTATACTCAGAATTTGAAAACTGCAAAGTTTCACCCCTCAAAATTTCCTTTGAAACTTCCAGATCTTCTAGATAGGATCCCAAACTAGGGTTTGATAAAGCCCACCCTTCTGCCCTACCAAAAGGTTCGATCCAAATCTCTAAACTTCAATTTTTCTGAGGAGCTTCTAGCTATGGTGACATACTTCAGAAATTCCAACTTTTTCAGAAGCCCTAATTTTCCACCTTTCCGATCAAAATCCCAAACTAGGGTTTGATCAAGCCCGGCCTTCTTCCCAACCAACACATTTGATCTTGGTCTCTAAATTTTGATTTTGATGAGTAGCATTCAGTCGTGGTCAGAAATCCTAATTCCCGGAGCCATGAATGAAGGTGCTCAAATTCCAATTATGTTTTGACAGAAATACGCACCTGATTATTTCTAGTGTAACTCCAAAATTACAAATCCACAGGGTCTGAAACTTATACCTATGGTATCCCGACCTGTCATATTTCCAACCCCATAGGTCTGACCTCAATTGGATTCTTAGAGAGAGAGTTATTCCAAGTGTCACAACGTGACCTATTTATGGGATAAAATAAGAGAGCGAAATTGTACGGAGTACCATGTGTCACTGGTTCACTTTCGGCCTCTGAACCTTTGGCCTATGAAAGTACAGTCCATGCCCTACCTATCACCTTTTACGAAATTTCATTTGGAGCTTCCTAGCCCAAGTTATGACCTTTTTTCTTAGGTCACCTGTTTATTACTCAGTTCTGGAAGAGGCAGAAACCCTAGATTGTACAGATCATAAAACACAAAGTACAACGAATTAGAAGTTGTGCTTTGGATAAAAGGTACATTGGGATCTTATATTCAACCTATAAAAGTTTTAAATCCTAAAACTTCACCAAAATGGATTTACAGCAAAAGTTCTACGATGACTGGTTTTTTCTATATCAAGCCCTAGCTTTGCAAGTGCAACAAGTGTCATAATTACCATACCAAGCCTTCTTTCAGGCTAGATCTAATACCATGTTAAATTTTTAGAAATTTCAATCTGATCTAGGATCTTAACTAAGAGAATAACATGTACAACATATCAATCATGGACACAATAATGCAAGCACACAAGAGACACAGAGTTTCACCGGGGAAAACCAAGAAGGTGAAAAACCCCACAACTTCCTCAGAGATAGATAGAGAAATGATACAACCAAAGTACAATAGATAGTATTCTCCTATCATATGATCCTCCTCCTCACAAGTGCACCACTTTCTAAGAGAGATAGAAGTGAGTAATGAGTGATCAAATAGAGATCTCCCGATCTCTATTTATACTTTTCCTGTCCTGCCCAATAAACTAATGGGGCCAACTTGTCTAGCTTAGCCTAATATCCCATGCTTAACTTAATCTGGGCCGACCCCACACTAGGTGGTCTAATAACCCATTTACCCACATGACTCATATAGGGCCGACCCCATCAAGGTGGTCTAATAACCCATCAAGTATAAGTTATGACACAATATAAATGATGACACTTCTGTATAGAGGAATAATAACATCTCTATAGGAATACAAACACTTCCGTATAGAGGAATAATAACATCTCTATAGGAATACAATACACATGGGAAAAATACATTCTAAAGTTACATATACATCAACAGGAAATATCCCACACACCCCCCATCAGGTACTAGGATCCAAACACACCTAAAACAATCCTCTTAGTTAGGAAGACATTGAGGCTCCACAACCAACAACACCACTTTCCAATTGCCTTCTTCAACTTTTTGTTACCCTTCTTCACCTACAATTTGGACTGGTTGTCATGAGTTTGGATATCCTTGATTTTTCCTTTGTTTTTTTTGTTAGGTATACCTTTTCCAAGATTTTTCTATGATTTATTTGCAAACCCAAACTCCCACTTATTATTTTTTTTTGAATTTTTGTTCAATTTTGACAACATATCAATAAGTGGATCCCTGTGAGGAGATGTTAATAAAATCCATATCTATTTGGATGTACCTGTGTAGGATACCATAGAAATTTAGGATCAAGTGTCACTCATAGTCTTGGATACCCCTATTTTAGTGCAAGGTATGGAATATATTGGTAAACGACTACACCGTCTGGTCTCTCTCTTGGCACAAAGTTGTCCATCTCATATATTGTTCGTCATAGTTTTTGACAGGGTCGAAATACTTCTTGAGGGAATAAAAAATCATGCCCAAGTGGGTCATGAACCATATGCTACAAACTCATTTCTATAATGCCTCTCATAGTATTTGTTGGAATATTATCTTTGACATGGGGGAGGGACTTACCGAGGAGTGGGAAACTTATATTTTCATTGTCAAAATTTTTTTGAACCCTCTAGTAGAATTAATCATTTCTCTAATGCATCTGCATCTATTTGGCCTTCAAGTAAGGGAATATCAAATTTAACTTGTACCTTGAATGGAGTTGTGCCTATGAAATGGATTCTTATTGAAGGTGCCTATGTCACCTCTGTTGAAGGATCTAGGCAAAATTATCCATCATCTCCTTCCTCTATCGTCTAAGGGATTCCTCAACCAACAATTTAATATGATATCCTATTTCATCATCTCTCTTTTCTTCTCCTGTCCTGTGAGGCTTCTTAGGTTGATAATAATGGATGTCCCTGAGCTCAACTAGTTCAAGACCCAACTCTCAATATATGGATCACATTGGGGAAATGCATTGAGAAACAACAAGAGCATATTGCTTTGATACCATTGATCTAGATTATTTTCAAAATGAATTAAAAACATGAATATAAAATGAGAACACACACATAATTTTTTTGTAGAAATCATAGTAGTACAGTAAAACCCAAATTCTATTAATGAATGGATGGAATGGAAAAGCACTGTAAAATAGAAAGCAATACAAATTAGCTCAGATGGTGGTAGCTTATATCTAAAGAGAGATTTGTCGACTTTGCTCATTCGCAATATGTCCTTACAAAGTGAATGCAAAGGGCCTTTTTATCATAAGCATAAAGAGGAAAAAATCCTAGCATCCAAAAACCTAACCTTGGGAGATGAAGCACCAAAAGGATTTGTGGGCTCCAAGGTGGTTAGTTTATATGTCAACTTCCTGAGGGTGAAACTTTTGCATAGGATCTCTGTTTAGGGTTCTTGATAGATCCTTGGAAAGAAATAACTAATAATTACAAATTTTGACTAGGGCCAAGGCATGCCATGACAACTCTTGGCCCCTCAATTGGCCAAAAAACATCGTTTAAGGCCTCAAAATATGCCTCGGAATTTTGGGACCCAAAAAAACATAGATAGTTTCCAACAAGATGGAGAACTATTGTAACTCAATGGAATAGGTGGGTGGCCACCAATATACACCTGGATCATTCATAGTCACCAACTTATTTTCTTTTCTACCCAATGGTTGTAAAATATCCTTCTAATTTAGATAGTCCTCCATTTGCATCTTCCATAGCTAGTAGTTTTGGCTATTAAATTTCTCGACCCTAAACTTGAATTATTCTTCCATTGCTCCCACTTGAACTAGAAATCCATCCTTTCCTACAATTTTATCAACCAAATAGACCTTTGACTATGATACCAACTGTTAGGAATAAGATCGTGGCATAAAAAAAATAAAATGATTGAAAAAAAAACATAGAAGAACACTATACAAGAGACAGATATACATTGTTCACTCGATATGGGATACATGCACAAAGAAATAACTAGTCCTTCCTTTATTCCATCTAGAAAATGAAGCGATAAAACCTACAACACATTTTCTAGAACCTCCTCTTCACTCTCCCATAGTCTCCTCTCTCACACTACACAACCATAATACAATGCCCTCATAAAGAGAGGGTTTCCTTATAGGGAAAAAAATCACTGACATAACTTCTAGCATCATATCTATGTCCTAATTATAAACGGTTTAGAGTGAATCCCCCCAACGCCCCCCCCAAAAACTGGGATCCAAACATGGATGACATAAGACCTCTAAATCAAGAAGATAATTAGGCTCCACATCCAAGATTATTAGTATTTTATGTTTGTTATTAAAGTTTTTATGGTATTGAATTCATTTCAGGCCTAAACTAATTTACAACATAATTTGGTAATATACCCCAAGAGTGCATGTCCTTTTTTCAAAATATAGTAAACATCTTGCAAAAATCATGGTCCGTATTACATAGTTTTGTGGGAGAATTATGCATATACAAATGCATCATGAACGATTTCTATTTCACCTAAAGTGTTATGAGATAGATGATACTCAACAACATAAATTTTAACTACTTTAAAATATATTGTGCACTCATATTCCTATGATGACATAATCCATTGTCCCAATCTTGTTAACAATGGTTTAGTGATGATGTATTTTAGTGCTTGGTAATCTACATAGAATTTGAAGCACTACAACAAAAGGAAATGGTGAAACAACTAAACTCTCTAAATAATGGTGAGAGCTTTGCACTTGATGGTTGTACAATTATGCTTGATTGCATTCAAATTATTTCTTAAAACCTGAATGAGGTGGTCAATATTGTCATCATAAGCTTGCACTAATACTATGCCAATAACAATTTTTGATGCATTTGTGCAGCATATTCCATATAGGAGAGACCAAAATTGACACTTCAATCTCTCATATGTACTCTCACAAACATCAAACCATTTAGAGTATTTTTTAGTTAGGCTACATGGTATTTTGTTTATATAAGATGTTGGAAGTTGTATGCATGATGATTAAAGCCCCTCTATTTTATGTGCTAATGGTATAATTATGAGAAATTTCACATCTGTTATTTCTTCCATTGGTATGAATGTTACAAATCATATGATGGGAAAGAAAAAATGAATAGATATATGTTAGATATTGTCTTAGATAATGTTGGTAGTTCTAAAGAGAAATGGGAACTTGAGACATCAAGTAATATGTTAAGAACTACTAGAGTTGGTAATGTCAAAATAAAATTTAAAAATGTATGGAGTTGTTTCTTGTTGAAGGAGATATGTGCTCTTATGAAAATAAGACTGACAGAGACAAGGATGCCATTGAGATAGATGAATTATGTGAATAACTGGGAACCAAACTTACTTCTATTTTTGTATCAATAGGAGAATATGGAATTGATCCATCTAGTTTACATGGGCTATGACTCTTTTCAATGTATAGTGTAAATATTCCATACAAAAGTGAAGTTGAACGATGGACTATGTTGGCCCAATGTATGATTATAAACATTGGTTATGGATGACCCAATATCTAACAAGCATATACATATATGGAGTTTTTTCAAATTATAACAGAATAAAAGAAAACAATCAAAATAAAAGAGAATCTATGTATATTGATGGAAGGCCCAAAACTTCTTGAAATTTTGTAGGTTTTATAAACAATTTTCATCTTAGAACCATGAACAATGTACCCAATTGTGTGTTTGAGGGGCTTGATGTAAATAAACTTGTGGCTTGTGCAATAAAATCAATAGCTATATGGAAGGAGTAGTTGATCAATTATAACTTGAATAGAATTAAGGAAACATGTAATTTTGTTTTACAACTTGTATTCATTATGTTTGAATGATCATTTATAATAGTTTTACATTATAATTTTTTTATTATCATAACATAACCTCATTCTATATGAATTAAAATGCTCTATTGTGTGTTAAGTGATATTTGTACATTTTTCTTACTTACACATTAAAAGAAAAGACAAAAATCTGTCAAGCTGTCATGAATGAATTCTCACCATATTCTTATTATGTAGATTGTACTCCTTATGATGATTATGTTTTTCAATGCATCTTCTTGTAGCTATCATCTACCATGGTTGATGGGAACAAAAAACTAGTATTAAATGATCTTGAGTGTCCCATGCACTAGTGCATTCCTCATTGCGAGATCTATCAAGTCCAATAGAATTCTTATAAACCTCATTGACAACTAGTTTCCTAAAAGATACAAGTGGAAGAGAAAACTAGGAAAACAAATGTTTGTGGCTAAGTGAACTAGAGGTGGCCCATGGAATCATTTTAGCTCAACCACTCAGCCAAAATTAGAAATGGGTCAGTCATACACTTTTATAAAGGGTTTTGAAGATGCACTCTTGAATCCTATACAAGATGAAGAAGAATATGATCAACCACTTGTTAAGATTCAATATGCTAAGACAGAAAATAGCAGCATTACATTCCATTTCACAATAATAGCATATACAGGATCATTGAAGAAACAACAAGCACAGCATAAACACAAGAGACATAGATTTATCCTGGGAAACCCTCATGGGGTAGAAAACCCAACAAAGCTTCCTCAATATAGATGACCAGCAATATACAAAGATGCAAACCAAAGACATGATCTCCTCCTCCTCCATAGCAGACCTCTCTCTCACAAGTGCGCTACATTTCAAGTGAGGGAAGTGTGTGTGTAATGAGGAACACACCTCCTCTATTTATACACATCTCCAACTTGTACTTTATATTAACTAGGTCGGACCCAACTTTACCACTGGGTTAAACACCCCACTACAACTAACTAGGATGACTGCACTAGGTTGGTCTAACAACCCTTTGACCCACATAACACATACAGGGCCGAGCCCCACTAGGGAATTCTAATAACCCAAGTCACCACATTTTGACGGAGGAATAAACATCTCCGGTTGTACAATAAGATCTTCATGGAGGAATGAAACATCTCCGGAATAATAAAGTACAAATATAATATTCTTTGAAGTTACAATATTTCAACACTCCCCCTTAACGAGAAGGATATTATAACAGCATCTACACGAGCAAGGAGTCATCAACATCACACATGATACATCTATAAATCATTGGAAGCTTTCTCAACATCATCAGTAACTCAAGCAGTTACTGGAACATCTTCAATACTAGAACATCAACATCTTCAGTACTGAGTCTTTATCTTCTATAGCACTCGAACAGCTATAGCAACATCATCATTTGGATCCTCACGATCATCAGCATTGTCATCACATGATCATCAGCATCGTCATCACACGATCATAAGCATCGTCATCACACAATCATCAACATCATCATCACACGATCATCAGCATCGTCATCACAGGATCATCAACATCGTCATCACATGATCATCAGCATCACATGATCATCAACATCGTCATCACATGATCATCAGCATCGTCATCACATGATCATCAGCATCGTCATCACACGATCATCAACATCGTCATCACACAATCATCAGTATCATCATCTAGACCATCAAAATTAGTATCCACACCAATACAAGTATACACATCATCAATACAAGTATTCTCATCAATACAAGTATACACATCATCAATACAAGTATACATATCATCAATACAAGTATCCTCATCAATACAAGTATACATACAATAGGAGCATACTCTGCAATACACATGATCCTTCCTTTCGGAATTATGGTATCATGGACAATCCTTCCTTTCGGAATTATGAGATTCTAGTCCATCAACTCTGGTGATCCTTCCTTTCGGAATTACGAGATTCTAGTCCATCAACTCTGGTGATCCTTCCTTTCAGAATTACGAGATCAATCTCATCACAATCATGTTTAAGACTATCCTTCTTTTCGGAATTACGGTATTTATGGTCTAAGGATGATTAATCCATGCTCAATCTCTTTTAAGACAATCCTTCCTTTCGGAATTACGGGACTTACGGTCTAAGGATGATTAATCCATGACCTCTTTTAAGACAATCCTTCCTTTTGGAATTATGGGATTTATGGTCTAAGGATGATTAATCCCTACTCAATCTCTTTTAATACAATCCTTCCTTTCGGAATTACGGGATTTACGGTCTAAGGATGATTAATCCCTACTCAATCTCTTTTAAGACAATCCTTCCTTTCGGAATTATGGGATTTACGGTCTAAGGATGATTAATCCCTACTCAATCTCTTTTAAGACAATCCTTCCTTTTGGAATTATGGGATTTACGGTCGAAGGATGATTAATCCATACTCAATCTCTTTTAAGACAATCCTTCCTTTCGGCATTACGAGATTTATGGTCTAAGGATGATTAATCCCAAACTTGTACCTTTTGAACTGAATTCCAGGGACGATCAAATCCTATCATGTCAACTAGGGACTTCATTCTCGGAGACATATGTCTACGGCTCACTTTAGGACTAAAGTCTAGGGATGATCCAATCCCCACCTGTCCACTACGGACTTCATTCTCGAAGACATAGGTCTACAGATCTTTTTAGAACATGTGTTCAAGGATGATGCATCCCTCTTCTTTCTCGGAGATATATATCTACGGATTCTTTTAGAACATGTGTTCAAGGATGATGCAATCCCCTTGTCAACTTAGACCCTATCTAAGGACTATCCACCAACCTCTCTGTTGGCATCACCAATATAGGTATCCACATCATCGACTTTACTGTCGATGTAGGCAATCTCATCATAAGTGACAACATCACTCCCCCTTTCGAGGAGGGTCCTTCTGAACTACACCAAGCTTGTCTCGAAAGTACTCAAACTTTACTTGAGGTAGAGGTTTGGTTAGTACATCGGTAACTTGTTACAAATTTGAACTTTATAGTTCCTTTCTGTACCATATCTTGTCAGATCTCTATGTGCTTTGACTTATCATGGAACACTGGATTCTTTGCCATCTTGATACAACTCTGTTTGTCACATAGGATCACAGTTGGGTCTATCTCTAAGTCAAACAATCCTGAAGCCATACTTCTTCACAACTAGCAGAGCAAGCAACCATATATTCTGCTTATGCTGAGAGCCACACTAGACTGCTTCCTGCTAAACCACAAGATCATGGCTGATCCCAGATAATAACATCCTCCCGATGTGCTCTTCCTGTCTGGTACACTTTCCGCTCAATCAACATCTATGTAGCCATCTGAAGTCATGATCTCCAAGATAGCATAGATCAAAGTCTATCGTATCCTTTAGGTACCTCATCACATGCTTTGCAACTATCAGGTTAACACATCTAGTTTCCACTAGATACTGACTCAAGGTGTTCACAGCAAAGCATATATCTAACTTAGTATTCGTTAGATACATCAATGACCCAATAATTTTTCTGTACAGAGTTATATCCACTAACTCTGATGAGTCATCCGCTAACAGCTTCAAGTTGGAATCCATGAGAGTGGTCATTCCAACACATCAAGTCCTTTTTAATATTTCTCGGCATACTTTCCTTGGTTGAGAAAGATTCCTTCTGAGCCTTGCCATACTTCCAGACCTAGGAAGTAATGCATCAATCTGAGATCTTTCATTTTCATTTCTACAGCCATCTATCTGTGCCATCTCTTGTCAAATGGGTCTACTGATAAGAGCCTCAATATCATTCGAACTTTGTGGTGAGTTCCTTCTTGCATCCATGTCATCTGTGTATAGAAACCATATTCATCCTTGTAGCAAAGGTTGAGATCCACATCACCCATGGTGATCATTAAGCCCATCGATTGACTATCGATCCTGGGTACCCATACAGAACTTGATTCACACTTCTTCTTTAATTACACCATTAAGAGAATGGTCTAGCTACTTGGAGCAAACATGTCATCATGATTCTCTTCCTCTTTCTAAGAGAATCTTCTAGCCACAAGCCTTCTATATTTTGTTTGATTTGTAAATCTTCGTGTTGAACATTCATCACTTGTTCGGTGTTCATCATTCTTCATGATCTTTCCTACAAATCAAAATTAAGTACATGATTAGTAAAACTTCATAATCATGAACTCATGTTGACATGATAACCTATTATGCATACAGATATCATTTTCATAGTTATGAAACTATCTTGACCAATACTTTGGCACAACACTTTTCCATATCTTGTATGCATACAGTGGCTATCTAGATGCCTTCCATCTCTACCAGAACATACTATCGAGAGTGTGCACAGCTCTCAGCATGTCACCAAAGAGGTTTCATTCTAGACAAGCAACAATGGAATGTTTGTCCAACTTACCAATCATATGCATATTAGTAGTATACTTATTCAATGCTATATGAATGCTTACACTTAGCATGATATATTCTAGGAATACAAATATGCATACAACCTATTACAAGCAATATCATTTACTATTTCAAATAACAACTCAAATACTTATGTTTTATGTTTGTGTGGTTGCCTCCCGCTTGATCTTCTATATGTCTTTTGAACTTCTATTCATTCTTTACCACTGTGCATGCTCATGTGTGCACTAGTGTCATCCTCATGATCTCATACACAAACATACATTCATTAGTGTATTATAAATATTATAATTCTAAATAATCTTGAATATAATAAACATTAGTATTCAAGGTTTCAAGGAAGTCTTCTTTTACTCATGCATATCATCAATTAAGATAAGAGACATAATATGCATAAACCCTTGATTACTTACATTTCTAACTTTATGAATAAGCATAACCAATCATACCAAGTATACTTATATAAGGGATCCTAACACAAGGTAAGATTCTAACTTGATATAGGAAAACATACCTGGATTAGTATACCTGCTTAGTTATGTCTAACATACCTAATCAATATCTTCTTTGTTCTCTTCAATGATTTAGAGATCCTGTACTGGAACCTGCATATCTCATAGGTTGAGCATAATAGAACAAAGTCATACATACCTCGTAAGTAAAACTTCTATGTGATCAATGATTATGGATGAGTCTTTGTCTTCATGTTGTCATGGTCATGGAACTTGATTTGTCTTTCGTGATGTACTTGTATCTTGTTAGCAGACAACATCAACCTCATACAACACCATAGTGCATTAGTACAATCATATAGCCCTAATCAATGAATGTCTTCTATCATTCACATACATTCATACTATTACTAGGGTGATAAGACAATTCTAACATTAATCAAGATTGTATTAATAAATAATATGAAGACAAACATATTATGAACTTAATCAAGAATCAGATTTTAAGACATACCTGTATCTTCTTAATTCATACCTGTCAAGACTTCTTGTACTCTTCTTATGTAAGGCCTTAGCCTCAACTCCCCCTGAAACTGGATCTGGAGCTCGATTAGGGTTTGTTAGAGAAACCCTAAAAATTCAATCTTTGACTTTCACACTTCTGAATGTATGGAAGGAAGTGTCTTGTTGAGCTGATCAAACTAGCATACTTCAATTTTGAAATCTCCAAAATTTGACCCCTCACAATTTCCTTCGAAACTTTTGGATCTCTTGGACAGGATCCCGAACTAGGGCTTGATGAATCCCACCCTTCTTCCTAATCAAAAGGTTCGATCCAAGGCTCTAAACTCTTATTTTTCTCAGGAGCTTCCAGTTGTGGTCACAGACTTCAAAAATTCCAACTTTTGCTGAAGCCCTAATTTTCCATCTTTCCGATCAAAATCCCGAACTGGGGTTTGATCAATCCCGGTCTTCTACCCAACCAAAAAAATTGATATTGGTCTCTAAATTTTGATTTTCCTGAGTAGCATTCAGCCATGGACTCCTATTCCAAAAATTCCAACTTTCTCCAAAACCCTAAATTCCGGAAGCCGTGAATGAAGGTGCTCCAAAAATAATTTTGTTTTGACAAAAATATGTACCTGATTGTTTCTGCTGTAACTCTTAAATTTTTGATCCCCAGGGTCTGAAAAAATTTGTTGTCGTATCCTGACCTATCATCTTTGCATCCCGATAGGTATGACCTCAATTGAATTTTCTGAGAGAGAGTTCGCAACATGACCTGTTTATGGGATAAAACAAGAGAGCGAACTTGTATGGTGTGCCATGTCTCACTGGTTCAATTTCGGCCTCTAAAAACGTTTCCTAAGATAGTAAATTCTATGTACTACTTGTCACTTTCTACGAAATTTCATTTAGAGCTTCCTAGTCCAAGTTATGACCTTGTTTCCTAGGTCACCTGATTTTGACTGAGATCTGGAAGAGGAAGAAACCCTAACTTGTACTAATCATAACTCACAGAGTACAACGAATATGAGGGTGTCCTTTGGACACAAGGTACCTGGGGATGTTTTCTACTACTGGTAAAGGTTTCAGATCCTAAACCTTTTCCAAAATGGATTTATAGCGAAATTTCCATGATGACTGGTTTTTTCTATATAAAACCTTAACCTTCAAATTGTTGCAAGAGAAGCAAGTGTCGTAAGTGCCATACATTGCCTTCCTTCAGGTTAGCTCTGATACCATGTTAAGATTCAATATGCTAAGATAGAAAATAGCAGCATTACATTCCATTTCACAATAATAGCATATACAGGATCACTGAAGAAACAAGCAGCACAACATAAACACAAGAGACACAGATTTATCTTGGGAAACCCTCATGGGGTAGAAAACCCAGCAAAGCTTCCTCAATATAGATGACCAGCAACATGAATGTGTATGTTTTAATTATGACGATGAAGAATGTAATAAAGGAACTTCTTTGGATGAAAATAATAAAGAACACATTTTAATTGTTTTTTGCATGAATGTGCATTAAATGTGAATGTTTGTGTATTTTTTGAATAGGTATTTAAGCATTTTTTTAAAAATGCTTGCACCAATGTCTTCCCTCTTGAGTAAGTTTTCTAGACAAGTGTTTTCGATGGTAATATGCCCATGGTATTATAGGAAGGTCCTCTTAAATTACACATTGAGCTTTACTATTTGAACCAAATTAAGGAACAAGGTAATTATGTTTTACAATTTATGGTTGTCATTTTGAATATTGTGTTTGAATATGATTTGCATTAGTTTGATATTATTTATGCATATTTTTTTCTATTTAATAGACCTTATTAGAGATGTAGGCTGATCATGGTAAATGTATCGATGTAGATAAAATAATCTAATATACCATTTATATGTTTTTTTTATCATTGTTTATTGATGTTCTAATCTATCTTAACATTTGTTTGTTTGTAGGATTCAACATCACCTAGTCATTGTCGTAATGATGATGACTATTATGTTGATCCTAATCGTTTAGTTCTGTTAGAAAAAATGTTAGGGGTTGGGAAAAATAAGGAACAAGTTTGATGGATGATACACTTGAATAAATTACATAAAGGAAATCATACTTGATTGGACAATTAATTAGTACAATGTATGAAAACATGAAACTTGATCATATCAATTGCTTTGATGGATACAACATATTATTTTTTATTAGTTAAAGTACCTGCCATAATTTTTATTTTATTATTCATAGTTATTATTGATATCATATCCCCTAGGAATAAGAAGTAGAACACTTGCATCTATAGTCTTCTCGTGGTAGATGATCCTCCTCCTCACATGTGCGCCACTTTTTGAGTGATGGATAAGTGAGTAATGAAGTGAACAAAATAGAGATCTCCCGATCTCTATTTATACTTGTCCTGACTACCCAATAAACTTATGGGGATGACTTGTCTATCTTAGCATAATAACCCAAGGTTAACTTAATCAGGGCCAACCCCACACATGGTGGTCTAATAACCCATCGGCATGTTATGACACTTGCGACACTTGTCAATACAAATGACAACACTTCGTTATCGAGGAATAACACATCTCTATAGGAGTACAATATACATAAATGAAATACATAGGTGAAATACATTCCGAAGTTACATATACATCAACACTCCCTCTTAACTAGGAAGGTATTTCTCAACACAGATCTACTAGCACAAGTTTTCTTCTCTGGATCATCATCAATGAATCATTGTCCTCGAATCATCGTCATCATCACTGCTGCTGCTATCTCAATCAATATCTGAATCTACTCGTCATAGGAAGTTCTACAGAGCTAGTCCTTTTTCATACTGGATGTAGGTCCACCACCTGCAGGTCTTCATCATCACTGGCCATGCTGTGGAATCCTTATGACTTATTACGTGCATCACAAAACCTCGAAAGAGCATCCCAAGACTATTATGGGCACACAGCTCCGACCTATAGGATATCCCAGGGCGATATTATATGTGACCCCACCACAAAACCTCAAAAGAGCATCCAAGGTTGTTACAGGTACACAAATCCGACCTATAGGATCTCCCAGGGTGCTATTATATGTGGTCACCACAAAACCTCGCAAGAGCATCCCAGGCTGTTACGAGCACAAAAAACCGACCTATAGGATCTCCCAGGGTGCTATTATATGTGGTCATGGCAAAACCTCGAAAGAGCATCCTAGGCTGTTACGGGTACACAACTCCGACCTATAGGATCTTCTAGGGCACTATTATATGCCATAGGACAAAACCTCGAAAGAGCATTCCAGGTTGTTACAGGTACACAACTCCGACATATAGGATCTTCCAAGGCACTATTATATGTCCTCCCAGAGCAATGCCTCAAAAGAGCATCCTAGGCTGTTACGGGTACACAACTCCGACCTATAAGATCTCCCAGACATGCTCATCTGCACAACCTGTTCCATGACCATAGAGTATCAACCTGATACTCACCATACATCATCCTGATGTACACATGATCATCGTGATCATCATCACTGCATCGTCTTGATGCATGTCATCTAGAGCAACATCCTGAAGCTTGTCATCCATGATCATACAATGCATCCACCTGGTGCATACCAAGTATCTACTTGATACATATCATCATACATGATCCACCTGATCATACAATGTATCCACTTAATACATACACAGATACATGATCCACCTGATCATACAATGTATCTACCTGATATATATCATACATGATCTTCCTGATCATACAACATATCCACCTGATACATATACAGATACATGGTCCAAGCATAAACATGATGCATATACATATACATATAAATGATCCAATTGATCATATCCAGCATCCAACATGATGCATACATACATACATATAAATGATCCAACTGATCATATCCAGCATCCAACATGATGCATACATACATACATATAAATGATCCAACTGATCATATCCGACATCCAACATGATGCATACATACATACATATAAATGATCCAACTAATCCTATCCAGCATCCAACATGATGCATACATAGAGCAGTAACTAGAGCATCATCCTAATGCTCATGATCCAGCACTTAAATCCATAGCCATCTGAAGGATCCTCCTCTCACCATGCTTGGAATGGCTCCAGCAAATGTGTCCATCACTTCTTCCTCGAAGTGTCGTCAATCTAAAGAACACCAAGCCTCTCCCTAAAGTAGTCAAACTTCACTCTGGCTAGTGGTTTCGTCAGCACATCCACAACCTGCTCATCTGTCACAACATACAGGAGCTTCACTACTCCTCTCTACACAATATCCTTGATATAGTGATATTTGATCTCAATGTGCTTCAACCTATCGTGGAACATCGGGTTCTCAGACAGCTTCACACAAATCTAGTTATCACAAAAGATACCAGTAGCCTCCAGTGGGAGATCAAATAAATTAGACAGTAGATTTCAGAGCCATACTGCCTCGCAACTAGCCGAACAAGCTACAACATACTCTGCTTCAGTTGTACTCAGTGCTACACAGGACTGCTTCCTGCTAAACCAAGAGATCACACCTAATCCCATACTGAAGTAGTACCCAGAAGTGCTCTTCCTATCTGCAGCATTGCCTGCCCATTCTGAATCAACATAACTCTGTAGGTTAAACTTTTTATTTGCATCATACTTGAGCCCATAATACACCATACCCTTCAGGTACCTCAGAATATGCTTTACAGCAACCAAGTGAACATCTCTCGGATCTGTCAAGAACTAGCTCAATGTGTTCACCGCAAAGCAAATATCTGGTCTCGTGTTTGTTAGGTACATCAAGGACCCAATCATCTGATGATACATAGCGACATCAACTAGCTCAGATGAAGCATCACACAGAAGCTTCAGGTTTGATGCCATAGGTGTGGCCATGGCTTTGCAGTCCATCATCCCGAACCTATTCAGGATCTCTACTACATACTTCCCTTGTCCAAGGAAGATCCCATCTGCACTCTACCATACCTCCATGCCTAGAAAATAGTGCATCATCCTCAAGTCCTTCATCTCGAACTTGGCTACAAGCTTCCTCTTGGTACTGGCAATCAAACTATCATTACCTATTACAAATAGATCATCTACATACAACAGTAGTATCACAGGATTGCCTTCCTCAACCTTGTAGTAAAGGTTGGAATCCACTTTACTCTTGGCAAAGCCCAAACTGGATAGAAAACTATCCATCCTACTATACCAAGTCCTAGGAGCTTGCTTCAAGCCATACAAGGATTTCTTCAACCTGCACACATATGAATTCCTGTCATGTGTCTCAAAACCAAGTGGCTGCTCCACATACACTTCCTCCTTGACTACACCATTCAAGAAGGTTGTCTTGACATCCATATGGTGTATCTTCCATTTCATCACTGTAGTCAGAGCAAGTACTGATCTGATGGAAGTGTATCTGGCTACAAGAGCAAAAGTTTCTTCATAGTCAATCCCTTCTTTCTGGGAGAAGCCACGAGCCACAAATCTCACTTTGTATTTCTCTATGCTGCCATCTGCAGCATGCTTGATCTCGTAGATCCACTTGGAAGTCACCACTGACTTCCCTTCAGGTCTTGGGACTACATCCCAAACATCATTCTTCATGATCGATTGGTATTCTTCAACCATGGCATCCTTCCATTCTTTCTTTTCCACTGCTTCTTCATAACTGGAAGGTTCTTTGTTCATAATATCACAGAGTAAAGTAACATAGCTGGTATGTGATCTAGTTCTCTTCTTTCCTCTGTGTTCTTCTTCTGGAATGCCATATCTTTCTGCATCTTGAATGAGCTCTCTAGTCCATGCAGGTTTCCTCTTGTGAGAGTCCTTCTCACGAGGTGGATCTACAAGTTCTTGCGGATCTTCAATTTCACGATCAACATCTGGAATTGCTTCAGTCATAGTAGTGTCTTGAAATCTAGTTTCCTTTGGTTCTTCATGATCTTCAACAGGTGTCTTCCTTGATTTGATGAATGTTGAGTTTTCATCAAATGTTACATCCCTGCTGACATCACTCTTCTTGAACCTTGGAAAGTATATTCTGTAAGCCTTCGAGCTTTCAGTGTAACCCACAAAGATACCATTCTTTCTAGAAGGATCTAGCTTTGTCCTCTTTTCCTTTGGAACATGTGTATATACTGGACAACCAAATATCCTGAGATGGCTGACTTCAGGTCTCTTACCAGAGAAGACATCTTCTGGTTTCTTGTCGTCCAATATCTTGTGGGGTGTTCTGTTCTGCACATACATAGTTGTCCTAGCTGCTTCTGTCCATAGATGCATAGGCAGATCCTAGTCATGCAGCATTGCCCGTGCTGCTTCCATGATTGTTCTATTCTTTCTTTCTGCAACTCCATTCTGTTGTGGATTGTAGGGAGCAGTCAACTCCCTCTTAATCCCTGAATCATTGCATAGTTTCTTGAAATCACCTAAAGTGAATTCACCGCCATTGTCGGATCTGAATGTTTTGATCTTCTTGTCAGTTTGATTCTCCATCAAGGTTTTGAATTCCTTGAACTTATCAAAGACTTCATCTTTGTTTTTCAAGAAGTAGACCCAAGTCTTCCTGGAGAAATCATCAATGAAAGAGACATAGTATACATACCCTCTTAGTGAACTGGATGACATTGGACTGCATACATCGGAGTGGATAATTTCCAAGATCCCTTTTGCTTTGCTTTCACTTCTTGGAAATGCCTTCTTAATGTTCTTTCCTTTTTCACATCCTTTGCAAACACCTTCATGCTTTGACTTGATTTCAGGAAGATCGTCTCTACAACTTTGCTTGCAATTGGTAGTGCTCTGTAGTGCACATGTGCAATCCTTCGATGACAAAGTTCACTTGGCTCCATGGATTCATGTACCATGGCATGTTCAGGTTGTCCCTTCAATTTGTACAATCCTCCCTCTTGCTCTCCAATCACCACTGCATCATCAAAATCTTTACCCTTTGGCCACATTAGGACTTGGCCATCTACAAATGCAACCCTCATGATTTTTGCATCTAATGCAAAGATGGAGATTAGGTTCTTCTTGAGCCCAAGTACAAATAACACATATTTCATTTTCAAAGACTTCCCAAAGTCTAGATTGTAGGAGGCTTCCCCACTTCCTTTGATAGGGTATTGATAATCATCCCCAAGTTTCACCTTATGGGGTGATTCATGTTCAGATAAATTTACAAAGGATTCTTTGAACCCAGTTATGTGTTTAGAAGCCTGACTGTCAATTAACAAATCATTACAACCATGATAAATAGTACCTGTGAGAGCATAGATTAGAACATATTCATCTTCGCTTGATGAGTCATCCTCATCACTTTCTGCTCTAGCCTTCTTCTTGGGAGGTTCATCATCCTTAGCAGCATGAGCATGGTATCTTCTTTTGTTGTTCTTCTTCTTCTTGTTGAAGTTGTTGTCTTTCTTCTTCTTGGGACAATCTGCAGCAAAGTGTCCCTTCTCGTTGCATGTGAAGCACCTGAGATCCTTCTTATTCTTTTGATGATAGTGAGTGGATCTCTTGTGCTGAGAGTGCTCTTTCTTAGGCTTGCTTCTTTTGGTGTGTGTTGCGAGGGCTTGATCTTCATTTCCCATCTTCTCTTCTCGGGCTACAAGCCTTGCTTCTTCTTGAGAGCATTCTTCCCGCAGTCTGTTGAATGAGATCAACTTCCTTCTTGCACAACTTGAATAAAGGAATCCCATGACCTACGTAGGCCATTCAAAGTGGTCATGACAACTTCACCATTCTCCACCATTTCATCCACCACTTCTAGTTGTTCCTTGATCTGAGAGACACTAGAAAAATAAGATTGAATGGTTTCTCCATTCTGAAGCTTTACCCCTTTCAATTGGCTCCGCAGGGTCATCTTCCGATTTATGTTCTTCCCTTCAAATAGCTTGGTCAGAGAATCAAACATCTCTTTGGGTGTCTTTAGAGATGACACATGTGGGATGAGATGGTCCTTGATAGAATCATCAATGATTCTCTTTGCCTTGACCAAGTTCTTCTTGTGGAGGGCTTTAGCCTCTTCTTCCTCTGGGATAGGGACCTCTTCCTTTCTGTAAGTGTCCAACTCATTTTCTTCCAGAATTAACCCAATCCTATACTTCCACGCTTGAAAGTTATCAGCCCCTTCAAGCTTATCCTCAAGCTTGGTGTGGTGAGACATCTTAAAGAGTACTTCAAATGGAAATAGAAAATATTTAGGTCTTACCACTTGATTTGCTGAAAACTGGATCTGGTCCTGGATTAGGGTTTGTCAGAGAAACCCTAAAAATTCAAAATGTGAATTTCAACTTTCTGAAAGGATAGAAAGATGTGCCTTGATGAGCTGATCATCCTGGTGTTTTCAGAATTTGAGATCTGCAAAGTTTCACCCTTCAGAAATGCCTTTTAGTCTTCCCGGGTTCACTAGGGAGGACCCTGAATTAGGGTTTGAGTTTCCCAGAGCTTCACCAACCAAAAATATCCATCCAAAGCTCTAATCTTTGATTTTTCCAAGGCGCTTCCAGCTATGTCTTCAGATTTCAGAAATTCCTTTTTTTGTGAAAACCCTAATTTTTAGGGCCAAAACTGAAAGTGCTCAGAACTGAATTCTGATTGGACAGAAAGATTCTCCTTGATGAGTAGAGTCAATCTACCTTGCTGCTTTTCCAAAATATGTGGAGGGAAACCCAATAAACAAGAAACCCTAGTTTTCGCCACTGCACAATGTCTTCTTCTCAGGGAAGCTCTGATACCATGTTAATTTTTGAGCATTAATTCAATATACTCTAGGATCTTTACTGAGAGAATAACATGTACAGCATATCAATCATATCAAGCATGTCAATCATGTTAATCATAACAAGAGGAAAACATAAGTGACAATAGACACACAGAGTTTTCGTGGGAAAAACCTTAAGGTGAAAAACCCCACAACTTCCTCAGAGATAGATAGAGCAATGATATAACCAAAGTACAACCCAAGTACGGGAGATAGTTTTCTCCTAGCAAATGATCCTCCTCCTCACATGTGCGCCACTTTTCGAGTGATGGGTAAGTGAGTAATGAAGTAAACAAAATAGAGATCTCCCGATCTCTATTTATACTTGTCCTGACTACCCAATAAATTTATGGGGCCGACTTGTCTACCTTAGCATAATAACCCAAGGTTAACTTAATCAGGGCCGACCCCACACATGGTGGTCTAATAACCCATCCGCAAGTTACGACACTTGCGACACTTGTCAATACAAATGACAACACTTCCTTATAGAGGAATAACACATCTCTATAGGAGTACAATATACATAAATGAAATACATAGGTGAAATACATTCCGAAGTTACATATACATCAACAAGATAAACATCAAAATGCGTGGGCTTAACATGACCAATGTGGGAAACAACTTAGTATAGTACCTAGGAAACATTAACTAGTGTATAAAATTTATATCCTAAGTCTAGATGGGGTCATTTTTTCCAGCACCCCTGTCACCTACCCAAATTTCTGAACATTATTGTTTATTTGCAAAAATACTTTATGTTAAAATTTATTACAAGTTTTGTAATTATGATTAGTTTTGATCATGGATGATTGTAATTATTGAATATTATTATTTAAATTAATTAATTAGGAGACAAACACTCAGGAGGACTGTTGAATGAGTGTTCACTGACCCACTAGGAGGAATGGAAGTTGTTGGAAGGAATGGGACACATGGCACCAGTTACATCACACCACTAACTGTTGGTTATGGGACAACTTCTTCTTAAATAGGGCATTATCCCCCAGGTGGAGGGAGTGAGCAGGCAGCTCATTTAATGACCCAGTAACATTTGAAAAGGCCTAGGAAGCCTATAAAGGCAAATTCGAATTGGGCAGGAAGCCCTTAATCAACATTTCTGCAGAATGTTTTCCTCTTGCAAATCAGGTGATTTCAAGAGAGATTCGAATAAGGGAGATTAGTGGTGATTGAGAACTGAGGTTTTACTTATTATTGAAGAGAATCAGAGTTGTAGTAGCAAGTCTTTTGGACTGCTACCTATTGAAGATTCAGAAGATTACTACAACAAGAAGAAGCCCATATTCCTAAAGCTTCTTCCTCCTGGTGGTTCAGCAAATAGGCTCGAGGGTCCTAAGACAGTATTTGACTATTTTCAGGAGTTTGGTTGGGTGGAATGGTCATCCTGAGTTGTTTGTTGCCCTACAGGTTTAATCAGGTTCTACAATTTCTTCTTATTTGGTTTCTGTTATGTTTTAACAGTGTTTTCTGTGTTTTCTGTTTTTAAAAGAAAATCTAATCCTAGAATTGTTCTAAGTCTAAATGTTTAAGTTTAATGGCGAAGATAAATTGATAAATCAATATCCCCATTTTTCCACATGCTATTTGGCAGCATTGTACTCTAGTAGAGATATGCAAATTAAAATAGAATAGAAGATAGGCAAATTGTGCCATTGAATTCGATAACTAGATAATAATCTGATATGCATCATTTTCTGTTTTTAAGTTAACTATTGTAGATGGTCTGTATAATATTTAATATATATAATATTTTCGCATTTTTATAATAATCAGGCAATTACATAATTCTTGCAATCATCCTACAAATGCATACATTATATCCATGAAAAGTAGATGAATTATACACTGTACATGGTTTTAAGACTGTTAACATTGAATAAAAATATTCTTGATAATAAGCTGGAAAACAATAGTTTTTCACACAGATATCATATGCACATTTTTCACTCACACACATTTTCATTTTAATTACTACACTAGCATTTTATGTATAGGAAATTATTTTATAGACAGAATTATATATTACACCGTCTTCATGAATTTTTGCACTATGTATTCATATTTCTTTCATTTTCTATAGTACTGTTGTAATATCTAGAAATGTACAAATGATAAGAATTTACTAAACATAATTAATATTACCATATATTTATTATTCTTTGGATCTGCTAACATTAGTTGTAATTATTGTAACTCTGAGATTTGTATCAAAAGGAAAACCATAGCTATATTTATATTGTTCATAACAAAACTCTACACTCTTTTCAACCTAAGATCGAAACCAAGCTAGTATCTTAAAACAAACGATCAGATTACCTCTTCAACAAAACACGAATTAGGGTGTTACCCTATTCATTTTCATTGCAAAATATTACTGAGTTATCGGTTCAATTTTCTACTCTATTGTTCAAACATCAACAAATAGAAATATACTTTATCAATCTACAGTTTTAAATCAAACCACACAGACTTACGAAGGGTTTAGCATCTTAACGTTGAAGCTTATTTACACGGAGTCCTTATTCTTTAACAAGTTATCCAAACCCTAATCTAGCTCGATAAACATCGTAGTAACCCTTAAGCATGAATACGATTTTTAAATATCAACTTACAGTTTCCATGCTAACAAACCAGATATCTATACAAACGTTTTAAATCATACAATGTATTACAAAAGGAGTATTATTCTTACACACAGATTGAGCCCTCAGCTCTTTGTCTTACAGTCAC
Organism: Larix kaempferi; assembly: GCA_027924585.1. NCBI lineage: Eukaryota > Viridiplantae > Streptophyta > Pinopsida > Pinales > Pinaceae > Larix > Larix kaempferi. Next base: position 4,117,741 of record BSBM01000590.1, read on the forward strand.
AAACATTTCGGAAGACAAGTCGAATCTCATGACAACCACAACATTACCACAGAATAAATTCTAAAACAAAGACGAAGCTCGAGCAACGTTTATATTCTACTTTTAACAAAGAAACGAAGTTACACAAGGTTTATCCCAAAATTTTCCAATAGACAGGAGAGCCCAAACATTTAAATCAACGAGCTAAATCTCTAGTCGACAAACAACAAGTTTGCAAAATACAACACCGAAGTATCACTTTCAACAATCATGTTTCGAAGACTTCCCAAACCACCTTCAATGACAGAGCCATGGCACAGACAAAGGGTACTACGAGGGTATGGAAAACTCAAAGCTTACCAGGTAAGAGTGCGAGGCTTCCCTTTCGCCATACCCTAGCTAGACTTCCTATTAACACCCTGCAACTGACATTAAAACCAAGTTAGACATCTGATACTTTTGTAAACCGATTTTTGAAATGCAAATAACTTGTTAAAAATGAAAGCTTACCTCCATATCTTGATGAGGACATTGTCACGAATGACACCAAGGAGCCATTATTCACGCCCAAACTTTGTACATTCTCTCATTCCACTCTTGTTTATCTCTGCGGTATTAAAACACAAAAACTATAACCGTCGAACCAGAGAGTCTAGCTTTTCAAAAATACTTCACCATCACAGTAAAGAAACCTGCAACGTCAACTTAAGGAGAAGATCTTGGGTTCGAAACCCTTGCAAACTTCCTACCTAGACTTCGGCAGCCTGTCGGCCACCCCAACCGAAACAATAGCACAATGAATCAATTTCTTCAAGTCTTAACTCTTTTTCCACGATAGATATTAGGGTTTCATCCGACGGTCTAGGTTCATCACCATTGACAGTCTCTACAGTGCCAGCGAACTAAGCTTTGGTATAAACAACACCCGCAATAAATACCAAACCTACCTTACATGTTGACAATGCCACCATGGCACACAATGGAGTATGCACAACTAATGCATGGTGTATTGATCCTACACATCGACGAGTTTGGAGACAAACATGTCTACCTGGAAAATGGACATCCAACTCAGCAAAGAACATGACACCGAGCTTTTAATACAGGATCAATACATGATCTCTACCACAGCTCGAGACCGGCACTATTAAATGAAGCAGCAACCTATCAAGTTTCATTTTAAATGCCTGTCAGAATCCTCGACGTGACTCCCAAACCCTGCATTAAATTCGCCACAGTGTTATAACCATTATGCAAAGAATTCACTATATTATTGCATGTTATGATTATAGTCTCGATATAAAACAATGAAATAATGAATTACCCACTATTTATATAGTTGAGGGATATTCAAATGTTTTCTCTTTATTACATTGAGTTTCGATATGAATCTCTAATGTGGATAATAAATCACAAATCGATATAGTTATATAACTATATACATAGGATTTAAATAGACCATGATATGGAATAATAGTTTATAGTTCAAAGTCTTAAGTTGAAATAATAGTTAATCTATTGTGTAAATATTTGTTATTCATTGTTACAAATGCCTAGTCCTTGGAAAGGACTATTTTTTATTATTAAGACCTAAATAATTATAGTAGAGAATAGGAATGGTTAACCATAAGTCTTTAAGTTAATTAAAAGTGTTGTATAAAACTCACATACAAATATGCTATCACATATAGTTTGGTATCTTGGGATATTAAGTTCTTCGGATTCCTATCCACTTTTGGTACTGTACTATCCTATTACTACTAATTAAATGATGACAACAAAGCAGCCAATACAATGGCGACAACAAAGCAGCCAATACAATGGCGACAACAAAACAGCTAATACAATGACGATGACAAAGTAGCTAATACAATGACGACAACAAAGCAACTAATAAAATGACGATGACAAAGCAGCTAGCACAATGACGACAACAGAACCAACTAGTATAATGACGACTGCAGTGACGATGTTGATACTAGATGAACCTTGGAAAGTTGAAGAGCAAGCACGTGAAATGTACCTGTATGCTTTTACATTTGCAACAGTCTCTATTGATTCTATTTTATTTTCATACGATGAACTTGAATTCACGCTAATTGGAATTTATTTGCAATCAAGAAACTTCTTACCTGTTGTCTGCACATAGAACAGGTCCAATGTTTTATCATTATAGATAAGTAAGCTTCGGGGTCCCTCATAGGACTCCCTTGAGCAGCAAAGAAGCAAACTGTCAGTATCGTCTCAAAGAAATAGTACTACATCACACTTCTAACCTGGCATTCCATTATTACATATTTCATACATTGCATTGCTTTAAAAAGTGTCGCATCAAAAGTCTAATCTAACCATGCAGTTGACTATCTTAATGATAAGGGATACGAATGTAATTAAGTTGTCACTGTCGTATTAGTTTCTTCAGAAAATATATATTGCTGTTTAGTACAAACAGTTGTTAGTTAACATTCCTACACTCAACAATTGTTATCTTCTGCGATTATAAATTATTATAAATTAGGCTAATATTGCCGTTAATAAAAATTTTAAATTTTTACGAAAATATAGGATGTTACAACCCCCCTTAAGACTGACTGAGAGTGAGTAAATTATGTGTAGGGCCCAAGCAACATAGGCTTATTTTCACCCTATTATATTTATTATCCATGCAACATGAGGAAATGAGGAAAACCATGTAGGAACAAACCCCCCCTCAAATTGTTGGTTGTTGGTCAATACTGAGAGGGGGGGGTTGAATTGGTATTGTTAGCTTTTTACCATTTAAACCACTTATTTCCACTTTAATCAAAACATTGAATCAACAAGATACACAGAACACATATTTTAATGTGGAACCCCAATTGGGTAAACCACCAACTCTTTTTATACTGCAAAATTGTATTTACAATAGTTATTTGCAAGCACCTACTTGTTGGAGACACCAATCCCCAAATTTCTCAGCCACCACTGAAGGATGCACCCACACCCTGATTTCTTCCTACACCTACAGACAAGGATACACCTATACCCTGATTTTCCAGCCACTATTGGAAGGAGGCCAAGACCCCCCTTGCAGGCATGTAGCCTGCCCTAGCACCACCCTACCACCCTTGCTTGATTTCACAAATAATATCTTCTGTCAGCAAATTCTATTCAGTGATTCCCTGATCTTTTCTTCAAACTCTTTCACTGGCTTTTTCTTCCACTTTGCTGGTCTCTGTCTTCTGGTTCTTCAATGCTGCCTCATTTATGAAACTTCTCTGAACTCTTACTCTGATTCAGATCTTCATCATTCCTCAATCACAATTTTCTGATCTTTATACGCCTTTAGATCAACATCATCATTCATCCACAGAGAACACCCTTTTAATTCTGGATCTTCAATAATCTTAGTCTTCTTATGCTTCTACTGCAAACTGTGGTTTCTGGGCCACCATTATTCTTCTAAGATATTCATACTTTTCTTACCAGAGACATACTTCCTTCTGCTTTTTATATGCATACTTCATACATAGAGACACACTCTCCTATTTCGATTTTCTAACTATATATAATTCTTCATCCCTTTTTAAAACATCACAACTCTTCATTCTGGAAAAACATCTTCGAATCTATGATAGATTATTTACTTGTTTTAATTAAATAATTAATCAGAACTCACCTTCACTAGTATCATGACCTTTCACATTTGAGGGTTATGCCTTTCCAAAAAATTGCACTATTTCAGCCATCGTATTTTCCCATTAACTGGTTTTGCTAATTATACTTTATTTACTCATTCTCTTTTTTTCTATTCTAACTCTTTACTGTTTCCTCATGCCTTTCTGAATCTTAGTTTCAATTCTATTTATCCCCGTTTTAATTAACTCTCTGTTTTTAATAAACATTTGTTAACTTCCTATAGTTTATCGAAATCACATTCTATTTATTATATTATAAATAATAAACTAGATTAACCTTCTGCTCAATTTCAGGACTGCGGGCTTATTTCAATTTCAGACTCACCTTGTCCTCCATCGTGGCCTTCACCTTCCATCTACAGGCAGTGAGCTTCTTCCTCCTCGCTGGCTCTCTATGTCTCGGGCATCTTTCTTCTGGTCCCTTTTAAACCCTCACGACCAAACCTTGGTCTCCTGCGAACTCCCAAAACGCTGGCACCATCTTCCTGACGCGGGCATCATTGAACCACGATCATCCCAGATTTATCAGATGGCTTACGAAGAGAGATTGAACAGTATAAATTGTATCTCTATTATTATGTTCTATGTAGGATTGGTATAGACAAGAAGAATTTGCCAAAAGCTTGTGGACTCCATCTTCCATAATTTCACGCATGACTATTATTTACTCTCTATATATAAAATAACGCTCACCCTCCTTCAAAGATTATATTTTTGTTTTTAAAAATAATACTTCATCATTTTTTATTTTATATAATGCTGTCTGTATTTTTTTTCTTTTTATTCCTGTAACTTATCATCTTTTTAACTGCAGGTATTTTAACATTTTTCAGTAACTTTGTAGGTGTAGATTTCGCACTTGTGGACACCAGATGGAAGACTGAATCCATGAGCATACAGACAATACATCAATGAACAGACCCATGCCATCAGACAAAATTATTTTCCCAAGGACACCAACTGGTGTGCATTTCCAAAAAATAGTTTCTTTGAAGCGGGCATATTTTCACACTTTTTGTCATCCAAAACTGATTTTTCCTCAACTTGGCATATCTTCCTTTTACACGTGTGGACATCATAGGGAGAACCAAGACTGTGGGTCAATAGACATATTACCAAATAATAACCCCATGTCATCTGATCAATTTATCAGTACAACAAATGACTCTACTGTGCATTTAAAAAGGCTCCTTGAACTTTCTATGACTGACAGTCAAACAGGAAAAACACACTTTTTCAAATTTGACAGACTTCCAATTCACACGTGTGAACACCCAGAGGAAAAATGACTCCATGGCTGGATAGACACTTCAACATAGAACATGTCCATGCCTTCAGAACAATTTAATACTTCTCCTACAGGAAATGGCGGGCAATTTACTGAAGCCATTTTTATTAATTTTTCAACCATTACAACAGTAAAACTGCTTAAAACCCTATTTTGGAAATTATGTATTTTTCTCCTCACACACTCTTAAAACAATATGATACCATGGTAATGTGCACCTATCAACAAGATTCAATATGATGCTTTCGGTTAATTTTATCATCTACCTAGAGAAAATGGCGGGCATTTCCCTGAGACACTTTATGCAGTTTTTGCCAGTACAGAAACAGTGCAAAACAACCTGAAACCCTGTTTTTGCAGGCCTATAAATTTTTCCTTAGACATGATCAATGAAAAATGAGACCATGGTTAGGTAGACCAATAAAAATAATCTAGGATTACCATAAGGGGTGGGCATTTGAATTCTTCTACAAATTATGGCGGGCATTTCCATAAGGCAGTTTTTACTAAATTCCTATATAGTCATTTTCGAGTTTTGCACAGAATTGTCATATCTTACCAAAATGATGTCAAATTGAAACCATGAATTCTTGATAGCTTTGGGACACCATCATGAGTATTTCAAGCCTCATCACAGATGCCACATCATCACATATTCCATGTCATCACTTCCTTTGACTTGTTTTGACTTTTACTAAGTTTGCCCTACCATCATGTCTTGGTTAGTCCTTTGTCATCATTGAACTGCTCTTGACATCAATGATAATGAATTCCAACCTATATTTCCATATTTTCCAACAATAACCCCCTTTGGCATTGATGGCAACACCTAAACTTTCTCCCCCTTTGACAACAATGACAAAGGATAACCAACTTGACATAGAATTTCCAATTCTTCCCTATTAGACAACTGCCCTTCTTTTGCTTCTCCTCCTCCAATTAACTTGGACTTGCTGTTGATCATCCTATTAACATCCTTCTTTACCTTATTGTAGCTTGTTCTTTGAATGGAAACTTGGATGATGAGTTTATGGACTCCCCTATCACAGTGCTTCTCCTCTTTGCAAACACATTCTTTCTTCAAAACTGAGATCAAATCCAACTATGGTAGCTGATACCAATTTGTCACTTCTACACTTCTTCTTGTTTTTTAGGAAGATAGCTTCTACCAAGTACTCTTACTTCTTCTTCTTTTTTTGATGACAACTTCAAAACATTCTTCTATTCTTTACCAAAAGATATTTTTTAAGTATCAATTTTAGTTCTCTGATACTAACTCCCCCTGAGTGTATGATCCCTTATAATGCTCTTTTTAGGGTTCTCTTCTAATTCATGGGAGTTTTAGAACATACATTTAACTTCAGCTCCACCACTATCACTAGCTTCTTCTTCATCATCTTCATCTCCATCGGTGTGTTCTTTTATACTTTCATCTTGTCTTCCATCATAATGAATGTCATTCTTATCTACGACACTATTATACTTCTCATCATCTTGGGAAACTTCTTTGTGGTTTGGGTTCTTTGTTTCCTCTCCACCTTTGGATTCTTCCTTTCTTCTCCACATCTTTCCATGAGGTACCCTGCTTTGTTTCTTGGATTCCCTACTTAGATCTTTTCTCTTAGTTCTACAATCGACAGCCTTGTGACCAAACTTGTGACAGTAGTGACAGTATCCATAGAACCTTCCTTTATGCTTGAGGAATATTTGATCTTCCATCTTCTTCCATTCCTTATTTTTTTCTTGACCTTCTATTGAAGCATTCTTTATTGGCTTACATTCTTTGGCCATATGTCCAAAATTATGACATGTGTACCAATGACCAGAAAAGATTTGTTGGATCCTGCTTGGTATTGATCTTTTAGGCATCACACTAGTTCTATCTTTGTTATGAGAGGAGGGAGTAGACTTCTGACTTTCCTTCTTCATAAATGGAATCTTTAGTATATTAGCACAACCTCTTCTATTTCTTCCTTGGTTTGTGAAGGAGGAACATTCTAACTTCCTTTCATTGTCATACCCTAAACCTGTTTTATCTCTTGATGGTCTTTGGCTGCTTAAGATGTCATCCAAAGTCTTTGAGCTATTCTCAAATTTTGCTTTAAGTGATTCTTCATCAAGCTTCTTCCTACGCACAATAACTTCTTTTTCAAATCTTTTAGATTTTTATATTTCTTCCTTGAGCTTCTCATTAATGGTCTGCTAGTCTTCTAGCTTCTTTATTTCCTTTTTGAGGTTAGAAACTTCCAATCTTAATATCTCGGCCTCTTCCATGTGGTCTTCTATTTCTTTTTTGAAGTTAGCACTTTCTTGTCTTAAGCTCTCAGCCTCTTCCATGCTAGCCATCACTTGTTGCCTTGAATTGTGCAGCACATCTTAGAGGATCTTGACTTCCTCTTCATCTAACTTTTGATATTTTGACAATTTTTCTTCCAAAGAATTGTTCTTCCTCCTGCTTTTACTCAATTCTTCCAAGGCACTTATGAGTTCTACTTCTAAGTTCACCTCTCTTTCCTCATCTGAATTATCTTCCGAAGTTTGAATTACTGTCCCTATGAATATATTTTCTTCATCTTCATTTAAACCTTCACTATCATCCTCGACAATAGCAATACTTTCTTTTGCTCTTTCTTTATTTGATTAAAGCTTTTCCAATTTGACTCAAAGTTCCTTGGCTGAGACACATGGTCCAAACTTCTTTTTGATAGATTGAGGTAATCCATCTAATATGGCCTCTATTGCATTTGCATTATTTATCTTGGCTTTCTTTTGAGCGAGAGTCCTTACTCTGTTTGGTGGGGTGTAATCAGAGATCACTGCATTCCATACATCACATCCTAATGACTTCAGATAACTTTCCATTCTTTTACTCCAAAATATGTATTCTTCTTTTCCAAGTATTGGAGATCCATTTTCTGTGTAATTCTCTTCTTGTTGATCCATAGTGATTTTTAATAGGATCTTCCTTCGAGTAAGTTAAACTATGGATGAAGGATCTAGCTCTGATACCAATTGTTGGTTGCTGGTCAATACTGAGAGGGGGGGTGAATCAGTATTGTTAGATTTTTACCATTTAAACCACTTATTTACACTTTATTCAAAACATTGAATCAACAAGATACACATAACACATATTTTATCGTGGAACCCCAATTGGGTAAACCACCAACTCTTTTTATAATGCAAAATTGTATTTACAATAGTTATTTGCAAGCAACTACTTGTTGGAGACACCAATCCCCAAATTTCTCAGCCACCACTGAAGGATGCACCCACACCCTGGTTTCTTCATGCAGCTATAGACAAGGATACACCTATACCCTATTTTTTATTTACTTTATTTACTCATTCTATTTTTTATTTATTCTAACTCTTTACTGTTTCCTCACGCCTTTCTGAATCTTAGTTTCAATTCTATTTATCCCCATTTTAATTAACTCTCTGTTTTTAATAAACATTTGTTAACTTCCTGTAGCTTATCGAAATCACATTCAGTTTATTGTATTATAAATAATAAACTAGATTAACCTTTTGCTCAATTTCAGGACTACGGGCTTATTTCCACTTCAAAGTCACCCTGTCCTCCATCGTGGCCTTCACCTTCCATACACAAGAAGCAAGCTTCTTCCTCCTCGCTGGCTCTCTATGTCTAAGGCATCTTTCTTCTGGGCCCTTTTAAACCCTCACGACCAAACCTTGGTCTCCTGCGAGCTCCCAAAACGCTGGCATCATCTTCCTCACGCGGGCATCAGTTCCACAATCATCCCATATTTATCAGATGGCTTACGAAAAGAGATTGAACACTATAAATTGTATCTCTATTATTATGTTCTATGTAGGATTGGTATAGACAAGAAGAATTTGCCAAAAGCTTGTGGACTCCATCTTCCAGAATTTCACGCATGACTATTATTTACTCTATATATAAAAAATAACACTCACCCTCCTTCAAAGATTATATTTCTGTTTTTAATAAATAATACTTCATCATTTTCGATTTTTTATAATGCTGTTTATATTTTTTTTCTTTTTATTCTTGTAACTTATCATCTTTTTAACTGCAGGTATTTTAACATTTTTCACTAACTTTGCAGGTGTAGATTTCGCACTTGTGGACACCAGATGAAAGACTGAAGCCATGACCATACAGACAATACATCAATGAACAGACCCATGTCATCAGACAAAATTATTTTCCCAAGGACACCAACTGGCGTGCATTTCCAAAAGACAGTTTCTTTGAAGCAGGCATATTTTCACACTTTCTGTCATCCAAAACTGATTTTTCCTCAACTTGGCATATCTTCCTTTTACACATGTGGACATCATAGGGAGAAACAAGACAGTGGGTGGATAGACATATTACCAAAGAATAACCCCATGTCATTTGATCAATTTATCTGTACAACAATTGACTATGCCATGCATTTAAAAAGGCTCCTTGAACTTTCTGTGACTGACAGTTAGACAGTAAAAACACACTTTTTCTGATTTGACAGACTTCCAATTCACACGTGTGAACACCCAGAGGAAAAATGACTCCATGGATGGATAAAAACTTCAACATAGAACATCCCCATGCCTTCATAATAATTTAATACTTCTCCTACAGGAAATGGCGGGCATTTTACTGAAGCCATTTTTACTAATTTTTCAACCATTACAACAGTAAAACTGCTTAAAACCCTGTTTTGGAAAGTATGTATTTTTCTCCTCACACCCTCTTAAAACAATATGAGACTATGGTAATGTGCAGGCATTTCAAAAAGATTCAACATGATGCTTTCATTTAATTTTTATCATCTACTTAGAGAAAATGGCAGGCATTTCCCTGAGACACGTTATGCAGTTTTTGCCAGTACAGAAACAGTGCAAAACAACCTGAAACCCTATTTTTGCAGGCCTATAACTTTTTCCTCAAAAATGATCAATGAAAAATGAGACCATGGTTAGGTATACCAATAAAAATAATCCAGGATTACCATAAGGGGCGGGCATTTTCATTCTTCTACAAATTATGGTAGGCATTTCCATAAGGCATTTTTTACTAAATTCCTATACAGTCATTTTCCAATTTTTGACACAATTGTCATATCTTACCAGCATGATGTCAAATTGCAACCATGAATTCCTGATAGCTCTAGGACACCATCATGAGTATTTCAAGCCTCATCACACATGCCACATCATCACATATGCCATGTCATCACTTCCTTTGACTTCTTTTGACTTTACTGAGTTTGCCCTGCCATCATGTCTTGGTTAGTCCTTTTTCATCATTGAACTGCTCTTCACATCAATGACAACTACTTCCAACCTATATTGCCATATTTTCAAACACAAAATGGACATGGAGTGTTTCAAAAAAATTACTTTAGACTGCAACATGAGCTTAATAGTCCAAAGATGGTTAGAGAGGCCAATGATTGGAAACTTAGATATCAGGAGGTTCTTTCCTCTTTGTAAGAATATCTATCTTCTCCCAGATGTTCCAATAATTATCCTGGAACTTGCAACTTGAACCATGAGCAACTCCAAGAATGTGTGCCAACATGATGGAAATTTCATGAGGATTCTTGAAATTAGAACCAACATAGGTGAGATAATATCCAAATGAAATTTGAAGTGATGGTGGTGGCTTGGAATTCAAATAAGTTCCAAGTGTGAGGAGCAACTGTCCAAGTGAATACAAAAATATCCAACTTCTTTTGTACCTTGAGGAAATGTGCATGTCACCATTCTGGAATAGGGAGGAGGCATGGGACCAAGGAGAGCATATGAAGAAGCTCCAAATACTGATATATCTTTCAAAACATCCATTGAACCACAATCTTGCATATCAACAAACTCATGAAAAGAGAGATAATATTCTATACCAATGACTGATATAAATAGTCACTAGCAAAAGTATGATAGGAGATCATATGTTGCTCCTCATTATACTTGAACATTGAACCATACAAGGTAATATCAGGTCCAAATGAGTCATTATCAGCTTGAGAATCATTCCCAAGAAAAAAGTGGTATCCTCCATATTTAGTGCAACTCTAAGAGTCGGTGCCAATGATCAAGTAGGAATACATAGGAAGCATATGCTCATGTAGAGAGAATGCAACATCTCTAAATTCTAAGATAAATTCCAAAACCTCCAGTATATCATCATTTTGCACAACAGTATACTCATGTGAAAGAGAGGAGTCGAAATCCTCTTCTTCTTCTAGAACATGAACTGGCTTATCTTGCTCGGAGTCCACAATAGAAGGATTGTGGGAGAACTAAATGGAGAGCTATTATCCAACAAAGAGGGTTCAAATTCCTTCTCCTAGATCAGCTACATATGAAGATGCGAAATCATGATTCTCTTGAACTTCTTTAGAAACAAGAGAAGTGGTCTCTTCAAGGAGACTTTCAATAGTTCAAACTTGAAGGAAGTTGAGTCCTTCTACAACAATGATAGATCCATTAGTCACTTCTTCTTCATATTCAACTTCATAGGATGAGGATCTAGGATCTTCATCATATTCTAGCACCAGAGAAGAGGTCTCTTCAGATTCTACTTCATGACATGCATATGAAGCATTTGAATCAAGGAGATCATATTTGACAGGAACTGTATGTGTTGAAATTTCTGCACAAACTTCTTGTTGATGTATTAGTAACTTCGGAAGATATTCTTCTATGTATTACATTTGTACTTTATTGTATCCCTAACGGAGATGTATTACTCCTCCGATCTGAAGTGTCGTCATTTGTATTTGCAAGTGTCGCAAGTATTATTGTAAGTGTTGTAACTTATATTTGATGGGTTATTAGACCACCTTGAAGGGGTCATCCCTATATGAGTTAAGTGGAAGGGTTATTAGACTCCCTTATGGATTCGTCCCAGTTAGGGTAAAAGGCAGGTTAAGGTAAAGTATAAATAGAGTGGTTGCACCACTCGATTTGCTCATTCACTCACTCATCCAACTCGCATAGTTGAGAGAGAGGAGTGCACACAAGTGGAGGAGGAGTATCTGCTGGAGACATCTATCTTTGTGGGTTTCATCTTTGTGATATTTGTATTGGTGCTTATTCCATCTCTGAGGAATTTGCAGGGTTTTTCACCTTCTTGGTTTTCCCTGGTGAAATGCTTTGTGCCTCTTGTCTCTTGTGTTTGATATGTTGTACATGTTGTTCTCTCAGTCAAGATCCTATATCATATTGAATTAAATGAAAAAAAACTAACATGGTGTCAGAGCTATCCGAAGGAAGGCATTGTATGGCATTTACGACATGTGTTGCACTTGCGACAAATTGGAAGCTAGGGCTTGGTATAGTAAAAACTAGTCATCGTGGAACTTTCACTATAAATACGTTTTGGTAAAGCTTCCGGGTCTGAATTTTTTACAGGCTGAATATCAGACATAGATGTACCATGTGTAAACATTTCAACCTCATATTCATTGTAATTTGTGAGATATGATCCGTGCAAGTTAGGGTTTTCGCCTCTTCCAGAATGCAGCCCTAAACAGGTGACCTAGGAACAAAGATCATATCTCAGGCTAGGAAGCTCCAAATGGAATTCCGTAAAAAGTGACAGTTAGGGCACAAAGCAGAAAACCAGATCGAATGTTTTCATTGGGAAGAACTCCAGGATCTATCAAACCCTAGTTCGGATTTTGGACTAGAAAACCAGAAAACCGGATTTTGACAGAAGCTGCAGATCCAAAATTCGCAGGTCAATTTTGAGGGGTCAATTTTTGGATTTTTCAAAATCTGTGCACACCAACTTGCTCCCCTTAGTCAATTTCATATCCCTATCCATACAGAAGTTTGAAATTCCAAGTTTGGATTTTTAGGGTTTCTCTGTCAAACCCTAGCCAGCTCCAGATCCAGTTTCAGTAAATAAAAGTGGTAAGACTGTTGGGTGTGTGAGCTATCTCAAAGAAAACACCTAATATTTAATTATTGACCGAGGTTGATAATATTAGAGTTGACGAAAAGTATATGCTAAGGTAGAATGGAACCTAAGTTTTTTGGCTTGTCAGGCCTTAAAAAGATTTAATAAAGAAAAGATCGAAAGATCTTTCAAAATGAAAAACCGAGTCAAACTTCAGAAAAATAGTAAAAGGAACTAAATCAGATTTAGTTAAACAAATGAAATGGAATAGTATCGATTCATGCTACTCTATCTCATAATTAAAAAAATAGAAACTGATTGAAAAGCAAATTGTTGAATATGAAAATGGAAACTATACAATTTCAGATTCTAGTTAAGAATTAGGAAACAACTGTAAACATATTAAAGACTATTAAATAACTTCAACAATTAAAAAGAGAAACATCTATTCCCATGTAACAGGAACTGGAGTGAGTGTATCATAATGGCTCTCAAATGAAATAGCAAAACAAAACGGAAGTAAATCTAATCTAACTTCAAAAAAGAGATGTAAACTACAAAAAGACAAGTTACAGTTAACTTTAAACATCCTCATCTATCTACTATCCATGAGCAGAATAATAATATAAAACTAATGGGAACTAGAAGCAAGTAGAAAACTTGATAAAGATATTTACTTTTGAACTTGATTTGGAAGCAAGTAGAAAACTTGATAAAGATATTAACTTAAAACAAGTAGAAAACTTGATAAAGATATTAATTTCTGAATCCAAATCCTATTCCATAAACATCTTCATTATTTATTAAGATAAGAAATTGATCCTAATCTTAATGAAGGAAACTATCAAAACTAGAATGCTTGAAGAATGAAATTATTAACTCTATTCTAACTACGTCTTAAGAGCATGTAATAAATTAGACTAGGAATAAGATTGATAAATTCTGAAACAACAACATGTTAGCAAAATAAAATATGAAAGACATAATTGAAAAGACAGTTAAAGAAAACTAAGAAAAATAACAAGAATTGAATTAAAGCTTTATGAAATGTAAAACAAAGGCCTAATTATGGTTGAGAAAACTAATTAAGAGCAGGAAATATTACAGTAAAGAAAACTAAGAAACTGGATTCAAACTAGCATAAAATGTAGAAAGGGTAAAAATCCGAATGACGATCTGAATGCCAGTCCAAACGACAATCTGAATGGAGGAAAAACGAATTAAACTAAGGAAAATGAGGTTTTTAATGATCTTGACATCACCTAGCGAATGCACATGAACCTTCAATGCAAATAAATTAGTGAGAAGACTTGTTGAGAAGCTAAGATAATAGAAAGCAACATATTCTAATCATGGTTGAAGAGAAAGACTATTTCTATTCTATGTTAAAGCAAGAGTGAGATGAGAGAAGAAAATTAACCTACAGCTACAGCAAAGAAGCTAACTAAACTAATTCTATCTATTAATAGAGCTTAAAACAGAGGCTAACTAAGTTCTAATTAATTGTAAAAAACAAACTAGCTAATTATAAAAGACTGGAATTAAACTATCAAAACTATGTCATTGGTCGACCATTTACTAATCTTGTAAACACAAGTTATGTTAGCAGCACAATACAAATTACAAAAAAGAAATATCATGTACAGAAAACGAAATTAATAACAAATACAGGAAAATAAACTAACTAGTTGCAGAAAAGGAAATATAGAAAACAAAGACAAAACCTCTGGTTTATGAGGGGCCCTTTCCAGCAATCAGAGATGGAAAACGAAACTAGTTTAGCTACTCAGAATATCAATAAACTGGAACTTCCATTAATCTTAAGAAAATTACAAACAGCCAGCTATCTGCTTGCAAATCTACAAACTATCTGCGGTCTTCTCCAACTATGAGCTAACTAGACTAACTTTGTTTCTATCTGCAAGCATCTATTTATACATTTTACAAATGGATGAGAGGGTTGACAGAGTCGACCTCTCTAATAATAGAGGCGTTTAATGAATAATTGGCTGCTTTGAATGGTACATGACAGCGTAGACAGTATAAACCAAGCTGAACGGAGTTGATTCCTTCACGAGGCAGCTGCAGCATTGGTTTTCCTTGGACGTGGGCAAAGAGGTAACATGCTGGCGAGTTGAGAGAAGGGAGGAGAGGCTGCTAGAGCACTATCATGATAGGGCGTTGTGCTGGCAGGCTAAACGTGTGCAACCTTGACTCCTTCCAGAATAATGGCATGAACAGGTAGCGTGATCCTAGGCTGAACGCGACGCTGAACGACGAGCTGGAGTGTTGACGTGGACATGGGATGCTTTGTTGAGCTTGGCGAGCCTGGGGACGTATCTTCTAGAGAAACGACTCATTAACCATGCCCATTGCATGGAAAACAGAACCCACGTGCCCTTTTCTACATTTAACGGTCTGGGATATGCCAATCATGGATTTTGGGGGCTGAACGTGAGGCTAAACGACGAGCTGAACGCGGTTGAGCTTAGCATCATAAGAACACAGTCTGAATGAAGGGTCATTTGAAAAACGCATCCTATTAATAAAAGCTTAAATACCATGCATAACTAGAAATGTCACTTTAATCATTAATAAATCGTAATATAACAAGATTTGACCAAAATTTATATGATAAACGAATCCATGCATACCTAGTCTATTTGATGAGCTGAATGGCTAAAAGAATAACTTATTATATCAAAAATAGTAAAATTAACTCCATTCAGAGTAGATTTAATGATAAAAAATAGTGACAAAATAGACACCAACATTCCCCCAAACCGGAGATATGCCGGGTCCCACTGAGCAAGACAGAGAAAAATTAGGAAGAAGGTTGAGCTACGGTAGTAGCTTCCTTCAACTTGTATGATGAAGATATAGATTTGGCCTCGAGCTTCCTGAATTGTTCCTTTAAATAATTATATCTCATCTTTAGGGCAGTATTGGATGCTGTTTTGGCGTTAACCAAACATTCAATGTCTTTTACTTGTGCACGTAGTGCCTTGATTTCTTCAAGAAGTTTAGAAATTGTCTCCACATAACTTTGATTTTGGTCTGTCAACTGTGCTATTACTTGGATCAACTTATCCATCTCCTGTTGAGTTAGAATGAGCTGTTCTTTATAATGATCACGACTCTTTTGGGGACTCAACTCTTTTGAAAATGTTTCACACTCAATAGTATGATCTTCAAGAATTGTATCTTTGTTGTGTGCAGGAGGACTTCCAACAGTAGAGGCTTCACTCATTCGAGCAGATGCATTGGACAATGTGAGGAGAGGTGATTCAAGGGTATGCTCATCCAACTAGATATTTGAGCATGATGGTTGACCGATAGTCTAAATTACAGACTAGTCACAATTTGACCTCGTGGATTTAGTAGGCTCTAAAAAGAGTGGAGGTTCCGAAGTAGGGTCACCAAGAGTAAGTTCAGGAGAAGGTGATGATTGGGTAAGGTACTCATCACCTGAGGGATCCTCATCAAACCATACACGTTTAACATTTGGTTCTGCTTGGGTATGATGAAGTTCTTGAGAAGAGGAATATTTGACAGTAGATAAATGAGGGTTCAGTATCTCAAAAACAAAATGATCCCAGGTTTGTCCTTTCTTTTCTAACTGGTGGATGATCAAAAGCTTAATAAGACAATGGTGATACAAGCTACTAGAATGGTTAACTGTATTCTTTCTAACTTGGCTATACATCTTCTCCAAACTCTTCAAGAAATAAAATGGGAAGTTAAGGGTCTGATTATTGAAAAAATGAGCTAACAACCTGAAATGGCAAGCTTTAAAGACAGTGAACTTACCCTCGCAAGTAATTAAGTGGATGATAACAGTCAGGAGATCTAAATACTTTGGCTTGATCCATTCTTTGTGAAAACCTTTGGTACCAACAACATGTTGAAAATCAGTCTTGAGGGAAAATTCATGGTCCTTCCGTGGAAGGAAAAGATGCTTATGCCATCAGGCACCTTCCCTCGGGAGCTTGGTAGATAATGCGATTGACTCTTCTGTCGCAGAGAAAACAAGATGGCCAACCTTGGTCATCTTTCCATCAAAACCTTTGGTGAACAGAAATGAAATCTTGTGGTCGTGGCCTTGGAGAAGGCGGAGAAATGGTTCCCAACCTACTCATAGAAACACTTCGCGGCAGGCTTTAAACTCAGAAATGCAAAGGAGATCCTGGTAGCTACCAGGCTCATAACGCATTGGCATCATTGATAGAGGTTGGGGAAATGTTGTTGATGTATATATAACTTCGGAATGTATTTCACATATATGTATATTGTATTCCTATAGAGATGGTATTATTCCTCTATAAGGAAGTGTCGTCATTTATATTGTAAGTGTCGTAACTTATACTTGATGGGTTATTAGACCACCTTATTTGGGGTCGGCCCTGTATAAGTCATGTGGGTCAAAGGGTTATTAGACCACCCTATTGGGGGTCGGCCATGTGGGTCAAAGGGTTATTAGACCACCCTATTGGGGGTCGGCCCACTCAGCATTATGTTATGTGGTTAAGTTCGAGCCTACACGAGTTAGGTAAAAAGGAAAGTCAAGTCAAGTATAAATAGAGTGCGGGAGGCACTCTATTTACTCACTCACTTCTCACACATGCACTCAAGGAGGAGTGGCGCACTTATGGAGGAGGAGGATCTGTTGCTAGGTTATGGCTATCTCTCTTGGTTGGTTGTATCATTGCTCTATCTATCTCTGAGGAAGTTATTGGGGTTTTTCACCTTTATGGTTTTCCCCAAGTAAATCTTTGTGTCTCTTGTGTGCTTGCATTATTGTCTCCATGATTGATATGCTGTAGATATGCTGTACATGTTGTTCTCTCAGTTAAGATCCTAGATCAGATTGAAGTAAATTCTGAAAATTTAACATGGTATCAGAGCTAGCCTGAAAGAAGGCATGATATGGCATGTATGACACTTGTTGCACTTACGATGCTAGGGCTTGATATAGCAAAAACCAGTCATCGTAGCACTTTCTCTATAAATCCGTTTTGGAGAAGTTTTCAGATCTGAAATTGTTACAGGCCGAAGCTAAGATCTCCAGGTATCTTGTGTCCAAAGTACAACCTCTAATTCGTTGTACTTTGTGATTTATGATCTGTACAATATAGGGTTTCTGCCTCTTCCAGATCCGAGTCAAAATCAGGTGACCTTGGGAAAAAGGTCATATCTTGGGCTAGGAAGCTCCAAATGAAATTTCGTAAAAAGTGACAGGTAGTACACAGTCTGTCGAAGTTGAACCAGTGACACGTGGCACGCCGTACAAGTTCGCTCTACTGTTTTATCCCATAAACAGGTCACGTTGCGACACTTGGCATAACTCTCTCTCAGAAAATCCAATTGAGGTCAGACCTGTCAGGATGGAAAGGTAACAGGCCGAGCTATCTCAGAAAACGTTTTCAGAGGCCGAAGTTAAAACAATGACACGTGGCACGCCGTACAAGTTCGCTCTCCTGTTTTATCCCAAAACAGGTCACGTTGCGACATTTGACATAACTCTCTCTCAGAGAATCCAATTGAGGTCAGACCTGTCAGGATGGAAAGATAACAGGTCAGGCTATCTCAGGAAACTTTTTCAGACCCTGTGGATCAAAAATTTTGGAGTTACACCAGAAACAATCAGGTACATATTTCTGTCAAAACAGAATTATTTTTTGGTACCTTCATTCATGGCTTCCGGAATTTAGGGCTTTGGAGAAAGTTGGAATTTTTGTAATCGGAGACCACGGCTGGATGCTACTCATCAAAATAGAAATTTAGAGACCAAGATCAGAATTTTTGGTTGGGCAGAAGGCCAGGCTTGATTATACCCTAGTTCGGGACTTTGATCAGAAAAGTGGAAAATTAGGGCTTCTGTAAAAATGGGAATTTTTGAAATCTGTGACCACGGCTGGAAGCTCCTCAGAAGAATAGAAGCTTAGAACTTTGGATCAAACATTTTGATGGGGAAAAAGAGTGGGCTTCATCAAACCTCAGTTCAGGGTCACGTCCAGTGAATCCGGAAGTTTCAAAGGCAAAACTGAGGAGTGAAACTTTGCAGTTTTCAAATTCTGAATATCCAAGTTTGATCAGTTCATCAAGGCACATATTCCTATCCTATCGGAAGGTTGAAATTCAAAGTTTGAATTTTTGGGGTTTCTCTGACAAACCCATATCCAGCTCAAGGTCCAGTTCTTGCAAATCAAGTGGATTGGGTTAATCCTAGAAGGAGATGGATTGATCACCTGCATAAGTGAAAGAAGTTCCTGTCTCAGAGGGAGATGAGGATAAGGCCTTACATAAGAAGATTACAAGCGATCTCGATAGGTATGACTCATCAAGGTATGTCTCGATATTTGTTCATGATTAAGTTTATGGTATGTTTGTCTTCATGTTATTACTGTTAGTACAATCTTGATTTTAGACTTGTCATATCACCTTAATAAAACTATGAATGCACGATAGAAAATATTCATTGATTAAGGTGTTGACACTTATGATTGTACTAATGCATTATGGTGTTGTATGAGGTTTATGTTGTCTGCTAACATAAAAGGTACACCAAGAAAGACAAATCATGTTCTACTTCAAGAACGTATGATCATGGTGACATGAAGACAAGGATTCATCCATTGTCATGGATTACATAGAAGATCTACTTTCGAGGTATGTATAACTTGTTTCTACAATGGTTAACTTATGAGACATGCAGGTTACTAGCACAAGTCACTGAAGAGAACCAGAAGACATTATGCGGGTATGTTAGACATAAATAGCTAGCATGCTAATCCAGGTATGTTTTTCCTATATCAAGCTAGAATCCTACCTTGTGTTAGGATCTTATACTATTGTGTTGTTGATAATGATTATTCACGAAGAGTCATAGGTTTGAATAATCATGGTGGTATGCATATTATGTTTCTTACCATAATTGATGATATGACTAACCAGAAGAATCATGAAGGTATAGCTTTGAATAATCATAGGTTTTATGCATATTATATCTCTTATCTTGATTGATAACTCAACTAACCCGAAGAGTCATAGGTTTGAGTAATTACAGGTTTAGACATGTTATGTTTCTTATGATTTGACTAACCATAAGAATCCTACATAAACCTTGAAAGCTAATGCTTATTATTTCTGTTTGAAATGATCATGACTATACATGCTTTAGATTATTGTGTTTTTTGATAATATTAAGATTATTCTAATGAATTTTTTATTATGTATGAGACCTCGGGGATAACACAATGATGATACTAACAAGCATGCATACGGATCAAGAATGAGTATAAGTTCAAAGACAGGTAATCCAGGAAGCAAAGATCAAGAGGGAGCACACTCCAGTTGTTCCTGCAATAAAGCAAAGGAGCACACTTCAGTAGTTTCTGCAAGGATGCAGATATTCAGAGGGAGTTGACTATCTCTCTACACTCCACAACAGAAAGGTGTAGAAGAAGCTACTTCAGATTAGGACTCCAGCAGCTCCTGCAAGGAAGCAAAGACTTAGAGGGAGTCCACCCAACGAACAAACAAAGATAAGTATTTTAATTATCATTTCATGCATATTTGTTTGTTTATATAAAATTGTTCAATGATGTATATGCTCATGTTCCTAGACTTAGGATATGTATTGTGCATATTAGAATAGTTGCATTGATGAATAGTATACTACTAATATACATGGGTAAGTGGCCTATGGCACTGTACAACATTCCATTGCTACTTATCTAGAATGAAACCTCTTTGTTGACATGTTGGGAGTTGTGCACACTCTTAACAATGTTCTCGTAGAGATTGGAAGGCATCTAGAAAGTTATGGGATATGGATAAATGTTGTATTGAAGCATTGGCTAAGATAATTGCATGATTGTATGACATATTTCTTTATGTGTAAGAATTTGTTCTGAAAATTATGAGATGTTTCTAATCATGCAATTTAACCTGTTTTGTAGGAAAGATCGTATATCTTCACCTACAAAAGCTACAACATTTGTTCCAGCAACAAAGATATCTATTAAAGATATTGAAGATCCCAGGATCTGGGATGAAGAAATGGAATGCCATGATCCGTCGATCATGAAGAATGATGTTTGGGATGTAATCCCAAGACCTGAAGGGAAGTTTGTTATGACTTCCATATGGAACTATTAGATCAAGCATGTTGCAGATGGCAGCATAGAGAAATATAAAAGTGACGAAACAGAAGATACACCAGATGGATTCAAGACAGCTTTCTTGAATGGTGTAGTTGTAGAAGAAGTGTATGTGGAGCAGCCACTTGGTTCTGAGACACATGATAGGAAATCATATATGTGCAGAACTTGGTATGGTGAAGATAGATTGATTGTCGACACGCAGCAGAAGCTTACTACCGAGTTCGAGATGAAGAACTTGGGGATGATGCACTATTTGTTTTTTGGCATGCAGGTGTGGCAGAGTGCAGAAGGAATCTTCCTTGGTCAAGGGAAGTACATAGTAGATATCCTGAAGAGATTTGGGATGATGGATTGCAAGGCCATGGCCACACCTATGGCATCGAATCTGAAGCTTCTATGTGATGCTTCATCTGAGCCAGTTGATATCACTATGTATCGTTAGATGATTGGGTCCTTGATGTACCTGACAAACACAAGACCAGATATTTGCTTTGCTGTGAACACATTGAGCCAGTTCCTGACGGATCCGAGGAGTGTTCACCTAGTTGCTGTAAAGCATGTTCTGAGGTACCTGAAGGGTACAGTGGATTATGGGCTCAAGTATGAAGCAAACCAAAAGTTTAACCTACAGGGTTATGTTGATTCAGATTGGGCTGGCAGTGCTGCAGATAGGAAGAGCACATCTGGGTGTTGCTTCAGTATGGGATCAGGTGTGATCTCTTGGTTTAGCAGGAAGCAGTCCTGCGTAGCATTGAGTACAGCTGAGGCAGAGTATGTTGCAGCCTGCTCAGCTAGTTGTGAGGCAGTATGGCTATGGAAGCTACTGTCTGAGCTATTTGATCTCCCGTTGGAAGCTACTGGTATCTTCTGTGATAACCAGAGTTGTGTGAAGCTTTCCGAGAACCCAGTGTTTCATGACAGGTCGAAACACATAGAGATCAAATATCACTATATCAGGGATATGGTGCAGAGAGGAGCTGTGAAGCTCCTGTATGTTGCGACGGATGAGCAGATTGCAGATGTGCTGACGAAGCCACTAGCCAGGGTGAAGTTCGAGTACTTCAGAGAGAGGCTTGGCGTGCTTCAGATCGAGGACACTTCGAGGAAGAAGTGATGAACACATTTGCTGAAGCCATTCCAAGCATGTTGGAAGGGGGATCCTTCACATGGCTGTGGATGTAAGCGCTGAATGATGAACATCAGGAGGATGTTTTGGTTTTTGCTTGGATATGATCAGTTGGATCATTATATGTATTTTGTGTATGCATCATGTTGGATGCTGGACATGATCAGTCGGATCATTATATGTATGTATGAATGCATCATGTTGGATGCTGGATATGATCGGTTGGATCATGTGTATGTATTTTGTATGAACGCATCATGTTGGATGCTGATGGATACATTGTGTGGATCATGTATCTTTGTATAATCAGGTAGATCATGTATGCTGATAGATACATTGTGTGGATCATGTATCTTTGTATGATCAGGTAGATCATGTATGCTGATGGATACATTGTGTGGATCATGTATCTTTGTATGATCAGGTGGATCATGTATGATGGATACATTGTGTGGATCATGTATCTATGTATATATCAGGTGGATACTTGGATGATTGTGGATGACGAGCTTCTCCAGATGACATGCAGCAGGATGTTGCAGTGATGATGATCAGGATGATCATGTGTACATCAGGATGATGTTTGATGAGTATCAGATGATACTTTGTGGCCGTGGATCAGGTTGTGCAGGAAAGCATGTAATTTGTGCCCTGGGAGATTTGCAGATGGTCTTTCGAGGTTTTGCCTATGGCATGTAATTCGGTGCCCTGGGACATCTGGCAAATGCTCTTGCGAGGTTTTGCTTGGGAGGACATGTAATTTGTGCCCTGGGAGATTTCAGGTCGGAGTTGTGTACCCATAACATCCTGAGATGCTCTTGCGAGGTTTTGTCCTATGGCATGTAATTTGCTCCTGGGAGATCTGGACAGGATGAAAAAGGCCTCAGATGCTTCAGCCAGGTTTTGCCATGACCACATGTAATTTGCTCCTGGGAGATCTGGACAGGATGAAAAAGGCCTCAGATGCTTCAGCCAAGTTTTGTGGTGGACCACATGTAATTTGCTCCTGGGAGATCTGGACAGGATGAAAAAGGCCTCAGATGCTTCAGCCAGGTTTTGTGGTGAGATCACATGTAATGTGCTCCTGGGAGATCCGACAGGTAGAGCCGCGTGCTCGTAACAGCCTGGGATGCTTCAGCCAGGTTTTGTGATGGGTCACATGTAATGTGCTCCTGGGAGATCCTACAGGTAGAGCTGTGTGCTCG
Source organism: Larix kaempferi (assembly GCA_027924585.1). Taxonomy (NCBI): domain Eukaryota; kingdom Viridiplantae; phylum Streptophyta; class Pinopsida; order Pinales; family Pinaceae; genus Larix; species Larix kaempferi. Next base: position 4,141,060 of record BSBM01000590.1, read on the forward strand.
TACTAGCCTGGGATGCTGCAGCCAGGTTTTGTGACGCACGTAATAAGTCCTGAGGATTCCACAGTATGGCCAGTGATGATGAAGACCTGCAGGTGGTGGGCCTACATCCAGTATGAAAAAGGACTGGCTCTGTAGAACTTCCTATGACGAGTAGATTCAGAGATTGATTGAGATAGCAGCAGCAGTGACGATGATGATGACTCGATGATGATTATCCAGTGACGATGATCCAGAGAAGATGACTTGTGCTAGAAGAACTGTGCTGAGAAATACCTTCCTAGTTAAGAGGGAGTGTTGATGTATATATAACTTCGGAATGTATTTCACATATATGTATATTGTATTCCTATAGAGATGGTATTATTCCTCTATAAGGAAGTGTCGTCATTTATATTGTAAGTGTCGTAACTTATACTTGATGGGTTATTAGACCACCTTATTTGGGGTCGGCCCTGTATAAGTCATGTGGGTCAAAGGGTTATTAGACCACCCTATTGGGGGTCGGCCATGTGGGTCAAAGGGTTATTAGACCACCCTATTGGGGGTCGGCCCACTCAGCATTATGTTATGTGGTTAAGTTCGAGCCTACATGAGTTAGTTAAAAAGGAAATTCAAGTCAAGTATAAATAGAGTGCGGGAGGCACTCTATTTACTCACTCACTTCTCACACATGCACTCAAGGAGGAGTGGCGCACTTATGGAGGAGGAGGATCTGCTGCTAGGTTATGGCTATCTCTCTTGGTTGGTTGTATCATTGCTCTATCTATCTCTGAGGAAGTTATTGGGGTTTTTCACCTTTATGGTTTTCCCCAAGTAAATCTTTGTGTCTCTTGTGTGCTTGCATTATTGTCTCCATGATTGATATGCTGTAGATATGCTGTACATGTTGTTCTCTCAGTTAAGATCCTAGATCAGATTGAAGTAAATTCTGAAAATTTAACAAATGTGAATGGATACAAGGGGTGCAAGGATTTGCAAAGGACGTGGCTCAAATGGAGAACGAACAAACCGAGGCGAAATTCACACAATTACCAGTTTAAACTAAGGTCCATTTGATTGTTTGAATGACAATGGACGAAGGCTTGGCATGCTTGAAAAGATCACATCTGTCATTCGAAGATCTTAAGTTAAGTGCCAGCATAGAGGTGCGTGAATCTAGTGAATACGTGTAGTTTAAAGACTATTCAACCATGTCCAAAGCCAAGCTTTGAACAGGTTGAATGTAATTCACTTAATGAAAATAGATTACACGTGAGAAATCATGATTTGACTGATATGGTGGAAGATCGTATAATAGGATAAGTGAGACCGAATGGCGGTCATGTAATGATTCAAAATTATGCATAATCCATTCGTTAATGGAGGCGAGATGGATAAGAGAACGAAGCCATGTGTGAAATCGACATTTGATTGATCATTGTCATGATTAGCCAATAAAACTTATCGAAAATATTCAATTTTGAACATTTTGGCATATTAAATAAAACTATTATAGGCTATGGTTTCATTCAGCACTCCATTCAGAACGTTGTTTATTTGCCTCATTCAAATCGACATTCAACCCGTCATTTAGTCCTTTGTACAGACTTTTGTTTATACACGATCTTATTTTCGATGCAGACCAAAGCTGATTTTGCAGAGAATTCCTGAAGCTATTAGTGCACAAAAGATGCTGTAAACTTTGCTTTTCTGTCTCTTTTAGTTGCGTTCCTCTTTTGTTCTTTGATTAGATCAATTTTCTTCTGCTTTTGCATTAACCTGAAAACACATGTCCTTGTATCAGAGATAAATAAAGTTTTCATAAAAATTAAGAGAGTAAGAACAGTTCTAATCTCCCCCCCAAACCAAAAATATGGTGTGTCCTCAAGCCATCAGACAAAAAATGATTAAAATTAAAAATTTCAGTTGAAAGTCTTATAGATAGCTTTTTTTTTATAAATATTGTGATAATTTTCATAAGCGATGAAGTAGAAGAATATCAAAAAATAATTCAGAATACAAAGATTGGAGCTTGAAGAAGAAGAAAAAGATCATACATTATTTGTTGTTCGAGCCATACTTTTTTTTTAGTCTTGGATGATTTACTTTTTGCGGATTTGAAGATCAATGAACATATATATGTTTTTTTTCCCAAAACAATAGCTAAATATTTTGTAATATAATTCAAAAATCAAATGGAAATATTTAAAATGATGTCACTTTTAGTCACTTGTAAATCATTTTAATCATGTGTGGGTCCACTTCCTTCCATGGTGTCATTGTCTCCTCCAATGGCACGCCCCAAGCACCTCCAAATTACTGAAAAGTTTGTTGGTCATTATCCTATTTAATTTTCATTGTATTAAACAAATCTTATAATTCTCAATAACATGGAGTGTGTGTGTGTGTGTGTGTGTGTGTATATATATATATATTCAGAGAATAAGAACAGTTCTAATCTTCCCCCCAAACCAAAAATATGGCATGTCCTCAAGCCATCAGACAGAAAATGATTAAAATTAAAAAATTTCAGTTGAAAGTCTTACAGATAGCTTTTTAAAAAAAAATATTGTGATAATTTCCATAAGGAAATGAAATATTAACTAACAATGTAGATGATTCAGATATGTACATTCATAAAAGAGAATACAACAGTGCTTAAAAGACCATATAAAGAATAGTAGTGTAAGAGATGCGAAAAATGCCATAGGAAAAACTAGTTGTCCATGACTCATTATAAAAATCTCTTGTCATCCAAAGACTATAGATAAGGTTAACCATAAAAATTTGTGAGATCTACTATAACTATGGGCCCCATTTCTAGGATAGTCATATCCTAGGTATTGTTTGAATTAGATGACAGGGTCCAAGTCCAACTTACAACCATTATCTAATGACAGTATACATAATCGGCCTAAATATTTGTTTGTATACTCAGGTTTTTATGAGTTATGTGAATAGAAATGCATTAACCAAACCTCTTTTACCCGATATTGACCTGCTTCCAGTAGGCTTGTTCAGTACACTGACGGGTTTATCTTGGTACCATGCAAGCATAGCCCCGCTGCTAGTGAGCCCGTTTAGTACCCTGACGGGTTTACTTGCATTTACCGAGCTTCATTGTTTAAGATTTTACTTAGCATGGACCCACTACCACCGAGCCTTTTCAGTACCCCGGCGGGTTTGGTTCATATAATGATATATATATATAATGTTTTTTGTAAGGAAGCCGGTTGGCACTAGTGTGTGCTAAGCCTGTTAAACACATAATTCAAAATTTAGCATAACCTTATGAGTAAATTTATTTATAATGGCCTAAATTATAGATCATGTCAAAAGATAATAACCTAAAGTTGTTCTTTGACTTCACAATCTATCTTCTTCGTAAAAAAAATCAGTAATGTTCCCTACAAAATAGAAAATATCACCCATTTTTAGGCTACCTTTTAAAGGTGCTTTAGAGACAAGTTTTGATAATGAGTTAAGGATGAACTAGCAGTCCATAGGTGTAAGATAGATTTTTGTGGAGATCATAATAATTGAAGTAGGTCTTTTAACAACTGTTTTAATGATAAATCATAAGTGTACATGTCTGAATCAAGTACTATAAATAGAATCATAAAATAAAGTGGCTATAAATGATATCAAAAATGCTTTATCTTTTCACTAAAATGTCAATTTTAGCAGTAACCGAAAGAGAGGGAGAACTATAAATATTTATTTTTAAAGCACTTCCCTTTTCTCATAATATCACATGAGCTAATTACAAAGATAAGGTTCTTGTGATTAAGCTGCAAAACCACTTATCAGATGATTCAATGTTTTATTCAAAACAAAGCATATGTACAAAACAAGTCATGTAAAATTTTTGAAAGGAAAAAGAGTCTTCCTGTTTTATTGACAATACTTTACAAACTGATCATAATAGATTTCCTGTAAAAAAGAAGAATGTAATCAGTTGTTTTAGAGATGACTCATTATTATTGAAAATCAAAAACATATTTACATATATACAAAAAGAAGATAACCCAAAATGATTCAAGGACTTGGAGGAGGAGGAATAACTTCCTCTTCTACCAGGTCCATTTCTTCCTGTTGCAAGGCATTCTGCACAAAATCTTGTTTAGATATTGGTTAATGATAAAGTCTAAGTCTATGTCCATTTACAACAAAATAAATTTGTGAATCATCAATTGTCTTAATTTTAACGGATCCATTATCAAAGGCAGTGACAATTTCATATGGACCCATCCAATGAGTAGTTAATTTACGTTTAAAATTTTTGTATCTTGAATAAAAAGGTAGTGCCCAGTCTCCAGTTTTGAATTGTTTTTGTTTAATATATCTATCATGCCACTTTTTGCATTGGTTTTGTATTAAAATTGTGCATTGAATAGAATCTTGCCTAATCTCGTCCAATTCATTTATCTGCAAGATTCGTTGACTCTGTGCTTCTTCTGAATTCATCCCTAACTGTGTAGCCATACGAAAAGTTTTGACTTGAAATTCGATGGGAAGAATAACTTGTTTACCATAAACGAGTTCATAAGGTGTGTGACCAGTGGTGTTCCTCCAAGTGATTCTAGAAGCCCAAAGAGCTTTTGGAAGCCTGTCTTCCCAGTCTTTGTGGTGTAACTGGATAGTTTTAGTCAGGATGGATTCTAATACTTTGTTGGTGGATTCCACCTGACCATTGTCCTGCGGGTGATATGGTGAAGATTTACAATGTCTAATACCATATTTTTCAGTAAGCTCTTTCATTAATTTGGAGATAAACTGAGATCCTTGATCTGTCACAATTTCCCTGGGTACACCAAATCGGGTAAATATTTCTTCATAAATGAATTCCACCACAGATTTCTTTGTGTCTCAGAATAAAGCTTTAGCTTCTACCCATTTGGTGACATAATCTATACAGACTAGGATGTACTTCTTCTTGCGAGACATCGAGGAAATTGGTCCAACGAAATCTAGAGCCCATTTTTCAAATGGCTCAATCATAAATTGGGGTTGCAAAGGCATCTCATCGGATGGTGTAGGTCTACACATTCTTTGGCAACTGTCACATCCCTTGACATATTTGGAAGCATCTTTAAAGATGCTTGGCCAATAGTACTTAGAGGGCAATACTTTGTATGTTGTCTTTTATCAGAAAATTGCCCACCACAGGGTCCACCATGACATGCATGTAGGATCTCTGCCATCTCGTCCTCTCGTACGCATCGTCTAATAATAAGATCAGGATCAGTACGAAAGAAATCATTATCTATCCAAGAATAATTGGAACTTTGAACTATGATCCTATGTTTCTCAAGTGGGGAGAGATGGTTAGGTAGCTTTCCAATTGCTAAATAATTGGCTACATCTGCAAACCATGGGGTTCGAACAGATACATCGAACAAATGTTCATCTAGGAAGCTATCATCGACAGGGTTGGCATTATCGTCAATTTGGATTCAAGAGAGAAAATCAGCTACTACATTCTCTCTACCGGGACGATCAACAATGGTGATGTTGAATTCTTGTAACAAAAGAAGCCACCAAGTCACTCTGCCATTGGTGATAGGTTTATTCATTAAAAAACTGATGGCGGAGTGGTCATTGTGTATAAAAATCTCATATTCTGTGATATAATGACGAAACTTGTTGATGGAGTAGACTACTGCTAGAAACTCTTTTTTTAGTAATAGTGTACTTCGATTTTGCAGGAGTCAAATTTTCATTGGAAAAGTAAATGGCATGTGATGTGTGTCCCTCTTTTTGACCTAAAACTGCCCCTATGGCTATGTCAGAAGCATCAGTGGATATATGGAAAGGAAGGGACCAATTTGGTCCCCTAAGAATTGGTGCCACTGATAGCTTGGCCTTCAAAGTTTTGAAGGCCTATTGACAAGGTTCAGTCCATTGAAATTCTATGTCTTTCATAAGTAGTTTGAACATAGGTGCGGCTATCTTAGTGAAATTTTCAATGAAATGTCTATAATAGTCGGCATGGACAAGAAATCTTCTTACTTCCTTCAGAGTTTTCATAGGAGGAAGATTAACAATTATTTCGATCTTGGCGGGATCCACCTTGATACCTTGAAGAGAGACATGATGTCCCAGGACTTTGCCCTCGGTCAGTAGCATTTTACATTTTTCATGACTAAGAGCTAAGTTCATTTCTTGGCACCGAATAAGAACTGTTTGGGGTTATCAAGGGCTTCCTGGAAGGTGTTACCATAAACTGTAAAATCATCCATATAAACTTCTACACAGTCATGTATGAGGTCAGCAAAGATTCCTAGAATTGCACACTGGAAAGTAGCAGGTGCATTACACAGGCCAAATGGTAACACTCGGTAGGCATACGTCCCCCCAAAGCAAGTGAAGGTTGTCTTGTCTTAATCCTCAGGTGCTATCAATATTTGATGGTATCCACTGTACCCATCAAGGAATGAGAAATATTGTTTCCCTGATAAGGTGTCTAACACCTGATCGATGAAAGGCAAAGGGAAGTAGTCCTTAAGGGTGGCCTTGTTCAGTTCTCAAAAGTCAACATAGATATGCCACTTCCTTGTGACTTTCTTTGGAACTACCACTAGAGGAGAAACCCACTTACTGTTGGAAATTGGGTAAATGAATCCAGCGTTAAGGAGTTTTTGTAATTCATCCTTTACCATGTCCTTTAGTGCTAGGTTCATTCTTCTTTGGGGCTTCCTAACAGAAGGTATGTTCGAGTCTGTAAATGTGATAGATACAGGTGTCTAGGTGTATACCTTTCATATCGGTATACTCCCATGAAAATGCTCCAGTTTTACTCCTGAGAACCTTTAGTAATTGTTTTTGCTGACTATCATCTAAACCTGCATTTATATGTAGAATTTTGTCGGTACTAACCTCACACAGAACGGGTATAGGATCCTAAGTGTTCTTCGATTGCGAAGACACGGGGTGTACTTATAAATTTTGAGAGGCTCATGTTTTCTTTGAATTCGTCTCCAAAGATCTGGTCAAATTGGGAAAAAGATTGAGGAAAATATACACATGTTGTGGAAGAGATAAATTGGTTCAACATGTTCTCAGGATTTTGCTCTTGAAGTGCCTGAGAAAGATCACTGACAAGGGAAAGTTATTCCAAGTTCTCATCTCCAAAAGGACAATCTAACCAAAATAGGTTTTCAGCTATTGGCTGAGCTGGTGGGTATAGAGCTAGTTTTCTTGTGGATAACCCATCAAAGATAACCATCTCTCCATCCCTACATCCTATGAATGCATTGGCAATAGCCAACCAAGGTCTTCCCAAAATAATGGGTTGACCTTTGGAAGGGTCTTTTGATTCGATGACCATGAAGTCCATGGGATATTCCCATGAGGCTACTGATACAGTGATGTCATCTAAGATCCCAGTAGGTTGCACCATAATATGATTTGCTAATTCTAGCATTGTTGGGGTAGGATGAAGGAATGGTCCTAAATTGAGAGTTTCTAAAACTGTGGTAGTCATTAAATTGATAGTATGTCCTAGATCAATAAGTGTGTTCCCTATGGCAGTGTTATTGATGATAACAGTCACCACAGGATTTCCTAGGTTTGAATACTTTGGAATTCTAGGTTGGTTTGCTATGCAATCTGAAATTTCTCCTACTACATGGATCGTCGGAGAGTCCTTTTGTTTCCTCCCTGGTCTCTTAATACAGAGTTCCTTTATTACCTTACTATATATTGGAATATCCTCAATAGCTTGTAACAAATGGATCTTAATGCAAATATTTTTCAATTCGTTAATGATATCATACTCTGGATAAGTTATAGGTTTTTCTATTACTAGATGCTCCGGGTATGGAGGTGACTTTTCCCTTGGAATTACTTCTTTATGTAGATGGTTGTGTGTTGACTATCTAGAAATAACCACGTCTTCAAGGATGGAATTATTCAAAACTTCACTAGGTATGTCTTCTTCATTCTCTTCTTGAATAACAATTGATGACTTGGGCTTATCTTGCACAACTCTTCCAGACCGCAGTTGTATCTCATGTATTAGCACGGTCGAAATAACATATGATGGAAGAGATAACAGCCCAATTCTATTAAGAGATTGGGTTGGTTTGTTGTTATGATTCGGCATCGGTTGTGCAAGTAAGATTGTGGGTCTTGGAGGATTCATGTTTTGGAAATGGTGAGGTTGATTCGGGATAGGGGGTAATGAAAGAGGTACAAATTTAGGTGGAAGATGCTGAATATTAGGTGGGTAAGGATAGTTAGGCATAGGAGGAGATGTTTGAGCATAAGCTTTCCCTCTCCATCCATGTGGCCATTGCTATTGTTGAGCATTCTGAGGAGGGTACTGCAGTGGCCAAGTTTTCCAACCTGAAGTATTCCATTGTTGAGGAGGTTGATAAGGATAGTAATAAGGTGGAATTTGTGATGAATCTTGATACGATGGTTGATCTCTAGGTTGCCAAGGCCTCCTAGGTACTTCACCAAATTTTCCACTCTTGCACACAGCTTGTAATCCAGGCAACGATGGACAATCATTGGTTGGATGTTCCTTTGTACATAGGTGACAGACTCAAACATTATTTAATGGACATTCTCATTGAGGATGTTTAGTTCTACACCTAGGACAAAAAACACTCATTGTTGCATGCTCTTCATCTTGTCTCTTTTTAGCTTGTAGTGCATCTAATTGGGAACCCATGGCCCCTAAAATATCTGTTTTAAAATTTTCCAATAGGTTTCCCAATTCTACCCTTGTAACTCCACCAGGACCGGATGTGTTTCCTCTGGGATTCCTAGCATAAGACTCTCGAAAGTGTTTTCCACCTTTCCCTCTGCTCCTAGAGTAACTCCTACATAGTTCACAAATATATGCAAAATATTTGTGAGAAATGTCTCCTGCTGCCATGAGATTAAGGTTATCTAAGAATTCTTCTAAGATTCCTTTGAGGAAGAGTTTTCTTACTGCATCTTCTCGAAGATCACTATACTTAGATTTGTGTAACACATAGTTAAATCTCTCGAGATAGTATTCTAAGATCTCATCTTCAAGTTGTTGAATTTTAAAAATATCATTGAGAGAGTCTTTAGGTCTACAGTAATCCTGATATTTCCAAAGAAATGCATTCTTCATGTCTTCCCAAGTTCTAATACTAGATTATCCTAATCCCATGAACCATCGAAGAGGAGAATCTTTTAATGTGGCAGGAAAGAGTTTTAGTTTTTGGCCGTCTTGTAGGTAATTATAACTCCTACACAAAATGTCAAACTCGAACAAGAATGTATCTGGATCCTCACTACTCTTCCCATAGAAGGTTGGTAGTGAGGAGAGAGGGATGTTTTTCATAGTAACATCTTGTGCAGTGTCTAAGATAGGGAACCCGAAGGTACCTTCAGTTCTAACTTCTCCATCTTCTTCATCTTGTTGGACACGACCTTCATTTTTGTCTTCCATGAAGATTCTATTGCCAAGGAGAGAAAATCTAGGTTGCTCCTTTCTTAGTGAATATGGGATGTCCCAACGTTATGTTTTAGGAAGGGTATTCTGCTTTTTAGGAGGAGAATTATCAGCTATGTGGGAATCCAGATTTGGAGGTCCTACTGTTGTTGTATCAATCTGTGAGACAACTATGTTCACAGAGTTTTGAAAAGAGCATCTACTTGTGCAGGATCGACAAAATCTACCAAGTTTGGACCACCTACTATTGAAAAAGTAGTGTCTTTGGGATTTTGGATTAATGGAGAGTTAAGAGGTCCTGAAGTTTTATCCTTTTGAGTTTCCTCTTGTCTAAGTTCAGTCTCAATATGAGCTTGAGGTTCTTCTAGTGGAATTTATTTATGAACAGACTATTATGATGTCCCTATGTTTTCCCCTAATTGATTTCCAGAAAGGATTTCCTTTGCTTTCCAAGTAGGACTATCCCCTTTAGGTGTCTTCCAATACCTTTCTGTTGAGTTAGTAGTTGGGGTGGTACGCCCCCCGTATAAGCTAGTAGGAATTTTAGTGTGAATTTTAGTAAGGGAATTAGTTTTAATAAATCTACCTTGTGAATCTCTAGACCTATTCATGAAAACAATTTATAACTTAAAATGAATTCTAACTGCATAACTGCTTGTTGTTGCTGCAACACCCCCCCCCAAACATTTCTTGCAAATATTGGGGCCCCTCCTTTATTTTTAAGGGAAGGAAAGTTTACCTAAATTCAAAGACATCAGAACCTTTTCCTTATTTGGTTCTTCTTGAGGAAACCTTTGCTTGTTTCCTTTGAGTTCATTTTTTATTGTTTTGGCCCAAGTAAAACTCATGAATTTAAGCCGCAACGGCAAGAAAAATTGGCTAAGATAAAGTATCGGTGGAAGAACTCGTCAAGTCCTTCCGAAACAACGGAAGAACTCGCCAAGTACTTCCGAAATAGCGGAATAACTCAGACAACTTTTTCGTAACGACGGATCACTTTGCTTAGGAATTGAAGCTTCACTTTTCGGATAAACTCGTTGAGTTTTGCCGCAATAGGCGGGAGGTTCGGTTGAGACTTGAACTTCACCGTTTTGAGAGAGAGCTATGCCAGCTTTTTGGAGCCTTTTCCACCAGTTTGTTTTTCACAACGGCGGAATAAACTCACGTGAATCTTTCATAACAGTGAAAAGGAATGAACAAGTCAGACCTATGCAGAATAATTCAGGTAAATTTCCCGCAACGGCAGAGTAACTCCCACAACTTTTCCGCGACTTCACGCTCGTCCTTTGCGGAAGAACTCGAATAATTTCCCCGCAACGATCTAAGAAGTTATCCAAGTCTTTCCGGTTTTAGAGGTCACTTTTTAATACCGAATGTGTCGATTTGACCCCATCCATATGCCCATTAACCCCGTTTAAATTTTCACAACCACCCTATTAATGGCTCACGCGTGTCAAATTCCTATATATAGGGCGTAAACCCCGTCGGTATTCATTGTTCAATTTGATAGAGGCTTGTCTCCATGACCGTTTGAGACCACGACCGCCCACTCCAGGCTCGTCGGCTTCCCAGCACCGTTAACGTTCCCATACATGATCATTTTCTAGCAGGTTAGTACCTTTCAGGACTTGTATCCTCTCTTGAAGTGGTTTTTTCTTGCTGAAATGAATGCCATATTTCATTAGTTATTTTTCCTTTTATCCTAGCCATCGCGGAAGATTTCCAGTCTAACTACATCCCAAGCGGACCCATGCCCATACCTAACTTAGCTTACCCAAGCCCGTGTTCATATGAGCATAGAAGTTTTTAGGACCTTAATCACCCATAGTATGATCGTTAAGAGAGTCCCCAACACACCTCTACCCGTTGTGGAAGTTGAAACCAGTCTTGTCTACCTTTACAAGAAGAAAATTGGTGTCCCTATCCGGCTGTGAACGTTCATGCCATGAAACATTTTATACTCAGAATCACTCTTGTTTTATTCCGGATTGTTACTATGGAAATGCATGACTCTTATATTTTGTGATTGCAATAAATCTCAAAGCATCACTATGCGGTTCCCGTAGGTTTTTTTTTCTAACATGCGAAATAAATGTCTTAATCTGGAATTGAAAGTAGAAAAGCCATATCGATTGGGAAGATGTAATGAACAGAACTAGCAGGGTTGGGTTAGTCTTTTCATTTAGTTTTGGGAAAAATCAAATAAGTATCCATCAAAAGGCTTATCGAAGTATTCTTAAGACTTATTGTTGTGTGCAGGATGCTAGTCTAATTTGCTAATGTTACGTTGTAATGCTTACTCATGTATGATTTCTATTGTACAGGGTTTTAAACCAAAATGCCTAAAGGTGGTAAATGAAAGTCCAAAGCGACCGAGCCAGGATTAGCCCCTACGAGAGTAGAAAATCTATATGAAGACACCAAGTGCACTATAGGTGTTTCTCCAGAAGTCAAATGGGGAGACATATATCGTATGATAAGAGACCAGGACATCCCTGAGGCACTCCTCGAGGAAGAATACCTATACTGGAACTTCAGAACCTCCTTCATATCTAAAGCAGCCACACGTCCGAAACATTTTCCATGCTCGGAACTAATTGGATGGATTCTGCAGCATGCGAATGCGGAGACAAGGGTTCTTTCAGACATTAAGGGGGAATCTTTTGCATCCTTCCATCCATCTTATATCGCAGCAGCTTACAAATTGCCCCGGGCTCATCAGCAGCTTGGTGATGAATGGCTAGGACAAATCAAAATGGATAATCTAGAGATGGCTAGAAATTTGTTGATCTCAGGCAAACAGATCAGAAAAAAGATAGTGAGGAGTACGAGGTTCAAAATCTGAGGCCTCCTTTCAGAATGATTTCCCTTATGCTTAGTAGAATCTTTGGAAGGTCTGATGGCACTATTTTTATGCACCAATGGGTTCCCATTATCCACTATGTAGCGTTTAGAGGAACAATTTTTAATTGGGCAGATATTCTCTCAAATAGCCTATCATCAGCCATAATTGCTGCACAAGAAGGATTAGGGACAAGGAAGGCAGAATTCTACATGCCATCCTACTTGATAGACTGTATTGTGGAAAAGCGCCCCTTTCCAAAGCTTGGATGTAACTAGAGAGAGACCGACACCCCCATATTCACTGCTTACAAACTCTTTTGGGCTCAGAATTACAAGTGGCATTACAAACTTATTTGTGAGGAATTTATCATACCTTTATATGAGTTAATGTTTAATGAATAACCTAACTGCTTGTCTGAAAATGCCATGGAGGTCCTGGAGAATTATGGTTATTTCTATTTTTCACCGGAAGGCACTTTCATAAGAATGTATGGAGGCTCTAAACCCCCATATATCCTACTTAGATATGCTACTGACTACATAGTCCACAAGGAGGTAGTAAGACAATTTTTCCTTGATGGGGTTGGTAGCACCTTGTACAAGGAAAAGAAGGCCACTTTCCCGCCTTTACCTTTTTATGTTGGGGCCTACAAGTTCTTAGGGATTGTAACAGTAGAAGAATTTATCGCAGAACTGATAGACTTTCACTTTGGGGAAAATATTTTTTGGAGGAACAATCGATGAGGCAAGGCTACACAACATTGCAGGGAGCTTCATGATAGCTTTGAATATGCTCACTATTATGATGAAGACAAAGAAGTGTATAGAGGGGTCAGTAACATGACCGAACTACAGATTTTTCGACTAAGCAAAGTCGGGGCCAGTTCTAGCTTTGGCAATGTCAAGGAAGAAAAACAGCAGCAGGGAAAGGAAACAGCAGAAGCCGCTGAAACCCTCTCTAAAGAAAAGAAAAGGCTCAAGGAAGAAGTTGAGAGAATCCAAAGAGAAGCTGTTGAAAGGGAAAACAAGGCAAAGGAGAACAAACTTCGGGAAGAAGAAACTCAAAATATCCAAGCAGTGGAGGAAGAAGCTTGAAGAGTTCAGGAGGAAGAACAGATCATATTGGAAGGGATTTCCAAACAAGTAGAAGAGGAAGTTCAGAGGAAGGCTGCAGAAGAAGAAGCGCAAAGGAAAGTGGAGGAAGAAAACAAGGAGAAGGAGGATGTTGAACCAAAGAGACGAAACGTTCAAGACATGGATACGGACATCCCTATAAGAGACCTTCCGCTTGTCCCCTTTACACCATCAAAAGGTAGCACAGTGTCCCAATGGGACAAGTTCACTTATAACAAGAAGAGGAAATCTATTGTCAAAGAAACAGTGACTAGGATGAAGAGACCTTTTCAACCAGGCATTGTCACCAAACATGAAACAACAATCATGCACGGTACTAAGCATTCACACAAACTCGTAGCATCCTTTTCTGTGGCTTCTATTCAAGCAACTACATACAATGTCAACATATTAGCAGACGAGTTAGAATTAGAAAAGGAGAGAACCCACCATTTGCAGGAAACTCCGGTCAAAGAACAAAATTATTCAAATTTGATGGTGGAGAAATGTGACACCCTTGTGTCAAAGAAGGGAGAATTAAACAAAAAATTTCAGCACCTAGAAGCTGAAAAGAGAGCCTTGTTCATACAAATGAGAGCCTTGGAAGCAGAAAAGCAGGGTCTTGAAAGAAGGAACCTGCAGCCGGAGTCCGAGAAATTTGATACCACTCAACAGATCGATGACTTAAAGGAGAACATAGAGAAGTTAGAGGAAAGTGGGGAATTGCTAGAACAACAATTAGAACTTGCAACTAGCAAGGTTGGTGATCTGGGTCCCTTTCATGAGCAGGCTTGCGAAATATTGAAGAGGATACACAGGATGCTATTCATGCACATCTTCTGCAAGAAAGCCTCCAGGATACAACAACATAAATCGTTGATCTTAAGGAAGAGCTTGCCAAGCATGAAGTTTCTGTGAAAGCCATGCTCCCTCTTGATGCAAACAATGTCATAAAAGAAACCAGTATCTGGGTGAGACATATAACAGAAGCAGACAGAGCACTAACAACAGAAATGCATCAAGTACTAGTATGAGAAGCAAGGGCATTAGCTTCAGTTGAATTACTAGAAGCAACAGGGGCACAATTTGCAATAGGAGTACCGGCTGTAGCAGAAACGCCTGCGTTAGCAAAGACGCCAGCTTAGAAGTGACCCACCTTTGTTTATCTTTTAACTTGTAGCCAATGTGCCTTCTTTCAGCCTTTGTATATTTTAATTATTAAAGTGACATGTGGACCTCCTTCCCATCCCTTTTGTAATATTGTTGGGGCTTTATTCTTTTGTAAATTAGGCGCTTCAAGACAAATCAAAAGAATTTGGAAAGTCAAGGTAAAGTTGGAAGCCTTGGAGCATTTGTAAAGCTATATATAGTTGATTAATGAAAGAGAGAAGGACTTTTGGCAGGTGAAAGGGACTCCTCTTGTACACACGAACTATTTCTGCTACATGAATGGAAAATCATTTTGGCCTGTAGAATCCTGTGTTGTGTTTTGTTGATGATTATGATGGATTATTGCCTAACTATTTCTGCATTTTACCATCTATATTCTGTGAGATATTTCCTGGCTACTGTGAATGAATTCTCTGCTAATGAATGGTTTCATTTCCTTCGCAAAATTTCTGCACTATATGAGTAGATGAATGTTTTAATTAAATCAGAGCTATCTCCAATATTATTTATCTTCTGCTGAAATTACATTTAGATGATGAAATGGCTATCTGTTGAGTCTTTAAATGTTTCTTTCAGTTTATTGCTCATCCTTTCAATTGTTGCTCCTTGCAAGGAAAGGTTAGACTAGCTTAAATAGTTTAAATCAGATTTGTTTTATTCGCATGCATTTAGTTTAGAGCACTTGCATATCATCTTTTAATACAAAAATACATAAACTGTGGATCGGGTTGCAACCAATGAAAGCAAAGCAAATCTTTACAATACACATAGTAGCCATAATCGTTAACCGGACGGATTCCCCACACCAAGTGGTGAAAGATCTAATTGGGCTTGCTTACCGGGGAGAATCCCTTGCTGATTGATGCTCCGATTTTTGAGGCATCAACATTTCTATTGCTGGGTTTTGGGGATGCCTGTTATAACAAATGTGCAGGTTCTTACCTCTCGTCTTACCCCTCACCGGCCACCAGCCTATTTTCAGAAGAATAAAATTAAAAAAGAATTTCACTTATCTATGACTGACTTCTACCTATCTTCTACAACTGAATTCTACCTATATTCTACAACTCCCTGACAACGGCACCAAAATGTTGGGTGTGTGAGCTATCTCAAAGAAAACACCTAATATTTAATTATCAACTGGGGTTGGTAATCTTAGAGTTGAGGCAAAGTATATGCTAAGGTAGAATGGAACCTAATTTTTTTCGCTTGTCAGACCTTAAAAAGATTTAATAAAGAAAAGATCAAAAGATCTTTCAAAATGAAAAACCGAGTCCAACTTCAGAAAAATAGTAAAAGGAACTAAATCAGATTTAGTTAAACAAATGAACTGGAATAGTATCAATTCATACTACTCTATCTCATACTTAAAAAAATAGAAACTGATTGAAAATAAAACTGTTGAATATGAAAATGGAAACTATACAATTTCAGATTCTAGTTAAGAATTAGGAAACAACTGTAAACAGATTAAAGACTATTAAATAACTTCAACAATTAAAAAGAGAAACATCTATTTCCATGTAACAGGAACTAGAGTGAGTGTATCATAATGGCTCTCAAATGAAATAGAAAAACAGAACGGAAGTAAATCTAATCTGACTTCAACAAAAAGATGTAAACTACAAAAAGACAAGTTACAGTTAACTTTAAACATTCTGATCTATATACTATCCATGAGCAGAATAATAATATAAAACTAATGGGAACTAGAAGCAAGTAGAAAACTTGATAAAGATATTAACTTAGAAACAAGTAGAAAACTTGATAAAGATATTAATTTTTGAATCCAAATCCTATTCCATAAACATCTTCATTATTTATTAAGATAAGAAATTGATCCTAATCTAAATGAAGGAAACTATCAAAACTAGAATGCTTGAAGAATGAAATTATTAACTCTATTCTAACTATGTCTTAAGAGCATGTAATAAATTAGAATAGGAATAAGATTGATAAATTATGAAACAACAACATGTTAGCAAAATAAAATATGAAAGACATAATTGAAAAGACAATTAAAGCAAACTAAGAAAAATAACAAGAATTGAATTAAAGCTTTATGAAACGTAAAACAAAAGCCTAATTATGGTTGAGAAAACTAATTAAGAGCAGGAAATATTACAGTAAAGAAAACTAAGAAACTGGATTCAAACTAGCATAAAACAGTGCAGAAAAGGGTAAAAATTCGAATGACGATCCGAATGCCAGTCCGAATGGAGGAAAAATGAATTAAACTAAGGAAAAGGAGGGTTTTGATGATCTTGACGTCAGCTGGTGAATGTAGATGAACCTACAATGCAAAGAAATTAGTGAGAAGACTTTTTGAGAAGCTAAGATAATAGAAAGCAACCTATTCTAATCATGGTTGAAGAGCAAGACTATTTCTATTCTATGCTAAAGCAAGAGTGAGATGAGAGAAGAAAATTAACCTACAGCTACAGAGAAGAAGATAACTAAACTAATTCTATCTATTAACAGAGCTTAAAACAGAGGCTAACTAAGTTCTATTTAATTGTAAGAAACAAACTACCTAATTATAAAAGACTGGAATTAAACTATCAAAACTATGTTGTTGGTCGACCATTTACTAATCCTGTAAACATAAGTTATGTTAGCAGCACAATACAAATTACATAAACGAAATATCATGTACAGAAAATGAAATTAATAATAAATACAGGAAAATAAACTAACTAGTTGCAGAAAAGGAAATACAGAAAACAAAGACAAAACCTCCGGTTGATTAGGGGCCCTTCCCAGCAATCAAAGATGGAAAACAGAACTAGTTTAGCTACTCAAAATATCAATAAATTGGAACTTCCATTAATCTTAAGAAAATTACAAACTGTCAGCTGTTTGCTTGCAAATCTACAAACTATCTGCGGTCTTCTCCACTATGAGCTAACTAGAATAACTCTGTTTCTATCTGCAAGTGTCTATTTATACATTTTACAAATGGATGAGAGGGTGGATAGAGTTGAACTCTCTAATAACAGAGGCATTTAATGAATAACTGGCTGCCTTTTATGGTACGTGACAGCGTAGAGAGTATACACCAGGCTGAACGGAGTTGATTCCTTCACGAGGCAGTTGTAGCATTGGTTTTCCTTAGACATGGGCAGAGAGGTAACATGCTGGCGAGCTGAGCCAACAAAGGAGAGGCTACTGGAGCACTGTCGTGGCAGGTCGTTGTGCTGGCAGGCTAAACGTGTGTAACCTAGACTCCTTCCAGAACAATGGCGTGAACAGGTAGTGTGATCCCAGGCTGAACGCGAGGCTGAACGACGAGCTAGAGTGTTGATGTGGACATGGGATGCGCTGTCGAGCTTAGCGAGCCTAGGGATGGATCTTCTAGAGCAACGGCTCATTAACCATGCCCATTTTGTGGCAAACAGAACCCACGTGCCCTTTTTTGCATTTAACAGTCTAGGATATGCCAATCGTGGATTTCGGGGGCTGAACACGAGGTTGAACGACGAGCTGAATGCAGTTGAGCTTAGCATCATAAGCATGTGGTCTGAATGAAGGGACATTTGAAAAACATAGCCTATTAATCAAAGCTTAAATATCATGCATGACTGGAAATGTCACTTTAATCATTAATAAATAGTAATATAACAAGATTTGACCAAAATTTATATGATAAATGAATACATGCATACCTGGCCTATTTGATGAGCTGAATGGCTAAAAGAATAACTTATTATATCAAAAATAGTAAAATTAACGCCATTCAGAGCAGATTTAATGATAAAAATTGTGACAAAATAGACACCAACAAAGACCTACAACTTTTCTATTTACATTTGAATTACTCTTTAAAGGATGTCTCACCACACCAAGCTTGAGGATAAGCTTGAAGGGGCTGATAAATTCTGAGCATGGAAATATAGGATTGGGTTCATCCTATAAGAGAATGAATTGGATACCTACATAAGTGAAGAGGTTTCAGTTCCAGAGGGAGATGAGGCTAAGGCCTTACATAAGAAGAACTTGGTCAAGGCCAAGAGGATTATTGTAGATTCCATCAAAGACCATCTCATACCACATGTGTCTTCTCCAAAGACACACAAGGAGATGTTTGATTCCTTAACCAAGCTGTTTGAAGGAAATAATATAAATCGGAAGATGACATTGCAGAACCAATTGAAGAGTGTGAATATCCAAAATGGAGAGACCATCCAATCTTACTTCACTAAGGTCTCTCAAATCAAAGAACAAATTGAAGTTCTGGATGAAGTGGTGGAGAATATATAAATTGTGACGACCACTTTGAATGGCCTACCTAGGTCATGGGACTTCTTCATCCAAGGAATTTGTGCAAGAAAGAAATTGATTTCTTTCAATAGATTGTGGGAGGAATGCTCACAAGAAGAAGTTAGACTGTAGCTCGAGAAGAAAAGATGGATAATGAAGACCAGGCTCTCACAACACACACCAGGAATAATAACCACAAGAGGGAGCATCCTCGTCACAAGAAGGGTATAAAACACCACTAGAATCAGAGGGAGAACTTTGGAGGATCCATGATAGATCTTTCTCACATTCAATGTTATACTTGTGATGAGAAGGGACACTATTCCAAAGATTGTCCCAAGAATAAAAGCAGCTCCCACAAGAAGAAGAACAACAAGAGAAGACATCACGCTCACATGGCATAGGATGATGAACCTCCAAGGAAGAGAACCAGGGAAGATAGTGAATATTCTTCAAGTGATGAAGAATATGTATTGTAATGAAGTTTTACATGAAAGGAGTAGAAGAAGCTACTGCAGAATTGGAATCCGGAAAACAAATAATCTATGGAAGAACATCTCATCCATTTTTCAGCATTGGTTAAGGTGCACACTATCAGAGACTCTAGTAGTTCCTGCAAGGAAGCAAAGATTGAGAGGGAGTCCACCCAACAACCAAACAAATATAAATATTTGAATTGTCATTTCTTGTATATATGATTACTTAAATGATATTGTTCAGTCATGTAAATACTTATGTTCCTAGATTTAGGATGTATATTATGCATTTTAGAAAAGTTGAATTAATGAACAAGATACTACTAATATAGTAATGGGTAAGTGGCCTATGGTACTATACAACACTCCATTGCTACTTGTCTAGATTGAAACCTCTTTGCTAACATGTTGGGAGTAGCACACACTCTTAACAATGTTCTGGTAGAGATGGAAGGCATCTAGAAAGTTACAAGATATGGATAAATGTTCTATTGAAGCATTGGCTAAGATAATTGCATGACTGTATGACCTATGCCTTTGTGTGTAAGAATTTGTTTTGAAAACTATGAAATGTTTCTAATCATGCAATTGAATTTGAATTGTATGAAATGTCGTGTACAATCACCTACAAAAGAAGGACAACAACATTTGTTCCAACAATGAAGTTCAAGAAAACTACTTATTGAAGATATTGAAGAATTTGAAGTTCCCAGGATCAGGGATGCAGTTATGGAAGGATGCCATGATCGAGAAGTACCAGTCAATCATGAAGAATGATGTCTGGGATGTGGTCCCAAGACCAGAAGGGAAGTCTGTTGTGACTTCCAAATGGATCTACAAGATCAAGCATGTTGCAGATGGTAGGATAGAGAAATACAAGGCAAGGTTTCTGGCTCATGGCTTCTCCCAGAAAGAAGGGATAGATTATGAAGAAACTTTTGCACCTATATCTAGATACACTTCCATCAGAACAGTACTTGCTCTAGCTACAGTGATGAAGTGGAAGATACACCAGATGGATTTCAAGCCAACATGCTTGAATGGTGTAGTGGAAGAGGAAGTGTATGTGGAACAGCCACTCGGATTTGAGACAGGTGACAGGGAGTCACATGTGTGCAAACTAAAGCAAGCCTTGTACAGTTTGAAACAAGCACCCAAGACATGGTACGGCATGATTGACAAATTCTTGACTAGTTTGGGATTTACCAAGAGTAAATTGGATTAAAACCTTTACTACAAGGTTGAGGAAGGCAATCTAGTGATAATCCTATTGTATGTAGATGACCTGTTTGTGACAGGAGAGAATGGGTTAATTTATAATACCAAGTGGAAGCTTGCTGCCGAGTTTGAGATGAAGGACTTGGGTATGATGCATTACTTTATAGGCATGGAGGTGTGGCAGAGTGCAGATGGAATCTTCCTTAGACAAGGGAAGTGTGCAGTAGATATCCTGAAGCGGTTCGGGATGATGGACTACAAGGCCATGGCCACACCTATGGCATCATACTTGAAGCTATTGAGTGATGCTTCATCAGAGTCGGTTGATGCCATGATGTATCGTCAGATGATTGGGTCCTTGATGTACCTGACGAACACGAGACCAAATATTTGCTTTGCGGTGAACACCTTGAGCCAGTTCCTGACGGATCCTAGACATGTTCACCTGATTGTTGTAAAGCATATTCTGAGGTACCTGAAGGGTACGGTTGACTATGGGCTCAAGTATGATGCAAATCAAAAGATTAACCTGGAGGGTTATGTTGATTCAGATTGGGCAGGTAGTGGTGCAGATAGGAAGAGCACTTCGAGGTGCTGCTTCAGTATGTGATCTGGGGTGATATCTTGGTTTAGCAGGAAGCAATCCTGCATAGCAGTGAGTACATCCAAAGCAGAGTATGTCGCAGCTTGTTCGGCCAGTTGTGAGGTAGTATGGATTAGGAAGCTACTGTTTGATTTATTTGATCTCTAGTTGGATCCTACTTGTATCTTTTGTGACAACCAAAGTTGTGTGAAGTTGTCCAAGAACGCGGTGTTCCATGACAATTCGAAGCACATAGAAATCAAGTATCACTGTATCAGGGATATGGTGTAGAGAGGAGCAATGAATCTCCTGTATGTTGCAACAGACAAGTAGATAGTAGATGTGTTGACCAAGCCAGTAGACAGATTGAATTTTGAGTACTTCAGAGAGAGGCTTGGTGTTCTGCAGATTCAAAATACTTCCAGGAGGAAGTGACGGGACACAAATGCTGGAGCCATTCCTAGCATGGTGGAAGGCGGGTCCTCCCATGGCTAAGGATATAAGTGTTGTGTGATGAACATCCGTATGATGTTCCAGATGATGATTATCTGTACAATCATGAGTAGCAGTGACCCGCATGATCATGAGCATCCGAGTGATGCTCCATGGCTATTGATATCTTGTAGGTTGTGCTGTTTAGACAAGTAATGGATCGTGGGAGATCCCATAGATTGTGATGGGCATGTAATGAGTCCTGGGATGCTCTTGCGAGCTCTTGTCTGTAGGCACATAATGAGTACTGGGATGCTCTTTATAGATCTTGTTGGTCGCAAGATGCTCTTTTAAGGTTTTTCCTATTCACATGTAATCAGTCCTGGAGATCCTATAGGTTTTGTTGGGCATGTAATGAGTCCTGGGATTCTCTTTAGAGATCTTTCCGATCATGCTGGGCACATAAAGGATCCCAAGAGGCTCTTTTAAGGTTTTGTTTGTTTGCATATAATCAGTCCTGGGAGATCTTGCCAGTCCTTCTAGGCACATAAAGGATCCTGGGATGCTCTTGTCAAGTTTTGCAAAGATGCACATAATTAGTCCTGAAATTCCACCGATTGCCACATGTAGAGATGATGAAGACCTACATAGAGGATAGACCTACATCCAACATGAAAAAGGGCTGGCTCTATAGAACTTGCTATGACGAGTATAGCAACAGTGATCGAGTGATGATGATCCAGTTCTAGTATTGAGACTTGTGCCTATATGTATTGATGCCTATGTCCAGAGAATACCTTGCTAGTTAAGAAGGAGTATTGATGTATTTGTAACTTTGGAAGATATTCTCCTATGTATTACATTTGTACTTTATTGTATCCCTGATAGAGATGTATTATTCCTCCGATCGAAAGTGTCATCATTTGTATTTGCAAGTGTCGCAAGTATTATTTTAAGTGTCGTAACTTATATTTGATGGGTTATTAGACCACCTTGAAAGGGTCGGCCCTGTATGAGTTAAGTGGAAGGGTTATTAGACTCCCTTATGGAGTCGGCCCAGTTAGGGTAAAAGGTAGGTTAAGTTAAAGTATAAATAGAGTGGTTGCACCACTCTATTTTCTCATTCACTTACTCATCCAACTCGCATAGTTGAGAGAGAGGAGTGCGCACAAGTGGAGGAGGGGTAGCTGTTGGAGACATCTATCTTTTTGGGTTTCATCTTTGTGATCTTTGTATTGGTGCTTATTCTATCTCTGAGGAAGTTGCGGGGTTTTTCACCTTCTTGGTTTTCCCCGGTGAAATGCTTTGTGTCTCTTGTCTCTTGTGTTTGATATGTTGTACATGTTGTTCTCTCAGTTAAGATCATATATCATATTGAATTAAATGATGAAAAAATAACACTTCTTCTTCATCCAGAACAACTTATTCAGAGAGGTTTGAGGATGAGACATAACGAGGGAGAACACATGGGGAGGTTCGATATCCGATCTCCATATTTCTGATATGAAATTCATTATGCTTTCCAAAATCATAATCAATAAGGTAGAGAATGCTTGGAGAAATAGCTAGACACGTGGCTCCAAATTCTCTATCAAAATCATTCAACAAACTAGATTTTTCTTCAAAGGATTCAAGCTCTACAACAGCTCCCATAGACACATCAAATATCTCTAGTCTCTTCATATGCTCAAACATCTTCAATTTCCAAACAAAATAGTTTGAAGAAGATAGAGGAGGAACTAAATTCGTATCCATGAAGTTATACCTACACAAAACACCTGCAAAAAACAATCTAAATATCTATATGGAATATTAATTGATATAACGAGCTCTACAATGGAAAGTAGGAATTTTTAGGAGTACGTCACGCCTGAGTATACTCCAAAGAATTGTTCCAATGGCTTCAAGGTGATTTCCCCAAGGACTTATGTGGAACCTTCATAGCTTCTGGTGCTCTACTGCTTGTAAATATGCTCTCTAGGATTACTGAGCTCTGATACCATGTTATAATTATATGGATATGATGGCTGCAATAATTACACAAGCTAAGGATCTAAGAACTCAATGTAATCTTCAATAAGAAATGTTACATAGGTTTAGCATAGAATTGAGACAAGAAGAGTGAATCAGAAACACATAGAAGAGAACTCAATTGCATAAAATTGCATCATCATATTAATGAATGATAAGATTAAATTAAATAATACATCTCATAAGAGAGATTCGAATGCCTAAGAGGAAATTCACAATTGTCACTATTGGCAAGATTGGACTTAGTAAAAATATCCCATCTAGGAAAAAGCAGTTCCAAATCTAGGCTAGAGCTCGCGAATTGGATAAAGTAGCCTTGGTGGGCCATGAGTGACTGAAAAGGAGCATGCTGGAGGCTTTTCAGGAGTAAAACATGGAGTATGTGGTGGCCAAAAAGAGGCATACTTTCCTAAACCAAATTAACGTCCCTACCTTATCCTTATCTAGCACAAACGTAGAGCAAAGCATCTTAATTTATGTGCATCAAAGCATGACAAAGCTTTATAAAAGCGGTTAGGGCACCTTTACTCATAAAATAAAAGATAAAGCACCCATAAAAGCATATGAGTGCACATATGGATATAAGCATCAAAATATGTGGGCCTAACATGCCCAAGGTGGCCAACAACTTATTCTAGTACATAAGAAACATTAACTAATGTATAAATTTTATATCCTAAGTCTAGATGGGGTCATTTATTCCAACAAGGAGAAGAAGATGAAAAAAAGGGAATGTTTTTAGAATATGGAGAGTTAGAAAGGTAAATATAATATAATATACATTGAGCTTATAACTATTCAATTAACTTGATTGATTAAATCACATTAACATGCACTTCAAACTTTTCATAGTCTCAAAGACAATTTGAAAGCCACCAAGACTAGATTAGACAAGGATGGATAGAACAAACATGATCTAGGAGGTCATGTTAAAATAAAAGGGAGATATGTAAGTACTAAAATTTAAAATATTTTGTTATTGATTTGTTCAATTGTAATTTAAAATCTTTTGTTACTGAATTACATAATGTTATGGTATGTAGTCAATTGACTATGGTGTTATGCCCACTGACGAGGATCTAAAAGTCACCTTGATAGAAAGATATAAATCCTTGGTCAAAATGAAGAAAGACAAGGCACATAATACTTCTATTGTCAACGTGGAGGTAAGTAAGTTAGATATATATTGAATGGTTAATTATAAACATGTTTATGGTTTATGAATTATCAAATAACTAAAAGTGTTATTACAGGAACATGAAAATGTTTTTAGGGATGAAACACCCATTTTTCAAGACTGTTGGTGGTGATCAACTAGAGTTTTACCCTACCACCATGTCCACTATACCAAGTACTATGATCAAGGTGACTTATAAATTATATTTTTTAAGTTCATATAATATCAATGTGGTGACTTATAAATTGTTTTCTTTGATTGTATATGTGGATCCTATTGACCTACATGCACAAAAGTGTAATTTTCATGATCATTAACCACCTAAATAGATATAATAAGAGAATCAAGAAGAAGATGCCAACATTAGAATGGTGGACCTTCTGAAAAAGAAAAAACATAAAAGGAAATATCGTAATAGACAAACATGTTGTATGATTGACACATTTTGACATATAAATTGTACTTTTGATATTCTTTAATGGCATATTTTACATGGATATATATAATTATTGTTTTTAATTTTAATTTTTAATCTTTAAAACTATGGTGTGTGTGTGTGTATAATTAAATTGGGTATGGGGGAATGAAAGTGATTTGGGGGGTGCATATGAGCTTCCATATTCTCATGGTTGGCCTCATTAGTAGAGAATAAGGCATTCTCAAAGCCAAGAAAGGTAGTAATGGAATTACCACATCATCATCCAATTATTGAGCTCAACCCTTAAATTGTTTACAATTAGGTTTAGATAGATAGATAGATAGATAGATAGATAGATAGATAGATATATAGATATACATATATATATATATATATATAGATATAGATATATATCACTACAAAACAATTGGAAAAGGATAAATAGTTATTATACCTCATTATAACTCCTCCTGAGTGGCCATCTAAGTCTAGGGATATGAATTACCAACCCCCAAACCTCATTTTAAGCTCAGACACCAAGTACTCCCCCCCTACCCATTGACTCTTGTATCAATATCATGTCAAGCCCCTCCTAATCAATTATACGCTTGAGAGAAATATTATTATCCTTCCCTACTATGCCTCTAACATTAACAGATAAAATATTGATTTGTGTGGCTCCTTTGGGGTTTTACCTACTCTAAGGACCCTAGAAATAATCTTATGCTACACCCCCTAACTGACCTCCCACATTTAATTTTCCTGATAATGTTCGATGGTCGGTTTCCTACTTACTCTAGAATTGACAACCTTATTCCAAATTTCATAACTAAGACCCCCCAACACTATAGGATCCCTAGAATGAGCCCATGGTCTAAACAAATAAGTTCCACACCCTCATCCCCTGCCTGCCCAGATGATGACTAACTAGAATATTTGAAATTGGAATTATGTAAGGAGCAAGGGAAAGTATATGAATCATCAGCAAAAAAAAAAAAAAAAAAAAAAAAGATGGGAATTGTAATTAGTATCAATTAAGAAAGGAGTATAAGTTAAGGTCTTCTAAGACTTACCAATTGGATTCTCACTAGAGCTTATGCATTCCATAAGTTTTTCAATTGTTCCAATTGGCTCAGATATAGCTCTATATCACCAAATACCTAGCATGCGATCTCATTACAACATATTAACACCCCTACCATAAATCAAAGGAATTGAAATGCCTCCAAACATGAACACCTTAGAATTGTGATTCTCCATAGCTGCATCTAATATCCCCAATGGTTATTCTCAATCCCAACCCTCTAGAACACTTAAGTTTCCATTATCAAAAGGGATTTTAGCACTCAATTATTCAATATTATCCTCATTTCTCCCCTTCTTCCATTTAGTCCTCCATACTTTACACTGAAATGGTTTATTAATCCAAAACATGCCCATAAAGGTGACATCGAGCACACTAGAAAAGAAAATTTAGGTAGTCCAAAGTATGTGTGAATGTGATATCTCCTACCACCAATTCCATGGATTCATATAACCCCTATCTTAGGTAAACTTCAATAAGAATTTGATCCATTAATCATGAAGAGATTTCACAAACACTTTCATCCACTACGAAAAAATTTCCCAAGCTGTCACCAATGGAATTAAGGCCCCCCCTCGATCTATAATTCAAGTGGAAACCATGAAAAATTGACCCTAACTGGGGAGATGGAAGAAAATACCTCCTTAGAGTCAATTAGGGGTCACCATTTACTTAATACCAACATATGATTTCCATAAACCAACACCTTTGAAGTATCTGCAAAGAAACCTCCTTTAACTGAAAAATGAACCCTATCCAACCCCAAGTGAATGAATGAATTACAGGGAAATATTCCTGCATTAATGCCCACAAATCCTACACCCACCTCTAGATAGATTTCATTTCAACCGCCCTACATCCACATAATTTTCCCAACAATGCTTGACCTTCAAGATTAAAAATCTCCATAATGTTGATATCCTTTCCGACAATTACTGCTAAGTTTCCACCTTGGAACATGTTACCTTATGATGCTTTCTTGTGGTAGAAGGGGAAGGCCATGGAAAAAGACTATTAATCTCGAGAAAGTGTATCCTACCTCCCGCAAAATACATAAGAGCAAGTTGAATATCCATTGGGACCGATAGCTGCAAAGACATGTGACTTTTTGAGTAAAATTCCAAGATCTATGTCATCCTTCTCAACAAATTGAGTACAAAATTATTACCTTTCGGATGTCTATACTAGTGAGTTGTGCCCTCAAAGAAAGCTTGGTGACCATCATCAAAATATTCTTCAGCATTTCATGATTGCACATCATAATATTATACAAATATATCCACCTCCATCAAATTGTCATCATAATAGTCAACCAGTTGGATCTTTTTCTCAATTGAGCCAACAATAAACACTTAGACAAAACCCTAGTCTACGAAAACCCTAGGGCCCTCCCATCTTCCCATATTCTGTAATTCTTCTTTATTTATTTTTCGCGAGAATAATATGGAACATTTTATAAAAAGGTAAATACATGTGAAACCATTAATTTAGGAAAAGAGGAAGAGATCAAAGGGAGACCTAATAGAAATTATAAGAGAAGAGGTTGTGGATGATGAATAATTTCTTTTTTATTTAAAATAAAAATGAATTTAATGTGCATGGGTTGACATATGTAAATGTGAATAATAGATATCAATGAATTAATAAAAAAATAATTATTAATATAATGACAAGTGGCTTAGTCTACAAGTATTATAAAATAAGGGCTTGGATAAAGAGAAAAACACTATTATGCACCCTAATGCTTGATAGAATTTGTAATGCCAAATTGTTAGAATGTTTGAGAATTTTCTCTAAGTTAGTGGTAGTATCTTGTTTAAGTATTGAAAGAGGATTGTACCACCATTATTCAAATTTTATTAGTTGGTAATATCTTCATATGACCCCTTCATAGATAGAGGTTCCTTGGGTAAGGAAAGTACCCATATGAGTTGATAGGGAAGTCAACTCGTAGGTAATTGAATTGCGATAGCAAGGATCTTGGAGCAAGGATTTTTTCATCTTTTGACTCAAGGTTAATCAAATGATATACGATACACGTATTCTTAACTTCTTTATTTGAATGTTAGTGAATTGAATAATATAAAATATTTACAAAAAGTGTAGCACTACAACCACTCCCATCTGTAGATCTAATGAGTCACCTGATTTTTCAAACCCCAATTCTCTAATTTGGCACTTATTTGACATAACAGATCCCACAACATTTATTTTAAATCTATATAGATCTCTGTGAATATGAAAATGCCAATTAATGTTTTATATATATGTGTGTTAGATGCAAGCTAATGAGGGTCTCTTTTGATGCGCTAGATGCAAAAGAAAATTGAAAAAATAGGCATCCCTCAAATTATATGGATATTTTTAGATACTTGCACAATGAATCTTGATTTGACTAAAAAATATGAATTGTAGGAAATTGAATCACGTTTATGAATTTATAAATTTTATCTACTAAAAATGTTCATAACTATCTCAAGTTTCATTTTTTCTAACAGGTACTTTTTTTGGGGGGAATGATAAGGTCTATGTCTTTGTGAATGCAGCCATTGAGTGCATATATGATGTAAACCTGGTAGACATATAGAAAACAAATATTACTAGAACGACACTATTTTTCTAAAATAAATTTATATATTTTTTTAATTATCTAAGTTCCCAAATCTCGAAAATAGTATTGCAAGTGCGGGTGTAGCTTTTGAAGGTCTTAATGCAATGATCATGAAATGGTTTTTTTATAGCCAGTATTGGTCGATGTCTAGTAGCGCAACATACAATTTTTTTTAAATGCTTGAGAAACAAAAAATTTATGGAAAAAACACTTACAGTGTGTTCTTTAAGTTAAGTAATTCCACAAGAAAAATAGAAAAACAATATTTTTAAAAACATATTACATATTTGGAATCTGCAAAACAAATGTTATCTAGGTCTAAAGTTCATAAAAAATGATTGTGTGTAGAATACTATAACAAGTGGTAAAACATAAGAATATTGAGAAAATGAGTGAGATGCACAATTAGATATGGTTCACCATATTCCATAGCACAGGTTTGGTTAACTTGAAGCTAACTCCGAAGCAAACACATAGGAAGAGGGATGACACTCGAACACGTGATGAGGCTTGGTCATAGTGCTAAGAAGCATGACCGCGTTTCTTTTAAATTCAAATGTATTCCTCTCACCAAAAAAAGCTTGGTGGAAAAAAAATGTGTACGCAATATAGAACTAGAAAACGCACACACGATTATTATCACTAAAACTTGTGCACTATATGTACCACTATAAATATATTGTCTACGACACTAAGGATTAGTAAGGGTTAGGGGGAAGGGGGAAGATAGATAAAGAGAGGAGTAGGGGGTGAGATAAATAAAGAGGAAGAGATAGAGATCAATGAGGTTAGGGGTTTGGGGAGGAGTAGGGTGGTTAGAGATAAGGGATGGTTTAGGTGAAGAGTTGGTGGGTTGGGGTTAGAGAGAGAGAGATAGATGGGGGGTGTATAGTGGCATGGTGAGAGGGATTAAGAGAGACAAATGTAGAGGGGATTTTAGGGTTAGGGGGGTTAATGGTAGGGTGAGTATGAAAGATATATGGAGAGGGGGGGTGTCAGGGGGTTAGATGTAGAGAAAGAGGGGGGTAGGTGGAGCAGGGTAGAGAGAGAGTGAGAGAGGGGGTTTGTAAGGGTTAGGGAGAGGAGGGGGAGATACAAAGAGATATGAGGGGGATTAGTGGTAGGGGAGGCATAGGGATGTTCACATGTGTGTGATAGAGAAAGAGTGTTTGTGTGTGAAAGAGAGAGAACCAATGGGGAGGTGGGGTGTTAGGAGGTTGGGATAGAGAGAGGGGTGGGGGTTATGTGTAGGGGTAGGGGTAGGGAAGTGAGAGAGACTGAGAGAGGGGGTTAGTTAGGGTTAGGGGGGAGAGAGAGAGGGGGGGGGGGAAGGGGTGTTGGTTGTGGAGCCAGATATTCCAGTCTCATAGATGATATTGTCTCAACCATGTACCCCAACTTTATATGATATGAAAAAGGACTGTACACTCGTTCCCCAACCTTGGGGTGGGGGGTGAAGTTCCCAAGAAATATTTTTAAGATGTGTGTTGGCCAATAGTTTTGAGGACCCATGGTTTTGGGTATCCCATGGTATCTTCCCATTGTATTTCCCCTATAAAAGAAAGACATTGTAATACGGCTAGGGTAAGATGCATTAGGTATTATGCATTGTAAAGATCTCTAAGATCGTGAAGAGAGGCTGTGAGACAGTGAAGAGGAAGTGCAACGGATGTGCTGCAGGTTGTATCCCTTCATTTGCTGTATGGTATAATAATAAGGACTGGCAATTTTAGTGTGGACGTAGCCCATCTTGGGTGAACCACGATATATTGGTGTCTCTCTTGTAATGTGTCTGTGTGATTATATTTTCATTTCTGTTTATTGTTATTGCTCTGCGATCTTGTTTTGCTAACAAGGGGGGTGTTAGGGGATTGGGGAAGGGAGAGAGGGTTATAATTTAGGGGTAGGTGGAGGAGTATGGGAGAGATAGAGTGAGAGAGGAGGAGATCAGTGAGAGGTAGGGGAAGGAGTAGGGGGGAGAGAGAGAGAGAGAGAGAGAGAGAGAGAGAGTAAATAAGGGGGCATTAGGGGCTTGGGAAATAGAGAGGGGGGTAGGATCTATGTCTAGGTGGAGGAGTACAAGAGAGAGATAGGGGCGGGAGAGAGGGTGTTAGGGGGAATAGGGGAGATCGAGGGAGAGGAGCGATGGTTTAGTGGTAGAGGGGAGTAGGAGAGAGAGAGAGAGAGAGAGAGAGAGAGAGGTGTGATTTTTTTGTAGGGGAGGAGGGGGTTTGGGGCATAGAAAGAGATAGATATTGAGGGGGTTTGGGGTTTGGGGAGGAGTAGGGTGGTTAGAGAGAAGGGGAAATATAGGTGAGGAGTGGGGGGTTGGTTTAGAGAGAGAGAGAGAGAGATGGGGGTTGGTTAGTGGTAGTGGGGAGAGGGATTATGAGAGACAAAGATAGAGGGGGGGTTAGGGGTAGAGAGAGGGGGGGGTTTCCTTTTAAGCGTTTTGGGGCAAGAGAGAGGGGTAGGCTTTTGATTAGGGGTAGGGATATTAGGGTGTGATAACACCAAAAAAATTTCCACTTTGTTTATCCACTAGCCACACCATATCATACATCATGTCCACTTTCCATTTCCACTACTTTGACCTTCACGTGACAAAAATAGGAAATTCTCACAAATGAGAAAAAATCCATAAAAAGGGGAAAAAGAAGTTGGATCTAACCCACTCATAATGTTTATCCAAATACCATTTTTCAATCCCATGGGCCACCAAATACCATGGGTCACAAAACCATGGTTCACAATATCTATATATACATGTGAAGGTCCCCCCCATTTCATAATCCACATATTCTCCACCTCATACATGTCATTACTTTGTCAAAACTACATTGAGCCTTTTTACCCATATGTTGAGCTTTGGCACCTCTTGTGACGTGTAGCTAGATATGGGTCTACTAGGAGACCAGGGACACATTAATTCAGAAGGCTACAAGGGCCCCCTTTCCCAAGTATTTCTTATGGTCCTAAATTGTGCTCTTTTAAAACCATTTCAAATTGATGTTAGCTTAATGCATGTTTAGTGTAGATCTAGTTTATTTTTCATTATTTCCATTTTTATTCTTGAAACAACTACTAGGGATTCCATAATCCTTAGTAGGTTCTTTTTACCACAAGCCAGTGTGAAAACACTAGCAACAGTTTTTGGCGACTTCGCCCGGGAGTTGACAGTTTTTTGCGACTCCCACCGAGTTCGACCTATGCAGATCTGTGGTTTCATTTGACCATCCTTACCCATTTCATTTTCATTTTATTTTGTTGTGTTTTCCTTCTTTTTATCCAATCTCTCACCTTCAATCATATTTATCCCAAAAAAATGCCCTGTACCGTTTGTTCCTTCCCCTATTGGAGCTTTATTTAAAAAAAAAAAATCAATTCCGGCCGAATCGCTCTCGTTTGGCCAATAAGTGCGACCTAGGTCACTCCTTCCCAGCCAAAAAGTGTGACCTATCACACCCTTTTTTCTCGATAAGTGTGACCTATCACAACTTTTTTCTTGATAAGTGTGACCAATCACACCTTTTTCTCGATACGTGTGACCTATCACACCTTTTTTCTCGATAAGTGCAGCCTAACCCTGAAATGATGTTTTTTGCTTAGGTCGCACCTTTTTTCCATTTTATTGAGACCCAAGATGCACCTTTTTTCCATTTTTGTGGGACTTAGGTCGCACCTTTTAGCCATTTTTGTGGGATTCAGATCACACTTTTTCCCAATTAAGTGTGAACCACACCCTTTTCTATGTTTTTTCCTCCTATTGCGACAGTTTCTTAGTTCTGTGCAACTTAGATTGTCTCTATCCCTTCAATAAGAGCGATATGTGCCTATATTTTACTTTCCGAGTTGTTTCCAGCCCCCTAGACCCTCTGTCTGATTTCTGCACCCAACATCCTACTCCAATTTTTTGATATTTATATGTTTGTAGTACTTTTAGCGTTCTGTTGTCACCTATTTGCTTGCTATAGATGTCAAATGGTCTGCCTTTGTTGAGCCCCTAGTGTGAACCACATGTTTTTTAGTCTTTACTACACCTTTTGGTTCCATTTAGATTTGGTTGACATGCATCATTTTTTGTTTAAATAAGTTGTATGGTAATAAATCATTGCTTTTAGTTAGTTGTGAAAAGAAGTGCTTGCATGCAATTAAAATGATGAATGAAAGACTGGTTTTTACATAGCATCATTTATTATTTCCTTCAGCGTTTCTTTTATTGGCTATATCTTTGGGTTATACACACCACTTGTGCACATAACTCATGCCTTAAAGTCAAACACTTGGTTCTTGACCCCAAGCAGAGACTTAAAATTAACCTTAACTAAACCAACATTAACCTCACTTGAGGGCCAAAAACAATTTGAAAGTTAGGTTAGGACACTGGGAATAGACATCGAAATAATTCTTCTTTGTCACTTACATCTGATACATATAAGTTGTCAGATTAAGGAACCAAATTCCTCTTGTATTTATTGGCACAGTTGAGACTGATTTCTCAGGGGGGCTCTCCTCTAGGAGAGAAAGTGGCAAGAGTGGTTCTAGAGGTTTGGGTGGAATGCCACTCTCCACTATGTACTAAAGGACACCAACTCGTTTTCTATGGACTGAGGTTGCAGGTAACCTTTCCGGACATGCCTTGAATGACGTAGCCTAGTTTCCATTTTTATAGGGCTCTTTTACTCTGGATCCCCTTCGGTAGCGGGATATCCCTTGGAAATATTTGATTTTCCATTTCGCTTTGCTTTATGGGACTTGAGATCCCCACAAAGGAATCTATTTGAGAATACCTTCCATCTTTTAGTTAGGTGACTGTTTGCTCCCATAACTCCTAGGCTAGTTGGTCATTTTTCTTTTGATAGGTAGTGTACTTGTCGGATTTGTGGCCATTTTATTGTAGTTCACCTATTGTGACACATGGTTATAATTGGTTTTTAGAGCCTATTTGTTGGCCTAAGTACCTCTTTGTTGAGCTCTCATCTTGCACACTCGGCTGCATTGGGATTTTTTAGCCTTTTTTCTCGATCATTGATATTATAACCGTATCATGTTCCCGTCACCATAGCCCCTACGAGGTACACTCATCGACTTTAGGGTAAATTTCCTCAGTATATTTTCATGGAACACACACGTCAAACCCCAATTCAGTACAGCTCCCCGTCTCCAAAAAAACTTCTAGAGGCACCTGATTTTACTTTCGACTCTTCACAGTTAGAGTCACCCACACACTCAACTACACTTATCCCTATAGTTAGCATGATTCCTTACCCATTTTTTGGAGGGATCATTTGTGGTGGGCATGGCAGTGGCCCTATAGTCATTACAACAACCACTCCAATTGTTTTTCCCACGTGAACTAGTATTCCGAGTAGCATTGGTCCTACTTCTATCACTACAACTCACAGGGATATCGGCTCTATGCCCTCTGGCATCGGTCCAGTATCCACAACCACAATCAATATAGTCATTGGATCTGATCCTAGGGGCAGTGGTCCCTCTATCACAATCACATTGACCCCTGTCGCGAGTTCTACAATCCCCACCATGAAAACCACCATCATTGGCCATAATGTCACTCCACCACTTTGGGGAGGTTTCCCCACAATTTCCTCTATGGCCATCACTCCTATTGGTCCTACCATGCCATATCCTACTTCTAGCCTACCATTTATGACTAGTCTAAACCTTTCATATTTGGATATAATAACCAATGATCCTATTAGACATGATCCTATGTGGACCCCAATGCCTACCAAATTCCCCTGAGGCATCCCTAAGTTTGAAGGGAAGTCCAGGGAAGACCCCCAAAACCATATTATTTCCTCCCATTTATGGTGTTCCTCTATATTGTGGATGATTCCATTAGATTGTGGTTTTTTTTAGTGCACCCTTACCCATGTTGCATCCAAGTGGTACATTGAACTACCTCATGGGGCACACTCCAACTTTGTGTCCTTAGCTTCCACTTTTCTATAGTTCTTTTAGTTACCCATCCGATATGATGAGGTATTTGAGATTATCCTATATTGCCACCATAATACCACTACCCACATCACAGACTAAATCCATGAGTGGCATCGATGTCAAAGCTTGTGAAAATTCAAGCTCGATGATTGGATATTCTTAGATTGGTTTCTCAAATCCCTACTTCCTACCATCTCCAAGGACATAACATTTGAGAACCCACAATATGAGGAAGAATCGATCCTCAAGGCCCAACATTTTGACTTGATCTATGCATAGTTTGAATACCTATACACCATTATCCCCGATGCCCCCTGCAGAAAATCCTCTCAGAAATATGCCCCGAGGGAATCCCATGATGTCGATGCTGTTATTGACACTATCACATCCCAACCTAGGTCGTATGCTCCCTTCACCTCCGCAACAACCAAAATTGCATTCGAAAAAACCCCTAGTGTTGCACAACCTCCAACAGGTTCTTTTCCTGCACAGGGTTATGGACTTGATCTATCCCGTGCCTCATCCTTGTCAGGAGCGACACCCTCTTATTTTCCTCCTACCCTACAAGTTCATTGATATTACTCTTCTGGATGTGCATGTGGCAGTACCCTCAAGGATATACAGCTCCTCAGGAACCTACTATTTACTATCCTTAGCCTTGCCAACCTGCGACATTTCATATGCCAGCTCCTTCCCCTATTTCACCTTGTCCACAAGGGAAATTTTATGCACAGTAGAACATGCCTTCTCAACCTACCCCCAATAACCAATAAGGGCAACGTAACCGTCAGAGAGGGAAAAACCATGGAAACAATCAACTTCAGGATGGGGTTGGCCAACCTCCACAACCCCTTGATAATAACAGAGCCAATGTTGTACCTCAAAACCCCAATAAACCACCCAACAAATGAAATAACCCGCAACTTCAGACTAACCACCCTTGTTCTTTATATGGTGTCTATGTAAATCATACGCATCACTGCCCCCACTTGGATAGAGATAAACAGTGCCAAGGGTTTTATGCCCCTTAGGCATAGCCCAAACCCCCACCTCAACCTGGACAACAACCTATGGTGTTCCAAAATACCTTTCCTACTCAAGAGGTTGTTTCTTCAAAACCCATGGTCTTGTCTCATGCCATACCTGCTTCATCGAGTCATCCCCTAGATTTGGTTGTCCACCACCTTTTGATGATGTCATCTGACATCAACCTTCAGATCAGACACAACCAATATGGTTTGGTTACCAAAACCATACCCATAGATAAGGATGTAGCATCCACCCCTATGGACCAATATGTGCCCCTACCTCCACCACTGACCGATGGGGCTCCCAAAGTCCCAAAATTTCCTTTGCATCACGTTGCAAAAAATCCTAATGATCGAGCTATGCTTAACTATAGAATTGTGGAGGATTTGTCCCAATCACCTGCCGTTGTGTCGACCTTGGAGGTTCTCGGGAACTGCCCCAAGTAACACAAAGAATTATTTTCATCTTTAGGTGCTATAGACCCATCTGATTCACATTTTATCAGCTTTGACTTGGATCATTCAAAACCCTGCATATCTTCGTCTGTCACATTCTAGATTCCCTTGTCAATATGAAACCTCATCATCCATTTATGTATTGTTGATGAAGGCACCTCCACTTGTGTTATGTCAACCTTTTTTTGCTAGAAGCTTAGGTCACCTCCCTTTCAACCCTCTACTACCGCATTACGTGCCTATGATGGTCGTGCTTCTCAACCCTAGGGACTTCTCACGAATGTTCCCGTGGATCTATCCGATAAAATGGTCCTCATAGACATCGAGGTTATCAATGCCCAACTTGATTACAACCTCCTCCTTGGACGTAGCTAAATGTATGCCATGAAATTCATTGCTTCATTAGTATTTTGGCTTATGATGTTCCCTCATGAAGGGAGAATCATCAAGATCGAACAGTTGATTTACTATGATCCCAATCCTACTGGATATTCCTGCAAATGTCCTCCCCATCGTTAGCATTGATATCACATCGTATCCATACCCTTGCTTTCTACCATTGGGCTAGGTCTCCTTTTTGACACCCAGTTGACTGGCACTTTGAGGATTTTCCCCTGCCCCCTATAACCATCGATATATCATATTTGTGCACCTTTTTTTTTGATAAACCTCCAATTCCACCCCAACCACACTCACAACCTCAACACCCATCTCAAACTCAACCACAGTTGGCATCGATACCCAGAATGGTGGGGACTATGCCTATCTATACGATCTAGTTTTTGTTTCCTCCATCGAACGATGTAAGCATGCCTATGATGGATACTCTCAACCTTCCAATATTGATGTTAGTCCTTCCTGTGTGGTATCTACCCGCACCTAACCCACCCCCGAACCCATAAGTTGTTTTAGAACCGGTCCAACCAATTGAGATTTCCCAACACCCACCTCTCGACGTGTCCAATATTGTACCTCCTTCCCAATCTCTTCCCGCGGACAAGAAATATGGGGGAAATACCTCAAAGCTAACCACACTAGATATGCCAAACAAAATTGTGTCACTTTCTCTTCAAGCTACAACACGAGCACCTCCACTGTGCACTTTAAGCAATTTTTCGAGTCACCATACCCATCATTGTCTATAGTTTCCCATCCTCCTTACTCACATGCATACGCTAGATTATGACAAAAAGATCTAGTTTTCCAAGTACCTAACCCTCCCCAAGTGCACAATTTGTGGCACCTGTGGCCACTACTCCCACCACTGTCCTTATCTGGTCTAATACCGATCTTCCCTCATTTACCTACGTCAATTCTCTCTAGAATCATAACTCACTATCATAGAAGAATTTCACCCTCTAGACTCTTCTTCCTATGAGATAAACACCATTAGTTTCATCTCATCCTATGATGACCATTCATCATCAACCCATACCTCTATGAGTTTGTCGAAAAACATGGGTCCCTTAGACTTTTCTAGTCAATCCTTTCGAATCGATGAGAAAATAACATTATGCAACATTGGGGAAGGCCACCTAACATTCCTACTAATCATCATCATCATCCTCATCGATGATATCAGGGGCATCCACCTTGCAAGGGGAATTCCCACATCATCATATCACCAAGTCAATGTGCCACCATGGCCAGTAACCTCATGGTACACCTGCTTTCTAGAAGTTGATCGATTACATGTCAGTAACTGTCTAGGAGAGAATCCACACTACATCAACACCTTTATCCTGAGGTCCATGCTTGATTATATTTAACCTGGGATAGGGGGCATGATTAATCCTTTTGATCTTGGCCTGTCACATCTATATCGGTACATCAATGGTCCCCTAGCTCAATCCAACACATATGTGATCCATAATCACAAACCCCATGCCCATAGCATGGGGGCAGGACCTAAACCCTACTCACTTTTTCACATGCGTGATCTCGTCCATTTCCAAGGTCACATGTCCCTTGTACATTTGGTTTGATTTCCAAAAAAACCTTTTATGCTTGGGTATCTTTTCCATGTGTACAAGTTCAATATGCTTTGAAATCCACTTGTTTCAATTGACAGTTGATCCCTACAGGTATAATATCTTAATTGGCATATAGGTCATCTTCTCCCCTAGAGTATATGATGCATTGATCTAGTTTCTCCTTTACGCTTGTAGGACCCCCCCCCTCTTCGAGTAAGTGACCCAACCCATCCACCATTGCATTTTCCCTTACTCAAAAATAGATAATACCTTACATGGGTGACCGTTTTAGTACCCCTTGCATTTGGTGCCCATGTCGTTTGTATCCCCATAGGATCGGGAGTCCTTGTAGTTTGACATCCAAAAAATGAAGTTGCATGTTTTCCTTCACATTGTCACTCATTGGCCATTTCCTATAAATAGACTCCTGGTATGGAGTTTCTTTTAAGCTATTTTTTGACTCCTTAAAGAATGAAAATATTGCCGAGCAAACTTGCTTCCTTTCATGATCATTAAAGTATTTGAAAGGGCATCTATTCGCTGTGCCTATTTCCGCCTTTTTCATGCCGAATGGATGTTGGGAGAGGCCCAAGTTGGCATAGTTTTGAGTGAAGTGAAGTTCATGAAAGCGTAGTCTTGGTGAAGCGAAGTTCAGAATTAGTGCAGTTTTGTTGAAACGTAGCTCAAGTGCAGCAGTTTTGAGGCAGACCTATGAACTCAGCAAGGCCTAGTACTGGCCTATTTTGGGTAGAAGTGACTCCGCAATTCCTAGGAACAAGGTATGGAGTGACACGGAGATGGTAGAAAGGGGCCTACTTCCTTAGTAAAGGAAGAAGGACAAAGGACGACACGGGTAGTTGGAGCACTTAATGAAGAATCGACGGCCTGTCAGCTATAGGAACATTGTTGATGAGACGAGAAGTGCAAAGGATGCACCCAGATACAGTTAGCATCACACAATCAAAGAAAGTGACTGCCAGAAGGATGTCAGAGCCAGGAAGCTGCGCAGAGGACGACCAAGGACAAGCAAAGTAGATGATAAGTTATGGAAAAGCATGGTTAGCAGGGTAGCTGTTCCGTTTTGGGGGATTAAGGGTACTATGGGGTTTCGACCCATATTTATTGTAAATATGTGACCTTCGGGCATAGTCTATAAAGGGGTCAATTTTGCAAAGGGAATGGTTAGATTTCAATAGATCGTATTAGGAAAAAATAGATATTGAAGAACTCAATATACGATCTGTGCTAAGAGATCTCTGAGAGAGAAAAAGGATCTGAAACTGAGTGCACAGAGACCTATTGTAGAGAAGAGTCTACAGCTGTGTGCATAGAATGGAACTGTTGACCCTTCTCATTAATAGAAACAACAATTCCCATGGACGTAGCTCCCATCCGAGGGGTGAACCACATAAATACTCGTGTTGTGTGATTGCATCTGTGTGATTGTCTTATGTTTGTGTATGTCCATGCTTTTATATGTATTTTCATGTGTATGTTGATGATGATGATACGCTAAGTGTTAATGAATGAGGATGGAAATGTTATGATAAGTATAAGTAAATACATGCATGAGCATTCTGAAGTTGTGTTGAATATGATAAATATGTAGTTGTTAGGAACCCATGTCTTTACCTTGTCAGTATGTTGTTGTTGGACGCATATGCTTTGTAAGTCGTCCCATAGTATTTGTTGATCAATAGTTTATGTTATTGTTGTTGGCGCATATGCTTTGTAAGTCGCCCGTAGTATTGTTGATCCATAGTTTGTAATGGCCCATGGTTTTGACCCATAGTATTGGTGCCTAGAATTAGTATATAAGTGGGTGTTGAGACCTATGAAGGCACCGTGAAGTTAATTGTATTGAGCTTGCTCAAAGGAGGTTGCCCCCTCGAAGTGGCCTGTGATCAATATAAAAGTGATTCTGAGTTCTGTCATTTCTGCTATTTCGCGTATTCTTGCTAACTAATTGTTGCAGGTGCATCACAGTAGTTGCTTGGTTAGATTAGGAGTTGCGCAGTTGAAGGAATAACAATAATTCAACAAAGTTTGTGTTGCTTGAACTATGAAGTGCACAACCTTGTATTTGCACTGTTTAAACATGCTAAATTGCATAGCTTGAAGTAAATCGAGACGTCACATTATTCAGCGCATCCTGTAGTGAGTGCGATAGTCCGAAAGCGCAGTTCAGAGTTGCGCTGTTGTAGTACGGTGTGGGTAAATCCCGCTTGTGCGCAGTCCCGAAGTGCATTGTGGTATTAGCAGTGGATGCAGAGAAAGTGTAACTACTCCCAGTGGTCCTGTTCTCTAGATGCGCATCACTGAGTTACAAAAACTTGCTTCTGTAGCCACCCCATAAATTTCCCTCAGGTGAGACTTCAATCTGCTCGCAGATTGTTAGCGAAAGGGACGGTGAAAAGGGGGTATTGTTGAGTCTTTGAACTACGCAGAACCTGGGGTAGTACAAGAACAAAGTATTAGGAGCCTCAACAATGGACTAATTATAGAAAATGAATACTCTAGCCCCTTTGGATAGAAGAGTTCTCACCTGTACTTTTATTCTTTTTTGGGATTGGGAGACTAACTTTACAAAAAAGAACCTCAATAGAGTTTTCTTCATGTTTTCAGACTCTCTAAAATTAAAAACACCGATGAGAATTAACTAACCTGGGCTCTATCAAAATCCACAGGTAAGTACATTATTGAGAACCCTTCTATCCCTTCTTTAAGATCATTAAAAAATGAAGAAGGCATAAAGGGTTCCTTTCGACACCCCTTCATATTGCATATAGTCTCATATCATGGAAACATTCCCGATTATGGTCTCCTTTGTTAAGAGTATTCTACGATGATTTCTCCATGGATTCCCTCTAATTTCATGTATCAATATCCTATCTCCAAGCATCCACCATTGTAGCCATCCCCACCAGGTCACCCCAGCTATGTTACCCTCCCACGATATCAGTCTCATATGCTGTCAGGTCAGCCCTGTCGTCATACTCTAAACAACAAAATTTTGTTTCCCCCTACCAAGTTGACCATTTATCCACATTCAGTGTCTAAGTCCTGTGTTCATTTCCATTTATCTATGTTTGTATGCCTTGTGCTCCTATCAAGGAAACCTCATTTCCTTGGTAGTTGCAGGTCTCCCTCTATTGATATTAGCACATGTATTCCATAGGATAAACCTAGAGGTCTCTATACCTTGGTTTCATACACCTCATTGATGATTTCCTTGGACCACCTGAGGGGAGCCCTCAATTCCCCTTAGACCGGTTGTGTCTCACATGCTCAGCTTCAACCACATCATCACACCATAGATATTCATACAAGATATTGGCTCCTTCATTATTTGGTCGAACACCTCAAATATTCTATGAATCTAGCATATTG
Source organism: Larix kaempferi (assembly GCA_027924585.1). Taxonomy (NCBI): domain Eukaryota; kingdom Viridiplantae; phylum Streptophyta; class Pinopsida; order Pinales; family Pinaceae; genus Larix; species Larix kaempferi. Next base: position 4,182,703 of record BSBM01000590.1, read on the forward strand.
GTGAGTCTCCCTACAACCCTGATAGTTTTATGTTCCCTATGATATCCAAGCTATGTTGGCGACAGTGTTTGGGAAGCCTGTCGGTTCCATGCTTCCTAGTGTATCCAATTTCAGATGTAGTTCATTGTCCCTCCGAGATTCTGACTCTCAATTATTGAGTCCATACAGTTGTTCCACCCCTTCAGATCCAACAGTGCATCAGTTATTGTGATCTTGCATTCTTAGTGAATTCCATTGTTTCCATGTATCATTTCTTCAGATCAGCTGTGGTTGGACCATGATGAAAACCCGTTGTATTCAGTCTCTTATTGGACACCTATGATGTACACAACAATTATCTATGTATTGCTTGGCCCCCTTTTTGGGCTTGATCCATTTTGTATATTTGTGAGACACTGATACTAGCATGGGTATGCCAGCCTTGTCAACATATTTGATATTGTATGTACCTCATCCATTTTGAGTGATTATATATGCAAATGTAGGCCCTTGTAATTCCGACGAAGGGTATGTTCTACCCTCCAACATAGTTTCTAGTCTCTATGATACCGTCACATTTCTCCCTTGGAAAAAAAAGATCCTATGATGTTTGTCAGCCATATGATGAGCTCCTGACCTCACACATTAGGGGGCAATATGTTAACACCAAAAGTTTGTCCACTTTTCTTATCCACTGGCCACACCATATCATTCATCATGTCCACTTTCCATTTCCACCATGTTGACCTTCACATGTCAAAAATATCATAAATGGCCCATAATTATTACTCCCTCTTTCCACAAAAGAGGGAAGCTGACACATTCCTAACAAATGGGAAAAAGGGAAAATCCTCCAAAAATAGGAAATTCCCACAAATGAGAAAATTTCCATAAAGAAAGGGAAAAAGAATTTGGATCTAACCCACTCATAATGTTTATCCAAATACCTTTTTGCAATCCCATGGGCCACCAAATACCATGGGCCATGAAACCATGGGTCACAATATCTATATATACATGTGAAGGTCCCCCCATTTCATAATCAACATATTCTCCACTTCATGCATGTCGTTACTCTGTCAAAATTCCATTGAGTCCTTTTTACCCATATGTTGAGCTTTGGTACCTCTTCTGACATGTATCTGGAGACTGTGGAGCTGCTAGGAGACCAAGGACACATTACTTCGAAAGGTTGCAAGGTCCCCCATTTCCAGGTATATCTTATGGTCCTAGAGTGTGCTCTTTTAAAATCATTTCAAATTGATTTTAGATTTAATGCATGTTTAGTGTAGATCTAGTTTATTTTTCATTATTTGCATTTTTTTTGAAAATAATACTAGGGATTTCATAATCCTTAGTAGGTATTTTTTAGCACAATCTAGGGTGAAAACACTGGAAACAAGGTGTTTGGGGAAGAGAAGGAGAAATGTATCGAGGGATTAAGGGGTTCGAGGAGGGGAGAGAGAGAGAGAGAGAGAGAGAGATGTGGGGAAAGGGGGAGGAAGGTGCAGGAGAATAAAGGTAGGGGGGAGAAGGGGGTTGGGGGAGGGAAAGATATAGATATCAAGCTGGGGGGATAGGGATTTAGGGAGAATTAGGGAATATGTAGAGAGGAGGAGGGGGGTGGTGGTATGGGAAGGAGTAGGGGGTGAGAGAGAGAGAGAGAGAGAAAGTAGTGAGGCCGATGTTATGGGATTGGGGGAGAGAGAGAGGGGTATGAGTCAAGGGTAGGTGGATGGGTATGGGAGAGAGAGAGTCAGAGAGAGAGAGAGAATGGAGGGGTGTTAGGGGGTTGGAGGAGAGAGAGATGGGTGGGGGTTAGGTGAATACGAGAAGGAAATTTTACCTTTGTTTGAGAAGTATTTGCATAGTTGTGCATTCTTATTTTGATATTGGTAATTATTTTTTTAAGAAGTTTTGAAGAGCAGCTTGAATTCCTAGTAACGTCTATCATTTTTTTTTGAAAAAGAAACCACTCATGGAAAGTGGAGATTATACACTAGTTCAATTTCATATTTGTCAGGAAGAAGACAATGAAGGAAATATGGAGAATCCCTGTACCTATTCTAGCACCTTGAAGGTACGAGGTTTAGGGTTTAGGGCGATAGCTAAGAGTGGTTTGTATGGTGTTGAAAAAGGTTTATCGCTATTGAGCATTTATTATTGAATTATTGATCCAAAATATGTGTTATTTTCTCCATAGTATGCTCACAGGATATTCCTAGAGCATTGGTCCCACAAAAAAGGAGATTCCATATGTGAATTGTGCTATCAGGTTCATGGTTTTTTTATTTCGCAATTATAATTTTTTGATCAAACATTACAATATATATATTCTTACTATTACTATTACCGTAGTACCGTAATATTTTGAATTGGAAATGTATCCATAATTATTTTTTCCTTTGTCCATTTTGGTTTTAGAACTCAAAAATTTTGATGGTGAACAAAATGTGTACATGAAATAGAATTACAAAATGCACACACGATTTTGATCACAAAAATGCATGTGCGATATGTACCACCACAACTATATTGTACATGAAACAAAGGATTAGTAAGGTAGATAGAAGGAGGGTGTTAGGGGGTTAGGGGTAGGGGGATTAGGAGAGGGACATAGAGAGGGGGGGCTATTAGGGGGTTAGAGGAAGAGAGAGGGGGGGATGTTATGGGGTTAGAGGTAGAGAGGGAGGAGGGTGTTAAGAGGTTGGGGATAGGTGGAGCAGGGGAGAGAGAGAGAGAGAGAGAGAGGGGATTAGTAAGGGTTAGAAAGAGGAGGGGGAAGAGAGGAGAGGAGGCCCAAGGGTTAATTATCTTGGGGGGAATAAGGATGTGTACATGTGTGTGTGATAGAGAGAGAGAGTGATTGAGAAAGAGAGAACTAACGAGGGGTGGGGTGTTAGGGGGTTGGGATAGAGAGAGAGGGGTGGGGGTTAGGTGTTTTAAATATATTGGGGTTTTAAGTTGGTGGTTTTATTTAAATTTCAGCATTTTTTCTATCGACATGACCAATATATGCAAATTACCATTGAAAAATGAAGAATGTTTTGTATTTGATATTGCATCAATGCATGGTGAGGAGGGTTAAACAAATGTCGAGATGAGATTTGAACATTCAGACGGGTAAGGTAGGTCTCAAATTATGACACCACTTATGTTCCCACTGATATAATGTCCATCCTTTTAGAGCTAAGCCTTTCACACTGCTTCCAAACTGGAAAGACAATCCCTAATCTTTTTACTGGTATGAATTTCACTGAAGAATTTGTTTTGGATTTGAAATCACAACAATACAAGCCAAGGATCGTTGAACAAAAGATGAGAGGGGATCCAAACACCTAGAGAGACTAGGTGATTTACAAATTATGACTCCATTCATGCTCATGCCACCTATTTCTAATTCTATGATATTAATGGAGAATAATTTAGAGCTAAACCTTTCACACTATGGTTACATTCTCAAAAGCGAATAGAAAATCATCTCCATATTAATAAACAATTGTTTGATTTATCAATGCATTGTATTGTTCATTGCAAATTAATAATAATTTATTTGATTTATCAAAATAATTTATGTATTTGCATAAATTTCTTAGAAATAAACGAATAAGAACTTTTAACCAGCAAAATTCATCTCACTTTTTAAATTTTTCCCTTCATGGAGTTTTTCAAAATTTTGTTTGTTAACCCTTATTGGAAGTAGAGAGAGTGGGGGGTTAGCAGTAGATAGAAAGGGGGGTTTTAGGAGGTTGGGGGTAGGTGGAGCATGGGAGAGTGACATTGAGAGAGAGGATTAGTAAGGGTTAGGGAGAGGATGGGAGAGAGAGAGAGGAGTGGAGTTAGTGGTAGGGGGAGGTGTAGGGATGTGTACATATGTGTGTGTGTGTGTGAGAGAGAGAGAGAACCAATGGAGCGGTGGGGCTTTAGGGGTCGAGTGATTGAGGTTGGGGCTTAGTTCTAGGGGTGTTTGAAGACACTTTTTCTATGTGGACAAGGACAAAGTTGTCTATTCTAAATGATTTATATTTAGAACAAAACATGGCATTTTATGTATAATTTCCTAGATTAATGAAATTACAAAAGCACAACAAATTACTCACCTTGCAACTATGGTAGTGTTTCCTTGCTTGATGTAGTCTTCAATCTCTAGCTACGAAACAATGTAGAACAAACAAGTGGAACCACAAGTAAAGGTAATATCTAATATTGATCAATCTAAACAAGTGGTCAAGGAAACAAGTTCTAAATATCTAACACAATTAATCTTTATGGAAAGAGTATATATATTACTGTATTAACACAAATTCAAAGGGAGAGATTACAACCATTTCCTTGACATCGCAAATTATTCCAATTAGCCTTGCCTCAAAGATCCAAACTTGTTTCTAATGGACAAGGGAAACTCAGCTCTAGGAGTATTTCAGTAGCATTTAGATGCTCTATCTTTTTCTCCCCCAACCATGGGGGGTGATCTTGTATATATAGGACAAAGAGGATAAAAGGAGTTGAAGATTCAATGGAGAAGGTTAAGGGATCATCCCAAGAGGTTAGGGGTTCGAATGCAACCTATGCTAATCTGTTGGGATAAGCATCCACAAGATCTTCTCTCTTGAAGGCTCTCAAATATTCTATGTTTACCTTTGAATGAGCAATGAATCACTATTTCAAAGAGAAACATGCATTACTAGAGCGTGACGCACGCTGAATCAATGAAACAATATTCAGTGACGCATCTTGTTAGTGTGCAAAGTGTGTCAACAAGGATTTGATGCTTGTTGTAAACATCTAGGGTGTGCCTCTATTGTGGAATTGGAAAATAGAAAGGTATAACCTAGTACCAGTAAATTTGGCACTAATGCTTTAGGGATTATGACAAATTCAAGGGCATATATCTCATTACAAAGATGATGAAAATATTTTGGTGTAACATATTTCCCCCCAAAGTATGAAGCTAGATGGATAGGATAGGTGAAATACTTTGAAAGTTGAGGCAAAAGACCGTTGGTTGAAATGCTGAACAAGGACTTTGTAGCACAATAAACTTTGAGATATATATCCCAAATGAATCATAACATGGATGCTAAGCAATACAGTACAGATCCATGATAGTACTAACTCAGGATACGTCCACCGACATACATTGTGGATTCGTACCCAACAATGATTGAAGACCAATCATGGCTACTAGAATAAAAGTGTAGATCCACGATAAGATAATAACATAGCCACGACCAATACAAAAGTGGATCTGTGTGATAGTGCATCAATGAGGTCACCAACATGATTTCTATGTGGGAACCTACTCAAAAAATCTCCATCGAAACCTAGGTAAGGAAGATAATACAAGTATGTGCCTAAAATAAACCTAGGTTCTTCATCCCAAACCTGCAAAAAGTACAATTCTATCCATGTGAATAAACGTATTGGTGTTGAACATGTTAGAAGTCAATTAATTACCCGTCGTTGAGGTATACCGTTAACAAGTGTGAGTTAAATCACCATTGATGTCAATGATTCCCAAGGTACTCTAGTACATTCCCCCCTAATGTGAATCAATGAGTTCAGGTCGAACATTCGGTGGAATATTTCAATCAGAGGTCAATGATGTAGGACTATTGTTGAAAGTGAGGTAACCTGCCATTGAGGCATGTCGGCCCAAGGTACATAACTGGCTTCTAGGTCTAACTATTGGATGACGTATTGAAGTTGATAAGGATAGACCTGTCGAAGGAGGGCCCTGATGTTTCCAAAATCATCGACATGAAATGGGATAAAATATTCTTATGGATTAAATCAAACTAAGGAGTGACTTTGGGAGTAACTGATGGGTTACCGACACAAAGGAATTTAAGAAGACTGCAAAGTTTGACTCAGGTGACAGACCTCCCTCGAACATTTTATGGCATGACAAATGGCTTGGCATCATTGAATCAATGAGGTGGAAACCAATACATAACACGACAAATGATTGATGCATCCTTCAGATGACCCAAAGGATAAGAATACATCATGGAAGTGGTATGATTCGAGGACAAGCTGATTACCCAACTGTTTAAATGAAATGTAAACAGTCACCATGCTTAAGGGTGGCAAGAACCTGTCGTTAATACATATGTAAATACATACTCTTTCCTTTAATTTCCCCATCATGATTAATGAGTGCCTCTTTATTTTTTACGAGTTGGAAGAGGGTAAAAAATTCTCATTATAGCTGATCTTTTGGATGAGTCCATTCTCACATATTTTACGAACCTGAGAAAGGAGGGGTTCACTCCCAAAATGGGTCCTTCAGTATTAGATTTTAACGAGTCCAAATAAGGTAAACTCAGTATCGTTTCATGCTTAGAGAGTCTGAAAAGACTTAAGAAGACTCCAGGGTAAAAATTTTCATAATTTTAGTCCTGTTGGCACGGGATAAGTCCGCGGGAAGTGCGGAAGCCGATAGGTGCAAAAGGGTCATTCTGCGAAAGAAGGACCATTCGCGGAGTTCGCAGAAGCGCAAGAATTGTTAGATTAATCAATTTGGTCATGTGGACTGTTTTGTAACCAAATAGAAGCATATAAATAGAGTAGGATTGTAAGCCTAAGGGCATCCAGTTTTTGATGATCGATCCTATCTTTTGGGTCTGTTTTGTATCCGCAACATGGTGTATTGACTGTTTTTGCGAGGTTGATTCCACAGGGTTTAATGAATGAATGAAGATGTTCGATTATTGTGCAATCTCTGTCTCTATTTTTATGTGATGATGAATGTGAATTTTTTAGATACGAATATGCTATGGGTTTAAGTTGATCTGAATAAGTAAATTGAATATGTTGTTCCGAATGTTTGTTATTTGTTGAACTCTGTGAATGACTTAATGTGAGAATGATGAATTGATAGTATGCTACAAATGTTATAATCTCTAGGTAATGTGTGTTTAAAGCATATCCTCAAATCCACTATGGAAACTTGGTGTCAACAGTCCACATATAGATCTCATGTGATACTGCACTTGCTCCGCAAGTGTTGCTGGAAAGGGTTACACCTTTCTGGGCCAGTGTGTAAGGGAGTTTGGGTTGGCATTTTGTTGGAGGTAGTGCGAAGTGAACCCCTATCGATAGACACTGCATCAACAAATGGTTCTGTTGCAAGGACCTTGAGGAAGAAAAGAAGAGGATATGTTGTGGCATCCGATGAAACCAGAGATCCAAAAGTGATTCTACAAGAAGGCAGAGGAATTCGCAGAAAGTAAGAAGCAGGATCCTAAACAGACAGCAACTAGTTGGCTTCAAAAATACATCTACTCAGATATCCACGAAATATTCTTCTATGAATTCCCAGTGTTGCTGCATGAGTGGCTGGCACAATTGACGTTCTGAAAGAACCACTGCCAGAAGAATGAACCTAATTTTTGGACCCCAGAGTTGGTTCAATAGCTGAAGCAAGTCAATAACAAGGTATCGCAAGCTGTTGATTTCTGGGTGGATATTATCCTCGAGGGATATGTGATTGAGTTCACGGTAGACACTATCAAGTCGTACAATGACGCCGAGAGGAAATTCTTCAGGGGGTCGAGAGGAAGGTTCCTTTCAATTTTAAAACTACGAATTAAGATGCTTGTATGCAAAAAAGGAATATCAAGGATGTCATTCGATGAGTAGAAAAATCGGTGTGTGGAGGTTGAAGGTATCGTGTGAATGTAGATATGACAGAAATATGTGGGGTAGATGGACATGAGCGACGACGAGTTTCCAAGGGAATCTAACGAAGAGTGTGGTACCTTGAGGAGTGGAGCGATATTCCGGCGTCCTGAGAAGAAGAGGAGGACTGAGAGAGAGTCCCCTAAGAGGACCGAAATGGAGAACTTCAAAATAGCACCACAAGGGAGGAAGCGACTTTATTGCGAAGGAGACACCAACCAGGCTAACCCAGAAGCAAAAGGAGGATAGATCATAAGTTACAACATACCTTCAACCCCGCGCACTACTCCAAATTTTATAGGAAGAAATCCAAACTATTCCTAGAGTTTCCCTACCTGCAACGATAAGAGTAGCACTTCAGTAAACTATAATAGTAGCAACGTTAGGATGGCAGACAAGGCGAAGATGCCTACCTTTCAAGGGAATGGGACCGAGGATCCCGAACAGTATTGGTTCATATGTGAGGCAGTCTGGACTATAAAGCAAGTCCAGGACGAAGCTATAAATATGGGATAGCTAGCGACAAACCTTAGGGGCCAGGCGTTAGACTAGTACATGAAGTTTGTAAAGGTTCCAACGGGAACACCAGACAAGACATTGGCACAGGTCAGAACGGTGATGATTGATGAATTTAAAAAGCCAAAATCTGAGTCACAATATGTCACTGAGCTTAAGGATATTAAGCAATTCTCGAATGAGTCGGTGTGGGAATTCGATCAACGGTACAAGATGTTGATAGTAAAAGTGAGCTTCTCAATAAATGAGCTGCAACATAAAGAATGGTTCATCGCAGGACTAGTACCGCATATCCAAGGACCACTGATGCAACAAAAAGTCACGACACAGGCGGAAGCATTAGAGATTGCAATGAAGCTAGAGGCTTCACCAATCGGTGAAGCAGGGATAGGAATGGATAGAGTCCAGGTGCAGTTGGCCAATTTAACACTTCAATTGGAGTATATCAAGAAGGAAAAGGAAACCCGCAGAGACATATGGTGCACCAGGTGCAGAGATGAGGGGAACCATAAGGACAATTGCCCAGAATTCCATGAGTATTTGCAGTTGGGAGCACCAAACCCCCTTCGTCAAGGAGGCATGCCATGGTGTACTATCTGTCAAACCAGAGGGCATTGACGGGAGGAATCTGTATATATGCAAAATATGGTTTCAAAGCCGATAAACTTATACTGCAAGTTCTGCCAATTGGTTGGCCATGATGAGAAGGACTGCATGACCTATGACCTGCTGCAAGATCGAACAACTGACACATATTTTATGAAGGGAGAAGAGCCACTGGTGGTGTAGAAACAACCGCAGTAAAGCCAGCCACAACTGTAGTATAACCAACTGCAGCAATACAACTAGGGGCAGTATCAGCAACTGCAGTACGGACACCCACGGTATCCACCACCGCCGTATGGCCAGCCGCAGTATGGGAAGCAATAGTATCAGCAACCGCAGTATGGGAAACCGTAGTATCAACCATATGGATAACCATGTGGATGTTTCAGGGGAGGATTCCGCGGAGGCTGAGGCACTGATATGGGATGTGGAGGATCTGTTGGATGGGGAAGAGGACTGATCATCTGTTAGAATTGTGGACAGCAGGGGCACTACCAGAGGGATTGTCCAAACCCAGCACCACAGTGTACATATTGCAGTGTTGTAGATCATACTGTAGACTACTACCGTCGGCTCATTGTGAAATGGCAGACTAAGAATCCACCCCAGAACCAGAACCAAAATAATCAGAACGCCCCATCAGTTGTGCAGATGATATCAACAGAAGCTAGAAGTAGCCATGCAATGGTTGGAATAGTGACACGAGGAGGGGCGGTGACAGGTGGCGACAAGTCACACACCAATGTTAGCCCAACACAAACACAACAGAAGAAGGTCACCTTTGACGTAGAAGCAGAAAGGGATATCTTCTTGAAGGCACAGGAAGCAATGAGGAACAGGGGCAGCTACCTCTTCAGGAAGAAATCTATGACATGCCACCGACATTTGACTCGACGAAGTCGTGAAGGAAGGAAAACACTCTGAGGGCCTTCTTGGAAAGTTGCCTGGACTTTGAAAAGGACCCAGATGCACTGGAAGAAATAGTTGTTCTACTGCATCAACGGGAAGGTGCACGATAAGAATAGAAAGTTAATTGCATACATAAAAGGAAGACAGGTAGGGAGATGCGGATGTTGGCACAAATTAGAGCATTTGATGTCAACTCCATAGTTTTGGATTTGGGTTCGGATATGAATATTCTAACCAAGCAGACCTGGGAGACAATGGGAAATCCACGGATGACTTGGTCACCAATACAGCTGCGACTGGAGAATCAGAGTAAGATCACTCTGCTTGGTCGGGTATGTCAACTTCCAGTTGAAATTGAAGGGCTTAGGATGTATGCTGATTTCAACGTCATTGAAATCGTGGATAACACCAGTCCCTATCCGGTACTGATGGGGTTAGACTAGGCCATGGAGAATCAAGCGATTATCAATTTTAAGAAAAGGATAATGTCATTTGAGAATCATGAGATGAGAGTCATCACACCACTAGATCCTGTGGAAGGGTTGTGCTATACAGAACCAGCCAGAGATGAGTTTGTGGAAGGGTGGGATAGTTTGTACCACATTTCTGAGTATTATGTTAATCCCACCACGGATGGAGAATTAGGATGGCACAGTGCTAGCTCGGCATCCTCATATTTAGATGAGGTCCTCGAGAATTGGCAGAACGGGTTACATGAAGTGTCCTTTAGAAGACGTGCACAGGTAACACAGTCCCTGCGAAGGGTAGCCATAGAGGAATGCATGTTACCTACATATGAGGGATTTCCCAACTTAGGCAAGTTTCTCATAGAATTTGAGGAAAAAGTGGCAAAACCGCAGCGTCTAGTAGCCCTAGAGGAAGCCTTGAAGGCTACTCCTACGCGATGGTGGGCGGCGCACAAATCAAGCATCACAACTTGGCCACTATGTCGATGCCTCATGGAGGTTCATTTCGGCGAAGCTGCGGAGTATGACCACATGAGATATGATGGGCGAGGTGACCTAAATGAGCATCTAAATGCTTGTCAACACCAATGGGGGTCGAGGGAAAAACAGGAGTGAGTACATGCATTCGTACACAGATTGGATGAAGTACCACGGAGTTGGTATGTCGCAGCAGAACTGTGACGTGGTATGACTTCTTGGGAACAGCTTACCATTGGCTTCAACCAATCATTTTCATTCTCAGATGAAAAATCCCTTGATCCACACCGAGCTACAGGCAATCCATGGAAATATATTTGAGGTGGTACCGAAAAGACAACTGATGGCACTTCAATGGACAGTGACACCAGAAATGTTGATGGAGTGTTACAACGTCACCGGAGAGCCCTACGATAAGGATGATCCTAGGGCTATATACGTGCTAGAATCAAAGGGTAGTTGTAGTGTTGTTGCACCAGACATACCATTGGAAACATTTCATCAACCATTGAAGATCAAGAAGGTGAACATTGGTTTGGAGGAGAACCCCAAGTTCGCAAGCATTGGTGACTACTGGGATGAGTCGACCATTGTGAAGATGACTGACTTGTACATGAGTTTCAGGATTTGTTTCCAATGAAATTCTCAAAGATGAAGGGAATCTTCGGAGACTTAGGGGAGATGAAGATCCCCCTAAAATCCGATGCGAAGCCGGTCAAGCAACAGCCATATCGATTGGATCCGAGATACAAGGAATGCGTGCAAGCCAAAATTAAAAGAATGCTAGAGGCCGGAATTATAGAACCGATGGAAGAATCATAATGGATCAATCCAATGGTCATCCAAGACAAGAAAATCGGTAAAGTACGAATATGCGTCGACTTTAGGAAACTGAATGATGCCTGCCTACATGATCCATTCCCGACCCCATTCATGGATGAGGTGCTCGAAGGAGTAGGAGGTAAGGAGATATGATTCATTTACAGATGGATTTTTGGGCTACCACTAGATCAAGATTGCGAAAGAAGATCGACACAAGACTACATTCGTCACAGAGTGGGGATGATTTCAGTACACGTTGATGCCATTTGGATTGAAGAATGCTCCGACAATTTTTTCCAAAATAGTGGCTGCGGCATTCAAATATTATATTCATAAGTTTCTCTCCATCTACATGGATGATTGGACGATATATGGATTAGTCAAGGATCATGTCGTGAACTTAAGACTAATGCTAGAGCGATGTCGACGGCACCAAATTTACCTGAACCACAAGACGTGTATCTTCTATGCTTCGTTCGGAATCTTGTTAGGACACGTTGTCTGCAGAGAAGGAATGTTGGTAGATTCGGAGAAGATTTCCATCATCGTCGACCTCCCACCACAAACAATGGCCAAGCAACTACGAGTGACGTTGGGACACACTGGTTAGTACAAGAAATTCATTCGAGGATATGCAGCCATCATGGCACCCATGGAGAAGTTACTAAAGAAGGATGTTAAGTTTGAATGGACCAAGGAATGTCAGAAAAGCTTGGACATATTGAAAGAGAAAATGGTTGGAGCACCAATCCTTGCATTTTCGAATTGGACAAAAGAATTTCACATACACGTTGATGCGTCATCAGTCGCACTAGGTGTTATCTTGTCCCAACCAGGAACCGGCGACATCGACCACCTGATAGCCTTCACAAGTAGAAAGTTGTCTACTGCGGAGAAGAAATATACAACCACCAAGAGGGAGGGGTTAGCGATGGTCTATGCTTTACATAAATTTTGGCATTACCTCTTAGGAGGCCACTTCAAGATGTTCACAGATCATTTCTCATTGAAATACTTGGGGAACAAGCCTGTGTTGGGGGGAAAGATTTGTCGCTAGTTGTTTCTATTTCAAGAGTTTGATTTTGAGATTATCGTAAAGTCAGGACGATTAAACGTGGGACCTGATTACTTTTCACGGATAGAGTCAGGGGAAGAACCAAGGAGCATCGATGAAGGATTACGAGATGCTCAGTTTTTCAGGATTGGCATGGTTAATAACCACTATGAACAAATCATTCAATTTTTAGCAACAGGGAAGGCGCTGGCCAAGTTCAATACTAATCAAAAGAAGCAGCTAGTTGTCGAAGCTACAGACTTCCAGTTGATTGCATGAGAATTGTACAACATGGGCCCAGATGAGATTCTGTGATGGTATGTCCTTCTGCATGAACAGGAGAAGATTTTGTTGGAAGCTCATGACAGGATTGCTGGGGGACATTATGGTGGACGAGCAACTACTAAGAAGATCCTTCGAGTAGGGATATGGTAGCCAACCTTGCATGGAGATGCTGTGGACTATTCCAAGAGCTGCAACATAAGCCAACGAACTCAGAAGCCTTCACGACGGGATGAAATGCCACTAGTACCGTAAGTAACACTGCAGGCCTTCGACAAATGGGCCATTGATTTCGTGGGACCCATAAACCCACCTAGGAAGATAACATGGTCGCGCTACATCATCATTGTGACATACTACCTGATGCGTTGGGCGGAAGCTGCACTAGTAAGAGATTGTTCCGACGCGACTGCAGCACGGTTTGGGTGCCCAAAAGTGTTGTTAAGTGACCAAGGGATGCACTTTGTTAACCAAACAATTGCCGCAATGACGAAAGAATTTCAGATCTAGCACATGAAGAGTACGCCTTACCACCCTCCAGAAAATGAGATAGTTGAGCCATTCAATAAGGTATTGGAGCATGCCCTCACCAAGGTGTGAAATGTGAACCACGACTACTTGGACTTAAAAATCCCAGGGGTCCTTTGGGCATATCGCACCACATGCAAATGACTGACTTGTTAGGATGTTAGGATATTCCTATACTCCATCCTAGTCCCACCAGTATTTTGATCATTTGCATTTTCAGTCATGCATGTACTTTTAGGGTTTGCATGCATTCTAGGGTTTGCATGCATCCTAGTCATCAGTCCAGCACTTAGCCCTCAATTAGCCAACCCCCAGGAGCTTCTCACTATTCAATTTTAGCCCTCCAATTGCTTAATGCACCCTTCTTCCTTGATTTTAGGGAGCAACTCGCCCTTCTTCACCTACCAGTCCAGTTGTCTTCAGTTTATACTCAATTACACTTAGTTACAGTCAGTTATAGTCAGTTACACTCACACTCAGTTACACTTAGTTACACTGATTTACACCTACCAGAGTTAGTTTGACTGATGGTTTACAGTTACTTGAGCATTGATGACTCCACTGATGATGATGAAGACTTCCAGTTGTGCTCCGATGATCATGAGGATACCTAGTTGTGCTCTGATGACACTCTATTGATCTTATGATCACTCTGAGAGGCTAATTCGAATTGCCACCTTAGGCATTCGAATCCTCTCTACCATTGTACTATTTATTTGTTCATACTGTGATTAATTAATTAGTGTGTGTGAAGTATTATTGCTTCTATCCGAGTTCTACTGTACCATATTATTTTGTTGCTCATTATACTATATTGATCACTCTTCTTCTATTTTCCTGCTTAATCATAATTACTCTTGTGAGGTATACATCATCTCTTAGATATGCTGTGAGTATTTTCACATGGTATCAGAGCATGTTGAGAGTATTGTTTATCTCCATTCTTTAGAGTTTTTTTCAGGTTATTACCAAGATTTCGAGTGCAGCAGTTGCAGCAGTTTCTGCACTTTTGCAGCAGTAGCAGTTGCAGTTATTCTATATTGTTTTTGCAAGTCTTCTACAACTTTAATGAATTCAAAAGAAATCACTCCTCTTTCTCCTTTCTCTCCTCTCAGCTATGATGATTGGAACAAAAATGATAGCATACTTGAAGAGCCATGATCTCTTTGACTGTTGTTTTGAAAGAGAGTTCGAATCTTCTAAAGAGAAGATTGATTGGTTAAATAAAGTTGATGAAGCCTTTGGATCAATGTTGGATGCTATGTCTGATTGGATGTTATATAGCCTCCCTGATTTTTCATCACCAAAAGAGATATGGGCTCACCTGGATGAAATATTTGGCAGAGAGAATGAAGGACTTGGTCCCAACCCATTCGAAAGAAAACAAAGTGATGCATTCGCTCCTCTTGATGGTCTCTCAGATCATGAACCAGTATCACATCACATTGAAGTTGTTCACAAAGAAATTGCAGATTCTACACTCATGCTCAAACTTTCTTCTCTTTCTGTGCCAGCTCACAGTCTAGATATTGTAGAAGGTCCAAAATCCTCTCTTGCACCAGAGTCTGTTGGTTTGCATCATGATCACATGATTATTTCGGAGGTCAAAACAACTATTGAAGGTAATTCATTCGCTCCTCTCCAGCTATCTCCTCTTTTATACTACTATATGATCATAATTCCATGATTTCGGAAGGTCATTGAAGAATATGGCCATTGCCATTCGCTTGGGATAAATTCTCATGCAATTACTGGTTTTTATCTCACCTCTCATGGTTCAAAGGAGATCTCAAGAAACCATGATTCAAGTCTTGTATCTAAATTGGGTTCTAAGCAATTACTACTTGGGATAATTTCTCATGCATATGATAGTTTTGACCTCACCCCTGCTGGTTCAAAGGAGATCTCAAGAAACTGTTTTTTAAGTCTTAAATCTGATTTTGATTTCAAGCAAACATGTAATAGTTATTTTTGGCATAATCTCACCCATGGTGGTTCGAAGGAGAAGACAAAATACTATATGCACTTTCACAGATTTGATCCTACCTTAGCTGATTCGAACCACAGGTTCAAGGATCATTCTCATACTGTTGGATTTGTTCTCATCACATTCGATCTAAAGAGCAAGTACAAGCACATGCTTTTTAAGCATGATCCACTTCTTCCCAAGAAGAAGATACCTCCAGACATATGACCAAGCATCACACCTGCTTGAGTTTAGAGCATTTAAATTTTTTGTGTGTGCCTTACAATCTGTTTTTTTAGGAGGGGGTATGTTTCCCATGAAATTTTCCCACTTCCTTGGTTTATTGACTGTTATTATTCATTATATTGGGTGACCTTTGGTCTTAGTTACCAGGGCCCAGGATGGATTAAGGGGGGGTGTTAGGATATTCCTATACTCCATCCTAGTCCCACCAGTATTTTGATCATTTGCATTTTCAGTCATGCATGCACTTTTAGGGTTTGCATGCATTTTGCATGCATCCTAGTCATCAGTCCATCACCTAGCGCTCAATTAGCCAGCCCCTAGGAGCTTCTCACTATTCAGTTTTATCCCTCCAGTTGCTTAATGCACCCTTCTTCCTTGATTTTAGGGAGCAACTCGACCTTCTTCACCTACCAGTCCAGTTGTCTTCAGTTTACACTCAATTACACTAAGTTACACCTACTAGAGTTAGTTTGACTGATGGTTGACAATTACTTGAGCATTGATGACTCCACTGATGATGATGAAGACTTCCAGTTGTGCTTCGATGATCATGAGGACACCTAGTTGTGCTCTGATGACACTCTATTGATCTTATGATCACTCTGAGAGGCTAATTCGAATTGCCACCTTAGGCATTCGAATCCTCTCTACCATTGTACTATTTATTTGTCCATACTGTGATTAATTAATTAGTGTGTGTGAAGTATTATTGCTTCTGTCTGAGTTCTACTGTACCATATTACTATGTTGCTCATTATACTGTATTGATCACTATTCTTCTATTTTCCTGCTTAATCATAATTACTCTTGTGAGGTATACATCATCTCTTCGATCTGCTGTGAGGATTTTCACATGACTGGCCAGACTCCAGTTAAGCTCGTTTACGGCCAGGAAGCAGTTATGTCGATGGAATACATTGTACAGAGCTTGCGAATTGCAGCAGCAACAGGGATGAGCGACGATGGCGCGATGGAGGAAAGATTGACACAACTAATACAGCTTGACGAAGATCGATTCATTGTAGGGTTCCATCAAAAAGTAGAAAAAGATGGACAGAAGGCGTGGCATGACCGCCATGTCAAGTCGAAGCACTTTCATAAGGGGGATACAGTTCTGTTGTATGATAGTAATTTGTGAAACACCCAGGTAAGTTCCAAATGCACTGGTTAAGACCATATGTCATCAGTTTTGTCACCGACGGAGGCACGATGCAGTTACAAAGTTTGGATGGAGTACGGTTACCTAAATTAGTCAATGGGAATAGGATGAAGCCCTATCACCATGATCCAATGCAGAGTGGCTGAGAACCAGAGGTGGAAAAAAATGGATAAAGACAGATAGGGGAAGCAAGCCAGATGCTTCGCATGGTTGGCACACAGAAATGGAAGCATGGCCAACCAAGCTACGGTCGATACTTCACACGATTGGCATGTGAGGAGTCAAGTCTGACCATGAGCAGTGCGGATTGAAAGATAGCAGAAGGATAGGATGACAGGATCTAAAGAGTATGCACAGAGATTTGGAAATAATTTCATAATCAGGCATCAAGGACACAACGAACAAGCATAAAAGAAGGCACAGAAGGCTATCTGAGTAAGGAAGTATCTATTAGCTGAGAGGAACCTATGCTGCAAGTTGATCCAAATGAGAGTTAAGTTAAGAATTCCAAGGAATCTGTGGAAATGATCCATTTCATTTCATGCGGCAGCACCCCAGGGGTGCTGAGGACCAGAACAACAAGTGTGCATGATCGACCACAGAAGGTAGCGGTGTAGACACTCGGGAGAAGCAAAGACGAGGTCTCAACTGAGATGTCTAAGTGCGTGGTGGTAGTTAGAAGATTCATGGTCCCTGTGACTAATAGAATACTAGGGACAATGGCCCCCTGGCCCCAGTAGGAGGAAATCCAAGGTGTGAAATAGATGTGCCGGAGCAGTGGGCCTGTTTCCCACCTTGATGGTGACAATGAAATTTTTCCCAGTCTGGAATGAGCGTGGAGTGAGCCAGCAGATGCCAAAATGGTAGATGATCAAGGTTTCTAGATACTGGAGGATGAGTTCAAGAAGTACATGATAGCGAATGAAAGATCGACGGACGAAGTTGAGAAGTACAAAACAGTGAGCTTTAGACGGCAAGAACAATTTCAGAAGCAGAGCACAGCGAAGGATGAGTACCAACCAGCAGCATCCAGCTAAGGTGGCTCAGGACGAGCCACAAGTTTGTGTTGGGGGCCTGTTGGCATGAGATAAGTCAACAATAAGTGCAGAAGCCGACAGGTGTGAAGGGTCATTCTGTGAAAGAAGGACCATTCACGGAGCTCGCGGAAGCGCAAGAATTGTTAGATTAATCAATTTGGTCATGTGGACCATTTTGTAACCAGATAGAAGCATATAAATAGAGTAGGATTGTAAGCCTAAGGGCATCCAGTTTTTGATGATCAATCCTATCTTTTGGGTCTGTTTTGCATCCGCAACATGGTGTATTGACTATTTCTACGAGGTTGATTCTGCAGGGTTTAATAAATGAATGAAGATGTTTGATTATGGTGCAATCTCTGGTTTTTTTTTATGTGATGATGAATGTGAATGTTTTAGATACGAATATGCTATGGGTTTAAGTTGATCTAAATAGGTAATTTGAATATGTTGTTCCAAATTTTTGTTATCTGTTGAACTCTACGAATGACTTAATGTGTGAATGATGAATTGATAGTATGTTGTGAATATTATAATCTCTGGGTAATGTGTGTTGAAAGCATATCGTCAACTCCACTACGGAAACTTGGTTCCTGCATCCCCCTTATCCATCTTGGGTGATACTGCACTTGCTCCGCGAGTTTTGCTGGAAAGGGTTACACCTTTTCGGGCTGGTGTGTAAGGGAGTTTGGGTTGGCAGTTTGTTGGCGGAAGTGCGAAGTGAACCCCTGTCGATAGACGCTACCATAGTCAATTTTTATTAAATTTTACCCGCAATCTCCATAGTGAGTTTTAGAACGTTGTTTGACCTGAAACATTAATGAAATGTAACCAAACTAGTAAAAAAAAATTGAAATAATGAAATAAAATATTAAAATATTCTATTCCAAATGAATAAAAGGGGTAAAAGGTAAAAAAAATTCATCATTGTGTTTTTACCAATTTGGTGTGAGTAAAAATCCCTTTCTGGTTCAAACTTGATGTGTATATTTTGGGAGCATCAGACATACATTTTTCATTCTGTCAAATCCAAGTAACTACTCTCTCCTTTCTCTTCATTTTCATGGTTTATTTTTAAGTTTTCATGTTGGATTTAGTTTTTTTTAGGGTCGTTCTTTAAAGAGTAAAAGCGTGACCTTGGTGACGCGCTTATCCCTTTCGGGAAGTGTGTCAACTAGCAGTGATGCACATCCCGAAAGGGGAGAGTGCGTCATTGGCGCCATGTATTCACAAGTGGGGTGCATCAGTGGAAGAGCGTCCCAAAAAATAAATATTCAAGAAAACAATCAGGGTTTTTTGCTATGAAATTCTTCTAATACCTTCCTAATTTCCATTTATTCATATTCTATCCAACAAAATGGTGCAATGGAAGGAGAGAGACCATGAATTGGAATATGCTCAAGATACCAATGACCCTAACATTGTAATGGCTTTGAGAGAGTGTAGAAATTTAAATCATGGAATGAGAGCCCAAGTTTGTTTGTTAGAGCATTTGATCTAGATGTGGGACCCCGAACAACATCATCTTCAAGTCGAGGCCCATATCGTTACTTTGGAGGTAGAGGACATCTATTTCCTTACAGGTCTTTCGAGACGAGGAGCTCCTATTTCACTTTATGGACCTAGAGGTGGTGATATGACCACTGAGGCTCTAAATGAACAATATTGCACTCTTGGGACCCAAATTCTAGGTGGAAAAATTCCCATCAAACATGTACGAGATCCTCCTTTAAGGATTGTTTTGTTTACCATTGATAGGGTAGAAGGTAGTAGGGCTTCTCATCAAGCTACAAGGGCTCATATGCTTTATGCAGTAGAGTGCATGGATCCCACAATGTTCAACTGGTGTGAGGGTATTTTAAGAAACTTGAAAGACCAACTCACAAGATGTAGAAGAGGAGATCTAAAACAATTCGGCTATTGATTAATTCTGATATCCTTTTTCCTAGAGCGGGTTTCTCTCCTTCATCTACATATAGAGATTACTGACCTTGAGCCATGAGATCCATGTATGCTGAGGTGGGTTGAGGTGATGGATCGTCATGGTGGTGTCAGACCTATAATTACTTATGGGCCTGCATTTTTCAGATGGTTGAGTAGTCAACTACACATGGTTGAAGACTATGCATATGCAGGCATGGATTTCTGAGGAGATCCATATCTAGTGCTCCTAGAGGGAGAGAAATGGGGTGATATAGGTAAAAGGAATTTCCGTTATATTTTAAAATTTTATGTATTTTATAATATTTCATTTTTTATCGTACCGAGACCTTATACTTTGTTATACAGATATTGGGCCTTCGAGGCCAACTGGATCTTCGTCTATTGAAAGGGGAGGAACAAGAAGAGCAATAATAACCATTGATCGAGAGGCAGTAGATGATATCCAGGATATTGAGGAGAACCTCCAGAGACTATTATGGATATTCCCGACATATCCATAGATGACTTGCCATGGCATTATCAATGCCATATAGCTGTAGTTTCCAGTCACTTTGGTTGAATACTCTGTCGAGTGGTGAGGGCCACCATGTGTTATCATGTGCACCATTAGTAGTATTATTATATGTATGCAGCGATGTACTAAAAGGCATGAGCTTCATATTTTTTCGGCATGGTATACTGAAATCTATGAACTTCATATTTTTGTCTCAGTACCTTTTTGTAAACCTTTTATCATGTTCAATATAGAAACAATTTATAGCGATTTTACATACAATGTGCCTATGTGGATGTGGTTCTCATGTAGGATGCTTATTTACATATGAATTACTTACATGTTATGCTTATTTATACATTTTATTAATGAAATGCTTAAGAATGTGCAAGATACCAATATAAGATCAAATTAGCTAATGAATCGACAACAATATTCATGTGCCTAGGGATATGTTGGTATTGAATAAACTCAAATGATCTCTCCAAGAGGTGTACTTGTTGAAAAATATGAAGTAGCGTAGGGTCATGAATGGTGTAGAATCGGTTCAAATGAGAGACCACAAGCTAGGAATCCAAATGGACGATGATGTGGTCCACACCATGGGAGGAAGCATCAGTCAACAATCCAATCACCACATGATACTCGATGGTATTATTAGTTGCGGAACCTAGCCAAAATCCACCTGAACTTATAAGTTGATCAGCATGGGAATAAAGTACCTAGGATAATGAGGTGAGGTTTTGGGTGTGTTGGCTAGCACCATATGCGAACCCATAATAGGTTTTCATCTACGCATTCAAGCAGAACATGGTATACGAAGTCATAGTTGAGATGAGACCCTAAAACACGAAAGGAAAAACTCCACACCGTATCGAACACACATTATATACAAAATTTACAACGCACTTATGCAGGATTGTCCTAATCATAGTACCATTTAAGGATTTCTAGGCTCCCCCAGAGGTATCACGCCGTAATTAACTAACTCATAGGATCCTTTCTATAAGACATGCTTCACAATGTAGGGCCCATGCCACATGGACTCAAACTTGTGTGCCCCCAGTTTATCGTGCATTTGATCATATGTTAGGACCAAATAACACTCATTGAAAATGCAGGGTTTTACTGAATTTTTGTATTGGGATTTGATGCGATTTTTGTGTGATTCGTTGGCAACAATAGCATGACAATGAGTTTCGTCGAGTTTGAATAAATACATAAATATTTCATCCTCGACTGTACTATTCGATAGGGGTTCAACAACTAGTTTGAGAGACGGGATCTCGCACTCAATAGGTAATGTTGCCTCTAGACCATACACCAATTGGAAGGGTGTGAATCCGGTAGCAGTTTTCATGGAGATCTTATATGCCCAAAGGAATGAAAAAATCATTAGATGCCAATTTGACTTGTCGGACCCTACCATGCACTATATCATGGTTTTCAAGACCTTATTTATGGCCTCTACTTGTCCATTTTCTTGGGGGTATTATGGGGTTGATTTATCATGGATAAAACCCAACTTGTCACTTAATTCAACTACTATTTGGTTTTGAAAATGTGAGCCATGGTCGGTGACAATGGCTTGTGGAACTCTAAATATGGCAATAACATGATTGAACATAAATAGTGCAGAAATTTTTCCATCTTCTTTGTACGTAGGAATATCCTCGGCACATTTTGTAACGTATACTACAATGACAATGACATAGCCATGCCCCTCGGTCGAGGTAGCCTTACAGTGCAAAATATCAATGCCCCATTTTGAAAAGTTGGTAGGGAGGACACTTCTTAACTTCTTCCATACAATCTTTAAAAATGATGGCCAGAAGTATCGTGCACGTAAAATATTTTGGATTGTATCCATTATAGAGAGGTGATCGCCACATGCCCCTGAGTGGAAGTCATTCAAAACATGCTCATCCTCATCATGGTTTAAACAACGTTGTATAATTGAGTCAATACCTTGGCGATATAGAGTGTCACCGACTATCAATATTATTTTTTGTGGTGGTGAATATGACAATGACCGTCATGAGATAATTGGGGCTGAAAGCATTGGGTTTGGATATATAAATTAATGTATCCATACTAGGGTTCATGCATATTGATCAGGAACAACATCTCGTCGGGAAGAGAGTTGATGGGATCGACTTCTTGATCAACACTAGGAAGATCATAGATGAGTTCTGCAAATACTAATGATTTATTCGATATTGATTTCTTGAATTGTAGGTTGAATCCTTGGAGAATTACGATCCAACATGATTACTTCCCCCCTAGTACTTGACAAGTCAAAATGTGGTACATGGGGTTTGAATCTGCGATGATGGTAATTGTGTGGAGTAAAATGTAATGACAAAATCTATGGACGGCTATGACAGCTTCCAGAGCCAACTTCTCAGCATGTGAGTAACGTGTTTCAGAGTTAGCAAGACTCTTACTAAGATATTAGATCGCATGTTCTTAAATGAGATACCAATAATAGATGTGGAGAAAACAAGATAAATGAGATAGTATTTTGTATAATCAGGCAGATGCAACACAGGTGCATGTGCTATAGCATGTTTAAGATTATCAAATGTGCATTGAGCGCAGTCATCCCAAAAAAAAGGAACTCCCTTTTTTAACAACCGCATAAAACCATGTGTTTTCTCTACATAATTACACACAAAATGACACAAGTAGTTTTCCTTCCCCTGCAAACTTTGAAGTTCAGTAACTATTGTTGGTGGAGGTAGGGATAGAATAGCCTTTACTTTCAAGGGATCAATGTGAATCCTGTCTTTTGAAATAATGAATCCAAGAAGGTGTCTAGGCTCGACACATAAGATGAACTTATGGGGATTTAAGTAGATATTATAACGTCGACATCTAAGGAAAATCGTTTTCAGATGGTCATGTGAAAGTCACGACGATTCGAATGGGCTCACAAATCTTCCAGATAAGGATCCACTATATCCTTGATATCATGAAAGGCATATGACTCAGCCTGCTAGAATGTGGCACTAACATTTTTAAGGCCGAAAGGTAACTTGCGATATGAAAATGTGCCCCATGGGCATATGAAGGCAGACTTGTGTTGGTCAACTAGGTGGATTTCGATCTGATTATAGTTGGAGAAGCCATCCTTGAATGAAAAGATGACGCTATCGGTGCAATTATCAATAATATAGTCAATGAAAGGGGTAGGATAATTGTCTTTGGGACAAGCCTTTCTTAAATACCTATAATTGACACATACTCTAATAGTTCCTTGTTTTTTCATGACAAGAACAATGTTAGAGACCTAGTCTGTAAAGGGGAAAGGATAAATAAATCCAGCTTTCAAGAGATTTTTGAATTCTTCCTTTATAGATGCAATCTTTCGGGGGTGCATAGGATGGATTTTTTTTCGGACGGGTTTTGCCTCAAGATAAGTTTTGATCTCATGAACAATAATGGCATGATCAATATTGGGCATTTATTCATAGCTCCATGCAAATACGTTGCAGAACGATTTAAACAAGGTCGTGTAATCTTTGATTTCATCAAGAGAACAAGTTTGGCCGATGTGAATATGTTCCATGACATCGGGTTTCATCGATATGTCGATGGGGATGGTAGGTGTGATATTCGCCAAATTCCCTTCAGTTACTGTATCTCGTGCGAGAATAGGAGGTTGAGGATTTTGAACAATATCCGATGAAATAATGGAGTTAATATCATTCTCTACTGTATCCATGGGTGGGAGGAAGGACAATTGATGGTGATTGCATTCCTAGCGAAGCTCATCCAAGCTCATAGTATCCATGATAGATTCATCGGAGGGAAGGGTCTGGAGGAGATAATCCAATGATGGCGTAGACAAGTTTAACCAAGAAGACAGAGAATAAGGGTCTAATGCCACTAGGTGATGGTCATTAGGTGGGTCAAACACCGATTGGATGGCATGATATGTAGCCTCAGTTTGGATAAGAGTCATATGATTTCCAATCGAGTAAAGATCAATAGAACTAGGAATAATCTAGGGATCAGTCGAGTTGGAGGAGTGTTGGGCCATGGACGATATCATGTTTACCATGGAAATTTGGAATGGGGGATCAGGTGTTGGAAAGAATCCCATCAGTTATGATTCCTTGAGGATCCCTACCCACAAACTCTCATAACTAGGAGAAGACTTCCCCAAAAGAGGAACGTTATTCACAGAATGAGAGTTGGTGTCAGGTGTACAGAAATCTAGCTGGTCAATGGTGACAATTTTCCCTTGATGGGGAAACTGCACAATGTGAAACAATGATGATGCAAGTGTAGTCATGGCATAAAATCGGTTTCGACCAAGTAATAAATTATATTCCAAGGGTGCATTGAATACTTCCACATGAATGGAAATGGTCTTGCCTCCCAACTCAATAGATAAGGATTGTAAAAGTCCAAGTGGTTGAAATATTCATCCTTCAAATCCTTTTAAGGTGGTAGGAGATCGGTTCAGTTCAGGAGAGCTTATGGATCTCCAACAGGACAAATACATGACTGAAGTGGAGGCTCCTTCATCTAGAATAGTACAATGGATGCTTTCCATAGAAACATTCGTAATTATTTGAAATGCTAGTTGATGGGAAAGCCTCAGCTTAAAGTATTCCAGTTTAAACATAATAATGTTGGACATTTTCGGATCCATTGCTCCAATGGAAGATAACAGGGTCTTACACTAATTAGGAAAGTTTTGTAAGACTTCAAGGGTTGACATGGCACAACTTGCTTGGGTCAAATCTTCAACAATGTTGTAGTTTTGGGCGGCCCGAGCATTAGTATTGAAAGTCATTTTTCAAATCGTGCTTTTGGGTGGGCACAACAATGCATATGATATAGGTTTATCTATTGACAGAGGACCCTATGGGGGAGGAGTAGTGGACGTGGAAGTGGAGAATTTTTCAGTATTACCTCAATTAGATTATTTTGCTAAAATGGATTCGTATGTATGTACCCTGGTGGATAAAGTAATCATATCACTATGCATCACGAGAACATGAGTGGTCACAGATGTTTCTCCTTGCGAGGGGGTGTGTAAGTTTGTGCAACAATTTGATGTTGGTATGGTGGGAAGAGGTCAGTTAAGACTATGGGTTGAGTATTTCCTTTAAGGAATTTTTGTACCTCTTTACGAGAAGGACAATCCTTCATGAAGTGGTTGTCACCGCACATTAAACATGGAAACTTAGCCTTCCATTTTGGCTTAGCATCGGTTGTGTCCTGATTGGTTTTGTTTTCCTGCTAGTTTGAATTTTTTTTGGATTTACCTTTATTCTTCTTCTTACCACATGATTTATGAGATGAATTAGATTGAACTGAATTCACCTCTGCAATTGGAGCAATATTGGGTGAGCTTGTGGTTTTATTACTAGCCCGTGAGGGAGTTGGATTTAGGGTCAGTTGGCCTTGTGATCCAATTGATTATTTTGCAGGCTGGGTTTGAATGAAACCAACTATGCCATCAACATGTGATCCCGCAGTTGGTTTTTATGGGTTGGTAATGGGGCGAGGAGTGTTGGGAATTATGTCATATAGTGTGTCAGATTGAGCATAGACAAAGTCTAAATATTGGGCATGTCCAATGGCTTGTTCTTCGGTAACATTCCCACCCATACACTAGAACAAAATGAGAGATAAGTGACTAGGCGACTAAAAAATTTAGTCATCACTATTTTTTCAAGGGATAAATGACTAAAAATGACTAAGATAAATGACTATATAACAACAATTAATGTGAATTAGTCATTTATGTTAGTCATTTTTAGTTGTATCACTCTGACAATGGAAAATTACAATTTTGATAATGAATTTGTACAATATTTTACTAAATTTTAACAATGTAGATGGATTTAGAGATCTTAATATGGGGATCATGGTCCATGTGTGTGGTCCCAAACCACCATATTGGCCCTCCATAGGGGATATTTGTCCTGGAAGTGGGATGTGGTGCTCATTTTGAAGTTTAGAACACTAGATATGGTTTCTAATATTATAAGGTTTTTTTTATAAGCTATAAATTCATATATTACTTAGAAAAAGATTGCATCAGATATCCATTATAGCTCTGGATCAGAATTCGAAACAGAACTACAGACAATGTCATCCCAAAAATCTATTCCCCACATCCCAAAAGCTCCACCTCATTATACGAAGCATTAAGCCATAAAAAAATTTCATCCCATATTAGAGAACCAATACTAAAGACTTCACTATAGTTATGACTGTATAAGACTTCTACTCAAGCACTAGGACCGACATGTTGCATATGACAGACTATCAATGTTAATTACAGCCAAAAGGATCAAATATAGATGCGCTTCCAATTATTGCACCTGAAATCTCGACGAAATTCCATCCTGGAAATTCTCCTAAGGGTCGAATGGGGCTCCCACGCCATCTGCATCTTGGTAGATAGCTCCCCACTCACCCGCACTGTCATAACCCGAAATTTCTGAAAAATTTAAAATTTTTATTCATAACAATAAATGTTAACTAGGTAGTTTTTCTGATTTTGTTTTAAATTAAATAACTAACATAATCTGTTGAAAGACTCTGTCTTATTAAAAACTTTGGTTTTGGTGATTGTAATTAATGACTGTTTTATTTTGAACCGCAAGGGAAGAGCTAGTCGTAGTTGACTGGCTTACTTAGCTTACGAGCTAATGCATATGTCGTCTTTTGTTTCTCAGGTGCGCCAGTGAAATAAGGATCACCGTTGGTTGAACTTGGTGAGCATCAATATTCCCTGTACTTAAAACTTAAAAGATCGTCATGATATTTCTTATGCAGATAGTATCAACATGTTCTACGATAGATTACACAGTTCAGTTATAATTATTGTTTTATGAATATTATGCTATGTTACTGCTGTAACTTATCAATGGAACCATAGTTTGTATCATGAATTATCATCTGTGTAAGCGACTTAGCATCATGTGACATGTTGTCAATTTAATACTGGTGATTACTGTTTTGTTCACATAATGATAATGCGAGTTGAGAAGGTGACGCTTCTAGCGTTGTTTCAATATATACTCCTATGCATCGAAGTCCAATGTCTACTTAGAGTTTAACATATGTTACCTGACTGCGTCTTGATTTGTAACTACCTTTACAATGTGAACCTGTAGATGAAACTCTATTTCAATCATATTAATAATAGAGGTTTATTATTCAAATTAATACTGTTAACATTAGTATTAGTAGCAATTCCGATGAGTGCGTATGATAGCAATTGTGTAAAATGTCTGATAGACTTGGTAACATTTCCAGGGTTAAATATCAAGGTATTTCATTTAAGGTTAACTACCTTATTTCTTAAATGATCATGAGAATGTAGTATGCTCATAGCATTAGTCTATGATTTGGTTTTAATATATCTATATCATAATTTGATTGTGCAATAATCTTAATATTCCCATACGTTGGCAAGCTTTATATTCTATATAGTGTTTAGGTTGTATTGATCATAAACTTTATGGTTTTAAATTGACTATATCTCCTTTATATCGTTGTAGTGATTATACATTCCAAGTGCTTGGGATTCTCGATGATTCATTTGCAAGGCATGCACTATATGCCAAAATGATTATATATCATTGTTATCTTATACGTTGACTTACATATGTAATGATTTGGAAAATCGGTGTATAATGATTTGGTTGGCAATGGAACTATAGGGTCTCGACCCATATTACGTTGATTTATTTGGAGGCTACGTGGTTCACTCTCCTCCATGCAATTTGTGATATATAAGCTGGTTTCATAAACCCTACAGGTTATTGTAGTTGCCTTCGGGCTCGGGTCCTAGGGATGAAACCCTCCCTGTCTGAGTTTCGTATTGAAGCCCTGTAACAAAGTGCAGAGTGTGGTGGTTATGGCCTCGTGGTTCCATTCTGTAGCAAGATAAGTCTTCGGCTCTGGTCATGGCGTTTGCTATGGTTTTCACGGTCTCGTGGTCTTGTTCTTCCTTCTTTGTTTAAGTCTCGGCTGTCTACAAACCTTCACTGTACTGGTACGGATGTGAGATGGAGTTTCTCTATTGTCTTTAATGTTATGAGAGGGTTGAAGCATTGGTTTTTGGGTGTGCTTGTGGACTGGTTCAATTCCAGTGTGAGGGTTTCGACTGCAAGAATTGTCTGCCGCGGCTGTCATTTGAAAGTTATGAGGGTGTGCTTTACTCTTTCAACCGACGAGGGTTTGGGGTTTCACTGCCTGCTTTCACCGGTGGCTTCCAGATTATCCACGGCTACAAATGCACAGGTAATGAACAACATTACTTTCATTAATTCTGTTTTGCAAGCAAGTGTAAGTTTCCTCTTATTTAAACTCTCGGCAATGAATGTATATTAACATCCCTCTGAAATGAATGTGCAGGTCTCACGGCTTTGTAGGTGTACAGGGTTCTCTCTTCAACGCTCTCATACGAGTAAGCCTGGTTATCCACGGCTGTCTCTTCCTTTGCTGGTTTAAGTGGTTAGGGTCGTGTCAAGGAGGAGACTCCTGTGTAGTGAGGTCGGTTGACGAATTGGTGTTTATGGTTACAGTCATATGTATGGAGTTGTTTTGTTTGAAATGAAATGGGGTTTGAAACCCTGTTAAGTTTATGGAGAGCCATTCACGGCCAACTGTATGAGGCCAGGGTTTTCTGTTATTGTGCTTTGTATTTGCTGAGCATGGGGTTCTAACCTCGCTGTATGAGATTTAAACTTAATATAATGTTGGGCCTGATATGGCCGTATTTTGAATTTCGTATTTTGTTAAAATATTACAATGTATTTGTAATGTGTGGATAGATGTATTCTTCGGTACCTACAATGGAAGATGGCTATGTTTAATGAAACCCTATAATTGTTGTTCTGCGTTTTACTTCGGTTTGGAGTGTTAAATAAAGATTATGGATAATCCTCGGCTGTGACTGTAATCTTTAAATACATAGGGTTGCTCTGGTGAATTGGGGTTCTGTTTTATGTTCAAAGCATATGTAGGGTATTGTGAGCTCGATAGTGACTGGGTATGAATTATAATAATATTTGTTTTGATTCTTGTACAGTTGTTAAATGAAACTGTAGGTTAAATAATATATACACATAGAAATATGTGTAAAGTTACTGTAGGTTATAGCTGCCATATAAGGCATTCTTTTCATTTGTTTTTCAGTCTGTCGATGGGATACTGTAAGGCTACGGCCATATAGGGTTTTGGGAACTACTCCAAAGGAGATATTTGTACTGAATAATATTAATACTGTGTATAATTTAAGATGGTTTGTAATCAGCCAATGATGACTATGTTAGTCGACAGTTTCTCTGTTGTATTAATATGTTTGTATTGTTTAAAAACAACTCTGTTATTTCTATTATATTGACAAGGCTACTGTGTTCTGATACTAGATAGCAAGTAAATAATAATCTATAGTTACTAGTGTCTGTGTTTGACTACTGTGTAAATGTTTAAGATTATGTGAAAACTTGTAACAATGAAATATTGTTACAGTCACCTTTTTAATTAATCGATAACCGTCAGACATGTTCTGAGTATAAATAAGATATTAAAATGAGTTTTGTTTATCTGTTAACTTGATATAAGAAAGACCTGTAACTTAAAGTTTACTAAAATATACAATACATATATATATACAAATAGGTTATTCTGATAGGAATTATCTCAAAATAAACACTAAGGTTGGTCTAGATTTGTTCTTATGATTGTTTAATAGTTATAAATCTGGATTATCTATTATCTAATATTTCTGTCTATTATCAAACTAATAACAGAAATTCTAGCATATGCATAAACATAGTATTTATTAACTGTAGCAGGGACAAATAGGTTCTGTATAAGATAAATACTCTATTTAAATAAAAACATGAAAACTTCTAAAACATCTGCATTCTGAAATTTATACCAAAGGATAGTACAGATAATGATTTGCTGAAGTTGAACACAATCAATACATAGTTGTACTAGTTTATCTCATAGGAAAATAATTTGAACCAACAACAGGGAGAGTGACAGAACCTGTAGATGTTAGACATTAACAGCAATGGGAGGCTGTTCCTCCCTACCAATTCCTGGAGAGTGCCCAGACAGCACTTCTCAGGACCCCCGAGCTTGCTCTGGTCTAACTGGCTGGAATCTAACTACGGCCAATAATTCCCTCAGCCAAAACAGCTATACTGGAACCAAGTTACTTCAACTTCCTGCTCAAAACACTTCCTTACTGTTTCCCACTTCCTCAATGGGACTCCTGAATAGCATTCACCTGAATGTATTCTCCCTCTAGAACAATTGCTGAACCCCCAGCTCAGTTCATTGAGTAGTATTTAAAAGATTGCCTAGGTCTTAGTTGGGCTAACTGTCATTAATGAGCCACCTGCTCAGATTCCACTTTCTTGGGGAATCATGACCCCAAAATATAGGGAAGTTGCCACCTGCAACTCAGGAAGTGTTTGAGGATGCTGCCACTTGTCTTTTGTCCTTCCACCTAATTC
The DNA here is from genome assembly GCA_027924585.1 of Larix kaempferi. Taxonomy (NCBI): domain Eukaryota; kingdom Viridiplantae; phylum Streptophyta; class Pinopsida; order Pinales; family Pinaceae; genus Larix; species Larix kaempferi. Next base: position 4,213,379 of record BSBM01000590.1, read on the forward strand.
CATCCACCAGTTAGACCAGTAACCTCTTTTAACAGCTCTCCCATGCTGTTGTCTCCATAATTTATTTATTAATAATAATTATTCAGAATTTACATTCCATTTCTGGAGACTCTGCTGAGTCATCCATTCCTACTTAGCATTAATTTTAACATAATGTTCTCAGGAATATTAAAAATAATTACATTATTTTAATAAAATTGGGGTATGTGACACGCACACATCCCAGTCGAGACACCAACAAGAGGAGATCCCCTCTCCTTCAAGCGAGGAAGAAATGGTATTCCCAAGTGGTGTGTGATGACATCAATTTTCATGTGAATGAGCCATGAATCCAATATTATATGCTCCCTTCATAAGTGAGCAAGGATATTATCCCCCAAACTCTTCAACTCACGCTCCTAAAGCAGGTGTCCAATTACCCAAAACATTGATACAACCCATTCATACAACAACAAGTGGGCCTGACTAGTGGACCCAGGGTCCAAAATCCAATGCTCAAGCATAGAAAATTCCTCAGCTAGATTCGAAACCTCCATCTCTTCCCATAAATATTCCTTCTCCACAGAGTCGGTATTTTCCCTAATTTCCTTCAAAATTGTGGCAATATAGTCCCAAGTGTCCCAAGCCAACCTCAAATGCTCTCATATCACTCTTTTATTCCCTCCCCTAAGCCTGCCCTGGATGGCTTCCTCAACATTCTCTGGCTCATACATGTGTTCCTCATGACCGCACTTCCAACCAGTATAAATAGTTTTTAATGAGCTTAGACTTTCCACCTTCAGCAGATAGGCGATAATGCCAAGCATTGATATAGCACGAGATGTCTACTTCATAACCTCAGAGATGAGGACAAGGGCATCAGACATGAGGACAATGCATCCACTGTCACAACTATTCCAATACCAGAGCTCGTCCTCAAATGGGACATAAAAACACATTCCTCACTTGCATCCAACTTTGCCATAGTTAATTTCCATAACTACTATCGTAGCTCCCTTCTCCCTGCCCTTCTGATTCATAGTACCTTCCCATGGGCCTGATATAATTCATTTACATGCAGACTAGAGCTCCATCCATCCTACACGCGGCCATCTTGAATGTCCATGTGTCATAATAATCTCCTCGTGTTAGTTGTCTCCACCCGCATCCATGGATTAATTATTATAAGGTTGATTAACTTAATGATAATGAAATTGCAAGTTTATACCATGGTTGAAGATCTAATTTAACAAAGTTGAGGTCATGGCTTATCAACATAGTTGGAGATCATTGTTTATGATTAACAATATAGTTGGAGGTCATTATAGGTCATGGTTTATGATTAACATGGTAGGAACCTGGATTTCATGGTTTAATTGTGGGCTTAAACTTTTAATTATTAATATTTTTAATCTTACTTTAATGTTTTAATTTTCTAAATTTGTAATCTTTTAATTTCTTATCTTTTAAAATTATATTTTGGCTTATTATATCTTTTAATTTCTAATTTTTAAATTATTAACCTTTTTAATATTATTTTAATGTTTTAAACTCCTAATTTTTTAATTTCTAATCTTTTTAATAATATTATATATTAACTTATTAAATTGGTATTTTTTATTTTTTAATATTTAAGGTAATATTCAATAGTATTAGTCTTTTAGATAATGTGATAAGAGCGGGAAAGATTGTTGAAAGGAGGGAAAATGAATTTCCACAAAATACCCTACTCATCGAAAACTAAGGGGAAAGGGGAAAAAATGCATGACTAGACTAGCTCAAGAAGCTCCACTCGTGACAAGGTATGAATGTTCAACCCAGCAGGGGTTTTGTACTTATGTGCAGAATTTCATTTTTTCACGAGTCTTTTCAGTGTTTGAAATATATATATGACTCTTTGGGGTTTTCATCACTAGTGTTGCATTGAGAGGGGCTTAGGTTTTGAAGATTGAAGCTCAATATTACAAGGTTAATTTCTACAGATCTAGGTTTTCTAAGGTTCTGATGTCAGAGGATACAACCAAGAGAAAAAACTAGGTGGTGCCAATCCATAAATGAGCCTATCCGAGTCTCCATTTTTTTTCTATATCTACACAATCAGGTGCATTCTCATCACTCTACTTTGCATATTTTTGGTATATATTTCTCACATTATTGAGATTTTTGGTTCTGGTAAATTTCTAGGATGAGATTTATGTCCATGCTATCTATCTATGGTCTATGTCCTCATAAATCTCAAACCTCCCTGCGACTATAAAATATCCCCACGACTATAAAATCTCCCCGGAAATAAATGGTTTTTGTTCACAAAATGCAGGGGTAGTTTTGTGGAGGATCAAGGTTGAGTTAGTTGATGAATGTGCTAAAAATATTGAACAATATCTCGTGGACTGCGAAGGATGGGAAGCTTATGTCCGAGAGTTTTCAAATGGAGAACTTTTGGAGTAGTATTACAGTGATCTCAAATTTAGGTCAGGAGATCATTTTGTGGTGAATCAAATTCCAAAGGGCTGTCAAAGAGACTCTGGATGGGAAGAATTTGAGTGAAGGAACTCATCTGAATCCTTGTAATTACAGTTCCTTTTTTGTGATTCTGTCCATTACCATTTCAGCTCATTTTGAAAAACAACCCAGTTGAAATTTTTGAAAAATAAGGAAAAATAATCTTCATTATTGAGGTTGCTCCTATCAATGCATGACCCCAAAGGAAAACTGGTGTATCTCTGTTTGACATTGACAGAGAAAACACGTAATCTATCTATCATTGCTCCTCCTAATACTTTGAGTATCATGCCATGCATACATAACTTCTCAGTTTGTTTCTTGAGATGTTTGAATCGTTCTTTCTGATCAACATGAAATATTTGTAGCCCATCTACCTTAAGTCAACCCTAGGTGAGGGACCTTGCACATAAACCATTACATTTGATGGCTTTGTCTCTAATCTAAATGATGTTTCAGCTTCTCTCCACTTGAAATTTTTTACAAAGAAGGAAAAATAATCTTCATTATTGAGGCTACTCCTATCAATGCATGACCCCAAAGGAAAACGGTTGTATGTCTATTTGAAATTGACAAAGAAACTGCGCAATCTATCTATCATTGGTCCTCCTGATACATTGAGTATCACACCACGCATACGTAACTTCTTAGTTTGTTTCTTGAGATGTTCAAATTGTGCTTTCTGATCAACATAAAATATCTGCAGTCCAGCTACCTTAAGTCAACCCGAAGTGAGGGACCTTGGACATAAACCATTACATCTGATGGCTTTGTCTCTAATCTAAATGATGTTGCAGCTTCTCTCCACGACTGTACATCAGCCTCAACTTCACCTTCATTGACCCACTTTTTTTCAACACTAAGTGCAACATTAACCTTCTGAGCTCCACTCCCAGCAGAGCCTACATGAACCCAATCAGTCACTTGATATGTCAAAAACAACTTTAGCTTCTCTTCAAATGCTTATGTTGGACCTTCCCAGGTTTTTTTGTGATTGGTGACAAGAATATAGTTACCACTTAGGGATTGTTTCCACCCAAGTGATTCATGTGTTGCTGGAGAAAGTGTGTGAGGTGAACAGGTGGCTATATTGAGAGAAAATGAACCTAAATCCAGAGCATACCACCCTCTTAGGCCATCAAAATCATTTTCGTTCCCTAGAATGTTCAGCCCAAAAGCAAGATTCATGATACAAAATGTTGATCTACCATCTAACTTTAATCTCATGTGCCTGTTGTCATATCTTTCACAAAAAACTAAAGGGATAGTGCTGCTCCTCTAACAAAATATAACCATCGTGTCAATAACCCATCTCAACCAAACATAGATCCTTGATGGCATTTGTTCTTTGATTAGATACTAGCTATCAAGTTAAAGAATGCACAAGCCGATGACTCTGCTTTTAATTATGTCTTATGTTATATATATGGGATGCTTCCAGCATTTAGATTTTTGTATGTAGCACTTATGTAGCCATCCAGAGAAACAAGTGAGTAAATAGTCAAAATTTCTAATGACAGATTTTGTTGGGATGACTTTCTACTAGTTTTTCTAGAAGTATAAATATGTTGGGAAAATGTTCTTCCTACAATATAGCAGTAAATTGTGTTTTCTGACAAACTTATATTTTGTCAGCCACTAAAGCTGGAAATACCAAAGCAGCCAGATCTTGTGACATCACAGCGGGCCAGACCTACAAGGTGTGTAGGTCTACTTGTTTTTCCTTATATTTATGCTTGGTCATTGTCACAGCAATATGTTGAAAACATCTATCCATTTTAATTCAAAAGGCTAGAATCAAATCTATGTGTCATAAATTTATTTCCAGTATTGAGCTTTTGAGGCATTGAATCTACTAGGATTAAAAGTTCAACTGAACTTGAAGAAGAAATGATTGCTAACATGCCAAAGTTCAAAGCAAGGCCACTGAACAAGAAGGTATCCCATTTAATGATTTAACTCTTCAGATGATATCAGGATGAAACATTTGTGTTAAATATTTGTAGTGATGGAGCTTCCCTTGTTTCATGTTCAAGGAAGTATATTTGAACACTTGATATTTGTAATGAATGGCTTGCAAATTCTTGAAGCTCCAACCTTGGTTGCTTTGCCAAGATGCACGCCTCAATTACCTGAAATCTAGGTAGACATGTCTATCAAAATAATAATTTCATAGCTGTAACAATGAATCATCATGACACCGTTATATCATTTTATAATTTGTGAGTATTAATGTTTGGTAGCATGATAGGAATTCAACTTGAAAACTTCAGAACGATCCCTTCTACATATGAATGCACCAAATAACGTTCCCTTTGGATATGAGTTTAGATTGGTAAGTCTCCCAAATTTTGTGATTCCATGATAATAAGACATTAAATCTATTGTCAGATGATGCAATTATTCTCAATGATTATAATAAATCTAAGAGTTTCTTCTTGAACAATAGGTCTCTAAATCTCACAAACGCAGCAACTATGTGGTAAACAGTAGATTTAGTGCACCTTATGGACCTTGTGTTTCGACAACATTTAGCAAGTATGTATAATTATTGTGAATGTGGATTTGAAAGAGTTCAAAACTACTTTCTATTAGTAAAATAATGTATACAACATAAAATATTGATAATGGGTGAAATATGTACTTCTAATGCTTTTGAGAAATAAAATTACTTAAATTCTAGTATAAGTTGGTTATGTATAGAATCCACAACTTGTCATAAAAACATGGAGAGAGATACAAAAGGAGAAGCTTTCAAATTTTAAGGAACTTACAATTGTGGTTCTTATAATTTGATGTGTATCTTAAAAAAAGTGAAAACATAGATTATCCACCTTTTTCATGTCTACTTTAACAACCATTATAGTTCAGAAACTCCAAAATATCCAATAGAGTAGCCTAGATAATATTTTCTAATTTTATACTTAAAATAGCTTCCAGCCTTTCTGTTATCAAAAAATAATTATGTTACAACTATTTTTTACATTAAAAATAAGACTCACTACAAAGGCAAGGCTCGGGTTTTCTAGTCACAGAGGCTATTGTGGTGAAGTTATGGTAGAGTTAATCACAAAATCTCAGTATCACATTAGCTACAACAAATAGTCATATTAGACCAAACCTGTACATAGAAGTATTCAAGGAAGGACTTCATTGTCGATATTTCTTTCCATGACTGATTGCCACAATTCTCCCTTTCCCAAGTTGTTTCTTGAAGAGAGTGTATAGACCAAGTTTAGTTAGTACTAGTAGTCTCATGTGTGTTTGATCTTCATGTCTTGTTATCAAAAATCAGATTATCTTTCTTACAGAAAAATGTTTTATGTCAATTTATAATAGAAATCAAATGTCCAAAGACTGATATTTGAATTATGGAAATGCAACTCCCTTTCCTATGGACACATATTTTGGCATGTCTTGTATTAGAGAGTGGCTCCAGCTACATGAGAACAACATTTGCAAGGAAAGAATAATCAAGCTGGAATTGTTTATTCCCATGGTGTGATGTTAAATGAACTGGTAAGAGTATAAAGTTATTGAAAAATATTAATTAAGCTTCAATTGATTTTTTTGCAATCAAATATTGGATATTATACTTTTTTATTTATGTAAACGTGTATTGTCCACAATGCAATGACCAGACTGATTTGGGTGACATCAGAATTCTTTGTGTCCCCATTATAGCTGTCACTAGTCGAAAATAGTGACATATCAATTTCTTTCTTTTGTAATACCCGTATTTTTCTATCATAAGAAGTTGGCTAAAGATTAAAAAAAATTGAAGGCATCAAAAGGCTACTCCCTCCATGTTTTTGTAAATATTTGTTTAACCAAGAGTAATGGTTCTGACAGAAAGGAAAATTTGCAAAATTATAAGGATCTTTTAATTTTTGTAATGCACCTGAAATCTCTTTTAATTTCTATCATGCACCTGAACATTATTTGCTTCTAAATTTTGTATCAGCAACATAATGTTTATTAATATTGTGTTTCCAATCGGAAATGATAGCTTGGTTGGAAATTTGGTGTTTGCACCAAGAAAAGTGAGGTTCTCTTATAGAGGGGGTAGTGTGTAACTCTAATAATGTAAACTAAAATGGAGAAAACAAAATGACATCCCAAGAGAGAGTTTTGCACCTGGTGCCTTTTTTAATATATCTCTATGTTTAATATGTCCAGGTTTGTATGGATCTATGATAGTAGTGCCATAGTTAGCAAACTTGTGTAATTTCCTCCTATGTTTTCTAAGGAAATTAGCCAAGTCCCAAATAGTAGTAGTTGCTTGTTTCTTACATGCTCTTCAATTTCTGTTATGCAGCTCTAAATTTTAATTGACTCAAAATGTTGTTTAACAAAATCAATATTTTTCTTAGTAGTCTTACATTATCATTCGAAAGTCATACTTTGCTTGGGAAATTTCTCTTAGTATCATGTGAGACCACATTTCTGTGTTCCTCATTAGTTTTTCAAGAGCTCAACCAAATCCTAATTTGTATTGAGTTGCATCCGATTATTCTTTTCTTATGGGCTTAAATTACTAATCATGGTCCATGATGATTAGTAGAATTATAGGTCTCTAAAGTGTTCTATTTTATGGTTAGGGTTAGCGTAAGGGTTAGATATAACAATTTTAATAACCCTACTATTGGTGTAGGTAAGTTGATTTGTTTCCTCAATATTATTTTTGAGCCCTAACTCCACTACTCAAAATATAAATTAAAAAACTAAGTATGTAATTGTTAGTTTTCATCATTTAATTCAATAGATCTAGGATCTTACCTGAAAGAATAACATGTACAGCATATCAAGCATAAGAGACAAGAGACAAGAGACACAAAACATTTCACCGGGGAAAACCAAGAAGGTGAAAAACCCCGCAACTTCCTCAGAGATAGAATAAGCATCAATACAAGGATCGCCATGATCAAACCCAAGAGATAGATATCTTCAGCAGCATGCTCCTCCTCCACTTGTGCACACCCTCCTCTTATCTCACTAATGCGAAGTCAGTGAATAATAGAATGTATAAAATGAGAGAGACACACTCTCTATTTATACACTAACTTGACTTGCCTTTTAACTCTAACTAGGTCGGCCCCAACTTAACCACTTAACATAATACTAACTGGGTCGACCCCACTAGGGTGGTCTAGTAACCCTTTAACCCACAAGACTCATACAGAGCCGACCCCATCAAGGTGGTCTAATAACCCATCAAGTATAAGTTACGACACTTACAATATAACGTGCAACACTTGCAAGTACAATTGACGACACTTCCAATCGGAGGAATAATACATCTCCGTTGGGGATACAATAAAGTAAAAATACAATATACAAGTGAATATCTTCCGAAGTTACAAATACATCAACACTCCCTCTTAACTAGGAAGGTATTCTCTTGACACAAGTTACCAATACATATAGGCACAAGTCTTCAATTCTGGAGCTAGATCATCATCATTGGATCACGGAGCATCATCATCATCACTGCTGCTGTACTCGACATCTCGATCATTGGGATATCTCTGAATTCTTCTTTTCATAGGACGTTCTATAGAGCCAGCCCTTTTTCATGCTCGATGTAGGCCTAACGTCCTATAGATCTTCATCATCACTGGTCATACTGTGGAATCCTCAAGACTTATTACGTGCATCACAAAACCTTGAAAGAGTATCCTAGGATCCTTTATGTGCCTAAGCACGACCGACAAGATATCCCAGGGTTCTATTACAAGTGACCCCACCACAAAACCTCGAAAGAGTATTCTAGGATTGATTACAAGCATGCTGCTCAACCTATCGGATCTCCCATGGCGATATTACATGTGGTCACCACAAAACCTCAAAAGAGCATCCCAGGACTGATTACGAGCAAATAGCTCAACCTATTGGATATCCCAGGGCGTTATTACATGTGGTCATGGAATAACCTCGAAAGAGCATCCCAGGATTGATTATGAGCACATAGCTCAATCTATCGGATCTCCCAGGGCGCTATTATATACCATAGGACAAAACCTCAAAAGAGCATTTGCCAGATATCCCAGGGCGCTATTATATGCCATAGGAAAAACCTCGAAAGAGTATCTGCAAACCTCCCAAGGCGCTATTATATGTCCTCCCAAGAAAAACCTTGAAAGAGCATTTTCCATATATCCTAGAGCGCTATTATATGCCATAGGAAAAACCTCGAAAGAGTATCTGCAAACCTCCCAGGGCGCTATTATATGTTTATCTTGCACAACCTATCCACGGCCATAGAGTATCAACCTGATACTCACCATACATCATTTTGATGTACATCATCACATGATCAACCTAATCATCGTCACTGCATCATCCTGATGCATATCATCATCGCATGATCATCTTGATCATCGTCCTGATGCATATCATCATCGCATAATCATCATGATCATTGTCACTGCATCATCCTAATGCATATCATCATACAGGATCCAACTGATCATACAAAGCATCCAACTGATACATATACAAATACATGATCCAACTGATCATACAAAGCATCCAATTGATGCACATACAAAGCAGTAACTGGAGCATCATCCTGATGCTCATCACATAGCGCTTACATCCACAGCCATGGGAAGGATCCTCCTACCACCATGCTTGGAAAGACTCCTGCAAATGTGTCCCATCACTTCTTCCTCGAAGTATCTTCAATCTAAATAACACCAAGCCTCTCTCTGAATTACTCGAACTTCACTCTGGCTAGTGGTTTTGTCAACACATTTGCAACCTGCTCATTCGTCACAACATACAGGAGCTTCACTGCTCCTCTCTACACCATATCCCTGATATAGTGAAATTTGATCTCATTATGCTTCGACCTGTCATGGAACACCAGGTTCTCAGACAACTTCACACAACTCTGGTTGTCACAGAAGATACAGGTAGCATCCAATGGGAGATCAAATAACTCAAACAGTAGATTCCTCAGCCATACTGCCTCACAACTAGCTGAACAAGCTATGACATACTCTACTTCGGCTGTACTCAGTATTACATGGGACTGCTTCCTACTAAACCAAGAGATCACACCTGATCCCATACTGAAGCAACACCCTGATGTGATCTTCCTATCTGGAACACTACCTACCCAATCTGAATCAACAAAACCATCCAGGTGAAACTTTTGATTCACATCATACTTTATCCCATACTCAACTGTACCCTTCAGGTGCCTCAGAATATGCTTTACAGCAATCGGGTGAACATCTCTAGGATCTGTCAGAAACTGGCTCAAAGTGTTCACCGCAAAGCAAATATCTGATCTCGTGTTCACCAGGTACATCAAGGACCCAATCATCTGACAATATACCATGACAACAACCGACTCAGATGAAGCATCACACAATAGCTTCAGGTTTGATGCCATAGGTGTGGCCCTGGTCTTGCAGTCCATCATCCCGAACTGCTCCGGGATCTCTACTGTGCACTTTCCTTGTCCAAGGAAGATTCCATCTGCACTCTGCCACACCTCCATACCTAGAAATTAAAGCATCATACCCAAGTCCTGGGTGCTTGTTTCAAACCATACAAGGATTTCTTCAATATGCACACATATGACTCCCTATCATGTGTCTCAAAACCGAGTGGTTGCTCCACATACACTTCCTCTTCGACTACACCATTCAAGAAAGTTGTCTTGACATCCATTTGGTGTATCTTCCACTTCATCACTGCAGCCAAGCCAAGTACTGATCTGATGGAAGTGTAACTGGCTACAAGTACAAAATTCTGGTCATAATATATCCCTCCTTTTTGGGAGAAGCCATGAGCTACAAATCTCGCCTTCTATTCCTCTATGATACCATATGCAGCATGCTTGATCTTATAGATCCACTTGGAAGTCACAACAGACTTCCCTTCAGGTATTGCGACCGCATCCCAAATGTCATTCTTCATGATCGACTGGTATTCCATGATCATGGCATTCTTCCATTACTACATCCTGAATCCTGGGAACTTCAGATTCTTCAATATCTTCAATATATAGTTTTCTTTGAATTTCATTTGCTGGAACAAATATTGTTGTCCTTCTTTTGTAGGTGATTGTACGCGATCGTTCCTACAAGTCAAATTCAATTGCATGATTAGAAACTTCTCATAGTTTTCAGAACAAAATCTTACACATAAGAATATATGTCATAAATTCATGCAATTATCTTAGCCAATGCTTCAATACAACATTTATCCATATCCTGTATTCACACGGTAACTTTATAGATGCCTTCCATCTCTACCAGAACATTTGTTAAGAGTGTGCACAAATCCCAACATTTTAGCAAAGAGGTTTCATTCTAGATAAGTAGCAATGGAATGTTGTACAGTACCATAGGCCACTTAACCATTACTTGCATATTAATAGTATCTTGTTCATTAATGCAACTTTTCTAAAATACAAAATGTACATCCTAAATCTAAGAACATAAGTATGTACATGAATGAACAACATCATTTAAGTAATAATAAATGATAATTCAAATACTTATCTTTGTTTAGTTGTTGGGTGGACTCCCTCTCAATCTTTGATTCCTTGCAGGAACTAATGGAGTGTGCTCCCTCTTGATATTTGCTTCTTGGATTACCTGTCCTTGAACTTATATCTAAAAATCCCAACTTTCTCCGAAGCCCTAAATTCCCGCAGCAGTGATAAGCTAAGAATGAAGGTGCTCATAATCCAATTCTGTTTTGACAAAAATATGCACCTTATTGTTTATGGTTCATCTCTGAAATTAAGAATCCACAGGGTTTGAAAATTCGGCCTATGGTAGCCTGACATGTCATCCTTCCAACCCAACAGGTCTGACCTTAATTGGATTCTCTGAGAGAGATTTATGCCAAGTGTCGCAACGTGACCTGTTTGTGGGATAAAACAAGAGAGCGTAATTGTACGGCGTGCCACGTGTCATTGGTTCAAATTCGACTTCTGAAAAACTTACCTGAGCAACTACATTCTGTTCTCTTACTGTCAATTTTTACACAATTTAATTTGGAGCTTCCTATCCCAAGTTGTGACCTTTTTTCCTAGGTCACCTGTTTATGACTGAGATCTGGAAGAGGTAGAAACCCTAGATTGTACAGATCATAAATCACAAAGTACAACGAATCAGATGTTGTGCTTCAGACACAAGGTACATGGGGATATTATCTACAACTTGTAGAATTTTTAGATCTTGAACCTTCTCCAAAATGGATTTATAGCAAAAGTTCCACAATGATTGTTTTTTTCTATATCAAGCCCTAGCTTCTGATTTGTCGCAAGTGCAACAAGTCTCATAAATGCCATAGCATGCCTTCCTTCAGGCTAGCTCTGATACCATGTTATTTTTTCATCATTTAATTCAATAGATCTAGGATCTTAACTTAAAGAATAACATGTACAGCATATCAAGCATAAGAGACAAGAGACAAGAGACACAAAACATTTCACCAGGGAAAACCAAGAAGGTGAAAAACCCCACAACTTCCTCAGAGATAAAATAAGCATCAATACAAGGATCACCATGATGAAACCCAAAAGATAGATATCTTCAGTAGCATGCTCCTCCTCCACTTGTGTGTACCCTCCTCTTCTCTCACTAATGTGAAGTGAGTGAATAATAGAATGTATAAAATGAGAGAGACACACTCTCTATTTATACACTAACTTGACTTTCCTTTTAACTCTAACTAGGTTGGCCCCAACTTAACCACTTAACATAATACTAACTAGGTCGACCCCACTAGGGTGTTCTAATAACCCTTTAACCCATAAGACTCATACAGGGCCGACCCCATCAAGGTGGTCTAATAACCCATCAATTATAAGTTACGACACTTACAATATAACTTGCAACACTTGCAAGTACAACTGACGACACTTCCAATCGGAGGAAGAATATATCTCTGTTGGGGATACAATAAAGTACAAATACAATATACAAGTGAATATCTTCCAAAGTTACAAATTATACATCAACACAATTAAAAATTTATCCTTTCATATGGAATTAATAGGTGTTGGAAAAGCCATTTAATTATTTTTCCAAAACCTACAAAATTAATCATGAGTATGCCACCATATATAACTAGAATTTATTTTTATAATTGATTATGCAAGAATGCATAAATTCACAAACACAAACACACTAAAAAGTCAAGGTAGAGATTGGAGAGAATTACAATTAATAAATTTTGGTACAATCTATAGTAACGAAGTCATTGAGAGTGCACCCCTAGCCAATTATTAATGGTAATAATCCCAATGGAAGGAAACCTTTTTTCAAGAATGAAATAGTTAATACATCCCAATGGAAGCTAAGACTTGATGGTAATGAGGATAAAGAAGAATGAAATAATAATGGTACGATGTTCTGTTGTCCATTTTTTCCCCAAAGGTGCATGATTTCTGATCTAAATATTCTAACTCATTCGAGTAGCTTGTAAAATAGATGAAGTTCATGTGTTTTGAATTCTCATACCCCTCTCTGATTTTTGGTTTCTGCGGGGCATTCCTTCATTTGACTCTTTCATCTGCTTAAATAAATCACATGATTTTGCTTCTTACTCCATTAACTTTGATTCTTCTATTTAAACGTGCTAGCTCAATGGAAGAGTACCTATCTTAAAGGCAAGAGGTTGTTGGTTTGATTCCTTTATGCCCTATATAAAAAAATAAATGATTAATTAAATAACCAGTTAACAACAATCAACGACTAAATAAATAGCCAGTTAACAATGATCAATGACTACAAAAATGACCAATTAACTACCGCTAATGACTAGTTAACCACAATCAATTACTAAATAAATGACCAATTAACAACAATAAATGACTACTACAAATGATAAATTTGTGACTAAAAAAAAAACTAAAATTCGCATATAAACGACTATTAGTAGCTAATTTCCACTATCTTATAGCTCGACTAACTTAGTCGTATTTATTTTAGTCATTAATAGTTTCCTTAGTTAGTATTATATTTCATCATTGATTTAGTCATTAATTGTGGCTATTAATGACTAAATCAATGACCAAATATACGACTAAATAAGGAAACTATTAATGACTAAAATAAATATGACTAAGTTAGTCGAGCTATAAGATAGTGGAAATTGGCTACTATTAGTCATCGACTAAAAAATAGTCATTTATATGTGAATTTTAGTCATTTTTTTAGTCACTAATTTCTCATTTTGTACTAAGGATAGCTACATATTTGGATATAACTAGCCTAGATCCAAATCCTAGGCTCTCTCAAGCGTCGAGAGGGATCAAATCTCCCGAGGTGCAAACCTCTCCTCGAAAATCTCCTTGAGTGCAATACCTGAGAAGAGGTTTGCACCTCAGGATATTTGATCCCTCTCGGTGCTTGATAGAGCCTAGGATTTGGATCTATGTTGGTTTCAGTCGTGGCGGTAACACAAAACTAGAGTTTGATCAGCATTGTAAGGAACAGGTTAAGTTGAAACAGAGATACATTTACGAGGATTATCATAATGTAAGCAGTAAGTATTAAGGATTGAGTAAATTGTTAAACTGGAAAATAGAGACAATAATTTTGTAAGGATTAAATAAATGAAAATATGGTTCACATCGTGATCATTCTTAATCTATCTTCTTCATCTTTTCTTATATTCACACATGGTAGTTTTTACATCTTCTCATATCGATCATATGAGAATGGAGGTTGAAATTATAGACTTGCCAAATCTTTTCATTCAATTGTCAGTTTTCATATATGAACTGTAGTGCACGATTGGAAGTTTCCATATCAACAAAATTAGAATTTTAATTTTTCTTGTTATCACATTCCATGTATCCAAGTATGTCATATTCATTGGTAGTTATATACAGATTCCTATATAACCCTGAAATTATCTCTCATTCATGCTTTTGAGAATCTCTTTGCACAAATAACACTTCTTCATGATCTCTTTAATTCACGGTCATGTTTTCTAGGTTCTTCTATATGTTCTGATGATTTTTTTTATCTTTCTCTTATATACATTTGTCTTACTTTTCTTTTTTTATCATCAATATCTTCATTATTTGCAATACTATCCTGAGGATCCACAATATATCCTAAAATAGAGAAAAAAACTTGAATCTGTTGAGATCATTGCAAATAGTTTTTCTATTAAATAGATAAATTCAATGTATAAATGTAAATAACAAAAAACAATTCATTGTTGAAATCAATGCAAAATTTTTATTTTTTGTTGAATTGATAAATTGAATACATACAGGTAAAAAACAAAACAAAATATGAATTGTTAAAATCAATGCAACGAATCAACTAAATACTCATATTGTGTTATTTAACAGCATTTGTGTGTGGTCTATTGGTAAGTAGTAAAGTTATTGGGATTGTGTTAACGTAGAGACCAAGGTTCAAATCAATATGCATCTTGTGTTTTTGAAGAACATTTGTTTTTTTATTAAATTGATAAATTTAATACATACATATAAAAAACAAAACCAATGCATTGTTGAAATCAATGCAACTAATCAAATCAACATACATCTTGTGGTTAAATCAATATGCATCTTGTGTTTTTGAAGAACATTTGTTTTTTTATTAAATTGATAAATTTAATACATACATATAATAAAAAAAAACAATGCATTGTTGAAATCAATGCAACTAATCAAATCAACATACATCTTGTGGTTTTTAAGAATATTTGTTTGTTGTCTATGGGTAAGTAGTGAGATGATTAGACTTAAGGTTCAAATCCCTTCTATTTTTTCTATTTCTTATGTCATTTATAGTAATTTGTTTTTACTTCTTTTGTTTCTACTTCTTGTGTCTACTATAATATATTTTTTACTTCTTTATTTTATTTCTTAAATTTCTACATTTTATGTCAACTATACTGTTTTTTACTTCTTTATCTTGTATGCACTGTTGAAATCAATGCAACTATGTTTTTTTATTAAGGTTCAAATCGATTCTATTTTTTATATTTCTTATGTCGGCGCTAGTATTTATTTTACTTCTTTTGTTTCTACTTCTTATGGATACTATAATATATTTTTTACTTCTTTCTTTTATTTCATATGTTTCTACTTTTTATGTCAGCTATTCTTTATCTTTTTTACTTCTTATATTTCTAATATTTGTTTTAAGCATTGTTGAAATCAATGCAACCATGTTTTTTATTAAGGTTCAAATCTCTTCTATTTTTTCTATTTCTTATGTCGGTTATAGTAATTTTTTTTTTAAATCAATGCAACCATGTTTCTACTTCTTATATTTCTAATATTTGTTTTACGCATTGTTGAAATCAATGCAACCATGTTTCTACTTTTTATGTCAGATATTCTTTAACTTTTTTACTTCTTATATTTCTAATATTTGTTTTACGCATTGTTGAAATCAACCATGTTTTTTATTAAGGTTCAAATCTCTTCTATTTTTTCTATTTCTTATGTCATCTATAGTATTTATTTTACTTCATTTGTTTCTACTTCTTATGGATACTATAATTTTTTTTACTTATTTCTTTTATTTCTTATGTTTCTACTTTTTATGTCACATATTCTTTATCTTTTTTACTTTTTATATTTCTAATATTTGTTTTACGCATTGTTGAAATCAATACAACCATGTTTCTACTTTTTATGTCAGTTATTCTTTATCTTTTTTACTTCTTATATTTCTAATATTTGTTTTACATATTGTTGAAATTAATGCAACCATGTTTTCTTATTAAGGTTCAAATCTGTTCTATTTTTTCTATTTCTTATGTCGATTATAGTATTTTTTTTTTAAATCAATGCAACCATGTTTCTACTTCTTATATTCCTAATATTTGTTTTATGCATTGTTGAAATCAATGCAACCATGTTTCTACTTTTTATGTCAGCTATTATTTATCTTTGTTATTGCTTATATTTATAATATTTGTTTTACGCATTGTTGAAATCAATGCAATCATGTTTTTTATTAAGGTTCAAATCTTTTCTATTTTTTCTCTTTCTTATGTCGGCTATAGTACTTATTTTACTTCTTTTGTTTCTACTTCTTATGGCTGCTATAATATATTTTTTACTTCTCTATTTTATTTCTTATGTTTCTACTTTTTATGTCATCTATTCTTTATTTTTTTACTTCTTATATTTCTAATATTTGTTTTACGCATTGTTGAAATCAATGCAACCATGTTTTTTATTAAGATTCAAATACCTTCTATTTTTTCTATTTCTTATGTCGACTATAGTAATTTTTTTTAAATCAATGCAAACATGTTTCTACTTCTTATATTTCTAATATTTGTTTATACATTGTAGAAATCAGTGCAACCATGTTTCTACTTTTTATGTCAGTTATTCCTTATCTTTTTTACTTCTTATATTTCTAATATTTGTTTTACACATTGTTGAAATCAATGCAACCATGTTTTTTTAATAAGATTCAAATCCCTTCTATTTTTTTATTTCTTATGTCGGCTATAGTTATTTTTTTTATTTCTTTTGTTTCTACTTCTTATGTCTACTATAATATATTTTTTACTCATTTCTTTTATTTCTTATGTTTCTACTTTTTATGTCACCTATTTTTTATCTTTTTTACTTCTTATATTTTCAATATTTTTTTACTTCTTTATCATTTTTACTTCTTATATTTATAGTTTTTATGGCCGACATGTTAGAAACAAACGTTACAACTGTGAAATCAAGCACAGCAGATCTAATGAACAAGTAAATCAATTACAATAGAAGAAACTCGGAAAATATGTGTAAAATTGTGCAAAAGGCTTGCAGTAGTGCTCTATTGAACTCAAAATGGTAGAATACAATACAATATAGTAACAATGACTAAGCATTTCAAATTAACCAAGGAATTCATTCGAATATACTGGATGGAATAGCTTGGCTCCAACTAGGAGTCCTCATCATCAGATCAGTGGAGTCATCAATGCACAAGTAACGGTCAACCAGGTGTCAAACTGAGTCTAACTAAATGTGGTAGGTGTAACTGGCACATGTAGGCACTAACTGAATGAAGGAGGCTTAGTGGAGGGCGCTTGAGGAGCTAACTGGAGTCATAATAGGCGGTCTAGTCTCATTGGGGGTCCAACGGAGTGATACAAGCAGTTAGGAGTCAATCTAGCCTTAAATCAAGGAAAGACAACTAACTAACTAAAGTGAACTGAGTGGTAGGTGAAGAAGTGCGCCCTTCTCAAGTGGTAGGTGAGAAGTGGGCACCTTATTGACTAGGAGGGCTAAAACTGCAAGGTAATAAGCTCTCGGGTGCTAGCAAAATGGGGATAAGGTGCTGGAGGCAACAAACTGGTGACTAGGATGCATGCAAATAGCTGGGATGCATGCATGCAAAGTACAAAAATGAATGATGAGATATCCTAACACCCCCCCTCAAGCTATACTATGATGTAAAAAATAATAATTGAATAGGGCCCTAGTTATTGAGACCAAAGTTCACCCCGATACAATAATCCAAAAATGCTTGAAATAAATCTAAGTGAGGAAAGAGGGAAAACCCAATGGAAAGAAATATCCCCCTCAAGCTGAACATAGAAGGATCTAATCTATCTCCACCATGATGGAACTCACCCCCAACAGTGAACGAAGGTAAGAGAACTTCTTCTCAGTGAAGCTCTTGGTGAAGATGTCTGCAATTTGCTCGTCGGTAAGGCAATATTTCAAAACAATGGTTCTGTCATGCACAAGCTCTCGGATGTAGTGCATGTGGATCTCGATGTGCTTGCTCCTCTGTCTCTGAACTGGATCCATTGAGATCCTGATATAAATTTGATTGTCACAAAAAATGACAGTCGAAGTATTACTACCAATATCAAATTCTCACAAAATACCCTACAACCAAACTGCTTGAATGCAAGCATTGACTGCTCCTTGATACTCTACCTCTACTGAAGATAATGCAATGGCTGCCTACTTTTTGCTTGACTAGAAAATAGGACCATTGAAAATTATGAAAACCTAACCAAAAGTGGACTTGCGATCATCACTATCACCCTCCCAATCTGAATCTATATACCCAATCAAATCTAGCTCACAATCTGCAGCATAGTGTATGTCAAAGTGTTGAGTACCCTGCATATAGTGTAAGATCCTCTTAGCTACCCGCCAATGGAGCGCATGGGGCTGTTGCATATATATTGATACAACACTCATGGTATAAGATATATCAAGCCTTGAGTGTGTCAAGTATAGTAGAGAACCAATCAATTGTCGATACAATGTAGAATCTGCAAGCGGTGTAAAATCTCCCTCCTCAAAACTGATTCCTGAGAGGAATGGAAAGGGGGATGCCTTACAATATGACATGTTGAACTTTTTTAACAGGTTTGAAATGTATTTTTGCTGAGATATGGTGATCCCATCAAAATTTTGTGCAATCTCAAGCCCCAAAAATTGTTTTAGCAAGCCCAAATCGCTCATATCAAAAGCTAGATTTAAAGCGGTTTTTAACTTGTCAATTGAACTGAGAGAGCTACCAGTTATCAAAAGATCATCAACATAAAGAACTATAATCAGAAAATTACCTTCATTTTGTTGTAGGTACACATTTGGATCTGATTTTCACCTTCCGAATTTTTGTAAGAGAAGGAATGAGTCCATCTTAGCATACCAAGCTCTTAGGGCATGTTTTAAGCCATATAATGACTTCCTCAATCTGCATACTAACTTTGGATCTGATATATATCCTTCTGGCTGCTTCATATATATTTCTTTTTTCAAATATCCATGGATAAATGCACTCTTCACATCCATATGGTGCACTTCCCAATGCTTGGATGCGGCAACAGCTAAAACAAGACGGATTGAATCCATCTTTGCAACCGGTGCAAAGGTCTCAGTGTAGTCCACTCCTTGGACTTGGGAGAAACATTTTGCAACCAACCAAGATTTGTATTTTCAGGTTGAAATATCAGTAGAAATGTTTGTGCAGTATACCCATTTACATTGGACTAATTTCCTCCCAGGTGGAAGAGAAATTAGCTCCCATGTAGCATTCTTTTGAAGAGAACTGTACTCTTCATCCATAGAAGTTTGCCATCTCGGATCTCGGTGGGAATGATAATATGATTTAGGATCTAAACCTATAATCAAAAATAATTTCTCATATAGAAAAATATCAGAGAAAGAAAGAGCCATACCTAATGTTTGAAAGTCTACTTGAGTCCTCCTTGGATCGGCAGGATTTCCAATGTTTTGACCAACAGAATTGAGTGTATTTTGGACCCACTTTGGCAAGTGTTGGGGCACAACTGGATCATCCTATGAACCTGATATATCATGTTCATCAAAGTCTAATAAAATATTAGAAATATCAGAACCAATACTTTCATCATCTTCTTCAAATTCTTCATCTAGTGGAGGCGGTAAATCAGCAATTTCTTCCTCGACTAGTTCTAGATTTTGAAGCGGTTCATCAAATCTGACACTTCGCTCAATGAATATATTTTTAGATATGATATAAATTAGTTTGTATACTTTTGATTCTTCCTCATATCCCAATAGGATGCATTCAACACTTTGCGGTTCCAAATATCTTCTCTTTTTACTCAAAATTCTAGCCCAAGCGGTTGAGCCAAAAACACAAAAATTTGACACATCGGGTTTGTGACCTGTGTAAGATCAGGTTTGTGACCTGTGTAAGCTTCAAAAAGTGTAATGTCAGTCAAATATGAATGTGGAACCCTGTTTTGAATGTATGCAACAACATTCATGGCCTCAGCCCAAAGTTTTTCAGCCAAACCTTTTGATTCAATCATACAGGTTGCTATCTCTTTCAGTGATTTGTGCAACCTTTCCGCTACACCGTTCATCTATGGTGTGTAGGGAACTGTGTGTTGGATATGAATGTCGCTTTTAGCACAAAGTTGTAACAGCTCTGATTTGATATATTCACCTCCATTATCATATCTAAGAGCCTTTATCTTCCTATCGGTGGCAGTCTCAACAGAAGCCTTAAAAAACTTGAATTTTTCTAATACTTCTGACTTTTTTTTAGAAAGAAAACCCATGTAAATTTGGAGAAGTCGTCGATGAATTTCAAAACATACCTTGATCCATTCATGGAGTTATTTGGTAGAGTACCATAATATTAGAATGTATCATCCCTAAAATGCAAGAAGCTCTGCTAGCTTTGCCTTGGTCAAGTTTGTGCTCGGGGTGCTTCCCATTGATGCAACCTTTGCATATTCCCTTCGAGGATTTGATAGTCGGAAGGCCATTAACCATGGAATTTTTCTATAGAAGATGCAAATATTTATAATTTAGGTGTCAAAACCTATCAATCCATAAACTATTGAACTCATTTCCATGAGTTAGAAGAGTGGTGGGCTTGTCATGCGGCAGAAAGTGTGAAAATTCATATGCTTTTGAAGCATGATTTGTTTTTCCGACTGCAATAATTTTTCCACTTTGAATATCAGAAATTTCAACTTTGTTAGGGAAGAATAAAATTTGCTTTGGTGAACCAGTGTGATTCATCTGATAAACGGAAAGAATATTTGAAGCTAAGGACGGAACATAGAGCACATTGTGAAAACTGCCATGCTCTAAATGAATAGTACCTTTTTCCCTTTTAAGAGATCTGAGATTCATCTCCCATGTGGATGGAGATGGTGTTGTTGGGATCAAATGATGATAGAGAATCTTTATTTGTAGCCATGTGGTTCGAAGCTCCAAAATCAATGAGTAGAGTTGGAGTTGTCGACATTGTTGCCATGAGTGCATGACCTCTCTTGGGATGATCATTTTTCTCCTCCTTCCTTGCACCGTCAGGAAGGGTTATGTTGTTTTTATCTAATATAAGGGCCATTTGATCTATGGTTTTCTTCATGCATGAGATTTTAGTATGATATCCCTTGCTTCAATAAGAACATTTAGATCTCTCTTTTCCCTCTTTCCCATTTTGCTTGTTTCTTGAACCGGATGGCTCATCTGCTTGCTTGTTTTTCTCTCTTTGCTTGGACGGATCAAACTTTGGCTCCTCTTTCTTTTGCTTCCCTTTGCCATTCGTAGCATTGGATCCTCCAGCAAATAATTCTTGGTCTTCAGAGCATATGGTCCCCATTTGAATGAGTTTATGATGCTCCTTCGTCACGGATTCAATGAAGGCACTTAGGGTAGGCATTTTCCAATTCATAATTGTGAGCTTTCCGGAATTGAATGTAGAGACAAACACCGAATAATCTTTACCAAGTTTTGAGAGAATATAAAGAATCAACTGTTTATCTTCCTTTACAACTCCACTTTGCTTCAATAGAAATACCAAGTGCTTAAATTTGGTGAAAAAATCATTTATGGTTTCTAAATTCCCAGGATTCAAAGCAATCAATTCATTTTCCAATTGGAAAGACTGCATCTCATCTTTCTTTCCAAAGAGATTTTCAAGTTCCTCCCATACTGCTTTTAGAGTAGACAATCCACTAAGGTGGAAATGAAGATCCTTGGAAATATTGAGGCAAAGAATACCATATGCTTCATCCAATTTGTTGAAGTGCTTGGATTTCTCAATGAGAGTATTTGGCTCAACTTCAAGGCCCATGGTGACTCTGTAGTACCCTTTTGAGACAAACACAATCTCCATGTCATTCTTCCATTCAAAATAATTGAAGGGAGTGAGAAGCTTTGAAGAAGAAAAATCCATCTCAATGATAGCGAATGCTAATGGAGGAGTTATAAAACCTGCAAATCACAATAAAACAAGAACAATAAGGTCGAACAATCCACCCTTTTAGATTTGCATCACACCCAGCATAGGAGATCAATCAAGCTTGAAGATTCAATTATTCATATCCAGGAATTCTGTGGAAAAATCAAGGCTTATGGAGTGGATTGGAGAGAAATTTCAGTCTTGCATGCACATGAGATTTTGCATGCCACAACTATTGGATTTTTGAGCAAAAACAACTCAATCTTCATGTAGAACACCTGCAAAAAATAAATATTGTCCCTGCCATGGCTCTGATACCATGTGAAATCAAGCACAACATATCTAATGAACAAGTAAATCAATTACAATAGATGAAACTCAGAAAATTTGTGTAAAACTGTGCAAAAGGCTTGCAGCAGTGCTCTATTGAACTCAGAATGGTAGAATACAATACAGTACAGTAACAATGACTGAGCAATTCAAATTAACCAAGGAGGTCATTCGAATATACTGCATGGAATAGCTTGGCTCCAACTAGGAATCCTCATCATCAGATCAGTGGAGTCATCAATGCACAAGTAACGGTCAACCAGGTGTCAAATTGAGTCTAACTGAGTGTGGTAGGTGTAACTGGCACATGTAGGCACTAACTGATGGAGGAGGCTCAGTGGAGGGCACATGAGGAGCTAACTAGAGTCAGAATAGGCAGTTTAGTCTCACTAGTGGTCCAACGGAGTGATACAAGCAGTTAGGAGTCAATCTAGCCTTAAATCAAGGAAATACAACTAACTAACTGAAGTGAACTGAGTGGTAGGTAAATAAGTGGGCCCTTCTCAAGTGGTAGGTGAGAAGTGGGCGCCTTACTCACTAGGAGGGATAAAAATTCAAGGTAAGAAGCTCTTGGGTGCTGGAAAACTGAGGATAAGGTGCTGGAGGCATCAAACTGGTGACTGGGATGCATGCATACAAAGTACAAAAATGAATGATGAGATATCCTAACAACAACATCTCTCTCATACTCAACAAACATTACTCAACAAACATTTATTAATGGCCGACAAAATATTTATTACTTTTTTCTTTTTATTACATTTTATTAATGGTCGACAATAATATCGACAAACATTACATGTTACATGCGTTACAAGATCTCCCTCATATTATTACTTTTTACTTTTTATTATTACATTTTATTAATGGCCGACAATAATATCGACAAACGTTACATGTTACATGCGTTACAAGATCTCCCTCATATTATTACTTTTTACTTTTTATTATTACATTTGATTAATGGCCGACAATAATATCGGCAAACGTTACATGTTACATGCGTTACAAGATCTCCCTCATACTATGCTGTAGAGCGCCTCTCAATGCAACAAGCAATAATGATTTAGTAAACCAATCAACTAGTAATTGGTTTGGAATAGGAGACTTAATTAACCTACGTCACATCCTCGATTCATGGTTATGATCATAGATATGGGTGGAGGTAGATTATCAAAGTGAGGTTAAGAGGTCCACGCAGGTTTCATAGCATATTGGTAACTAGAAATGTGTCAGGAAATCCATAGCCAAGGATCCAAAATCTGCGAAAGAATATTGTTGTAGTTCAATATACCATTTGGCATCAATGCTGGTGAGATTTCTCTAAAAGAACCCAAATGAACATAATCATCCATTAAGGAGTTCGAGGAACACCACAAGTGATATGTCATCATGTGGTTTTTTGGATCTTCATTGGGTTTATCATCGAACTTAGGCATGTATGATGGCATCTTAATGGGAGTAGGTGGCCAATTAGTGCCATGTCAAATGGGATCGTTCGTCAAACATGACATATCTAGAAGATCTAATGTAGCCATGAATGGTCAATTTCGGTTTGGCTGAGGATATTGGTAGTATTGATATGGCATTTAAGTACCAGTATGACCATAAACTGATTGATCGTAAGGTGCGATTGTATATGGTGGTGGTTCTCCCATAGGGGGCTAGCTATATGGTGGAGGTCCTCCCATATTAGGATGTTGGTACTGTGGTGGGGTTCCCCTCAAATGAGGGGCTTGTTGCTTGGTTTTTCAACCAAGCATGTGCAAGGATGCACCTGCTAACTAGTAGCAGCAGTCTCAAATAAAGAAATGTAAATAAGCAAATATAAACTATAAATTGATGGTAGTAAACAGTAAAATAAAGAAATCTAGATTAATAACCGTATAAGCAAAATTGATTCATAAACATGTAAATAAAAATTAAAACTCTTGTATTACCTCAAATGGTGAGGATGGTGAGTTTTGAGTAGCTCCATGGTTAAGAAGCTCCAATGTCCAATGGTCTCTTCTTCTCCAATGCTTCAATGGTTGGGCAAAGCTCAAGATGGATTGTGGCAGCATGAGGATAGGATGAAATATGGATGAATAATGAGGAGCCCCTATCACCTTTTTATAGTTTTTGGGTGATGGGTAATACCATTATGGTTTTAAGGAAACCAATGGTATGGACCAACATGGTTTAGGTCTCTTTTTTCCTCTTTTTCCTTTTTTTGAATATTTTTTATATTTTTATTCCCTTTTAATATTTTTTGAGAATTTTGGACCCTTTTTTAGGGTTTTTTGTGTTTTTTGAGGAAAAATACATATTTTGAGGGGAAAAAGGGGTATTATGGTCTTTTTGGTGACCTTTTGAAGGTTTTAGAGGCTCAAATGGTGGAAAAAGTGGACAAATGTGTCATGAGAATAAGGGAGTGAGCTAGTGAGCACTTTTTGGGTGTTAACAGATTGCCCCCTGATGTGTGAGGGTAGGAGCTCATAGTATGGCCGATAGACATCATAGTTCTTTTGTCTTTTTTTCCTGGGGTTTGGAGAAGAGAAGAGACCGATTGGAGACTGGAACAATGGCCCCTTGGAAGCTACAAAAACTGAAAAAATACATGGCCTCAAAATGAATGAGGAATAATCTCTGATAATGGACGAGGTGGGCATACCCATGCTCGTGTCAAGACATATACATAACAATTAGGCCCAAGAAGGGGGGACTTGAATAATACATAAAAATATATTGGTACATCATAATGGTCTAGAGGGGACATAATGTTGGGATGTACTCATGATCATACCATGACTGATCTCAATAACTGATACACTGGAAAAGAGCAACAACCATTCTGAAAAAGGTTTCAGAAGGGTTGTGAATTGTTGGAGCTGAAGGTGTCCAACATTTGTAAGGACTCAAAGACTGTGAGCCAATATCTGAGGAATTTATGTAACTATATACTCAAGGGAGTATAAAACTGGGGTACATCTTGAAAGCTGTCGCTGAGCGCAACCCAGATATCCATAGGAATGTGTAACTAGTTGTTTTCTCAAAAAGACTCATAAATGTGGTAGAGTCAGGTGATATCCGGGGTCTTCAACAAATAAATGAAAAGACCGATACCCTGTACGAGTCTCGACGATGCGATCAAGGTGTTGAAGTTGAGCATGTGAGAAACAATCATTTGGAGAGGCATTGAGGACTCCTTTCAAAATGATCTGTAGGCACTCATCACTAATGGTGATGAGTCCAAGGCACAGGGACCTCTAGGTCTATCCTCTGGAATAGATTTGGTTGGCGTCGATAGAGGGAGACCGAAAACTACCAAGGCGATGATGTTTCCTTGACAGGAGCGCGAGGTGTACAACTGAAGTGTGATAGTACTGATGGTAGGACTGACATACTATGGGGATGGGGAATAACTGGGGTGATAAAGTGGGTGGACTCAAACTTCCTTTGTTCAGAGCATGATGACATGGTGGTTAACCTGACAGCATAGGAAACTGAATTTTAGTTGTGAGGATCATAGCTTATCAAGGGTATGTATTGCTGACTGGAGTGACTCTGGGGGGAGAAGCTGATGGATGCTTTTGGGAGACTCTCAGGCTGACATACTGCAGAATACTCTAAACAAAGGTGACCAGAATGGGGAAGCTGCCATATGAGTAGTCATGATCTATTGTAGCACCGAAAAGCACCATTGGGTCCTTCTTCATGGTTTTAATGAGCTCCAAGAAGGGATAAAAGTGTGCTCTAAAATGATACTGTCCTGTGGATTTATGCGAGCCCAGGACTGTTTATGCTCATGAGTGCTTTCATTTTTAAGGATTCTGAAAACGATAAGAAGACACTGAATTTGTGGATGAGTACCGTCCTGTGGATTTGTATGTGCCCAAGACGGCGAGTGCTCGTGGTTGCTTTCAATTTTAGGGAGTCTAAAAATGGTAAGTAGACTCCATTGGTGTTCTTTTTCGTCTATTAGTCTCCAAGGCCTGAAAAAGTATAAAATGATGTAAATGGAGAACTCTTCTAGCCAATGTGACTAGAGTATTCATTTTTCATAATTAGTCTACAAGGTCTGGAAAAGGGGTAAACTTATACCAGGTAGATGCCCTTTCAGATACCTTTAGCGAGCATGAAAGGAAGCAAGATTGCTCGGCGATCTTTTCACTGTTTTAGGAGTCAGAAAAGAGCTTAACAGAAACTCCCTAAGTTCCTTTTTCGTAAAGGAATTGCTCGGCCCGAAAAAGGGAGAAAACTATACTGAACAACAAGGTATTGATGAGAGCGAGGAATGATTTCGAGCATCATCACGAGCGTGGAAAACTGAATCTAGCAATATAAAGAACGTCAAAAATTGACAACGACTGATGTGGCACGTAAACCGAGGTGACGAGGGGCATATGAAAAATGCCCAAAAAATCTGGCAGTGAGAGCAAGAAATGATCTCAAGCATCATCACGAGCATGGAAAACTAGATCTGTCGATGCAAATGGTGCGAAAAATGGAGGTCATAAGGACTCCAAAATGGTCAAAGGAAATAACTAGGTTAAAAAATGGCTATAAATAAAGGTGAGCCCACCAAGCCATGGATGCAGTGGTGGGGAGAAACGATGGCCCACGGGGGAAGAATACTAGGTGTATCAAATCAAATCAAATATACAAGTGATATGTGACCTCAAAAATCATTGAGATCACACATGTGAAAAAGTGAGCAGGGTTAATGACCTGCCCCCATACTATGTGCATGGGGTTTATGATTGTGGATCACATATGTGTTGGTTTGAAAAATGGGGTCATTGAAATACTGAGATAGATGTGATCGGGAAGGTTCAAAATGATTGATCATGCCCCCTATCCTCGGGTCAAGGTAATCTATTATGCCCCCTAACTAAGAGGTGTCAATGCGATGCAGATGTTGTCTTAGAGAGGGATCAGCAGGGCATTGACCAACTGCTGGCGGGGGGGTGTACCATGAGGCTGTGGGCCATGGTGGCATACTAAAGTGATGATATGATGATGGGGGATTCCCCTTGTGAGGTGGATTCCCCCAGTATCTCCGATGAGAATCACGATGATGATGAGTAGGCAAGGTTTTTGGCCTGCCCCTATGTTGTGGACATGTGGTTTCCTCGTCAATTTGAAAGGGTTGAAAATGTGTGTCAAAGGGATCAGTGGAAGGGGCTGACCAGACAGAGGGGTCTCTAGTGGAAACCATGTAAATGGTATTAATTTCTTCCAAGGAGGAATATTTTGGGGGATATATTTCCTCAATGAGAAGAGGGGATATCTCTAGGTCGGCATTATTTAGTTCGTATAGTGCTACTCTATAATCTGGGAGGTCAGGGCAGTGATGTGAATAATGGTCGTAAATGCCGCATATCGCACAAGGGTGGTTTGTGCACAATGATTTATCGCGGGGATGAGGGGGTAGTTCTAGTTTGACAACTGGAATGTTGGTGTCGTCATCCAACATATTCATGTGTTGTTGAAGTGCCAGTAGTTGTGGACATACATGGGTAGCATGGCCTATATCGTCGCACAAGGAGCACTTAGGGAGCACACAGGTTGTTGGGGGATTCTTAGCTAATTTGGGCGTCACTGGGGGGGTGCGAGTTGTGGGTCCAGTGGTGTGGGTTTGTGGACCTTTGCCCCCAATGTGGCGGGATTGAGGGGGGACATAACTAGATGTCGATGTAGTGCCCCCTGTTGGAGGTGGTTGGTTTTGGGAGTTCGAAACACCAGGTGGTGGACGATTTTGGGGGTTCGATATGCCAGGTGGTGGATGGTTCGAAATATTCATGGGTTGTACCGGTTGTAAAACAACGGTCAGAGTCGATGGGGGGGTTGGAGTAGGTAAGTACCATACAGGTAATCCTAATGTTAAACCTGGAAGGTTAATTGTAGCCATTACTGACGTGCTGACAACTCCTAAAAATGGAAACAAGAATGGGATAGTGTGAATCGGTGTTGTTCTGATATGAATAGGAACTACGAGTGGTTGTGGTAGTGGTTGAGGTTCTTGAGTATGATGTTGTTCGTTGTGTGTGAGGGTGCATAAATCGGATACTTCATTTATCTTCAAAGGGGGTGGGATGGATTGGAAAGTGGAAGTCATAGGTGATTCCGAGTATAATCCAGGTCTGACTGTGGAGACGAACGATGTAGGTGCGTTCCGAACTGGTTGCTCAATCATAGGGAGAACATTTTTAGGTGCAGTGGGGGCGTATTGGTTTCGACACATTTGGATATTCATGTCAGACGATGACATCATAAGGAGATGATGAGTACTTGAATCCATCGGTTGGTTTGTGTGTGCAGTATATGTGATTTGCTGTTGTGGTGCTGTGTTTCCTTGAGGAGGATCCAACGGATGAGTGTTCGCCACTCCTTGTGTGGGAAAAGCATTCTGCAGCACCATGGGTTGTGGTTGAGTAGGTGGCGCAGGTTGTGCCATGTTCCCTTGGCATTGGGTGTCATCATTACAAAGTTGGCGCACTCACTCCAAATGGGGGCAAGTGTGTGTGTAATGGCCGTATACTCCGCATATGGAACATGGGTGGTTTGTTCATAAATTTGGGTTCTTACCCTATTTCTGTGGTCGATCAAGGTTTTGGTTGGCGGGGGTAGCATGGTTGTTGTTTGGAGGATAAGCCTGAGTGACTAGAGGTTGTGGTGCAGCAAGCACTGCCTATGATGGGTAATAAGCCGCTGGGGCTTGTGAGTGAACAGGAGCATGTGTGGCCTGCTGATGGTAATACGTAGGGGGTGCAACCAGAGGTGGATAGGCTAAAGGTGCGTGACCATAACACTGTGGTGGACATGAGGGTCCATGAGTGTGGTGGGGGTGGGCCATGGGAGCATACGAAGTTGTAGCTCCGGAGTGAGATGTGGCCCGTGAAAGATCGGGGCTGGTATTAATGCACATAATGGAAAATGGTGGGTTGTGGGACGCAAATTGTCCGATGATGCCATCGACGGCGTGGGATGCCCCCGGTGCGTCAGTCCGGGAGGAATCACCACGGGGAGCGTCAGGTAAGATGGTATACAAGTAGCCACAGTGGGCATAGATCAGATCAAATTGCTATGCTTTTAGAATGGTTTCTTCTTCCGACTGGGTTCGTTCAAAAGCCATGTCCTTGGCTATGAGAGGGAGGAGTGATTTCAGGAACCAATCTAGGAAGATACGGTCGTTAAGCTTTATCTTGCAGAGACTACGATGCTTACACCACTCATGGATATGATTGGTGATGTGTGTAGCGGTGTTTTATCTACAAGACAGTAGTATTTCCACTCCTGTGTCATAGCAGACAGGTAATTGGAAGAACTATAGGAAAGTTGAGGCAAGCGATGTAAATGTAGGGTGTGTCCCATGGGGTTGCTCGATGTACCATTTGGCTGCAAATCCAGTGAAAGTTCTTTGTAAAAGGCGGAGTTGAATAGAATCATCTACTATGGAGTTTGAGGAACACCATAGGTGAAACGACATGATATGGTTTTAGGGGTCTTCCCCATCCTTCCCTTCAAATTTTAGGATGTCTGAGGGGAGCTTTGTGGGCATGGGGGGCTAGGTAGGGTCATGCTGGATGGGATCATTTGTTAGCCTAGCCAAGTCTGGTAGGTTAAGGCTAGCCATGAATGGCAAACTAGCAGAAGGGTTTGATGTTTTCATGGGGGCATAAGTGCTGGTGGTGGTGTTATGTATAAGGCCACTGCCCCCTAGGGGGATATTTGTCATAGGAATGTGGGAGGGGCCCATGCCACCAAGTGTAACGGGAGTCACAGATGGGTTTGGAAGATGTCCAAGAGGTGTTGGAATCTGAGTGGTAGCGGGGATAGTAGGTATATTTTCCATAGTGGGCATGCCTAGGGTAGGTGGGGGTCTTGTATTGGGCAGGGGTCCCATATTAGGAATACCTAATGGGGGTGTGGTAGTTGTGGCGACCATGCTAGCCATTGTGGTGTTAGGGGTGGATGATGATCCACCAATAGTGCCTGTGAAAAAGTTGTCATAATGTGAACTAGCCATGGGGCTCGTGGGTGCGGTGTATGCAGGATTTTCGGATTCTGCCTCTGAGTCAAATGTGAAATGAGGCACGTCAGAATCGGATGACGGGGTTCTGTGCCGATGGCGTGTAGAGTCAAGGGAACCGTAATGGGGGGGTTCACCCCGGAAACGTCGAGAATGTCTCGGGGACTCAATGGTGACAAGTGTGAATTAATCTAGTATGTGGTGATGAGTGGAAAGCTTGAAGGCCCTAATGCAATCGTGTGTGCAAGAGGGGAGCGTAAATAATAATGACACTCAGGCCAACAACCAAACTCAAAAACACTTACTATAACAGTTGTTCTATAGTAAGTGGAGTAATCAAAAAGGGTGGTCAGAAAACCAACATGCAAACGGCTCCTAAAAATAGAAAAAAGGTGTACTCACTGACCAAAGGGAGGTAATAGAGAATGCAAACACCTAATCTAAAAAGTATTATGACTCAAAAAGGTATATCCTCTGTAAGGTGATGAAATCCAAGTCAGACAATATATATTATTGAATCAAAGGCTAGATATCCCCCTACCAGGAGGGACACCGGGTAGACAATCCTATAAGTTGGGCCACTAAGATACCCTGTTCATGACACGTTCGGTTGGGTGAATATGTAGTTTGGTTCTATCGCCACTATAATCCCATAAGGGTGGTACAACGAGAACTACAAGTGGTATCCTTTAGTTATTGAAAGGATTGCGGTATTCCAATCAGGCTTCCAGAACCACTCTGGCTACTTCAACCCTCTTGAGGGAGAGGCCTTCCCAACGAATTGGTGTAAAACCATGTCAACAAATAATAAGGGATTTTGGTACCCTAAAATTCAACCACTATGTATCAACATGAAAAATGAGTGAGGGGTGTTATTTGGATGCGTATCCCCTCAGTCCTACCTAGCTACAAAATTCTTTTTGTGTTCCCCAAGTGGGGTTAGAATGTTGGTTGAGTTAAGGTAACTTTTAAGGCTCACTTGAAATTATTGTGACAGATTGTGTGCCTGTGTGGGTGTATATAAAACAATTTGCCTCGCATGGGCGATTTAATCATAAACTAAAATAATGATTCCAATTTGCGAAAAAATGAAAGACGTTTCAAATATAAATGCTTTAATATTCTTTTCAAAAAATATGGATTCTTTAAAAAGTTTTGTAAGGTAAAGCAAATAACGTATGTAAAAATAAATGGATTTCTAAAGTCTTTCTTGGGCAAAATATTGAGCAAGTTAGAAATATGGTTCTAACCTTGCAACGTATGAAACTTACAACCTGAGAAAATACTTAACAAATCTTTCTTTCACTTAACTGAAAATTTTCAAAAATATTAGTAAAGAATATAACAGAAAATAAATTTAGATTTTTAATGGTGCAAAATAAAATAGTAGGCTGTCCAAAAATTGCAGGGAAGATGGCTAGGAGAAATGGGCCAAAATGGGTGAACTGAAATGATAAATAACAATAAAATAAAAAATTAGAGAAACTTCTATGAAAAAATTCTTAAATCTAATAAGATATTTGGATTCCTTACTCGAAAACACCCAATTTAAAAAACAAAATCGTCTCAAACGAAGTTCGGGAGAGGGAGATATGGGCGTTTGAAATTTGGGTCGGGCTGTCAGGAGATAAGATCGCGGGTGTCTATGGCAAAACCTGCGATCTAGATCGCGGGTGTCTGTGGCAAAACCCACGATCTGGATCGCGGCTATCTGTGGAAAAACCCACAATTTGGATCGTGGCTGTCTGTGGAAAAACCCGTGATCTGGATCGCAGCTTTTGGCTAAAAATCCGCGATGTGGATCGCGGCTATCGTTCAAAATCGCGTGATTTTATAGACGAAAAAATTCACCCAAAAATGAACCCAAAAATTGAAATTTTGGGCTGTTTTAGGCTGCAGAAAGGGCACTATGAAGAAGCTGACTAGTATGGTAGATCTACAGTTTTAAATGGGAAAAACAACTAAAATAAAGATCTAAAGCAAGAATTTAAAATTCGAAGAATAGAGGAGTCACCAAAAACTGTTGCTTGGTTTTTCAACCAAGCATGTGCAAGGATGCACCTGCTAACTAGTAGCAGCAGTCTCAAATAAAGCAATGTAAATAAGCAAATATAAACTATAGATTGATGGTAGTAAATAGTAAAATAAAGAAATCTAGATTAATAACAATAAGCAAAATTGATTCATAAACATGTAAATAAAAATTAAAACTCTTGTATTACCTCAAATGGTGAGGATGGTGAGTTTTGAGTGGCTCCAAGTGTTAATACCCAAAAAGTGCTCACTAGTTCATTCCCTTATTCACATGACCCATTTGTCCACTTTTCCACCATTTGAGCCTCTAAATCCATCAAAAGGTCACCAAAAAGACCATAATACACCCTTTTTTCCCCTCAAAATATATATTTTTCCTCAAAAAACATAAAAAACCCTCAAAAAGGGTCTAGAATTCCCAAAAATATTAAAAGGGAATAAAATATTCAAAATATTCAAAAAAGGAAAAAAGAGGGCAAAAGGTACCTAAACCATGTTGGTCAATACCATTGGTTTCCTCAAAACCATAATGGTATTCCCCACCACCAAAAACTATAAAAAGGTGGTAGGGGCTCATCACTTTCCATCCATCCATCATCCTATCCTCACACTGTCAAAATCTCCCCTGAGACTTTTGGCCATTTTCAGCATCTTGGAGAAGAGACCATTGGAGCTTGGAGCTACTCACCCTTGGAGTTGCTCAACATCATATCCTCACCATTTGAGGTATCTTAATACAAAACATTCTTTTATTTCTTGTTCTTTCTATGAATCGTTTTTAGATTTATTTGTTATATGCACATGTTAGTTTAGATTTAGATTTAATTCATAATCATTTTTGCTTTCTATATTGAAACTGCTATCACATTGTTAATAGGTGCCCATTGCACAAAGCTTGGTTGCAAAACCAAGCCAACAGTTTTTGGCGACTCCACTGGCTTCGAATTCTTAGATCTTGGTTTTTTGCTTTAGATCTTAGTTTTTGTTACTTTTAAATCATTTTAATTTACAGATTTGCCATACTAGGAAGCAGATCCATTGCTGCTCTAGATCTTGGCCCTTTCTGTACACTTTAAACAGCCCAAAACTTCAATTTCCGGGTTCGTTTTTGGCAACTTTTTTTCGTTTTCGCCTCGCGGCTTTTCGCCCGACAGTCACATGGCTCATCGCGACCTCGTGGCTTTTTTCCGCACTGCACATCGCGGCTTCGTAGCCTTTTTCCGCGCTGCACATCACAGCTTCGCGGCCTTTTTCCGCATTGCACATCGCGGCTTCACGGCATTTTGCCGCACTGCACATCGCGACTGTGCGCTCGAAACCCGCGATGCGCATCGCGACTTTTAACCCAAAACCCGTGATGTAATTTTCTGGCAGCGCGGCTCAACTTTCCAACGACCATATCTCCCTCTCCCAAACTCTGTTTGAGACAATTTTGTTTTTCAAATTGGGTGTTTTCGATCAAGGAATCCAAATATCCTATTAGATTTAAGAAATTTCTCTAATATTTTATTTTAGTGTTATTTATCACTTCAGTTCACCCATTTTGGCCCATATTTTTCAGCATTATTTTTTCTACATTTTTACAACCATAGTGAATCATTTTCTATTTACATATGCTCTATTAAAAAGTCTTTTTAAAAATTTTCAGTAAGCGAAAGAAAGATTTTCAGCATTATTTTTAGATCATATGTTTCACTTTTAATTTGCTAAATAGTTTGCCCACGCAATATTTTTTAAGAGATCCATTTATTTCTTGAAATATTTATATTATTTGCTTCCCTTTAAATTATTTCAAAAATCCATTATTTTTGAATTGTTTTTTCAAGCATTTACATTTTTAAAAACGCCTTTATTTTTTGCAAACTGGAAGTGTCTTTTCTTTCATTTGTAATCAATCGCCCAAGTGAGGCAAATCAATTTCAGTTCAATAATCACACGTGCACCCAATCTGCCACATTATTTAAACTGAGCCTTAAAATCTACCTTAACTCAACAAACTTTTTAACCCCACTTGGGGAGCACTTAAAAGAATCTTGTAGTTAGGTAGGATTGAGGGGATAGGTGTGCCAATAACACCCCTCAATTTTTTACATCTAAGACATAGTGGTTGTCTTTAGAGTCCCAAAAATCCCTTATAATTTTGACACGGTTATCAACCAATTTATCGGGAAGCCTGAGTGGAATACCGCAATCCATTCAGTAACCGAAGGATACCTTTCGAAGTTCTTGGTGTACACCTGTATGGGGGTACAACGGCGATAGAACCAAACTGCAAATTCACCCAACCAAACGTGTCATGAATGGGGTATCCTAGTTGCCATTCTTTAGGATTGTCTACCCAGTGTCCCTCCCAGTAGGGGGATATCTAGCCATTGATTCAATACTCTATATTGTCTGACTTGGATTTCATCACCTTGCAGATAATATCATTTGTTGACTCACAATACTTCTAGTTAGGTGTTTGCATGATATAATACCCACCTTTGGTCTAGTGAGCACCACCTTTTTTTTTTAGGAACTGTTTGACTTTTGGTATTCTAACCACTTTTGTTGGATCCCTCCACTTATTATAGCACAGCTGCTATAATAAGTGTTTTTGAGGTTGGTTGTTAGCCTGAGAGCCATTATTTTTTCACTCCCCTCTTGCACTCATTGTTGCACTAGGGTTTCGAGTTTTTTACATCACCACCTTCTATTGAAATTTTTATACATTTCTCACCATTGAGAATTTAAGACGATCCCGCCGTTTTCAGGGCGAACCCCCTCAATTCGGTACACTTGACTCTACACACCATAGACGTAGAGCCTTATCCCTTGACTTGACACGTCATCGGCATAGAACACAGTCATCCGATTCTGACACGCCTCACTTCACATCTGATTCTAAGGCTGAATCCGAACACCCTACTGGAACATCACCAACCAACCCCATGGCTGGATCACAATACTACCCCCTTTTCACTAGTGCTATTGGAGATACATCGACAAACCCTACTACTACTGTGCCACCCATGGTAACAACAACCCCTTTAGGCATGCCTAATATAGGGGCCACTCCACCTTTAGGTATGCCCAACACAGGACCACCACCTATTATGGGTATGCCCAACATAGGGATCACACCCCCTCTCATTACCACAACCTCGATCTCAGGAATTCCTGGCACTATTCCTAACCCCTCTGCAACCCATGTTGCACTTGGGAGCGCTGGTCCTTCCCACACCACATCAGGTGGAGGACACATACCTTCAATACCTAGCATACCCTTAGGGGCCACTGGACAACTACATAATGCCACCATTAACAGTTATGTCCCAGTCACTACGCCACACCCATCTACTAGTTTACCATACATGGCTAGTCTGAACTTACCAGACCTAGCCAGGCTAACCAACGATCCTATCAGGCACAACCCTACATGGCCACCCATGCCTACAAAGCTCCCCTCAGACATCCCCAAGTTTGAAGAAAAACATGGGGAGGATCCCCAAAACCACATAATGTCATTTCACTTATGGTGTTCATCTAACTCCATAGTGGATGACTCCATTAGACTAAGACTGTTGCAATGAATGTTCACTGGCTCTGCAGCCAAGTGGTACATCAAACAACCACATGGGACCCACCATACATTTACATCCCTCACCTCCACTTTCCTTCAGTTTTTTCAGCTACCTGTATGCTATGATGCAGGAGTTGAAATATCATTGTCTTGTAAACAAAACACAGCTACCCACATCACCGACCATATCCATGAGTGGCGCAAGCGCCGTAGCCTCTGCAAGATAAAACTGGATGACCATATATTTTTAGATTTGTTTCTCAAATCACTCCTACCCCTCATAGCCAAGGATGTAGCTTCTGAACGACCCCAATCGGAAGAAGAAGCCATTCTAAAAGCCCAGCAGTTTGATCTAATCTATGCCCAGTGTGGCTACCTGTATACCATTTTACCTGATGCTCCCTGCGGTGATTCCTCCCAGACTAACATGCCGGGGGCATCCCATGGCGCATCCCACGCCGCTGATGGCATCATTGGACAAGTTGCGTCCCACAACCAACCATTTTCCATTATGCGCAATAATAACGGCCCCAATCTTTCGCGGGCCACATCTCACTCCGGAGCTACAACTTCATATGCTCCCATGCCCACCCCCACCACACTCATGGACCCCCATGTCCACCACAGTGTTATGGTCACGCACCTTCAGCCTATCCACCTCTGGTTGCACCCCCTACATATTACCATCAGTAGGCCACACATGATCCTGTTCACTCACAAGCCCCAACGGCTTATTTCCCACCACAGGTAGTCCTTGCTGCACCACAACCTCCAATCGCTCAGACTTATCCTCCAAACAACAACAACGCTACCCCCTCCAACCAAAACCCTGATCGACCACCAAAACAGGGTAAGAACCCCAATTTACGAACAAACCACCCATGTTCCATATGCGGGGTATACGGCCATTATACACACACTTGGCCCCATTTGGGGCGAGCACGCCAACTGTGGTCTGATGACACCCAATGCCAAGGGAACGCAGCACAACTAGCGCCACCTCCTCAACCACAACCCATGGTGCTGCAGAATCCTTTTCCCACACAAGGAGTGGCGAACACTCGTCCGTTGGATCCTCCTCAAGGAACCACAGCACGACAACAGCAAATCACATATGCTGCACACACAAACCAATCGATAGATTCAAGTAGTCATCATCTCCTTATGATGTCATCATCCAACATGAATCTCCAAATGCATTGAAACCAATAGGCCCCCACTGCACATAAAAATGTTCTCCCTATGATTGAACAACCAGTTCAGAATGCACCTACATCGTTCGTCTCCACAGTTAGACCCGGTTTATACTCAGAATCACCTATGACTTCCACATTCCAATCCATCCCACCCCCTTTGAATATAACCGAGATATCTAATTTGTGCACCCTCTCACAGAACACACAGGTACCAAACCAACAACCCCCTTTACTCCTGCAACCACCCTCAGTGCCAACTCACGTAGGAGCCACACAAATCCATACTATCCCATTTTTATTTCCCCCTTCAGGCGCCATCAGCACACCAGTCATGGATACACTTAATCTCCCAGGATTAACATTAGGACTACCTATGTGGTACCTACCTGCCCCAATCTCTCCTCCGACACCGAATGTCATTTTACAACCGGTGTAACCCATCAATACTTCTAACCATCCACCCCCTGGTGTAGCAAACATCCAGAATCAACCACCTCCAATAGCGGCCACCGCATCAACATCCAATTATACTCCCCCACCACTTTTAAACACTAGGGGCAGAGGTCCACAAACCTACACCACTGGACCCACAACTCGCACCCCCCCAGCGACCCCCAAGTTGGCGAAGAATCCCCCAACAATCCGCATACCCCCCAAGTGCTCTTTGTGCGACGACATAGGGCATGCCACCCATCAATGTCCATAGTTACCAACACTTCAAGAACACATGAATATGTTGGATGACGACACCAACGTTCCAGTAGTCAAACTAGAACTCCCCCCTCAACCTCGTGATAAATCATTGCGCACAAACCATCCTTGTGCAATATACGGAATCTACGGCCATTATTCACATCACTGCCACAATCGCCCAGATTATAGAGCAGCACTGTACGAGTTGAATAACGTCAACCTAGAGATATCCCCTCTTCTCATTGAGGAAATTCATCCCCCACCATCTTCCTCCTCGGAAGAAATTAACACCATTTACATGATTTCCACTGGATACCCCTCTGTCCGGTCGGCCCCTTCCATTGATCCCTTTGGCACAAATGTTCAACCCTTTCAAATCGGCGAGGAAACCACATTTCCACAACATGGGGGCAAGCCCAAAACCTTGCCTACTCATCATCATCATGATTCTCATCGGAGATACTGGGGGCATCCACCCCACAAGAGGAATCCCCCATCATCATATCATCACTTCAGTATGCCACCATGGCCCACATCCTCATGGTATACCCCCCCGCCAGTAGTTTCTCAATGCCCTATTGATCCCTCTCTAAGACAACATATGCACCACATTGACACCTCTGAGTTAGGGGGCATAATAGATTACCTCGACCCTGGGATAGGGGGCATGATCAATAATTTTGAACCTTCCCCATCACATCTATCTCAGTATTCCAATGATCCCATTGTTCAAACCAACACATATGTGATCCATAATCACAAACCCCATGCACATAGCATGGGGGCAGGTCATTAACCCTGCTGACTTTTTCACATGCGTGATCTCAACCATTTTTGAGGTCACATATCACTTGTATATTTGATTTGATTTGATACACCTAGTATTCTTCCCCCGTAGGTCATCATTTCCCCTACCACTGCATCCTTGGCTTGGTGGGCTCACCTTTATTTGTAGCCATTTTTTAACCTAGTTATTTCCTTTGACCATTTCGGAGTCCTTATGACCTCCATTTTTCACACCATTTGCACTGCTGGATTCATATTTCCATGCCCATGATGATGCTTGAGATCATTTCTCGCTCTCACCAAAAACTTTCGGGCATTTTTCCCATGCCCCTTGTAGCCTCAACTTGCATGCCACATCGGCCGTGGTCCGTTTTTTACGAGTCTTATATTGCCGGATTCAGTTTTTCGTGCTCATGACAATGCTTGAGATCATTTCTCACTCTCATCCCCATAATTTTTGGGCATTTCTCCAAAATGCCCCTCATCACCTCGATTTGCGTGCCACATCGATCGTTGCCCTCTTTTGACGATCTTTATGTTGCCGGATTCAGTTTTCCAAACTTGTGCTGATGCTTGAGATCATTTCTCGCTCTCACCTCCAGATTTTTTGGGCATCTTTTACATGCCCCCTCATCACCTCGGTTTGCGTGCCAAGTCTTATATCGCCAGATTCAGTTTTCCATGCTCATGATGATGCTTGAGATCATTTCTCATTCTCACACCCAGATTTTTTGGGCATGTTTTACATGCCCCCTCGTCACCTCGTTTTGCATGCCACATCAGTCGTCATCCATTTTTTACGAGTCTTATAACGCCTAGATTCAGTTTTCTGCACTCGTGATGATGCTTGAGATCATTTCTCGCTCTCACGCCCAGATTTTTTGGGCATGTTTTACATGCCCCCTCGTCACCTCGTTTTGCGTGCCACATCAGCCGTCATCCATTTTTTAGGAGTCTTATATCGCCAGATTCAGTTTTTCGTGCTCGTGATGATGCTTGAGATCATTTCTCGCTCTCACCTCCATATTTTTCGGGAATTTTTTTCCATGCCCCTCGTCACCTCGGTTTGCATGCCACATTGGCCGTTGCCCGTTTTTTACAATCTTTATGTCACCGGATTCAGTTTTCCGCACTCATGACGATGTGTGAGACCATTTCTCACTATCATCAAAACCTTTTTGTTTGGTATAATTTTATCCCTTTTTTGGGTCGAGCAATTCTTTTACAAAAAAGGCACTTAGGGAGTTTCTGTTAAGCTCTTTTCTGACTCCTAAAACAATGAAAAGATCATCGAGCAACCTTGCTTCCTTTCATGCTTGCTAACATATTTGAAAGGGCGTCTACCTGGTATAAGTTTACCCCTTTTCCAGACCTTGTAGACTAATTACGAAAAAGGAATACTCTAGTCACATTGGCTAGAAGAGTTCTCCATTTGCATCATTTTATGCTTTTTCGGGCCTTGGAGACTAACTTACGAAAAAGAACACCAATGGAGTCCACTTACCGCTTTTAGACTCTCTAAACATGAAAGTGACCATGAGCAATCACCATCCTAGGCTCGTATAAATCCACAGGACGGTACTCCACCAGTATTGCAGAGTCTTCTTATCATTTTTTGACTCCTTAAAAATGAAAGCACTCATGAGAATGAACAGTCCTGGGCTCACAAAATCCACAGGACAGTACCATTTCAGAGCACACTTTTATCCCTTCTTCGAGCTCATTAAAACAACGAAGAAGGACCCAATGGTGCTTCTCGGCACCACAATAGATCATGTCTACTCATATGGAAGCTTCCCCATTTTGGTTTCCTTTGTTCAGAGTATTCTGCAGTATGTCACCCTGATAGTTCCTCTACAGCATCCAGCAGCTCGTCTCCCCAAAGTCACTCCAATCTACAATACATACTTTTTAGCACTTAAAGCTGTGATCCCCGCACCTACAAGTCAGTTTCCTATGCTGCCAGGTCAACCATGTCATCATACTCTGAACAAAGGAAGTTTGAGTCCACCCACTCTGCAACCTCAGTTATTTCCCATCTCCACAGTATGTCAGTCCTACCATCAGTACTACCACATTTCAGTTGTACACCTCGCGCTCCTATCAAAGAAACATCATTGCCTTGTTAGTTGTTGGTCTCCCTCCGTCGACGCCAACCAAATTTATTCCAGAGGATAGACCTAGTGGTCCCTGTGTCTTGGACTCATCACCATTTACGATGAGTGCCTACGAATCATTTCAAGAAGATTCCTCACTGCCTCTCCAAATGGTTGTTTCTCACATGCTCGACTTCAACACCTTGATTGCATCGTTGAGACTTGCACAGGGTATTGGTCCTTTCAGTTTTTTGCTGAAGACCCGGGATACCGCCTAACTCTTCCACATTTGAGAGTATACTTATGGACACAACTAGTTACATCTTCCTCTAGATATCCAGGTTGCGCATGGTGACAATATTCAGATGTACCCCATTTTTATACTCTCTCGAGCATACAGTTACATATACTCCTCAAAGTTGACTCACAGTCATTGAGTCCCTACAGATGTTGGACACCTTCAGTTTCAGCAGTTCATCAACCCTTCTGAGACCTTGTTCAGAATGGTTGTGGCTTTATTCCAGTGTATCAGTCATTGAGATCAGTCATGTTATGATCATGAGTACATCCCAAAATAGTGCCCCCTTTGGACCATTATGATGTACCAGCATATTTTTTATGTATTATTTAGATCCCCCTTCTTGGGACTAATTTATTCCAGAGGATAGACCTAGAGGTCCCTGTGTCTTGGACTCATCACCATTAGCGATGAGTGCCTACGGATCATTTTGAAAAGAGTCCCCAGTGCCTCTCGAAATGATTGTTTCTCACATGCTCGACTTCAACACCTTGATCGCATCGTTGAGACTTGTACAGGGTATCGGTCCTTTCAGTTATTTGTTGAAGACCCCGGATATCATCCGACTCTACCACTGTTGTGGGGAAAATGCACCTATAGTTCAGGGGAGAAACTACCAACTTACGGTGATAAAGATAGACTTACAAGCATTCTACAAGTACAACAAATAAATGAAGAGATTAGGGTTTAGAGATGTAGGCACCTCATTCAGAAGGTTGATCCTAGCTTTGCCTCCCTCTCTCTTCAATGCTTAACCAGTGTTGCAATGCCCAGACCTGCAAAAAAACTCGATACCTTTCTCAAATACATTTGACTACACATATAAAATTGATATTCATAATAGAAGAATACATCAGATTGTAAACAAACTGTAATCAAATCTAAGACACATTAATGGGTCATATTTGGAAAGGAAAGAATGTCTGATCTTTATTAATGAATGAAAGCAAGTACATAAAATTATACCTTCCTTCAGGCTTGGCACTTCACGAAACCTAGATTCAAGATCTCCTGCTTCCGTTCTCCAAGGATTCCAGCCTCTAATCAACTGTGCTAGGGTTTACCAAAACTGAAGCACAAGAGAGGGGGATGAGGGTCTCCATTCCTCCAGCATAACTTTGTAGTTGGGCTTAGTTCCCTTCTATGGCCCTTCTACCCTCCTTATATAGTCAGTGAGGAAGAGGAAAAGAAGTTATAACCGCTCAAGAGGTTTCCCAACCAGCTTAACTTACTCGAATTTTGAGATTTTGACCAAAACAGGGGTGTACGCTACTCTACAATAGACAAAGTCGCGTACACATGGTATTGAGCGCTACTATTTCAACAGTGGAGTCGTGCTTAGTAGGGTATACATGCTACTATCATGCCTGTGTACCAGCGCTCATATTGAAAAATGGCCAAAAACAAGCTTTTCTGCTCATTTTCAAGAGATGGTTTGGTCTGGAAAAATGTTCCTAAGGGTCATATACATCAAATGGGTCAAGAATGAGGTAATTTCAACCATTTTTAGTGTCCTAAATGACTCCTCCATCCACAAATGTCCTGTTGTGTGACTGAAACTTGATCTCAATAAGTGTCGTCACGTGACCAAGGGAAGAAAGTGTTGTCACGGACAGAGAGGTGTCATTTCAAGCTATAACAGATGCCCCCTAATGTATGAGTTCAGAGGGAGTGTGGGAAACGATGGCCGAAATACATTATAAATAAGAAAGAGTTGAATCATGGAGGAACTGGAGAAACCAAGAATCATAGGCTCAAATGAAGTACCTGAAAGCAAAGGCAATGTCAGACAAACTGATCCTTGGGGTAACTGTCCATGTTCACATGGTGGAACATGACCTCCAAGAGGATACAATAATGATCCAAAATAATGATGCATCTATCATGGCCACTAAAAATACAAGCATGGATCCATGAGGAACAAAAGTGTAAACATAGCCACATAAATACAAGGTGGATCTATGTCAAAACTGGAGAACATAGCCATAGAGAACAAGCTGGATCTATGTATCATCAAGAGACCAAAAAGAGTGTGGCTCAGTCTTGGGCAACTTGGGAAATAACATAAATGAGGTGATGCTATCGAGGATCCCAAGGTCTTCATCCAAAAACAACCC
Organism: Larix kaempferi; assembly: GCA_027924585.1. Classification (NCBI taxonomy): domain Eukaryota; kingdom Viridiplantae; phylum Streptophyta; class Pinopsida; order Pinales; family Pinaceae; genus Larix; species Larix kaempferi. The sequence continues at coordinate 4,256,650 of BSBM01000590.1, forward strand.
AAGGTACAAACCTATCCATGCGAATAAAGGAGTTGATGTCAAACATGGGAGGTATCGTTTGATTACCGGTCATTGATGTATACCGTTAACAAACACGAGGGTGTCCACCAATAATGAAAATGGAACCCAAGGTACCTAGTACATTCAAGCAAGTGTGAATAGATGGTCTTTCCGTCTAACACTTGAAGAATCCATCGGATAGGAGACATTGATGTATTCCCATCTATCCAATAGCGAGGGAAACTGCCACTAATGACTGCAATCCCCAAGGTACTAACCGAAACTCTAAATTTCATTCCCAGAGCACAATGAGTTGAAGTCGATGGGAAGAAGTTTGTTGGAAGGGAGGCCTTAATGCATCCTTCATCATCCAACACGAGGGACACTCAAATAGGTATGAGCTAATTTGGAGTAGGACTGAACACATGATGAAACATACTGACACCAAGGAATGGCTGACACATGAGGTCAAGGCAATTGCAGAATGGCCGACACAGGTTATATCCTTGAATAGTGAGCACGACACAAGAGTGACTTAGGAAACTTTGAACACAAAGGGACCACGACGCAAGTCTGCAATGTAGGAGACATTAACAGATTCTCCATATGATTGGAAGACTAACCAAATGGAGTAAGAACTCTGAGATCAAGTTTACCCTAAGGCCAACACTAGAACCCAACTTGTTTGATAGACTCAAAACAGGTGCTTTGTTCAAGGAGATAGTTGACTTGCTGCCATCATATTGAAAGATATTTTAACATTCTTCCCTTCCCTTTCCTTTTCCATTTTTTAACGAGCTTGACAAAGAACTAAAGCATGCTCGACGGTATTTTCATATTTAAGGGGTCTGAAAAACCTAGAAGAAAACTCCATACACCTATCCGTGGATTTTATATCGAGACCGGATTGGTCTGTGCTCGGCGGTGTTTTCTTGCTTATAGAGTTGAAAAACTTAAACAGTGCTCTATACACCTATCCGTGGATTTTATATCGAGCCCGGATTGGTATGTGGTCGGTGGTGTTTTCTTGTTTATAGAGTTGAAAAACTTAAATAGTCCTCTATACACCATATCGTGGATTTCACATCGATCCCGAGTAGGTGAATGCTCGCTTGTTGTTTTCACATTTTGAGAGTCTGAAAACCCTAAAGACGACTCCAAAGGTCCTTTTTCATAAAGTTAGTCTCCTTCCCCGAAAAAGTGTAAAATAATGGAAGAAGAACTCTTCTAGCGCATACAAGAGTATACCTAGAGTATACATTTTCCATAAATTATCCACCAAGGCCCGGAAAAGGGGTAATTCTATACCTAAGTGGATGTCGGTTCAGTTATTTTAACAAGCCCGAAAAGACAACTATGCTTGGCAAACTTTTCCTATTTAAGGAGTCTGAAAAGGGCTTAAAAGAACTCCATAGGGATCTTTTCCGTAAAGGTTTAACGAGTCCAGAAAAGTAAACTCATGACCTCCTTACTGTTTTTAATGAGCTCAAAGGAAAGGTGGAAGAGTGCTCATAACCTACTTACTGTTTTTAACGAGCTCGAAGTAAAACAAGAATGCTCGAAACCTACTTATTGTTTTTAACGAGCTCGAAGTGAAGGAAGAAGAATGCTCGTAATGGGAGGAGACGAGTGTCAGGGACATGCGAAACTAGCTCCAAGCGCATGGAACAAAGCTATGCCTAATGCAAGGAACATGATCAAGATAAGTACACTCAGGGTGTGTCTCCTCCAGGTAAAAGGTGTCAAATTGTGAGGGCAAAATGATACAGGGCTTAGCGGAAATGAGATTAGAGATGGAGGCTTATATAACGAGCTAAAAGCGTGGAAGTCGGCTTCAGGCTCATTAGTGCAAGCGGGATCATAACAGATGCAAATGCAATTTGAACACAAAGATGGGAGCCTTATAAGGGTGGCCAGAAAGATATGAGGCTTCTTCTCAAATTCATGGTAAATCTAAAAAGGCTCCCGAACCTATGAGAAAAACTCAGCATGGGCACCAGAATGGCATAAGGGTGCTGAATAGGGTGACCTATGTTAGGTAGGCTCTGTTGTCGGACTGGTGCAAAATGCATAAAGAGATGGCTAACACACCAATATCCAACAGGTTCGACCCTATGGCAAATTTGGATGGCAAAAGGTTCAAATGCAACATAACAGAAGGGAAACCTAAACCTACATGCAAGGTTCTGAATATACCTGACATGGTCACACAAGGTGTCGAAAATGACCAGTAAGCAAGTATACATCCAGCTAAGAATCCTGTATCCAAGAAACATTAGTACCAGGATCATATCTAAAACATATGTAAGGAAAGACCCGATACAAGTCACTGTGGTAGAAATACTTTCAACTTCACTATCATCAATAGCAGGCATAAACAAGGCAGAGTTTTCGAATGAAGACTCTATGGTACCCAAGCCTGAGGACTTACAATCAACAAGATCAACTTCAGGATGAAGATCAAAGTTGAAGGACATGATGGAATCTGCAGAAACAAATTCATCATCACGAGAGTTGAAAATTCTATAAGCATAATCAAACTCAGCAGGAACACCGATTTGCGGATCTATAGGAGAGTCCAAAGACTCAACAGTAGGAAGATCATACTTTAAGGTCAAACCGGGGATGGACATGACTGCGACTGGATCAACATCCAAGTGAATAGCAGACTATACTATAGACTCTAGGAAAACTTCATCGGAAGGAAGTATATCATCCCAGATAAAATGAATATCTAAACATTTAGATGGAGGTGTCACTTGGTCAAAAGATGGGACCAAGTCCCGAGAAGGTAAGCATGAATTCAGAGACTTCTTCTCGGTAGCATTTGAAATCAAGGAACAATATGCCACAACATTCCCATGTGACACAGTAGTTCCTAATGACGAGGGATCAGACTGGTCTACAGTTGGGTAATAAGGAGGATCAACGAATGCAAGCTGGTCGATGGTGACAATGTTTTCGTTATGAGGGAAATGCATCACACGAAAAAGCGTAGACACCACATCATGCATAGCATAAACGTAATCATGCCTGAGGATCATATCAAAGTCCATAGGGTCCTTTAAAGCCATAAAATCAACTAAGACTGTTTTTCCACCCAAGGTAACAGGTGCCTGATGGAGGAATCCAAACGGTTCACTAGGTCTTCTATCAAAGGTCAACGGCCAATTAGCAGCTGGAATAACATTAGGGAAACCCAAATCTCTCCAAGCATAAGCAGATAAGATACTAACAGAAGCACCTTCATCAACAATGCATCGATCAACCGTATGGTTCCCGATATCAACCTTTATCTGGAAAGGTGTCAAAGAAGGAAGACGGGGCTCGGCTAGACTATTCCAATCAAAGGAAACAATCCTAGGGCTTGGTAGGGGTTCACATGGCACAGATGAAGTGTCCCCTTTTTCAGGAACATCCAAACTGGTAATGCAAAAGACTTCAGCAATAGGTGCATCAATCTCCGAAGGACTGATGGGATCGGTCGAAGATTGCATTGATTCGATCACTTCACTCTCCGAAGGAAGAGTGGGGTCGACGAAAGATTGCATTGGTTCAACCACTTTATCAACCAAAGGTTGATCTGACTGCAGGGAATCTATAGACAACTCAGGAACAGAGGTTCCTTCAGACATGGACCACACTCTTCGTGCCTCTAGAATGGCAGGGCATCGGTGAGTAAGGTGATCTCCCTTACAAAGTTTACAAGGGAACTTTGGTTTCCGTCCTATAGGTTTAGACTCCTTTACAACCTCAGTACTCTCAGCATGACTAGCATTGGCTGACAGCTTGCCCCCAGCATGACTCACAGAGGCTGGTTGCTCAGAAGCATCAGACTTTTGAACTAAGGACCACACTTTTTGCACTTCTGGAAGTATAGGGCACAAGTAAGTAAGGTGATCTCCCTCGCAAAACTTACAAGGGAACTTAAGCTTCTATTTGTTTGGTTTGTCGACAATGTCAACTCCCCAGCATGACTTGCAGTGGCTAATCTGGTGTCTCCAGTATGACTCACAGGAACTGGTGACTTGTCATTAATATGACTAGCAGTGATCAATGATGTGTCCTCAACATGACTGACAGTGGTTGAGGACAAACTTTCAGTATGATTTTCATTGACTAAAAGCTTTCTCCCAGCATGACCTCTAGAGGCTAGGTAGGGGCCCCCTGCATGACTTGCAGAGGCAGAGTGCTTGCCCCCAGCATGACTTCCAGAGGCTGGGTTGCTGCCCCCTTGTTTTGGCATCTTCTTCCTATTCTTCCCTCGTCTATTCCTTTTAGACTACTGGCTATTAGTATTGCTACTTTTGCCACATGAGGTAGAAGGAGGAGGAGGAGATGTTACTGGAAAAGGAGGCACAGGTTTCTGATGCTCTTGATTTGAGGTGCTCACAAAAGAAGCGTCGAGAGCATGCAAGGCATTCGGAGTGGAAAACAACCAAACCGGCAACCCAATAGTGAATCCAAGAAGATTCAGAGTAGCCATTAAGGGAGCACCAATGTTTTCAATGAATGGAACAACACAAGGATCCCCCAGAACAGGGGTACCTTGATTGGCACTCGCCGGAATGCTAGACATAGTTTCCTGCTCAAATGAACAAGAAGTTCTCTAAGGAAAACTAAAACAAGTAGCACAAAGAGCACACCACTAAAAAAGGTCCTAGGTAAATCAAACCAGGAAAACAGATGCCTTCCAGAGAAGAGTCTGGGAGAACAGATCAATGAAGGAAGAAAGACAGCTACCCGGGGTCCACAATACAATGACTAAGGGTGCAAGCACTGGAATCACCCAACCGCCCTCCCAAAGACCTGCAAGGGATTTCCTCCCATGTCTATCTTAGGTACAGCAGATATACCCTCTGCTGTCACCTGTGTATGAACCTAAAGTCAGATTCTAAGGATACCACAACACCGAAAACTCCTGGGGGAACAGTCGCTGGTCGAATCAGAAGGCGTGGGCAGGGTAACTGAGCCCGAAACTCTAAAGAGTCCCCATACGCGATCCAATCCTGGTATATGCTCAAAACAGAAAGTAGGAGGAGTATTCCCAACAATCTGATCTCACAAGACCTACTGCATAAATCCCAGGCAAGCTTTGAGTGAAATGGATTTACCTGTGATAGTCAAACTACCATTTTTGCATAATGTGTGATCTTGGGTGGTTTAAGGTGTTTTAAACCCAAGATCCTAACCAAGACTAGTTGGTGTAGTGTAACCTAGAAAAGAAAATGTTGCTAGTACATTTTATTAGAGTTCATTTTAAAGGTTACTTGCTTACTCAAAAAGGTAGTGGGTGTGTTAGAGTGGTTATAATAGAGATAGAGTACTGAAAATGAAATATTTACCACCAAACAAATCTTTTTATTTTCAATGCAAGTCTTAAAATTTTGATCTAGAATGCATGTGCAAATGCAATTTTTAATATTTCGAATCCAAAAAAGGGTAAAAATAAAGTCTAAATGTACAAAATTAAACTAAAAACCTAAGAATGCAGCTACTCAAGCAAATAGGTATGCAAAAGAAAACTTGTTCTTTTTTATGCAAAGCACTCTAAAATATTTTAAGCCACTTGCAAGGTACTCTATTTAGAAAATGAATCAAAATTCTTTATGCTTTTCAAAGGTAATAAACAAAACTGAAACTAACCTACTATCAAAGCAAAGCAAAGAAACTTTCAGGTTCTCTTTATGAAACAGTAAAAGCTACCAAATATGACTTTCAAATTCTTATTGATGTAAGCATGCCAACCATTGGGAAAAGAGTACAAAAACTACTTTTAAACCCAAACGAAGAAAATGACCTACGAAGAAGTATGGTTTGGTAAAGTCAAGTCTGCACATAAACAATGCAAACAAGGTCTTGAACAACAGCCAAAACACTTGAGCTTTCACTACAAAAGAAAAACTAAAAGCATAAGGGAGGATAAGAAACCAACCTAAAAGAGAAATTTCACTCAAATAGATACAAACAAGGTCAAGAAGACTCAATAGGTTTCAAATCCAGTGGAAATGGGGCAAGCAGGTTCAGTCAGACTCAAATTAGGGTACAAAACACCAAACGGGTCCACAACCCCCCAATTGGGTCAACAAGCCCCAAAACTTTCCAAACAAGCCCAAAATGATCAAAAGAGGTTCAAATCATGAATGTAGGATCAGTACAAGGATGGGAGACCACTTACAATGGTTTAAATCAGACCTAGGGTCATCAGGGACCCCAAAAAATGCAGCCACAGCCCCCAGATTTGGGTCCACAACCCAAAAACTCAAAAATTTCAAACCCAGATTTTGAGCGCTACTGTGTATGAGGCATACCAACGCCCATAGCAGGATAGGCGCTACTGTGCAGAGGAAAAGTAGCGTATGGGTGCTACTGTGTTGTACAAATAGTAGCGTATAGGTGGAAAAAGTTGGGAAAATGGGGTTAAAACCCCCACACCTGGGTCCACAAGGGTTTGCAAGGGCTAGGAAGGGTCTATAAGAGCCAAGAAAGGTCAAACAGAGCCTACTAACTGATCCTAATCAAGAAAATGAACAAATACCATCAAAAAAGACTGAATAAATGACCTTGGATACCCCTAAGCAGTTAGGCTTTCCCCAGCGGATTCGCCATTCTGTTGTGGGGAAAATGCACCTATAGTTCAGGGGAGAAACTACCAACTTACGGTGATAAAGATAGACTTACAAGCATTCTGTAAGTACAACAAATAAATGAAGAGATTAGGGTTTAGAGATGTAGGCACCTCATTCAGAAGGTTGATCCTAGCTTTTCCTCCCTCGCTCTTCAATGCTTATCCAGTGTCACAATGCCCAGACCTGCAAAACAACTCGATACCTTTCTCAAATACATTTGACTACACATATAAAATTGATATTCATAATAGAAGAATACATCAGATTGTAAACAAACTGTAATCAAATCTAAGACACATTAATAGGTCATATTTGGAAAGGAAAGAACGTCTAATCTTTATTAATGAATGGAAGCAAGTACATAAAATTATACCTTCCTTCAAGCTTGGCACTTCATGAAACCTAGATTCAAGCTCTCCTGCTTCCGTTCTCCAAGGATTCCAGCCTCTAATCAACTGTGCTAGGATTTACCAAAACTGAAGCACAAGAGAGGGGGATGAGGGTCTCCATTCCTCCAGCATAACTTTGTAATTGGGCTTAGTTCCCTTCTATGGCCCTTCTACCCTCCTTATATAGTCAGTGAGGAAGAGGAAAAGAAGTTATAACTGCTCAAGAGGTTTCCCAACCAACTTAACTTACTTGAATTTCGAGATTTTGACCAAAACAGGGGTGTACGCTACTCTACAATAGACAAAGTTGCGTACACATGGTATTGAGCGCTACTATTTCAACAGTGGAGTCGTGCTCAGTAGGGTATACATGCTACTATCATGCCTGTGTACCAACGCTCATATTGAAAAATGGCCAAAAACAAGCTTTTCTGCTCATTTTCAGGAGATGGTTTGGTCTGGAAAAATGTTCCTAAGGGTCATATACATCAAATGGGTCAAGAATGAGGTAATTTCAACCATTTTTAGTGTCCCAAATGACTCCTCCATCCAAAAATGTCCTGTTGTGTGACTGAAACTTGATCTCAAGAAGTGTCGTCATGTGACCAAGGGAAGCAAGTGTCGTCACGGACGGAGAGGTGTCATTTCAAGCTATAACAACCACATACGAGAGTCTAATTAAGGATACAACCAGTTACATATTCCTATGTTTATCTGGGTTTCGCATGGCGACAGTATTCAGATGTATCCCAGTTTTATACTCCCTCGAGTATACAGTTACATATACTCCTCAGAGTTGACTCACAGTTGTTGAGTCCCTACAGATGTTGGACACCTTCAGTTTCAGCAGTTCATCATCCCTTCTGAAACCTTATTCGGAATGGTTGTTTCATTTCCAGTGTATCATTTATTGAGATCAGTCATGTTATGATTATGAGTACATCCCAGAATAGTGTCCCCTTTGGACCATTATGATGTACCAGTAGATTTTTATGTATTTCTTCATGGCCCCCCTTCTTGGGCCTAATTGTTATGTATATGTCTTGATACGAGCATGGGTATGCCCGCCTTGTCCATAGTCAAAGATTATTCCTCATTCATTTTGAGGCCATGTAATATTTTTTGTTTTTGCAGTTTCCAAGGGGCCATTGATCCAGTCTCCAACCGGTCTCTTCTCTACTCCAAACCCTAGGAAAAACACAAAAGAACTATGATGTCTATCGGCCATACGATGAGCTCCTGCCCTCACACATCAGGGGGCAATCTGTTAATACCCAAAAAATACTCACTAGCTCATTCCCTTATTCACATGACCCATTTGTCCACTTTTCCACCATTTGAGCCTCTAAAGCCATCAAAAGGTCACCAAAAATACCATAATACACCCTTTTTCCCCTCAAAATATATGTTTTTCCTCAAAAAACATAAAAAAGGGTCCAGAATTCCCAAAAATATTAAAAGGGAATAAAATATTCAAAATATTCAAAAAAATTAAAAAATAGGGGAAAAGGTACATAAACCATGTTGGTCAATACCATTGGTTTCCTCAAAACCATAATGGTATTCCCCACCACCAAAAACTATAAAAAGGTGATAGGGGCTCCTCACTTTCCATCCATCCATCATCCTATCCTTACGCTGTCAAAATCTCCCCTGAGACTTTTGGCCATTTTCAGCATCTTGGAGAAGAGACCATTGGAGTTTGGAGCTACTCACCCTTGGAGTTGCTCAACATCATATCCTCACCATTTGAGGTATCTTAATACAAAACATTCTTTTATTTCTTGTTCTTTCTATGAATCGTTTTTAGATTTATTTGTTATATGTACATGTTTGTTTAGATTTAGATTTAATTCATAATCGTTTTTGCTTTCTATATTGAAACTGCTATCACATTGTTCATAGGTTCCCATTGCACAAAGCTTGGTTGAAAAACCAAGCCAACACCAAGGTTAAGAAGCTCCAATGTCCAATGTTCTCTTCTTCTCCAATGCTTCAATGGTTGGGCAAAGCTCAAAAGATTGGCAAAGCTCAAGATGGATTTTGGCAGCATGAGGATAGGATGAAATATGGATGAATAATGAGGAGCCCCTATCACCTTTTTATAGTTTTTGGGTGATGTGTAATACCATTATGGTTTTAAGGAAACCAATGGTATGGACCAACATGGTTTAGGTCTTTTTTTCCCTCTTTTTCCTTTTTTGAATATTTTTTATATTTTTATTCCTTTTTAATATTTTTGAGGAATTTTGGACCCTTTTTAAGGGTTTTTTGTGTTTTTTGAGGAAAAATACATATTTTGAGGGGGGGAAAGCGGTATTATGGTCTTTTTGGTGACCTTTTGAATATTTTAGAGGCTCAAATGGTGGAAAAAGTGGACAAATGGGTCATGTGAATAAGGGAGTGAGCTAGTGAGCACTTTTTGGGTGTTAACAGGGCTCCTCCCAAATGGGGGGTTTTTCCAGGTGGCGGGGGTGGGATAGGTGGTGAAGGTGTGGGTGAGGGTGTGGGTGGTCCTATAGCTATAGTTCTATTTGAAGGATTTTTCGTTTAATTTTTTTGGCCCCATGGGGTATTTTTGTTTCTAGGGTAAGGTACTCCAGGATCAACGTTTCCTGAAGCAGCGAGTTGGTATATTTGACTCATAGACATATTTTTCTTCCTTGGATGTGTGCAACCCCATGTAGGTAACCCTCATGTGTTATGCCCCCACAAAGGTTGTCCCATGGTTTTAGGTGTACCTCTAGTCATACTGTAGGTAGTAGCTAAAGGTTTCCCTCTAGTTATGTTATGTCCACTAATCAAAGGTTGCCCCACAGTCACATTTTGACCACTAACCGAATGTTGTTCCTTAGTGATACTTTGCCTTGCGGTTGAATATCTTCCTTTAGTTTTAAAATTAACATTGGATTAGGTTTTCCACCCAATCATTGAGGTGGAAAGAGTTCTAGAACTTGCCATTTGATTTTGAGGCCACACAACCGGAAATGATGGTTGGCTTGGTTCATAAAAGACCATGTTGGGCACGAGTATTCCTGGTGAAGATAAAGTGTAAGAATGAATAGGAGTATGGTAATCTGGATTGACTACTTTTGAGATGGATTGTAAAGGAGGATTATGTAATATCCCTAATTTTTAAAGTTGCACAATTGGGCTCAAATTTTGAACCTAGGAATGGTGAACTCAAGCTACTCCAAAAGCCTCCAAATTATTTTGAATTGTATAGGGAGGTACTTGGTAGGACTTAGGAAACCCTAATACAACCCTTATACCCTTATACACCTTCTATAAGCATTCATGTTCTGCAAATTTCGAGGAAGGAAGGGGAATCAAACTAGTCAAATTCATTGGTTGAAAACCCCACTAGGTTAGCGACTATTTGGCCTTCCAAACATTGTACATACTTCCCTAATTTTTGATATGAGACTTGCCTATTTTATAGGAATCCAAGTACAACACATATGTAGAATTACATTAGGTTTTAGGGTCTTCTATATTTTCCAAAAAATAATAGCTTGTATGGTATAGAATTTATGAGAAAATGGTGAACAAGGGACAATGAGTTTATGGCACAAACTTTACTGAGACTTCAAGGTTCTGCACGGAACATTTTGGTCATCCATTTTACTGCATATGAATCTTAAATCATAACCTAAACCTCATAAAAATTCTGATATTAAACTGATACAAGTCATTCCAAAAACACCATGAGAATACAATGAGGAAACTAGCTCGAATCTTGATATTACTTGGAACTATTACATGAAATGATTGGTATTTTGACATATGGATCTCATTATAAGTTCATTATAGATGTATATAGTATATAACATGGCCATATAGTCAAAATATCAGTCTTCCATAAACTATATGAAACTAGGAGTATCACACTTGTACATGAATATTGAGAGAGTGTTGAGAGAATGATAGTAGAGAAAGAAGAGAGAACATGGACTCAAATTCAAAGGGGGATTGAACCTACATAAAAAAATATACATGAATATATTTTTATAGGTCTGAATGGCCTCTCATTCAACCAACTTGGATAGGAATATTGCACCCACAAAATTGGTTCTAATGCGGGGAGGATGAACATCCACCGTGCAAGGACAAGCTAAGCTCTCCAAAAGTGCAAATGAGAAATGACCAAAAAAGGATCTCCTTTGACATCCTCATCTTTTATTAACATAATTTGGAATCCATAGCGCAAATTCCCTCCAAGAGTATTCACTCAAGTTGAGTTAGGGAGATATTCTCATAGAAGACACTTGTCCACTTGTTTCTTGCATTCATCTTCCCCCAATTCAAATGGGGAATATTGGTTGAACATAACTCCCCCTATGCACCCTCTTGGTGGATATTTTAAGCCTTGATATTTCATATGTGTCATAGGTATGCAATCAAGTCTGAATTTGTCATATTTTTCATAGATTATCCATCATTGTTGTCATAGATGTCTGGGAATCTAGATACAAGTGTCACAACTTCTCTATGATGCCTCTTCCTCTTCCACTCCAATTCGACCTTCCTAGATTCATTCTATGAATAATGCCTCTTCAACTCCCCCAAGTACGTTATCCTCCACCTTGGACTCGAATTGGTGAGAGAATGATGCCAAGTGTAGTGTGGAATCTTTCCACATGTGGGTCCCACAACCTCTTATGTGCCCTCATAATCCAATGCCACCTTATTTGATTTATTATTATTATTTATTTGACCCATTTAATGTGAATTTGCAATTCTAGGTTCATTTTGGGTCTTTTAGCTCCCTTATTCCAAATTTTGATGCTTCCACCCCCAACCTAGGGAACTAGTAAGTTAGTGTAATTTTTCCTCTGTGATAGTTTATTTGGATGGGGACATTACAAACTTTGAATTGGGAATTTTCTCTTCATGTGACCCACCTTGTCCATTTGACTCTAATTTTACATTATTACTAACTTGGCAATCATGCTTGGCAATTAGTTGACCCTTAGCATGAATTTGACGAACTATCATGAACATGGCCAAGTGGATTAGGCCATTGTGACCCAATGCAAAATTTGGGGAGATGAAAAATCCTCCCCTCCCAATATTTCTTTCCTCAAGCAATTTCAAACATAGATTTTGAAGAACCTTCTTTCCTTCCAAGACTTTGCTTCCAAAACTTTGAGTAGTGGCACTCATGTATTGCAATTGTGTGTTTCCAAAAGTAAAGATATGTGGATTTTTTTTCATATTGATATCTCCTGTGACATCACCACTAAACACCAAAAGATTAATTAAATCCATCAAAAAAAAATTTGAACAATTAATATTTACCTCTTGCATATTTTAGAAACCCTTTCTGAACTTTCAACCCTTTTTCTCACTATATAATTCTTTGAAGTTGCCACTAAGTTTCCAAACTTGAGTCTTCATGATTCCAAGAAAATTTCAGAGAGGAGCAACAATGCTTGCTGTTGCACTACTCTGATTACAATAACCTTCTCAAGTGGTGACTTTGTCAAAACCCCAAATTTCTGAAAAATTTAAAATTTTTAAAATAACATGTAATCTTATTAAATGCAGTCATTAACTGTTTGATTAGTTTATGTTACCATAATTGTAACTGAATGATATTTTATTATACTTAAATTTAAAGATGAGTTTCTTGTCAGTTACTGATTGTTTTCTGTTTGCAACCAGAAGGAGGAATTGTCATAACAGACTGGGCTTACTTAGCTTCCAAGCTAATGCAGTAGATTTTCTTTCTCTTACAGTTATACAGGTAATGTTCGGGTCGCTGCTAACAATTCTTTAAAGTATTATATAACAAATTGTTGTACCAAATCATTCAGTAAAAGTATAAGCATGCTAGCCAGGTTTATCAAGCTTTTAAAGGTAGAACTCTTCCTATAATCTCCTTAAGATCTTACTGATAGAAAGTTGGAAATTACTAGAGAATAAGATAGCTATTTTCCTTTATAATAAATGAATTAAGTATCCCTATGGAGTATTGGTCTATTGATGAGATTACTGTAACGCAATAATATTTCTTATCTAACACCGTAGAATATAACTAGGTTACCATAATCAGACCAATGTTTACTCATCCGTTGTTACTGCATCATGCCAAGTTTAAATTTAGAATATGTTTTGATTTACAACTTCATTTGTAAAGGATCTGGAGTTAATAATATCGATATGTATATACTTTTCTTATTTCCAGCAATTACAAGGTTTACTGTCTGATACATGTCTCCTCTTAACATTTTAAGGGTTTGCATTGATTGGAAAACTACTTCTATTTCCATGATTGACAATTGAATAAAATCTATAAGCACCTTTAGAATTAGTCCTAAATTATCATGATTAAACTCGTTTATGATTTTCCAGACTATACTACCAACAAGAATGGTTGTAATAATTTACATAAACTGCCTAACATATACTTCACTTACATAATCCTTGTACTTCTTGAGCATGAAGGATAACAAAAGTCTACTTGTTATCACAAGGAATCTAAGACTATTAAGAGATTGTTATTATATTGGTAACAACAAGTAAAAATGGACTAGAGTAACCTTAATCCAAATTTGTGGGTTAAATAGCTTTGAATTCTACAAGTTAAAATCACATAAAGAAAGAATGACAAGTCCTTTACCATCTGTGCAAAGCTATAGCAAATGGCATTATAGTAGTAAAATTGTAAACAACTATACCTAACATCACTCCATTATCTTATAGACTTAAAAGAAATGATATATCTCTTGTCTTTTCACATGAGACTAGGGTAAATGGCAATATAGTGATAAGTTTTATGAACCACTTATAACTTAACATTATACCCATATCCTTATAACTTTTATAATTAAAATCAATTCCTCTATGTCTAAAATACTTCAAGACTGAATTTTGAACGATATTTATAATGCATGGTTTTAATAATTATAAGGCAAGGTTTTAATAGTTACTATGCAAGGTTAAAAGCATTGTTCTAATATTTTGATTGTGGAAAGTATGGCAGGTGAAACTACGGTATCGCGACCATAAGGGATATCCATGCTATGATTTTGTTGTAAAAACAATCAATGGGAATCTTGTCGTAAGACATTAGAACTTCGACCCACTTGCATGAAATATAACAAAACATGACGTGTTCATTCCAGAACCATGCATTGATGTTATAAAGTCGTTGACTCAACCCTACTTTGCCATTTTTCCATCGCCTTCAGGCTTGGTCGCTCTGTGAACCCTCTTGCTCCAATTTTTGCTGTTACACTATTTGATAGTAGCTTCTATGCTGCTTCAGCCCCTCGTGCTCGTCTACTGCATCATGTGGGAGTCAGTATTTTGTTGTTGGCAGCCATATGGTTATTGAAAAACCTAGGGTTTTTCCCTTCGACATCACTGCTGACCCTGTCATGGCGTCAGTGTATCTTTCAACTTGATACTATCAATGCTTCCATTGTGGAAGATATCCTTTGCTTCTTCCAGCTTGTTCTTCTCAGTGACAAGGGAAGGGTTTACGCTTCCTCTGCTCATAGTTATCAGGTTGTTTATGGTGACTGCACTTCCTTCAAACTCGCCGGTAAGTTACAGGTTACTCCTTCATCTTTCCAGTTAAAAGAAGTAGTTTATCCATAAAAAAGAAATAAAGGTTTAACTGAAACTGTTCTTTCGCTGCAGGCCCTGGCTCCACTTAAAGGTGTGGATGGCACAAGCTTCGACGGTTGGCTTTACCTGGTAAGCATGGTTTTCACCATGGCGTTTTCTCCTTGCTGGTTTGTTAGGACGGTTAGGGTTTGGAATTTGAGTGAAGCGACTCTGTGATTACCTCAACTCTGTTCAGTCTTTTAACTGCATGTTAAAATGAATTCTTAATAGGTTTAACCCTGTGTTGTATAAGGATGTTACGGCTTGGGTCAATGTTGTAATTATTCGCCTTTCTTTTGTATTTAAGATTTTTCTGTAAAAGAAATACTGTATATATATATAAAAAAAAGGCAATGGATGTAAGCCTACCTGTAGATGAGGTTACGGCCTCTAAATCTTGTTTCCTTTACTGTAGTCTTAAATTGTTCAGGGTTTTCACCTAGAGTTTGGTAATATGACTTATTATAAAACTTTCCTGTATCTTTGGGCTTGTTTATCGCATGCATTTTTTTAATTATATTCTTTGTACAGGAATAAGTAAAATATGAGTTTATAAACACTTATAATGTGAACTTATGATGCGGCCGTAGGTGAAAACATTGTCTTAACTCTTAGTATTAATTTTATTTGTACCAACTGGACTGATAGGGTTCAACCCAAATTTTACAATTGAGATTAAGTTTAGTTGCTTAATCTGTTATTAAAATTATAACTCTGTTGGTATTTGAGAGTTAAATGAATGATATTAACCATCATGTTTAAGTTCGATGATTGAGCTAATTTCTGTTCTGTTATTTCTTTTGTTTTAAAAATAATAACTGGGTTATTTATCTATTAGTAAATTCTTTTTAATAAAAAAAAATACTGTTAGGGTTATGTACCTTGATTTATTTGTTATGTAATAATTTCTTAAATTATATATAGGGTTTGTACCCTTATACAATATCATAGCTATGAATACAATTCTCCTGCATTGTTCTTGGTCATGATATAAATAATGTAATTTATCCTGTTATATTTTACCATTGCCTTCTAGGATTGTTTATTTAATTTGTAAAACACAGAGTATAAATATTTTGTACATAATCCTTACTTATTTATTCATCAAGTATAAATAAGCTAGGTTTATAATTGCAATAATAAATTATTACTTAAAGTGTTACTATTATAATGTATGCATTATAGATACATTATTAGTAATACAATAATGATATTACTTCTTACTAAGGATGTGGAAAAACACAGTAACTCTTAACAGATTTAACTACTGATATTCTGAGATACTAAATTTACTATACTAACTAACTCCTCAAACATATAAAATAAACATAACATACGTCCATTCATACTCAGTAAACATAAAGAAATAAGAGACATAACCTGTTTAAGCTGTGGACAACAACAGCAATGGGAGGTCGTTCCTCCCTACCAACTCCTGGAGAGTGCTTAGACAGTGACTTCTCAGGACCCCCGAGCTTGATCTGGTCTCCTTGGATGGAACTAGGTGCAGCAAAGTCAGATACCAGTCTTCAAACTCAGTATTAACTCAGAACTATCAGTCAGTTCTCTCAGCCCAAAAAGCCTTAATGAAACCAAGTTACTGCACCAATCCTCCTAAAACAACTTCCTTAATGTATTTCCCTCTTCCTCAATGGATTTCCTGAATAACATTCACCTGAATGAATTCTCTCTGGAAAAATATCCGAGCCCCCAGCTCTCTTCATTGAGTTCTTTTAAAATATTTCCTAGGTCTTTGTTGGGTTAACTGTCATTTAATGAGCCACCTGCTCTGATTCCACTTTCTTGGGGAATCATGACCCCAAATAAAGGGAAGTTGCCACCTGCAACATAGGAAGTGTTTGAGGATGCTGCCACTTGTCTTTTGCCTTTCCACCTAGTTCCATCCACCATTTTGACCAGTAACCTCTTTTTAACAGCTCTCCCATGCTGTTGTCTCCAAAATTTATTTATTAATAATAAAATATTCTGAATTACACTCCATTTCTGTTGACTCTGCTGAGTCATCAATCCCTACTTAGCATTAAATTTAACATAATGTCTCAGGAATATAATAAAACAATTTACAAAATTTTTACAAAATTGGGGTATGTGACAAACTTAATCTCCCATACTACTTGTTGCCCCCAAAATTGAAACCAATTAGACAAAAAAATGATCACAAGGTCCCATTTCTTGTATTGCACTCCATCAATTAGGAGTGCTCTCCAACCCATACCACCAGGAAAGAGAATGATTGGATCCCATTTCTTTGTATGCATCCTTCCAAACAACATAAGTACAAAATATAGATGATCAAATTACATAATAACATCATACAAATGTACATCAAGGAGGTTCATCATCAAATAATCATGAAAGTGCTTGTACATCCAAGTAAGTAGATCATCATGTGCCCCATATGCACAAGCATCAAGTATTATATCAAATATGTTCCAATGACATAGGTGAGGATCCCATGTCCTATAATTATGCTCCAAAATAATGTAATATGCATCAAAATAATCAACCATGTTTTCTTTCATCCAAGAAGTGAATGAAGAACCTCCACCAATGTCTGAACCAAATAGGGAGCAAAGAAAACAATGAGCCTTAAAGGGGCTCAAAGGAGTACCATATGTGCATCCATGAGTATGTGTATCTTCAATGAATAACAAATAATGTTTCTTCCAATCATAATTTTCTCCAATCATATATCTCTTCACCCAAGTATTGGATGAAGTTCCTCCAACATCAAATGAACTAATCAAGGAGCAAGGAAAATCATGAGTCTTCAAGTGACTCAAGTGAACATCATAGGTGCATCCATGTATATGTGTATCATCATAAGGTAACAAATAATTCTTCTTCAAAGGTAAATAATAAGTTTCTCTAATCATGTCATCATTGAAAGGAGAGATAGGAGTTTCATACTCCCCATGTGGCACCATGAGAAAGAAACCTTCCAGCCAATTTTCATCCCCAATTGATGTGGCTGAAAAATAAGTAGGGGTGGAAGAATTGTGAACCAACCTTACCTCTTTTCAAATCTTACCCATAAAAATTTTGAATGCATATTCTCCATAATTAGGTGGTTCAACTGTTGTTAGATCATGTGACTCCTCTAAGGCTCAACAACTCTCACCATGAGGCAGCTCATAATCCCTCTGAAAAAGAACAAGTGCTTAGATTCCTTATTGTTTGAATGTATCCTCTTCAAGCACCTGCATGTCAACATGTACCTCATGTTCCACCATCACACGAGGTTCCTCCTTTGTAACATAAAGTCTTTCATCCATTGAATGACTGTCTGATATGTAGGATGGTGTAAAGGACCTTTACAATCTCTCTTGAAGTTGCTCAATCTGCACCATAGATTTTTGGAGTGCATTTTGGGTGGACTCCAACTCATTTGAGAGATTGTCATTCTCTTCTACATCCTTCAAGGTTATTCCATGATACAAACCAACAAGCTCAATTAAATAATATTTATCAGAAAGAAAATTCAAAAAATTACCTTTGGTGTCCAACATTGCCTTCTGGATTTTCTCCATGTCTTCAAGGGAATATTTATCCTCCACACACCAACAAAATTTAGAAACCAATGCATGTTTGTCATGGATATTCTTTAAGTACTCTTGAATATTCTTTTCATCCATCTTCAAGGACCTTTCAAGAAAATGAGGCTCTTGCAAATGAACCTCCTCTTATTCTTCATTATTGCTTGGACCAACTTCATGAAGCTCAAGTGGTGATGGGGAAGTTGATCTTGGTTCTTCTTCAACTTATACAAGGTCTTCCTCTTCATGGTCAATGGAAATTTGGCTTGCAGAAACACCTTCAAAAGTGATCTTTATGTCACCAACATAGAGTTGTGAGAACCCATCAGTGCGTACTACTTCACAGTTCAAGCATCAATTAGTATATGCTCTTTGATTCATGTCCAAAGTAGAATGTGTCTCGGAATGATATTCATTATTTTCAATGGAATATTCTTCATGCTCATGTGATGTTTCTTCATCTTTTTAAGAATTACTTGGGAGTGACTTTCGATCCTCTTCATGTAATGGTTCTTCTGCTTCACCACCTTCGGAACTAGGTGACTCATGGGTCTCCTCATTTCGCTCCTCCTTTTCCCTCAAACATATATGATTTGATATCCAAGGTCTTTTGAAATAAGGGAATATACCTTTCTTCACTAACTACACATCTCCATTCTTGGGACTATATCCAAACACACAATCAACAAAGTCTTCAAAAAGAATGGCCTTCTTTGTCTTTCCCATCAAAGCAAGATATGCCTAATATTGTTGAGGCAAAGTTTAATTACATGTTTCTCTCAATATTTCTAATTCATTCATAGGATTAGCCTTTGGTGGTATGACACATTCATATTCATAATACACAATGTCATAAGAATAACCATCATTCCTTATGAAATTGTAATAAGTGCTACATGATTGCACCTCTTCCTCATACCATTCACATTCTTCTTCATATTGCTCGAAATCATCTTCATACTGCTCATAAGCACTGTAATCATAAGAGTCATAAAAATAGTAACACATGGCTGAAAATTCTTCTTCAATGGATGATCTTAATGCATAGGTGCAAGGACCATGCTTTGATACAACTATAATATCCCTAATTGGTAAAGTTGCACAATTGCACCCAAATTTTGAACCTAGGAATGGTGAACTCAAGCTTCTCCTAAAGCCTCCAAATTATTTTTAGTTGTATAGGGATGGACTTGGGAGGACTTAGGACACTCTAATGCAACCCTTAGACCATTAGACACCTTCTAGAAGCATTCATGGTCTGCAAATTTCAAGGAGGAATGAAGGGGAATAAAACTAGTCAAATTCATTGGTTGAAAACCCCACTAGGTTAGCAACTATTTGTCCTTCCATAATTTTTTATATGATACTTGGATATGTTAGAGAACTTCAAGGACAACCCATATGCAACATTACATCAAGTTTTAGGGTCTGCTACATTTTCCAAAAAAAACAGCTTGTATGGTATAGAATTTATGAGAAAATGGTGAACAAGGGACAATGAGTTTATGGCACAATCTTTAGTGAGAATTCAAGGTTTTGCACACAAAAATTTGGTCATCCATTTTACTCCATATTCATATCAAATAATAATCTAAACCTATAAAAATTCTGATATTAAACCAATACAGTTCATTCCAAAAACACCATGAGAATACAATGAGGAAACTAGCTCGGATCTTGATATTACTTGGAACTATTACATGAAATGATTAGTATTTCGAGCTGTGGCTCTCATGATCAGTTCATTACAGAGATATGTAGTAGATAACATGGACAAATAGTCAAAATATTAGTCTTCCATAAACTATATGAAACTAGGAGTGCGCTATAACACTTGTACATGAATATTGAGAGAGTGTTGATAGAATTATAGTAGAGAAAGAAGAGAGAACATGGAATCAAATTCAAAGGGGGATCGAACCTGCATCAAACAATATCCATGAATCTCTATTGAGAGGTCTAAATGGATTATCCTTCAACCAAATTGGATAGGAATCTTGCACCCACGGAATTGGTTCTAAGGTAGGGAGGATGAACATCCACCATGCAAGGACAAGCTAAGCTCTCCAAAAGTGCAAATGAGAAATGACCAAAAACTGATCTCCTTTGTCATTCTCCTCTTTTATTAAACTCATGTGGAATCCATATCTCAAATTCCCTCCAATATTCTTCACTCAACTGAATTTAGCGAGATATTCTCATAGAAGACACTTGTCCACTTGTTTCTTGCATTCCTCTTCTCCCAATTCGAATGGGGAATATTGTCTGACCATAACTCTCCCTATGCACCCTCTTGGTGTCTATTTTTAGCCCTGATATGTCAGATGTGTCATAGGTCTGCAATCGTGTATGAATTTTTCATATTTTTCATAGATTCTCCATCATTGTTGTCATAGATGCCCGAGAATCTAGCTACAAGTGTCACAACTTCTCTATGATGCATATTCCTCTTCCATGGAAGTTACTCTTCCACTCCAA
The DNA here is from genome assembly GCA_027924585.1 of Larix kaempferi. Taxonomy (NCBI): domain Eukaryota; kingdom Viridiplantae; phylum Streptophyta; class Pinopsida; order Pinales; family Pinaceae; genus Larix; species Larix kaempferi. The sequence goes on from BSBM01000590.1 coordinate 4,277,320, forward strand.
TTTGAACTTCCTAGATTCATGCCATGAATAATGCCTCTTCAACTCCCCCAAGTATGTTAACCTCCACCTTGGAATCGAATTGGTGAGAGAATGAGTCCAAGTGTAGTGGGGAATCTTGCCACATGTGGGTCCCACAACCTCTTCTGTGCCCTCATGATCCACTGCCACCTTATTTTATTTTTTATTATTATTTATTTGACCCATTAATGTGAATTTGTAATTCCAATTTCATTTTGGTTCTTGTATCTCCCTTATTCCAAATTTTGATGCTTCCACCCCCAACCTAGGGAACTAGTAAGTTAGTGGAATTTTTCCTCCATGATAATTTATTTGGATGGGGACATCACAAACTTTGAATTGGGAATTTTCTCTTCATGTGACCCACCTTTTCCATTTGGATCTAATTTTACATTATTACTAACTTGGACATCATGCTTGGTAATTATTTGACCCTTAGCACCAATTTGAAAAACTATCATGAACATGGCCAAGTGGCTTAGACCATTATGACCCAATGCAAAATTTGGGGACATGACAGATTAAAATTCCGATGTCTCACATTTTTCCCTAGTGCCCGTATGTGGGATATCATATCTTGAAGTGGTGGTAAAAATTCAACATTCTAGATCTATCTACTAGGGCGTGGGAGTTGAGGTGGAGTTAATTCCACAGTTGACGGTTTATCGAATTCGGAAATAACGTTTCCTAAGGAATTACTCCAAAATGGAGCATATGGACCAAAAAAGGTTGCTTCTATATCATCTGTAGGTCGAGTAAATATCCAATCTGTGGATCTAGAATACCCTTCAAATGATGCATGAAAAGAGGTATCACATGAAGAATTTTTTTCTACCACCAGTGATCCCATGGGATCAGTGATAGGTGGATTTACAGCGGGATAATAATCTCCTCATGATTCAATAATTGGGAACCCTTCTTCATGTGGTCCAGCCATAGTAGTTTATTCCTTGGTTTCCCCTGCAGTTCCCTCCTCGATGGGGGGATATTTGAGTGGAAAATTCCGCATTCTACGAGATATCCTCAAAGGTTGCTTAGCCCAAATGTATAAAAAAAATATCTGCCTAATGGTATTATAAACAAAAGACACACTACAATTCCTATCCAAACTAAAGGTCGCAAGCGGAATTGTCTAACAGGTGGGATAAAAAGTCGTATCCTCACGGGAGTGTCAATTCATCGCAAATCGCAATATTTTGTAGGGTCCATAAGTAATACTTAGCCTAATATTTCATAGCACTAACCAGGGAAGATCAGGACCATACCCATGACCGTATTACTTGACTACCTAGCAGTATGTGCGTAGTAGCTCCCTGAGTGTTGTTCTCGGTATATTGCAACAATAGGATAGTCGATAGTTTACTCATTTGGTTTCAGGATCCTAAAAGGGTCTCCCGGTATACACAAGGTACATGGGATCTCCAAACCATAGTAGTGTTGTCTAATGCACAAATTTTTGAAAGGGGCCTTCCTATATACCATCGAGTACATGAAAGAACCTTTCTATATACTTTCAAGTACGTGAAAGGCCTTTCTATATACTGACTAGTACATGGAAGAACCACACAGTCCCAATCCCTAGAATGCAGTGCAGGAAAGTAATGACAGTTCCTACACTTAAAGACGTTGAAATACATCTCTAACCTGTCACTCGAGTTGCTAAAGATTTTAACTCAACGGGCTCTTTATTTTATATTGTATGCTTAAGTGGACCAATGAGGTGTGCACTCATCCCAATATCATGCATGAACTAAATGAGGTGCAATTCCTTTTCTTTCGATGAAGTCTATCTACGAGAGAGAAAGATACAAAGAGAGATCTTTCTTTTCTTCCTAAGACAAGTGAATTTTCCCAAAATAATATACTACTCTTTTCACCTTATTTTTCAAGCAAAGACCAAAAGACAAACAACCATCTTTCAATCAACCCAAAAACCAAAAATTAAAACAGCAAAGCAATTTTGTTTTCTAAGAAGCTTAAAAATATGAGCTAAAATGAAAAATGGACTTCTTTCAATTGTAAAACCTCTTAATTTTTAGCAAAGAAGCAAAAGAGTTAATTAGCAACTAAAAAAAAAGTGGAGTATTCACTAATTGTTCAAATGGCTTCGAGAGAGCATGTTTTCTTTTACTTTATCTTTTGATAGATCCAAGTACTCTTTTATTTTTAAATATTAAAGGCCAAAAGAAGAAAATATGAAAAAAATTCTAGCTCTTTCAAAGTTCTTTAAGCAATCACCAAAGACCCAAAAGATGCATGTTTTCAACAAACCAAATAAATGTACTTTAAGAGTGAAGGAAATGATATTTTGATTTCTTTTAACAATGCATCCAAGAAATTCTAAGAATAATTTTGCTCGCTTTGTTTTGATTCAAAATGTAAGAGATCAATCAGACCTACAATATTCAAAAGCGAAGAAGTTCCCAAGAAAACTAATCACCCAAAATACTCAAAACTCAAGCTTCAGACAACTCAAGCCAAGCCCACAACAATCAACTATTTCACAACAGCACACTTCAAAGGCTTAAAAATCAAAGGAAAGTGAATCAGAGGCTTCCCAAGAGCCACAAGACTAGCTGTCCCTGTGAGGGATTGAAATTTCCCAAGAAAAGATAAACAAATACTTGAATATCTAGGACTCACAAAGAAACCAAACTAAGCTCCAAGTCTCAAGAAAAACAAAGAAAAGAGGCAAGAATCAAATCTAGAGAAGACTGTGACTGAGACAAGTAAATCACAAATCATAGAAAACCACCTAGTCCAACCTTAATTGGGGATCCTTATAAACCTAATGCAAAAAATTTCAGGTTGACGTGGTCTACTAGTATGCACTAGTGCGTTAGTCCCTTAGTGATGCACTTTGTGCACATGGAAACTACAGCGATGATGCCTCTTGAACACAAACAAGGTGTGTCAGTGATGCACTGTAACCCAAAGACAGGCGTGGCAACTTACCATTGACGCAAGGAAATAACAGCCCAGGTGTGGCAGGCGCAATCAAGAATTAGAAAAGGAAAAATTCTCAAAATAAGATTAGGTGACTGGACGAGCTAAAGATCCTAGACTGAGACTGGATCACCCAGTAACTCAAAGAGACAAATCTAAAAGAAACAAGTAAAACAAGGAAACGAAAATTACAAGCTAAACAACTCAAAGACCATGGACTCTCCCCAGCGGAGTCGCCAATTTTGTTTGAAGACACTTTTTCTATGCAGACAAGGACAAATCTCTCTAGTCTAAATGATTTAGATCTAGAACAAAACACGACAGTATATGTATAATTTCCTAGATTAATCAAATTAAAAAATCATAACAAATTACTCACCTTGCAACTATGGTAGTGTTTCCTTGCTTGACGTAGTCTTCAATCTCCAGATGCGAAACAACGTAGAAAAACAAGTGGAAACACAAGTAAAAGTAGTATGTAATATTGATCAATCTAAACAAGTGTTCAAGGAAATAATTTCTAAATATCTAACACAATTAACCTTTATGGAAAGAGTATATATATATTACTGTATTAACACAAATACAAAGGGAGAAATTAAAACCATTTCCTTGACATCGCAACTTCTTCCAATTATCCTTTGCCTCAAAGATCCAACCTTGTTTCTAATGGAGAAGGTAAACTCAACTCTAGTAGTATTTTAGCAGCATTTAGATCCTCTATATTTTTCTCCTCCAACCATGAGGGTTGAGATTGTATATATAGGCCAAAGAGGATAGAGGGAGTTTAAGATTCAATGGGGAAGGTTAAGGGATCATCCCAAGAGGTTACGGATTTGACTGCCACCTATGTTGATCTATTGGGATAAACCTCCACGGGAGCTTCTTTCTAGAAGGCTCTCGAATCTTCTCTTTTTACCTTTGAATGAGCAGTGGGGCACTCTGTCAAAGAGCAACATGCATTACTAGAGGGTGGTGAATGTTGAATCAATGCAACAAGAGTCATTGACATATCTTGTCAATGTGCAGAGTGTGTCAACAAGGATTTAACGCCTCTTGTAATTATGCAGGGCACATTGCTCTTGTAGAATTGGAAAATGGAAAGGTAGAACCTCCTCCTAGTAAATTTGGCACTAATTCATTAGGGATTAGGACAAATTAAAAGGCATATATCTCATTACCAATATGATGATGAGGTTTTGGTGTAGCAAGGGGGAGGCATAGGGATGTGTGTGTGTGTGTGTTAGAGAGAGAGAGAGAACCATCAAGATGGTGGGGTGTTAGGGGGTTGGGGGACTAAGAGAGAGTGAGAGAGGGGGTTAGGAAGAGTTAGAGAGAGAGAGAACCAACGGGGTTGGGAGAGATAAGGGTGCAGGTTAGGTGGAGATGGAGGAGTAAGGGATTGAGTGAGAGTGAGAGAGGGGGTTAGTAAGGGTTAGAGAGAGAGAGAGGATGGGTTGGTGGAGGATTGTGAGAGAGAGGGGGGGATTAGAAAATTTTAGGGGGAGGAGGTACCATTGCAGGGTAGGGGAGAGGAGTGGGTTTGGGTCAGAGAAAGAGATAGAGATCAAGGGGGTTAGAGGTCAAGTGATTGAACAAGGGGGTTGGTGGTACAGGGAGGCATAGGGATGTGTGTGTGTGTGTTAGAGAGAGAGAGAGAGAGAGTGGAGTGGAGGGGTGTTATGGGGTCGGGGGAGATAAAGGAGTGGGGGTAAGGTGCAGGTGGATTATGGGAGTGAGAGAGAGTGAGAGAGGGGGTTAGTAAGGTTTAGGGGGTAGAGGCCCAAGACATATAGGAGGAGGAGGAAGAAGGTTTTGTGGAGGAGTACGAGAGATAGAGAGATTGAGACAGGGGGTTAGCAATGGTTAAGGGGAGGAGGTGTCGTTACGGGGTGTGATTTCGAGGTAGGGAGAGAGAGAGAGAGGGTGAATGAGAGAGAGAGAGAGGGAGAGGAGGAGGAGGAGGGTTGGTGGAGGAGTATGAGGGAGAGATAGGTAGGAGGATGAGGGGTTTATGGAGGAGTATGAGAGAGAGAGAGGAGGAGGATGGGTTGGTGGAGGAGTATGAGATATAAAGAGATATTAATACATGGGGTTAGATAGGGTTAGGGGGAGGAGGTGTCATTCCGAGGTTTGATTGCATAGTAGGGGAGAGTAGGGGGTTTGGGGGTTTGGGGAAGAGAAATAGATAGAGATCGAGGGGGTTAGGGGTCAAGCAATTGAGGATATGGGTTAGTGGTAGGGGTAGGTGTAAGGATGTGTGTGTGTTAGAGAGAGAGAGGTAACCAACAAGGCGGTGGGGTGTTAGTGGGTTTTGGGTTAGGTGTAGGTGGAGGAATAGGGGACCAAGATAGAGTGAGAGAGGGGGTTAGTAAGGGTTATGAGGAATATGGTAGAGAGAGAGGAGGAGGAGGTGGAGGTATAGGGGGGGTTATAGGTAGGGGGAGGAGTAGAGGGTGAGAGAGAGATAGTAGGGAGGGGGTTGTTATGGGGTTGGGGGACAGAGGGGGGTTAGGATTTAGGGGTAGGTGGAGTATGAGAGAGAAAGAGTGAGAGGGGGGGGTTGCAAGGTTTAGGGGGAGGAGGGGAGAGAGAGGGAGAGGAGGTAGGTCTTAGTGGTAGGGATAGGTTTAGGAGGTTGTGAGAGATAGAGAGAGTCATCAATGTGATTGCGAGGTGGGGGGAAGGAGGGGGCATTGGGTAGATAAAGAGGTATAAATCGAGGGGATTAGGGGTTTTTAGAGTAGTAGGGTAGAGAGAGAGAGAGAGAGAGGGTGGAGGGGTTTATGTGGGTTCTAATTTTACTAAAAAATAATGTGTACATGTTTAGTTGAGTAAAAATGCATGCATGTTTTGTTCCACTGGAACTGTGCAATAGTCGTTTAACTACCACCTTTAATGTTACAAAACACGTATGTGTTTATTAGAACATAATATGCACATGTATTTTTATGATATAAACAACAATTTTTCATATCCGATAGTCACTCTAACAAGTTGAATATCATACTACAGTTGGATTCACATAATGTTCAAGAAGGCAGGAAACAAAACTCTCAATTTGATCATCACATTTGGCATTCTCCATCATTTAGTTTCTAAGAATTTAGTAGTACCTTGAAGACATTGAGAAAGGTTGAATAATATCTTATAGAAAAGTACCATATACCATATCCAATTGATGAGCACCATAGACCATGTCCAATTGAAGAGCACGATATACCATATCCAATTGAATAACACCATATTCCATTTCTATCATTTAGTTGCTTAGAATTGAGGAGCACCAAATACATTGGGAAAGGTTGAAGAATCTCCAATAAAAGAGAACCATAGACCATCTTCAATTGAAGAGCACCATAGACCATCTCCAATTGAAGAGCACCATAGACCTTATCCAATTAAAGATATACATAGGCCATCTCCATCATTCACTTGCTTAGAATTGAGGAACAACAAAGACATTGATAAAGGTTGAAGAATCTCCAATAGAAAAGCACCATAGACCATATCCAATTGAATAGAACCATATACCATATCCAATTAAAGAGAACTATGGGCCATCTCCATCATTCAATTTCTTAGAATTGAGGAGCACCAAATAAATTGGGAAAGTTTAAAGAATATCCAATAGAAAAGCACCATAGATCATAGGGCTAGTTGAATAGCACCATAGAGCATCTCCACCATTCATCCACTTAGAATTGAGGAGTAGAAAATAAAACTTTCATCTAATTGGTCATTGTGGTGATGGGAAATTTACGCAATCAAACAAGAAAATCAAGAAGGAAGAAGAACATTAATAAATCATTGAAGAAAAATAGAGATAAGAAAATCTTATACATGATCGACCTGAAGCATTCTATAGACACTCATCCAAATCCAAATATAGATGATTGCATGGTTATTCCTACCAATCCATGACAAGAAAACAAATGCATTCACTAGAGGGGACCTCAATTCCCACAATAGTTAAGGAACAAGCACCCCATGGAAGTAATCAATAAGTAAAAAACAGGTGCTCATCAAGGGAATTTTTAATCCCCACATCAAGTCAACCTCAAACAGTTTTTTATTTGGTCTCTTGTGGTTATATAATACATGAAGTTAGAGATGTGTTGCATATAGAACATATTATCAAAGAAGACAATGTTATTGATACCATCAAAGAGGATGTACACTTTCCACTATCTAGCTTCCATCAAGAGAAAGAAGGACATCAAGATCCTATTCAAATTCCAAAGCATCCTGGTGATGTGGTGGTACATGGTACAGTTCTAACCTCCCTACCTCCCTTAGAAAATACACACTGAAGAAATCCAAAAGGTATACATATTGATGAAAGCCTCATTAGTTCTCTTGAAGGTGTGTTATCCAAACATAGTATCTCATATCAAACTCGATAGATACTTTTTAAATATTTTGATTCTAAATGCGATGGAGATAAATGTAGATTATTTTTATCATTGTTAAAATCCAGGTGTATAAATGTTGTTAGGAGAAATTTAAGGATAAAGATGATAAACAGTTATGAACCAAGTTCTCATATTTTTAAAACCTTACTAGATGTGTTTACCATAATTGGTAAGAAAAATCGTTTAAAGGATCATAATGTAGATCGTCATGTACTGTCACAAGAAATTGTAAACAAGAACACTAGGGTCCTTTGTTTTCTTAAGCCTACATCTAGACTTGTTAATTTGAATTTCAAAACACTCCATAGGTGTTCTATTAGAAGAGAACATCTTGAAACCGTCCAAATAGATTTTTGGGCCTTCATGGGTAGGTTTCCATGCTCTGATATGAAGCTAATTGATGAAGTAAAGGGAGTAGTTCATATTTTTTTGCATGATAATAGCAAGCCTTCCTCAAACTCGAAGGATGTACTAAAATTTAGAAGTGTTCAAAGGATCATGAACCACACATTAAACACCTTCTTGATATAGCACAAACAAAACTATATGAGAAATTCAAGAATGCGCATATGAAATTAAACTTGGGACAAAGATATTTTGAGAAATGCAAGCCCTGGTATGTTAGAATATATAATCTTCGTAACACTTAGTGTTGTAGATATCATGTAGAATATGAATATTACTATGACAAATTTTTGTACATCCATAATTTGTTGCATACTAACCATATGAAGGATTTCTCCATGTTGATACCATCATCTTCATCAAGATAATTCATCCATAGCATCATATGTAATATGAGAGAGGGGAAAGCTTACTATTCAAAATATTGTTTAGATGGGACGTGCTCCAACTGTGGTGGCATGGAATTATTGCACCAGTGTATTCATGAAAGTGGAGATAACGAATTTGGGAATATGGATATAGACATGAAAAACTTCAAATACATTAGTTATGTAATAAGCCCTGGGAAAGAAAGAAAAAATATACAATTGGTGACATCTCAGGTCAGTTTCTAACTCTAAAATTTCATTTCAATTATGTTTCAATCCTTACTTAAAAAAATAACTTATGTCGATATCATTTTTTGCCACTAGGTACAAGTTATCCACTTCATTAAATAATTCATTGAAAAGACACAACAATATGTTTAGCATGTCCACCTGGCTAGATGGCAGGATGATCAGTTTAGACTTTGCGAAGATACATTTTCCTGTGGTACTATACTTTTGGAGGTTTATTTTTCAAAGAACTATACACTCCACAACCCCAAAATGAGATTCAAATTTAGTATTATCATTTTGATTAGGTTTCCTTGATGGTCCATATCACATATAGACATGGCCCAAATAGCATCGAAGAGCAACAATAAGTTCTGAAGGAATATCACTTCTACATAAGTGATGATAGGTTCCATGAATTCCATTATGTATGTCATTGCTTCCCTATGTTTTATGAGCACTTGAAGGGGAGGAACATACAGATGGATCGACACTAGATTTGGTCAGATGGATGTGTTGGTTAGTTCAAAAATTTCCACATATTTCAATGGTTGTGTTCATTGTACAAAAATTGCAGGGTGCCACATATGTGGAATTATTTTGAGAATGGGCATAGTAAAGGAGAGCGTGATGGAGATAGAGAATGAGTCAAAACAACCCTACGCAGATAGGAATTGAAATAATCTACTGAATCTACTTTTCAAGATGCTTAATCTATAGTCATGTGGGGCACATCAGTAATTAGAAAGGAATCAACTATGCAACTAGAATCCAAAAGAAAAATACATGTGCAAAGATTTTTTTGGGAGGTGGCTGATTTAGATCATTCACATGCATGGGAATGCAAGAGTGTGACTGGGACTCATGGCTTTTATTCAATTTCAAGCTCTAACAACCCCGTATTTGAAATATGGACTAGAAAACTTGCTTGATTCCCCCCCTCCATGTAGTGATGGTGATTGGGATGGTTGTGAATCAATGGATTGAGTTGATGCATAGGATCGCATATCACTTACACTTGATCAACATGCAATTGTTGAGTTAACTCCATTGGAGGTGTTATCACTCAAGATTCTCCTGGGTTGCAGCAGAAGGGATCATGAGGTAACTGTTTCAAACCAAGCTTTGGTGGATGGAAACTAGCCTTTCCAACCACAGAGAGGGATTTCTCTTTTACAATTCACTCCACACTTAGAATATTATTTGCACAAGTAGGTTATAAGTAAAAATGGTGGCTAGACCTTCAGATAGTGACTTATAGGGATTTTTTATCTGGTTGGGGTTAAGGACAGGATCACCATTGGGCATGGAGTCAAAATTCAGTGGATTTATAGTCATAAATGACTAATTTAGACCACAATTTAAGGGGAAGAGGCAAGGTAAATGAGGTTTTTTCAAGTCAAAGATATCAGTAGATGAAGGCAGAAAAGGAAACACATTCCATCACAGATCTAGAGTATTTTTAAATGAATTCTAACTTGCAACTTCAAGAAGAAAGGGTGGAATACCTAGTCATATGCATATGAAGCATAAAATATGAATTTCAGACCATCTAGTCTTGATCTAGATACTGGAGAAGCAAACAATCAATGGAAATACAAATGAAGAACACATGCATAGGAAATAACAAACATCAAAGAAATCATCACAAGAATATCTCCTCCGGAATCGGGTCTTCTCATGAATTGAAAGGCCGAGTTCAACACATACGTAGAGCTTTTAATCTCTTAGCATCTGAAAACATCCAACCCTTGGGTTTAATTCAAAATATTCCTCTATAGGCTTACAACATATTAAACAACTTCTAACTAACTGAAAACAATCTTGAAATAGAAAGTATGAGGTCGTTCACGTCGAACTGCTCGAACCAATTTCCTCTAAGTTTGTTAAACGCGTAGGTGGGAAACTCTGTGTGTTTTCAGTGTGCATTTGGGCCTTGGAAACCACCCAGTTGTCCTTATGATTGGGCCATTTTAGGTTGATTTGGACATGTAACTAGGCTATGCTTCTCTTTGGCTTCCAAATCGGCTCGCAATCGTGTCATTTCCTTGTAAAATTATTCATTTTCCGTGGTTGAATTTACCCTGTAAAACATCTCAGATCCGCAATTAACCTCCCACAATCCGAAATTCGCACTGCAGATATCAGAAGTCGAGGATGCTAAACAAACCCTGTCAAAAATCAACTACGCAATGCGGGTTTCAGGAATCGAAAATCCAACTTTATGTCTCTGGAACAATATCACTTCTGCAATCCGCATTCCGCAATGCAGGTTGCGGAAATCGGAAATCCATTGCACAACCTCCTAGAAATCACCTCCACAATGTGGGTTGCGGATATCAGAAACCTGAATTTGCGCCCCTAGAAAAATTATTCCTCCACAATCCGTAATCTGCAATGCGATTTGTGGAAATTAGAAACCCAACTTTACGCCCTTGAAAAAATACCGTTCTGACTTCCGCAATCCGTAATGTGGGTGCAGAAAGTCAGAAATTCAGACCAGCGAGAATGCAGAAAATCTCTTGGTCGGATGCACTGCAGATCGTCTCCCAGCTGTTGATTTGGCCCTATTTTTCAATCTCGACTGTTTAAACTCTATATATTGCGAAAGAATTCCACTTCCTTGTCTTCCCATTTTCTCACTGCGGCTCGATCATTTGGCTTGGATTTACTTGACACTTAGCCATTTTTGGGGCTTTCTGATTCTTCCTTTTGCGTAAGAGGTCAATGGGAATGCTTGGGTCTCTGGTAGGGGGATGCCCTAAGTTTCCTTCTTTGGAGGGAACATTGATAGGGGTGTTAACAATGGCTTCAATCAGGGATTCTATTCTCCTTGTGAGGTAGCAAGAACAATAGACTAGTGGCCCTTTTCTTTTTCTTTTTTCCTTTTTGTGAAAAGAGATTGAAACAAAGCTAATTGAAGCTAAAACAAAATGGTAATGTACAGCGAGGACGGGCTAACAGGCTTGTTTTTAATTGGAGATAGTGCTTCGGGAAACTCCCATTGACGGGTCCCTTCCCAATTGGCTCATCATCCCCACCCTACAAGAAGAAGGCATTGTTTCCATGGTGGGTAGTGACTATATAGTTCCCCTTCCAGAGGTTATCAAAATTTTGGGCTTGGCCCTCTCTTCTAACATCCCATTTCAATACTAGATCTGTTGATGTATATGTAACTTCGGAATGTATTTCACATATATGTATATTGTATTCCTATAGAGATGTTATTATTCCTCTATACGGAAGTGGTTGTATTCCTATAGAGATGTTATTATTCCTCTATATGGAAGTGTCATCATTTATATTGTAAGTGTCGTAACTTATACTTGATGGGTTATTAGACCACCTTGTTGGGGTCGGCCCTGTATAAGTCATGTGGGTCAAAGGGTTATTAGACCACCCTATTGGGGGTCGGCCATGTGGGTCAAAGGGTTATTACACCACCCTATTAGGGGTCAGCCATGTGGCTCAAAGGGTTATTAGACCACCCTAGTGGGGGTGGGCCCAGTCAGCATTATGTTAAGTGGTAAATTTGAGGCCAACCTAATTGAGTAAAGGTCAAGTCAAGTTAGTGTATAAATAGAGAGTGTGTCTCTCGCATTTTACACATTCTATTCTCTCACTCACACTTTGGAGAGTGGCGCACTTGTGGAGGAGGAGGCTCTGCTGCTAGGAGAAGAATATCTCTTGTATTCTGGTTGTATCATTGCTCGATCTATCTCTGAGGAAGTTATTGGGGTTTTTCACCTTTATGGTTTTCCCCAAGTAAACTCTGTGTCTCTTGTGTGCTTGCATTATTGTGTCCATGATTGATATGCTGTCGATTTGCTGTACATGTTGTTCTCTCAGTTAAGATCCTAGATCATATTGAAGTAAATTCTGAAAATTTAACATGGTATCAGAGCTAGCCTGAAAGAAGGCATGATATGGCATGTATGACACTTGTTGCACTTACGATGCTAGGGCTTGATATAGCAAAAACTAGTCATCATAGAACTTTCGCTATAAATCTATTTTGGCGAAGTTTTCGGATCTAAAACTTTTACAGGTCAAATATCAGATCCCCATGTACCATTTGTCCAAAGGAAAACCTCTAATTCACTTTGTGATTTATGATCTGTACAATATAGGATTTCTGCCTCTTCCAGATCTGAGTCAAAATAAGGTGACCTTGGGAAAAAGGTCATAACTTGGACTAGGAAGCTCCAAATGAAATTTTGTAAAAAGTGACAGGTAGTACACAGACTGTACTATCTCAAAAAAAAATTTCAAAGGACGAAGTTGAACCAGTGACACGTGGCACACCGTACAAGTTAGCTCTCCTATATTATCCCATAAATAGGTCACGTTGCGACACTTGGCATAACTCTCTCTCAGAGAATCCAATTGATGTTATACCTATCATGATGGAAAGATAACAGGTCGGGATATCTCAAAAAAAATATTCAAAGGCCGAAGTTGAACCCGTGACATGTGGCATGCCATACAAGTTCGCTCTCCTATATTATCCCATAAACAGGTCACGTTACGACACTTGGCATAACTCTCTCTCAGAGAATCCAATTGAGGTCAGACCTATCAGGATGGAAATATAACAGGTTGAGCTATCTCAGGAAAAAATTTCAGACCCTATGGATTGAAAAGTTTGGAGTTACACCATAAACAATCAGGTACATATTTCTGTCAAAACAGAATTATTTCTGAGTACCTTCATTCATGGCTTCCGGAATTTGGTGCTTCGAAGAAAGTTGGAATTTTTGTAATCGGAGACCACGGATGGATGCTACTCATCAAAATAGAAATTTAGAGACCAAGATCAGATTTTTTGGTGGGGCAGAAGGCCGGGCTTGATTAAACCCTAGTTCAGGACTTTGATCGGAAAGATGGAAAATTAGGGCTTCTGCAAAAATTGGAATTTTGGAAATCTGTGACCACGGCTGGAAGCTCCTCAGAAAAATCGAAGCTTAGAGTTTTGAATCAAATCTTTTGGTTGGGTGAAGCTCCAGGAAACGCAAACCCTAATTCAGGGTCCTCCCCAGTGAATCCGGAAATCTAAAAGGCAATTTCGAGGGGTGAAACTTTGCAGTTTTCAAATTCTGAATATACCAACTTGATCAGCTCATAAGGCGCATATTTCTATCCTTTCAGAAGTTTGAAATTCAAATTTTGAATTTTGGGGGTTTCTTTGACAAACCCTAATCCAGCTCCAAGTCTAATTCTTGCAAATCAAGTGGATTGGGTTAATCCTAGAAGAAGATGGATTGGTCACCTGCATAAGTGAAGAAGTTCCTGTCTCAGAGGGATATGAGGCTAAGGCCTTCCAAAAGAAGATTACAAGCAATCTTGACAGGTATGGCTTACAGGTATGTTTCATGGTTAAGTTTATCATATGTTTGTCTTCATATCATTACAGTACAATCTTGATTAATTACTGGACTGGTCGTATCACCTTAATAGAAGATATTCATTGATTAAGGTTTTGACACTTATGAATGTACTAATGCATTGTGATGTTGTATGAGGTTTATGTTGTCCGCTAACATAAAAGGTACACCAAGAAAGACAAATCATGTTCTACTTCAAGAACATATGATCATTGTGACATGAAGACAAAGATTCATCCATTGTCATGGATCTCATAGAAGATCTACTTTTGAGGTATGTATAACTTGGTCCTACAATGGTTAACCTATGAGACATGCAAGTTACTAGCACAAGTCACTGAAGAGAACCAGAAGACATTATGCGGGTATGTTAGACATAACTAGCTAGCATGCTAATCCAAGTATGTTTTTCCTATATCAAGCTAGAATCCCACCTTGTGTTAGGATCTTATACTGTTGTGTTGTTGATAATGATTATTCATGAAGTCATAGGTTTGAATAAACATGGTTGTATGCATATTATGTTTCTTACCATAATTGATGATATGACTAACTAGAAGAATCATGAAGGTATAGGTTTGAGTAATCACGGGTTTATGCATTGATGATTTAACTAATCAGAAGAGTCCTATGATCAAATAAGAATATGCATGAGTAAAAGAAGACTTCCCTGAAACCTTGAATACTAATGTTTAATATCTGTGAATGATCATGAATATACATGTTTAAGATTATTGTGTTTTTATAGTATTAAGATTATACTAATAAATGTGTGATTATGTATGAGACCTCAAGGATAACACAATGATGATACTAATAAGCATGCATAGTGATTAAGGATGGATGTAAGTTCAAGGATAGGTAATCCAGGAAGCAAATATCAAGAGGGAGCACACTCCAATTGTTCCTGCAAGAAAGCAAAGGAGCACACTTCAGTAGTTTCTGCAAGGACGCAGATATTCAGAGGGAGTCCACCCAACAACCAAACAAAGATAAGTATTTGAATTGTCATTTCTTACATAATGTTATTCAATTATGTATATGCTTATGTTCCTAGAATTAGGTTGTGTATTATGCATATTAGAATAGTTGCATTGATGAACAGTATACTACTAATATACATGGGTAAGTGGCCTATGGCACTGTACAACATTCCATTGCTACTTATCTAGAATGAAACCTCTTTGCTAACATGTTAGGAGTTGTGCACACTCTTAACAATGTTCTGGTAGAGATTGGAAGGCATCTAGAAAGTTACGGAATGTGGATAAATGTTGTATTGAAGCATTGGCTAAGATAATTGCATGACTATATGACATATTTCTTTATGTGTAAGAATTTGTTCTGAAAACTATGAGATGTTTTCTAATCATGCAATTTAACTTGTTGTGTAGGAAAGATAGTATGCCATCACCTACAAAAGAAGAACTACAACATTTGTTCAGCAACAAAATTATCTATTGAAGATATTGAAGTTCCCAGGATATGGGAAGAATGCCATGATCCATCGATCATGAAGAATGATGTTTGGGATGCAGTCCCAAGACCTGAAGGGAAGTTTGTTATGACTTCCATATGGATCTATCAAGATCAAGCATGCTACAGATGGAAGCATAGAGAAATATAAAAGTGATGAAATAGAAGATACACCAGATGGATTTCAAGACAGCTTTCTTGAATGGTGTAGTTGAAGAAGAAGTGTATGTGGAGCAGCCACTTGGTTCTGAGACACATGACAGGGAGTCATATATGTGCAGAACTTGGGTATGATGCACCACTTTCTAGGTATGGAGGTGTGGCAGAGTGCAGATGGAATCTTCCTTGGACAAGGGAAGTATGCAGTAGAGATCCTAAAGAGGTTAAGGATGATGGACTACGAACCTATGGCATCGAACCTGAAGCTTCTGTGTGATGCTTCATCTGAACTGGTTGATGTCACTATGTATCGTCAGATGATTGGGTCCTTGATGTACCTGACGAACATGAGACCGAATATTTTATTTGCGGTGAACACATTGAGCCAGTTCCTAACAGATCCGAGGAATGTTCACCTGGTTGCTGTAAAGCATATTCTGAGGTACCTAAAGGGTACAGTTGATTATGGGCTCAAATATGATGTGAATCAAAACTTTAATCTACAGGGTTATGTTGATTCAGATTGGGCAGGCAGTGCTGCAGATAGGAAGAGCACTTCTAGGTGCTGCCTCAGTATGGGATCAATAGTGATCTCTTGGTTTAGCAGGAAGCAGTCCTACGTAGCACTGAGTATAGCCAAAGCAGAGTATGTTGCGACGGATGAGCAGGTTGCAGATGTATTGACCAAACCATTGGCCAGAGTGCAGTTTGAGCATTTCAAAGATAGGCTTGGTGTACTTCAGATCGAGGTTCATTCCAAAGCGAAGTGATGAGTTCGGAAGATGTAGATGCACATGAGCTTTTCTGACATGGTTGATGTGTTCTCCCATGGTCGTGATGTAATTGCTGAGCCATTCTCACATGGTGGTAGATGTGTTCTCCCATGGTGTAGATGTAAGGGCTGGATCCATTCTCACATGGTGGTAGATGTGTTCTCCCATGGTGAAAAAGTAAGGGCTGGAGCCTTCCCCGAATGGTGGTAGATGTGTTCTCCCATGTCGATGGTGTAAGTACTGGATGATGTGCATCTGGGCTGTGCTTCATGGACGATGAGATGATCTGAAGAAGACGATGCTATGATGATCAGGAGGATCATGGATGATGAGCATCAGGACGATGCTCTAGTTACTGCTCTATATGTATATGTACACATCATGTTTGATGCTGGATATGATCAGTTGGATCATTTGTATGTATTTTGTATATGCATCATGTTGGATGCTTGGACCATGTATCTATATATGTATCAGGTGGATACATTGTATGATCAGGTAGATCATGTATGTTGATATGTATCAGGTATGATCAGGTGGATCATGTATTTGTATTTGTATCAGGTGGATACACTATATCATCAGGTGGATCATGTATTTGTATTTGTATCAGGTGGATCATGTATGATGATATGTATCAGGTAGATACTTGGTATGCATCAGGTGGATGCATTGTATGATCAGGATGATCATGATGATGAGCTTCAGGATGTTGCTCTAGATGATATGTATCAGGATGGTATAGTGATGATGATTAGTATGATCATGAGCATCAGGATGATGCTTTGTGCGATGATGATGCGTTGGATCATGAGTATCAGGTTGATACTTGGAGGTTAGAGATGATATGTGGCAGGTTGTGCAAATAGCATGTAATCAGTCCTGGGAGATCTTGCCGGTCGTGCTGCGGCACATAAATGTTCCTGAGATACTCTTTCCGGTATTGCTATGTAGTATGTAATCAGCCCTCAGATATTCGATAGGTTGAGCTGTGTGCTCGTAATCAGTCCTGGGATGAGGTATTACTACGGAGACATGTAATCAGTCCTGGAGATCCGAGAGGTTGAGCTGTGTGCTCGTAATTAGTCCTGGGATGCTCTTTAGAGATCTTGTCGGTCGTGTTGTGGCACATAAATGTTCCTGGGATGCTCTTTAAAGGTTTTGTCTATCCACATGTAATCATTCCTGGAGATCCAAGAGGTTGAGTTGTGTGCTCGTAATAAGTCCTGGGATGCTCTTTAGAGATCTTGTCGGTCGTGCTACAGCACATAAATGTTCTTGGGATGCTCTTTAAGGTATTGTGGAGGAGATGCATGTAATCAGTCCTGGGAGATCTTGTCAGTCATGCTTAGGCACATAAATGTTCCTGGGATACTCTTTCTGTTATTGCATCCGCACATAAAATTAGTCCTTTGAGGCCACCTCTATCACACCATTCGCACAAATGATGAAGACCTACAGGTGGTGGGCCTACATCCAGTATGAAAAAGGACTGGCTCTGTAGAAATTCCTATGACGAGTAGATTCAGATATTGATTGAGATAGCAACATAAGTGACGATGATGATGACTCGATGACGATTATCCAGTGATGATGATCCAGAGAAGAAGACTTGTGCGAGAAGACCTGTGTCGAGAAATACCTTCCTAGTTAAGAGGGAGTGTTGATGTATATGTAACTTCAGAATGTATTTCACATATATGTATATTGTATTCCTATAGAGATGTTATTATTCCTCTATATGGAAGTGGTTGTATTCCTATAGAGATGTTATTATTCCTCTATACGGAAGTGTCATCATTTATATTGTAAGTGTCGTAACTTATACTTGATGGGTTATTAGACCACCTTGTTGGGGTCGGCCCTGTATAATTCATGTGCATCAAAGGGTTATTAGACCACCCTATTGGGGGTCGGCCATATGGGTCAAAGGGTTATTAAACCACCCTAGTGGGGGTCGGCCCAGTCAGCATTATTTTAAGTGGTTAAGTTGAGGTCGACCTAATTGAGTAAAGGTCAAGTCAAGTTAGTGTATAAATATAGAGTGTGTCGCTCTCATTTTACACATTCTATTCTCTCACTCACACTTTAGAGAGTGGCGCATTTGTGGAGGAGGAGGCTCTGCTACTAGGAGAAGACTATCTCTTGTATTCTGGTTGTATCATTGCTCTATCTGTCTCTGAGGAAGTTATTGGGGTTTTTCACCTTTATGGTTTTCCCCAAGTAAACTCTGTGTCTCTTGTCTGCTTGCATTATTGTGTCCATGATTGATATGGTGTAGATTTGTTGTACATGTTGTTCTCTCAGTTAAGATCCTAGATCAGATTGAAGTAAATTCTAAAAATTTAACAAGATCTCCCACTTGGAAATCATCAACCTTGGTCTTTCTGTCAAAAGTATTTTTAACCTTATCTTAAGCTAGCATAGCTTCAACATGTACTATGTCTCTGACTTTTTGTATCTCAACTAGCTGGTTAGTTCTCCTTAGCTCAAAGTTTGGCTCTTCTTCCTGCTCCTGTAGCAGCCTCATAGTAGGCCCTCTAAGGGAATCACGAAATATCACTTATGTTCCATATACTAATTTGAAAGGAGAAGTTCCAATGGATCTTTTAGAGGTGATCCTATCATCCCACAGAGCAAAGGTCAACTTGGTGTGCCAAGCCCTTTTTTTTTCTTACAGCAGCTTCTTAATGATCCTAACCAAACTTCTGTTGGATGACTCAGCTAGTCTATTTCCCTGGGGGTAGTAAGCAGTAGAATGGCCCAACTTTATGTGGAATTTGTCATAGAATTTGACCATTTTCTTGGATTTGAAGGCTTGAGCATTGTCAGTGATTATTTTAATAGGGAAACCAAACCTGGACATGATATTCTCCTCTAGAAATTTGATGATGACTATGTCTGTGGCTTGCTTGGTTGGTATTGCCTCAATCCATTTAGTGAAATAATCAGTGGCATTCAATATCCACTTGTGTCGTCCAGAGGAGTTGGGGAAAATTTCACCAATGAATTCAAGCCCCCACTGCTGGAAAGGGGCTTCTACAGAGATTGGTTTCAAAGGAAAGGATAATAGATTCCTCTTCCCTTCAAACATTTGGCATTCATGGCAAGTAGTTATTTCCTTATATGCATCTTTGAACAAGGTGGGCCAATAATATCGTGCCCTGAGAATTTAATTGACAGTGACCTTCTAGTAATGATTCCCCCCACAAACACCTTTGTGAAATTCTTTCAAGGTCACTTTGGCTTCATATTCCACTATACAGTTCAGTAGAACACCTCCAGGGTCTTTCCAATAAAGGAAATCATTCAATATGCAAAAATTTGTAGCCTTCATCTTGGTTGACCTAGATTTTCTTTTATTCATATCAGGGGTTGCTTATAAGTTCTGCAAAACATATATAATATCAGAATACCAAGGAGAAGACAAGAATTTGTTTGATACCTATGACAGTGGGTCTTGGGCAATTTCTTCCAGTGTGTGTAAAAGCAATTTCACACTTAGTGAATCCCAATTTGATTCAGCCATGAGCCTGGCCAGTGCTTTTCCTTTGATAAGCTTTGTAGGTTTCACCTCCAATTCATATTCCAAGAGCACATCTATCCACTTAGCCCTTCTACCTTCTGAATTAGGTTGTGTCAATATATCCTTTACAACAGCATTAGGAACATAAGCAACAACATGGGAATGCAAAACATAAACTCTAAAATATTTCAAGGTTTTAATCATGGCATATGCTTGCTTATCCATGATGTTTTATTTGAGATCAACATCCTAAGAGATCTTCTAAAGAAGGCTATGGGATGCTCATCTCCATCCTATTTTTTTTGTAAAAGAACTCCAATTATGGAATGCTTAGAGGCAAAAGAAAAGATAAGAAACTCTTTGTCAAAATCGGGACTGATTAGTAGAGGTGCTTCAACAATTTCCCTTTTTATGTCTCCAAATGCTTGCTTAGCTTCAGCAGTCCACCTAGTCTGAGTGTCCTTCTTAAGCATGTGTGTGATTGACCTCATGATCTCTGCAAATTTGGGTATGAAGCTTCTTAAGAAATCCATTGTGGCTAGAAAGGATTGAACCTCTTTTTAACTCTTGGGGTGTTCAATTTTATGTATTGTGTCAACTCTATCTGGGACAATTTTGATCCATATTATGTGACCTAGCAGCTTTCCTTCTTGCATGGAAAAGTTTGACTTTTTGGGGTTCAAGGAGATTCCAAATTTTCTGCACTTGGAAAACACTTGATGCATATGTTTCAAATTCTTTGTATCAGACTTAGAATACAGGGTGATGTCATCCATGTATATGAATACAAATTTGTCTTTCTCTTCTGCAAAAGCTATGTCCATAGCTCTTTGGAAGGTAGCTCCTGCATTCAACAGACCAAAAGGCATCTTTGCATACATGAAGGTCCCCCAAGGTGTGGTAAAGGTTGTCTTGTCTTGGTATTCTAGTTGCACCTTAATATGATTGTACCTTGAAAATCCATCAAGAATGGACATTCTTGTTGCCCCTACAAGCTTCTGTAAAATGTGGTCCATTTTGGGTAGGGGGTATTTGTACTTTAGGGAAACTATCTTCATATTTCTAAAGTCAATACACAGTCTGATTTCACCATTTTTATTCGTCACTGGGACTATGTTGGATACCCACTTTGAAAACCTTAAGGAGACTATGATTTTGGCTTCATACAGCCTCTTCACTTCTTTTTCTATCAGTGGGAACAACATAGGATTCATCCTTCTCAGTTTCTACCTGAATGGTTTCTCCCCTGTCTTGGCTAGTATGGTATGTTGGATGATAGAAGTGTCATATTCTTTCAAGTCTTCATAGAACCTTGCAAACACATCAGAAAAATTTCTCATCAAATACACATATTCATCTTTAATGCTCGGGGATAAAGACTTTGACAGTTTGGCAATTTCGGGCTCTTCATCACTCCCAATGTTACAATCTTCCACTTCATTGTGGTTTGGAGCAACCTTGTGATTTTTGGCCACATCATTTTCATCAAAAAAAAATTCCAATGGCACCAATACTTTGGGTATATAATTTCTCTTCCGTTTTTAGGATCTCTTTGTCTCCCAAAGTGGTTAGTAGCTTGGTGGGTCAGTTTCCCATTCATCACATGAACAGTTCTCTTGATCAATCCGGGTGTTGGCAAATTCTTCATTCATATCTAGGAATTTCTTGACTCCTGCTGATCATCTTCAAATATTTTCCAATGTTTGGTATTGTCTGGAACAGAGGGTCTATGCCTTATATTGATCATGTAATATTTGGTAGGATAGGAAGGGAGTTGAAATCTGCTGGCAGAGCTAGACAAAATGTCTGCTATTGTATTTTTCTCTCTAGGGATGAAAGAAATATCATGCTCTGTGAAGAAATTATCAAACATATCACAAACAACATTTCTGTAAGCCCTCATTTTGGGATGTTTAGTCTCATAATTTCCATTCACCTATTGGATTATTAGCTCTACATCTCCATAAACTTTGATATTTTTAGCTCTTAGATCTTTTAGTGCATTCAGAACCAATAGTAGGGATTCGTATTCTACCACATTATTTGAATAGTCAAACATTAGTTTGAAGGTATGCAATCTGGTTTATTCACTTCTTTCATCTAGAGGAACGATCCATACTCCAGCCCCTACTCCTTCCTTATTCACAGCTCCATCAAACCTCATAATCAAGTGCTCTTCTCTTTGGACTGTGGTTGTAGTTTCCACTTCTAATTCTTATTTTTCACCATTGCCTTTCTCCATTTGTTGACCATTGCCTTCTAGGTTTTCTAAGTTGTCCATGCATTGTATCTCTTTCTCACTACTAGAATTATCATCTATTTCAGGAAAATCAATCATTTTCACACCTTTTTCTTCTGAACCAAGATCATAACAAAAAATTGAGGTGCCTATATCACTATCTACAGCAAAAAAGGGATGGTTATCAGGCTTTCTCTTACTTCTCACTACATAGGATAGCCTATGCTTGCTATATAGTCTTCTATTTTCTCCAAAAACAGGGATGTTAGCATAAGACATGTCCAACTGTAGAGTTCCTTTTAATTTTGATTCCCAAGACCTCGATAATAGCATCCAAAATTTAGGTGGAATATCAACCACTACCACATCCATGATTACATTCTTCTGAGGTATTTGAGTTAGTGAGACCACCATGTCTTTAATCAGACCTAAACATTGGACTCTTCTAGAATCAAAGGAGAATAGATCTTTATAGGTCCTTGTGATTTCTAACCCCAGACTTTCCACCAATGATCTTGGCATGAGGTTATGTGAAGCTCCAGAATCTAACATAGCATTGTGTAATATATGATCATGTATGTTTAGAGTGATATAGAAGGGAGGAACATCATCCTCTGGAGAACATTCAACATGGGGACCAAATAGAAGAGTGGGTTTGTCATCATGCAAATTGATAATATCAAGCTGCTTTCCTTCTTCTCCATTCACTACTTTCAAAATATGATCTTTGTACTTTGATTTTTTGACCAACTCATTTAAAGGAATTGATATTTTAATCTTAGATATTCCATTCTCTAAAAGGAAAGAAGAATGGATATTTTCTATTGTCTTTACATTACCTTCATCTCTCCCTTGTGTACCCTTTTTATGAGATTCTAACCCCTTCTCAAGTGGCTTATCAGAGGTTACATTTTTTGGGTCACCCTTCATAGAAATTTCTTTTCTTTGTGGCTGAGAACAAGATGGCTCAACAATATCCTTTCCTTGGTCTACTGTTAACTTCCTACATCTTAAATTATATTGCCTCTGAAATTCATAGATTGCATTTTGGAATCCTCTTTGGTATTGATCAGATTATGGTTCTTCTATACTACTATCTAACTGCAAGGAGTATTGGTCATGCTCCTATTTAGTTAAATAGAACTGGGGTTGGACCTGATAAAAAAGGTGGATTTGATCATCAAGGTGTCCATCTTCTTCCTCTCTTGTTATTAAGTTCTCAGGAAAATGTGATCTGATTGGTTGATTCTCAGCATGTCTAGGATCCCTTGGCTCTCTTGGTCTTCCCTGTGGGGTAGGAGGTCTCCTATAATTGTTATTCCGAGCTTGAGGCTCTGGGTTTTCTCTGGAAGGAGGCCTATTGTCAAGGTATATCCTATCTTCCATCCTTTCCATAGTCCTCATCATCTTCTCAAGTCTAGTATCAATGGATTGGGATGTGGAAGGTTGGGCTACCTCATTAGATCTATTTTTCTCATCTTCGTTTATGTGCTTCATTTTACCCGAGGTCATCAAATTATCTTCTACTTCTACAACATCTTTTAACATATCAGGTTGAGTGGCATATCTCCTTTATTTCAACATGACAGAAAATTCATTTTCAAAACAATTAGCATAATGAAGCTTGGATTCTCCGACGGGAGGCTTGATGTCCACAGGGATAGAGTTATACATTCTCATGAATCTAGCTGAAAAATCTTGGATAGTCTCAACATTGGTTTTCTTTGTGTTTTCATACTAAGTGAGAATTTGGAGAGGAATTTTTGTATCCTTCCATCTGTCCAGGAAATCTTGTTCAAATCTCTCATAGGTAGAAATTCCTCCATTTGGAAGGGCTTTGAACCACTTCTTCACTTCTCCTACAAGAATTTGGGAAAATAACCTCATATTGACATCATCTTCATCCACCTCTTCTAGGTCTATAAAATCAGTAAAGTGGTCTACATGATGTTGTGCAGAACCATTTCCTTCCCCATCAAATCTCATGAGGCGTTGGGCATAGCCCACAGGTAAGTCATGGAGATTAGCAGGGAGAGCTAAAGGGGCAAATCTGGCAGCCATTGCTCTTAGATTTTGCTTAGGAGCAGGGAGAATTCTTGAAGTGGCAGGAGTAACAATAGGTATTACAAAATTATGGCTTGGAATAGTAGGAGCAGTAATTGAGACTTGGGTATCTTGGCTAGCAACTTTAGTGAAAAGAAATAAATCAATGTTTTCTTCTTTAGCTTGTGAATTTTCCCACAAAGCATTCAGACAATGTGTTTGGAATTTTCTTTGGTCAAATAGGGTTTTCTTTAGATTTGATTCATATTTGGACCTAAATGAGGACTGTTCATTTTTCAAAATCACACGAGACATTCTCTATAGTCTGTGCCTCTTCTTTAGGTAGAGAAAAAGACCTAGTTAATGGGGAAATACCAGTTTGTTCTTTCTTTGCTTTCCTGATGATCTTCTCAAGATCTGATACAAACTTTGCTAGTTCAGGATCTGGCTGACTTCTAGTAGGTATCCTTCTGGAAGCCAGAATTACTCAAAGAAACTCGCCAATCTGGAATTTGGATTTTCCAGGGAAAATGTTACAACCTTGAAATTTATGATCCTCTGTTTGCCCTCAGAGATCTGATTTGATGCTTTGAAATTCTTGTTCTGGGAAAGAATTATTTCGAATTCCCTAGTATGGTCTCTAGAATGTTATCACTCAAGATACTCCTGGGTTGTAGTAGAAGGGATCATGAGGTAATTGTTTCAAACCAAGCTTTGGTGGATGGAAACTAGCCTTTCCAACCACAGAGAGGGCTCTCTCTTTTACAATTCACTCCACACTTAGAATATTAATTACACAAAAAGGTTATAGGTAAAAATGGTGGCTAAACCTTCAGATAATGACTTATAGGGAATTTTCAGTTGGTTAGGTTTAAGGGCAAGAGCACCATTGGGCATGGAGTCAAAATTCAGGGGATTTATAGTCACAAATGACTAATTTAGACCACAAATTAAGGGGCGGAAGCAAGGTAGATGAGTTTTTTTCAATTCAAATATATCAGTGGATGAAGGAAAAAAAGGAAACACATTCTGTTGGTTGTCTAACTATTCTTGAGGTTTTCTATAAATACCCAAGTTCTGCACAGTTCGAGGAACCAACAAAACCCCTTTTCACCAGCCCTTTCGGCAATAATATGCGAATAGACTAAGGTCTCACCAGAGGCAAAGTAATGGGGGGGACACAAAATCAGGTTTCCACAACCAGGTGATGAGTGTTTAAACATATTGGTGGGAAGCATGCTACGAGACTCACACTGCGAACTTCAAATTGCACGAAGTTCCACTTCCTCGCGATGAACACTTAGGCTATCGCGCATCCGAGGACTGTGCGATGCAGGATGGTTCTTCACCAACAGGACAGCGCCACAGAGACTACACTTCCTCTTTGGTACTTAACCACTTTAATGGATCTTACTTAATGCAAAAGGATGCATTCAAAAAGCATAATAGATGAAACCTTACAACCTTATACACCCTAACAACAACAATATCATTGTGCACTTTCGGTGTTGCACTAAGTGTTTATCCGACTAGTTCATGCATTCATCTAACTGCAAAGTACTGGTGCATCTGGCATTCATTCATACATGTGATTACTTAAAAATTATTCCCATCATTATCCTTATGTCGAATACATATAAAATAAAAACACATGAACTCATAAACAGCACTTAACCATTTATCATAAGTAAAGACACAAATGCAAAAACATATGCAATCGCATAACATAGAATTTAACGTGGTTCACCCCTAGGATGGGAGCTACGTCCACAGGAAATGTTGTCGTATTATCTTTGGGAAGGGTACAAAAGTTCCAGTCTATGCACTCAGCTTCAAACTCTCTTCTCTCTCAGTAGGTCTCTGCGCACACAACTGCAGAGCCTTTACAATCTTCTCTCAACAGAGATCAATGTTCAACAACAAAGATTAACAATTCATAAATAGAAGATTAACCTTTTCCCTTACAAAATGTGCCCTTTTATAGATCGTTCCCTTAGGTCACGTCTTTACAATCAAGTGGGCCAAAACCCTAAGGTTACCCAAAAACTGTCATGGTTACTCCACTAACCAGGACTGCTAGGCTCTAATAGTGACTCCTCCGTCGTGGCTATCCTTATATGCATGGTCACGTCGCTTTTATCCCTCCGTGTCAAGTGCATGCCGATGGTTCCATTTCACCCCACCATTCCTTCTCTAACGAATTTGTGCAGTTGGTTCACATCGTGCTGCCTCTGCTCGTGTGATCGGTCACTTTCCTTCTGCACCGCTCCTTACCCACTTGCTGGGAATCATGGAGTAATTCAGAAAAATGGGTCACTTTCACAGATCGACCTTCCCTTACATTCTTTACCCAAAATAAGTTCCCTGCTAGAACTTCACAGTGTTACCACTTCACGGAACTGGCACTCAGCTGCGCAGTTCATACCCTGTCAATGCTGCATTGCGCTCAACTTCGCAGCTCCTCAAAACTGTCTTTCCAAAACTTCCTTCATCTGAGTTGCATTGTAACTTAGTAGCTCCAAAATTTTCTTGTATAAAAAATTCCTTACTTGGGATAGGCCCAACAGGCCCCTAACACTTACATGTGGCTCATCCCCGAGCCACTTTCTACTTCTAGTTCCATGAGATGCTCTTCCTCCTGCGGAACTAATTTAGCAGCGAACTCTTAATACATTGCACTCAGCTTAGCAACTGTATCCTTCGCATCCTCTTCAATTTATTTGATAGTTTCCAAGACATCTGGTTTTAGGTCATCCGGATTCTGCTCTTGCACTAAATCTTGTGCTTCGCGAAGTTCCCTCAATTTTTCTTCAATATTCTACGTCAGTTCATGTGCTTCCTCCTGCAGGGGCTATGACTTATCTCCAACTTCATCCTCCTATTCTCTTAATACTATAAGTTGTCTTTTTAATTCTTTAACTTCTGGAAATCTGCGGAGTCTGTCTACTGGTAGCAGGGTCTTCATCTCTGCGTTCAAAGCATCTAACACTGCCTGATTTTCTTGCAAACTAGTTTGGACCTGTAGCAGCTCGAGGTCCTCTTGCAACGTAGTGAACACCCTTGTAGCTTCATCTAGCAAGGTTTGACATTTTGCTACTTCCCTGTATATGGCCTCTTCGGCTTCTTTCGCTTCTGTTGTTCTGAGTTCTGCCTGATCTGGTGGCGTCTTTGGCTAATTCTGTGCTTCCAAGGTGGCGATATTTGCTTAGTAATTAGTCTCCATGTCTTTCATTCTAGTCTTAATATTGCTGACCACCGAGCCGATCTTAAGGATAGTATCTGCAAGATCTGGATGCTCTTCACATTCTGGTACCTCCTCACAAACCAAAGCGACAGTATGCTCTATTCTTCTTCACTGGTCCTGCTCATTTTCAAGTGCCATGGCTTTCTTTGAACTTGTTTCCTGCAGCTGCTTATAATTTTCTTGTAATTGATGGTGTTGGTTCAGAGCGACCACACTTCTATCACGGATCTCTTCGACAACCTACAAGTGCATATTGTGTAGGCCCTCTAGTGGCAACATCGCGATGTCGATGTCCACATGCTCTATGTCAAGCGCGCCCGAAGCTAACTACTCGCGCAGTAACCTTACGCTTAGAGGGTCAAGTTGGACTATGCATGATTTTGGTGGCAAGGTTAAGGATAGAGGTGTTTTCTTTGGCTGTGAGGTGTCCCCTGACCTTCTTTCTGATTCTGATTCTTGCAGCACGACCAAGTCGCACTGGAATTGCTCAAACTTCTCTGTTATGCCTTGTAGTGTGGTGAGATTCTTCTGTAAACTTTCGTGGATCATCTCATCCTGACTGTCTTTGAGGTTCGGCACATATTCTAGATGCATAGTGATCGAGGATGTGATCATCTCATAATCATCATCATGTAGCTTCCCTTCGGACTAACCCTTTGAAGACTTCTGCTTCTTTTTCTGGACTTTTTCTGGTACTGAGCTTCCGAGCTCCTTCCTTTTGCCTGACAATGACTCTTCAATAATTGGTGTTGGAATGGGATTACTTTCTTCGGAGTCACTGTCGATGATCATAGGTCCTTCGACCTTCCATTCATCTATCCATTCCTTCATGATGAGATCGATATCTTCTTCATTCATGTGATAGCTCCCTTGGAACCATTCTGGGTTCTTTTTCTTCTCCTTCGCTGAAATGTAGATGGAATGCATGTCAGCGTAGAATTTTAAGGTGCGAATATACTTAGTTGTTACCTGTTTAGATATGTGTAGTGTGCGAATAATGATGTCACGCATCTGCTCGTAGTATGTGTGGAATACTTCATTGGACGCGTGTTGTCTCTCTGGCATCAAATTCACCCAGAGATTCGCATACCTTGGTCCTCTACAGTCAGTGCTGGCAATGTTAAGGCCAACATAGTGCCTTGGGTCCTTCCAACCCACAAACGCGATTAATACCATCAACCAAGTGTAATGGAAGACAATGCCATGGACCTAAGTTTCGCGGACATCCTCTAGAAACTCATTCAATAAATACTGGCACCAGTTGAATCTTCCACCCTGCACTGCCTTCGCACCAAGGAGCACTACGTTGGCTGGTACTTCCGTAGGTCTTTCCTTTCTCAATATTTTTCCTACTAGCAGTTGTGTTACAAACTGCGTAGCAGCATCATCTATATCATCCATGAAGAATCCTCTTTTTCCTTTCAGAATATGATGTGCCTGCTTCATCTGCGCGGTGACTTCCTTATCCCTGTATTTGGCTTGAAAAAATTTCTTACGGTCCTCGCCTTGCTTTCTTAACCCTGTGATGTGATGTATCAGGTCAACGTTTCTATCCATCCAAATATTTCCTTGGTGTGTGCGTGAGATGAGTGTGCACACCACCACGTTAAGTTCTGGGCTCCGGTAGAAGTGCGGGAGCCGTAACAGGTTCAGCAACCCTGATTCCACTACTTCGGATAGCCAACTCTATGTGACCGGCATAGAATTTCCCTTCACATTATTCTTCCAGCACATATATCTATCTGGCTGAAATTGCGGGTACTTCGGCTTGTCTGGGTCCTTCTGCTGTTGTAGAAAGTCATAATCTTCAAACCTGCATTCTGTGACCTTTCCCAGCAGATTGGATTATGGTTTACAATGCTTGGATATTGGTGGAAGAGGGATTTCATACTTCGCATTCTTGGTGAGTTTCATATCCGATGCATCCTGTGCATGCGGAGAGATATACTCAGGGGTCAAATTTAATGGGATTTATTTATCGTCGAGTGGAACTTCTGGTAGCTTGGAGCTCATCATCTTCAACTTTGTATTCTCCACTGTTGGTTCCTTTCCCTTGTCTTGTATAACTTGGGAATGTTGTGGGGAGCGATGTGAACGTTGACCTTCTTAGCAGGGGTTCTCATCAACCCTTCAATCCCTTCATGCTTAAACACCCTCACAACCTGTGCGACTGTGAACTCTTGATTAATGGTAGCATCGTCGGAGATTCACTGGACTGTTCTGCTACAAACTGATGGGAATACTCAGCACAAACTATTAACAAAAGGCAACTATGGATTGCGAAAAATAAAATTCAAAGTTTCGGTAACGCCCACGAGTCCGAATACAACGGTATATATAAGCGCAGTCGGCCTTAGTCGCACCCATCAATGGCTAGAAAAGCATTAAATGGCATATCCATTGGAAAAATCCGATGACGATTCGGGTCCTTTCCTTCATTAACTGCTTTAGAACAGCTATTTTTGCATTAAATGCTCAAGCGGTCGTCGGCAAAATCACTATATAACGGCTAGTTTTCCGGCCGACATTTCAACGGCTAGTTTTTCGACTGACATTTCAATGGCTAGTTTTCTGACCGACATTTCAACATCTAGTTTTCGGACCAACATTTCAATGGCTAGTTTCTTAGAGCGTTGCGTTGAACTGCGCAACGGGTCGTCACTATCCCGGCGCGGTTACTTCACGGTGTCGTTCTTCTTCCTTCTGAATTTTTCATCCTTCTTATTATATTTGATCTATGCAGCTACCTTTTGGAGCTTCAAACTGCGCGTTCTTTTGTTTTGTTTTTTTGTTTTTTTTTATCCGTGCAGCTTCACTTCTCGACTAGTGTTACGCGGTACATATATCCTTTCCATCCATCTTCGCATGTAAGACCAAACTGTGTACAGACTCTGCCCAATTTCTAGTGCCTGATTTCAACTCTACTTGACACTTAGAAATTTCCTTCTCTTCTGATCACTGAGGGTTCTGCAAAGTAGGACTATCCCGATACGGTTTTAGTCTACTTCCATTTACCAAACCTGGTAAGGTATCTCCGGCTAACGTGGCTAATTGAACTGCGCCATCATTAGTAACATGCATAACAGTATATGGGACAAGCCAATGCATTTTAAATTTTTCGAGAAATTTCATAAACTTGCTATCATACAGGAGGGCAAGGTCACCTACCTGAAAGGACTTGTTCTTGATGTGGCGATCATGCCATGCTTTTTCCCTGTCTTTCTGCACTTGTTGGTGAAATCCTGCAATGAAGAGATCTTCCTGCAACCCAACCAAGTGTAGAAGACTTTCCTCTATGGTCTCTTGATCTTCCATGCCTATGAATGCAGTTATTCTCAAGCTTGGTACAATGTACTCCATCGGCATCACAGCTTCTTGTCCATAGGCCAATCTAAAAGGTGTGTGGCCTGTCAACTTATTACAAGTGGTCATGTATGCCCATAACACTGATGGAATGCGCATATCCCAATCATCTATGTTTACATTGCATACCTTTTTCAGCGCATTCTACAGTACCTTGTTGAAAGCTTCAACAGTTCCATTTGCTTGAGGATGATACAGTGTACTCCTCTGATGATAAATGTGGAATTCTTCCATAAGGGATTCAATGGTTCTGTTCAAAAAGTGAGTCCCTTGATCACTCATCAAAATATTTGGGCATCCAAATCTCGTAAGGATGTTCTCAAAGATGAACTACGTGGCAGTAACTGTGCTATAGTCCTTCACTGGTTTAGCTTCTTCCCATCTGGTGAGATAATCAATCGCGGTGATAATGTATCTCGCACTAGTCCTTTTTCTCGGTGGGTTAATAGGTCCCACGAAATCAATGGCCCATTTATCAAATGCTCGTAGGGTCAATTGCGGATTCAATGGAATTTCATCTCTTCGCGATAGCCTTCCTGTCCTCTGACAGACATCGCGTCTCTGACAATGTTCCTTTGAATCTTTATGAATTGTAGGCCAACATAGCCCTGCCCTCAATATCTTCTACGCAGTGGCTCTTCTTGCGTAGTGACATCCCAATACACCTGAATGTGCATCAGCCAATATGAATGGATTCTCATGCTCCAACACACATCTGCGCAGCACTTCGTCTAGTCCAAACTTATATAATTGACCTGTGATTATAGTGAAGTATGCTGCTCTGACTACCAATTGCTTCTTCTGCTGCATAGTGAACTCTGTGGGTGCCAATACCATAGTCAAAAATTCTACAATGTCTTTGTAGTAGTCATCTATGATCTGTGTAGCAAATAAATGCGCGTCAGGCAGACTATCTTCAAGATTGGTGGGTTCTTCGCCCGACTCAATCCTTGAGAGATGGTCAGGTCCTAGGTTCAGTATGCCTGGTTTAACCACAATTTAGAAGTCATACTCCTGGAAGAGTAATAACCATCTGCAGATTCTCCCCCCTTAACACTAGCTTATTGACCAGATATTTCAACGCAGAATAGTCAGTGTACATGGATAAGTGCGCACCTAGCAAATAGTGTATAAATTTCTGGAGTGCATAGACCATAGTTAGACCCTCTCTTTTAGTGGTCGCATAGTTCTTTTCAGCTGAAGATAGATTTCTACTCGAAAATGCAATGGGGTGATCAATGCCCCCTTCACCTGGTTGAGAGAGAACAATGCCCAATGCTATAGATGAAGCATCAACATGTACATGGAATGGCTTATCCCAATCTGGAAAAACTATGATCGGTGCAGTTACCAGTTTCTCCTTTAGCGTGTCCAATCCCTTCTCACATTCTGCATTCCATATGAACTGTGCTTCTTTCTTCAGTAGTTTCTCCATTGGCGTGGTTATCTGTGCATAACCCTTGATGAATTTTCGATAGTATCCCGTATGGCCCAATGTGGTGCAAAGTTGTTTCACTAAATTAGGTGCAGGTAAATTCACAATCACTGCGATCTTCACAGGATCAACCATCAAACCTTTTCTGCACACAATGTGTCCTAGAAGAATACCATAAGGTACACAGAAAATACATTTATTTAAATTCGATGAAATTTGATGTTGTCTGCACTTAGCTAACATCATTCTCAGATTCTCAAAATGGTTCTTCAGCAAACCCAAGACAGTCCAATCATCAAAATAAACCTCTAAGAACTTATGGATAAAGTCCTTAAATGCATCCACAACAACTCTGGAAAATATGGTAGGTTCATTCTTCAAGCCAAAGGGCATAACTATATACTGGTATGATCCCCTTTCAGTAGCAAATGTTGTCTTATGCCTGTCTACTGGATCAATCATAATCTGATGATATCCAGAAAATCCATCAGTGAATGAGTAGGCCTCATTTCCTCCCACATTGTCTAATACTTCATCTGTTAAAGGAGTAGGAAATGGGTCATGCAATGAAGCATCATTCAGCTTCCTTACGTCTACGCAGATTCTTATTTCACCTTTAGTCTTTTTGTCTTTGATAACCATCGGTCTTATCCACTCTGACTCTTAGACAAGCTCGATGATCCCTACATCAAGCATCTTATCAATTTCTGCCTTTACTCTTTCTTTATATCTGGGATTCAGTCTATAAGGCATTTGCTTAACGGGCTTCGCGCCTGGCTTGAGAGGTATTTTCATAACTCCCAAGTCACCCAAAATTCCTTTCATTTCGACAAACTTTGTCAGAAATAAATCCTGATATTCATGTAGGAGGTCTGTGATCTACGCAACCATTGCATCATCCCAGTAGTCTCCAATGGACGCGAACTTCGGCTCTTCACTTGTGCCAATGTTCACTTTTCTTATCTTAATAGGTCCACTCATATCTGGAATTTCCAATAGGTCCCTCTACATCGTGTGCTCCTTTAGACTTAGGTATATGGATGTTCTGTGAATCCTCCTCATCGCTCTCTTCTTGTTCTTCTTTATTTTCAGCGAGGTTATAACACTTGAGGGTGTGTTCTATCGTTTTTTCCCATTCTGGTTGTAGTTTCATAGGTACTTTGACATCTTCAAATATCTTTTCTTTGATTTCTTCTAATTCCTTGTTTATACTTGGGAATTCCTCTTTGAATATTCTTTCTTTGATAACTTACAGAGCTTTGTTTATGCTTGTACTTTCATCTTCAAAGCTGAAAGTTCTCTGGAAGTTCGCAGTTAAGAGAGACCAATCTGTAGTTCCTCTGCGAAGCTCCGTGTCTGTATACCAATCTTCTAGAATCTTCTCTAGTGTGTGCACAAACAAATGAACCCATTCTGTCTATGGTCTCTTTTCCCATGCTTGTGAACAAGTTTCAATGTGATCCCTCGGATCCATCTGTCCATTATACTTTCCAAATGTCAGTGCAACTTTCTTTGTGAATCTGATTTGCATCATATGTCTACACTGATCCCATGTGGTCAAAGTCTGCTTATCTGCGGCCCACTATCTGGTAGGTGTAGCGCGCAATGTTATATCTAATGTTGGTATGCGATGTTCATCTACAACTGATACAGTATATTCTTGAATAAATGAATAAACATTAGTCAAACCATCATAAGTGTGGATTGAACTTACCTCAGTTCCAATCCATCGCAGTGACTTTGTGATCTACACGCATCTTCTTGCAGATACTTCATGCATATGGATTTGCCAATTCTCTAGTCCTACATCAGAGTCTGAGATTCAAGAACTGTCACATCTCCAACTAAGTGCTCCATCCACCATAGGATTAATGTAGTCATCTTGATTCACAGTCATCTTGTAAATGCGATCAAGGTCCTGTGCTCTGGATTCTTCCTGAATCGACTCACCGTATCTTTCTCCTTATGAAGGGTCCAATGGTGCTATGACCCTTATATCCTGCCCTTCAAATAACATCTTCTTGGTCTTCAGTTTTATGATGGAGAGGTTATCCATCGCCCAATCTATACCCAATAGTGATGGATAAGGATGACTACCATCCACAATTTCAATAACCTCGAAGTCTGCATGACTTCGCACTCCATCGATGTCAACAATAATATTGGCTAATCTCCCAAAAGGTATGACTTTTTGTTGGTTTTCCAATCTCAACTATATGGGTGACCATGACAAGTTTGGTATCCCCATCTGCTTCCATGTCTACTTAGTCAAGACATTTACCTCTGACCCTAAGTCAAGGATGATCTCATCCATCTCATAATTTCCTATCTGCACACTGAGCCTCATTTCTCTTCTTGTTATTTTATGGCTCTTGATGTGATGAACTGTGCTCTAGACAGTATCCATCTCACTGCATGGTTCATATTGGTTTAACATTTTTTGTAATTCCACTACAGCGTCTGCGCTCTTCAATAATTTCATGCAACTCCGTAGGAACTGCGCAACAGAAGTGCATGTCTCTGCTGCGGTATTGGTTTGATCATACGTTGCTAGCATATCTTCCATATGCGTTGTTTCACTTCACAACAGGATTCTTCGTGACATAGGTGCTGGATCTTTGAATATGTCCCTTGCTTCTTCAAATACTTCTTTGTTCTTCTCCAGATTGAAAATAGGTGTTTTCCCAATAGCTTTTTTGATGCAAACTGCTTCAGCAGGGGTCTGCTTAGTTTCAAAATCTCCAGAAGTTGAAGCTTCTGCTTTCCTATCTCTTTCGATTGTGGCACCACTTCACGTCACAAAATTAATACTTGGATCTATAGTCCTTTTCTCTTTTGTGATCAACTGAATATTTGGGTTAGGGACTTTTTGCTTTCTCTTCTGCATTTCTACTGCTAACACTGGGCATGCCTCAATAACATCAAAAGATTTACAATAATTACAAGTAGTACATGCATTGGTGCAATCTCTAAATAAGTGACCTGGTTGGCCACATTTATAACAGATCATCTGACCTCTTCCTCCTCCTTGTCCTGGACCTTTATTTCTTCCTCTTCCGCAGAATCCTCCACGGCCTCTATATACGCCTTTATCATACTGCGCGTTATCCTTGTTCTACGATGTTTCTTCTTGGAATCTGTATACTCCACCACCACTCATATGCTCCATATCTTTCTTTCTTTCCATCATGAGGTCATATGCTCTACAGTTGGAATCATCATGTCCAACAGATTTATAGAATGTGCAATATAAATTCTTAGGTGTCCACACATACTTCTAAATTAAGTAGCAATCTTCTGGTCGATGTCCTCTAGTTCTGCATATCTCACACCATGGCGCTTGATTCTGATTCAGTGGGTTTGGTGCTCCACTGTTAAGGTATTCTTGAAACAAAGGACAGTTCTCCCTGGTGTGTCCTTCTCCCCTACATCTTGTACACCGGACTTCTTGTCTTTGTTCTTTCCCCTTCTTCATGTCCTACAATTGTAATGTCAAGGTAGCTAGCTGGGTTTGGATCTGAGACATTCCAGTGCTAGTCTCCCCTATAGGTGAAGCTTCTAGATTCATCGCGATCTCCAAGTCTTCTGCCTGCGAAGCCACTTTCTGCTCCATCAAATGCAGTCTGATGTGGGGCAACAACGCGGCTATAAACCACTATTGGTGTTGTTGCAATGCTATGACAAAACTGCCCTGGTCTAATATTGTTTTAAACTTCTGGTCAAATTCCCAGACTGTCTCATTAGGTTTTTGCTTAATTTCCTTTGATTCTGTTATACATTGGGATTCTAACTTTGGTTTCTTGAACTCGCTCAATAGTGTAGTCTTAATATCCACTAAGGTTCTATTATGTCCCTCAGAATATTTCGTGAACCAGTTCAAGGTTGTATCTCTAAATGTAGTGACGAGCTGTGCTTGCTTCACAACATCATCCTGAACTTAATTGACACTCCATACGGCTTCACATAGAAACCAATATTAATCAGGGTCCTCTAGACCTGCTCCCTTAAATATTGACAGCTTGATATTGTCGAGCATCCTTCTTCTAGGTGGTATAGTAGTATTCTGCGCAGTGGTCTGAATGGTGTTAGGGATGTTACTGCGCGGAATGTTCTGAGTCGGAATAGTCTGAGTCGGGATGGTCTGAGTACTCACTCCCGTGGTGTTACTGGTATTAATGCTCTGAGGATTAGGAATATTAACAATTGGAGGGTTCTGAACTGGTTGGTTTTGTGTAATAGGTGTTGAAATATTGTAACTTCTAAGAATATTATATTTGTACTTTATTATTCCGGAGATGTTTCATTCCTCCGTGAAGACCATATTGTATATCTGGAGATGTTTATTCCTCCGTAGGAATGTGGTAACCTGGGTTATTAGACTTCCCTAGTGGGGGTCGTCCCTGTATGTGTTATGTGGGTCAAAGGGTTGTTAGAACACCCTAGAGGGGTCATCCTAGTCAGTTGTAATGGGGTGTTTAACCTAGTGGTTAAGTTGGGGCCGACCTAATTAATACAAAATACAAGTCGGAGATGTGTATAAATAGAGGAGGTGTGTTCCTCATTTAACACACACACACTCACTTGTGAATAGCGCATAGGTGAGGGAGAGGTCTGCTATGGAGGAGAAGGAGCTCATGTCTAGGGTTTGCATCTTTGTATTTCCTGGTCATCTATATTGAGGAAGCTTTGCTAGGTTTTCTACCCCATGAGGGTTTCCCAGGATAAATCTGTGTCTCTTGTGTTTATGCTGTGCTTGTTGTTCTTTTAGTGATCCTGTATATGCTATTATTGTGAAATGAAATGCAATGCTGATATTTTCTATCTTAGCATATTGAATCTTAAAATGGTATCAGATCTAACCAAAGGAAGGCAATGTATGGCATTTACGACACTTGCTTCACTTGCGACAATTTGAAGGTTAGGGTTTTATATATCAAAAACCAGTCATCGTGGAACTTTTGCTATAAATCCATTTTGGAGAAGGTTAAGGATATGAAACCTTTACAGGTCGTATATGACATTCCCATGTACCTTGTATCCAAAGGACACCCTCATATTCGTTGTACTTTGTGAGTTATGATCAGTAAAAGTTGGGGTTTCTGCCTCTTCCAGATCTCAGTCATAATCAGGTGACCTAGGAAAAAAGGTCATAACATGGGCTAGTAAGATCCAAATGAAATTTCGTAAATTTTGACAGGTAGTGCACGGACTTTACTATCTCAGAAACCGTTTTCAAAGGCCGAAGTTGAACCAGTGACATGTGGAATGCTATACAAGTTTGATCTCCTGTTTTATCCCATAAATAGGTCACGTTGCGACACTTGGCATAACTCTCTCTCAGAGAATCCAATTGAGGTCAGACCTATTGGGATGGAAATATGACAGATCAGGATACCACAAGAAAATGTTTCAGACCCTGTGGATATAAAAGTTCAGAGTTACACTAGAAACAATCGGGTACATATTTCTGTCAAAACGGAATTATTTTTAAGCACCTTCATTCATGGCTTCCGGAATTTAGGGTTTCGGAGAAAGTTGGAATTTTTGGAATCAGAGTCCACGGCTGAATGCTACTCAAAAAAATCAAAATTTAGAGATCAAGATTGAATTTTTTTGGTTGGGTAGAAGACCGGGCTTGATCAAACCCCAGTTCGAGATTTTGATCGGAAAGGTGGAAAATTAGGGCTTCAACAAAAGTTGGAATTTTTTAAGTCTGTGACCACGGCTAGAAGCTCCTCAGAAAAATAAGAGTTTAGAGCCTTGTCTCGAACCTTTTGATTGGGCAGAAGAGTGGGCTTCATCAAACCCTATTTCGGGATCCTGTCCAGAAGATCCAGAAGTTTCGAAGGCAGTTTTGAGGGGTCAAATTTTGGAGACTTCAAAATTGAAGTATGCTAGCTCAGCAAGACACATCCTTTCATACGTTCAAAAGTGTGAAAGTCAAAGTTTGAATTTTTAGGGTTTCTCTGACAAACCCTAATCAAGCTCCAGATCTAGTTTCAGGGGGAGATGAGGCTAAGGACTTACATAAGAAGACTACAAGAAGTCTCGACAGGTATGACTTAAGGAGATACAGGTATATCTTGAAATATGATTCTTGATTAAGTTCATAATATGTTTGTCTTCATATTATGTTAGAATTGTCTTATCACCCTAATAAAAGTATGAATACATGTGAATGATAGAATACATTCATTGATTAGGGTTATATGATTGTACTAATGCACTGTGGTGTTGTATGAGGATAATGTTGTCTGCTAACAAAAGACAGGTACATCAAGAAAGACAAATCAAGTTCTATGACCATGATGACATAAAGACAAAGACTCATCCATAATATTTGATCACATAGAAGTTCTACTTACGAGGTATGTATGACTTTGTTCTATTATGCTTAACCTATGAGTCATGCAGGTTCTAGCACAGGATCTCTAAATCATTGAAGAGAACAAAGAAGATATTGTTTAGGTATGTTAGACATAACTAAGCAGGTATACTAATCCAGGTATGTTTTCCTATGTCAAGTTAGAATCCTACTTTGTGATAGGATCTTAGATACCCATGTATTGAATGATCATGACCATACATATTCAAGATTATTTAAAATTATAATGTTTTGATAATATTGAGATTATACTAATGAATGTATGTTTGTGTATGAGATCTTGAGGATGACACTAGTGCACACTTGAGCATGCACAGTGGTACAGAATGAATAGAAGTTCAAAAGACATATAGAAGATCAAGTGGGGGGCAACCACACAAACATAAAAGATAAGTATTTGATTTGTTATTTGAATCTATGAAATAATAAATGATATTGCTTGTAATGGTTGTATGCATATTTGTATTTCTAGAATATATATCATGCTGAGTGTAAACACTCATATAGCATTGAACATTATACTACTAATATGCATATGATTGATAAGTTGGACAAACATTCCATTTTTTATTGTCTAGAATGAAACCTCTTTGCTGACATGCTAAGAGCTGTGCACGCTCTCGATAGTATGTTCTGGTAGAGATGGAAGGCACCTAGATAGCCACTGTATGCATACAGGATATCGAAAAGTGTTGTGCCAAAGTATTGGTCAAGATTGTTGCATAACTATGAAAATCATATTTGTATGCATAATAGGTTATCATGTCAACATGATTTGATGATTATGAAGTATTACTAATCATGTAGTTAATTTTGATTTGTAGGAAAGACCATGAAGAATGATGAACACTGAACAAGTGATGGATGTTCAACAAGAAGACTTACAAATCAAACATACTATAGCAAGCTCGTGGCTAGAAGATTCTCTTAGAAAGAGGAAGAGGATCATGACGAGATGTTTGCTCCAAGTGGATAGATAAGACCATTCTCTTAATGGTGTAATTGAAGAAGAAGTATGAATCAGGCTCTGTATGGGTACTCAGGATCGATAGTCATTTGATGAGCTTAATGATCACCATGGGTAATGTGGATCTCAACCTTTGCTACAAGGTTGAAGATGGTTTCTATATACAGATGACATGGATGCAAGAAGGAACTCACAACAGAGTTCGAATGATATTGAGGCTCATATCAATAGACCCATCTAACGAGAGATGGCACGGATAGATATGCAAAAGATCACTCAATGCTGAGTGTGAATGATGTTCAGTTACAGAGGGAGAATTGACAGTTTCTTGACAAGCTTGGGCTTTACCAGAAGTAAAGTTGTTCCTAAACTTTACCTTAAGGTTATGGATGAACTATTATTGTATGTGGATGATCTCTTTCTAACAAGGAAATATAAATAGATCATGGAAAGCAAGAAGAAGCTAGCTACAGAATTTGAGATTGATATATTACTTTCTAGGCTTGGAAGTATGGCAAGGCTTAGAAGGAATCTTTCTCAACCAAGGAAAATTATGCTGGGGAAATCTTGAGAAGATTTGATATGTTGGAATGAACAACCATGGCCACTCTCATGGGTTCCGACTTGAAGATGTTAACTGATGACTCATCAGAGTTAGTGGATGTAACTCTGTACAAACAGACTATTGGGTCATTGATGTATCTAATGAATGCTAGGTCAGATATATGCTTTATTGTGAACACCTTTAGGAAGTATCTAGTGGAAACTAGATGTGTTCACCTGATAGTTGCAAATCATGTGATGAGGTACCTAAAGGGTATGATAGACTTTGGTCTATGTTATATTGGAGATCATGAACTTAGATTGTATGGCTACACAGATGTTGATTGGGCAGGAAGTGTACATCGGGTGGATGTTATTGTCTGGGATCTGCCATGATCTCATGGATTAGCAGGAAGCAGTATAGTGTGTCTCTCAGTATAGCTGAAGCGGAATATATAGCTGCTTGCTCTACTAGTTGTGAAGCAGTATGGATTCAAAAACTATTATCAGGACTGTTTGACTTAGAGATGGAACCCACTGTGATCTTGTGTGACAACCAGAGTTGTATCAAGATGACAGAGAATCCAATGTTCCATGATAAAAGCACATAGAGATCCAATATTTCTATATACATGGTGCAAAAAGGAGCTATCAAGCTCGAGTATGTGAGCATTGACGAACAAGTTGTTGATATATTGACCAAACCTCTGTCTCAAGTAAAGTTTGAGACAAGCTTGGAAGGACCCTCCTCGAAAGGGGGAGTGATATGGTCGCTGATGATGAGATTGCCTGCATCGACAGTGATATCGATGATGTGGATACCTATATTGGTGATGCCGACAGTGACTGGTTGGTGAATATTCCTTAGACAGGGTCTAAGTTGACGAGGGGATTGCATCATCCTTGAACACATGTTCTAAAAGGATCCATAGACAGATGTCTCCGAGAATGAAGTCCTTAGTGGACGAGTGGGGATTGTATTGTCCTCGGACTTAGGTCCCTTGAATTGATTTGTAAACAGATGTCTTCGAGAATGAATTCCTTAGTGGACAGGTGGGGATTGTATCGTCCCCAGACTTTGGTCCGTTGAATTGATCCATAGACAGATGTCTTCGAGAATGAAGTCCTTAGTGGATAGGTGGGGATTGCATCATCCCCGGACTTAGGTCCCTTGAATTGATCCGTAGACAGATGTCTTCGAGAATGAATTCCTTAGTGGACAGGTGGGGATTGTATCGTCCCCAGACTTCAGTCCCTTGAATTGATCCGTAGACAGATGTCTTCGAGAATGAAGTCCTTAGTGGACAGGTGGGGATTGCATCATCCCCAGACTTGTCCCTTGAATTGATCCATAGACAGATGTCTCTGAGAAATTATTATAGGACTACACCATCCCTGGACCTTTGGTTCAAAATGTACGTGATGGGATTGCATAGTCCCTAGACATGAGACTTGTCTTAAAGTGATAAGGAATGATCCTCCTGGAAGTTGATCGGGATTGCATCGTCCCTAGACATGAGACTTGTCTTAAAGTGATAAGGAATGATCCTCCTGGAAGTTGATCGGGATTGCATCGTCCCTAGACATGAGACTTGTCTTAAAGTGATAAGGAATGATCCTCTTGGAAGTTGATTGGGATTGCATCGTCCCTAGACATGAGACTTGTCTTAAAGTGATAAGGAATGATCCTCCTGGAATTTGATCTGGATTGCATCATCCATAGACATGAGACTTGTCTTAAAGAGATAAGGATTGATCATCTAGGATCTTGATTTGGATTGTATCATCCATGGAACTATGTCCTAAAGTGAGCAGGATTGATCATCATGTAATTGGATCATGTGCATTGCAGAGTATGCTATCGATCGATATGATGATCCAGATGCTGTCGATCGAGATGATGATCCAGATGTTGTCGATCGAGATGATGATCCAAATGCTGTCGATCGAGATGATGATCCAGATGCTGTAGATCGAGATGATGATCCGGATGCTTTAGATCGAGATGATGATCCAGATGTTGTCGATCGAGATAATGATCCAGATGCTATCGATCGAGATGATGATTCAGATGCTGCAGATCGAGATGATGACGATGC
This sequence comes from Larix kaempferi, assembly GCA_027924585.1. Classification (NCBI taxonomy): domain Eukaryota; kingdom Viridiplantae; phylum Streptophyta; class Pinopsida; order Pinales; family Pinaceae; genus Larix; species Larix kaempferi. Next base: position 4,319,336 of record BSBM01000590.1, read on the forward strand.
TGATGATCGTGTATTGATGATGTTGCTTATCGTGATCAAGAGATCCAGATGATGCTGTTGATCAGAGGATCCGATGATGATGATGTTGTAGTTGTTCGAGTGCTACAGAAAGATGAAGACTCAATACTAAAGATGTTGTTGTTCCAGTATTGAATATCTTGAAGATGTTCCAGTAACTGCTTGAGTTACTGATGATGATGTATAAAGAAAGCTTCCAATGATTTATAGATGTATCGTGTATGATGTAGTCGATGACTCCTTTCTCCTGCAAATGTTTTTATAATATCCTTCTCGTTAAGGGGGAGTGTTGAAATATTGTAACTTCTACGAATATTATATTTGTACTTTATTATTCTGGAGGTGTTTCATTCCTCCGTGAAGACCTTATTGTATATCCGGAGATGTTTATTCCTCCGTTGAAATGTGGTAACTTGGGTTATTAGACTTCCCTAGTAAGGGTCGGCCCTGTATGTGTTATGTGGGTCAAAGGGTTGTTATACCACCCTAGAGGGGTCAGCCCAGTCAATTGTAATGGGGTGTTTAACCCAGTGGTTAAGTTGGGGCCAACCTAGTTAATATAAAATACAAGTCGGAGATGTGTATAAATAGAGGAGGTGTGCTCCTCATTTAACACACACACACACTCACTTGTGAATAGCGCATAGGTGAGGGAGAGGTCTGCTATGGAGGAGAAGGAGCTCATGTCTAGGGTTTGCATCTTTGTATTTGTTGGTCATCTATATTGAGGAAGCTTTGCTGGGTTTTCTACCCCATGAGGGTTTCCCAAGATAAATTTTTGTCTCTTGTGTTTATGCTGTGCTTTTTTTTCTTTCAGTGATCTTGTATATGCTATTGTTATGAAATGAAATGCAATGCTGATATTTTTTGTCTTAGCATATTGAATCTTAACAATAGGAGGGGCGGTATTCACAACTGGGGGATTCTATGGAGTAGGACACTGATAGGTGGCTGATGGAGGTGTTGTCTGGATATCAGTCTCGGCTTCTAAGTCAATATCTACACGGATTCCATGTTCACTGGAAGTCCTCTTAGTAGTATACTTATATCTTTTTCCACTTCTCAAATTGTGTGTATCTTCATCAGAATCACTATATATGCTATTGACCATTAGAGATTCAGAAACTGTGAACTGTGAACTCTTGATTAATGGTAGCATCGTCGAAGATTCACTGGACTGTTCTGCTACAAACTGACGGGAATACTCAGCACAAACTATTAACAAAAGGCAACTATGGCTTGCGAAAAATAAAATTCAAAGTTTCGGTAACGCCCACGAGTCCGAGTACAACGGTATATATAAGCGCAGTCGGCCTTAGTCGCACCCATCAATGGCTAGAAAAGAATTAAATGGCATATCCATTGGAAAAATCCGATGACGATTCGGGTCCTTTCCTTCATTAACTGCTTTAGAACAGCTATTTTTGCATTAAATGCTCAAGCGGTCGTCGGCAAAATCACTATATAACGGCTAGTTTTCCGGCCGACATTTCAACGGCTAGTTTTTCGACTGACATTTCAATGGCTAGTTTTCTGACCGACATTTCAACATCTAGTTTTCGGACCAACATTTCAATGGCTAGTTTCTTAGAGCGTTGCGTTGAACTGCGCAACGGGTCGTCACTATCCCGGCGCGGTTACTTCACGGTGTCGTTCTTCTTCCTTCTGAATTTTTCATCCTTCTTATTATATTTGATCTATGCAGCTACCTTTTGGAGCTTCAAACTGCGCGTTCTTTTGTTTTGTTTTTTTGTTTTTTTGTTTTTTTTTATCCGTGCAGCTTCACTTCTCGACTAGTGTTACGCGGTACATATATCCTTTCCATCCATCTTCGCATGTAAGACCAAACTGTGTACAGACTCTGCCCAATTTCTAGTGCCTGATTTCAACTCTACTTGACACTTAGAAATTTCCTTCTCTTCTGATCACTGAGGGTTCTGCAAAGTAGGACTATCCCGATACGGTTTTAGTCTACTTCCATTTACCAAACCTGGTAAGGTATCTCCGGCTAACGTGGCTAATTGAACTGCGCCATCATTAGTAACATGCATAACAGTATATGGGACAAGCCAATGCATTTTAAATTTTTCGAGAAATTTCATAAACTTGCTATCATACAGGAGGGCAAGGTCACCTACCTGAAAGGACTTGTTCTTGATGTGGCGATCATGCCATGCTTTTTCCCTGTCTTTCTGCACTTGTTGGTGAAATCCTGCAATGAAGAGATCTTCCTGCAACCCAACCAAGTGTAGAAGCCTTTCCTCTATGGTCTCTTGATCTTCCATGCCTATGAATGCAGTTATTCTCAAGCTTGGTACAATGTACTCCATCGGCATCACAGCTTCTTGTCCATAGGCCAATCTAAAAGGTGTGTGGCCTGTCAACTTATTACAAGTGGTCATGTATGCCCATAACACTGATGGAATGCGCATATCCCAATCATCTATGTTTACATTGCATACCTTTTTCAGCGCATTCTACAGTACCTTGTTGAAAGCTTCAACAGTTCCATTTGCTTGAGGATGATACAGTGTACTCCTCTGATGATAAATGTGGAATTCTTCCATAAGGGATTCAATGGTTCTGTTCAAAAAGTGAGTCCCTTGATCACTCATCAAAATATTTGGGCATCCAAATCTCGTAAGGATGTTCTCAAAGATGAACTACGTGGCAGTAACTGTGCTATAGTCCTTCACTGGTTTAGCTTCTTCCCATCTGGTGAGATAATCAATCACGGTGATAATGTATCTCGCACTAGTCCTTTTTCTCGGTGGGTTAATAGGTCCCACGAAATCAATGGCCCATTTATCAAATGCTCGTAGGGTCAATTGCGGATTCAATGGAATTTCATCTCTTCGCGATAGCCTTCCTGTCCTCTGACAGACATCGCGTCTCTGACAATGTTCCTTTGAATCTTTATGAATTGTAGGCCAACATAGCCCTGCCCTCAATATCTTCTACGCAGTGGCTCTTCTTGCGTAGTGACATCCCAATACACCTGAATGTGCATCAGCCAATATGAATGGATTCTCATGCTCCAACACACATCTGCGCAGCACTTCGTCTAGTCCAAACTTATATAATTGACCTGTGATTATAGTGAAGTATGCTGCTCTGACTACCAATTGCTTCTTCTGCTGCATAGTGAACTCTGTGGGTGCCAATACCGTAGTCAAAAATTCTACAATGTCTTTGTAGTAGTCATCTATGATCTGTGTAGCAAATAAATGCGCGTCAGGCAGACTATCTTCAAGATTGGTGGGTTCTTCGCCCGACTCAATCCTTGAGAGATGGTCAGGTCCTAGGTTCAGTATTCCTGGTTTAACCACAATTTAGAAGTCATACTCCTGGAAGAGTAATAACCATCTGCAGATTCTCCCCCCTTAACACTAGCTTATTGACCAGATATTTCAACGCAGAATAGTCAGTGTACATGGATAAGTGCGCACCTAGCAAATAGTGTATAAATTTCTGGAGTGCATAGACCATAGTTAGACCCTCTCTTTTAGTGGTCGCATAGTTCTTTTCAGCTGAAGATAGATTTCTACTCGAAAATGCAATGGGGTGATCAATGCCCCCTTCACCTGGTTGAGAGAGAACAATGCCCAATGCTATAGATGAAGCATCAACATGTACATGGAATGGCTTATCCCAATCTGGAAAAACTATGATCGGTGCAGTTACCAGTTTCTCCTTTAGCGTGTCCAATCCCTTCTCACATTCTGCATTCCATATGAACTGTGCTTCTTTCTTCAGTAGTTTCTCCATTGGCGTGGTTATCTGTGCATAACCCTTGATGAATTTTCGATAGTATCCCGTATGGCCCAATGTGGTGCAAAGTTGTTTCACTAAATTAGGTGCAGGTAAATTCACAATCACTGCGATCTTCACAGGATCAACCATCAAACCTTTTCTGCACACAATGTGTCCTAGAAGAATACCATAAGGTACACAGAAAATACATTTATTTAAATTCGATGAAATTTGATGTTGTCTGCACTTAGCTAACATCATTCTCAGATTCTCAAAATGGTTCTTCAGCAAACCCAAGACAGTCCAATCATCAAAATAAACCTCTAAGAACTTATGGATAAAGTCCTTAAATGCATCCACAACAACTCTGGAAAATATGGTAGGTTCATTCTTCAAGCCAAAGGGCATAACTATATACTGGTATGATCCCCTTTCAGTAGCAAATGTTGTCTTATGCCTGTCTACTGGATCAATCATAATCTGATGATATCCAGAAAATCCATCAGTGAATGAGTAGGCCTCATTTCCTCCCACATTGTCTAATACTTCATCTGTTAAAGGAGTAGGAAATGGGTCATGCAATGAAGCATCATTCAGCTTCCTTACGTCTACGCAGATTCTTATTTCACCTTTAGTCTTTTTGTCTTTGATAACCATCGGTCTTATCCACTCTGACTCTTAGACAAGCTCGATGATCCCTACATCAAGCATCTTATCAATTTCTGCCTTTACTCTTTCTTTATATCTGGGATTCAGTCTATAAGGCATTTGCTTAACGGGCTTCGCGCCTGGCTTGAGAGGTATTTTCATAACTCCCAAGTCACCCAAAATTCCTTTCATTTCGACAAACTTTGTCAGAAATAAATCCTGATATTCATGTAGGAGGTCTGTGATCTACGCAACCATTGCATCATCCCAGTAGTCTCCAATGGACGCGAACTTCGGCTCTTCACTTGTGCCAATGTTCACTTTTCTTATCTTAATAGGTCCACTCATATCTGGAATTTCCAATAGGTCCCTCTACATCGTGTGCTCCTTTAGACTTAGGTATATGGATGTTCTGTGAATCCTCCTCATCGCTCTCTTCTTGTTCTTCTTTATTTTCAGCGAGGTTATAACACTTGAGGGTGTGTTCTATCGTTTTTTCCCATTCTGGTTGTAGTTTCATAGGTACTTTGACATCTTCAAATATCTTTTCTTTGATTTCTTCTAATTCCTTGTTTATACTTGGGAATTCCTCTTTGAATATTCTTTCTTTGATAACTTACAGAGCTTTGTTTATGCTTGTACTTTCATCTTCAAAGCTGAAAGTTCTCTGGAAGTTCGCAGTTAAGAGAGACCAATCTGTAGTTCCTCTGCGAAGCTCCGTGTCTGTATACCAATCTTCTAGAATCTTCTCTAGTGTGTGCACAAACAAATGAACCCATTCTGTCTATGGTCTCTTTTCCCATGCTTGTGAACAAGTTTCAATGTGATCCCTCGGATCCATCTGTCCATTATACTTTCCAAATGTCAGTGCAACTTTCTTTGTGAATCTGATTTGCATCATATGTCTACACTGATCCCATGTGGTCAAAGTCTGCTTATCTGCGGCCCACTATCTGGTAGGTGTAGCGCGCAATGTTATATCTAATGTTGGTATGCGATGTTCATCTACAACTGATACAGTATATTCTTGAATAAATGAATAAACATTAGTCAAACCATCATAAGTGTGGATTGAACTTACCTCAGTTCCAATCCATCGCAGTGACTTTGTGATCTACACGCATCTTCTTGCAGATACTTCATGCATATGGATTTGCCAATTCTCTAGTCCTACATCAGAGTCTGAGATTCAAGAACTGTCACATCTCCAACTAAGTGCTCCATCCACCATAGGATTAATGTAGTCATCTTGATTCACAGTCATCTTGTAAATGCGATCAAGGTCCTGTGCTCTGGATTCTTCCTGAATCGACTCACCGTATCTTTCTCCTTATGAAGGGTCCAATGGTGCTATGACCCTTATATCCTGCCCTTCAAATAACATCTTCTTGGTCTTCAGTTTTATGATGGAGAGGTTATCCATCGCCCAATCTATACCCAATAGTGATGGATAAGGATGACTACCATCCACAATTTCAATAACCTCGAAGTCTGCATGACTTCGCACTCCATCGATGTCAACAATAATATTGGCTAATCTCCCAAAAGGTATGACTTTTTGTTGGTTTTCCAATCTCAACTATATGGGTGACCATGACAAGTTTGGTATCCCCATCTGCTTCCATGTCTACTTAGTCAAGACATTTACCTCTGACCCTAAGTCAAGGATGATCTCATCCATCTCATAATTTCCTATCTGCACACTGAGCCTCATTTCTCTTCTTGTTATTTTATGGCTCTTGATGTGATGAACTGTGCTCTAGACAGTATCCATCTCACTGCATGGTTCATATTGGTTTAACATTTTTTGTAATTCCACTACAGCGTCTGCGCTCTTCAATAATTCCATGCAACTCCGTAGGAACTGCGCAACAGAAGTGCATGTCTCTGCTGCGGTATTGGTTTGATCATACGTTGCTAGCATATCTTCCATATGCGTTGTTTCACTTCACAACAGGATTCTTCGTGACATAGGTGCTGGATCTTTGAATATGTCCCTTGCTTCTTCAAATACTTCTTTGTTCTTCTCCAGATTGAAAATAGGTGTTTTCCCAATAGCTTTTTTGATGCAAACTGCTTCAGCAGGGGTCTGCTTAGTTTCAAAATCTCCAGAAGTTGAAGCTTCTGCTTTCCTATCTCTTTCGATTGTGGCACCACTTCACGTCACAAAATTAATACTTGGATCTATAGTCCTTTTCTCTTTTGTGATCAACTGAATATTTGGGTTAGGGACTTTTTGCTTTCTCTTCTGCATTTCTACTGCTAACACTGGGCATGCCTCAATAACATCAAAAGATTTACAATAATTACAAGTAGTACATGCATTGGTGCAATCTCTAAATAAGTGACCTGGTTGGCCACATTTATAACAGATCATCTGACCTCTTCCTCCTCCTTGTCCTGGACCTTTATTTCTTCCTCTTCCGCAGAATCCTCCACGGCCTCTATATACGCCTTTATCATACTGCGCGTTATCCTTGTTCTGCGATGTTTCTTCTTGGAATCTGTATACTCCACCACCACTCATATGCTCCATATCTTTCTTTCTTTCCATCATGAGGTCATATGCTCTACAGTTGGAATCATCATGTCCAACAGATTTATAGAATGTGCAATATAAATTCTTAGGTGTCCACACATACTTCTAAATTAAGTAGCAATCTTCTGGTCGATGTCCTCTAGTTCTGCATATCTCACACCATGGCGCTTGATTCTGATTCAGTGGGTTTGGTGCTCCACTGTTAAGGTATTCTTGAAACAAAGGACAGTTCTCCCTGGTGTGTCCTTCTCCCCTACATCTTGTACACCGGACTTCTTGTCTTTGTTCTTTCCCCTTCTTCATGTCCTACAATTGTAATGTCAAGGTAGCTAGCTGGGTTTGGATCTGAGACATTCCAGTGCTAGTCTCCCCTATAGGTGAAGCTTCTAGATTCATCGCGATCTCCAAGTCTTCTGCCTGCGAAGCCACTTTCTGCTCCATCAAATGCAGTCTGATGTGGGGCAACAACGCGGCTATAAACCACTCTTGGTGTTGTTGCAATGCTATGACAAAACTGCCCTGGTCTAATATTGTTTTAAACTTCTGGTCAAATTCCCAGACTGTCTCATTAGGTTTTTGCTTAATTTCCTTTGATTCTGTTATACATTGGGATTCTAACTTTGGTTTCTTGAACTCGCTCAATAGTGTAGTCTTAATATCCACTAAGGTTCTATTATGTCCCTCAGAATATTTCGTGAACCAGTTCAAGGTTGTATCTCTAAATGTAGTGACGAGCTGTGCTTGCTTCACAACATCATCCTGAACTTAATTGACACTCCATACGGCTTCACATAGAAACCAATATTAATCAGGGTCCTCTAGACCTGCTCCCTTAAATATTGACAGCTTGATATTGTCGAGCATCCTTCTTCTAGGTGGTATAGTAGTATTCTGCGCAGTGGTCTGAATGGTGTTAGGGATGTTACTGCGCGGAATGTTCTGAGTCGGAATAGTCTGAGTCGGGATGGTCTGAGTACTCACTCCCGTGGTGTTACTGGTATTAATGCTCTGAGGATTAGGAATATTAACAATTGGAGGGTTCTGAACTGGTTGGTTTTGTGTAATAGGTGTTGAAATATTGTAACTTCTAAGAATATTATATTTGTACTTTATTATTCCGGAGATGTTTCATTCCTCCGTGAAGACCATATTGTATATCTGGAGATGTTTATTCCTCCGTAGGAATGTGGTAACCTGGGTTATTAGACTTCCCTAGTGGGGGTCGTCCCTGTATGTGTTATGTGGGTCAAAGGGTTGTTAGAACACCCTAGAGGGGTCATCCTAGTCAGTTGTAATGGGGTGTTTAACCTAGTGGTTAAGTTGGGGCCGACCTAATTAATACAAAATACAAGTCGGAGATGTGTATAAATAGAGGAGGTGTGTTCCTCATTTAACACACACACACTCACTTGTGAATAGCGCATAGGTGAGGGAGAGGTCTGCTATGGAGGAGAAGGAGCTCATGTCTAGGGTTTGCATCTTTGTATTTCCTGGTCATCTATATTGAGGAAGCTTTGCTAGGTTTTCTACCCCATGAGGGTTTCCCAGGATAAATCTGTGTCTCTTGTGTTTATGCTGTGCTTGTTGTTCTTTTAGTGATCCTGTATATGCTATTATTGTGAAATGAAATGCAATGCTGATATTTTCTATCTTAGCATATTGAATCTTAAAATGGTATCAGATCTAACCAAAGGAAGGCAATGTATGGCATTTACGACACTTGCTTCACTTGCGACAATTTGAAGGTTAGGGTTTTATATATCAAAAACCAGTCATCGTGGAACTTTTGCTATAAATCCATTTTGGAGAAGGTTAAGGATATGAAACCTTTACAGGTCGTATATGACATTCCCATGTACCTTGTATCCAAAGGACACCCTCATATTCGTTGTACTTTGTGAGTTATGATCAGTAAAAGTTGGGGTTTCTGCCTCTTCCAGATCTCAGTCATAATCAGGTGACCTAGGAAAAAAGGTCATAACATGGGCTAGTAAGATCCAAATGAAATTTCGTAAATTTTGACAGGTAGTGCACGGACTTTACTATCTCAGAAACCGTTTTCAAAGGCCGAAGTTGAACCAGTGACATGTGGAATGCTATACAAGTTTGATCTCCTGTTTTATCCCATAAATAGGTCACGTTGCGACACTTGGCATAACTCTCTCTCAGAGAATCCAATTGAGGTGAGACCTATTGGGATGGAAATATGACAGATCAGGATACCACAAGAAAATGTTTCAAACCCTGTGGATATAAAAGTTCAGAGTTACACTAGAAACAATCGGGTACATATTTCTGTCAAAACGGAATTATTTTTAAGCACCTTCATTCATGGCTTCCGGAATTTAGGGTTTCGGAGAAAGTTGGAATTTTTGGAATCAGAGTCCACGGCTGAATGCTACTCAAAAAAATCAAAATTTAGAGATCAAGATTGAATTTTTTTGGTTGGGTAGAAGACCGGGCTTGATCAAACCCCAGTTCGAGATTTTGATCGGAAAGGTGGAAAATTAGGGCTTCAACAAAAGTTGGAATTTTTTAAGTCTGTGACCACGGCTAGAAGCTCCTCAGAAAAATAAGAGTTTAGAGCCTTGTCTCGAACCTTTTGATTGGGCAGAAGAGTGGGCTTCATCAAACCCTATTTCGGGATCCTGTCCAGAAGATCCAGAAGTTTCGAAGGCAGTTTTGAGGGGTCAAATTTTGGAGACTTCAAAATTGAAGTATGCTAGCTCAGCAAGACACATCCTTTCATACGTTCAAAAGTGTGAAAGTCAAAGTTTGAATTTTTAGGGTTTCTCTGACAAACCCTAATCAAGCTCCAGATCTAGTTTCAGGGGGAGATGAGGCTAAGGACTTACATAAGAAGACTACAAGAAGTCTCGACAGGTATGACTTAAGGAGATACAAGTATATCTTGAAATATGATTCTTGATTAAGTTCATAATATGTTTGTCTTCATATTATGTTAGAATTGTCTTATCACCCTAATAAAAGTATGAATACATGTGAATGATAGAAGACATTCATTGATTAGGGTTATATGATTGTACTAATGCACTGTGGTGTTGTATGAGGATAATGTTGTCTGCTAACAAAAGACAGGTACATCAAGAAAGACAAATCAAGTTCTATGACCATGATGACATAAAGACAAAGACTCATCCATAATATTTGATCACATAGAAGTTCTACTTACGAGGTATGTATGACTTTGTTCTATTATGCTTAACCTATGAGTCATGCAGGTTCTAGCACAGGATCTCTAAATCATTGAAGAGAACAAAGAAGATATTGTTTAGGTATGTTAGACATAACTAAGCAGGTATACTAATCCAGGTATGTTTTCCTATGTCAAGTTAGAATCCTACTTTGTGATAGGATCTTAGATACCCATGTATTGAATGATCATGACCATACATATTCAAGATTATTTAAAATTATAATGTTTTGATAATATTGAGATTATACTAATGAATGTATGTTTGTGTATGAGATCTTGAGGATGACACTAGTGCACACTTGAGCATGCACAGTGGTACAGAATGAATAGAAGTTCAAAAGACATATAGAAGATCAAGTGGGGGGCAACCACACAAACATAAAAGATAAGTATTTGATTTGTTATTTGAATCTCTGAAATAATAAATGATATTGCTTGTAATGGTTGTATGCATATTTGTATTTCTAGAATATATATCATGCTGAGTGTAAACACTCATATAGCATTGAACATTATACTACTAATATGCATATGATTGATAAGTTGGACAAACATTCCATTTTTTATTGTCTAGAATGAAACCTCTTTGCTGACATGCTAAGAGCTGTGCACGCTCTCGATAGTATGTTCTGGTAGAGATGGAAGGCACCTAGATAGCCACTGTATGCATACAGGATATCGAAAAGTGTTGTGCCAAAGTATTGGTCAAGATTGTTGCATAACTATGAAAATCATATTTGTATGCATAATAGGTTATCATGTCAACATGATTTGATGATTATGAAGTATTACTAATCATGTAGTTAATTTTGATTTGTAGGAAAGACCATGAAGAATGATGAACACTGAACAAGTGATGGATGTTCAACAAGAAGACTTACAAATCAAACATACTATAGCAAGCTCGTGGCTAGAAGATTCTCTTAGAAAGAGGAAGAGGATCATGACGAGATGTTTGCTCCAAGTGGATAGATAAGACCATTCTCTTAATGGTGTAATTGAAGAAGAAGTATGAATCAGGCTCTGTATGGGTACTCAGGATCGATAGTCATTTGATGAGCTTAATGATCACCATGGGTAATGTGGATCTCAACCTTTGCTACAAGGTTGAAGATGGTTTCTATATACAGATGACATGGATGCAAGAAGGAACTCACAACAGAGTTCGAATGATATTGAGGCTCATATCAATAGACCCATCTAACGAGAGATGGCACGGATAGATATGCAAAAGATCACTCAATGCTGAGTGTGAATGATGTTCAGTTACAGAGGGAGAATTGACAGTTTCTTGACAAGCTTGGGCTTTACCAGAAGTAAAGTTGTTCCTAAACTTTACCTTAAGGTTATGGATGAACTATTATTGTATGTGGATGATCTCTTTCTAACAAGGAAATATAAATAGATCATGGAAAGCAAGAAGAAGCTAGCTACAGAATTTGAGATTGATATATTACTTTCTAGGCTTGGAAGTATGGCAAGGCTTAGAAGGAATCTTTCTCAACCAAGGAAAATTATGCTGGGGAAATCTTGAGAAGATTTGATATGTTGGAATGAACAACCATGGCCACTCTCATGGGTTCCGACTTGAAGCTGTTAACTGATGACTCATCAGAGTTAGTGGATGTAACTCTGTACAAACAGACTATTGGGTCATTGATGTATCTAATGAATGCTAGGTCAGATATATGCTTTACTGTGAACACCTTTAGGCAGTATCTAGTGGAAACTAGATGTGTTCACCTGATACTTGCAAATCATGTGATGAGGTACCTAAAGGGTATGATAGACTTTGGTCTATGTTATATTGGAGATCATGAACTTAGATTGCATGGCTACACAGATGTTGATTGGGCAGGAAGTGTACATCGGGTGGATGTTATTGTCTGGGATCTGCCATGATCTCATGGATTAGCAGGAAGCAGTATAGTGTGTCTCTCAGTATAGCTGAAGCGGAATATATAGTTGCTTGCTCTACTAGTTGTGAAGCAGTATGGATTCAAAAACTATTATCAGGACTGTTTGACTTAGAGATGGAACCCACTGTGATCTTGTGTGACAACCAGAGTTGTATCAAGATGACAAAGAATCCAATGTTCCATGATAAAAGCACATAGAGATCCAATATTTCTATATACATGGTGCAAAAAGGAGCTATCAAGCTCGAGTATGTGAGCATTGACGAACAAGTTGTTGATATATTGACCAAACCTCTGTCTCAAGTAAAGTTTGAGACAAGCTTGGAAGGACCCTCCTCGAAAGGGGGAGTGATATGGTCGCTGATGATGAGATTGCCTGCATCGACAGTGATATCGATGATGTGGATACCTATATTGGTGATGCCGACAGTGACTGGTTGGTGAATATTCCTTAGACAGGGTCTAAGTTGACGAGGGGATTGCATCATCCTTGAACACATGTTCTAAAAGGATCCATAGACAGATGTCTCCGAGAATGAAGTCCTTAGTGGACGAGTGGGGATTGTATTGTCCTCGGACTTAGGTCCCTTGAATTGATTTGTAAACAGATGTCTTCGAGAATGAATTCCTTAGTGGACAGGTGGGGATTGTATCGTCCCCAGACTTTGGTCCGTTGAATTGATCCATAGACAGATGTCTTCGAGAATGAAGTCCTTAGTGGATAGGTGGGGATTGCATCATCCCCGGACTTAGGTCCCTTGAATTGATCCGTAGACAGATGTCTTCGAGAATGAATTCCTTAGTGGACAGGTGGGGATTGTATCGTCCCCAGACTTCGGTCCCTTGAATTGATCCGTAGACAGATGTCTTCGAGAATGAAGTCCTTAGTGGACAGGTGGGGATTGCATCATCCCCAGACTTGTCCCTTGAATTGATCCATAGACAGATGTCTCTGAGAAATTATTATAGGACTACACCATCCCTGGACCTTTGGTTCAAAATGTACGTGATGGGATTGCATAGTCCCTAGACATGAGACTTGTCTTAAAGTGATAAGGAATGATCCTCCTGGAAGTTGATCGGGATTGCATCGTCCCTAGACATGAGACTTGTCTTAAAGTGATAAGGAATGATCCTCCTGGAAGTTGATCGGGATTGCATCGTCCCTAGACATGAGACTTGTCTTAAAGTGATAAGGAATGATCCTCTTGGAAGTTGATTGGGATTGCATCGTCCCTAGACATGAGACTTGTCTTAAAGTGATAAGGAATGATCCTCCTGGAATTTGATCTGGATTGCATCATCCATAGACATGAGACTTGTCTTAAAGAGATAAGGATTGATCATCTAGGATCTTGATTTGGATTGTATCATCCATGGAACTATGTCCTAAAGTGAGCAGGATTGATCATCATGTAATTGGATCATGTGCATTGCAGAGTATGCTATCGATCGAGATGATGATCCAGATGCTGTCGATCGAGATGATGATCCAGATGTTGTCGATCGAGATGATGATCCAAATGCTGTCGATCGAGATGATGATCCAGATGCTGTAGATCGAGATGATGATCCAGATGCTTTAGATCGAGATGATGATCCAGATGTTGTCGATCGAGATAATGATCCAGATGCTATCGATCGAGATGATGATTCAGATGCTGCAGATCGAGATGATGACGATGCTGATGATCGTGTATTGATGATGTTGCTTATCGTGATCAAGAGATCCAGATGATGCTGTTGATCAGAGGATCCGATGATGATGATGTTGTAGTTGTTCGAGTGCTACAGAAAGATGAAGACTCAATACTAAAGATGTTGTTGTTCCAGTATTGAATATCTTGAAGATGTTCCAGTAACTGCTTGAGTTACTGATGATGATGTATAAAGAAAGCTTCCAATGATTTATAGATGTATCGTGTATGATGTAGTCGATGACTCCTTTCTCCTGCAAATGTTTTTATAATATCCTTCTCGTTAAGGGGGAGTGTTGAAATATTGTAACTTCTACGAATATTATATTTGTACTTTATTATTCTGGAGGTGTTTCATTCCTCCGTGAAGACCTTATTGTATATCCGGAGATGTTTATTCCTCCGTTGAACTGTGGTAACTTGGGTTATTAGACTTCCCTAGTAAGGGTCGGCCCTGTATGTGTTATGTGGGTCAAAGGGTTGTTATACCACCCTAGAGGGGTCAGCCCAGTCAATTGTAATGGGGTGTTTAACCCAGTGGTTAAGTTGGGGCCAACCTAGTTAATATAAAATACAAGTCGGAGATGTGTATAAATAGAGGAGGTGTGCTCCTCATTTAACACACACACACACTCACTTGTGAATAGCGCATAGGTGAGGGAGAGGTCTGCTATGGAGGAGAAGGAGCTCATGTCTAGGGTTTGCATCTTTGTATTTGTTGGTCATCTATATTGAGGAAGCTTTGCTGGGTTTTCTACCCCATGAGGGTTTCCCAAGATAAATTTTTGTCTCTTGTGTTTATGCTGTGCTTTTTTTTCTTTCAGTGATCTTGTATATGCTATTGTTATGAAATGAAATGCAATGCTGATATTTTTTGTCTTAGCATATTGAATCTTAACAATAGGAGGGGCGGTATTCACAACTGGTGGATTCTACGGAGTAGGACACTGATAGGTGGCTGATGGAGGTGTTGTCTGGATATCAGTCTCGGCTTCTAAGTCAATATCTACACGGATTCCATGTTCACTGGAAGTCCTCTTAGTAGTATACTTATATCTTTTTCCACTTCTCAAATTGTGTGTATCTTCATCAGAATCACTATATATGCTATTGACCATTAGAGATTCAGAAACTTCTAGGACTTTTACTGCATTCTTAAAACGCCTTTCTCAGCTAAAAGCATTTTAATATATAAATTCAGATTGTTTAGGTACTTACCTATGAACCCTTTGAAAAACTATGCTTTTGTTGTGCTGTAGGACTTCAGCATGTCCACAACGAACTCTGTCATGAAGACTTCTAGTATGTTGTCAACCCAAAAGTCGAAAGCCCGCGAGAGTGGACTATCTATTTCTTTAAGCCTCTGAATGAGCTCTGGAGTCCACTCGATCGGTACTCCTTCTGGTTGAAAACGGTTCTTTCGCTCTGCAAGTCTTGATATCCACGCATGCAACTTGTTTCCAAAACTTGCCCAAAACAATTCATGAATAACCTTCCACAGGTATTTATTTAACCAATCTACGTCAGAAAGATGCGGATGTCTATTCTCTTTTCTGGAAAAATATCTTTATGTCTTGTTGCACTAGCTCCAAATATCTTTCTTTTCTGGATGCCAATTTTTAGTGCCAGTACTCATCACCAGTTCAAGCCCGAAAATGGAACCATTTGTTGGTTGTCTAACTGTTCTTGAGGTTTTATATAAAGACCCAAGTTCTACATGGTTCGATGAACCAACAAAACCCCTTTTCACCAGCCCTTTTGGCAACAATCTCTGAACAGACTGAGGTCTCACACGAGGCGAAGTAATGGGGGGGGCGTGGAATCAGCTTTCCACAACCAGTTGATGAGTGTTTAAATGGATTGGTGGGCAATGCGCTATGGGACTCGTGCTGCGAACTTCGGACTACACGAAGTTCCACTTCCTCGCGACGAACACTTAGGCTATCGCGCATCCAAGGACTATTGAGTAGAGTTGTCATTGATGGCAACATTAATGACAAAGAATCTTGAGGACATGATGATATCAAACAATGAATTGAAGTATTGATGACATGGCAGTGATAAGACCCCAAGAATTGAAGTATTGATGACATGGAAGTGATAAGACCCCAAGGTGTTGGGCGTTTGCACACCTAATGGGCCAAATGACCCATTCTGTGGTCATTTGTGGCTTGATGAAGTCATGAAGCCCACAAGCTAAACAGAGGTAAGATGGCGATTCCCTAAATGTCCTTGGACCCACAATTTGGTATTTGAGCCTACGAGTTCGCTCTTGATGCCCTTGAGGGATATTGGCTTCTATAACGAAGTCCTTGACACTCTTGTGCTATGATGAAACCCACAAAATGGTTCTTAAGCCCATATGAATGGTGAAGAAGCCTTGAACCCACAAAATGGTTTTTTGTAATGTCCCTTATTTGGAATTTTATTAAAATGGCAATTTTCCACTTTTTTTCCCTTGTTCGACCTTTGACTAGTTTTGATCTCTAGGTCCCAAATTTGCCCCAAATGATCCCAAATATTCTGAGAAGGTGTATGAATGATATTAGAACATAAATATGTGTTTCAGGGATGCCTTTGGACCTTTAAAATACTTCTGCAAATCTTCTTTCAATTCTGATCAATGTAGGTAACTTTACTAGTGATTTTCCTTTGACTAGTATTGGTCTCTAGGTCTCAAATTGACTCCAAATGCCTTCAAATCTTCAAGTAAGGTGTATGAATGATATTAGAACTTGAATATGATTTTTATGGATGACATATGGCCACCAAAAGACCTCTGCAAACTCTCTTAATATTCTGGACCAATTATGCAATTTTACTAGTAATTTGGGGTTCAAATCCCCCTGGGGTAAACAATGAAAATGGCTTCCCAAATGCCTCCAAACCCACTCAAATTTATGAACAGAGGTATGTAATGTGTTAATTATGTTATTAAAGTCTCATATGCACCATTAATGGATTATTACAACTGTTCTCACCCTCTCCCATTCAACTGCAAAAATCCCCAATTCGACCCTTGGGGAAATGGCACTATTTCACCTCCCAATGCAACTAAATTGAGTAAAAATGCTTCAAATGCTCAAGTACAGTACATGAAACTTGTAGAAGACATCCATGGCAGTATATTGATCACAAATATATCAGAGAATCATCCATTCATTCGAAATCATCATCAACACATTGGCTCACAACAAGGTAGTGGGGAAATGGCATTGTTCTTCCATTAAAAATGAGATTTATACATTTCTACTTGGAATTTCGACCTGAAACTTTTTGGAGATGAAGAACAGAGTATTTAATTCATATTACAAAAGAAATGGGGCATTAAAAACTTCCCCAAAGAGTACAATAGCTCACCAAAAACGCCCTCCCTCAAGGATCAAGAATATGCCATCAAAAATGGAAATGGTTGAAGGAGTGAGCTGCAATAGAATAAACCATGAGCTGCCCTGTAGCTTACACCTGCAAATAAAGACTCCATTAAAGCTCCAAATGAAAGGTCTGAATGGCCTTTCCAATTACCAACTTGGATGGGAATCTTTCACCCTCGAAATTGGCTAAGGCAAGAAACTAGTCATCCACTAGCTCTCCCTCTTCACAAATGCAATTGCAAATTCTACAAATGATCAAAAGCTAGTTTCATTCTTTGTTATTGACATTTATAAACTTCTAATGTCCTCCATGGGTCGAATTCATTCCAAGAGACTCATGCCAACTCATGTTGGGAAGAGATTCCAAAGAACGCCACTTGTACAACAATTCCTAGTCTCCCACTTCCACCAAATCACATGTGGAAGCATCTTAGCTGCCCTAACACCCTTGAGCGCCCTCTTGGAGTCTATTTTTAGCCCTGACATGTCATATATGTCATATGTCATCCTTCAGGTCTGATTTGTGTCATAGGTGTCATAGCATCTTCATCATTGTTGTCATAGAGCTAGGGAATCTAGCCCAAGTGTCTCACTAGCTCCAAATTGCCTCTTCCTCTTCCATGGGAGTTACTCTTCCTCTATATTTCGACCTTGGATGAGTCATGCAATGAATAATACCTTTTGGACTCCCCCAAGTATGTTACCATTCACCTTGAATTCGAATTGGTGAGAGAATGATGCCAAGTGTAGTGGGGAAATCTAGCCATATGTGGGTCCCACTTCCTCCATGTGTCTTCATGATGAAATGCCACTTTGATTTTCACTTGTATATATTTATTTAGCTCCTTTATTAAATATTTATTCCATTCTAATGTTCAAACATCATTTATTATCCCCATTATTCCAAATCCCAAAGCTTCCACCCCAAACCTAGGAAACTAGTAATTTTCCTCCTTGGCAATTATTTGACCTTTAGCATCAATTTGACAAACTCTAATGAATAGGGCCAATGTGATTAGGCCATTGTGACCCAATACCAAATTTGGGACATGACAAATCCTCCCTTCCCAATATTGCTTGTCCTCAAGCAATTTTAAACATGGGTGTTGAAGAACCTGCTTTCTGTATAATTCTTTGAAGTTGCCATTGAATTGCCCAACCTTGAGTCTTTGAGTTTCCATGAAGATTTTAGAGAGGAACCACCATGCTTGCTGCTGCACTACTCTGATAAAAATCACTTTATTAAGTGGGGAAATCCATATCCCATACTGCTTGTTTCCCCAAAAAATTTGAAACCAATGAGATAAAAATTATTCCAGGGTCCCATTGCTTGTATTGCACCCCAATAATTAAGAGTGCTCTCCAACCCACACCATTAGTTAAGAGGATTCCTGGATCCCATTTTCTTGTATGCATCCTTCCAAGCATCATGAGTACCAAATATATATCATCAAAGTACATAACAACATAATGAAAATGTACATCAAGGATATGCTTAATCAAAGAGTCATGAAGGTGCTTATACCTCCAAGCAAGTAGACCACCATTTTCCAAGTGCATACAAGCTTCAAGTGACCAATCAAATCTGCCCCAATGACATAGGTGAGGATCCCATGTCCTATAATGCTGCTCCAAAAGGATGTGATATGCATCAAAATATTCAACCATGTATTCTTTCATCCAAGAAGTGAATGAAGAATCTCCACTAAAATCTGAACCAAATAATGAGCAGAAAAAACAAGGAGACTTCAAATGACTCAAAGAAGTCTCACCCATACATCCATGAATGTGAGAATCATAAAGATGTAACAAAGTATGTGGCTGCCAACAAAAATGTTCTCCCATCATAAATCTATTCACCCAAGTGTTGGATGAAGTTCCTCTAACATAAAATGAACCCAGTGTTGAGCAAGAAAAACCATGAGTCTTCAAGTGACTCAAATCCATATCATAGGTACATCCATGTAGATGTGAATCATCATAAAGTGACAAATGATGCTGCTGCAAATGTGAATAAGAATGTGCTCCAACCATGTCATCATAAAAGTTAAATCTAGGAGTTCCATGCTCCTCATGTGGCACCATCAAAAAGAACCCTTTCACCCATACTTCATTGAGACTAATGTTGAAAAACATGGAATTGTAGGAAGTAGGAGAATGAACTAACTCACCCAAATGATCAAAAAGTGAAGAAGTTTCATCATGGGAAGGATCCATATGGGTAGTATCATGCAGCTCCTTCAAAAGTGTGAACTCTTTGTCATATTTTGGTTCCAATGTAGAGGAATCATGCTCTTCTTTAAAAATTGCATAACCTTCATCAAGAGGCAATTCAAATTCCTCTTCCACCACATCAAGTGTTTGGATCTCTTCAAGTTCATCTTCAAACACATCAAGAACATTCAAATTTTCACATTTCTCATGATCCACCATGTCATGAGAATCCTCCAAACAATCTACCATTTGACAATCTGAAACATAGGAGGAAAAACAAGTATCTTGCAACTTTTCAAGAAGTTGCTCATTTTGAATTGTGAGCTTATGAATATCCTCATTATTCTTCAAGTATGCATCATGTAACAATTCATTAAGCTCAAACAAATGGTTTCTATCAAAAATCAAAGACATGAAATTACCTTTGATGTGGCACATTGCTCTTTGAATCTTCTCCATGTCTTCAAGGAAGGATGTTTCCTCCAATGAAGTAGCTCTCCAACAAGAATTTGACACCAATGCTTGAGTGTCATGGAGAATGCCGAGGGACTCTTGGATCTTCTTTTCATTCATCTTTAAGGACCCTTCAAGAAAATGAGGCTCTTGCAAATGAACCTCCTCATCTTCTTCATTTTTTCTTGGACCAACTTCATGAAGCTCAAGTGGTGATGGGGAAGTTGATATTGGTTCTTCTTCAACTGCTACAAGGTATTCATTATCATGCTTAATGGAACTTGGGCTTGCAGCAACACTTTCAAAAGTGATCTCTATGTCACCAACATAGAGGTGTGAGCACCCATCAGTAGGTACTCCTTCATAGTTTAAGCATCCATCAGTAGATGCTCTTTGGTTCATGTCTAAGCTAGAAGGTGTCTCAAAATGATCTTCCATATTTTCAATAGAATCTTCTTCATGATCTTGTGATGTCTCTTCCTTTTGCTCCTTCAAGCAAGCTGATGCATTTTTCCCCTTGGTTTCCTTAAAATCAATAATTTTTTCCACAAGTTCGATAGAAAACAATTCGAATCCTTCCTTAAGTTTCTTGGTCATATCTTCAAATATTGTTTTCATAATTTTTATATGCTCCTCACCATCATATGAGGCTCCCTTTTCATCCCTAGTCATAGTTTCCTCAAAAAATTTGCTCTTCTTCTCCTACCTTTTTTTTTTTCTTCAACAAAAGCACTTTTGGTTTCAATATCTAATGGTGGTACCTGAATTATTGTCCTCATGAATATTATACCACATCAGGTGCCAAGATCATGCTCTGATACCACTGTAATGTCCCTTGTTAGGAATTTTATTAAAATTGCAATTTTCCACTTTTTTTCCCTTGTTCGACCTTTGACTAGTTTTGATCTCTAGGTCCCAAATTTGCCCCAAATGATCCCAAATCTTCTGAGAAGGTGTATGAATGATATTAGAACATAAATATGTGTTTCAGGGATGCCTTTGGACCTTTAAAATACTTCTACAAATCTTCTTTCAATTCTGATCAATGTAGGTAACTTTACTAGTGATTTTCCTTTGACTAGTATTGGTCTCTAGGTCTCAAATTGACTCCAAATGCCTTCAAATCTTCAAGTAAGGTGTATGAATGATATTAGAACTTGAATATGATTTTTATGGATGACATATGGCCACCAAAAGACCTCTGCAAACTCTCTTAATATTCTGGACCAATTATGCAATTTTACTAGTAATTTGGGGTTCAAATCCCCCTGGGGTAAACAATGAAAATGGCTTCCCAAATGCCTCCAAACCCACTCAAATTTATGAACAGAGGTATGTAATGTGTTAAGTATGTTATTAAAGTCTCATATGCACCATTAATGGATTATTACAACTGTTCTCACCCTCTCCCATTCAACTGCAAAAATCCCCAATTCGACCCTTGGGGAAATGGCACTATTTCACCTCCCAATGCAACTAAATTGAGTAAAAATGCTTCAAATGCTCAAGTACAGTACATGAAACTTGTAGAAGACATCCATGGCAGTATATTGATCACAAATATATCAGAGAATCATCCATTCATTCGAAATCATCATCAACACATTGGCTCACAACAAGGTAGTGGGGAAATGGCATTGTTCTTCCATTAAAAATGAGATTTATACAGTTCTACTTGGAATTTCGACCTGAAACTTTTTGGAGATGAAGAACAGAGTATTTACTTCATATTACAAAATAAATGGGGCATTAAAAGCTTCCCCAAAGAGTACAATAGCTCACCAAAAACGCCCTCCCTCAAGGATCAAGAATATGCCATCAAAAATGGAAATGGTTGAAGGAGTGAGCTGCAATAGAATAAACCATGAGCTGCCCTGTAGCTTACACCTGCAAATAAAGACTCCATTAAAGCTCCAAATGAAAGGTCTGAATGGCCTTTCCAATTACCAACTTGGATGGGAATCTTTCACCCTCGAAATTGGCTAAGGCAAGAAACTAGTCATCCACTAGCTCTCCCTCTTCACAAATGCAATTGCAAATTCTACAAATGATCAAAAGCTGGTTTCATTCTTTGTTATTGACATTTATAAACTTCTAATGTCCTCCATGGGTCGAATTCATTCCAAGAGACTCATGCCAACTCATGTTGGGAAGAGATTCCAAAGAACGCCACTTGTACAACAATTCCTAGTCTCCCACTTCCACCAAATCACATGTGGAAGCATCTTAGCTGCCCTAACACCCTTGAGCGCCCTCTTGGAGTCTATTTTTAGCCCTGACATGTCATATATGTCATATGTCAGCCTTCAGGTCTGATTTGTGTCATAGGTGTCATAGCATCTTCATCATTGTTGTCATAGAGCTAGGGAATCTAGCCCAAGTGTCTCACTAGCTCCAAATTGCCTCTTCCTCTTCCATGGGAGTTAATCTTCCTCTATATTTCGACCTTGGATGAGTCATGCAATGAATAATACCTTTTGGACTCCCCCAAGTATGTTACCATTCACCTTGAATTCGAATTGGTGAGAGAATGATGCCAAGTGTAGTGGGGAAATCTAGCCATATGTGGGTCCCACTTCCTCCATGTGTCTTCATGATGAAATGCCACTTTGATTTTCACTTGTATATATTTATTTAGCTCCTTTATTAAATATTTATGCCATTCTAATGTTCAAACATCATTTATTATCCCCATTATTCCAAATCCCAAAGCTTCCACCCCAAACCTAGGAAACTAGTAATTTTCCTCCTTGGCAATTATTTGACCTTTAGCATCAATTTGACAAACTCTAATGAATAGGGCCAATGTGATTAGGCCATTGTGACCCAATACCAAATTTGGGACATGACATTTTTCATCCCACAAGTTTGTTGAAGAATTTAAGGATGAAGGACCATTTTTTTTCAAATAATCCCCTCATATGATGATAGCCCTCGTCATGTCCTTTCCAACAATAGGTGGCACGTCATGTGGTTCTTCACGGTTGGAGAGATATTAATTTTTGAAGTTGTGTGGCAATGTTAACCCCATCTTTTGGGTCAGGCGACCTAAGAAAAGAGGACTTAATCTTATTTTTTAATGAATTTGAAGGATGGGTCGGCTCCTAAAATATAGTACTTGAATTGTCTAAATAAAGGAAAACACATCTTATTGATAGTGAGCTCGTGGAGAGAAGATTGAGCTCTGATTTTCGCACATATTGTAGCAGCTACAGTAGACAAGAATGTTTTTTTTAGCTCTGATTTTTGGGGTATACCAGCATTGGACAGCAGCATACATGCTGAGATAAAGGAGCAGTGATGTAGCATCAGCATACATACTGAGATAAAGGAGTAGTGATGTAGCAGCAGTAGGTGCAGCAGTGAAAAGAATTTTGTTCATTTTTGATATCTGGGTTTGATTATAGCAGCAACATAATGAAGACAGTTCAGTGGCAGTGCAACAACAAGAGGAGCAACAGCAAATAACTTTTATCTTTATTTCTGGGTTTGTCCAAGACATAAAATTGATGAGATGAAGATAGGGCAGCCAACATAATTGATCTTTTATCTTCTATCTTTATTTCTAGGTTTGTTCAAGACATAAATTGATAAGATGATGATACTAGGCAACTGACTAACAACAAAGAGTTGATGATATGTTTAAATGATGATATTTGTATGATAGTGATGAGGTTATAAATCATGGATAGAATTGAAATATGATGAACAATGTTGATGATGTGTTGAGGATAGTCTGCATGATATTCTATGCTACATAATGATGTCAGAATGCTGAAGATAAAGTTATGAACAGAATGATCAATTTGTGAAAAGATATCCTTGTACAGCAGAACAGATTGATGACTGTGGTGAATGATATGGTTGAAAACAGGGACAACCCAGATAGTTTACAACCTAATGATAGTGGACATTATGGACAAGGCAGTGACATAGTGTGGATGATATGATAGGACAGTGACTGATGAATGTGTGACAAGACAAGAGACAAGTGCTGATGATATGTGTGAGTGAGTGATGATATGAATTTGTATACTGTATCGTAAATGCAAGCTTGACTTGTATCTGAGGTTAGGATACCTCAAACCCTTCTTGGTAGGGACCAAGAAACCTAGGCTGCATCCTAGATAAGGAGTTGGTGCTCTTTTATTTCAGTTGGTGTTGAATTGCCTCATGGTTGTAGCCGTTGACCAAATACAAAAGATTACAAAACTATATCTTGTCTCTTGTGTGATGTGTTGTTCCTAATGAATGATATGTGATTAAATGACTATTGATATAGATATTTCATTGATGAATATAATGGTTAAGCAAATGTGAAATAATTATTTAAGATAAAAGATAGAAATTGAAGTTGAAATTGATCAAGTATAGGCTCACTGATTCACCCCCACCTCTCAGTGAGCCATTGTGTCTAACAATTGGTATCAGAGCAGGCCTTCTATATAATCCTAACAAGCTTGAAGGGATCCTAGACACAAGTGAAGGGAAGATCATGGAGAATTATTCGGAAGAAGGAATTCCATTATTCAATGGGTCAAATTATGAGACTTGTAGCATCAGAATGAGAACTCATATACAGGCAGATGGATTCCTTATTTGGAAATAAATTAATGATGGTTACACTCCTTCAAAAGACCAACTGAAGGAAGCAACAGCTAGAAAACTACATCAAGGAAATGAAAAGGCACTCAACTTGATCATAAGTGGCTTATCTCAAATTGAGAAGGAAAGATTGAATGTTTGTGAGTACATCTCAGCCAAAGATCTTTGGCTCAAGCTAGAAGAAGAATATCAAAGAAGAATTCAAGATAAAGAAAAGGAAGCCAAGACATCTGAAGAAGAAGAACAAGAAAAAAAGGAGGCCCAAGCTACAAGCACTAGTGAAGGTAAGAACCCTTCTATTGGCAATAATTCTGAAGTTAATGATGTTGAAGTTGCATTTGTAAAAGATGAAGAAGATGAGTTATCAAAAATCAAAGAGGCATTTGCAAAAACTCTATTGGATAAGGATGTCAAATCCAATATAAGACTTAAAAAGAAGATTATGGGAGCATTTGAAAAATACCAAGAGGAGACCAAAGCTCTGTTCATGAGCTTGAAGGTCAAGAACAAAGACTTGCAAAGTGAGTTAGAAGATAAACAACTTGAAGTCAAAAGTTTGAAGGATGAACTAGGAAATGAACAAGAAAATACTGATGTGGATCCTAGAGAACTTGAAGAGACAAGATGGGCTAATCTTGACTTGAAGGTTCAGTTGGATGAGTACAAGAGAATTGAAGAAGTCTTGAAAAAACAGTTAGATGAAAAGGAGAAGAAAAATGATGAGCTTGAGATGGAAGTTATTGGACTCAAGAAGAAAATTGAAAAAACAATCTATCATGAAAAGTTCAACAGTAGCTCGGTCATGTTAGATAAATTATTGGATTGTCAAAGGTCTCCCCATGAAAAAACTGGCCTTGGGTATAAAAAGGTAGAAGACAATCTAGAAGAAGACAAGTGGTCTCCAAAGACTCCAGAATTTGGTCCATCAATGACCAAGGATGCATCTCATGACAACCAAGATGTTGATTGTTCAAGGACACATCAAGGAGCTAGGCCAAATCCTCAAAGCAAAGAAACAATTCCAAGATGGAAACAAGGTCCAAGGTATGAATATAGATTTAATGGCTATTGTTTTTCTTGTTCTAACTTTGGTCACAAGGCAATAGATTGTGTAGATGGAAGAGAGAGTTTTGGAGGTCCAAAGAATGCAGTGAGATGTTGGGCATGCAATCAACTTGGACATATAGCTTCCAATTGCCACACCTGGAGATGCTACAATTGCAGTGGATTTGGTCATAAGGCACAAACTTGTACTAGTCCAAGAAGACAACAAATCAAGAGCCCATCATATACATCAGCAAGAAGAACACATGAATCATGGAAGAAGTATAATGAAGGAAAAACTGAAAATCAGAAGACAAACAACCTCAGCCAAGGACACTCTAAAGTGTGAGTAAGGAAAAATATCTTGCTCGATATAAATGAAGTAGTTGATGATCAGTGCAAAAATGGAGATGGCTGCCATTGGCAAGCCAAAATTAATATCTTTTCAAAAGGTATTCAGACACCATGAGTTCATTACTGGAGGATGAACTCAAAATGGTAAATGATGGCTGCTCCAAGCAAACCAGGTCCAAGGATCGTGGCTGTAATATAAAACAATATATGCATATGTAAGGGGGAGTAAGGCATTTGAATTGTTATTGTTATATAAATCATAAGAATGCTGATATAGCCTTGGATCTAATCGAAACATTTAAGCATAAGATAAGCACTTGTGAAGTTGTTCAAAGATGAAGAATGCTCAGGCTTGCTAGAAGATCTTCAAGAATTTTGAATGCCAAAAGGACACGAGCTGATCTGAGTATTAAATCTGTTCAAAAGGATACAGCAGTTGAAAATAGGTTGACATTTTTTTAAGGTCACCCAATGGCAAGAAGAAAGAGTAAAAAATGTGATCAAGGCATGATAATTCATATGATGTGCACAAGGTAGAATACATAAAGTCTGATAAAAGATACTACAACAGTAAAAGGAGAGTGAAAGTAAATGTGAAGTCTTTAGAAATTTATGAAGATTCTTAAATTCGGTAATCCAAGGGCTGATTTGAAAAGGCCAGAAGTTAAGAAATAGTAGATAAAATGGAGATATGACCACTTCGTGACAATTCAGCCTTGTGTAACAACTGGTGGACAGGATGTGGACAGGAGGAGACTTGGTTGGTATGACAGTGATAAGCAGTAAAGAAGTGAAATTGTTCTCTGTCAAACTTGAGAAGACCTTTAAGATGTACAATATACACACAACCAGCAGAAGTATCTCCTATTGTATTGCAGAAGTGAACAATGATGAGCAGAAAATTTTGACCAACAATATCTAGTCTGAGATGGATCTCTGTAGAAGCAAGTGGCGGAATTAGTGAAGCAGAATTCGTGTTATGAAGAAACCCCAGGCATGAAGTCATATAAGATTAGAGTTGAAGATTGAGTAGTTGAAGCAAATGAAGTGAAGTGACCTAATAATGGTTGAAGGGATGTCCTTAATGCTTGTTTACCCTTATGATGACTACAACATTCCTAAAGGTGCAAATGACTTCTTCTAGTTGTGAATATAGTTATCAAGAACACTTGTTGTTGATGTCTAATTACATGATTTATATAGAGTTGGTTATCGAGATTTTTATCATTGTATAAAGACAACTCCTGGGGATCATATGAAGACTTTAGCTAAGTCCCAAATACCCTATGATGAAGCTCAGATGCAGCTGGCAATAAATTCTTGATGAGGGACGATGATATGTCATCATTAAATCTGTTAAGTTATGGAACAAAGTTCAGTAAATTTTGTGACAAGGTGCAGACCAATTTAAGGTCTGTTGAAGAGACCGCATGCTGAATAGTTTGACTCAGAATTAACGGTGTCTGGTTGAGACAAGAAGATGACAGCCCGAATTTTGAAGAAGGGTTAAATTGCTTTAAGCAGACCTCTTGGTGATTTGTTGCAGCAGTAGGTGAAGAAGACAACTAAAGGTACTGTTAAGTATTGATTTTAAGCAACCATACATGCATAAGGACAAACCTTAGAAGGGGGAGCAATGATGATGACATTGAATAATTCGAGAAATTTTCTTTGGGAGTGTGTTTATGAAAAACTTGAAGAGGAGCAGACAATCCATGGAAGACCAAACTCAGAAAATGCTCTTATGAAAGTATTCAATTTTTTTGGGGGCATCAACAAAATGATGACATTGAATTGTATTCAATGCATAGTTACCTGATGTGATGACTTTTGACATTGTGTGAGTGAATGCATACCTATTGATACATTATGCATATTTGATGCACACTTATACAAAATTCATATACTATGTAATGATAAAGAGCAAGACCAGATTCGTGAAGACACTCTATAGCCATAGAAGGTGTGTCAAAAGCAGTCCCATCTTGAATAATTCAAGCACAAGTTGAAGGTAGACACATATACTAGCATTTGTGATGAAGTTAAGAGAAGATTCAGGCCTTAGAGGCAGCCATTCAAAAACTCAAAAATCTGAGATCAGAACAATGAGAGTATTTCGAGCTAAGTCTAATGCAAAGAAGTTTCTTCATTGATGAGCACAAAACTAAGGCAGCTACAGTGAAGGTATGAAGAAGAAGTTCTGAAGCATCCAGAATTGAATCCATAGTTTATCATAAAATTATTGGTTCATATCTAGCTAATTGATAGGGCAAGCATTGGTGAAAAAGTTTGAAGTATGTTTGACAAAGTGTGCATGACAAATTGGTTGTGCAAAAAGTGACAATTGATGAAGGAGTTTGCTGATAGGGGGAGTAGGGTTATGAATTGGATATGATGAGCAGAGTTACAAGCTAATGGATAAATTAAAGGTATGAAGTATGATGATGCATATTTTACAAAGAAGATTATGTTAGACGGCAACCTAATTGAAATGGGGAGCAATGATAAAAATAAAAAATAAAAAACTCAAATAAGAAGTTGAGGAATATTTTTTTGGAGCATGTGGACTTCTCAAAAATTTGAAGATGGAAAAAACTCAGCAAAAGAAGGTGCCAAGAGAAATATACAGTGGTACCCTATAATGATACAAAACCTTGGTGATGCATACACATTTTCAATGATGATACATCTACACTAGTATGGAATGAGCTCTCAGCAAACGACATGATGATAAGATGACATGTGGCATCCTGAGCAGAAATGGACCAGCAGATGTTGATGACTAGCTTGATCAGCAATAGACTATTATGACTGAGTCAACCCCTGAAAATTATTGCAGCAGGACACTTCAAGCAAGTCAAAGGTTTGGACAACATTCTAACTGTGGCATATCAGTTAGGGGGAGCTTGCTGGAATCAAAAACATGGAGTAGAACAAAGCTTCATCTATGTTTTGTCTAGAATATTAAGGGACAGATTTGATTTGGTGACATGATGCATCAAGAGCAGCTAGTAGTACATTCTTGATAGAGGATAAATCTCAGTCATAAGGGGAGTTTGTCTAAATTTTGAAGATGGATCAAAAGATCAGATCAGAAGTTGACTTGGAAGAATTCAAAGAAATTTTTTTTGGGGGGGCATTGTGAAGCCATTAATGGCTCATTGACCCTTTGTCATTAATGTCAAAGGGGGAGAGAAATTGAGGATATTGCCATCAATGACAAAGGAGGAGTTTGTTGAGTAGAGTTGTCATTGATGGAAACATTAATGACAAAGAAGCTTGAGGACATGACGATTCAAACAATGAATTGAAGTATTGATGACATGGCAGTGATAAGACCCCAAGAATTGAAGTATTGATGACATGGAAGTGATAAGACCCCAAGGTGATGGGCGTTTGCACACCTAATGGGCCAAATGACCCATTCTGTGGTCATTTGTGGCTTGATGAAGTCATGAAGCCCACAAGCTAAACAGAGGTAAGATGGTGATGCCCTAAATGTCCTTGCACCCACAATTTGGTCTTTGAGCCTACGCGTTCGCTCTTGATGCCCTTGAGGGATATTGGCTTCTATAATGAAGTGCTTGACACTCTTGTGCTATGATGAAACCCACAAAATGGTTCTTAAGCCCATATGAATGGTGAAGAAGCCTTGAACCCACAAAATGGTCTTTAATCCCACAATTTTGTTGAAGATTTTAAGGATGAAGGACCATGTTTTTGCAAATAAGCCCCTCATACGATGATAGCCCTCATCATGCCATTTCCAACAATAGGTGGCACGTCACGTGGTTCTTCATGGTTGAAGAGATATTAATTTTTTAAGTTGTGTGGCAATGTTCACCCCATCTTTTGGGTCAGCCGACCTAAGAAAAGAGGATTTAATCTTATTTTTTAATGAATTTGAAGGATAGGTCGGCTCCTAAAATATAGTACTCGAATTGTATAAATAAAGGAAAACTCGTCTTATTGATAGTGAGCTTGTGGAGAGAAGATTGAGCTCTGATTTTCACACATACTGTAGTAGCTACAGTAGACAAGAATGTTTTTTTTAGCTCTGATTTTTGGGGTATACCAGCATACATGCTGAGATAAAGGAGCAGTGATGTAGCAGTAGCATACATACTGAGATAAAGGAGCAGTGATGTAGCAGCAGCAGGTGCAGCAGTGCAAAGAATTGTGTTCATCTTTGATATATGGGTTTGATTATAGCAGCAACATAATGAAGACAGTTCAGTGGCAGTGCAATAGCAAGAGGAGCAACGGAAAATAACTTTTATCTTTATTTCTGGGTTTGTCCAAGACATAAAATTGATGAGATGAAGATAGGGCAGCCAACATAATTGATCTTTTATCTTCTATCTTTATTTTTTGGTTTGTTCAAGACATAATTTGATAAGATGATGATACTAGGCAGCTGACTGACAACAAAGAGTTGATGATATGTTTAAATGATGATATTTGTATGATAGTGATGAGGTTATAAATCATGGACAGAATTGAAATATGATGAACAATGTTGATGATGTGTTGAGGATAGTCTACATGATATTCTATGCTACAGAATGATGTCAGAATGTTGAAGATAAAGTTATGAACAGAATGATCAATTTGTGAAAAGATATCCTTGTACAGCAGAATAGATTGATGACTTTGGTGAATGATATGGTTGAAAACAGGGACAGCCTAGATAGTTGACAACCTAATGATAGTGGACATTATGGACAAGGCAGTGACATAGTGTGGATGATATGATAGGACAGTGACTGATGAATGTGTGACAAGACAAGAGACAAGTGTTGATGATATGTGTGAGTGAGTGATGATATGAATTTGTATATTGTATTGTAAATGCAAGCTTGACTTGTATCTGAGGTGACGATACCTCAAACCCTTCTTAGCAGGGACCAAGAAACCTAGGCTGGGTCCTAGATAAGGAGTTGGTGCTCTTTTATTTTAGTTAGTGTTGAATTGCCTCACGGTTGTAGTCGTTGACCAAACACAAAAGATTACAAAACTATATCTTGTCTCTTGTGTGATGTGTTGTTCTTGATGAATGATATGTGATTAGATGACCGCTGATATATATATTTCATTGATGAATATAATGGTTAAGCAAATGTGAAATAATGATTTAAGATAAGAGATAGAAATTGAAGTTGAAATTGATCAAGTATATGCTCACTGATTCACCCCCCCTCTCAGTGAGTCATTGTGTCTAACAAGGACTGCGCGATGCGGGATGGTTCTTCGCCAACAAGACAGCGCCACAGAGACTGCGCTTCCTCTTTGGTACTTAACCACTTGAATGGATCTTACTTAATGCAAAAAGATGCATTCAACAAGCATAATAGACGGAACCTTGCAACCTTATACACTCTAACAACAACAATATCACTGCGCACTTCCGGTGTTGCACTAAGTGTTTATCTAACTAGTTCATGCATTCATCTAAGTGCGAAGTACTGGTGCATCCAGAATTCATTCATACATGTGATTACTTAACATATTATTCCCATCATTATCCTTATGGCGAATACATATAAAAGAAAAACACATGAACTCATAAACAGCACTTAACCATTTATCATAAGTAAAGACACAAATGCAAAAACATAAGCAATCGCATAACACAGAATTTAACGTGGTTCACCCCCAGGATGGGAGCTACTTCCACAGGAACTGGTGTTGTATTATCTTTGGGAAGGGTACAACAGTTCCAATCTACGCACTCAACTGCAGACTCTCTTCTCTCTCAGTAGGTCTCTACGCACACAGCTGCAGAGCCTTTACAATCTTCTCTCAATAGAGATCAATGTTCAACAACAAAGATTAACAATTCATAAATAGAAGATTAACCCTTTCCTTTACAAAATGATCCCTTTTATAAATCATTCCCTTAGGTCATGTCTTTACAATCAAGTGGGCCAAAACCTTAAGGTTACCTAAAACTGTCATGGTTACTCCGCTAACCAGGACTGCTAGGCTCTGATAGCGACTTATCCGTTGTCGCCATCCCTCTGTGCGTGGTCACGTCGCTTTCAGCCCTCTATGTCAAGCACATGCCGACGGGTTGCTTTCACCCCGTCGTTACTTCTCTAACGGCTTTGTGCAGCGGTTCACGTCGTGCTGCCTCTGCTCGTGTGACTGGTCGCTTTCCTTCTACACTACTCCTTACCTGCCTGCTCGGAATCATGGAGTACTTTGACAAAATAGGTCACTTTCATAGCTTGACCTTCCCTTATTTTATTTACCCAAAATAGGTGCCCTACTGGCACTTCGCAGTGCTACCACTTCACGAAAATGGCGCTCAGCTGCGTGGTTCCTACCCTGTCAATGTTGCGCTACGCTCAACTTCACAGCTCCTCAAAACTGTCTTCCCAAAAATGCCTTCATCTGAGTTGCGCTGTAACTTAGCAACTCCAAAACTGTCTTGTACAAAAAATGCCTTACTTGGGCTAGGCCCAACACATTCCATCACAGAGCTAGAGAATTTGTAAATGAATTCTAACCTACAACTTCAAGAAGAAAGGGTGGAACACCTAGTCATATGCATCTGAAGCATAAAATATGAATTTCAGACCATGTAGTCTTGATCTAGATACTACATAAGAAAACAATCAATGGAAATACAAATGAAGAACACATGCACAGTAAATAACAGACATCAAATCACTCATCACAAGAATCTTTTCTCCAGAATCGAGTCTTATCATGAATTGAAAAGCCGAGTTCAACACATATGTAGAGATTTTAATCTCTTAGCATCCAAAAACATCCAACCCTTGGATTTAATTCAAAATCTTCCTTTATAGGATTACAAAATATTAAACAAATTCTAACTAACCAAAAATAGTATTGAACTGGAAAGGATGAGGTTGTTCACATCCAATTGCTCAAACCAATTTCCTCTGAGTCTGTTAGACGCGCTGGTGGGAAACTCTGTGCGCTGTCAATGTGCGTTTGGGCCTTGGAAACCACCTATTTGTCCTTTGGATTGGGTCATTTTAGGTTGATTTGGATAGGTAACCAGGCTGTACTTCTCTTTGGATTCCAAATGGGCTCCCAATCGTGCCATTTCATTGTGAAATTCTTCATTTTCTGCGGCCAAATTTATAGTGTAAAACGTCTCAAATCCGCAATTAACCTCCCGCAATCCGCAATGCAGATATCGGAAGTCAGGGCTGCTAAATGGACCCTGTCAAAAATCAACTCCACAATGCAGGTTTTAGGAATCGGAAAGCCAACTTTATGCCTCTGGAAAAATATCACTTCCGCAATCTGCATTCTGCAATGCGGGTTGCGTAAATCAAAAAGCCATTGCACAACCTCCCGGAAATCACATCCGCAATCCACATTCCGCAATGTGGGTTTCGGATATCGAAAACCTGAATTTGTGCCCCCGAAAAAATTAGTCCTCCGCAATGCGGGTTTCGGAAATCGGAAACCCAACTTTAGGCCCTTGAAAAAATACCGTTCCGACTTCCGCAATCCGCAATGTGGGTGTGGAAAGTTGGACCAGTTGGAATGCAGAAACTCTCTTGGTTAGATGCACTGTGGATCGTCTCCCAACCATTGATTTGGCCCTACTTTTCAATCCTTACCGTTCAACCTCTATAGATTGTGTTAGTTTTTCAGAAATTACTTCAATCTGATCTAGGATCTTAACTGAGAGAACAACATGTAAAGCATATCTACAGCATATCAATCATGGACACAAAATGCAAGCATACAAGAGACACAGAGTTTACTTGGGGAAAACCATAAAGGTGAAAAACCCAAATAACTTCCTCAGAGATAGATAGAGCAATGATACAACCCAAGCATAAGAGATAGACATCTCCTAGCAGCAGCTTCTCCTCCTCCACAAGTGCGCTACTCTCCAAAGATTGTGTGTGAGAATAGAATGATGAAATAGAGTGCCTCTCGCACTTTATTTATACTTGACTTGACTTGCCTAATAACCTTTACTAGGTCGACCTCAACTTAACCACATAACATAATGCTGACTGGGCCGACCCCCAATAGGGTGGTCTAATAACCCTTTGACCCACATGGTCGACCCCCAATAGGGTGGTCTAATAACCCTTCGACCCACATGACTTATACAGGACCGACCCCAACAAGGTGGTCTAATAACCCATCAAGTATAAGTTACGACACTTACAATATAAATGACGACACTTCTGTATAGAGGAATAATAACATCTCTATAGGAGTACAATATACATAGATGAAATACATTCTGAAGTTACATATACATCAACACTCCCTCTTAACTAGGAAGGTATTTGTCGACACGGGTCTTCTAGCACAAGTTTTCTTCTCTGGATCATCATCACTGGATAATCGTCATTGAGTCATCATCATCATCACTACTACTGCTATCTCAATCAATCTCTGAATCTACTTGTCATAGGAAGTTCTACAGAGCCAGCCCTTTTTCATACTGGATGTAGGCCCACCACCTACAGGTCTTCATCATCACTAGCCATACTGTGGAATCCTCAGCACTTATTATGTGCGTCACAAAACCTCGAAAGAGCATCCCAGGGCTGATTACTAGCACACAGATCAACCTATCGGATCTCCCAAGACCTTTTATATGCTACTGCACAACCTGTCCACGGCCACATAGTATCATGAAGCACAACCTAGATGCACATACACAGCACTTACACTCACCGGCATGGGAGGACCAACCTACCACCATCCGTGAAAGGCTCACAGCACTTACATCAATGACCATGGTAGGACCAACCTACCACCATGTCGGAATGGCACAACACTTATATTGCAGCCATGGAAGAACACATCTACAACCATGCTCAAATGGCCCCAGCACTTATATCGCATCCATGGGAGAACACATCTCCAACCATGCTCGAATGGCCCCAGCACTTATATCGCAGCCATGGGAGAACACATCTACAACCATGCTCGAATGGCCCTGGCAATTACATCACAACCATGGGAGAACACATCTGCCACCATGTCGAAAAATCCCAGCAATTACATCGCGACCATGGGAGAACACATCTACAACCCTGTCCGAAAAGCTCATGTGCATCTGTGTCTTCGAAACTCATCACACATCATCCAATTGATTATGTAATGTATGCACTTGATACATGTCATCACATATGATCATCATCACTGCATCATCCTGATGCATGTCATCTGGAGCAACATCCTGAAGCTCGTCATCCATGATCATCCTGATCATATAATGCATCCACCTGATGCATACCAAGTATCTACCTCATACATATCATCATTCATGATCCACCTGAGCATATAATGTATCTACCTAATACATACACAGATACATGATCCACCTGATCATACAATGTATCCACCTGATATATATCAACATACATGATCTACTTGATCATACAATCGTATCCACCTGATACA
Organism: Larix kaempferi; assembly: GCA_027924585.1. Classification (NCBI taxonomy): domain Eukaryota; kingdom Viridiplantae; phylum Streptophyta; class Pinopsida; order Pinales; family Pinaceae; genus Larix; species Larix kaempferi. Next base: position 4,354,588 of record BSBM01000590.1, read on the forward strand.
TATACAGATACATGGTCCAAGCATCCAACATTATGCATATATACATACATATAAATGATCAAAATGATCATATCCAGCATCCAACATGATGCATACATACATAAATGATCCAACTGATCATATCCAACATCCAACATGATGCATACATACATAAATGATCCAACTGAGCATATCCAGCATCCAACATGATGCATACATACATAAATGATCCAACTGATCATATCCAGCATCCAACATGATGCATACATACATAAATGATTCAACTGATCATATCGAGAAAAAACTACAACATCATCCTGATGCTCATCATCTAGCGCTTACATCCATAGCCATGTGAAGGATCCTCCTTCCACCATGCTTGGAATGGCTTCAGCAAATGTCTCCATTACTTCTTCCTCGAAGTGTCATCGATCTGAAGAACACTAAGCCTCTCTCTGAAGTACTCGAACTTCACTCTGGCTAGTGGCTTCATCAACACATCTGCAATATGCTCATTCGTCACAACATACAGGAGCTTCACTGCTCCCCTCTGCACCATATCCCTGATATAGTGATATTTGATCTCCATGTGTTTTAACCTATCATGGAACACCGGGTTCTCAGACAGCTTCACACAACTCTGGTTGTCACAAAAGAAACCAGTAGCCTCCAGCGGGAGATCAAATAACTCAGATAGTAGCTTTCGAAGCCATACTACCTCACAACTAGCCGAACAGGCTACAACATACTCTGCCTCGGCTGTACTCAGTGCTACACAGGACTGCTTCCTTCTAAACCAAGAGATCACACCTGATCCCATACTAAAGCAGCACCCAGAAGTGCTCTTCCTACCTGCAGCACTGCCTGCCCAATCTGAATCAACATAACCCTGTAGTTTAAACTTTTGATTCGCATCATACTTGAGCCCATAATCAACTGTACCCTTCAGGTACCTTGGAATATGCTTTACAGCAACCAGGTGAACACCTCTAGGATCCATCAGGAACTGGCTCAATGTGTTCACCGCAAAGCAAATATCTGGTCTTGTGTTCATCAGGTACATCAAGGACCCAATCATCTGATGATACATAGTGACATCAACCGGATCAGATGAAGCATCACACAGAAGCTTCAGGTTCAATCCCATAGGTGTGGCCATGGCCTTGCAGTCCATCATCCTGAACCTCTTCAGGATCTCTACTGCATACTTCCTTTTTCCAAGGAAGATTCCATCTGCACTCTGCCACACCTCCATACCTAGAAAGTAGTGCATCATCCCCAAGTCCTTCATCTCAAACTCAGCAGAAAGCTTCCACTGTGTGTCGGCAATCAATCTATCCTCACCTGTAACAAATAGTTTATCTGTATACAAAAGTAGTATCACTGGATTTCCTTCCTCAACCTTGTAGTAAAGGTTGGAATCCGCTTTACTCTTGGTAAATCCCAAACTGGATAGAAAGTTGTCTGTCCTACCATACCAAGTTCTACACATATATGACTCAAACTCGAGTGGTTGCTCCACATACACTTCCTCTTTGACTACACCATTCAAGAAAGCTGTCTTGAAATCCATCTGGTGTATCTTCCATTTTATCACTGCAGTCAGAGCAAGTACTAATGGAAGTGTATCTGGCTATAGGAGCAAAAGTCTCTTCATAATCAATTCCCCTTTCTGGGAGAAGCCACGAGCTACAAATCTCACTTTGTATTTCTCTATGCTACCATCTGCAGCATGCTTGATCTTATAGATCCATTTGGAAGTCACAGCAGACTTCCCTTCAGGTCTTGGGACTGCATCCCAACCATCATTCTTCATGATCGACTGGTACTCCTCGATCATGGCATTCTTCCCGAATTCTGGGAACTTCAATATTTTTAATATCTTCAATAGATAACTTTGTTGTTGAACAAATGTTGTAGTCCTTCTTTTGTAGGTGATGGTATACGATCTTTCCTACACAAGAAGTTAAATTGCATGATTAGAAAACATCTCATAGTTTTCAGAACAATTTCTTACCCATAAGAAAATATGTCATACAGTCATGCAATTATCTTAGCCAATGCTTCAATACAACATTTATCCATATCCCGTAACTTTCTAGATGCCTTCCAATCTCTACCAGAACATTGTTAAGAGTGTGCACAACTCCCAACATGTCAGCAAAGAGGTTTCATTCTAGATAAGTAGCAATGGAATGTTGTACAGTGCCATAGGCCACTTACCCATGTATATTAGTAGTATACTGTTCATCAATGCAACTATTCTAATATGCATAATACACAACTTAATTCTAGGAACATGAGTATATACATTATTGAACAGTATTATTTAAACAATAAAATATGCAAGGAATGATAATTCAAATACTTATATTTTTTTGTTTGTTGGGTTGACTCCCTCTCAGTCTTTGCTTCTTTTCTGCAACTCCATTCTGATGTGGATTGTGAGAAGTGGTCAACTCCCTTTGAATATCTGCATCCTTACAGAAACTACTGAAGTGTGCTCCTTCTTGATCTTTGCTTCCTTGCAGGAACAACTGGAGTGTGCTCCCTCTTGATCTTTGCTTCCTGGATTACCTATCCTTGAACTTATATCCATCACTATGCATGCTTATTAGTATCATCATTGTGTTATCCTTGAGGTCTCATACATAATCACACATTCATTAGTATAATCTTAACACAATAATCTTAAACATGTATAGTCATGATCATTTCAAACATAGATAATAAACATTAGTATTCAAGGTTTCAGGGAAGTCTTCTTTTACTCATGCTTATTCTTATTTGATCATAGGACTCTTCTGGTTAGTTAAATCATCAATCAAGATAAGAGACATAAAATGAATAAACCCTTGATTACTTACATTTCTAACTTTATGAATAAACATAACCAATCATACCAAGTATACTTATATAAGGGATCCTAACACAAGGTAGGATTCTAACTTGATATAGGAAAAACATAACTGGATTGGTATGTTAGCTAGTTATGTCTAACATACCCACATGATGTCTTCTTGTTCTCTTCAATGACTTGTGCTAGTAACCTGCATATCTCATAGGTTAACCATTATAGAAGTTATACATACCTCGCAAATAGATCTTCTAAGTGATCCATGACAATGGATGAATCTTTGTCCTCATGTCATCATGATCATATGTTCTTGGACTAGAACATGATTTGTCTTTCTTGATGTACCTTTCATGTTAGCGGACAACATAAACCTCATACAACACCATAATGCATTAGTACAATCATAAGTGTCATCACCCTAATCAATGAATATCTTCTATCATGCATTCATAATTTTATTAAGGTGCTACGACAAGTCTAAATTTAATCAAGATTGTACTAACCGTAATAACATGAAGACAAACATACCATAAAATTAATCATGAACAGATCTCGAAACATACCTAGATGAGTCATACCTGTTGAGATTGCTTGTAATCTTCTTATGTAAGGCCTTAGCCTCATCTCCCTCTGAAACAGGAACTTCTTCACTTATGCATGTGACCAATCCATTTTCTTCTAGGATTAACCCAATCCACTTGATTTGCAGGAACTGGATCTAGAGCTGGATTAGGGTTTGTTAGAGAAACCCTAAAAATTCAAACTTTGAATTTCAAACTTCTGAAAGGATAGAAAGATGCGCCTTGATGAGCTGATCAAGCCGGTATACTCAGAATTTGAAAACTGCAAAATTTCACCCCTCAAAATTGCCTTTGAAACTTCCGGATTCACTGGACAAGACCCCGAACTAGGTTTTGATAAAGCCCACCCTTATTCCCAACCAAAAGGTTCGATCCAAAGCTCTAAGCTTCTATTTTTTTTAGGAGCTTCCAGCCGCGGTCACAGATTTCAAAAATTCCAACTTTTGCAGAAGCCCTAATTTTCCATCTTTCCGATCAAAGTCCCAAACTGGGGTTTGATCAAGCCCGGTCTTCTTCCCAACCAAAAAATCTGATCTTGGTCTCTAAATTTCTATTTTGATGAGTAGCACCCAGCCGTGGTCTCCGATTACAAAAATTCCAACTTTCTTCGAAACCCTAAATTCTCGAAGCCATGAATGAAGGTGCTCAAAAATAATTCTGTTTTGACATAAATATGCACCTGATTGTTTCTGATGTAACTCCAAAATTTCTTATCTATAGGGTCTGAAACTTCTACCTGTGGTAGCCTGACCTGTCATCTTTCTAACCCCATAGGTCTAACCTCAATTGGATTCTCTGAGAGAGAGTTATGCCAAGTTTCGTAACATGACATGTTTATGGGTTAAAATAGGAGAGAAAACTTGTACAGTGTGCCACGTGTCACTGGTTATGTTTCGGCCTCTGAAACGATTACCTGAGACATTAAAATCCGTGAACTACCTGTCACTTTTTATGAAATTTCATTTGGAGATTCCTAGCCCAAGTTATGACCTTTTTTCCTAGGTCACCTGTTTATGACTCAGATTTGGAGGAGGCAGAAACCCTATATTGTACAAATCATAAAACACAAAGTACAACGAATTAGAAGTTTTCCTTCGGAAACAAGGTACATGGGGATCTGATCTTCAACCTGTAGAATTTTCAGATCTGAAAAAATTTCCAAAATGGATTTATAGCGAAAGTGCTACAATGACTAGTTTTTGCTATATCAAGCCCTAGCATCGCAAGTGCAACAAGTGTCATACATGCCATACCATGCCTTTTTTCAGGCTATCTCTGATACCACGTTAGTTTTTCAGAAATTACTTCAATATAATCTAGGATCTTAACTGAGAGAACAACATGTACAGCATATCAATCATGGACACAATAATGCAAGCACACAAAAGACACAGAGTTTACTTGGGGAAAACCATAAAGGTGAAAAACCCCAATAACTTCCTCAGAGATAGATAGAGCAATTATACAACCCAAGAATAAGAGATAGACATCTCCTAGAAGCATCTTCTCCTCCTTTACAAGTGCGCTACTCTCCAAAGAGTGTGTGTGAGAATAGAATGATGAAATAGAGTGCCTCCCACACTCTATTTATACTTGACTTGAATTTCCTAATAACCTTTACTAGGTCGGCCTCAACTTAACCACATAACATAATGCTAACTGGGATGACCCCCAATAGGGTGTTCTAATAACCCTTTGACCCACATGGCCGAACCCCAATAGGGTGGTCTAATAACCCTTTGACCCACATGGCCGAACCCCAATAGGGTGGTCTAATAACCCTTCAACCCACATGACTTATACAGGGCCGACCCCAACAAGGTGGTCTAATAACCCATCAAGTATAAGTTACGAAACTTACAATATAAATGACGACACTTCCGTATAGAGGAATAATAACATCTCTATAGGAGTACAATATACATATATGAAATACATTCCGAAGTTACATATACATCAACAGATTGCGAAAGAATTCCACTACCTTGTCTTTCCCATCTTATCACTACGGCTCGATCATTTGGCTTGGATTTGCTTAACACTTAGCCATTTTTTGGGATTTCTAATTCTTCCTTTGGTGTAAGAGGTCAATGGGAATGCTTGGGGATCCGGTAGTGGGATTCCCTTTCCTTCTTTGGTGGGAACATTGATAGGGGTGTTAACAGGAGGAAGACCAATCATTTAGTTCTCCATATTTTGATCATGTCACAGATCTTGTAAAAACTGGTATGATTTGTAATTTACTTAACATATTTACATGGTCTTAGTTGGAAATTAATGGAATTGTCTCATCTTAAATGTTAATTGCATACCTACTCTCATCTTTTGCAGGGCATGTATATGCCATGGTTTCCCCGAAAGGTAGTGAATGGGGTGGGGACTATTGGTCGGAATTTTTTATAAAGGGAAAGAAAACCCTCGATATATCCATAATTGATGATGAACATAACCACTTCCCAATCGCGTCAATGGTTTTAAAGGTGAATACTTGACACAAGACAACAATTCAAGAAATAAGGGTGGATAATTTTTCACGGATTACAGACCAGGTGCAAGGGTGTATCACTTTACCAACCTAATTATTGGTATGAAACTCCAATTATGAACGATGCCTAGCAAACATTCCTTGAAGGTATGATACTTATTACCAAATGCAAAGCATGAGAGATTAATGGATACCATCATTAATAGAGATGATCTAGAGGGCTTGGTTGTATAATAATAGGTATGACGACACTATGAGGTATGTCAAAAAATTATTACGATATTTGATGGGACTTGTATAAAATATTGTTGCACATGGTATATATTGTTTAATAATGGAAGGTCGCATTTATATTTTGTTTATGAATATGCCAAACTTTGTTGTTATGCATATGTTATTAATACTAATATTTTATTAGATTCATTGACTGGAGATATAGGCATTAAGTCTCCCACAACCTCCCAGGTACATGTATCTACCTCTCTTAGACAAAAGGTCATTGTAGTTACATACAATGAATTTCAAAGATTTATATATGTGACTCTCATATGTATGATTGTAATGTGCTTGAAACCCATTGGTGAGTAGTCCCTTCCACAAAATATTGGAGAGACAAGTACTTTGGAATCACAACATGAGGGTCAAGTGATTGACCCACATCTACTCACACCACTCATGGCGGCCACCTATGCACGCTCAATCAGTTTTTTTTGTATTCAATTGCAATTATAATAATTGAACATTAATTTATTTTAAAATTTACAAATGTTAAATGAATTATAATTGGTGTTTCATGTGGACAATCTAGATATGAGGAGCAATCCTCAACTGAGTAGTTGGGAATCTTTATCAATCTCAAGGAAGATAAATGAAATTCCTCTAGATGTATACTTTTGGGCATCAGCATGGATGGTATTTTTTGTAACTTGTGGAATTTTGCACAAAAGATACCATTATTTCATGTATGGGCATGATTTGCCATTATGTGTGTTGGGCACAAAGTGGCATTTTGTGTAATAATTTATAGTTGGATTGATTTTGAATGTAAATACATGACTTTGTGAAGTGGCTTTCTTTGCTTATGTTTTATGAGTGTTTATTTGATTATGTTTTTAACAATATGATTTTTCTAAAAGGGTTCATTTATGGATTAAATTTTTTTTAAGAGGAAGTATCAAATTCTAAATCGAAATGGAGATTACATCTTTCTCACGGCCCAAATATTTCCTATTTAGGGTCTATGTGGTGTCTCACGGTACCACATGGTTTGTGAGCTACAAATAAAATTATTATAGAATAAGACCCTTGAATTTGTCCCCATACCATGGCCTAATCCATGCCTTAGGCTCTAAACGAATATTTTAGGCTCCACACCCATGAATGACACCTATAACCATGAATCTATTTCCTTGTACGTGTTTTATGGATGCCATTGTGATGTTTTTCACATTAAGGATCCAAATACCCCACACACATGATCCAAAAACCCCACATAGCCCTTGTCAATATAATAATGTTCCTACATGCATCATATGGGTTATATTATGATGCTTTCCACACCAAGTATGGTTCATAGGGATATAGGTCTTGAACTGTTGACTCCATTGGAATTGGGACATTGTAATAATGCTATTGAATCTTGTCTCCTCTAGGTCCATGGGTTGCATATTGTCTTGTTTGAAAATTTTAGAAACTAGGGTTTTCCTCAATAAGATGCATTGCATTTTTTGCACAGAGGGGTCAACTTGGGAAATACCTTGACTGTGAATTTGTGTCTAGAGTTCCCACCTCAACCTTGCCCAAAAATAGTTGCAGGATCTCATGGAACCCAATTATGCTGCTTGGTTTGAATTATATTCCCCCGATAGGGATTCACCATGTGTCCCTGAAACCCTCTAGGAGGTGAGTTGCATATGGCCATAAAATTATGGCTGTGTATCGAATCAACGAACCATCAAATCCATTGGAATAATTCCAGGGGCTCCTCTCTCCTCTGGGTCCATGGCTCGAATATCGTCTTGTTTGACAATTTTTGAAACTATGCTTTCCCTCAATAAGAGACATTGAAATTTTTTCACAAAGGGGTCAACTTGGAAAATACCTCAACTGTGTACTTGTGGCTAGCATTACCATGTCGATCTTTCCAAAATACACTTGCAGGATCTCATATAACTTTCTTCTACTGCTTGGTTTGAATTCTATGCCCCTGATAGGGATTCACCATGTGTCCCTGAAATCCTCTAGGATTCGAGTTGCAATTGGCTCGTATCGATCAACCATCGACCCTGTTGGAATTGAGACATTGGAATAATTCTAGGGGCACCTCTCTCCTTTGGTTCCATGGATTGAAGATCATCTTGTTTGTAAATTTCTGAAACTAGGGTTTCCCTCAGTAAGAGACATTGCAATTTTTGCATAAAGGGGTTAGCTTGGGAGATACCTCAACCGTGAAATTATGGCTAGAATTCCCACATTGAACCTTCCCAAACACACTCATAGAATCTCACAGAACTTAGTTATGTTGCATGGTTTGAATCCTACACCCCCGATGAGAATTCACCATGTGTCCCTAAAATCCTCTAGGAGGAAAGCTGCAATTGGCCATAAAATTATGACCATGGCTCGGATCAATGCACTGTTGAATATGTTGGAATCAAGACATGGGAATAATGCTATGGGTTCCTCTCTCCTCTGGATCCATGGCCCGAAGATCATCTTGTTTGACAATTTTTGAAACTAGGGTTTCCCTCAATAAGAGATATTGCATTTTTGCACAAAGGGGTCAACTTGGGAGATACCTTGACGAAGTATTGTGGCTAGTGCTCCCAAGTAAACCCTACCCAAACACACTTTCAAGGTCTCATAGAAATCAATTATGTTTCCCGTTTTGAATCCCATGCCCCTGGTAGGGATTCACCATGTGTCCCTGAAACCCTCTACGAGGCGAGCTGCAACTGGACAAAACTAATTATTGTGGCTCATATCAATGAACCATCGACTACGTTGTAATTTGTACATTGGAATAATTCTATAGGTTCCTCTCTCATTTGGGTCCATGGCCTAAAGATCATCTTGTTTAACCATTTTTGAAACTAGGGTTTCCCTCAGTAAGAGACATTGCATTTTTTTCACTAAGGGTTCAACTTGGGTGTTGGAGCTACTCATCATATGGCAACCATGGCTATCATGAAACCCTATAAAATGATATGACTGTTTGTTGTACACTCATGGGTATATTTTTTCAAGTTAATAGAAATATTAAATGTACAAGATACCTTTAAGTTTATAATATTAACTCATATTTTGATTTGGTAAATGATTTACAACTTTAAATAATGGACTTATAATAACCTTGTCTCTTTCAATTTCTTATTTTGAGAAATATGTTGTTGTGATGATAGGATTGGGACTTTTCTTATCTTTTGTTTTGAGATCATTTCTATTTGTTTTATTTTCTTTCGTCATTTCATCTCTTTCCTTCATAATTTTTTTTGTCAATTATTTGTGGATTTGATGCATTAAAACTCAACATAATTTGATGCAACAAAACTCAACATAATTTTACCATGTGTCCTTGATTTTGTTTACCTAAACACAATAGGGGGTGCAAAATGAAAACTAAAATCGAAAAGAAGTGTAGTGATATGAACACATATGTGGCTAAGAATGATCAAGTTATCTCTTTGAGTGCATGAAATTCATAGAAAGATAGCACAACACATGGTTTTAGGGAGAAGTATAAGGCATCAATCCTAAGGGTTTGACAAATTAAGGGTTGTTCACTTCAACCAAGCCATTCTTAGGGTTTAAAAATATGGTTTATGAAGAGATGTTGGCTTATGAAGAAATTAGGGGCTTTTAAATACCCTAAATTATAAAAACTAGAAATTGGGCCCTAAATGAGAGATCTAGGGAACATGATTAATGCATGGGGTTGTAGGATCATGAAAAATATATGGAAATATGGAACTAGGTAAGTGTGCAGCAAAGCACATACCTAAATTGGAACAATGTGACCTTACAACTTATGTACTTTGATTAAATATCTATGCTACATCTAGTAAGTGGGAGGATCCAACATAGTTGGTAACCATGATGATATAGATTGGTGAAAAAATATACTATATGCAATTGGATTCTAATCAAGAACATTGTAAATGTGCATTGTTGTCAAGAAATATTTGCAGATGAAAGAGGTAAGGTATGAACCCAATACAAACTTTGTGTTGCATGATGTTGATAAGGTGTATAAAGAAAAGTCTCTCTACTATCATAGTGAGAGGCTAGGGAGTGTATTTCGGGTTATGAGTACACCCCATGGAAAAACTATTCAATTCATCAAAAACCTTGACATTTATGGTGATTTCCATGAAGATGCCAAGTTTTTCATAAAATACACGCACTAGGTTTTCATGACACACTTGCAACATTGAGATGAAACAACATGTCCAAACTAGTTAGATCCAAACTGGCATTTGTGATAGAGTCATTGAATCAAGGTTTCATAAATGTTGAAATACCATGATAGTACCATAGCTCAAGAAATGCACAGTATAAAATTTGATTAATATATTTTTATTATCTCAAAAAATTACAAAATATCTATATGGATCAAGATTACCTTAACTATCTTTCTTTTTTTATAACTTCCAATGCTATGATATGCCCTACATACCTTTTTAACAACATTTCTTCTTCACAAGTTATCATAGTATAGATGTAGAACATTAGGGTGGTCCAACTTCTTAAAGTAGATTTATTAAAATTTATTAGGGTGGGAAAACTTCTATTAAAGTAGATTTATGAAGATTTATTAGCAAACCTCAAAGAGTTGTGAATATTTATAGGCTTGAAAAAATTATACAAATAATTTATCTTGGACTTCTCTCATGTCGCAACCCACTTCATGCTTTCTTTCACAAACTTGTTAAGAAGATAGCATTCTAATATGACTTAGTGCAACAACAAATATAAACCAATTCTTTGTATATGAACTCGTATTTGTCTTCTACAACACAAAATCCTATTGCATATTAGTATTTTTAGTCCTTCATATTCCATTAAGAATTACTCAATGTTATAACCAAGATCTCCATGCAATCATCCAAGCTATCAAACAATGGAAACTAATCATATAGAAACATTATTGGAGACACATGTATAATCACACTGAAGACTTTTGTGACGTCAAGAGAAAATATAAAATAAATTATATCGAGCAAGTTATAATACAATAAGACAAGTTTATAATAAAAGTTATGACAAAGTAGATGACCCTTAAATGGCCTACCAATGTACATGTATCAATAAGTACAACAATGTACATGTATCCCAAAGTACATCTATCCTATACTACACATCAAAACTCAATCTTCCTCTTGTTGTTTTCATACTTTGATGCATCATGCCAATGTCTAGGACCATTGTACATCTTTGGAGTTTTCAAATTAAATATCAAACTTCTTGATTAGCTAACTGCACTAATACATTAGCACTAACAAACTTTAAAAAAAAAATTACGACTCGATTACTTATAACAAACACTCATTGAATCATTGTGCATCTTTGGAGTCTATAAATCAAAGATCAAATTTCTTGATTAGCTAACTACACTAATACATTAGCACTAACAAAATTAAAAATTTAAATTATGGCTCAATTGCTTATAACAAACACTCACTGAATCCATCCAAGGTATTGATGCTTTTGGTGTCCTCCTCACTAAAAGCCTCTTTGCAATTGTGCTCTGCAAATAAAATATCATATCTCAATTAATTCAACAATTATCAACATGTACATGTAAACATATTAAAACACTTTGTAATGAATGAACATCTCACCGAAAAAATAGACTTCGGGACAAGAGACTGGGTTTCTTGTGTATCAAGCGAAGCCATAGGTTGAGCATCATACTTGGTCACATCCACAACTGGACTAGAGGGGCTAGTAACTACTTTTTCCAATGGATACAATCACCAAATGCTGAAATAGTTAGACATACATGAATAAACAATATGACGTGAATGAACTATGTACACATATTGAAATAGATACTTCTGTGTGACTTCTTACCATTGTCGATGTAGCATTAACTGTTGCATCAACGACCTTGCTGAGGTATGGCATGGATGAATATCCAACATGATGCTATAAAAATTAAAAATAAGCATTAAGAAAAACAAGTTGTGCAATGAATTGAAAGTTAATCACCAACTATCATCAAAGTCTATACATTATTGTGGAATCAGTAGGTTCATGATCATGGACACCTGCCCTCTTTCCAAAAGAGGGCCATCTGATAAAGACACAACCCTTAGAAACATTTGGATTTCAAGGAGAGGAAAATAAAAGCGATGGTACTCAGATTTCAGTTGATGCCTACAATCACATAGTGTTTCCATAGTTATGCGTGCACTTGTGAATCAATGAAATAAAATGTATTAAAAATCTAGCATGTTGAAATAGTTACCTCTGTCTGAAATGTGTGCTCCTATTAGAGAGAGAGAGAGAGTGATAGAGAGAGAGAGGGAGAGAGATCATAGTGGTGGGGTGTTAGGGGTTCGGGAGAGATAGAGGGGTGGGGGTTAGGTGGAGGTGGAGGAGTATGGGAGTGAGAGAGGGGGTTAGTAAAGGTTAGGGGGAAGAGGCCCAAGACAAAGAGGAGGAGGAGGAAGAGGGTTTTGTGGAGGAGTACAGGAGAGAGAGATATTGATATAGGGGGTTAGCAAGGGTTGGTGGGAGGAGGTGCCATTGCAGGGTGTGATTTTGGGGTAGGGGGAGGAGGTGGTTTGGGACAAAGAAAGAGATAGAGATCGAGGGGGTTATGGTTCCAGTGATTGAGGTGTGGGATTAGTGGTAGGGGGAGGCATGGGGATGTGTGTGTGTGTGTGTGTGTGTTTGTGTGTGTATTAGAGAGAGAGAGAGAGTTTGTGTGTTTGAGAGAGAGAGAGAGAGGAAGAGATAAGCAGCGAGGCATTGCAATGTTAGGGGATTGGGGGAGAGATAGAGGGGTGGGGGTTAGGTGTAGGTGGAGGAGTAGGGGACTGAGATAGGAGGAGAGAGGGGGTTAGTAAGGGTTAGGGGGAAGTCGCTTGAGAGAGAGAGAGAGAGAGAGGTGGAGGAGGAGGAGGAGGAGGAGGAGGACGGGTTGGTGAAGGAGTATGAGAGAGAGAGAGAGGAGGAGGAGGAGGACGGGTTGGTGAAGGAGTATGAGAGAGAGAGAGAGGAGGAGGAGGAGGGGTAGATGGAAGAGTATAAGAGAGAGAGAGAGAGAGAGAGAGAGAGGAGGAGGAGGAGGAGGGGTTGGTGGAGGAGTATTAGAGAGAGGGATATCGAGACAAGGGGGTTATCTAGGTTTATGGGGAGGAGGTTCCGTTGCAGGGTATGGGGGGGGAGGGTTTGGGGAAGAGAAAGAGATAGAGATCGAGGGGGTTAGGGGTCAAGTGATTGAGCCAAGGATTTAGTTGTAGGGGTAGGTGTAGGGATATGTGTGTGTTTGTGTGGGTGTTAGAGAGAGTGAGTGAGAGAGAGAGAGATATAACCAGTGGGGCAGTGGGGTGTTAGGGGGTTATGGGAGAGGGAGACAGGGTTGGGGGTTAGGTGTAGTTGGAGAAGTAGGGGACCGAGAGAGAGTGAGAGAGGGGGTTAGTAAGGTTTAGGTGGAATATGGGAGAGAGAGAGGAGGAGGAGGAGGAGGTGGTGGTGGTGGAGGGGGGGTTAGAGGAAGGGGGGAGTAGGGGGTGAGAGAGAGATATTAGGAAGTGGGTTTTTAGGGGGTTGGGATAAAGAGAGGGGGGTAGGAGTTAGGGGTAGGTGGAGGAGTACAAGAGAGAAAGAGAGACAGGAGGGTTTTCAAGGTTTAGGGGGAGGAGGGGAGAGAGAGGGAGAGGAGGGAGGGCTTAGTGGTAGGGGGGATTAGTGGTAGGGGGGATCAGTGGTAGGGGGGATTAGGATGTTGAGAGAGAGAGAGAGAGAGAGTTTGGGAGAATGATGGGAAGGTTGTCTCCACCCCTCCACATGAGCTAGTCTCCACACTTCCATGTGCCTCCAATCTCTTTGATGCTTGAAATCTCTCTTAGTATCTCTGCATTGGGATCCATACTAGCTAGTGCAATCATAAATACAAAAAAAAACATTAGAAACATAAGCATGGTATAATGAGATATCTTAAACATGAAAATTGTACAAGTAGTGTAACAAATAATGGCATGACTATTTATAATTTTAATTTTAAAATTGAACAATTACACTATAGAATCAACATAAAAACATGCCATGTTAAATTTATGTTAAATTGGTCATGAATGCATGCCTACACACTAAGATGTTCCTAAAATATGAAGAATTGTTATTACTATTGCAAACTAAACCTTGTGACTCTAACCTAGAAGGTCTTTATATTCTTATAGCTTTGTGGAAAAAGGTTTTGAGTTAATCACATTGATACATGGTGAAGAAGGTAATCCAAGAGATTATAAAATGCATGTGTATTACAATTAAGTTACACTATAAAATACATGAACAAGATTATTATTGTCTCATTGAAAGTGGTCCCAAACCACCTTGGCTACTCGTTTTTCTTTGAGTGTGTTAAGTTGGTTGAGTTACCACCACTTTATGTAAGGGATTATTGATAACCAAGCACACTTTTTTAGTTAGTGTATTCTATGTGGTCCCTCTTGGTTACATGTTGGTGTTAACATAGTGAAAATTATTGACTATCCAACTAATGCAAAAAATGCTTGGCCTAACCATAGGAGGTCTATTACCAAGAAGCTTTGGTGCAATAGTAAAAATGGAAGTTGGTGCAACTATAACATTAGATATCTTAGTGCAAAGAAAATTTGGTTAAATGAGATTTTTTTCTTGTTCTATCACACCATACTTTGTTAAGTTTCTAGAATGACAAACACTACTAAGGTTCAAGTATATATTGCAAAAGATACATGGAGTTCAATTTGTATAAATAAAAACATCGATATGGGAAAATCTCCCCTAATACCCCACCTCAAGCTATGTGAAATTGCATACTATTACAGTAAAATCAATTTTGAAACTCTATGAACTATGTAGAGTCTTCCAAGAAAGGAATAAGATAGGTGCATGAGAGTCATAAAGAGGATCCCTGAGATTCCAATGTCTCTATGTCTTTGAAAAAATTCCTCCCTCATGATTGAGAACAATGCCTTCTAAAGTCAATGAAGCAAAATATAAAATTTGATATTAATGCCTAACCTTGTCAATGGTGTCTTGAAGTGTGAGAATATGATCGAGTATATTTAGTTGGAAAACAAATTTTTTGATTGTGGAATTGTTTTGTTGGTTCAAATACTTGGTTTGTGATTTTGTTTAGTTCTTTTGTGATCTTTTAGAATTCTTTGTAGGGTTTATTTTTATGTTTTTTTAGCAAAAACATTGAATGAAAATAGAAAGAGGGGAGAATATCTACATATGATTGAGAAGAAATTCGTTGAGGATGCATTTACAAGTGGAAATCTTGTCTGTGTTTTGCCTTGGTTGTCGTCTAGAACAAAAATGAATAGGGTGTGAGGAATGGGGATCACGAGCCAATTTGGGTGAATATATCAAGCTTTAAGAAACACGTGCACATTTGTTTTTCTAAAAAATGTGCACGTGTTTTGTTCTCCTATCCTTCGTGACGTCCAAGTTGTCTGCCTCGAGTTTGTCCATTCCTAGAGTTAAAAAAACATGCACGTGTTTTTATTTTCTACAATGGATGCATGTTTTGCAAAATATCAATTACATTTAAAAAGTCCCTCAACTTTATGCAAGGGTCTATATAGAGAGAGAGATCATTTCATTATACGAAATGTAAATAAAACATATAGTAATGTTTATGGAATTTCATAAGCTTTCTTTATATATATATAAAAACATGTAAATGATATATGAAGGATTATATATATATATATATATATATATATTACCATTTGGATGAAATGAAATTTTGGTAATTATTATGTCATATTTTTTTTAACACCTGTTATTCCAAGTAGAGAATAAAGGTATGGTCAGAAATACAATCATTACAATAGGGGATCAACAAGAGCAGCTTGTCACTTACAAAAACTGAACCTGGGTGAGGAGGGCAACAATCATTCCTCCCAACTTCCCAAGCTACAACCAATGGACTTATGCCATATTTATTGTTAATGGGAATGCCACCTATGACGAAACTTAGCAATCTTAATTTACTGGTGGTGCGAGTGCGTTGGGATTAATATAGTTAACTTGATTCCAGTTGTATGAAATAGACATTGGTGCAAGGCTTGGCTTGGCAGGTTTGATTTGTAGATATTATATATAATTTATATTCAAATTTAAAGAGTGGGTAATTATATATATGTAGATTGTAATTTGACATTAAATTGTCATTTGTTGTGACAAAATTCCAGCGATACATAAAGCTTGAAGTCGTATACAAATCCATTAACTTTGTTTCAAGTTAATTTTTAATAGATTAATGTAGGTTGGTTTTAATTATTTTGTTTTAATGCTATTTGTTATTTATTAACATAAGTTTATTTTTAACTCGAATCTATTAAGTCTCCAATTTTTTAATTACTTTTTATTTTTCGTAAATTATATTACCTAACTTTTAACATCTCTCCATACTAAGTTGTAGAACTATAAAGTACCTCGCTACTTTCCGTACAATAAAAGTATTAAAAATTCTTATTAAAAATAACTATTCTTTTGAATCATATATATATATACATCGAATCCAATCAATTGAACAAATGAAATTACAAATCAACATTTTGAATCATATATATATATATACATCTAATCCAATCAATTGAACAAATGAAATTACAAATCAACATGAGAAACGCAATATATAAGTCAACATGAGAAATGCAATATATATAGTTGAATGGATTAAAAATAAATAATATAGATTCATGCCAATGCATTTACATCGATTCACGTTAACGCAAATACTATTGACTAGAGTTTAAACCGTTGATAAATTATTATAACATGCTATGGGATGTTAGTTTACTACACCCTAAAATGTACTATTTTCCATGTTAGAAAAACATGGATATTTCTCCTTACAAACCCTTTCAACAATACAAATTCCTTCCCAAAACACAATTGACAGAGAGTTGAACCTCATATCGAAATTAATCTCATATCGAAATTAACCTCTACCTGGAAACTAATACATTGTGCAATTCCCTGAAACCATTCTCAAAGTCGTGCAGGTTAGAGCCACATTTAAAAGATACAAGTAGTTCAAATATATATACATGGATTCCATAAATTAGTTTATATATGTATACATGGATTATAGATAAGTAATAGTATGTACATTTATGTAGAAGTATCAAATGGCCAATTGAGTATATGTCCTTGTGCTTTGTTATATTGAGGCTTTGTAAATAAATACACTAGTTTTAAAGGGATACTAGCTAGTAGAGGAGGAGGCATTACATTTTAAATGGAAAGTTCTCAAAATAATTTTATATATTTTAAAAAGAAAGATATTAAAGGAAATAGAAATACCATAGATAATTTACAAAAAGATAGAAAAAGAAAATGCTTAAATATATGTAATGTCCCTTTTTTATTTTTATTAAAACAGTGAAATTTTCAACTTTTTTCCCTAGTTTGACCTTTGATTAGTTTTGAGGTCTAGGTCTCCAAATTGCTCCAAATGCTCCCAAATATTCAAATAATGTGTATGACTGATATTAGGAATTTATTATGATGTTCAGGGATTATTTAGGACCATCAAAAGACTTCTAAAAACCCTTTTAAGATTCTTTCCAATGTATGGAGTTTTACTAGCAATTCGGGGTTCAAATCCCCCCAGGGTAAATGTTGAATATGGCTCTCCAAATGCTTCCAAACACACTCGAATTTATGAACAGAGGAAGAGGATGTATCAGGGACAATATTAAGGTCTCATGTGAATCATTATTCAGTTTTTGAAGTCTTTTATAACCCTCTCCCAACATCTACAAAATCACTAGTTTCAACCTTGGGGGAAATGGCATTAAATCTTCTTCAAATGATATAAAACTGAGCAAGATGGATCCAAATGCTTAAGTACTGAACATGAAACTTGTGAATATCATTAATTACCGTACATTAATCATAAATACATCGGAGAAATTCTCTTCCATTTGAATACATCAATATTTCATTGTTATACATCAAGATAGTGGGGAAATGGCACCATTTGTTCATTAAAAATCATATTTACATCATTCCAATGGGATTTTCGACCTGATACATTTATGAGTGTGAATAAAAGAGGATATGAATCTTATTACAAAATAAATGGGGCATTATAAGCTCCGCCAAAGAGTACAATAGCTCACCAAAAGCGCATCTCCTCAAGGATCAAGAATATGCAATGAAAACTGCAAATGGTTGAAGGAGTGAGCTGCACTAGACGAAACCACAAGCTTCCCTATAGCTTACACATGAAAATAAATAATCCATTAAATCTCCCATGAATGTTTTGAGTGGCCTTTCCACACACCAACTAGGATGGGAATCTTTCACCCTCGAAATTGGCTAAGGCAAGTAGACTATTTTTCCACTAGCTCTCTTAACAAATGCAAATTCTCAAAATGATCAAAATCCCTTCTCTTACTTGATCCCTATATTTTATAAACATCCTTATCCTTCTAAGGTTCCCATTCCATCCATATATTCCAAGTCAATTCAAATTAGGGTGAGGTTCAAGATTTTCCATGTGTCCTCCATTTCCAAGCCTTCCACCTTCCACCAATTCGAATGGGAATCCCTTGAGATTCCCTAACTCCCATGAGAACATTCTTGGATGCTATATTAGGCCTGACATTTCATAATGGTCAGATGTCAACAATCAGGTCTGCAATTTTTCATAGGTGTCATAGCATCTTCATCATTGTTGTCATATAGGTTAGGGAATCTAGTCCAAGTGTCCAATAACTCCTCATTTGACTCTTCCTTCTCCATGGGAATTACACTTCCATCCAAATTCGGCCTATGATGCATATGCCCAAGTTTATGAGCCTTCTAACTCATCCCAAGAACATTAGGATTCCCATGGATTCGAATTCACAAGAGGAGGATGCCATGTGGCACAGAATTTCTAGCTTGTGTGGGCCCCACAACCTCCATATGTCTTCATGAACCATTGCCACTTTGATTTTCTCTTGTATTTATTTATTTATCTCTTTTATTAAATATTTAATCCATTCTAATGTCCAAACACCATGTATTAGCTCCCTTATTGCAAATCCTCATGTTTCCATCCAACCTAGGGAACTAGTAGGATTGATGGAATTTCCCTGTTATAAATTTATTTGAATGGGGACATTACAGTCCTCCCCACCCAAGATTGCTTGTCCTCAAGCAATTTCAGATTTGGATGCTGCAAAATTTGTTCCTCCTCCCATGCGGCATCTTCACTTGGAAGATCCTTCCATTGCACCAAGTATTCTTTGATGGTTCTGCTCCTTAGCCTTCTCTTCCTAGTCTTCAAATTTTTTTTCTAGAATAAGTGTGAGCTGACCTTCATCATCCAACGGAGGAATTTTTTCTAAAATGAAAATTTGCTGACCAATGGATTTTTTTAGACATGAAACATGAAATACATTATGGATTTTACTTCCTTCTGGAAGTTCCAACTCATATGCCACCTCTCCAATCTTCCAAACTACCTTGTATGGGCCATAGTATCTTGGTTTGAGCTTTTTTGCTCCCTTCTTTTTCAAGGATGTTTGTTTATATGGATGCAACCTCAAATATACCAAATCATTGACCTGAAAGGTCCTTTCTTACCTATGTTGATCTGCATATTGTTTTTGTTGATTTTGGGCTACCTGTAAGTTGTCTTTCAAAAGCTTCAAAATTTCTTGGCTCTCTTCCACCCAATATTTAGCTCTTGGGGCTCTACTATCACCAAATATAAGCTCAACAAAATTAATTTCATCATAACCATATAATGCTTTGAAAGGAGGCATTCCTATTGACATATGAAAGGTGTTGTTGTAACAAAACTCACCCAAGTGTAGCCATTTTGCCCATGCCTTTTGTTGCTCTCCCACATAGTTCCTTAGGTACCCTTCCAACCATTGATTCACCCTCTCTGTTTGGCCATCAGTTTTTGTATTATATATTGTGCTTGGAGTCAATTGAGTGCCCACCAATCTGAAAAGTTCTTGCCAAAAATCACCCATGAATCTACTATTTCTATCACTTACAATGCTCTTGGGGAGCCCATGCAATCTGAACATTTCTTTAAAGAAAATGTCAGCCACTTGTGCAGCACTAAAAGATTATGTAACAGCAAAGAAATGAGCAAATTTGGTCAACCTATCCACTACCACATATATGCAATCCTTTCCCAAATATTTGGGCAAACCTGTGATGAAGTCCATTGAAATACTCTCCCATTTTTGTTCCGAAATGGGCAATGGTTGCAATAAACCAGTTGGGCATGTAAGTTCTGATTTGTTTTGTTGGAATACCTTACATTCATTCTCATATTTCAGAACATCTTCCTTCAGCTTCTTCCAAAAGAACCTTTTCCATAATTTCCTATAAGTTTTGAAGATCCCCAGATGGCGAGCTAGTGGGGAATCATGTGCTTCTTGCAAAATCTTGTACTTGAGTTTTGAATTTTGAACCAAATAAATTATGCCCTTATAATATATCAGCCCATTCAAAATCTTGTAGTTATCATCCCCTTTGACCCCATCTAATACATCACAAGCAAATCCATCTTTTGCATATTCAACCATTAGCATGTTTTTCCAATCTTTTGCAATGTCCATGAGAGAAAAAGAAGGTCTTCTAGATAATGCATCAGCTACAATGCTATTCTTCCCTTTCACATATTCAATATCAAAATCAAAATCTTGGATCTTGCTTACCCACTTTTGTTACCTCTCATTAAGATCTTTTTGGGTGAGGAAGTGCCTTAGACTATTGTGATCAGTTTTCACCACAAACTAGTTTCCCACCGAGTATTGTCTAAACTTGGCCAATGCATGCATGATGGCCAACATTTATTTGTCATAGATTGAGTAAATATTTTCATGTGGCTACAACTTTCTGCTCTCAAAGGCTATAGGGTGTTGGCCTTGCTTTAGGACAGCCCCTATCCCTTCACCTGAGGCATCACATTCCAAAACAAAAGGTTTAGTAAAATCAGGTAATGCAAGTATTAGAAAACTAATCATTACCTATTTCATTTTTTGGAATACCTTTTTAGCCTCCTCATCCCACTTGAAAGCATCTTTCTTTGTCAAATCAGTGAGTGGAGAAGTCAATTGTATAACCCTTTCACAAACTTCCTATAATAGGTGCATATTCCAATTAATCCTCTTAATTCTGTGATGTTTTTTGGTGATGGCCATTCAAGGATAGCCCTTATCTTTTCCATGTTCACTTTCACTCCTTCTTGTCCAATACTGTACCCAAGATACAAGAGTTCATTCATCCCAAATTCACATTTAGACAACTTAGAAAACAAGGACTGTTCATGCAAAATTTTCAGCACAACCTCTAAATGATGCAAATGCTCTTCCCAAGTTTTGTTGTAAATGAGAATGTCATCAAAAAAGACCAAAACAAATTTTATGAGCTTCTTGCAAAAACTCTTATTCATGCATGCTTGGAATGTGGTTGGAGCATTAGTTAATCCAAAAGGCATAACAAGAAACTCAAAGTGGCCATAGTGGCATCTAAAAGCAATATTTTGCACATCTTCTTCCTCCATTCGAATTTGATGGTAACCTAATCTAAGATCAATTTTAGAGAAATATTTTTCCCCAAATAGCTCATCAATTCATGGAATAGGATACCTATTCTTGATTTTCTTCTTGTTCAAATCTCTAAAGCCTATGCACATCCTCAAGGTTCCATCTTTTTTCTTCACCAACACTATTGAAGAAGCAAAAGGGGTAGAGCTTGGTCTAATGAGTCCCAACTCTAGGAGTTCTTGGATGGCCTTTTCAATTTCATCTCTAAATTTCTTTGGATTTCTATAGGGTGGTATTTGGATGGGTGAAGTACCCTCCTCCAAAACAATATTGTGCTCAACCCCCCTATCAGGTGGTCTACCATGTGGAATATCTCTAAAAGCTTTTTCATATTTTTGTAGGAGTTTCTCTATCTCCTTTAGGTGTTCAACAAACTTTATGTTTGGATTGGGGGAGTTTACGTGACATTCAGCATCCCATTCAATATCTACATGCCTCAATATAGACCTCATACTATGTGAATTCACCACTCGATTCGGGTAGGTGTGCTGCCCTCTCACAACCCTTAGTATTCCTTTCGAATCTTGGAATTTCATTTCAGGAATTTGATAGTTTACTGTATGGTCACCTATAGAGAACAACCATTTCACTCCTGAAAACCACATTAGTATCAGCAACATCAACCACATAAAAGCTATCAGAAAAAGTATAGTTACCTATGGTGATTTGCAGCTTTGGAACCCATGTTTTGCACTCCATTGTGTTGTGACCTATAATGACAACTGTGAAGCCATAAAATGGTTCAGTAGGTATCTTCCTTCTCTCCACCATGTCTACATCAATGAATTTATGTGTGGCTCCTCCATCTACCAAAACTGAGGTCCTTTGTTTTAGTACCACACCCTTGCGTCGAATAGTGTGATAACGAGGCACTGCTGAAAGTACTTCCATTCTTACTTTGTCGGGTGAGGGATGATTTTCTTCTTATTTCCCTTCTTCTATTGTATCATATCCCTCTTCTTGATCTAAAATATGTCCTTCTTCATCCATACCCCCTTCATACTCATAATTATCATAAAATACTTCAATGTATTGAGATTTTCCCTTAGTACATTTGTGCCCCGATGCCCATGGTTGAAAGCATGTGTAGCACAATTTTTTCCTTCTAAGTTCTTCCCTGTTAAGTCCCTCTTTCTTATTCTTTTCAAATGTATCCCTTTGCCAAGGATTCTTTTCAAATGCATCTCTTTTCCAAGGCTTATTTTCAAATCTGAAGTTAGGCTTGGGAGGAAATCTAGTTCTAGGAAGCACATTTTGGAGGTCTCTAGTCAAGCTCATAGCATCCTTTAATATAGTTGGTTTGTGTGATTTAACTAAACATTTTAAGGGTTCATCCAAACCTTCAGTGAACATCAATACTATCCTTCCCATAGATACATCATCCACCTTGAATGATAATTTTTGAAATTCTAACATATAATCGGCAGGAGTTCCCACTTGCTTCAATTGGGCTAGTTCTTTGAAAGGTAATTCTGGGTCTTTTTGCTCAAATATCTCTAACACCCTGTCAACAAACTCTCCATACGTAGTACCTGATCATGTCCCAAATTTTTCAGACCATGGAAACACCATTCATTGGCATCTCCTTCTAGATGCAAGATAACCATTTTTAAGGCATCCTCCTCCACCATTGGATTTAGCTGAAAATACACATCTAGTTTCTGCACCCAAGTGTTAGCAGAACTTTGAGAGGAACCATCAAAATTAGGAAGTGGCATTTTACCAATAGCACAATTTAATTCTTTGTTTTGGAATAGAGCCATATTATCCTCCCATTTCTTGAGTTTGTTTGAGACAGTAAAGTATTGGTCAAATGGTAGAGTCCTTCTACAATCCTCACTCAACTTTTCCCATTCTTTTACCACTTATTCCATGTCAAATGGTATGTTAGGATCTTCTTTAGGAACAAGAAATTTAGGTGAAGTAGGCCTTTGTGTGATCTGAAATTCATTAGGTCTATTATTAGATCTTGTTCTTGAGAAAATATTCCCACCCATTGTCTTCTTTTCTTCTGAATGTGAACTACTGCTGCCTCCTATTACTCCTTTGCCTCCAAATTGGCCAGCTATCAATTCTAATCCTTTCATCATATGTTTGTTCATGTCTCTGATACCACTTGTAATGTTTTCAAAAAATGGTTTTATGATTGTAATAAATTCCTCCTCATGTTTTGAGGTTTCCTTTCCATCCCTAGGCATGGTTTCAACAATATACTCTTCCTCTCCTACTACTTCCTCTTCAACTTCAGGTTCTAAGGGTGGTGGATTATTTCTTTGGATCCTTCTCAAGACCATCAGATTCCAAGACCATACTTTGATACCACTTGTAATGTCCCTTTTTTTTATTATTAAGATAGTGAAATTTTCAACTTTTTTCCCTAGTTCGACCTTTGACTAGTTTTGAAGTCTAGGTCTCCAAATTGCTCCAAATGCTCCCAAATATTCAGAGAAAGTGTATGATTGATATTAGGAATTGATTATGATGTCCAGGGATGATTTAGGACCATCAAAAGACTTCTGAAAACCCCTTTAAGATTATGTCCAATGTATGGAATTTTACTAGCAGTTCGGGGTTCAAATCCCCCCAGGGTAAATGTTGAATATGACTCTCCAAATGCTTCCAAATCCACTCGAATTTCTGAAAAGAGGCATATTATGTATAAGGGACGATATTAAGGTCTCATGTGCATCATTATTCAGTTTTTTAATTCTGTTATAACCCTCTCCCAACAGCTACAAAATCACTAGTTTTGACCTTGGGGGAAATGGCATTAAATCTTCTTCAAATGATATAAAACTGAGCAAGATGAATCCAAATTCTTAATTACTCAAAATGAAACTTGTACATATCATTAATTATATTCCATTAATCATAAATATATCATCTAAATTATCTTCCATTCGAATACATCAATATTTCATTGTTATACATCAAGATAGTGGGGAAATGGCACCATTTGTTCATTAAAAATCAGATGTACATCATTCCAATGGGATTTTCGACCTGATACATTTTTGAGTGTGAATAAAATAGTATATGCATCTTATTACAAAATAAATGGGTAATTATAATCTCCCCCAAAGAGTACAATAGCTCACCAAAAGCACCTCTCCTCAAGGATCAAGAATATGCAATGAAAACTGGAAATGGTTGAAGGAGTGAGCTGCACTAGAAGAAACCAAGAGCTTCCTTGTATCTTAAACCTAGAAATAAAGACTCCATTAAATCTCCAATTAAAGGTTTGAGTGGCCTTTCCATGCACCAACTAGGATGGGAATCTTTCACCCTCGAAATTGGCTAAGGCAAGTAGACTAGTTTTCCACTAGCTCTCTTCACAAATGAAAATTCTCAAAATGATCAAAATCCCTTGTCTTACTTGATCCCTGTATTTTATAAACATCCTTATCCTTCTAAGGTTCCCATTCCATCCATAGATTCCAATCCAATTCGAATTAGGGTGAGGTTCAACATTTTCCATGTGTCCTCCCTTTCCAAGCCTTCCACCTTCCACCAATTCTAATGGGAATCCCTTGAGCTTCCCTAACTCCCATGAGCAACTTATTGTATGCTATATTTAGGACTGACATGTCATAATGGTCAGATGTCAGCAATCATGTCTACAATTTTTCATAGGTGTCATAGCATCTTCATCATTGTTGTCATATAGGTTAGGGAATCTAGTCCAAGTGTCCAATAACTCCTCATTTGACTCTTCCTTCTCCATAGGAGTTACACTTCCATCCAAATTCAACCTATGATGCATATGGACAAGTGTATGAGCCTTCTAACTCATCCCAAGAACATTAGGATTCCCTTGGATTCGAATTCACAAGAGGAGGATGCCATGTGGCACAGAATTTCTAGCTTGTGTGGGCCCCACAACCTCCATATGTCTTCATGAACCATTGCCACTTTGATTATT
Organism: Larix kaempferi; assembly: GCA_027924585.1. NCBI lineage: Eukaryota > Viridiplantae > Streptophyta > Pinopsida > Pinales > Pinaceae > Larix > Larix kaempferi. The sequence goes on from BSBM01000590.1 coordinate 4,380,203, forward strand.
TCTTGTATTTATTTATTTATCTCTTTTATTAATATTTATTCCATTCTAATGTCCAAACACCATGTATTAGCTCCCTTATTGCAAATCCTCATGTTTCCATCCAACCTAGGGAACTAGTAGGATTGATGGAATTTCCCTGTTATGAATTTATTTGAATGGGGACATTACAATATCTAGTCCAACACATTTATCAATTGCGACAAGCAATGTTTAGTTCTTTCTTGTATCAAAACGAAATGCATTTAAAAATCACATGATCTATGATCTAGGAAGTTCAGCCATATCCATAGCAAAAGATGCCCATTCTAAAATGCAACAGTGTAAGAAAATTCTTTAAAAATTTTAAAACCATCAAAGTCTTCACATAATCTAGGTTGGCCACAAATGTTCACAAAAACATGCTACCAAGTGCCAAAATCATGAGAGAAACAAAATCATCCACAAAAATTTAAAGTGCCAAGTATACTTGCCCTACCACATTGTGTAGTTTTTTTATCCTCTTTTTCATTCCATCTTTCTCTTGAATCAACATTCACATGTCATATTTGGATACAAATGCAAAAATTGTGGTTTATTGTGGACAAACAATAGGTTTACAAGACCTTTCTTGCATATGCAAAGATGGTGGCTATTATGATTTAGCATAAAGATAAGAACATTCCCTAGTGGTAGATTATGATATTTGAGTATACATGCTTCTAACCAAAAGTCAAACTATAATGTATCTCTTGAAAATCTTTATCATCCACTTTGGATAAGTCTGATTGGGAAAAACATGTATTTATTTTGTATGTATTTAGTAGCTCATGTGAAACTAAATAGTAAGGAAGTATATCTCTTAGGGAATTTTTATTCTTCAATTGTTTGTATTTTAAAATACTTGTAAGCAAATTTGAGGCACTTACCTTTTTGGTTAGAAATTTAAAGTTTAATTATGATTTAGTTTAGTTTTTAGTTTCTTGATTGGTTAAAGTGGTATTGTCTTAGTTTCCACTAGGGTTCAAATCTTCATGCAAGGATGACCTAAAGGCACTATAACAATCATGGCCATTAAGTTGGGTTGGGTGGCCGCATGTGACTCCATATTAAAAATATAACCATAGATGGCATCACACCTTTGAATAATGGCCTTAGGTTGGTTTCATATGATTTTTCTAGAAATATTAATTATTATTAGTTATTAATTCCTTAACTAAAATTGTTAAATTTATCTTGTTTCATGACCTAGTATTTTCAATTTTATGTTTGAAAAAGAGCAATGCATCCTTACTTTCTAATGGGGGCATCCTCATATTAACAACCAAGTTTTACTATAAATAACATCCCTAGAATTTGCATGGACATTGACAATGATTGTTATTCCATAGACGATTTATTTGTTAAATGGACCTTACAATTTTAGACATAATCAATGTTCTTCCTCTAGTACAAGAAATTGGTAGAGGTTTGCACCAGTACCTCACCTACTTTGAGGTCTCACTTTTCAGATAAGGTGTTGTGCCATTTCCTTCACACTGGAAAAAAATTTGAGCAAAAGCAATATTTGGAAACATGACTATATCACAACAATTGTTTGCTACTTCTTTCTTAATCAAGATCAAATCAATACAAGATGTTATATTATTCTTCATCTAATGGTTGGTGTGTCTGAGAACAAACCTAACTTATTTTGCATCCTATAGATGTTCAAGTAGCATTGATCACACTTGGTATAACTTAGGTGGCATGTAACAAACCAAAATATATACCTTGTGTTGACTCAACTCTATCAACTTAATTATGGAATGATATCAGTATTACAACAATTGGTAGAATTCCAATTTGGACATTGTGCTCATTTAAATGGAGAAGTCCTAATTGTCAATTTTCATTTCCCAAAACACATGTTGTTGTGGAAAATAATTTAAACCAACTTGGCTAGCTTCAATGTTGCAATTACATGCTTCTAATTGTTACTAAATGAGTAATAAATATTAACTTCATATAACAGTTTAGTTTGTGGACAGCAATGAGAATTTTGACCATGAAATCTAGCACTGATATTACCTTTTAAGGGCGTTATCTTCCAATGCTTGTATGCTACAATTAGATTGTCTCGCCAATAAAAGGATATAATATCATATACTTACATTAAATGGATCACCAATAATATATTTTTTTTCGCTGTGGAAAAAAACTATACTTTATTTGGAAAGTATATGAAGAAAATACAGAGAGACCACAACAACCAATGACTTCCTAATATAACATGTCAATACAACCTAACAGTGCCACTAGAGTGAAAGATACAGAGCTACACATGTAAGTGGATAAAGAAAACTAGAAAGTTCACCACTGCAGACACAACTGAACCAAATATTTTAGCATAGATGCAAATAAAAACACAAAGAACCTACTTGCATAGATTTCCCCAAAGCCATATAGGCCAAGTGGAGGACTCCAGCTCTACAACATGATGCAAACTGCATCCTCAAAACAATACAAAAATTTAATTATGAAATATACACATAGGCTCATCTTGAGCAAAGCCAATCATTTGCTCTCATATATACACAATCCATACAAATTATAAATAAAAAAGGAGTCATATGACTTCATCAATAGTCACAAATAGCGCAGAAGCCGATGGAGATACATAGCCAAAATTTTCAAAAGTAATAGACTTGTATGACCTCTAAAGTTAAGTGATTGGAGCCATGAAATTCATCAACATAGATGTAGCCTTCAATCACTTGTAAAGAAAGTTTGGATAACCCATCTACAATGGCATTATATTCCCTATAAACATGTTGATAAGAGAGCTCCAAAAAGCATTTTGTAAGATTCTAATTTTTGTATCCAACTATGAAGAGAAAGAACTTGTAAAGAACATTTGGATAGGTAGTAGTCAATAATAACTTTGAGTCCCCTACAACCTGTAATATGGAAATGTTTTTATATCTAGAAAAGAAAAGTAAACTCCAAAATGCAATTAGTTTGCCTCTGGTATTTGAACCACCTCCACAATTGAACCTTATTTTATATGAATTAGTAGAATCCACAAAAAGCACATCCCATGCCCCACAAGTTAGATTGTTGTTCTAAGAGGACCCATCAAGAAAACCCATGCGTTTCTCATTATCAAAATAAGGAGGACTATGCAATCTTGTCCTACTATCCAAAAGAAAATGATTTGGTTTTAAAACCTCCTTGAAAGAAACCACAATTTTGCTACCTATTCTAAGTGGATACCAAGTTCTTCCTTCAAAAATACACTTATTCATGTGCTTACATAACTCCCAACATAAAAAAAAAACAGGGGATTTCCTTCCAAGCTTGGACAGATAAAGACCATGATTTAAAATAGGATGAGAAATATCTAGAAGCCCAGACCTGTGAAATCTGACAAACTGACCTCACCACCTACCATACCTACCAAGAGAAAGAACTGTGAGCCATTAAATGATCCACATTATATGCTTCCTTTTTACATAATATATAGACATTAGGCCCAAACCCCCCTCTTCTATTATAGCTATCATAAGTGAGAATAGAATTATTCAATGTTGGCTAGATAAAAATCTTAATCTTTAATGGAATAGTCCACTTCCATATAGAGCACTTCCACCAGCTCATATCCACATCCGATTCAAAGAAAAGGGATTAATAATCTAGCTTTGCAGTGATCTTCCCACCTTTACATCCCAAGACCAAAACAAAACATCCTCTTGATCAGATAATGAAAAACCACTTCTTTGCATCCCCAAGAGGAATCTATTCCGTTCTACCATAAAATTCCCTTGCAAGTTCAGATCTTGAGCCCTCATCCATCTAGCTTCATGACTCGAAACCCCTGGATCAATAACCACTTAAATGAAAGATATGTGCCAAAGATTAAGAAATTTTGTAATAACTTTGTATCCTCGTAATAGGGTCTTCACCAATACGGACCTGCTTCCCATCACCTGACTTCCAAACCAACCAATCACCCAGAACTTGAAACAAGTTTACTAACCCTTTCTAAAATTTGGATGCTCCTTTGACACTTTTGTTAGGATATCGAATCGAATACATGATGTAGCATTTTAAAATATATTTCCCTTTGATAACACTACTCCATAATCATGTGGTGAACAAATATCTCCAAAATATTTTTTAAGCAAGGGCTTTGGGAAAAGGAAGACATTTTTTATATCCCAGCCCCCCAATTTCCTAGGTCTAGATAGATGCTCCCACTTTACTAAGTGAAGCCTTCCTTAGGCTTGCTACAGTCCACAAAAAGCTAAAACATTTTTCCAAATGTTATTTAGAAATGCTTTCGGGATTTTTTCCAAAGAGAACCAGTAAACAAGGACATAAAGAAGACTAGAACTTACCAATGTAATTCTACCCCCCAAGAGACAACCACCTCCAACACCAGTGATTGGTTATCTTGTCAACTATTTTCCTTAACAATCAAGACCAACCCTTATTTTGATAATTATTAGGCTTGATAAATTAACCGAGATATTACAAGCCTCCATTAAGAGAGGCAAACTGCAAAGGAAAGAACCAAGCAATATGTAAAATTACCTCTTTTTCAACATCATTCTCCAAAACGATAGACTTGGATTAATTGATAATCATCCCATAGGCATTACAAAAACATTCCAAGATATCATGGAATGCCATCCATTCCCCAACATCCCCTTTCCCAAATAACAGCACATCATCAACAAAGAGCAGATGTGTAACTCTAATCAAGGACATGACTTACACCCACTATCCTACCAACTTCAGTCTCCTTAGCAATTATTTTACTTAGACCTTCAACAACAAAGAGAAACAATTGTGGGGACAAGATATAACCTTGTCGCAAGCCCCTTGAAACTCGAAAAAAATTGTGGGAACGCCATTAAGCAAGACTGCAAAGTTTGCAGAACTTACACAAGCCACAATCCAATTGGTAGCTTCCAATCCAAGGCCAATCTTAAGAAGAACCTAGTCCACATGATCATAATCTTTCACAAGATCCAACTTAGCACTAAAGCCTTCAATTTCTTTAATTTGACACAATGAAAGCATTCCTGAGCAATATTGATGGCATCCAATATCTGTCAGTTTTCAAGGAACCCAAACTATTCTTTAGCCAGGAACTTAGAAAGAAAGGGATTCATTCTGATAGCAATAATCTTTGCAATTATCTTGTAAATCGGGTTACATAGAAAAATTGACCTGAAGTCATTGAAAGAACTCAATTTTGAGAATTTTAGAATGAGAGCAATGAAAGTGGCATTTAAGGCTCCACAAAACCTACCTCAAATCCTCGATTCCTCCACGGCTACCAACAAATTTGGTCCCATAATTTCAAAAAAGTCTAGAAATAATTCAGTTGTCCATCCATCCGGCCCTGGGATCTTTGACCTGGCGAACCCTAAGAGAACCTTTTTTATTTCTTCCAAAGACACCAGAGCCGCAATATTCCTACCCTCCTCCTCTAAGAAAAAATGAGGATAGTTTTGGACTACCCTCATTTGATCCACGATGGACAAATTCCCTCGGTCCTTTAATAAAGACTAGAAATGTTTTCCCGCTTCTATTTCCAATTGTTTATGTTCCTTCAATAACCTCCCATTTGAGCTATAAAGTTCCCAAATGGTATTTTGGATCCTTCTACTTTCAACAAATTTATGAAAATAAATTGTGTTTAGATCTCCCTGATCCAACTATACAACTCGACTCTTAAACCTCCAAGATTCCTCTTCAATCTTGAGGATGCTCAGTCTTCTCCCCTCAAGCTATGACACTCTGGTTTGATCTTGGAAAAACAGAAGACCAACAACATTGTCCTGATAAAGAATATCTAATCCTTCCTCTAGGTTGAGTAAGTCTACTCTCAAAATCATTTTCTTATCCTTTTCCCATCTGGGGACCACATATTTTAGCGTCTTAAGATTACTAAATAATTGTTGCATGGATGAGGTCTCTTCAATATCCACCATAGAATTCCATTCATTTTTCACCAAATTTACAAATTCTGCCTCATGCAACCATACATGATTGAACTTAAAAGGATAGTGAAAATTTTCACCCGTCAGTTCAAGTTGGAGAACAATGGGAGCAAGGTTAGATATGGAGAATTTTTCCACCCAAGAATGATATATAACTAGCCCCTCTACCATATTTTCAGCCAATAAAAACATGTCCAATCTTTTTTCCACCTCCCCTCCCCCAACTGCACTTTCCTCCAAGTCAGTGCGAGAGAGGAAGGCAAAACATCGATCACATCAACATTAAGGGACAGTTGTCTAAAAAAACTACCTAGTGGATTCACCCTTGAATGGATGCCCCAAATTTCATCCACCAAGAATGATTAATTTAAATCACCCCCAAAGATTAAGTTAGGAAGATTAAAAATACTATCCTCCTCCACAGTCTCCCAGAAAACCCCACAATCAAGATAAGGCCCATAACAGTTCACCATATGCAAGTACTAAGGAATATCAATTGACATTCCTTTCAGAAGAATCCCAGTTGAAGTAAAAAAAGGGACCATATTGACTTTCTTAGGGTTCCAAGTTGACAGTGGATTTCCTGATTGACCCACAAGGTCCACCGAACACATATCCCAGTCAGGTAACAACTTTGAGAAAGTATCCCGTGCTTTTTTTCCACATACCATAGTCTAATTAATGAAAATGATATCAAGTCCAACGTTTTCAAACAAACGTCGAAGGGCCGAAAATTTGGAGTGCCCCCCAACCCCCTTGAGGTTCAGAGACAACAAAATCATTGCTTAGATCAATAAAGGGATTTGTTAAATCTAAGATCCCTAGGACCATTCATAATAACCTTCTCATAATGAGCCAAATCTAAAGAAACTCCTTTTAATTTAATAGCACTTCTAGTTTTAGTAAGAGAAAGATCCTTTGTTACCAGAAACGGAACGTCGGTGGGCGTTTCTCTCAAAAAACAGGCCAGAAATGGAAACAGGATGGAAAACGGTGTTTTCTACAGTCGTTCCTGTTTTTCAAGCCCTAAAACCGGTTCTTATGAAACGAAAATCGTTTCTTATCGTTTCTCAGAGTCGTTTTTGGATTTTTCATCAAAATTTAGTAGTTACAATCGGGGTAATTTTGATTTTATCCAATTTTTCCTCGTTCCAATTTCACAATCTCAAACTTTGTTTGGAATAGGCTTTGGTTAAATTCATAATACGGTTTCACAAAAGGAATTATATGAAGAATGAATAACAGAACAAGCCGGTTTCATCCCTAGGTAGGGGCATTAATTGATCCTGGTAATCTATTGGAGGAGAGGTTTGTTTTTTGTGAAGTTGATATTAACATTTGTAAATTTATAGTTGATCTACAATGAAAAATTGGTATGTTAGTTAAAAAATTTATGTTAATATCTAATATTTATAAATCTAGAATGGATATTGATGACAAATGTGTGAATGATAATTATGAATGAATCGAGATTTGACAGATTTATAACAAATAAATATATGATATAAATGCTAATTACAAATGAATTCAGATTTTTCTTTAACAAATAAAAACATTATGTGAGAATTAAAAAAACACACCTCCAAATTTATTATATATTTTCTATCATCCTTGTAAACATATGTAAACAATATAGGAGAATAGCAACTTCTTAAGGTGTCTAATATCTATGCAAACAATATACCACAAGCAATAATCATTGTCCTAAACCTAAATATGAAAACAGGGTATATGGAAAAATAGATTTGATCATTATGACTGATTGAATTTGTTCATTATAATCCTCAAAACCTTCAGTTTTGTTGTTTTTCTCTCTCCTCGTTTCTTGTATGTAAAACCTATAAACTTTGTTTCTCGTATCGTTCTCGTTTCTCGTTCTATTTCTCATTTCTCGTTTCTGGTAACATAGGAAAGATCAAAGGCCAAGCCCCCCTTAACCGACCCCCTTCGTTTCAAAGATACCTGAGAATTTTAAGGCTTCTAACCCACCATTCGAGGTTGTAGCCATTGAGGAGCCATGAAATCCATCCCCATTCTCCCCATCAACTATATATATATATATATAGATAGATAGATAGATAGATAGATAGATAGATAGATAGATAGATATATATATATATATATATATATATATATATATATATATATATATATATATATATTACACGATCTCGGTGTTAGTTTCAATAGATAATATTATTTTCTTGCACTAAAATGTTCACCCAATAATTGATATAGAAAAATTAAAAATGAAAAATCTTGCATGATCTATATGGGCATTCTGAGTGATAATTTCAGTAGATATCTCATCACATAGCCAACACACCTAGACACCAAATGAAGGAAAGTCATCTTTGTTTTCGGATGTTTACCTCAATATATCCTAGGCTTTTCACCTCAATAAAAACCCCACAAACACAGTGGGTAGACAGGCCAGCACAAATAAATTGGACTCATCAAAACTAAATTCTGAGAACTCGAGGACTTTGACAAACGCCTTGAATATTTCTATTCAAGATTATTCTATTTGCAATCTCAAAGCATGGATCTAGGATGAAATCCAAGCAAAAGTACCCTATCATATGATGTAATTCATAGACATTAAAATAGACATACAAGCTGGAAAAACCTTGATGAAAGAGCCTTTTATTGCTAGGAAATGTGCAAAGGATCAACAAAGGCTAATCGGGAATGTGCACATGCCAAGAATGGAGGCAAGGAGCTTTATTGAAATACATGGACAAATTAATTCATGCCTAAATTCAAGTGAACAAAAGTAGTTTAGAGTTAACAAAATTGGACTTCAATATTCTCCAATTCACACATCATAAACTGGACATATATTGTATCTCAAGGTGGTTAACAGACTTGGATAAAGCGGAGCATATTTTATATGGAAAGCATCACATGGAACTTTTCTTTTGATGCTTACAAGCACTTTCATGGTAACCTTAACAAAAGAACAAGAACAAGAAAACCCATCAACAAATTGAGCACCAGGCATCTGCATTTGACAATAGCTAAAGTAACGTGAAAAGAAATGAAATTTCCCTCCACGTCTTACATTCTAGGAACACAGATAATGTTATGGTTGGGGTCATTGTATAACTAACTACTCAAAGCAAGTATGCATTTAAAAATCGAAACAAACAATGGCATTCCGCCATTTCTACAAAGCTCTGCTTGGTAACCTCAAAACCACTTGCACCACTCGCAGCAAACAATAGTTTCCTTACCAACATTTGGGTTTCAAACTCCATAAATTTTAGTCTAAGAAGTCCATGCAAAAAGAGAAAGACACATAAGGAAGCTTGAAAATCATGACAAAAAGATGCCTTCATTGTCAACAAAAACTAGCTCAAGAATGTAAGAAAAAAAACATGTCCGAGGATTGAAACACTTGGAAAACTATAGAGGGACCACTTGGAAGAATTACAGACACAGAGAGTAGCTGAGTAACAAAAATTGTGACAATGATTGTTGAGTGAGTAATTGTACCCTTAGTTCCCTTTGAACATGACACTAAGATAGCAGTAGTAACAAGCTATGACGAGAATAACTAATTGACATGATCAATGTAGGCAATTATTAATGGGGCGGGGAGCTAGCTCTCCGTTGCAATCTCCTTGAATTGGTGTAAGCTAAAAGATCGACTATTTGCACCAACTTTCCATCTATTTTCCTGACCAAAATCTGGTTGAAATTGTTAAAATGGCAATTTTAGGTTGTTGGAATTGCAAAATCGAGGTGCCCCGAAGGTCATTGAGGGCACTAAATCCATTTATGCAATCAAAATTTTAATTTGAACAATAAAAATCTCAATTTCAGCAAAATCGCATCGTCGGATTCCAACAAAAATTGTGGGATTGTGGAAAATAGTCGACCTTTTAGCTTACACCAAATTGAATTTTCCTCAGGATTAAATGTTGGCATAGAGAAACAGAAACAAGTACATATGGAGCTGATGTCATCTTTCCACCCCCTCACCTCCTCATAGAACCAATGAAATGGTAGATAGATAATTTAGTTTTTCAAAAAAACAATTTCAACCTTCAAAATATTGTATCCCAACTAAAGTTTGTGGTAGTGTATAGGAAAACTATAGGGGAGGGACACCAGTAGTGGTGCACCCTCCCTAATGCCACCATGGTGTCCACCTTGTAGCCCAATGTGGTGTACACCATGGCATCATTGGAAATATTTCCATGTGTAGGTGGTTGGGCATTAACTTTGACTTAAAGTTGCTTCAATTCAAAAGTCGTCGACGTGGAGGTTTTGGAGGGTGTTTGGGGTTAGTGTATTTTGGTTTGTTTCTAATGGGTGGTCGTTTACTCCCCGCAGAAGTGTTGTTCCAAGGTCCCTCTACATGCTTGCATGGAGCTGATACGAGGTCAACCATTGTTGTATGTGTGGTGCTACCTTACGCAGGGTTTTGTATGCTAGGTTTGAGGCAAGGTTTTGTGTGGTTGGTATGATTGGTTGTGTAATTTGTTCTAAGGTAATTTCCTGGTGTTTTTCTTGTTCAAGCAATATTCAATGCTGGTATTGTGATGGTTAATGTATGGATGGAACCTAGACCAGGTAACACAGTAAGCATGTGTTTTTATGGGTTTTGTAAGCCTTTTTTGTTTGGTTTTATGACTGTCGGTTGGTTCTTGCAAGTAGAGCTCATTCATGTAACTCAGTTGGTTCTTGCAGGTGGATCTAGGTCATGGAGGTTGTTTCTTTTTCGGAGGATAAGCTTTTCCTAGTAGGATTCCTATCCTGCCAACCGATGAGCCTATGTGTTTATCAACACATCAACTCCTGGTTGGAAAGTTGTGTGATTTTTTCATGAATGTGAGTTATGTTATGAGTTCTGCTAGGTTGATGAGCCTCTGTAGTTTATCAACACATCAAATCCTGGTTGGAAATTTTTGTTATTTTTTCATGAATGTGAGTTATGTTATGAGTTCTTCTAGGTTGATGAGCCTTTGTGTTTATTAACACATCATTTCTAATTGGAAATTCATAAGAATTGTAAGTAAGGATACTTAGTTTTGTTAGAATTGGATTTGTAATTTGGCTAATAATGAGTAAGAATTTGACCCTAATGACCCTAATTCTAGTTTGCATATTTGAGCTTTGAAAAATAAAGGCATGTTTGGGCTTTACACTGTTATACTAGGACAGGTTACGATTAGCATCACCCCACCCTTACTCTGCTTGTAGATGCAACTAAGTGTTTTGCTTTGGCAACAAGAAAACTTGTGAGGAGTTTAACTATGCTTGAAGGTCGTTGTTGTATGACATACTATTTTCCATGTTTGTAGAGACCCTAGTTGGACAGTCCATAGTTTCCATGGCTATCCCTATGGGTTTTCAATTTGGACATAATTGAGCTTTGCACAATGAAGGCATATTTGGGCATATTTGGGATTTGCACTGTTACACCAGGATTGGTTACAAGTTGCATCAACCCACCCTTTCCACTCTTGTAGATGCAAATAAGTGTTTTGATTTGGAAAAAAGAAAACTTGTGAGGTTCGAATTGTGCTTGAGGCATGGTTGTTGTATGACAGAGTATTGTCCATGTTGCGGAGACCCTAATTACACAGTCCAGAGTTTCCATGGCTTGCTATGTAGGTTTTGAATTTGTTTTATTAGGTCTTTAATTAGCTCTTGTTTCTATGTTCATAATGAAGAAGAATTATGACATGACATTAGCTATTGCGTTCGAGGTTAGACCTAATATTGACAAAGGAGTGTGAGTAGCTTCGCCCCTCTCCACTATGTAGGCCATACAGCCTCGGAAGATAGGTTCATTGGTTTAATGGTGATATTAAGGTTGTCCTCATGCTAAGTCTTGTTCTTTACATATGTTATTTCTTTCTATTGAGATTAGGAAGTCTTGTGGGGTCGTAAGAGCCACATAGGTGAGTTAGCTTCATTAGTAACATTGGTTCATAGAATCATTTGATAGTCCATGTTTCCATGGTGGCATTATTTGGACCCTAAAGATCGTAATGACCTTAATGATTTGGATTCATACTTGGAATCATTGTTGGTCTATGGCTATTTTGTTCCATGTCCTGCTATATCATTAAATAAATTATGAGCTTCAATGAGGGTAACGAACTGTTTAGCAATAATATGCATCTCACTAGTCTAGGGATTGAATTTGCTTGGTGTTGTTATATGGCTAGTTTGATACATATCCTATGATATCATTTGTCAATATGTGGGGTTAAATTGTAATTGTAATATGTCTTTGTAATTGTAGTTGTAATGTTCCTTTGTATTTTGTCTTTGTAATTGACAAACTGGGACATAGTTTGTGTTTGTAATTGTAGTTGTAATTTTCCTCTGTATTTTGTCTTTGTAATTGAAAAACTGGGATTTAGTTTGTGTTTGTAATTGTAATTTTTTATGAAATAATGTTAAAGGAACTCATGTAATAAAATTCATGGCACCTTGTTAAGCTCCAAACTCTACCAATTATTTGGCTAACAATGTGGCATTGTATGTGATTCCTTAACTAGAAATTTGTTAGTTCCAGTTTCTCGAATAATCATGTTCCTAATGGGTTTGAGTTGATTATTCTAGGCACTTGTTCTTTGAACTTTTTTTATTTTTCATGTTATGTGGCTATGTCTCATTTGGCCTATAAAACAGAAGCATCCCAAATATTTGCAAGCATGGATTGGTAGCTTGAAAAGATTCAATGGATTTGAAATTGTCTCATTTGGTAATTAACATGAACACTATTGTCTCATTTGTTAAATTACTTAGGATTTGAAATGCAAGTTGTTGCCTCCAAATTCAAGCTGAATGGGAACACAATTTCTATAAAACCCTCTTCAATATTCTGGGAAATGGGTAGATAGAAATCATGGATCAAATCCCATTTGAAATCAACTCCAAGATAGTGTCAATTTAATGACAACATTAGACAGCTAGGAAAGATATGGTTCAACTTCCAATTGTGTAAACAATCCAAGATTAGCTCTGCCTATTTACCATATATTGTCATGATGATTATATAACTAGTATTATTCTTGTAACTTATAATCAGACCATGTTTCTAAACATGAAAATGAATCAGGATTAAGATTCTTAGGTGCCTTTTACAACTAGATCAAAGGTTGTAAACCAATGGAACTTGGGGGAAAAAATATGCACTCAGAACTTAATGTGCATTATGGGTCACACTACCTATTTGATATAGAAAACCAATTTAGGGTAATCAAACTTTATTTTATATTAACAGTATCGGAGTACAATGTCTCGAGCTCCAAAGAAGACTAGGATCTAGGATTTAGTAGGTGCCAAAGCCCTTATGGCTTGGGACTAAATACAAAAAAAAATGTTGGTTTAACAAAATCCAAATTGCATGTGGTTAGGAATAAGCATAAAACATATTCATGCATGATTAGGTTCACTATATTCATTTCCCAATCTTGTAGGGTTCCCTGCATTTGCTTCAACCAAGTAGGTTGAACTGCCTACATTTTGATATGAATGGGTTGATTTGCTTGCATTTTCCTAATGCTAGTTTTCTCCTTGCAACCAAGGAGAGATTGAAAATGCATAGTTATGACTTGTCCCCAACACCTCTGGATTAATCATAGGAGTTAGAAAATCATATATTGGATTGGCCCTCGCACTGGTAGGAAGAAACTAGGGCGTTGGACCAATCGGGTGATATTGGGGGGTTTGGATGTTTATAAGATCTTGGAATAAACATGTATTATCTACAATTTGATCAATTGAGTTGGACACCATCTACTCCTCTTGAAGTATCTTTTGTGTCGTTCTTTGTTCCTTTTCCTTCCTGGTTAGTTGTTTATGGTGCTCTTTTTCTTTCCTTTATTTCTCTCTTTGAAGCCTTATGTTCCTTCATTGTTCAACTTGAACAATCCTTACAACCCTCCTCTCATTTGCAATATCCTTCTTATTTTCTCTCAGTTCTTGCATCTCCTTTTTCTTGTGTTCTTCCTTGGCCAATAGTGAAATGTACTCATCTAAAGTGAGTAAGTATGAACTCCTGCTTAAGGGAAGAACATCTAATTATCCTGTCATTTCTTTTTCTGCCACTCTCTCCACTGGAATCCTTAGGAATGACTTGAGTGGTGTGGTACTTTGTTGACTATGAGGATCAACTAGGAGTTGTGATACATCTGCATTATCTCCTTCAACTAGTTCTTCATTGCCTACATCATCTCCTTCTAAGCCCTCAACACCCACATAATAATAGACAACTTTTTTGCTCCATAATGTCAGTTGTGAAGGCATGTTCAGGATTTCTTCATTGATGTTATTAACAATATGTTTGTTCATATTCAGCATGGCTTCCATTAACCATTTAGGCTTCTCCACCCGATTTGGCAATATCAACCGCTCTTTGTTGCTTCGCAATGCTTGGAAACCTTCAACCACATTCATTTCAGCAATGTCATTATGAACTTGATTTGCAGAATCTATACATGTTTCATGTGATTGAACAACTTCCATGTCCTCTCGAGTTGATTCATTGTCATATTGAGTAGCACTAACATGTTGATCATTTTCACCCAATGGTTGGCAATGTCCTTGAGAGAGGGATAACATGTTGTCTGTAGCATTTTCATCTTCCTGTCCAAGTACCTCAATTTAGGATTGGTTACAAGCCATATCATGGATAAGAGAATCTTAATCTAGTGTCCAGATTCTAGTCCGCCTAAATGTAGCCTTGATATTTGAGGGAGTGAGAGCCCTTTTAAATGTGTTACTAGCAAGTTCATCTAATTCAAACCTTTTTACCTCTACCTTGGGGTTCTTTTCCATCCACCCTACTCTCTCGGACCCGAAATAATTTTTAAAGGCCCAAACACACTCACATAAAGGATTTGAAACCTGTGGATGGTATGTGAAGGAAAAGACAGCAAGTCAATGCCCATCATGTTTTCTACTTCAATGTTTTGTAGAGCTATGTGGTTGCAATGGCCATAAAAAATCAGCAAGTGTATGTTTTTGTGTGATACACCACCAAGTACAGATGAAGCAAGGTCGCACAACCAATTCATAAGCAATTCTTTAGTCATCCATACATTGGCATGTGCATCCATGCATGCTCCCACCTCACAGTTCTTGATGTAGTTTTTCAACCGAGACTTTCCCTTGAAAAAATAAAACCCAAGGGTTGATGCATCGATTGCATTTACGCAACACGGAATAGTTATCCACTCCCTACTCTTAGGTAGAATTTTTGGCACATTCCTACTCCCTCTCCTAGCAATTACCCGCTTACCACAATTCCTTCCTACTTGGAAACCAATTTCATCATGGTTCCATATATGATATGGACTATATGAATGTTTTTTATATGCATTGGACATAATTCCATAGAAATTAAACACAACCATAAGGTGCAAATTCAAATATTTTTCTCTAACCAGGCCTTCTATTGTCCATAAAACAAGTTCTAGATGTCTTTTCTTGAACCCTTCCCACCATGATTTCCCAGGAATTCCATCTCTGAATGGATTTGGCCTTAATTGACAAATGTGCACAACATTCAACTTCAATTGTATCAACTCCATCCTATGGACCATATTATCCATCTCCTTACACCAACTAACCACTTCTTCCTCCTCTTGTTTAGTTAACATTGTAAGAGGCCCTTTCCTCTTAGTATGAGTGAGACCATTTAGTAGTATGAGTGAGACCATTTAGCCAATAATGCAATGATGTTGGTGAAATCCCATACTTTTTTGCAACTGCTCTCACAGAATATCTGTTGAATTCAACATCATCAAATTCCTTTGACATGTCCTCTTTTTTCCAATCTTTGATAGCACTAATATTCCTGCTTGGACCAGTTGCGTGCACTGTAGGTGTATGAGTAGTAGCACCATCATCCTCTACCATGCTTTGGTATTCATCATTTGTATTTTCATTTTGGTCAGCAACGATCTGATGTATCTCCTCATCCGATGAAGTATGTTGTAGTTGTGCACCCCTAGTCACCCGCCTTCATGTTCTCCTTGTTCAAGCAACATAATTCCCTCTTGCCATGACTACAACAACCTGTATGAGAACAAGATAGAATTGTAATAAAAAAGATGAGTTCAAATCCACATAAGGGCTAGGTAACATAAAATACCATGTAGGTAATGGATCAAGAAAATAGTTAACATGCTAAATGTCGAGTTCAACCTTGAAGATTAGTAAGGAAAATCCAAATTGAGCATGTGGAAGATTAGTTGTAAGAGCATAGTTAATTACTCCCAAGAAACTATAGTTATGTTTTTCTTCCTTGTGACCACTTTGTTGGTATATTTTTCATCTTCTTGCATTACATTTTTGCTCAAGTTCATTAGCTATACTACGCCTACGCTTCCCTCACTTCTAGACAAATTCAGGAAATGTAAAAGAACTTGCTTCATTCAAGACGGAATCTAGAATGGAAGGAAGAAGCCGTTGCACATAGATATAATAAAATGACATAAAAAAAATTTGTTAGACCCTTCCTATCATAGTAGTCCCTTTCTCCCCAACTTGATGCAACATTTTCTATAACTTATTGGGGTTTGATACTATTTGAAGGGTTTCTAGTTGAGTTTGAATAGCTCCATATGTTAATTGTTTTGTATTTGGAATTGGATATGAAATGGACAGTCAAAATAATTCTAGCAAATCTAGATTTGGCATGCAAACGATGGCATATAAACAAATCGAAAACATATAAATGATGGCATATACACAAATAGAAAACATATATTGTGTGAATACTTGAACCAAAGTTGTTATGTGAGGGACTGTTGATAGTGAATTGCTAAGCATTTTCAATTGTGAAATGCATAAATGGTAAATTCAATTAGATTGTTGTTGATTTATAGTATTCCACTATTAATTTTGAATGGTGATTGTCATTGGCATGGATTGCAAACATGGATTTTTGAATGTGCGGTTATGATTGCTTTCAGTATGATCCAATGACTAGCAAAATTCCTTGGTTGATACTTGTGCTTTTAATCAATTTATTGGTTGATTTGATCATTTTAATGGCTTGGTTGTCATTAATTGCATTGCAGATTACATTCTTACCTTGGGTTATCCTTGTGCTTCTAATCAATTTAATGGTTGATTTGTTCATTTTAATGGGTTGATTGTCATTTACTACATTACCAAGGTTGGTTGGTGGATAATTGTAGCAAGTGAAACTGGGCCATTTTGCCTGTTTATGTGTGCATGTGGGGATGGGTATTGGATTCAAGTTGAGCTTGCAACTTGGTAGAGTTGTCTCCATATGTCATTCAATGGGTTTGATTTGATAGTGCAACAATACTTTTTGGTTGGACAGTATAGGATGTTTTAAGGTGTGATTCCATCTTTTAGGTAGAACACTATAGGTTGTGACAGTGACATGATGTTTTCTAAGGCTGGTCAGTCAGGCATGTACAATTGGGCATAAAAGCTCAATTTCTGGACAAATATAGGCCCAGTCAATTTATGGGCCATTTTTTACAACTTTTGGACATTGTGTATTTATTTAATTATGAATTTAAGTTAATTAACTAGTAGTTAAACTATTCATATTTTAGAGTGTTGATGTGACCTCTTCTATGACCACTATTGGTCCCTATACTACTACTTGTGTCTCTTCCCTATCCCGCATCTTGGGACAGAAAGACATAAATAAGAAGAAAAGAGCATTGTAAAACCAGATACGTACCCATAACTTATAGTTATGTATTAATACAATGGTTTAAATAATTATGTTTGCATTACATGTAAATGTATAGGTTATGCATAGATTTAAAACTCGGTACATACCCATAACTTATGGTAATGTATTAATACAATGGTTTAAATAATTATGTTGTAGGTTATGCATAGATTTCACACTTGTGAATAATTAATTTAATAGCAATGTAAATATATGTGATTATATGTATCCAACGATATATGTGTGTGTGCATGTGTATGTGATTTTTTTGCTATCGACAATTATTATATCCAGATTAGATTGAAAAAATATTAAATTAAAAAGAAAAGAAATTTGTAATTTATTGCAAATGATTAAAAATATATCAAGTAAAAGTTATAAGATTCTTTATATGACTTTAATGTTAAAATAATTAATTTTAAGTGATGTCTTAAATAATGAAAAGTTATATATTAAATCATTATTACTCTACATAATTACAAAAGAATTGTGCATGTGTGTCATTAAAGTATTTATATATTAAGAATATTGGTATTAAAAAAATAGAATATTATATCACACATCATTAAAAGATGAGTTTAAGTAAGTTAGATTAAACAAGGCCTTACACATTCCAAATATGGGAGAAGAGGACTCAAATATTAGTAGTTTGTTCTCATTTCGAGCAACAAGTTTACAAAGTTTCTACATCTAAAGGAAGTAGGGACAAAACAACAATGACATAAAAGGACAGTATCAAAAGCCAAATGTGTGAGGTGTTGCAATTTTTTTGAAAAAATGTAGGAGATTAAGAACACTTGAGAATGAATGTATCTATCTGCATTATTGTTGTGTACCCAGGGAGGATAATATGGGGTACCTAAAAAAGTATTTAAGGGGATAATGTATGTAATGTGGCCATAATTATGGAATAGGCCCACTTGATAATTGGTGGGTAATAAATAGCCCCACTAGATAATTTGATAAAATAATATGATAATAAGAGGTAGTTAACATAGGCCCCTTGAGCCCCGGATGCGGGTGATCGACATGACACAACTGAGGTTAGGGGTGCCACCTGCCCTCCTGGCAACGTGGCTACCACACCTGGAAACCTCCCTCCACTGGCGTTGTTCCCATGCTCCCCTAATTAAAGCCGTGTGTTGTTCCATCCCATCTAGCCTCCTCGCACGCGTTGAAATCTACTACCCCCATGGCTCAGTTGTTAGCATTCATTTCGGCTCGACTCTCCTTGTCACATCCCCTTAACTAGTTCAGGTGCACCATTAATCTATCCCATGTGAGATCTGGATGCTCCTGCCTTGAAACTATTGATATGAGGATCCCTCTACATGCCCCTATTGTCATTACTCGCATATGTCATCCTCTTCATGTTGCCTCTGCAGAGAGCTCCGCCCCTTCTCTGTTCTCTGGTGAACTTGTTGACAGTGCCATGACCCGAACATGCGACACCTCCAAGCAAGGTTCTGGTCACAGTGTTGGCAAAGCTGCCACCTCTGCTGAGAAGGAAAAGAAGGCCAACAATGGCTATGAAGACAATGTATCCATCCATGTCCACAAGTTGGTGGATGATTGGGAATCTCGTAGTGTTGTTGAAATTATGGAATTTGGAAACCAAGGCAATCAAGTAAACTACTACTGGTTAATGGAAAATATGTTGGGAACATTAGTGGAGGAAATGTTAACAAACTGGAACATAGCCAAGGTGGCGATTATGGACACCAGGGCACACATGGCCCATTTGGATCGAATGTTGGTTTCCCTGGAAGCCAATTTGGCAGGTCGAAAGTACTCTCTGTTTTGACATTCTACTCCTCCCCGTGATTCTGTTTCTGCTGCTCATTCTGAAGGTTTGGCTGTCAATCCAAATGTCCATGCTGATGGTGTTGTTATAGCCACTGACATCCATGCTACAGACAGCTCCATGCCCGATTCCCTCGGTGTTGCTGCTACAGAAGGCACTGCTCCAGTTCTAGGCCCCTCCTCAGGCCCGAGTTCTCCTGCTGCAGTGGTGGTTCAAGGGGCCTCTCCCCCTGGGACTTCCTTCCCGACGCCCTCGACGATAGACACCCTACACTACAAACGGATCAGGAAGATTGAGGACGACGCATCCATACAGCACAAAACTGAGCCACTGCCCATCAAACTCCCAACCCAGAATTGGGAAGAGGACTTCTTTGGCAGTTGTCCAATAATTGAAGACAATCATGTTTCTCAGAATGCGGAAGATAGCACATAGAACTGCTCTGTGTAAGCCTAGCTCCTTTTTTTTGCAATTAGCGTTATCTATCTTTCCCTGTTTTAGCTCAATGGTCTACAGTCAGACTCTAGCTTTTCCTTCTAGTCTAAGTCAGTCTATGTTTTTAATTGTTGGCTGTAATTATGTCAACACTACTCAGCCCACTTATGGGCAGGACTATGGATGCTCCGACTTGCTTTTTCTGCTCCATGAGAAGCTTCTGAAAGCTCATGAATCTACAGATTCTCATGTGAGTGTAACTATTTTTTTCCTTTAATATATTTTCCTTATGCTGCTTAAAAAAAAAAACATAGGCCCCTTGAGAATAACCATGAGAAATTATAAATATACATGATTATCACTGTATGAGATATGTTGAATGAATTTTAATGTAGCAAGAATGGCTTGTGGAGTGGTTCCTTCCTTAAGGAGTAATTGATGGTGTTACTTTACCTTAAGGGTTTTTTTCTACATTCTTGTGCTCTTTATAGTGTCAATGTATATTGGTATTTTGAAGTTTAAGGGTTATATATCATTGTTTTGATCAAATTTATAAGTTAAAGATCACTACAAGTAGCTTCAGAGCACTTTCTCGGGCCAAAAAAGCTGGAAGATTTTTATTTTTTTTTACAAATTTTTGAAGGGGAAAAAAATGATTGTGGTAGTAAGCTTGATTTATGATATTTTATATGCAGAATATGAAAAAATCAGTTGCATATATAATTCTCTCATTGACACACTTGGTTTCAAAAAAAAAATTCCAAAACAGCATCTAGGAAGGGAAATTATTGCTAATTCAAAATCAACACTTTTTTAGGGTTTTCCATTAACAATTACGAAAATTGTAACACTGGTACCTTTTGTAGAGTGACCATATTTCTATCAAACCAACTCCAGTAGATGCAAAATGACCATGGAATTTCATAATTGTTGTCATAATAGAGATTCTAATCAATATTGAGGAAGTTGTGCTCATTTTAAATTTGTTGTCAGAAAAGTAAGTGGTTTTTGTCAAAACCCTAGTTTTATTTTTGGAGTTATAGTAAGAAAGATGTTTATAGGAAAATTTGATGATCTTAGTATTGAAGAGTACATAAGTATGCAAAATTTATGGTGAAAGGGGGATTGGAGATTTTTGTTACCCTATGGTTTAAAAAAAATGTTGCTACATGACACCATTGGTTTAACCATGACAAGATGTCAAAACTTCCAAATGAAGAATTTGAAAAGGTATTTTTTAGATATGTGGTCTCATGTTGTAAAGAATGATAAAGAAAGCACTAAGTGTATATTTTCATACACAAACTTTCCATTACATGTTTATGGATGTATTCAGCAAGAAAATGTTATTATTTTATATAAACCCTAGTGGTAAGTATAATCTCATCAATGTCAATTTGGCTAAAAGGTTGCAAATCCCCACAGCATATTCAATGCACACATGTTGAGGATGTAAGTAAATGTTCAATTTTTTAAGATCTAAAGCTTACCATGAATAAATATGTGTTGCACTCAGATTTTCATGCTATCAATGTAGATAATGTGGATATTGTTTTGGGGTATCTTTAGATGGACTCAGTTGGTATCATTAATATTAATGCGCAAAAGAAGTTCTTGAAGCTTTGGTATAAGAAAAAAAATCACATTGCAAGATATTTCTCTTATTAAACAAGAAGGGTACAAGGGGGGCACGTGAAGAATTCATTGCAGGTGAAATAGTTGAAGTATTTGTATACATGGTAGATGAAGAGTCTAAGGTTGAAGTACATGAAGAAAATCCCTAAGAAGGAGATCAAGGAAGAAAAAGCTAAGGAGCTACTTGAACTGAAGGAACAACAAGTTCACGAGTCAAAGAAAGAAGAGCCAATAGCTAAGGTTGCAGTATGTCGTCAACCATACCACCCTGAAAAGAAATAATCATCAAAGCAAGGTTGGGAGCATCAATGAACATGGAACCAAAGAGGAAATTGTTATAGAGGAACATGGAAGACTAAAAACAATATAGGGAGATATCAGAGTAGCTCGGTAACAACATGGAACCATAGGAGCAACCAAAATCAAGATTGAGGTGGAAAGGAAGCAATTGAAACCCATGTACACATTTCACTAGGATGAAGGATGCTCATTCTTTGTACAAGTTGGCTACATTTTCGTAGTATATCATATTATATGGCTTCCTCCCATGTTTTAAGGACGAAACGTGCAAAAGGAGGTGAAATGTTATGTACCTAGGGAGGATAATATTGGGTACCTAGGGAGGTATCCAAGGGGATAATGTATGTAATGTGGCCATAATCATGAAATAGGCCCACTTGATAGTTGATAGGTAATAAATAGCCCCACTATGTAGTTAGAGGAAATAATATAATAATAAGGGATAGTTGTGATAGGCACCTTAGGAATACTTATGAGAAAGTATAAATATACATGAGTATCATTATATAAGATATGTTGGATGAATTGTATTGTAACAAGCATGGTTTGTGGAGTAATTCCTTCCTTAAGAAGTAATTGATGGCCTTATCCCACCTTAAGGGTTTTCTACATTCTTGTGTTCTTTATGGTGTGAATGTATCTTCATATTTCTGAAGTTTAAGGGTTTTATATCACTGTCGTAATTCAATTTATGGGTTAAAGATTACTACAATTATATTCCTCATATATTTAGAATTGCCAAGAAGCCATTATAGTGTGTTGAAAAAAACACAATTGTCACATATTTAAGTTGAAGCTTTAGGGGAACAAAACTCTATGAATAGGTAGGTGTGATCTAAAATGAATCCAAATTAAGTTATTTATCCAAATTTTGTAATTAAAATTTTGTAAAGTTCAGCATGAAGACAAACGACCAAAAGGCCTCAAGATGGTGGAACAAATCATCTTGATGGTTGGCATTCTAGGGCGGCTATATTAATCAGAAAGCTTGCTAAATGCAAGGGATCAACCACAACCAAGAGAGATATGAAAATTGGGAAGAGGAAGGGCAGTAGCAAAAGAAAAGAGCTCAAAGAGGCAATATGCTTTGAAGATTGGAAGACGAAAAGCCACGGAACCTATCCACACATGGGTATGAGATTGTCCATGAACCAAAGCCATTGAAAAAACAATGTTCATGAGTAAGAATGCATCAAAACATCATTTAAAAGTGCATAGCCCCCTTGTATATTCTCTTAAGCAATAATCAAATCCCAAAAGTTGGTTTCCTGGTATATTTTCTTAAGCAATAATCAAATCCCATTTGGGTTTCTAGGATAATAAATCTGTGTTATGGTGTGAATCCATTGATGTGTGGAACCATTTGGGTTTCTAGGATAATAAATCTGTGTTATGGTGTGAATCCATTGATGTGTACATAAACTTATATTGCTTGCTTCAGTATAATGGGTGTATTTCCATTAAATTAAATACATATACAGCAATATTATTCATTGAATTTGCATAGCAAGCTACAACAGTCTTATTCACCTATGGGATCATTGGTTAATTAACTGGCATGTTCTGGGTGAATGGTTGAATTGTGGCTTACAATCCCAAGTCATATTCCTCCCACAGCCAATTTTTTTGATGGTTGGTATTGCCACGATAACCTACAGTGATGCCGACATTCTCCGTTGACTAAAACTTGGGGTATACCTTGTTAAACATTGGAAATTCATCCACAAACAATTGCCCTCAACCCTGGGAGCATTAATTGTCAGCCGTAGGCATTTATATCTCTTCCAATTGTGAATTGTTGAGTCTTTGGTGTATGGTTTGTTGGGCATTTCATTTTCCCAAATCGTTGTCTCAAAAAGCATAAAAGTATTGCTAATTCCAACAAGCATCTAAATTTTTTTGTTTGGAAGTGCATACAAGTGCATTCTAACAATTCCATACGAACATTGGAATACCTTTCATACGAATTCTAACAATTCCATACGAAACTTGGGGTATACCTTGTTAAACATTGGAAATTCATCCACAAACAATTGCCCTCAACCCTGGGAGCATTAATTGTCAGCCGTAGGCATTTATATCTCTTCCAATTGTGAATTGTTGAGTCTTTGGTGTATGGTTTGGTGGGCATTTCATTTTCCCAAATCGTTGTCTCAAAAAAACATAAAAGTATTGCTAATTCCTACAAGCATCTAAATTTTTTTGTTTGGAAGTGCATACAAGTGCATTCTAACAATTCCATACGAACAGAGATGGTTTATTAGACAAGCGTTGATTCACACTTTAGTTGTGTGTGTACACTATTAGCCAACAAAATTTTAAGTGTTGCGATTGAACACTATTGTGTTATATAGTGATGTGATGGCTCAAACAAACAAACCATGTCCCCTTCTATTTATAAAAAGTATGTATTTCTACTTCTGTGAATGGACATAATTATAATTGTTTGCATGTAATAAATAGAGTTGGATTCCAATGAGTGTAATTAGAGTACCACGCTGGGGTCTGAGGGTAGGAGCCAGTGGTGGGGTGTTATGGCTGACTCGATGAAGACCCAAGTACCAACACTGCGAAGAGCTACAGACCCTTCAAATCCTTGTGTTCTCTATAGTGACAGTTCTATTTGTCACTAGGCAGATCGTTCTCCTATTTTAACATAAAGACGGGGCCCGACACCTGGTTTTCATCTCAATCGTTAGATAAAGCAGTTGCCTAAGTCAAGCAGTCATCCAGTAGTTGGGATTTCTAGGATCTTAAAAAGAAAGGAGTACTGGGCTTCTTAATTGTAGGCTTTGTGAATAAACAAAGTTTTCATTCAAGATAGATGATAATTGAGTGAGTTGGATTTAATAAGCAGGCTTCTAGATTTTTGGATGAGCAAACTCATAGTGCATTTTTTCATTTATTAATAAAACATAGTATGTTGTTTATTTTGGCTTGGCAATGTTCGAATGTTCGAGTGTTGGCCTTTAATTTTTCCCATAAACACAGACTGGGCATTGAGTTGGCATTAGTCTGGTCAACACAAGCAAAGTAACAAAGCAATGAGCAAATATGAAGACAAAGTTCTCAAAATTGGTAGTAATAAAGAATTTTTCGATCAAAATTGTGTCGAGAACAAAGAACACGATTCTATTTCATACCATTTTTGTATGCTTATTGGTAGTAATAAAGAAATTTTCACTCAAAATTGTGTCGAGAACAAAGAACATAATTCATTTTCATAGAAATCAGTGTTGGTGAGACATGTAGGTTATAAGAACTGTGTTTACGGAGCATAATGTATCAAATCAATTAAATATATGGCATTGAAGAAGTTGTGACACTTTTGAGGAGAAAAGAGGAGTGGGCATCAAACCATTGCAACTTGCTTGTAGAAGCTTGAAAGAAAGCAGCGAAATGGACATTTCTGCCACCCGAAACTGCACCAACACATGGGGAGCAGAGAAACAAGCTGACAAGCACAAATAAAGGATTGTTCGAAACTGCACCAACTTTTGGGGAGCAGAGAAATAAGCTGTCAAGCACAAATAAAGGATTGTTCCAAATACGAAAGAAGATGACTCGAATATTAACAATCTATCCTCATCTAAATCAACAAATCCATAGAGCTTCGAAATCAAGAGGACAGAGGGATGGAGTAGCATCAATATCAAAAGATTCTAACCAAAGGTCAAATGGGTGATGAGTTAGCCACTACTTGCCCATTTTTATGAAGATGAATCCGAAGGCATTGCAAATTGTCTGAAGAACTATAAAAGGAGAGTAAGGACGCTTAGGAATGAGTCTAGCAATTTGAATTGAATTCTTCCTATATTTAAAAGTGACAAAGCGATTATATTGTGTTGAAAAGAACATAGCATGCCACATATCCAAATTGAAGCTTTTGGGGACCAAAAGCCTATGAATTTGAAATAGATCCGAATTAAACTCTTCATCCAAACTTCATAATTATATTTTTGCAATGTTCGTAATTAGTAATCAACTTGAAGACAAACGGCTAAAAGGCCTCAAGGTGAAACAAATCACCTTGATGGCATTCTAGGGCAGTGCTATTAAAGACAATGCTTGCTTGATGTAGGGGACCAATCACAAGCAAGGGAGAAATGAAGCTTGGGGAGAAGAACAGGAGCAGAAGAAGAGAGCTCAAAGAGGGAGAAATGAAGTTTGGGAAGAAGAACAAGAGCAGAAGATGAGATCTCAAAGAGGTAATATGTTAGTAGGTAAAAGTGCATAGCTTGCCCTTGTAATAAACCAAGTGGACCTATTCCATAAGCCAATAAGCCAAAACCATCAACAAAACACTGCTGGTAGGTACGAGTTCATAGCTCCCCCTAGTATAACAATCTCTTGAGAAATAATCAAATCCCATTGAATTTTGATTTTCCCATTTGGGTTTCCAAAGTTAAAAAAGATTATGTTGTCGTGTGAATTCATTGTTGTGCGCATGATTTCTTGTTGCTTGCTTGAATTTGCTTCAGTTCTAGAATAATGTGTATTTCCATTAATTTAAAAACACATAATGTCATAAAAGCAATATTATTCATTGGATTGATTGTCATGCAGACACTCTGCTGCAAACAATTTTCAGACAACTGCAAAACAGAGTAGCTGATAAAACCAAGGGAAATAATACAACGAAGGCTAATAATCCGTGTGCAGAAGAACCAGATACAACCAAACACTCAGACCTTTCTATTGAATAGTTAAATAAATCAATAGAACAGAAATTCATGCATAAATGTCTCGAGAGGATTGAGCCTATGCACCCAGCCTCCCATCTCTCCCTACAGGACACACAGGTCCCAAATCCACACTCACCGGCTCACAGATCCAGCCCAAGCTAATCAGTAACAATCTAAGGAAAGCAAAACTAAAACTAATGGAAAACTAAAACTGCATCATTCGCCCAGGTCCAGTGCCTTTATACTTCGGGTTTCCACCGAAATGTAGCTCCCGAATGTCGCCGCCGAGTTTCCGTCAGGCCTACCCGAACTCATAGTGTTCCCACCAGCCCCTATGATTTCGGATCTCTAGCTCGGAGTTTAATCAGTTTCATTTGGGGGTTTTAATAAACAGTCTTTATGTTCTGAATCCCATACGGTGGAGGGGAGGTGAGTGTGGATGCTCTGCATCATACTCCCTTCGTTTAAAGAAACATGAACCTCCTGGTTCATAGCCTTAAGTTCTATTTTCTTCAACTTTCTCCGTCGATCAAGATTCAAAATACAACCATGGCATCTTACACAACAGCAGTCTAATTAGCAACAACCACACCAACGACCCCTGGTATAAACCGTCTTTCTCCATACACTCATTTTTCAGATTGTCATTAGTTCTCTACTCAGAAACATTCAGAACATTTAGCGATTCTTCCACAGCATTTTGGCCTTCAACTGCATTAACCATTGGAACACCACCAATTTTCTCTGTTACACCTTGTTCAATGTCTTTCCGTGGCATCTCAATTCTTACATGCAAGAGCTGCCCATAAGCAGTTTTCTCTTCTGCTGTAACCTTGTCCTCTTTATTTTCACTAAAGGAACCATTTTCCTTTCCATCTAGTACTTTGTTATCATTTACCTCTTGCTGATCATCTAATGGGAGATCAGCAGCTTCTTCATATCTGTCATTAACATTTGCATCAGATTCTTGAAATACTGTATGCTCCTTACCTGATTCCGCAATTACTGCAGCTTCATCTTCAAGAGCAAGCTCTTCCTTGATTGCACTCTCTTCTATCATCATTGGCCTCACTGATGACTTTTCTGCTCCATTCATATATGTTGCTGTTGGTTCAGCATTCCCTCACTCGGTATCTACAATCTAAGCAGCTGGTACAGGTGTGTCAGAGGCTTCTGACAGTTGAGACAACGATTTCTTTGTAACAGCTTGGACCGCTGCCTCCTCATGGTCATCCACAGCTTCAGTCAGTTCTCCCCTTTGTTCTAGTTGTTTTTCATTTTCTTCTCCAGTATCCAGCCTATCTTGTGCTACATTCTCACTTTCCTCATGCATCATTTCCACTGGATGCTCGGAATTTAATTGATGCGGCACTAGGACAATTGTCTCACCAAGATCTGCAGCACCTTCAAATATTTCCCTTAGATGCATTACACTTTTTTCTCCAACCTTAGTATTAGTTATCTCCAATTCACTTGCCAAAGGATGAAAATCTTTTGACTGGATCTCTATGGCTTCTTCAAATTTCACTTCTTGATCTTCAAAATCTTCAACTGCTCCATTCCCAACTTCCAGGAGCTTGTCATTTACTTGAACACCTTCCATTGCATCCTCCTTTGTCTTCTCACTTGTATCCTGCTCCTTTGCTCCCATGTGCTCAGCAGCACTATATTCGTCTTCTTCAAGTGCTTCACCCTCTTCCGGATAGCAAAGCACTTCCACAACTGAGATCCCCTTTGAAAACTCTCTCTTTTCAATTTGATGTCTTTCTTTCTCCTCCAAGGCCCTTATCACCTTTCGTATGGCTCGGATTTCCGCTTTTCTTTGAAGTCCTTCATCACGCTCTTTGATTAGTTGCCTAATTGCTTGTATCTCTGCCCTGATCCATTCTTTCTCTTCTTGGCTCACCCGCTTCTCCTTTGCCATTTTTAACTTTTATTTGCCAATCTCTCTTTGGCTTCTCAACAACTTGCTCTCTTAAAGTTGTTCACAGTATGGCTTTCCCAAGACAAACCCACTGGTAATAATAATAATGCACCTCCGTGCAGTCTAGTGCTCCTCCGTGCAATCTAGTGCTCCTCCGAGCACACTTGGTTCTCCTCTCAAACCAACTCTCCAGTTTCAGAAGCTAAGTCTCCAGTGGTAAGCCTGCAACAATGGATTCCCCTCTGGGCCATTGTGGGTTGCTCTGATACCAAAATGATGCAGACACTCTGCTGCAAACAATTTTCAAACAACTGCAAAACAAAGTAGCCGATAAAACCAAGGGAAATAATACAACGAAGGCTAATAATCTGTGTGCAGAAGAACCAGAAACAACCAAACACTCAGACCTTTCTATCGAATAGTTAAATAAATCAATAGAACAGAAATTCATGCATAAATGTCTCTAGAGGACTGAGCCTATGCGCCCAGCCTCCCATCTCTCCCTACAGGACACGCAGGTCCCAAATCCACACTCGCTGGCCCACACAGATCCAGCCCAAGCTAATCAGTAACAATATAAGGAAAGCAAAACTAAAACTAATGGAAAACTAAAACTGCATCATTCGCCCAGGTCCAGTGCCTTTATACTTCAGATTTCCACCCAAATGTAGCTCCAGAATGTCGCCGCCGAGTTTCCGTCAGGCCTACCCAAACTCATAGTGTTCCCGCCAGCCCCTGTGATTTCGTATCTCTAGCTTGGAGTTTAATCAGTTCCGTTTGGGGGTTTTAATAAACAGTCTTTATGTTCTGCATCCCATACAGTGGAGGGGAGGTGAGTGTGGATGCTCCGCATCAGATTGTTGGTCGAATTGATTCAATTAATGGTTGTTGAACGTTGTGCATAGCAAGGTACAACACTCTTATACACCAGTGGGATTACTGGTTAATTAATTGGCATGTTCTTGGTGAATGGTTGAATTGTGGCTTACAATACAAAATCGTATTGCCTCCCACAACCAATTTTATTGATGGTTGGGATTGCTGGGATAACCTACAATGATGCCCACACTTTCGATTGACTAAAACTCAGGGTATATCTTGTTAAACATGGGAAATTCATCCATAAACCATCACTATCAAGCTTGGAAGCATTGGCTGCCACCTACAAGCAATGAAATATCTCCCAATTTTTGAGTCTCTGGTCCAAAAGCCTGAGCGTATTTCTACTCCTACAGCCATCTAAAAAAACCAGCTTATAAGTGCATATAAGTGCAATCTAGCAATTCCATACATATAGAGATGGGCTATTAGACAAGCGTTGGGTTTGCACTTTGCACTTTAGTTGGCAACGTATATATATGTTTATACTTTGCAGGAAACAAAATTTTAAGTGTTGTGACTGCACACCATTGTGTTGTACAGTGATGTGATGACACAAGCAAACGGAGCAAGCCTCTTTTTTAGATCAGTGTGTGTATTGCCTGCTCTGTGAAAGGTAATAATTATAATAGTTTGCATGCAATGAACACAGTTGAAATCCAATGGAGAGAATTAGAGTACCATACTTTTAATCGCTGTAGCCTTTGTGAATGAACAGAGTTTTCATTTAGGAGAGATGAAGGCTGAATGAGTTTTGGGTTTAATACGAAGGCTTCTAGAGTTATGATTGGATTGGCAGAATCATAGTGCATTGCTACATGTATTAACACAGTATGCTGTTTATTTTGGCTTCACAGTGTTGGAGTGTTGGACCTGAACTCTTCTCATTAACACATATTGGAGACGTAGTTGGCATTGGTCTGGCCACCACAAGCAAAGTAACTAAGCAGAGAGCAAATTTTAAGACAGTTCTGAGAACCATTTCTGTATGCTTGTTGGTAGCAGCGGAGATGTTTTCACTCTGAAGCACTGAGAACAAAGAACAAAATTTATCTCTACAGAGATCCATCTTGGTGATACGTGTGGGCTATAAGTCCAGCGTTTACGGATCACCATCTTGAACATGAATATATTGCCTCGTCATCAGAGAGGATATGAACAATTGCATTTCACATAGCAACTTAAATTATCTATGGTTGAACATTACTTCCACTCTCCAAAACTTGTTTGAATGGAACATGTGCCCTATGGGGAAGTTGAGAAAAACATATCTCAATCCACGTAAAACCCCATGTATTCACATTATCATTACAAATATCTGGCATGATTGTGTGATCATATGGGGTTGTTTCATCTTCTGATTGTTTTTTCTCACACTGTGGGCTTGAGTTCATACTCAATCCACCTTTGCTATTTTTTATCAGAAGCCCCTCATCTTTTAGCTGGACTTCAGCAATGAAAGGAGCATTTCAGGGAACAAATTTTTGTGGCTTCATCTCAAGTTTAGGACTAGGCAGCCCATAGGCTTTTACCATTTTTTAGTGAACCACTGTATGGACATCTGTTTCCTTTACGCAGAACTGCTATGTTGAAGGGGAGTAGTTGCTGAAAAAAGCATGTTCATTTATATGAAAGGAAAAAGAAAACTTAAATTGGAGGGCATTATCAGTATAAAACATCACACAATTTAATTGACATGCAAAATCAAATGCAAAATTTTGGCCTCCTAATTTACAATTTACACAGGAATTAGCGACTAACTTCCTAGGTTCCCTTGTGACTTGTAATTTCTCAGAGTTTAACGACTGTCCCAAACATTCCTTGCCTATCAGATTTCCTCAAGGTGAGTGACGGGGACCAGGTCTTCTCTTACATGATATAATAATCTGGAAATTTATCATGATTAGGTAATTAAAAGATGTCCATGAGAAAAGTAATTTCAAACCGCTGCTCAAGTAAAAATCACTGTCCAAGATAACAAAAAAATAGCAGAAATCAAATAAAGGGACCTCTGCTTTATTTGCGTAAGGAATAGACAAACTACATTTGTAATTGTAGCTAACAGAAGGAAATTGTTATTAAGTGTGAATGCAATTTGCTCACTTTGATGAGACAACACTAGCATAGTTATACTGTATACAAGGCAAATTTTCAATGCCAACAGCAATTCTGCAATCCTCAAGTAATTCGATTCTTTCCTATTTAACACACAAATCATCCATGTTATAAAATGCAGAACTGAGAGATTCTTACAATATGAACGCACGAGTCATGCAAGCTGAGACATACTCCGCTGGGATTTCAAAATCATCCAAAAAAGCAAGAAGGCCGCTCTGGACACATGGCTCATGACAAATAATATGGTTTCTTAATTTACATTTGAAATTGAGCTGGCAAAGCTCAGAATTCAAATGTAAGTCCGCGTTTATCAGGGATCTTTGTTCTCATTGCAACTCGGGAGGTTTACCACACAAGCCACTTCCTAATTTCAACCATCACACTTTATCATATTTCCATAAAGCACATAAGAATATATTCCCATGTTTTAAGTATATCAAATTGCATAAAGCACATAAGAAAATCTTCACTTGTTTTCCTTGGCACATGACAATGAAAAATAAATAATGATGCCCGTGTAACTGGCTGGGATACAAACACGACCATAAATGCCATAAATAAACATGTCAAGTACAAAAATTTGAATGCCAAATATTGAACACCGAGCTATTAAAAAACTGCAAATACATAAATAGCATAGCTCTAAAGTATCGAATACAGATGCTATGGACCAGGAGGTCAATGCCTCACAATCCTTGCTAGGTTATTGGACAAGAGGTTCCCATTATATGGTTAACATGCAGATTGATATCAGTTCTCTAGTTTGTCTGTTAATCTGCGTGATTAACATCAAATAAAGAGAAAACGGGAAAAGTTTTCAACCGAAAATAAAGGAAGAAGTTTTCTCCAGATTAGATATTTCCATAAGCTGTTGTATGAGCTCAAAAGACTTCTCTCTGTATTTTAGTGCAAATACCAACAATGGGAAGAAAGGGCAAGACTTATAAATATAGTATGGGTTACAAAAGATCAAACAGCTACTGGAGAACTGCTCTCCAACTCTCTATGTGGTCAGAATGGGTGGCATGTAATCTGATTTGGTGCCCAATACCCGGGCCTTTGTGTCTGGAAAGAATTCTGTGCCGGGTAACTCTGTCACCTCACCATCATTTGTGACACCCACAGGATACATCAACAAATGGCCTGGCAGATCACGTTCCAAACTTTCACTGCTATATAAATCCCAGTATCGTTCTGCTATTTTGTTCACTTTCCTGATACATTCTACTCTTTCGGGCTGAAGGAACAAGTTATCTAGCATTCCAGTATGTTCATACCAGAGAGCCATCCTGAAACCATGGATTTGCCCTCTGGCTGGCTCATTAACTGCCAAATGAAATGGTTGATAAGCCCCCATTGCGATCTCAGAGTCCCTTGCACCATCCATGGAACGTTGGTTGATATTTGCTGATCCAACAATAATATACTCATCATCAACTGCATAAAACAAGCAGGGAGTCAGAAGAGAAATTATCATCTCGAGAAAT
The DNA here is from genome assembly GCA_027924585.1 of Larix kaempferi. Classification (NCBI taxonomy): domain Eukaryota; kingdom Viridiplantae; phylum Streptophyta; class Pinopsida; order Pinales; family Pinaceae; genus Larix; species Larix kaempferi. The sequence continues at coordinate 4,413,128 of BSBM01000590.1, forward strand.
CAACACTACTAAAATTCAAGCATATCAAATCAGATTCATGCAACAAATACATTGAAAAATCAATGTGCTCTATCCGTTGCTTTTTTCTTTTGGCTTCTCTAACCTTTTCTTCTTTTCTTGCATATATGAATTAAAGACTACCCATGATCTGAGACAGGGTGCAGGACAAACAGAAATCATAGAGAGCAGGCATGCAAAGACAATACGGAAAAACTAAAGGAAGACAAAATGATTATGTTCATTTAAATTATAATAAGTTGCATGACAGAACATGGGATGCAACTTGGGGAGTGGGGAGAGACCTCCAAATTTTAAGGATCATCAAAGGGGACATGGGTGCGGAAACACCTCCAATTTCTAAAGATCAAAGGGAACGGGGGATTGGGGGATGCATCCTGAGGCTGAGGCATGTGAAGACATCTCCAAATTTTAAGGATTGTCAAAGGAGACATGAAAATGCATCTTGGGGTGTGTGGAGACACCTCAAAATTTTAGGATCGTCAAAGGAGACATATAGTTGGAGATGCATCCCGTGATAGCCCAAATTTTAAGGATTGTCAAAGAGGAAGTGGGATCCCCACATCGAGGAGACATCTCCCAGATTTAGGATTGTCAAAGGAGAAATGGAGATGCATCATCCTGGGGCATACCTCCAAATTTTAAGGATTGTCCAAGAGAACATGGATCACCACATCAAGAACCGATCCTAACTAATAAAATTTTAAAATTTAAATATATTGAAAACATAAATGATACATAATCATTTAACAATGAAATTTGAATAAATCACAAATTTGACATAAATAACGACATCAATTACACTTTTACTGTAACATTTTGAATTTTCATTCACAACACAAAGCTGAGTTTGGGTGGGATGTAAGGAGGTTTAAACTTTATATAAAGTGGAACCAGAATTTGAGGATTTAAGGATAGACGCTTTAAAATCATTTGTTTTTCTAAGTTTTTTAAAAATTCACACCGGGTACTTCTGGACGCTCCCGAAATGTGGTTTTTCAGTTCCCACCCACGTTCCCTGGCGTCCTCAATGTACCCAGAACCACAGGGATCGTTCCCAGAGGGCAACCCACACTCTAGTGTATTGCATGATGTATAATAAACAAGTTACAACCATGCGAACTCAAACACAGAACAGGAAGCAACAAAAAAACCCATGGTTTAAACTTATTTTTCTAATATATTCCCTTACTCTTCCTTATTTACTTTGGCTGTCTTCTTGACCTAGACACAGGCAAGCCTACAGACACTTCCAGTGTCTCACGCTAGCAACCACGCGAAGAAGAAACACGATATTTTTAACTATTAGGTTCACTTAGGCCATATAGTGATCTTATCCCTACTTTCACATAAGATTTATGGCTTTCAGAGATTCCCAGACATGAATGCACAGAGAATCAAATCTGAACTAGTTGTTGTAAATTAGAAGCCAGGCTAATTGTAGTAGACTTCCATCATTCTACTGCTAGACCAGAACCCAACTGAAATAAACTGACAAGCATTTTTTTAAAATGATGCTGCTGAAGGAAGGAGGTAAAGCAAATTGGAATTTCGTGGAAGCATTAACCTCAAGAGTTCTTACCTATCATCATTTTGGCATGCACATAAATCATGAAACGCCTATTTTCTTGAGCTCTCTTGTAGTCAGAATCCTCCTCCGGTTCCTCCTGGGGTATATACTCACCACTTTTCTTGACCTCTCTGTTTGCCAAACAGAAAAAGGTCAGATAATCCTTTGGGTTTGCATCGTAGATTTGTTTGGCACGCAGAGCCTGTACAATATCTGTATACATCATCTCCATTGTCCTCCTCTGCCAATCCAGGATTGCCTGGACAGAGCCACTCTCTGGCATTCCCTCTGGCCACATTGGAACAACAATATAGACTCTGAATTGCTCTCCTGCTTCTATCTTGCTAACTATTTTTAAAGACAACTCCTTGGGAATAAGGTGGAGTGCTCCTATGTCTTCCACCTTGATATCATCTGGCTTCCATCCATAAGAGCTTCCCAAAAAGTACTGATTCTCTATATAGATGAAGTCCTTTGCGCGACGGATGGCATTGATATAAGCATCCTGGATACTCCTATCTATGATGTTATCCTTTCCACTAACCAACCCTGACCTAGCTGCATCCTCTGGTGTTTCAGGAAACCCAAATGCAGCTCCTCCATCGATCGATCTAAAGACTTGAACATTCCAAGTCTCTCGGTCATCCTCATATGTCACAGCCGAAGGAGGAATGATCTCACTAAACTGTCTCAGAGGCAAGAGCAAATCCTTTTGACCTTGCTTCCTCCACCTCTGCTCAAAGTTATAGAGCACATCCCAAGCAACAGAACCTTCCAGCTTGGAATGAATATCATGCCAGGGCTCTCTGGGCCCTCCTTTCTCAATCGCCCCAGGGAAATTGGGCTGATGGAAATCAGCATGATGAACAGAATCCAAAGTCCTAAACAGAGAATGGAATTGGGTATCATACCTTCCATCACACAGATCGATCCCTCCAACAAAGCTCACAATCCTCCTTCGCTCTGAATCCCCGGGAAGAGGACTGTCAACGACAACGATCTTCTGATGGTGTGTAAACATCGTCGAGATCTGCAAGTCCTGCACGAAGCTTTGCCCATTATCGGGATTCCTCGGACACAGGACACAATTCACATCTGATCCGTCGAAGTAATGTAAGGTCTCCTCATCATGGGTGGCCATCAATCCATCCTTCTTCAATATCCCAACAGAGGTCCTATCATCCCAAACAAGCATAAGTACCCTGACCCCTTCACTAGCCTTCCTCTTCAGAAGCTGACCTAGGGTCTCATCACCCCCAGCCTTCGGCCTCTTGGAGTCCCTGATCAAGGTGATCTCCGTGTAAACAGACCATCCAGTAATGTAAATCAGATGCTGAGCATTGTTAATTGCATCAAATATATCCTCCCAGCATCTATGAGGCTGGTAAAGTTGCCCTCCAGCCAAAGGGATCTTCGGCAAAAACTTATCAGGCACATGGGCATCTTGGTAAAGAGTGACCTTACACCCCTTCCTATGAGGAAAAAAAGTATATGGGACCCCAGGGAACTTACGAGACTTGATACCTCTAGCCCAGTTTGGATCATGGGTAACATCAAAATACTGCAATTTCACACGAATCCTTGCCCCTCCCCCGATAGGCTCCTGTTTTTCATTAAGAAGCTCAAGCCACTGCTCGAACTCATGGCCATCCAGGAGATCCTTTACAGGCACATAGGCTCTTCCAACCACCGTTGCGCCAATTGCGTTATCATCTTTAACACTAAAAACCACATTGCCAACTTGGTGAGCACAGTAAATGTGAAAGGACTCATACCATCTTGGGTTCTTGGGTTCGTTTTGGATGATCCGAGTTCGACCCACAAGGGCTCTCTCCAGATCGATGGTTGCATACAGTCTGTTAGCTCCTTTCCCAACACCCACGGTCTCTTCAATACCCTGAATGAACTGCATTCACAGACACAAACAATAACAAATAAAAACAGAGAAAACGAATAGCAGAGGATTCGATCGATCTGGAGCTTAGAACTCAAATTGCACCGTTAATTTTACCTTTCTGAAGAACTTGGGAGCTCCTCCCGTTGCTCGACCGGGATCGGTCAGTGAATCAGCCTCGAAGACAGTCACATGAAGGTTTCCATGAATCAGTAGCTGAGCCATTACTGATCACAACCGATTACAGCAATTTCTGAGCCGATCTTACCTGAATTTTTGCAAGAATATATGGATCTGATCGATCGGCGAGCACCCTGGACTTCAAATGTGATGTAATCAGTTTTTCATAACGATTACTGAGTGGCCATTGCGTCTTGAATGTCAACCGTTCACAGCAGCTCTCAATATATATAGCTTTTCCTCTGCACTTGTGTTTAATATGATATACGAATATGTATACACCGTGTGGTTCCCGCGTACGAGGGATTCAGACGGCGATAATACGGATAAGGTTAGTCAAAGGGGTTCTATCGATTGCCTAGTACCCTACGGTCCCATGGGGCGATAATACGGATAAGGTTAGTCAAAGGGGTTCTATCGATTGCCTAGTACCCTACGGTCCCATGGGGCCACTGAAGGAAAAAAGAGCCCCGGCCCCCAAGGATCAAAATTGAACATGTCACAGCACGTCAAAGGGCTCTCAGCACGTCCCAGAAGTGTTGTAAAAAAAATGGACGTAAAAAAAAAAAAAGATTTTTAATTGTGAAGTTTTACAAATAAATGTAATAATTATGTTAAAATTTCATTAGAAGTGCTATGTTTAAAATTGCCCATCAAAATTTTTACAGCACATGCACGGGCACCGGCAGTTCGGCACCGACTCTCGCTCGGAGACTCCAGGGGTCCAGTCCCCGGTAGTGACCCCGGTCCTCGACTCTCCATTAATTAATTGATTAGTGATTATTTACCAAGTCCCGAGTCCGACTCCCGAGTGGGCAATGGCATAATTGGCATTGATTGATTATTTAGTGGGGTTGGAAACTTGGAGGCTGGAGCCTCGATATTTAACACATCTACTTTACATCCATCATCCATGCAGCGAAAATCTTAACATTTTTATAGTTGTATGATTCCGCATTTAATTTCGGTTCAGAAAGTGGTTCATAAAATTGATGATTCATGAATCATGAACCGTGACAGAATTTCCCAATTCCCATTTCCCAATGCCCATTGCCAAATTACCCAGCTCCAGGAATCCAGCCGCGGCCAAATTCCAAATTCAATGTATTGTGTCATTCAAATTTGGGCAAGTTGGGAGTCTGGGACTGGGAGAACCGTCATCCATCACCGAGAATCTTCAAGCTTCAACATGGGTCCGTCATTCTAATTTCTCCACTAGTCGACAATGGTGATTCGGTGAATGGTGCGAAAAGCAAGCCCCAATTCCAATTTCCCATATTGTGCGTTGGTTTGAAAGAGGACCCTAGTTTCAATGGTGATTCGGTGAATGGTGTGAAAAGCAAGCCCCAATTCCAATTTCCCATACTGTGCGCTGGTTTGAAAGAGGACCCTAGTTTGAAACTTTGAAATGTGAGCAAGCCCCAATTCATTTCCAAATTCCGGTGGTATTTTAAGCTTCTAGTTCTCATCTTGCTGGATGTGGCTGCAGTGAACGCAGAGGCGAGAGGCCGCGTTGTTGACAAGTGCTGGTGTCCGGACTATGGTGGTCGTTTGGCTTTCTGCGGTGTTCCAAATTCCAATTGTTATTGCTGAAGACAAAGTTCTGTCACCTGTGGCTACTGCAGTCTTTTGCTGGCGCTTTCTTTCAAGGTATGTTTCCTTATTCCATTTCCAATTCCCATTGTCTGTGACTCTGTATTGGCACGGTGTGTACTGTCTCAATTTCGAATAGGTTTTCAACTTTTCACAATCCTATATGTACTGTATTGAGGTATAGCTCCACACTAAAGAGTCCACACAAATTGCTCTATCTTCTTAAGCAGCTTCTCCAACAATGTTGTAATAGAGGCGTAGTTGGGGACCTGGGGTCCGGCCATCCGGGGATGAAACATTTATAGTATCCTCTGTGCTTTTATGGCAAATTCATTCCCATCCTTTTAAAACTATTCAGACTTGCCCTAGGAACCGACCTACGAGAGAAACCATACTGTAACTATTATGGGAATACTGATTACCGAATACACCTCAACACAGCATGCATCTATGCTATTTGTCCCTCAACCAATAAATAAAGAAGGAAGGAACAACAAAGCAACAAGGATCTCTTCCACATGCCTGATGCCAGGTAAGGTGATTTTGGGTGCCTGTGGGTTACTGGGTACGTTGGCTAACAGTATCGCAATTCGCGGCCCTCTTATATTTTATTAGATAAAGAAGCAGTGGAATTAAACCAGAGATAGCGCCTTACCTCGATCAATCAAATTTGAAGGCTTAGTCTAGTTCCTCACAATTCCAATTAGTTCAGTGATCAAATTTGAAGGGTTAGTCTAGTGTCTTGATGTCTAGTTCCTCACAATCCAATTATAAATATGTATGGCCTACAGTAAGTTGGTCAAATGGCTTAAACTCTAATTATTTTGAAGGTAATTTGTGTGCAGATTTCACAAAGTAAAAGCTAGATATCAAACATAGTATCTTGAAATCCATAGCATGGTATATCAACGATTCAACAAATTTATGTTATCAAAATCAAATTGTTTGTCAAAAACTAAATTATGTTATAAAGAGGCAATAAAACTAAATTAGTCTCCAAATATTCTACTACTAGGTTGGTTTCCAATGATGCCCAGAAACTCTGTATTCAATGTCTTAGTAAATATAATAAATTAAAATGTTATATTTCAAATCAATTTATAATTGAAAATTGATTTGAAATGTAATATTTTATTTAACATATTTTTTACTGAAGTGTATGAATAATTTATTATTGTCAATTGAAAAGCAAAATTTTATAAAGCTTTTCATCCTCGAAGTGTCCACAAATATATACCCTTCAAATTTAAATTAAGACTAGCCCTTCAAATTTGATCACTGCCGGCCCCCCTTATGCATTTGAAATTATTCACAACACACAATGAATGAAAATACCAAAATATAACAAATCCTCCACCTACCAACTAGTACATTTCTTTAAAAAAGAGATAAGAGGTGTTTATGTTGAATCATCTTCAATGAGTACTTAAATATGTTTTGTTATGGCTCTTGCTCTTTATAGTTTTGTGGGATAATGGATGCTAAAATCCTCTTTATTCTTAATCTAAATTTGACAAAAATCATAGTGTTTCGAGTTTTATTAATTAAGGAATTTAACTTTATCTTAATCAATTCATCATCTTAATTAAAAATCTGAGTTTAAAAAAATAAATAAATAAAGATTGAAACAAGTAGAAATTTACCTTGACCAAATTCCAACATAGCTCACCAAAAAAAGGATATTTTGAGTACTCTTTATAACAACCTAAATGATTGTTGGAGGTTATTTTGAGTTAAGAGAGTAATGGCATTAGTGTATAAAGAATTTGAAAGGCTGTGATGTTAGGAGAGTAGTTGCATTAGTGTATTAAATCCGCAAACCTTTTACCACTAAACTACAACACACATTCCTCTCACCACTATGCTACAACACAAAGATGCATGCATTCTTTTATTATTATTATTATTATTACTTATGGGATAGATTAACACTTTCACCCACCCGAGCTCCATTATGCTACATCACAATAATGCATGCATTCTTATTTTTTATTTTATTTTTATTTTTTATTTGTTTATTTTTATGGGGCAGACACTTCCCTCACCCAAGCTATAGAAATGTGCCTTCTTGCCCAAGCTGTAGAAATGTGCCTTCTCGGTACAATAAATGCACAAGAATATACATATCAAAATTAGGGTACAAGTCTAGAATGAAGGAAAATGGAGAGAAACATTAGTGGTAAAAATCTATTAAAAACCAGGATTTTCTTATGGTTAGCATTATCCATTAAATTTTTGACATGAGATAATAGTGAGAAGAGGGCATGGCATGGTCCTAGGTGGTGTCATTTATGTAAAGGGGGAGATGAATCTATATATTCATTTGTTGGTGTATTGTCCTATAATAAAGAAATTTGGTATAGACTAAGAAATTAAGATGGAAAAGGCAAGTGGGAGGAGAAGTATGTATTAGGATGCTTTGAAGGTTTACATAAGGATAGAACACTAAGCAACCATAAATATCTACCTTGTATTTTGACATGAGCAACATGGTTGGCAAGAAATGAAATGAAATTTCAAAGTAAGGAAATATTGCCTAATAAAAGTTCATCATCAAGTTAGTTATGCATATAGAGGCATTTTGAAACAATTGAGGAAGAAGGACCATAGAAATTTGAAGGAGCCAAAGATTGATAGATCAAAGGCATGGGACTATTTTGATGGAGCTTACCAAGACATACTTGATACATGCAGATCAAGAGGCATTATATATATTAAGGAAAACCATGTTGTTGCTAAAAGTAGTAAAATTTATGGATATGAATTTATGTTGGAGTTTTAAAATGACCCAACATTTTGAGTCAACACTTCACCCATCATCAAGGGATTGAGTTGAATCATATGAGAAATAAAAAAGAGTAAGCTTGTGGAGTAAATAAATAGATTCAAAAGGAATTAGCCATTAGGAAAATTAATAAATTATAGCCAAATAATCAATGAATCGGATTGGGATATGGTCAAATAATAAATGAATAAATTATATAAAGGGTTAAGAATATAAGAACCTAAAATAGTAATAGTTTTAGAATGAATAAATTTGTATTTTAAGAAAATAAGAATAAGATCAAAAAATCAAGAACGCATTCCCTATCTCTTCTCTCCGGGGTCCAATTTCACTCCCTTACATTCATATAAGCATTGATCAAATCTCTAAGATCTTAGCTAAAACAAATTTCAAAACTTACATCAAACCCTAGATTCCTCACTCTTGTGGAAAATCCTATACTGGCCAAACTAGTAGACTAATCCAAACTTATCTCAAAGAACATATTGTCGGTGCTTTATGCTAAAAGGATATATAAGGGAGTGTTTTTCACAAAACTTGGTCGTCCTCCAATAAAAACTCTTCATGAAACTACATGTTTTTTAAAACAAACATTGTTCATATATTATATCACCATCATCCCAATGCTACTAATGGTTCACCTATCTCTTCCTACTGTGTCATCTTCCATGGACTTCTTTTCCATCTATTTTGTCTTAATCGATAGGATTCATTCTCATTCTATAATGAGGTTGAAGAGGGGCTTTCTATGGTACATATGCAAGTTCTCAGGAGTAGAGGTAGCAATGCCATTCCCAATGGGGTTGAGTGCAAGAGGCATGCATTATGGTATGGCAAAGCCAAAGGGTAAGAAGGGAAAATATGTTGGATCACCCCACTCATAATCACATGCATCATTGGAATGTTTGTGGAAGCATAAACCTCAAAATGACCTTAGATCAACACATTCTTGTTCTTTTGGGAAAAAATAACTAGTTGTGATTGGAAACCATGTCCAAACCCGTACGGTTGTCTAAATTGCATATGGGGTAGGCTCCCCTACCTCCAAGTAGTCCAAAGATTGGGATTGATTGAAGTTGTCATCATTTTAAATACCTATAAACATATGTGCGCAATACATATATAAGCTTTTTCTCATTAAATGTTAAATACCTTATGCCTTGTTCATTTGGGATTGAGCTTTGTTTTTTTCATCACGGTCCTCATAGTAATGGTCCCAAATTTGAGACTCTTGATCATCTTTGGACCTAACATCAATGTCAACTTCTCCCTTATTTATTCTAGACACTTGTGCATAATCTTGAATATTTATTATTTCTTTTTTTTTTTTCAAATAGAACGGCCTTTCACAACTTTGCATGTTTGACATCCTTCATTTGTTTTTCAAAATGATGTTATTGATCGTATATCCTAACAAAGTATTTGTGGATATACCTTGTTAACTTGTGGCCTCAAATCTAAGCCAACGATTAGTCTATGTTAGGGTTGTCAATCTCAAGAATTCAATGTTATCAAAGCATTACTATACTTGATAGAGTGATTAAATTAGAGTATAACTCATCAAAACTAAAACATAGTGAGCACATACCTACACAACTCCGGCATTATATAGGTTGATGATGGGATTACTATAATTTTTCTCGTTTGGGTAGAAAAAGAGATAGCTTTCAATTCAATAGCAAAAGATATATAATATCCACACAATACATAGAACCAAAATATTATATTTATCTAAACAATTGAACCTCCCTCTCTCTATATCACTAGAACTCAACACTTCCAAAGATTAATAGATTGCATTGTTATTTTGGTTTGCATAGAAATATTCAACATTGGCTCTTATGGAAAAGGTACGATGATGTATGTGGAGATATCAACCTATGATCATTATTATCACAAGTTGTTTTCTTTTAAAAAAAGGTAGTGAATGTTATGAGGAATCAACACCTACTTACTCATCTATTATTTCCAATATTTTGGGGCAATTCCCCTGCTCAAAGATTTCTCTTGATGTAGGTATTCCAATAGTTCTTGATTTGGTTGTACATCCTCCTATGTAACATCCCTGCAATAACCTCCCCGCAATAAGAGACCATTTATGCAATTTCACATAATTAATATTATTTTGGTCCATAGTCGAAGCTAGCTTCATCTTCGAATCTCTTGATTGGCACTTGAAGGAATATGAATCATCTTTACCTATGACAGGTCCAAGTTTCATATAAATGTCAATGTTGATGAGTAAGGGGATTGATTGAAGCAATAGGGGCAGTGGAATTACATAACTTGCTTCTAGGGAGGGAATGGAGTTTGATGATCTGTCGCTAAACCTCGGTGCTAATCAAAACATAAACATCTTTATAAAAAGAAACCAGCCTACATGAAATTATATGACATAAGAAAAACCATAGATTCTACAACTTTGCTAGATTTCCAACTTGGGAGGAACCATGCCTAAAGCAAATAGATTTAATGAGAGTAAGAAGTATAGCTATTGTTGATTATAGTTATGGTATCATTTAAAATATTGCAGCAAAGGGAGTGTTGTGAAGCATGGGGAATCATGTTGGAGAAATTTTTAGTTGGGAGGTCTTTATAATTTCTAAAATGAAGTATGTAGAAGGTGGCTTCTGATAAAGATATTTTTTGATAAATCCAACCGTTGAAGCTCCTTGCATATGGAACCTACACAAGATCATTGCAGAAAGGAGGAAGTCTTGAGAAGTGGTGGAGATAATGCAAGGGGTGCAAATTCAACGAAATTGGTGAGTTATTAAATGAAGTCATCACTCCAAGTGTTTTCGTCTTTTGTTTTTAAATATGGACAAGGTTCTCACACTCAAAATGCACATAGAAAACATGATAATGTATGTTCAAATCTACATAGTAATAATGTTGAGGCAAGGAGTATAAAATTGAGTTGCAATTGTAGAGTTGTGAAGTAGATATGTGTGTAAACCTTGCGAGGAAGAGTATGAAGTGACACATTGTAAAGGCTTAAGCTTTTTTTTCTCTAGGGAAAAAAATGTATTTTTATTCAAGGTGATTGTAAATACAATCATCTACACTTCCAAAACTATCCTCTAGTTGGAAACCTTAGAGTGGACTTTTCATATAGCTCAATCAACTCTCATATCACTTCTACATTGGTTGAACTTCAAGTGTCTCGCAAATAAAAAGTAGTAAGACACTATACAACAACACACCAAAGGGTCCTTACCACTAGTTACATTAACATCCTTGACTGCAATAGACTGACATATTACACAGAAACCAAAGTCTTAAAAGTCGTGTTTTGAGAATTGATTATAGCTTAGTTCTCGCTCAGCTTCAAATTCAATTAGGAGAATTTGATTTTTTTTAAGTAGTGTACCTTCTTTGGTGAGCTTGTTTGTAGTTTGATTTAGTTCTATGAAAATATAACTAAACTCAAAATAAGTCAATAATCTAGTGATATCATGTAGTTGATTAGCCATTGGTCTCAAAATAATATTATGAAGTTGTATTGCACTAGTTAAACAATCAATAACCAGATCATAATATCTGAAGACTTGTAGAGTCTCATAACCCTATCAAATTGTGAATTTCAAACCAAGAAACAGTGTCATAAACTCACTATAAATGTTGGTTCCCCTTCCAACATTTGCTTTGAGTTGATAATATTTTTTATCAGACACATGCAAAACAAATCCACAGCCACAAATTGTTTCCTGGAATGCACCATAGAAAAAGCACCAAGGCCTGGATCTATCAAACATGAGCTTGCCTATAATCCTTGGTGGTTTATGAGTTTTTCCTTCTTATAGAAAGAAATTAACCCAATGCATTGTAAATATGTTTTAAAGCTTAGAACATATTTTCTCTCAAAAGAAATTGAGTTACGGACCATCCAAATTCCCCAAAGAACTAAATAAGGGGGAGCTCTATTAGATTTCAATTGTTTATTGGTGAACCAAACATAAAAACATCCATCAATATTGTCCTCGTCCCAAATATTTTTGAATCCCAAGTTACCTACATGTTCCTTCCAGATTTGTTGAGACTACAAGCATGCAAGAAAAAAATGATGTTTCATTTCATCATTGTTCCTATAAAGTAGACAACTACATGGACCCTCCTTTAACCTTTTCCTCAACATTCCCCAAGTCAATACTTTGTTGTTCAGTGAAAGCCACATGAATAAAATGCATTTAGGTAGCGCTTAATTCACTATAGTTGCTTCCACCACTAGACTTCATCATGTATCCTTGGCCCATAAAGAGCTTCATAACCTAGTTTGGTTATATAATTGCTACCAACCACATTTCACCCCTAGATGATTCCATCCTATAGCGGTCCAAGTCGAATGTGAGACCTTTGAAGTAAGGTTGTGAATTCATTCCATTCAATAATCCAGTCTCTAGTCAGATTTAATCCTTCAATGTTTAACCAACCTTGGGACTATATCATAGTCAAGGTTGGATTAGACATGGTGTTAAAAGTACTTTATTGTAAAGGCTTATGTTATAAATGATATTCCTTATATATATTTATACAAGTAACTAGTACATTGATCAAATATCTATGTATAATTATCTAGGGCAAATCCTGACAGTTAATCTTTGGAGCTACACGGTTCTTTGTTAGTTTTCTTTGTCTATATCAATTCAACTTTTCTGAAATTCATATAACAATAGATATCATTAGGCTTCTAAAATGTTTCAGATCCTTGATACTTGGGTTTATGATGATATACTCTCTTTCTTTTCAAAATGCATAGGGCCATCATTAGTTAAAAGGTCATGGCAAGAGGTCATCATCAAGATAGTGGAGCAATTCAATTTCTAATTGCAATATCTTTAGTGTTCTTATTAAAAACCATAAATGTGAACACCTCCCTTGAATCAGTTTGGCATTTCCATTCGCTCATTTAGGGGGTATGCTAGTATTTATCACTTTCAACTTGTTATCTCATATATCACTTCCATTTTATTATTTCATATTCTTTTTTTCTTTTTTCCCAAGGAACAACCTCACAGAAAACCCTCTAAATCATTCCCCATGATTAATGGATGGTAAATAGGGTAAACTATCAGCCCTGATTACAAAGCTTAACCCTAAGGGGATCAAAAGAGTTGAAATCGTGGACCCCCCCAACTTTAGGGGGAGAGATATCACATTTGGCTCATGACCATTTGAGCTAATCCTCGGGGCTATTTTTATTTCATATTCTTATGTATCCTTATTATTCTTTATCAATATATTTCATTATACTTTACCTTAATTTTTTATTATTACCATGAATTCCTATCTACTTTTCTCTTTTATTTTTCCAAGGTGTCAAAACCTATGATGATTCAATTATTAGTTGGTAGTGAGGACAACCATCAATGGTGTATATTCACAAATGCAGGGTGACCATCACCGTTATTCAAGGAAAACTATGCCACCTCAAATGACTTGCTAGTGGTTCATAAGGGGGGGTACTTCCAATCTTGTTAGATTCCTCTAGGTATTGGGTTGTTAACTTTTTTCCTCGTGTCTGAGAAGTTGATATCTTAGAGAATCAGAAGCGTTTTTAGGCATTACTCTAGAACCAAAAGAGTGATTTCAACCGCCTATAGTATCCCGCATTCTCCATCACGCTTAGGCTAGGCAAAGTTATTGTGGTATCAAGTATCCACCTTGACTTAGCTCCATACATGAAGCTAGGGTACTATACTTGGTTGCATTTTTACCTTGTGCCTAGGAGGTATTTTTTCTTTTATTTCTATACATTAATTTTTCTTTTATTAACTCTATACATTTATGTTTTTTTCTTCTTTTATTTTATTTTATTATAAATTTTAAAATTAAAATTTCTTCTCTCCAAAATTATATATTCAAATCCAATTGAATATTTGACTAAATCACTTTAATTTATTAATTTTCCTAACAACTAATTACTTTTGAATATATTTATTTACTCCACAAGCTTACTCTTTTATATCTATCATAGACTTCAATTGGATTCCATGATGATGGGTGGAGTATCCACTCAAAACATTAGGTCATTTTAAAACTCCAACACAATGCATATCCATAAAAGTTTACTATATTTATGCCTAACTGTTATAGCATTATCAAGTCCACTACTTCCTAAAAAATGCCTTTAGCCCTCTAATCCATCCAAAACAATTGAGTTCCTTCTAAAGAACTAAATATTGTGTGGCCCCTGTGAGTTTCCTAATTTTAGCAACTCATGGGGCCCCACATATTTCCTTAAAGCAACACGTGTAGGCATTGCCAAAATTGCAAAAAATATTAAAATGCACATTAATTGTGTATTCATGAGTGGGTTTTCCATACATTGTACACCTGGACACAATTAAGATCCATACCAACTATCTTAACCGTTTAATCCAAGTATAAATTGAGGAATTAAGGTTGGGAAGGGGCACCATATCATCATTGTAGCCTCACACTAAAGGAATAATGCAACAAGTGCTTAGGGATTTTACATCCCCATTCTGATCATAAACCTCCTATTTCTATTTTCTTGTCTCTTCTAGGATTCTAATTCCTTGATTTCCCTTCAAGTTGGAGAACCAGCAAAGAATCAGTTGTTTGTTAGTGGCCCAAGTTGGAGGAACCCAAGGCTTGGTGAAGGAGGTACTACAAAAAAATACCGAGGTATATCATTTGTATTTGTTGTTATCTCTTATAGTACATATAAGATATCTCTCTGCCCCACCACAAAAAAAAAACTCTTGTGTTGAATATTGCATTCATTTACTAGTGTATTTGGTGGGGGACTAATCTTAGCTTAAATTTAGTTATTTAGGTACTTATGAATTTGGCATTCTTGTTAATATTGCAATTATCAATTGAGATGGTTTGAGAAAGGTGTCTCTTATTGACTTGTGTGTAGGTATTATGTGGAATTGACTTGTAGTGAGGACCAAATTTTGTATGAATGGATTCTAATAAAAAGGCTATCCATCTAGCCAAAGGTACCTTCCTATCATCTCTCTTGCTAAATTCTCAATTTAACTAGCTAAATAGGAAAGCAATGATGTTAACTTTGACCTAATATGTTGGTGGTCTGACCCTATCCATTTAGGATCAATTTCCTCAAATGAAGATAGCAACTCCACTGCGGATGAACTCTTTGAGTTACTCCTTGTAGGGTTTTTGCTCATTTTCTCCAATTTTAGTACAAGGTAGTTAGTAAGTTGTTTGTTTTAGCTATTTATGTTAGTTAGACCCAAGAAAATGGAAAAGTTTCCATTCATTTTATATTTTTCCTCAACCTATAGCCTACTCAAGCATATTATCAATCTAGCACCCATGGGTACATGGGGACACGTGTGTTTCTATCATAACAGTCATGGGGACCCACTACTTTCCCTTGAGAAAGTTGAGGGTACTTGTGGGTTGTCTATTAGTAACCTAAGAAGGTCTTCCCAAGAAGCAAAACTTGTTTCTTGAGAGGTTTTTCTATGGATTTTCTTGGTCTCCCTAAGGTGGGGAAGGGTTCTTGGTTGATATAAAATTCATTTTCATTTCTTTTATTGTTTTCCATTGAATTGAAAGGAAAAATAAGTTGCTTTCTTGCATTGTTAGGTCCTTTGTTGCATTGTCCTAAAAAAATTCATTCTTAGTGTTAGCATTTTTTTGGATTTGCATCATCAATTGGAAAAAGAATAAGATAGATGTATCATACATGCATCTGGGACATTGATCTCTTTATTCTTGTAGCGTTTGCAAAATTGGTTGGAATACGCTATTTTCAATGAAGATTTAGTATAGTTTGCATTTTTGAATTATGATTATCTTTATCAGTGCAGTGTTCTAATTTGAGTTGAAACATAATTAAGTATTGTATCTAGTTCCTTGTCTTAAGTAATCAACAACCTTGTAAAAGAAATGATAATTAAAATGAACTAGAATTATTTTCCTTTATAAAAAAACCTACAATTGTCTAGGTTCTGGGGCCTTAGTTGTAGGATTGGAGAGTAAATTCTCTAGGGCCACATAAAAAGACTAGAAGCTGATTAGTTGACTTTAAAATACATTAGTAGAAAGTGACACTTTTCACGAAAGTGTTCCTCACACATACATTAAGCACGAGGTCAAGCTAAGTGATTGAGATTATCCCATCATTGCTTTCTTCGTGGGCTATAAGTGTATAGGAGAATTGGGTGAAGTGGCAAGTCATCAAGGTGACACCATTTTCCTCTAGAGTTTTGGGATTAGGACTCAATCCTATTTCCTTGCCCATATGTAGACACCTGACCCACAACTATTTCGCCTAATTGTTAATTACAAAGTGGTGACCATATTTTCCTCTCCTAAGTTTTCCACCTAGGGTACTGCAAATGGGAAGTGCTTGCAATACCTGAGATAGACACATAAGGTTCACCTCAGCACCCTTGGAGGGTTCCCATATTCACAAGGACACTTGCACCTTGGGTGATTATTGTGAGAGGGTTATTGTAACTATCTCCCATTCCTTTACTGGTTGGACTTGGGCCTTGATCATCTCAAGTCATCTTTCAGAAGGTATGTTTGATCTTCTTTTCACTAACTTTGTATTTAAGGCCTCAACACCTCATAATTGGTATTTCAAAGAGTTTGTTGACTATTGAAATATATTAGGATATTTTGTAGTGGAGTGATTGTGTGAGGTAGCATGCTTAGGTTATGCTTGTTTGAGTTGATCAATTCAAAATGGTTGAGCAATCGATCCATCATTATTGAAGGACCATAGGTATTTACCTGGAAAGCACAGAACCACCTACTATGAGGTGGAGACTCAATCCCAACACACATGTTTGTGTGTCGAGAGGAGATAATCAAGAAATTGTAAATAATCCTAAAAGAGAAATTTGGACCAAATAAGGTCAAGGTCCTGAAGGGAAAAACAATTAGGGGGATTTTTCAGGAATTAGAAGGGATTCCACCTATCCTCTTAGTGGCAATTTTGGGCCTCTCGAGATTGATAATATTCTTAGGTTGTCTATGACTAATTTTAACCCTCGTTTAACTAACCCTCAGGGTCCTCTTCTAGTGCAAGTATGAGATTTCTCACATAGAGATTGTGTCCCACATCTAATTCCTCTAAATCAGTGGAACAATATGAGCATTATTTCTAGCATGATATCTATTGGGATCACTTCCACTCCCTATACTAGTGTTCCTATTGGGGGAAATAATCCTTTTATATCTAGTATTTCCCTAGGGAGAAAACACTCTTATCTCTAGAATAGCAATATGTTGTTCCTCTTAGCATCGACCCCTTCTCATTTGGAATGTCAACCATTAATGTTATGGCCCCTCATATCTTCCCAAACCCAAATGTACCAATGGGTAGCTCAGTTATCCTATTTTCCTTCACAAGTGGACATATCGTAGCATCCACACCTTCTCTAGGGACTAGGTACTTACTGTTAGTCAATTTCTTGTTCAGAGGTGTCACTTTTCAAGGAACAAGGAACTTAATGAGTGGTCACTTTCCAAAGAATATACGGTTTCAAATGCACACCCCTTACACTCTAGATGGTGCAAATCTATTAGGAGGAATATTATTTGTGGGCAATCTGATGTACAATTTGGTAATGGGTCAACTCCATATCTCATGGAATTCATTTTCCCAAGCCCAAATGTCATTTCTTGCAATTTTGAATCTTCAATATTTGATGAAGCTCACCAATGACCCAATGCAAAATAATCCCAGTTGGCCTCCCATCCTGACCAAGATTCCCTTGGACATTCCTAAGTTTGAAGGGAAGGTTAGTGAAGATCCCACAAACCATGTAATGACAGTCCATGTTTTGTGTTCCTCGAACTCTTTGATGGATGATAGCATCAAGTTGAGACTTTTCCAACACACCTTGACCTGGGCCACTACCAAGTGGTATATAGAGCTTGCAGTCTCTGCTTAGACTGGACACACTTCCTTAGCTATGACATTTCTCACACATCTCAATTACCATTCTGGTACAAAATAGGGACATAATTGTTAACGACATTTAGATAGGACACCACCACCCACATCTCCAATCACATCCATGAATAGAGAAGGAGGTCACACATGATTAAGACACAAATCCTTGATACTTCTCTAGTATATTGGTTTGTTAATTCACTACTTCCTTGCATAGAAAAGGGTGTGGCCCAGGCTATCTGGGGTTATGACTGAAGAGTAGGATATCCTTAGAGCCTAGTAGTTAGATTTAGTTTAATCTTAGTCTAGGGTTCTTTATGATATTTTTCCAAATGCATTGAAGACAGAGACAATCCCAATGAAACCAAAGTTAGGAACACATGTTGATGGTGTGATTGGTTCTATATATAATGCTACAATGAACCAACTTTCTAGTCAAATGAGACAAATACCTTTGTATACTAACATGACGGTTGTTGGTTAGAATAATGTGAGAACCATCAATCCTTCACAATCCTTCGATGTACTTTCAATTCCATCCTCGACAAGAAAGGGAACTCGTAAGGAAAAGGAAAAATTAAAGGTAAAAACAAAAAGTAAAGCTCTAGTAATAACAACAACAATAATTCAAATGCTTTTGGGGGTAGAGTACAGAAGAAGAAGGTGGAATTTCCTTACAAGTTATGCCAAGAATATCACCTTACTCAATAATGCACCAAAAGGGAGGAAGCACAATGCTTGTTGGCACATCAAGGCACTGCTCAACAGCCCACCATGCTAAAAAATGATTTCCCGCCCTAGGCATAATATCTCATTGTTTGGGTCCCCAACAACCCTGTATTTCCACAAGGGGGAAATTAGGGTGCCCCTCTTCAAGGAGGTAATCCATCAAATGCTAAAGTTTACATATGTGAATGGGAGATTGACACTTAGAACATGGCATAAAACTATGATGCTTTTGAGTATGATTAATCTAAAATGGATAAATATAAAATTTGTCACATATTTGAAGCTTTCAAGGTCTTAAGATTGGATGAATTGGCTTGTAGGGCCCATTTTAGGGGCAGGTCTCACTTTTGAGATTTGTGCTAAAAAAGCATCTAAAAAATTTCAAGTCCATTTTGAGGGATTAAATGACACATTTTTTGCTCAAACCTTACATTCAAGGAACATTACATATTCTACACATTGATACCTTTCCAACAGTCCAAACACTACCTCAAATGGAGTTCGTATGCAAAAGTTATGTATCCCACAAGTTAACCTATCTAGTTGACCACCATGGTATCGAGTGGATTCCATGTCATCTCTCATTTTTCACACATGTGGGGCTAGTCTCATGTGGAAATTCAACAACTTTACAAAAGGAACAAAACCCTAACCCTAATCAGGTGTTGAGGCATGAAAAAAAAAAAACTAAAAGTAACCCTATACAGCTATCGGGCTATGTTAAATACAAGGCCGCTAGGAGAAGAAGGGGGTTCCATTCTTTTGATGTATTGTATTGTTCCAAAGCTGATAAAACAACATGGGGGTGGATATTAGATAATAAAAGAGGAGTGTTGAGGCCTCGGGGGTGCAGGGTAATTGCAAGGTGATGGAATGGGTCCAAGGCTCCCAACAGAGGGTGAAAACCCAGACTGAAAGGCTTCAAAAACCCTACGCAAGGGAGGTTCTATCCCCATCCCGTTTGATATGGAATTCTCCCACGGATATTCGGACTCTGTTGGCACTCTATGAGTAGATGGGTTTGATCGATTGATCAAAAGTTCAATACAGAAAACATAAGCTTAAAACTAAGTCTGTTCTAAATTAAACTATTAAGAAAAGAATCTAATTTGAGTTAGACCTATTCTAAAGAGAAGCTTGTATTGGTGCAAATCAATCTTGATGCGAGAGGAACAAGCATGTTTGCCTACTTCAACGGAAATGTAAAAGGTTCATTTACTTGTTTACTTAAATCATAATCAATTAGTGAAAATCAAAGAGGACAATTCAAGTAATTAAGCATGTTCAAGACCAATCTGTAATCACTGTGCTAATTGAAAAATTAACATTGATTATGTAGTATATGAATCATTTGTAGAAATCGATAAAGAAAGTATCTAAATTAAAGAAATTTAACAAGACACTCTTATACAAAGATTTGTCATAAGAAAAATCAATACAAGAGATCTGTGCATTAATTAATGTATGCAAAAGAAACACATGTTGTAAATGAAAAGTTAAAAAAAAAATAGAAATCAGACACCATCAAAGAAACTTGACGATAAACAAGAGATGATTTGAAGGATTACTTCACTGCATTAAGAATTCTGTAAACAAAATTACAAGGCTATGATAAAATAGAGTATCTCCACGTCCTCTCCTGTTGATTTCTGACCCAAAAATTATCAACCCCTATGCCTGAGAAGTATTCTTCCTTAAATAAGGATTACAATGGAGTACAAAAGGGAATCCCAAAAGGTAGGGATTACAAAGTTTAAATTTGGCTATTAATCCAAGGAATCTAGGCATAATAATCTAAACAACTCTCAACTCAGCAAATTCCCTCCACTTGAAGGTGAATTTTGAACAAAAGTCATCTTGGAATTTCTGGAAAATCCCATAGCAAAATTGGAGAATTTGTCAACATCTTAATAGCTATCGACAACAGGGAAGAGTTGGTCCTCGAAACCTCACTGCTGAATCGCCGCAGAATCTCCCGGTTGATCCAGAACGCTATAAAAAAAAAAAAATCGGACAGTGGGTCTTTTTTCACGAGAGCTAGTAGTGTTTCGGGTTCTTCATTAATTATGAAATCTCGGATAATATAATCATCTTGATCATGCAATTGTTCACTGCTTTCCTCGTCGTTCTTCTAAGGAGATGGTGAACAAATTGGCAAAATTTCAGAAACTTCTTCTCCGCTACCATAGTTGATATCAGAAACACCTACATTAAAAGGTGGTGACATAGATTCAGGAAATAACAAAGAGTGAAGCTCTTCGTGCATGGAATATTCATTGAAAAGTTCACAACCAGTCGGCATGTTATTCACCAAATCGTCAGAAGAAAAATTTTCCTAACAGGAAAACTTTCTATCAAATTTAAACGATGAGCTAAGTACTTCATACCTGCAGCCATATTTAAGATAAGCTAAAGAGGACCAAAAAGATTGAATGTGACGAGCTGCAATGATTAAGATAATGTGAATTTGGGATTACAATCATTTTGAACTGGAATGAAACGACGTCGCTACATGTCAATCGAAAATGGATCATAACAAATCTTGTCAAGCAATCATATCTTCCAGGATGATCATGCAGGGCGGAGTGAAACAAAACATTGCTACGTGAATTGGAATAATTGAATCTCATCCATTGGATCAACTAAACGGACGGTGAGGATTTAACAATATAGGATGCAGGATAAATCCTTGAGGGATTTGTCATCATTTTATTCATGATTCCCGAAAGCCGCAAAACGAAAACTACGGGTTTCGGGATCACATACATGGATCAAAATACAAAACATGTTTCCAAAAGCCACAACCCAATAATTGCGGGTTGCGGGTTTCGGAAACATATTACGCAACTTAAAAGAAAAAACAGGAATCTGAAATTCGAAAGCTGCAACTGCGGGTTTCGGGTTTCGGGGTGACGATTCCCAAACTTATTAATAAGAAAATACCACATCTTGCACCTTTTGGGTTGTGGGTTTCGGGATCACCAAACCCAACAACTGAAAATTGCTTTCCCGCAACCCGCAATTGTTGGGTTCAGGATTTCGGGGTGTCGGGTTCAGGCAGGCAGAAAACAAACAACACAAAACTTGAAATTTGAATCTTTCTGTGATCAAAATACTCAGAAAAATTCTAAGGAAAGCAGTATGATCAAGCTAACCAAAGCCATAAGTACAAGATTTGCAGAAACCATGCTCAAAATTCATATTCATAAGAACACTTGCACGAATATCTTTGTGCTAATTTGAAATCGGGGCTCTCATGCTTAACCAAAGCATGGGATCTATTGTGGTCATAACAAATGGCGACTGGTTGGAAAGAACCAGTTATCTCTGTGAACGAACTTTAGTCAGAATAGTGAACCGGTCAAATGCCTTTTCCAACTTGAAAATTTTAGAAAATATTTGTAAAGAGACAACTAATGAGCAGAAAACATAAGATTGATACGTTCCCATCAATGATCATGTTAAACGTAATTCAAATCTGATAAGGAAGGTTAGGAGACAGTAAGACTCCCTAATCATTATGCAATCATTGAATCAACAGCTTGTGATAAACCTGGGACAAACTTAGAACTACTCATGGATATCCAATTTACACATCATCTTGGTTTATTAATTGGTTTTTTTTTGTTTTTTTATAAATAAATAACTTATAAAATAAGACCTTGTTGATACAAGACCACTGCCCTGACTTGGTAATCAGATATTGAAAGCGCCACTCACAGACCTAATCCAGAAACTGGTCAAGCTGGCTCGGTAAGGATACCCCTTGTCCTTAAGTTGTGACACTAAAGGAAACTATCATGGCTTGATGACGACATGCTGATAGATTAAGTCCAGATTAAACCTATGATCATGGTAGGGATGGCTTGTGATAAGACCCCCCTGTCCTTGCATACAACAGGAATCTTATAAAAAGAAAATACAGATATTATGACAAGGCTTGGTAACCTCATGATGATAGCATTACTCACCAGTGTTCTACAGATCATGAATGGATCGACCTATGATAGGATCTTCCACCTCTCAGGAAAACTGAGAGTCATCTTCCAAGTGTGGTGGCTTGATGTGAAGATGTCATTCCACTAAACACCTATGAACCTAAAGGGATGGCTTGTGATAAGACCCCCCTCCTTGCAGCCTATCATTATTCAAGAAAATTATTAAGATGGGACTGTAAAAGGATCCAGAGCGAATAAAGCTAACCAACTTATTATGATATGTTGTGACAATGAGACATAAAAATAAAAAGATTCCAACCATTTCCCACATCTCAATTAAACAGATAAAGCATTTAAAGGTAATGACCACAATGGAAAGATATCAATATCGAGGTCTTGCATCATTCGACTGTGCATTCTTTACAAAACATATTCTGATATCAGCCGAAAGAGGTTGAGACCATCATACCATCCTGCAAGTTCAAAATAGAGATCATATTAAAACTAGCTTCCAATCACTGCCAAGTGTGTGGAGCTTATTGTTCAAAAGAAAACAATCCAATCAATGCAAAAGAAAACACACACCAAACCTATGTACAAAAATACCAAATTTTCAAACAAAGTAATTTTTGAGCAGTGTAACATTCACTAAATAAGTGTCTACAACTCCCTCCAATGTTTGTAATCGAACAGTGTTGGGACCCATCTTTTTTGTAATAATGAAAGGTCCCAACCAAAGGCGTTGGAATTTGGTATACTGGTTTTTATCCTTATGCTGTTTATCCCACCTTAATACCAGATCCCCAACTCAGAATTCTCTGTCGGATGAATATTTTTCATCAAACCATCTCTTCACCATCTACTGATGATGATACAACTTATTCTTAGACACTTCTCTATCTTCCTCTAGCTTGAGCAGTGTGTCAATTCTATGTTGAAGGGAAGAAGAGTCATCTTCTTGGATAGATTGGGCTAATTGCAATGAAGGGATGGTGAGATTAGAAGGAAGGACAACTTCCTTTCCATACACCAGACAGTAGGGAAAATCCCCGATTGCTTCCTTTGGAGTGATTCGGTCTGCCCAAAGAGCATTATATAGCTGTGTGTGCCAATCTTTATGATGAGAAGCTACAATCTTTTTTAGAATATTTATCAGATTTTTGTTTGAAGACTCAGCCAACCCATTAACCTGTGGATGGTAATTGGTAGAAAACTTTAACTTAATCCCCTTTTCAAGGGCATAATGTGTCAAATCAATTGAGGAAAAATATGATGCATTATCAAAAACAAGATATTCTGGAGCACCAAACCTTGTAATTATCTGACTGTCAAGGAAAGCAATTACTTGGTTTGCATTACATTGTTTGAGTGGGATTGCTTCAATCCATCTTGTAAAGTAATCTGTGGCTGTAAGAATGTACCTATGTTGCAGGGATGAGGTGGGGTTTATAGGTCCAATAAAATCCAGTCCCCACTACTGAAATGGGGATTGAATTGTGACTAGTTGCAATGGGAAAGCAGGCTTCTTGAACTTCCCTGTACATTTTTTACATGGTTCGCACTTTCTTACATAAGCATATGCATCTTTAAACAATGTAGGCCAATAATATCCTGCTCTGGGGATTTTGTGAGCTGTAGTTTCTCCTGAGAAATGGCCTCCAGCTGTTCCTGTATGAAATTGAAATAGAATATCATTATTCTCATGCTTATCTAAACATATGAGGAAAACCCCATCATAGTTCTTTCTAAACAAGACTTCACCAATGAATTGATAAGGAGCAGCTTTTAACCTTAATGCTCTACGTTTCTTAAAGTCAAGGGTTTCAGGAGCAAACCCATAGTTCAGAAATAATTTGATATGATCATACCATTCGGATGTAGAAGTATCAATAACATTGACAAAACCTATTGGGGCATCTTCCTCCGGCTCCCATTCACTCTGTTGCTGTGCAGGATCATTCGACTGAGCAATAAGAAGACATAGACCTTGTCCTTTCACAATTTTGGCCGGTCTGATTACTAGATCATACTCTTGCAGGGCTGTCATCCAATGGGCCCTTTTTTCACCCAATTCCTTCTTGACTAACACATTTCTAATGGCAGAGTATGGGACAATAACCTGTGTTCGAGATTTTAACAAATAAGGCCTGTAATGTTTAACAGATTTGTAAACTGCATAGGCTTGTTTGTCAATTTGGGAATAATTAAGTTCTACACCTTTGAATGTTGAGCTCATGAAGGATATCGGGATCTCGACATCATTGTCGTGCCTCTGTGTCAAGACAGCTGCATAAGAGAAATCAGTGGCAAAAGTATAGAGAATGAAATCTTTATCAAAGTCAGGGGACATAAGAGCATGAGCTTCAACAATTTCTTTTCTGATCTCAATGAAAGCATCTTTCTGTTCCTGCAACCAAGTGAATTGTACATCTTTCTTAACTAATTGCTGCAAAGGTTTAACTATCTAAGCAAAATTAGGTACAAATCTACGAACAAAATTGATCTTACCTAAGAAAGACTACATGGCTTTGCGTGAACCTGGCAAGCCAATTTTTGAAATAGCATCAATACGTTCTGGGTCAATAATCATACCTTCTTTGGACATGATAAAACTGAGAAGCTTTCCTTATGTGACTGCAAAGATAGTTTTCTTTGGATTGAGCGAAATCCCGAACTTCCTGCAACATTCAAAAACCTGTTTCAAGGAAAAAAGATGTTCATGTCGCTTCTTAGAATATATTGTGATATCATCAAGATAAACTACGATAGATTTATGCATTAAACCTCTGAAAGCTATATCCATAGCTCTCTGAAACGTGGCTCCGGCATTTATCAAACCGAAGGGAATTCGTCTATAGGTGCATGTGCCCCAGGGAGTTCTAAACGCGGTTTTCAACTGGTCATCGGGTGCAACCATAACTTGGTTGTATCCTGAAAAACCATCGAGAATTGAGAACATTTCAGAACCGGTGACCTTTTGTAGAATCTGCTCCATGGGTGGAACAGGATAATTGTCTTTTTCGGAAGCCTGATTTAAATTTCGGAAATCAACACACAGCCTAATTTCACCGCTTTTCTTACGCACGGGCACCAAATTGGCGATCCATTGGGTGTGTCTGACAGGAAAAATGATTCGGGCTGCCAGCAATTTTTCTAATTCTTTTTTCACAGAAGGTTCCAAGCTAGGGTGCATCTTGCGCAATTTCTGTTGATCGGGTTTCACCTCCGGCTTCATAGGTATGTTGTGATGCATGATGCTTGTGTCAAAGGTTTTCAATTCATTGTAAGTCCAAGCAAAAACGTCCTTGTATTCTTTACATAGCTTAATGATAGCTCTTCTTTCCTCGAGAGAACAATTAACTCCAATATTGATAAAGCGATGTTCTTGCTCAGTACCCAAGTTAATTGGCTCATAACTTAGGGAGGAACTTTGAGTTTTGCAATTGGTCTTGTGTCTGAATTTATCCTGCAAATCATAGAATTTTTCTAAACTAACGACAGATTTCAGAATAACGTTTGAAGGATCAGAGAGTGATTTTACATGCTCTTCCTCATCTATGGCCATGTCTCGAAAAGTATCTTGTGCAGTGAGAAAGTCAAGTATCTGTTGATCGTCATCAAACACTTTCCAATTGGTCACATTGTCAGGTATGGAAGGCCTATACATAAGTTCTATGGAAAAATTTTGGGGTGACAAACCTTCTAGTGGTATAAACCTAGATGCTGTGTTTGTTAGGAGATCAACATCGAAATTCTGTGACCTAGGGACATAATTAATGTTAAATGCAGAAAAGGAATTGGTGAGATCTCTTACCAGTTTCTGATAATTCATCAAGCGAGGAGACAAGCAATGTATCTTGTTCCTTACCTGTTTGACAATGATCTTAGAATCCCCAAAACAATGAATCACCTGTACACCCATATCAATAGCCTTTTTAAGTCCTTGAACAAGGGATTCGTATTCAGCCACGTTGTTGGTACAATCAAATTCCAATATGCAAGCTATCATAATTTTAATCCCTTTTGGGTTGATGAGGACACAGCTTGCACTAGCTCCTTCCTTAGACCTGGAGCCATCAAAAAATAAAGTCCAAGCAGTCGAATCTATTCTAAAATTTGTATTTACATTGAAAACATTATGTACAACATCTCCAATGAAAGGTATAGTGGTAAACCGAGTGATTTGAGATTTTTTCTGTAAATTTTTATCTGGATAATAGTCAACAGGCAAATCTCCAAAGAAAATGTCAAATGTCAAATGTTCAATGTGTGAATTGGGATAACCAGCAGGCTCACTAGAGTCATTCAGATCTGTGACTGTTTGTTTCATGAATGGTTCCCTACTAATTTTGATTTTGTTGGGTTGTCCATTATAGGGTAACCATAGATGAGACCAGTTAGTGGCAAAGTAGCCTTTTCGCTTCTCTAACGAGTCCCTACTTAACCACATCCCATAAGCTTCAGGAATGTCAGCCACCACTATGTCTATAGTTTGGTGGATGCGTGGATCAGCAGATAATGTAAGCAAGACGTTTCTCAACCTTCCTACTACCCTGACCTTTGATTTGTCGAGTTGAACGATCTAAGTAGGGCAGAGTTCCCATGTGGCGTTAAGTTTTATACAAACAGACAATGGCATTACATTGGATGAAGCACCAGAGTCTATCATGCAGTTATGCACATTCCTGTTGAAGATCTCGAAAGTCAAAAGAAAAGGGGGTGTCATTTTGCTCCCTAGTTTTTGATCATCTGATTTGGTAAGGGAGTCAAAGTTATTATTCTGAGAGTCTCTGGTTTGTCTGACTACCATACTTTTAGGTAAGGTGTCTCTCATAGAAGGAATCTTCAATAATTCAAAGAGAGAGATATTAGCCTTAACTCTTTTTCAGATCGTCAACTAGATTATACTTGATCTCCGGAATAACTGTATCCCTTTGACGAACAGTTTTGGCTTTATTGGGAACTATTGTTGAGGATGAAGGTTCATGAGGGGGTTGTGATCTTGACCTTGTGTTGTAAGGATGTTGGACGTTGAACACAGTCTCAGGTTCTTCTTCCTCTTCGTTCATGGGGAGTTCGGATAAATAGCTAACAGTGTTTACCTGCAGGTCCTCTTGTTCTTCATTCTCTTCAGGCAACTGTGACTCATGGTTGGTATGATCGTTGGAAGTCTCAGGAATAGTTTGGGATTCTGTTGCCAAGGCTCTAAAAATGGAATAGATTTCTTCATTTGAAAGTCCCTCAGTAGGATCAGGAGGTGGTGGATTCTAAGGAGGTTGATAAGGTCTCCTAAAAGGGGGCCTTACAAAACCTTTGTTTTGGTTTTGATTCTCGTTATTTCTTTTCAGATCAACCATCTCATTTGACATTTTCTGAAGAAATTTCTTTACATCAGTCATGCAAATGGATCCTTGTTTTGGGTAGAAGCCCTGGGCACAATTTCAGTTTTCTTCTTAGATGTGGAAGTAGAGGGTTGTTCTTCTATTGCATCGAGGCCATCCTTAAGACAATAAATATCCTTTTCAACTTGGATAGCTTCAATGTAGGCTTCATATAAATTGTTTTTGTGTGCTCTTTTTACCCACATTGCAATGGGGGCAGAAAGACCCTTTTCATAAAAGGAAACCAGAAGCTCTTCGGCTAGGAGAACAGGAGTAGGGATTCTATTCTTTAGGTAAGAAAACCTTTGATTATAATCTTTAATTCTTTCTTTACCTTTCATCTTTATAGAAGATAACTCCAAAACTAAGTCTTGTGGTGTTTTGTCATCTCCAAACTTTTGGATAAACATCTTTTCAAAATCATCCCAAGATGTAATAGATCTGGCTTCCAAGGAAAAATACCAAGTAGATGCCTTCCCCTCAAATGTGTAAGGGAAAAGTCTGCAAACTACATCCTCGTGAATAACATTTCTAAGCCTGATGGCTTGCATGAAAGTTTTAATATGATCAAGTGCAAGCGACTTGTCATCTGGGTTATATTTGGGAAGCCATTTTTTTGGGTTCTTAGGTAACCTGTGTTGATCACCAAGTATCCATATAGCATCTTGGTCAAGACAAGGTTTGTTCTGGCCTTCTCCAGCCATGGGTCTTTCTTCTTCTTCCTCAGATGAAGAGTCAGAAGAGTGTCCACCTTCAGATGAGGAGGATGAAGATGAAGCAGGAGAAGGTGGCGGTCCACCTGAAGGAATTACTTGTGAAGCTGGTGTGGTTTCAGTGAATAACAAATCAAGATTGAATTCAGAGGGTTGTTGGTGATTTGATGAACTATTTTGCTCTGAATTTTGTTTAGTATTTTGTTCACCTGAACCTTGACTAACTTGATCTGCAGGCTGTGGGTTAGGATTTTCTTGGTGGATTGCCGCTAATCCTTGATTTCTCTGTAAAGAGAGTCTTTGCTGCAATCTAGCAGCGCTTTAACTGGACCTCTTGAGTATCTCTTCAAGTAGTATAGGTCCTCTAGTGGGTGATGTGATAATGATATCTCCTGTTGTTGGATCTCAGTGAGCTATTGGGGTAACAAGGATAGTAGTTGGTTGTTGTACCGGTTCCTCTATGAAAGTAGATGCTTGAGTGTGACTACGGATGACAATCGGTATTCTTGCTGGAGGAGTTTTCTGAGTATTCTGCTTAGGCATATTTAACTACTGGCCCTCCTTCTAGCGCCATTTGTTGAGGCCTCGGGGGTGCAGGGTAATTGCAAGGTGCTGGAATGGGTCCAAGGCTCCTAATAGAGGGTGAAAACCTAGACTGAAAGGCTTCGAAATACCCTGTGCAAGGACGGTTCTATCCCCAACCTGTTTGGTATGGAATTCTCCCACGAATATTCGGCCAGAATTCTCCCACGGATATTCGACCTCCTCTGGCACTCTATGAGTAGATGGGTTTGATCGATTGATCAAAAGTTCAATACGGAAAACAGAAGCTTAAAACTAAGTTTGTTCTAACTTAAACTATTAAGAAAAGAATCTAATCTGAGTTAGACCTATTCTAAAGAGAAGCTTGTATTGGTGCAAATCAATCTTTATGCGAGAGGAACAAGCATGTTTTCCTACTTCAACGGAAATGTAAAAGGTGCATTTGCTTGTTTACTTAAATCATAATCAATTAATGAAAATAAAAAAGGACAATTCAAGTAATTAAGCCTGTTCAAGACCAATCTGTAATCACTATGCTAACTGAAAAATTAACATTGATTAGGTTGTATATGAATCATTTGTAGAAATCGATAAAGAAAATATCTAAATTAAAGAAATTTAACAAGACACTCTTATACAAAGATCTGTCATAAGAAAAATCAATACAAGAGATCTGTGCATTAATTAATGTATACAAAAGAAACACATGTTGTAGATGAAAATTTTAAAAAAAAATTAGAAATCAGACACCATCAAAGAAACTTGACAATAAACAAGAGATGATTTGAAGGATTACTTCACTGCATTAAGAAGTCTGTAAACAAAATTACAAGGCTCTGAGAAAAGTGAGTATCTCCACGCCCTCTCCTGCTGATTTCTGACCCAAAAATTATCAACCCCCATACCTTAAAGGTATTCTTCCTTAAATAAGGATTACAATGGAGTACAAAAGGGAATCCCAAATGGTAGGGATTACAAAGTTTAAATTTGGCTATTAATCCAGGGAATTCAGGCATAATAATCTAAACAACTCTCAACTCAGCAAATTCCCTCCGCTTGAAGGTGAATTTTGAACAAAAGTCATCTTGGAATTTCTGGAAAATCCCGTAGCGAAATTGGAGAATTTGTCAACAGCTTAATAGCTATTGACAACAGGGAAGAGCTAGTCCTCGAAACCTTCCTGCTGAATCACCACAGAATCTCCCAGTTGATCCATAACACTATCGAAAACAGAAAAATTGGACAACGGGTCTTTTTTCACGAGAGATGGTGGTGTTCCAGTTCTTCATTAATTATGAAATCTTGGATAATAGAATCATCTTGATCATGCAACTGTTCACTGCTTTCCTTGTCATTCTTCTGAGGAGATGGTGAACAAACTGGCAGAATTTCAGAAACTTCTTCTCTGCTAGCATAGTTGATATCATAAACACCTGCATTAAATGGTGGCGACATAGATTCAGGAAATAGCAAAGAGTGAAGCTCTTCGTGCATGGAAGATTCATTGAAAAGTTCACAACTAGTCAACATGTTATTCACCAAATCGTCAGAAGAAAAATTTGCCATAACAAGAAAAATTTCTATCAAATTTAAATGATGAGCTAAGTACTTCATACCTGCAGCCATATTTAAGATAAGCTAAAGAGGACCAACATGATTGAATGTGACGAGCTGCAATGTTTAATATCATGTGAATTTGGGATTACAATCCTTTTGAACTGGAATGAAACGACGTCGCTACATGTCAATCGAAAATGGATCATAACAAATCTTGTCAAGCAATCATATCTTCCAGGATGATCATGCAGCGTGGAGTGAAACAAAACATTGCTACGTGAATTGGAATAATTGAATCTTATCCATTGGATCAACTAAATGGATGGTGAGGATTTAATAATACAGGATGCAGGATAAAGCCTTGAGGGATTTGTCATAATTTTATTCATGATTCCCGAAAGTCGCAATCCGAAAACTATGGGTTTCGGGATCGCATACATGGATCAAAATACAAAACGTGTTTCCGAAAGCCGTAATCCGAGAATTGTGGGTTGCGGGTTTCAGAAACATATTGCGCAACTTAAAAGAAAAAATGGGAATCTGAAATCTGAAAGCCGCAACTGCGGGTTTCGTGTTTTGGGGTGACGATTCCCAAACCTATTAATAAGAAAATCCCACATCCCACACCTTTCGGGATCACCAAACCCAACAACTAAAAATTGCTTTCCTGCAACCCGCAATTGTCGGGTTCAGGATTTCGGGATGTCGGGTTCGGGCAGGTAGAAAACAAACAATGAAAAACTTGAAATTTGAATCTTTCTGTGATCAAAATACTCAGAAAAATTCTAAGGAAAGTAGTACGATCAAGCTAACCAAAGGCATAAGTACAAGATTTGCAGAAACCATGCTCAAAATTCATATTCACAAGAACACTTGCACAAATATCTTTTTGCTAATTTGAAATCGGGGCTCTCATGCTTAACCGAAGCATGGGATCTGTTGTGGTCACAACAAGGAGAGAGGAGATCCTGTAGTAGCCCTTCTAGCCGTAGAGTCATAGGTAAATCCACAGAGAGTACCATTTCCTTTGTATTTGCATTTTGATATAAAGAGCAAGGCAAGGCCCTCATTTGTGGCTGGGTTTTTCCCCATAGTGGGTTTTCCCAGGGTATATCTTGTGTTATTTTGTGGATTGTGAACTTATTTTCTCTAGTTTTCTCTATCTATTCCATTATATTCAGTATTGTATGGAATTAATTCAACACTTGAACTAAGCTATAAGATCCGTTGTGATGAACTGATCCAGTGGAATAGCCGCGCCATTTTATGAATCATATTGGTATCAGAGCAATTTTTCCTTTGTTTTTTTTGTGGGTAATTATAGGATCCAATATTTAGTGAAAAAAATCCTTCAAACCCTTGCCACGGTAGACAAGTCTATTTAAGGAGTGGCAGATGATTATGAGCATCAATTTTCAAAATTAGAAATACAAGTCGTCAATATCTCATGCAACATGTCAATCCTCATGGAGGATCTGAAGAGCAAGTTCAAACCTTTTGGGAATTTTGAAATCTCTAACACATATTTTGGATTTGAGGGGAAATCAAAAGATAAAAGCGATCCATAAAAGGAGTTGATGAAAGAGCTCGAGAGAGAGCAACCGAATTCTAGTACCAATAATCCTTCCCAGTCTCTCTTCAATATGGAAGCGAAAGTCAACATCAAGCTATATGAAGGTGGGATCGATGCTATGAAATTGAATCATTGGTTGAAGTAGTTGGAGGTTTATTTTAGAATCCATTAAATAGCCAAGGATCAGAATATCTCATTTGCATGAATGGATTTAGAGGGATACACATTAATTTAGTGGGAAAGCCACACATAAGCACTTAGGATAGAGGGTAATTAGCTAGTAACTAAGTGGGAGGACTTTAAAACCCTCGTCAAGTCCCAGTTCTACCCTATCGGATATGTAGAGGACCAGTGGATCCATTGGAATTACTACAGGCAAAGGCAAGGGAAGAGTGTGCAAGAATACACCACCAAACTTAGGAAGATGGCTATCATGCTAGGTATCTCACCCAAGAACCCAGATGTACTCCTCAAGAATCTAGGGGGTTACATAATCACACATGGAGGCAGGTGATGCTCTTCAATCCTAGGTCAATTGATGAAGCCTATGTACAAGCACAGTACCTGTAAAACATAGGCCAAAAGAAAGGACAACCAACCGGTTCAAAATAAAAAGAGAGCCAAGATGTTACTAAGGAGGGTAAGAAGAAGTGGAATGGAAAGGAGAGCATACTACAACCATGGAACATCAGTGCAAGGATTTGAAAAAACATTGTAAGCATTGCGACATCGATGGTCACAATGAAGAAAAGTGTGGAAGCTACATCCATTGTTGAACACCAAGAACCGCAAGAAGGATGCCAAGAAGACAAACCTTCTAGGCATAGAGTCCTGCAAGGAGTTAGAAAGCAGCTCAGATATGGATGAGAATATTATATGTACCACGGTGTAAAATGAGGTGAATCTGAGTAGCCTTTACCCTAAGGAAGAGAAATAGATGATGGAACGCTTCCACATCAAGATCTAGGTTAAGAAGACCAAGATCGATGCTCTATTTGATTTTGGTTCACAAGAAAACCTCATAGTAGAGGATATGGTATGTAAGCTTGAATTGGAAGTACATGATCATCCCAATCCCTACCCATTTGTATGGGTAAAGAAGGATGTAGAGCTCAGAGTCATGAAACCATGTAAGATCAAGTTTTCCATGTAAGTGCAGAGTATGTTGATGAAGTGGAGGTAGACATAATACCCCTGGATGTTTGTGGTGTAGTGTTCGGAATCGCCTACATGTATATGAGGGATGCAATCTTCATGAAGAGAGCCAACCAATACTACTTGTTCAAAGACGGGAAATCCTTCATCATAAACGTGCACAAAGGTAAATCAAAGATCTCTCTGGTAAGTGCCAACCAAGTGAAAAATCTCATCAGTTCAAGTAGGAAGTTTGTATTGCTTTTCTTAAGACAAAATCAACAAGAAGGTGAATTAGTAAAAGAGAAGGCATCCCTAGAGGGATGTACCAAAGAGAAAAAATAACAGTTGGAGATCCTTTTGAATGCATACAAATAAGTGTTCCAGGATCCTAAGAGGCTACATCCTAAGAGGGAGGTGGAGAATGATATACAATTATTTTTGAATTCTCCATTGCTAAACATTGGATTGTATAGATAGCCTATCATAGAGGAAGATGAAGTGAAGAAGCAGTTGCAATATTTGTTGAAGTGGGGCATGATTCGACTAAGAATATCACCTTGTGGGTCACCTATCATCATAGTACCCAAGAAGGATGGGACTTGGAGGATGTGCATCAACTATAGATCCTTGCACAAGATCACACTCAATAATCGGGACCCTCTAACCAGGATCGATGATCTATTGGACCAGTTGTAGCATGCCAAGTACTTCACCAAGTTAGATCTCAAATTGGGATACCACCAGGTGCAAGTGAAGGAAGAAGACACTTGGAACACTGCATTCAAGACTATAAAAGGTCTATATGAATGGTTAGTAATGCTATTTGGTTTATGCAATGCACCAACTACATTTATGTGTTTGATGAATGACGTATTATGCCCTTTATTAGATTTGTTTGTTATAGTATATCTATATGACATATTGGTTTATACTGCTACCTGGGAAGAGCACATATCACATCTCAAACAGGTGTTGGAGACTTTAAAAAAGCACCAGTTGCAGGCCATTTTGAAGAAATGTGAGTTTTCCCAACAACGCTTGGTGTATTTGGGGTATGTGATCGGTGGAGGAGAACTCAAAATTGATCCTTCAAAGATGGAGGCCATCACTAAGTGGCATACTCCTACAAATGTCACTGAAGTTAGGATTTGTTTGGGTGCAATACAATACCTTAAGAAGTTCATAGCTTCCTTTTCGATTGTGGTTGCATCCCTCCATGCCATAACAACCAACAATAAGGGGTTCTATTGGGGGGATAATCAACATAAATCCTTTGAAGAGCTCAAGTGAATACTCAATCAAGCACCAATTCTTGCATTGCCTTATTTGCATAATCCTTTCGAATTGGATAAAGATGCAAGTGGGTATGCCATGGGAGTGGTTCTGATGCAAGGAGGAAGGTTGGTATGTTATCATTCTAAAATGATTCATGGAGGAGTTCTAAAATACCTTACCTACGATAAGGAATTCTTTCAAGTTAAGAAATGGAAGCACTATCTGATGGGAAAGGAGACCATCATTCACAATGATCACAAGTCACTGCAATATTTTCAATCTCGGACTAAGATACAACAAACCAGACATTATAAGTGGACAGGATTCTTACAACAATTCCATCTAATCATCAAGTATAAGAAGGGAAACACAAACAAGTTGGAAAACGTGCTCTCAAGGCCACCTATAGCCAATATTACAAATTTGGGGACTCTTATGCACATGGAACCTTTTACCCATGATGCATACAAGGAGGAGTAAATAGAAGATGAGGACTGCAAAGAGGTATTTTAGCAAATACAAGGCCAATTCCATATTGAATAAAGTGACAACAAAGCTAACTACCATCTCCTGGATGAGTTACTCTACAAGTTGGACAAGCTATGTGTTCCTAAAGGCAAGAGATTTGATGCAGGAATTTTTGTGGACTGAAATTTAAAAAAAGAAAAAAAGAAAAAGGAAGAAATAATGTAGGGATTTTCGAGGGTCATAAATTTTGACTCATTTATCCGTTTGGGCTCAAATTTAATAGGAAGTTGTGTTTCGAAGATTTCACTGCAATGACCGATCAGATCCTTTTGATCAGACCCTTTTTCGACACTTTTTTGGGGCCTAATTCCTTCATATAGTGCCTTCAATTGGGGTTTTAGTGTTTTTGCGAGATTTTTCAAATTTGTAATTATCGGTTACCTGTTAGTTTATGCACCTCATTACAAAAGAGAGTTGAAATCTAGTGTCTCTCTAGTTAGCTTTAAGTTAGTGTCCAATTTTTAAGATTCATGCAAGAAATTTATAAAATTAGCAATTTTCGAAAATCTCATATATCAGTTATCTATTAGTTTATGCACCTAATCAGAAAAGCGATTTGACAACTAGTGCCGCTCTAATTAGATTTAAGTTAATGGTCAGTTTTAGAGTCATGCATTTTTTTTTTAAATTAGCAATTTCCGAAAAAAAAATCAGATATCAGTTATAAGAGGTTGAACCTCCATTGTAATAGTTAGGATGGAGAAGGAATAAAAGATTGTTATTTTTCCACTCTTATGTGTTTGCATGGTTTTTATAGATCTCGCGAATGAATTAAAGTTTATTGGCTAAATCATCTAGTATCAAAGCAGGAAGATGGATGGGAGAGGAAGGGGAAGAGCAGGTCTTGCTCAGATGCATAGAGATATGCAAAACCTCCAAAGGCAAGTAGCAGATCTTTCAAACATGCTGGCTAATCATAGAATAATACGAAGAGAAATGTCTGATGAGGATACAGAACAAGGAGATGAAAATCAACATATAGAACATGAAGACGAACAATTAGAGCGCTTGTATTTTGAAGAAAGGATGCTCGGGGTTGTAGAAAGGAGGAATGATGGGATCAAAATTGAAGTTTTATAATATGCAGGGAATCTTAAACTAGAGGAGTTAATAGATTGGTTGAACAACATGGATTTTTTTTTTATTGGAAGCCTACGACAAAGGAAAAGAAGGTGAAATTTGCATGCACCAAGTTGAATGGCCACATCATGATCTGGTGGGATCATGTGCAGAAGGAAAGAACAAAAAAGGGAAAAGACAAAATTAAAACCTGGAATAAGATGGAGAAAAAATTGCAAGAATTTGTTTTTCCTTTAGACTATGCACAAACCCTTTTTTGCAGATTTCAAAATTTGAAGCAAAACATGTCCACTGTGGAGGAACTCACACACGATTTTTATCAATTGTCCATTCATGTGGATCACCATGAAATTGATGAGCAACTGGCTATAAGGTATGTGAATTGCTTGAAATTTTCCATTCAAGATGAATTAAGCATGCATTGGATTTGTAGTGTGGAAGATGCATACCAATTAGCCTTAAAATATGATGAAAAGCAAAACTGACAATTTTCTCAAAGGAATAGATGGGAAAGGAGGGGTATATCATCTACCTCATGGGGTGGTTTTAACTATGGTAGAGGTGAATCATCCCAAGGAGATGAGAAAGCAGAATATGCTCGACAAGATAACTTGAATCAATCACGAGGAAGAGGATTTCATAGGGGTAAAGGTTACGATGGTGGCAGAGGAAGACCTTATATGTGTTTTAGGTGTGGTGTAGAGGGCCATAGATCATTTGAATGCCCAAGTTATAACATGTAAGAGATGAAGCAAGTATAATAGCCTAGTTTAAACTTGGTCCAAGCTTGGAATGAAGAAGAAGGACCTGAATCTGAAGTCCCACCCGATATGGGGGAGAATCTCATGATACAGAACTCAATGGTGATTCCCAAAAAAGAGCAAAGACAACATAGCAACAATGAATATTCATGGCTACGGAAAAATATTTTTTGAACCATGTGCACTTCCAAGGGAAAGGTATGTCAAGTGATTGTTGATGGTGGTAGTTGTGAAAAGATTGTTTCCAAAGAGATGGTAGATAAGTTGAAATCACGCTTTGAAACACATCCCCATCCTTACAGAATTGCATGGTTCATAAAAGGGAATGAAGTCACCATTAATAAAAGATGTTTGATCAAGTTTTCCATCGACAAGACTTATAAATATGAAGTATGGTGTGATGTCATTCCAATGGATGCATGTCATATGTTATTGGGGAGGCCTTGGCAATATGACAAAAAATTCATGCATGATGCATAAAAGAATACCTACACCTCTTGGAAGAACATATTAAAAGTTCTCTTATCGCCCCTTAAGGATGAAGGGAAAGCTGAGAATATGTTGTCAGAAAGAGAGCTTGTTAAGGAAATGAAGGAAACTAGATTACGTTATGCATTAATAGTGCAAAAAGGAGCCGATAAAGACATACCAATACCTATAGAAGTGGGCAAGGTACTAGAAGAATATGTTGATATTATCCCTGATGAACTACTTGATGGTATTCCACCAAAGAGGGATATTCAACATCACATCGATATAATCCTAGGATCATATTTACCTAATCAGGTAGCCTATAGGATGAGTCCTACACAACATGCAGAGGTCAACCAACAAGTAACAGAGCTTATAAAGAAAGGTCTAGTAAGAGAAAGTGTGAGTCCATGTGTCGTACCAGCATTGTTGACTCCAAAAAAAGATAATACATGGAGGATGTGCACAAATAACATAGAAAACAATAAAATTACCATCAAATATCAGTTTCCTATACCATGCTTGGACAACATGATGGATGTGCTATCCAAAGCTAAGTATTTTAATAAAATTGATTGCGTAGTGGATACCACCATATTCAGATTCATGAAGGGGATGAATGGAAAAATGCTTTCAAGACCAGGGATGGACTATATGAATGGATGGTGATGCCGTTCAAGCTATCCAATGCAATTAGTACCTTCATGAGGTTAATGAATACTATGCTTCAATCGTATATTGGTAAGTTTGTTGTCATTTATTTTGATGACATTCTAGTTTTCAGTAACAACAAATAAGATCACTTGTTTCATTTAAAGATTATATTGGATGTGTTGAGAAAACATTAGCTTTATGCAAACCTGAAGAAATGTAGGTTCCTGTAAGAAATTTTGGTATTTCTAGTTTTTTTCATCTCAGTAGGAGTCAAGATGGATTCAGAGAAGGTTAGAGAAATTTTGGAATGGCCTAGTCCTAGGAGCATCACATAGGTAAGAAGTTTTCATGGGATTGCCAACTTTTACTAAAATTTAATTTGATATTTTAGAAACATTGTAGCACCCATAACAGATTGCACCAAAGGCATGACATTCAAGTGAACCAATGAAGCTAAGGAAAGCTTCAAGTTTCTAAAGAAGAAGGTAACTGAGGCACCCATATTAGCCTTACCAGATTTTAACACTAGTACATGTGACCATTTTTCCCACGCAACTTCGATGATATTGCAACACCTTTTCGTCTCTATAGTGACGAACAGGACCTCCATTTTTCGTGGCACAAATTTCGTCTCTACAGCGACACTTTAGAACATTCGTCACTATAGCCACAGGCGATGGACGACATGTGTTGAGTGCAGATGTACTTTCAAAAGACTCAAAGGTGTCGCTATAGGGACGCTTGGCTGTCGCTATAGCCACGAAAATACTTATGCTTTTTCATTGTATTACTAATGAAGGGTCGCTATAGTGACGCAAGGCCTAACAAGTTGGTGTTGCTATAGTGACGCTTGGCTGTCGCTATAGCCACAAAAATACTTATGCTTTTTTGTTGTATTTTTAACGAAGGGTTGCTATAGCGACACAAGGCCTAACAAGTTGGTGTTGCTATAGAGACGCTTGGCTGTCGCTATAGCCACGAAAATACTTATGATTTTTTCGTTGTATTGCTAATGAAGGGTCGCTATAGCGATGCAAGGCCTAACAAGTTGGTGTCACTATAGCGACGCTTGGTGGTCGCTATAGCCACAAAAATATTTATGCTTTTTTCATTGTATTGCTAATGAAGGGTCACTATAGAGACGCAAGGCCTAGCAATTTGCGACAAATTTGCTATACTAGCGACGAAATTCACTATGACATTTCCGTCGCCAGTATAGCAAATTCATCGCAACTTGCTAGGCCTTGCGTCGCTATAGCGACGACCATGTCTATTTAAAAAAAAAATGAGTGAATGTCATAGTGAATGGTCCCTTTGACCCCTCCATTTATAGTGGTGCTTGTGAAATTTATAGAGGTTTTGACCAATAAGCAAAGTTGAGTGCAAAATGCCAAGCAAATAGATCTTATATTGTGGGGGTGGTCATTACTTTTCCCTTCTATCATTTTCAGTAGAAAAAATTTCAATGGAAGAAAAGATCATGGAAACAGAATTTGAAAAGAATGCACACTTGAGATGGCTTGAGTTTCCTGGGTAGACTCTCTAAGTAAAATTGCCTCTCTTCACCTTGCCACTTACTCACTTCCTCATCAGAAATCATTCGTCCAACAATGAAGCCTCATAATGAAGAAAAAACCCTATGGTGGATGGTGGAAATAGGCTCCATGACATCTTGAGGAATGCTAGTACCATCTACCCACGCATCCAAATCAACTTCATTCTCTATGCTAGGAAGATTATTCTTCGAAAAGGATAAGCATGAATCGATATCAATGGATTGGAACTTGAAATATTAGATATACTTCTTCAGAAACTTGATATGAAGCAAAGAGATTCCTCAGGAGCCTACAACACCAGCAGCACCTGATCCTCTGATTTATATACTGGTTTGAGATGAAAGGGTGCTTGACTGGTATATATTCATTTCCTTGTGTTTACCAATATATGTTTCCTACTGACTTGGGCATATAATTTAATTTTCGCTGGAGCAGTTTTTGTCTCCTATAAAATTTGGGCCTTCCATTCCACGTTCATTTTTCCATTCCCTGTACTTGTTTTCACTACAACTAAACGATGCAAAAACTTGATTATATTTACTAATATTAAACTGTAGTGGTGCACTTAACGTAGTAGATTCTATTTTGCAACTCTTGCCTGTATGTACCATATATGTTTATGGTAGAACTCTTAAGCATATTATTTCTTAGAAGAATTTAAAGAGCTTGATAGCATCCATTTCCAGATCGTTAAATCATTGCATGGATTTTTGACACTTGGAAGAGCTGGATGATGATGACCTTGTTTCTTTACTCCATAAATTTCTTTACAAGGTTGGGAAACCAATTTTTGAAACTAATGTAAATAATAATAAAAATACGATTCATGCTATTGTCTCCAATGCTGTCATAAATTCAAGTTGATTTGTTTCTCATAGATTACTTCTA
Source organism: Larix kaempferi (assembly GCA_027924585.1). Lineage (NCBI taxonomy): Eukaryota > Viridiplantae > Streptophyta > Pinopsida > Pinales > Pinaceae > Larix > Larix kaempferi. Next base: position 4,453,859 of record BSBM01000590.1, read on the forward strand.
TAACTACCACAAATATTACCAAAAGAAGTCACCCTTTCTCCTCATATGCTGGTAACTGTTTGTGCTACACAGGTCGCTACAGGATGGTTATATTCAGCTTGGAATTTATGCCAACGATGCTCAAATACTGACACACTTAAGTTTAGGTTGGGGATGAAATGTCTATTGGCTTTCATATTGAGATATAATTATATGTTCCAATGAAACAGGGTTGTGTATATGCATTGACATAAATTTCCTATATTGTTGTACCTTTGGCCTAGATTCCATTATTGAGGGTTGTCTATTTTGTTAATTTCACCTAGGAATTCTTGTCCTGGATATATATTCTGTCAATTTTTTGTAGGACCACATCAAGGAAAAAATGTTCCTTCAAGGGTATTGAACTTGGTTCAGGCATGAAAATTCCTTTAATCTAACCACTTGAGCACAAACTGATTAACCTTAGAATCTTTACATTTGCTTACAATTGGGCATGTTCTTATGGACCTTGTATATGGCATCTTTATTGTATATTTTCCTCTCAACAAAATATTTTCCTTCAGGTGATTTTTCTCCCATTAGGTAGGGGAACCAAGAAAGATATTGATAACAACATTGCTTCCAAATCAATATTAGTGTGTATTATAGGGACCATGCCCCCTTCCCAACAACCTCAACATTAGAGTAGATTAGATCCCTCACCAGGAAATAGATGAGATCATCTAGCTAGATTTAATCCCTTACTAGAAATTCGAAGAGATCATCCAAACTTCAACAATGTGTGACCCCTTCTAGGTAGAAACTAAGTGGGCAATGCAAATCCCCCCCCATTTCTCCCTTTGGACATTATATCTTTAGTTTTCTTTTTTTGCCTTGGATGCTAGGATAAATAGACCTACTGAAATAGGACATACCTACATCATTATTTTCTTTCCAGTTCCTTTATCCATCCCCTTTTTACATGCCTCTCATAGTGTGGTTTCTTTCTCTCGAAGATGAGGGTTTTCAGGGTTTAGCATAGATCCATACTTTATTTTTTGTATCTTTCTTTTTATAGGATCTGATTTAGTGCTCCTACTTTGTATTGACATTAGTGTACTTAGCAGTCTATTGAACCACTTTTGTAGAAATTGGTTGGACATTAATAAAATCATCTTATCTTATTGTGTTTCTCCAGTTCCCTTGTAGATGCATCCTTAGGCTAGTCTATCTTCATGACTAAGTTATCTTTTATTTTATGCCCAATGTCTTAGCATATAAATCAAACCTTGTTGTAAGATACACTCTACTTTGTGTTTAACAATGTTGTCACCAATCTTAATGTATAGGAAGTATTTAAGCCGTATCATCTCCTTAACATTTTTTGATAAACCAAATTGCGTGTATATGTGCTTATTTGGTTATACACAAAACCCTCTTTGGGACTACAGACATACTAGTATAGAGATTGAGTTTGCCCCTTAATGAACAACAAAAATAGTTTTTGATAAATTGGGAAACAAAGCCAAATTAGGGAATTTATGTGGGAACTATGTATTCAATGATTGAGGATGATGTAGCTTTGTCAAATTTACCCCTCATTCTGTAGAAACCATGTGTACAATGGTTGAAGATGATGCAACTTTATAGCAAACCCTTATCCCTCTAGCCATGACATGGTCACCATACTTTCATTTTCTAATCACAACTCAAGACTTTACCCAACAAATAAGTCATTCAATGTATATATATTTTGTGTGGAGGTATCAATGAAATTTTCTTTTGTTAGGCTAGAGGTTGGAAATGACCATTTTTTTTTACCAGTGTAGCAACCCAAGGTAATAAAATATGAAGGTAAGATCCTTCGTATTGTGCTCATTGTCAAATGTGTATCCTAGATATCAAAATGGACAATTCTAGCTATCGGAGTGTCATTTTGTTGCTTCACTTGTTGACATATGGTTTTGTAGGTAACTAGAGCTGCATATTACCATCACAGTTTCTAAGAACATGGGTAGTTATTTTTCAGTCATTACCACACTCTCAATCTCCTTGGCACAAGTCTTTTGTTATTTTGCATTGTTTTATAGGATTAACATAGCACATAAAAGGTTAATTGTGTATTGAATCCCTAGAAACTTCTAAGAATATCCCAAGAAATACACAGTCCTTCAGTTTTAAACTGTGTATTGTAAGTTGATGGTAAGGTCCCTTAACATGCTATATAGGTTTGTAGCTTCATGCACAACCTGATCAATAGGATGGGTCCAACATTGCCTTCTTTTCGGCTTGAATACTGCTTGATTGATGCTATAATGCTAAAATTTTCTAGTATTAGGTTAGAGGATGGAAGTGACAATTTGGTTTTTAAAGTGTAGTGTTATTACACTTAAAAGTCAAAATAAAACCCTATTTTACAAAACCATCAAAGTAAACAAATTTTGGTCCATGAAGCCACTGGCAGGGTGTCCCTAGTGGTACTAGTGGTCTTCACAGACATAGTGTCCCTAGTGGTACTAGTAGTCTTCTGAGAAGCATTTGGCCCAAGAACCTATAACTGTACAAAAAAAAAAATCATTAGCACTTAACGTCCCAAACCATTATATGACACATTTAAATTGTTCTAGGATACATTTTTAGATGGTAGAGCATACCAAGTCGATGCACCCATTGGTCTAAAGTTTCAGTGTCATTTTTCAAAACCGCCAGTTTATTCTCATGGTTTGTTGGGATGTAGAATGTGTGTTCCATAGATCCAATTTGGAGGAAGCATATCACCTGCATGGATGAACACATAATGTCATGTGCCTTCTCTACATGACCTTCTCTTAGAAGTGCGTACTACTGAAATATTGCTCCATGGGTATGTTAGGGCTAAGAAGATAGTTTGTGGCCTGAGTTGAATAGTCTAGGGGTCACCAAGCTTTGTTGCATGCTCCAATAAATTGATTCAAAAATAGTCCTTACAAGATTCAAACTCAAGACTGACCAAAGAAGAAGAAGTTATCCTTCAAAAGAGAATTCCCATACCAATCAATAAATACTCATTTGTCATAAAAAATGGCATGGTTGGTCCTAGGTTTTATGACTAATGAGGCTCATTGCATATTAATAATATGGTATCCAAACCATCTTGGTGGGATCCCTGTTTTTTATGAGGACCCCCTTTTCGAAATATGAAGCTTTACTAGCTTTGCCATCCACAAATATGTTGTTAACACACTTGATGTGAAATAGGTTAGCCTCACCAAGTTGATCCATATTCCAAATAATTCTTTGCAAAGTTTTACCTAAGGAGTGTTCCTTCCTTAATGCCGCTATTTCAGACTTGATTTATGATGAAGAGGGAATCACCAAGAATTGTGTCAAAAACAAAGATATAACTCCCGAATTGCATTCATTATTGAGAATATATGATTTATTTATACAATAGTGATGTGACTATTGGGTTTCATATTCCAACAAGTCCGTTGGAGTACAAGGAGACTATTAATATTCTCATTAATTATTTACATTATTTACAAAACCCTAATCCATTCAGATTAGGTTTCTAACATTCCACCCCTTAATCTGAAAGGGTGTTCATGAGTCCAAGCATCTTTCTAAAATTTTCAAGCTTTTCTCTTCCAAGCACTTTGGTGAAGATATTTTTAATTTGCTTGTTCATGGAAAAATGTCATAAATGGACTGCCTGGGCCTCTACCTGATGTCAAATCAAATGGTACTTCGTGTTGATGTGCTTGGTTCAATCATAAAATCTAGGATCCTTAGGCAACTTGATTGCAGAAGTATTGTTAATCAGTAGGGGTGTGGAGTTCTCTTGTTTCTCCTCTGAATCTTCAAGTATCTTCCTAAGCCACACAATCTCCTTCGTTGCTTTCACAACAACCATATATTCTACCTTTGTTGTTGAATTCGTTGGAATTGACTATTTGTGTAATCTCTATGAGATAGCTATTGATCAAAGACTCATTAGGTACCCTGAAGGAGATACTCTTGTATTTTTGTCACCATCGAATTCTGACTCAGAGTACCCAATAAGTTTGAATCCATCCAACTTAGAATACTTGAGTCCCCTTCGAGTATCGTAGAACTCTTTTGGTAGTAGACCAGTGTCCTTCACAAGGATTTTGCATGAAACTTGAAAGGATCCCAACAACAAATGAAATATTTGTTCTGGTGGTGGTAAGGTAGATAAGGATTCCCACAAGATGTTTCTACTTGGTCACATCCTCAAATTGTTTTCCTTCATTTGATGTGAGCTTCAAATTGTGTTCCATTGGAGTCAAAAGAGGGTTATTATGTCCTACAAAATATGTTCAACAGTTCTCCGACATACTTCTTCTAGGATAAATATGTACTTAGGATGTTGAATTACTTCAATTCTCAAGTAATAGTGAAGGTGTCCTGGATCTATCATCACAAATCCCTTCTTCAGTTCTTTCTTTATGGATGCAATATAGCTTTCATTGTTCCTTGCCATTAAAAGATCATCTACATACACCACAAGATACACAACATATCTTCCAAATTTCTTTACAAATAGTGTTGTGTCAACATTATTAAAATGTTTGAAATTTAACTTTATAAGATGTTGGGTTAGCTTTTCGTACCATGTGCAAGGTTCTTGTTTCAGGACATACAATGACTTGATGAGTTTCCATATTACCTTTTTTTTCTTTCCTTTTCACAGCAAATCCTTCTAGATGAGACATGAAGACAATAAGCATTCTCTTTCAAGTATCTATTCAAGAAAGTAGTTTTCACATCCATCTGATGAAATTTCCACCCATTCTGTGCAATCAATGACAATAAGGTGCAGATGGTAGCCCATTTTTTTTGTCGGGGATAATGTCTCTTCATAGTCAATGCCTTCCTTTTTTGTATATCCTTTTTCCACAAGCCTCACCTTGTGCTTTTCAAGTTAGCCATTTGATCTATAGTTGTTCTTGTATTCCCATTTTCAACCAATTGGTTTGGTTCCAAATGGAGGGTCCACTAGCTTCCAGGTTCCATTCTTCATGAGCACATCATACTCATTCTACATGGATTCTTTACACACATCACAAGTAGTAGCTTCTTCAAAGGAAGTTGGTTCAATGCTAGCAACTAAATTCAATTCACAAGCATATAAGACATCCATATGTTCTAAATCACATGCGTTTGAATTATTTGCATCCCATCCATCTCATTTTCTGGTTGAAAATCTTGCTCCCATATTTCCAAATTCATCTGGATGGACACTTTCAAGTGTCTTTGTGACCCATTAGAACTTTCTGTGAAGGTCTAGGTTGATCAACTAGTGGTGCTTCATTCTCTTCAAGCTTTAGTGTTCCAATTATTTCAATCACAACATCCAATTTAACTTCTTGTCCAGGTGAAGTGGCATGAACTTATTCTTCATGAGGGGGTATTGGTGCTTCAAAAGGAAATTCCAGATATTGATCCAATATAGGGACCCCCCCTTCAAGATGTTGAATTTCATTATCAAATTCATGAAAGTTCTTTACATGGGAAAATGTTTGTAGACGATCAAGTTGTCTTTCAATAGCCTCATCATTTTTATTCATTTCAAGAAAAATGACATCTGGAAAGAATAAAATTTTTATTTACCTCATCGTAAAGATAATATGCCTTGGTGGTGTTTGAGTACCCCAAGAAAATGCATTTCCGACTTCATGCACCAAGCTTGTCCCTTTGTTCCTTTGGTATCAAGGCATAACAGGTGGAACCAAAGAGCCTAAAATGCCTTACCGAAGGGATGAGGCCATACCACATTTTGTATGGAGTCTTGTTTGCAAGAGCATGAGTGGGACTTCTGTTTCACAAATAAACTTCACATAGAACTGCATCATCACGAAACATCAATGTTACATTCTTAAAAAACATCACGGAACCAACCATATTCAAAAGAGTCCGATTCATTCTTTCTGCCACACCATTTTGTTGAGGATTGTATGGAATGGTGGTTTGATGCATAATCCCATGTTCTCTAATATAGGATTCAAATTTATTTGATGTATATTATCCTCCATTGTTAGTATGAAGGGAACCAATCTGCAATTGTGTCTCATTTTGAATCCATACATGAAAGTTCTTAAATGTTCCAAAGGCTTGAGATTTGTCTTTCAACAAATACACCCAACACATCCTGGTGTAGGCATCTATGAAAGCCATGATATAATTGTTACCATTAGTAGAAACAACAGGCATAGGGCCACACAAATATGAGTAAATTAGTTCTAGTTTTTTACATGCTCTTTAATTGGAATCATAAAAAGGTTGCTTACTATGTTTTCCAAGAGTACAAGCATCACATTGTGTCAATTTCCTTGGAATGGTGGGAAAACCCAAAACACCATTCTTTCCCAACAAGAAATGACTATTATAGTTTAAGTGTCCATATCTAGAATGCCATAAAAGACTGGATGGTAGTGTACCTTCTTCATGTTGAGTGAGGCATGCAAAGTTATGAACTCTTGCAGATGATCCTTTGAGATTCAACAACTTTCCACCTTCGTATCCGGTCATGATGACTTGGTTTTCAGAGGAATTCCTTATCTCTACTATTCCATTGAACATGTGGATGGAATGGCTTTGATGTCGAATTTACACCAGGGATACCAAGCTTCTCTACAACTATGGAAGATAGAGAACATTATACAACAAAAAATTAGCGAATCTAGGAGGTTTGAGCCCGATGGAACCAATTTCCTTTGGTTTGAGGATGGATTTGTTTGTAAAATATACTATGCCATATACATTTTCATTCAGTTCTTCAAAAATTAGTTTCAAAATGTCACGTGGGATGTTGCACCAGTATCAAGCAACCAAGTATCTTTGTAAGATGAAAATGATGTGATCTCATTTATTCCAATATTACAATGTGCAACAATACAATGAGAATATTCAAGAGCATTACTAGTCTCTTGGGTTTTACCTTTGTCTTCTTTATTCTGATTATGCCTCTCTTTGATGGTATCCCAAGGGTCCCAACACTTGTCTTCTTCATGTCCATTCTTCCCACAATGTTTACAAAGTAAATCTAGTCTCTTGTTTGTGTTGTTTATGCCCCCCCTGCCTCTAACAAACCTCCTTCTATGTCCCCTACGAGAATTCAACTTCAACAAGATGGTGGTCTTTGTAACAATTTACAAGATAGTAATTTCTGCAACAATGGACTCAATGTACAAAATAATTTGGTAAATATAGAAGTTGCAGGTCTATAGTCTCTGCCACCTTTTACAGTCCAATACAATAATGATAAAGATATGATCAGCAACACAACAATCTCAAAAATCTGTGTAGAATGCAAGTCTCAATACTTTTTGTAATACAATTAATTGACCTACGCTATAAATGTAAATGGAGTTTCAAAAACTAAGAACTCAATACTTGGGGGGCACTCTTCATATCTATGAGAGAATGACCATCTAGTTGTATAACATATGAGAGTGGTAAAATGAGCTGGAATTTATTAAAGAAACAATTATTGCACATTCTTGTGACCACAAAGATTTCAAATCTCAACAAAGCTTTACACCAACATCCAACGCAACTTCACATCCAGCTTCAACATGTAGGTTTAATGCATAGCTCCAACTTCGAAAAGATGATACGTAATAGTTTCAACGTTGTAGTGAGCAACAATAGAGGTAATCCAATTAGTATCATCAAATAGCTTCGCAAGCTGAAAAATGCAATATGCAACACTTTGTTTTGGCTTGCTCCATGCATCAACACTTTCAATGCACCAACGGAAACAACATTCCAAGAGTCCAACGTGTTAGGGTTCCTCCACATGCCAACAGTAAGGATTTCTAGTCTCCAGGAAGAAACCACACATCAATGTTCTCATCTCCAATAGTCTTATATCCATGCATTTGATCCACAAGAAATGTATTATCTTTGTACAGCTTGAGTGGGCCTAACAGTTAATAACACATGTTCCTTCCTAGGAGGTCACAGGTTCAAATCCGAAGGGGGGTAGGGTATGTATACCTATGTAGACTTTAGCAGTTAAATCGTTGCACAGAGGGGGTCCCTTGTCCCACAAACAAGGGGTTCTCATACACCAAATTGGTGTCTTGCTTGGAGGTGACCTTAAAAATGGATTATTATTATTGTAAGAGGTCATGATAGCAGAGTGGAGGGGAGATTAGGATTTCCAATAAGGAGAATGGTCTCACCAAAAATGTGTTCAATCTACAAGAAATTCATTATATGTTTGAGTCTTTAATGCAATGTATGTTTGCAACCCGCATCTGAGGCAAGTCTAATGCACTAGTAGCAAACATAGCTCGATGTTCTAGCAACACAATGTCTTCACACATTTCAATAGCTCACAACTTTTCACCACCATATCATGCAGGTCTCTAGTTTTCAATCTTGTAGTTGTATGCAACTCCAAGTAGAGGAGAGGATACAATCATAGGAGAGGAGTCTCATGCTCCTCGATGGAGTCTCAACGCATAGTAGAGGAGAGGAGTCTCGTGATCCTCAATGGAGTCTCAATGCATAACAGAGGAGAGGAGTCTCATGGTCCTTGGTGGAGTCTCAATGCACAACAGAGGATAGAATTCTCAGGCTACTTGGTGGAGTCTCAACGCACAACAGAGGAGAGGAGTCTCACCCTCCTCGGTGGAGTCTCAACGCACAACAAAGGAGAGGTGTTTCACGCCAGTCTCCACCATCACCATGAGAGATCCTTCACCATTTTCACCAAGAGTGGAGTCACCAAGAATGCATTCACCATTGTCACCAAGAGAGAGTTCCATATACGGAGAGGGAATTCACCACCATTAGAGCTCACCATTGCAAAGAAGGAGAGGTCGTTCACCCAAAATATCATTGGAGAGAACCAATAAAGAACCCGTAGAACAAGAAAAACCAAGTGATAAGCCTAAAAAACCTCAAAATGAAGGAAAATGCAGCACACATGAATTCGAGTTAGGGTTCACAACATCTCTCTCCAGCCTAGGAATGACAAGCAGGAGCACGGTGAATATGGAAGGAAATGGAATAAGTGTAGGACTAAGGAGCAACTGGCAGACTGAGCAGTACAACGGGAGTTATGTAGAGCCATGCTCTGATACCAATGTCAAAATCAAATATATAACTCCTGAATTGCATTCATTTATTGAGCATATATGCTTTATTTATATAATAGAGATGTGACTGTTAGGTTGCATATTCCAACAAGCCCATTGGAGTATAAGGAGACTATTCGTTTCTCATTAATTATTTACATTATTTACAAAGCCCTAATCCATTCGATTAGGTTTCTAACAAATTTTCACTTTCTTGACCTGATACCGAAGAAGGATAATAGTCCCTTAAAGGACAACATAAGTTGTTTCAATTTTATTTGTCATGCTGCCAATTACCCATGAATAAGTGAACTTTATGCTTCCTTCATATGGGAGATTGTTCTTATTTTAGTAATGTTGATTTTCTTCATTATGATAGTGTTGATGCCTGGAAAATTCCTTGCATGGACAGTAGGGGTTCTCCCCAATGAAAAGTCCCAATTAGACTCTCCCTTGTTGGAATAGGGAACCCATCCGGTTTACGGTCCGGATACTGTATAAGATACTCTTGTGATAGGTTTATCGGATGCGGCCCAATCCACTGTTTAGAGTTTTAGAATTATGTATGCAATGCAGATTACTAATTCTAAATGCACATGATTCAACCTATGCTTGTTTGACAAGTAGAAAGAGGCCTCACTCAGTGATGTGTAGGTTCTTACCTCTCGTATTATCACCTCTTTACTATCGGTCAACCAAGAAGATGTCCTAATTAAATGCAAGATTCTAATATAATTAACATATCCTTGCAAGGAGCAAATTTAAGAAGGAACAATGATTGTAAACTACATCATACAATTCCAAAAGCTAAATTTTGAAAATAATGTATTTTTAAAGCCACAAAATAAAGTCAACACATATATAGCTTAAGCATTAACATTTATTGCATTCATTACTCACAAATAACACAAAAAAATGCATTTTCACATTCATATACAACAAGATGATTTAAAAATATCATAATAATCCAACATAATAGGAAATATCTTACTGCATATCCAGGAACAAAATGAAGAAATAAATTTTGCACATCAGTCCATATGTTTCAACACAACATCCCATGTATGCCTTCACCCATAAAATTGTCTTTCTCATTAGTAGACAATAGTTTCTTACATATGAGTCTAGTACAATCCTTCACAAGCAAAAATCCCTCTCCTCATCTAATTTCTCCTATTTATCTTTACAAACCCAAGCTTCGGGTGACTTATAAATTCACATTCCTTAGACCTTTTTCCTTCCAAAACTCTTGTCTCTTTGTGATTACGAAATAAGTGATCAAAATATCAAAATACAATAAAATATCACACTAAGAAGGTGGAGCGCTCTCTAGAGTTTGGATATAATCATTCCAATGATCACTTTCATAAGATATAACATTTAATTGTTGAGGTTCTAATAACTTTAAATCCACTTCATGAAATGGTAAATCTTTGGCCATGGCATTCAATCCTTTAGTTGTTGTGTTATGGCCATTTTCTAAGTGATGTGTCTTCATTGTAGCTTGTCCAATGCACTCCTGTAGATCTTCAGGAGTGATAGTTAATAAAATCGTGATAGCATCAATGTCCTCTTCCTTGATAGTCCTTAATTCAGCCAAGCGTTTCTCTTTTGATACTAGATTTTTAAATTAACTAGGATGAGGTAGATGACACTCTTCGAAAGCTCTGGAAATACTCAGGTGAATATCCTCGCATTTCGAGATGGAATCTTTCACTTCATTCTACAATTTCTTTTTTGTTTTCTGGAAACTGTTCAAAATTGCAAAATCTAGCTTGAGTTCAGCTATAGATCTCTTAGAAAAATGTGGAGGGAATTCTTTGGTTGTTTTCCTCTAAGTAGTCACCTTATTCACCCTGTCATAAATTTATGTTGTTTTCCTCCAAGTATTCATCTTATTCATCCTGTCATATTTTTCCTCGTAGAAGTGGATTCCTCAGGAATCTTCTTGAGCCTAGTTACCATCCCTTGCACTTCATAATTCTATTCGGTGAGCAATTCTTGGGAATGGAACAATTGTTCTTATAAGGCAGAAGCACATTCATAAAACGGTGTCAAATCTTGCTTATGTTCTTGTGCATTATTTAATTGATCTACCAGTAATTCCTTTTCTCTATTAAGATCTTCCATTTGTGCTTGCATAGCTCCTTTCTATATAGTAAGAGATTCTACCTGTTGATCCAACTGGTTTTCTTTTTCTTGTAGTTCACTCAGTTGAAATTGTAGATATGCTTCTTCTCCTTCTGATATTACTACCCATACATTGAGTGAGTCTTTTTCATATTCTAGACTTTGAATAGTCTACATGGCCTCTTCTTTTTCGAACTCCAAGGCATCTCACTGGCGCCTTAGTTCAATCCCTTCGCTTCTAGATTGCACTAAATTATCTTTCAATTTGACTACTTTGGCTTTGATGCTTTCCAGGCTTTCCATTAAATTGTGTACGTTATCTTCATTTGCTAATGCTGTAGCAATTGTCGAAATTTATTCATGCCCTCAACAACTGGGACTTCTTGTATAGTAACAATATCAGGCTACGAAGCAACTTTTAGTGTCTTTTCTGTTCTCTTCATGATAGTCTTTGTTTTAGGTTCATAGACTATTTTTTCCAACTTAGCAATCAAATGTTGCTTGGAAGGAGTGAATGGTGAAAGTCATAGCTCAATAAGAGGAAGATGTACTCCAGTAACAGGAACTTATGTGTTGACCTTCATAGGATTATCAATTTCCATGTATTGATTACCATTACCTTCTTGTAGGTCTTGGGATTCCACGTCTTTCTTGGGCAACTTTTCTTCTTCATTATTCTTCTTTTAGTCTTTGCTCTTCCTATTCAACAACCAACTTTTCAGCCTTCTTTTGTGTTTCTTCAAATATTTATTTCTCTTGTCTTTCTTCTTCTTCCTTCTTGTCCATTTCTTCTTCCTGCAGTCTCTCATCATTTTCGTCTAAGACAGATTCTTCCACTACCCTTTTTCTTGTAGCTTCTTCTCGTTCTTCTTGTGTTAATGTATCATTCGGCTTGTTGGAACTGGCTCCTTTCCTTTTGCCAAATTTTCTGTATAATTTTGCAAGATTATTTACTCTGATGTATACTTCCTCCTCTCGTAAGTGTTGATATGCATATTCATAATTAATTCGAACTAAGTGGCAATGTAAAGCCACTTTCGGATGGCTATCATTTCTAACAAAAATATTCTCACCGAAATTATAAGAATCCAGTTATTTTACAAATTCTTCAGCCGCTTTGACTTTATTGAATTTATATGCTCCACCTATGAGTGGGAGTGGTGGCTGAGAATCTTTTTTATTTTCATGTAAGAAATTCCCTACACCATTTACAAATACGTGTCTCACTATCTCCTTCAAAATGATGTAATCAGTGACATATTTTGGCCTCAGTAGTGGACCCTTTGAACCTCCATACACCCGCAGATAAGTACCTTCAAGATGAAAAATAAAATCCCCTAACTATATAGCTATAGTAAGGGCTTCATTGGACATACAATTTGGTTCTTTCTTAAAAATAAACTTATACAATGCAACCAAGAACCCTTCACAGATTTGCTTGTAAAAACTTGCATGCTTGTGGATCCATAGAATCTGTTATGCCACGTACATTAGAGTTTCGCTAGGATTCGATTTGCACTCAATCTTTGGAAAAGGATTCATGATCATAATACAATCTATAAGATAGGATTCCATATGAAATTTGACTTTCTTTTGTTTAATTCCTTTCTATGCATCATCAATGGCCTGCATCATGTTCTCTGAGATAATATTAGCCCAGTTGAACATTGTACCACGCATTGTGAAGTGATACAACAAAGGTATACAACTAAGTTTGTAGTTGGCTGTGTTGGAAATTCCATACAATCTACATAGAAGAGTGGCATCAACCTTGAAAGGAGTTTTCAGTAACTTAATCTCATACTCTCCACCGATTCTTTGACATAACAATTTTCCAGGTAGTAACATCTTCTTCACACACTCCACATGATCTATTTTTGAGCTTTTATTCCAATCTTCTGTCAAGAAGAAGTTCGGTGCTGGAATTTTGTAGGCCTTTCCTATGTGGGCAGGATGGAAGGAAGCAAATCCTTTTCCTACAACACATGCAATGATCCAGGCTTTAACATCAACATAGTGGAGAATCCACCCTATCACTTTGGCACATGGAAACAATTATGGGCACGTAGCAGCCTTATGAATACCAGACTTCTTGATATTTTGGTAAATTAGATCTTCTTCAATTGTTGACTCTTGTATGTTTTGATCCCTGATCAAATGATAGAGTTCACCCCACTTGAACTTAGGGGCCACTCCTATGGTAGATTGAATATCATCGAACTAGATTTCTAGGACTAATTCTAGGGTATCTTCATTGTCTAAATCCAATACCACCTTGGCAGTATGCTTCGGAGCCCTCTTCGAAATTTATGGATCCTGTGAAGCAAAGGAGGCATCATTTTGTGGCATATATTCCATTAAAATGTTTGAAACTAAATGTAATGCAAGCAACCAGGAATAGATGCAACAAGAAATTAATGAACAAAAATACTAAAGGCAAGAATATGCGATCTCATGTTAGTGTAAATGATGTTAAATTCCTCCTTAAGGTGATCGTGAATCCTCATCACTCGAAAATGCAAACTGTACATGTGCTACAAAACTAGGGTTTAAAATTCTACTGAACAAAAATGCATTTCAGGATGGCTCTAAAAACTAGGGTTTAGACAACTCTTTCCTCGCATTACTTCAACATAAATATTAGGGTTTTCAGGAAACATATGCATAAATGGAAGACTAAAATCCCTCAGACTCTAATGGCTTCATATTGACCAATGAAAGCAAGATAAAAAAAAACAGTCTAACCAATCGTATATTCACCTTCTAAAACATAAAGTCTTTATAGCCAGGTGGAAAAACACTTCAGATTAAGACAAAAATTGCTTACCTAGACATGTGATAGACGTACTCATAAGTTTGCAATTGAACTGACAGGTACTCCCCTTCCAGGTGGCACAAGGGGCACAACCATGTTGAATAAACAAGGTTCGAGCTTGCTAATGAGATTCTAACTCTTAATATAAATACTTCCACAAACCCTTATCTTTCTCATACATGAACTCCAAATAGTTGAGTCATGTTTAAAAGGTATTATAAAGAACTCCGAAGGACATCCTTTCATTCCATATTGGGAGTCATTGATTACTTTTTGCAATGACAATGTCGATGACAAACTGGTATGCTTGTCGAAATGATCCGATGTTAAATATTATTTTCACTCGATGCGCTTCGGCACAGATTCTCAATAAGCCCTGAAAATTGTGTATGATAATGTTTCGCAGGATAATTCAGAAGTAATGCAAAACATTCGAGGAAGAACACATTTATACATCAAACAGTTTTAGAGAAGAAAAGCAAAGGATACCAATACGTTTTGGAGACAAAAAATATATATCCGGCAAGCAAGACTCCTTCCCCGATCACCTTTTGAAATTCAACAAGATTTGTTCTTTGCCAAAAATATTCTAAGTTAATAGCTTGGCAACAAATAGGAAAGAGACGACATATCAGATGGTCTCAATGACTTCTACCAACGTTTCGGCGTTATTCCACGAGTTCTCAATGTTTTGGAGTAATTTAGATAAACTCTCCAACGTTTCACAAACAAAACTCAAAAAACCTTTCTGATCTGTTTCGGGGAGAATTACCAAAACCTTCGGTGTTTTGACACAAAATTAAAAACTGTTTTGACCTATTTCAGCGATAAACTAAAAGCTCCTTCGATTCGTTTCGGCGAGTCTTACAATACATCACCGATGTTTTGCTAAGAAACTAAAATCTTCCTCGATGTTTAGTTGAGATTTAAATAAGTTGCTAAAACACTTAAAAAAATTAGGGATCCAAAAAATCGAAAAAATTCTAAGTATCACTTTTCCCCAAGAAACAAACAACTTCAAGCAGTACTAGCCTTAGTTTATGGATCAAGCAAAAATTTGGGTTCAGAAAAGTAGGGGCCCCAGCCTTTCAAGAAAGTATTGGGAAGGGTGGTTGCAGCTACAACAATTGGCGACTAACTGGGATAACTTTGATCTCTAAAAACAGAAAATACTCTTTAGTGAACGATTATTTTAGGTGGGGTAAGAAATTAATTCTACTTATCTGTAACTTCTAATTGCAAGAGTCATAACATCATTGATATGTCTTATGCTAAGAACGGTTCTATTTGGTTTGAATCAAAATAAATATCACATTGATCAAACATTATTATTAGTGATTTAAGGGATAGGGCAGCTTAGTTGGGACTTCATAGCCACTCTCGTGAGGCCAATTTATGAGTTTCATTTCTACCAAACTTGTCTTTCTGCTGCGACTAGGTAAGACACCACAAGGTAAGTAACAAAACCTTGGAAGATGTAAACATTTGTTCCTCATTCCTATACCAGGTGCATTTCTTTGATGCATTAGCATTTTTTGATGCTTTAGCATTTTTTGATGCTTTAGCAACTTTGATATATAGTTCCCTTTTATCTTCAGAGGTGAAATTCTAGGCTCTTCTATCCATAGTGTCCTTTTGTGTAGGTGATAAGTATTCTACTTGGCTCATCATACCCATGGATGGAGAAGAGCCTCCTTGAATGTTCTTGGAAGTATCTTCTTGGTTTGCCTTGAACATCTAACTTTGCATGTTCATGTCTTTGCTTGATTTCTTTAAGTATTCATCTTTAATATTTGTGGATGTCTACATAGGGGAACAACTAACTCTATTTGGGCCCTTTTAGGCATTAATATTTTGTTATAGGATCATTTTTATTTTCCATACATCTGCAAAATTTGGCTTCCTTTCCATGGGTTGGCCATAGTATACAACTTCAGAACAAGGTCATTTATATGTTTGAGTGAGCGGAGCCTCAAGATAATAACTTAGAAGTCTTCATCCCAGCGAAATATACAGTATTTAGTTCATTTCAGTTTGAATAGAATCATGCAATAAGTTTCCCAATTAAAAGAATAATAAGATAAAGACAGACAAGTTGAAATCCTTAGAATTATAGTGCTTTAAACTGCACCAATGACTCTTTTCAATAAGAAGAAATTTGATATCTTTGAAATACTTTTCATACCACCTGAAATTCTAAAAGATCATTTAACTGAAGAGTCATTGCATGAATACTAATAATATTACAGCTTCCCATTAAACACTCTGATTGTTGGACCGAGTTTTATTCACAAGTTCAAAATCAAGGAAATAATACTTGGTTTTAATCAAAGAACAACTAGGCTAAAACAAAGTAGAAATAGTAAAGGAATTTTTTTATTTATGTACAAAAAGGTTGGTTGTTTATAGGAAGAGTTTCCACTTCCCCTTATAAATTTTGTAATTTATATGTTCCATGGCCAAGTTTCTTAGCAATAGTGTAAGGGCCATGCCATAAATGTTGGAATTTGATATGCTTACCCTTTTCTTCATGGGGTTGATCCCACTTTAGGACTAGGTCACCTACCTAAAATTATTTATTTCCTTCCTTCTGGTTGTCAAACCATCTCTTGATATTGCATTGATGTGAGGTAAACTTGTTTCTACCTTTTTCTCTTTCCTATTCTAGTTTAAGAAGCGTATTAATTCTCGCTTGCATAATACGACTATTAGATCCCTTAGAAGCTTGGGCTAGTTGGAGTGAATGAAAAGAATGTTAGGAGGAAGAATGGATTATTTTCCATAAACTAAAGTGTACGGTGAAACCCCTAAAACATTCTTTGGAGTGACCCTATCATCCCATAAAGCATTTGGAAGAGCGACATGCCAATTTCTTTGGTTTTCAATTACAGTTTTCTTGAGTATCCGGGTTAGGTTCTTGTTTGTAGACTCTACTAACTGATTCCATTGTGGATAATAGTTAGAATAATAGTGTAATTTAATTCCCTTTTCTATAGCAAATTCACTTAATTTTAGGGAAGAGAAATAGGAAGCATTATCGAAAACCAAGGAAATTGGAACCCCAAACCCAGTTATGATATTCTCTTGCAAAAATTTGATAACAATATCTTCGTTGACTTTTCCCAGAGGAACAAATTTAGTCCAACATGTGAAATAATCTATAGCTGTGAGAATATATCGATGCTATAATGATGAGTTTGGATTCATTTCCTTGATGGTATCAAGGCCCCATTGCTTGAATGGTTATGAAATTATTACTGGTTGCAATGGTGCTGCTGATTTCTCTAGTCTTCCGACACTCTTTTGGCACACAACACACTTCCGGGCATATGCATGAGCATCTTTGAAAATAGTGGGCTGGCAATAATACCCTGCCCTTAGGATCTTATGAGCAGTAGTATCTCCAGAATAATGGCCTCTAGTAGGCCCATCATGCAATTCTTTGAATACCTTCTCTGCATCTTCTTTTTCTAAGCATTTGGGAAATATTCCATCATAATTTCTTCGAAACAACACTCCATTAATGATTTTATATGCTTCTAATTTCAATCGGAGAGCTCTTCTTTGTTTTGAATTCCAATTCTTTGGAGCATACCCATGCTATAAATAATGTACTAAATCACGGTCCCAAGAATCAGGTGCAGTATAAATGGAACAAATTTCAAGTAAATTCATTTCAGCTTCATTATCCCAACCATTGACTTCTTTTGTTGGACTTTCAGTAATCAATTTGCATAATTCACGTCTTTCTCCTAATTATTTCTATACAAATAGTGATCTGACAGCCGAGTGAGGTACTGTGACCTTAGTCATATTTTTAAGAGTATATGGCATGAACTGTTTTATAGCTTTGAATACAATGTAAGCTTGTTTGTCTACATCCGGATATTTTAGTTCAGACCATTGTAATCCAGTCCTCATAAATGATATTGGATATTCATCCCCTTGCTCTCCCTTTTGAGTGAGCACTGCTGCAAGGGAATGATCAGACGTGAATGTATAAATAATAAAATATTTTTCAAAGTATGGACTGCTTAAAGATGGTGCATGAGCAATTTTGGTCTTAATATCCCTAAATACATTCTTTTCTACCTCAGTCCACTTAAATTGCATGTCCTGCATAACCATTTGTTGCAAAGGTTTTACAATTTGTGTGAAATCTGATACAAACCTTCGAACAAATTTTATTTTTCCCATGAATGATTGCATGGATTTCTTATTGTGGGGCATGGGAATCTGCAATATGGATTGTATTCTTTCAGGGTCAACTGAGATCCCCTTTTTTGAAATGATGTGTCCTAATAATCTCCCTTCCAAAAAAACAAATACACTTTTCTTAGGGTTAAGGGAAATCCCATGTTTTCTACATCTATCAAAAATTTCTTTTAAATGGTAAACATGGTCTTCTCTTTTCTTGGAGAAAATTGTGACATCATCCAAATAAACAACTACACTATGGCCGATCAATCCTCGAAAAGAAATTTCCATAGCCCTTTGGAATGTGGCTCCAACATTCATGAGGCCAAATGGAATTCTTCTATAAACTAACGTTCCCCACTTTGTTTGAAATGTGGTCTTGAGATGATCTTCTTGGGCCACTAATACTTGATTATATCCAGAAAATCCATCTAATAAGGAGAACATTTCATATCCTGAGACGAGCTGTAATATTTGTTCCATGGGTGGAACCGGATAATTGTCCTTCTTAGACGCTCTATTCAAACTCCAGAAATCCACACAAAACCTTATTTCTCCATATTTCTTATGTACCGACACCAGATTTTCTACCCATTCTGAATGTCTGACTTTGAAAATGATTTTAGCATCCAACTGTTTCTTTAATTCCTTCCGAATGAGGGGTTCTAATGTGGGATGCACTTTTTGAAGTTTCTATTGAAATGGATTAGCCCCTTGTTTGATAGGAATAACATGTTGTATGATGTTGGTATTGTATGTTTTCAAGTCATCATAAGTCCAAGCCAATATGTCCTTATATTGTTGAAATAATTTGATGAACTTATGCCTTTCACCAGGTGAACAACATGTGCCAAGCTTAACATACTTTGGTTCCTTTTCTGTGCCCAAATTAACCAATTCATATTGCATTCAAGAGCTGCTGGTTTTAACATTTGCTTGCTTTCTGAATTTATGCTACAAAAAAAATAGTATTTCTAGAGTGCATACTCTTTTTGGCATAAAATTTCCTTTAAACTGATTTTCATCCACATTTTGTAGGTTTAACTGATGCTCTATTTCATTAATAATCGACCCTTTAAATGTATCTTCATCAGTGAAGAAGTTAATCATCTGTCTATCATCATCAAATACCCTCCAATTTGTAACATTGTCTAGGACAAATGGCCTTAAAAGCAGTTCAATAGAGAATTTTTTATTAAGAGGAACTAAATGAGAAACTGTAGTAGCTAGTAAATCAACAACAATATTCTTAGCTCTAGGAATGGATCGATATTAAAGGAATCAAAATTTGAAATTAAATTCCATACCTCTGCCTGGTATCCTTTTAAGTGTGGATATAAACAATTAATAATGCTTCTAACCTGCTCGATAATTATTTCAGAGTCACCAAAAACCTTTAAATTGTTAACATTCAATTCAATATCTTTTTTGAGTCCCTAAAACAAAGCCACATACTCAACAGTGTTATTGGTGCAATCAAATTCTAATCTACTGTTAGGAACCCATGTCTTTACTTTGTTAGTATATTGTTTTTGGACGCATATGCTTTGTAAGTCGTCCCGTAGTATTTTTTGATCCATAGTTTGTGTTATTGTTGTTGGCACATATGCTTTGTAAGTCACTCGTATTATTGTTGATCCATAGTTTGTAGTGGCCCATGGTTTTGACCCATAGTATTGGCGCCTAGACTTAGTATATAAGTGTGTATTGAGGCCTATGAAGGGACCGTGAAGTTATTTTGTATTGAGCTTGCTCAAAGGAGGTTGCCCCCTCGAAGTGGCCTACGATCAATAAAAGTATTCTGTGATCTGATATATTGTGTATTTTCGTCAATTAATTGTTGCAGGTTCTTTACATCTGGTATCAGAGCACTTTCTTGGGCTCGCTAGGTGAAATTTCTACCAAATTTTTTTTTTCGCATCTGTTGCAGGTTCGGATTTGGGAATAATCCCTATCCGCTTAAATGTAGGACTTGGGCATAAGCCCTAAAACTCATTGTGAGGAGTACCACAGGAACCCCGAAGTAGCTGGCCCATTGAGAGGACCTGCCAGTGAAAAGGGCAATGACTCCTACCTGATTGACCAGTTCCCACCCGTGAGGTAAACCAAGAGTTGTCGTTTGTGGCAAAGCAGTTATCAGTCTTACCTGAGTCGTGGAGTGAGGGGTACTGCCCCAATACACAAGCCGTCAGACAGCATTGGTGGTCGAGTGAATCCCTTGAACTGTTAGGAATCCGAGCATACCTGGGATCCATATCTATTTTCAGCTGATACATCGTAGATTTCCTCCATCCAGAACTATTTCTGATCACTTCCGCGCCGTTGCAAATCCATCTGTTGCTGATCACTTCCGCGCCGTTGCAGATCTGTTGGTTGCCGATCACTTCCGCGCCATTGCAAATCCATTCGTTGTAGATCTCCCTTGTTTTAACTTTGTTTCCCTTGAAACTTCTCTGACACCCCTGCAATCCCATTCTGCATCTTTCATTCTTGAGGACCCTATCCCAAATTCCACTTCCCAACACTCGAAATCTCACATTTGTCTATTTTTAGGGTTTGCCATAACCTTCAATTTTCACCCGCTCACCTTCAAATTTTACCACAAAGTTCCTTTCCTAATTCTGCTTCTTTGTCCCTCTGTGCCAATGCAGTGAACGTATCCGTTCACTCAGTTAATAGTCGAATCCGACTCTCATATTGGATAATAAGTAAGAATAATATATTTGATGATAATAATAAAAGATGATATGTTACAATGATGGCCCTGCCTTAAATATGGCTCAGGCATTTAATGTTGAGGAGACGCCTCATTTCATAACCTAACTTAAGTTAACCTAATTCTTAATTATTTAATTATTATCTTATTTTATGTTCGTAGCATTGCCACTCTCTTAGAAAGGCTTTGTCCTCAAAGCCTTATAATGTTTCTGCATTATTTTATGTGGTGTCGTAGATGACGAAACATGTCGATACGAATTGCTAAGAGTTGAACATAACTTCTGATATGTCGATGGATCAATCCATCCCAAATTGATTTGTTGTGGACTGATGGGATTCCCTACTGATGTGTCGTCAGGAGATTTGATCACATTAGCACCATTATCTTTCGACATTTCCCACTTTTTCAAATATCGGTTTTTATGGTTGGGGTGTCGATAGGGGACTTTCACGATGTCATTTTCGTTTACGAATTTCGCCTTTAGAGCATTGATCTGAGTTGGAAGTTGTATTTTCGTCTCTTGAGGATTTAAGTTTTTGTTCTGTATCTTTTCCAACTTGTTTTCTAACTACCTATTATCATTTTTAAACTTCTTAATCAATTCGACTTGCAATTTTCTGTCATCTTTAGATGTCTTAAGTTGTTCCTTAAGATCTTCATTATGAATTCTGATACATCTATTTTCTTCCTACTTGTCTAGAAGTTTCCCTTCAATGTCATCCATAGATTGTTCTATCTTTCGGCTATTTTTTAACTTCTTAATTTTTGTGACTAGTATCTTGTTATGATTTCTTAGTCTAAAAATTTCTTCAGCATTGTTAGATAATGCTTTATTACTCTTTGCGATCTCTGACTTATGTGTCTTTTTAGAGTCGTCATTTTGTTGTTTAAGAACTTTTATCTGTTATCGACACTGGCCGACCTCTGATTCTTGACTTTCTAATTTATGTCGTAACTGCATTAGTTCTTCATCTTTGTCGCTAACGATTTTGTTCAAGCGTATTATTTCTGCTTCATAATTATTTATTTCCTTCTTTATATCTTGATTTCCTAAATATATCCCTTATATCTTGATTTCCTAAATTGAAAAAGTGTTTAGCACTATATATCCCTTATATCTCCTTTTCTTCTAAATATAGTGCTAAACACTTTTTCAATTTTTTTATAAAAGTATATTTTCTTAAAATTCTTATAGTCCAGAATATCATATATAATAATGTATTATTATATATATTTTTTGTTCTAATATTATAACAATATCTATATTATTATAATATTTTTTGTTTTTGGTTGCAGGTTTTAGGTTTTGTGTGGAGGAAGGCGTAGATGGACGCTGAGCCGGAAGGAGAATGGATTAGAGTCAACGAGGGAGTGGAGGGTTGGACGCAGGAGGTCAAAGCACAACAGCGAGGGCGCGCGTGTGACGAGGATGCGTAGGCATGGATGGGGAGGGGAGTGCAGGTCCGAGAGGATGTGGAAGAGGTGGCTGAAGGGCCGCGAAGGAAGAGAAGAGAATGGAAAGGTGGACGCAGGCATGAGAGAGAGGCATGCGAGCAGGAGGAGAGAGTCAGGGAGTGACGTGAACGCGGTGGAGGGGAGAGTGGGTATGGTCTTGACGTGGGGTGTGGGAACTGAGGAGTGTGCAGGGGTGAATGTAAAGGAGGGAGGCGCAGGGAAGATGGTCAGGGTGATGGTTGCGTGGGAGCAAAGGGATGAAGAGAGGAGGGCGTTGAGATAAGGAGGTCGCGGTTTGGTAGAGAGGAGTGGCGTGGGTGGGAGTGATAATGCACAGGTTGCAGAGAGGGAGCACGTTAGCGTGGAAGGTGTGCGAGAGATGGAAGATGGGAGATGGGCAAGCGAATTTGTGGGAAGGCTGCGTAGAGTGGGGTGTGAGCAGGTGACTGTGGAGAAGGAGTGTATGCCATTGGGGTTATGGGAGGAGGAGATGGCCAATGGCCAGGTTATGGTCAAGGACCAGCTGCTCAGACAAGGTCTGACAATTGTATGGCCAGTAGCCAGAATGGAGGAATGAGCCGAGTCCGAGCTTTACCTAAGGAGGAGCAAGTCCGCTCTAATTTTGAGCCGAATCCGAGCTCAGGTCGAAGGAGCCGAATCCAGCTCTGATACCAAATGCAGTGAACGTATCCGTTCACTCAGTTAATAGTCGAATCCGACTCTCATATTGGATAATAAGTAAGAATAATATATTTGATGATAATAATAAAAGATGATATGTTACAATGATGGCCCTGCCTTAAATATGGCTCGGGCATTTAATGTTGAAGAGACGCCTTATTTCATAACCTAACTTAAGTTAACCTATTTATTAATTATTTAATTATTATCTTATTTTATGTTTGTAGTAGCCAAATTTTCTCATTCTTTCACCCCGCTTCTGAAATCCTCCTTTTCTGCTTCCCTGTCCTTTCGACAGTGTCCAAAACCTAGTCAAACCCAAATTACCCTTCTGATTTTTTCCCAAATCCAGATTTTCCTTTACTGAAATAGTCCCTGTTTTTGTTTTTCTACCCACTCAAAAAAAAAAACTCCAGGATTTGGATGAAAAATTTCTCGGCCTTCATCTTGAGCATTCAACCATGAAAAACAAACAGCAGTCTAAGTCTTCATCAGACAATGGGTTCTCTTCTTCCAGCAATTTCCATGGTCCAAAGCTTGATTTTCCTTGCTTCAATGGTACTGATCCAACTGGATGGATCTATCGTGCAGAACAGTATTTCAGTCTGCATAATACTTTTGATGTCAACAAAGTTCCACTTGCATCCTTTCATTTGGAACAGGAAGCTCTTCAATGGTACCATTGGTACATCAAGGCTCATGAAGAGCCAAAATGGCCAGACTTTTTCTAGCTCCTTGTGCAACGATTTGGTCCTAGTGCTTTTGATGACTTCATAGGAGCCCTCACTAAACTTCGCCAAATTGGCACTGTGAGAGAGTATCAAACCAAATTTGAGAAACTAGCCAACCACACTAACGGATTGTCTGATGACTTCTACCGGAGTTGTTTCATAAGTGGTCTAAAGGATGCCATCCACTCTGAGGTCAAAATGTTCTGTCCCAACACAATGATGGAAGCCCTGGGGTTGGCTAAGTTAGAAGAAGACAAGATTGCAGCCCAACAGCGCTCCAAGCCCACTTTTGTTCCCTTCCGAAATATGGGTTCTCAATGACCACCCATACCGCCGGCTCCTCAACCAACTCCTATCGAGAATTTGTCTGAAACAGAGATGCAGGCATGCAGAGAAAAGGGACTTTGCTATAATTGTGATGAGAAATTCACTCGGGGACATATATGTGTTCAGCAAAAGCTCTATCTCTTGGATGTGGATTCTCCGCCTGCCTCTGAAATTAGTGACAAAGATCTAGATACAACGGATTCTCAAGTCGACATTCAAGAACCGCCTATTGAC
The DNA here is from genome assembly GCA_027924585.1 of Larix kaempferi. Lineage (NCBI taxonomy): Eukaryota > Viridiplantae > Streptophyta > Pinopsida > Pinales > Pinaceae > Larix > Larix kaempferi. The sequence goes on from BSBM01000590.1 coordinate 4,478,198, forward strand.
CCTCCATCTCAGGATGACCAGCCAGAGATATCTCTCCATGCTTTAGCTAGAATCACCACCCCCCAAACAATGCGGGTCATGGGTTGCTTCAAGAAGCTTCCTCTTACAATACTCATTGATTCTGGTAGCACTCATAATTTCATTGACCCTCGGATCGCCAAACAAGCTGATTGTTTTATCCATCCTTGCTCCAACTTTGAAGTCATGGTTGCCAATGGGGGCACCTTACCTTGCAAAGGGAAGTGTCATAATGTGCGTATCTCTATGGGAGATTATACCCTGTGCTCTGACATGTTTGCCTTGACCTTAAGCGAATGTGATGTGGTTTTGGGCGCTCAATGGCTACGCACACTTGGCCTTATCTTATGGGATTTTGCTGAACTTTGGATGCAGTTTTCCACCAATGGACAAAAACACACATTGACAAGATTACAACCAAGGTCTCTCAGCATCATCAGTTCACATCACATGAAAAAAATCCTTAAGAAGAATTCACATGGTGTCATCGCTCAGATCCATTCCATTCAGATGCAACCATCATCGGTCTCCACTACTCCTTTGGATCTACAACAAATTTTGGATCAATATACAGGTGTCTTTGTTGAACCAGTGGGATTGCCACCTTCAAGGCCAGAAGACCATCATATTCAGCTCCTTCCTGGCAGCGTTCCTCCCAACATCAGGCCCTATCGCTACCCATTTCACCAAAAAACAGAGATTGAAATGCTCCTTCGAGACTTATTGAAGCAAGGTATTATTCGCCCAGGCACTAGTTCCTTTTCTTCTCCAATTCTTCTTGTCCACAAAAAAGATGGGTCATGGCGCCTCTGCATTGACTTTCGAGCATTTAATCACCTCACCATCAAGGATAAGTTTCCAATTCCTGTTGTTGATGAGCTTCTTGAGGAGCTTCATGGGGCTCAATTTTTCTCCAAGTTGGATCTTTGTTCTAGGTATCATCAAATTCGGGTTCATGAGGATGATATCCCTAAAATATCTTTCCGCACACATGATGGCCACTATGAGTTTTTGGTCATGCCCTTTGGCCTCACTAATGTTCCTTCCACATTCCAGGCCTTAATGAATAAAATATTTTGGCCCTACTTGCGGAAATTCATTCTGGTATTCTTTGATGATATCCTCATCTATAGTAAAACATGGGCTGAACATCTCCAGCATCTAGATCTTGTCATGCAACTTTTCTCTGACCATCATCTCCACGCCAAATAGTCTAAATGTGTTTTTGGACAGAAGGAAGTTGAGTATCTCGGGCACATTATCTCAGCACAAGGGGTTTGCGTGGATCCTACCAAAATTGCTGCCATGAACAATTGGCCGCATCCTCAGACACTCAAGAGCCTTCGTGGTTTTTTGGGCTTGACTAGCTACTACCGCAAGTTTGTCAAGGATTATGGGAAGATTGTAGCTCCATTAACTACTCTATTGAAAAAGGATGCTTTTACATGGACACATGCTACTCAGTGTGCATTTGACAAACTGAAACAAGCTATGTGTACTACACCTATTCTAGCTATGCCTGATTTTTCCAAGCCCTTCACTATTGAGAGTGATGCTTGTGGAAATGGACTTGGTGCTGTTCTCCTTCAAGATGAACACCCCATTGCGTTCACCAGCAAAGCCCTTTCAGGTAAGAATTTAGCTGCCTCTACATATGAGAAGGAAATGATGGCTATTTTGCATGCAGTACAGAAGTGGCGACCATACCTATTAGGGAATCATTTCTGTATCAAGACTGATCACCAAAGTCTGAAATATTTCTTGGAATAGCGTGTCTCCTCCCCAGCACAACAGAAATGGGTTAGCAAACTCATGGGTTATGACTATGAGATAACTTACAAGAAGGGTAAGGACAATATTGTGGCAGATGCTCTTTCTCGCACATTTGATGCCCAAGGCTCTCTTTCAGCTATTTCTATGCATGTTCCAAATTGGTTGCAATCTGTTCAATAGGGTTATGTCAATGACTCTTCCTTATATCAAATCATTCAACGCTTGACCAAAAACCCTTCTGTTGTACCACATTACTCTTGGGATGGTGCTTCCCTGAGATACAAGGGTCGTCTGGTGCTTCCCCAAAGCACAGATCTTCAACAAGCTGTCTTCTATGAACCATGCTTCTCCATCGGCAAGGCACTCTGGGTTCCTCAAAACATATGAATGGGCATGGCGTAACTTCTTTTGGCAGGGCATGAAAATGGCAATTCAATAGATGGTGGCTAAATGTGATACCTACCAGTGCAATAAGGGTGAAACGACACTCCTTCCAGGATTGCTCGAACCCTTTCCCATACCTACACGGATTTGGACAGATATTTCTATGGATTTCACTGAAGGGCTCCCTAAATCTGGCGGGAAGACAGTGATTCTCGTTGTGGTTGATCACCTCTCCAAATATAGTCATTTTTGTGCTCTCATCCATCCCTATACAGCCTCCTCAGTCGCTCAAATTTTCTTGGACCAGATCTTTCGTCTTCATGGCATCCCTTCTTCCATTGTCTCAGATCGTGATGCGACTTTCACCAGTCATTTTTGGATAGAACTATTTCGCCACACTGACACCAAACTGAAGATGAGTTCAGGGTATCACCCACAAATAGATGGTCAAACTGAAATTATCAATAAATGCTTGGAAACTTATCTTCGTTGCTTCACCTCTGAACAACAACATCAGTGGGAAAAGTGGCTCCCTCTCGTTGAATGGTGGTACAATACCTCTTACCACACTGCCTCTAGAATGACCCCATATGAAGCAGTCTATGGTCAGGCACCTCTAGTTCTTCTTCCATACACCCCCAGCAGTTCACCAGTTCAGGCAGTTGACACGGTCCTTCGAAAACACGATCAGATTCTTCGCATTTTGCAGGACAATCTTCACATGGCAAGAAATCGCATGAAGCAACAAGCTGATCAGCACCGTTCTGAGCGCACTTTTCAAGCAGGCGATATGGTTTTTCTTTGTCTCTAGTCGTACAAGCAATCCTCCCTAAAACTCAAAGGGCGTCATAAGCTCGCTCCAAAGTTCTATGGGCCATATCGGATTCTTCAGAAGATTGGGTCTGTTGCTTATAAATTGGAACTTCCTCCTTCTTCTTGCATTCATCCAGTATTTCATGTCTCTTGTCTGAAGAAAGTTCTTGGCACCAACATCATTGGACAACCTATTTTACCCGAATTGGAAAATGAAGGATCCATCCTTTTGGAGTTGGAGGCCGTCCTCAATCGGCACACTCGTCAGCTTCGATCTTGCTCTATCACAGAGGTCTTAATTCAGTGGCACGGCATGCAACCAGAGGATGCTACATGGGAACCACTCCTTCAGATTCAACAACAATTTCCACATCTAAAGCTTTGAGGACAAAGCTTTTTCTAAGGGGGAGGGGATGTTAGGAACCCATGTCTTTACTTTGATAGTATATTGTTGTTGGATGCATATGCTTTGTAAGTTGTCCCATAGTATTTGTTTATCCATAGTTTGTGTTATTGTTGTTGGCGCATATGCTTTGTAAGTCGCCCGTAGTATTGTTGATCCATAGTTTGTAGTGGCCCGTGGTTTTGACCCATAGTATTGGCGCCTAGACTTAGTATATAAGTGTGTGTTGAGGCCTATGAAGGCACCCTGAAGTTGTTTTGTATTGAGCTTGCTCAAAGGAGGTTGCCCCCTCGAAGTGGCCTGCAATCAATAAAAGTATTCTGTGATCTGATATATTGTGTATTTTCGTTAATTAATTGTTGCAGGTTCTTCACATCTACAGGAGAGGAAAAGTCTTTTTCCATGAGGATCCACAAGGACACAACCATCCCTACTCCCTCCTGTGTCTTGGAGCCATCAAAATACAAAGTACAAAAACTAAATCCTACCCTATTAGAGTTAGTATATACATCTACATTAGCGACTAGTTATACCTTGTTACATTCATTACCATCAGTCCATGAAAATTGAAGGAGATCAGACTATGCGTCTGATTCATGACTGGTGGTTTCATTATGATAACATCCAGTTTCAGTTTCCAAAAATAATTCCCCAATACAGAATGTGTAAAATTAACTAGTTCATTTCTTCCTTCCAACTTAATCACATTGAACTTCATATGTGGTTCCCTAAGTACCTTAATTTGATTTTTCTTGTTCTGGTATGGAAACCACAAGTGAGACCAATCAATAGAAAAATATCCGTTCAGTTTACTTGACCAATCCCTACTTAACAACAAACCATAAGCTTCTGGTATATCTACCACAACAATATCAATAAATTGACATACTCTTTGATCAACAACTAATCTGATTAGGAAATTCTTCATTTCTCCCACTACTCTGACATCTGATCTATCAAGTTAAATGATCCGAGAGGGAGAATTGATGGGTTGTGGAATAACATTAAATGAAGCTCCAGAATCCACCAAACAATTGCGCACATTATAATTAAAAATTTCGAAAGTAAGCAAAAAAGGTGGAGTCTGAGATTTAGATGTACCCCCAATGCTAGCTTCGTTAATTTCAATGTCCGGCTCAATGATGACTTGATGTTTGTATTTACTAGCAGAGTGAATTGTCAGTGTGTTGACATCAAATGCTTCAATCAATATTTTTCTCTGTCGTGGGAGATTAAAAATTTCAAATAAATAAATGTTAGCTTTAGTATTCTTAATATCTTCAATGACATCATACCCCATGTTATGGTTTCCTCCAACATTTCCAACTGCAACATCATTAATCTATGGAGGGGTTTAATCTCTATGATTCACAAAAGATAATCCTTTTAAAACTTCTGAAGGGTTAATAGATATTTTCTCTGCCATCTTTTGGGGTGGTTGAGTTACAATAATTCTTTTACTTTGAGCCTTGTTAGCGCATTACTTGTTTTACCTTTTGGGAATGATTTATTTTGATCTTCCAATGGTCCTTTAATTCTTGTTGCGTAATCAATAGGGGATACCTACACATTATGTATTTATGTTATTTCTTCATCATCTTCCAAGTCTAGATTCGGTACTTGATCCCATAATACAAGTGTGGTTTCCTCATTTGCTTCCCCAGTTTCATTTGATTGCACTTTTTCATTTTCATCCTCTTCATTTAGAATATTTTTTGTCCAAAATTCGATTCATTACCAATGTCATAGAATTAATCCGTTGAGGAAAATTATTTTCTGAATGATGTTCCTGACGAAAAGTACATAAATGATCCATGCCTACTTCATTCAAGTTAAGAACAAATGTTTGTTAGAGGTTTTGGGCTTTCTTCTTTTCTTCTATAAAAAGGTTTAAAAGGTTTCTTCATGGAAGAACTTGCTCCCTTTTCCTTCTCCAAATCCACTATCTTATTGGACAATTTTTTAACCAACTTAAAGACACTTTCTAAATTGGTTGATTGTTCTTCAACAAGCCTTGTTAACAGTAAAGGTTTCTTGGAAGCGAGAGGTTTAGGTTCAGTTTCCACTGCATGCTTAACAATACTGTTCATTTCTGTTTCTACTTTCTTAGCTTCTTCAATTTTTTATGTTTTAGTGTTTTTGCAAGAACGCTTAACAAACATAGCTAAAGACAAGTGTAATGTTGTAGTATAATATTCAACTAGAGATTCTTCTGTGGGTTTAGAAGCAACACTGAATTTATTCAAGACAGTTGTGAATCTTTGATTGAAATCCTGCACTTTCTCTCTTTTATTCATCCTAAGCAACAACAATTCTTTCATGAGTGATGCTAATGTTCGTTGTTCACCAAATTTACTTAGAAAAACTTTCTCAAAGCTGTCCCAATCATTTATTGACCCAACCTGTAAGCTAAAAAACCAAGATGAAGCTTTTGGCTCAAAAGTAAAAGGAAACAGGTGGAAAACCACATCTTCATGTTCTACATTTAGAAGATTTAAGGCCAGATAAAAAATATTTAAATGATCATCTACATAAATACCTTTACCAGGGTCAAATTTAGGTAAAACCCGCTCCAAATGTTTAGGAAAATCATGAAGTGGAGCATGTAAATTTAAAGGACCTTTAGCTCCCTAATATGGTGGTTTATTTACGTTGTGAGCCATATGAAAAATACATGGAGGATACCGTGGAGGTGACTATGGAGGTGTTTGTGTGTGCTGAGAAGAAATTGATTTAGGATAAGATGGTCTTAATTGATCAATGGGTTCTAGGATGTCTTGCAGAGACAAATCAACTAACTATTCCAACGATTCAACCAAGACATAATCTTTATTTTGTTTAGCTCTTCTCAGAGTATCATGCCTTCTAGGTAGTAACGGAACTACAGGTAACCCTCCAAGTTTTCTAACATATGATCTGATGTATCTCCCAAAGTTATTAACTTCTTGGTGTGGTACAACATATAAAGTTTCAATATGTTCAGTTTCAGGGTTAGTACTTTCGTGATAACTAGTTTCATGTTCAATTTCATCTATTGAACCTTCAGGCTGAGATGTTTCAAGTGGAGACCCAGAGAAAAGTCCTCGACGGAATGGACTTCCTCTACCATCCATACAATGGATTGCCTCCTTCTAGCGCAAAATATGTTGACGCCTGGAAAATTCCTTGCATCGATAGTAGGGGTTATCCCCAATGAAAAGTCCCAATTAGACTCTCCATTATTGGAATGGGAAACCCATCCGGTTTATGGTCTGACTACCGTGTAAGATACTCTTGTGATAGTTTTATCAGATGTGTCCCGATCCACCGTTTAGAGTTTTAGTATTATGTATGCAATGCAGATTACTAATTCTAAATGCACATGATTCTACCTATGCTTGTTTGATGAGTAGAAAGAGGCCTCACTTAGCTATGCGCATGTTCTTACCTCTTGTCTTATAACCTCTTTAGTGTCGGTCAACCAAGAATATGTCCTAATTAAATGCAAGATTCTAATCTACTTAACCTATCCTTGCAAGGAGCAACTTTAAGAAGGAGCAATGACTGCAAACTGCATCATACAATTCTAGAAGCTAACATCTGAAAATAATGTATTTTAACAGCCACAAAATAAAGTCAACACATAGATAGATTGAGTTATTGCCTTCATTACTCACAAATAACACAAAAAATTGCATTTTCACATTCATATACAACAAGATGATTCAAAACTATCATAATAATCCAACAGAATAAGAAATATCTTACTGCATATCCAGGAACAAAATGAAGAAATAAGTTTTGCACATCAGTCCATATGTTTCAACACAACATCCCATGTATGCCTTCACCTAGAAAAGTGTCTTTATCATTAGCAGAAAACAGTTTCTTACATATGAGTCTATTACAATCCTTCACAAGCAAAAATCCCCCTCCTCATCTAATTTATCCTATTTATATTTACAAACCCAAGCTTCGCATGACTTATCAATTCACATTCCTTAGACCTTTTTCCTTCCACAACTTTTGCCTCTTTGTGATTACAACATAAGTGATCAAAATATCAAAATATAATAAAATATCATACTAAGAAGATGGAGCGCTCTCTAGAGTTTGGATACAATAATTCCAAAGACAACTTTCATAAGATATAACATTTAATTGTTATGAACATGGCATTCAATCCTTTAGTTTCTATGCTATGACCATTTTCTAAGTGATGTGTCTTCATTGTAGCTTGTCCAATACGCTCCTCTAGATCTTCAGGAGTGATAGTCTCAAAACTCCTAATATCAACAATGTCTTCTTCCTTGATGGTCCTTAATTCAGCCACGCATTGCTCGTTTGGTATTAGATTTTCAAATGAACCAAGAGGAGGTAGATGACACTTTCGAAAGATCTGGAAATACTCTAGTGAATATCCTAGAATTTGGAGATGGAATCTCTCAATTCATTCTACAATTTCTTTTATGCTTTGTGGAAACTATTCAAAATTGTAAAATCTAGCTTGAGTTCATTTGTAGATCTCTTAAGCAAATGTGGAGGGAATTATTTGGTTGTTTTCCTCCAAGGAATCAACTTATTCAACTTGTCATAAATTTTTGTAATCTTTTTCCTTGTAGAAGTGGCTTCCTTGGAAATATGCATGAGCCTAGTTACCATCTCGTGCACTTCATAAGTTTGTTATGTGATCAATTCTTGCGAATGGAACAATTGTTCTTGTAAGGCATAAGCACATTCATAAAATGGTGTCAAATCTTGCTTATGTTCTTGTGCATTATTTAATTGATCTACCATTAATTCCTTTTCTCTGTTAAGCTCTTCCATTTGTGCTTGCATAGCTCCTTTCTCGATAATAAGAGATTCTACTTGCTGATCCAACTAGTTTTTTTTCATTTAGTTCTCTCAGTTGAGATTGTAAATCTGCTTTTTCTCCTTCTAATATTACTACACGTACATTGCGTTAGTCTTTTTCATCTTCTACTCTTTGAATATTCTGCATGGCCTCTTCATTGTCCAACTCCAGGGCATCTTGCTGGTGCCTTATTTCAATCCCTTCGCTTCTAGCTTGCACTAAATTATCTTTCAATTTGACTACTTTGGCTTTGATGCTTTCTATGCTTTCCATTAACTTGTGTACGTTATATTCATTTGCTAATGTTGTAGCAACATTTACAGATGCAATGAATTTTGGATCTTTATTCATGCCCTCAACAAATGGGACTTCTTGTATAGTAACAATATCGGGCTACGAAGCAATTTTTAGTCTCTTTTATGTTCTCTTCATGATAGTCTTTCTTTTTGTTGATGTATATGTAACTTCAGAATTTATTTCATATATGTATATTGTATCCCTACAGAGAGGTTATTATTCCTCTGTACGAAAGTGTCGTCATTTGTATTTACAAGTGTCGCAAGTGTCATAACTTATACTTGATGGGTTATTAGACCACCTTGATGGGGTCGGTCCTGTATGAGTCTTGTGGGTTAAAGGGTTATTAGACCACCCTAGTGGGGTCAGCCTAGTTAGTATTATGTTAAGTGCTTAAGTTGGGGCCGACCTAGTTAGAGTTAAAAGGCAATTCAAGTTGTGTATAAATAGAATGAGGGTGTCACTCTATTTGATCATTCACTTACTCATCTATCTCTCTCATTGAGTGATGCGCACTAGTGGAGGAGGAGAAGCTGTTAGGAGTCTATCTCTTATGCTTGCATTTTGTATCATTGCTATATCTATCTCTGAGGAATTTATTGGGGTTTTTCACCTTCTTGGTTTACCCCAAGGAAACTCTGTGTCTATTGTCTCTTGTGATTGATATACTATGCTTGTTATTCTCTCAAATAAGATCCTAGATCATATTGAATTAATGCTCAAAATTTAACATGGTATCAGAGCTAACCTGAGAAGAAGACACTATGTAGTTGCGGAAGCTAGGGCTTCTTGTTTTTGGGGTTTCTCTCCACAGATCTTGAAAGGAAGGAGGCTAGATTGACTCTCCTCAGCAAGGCACATCTTTCGGTCGAAATAGAATTCAATTCTAAGCACTTTCAGTTTTTGACCTAAAAATTAGGGTTTCTGAAAAAATTGGAATTTCTAAATTCCGAGACCACGGCTAGAAGTTCCTCAGAAAAATCGAAGTTTAGAGCTTTGGATCGAACTTTTTGATTGGGTAAAACTCCGGGAAAATCAAACCCTAGTTTGGGGTCCTCCAAGTGAATCCAGAAATCTAAAAGGCAATTTTGAGGGGTGAAACTTTGCAGTTTTCAAATTCTGAGTATACCAGCTTGATCAGTTCATCAAGGTGAATCTTTCTATCCTTTCAAAAGTTTGAAATTCAAAGTTTGAATTTTTAGGGTTTCTCTGACAAACCCTAATCCAGCACCATATCCAGTTTTCAACAAATCAAGTGGTAAGACCTAAATATTTTCTATTTCCATTTGAATTACTCTTTAAGATGTCTCACCACACCAAGCTTGAGGATAAGCTTGAAGGGGCTGATAACTTTCGAGCATGGAAGTATAGGATTGGGTTAATCCTGGAAGAGAATGAGTTGGATACTTACATAAGTGAAGAGATCCATGTCCCAGAGGGCGAAGAGGCTAAGGCCTTACACAAGAGGAACTTGGTCAAGGCTAAGAGGATCATTGCTGATTCTATCAAAGACCATCTCAAACCACATGTGTCATCTCTGAAGACACCCAAGGAGATGTTTAATTCTTTGACCAAGCTATTTGAAGGGAAGAACATAAATCGGAAGATGACCTTGAGAAATCAATTGAAGAATATCAAGATCCAGAATGCGGAGACCATGCAGTCTTATTTCTCAATGGTATCCCAAATAAAAGAACAACTTGAAGTTGTGGGAGAAGACATAGAGAATGGAGAAGTGGTAATGACCACTCTTAATGGCCTTCCTAGGTCATGGGATTCCTTCATCCAAGGAATTTGTGCTAGGAGGAAACTTATCACCTTCAATAGGTTGTGGGAAGAATGCTCACAAGAAGAAGCTCGAATTGTAGCTCAAGAAGAGAAGATGGGGAATGAAGACCAAGCTCTCACAGCACACTCCAAGAGGCATGGTGACAAGAAGACTCACCACCATGATAAGAAAGAAAGACATCACCATCAGAAGGGTGATTTCAAACCTCAAAAGAACATGTCCTATGTTCGTTGAAAGGGGACACATTTCCAGATATTGTCCTAGGAACAAAAAGAAGAACAACAAGAAAAGACATCATGCTCATACTGCTGAGGATGATGAACCTCCTAGGAAGAAGACTAGAGAAGAAAGTGAAGACTCTTCAAGTGATGAAGAGTATGTTTTAATTTCTGCTCTCATTGGTACCATTACTCATGGGAGCAATGATTGGCTTATAGACAGTGGGGCTTCCAAACATATGACAGGATTCAAGGAATCCTTTATGAGTCTATCTGAACATGAATCACCCCACAAGGTGAAACTTGGGGATGACTAACAGTATCCCATAAAAGGAAGTGGTGAAGCCTCCTATAAGCTAGACTCTCGAAAGTCTATGAAAATGAAAGATGTACTATATGTTCCAGGTCTCAAGAAGAACCTACTCTCCATATCTGCCTTGGATGCAAAAGGAATGAGGGTTGCATTTATAGATGGCCAAGTCCTTATGTGACCAAAGGGTAAAACTATAGATGATGCAGTGGTGATTGGAGAGCAAGAGGGAGGATTATACAAGCTGAAGGGATAAACTAAATGAGCCATGATACATGAATCCATGGAGCCAATTGAACTTTGGCACAAAAGGTTTGCACATATGCACTACCAATTGCAAGCAAAGCAGTAGAAGGTCTTCCTAAAATCCAGTCAAAGATGAAGTGTTTTGATAAGTTCAAGGAATTCAAAGCCTTGATAGAAAATCAAACTAATAAGAAGATCAAGATCTTTAGATCTGACAATGGTGGAGAATTCACTTCAAGGGACTTCAAGAAGTTATGCAGTAATTCAGGGATTAAGAGGGAGTTGACCACTCCTCACAATCCACAACAGAAAGGAGTAGAAGAAGCTACTTCAAAGTCGGACTCCAACAGCTCTTGCAAGGAAGCTAAGATTAAGAGGGAGTCCACCCAACAAACAAACAAAGATAAGTATTTGAATTTCCATTTCTTGTATATTCTATTTTTTTAAATAATGTTATTCAATGATGTATATACTTATGTTCCTAGACTTAGGTTGTGTATTATGCATATTAGAATAATTGCATTAATGAACAGTATACTACTAATATGCATGTGATGGGTAAGTGGCCTATGGCACTGTACAACATTCCATTGCTACATATCTAGAATGAAACCTCTTTGCTGACATGTTGGGAGTAGTGCAAACTCTTAACAATGTTTTGGTAGAAATGGAAGGCATATCGAAAGTTATGGGATATGGATGAATGTTGTATTGAAGCATTGGCTAAGATAATTGCATGACTATATGACATATGTATTTTTATGCGTAAGATTTTGCTCTAAAAACTATGAGAAGTTTCTAATCATGCAATTGAATTTGACTTGTAGGAAAGATCGTGTACAATCATCTACAAAAGAAGAACTACAACATTTGTTCTAGCAACAAAGCTATCTATTGAAGATATTGAAGTTCCCAGGATACGAGATGAAGTAATGGAAGAATGCCATGATCAAGGAGTACCGGTCGATCATGAAGAATGATGTTTGGGATGTGGTCGCAGGACCAGAAGGGAAGTCTGTGGTGACTTCCAAGTGGATCTATAAGATCAAGCATGCTGCAGATGGTAGCATAGAGAAATACAAAGCAAGGTTTGTAGCTCGTGGCTTCTCTAGAAAGAAGGGATTGATTATGAAGAGACCTTTGCACCTGTGGCCAGGTACACTTCCATTAGATCAGCACTTGCTGTGGATGCAGTGATGAAATGGAAGGTACACCATATGGATGTCAAGACAACTTTATTGAATGGTGTAGTTGAAGAGGAAGTGTATGTGGAGCAGCCACTCGGGTTTGAGACACATGACAGAGGGACTCATGTGTGCAAACTGAGGAAAGCCTTGTATGGTTTAAAACAGACACCTAGGACCTGGTACGGCAGGATGGATAGCTTCCTATCCAGTTTGGGTTTTACTAAGAGTAAAACGGATTCCAACCTTTACTACAAGGTTGAGGAAGGCAATCCAGTGATACTACTATTGTATGTAGATGACCTGTTTGTGACAAGTGAGGATGGATTGATTGTCGACATGAAGAGGAAGCTTACTGCCGAGTTCGAGATGAAGGACTTGGGTATGATGCAATACTTTCTAGGCATGGATGTGTGGAGAGCACAGATGGAATCTTCCTTGGACAAGGGAAGTATGCAGTAGAGATCCTGAAGAGGTTCAGGATGATGGACTGTAAGACCATGGACACACCTATGGCATCGAACTTGAAGCTTCTGTGTGATGCCTCATCTGAGCCGATTGATGTCACAATGTATCGTCAGATGATTGGGTCCTTGATGTACCTAACAAATACGAGACCAAATATCTGCTTTGCGGTGAACACCTTGAGCTAGTACTTGACAAATCCGAGACATGTTCACCTGATAGCTGCAAAGCATATTCTGAGGTACCTGAAGGATACAATTGATTATGGGCTCAAGTATGATGCGAATCAAAATTTTAACCTGGAGGGTTATGTTGATTCGGATTGGGAAGGCAGTGCCATTGATCGGAAGAGCGCTTCGAGGTGCTGCTTTAGTATGGGATCTGGTATGATCTCTTGGTTCAACAGGAAGCAGTCCTGTGTGGAACTAAGTACAGCCGAAGCAGAGTATGTCACAGCTTGTTTGGCTATTTGTGAGGCAGTATGGATTAGGAAGCTACTGTCTGATTTGTTTGATCTCCAGCTTAGTGCTACTTGTATATATTGCGACAACTAGAGTTGTGTAAAGTTGTTAGAGAACCCAGTGTTCCATGACAAGTCGAAGCACATTGAGATCAAGTTCCACTATATCAGGGATATGGTGCAGAGAGGAGCAGTGAAGCTTCTATATGTTGCAATGGACAAACAGATAGCCGATGTGTTGACCAAGCCACTGGCTAGAGTGAAGTTTGAGTACTTCAAAGAGAGGCTTGCTGTACTTCATATCGAGATTCCTTCCAAGGGAAAGTGATGAGTCCGGAGACACAGATGCACATGAGCCATTCTCACATGGTGGTAGGTGTGTCCTCCCATGGTGCAGATATAAGGGCTGGGGCCATTTTGACATGGTTGAAGTGTGTCTTCCCATGGTCGTTGATGTAAGAGCTGTGCCATTCGAGCATGGTTGAAGTGTGTCTTCCCATGGCTGCGATATCAGTGCTGTGCCATTCGAGCATGGTTGAAGTGTTTCTTCCCATGGCTGCGATATAAGTGTTCTGCTATTCCTAGCATGGTTGAAGTGTGTCTTCCCATGTTTATGGATATAAGTGTGCTGCCATTCTCGCATGGTTGAAGTGTGTCTTCCCGTGGAATAGATATAAGTGTTGAGCCTTTCACGGATGGTTGAAGTCTGTCTTCCCATGCCAATGAATGCAAGTGCTATGTGATGTGCATCTGGGTTGTGCTACGTGGACAATGACAGTGATCTAAAGACGATGAGGTGACAGTATGGTACACAGGTTTTGCAGAGGCATGTAATTGGTCCTGAGATGCTCTTGTAGGTTTTGCAGAGGCAGTGTAATCAGTCTTGGGAGATCTTGCAGGTTTTGCAAAGGCAGTGTAATCAGTCCTGAGGTGTACTTACTTGATGGATTGATCATAGAGATGATGAAGACCTACATGGAGGCTAGGCCTACAACCAGCATGAAAAAGGGTTGGCTCTGTAGAACTTCCTATGACGAGAAGATTGGAGATTGATTGATATAGCAGCAGTGACGATGATGATGATACAACGACGATGATCCGGCGACGATGATCTGATGATCCAGAGAAGAAGACTTGTGCTAGAAGACCTGTGTCGAGAAACACCTTCCTAGTTAAGAGGGAGTGTTGATGTATATGTAACTTCGGAATGTATTTCATATATGTATATTGTATCCCTACAGAGAGGTTATTATTCCTCTGTATGGAAGTGTCATCATTTGTATTTACAAGTGTCGCAAGTGTCATAACTTATACTTGATGGGCTATTAGACCACCTTGATGGGGTCGGCCCTATATGAGTCTTGTGGGTTAAAGGGTTATTAGACCACCTTAGTGGGGTCAGCCCAGTTAGTATTATGTTAAGTGGTTAAGTTGGGGCCGACCTAGTTAGAGTTAAAAGGAAAGTCAAGTTGTGTATAAATAGAGTGAGGGTGTCACTCTATTTGATCATTCACTTACTCATCTATATCTCTCATTGAGTGATGCGCACTAGTGGAGGAGGAGAAGCTGCTAGGATTCTATCTCTTATGCTTGGGTTTTGTATCATTGCTCTATCTATCTCTGAGGAAGTTATTGGGGTTTTTCACCTTCTTGGTTTTCCCCAAGGAAACTCTGTGTCTATTGTCTCTTGTGATTGATATACTGTGCTTGTTATTCTCTCAGATAAGATCCTAGATCACATTGAATTAATGCTCAAAATTTAACACTTTTAGGGTCATAGACTATTGTTTCCAGCTTAGCAACCGAATGTTGCTTGGAAGGAGTGAATGGTGTAAGTCCTAGCTCAACAACAGGAAGATATCCTCCAGTAAGAGGAACTTATGTGTTGACCTCTGTAGGATTATCAATTTCCATGTCTTAATTACCATTACCTTCTTGTAGGTCTTGGGATTCCATAGATTTCTTCAGTAAATTTTCTTCTTTAATTATTCTTCTTGTTCAATAGCCAACTTTTCAGTTTTCTCTTGTTTATCCTTCTCTTGTTTAGCCTTCTTTTGTGTTTCTTCATCTCTTTATTTCTCTTGTCTTTCTTCTTCTTCCTTCTTGGCCATTTCTTCTTCCTATAGTCTCTTATCATTTTCAGGTAAGTGAGCTTCTTCCACTACCCTTTTTATTGCATCTTCTTCTAATTCTTCTTGTGTTGATGTAACATAAGGCTTGCTGGAACTAGTTCCTTTCCTTTTTCCAAACCTTTTGTCTAATTATGCAAGATTATTTACTTTTCTGTATACTTCCTCTTCTCGTAAGTGTTGATCTGCATATTCATAATTAATTCGAACTGATTGGAAATGTAAAGCCACTTGATGATGGCTATCGTTTCTAAAAAAAATATTCTCCCCAAAATTATAAGAATCCAATTCTTTTACAAATTCTTCGGTCTCTTTGACTTTATTGAATTTATATGCTCCAACTATTAGTGGGAGTGGTGGCCAAGAAGCTTTCTTATTTTCATGTAAGAAATTCACTACACCATTTACAAATACTTGTCTCACTATCTCCTTCAAAATGATGTAATCAGTGACATATTTTGGCATTAGTAGTGGACCCTTTGAACCTCCATACACCCGCAAATAAGTACCTTTAGGAGTGAAAAAATGATCCCCTAACCGTGTAGCTACAATAAGGGCTTCATCGGACATACAAATTGGTTCTTTCTCAAAAAGAAACTTATACAATGGGACCAAGAACTCTTCACAGATTTGCTTGTAAAAACTTGCATGCTTGTGAATCTATAGAATCTTATATGCCACTTACAATGGATTTTCTCTAGGATTCCATTTGCACCCAAGCTTTGGAAAAGGATTCATGATCAAAATACAATCTATAAGATAGGATGCCATATGGAATTTGGCCTTCTTTTGTTTAAGTCCTTTTTGTGCATCGTCAATGTCCTGCATCACGTTCTCTGAGATAATATCAACCCAGTTGAACACTGTACCATGCATTGTGACATGACACAACAAAGGTATCCAACTAAGTTTGTAGTTGGTTGCGTTGGATCTTCCATACAATCTACATAGAAGAGTGGAAACAACCTTGAAAGGAGTTTTCAGGAACTTAATCTCATACTCTCCACTGATTCTTTGACGTAACTATTTTCCAGGTAGTAACATCTTCTTTGCACACTCCACATGATCTATTTTTGAGCTTTTAATCCAATATTCTGTCAAGAAGACTTTGGGTGCTGGAATTTTGTAGGCCCTTCCTATGTGGGAAGGCTAGAAGGAATCAAATTCTTTTCTTGCAGCACTTTCAATGATCCAGGATTTAACATCAACATAGGGGAAAATCCACCCTATCAATTTGGCATATTGAAACAATTATAGGTGCGTAACAATCCTATGAATACCAGAATTCTTGATATTTTGGTAAATCAAATTCTTCAATTGTTGACTCTAGTATGTTTTGATCCTTTATCAAATGATAAAGTTCACCCCACTTGAACTCATGGGACACTCCTTTGGTATATTGAATATCATCGAATTGGTTTTCTAAGGATACTTCCGGGGAATATTCATCGTCTAAATCTAATACCACTTTGGAAGTATGCTTCAAATCCCTCTTAGACATTTATGGATCCTATGAAGCAAGGGAGGCATTATTTTGTGGCATATGTTCCATTAAAACTTTTGAAACTAAATGCAATGCAAGCAACAAGGAATAGTTGAAACAAGAAATCAATAAACAAAACTACTAAAGGAAAGAATATGTGATCTCCCGTTAGTGTAAATGATGTTAAATTACTCCTTAAGGTGATCATGAATCCTCATCACTCGAAAACAAAAATTGTATGTGTGCTACAAAACTAAGGTTTAAAATTCTACTGAACAAAAACACATTTTAGGATGGCTCTAAATACTAGGGTTTAGACAACTCTTTCCTTGCATTACTTTAGCATAAATGTTAGGGTTTTCATGAAACATGTGCATAAATGGTAGTCTAAAATCCCTCGGACTCTAACGGCTTTAGAATGACCAATGAAAATGAAATCCAAAACAAACGGTCGAACCAATCGTATATTCACCTTCTAAAACATAAACCCTTTATAGCCAGGTGGAAAAACACTTCAGATGAAGACACAAATTGCTTACCTGGACAGGTGATAGGCCTACTGATAAGTTTGCAGTTGAACTGACAGGGACTCCCATTCCAAGTGGCATGAGGGGCGCAATGATGTGGAAGAAACAGGGTTTGAGCTTGCTAATGGGATTCTAACTCTTAATATAAATACTTCCACAAACCCTTATCATGCTTATAAGTGAACTCCAAGTAGTTAAGTTATGTTTAAAAGGTCTTATAAAGCACTCTGGAGGAAATCATTTCATTCCATATTGGGATTCATTGATTACTTTTCACAATGACAATATCAGCGATTAACTAGTATGCCCTTCAAAATGAGCCAATGTTAAATATTATTTTCATCTGATGCGCTTCGGCACGGATTCTAAATAAACCCCGAAAATTGCATATGATAACATTTCGTAGGATAATTCAAAAGTAACGTGACACACTCGGGGAAGAACACATTTCTATGTCGAACATTTTCAAAGAAGAAAAGCAAAGGACGCCGATACGTTTCGGAGACAAAAACTATAGATCCGATGAACAAGACTCCTTCCTCAATTAACTTCTGAAATTCAACAAGACTTGTTCTTTGCCAAAAATATTCTAAGTTAATAGCTTGGCAACAAATAGGAAAGAAACAACATATTGGATGGTCTCAATGACTTCTACCGGTGTTTCAGTGTTATTCCACGAGTTCTCAATGTTTTAGAGCAATTTGGATAAAATCTCCGATGTTTCAGAAACAAAACTCAAAAAACCTTTCCGACTTGTTTCGGAGAAAATTACCAAAATCTCCGATGTTTCGTTGCAAAATTAAAAATTGTTCTGACCTATTTCAGCGGTAAACTAAAAGCTCCTCCGATTCGTTTCGGCAAGTCTTACAATACTTCACCAATGTTTCGCTGAGAAACTAAAATCTTCCTTGATGTTTTGCTAAGATTTAAATAAGTGCTGGAAAACTTAAAAAAAACAGGGATTAAAAAAATTGGAAAAAATCTAAGTATCACTTTTCCCCAAGAACAACCAACTTCAAGCAGTACTAGCCTTAGTTTGTGGATCAAGCAAAAATTTGGGTTCAGAAAAGGAGGGGCCCCGACCTTTTAAGAAAGTATTGGGGAGGGTGGTTACAGCTGCAACATATAGTTAAAAGAGAGATATACTTTTGAACTTCTATATTAGGGTTGATCACATCCTTATAGTAGCTTAATTTTCTCTTATTCTCTAATTATTTATCACACCACAATTTCTCCTTAAACTTAGATGTAATAATAATTTAATATTATCGTCATTCTATAGAGTGACATGTTCCTTGATCCCCAATGATTTATCCAAGACATGACAGCTTTATGCCAACCCCATTCAAGCTGCAAGTGTTGGAAGTAGGTGCTACTCCACTACTTGGGCTAATAGCTGGCTAGTCACTAGGGTAAATCACAACGCTCGATCCTCATGGAACACTTACAGTTTATTTTTATCACAACAAGTACCAAATAATCTCAGTTCTCTCATCAACCAGTTGTTACCCATTTAACTATGTTATTACCACTGTTACCCATTTAACTCTATTATTACCACTGGTATACATTCTACCGGTTCTCTATTCAAGAGTTCAAAGGGACGTTTTAAGGGATCCACTATATCATAACTAGTTGGAGGACATGCACGGTCGCATCATTAGCTGGAGGACATGCAAGGTTGCATAACCAGATAGAGTACATGCAAGGTCCCAATGTCGCCATGTCTGGCAACTGCGTGTAGCCCTAGTAGAGAACTACGCCAGATGGAAGCAAAGCCACTGCCAGCAATATGCCTCCAGGTGCCTTATATCATGTTTGAAGTATGCCAAGCCTCGAGTTGAGGCCAAATAAGGCTCCCAATAATATTATTGGCAAGAAAACATTTTTTTGCAAAAAAAACTTAGATTAAAAATCTTTGTAAAATGTGCCATGATAATAGATTTATAAGAAATTGATTCCTATAGTCCTTGCACTACCTGGGGCAGGGACTAATAAGACTAACTCTGCAACCCCAGATTGAACCCCATGCTTAGCCTATTTATCAAGTCCAAATAATAATCTATTGGATATACAGTTAATTTTGTTACATACTATTTGGGGGATATTCTTTCCATCTGAACTGGGTCTCACTCCCTGGATAAATCATGAGTTTGGGAAAACACAGCAACAGAGTAGAAATCATGTTTTCTCTCATCTCTTTGGATGTTTCTAGTTTTGAAATCTCTTCGCCTGAATCCAACAGCTTTGGATTAACCTTTTCGACTAAGATTGCTGCATTTAGGGCACTCATGCATTTTTCTCTTGCATCACGATCTACATCATGTTTTCTCAAATCTATTTGGATATTTCTAGTTTTTGGATTAACCTT
This sequence comes from Larix kaempferi, assembly GCA_027924585.1. Classification (NCBI taxonomy): domain Eukaryota; kingdom Viridiplantae; phylum Streptophyta; class Pinopsida; order Pinales; family Pinaceae; genus Larix; species Larix kaempferi. The sequence goes on from BSBM01000590.1 coordinate 4,497,902, forward strand.
TTAGACTAAGATTGATGCATTTAGGGTACTCATGCATTTTTCTCTTGCATCACGATCTACATCATGTTTTCCCAAATATATTTGGATGTTTCTAGTTTTGAAAAAAAATTATTTTCCTTTGTTTCACATTTCTCCTATCAAGTGACACCAACCACTATTCCTTAGTCATTTCTCTCATGAACATTCTCCAAGATCGATTAATCTATTAATTATTTCTTATCAACTTATAACTTAGGATTAAGGTGTACTATATACTTAAAAATAAAAATAGAGTAATGAACATTCTCCAGATTGATTAATTAAAATAAAGTAATGAGCATTCTCCAAATTGATTAATTTACTAATTATTTCTGATCCGCCTATGATTAAGGTGTGTACTCTATACTAAAATAAATCAATAGATTAAAAGAAAGTTATTTTTTTAACTATTTTATTTTCCATTATAATTGGTGAAGATTTCAAGGCTTCTTCTTTTTTAACTTAGGTTTTGGTATTAAGAGAAAAAGTTGAAATATTTTAATGTAATTGTAATTTTTAAACCATTTTATCTTCAATCACGAATAATGGGTGGTGATTTCAAAGCTTTCTCTTTTTGATGTTTTTTTTTTTTTTTTTTATGGAAATGCATCACCTTTGAACAAGACTATTCACATGAAATGTGACTTCATATCGAGAAAATAGTTATAATCAACCACTCTGAATTATGATAAAGATTTTCATAAGATTTGGACTTTCCACTGCAGGTTGAAAACGAAACTTGGGTAATTTTTTGCATATAGCATTACTGAGCTTCCTCATTTGCATGTCTACGCAATTCTCATTTGTATATCTATGCATTCCCATGCATCTATGCTGCAAGCTAATGTCATGGACATTGCTGCAAATGAGAAAAAAAGCATGGAGAAATATGGGTTAAGTTTTTTTTGCTACTCAGGTTATGCAACCGCAATACCATGTAGTAGTGTGAACAGGAAGATGAATCTCTCTCGCTCTCGCTCTTGCTCTTCCATATGTTATTTACAGGTTATGTTATGGTCTTGTAAGCATCGAGTGTGAAAACAGCTTGTACAAAGAGTCTTTGGAGATGAAAAATTGTTGATGGGATGCTGCTTCTGTACTGCCTGTATGTAGTCATTGCAACTGATGGGCAATATTGTTGTAGTTGTGGAAATTTCATTGTGTAGGCTAGTGTTCCCTCTTCTATTTCAAGAGCACATTCCAGACAATGTTCATGTCTGGATGGTGTCTTTTGCATGCAGATGATGTAATCTGATAGGTTGTCAGGGATCTGCTTGTTGAAATTGTGCCGACTTTGTGGAATGGAGGCATGAAGGCATTTTTTGTTTCTAGTGTTCCATGCACCTGCAAATTGTAGCTGGTAAACTTCAGATTGAAAAAAGAATTCAAAGATGTTTTCAAACATGGAAATCTATGAAGCGATGACGAATTTTGTTATAGTACTGGAAATTAGCAACAACCAACAAAAACATTACCAACAATCTTGTGGTGTCGAAATGGAAATGAATTAAAACACTTCAGCAACCATCAACAAAATCATAAGTAAAGACAATATTAAATCAGTACATGGATCTATAACAATCTTACAATTGGCTGGTTGTGGAAAAATGTAAAAAAACAAAACGATATAAAGGCCAAGTATCAAATGAGGGGAAAAAAATGATATCCAAGTACTTGAGAGATTAAAATCGAAACTGTCATAATTGCAAGATTAAAAGCTTTAGACTGAACACAAAAAATTTTGTACTGCCAATTATATCAAATGATGTTTCACGCTATCTGTGGCATATCTTGGAAATTGCATAAATTTCATAAAATCCTTTCAAACATTTGTTTCTCATGACTATTGTATAAACAATCCAAATAATTTGCAATCTTCACCAAATACTTATGAAGCTGCTTTGAACCGTTTTTCATCTTTATGCCAACCCCATTCAAGCTGCAAGTGGTTTTGATTAGAAATTGAATTAGTCTTGGGAAGCATCTTATTTCCCATATTATTTATATTATTCATGTACACTAAATACCTCATCATACTATATTCTCAATGAGAAAAATACTTACTTTTATTAATAATAATATTATTAAACATATTAATAAAACTATTTTTAAATTTGTTAAAAATGAATATATATCATATTAAAAATTATAACATAAAATTAATATATAGATATATTTATAGAATAAGCACCCACTGTTTTTTCTCTTGCATTACATAACAACATTTAACATTTGGTTAAGGACTAAAAAGAAGTTATAATTATTTTTTTTCATATGGTTTTCTATTTAATACCTTTAATGGTATAATTTATTTATGAAATAAGTATTTATTAATTTTTTTTTGGTTTTTTATTTATAAATAAAAGGTCTTATACACCAATTTGATACGGGTTAAAATAGATTATAATCTTAAAAATTAGATTATTATTATTATTGTAATTATTATTATTATTTGGTTTAAGTTTTTAATTAACATTTTCTTATTTTGATGATCTTATGTTTTTAATTTCAATAACTATTGTGTATATGTTTTCTGTATATATTGTTATTTTATTCAATTTTAAAATTTAATACAAGTTGCTTCAAGCTAGACATAAGATCTCTACCCCAAATTGAGGAGATCATGATTAACTCTTAATCTTCTCTATAATTAAAATCAACATTTTACCCATTTACCATCCCTAAATCATTATATATATATATAAACAACATTATCAATTAAAAATACAATACATCAGAACAAGATCATATATTCTTAATATATTATTACTATGATTATTTGTTTCTTTGATTTCAACAATTTTAACATGTAGTGTTGTCATTTCATACGAAATGACAATAGTATTGAAATAAAAAAGACAAAATTGTTATAGTAAGAATATATGATCTTGCTATTCTAATTTCAATCACTATAATGATTTTATTCATTTTAATTTAACCAGCATAGATCCATCTTAAACCCGTATCTATTAAGTACCGAGAGGGATCCAATTTCTTGAGGTGTATTTCCTTTTTTAAATTTAAACTCAAGAAATTTGATCTCTCTTGATTGATAGATCCGGGTTTAAGTTTTAAGTTTTTATTTTATAAACGAACATCTATTTTTTAATTACTTTTCATAATATTTTATTTTATGAACCAACATGGATTTTTTTTAAGTACTTTCCATAAATTTTTATTTTATGAGTCAACATGAATTTTTTAAATTATTTTGTTATAAACATTATATCACGTTATATCATGTTACAACATTTCTCCTATACTGGGCTATAGAACACCTTGTTTTACTCGATACAATAATATATATATAAAATTAAAAATATAAAAATCATAACAATATACATAATAATCAATGAAATTAAAGATTTTATTTATTTAACTTTAATAATATCTAATAAAAAATTAAAAATCATAACAATCATAACAATCTACATAATAACCAATATTGATTTTGTTTTATAATTTAAAAATAAAAATAAAACATGGACAAATAACATCTTGAAATTAACGAAGTAAGATTATCATAATTGAGAGAAAAAAAGTTAACTATTAAAAATAAAAGTTATTAAAATTAGAAGGGCAAGATGATCACAACAAAGCAAAAACTCAATTATATAAAATCTTAACTGAGAGAAAAAAAAGTTAACTATTAAAAATAAAAGTTATTAAAAGGAATGAATGATGCATAGCATATACATAATGATTGTTGAAATTAGAAGGGCAAGATGATCACAACAAAGCAAAAACTCAATTATATAAAATCTTAAATGAAATATTGTTATGGTACTTATTCCATGAAAAGATAAATAGTACTCGTGCCATAGGGAGCTATATGCAAAGACTTTATAATGTGTTTTTGGTTTAGCTTGTAGTGGTAGGGTAGTTGGCACTTGTGGAGTCATATACATAATGATGATGGTTGAAATTAGAAGGGGATGATCACAACAAAGTAAAAAGTCAATTATATAAAATCTTAAATGAAATATTGTTATGGTACTTATTTCATGAAAAGATAAATAGTACTCGTGTTATAGGGAGCTATATGCAAAGACTTTATAATTTTTATTTGGTCTAGCTTATAGTGGTAGGGTAGTTGGTATTTGTGAAGGTTAAGTCATCATAGCTTATCTATTCAATTCTTACAAATCAAGAGTTGAGGGTGGGAGCCATCCAGAAGGGAATTACACTGACTCCTAGGGCATCCAGGATGGTCCCCATCTTTATACAAACCTGGTGACAGCATCTTTTGGGTGGGTAGGTCATTCTTCCATTCAACATTGTAGCTGGCCTGACCTAGGTTATAGACCCATCCTTTAAGTGTAGAAGATTTCTAACTTAAAAAAAAACTTTTTAATCCATAACATACATAAAAGAAATACAAAATAATAATGGTATTTATACCATGAAAATTAATGAATAGGAAGCCACATGTAAAGACTTTTTAGTTCTCACCTAAACCAAACATTGCTATGTAATGGAAAGGATTGGGTACTTCATAAAAAATAAAGGTATTTATGCCATGAGAAAAGGCAGCCATATGCAAAGACTTTTGTCGATTTGATGTAGCTTGGGTGGTTGGGAGGAATATAATTGTTACCCTCCTCACCTAGATTCAATTCTTGTAAGTGACATGATGCTCTTGTTGAGCCCCCCCCTATATAATGATTGAGTGGATTATGTAATCTGGCCATACCTTGATTCTCGAGAATAGCAGGTGTTGGCATATTGAAAAAAAGGGTGAGACCATACCAATGTTAATGCACTGGATCCCATCAAAACTCCGCAGTTAAGCGTGCTTGGGATAGAGTAGTACTGGGATGGGTGACCTCTTGGGAAGTCCTAGTGTTGCAAGTAAAATATATATTGTCCATTGGATGTAGCTTGGGTGGTTGGGAGGAATGATTGTTACCCTCCCCACCAAGGTTCAATTCTTGTAAGTGACATGATGCTCTTGTTGAGCCCCTATGTAATGTTTGAGTGGATTATGTAATCTGGCCATACCTGGATTCTCTGGAATAACATGTGTTGGCATGTTTCCTAGTGAAAAAAAAATGATTTGATTTTGTGTATTTTTATTAATTTGTATATAAATTGGAGTATTTATTATTGTTTTATTTTAAGTTTTTATTTTTTAATATATAAAAGGAATAGTTTAAATATTATATGATTGGGATTTTTTGTTATGATCATTATAATTTGGTTATATAATTTTTGGTGAGATTGTAATTTTTCATTATTAAAATTGTATTTTTAAATGTATAAATAGATTCTACATACTCAAATACCCATATTGCATTCGATTATGCAATCTTAATAAATGATATTTGCAATTCTAACAACTATTTTGAATTTTTATATAGATTTTGACAAAAAATAATTGGATAAAAAATCCAAACCATAACATCTTTAGAATATCGCTATATAAAATATTTTATGTACGTTAATTAAATGTTTTTTGGTTTTGCTAAACTCTATATTCAAGCAAATTTATATTTAATATTTAATTTTTATAAAATTTTAACTTTCATAAAATTTTAACTTTATGGAGAAGATTTTTATATTAGTAAATGTCAATTCAATTAATGCTATAACTTGTCATAATATTAATTTGTTTTTTCTCTTTTGTAAATCAAATTTTTCATTGTCTAAGTTTCAATTTAGAGTTCCCTGCACCTACCATGACTTTTTTATACTTCCTTTGTACCCTACATGGCCTTTGTATTCTACATGTGCCACAACCCTCCTACATTGCCTTCATTGCACTCCTTGGGATTTTGAAAAAAAAAACATGGATTAATGAGTTATTTTAGAACCACTGCTACACCTAAAACTTCAAAAAAAGTTCAAACACAACAAATACAGAACAAAAAAAATGCATTCTATAGCAAACTTAGGTGGCACCACCATGCATTCGAATTGGAAGAGTGGCGTAACAATTAATTCTCCATGACAAGCTTGTTGTTTCCATAGATGTCATGAATTTGCAAAATTGACAAAGAATAAGAACCGTGCACAAGTAGATAAAATTAATATGTATGTTCCATTTCTATTGTTAGCTCTACTTCATTTAAGGAAAATGTTGTATTGATCCCTTCATGGTATGTCAGAAATAAAATTTATGTGCCATATTTAGAGTTAATTAAACAAATTGTCTAGTGAGAATGAATCATCTTTTGAAGAAATCAACTTCAAAAACATGTAAATGTTTTTATGTATCTGAGGTTTTCAACCCTTGAGAATGAGCTAAGCTATAACAAACACAAAACCTTTAATTTTCTTGGCCTAATAAAAACAATCTTCTTGTTAGACGCTTGTCATGACGCAAAAATAAGTTCAAACATTGTACAACATTGCAACATGAGATCCTTTTTCAATTTAGTAGATGGAGAAGATACGTGGTTGAACCCACCTTCTCAGTGATACTAAAAATACATGTTGCATGTGTAATTAGTGGTATGTTGACTCAAATTGTATAGAAAATGAGGCCAACGTGGATTCAAATAAGTTATCTCTTTGAAAATTTTCAAAACTTAATCTATTTTATTCTATTGTAAATTACATTGATCTACTTAGTCAAGTGTTGGCCTAATTGAGAAATTGAGGAAAATGCAGTGGTAGTGATTAACAAAAATTTAAAGCAATTGCATTAAAGTTGGGGTTTCACATTCCTTCTTGTTTAGGCAATATTCATGCATAAACCATTTTGTTCAAAAACTAGGGCATGTGCTTTGTAAAAGACAAGACTAGTGTTCTTGATTCTAGTTTGACTCATATAGGAGTTAAATTTATGATCTTTTCATGTAACCTTCTAGGCACGAGCTTCACTGGATCAATTTGTTCTTTATTTATTTGGATAATTCATGTCCCCTAGAATTAAAAAAAAACCACTCCAAATCTCTTCCTACCATAGAGGATTTCTTTGCATACCATAAGGATTGTCCGAACAAACTCATACATTTTAGAACAATGAGAGCAACAAGGTTTTATTTAAAAAATATTTAATATTATTTATATGCTTTTCAAGAATAATTAATCATATAAATTTTGCTTGATGTTTAGTTGCGAACGAAGTTCAAATCATTAAACCTTTAGAACATAATCACATTTACCAAAAAAAAATATAACTTACCGACTTCCTACGAGTCATGTAGATATCAACCTCAAAAATAATCTCTATATTCCAACCATGGATGTTCCTTTCAAATAATAAGTTATTAGTTCTTCATCAATGATATGAAATCTAAATCTAAAAGGCAAAGACATCAAAACCATTACAACTAAATATGTACCAAATTGTATTCTTCCACCTTGCAAAAATGCAAAAATGCAAAAATAAACTCTACAAGTTAGGTATTATTCATATAAATATGGCCAAACTTCGTTTGATTCCCAAAAATGTTACATAATTCTAACGTTGAAACATAATAAATAAAAGAAACATTGGTCTATGGAGAAAAAGCAATCTTAGTAAGCACTTAGGTTGGCAGATAGGTGGATTACCCTCGAAAATCAATGTCGACTATTCCAAATAGTGGGTAGTGATAAATCCAAGCATAGTTCGATTTTCATGCATTTCTTTCTTGTGCAAGGTATATATGATAACAAATACCAAGAGCTAATGGTGAGTCCACCAAAATTTCTTATCCAAGGTGTCTATGGAGAACAATTATCAAGAGTTAAGGTGAGTCCACCACATATAATGATACTACTAGCCATTAATTCTTGTATATAAAATAACTTTTGTATATATCATTTTATTAAACATAGTGAGATAACATGAAATGACGAATTCATATCTATTGGAATTGCCACTATAGGTTTGCCTGTCAACATTTGATATCTATGTTGCTACTAAAAGTTTGAATTTCACAATTTTTGTTTATGATAAATTTTATATTTGATAGAGTTTACACATATGTGAAAATTATCTAATATTAAATAAAAGTATTTAACAAAAAAAATATCCATTGAATATATTGGTATAGGTCTTTAGTCTTGGTATGGGACATCTTAATGATGATCCATGATGTTTCATACATGACTTATTATTTTATAATTCCCTTAGGAGGCTGATTTTTTTGACCAATTTCATCTAATTGAGACACATAAACCCTAGGGTAAGATAAAAGAGCCTGAAAAGAGAAGGGAAAGCCATTAAATTAGTTATGACCTTTGTTGGTGATTAAAGTTTCCCTTAGAGTCTAGATTAGGTTTTACTAGCAAAATAACAAAGAAAAATGAATAAACCAACTAGGGTTAAAATTAATGTTCAATTCCTTTCATAAGTTGTAACAAACTCTAATGCTAAAAATGCAAAGGAAGAATGGAAAGAACTCACCTAGAATTCCTCGTTGTAGATGATGAAGCTTCTTGGGATGAAGTGGAGAGTTTTTATAGTACTTCAAGAATGATCCACATTGTAAAATGAGATGCACACTCATCTTCAAATTCGTACAAGAGAATACTTTCCCTGATATCCAATACAAAGATGTGTGTGTGTGTGTAACCATTAAACAATAGATCTACTACTATAAGGATACATAAATGAAATATGAGAGTAAAGAGACCATGTACCCTTAAAGGGAATGATAGTTTTCTTTCCTTAGCTGTGATGGAACCTCCCTTGAGATAGTATGGTTGAACTTCCAAGTATTGAGTGGAACCATGCCAATAAAGATGCCCTAAAATGAATCAATTAGATATTTATTATTGGAGCCAATCTAGCCAGTGGAGACCCTATAGAGGTGTTAGAGATGACACGTACAAGTAGTTGTAGGGGATTGGGGGAGGTGGAAGGACATCAATTCTGAATTGAGTATGTACCTATAAATTATGGTTTTCAAAAATAAAAGAGTTCAAGAATCCAAGAGCCTAAGAGACTTTACAAAGAGGAACTGGAGGGTATAAATTGGCAAGGGAATGACCTCTAGGAATAGGTGTATGATAGGATAGATGTTAAAGGGACCAAGTCATATGGAAAAATTGTACCATGTCCATTGCCTTAATGTCACGGGTTTCAGAATATGATGTCAAGGGTTTTAACCTTAAAACGACCCTCTATTATGCATGTCATAGGTTATAAATGTGGTACCTCTAAGGAATTTGCAATACACTTTTTTCTTAGAAATAAAAAAGGATTAATGATTTTTGACACACTTTGACCTCATAAATACCAAATCCAAATGGATTTGGGTTTCCATGGACCTTAAATGAGGTATCCTAAGTAATTGGAACTAAACTGGGGGTTTGTGCTCTATACTAAGCCCATAAGATTAGGAATTACCCAAAGTAGGTTACTGGAGTGTCAAAATGAGTCAAGCCAACAACTAAGGGTTAGAAACCAAGGGATAGAAGGTGTCTAAGGACCCCACCTAAGCACTAGAAATTCTAGTGAGATCCCACATATAGTTTAAGGTTAGGGAAACTATAGGAATATGTCCATCACGTTATATAAATAGTTTAGAGATATCATATCATCATCGGGAAGCTCATGCATGAACATGAAACTAGGGTGCACTACACAAGGCAGCTCCCAATGGGTAGGTGTATGTGAGAACCCTAGTGCAAATTTCATAAGCTACACCCCCCCATTGCAAGAGAATTTATACATGAGACGGGAATAATAATGACTTGTGAGGAAGGATATAAGCAAGCAAATGCATGGGAGTAATGTATGGGTTTTTGTAGTGTAAGCCTATACCTCAATTTCATTATGGAATTCCCCATCGACCAATTCTATATATCTTGCATTATGAGTGGAAACCTACATGCCTCAAGAATCAGTGTTGGGTTGAGCCACAAATGTGCCTCATGGATTAGTAATATATCATGTAAGAAAAAAGATAGAGAAAGAAAGAAATATCAGCAAGCAAGAGATTCATGAGAGGAAGGAAGGACGAGATAAGGCAAAAAGCAATAGTAACTACTATGTAGAGAAAATAATAAATAAACTATGAAATATAGATGACTAGATAATGAGACATAAGTATAACTATCATATAAGAAATACAATAGCTAAACTATGACATCAGAGATCAACAAGTTTTAATTAACATGTTTGTGAGATAATAACTAGAATATATAATTAAATAATGGGTGGGTCTAACAATAGTAGCATCTCAACCATAAAATCATTAGCAAGTGTGAGAGTAAGAGAGTGATACCTACACTTACATGTAGGTGAGGCATGACGAAGTAATTGCATGTTTGGAAAAATATAAATATAAGTTACCTCATAGATTTTGGTGGCTTACCCCAATCTTGGTAGGGATATCTACACCAATCTTGGGGAAAGGGTGAGGGATATATGGAAAATGGGAAGAAATGAGGTAGTGATGTTAGGGATATTCTAACAAGGGAAAGAGAAAAAATGTGACCACACTAGCATGATGTTGGAAAATGCATGAATCAACATATGTTGGTTAAGAGCCAACATAAGAAAGAGATGAAACATACACTAATCTAGGGTCATCGTGAGTGTGAAGGTGACATGTGATGACCTGGAGCTTGTGTGATCACAAGAGGTTAATGGTCATGGAGGTTCTAAGCACTAGACAAGGATATAGTGTGAGTCCTATGCAATAAATAATACTATCAAGAGCACAAGCATAGAGCAACATACAATAATTCAGAGCCACCACAAGCATGAAGGTGATGCATGATAACCTAGAGTTAGTGTGAGGATGAGAGGAAACATACATCAATGAGGATTTGATGTGAGTGCATGAGGAAACATATATAAACCTAGGGTTATTTTGAGTAGAGAGGAGACTAATGTCGATAGAATACTAGAGAATAAAAGGGGAGCAAAGGAGGAGACATTGCCACTCCATATTTGCATGCCAAGGAATGCTACCACATAAGGGGGAAATATTGGGGGAGGGAGAAAATAAGCAACAATTGATCCTAACTAAGGAGGTGTTATATTGAGTAGAATCTTACCTAAGATAATGACCTGGAAAGGATAAATTCATCAATAATGAAACCAAAGAAAAGGTATAAAACAAGGTGTAATGAAGAGAATCCAAGGAATAGGGATGAGGTTTACCTTGAATATCTAAAGGAGATATAAAAGAAGAGGAGGATGTGAAAAAGCATGGGAATTTAAGAGAGGGATAATGCGATGGGAGAGATAAGGAATAATGATCACTAATAAGCTAGAAGGTAGCTAGATATAATGATGAGAGGTCCAAGATATACTTGTAAAGGTCCCACTGGGGACAGGGCATCATTAAAATTAATAAACCCATGTTAAAATATGGAACCTTTTTTAGTTTAACTAGGGTAATATTGGACAACCGACAAATGCTGAGGAATCAGGGGAGGGAAAACAAAGATGAAAATTTGGATTTTACCCAAGTAAATTGGGGTAGGCATGAATGGGATGGAATGGAAAGAAGGCACGAGGAGGGGAAATAACTAAATGATTTATCCTTGGAGGTCAACCACTCATCATGTTTAAGGTCTCCTAGAGGAGGTTTATTCTCTAAGTCTCGAGGATTCATGTTGAGGGATCCTATAAGATAAAAGATATAATCAGGGGAATCGAGAGGCACACCAACCTATGCTTACGAAGAGGGGATTTCCCTAAAATATTGTGATGTAGCCTCATGTTGGGAGGAATGTGTAGTGTCAATAGGTTGAGAAGGAAGAACCTGTTTTGAAGAAGCATCAGGCTGAGATGTGATTCCTTGTCTATAGGTTGTGTGTTGTTGAGAGGTAAGAAATTGGGTCAGGGGAGCTCATGAGCCTTGATCAAAAGAAGAACACTTATGATGAATGACGCAATTACTCTATGTTGTGAGTGTTTCACTTATGATACTTTCACCACTTGTCTAAGCTAGGGAAAGGGTCAAAAGTTGAGTCTTTATGATTAGTGGAATGAGTATGTGTCTCAAAAGAGGGTACCTCGGGCTCCTTACGTTGCTTGGGTCGAGATATGTAAGGCTCCAATGGAGGGGTGATCTAAGGTAAGGTTGGAGGTTCAACTTGGTAAAGTTGTTGACAAGAGGGAAATTATCCTAAAGAGTTTTCAAGATCTGTAAATTATCTAAGAATTATTTCTTCAAGTTGTCACATGAAGGGCATGGGTTATTCACAAGTGCTACGTGGAGTAGATAGTTGTATAAGTACTTGGCTAGGAGGGGATATGATAAACTAGGTTAGGATCAATGAAGGTGTCAAATTAGAAGGAAGTGGTAGATGTACTCCAATATTTACCTAGTTCACATAGTAAGGGGTAGGTCCTTCTTTTAAACTAGGGTTGGAATTGTTGTATTAGTGTTCTGATGGCTACCAAGAGTAATGCTAAGATTATTCTTTGAGTGAGATGAAAAACATTGGATGTGTTTTGAGGACATAAATGGTTGACCACAAGATGCACAAAGTTAGGGAAAAAATAGTCAGTAAAAGAAGAAGAAGATGAATTCATAGTCTAAGGGATGGAAATATGAGAAGAGAGGAGGGAGGAGAGACCTTCACTTAGGAGAGGGGAGGATCAATGGGATATCTCTAGTGGAGTTTCCAAAATGTACTAAACAAATAGATTCATGCTACCATACACAATGTGAGGGAATGGATGGAAAACTACCTAAGCGCACACACGCGCGCGCGTGCGCGCACACACACACACACACACACACACAATAATAAAAGGGGGAAAGGGGAGAGTGTATTTGCCACTTGGTTTTAGGTCCAAACTAAGAAAACCTAGTGTAAGAAAAGTAAGGAAAAAAAGAGGCTATACATCCTCTAGATTGATTAGGACCTTAAGATATTGCTAATGATAACCTAGGACTATAGGAAATTCCCTTAATGATCTACAAACCTTAATAATGAACATGCAAGGAGAAGGATGGAAAGAACTCACTATAATTTGTTGTTGTAAATGATAAAGTTTCTTGGGCTACACACACACACACATTAGATCTACTTATGTAAAGGTAAATTAATGAAATATGCAAAGTACATAGGCATGGTGCCCTTAAAGGTGTTGATTCCTCCCTTTCCCTAGCTATGATGGATCCTCTCATGTGGTTGTAGGGTTGAAATTTATAAGGTATGAGTGAAACTATGTGAATGAAGATGCCCTAGGATGAATCATTCAAATGCAAAATATTGGAGCCGCGTTGGTTCCTATAGAGATGTTAGAGATGACAGATGCAAGTGATTTAAAGGGCTTGAGAGATGTGGAAGGATATCAATAGCCAATCTAAGAGTGTACCTATAAATTAGGGTTTCCAATGATAAAAGAGTTCAGGAATCCAAGTGTCAAAGAAGCTTTACAAAGATAAATTGAAGGGTATAGATAAACAAGGAAATGCCATCCCGGTGTAAATGTATGTTAGGTTAGTTATTAAAAGGACTAAGTAGTACAGAACAATCATATTGCACCTATTGATATGATGTTCGAGGTTTGGTAAGACTGTGCCATAGGTTTTTAGCCTTGAAATGACCCTCTGTTATGCATGTCATGGGTTATAAAGGTAGTACTTACAAGGAATCCATTGTCTACTTTTCTCCTAGAGATTATGAAGTGTCAATAAGTTTTGGTTCACTATGACACCATAAATAGCACATCCAAATGGATATGGGTTTCCATAAACCTAAAATGAGGTATACTTTAAGTAATTATTGACCCAACTAGGGGTTTAAGCCCTCATTTAGACCCATAAATATAGGAAGCACACGGGTGGGTGCCCAAGAGTCAAAATGGGTCAAGTTAGAGATCAAGGGATATAAGTCATTTAATAACCCCATGTAAGCACTAAACATCCTAGTGAGGTCCCATGTATAGGATAATGTGAGGGGAGTTTCAATAAAGGGTCCAACACATTATAGCAGTAGCTAAGAGGTATCACATCATCATTAGGTAGGTCACGCTTGAACATGACAAAAGGGTGGACCATACAAGATACCTCTCAATAAGTGGGTGTATGTGAGCATCCAAGTGCAAATATCATACACTACCCAATTTAAATTATTAGAAAATAAAAATATTAGTAAGAAAAAAATCTATAATATAAAAAATTCTTACATTTTTTTGGGTGAGATACACATCTTAGAGAAACCTATCAGGAACTTTCACTCATTCTGAGGATGGTACCCAAGGTAAACTAGATTGGACATAAACTTGAAACTTTATCAACACAATACCCAAGGCCATTACAACAATATACTCATCAAGAACTCAACATCTCACTTGTAAAATTTAAACCCAAATATATAAAATAACATTCATTCTCATATCTACCTAAACTAAATATAAATAACTTTTTAAAGTAAAATTATAAAAAGTATTTTTTATTTTCAAAATAAAATCACAACTTTTATATTCAACTCATCATTATTATTATTATTATAGAATCCAGCAGGAGTTTAGTTCTTTCAGTTCTTATTCACTGGATCATATTTATTGTGAACACAATACACAGGTTGACCTGTTGTCAAAGCAGGCTTTGAAGGGCGAGGAGGGCTTTTTGTTTTGGAAAGAAGTCTGTGAAAATGAAGAATTAGACTCAGGTTCTTTATATTTTTTGGATTAGTGAATCTTGGAACTAATTTTGGTTTCATGGAAAATGTTGTAAGTCTATATTGTACTTGGGGGACGCTTAAAACCACACTTAATGGTTTTTGAGGCTGTTTTGTAAAACGTTGATGATATTATGTACTATTTGATTCAGTAAATTGAATAACAATAATATGCTTTTTTTCGCGAGAAAAAAAAAACATAAATAAATAAATATCCTAAAGCACCACCTCCTCATTTACCAATCCTCTCGCATTAAAATATTAAACACTTAAATGAAAATGAATCCTAAAGGATGGAATGCATAGGAGATGTGTATGAATGATGTGCCACCCCATTATTGTCCACCTTCAAAGGACAATAATGGGATCACTTCGAGGGATCCCTTCACAATGAATCTTCTTTTTGGTTGTAATTGACATGTTTCGCTTGCTTTTCATATTTAGACATGATTTACTTACCCTTGGATCCTCCTTCTTTTTACAAGGAAAAGGCATAAAACTATTTAATATTATCCCTTCATAGCTGCCTCTTTTTTTCACATTAATATGTTTTATCCTTTATATTCTCACGTTCCTTCACATAATTACCTTTAGCTTTATGATTTATTATTATTATTTGTAATATTATAATTTAAAAAAATCTTATAATTTAAGTATAAATTATAAAATAATATTCTAAAATAATTTAATTTTTATGCATTAATAAACCGTGTTGCTCTTAGAACAATAAAAAACATTTTCACCAATATTTTATTAGGTTTATTTGATTGTAAAATATTTCATTTAAATAAGATAGAAATGTTAGAGCATATTTACCTTCTTCATAGTATCAATCTCTCACCTAAGGACTTAGATCACCGTTTCATGATTGCAATGGTCCAAATTTGACTAAATTTGACCATCTGAGCTACTGGAGAGGTTCATCCCTAGATTCAAGGGAGTAATATGCTATTTATAAACTATGGAAGTGATTCACAAGTCTATTTCTAGCAGTCGAGGGCATATTCCTTCAATTATGGATTCTTTCCTTAATTCCAGGGTTTGAATTGTGGAGTGATCCTAGGGAGTTAGCTCCACTAATCAAAGGCTACAAGCTTCCTACTTTACAATTCTTAGTAGGTAGAACCCTCCTTGACTATTTTGAGCAAATTCCTCTCATGCATGAGTTGATAATCCAGTTGATCCTTACTTTTAGGTAACTAAGCCTCCACTTGTCCACTTAGGTAAGTTATGATCTTGTTAAATAATTTTTGGAAGATTGCATGGCTAATTAAGGGCATTTGAGCTCTACTTAAGCCCTAACTAGGTTTTCATGCACTAGTGAGCAATTCAAATTGCATATGAGTAAACATTGATTCATTCTTTGTAAATAAACAATGGAATAATGGGTTACTGAAAGAGATTTTGCATCTATTTTTTATGGTTGATGAATATCATGATTTTGTCACTTGTTAATTGTATTACTACTTGTTTTAGTTTCTATATCTTGTGCTTCAAAATATCACATTGTATTAGAGCACTAGGGACTTTGAAAAAGTTAGTATACAGGTTTGTAGGTTGAACACATTACATGTTGAAGACACTTTGGAGAGCACATCAGTTGGAATGGATCTTTCTCCCCAACAAATCCTTACCCCCTTCAATACTTTGAATGGAAATCAATAATTGAAATTCTATTGTGAATGAAGGGACTTCACAGGATCACTATGGGAACATAGGTAGAACCTAATTCAGTTGTCGAGAATTCAAAATATTTGAATAGAAAGGATGAAGCCTTCGAATTACTATATTACTCAATATCTTTGGATCTCTTGTATCACAATGAAGTTGAAAAATATCCAAATGGAATCTGCACCAAATTATATAATCTTTTCGGGAAGCAAGATGAGATGAGAGGACATCAATTGGAGATTGAGCTCCTCAATCTGATCCTAGGTAACTTCGAATCAATCCAATGAGTCTTCATAAAATTCAGGTATATATCACTTCAGCTCAAGATGTGCAAAATAGATAAAGACAATGATTAGTTAGTTTTGTCAATTCTATCAAAATTGGGACCATATTATTCTATTTTTGTCTCCTTATTCCATTCAACAAGATTGGCACTTGGTGCTACATCAAAGATGCCTACATTGGAGAATTTTGTGGCCTTACTTCTCCAAGAGAAAGATAATCTCAATCAAATGGGCTCCCTAAGACCTCAAAGGTGCATGCCCTTGCTGTCAACAAGAAGATGAGCAAGCAAAAACCAAAATTAAAAGGAAAAAAAGGAGCATAATCTAGAACTTGCATAGGAAAATTCATACTCCAAAGATGGCAAGGCAAAGAAGGAGAAGGAATTATGTGCATACTACAAGAAGGGCCAATATAGAGAATAGGATAGTCGGTGTAAAATATTCAATGAAGAAGCATAAGAGCTTCAGAAATATATTTTTGGGTCCTCTCTTCTTCTTAAACCAGTTAATGACCATAAGAGAATCACCAAAAAACTGAATGTGTTGTACCTCTTTCGAAATGGCCATCTTCAGCACCAACCTCACAGCCATAAACTCCTATTTATTATTTGTAGTAGTACCAATACCAACAAATAGCTTATACCAATGGTTTTTGGATAAGTACAAAATACCTCCAACACCTCCCCTGCCAAGACTACCCTATGGTATACCGTGTCTCTATCAAATGACACTACACATCTCTCAATACTAAATTGTAAATTGAATAGTTTTGAAGGATAAACCCTTATGAGGGAAAGCTTATATATATCTCTATGAGGAAAAGCCTCTACATAAAAGAGGATTGGAGGATATAATGGATGTTTGTAACCCAAGAGATTAAGAAGAGGATCATATAGCTGTGAATATGAATTCTACAAAGTTTTGGTGCGTTACAATGATTCATATGATTTTATAATACTTCTTAAAAAATCAAGTTTATTCATAAATTAATAGACTCCTCACAAAACTGTATAAATAGAATTTCAGATGTATATACAATTTCAATACAATAGTGTATAGAGATTAATGTACAGTGATGTATAGATATTAATGTAGTAGTTTAAATATATTATAATTTGAACTTTTTATCATATTTTTTTATTCAATTTTGTTAAAAATTAAAAAAATTTATTAAAATTACAAATATAAATGGTTAAAATTACACAAAGAATATTTGAGAGCGTTAAACTCATTTATGTATTTAAAAATGAAATGTAAACAATGGAAAATTGTAATTTACTCAAGATTATATAACCAAACCAAATATTGATGATTGATAACTTAAAAATTACAAAGCATACAACTTTTAAACTACCTCATACATAACACGCCATGCACTCCTATCGAAATTGCATACATACTTTTTAAAAGATTTGAACTGTTCACGTAATGATGTCATGTGGTATTGGCGCTGAGTATTTAAACTACTAATCATTTGATTGTTAATTGTTTTCTACACTACCCTACTATTCCTCTAAAAATCAAAGGTAGCCCCAGCTCAATAATGAACCCCAAAACCACCAACCATTTGATATTCGACGATTTCTCGTATAAAGTAATTATATTTATATTAATGATATTGAACGGGTGTTACGATCTCGTGGAAGCCCATTACAACGAATGCCATGGATAGAAATCCAATTGAGTATAACATGACAAGAAATGATATTTACATAAAATATATTATTGTCGATCAAAAATCCATTTGAATATAATGTGATATAACGTAGGGTGAGATGATGAAGGGGACAAAGGACTCCAATGTCATATGGACTTTATGCAACTTGTTTAATCATTTAGGTGTCTTATCAGCATTTGGTTGATGGTTGTTGGCATGAGGAGCTTTGTTAAACATTTAGGTGTTTGATTATAATTGGTTGTGGACGTGGGGAACTTTGTTAGTGGTGATGGTTGTTGGCATGAGGAGCTTTGTTAAACATTTAGGTGTTTGAGTATAATTGGTTGTGGACGTGGGGAACTTTGTTAGTGGTGGTGTCATGAAAAATATGTATTGCAATTGATCATTAAGAGTTAAAATCTCAAAATAATAGAACTATTTTACCTCTAAAGAGGGCAAGGGATTCATGGAATTGTGAAATGGAAATGAAAAGGTGTTATTGTGTTTGTTGAATGGTGTGTGAAGTAGTGATTATTTTTGTTTGTTTTATTGATTAAATTTAATGTATATTTTTGTGTAAACATGGTATTGTTTGGATAAGGTTTATGAATTAAATATTTAAGTATGTTTGTTTGGATAAGGTTTATGTTGGAGTACGATTGTTGTTAGACTAAAACCCGTAGGCGTTAATCTCCACTACAATCACCAAAGTTAAGATCCACGAGAGGGTTAACCTATGTCATGAAACTCATGGGGAGCGTTGGACGCAAATGCCAACAATTTATAAATTAAATATTTAAATATGTTTATAATATAGAAAAAAATTAACATAGTTTTTAACATTATCAATGTTAGGTTTTTCAAAATTAGCAGTTTCAAATAGTTAATGATTAAAAATATTCCAAATATTCCTGTCTTGTATTTTTTGTATTTATATCTATTTCATAGGTAATCCATTTGGAAACAATCTTTTTAGTGATAATTGGAATCATTAACATTGATTTATTACATGTTATTTTAATGAAGTGTTGATCCAGGTGGATATTGGTGGCCACCCACCTTTCCAACTGGCTCAAAACAGTTTTATGGCAATTTTGGTATTGTACTATTTTTAGCAGTTTTTCGGGTCCTGAACTTCTGGGGCCGTTTTGAGGCCCTAAACGACCTTTTTTGGCAATTTGGGGGGCCAAATGGTTGCCTTCGGCACACATTTGGCCCCAGTCGAAAGTTGTAAATCTCGGATAGACCTTTCCAACGGGCTACCGAGCGCCCCAAACGGAGATCGTATGCAAAAGTTACGACCCCGGGAAGTTGATGTACTAACTTACCCAAACGGGGCCCACATGACTTTTGGCGCTTCATCTCCTAGGGTTAGGTTTTTGGATGTCGAGGGTTTTTGACATTCCTGTTTATTGTAAAAGGCCTTGAGAGCCTCATTGTAACCATCTTCTTGCGAAATGAGCGCAGCCGTCACATCTCTTCTCAGAGATAAGCCGCCACCATTCCAGCAAGCTTGTTTTCCGCTGCATTTTACAGTTCTAGCTTATTTCCTTATTGAATAGAAAACCAGTTTTACTGTATCTCTGTTATTTTGTGTTAAGCATCTGATAATAATCTGTATTCATTTCGTTCTGCTCATAAAATCCGGATCAAGTGTGAAGCTTTATAATAGATTTAGGAAGTTAGACACTATGCTTAAAACGAGACAGGGAAGACACTGGAAGGTTCAAGAGGTTTGTATGGAGAAATATAACACCACAATGTCAAAATGATCTTTCACAACATTTCGTCATCAAAAGGGTGAGGTTTGTATCGAGAAATAGAATGCCACAATGAAAGAATGATCTTTCATAACATTTCTTCATAAAAAAGGTGTTCCTTTGATTAATAAGATGAATATCTTCAATGCGTATGTTTTTTTTTTCAGAGAGAAAAAAAAATGTAACTTGAAATTATAAGTAATATAAGTCAAAGTTACATCCAGAGTTCATACAAAGACCATGTGGTTCTGCAAATTGTAAGGATGCGTCCGAAGACAGTCATAACTTCATGAACTACATCCAGGCAACATATTGACAAGACCCAAAAAAGACCGAGTGTCGACAACCCTGATGACAAGAGAATCAAAATGACATAAGTGGCACATATAAGAAATGGACAAAGTTGGCCGCTCCCTCTTAGAAAGAAAAAATGCACCCCTGATCCACTAAAACATTATCTAGGCATTCCTTAAAGTAAAGGAAATCGTCCATCGGACCAATCGCCAACTTTGAAAGGTGGTCTTCCTCCATATTTTCTTCACGGAATATATGTTTACAACAAATCATGTCAAAAGAAGCCTTTAAACTCTTCACCTCATCCATCCAAGGTTCAAGAAGTAATACTTTAATTGCATGATTGCCATTGAACCAGTTTATCACCACCTGTGAATCTCTAAAGATGAATAGGGATGTGAATCCTCTCCTTCAAGCAAACCACAACAAAAATCTCAATGCTAATAGTTCCGCTTTTAAACCATCCCCTCTCCCAATGCCAACCTATATATTAATAGTGTGGTTTCTGTGAACATAAATAATTATCCTTGCCCCACACATGCCCAGTTGTGAGGCACCATATAAAAAAAACCACATATAGCATCCCCATCCACTGCTGGAAAGGAAAATATTCTGCTCTTTACCCTGTGCACCGTCTTCGGATAACCATGCCAATTATATAAAATTCTCTTGACAGTTGAGAGCACCGAGGGAGTTACATCCTCAAAAATCCCGACATTTCGAGCTTTCCAAATACCATCAATCAGAAACAAAGGCAGAGTATTGTTGTGTCCACAACATTGAAACCAATTGTGCAAGCATTCTTCAATCTCTGAACCCCTCCATTCATCAGGTAAATATACCCAGCAACACACTTCCTACCAAACATCCTTCACAGAACCTACATTGAATGAAGAGGTGTTGTATATCTTCACCAGCAGACCTGCACAAAATACATATACCAGGGCCATAAAAACCTCATTTCTGAATAATACTCCACATAAGTATCTTGTCCTGAAGATAGAGCCAAAGAATGAATCTAAGCTTGAGGGGAATTTTCCACCCCCAAATTTTTTTGTGCCACCAACGAGAGGCCGGAGGATCATGCTCTTCTTCTGATACCAACTGATATACATTGGCCATCGTCAATATGCCATTTGAAATAGGACCATCCCATGTCAGCTTGTCATCCATAGAATTTAAATGTATCCCTGCAAATTCAATCGAGTAATATAAGCCTCCCAAACAGTAGCCCAATGCACCGGAAGGTTAAGTTCAATTTCCAAAAGCCAACAATCACGAAGAATGTCACTACAATTCTGGAAAATCTACGAGAGGACCACAAGTTTTCTTTCATGGAGCTCCCTTATAAGACCAACAGGGAGCATGTGATCCCCATCATCACCAATAAATGGATCCACCCCAACAAAAAGCTTCATTCCTTTCCCAATATTCCATTTGATCCATGGACCTATATAAAAAAAGTTTTAATGATACTACTCCACACAGCAGATACCTATGATCCACAAGTTAAAGGCTTGCACAGCCACTGGATAGTTGTGTAAGTTTTCAAATACTTAGCTTGAATGACACTGCTCCATAGACCTCTCCGTCAATGCCCTCCAAAGGCTTTTTTTAATCATTTAGGTGTCTTATCAGCATTTGGTTGATGGTTGTTGGCATGAGGAGCTTTGTTAAACATTTAGGTGTTTGATTATAATTGGTTTTGGACGTGGGGAACTTTGTTAGTGGTGATGGTTGTTGGCATGAGGAGCTTTGTTAAACATTTAGGTGTTTGAGTATAATTGGTTGTGGACGTGGGGAACTTTGTTAGTGGTGGTGTCATGAAAAATATGTATTGCAATTGATCATTAAGAGTTAAAATCTCAAAATAATAGAATTATTTTACCTCTAAAGAGGGCAAGGGATTCATGGAATTGTGAAATGGAAATGAAAAGGTGTTATTGTGCTTGTTGAATGGTGTGTGAAGTAGTGATTATTTTTGTTTGTTTTATTGATTAAATTTAATGTATATTTTTGTGTAAACATGGTATTGTTTGGATAAGGTTTATGAATTAAATATTTAAGTACGTTTGTTTGGATAAGGTTTATGTTGGAGTATGATTGTCGTTAGACCAAAATTTATAGGTGTTAAATTTTGCTACAATTGCCAAAGTTAAGATCCATGAGAGGGGGTTAACCTATGTCGCGAAACTCACGGGGAGTGCTAGACATAAATGTCAACAATCTTCCCCCGTTGTTACTTGGGTGAGTTTCGAACTTGAGACTTGTTGCTCTAATACCATTTGTTGGACTACGATTGTTGTTAGACTAAAACCCGTAGGCATTAATCTCCACTACAATCACCAAAGTTAAGATCCATGAGAGGGTTAACCTATGTCATGAAACTCATGGGGAGCGTTGGACGCAAATGCCAACAATTTATAAATTAAATATTTAAATATGTTTATAATATAGAAAAAAATTAAAATAGTTTTTAACATTATCAATGTTAGGTTTTTCAAAATTAGCATTTTCAAATACTTAATGATTAAAAATACTCCACATATTCTTGTCTTGTATTTTTTGTATTTATATCTATTTCATAGGTAATCCATTTGAAAACAATCTTTTTAGTGATAATTGGAATCATTATCATTGATTTATTACATGTTATTTTAATGAAGTGTGAAGCTTTATAATAGATTTAGGAAGTTAGACACTATGCTTAAAACGAGACAGGGAAGACACTGGAAGGTTCAAGAGGTTTGTATGGAGAAATAGAACACCACAATGTCAAAATGATCTTTCACAACATTTCGTCATCAAAAGGGTGAGGTTTGTATCGAGAAATAGAATGCCACAATGTAAGAATGATCTTTCATAACATTTCTTCATAAAAAAGGTGTTCCTTTGATTAATAAGATGAATATCTTCAATGCGTATGTTTTTTTTTTTCAGAGAGAAAAAAAAAAGGTAACTTGAAATTATAAGTAATATAAGTCAAAGTTACATCCAGAGTTCATACAAAGACCATGTGGTTCTGCAAATTGTAAGCATGCGTCTGAAGACAGTCATAACTTCATGAACTACATCCAGGCAGCATATTAACAAGACCCAAAAAAGACCAAGTGTCGACAACCCTGATGACAAGAGAATCAAAATGACATAAGTGGCACATATAAGACATGGACAAAGTTGGCCGCTCCCTCTTAGAAAGAAAAAATGCACCCCTGATCCACTAAAACATTATCTAGGCATTCCTTAAAGTAAAGGAAACCGTCCATCAGACCAATCGCCAACTTTGAAAGGTGGTCTTCCTCCATATTTTCTTCACGGAATATATGTTTACAACAAATCATGTCAAAAGAATCCTTTAAACTCTTCACCTCATCCATCCAAGGTTCAAGAAGTAATGCATTAATTGCATGATTGCCATTGAACCAGTTTATCACCACCTGCGAATCTCTAAAGATGAACAGGGATGTGAATCCTCTCCTTCGAGCAAACCACAACAAAAATCTCAATGCTAATAGTTCCGCTTTTAAACCATCCCCTCTCCCAATGCCAACCTATATATTAATAGTGTGGTTTATGTGAACATAAAGAATTATCCCTACCCTACACATGCCTAGTTGTGAGGCACCATAAAAAAAACCACATATAGCATCCCCATCCACTGCTGGAAAGGAAAATATTCTGCTCTTTACCCTGTGCACCGTCTTCGGATAACCATGCCAATTATATAAAATTCTCTTGACAGTTGAGAGCACCGAGGGAGTTACATCCTCAAAAATCCCGACATTCCGAGCTTTCCAAATACCATCAATCAGAAACAAAGGAAGAGTATTGTTGTGTCCACAACATTGAAACCAATTGCGCAAGCATTCTTCAATCTCTGAACCCTTCCATTCATCAGGTAAATATACCCAGCAACACACTTCCTGCCAAACATCCTTCACAGAACATACACTGAATGAAGAGGTGTTGTATATCTTCACTAGTAGACCTGCACAAAATACGTATACCAAGGCCATAAAAACCTCGTTTCTGAATAATACTCCACGTAAGTATCTTGTCCTGAAGACAGAGCCAAAGAAAAAATCTAAGATTGAGGGGAATTTTCCACCCCCAAATTTTTTTGTGCCACCAATGAGAGGCCGGAGGATCATGCTCTTCTTCTGATACCAACTGATATACATTGGCCATCGTCAATATGTCATTTGAAATAGGACCATCCCATGTCATCTTGTCATCCATAGAATTTAAATGTATCCCTGCAAATTCAGTCGAGTAATATAAGCCTCCCAAATAGGATCCCAATGCACCAGAAGGTTAAGTTCAATTTCCGAAAGCCAACAATCACGAAGAATGTCACTGCAATTCTGGAATATCTACAAGAGGAACACAAGTTTTCTTTCATGGAGCTCCTTTATAAGACCAACAAGGAGCATGTGATCCCCATCATCACCAATAAATGGATCCACCCCAACAAAAATCTTCATTCCTTTCCCAATATTCCATTTGATCCATGGACCTATATAAAAAAAATTTTAATGATACTACTCCACACAGTAGATACCTATGATCCACAAGTTAAAGGCTTGCACAGCCACTGGATAGTTGTGTAAGTTTTCAAATACTTAGCTTGAATGACACTGCTCCATAGACCTCTCCGGCAATGCCCTCCAAAGGCTTTTTTTCATCATCGCCACATTAAACCAATCCAAATTTTTTAATCCCCAACCCCCACAAGCCTTTGGCCAAAACAGACTCTGCCAATAAGATAAGTGCCACTTCCTAACCAGGGGATTCTTGGACCAGATAAAGAGAAACTTTTTTCTACAAATACAATTGATGATCGAAGAGGGCACCTTCCTCAACCTGAACCAATAAATATGAATTCTTTGTAACACAGATTGTGCCAAGATAAGCCTCCCCCCGATTGATAACCACCTCACCTCCCAACAGTTGATTTTGCGGTCAATCTTCTGCACCAGCCACCTCCAATCCACAACATTGTAATAGTTTGCTTTGAGAAAGAAACCCAGATATTTAATACCTGTATCAATGTGAGTGACAGCATATGGGAAGATATCCTTCATATAATCAATAATACAATCCTCAACAATGTTATACAGAAAGGAAGACTTGCCAATGCTGATGGCCATACCAGAAGCATGATAGAAAATGTCAAAAATGGCCTTGTAATTTAACCATTCATTTAAGGTAGCTTCCCCAAAAATCATGACATCATCAACAAATAACAGGTGTGTAAGTGACAAATCCCGAGTGATTTTTATACCCTTGATGAGTCGATCACCTTTTGATTCATGTATTATCCTGCTCATACCTTCGATTTCCAATATAAACAGTAACAAGGATAATGGAAACCCCTGACGAATACCCCTGCTGCAAGAAAAAATACCCGTAGGTTCACCATTAACTAAGATCCCAAAGGAGGTGGATGAAATACAAGCCATAAACCACTACACCAAATGTAAAGGTATACCGATTTGAATGAGAATGAACTATATATAGGTCCAATCCAGCCGATCATAGGCTTGTTGTTGTAGCAACATCCCCCCCCAACTTTTTGTGTAGACATTGGGGCCCCTCCTTTTTCTTTTCCTAGAAAGTTCGCTTAGGAGTTAAGTCTTCTCTGGAAACGTTTTCTGTACTAAGTTTTTGTTTCAATGAGAAACCTTTTTGAGTTGCATTTTTTCTTCCAAGTCCAAACTCAAGTTTTTCTCCCAACAAGGCAGAAGCACTTAGACTTTTTCCCCAAAACGGCGGAAGCACTTAGACTTTTTCCCCGAAACGGCGGAAGCAGTTAGACTTTTTCCCCGAAATGGCAGAAGCATTCATGAAGTTTTTCCGCAACAGGCGCCTCCTTACCAAGTCCTTCGACCGTTCACTTTTTCGGAAAAGACTTACCAAGTTCATCCGATATTGTGGAAGAACTCGTCGAGTCATCCTGCAACGATGGACCAACTCAACAACTTTCGCCACGATCTGACCATGGCCTTGTCAATTTCAGAAGAACTCATTGAGTCTTTCCACAATGGCGGACCAACTCAAGAACTTTCGCCGTGAGGGACTATGGACTTGTCATTTTCGAAAGAACTCATCGAGTCTTCCCGCAACGGCGGATCAACTCTCATTCATTTGCCACGACGAACAGATGCCGCTCTCAGACACCAAGTCTCCTGTGCTTTGGAAGAAACTCACAAGTTCTTTCCACAACTGTGGATGAAACTCACCTTTTCCCTCCGATTTGGATGGTTATGCTTAAATGCCAAATATGTTGAAATGACCCCACCATATTGATGATTAACTCCGTTTTAAATTCGTCACCTACCCATTAAATGCTCACACATATCAATCTGAATATAAGGGTAGTAAGGGTTCTCCACTCCCATTGGTAAAATCTGTTTGTTATGGAGAACGCCGTTTGGAGATTGTGCAAGCCGCTCCAGCTCAGCTTGTCCACTGCCCTGTCGACTTCCGTGAGATCATCGTCTCTTTTCCAGGTAGGTGGTTCCACCATTATTTTACTCCACTGTTTGCACAAAATCTTTCTCGGGATAAATATCGCCATTTAAATTGCTTGGCCCATGAACGTTCTTCATTTGTTCGGCTGTTTACAAGCATAGGCTCTACGACCATTGGCCCTCATGCGCATTCCTAGTCCTGCAAACCAGCGAGTCTCAATCCTCTTTGATAGCACTATCCATAACTTCGGTCATACGCCTGCTCATTTTTTCCAAAACCAACCTCGCCTTCCCTGGAATGTTTAGTTTCACAGCTATAATGAGGGTCCGTTTAACTGATTTTTCATATCTCCTTGCCCAGTTTACAGCAACGTCATTCATTATTGTTAAATATTATCATGATAGTTCAAAATACTTCGGTATCTTGCTCTATTTCTACATAATGGTTTGCAATCTTATGTTCATTCACGTATGGTTTCTAGACAGAGATAAGCTACAATGCCAAAAGGTAGCAGAAAGAAAGTTAAAATGATGGAACCAGAGCCAGTAGAGACAAGGACTGAAACTCTCTTTCAAGACACTAAGTGCACCATAGGCGTCCCTCCCGAGGTCCGATGGGGAGATATTTATCGGATGATCAGAGACCAAGATATCCCAGAGGTACTCTTAGAAGAAGAACAAATCTACCTAAACATCAGGACCTCTGGCATATCCAGGGCTTCTACTCGCCCTAAGCTATTCCCTTGCTCAGAAGTAATCGGGTGGATATTGGAACATGCCAACCTAGAAACAAGAGTGTTGCAGGACAACAAGAGAGAGGCATTCGCTTCGTTCCATCCAACTTATATTGCAGCATCCTACAAGTTCTCACGTCCCCAATAGGCGCTGAACGATGCATGGTTGGGACAGATGAATAATTTCAAAATGGCTAAAAAGTTGTTAATCACAGGAAAACAACTAAGGAAGAGGGACAAGGATGAGTATGACGTTTAGAGGCTGAGACCTCCTTTTAAGTTGATTGCCCTTATGTTAAGCAGAATTTTCGGCATGCCTGATGGAACTGTATATAGAATACAATGGGCCTCCATAATAAACTACATAGCATTTAAGGGAACTGTTTTTGATTGGGCTACTATCCTCTCAGATAGTTTGGCATCCACTGTGGCCGCAGCTAAAGAAGGTTTGGCCCTAAAAAAGTTAGAGTTTTACATGTCTTCATACCTCATTGATTGCATCTTGGCAAAGCTCCCTTTTCCCAGGTTAGGTTGCTCATGGGATCAGTCCAACACCCCGGTATACACTGCTTATAAAATACTATGGGCTCAAAATTACAAAATGCACTATAAGCTCATATGTGAAGAATTCATTATGCCTCTGTATGAGCAGATGTTCAATGAAGAACCCAATTGCTTGTCAGAGAATGCCATGGAAGTCATGGAAAATTATGGAGATTTCTACTTCTCGGAAGAGGGTACCTATATCAGAATGTTTGGAGGTACTAAGCCACCATACATCTTACCAAGATATGCCACTGATTGCATAGTCCTGAAAGAAGCAGTCAGACAAGTTTTCCTTGATGGAGTGGGAGGAGTTCTTAATAAGCAACATAAGGCTTCCTTCCCTCCTTTGCCTTTCTATATAGGAGCCTATAAGTTCTCGGGGGCTCCAGCAGCCGAAGAGTTCATTCAATAGTTAAGAGGTTTCCACTTCGGAGAGGCACTCTTTCATAGAAATGGCCGACGGAACAAAGTTGCGGAGCATTGCAAGGAGTTGTATGCTCATTTTGAGTATGCCCATTACTATGATGTCGAAGAAGAAGTGTTCATAGGAATTAGTAATATGACCGAATTACAGATTTGTCATCACAGTGGTGGAGCTAGCTCTAGCTCCACAACCCGAGAAGCCAACCTGCAAAAAGAAAGGGAAGCGGCTGAGGTCCTGACCCTTGAAGAGAAAAGGTTGAAAGAAGAGGCAGACAAATTCCAGAAAATTGCTTCCGATAAGTTGCAAAGGGAGCAGGAAGAGGCTCTTAAGCTTGAAGAAGCTAGGTTGTAGAAAGTTGCCAGGGATCAAGAAGAGAGAGAGATGATTGAGAAAGAGCAAAATGCTGAAGAAGAAAGAAGGCTTAAAGCTGAAGAAGAGCAAAATGCTGAAGAAGAAAGAAGGCTTAAAGCCAAAGAAGAGGTTAAGGCTAGCCGAGATACACAAGCGGGTGGTTCTAACACCCAGGATATGGAAATAGACTCATCTCAGGTGTTACAGACTCCACCCACGGAGGCAGACATCCATATAGGTGATCTCTCAATCATCCCTTTCACCCCATCCAAAGATCATATGGTGTCCCGATGGGATAGATTTGTATATTATAAGAAGAGAAAGTCTGTGGTCCTGAAGTCAGAAACGAGGTTAAAGAGACCTTTCCATTCAGATATTGTCACCCAGTGAGAAACCACGGTTATGCAAAATACAAATAAGGCTCTCGTGGCCATGGAATCGGCCGCCGTGGCAACAAAAAAAGCAACCGAGGACAATGTGATCGACATGGTTAAAGAGTTCGAGTCAACAAAGAGAATAGCCCGTATGCTGCAACATACTGTGGCTAACGAGTAGGCCTACAAGGACCTTGTGGTGAACAAATACAATCGCCTGTCTGCTGACCACAAAGAGTTGTCGGATAAGTATCGACACCTGGAAGAAGAAAATAAGCACCTGGAAATTCAGATGATGGTGCTAGAGGCAGAAAATAATGATTCCAAAGCTAGATTTGTTCAGTTGGAAGTAGATAAACAGTCAATGGTTGAGCAGCTAGAGCAAGCAGAAAGCAGAGCGATGGATATGTCTCCTTTTCATGAGCAGTCCTGTGACATCTTGAGACAAATGCATGCCACACAAGAACTGATTACTGAGGAGGTTTGCAAAATCAAGACCATGCTAGATAGGATGAAGGAAGTTAATGCCGAAGCCGTTAGGCTTAAAGGAAAGTACACTCGGGTAAAAGCAAACATTTTGAGCCAGATGGAGTGGAGAGAAGGGAAGGCAGATTTCCCTAAACATCTCCCGTTCAAATCTGTGGACGGTTTTAAGGAAGATGTAGCCCTCATGGAGTTTTGCAGGAACTGTGGCGCCAAGATAATGGCTAAGATCCAGGGAACGTTGGGGAAAGGTAATAGCCTATATCAAAAGATTCATGAAGTGCATGAAAAGTGCAAGATTATTTTTCCTCAGACCTTGGATGAATTTCCAAGCAAAGAGAAACGCCTGTCAAATTTAAAGGACGAGCTGGGCGTTCAAATGGAGTATGTAAAGAAAATTGATATGTTGGCCACCGATGATCTTCACCACTACATTGGGCTGTCATCAGTGCACAATCATATGCTCAGAGAGATCCACCAGATAGTAATAGCAGAAATTCAGAGTATTGAAGCAGAACTTGGTAAACATGTGACTTCACAGAAGATCCTACTCCCCTCGCCTGCAAATGTGGTTGTAAGAGACACTGGTGTATGGTTTAGTTATATAGCATAGGAAGAGAAGAAGGCGGCAACAGCAGTAGTAGCCAACGCAGGCACATCATCACCAGCAGAGGCACCACCTCAAGGATAGCTGCACCAGCCATGATGCGTTGTTTTGTTTTTGTTTACTTCTCTTTGTCCCTATGGTTAGAGCATGGAGTCACAAGGACAGTTGTCCTTTTTTCTGTTATGTAAAAGAGGCCATGAATTGTTTTATTTTTGGAAATTCTTTAAAGACAATTGTAAAAGGCCAGGTGGCAGCCCTAGAGGCTTTTTGTAAACTTATAAATAGATAAATAGTGAATAGTGTAGGGGACTTTTGGAAGGTGAAAAGACATTTCCTGTCTTGTACATGAACTACTTCTCTACATGTATAAGGAACTCATTTTGCCTAATGAAATCCTGGAGAGGGCGTTCTGCCTGGAATTGTGTGTTGAATGCTTACTGGACTACTCTTGTATCATTCACATATTACAGTGAGATCTTTCTTTGCTGCTATGAATTACTTCTGTGCAATGAATGATTTTCTCTATTTTCCTGTACATTGATGTCCCTCTCAAATGAGTAATGGAATGTATTGCATTTAAATTAGAAGCTATCTTTTAATATCTTTTACCTCCTGCTGTAGATGCATCTATATGATTTAATGGCTACCTGTTGATCTTTAGATGTTTTCTTCCAGCACATTACTCAGATTTACAGTTTGCTCCTTGAAAGGATAGATTAGATTGATTTCAGATTTAGATAAAGATTTGTTTCAGCCTTGCATTTAGATTAAATTAGCTTAGGGCACGTGCATTTCATCTTTGAAATAAAATACATAAACGGTGGATCGGGCCGCAACCGGTATAATGAAGAAGAAACTTTAAATCTTACGGTAGCCGGAACCGTTAACCGGACGGATTCCCTACACCAAACGGTGAGTGATCTAATTGGGATTGCCCATCGGGGAGAATCCCTTTCTGCTTGATGCTGCGATTCTCGGGGCATCAACAAGGCTTTAACCAAGTCCGATTTGAGAATAAAGGCACTGATATTCTTGATCTTTACCGAATGAAGACATTCTTGGGCCACCCCCACAACATCTAGAATCTAGCGGTTGAACAGGAACCCAAATTATTCCAAAGAGATGTATTTTTCCAGAAATGGTTTAATGTGCCTGGCAATGATTTTTGACACCAACTTATAGAGAATATTATAGAGCAAAATAGGTCGGTAATCATTGAAATTTTTTGGCCTATCTAATATAGGAATCAAAGCGATATACGTAGCATTGATTTTTTTAGGCATACTCGCTTTGACTCTGGAGTCTTCTACAGCCCTCAAAATATCAGGTCCCATCAAATTGAAAAAATGCATGAAAAATTCCACGGTCCAACCATCTGGACCGAGACTTTTTTCTTTAACAAAAGACCCTAAGACAATCTTAACCTCCTCCATGGTAATAGCTACATCAATCTTCTTCCCCTCCTCATCACTAAGAAAATGAGGAAAAAGATTAACAATTTTCAACTGCACATCCAAGTTATTCACACTATCTTGTTTGTAGGATTCACGAAAGTGATTTTTCGCCACCAGCTGAATGTAAGACTGGTTAGCCCTAAAAGAGCTGTCATCCCCTTTTATCTCCCATATAGAGTTCCTATTCCTCCACTGATTTGCAAAATTCTGAAAAAAATGAGTATTGCAATCACCTTTGGCAATCCACAACGCCCAACTTTTTAGTCTCCAGGTGTTTTCTTTCTGCCCCAGCGAAAACTCCTTCCTCTTAAATAGCTCCTGTAGCTCACTTTTTCTCTCCTTACCAAATATATCACCAACTTCCCCCGACTCCATGTTCAAAATCTTAGCCTCAATTGATCTAAGTTCACTGTCTGCCGAATTCTTCTTATTGCGCTCCCATCGTTTAACCTCATCTCGCAAGGCATCCAATTTGTAGATGAGATTATGCATATGTGAAAGTTCCATTCTAATCGGAATAGAAAGCCATTTTTTTAAACCATATCACAGAACCCATCCTCATCCAACCAAGGGTTGTTAAACTTAAAAGGGTATAGCAACCTATATACTTGTAGTTGAAGTTCAAGACATATAGCTTTATGATCGGAAACCCCAGTGGCCACACCCCATGAACGCAAACGATCACATCCATTCAGAAAGTCTTCTTTAATAAAAAAACGGTCTAATCTTTTCACCAGACCTTGTCCACCCGAACGACCATTGTTCTAGGTTGGAACCAAATGAGAAGGAATAACATCAATAATCCCCACAGCATCGAAATGATCTTTAAAGTAACTAACCAGCGGATCATCCCGACGTCTCGAACCCCATACTTCACATGATGACACAGTAAAGTTCAGATCGTCGCATACAATAAGACTTTGATTCTCAAAGATCGGATTATAAAAGACATGGTCCCAGAAAATCTGTCTGTCTCAGTAAGGTCCATAAATATTGAGTATACAAAACTCCTGGCTAAAACCTTTAAGCCTCCCAATCAAAGGAATACCTGCACAAGTTTTGAACGGCACCAGATCAGCCAGTAAAGGGTCCCATGATGCAAGTATCCCCCCTGACAAGCCACAAGAGTCAATAGAACAACACTTCCAATGTGACCGAATATCCATAAAAAAGGACAAGATTCAGAACCCGAGTGCATGGTCTCCTGGAGGAAAAGGACAGTCGGTTTGACGAAATGTAGAAAGTTCCTAATAGCATCCTTTGTGGGTGGGCTGCCAAACCCCCTAACATTGAAATATGAAAGGATCATTAAGGAACAGCTGAAGGGCCTCCACCTGCTCTGAGCAGACCAGAAGAGGAACTAGGGTTCAATGCCCTAGTAATATCCAAGACATGTGACAATTTTGGGCTTACCCATTTTCCTTCAATCCCCCCATCCCGACATGCTTCCTTGATCTTTCTACGCAAGGGTTTCCTTCGCATAGTAACATTTGAACAGTTGATAGATCCTAAGGTCATCCCTGGTCCGAGATTCTCAATGGAACCTTGACCACCAAATACCAGAAGAGGAACCATGTCAGGTTCAGGTGTACTATGTTTCGCCGGGTCCAAAGTACCAAATCTAAGCGAGATAGGTGGTGAAAAAACACCCCCAGAGTCCAGAACATGCACCGACACATCCAAAGATAATGCGGGTTCAATGTCACCCAAGTCCACGATAGGATTCAGGGAAATTACGATATCCAGCCCCTCCTCCCTCGGAGTAAAGCAATGGGGAGACAAAACAGGTTCAACGCTAAAACTCTCCAAAGCTGAAACCTCCTCCTCCTGAGGCAGGAATAAGGCACGGGGCGCCAAAGTAATGGGTTTATCATTTGTCACTGGTAAATCCTTCCCAACCAATAAAACCGAGGCAACCTCATCAAAGGAAATGGACTTTAATAAAAGAGGAAGAAAGGTTTTAAACTTACCAAGACATTCCTGCGCCAACCCAACATCATAAGGTATCAGAAGAGTGAAATAATGAACTAGATCCCCAATATCCACCGCATTAGATGAAACCCTAGCATCACAGTCCCGGGTCCCCTTACATTCATGTATCAGATGCCCAGGTCGTCGAAAGTTGAAGCATCTAAACAGAATGCGTCAATAATCAAGCTACTGAACGAAACGTCCATGCTCTCATGCAACCTTAACCTCAGCTAGAAAACCCGACAATGTATCCACCTCAATTAAGACCCTAGGACAACGACGCTCTGTTTCCATAAGGGTGCTCTCCTCAATGATAATGAAGCGCCTAATGGCATTCGAAGGACAAAGTAGTATAGAACAATCATACTACACCTATTATATTGGCATTGTGGGTTTGCTAAGACTGTGCCATGGTTTTTAGCCCTAGGATGACCCTCTATTATGCATGTCATGGGTTATATATGTAGTACTTACAAGGAATCCACAATATGGTTTTCACCTAGATATCATGAAGGGTAAATGAGGTTTAGTTCACTTTGACCCCATAAATAACACATCCAAATGGTTTGGGTGTTCATGGACCTGAAATGAGGTATCCCAAGTAATTATGGACCCAACTAGGGGTTTGTGCCCTCAATTGGACCCATAAATCTAGGAATCACACAAGTGGATTCCCTAAGGGTCAAAATAGTTCAAGTTAGAGACCAAGGGATATGGGGCATCTAATGACCCCAGCTAAGCACTAAACATCTGAGTGAGATCCCATGTCTAGAATAAGGTGAGGGGAGCTGCAAGAAGGTGTCCAACACATTAAAGCAGTAGTTGAAAGGTATCACATCATATTCATCATTAGGTAGGTCACAAATGAACGATAAAGGGATGGACCTCACAAGACACCTCTCAATAAGTAAGTGTACGCGAGTATCCAAGTGCAAGTTTCATACACTACACAAATTAGAAGAAAATAAACATATTTGTAAGACCGAGAAAAAAAAAAAAAAATTCTTACATTATTATTTTAATGAAATACACATCTTAGAGAAACCTATCAAGCAATTCCCCTCATTCTAAGGATAGTAGCCCGAATAAATTGGATTCCATCATAGCTTCACATTTTGTCAACACAAGGCTCAAGGTTGTTAGAATAATATACTTATTAAGAACCTAAAATATCACTTAAAAGAATTGAATTTGAGTGAGGAGGATAACACTCCTTACAACTACTTAGACTAAACCCACCTAACTTCCTAAATTAAATTATTTATTGTTTTCAAACTAAAATTACAAATTTTATATTAACCTAATAATTTTATTATAATATAAATAAACTAATAAATATCCTAAAATAACACCTCCTCATTGCTTAAGTGGGCAAAGCATAATATTAAACACTTACATGGGAGTGCGTTCTAAAGAATGGAACGCATGTATGAATGATGTGCCACCCTCAAAAGAACAATGGGATCATTTCTTCAAGGACAATGCGAGCACTTATTTATTGTATTTGACATGTTTCCCTTGCTTTTCATATTAAAACTTGATTCACTTATCCTTTGATCATGTCCTCCTTTTCTTTTTACAAGGAAAAAGCATAAAACTTTTTAATATTATCTTTTTATAGTTGGCTCTTTCTTTCACATTAATATATCTTGTCCTCTATAAATTTCACTTTTCTTCACATAATTATAGTTAACAAAATCATATGTGTACTTATTTTTATAAATAATTTATATAGTTTTATGATTTTCTTTATATTATTATTATTAAACATAATTTTAATATATTTTTTTTTTCATATAGTTCACAGCCTCGAAAGATAGAGAGCTAGCTATATCCACGGTAATAATTCTCGGGGGGAACCCAAAGGAGCCTCACCTTGTCGGCTCCAAGTTCGGGAGCTTAACCTCAAAGGACCCAAAGATTTGAACCTTCGACCTCGACTACTTCAGTCTTGGACTCGGAAGCTCCAACCAATTGAGCTACCCCTCAAGGCTATTAATATTAATATTTTTATTTTCATTATAATATAACTAAAAAACAATATTTTAAAATTAATTTAATTTAATTTTAATTTATTTATAAATTATATTACTTTTAAAATAGTACAAAACATTGCCATCAATATTTTATTCTTTTCTCTTTCACCTATGGGTAAGGTTGAATTCTTATGAGAGCTTTTCTCGGAGCCATGGGGTCATCTTGAGGAAGTGGTTAAATGTGTTGTTGCACCTAGAGAGAATGTATTAATGCTATTGTGACTTATGCACACATAATTGGATCAAATCCCACCCCCATGTCCTTCAATTTAAAATAGGGTGACAAGAGGTGGGGGGGGGATAAGGTTGAATTCTTATGAGAGCTTTTCTCGGAGCCATGGGGTCATCTTGAGGTAGTTGTTAAATGTGTTGTTGCACCTAGAGTGAATGTATTAATGATATTGTGACTTATGCATACATAATTGGATCAAATCCCATCCCCATGTCCTTCAATTTAAAATGGGGCGACAAGAGGTGGGGGGGGGGGGGGGGGGCTCTTTTGAACCTTGATGGAAAAGTAGAATTGAGGTTCTCTTGGGGTGTAGGTGTGGCTGCAAATAACTAGGCTTAAATGCATGCTTTATATTTGGGTTTAAAATCTATCAAAATCCTTTGCATACACCAAGTTATGATATTTGGAGAATCACTCGTTATCAAATAGGTACAAAATAAGATTATTAAAGAAGGGACACTTTAGATTTGGACATATGAGTGAATTAATTCAAATATCCAAAGCCTAAATGAAGCACAAATTCTCCACATTTCATGACATAATAATTATGTGGCCGAACAAATTGCAAATGATGTAGTTAAGCTTGATAAGGGAGTCCTCATTCAAAATGCCCCCCAGGAACAAAGGTGGTTCCCCTAATGTTTTAAGTATGGGTGTTCACATGATGGATTCACCTCCTAACTTATGAAAAATCAAGGTGGTAATGGCACTAACAACACTTGGAAATCACAACCTCAATGAAGAAGAACATGTCTGATCCCATCTAATTCAAGCACGGGAGACGTTGCACTCCCTTGTACTTTTGTCTCCCTCATCTCTTCATCCCCAATCTCATACGCTTCAATTTTTATGGATTTATACTTTGTTTCTCTTAGTCTTGGTAGGAGAAATCCTATTTAGTTTGCTATGGATTTGGATGGAATTGGTGGTGAGGGAAGATTGTTCATTGGAAGTTGTTTTTTGAGTGATACCCCTTTGCAAATATTGGCCATAGTAGGAGGTAAGGGTACAAGTCATTATCCCTCTAGTTTGTTATTTCAGTGGTCTCAACACAAGGGTTTACTTCCTTTTTTAGTGTATGACTATGAGGCTCTAAGCATGTAGTGGTATGGTTTAGTATTGTGTGGTTTTGGTTCTATTGTCAATGTTTTCCTCATTTTCTTCTCTTGTGGTTTCCATCTACAGAGGCATTTATTTGGCATGGCCAACCCCTCACATTGAGATCCTATTGGGGGGTAGGCCTTAGTGAAATTAAAGAAATTAAAAATATCTTGAGAATGATGAATGCATAGATGTAAGGTATGAAGCAAGCAATTAACTACCTAAACTCCCACCTTGAGCAACAAGAATCCAAACATGACAAGTTGGAAAGAAAAGTGAAGCAATAGGGAGACAAAATTGACAAGCTTGCATGTGATTTTGAGATGCATTTTAACATAATCCCTGGGTTTGCTCAAATGACACAATTTAGTATTGGCCATTCTGTGGGTTCAAAGCATTTGGAAGAGAAAACGGTCCAATAGACATCATTGGAAGATATAGATATGTTGGGTGTTCAGGGGCTTGATAAATATGGCCAATTCATGGAGGAGGACCACAATGGCCATTATTTCACTTATATTTATCTCGTGCCATGTATTTCAATTGTATGTATTTCATCTCTAGGGACATCCAAGTCATTCATCATTACACTTGAAGTTTCTTCAATTTAAGATATAAAATCTACATTAACTACCTTGCTAATAGAAAATATAAAGGCATCGAATAATGTGAACCTATGATTTTGGTGGCTCATATAAAACTTATTTCCAATCAAGTTGTTGGCAAGGATTTTGTTAAAAGTGGACTAAAATTTTGATTGTTCCTATTTCAAATCTAGAAACTAGAATGATTGTTCTATTAGATTTTGGGGTTACCCCAAAAGTGTTTTTACCTTTCTAGGAGAGCTTAGTTTGGGTGTATGGTTAAAATTGGTTAGACTGATAGCATAACACACTTACCTAGGAGGTTGTCACCACAACCAACATGATGACTAACCCATTGGGTGCACAAAATGGGGTTGTTGGTTCTCGATTATGGGAGGTACCTGCAAAAGAGAAGCATTAGGCACTTATAGGAGGGTTGCTAGTCCTATGAGCTTGGGACCATCTGATATATACCTTATAGGTTAGACAATTGGTGTAAGGATGTTTTGGTTGAGGAACAAACTTCATGGAGGTTGGTGATGGACTTGAACACATATGTTGAAGAGCATTGGAGCTTAGTGACCACAATGACACACATGAGAGTAGCATTGAGCACATGAGAAGACATGTGACACATGGTTAGAGGAGGAGTGCCTTGCATGAGAAAAACTTGGATAATGGACCACCATGGAAGATGGAGCATTGGACTAACAATTTTTTGGAGAGAACGCCATCTTAGAGGAGGGGCATTGAGCCCAAGAACGATCATGCGTGGAGGTTGTTTCACTTTGGAATTGGATAAACCCTAGTTTGATACATGTACATACTTGTATGGTAGGGATCTCTTCATGGGGATTCCTTATTAGTTACTTCTATGAACTTATGTCCTTGTTTTATGTTAGCCTCCCTCATCTATTATATATATAAAAAGGGAGGTGAGAGATATTTTATTTATTATAATAATTGTACTCTCTTTGTATTACCTTGAAAAATATTATAGGGAGCAAGATGTTATGGTTCATGAGAAAACCCTAGGAGCATGATGTCAAGGTTCACAAATAAACCTAGGAGAGAGAGAGAGAGAGATAGATAGATAGATAGAGAGAGAGAGAGAGAGATTATATATCCTCAGAGATATTTCTTTGTGTGATGCTAGTGTTTTCTTGTGTGATGCTAGTGTTTTCTCCTGTGATTCTAGGTTTTGTGTCATGTATGTAAAACTTAGAGAAGAACATGACATTGGGGATGATGATGTTTATTATGGTTCTTGTGCAGAACTGGGGTTTCTACCCTGCATGGAGAGTGAAGCTAATCCCTAACATGATTTTGGAGTCTTGTTCTTGTGGGTTGTGAGGCTTGGCTATACTGAATAGTATTTAATATGGCATATTAAATACTAAATACTCAATTAAACATTTGGAAAATTACATAATCAATTACCATAAAATTCTAATCGACACTCCACTTAGTTGTTATTTTTCTAGTGCCTCATTTTTAAATGAGTGACTCTCACTCAAGGAAAACTTGTATAAAATCATTAAGTTGATCTTTATACAAGGAAAACTTGTATAAAATCATTAAATTGACTTTATATGTATCAAGGAAAAAACGAAGCTAAGGATGGTTGAATCATTTTGTTTTGATTTCAAAACTATCTTTGACACCATTGCAAGGAAGAAACCTTGGGAGTAGATGATTGAATGGGGTATCTTTGACACCATTCCAAGGAAGAAACCTTGGGAGTAGATGATTGAATGGGGTTTCAAATGGTTGGAGAGTGAAAATACATAAAAGATAAGTTATGTGAGTAAAAGTATAAAGGTTTTTTTTTAAAGCTTTAGTAGTGATATGATATTGGGGTGAAACAAAAGTGCTTCCTCTCCTTCTTTCCCTGCACATTTGATTTTAGGAAATAATATATAGGAAATGTAAAGGATGGATGAATATAGTGGGGATTATTATACAGATTTTGTTATATGTAGATGATGAGACACTAACATCTAAAACATTATGCATTGTACATGATCACTTAGAGGACTTATAGTTATTTTGCGAGGTTAGGATGAACATGAACATGGAAAAAACTATGATAGTAACCCTTTTTTTTGTTTGAAAAAAAAAAAAATTTCATAAATTAACTTTAGAGGAAAACCATAAGAGCTAACTCAAAATCATAAATATTTGGGTCTAGATTTTAATGACAAGCTAAGTTGAGAAGCATGCATGAGGCAACATCGCATGGAGGATGGAAAACATTCTTTCCACTACAAATATATTTAGAACAATAGATATTTGAGACTAGAAAATGGTGTGCTTCCTCTTTCAAATGCTCATAACCCTCATACTCCTTTATGAATGTGAAGTATGGGGACTAATCATTTCTAGAAACAAATGGAACTAGTTGAAGTGAGTGCAAAAACACCTAATAACAAGGTCTCCAATAGTGAAAAGAAACACCCCCAAGATACTCTTAGCTGGAACATGATTTATACCTATTAGAATTGGAAGTGTTGAGAAATATATTATGTACAAAAAGAAAATGGAAATGATGGACAATAATGATAAAATATCTAAGATGAGTTAAAAAGGAGGAAGAAAACATGGAATTTTCAATGTTAAAAATGGTTTGAAGAGTAGGATATAGAAGAAGAAAGGTGCTCAAAGGTTAAAAAACCCTTGAAAATTAATACATAAAAATGCTACAAGAAAAGGGAATGGACAAAAAATGCCAAAAGAAAACAACAATACTACATAGAAAACTTCAACATATAGGATGAGATCAAAGTGAAATGTACTTGAAGTTTAACATCCCATGACATGAAAAGTAGGTAATACCACAACTAAGAACCAATGCACACAAGTTGAGATGTGAAACATGAAGATTAGAACAACTAAAGGAGTTTGGGGATGAAATGTTATGTTGAGTATCTAGAAATGAGGAGGTATAAATTGAGAAGTACTTTCTCCTATGTTGTGCAATACACTCACAAATTAGGGAGAGGAAAAATTTATATATCAAACACTAGGAAACAACATTTTAAGACAATATAGTGAGAACTAGCACAACAAGGTTGGTTGAGAAATTGATATAGAGAAGAAAAAGATGATTGAGAGTAGAGTAAATGTGGTAGCCACTCCCATACGTGGAGGGAAGGGGATAGAATCTAGTAAAGTAGGTTAAGCCCATGATCTAGGTGTGGCCATTGCATGGGCATCTCTAGTTATCATTATTTCTTTAAAATCTATTGGAAAAATGTTGTAAAAAATGTAAATTATGTTGCTTCTTTTAACCATTTATTCTTAAAAACACTTATATCTATATCTATCTATCTATATATATATATATATATATATATATATATATATATTCAAAATAAACAAATATAAGTCATTTTAATTAGGACACTACTAGGTCTTAGGTCTTAGATATATTTCATTGAATTTTATATTAAAATATTACTTGATAAAAAAAAAAAATTTCCCAAGAAAAAAGCGTAATTTTATTCATCAGAGGTGATAAAATTACATTCTGTATATGCGTATAGCATGCGTTTATCCATTGCAGGACGATACATTAGTAACATATGATTTTAGTATAGCAGTCCATTGAGTTCTATCAAAACGCCAATATATGGCCAAAAGTTACAGTAAAAAAACATCATATCAAAATATGACAAAAACTATAATAGACAGGTGGTTCCCCGAGTCTCCTGTTTTCCAAAAAAAACATACTCTATAGAGTTTGAAAGGGCGCAGCCTTTCTTCAATAACCAAAGTATACAAAACATCCATAGTATATAGTGACATCAAAAACTGTTCCAGCTACTGTTCCTGTATCACGGGGTCCATAAAAGGTTGATGATAAAATTCAGATTCGGTCCCATTTCGATGTTCTTTCACTTTCCATAGCCCCACTGCCAAGTCCCTGCCAGCCTTAGCAGCTTGGTCCGCCTCCTGGTTGTTCTCCCTGTATATATGTCTGCAAGAAAAATGTAAGAAGGACAGCTTCAGTTCCAGTATGTACCGTAGAATATTATCAAGTCTAATATCCCTGCATTGTTGTGTACCCGATGTCCAGTTTGTGACATTCATAGAGTCTCCATACACATTTATCAGTTGACATCCAATCTCCCTAGCAAACATAAGAAGCAGCTTTAGGCTCATTAATTCAACATAATTGTTTCCTCCCTCCCCCAATCCCCAATAAAGATGGTATGAGTGGGTACGTGATAAATGTAGTAACGCCCCTCCCCCACAGTTGTATTCTAAAGCAGAGCCATCGTAGAAACCCCAAGGTAAGGAATCGTCAATCTCAAGAGCAAGGACATCTCGTTGTTTTGCAGCTTTGATGTGGTGTGGGTAGGCCTTTAAAAACCCAAAGATCTGTACAGCTGAGACCACCGGAGTACAGGGTTTTTCATTGAAAATCAGTCCATTCCGTGCCAACCAAATGCCCCAAGCCACCAGTAGAGGAAGATTTCTGTAGGACATGCCAATAGGGTCCCTAAACCACTGTGTCCATGTAGACAGTATCATATCCCCATCCCAATTAAACATGTTGTTTGTTAATCTGGAGCATTCCTCCCATACCTGCACCATGTATGGGCAACGAAGGAATAAATGATGACAAGTTTCCTCACTTGCTTTGCACAGTATGCACCACCCCGGCCCCGCCCTATTCTTGCACTGTAAGAAATCCCAGGTTGGGATGGATTCATTGAGAACACACCACATGAAAACACGATGTTTCAATGGGCAGTTAATCCTCCAAATGGATTTCCACCACCCCACCAAAGCACGTGGATTATTGAAGTGACATAAGCTGATGTAGCCATACCTTGGTGTGTACATTCCATTTGGAGCCCCCTCCCATACCAGAACGTCCTCCCTGTTATGGATGTGTACATGTGAGCAAATGAGTGCTTGGTAATACGATCTCAATTCCCCCTGTTCCTCCACAGAGAGTGCCAAAGTATCTGCCCCGATCCACGACTGATACCATGGGTTGGTTCTATCATGAACATCGAGATGGGATAAGTTAGTGATGCCAATTTCATGCAGGGATGTAACCAATTCATTAGATAAGATGTGTCTACCAGCACTCCCATACCAGGGATCTTCCCCAACCCGTAGAGCCTGTCCATTCCCAATATTCCAAGTAAGTAGATCGCCAATCACCGAAAAAGATTTGATAACTGCTTTCCATATAACAGAGCAACCAGAATGAGTCTTATTCATGGCCCGAACCCAGTCCATTAAAGAAACAGGGAAAATATACTTATGTATGACAACTCTTGTCCAAAGGGTATCAGTCTTAAGCAGTCTCCAAACCCCTTTCGCCGCCAGTGCACTTGAGAAGAGATGAATGTTCTTCAAACCCCAACCCCCAAAGGATTTTGGGATAGCGATTTTCTGCCAACGGACCCAAGGTGAAATAAAATCTCCTTTCCCACTCCAAAGGAAACGAAAGCACAATTTCCTAGCAGTTTCCAGCGTCCCTTTGGGGATCCAAGAAAGGGACAACCAGTACACCGGTATGGCCTCTAAAACAGATTTTACCAGGACCAGCCTCCCAGCTCGAGATAACCACCTGTGACTCCATACCTTCAATCTCTTGTGAAATTTTTCAATGAGCCAGTGCCAATCCTATTTGGTATATGTATTAGGTTTTAAATAGTATCCAAGGTAGCAGAAACCATCATCAAGAATTAAGAAAGTATATGGGAATATCCCCCGAATAGTAGTGATCTCATCATCCTTAAGGAGGTGAGTCGAAATAGTAGATTTTCTGTCATTGATCTCCATACCCGTAGCTCGAGAGAAGAGATTAAAAATGTCCTGGAGAGTTTCCATATCCCTAGCCGACCCAGAACAAAAGATGAGTATATCATCCACGAAAAGTAGATGAGTGATATATAAGTCAGGAGCCACTTGTATCCCCTGTAGTATGCCATCCCTACAGGCCCTCTTCAATGCTTTACTTGGTCCTTCCGCAACCAACAGGAACAGTAATGGTGATAGTGGGAAACCCTGACGAAGACCTCTTTCAGACCGAAAGAAAGGAGATGCTGCACCATTTATAAGAACCGAAAAAGATACTGTAGATATACAGCTCATAATCCACCTAATAAAATCCACAGCAAAACCCAGATGTGTAAGAAGTAAATGAATATACATCCAGGTCACCTTGTCATATGCTTTTGACAAATCAATCATGATTATAGCTCCTTTGATTTTCTTTGATTTCATACTATGGATGCCCTCTTCAGCAACTCCAATCGCCTCATGAATTTGTCGGCCTTCCAGAAATCCAAATTGTTCCTCAGAAATATGCTTGGACAGGATGATTTTCAGCCGCCTGGCAATAATTTTAGACACCACTTTATATACACAATTACACAGTGAGATGGGTCTAAAATCACTCAAAGATGAAGAATTGTCAGTTTTAGGTATAAGGGCTAAAAAGGTGGAGTTTAATGCAGCTGGGATCCACCCAGAGATTCGAGTGTCTTCCACCATCTGCAGTAGATCCTTCCCAATGAGCTCAAAAAGTGCTATGAGGAATTCAACAGTCCATCCATCAGGCCCCGGGCTTTTGTATTTTTGGAAGCTCTGTAAAACTCCCTTCAGCTCCTCTTCAGTTATTATTACCATTAGTGAGTGATTGTCATCCTCATCCACAAACCGAGGAAAGAGTTGTGCCATCCTGACAATTTCCAGAATACTAGCCTGTGCAGGTGCTTTAAAGAGAGTTTGGAAATGATCAACCCCAACCCCAGCCATACTTTCAAAAGAAGTCTGGGGAACCCCCGAAGAGTCTTCCAGGCTCCAGATGGTATTGGATGCCTTTCTACCTTTAGCGTATGCATGAAAAAAATTTGTATTCTCATCCCCAGCCGAAAGCCACAAAGCCTTGCTTTTAAGTCGCCATGTTTCCTCTTTTTCCAATAAAAGCAAATTTCTCCTACCTTCCAGAGATGTCAAAAGTGCTTTTTATTCAACAATGCCCAGTCCCCCAGTGCCTGA
Organism: Larix kaempferi; assembly: GCA_027924585.1. Lineage (NCBI taxonomy): Eukaryota > Viridiplantae > Streptophyta > Pinopsida > Pinales > Pinaceae > Larix > Larix kaempferi. The sequence goes on from BSBM01000590.1 coordinate 4,542,511, forward strand.
TTCATAAATATATTGTAGTTCCAATTCAATCAACTTCAGATCTCTATCATCTCTACACTTCTTTTCATAGGCCCATTCCTTCATCGGTCTCTTGATTCTTTTGATATTTGCAGAGAACTGATGAGAGGCAGATTGGCCCCCCCCTGGGTTGTAGGGTACCCAGAGGGATCCCACCAAGTCAAAAAAGGTCTCATCTTGTAACCAGATCTTATTGAACTTCAGCGGGCCTGCTGGTTTTGTTGGTCTGTCCCTAATCTCCAAGAAAATGGGAAAGTGATCAGATGAGCCCCCCGACCCTACCCACTGTCTCAATAGGTAGCTTTTATCCACAAAAAGTTCTGACACCAGAAACCTATCCAACCGTTTCTCAACCCTATAGTCACCTGTCCTATTATTCCTCCATGTAGCTTTAAGAAGGGTAGGTTCAATATCCAGCAGATTATGTGTAACAAGCTTGTGGGTGAAGTAGTCAGCCAAAGGGTCAGGCCTAGCCCTACTACCCCAAACTTCTACCGGGCCAAGAGAAAAATTAAAATCCCCTCCGAGGATCATATTTCCTTCCTGCAGCACAGGATGCGAGAGGAGAGAATCCCAGAATGGAACCCAGTTCAAATATGGTCCGTCAACATTTACCACCGTAAAGAGTTCACCAATATCAAGAGAACTGCAGGTCATGCCCAAGGCCGTTTCCACACCCCATAGGTTGAGGCACTGCACCGAACGAGAGTTCCAACCCATAGCTAGGCCACCGGACCGACCACGAGCATCCAAGGTAGCAAAAATCCATCCTCCAAACCAACTTTCAAGCAATGTTTTTATATCCTCACCAACACCCATAGTCTCCTGGAGTATAATGATATCCCGGTGTTTAAGGGATACCACTCTACGAAGTGCTGCTTTTTTATGGGGACCAGCAAGACCCCTACAATTAAAAGACATAACCTTCATTAATGACCCCTCTTCGGGGCACGCACCACTCTAAGCGCCCGATCAATCGTCACCTGTTTGCCATCAATCAGATCCATCTTGGCCTTGGATTGTGCTTTTGAAAGATTTGATTTCCTACCACGGCCTTTCCCAAGTTTAATCACCCCAGCACCCAGCCCTCCCAGGGAAACTTTGGTAAGGGATCGAAGAAAATATCCAGAGTCCGATGAGGTAGTAGTAGGTGAAGAAGAGCCATCTACAGGCCCAGGATCATTTTCAGGCGGTAGGTCCAGCAGCCTCACCCCAGGGTCCGGCAAAGTAGGGTGGGTGGAGGGGATGGTATGTGGAGAGGTAGGGAGGTCAGATTCTATACCAATAGGTTCCACCAAATCCATAGCCGAGGAGATATGCAAATTTTTTAAAGCCTCTAACCAGTCCGGATTATCGAAAGTACAATTTTTTAAAACAAAATGAAAGGAGAGGGGATTAATGGAATGAGTAATACCCACCGACGACGTCCCTGGAATCGAGGCAGGAGCAGATTGAAGCACCATCGCTGAAGGTCCAGGTACCGACTGTCCAAAATTTGTCGCCTCCAAACCCTGTTCCTGTAGTAAGCCTTCCGTCCCATCCGCCGTTGCCCCAGGTCCCGTGTGAGCACCACCAAGAGGGTCTTCCATATCCCGGGGTTTTCCATGGCCCTCATCCGCATCCAGAGCCACATCAAGAGGAGGTTCGGTAAATGGAGCAGCAGTCGGCGGGGTAGACTCCGCAGCAAAAGTAGATTTAAGTGTCCCTCCATTTTTCCTCCGAAGAGGAAGATTACATTCAGCCACCGGGTGACCATAAGCATGACAATGGCGGCATCTGAATGGAACGTTTTCATAGTCCAATTTCTGTACATAAATGAAGGGTCCCCAACTGAGGGTTACATCTGGTGCTAACCCATCTCTGATGTTCAAGTTTACAAGAATACGGGCAATCTTCCTTTGACGAGTTTGTAGAAAACTATAATCTCCATCCAAATAGGTACCAATCAGGTTACCTATCCCTTTGAAATGTCTCTCCGACCAGTAATGGAGCGGCAAACCAGGTAGCCGAACCCACAGTGGAACAAGATCCAGACGTTCCCGGCTCGCATCAAACATCGGATGCCAAGGTATGATCATGACTGGGCAATGATCCCAACTCCAGTTGGAATTAAGTACCCATTTAGTATGTGCCTCCGAGTGGAAATTAAAAGCGAACCAGTTGCGAGTTAATTCCACAACTTCTGGGGAATAACCTAATTCTGCAGCCCAATTTTCTCCCACCCATGCCTCAATGGTGCGCAGAGAGAAAGATCTGCCCAGAGCCTTACCCACCAAGGTTATACTGGTCATCGTGATTAATTGATTCCACTCAATGTCTTCCCCCAGGGCATAGTTATATTTGTGCCTGCTCAGCTTGAGCCATCGTTTTCTGCCTCGTTTCACCTGATGTGAGGAATCATCCGATGATGGGCCTCCCCACTCTTCGGAACTAGTACCAGATCCCACACAAGGGCTAGCGAACCCACGATGTTCATGCACTTCCAATAAACCCTGCCTCGCACCTTCCCTTGCCCCAGCAATGTTCAAAACAGGAGTAGGGTCTGTTGTTGGTAAAACCACCCTACCAGAACCTTGAGAACCGTCAATAACCGAAAGTGTTCCTGTCTTACCCTCCGCCGAAACCTCGATGGCATTGATAACCTGTTCAGAAGACCATAGTGTAGTCCCAGTTTCCGCCAAAGGTGAAGTTGAAGGAATACGTTCTGATAAAACGTTTAACGGCCCGGAACCTGGAGAGCTAGCAAGAAAACCGGAAGGCGAAAACCCTAACTCCGGGTTGTTCTCAAAAGAAGTTAAAACCACCGCCCCACCCGCAGCTGAATGTGCCCCATCCTGCCACCCGGAACCCAAGGGCTGGGTCCAGATGGGCATTTCATTCGACGGGTCGAAGGCATAGTCCACCAGGTCATCATAACGAGCCATGACGGTAGCAAGCCCACAGTAAAATATATTAAACAGTAAAAAGGCGTATATCAAAACCCCGAGGGTTTAACCAAGAACCAAAATATTCCAGCAAGAAACTACAGAAAAACACAATGTTCGATGATGAAGCCACCTCACATGTGTTTGTGTCAGGCTGATCCGCCTCAACCTGACAGAGAAACAATCCACCGACATCCTTCCTAGGGTGTCGCCATGATTCCAAACCCGAGTGAGCTCCAAGAAACCTCCATCATCCTCGCCGCCATAAACACTAATAAAATTATTTATTTATTTAAATAGATAAAATTAATATTTAAATCATATTATTTATTTTTAAAATATGTATCATATTTTAAATATCTAAATTTATAAAGTAAAACATAAAATTAATTTCTAATAATTAATTTTCCTTATAAGAACATTAAAATAAATATATATAGAATCGGTCACATCAAAATGAAAACATCATATATACAGTGATAAACACTCTTATTTTTAGTATTTTAGTAAACAAAAGTCAATAATAGCATGGGAAGATTGTCACAAGGTAATTTTAGAAAATTTCACATTAAATAAATTCATACGCTTAGCTATATGTGTCCCATTGATAGCGTCTTTGAGTGAATGCAATTTAAAAGCGATTTAAACATTTTCCAATAATCCATTTCCAACCATTTTTACTCAAAATCTAGTAAAAAATGATTGGAATCACAAATACAAGTTGTTGAGATTCCACAATTTATATGCAATAGGGATATTTAAGAGAATTGAATATATTCAAACATTAAAATTACAATTTAAATAATAAAAATTTACAAATTGATAAAAAATTGTATAGCGAGATGTGATGGTTTATTCTAATTTATTTTTCCAAATTATATAATATTTTGATTATTTTAATTTTATTTTAAAAAACCAATTTAATTAGTTAGTTTTAAAAATGATTGAAAAACTATTAAATTTATATGATGAAAATAAATTAATATAAAAATCAAAACAATATGTAATATGTTTAGTCTTTAAAAAAAAAAGAAGACTGAGACTCTTAAAAGGCCTTAAGCACAAATTAAGAAACTCCTTGCAAAAAGGTATGAATAGAATGCACATGTATATGCAATTCTGCATAAAAGGCGGTGTATCGAGAATATACAAAATACACGATACGCTCCGATGGATTAAATACGTAGATACTCTTTATAATACAATCTGAACTGTTCACGCCCATGATGCCACGTGGTATTGACTTGCTAACCGTTTGAATCTCAATTTCGTTGTTTCGCGTATAAAGTAATTATATTTAATAATATTCAGCGGGTGTTATGATCTTCTGGAAACCCATTACAACGAATTATATGGATATAAATCGAATTGAATATAATAGGACAAGAAATTAATTATATATATATATTTTGGATCGAATCCAAATGAATATAATGATGTTGACATAAACTATATTAATGTCAATAAAATCCATTTGAATATAATGTGAAATGACGTAAGGTGAGATAGAGGTCGGGGACAAAGGAACCCAATGTCGTATGGACTTTATTAACACTTTGTTTAAACATTTAGGTGTCTCACTATGATTGGTTGTGGGCGGAAGGAACTTTGTTCTTGGTGGTGTCAATTGAGCATTCGCCGACATTAAAGAGAAAAAATAAAATAAAAAATATATAATTAATATATCTCCATAGTGGGGAAGGGATTCGATGGGATTATGAAATGGAAAGGAAAAGGTGTTATTGTTTGTTGAATGTAGCGTGAAGTAGTGGTTATCTCTGTTTGTCTTATACATATAATTGTTTGGATAAAGTTTATGAATTAAATAATATTTTTTTGTTTGTTTTAGAAGTATGTTTAGAATACAGAAAAAACTTGTTGGAATTAGCAAGAGAAACTTTGCCTTGATTTCCAATGCGTGTGCATACATCCCTCTCTTTCACATACACATAACTTAATAAACACTAAATCTATTAATATAATGATAAATCAATGAAATATGAATCATTGTTCCCTCTAAAGTGATGATACCTCCATTGTCCATGATGGACCGTCACATGTGGTTGTAGGGTTTAAACTTCCAAGGTATAAGTGGAACTAAACTATGTCAATAAATATGTCCCAGGATAAATCAATCAAACTTAGAATATTGCTGCCAAGATGATTAAAGGAGTCCTTGTAGAGATACTAGAGATGACAGGTGCAAGTGATCCTAGGGGTTTAAGAGAGGTGGAAGGAGATTAATAACTAATCTAAGTGTGTACCTATAAATTAGGGTTTTCAAAGATAAAAGAGTTTAGTAATCCAAGAGCTAAAGAGGCTTTACTAAGGCAAATTAAAGGGTATAAATAAACAAGGGAATGCCCTCTAGGTGTAAATATATGTTAGGTTAGTTATTAGAAGGACCAAGTAGTAAAAAAAAAGCATATTATACATATTGACTTGATCTTGTTGGTTTGCTAAGACTACATCATGGGTTTTTGGCCTTGAAACAACCCTCTATTACCCATTTCATGGGTTATAGATGAAGTACTTATAAGGAATCCATAATATGATTTTCACCTAGAGATCTTAAGGGTTAATGAGGTTTAGTTCATTTTGACCGATTAAATAACACATCCAAATGGATTTCAATTCTATGGACTTGAAATAAGGTATCCCAAGTAATTATGAACCCAACTAGGTGTTTTTACCCTCAACTGGATCCATAAATCTAGGAATCACATAAGTGGGTGCCCCAAGGGTCAAAATGGGTCAAGTTAGAGACCAAGGGATGGAAGGAATTTAATGACCCCGACTAAGCACTAAACATCCTAGTGAGGTCCCATGTCTAGGATAAAGTGAGAGGAGCTACAAGAAGTCGTCCAACGCATTAGAGAAGTAGCTAAAAGGTATCACATCATATTCAAGATTAGGCAAGTCACAAATGAACATAACAAAGGGGTGAACCTTACAAGACACCTCTTGATAAGCAAGTGTATGTGAGTATCCAACTGCATGTTTCATACACTACATAAATTAGTAGAAAATAAAAACATTTGTAAGAAAAAAAAGATCTATAATATAAAGGAAATTCTTACATTTATTATTATTATTTTTGTGAAATATATGTCTTAGAGGCACTCCCCTCATTTTGAAGATGGTAGCCTAGATAAACTAGAGTCCATAGAAACTTAAGACTTTGTTAACATACGACTCAAGGCCGTTACAACAATATTATTATTAAAATATTAAAATATCACTTGAAAAGATTGAATTTGGATAGGCAAGATAATACACCTTCTCAAAACAACCTATACTAAACCAATTGACTTCCTGAATTAAAATTACTTATTGTTTTCGAACTAAAATTACAAATTTTATATTAACATAATAATTATTATTATAACATGATTAAATTGATAGATATCCTAAAACACCGCCTCCTCATTTACAAATCCTCATTACTTAAGTGGGGAAACATAATATTAAACACTTACATGAGAGTGACTCCTAAAGAATGGAACACATGGCACACATGTATGAGTGGTGTGCCACCCTCAAAAGGACAATGTGATCACTTCTTCAAGGAAAATGAGAACACTTATTTGTTTGTTGTATTTGACATGTTTCCCTTGCTTGTCATAGTTAGACTTGGTTCACTTATCCTTTGATCATGTCCTCCTTTTCATTTTACACAGAAAAAGAACAAGACTTTTTAATATTATCCCTTTATAGCTTGTTCGTTAAGTCTTATCCTCTATAACTTAACAACCGGTGCTTACTTGTGGTGTGGAGGTGGTGCCCTTGCGTGGCGACTTGTAGAAGGGATGAGCTTCCTTTGGCTCATGTGCGGAGGAAAAGGCGACTCATGAGGTAGGACGAAGGATATTTTGGCTCAACATTGGTGAAGAATGCATAGTCCATATGGCATGGTGGTGTTGCATGTGTGGTTCAGTGGCGACGCCCATTCCTTGTTGTGCTATAACAGCTAAAGGTCGTGACCCTTGCAGTGTTTTGTGGTCGGCGATCCAAATGCATACCAAGATGTGTGAGGGTGTTGTTTCTTTCTAACAAGCTCATGTTTGAGAGTGTTTCCCCCAAGACGGTGGAGTAGGTCATGGAACAACTCTCGCATACACTCGTTTGTGATATTTAGAGACTCACTCCTTGTTATCAAATAGGTATGAAAGAAGATTGTTAATTAAGGGACACTGTAGAGAAGGACATGTGAACAAATTAATGGAATATCCAAAGCCTAAATAAAGCAAAGGAAGCATGAATTCTCCACATTCGATGACATAACAAACATGTGGACAACTCGCTTGCAAATGAGGTAGTTAATCTTTACAAGGGAGTCCTCATTTAAAATGCCCCCACCCCCTATAACAAAGGTGGATCCCCTAATGTTTAAGTATGGGTGTTCACATGAAGGATTCATCTCCTAACCTCATGACCAATCGAGGTCGTAATGGTTCTAGCAACACTTAGCAATTTAGATCTCATTCCATTTAATTCAAGTGAGGGAGCCATTGCACTCCCTTGTGCTCTTGGCTCCCTCATATTTTCATGCACATTCTCATACACTTCAATTTTTATGGCTTTATACTTTGTTTCTCTTAGTGTTGGCATGATAACTCGTGTTCAATTTTCTTTGGATTTGGATGGAATTGTTGGTGAGGGAAGCTTGTTCTCTGGAAGTTGTTTTTTGAGTGACATTCCTTTATCTATATCATCCATCGTGGGAGGTAAGGTACTAGTCACAATCCCCGTGGTTTGTATTCAGTGGTATCGACATATGGGTTTATTTCCTTTTATGGTGTATGACTACGAGGCTATGATCTTGTAGTGGTTTGGTTCATTATTGCGTGGTTTTTTGTTCGGTTATCAATGTTTTCCTTGTTTTATGCTCTTGTGGGTTCCATCGATTGAGGCCTTTATTTGGTTGTGGATTTGGAATGGACAACTCGTTGCATTGAGATCCTATTGGGGGTGAAGGTATCAATGAAATTAAAGAAATTAAAAACATATTGAGAAGGATGAAAGCATAGATGGAAGGTATGAAGTAAGCAATTGAATACCTCACTTGCTGTTACAATATTGAGAAATATGTAGAAAGATATACAAATAATAACATGAGAACCTAAATAGCCTAGCCTCCTATCCACAAAACAACAAATAATCAAAATAACAAGCGAGAGAGAGAGAGAGAGAGAGAGAGAGAGAGTACACCAGATATACGTGGTAAAACCCCAAATGGGGAAACATCCATGGGAAGGTTGTCTATCTTTATTCTTCAGAAATCTCCTCCAATCTTACACTTGCCCCTCCACTATAGGATTATAACCCATTACCATGCCAATGCTTGATAACACTTTATATATCTTTCATGTCTTGATAAGACTCTGTTGACTCTATTATATAACAAGAGGTATGGAGGAATTACATCCGATATTACATGTGGGATAAATGTAATTTCACCTCTTTATATAATAAATGGTGACAAGAGTATACTCCATAATACATGTGGTATAACTCATTTACATAAGATTACACAACTTCCAACATAAAACTAAACATTATTACCTTCCAAAGCAACACATTCCAACACTCCCCCTTACTAATGACTAAGGCGAACACACTTTATGGAGGAAGAGGCCATTACATTAACACTCCCCCTTGATGAAAACTTCCCTCATCCCCAACAAATTGTGAAGATGCACACAATTTTATTTTGTCATGGATTTGGTGAAGATATCTACTACTTGTTGTTCCATAGGACAATATTCCAAAGAAATAATACCATCTGCAACAAACTCTCAAATATAGTAAGCATCAAGATCAAGATGTTTGGCCTTGGAGTGATATACTAGATTATAGGCAAGTTGAATTGCACCCTAATTTTCACATCTCAACTCCCTGGCTAATTTATGAAACAATCCAAGCTATTCATTGAACATGTTGTAACCAAACTGCTTTTTTAGCTGCTTCCTTAGCTTCCTTGTACTCTACTTCACAAGAAGAAAGAGAAAGAGTTATCACCTTCTTACTAGACCATGAAATCAAACCTGAACCAAGCTGAAAGATATACCCTATAGTGGACCATCTGTATGAACTGTCACTTGCCTAATCAGAGTTTGTGTAACCAAGAAGAGAAACGGTTGCACTGCTTGAATAGAAAATACCCTAATTCATTGTCCCTTGTAAATATATGAGAATTATCTTTGTTACATGCCAATAAATTTCATGAGGTTTTTGCATAAATATCGTAACCAAACTAATGACAAATGAGAGATCAGGCCCTCTATGTGTTAAATATATCAAATTTCCCACAAGATGATGGTAAAGTACATAGGCATGGTTCCCTCTAAGGTGATGATACCTCCACTTCCCATGATGGACCCTCACATGTCGTTGTAGGGTTTAAACTTCCAAGGTATGAGTGGAACTATGTTAGTAAATATGTCCTAGGATAAATCAATCAAACTTAGAATATTGGTGCCAAGATGGCTAAATGTCTCCTTATAGAGTTGTTAGAGATGACAGGTGTAAGTGATCCTAGGGGATTAAGAAAGGTGGAAGGAGATCAATAACTAATCTAAGTGTGTACCTATAAATTAGGGTTTTCAAAGATAAAAGAGTTTAGTCATCCAAGAGCCAAAGAAGCTTTACTAAGACAAATTAAAGGGTATAAATAAACAAGGGAATGCCCTCTAGGTGTAAATGTATGTTAGGTTAGTTATTAGAAGGAACAAGTAGTAAAAAAAAACATATTATACCTATTGACTCGATCTTGTGGGTTTGCTAAGACTACACCATGGGTTTTTGGCCTTGAAACAACCCTCTATTACTCATTTCATGGGTTATAGATAAAGTACTTATGAGGAATCCATAGTATGATTTTCACCTAGAGATCTTAAGGGTTAATGAGGTTTAGTTCACTTTGACCCCTTAAATAACACATCCAAGTGGATTTCAGTTTCCATGGACCTGAAATAAGGTATCCCAAGTAATTATGGACCCAACTAGGTGTTTTTGCCCTCAACTGGACCCATAAATATAGGAATCACACAAGTGGGTGCCCCAAGGGTCAAAATGTGTCAAGTTAGAGACCAAGGGATGGAAGGAATTTAATGACCCCGACTAAGCACTAAACATCCTAGTGAGGTCCCATGTCTAGTATAAAGTGAGGGGAGCTAAAAGAAGTCGTCCAACGCATTAGAGAAGTAGCTAAAAGGTATCACATCATATTCAAGATTAGGTAGGTCAAAAATGAACATAGCAAAGGGGTAGACCTTACAAGACACCTCTTGATAAGCAAGTGTATGTGAGTATCCAAGTGCATGTTTCATACACTACATAAATTAGTAGAAAAAAAAAATATTTGTAAGAAAAAAAAGATTTATAATATAAAGGAAATTCTTATATTTCTTATATTTTATTATTTGTGTAAAATAAACATTTTAAAGGCGCTTCCCCTCATTTTGAAGAATTATTTTAACATAATAATAATTATTATAACATGATTAAATTGATAGATATCCTAAAACGCTGCCTCCTCATTTACAAATCATCATTGCTTAAGTGGGGAAGCATAATATTAAACACTTACATGAGAGTGACTCCTAAAGAATGGAACACATGGCACACATGTATGAGTGGTGTGCCACCCTCAAAGGGACAATGTGATCACTTCTTCAAGGAAAATGAGAACACGTATTTGTTTGTTGTATTTGACATGTTTCCCTTGCTTGTCATATTTAGACTTGGTTCACTTATCCTTTGATCATGTCCTCCTTTTCCTTTTACATGGAAAAAGAACAAGACTTTTTAATATTATCCCTTTATAGCTTGTTCGTTAAGTCTTATTCTCTATAACTTAACAACCGGTACTTACTTGTGGTGTGGAGGTGGCGACCTGTAGAAGGGCTGAGCTTCCTTTGGCTCATGTGCGGCGGCAAAGGCGACTCATGAGGTAGGACGCAGGATATTTTGTCCCGACATTGGTGAAGAGTGGACTGTCCATATGGCATGGTGGTGTTGCATGTGTGGTTCAGTGGCGACGCCCATTCCTTGTTGTGCTCTAGCAGTTGAAGGCCGTGACCCATGCAGTCTGTGGCTCCCACGACAACGATGCCCGTCTTTTGTGGTTGGCGATCCAAATCCATACCAAGATGTGTGGGGTGCAGGGATCAAAATTGAACATGTCACAGCACGTCAAAGGGCTCTCAGCACGTCCCATAAGTGTTGTAAAAAAAATGAACGTAAAAAAAAAGAAGATTTTTAATTGTGAAGTTTTACAAATAAATGTAATAATTATGTTAAAATTTCATTAGAAGTGCTATGTTTAAAATTGCCCATCAAAATTTTTACAGCACAGGCACGGGCACCGGTAGTTCGGCACCGACTCTCGCTCGGAGACTCCAGGAGTCCAGTCCCCGGTAGTGACCCCGGTCCCCGACTCTCCATTAATTAATTGATTAGTGATTATTTACCAAGTCTCGAGTCCGACTCCCGAGTGGGCAATGGCATAATTGGCATTGATTGATTATTTAGTGGGGTTGGAAACTTGGAGGCTGGAGCCTCGATATTTAACACATCTACTTTACATCCATCATCCATGCAGCGAAAATCTTAACATTTTTATAGTTGTATAATTCCGCATTTAATTTCGGTTCAGAAAGTGGTTCAGAAAATTGATGATTCATAAATCATGAACCGTGATAGAATTTCCCAATTCCCATTGTCCCAAATTCCCATTTCCCAATGCCCATTGCCAAATTACCCAGCTCCAGGAATCCAGCCGCGTCCAAATTCCAAATTCAATGTATTGTGTCATTCAAATTTGGGCAAGTTGGGAGTCTGGGACTGGGAGAACTGTCATCCATCACCGAGAATCTTCAAGCTTCAACATGGGTCCGTCATTCTAATTTCTCCACTAGTCGACAATGGTGATTCGGTGAATGGTGCGAAAAGCAAGCCCCAATTCCAATTTCCCATATTGTGCGTTGGTTTGAAAGAGGACCCTAGTTTCAATGGTGATTCGGTGAATGGTGTGAAAAGCAAGCCCCAATTCCAATTTCCCATACTGTGCGCTGGTTTGAAAGAGGACCCTAGTTTGAAACTTTGAAATGTGAGCAAGCCCCAATTCATTTCCAAATTTCGGTGGTATTTTAAGCTTCTAGTTCTCATCTTGCTGGATGTGGCTGCAGTGAACGCAGAGGCGAGAGGCCGCATTGTTGACAAGTGCTGGTGTCCGGACTATGGTGGTCGTTTGGCTTTCTGCGGTGTTCCAAATTCCAATTGTTATTGCTGAAGACAAAGTTCTGTCACCTGTGGCTGCTGCAGTCTTTTGCTGGCGCTTTCTTTCAAGGTATGTTTCCTTATTCCATTTCCAATTCCCATTGTCTGTGACTCTGTATTGGCACGGTGTGTACTGTCTCGATTTCGAATAGGTTTTCAACTTTTCACAATCCTATATGTACTGTATTGAGGTATAGCTCCACACTAAAGAGTCCACACAAATTGCTCTATCTTCTTAAGCAGCTTCTCCAACAATGTTGTAATAGAGGCGTAGTTGGGGACCTGGGGTCCGGCCGTCCGGGGATGAAACATTTATAGTATCCTCTGTGCTTTTATGGCAAATTCATTCCCATCCTTTTAAAATTATTCAGACTTGCCCTAGGAACCGACCTACGAGAGAAACCATACTGTAACTATTATGGGAATACTGATTACCGAATACACCTCAACACAGCATGCATCTATGCTATTTGTCCCTCAACCAATAAATAAAGAAGGAAGGAACAACAAAGCAATAAGGATCTCTTCCACATGCCTGATGCCAGGTAAGGTGATTTTGGGTGCCTGTGGGTTACTGGGTACGTTGGATAACAGTATCGCAATTCACGGCCCTCTTATATTTTATTAGATAAAGAAGCAGTGGAATTAAACCAGAGATAGCGCCTTACCTCGATCAATCAAATTTGAAGGCTTAGTCTAGTTCCTCAGAATTCCAATTAGTTCAGTGATCAAATTTGAAGGGTTAGTCTAGTGTCTTGATGTCTAGTTCCTCACAATCCAATTATAAATATGTATGGCCTACAGTAAGTTGGTCAAATGGCTTAAACTCTAATTATTTTGAAGGTAATTTGTGTGCAGATTTCACAAAGTAAAAGCTAGATATCAAACATAGTATCTTGAAATCCATAGCATGGTATATCAACGATTCAGCGAATTTATGTTATCAAAATCAAATTGTTTGTCAAAAACTAAATTATGTTATAAAGAGGCAATAAAACTAAATTAGTCTCCAAATATTCTATTACTAGGTTGGTTTCCAATGATGCCCAGAAACTCTGTATTCAATGTCTTAGTAAATATAATAAATTAAAATGTTATATTTCAAATCAATTTATAATTGAAAATTGATTTGAAATGTAATATTTTATTTAACATATTTTTTACTGAAGTGTATGAATAATTTATTATTGTCAATTGAAAAGCAAAATTTTATAAAGCTTTTCATCCTCGAAGTGTGCACAAATATATACCCTTCAAATTTAAATTAAGACTAGCCCTTCAAATTTGATCACTGGGGTGTTGTTTCTTTCTAACGAGCTCATGTTTGAGAGTGTTTCCCCCAAGACAGTGGAGTAGGTTATGGAACAACTCTCGCATACATTGGGCTGTGATATTTAGAGACTCACTTGTTATCAAATAGGTATGAAAGAACATTGTTAATTAAGGCACACGATAGAGAAGGACATGTGAACAAATTAATGGAATATCCAAAGCCTAAATGAAGCATGAATTCTCCACATTCGATGACATAACAAACATCTGGACTTGCAAATGAGGTAGTTAATCTTTACAAGGGAGTAACCCCTAGAACAAAGGTGGTTCCCCTACTGTTTTAAGTATGGGTGTCCACATGAAGGATTCATCTCCTAACCTTATGATGAATCGAGGTGGTAATGGTTCTAACAACACTTAGGAGTTTAGATCTCATTTCATTTAATTAAATTGGGGGAGCCATTGCACTCCCTTGTGCTCTTGGCTCTCTCATCTTTTCATGCCCATTCTCATACACTTCAATTTTTATGGCTTTATACTTTGTTTCTCTTAGTGTTGGCATGATAACTCGTGTTCAATTTTATTTGGATTTGGATGGAATTGGTGGTGAGGGAAGCTTGTTCTCTGGAAGTTGTTGTTTGAGTGATGTTCCTTTATCTATATCATCCATCATGGGAGGTAAGGTACTAGTCACAATCCATGTGGTTTGTATTCAGTGGTATCGACATATGAGTTTATTTCCTTTTATGGTGTATGACTATGAGGCTCTGATCTTGTAGTGGTATGGTTCATTATTGTGTGGTTTTCGTTATGTTATCAATGTTTTCCTTGTTTTATGCTCTTGTGGTTTCCATCAATTGAGGCCTTTATTCGGTTGTGGCTTTGGAATGGGAAACCCGTTGCATTGAGATTCTATTGGGGGTGAAGGTCTCAATGAAATTATAGAAATTAAAAACATATTGAGAAGGATGAAAGCACAGATGGAAGGTATCAATCAAGCAATTCAATACCTCACCTGTTATTACAATATTGAGAAATATGCATAAACATATAAAAATAATAACATGAGAACCTAACCAGCCTAGCCTCCTATCCATACAACAACAAATAATCAAAATAACAAGAGAGAGAGAGAGAGAGAGAGTACACCAAATATATGTGGTAAAACCCCAAATGGGGAAACATCCATGGGAAGGTTGTCTATCTTTATTCTTTAGAAATATTCTCCAACCTTACACTTGAGCCCCTTCACAATAGGCTTATAACCCATTACAATGCCAATGCTTGATAACACTTTATATATCTTTCATGTTTTGATTCACCATCATTTTTTATATTTGCATGCTCGCATGCATTCTGCATGCATCCAGTCATCATGCATGCATCCAATCATCAACATGGTAGTCTCCCCATCACCTGGAACCTATGTTCAGCCCCATAGAGCATGTTTTTAGCCCTCAGGAGCCCTCCTACCTACCTAGTGTGCCTTGTTTTCTTCACCAGGAAGACTAATGCGCCCTACTATAATACTTGGATCACTCACAATCAGTTGCATCATTTATTAACTAGTTTAGTCATTTATTGCTTGGTTTAACTGCCTGTAGCTTCCAATTGTCAGTATTAGAGTGCCACTTGCGCCCTCCTTGGAGTATCCATCCCTTGATTTGTTCTCACATGTCTCAGTTAGACTCAGTTAGACTCATTTGACTGACCTTTGACCATTTGTGACTGATTGGATGATGTCTCCAATGCTATCCAAGCCACACATTGAGGAGAATTCGAATGACCTTAGGAGGCATTCGAATCCATTTGATTGTATTCAGTTATTATTCACTTTTCACAATGCCAGCTTAGAGCTGATGTATGATACATCAGTTTTTGTCATTTTCTTGTGTTAATGAGTGATTATTGATTCAACAATTCTTCTTCTCTTCTATGCTATTCTCGAGTGAGTTTTAGTGAGGTTTGCTCCAGCTATGTGATCTCTCATGTAAAATATCACATGGTATCAGAGCTAGATTCAGCAATTCGAATTGCAGTAACATTAGTTGCAGGAGTTCTTTGAGCAATTGTCTTTCATTGAGCACCAGAAACCTCTGGATTTCCACAGCAATTCCTGGTGCAATTGTCTTGAATTCACTGAAGCAATCTAGTGAGGTATATCCAGGTGTGAAGGATCCAGTCACATGTGCTCAGTGTCCTAAGGCAGTGTTCAATTCGAATTGCAGCAAATCTCCATTTAAAATTCTCATTGTTTTGCAGGTTATCTCCATCATTCGAATTCATCTTCAATTTGACTTCAACAGCTACAAATGGATCTAAAACTGAATTCATTCAACTATTTCGAATGGAAGGCCAAGATGGACATATTCATGAAGTCCAAGAGCCTCTATAGAGTTTTGAATGGGACTGCAGTCAAACCCACTGGTGCAGTAGAGAAATCCAAGTAGTTAGACAAACTTGATGAAGCAGTACGATTGCTGCTCCTTAGCATTTATGAAGACCTTCATTTTCATGTCATAGATCTGGCAACTCCAAAAGAGGTTTGGGACAAGATCGAATCTCTTCTTGGACAGAAAGATGACTTGAAGGGTCATAAATTGGAAAATGAGCTCATTTTCTTGAGCCCAAGCAGTTTCGAAACCATCATTGAGTTTCTCAATAAGTTCAAAAACTTGATTTCACAGTTGAAGAGATATGGGGTAGATAAGGAAGAGAAGCAACTCATCCTTTCCATACTATCAAAATTAGGCCCTGACTACTTAGTATTTTTCTCCACTTTTCAGTCAGCGAAGTTGTCCACCCCAAAATGGAAGTTTCCCACTCTTGAAGACTTCATCCAGTCTCTCACACTTGAGGAGGAGAAGTTAGTTCATATGGGAATGATAAAATCCAAATTGGATTCAGCTCTTGCACCTACTGAGATGAAGAGAGCGAATGGAAAGGGTAAGCAAAAAGCATTTGACAGAAATTCGAATGAGCAGAAGCAGAAGGAGGCTCCAAATCAGTTAGATGGAGTTTTGAATCCTACGAAAGACAAGCAAACTAGGAAGGGGAAATCCAAATGCACATATTGCAATAGAGGATTCCATCCTGAAAATTCATGTATGAAGAATAACATAGATCTCATGGCTTCACTTCTTGAAAAGAATAACCTTCTAGTACCTGCATGTGCTAGAAAGAAAGAAGGTGAACCATCAAGATCATAGGACATAGAGAGATGCCATGCCCTCATGGTAGGTACATCAACACAATCCTCCTTCATCATAGATTCAAGAGCATCAAGACACATGTCTTCCTCCAAAGATCTCTTTACTGGTTTCGAATCCACTGTTGGACCATCCATCATGTTAGGGAATGATTCCGAGGTCTCCTCTGAGGGGACTGGAAGAATCAAACTTGATCATGGGTACTTCTCAGATGTGCTCTATGTCCCTACACTCACTGAAAATCTACTTTCAGTCTACTAGATGACCCACACTGGAGAGCCCAAGAGGGTGATCTTCTCTCCAAATGAGGTCGAAATCCAAGACATGGTATCAGGATCTACCATTGCAAAAGGTGTTGCAAACCACAAGTTGAAACTCTAGGAGTTCTCCCATTTTCTACCTCTCTCTAAGCAGTCTGCTCTACACACTCATGCAAATGAAGAGAGTAGGCTATGGCATGAAATATTTGGGCATCTAAACTATAAATACTTGCAAGACATGCATACTCAAGAGATGGTTGAAGGGATGCCCAAGATCAAGTTTGCTAAGGGCAACTGTCATGGTTGTTTGATGGGAAAGCATCATGGAAAGAAGTTTGAGAAGGGGAAGGAAAGGAGAGCCTCTCAACCTCTAGATCTGATTCATAGTGATGTTGCAGGGCCATTTCCAGATCTATCTTTGAACAAGTCAAGGTATATTCTTACTTTTATTGATGATTATTCAAGATTTACATGGGTATACTTTCTCATATTAAAGCCTGAAGTATTTGGATTCTTTAAGTTTTTCAAGTCTTTTGCATAAAAGTTTTCAGATAAAAAGATCAAGGCTATTCGAACTGATAATGGAGGAGAGTACATCAAGGGTGATTTTCAAACCTTTTGTGCTGAAGATGGCAATGAGATGCAACATACTATTCCCTATACACCAAAATAAAATGGTGTTCTTGAGAGGAAGAACATAACATTGAAAGAGATGGCCACCTGCATGCTAAAGTCGAAAGGGTTTCACCCTAGCCTTTGGGAAAAAGCCATCAACTGTGCCACCTATCTTTAGAACAATGTTCCTCACAAAGGACTCAAAGATATGACTCCTTTCGAATCATGGATGGGATACAAACCTGATGTGTCTCATCTTAGAGTATTTGGATCCAGAGCATGGGCAAGGATACCAACTGAGAAAAGGAGAGCCCTATATCCACAAAGCAGAGAGTGTATTATGGTGGGTTATGCATTGAATGCAAAGGTTTACAAGATTCTCGATCCTTCTACTATGACAACATTCCTTGATAGGAGTGTACAGTTTGAAGAATTGCCTCTATATGATGCTCATCCTGTTGAGCACGATATCTTTCCTACCACACCTCCATTTCTTGATGAGCTCCAAGAGAGCAAATATTCATCACATGACAGTTCAGATTTAGAGTATGAGAGTGAAGATGATGAAGAGCGAATGCTAGATCCAGATCCACAAGAACTTGAAGATCTAGCACCTATTAGTGAAAATGAGCGAATGGAAGACCAAGATACAGATCTATAGCTGGAAGATCCTCCTCTTCCTAGATGGGAAACCACTACTCTTAGATATGTCAGAGATCTTGTGGGAGATCCACTTGATTCGAGGAGAACCAGATCTGATTTTCAGAATGGAAGGTTTCATTCTTCTCACATTACAGATCCATTTCTTTCCGATAGATCTTTCTTTGGTGGAGAAGTGCACTTACCATTTGGGGTGAGTGATGACATGCTACATTATCATCCTTCAGTCTATTTTGAGGGATGGATTTCTTCCCACTGGGTTTTCCCTCTTTCCTCACTTTATTTATTTAGATTATTGTACAGGGTGACCTTTGGTCTTAGTCACCAGGGCCCTACCATTAGTTCCTTCAGTTGTTTCCTCATGTTTGTCTTGCGGAGGGGTGTTGGAATATACTCACCATCATTTTTTATATTTGCATGCCTGCATGCATCCAGTCATCATGCATGCAACTTCATACATCCAGTCATCAGCATGGAAATCTCCCCAGCACCTGGAGCCTATGTTCATCCCCCTAGATCCTGTTTTTATCCCTCAGGATCCCTCTTGCCTACCTAGTGCGCCTTGTTTTCCTCACCAGGAAGACTAATGCGCCCTACTACACTACTTGGATCACTCACGGTTAGTTGCAACATTTATTGACTATTTTATTCATTTATTGCTCAGTTTAACTGCCTGTAGCTTCCAGTTGTCTGTATCAGAGTGCCACTTGACCTACTGACAGCCTCATGCACCCTCCTTGGAGTCTCCATCCCTTGGTTTGTGCTCACATGACTCAGTTAGACTCATTTGACCGACCTTTGACCATTTCTGACTATTGCCACTGATTGGATGATGTCTCCAATGCTATCCAAGCCACACATTGAGGAGAATTCGAATGACCTTAGGAGGCATTCGAATCCATTTGATTGTATTAAGTTATTATTCGCTTTTCATAGTGCCAGCTTACAGTTGATGTATGATACAACAGTTTTTTTCATTTTCTTGTGTTAATGAGTGATTATTGATTCAACAATTCTTCTTCTCTTCTCTGTTATTCTTGAGTGAGTTTTAGTGAGGTTTTCTCTAGCTGTGTGATCTCTCCTATAAAATATCACACTAGCAACACTTAGCAGTTTAGATCTGATTCCATTTAATTCAAGTGAGGGAGCCATTCCACTTCCTTGTGCTCTTTCCTCCCTCATCTTTTCATGCCCATTCTCATACACTTCAATTTTTATGGCTTTATACTTTTTTTTCTCTTAGTGTTGGCATGATGACTCGGGTTCAATTTTCTCTGGATTTGGGTGGAATTGGTGGTGAGGGAAGCTTGTTCTCTCGAAGTTGTTTTTTGAGTGATGTTCCTTTATCTATATCATCCATCGTGGGAGGTAAGTTACTAGTCATAATTCCATGTGGTTTGTATTCAGTGGTATCGGAATATGAGTTTATTTCCTTTTATGGTTTATGAGTATGAGGCCCTGATCTTGTAGTGGTATGGTTCATTATTGTGTGGTTTTCGTTATGTTATCAATGTTTTCACTGTTTTATGATCTTGTGGTTTCCATCAATTGAGGCCTTTATTTGGTTGTGGCTTTGGAATGGACAACCCATTGCATTGAGATCCTATTGGGGGTGAAGGTCTCAATGAAATTATAGAAATTAAAAACATATTGAGAAGGATGAAAGCATAGATGGAAGGTATCAAGCAAGCAATTGAATACCTCACCTGCTATTACAATATTGAGAAATATGCATAAACATATAAAAATAATAACATGATAACCTAACTAGCCTAGCCTCCTATCCATACAACAACAAATAATCAAAATAACAAGAGAGAGAGAGAGAGAGAGAGAGAGAGAGAGAGTACACCAGATATACGTGGTAAAACCCCAAATGGGTAAACTTCCATGGGAAGGTTGTCTATCTTTATTCTTCATAAATATTCTCCAATCTTACACTTGAGCCCCTCCACAATAGGCTTATAGCCCATTACAATGCCAATGCTTGATAACACTTTATATATATTTCATGTTTTGATTCACCATCATTTTTTTTATATTTGCATGCATCCATGCATCCAATCATCATGCATGCATCTGCATGCATCTAGTCATCAACATTGCAGTCTCCCCAACACCTGGAGTTTATGTTCAACCCCCTAGAGACTGTTTTTAGCCGTCAGGATCCCTCCTACCTACCTAGTGCGCCTTGTTTTCCTCACTAGGAAGACTAATGCGCCCTACTACACTACTTGGATCACTCATAGTTAGTTGCAACATTTATTGACTAGTTTATTCATTTATTGCTCATTTTAATTGCCTGTAGCTTCCAGTTGTTGGTATCGGAGTGCCACTTGACCTACTGACAGCCTCATGTGCCCTCCTTGGAGTTTTCATCCCTTGATTTGTGCTCACATGACTCAGTTAGACTTAGTTAGACTCATTTGACTGACCTTTGACCATTTGTGACTACTTCCACTGATTGGATGATGTCTCCAATGCTATCGAAGCCACACATTGAGGAGAATTCGAATGACCATAGGACGAATTCGAATCCATTTGATTGTATTAAGTTATTATTCACTTTTCACAGTGCCAGCTTACAACTGATGTATGATACAACAATTTTTGTCATTTTCTTGTGTTAATGAGTGATTATTGATTCAACAATTCTTCTTCTCTTCTCTTCTATTCTTGAGTGAGTTTTAGTGAGGTTTGCTCCAGCTGTGTGATCTATCCTGTAAAATATCACATGGTATCAGAGCTGGAGTCAGCTATTCAAATTGCAGCAGTTCTTTGAGCAGCTGTCTTTCATTGAGCACCAGAATCCTCTGGATTTCCACAACAATTCCTGGTGCAATTGTCTTGAATTCACTAGAGAAATCCAGTGAGGTCTATCCAGGTGTGAAGGATCCAATCACATGTGATTAGTGTCCTAAGGTAGTGTTCAATTCGAATTGCAGCAGATCTCCATTTAAAATTCTCATTGTTTTACAGGTTATCTCCATCATTCGAATTCATCTTCAATTCGACTTCAACAGCTACCAATGGATCTAAAACTGAATTCATTCAACTATTTCAAATGGAAGGCCAAGATGGACATCTTCATGAATTCCAAGAGCCTCTCTAGAGTTTTGAATGGGGCTACAGTAGATAAATCCAAGTACTTAGAAAAACTTGATGAAGCAGTAGGACCGCTGCTCCTGAGCATTTCTGAAGACCTTCATTTTCATGTCATAGATCTAGCAACTCCAAAAGAGGTTTGGGACAAGCTCGAATCTCTTCTTGGACAGAAAGATGACTTGAAGGGTCATAAATTGGAAAATGAGCTCATCTCCTTGAGCCCAAGCAGTTTCAAAACCATCACTGAGTTTCTCAATAAGTTCAAAAACTTGATTTCACAGTTGAAGAGATATGGGATAGAGAAGGAAGAGAAGCAACTCATCCTTTCCATACTATCAAAACTAGGCCCCGACTGCTCAGTATTTGTCTCCACTTTTCAGTCAGCGAAGTTGTCCATCCCAAAATGGAAGTTTCCCACTCTTGAAGAATTCATCCAGTCTCTCACACTTGAGTAGGAGAAGTTAGTTCATATGGGAATGATAAAACCCAAATTGGATTCAGCTCTTGCAGGTACTAAGATGAAGAGAGCGAATGGAAAGGGTAATAAAAAAGCATTTGACAGAAATTTGAATGAGCAGAAGCAGAAGGAGGCTTCAAATCAGTCAGATGGAATTTTGAATCCTAATAAAGACAAGCAAACTCGAAAGGGGAAATCCAAATGCACATACTGCAATAGAGGATTCCATCCTGAGAATTCATGTATGAAGAAGACCATAGATATCATGGCTTCACTTCTTGAAAAGAATAACCTTCCAGTACCTACATGTATTAGAAATAAAGAAGGCGAACCATCAAGATTAGAGGACACAGAGAGATTCCATGCCCTCATGGCAGGTGCACCAACACAATCCTCCTTCATCCATAGATTGAAGAGCATCAAGACACATGTATTCCTCCAAATATCTCTTTACTGGTTTCGAATCCATTGTTGGACCATCCATCATGTTAGGGAATGATTCTGAGGTATCCTCTGAGGGGATTGGAAGAATCAAACTTGATCATGGGTACTTCTTAGATATGCTCTATGTCCCTACAATCATTGCTAATCTATTTTCAGTCTAACAGATGACCCACACTGGAGAGCCCAAGAGGGTGATCTTCTCTTCAAATGAGGTCGAAATCCAAGACATGGTGTTGGGATCTACCATTGCAAAAGGTGTTGCAAGCCACAAATCAAAACTCTACGAGTTGTCCCATTTTATACCTCTCTCTAAATAGTCTGCTCTTCACACTCATGCAAATGAAGAGAGTAGGCTATGGCATGAAAGATTTAGGCATCTCAACTATCAATACTTGCAAGACATGCATACTCAAGTGATGGTTGAAGGGATTCCCAAGATCAAGTTTGCTAAGGGAAACTGTCATGGTTGTTTGATGGGAAAGCATCCTGGAAAGAAGTTTGAGAAGGGGAAGGAAAGGAGAGCCTCTCAACCTCTAGATATGATTCATAGTGATGTTGCAGGGCCATTTCCAGATCTATATTTGAACAAGGCAAGGTATATTCTTACTTTTATTGATGATTATTCAATATTTACATGGGTATACTTTCTGAGAGTAAAGTCAGAAGTATTTGGATTCATTAAGTTTTTCAAGTCTTCTGCAGAAACGTTTTCAGATAGAAAGATCAAGGCCATTCAAACTAATAATGGAGGAGAGTACATCAAGAATGATTTTCAAACCTTTTGTGCTGAAGAAGGAATTGAGATGCAACATATTGTTCCCTATACACCACAACGGAATGGTGTTGCTGAGAGGAAGAATAGAACATTGAATTAGATGGCCACCTGCATGCTAAAGTCGAAACGGTTGCACCCTAGTCTTTGGGAAAAAGCCATCCATTTTGCCACCTATCTTTAGAACAAAGTTCGTCACAAAGGAATCAAAGATATGACTCCTTTTGAAGCATGGATGGGATATAAACCTGATGTGTGTCATCTTAGAGTATTTGGATACAGAGCATGGGAAAGGATTCCAATTGAAAAAAGGAGAGCCCTAGATCCACAAAGTAGAGAGTGTATTATGGTGGGTTATTCATTGAATGCAAAGGCCTACAATCTTCTCGATCCTTCTACTATGAAAACATTCCTTGATAGGAGTGTACAATTTGAGGAATGGCCTCTACATGATGCTCATCCTGTTGAGCAAGAGATCTTTCATACCAAACCTGCATTGCTTAATGACCACCAAGAGAGAGAATCTTCATCACATGATAGTTCAGATTCAGAGTATGAGAGTGAATATGATGAAGAGCGAATGCTAGATCCAGATCCACAAGAACTTGAAGATATAGCACCTATTAGTGAAGATGAGCGAATAGAAGACCAAGATCCAAATCTACAGCTTGTATATCCTCCTCTTCCTAGATGGGCAGCCACTACTCTTAGATATGCTAGAGATCTTGTGGGAGATCCACTTGATCCGAGGAGAACCAGATCTGATTTTCAGAATGGAAGGTTTGTTGGGATGGGATTAGTTTGTAGAAAGTGTGGAAGCTGACAACTGTGAAAGGGATGATCCGCGGAAGAAAGGGTCATTTGCGGAGAACACAAAAGTGTGGAAGTAGATAGTTAGTTAGACAACGGTCATGTGGACCATTTTGTAACCGCTTAGTATTGTATACTATAGAAGTATAATTATAAGACTAAGGGCAAGATAGACTGGTGATGAATGAAGTGATAGATCTTTCGGGTTTTGATCTAGTAGATGATGGGAGGATATATCATATCCTTCGAGTCTGTGATATGATGTATTGACTATTTCTGCAAGGGTCATTCCACGGGTTTTAATGAATGCATGAAGATGTTCGATTATGGTTTTATCTATGTCTTTTTTCCTGTCGAATGATGCAAATGTTTGAGGAGATGTTTAATGCTCTATCGGTTTAGTAATTGTTGTTTGTGCTAATGGGTAATTAGATCATGTAGATGTCTATTATATGTTAACTCTGCGATTGATGAATATGTGAACGGTGAAATGTTAGCATAGTGCGAATGACATAATCTCTGGTTTCTGCGAGTGCAATGAGTGTTTAAGGCATGTCCTCAAGTCCACCGTGGAAACTTGGTTCCTGTAGCCCCCTTGTGCATCTCGGGTGAGACTTCACTCGCTCTACAAGTGTTGCTGGAAGGGTTAACACCTTTCTAGGCCGATGCGTAAGGGAGTTTGGTTGATGATTTGTTGACGACAGTGTGGAGTGAACCCCTGTCGACAGTTGCTGTGTAAACAAATGGTTCCGTTTCTGGGACCTTGAAGAGGAAAGAAGAGGATATGTTGTGGCATCCGACAAAACCAAAGATTCAAGAGTGGTTTGACAAGAAGATAGAGGACTTCGCAGAAGGAGAAAAGAAAAACCCTAGACAGTCGGTAAGCAGTTGGTTATAGAAGTACATTTATTCAAATATCCATGAAATATTTTTCTGTGAATTCCCAGTATTGTTGCACGAGTGGTTAGCGCAACTGACGTTTCAGAAGCACAATTTCCAAAAGACTGAGCCTGGTCATTGGACACCAAAACTGATTTGACAGCTGAAATGTGTCGAAAACAAAGTATCAAGTGTTGTCAATTTTTGGGTGGATAGTATCCTAGAGGGATATATTACTGAGTTCATAGTAGACACGATCAAATCATACAATGATGCGGAGAGAAATTTCTTCAGGGGACAAAGGGGAAGGTTCTTGCTGTTGCTAAAACTGTGGATTAAGATGCTCATCTGCGAAAAGGGAATTTTGAGGATGAATTCTGATGAGTAGAAAGATTGGTGTGTGGAGGCTGTAGGTGTCACGTAAATGCAGATCCAATAGAAAGATGCGGGGTAGATGGACACGAGCGGCGACAAGTGTGTATGGGAAGCTGATGAAGAGTGTGGTACCTTGAGGAGTGGGGTGATATTCCGGCGTCCTGAGAAGAAGAGGAGGACTAAGAGAGAGTCTCCCGAGAGGACTGGAACATAAGACTGTGAAACCAGACCACAAGGGATAAAGTGACCCTATTGCGATGAAGACGGTGACCAAGCTACCCCAGTATCAAAAGAGGGACGTATCGTACGTTACAACATACCTGCAACCCCACGCACTACCCAGAATTTTACAGGAAGAAACACAAGCTATTCGTAAAGTTGCCCTACGTGCAGCGGTAAAAGTAGTGCATCAGTAAACAACAACAATAGGAACATTAGAATGGAAGATGACACAAAAATGCCCACTTTCCAAGGGAACGGGACTAAGGATCCTGAGCAGTTTTGGTTTCTGTGCGAAGCAGTATGGACCGTGAAGCAGGTTCAGGATGAGGATATTAAATAGGGATAGCTAGAAACGACCCTTAGGGGCCGTGCACTGGATTGGTTTATGAAGTTTACGAGGGTTCCCACGGGAACACCAGCCAAGTTGTTGGCGCAGATCAAACCAGGAATGATCGACGAATTCAGGAATCCAAAGTCGGAATCGCAGTATGTCACTGAGCTCAAAGAAATAAAGCAATACCCAAATGAGCCGGTATGGGAATTTGATCAGCGATACAAGACATTGATAGCGAAGGTAAGCTTTGGGATAAATGATATGTAGCACAAGGAGTGGTTCATCGCAGGACTGGTACCACACATCCGTGGATCACTAATGCAATAGAAGGTTGCAACCCAAGTGGAAGCATTGGAGACTGCAATGAAGCTGGAGTCTTCGCTAATCGGTGAAACGTGGTTGGGTATGAATCATATATACAAATGCTGCTGGAAAACTTGACGATCCAATTGCAAGACATGAAGAAAGGGAAAGAGGCCCGTGAAGAAGTCTGGTGTACCAGGTGTAGGGCAGAGGGACACCACAAGGATCAGTGCCCAGACTTCTGAGAGTATTTTCAATCCGTTGCACCAAATATCCTTAGTCAGGGAGGGTTTCCTTGGTGTCGTATCTGCCAAATGGGAGGCCATCGACCAGAAGAGTGTGTTTATTTGCAAAAGATGGTGTCAAAACCAGAGAACTTGTATTGCAAGTTCTGTAAATCGGTTGGCCACGACGACAACAACTACAGAGCTTATGGCCTACTCCAGGAGAGGACTACAGCCGCATATTTCATGGCAGGAGAAGAAAAGGAACCGGGTCAGCAGCAACAATAGTATAATCAACCATCGACCCAGTATAATCACCAATCGCAGCAGTACGATCAGGGATAGTATGGGAAACCATAGTATGGTCAACCACAGTATCCACCACCGCAGTACCCACCATATGGACCACCGTAACAGCTGCAGTATGGGCAACCGCAGTACCCACCATGTGGCCCACCATGTGGAGGGGCTAGAGGAGGATTCCGCGGAGGTCGAGGCGCTGGCGCGGGATGAGGAGGAGTTGCTGGACGAGGACAAGGACCAATTATATGCTACAATTGTGGGCAACATGGGAACTATCAGAGGGATTTCCTGAATACAGCACCACAATAGTGCACTTATTGCAACGCTGTGGATCATGGCGTTGAAATTGTCCATAGCTCATTGCAAAGTGGCAGAACAAGATCCGCCACCACCTCCACAGAACCAGAATCAGAATCCATCGGCTGTGCAGATGATATCGATGGAGGCTCGAAGACACCATGCGACTGTTGGAGTGTTGACACGAGGAGGAGTAGCGACATGATCTGACGGGCCACGAGCTACTGTCCGAACAACAACACATAAACATGTCACTTTTGATGCGGAGGTCGAAAGGGATATCTTCTTGAAAGCCCAGGAGGCGATGAGACAGAGGAGGCAGTTACCTCTTCAGGAAGAAGTTATCTATGATATTCCACCGACGTTCGATGAGATGAAGTCGCAGGGAAAGGATAACACCTTAAAAGCCTTTTTGAAGAGTTTCCTGGAGTTGGCAAAGGATCAGGATGCACTGGAGGAGATATCCAATCTATTGACTCGATGAGAGGGTGTATGCCAGGAACAAAGAGTCAATCGCATACACAAAAGGAAGATAGGGAGAGAGATGTGAATGTCGGCACAAATTGGAGCTTTGGATGTCGAATCAATTATCTTGGACCTAGGGTCGGATGTCAACATTCTGACCAAGCAAGTATGGGAGGCCGTGGGGAAATTGCAGTTGGCCTGGTCACCAGTACAGTTGCGATTAGCAAACCAGATTAAGGTTACTCCAATTGGTCGGGTGTACCAACTTCCCATTGAGATTGAGGGCCTCAAGTCTTATGCATATTTTGATGTGATTGAAATTGTAGACAATACCATCCCCTACCCAGTGCTGCTAGGGATTGACTAGGCAATTGATAATATAGTAGTTATCAACTTCAAGAAGCAGACAATGAAATTTGAGAATTGCGAGATGAGGGTCATTGCACCTTTGGATCCTGCGGAAGGGCAGCAATACGTTGAACTGGCGAGAGACAAATTTTCGGAGGGATGGGATAGTATATAAAATATATCTGAGGATTACATTAATCCCACTGCAGATGGAGAATTGGGATGGCACAGTGTCAGTTCGATGTTGTCGGATTCGGATGAGGCGCACGAGAATTGGCAGAAAGGGATACATGAAGTGTCATTTAGAAGATGTGCCTAGGTCACACAGTCATTGCGATGGGTAGACACAGAGGAGTGCGCGCTACCAACATATGAAGGATTTACCAACTTGAGCACCTTTCTCGCAGAGTTTGAGGAGAAAGTGGCGGAGCCGCAGGGTCTATTGGCCTTGGAGGAAGCCTTGAAGGCCACTCTTGCACGCTGGTGGGAAATGCACAAGTCTAATATCACAAACTGGCCACTATGTCGCCACCTAATGATAGTTAGGTTCGATGATGTAGAAGGATATAGCAGAAGGAAGTTTGATGGAAGAAGTGACCCAATAGCGCATTTGGCTGAGTATGAAAGCAAATGGGGACTACGAGCAAAAGAAGAAGGGGTCCATGCATTTGTTCACACATTGGATGAAGTAACACGGAGTTGGTATGTCGCAACAGAACTGCGACGCGGAATGACTTCTTGGGAGCAGCTGACACTTGGATTCAGCCAAACATTTTGTTTCTTAAATGAGAACCCCTTCATCCATAGTGTGCTATAGGTGATCCATGAGAATATCTTCGAAGCAGTACCGACATAGCAACCATTAGAACTTCGGTGGACTGCGACACCAGAAATGATGATGGATTTCTATAATATGACAGGAGAGTCGGATGATGAGGATGATCCGAGAGCTATGCATGTACCGGAATCAAAAGGAAGTTGCAGTGTCGAGGCACCAAAGATACCTTCCGACAAATTCCAGCAATCGGTGAAGATCAAGAAGGTAAACATTGGGTCGGAGGAAAACCCAAAGTTTGCAAGCATTGGGGATTATTGGGATGAGTCCACCATTGCGAAGAGGAGTGATCTGCTGCACGAGTTTCAGGATCTGTTCCCAACGAAATTCTCAAATATGAAAGGAATTTCTGGGGACTTAGGAAAAATGAAGATTCCCCTGAAACCCGATGTGAAGTCAGTTAAGCAATGACCCTACCGGTTGAATCCCAGGCACAAAGAGAGAGTGTAGGCCGAGATTGAAAGGATGTTGGAAGCCGACATTATAGAACCAGTAGAAGAATCTAAGTGGATCAACCCGATGGTGGTCCAGGACAAGAAGACAGGCGAGGTCCAAATCTGTGTCGACTTGCGGAAATTAAATGATGCATGTTTGCATGACCCATTCCTGACACCTTTCACAGATGAGGTGCTCGAAGGAGTTGGAGGTCAGGAGATCTACTCATTTACAGATGGGTTTTCAGGCTATCATCAGATCAAAATTGCGAAGGATGTTGGGCCTAAGTTGGGACAAATTTTTGGTAACACTTTTGATAAGCAGGAGTAATTTTGTATAAGTGTTGAGGGTGCTACGAAGTTGTGCGTAGCATCCATGTTTTGACCATGCTGCGAAGTTGTGTGCAGCATCCAAGTTTTGGAAGTACCGCGAAGACCAGTGCTGCGAGGAAGCAGTGCTGCGAAGCAGTCAGGCCACGTGGAGCCAGCAAAGCAGAGTGCTGGACAAGGATTAGGTATAGGTACCGGATGGACCAGTAGTGGTATAATTTTGGAAAGATGCTCTAGGAGTGCCGAGCGGCGGGCATGAGCAAATCAGGAAGGCGGCCAATGCATGAGTTTGTTAAGGAAAGGACAGCTCAGGGAAAGTGATGGCTTGGCATGCCTAATGGGAGAGACTGTTAGAGATGAATAGTTCAGTGAAAGTGACCTGTTGGCACACATGCGACAGGAAAGCCGATAGCGATAGAATGAAGACGTGGAGAACCGCCACGATGAAGCAAATGCTACCAGATGCTAGCAAGCCGGTTTAGGGAAACCGACACAGTTTTGTAAACCCTAAGGGTTTTGAGTTTAGGTCTTTGGCATTGTAAAGACATGACCTTCGAGCATGGTCTATTTAAGAAGAAAATTTTGTATGGGATGGGGTTACTTTTTGTTATAGTTTTGGGTTCTGGATGTTGTATTGTAAAATCTCTTTTGAGTTGAGAAGATTGTAAAGGCTCTGCAACTGTGTGTGCAGAGACCTATCTGAGAGGAAGGAGAGTTTGCAGCTGAGTGCGCAGACTAAGAATGGTTGTCCCCATCCCTTTTAAAGATATATATTACCAACAGTTCTTGTGGACGTAGCTTCCCATCCGGGGGAGTGAACCACGTTAAATATTGTGTTGTGCATTTGTGTTTTATGGATGAATGATTATCTGTATTTTCTGTAAATGAATGTCTAGATGTTTCCTTGCATGTTGTTATGAGAGAATTGTTGTATGCATTTTCCATCAGAAGAACTATGGATATGATATGTTAAGTTCTGCATGAATAGATGAATGGTGAACATTTAGCTTATGTTTGAGAAAAGTGAGTCAGTTAATTGGTTAAGTGTTAAGAGATCACTTAAGTACTTTCCTATGTGCAATAGAACAAATGCATAACAATTAGATGGATAATTGGCTGAGTAGTTGAATGAGTGGATGAGTGATACTCAATTCAGAGCCTTAATCATTTTCAAGTTAGTTGAGTATAAAGTTGAACTGCAGCATTGTCCATCGCTGCACAGTCCCCCCCTCGCAGTACATACCCCCTGTTGCACTGTGCAGTACGTCTGTCCAAGCAGCTTGTCACTTACTGTGGAAACCTGATTTCACAGTACCCCATAGATACACCTTGGGTGAGCCCTCAACCTGCTCGCAGGTTGTTGCCGAAAGGGCCGGTGCGAAAGGGTTTTGTTGGTCAAAGGGAAATCGTGAAGAACCTGGGTCTTATAGAAAACCTCTAGGTCAGTGATAGCCAACAAATGGTTCCATTTCCGCACTAGAATCCGTGATGAGTTGCAACCGTAATGGGTGGAATACCAGTTCCTGGAAGGCTCTGACAACTGGCATCCTGAAAAGATAGAAATCCAAGCTTGGTGGGACAAGACCATAAGAGACTTTGCAAGGCAAGAGAATAGACATCCACGTCTATGTGACACACAGTGGTTGGATAGATATCTATGGAAAGATATTCACGAGATTTTCTGGGCATCATTTCCAAACGAATTGCACGCGTGGATCTCGCGGCTCGCAGAAAAGAAAACCTGTTTTCAAGGAGGAGTTCCTACAGAGTGGACTCCTGAGCTCATAGTGCAGCTCAAAGCAATAGACAGCCCGTTGACACGCGCAGTTGATTTTTGGGTCGATCATATGCTAGAAGGCTTCGTAACAGAATTTGCTGTAGACACACTCAAATCCTACAGCCAAGCAGAAGCATACTTTTTCGGAGGATTCCAAGGTAAGTTGTTGAACAATCTTAGTCTATACATTAAGATGCTATTAGTTGAGAAAGGTGTTTTAAGAATGCAGTAATATTCTTAAGTTTGTCATGGTAAACAGTATATATAGTGATTCTGATGAAGATACCCATAATCTTAGAAGTGGTAAGAGGTATAAATTTAATAAGAATCTTGGAGGCCCTGGACTCCATATCGATACTGAGATTCCTTGTGACCTTGACAACGAAGCCGCACCACCATTTACCCCTGAGAACCCACCGGCTGCATAAACCACACCACCTTTATCTCAAAACCCACCCGCTATGCAGCCCACCCCGCAGAATACTCATCCCATTACGTCCATCCCGATAAGCCCATTTGTTTTCACTGCACAGAGCCCTTTATAGTAGCCGTGCACTAATCTAGGCGCCCCACCACCTAATAGGACAATCGCAAATACATATATGAAACTGCCGATATTCAAAGGAACTGGCCTAGAAGACCCTGACCAGCATTGGTTCCTTTGCGAAGCCGTATGGAGTGTAAGACATATCCAGGATGATGCCGTGAAGAGAGCACAGCTCATCACCACTTTCAGGGACTGAGCTTTACATTGGTTCATGAAGTATCTAACACACAGCCGAGAACCCTCACAGAAATTAAAGTTGCGCTTATGGCCGAGTTTAAGAAACCCAAATCTGAATCTCAATGTATAACTAAGTTGAAAGAAATAAAGTAGAAACCGACTGAAACGGTTTGGGAGTTTGATCAGAAGTTCAAGACCCTATTAGACCAAGTAAGCTTTGTTATAGCCCCAGAACAACACAAGGAATGGTTCATTGTTGCGCTGTTACCCCATATTAGATTACCATTGATGCAGTATAAGGTTACGTCGCAGGAAGAGGCCTTGGAGATCGCAATGAAGCTAGAGGCTTCGCTGATTGGTGAGACTAGTTCTGGGATGTCTTAGATCCAGAACCAGCTGACCACCCTGACACTAGAACTGAAAAGCATGAAGAGTGGCAAAGAACAAAGGTATGAACCTAGACATGAGGTCTGGTGTACAAGTTGTAAAGGAGAAGGCCATGACCGGGAGCATTGCCCTTTATTCCGCGACTATCTTAATAGTGGTGCGCCCAACCCAATAAATCAGAATCAGGACCCATGGTGTGAAATTTGTAGAACCACAGGACACAGACCTGAAGACTGCTATCTTATACAGAAGTATGTGAAAACACCTACAAATTTATACTGCACTTTCTGTAAATCAGTTGGATATGATGAATCCAACTACCGTGCATATGAGCTAATGATGAGAGAAAACGAGATATGGACTCAATGAGAGGCACTGGTTTGTACCGCGTACAAGAAGATAACTAGCCGAAACAAGAGAATGCACAATATGACCAAGGAGGATACAGAGGTCGTGGTGCTAGATACTGCGGTAGAGGAAGAAATGCTATCTCGGCGCAGGGAAGAGGCCGCGGCTAGGTCATTTGTTATAATTGTGGCCAGCCAGGTCACGTAACTAGAGATTGTGTTAACCCATGCACTACATGCAATTATTGTAAATCATTTGAGCATGTTATTGAAGATTGCCCAGCACTAGAGGTGGAAATGCAGAAAAGAAGACAGATGGATGCACCAAACACGAACATCCAGTGGATCGCAGTGGAGAGCAGACCAGTAGACCCGAGCATTAATTTGGTCATGCGCAGTGGCGCTGAGACAGGCCATGATAGGGGAGCAGAAGCTTCTACGTCAGGGGAGGCTCACACAAAGCAGATCCCTCTTGAGACAATATGGATAAGGAAAGCTCCAGGAAAATACCTGCTCTCGACCTACGAAAGAACAAGGAAGTCTTTATCAATGCGCGGGATACCTTCAGAGAACCAGCAACAGAGTCACAGTGGATCCCGTTGTGCACTGAAGCACCGCATGTTGAAGTCATGCCAGCGGCTTACGATAAAACAATTACCGCAATAGATGTTAGCACTTCCGTTGCGCAGTTCCTACGAAGCTACAAGAAGTTACTAAAAAGTGAAAATGCCATAGTAGAGTTGCAGAAGCTCATAAACTAGTATGAGCCATAGACTGGAATAGAGACTTCTGATAGCGCAGTACATCACATAAGGAAGCATAAAAGAACAAGCTGAGAAATGAGGCTTACCGCGCAGATTGGAGATTTTGAAATGGATGAAGTCATCCTTGATTTGGGATCTGAAGTAAATGTCTTGACTAAGCAGACATGGCAGCAAATGGGTCGACCAAAGTTGTCATGGTCACCTATCCAACTGAGGATGGATAACTAAGAGAAAGTCATACCTTTTGGCCGGTTAGCTAACGTGATAGTCGACATCGATTGAGTCCAAAGTCATGCAGATTTTGAAGTTATCGAGATTGTGGATGATAGTCAGCCTTTTCCCGCACTGCTAGGAATTGATTGGGCTATTGATAACTTGGCTATCATAAATATGAAAACAAAGAAGATGATATTTGAAGGGAAGCATCTTAGGGTCATCGCACCGTTGGATCCTGCAGATGGTGACAGATACAACGAGCTGATTCAGGAGGAATCTAAGGCTCAAGACTTAGACAGATTATACCAGCTCACAGCGAACCAGGAAGATTACATTAATCCTACTGCAAATGGTACACTCAGCTGGAGATGTGACAGCTACCGCGTCTCTAATTCGGAGGCAGGGTTGGAGAATTGGAAAAGCTGGATGCATGAAGTGTCAACAAGAAGGTGCGCGCAGGTTACGAAATCACTGCGTTGGATTGGAAAGGAGGTAAGTCCAATTCCCACATATGATGGTTCTGCTAATGTTTACAATTTCATCTAGGAATATACTGCAGCTATTGCAGATGAGCACAGATTACCAACATTGGATATGTCACTGCGCGACACACCTGCCAGATGGTGGAATGCACATAAGTAGACATTGACCACTTGGGATCAATGCAGAATTAAGATGCAGATCCGATTTGCTGGAAGGGTTACCTTACCCTTTGAAAAGTTTAATGGATAGACAGATCCTAGTCAACACATTGAAGTCTATTCAAAGGCATATGCGGAAAGGCCACATGAAGAATGGGTGCACCTGTTCGTGCATACCCTGGAGGACAACATTCCAAAGAAATGGTACCTAGACCTAGAGTTGCGCAGGGAAACCACTGATTGGGAAATGTTGACTGCGAACTTCCAGAGGGACTTCAGCTTCGAGGACGAGAACCCGTTGATCCATGACACATTGCAAATAATTAAGGAACGCATATTCATGGAAGACTGTCCTCACAGAAATATGACGTTGGAGGAATTCTTCAGGGCAGATAGCGTTCCTGCGCACCTACAGTTAGAATGGAAGGAACACGAAGAACACCTCATCGAGTGTTACAACCTAGCTGAAGACATCAATGATAGAAATGAAGACGATGACGATGATCCATGCAACATAAACATACCAGAATCGGAGGGTACGCATGACATAGAAGGACCTACTTTAGAAATCCCAGATATGAGCAGACTAGTAAAAACACAGAAGGTGAATATTGGCACAAGCGAAGAACCAAAGTTCACAGCAATCGGAGACTATTGGGATGATCAGACTATTGCAGAGATCGCAGACACTCTGCATGAGTATCAGGAGTTGTTTCCAACAAAATTTACAGAAATGAAAGGAGTTCTAGGAGACCTAGGAGTCATGAAAATATCTTTGAAGCCAGGTGCAAATCCCATGAAGCAGAGACCGTATAGACTAAATCCGCGCTATAAAGAAAGAGTATGCGCAGAGATGGATAAGATGCTTGAAGTAGGAATCATTGAACCTGTCGAAGAGTCCGAGTGGATTAGCCCCATGGTCGTTCAAGACAAGAAAACAAAAGGTGAGATCTGGATTTGCGTGGATCTCAGAAAACTGAATGATGCTTCCATGCACGACCCATTCCCTACTCCTTTCACAGATGAAGTGCTTGATAATGTTGGAGGGAATGAGGCCTATTCTTTCACTGATGGTTTTTCGAGGTATCATCAGATAAGGATTGATCCTGTAGACAGGCATAAGATGACTTTTTCTACAGAATGGGGGTCATTCCAGTACACAGTGATGCCTTTTGGCCTGAAGAACGCACCTGCCATATTTTCCAGAGTGGTCGTTGCAGCATTCAAAGAGTTTATGCATAAGTTTCTTGAAGCCTATTTTGATGATTGGACTGTGTTTGGTCTATTGAAGAACCATTGCGCGAACCTTAGAATGATGCTTGAGAAGTGTCAACAACATCAGATCTCTTTAAATCTAAAGAAGTGTATTTTTTGTGTTCCTTATGGGATTCTACTTGGGCACATTGTTTGTAAGCAGGGATTGATGGTGGACCCTGCGAAGATTGCCATTATTGTGAATTTGCCAACACCAACTTCCATTAAGATGTTGTGCTATACCTTAGGCCACACTGGATACTACAGGAAATTTATAAAGGGTTACGTGCAGATAACCGTAGCAATGGAAAATTTGCTAAAGAAAGACGCACCGTTCATTTGGAACGCGGAATGTGAACAGGGTTTTGATACACTAAAAGAAAAGATGGTGACTGCACTGATTCTAGTCTTTCTAGACTGGACGAAGCCATTCCGTGTCCATGTTGACACATCATGCATTGCCCTGGGAATCGTACTAGCTCAACCAGGAGAAGGAGGTATTGACCACCCTATTGCATTCTCGAGCAGGAAGTTCTCAACAGCAGAAAAGAACTATACTACTACTGAGAGGGAAGGCCTTGCGATGGTATATTCCCTATAGAAATTCAGACATTACTTTCTTGGTGCACACTTCCTTATGTTCACTGACCATTCTGCGTTGAAATACTTGGTCAATAAGCCAGTGTTAGGGGGATGCATATGTAGATGGCTACTACTATTCTAGGAATATGAATTTGAGATTATTGTTAAGCCAGGTAGACTAAACTTGGGACCTGATCATCTATCAAGAATTGAGTTGGGATAGGAGCCGATGAACATTGAAGACAGTCTGCCTGATGCACAGCTATTTTCTATACAGGTTGCCAATGATTATTATAAGGATATCATTAATTTTCTGACAATAGGGCTGGCACCACAGGAATTATTTGTCCAGTAGAAGAAGCAGCTAGTGGTGCGCACCGCAGACTTTAGTATAATTGCAGGTCAGTTATACAAACTTGGACTGGATGAAGTCCTACGTAGATGCATACTAGATCATGAGAGACCATTTATTCTAGCAGACGTGCATTCAGGGATCGTGGGAGGTCACTATGCAGGAAGGGCTACAGTGCAGAAGATATTGAGCGCAGGGCTATGGTGGCCCACGATCCACAAAGATTCCAAAGAACACTACAGGAACTGTGATGTCTGTCAGAGGACAGGGAAACCTTCGCGAAGAGATGAGATGCCATTAAACCCATAGTTGACCTTGCAGGCGTTTGAGAAATGGGCAATTGATTTTGTGGGTCCTATAAACCCACCAGGAAAAAGAACTGGTGCGAGGTATATTATTACTGCTACTGATTACCTCACCAGATGGGCGGAAGCAAAGCCAGTAAAGGACTGCAGCGCTAGTACTACTGCGCAGTTCATTTTTGAAGAAATATTATCAAGATTTGGCTGTCCGAAGATTTTGATGAGTGACTAAGGTACTCACTTTTTGAACAAGACCATTGAGGCACTTATAGAGGAATTCCACATTCGTCATCAGCTCAGTACTCCGTATCATCCATAGGCGAATGGCACTGTTGAGGCTTTCAATAAAATACTGGAGAATGCACTCACTAAGGTCTGCAACATAAATAGAGATGATTGGGATCTACGCATCTCCTCTGTGTTATGGGCATACAGGACTACATGTAAGAAATTGACAGGTCATACACCTTTTCAGTTGGCTTATGAGCAGGAAGCTATAATGCCAATGGAATATATTGTCCCTAGTTTAAGGATCGCTGCATTCATAGGGATGGAAGACCACGCAACATTAGAAGAAAGGTTGCTACACCTCGTTGGGTTGGAGGAAGATTGCTTCATTTCCAGATTCCACCAGCAAGTTCAGAAAGACCGTGAGAAGGCATGGCATGATCACCATATAAAGAGCAAGTGCTTTCAGGTAGGTGACCAAGTCCTCCTGCATGATAGCAAGTTCATGAAGTTTCCTAGTAAATTTAAGATGCATTGGCTTGGCCCATATACTGTGATACATTTTACTAACACTGGTGCAGTCCAGTTAGCCAATTTAGCTGGTGATACCCTACCAACTTTGATAAATGGAAGTAGACTAAAGCTGTATCACGATAGTCCTACTTCGCAGAATCCTGAGTAACAAGCAGAGGAAGAAAGTTCTAAGTGTCAAGTATAGTTGAAATTGGACACTAGAAATGTAAAGGAGTCTGTACATGTATGATAAGGAGAACAATGTATGTACCGCGCAGCACTGCTGAAGCTGCGCAGAGGAAAAAAAATAAAAATTGAAACCGCGTAGTTGAAAATTTTTGGCACTGCGAAGTAACTACGCAGGATCATAGATGGCTTGCTGCGCAGCTCGGCGCAAGACTCAGAAAAATAGCCGTTACAAAACTTTTGAGAAAAATAGCTGTTATTTGACCGTTGCAATGAACCGCTTCAACATTTAATGAAAAGATAGCCGTTCTGAACACACTGACGACGAAAGGGACTGAAGGATTAGCTCAAATTCACCAACGGACACTGCATTAAATTCCCATCTAGCCGTTGGAAGGCGCAGGGAGGACCCAGCTGTGCCTATAAATAACGTAGCATAAAGACTCATGGGCATTACCAGACACTTAGAATTTTCATGTGTTCGCTCTTGTGTTAGCAATCCTTAGTCATATCTCAGAAATAGTTGCCTACTCTCTCCAGTGAATGTCCAAATCACCAGACAGAGAAGAAGAGCTTACACTCCAAGAAGCAATCCGAATCTTTCAGCATGGGGGGATTGCAGAGTTAATGAAAACCCCTCTCAAGAAGACTATACTCGAACCCGGTCAAGCATCCAGAAGGTCACCTCGACATAATCTAGCCATGCAGGACAAAGGGAAAGCCATAGTTGGACCATGAAGCAAGACTCCAAAGACGGGCCAGACGGCGCCGAGATCGCCGGTCTTTCAGAAGGAACCCTTGAAGTTGACACTGGAGTATATATCACCACGAGCGTTGGATGCCCCAATCTTTAAATTGGCCAAGAATGCTAGATATGAAATTCCATTGTCGCCGATTTCAAAACATTTAGAGGTTGCCAAGAACCTACTCGGAAAGATCGCAGACTATAAGTGGGAAGATTTTGACCTCCTAGGAGTGCAGAAGGAAGAATCCCACGAGCCAAAGTACCCATAGTTCCATCCTGACCAGTACATGTGCTGGAAGAAGGATGCTAAGGGCATATTTAACTTGGTTGCCGAAAGCTGGTTGACGCCGGTAGTGGAGTCCGGATTGCTGAACCTGCTCCGACTACCTCATTTTGATCGATCACCAGAACTTAATGTGGTGGTTCGCATGCTGATGGCGCAAATCCACCAGGGATACTTATGGATGGATCGAAATGTGGATGTAAACATTGATTTAATCCACCGCATCACAAGGTTAAGCAAGCACGGTAAGGATCCCAAGTAGTTCTTCCAAGGGAAGAGTAAGGAAAAAGAAGTTGTCGAGAAGATGAAGAAAAGCCATGCATTGGTGAAAGGGAAAAGAGGTTTTCCCACAGAAGAAATTGAAGATAGAGCGACAAGATTTGTCACACAGTTGCTTGCAGGAAAAATCCTCAGAACAGCTAGACCTCCGGAGGTGCTTATGGGCGCAGTACTACTCGGTGTCGCAGCGGCTGAAGGCACCCAATTCAGTTGGTCTCAGTATCTTCTTAATGAGTTCCTGGACGAACTCAATGACACCCAGGAGAATGGAGGTCAATTCCACTTCACGTGGTTTATTATCCTCATTGCATTCTTAGGATGGAAGGAACCGGAAAAATATGTCGGTGTAATTACAGAAACCAACGATCCTAGAGGATTCCGCTATGCCAACATTTGGGCAAATCTAAACGCAGAGCGACAGCGCGCGACAACTGAGGTATTCTATCAGTATTACACCCAGCTGCGCCAAGCGATCACCCGTACATCGCGCATTACAAAGCAGGTAATGTCGAAGTATATTTGCATTATTGATTTTATGGTGGATATGCGATGTATCTTTATTTCAACAAAAGCGAGAATGAAGAAGCCAGAATGGTACCCAGGTAACTACCATATGTATGAGGAGGACATTAAAATCCTCATAAAGGACTGGCTGGCCGACTTCCGTGTTGAAGTCATGGATGTGGAAATTGATGCAGAAGAATATGAAACCATCCCGCTATCATGCCCTATTGTTGAAGAAACAGGAAAGCGAAAAGAGCCTGAGACCTCGCAAAAGCCGAAGGCACGGAAGAAGATGAAGGCCACAAAGACTCAATCTGAGACAATGCTGAACGAAGACGACTTCGATATGATTGCAGAAAGGGTCTTAGAGCAGATGGGGGAGCTAATGACAGAAAAAGATAAAAAGGACAAGGTCATCTAGGATGACCTGCAAAAGACTAGGCTCGCACTACAAGGTCTTATGAAGAAAATGGATGATTTCCAGAAGAGCATAACCTTGCTGCGTGAAGCAGGAGCTGAAGGGAGGTTGGCAGGAACCTCGCAGCAGACACCACCACAGTTAGCCATAACAATGCATTCAAAGACTAGGGTTGTTCATCTGGACCCATTGACCATAGCGTTACCAATGGCAGAACAGATTGTCCTGGACACAAAGGGCGTCGAGTGGGTAGAGCTCGACCTGGCCAAGATCCCTTTGCCAGGATTACACTTTTTGTACACGCAGATCGTGGAGGAGATGCAAGAACAGTAGAATCCATGAAGTCACAAGCGGAGCTGCACGTAGTAAACAGGTAGCTCGAGGTGCGCCCAGAAATGCAGCTACGTGATGAATAGGACCGCCGGCAACAATTGGAGACTACCATATCTACTGTTGTCCAAGATATTGGAGGTCTAGAACTCCAGGATGATCCTGCGGACACAGTTCTGAGGATCGGAGAAAAGGTTAGATCTTTGAAGATGGAGATGCAGGATAAGGACATCCTCTATGAGGCCGATCTTGCTGCCTTGAGGGAAAAACTGAATATGCAGATGCCATTAACTGAGCAGCAGTTAAGAGAGCAAGCAGTGAGTGCCACAGCACAGAGCATAATGAGTGAGATGGCTAAGTGACAAGATCTCTTGGAGAAGGTTTCAAAGGCATTCACTGCCCTTGAAGAGGATCAAGGGCTACTGTAGGTGAAGACCGCGGTAAAAGAAAAGCAGACCGCGCTAGAAAAATTGGACACAGAGGTCAAGGCTCTACCACCCAGGGAGAGGCTGTTGAGGTATAAAGAGATATCAGGCCTGAAGAAGGAAGTCTAGGCATTAAGAGAAAAAGAGACTGAGATGGATAATCAGTCGCAGCAACTCCTGGAGGATGCCATGGGGGTGTCGTAGCAGATAGAAGACAAGCTGAAGGAACTGCGCGACAAACAGGAGCAGGTACAAGGACAGATTGGAGAAGAGATAACTCTAGCATTGCTTGAGACTGTAAAACAAGTTGAACAAGATACCAGAGAAGCAGTGGAACAGTTGTTCGGCACATATAACGAGTTCGCGGCCAAATTAGTTCCACTGGTCGCGGAGCAAAGCGAGACGACCGAAGTAGCAAGTGGCTCGGGGACGAGCCACATGTAAGTGTTAGGGGCATGTTGGGACAAAATTTTGGTAACACTTTTGATAAGCAGGAGTAATTTTTTCTAAGTGTTGAGGGTGCTGCGAAGTTGTGCGTAGCATCCAAGTTTTGACCATGGTACGAAGTTGTGCGCAACATCCAAGTTTTGGAAGTACCGCGAAGACCAGCGCTGCGAGGAAGCAGTGCTGCAAAGCAGTTAGGCCACGTGGAGACAGCAAAGCGGAGTATTGGACAAGGATCAGGTACAGGTACCAGATGGACCAGTAGTGGTCTAATTTTGGAAAGATGCTCCAGAAGTGTCGAGCGGCGGGCACAAGAAAATCAGGAAGGTGACCAATGCACGAGTTTGTTAAGGAAAGGACAGCTCAGGGAAAGCGATGGCTTGGCATGCCTAATGGAAGACCATTAGAGATGAACGGTTCAGTGAAAGTGACCTGTTGGCATGCGTGCGATAGGAAGGCCGATAGCGACAAAATGAAGACATGGAGAACCGCCACGATGAAGCAGACGCTACCAGATGCTAGCAAGCCGGTTTAGGGAAACCGGTACAGTTTTGTAAACCCTAAGGGTTTGGAGTTTAGTTCTTCGGCATTGTAAATACATGACCTTCGGGCATGGTCTATTTAAGAAGACAATTTTGTATGGGATGGGGTTACGTTTTGTTACAGTTTTGGGTTCTGGATGTTGTATTGTAAAATCTCTTTTGAGTTGAGAAGATTGTAAAGGCTCTGCAGCTGTGTGCGTAGAGACCTATCTGAGAGGAAGGAGAGTCTGCAACTGAGTGCGCAGACTAAGAACGGTTGTCCCCATCCCTTTTAAAGATATAAATTACCAACCGTTCTTGTGGACGTAGCTTCCCATCCGGGGGAGTGAACCACGTTAAATATTGTGTTGTGCATTTGTGTTTTATGGATGAATGATTATCTGTATTTTCTGTAAATGAATGTCTAGATGTTTCCTTGCATGTTGTTATGAGAGAATTGTTGTATGCATTTGCCATCAGAAGAAGTATGGATATGATATGTTAAGTTCTGCATGAATAGATGAATGGTGAACATTTAGCTTATGTTTGATAGTAGTGAGTCAGTTAATTGGTTAAGTGTTAAGAGATCACTTAAGTACTTCCCTATGTGCAATAGAACAAATGCATAACAATTAGATGGATAATCGACTGAGTAGTTGAATGAGTGGATGAGTGATACTCAATTTAGAGCCTTAAGCATTTTCAAGGTAGTCGAGTATAAAGTTGAACTGCATAGTTTGCAGTTTGAGTAGAAGAACATAGTGGTGCGGACCGTAGCGTTGTCCATCGCTGCGCAGTCCCCCCCCTCGTAGTGCATACCCCTGTTGCGCTGTGTAGTACATCTGTCCAAGCAACTTGTCACTTACTGTGGAAACCTGATTCCGCAGTACCCCATAGATACACCTCGGGTGAGACCTCAACCTGCTCGCAAGTTGTTTCCGAAAGGGCCGGTGCGAAGGGGTTTTGTTGGTCAAAGGGAAACCGTGAAGAACCTGGGTCTTATAGAAAACCTCTGGGTCAGTTATAGCCAACAAAGGAAGACCGACATAAGACTACATTTGTCACATAATGGGGCTGCTTTCAGTATACAGTGATGCCATTTGGATTGAAGAATGCTCCAACAATTTTTTCAAGAT
This sequence comes from Larix kaempferi, assembly GCA_027924585.1. Classification (NCBI taxonomy): domain Eukaryota; kingdom Viridiplantae; phylum Streptophyta; class Pinopsida; order Pinales; family Pinaceae; genus Larix; species Larix kaempferi. The sequence continues at coordinate 4,585,046 of BSBM01000590.1, forward strand.
TAGTAGTTTCAGCGTTCAAAGACTACATTCATAAATTTCTTGCCGTATATATGGACGATTGGATAGTATATGGGTTGTTCAAAGATCACGTTGCAAAACTAAGGCTGATGCTTGAACATTGTCGATAGTACCAGATTTCATTGAACCTGAAAAAGTGCATCTTCTGTGCTCCATTGGAGATTTTTCCAGGGCACATTGTCTACAGGGAAGGCATGCTGGTAGACCCAGCGAAGATTGCAATTATTCTCGACCTCCCATCACTGACCAGAGTTAAGCAATTAAGAGCGACACTGGGCCACATAGGCTACTACATGAAGTTTATCCGAGGATATGCAACAATCACAACACCAATGGAGAAGTTGTTGAAGAAAGATGCCAAGTTTGAATGGAATGAAGAGTGCCAGAAAAGTCTGGACATATTAAAAGTGAAGATGGTTGCCACCCCTATATTGGCATTTCCATATTGGATGAAGGAGTTACACGTTTACGTCAATGTGTCATCCGTCGCATTAGGAGTCATCTTGGCCCAACTAGGAGAAAGCGACATCGACCAGGATGGAGTAGAATGGGGAAGAAATCAAGGAGAGAATCCATTTGGTCCAAGAGGGATCAAAAGCAAAAGCAAGGAGAGTCTTTTCAATGTAGTGCCAGCTGAGTTTATCGAAGGCTTTGGATAGATCTAGTTTGAGAAGCATGCCAGTAGTTTTAGTGTTTTTTAGATAGTGGATAACCTCATGTGCCAAAATAATTCCATCCAGGATTTTCCTACCTTCAACATAGCCTTGGAGAAGGGGCTCCAGGCGGTTGGCTATGAATTTGGAGATGATTTTATAATCAATATTGCAAAGAGAGATAGATCGATACTTACTTGGAGTGGCCACGTTTTCCTCTTTTGGTATGAGAGTGAGGAAGGTGGAGTTGACTCCTGGAAGGACCCATTTTTTTTTGCGTGATTCCTCCACTATTTCCCAAATTTCTTTTTTCATAAGATCCTAGCAATGGTGGAAGAAATCAATGGTAAATCCATCTTGACCTGGAGCCTTTCCTTCTACCATTTGTTGAACCACCATTTCAACTTCCATGGGGGTCATTGGTCACTTGAGGTTACCATTTTGCTCGTCTGTTATTATAGCTGGGATATGAGAGGTGACTTGATCAATGGCAACACTTGTATTGGGGGTGTCTTTCTGGGATATGTTATCAAGCCTAATGATTATGTTTTGAAAGTATGGGAATGGTTGGTTGGAAAGATTGAAAAAGGGATCCATCTATGGTGCAACTTATGGCTCTCTAGAGGAGGAAGAATGATCCTTCTTAAATCATTTCTTGAGGCTATCCCTATTTTCTAGTTCTCAATGGCTCATGTGCCAAGCAGGATCATGAATCACATAAGGAAAAATTGTTTCAATTTTATGTGGAATGGCAATAAGAAGGAAAAGTATCACCATTGGATTGTTTGGCATAAGATTAATTTTCCAAAGGAGTTTGGGGGATGTGGATTCACGCATTCACACAAATGGTGGTTTCTTTACAAGAACAAGGTTTCTACTTTCGTTTCCAAATAAGTGTTGGGTATAATGATGACCTACATACACAACGTTTGTTACAAGATGAACATTTTGTCTTCAATGATAATGATAAAATTTAGTGGGAATTTTTTTTCAAGTCCCTTCATGACTGTCATGTCCGATTGGGAAATAGAGAGGATGAGATTATATGGATCATAAATCCTAAAGGAGGCAGTTACATTCCAAGACTTGGATATTTATTTGCAAGAGAAGAAGAGGATCTTCCTCCTCCTCTATGGTGGAACTATGCTATTTGGTCTCTGGAAGGTAAATATGTTTGTGTGGTTGGGTTTGGCAAAAGAATTCCAGTTTGGGACTTTTTAAAATCTAAATTCTATGAAGGGCCTAGGAGATGCCCTCTTTGCAGAAGTGATGAGGAGTCAATGTCCCATATTTTTATTTTCTACTCCTACTTCCAAAGAATGTGGCGTACTGTCTCGCGGGCCAAATGTTTTATGTTTGATTGGAATGGTGATGATCTATAGGTCACCCTGAAATAATGGTTTAATGAAAAGCATGCCTCAGTTTATAGATTCCTGTCAGTCTTGGTTATTTGGGGCTGTTGGTTAGCACGCAATAAATCCAAGTTCGAAGACATAATGATCCCCCTTGATGTCCACACTTTCAAAAGCTTAGCTATTTTTGATTCCTTTCCTCAGAAGAAGGTTTCTCCAGAGACGAGGACAGTTCTAGTGGAGGTCATCAATAAATCCTTTCCATGGTGTTTCTTTGACGAAGCGTCGCAAGGGGATCTAGATTATGGTGGTGTAGGTGGTATTATTTTTTCGGTTGATTAAGTCTGGACCAAATTTATATTGGGGACTGGTTTATGTTACAATAACTGAGTAGAACGTTTGTCTTTGAAGATGGTTCTACTCTAGTCTCTTTCAATGAGGATACGTAGAATACAAGTCTTTGGGGACTCCCTTATAGTCATTAACTGGCTAAAGATGAAAAGATCGCCTAAAAACATTTTCTTAAAGCCCCTTTTTGAATAAGTCTCAAGAATTGCTCCTCTTTTTCAGTCAATCAGCTTTTGTCACATTTATAGAGAGAGAAATTGTGAAGTTGATAAGTTATCTAAGGAAGGTTTGATGTTGGCAAAGGGTATATGGAAAAATGGGAGTGACATAATGATAACTTATTGGAGGTGACCCTCGGCCTATCTTTTTTTAATTCTGAAAAGACCCAAACTATGTCTATTGTTTAAACCTATATTTTTGGGCAACATTTTTTTGAAAGTTCTTACAAAGCGTGAGAGTTTATTTTGTGACGACAGTTTACAATTTGCGACATCTTGTATATATCTTTATGACATAAGCTTTATATATGAAGAATCATCTTGATAGATTTTTAGTGGATATGTATGAAAGGTCGTGAGACCATGTAAAATGTGGTTTTTTTAATAGAAAATTGTGAATTTTTTTTTGTGGAAAAAAATTGATCCGGATTTATGTGGGAACGAAATAAAAGAGCATATACATAATCAACTATAGAGATATATTGCAAAGAACACAACGATACAATAAACACATATTCTATTAAACAACGGAAATAGAACAGACTGTAAAATACAACAGCTAGAATGGTAGTAGCTATCTCTGAGAAGAGATGTGGCCGTTGTGCTCATTCGTGCCAAGATGAATACAAAAGGAGGCCGAAAGGGCCTATTTATCATAAGCATGAGGGAAAGAATCCCAAACATCCAAAACCTAACCCTAGAAGATGAACCGTCATAAAGTTAGCGGCCCCAAGGTGGTTAGTTGAACAGTCAACTTCCCGGGGTCATAACGTTTGCATACGATCTCTGTTTGGGGCACTCGGTAGCCCGTTGGAAAGGTCTATCCGAGGACTACAATAAAAAATGAAAATGAGAACATTCATTGAGCAAGATTCCCCAAAAAACTTTGTTTAGGGCCTCAAAATGGCTCCGAAAGTTTAGGACCCGAAAACCGTAGAAAATTGCCGAAATGGAAAACTGTTTTGAGCCAGTGGAATAGGTGGGTGGCCACCGATATCCATCTGTATCATTCCTCCCTCCTTAGGAAGCAATGGTCTCCATTGTGTCAAATCCCTTATCATATGTCAAGTTGTGTGTTGAGTTGAGCTCCTGGTGCGGCATTTGCTAAAGCGAAAAGGTTGCCTTTCTTTAAAATCTTCAGAGGGTTGTAATTATTGTTGTTGGATGTGCTGGAGCTGTTCGACAGTTTTGGTTGTTGTGGTATCCTTGTTCTGCACTGGTGTGGATGGTTTCTTTTTGGAGGATCACCTTGAATGCGTGGCCTTGCACTGCAGAGGTACTCGAATAGGAGATGTTGCACTGAATTTGTGTTTTTCTTGTTTCTGCTGAGTAGAGGGATAATGTGCAGAGGTTGTGGATGTCTCTGCGATCTGATGTTCTCCTTTAGTGGAAATTGCGAATAGGGAAAATTTCCAAGAGTAGGAGATTATCTTCTTGCTCTGCTTGGTTGGGGTAGGTGAAACTGTCTCTAGTATCCGATAGAGTTGTCCTCCCAAAGTGACAATGAAACTGTGAGGTCGGGATTCATATACAACATGACACTTCCACATATATGGCTGTCCTAAAAGAACATCACATACTTCAAGTGGGGTCACATCACACAATACCTCATCTTTGAAGGGCTTGATGCCATATGGTAGGCGACATTGGTGACTGACGCGGATCCCTCGTCCTTGGCTTAGCCATCCAATGGTGTATGGTTGTGGGTGTGGTGTTATTGGTAGCTCCAATCTCTTAATGACTTCTACTGAGATCAGGTTCTTCTGGCTGTCGCTGTCCACAACAAAGTGTAGGGGAATTCCCTTCACCCACATTTGTGAGTGTAAAAGGCGCTACTCTGCCTCTGAGTCTTTAGGTTCCTTTGGTTGAATCTGCGTGGTGGAAACAACGACATTGGGTTCTGCATCAATGATCTGCTTCCCTTTTTCCTTGGATGTGAAATTAGGTTCTGAGTCAGAATCAGAACTGGGATCTGATTTTGAAGCTTTGATCTCAGCCACCAATGACTGTTTTGAGCGACAATCATCAGTATTGTGCCAGGGGATTTTGTGAAACTTGCACCACTTCCCGATGTCTTTCTTTGTCTTTTCGTTACCCTTCTTCGCTTGTGGTTGGGACTGGTTGTCCTTTCCCTGCCCCATGTTCTGCGAGCCAGAGTTTCCCTTGCCCTGCTTCTGCGCAAGTCCGAAGTTGCGCTTGTTCTTTTGTTGAAATTTCTGCTCAATCTTGATAACATACCAATAGGTATATCCAAGTGAAGAGATGTCTAGGAAATCCATCTCTATTTGTATGTACCGGTGTAGGCCATTGTGATATTTCAGTACTAGGTGTCACTCAGAGTCCTTGATATCCAGCTTTGTGCGCAAGGTATGAAAGTTGTTGGTGTACTCCGACACCGTTTGGTCCCTCTCTTGATGCAGAATGGTCCATTTTGTGTACTGGTCATCATAGTTTCCCACAGGGTAGTATTGTTCCTTAACGACATCTATAAAAGAGGCCCAAGTGGGATTGTCCTCAAATAATCCAGACTCGTCTGATGAGTTTTGCTCACAATAAGTTTCCCACCAATTTTTGACATGGGGGACAACCTTAAGGAGTGCAAAGATGATCTTTTCCCTGTCAGAAAAATTGTGGACAGAGAAATACCCTTCTAGTAGATTCAACCATTTATCTAGGGCATCGACATCAATCTAGCCTTCAAATAAAGGGATATCAAAATTAACTTGTACCTTGAAGGGAGTCGAATCTCTGAAACGACTACTCGTTGAAGATGTATCTGTCGTCATCGGCATGCGTCGAAGGATTTGGGCAAAATTATCCATCATATCGTTCCTTTATCGCGCGAGGGCTTCCTAGAGAAACAACTTGATAGGATCTCCTGCTCCGTTGTCTCTCTTTTCATCCGCCATGGGAGGTCGTTTGGGGCGGAGAGAGTGATCTTCCCCAAGTGAAACTAGTTCGAAACCCAACTCTCTATATCCTGACCTTGTCGAGGACATGCACCGAGAAACAATCAAAGAGCAGATTGCTCTGATACCACTGATCCAGATTTATGTGGGAACGAAATAAAAGAGCATATACAGAATCAAATATAGAGATATATTGCAAAGAACACAATGATACAGTAAACACAAATTCTATTAAATAGCGAAAATAGAACAAACTATAAAATACAACAGCTAGAATGGTAGTAGCTATCTCTAAGAATAGATGTGGCCGCTGTGCTCATTCGTGCCAAGATGTGCCAAGATGAATACAAAAGGAGGTCGAAAGGGAATATTTATCATAAGCATGAGGGAAAGAATCCCAAACATCCAAAAACCTAACCCTAGAAGATGAACTGTCATAAAGTTAGCGGCCCCAAGGTGGTTAGTTGAACAATCAACTTCTCAGGGTCATAACTTTTTCATACGATCTCCGTTTGGGGCGCTCGGTAGCCTGTTGGAAAGGTCTATCCGATGACTACGCTAAAAATGTGAGTGCGAATATTTGTTGAGCAAGATTCCCCAAAACATGTCGTCTAGGGTCTCAAAACGGCTCCGGAAGTTTAGGACCCAAAAAACTGTAGAAAATTGCCGAAATGGAAAACTGTTTTGAGCCAGTGGAATAGGTGGGTGGCCACCGATATCCATCTGGATAAAAAGTTTAAACATAAGATTAGATAAGTTGAGATATAAATTTTATAGAGTTTTGATGGATTATAAAGATTGAAAAGAGTTTGTAATATTATAAATGAGTGAATATGTTATAAAATGGTTAATCTTTATTAAATATATAGAAGTGATGATATCAAAATCAAAACATCACATAACAAGTGGTAAACACTCTTTTTTCTTTTGGTTTTTAGTTAACAAAAGTCAATAATGACATGTGAAGACTATCACATGACAATTTAAAAAAAATCTATAGTAAATGTTTTTATTTTTATTTCTCTGTTTTAAAAATAAAGTCACACTCCTAGAGATATATGTCCCATTGATAACTTCTTTGATTAATAAGAAAATAAAATTAATGAAGTTTAAAAGAAGTGGTTTAAACATACTACTATTTAAACATTTTCCAATCATATTTTTTCAAACATTTTTATTCAAAATCTAGTAAAACATTAAAAGGAATTGCTAGAATCACAAATATAACTTGTTAAGATTTAAATAATGGAAAACACAATTTAACTAAATATCATGCAGCCAAATTTCAATAATGATAACAAAAGAAAATCCAAATCTTATAATATTTAAAGTACTTTAATTTAAAATTTTATTTTTAGTTTAAACAAATCAATTTAATTAATTATTTTTTAAATATTAAAAACTTTATTAAAATTTATAACATTAAAATAATTAAAGAAAATCAAAACACTTTAACTTACCCTTTAAAAAAGCTATAATAAAACTTAAAAAATAAATAAATATGACAAAAACTTAAAAAACTAAAATATTATTGATTAATCCAATTGAACATAATATGACAAGAAATTATATTCGATATAAATATATCTTGTGGATCAAATACAATTGAATACAATATGAAAACGAATGATATTGACATAAAATATATTAATGTCAATCAAATCCATTTGAATATGGGGTGACATAACGTAGGGTGATGAAGGGGACAATTGAACCCAATGCCGTTTAGACTTTACTAATACTTTGCTTAAACATTTAGGTGTCCCTATATGATTGGTTTTGGGCGTAAGGAACTTTATAAGCGCCGGTGTCAATTGTGCATTAACCGACATAGAGGAAAAAAATAAAAATAAAAAGATATATATATGTATATTATCTTTGGCAACCTTAATGGTTGCACTAATAGATCATGTTAGTGCAAACTTCAAAAGAAAATTGTGAACACTAACCTCGAATCCCACCATTGATAGTGTAATAGAATCCAATCTTAATAATGAAAGAGAAAGAGTGCCCATGTCCAATAATCAATAGACAAGAGACTTGATCCCAACACAAATTTGGTCCCTTGCTTTGTTGGTTCGTAGTGTAGAATAAACATTAATACTGTAACACCCCCGGTTTCAAATCCATGGATTTTAATTGTACACGATGTAAATATGAAGTTAAGTGGCCTAGAGGTTAGAACATGTTAATATGTGCATAATTTTTTTATAAATAAAATAGTGTTGGCTAATTATGAGGAGAAACACAAAAAAGAGATGGGAACCGATAAATTCGCTAGTGGGAGTAAAGGGTTTGTGAAGAAGCCCTTAGTGGTAAAGCACATAACGTTAGTTTAATTAGAAAGCAAAAAAAATGGTACCTTACTTGATTTAGTGTTAAACATGTTATTAATCCTTAAACCATGCTTGAAGCCTAAGTGGGTGCTTAGGTGGGTGTTGGAGGTTAATTAACGAGGGATCTTGGAAAGGAGCCCATGTGGATACTAATATTTATGCAAACAAAAGTAAGGGGGGATGGAGGAAGTTCGATCGACCATCTTGGGGGGTTGTCATAGGATTTTGGGAAAGAATGCTCGAAGAGAATTGGATGGTAGTAGCTACCCGTGAGATATTGGAACCTGCCACCCGGTTAAAAACCATCCCATTTTTGCATCTCATTGCTTGGTAGGGGCTAGGTGTCCTACCTGAGAGCCAAAATAACTAGTGAATTGTTAAAATTCTAGTGCAAACATGAGTGTACTCCTGGTGAATTATTGGTTCTAGCTCGGGGGTGGTATTCTTGGTTCCAGCTTGGGGGTGGTAGCTGCGTTGAACTACTAAGAATGCAGTTACCTATGGCTGGGTGGAGCAGGCTTCACAAGCAGTCAGTTGCTCCAATTATAAATTATTGCAGATAAGTATTTACTTCCTAGGAAATTACCTTCATACTTAAGTGCTTCTATGATTTAATTCACTACAGATATAAATTTATGAATTTGCTTGTTAAATGTTTGATAAAAGGTATAAAAGGAATAATGTTAAATTTCTAGGAATTAAGTTTATTTAATTCAGTACAGATATAAATTTCTGAATTTGCTTGTTAACTGTTTGATAAAAGGTATAAAAGGAATAATGTTAAATTTCTAGGAGCAAGATATAAATATTGTAAATTGCTATGGGCCCTACTGCAACAGGGAAGCTTTCTGGGATCTGGCATGTTCGGGACACTTATTGGCTTTGGATAATTTGATACTCGCCGGTGATTTGAATTTTACTTGGGGTGCTGAAGAGATATGGGGTCGTGCGGCCAGGAGAGATCCTCTGGGGAATTATTTCAGGAACCTTTTTTCCACAAACTCTCTGATTGATGTGGAACCGAGACCTTTGATCCCAACTTGGTCAAATGGCCGTCTTGATGAGCATTTGATCTCCAAACGACTTGATCGTTTTCTGATTTCTGAGACACTTTTAAGTACGTTTCATACTTATAGAACTTGGAGTATGCAGACACATATCAGTGATCATAATCCCATTATCCTGCAATTTGATACTGATGTCAATCATCGCATTTACCCCTTCAAATTCAATTCTGTATGGTTACAAGATCCAGATTTTGATGAGGGTGTTCACTCTCTTTGGGCAGATTTGGATGTGTCGGGGGTGCGGTCGGCCATGGACAAGCTGGCGGTAAAATTGGGGTCCTTAAGGGACTTCACTTGTAAATGGGAACGTTCCAAAAAAGCTGAACAGACCTCTGAACTAAACAAGCTGGAAATCGAAGTTGACGATCTTAGGGGTCTATCCCTGAGATCGGGGATCTCTTCATCTGCTCGTGTCCGTCTTACATTGCTGGAGGAAAGAAAACTCAAGATCCTCCTTAAGCAGGAAGAGTCTTGGCGTTTAAAGAGCCGTGCAATTTGGCTAAAAGATGGGGACTTAAACACAAAATTCTTCCACAAATATGCCGATGGACGCAGAATACAAAATAACATCTGGGATCTAAATGATCATGATGGTCGGCGGATCCGTGGTGATGGGGAATTGAAGTTGGAGGCCTCTCTTCATTTTCGTGATTATTATACTGATCCTGAAACTACTTCGCTGTCGGTCCAATTTAAACTTATCAAGGAATATCCCCGGATGTTCTCGGATGTGGAAGGTGACAAATTTTTTGAGACTATTTCCTGTTTAGAAGTGCAGAACACTCTTCGGGATTTTGCTAAAGACAAATCTCCGGGGCCTGATGGGTGGACGGTGGAGCTGTTTATTCACTTTTTTGATATAATGGGGGGTGACCACAGGGATGCTGTTGATGAATCCCATTCGTTGGGTATGGTCTCTGGGGCTTTAAATTCCACTTATCTGGCATTGATCCCTAAATCAACTCATCCTGAGGGTTTTAATGATTTTCGCCCGATTGCTTTGTGCAATTTAGTATACAAGATCATCTCTAAGATAATTGCACAGCGCATCAAACCAATCTTGTCCTCATACATTTCTATGGAACAATATGGCTTCTTGGAGGGTCGTCAGATTCATGACGCGGTTGGTGTGGCACAGGAGGTTTTCCATAGTATTAATCAGAAGAGAATGGAGGCACTCATCTTACAACTGGACTTGGTAAAAGCCTATGACCGTGTCAATTGGACGTTTCTCAAATTGATCCTTATACAAATTGGTCTTCCTTGGAAAGTTATGAAGTGGATTATGGCATGTGTTACTTCTGTCAACTATGCAGTTCTTATAAATGGTCAGCCAACTGAATATTTCAAGGCATCACGGGGTCTCCGGCAGGGATGTCCTCTTTCTCCCCTCTTGTTTCTGCTGATTATTGATGGACTGAGCCTCTCTATTCACAAAGCAAAAAGTGAGGGCACAATTGTTGGAATCAAAATCATGGCTGGTGTAACAGCTATGCATTCGCTGTTTGTGGACGATGTGATGCTTTTTGGGCTGGCAACTCTGGCTGAATGGCTTCAGTATAAGAGAATTCTTGACTTCTTTTGTCTGGTTACTGGTATGCTCATTAGTATGGTAAAATCTTTCTTCCTGAAAAACTCTTTGGAGGATAATGTGGAACGGGGCATCAGGTGTATTCTTCCTTTGGAATTTAAGGAGTTATCGGAGGGCTCTAAATATTTGGGCTTTTTTATAAAACCTGCAAACTATAGAACCAATGACTGGCTGTGGCTTGTTAAACGTTTCGATAAACACATTAGTCATTGGTCCCTGCGATATCTTTCACTGGGGGGCAGGATTACTTTGGCAAAGGCTGTGCTCCAGAACTTAGGAGTATACTGGTTCTCCCTATGTAAAATTCCAGCTTCTTTTATTCGCATTCTCCGAGGGAAATTCGTCCGCTTCATTTGGTCTCGTGGGGGGGAAAAGAACAGGTATCATCTAATTAAGTGGCAACGTATGGCACAGCCATATATTCTTGGTGGCTGGAATGTTAAGAATCTGGAGCTGTTTGTGATGGCTCTCCATGCTAAGAGTCTGTGGCGTGTATTATTCAATAATTCTATGTGGGGTTGTATCATTCGGGCAAAATACCTTAAACATGCTAAGGTGGCGTCATGGTTTCGTCTTGACAGGCATCCTGTTAATGGTACTTCAAATATTTGGCGCGGGCTTATGGGTGCTTTTTCTGTTGTGGCAAAATGGCTATCATGGATTCCTGGCAATGGTAGAGATATCAGACTAGGAATGGATCCTGTTATGGGGGCATCACCCTCGTATTCATTCACTCCAGAGCTACTTGCACACCTTCATGCTCGGGGGCTCTTTAATCTGTCACATGCTGTTACTTACAACAATGGGGGTTGGATCAATGCTCGTCAACTTGGCATTCATGGGGCGATGGGATTGGAATGGACGGAATACATGAAGCATCTCTATCATGCAAACATCCAGCTATGTGACTCCCCGGATAGGCTTGTTTGGTCATGGGATGTGGCCCATGGAATGGTCACCTCAAAACTTGCTTATGATTCTATGTTTGCTGATTATAAACCGATGGTGGAATGGTGGCACCCTGTGATCTGGAAGCTTGCCCTCCCTCCGAGGATCAGATGTTTTGTTTGGTTGGCAATGGGAAACTATATTCTTACCTAGGATAACCTTTGTCGACGTGGCTTCTCTGGTCTTGGTTGGTGTTCTTTATGCTGTTCGCACCTGGAATCGGTTGACCATATCTTTTCCTCGTGTCCATATATTAATGAGCTCTGGACACTGATTGTAAACTCTGTGGGTATATCTGTGGCTTGGCACTCGTCTTCTTTAAAGGATAGCTTTGGACGATGGCTTCGCAACCCCTGCTCTATACGATGGTTGGAACTCCCGTGTTATATGATGTGGGAGTTATGGAAAGCCCGTAACCGCTATCTTTTTGATGGTATTGTTATTAATTTGTAGTGGTTATGCAGTCGTATCATTGCTTTATTCATGGAGATGCATACCGACTCTGCCCATGCGGGTGGTGGGAAGTTGTCACGTTCTGGTAACCGTAATACTCCTCCGATATTGTTGTACCCTTGCGGGTTCTTCGACGGGGCTGCGGCTGGTGGGGGTGGAAATTGTGGGGCCGGTGCGGTGCTGCATTTAAACTGTAACGTCTCCTATAGAATCCATTTAAATATGGGGGGTGGATCGAATACTCGCAGTGAACTATGTGCTCTTTGGTTACTTTTGCACTTTGCCCGGCGCTTACAGGTCTCCTCACTTGTTGTTATGGGTGATTCTTCAACCATTATTTCATGGGCTTTGGGTTCTTCTTCACTTAATGTGATGATCCTCACTAATTGGATGGCTGCTGTTCGGAAATACATAAATGACTTTCAGCATATTCACTTTACTCATGTTTTCCGTGAGTTAAATTGGGCGACGGACATTCTTTCCAAACGAGCTTTGGACTCAGCATTTGGAATTATCTTGTGGGAGGAATGGCATGAGGATCTTCTTTTCTCTCAGGGATCGGTTGATCTGCTTTGGACCTGACTCATTTGGTCTGGACATGGGACTTGTTTTTTTTTTTTTTTCTCTCATGATTATATTCGGCTATATATGTGCAGGTACATAGTGTTTCCTCCTCCAACTACTTGTTGGATTTTTGACTAGGTTGACATATGTGGCTCTATACTTTATGTTATTTGACACCTTCGTCCAGGCCTATGGCTTTTTTGGACTTTTATGGACCTTTTATATATGTATTTATGTCATGGCAATTTGTTAATATGCCATCTGGGGACTGTTTGATTATTGCTTATGCAGCTGTTGGGATACTGAGATCTGATTGGGGTTTGGGTGGGATCCTGGATTCTGTGATGTGATCATGGGGATTAGCTTGTGCCCGTTATATGCTTTTCATTCATGCCTTCATGGTATGAGGACCTGATATATGTATTTCCTATTTACTATTTCGCGGTATTAATAGTAAGATATATTTTTATGTGAAAAAAAAAATGTTAAATTTCTAGGAATTAAGTTTAATTATGGAGTAGGAGTTATTTTGACTAAGTCTGAAATTTATTGGTTGAAATTCTATGTTATATAAATAAGAAATTGCTCTCTTTAAGAAATATTGGAATGCTGGAATTATTATTGTTTATATGGCAGTAGAATGCCACCGTATTTTTTTTTAATTATGCCGTAGGTGTTCACCAACGAGAAGCGCTACCTTCCACCTCGGAAAGATTCCTCGTCTATAAATCCAATTGAATCCTACCGCGTGTTTTTCCTCTTTCGCGCATGCCGACCGTCTCCTTGAAATTATTTTCATTACTTTGCCCCTTTCACGCAAACCCCCATCCATGTCGCAGTGATTTGCGGACTTCACGTCGACTAAAAATCCTTGGATAGATTCCTCGTCTATAAATCCAATCAAATCCTGCCGCGTGTCTTGCCGCTTTCGCGCACACCAATTAGATCACGCCGATGTTATTTGCATTATTTGCATTACTTTTTCCCTTTCACGTGAACCCTCGTTTGTGTCGCACCGATTTGTAGACTTCAAGCCGACTAAAACTAAGTGTCCATCAATTCGACCACATAGTTAAGAGTCGACCAATTTTTAAAGGCTTGACCAACTCCACTATCGACCATATTTTTTTATAACTAAAGTGACTCGACCATTTTGACTCCCGACCATACCTTACAGCTATTATCGAATGCAAAATTACAAATTCATATCAACTGTAGCAAGTCAACTATCGGCCATGTTTTTTAAACTAAAGTGACCCGACCATTTCGATTCCCGACAATATCTTACAAATATTATCGAAAACAAAATTACAAATTCATATCAACTGTTTCATATGTCGATCATGTTTACACAGTGAGAACTTCACGACGACCAATTTTTAAAGGCTCGAAAAACTCGACTATCGACCATATTTTTTTAAAAACTAAAGTTACTCGACCATTTTGACTCCCGACCCGTGTCCATTAATTCCACCACACAGTTAAGAGTCAACCAATTTTTTTAAAGGCTTGACCAAGTCGACTATCGACCATTTTTTTAAAACTAAAGTGACCCGATAATTTTGACTCCCAACCATATCTTACAAATATTATCGAAAACAAAATTGCACAGTTAACAATCGACCAATTTTAAAAGGCCCGACCAACTCCAGTATCGACCATATGTTTTTTAAAACTAAAGTAAGTTGACCATTTTGACTTCCGACCCATGTCCATCAATTGCACCACACAGTTAAAAGTCGACTAATTTTTAAAGGCTTGAGCAACTCCACTATCGACCATATTTTTTTTAAAACTAAACTTATCCGACACAGTTAAGAGTCGACCAATTTTTAAAGGCTCGACCAACTCGACTATGGACCATATTTCTTTATAACAAAAGTGACCTGACCATTTTGACTTCCAACCATATCTTAGAAAGTGTCCAACATTTCGACAAAATAGTTAAGAAGCGACCAATTTTTTAAGGCTCAAGCAACTCGACTTTTGACCAAACTCGCCAACATTTGGGTTGATACAGTCTAAACAGGCGGTCTAGGTCTGCATGGAAAAAGCTTGTGAGATCTATACTTTTGATTATAAACTTGAGCATTCAATGACGGATTGGACATTGAACAAATTTCTATAAGGTTACCCATGTGAACATTGATTTCTTTGTGTTTAATCCATCACGAAGTTATGAACTTTGTGTCACAAACCCTCCCATCAGACCAAGCAAGGGAGGGAACATGACACTAAATCCAAGCATCTAGCCCCATATCCATTAAGTAAAACGCATTGCTAATAAAAGACATATACATGTGCATATTGTAATTAAACACAACGAAATTAAAATCATCTACATATCTAACATACATTTAAACATTTTCATGACAGACATTAAATAAATACATTGCAAAATTTAAACACATGAGAGTACTTATCTTAAAACAAAGTAGTCCCGAGCAACTGGCTATGCAACTGCAACGTTCCACCTAGCCATAGGCCAGTTGTGCTTATCAACCTCTTGATACAACTGCCACACCCGATCTGGGCATGATTTCTACAAGGAAAAAGGGAACAACAGACTCACACATAGCCAGAATACACCAAAATCAGCCAAGCCAATCCATAGTTGGGTTTATCAGGTTGCTAAGGTAATGGAAAGGAAGAATTGCTAAGCTAGTGAGCTCAACCACAGAGATATGAATGCCCTCTACAAGATATATCTAGCTTGCCCCTCCATAATTCCTACACACTTGGAACAAGGGAGTATTCCCTTCACTACTTCATAGTCCCTCAGGCCATACCTCCCATTCTAGTGTTCTTCCAGGTATGCATAGAAGAGTAACCAGCCATTTTTATCTTCTTGAGAGGTTACCTTCCTCACTAGGTTTATCAAGCTAATTCTAATCCACTTCCACTCCAAATTTCTTGCTCACAGGTTCAAACCAAAATAGGGATGCACAAAAGAGCAAAATCACAAGTGTTGGGCATGAAGAAAACGTTTTTACAGTGAGATGCCCAAAATGGGGTTTCTACCCATTCAGAAAAACGTGAGCAGCCAAAAACGAAAAGCTAAATGAGGAAACAACCCTGGGATGCCAAATCCATTTTTAGAAAAACGTCCATGGACATTCTGGGGCAAAAACGATCTCCATAACAGTCCCAAATCGTGGTCCTCTTCTCCCAGCTACTGTGTAACACAAAAATGAGCTCCCAGGCATGGAAAAATGTAGGAAAATGATGAAAAACGTGATGGGGAAAGCCCAGCTAGTTCAGATTGCGTGAGAGAGCAAAGGCCATGGGTGAAAGATGGCTTTGGGCACCATTTCGTGGGTGTTTTCTTGCCCAAGAAGCAAAAATATGAATTCCCAGGTTGATGGCTTGCCCATGCACGCAATTGGCAGCCATACCTCTTCATTCCCAAGGCATTAACTACCTCAACCAACTCTTGGAAGAATTAAATGATTGGGTGCATATGTCAAAATGGGTAGTTGGGATTTATGGGTTTTCTCAATGAAATTTGGCTTAACACTATTGGCTCAAGGGTTTGAATAATTTTCCCTCCCTATTCCTTGTAAAATCATGCCCCCATCTCTTTGTTGCATTGCATAGCTAGTTGTGGGTATTTCATTAAAATGTGTATTTACATGATGTCTTAATTTACATTGTGCATGTCTAGCACAAGAACCATAGGCATCTATATAAACGCTAAATCAATGGTGGGGCCTTGGCCTTGAGATCCTCACCATGATTAAATAACAATATTTACATCATTTACAATTTAACGCAATGGGGTCAAAATGGGGACGTGACATTCCCCTCCCCTTATATTAGCACTGTCCTTAGTGCTCATCAAAATTGAACAAAAATGGATATGCCACTCTCATGGCATCCTCCAGCTCCCATGTAGCCTCATCACGACCGTAGTGCTTCCATTACACCTTTACCTACCCGATGGCTCAGTTCTAGAGCAATGTTACCTTCTTGTCTAGGATGCGCAATGGATTGGTTTGGAACTCTCCCTCGGGTTCCACTTGGATCACATCCTAATTAATCACATGGTTAGGATCATGTACATATTTCTTAAGCAAACAGACATGAAAAAAATTATGAGCTCTAGTGCTAGCAGGCAATGCAAGTCTATATGCAACTGGCCCTATTCTTTCAAGCACTTCAAATGGCCCACAATATCTAGGTGATAGCTTGGCACAACTCCCAAGCTTCAAGGAACCCTTCCTTGGCCTCACTCTAAGATACACATGATCCCCAACACTGAATTACCTATGCACCCTATGCTTATCTGCATAGCTTTTGTGTCTATCCTGTGCTGCTTTTAACTTCTGCCTGATCCTTGCAACCTCTTGCTCCATTTCTTTAAGCAACTCTGGCCCAAGCACAATTCTGTTCAATGGATTGTCCCAAGTCACTGGTGTCCTACACCTTCTGTCGTACAAAACCTCATATGGACTCATTCCCAATGATTCTTGTTGCCCATTATTATAGGAAAAATCTACCAGGTGTAGATAATCCTCCCACTTGGATGGTTTGTCCATAACATACATGCGAAGCATGTCTTCAAGCACCTGATTTACCCTTTCTGTTTGCCCATCTGTTTGAGGATGGTATGCGGTACTAAAGTTCAACTGTGTACCTAAATATGCAAAGAGACCCTTCCAAAAATTGGAAGTGAACTTGGTATCCCTGTCAGAAATTATTGCCTTAGGCAATCCATGTAATCTGAAAATTTTCTTCATGAAAATATTTGCAATGGCATCGGCTTATCAGGATGCTAAGGTAATGGAAAGGAAGAATTGCTAAGCTAGTGAGCTCAACCACAGAGATATGGATGCCCTCTACAAGATCTATCTAGCTTGCCCCCCCATAATGCCTACACACTTGGAACAAGGGAGTATTCCCTTCACTACTGCATAGTCCCTCAGGCCATACCTCCCATTTTAGTGTTCTTCGAGGTATGCATAGAAGAGTAACTAGCCATTTTTATCTTCTTGAGAGGTTACCTTCCTCACTAGGTTTATCAAGCCAATTCTGGTCCACTTCCACTCCAAATTTCTTGCTCACAGGTTCAAACCAAAATAGGGATGCACAAAACAACAAAATCACAAGTGTTGGGCATGAAGAAAATGTTTTTACAGTGAGATGCCCAAAATGGGGTTTCTACCAGTTCAGAAAAACGTGAGCAGCCAAAAACGAAAAGCTAAATGAGGAAACAACCCTGGGATGCCAAATCCATTTTCAGAAAAACGTCCATGGACATTTTGGGGCAAAAACGACCTCCATAACAGCTCCAAATCGTGGTCCTCTTCTCCCAACTACTGTGTAACACAAAAACGAGCTCCTAGCCATGGAAAAATGCAGGAAAATGATGAAAAATGTGATGGGGAAACCCCATATAGTTTAGACTGCATGAGAGAGCAAAGGCCATGGGTGAAAGATGGATTTGGGCACCATTTCGTGGGTGTTTTCTTGTCCAAGAGGAAAAAATACGAATTCCTAGGTTGATGGCTTGCCCATGCAGGAAATTGGCTGCCATACCTCTTCATTCCCAAGGAATTAACTACCTCAACCAACTCTTGGAAGAATTAAATGATTGGGTGCATAAGTCAAAATGGGTAGTTGGGATTTATGGGTTTTCTCAATGAAATTTGGCTTAACACTATTGGCTCAAGGGTTTGAATAATTTCCCCTTCCTATTCCTTGTAAAATCATGCCCCCATCTCTTTGTTTCATTGCATAGCTAGTTGTGGGTATTTCATTAAAATGTGTATTTACATGATGTCTTAATTTACATTGTGCATGTCTAGCACAAGAACCATAGGCATCTATTTTTAATTGCCGATACATAAAAATGCTAAATCAATAGCAGGGCCTTGGCCTTGAGCTCCTCACCATGATTAAATAAAAATATTTACATCATTTACAATTTAATGCAATGGGGTCAAAATGGGGAAGTGACACTTTGCTTCAGTAGTACAGATTTCTGCTTATGAACATATATCTGGATTTGACGAATTGTACCTGCTGGATATTCGATGTTGTGGAGATACGAGAACAGATTTCAATGCAACAATGGTTAAATGTGCTCAGACATGAATGCACCGCCTTTACTCTTCATCGTTTATAAAATTCGATGGGTAAAGCCTCTCTCATTATTTTGTTCTTCGATACTGTTATTGTGACATAATACCAATTTTTTTCTCAACATTCGAATCGCCTTCAATTTGTTTCTTTGTTACAGACCAACAAACCTGTTAAGGATCCAAATATTCTTGTTTTCTATTTAAAAAAAAGGTTCTCCTCTCAAACCAAAAGTCATTTCCCCTGCTATAATTATGCTGTTCTAAATCCTGTTTCTGTTTAATACATTCAAACGAGATTCAACTGTCTTTTTTTATGTTTTTTCTTGAAAACCAGAGTCTGTTTATGTCAATTATTTACTGGTTTCTATTTGTTGCTCTTTTATAGACCAACAACCTTGTCAAAGATCCAAAGATTCTTGTTTTCTATTAAAAAAAAGGTTCATTCTCACTGTTCCTGTTTAATACTTAAAAACAAGGTTCTCAAAGTAAATTGACCCAGAATTATGTTCCATTTTTTGCTGGAAAGTAGCTTCTATTTTTTGACTGTAACTTGTATTTGATCATGTACCTGATTTATTTACTGTTTTCAGATGAAATGTTACTTGACTACTATATATTCATTTACTAACTTTGGCAAATAATTTGCACTGCAACAATCTTTGTCTCCTAGAAAAGTTGACCTTGCAAAAAAAAATCTTTTTGTCCCTGTTTCTGTTTAATATTAAAAAACAAGGTTCTAACAGCAAATTAACTAAAATTGTGTTGCTTTTTTTTTTTTATCTGTTGAAAACTATAATTTGTTTGTGCTGTCTATTTTTGTGTTTTTTGTTGCAAACCAGAATCTGTTTCTGTCAATGCACTGTCATTTATTTACTCTGATTTACTACTAACTTTGACAGATAATTTGCACTGGTATAGTCTTTGTCTCCTAGAAAAGTTGCCCTTGTAGAAAAATAATCTTTATATTAGGCATCTGGTATATGCACAATACTATCTTGTTGCCACTATTTTTGTTTAATATTTAAAAACAAGGCTCTAAGAGCCAATTTATCTGAAATTATCCTATTTTTTTTCTTTTTTTTCTTTTCTCTTTGTTGAAAACTACACTCTGTTTCTACTATTTTTGTTGTTGTTGTTTTTGTTAGAAACTAGAGTCTATTTCTGCCAATGGATTGTCATTAATTTACTCCTATTTACTCATATTTATTTACTGGTTTCAGACAAAGGGTTACTTCACTGGCATATATTCATTTCTTTGTGTTTACAAATATATGTTTCCTACTAACTTAGGCATATAATTTGCACTGCAACATTTTTTCCCCAAATATTGCTATGTATTGCATGAAATATCAAATGATCTTTTGTCATGGTCTCCTACATCTTCTATCTTTAGACGTAATATCAATATCGCACCTTTTTCTCCAGCTTACTTTTGTAGTCCAACTATTTACAATAGCACGCTATGGACACTCTATTGATCGAAAACGCTGTCTCATTTTTGATGAATGGTGCTGTTGACCTATGCCCACTTGTACAAGTTGTTTTTCTTGATCAACTAAGCTCTCTTAACTTAGAAACTACCCGCTTTCGAATCTATATTTTTGATGGAATTCATAAGCACGACACATTGCTTCCAACTAGATACAATAGCGCTGTGGATAACCACCAACTCCAAAAAGGTTCAATCATCAAAGTCAGCAAGTGTACATGCAACACTATACATGATGCAACGTATGATTTGCTTTCCGCATCTTCCTTTTCACTTATTTTAGTTTTAACTCCTCATAATTGTAACATATTTTTTACTTATACTTACTTACGTTCATTCTTCTTTCCAAGACTATCGCATTGGGCACCTTCGAAATTGTCACCTTAGAAACAACAATTATTGGAGACCCATCCCCTTTCAACCTAACACCTAGCTTTACAGCCCACAACAGTTCATCTATTTTAGAGAACAACGCCCTTGACTCCGAAAACCCTTCACTTGCAATACCTTCTCCAACGCCAAACCTTGCTACACCTACTCTTCAATTCACATCGCTCAACCCTTCCAACAAAACTTAGACCATTCAAGGACGAGTTACTGCAAAGACAAGTATCAACACCTACACCAACCAAAAAGGTCTAGGCAAACTCTTTGGGTTTGACCTTGTTAGTGCTACCAAAGATGATTCATATCTCCGCTTTCAATGAACTAGCTATCTCATTGTATGACCAAATACAAGTTGGCATAGTCTACATAGCCTCAAATGGTACAGTCAAACTAGTTAATCCAAGATACAACCATTTGAACAGCGCTTTCAAGATTTTCCTTAACTCCTTGTCAACAATTCAACGATGCTTGGAAGAGTGCCTACTTATTCCTTTTCATTGCTTCAACTTTAAATCTATCCATGACATTAAAACTATCCCGCTCAATTCCATGGTTGACCTTCTTGGAATTGTCATTTCTGTTTCCCCTGCATCAACTATACGCAAAAGGGATGGCTCTGAAACCATTCACCGAACAATTGGGTTGAGGGACATGTCTAGGTTTAGCATAGATATAACACTTTGGGGGAGCATTGCATAATTGAGGGTGCCCAACTTGGAAACCTTCGAGGTTTATCTACTCCCTCTATCCTTGCAATAAAAGGTGGGCGTGTTACAGAATTCAATGGAAAAACCATTGGAACCATCTCAAACAACAACCTCATTATAAACCCAAATATTGAGGAAGCTGAAGTTCTCCAAGCATGGTTTGTTGACAATGGATTCCGTTCAGCCTCCCCATCTTTGAGCATAAAATCCAACTCGTCTTCTTCTATCTCATGTAAACGCATTTCCATCTCCGTGCTACAATCTCTCCAACCCTTTGAGAAGGAAACTTGGTATTCAATTATTGCTACAATCACCCATATTAACATCAATGACTTTCATTTTCCTTGCATTCCCTCGATTTGTCGATGGAATACAATGCATGAAAAAATTTCCCACAAAGTTGGCAATGTTTGGCATTGTGCAAAATGTGATGGGGAGTTTACAGAGTGTGCTTACCGATACATACTCAAACTTGACATCACGGATGCTACTGGACAACTATACGGTATCATAGCTTTTGATGATGCTGCGCAACTGTGAAAATCCTCACAGCAAATCTAAGAGATGATGTGTACCTCACAAGAGTAATTATGATTAAGCAAGAAAATAGAAGAAGAGTGATACATGCAGTATAATGAGCAACAGAATAATATGGTACAGTAGAACTCAGATAGAAGCAATAATACTTCGGTCATCCTAGATTATTAATCACAAATGGACATATAAATAATACAATGCATGAGGAATTCGAATGCCTAAGGTGGCAATTTGAATTAGCCTTCATGGAGTGATCAAAGGATCACTGGAGTGTCATCGGAGCACAACTAGGTGTCCTCATGATCATCGGAGCGCAACTGGAAGTCTTCATCATCATCAATGGAGTCATCAATGCTCAAGTAACTGTCAACCATCAGTCAAACTAACTCTGGTAGGTGTAACTGAGTGTAACTCAATGTAACTGAGTGTAACTGAATGTAACTGAATGTAACTGAGTGTAAATGAGTGTAATTGACTGTAACTGAGTGACAACTGGACTGGTAGGTGAAGGAGGGCGAGTTGCTCCCTAAAATCAAGGAAGAAGGGCGCATTAAGCAACTGGAGGGCTAAAACTGAATAGTGAGAAGCTCCTGGGGGCTGGCTAACTGAGGGCTAGGTGCTGGAATGATGACTGGGATGCATGCAAAATGCATGCAAACCCTAAAAGGTGCATGCATGACTGAAAATGTAAATGATCAAAATACTGGTGGGACTAGGATGGAGTATAGGAATATCCTAACACCCCCCCTTAATCCATCCTGGGCCCTGGTAACTAAGACCAAAGGTCACCCAATACAATGAATAATAACAATCAATAAACCAAGGAAGTGGAAAAATTTCATGGGAAACATACCCCCTCCTCAAAAAATAGACTGTAAGGCACACATAAAAAATAAAAGCTCCAAACTCAAGCATGTGTGATGCTTGGTCATATGTATGGAGGTATCTTCTTCTTGGGAAGAAGTGGATCATGCTCAAAAAGCATGTGCTTGTACTTGCTCTTCAGATCGAATGTGATGAGAACAAATCCAATAGTATTAGAATGATCCTTGAACCTGTGATTCGAATCAGCTGAGGTAGGATCAAATTTTTGAATGTGCATATAGTCCTTTGTCTTCTCCTTCGAACCACCATGGGTGAGATTATGCCAAAAAGAACTATTACATGTTTGCTTGAAATCAAAATCAGATTTAAGACTTTCAAAACAGTTTCTTGAGATCTCCTTTGAACCAGCAAGGGTGAGATCAAAACTATCATATGCATGAGAAATTTTCCCAAGCAGTAATTGCTTAGAACCCAAATTAGATACAAGACTTGAATCATGGCTTCTTGAGATCTCCTTTGAACCATGAGAGGTGAGATCAAAACCAGTAGATGCATGAGAAATTATCCCAAGCGAATGGCAATGGCCATTTTCTTCAATGACCTTCTGAAAGCATGAATTTATGATCATATAGTAGTATAAAAGAGATGTTTGCTGAAGAGGAGCGAATGCATTACCTCCATTAGTTGATTTGACCTCTGAAATAATCATGTGATCATGATGCAAACCAACAGACTCTGGTGCAAGAGAGGATTTAGGACCTTCTGCAATATCTAGAGTGTGAGCTGGCACAGAAAGAGAAGAAAGTTTGAGCATGAGCGGAGAATCTGCAAGTTCTTTGTCAACAACTTCAATATGAGATGATACTGGTTCATGATCTGAGAGACCATCAAGAGGAGCGAATGCATCACTTTGTTTTCTTTCGAATGGGTTGGGACCAAGTCCTTCATTCTCTCTGCCAAATTTTCCATCCAGGTGAGCCCATATGTCTTTTGGAGTCCATAACTCTCTTGGAATTTCAACACCATCACGGTATTTGAATTGGAATCTCTGGTATGCACACAAAGAAAACATTATTGCTGCAAATTGCATGTCTCTTTTATTTAACCAGTCAATCTTCTCTTCAGGGGATTCGAACTCTCTTTCAAAATAACAATAAAAAAGATCATGGATCTTCAAGTCTGCTATCATTCTTGGTTTCCATTCATCATAGTTGAGTGGATCAAGAGGAGTAATTCTTGATGAATACAATGAAGCTGTAGAGGACCTGCAAAAACAATATAGAATAACTGCAACTGCTACTGCTGCAAAAATGTAGAAATTGCTACAACTGCTGCACTCAAAATCTTGGTAATAACCTGCAAAAAACTCTCAAGAATGGAGATAAACAATTCTCTCAACATGCTCTGATACCATGTGAAAATCCTCACAGCAGATCTAAGAGATGATGTGTACCTCACAAGAGTAATTATGATTAAGCAAGAAAATAGAAGAAGAGTGATACATGCAATATAATGAGCAACAGAATAATATGGTACAGTAGAACTCAGATAGAAGCAATAATACTTCGGTCATCCTAGATTATTAATCACAAATGGACATATAAATAATAAAATGCATGAGGAATTTGAATGCCTAAGGTGGCAATTCGAATTAGCCTTCATGGAGTGATAAAAGGATCACTGGAGTGTCATCGGAGCACAACTAGGTGTCCTCATGATCATCGGAGCGCAACTGGAAGTCTTCATCATCATCAGTGGAGTCATCAATGCTCAAGTAACTGTCAACCATCAGTCAAACTAACTCTGGTAGGTGTAACTGAGTGTAACTCAATGTAACTGAGTGTAACTGAGTGTAACTGAATGTAACTGAATGTAACTAACTGTAACTGAGTGTAACTGACTGTAACTGACTGAGTGTAACTGAGTGACAACTGGACTGGTAGGTGAAGGAGGGCGAGTTTCTCCCTAAAATCAAGGAAGAAGGGTGCATTAAGCAACTGGAGGGCTAAAACTGAATAGTGAGAAGCTCCTGGGGGCTGGCTAACTGAGGGCTAGGTGCTGGACTGATGACTGGGATGCATGCAAACCCTAGAATGCATGCAAACCCTAAAAGGTGCATGCATGACTGAAAATGTAAATGATCAAAATACTGGTGGGACTAGGATGGAGTATAGGAATATCCTAACAACAACAACTCATGGGGGTCTCTGCAAAATATTTTTTTCTCCTATCAAATGATCCAACGTCTCTCTTGGAAATTGTTCAACATGTTTGTGCTTGGCAGTACCTTCTAACCTTATTAGTAAAGACAGAGACTTTTAATTCAAATGCTCGCTTGAAGGTGCTTCTTGTTATGTCAGAAGAGGTTTCTCCATCATTGTCTCCTGTTACTACTCCTGATGAAAGTGAAAACATTGTGCTTAATAAACATCCAATTGCTCGCAAGGTTTGAACTCTACCTTTACAAACACTTTCCCCAACATCATTCTACTCTTCAATTATGAATTTTGTACTTTCTACCTTGTACTTAGCAAGTACACATTTTTTTTGTACACACTTTCACATAGGTGGTACTTGAAACCATCAATGAGCAATCTTGAATGTTATATTATATAGTTTTGTTGTACCATTGTGTTGAATCACATCTTTTTTAAAGTCTATCTTTTAATTTTCAAATTTGTACTTATAATTTAGATTGCTTTGTCAACTCTATACTTTTTTTCTTTATAAACACTGTTCAAGAATGTCTTTATTTCTTTCTTGCAACAACTTCACATAAATTACGCATGTTCCATATATCTTTTACAATATACCTTTGTTTATCTATATTGTATTTGGTCAACCACTCCCACTCAATACTTATTTTTGGTGGAATTGCAAAATATGATCAATGGCTATGAAGGGCATGTAATCAAGATGACTAATTCAATCGCATAAAATGAACTGTCCATCAATTCGACCATTTTGAATCTCGAACATATCTTACAAATATTATGGAAAACAAATTTACAAATTCATATCAACTATACCAACTCGACTATCGACCGTGTTTTTTTTTAACTAACGTCACCCGACCATTTTCACTCCCAACAATATCTCACAAACCATTTTTACTCCCGACTGTATCAACTATTTCATATGTTGATCATGTTTACAAAGTGACAACTTCGCAGCGACCAATTTTTAAAGGCTCGACCAAATCGACTATTGACCATGTTCTTTTTAAAACTAAAGTTAGCTAACCATTTTGATTTCTGACTCGTGTCCATCAATTCCACCACACAATTAAAAGTTGACTAATTCTAAAAGGCTCGACAAACTCGACTATCGACCATCTTTTTTTTTAAATTAAAGTTACCCGACACAGTTAAGAGTCGACCAATTTTTAAAGGCTCGAGGTAGTTTTTTTAAAACTAAAGTTACCCGACCATTTTGACTTCCGACCCGTGTCCATTATTTTCACCACACAGTTAAAAGTCGACCAATTTTTAAAGGCTCTACCAACTGGACTATCGACCATATTTTTTTTTAAACTAAAGTTACCTGACATAGTTAAGAGTCGACCAATTTTTAAAGGCTCACATAAGAAAAAGAAAATACAGACTATAAGATAAATGATGCATGAATATGTCCTAAAACCCAAGGTCCATACGAAAAATTATATGCTATTTGGTCAATTGATAAGTTATTTTGTTTGATAATATGCGACCAAAACAAACTTTTCACATAGACGAATCCAATGGTAACTTTATAGAAAGTGTTTAGTGAATATATGAAACAATAACCAGAGCTTGTAGCTAATAATTTTGCACTATTACACACTAATTTCAGACATGAAAAGAAAACACAATGGAAGTAAAATAACAAAATGAAAAATCATGTAAGAAAAAGAAAACATAGACTATAAGATAAATGACGCATAAATCTCTCCTAAAAACCAGGTTCAAACATTGTAATTCAATTAAGGATTATATTCCAGAAACAGAGCCTAAATTTCCTAGGTCTCAATCAACTGATTTCTAACCCTTTGCTATCTCTATTACATGAAAATATATAGGACGTGAGGCTTGAAGTATGTAATAGAAAACAATTATAACTGTACCAACAAATATATGAACCAGCCTATCACCTCTAAAATCTAATTACAACAAAAAGGAATGTTCACACACATGATTTACTGATTTTGAATGCTTGTCACCCTACGTCTAAGCTTTTACTTGACCTTGCTGGTCGAAGAAATCTTCCACCTTCAGGGAATCTGCCACGTGTGCTTGTTCTATTAAAGCAAGAGGCGCCACTTCCTCAGTGGGAATAACAAAATCTCTGAAAATTTCCATGGTTTGATGAGATCGCTTTTCAGCCTTCCGAGTGTCCTTCTTTTTCCTTCGTTGAACTTTCTTGTACACCTGTCGGCTCCTGGGATCCTTGGGCTCACTGGTGGTACTGTCAACTGGGTGGTCGAATTTTACAGGGATTGAGGGGACGTAATTATCCTCCACATCGGACCACTCCTGGTGCGGTATAAAAATCACCTTGTCTTCTCGATCCCTCTCCATCATCAGAACTTAACTGAAAATATTCGGTTTGTCGACCCTGCCACTTTTTCGAACATGAACGCGAACAGTAAACACTCGGACCTTTGCACATGAATAATGATGAACAACGATGATTCGAGTGTTTATAGAAATATATGAATAACGATGATCAAGTATAATCATTTGTAGTAATCATCCAACTGGCCTTTCCACATGGGTGAGAAATGATGACTTTAACGTGGATTTATGTGAAACAGATTCGACGAAAGTTTTGCGTTAGATGAAAAACAAACGACGGCCCTGACATGGATTTTTATCCCTGGGGTTATCATTTTTTTGTAGTAGAAATGCTTTTCGACCGTCCATTACCATCCTTGATTCAGCAGAGATGATTCTCATCTCGTACGCATCAAGACCGTCGAACACGATGCCCACTACCAGCTTTCCTCATTAGAGTTTCGTCGATGTCGTGGGAATGTTGTATCATCAGCCATATATTATCGAAACGACCATAAAAACAGCCTACCGATGGTTTTGTAAAGTTGACCAGACTCAACGACTTTATCTCCGACCATTTTTCAAATTCCACCAGGCTCAACTTTACTATATACTATGCCAAATGAACCTTGATGAAGACAAACTTAAACTCATGAACCATCGCAAAACATGTGGCAGTTGTCCAATAGATATATGAGCAAGGAATCTAGCCAACATTTGTTTTTCTCGAATGAAAAGCGTTGATAAACTTATGCATGATTTTGTTGACCTGAACATGAAGCGAACCTGGGCACTAACGACAAAAATTGACCGTCTAAAGAATATTTTCTGTCGGCCATAACATCTTTCATCACCATAATCACTCGATATTCAGCAAGAGTTTGGCGACTACTCTTCACCAACTTGTGCAATCGCCTGTTGGGTATGCTAAAACAATTGACCACTCTTCACTGACAAACATGACTTCTTCTAACAAACATCGACCATATTTTTAAATATTACCCGACTATCTGTTGACCACCTTAGTTGAATTAAATCATCCCATAACAGATGTAGGATTAAAATGTTACTGTACTAATTTATTATTAGTTCTTCAATTTAGACATATTGTTTCTTTAATAGTGTCTCTGACACGTTGCAATCAGGACCCTAATCAGGATTTGGAATGCTGATAAATTAGTTTCCTAAAGAGATTATGTCATTTTCTGTCTAATACCATTTGCAAAATGTTTCTGATCCTCGTTATGGCCTTCTAAGCTCACACAGTTCTCGGAAGGATATGGACACAACGACTTTGGTCGATGCTCAAGTTTGGTCGTCTCCACTACAAAGTGAGTTTATCTGTATTAACTTTACCTGGTGACCATTTTTCATATTCGACCAGACTCAAATTTAACATATAATATGCTACATGTATCGACGAAAACTTTATTTTGGTCGCATATTTTCAAGTAAAATGACTTATCACTTCACCAAATAGAATATAATTTTTTGTATCATCCATATAACGTATAGACTCAAACTACATGTCTTGACAATGTTACATCGACCATATTTTTAAATAATTAGCCAACTATTTTTACAGACTCGACCAATTAATGTGTAAAATAAACATCAGAAGAGACTAAATTAGTCATCTTTATTACTGGCCTTTATAACCATTGATCATATTTTACAATTCGACCAAAAATAAGTATTGACTTGTAACTGTTGAGGTTGATGAACGAAGTGTGAAAGCACCAGTCGGTTAAATAACAAATGCCGCAATATACTCAAGGAGATCCTAATTTTCAAACTAGGTAAAATGAAAAGAACTCACTATTGAATGATGTCATTATTAAATGAATAGCTTTGCATTATTAAATAAAATAAGATCATTAAATAGAATAATTACAATCGTTCTAGAGTATTTATTTTTTCAGTTTTGTATTATGAAATAAATAATTTTAACACTTTATTTTAATAATTAAAAAATAATTTATTTAAAAAATTATAAAATTGTTTCTCCCACGTCGACCAGCAACCCTGTCTTCAATAGAAATAAAATCAGGTTGACCAAATCTGTAACTCGTCGAAGGTTGATCACATGTGTAACTCATTGGAGATCGACCAAATTTTATATCAAACCTATGCGTCGACAATACCAAAACTTTCAACCTGGAAGTTTCCAAGTCGCCACACGTACAACTCGGAATTACCATATTCATTACAATTGACAGCTTATCTATACCCCACATGATCCAACATAAATGCAAAACATCCACTTAACGAGGCACGGATAGCTTGTCAATCAAAATTAACTCCATCATTAAATCACTCTTTATTACACACATCTACTTTACAGTTACACGTGCTGTCCTCATCTTCTTTAAATCCCGAAGTCGAGGATTCCTGGACACTCTTCTAACAAGAACTACAAAACCAGACTTAAGAAATACCAGAAAACCTCTGCGATCTTTATAACTGCATAGAAACCATGGTGCCAAAAAGGGTTCAGACAAGCACTCATTTAGTCGCAGCAAAAATCCGTGAGTTAGAGAAATCCCAAACACCATTGCAACCCGCTTGGAGAAGGTTCGAAATGCTATGGTACAGGAATCACATTGGTGAAGAACTTGGAAAGACATTTTAATTTGGGGAAAAGATTCAAAAGGACACTAGATAGAAGAAGCTGAAAAATTGTGAGCTACTATAGTTATGAATTACATTCAAGCACCTCTGCTTGAATCATTTGGTGGACTGAAGGATATTATTGCTCAATTCATAGTTAGCAGATTTCATAATGGGAAATTATATTTTGATACACCAGTTGAAATAAATGGTGCACTTATTTACAAGATTATAGGATTGTCAAATAAAGGCGAAGAGGTACGCGTTCGACCTAGACAAGAGTTGACTGAAAAATTTACAGGGGACCCCAGTGGAAAAAAATCTCGAGGATTAGTGATAAGTAAGATGAAATATGAAAATTTTAAGATAGTTGCTCGGATTGTTTCGATCGCTTTATCAACTTTCGGTCGCGGTTCGGATCTAAAAATTGAAATGTTAAACATATTACTGAACATGGCAGTAAGTGGCAAACAATACAACTAGGAAAAATACTTAGCCGACATTATCTGGACGATATGCTCCAAATGTCAAAATGAGGGAATGACCATTCAGTATCCATCTCTAATTATTTGGATTGCTATGACGCATCTCAGACCATCAGGAAATAAAGACGTTTTTTCTAGAAAGACCCATGTTAATGCAAAATTTCAAGTCTTTTACATTTGGGGGAAGTCGTCTAGGCCCCTCAACAGTAAAAATTTGGCTCGAAGTCTGGTTTCAAAACCTAAAAACTGTATCCACCAGATGGAGAGTACCTCAAAATGTTCGACGAAGTCTGCCTCTGTCGGCACACATCCAACTTGACCTGGATCACACCAAGGTCTAGCACCTGCAGGGGGTAGGTGGCACCGCAAGAGCTCTCGACTTTTATCCTTCCATCGACAAAATATTCAATGAGCTCAACAGATAAAGCAATACAATACTTACAATTCCTGCTAAGGCCAGATAGGTTAGCATCCCCATCGTTGAACCTATAGGAGATCAAGAAAAAGAGGAAGAGTATGAAGGCCTCCTATATATGCACACCTTTGTATATGAGGTTGAACCTACGGTCACACAACAACCTCTAGCACTTACTCTTACACCACATCAAGAGCTACCCGATACAGCTCAACATTCAAATGAACAAAGTCACTCCGATTGCCCAGAATATGCTTTCACGAGTGACAACATTCAACAACTAGCCGACGAGTTAGCAGAAGCTTGACAAGCATGAAATGTACAATTGCATGGCAAGGGAAAAAGAAAAATGATCATACAATAGCTGGCTAAGGAAGACAAAGTAGAACTGTTCGTGAAACACAAATTCTCGAGAATGCAGCGAAAAATAAAGTACCAGTCGACCAGGAGTTCAAGAGATTTTTGGAAGCTCAGCAAGCTCATAGTCGACTACAATGTCTTCCTCTCCCTCTTCGTGAAACATTTCAAACTGAACAAGACCTAACGCAGTTCGTAACCAATATTCCCAATATGTTCCTATATTGGCGATATTTAGTCACCAAGAAACCTGTGTACATCGACAATAATCCATCGACTGATTCCGCCCCTCTTCCTGCTGAACCAACCAAACTATTGAACCCTCCGAATACTTCAACACAAGAAGCAATTGATATGCATCATAGACATCTTTAGCGTAATCTGGACACCACCAGTCCCAGTTTTTGCAAGGAAACTTCACAGTTTATCCCTTTTCTAGTGAATCCATCGGTGCAAGCCTATTCACCTCCCTGACCTGTCGTCAATTCAGTAGAATATCCCCCAACCTTGAAGTTATGAATTCAGTCGAACCATTGATACCAGAAGTCTTGTCTCCTGTCGCTAGTCCGGAACCATGTTCCAGCTCCCTTTTCATCGTAGTTCCCTAATCAAAGACACACCAGCTATTAATGTGTCGTTCCTTACGCTTCCCGATGGAACCACTACTCCATGTGAAGTAATTCATGAAAAGAATCATCTGAAAGCTCCCTTTTCATCGGTGCTCCTCGAGTCGAAGACACACTAGCTATTAATGTGTCATTCCCTAACCCTACTGACAAAACCATTACTCCATCTAAAGTAATTCAAGAACAAGAAGCACCAGCTCAAGAAATATTCGAAGAAACAACCAAACCACCAGCAGAAATCACTAAAGCAGCCATAGAACTAGCAGCCAAAGCAAACGAACAAATCATTGAAGCAGCCACGGAAGGAGCACAAGAAGATAATCAACTAATGGTCGAAGAACCACTCCCAACTAATACAGAAGCATAACCAAATAGTTCAATACAAGTTGAACAAAACATTGACGAAGCATAAATGGAAAAAAACACTCACGCGAAGCAGTCGAGATACATAAAGACTCAGAACAACAACTAGAGCCTCCAAAATCTAAAGGGAAGTTCAAGAAAAAGCAGCGTAATGACAAACAACACCACAATAGAGAGCTGCAACAGCAAAAACAACATTTGGATCATATCTCTCAGCTGGGTCGATTATTTGTACATCTCAACCAATTCGGGCCCATCTTGACATACAAGCCACAAGAAGCAACACAAGCAGAGCTCGAGTTACTGGATGATGCAATTAATCAAGAGCAATGAAATCGACGACTAGAAGCCGAAGACCACATACACTGATTACAAGAGGAGCAAAATGTATTTTTGAATAAGTGTCAGGACTTAGCGCATGAAGTCGTTCATCTTCCAGCAAGCTCCGACACGACTAGCACACTTGATAAAGCTTTTCAGTTATTTCAAATAGTCCTATCGACATTGCGAGAAGAACTCATCAGGGACCGACAGGAACAGGACACAATAAAAACATCTCTGATGTCGACACAATATGAAGCATTTAATTCAGCATATGATCAGCTTAACCAGTATAATGACCAAGCAACAACTGTCATTGATGTTCTCCACAATTGGTACAAACACGATGGAAATGTATTCACAGAAATGCGGAAGACAAGTGACTTGATTGAAAAACTTGATCAGCAACACCGAGAAGCTGACGACACCATGAGCACAACCATCGAAAATGAACTTCTAATAGAAAATAGCAAATTAGAGAAATTAGAAACAAGTGAAGAGCAATGGTTGAGCCAAGCCCGAAACAACCTCTTCAAAGTGGAACAACTTCAACCACATCTCCAAACTTTGCTTATAGCTGCTAATAAGAGAATTGAGCTCTTTGATCCTGACTTAATTTATCTGCAAGGCAAGACAACATAGGAAAAGATGACTGAATTATCAAGCCTAACAACACTTACAATTGACATTCAAAACTCACTACGCCATTGGGAAAAATTCCACCACCATTTATCTGTCTCAGTTGAAACAATTGTTCAAGTCTGTGCACAACAAGAAGCAGCGGCCAGTTCCAGTCATAAATAAGTAGTACCAGCTACATCTATCAATTTTGCAGAGTCATCCATCTTTTGTTCACTTATTTCACATCTCATTCTTTCTTCGGAAAAAAGAAATATTTTTTAGTAGAAGAGGTCGCGAAAATTTGCAATGTAAGTCGATATGCTCTGTGCACTAGTCGAGATATGTTTGTCGGTTCTCGCGATCAAGCTATGTAGTATACACAGCAACATAGACTCAACCGAGAAATATTAATTTACAAGATCCTAAGTTATTTCTCTTTGGTTTTAAAGCTTCCTTTTTTAAGATATTATGCCAAATCAAATTGATGGTTTGCAATATTTACTTCAACTACTTGAACTAATTATCGCAGCTTTTGTTCGCTCTCTACTTTTGTCTCATTACGGTTAAATGTATTGAAGAAAAACCTTCGATTTATTCAATGCCTTGATTATAAGATTATTCTGCAATGTGAATAAACTATAGTAGTGGAACATGTTTACTTATCTTTTTCTCGTAAATGTTAAATATGAAGTGATGACATTTTGTAAACATTAACAATTCATTCATCCTTATTCGTTTACAAACTCACCACGTCGAAAATATTAAACACTGACATAATTGCAAAATTTCATCAACTTTATAAGGTTTCCAAACAGGTCAAGACGAATTTGTATAAGGTCGAGGAGGTACGACGAGGTCGGAGGAGGACGGAGACGTCGGAGCAGGTCGGAAGAGGTCAAGCAGGTCGGAGAAGGCCGCAGGAGGTTGGAGAAGGTATTTGTTTTGTAAAGAATGGTTAAAACTTCAAAATGGTTGGTCTCTTCGGTGGGTGGCAATATGGTCGATGAGAAAATGTCATCAGTTGCCTTTATCAAATATGGCCGACTCTTTTAATGAAGTCTAGATTCAATTTTATATTTATACAATTTTTTTTAATTGAATATATAATTTTTAAAGGAAAAAATGTATACTTGTAATAGTTACACCCACTTAAATTACAATTTCCTTATCATTAAATATATTACGTCTTTGTGTTTATTGATTCGTTGTATACTAAAGGGAAAGAAAAACAGTCTCTAACATTGTTACAAAATTCTCTCTTTTCTTAACGACGTTCACTTTTGCACCTCTAGGGGAAAATGCTAGTTTATCAACTGCAATAATAGAGTGATGCCTGTAGGCATCTATCCTAATCATTATTGTTATGACAATTTAATAGAATTGAGATGAAATTATTGTGCCGACAATACATTTTTCTTTTGAAAGTTATTGTATTTAAGTTTGCACCCAAAGTGTTCGATGAACTGTCTCAATGAGAGAATCAAATTTATCCCAGGTCGTGGGTAAAAAGGGGGAGTAGTTTAATATTGCTGCATTTTCATTCCTCTGCAATCCATGAGAAGGTGTTCTTTTTGAAAGGCGCACGTTCTACTTCTCTTTGGTTTGAAAATTTTACTGTATGTATTAATGGTTAAAAAGGGCATGGCCTTTGCTTTGTTTTTACATTTTCTACTGCTCAATGAGAAGGGACAACTTCAATCCTTTTGAAATTGGTTGCAAGGTGTTTCCCTAAATGTTAAAATTATTTACATTACTATTGGAGCAGAGAGAGTTAACATCTAACCTTCCTTTGATTGATTGTTTCCTGAAGGGTGTTTCCTTTCTTTTGAGCATGTTTGAAGGCATTATTTTGAATTATGACTCCAGTTAATGCGTTGAAGAGTATTTAAACCATAAAGGCATTGTCTTTTTCCTATTGGGAGTTAGATTATGTTCAAATGCTTGAGCTGTGGCATTTTATGAGTATTGGTAAATGATAAGTGTGGGCGACTCTTCCTGAAGGGAGTAGTTGTAGCTAGTGCTGCCTTAGTAAATTCATAATTGGCTGGAAGTGATAATACTAAATTTTACTCATGTAGGTTAAGTTTTTGGACATGATTGGAGTGTTCAATTTTGCTCAGCATTTAAACCAAATCGAAATCTCTGTAGTATGGCTTAGATATGAGAAGTTTAAGTTGGTTTCGTGTAGCCATTGTTTTCAAGCTATTATTAAGTGTAGAGTGGACTTTGTTTTGTTTTATTTACTTATTGTAATCTGAATGTTATTCATGATCAATATGTACTCCTCTATAATAATCTATGCTACATAATTTTATACTCAAAATAGATCATGTGGAAGACTATGTGTCTTACAGGAATTTTGATATTGTACTTAAGAGATATAATGAGAGATTCCTAAATGAACATTCCAACTAATAGTTTCATGCCCAAAACATTGAAGAGATAGATTCTTTGCTAAGATAGTTGCTTCTCATAGATTAGAATCTTGTTTTCCTAGGAATCATTTATATAACCGATGGAAAGGTTTCTTCTTATTCATTAGTGCATTGAGACTACAAAAATGTGGAAATCTCTTAGCTTGAATCCAAACAAAAGTTAAATGGCATTTCATGACATAATTGGAACTATAAGTACTTGAAATTGGGATCCAAATGATGGCTAGGTATATACCTAGACCATTGGTTAGAGTAATCCTTTAGTAGTAATCTCTTTTGTAATATGAACATTAATTCAAGATCTTAATGCACATTAATCCTAGTATCAATGGTATTGGGTGCAAATTTCATGTGTTAACCTAGTTCAAGAGTAAGATGGACCCTTTGAAATGAACAAATTTTATGACCATGTTATTTGAATATTGGATGGATAGCTGTAGAATACCTCGGAATTTTGTAGCACCCTGTTCTCCTTTTTGAAGTAAATCACTACAGAATTCACTGAAATTCTATAGCGCCCTGTTCTCCTTTTTGAAGTGAATCGCTGCAGAATTTGTTGGAATTCTAGCACCCTGTTCTCCTTTTTGAAGTAAATTGTTACCAAATTCCCTAAAATTTGGCAGTGCTTCTGAAGGGTTTCTATCAAATGGAGAATGTGAGTATTAAATGAAAAATCAAATTTAAAGTGAATGTATGAGATTTTACTTATATTATGTTTCCTACTAAAAAACATTCGGGCATATTTTTGAGTCTAGTAACATAAGGGTACGTTACAAATACACTCTTACGCAATCAAATTTATTAATGTCCTTTGTCAAAACCATGATCACTAAAAATTGCAGTTTTCCAGGATTATACTACACTTTTCAACAAGATTTAATCGGATTCCCATGTTCAAATTTGTAATAGTCACATTTTTAGGGTAGAATTTTTGTCATCATTATTGCTCTCATGTTAACAAAATCTTTGTAATGGTCACATTTTTAAGGTAGAAGTTGTGATATCACTAGCATGCTCATGTTAACCAAATTTTTAGGAGGTCCTACTAGATAATGTTCTCATATATAGATTGAGGGCATGAAAATCAACCTCCTAGAGTTTCCAGGGGGTCTTATCGGACAATTTGCTGAGACATGGATAGAGGACATGAAGAGGTTCTTTGAATTGAGAAAGTATACCTCCATCTCCATGTCCAAAATGGCCATTTTTCAACTTTGAGACCATGCCTTGAACTAGTGGGGGAATGTTGAAAATAAGTTTCATCTCACTACAAACACTGTCCCATGGGAATTATTTGAATATAGGTTCTAGTAAAAGTACCTACCCACATTCTTCGAGGAGGAGCAAGTGGGAACCTTTCATGCCTTGGTATAGAGGAACTGAAATGTGGAGTATGAGATAAGATACACAGAACTAGTAAAGTATGTATCCTACATGGACTAAGACTAGCAACAAGAATATCACTTTGTTTATGGGTTGAATTACAAGATAAAATCCCTTGTGCGAATGTGTAAAAGAAATTTTGTGTCAGATGTAGTTGAATGTGCCTGTTATGTAGAAGAGCATATAGGCTCTAAAGGGGCTTAAAGAGGGGGTGTAAAACTAATCGCCCCATAATAGTTAGGGTATGTGGGGAAGGCCCCATGGTACTTTTCCTACGGGGGTTACTCTAGGCCACCTCCTTATGGAAACATGCTTACACACAAAGTGGAAACCAATGAAGTGTCTCAAGCATCATTAGGGACTCATGAGAGTCAAAGTAATTCACAAGGGGTATTTAATAAGAGTAAGGGTTCTAGGGGAAGGAACTCATCTTATAAATCTCCGCCAATTATCACACATACCTCATCTTACATTGCTTGTTGGGGATGAGGGGGTTCATATTTTCAATGTGATTGCCCAGAGTTTCAAGAAGGAACCATAGACATGCAAGAAATGGCCTTTATGGGGGATTCTAGCAACAATCACTAGATATATTCAATATTTGATAACCGCCAGCATGAGCATCAATCCATTATGGTGGAGTCTTCAAGTAAA
Source organism: Larix kaempferi (assembly GCA_027924585.1). Classification (NCBI taxonomy): domain Eukaryota; kingdom Viridiplantae; phylum Streptophyta; class Pinopsida; order Pinales; family Pinaceae; genus Larix; species Larix kaempferi. The sequence continues at coordinate 4,622,333 of BSBM01000590.1, forward strand.
ATAAACAATGTTAAAGTTAAAATCTTATTTGATCCCAGTACAACAAATAGTTTCATTTTTCCATTTGCATTAGATAAATATGGGTTGGCATCTTGTGAGCATGACGATTGTAATCTGCTTTAAATGGATTTTGGGGTAAAGTAATGTAATATGCCCATTTTGACCCTTAGGATATATTGGCTTTTATGTAAAAATTGTGCACATGTGATGTATGATTCCTAGCGTGGAGCTCAAGGCCAAGGCACCACTAGTGAATGCTTAGCCTGGTATTCGATATTGTGTTATCCATGTGTTGTTAAGCCATGGAAATTGTAAAATGATGTAAATATCATGTAATAAAAATACCAAGGGGCTGGATATGGATGCAACTAAATGAGGGGGATATGTGTATCCACTAGGGAGAGGTGAGGGGGTTGTGGGATTGAACCATAGGTTGCCATATGTCATCTTTAGAACCCACCTTTGACCTTCCTTGATGACATTTAATTCTGTGTAAGGATGACTGCAAAAAATTGTTCATGAGGTTGATGGAGTATGGGAAGCCCTGAAATCCATAAGGAAGAGTATGGGCTTGGTTTGCTTGATCCATAAGTCACTCCACCTCATGGCAGGATGTTTTTTCTCATCCCCATGCCATGGTGAATTATTCAAGCTTCAGTTGGGAGGGGAGACATAGACCTAGCAGGGAGGAAAGTCGGAAATCATGATTTGGGAGAGAGCCATGATTTGCAAAGCCAAGACCGCGAAAAAATATGGGTGGGAGGTGAAATCCATTGGGGTATCCATAGACCTGAGCCTTGGTGCGATTTGGAGAGTGTTGGATGCCCAGGAACCCAGAGATAAACCCAGATTTGATAGCCGAAACCCAATCGTAGGATAGATCCTTTCAGCCGTAACCCTGAGGAGATCCAAGTGTGGATGACAGAGCGGAAGAGAGAGCAGAGGTTGGAACCGCTTGATAAACCCAGTGAAGATTGTTTTATTGAGTTGGAGATGTATGTAGCTCCATGGTTGAGCTCACTAGCTAATTAGATTCCTCCTCCCTTGTCTCTTGGCATGCTTGATAAACCCAACTGTGTGTTGGCTTAGCATGACTATTGGTGTGAAACCAAGGCTGTGAGTAAACCTGGGTAGTTCCTCCTTAGTAGATACATAGCCCCAGCTCGGGGGTGGTCTCTAAGTGGTGAAAGAATACAAGCTGGGAAGAGACCTATGGTTGGGTTGGAATATTGCAATCCATAGCCAGTTTGATTGGTGACTTCATCTTAAAGAAAAGTGTTTCATGTTGCCTCTGTTTATGCCAATTTATGTACATGAATGATTGTTTGTTTATGTCTGAATGCATGGATTGATCTAGTTGATAATTGAACTGGATACCTGTACTTTATGTTATTATTATGCATATGATGAAATGCTGATAAATGCATCCCGAGTGTGTGTTAATAAGATTTAATGCAGCTGTGTTTTTCCTCCATGTGTTTTATTTATATGTAAATCTGTTCATTGATGAATAAGGATAGGTTTTGTTGAGGCCCTGAAGGTGCAGAAGGTTCGGTCATGTCTTTGGGGAAGAAATAGACACCCTCCTGTGGTGTTCATGCTTCCCTATGGATTAGATGAAGGGAAGGGTCCATGACAAAGTAGTATATGTCCCTTACAGAGTGGTGAAGAGGTCTTGATGAAGTTTTGGGATACCTTTCAGGTTGGAAGAAGGAAAATATCATAGTCATCATATGTGGTAGAGGATCATGCAGTTTCATAGGGCTCACCAAGAGCTTTCCAACGATACCGAATTTTTCTGAAAATGGACTTAGGATGAAGAAGATATCGGGCTGAGAAGTTGGCTGTAACAAGTGTATTTGGCCTACTTACGACCTTCCGAACTCGCAGTGCGGATTGCAGATCACAGACGCTGGAGGCATGAATTCTCGGCGTGGTGCTTTGGAATTCTGACTTTTGACTCCCGCATTGCGTACTACAGAGTGCGGAAGTCGGGAGCGTAAATATTTGAAGTTGGAGAATTGGTGTTCCAACTTTTCAACTCCTGTATCGTGGACTGCAGAGTGCGGAAGTCGGAAGCATAAATATTCGAAGTTGGAGAATTGGTGTTCCGACTTTCTGACTCCTGCATTGTGGACTACGGAGTGTGGAAGTCGGAAGCATAAATATTCGAGGTTAGATAATTGGTGTTCCGAATTTCCGACTCCTGCAAGCCGAATTGTGAGTACAAAAGTCAGAGGCATGTTTCATTGACGTCGTAAAATTGGTTCTCCGACTTTCCAAGTCCCGCATCGCGGATTGCAGAACTGCAGAAGTCAGAGAGGATTTTTTTCGATGCCGTGAAATTGGTGGTCTGACTTTCCGAGTCCCGCATCATGGATTGCAGAACTGTGGAAGTCAGAGAGGAGTTTCGTCAACGCCGTGAAATTGGTGCTCCGACTTTTCGAGTCCCGCCTCGTGGATTGTGGAAGTCGGAGAGGAGTTTCATCGCCGCTATGAAAGTGGTGTTCTGACTCCCGACTTACAACTTGTGGCTTACGGATTGCTGCTTGCGGAATTGCGGATTGTGGACTGAGATCGTTGCAGCTGTGTAAAAGTGCATACTTGGAGAAAAAAATTAGTAGGTTGTTTCAAGGTTGTTCCCCCATCACTCTAAATGGCACTGAGGGGATCGGGGATGTAACAAGTAAGTAGTAGCACCTGGTGTTGAATGTTTTATTATGGACTTAAGGGTGTGTACTAAGAGGATAAAAGTGTACATTGCTGACCTAGGTACTTATGATCTTATCATTGGTATGAACTGGATCGAGGATCACTAATATTTCTTAAATTGTTATGGGAAAGTTGTTTTTTTTAGATGATGAAGGGAGCAATCCAAATTCACGGTATTAAGACAAATGTGTCCATATGTTTCATCTCAATGTTTAAAAAAAGTGTTTCCAAGGGAAAATATGTCAATTGTACTTAGTAGAGGCTGTAAGCAAAGACAAAGGGCCATCTTTAGATTAGTGACCTATGTTAGTAGAATTCGGGGATGTCTTTCCCAAGGAGTTACTAAGGTTACCTCCATAAATAAATTTAGGTGGATATTAGTGGCCACCCACCTTTTCCACTAATTTATAATGGTTCCACATCTTGGTAATTTTTATACAATTTTTTGGGTCCCAAATTTCTAGTGCATCTTTTAGGCCCCAAACAACAATTTGTGGCCTTGCAATGGCTTAGTGTTGCCATAGGCTTACCCAAGCCTTGATTGGAATCATTGTTCTCCTCAATATATTTACAAAGGGATATCATGCACCTGAAATAGAGTTTGTATGTGGAATTTTCAACCCCAAAAGTTTGATGTATCAACTAGACTCCTTGGGGACCACATTGTTTTTTCTACTTCATCTCCTACGGTTAGGGTTTTGGGAATTTAGGGTTTTTTCCTATTAGGTTTTAACAATTTATTCTAAAGGGGGATTTTGGCGTCTTGTAATATCTTTTTGTGAATAAGCATTGGCACATCTCTCTCTGGAGATAAGTTTCCACCATTATAGCTAGTTTGTATTGCTTTCCAGTGTACAATGCTTTTCCATTTCATAATTCATTCATTCATAGAATTTGGATTTTACCATACTACTATTCTCTCTATAGCATATTCATGTGTATGTTTCCATTTTATATTTCTTCCTTCATTTCATTCTCTAAATAATCCATATCAGTGGTATCAGAGTAATATGCTCTTTGTTGTTTCTCGGTGCACGTCCCCGATGAGAACCATTTATTAGGAGTTGGGTCTCAAACTAATTGAACTTGGGTCAATCCACTCTCACTAAATCAAGCAACCTAACATGGTGGAATAAAATATATATGATGTAGCTAGAGATCATATTAAGTCGTTCCTTGAGGAGTCCATCGTGTTCCATAGGAACAAGATGATTGATAATTTCACCCAGATCCTTTGATGTCTTCCAACAATGGCGAAGACATCTTCAACTAGTAGTATGCTAACATGATGAAATGACCCAATATGCCAATAAAGGGTTTTTCTCCAATAATAAGTCCCGATTGAAGTTAGGATTGACAACTATCAACAATTTACGTTTTGTCGATTTTTTGTTGGATACACCATTAGGTTTTCTTTTATTAAGAATGTTTATCTCACTAATAAATGAAAGATTGAAACTATTCTAAAATCCAATCTAAAATAACTATCCTAACGAGGAGTAAAACTAACGAATAGATGCTAGATTCAGTTTCTATCTTCAAGATAAGCAAACAATTAGTACTTTGAAAATTGAAACTAGAAATCAACAAAGAATTTCTTCAACAACAATAAGAATAATCTAAATGTGTGAATCAAAGATTTAAATTTAACATCTAAAATCTTTCTTCAACCAATACAAATTACTAAATAAGTAACAACAAGAATATTTTTAAATCTACAACATAAGAAAAATCAAATATCGATTTAAATAATCTTACATCACATTTGATTTCATGTTTAAATCCAAGGAAGAAGCCACATAGAAAATACAACGAACCTGAATATATCACTTCTTCTTCTTAAAATAGGATGCTAAAAAAAGTCGAGGGAAATTCCTTCATTGCCCCCCAAAAAACTCCTTTACTTGAAAACCATTCTCTTATTTATAAGTTAAAATAGAAGGTAGTTTTAATAATTAACTATTGTTGGCCCGGTTTTGCAACTAGGCTTAGTGCTATGGGCACGTGCTAACTAGTAGCAGTAGTTTCAATGTAAAGCAAATAACAATAAACTAAATCTAAACTAAACTAAACTAGCATGTGCATTTTGAATTAAAGAACAAGAACAAGAAAGATAAAAAAAATAATTTTTGTATTGACAATGGGGCAAGCAAATGCTTGCAAGAACAATACCTACAAGTGATGAAGGTTGTTTGAATGGCTCCAATGGTGAGCAGCTCCTTCCACATTCCAGGCCTTAATGAATAAAATATTTCGGCCCTACTTGCGGAAATTCATTCTGGTATTCTTTGATGATATCCTCATCTACAGTAAAACATGGGCTGAACATCTCCAGCATCTGGATCTTGTCATGCAACTTTTCTCTGACCATCATCTCCACGCCAAATAGTCTAAATGTGTTTTTGGACAGAAGGAAGTTGAGTATCTCGGGCACATTATCTCAGCACAAGGGGTTCGCGTGGATCCTGCCAAAATTGCTGCCATGAACAATTGGCCACATCCTCAGACACTCAAGAGCTTTCGTGGTTTTTTGGGGTTGATTAGCTACTACCGCAAGTTTGTCAAGGATTATGGGAAGATTGTAGCTCCATTAACTGCTTTATTGAAAAAGGATGCTTTTACATGGACACATGATACTCAGTGTGCATTTGACAAACTGAAACAAGCTATGTGTACTACACCTGTTCTAGCTATGCCTGATTTTTCCAAGCCCTTCACTATTGAGAGTGATGCTTGTGGCAATGGACTTGGTGTTGTTCTCCTTCAAGATGAACACCCCATTGTGTTCACCAGCAAAGCCCTTTCAGGTAAGAATTTAGCTGCCTCTACATATGAGAAGGAAATGATGTCTATTTTGCATGCAGTAGAGAAGTGGCAACCATACCTATTAGGGAATCATTTATGCATCAAGACTGATCACCGGAGTTTGAAATATTTCTTGGAACATCGTGTCTCCTCCACAGCACAACATAAATGGGTTAGCAAACTCATGGGTTATGACTATGAGATAACTTACAAGAAGAGTAAGGAAAATATTGTGGCAGATGCTCTTTCTCGCACATTTGATGTCCAAGGCTCTCTTTCAGCTATTTCTATGCATGTTCCAAATTGGTTGCAATTTGTTCAATAGGGTTATGTCAATGACTCTTCCTTATCTCAAATCATTTAACGCTTGACCAACAACCCTTCTGCTATACCACATTACTCTTGGGATGGTGCTTCCCTGAGATACAAGGGTCGTCTGGTGCTTCCCTGAGATACAAGGGTCGTCTGGTGCTTCCCCAAAGCATAGATCTTCAACATGCTGTCTTCTATGAACTCCATGCTTCTCCATCGGCAAGGCACTTTGCATTCCTCAAAACGTATGAACGGGCACGGCGTAACTTCTTTTGGCACGGAATGAAAAGGACAATTCAACAGATGGTGGCTGAATGTGATACCTGCCAGCGCAATAAGGGTGAAATGACACTCCTTCTAGGATTGCTCGAACCCTTTCCCATACCTACACGGATTTGGACAATTATTTCTATGGATTTCACTAAGGGCTCCCTAAATCTGGCAGGAAGACAGTGATTCTCGTTATGGTTGATCGCCTCTCCAAATATAGTCATTTTTGTGCTCTCAGCCATCCCTATACAGCCTCCTCAGTCGCTCAAATTTTCCTGGACCAGATCTTTCATCTTCATGGCATCCCTTCTTCCATTGTCTCGGATCGTGATGTAACTTTCACTAGTCATTTTTGGACAGAACTATTTCGCCACACTGACACCAAACTGAAGATGAGTTCAAGGTATCACCCACAAATAGATGGTCAAACTGAAATTATCAATAAATGCTTGGAAACTTATCTTCGTTGCTTCACCTCTGAACAACAACATCAGTGGGCAAAGTGGCTCCCTCTCGTTGAATGGTGGTACAATACCTCTTACCACACTGCCTCTAGAATGACCCCATATGAAGCAGTCTATGGTCAGGCACCTCCAGTTCTTCTTCCATACACCCCCAGTAGTTCACTAGTTCAGACAGTTGACACGGTCCTTCGAAACCGCGATCAGATTCTTCGCATTTTGCGGGACAATCTTCACATGGCAAGAAATTGCATGAAGCAACAAGCTGATCAGCACCGTTCTGAGCGCACTTTTCAAGCAGGCGATATGGTTTTTCTTCGTCTCTAGTCGTACAAGCAATCCTCCCTAAAACTCAAAGGGCGTCATAAGCTCGCTCCAAAGTTCTATGGGCCATATCGGATTCTTCAGAAGATTGGGTCTTTTGCTTATAAATTGGAACTTCCTCCTTCTTCCCGCATTCATCCAGTATTTCATGTCTCTTGTCTGAAGAAAGTTCTTGGCACCAACATCAGTGGACAAACTATTTTACCCGAATTGGAAAATGAAGGATCCATCCTTTTGGAGTTGGAGGCCGTCCTCAATTGGCGCACTTGTCAGCTTCGATCTTGCTCTATCACAGAGGTCTTAATTCAGTGGCATGGCATGCAACCAGAGGATGCTACATGGGAACCACTCCTTCAGATTCAACAACAATTTCCACATCTAAAGCTTTGAGGACAAAGCTTTTTCTAAGGGGGAGGCGATGTTATGAACCCATGTCTTTACTTTGATAGTATATTGTTGTTGGACGCATATCCTTTGTAAGTTGTCCCGTAGTATTTGTTGATCCATAGTTTGTGTTATTGTTGTTGGCGCATATGCTTTGTAAGTCGCCCATAGTATTGTTGATCCATAGTTTGTAGTGGCCCATGGTTTTGACCCATAGTATTGGCACCTAGACTTAGTATATAAGTGTGTGTTGAGGCCTATGAAGGCACCGTGAAGTTATTTTGTATTGATCTTGCTTAAAGGAGGTTGCCCCCTCGAAGTGGCCTGCAATCAATAAAAGTATTATGTGATCTGATATATTGTGTATTTTCGTCAATTAATTGTTGCATGTTCTTCACATCTACAAGAGAGGAAAAGTCTTTTTCCATGAGAATCCACGAGGACACAACCATCCCTGCTCCCTCCTGTGTCTTGGAGCCATCAAAATACAAAGTACAAAAACTAAATCCTACCCTATCAGAGTTAGTATATATATCTACATTAGTGACTAGTTATACCTTGTTACATTCATTACCATCAGTCCATGAAAATTGAAGGAGATCAGACTATGCGTCTGATTCATGACTGGTGGTTTCATTCTGATAACATCCAGTTTCAGTTTCCAAAAATAATTCCCCAATACATAATGTGTAAAATTAACTAGTTCATTTCTTCCTTCCAACTTAGTCACATTGAACTTCATATGTGGTTCCCTAAGTACCTTAATTTGATTTTTCTTGTTCTGGTATGGAAACCACAAGTGAGACCAATCAATAGAAAAATATCTGTTCAGTTTACTTGACCAATCCCTACTTAACAACAAACCATAAGCTTCTGGTATATCTACCACAACAATATCAATAAATTGACATACTCTTTGATCAACAACTAATCTGATTAGGAAATTCTTCATTTCTCCCACTACTCTGACATCTGATCTATCAAGTTAAATGATCTGAGAGGGAGAATTGATGGGTTGTCCAGTAATCTTCTTGCAAATCAATAGTGGAATAACATTAGATGAAGCTCCAGAATCCACCAAACAATTGCGCACATTATAATTAAAAATTTCGAAAGTAAGCAAAAAAGGTGGAGTCTGAGATTTAGATGTACCCCCAATGCTAGCTTCGTTAATTTCAATGTCCGGCTCAATGATGAATTGATGTTTGTATTTACTAGCAGAGTGAATTGTCGGTGTGTTGACATCAAATGCTTCAATCAATATTTTTCTCTATTGTGGGAGATTAAAAATTTCAAATAAATAAATGTTAGCTTTAGTATTCTTAATATCTTCAATGACATCATACCCCATGTTATGGTTTCCTCCAACATTTCCAATTGCAACATCGTTAATCTATGGAGGGGTTTAATCTCTATGATTCACAAAAGATAATCCTTTTAAAACTTATGAAGGGTTAATAGATATTTTCTCTGCCATCTTTTGGGGTGGTTGAGTTACAATATTTTTTTTACTTTGAGCCTTGTTAGCGCATTACTTGTTTACCTTTTGGGAATGATTTATTTTGATCTTCCAATGGTCCTTTACTTCTTGTTGCGTAATCAATAGGGGATACCTACACATTATGTATTTATGTTATTTCTTCATCATCTTCCAAGTCTAGATTCGGTGCCCGGTCCCATAATACAAGTGTGGTTTCCTCATTTGCTTCCCTAGTTTCATTTGATTGCACTTTTTCATATTCATCCTCTTCATCTAGAATATTTTTTGTCCAAAATTCGATTCATTACCAATGTCATAGAATTAATCCATTGAGGACAATTATTTTCTGAATTATGTTCCTGATGAAAAGTACATAAATGATCCATGCCTACTTCATTCAAGTTAAGAATAAATGTTTCATTTGTTGGAGGTTTTGGGATTTCTTCTTTTCTTCTATAAAAAGGTTTTAAAGGTTTCTTCATGGAAGAACTTGCTCCCTTTTCCTTCTCCAAATCCACTATCTTATTGGACAATTTTTTAACCAACTTAAAAACACTTTCTAAATCGGTTGATTGTTCTTCAACAAGCCTTGTTAACAGTAAAGGTTTCTTGGAAGCGAGAGGTTTGGGTTCAGTTTCCACTGCATGCTTAACAATACTGTTAATTTCTGTTTCTACTTTCTTAGCTTCTTCAATTTTTTATGTTTTATTGTTTTTGCAAGAACGCTTAACATACATAGCTAAAGATAGGTGTAATGTTGTAGTATAATATTCAACTAGAGATTCTTCTGTGGGTTTAGAAGCAACACTGAATTTATTCAAGACAGTTGTGAATCTTTGATTGAAATCCTGCACTTTCTCTCTTTTATTCATCCTAAGCAACAACAATTCTTTCATGAGTGATGCTAATGTTCGTTGTTCACCAAATTTACTTAGAAAAACTTTCTCAAAGTTGTCCCAATCATTTATTGACCCAACCTGTAAGCTAAAATACCAAGATGAAGATTTTGGCTCAAAAGTAAAAGGAAACAGGTGGAAAACCACATCTTCATGTTCTATATTTAGAATATTTAAGGCCAGATAAAAACTCTTTAAATGATCATCTACATAAATACCTTTACCAGGGTCAAATTTAGGTAAAACCCGCTCTAGATGTTTAGGAAAATCATGAAGTGGAGCATGTAAATTTAAAGGACCTTTAGCTCCCTAATATGGTGGTTTATTTACGTTGTGATCCATATGAAAAATACATGGAGGATACCGTGGAGGTGACTATGGAGGTGTTTGTGTGTGCTGAGAAGAAATTGATTTAGGATAAGATGGTCTTAATTGATCAATGGGTTCTGGGATGTCTTGCAGAGACAAATCAACTAACTATTCCAATGATTCAACCAAGACATAATCTTTATTTTGTTTAGCTCTTCTTAGAGGATCATGCCTTCTAGGTAGTAACGGAACTACAGGTAACCCTCCAAGTTTTCTAACATATGATCTCATGTATCTCCCAAAGGTATTAACTTCTTGGTGTGGTACAACATATAAAGTTTCAATATGTTCAGTTTCAAGGTTAGTACTTTCGTGATAACTAGTTTCATGTTCAATTTCATCTATTGAACCTTCAGGCTGAGATGTTTCAAGTGGAGACCCAGAGAAAAGTCCTTGACGGAATGGACTTACTCTACCATCCATACAATGGATTGCCTCCTTCTAGCGCAAAATATGTTGACGCCTGGAAAATTCCTTGCATCGATAGTAGGGGTTATCCCCAATGAAAAGTCCCAATTAGACTCTTCATTATTGGAATGGGAAACCCATCCGGTTTACGGTCTGACTACCGTATAAGATACTCTTGTGATAGTTTTATCGGATGTGTCCCTATCCACCGTTTAGAGTTTTAGTATTATGTATGCAATGCAGATTACTAATTCTAAATGCACATGATTCTACCTATGCTTGTTTGATGAGTAGAAAGAGGCCTCACTTAGCGATGCGCATATTCTTACCTCTCGTCTTATAACCTCTTTAGTATCGGTCAACCAAGAATATGTCCTAATTGAATGCAAGATTCTAATCTAATTAACCTATCCTTGCAAGGAGCAACTTTAAGAAGGAGCAATGACTGCAAACTGCATCATACAATTCCAGAAGCTAACATCTAAAAATAATGTATTTTAACAGCCACAAAATAAGTCAACACATAGATAGATTGAGTTATTGCATTCATTACTCACAAATAACACAAAAAATTGCATTTTCACATTCATATACAACAAGATGATTCAAGACTATCATAATAATCCAACAGAATAAGAAATATCTTATTGCATATCCAGGAACAAAATGAAGAAATAAGTTTTACACATCAGTCCATATGTTTCAACACAACGTCCCATGTATGCCTTCACCTAGAAAAGTGTCTTTATCATTAGCAGAAAACAGTTTCTTACATATGAGTCTAGTACAATCCTTCACAAGCAAAAATCCCCCTCCTCATCTAATTTATCCTATTTATATTTACAAACCCAAGCTTCACATGAATTATCAATTCACATTCCTTAGACCTTTTCCCTTCCACAACTTTTGACTCTTTGTGATTACAACATAAGTGATCAAAATATCAAAATATAATCAAATATCATACTAAGAAGATGGAGCGCTCTCTAGAGTTTGGATACAATAATTCCAAAGACAACTTTCATAAGATATAACATTTAATTGTTATGAACATGGCATTCAATCCTTTAGTTTCTATGTTATGACCATTTTCTAAGTGACGTGTCTTCATTGTAGCTTGTCCAATGCGCTCCTCTAGATCTTCAAGAGTGATAGTCTCAAAACTCCTAATATCAACAATGTCTTCTTCCTTGATGGTCCTTAATTCAGCCAAGCATTGCTCGTTTGGTATTAGATTTTCAAATGAACCAGGAGGAGGTAGATGACACTTTCGAAAGATCTGGAAATACTCTAGTGAATATCCTAGAATTTGGAGATGGAATCTCTCAATTCATTCTACAATTTCTTTTATGCTTTGTGGAAACTGTTCAAAATTGTAAAATCTAGCTTGAGTTCATTTGTAGATCTGTTAAGCAAATGTGGAGGGAATTATTTGTTTGTTTTCCTCCAAGCAATCAACTTATTCAACTTGTCATAAATTTTTGTAATATTTTTCCTTGTAGAAGTGGCTTCCTTGGAAATATGCATGAGCCTAGTTACCATCCCTTGCACTTCATAAGTTTGTTATGTGATCAATTCTTGCGAATGGAACAATTGTTCTTGTAAGGCAGAAGCACATTCATAAAATAGTGTCAAATATTGCTTATGTTCTTGTGCATTATTTAATTGATCTACCATTAATTCCTTTTGTCTGTTAAGCTCTGCCATTTGTGCTTGCAGAGCTCCTTTCTCGATAATAAGAGATTCTACCTGCTGATCCAACTAGTTTTTTTTTCATTTAGTTCTCTCAGTTGATATTGTAGATCTGCTTTTTCTCCTTCTAATATTACTACACGTACATTGCGTGAGTCTTTTTCATATTCTACTCTTTGAATATTCTGCATGGCCTCTTCATTGTCCAACTCCAGGGCATCTTGCTGGCGCCTTATTTCAATCCCTTCACTTCTAGCTTGCACTAAATTATCTTTCAATTTGACTACTTTGGCTTTGATTCTTTCTATGCTTTCCATTAACTTGTGTACGTTATATTCATTTGCTAATGTTGTAGCAACATTTACAGATGCAGTGAATTTTGGATCTTTATTCATGCCCTCAACAACTGGGACTTCTTGTATAGTAACAATATCGGGCTACGAAGCAACTTTTAGTCTCTTTTATGTTCTCTTCATGATAGTCTTTCTTTTTGTTGATGTATATGTAACTTTGGAATTTATTTCATATATGTATATTGTATCCCTACAGAGAGGTTATTATTCCTCTGTACGAAAGTGTCGTCATTTGTATTTACAAGTGTCGCAAGTGTCGTAACTTATACTTGATGGGTTATTAGACCACCTTGATGGGGTCGGTCCTGTATGAGTCTTGTGGGTTAAAGGGTTATTAGACCACCCTAGTGGGGTCGGCCTAGTTAGTATTATGTTAAGTGCTTAAGTTGGGGCCGACCTAGTTAGAGTTAAAAGGCAAGTCAAGTTGTGTATAAATAGAGTGAGGGTGTCACTCTATTTGATCATTCACTTACTCATCTATCTCTCTCATTGAGTGATGCGCACTAGTGGAGGAGGAGAAGCTGTTAGGATTCTATCTCTTATGCTTGCATTTTGTATCATTGCTATATCTATCTCTGAGGAAGTTATTGGGGTTTTTCACCTTCTTGGTTTTCCCCAAGGAAACTCTGTGTCTATTGTCTCTTGTGATTGATATACTGTGCTTGTTATTCTCTCAAATAAGATCCTAGATCATATTGAATTAATGCTCAAAATTTAACATGGTATCAAAGCTAACCTGAGAAGAAGACACTATGCAGTTGCGGAAGCTAGGGCTTCTTGTTTTTGGGGTTTCTCTCCACAGATCTTGAAAGGCAGGAGGCTAGATTGACTCTCCTCAGCAATGCACATCTTTCGGTCGAAATAGAATTCAATTCTGAGCACTTTCAGTTTGTGACCTAAAAATTAGGGTTTCTGAAAGAATTGGAATTTCTGAATTTCGAGACCACGGCTGGAAGCTCCTCAGAAAAATCGAAGTTTAGAGCTTTGGATCGAACTTTTTGGTTGGGTAAAACTCTGGGAAAATCAAACCCTAGTTTGGGGTCCTCCAAGTGAATCCAGAAATCTAAAAGGCAATTTTGAGGGGTGAAACCTTGCAGTTTTCAAATTCTGAGTATACCAGCTTGATCAGCTCATCAAGGTGCATCTTTCTATCCTTTCAAAAGTTTGAAATTCAAAGTTTGAATTTTTAGGGTTTCTTTGACAAACCCTAATCCAGCACCATATCCAGTTTTCAGCAAATCAAGTGGTAAGACCTAAATATTTTCTATTTCCATTTGAAGTACTCTTTAAGATGTCTCACCACACCAAGCTTGAGGATAAGCTTGAAGGGGCTGATAACTTACGAGCATGGAAGTATAGGATTGGGGTAATCCTGGAAGAGAATGAGTTGGACACTTACATAAGTGAAGAGATCCCTGTCCCAGAGGGAGAAGAGGCTAAGGCCTTACACAAGAGGAACTTGGTCAAGGCTAAGAGGATCATTGTTGATTCTATCAAATACCATCTCAAACCACATGTGTCATCTCTGAAGACACCCAAGGAGATGTTTAATTCCTTGACCAAACTATTTGAACATAAATCGAAAGATGACCTTGAGAAATCAATTGAAGAATATCAAGATCCAGAATGCGGAGACCATGCAGTCTTATTTCTCAATGGTATCCCAGATAAAAGAACAACTTGAAGTTGTGGGAGAAGATATAGTGAATGGAGAAGTGGTAATGACCACTCTTAATGGCCTTCCTAGGTCATGGGATTCCTTCATCCAAGGAATTTGTGCTAGGAGGAAACTTATCACCTTCAGTAGGCTGTGGTAAGAATGCTCACAAGAAGAAGCTCGAATTGTAGCTCAAGAAGAGAAGATGGGGAATGAAGACCAAGCTCTCACAGCACACTCCAAGAGGCATGGTGACAAGAAGACTCACCACCATGATAAGAAAGAAAGACATCACCATCGGAAGGGTGATTTCAAACCTCAAAGGAACATGTCCTATGTTCGTTGCTATACTTGTGATGAAAGGGGACACATTTCCAGAAATTGTCCTAGGAACAAAAAGAAGAACAACAAGAAAAGACATCATGCTCGTACTGCTGAGGATGATGAACCTCCTAGGAAGAAGACTAGAGAAGAAAGTGAAGACTCTTCAAGTGATGAAGAGTATGTTTTAATTTCTGCTCTCACTGGTACCATTACTCATGGGAGCAATGATTGGCTTATAGACAGTGGGGCTTCCAAACATATGACAGGATTCAAGGAATCCTTTATGAATCTATCTGAACATGATTCATCCCACAAGGTGAAACTTGGGGATGACTACCAATATCCCATAAAAGGAAGTGGTGAAGCTTCCTATAAGCTAGACTCTGGAAAGTCTATGAAAATGAAAGATGTACTATATGTTCCAGGTCTCAAGAAGAACCTACTCTCCATATCTGCATTGGATGCAAAAGGCATGAGGGTTGCATTTATAGATGGCCAAGTCCTTATGTGGCCAAAGGGTAAAACTATAGATGATGCAGTGGTGATTGGAGAGCAAGAGGGAGGATTATACAAGCTGAAGGGATAAACTGAACGAGCCATGATACATGAATCCATGGAGCCAAATGAACTTTGGCACAAAAGGTTTGCACATATGCACTATCAATTGAAAGCAAAGTAGTAGAAGGTCTTCCTGAAATCCAGTCAAAGATGAATTGTTTTGATAAGTTCAAGGAATTCAAAGCCTTGATAGAAAATCAAACTAATAAAAATATCAAGATCTTTAGATCCGACAATGGCGGAGAATTCACTTCAAGGGACTTCAAGAAGTTATGCAGTAATTCAGGGATTAAGAGGGAGTTGACCACCCCTTACAATCCACAACAGAAAGGAGTAGAAGAAGCTACTTCAAAGTCGGACTCCAACGGCTCCTGCAAGGAAGCTAAGATTAAGAGGGAGTCCACCCAACAAACAAACAAAGATAAGTATTTGAATTGCCATTTCTTGTATATTCTAGTTTTTTTAAATAATGTTATTCAATGATGTATATACTTATGTTCCTAGACTTAGGTTGTGTATTATGCATATTAGAATAATTCCATTAATGAACAGTATACTACTAATATGCATGTGATGGGTAAGTGGCCTATGGCACTGTACAACATTCAATTTCTACTTATCTAGAATGAAACCTCTTTGCTGACATCTTGGGAGTAGTGCAAACTCTTAACAATGTTCTGGTAGAAATGGAAGGCATCTAGAAAGTTACGGGATATGGATGAATGTTGTATTGAAGCATTGGCTAAGATAATTGCATGACTGTATGACATATATATTTTTATGCGTAAGATTTTGTTCTAAAATATGAGAAGTTTCTAATCATGCAATTGAATTTGACTTTTAGGAAAGATCGTGTACAATCACCTACAAAAGAAGAACTACAACATTTGTTCTAGCAACAAAGCTATCTATTGAAGATATTGAAGTTCCCAGGATATGGGATGAAGTAATGGAAGAATGCCATGATCAAGGAGTACCGGTCGATCATGAAGAATGATGTTTGGGATGTGGTCCCAAGACCAGAAGGGAAGTCTGTGGTGACTTCCAAGTGGATCTATAAGATCAAGCATGCTGCAGATGGTAGCATAGAGAAATATAAAGCAAGGTTTGTAGCTTGTGGCTTCTCCCAGAAAGAAGGGATTGATTATGAAGAGACCTTTGCACCTGTGGCCAGGTACACTTCCATTAGATCAGCACTTGCTCTGGCTGCAGTGATGAAATGGAAGGTACACCATATGGATGTCAAGACAACTTTATTGAATGGTGTAGTTGAAGAGGAAGTGTATGTGGAGCAGCCACTCGGGTTTGAGACACATGACAGAGGGACTCATGTGTACAAACTGAGGAAAGCCTTGTATGGTTTAAAACAGGCACCCAGGACCTGGTACGGCAGGATGGATAGCTTCCTATCCAGTTTGGGATTTACTAAGAGTAAAACGGATTCCAACCTTTACTACAAGGTTGAGGAAGGCAATCCAGTGATACTACTATTGTATGTAGATGACCTGTTTGTGAAAGGTGAGGATGGATTGATTGTCGACATGAAGAGGAAGCTTGCTGTCGAGTTTGAGATGAAGGAATTGGGTATGATGCAATACTTTCTAGGCATGGACGTGTGGAGAGCACAGATGGAATCTTCCTTGGACAAGGGAAGTATGCAGTAGAGATCCTGAAGAGGTTCAGGATGATGGACTGCAAGGCCATGGACACACCTATGGCATCGAACTTGAAGCTTCTGTGTGATGCTTCATCTGAGCCGATTGATGTCACGATGTATCGTCAGATGATTGGGTCCTTGATGTACCTGACGAATACGAGACCAAATATCTGCTTTGCGGTGAACACCTTGAGCTAGTACTTGACAGATCCAATACATGTTCACCTGATAGCTGCAAAGCATATTCTGAGGTACCTGAAGGGTACAATTGATTATGGGCTCAAGTATGATGCAAATCAAAATTTTAACCTGGAGGGTTATGTTGATTTGGATTGGGCAGGCAGTGCCATTGATCGGAAGAGCGCTTTGGGGTGCTGCTTCAGTATGGGATCTGGTATGATCTCTTGGTTTAGCAGGAAGCAGTCTTGTGTGGAACTAAGTACATCCAAAGCAGAGTATGTCACAGCTTGTTCAACTAGTTGTGAGGAAGTATGGCTTAGGAAGCTACTGTCTGATTTGTTTGATCTCCAACTTAGTGCTACTTGTATATATTCCGACAACTAGAGTTGTGTAAAGTTGTCAGAGAACCCAGTGTTCCATGACAAGTCGAAGCACATTGAGATCAAGTTCCACTATATCAGGGATATGGTGCAGAGAGGAGCAGTGAAGCTTCTATATGTTGCGACGAACGAGCAGATAGCCGATGTGTTGACCAAGCCACTGGCTAGAGTGAATTTTGAGTACTTCAGAGAGAGGCTTGCTGTACTTCATATTGAGATTCCTTCCAAGGGGAAGTGATGAGTCCGGAGACACAGATGCACATGAGCCATTCTCACATGGTGGTAGGTGTGTCCTCCCATGGTGCAGATATAAGGGCTGGGGCCATTTTGACATGGTTGAAGTGTGTCTTCCCATGGTCGTTGATGTAAGAGCTATGCCATTCGAGCATGGTTGAAGTGTGTCTTCCCATGGCTGCAATATCAGTGTTGTGCCATTCGAGCATGGTTGAAGTGTGTCTTCCCATGGCTGCGATCTAAGTGTTGTGCTATTCCTAGCATGGTTGAAGTGTGTCTTCCCATGTTTATGGATATAAGTGTGATGCCATTCTCGCATGGTTGAAGTGTGTCTTCCCATGCCAGTGAATGCAAGTGCTATGTGATGTGCATCTGGGTTGTGCTCCATGGACGATGACAGTGATCTGAAGACGATGAGGTGACAGTATGGTACACAGGTTTTGCAGAGGCGTGTAATTGGTCCTGAGATGCTCTTGTAGGTTTTGCAGAGGCAGTGTAATCAGTCCCGGGAGATCTTGCAGGTTTTGCAGAGGCAGTGTAATTAGTCCTGAGGTGTACTTACTTGATGGATTGCTCACAGAGATGATGAAGACCTACATGGAGGCTAGGCCTACAACCAGCATGAAAAAGGGTTGGCTCTGTATAACTTCCTATGACGAGTAGATTGGAGATTGATTGATATAGCAGTAGTGACGATGACGATGATCCGGTGATGATGATCTGATGATCCAGAGAAGAAGACTTTTGCTAGAAGACCTATGTCGAGAAATACCTTCCTAGTTAAGAGGGAGTGTTGATGTATATGTAACTTCAGAATGTATTTCATATATGTATATTGTATCCCTACAGAGAGGTTATTATTCCTCTATACGGAAGTGTCGTCATTTGTATTTACATGTGTCGCAAGTGTCATAACTTATACTTGATGGGCTATTAGACCACCTTGATGGGGTCGTCCCTGTATGAGTCTTGTGGGTTAAAGGGTTATTAGACCACCCTAGTGGGGTCATCCCAGCTAGTATTATGTTAAGTAGTTAAGTTGGGGCCGACCTAGTTAGAGTTAAAAGGCAAGTCAAGTTGTGTATAAATAGAGTGAGGGTGTCACTCTATTTGATCATTCACTTACTCATCTATATCTCTCATTGAGTGATGCGCGCTAGTGGAGGAGGAGAAGTTGCTAGGATTGTATCTCTTATGCTTGGGTTTTGTATCATTGCTCTATCTATCTTTGAGGAAGTTATTGGGGTTTTTCACCTTCTTGGTTTTCACCAAGGAAACTCTGTGTCTATTGTCTCTTGTGATTGATATACTGTGCTTGTTATTCTCTCAGATAAGATCCTAGATCACATTGAATTAATGCTCAAAATTTAACACTTTTAGGGTCATAGACTATTGTTTCCAGCTTAGCAACCGAATGTTGCTTGGAAGGAGTGAATGGTGTAAGTCTTAGCTCAACAACAGGAAGATATCCTCCAGTAAGAGGAACTTATGTGTTGACCTCTGTAGGATTATCAATTTCCATGTCTTAATTACCATTACCTTCTTGTAGGTCTTGGGATTCCATAGCTTTCTTCAGTAAATTTTCTTCTTTAATTATTCTTCTTGTTCAGTAGCCAACTTTTCAGTTTTCTCTTGTTTAGCCTTCTCTTGTTTAGCCTTCTTTCGTGTTTCTTCATCTCTTTCTTTCTCTTGTCTTTCTTCTTCTTCCTTCTTGGCCATTTCTTCTTCCTATAGTCTCTTATCATTTTCGGGTAAGAGAGCTTCTTCCACTACCCTTTTTATTGCATCTTCTTCTAATTCTTCTTGTGTTGATGTAACATAAGGCTTGCTGGAACTAGTTCCTTTCCTTTTTCCAAACCTTCTGTCTAATTATGCAAGATTATTTACTTTTCTGTATACTTCCTCTTCTCGTAAGTGTTGATCTGCGTATTCATAATTAATTCGAACTGATTGGAAATGTAAAGCCACTTTATGATGGCTATCATTTCTAACAAAAATATTCTCCCCAAAATGATAAGAATCCAATTCTTTTACAAATTCTTCGGTCTCTTTGACTTTATTGAATTTATATGCTCCAACTATTAGTGGGAGTGGTGGCCAAGAAGCTTTCTTATTTTCATGTAAAAAATTCACTACACCATTTACAAATACCTGTCTCACTATCTCCTTCAAAATGATGTAATCAGTGACATATTTTAGCTTTAGTAGTGGACCCTTTGAACCTCCATACACCCGCAAATAAGTACCTTTAGGAGTGAAAAAATGATCCCCTAACCATGTAGCTACAGTAAGGGCTTCATCGGGACATACAAATTGGTTCTTTCTCAAAAATAAACTTATACAATGGGACCAAGAACTTTTCACAGATTTGCTTGTAAAAACTTGCATGCTTGTGAATCTATAGAATCTTATATGCCACTTACAATGGATTTTCGCTAGGATTCCATTTGCACCCAAGCTTTGGAAAAGGATTCATGATCAAAATACAATCTATAAGATAGGATGCCATATGAAATTTGGCCTTCTTTTGTTTAAGTCCTTTTTGTGCATCGTCAATGTCTTGCATCACGTTCTCTGAGATAATATCAACCCAGTTGAACACTGTACCATGCATTGTGACATGATACAACAAAGGTATCCAACTAAGTTTGTAGTTGGTTGCGTTGGATCTTCCATACAATCTACATAGAAGAGTGGAAACAACCTTGAAAGGAGTTTTCAGGAACTTAATCTCATACTCTCCACTGATTCTTTGACGTAACTATTTTCCAGGTAGTAATATCTTCTTTGCACACTCCACATGATCTATTTTCGAGCTTTTAATCCAATATTCTGTCAAGAAGACTTTGGGTGTTGGAATTTTGTAGGCCCTTCCTGTGTGGGAAGGCTAGAAGGAATCAAATCCTTTTCTTGCAGCACTTTCAATGATCCAGGATTTAACATCAACATAGGGGAAAATCCACCCTATCAATTCGGCATATGGAAACAATTATAGGCACGTAACAATCCTATGAATACCAGAATTCTTGATATTTTGGTAAATCAAATTCTTCAATTGTTGACTCTAGTATGTTTTGATCCTTGATCAAATGATAAAGTTCACCCCACTTGAACTCATGGGACACTCCTTTGGTATATTGAGTATCATCGAATTGGGTTTCTAAGGATACTTCTGGGGAATATTCATAGTCTAAATCTAATACCACCTTGGAAGTACGCTGAGATCCCTCTTAGACATTTATGGATCCTATGAAGCAAGGGAGGCATTATTTTGTGGCATATGTTCCATTAAAACTTTTGAAACTAAATGCAATGCAAGCAACAAGGAATAGTTGCAACAAGAAATCAATAAACAAAACTACTAAAGGAAAGAATATGTGATCTCTTGTTAGTGTAAATGATGTTAAATTACTCCTTAAGGTGATCATGAATCCTCATCACTCGAAAACAAAAATTGTACGTGTGCTACAAAACTAAGGTTTAAAACTCTACTGAACAAAAACACATTTTAGGATGGCTCTAAAGACTAGGGTTTAGACAACTCTTTCCTTGCATTACTTTAGCATAAATGTTAGGGTTTTCATGAAACATATGCATAAATGGCAGTCTAAAATCCCTCGGACTCTAACGTCTTTAGAGTGACCAATGAAAGTGAAATCCAAAACAAACGGTCGAACCAATCGTATAGTCACCTTCTAAAACATAAAACCTTTATAGCCAGGTGGAAAAACACTTCAGATGAAGACAAAAATTGCTTACCGAGACAGGTGATAGGCCTACTGATAAGTTTGCAGTTGAACTGACAGGGACTCCCATTCCAAGTGGCACGAGGGGTGCAACGATGTGGAAGAAACAGGGTTTGAGCTCGCTAATGGGATTCTAACTCTTAATATAAATACTTCCACAAGCCCTTATCATGCTTATAAGTGAACTCCAGGTAGTTAAGTTATGTTTAAAAGGTCTTATAAAGCACTCTGGAGGAAATCATTTCATTCCATATTGGGAGTCATTGATTACTTTTCACAATGACAATATCGGCGATTAACTAGTATGCCCTCCAAAATGAGCCAACGTTAAATATTATTTTCACCTGATGCGCTTTGGCACGGATTCTAAATAAACCCCGAAAATTGCATATGATAACATTTCGTAGGATAATTCAGAAGTAATGCGACACAGTCAGGGAAGAACACATTTCTATGTTGAACATTTTCAAAGAAGAAAAGCAAAGGACGCTGATATGTTTTGAAGACAAAAACTATAGATCCGATGAACAAGACTCCTTCCTCAATTAACTTCTGAAATTCAACAAGACTTGTTCTTTGCCAAAAATATTCTAAGTTAATAGCTTGGCAACAAATAGGAAAGAAACAACATATTGGACAGTCTCAATGACTTCTACCGGTGTTTCAGTGTTATTCCACGAGTTCTCAATGTTTTAGAGCAATTTGGATAAAATCTCCGATGTTTCAGAAACAAAACTCAAAAAACCTTTCCGACTTGTTTAGGAGAAAATTACCAAAATCTCCGATGTTTCATTGCAAAATTAAAAATTGTTCTGACCTATTTCAGCGGTAAACTAAAAGCTCCTCTGATTCATTTTGGCAAGTCTTACAATACTTCACCAATGTTTCGCTGAGAAACTAAAATCTTCCTTGATGTTTCGCTAAGATTTAAATAAGTGCCGGAAAACTTAAAAAAAGCAGGGATTAAAAAAATTGGAAAAAATCTAAGTATCACTTTTCCCCAAGAACAACCAACTTCAAGCAGTACTAGCCTTAGTCTGTGGATCAAGCAAAAATTTGGGTTCAGAAAAGGAGGGGCCCCGACCTTTTAAGAAAGTATTGGGGAGGGTGGTTACAGCTGCAACATATAGTTAAAAGAGAGATATACTTTTGATCTTCTATATTAGGGTTGATCACATCCTTATAGTAGCTTAATTTTCTCTTATTCTCTAATTATTTATCACACCACAATTTCTCCTTAAATTTAGATGTAATAATAATTTTAATATTATCGTCATTCTATAGAGTGACATCTTCCTTGATCCCCAATGATTTCTCCAAGACATGACAGCTTTATGCCAACCCCATTCAAGCTACAAGTGTTGGAAGTAGGCGCTACTCCACTACTTGGACTAATAGCTGGCTAGTCACTAGGGGAAATGACAACGCTCGATCCTCATGGAACACTTAAAGTTTATTTTTATCACAACAAGTACCAAATAATCTCAATTCTCTCATCAACCAGTTGTTACCCATTTAACTATGTTATTATCACTGTTACCCATTTAACTCTGTTATTACCACTGGTATACATTCTACCGGTTCTCCATTCAGGAGTTCAAAGGGACATTTTAATGGATCCACTATATCATAACTAGTTGGAGGACATGCGCGGTCACATCATCAGCTGGAGGACATGCAAGGTTGCATAACCAGATAGAGGACATGCAAGGTCCCAATGTCGCCATGTCTGACGACTACGTGTATCCTTAGTAGAGAACTACGCCAGATGGAAGCAAAGCCACTGCCAGCAATATGCCTCCAGGTGCCTTATATCAGGTTTGAAGTATGCCAAGCCTCGAGTTGAGGCCAAATAAGGCTCCCAATAATATTATTGGCAAGAAAACATTTTTTGCAAAAAAAACTTAGATTAAAAATCTTTGTAAAATGTGCCATGATAATAGATTTATAAGAAATTGATTCCTATAGTCCCTGCACTGCCTGGGGCAGGGACTAATAAGACTAACTCTGCAACCCCAGATCGAACCCCATGCTTAGCCTATTTATCAAGTCCAAATAATAATTTGTTGGATATACAGTTAATTTTATTACATACTATTTGGGGATATTCTTTCCATCTGAACTGGGTCTCACTCCCTGGATAAATCACGAGTTTGGGAAAACATAGCAACAGAGAAGAAATCATGTTTTCTCTCATCTCTTTGGATGTTTCTAGTTTTGAAATCTCTTCACCTGAATCCAACAGCTTTGGATTAACCTTTTAGACTAAGATTGCTGCATTTAGGGCACTCATGCATTTTTCTCTTGCATCATGATCTACATCATGTTTTCTCAAATCTATTTGGATATTTCTAGTTTTTGGATTAACCTTTTAAACTAAGATTGATGTATTTAGGGTACTCGTGCATTTTTCTCTTGCATCACGATCTACATCATGTTTTCTCAAATCTATTTGGATGTTTCTAGTTTTGAAAACTTTTTATTTTCCTTTGTTTCACATTTCTCCTATTAAGTGACACCAACCACTATTCCTTAGTCATTTCTCTCATGAACATTCTCCAAGATCGATTAATCTATTAATTATTTCTTATCAACTTATAACTTAGGATTAAGGTGTACTATATACTTAAAAATAAAAATAAAGTAATGAACATTCTCCAGATTGATTAATTAAAATAAAGTAATGAGCAATCTATAGATTGATTAATTTACTAATTATTTCTCATCAGCCTATGATTATGGTGTGTACTCTATACTAAAATAAATCAATAGATTAAAAGAAAGTTATTTTTTTAACTATTTTATTTTCCATTATAATTGGTGAAGATTTCAAGGCTTTTTCTTTTTTAACTTAGGTTTTGGTATTAAGAGAAAAAGTTGAAATATTTTAATGTAATTGTAATTTTTAAACCATTTTATCTTCAATCACAAATAATGGGTGGTGATTTCAAAGCTTTCTCTTTTTGATGTTTTGTTGTTTTTTTTTATGGAAATGCATCACCTTTAAACAAGACTATTCACATGAAATGTGACTTCATATCGAGAAAATAGTTATAATCAACCACTCTGAATTATGAGAAAGATTTTCATAAGATTGGGACTTTCCACTGCGGGTTGAAAACGAAACTTGGGCAATTTTTTGCATATAGCATTACTGAGCTTCTTCATTTGCATGTCTACGCAATTCTCATTTGTATATCTATGCATTCCCGTGCATCTATGCTGCAAGCTAATGTCATGGACATTGCTGCAAATGAGAAAAAAAAAAGCATGGAGAAATATGGGTTAAGTTTTTTTGTTGCTCAGGTTATGCAACCGCAATACCATGTAGTAGTGTGAACAGGAAGATGAATCTATCTCGCTCTCATTCTTGCTCTTCCATATGTTATTTACAGGTTATGTTATGGTCTTGTAAGCATCGAGTGTGAAAACAACTTGTACAAAGAGTCTTTGGAGATGAAAAACTGTTGATGGGATGCTGCTTCTGTACTACCTGTATGCAGTCATTGCAACTGATGGGCAATATTGTTGTAGTTGTGGAAATTTCATTGTGTAGGCTAGTGTTCTATCTTCTGTTTCAAGAGCACATTCCAGACAATGTTCATGTCTAGATGGTGTCTTTTGCATGCAGATGATGCAATTTGATAGGTTGTCAGGGATCTGCTTGTTGAAATTGTGCAGACTTTGTGGAATGGAGGTGTGAAGGCATTTTTTTGTTTCTAGTGTTCCATGCACCTGCAAATTGCAGATGGTAAATTTCAGATTGAAAAAAGAATTCAAAGATGTTTTCAAACATGGAAATCTATGAAGCGATGACGAATTTTGTTATAGTACTAGAAATTAGCAACAACCAACAAAAACATTACCAACAATCTTGTGGTGTCGAAATGGAAATGAATTAAAACACTTCAGCAACCGTCAACAAAATCATAAGTAAAGACAATATTAAATCAGTACATGGATCTATAACAATCTTACAATTGGCTGCTTGTGGAAAAATGTAAAAAAACAAAACGATATAAAGGCCAAGTATCAAATGGGGGGAAAAAAAATGATATCCAAGTACTTGAGAGATTAAAATCGAAACTGTCATAATTGCAAGATTAAAAGCTTTAGACTGAACACAAAAATTTTTGCACTACCAATTATATCAAATGATGTTTCACGCTATCTGTGGCATATCTTGGAAATTGCATAAATTTCATAAAATCCTTTCAAACATTTATTTCTCATGACTATTGTATAAACAATCCAAATAATTTGCAATCTTCACCAAATGCTTATGAAGTTGCTTTGAGCCGTTTTTCATCTTTATGCCAACCCCATTCAAGCTGCAAGTGGTTTTGATTGGAGATTGAATTAGTCTTGGGAAGCATCTTATTTCCCATATTATTTATATTATTCATGTACACTAAATACCTCATCATACTATATTCTCAATGAGAAAAATACTTGCTTTTATTAATAATAATATTATTAAACATATTAATAAAACTATTTTTAAATTTTTTAAAAATGAATATATATCATATTAAAAATTATAACATAAAATTAATATATAGATATATTTATAGAATAAGCACCCACTATTTTTTCTCTTGCATTACATAACAACATTTAACATTTGGTTAAGAAAAGGACTAAAAAGAAGTTATAATTTTTTTTTCATATGGTTTTCTATTTAATACCTTTTATGGTATAATTTATTTATGAAATAAGTATTTATTAATTTTTTTTGGTTTTTTATTTATAAATAAAGGGTCTCATACACCAATTTGATACGAGTTAAAATAGATTATAATCTTAAAAATTAGATTATTATTGTTATTGTTATTATTATTATTATTATTATTATTTGGTTTAAGTTTTTAATTAACATTTTCTTACTTTGATGATCTTATGTTTTTAATTTCAATAACTATTGTGTATATGTTTTCTGTATATATTGTTATTTTATTCAATTTTAAAAGTTAATACAAGTTGCCTCGAGCTAGACATAAGATCTCTACCCCTAAATTGAGGAGATCATGATTAACTCTTAATCTTCTCTATAATTAAAATCAACATTTTACCCATTTACCATCCGTAAATCATTATATATATATATAAACAACATTATCAATTAAAAATACAATACATCAGAACAAGATCATATATTCTTAATATATTATTACTATGATTATTTGTTTATTTGATTTCAACAATTTTAACATGTAGTGTTGTCATTTCATACGAAATGACAATAGTATTGAAATAAAAAAGACAAAATTGTTATAGTAAGAATATATGATCTTGCTATTCTAATTTCAATCATTATAATGATTTTATTCATTTTAATTTAACCAGCATAGATCCATCTTAAACCCGTATCTATCAAGTATCGAGAGGGATCCAATTTCTTGAGGTGTATTTCTTTTTTCAAATTTAAACTCAAGAAATTTGATCTCTCTTGATTGATAGATCTGGGTTTAAGTTTTAAGTTTTTATTTTATAAACGAACCTCTATTTTTTAATTACTTTTCATAATATTTTATTTTATGAACCAACATGGATTTTTTTTAAGTACTTTCCATAATTTTTTATTTTATGAGCTGACATGAAATTTTTTAATTATTTTGTTACAAACGTTATATCATGTTACAACATCTCCCCCATACTAGGCTATAGAGCACCTTGTTTCACTCGATGCAATAATATATAAAAAAAAATTAAAAATATAAAAATCATGACAATATACATAATAATCAATAAAATTAAAGATTTTATTAATTTAACTTTAATAATATATAATAAAAAATTAAAAATATAAAAATCATAACAATATACATAATAACCAATAAAATTAAAGAAATTGATTTTGTTTTATAATTTAAAAATAAAAATAAAACATGGACAAAATAACATCTTGAAATTAACGAAGTAAGATTATCATAACTGAGAGAAAAAAAGTTAACTATTAAAAATAAAAGTTATTAAAATTAGAAAGGCAAGATGAACAAAGCAAAAACTCAATTATATAAAATCTTAACTGAGAGAAAAAAAGTTAACTATTAAAAATAAAAGTTATTAAAAAGGAATGAATGATGCATATCATATACATGATGATTGTTGAAATTAGAAGAGCAAGATGATCACAACAAAGCAAAAACTCAATTATATAAAATCTTAAATGAAATATTGTTATGGTACTTATTCCATGAAAAGATAAATAGTACTCGTGCCATAGGGAGCTATATGCAAAGACTTTATAATGTTTTTTTGGTTTAGCTTGTAGTGGTAAGGTAGTTGGCACTTGTGGAGTCATATACATAATGATGATGGTTGAAATTAGAAGGGCAGGATGATCACAACAAAGTAAAAAGTCAATTATATAAAATCTTAAATGAAATATTGTTATGGTACTTATTTCATGAAAAGATAAATAGTACTTGTGTTATAGGGAGCTATATGCAAAGACTTTATAATGTTTTTTTGGTCTAGCTTATAGTGGTAGGGTAGTTGGTATTTGTGGAGGTTAAGTCATTATAGGTTATCTATTCAATTCTTACAAATCAAGAGTTGAGGGTGGGAGCCATCCAGAAGGGAATTAAACCGACTCCTAGGGCATCCAGGATGGTCCCCATCTTTATACAAACCCAGTGACAACATCTTTTGGGTGGGTAGGTCATTCTTCCATTGAACATTGTAGCTGGCCTGACCTAGGTTATAGACCCATCCTTTAAGTGTAGGAGATTTCTAACTTAAAAAAAAAAACTTTTTAATCCATAACATACATAAAAGAAATACAAAATAATAATGGTATTTATACCATGAAAATTAATGAATAGGAAGCCACATGTAAAGACTTTTTAGTTCTCACCTAAACCAAACATTGCTATGTAATGGAAAGGATTGGGTACTTCATAAAAGATAAAGGTATTTATGCCATGACAAAAGGCAGCCATATGCAAAGACTTTTGTCGATTTGATGTAGCTTGGGTGGTTGGGAGGAATATAATTGTTACCCTCCTCTCCTAGATTCAATTCTTGTAAGTGACATGATGCTCTTGTTGAGCCCCCCCTATATAATGATTGAGTGGATTATGTAATCCGGCCTTACCTTGATTCTCCAGAATAGCAGGTGTTGGCATATTGAAAAAAAGGGTGAGATCATACCAATGTTAATGCACCGGATCCCATCAAAACTCCACAGTTAAGCGTGCTTGGGATAGAGTAGTACTGGGATGGGTGACCTCTCAGGAAGTCCTAGTGTTGCAAGTAAAATATATATCGTCCATTGGATGTAGCTTGGGTGGTTGGGAGGAATGATTGTTACCCTCCCCACCAAGGTTCAATTCTTGTAAGTGACATGATGCTCTTGTTGAGCCCCTATGTAATGTTTGAGTGCATTATGTAATTTGGCCATACCTAGATTCTCTGGAATAACATGTGTTGGCACGTTTCCTAGTGAAAAAAAATGATTTGATTTTGTGTATTTTTATTAATTTGTATATAAATTGGAGTATTTATTATTGTTTTTATTTTTTAATATATAAAAGGAATAGTTTAAATATTATATGATTGGGATTTTTTGTTATGATCATCATAATTTGGTTATATAATTTTTGGTGAGATTGTAATTTTTCATTATTAAAATTGTATTTTTAAATGTATAAATAGATTATACATACTCAAATACCCATATTGCATTCGATTATGCAATTTTAATAAATGATATTTGCAATTCTAACAACTATTTTGAATTTTTATATAGATTTTGACAAAAAAATAATTGGATAAAAAATCCAAACCATAACATCTTTAGAATATCGCTATATAAAATATTTTATATACGTTAATTAAATGTTTTTTTGGTTTTACTTAACTTTATATTCAAGCAAATTTATATTTAATATTTAATTTTTATAAAATTTTAACTTTCATAAATTATGGAGAAGATTTTTATATTAGTAAATGTCAATTCAATTAATGCTATAACTTCTCATAATATTAATTTGTTTTTTCTCTTTTGTAAATCAAATTCTTCATTGTCTAAGTTTCAATTTAGAGTTCCCTGCACCTACCATGACTTTTTTATACTTCCTTTGTACCCTACATGGCCTTTGTACGCTACATGTGCCACAACCCTCCTACATTGCCTTCATTGCACTCCTTGGGATTTTGAAAAAAAAAACATGGATTAATGAGCTATTTTAGAACCACTGCTACACATAAAACTTCAAAAAAAGTTCAAACACAACAAATACAGAACGAAAAAATGCATTCTATAGCAAACTTAGGTGGCACCACCATGCATTCGAATTGGAAGAGTGGTGTAACAATTAATTCTCCATGACAAGCTTGTTGTTTCCATAGATGTCATGAATTTGCAAAATTGAAGAAGAATAAAAACCGTGCACAAGTAGATAAAAGTAATATGTATGTTCCATTTCTATTGTTAGCTCTACTTCATTTAAGGAAAATCTTGTATTGATCCCTTCATGGTATGTCGGAAATAAAATTTATGTGCCATATTTAGAGTTATTTAAACAAATTGTCTAGCGAGAATGAATCATCTTTTGAAGAAATCAACTTCAAAAACATGTAAATGTTTTTATGTATCTGAGGTTTTCAACCCTCGAGAATGAGCTAAGCTATAACAAACACAAAACCTTTAATTTTCTTGGCCTAATAAAAACAATCTTCTTGTTAGACGTTTGTCATGACGCAAAAATAAGTTCAAACATTGTACAACCTTGCAACATGAGATCCTTTTTCAATTTAGTAGATGGAGAAGATACATGGTTGAACCCACCTTCTCAGTGATACTAAAAATACATGTTGCATGTGCAATTAGTGGTATGTTGACTCAAATTGTATAGAAAGTGAGGCCAACGTGGATTCAAATAAGTTATCTCTTTGAAAATTTTCAAAACTTAATCTATTTTATTCTATTGTAAATTACGTTGATCTACTTAGTCAAGTGTTGACCTAATTGAGAAATTGAGGAAAATGCAGTGGTAGTGATTAACAAAAATTTAAAGCAGTTGCATTAAAGTTGGGGTTTCACATTCCTTCTTGTTTAGGCAATATTCATGCATAAACCATTTTGTTCAAAAACTAGGGCATGTGCTTTGTGATCTTTTCCTGTAGCCTTCTAGGTACGAGCTTCACTAGATCAATTTGTTCTTTATTTATTTGGATAATTCATGTCATCTAGAATTAAAAAAGAACCACTCCAAATCTCTTCCTACCATAAAGGATTTCTTTGCATACCATAAAGACTGTCCGAACAAACTCATACATTTTAGAACAATGAGAGCAACAAGGTTTTATTTAAAAAATATTTAATATTATTTACATGCTTTTCAAGAATAATTAATCATATAAATTTTTCTTGATGTTTAGTTGCGAACGAGGTTCAAGTCATTAAACCTTTAGAACATAATCACATTTACCAAAAAAAAAGTAACTTACCGAGTTCCTACGAGTCATGTAGATATCAACCTCAAAAATAATCTCAAGCTCTATATTCCAACCATGAATGTTCCTTTCAAATAATAAGTTATTAGTTCTTCATCAATGATATGAAATCTAAATCTAAAAGGCAAAGACATCAAAACCATTACAACTAAATATGTACCAAATTGTATTCTTCCACCTTGCAAAAATGCAAAAATAAACTCTACAAGTTAGGTATTATTCATATAAATATGGCCAAACTTCGTTTGATTCCCAAAAATGTTACATAATTCTAACGTTGAAACAGAATAAATAAAAGAAACATTGGTCTATGGAGAAAAAGCAATCTTAGTAAGCACTTAGGTTGGCAGATAGGTGGAATATGTTGTTCAATTCACCCTCGAAAACCAATGTCGACTATTCCAAATAGTGGGTAGTGATAAATCCAAGCATCGTTCGATTTTCATGCATTTCTTTCTTGTGCAAGGTATATATGATAACAAATACCAAGAGCTAATGGTGAGTCCACCAAAATTTCTTATCCAAGGTGTCTATGGAGAACAATTATCAAGAGTTAAGGTGAGTCCACCACATATAATGATACTACTAGCCATTGATTCTTGTATATAAAATAACATTTTTATATATCATTTTGTTAAACATAGTGAGATAACATGAAATGACGAATTCATATCTATTGGAATTGCCACTATAGGTTTGCCTGTCAACATTTGATATCTATGTTGCTACTAAAAGTTTGAATTTCACAATTTTTGTTTCTGTCAACATTTGATATCTATGTTGCTACTAAAAGTTTGAATTTCACAATTTTTGTTTATGATAAATTTTATATTTGATAGAGTTTACACAGATGTGAAAATTATCTAATATTAAATAAAAGTATTTAACAAAAAAAATATCCCTTGAATATATTGGTATAGGTCTTTAGTCTTGGTATGGGACATCTTAATGATGATCCATGATGTTTCATACATGATTTATTATTTTATAATTCCCTTAGGAGGCTGATTTTTTTGACCAATTTCATCTAATTGAGACACATAAACCCTAGGATAAGATAAAAGAGCCTGAAAAGAGAAGGGAAAGCCATTAAATTGGTTATGACCTTTGTTGGTGATTAAAGTTTCCCTTAGATTCTAGATTAGGTTTTACTAGCAAAATAACAAAGAAAAATGAATAAACCAACTAGGGTTAAAATTAATGTTCAATTCCTTTCATAAGCTGTAACAAACTCTAATGCTAAAAATGCAAAGGAAGAATGGAAAGAACTCACCTAGAATTCCTTGTTGTAGATGATGAAGCTTCTTGGGATGAAGTGGAGAGTTTTTATAGTACTTCAAGAATGATCCACATTGTAAAATGAGATGCACACTCATCTTCAAATTCGTACAAGAGAATACTTTCCCTGATATCCAATACAAAGATGTGTGTGTGTGTGTAACCATTAAACAATAGATCTACTACTATAAGGATACATAAATGAAATATGAGAGTAAAGAGACCATGTACCCTTAAAGGGAATGATAGTTTTCTTTCCTTAGCTGTGATGGAACCTCCCTTGAGATAGTATGGTTGAACTTCCAAGTATTGAGTGGAACCATGCCAATAAAGATGCCCTAAAATGAATCAATTAGATATTTATTATTGGAGCCAATCTAGCCAGTGGAGACCCTATAGAGGTGTTAGAGATGACAAGTACAAGTAGTTGTAGGGGATTGAGGGAGGTGGAAGGACATCAATTCCAAATTGAGTATGTACCTATAAATTATGGTTTTCAAAAATAAAAGAGTTCAAGAATCCAAGAGCCTAAGAGACTTTACAAAGAGGAACTGGAGGGTATAAATAGGCAAGGGAATGACCTCTAGGAACAGGTGTATGATAGGATAGATGTTAAAGGGACCAAGTCATATGGAAAAATTGTACCATGTCTATTGCCTTAATGTCATGGGTTTCAGAATATGATGTCAAGGGTTTTAACCTTAAAACGACCCTCTATTATGCATGTCACGGGTTATAAATGTGGTACCTCTAAGGAATTTGCAATACACTTTTTTCTTAGAAATAAAAAAGGATTAATGATTTTTGACACACTTTGACCTCATAAATACCAAATCCAAATGGATTTGGGTTTCCATGGACCTTAAATGAGGTATCCTAAGTAATTGGAACTAAACTGGGGGTTTGTGCTCTATACTAAGCCCATAAGATTAGGAATTACCCAAAGTAGGTTACTGGAGTGTCAAAATTATTCAAGCCAACAACTAAGGGTTTGAAACCAAGGGATAGAAGGTGTCTAAGGACCCCACCTAAGCACTAGAAATTCTAGTGAGATCCCACATATAGTTTAAGGTTAGGGAAACTATAGGAATATGTCCATCACGTTATATAAATAGTTTAGAGATATCATATCATCATTGGGAAGCTCATGCATGAACATGAAACTAGGGTGCACTAAACAAGGCAGCTCCCAATGGGTAGGTGTATGTGAGAACCCTAGTGCAAATTTCATAAGCTACACACCCCCCATTGCAAGAGAATTTATACATGAGATGGGAATAATAATGACTTGTGAGGAAGGATAGAAGCAAGCAAATGCATGGGAGTAATGTATGGGTTTTTGTAGTGTAAGACTATACCTCAATTTCATTATGGAATTCCCCATCGACCAATTCTATAGATCTTGCATTATGAGTGGAAACCTACATGCCTCAAGAATCAGTGTTGGGTTGAGCCACAAATGTGCCTCATGGATTAGTAATATATCATGTAAGAAAAAAGATAGAGAAAGAAAGAAATATCAACAAGCAAGAGATTCATGAGAGGAAGGAAGGACGAGATAAGGCAAAAAGCAATAGTAACTACTATGTAGAGAAAATAATAAATAAACTATGAAATATAGATGACTAGATAATGAGACATAAGTATAACTATCATATAAGAAATACAATAGCTAAACTATGACATCAGAGATCAACACGTTTTAATTAACATGTTTGTGAGATAATAACTAGAATATATAATTAAATAATGGGTGGGTCTAACAATAGTAGCATCTCAACCATAAAATCATTAGCAAGTGTGAGAGTAAGAGAGTGATACCTACACTTACATGTAGGTGAGGCATGACGAAGTAATTGCATGTTTGGAAAAATATAAATATAAGTTACCTCATAGATTTTAGTGGCTTACCCCAATCTTGGTAGGGATATCTACACCAATCTTGGGGAAAGGGTGAGGGATATATGGCAAATGGGAAGAAATGAGGTAGTGATGTTAGGGATATTCTAACAAGGGAAAGAGAAAAAATGTGACCACACTAGCATGATGTTGGAAAATGCATGAATCAACATATGTTGGTTAAGAGCCAACATAAGAAAGAGATGAAACATACACTATCTAGGGTCATCGTGAGTGTGAAGGTGACATGTGATGACCTGGAGCTTGTGTGATCACAAGAGGTTCATGGTCATGGAGGTTCTAAGCACTAGACAAGGATATAGTGTGAGTCCCATGCAATAAATAATACTATCAAGAGCACAAGCATAGAGCAACATACAATAATTCAGAGCCACCACAAGCATGAAGGTGATGCATGATAACCTAGAGTTAGTGTGAGGATGAGAGGAAACATACATCAATGAGGATTTGATGTGAGTGCATGAGGAAACATATATAAACCTAGGGTTATTATGAGTAGAGAGGAGACTAATGTCGATAGAATACTAGAGAATAAAAGGGGAGCAAAGGAGGAGACATTGCCACTCCATATTTGCATGCCAAGGAATGCTACCACATAAGGGGGAAATATTGGGAGAGGGAGAAATTAAGCAACAATTGATCCTAACTAAGGAGGTGTTATATTAAGTAGAATCTTACCTAAGATAATGACCTGGAAAGGATAAATTCATCAATAATGAAACCAAAGAAAAGGTATAAAACAAAGTGTAATGAAGAGAATCCAAGGAATAGGGATGAGGTTTACCTTGAATATCTAAAGGAGATATAAAAGAAGAGGAGGATGTGAAAAAGCATGGGAATTTAAGAGAGGGATAATGCGATGGGAGAGATAAGGAATAATGATCACTAATAAGCTAGAAGGTAGCTAGATATAATGATGAGAGGTCCAAGATATACTTGCAAAGGTCCCACTGGGGACATGGCATCATTAAAATTAATAAACCCATGTTAAAATATGGAACCTTTTTTAGTTTAACTAGGGTAATATTGGACAACCGACAAATGCTGAGGACTTGGGGGAGGGAAAACAAAGATGAAAATTTGGATTTTACCCAAGTAAATTGGGGTAGGCATGAATGGGATGGAATGGAAAGAAGGCACGAGGAGGGGAAATAACTAAATGATTTATCCTTGGAGGTCAACCACTCATCATGTTTAAGGTCTCCTAGAGGAGGTTTATTCTCTAAGTCTTGAGGATTCATGTTGAGGGATCCTATAAGATAAAAGATATAATCAGGGGAATCGAGAGGAACACCAACCTATGCTTACGAAGAGGGGAGTTCCCTAAAATATTGTGATGTAGCCTCATGTTGGGAGGAATGTGTAGTGTCAATAGGTTGAGAAGGAAGAACCTATTTTGAAGAAGCATCAAGCTGAGATGTGATTCCTTGTTTATAGGTTGTGTGTTGTTGAGAGGTAAGAAATTGGGTCAGGGGAGATCATGAGCCTTGATCAAAAGAAGAAGAACACTTATGATGAATGACACAATTACTCTATGTTGCGAGTGTTTCACTTATGATACTTTCACCACTTGTCTAAGCTAGGGAAAGGGTCAGAAGTTGAGTCTTTATGATTAGTGGCATGAATATGTGTCTCAAAAGAGGGTACCTCGGGCTCCTTACGTTGCTTGGGCCGAGATATGTAAGGCTCCAATGGAGGGGGGATCTAAGGTAAGGTTGGAGGTTCAACTTGGTAAAGTTGTTGACAAGAGGGAAATTATCCTAAAGAGTTTTCAAGATCTGTAAATTATCTAAGAATTATTTCTTCAAGTTGTCACATGAAGGGCATGGGTTATTCACAAGTGCTACGTGGAGTAGATAGTTGTATATGTACTTGGCTAGGAGGGGATATGATAAACTAGGTTAGGATCAATGAAGGTGTCAAATTAGAAGGAAGTGGTAGATGTACTCCAATATTTACCTAGTTCGCATACTATGGGGTAGGTCCTTCTTTTAAAGTAGGGTTGGAATTGTTGTATTAGTGTTCTGATGGCTACCAAGAGTAATGCTAAGATTATTCTTTGAGTGAGATGACAAACATTGGACATGTTTTGAGGACATAAATGGTTTACCACAAGATGCACAAAGTTAGGGAAAAAATAGTCAGTAAAAGAAGAAGAAGATGAATTCATAGTCTATGGGATGGAAATATGAGAAGAGAGGAGGGAGGAGAGAACCTTCACTTAGGAGAGGGAAGGATCAATGGGATATCTCTAGTGGAGTTTCCAAAATGTACTAAACAAACAGATTCATGCTACCACACACAATGTGAGGGAATGGATAGAACACTACCTAAGCGCACATGCGCGCGCATGCACACATACACACACACACACACAATAATAAAAGGGGGAAAGGGGATAGTGTATTTGCCACTTGGTTTTAGGTCCAAACTAAGAAACCCTAGTGTAAGAAAAGTAAGGAAAAAAAGACGCTATACATCCTCTAGATTGATTAGGACCTTAAGATCTTGCTAATGATAACTTAGGACTGTAGGAAATTCCCTTAATGACCTACAAACCTTAATAATGAACATGCAAGGAGAAGGATGGAAAGAACTCACTATAATTTGTTGTTGTAAATGATAAAGTTTCTTGGGCTACACACACACACACATTAGATCTACTTATGTAAAGGTAAATTAATGAAATATGCAAAGTACATAGGCATGGTGCCCTTAAAGGTGTTGATTCCTCCCTTTCCCTAGCTATGATGGATCCTCTCATGTGGTTGTAGGGTTGAAATTTATAAGGTATGAGTGAAACTATGTGAATGAAGATGCCCTAGGATGAATCATTCAAATGCAAAATATTGGAGCTGTGTTGGTTCCTATAGAGATGTTAGAGATGACAGATGCAAGTGATTTAAAGGCCTTGAGAGATGTGGAAAGATATCAATAGCCAATCTAAGAGTGTACCTATAAATTAGGGTTTCCAATGATAAAAGAGTTCAGGAATCCAAGTGTCAAAGAAGCTTTACAAAGATAAATTGAAGGGTATAGATAAGCAAGGAAATTCCATGCCGGTGTAAATGTATGTTAGGTTAGTTATTAAAAGGACTAAGTAGTACAGAACAATCATATTGCACCTATTGATATGATGTTCGAGGTTTGGTAAGACTGTGCCATAGGTTTTTAGCCTTGAAATGACCCTCTGTTATGCATGTCATGGGTTATAAAGGAAGTACTTACAAGGAATCCATTGTCTACTTTTCTCCTAGAGATTATTAAGTGTTAATAAGTTTTGGTTCACTATGACACCATAAATAGCACATCCAAATGGATATGGGTTTCCATAAACCTAAAATGAGGTATACTTTAAGTAATTATTGACCCAACTAGGGGTTTGAGCCCTCATTTAGACCCATAAATATAGGAAGCACACAGGTGGGCGCCCAAGAGTCAAAATGGGTCAAGTTAGAGATCAAGGGATATAAGTCATTTAATAACCCCACGTAAGCACTAAACATCCTAGTGAGGTCCCATGTATAGGATAAGGTGAGGGGAGTTTCAATAAAGGGTCCAACACATTATAGTAGTAGCTAAGAGGTATCACATCATCATTAGGTAGGTCATGCTTGAACATGACAAAAGGGTGGACCATACAAGATACCTCTCAATAAGTGGGTGTATGTGAGCATCCAAGTGCAAATATCATACACTACCCAATTTAAATTAGTAGAAAATAAAAATATTAGTAAGAAAAAAATCTATAATATAAAAAATTCTTACATTTTTTTGGGTGAGATACACATCTTAGAGAAACCTATCAGGAACTTTCACTCTTTCTGAGGATGGTACCCAAGGTAAACTAGATTGCACATAAACTTGAAACTTTATCAACACAATACCCAAGGCCATTACAACAATATACTCATCAAGAACTCAACATCTCACTTGTAAAATTTAAACCAAATATATAAAATAATATTCATTCTCATATCTACCTAAACTAAATATAAATAACTTTTTAAAGTAAAATTATAAAAAGTATTTTTTATTTTCAAAATAAAATCACAACTTTTATATTCAACTCATCATTATTATTATTATTATAGAATCCAGCAGGAGTTTAGTTCTTTCAGTTTTTATTCACTGGATCATATTTATCGTGACCACAATACACAGGCTGACCTGTTGTCAAAGCAGGCTTTGGAGGGCGAGGAGGGCTTTTTGTTTTGGAAAGAAGTCTGTGAAAATGAAGAATTAGACTCTAGTTCTTTATATTTTCTGGATTAGTGAATCTTGGAACTAATTTTGGTTTCATGGAAAATGTTGTAAGTCTATATTGTACTTGGGGGACGCTTAAAACCACACTTAATGGTTTTTGGGGTTGTTTTGTAAAACGCTGATGATATTATGTACTATTTAATTCAGTAAATTGAATAACAATAGTATGCTTTTTTTTCACGAAAAAAAAAAACATAAATAAATCAATATCCTAAAGCACCACCTCCTCATTTACCAATCCTCTAGCATTAAAATATTAAACACTTAAATGAAAATGAATCCTAAAGGATGGAATCCATAGCAGATGTGTATGAATGATGTGCCACCCCATTATTGTCCACCTTCAAAGGACAATAATGGGATCCACTTCGAGGGATCCCTTCTTCACAATGAATCACTTTTTGGTTGTAATTGACATGTTTCGCTTGCTTTTCATATTTAGACATGATTTACTTATCCTTTGATCCTGTCCTTCTTTTTACAAGGAAAAGGCATAAAACTTTTTAATATTATCCCTTCATAGCTGCCTCTTTCTTTCACATTAATATGTTTTATCCTTTATATTCTCACGTTCCTTCACATAATTACCTTTAGCTTTATGATTTATTATTATTATTTGTAATATTATAATTTAAAAAAATCTTATAATTTAAGTATAAATTCTAAAATAATTTAATTTTTATGCATTGATAAACTGTGTTTCTCTTAAGAATCAATAAAAAACATTGTTATTAATATTTTATTAGGTTTATTTGATTGTAAAATATTTCATTTAAATAAGATAGACATGTTAGAGCATATTTACCTTCTTCATAGTATCAATCTCTCACCTAAGGACTTAGATCACCTTTTCATGATTGCAATGGTCCAAATTTGACTAAATCTGACCATCTGAGCTACTGGAGAGGTTCATCCCTAGATTCAAGGGAGTAATATGCTATTTATAAACTATGGAAGTGATTCACAAGTCTATTTCTAGCAGTCGAGGGCACATTCCTTCAATTATGGATTCTTTCCTTAATTTCAGGGTTTGAATTGTGGAGTGATCCTAGGGAGTTAGCTCCACTAATCAAAGGCTACAAGCTTCCTGCTTTACAATTCTGAGTAGGTAGAACCCTCCTTGACTATTTTGAGCAAATTCCTCTCATGCATGAGTTGATAATCCAGTTGATCCTTACTTTTAGGTAACTAAGCCTCCACTTGTCCACTTAGGTAAGTTATGAGCTTGTTAAATAATTTTTGGAAGATTGCATGGCTAATTAAGGGCATTTGAGCTCTACTTAAGCCCTAACTAGGTTTTCATGCACTAGTGAGCAATTCAAATTGCATATGAGTAAACATTGATTCATTCTTTGTAAATAAACAATGGAATAATGGGTTACTGAAAGAGATTTTGCATCTATTTTTTATGGTTGATGAATATCATGATTTTGTCACTTGTTAATTGTATTACTACTTGTTTTAGTTTCTATATCTTGTGCTTCAAAATCTCACATTGTATTAGAGCACTAGGGACTTTGAAAAAGTTAGTATACAGGTTTGTAGGTTGAACACATTACATGTTGAAGACACTTTGGAGAGCACATCAGTTGGAATGGAGCTTTCTCCCCAACAAATCCTTACCCCCTTCAATACTTTGAATGGAAATCAATAATTGAAATTCTATTATGAATGAAGGGACTTCACAGGATCACTATGGGAACAAAGGTAGAACCTAATTCAGCTGTCGAGAATTCAAAATATTTGAATAGAAAGGATGAAGCCTTCGAATTACTATATTACTCAATATCTTTGGATCTCTTGTATCATAATGAAGTTGAAAAATATCCAAATGGAATCTGCACCAAATTATATAATCTTTTCGGGAAGCAAGATGAGATGAGAGGACATCAATTAGAGATTGAGCTCCTCAATCTGATCCTAGGTAACTTTGAATCAATCCAATGAGTCTTCATAAAATTCAAGTATATATCACTTCAGCTCAAGATGTGCAAAATAGACAAAGACAATGATTAGTTAGTTTTGTCAATTCTATCAAAATTGGGACCATATTATTCTATTTTTGTCTCCTTATTCCATTCAACAAGATTGGCACTTGGTGCTACATCAAAGATGCCTACATTGGAGAATTTTGTGGCCTTACTTCTCCAAGAGAAAGATAATCTCAATCAAATGGGCTCCCTAAGACCTCAAAGGTGCATGCCCTTGCTGTCAATTAGGGAAACAAGAAGATGAGCAAGCAAAAACCAAAATTAAAAGGAAAAAAGGAGCATAATCTAGAACTTGCACAGGAAAATTCATACTCCAAAGATGGCAAGGCCAAGAAGGAGAAGGAATTATGTGCATACTACAGGAAGGGCCAATATAGAGAATAGGATAGTCGGTGTAAAATATTCAATGAAGAAGCATAAGAGCTTCAAAAATATATTTTTGGGTCCTCTCTTCTTCTTAAACCAGTTAATGACCATAAGAGAATCACCAAAAAACTGAATGTGTTGTACCTCTTTCGAAATGGCCATCTTCAACACCAACCTCACAGCCATAAACTCCTATTTATTATTTGTAGTAGGACCAATACCAACAAATAGCTTATACCAATGGTTTTTGGATAAGTACAAAATACCTCCAACACCTCCCCTGCCAAGACTACCCTATGGTATACCGTGTCTCTATTAAATGACACTACACATCTCTCAATACTAAATTGTAAATTGAATAGTTTTGAAGGATAAACCCTTATGAGGGAAAGCTTATATATATCTCTATGAGGAAAAACCTCTACATAAAAGAGGATTGGAGGATATAATGGATGTTTGTAACCCAAGAGATTAAGAAGAGGATCATATAGCTGTGAATATGAATTCTACAAAGTTTTGGTGCATTACAAAGATTCATATGATTTTATAATACTTCTTAAAAAATCAAGTTTATTCATAAATTAATAGACTCCTCACAAAACTGTATAAATAGAATTTCAGATGTATATGCAATTTCAATACAATAGTGTATAAAGATTAATGTACAATGATGTATAGATATTAATGTAGTAGTTTAAATATATTATAATTTGGTCTTTTTATCATATTTTTTTATTCAATTTTGTTAAAAATTAAAAAAAATTATTAAAATTACAAATATAAATTGTTAAAATTACACAACGAATATTTGAGAGCGTTAAACTCATTTATGTATTTAAAAATGAAATGTAAACAATGGAAAATTGTAATTTACTCAAGATTATATAGCCCAACCAAATATTGATGATTGATAACTTAAAAAATACAAAGCATATAACTTTTAAACTACCTCATACATAACACGCCATGCACTCCTATCGAAATTGCATACATACTTTTTAAAAGATTTGAACTGTTCACGTAATGATGCCATGTGGTATTGGCGCTGAGTATTTAAACTACTAATCATTTGATTGTTAATTGTTTTCTACACTACCCTACTATTCCTCTAAAAATCAAAGGTAGCCCCAGCTCAATAATGAACCCCAAAACCACTAACCATTTGATATTCGACGATTTCTCGTATAAAGTAATTATATTAATGATATTGAACGGGTGTTACGATCTCGTGGAAGCCCATTACAACGAATGCCATGGATATAAATCCAATTGAGTATAATATAACAAGAAATGATATTTACATAAAATATATTATTGTCGATCAAAAATCCATTTGAATATAATGTGATATAACGTAGGGTGAGATAATGAAGGGGACAAAGGATTCCAATGTCATATGGACTTTATGCAACTTGTTTAATCATTTAGGTGTCTTATCAGCATTTGGTTGATGGTTGTTGGCATGAGGAGCTTTGTTAAACATTTAGGTGTTTGATTATAATTGGTTGTGGACGTGGGGAACTTTGTTAGTGGTGATGGTTGTTGGCATGAGGAGCTTTGTTAAACATTTAGGTGTTTGATTATAATTG
Organism: Larix kaempferi; assembly: GCA_027924585.1. Classification (NCBI taxonomy): domain Eukaryota; kingdom Viridiplantae; phylum Streptophyta; class Pinopsida; order Pinales; family Pinaceae; genus Larix; species Larix kaempferi. Next base: position 4,664,407 of record BSBM01000590.1, read on the forward strand.
ATTGTGTACGTGGGGAACTTTGTTAGTGGTGATGGTTGTTGGCACGAGGAGCTTTGTTAAACATTTAGGTGTTTGATTATAATTGGTTGTGGACGTGGGGAACTTTGTTAGTGGTGATGGTTGTTGGCATGAGGAGCTTTGTTCAACATTTAGGTGTTTGAGTATAATTGGTTGTGGAGGTGGGGAACTTTGTTAGTGGTGGTGTCATGAAAAATATGTATTGCAATTGATCATTAAGAGTTAAAATCTCAAAATAATAGAACTATTTTACCTCTAAAGAGGGCAAGGGATTCATGGAATTGTGAAATGGAAATGAAAAGGTGTTATTGAGCTTGTTGAATGGTGTGTGAAGTAGTGATTATTTTTGTTTGTTTTATTAATTAAATTTAATGTATATTTTTGTGTAAATATGGTATTGTTTGGATAAGGTTTATGAATTAAATATTTAAGTATGATTGTTTGGATAAGGTTTATGTTGGAGTACGATTGTTGTTAGACCAAAATTTATAGGTGTTAAATTTTGCTACAATTGCCAAAGTTAAGATCCACGAGAGGGGGTTAATCTATGTTGCAAAACTTACGGGGAGTGCTAGACATAAATGTCAACAATCTTCCCTTGTTGTTACTTGGGTGAGTTTTGAACTTGAGACTTGTTGCTCTAATACCATTTGTTGGACTACGATTGTTGTTAGACTAAAACCCGTAGGCATTAATCTCCACTACAATCACCAAAGTTAAGATCCACAAGAGGGTTAACCTATGTCATGAAACTCATGGGGAGCGTTGGACACAAATGCCAACAATTTATAAATTAAATATTTAAATATGTTTATAATATAAAAAAAATTAAAATAGTTTTTAACATTATCAATGTTAGGTTTTTCAAAATTAGCATTTTCAAATAGTTAATGATTAAAAATATTCCACATATTCCTGTCTTGTATTTTTTGTATTTATATCTATTTCATAGGTAATCCATTTGGAAACAATCTTTTTAGTGATAATTGGAATCATTAACATTGATTTATTACATGTTATTTTAATGAAGTGTGAAGCTTTATAATAGATTTAGGAAGTTAGACACTATGCTTAAAACGAGACAGGGAAGACACTGGAAGGTTCAAGAGGTTTGTATGGAGAAATAGAACACCACAATGTCAAAATGATCTTTCACAACATTTCGTCATCAAAAGGGTGAGGTTTGTATCGAGAAATAGAATGCCACAATGTAAGAACGATCTTTCGTAACATTTCTTCATCAAAAAGGTGTTCCTTTGATTAATAAGATGAATATCTTCAATGCGTATGTTTTTTTTCAGAGAGAAAAAAAATGTAACTTGAAATTATAAGTAATATAAGTCAAAGTTACATCTAGAGTTCATATGAAGACCATGTGGTTCTGCAAATTGTAAGCATGCGTCTGAAGACAGTCATAACTTCATGAACTACATCCAGGCAGCATATTAACAAGACCCAAAAAATACCGAGTGTCGACAACCCTAATGACAAGAGAATCAAAATGACATATGTGGCACATATAAGACATGGACAAAGTTGGCCGCTCCCTCTTAGAAAGAAAAAATGCATCCCTGATCCACTAAAACATTATCCAGTCATTCCTTAAAGTAAAGGAAACTGTCCATCGGACCAATCGCCAACTTTGAAAGGTGGTCTTCCTCCATATTTTATTCACGGAATATATGTTTACAACAAATCATGTCGAAAGAAGCCTTTAAACTCTTCACCTCATCCATCCAAGGTTCAAGAAGTAATACATTAATCGCATGATTGCCATTGAACCAGTTTATCACCACTTACGAATCTCCAAAGATGAACAGGGATGTGAAATCTCTCCTTTAAGCAAACCACAACAAAAATCTCAATGCTAATAGTTCCGCTTTTAAACCATCCCCTCTCCCAATGCCAACCTATATATTAATAGTGTGGTTTCTGTGAACATAAAGAATTATCCCTGCCCCACACATGCCTAGTTGTGAGGCACCATAAAAAAACCACATATAGCATCCCCATCCACTGCTGGAAAGGAAAATATTCTGCTCTTTACCCTGTGCACCGTCTTCGGATAACCATGCCAATTATATAAAATTCTCTTGACAGTTGAGAGCATCGAGGGAGTTACATCCTCAAAAATCCTGACATTCCCAGCTTTCCAAATACCATCAATCAGAAACAAAGGTAGAGTATTGTTGTGTCCACAACATTGAAACCAATTGCGCAAGCATTCTTCAATCTCTGAACCCTTCCATTTATCAGGTAAATATACCCAGCAATGCACTTCCTGCCAAACATCCTTCACAGAACCTACACTGAATGAAGAGGTGTTGTATATCTTCACCAGCAGACCTACACAAAATACATATACCAGGGCCATAAAAACCTCGTTTCTGAATAATACTCCACGTAAGTATCTTGTCCTGAAGACAGAGCCAAAGAAAGAATCTAAGCTTGAGGGGAATTTTCCACCCCCAAATTTTTTTTGTGCCACCAACGAGAGGCCAGAGGATCATGCTCTTCTTCTGATACCAACTGATATACATTGGCCATCGTCAATATGCCATTTGAACTAGGACCATCCCATGTCAGCTTATCATCCATAGAATTTAATATATCCCTACAAATTCAATCGAGTAATATAAGCCTCCCAAACAAGAGCCCAATGCACCGGAAGGTTAAGTTCAATTTTCGAAAGCCAACAATCACGAAGAATGTCACTGCTATTCTGGAAAATCTGCGAGAGGACCATAAGTTTTCTTTCATGGAGCTCCCTTATAAGACCAATAGGGAGCATGTGATCCCCATCATCACCAATAAACGGATCCACCCCAACAAAAAGCTTCATTCCTTTCCCAATCTTCCATTTGATCCACGGACCTATATAAAAAAAAAATTAATGATACTACTCCACACAGCAGATACCTGTGATCCAGAAGTTAAAGGCTTGTGCAGCCACTGGATAGTTGTGTAAGTTTTCAGATACTTAGCTTTAATGGCACTGCTCCATAGACCTCTCTGTCAATGCCCTCCAAAGGCTTTTTTTCATCATCGCCACATTAAACCTATCCAAATTTTTTAATCCCCAACCCCCACAATCCTTTGGCCAAAATAGACTCTGCCAAGAAGATAAGTGCCACTTCCTAACTAGGGGATTCTCGGACCAGATAAAGAGAAATTTTTTTCTACAAATACAATTGATGATCAAAGAGGGCATCTTCCTCAGCCCGAACCAATAAATAGGAATGCTTTGTAACACAGATTGTGCCAAGATAAGCCTCCCCCCGATCGATAACCACCTCACCTCCCAACAGTTGATTTTGCGGTCAATCTTCTGCACCAGCCACGTCCAATCCACAACATTGTAATAGTTTTCTTTGAGAAAGAAACCCGGATATTTAATACCCGTATCAATGTGAGCGAAAGCATATGGGAATATATCCTTCATATAATCAATAATACAATCCTTGATAATATTATACAGAGAGGAAGACTTGCCAATGCTAATGGCCATACCAGAAGCACGGTAGAGAATGTCAAAAATGGCCTTGTAATTTAGCCATTCATTTAAGGTAGCTTCCCAAAAATCATGACACCATCAACAAATAACAGGTGAGTAAGCGACAAAGCCCGAGTGATTTTTATACCCTTGATGAGTTGATCACCTTTTGATTCATGTATTATCCTGCTCATACCTTCAATTTCCAATATAAACAATAACAAGGATAATGGAAACCCCTAACGAATACCCCTACTGCAAGAAAAAATACTCGTAGGTTCACCATTAACTAAGATCCCAAAGGAGGTGGATGAAATACAAGCCATAATCCACTACACCAAATGTAAAGGTATACCGATCTGAATGAGAATGAACTGTACATAGGTCCAATCCGGTCGATCATAGGCTTTAACCAAGTCAGATTTGAGAATAAAGGCACTGATATTCTTGATCTTTACCGAATGAAGACATTCTTGGGCCACCCCCACAACATCCAGAATCTGGCAGTTGAACAGGAACCCAAATTATTCCAAAGAGATGTATTTTTTCTAGAAATGGTTTAATGCGCCTGGAAATGATTTTTGACACGAACTTATAGAGAATATTATAGAGCAAAATAGGTCAGTAATCATTGAAATTTTCCGGCCTATCTAATTTAGGAATCAAAGCGATATACGTAGCATTGAGTTTTTTAGGCATAATCGCTTTGACTCTGGACTCTTCTACAACCCTCAAAATATCAGGTCCCATCAAATCGAAAAAATGCATGAAAAATTCCACGGTCCAGCCATCTGGACTGAGACTTTTTTCTTTAACAAAAGACCCTAAGACAATCTTAACCTCCTCCATGGTAATAGCTACATCAATCTTCTTCCCCTCCTCATCACTAAGAAAACGAGGAAAAAGATTAACAATTTTCAATTGCTCATCCAAGTTATTCACACTATCTTGTTTGTAGGATTCATGAAAGTGATTTTCTGCCGCTAGCTGAATGTAAGACTGGTCAGACCTGAAAGAGCCGTCATCCCCTTTTATCTCCCATATAGAGTTCCTATTCCTCCACTGATTTGCAAAATTCTGAAAAAAATGAGTATTGCAATCACCTTTGGCAATCCACAATGCCCGCCTTTTTAGTCTCCAAGTGTTTTCTTTCTGCCCTAGAGAAAACTCCTTCCTCTTAAATAGCTCATGCAGCTCACTTTTCCTATCCTTACCAAATATATCACCAACTTCCCTCGACTCCATGTTCAAAATCTTAGCCTCAATTGATCTAAGTTCACTGTCTACCAAATTCTTCTTATTGCACTCCCATCGTTTAACCTCATCTCGCAAGGCATCCAATTTGTAGATGAGATTATGCATATGTGAAAGTTCCATTCTAATCGGAATAGAAAGCCATTTTTTTAAACCATATCATAGAACCCATCCTCTTCCAACCAAGGTTGTTGAACTTAAAAGGGTATAGCAGCCTATATACTTGTAGTTGAAGTTCAAGACATATAGCTTTATGATCGGAAACCCCAGTGACCACATCCCATGAACGCAAACGATCACATCCATTCAGAAAGTCTTCTTTAATAAAAAAAAAGGGTCCAATCTTTTCGCCACACCTTGTCCACCCAAATGACCATTGTTCCAAGTTGGAACCAAATGAGAAGGAATAACATCAATAATCCCCACAGCATTGAAATGATCTTTAAAGTAACTAGCCAGCGGATCATCCCAATGTCTCAAACCCCATACTTCACATGATGACACAGTAAAGTTCAGATTGTCACATACAATAAGATTTTGATTCTCAAAGATCGGATTAGAAAAGACATGGTCCCAGAAAATCTGTTTGTCTCGGTAAGGTCCATAAATATTGAGTATACAGAACTCCTGGCTAAAACCTTTAAGCCTCCCAATCAAAGGAATACCTACACAAGTTTTAAATGGCACCATATCAGCCAGTAAAGGGTCCCATGATGCAAGTATCCCCCCTGACAAGCCGCAAGAGTCAATAGAACAACACTTCCAATGTGACCGGATATCCATAAAAAAGGACAAGATTCAGAACCCGAGTGCATGGTCTCCTGGAGGAAAAGGATAGTCGGTTTGACGAAATCTAGAAAGTTCCTAATAGCATCCTTTTTGGGTAGGCTGCCAAACCCCCTAACGTTGAAATATGAAAGGATCATTAAGGAACAGCTGAAGGGCCTCCACCTACTCTAAGCGAACCAGAAGAGGAACCAGGGTTCAATGCCCTCGTAATCTCCAAGACATGTGACAATTTTGGGCTTACCCATTTTCCTTCAATCCCCCCATCCCGACATGCTTCCTTGATCTTTCTACGCAAGGGAATCCTTCAAATAGTAACATTTGAATAGTTGATAGATCCTAAGGTCATCCTCGGTCCGGGATTCTCAATGGAACCTTGACCACCAAATACCAGAAGAGGAATCATGTCAGGTTCAGGAGTACTATGTTTCGCCAGGTCCAAAGTACCAAATCTAAGCGGGATAGGTGGTGACAAAACACCCCCAGAGTCCATAACAGGCACTGACACATCCAAAGATAATGCGAGTTCAATGTCACCCGAGTCCACGATAGGATTCAGGGAAATTACGATATCCAGCCCCTCCTCCCCCGGAGTAAAGCAATGGGGAGACAAAACAGGTTCAACGCTAAAACCCTCCAAATACAAAACCTCCTCCTCCTGAGGCAGGAATAAGGCAAGGGGTGCCAACGTAATGGGTTTATCATTTGTCATCGGTAAATCCTTCCCATCCAATAAAACCGAGGCAACCTCATCAAAGGAAATGGACTTTAATAGAAGAGGAAGAAAGGTTTTAAACTTACCAAGACATTCCTGCGCCAACCCAACATCATAAGGTATCAGAAGAGTGAAATAATGAGCTAGATCCCCAATATACACCGCATTAGATGAAACCCTAGCATCATAGTCCCGGGTCCCCTTACATTCATGTATCAGATGCCCAGGTCACCGAAAGTTGAAACATCTAAACGGAATGCTCCAATAATCAAGCTGTTGAACGAAACATCCATGCTCTCATGCAACCTCAACCTCAGCCGGAAAACTCAACGATGTATCCACCTCAATTAAGACCCTAGGACAACGACGCTCTGTTTCCATAAGGGTTCTCTCCTCAATGATAATGAAGCACCCAATGGCATTTGAAGGACAAAGTAGTATAGAACAATCATACTACACCTATTATATTGGCATTGTGGGTTTGCTAAGACCGTGCCATGGTTTTTAGCCCTAGGATGACCCTCTATTATGCATGTCATGGGTTATATATGTAGTACTTACAAGGAATCCACAATATGGTTTTCACCTAGATATCATGAAGGGTTAATGAGGTTTAGTTCACTTTGACCCCATAAATAACACATCCAAATGGTTTGGGTGTTCATGGACCCAAAATGAGGTATCCCAAGTAATTATGGACCCAACTAGGGGTTTGTGCCCTCAATTGGACCCATAAATCTAGGAATCACACAAGTGGGTGCCCTAAGGGTCAAAATAGTTCAAGTTAGAGACCAAGGGATATGGGGCATCTAATGACCCCAGCTAAGCGCTAAACATCTGAGTGAGATCCCATGTCTAGAATAAGGTGAGGGGAGCTGCAAGAAGGTGTCCAACACATTAAAGCAGTAGCTAAAAGGTATCACATTATATTCATCATTAGGTAGGTCCCAAATGAATGATAAAGGGATGGACCTCACAAGACACCTCTCAATAAGTAAGTGTACGTGAGTATCCAAGTGCAAGTTTCAGACACTACACAAATTAGAAGAAAATAAACATATTTGTAAGATAGACAAAAAAAAAAAAATGTAATATAAAAAATTCTTACATTTATTATTTTATTAATATTATTATTTTAATGAAATACACATCTTAGAGAAACCTATCAAGCAATTCCCCTCATTCTAAGGATAGTAGCCCGAATAAATTGGATTCCATAATAGCTTCACAATTTATCAACACAAGGCTCAAGGTTGTTAGAATAATATCCTTATTAAGAACCCAAAATATCACCTAAAAAAAATTAATTTGAGTGGAGAGGATAACACTCCTTACAACTACTTAGACTAAACCCAGTTAACTTCCTAAATTAAATTATTTATTGTTTTCAAACTAAAATTACAAATTTTATATTAACCTAATAATTTTATTATAATATAAATAAAATAATAAATATCCTAAAATAACACCTCTTCATTGCTTAAGTGGGCAAAGCATAATATTAAACACTTACATGGGAGTGCGTTCTAAAGAATGGAACGCATGTATGAATGATGTGCCACCCTCAAAAGAACAATGGGATCATTTCTTCAAGGACAATGCGAACACTTATTTATTGTATTTGGCATGTTTCCCTTGCTTTTCATATTAAAACTTGATTCACTTATCCTTTGATCATGTCCTCCTTTTCTTTTTACAAGGAAAAATCATAAAACTTTTTAATATTATCTTTTTATAGTTCGCTCTTTCTTTCACATTAATACATCTTGTCCTCATCCAAGGAAAAAAATACATCTTGTCCTCTATAAATTTCACTTTTCTTCACATAATTACAGTTAACAAAATCATATTTGTGTAGTTATTTTTATAAATAATTTATATAGTTTTATGATTTTCTTTATATTATTATTATTAAACATAATTTTAATATATATATATTTTTTCATATAGTTCACAGCCTCGAAAGATGAAGAGCTAGCTATATCCACGGTAATAATTCTTGTGGGGGCACCTAAAGGAGCTTCACCTTGTCGGCTCCAGGTTTGGGAGCTTAACCTCAAAGGACCCAAAGATTTGAACCTTCGACCTCGACTACTTCAATCTTGAACTCGGAAGCTCCAACCAATTGAGCTACCCCTCAAGGCTATTAATATTAATATTTTTATTTTCATTATAATATAACTAAAAAACAATATTGTAAAATTAATTTAATTTAATTTTAATTTAATTTTAATTAATTTATAAATTATATTACTTTTAAAATAGTACAAAACATTGCCATCAATATTTTATTCTTTTCTTTTTCACCTATGGGTAAGGTTGAATTCTTATGAGAGCTTTTCTTGGAGCCATGGGGTCATCTTGAGGTAGTGGTTAAATGTGTTGTTGCACCTAGAGAGAATGTATTAATGCTATTGTGACTTATGCACACATAATTGGATCAAATCCCACCCCCGTGTCCTTCAATTTAAAATGGGGTGACAAGAGGTGGGGGGGGGGGGGTAAGGTTGAATTCTTATGAGAGCTTTTGTCGGAGCCATGGGGTCATCTTGAGGTAGTTGTTAAATGTGTTGTTGCACCTAGAGAGAATGTATTGATGATATTGTGACTTATGCACACATAATTGGATCAAATCCCATCCCCGTGTCCTTCAATTTAAAATGGGGCGACAAGAGGTGAGGGGGGGGGGCTCTTTTGAACCCTGATGGAAAAGTAGAATTAAGGTTCTCTTGGGGGTGTAGGTGTGGCTACAAATAACTAGGCTTAAATGCATGCTTTATATTTGGGTTTAAAATCTATCAAAATCCTTCGCATACACCAAGTTATGATATTTGGAGAATCACTCGTTATCAAATAGGTACAAAATAAGATTGTTAAAGAAGGGACACTTCAGATTTGGACATATGAGTGAATTAATTCAAATATCCAAAGCCTAAATGAAGCACAAATTCTCCACATTTCATGACATAATAATTATGTGGCCGAACAAATTGTAAATGAGGTAGTTAAACTTGATAAGGGAGTCCTCATTCAAAATGCCCCCTGGGAACAAAGGTGGTTCCCCTAATGTTTTAAGTATGGGTGTTCACATGAAGGATTCACCTCCTAACTTATGAAAAATCAAGGTGGTAATGGCACTAACAACACTTGGAAATCACAAACTCAATGAAGTACAACATGTCTGATCCCATCTAATTCAAGCACGAGAGACATTGCACTCCCTTGTACTTTTGTCTCCCTCATCTCTTCATCCCCAATCTCATACGCTTCAATTTTTATGGATTTATACTTTGTTTCTCTTAGTCTTGGTAGGAGAAATCCTATTTAGTTTGCTATGGATTTGGATGGAATTGGTGGTGAGGGAAGATTGTTCATTGGAAGTTGTTTTTTGAGTGATACCCCTTTGCAAATATTGGCCATAGTAGGAGGTAAGGGTATAAGTCATTATCCCTCTAGTTTTTTTATTTCAGTGGTCTCAACACAAGGGTTTACTTCCTTTTTTAGTGTATGACTATGAGGCTCTAAGCATGTAGTGGTATGGTTTAGTATTGTGTGGTTTTGGTTCTATTGTCAATGTTTTCCTTATTTTCTTCTCTTGTGGTTTCCATCTACAGAGGCATTTATTTGGCAGTGGATTTGGCATGGCCAACCCCTCACATTGAGATCCTATTAGGGGGTAGGCCTTAGTGAAATTAAAGAAATTAAAAATATGTTGAGAATGATGAATGCATAGATGGAAGGTATGAAGCAAGCAATTAACTACTTGAACTCCCACCTTGAGCAACAAGAATCCAAACATGACAAGTTGGAAAGAAAAGTGAAGCAATAGGGAGACAAAATTGACAAGCTTGCATAAGATTTTGAGATGCATTTTAACATAATCCCTGGGTTTGCTCAAATGTCACAATTCAGTATTGGTCATTCTGTGGGTTCAAAGCATTTGGAAGAGAAAACAGTCCAATAGACATCATTTGAAGATATAGATATGTTGGGTGTTCAGGGGCTTGATAAATATGGCCAACTCATGGAGGAGGACCACAGTGGCCATTATTTCACTTATATTTATCTCGTGCCATGTATTTCAATTGTATGTATTTCATCTCTAGGGACATCCAAGTCATCCATCATTACACTTGAAGTTTCTTCAATTTAAGATATAAAATCTACATTAACTACCTTGCTAATAGAAAATATAAAGGCATCAAATAATGTGAACCTATGATTTTGGTGGCTCATATAAAACTTATTTCCAATCAAGTTGTTGGCAAGGATTTTGTTAAAAGTGGACTAGAATTTTGATTGTTCCTATTTCAAATCTAGAAACTAGAATGATTGTTCTATTAGATTTTGGGGTTACTCCAAAAGTGTTTTTACCTTTCTAGGAGAGCTTAGTTTGGGTGTATGGTTAAACTTGGTTAGACCGATAGCATAACACACTTACCTAGGAGGTTGTCACCACAACCGACATGATGACTAACCCATTGGGTGCACAAAATGGGGTTGTTGGTTCTCAATTATGGGGAGGTACCTGCAAAAGAGAAGCATTAGGCACTTATAGGTTAGGGTTGCTAGTCCTATGAGCTTGGGACCATGTGATATATACCTTATAGGTTAGACAATTGGTGTAAGGATGTTTTGGTTGAGGAACAAAATTCATGGAGGTTGGCGATGGACTCGAACACATATGTTGAAGAGCATTGGAGCTTAGTGACCACAATGACACACATGAGAGTAGCATTGAGCACATGAGAAGACATGTGACACATAGTTAGAGGAGGAGTGCCTTGCATGAGAAAAACTTGGATAATGGACCACCATGGAAGATGGAGCATTGGACTAACAATTTTTTGGAGAGAACACCATCTTAGAGGAGGGGCATTGAGCCCAAGAACGATCATGTGTGGAGTTTGTTTCACTTTGGAATTGGATAAACCCTAGTTTAATACATGTACATACTTTTATGGTAGGGATCTCTTCGTGGGGATTCCTTATTAGTTACTTCTATGAACTTATGTCCTTGTTTTATGTTAGCCTCCCTCATCTATTATATATATAAAAGGGAGGTGAGAGATATTTTATTTATTATAATAACTGTACTCTCTTTGTATTACCTTGAAAAATATTATAGGGAGCAAGATGTTATGGTTCATGAGAAAATCCTAGGAGCATGATGTCAGGGTTCACAAAATAAACCTAGGGGAGAGAGAGAGAGAGAGAGAGAGAGAGAGAGATTATATATCCTCAGAGATATTTCTCTTGTGTGATGCTAGTGTTCTCTCCTATGATTCTAGGTTTTGTGTCATGTATGTAAAACTTAGAGAAGAACATGACATTGGGGATGATGATGTTTATTATGGTTCTTCTTGTAGAACTAGGGTTTCTACCCTGCATGGAGAGTGAAGCTAACCCCTAACATGATTTTGGAGTCTTGTTCTTGTGGGTTGTGAGGCTTGGCTATACTGAATAGTATTTAATATGGCATATTAAATACTAAATACTCAATTAAACATTTGGAAAATTACCTAATCAATTACCAGAAAATTCTAATCGACACTCCACTTAGTCGTTATTTTTGTAGTGCCTCATTTTTAAATGAGTGACTCTCACTCAAGGAAAACTTGTATAAAATCATTAAATTGACTTTATAAAACTTGTATAAAATCATTAAATTGACTTTATATGTATCAAGGAAAAAACGAAGCTAAGGATGGTTGAATCATTTTGTTTTGATTTCAAAACTATCTTTGACACCATTGCAAGGAAGAAACCTTGGGAGTAGATGATTGAAAGGGGTATCTTTGACACCATTCCAAGGAAGAAACCTTGGGAGTAGATGATTGAATGGGGTTTCAAATGGTTGGAGAGTGAAAATACATAAAAGATAAGTAATATGAGTAAAAGTATAAAGGTTTTTTTTTAAAGCTTTAGTAGTGATATGATAGTGGGGTGAAACAAAAGTGCTTCCTCTCCTCCTTTCCTTGCAAATTTGATTTTAGGAAATAATATATAGGAAATGTAAAGGATGGGTGAATATAGTGGGGATTATTATAAAGATTTTGTTACATGTAGATGATGAGACACTAACATCTAAAACATTATGCATTGTACATGATCACTTAGAGGACTTATAGTTATTTTGCAAGGAGGTTAGGATGTAGTAACCTTTTTTTGTTTGAAAAAAAATAAAAATTTCATAAATTAACTTTAGAGGAAAACCACAAGAGCTAACTCAAAATCATAAATATTTGGGTCTAGATTTTAATGACAAGCTAAGTTGAGAAGCATGCATGAGGCAACATCGCATGGAGGGTGGAAAAAATTCTTTCCACTACAAATATATTTAGAACAATAGATATTTGAGACTAGAAAATGGTGTGCTTCCTCTTTCAAATGCTCATAACCCTCATACTCCTTTATGAATGTGAAGTATGGGGACTAATAATTTCTAGAAACAAATGGAACTAGTTGAAGTGAGTGCAAAAACACCTAATAACAAGGTCTCCAATAGTGAACAAAAACACCCCTTACAAGATACTCTTAGCTGGAACATGATTTATACCTATTAGAATTGGAAGTGTTAAGAAATATATTATGTACAAAAAGAAAATGGAAATGATGGACAATAATGATAAAATATCTATGATGAGTTAAAAAGGAGGAAGAAAACATGGAATTTTCAATGTTAAAAATGGTTTGAAGAGTAGGATATAGAAGAAGAAAGGTGCTCAAAGGTTAAAAAACCCTTGAAAATTCATACATAAAAATGTTACAAGAAAGGGGAATGGACAAAAAATGCTAAAAGAAAACAACAATACTACATATAAAACTTCGACATATAGGATGAGATCAAAGTGAAATGTACTTGAAGCCTAACATCCCATGACATGAAAACTAGGTAATACCACAACTAAGAACCAATGCACACAAGTTGAGATGTGAAACATGAAGATTAGAACAACTAAAGGAGTTTGGGGATGAAATGTTATGTTGAGTATCTAGAAATGAGGAGGTATAAACTGAGAAGTACTTTCTCCTATGTTGTGCAATACACTCACAAATTAGGGAGAGGTCAAATTTATATATCAAACACTAGGAAACAACATTTTAAGACAATATAGTGAGAACTAGCACAATAAGGTTGGTTGAGAAATTGATATAGAGAAGAAAAAGATGATTGAGAGTAGAGTAAATGTGGTAGCCACTCCCATACATGGAGGGAAGGGGAGTGAATCTAGTAGAGTAGATTAAGCCCATGATCTAGGTGTGGCCATTGCATGGCCATCTCCAGTTATCATTATTTCTTTAAAATCTATTGGAAAATGTTGTAAAAAATGTAAATTATGTTGCTTCTTTTAACCATTTATTCTTAAAAACAGTTATATATATATATTCAAAATACACAAATATAAATCATTTTAATTAGAACACTACTAGGTCTTAGGTTTTAGGTCTTAGATATATTTCATTGAATTTTATATTAAAATATTACTTGATAAAATTATTTATTTATTTAAATAGATAAAATTAATATTTAAATCATATTATTTATTTTTAAAATATGTATCATATTTTAAAATATCTAAATTTATAAAGTAAAACATAAAAATTAATTTCTAATAATTAATTTTCCTTATAAGAACATTAAAATAAATATATATAGAATGGGTTCGCTGGAAAAATATATATAGAATGGGTCACATCAAAATGAAAACATCATATACATAATGATAAACACTCTTATTTTTAGTATTTTAGTAAACAAAAGTCAATAATACCATGGGAAGATTGTCACAAGGCAATTTTAGAAAATTTCACATTAAATAAACTCATATACTTAGCTATATGTGTCCCATTGATAGCCTCTTTGAGTGAATGCAATTTAAAAGCGATTTAAACATTTTCCAATAATCCATTTCCAACCATTTTTACTCAAAATCTAGTAAAAAATGGTTGGAATCACAAATACTTGAGATTCCACAATTTATGTGCAATAAGGATATTTAAGAGAATTGAATATATTCAAACATTAAAATTACAATTTAAATAATAAAAATTTACAAATTGATAAAAAATTGTATAGCGAGATGTACTGGTTTATTCTAATTTATTTTTCCAAATTATATAATATTTTGATTATTTTAATTTTATTTTAAAAAACCAACTTAATTAGTTAGTTTTAAAAATGATTGAAAAACTATTAAATTTATATCATGAAAATAAATTAATATAAAAATCAAAACAATATGTAATATGTTTAGGCTTTAAAAAAAAAGAAGACTGAGACTCTTAAAAAGCCTTAAGCACAAATTAAGAAACTCCTTGCAAAAAGGTATGAATAGAATGCACATGTATATGCATTTCTGCATAAAAGGCGGTGTATCGAGAATATACAAAATACACGATACGCTCCGATGGATTAAATACGTAGATACTCTTTATAATACAATCTGAACTGTTCACGCCCATGATGCCACGTGGTATTGACTTGCTAACCGTTTGAATTTCAATTTCGTTGTTTCGCGTATAAAGTAATTATATTTAATAATATTCAGCGGGTGTTATGATCTTCTGGAAACCCATTACAACGAATTATATGGATATAAATCGAATTGAATATAATAGGACAAGAAATTATATATATATATATATATTTTGGATCGAATCCAAATGAATATAATGATGTTGACATAAACTATATTAATGTCAATAAAATCCATTTGAATATAATGTGACATGACGTAAGGTGAGATAGAGGTAGGGGACAAAGGAACCCAATGTCGTATGGACTTTATTAACACTTTGTTTAAACATTTAGGTGTCTCACTATGATTGGTTGTGGGCGGAAGGAACTTTGTTCTTGGTGGTGTCAATTGAGCATTCGCCGACATTAAAGAGAAAAAATAAAATAAAAAATATATAATTAAATATATCTCCATAGTGGGGAAGGGATTCGATGGGATTATGAAATGGAAAGGAAAAGGTATTATTGTTTGTTGAATGTAGCGTTAAGTAGTGGTTATCTCTGTTTGTCTTATACATATAATTGTTTGGATAAAGTTTATGAATTAAATAATATTTTTTTGTTTGTTTTAGAAGTATGTTTAGAATACAGAAAAAACTTGTTGGAATTAGCAAGAGAAACTTTGCCTTGATTTCCAATGCGTGTGCATACATCCCTCTCTTTCACATACACATAACTTAATAAACACTAAATATATTAATATAATGATAAATCAATGAAATATGAATCATTGTTCCCTCTAAAGTGATGATACCTCCATTGTCCATGATGGACCGTCACATGTGGTTGTAGGGTTTAAACTTCCAAGGTATAAGTGGAACTAAACTATGTCAATAAATATGTCCCAGGATAAATCAATCAAACTTAGAATATTGCTGCCAAGATGATTAAAGGAGTCCTTGTAGAGATACTAGAGATGACAGGTGCAAGTGATCCTAGGGGTTTAAAAGAGGTGGAAGGAGATTAATAACTAATCTAAGTGTGTACCTATAAATTAGGGTTTTCAAAGATAAAAGAGTTTAGTAATCCAAGAGCTACAGAGGCTTTACTAAGACAAATTAAAGGGTATAAATAAACAAGGGAATGCCCTCTAGGTGTAAATATATGTTAGGTTAGTTATTAGAAGGACCAAGTAGTAAAAAATAAATCATATTATACATATTGACTTGATCTTGTTGGTTTGCTAAGACTACACCATGGGTTTTTGGCCTTGAAACAACCCTCTATTACCCATTTCATGGGTTATAGATGAAGTACTTATAAGGAATCCACAATATGATTTTCACCTAGAGATCTTAAGGGTTAATGAGGTTTAGTTCATTTTGACCGATTAAATAACACATCCAAATGGATTTCAATTTCTATGGACCTGAAATAAGGTATCCCAAGTAATTATGAACCCGGCTAGGTGTTTTTACCCTCCACTGGATCCATAAATCTAGGAATCACATAAGTGGGTGCCCCAAGGGTCAAAATGGGTCAAGTTAGAGACCAAGGGATGGAAGGAATTTAATGACCCCGACTAAGCACTAAACATCCTAGTGAGGTCCCATGTCTAGGATAAAGTGAGAGGAGCTACAAGAAGTCGTCCAACGCATTAGAGAAGTAGCTAAAAGGTATCACATCATATTCAAGATTAGGCAAGTCACAAATGAACATAACAAAGGGTGAACCTTACAAGACACCTCTTGATAAGCAAGTGTATGTGAGTATCCAACTGCATGTTTCATACACTACATAAATTAGTAGAAAATAGAAACATTTGTAAGAAAAAAAAGATCTATAATATAAAGGAAATTCTTACATTTATTATTATTATTTTTGTGAAATATATGTCTTAGAGGCACTCCCCTCATTTTGAAGATGGTAGCCTAGATAAACTAGAGTCCATAGAAACTTAAGACTTTGTTAACATACGACTCAAGGCCATTACAACAATATTATTATTAAAATATTAAAATATCACTTGAAAAGATTGAATTTGGATAGGAAAGATAATACACCTTCTCAAAACAGCCTATACTAAACCAATTGACTTCCTAAATTAAAATTACTTATTGTTTTCGAACTAAAATTACAAATTTTATATTAACATAATAATTATTATTATAACATGATTAAATTGATAGCTATCCTAAAACACCGCCTCCTCATTTACAAATCCTCATTGCTTAAGTGGGGAAACATAATATTAAACACTTACATGAGAGTGACTCCTAAAGAATGGAACACATGGCACACATGTATGAGTGGTGTGCCACCCTCAAAAGGACAATGTGATCACTTCTTCAAGGAAAATGAGAACACTTATTTGTTTGTTGTATTTGACATGTTTCCCTTGCTTGTCATAGTTAGACTTGGTTCACTTATCCTTTGATCATGTCCTCCTTTTCATTTTACACAGAAAAAGAACAAGACTTTTTAATATTATCCCTTTATAGCTTGTTCGTTAAGTCTTATCCTCTATAACTTAACAACTGGTGCTTACTTGTGGTGTGGAGGTGGCACCCTTGTGTGGCGACTTGTAGAAGGGATGAGCTTCCTTTGGCTCATGTGCGGCAGAAAAGGTGACTCATGAGGTAGGACGAAGGATATTTTGGCTCGACATTGGTGAAGAATGCATAGTCCATATGGCATGGTGGTGTTGCATGTGTGGTTCAGTGGCGACGCCCATTCCTTGTTGTGCTATAACAGCTGAAGGTCATGACCCTTGTAGTGTTTTGTGGTTGGCGATCCAAATCCATAACAAGATGTGTGAGGGTGTTGTTTCTTTCTAACAAGCTCATGTTTGAGAGTGTTTCCCCCAAGACAGTGGAGTAGGTCATGGAACAACTCTCGCATACACTCGTTTGTGATATTTAGAGACTCACTCCTTGTTATCAAATAGGTATGAAAGAAGATTGTTAATTAAGGGACACTGTAGAGAAGGACATGTGAACAAATTAATGGAATATCCAAAGCCTAAATAAAGCAAAGGAAGCATGAATTCTCCACATTCGATGACATAACAAACATGTGGACAACTCGCTTGCAAATGAGGTAGTTAATCTTTACAAGGGAGTCCTCATTTAAAATGCCCCCACCCCCTAGAACAAAGGTGGATCCCCTAATGTTTAAGTATGGGTGTTCACATGAAGGATTCATCTCCTAACCTCATGACCAATCGAGGTCGTAATGGTTCTAGCAACACTTAGCAATTTAGATCTCATTCCATTTAATTCAAGTGAGGGAGCCATTGCACTCCCTTGTGCTC
Organism: Larix kaempferi; assembly: GCA_027924585.1. Lineage (NCBI taxonomy): Eukaryota > Viridiplantae > Streptophyta > Pinopsida > Pinales > Pinaceae > Larix > Larix kaempferi. The sequence goes on from BSBM01000590.1 coordinate 4,682,447, forward strand.
TTGGCTCCCTCATATTTTCATGCACATTCTCATACACTTCAATTTTTATGGCTTTATACTTTGTTTCTCTTAGTGTTGGCATGATAAATTATGTTCAATTTTCTTTGGATTTGGATGGAATTGCTGGTGAGGGAAGCTTGTTCTCTGGAAGTTGTTTTTTGAGTGATATTCCTTTATCTATATCATCCATCGTGGGAGGTAAGGTACTAGTCACAATCCCCGTGGTTTGTATTCAGTGGTATCGACATATGGGTTTATTTCCTTTTATGGTGTATGACTATGAGGCTATGATCTTGTAGTGGTATGGTTCATTATTGCGTGGTTTTTTGTTCTGTTATCAATGTTTTCCTTGTTTTATGCTCTTGTGGGTTCCATCGATTAAGGCCTTTATTTGTTTGTGGATTTGGAATGGACAACCCGTTGCATTGAGATCCTATTGGGGGTGAAGGTCTCAATGAAATTAAAGAAATTAAAAACATATTGAGAAGGATGAAAGCACAGATGGAAGGTATGAAGTAAGCAATTGAATACCTCACTTGCTGTTACAATATTGAGAAATATGCAGAAAGATATACAAATAATAACATGACAACCTAAATAGCCTATCCTCCTATCCACAAAACAACAAATAATCAAAATAACAAGAGAGAGAGAGAGAGAGAGAGAGAGAGAGAGAGAGACTACACCAGATATACATGGTAAAACCCCAAATGGGGAAACATCCATGGGAAGGTTGTCTATCTTTATTCTTCAGAAATCTCCTCCAATCTTACACTTGCCCCTCCACTATAGGATTATAACCCATTACAATGCCAATGCTTGATAACACTTTATATATCTTTCATGTCTTGATAAGACTCTCTTGACTCTGTTATATAACAAGAGGTATGGAGGAATTATATCCGATATTACATGTGGGATAAATGTAATTTCACCTCTTTATATAATAAATGGTGACAAGAGTATACTCCATAATACATGTGGTATAACTCATTTACATAAGATTACACAACTTCCAACATAAAACTAAACATTATTACCTTCCAAAGCAACACATTCCAACACTCCCCCTTACTAATGACTAAGGCGAACACACTTTATGGAGGAAGAGGCCATTACATTAACACTCCCCCTTGATGAAAACTTCCCTCATCCCCAACAAATTGTGAAGATGCACACAATTTTATTTTGTCATGGATTTGATGAAGATATCTACTACTTGTTGTTCCATAGGACAATACTCCAAAGAAATAATACCATCTGCAACAAACTCTCAAATATAGTAAGCATCAAGATCAAGATGTTTGGCCTTGGAGTGATATACTAGATTATATGCAAGTTGAATTGCACCCTAATTTTCACATCTCAACTCCCTGGCTAATTTCTGAAACAATCCAAGCTATTCACTGAACATGTCGTCACCAAACTGCTTTTTTAGTTGCTTCCTTAGCTTCCCTGTACTCTACTTCACAAGAAGAAAGAGAAAGAGTTATCACCTTCTTACTAGACCATGAAATCAAACCTGAACCAAGTTGAAAGATATACCCTATAGCAGACCATCTGTATGAACTGTCACTTGCCTAATCAAAGTTTGTGTAACCAAGAAGAGAAACGGTTGCACTGCTTGAATAGAAAATACCTTAATTCATTGTCCCTTGTAAATATATGAGAATTATCTTTGTTACATGCCAATGAATTTCATGAGGTTTTTGCATAAATATCGTAACCAATGACAAATGAGAGATCAGGCTCTCTATGTGTTAAATATATCAAATTTCCCACAAGATGATGGTAAAGTACATAGGCATGGTTCCCTCTAAGGTGATGATACCTCCACTTCCCATGATGGACCCTCACATGTGGTTTAAACTTCCAAGGTATGAGTGGAACTATGTTAGTAAATATGTCCTAGGATAAATCAATCAAACTTAGAATATTGGTGCCAAGATGGCTAAAGGTCTCCTTATAGAGTTGTTAGAGATGACAGGTGCAAGTGATCCTAGGGGATTAAGAAAGGTGGAAGGAGATCAATAACTAATCTAAGTGTGTACCTATAAATTAGGGTTTTCAAAGATAAAAGAGTTTAGTCATCCAAGAGCCAAAGAGGCTTTACTAAGACAAATTAAAGGGTATAAATAAACAAGGGAATGCCCTCTAGGTGTAAATGTATGTTAGGTTAGTTATTAGAAGGAACAAGTAGTAAAAAAAAACATATTATACCTATTGACTCGATCTTGTGGGTTTGCTAAGACTACACCATGGGTTTTTGGCCTTGAAACAACCCTCTATTACTCATTTCATGGGTTATAGATAAAGTACTTATGAGGAATCCATAGTATGATTTTCACCTAGAGATCTTAAGGGTTAATGAGGTTTAGTTCACTTTGACCCCTTAAATAACACATCCAAGTAGATTTTAGTTTCCATGGACCTGAAATAAGGTATCCCAAGTAATTATGGACCCAACTAGGTGTTTTTGCCCTCAACTGGACCCATAAATATAGGAATCACACAAGTGGGTGCCCCAAGGGTCAAAATGTGTCAAGTTAGAGACCAAGGGATGGAAGGAATTTAATGACCCCGACTAAGCACTAAACATCCTAGTGAGGTCCCATGTCTAGTATAAAGTGAGGGGAGCTAAAAGAAGTCGTCCAACGCATTAGAGAAGTAGCTAAAAGGTATCACATCATATTCAAGATTAGGTAGGTCAAAAATGAACATAACAAAGGGGTGGACCTTACAAGACACCTCTTGATAAGCAAGTGTATGTGAGTATCCAAGTGCATGTTTCATACACTACATAAATTAGTAGAAAATAAAAATATTTGTAAGAAAAAAAAGATTTATAATATAAAGGAAATTCTTATATTTATTATATTTTATTATTTGTGTAAAATAAACATCTTAAAAGCACTTCCCCTCATTTTGAAAAATTATTTTAACATAATAATAATTATTATAACATGATTAAATTGATAGATATCCTAAAACGCCGCCTCCTCATTTACAAATCATCATTGCTTAAGTGGGGAAGCATAATATTAAGCACTTACATGAGAGTGACTCCTAAAGAATGGAACACATGGCACATATGTATGAGTGGTGTGCCACCCTCAAAGGGACAATGTGATCACTTCTTCAAGGAAAATGAGAACACGTATTTGTTTGTTGTATTTGACATGTTTCCCTTGCTTGTCATATTTAGACTTGGTTCACTTATCCTTTGATCATGTCCTCCTTTTCCTTTTACATGGAAAAAGAACAACACTTTTTAATATTATCCCTTTATAGCTTGTTCGTTAAGTCTTATTCTCTATAACTTAACAACCGGTACTTACTTGTGGTGTGGAGGTGGCGACCCGTAGAAGGGCTGAGCTTCCTTTGGCTCATGTGCGGCGGCAAAGGCGACTCATGAGGTAGGACGCAGGATATTTTGGCCCGACATTGGTGAAGAGTGGACTGTCCATATGGAATGGTGGTGTTGCATGTGTGGTTCAGTGGCGACGCCCATTCCTTGTTGTGCTCTAGCAGTTGAAGGCCGTGACCCTTGCAGTCTGTGGCTCCCACGACAACGGTGCCCGTCTTTTGTGGTTGGCGATCCAAATCCATACCAAGATGTGTGGGGTGTTGTTTCTTTCTAACGAGCTCATGTTTGAGAGTGTTTCCCCCAAGACGGTGGAGTAGGTTATGGAACAACTCTCGCATACACTCGGCTGTGATATTTAGAGACTCACTCGTTATCAAATAGGTATGAAAGAAGATTGTTAATTAAGGGACACGGTAGAGAAGGACATGTGAACAAATTAATGGAATATCCAAAGCCTAAATGAAGCATGAATTCTCCACATTCGACGACATAACAAACATGTGGACTTGCAAATGAGGTAGTTAATCTTTACAAGGGAGTAACCCCTAGAACAAAGGTGGTTCCCCCACTGTTTTAAGTATGGGTGTCCACATCAAGGATTCATCTCCTAACCTTATGATGAATCGAGGTGGTAATGGTTCTAGCAACACTTAGCAGTTTAGATCTCATTCCATTTAATTCAATTGGGGGAGCCATTGCACTCCCTTGTGCTCTTGGCTCTCTCATCTTTTTATGCCCATTCTCATACACTTCAATTTTTATGGATTTATACTTTGTTTCTCTTAGTGTTGGCATGATAACTCGTGTTCAATTTTATTTGGATTTGGATGGAATTGGTGGTGAGGGAAGCTTGTTCTCTGGAAGTTGTTTTTTGAGTGATGTTCCTTTATCTATATCATCCATCATGGGAGGTAAGGTACTAGTCACAATCCATGTGGTTTGTATTCAGTGGTATCGACATATGAGTTTATTTCCTTTTATGGTGTATGACTATGAGGCTCTGATCTTGTAGTGGTATGGTTCATTATTGTGTGGTTTTCGTTATGTTATCAATGTTTTCCTTGTTTTATGCTCTTGTGGTTTCCATCAATTGAGGCCTTTATTCGGTTGTGGCTTTGGAATGGGAAACCCGTTGCATTGAGATTCTATTGGGGGTGAAGGTCTCAATGAAATTATAGAAATTAAAAACATATTGAGAAGGATGAAAGCACAGATGGAAGGTATCAATCAAGCAATTCAATACCTCACCTGCTATTAAAATATTGAGAAATATGCATAAACATATAAAAATAATAACATGAAAACCTAACCAGCCTAGCCTCCTATCCATACAACAACAAATAATCAAAATAACAAGAGAGAGAGAGAGAGAGAGTGCACCAAATATATGTGGTAAAACCCCAAATGGGGAAACATCCATGGGAAGGTTGTCTATCTTTATTCTTTAGAAATATTCTCCAACCTTACACTTGAGCCCCTCCACAATAGGCTTATAACCCATTACAATGCCAATGCTTGATAACACTTTATATATCTTTCATGTTTTGATTCACCATCATTTTTTATATTTGCATGCTCGCATGCATTCTGCATGCATCCAGTCATCATGCATGCATCCAATCATCAACATGGCAGTCTCCCCAGCACCTGGAACCTATGTTCAGCCCCATAGAGCATGTTTTTAGCCCTCAGGAGCCCTCCTACCTACCTAGTGTGCCTTGTTTTCTTCACCAGGAAGACTAATGCGCCCTACTATAATACTTGGATCACTCACAGTCAGTTGCATCATTTATTGACTAGTTTATTCATTTATTGCTTGGTTTAACTGCCTGTAGCTTCCAGTTGTCGGTATTAGAGTGCCACTTGCGCCCTCCTTGGAGTTTCCATCCCTTGATTTGTTCTCACATGTCTCAGTTAGACTCAGTTAGACTCATTTGACTGACCTTTGACCATTTGTGACTGATTGGATGATGTCTCCAATGCTATCCAAGCCACACATTGAGGAGAATTCGAATGACCTTAGGAGGCATTCGAATCCATTTGATTGTATTCAGTTATTATTCACTTTTCACAATGCCAGCTTAGAGCTGATGTATGATACGTTAGTTTTTGTCATTTTCTTGTGTTAATGAGTGATTATTGATTCAACAATTCTTCTTCTCTTCTATGCTATTCTTGAGTGAGTTTTAGTGAGGTTTGCTCCAGCTGTGTGATCTCTCATGTAAAATATCACATGGTATCAGAGCTGGATTCAGCAATTCGAATTGCAGTAATATTAGTTGCAGGAGTTCTTTGAGCAGCTGTCTTTCATTGAGCACCAGAAACCTCTGGATTTCCACAGCAATTCCTGGTGCAATTGTCTTGAATTCACTGAAGCAATCCAGTGAGGTATATCCAGGTGTGAAGGATCCAGTCACATGTGCTCAGTGTCCTAAGGCAGTGTTCAATTCGAATTGCAGCAGATCTCCATTTAAAATTCTCATTGTTTTGCAGGTTATCTCCATCATTCGAATTCATCTTCAATTTGACTTCAACAGCTACAAATGGATCTAAAACTGAATTCATTCAACTATTTCGAATGGAAGGTCAAGATGGACATATTCATGAAGTCCAAGAGCCTCTATAGATTTTTGAATGGGACTGCAGTCGAACCCACTGGTGCAGTAGAGAAATCCAAGTAGTTAGACAAACTTGATGAAGCAGTACGATTGCTGCTCCTTAGCATTTATGAAGACCTTCATTTTCATGTCATAGATCTGGCAACTCCAAAAGAGGTTTGGGACAAGATCGAATCTCTTCTTGGACAGAAAGATGACTTGAAGGGTCATAAATTGGAAAATGAGCTCATTTTCTTGAGCCCAAGCAGTTTCAAAACCATCATTGAGTTTCTCAATAAGTTCAAAAACTTGATTTCACAGTTGAAGAGATATGGGATAGAGAAGGAAGAGAATCAACTCATCCTTTCCATACTATCAAAATTAGGCCCTAACTACTCAGTATTTTTCTCCACTTTTCAGTCAGCGAAGTTGTCCACCCCAAAATGGAAGTTTCCCACTCTTGAAGACTTCATCCAGTCTCTCACACTTGAGGAGGAGAAGTTAGTTCATATGGGAATGATAAAACCCAAATTGTATTCAACTCTTGCACCTACTGAGATGAAGAGAGCGAATGGAAAGGGTAAGCAAAAAGCATTTGACAGAAATTCGAATGAGCAGAAGCAGAAGGAGGCTCCAAATCAGTTAGATGGAGTTTTGAATCCTAAGAAAGACAAGCAAACTAGGAAGGGGAAATCCAAATGCACATACTGCAATAGAGGATTCCATCCTGAGAATTCATGTATGAAGAATACCATAGATCTCATGGCTTCACTTCTTGAAAAGAATAACCTTCTAGTACCTGCATGTGCTAGAAAGAAAGAAGGTGAACCATCAAGATCATAGGACATAGAGAGATGCCATGCCCTCATGGTAGGTACATCAACACAATCCTCCTTCATCATAGATTCAAGAGCATCAAGACACATGTCTTCCTCCAAAGATCTCTTTACTGGTTTCGAATCCACTGTTGGACCATCCATCATGTTAGGGAATGATTCTGAGGTCCCCTCTGAGGGGACTGGAAGAATAAAACTTGATCATGGGTACTCCTCAGATGTGCTCTATGTCCCTACACTCACTGAAAATCTACTTTCAGTCTACCAGATGACCCACACTGGAGAGCCCAAGAGGGTGATCTTCTCTCCAAATGAGGTCGAAATCCAAGACATGGTATCAGGATCTACCATTGCAAAAGGTGTTGCAAACCACAAGTTGAAACTCTATGAGTTCTCCCATTTTCTACCTCTCTCTAAACAGTCTGCTCTACACACTCATGCAAATGAAGAGAGTAGGCTATGGCATGAAATATTTGGGCATCTCAACTATAAATACTTGCAAGACATGCATACTCAAGAGATGGTTGAAGGGATGCCCAAGATCAAGTTTGCTAAGGGCAACTGTCATGGTTGTTTGATGGGAAAGCATCATGGAAAGAAGTTTGAGAAGGGGAAGGAAAGGAGAGCCTCTCAGCCTCTAGATCTGATTCATAGTGATGTTGTAGGGCCATTTCCAGATCTATCTTTGAACAAGTCAAGGTATATTCTTACTTTTATTGATGATTATTCAAGATTTACATGGGTATACTTTTTCATATTAAAGTCTGAAGTATTTGGATTCTTTAAGTTTTTCAAGTCTTCTGCAGAAAAGTTTTTAGATAAAAAGATCAAGGCCATTTGAACTGATAATGGAGGAGAGTACATCAAGGGTGATTTTCAAACCTTTTGTGCTGAAGACGGCAATGAGATGCAACATACTATTCCCTATACACCAAAATAAAATGGTGTTCTTGAGAGGAAGAACATAACATTGAAAGAGATGGCCACCTGCATGCTAAAGTCAAAATAGTTTCACCCTAGCCTTTGGGAAAAAGCCATCAACTGTGCCACCTATCTTTAGAACAACGTTCCTCACAAAGGACTCAAAGATATGACTCCTTTCGAATCATGGATGGGATACAAACCTGATGTGTCTCATCTTAGAGTATTTGGTTCCAGAGCATGGGCAAGGATACCAACTGAGAAAAGGAGAGCCCTATATCCACAAAGCAGAGAGTGTATTATGGTGGGTTATGCATTGAATGCAAAGGCCTACAAGATTCTCGATCCTTCTACTATGACAACATTCCTTGATAGGAGTGTACAGTTTGAAGAATTGCCTCTATATGATGCTCATCCTGTTGAGCAAGATATCTTTCCTACCACACCTCCATTGCTTGATGAGCTCCAAGAGAGCGAATATTCATCACATGACAGTTCAGATTCAGAGTATGAGAGTGAAGATGATGAAGAGCGAATGCTAGATCCAGATCCACAAGAACTTGAAGATCTAGCACCTATTAGTGAAAATGAGCGAATGGAAGACCAAGATACAGATCTATAGCTGGAAGATCCTCCTCTTCCTAGATGGGAAACCACTACTCTTAGATATGTTAGAGATCTTGTGGGAGATCCACTTGATACGAGGAGAACCAGATCTGATTTTCAGAATGGAAGGTTTCATTCTTCTCACATTACAGATCCATTTCTTGCCGATAGATCTTTCTTTGGTGGAGAAGTGCACTTACCATTTGGGGTGAGTGATGACATGCTACATTATCATCCTTCAGTCTATTTTGAGGGATGGCTTTCTTCCCACTGGGTTTTCCCTCTTTCCTCACTTTATTTATTTAGATTGTTGTACAGGGTGACCTTTGGTCTTAGTCACCAGGGCCCTACCATTAGTTCCTTCAGTTTTTTCCTCATGTTTGTCTTGCGGAGGGGTGTTGGAATATACTCACCATCATTTTTTATATTTGCATGCCTGCATGCATCCAGTCATCATGCATGCAACTGCATACATCCAGTCATCAGCATGGAAATCTCCCCAGCACCTGGAGCCTATGTTCATCCCCATAGATCCTGTTTTTATCCCTCAGGATCCCTCCTGCCTACCTAGTGCGCCTTGTTTTCCTCACCAGGAAGACTAATGTGCCCTACTACACTACTTGGAACACTCACGGTCAATTGCAACATTTATTGACTAGTTTATTCATTTATTACTCAGTTTAACTGCCTGTAGCTTCCAATTGTCTGTATCGGAGTGCCACTTGACCTACTGACAGCCTCATGCACCCTCCTTGGAGTCTCCATCCCTTGGTTTGTGCTCACATGACTCAGTTAGACTCATTTGACTGACCTTTGACCATTTGTGACTACTGCCACTGATTGGATGATGTCTCCAATGCTATCCAAGCCACACATGGAGGAGAATTCGAATGACCTTAAGAGGCATTCGAATCCATTTGATTGTATTAAGTTATTATTCGCTTTTCACAGTGCCAGCTTACAGTTGATGTATGATACAACAGTTTTTTTCATTTTCTTGTGTTAATGAGTGATTATTGATTCAACAATTCTTCTTCTCTTCTCTGCTATTCTTGAGTGAGTTTTAGTGAGGTTTTCTCTAGCTGTGTGATCTCTCCTATAAAATATCACACTAGCAACACTTAGCAGTTTAGATCTGATTCCATTTAATTCAAGTGAGGGAGCCATTCCACTTCCTTGTGCTCTTTCCTCCCTCATCTTTTCATGCCCATTCTCATACACTTCAATTTTTATGGCTTTATACTTTTTTTCTCTTAGTGTTGGCATGATGACTCGGGTTCAATTTTCTCTGGATTTGGGTGGAATTGGTGGTGAGGGAAGCTTGTTCTCTCGAAGTTGTTTTTTGAGTGATGTTCCTTTATCTATATCATCCATCGTGGGAGGTAAGTTACTAGTCATAATTCCATGTGGTTTGTATTCAGTGGTATCGGAATATGAGTTTATTTCCTTTTATGGTTTATGACTATGAGGCCCTGATCTTGTAGTGGTATGGTTCATTATTGTGTGGTTTTCGTTATGTTATCAATGTTTTCGCTGTTTTATGCTCTTGTGGTTTCCATCAATTGAGGCCTTTATTTGGTTGTGGCTTTGGAATGGACAACCCATTGCATTGAGATCCTATTGGGGGTGAAGGTCTCAATGAAATTATAGAAATTAAAAACATATTGAGAAGGATGAAAGCATAGATGGAAGGTGTCAAGCAAGCAAATGAATACCTCACCTGCTATCACAATATTGAGAAATTTGCATAAACATATAAAAATAATAACATGATAACCTAACTAGCCTAGCCTCCTATCCATACAACAACAAATAATCAAAATAACAAGAGAGAGAGAGAGAGAGAGAGAGAGAGAGAGAGAGAGAGAGAGAGAGAGAGAGAGAGAGTACACCAGATATACGTGGTAAAACCCAAAATGGGGAAACTTCCATGGGAAGGTTGTCTATCTTTATTCTTCATAAATATTCTCCAATCTTACACTTGAGCCCCTCCACAATAGGCTTATAACCCATTACAATGCCAATGCTTGATAACACTTGATATATATTTCATGTTTTGATTCACCATCATTTTTTTTATATTTGCATGCATCCATGCATCCAGTCATCATGCATGCATCTGCATGCATCTAGTCATCAACATTGCAGTCTCCCCAACACCTGGAGTTTATGTTCAGCCCCCTAGAGACTGTTTTTAGCCCTCAGGATCCCTCCTACCTACCTAGTGTGCCTTGTTTTCCTCACTAGGAAGACTAATGCGCCATACTACACTACTTGGATCACTCATAGTTAGTTGCAACATTTATTGACTAGTTTATTCATTTATTGCTCATTTTAATTGCCTGTAGCTTCCAGTTGTCGGTATCGGAGTGCCACTTGACCTACTGATTGCCTCATGTGCCCTCCTTGGAGTTTTCATCCCTTGATTTGTGCTCACATGACTCAGTTAGACTTAGTTAGACTCATTTGACTGAACTTTGACCATTTGTGACTACTGCCACTGATTGGATGATGTCTCCAATGCTATCCAAGCCACACATTGAGGAGAATTCAAATGACCATAGGAGGAATTTGAATCCATTTGATTGTATTAAGTTATTATTCACTTTTCACAGTGCCAGCTTACAACTGATGTATGATACAACAATTTTTGTCATTTTCTTGTGTTAATGAGTGATTATTGATTCAACAATTCTTCTTCTCTTCTCTTCTATTCTTGAGTGAGTTTTAGTGAGGTTTGCTCCAGCTGTGTGATCTATCCTGTAAAATATCACATGGTATCAGAGCTGGATTCAGCTATTCAAATTGCAGTAGTTCTTTGAGCAGCTGTCTTTCATTGAGCACCAGAATCCTCTGGATTTCCACAACAATTCATGGTGCAATTGTCTTGAATTCACTAGAGAAATCCAGTGAGGTCTATCCAGGTGTGAAGGATCCAGTCACATGTGCTCAGTGTCCTAAGGTATTTTTCAATTCGAATTGCAGCAGATCTCCATTTAAAATTCTCATTGTTTTACAGGTTATCTCCATCATTCGAATTCATCTTCAATTCGACTTCAACAGCTACCAATGGATCTAAAACTGAATTCATTCAACTATTTCGAATGGAAGGCCAAGATGGACATCTTCATGAATTCCAAGAGCCTCTCTCGAGTTTTGAATGGGACTACAGTAGATAAATCCAAGTACTTAGAAAAACTTGATGAAGCAATAGGACCGCTGCTCCTCAGCATTTCTGAAGACCTTCATTTTCATGTCATAGATCTAGCAACTCCAAAAGAGGTTTGGGACAAGCTCGAATCTCTTCTTGGACAGAAACATGACTTGAAGGGTCATAAATTGGAAAATGAGCTCATCTCCTTGAGCCCAAGCAGTTTCAAAACCATCACTGAGTTTCTCAATAAGTTCAAAAACTTGATTTCACAGTTGAAGAGATATGGGATAGAGAAGGAAGAGAAGCAACTCATCCTTTCCGTACTATCAAAACTAGGCCCCGACTGCTCAGTATTTGTCTCCACTTTTCAGTCAGCGAGGTTGTCCATCCCAAAATGGAAGTTTCCCACTGTTGAAGAATTCATCCAGTCTCTCACACTTGAGTAGGAGAAGTTAGTTCATATGGGAATGATAAAACCCAAATTGGATTCAGCTCTTGCAGGTAATAAGATGAAGAGAGCGAATGCAAAGGGTAATAAATAAGCATTTGACAGAAAGTTGAATGAGCAGAAGCAGAAGGAGGCTCCAAATCAGTCAGATGGAATTTTGAATCCTAATAAAGACAAGCAAACTCGAAAGGGGAAATCCAAATGCACATACTGCAATAGAGGATTCCATCTTGAGAATTCATGTATGAAGAAGACCATAGATATCATGGCTTCACTTCTTGAAAAGAATAACCTTCCAGTACCTACATGTCTTAGAAATAAAGAAGGCGAACCATCAAGATCAGAGGACACAGAGAGATTCCATGCCCTCATGGTAGGTGCACCAACACAATCCTCCTTCATCCATAGATTGAAGAGCATCAAGACACATGTATTCCTCCAAATATCTCTTTACTGGTTTCGAATCCACTGTTGGACCATCCATCATGTTAGGGAATGATTCTGAGGTATCCTCTGAGGGGATTGGAAGAATCAAACTTAATCATGGGTACTTCTTAGATATTCTCTATGTCCCTACACTCATTGCTAATATACTTTCAGTCTAACAGATGACCCACACTGGAGAGCCCAAGAGGGTGATCATCTCTCCAAATGAGGTCGAAATCCAAGACATGGTGTTGGGATCTACCATTGCAAAAGGTGTTGCAAGCCACAAATCAAAACTCTACGAGTTGTCCCATTTTCTACCTCTCTCTAAATAGTATGCTCTTCACACTCATGCAAATGAAGAGAGTAGGCTATGGCATGAAAGATTTGGGCATCTCAACTATCAATACTTGCAAGACATGCATACTCAAGTGATGGTTGAAGGGATTCCCAAGATCAAGTTTGCTTAGGGCAACTGTCATGGTTGTTTGATGGGAAAGCATCCTGGAAAGAAGTTTGAGAAGGGGAAGGCAAGGAGAGCCTCTCAACCTCTAGATATGATTCATAGTGATGTTGCAGGGCCATTTCTAGATCTATCTTTGAACAAGGCAAGGTATATTCTTACTTTTATTGATGATTATTCAAGATTTACATGGGTATACTTTCTTAGATTAAAGTCAGAAGTATTTGGATTCGTTAAGTTTTTCAAGTCTTCTGCAGAAAAGTTTTCAGATAGAAAGATCAAGGCCATTCAAACTAATAATGGAGGAGAGTACATCAAGAATGATTTTCAAACCTTTTGTGCTGAAGAAGGAATTGAGATGCAACATATTGTTCCCTATACACCACAACGGAATGGTGTTGCTGAGAGGAAGAATAGAACATTGAATTAGATGGCCACCTGCATGCTAAAGTCGAAACGGTTGCACCCTAGTCTTTGGGAAAAATCCATCCACTGTGCCACCTATCTTCATAACAAAGTTTGTCACAAAGGAATCAAAGATATGACTCCTTTCGAAGCATGGATGGGATATACGCCTGATGTGTGTCATCTTAGAGTATTTGGATACAGAGCATGGGAAAGGATTCCAATTGAAAAAAGGAGAGCCCTAGATCCACAAAGTAGAGAGTGTATTATGGTGGGTTATGTGTTGAATGCAAAGGCCTACAATCTTCTCGATCCTTCTACTATGAAAACATTCCTTGATAGGAGTGTACAGTTTGAGGAATGGCCTCTACATGATGCTCATCTTGTTGAGCAAGAGATCTTTCATACCACACCTCCATTGCTTGATGAGCACCAAGAGAGAGAATCTTCATCACATGACAGTTCAAATTCAGAGTATTAGAGTGAATATGATGAAGAGCGAATGCTAGATCCAGATCCACAAGAACTTGAAGATCTAGCACCTATTAGTGAAGATGAGCGAATAGAAGACCAAGATCCAAATCTACAGCTTGTATATCCTCCTCTTCCTAGATGGGCAGCCACTACTCTTAGATATGCTATAGATCTTGTGGGAGATCCACTTGATCCGAGGAGAACCAGATCTGATTTTCAGAATGGAAGGTTTGTTGGCACGGGATTAGTCTGCAGAAAGTGTGGAAGCCGACAACCGTGAAAGGGATGATCCGCGGAAGAAAGGGTCATTCACGGAGAACACAAAAGTGTGGAAGTAGATAGTTAGTTAGACAAGGGTCATGTGGACCATTTTGTAACCGCTTAGTATTGTATACTATAGAAGTATGATTATAAGACTAAGGGCAAGATAGACTGGTGATGAATGAAGTGATAGATCTTTCGGGTTTTGATCTAGTAGTTGATCGAAGGATATATCATATCCTCCAAGTCTGTGATATGATGTATTGGCTATTTCTGCAAGGGTCATTCCGCAGGTTTTAATGAATGCATGAAGATGTTCGATTATGGTTTTATCTCTGTCTTTTTTCCCGTCGAATGATGCAAATGTTTGAGGAGATGTTTAATGCTTTGTCGGTTTAGTAATTGTTGTTTGTGCTAATGGGTAATTAGATCATGTAGATGTCTATTATATGTTAACTCCGCGATTGATGAATATGTGAACGGTGAAATGTTAGCATAGTGCGAATGACATAATCTCTAGTTTCTGCGAGTGCAATGAGTGTTTAAGGCATGTCCTCAAGTCCACTGTGGAAACTTGGTTCCTGTAGCCCCCTTGTGCATCTCGAGTGAGACTTCACTCGCTCTACAAGTGTTGCTGGAAGGGTTAACACCTTTCTAGGCCGATGCATAAGGGAGTTTGGTTGATGATTTGTTGACGACAGTGTGGAGTGAACCCCTGTCGACAGTCGCTGTGTAAACAAATGGTTCCGTTTCTGGGAACTTGAAGAGGAAAGAAGAGGATATGTTGTGGCATCCGACGAAACCAAAGATTCAAGAGTGGTTTGACAAGAAGATAGAGGACTTCGTGGAAGGAGAAAAGAAAAACCCTAGACAGACGGTAAGCAGTTGGTTATAGAAGTACATTTATTCAAATATCCATGAAATATTTTTCTGTGAATTCCCAGTATTGTTGCACGAGTGGTTAGCGCAACTGATGTTTCAAAAGCACAATTCCAAAAGACTGAGCCTGGTCATTGGACACCAAAAGTGATTTGACAGCTGAAATGTGTCGACAACAAAGTATCAAGTGTTATCAATTTTTGGGTGGATAGTATCCTAGAGGGATATATTACTGAGTTCATAGTAGACATGATCAAATCATACAACGACGTGGAGAGAAATTTCTTCAGGGGACAAAGGGGAAGGTTCTTGCTGTTGCTAAAACTGTGGATTAAGATGCTCGTCTGCGAAAAGGGAATTTTGAGGATGAATTCTGACGAGTAGAAAGATCGGTGTGCGGAGGCTGTAGGTGTCGCGTAAATGCGGATCCAATAGAAAGATGCGGGGTAGATGGACACGAGCGGCGACAAGTGTGTATGGGAAGCTGACGAAGAGTGTGGTACCTTGAGGAGTGGGGTGATATTCCGGCGTCCTGAGAAGAAGAGGAGGACTAAGAGAGAGTCTCCTGAGAGGACTGGAACATAAGACTGTGAAACCATACCACAAGGGATAAAGCGACCCTATTGCGACAAAGACGGTGACCAAGCTACCCCAGTATCAAAAGAGGGACGTATCGTACGTTACAACATACTTGCAACCCCGCGCACTACCCAGAATTTTACAGGAAGAAACACAAGCTATTCGCAAAGTTGCCCTACGTGCAGTGGTAAAAGTAGTGCATCAGTAAACAACAACAATAGGAACATTAGAATGGAAGATGACACAAAAATTCCCACTTTCCAAGGGAACGGGACTGAGGATCCCGAGCAGTTTTGGTTTCTGTCCGAAGCAGTATGGACCGTGAAGCAGGTTCAGGATGAGGATATTAAATAGGGAAAGCTAGAAACGACCCTTAGGGGCTGTGCACTGGATTGGTTTATGAAGTTTATGAGGGTTCCCATGGGAACACCATCCAAGTCGTTGGCGCAGATCAAAGCAGGAATGATCGACGAATTCAGGAATCCAAAGTCGGAATCGCAGTATGTCACTGAGCTCAAAGAAATAAAGCAATACCCAAATGAGCCGGTATGGGAATTTGATCAGCGATACAAGACATTGATAGCGAAGGTAAGCTTTGGGATAAATGATATGTAGCACAAGGAGTGGTTCATCGCAGGAATGGTACCACACATCCGTGGATCACTAATGCAATAGAAGGTTGCAACCCAAGTGGAAGCATTGGAGACTGCAATGAAGCTGGAGTCTTCGCTAATCGGTGAAACGTGGTTGGGTATGAATCATATATACAAGCGCTGCTGAAAAACTTGACGATCCAATTGCAAGACATGAAGAAAGGGAAAGAGGCCCGTGAAGAATTTTGGTGTACCAGGTGTAGGGAAGAGGGACACCACAAGGATCAGTGCCCAGACTTCTGAGAGTATTTTCAATCCGTTGCACCAAATCCCCTTAGTCAGGGAGGGTTTCCTTGGTGTCGTATCTGCCAAATGGGAGGCCATCGACTAGAAGAGTGTGTTTATCTGCAAAAGATGGTGTCAAAACCAGAGAACTTGTATTGCAAGTTCTGTAAATCGGTTGGCCACGACGACAACAACTACAGAGCTTATGGCCTACTCCAGGAGAGGACTACAGCCGCATATTTCATGGCAGGAGAAGAATAGGAACCGGGTCAGCAGCAACAACAGTATAATCAACCATCGACCCAGTATAATCACCAATCGTAGCAGTACGATCAGGGACAGTATGGGAAACCACAGTATGGTCAACCACAGTATCCACCACCGTAGTACCCACCATATGGACCACCGTAACAGCTGCAGTATGGGAAACCACAATACCCACCATATGGCCCACCGTGTGGAGGGGCTAGAGGAGGATTTTGTGGAGGTCGAGGCGCTGGTGCGGGATGAGGAGGAGTTGCTGGACGAGGACAAGGACCAATTATATGCTACAATTGTGTGCAACATGGGAATTATCAGAGGGATTTCCTGAATACAGCACCACAATAGTGCACTTATTGCAACGTCGTGGATCATGGCATTGAAGATTGTCCACAGCTCATTGCAAAGTGGCAGAACAAGAATCCGCCACCACCTCCACAGAAACAGAATCAGAATCCATCGGCTGTGCAAATGATATCGATGGAGGCTCGAAGACACCATGCGACTGTTGGAGTGTTGACATGAGGAGGAGAAACGACATGATCCGACGGGCCACGAGCTACTGTCGGAACAACAACACATAAACATGTCACTTTTGATGTGGAGGTCGAAAGAGATGTCTTCTTGAAAGCGCAGGAGGCGATGAGACAGAGGAGGTAGTTACCTCTTCAGGAAGAAGTTATCTACGATATTCCACCGACGTTCGATGAGACGAAGTCGCAGGGAAAGGATAACACCTTAAAAGCCTTTTTGAAGAGTTTCATGGAGTTGGAAAAGGATCAGGATGCACTGGAGGAGATATCCAATCTATTGACTCGATGAGAGGGTGTATGCCAGGAACAAAGAGTCAATCACATACACAAAAGGAAGATAGGGAGAGAGATGCGAATGTCGGCACAAATTGGAGCTTTTGATGTCGAATCAATTATCTTGGACCTAGGGTCGGATGTCAACATTCTGACCAAGCAGGAATGGGAGGCTGTGGGGAAATTGCAGTTGGCCTGGTCACCAGTACAGTTGCGATTAGCAAACCAGAGTAAGGTTACTCCAATTGGTCGGGTGTACCAACTTCCCGTTGAGATTGAGGGCCTCAAGTCTTATGCATATTTTGATGTGATTGAAATTGTAGACAATACTAGCCCCTACCCAGTGTTGCTAGGGATTGACTGGGCAATCGATAATATAGCAGTTATCAACTTCAAGAAGCAGACAATGAAATTTGAGAATTGTGAGATGAGGGTCATTGCACCTTTGGATCCTATGGAAGGGCAGGAATACGTTGAACTGGCGAGAGATGAATTTTCGGATGGATGGGATAGTATATAAAATATATCTGAGGATTACATTAATCCCACTGCAGATGGAGAATTGGGATGGCGCAGTGTCAGTTCGACGTTGTCGAATTTGGATGAGGCACTCGAGAATTGGCAGAAAGGGATACATGAAGTGTCATTTAGAAGATGTGCCTGGGTCACACAGTCATTGCGATGGGTAGACACAGAGGAGTGCGCGCTACCAACATATGAAGGATTTACCAACTTGAGCACCTTTCTCGCAGAGTTTGAGGAGAAAGTGGCGGAGCCGCAGCGTCTATTGGCCTTGGAGGAAGCCTTGATGGCCACTCTTGCATGCTGGTGGGCAACGCACAAGTCTAATATCACAAACTGGCCACTATGTCGCCACCTAATGATAGTTAGGTTCGATGATGTAGAAGGATATAGCAGAAGGAAGTTTGATGGAAGAAGTGACCCAATAGCGCATTTGGCTGAGTATGAAAGCAAATGGGGACTACGAGCAAAAGAAGAAGGGGTCCATGCATTTGTTCCCACATTGGATGAAGTAACGCGGAGTTGGTATGTCACAATAGAACTGCGACGTAGAATGACTTCTTGGGAGCAGCTGACACTTGGATTCAGCCAAACATTTTGTTTCTTCGATGAGAACCCCTTCATCCATAGTGTGCTATAGGTGATCCGTGAGAATATCTTCAAAGCAGTACCAACATAGCAACCATTAGAACTTCGGTGGACTGCGACACCAGAAATGATGATGGATTTCTATAATATGACAGGAGAGCCGGATGATGAGGATGATCCGAGAGCTATGCATGTACCGGAATCAAAAGGAAGTTGCAGTGTCGAGGCACCAAAGATACCTTCCGACAAATTCCAGCAATCGGTGAAGATCAAGAAGGTAAACATTGGGTCGTAGGAAAACCCAAAGTTTGCAAGCATTGGGGATTATTGGGATGAGTCCACCATTGCAAAGATGAGTGATCTGCTGCACGAGTTTCAGGATCTGTTCCCAACGAAATTCTCAGATATGAAAGGAATTTCTGGGGACTTAGGCAAAATGAAGATTCCTCTGAAACCCGATGTGAAGCCAGTTAAGCAACGACCCTACCGGTTGAATCCCAGGCACAAAGAGAGAGTGTAGGCCGAGATTGAAAGGATGCTGGAAGCCGACATTATAGAACCAGTAGAAGAATACGAATGGATCAACCCGATGGTGGTCCAGGACAAGAAGACAGGTGAGGTATGAATCTGTGTCGACTTGCGGAAATTAAATGATGCATGTTTGCACGACCCATTCCTGACACCTTTCACAGATGAGGTGCTCGAAGGAGTTGGAGGTCAGGAGATCTACCCATTTACAGATGGGTTTTCAGGCTATCATCAGATCAAAATTGCGAAGGATGTTGGGCCTAAGTTGGGACAAAGTTTTGGTAACACTTTTGATAAGCAGGAGTAATTTTGTCTAAGTGTTGAGGGTGCTATGAAGTTGTGCGCAGCATCCATGTTTTGACCATGCTGCGAAGTTGTGTGCAACATCCAAGTTTTGGAAGTACCGCGAAGACCAGCGCTGTGAGGAAGCAGTGCTGCGAAGCAGTCAGGCCACGTGGAGCCAGCAAAGTGGAGTGCTGGACAAGGATTAGGTACAGGTACCAGATGGACCAGTAGTGGTCTAATTTTGGAAAGATGCTCTAGGAGTGCCGAGCGGCGGGCATGAGCAAATCAGGAAGGCGGCCAATGCATGAGTTTGTTAAGGAAAGGACAGCTCAGGGAAAGCGATGGATTGGCATGCCTAATGGGTGAGACCGTTAGAGATGAACGGTTCAGTGAAAGTGGCCTGTTGCCACACATGCGACAGGAAAGCCGATAGCGACAGAATGAAGACGTGGAGAGCCGCCACGATGAAGCAGATGCTACCAGATGCCAGCAAGCCTGTTTAGGGAAACCGACACAGTTTTGTAAACCCTAAGGGTTTTGAGTTTAGGTCTTCAGCATTGTAAAGACATGACCTTCGGGCATGGTCTATTTAAGAAGACAATTTTGTATGGGATGGGGTTACTTTTTGTTACAGTTTTGGGTTCTGGATGTTGTATTGTAAAATCTCTTTTGAGTTGAGAAGATTGTAAAGGCTCTGCAACTGTGTGTGCAGAGACCTATCTGAGAGGAAGGAGAGTCTGCAGCTTAGTGAGTAGAATAAGAATGGTTGTCCCCATCCCTTTTAAAGATATATATTACCAACAATTCTTGTGGACGTAGCTTCCCATCCGGGGGAGTGAACCACGTTAAATATTGTGTTGTGCGTTTGTGTTTTATGGATGAATGATTATCTGTATTTTCTGTAAATGAATGTCTAGATGTTTCCTTGCATGCTGTTATGAGAGAACTGTTGTATGCATTTGCCATCAGAAGAAGTATGGATATGATATGTTAAGTTCTGCATGAATAGATGAATGGTGAACATTTAGCTTATGTTTGAGAAAAGTGAGTCAGTTAATTGGTTAAGTGTTAAGAGATCACTTAAGTACTTTCCTATGTGCAATAGAACAAATGCATAACAATTAGATGGATAATTGGCTAAGTAGTTGAATGAGTGGATGAGTGATACTCAATTCATAGCCTTAATCATTTTCAAGTTAGTTGAGTATAAAGTTGAACTGCAGCGTTGTCCATCGCTACGCAGTCCCCCCCTCGCAGTGCATACCCCCTGTTGCGCTGTGCAGTACGTCTGTCCAAGCAACTTGTCACTTCTTGTGGAAACCTGATTCCACAGTACCCCATAGATACACCTCGGGTGAGACCTCAACCTGCTCGCAGGTTGTTGCCGAAAGGGCCGGTGCGAAAGGGTTTTGTTGGTCAAAGGGAAACCGCGAAGAACCTGGGTCTTATAGAAAACCTCTGGGTCAGTGATAGCCAACAAATGGTTCCATTCCGCACTAGAATCCATGATGAGTTGAAACCGTAATGAGTGGAATACCAGTTCCCGGAAGGCTCTGACAACTGGCATCCTGAAAAGATAGAAATCCAAGCTTGGTGGGACAAGACCATAAGAGACTTTGCAAGGCAAGAGAATAGACATCCACGTCTATGTGACACACAGTGGTCGGATAGATATCTATGGAAAGATATTCACGAGATTTTCTGGGCATCATTTCCAAACGAACTGCACGCGTGGATCTCGCGGCTCGCAGAAAAGAAAACCTGTTTTCAAGGAGGAGTTCCTACAGAGTGGACTCCTGAGCTCATAGTGCAGCTCAAAGCAATAGATAGCCCGTTGACACGCGCAGTTGATTTTTGGGTCGATCATATGCTAGAAGGCTTCATAATAGAATTTGCTATAGACACACTCAAATCCTACAGCCAAGCAGAAGCATACTTTTTCGGAGGATTCCAAGGTAAGCTGCTGAACGATCTCAGTCTATACATTAAGATGCTATTAGTTGAGAAAGGTGTTTTAAGAATGCAGTAATATTCTTAAGTTTGTCATGGTAAACAGTATATATAGTGATTCTGATGAAGATACCCATAATCTTAGAAGTGGTAAGAGGTATAAATTTAATAAGAATCTTGGAGGCCCTGGACTCCATAATGATACTGAGATTCCTTGTGACCTTGAAAATGAATCCGCACCACCATTTACCCCTGAGAACCCACTGGCTGCAGAAACCACACCACCTTTATCTCAAAACCCACCCACTATGCATCCCACCCCGCAGAATACTCAGCCCATTACGTCCATCCCGATAAGCCCATTTGTTTTCACTGCACAGATCCCTTTACAGTAGCCGTGCACTAATCTGGGCACCCCACCACCTAATAGGACAATGGAAAATACATATATGAAACTGTCGATATTCAAAGGAACTGGCCTAGAAGACCCTGACCAGCATTGGTTCCTTTGTGAAGCCGTATGGAGTGTAAGACATATCCAGGATGATGCCGTGAAGAGAGCACAGCTCATCACCACTTTCAGGGACGGAGCTTTACATTGGTTCATGAAGTACTCTAACACATAGCTGAGAACCCTCACAGAAATTAAAGCTGTGCTTGTGGCCGAGTTTAAGAAACCCAAATCTGAATCTCAATGTATAACTAAGTTGAAAGAAATAAAGCAGAAACCGACTGAAACGGTTTGGGAGTTTGATCAAAAGTTCAAGACCCTATTGGACCAAGTAATCTTTGTTATAGCCCCAGAACAACACAAGTAATGGTTCATTGCTGCGCTGTTACCCCATATTAGATTACCATTGATGCAGTAGAAGGTTACGTCGCAGGAAGAGGCCTTGGAGATCGCAATGAAGCTAGAGGCTTCGCTGATTGGTGAGACTAGTTCTGGGATGTCTTAGATCCAGAACCAGCTGACCACCCTGACACTAGAACTGAAAAGCATGAAGAGTGGAAAAGAACAAAGGTATGAACCTAGATATGAGGTTTGGTGTACAAGTTGTAAAGGAGAAGGCCATGACCGGGAGCATTGCCCTTTATTTTGCGACTATCTTAATAGTGGTGCGCCCAACCCAATAAATCAGAATCAGGCCCCATGGTGTGAAATTTGTAGAACCATAGGACACAGACCTGAAGACTGCTATCTTATACAGAAGTATGTGAAAACACCTAAAAATTTATACTGCACTTTCTGTAAATCAGTTGGATATGATGAATCCCACTACCGTGCATATGAGCTAATGATGAGAGAAAACGAAATATGGACTCAATGAGATGCACTGGTTTGTACCATGTACAAGAAGATAACTAGACGAAACAAGAGAATGCACAATATGACCAAGGAGGATACAGAGGTTGTGGTGCTGGATACCGCGGTAGAGGAAGAAATGCTATCCCGGCGCAGGGAAGAGGCCGTGGCTAGGTCATTTGTTATAATTGTGGCCAGCCAGGTCACGTAACTAGAGATTGTGTTAACCCATGCACTACGTGCAATTTTTGTAAATCATTTGAGCATGTTATTGAAGATTGCCCAGCACTAGAGGTGGAAATGTAGAAAAGAAGACAGATGGATGCACCAAACACGAACATCCAGTGGATCGCAGTGGAGAGCAGACCAGTAGACCCGAGCATTAATTTGGTCATGTGCATGGTGCTGAGATAGGCCACGATAGGGGAGCAGAAGCTTCTATGTCAGGGGAGGCTCACACAAAGCAGATCCCTCTTGAGACAATATGGATAAGGAAAGCTCCAGGAAAATACCTGCTCTCGACCTACGAAAGAACAAGGAAGTCTTTATCGATGTGCAGGATACCTTCAGAGAACCGGCAATAGAGTCACAGTGGATCCCGTTTTGCAGTGAAGCACCGCATGTTGAAGTCATGCCAGCGGCTTACGATAAAACAATTACCGCAACAGATGTCAGCACTTCCGTTGCGTAGTTCCTATGAAGCTACATGAAGTTACGAAAAAGTGAAAATGCCATAGTAGAGTTGCAGAAGCTCATAAACCAGTATGAGCCGTAGAATGGAATAGAGACTTCTGATAGCGCAGTACATCACATAAGGAAGCATAAAAGAACAAGCTGAGAAATGAGGCTTACCGCGCAGATTGGAGATTTTGAAATGGATGAAGTCATCCTTGATTTGGGATTTGAAGTAAATGTCTTGACTAAGCAGACATGGCAGCAGATGGGTCGACCAAAGTTGTCATGGTCACCTATCCAACTGAGGATGGCTAACTAAGAGAAAGTCATACCTTTTGGCCGGTTAGCTAACGTGATAGTCGACATCGATGGAGTCCAAAGTCATGCAGATTTTGAAGTTATCGAGATTGTGGATGATAGTCAGCCTTTTCCCGCACTGCTAGGAATTGATTGGGCTATTGATAACTTGGCTATCATAAATATGAAAACAAAGAAGATGATATTTGAAGGGAAGCATCTTAGGGTCATCGCACCGTTGGATCCTGCAGATGGTGACAGATACAGCGAGCTGATTCAGGAGGAATCTAAGGCTCAAGACTTAGACACATTATACCAGCGCACAGCAAACCAGGAAGATTACATTAATCCTACTGCAAATGGTACACTCAGTTGGAGATGTGAAAGCTCCCGCGTCTCTAATTCGGAGGCAGGGATGGAGAATTGGAAAATCCGGATGCATGAAGTGTCAACAAGAAGGTGCGCGCAGGTTACGAAATCACTGCATTGGATTGGAAAGGAGGTAAGTCCAATTCCCACATATGATGGTTCTGCTAATGTTTACAATTTCATCCAGGAATATATTGCAGCTATTGCAGATGAGCACAAATTACCAACATTGGATATGGCACTGCGCGACACACCTGCCAGATGGTGGAATGCACATAAGCAGACATTGACCACTTGGGATCAATGCAGAATTAAGATGCAGATCCGATTTGCTGGAAGGGTTACCTTACCCTTTGAAAAGTTTAATGGATAGACAAATCCTAGTCAACACATTGAAGTCTATTCAAAGGCATATGTGGAAAGGCCACATGAAGAATGGGTGCACCTGTTCGTGCATACCCTAGAGGACGACATCCCAAAGAAATGGTACCTAGACCTGGAGTTGCGCAGGGAAACCACTGATTGGGAAATGTTGACTGCGAACTTCCAGAGGGAATTCAGCTTCGAGGACGAGAACCCGCTGATCCATGACGCATTGCAAATAATTAAGGAACGCATATTCATGGAAGACTGTCCTCATAGAAATATGACGTTGGAGGAATTCTTCAGGGCAGATAGCGTTCCTGCGCACCTACAGTTAGAATGGAAGGAACACGAAGAACACCTCATCGAGTGTTACAACCTAGCTGAAGACATCAATGATAGAAATGAAGACGATGATGATGATCCACGCAACATAAACATACCAGAATCGGAGGGTACATGTGACATAGAAGGACCTACTTTAGAAATCCCATATATGAGCGGACTAGTAAAAACACAGAAGGTGAATATTGGCACAAGCGAAGAACCACAGTTCACAGCAATCGGAGACTATTGGGATGATCAGACTATTGCAGAGATCGCAGACACTCTGCATGAGTATCAGGAGTTGTTTCTGACAAAATGTACAGAAATGAAAGGAGTTCTGGGAGACCTAGGAGTCATGAAAATACCTTTGAAGCCAGGCGCAAATCCCGTGAAGCAGAGACTGTATAGACTAAATCCGCGCTATAAAGAAAGAGTACGCGCAGAGATGGATAAGATGCTTGAAGTAGGAATCATTGAACCTGTCGAAGAGTCCGAGTGGATTAGCCCCATGGTCGTTCAAGACAAGAAAACAAAAGGTGAGATTTGGATTTGCGTGGATCTCAAAAAACTGAATGATGCTTCCATGCACGACCCATTCCCTACTCCTTTCACAGATGAAGTGCTTGATAATGTTGGAGGGAATGAGGCCTATTCTTTCACTCATGGTTTTTCGGGGTATCATCAGATAAGGATTGATCCTATAGACAGGCATAAGATGACTTTTTCTACAGAATGGGGGTCATTCTAGTACACAGTGATGCCTTTTGGCCTGAAGAACGCACCTGCCATATTTTCCAGAGTGGTCGTTGCAGCATTCAAAGAGTTTATGCATAAGTTTCTTGAAGCCTATTTTGATGATTGGATTGTGTTTGGTCTATTGAAGAACCATTGCGAAAACCTTAGAATGATGCTTGAGAAGTGTCAACAACATCAGATCTCTTTAAATCTAAAGAAGTGTATTTTTTGTGTTCCTTATGGGATTCTACTCGGGCACATTGTTTGTAAGCAGGGATTGATGGTGGACCCTGTGAAGATTGCCATTATTGTGAATTTTCCAACACCAACTTCCATTAAGATGTTGTGCTATACCTTAGGCCACACTGGATACTACAGGAAATTTATAAAGGGTTATGCATAGATAACCGCAGCAATGGAAAATTTGCTAAAGAAAGACGCACCGTTCATTTGGAACGCGGAATGCGAACATGGTTTTGATACACTAAAAGAAAAGATGGTGACTGCGCTGATTCTAGTCTTTCTAGACTGGACGAAGCCATTCCGTGTCCATGTTGACACATCATGCATTGCCCTGGGAATCGTACTAGCTCAACCAGGAGAAGGAGGTATTGACCACCCTATTGCATTCTCGAGCAGGAAGTTCTCAATAGCAGAAAAGAACTATACTACTATCGAGAGGGAAGGCCTTGCGATGGTATATTCCCTATAGAAATTCAGACATTACTTTCTTGGTGCACACTTCCTTATGTTCACTGACCATTCTGCGTTGAAATACTTGGTCAATAAGCCAGTGTTAGGGGGATGCATATGCAGATGGCTACTACTATTCCAGGAATATGAATTTGAGATTATTGTTAAGCCAGGTAGACTGAACTTGGGACCTGATCATCTGTTAAGAATTGAGTCAGGAGAGGAGCCGATGAACATTGAAGACAGTCTGCCTGATGCACAACTATTCGCTATACAGGTTGCCAATGATTATTATAAGGATATCATTAATTTTATGACAACAGGGCTGGCACCGCAAGAATTATTTGTCCAGTAGAAGAAGCAGCTAGTGGTGCGTACCGCAGACTTCACTATAATTGCAGGTCAGTTATACAAACTCGGACTGGATGAAGTCCTACGCAGATGCGTACTAGATCATGAGAGACCATTTATTCTAGCAGACGTGCATTCAGGGATCGCGGGAGGTCACTATGCAGGAAGGGCTACAACACAGAAGATATTGAGTGCAGGGCTATGGTGGCCCACGATCCACAAAGATTCCAAAGAACACTGCAGGAACTGTGATGTCTATCAGAGGACAGGGAAACCTTCGCGAAGAGATGAGATGCCATTAAACCCCTAGTTGACCTTGCAGGCGTTTGAGAAATGGGCAATTGATTTTGTGGGTCCTATAAAACCACCAAGAAAAATAACTGGTGCGAGGTATATTATTACTGCTACTGATTACCTCACCAGATGGGCGAAAGCAAAACCAGTAAAGGACTGCAGCGCCAGTACTGCTGCGCAGTTCATTTTTGAAGAAATATTATCAAGATTTGGCTGTCCGAAGATTTTGATGAGTGACTAAGGTACTCACTTTTTGAACAAGACCATTGAGGCACTTATAGAGGAATTCCACATTCGTCATCAGCTCAATACTTCGTATCATCCATAGGCGAATGGCACTATTGAGGCTTTCAATAAAATACTGGAGAATGCACTCACTAACGTCTGCAACGTAAATAGAGATGATTGGGATCTACGCGTCTCCTCTGTGTTATGGGCATACAGGACTACATGTAAGAAATTGACAAGTCATACACCTTTTCAGTTGGCTTATGGGCAGGAAGCTATAATGCCAATGGAATATATTGTCCCTAGTTTAAGGATCGCTGCGTTCATAGGGATGGAAGACCGCGCAACATTAGAAGAAAGGTTGCTACACCTCGTTGGGTTGGAGGAAGATTGCTTCATTTCCGGATTCCACCAGCAAGTTCAGAAAGACCGTGAGAAAGCATGGCATGATCACCATATAAAGAGCAAGTGCTTTCAGGTAGGTGACCAAGTCCTCCTACATGATAGCAAGTTCATGAAGTTTCCTAGTAAATTTAAGATGCATTGGCTTGGCCCATATACTGTAATACATTTTACTAACACTGGTGCAGTCCAGTTAGCCAATTTAGCTGGCGATACCCTACCAACTTTGATAAATGGAAGTAGACTAAAGCTGTATCACGATAGTCCTGCTTCGCAGAATCCTGAGTAACAAGCAGAGGAAGAAAGTTCTAAGTGTCAAGTACAGTTGAAATTGGACACTAGAAATGTATAGGAGTCTGTACATGTATGATAAGGAGAACAATGTATGTACCGTGCAGCACTGCTGAAGCTGCGCAGAGGAAAAAAAATAAAAATTGAAATCGCGTAGTTGAAAATTTTTGGCACTGCGAAGTAACTACGCAGGATCACAGATGGCTTGCTGTGTAGCTCGGCGCAAGACTCAAAAAAATAGCCGTTACAAAACTTTTGAGAAAAATAACCATTATTTGACCGTTGCAATGAACCGCTTCAACATTTAACGAAAAGATAGCCGTTCTGAACACGCTGATGACGAACGGGACTGGAGGATTAGCTCAAATTCACCAACAGACACTGCATTAAATTCCCATATAGCCGTTGGAAGGCGCGGGGAGGACCCAACTGCGCCTATAAATAACATAACATAAGGACTCATGGGCATTACCAGACACTTAGAATTTTCATGTGTTCGCTCTTGTGTTAGCAATCCTTAGTCATATCTCAGAAATAGTTGCCTACTCTCTCCAGTGAATGTCCAAATCACTAGACAGAGAAGAAGAGCTTACACTCCAGGAAGCAATCCGAATCTTTCAGCATGGGGGGATTGCAGAGTTAATGAAAACCCCTCTCAAGAAGACTATACTCGAACCCGGTCAAGCATCCAGAAGGTCACCTCGACATAATCTAGCCATGCAGGACAAAGGGAAAGCCATAGCTGGACCACGAAGCAAGACTCCAAAGACGGGCCAGACGGTGCCGAGATCACCGGTCTTTTAGAAGGAACCCTTGAAGTTGACACTGGAGTATATATCACCATGGGCGTTGGATGCCCCAGTATTTAAATTGGCCAAGAATGCTAGATATGAAATCCCATTGTCGCCAATTTCAAAACATTTAGAGGTTGCCAAGAACCTACTCGGAAAGATCGCAGACTGTAAGTGGGAAGACTTTGACCTCCTAGGAGTGCAGAAGGAAGAATCCCACGAGCCAAAGTACCCACAGTTCCATCCTGACTAGTACATGTGCTGGAAGAAGGATGCTAAGGGCATATTTAACTTGGTTTCCGAAAGCTGGTTGACGCCGGTAGTGGAGTCCGGATTACTGAACCTGCTCCGACTACCTCATTTTGATCGATCACCAGAACTTAATGTGGTGGTTCACATGCTGATGGTGCAAATCCACCAGGGATACTTATGGATGGATCGAAATGTGGATGTAAACATTGATTTAATCCACCGCATCACAAGGTTAAGCAAGCACGGTAAGGATCCCAAGCAGTTCTTCCAAGGGAAGAGTAAGGAAAAAGAAGCTGTCGAGAAGATGAAGAAAAGCTATGCATTGGTGAAAGGGAAAAGAGGTTTTCCCATAGAAGAAATTGAAGATAGAGCGACAAGATTTGTCACATAGTTGCTTGCAGGAAAAATCCTCAGAACAGCTAGGCCTCCGGAGGTGCTTGTGGGCGCAGTACTACTCAGTGCCGCAGCGGCTGAAGGCACCCAATTCAATTGGTGTCAGTATCTTCTTAATGAGTTCCTGGATGAACTCAATGACACCCAGGAGAATGGAGGTCAATTCCACTTCACGTGGTTGATTATCCTCATTGCATTCTTAGGATGGAAGGAACCGAAAAAATATGTTGGTGTAATTACAGAAACCAACGATCCTAGAGGATTTCGCTATGCCAACCTTTGGGCAAATCTAAACGCAGAGCGGCAGCACGCGACAGCTGAGGTATTCTATCAGTATTACACCCAGCTATGCCAAGCAATCACCCGTACATCACGCATTACAAAGCAGGTACTGTCGAAGTATATTCGCATTATTGATTTTATGGTGGATATGCGATGTATCTTTATTTCACCAAAAGCGAGAATGAAGAAGCCAGAATGGTACCTAGGTAACTACCATATGTATGAGGAGGACATTAAAATCCTCATAAAGGACTGGCTGGCCGACTTCCGTGTTGAAGTCATGGATGTGGAAACTGACGTAGAAGAATATGAACCCATCCCGCTATCATGCCCTATTGTTGAAGAAATTGGAAAGCAGAAAGAGCCTGAGACCTCGCAGAAGCCGAAGGCGCGGAAGAAGATGAAGGCCACAAAGACTCAATCTGAGACAATGCTGAACGAAGACGACTTCGATATGATTGCAGAAAGGGTCTTAGAGCAGATGGGGGAGCTAATGACAGAAAAAGATAAGAAGGACAAGGTCATCCAGGATGACCTGCAAAAGACTAGGCTCGCACTACAAGGTCTTATGAAGAAAATGGACGATGTCCAAAAGAGCATAACCTTGCTGCGTGAAGCAGGAGCTGAAGGGAGGTTGGCAGGAACCTCGCAGCAGACACCGCCACAGCTAGCCATAACACTGCCTTCAAAGACTAGGGTTGTTCATCTGGACCCATTGACCATAGCGTTACCAATGGCAGAACAGATTGTCCTGGACACAAAGGGCGTCGAGCGGGTAGAGCTCGACCTGGCCAAGATCCCTTTTCCAGGATTAGACTTTTTGCACACGTAGATCGTGGAGGAGATGCAAGAACAGTAGAATCCATGAAGTCACAAGCGGAGCTACACGCAGTAAACAGGTAGCTCGAGGTGCACGCAGAAATGCAGCTACGTGATGAACAGGACCGTCGGCAACAATTGGAGACTACCATATCTACTGTTGTCCAAGATATTGGAGGTCTAGAACTCCAAGATGATCCTGCGGACACAGTTCAGAGGATCGGAGAAAAGGTTAGATCTTTGAAGATGGAGATGCAGGATAAGGACATCCTCTATGAGGCCGATCTTGCTGCCTTGAGGGAAAAACTGAATACGCAGATGCCATTAACTGAGCAGCAGTTAAGAGAGCAAGCAGTGAGTGCCGCAGCACAGAGCATAACGAGTGAGATGGCTAAGTGACAAGATCTCTTGGAGAAGGTTTCAAAGGTATTCACTGCCCTTGAAGAGGATCAAGGGCTACTGTAGGTGAAGATCGCGATAAAAGAAAAGCAGACAGTGCTAGAAAAGTTGGACACAAAGGTCAAGGCTCTGCCACCCAGGGAGAGGCTGCTGAGGTATAAAGAGATATCAGGCCTGAAGAAGGAAGTCTAGGCATTAAGAGAAAAAGAGACTGAGATGGATAATCAGTCGCAGCAACTCCTGGAGGATGCCATGGGGGTGTCGTAGCAGATAGAAGACAAGCTGAAGGAACTGCGCGACAAACAGGAGCAGGTACAAGGACAGATTGGAGAAGAGATAACTCTAGCACTGCTTGAGACTGTAAAACAAGTTGAACAAGATACCAGAGAAGCAGTGGAACAGTTGTTCGACACATATAACGAGTTCGCGGCCAAATTAGTTCCACTGGTCGCGGAGCAAAGCGAGACGACCGAAGTAGCAAGTGGCTCGGGGACGAGCCACATGTAAGTGTTAGGGGCATGTTGGGCCCAAGTTGGGACAAAATTTTGGTAACACTTTTGATAAGCAGGAGTAATTTTGTCTAAGTGTTGAGGGTGCTGCGAAGTTGTGCATAGCATCCAAGTTTTGACCATGCTGCGAAGTTGTGCGCAATATCCAAGTTTTGGAAGTACCGCGAAAACTAGCGCTGCGAGGAAGCAGTGCTGCAAAGCAGTTAGGCCACGTGGAGACAGCAAAGTGGAGTATTGGACAAGGATCAGGTACAGGTACCGGATGGACCAGTAGTGGTCTAATTTTGGAAAGATGCTCCAGAAGTGTTGAGTGGTGGGCACAAGAAAATCAGGAAGACGACCAATGCACGAGTTTGTTAAGGAAAGGACAGCTCAGGGAAAGCGATGGCTTGGCATGCCTAATGGGAGAGACCATTAGAAATGAACGGTTCAGTGAAAGTGACCTGTTGGCATGCGTGTGATAGGAAGGCCGATAGCGACAGAATGAAGATGTGGAGAACCGCCACGATGAAGCAGACGCTACCAGATGCTAGCAAGCCGGTTTAGGGAAACCGGCACAGTTTTGTAAACCCTAAGGGTTTTGAGTTTAGGTCTTCGGCATTGTAAATACATGACCTTTGGGCATGGTCTATTTAAGAAGACAATTTTGTATGGGATGGGGTTACGTTTTGTTACAGTTTTGGGTTCTGGATGTTGTACTATAAAATCTCTTTTGAGTTGAGAAGATTGTAAAGGCTCTGCAGCTGTGTGCATAGAGACCTATCTGAGAGGAAGGAGAGTCTGCAATTGAGTGCGCAGACTAAGAACGGTTGTCCCCATCCCTTTTAAAGATATAAATTACCAACCGTTCTTGTGGACGTAGCTTCCCATACAGGGGAGTGAACCACGTTAAATATTGTGTTGTGCGTTTATGTTTTATGGATGAATGATTATCTGTATTTTCTGTAAATGAATGTCTAGATGTTTCCTTGCATGTTGTTATGAGAGAACTGTTGTATGCATTTTCCATCAGAAGAAGCATGGATATGATATGTTAAGTTCTGCATGAATATATGAATGGTGAACATTTAGCTTATGTTTGAGAGTAGTGAGTCAGTTAATTGGTTAAGTGTTAAGAGATCACTTAAGTACTTCCCTATGTGCAATAGAACAAATGCATAACAATTAGATGGATAATCGATTGAGTAGTTGAATGAGTGGATGAGTGATACTCAATTCAGAGCCTTAAGCATTTTCAAGGTAGTCGAGTATAAAGTTGAACTGCATAGTTTGCAGTTTGAGTAGAAGAACATAGTGGTGCGGACCGTAGCGTTGTCCATCGTTGCACAGTCCCCCCCCCGCAGTGCATACCCCTGTTGCGCTGCGTAGTACGTCTGTCCAAGCAACTTGTCACTTGCTGTGGAAACCTGATTCTGCAGTACCCCATAGATACACCTCAGGTGAGACCTCAACCTGCTCACAAGTTGTTTCCGAAAGGGCCAGTGCGAAGGGGTTTTGTTGGTCAAAGGGAAACCGCGAAGAACCTGGGTCTTATAGAAAACCTCTGGGTCAGTTATAGCCAACAAAGGAAGACCGACATAAGACTACATTTGTCACATAATGGGGCTGCTTTCAGTATACAGTGATGCCATTTGGATTGAAGAATGCTCCAACAATTTTTTCAAGATTAGTAGTTTCGGCGTTCAAAGACTACATTCATAAATTTCTTGCCGTATATATGGACGATTGGATAATATATGGGTTGGTCAAAGATCACATCACAAAACTAAGGCTGATGCTTGAACACTGTCGATAGTACCAGATTTCATTGAACCTGAAAAAGTGCATCTTTTGTGCTCCATTCGAGATTTTTCCAGGGCACATTGTCTGCAGGGAAGGCATGCTGGTAGACCCAGCGAAGATTGCAATTATTCTCGACCTCCCACCGCTGACCAGAGTTAAGAAATTAAGAGCGACACTGGGCCACATAGGCTACTACAGGAAGTTTATCCGAGGATATGCAACAATCACAACACCAATGGAGAAGTTGTTGAAGAAATATGCCAAGTTTGAATGGAATGAAGAGTGCCAGAAAAGTCTGGACATATTAAAAGTGAAGATGGTTGCCACCCCTATATTGGCATTTCCATATTGGATGAAGGAGTTACACGTTCACGTCAATGCGTCATCCGTCGCATTAGGAGTCATCTTGGCCCAACTAGGAGAAAGCGACATCGACCAGGATGGAGTAGAATGGGGCAGAAATCAGGGAGAGAATCCATTTGGTCCAAGAGGGAGCAAAAGCAAAAGCAAGGAGAGTCTTTTCAATGTAGTGCCAGCTGAGTTTATCGAAGGCTTTGGATAGATCTAGTTTGAGAAGCATGCCAATAGTTTTAGTGTTTTTTAGAGAGTGGATAACCTCATGTGCCAAAATAATTCCATCTAGGATTTTCCTACCTTCGACATAGCCTTGGAGAAGGGGCTCCAGGCGGTTGGCTATGAATTTGGAGATGATTTTATAATCAATATTGCAAAGAGAGATAGATCGATACTTACTTGGAGTGGCCACGTTTTCCTCTTTTGGTATGAGAGTGAGGAAGGTGGAGTTGACTCCTGGAAGGACCCATTTTTTTTTGCATGATTCCTCCACTATTTCCTAGATTTTTTTTTTCATAAGATCCTAGCAATGGTGGAAGAAATCAATGGTAAATCCATCTTGACCTGGAGCCTTTCCTTCTACCATTTGTTGAACCACCATTTCAACTTCCATGGGGGTCATTGGTCACTTGAGGTTACCATTTTGCTCATCTGTTATTATAGCTGGGATATGAGAGGTGACTTGATCAATGGCAACACTTGTATTGGGGGTGTCTTTCTGGGATATGTTATCAAGCCTAATGATTATGTTTTGAAAGTATGGGAATGGTTGGTTGGAAAGATTGAAAAAGGGATCCATCTATGGTGCAAATTATGGCTCTCTAGAGGAGGAAGAATGATCCTTCTTAAATCATTTCTTGAGGCTATCCCTATTTTCTAGTTCTCAATGGCTCATGTGCCAAGCAGGATCATGAATCACATAAGGAAAAATTGTTTCAATTTTCTGTGGAATGGCAATAAGAAGGAAAAGTATCACCATTGGATTGTTTGGCATAAGATTAATTTTCCAAAGGAGTTTGGGGGATGTGGATTCACGCATTCACACAAATGGTGGTTTCTTTACAAGAACAAGGTTTCTACTTTCGTTTCCAAATAAGTGTTGGGTATAATGATGACCTACATACGCAACGTTTGTTACAAGATGAACATTTTGTCTTCAATGATAATGATAAAATTTAGTGGGAATTTTTTTTCAAGTCCCTTCATGACTATCATGTCCGATTGGGAAATAGAGAGGATGAGATTATATGGATCATAAATCCTAAAGGAGGCAGTTACATTCCAAGACTTGGATATTTATTTGCAAGAGAAGAAGAGGATCTTCCTCCTCCTCTATTGTGGAACTTTGCTATTTGGTCTCTGGAAGGTAAATATGTCTGTGTGGTTGGGTTTGGCAAAAGAATTCCAGTTTGGGACTTTTTAAAATCTAAATTCTATGAAGGGCCTAGGAGATGCCCTCTTTGCATAAGTGATGAGGAGTCAATGTCCCATATTTTTATTTTCTACTCCTACTTCCAAAGAATGTGGTGTACTGTCTCGCGGGCCAAATGTTTTATGTTTGATTGGAATGGTGATGATCTATAGGTCACCCTGAAATAATGGTTTAATGAAAAGCATGCCTCAGTTTATAGATTCCTGTCAGTCTTGGTTATTTGGGGCTGTTGGTTAGCACGCAATCAATCCAAGTTCGAAGACATAATGATCCCCCTTGATGTCCACACTTTCAAAAGCTTAGCTATTTTTGATTCCTTTCCTCAGAAGAAGGTTTCTCCAGAGATGAGGACAGTTCTAGTGGAGGTCATCAATAAATCCTTTCCATGGTGTTTCTTTGACGAAGCATCGCAAGGGGATCTAGATTATGGTGGTGTAGGTGGTATTATTTTTTCGGTTGATTAAGTCTGGACCAAATTTATATTGGGGACTGGTTTATGTTACAATAACCGAGTAGAACGTTTGTCTTTGAAGATGGTTCTGCTGTAGTCTCTTTCAATGAGGATACATAGAATACAAGTCTTTGGGGACTCCCTGATAGTCATTAACTGGCTAAAGATGAAAAGATCGCCTAAAAACATTTTCTTAAAGCCCCTTTTTGAATAAGTCTCAAGAATTGCTCCTCTTTTTCAGTCAATCAGCTTTTGTCACATTTATAGAGAGAGAAATTGTGAAGTTGATAAGTTATCTAAGGAAGGTTTGATGTTGGGAAAGGGTATATGGAAAAATGGGAGTGACATAATGATAACTTATTGGAGGTGACCCTGGGCCTATCTTTTTTTAATTCTGAAAAGACCCAAACTATGTCTATTGTTTAAACCTATATTTTTGGGCAACATTTTTTTGAAAGTTCTTACAAAGCGTGAGAGTTTATTTTGTGATGACAGTTTACAATTTGCGACTTCTTGTATATATCTTTATGACATAAGCTTTATATATGAAGAACCATCTTGATAGCTTTTTAGTGGATATGTATGAAAGGTCGTGAGACCATGTAAAATGTGGTTTTTTTAATAGAAAATTGTGAATTTTTTTTTGTGGAAAAAAATTGATCCGGATTTATGTGGGAACGAAATAAAAGAGCATATACATAATAAAATATAGAGATATATTGCAAAGAACACAACGATACAATAAACACATATTCTATTAAACAACGGAAATAGAACAGACTGTAAAATACAACAGCTAGAATGGTAGTAGCTATCTCTGAGAAGAGATGTGGCCGTTGTGATCATTCGTGCCAAGATGAATACAAAAGGAGGACGAAAGGGCCTATTTATCATAAGCATGAGGGAAAGAATCCCAAAAATCCAAAACCTAACCCTAGAAGATGAATCGTCATAAAGTTAGCGGCCCCAAGGTGGTTAGTTGAGCAGTCAACTTCCTGGGGTCATAACGTTTGCATACGATCTCTGTTTGGGGCATTCGGTAGCCCGTTGGAAAGGTCTATCCAAGGAATACGATAACAAATGAAAATGAGGACATTCGCTGAGCAAGATTCCCCAAAAACCTTCGTTTAGGACCCGAAAAACCGTAGAAAATTGCCGAAATGGAAAACTGTTTTGAGCCAATGGAATAGGTGGGTGGCCACCGATATCCATCTGTATCATTCCTCCCTCCTTAGGAAGCAATGGTCTCCATTGTGTCAAATCCCTTATCATATGTCAAGTTGTGTGTTGAGTTGAGCTCCTGGTGCGGCATTTGCTAAAGCGAAAAGGTTTCCTTTCTTTAAAATCTTCAGAGGGTTGTAACTATTGTTGTTGGATGTGCTGGAGCTGTTCAACAGTTTTGGTTGTTGTGGTATCCTTGGTCTGCACCGGTGTGGATGGTTTTTTTTTGGAGGAGCACCTTGAATGCGTGGCCTTGCACTGCAGAGGTACTCGAATAGGTGATGTTGCACTGAATTTGTGTTTTTCTTGTTTCTGCTGAGTAGAGGGATAATGTGCAGAGGTTGTGGATGTCTCTGCGATCTGATGTTCTCCTTTAGTGGAAATTGCGAATAGGGAAAATTTCCAAGAGTGGGAGATTATCTTCTTGCTCTGCTTGGTTAGGGTAGGTAAAACTGTCTCTAGTATCTGATAGAGTTGTCCTCCCAAAGTGACAATGAAACTGCGAGGTCGGGATTCATATACAACATGACACTTCCACATATATGGCTGTCCTAAAAGAACATCACATACTTCAAGTGGGGCCACATCACACAATACCTCATCTTTGAAGGGCTTGATGCCATATGGTAGGCGACATTGGTGATTGACGTAGATCCCTCGTCCTTGGCTTAGCCATCCAATGGTGTATGGTTGTGGGTGTGGTGTTATTGGTAGCTCCAATCTCTTAATGACTTCTACTGAGATCAGGTTCTTCTGGCTACCGTTGTCCACAACAAAGTGTAGGGGAATTCCCTTCACCCACATTTGTGAGTGTAAAAGGCGCTACTCTGCCTCTGAGTCTTTAGGTTCCTTTGGTTGAATCTACGTGGTGGAAACAACGACATTGGGTTCTGCATCAATGATCTGCTTCCCTTTTTCCTTGGCTGTGAAATTAGGTTCTGAGTCAGAATCAGAACTGGGATATGATTCTGAAGCTTTGATCTCAGCCACCAATGACTGTTTTGAGCGACAATCATCAGTATTGTGCCAGGGGATTTTGTTAAACTCGCACCACTTCCCGATGTCCTTCTTTGTCTTTTCATTACCCTTCTTCACTTGTGGTTGGGACTGGTTGTCCTTTCCCTGCCCCGTGTTCTGCGAGCCAGAGTTTCCCTTGCCCTGCTTCTGCGCAGGTCCGAAGTTGCGCTTGTTCTTTTGTTGAAATTTCTGCTCAATCTTGATAACATACCAATAGGTATATCCAAGTGAAGAGATGTCCAGGAAATCCATCTCTATTTGTATGTACCGATGTAGGCCATTGTGATATTTCAGTACTAGGTGTCACTCAGAGTCCTTGATACCCAGCTTTGTGCGCAAGGTATGAAAGTTGTTGGTGTACTCCGACATCGTTTGGTCCCTCTCTTGATGCAGAATGGTCCATTTTGTGTACTGGTCATCATAGTTTCCCACAGGGTAGTATTGTTCCTTAACGACATCTATAAAAGAGGCCCAAGTGGGATTGTCCTCAAACAATCCAGACTCATCTGATGAGTTTTTCTCACAATAAGTTTTCCACCAATTTTTGACATGGGGGACAGCCTTGAGGAGCGCAAAGATGATCTTTTCCCTGTCGAAAAAATTGTGGACAGAGAAATACCCTTCTAGTAGATTCAACCATTTATCTAGGGCATCGACATCAATCTGGCCTTCAAATAAAGGGATATCAAAATTAACTTGTACCTTGAAGGGATTCGAATCTCCGAAATGGCTGCTCGTTGAAGATGTATCTGTCGTCATCGGCATGCGTCGAAGGATTTGGGCGAAATTATCCATCATATCGTTCCTCTATCGCGCGAGGGCTTCCTAGAGAAACAACTTGATAGGATCTCCTGCTCTGTTGTCTCTCTTTTCATCCGCCATGGGAGGTTGTTTGGGGCGGAGAGAGTGATCTTCCCCAAGTGAAACTAGTTCGAAACCCAACTCTCTATATCCTGACCTTGTCGGGGACATGCATCGAGAAACAATCAAAGAGCAGATTGCTCTGATACCACTGATCCATATTTATGTGGGAACGAAATAAAAGAGCATATACAGAATCAAATATAGAGATATATTGCAAAGAACACAATGATACAGTAAACACAAATTCTATTAAATAGCAGAAATAGAACAAACTATAAAATACAACAGCTAGAATGGTAGTAGCTATCTCTAAGAAGAGATGTGGCTGCTGTGCTCATTCATGCCAAGATGTGCCAAGATGAATACAAAAGGAGGTCGAAAGGGAATATTTATCATAAGCATGAGGGAAAGAATCCCAAAAATCCAAAAACCTAACCCTAGAAGATGAACCGTCATAAAGTTAGCGGCCCTAAGGTGGTTAGTTGAACAATCAACTTCTCAGGGTCATAACTTTTTCATACGATCTCCGTTTGGGGCGCTCGGTAGCCCGTTGGAAAGGTCTATCCGAGGACTACACTAAAAATGCAAGTGTCAATATTTGCTAAGAAAGATTCCCCAAAACATGTCGTCTAGGGTCTCAAAACGGCTCCGGAAGTTTAGGGCCCAAAAAACTGTAGAAAATTGCCGAAATGGAAAACTGTTTTGAGCCAGTGGAATAGGTGGGTGGCCACCGATATCCATCTGGATAAAAAGTTTAAACATAAGATTAGATAAGTTGAGATATAAATTTTATAGAGTTTTGATGGATTATAAAGATTGAAAAGAGTTTGTAATATTGTAAATGAGTGAATATGTTATAAAATGGTTAATCTTTATTAAATATATAGAAGTGATGATATCAAAATCAAAACATCACATAACAAGTGGTAAACACTCTTTTTTCTTTTGGTTTTTAGTTAACAAAAGTCAATAATGACATGTGAAGAGTATCACATGACAATTTTAAAAAAATCTATAGTAAATGTTTTTATTTTTATTTCTCTGTTTTAAAAATAAAGTCACACTCCTAGAGATATATGTCCCATTGATAACTTCTTTGATTAATAAGAAAATAAAATTAGTGAAGTTTTAAAAGAAGTGGTTTAAACATACTAC
The DNA here is from genome assembly GCA_027924585.1 of Larix kaempferi. Lineage (NCBI taxonomy): Eukaryota > Viridiplantae > Streptophyta > Pinopsida > Pinales > Pinaceae > Larix > Larix kaempferi. Next base: position 4,721,730 of record BSBM01000590.1, read on the forward strand.
TATTTAAACATTTTCCAATCATATTATTTCAAACATTTTTATTCAAAATCTAGTAAAACATTAAAAGGAATTGCTAGAATCACAAATATAACTTGTTAAGATTTAAATAATGGAAAACACAATTTAACTAAATATCATGTAGCCAAATTTCAATAATGATAACAAAAGAAAATCCAAATCTTATAATATTTAAAGTACTTTAATTTAAAATTTTATTTTTAGTTTAAACAAATCAATTTAATTAATTATTTTTTAAATATTAAAAACTTTATTAAAATTTATAACATTAAAATAATTAAAGAAAATCAAAACACTTTAACTTAGCCTTTAAAAAAGCTATAATAAAGACTTAAAAAATAAAATAATATGACAAAAACTTAAAAAACTAAAATATTATTGATTAATCCAATTGAACATAATATGACAAGAAATTATATTCGATATAAATATATCTTGTGGATCAAATACAATTGAATACAATATGAAAACGAATGATATTGACATAAAATATATTAATGTCAATCAAATCCATTTGAATATGGGGTGACATAACGTAGGGTGATGAAGGGGACAATTGAACCCAATGCCGTTTAGACTTTACTAATACTTTGCTTAAACATTTAGGTGTCCCTATATGATTGGTTTTGGGCGTAAGGAACTTTATACGCGCCGGTGTCAATTGTGCATTAACCGACATAGAGGAAAAAAATAAAAATAAAAAGATATATATATGTATATTTATGCAAACAAAAGTAAGGGGGGATGGAGGAAGTTCGATCGACCATCTTGGGGGGGTTGTCATAGGATTTTGGGAAAGAATGCTCGAAGAGAATTGGATGGTAGTAGCTACCCGTGAGATATTGGAACCTGCCACCCCGGTTAAAAACCATCCCATTTTTGCATCTCATTGCTTGGTAGGGGCTAGGTGTCCTACCTGAGAGCCAAAATAACTAGTGAATTGTTAAAATTCTAGTGCAAACATGAGTGTACTCCTGGTGAATTATTGGTTCTAGCTCGGGGGTGGTATTCTTGGTTCCAGCTTGGGGGTGGTAGCTGCGTTGAACTACTAAGAATGCAGTTACCTATGGCTGGGTGGAGCAGGCTTCACAAGCAGTCAGTTGCTCCAATTATAAATTATTGCAGATAAGTATTTACTTCCTAGGAAATTACCTTCATACTTAAGTGCTTCTATGATTTAATTCACTACAGATATAAATTTATGAATTTGCTTGTTAAATGTTTGATAAAAGGTATAAAAGGAATAATGTTAAATTTCTAGGAATTAAGTTTATTTAATTCAGTACAGATATAAATTTCTGAATTTGCTTGTTAACTGTTTGATAAAAGGTATAAAAGGAATAATGTTAAATTTCTAGGAGCAAGTTATAAATATTGTAAATTGCTATGGGCCCTACTGCAACAGGGAAGCTTTCTGGGATCTGGCATGTTCGGGACACTTATTGGCTTTGGATAATTTGATACTCGCCGGTGATTTGAATTTTACTTGGGGTGCTGAAGAGATATGGGGTCATGCGGCCAGGAGAGATCCTCTGGGGAATTATTTCAGGAACCTTTTTTCCACAAACTCTCTGATTGATGTGGAACCGAGACCTTTGATCCCAACTTGGTCAAATGGCCGTCTTGATGAGCATTTGATCTCCAAACGACTTGATCGTTTTCTGATTTCTGAGACACTTTTAAGTACGTTTCATACTTATAGAACTTGGAGTATGCAGACACATATCAGTGATCATAATCCCATTATCCTGCAATTTGATACTGATGTCAATCATCGCATTTACCCCTTCAAATTCAATTCTGTATGGTTACAAGATCCAGATTTTGATGAGGGTGTTCACTCTCTTTGGGCAGATTTGGATGTGTCGGGGGTGCGGTCGGCCATGGACAAGCTGGCGGTAAAATTGGGGTCCTTAAGGGACTTCACTTGTAAATGGGAACGTTCCAAAAAAGCTGAACAGACCTCTGAACTAAACAAGCTGGAAATCGAAGTTGACGATCTTAGGGGTCTATCCCTGAGATCGGGGATCTCTTCATCTGCTCGTGTCCGTCTTACATTGCTGGAGGAAAGAAAACTCAAGATCCTCCTTAAGCAGGAAGAGTCTTGGCGTTTAAAGAGCCGTGCAATTTGGCTAAAAGATGGGGACTTAAACACAAAATTCTTCCACAAATATGCCGATGGACGCAGAATACAAAATAACATCTGGGATCTAAATGATCATGATGGTCGGCGGATCCGTGGTGATGGGGAATTGAAGTTGGAGGCCTCTCTTCATTTTCGTGATTATTATACTGATCCTGAAACTACTTCGCTGTCGGTCCAATTTAAACTTATCAAGGAATATCCCCGGATGTTCTCGGATGTGGAAGGTGACAAATTTTTTGAGACTATTTCCTGTTTAGAAGTGCAGAACACTCTTCGGGATTTTGCTAAAGACAAATCTCCGGGGCCTGATGGGTGGACGGTGGAGCTGTTTATTCACTTTTTTGATATAATGGGGGGTGACCACAGGGATGCTGTTGATGAATCCCATTCGTTGGGTATGGTCTCTGGGGCTTTAAATTCCACTTATCTGGCATTGATCCCTAAATCAACTCATCCTGAGGGTTTTAATGATTTTCGCCCGATTGCTTTGTGCAATTTAGTATACAAGATCATCTCTAAGATAATTGCACAGCGCATCAAACCAATCTTGTCCTCATACATTTCTATGGAACAATATGGCTTCTTGGAGGGTCGTCAGATTCATGACGCGGTTGGTGTGGCACAGGAGGTTTTCCATAGTATTAATCAGAAGAGAATGGAGGCACTCATCTTACAACTGGACTTGGTAAAAGCCTATGACCATGTCAATTGGACTTTTCTCAAATTGATCCTTATACAAATTGGTCTTCCTTGGAAAGTTATGAAGTGGATTATGGCATGTGTTACTTCTATCAACTATGCAGTTCTTATAAATGGTCAGCCAACTGAATATTTCAAGGCATCACGGGGTCTCCGGCAGGGATGTCCTCTTTCTCCCCTCTTGTTTCTGCTGATTATTGATGGACTGAGCCTCTCTATTCACAAAGCAAAAAGTGAGGGCACAATTGTTGGAATCAAAATCATGGCTGGTGTAACAGCTACGCATTCGCTGTTTGTGGACGATGTGATGCTTTTTGGGCTGGCAACTCTGGCTGAATGGCTTCAGTATAAGAGAATTCTTGACTTCTTTTGTCTGGTTACTGGTATGCTCATTAGTATGGTAAAATATTTCTTCCTTAAAAACTCTTTGGAGGATAATGTGGAACGGGGCATCAGGTGTATTCTTCCTTTGGAATTTAAGGAGTTATCGGAGGGCTCTAAATATTTGGGCTTTTTTATAAAACCTGCAAACTATAGAACCAATGACTGGCTGTGGCTTGTTAAACGTTTCGATAAACACATTAGTCATTGGTCCCTGCGATATCTTTCACTGGGGGGCAGGATTACTTTGGCAAAGGATGTGCTCCAGAACTTAGGAGTATACTGGTTCTCCCTATGTAAAATTCCAGCTTCTTTTATTCGCATTCTCCGAGGGAAATTCGTCCGCTTCATTTGGTCTCGTGGGGGGGAAAAGAACAGGTATCATCTAATTAAGTGGCAACGTATGGCACAGCCATATATTCTTGGTGGCTGGAATGTTAAGAATCTGGAGCTGTTTGTGATGGCTCTCCATGCTAAGAGTCTGTGGCGTGTATTATTCAATAATTCTATGTGGGGTTGTATCATTCGGGCAAAATACCTTAAACATGCTAAGGTGGCGTCATGGTTTCGTCTTGACAGGCATCCTGTTAATGGTACTTCAAATATTTGGCGCGGGCTTATGGGTGCTTTTTCTGTTGTGGCAAAATGGCTATCATGGATTCCTGGCAATGGTAGAGATATCAGACTAGGAATGGATCCTGTTATGGGGGCATCACCCTCGTATTCATTCACTCCAGAGCTACTTGCACACCTTCATGCTCGGGGGCTCTTTAATCTGTCACATGCTGTTACTTACAACAATGGGGGTTGGATCAATGCTCGTCAACTTGGCATTCATGGGGCGATGGGATTGGAATGGACGGAATACATGAAGCATCTCTATCATGCAAACATCCAGCTATGTGACTCCCCGGATAGGCTTGTTTGGTCATGGGATGTGGCCCATGGAATGGTCACCTCAAAACTTGCTTATGATTCTATGTTTGCTGATTATAAACCGATGGTGGAATGGTGGCACCCTGTGATCTGGAAGCTTGCCCTCCCTCCGAGGATCAGATGTTTTGTTTGGTTGGCAATGGGCAACTATATTCTTACCTAGGATAACCTTTGTCGACGTGGCTTCTCTGGTCTTGGTTGGTGTTCTTTATGCTGTTCGCACCTGGAATCGGTCGACCATATCTTTTCCTCGTGTCCATATATTAATGAGCTCTGGACACTGATTGTAAACTCTGTGGGTATATCTGTGGCTTGGCACTCGTCTTCTTTAAAGGATAGCTTTGGACGATGGCTTCGCAACCCCTGCTCTATACGATGGTTGGAACTCCCGTGTTATATGATGTGGGAGTTATGGAAAGCCCGTAACCGCTATCTTTTTGATGGTATTGTTATTAATTTGCAGTGGTTATGCAGTCGTATCATTGCTTTATTCATGGAGATGCATACCGACTCTGCCCATGCGGGTGGTGGGAAGTTGTCACGTTCTGGTAACCGTAATACTCCTCCGATATTGTTGTACCCTTGCGGGTTCTTCGACGGGGCTGCGGCTGGTGGGGGTGGAAATTGTGGGGCCGGTGCGGTGCTGCATTTAAACTGTAACGTCTCCTATAGAATCCATTTAAATATGGGGGGTGGATCGAATACTCGCAGTGAACTATGTGCTCTTTGGTTACTTTTGCACTTTGCCCGGCGCTTACAGGTCTCCTCACTTGTTGTTATGGGTGATTCTTCAACCATTATTTCATGGGCTTTGGGTTCTTCTTCACTTAATGTGATGATCCTCACTAATTGGATGGCTGCTGTTCGGAAATACATAAATGACTTTCAGCATATTCACTTTACTCATGTTTTCCGTGAGTTAAATTGGGCGACGGACATTCTTTCCAAACGAGCTTTGGACTCAGCGTTTGGAATTATCTTGTGGGAGGAATGGCATGAGGATCTTCTTTTCTCTCAGGGATCGGTTGATCTGCTTTGGACCTGACTCATTTGGTCTGGACATGGGACTTGTTTTTTTTTTTTTTTCTCTCATGATTATATTCGGCTATATATGTGCAGGTACATAGTGTTTCCTCCTCCAACTACTTGTTGGATTTTTGACTAGGTTGACATATGTGGCTCTATACTTTATGTTATTTGACACCTTCGTCCAGGCCTATGGATTTTTTGGACTTTTATGGACCTTTTATATATGTATTTATGTCATGGCGATTTGTTAATATGCCATCTGGGGACTGTTTGATTATTGCTTATGCAGCTGTTGGGATACTGAGATCTGATTGGGGTTTGGGTGGGATCCTGGATTCTGTGATGTGATCATGGGGATTAGCTTGTGCCCGTTATATGCTTTTCATTCATGCCTTCATGGTATGAGGACCTGATATATGTATTTCCTATTTACTATTTCGTGGTATTAATAGTAAGATATATTTTTATGTGAAAAAAAAAATGTTAAATTTCTAGGAATTAAGTTTAATTATGGAGTAGGAGTTATTTTGACTAAGTCTGAAATTTATTGGTTGAAATTCTATGTTATATAAATAAGAAATTGCTCTCTTTAAGAAATATTGGAATGCTGGAATTATTATTGTTTATATGGCAGTAGAATGCCACCGTATTTTTTTTTAATTATGCCGTAGGTGTTCACCAACGAGAAGCGCTACCTTCCACCTCGGAAAGATTCCTCGTCTATAAATCCAATTGAATCCTACCGCGTGTTTTTCCTCTTTCGCGCATGCCGACCGTCTCCTTGAAATTATTTTCATTACTTTGCCCCTTTCACGCAAACCCCCATCCATGTCGCAGTGATTTGCGGACTTCACGTCGACTAAAAATCCTTGGATAGATTCCTCGTCTATAAATCCAATCAAATCCTGCCGCGTGTCTTGCCGCTTTCGCGCACACCAATTAGATCACGCCGATGTTATTTGCATTATTTGCATTACTTTTTCCCTTTCACGTGAACCCTCGTTTGTGTCGCACCGATTTGTAGACTTCAAGCCGACTAAAACTAAGTGTCCATCAATTCGACCACATAGTTAAGAGTCGACCAATTTTTAAAGGCTTGACCAACTCCACTATCGACCATATTTTTTTATAACTAAAGTGACTCGACCATTTTGACTCCCGACCATACCTTACAGCTATTATCGAATGCAAAATTACAAATTCATATCAACTGTAGCAAGTCAACTATCGGCCATGTTTTTTAAACTAAAGTGACCCGACCATTTCGATTCCCGACAATATCTTACAAATATTATCGAAAACAAAATTACAAATTCATATCAACTGTTTCATATGTCGATCATGTTTACACAGTGAGAACTTCACGACGACCAATTTTTAAAGGCTCGAAAAACTCGACTATCGACCATATTTTTTTAAAAACTAAAGTTACTCGACCATTTTGACTCCCGACCCGTGTCCATTAATTCCACCACACAGTTAAGAGTCAACCAATTTTTTTAAAGGCTTGACCAAGTCGACTATCGACCATTTTTTTAAAACTAAAGTGACCCGATAATTTTGACTCCCAACCATATCTTACAAATATTATCGAAAACAAAATTGCACAGTTAACAATCGACCAATTTTAAAAGGCCCGACCAACTCCAGTATCGACCATATGTTTTTTAAAACTAAAGTAAGTTGACCATTTTGACTTCCGACCCATGTCCATCAATTGCACCACACAGTTAAAAGTCGACTAATTTTTAAAGGCTTGAGCAACTCCACTATCGACCATATTTTTTTTAAAACTAAACTTATCCGACACAGTTAAGAGTCGACCAATTTTTAAAGGCTCGACCAACTCGACTATGGACCATATTTCTTTATAACAAAAGTGACCTGACCATTTTGACTTCCAACCATATCTTAGAAAGTGTCCAACATTTCGACAAAATAGTTAAGAAGCGACCAATTTTTTAAGGCTCAAGCAACTCGACTTTTGACCAAACTCGCCAACATTTGGGTTGATACAGTCTAAACAGGCGGTCTAGGTCTGCATGGAAAAAGCTTGTGAGATCTATACTTTTGATTATAAACTTGAGCATTCAATGACGGATTGGACATTGAACAAATTTCTATAAGGTTACCCATGTGAACATTGATTTCTTTGTGTTTAATCCATCACGAAGTTATGAACTTTGTGTCACAAACCCTCCCATCAGACCAAGCAAGGGAGGGAACATGACACTAAATCCAAGCATCTAGCCCCATATCCATTAAGTAAAACGCATTGCTAATAAAAGACATATACATGTGCATATTGTAATTAAACACAACGGAATTAAAATCATCTACATATCTAACATACATTTAAACATTTTCATGACAGACATTAAATAAATACATTGCAAAATTTAAACACATGAGAGTACTTATCTTAAAACAAAGTAGTCCCGAGCAACTGGCTATGCAACTGCAACGTTCCACCTAGCCATAGGCCAGTTGTGCTTATCAACCTCTTGATACAACTGCCACACCCGAGCTGGGCATGATTTCTACAAGGAAAAAGGGAACAACAGACTCACACATAGCCAGAATACACCAAAATCAGCCAAGCCAATCCATAGTTGGGTTTATCAGGTTGCTAAGGTAATGGAAAGGAAGAATTGCTAAGCTAGTGAGCTCAACCACAGAGATATGAATGCCCTCTACAAGATATATCTAGCTTGCCCCTCCATAATTCCTACACACTTGGAACAAGGGAGTATTCCCTTCACTACTTCATAGTCCCTCAGGCCATACCTCCCATTCTAGTGTTCTTCCAGGTATGCATAGAAGAGTAACCAGCCATTTTTATCTTCTTGAGAGGTTACCTTCCTCACTAGGTTTATCAAGCTAATTCTAATCCACTTCCACTCCAAATTTCTTGCTCACAGGTTCAAACCAAAATAGGGATGCACAAAAGAGCAAAATCACAAGTGTTGGGCATGAAGAAAACGTTTTTACAGTGAGATGCCCAAAATGGGGTTTCTACCCATTCAGAAAAACGTGAGCAGCCAAAAACGAAAAGCTAAATGAGGAAACAACCCTGGGATGCCAAATCCATTTTTAGAAAAACGTCCATGGACATTCTGGGGCAAAAACGATCTCCATAACAGTCCCAAATCGTGGTCCTCTTCTCCCAGCTACTGTGTAACACAAAAATGAGCTCCCAGGCATGGAAAAATGTAGGAAAATGATGAAAAACGTGATGGGGAAAGCCCAGCTAGTTCAGATTGCGTGAGAGAGCAAAGGCCATGGGTGAAAGATGGCTTTGGGCACCATTTCGTGGGTGTTTTCTTGCCCAAGAAGCAAAAATATGAATTCCCAGGTTGATGGCTTGCCCATGCACGCAATTGGCAGCCATACCTCTTCATTCCCAAGGCATTAACTGCCTCAACCAACTCTTGGAAGAATTAAATGATTGGGTGCATAAGTCAAAATGGGTAGTTGGGATTTATGGGTTTTCTCAATGAAATTTGGCTTAACACTATTGGCTCAAGGGTTTGAATAATTTTCCCTCCCTATTCCTTGTAAAATCATGCCCCCATCTCTTTGTTGCATTGCATAGCTAGTTGTGGGTATTTCATTAAAATGTGTATTTACATGATGTCTTAATTTACATTGTGCATGTCTAGCACAAGAACCATAGGCATCTATATAAACGCTAAATCAATGGTGGGGCCTTGGCCTTGAGATCCTCACCATGATTAAATAACAATATTTACATCATTTACAATTTAACGCAATGGGGTCAAAATGGGGACGTGACATTCCCCTCCCCTTATATTAGCACTGTCCTTAGTGCTCATCAAAATTGAACAAAAATGGATATGCCACTCTCATGGCATCCTCCAGCTCCCATGTAGCCTCATCATGACCGTAGTGCTTCCATTACACCTTTACCTACCCGATGGCTCAGTTCTAGAGCAATGTTACCTTCTTGTCTAGGATGCGCAATGGATTGGTTTGGAACTCTCCCTCGGGTTCCACTTGGATCACATCCTAATTAATCACATGGTTAGGATCATGTACATATTTCTTAAGCAAACAGACATGAAAAAAATTATGAGCTCTAGTGCTAGCAGGCAATGCAAGTCTATATGCAACTGGCCCTATTCTTTCAAGCACTTCAAATGGCCCACAATATCTAGGTGATAGCTTGGCACAACTCCCAAGCTTCAAGGAACCCTTCCTTGGCCTCACTCTAAGATACACATGATCCCCAACACTGAATTACCTATTCACCCTATGCTTATCTGCATAGCTTTTGTGTCTATCCTGTGCTGCTTTTAACTTCTGCCTGATCCTTGCAACCTCTTGCTCCATTTCTTTAAGCAACTCTGGCCCAAGCACAATTCTGTTCAATGGATTGTCCCAAGTCACTGGTGTCCTACACCTTCTGTCGTACAAAACCTCATATGGACTCATTCCCAATGATTCTTGTTGCCCATTATTATAGGAAAAATCTACCAGGTGTAGATAATCCTCCCACTTGGATGGTTTGTCCATAACATACATGCGAAGCATGTCTTCAAGCACCTGATTTACCCTTTCTGTTTGCCCATCTGTTTGAGGATGGTATGCGGTACTAAAGTTCAACTGTGTACCTAAATATGCAAAGAGACCCTTCCAAAAATTGGAAGTGAACTTGGTATCCCTGTCAGAAATTATTGCCTTAGGCAATCCATGTAATCTGAAAATTTTCTTCATGAAAATATTTGCAATGGCATCGGCTTATCAGGATGCTAAGGTAATGGAAAGGAAGAATTGCTAAGCTAGTGAGCTCAACCACAGAGATATGGATGCCCTCTACAAGATCTATCTAGCTTTCCCCCCCATAATGCCTACACACTTGGAACAAGGGAGTATTCCCTTCACTACTGCATAGTCCCTCAGGCCATACCTCCCATTTTAGTGTTCTTCGAGGTATGCATAGAAGAGTAACTAGCCATTTTTATCTTCTTGAGAGGTTACCTTCCTCACTAGGTTTATCAAGCCAATTCTGGTCCACTTCCACTCCAAATTTCTTGCTCACAGGTTCAAACCAAAATAGGGATGCACAAAACAACAAAATCACAAGTGTTGGGCATGAAGAAAATGTTTTTACAGTGAGATGCCCAAAATGGGGTTTCTACCAGTTCAGAAAAACGTGAGCAGCCAAAAACGAAAAGCTAAATGAGGAAACAACCCTGGGATGCCAAATCCATTTTCAGAAAAACGTCCATGGACATTTTGGGGCAAAAACGACCTCCATAACAGCTCCAAATCGTGGTCCTCTTCTCCCAACTACCGTGTAACACAAAAACGAGCTCCTAGCCATGGAAAAATGCAGGAAAATGATGAAAAATGTGATGGGGAAACCCCATATAGTTTAGACTGCATGAGAGAGCAAAGGCCATGGGTGAAAGATGGATTTGGGCACCATTTCGTGGGTGTTTTCTTGTCCAAGAGGAAAAAATACGAATTCCTAGGTTGATGGCTTGCCCATGCAGGAAATTGGCTGCCATACCTCTTCATTCCCAAGGAATTAACTACCTCAACCAACTCTTGGAAGAATTAAATGATTGGGTGCATAAGTCAAAATGGGTAGTTGGGATTTATGGGTTTTCTCAATGAAATTTGGCTTAACACTATTGGCTCAAGGGTTTGAATAATTTCCCCTTCCTATTCCTTGTAAAATCATGCCCCCATCTCTTTGTTTCATTGCATAGCTAGTTGTGGGTATTTCATTAAAATGTGTATTTACATGATGTCTTAATTTACATTGTGCATGTCTAGCACAAGAACCATAGGCATCTATTTTTAATTGCCGATACATAAAAATGCTAAATCAATAGCAGGGCCTTGGCCTTGAGCTCCTCACCATGATTAAATAAAAATATTTACATCATTTACAATTTAATGCAATGGGGTCAAAATGGGGAAGTGACACTTTGCTTCAGTAGTACAGATTTCTGCTTATGAACATATATCTGGATTTGACGAATTGTACCTGCTGGATATTCGATGTTGTGGAGATACGAGAACAGATTTCAATGCAACAATGGTTAAATGTGCTCAGACATGAATGCACCGCCTTTACTCTTCATCGTTTATAAAATTCGATGGGTAAAGCCTCTCTCATTATTTTGTTCTTCGATACTGTTATTGTGACATAATACCAATTTTTTTCTCAACATTCGAATCGCCTTCAATTTGTTTCTTTGTTACAGACCAACAACCCTGTTAAGGATCCAAATATTCTTGTTTTCTATTTAAAAAAAAGGTTCTCCTCTCAAACCAAAAGTCATTTCCCCTGCTATAATTATGCTGTTCTAAATCCTGTTTCTGTTTAATACATTCAAACGAGATTCAACTGTCTTTTTTTATGTTTTTTCTTGAAAACCAGAGTCTGTTTATGTCAATTATTTACTGGTTTCTATTTGTTGCTCTTTTATAGACCAACAACCTTGTCAAAGATCCAAAGATTCTTGTTTTCTATTAAAAAAAAGGTTCATTCTCACTGTTCCTGTTTAATACTTAAAAACAAGGTTCTCAGAGTAAATTGACCCAGAATTATGTTCCATTTTTTGCTGGAAAGTAGCTTCTATTTTTTGACTGTAACTTGTATTTGATCATGTACCTGATTTATTTACTGTTTTCAGATGAAATGTTACTTGACTACTATATATTCATTTACTAACTTTGGCAAATAATTTGCACTGCAACAATCTTTGTCTCCTAGAAAAGTTGACCTTGCAAAAAAAAATCTTTTTGTCCCTATTTCTGTTTAATATTAAAAAACAAGGTTCTAACAGCAAATTAACTAAAATTGTGTTGCTTTTTTTTTTTTATCTGTTGAAAACTATAATTTGTTTGTGCTGTCTATTTTTGTGTTTTTTGTTGCAAACCAGAATCTGTTTCTGTCAATGCACTGTCATTTATTTACTCCGATTTACTACTAACTTTGACAGATAATTTGCACTGGTATAGTCTTTGTCTCCTAGAAAAGTTGCCCTTGTAGAAAAATAATCTTTATATTAGGCATCTGGTATATGCACAATACTATCTTGTTGCCACTATTTTTGTTTAATATTTAAAAACAAGGCTCTAAGAGCCAATTTATCTGAAATTATCCTATTTTTTTTCTTTTCTCTTTGTTGAAAACTACACTCTGTTTCTACTATTTTTGTTGTTGTTGTTTTTGTTAGAAACTAGAGTCTATTTCTGCCAATGGATTGTCATTAATTTACTCCTATTTACTCATATTTATTTACTGGTTTCAGACAAAGGGTTACTTCACTGGCATATATTCATTTCTTTGTGTTTACAAATATATGTTTCCTACTAACTTAGGCATATAATTTGCACTGCAACATTTTTTCCCCAAATATTGCTATGTATTGCATGAAATATCAAATGATCTTTTGTCATGGTCTCCTACATCTTCTATCTTTAGACGTAATATCAATATCGCACCTTTTTCTCCAGCTTACTTTTGTAGTCCAACTATTTACAATAGCACGCTATGGACACTCTATTGATCGAAAACGCTGTCTCATTTTTGATGAATGGTGCTGTTGACCTATGCCCACTTGTACAAGTTGTTTTTCTTGATCAACTAAGCTCTCTTAACTTAGAAACTACCCGCTTTCGAATCTATATTTTTGATGGAATTCATAAGCACGACACATTGCTTCCAACTAGATACAATAGCGCTGTGGATAACCACCAACTCCAAAAAGGTTCAATCATCAAAGTCAGCAAGTGTACATGCAACACTATACATGATGCAACGTATGATTTGCTTTCCGCATCTTCCTTTTCACTTATTTTAGTTTTAACTCCTCATAATTGTAACATATTTTTTACTTATACTTACTTACGTTCATTCTTCTTTCCAAGACTATCGCATTGGGCACCTTCGAAATTGTCACCTTAGAAACAACAATTATTGGAGACCCATCCCCTTTCAACCTAACACCTAGCTTTACAGCCCACAACAGTTCATCTATTTTAGAGAACAACGCCCTTGACTCCGAAAACCCTTCACTTGCAATACCTTCTCCAACGCCAAACCTTGCTACACCTACTCTTCAATTCACATCGCTCAACCCTTCCAACAAAACTTAGACCATTCAAGGACGAGTTACTGCAAAGACAAGTATCAACACCTACACCAACCAAAAAGGTCTAGGAAAACTCTTTGGGTTTGACCTTGTTAGTGCTACCAAATATGATTCATATCTCCGCTTTCAATGAACTAGCTATCTCATTGTATGACCAAATACAAGTTGGCATAGTCTACATAGCCTCAAATGGTACAGTCAAACTAGTTAATCCAAGATACAACCATTTGAACAGCGCTTTCAAGATTTTCCTTAACTCCTTGTCAACAATTCAACGATGCTTGGAAGAGTGCCTACTTATTCCTTTTCATTGCTTCAACTTTAAATCTATCCATGACATTAAAACTATCCCGCTCAATTCCATGGTTGACCTTCTTGGAATTGTCATTTCTGTTTCCCCTGCATCAACTATACGCAAAAGGGATGGCTCTGAAACCATTCACCGAACAATTGGGTTGAGGGACATGTCTAGGTTTAGCATAGATATAACACTTTGGGGGAGCATTGCATAATTGAGGGTGCCCAACTTGGAAACCTTCGAGGTTTATCTACTCCCTCTATCCTTGCAATAAAAGGTGGGCGTGTTACAGAATTCAATGGAAAAACCATTGGAACCATCTCAAACAACAACCTCATTATAAACCCAAATATTGAGGAAGCTGAAGTTCTCCAAGCATGGTTTGTTGACAATGGATTCCGTTCAGCCTCCCCATCTTTGAGCATAAAATCCAACTCGTCTTCTTCTATCTCATGTAAACGCATTTCCATCTCCGTGCTACAATCTCTCCAACCCTTTGAGAAGGAAACTTGGTATTCAATTATTGCTACAATCACCCATATTAACATCAATGACTTTCATTTTCCTTGCATTCCCTCGATTTGTCGATGGAATACAATGCATGAAAAAATTTCCCACAAAGTTGGCAATGTTTGGCATTGTGCAAAATGTGATGGGGAGTTTACAGAGTGTGCTTACCGATACATACTCAAACTTGACATCACGGATGCTACTGGACAACTATACGGTATCATAGCTTTTGATGATGCTGCGCAACTGTGAAAATCCTCACAGCAAATCTAAGAGATGATGTGTACCTCACAAGAGTAATTATGATTAAGCAAGAAAATAGAAGAAGAGTGATACATGCAGTATAATGAGCAACAGAATAATATGGTACAGTAGAACTCAGATAGAAGCAATAATACTTCGGTCATCCTAGATTATTAATCACAAATGGACATATAAATAATACAATGCATGAGGAATTCGAATGCCTAAGGTGGCAATTTGAATTAGCCTTCATGGAGTGATCAAAGGATCACTGGAGTGTCATCGGAGCACAACTAGGTGTCCTCATGATCATCGGAGCGCAACTGGAAGTCTTCATCATCATCAATGGAGTCATCAATGCTCAAGTAACTGTCAACCATCAGTCAAACTAACTCTGGTAGGTGTAACTGAGTGTAACTCAATGTAACTGAGTGTAACTGAATGTAACTGAATGTAACTGAGTGTAACTGAGTGTAAATGAGTGTAATTGACTGTAACTGAGTGACAACTGGACTGGTAGGTGAAGGAGGGCGAGTTGCTCCCTAAAATCAAGGAAGAAGGGCGCATTAAGCAACTGGAGGGCTAAAACTGAATAGTGAGAAGCTCCTGGGGGATGGCTAACTGAGGGCTAGGTGCTGGAATGATGACTGGGATGCATGCAAAATGCATGCAAACCCTAAAAGGTGCATGCATGACTGAAAATGTAAATGATCAAAATACTGGTGGGACTAGGATGGAGTATAGGAATATCCTAACACCCCCCCTTAATCCATCCTGGGCCCTGGTAACTAAGACCAAAGGTCACCCAATACAATGAATAATAACAATCAATAAACCAAGGAAGTGGAAAAATTTCATGGGAAACATACCCCCTCCTCAAAAAATAGACTGTAAGGCACACATAAAAAATAAAAGCTCCAAACTCAAGCATGTGTGATGCTTGGTCATATGTATGGAGGTATCTTCTTCTTGGGAAGAAGTGGATCATGCTCAAAAAGCATGTGCTTGTACTTGCTCTTCAGATCGAATGTGATGAGAACAAATCCAATAGTATTAGAATGATCCTTGAACCTGTGATTCGAATCAGCTGAGGTAGGATCAAATTTTTGAATGTGCATATAGTCCTTTGTCTTCTCCTTCGAACCACCATGGGTGAGATTATGCCAAAAAGAACTATTACATGTTTGCTTGAAATCAAAATCAGATTTAAGACTTTCAAAACAATTTCTTGAGATCTCCTTTGAACCAGCAAGGGTGAGATCAAAACTATCATATGCATGAGAAATTTTCCCAAGCAGTAATTGCTTAGAACCCAAATTAGATACAAGACTTGAATCATGGCTTCTTGAGATCTCCTTTGAACCATGAGAGGTGAGATCAAAACCAGTAGATGCATGAGAAATTATCCCAAGCGAATGGCAATGGCCATTTTCTTCAATGACCTTCTGAAAGCATGAATTTATGATCATATAGTAGTATAAAAGAGATGTTTGCTGAAGAGGAGCGAATGCATTACCTCCATTAGTTGATTTGACCTCTGAAATAATCATGTGATCATGATGCAAACCAACAGACTCTGGTGCAAGAGAGGATTTAGGACCTTCTGCAATATCTAGAGTGTGAGCTGGCACAGAAAGAGAAGAAAGTTTGAGCATGAGCGGAGAATCTGCAAGTTCTTTGTCAACAACTTCAATATGAGATGATACTGGTTCATGATCTGAGAGACCATCAAGAGGAGCGAATGCATCACTTTGTTTTCTTTCGAATGGGTTGGGACCAAGTCCTTCATTCTCTCTGCCAAATTTTCCATCCAGGTGAGCCCATATGTCTTTTGGAGTCCATAACTCTCTTGGAATTTCAACACCATCACGGTATTTGAATTGGAATCTCTGGTATGCACACAAAGAAAACATTATTGCTGCAAATTGCATGTCTCTTTTATTTAACCAGTCAATCTTCTCTTCAGGGGATTCGAACTCTCTTTCAAAATAACAATAAAAAAGATCATGGATCTTCAAGTCTGCTATCATTCTTGGTTTCCATTCATCATAGTTGAGTGGATCAAGAGGAGTAATTCTTGATGAATACATTGAAGCTGTAGAGGACCTGCAAAAACAATATAGAATAACTGCAACTGCTACTGCTGCAAAAATGTAGAAATTGCTACAACTGCTGCACTCGAAATCTTGGTAATAACCTGCAAAAAACTCTCAAGAATGGAGATAAACAATTCTCTCAACATGCTCTGATACCATGTGAAAATCCTCACAGCAGATCTAAGAGATGATGTGTACCTCACAAGAGTAATTATGATTAAGCAAGAAAATAGAAGAAGAGTGATACATGCAATATAATGAGCAACAGAATAATATGGTACAGTAGAACTCAGATAGAAGCAATAATACTTCGGTCATCCTAGATTATTAATCACAAATGGACATATAAATAATAAAATGCATGAGGAATTTGAATGCCTAAGGTGGCAATTCGAATTAGCCTTCATGGAGTGATAAAAGGATCATTGGAGTGTCATCGGAGCACAACTAGGTGTCCTCATGATCATCGGAGCGCAACTGGAAGTCTTCATCATCATCAGTGGAGTCATCAATGCTCAAGTAACTGTCAACCATCAGTCAAACTAACTCTGGTAGGTGTAACTGAGTGTAACTCAATGTAACTGAGTGTAACTGAGTGTAACTGAATGTAACTGAATGTAACTAACTGTAACTGAGTGTAACTGACTGTAACTGACTGAGTGTAACTGAGTGACAACTGGACTGGTAGGTGAAGGAGGGCGAGTTTCTCCCTAAAATCAAGGAAGAAGGGTGCATTAAGCAACTGGAGGGCTAAAACTGAATAGTGAGAAGCTCCTGGGGGCTGGCTAACTGAGGGCTAGGTGCTGGACTGATGACTGGGATGCATGCAAACCCTAGAATGCATGCAAACCCTAAAAGGTGCATGCATGACTGAAAATGTAAATGATCAAAATACTGGTGGGACTAGGATGGAGTATAGGAATATCCTAACAACAACAACTCATGGGGGTCTCTGCAAAATATTTTTTTCTCCTATCAAATGATCCAACGTCTCTCTTGGAAATTGTTCAACATGTTTGTGCTTGGCAGTACCTTCTAACCTTATTAGTAAAGACAGAGACTTTTAATTCAAATGCTCGCTTGAAGGTGCTTCTTGTTATGTCAGAAGAGGTTTCTCCATCATTGTCTCCTGTTACTACTCCTGATGAAAGTGAAAACATTGTGCTTAATAAACATCCAATTGCTCGCAAGGTTTGAACTCTACCTTTACAAACACTTTCCCCAACATCATTCTACTCTTCAATTATGAATTTTGTACTTTCTACCTTGTACTTAGCAAGTACACATTTTTTTTGTACACACTTTCACATAGGTGGTACTTGAAACCATCAATGAGCAATCTTGAATGTTATATTATATAGTTTTGTTGTACCATTGTGTTGAATCACATCTTTTTTAAAGTCTATCTTTTAATTTTCAAATTTGTACTTATAATTTAGATTGCTTTGTCAACTCTATACTTTTTTTCTTTATAAACACTGTTCAAGAATGTCTTTATTTCTTTCTTGCAACAACTTCACATAAATTACGCATGTTCCATATATCTTTTACAATATACCTTTGTTTATCTATATTGTATTTGGTCAACCACTCCCACTCAATACTTATTTTTGGTGGAATTGCAAAATATGATCAATGGCTATGAAGGGCATGTAATCAAGATGACTAATTCAATCGCATAAAATGAACTGTCCATCAATTCGACCATTTTGAATCTCGAACATATCTTACAAATATTATGGAAAACAAATTTACAAATTCATATCAACTATACCAACTCGACTATCGACCGTGTTTTTTTTTAACTAACGTCACCCGACCATTTTCACTCCCAACAATATCTCACAAACCATTTTTACTCCCGACTGTATCAACTATTTCATATGTTGATCATGTTTACAAAGTGACAACTTCGCAGCGACCAATTTTTAAAGGCTCGACCAAATCGACTATTGACCATGTTCTTTTTAAAACTAAAGTTAGCTAACCATTTTGATTTCTGACTCGTGTCCATCAATTCCACCACACAATTAAAAGTTGACTAATTCTAAAAGGCTCGACAAACTCGACTATCGACCATCTTTTTTTTTAAATTAAAGTTACCCGACACAGTTAAGAGTCGACCAATTTTTAAAGGCTCGAGGTAGTTTTTTTAAAACTAAAGTTACCCGACCATTTTGACTTCCGACCCGTGTCCATTATTTTCACCACACAGTTAAAAGTCGACCAATTTTTAAAGGCTCTACCAACTGGACTATCGACCATATTTTTTTTTAAACTAAAGTTACCTGACATAGTTAAGAGTCGACCAATTTTTAAAGGCTCACATAAGAAAAAGAAAATACAGACTATAAGATAAATGATGCATGAATATGTCCTAAAACCCAAGGTCCATACGAAAAATTATATGCTATTTGGTCAATTGATAAGTTATTTTGTTTGATAATATGCGACCAAAACAAACTTTTCACATAGACGAATCCAATGGTAACTTTATAGAAAGTGTTTAGTGAATATATGAAACAATAACCAGAGCTTGTAGCTAATAATTTTGCACTATTACACACTAATTTCAGACATGAAAAGAAAACACAATGGAAGTAAAATAACAAAATGAAAAATCATGTAAGAAAAAGAAAACATAGACTATAAGATAAATGACGCATAAATCTCTCCTAAAAACCAGGTTCAAACATTGTAATTCAATTAAGGATTATATTCCAGAAACAGAGCCTAAATTTCCTAGGTCTCAATCAACTGATTTCTAACCCTTTGCTATCTCTATTACATGAAAATATATAGGACGTGAGGCTTGAAGTATGTAATAGAAAACAATTATAACTGTACCAACAAATATATGAACCAGCCTATCACCTCTAAAATCTAATTACAACAAAAAGGAATGTTCACACACATGATTTACTGATTTTGAATGCTTGTCACCCTACGTCTAAGCTTTTACTTGACCTTGCTGGTCGAAGAAATCTTCCACCTTCAGGGAATCTGCCACGTGTGCTTGTTCTATTGAAGCAAGAGGCGCCACTTCCTCAGTGGGAATAACAAAATCTCTGAAAATTTCCATGGTTTGATGAGATCGCTTTTCAGCCTTCCGAGTGTCCTTCTTTTTCCTTCGTTGAACTTTCTTGTACACTTGTCGGCTCCTGGGATCCTTGGGCTCACTGGTGGTACTGTCAACTGGGTGGTCGAATTTTACAGGGATTGAGGGGACGTAATTATCCTCCACATCGGACCACTCCTGGTGCGGTATAAAAATCACCTTGTCTTCTCGATCCCTCTCCATCATCAGAACTTAACTGAAAATATTCGGTTTGTCGACCCTGCCACTTTTTCGAACATGAACGCGAACAGTAAACACTCGGACCTTTGCACATGAATAATGATGAACAACGATGATTCGAGTGTTTATAGAAATATATGAATAACGATGATCAAGTATAATCATTTGTAGTAATCATCCAACTGGCCTTTCCACATGGGTGAGAAATGATGACTTTAACGTGGATTTATGTGAAACAGATTCGACGAAAGTTTTGCGTTAGATGAAAAACAAACGACGGCCCTGACATGGATTTTTATCCCTGGGGTTATCATTTTTTTGTAGTAGAAATGCTTTTCGACCGTCCATTACCATCCTTGATTCAGCAGAGATGATTCTCATCTCGTACGCATCAAGACCGTCGAACACGATGCCCACTACCAGCTTTCCTCATTAGAGTTTCGTCGATGTCATGGGAATGTTGTATCATCAGCCATATATTATCGAAACGACCATAAAAACAGCCTACCGATGGTTTTGTAAAGTTGACCAGACTCAACGACTTTATCTCCGACCATTTTTCAAATTCCACCAGGCTCAACTTTACTATATACTATGCCAAATGAACCTTGATGAAGACAAACTTAAACTCATGAACCATCGCAAAACATGTGGCAGTTGTCCAATAGATATATGAGCAAGGAATCTAGCCAACATTTGTTTTTCTCGAATGAAAAGCGTTGATAAACTTATGCATGATTTTGTTGACCTGAACGTGAAGCGAACCTGGGCACTAACGACAAAAATTGACCGTCTAAAGAATATTTTCTGTCGGCCATAACATCTTTCATCACCATAATCACTCGATATTCAGCAAGAGTTTGGCGACTACTCTTCACCAACTTGTGCAATCGCCTGTTGGGTATGCTAAAACAATTGACCACTCTTCACTGACAAACATGACTTCTTCTAACAAACATCGACCATATTTTTAAATATTACCCGACTATCTGTTGACCACCTTAGTTGAATTAAATCATCCCATAACAGATGTAGGATTAAAATGTTACTGTACTAATTTATTATTAGTTCTTCAATTTAGACATATTGTTTCTTTAATAGTGTCTCTGACACGTTGCAATCAGGACCCTAATCAGGATTTGGAATGCTGATAAATTAGTTTCCTAAAGAGATTATGTCATTTTCTGTCTAATACCATTTGCAAAATGTTTCTGATCCTCGTTATGGCCTTCTAAGCTCACACAGTTCTCGGAAGGATATGGACACAACGACTTTGGTCGATGCTCAAGTTTGGTCGTCTCCACTACAAAGTGAGTTTATCTGTATTAACTTTACCTGGTGACCATTTTTCATATTCGACCAGACTCAAATTTAACATATAATATGCTACATGTATCGACGAAAACTTTATTTTGGTCGCATATTTTCAAGTAAAATGACTTATCACTTCACCAAATAGAATATAATTTTTTGTATCATCCATATAACGTATAGACTCAAACTACATGTCTCGACAATGTTACATCGACCATATTTTTAAATAATTAGCCAACTATTTTTACAGACTCGACCAATTAATGCGTAAAATAAACATCAGAAGAGACTAAATTAGTCATCTTTATTACTGGCCTTTATAACCATTGATCATATTTTACAATTCGACCAAAAATAAGTATTGACTTGTAACTGTTGAGGTTGATGAACGAAGTGTGAAAGCACCAGTCGGTTAAATAACAAATGCCGCAATATACTCAAGGAGATCCTAATTTTCAAACTAGGTAAAATGAAAAGAACTCACTATTGAATGATGTCATTATTAAATGAATAGCTTTGCATTATTAAATAAAATAAGATCATTAAATAGAATAATTACAATCGTTCTAGAGTATTTATTTTTTCAGTTTTGTATTATGAAATAAATAATTTTAACACTTTATTTTAATAATTAAAAAATAATTTATTTAAAAAATTATAAAATTGTTTCTCCCACGTCGACCAGCAACCCTGTCTTCAATAGAAATAAAATCAGGTTGACCAAATCTGTAACTCGTCGAAGGTTGATCACATGTGTAACTCATTGGAGATCGACCAAATTTTATATCAAACCTATGCGTCGACAATACCAAAACTTTCAACCTGGAAGTTTCCAAGTCGCCACACGTACAACTCGGAATTACCATATTCATTACAATTGACAGCTTATCTATACCCCACATGATCCAACATAAATGCAAAACATCCACTTAACGAGGCACGGATAGCTTGTCAATCAAAATTAACTCCATCATTAAATCACTCTTTATTACACACATCTACTTTACAGTTACACGTGCTGTCCTCATCTTCTTTAAATCCCGAAGTCGAGGATTCCTGGACACTCTTCTAACAAGAACTACAAAACCAGACTTAAGAAATACCAGAAAACCTCTGCGATCTTTATAACTGCATAGAAACCATGGTGCCAAAAAGGGTTCAGACAAGCACTCATTTAGTCGCAGCAAAAATCCGTGAGTTAGAGAAATCCCAAACACCATTGCAACCCGCTTGGAGAAGGTTCGAAATGCTATGGTACAGGAATCACATTGGTGAAGAACTTGGAAAGACATTTTAATTTGGGGAAAAGATTCAAAAGGACACTAGATAGAAGAAGCTGAAAAATTGTGAGCTACTATAGTTCTGAATTACATTCAAGCACCTCTGCTTGAATCATTTGGTGGACTGAAGGATATTATTGCTCAATTCATAGTTAGCAGATTTCATAATGGGAAATTATATTTTGATACACCAGTTGAAATAAATGGTGCACTTATTTACAAGATTATAGGATTGTCAAATAAAGGCGAAGAGGTACGCGTTCGACCTAGACAAGAGTTGACTGAAAAATTTACAGGGGACCCCAGTGGAAAAAAATCTCGAGGATTAGTGATAAGTAAGATGAAATATGAAAATTTTAAGATAGTTGCTCGGATTGTTTCGATCGCTTTATCAACTTTCGGTCGCGGTTCGGATCTAAAAATTGAAATGTTAAACATATTACTGAACATGGCAGTAAGTGGCAAACAATACAACTAGGAAAAATACTTAGCCGACATTATCTGGACGATATGCTCCAAATGTCAAAATGAGGGAATGACCATTCAGTATCCATCTCTAATTATTTGGATTGCTATGACGCATCTCAGACCATCAGGAAATAAAGACGTTTTTTCTAGAAAGACCCATGTTAATGCAAAATTTCAAGTCTTTTACATTTGGGGGAAGTCGTCTAGGCCCCTCAACAGTAAAAATTTGGCTCGAAGTCTGGTTTCAAAACCTAAAAACTGTATCCACCAGATGGAGAGTACCTCAAAATGTTCGACGAAGTCTGCCTCTGTCGGCACACATCCAACTTGACCTGGATCACACCAAGGTCTAGCACCTGCAGGGGGTAGGTGGCACCGCAAGAGCTCTCGACTTTTATCCTTCCATCGACAAAATATTCAATGAGCTCAACAGATAAAGCAATACAATACTTACAATTCCTGCTAAGGCCAGATAGGTTAGCATCCCCATCGTTGAACCTATAGGAGATCAAGAAAAAGAGGAAGAGTATGAAGGCCTCCTATATATGCACACCTTTGTATATGAGGTTGAACCTACGGTCACACAACAACCTCTAGCACTTACTCTTACACCACATCAAGAGCTACCCGATACAGCTCAACATTCAAATGAACAAAGTCACTCCGATTGCCCAGAATATGCTTTCACGAGTGACAACATTCAACAACTAGCCGACGAGTTAGCAGAAGCTTGACAAGCATGAAATGTACAATTGCATGGCAAGGGAAAAAGAAAAATGATCATACAATAGCTGGCTAAGGAAGACAAAGTAGAACTGTTCGTGAAACACAAATTCTCGAGAATGCAGCGAAAAATAAAGTACCAGTCGACCAGGAGTTCAAGAGATTTTTGGAAGCTCAGCAAGCTCATAGTCGACTACAATGTCTTCCTCTCCCTCTTCGTGAAACATTTCAAACTGAACAAGACCTAACGCAGTTCGTAACCAATATTCCCAATATGTTCCTATATTGGCGATATTTAGTCACCAAGAAACCTGTGTACATCGACAATAATCCATCGACTGATTCCGCCCCTCTTCCTGCTGAACCAACCAAACTATTGAACCCTCCGAATACTTCAACACAAGAAGCAATTGATATGCATCATAGACATCTTTAGCGTAATCTGGACACCACCAGTCCCAGTTTTTGCAAGGAAACTTCACAGTTTATCCCTTTTCTAGTGAATCCATCGGTGCAAGCCTATTCACCTCCCTGACCTGTCGTCAATTCAGTAGAATATCCCCCAACCTTGAAGTTATGAATTCAGTCGAACCATTGATACCAGAAGTCTTGTCTCCTGTCGCTAGTCCGGAACCATGTTCCAGCTCCCTTTTCATCGTAGTTCCCTAATCAAAGACACACCAGCTATTAATGTGTCGTTCCTTACGCTTCCCGATGGAACCACTACTCCATGTGAAGTAATTCATGAAAAGAATCATCTGAAAGCTCCCTTTTCATCGGTGCTCCTCGAGTCGAAGACACACTAGCTATTAATGTGTCATTCCCTAACCCTACTGACAAAACCATTACTCCATCTAAAGTAATTCAAGAACAAGAAGCACCAGCTCAAGAAATATTCGAAGAAACAACCAAACCACCAGCAGAAATCACTAAAGCAGCCATAGAACTAGCAGCCAAAGCAAACGAACAAATCATTGAAGCAGCCACGGAAGGAGCACAAGAAGATAATCAACTAATGGTCGAAGAACCACTCCCGACTAATACAGAAGCATAACCAAATAGTTCAATACAAGTTGAACAAAACATTGACGAAGCATAAATGGAAAAAAACACTCACGCGAAGCAGTCGAGATACATAAAGACTCAGAACAACAACTAGAGCCTCCAAAATCTAAAGGGAAGTTCAAGAAAAAGCAGCGTAATGACAAACAACACCACAATAGAGAGCTGCAACAACAAAAACAACATTTGGATCATATCTCTCAGCTGGGTCGATTATTTGTACATCTCAACCAATTCGGGCCCATCTTGACATACAAGCCACAAGAAGCAACACAAGCAGAGCTCGAGTTACTGGATGATGCAATTAATCAAGAGCAATGAAATCGACGACTAGAAGCCGAAGACCACATACACTGATTACAAGAGGAGCAAAATGTATTTTTGAATAAGTGTCAGGACTTAGCGCATGAAGTCGTTCATCTTCCAGCAAGCTCCGACACGACTAGCACACTTGATAAAGCTTTTCAGTTATTTCAAATAGTCCTATCGACATTGCGAGAAGAACTCATCAGGGACCGACAGGAACAGGACACAATAAAAACATCTCTGATGTCGACACAATATGAAGCATTTAATTCAGCATATGATCAGCTTAACCAGTATAATGACCAAGCAACAACTGTCATTGATGTTCTCCACAATTGGTACAAACACGATGGAAATGTATTCACAGAAATGCGGAAGACAAGTGACTTGATTGAAAAACTTGATCAGCAACACCGAGAAGCTGACGACACCATGAGCACAACCATCGAAAATGAACTTCTAATAGAAAATAGCAAATTAGAGAAATTAGAAACAAGTGAAGAGCAATGGTTGAGCCAAGCCCGAAACAACCTCTTCAAAGTGGAACAACTTCAACCACATCTCCAAACTTTGCTTATAGCTGCTAATAAGAGAATTGAGCTCTTTGATCCTGACTTAATTTATCTGCAAGGCAAGACAACATAGGAAAAGATGACTGAATTATCAAGCCTAACAACACTTACAATTGACATTCAAAACTCACTACGCCATTGGGAAAAATTCCACCACCATTTATCTGTCTCAGTTGAAACAATTGTTCAAGTCTGTGCACAACAAGAAGCAGCGGCCAGTTCCAGTCATAAATAAGTAGTACCAGCTACATCTATCAATTTTGCAGAGTCATCCATCTTTTGTTCACTTATTTCACATCTCATTCTTTCTTCGGAAAAAAGAAATATTTTTTAGTAGAAGAGGTCGCGAAAATTTGCAATGTAAGTCGATATGCTCTGTGCACTAGTCGAGATATGTTTGTCGGTTCTCGCGATCAAGCTATGTAGTATACACGGCAACATAGACTCAACCGAGAAATATTAATTTACAAGATCCTAAGTTATTTCTCTTTGGTTTTAAAGCTTCCTTTTTAAAGATATTATGCCAAATCAAATTGATGGTTTGCAATATTTACTTCAACTACTTGAACTAATTATCGCAGCTTTTGTTCGCTCTCTACTTTTGTCTCATTACGGTTAAATGTATTGAAGAAAAACCTTCGATTTATTCAATGCCTTGATTATAAGATTATTCTGCAATGTGAATAAACTATAGTAGTGGAACATGTTTACTTATCTTTTTCTCGTAAATGTTAAATATGAAGTGATGACATTTTGTAAACATTAACAATTCATTCATCCTTATTCGTTTACAAACTCACCACGTCGAAAATATTAAACACTGACATAATTGCAAAATTTCATCAACTTTATAAGGTTTCCAAACAGGTCAAGACGAATTTGTATAAGGTCGAGGAGGTACGACGAGGTCGGAGGAGGACGGAGACGTCGGAGCAGGTCGGAAGAGGTCAAGCAGGTCGGAGAAGGCCGCAGGAGGTTGGAGAAGGTATTTGTTTTGTAAAGAATGGTTAAAACTTCAAAATGGTTGGTCTCTTCGGTGGGTGGCAATATGGTCGATGAGAAAATGTCATCAGTTGCCTTTATCAAATATGGCCGACTCTTTTAATGAAGTCTAGATTCAATTTTATATTTATACAATTTTTTTTAATTGAATATATAATTTTTAAAGGAAAAAATGTATACTTGTAATAGTTACACCCACTTAAATTACAATTTCCTTATCATAAAATATATTACGTCTTTGTGTTTATTGATTCGTTGTATACTAAAGGGAAAGAAAAACAGTCTCTAACATTGTTACAAAATTCTCTCTTTTCTTAACGACGTTCACTTTTGCACCTCTAGGGGAAAATGCTAGTTTATCAACTGCAATAATGGAGTGATGCCTGTAGGCATCTATCCTAATCATTATTGTTATGACAATTTAATAGAATTGAGATGAAATTATTGTGCCGACAATACATTTTTCTTTTGAAAGTTATTGTATTTAAGTTTGCACCCAAAGTGTTCGATGAACTGTCTCAATGAGAGAATCAAATTTATCCCAGGTCGTGGGTAAAAAGGGGGAGTAGTTTAATACTGCTGCATTTTCATTCCTCTGCAATCCATGAGAAGGTGTTCTTTTTGAAAGGCGCACTTTCTACTTCTCTTTGGTTTGAAAATTTTACTGTATGTATTAATGGTTAAAAAGGGCATGGCCTTTGCTTTGTTTTTACATTTTCTACTGCTCAATGAGAAGGGACAACTTCAATCCTTTTGAAATTGGTTGCAAGGTGTTTCCCTAAATGTTAAAATTATTTACATTACTATTGGAGCAGAGAGAGTTAACATCTAACCTTCCTTTGATTGATTGTTTCCTGAAGGGTGTTTCCTTTCTTTTGAGCATGTTTGAAGGCATTATTTTGAATTATGACTCCAGTTAATGCGTTGAAGAGTATTTAAACCATAAAGGCATTGTCTTTTTCCTATTGGGAGTTAGATTATGCTCAAATGCTTGAGCTGTGGCATTTTATGAGTATTGGTAAATGATAAGTGTGGGCAACTCTTCCTGAAGGGAGTAGTTGTAGCTAGTGCTTAAATAGTGTTTGGAATATATATATATATATATATATATATATATATTATCCTCAGATTTGGAGAATGAGGATGCAACCCTCATATCTGGATTGTGTTGATAATGTGTTGTATTAATTCATAATATGCATAATTATTGAGAAGCAAACCAATGGTTGGAAGTGTGGTGTTCTAGGACTCAAAACTAGAGAAAGTTTTGTGTAATAATTTTTCCAAGCCTTAGTAAATTCATAATTGGCTGGAAGTGATAATACTAAATTTTACTCATGTAGGTTAAGTTTTTGGACATGATTGGAGTGTTCAATTTTGCTCAGCATTTAAACCAAATCGAAATCTCTGTAGTATGGCTTAGATATGAGAAGTTTAAGTTGGTTTCGTGTAGCCATTGTTTTCAAGCTATTATTAAGTGTAGAGTGGACTTTGTTTTGTTTTATTTACTTATTGTAATCTGAATGTTATTCATGATCAATATGTACTCCTCTATAATAATCTATGCTACATAATTTTATACTCAAAATAGATCATGTGGAAGACTATGTGTCTTACAGGAATTTTGATATTGTACTTAAGAGATATAATGAGAGATTCCTAAATGAACATTCCAACTAATAGTTTCATGCCCAAAACATTGAAGAGATAGATTCTTTGCTAAGATAGTTGCTTCTCATAGATTAGAATCTTGTTTTCCTAGGAATCATTTATATAACCGATGGAAAGGTTTCTTCTTATTCATTAGTGCATTGAGACTACAAAAATGTGGAAATCTCTTAGCTTGAATCCAAACAAAAGTTAAATGGCATTTCATGACATAATTGGAACTATAAGTACTTGAAATTGGGATCCAAATGATGGCTAGGTATATACCTAGACCATTGGTTAGAGTAATCCTTTAGTAGTAATCTCTTTTGTAATATGAACATTAATTCAAGATCTTAATGCACATTAATCCTAGTATCAATGGTATTGGGTGCAAATTTCATGTGTTAACCTAGTTCAAGAGTAAGATGGACCCTTTGAAATGAACAAATTTTATGACCATGTTATTTGAATATTGGATGGATAGCTGTAGAATACCTCGGAATTTTGTAGCACCCTGTTCTCCTTTTTGAAGTAAATCACTACATAATTCACTGAAATTCTATAGCGCCCTGTTCTCCTTTTTGAAGTGAATCGCTGCAGAATTTGTTGGAATTCTAGCACCCTGTTCTCCTTTTTGAAGTAAATTGTTACCAAATTCCCTAAAATTTGGCAGTGCTTCTGAAGGGTTTCTATCAAATGGAGAATGTGAGTATTAAATGAAAAATCAAATTTAAAGTGAATGTATGAGATTTTACTTATATTATGTTTCCTACTAAAAAACATTCGGGCATATTTTTGAGTCTAGTAACATAAGGGTACGTTACAAATACACTCTTACGCAATCAAATTTATTAATGTCCTTTGTCAAAACCATGATCACTAAAAATTGCAGTTTTCCAGGATTATACTACACTTTTCAACAAGATTTAATCGGATGCCCATGTTCAAATTTGTAATAGTCACATTTTTAGGGTAGAATTTTTGTCATCATTATTGCTCTCATGTTAACAAAATCTTTGTAATGGTCACATTTTTAAGGTAGAAGTTGTGATATCACTAGCATGCTCATGTTAACCAAATTTTTAGGAGGTCCTACTAGATAATGTTCTCATATATAGATTGAGGGCATGAAAATCAACCTCCTAGAGTTTCCAGGGGGTCTTATCGGACAATTTGCTGAGACATGGATAGAGGACATGAAGAGGTTCTTTGAATTGAGAAAGTATACCTCCATCTCCATGTCCAAAATGGCCATTTTTCAACTTTGAGACCATGCCTTGAACTAGTGGGGGAATGTTGAAAATAAGTTTCATCTCACTACAAACACTGTCCCATGGGAATTATTTGAATATAGGTTCTAGTAAAAGTACCTACCCACATTCTTCGAGGAGGAGCAAGTGGGAACCTTTCATGCCTTGGTATAGAGGAACTGAAATGTGGAGTATGAGATAAGATACACAGAACTAGTAAAGTATGTATCCTACATGGACTAAGACTAGCAACAAGAATATCACTTTGTTTATGGGTTGAATTACAAGATAAAATCCCTTGTGCGAATGTGTAAAAGAAATTTTGTGTCAGATGTAGTTGAATGTGCCTGTTATGTAGAAGAGCATATAGGCTCTAAAGGGGCTTAAAGAGGGGGTGTAAAACTAATCGCCCCATAATAGTTAGGGTATGTGGGGAAGGCCCCATGGTACTTTTCCTACGGGGGTTACTCTAGGCCACCTCCTTATGGAAACATGCTTACACACAAAGTGGAAACCAATGAAGTGTCTCAAGCATCATTAGGGACTCATGAGAGTCAAAGTAATTCACAAGGGGTATTTAATAAGAGTAAGGGTTCTAGGGGAAGGAACTCATCTTATAAATCTCCGCCAATTATCACACATACCTCATCTTACATTGCTTGTTGGGGATGAGGGGGTTCATATTTTCAATGTGATTGCCCAGAGTTTCAAGAAGGAACCATAGACATGCAAGAAATGGCCTTTATGGGGGATTCTAGCAACAATCACTAGATATATTCAATATTTGATAACCGCCAGCATGAGCATCAATCCATTATGGTGGAGTCTTCAAGTAAAATAAACAATGTTAAAGTTAAAATCTTATTTGATCCCAGTACAACAAATAGTTTCATTTTTCCATTTGCATTAGATAAATATGGGTTGGCATCTTGTGAGCATGACGATTGTAATCTGCTTTAAATGGATTTTGGGGTAAAGTAATGTAATATGCCCATTTTGACCCTTAGGATATATTGGCTTTTATGTAAAAATTGTGCACATGTGATGTATGATTCCTAGCGTGGAGCTCAAGGCCAAGGCACCACTAGTGAATGCTTAGCCTGGTATTCGATATTGTGTTATCCATGTGTTGTTAAGCCATGGAAATTGTAAAATGATGTAAATATCATGTAATAAAAATACCAAGGGGCTGGATATGGATGCAACTAAATGAGGGGGATATGTGTATCCACTAGGGAGAGGTGAGGGGGTTGTGGGATTGAACCATAGGTTGCCATATGTCATCTTTAGAACCCACCTTTGACCTTCCTTGATGACATTTAATTCTGTGTAAGGATGACTGCAAAAAATTGTTCATGAGGTTGATGGAGTATGGGAAGCCCTGAAATCCATAAGGAAGAGTATGGGCTTGGTTTGCTTGATCCATAAGTCACTCCACCTCATGGCAGGATGTTTTTTCTCATCCCCATGCCATGGTGAATTATTCAAGCTTCAGTTGGGAGGGGAGACATAGACCTAGCAGGGAGGAAAGTCGGAAATCATGATTTGGGAGAGAGCCATGATTTGCAAAGCCAAGACCGCGAAAAAATATGGGTGGGAGGTGAAATCCATTGGGGTATCCATAGACCTGAGCCTTGGTGCGATTTGGAGAGTGTTGGATGCCCAGGAACCCAGAGATAAACCCAGATTTGATAGCCGAAACCCAATCGTAGGATAGATCCTTTCAGCCGTAACCCTGAGGAGATCCAAGTGTGGATGACAGAGCGGAAGAGAGAGCAGAGGTTGGAACCGCTTGATAAACCCAGTGAAGATTGTTTTATTGAGTTGGAGATGTATGTAGCTCCATGGTTGAGCTCACTAGCTAATTAGATTCCTCCTCCCTTGTCTCTTGGCATGCTTGATAAACCCAACTGTGTGTTGGCTTAGCATGACTATTGGTGTGAAACCAAGGCTGTGAGTAAACCTGGGTAGTTCCTCCTTAGTAGATACATAGCCCCAGCTCGGGGGTGGTCTCTAAGTGGTGAAAGAATACAAGCTGGGAAGAGACCTATGGTTGGGTTGGAATATTGCAATCCATAGCCAGTTTGATTGGTGACTTCATCTTAAAGAAAAGTGTTTCATGTTGCCTCTGTTTATGCCAATTTATGTACATGAATGATTGTTTGTTTATGTCTGAATGCATGGATTGATCTAGTTGATAATTGAACTGGATACCTGTACTTTATGTTATTATTATGCATATGCTGAAATGCTGATAAATGCATCCCGAGTGTGTGTTAATAAGATTTAATGCAGCTGTGTTTTTCCTCCATGTGTTTTATTTATATGTAAATCTGTTCATTGATGAATAAGGATAGGTTTTGTTGAGGCCCTGAAGGTGCAGAAGGTTCGGTCATGTCTTTGGGGAAGAAATAGACACCCCCCTGTGGTGTTCATGCTTCCCTATGGATTAGATGAAGGGAAGGGTCCATGACAAAGTAGTATATGTCCCTTACAGAGTGGTGAAGAGGTCTTGATGAAGTTTTGGGATACCTTTCAGGTTGGAAGAAGGAAAATATCATAGTCATCATATGTGGTAGAGGATCATGCAGTTTCATAGGGCTCACCAAGAGCTTTCCAACGATACCGAATTTTTCTGAAAATGGACTTAGGATGAAGAAGATATCGGGCTGAGAAGTTGGCTGTAACAAGTGTATTTGGCCTACTTACGACCTTCCGAACTCGCAGTGCGGATTGCAGATCACAGACGCTGGAGGCATGAATTCTCGGCGTGGTGCTTTGGAATTCTGACTTTTGACTCCCGCATTGCGTACTACAGAGTGCGGAAGTCGGGAGCGTAAATATTTGAAGTTGGAGAATTGGTGTTCCAACTTTTCAACTCCTGTATCGTGGACTGCAGAGTGCGGAAGTCGGAAGCATAAATATTCGAAGTTGGAGAATTGGTGTTCCGACTTTCTGACTCCTGCATTGTGGACTACGGAGTGTGGAAGTCGGAAGCATAAATATTCGAGGTTAGATAATTGGTGTTCCGAATTTCCGACTCCTGCAAGCCGAATTGTGAGTACAAAAGTCAGAGGCATGTTTCATTGACGTCGTAAAATTGGTTCTCCGACTTTCCAAGTCCCGCATCGCGGATTGCAGAACTGCAGAAGTCAGAGAGGATTTTTTTCGATGCCGTGAAATTGGTGGTCTGACTTTCCGAGTCCCGCATCATGGATTGCAGAACTGTGGAAGTCAGAGAGGAGTTTCGTCAACGCCGTGAAATTGGTGCTCCGACTTTTCGAGTCCCGCCTCGTGGATTGTGGAAGTCGGAGAGGAGTTTCATCGCCGCTATGAAAGTGGTGTTCTGACTCCCGACTTACAACTTGTGGCTTACGGATTGCTGCTTGCGGAATTGCGGATTGTGGACTGAGATCGTTGCAGCTGTGTAAAAGTGCATACTTGGAGAAAAAAATTAGTAGGTTGTTTCAAGGTTGTTCCCCCATCACTCTAAATGGCACTGAGGGGATCGGGGATGTAACAAGTAAGTAGTAGCACCTGGTGTTGAATGTTTTATTATGGACTTAAGGGTGTGTACTAAGAGGATAAAAGTGTACATTGCTGACCTAGGTACTTATGATCTTATCATTGGTATGAACTGGATCAAGGATCACTAATATTTCTTAAATTGTTATGGGAAAGTTGTTTTTTTTAGATGATGAAGGGAGCAATCCAAATTCACGGTATTAAGACAAATGTGTCCATATGTTTCATCTCAATGTTTAAAAAAAGTGTTTCCAAGGGAAAATATGTCAATTGTACTTAGTAGAGGCTGTAAGCAAAGACAAAGGGCCATCTTTAGATTAGTGACCTATGTTAGTAGAATTCGGGGATGTCTTTCCCAAGGAGTTACTAAGGTTACCTCCATAAATAAATTTAGGTGGATATTAGTGGCCACCCACCTTTTCCACTAATTTATAATGGTTCCACATCTTGGTAATTTTTATACAATTTTTTGGGTCCCAAATTTCTAGTGCATCTTTTAGGCCCCAAACAACAATTTGTGGCCTTGCAATGGCTTAGTGTTGCCATAGGCTTACCCAAGCCTTGATTGGAATCATTGTTCTCCTCAATATATTTACAAAGGGATATCATGCACCTGAAATAGAGTTTGTATGTGGAATTTTCAACCCCAAAAGTTTGATGTATCAACTAGACTCCTTGGGGACCACATTGTTTTTTCTACTTCATCTCCTACGGTTAGGGTTTTGGGAATTTAGGGTTTTTTCCTATTAGGTTTTAACAATTTATTCTAAAGGGGGATTTTGGCGTCTTGTAATATCTTTTTGTGAATAAGCATTGGCACATCTCTCTCTGGAGATAAGTTTCCACCATTATAGCTAGTTTGTATTGCTTTCCAGTGTACAATGCTTTTCCATTTCATAATTCATTCATTCATAGAATTTGGATTTTACCATACTACTATTCTCTCTATAGCATATTCATGTGTATGTTTCCATTTTATATTTCTTCCTTCATTTCATTCTCTAAATAATCCATATCAGTGGTATCAGAGTAATATGCTCTTTGTTGTTTCTCGGTGCACGTCCCCGATGAGAACCATTTATTAGGAGTTGGGTCTCAAACTAATTGAACTTGGGTCAATCCACTCTCACTAAATCAAGCAACCTAACATGGTGGAATAAAATATATATGATGTAGCTAGAGATCATATTAAGTCGTTCCTTGAGGAGTCCATCGTGTTCCATAGGAACAAGATGATTGATAATTTCACCCAGATCCTTTGATGTCTTCCAACAATGGCGAAGACATCTTCAACTAGTAGTATGCTAACATGATGAAATGACCCAATATGCCAATAAAGGGTTTTTCTCCAATAATAAGTCCCGATTGAAGTTAGGATTGACAACTATCAACAATTTACGTTTTGTCGATTTTTTGTTGGATACACCATTAGGTTTTCTTTTATTAAGAATGTTTATCTCACTAATAAATGAAAGATTGAAACTATTCTAAAATCCAATCTAAAATAACTATCCTAACGAGGAGTAAAACTAACGAATAGATGCTAGATTCAGTTTCTATCTTCAAGATAAGCAAACAATTAGTACTTTGAAAATTGAAACTAGAAATCAACAAAGAATTTCTTCAACAACAATAAGAATAATCTAAATGTGTGAATCAAAGATTTAAATTTAACATCTAAAATCTTTCTTCAACCAATACAAATTACTAAATAAGTAACAACAAGAATATTTTTAAATCTACAACATAAGAAAAATCAAATATCGATTTAAATAATCTTACATCACATTTGATTTCATGTTTAAATCCAAGGAAGAAGCCACATAGAAAATACAACGAACCTGAATATATCACTTCTTCTTCTTAAAATAGGATGCTAAAAAAAGTCGAGGGAAATTCCTTCATTGCCCCCCAAAAAACTCCTTTACTTGAAAACCATTCTCTTATTTATAAGTTAAAATAGAAGGTAGTTTTAATAATTAACTATTGTTGGCCCGGTTTTGCAACTAGGCTTAGTGCTATGGGCACCTGCTAACTAGTAGCAGTAGTTTCAATGTAAAGCAAATAGCAATAAACTAAATCTAAACTAAACTAAACTAGCATGTGCATTTTGAATTAAAGAACAAGAACAAGAAAGATAAAAAAAATAATTTTTGTATTGACAATGGGGCAAGCAAATGCTTGCAAGAACAATACCTACAAGTGATGAAGGTTGTTTGAATGGCTCCAATGGTGAGCAGCTCCTTCCACATTCCAGGCCTTAATGAATAAAATATTTCGGCCCTACTTGTGGAAATTCATTCTGGTATTCTTTGATGATATCCTCATCTACAGTAAAACATGGGCTGAACATCTCCAGCATCTGGATCTTGTCATGCAACTTTTCTCTGACCATCATCTCCACGCCAAATAGTCTAAATGTGTTTTTGGACAGAAGGAAGTTGAGTATCTCGGGCACATTATCTCAGCACAAGGGGTTCGCGTGGATCCTGCCAAAATTGCTGCCATGAACAATTGGCCACATCCTCAGACACTCAAGAGCTTTCGTGGTTTTTTGGGGTTGATTAGCTACTACCGCAAGTTTGTCAAGGATTATGGGAAGATTGTAGCTCCATTAACTGCTTTATTGAAAAAGGATGCTTTTACATGGACACATGATACTCAGTGTGCATTTGACAAACTGAAACAAGCTATGTGTACTACACCTGTTCTAGCTATGCCTGATTTTTCCAAGCCCTTCACTATTGAGAGTGATGCTTGTGGCAATGGACTTGGTGTTGTTCTCCTTCAAGATGAACACCCCATTGTGTTCACCAGCAAAGCCCTTTCAGGTAAGAATTTAGCTGCCTCTACATATGAGAAGGAAATGATGTCTATTTTGCATGCAGTAGAGAAGTGGCAACCATACCTATTAGGGAATCATTTATGCATCAAGACTGATCACCGGAGTTTGAAATATTTCTTGGAACATCGTGTCTCCTCCACAGCACAACATAAATGGGTTAGCAAACTCATGGGTTATGACTATGAGATAACTTACAAGAAGAGTAAGGAAAATATTGTGGCAGATGCTCTTTCTCGCACATTTGATGTCCAAGGCTCTCTTTCAGCTATTTCTATGCATGTTCCAAATTGGTTGCAATTTGTTCAATAGGGTTATGTCAATGACTCTTCCTTATCTCAAATCATTTAACGCTTGACCAACAACCCTTCTGCTATACCACATTACTCTTGGGATGGTGCTTCCCTGAGATACAAGGGTCGTCTGGTGCTTCCCTGAGATACAAGGGTCGTCTGGTGCTTCCCCAAAGCATAGATCTTCAACATGCTGTCTTCTATGAACTCCATGCTTCTCCATCGGCAAGGCACTTTGCATTCCTCAAAACGTATGAACGGGCACGGCGTAACTTCTTTTGGCACGGAATGAAAAGGACAATTCAACAGATGGTGGCTGAATGTGATACCTGCCAGCGCAATAAGGGTGAAATGACACTCCTTCTAGGATTGCTCGAACCCTTTCCCATACCTACACGGATTTGGACAATTATTTCTATGGATTTCACTAAGGGCTCCCTAAATCTGGCAGGAAGACAGTGATTCTCGTTATGGTTGATCGCCTCTCCAAATATAGTCATTTTTGTGCTCTCAGCCATCCCTATACAGCCTCCTCAGTCGCTCAAATTTTCCTGGACCAGATCTTTCATCTTCATGGCATCCCTTCTTCCATTGTCTCGGATCGTGATGTAACTTTCACTAGTCATTTTTGGACAGAACTATTTCGCCACACTGACACCAAACTGAAGATGAGTTCAAGGTATCA
Organism: Larix kaempferi; assembly: GCA_027924585.1. NCBI lineage: Eukaryota > Viridiplantae > Streptophyta > Pinopsida > Pinales > Pinaceae > Larix > Larix kaempferi. Next base: position 4,758,491 of record BSBM01000590.1, read on the forward strand.
CCCACAAATAGATGGTCAAACTGAAATTATCAATAAATGCTTGGAAACTTATCTTCGTTGCTTCACCTCTGAACAACAACATCAGTGGGCAAAGTGGCTCCCTCTCGTTGAATGGTGGTACAATACCTCTTACCACACTGCCTCTAGAATGACCCCATATGAAGCAGTCTATGGTCAGGCACCTCCAGTTCTTCTTCCATACACCCCCAGTAGTTCACTAGTTCAGACAGTTGACACGGTCCTTCGAAACCGCGATCAGATTCTTCGCATTTTGCGGGACAATCTTCACATGGCAAGAAATTGCATGAAGCAACAAGCTGATCAGCACCGTTCTGAGCGCACTTTTCAAGCAGGCGATATGATTTTTCTTCGTCTCTAGCCGTACAAGCAATCCTCCCTAAAACTCAAAGGGCGTCATAAGCTCGCTCCAAAGTTCTATGGGCCATATCGGATTCTTCAGAAGATTGGGTCTTTTGCTTATAAATTGGAACTTCCTCCTTCTTCCCGCATTCATCCAGTATTTCATGTCTCTTGTCTGAAGAAAGTTCTTGGCACCAACATCAGTGGACAAACTATTTTACCCGAATTGGAAAATGAAGGATCCATCCTTTTGGAGTTGGAGGCCGTCCTCAATTGGCGCACTTGTCAGCTTCGATCTTGCTCTATCACAGAGGTCTTAATTCAGTGGCATGGCATGCAACCAGAGGATGCTACATGGGAACCACTCCTTCAGATTCAACAACAATTTCCACATCTAAAGCTTTGAGGACAAAGCTTTTTCTAAGGGGGAGGCGATGTTATGAACCCATGTCTTTACTTTGATAGTATATTGTTGTTGGACGCATATCCTTTGTAAGTTGTCCCGTAGTATTTGTTGATCCATAGTTTGTGTTATTGTTGTTGGCGCATATGCTTTGTAAGTCGCCCATAGTATTGTTGATCCATAGTTTGTAGTGGCCCATGGTTTTGACCCATAGTATTGGCACCTAGACTTAGTATATAAGTGTGTGTTGAGGCCTATGAAGGCACCGTGAAGTTATTTTGTATTGATCTTGCTTAAAGGAGGTTGCCCCCTCGAAGTGGCCTGCAATCAATAAAAGTATTATGTGATATGATATATTGTGTATTTTCGTCAATTAATTGTTGCATGTTCTTCACATCTACAAGAGAGGAAAAGTCTTTTTCCATGAGAATCCACGAGGACACAACCATCCCTGCTCCCTCCTGTGTCTTGGAGCCATCAAAATACAAAGTACAAAAACTAAATCCTACCCTATCAGAGTTAGTATATATATCTACATTAGTGACTAGTTATACCTTGTTACATTCATTACCATCAGTCCATGAAAATTGAAGGAGATCAGACTATGCGTCTGATTCATGACTGGTGGTTTCATTCTGATAACATCCAGTTTCAGTTTCCAAAAATAATTCCCCAATACATAATGTGTAAAATTAACTAGTTCATTTCTTCCTTCCAACTTAGTCACATTGAACTTCATATGTGGTTCCCTAAGTACCTTAATTTGATTTTTCTTGTTCTGGTATGGAAACCACAAGTGAGACCAATCAATAGAAAAATATCTGTTCAGTTTACTTGACCAATCCCTACTTAACAACAAACCATAAGCTTCTGGTATATCTACCACAACAATATCAATAAATTGACATACTCTTTGATCAACAACTAATCTGATTAGGAAATTCTTCATTTCTCCCACTACTCTGACATCTGATCTATCAAGTTAAATGATCTGAGAGGGAGAATTGATGGGTTGTCCAGTAATCTTCTTGCAAATCAATAGTGGAATAACATTAGATGAAGCTCCAGAATCCACCAAACAATTGCGCACATTATAATTAAAAATTTCGAAAGTAAGCAAAAAAGGTGGAGTCTGAGATTTAGATGTACCCCCAATGCTAGCTTCGTTAATTTCAATGTCCGGCTCAATGATGAATTGATGTTTGTATTTACTAGCAGAGTGAATTGTCGGTGTGTTGACATCAAATGCTTCAATCAATATTTTTCTCTATTGTGGGAGATTAAAAATTTCAAATAAATAAATGTTAGCTTTAGTATTCTTAATATCTTCAATGACATCATACCCCATGTTATGGTTTCCTCCAACATTTCCAATTGCAACATCGTTAATCTATGGAGGGGTTTAATCTCTATGATTCACAAAAGATAATCCTTTTAAAACTTATGAAGGGTTAATAGATATTTTCTCTGCCATCTTTTGGGGTGGTTGAGTTACAATATTTTTTTTACTTTGAGCCTTGTTAGCGCATTACTTGTTTACCTTTTGGGAATGATTTATTTTGATCTTCCAATGGTCCTTTACTTCTTGTTGCGTAATCAATAGGGGATACCTACACATTATGTATTTATGTTATTTCTTCATCATCTTCCAAGTCTAGATTCGGTGCCCGGTCCCATAATACAAGTGTGGTTTCCTCATTTGCTTCCCTAGTTTCATTTGATTGCACTTTTTCATATTCATCCTCTTCATCTAGAATATTTTTTGTCCAAAATTCGATTCATTACCAATGTCATAGAATTAATCCATTGAGGACAATTATTTTCTGAATTATGTTCCTGATGAAAAGTACATAAATGATCCATGCCTACTTCATTCAAGTTAAGAATAAATGTTTCATTTGTTGGAGGTTTTGGGATTTCTTCTTTTCTTATATAAAAAGGTTTTAAAGGTTTCTTCATGGAAGAACTTGCTCCCTTTTCCTTCTCCAAATCCACTATCTTATTGGACAATTTTTTAACCAACTTAAAAACACTTTCTAAATCGGTTGATTGTTCTTCAACAAGCCTTGTTAACAGTAAAGGTTTCTTGGAAGCGAGAGGTTTGGGTTCAGTTTCCACTGCATGCTTAACAATACTGTTAATTTCTGTTTCTACTTTCTTAGCTTCTTCAATTTTTTATGTTTTATTGTTTTTGCAAGAACGCTTAACATACATAGCTAAAGATAGGTGTAATGTTGTAGTATAATATTCAACTAGAGATTCTTCTGTGGGTTTAGAAGCAACACTGAATTTATTCAAGACAGTTGTGAATCTTTGATTGAAATCCTGCACTTTCTCTCTTTTATTCATCCTAAGCAACAACAATTCTTTCATGAGTGATGCTAATGTTCGTTGTTCACCAAATTTACTTAGAAAAACTTTCTCAAAGTTGTCCCAATCATTTATTGACCCAACCTGTAAGCTAAAATACCAAGATGAAGATTTTGGCTCAAAAGTAAAAGGAAACAGGTGGAAAACCACATCTTCATGTTCTATATTTAGAATATTTAAGGCCAGATAAAAACTCTTTAAATGATCATCTACATAAATACCTTTACCAGGGTCAAATTTAGGTAAAACCCGCTCTAGATGTTTAGGAAAATCATGAAGTGGAGCATGTAAATTTAAAGGACCTTTAGCTCCCTAATATGGTGGTTTATTTACGTTGTGATCCATATGAAAAATACATGGAGGATACCGTGGAGGTGACTATGGAGGTGTTTGTGTGTGCTGAGAAGAAATTGATTTAGGATAAGATGGTCTTAATTGATCAATGGGTTCTGGGATGTCTTGCAGAGACAAATCAACTAACTATTCCAATGATTCAACCAAGACATAATCTTTATTTTGTTTAGCTCTTCTTAGAGGATCATGCCTTCTAGGTAGTAACGGAACTACAGGTAACCCTCCAAGTTTTCTAACATATGATCTCATGTATCTCCCAAAGGTATTAACTTCTTGGTGTGGTACAACATATAAAGTTTCAATATGTTCAGTTTCAAGGTTAGTACTTTCGTGATAACTAGTTTCATGTTCAATTTCATCTATTGAACCTTCAGGCTGAGATGTTTCAAGTGGAGACCCAGAGAAAAGTCCTTGACGGAATGGACTTACTCTACCATCCATACAATGGATTGCCTCCTTCTAGCGCAAAATATGTTGACGCCTGGAAAATTCCTTGCATCGATAGTAGGGGTTATCCCCAATGAAAAGTCCCAATTAGACTCTTCATTATTGGAATGGGAAACCCATCCGGTTTACGGTCTGACTACCGTATAAGATACTCTTGTGATAGTTTTATCGGATGTGTCCCTATCCACCGTTTAGAGTTTTAGTATTATGTATGCAATGCAGATTACTAATTCTAAATGCACATGATTCTACCTATGCTTGTTTGATGAGTAGAAAGAGGCCTCACTTAGCGATGCGCATATTCTTACCTCTCGTCTTATAACCTCTTTAGTATCGGTCAACCAAGAATATGTCCTAATTGAATGCAAGATTCTAATCTAATTAACCTATCCTTGCAAGGAGCAACTTTAAGAAGGAGCAATGACTGCAAACTGCATCATACAATTCCAGAAGCTAACATCTAAAAATAATGTATTTTAACAGCCACAAAATAAAGTCAACACATAGATAGATTGAGTTATTGCATTCATTACTCACAAATAACACAAAAAATTGCATTTTCACATTCATATACAACAAGATGATTCAAGACTATCATAATAATCCAACAGAATAAGAAATATCTTATTGCATATCCAGGAACAAAATGAAGAAATAAGTTTTACACATCAGTCCATATGTTTCAACACAACGTCCCATGTATGCCTTCACCTAGAAAAGTGTCTTTATCATTAGCAGAAAACAGTTTCTTACATATGAGTCTAGTACAATCCTTCACAAGCAAAAATCCCCCTCCTCATCTAATTTATCCTATTTATATTTACAAACCCAAGCTTCACATGAATTATCAATTCACATTCCTTAGACCTTTTCCCTTCCACAACTTTTGACTCTTTGTGATTACAACATAAGTGATCAAAATATCAAAATATAATCAAATATCATACTAAGAAGATGGAGCGCTCTCTAGAGTTTGGATACAATAATTCCAAAGACAACTTTCATAAGATATAACATTTAATTGTTATGAACATGGCATTCAATCCTTTAGTTTCTATGTTATGACCATTTTCTAAGTGACGTGTCTTCATTGTAGCTTGTCCAATGCGCTCCTCTAGATCTTCAAGAGTGATAGTCTCAACACTCCTAATATCAACAATGTCTTCTTCCTTGATGGTCCTTATTTCAGCCAAGCATTGCTCGTTTGGTATTAGATTTTCAAATGAACCAGGAGGAGGTAGATGACACTTTCGAAAGATCTGGAAATACTCTAGTGAATATCCTAGAATTTGGAGATGGAATCTCTCAATTCATTCTACAATTTCTTTTATGCTTTGTGGAAACTGTTCAAAATTGTAAAATCTAGCTTGAGTTCATTTGTAGATCTGTTAAGCAAATGTGGAGGGAATTATTTGTTTGTTTTCCTCCAAGCAATCAACTTATTCAACTTGTCATAAATTTTTGTAATATTTTTCCTTGTAGAAGTGGCTTCCTTGGAAATATGCATGAGCCTAGTTACCATCCCTTGCACTTCATAAGTTTGTTATGTGATCAATTCTTGCGAATGGAACAATTGTTCTTGTAAGGCAGAAGCACATTCATAAAATAGTGTCAAATATTGCTTATGTTCTTGTGCATTATTTAATTGATCTACCATTAATTCCTTTTGTCTGTTAAGCTCTGCCATTTGTGCTTGCAGAGCTCCTTTCTCGATAATAAGAGATTCTACCTGCTGATCCAACTAGTTTTTTTTTCATTTAGTTCTCTCAGTTGATATTGTAGATCTGCTTTTTCTCCTTCTAATATTACTACACGTACATTGCGTGAGTCTTTTTCATATTCTACTCTTTGAATATTCTGCATGGCCTCTTCATTGTCCAACTCCAGGGCATCTTGCTGGCGCCTTATTTCAATCCCTTCACTTCTAGCTTGCACTAAATTATCTTTCAATTTGACTACTTTGGCTTTGATTCTTTCTATGCTTTCCATTAACTTGTGTACGTTATATTCATTTGCTAATGTTGTAGCAACATTTACAGATGCAGTGAATTTTGGATCTTTATTCATGCCCTCAACAACTGGGACTTCTTGTATAGTAACAATATCGGGCTACGAAGCAACTTTTAGTCTCTTTTATGTTCTCTTCATGATAGTCTTTCTTTTTGTTGATGTATATGTAACTTTGGAATTTATTTCATATATGTATATTGTATCCCTACAGAGAGGTTATTATTCCTCTGTACGAAAGTGTCGTCATTTGTATTTACAAGTGTCGCAAGTGTCGTAACTTATACTTGATGGGTTATTAGACCACCTTGATGGGGTCGGTCCTGTATGAGTCTTGTGGGTTAAAGGGTTATTAGACCACCCTAGTGGGGTCAGCCTAGTTAGTATTATGTTAAGTGCTTAAGTTGGGGCCGACCTAGTTAGAGTTAAAAGGCAAGTCAAGTTGTGTATAAATAGAGTGAGGGTGTCACTCTATTTGATCATTCACTTACTCATCTATCTCTCTCATTGAGTGATGCGCACTAGTGGAGGAGGAGAAGCTGTTAGGATTCTATCTCTTATGCTTTCATTTTGTATCATTGCTATATCTATCTCTGAGGAAGTTATTGGGGTTTTTCACCTTCTTGGTTTTCCCCAAGGAAACTCTGTGTCTATTGTCTCTTGTGATTGATATACTGTGCTTGTTATTCTCTCAAATAAGATCCTAGATCATATTGAATTAATGCTCAAAATTTAACATGTTATCAAAGCTAACCTGAGAAGAAGACACTATGCAGTTGCGGAAGCTAGGGCTTCTTGTTTTTGGGGTTTCTCTCCACAGATCTTGAAAGGCAGGAGGCTAGATTGACTCTCCTCAGCAATGCACATCTTTCGGTCGAAATAGAATTCAATTCTGAGCACTTTTAGTTTGTGACCTAAAAATTAGGGTTTCTGAAAGAATTGGAATTTCTGAATTTCGAGACCACGACTGGAAGCTCCTCAGAAAAATCGAAGTTTAGAGCTTTGGATCGAACTTTTTGGTTGGGTAAAACTCTGGGAAAATCAAACCCTAGTTTGGGGTCCTCCAAGTGAATCCAGAAATCTAAAAGGCAATTTTGAGGGGTGAAACCTTGCAGTTTTCAAATTCTGAGTATACCAGCTTGATCAGCTCATCAAGGTGCATCTTTCTATCCTTTCAAAAGTTTGAAATTCAAAGTTTGAATTTTTAGGGTTTCTTTGACAAACCCTAATCCAGCACCATATCCAGTTTTCAGCAAATCAAGTGGTAAGACCTAAATATTTTCTATTTCCATTTGAAGTACTCTTTAAGATGTCTCACCACACCAAGCTTGAGGATAAGCTTGAAGGGGCTGATAACTTACGAGCATGGAAGTATAGGATTGGGTTAATCCTGGAAGAGAATGAGTTGGACACTTACATAAGTGAAGAGATCCCTGTCCCAGAGGGAGAAGAGGCTAAGGCCTTACACAAGAGGAACTTGGTCAAGGCTAAGAGGATCATTGCTGATTCTATCAAATACCATCTCAAACCACATGTGTCATCTCTGAAGACACCCAAGGAGATGTTTAATTCCTTGACCAAACTATTTGAAGGGAAGAACATAAATCGAAAGATGACCTTGAGAAATCAATTGAAGAATATCAAGATCCAGAATGCGGAGACCATGCAGTCTTATTTCTCAATGGTATCCCAGATAAAAGAACAACTTGAAGTTGTGGGAGAAGATATAGTGAATGGAGAAGTGGTAATGACCACTCTTAATGGCCTTCCTAGGTCATGGGATTCCTTCATCCAAGGAATTTGTGCTAGGAGGAAACTTATCACCTTCAGTAGGCTGTGGTAAGAATGCTCACAAGAAGAAGCTCGAATTGTAGCTCAAGAAGAGAAGATGGGGAATGAAGACCAAGCTCTCACAGCACACTCCAAGAGGCATGGTGACAAGAAGACTCACCACCATGATAAGAAAGAAAGACATCACCATCGGAAGGGTGATTTCAAACCTCAAAGGAACATGTCCTATGTTCGTTGCTATACTTGTGATGAAAGGGGACACATTTCCAGAAATTGTCCTAGGAACAAAAAGAAGAACAACAAGAAAAGACATCATGCTCGTACTGCTGAGGATGATGAACCTCCTAGGAAGAAGACTAGAGAAGAAAGTGAAGACTCTTCAAGTGATGAAGAGTATGTTTTAATTTCTGCTCTCACTGGTACCATTACTCATGGGAGCAATGATTGGCTTATAGACAGTGGGGCTTCCAAACATATGACAGGATTCAAGGAATCCTTTATGAATCTATCTGAACATGATTCATCCCACAAGGTGAAACTTGGGGATGACTACCAATATCCCATAAAAGGAAGTGGTGAAGCTTCCTATAAGCTAGACTCTGGAAAGTCTATGAAAATGAAAGATGTACTATATGTTCCAGGTCTCAAGAAGAACCTACTCTCCATATCTGCATTGGATGCAAAAGGCATGAGGGTTGCATTTATAGATGGCCAAGTCCTTATGTGGCCAAAGGGTAAAACTATAGATGATGCAGTGGTGATTGGAGAGCAAGAGGGAGGATTATACAAGCTGAAGGGATAAACTGAACGAGCCATGATACATGAATCCATGGAGCCAAATGAACTTTGGCACAAAAGGTTTGCACATATGCACTATCAATTGAAAGCAAAGTAGTAGAAGGTCTTCCTGAAATCCAGTCAAAGATGAATTGTTTTGATAAGTTCAAGGAATTCAAAGCCTTGATAGAAAATCAAACTAATAAAAATATCAAGATCTTTAGATCCGACAATGGCGGAGAATTCACTTCAAGGGACTTCAAGAAGTTATGCAGTAATTCAGGGATTAAGAGGGAGTTGACCACCCCTTACAATCCACAACAGAAAGGAGTAGAAGAAGCTACTTCAAAGTCGGACTCCAACGGCTCCTGCAAGGAAGCTAAGATTAAGAGGGAGTCCACCCAACAAACAAACAAAGATAAGTATTTGAATTGCCATTTCTTGTATATTCTAGTTTTTTTAAATAATGTTATTCAATGATGTATATACTTATGTTCCTAGACTTAGGTTGTGTATTATGCATATTAGAATAATTCCATTAATGAACAGTATACTACTAATATGCATGTGATGGGTAAGTGGCCTATGGCACTGTACAACATTCAATTTCTACTTATCTAGAATGAAACCTCTTTGCTGACATCTTGGGAGTAGTGCAAACTCTTAACAATGTTCTGGTAGAAATGGAAGGCATCTAGAAAGTTACGGGATATGGATGAATGTTGTATTGAAGCATTGGCTAAGATAATTGCATGACTGTATGACATATATATTTTTATGCGTAAGATTTTGTTCTAAAATATGAGAAGTTTCTAATCATGCAATTGAATTTGACTTTTAGGAAAGATCGTGTACAATCACCTACAAAAGAAGAACTACAACATTTGTTCTAGCAACAAAGCTATCTATTGAAGATATTGAAGTTCCCAGGATATGGGATGAAGTAATGGAAGAATGCCATGATCAAGGAGTACCGGTCGATCATGAAGAATGATGTTTGGGATGTGGTCCCAAGACCAGAAGGGAAGTCTGTGGTGACTTCCAAGTGGATCTATAAGATCAAGCATGCTGCAGATGGTAGCATAGAGAAATATAAAGCAAGGTTTGTAGCTCGTGGCTTCTCCCAGAAAGAAGGGATTGATTATGAAGAGACCTTTGCACCTGTGGCCAGGTACACTTCCATTAGATCAGCACTTGCTCTGGCTACAGTGATGAAATGGAAGGTACACCATATGGATGTCAAGACAACTTTATTGAATGGTGTAGTTGAAGAGGAAGTGTATGTGGAGCAGCCACTCGGGTTTGAGACACATGACAGAGGGACTCATGTGTACAAACTGAGGAAAGCCTTGTATGGTTTAAAACAGGCACCCAGGACCTGGTACGGCAGGATGGATAGCTTCCTATCCAGTTTGGGATTTACTAAGAGTAAAACGGATTCCAACCTTTACTACAAGGTTGAGGAAGGCAATCCAGTGATACTACTATTGTATGTAGATGACCTGTTTGTGAAAGGTGAGGATGGATTGATTGTCGACATGAAGAGGAAGCTTGCTGTCGAGTTTGAGATGAAGGAATTGGGTATGATGCAATACTTTCTAGGCATGGACGTGTGGAGAGCACAGATGGAATCTTCCTTGGACAAGGGAAGTATGCAGTAGAGATCCTGAAGAGGTTCAGGATGATGGACTGCAAGGCCATGGACACACCTATGGCATCGAACTTGAAGCTTCTGTGTGATGCTTCATCTGAGCCGATTGATGTCACGATGTATCGTCAGATGATTGGGTCCTTGATGTACCTGACGAATACGAGACCAAATATCTGCTTTGCGGTGAACACCTTGAGCTAGTACTTGACAGATCCAATACATGTTCACCTGATAGCTGCAAAGCATATTCTGAGGTACCTGAAGGGTACAATTGATTATGGGCTCAAGTATGATGCAAATCAAAATTTTAACCTGGAGGGTTATGTTGATTTGGATTGGGCAGGCAGTGCCATTGATCGGAAGAGCGCTTTGGGGTGCTGCTTCAGTATGGGATCTGGTATGATCTCTTGGTTTAGCAGGAAGCAGTCCTGTGTGGAACTAAGTACATCCAAAGCAGAGTATGTCACAGCTTGTTCAACTAGTTGTGAGGCAGTATGGCTTAGGAAGCTACTGTCTGATTTGTTTGATCTCCAACTTAGTGCTACTTGTATATATTCCGACAACTAGAGTTGTGTAAAGTTGTCAGAGAACCCAGTGTTCCATGACAAGTCGAAGCACATTGAGATCAAGTTCCACTATATCAGGGATATGGTGCAGAGAGGAGCAGTGAAGCTTCTATATGTTGCGACGAACGAGCAGATAGCCGATGTGTTGACCAAGCCACTGGCTAGAGTGAATTTTGAGTACTTCAGAGAGAGGCTTGCTGTACTTCATATTGAGATTCCTTCCAAGGGGAAGTGATGAGTCCGGAGACACAGATGCACATGAGCCATTCTCACATGGTGGTAGGTGTGTCCTCCCATGGTGCAGATATAAGGGCTGGGGCCATTTTGACATGGTTGAAGTGTGTCTTCCCATGGTCGTTGATGTAAGAGCTATGCCATTCGAGCATGGTTGAAGTGTGTCTTCCCATGGCTGCGATATCAGTGTTGTGCCATTCGAGCATGGTTGAAGTGTGTCTTCCCATGGCTGCGATCTAAGTGTTGTGCTATTCCTAGCATGGTTGAAGTGTGTCTTCCCATGTTTATGGATATAAGTGTGATGCCATTCTCGCATGGTTGAAGTGTGTCTTCCCATGCCAGTGAATGCAAGTGCTATGTGATGTGCATCTGGGTTGTGCTCCATGGACGATGACAGTGATCTGAAGACGATGAGGTGACAGTATGGTACACAGGTTTTGCAGAGGCGTGTAATTGGTCCTGAGATGCTCTTGTAGGTTTTGCAGAGGCAGTGTAATCAGTCCCGGGAGATCTTGCAGGTTTTGCAGAGGCAGTGTAATTAGTCCTGAGGTGTACTTACTTGATGGGTTGCTCACAGAGATGATGAAGACCTACATGGAGGCTAGGCCTACAACCAGCATGAAAAAGGGTTGGCTCTGTATAACTTCCTATGACGAGTAGATTGGAGATTGATTGATATAGCAGTAGTGACGATGACGATGATCCGGTGATGATGATCTGATGATCCAGAGAAGAAGACTTTTGCTAGAAGACCTATGTCGAGAAATACCTTCCTAGTTAAGAGGGAGTGTTGATGTATATGTAACTTCAGAATGTATTTCATATATGTATATTGTATCCCTACAGAGAGGTTATTATTCCTCTATACGGAAGTGTCGTCATTTGTATTTACATGTGTCGCAAGTGTCATAACTTATACTTGATGGGCTATTAGACCACCTTGATGGGGTCGTCCCTGTATGAGTCTTGTGGGTTAAAGGGTTATTAGACCACCCTAGTGGGGTCATCCCAGCTAGTATTATGTTAAGTAGTTAAGTTGGGGCCGACCTAGTTAGAGTTAAAAGGCAAGTCAAGTTGTGTATAAATAGAGTGAGGGTGTCACTCTATTTGATCATTCACTTACTCATCTATATCTCTCATTGAGTGATGCGCGCTAGTGGAGGAGGAGAAGTTGCTAGGATTGTATCTCTTATGCTTGGGTTTTGTATCATTGCTCTATCTATCTTTGAGGAAGTTATTGGGGTTTTTCACCTTCTTGGTTTTCACCAAGGAAACTCTGTGTCTATTGTCTCTTGTGATTGATATACTGTGCTTGTTATTCTCTCAGATAAGATCCTAGATCACATTGAATTAATGCTCAAAATTTAACACTTTTAGGGTCATAGACTATTGTTTCCAGCTTAGCAACCGAATGTTGCTTGGAAGGAGTGAATGGTGTAAGTCTTAGCTCAACAATAGGAAGATATCCTCCAGTAAGAGGAACTTATGTGTTGACCTCTGTAGGATTATCAATTTCCATGTCTTAATTACCATTACCTTCTTGTAGGTCTTGGGATTCCATAGCTTTCTTCAGTAAATTTTCTTCTTTAATTATTCTTCTTGTTCAGTAGCCAACTTTTCAGTTTTCTCTTGTTTAGCCTTCTCTTGTTTAGCCTTCTTTCGTGTTTCTTCATCTCTTTCTTTCTCTTGTCTTTCTTCTTCTTCCTTCTTGGCCATTTCTTCTTCCTATAGTCTCTTATCATTTTCGGGTAAGAGAGCTTCTTCCACTACCCTTTTTATTGCATCTTCTTCTAATTCTTCTTGTGTTGATGTAACATAAGGCTTGCTGGAACTAGTTCCTTTCCTTTTTCCAAACCTTCTGTCTAATTATGCAAGATTATTTACTTTTCTGTATACTTCCTCTTCTCGTAAGTGTTGATCTGCGTATTCATAATTAATTCGAACTGATTGGAAATGTAAAGCCACTTTATGATGGCTATCATTTCTAACAAAAATATTCTCCCCAAAATGATAAGAATCCAATTCTTTTACAAATTCTTCGGTCTCTTTGACTTTATTGAATTTATATGCTCCAACTATTAGTGGGAGTGGTGGCCAAGAAGCTTTCTTATTTTCATGTAAGAAATTCACTACACCATTTACAAATACTTGTCTCACTATCTCCTTCAAAATGATGTAATCAGTGACATATTTTAGCTTTAGTAGTGGACCCTTTGAACCTCCATACACCCGCAAATAAGTACCTTTAGGAGTGAAAAAATGATCCCCTAACCGTGTAGCTACAGTAAGGGCTTCATCGGGACATACAAATTGGTTCTTTCTCAAAAATAAACTTATACAATGGGACCAAGAACTTTTCACAGATTTGCTTGTAAAAACTTGCATGCTTGTGAATCTATAGAATCTTATATGCCACTTACAATGGATTTTCGCTAGGATTCCATTTGCACCCAAGCTTTGGAAAAGGATTCATGATCAAAATACAATCTATAAGATAGGATGCCATATGAAATTTGGCCTTCTTTTGTTTAAGTCCTTTTTGTGCATCGTCAATGTCTTGCATCACGTTCTCTGAGATAATATCAACCCAGTTGAACACTGTACCATGCATTGTGACATGATACAACAAAGGTATCCAACTAAGTTTGTAGTTGGTTGCGTTGGATCTTCCATACAATCTACATAGAAGAGTGGAAACAACCTTGAAAGGAGTTTTCAGGAACTTAATCTCATACTCTCCACTGATTCTTTGACGTAACTATTTTCCAGGTAGTAATATCTTCTTTGCACACTCCACATGATCTATTTTCGAGCTTTTAATCCAATATTCTGTCAAGAAGACTTTGGGTGCTGGAATTTTGTAGGCCCTTCCTGTGTGGGAAGGCTAGAAGGAATCAAATCCTTTTCTTGCAGCACTTTCAATGATCCAGGATTTAACATCAACATAGGGGAAAATCCACCCTATCAATTCGGAATATGGAAACAATTATAGGCACGTAACAATCCTATGAATACCAGAATTCTTGATATTTTGGTAAATCAAATTCTTCAATTGTTGACTCTAGTATGTTTTGATCCTTGATCAAATGATAAAGTTCACCCCACTTGAACTCATGGGACACTCCTTTGGTATATTGAGTATCATCGAATTGGGTTTCTAAGGATACTTCTGGGGAATATTCATAGTCTAAATCTAATACCACCTTGGAAGTACGCTGAGATCCCTCTTAGACATTTATGGATCCTATGAAGCAAGGGAGGCATTATTTTGTGGCATATGTTCCATTAAAACTTTTGAAACTAAATGCAATGCAAGCAACAAGGAATAGTTGCAACAAGAAATCAATAAACAAAACTACTAAAGGAAAGAATATGTGATCTCTTGTTAGTGTAAATGATGTTAAATTACTCCTTAAGGTGATCATGAATCCTCATCACTCGAAAACAAAAATTGTACGTGTGCTACAAAACTAAGGTTTAAAACTCTACTGAACAAAAACACATTTTAGGATGGCTCTAAAGACTAGGGTTTAGACAACTCTTTCCTTGCATTACTTTAGCATAAATGTTAGGGTTTTCATGAAACATATGCATAAATGGCAGTCTAAAATCCCTCGGACTCTAACGTCTTTAGAGTGACCAATGAAAGTGAAATCCAAAACAAACGGTCGAACCAATCGTATAGTCACCTTCTAAAACATAAAACCTTTATAGCCAGGTGGAAAAACACTTCAGATGAAGACAAAAATTGCTTACCGAGACAGGTGATAGGCCTACTGATAAGTTTGCAGTTGAACTGACAGGGACTCCCATTCCAAGTGGCACGAGGGGTGCAACGATGTGGAAGAAACAGGGTTTGAGCTCGCTAATGGGATTCTAACTCTTAATATAAATACTTCCACAAGCCCTTATCATGCTTATAAGTGAACTCCAGGTAGTTAAGTTATGTTTAAAAGGTCTTATAAAGCACTCTGGAGGAAATCATTTCATTCCATATTGGGAGTCATTGATTACTTTTCACAATGACAATATCGGCGATTAACTAGTATGCCCTCCAAAATGAGCCAACGTTAAATATTATTTTCACCTGATGCGCTTTGGCACGGATTCTAAATAAACCCCGAAAATTGCATATGATAACATTTCGTAGGATAATTCAGAAGTAACGCGACACAGTCAGGGAAGAACACATTTCTATGTTGAACATTTTCAAAGAAGAAAAGCAAAGGACGCTGATATGTTTTGAAGACAAAAACTATAGATCCGATGAACAAGACTCCTTCCTCAATTAACTTCTGAAATTCAACAAGACTTGTTCTTTGCCAAAAATATTCTAAGTTAATAGCTTGGCAACAAATAGGAAAGAAACAACATATTGGACAGTCTCAATGACTTCTACCGGTGTTTCAGTGTTATTCCACGAGTTCTCAATGTTTTAGAGCAATTTGGATAAAATCTCCGATGTTTCAGAAACAAAACTCAAAAAACCTTTCCGACTTGTTTAGGAGAAAATTACCAAAATCTCCGATGTTTCATTGCAAAATTAAAAATTGTTCTGACCTATTTCAGCGGTAAACTAAAAGCTCCTCTGATTCATTTTGGCAAGTCTTACAATACTTCACCAATGTTTCGCTGAGAAACTAAAATCTTCCTTGATGTTTCGCTAAGATTTAAATAAGTGCCGGAAAACTTAAAAAAAGCAGGGATTAAAAAAATTGGAAAAAATCTAAGTATCACTTTTCCCCAAGAACAACCAACTTCAAGCAGTACTAGCCTTAGTCTGTGGATCAAGCAAAAATTTGGGTTCAGAAAAGGAGGGGCCCCGACCTTTTAAGAAAGTATTGGGGAGGGTGGTTACAGCTGCAACATATAGTTAAAAGAGAGATATACTTTTGATCTTCTATATTAGGGTTGATCACATCCTTATAGTAGCTTAATTTTCTCTTATTCTCTAATTATTTATCACACCACAATTTCTCCTTAAATTTAGATGTAATAATAATTTTAATATTATCGTCATTCTATAGAGTGACATCTTCCTTGATCCCCAATGATTTCTCCAAGACATGACAGCTTTATGCCAACCCCATTCAAGCTACAAGTGTTGGAAGTAGGCGCTACTCCACTACTTGGACTAATAGCTGGCTAGTCACTAGGGGAAATGACAACGCTCGATCCTCATGGAACACTTAAAGTTTATTTTTATCACAACAAGTACCAAATAATCTCAATTCTCTCATCAACCAGTTGTTACCCATTTAACTATGTTATTATCACTGTTACCCATTTAACTCTGTTATTACCACTGGTATACATTCTACCGGTTCTCCATTCAGGAGTTCAAAGGGACATTTTAATGGATCCACTATATCATAACTAGTTGGAGGACATGCGCGGTCACATCATCAGCTGGAGGACATGCAAGGTTGCATAACCAGATAGAGGACATGCAAGGTCCCAATGTCGCCATGTCTGACGACTACGTGTATCCTTAGTAGAGAACTACGCCAGATGGAAGCAAAGCCACTGCCAGCAATATGCCTCCAGGTGCCTTATATCAGGTTTGAAGTATGCCAAGCCTCGAGTTGAGGCCAAATAAGGCTCCCAATAATATTATTGGCAAGAAAACATTTTTTGCAAAAAAAACTTAGATTAAAAATCTTTGTAAAATGTGCCATGATAATAGATTTATAAGAAATTGATTCCTATAGTCCCTGCACTGCCTGGGGCAGGGACTAATAAGACTAACTCTGCAACCCCAGATCGAACCCCATGCTTAGCCTATTTATCAAGTCCAAATAATAATTTGTTGGATATACAGTTAATTTTATTACATACTATTTGGGGATATTCTTTCCATCTGAACTGGGTCTCACTCCCTGGATAAATCACGAGTTTGGGAAAACATAGCAACAGAGTAGAAATCATGTTTTCTCTCATCTCTTTGGATGTTTCTAGTTTTGAAATCTCTTCACCTGAATCCAACAGCTTTGGATTAACCTTTTAGACTAAGATTGCTGCATTTAGGGCACTCATGCATTTTTCTCTTGCATCATGATCTACATCATGTTTTCTCAAATCTATTTGGATATTTCTAGTTTTTGGATTAACCTTTTAAACTAAGATTGATGTATTTAGGGTACTCGTGCATTTTTCTCTTGCATCAAGATCTACATCATGTTTTCTCAAATCTATTTGGATGTTTCTAGTTTTGAAAACTTTTTATTTTCCTTTGTTTCACATTTCTCCTATTAAGTGACACCAACCACTATTCCTTAGTCATTTCTCTCATGAACATTCTCCAAGATCGATTAATCTATTAATTATTTCTTATCAACTTATAACTTAGGATTAAGGTGTACTATATACTTAAAAATAAAAATAAAGTAATGAACATTCTCCAGATTGATTAATTAAAATAAAGTAATGAGCAATCTATAGATTGATTAATTTACTAATTATTTCTCATCAGCCTATGATTATGGTGTGTACTCTATACTAAAATAAATCAATAGATTAAAAGAAAGTTATTTTTTTAACTATTTTATTTTCCATTATAATTGGTGAAGATTTCAAGGCTTTTTCTTTTTTAACTTAGGTTTTGGTATTAAGAGAAAAAGTTGAAATATTTTAATGTAATTGTAATTTTTAAACCATTTTATCTTCAATCACAAATAATGGGTGGTGATTTCAAAGCTTTCTCTTTTTGATGTTTTGTTGTTTTTTTTTATGGAAATGCATCACCTTTAAACAAGACTATTCACATGAAATGTGACTTCATATCGAGAAAATAGTTATAATCAACCACTCTGAATTATGAGAAAGATTTTCATAAGATTGGGACTTTCCACTGCGGGTTGAAAACGAAACTTGGGCAATTTTTTGCATATAGCATTACTGAGCTTCTTCATTTGCATGTCTACGCAATTCTCATTTGTATATCTATGCATTCCCGTGCATCTATGCTGCAAGCTAATGTCATGGACATTGCTGCAAATGAGAAAAAAAAAAAGCATGGAGAAATATGGGTTAAGTTTTTTTGTTGCTCAGGTTATGCAACCGCAATACCATGTAGTAGTGTGAACAGGAAGATGAATCTATCTCGCTCTCATTCTTGCTCTTCCATATGTTATTTACAGGTTATGTTATGGTCTTGTAAGCATCGAGTGTGAAAACAACTTGTACAAAGAGTCTTTGGAGATGAAAAACTGTTGATGGGATGCTGCTTCTGTACTACCTGTATGCAGTCATTGCAACTGATGGGCAATATTGTTGTAGTTGTGGAAATTTCATTGTGTAGGCTAGTGTTCTATCTTCTGTTTCAAGAGCACATTCCAGACAATGTTCATGTCTAGATGGTGTCTTTTGCATGCAGATGATGCAATTTGATAGGTTGTCAGGGATCTGCTTGTTGAAATTGTGCAGACTTTGTGGAATGGAGGTGTGAAGGCATTTTTTTGTTTCTAGTGTTCCATGCACCTGCAAATTGCAGATGGTAAATTTCAGATTGAAAAAAGAATTCAAAGATGTTTTCAAACATGGAAATCTATGAAGCGATGACGAATTTTGTTATAGTACTAGAAATTAGCAACAACCAACAAAAACATTACCAACAATCTTGTGGTGTCGAAATGGAAATGAATTAAAACACTTCAGCAACCGTCAACAAAATCATAAGTAAAGACAATATTAAATCAGTACATGGATCTATAACAATCTTACAATTGGCTGCTTGTGGAAAAATGTAAAAAAACAAAACGATATAAAGGCCAAGTATCAAATGGGGGGAAAAAAAATGATATCCAAGTACTTGAGAGATTAAAATCGAAACTGTCATAATTGCAAGATTAAAAGCTTTAGACTGAACACAAAATTTTTTGCACTACCAATTATATCAAATGATGTTTCACGCTATCTGTGGCATATCTTGGAAATTGCATAAATTTCATAAAATCCTTTCAAACATTTATTTCTCATAACTATTGTATAAACAATCCAAATAATTTGCAATCTTCACCAAATGCTTATGAAGCTGCTTTGAGCCGTTTTTCATCTTTATGCCAACCCCATTCAAGCTGTAAGTGGTTTTGATTGGAGATTGAATTAGTCTTGGGAAGCATCTTATTTCCCATATTATTTATATTATTCATGTACACTAAATACCTCATCATACTATATTCTCAATGAGAAAAATACTTGCTTTTATTAATAATAATATTATTAAACATATTAATAAAACTATTTTTAAATTTTTTAAAAATGAATATATATCATATTAAAAATTATAACATAAAATTAATATATAGATATATTTATAGAATAAGCACCCACTATTTTTTCTCTTGCATTACATAACAACATTTAACATTTGGTTAAGAAAAGGACTAAAAAGAAGTTATAATTTTTTTTTCATATGGTTTTCTATTTAATACCTTTTATGGTATAATTTATTTATGAAATAAGTATTTATTAATTTTTTTTGGTTTTTTATTTATAAATAAAGGGTCTCATACACCAATTTGATACGAGTTAAAATAGATTATAATCTTAAAAATTAGATTATTATTGTTATTGTTATTATTATTATTATTATTATTATTTGGTTTAAGTTTTTAATTAACATTTTCTTACTTTGATGATCTTATGTTTTTAATTTCAATAACTATTGTGTATATGTTTTCTGTATATATTGTTATTTTATTCAATTTTAAAAGTTAATACAAGTTGCCTCGAGCTAGACATAAGATCTCTACCCCTAAATTGAGGAGATCATGATTAACTCTTAATCTTCTCTATAATTAAAATCAACATTTTACCCATTTACCATCCGTAAATCATTATATATATATATAAACAACATTATCAATTAAAAATACAATACATCAGAACAAGATCATATATTCTTAATATATTATTACTATGATTATTTGTTTATTTGATTTCAACAATTTTAACATGTAGTGTTGTCATTTCATACGAAATGACAATAGTATTGAAATAAAAAAGACAAAATTGTTATAGTAAGAATATATGATCTTGCTATTCTAATTTCAATCATTATAATGATTTTATTCATTTTAATTTAACCAGCATAGATCCATCTTAAACCCGTATCTATCAAGTATCGAGAGGGATCCAATTTCTTGAGGTGTATTTCTTTTTTCAAATTTAAACTCAAGAAATTTGATCTCTCTTGATTGATAGATCTGGGTTTAAGTTTTAAGTTTTTATTTTATAAACGAACCTCTATTTTTTAATTACTTTTCATAATATTTTATTTTATGAACCAACATGGATTTTTTTTAAGTACTTTCCATAATTTTTTATTTTATGAGCTGACATGAAATTTTTTAATTATTTTGTTACAAACGTTATATCATGTTACAACATCTCCCCCATACTAGGCTATAGAGCACCTTGTTTCACTCGATGCAATAATATATAAAAAAAAATTAAAAATATAAAAATCATGACAATATACATAATAATCAATAAAATTAAAGATTTTATTAATTTAACTTTAATAATATATAATAAAAAATTAAAAATATAAAAATCATAACAATATACATAATAACCAATAAAATTAAAGAAATTGATTTTGTTTTATAATTTAAAAATAAAAATAAAACATGGACAAAATAACATCTTGAAATTAACGAAGTAAGATTATCATAACTGAGAGAAAAAAAGTTAACTATTAAAAATAAAAGTTATTAAAATTAGAAAGGCAAGATGAACAAAGCAAAAACTCAATTATATAAAATCTTAACTGAGAGAAAAAAAGTTAACTATTAAAAATAAAAGTTATTAAAAAGGAATGAATGATGCATATCATATACATGATGATTGTTGAAATTAGAAGAGCAAGATGATCACAACAAAGCAAAAACTCAATTATATAAAATCTTAAATGAAATATTGTTATGGTACTTATTCCATGAAAAGATAAATAGTACTCGTGCCATAGGGAGCTATATGCAAAGACTTTATAATGTTTTTTTGGTTTAGCTTGTAGTGGTAAGGTAGTTGGCACTTGTGGAGTCATATACATAATGATGATGGTTGAAATTAGAAGGGCAGGATGATCACAACAAAGTAAAAAGTCAATTATATAAAATCTTAAATGAAATATTGTTATGGTACTTATTTCATGAAAAGATAAATAGTACTTGTGTTATAGGGAGCTATATGCAAAGACTTTATAATGTTTTTTTGGTCTAGCTTATAGTGGTAGGGTAGTTGGTATTTGTGGAGGTTAAGTCATTATAGGTTATCTATTCAATTCTTACAAATCAAGAGTTGAGGGTGGGAGCCATCCAGAAGGGAATTAAACCGACTCCTAGGGCATCCAGGATGGTCCCCATCTTTATACAAACCCAGTGACAACATCTTTTGGGTGGGTAGGTCATTCTTCCATTGAACATTGTAGCTGGCCTGACCTAGGTTATAGACCCATCCTTTAAGTGTAGGAGATTTCTAACTTTAAAAAAAAAACTTTTTAATCCATAACATACATAAAAGAAATACAAAATAATAATGGTATTTATACCATGAAAATTAATGAATAGGAAGCCACATGTAAAGACTTTTTAGTTCTCACCTAAACCAAACATTGCTATGTAATGGAAAGGATTGGGTACTTCATAAAAGATAAAGGTATTTATGCCATGACAAAAGGCAGCCATATGCAAAGACTTTTGTCGATTTGATGTAGCTTGGGTGGTTGGGAGGAATATAATTGTTACCCTCCTCTCCTAGATTCAATTCTTGTAAGTGACATGATGCTCTTGTTGAGCCCCCCCTATATAATGATTGAGTGGATTATGTAATCCGGCCTTACCTTGATTCTCCAGAATAGCAGGTGTTGGCATATTGAAAAAAAGGGTGAGATCATACCAATGTTAATGCACCGGATCCCATCAAAACTCCACAGTTAAGCGTGCTTGGGATAGAGTAGTACTGGGATGGGTGACCTCTCAGGAAGTCCTAGTGTTGCAAGTAAAATATATATCGTCCATTGGATGTAGCTTGGGTGGTTGGGAGGAATGATTGTTACCCTCCCCACCAAGGTTCAATTCTTGTAAGTGACATGATGCTCTTGTTGAGCCCCTATGTAATGTTTGAGTGCATTATGTAATTTGGCCATACCTAGATTCTCTGGAATAACATGTGTTGGCACGTTTCCTAGTGAAAAAAAATGATTTGATTTTGTGTATTTTTATTAATTTGTATATAAATTGGAGTATTTATTATTGTTTTTATTTTTTAATATATAAAAGGAATAGTTTAAATATTATATGATTGGGATTTTTTGTTATGATCATCATAATTTGGTTATATAATTTTTGGTGAGATTGTAATTTTTCATTATTAAAATTGTATTTTTAAATGTATAAATAGATTATACATACTCAAATACCCATATTGCATTCGATTATGCAATTTTAATAAATGATATTTGCAATTCTAACAACTATTTTGAATTTTTATATAGATTTTGACAAAAAAATAATTGGATAAAAAATCCAAACCATAACATCTTTAGAATATCGCTATATAAAATATTTTATATACGTTAATTAAATGTTTTTTTGGTTTTACTTAACTTTATATTCAAGCAAATTTATATTTAATATTTAATTTTTATAAAATTTTAACTTTCATAAATTATGGAGAAGATTTTTATATTAGTAAATGTCAATTCAATTAATGCTATAACTTCTCATAATATTAATTTGTTTTTTCTCTTTTGTAAATCAAATTCTTCATTGTCTAAGTTTCAATTTAGAGTTCCCTGCACCTACCATGACTTTTTTATACTTCCTTTGTACCCTACATGGCCTTTGTACGCTACATGTGCCACAACCCTCCTACATTGCCTTCATTGCACTCCTTGGGATTTTGAAAAAAAAAACATGGATTAATGAGCTATTTTAGAACCACTGCTACACATAAAACTTCAAAAAAAGTTCAAACACAACAAATACAGAACGAAAAAATGCATTCTATAGCAAACTTAGGTGGCACCACCATGCATTCGAATTGGAAGAGTGGTGTAACAATTAATTCTCCATGACAAGCTTGTTGTTTCCATAGATGTCATGAATTTGCAAAATTGAAGAAGAATAAAAACCGTGCACAAGTAGATAAAAGTAATATGTATGTTCCATTTCTATTGTTAGCTCTACTTCATTTAAGGAAAATCTTGTATTGATCCCTTC
Source organism: Larix kaempferi (assembly GCA_027924585.1). Lineage (NCBI taxonomy): Eukaryota > Viridiplantae > Streptophyta > Pinopsida > Pinales > Pinaceae > Larix > Larix kaempferi. Next base: position 4,781,675 of record BSBM01000590.1, read on the forward strand.
ATGGTATGTCGGAAATAAAATTTATGTGCCATATTTAGAGTTATTTAAACAAATTGTCTAGCGAGAATGAATCATCTTTTGAAGAAATCAACTTCAAAAACATGTAAATGTTTTTATGTATCTGAGGTTTTCAACCCTCGAGAATGAGCTAAGCTATAACAAACACAAAACCTTTAATTTTCTTGGCCTAATAAAAACAATCTTCTTGTTAGACGTTTGTCATGACGCAAAAATAAGTTCAAACATTGTACAACCTTGCAACATGAGATCCTTTTTCAATTTAGTAGATGGAGAAGATACATGGTTGAACCCACCTTCTCAGTGATACTAAAAATACATGTTGCATGTGCAATTAGTGGTATGTTGACTCAAATTGTATAGAAAGTGAGGCCAACGTGGATTCAAATAAGTTATCTCTTTGAAAATTTTCAAAACTTAATCTATTTTATTCTATTGTAAATTACGTTGATCTACTTAGTCAAGTGTTGACCTAATTGAGAAATTGAGGAAAATGCAGTGGTAGTGATTAACAAAAATTTAAAGCAGTTGCATTAAAGTTGGGGTTTCACATTCCTTCTTGTTTAGGCAATATTCATGCATAAACCATTTTGTTCAAAAACTAGGGCATGTGCTTTGTGATCTTTTCCTGTAGCCTTCTAGGTACGAGCTTCACTAGATCAATTTGTTCTTTATTTATTTGGATAATTCATGTCATCTAGAATTAAAAAAGAACCACTCCAAATCTCTTCCTACCATAAAGGATTTCTTTGCATACCATAAAGACTGTCCGAACAAACTCATACATTTTAGAACAATGAGAGCAACAAGGTTTTATTTAAAAAATATTTAATATTATTTACATGCTTTTCAAGAATAATTAATCATATAAATTTTTCTTGATGTTTAGTTGCGAACGAGGTTCAAGTCATTAAACCTTTAGAACATAATCACATTTACCAAAAAAAATAACTTACCGAGTTCCTACGAGTCATGTAGATATCAACCTCAAAAATAATCTCAAGCTCTATATTCCAACCATGAATGTTCCTTTCAAATAATAAGTTATTAGTTCTTCATCAATGATATGAAATCTAAATCTAAAAGGCAAAGACATCAAAACCATTACAACTAAATATGTACCAAATTGTATTCTTCCACCTTGCAAAAATGCAAAAATAAACTCTACAAGTTAGGTATTATTCATATAAATATGGCCAAACTTCGTTTGATTCCCAAAAATGTTACATAATTCTAACGTTGAAACAGAATAAATAAAAGAAACATTGGTCTATGGAGAAAAAGCAATCTTAGTAAGCACTTAGGTTGGCAGATAGGTGGAATATGTTGTTCAATTCACCCTCGAAAACCAATGTCGACTATTCCAAATAGTGGGTAGTGATAAATCCAAGCATCGTTCGATTTTCATGCATTTCTTTCTTGTGCAAGGTATATATGATAACAAATACCAAGAGCTAATGGTGAGTCCACCAAAATTTCTTATCCAAGGTGTCTATGGAGAACAATTATCAAGAGTTAAGGTGAGTCCACCACATATAATGATACTACTAGCCATTGATTCTTGTATATAAAATAACATTTTTATATATCATTTTGTTAAACATAGTGAGATAACATGAAATGACGAATTCATATCTATTGGAATTGCCACTATAGGTTTGCCTGTCAACATTTGATATCTATGTTGCTACTAAAAGTTTGAATTTCACAATTTTTGTTTCTGTCAACATTTGATATCTATGTTGCTACTAAAAGTTTGAATTTCACAATTTTTGTTTATGATAAATTTTATATTTGATAGAGTTTACACAGATGTGAAAATTATCTAATATTAAATAAAAGTATTTAACAAAAAAAATATCCCTTGAATATATTGGTATAGGTCTTTAGTCTTGGTATGGGACATCTTAATGATGATCCATGATGTTTCATACATGATTTATTATTTTATAATTCCCTTAGGAGGCTGATTTTTTTGACCAATTTCATCTAATTGAGACACATAAACCCTAGGATAAGATAAAAGAGCCTGAAAAGAGAAGGGAAAGCCATTAAATTGGTTATGACCTTTGTTGGTGATTAAAGTTTCCCTTAGATTCTAGATTAGGTTTTACTAGCAAAATAACAAAGAAAAATGAATAAACCAACTAGGGTTAAAATTAATGTTCAATTCCTTTCATAAGCTGTAACAAACTCTAATGCTAAAAATGCAAAGGAAGAATGGAAAGAACTCACCTAGAATTCCTTGTTGTAGATGATGAAGCTTCTTGGGATGAAGTGGAGAGTTTTTATAGTACTTCAAGAATGATCCACATTGTAAAATGAGATGCACACTCATCTTCAAATTCGTACAAGAGAATACTTTCCCTGATATCCAATACAAAGATGTGTGTGTGTGTGTAACCATTAAACAATAGATCTACTACTATAAGGATACATAAATGAAATATGAGAGTAAAGAGACCATGTACCCTTAAAGGGAATGATAGTTTTCTTTCCTTAGCTGTGATGGAACCTCCCTTGAGATAGTATGGTTGAACTTCCAAGTATTGAGTGGAACCATGCCAATAAAGATGCCCTAAAATGAATCAATTAGATATTTATTATTGGAGCCAATCTAGCCAGTGGAGACCCTATAGAGGTGTTAGAGATGACAAGTACAAGTAGTTGTAGGGGATTGAGGGAGGTGGAAGGACATCAATTCCAAATTGAGTATGTACCTATAAATTATGGTTTTCAAAAATAAAAGAGTTCAAGAATCCAAGAGCCTAAGAGACTTTACAAAGAGGAACTGGAGGGTATAAATAGGCAAGGGAATGACCTCTAGGAACAGGTGTATGATAGGATAGATGTTAAAGGGACCAAGTCATATGGAAAAATTGTACCATGTCTATTGCCTTAATGTCATGGGTTTCAGAATATGATGTCAAGGGTTTTAACCTTAAAACGACCCTCTATTATGCATGTCACGGGTTATAAATGTGGTACCTCTAAGGAATTTGCAATACACTTTTTTCTTAGAAATAAAAAAGGATTAATGATTTTTGACACACTTTGACCTCATAAATACCAAATCCAAATGGATTTGGGTTTCCATGGACCTTAAATGAGGTATCCTAAGTAATTGGAACTAAACTGGGGGTTTGTGCTCTATACTAAGCCCATAAGATTAGGAATTACCCAAAGTAGGTTACTGGAGTGTCAAAATTATTCAAGCCAACAACTAAGGGTTTGAAACCAAGGGATAGAAGGTGTCTAAGGACCCCACCTAAGCACTAGAAATTCTAGTGAGATCCCACATATAGTTTAAGGTTAGGGAAACTATAGGAATATGTCCATCACGTTATATAAATAGTTTAGAGATATCATATCATCATTGGGAAGCTCATGCATGAACATGAAACTAGGGTGCACTAAACAAGGCAGCTCCCAATGGGTAGGTGTATGTGAGAACCCTAGTGCAAATTTCATAAGCTACACACCCCCCATTGCAAGAGAATTTATACATGAGATGGGAATAATAATGACTTGTGAGGAAGGATAGAAGCAAGCAAATGCATGGGAGTAATGTATGGGTTTTTGTAGTGTAAGACTATACCTCAATTTCATTATGGAATTCCCCATCGACCAATTCTATAGATCTTGCATTATGAGTGGAAACCTACATGCCTCAAGAATCAGTGTTGGGTTGAGCCACAAATGTGCCTCATGGATTAGTAATATATCATGTAAGAAAAAAGATAGAGAAAGAAAGAAATATCAACAAGCAAGAGATTCATGAGAGGAAGGAAGGACGAGATAAGGCAAAAAGCAATAGTAACTACTATGTAGAGAAAATAATAAATAAACTATGAAATATAGATGACTAGATAATGAGACATAAGTATAACTATCATATAAGAAATACAATAGCTAAACTATGACATCAGAGATCAACACGTTTTAATTAACATGTTTGTGAGATAATAACTAGAATATATAATTAAATAATGGGTGGGTCTAACAATAGTAGCATCTCAACCATAAAATCATTAGCAAGTGTGAGAGTAAGAGAGTGATACCTACACTTACATGTAGGTGAGGCATGACGAAGTAATTGCATGTTTGGAAAAATATAAATATAAGTTACCTCATAGATTTTAGTGGCTTACCCCAATCTTGGTAGGGATATCTACACCAATCTTGGGGAAAGGGTGAGGGATATATGGCAAATGGGAAGAAATGAGGTAGTGATGTTAGGGATATTCTAACAAGGGAAAGAGAAAAAATGTGACCACACTAGCATGATGTTGGAAAATGCATGAATCAACATATGTTGGTTAAGAGCCAACATAAGAAAGAGATGAAACATACACTATCTAGGGTCATCGTGAGTGTGAAGGTGACATGTGATGACCTGGAGCTTGTGTGATCACAAGAGGTTCATGGTCATGGAGGTTCTAAGCACTAGACAAGGATATAGTGTGAGTCCCATGCAATAAATAATACTATCAAGAGCACAAGCATAGAGCAACATACAATAATTCAGAGCCACCACAAGCATGAAGGTGATGCATGATAACCTAGAGTTAGTGTGAGGATGAGAGGAAACATACATCAATGAGGATTTGATGTGAGTGCATGAGGAAACATATATAAACCTAGGGTTATTATGAGTAGAGAGGAGACTAATGTCGATAGAATACTAGAGAATAAAAGGGGAGCAAAGGAGGAGACATTGCCACTCCATATTTGCATGCCAAGGAATGCTACCACATAAGGGGGAAATATTGGGAGAGGGAGAAATTAAGCAACAATTGATCCTAACTAAGGAGGTGTTATATTAAGTAGAATCTTACCTAAGATAATGACCTGGAAAGGATAAATTCATCAATAATGAAACCAAAGAAAAGGTATAAAACAAAGTGTAATGAAGAGAATCCAAGGAATAGGGATGAGGTTTACCTTGAATATCTAAAGGAGATATAAAAGAAGAGGAGGATGTGAAAAAGCATGGGAATTTAAGAGAGGGATAATGCGATGGGAGAGATAAGGAATAATGATCACTAATAAGCTAGAAGGTAGCTAGATATAATGATGAGAGGTCCAAGATATACTTGCAAAGGTCCCACTGGGGACATGGCATCATTAAAATTAATAAACCCATGTTAAAATATGGAACCTTTTTTAGTTTAACTAGGGTAATATTGGACAACCGACAAATGCTGAGGACTTGGGGGAGGGAAAACAAAGATGAAAATTTGGATTTTACCCAAGTAAATTGGGGTAGGCATGAATGGGATGGAATGGAAAGAAGGCACGAGGAGGGGAAATAACTAAATGATTTATCCTTGGAGGTCAACCACTCATCATGTTTAAGGTCTCCTAGAGGAGGTTTATTCTCTAAGTCTTGAGGATTCATGTTGAGGGATCCTATAAGATAAAAGATATAATCAGGGGAATCGAGAGGAACACCAACCTATGCTTACGAAGAGGGGAGTTCCCTAAAATATTGTGATGTAGCCTCATGTTGGGAGGAATGTGTAGTGTCAATAGGTTGAGAAGGAAGAACCTATTTTGAAGAAGCATCAAGCTGAGATGTGATTCCTTGTTTATAGGTTGTGTGTTGTTGAGAGGTAAGAAATTGGGTCAGGGGAGATCATGAGCCTTGATCAAAAGAAGAAGAACACTTATGATGAATGACACAATTACTCTATGTTGCGAGTGTTTCACTTATGATACTTTCACCACTTGTCTAAGCTAGGGAAAGGGTCAGAAGTTGAGTCTTTATGATTAGTGGCATGAATATGTGTCTCAAAAGAGGGTACCTCGGGCTCCTTACGTTGCTTGGGCCGAGATATGTAAGGCTCCAATGGAGGGGGGATCTAAGGTAAGGTTGGAGGTTCAACTTGGTAAAGTTGTTGACAAGAGGGAAATTATCCTAAAGAGTTTTCAAGATCTGTAAATTATCTAAGAATTATTTCTTCAAGTTGTCACATGAAGGGCATGGGTTATTCACAAGTGCTACGTGGAGTAGATAGTTGTATATGTACTTGGCTAGGAGGGGATATGATAAACTAGGTTAGGATCAATGAAGGTGTCAAATTAGAAGGAAGTGGTAGATGTACTCCAATATTTACCTAGTTCGCATACTATGGGGTAGGTCCTTCTTTTAAAGTAGGGTTGGAATTGTTGTATTAGTGTTCTGATGGCTACCAAGAGTAATGCTAAGATTATTCTTTGAGTGAGATGACAAACATTGGACATGTTTTGAGGACATAAATGGTTTACCACAAGATGCACAAAGTTAGGGAAAAAATAGTCAGTAAAAGAAGAAGAAGATGAATTCATAGTCTATGGGATGGAAATATGAGAAGAGAGGAGGGAGGAGAGAACCTTCACTTAGGAGAGGGAAGGATCAATGGGATATCTCTAGTGGAGTTTCCAAAATGTACTAAACAAACAGATTCATGCTACCACACACAATGTGAGGGAATGGATAGAAAACTACCTAAGCGCACATGCGCGCGCATGCACACATACACACACACACACACAATAATAAAAGGGGGAAAGGGGATAGTGTATTTGCCACTTGGTTTTAGGTCCAAACTAAGAAACCCTAGTGTAAGAAAAGTAAGGAAAAAAAGACGCTATACATCCTCTAGATTGATTAGGACCTTAAGATCTTGCTAATGATAACTTAGGACTGTAGGAAATTCCCTTAATGACCTACAAACCTTAATAATGAACATGCAAGGAGAAGGATGGAAAGAACTCACTATAATTTGTTGTTGTAAATGATAAAGTTTCTTGGGCTACACACACACACACATTAGATCTACTTATGTAAAGGTAAATTAATGAAATATGCAAAGTACATAGGCATGGTGCCCTTAAAGGTGTTGATTCCTCCCTTTCCCTAGCTATGATGGATCCTCTCATGTGGTTGTAGGGTTGAAATTTATAAGGTATGAGTGAAACTATGTGAATGAAGATGCCCTAGGATGAATCATTCAAATGCAAAATATTGGAGCTGTGTTGGTTCCTATAGAGATGTTAGAGATGACAGATGCAAGTGATTTAAAGGCCTTGAGAGATGTGGAAAGATATCAATAGCCAATCTAAGAGTGTACCTATAAATTAGGGTTTCCAATGATAAAAGAGTTCAGGAATCCAAGTGTCAAAGAAGCTTTACAAAGATAAATTGAAGGGTATAGATAAGCAAGGAAATTCCATGCCGGTGTAAATGTATGTTAGGTTAGTTATTAAAAGGACTAAGTAGTACAGAACAATCATATTGCACCTATTGATATGATGTTCGAGGTTTGGTAAGACTGTGCCATAGGTTTTTAGCCTTGAAATGACCCTCTGTTATGCATGTCATGGGTTATAAAGGAAGTACTTACAAGGAATCCATTGTCTACTTTTCTCCTAGAGATTATTAAGTGTTAATAAGTTTTGGTTCACTATGACACCATAAATAGCACATCCAAATGGATATGGGTTTCCATAAACCTAAAATGAGGTATACTTTAAGTAATTATTGACCCAACTAGGGGTTTGAGCCCTCATTTAGACCCATAAATATAGGAAGCACACAGGTGGGCGCCCAAGAGTCAAAATGGGTCAAGTTAGAGATCAAGGGATATAAGTCATTTAATAACCCCACGTAAGCACTAAACATCCTAGTGAGGTCCCATGTATAGGATAAGGTGAGGGGAGTTTCAATAAAGGGTCCAACACATTATAGTAGTAGCTAAGAGGTATCACATCATCATTAGGTAGGTCATGCTTGAACATGACAAAAGGGTGGACCATACAAGATACCTCTCAATAAGTGGGTGTATGTGAGCATCCAAGTGCAAATATCATACACTACCCAATTTAAATTAGTAGAAAATAAAAATATTAGTAAGAAAAAAATCTATAATATAAAAAATTCTTACATTTTTTTGGGTGAGATACACATCTTAGAGAAACCTATCAGGAACTTTCACTCTTTCTGAGGATGGTACCCAAGGTAAACTAGATTGCACATAAACTTGAAACTTTATCAACACAATACCCAAGGCCATTACAACAATATACTCATCAAGAACTCAACATCTCACTTGTAAAATTTAAACCAAATATATAAAATAATATTCATTCTCATATCTACCTAAACTAAATATAAATAACTTTTTAAAGTAAAATTATAAAAAGTATTTTTTATTTTCAAAATAAAATCACAACTTTTATATTCAACTCATCATTATTATTATTATTATAGAATCCAGCAGGAGTTTAGTTCTTTCAGTTTTTATTCACTGGATCATATTTATCGTGACCACAATACACAGGCTGACCTGTTGTCAAAGCAGGCTTTGGAGGGCGAGGAGGGCTTTTTGTTTTGGAAAGAAGTCTGTGAAAATGAAGAATTAGACTCTAGTTCTTTATATTTTCTGGATTAGTGAATCTTGGAACTAATTTTGGTTTCATGGAAAATGTTGTAAGTCTATATTGTACTTGGGGGACGCTTAAAACCACACTTAATGGTTTTTGGGGTTGTTTTGTAAAACGCTGATGATATTATGTACTATTTAATTCAGTAAATTGAATAACAATAGTATGCTTTTTTTTCACGAAAAAAAAAAACATAAATAAATCAATATCCTAAAGCACCACCTCCTCATTTACCAATCCTCTAGCATTAAAATATTAAACACTTAAATGAAAATGAATCCTAAAGGATGGAATCCATAGCAGATGTGTATGAATGATGTGCCACCCCATTATTGTCCACCTTCAAAGGACAATAATGGGATCCACTTCGAAGGATCCCTTCTTCACAATGAATCACTTTTTGGTTGTAATTGACATGTTTCGCTTGCTTTTCATATTTAGACATGATTTACTTATCCTTTGATCCTGTCCTTCTTTTTACAAGGAAAAGGCATAAAACTTTTTAATATTATCCCTTCATAGCTGCCTCTTTCTTTCACATTAATATGTTTTATCCTTTATATTCTCACGTTCCTTCACATAATTACCTTTAGCTTTATGATTTATTATTATTATTTGTAATATTATAATTTAAAAAAATCTTATAATTTAAGTATAAATTCTAAAATAATTTAATTTTTATGCATTGATAAACTGTGTTTCTCTTAAGAATCAATAAAAAACATTGTTATTAATATTTTATTAGGTTTATTTGATTGTAAAATATTTCATTTAAATAAGATAGACATGTTAGAGCATATTTACCTTCTTCATAGTATCAATCTCTCACCTAAGGACTTAGATCACCTTTTCATGATTGCAATGGTCCAAATTTGACTAAATCTGACCATCTGAGCTACTGGAGAGGTTCATCCCTAGATTCAAGGGAGTAATATGCTATTTATAAACTATGGAAGTGATTCACAAGTCTATTTCTAGCAGTCGAGGGCACATTCCTTCAATTATGGATTCTTTCCTTAATTTCAGGGTTTGAATTGTGGAGTGATCCTAGGGAGTTAGCTCCACTAATCAAAGGCTACAAGCTTCCTGCTTTACAATTCTGAGTAGGTAGAACCCTCCTTGACTATTTTGAGCAAATTCCTCTCATGCATGAGTTGATAATCCAGTTGATCCTTACTTTTAGGTAACTAAGCCTCCACTTGTCCACTTAGGTAAGTTATGAGCTTGTTAAATAATTTTTGGAAGATTGCATGGCTAATTAAGGGCATTTGAGCTCTACTTAAGCCCTAACTAGGTTTTCATGCACTAGTGAGCAATTCAAATTGCATATGAGTAAACATTGATTCATTCTTTGTAAATAAACAATGGAATAATGGGTTACTGAAAGAGATTTTGCATCTATTTTTTATGGTTGATGAATATCATGATTTTGTCACTTGTTAATTGTATTACTACTTGTTTTAGTTTCTATATCTTGTGCTTCAAAATCTCACATTGTATTAGAGCACTAGGGACTTTGAAAAAGTTAGTATACAGGTTTGTAGGTTGAACACATTACATGTTGAAGACACTTTGGAGAGCACATCAGTTGGAATGGAGCTTTCTCCCCAACAAATCCTTACCCCCTTCAATACTTTGAATGGAAATCAATAATTGAAATTCTATTATGAATGAAGGGACTTCACAGGATCACTATGGGAACAAAGGTAGAACCTAATTCAGCTGTCGAGAATTCAAAATATTTGAATAGAAAGGATGAAGCCTTCGAATTACTATATTACTCAATATCTTTGGATCTCTTGTATCATAATGAAGTTGAAAAATATCCAAATGGAATCTGCACCAAATTATATAATCTTTTCGGGAAGCAAGATGAGATGAGAGGACATCAATTAGAGATTGAGCTCCTCAATCTGATCCTAGGTAACTTTGAATCAATCCAATGAGTCTTCATAAAATTCAAGTATATATCACTTCAGCTCAAGATGTGCAAAATAGACAAAGACAATGATTAGTTAGTTTTGTCAATTCTATCAAAATTGGGACCATATTATTCTATTTTTGTCTCCTTATTCCATTCAACAAGATTGGCACTTGGTGCTACATCAAAGATGCCTACATTGGAGAATTTTGTGGCCTTACTTCTCCAAGAGAAAGATAATCTCAATCAAATGGGCTCCCTAAGAACTCAAAGGTGCATGCCCTTGCTGTCAATTAGGGAAACAAGAAGATGAGCAAGCAAAAACCAAAATTAAAAGGAAAAAAGGAGCATAATCTAGAACTTGCACAGGAAAATTCATACTCCAAAGATGGCAAGGCCAAGAAGGAGAAGGAATTATGTGCATACTACAGGAAGGGCCAATATAGAGAATAGGATAGTCGGTGTAAAATATTCAATGAAGAAGCATAAGAGCTTCAAAAATATATTTTTGGGTCCTCTCTTCTTCTTAAACCAGTTAATGACCATAAGAGAATCACCAAAAAACTGAATGTGTTGTACCTCTTTCGAAATGGCCATCTTCAACACCAACCTCACAGCCATAAACTCCTATTTATTATTTGTAGTAGGACCAATACCAACAAATAGCTTATACCAATGGTTTTTGGATAAGTACAAAATACCTCCAACACCTCCCCTACCAAGACTACCCTATGGTATACCGTGTCTCTATTAAATGACACTACACATCTCTCAATACTAAATTGTAAATTGAATAGTTTTGAAGGATAAACCCTTATGAGGGAAAGCTTATATATATCTCTATGAGGAAAAACCTCTACATAAAAGAGGATTGGAGGATATAATGGATGTTTGTAACCCAAGAGATTAAGAAGAGGATCATATAGCTGTGAATATGAATTCTACAAAGTTTTGGTGCATTACAAAGATTCATATGATTTTATAATACTTCTTAAAAAATCAAGTTTATTCATAAATTAATAGACTCCTCACAAAACTGTATAAATAGAATTTCAGATGTATATGCAATTTCAATACAATAGTGTATAAAGATTAATGTACAATGATGTATAGATATTAATGTAGTAGTTTAAATATATTATAATTTGGTCTTTTTATCATATTTTTTTATTCAATTTTGTTAAAAATTAAAAAAAATTATTAAAATTACAAATATAAATGGTTAAAATTACACAACGAATATTTGAGAGCGTTAAACTCATTTATGTATTTAAAAATGAAATGTAAACAATGGAAAATTGTAATTTACTCAAGATTATATAGCCCAACCAAATATTGATGATTGATAACTTAAAAAATACAAAGCATATAACTTTTAAACTACCTCATACATAACACGCCATGCACTCCTATCGAAATTGCATACATACTTTTTAAAAGATTTGAACTGTTCACGTAATGATGCCATGTGGTATTGGCGCTGAGTATTTAAACTACTAATCATTTGATTGTTAATTGTTTTCTACACTACCCTACTATTCCTCTAAAAATCAAAGGTAGCCCCAGCTCAATAATGAACCCCAAAACCACTAACCATTTGATATTCGACGATTTCTCGTATAAAGTAATTATATTAATGATATTGAACGGGTGTTACGATCTCGTGGAAGCCCATTACAACGAATGCCATGGATATAAATCCAATTGAGTATAATATAACAAGAAATGATATTTACATAAAATATATTATTGTCGATCAAAAATCCATTTGAATATAATGTGATATAACGTAGGGTGAGATAATGAAGGGGACAAAGGATTCCAATGTCATATGGACTTTATGCAACTTGTTTAATCATTTAGGTGTCTTATCAGCATTTGGTTGATGGTTGTTGGCATGAGGAGCTTTGTTAAACATTTAGGTGTTTGATTATAATTGGTTGTGGACGTGGGGAACTTTGTTAGTGGTGATGGTTGTTGGCATGAGGAGCTTTGTTAAACATTTAGGTGTTTGATTATAATTGATTGTGTACGTGGGGAACTTTGTTAGTGGTGATGGTTGTTGGCACGAGGAGCTTTGTTAAACATTTAGGTGTTTGATTATAATTGGTTGTGGACGTGGGGAACTTTGTTAGTGGTGATGGTTGTTGGCATGAGGAGCTTTGTTCAACATTTAGGTGTTTGAGTATAATTGGTTGTGGAGGTGGGGAACTTTGTTAGTGGTGGTGTCATGAAAAATATGTATTGCAATTGATCATTAAGAGTTAAAATCTCAAAATAATAGAACTATTTTACCTCTAAAGAGGGCAAGGGATTCATGGAATTGTGAAATGGAAATGAAAAGGTGTTATTGAGCTTGTTGAATGGTGTGTGAAGTAGTGATTATTTTTGTTTGTTTTATTAATTAAATTTAATGTATATTTTTGTGTAAATATGGTATTGTTTGGATAAGGTTTATGAATTAAATATTTAAGTATGATTGTTTGGATAAGGTTTATGTTGGAGTACGATTGTTGTTAGACCAAAATTTATAGGTGTTAAATTTTGCTACAATTGCCAAAGTTAAGATTCACGAGAGGGGGTTAATCTATGTTGCAAAACTTACGGGGAGTGCTAGACATAAATGTCAACAATCTTCCCTTGTTGTTACTTGGGTGAGTTTTGAACTTGAGACTTGTTGCTCTAATACCATTTGTTGGACTACGATTGTTGTTAGACTAAAACCCGTAGGCATTAATCTCCACTACAATCACCAAAGTTAAGATCCACAAGAGGGTTAACCTATGTCATGAAACTCATGGGGAGCGTTGGACACAAATGCCAACAATTTATAAATTAAATATTTAAATATGTTTATAATATAAAAAAAATTAAAATAGTTTTTAACATTATCAATGTTAGGTTTTTCAAAATTAGCATTTTCAAATAGTTAATGATTAAAAATATTCCACATATTCCTGTCTTGTATTTTTTGTATTTATATCTATTTCATAGGTAATCCATTTGGAAACAATCTTTTTAGTGATAATTGGAATCATTAACATTGATTTATTACATGTTATTTTAATGAAGTGTGAAGCTTTATAATAGATTTAGGAAGTTAGACACTATGCTTAAAACGAGACAGGGAAGACACTGGAAGGTTCAAGAGGTTTGTATGGAGAAATAGAACACCACAATGTCAAAATGATCTTTCACAACATTTCGTCATCAAAAGGGTGAGGTTTGTATCGAGAAATAGAATGCCACAATGTAAGAACGATCTTTCGTAACATTTCTTCATCAAAAAGGTGTTCCTTTGATTAATAAGATGAATATCTTCAATGCGTATGTTTTTTTTCAGAGAGAAAAAAAATGTAACTTGAAATTATAAGTAATATAAGTCAAAGTTACATCTAGAGTTCATATGAAGACCATGTGGTTCTGCAAATTGTAAGCATGCGTCTGAAGACAGTCATAACTTCATGAACTACATCCAGGCAGCATATTAACAAGACCCAAAAAATACCGAGTGTCGACAACCCTAATGACAAGAGAATCAAAATGACATATGTGGCACATATAAGACATGGACAAAGTTGGCCGCTCCCTCTTAGAAAGAAAAAATGCATCCCTGATCCACTAAAACATTATCCAGTCATTCCTTAAAGTAAAGGAAACTGTCCATCGGACCAATCGCCAACTTTGAAAGGTGGTCTTCCTCCATATTTTATTCACGGAATATATGTTTACAACAAATCATGTCGAAAGAAGCCTTTAAACTCTTCACCTCATCCATCCAAGGTTCAAGAAGTAATACATTAATCGCATGATTTCCATTGAACCAGTTTATCACCACTTACGAATCTCCAAAGATGAACAGGGATGTGAAATCTCTCCTTTAAGCAAACCACAACAAAAATCTCAATGCTAATAGTTCCGCTTTTAAACCATCCCCTCTCCCAATGCCAACCTATATATTAATAGTGTGGTTTCTGTGAACATAAAGAATTATCCCTGCCCCACACATGCCTAGTTGTGAGGCACCATAAAAAAACCACATATAGCATCCCCATCCACTGCTGGAAAGGAAAATATTCTGCTCTTTACCCTGTGCACCGTCTTCGGATAACCATGCCAATTATATAAAATTCTCTTGACAGTTGAGAGCATCGAGGGAGTTACATCCTCAAAAATCCTGACATTCCCAGCTTTCCAAATACCATCAATCAGAAACAAAGGTAGAGTATTGTTGTGTCCACAACATTGAAACCAATTGCGCAAGCATTCTTCAATCTCTGAACCCTTCCATTTATCAGGTAAATATACCCAGCAATGCACTTCCTGCCAAACATCCTTCACAGAACCTACACTGAATGAAGAGGTGTTGTATATCTTCACTAGCAGACCTACACAAAATACATATACCAGGGCCATAAAAACCTCGTTTCTGAATAATACTCCACGTAAGTATCTTGTCCTGAAGACAGAGCCAAAGAAAGAATCTAAGCTTGAGGGGAATTTTCCACCCCCAAATTTTTTTGTGCCATCAACGAGAGGCCAGAGGATCATGCTCTTCTTCTGATACCAACTGATATACATTGGCCATCGTCAATATGCCATTTGAACTAGGACCATCCCATGTCAGCTTATCATCCATAGAATTTAAATATATCCCTACAAATTCAATCGAGTAATATAAGCCTCCCAAACAAGAGCCCAATGCACCGGAAGGTTAAGTTCAATTTTCGAAAGCCAACAATCACGAAGAATGTCACTGCTATTCTGGAAAATCTGCGAGAGGACCATAAGTTTTCTTTCATGGAGCTCCCTTATAAGACCAATAGGGAGCATGTGATCCCCATCATCACCAATAAACGAATCCACCCCAACAAAAAGCTTCATTCCTTTCCCAATCTTCCATTTGATCCACGGACCTATATAAAAAAAAATTTAATGATACTACTCCACACAGCAGATACCTGTGATCCACAAGTTAAAGGCTTGCGCAGCCACTGGATAGTTGTGTAAGTTTTCAGATACTTAGCTTTAATCGCACTGCTCCATAGACCTCTCTGTCAATGCCCTCCAAAGGCTTTTTTTCATCATCGCCACATTAAACCAATCCAAATTTTTTAATCCCCAACCCCCACAATCCTTTGGCCAAAACAGACTCTGCCAAGAAGATAAGTGCCACTTCCTAACTAGGGGATTCTCGGACCAGATAAAGAGAAATTTTTTTCTACAAATACAATTGATGATCAAAGAGGGCATCTTCCTCAGCCCGAACCAATAAATAGGAATGCTTTGTAACACAGATTGTGCCAAGATAAGCCTCTCCCCGATCGATAACCACCTCACCTCCCAACAGTTGATTTTGCGGTCAATCTTCTGCACCAGCCACCTCCAATCCACAACATTGTAATAGTTTTCTTTGAGAAAGAAACCCGGATATTTAATACCCGTATCAATGTGAGCGAAAGCATATGGGAATATATCCTTCATATAATAAATAATACAATCCTCGATAATATTATACAGAGAGGAAGACTTGCCAATGCTAATGGCCATACAAAAGCACGGTAGAGAATGTCAAAAATGGCCTTGTAATTTAACCATTCATTTAAGGTAGCTTCCCCAAAAATCATGACACCATCAACAAATAACAGGTGTGTAAGCGACAAAGCCCGAGTGATTTTTATACCCTTGATGAGTTTATCACCTTTTGATTCATGTATTATCCTGCTCATACCTTCAATTTCCAATATAAACAATAACAAGGATAATGGAAACCCCTAACGAATACCCCTACTGCAAGAAAAAATACTCGTAGGTTCACCATTAACTAAGATCCCAAAGGAGGTGGATGAAATACAAGCCATAATCCACTACACCAAATGTAAAGGTATACCGATCTGAATGAGAATGAACTGTACATAGGTCCAATCCGGTCGATCATAGGCTTTAACCAAGTCAGATTTGAGAATAAAGGCACTGATATTCTTGATCTTTACCGAATGAAGACATTCTTGGGCTACCCCCACAACATCCAGAATCTGGCAGTTGAACAGGAACCCAAATTATTCCAAAGAGATGTATTTTTTCTAGAAATGGTTTAATGCGCCTGGAAATGATTTTTGACACGAACTTATAGAGAATATTATAGAGCAAAATAGGTCAGTAATCATTGAAATTTTCCGGCCTATCTAATTTAGGAATCAAAGCGATATACGTAGCATTGAGTTTTTTAGGCATAATCGCTTTGACTCTGGACTCTTCTACAACCCTCAAAATATCAGGTCCCATCAAATCGAAAAAATGCATGAAAAATTCCACGGTCCAGCCATCTGGACTGAGACTTTTTTCTTTAACAAAAGACCCTAAGACAATCTTAACCTCCTCCATGGTAATAGCTACATCAATCTTCTTCCCCTCCTCATCACTAAGAAAACGAGGAAAAAGATTAACAATTTTCAATTGCTCATCCAAGTTATTCACACTATCTTGTTTGTAGGATTCATGAAAGTGATTTTCTGCCGCTAGCTGAATGTAAGACTGGTCAGACCTGAAAGAGCCGTCATCCCCTTTTATCTCCCATATAGAGTTCCTATTCCTCCACTGATTTGCAAAATTCTGAAAAAAATGAGTATTGCAATCACCTTTGGCAATCCACAATGCCCGCCTTTTTAGTCTCCAAGTGTTTTCTTTCTGCCCTAGAGAAAACTCCTTCCTCTTAAATAGCTCATGCAGCTCACTTTTCCTATCCTTACCAAATATATCACCAACTTCCCTCGACTCCATGTTCAAAATCTTAGCCTCAATTGATCTAAGTTCACTGTCTACCAAATTCTTCTTATTGCACTCCCATCGTTTAACCTCATCTCGCAAGGCATCCAATTTGTAGATGAGATTATGCATATGTGAAAGTTCCATTCTAATCGGAATAGAAAGCCATTTTTTTAAACCATATCATAGAACCCATCCTCTTCCAACCAAGGGTTGTTGAACTTAAAAGGGTATAGCAGCCTATATACTTGTAGTTGAAGTTCAAGACATATAGCTTTATGATCGGAAACCCCAGTGACCACATCCCATGAACGCAAACGATCACATCCATTCAGAAAGTCTTCTTTAATAAAAAAAAGGGTCCAATCTTTTCGCCACACCTTGTCCACCCAAATGACCATTGTTCCAAGTTGGAACCAAATGAGAAGGAATAACATCAATAATCCCCACAGCATTGAAATGATCTTTAAAGTAACTAGCCAGCGGATCATCCCAATGTCTCAAACCCCATACTTCACATGATGACACAGTAAAGTTCAGATTGTCACATACAATAAGATTTTGATTCTCAAAGATCGGATTAGAAAAGACATGGTCCCAGAAAATCTGTTTGTCTCGGTAAGGTCCATAAATATTGAGTATACAGAACTCCTGGCTAAAACCTTTAAGCCTCCCAATCAAAGGAATACCTACACAAGTTTTAAATGGCACCATATCAGCCAGTAAAGGGTCCCATGATGCAAGTATCCCCCCTGACAAGCCGCAAGAGTCAATAGAACAACACTTCCAATGTGACCGGATATCCATAAAAAAGGACAAGATTCAGAACCCGAGTGCATGGTCTCCTGGAGGAAAAGGATAGTCGGTTTGACGAAATCTAGAAAGTTCCTAATAGCATCCTTTTTGGGTAGGCTGCCAAACCCCCTAACGTTGAAATATGAAAGGATCATTAAGGAACAGCTGAAGGGCCTCCACCTACTCTAAGTGAACCAGAAGAGGAACCAGGGTTCAATGCCCTCGTAATCTCCAAGACATGTGACAATTTTGGGCTTACCCATTTTCCTTCAATCCCCCCATCCCGACATGCTTCCTTGATCTTTCTACGCAAGGGAATCCTTCAAATAGTAACATTTGAATAGTTGATAGATCCTAAGGTCATCCTCGGTCCGGGATTCTCAATGGAACCTTGACCACCAAATACCAGAAGAGGAATCATGTCAGGTTCAGGAGTACTATGTTTCGCCAGGTCCAAAGTACCAAATCTAAGCGGGATAGGTGGTGACAAAACACCCCCAGAGTCCATAACAGGCACTGACACATCCAAAGATAATGCGAGTTCAATGTCACCCGAGTCCACGATAGGATTCAGGGAAATTACGATATCCAACCCCTCCTCCCCCGGAGTAAAGCAATGGGGAGACAAAACAGGTTCAACGCTAAAACCCTCCAAATACAAAACCTCCTCCTCCTGAGGCAGGAATAAGGCAAGGGGTGCCAACGTAATGGGTTTATCATTTGTCATCGGTAAATCCTTCCCATCCAATAAAACCGAGGCAACCTCATCAAAGGAAATGGACTTTAATAGAAGAGGAAGAAAGGTTTTAAACTTACCAAGACATTCCTGCGCCAACCCAACATCATAAGGTATCAGAAGAGTGAAATAATGAGCTAGATCCCCAATATACACCGCATTAGATGAAACCCTAGCATCATAGTCCCGGGTCCCCTTACATTCATGTATCAGATGCCCAGGTCACCGAAAGTTGAAACATCTAAACGGAATGCTCCAATAATCAAGCTGTTGAACGAAACATCCATGCTCTCATGCAACCTCAACCTCAGCCGGAAAACTCAACGATGTATCCACCTCAATTAAGACCCTAGGACAACGACGCTCTGTTTCCATAAGGGTTCTCTCCTCAATGATAATGAAGCACCCAATGGCATTTGAAGGACAAAGTAGTATAGAACAATCATACTACACCTATTATATTGGCATTGTGGGTTTGCTAAGACCGTGCCATGGTTTTTAGCCCTAGGATGACCCTCTATTATGCATGTCATGGGTTATATATGTAGTACTTACAAGGAATCCACAATATGGTTTTCACCTAGAGATCATGAAGGGTTAATGAGGTTTAGTTCACTTTGACCCCATAAATAACACATCCAAATGGTTTGGGTGTTCATGGACCCAAAATGAGGTATCCCAAGTAATTATGGACCCAACTAGGGGTTTGTGCCCTCAATTGGACCCATAAATCTAGGAATCACACAAGTGGGTGCCCTAAGGGTCAAAATAGTTCAAGTTAGAGACCAAGGGATATGGGGCATCTAATGACCCCAGCTAAGCGCTAAACATCTGAGTGAGATCCCATGTCTAGAATAAGGTGAGGGGAGCTGCAAGAAGGTGTCCAACACATTAAAGCAGTAGCTAAAAGGTATCACATTATATTCATCATTAGGTAGGTCCCAAATGAATGATAAAGGGATGGACCTCACAAGACACCTCTCAATAAGTAAGTGTACGTGAGTATCCAAGTGCAAGTTTCAGACACTACACAAATTAGAAGAAAATAAACATATTTGTAAGATAGACAAAAAAAAAAAATGTAATATAAAAAATTCTTACATTTATTATTTTATTAATATTATTATTTTAATGAAATACACATCTTAGAGAAACCTATCAAGCAATTCCCCTCATTCTAAGGATAGTAGCCCGAATAAATTGGATTCCATAATAGCTTCACAATTTATCAACACAAGGCTCAAGGTTGTTAGAATAATATCCTTATTAAGAACCCAAAATATCACCTAAAAAAATTTAATTTGAGTGGAGAGGATAACACTCCTTACAACTACTTAGACTAAACCCAGTTAACTTCCTAAATTAAATTATTTATTGTTGTCAAACTAAAATTACAAATTTTATATTAACCTAATAATTTTATTATAATATAAATAAAATAATAAATATCCTAAAATAACACCTCTTCATTGCTTAAGTGGGCAAAGCATAATATTAAACACTTACATGGGAGTGCGTTCTAAAGAATGGAACGCATGTATGAATGATGTGCCACCCTCAAAAGAACAATGGGATCATTTCTTCAAGGACAATGCGAACACTTATTTATTGTATTTGGCATGTTTCCCTTGCTTTTCATATTAAAACTTGATTCACTTATCCTTTGATCATGTCCTCCTTTTCTCTTTACAAGGAAAAAGCATAAAACTTTTTAATATTATCTTTTTATAGTTCGCTCTTTCTTTCACATTAATACATCTTGTCCTCATCCAAGGAAAAAAATACATCTTGTCCTCTATAAATTTCACTTTTCTTCACATAATTACAGTTAACAAAATCATATTTGTGTACTTATTTTTATAAATAATTTATATAGTTTTATGATTTTCTTTATATTATTATTATTAAACATAATTTTAATATATATATATTTTTTCATATAGTTCACAGCCTCGAAAGATGAAGAGCTAGCTATATCCACGGTAATAATTCTTGTGGGGGCACCTAAAGGAGCTTCACCTTGTCGGCTCCAGGTTTGGGAGCTTAACCTCAAAGGACCCAAAGATTTGAACCTTCGACCTCGACTACTTCAATCTTGAACTCGGAAGCTCCAACCAATTGAGCTACCCCTCAAGGCTATTAATATTAATATTTTTATTTTCATTATAATATAACTAAAAAACAATATTGTAAAATTAATTTAATTTAATTTTAATTAATTTATAAATTATATTACTTTTAAAATAGTACAAAACATTGCCATCAATATTTTATTCTTTTCTTTTTCACCTATGGGTAAGGTTGAATTCTTATGAGAGCTTTTCTTGGAGCCATGGGGTCATCTTGAGGTAGTGGTTAAATGTGTTGTTGCACCTAGAGAGAATGTATTAATGCTATTGTGACTTATGCACACATAATTGGATCAAATCCCACCCCCGTGTCCTTCAATTTAAAATGGGGTGACAAGAGGTGGGGGGGGGGGGGGGGGGGGGGTAAGGTTGAATTCTTATGAGAGCTTTTGTCGGAGCCATGGGGTCATCTTGAGGTAGTTGTTAAATGTGTTGTTGCACCTAGAGAGAATGTATTGATGATATTGTGACTTATGCACACATAATTGGATCAAATCCCATCCCCATGTCCTTCAATTTAAAATGGGGCGACAAGAGGTGAGGGGGGGGGGCTCTTTTGAACCCTGATGGAAAAGTAGAATTAAGGTTCTCTTGGGGTGTAGGTGTGGCTACAAATAACTAGGCTTAAATGCATGCTTTATATTTGGGTTTAAAATCTATCAAAATCCTTCGCATACACCAAGTTATGATATTTGGAGAATCACTCGTTATCAAATAGGTACAAAATAAGATTGTTAAAGAAGGGACACTTCAGATTTGGACATATGAGTGAATTAATTCAAATATCCAAAGCCTAAATGAAGCACAAATTCTCCACATTTCATGACATAATAATTATGTGGCCGAACAAATTGTAAATGAGGTAGTTAAACTTGATAAGGGAGTCCTCATTCAAAATGCCCCCTGGGAACAAAGGTGGTTCCCCTAATGTTTTAAGTATGGGTGTTCACATGAAGGATTCACCTCCTAACTTATGAAAAATCAAGGTGCTAATGGCACTAACAACACTTGGAAATCACAAACTCAATGAAGTACAACATGTCTGATCCCATCTAATTCAAGCACGAGAGACATTGCACTCCCTTGTACTTTTGTCTCCCTCATCTCTTCATCCCCAATCTCATACGCTTCAATTTTTATGGATTTATACTTTGTTTCTCTTAGTCTTGGTAGGAGAAATCCTATTTAGTTTGCTATGGATTTGGATGGAATTGGTGGTGAGGGAAGATTGTTCATTGGAAGTTGTTTTTTGAGTGATACCCCTTTGCAAATATTGGCCATAGTAGGAGGTAAGGGTATAAGTCATTATCCCTCTAGTTTTTTTATTTCAGTGGTCTCAACACAAGGGTTTACTTCCTTTTTTAGTGTATGACTATGAGGCTCTAAGCATGTAGTGGTATGGTTTAGTATTGTGTGGTTTTGGTTCTATTGTCAATGTTTTCCTTATTTTCTTCTCTTGTGGTTTCCATCTACAGAGGCATTTATTTGGCAGTGGATTTGGCATGGCCAACCCCTCACATTGAGATCCTATTAGGGGGTAGGCCTTAGTGAAATTAAAGAAATTAAAAATATGTTGAGAATGATGAATGCATAGATGGAAGGTATGAAGCAAGCAATTAACTACTTGAACTCCCACCTTGAGCAACAAGAATCCAAACATGACAAGTTGGAAAGAAAAGTGAAGCAATAGGGAGACAAAATTGACAAGCTTGCATAAGATTTTGAGATGCATTTTAACATAATCCCTGGGTTTGCTCAAATGTCACAATTCAGTATTGGTCATTCTGTGGGTTCAAAGCATTTGGAAGAGAAAACAGTCCAATAGACATCATTTGAAGATATAGATATGTTGGGTGTTCAGGGGCTTGATAAATATGGCCAACTCATGGAGGAGGACCACAGTGGCCATTATTTCACTTATATTTATCTCGTGCCATGTATTTCAATTGTATGTATTTCATCTCTAGGGACATCCAAGTCATCCATCATTACACTTGAAGTTTCTTCAATTTAAGATATAAAATCTACATTAACTACCTTGCTAATAGAAAATATAAAGGCATCAAATAATGTGAACCTATGATTTTGGTGGCTCATATAAAACTTATTTCCAATCAAGTTGTTGGCAAGGATTTTGTTAAAAGTGGACTAGAATTTTGATTGTTCCTATTTCAAATCTAGAAACTAGAATGATTGTTCTATTAGATTTTGGGGTTACTCCAAAAGTGTTTTTACCTTTCTAGGAGAGCTTAGTTTGGGTGTATGGTTAAACTTGGTTAGACCGATAGCATAACACACTTACCTAGGAGGTTGTCACCACAACCGACATGATGACTAACCCATTGGGTGCACAAAATGGGGTTGTTGGTTCTCAATTATGGGAGGTACCTGCAAAAGAGAAGCATTAGGCACTTATAGGTTAGGGTTGCTAGTCCTATGAGCTTGGGACCATGTGATATATACCTTATAGGTTAGACAATTGGTGTAAGGATGTTTTGGTTGAGGAACAAAATTCATGGAGGTTGGCGATGGACTCGAACACATATGTTGAAGAGCATTGGAGCTTAGTGACCACAATGACACACATGAGAGTAGCATTGAGCACATGAGAAGACATGTGACACATAGTTAGAGGAGGAGTGCCTTGCATGAGAAAAACTTGGATAATGGACCACCATGGAAGATGGAGCATTGGACTAACAATTTTTTGGAGAGAACACCATCTTAGAGGAGGGGCATTGAGCCCAAGAACGATCATGTGTGGAGTTTGTTTCACTTTGGAATTGGATAAACCCTAGTTTAATACATGTACATACTTTTATGGTAGGGATCTCTTCGTGGGGATTCCTTATTAGTTACTTCTATGAACTTATGTCCTTGTTTTATGTTAGCCTCCCTCATCTATTATATATATAAAAGGGAGGTGAGAGATATTTTATTTATTATAATAACTGTACTCTCTTTGTATTACCTTGAAAAATATTATAGGGAGCAAGATGTTATGGTTCATGAGAAAATCCTAGGAGCATGATGTCAGGGTTCACAAAATAAACCTAGGGGAGAGAGAGAGAGAGAGAGAGAGATTATATATCCTCAGAGATATTTCTCTTGTGTGATGCTAGTGTTCTCTCCTATGATTCTAGGTTTTGTGTCATGTATGTAAAACTTAGATAAGAACATGACATTGGGGATGATGATGTTTATTATGGTTCTTCTTGTAGAACTAGGGTTTCTACCCTGCATGGAGAGTGAAGCTAACCCCTAACATGATTTTAGAGTCTTGTTCTTGTGGGTTGTGAGGCTTGGCTATACTGAATAGTATTTAATATGGCATATTAAATACTAAATACTCAATTAAACATTTGGAAAATTACCTAATCAATTACCAGAAAATTCTAATCGACACTCCACTTAGTCGTTATTTTTGTAGTGCCTCATTTTTAAATGAGTGACTCTCACTCAAGGAAAACTTGTATAAAATCATTAAATTGACTTTATAAAACTTGTATAAAATCATTAAATTGACTTTATATGTATCAAGGAAAAAACGAAGCTAAGGATGGTTGAATCATTTTGTTTTGATTTCAAAACTATCTTTGACACCATTGCAAGGAAGAAACCTTGGGAGTAGATGATTGAAAGGGGTATCTTTGACACCATTCCAAGGAAGAAACCTTGGGAGTAGATGATTGAATGGGGTTTCAAATGGTTGGAGAGTGAAAATACATAAAAGATAAGTCATATGAGTAAAAGTATAAAGGTTTTTTTTTAAAGCTTTAGTAGTGATATGATAGTGGGGTGAAACAAAAGTGCTTCCTCTCCTCCTTTCCTTGCAAATTTGATTTTAGGAAATAATATATAGGAAATGTAAAGGATGGGTGAATATAGTGGGGATTATTATAAAGATTTTGTTACATGTAGATGATGAGACACTAACATCTAAAACATTATGCATTGTACATGATCACTTAGAGGACTTATAGTTATTTTGCAAGGAGGTTAGGATGTAGTAACCTTTTTTTGTTTGAAAAAAAATAAAAATTTCATAAATTAACTTTAGAGGAAAACCACAAGAGCTAACTCAAAATCATAAATATTTGGGTCTAGATTTTAATGACAAGCTAAGTTGAGAAGCATGCATGAGGCAACATCGCATGGAGGGTGGAAAAAATTCTTTCCACTACAAATATATTTAGAACAATAGATATTTGAGACTAGAAAATGGTGTGCTTCCTCTTTCAAATGCTCATAACCCTCATACTCCTTTATGAATGTGAAGTATGGGGACTAATAATTTCTAGAAACAAATGGAACTAGTTGAAGTGAGTGCAAAAACACCTAATAACAAGGTCTCCAATAGTGAACAAAAACACCCCTTACAAGATACTCTTAGCTGGAACATGATTTATACCTATTAGAATTGGAAGTGTTAAGAAATATATTATGTACAAAAAGAAAATGGAAATGATGGACAATAATGATAAAATATCTATGATGAGTTAAAAAGGAGGAAGAAAACATGGAATTTTCAATGTTAAAAATGGTTTGAAGAGTAGGATATAGAAGAAGAAAGGTGCTCAAAGGTTAAAAAACCCTTGAAAATTCATACATAAAAATGTTACAAGAAAGGGGAATGGACAAAAAATGCTAAAAGAAAACAACAATACTACATATAAAACTTCGACATATAGGATGAGATCAAAGTGAAATGTACTTGAAGCCTAACATCCCATGACATGAAAAGTAGGTAATACCACAACTAAGAACCAATGCACACAAGTTGAGATGTGAAACATGAAGATTAGAACAACTAAAGGAGTTTGGGGATGAAATGTTATGTTGAGTATCTAGAAATGAGGAGGTATAAACTGAGAAGTACTTTCTCCTATGTTGTGCAATACACTCACAAATTAGGGAGAGGTCAAATTTATATATCAAACACTAGGAAACAACATTTTAAGACAATATAGTGAGAACTAGCACAACAAGGTTGGTTGAGAAATTGATATAGAGAAGAAAAAGATGATTGAGAGTAGAGTACATGTGGTAGCCACTCCCATACGTGGAGGGAAGGGGAGTGAATCTAGTAAAGTAGATTAAGCCCATGATCTAGGTGTGGCCATTGCATGGCCATCTCCAGTTATCATTATTTCTTTAAAATCTATTGGAAAATGTTGTAAAAAATGTAAATTATGTTGCTTCTTTTAACCATTTATTCTTAAAAACAGTTATATATATATATATATATATATTCAAAATACACAAATATAAATCATTTTAATTAGAACACTACTAGGTCTTAGGTCTTAGATATATTTCATTGAATTTTATATTAAAATATTACTTGATAAAATTATTTATTTATTTAAATAGATAAAATTAATATTTAAATCATATTATTTATTTTTAAAATATGTATCATATTTTAAAATATCTAAATTTACAAAGTAAAACATAAAAATTATTTTCTAATAATTATTTTTCCTTATAAGAACATTAAAATAAATATATATAGAATCGGTCACATCAAAATGAAAACATCATATACAAAGTGATAAACACTTTTATTTTTAGTATTTTAGTAAACAAAAGTCAATAATAGCATGGGAAGATTGTCACAAGGCAATTTTAGAAAATTTCACATTAAATAAACTCATACACTTAGCTATATGTATCCCATTGATAGCCTCTTTGAGTGAATGCAATTTAAAAGCGATTTGAACATTTTCCAATAATCCATTTCCAACCATTTTTACTCAAAATCTAGTAAAAAATGGTTGGAATCACAAATACAAGTTGTTGAGATTCCACAATTTATGTGCAATAGGGATATTTAAGGGAATTGAATATATTCAAACATTAAAAATACAATTTAAATAATAAAAATTTACAAATTGATAAAAAATTGTATAACTAGATGTGATGGCTTATTCTATGTTTTTTTTTCCAAATTATATAATATTTTGATTATTTTAATTTTATTTTAAAAAACCAATTTAATTAGTTAGCTTTAAAAATGATTGAAAAACTATTAAATTTATATCATGAAAATAAATTAATATAAAAATCAAAACAATATGTAATATGTTTAGTCTTTAAAAAAAAGGAAGACTGAGACTCTTAAAAGGCCTTAAGCACAAATTAAGAAACTCCTTGCAAAAAGGTATGAATAGAATGCACATGTATATGCAATTCTGCATAAAAGGCGGTGTATCGAGAATATACAAAATACACGATACGCTCCGATGGATTAAATACGTAGATACTCTTTATAATACAATCTGAACTGTTCAGGCCCATGATGCCACGTGGTATTGACTTGCTAACCGTTTGAATTTCAATTTCGTTGTTTCGCGTATAAAGTAATTATATTTAATAATATTCAGCGGGTGTTATGATCTTCTGGAAACCCATTACAACGAATTATATGGATATAAATCGAATTGAATATAATAGGACAAGAAATTATATATATATATATATATATTTTGGATCGAAACCAAATGAATATAATGATGTTGACATAAACTATATTAATGTCAATAAAATCCATTTGAATATAATGTGACATGACGTAAGGTGAGATAGAGGTAGGGGACAAAGGAATCCAATGTCGTATGGACTTTATTAACACTTTGTTTAAACATTTAGGTGTCTCACTATGATTGGTTGTGGGCGGAAGGAACTTTGTGTCAATTGAGCATTCGCCGACACTAAAGAAAAAAAATAAAATAAAAAATATATAATTAATATATCTCCATAGTGGGGAAGGGATTCGATGGGATTACGAAATGGAAAGGAAAAGGTGTTATTGTTTGTTGAATGTAGCGTGAAGTAGTGCTTATCTCTGTTTGTCTTATATATATAATTGTTTGGATAAAGTTTATGAATTAAATAATATTTTTTGTTTTTGTTTTAGAAGTATGTTTAGAAAACAGAAAAAAGTTGTTGGAATTAGCAAGAGAAAATTTGCCTTGATTTCCAATGCGTGTGCATACATCCCTCTCTTTCACATACACATAATTTAATAAACACTAAATCTATTAATGTAATGATAAATCAATGAAATATGAATCATTGTTCCCTCTAAGGTGATGATACCTCCACTGTCCATGATGGACCGTCACATGTGGTTGTAGGGTTTAAACTTCCAAGGTATAAGTGAAACTAAACTATGTCAATAAATATGTCCCACGATAAATCAATCAAACTTAGAATATTGCTGCCAAGATGATTAAAGGTATCGACATATGGGTTTATTTCCTTTTATGGTGTATGACTACGAGGCTATGATCTTGTAGTGGTATGGTTCATTATTGTGTGGTTTTTTGTTCTGTTATCAATGTTTTCCTTGTTTTATGCTCTCGTGGGTTCCATCGATTGAGGCCTTTATTTGGTTGTGGATTTGGAATGGACAACCCGTTGCATTGAGATTCTATTGGGGTGAAGGTATTAATGAAATTAAAAATATATTGAGAAGGATGAAAGCACAGATGGAAGGTATGAAGTAAGTAATTGAATACCTTATTTGTTGTTACAATATTGAGAAATATGTAGAAAGATATACAAATAATAACATGAGAACCTAAATAGCCTAGCCTCCTATCCACAAAACAACAAATAATCAAAATAACAAGAGAGAGAGAGAAGAGAAAAAGACTACACCAGATATACGTGGTAAAACCCCAAATGGGGAAACATCCATGGGAAGGTTGTCTATCTTTATTCTTCAGAAATCTCCTCCAATCTTACACTTGCCCCTCCACAATAGGATTATAACCCATTACAATGCCAATGCCTGATAACACTTTATATATCTTTCATGTTTTGATAAGACTCTCTTGACTCTATTATATAACAAGAGGTATGGAGGAATTACATCCGATATTACATGTAGGATAAATGTAATTTCACCTCTTTATATAATAAATGGTGACAAGAGTATACTCCATAATACATGTGGTATAAATCATTTACATAAGATTACACAACTTCCAACATAAAACTAAACATTATTACCTTCCAAAGTAACACATTCCAACACTCCCCCTTACTAATGACTAAGGCGAACACACTTTATGGAGGAAGAGGCCATTACATTAACACTCCCCCTTGCTGAAAACTTCCCTCAGCCCCAACAAATTGTAAAGATGCACACAATTTTATTTTGTCATGGATTTGGTGAAGATATCTACTACTTGTTGTTCCATAGGACAATACTCCAAAGAAATAATACCATCTGCAACAAGCTCTCAAATATAGTGAGCATCAAGATCAAGATGTTTGGCCTTGGAGTGATATACTAGATTATATGCAAGTTGAATTGCACCCTAATTTTCACATCTCAACTCCTTGGCTGATTTCTGAAACAATCCAAGCTATTTACTGAACATGTCGTAACCAAACTGCTTTTTTAGTTGCTTCCTTAGCTTCCCTATACTCTGCTTCACAAGAAGAAAGAGAAAGAGTTATCACCTTCTTACTAGACCATGAAATCAAACCTGAACCAAGCTGAAAGATATACCCTATAGTAGACCATATGTACGAACTGTCACTTGCCTAATCAGAGTTTGTGTTACCAAGAAGAGAAACGGTTGCATTGCTTGAATAGAAAATACCCTAATTCATTGTCCCTTGTAAATATATGAGAATTATCTTTGTTACATGCCAATGAATTTCATGAGGTTTTTGCATAAATATCGTAACCAAACTAATGACAAATGAGAGATCATGCCCTCTATGTGTTAAATATATCAAATTTCCCACAAGCTGATGGTAAAGTACATAGGCATGGTTCCCTCTAAGGTGATGATACCTCCACTTCCCATGGTGGACCCTCACATGTGGTTGTAGGGTTTAAACTTCCAAGGTCTGAGTGGAACTATGTTAGTAAATATGTCCTAGGATAAATCAATCAAACTTAGAATATTGGTGCCAAGATGGCTAAAGGTCTCCTTATAGAGTTGTTAGAGATGATAGGTGCAAGTGATCCTAGGGGATTAAGAAAGGTGGAAGGAGATCAATAACTAATCTAAGTGTGTACCTATAAATTAGGGTTTTCAAAGATAAAAGAGTTTAGTCATCCAAGAGCCAAAGAGGCTTTACTAAGACAAATTAAAGGGTATAAATAAACAAGGGAATGCCCTCTAGATGTAAATGTATGTTAGGTTAGTTATTAGAAGGAACAAGTAGTAAAAAAAACATATTATACCTATTGACTCGATCTTGTGGGTTTGCTAAGACTACACCATGGGTTTTTGGCCTTGAAACAACCCTCTATTACTCATTTGATGGGTTATAGATGGAGTACTTATAAGGAATCCGCATTATGATTTTCACCTAGAGATCTTGAGGGTTAATGAGGTTTAGTTCACTTTGACCCCTTAAATAACACATCCAAATGGATTTCAATTTCCATGGACCTGAAATAAGGTATCCCAAGTAATTATGGACCCATCTAGGTGTTTTTTCCCTCAACTGGATCCATAAATCTAGGAATCACACAAGTGGGTGCCCCAAGGGTCAAAATGGGTCAAGTTAGAGACCAAGGGATAGAAGGAATTTAATGACCCCGACTAAGCACTAAACATCCTAGTGAGGTCCCATGTCTAGTATAAAGTGAGGGGAGCTACAAGAAGTCGTCCAACGCATTAGATGATCCAGATTTATGCAAGAACGGAATAAGATAGCATATATATATTCACATGCACAGATACATTGCAAAGAACACAATGATACAGTAAACACATATTCTATTAAATAGCGGAAATAGAACAGACTGTAAAATACAATAGCTAGAATGGTGGTAGCTATCTTTGAGAAGAGATGTGGCCGCTATGCTCATTCGTGCCAAGATGAATACAAAGAGAGGCCGAAAGGGCCCATTTATCATAAGCATGAGGGAAGGAATCCCAAACATCCAAAAACCTAACCCTAGAAGATGAACCGTCATAAAGTTTGCGGCCCCAAGGTGGTTAGTTGAATAGTCAACTTCCTGGGGTCATAACTTTTGCATACGATCTCCGTTTGGGGCGCTCGGTAGCCCATTGGAAAGATCTATCCGAGGACTACGCCAAAAATCCTAAATTCAAAATCCTCTGTCAGACCACGATTTCCCAAAAAACGTCGTTTAGGGCCTCAAAACGGCCCCGGAAGTTTGGGACTCAAAAAACTGTAGAAAAATTACAAGAAAACTGCCAGAATGAAAAACTGTTTTGAACCAATGAAATAGGTGGGTCGCCACCGATATCCACCTGGATCATTAAAGAAGTAGCTAAAAGGTATCACATCATATTTAAGATTAGGTAGGTCAAAAATTAACATAACAAAGGGGTAAACCTTACAATACACCTCTTGATAAGCAAGTGTATGTGAGTATCCAAGTGCATGTTTCATACACTACATAAATTAGTAGAAAAAAAAATATTTGTAAGAAAAAAAAGATTTATAATATAAAGGAAATTCTTATATTCGTTATATTTTATTATTTGTGTGAAATAAACATCTTAGAGGCACTTCCCCTCATTTTGAAGATTTATATTAACATAATAATAATTATTATAACATGATTAAATTAATAGATATCCTAAAACGCCGCCTCCTCATTGCTTATGTGGGGAAGCATAATATTAAACACTTACATGAGAGTGACTCCTAAAGAATGGAACACATGGCACACATGTATGAGTGATGTGCCACCCTCAAAGGGACAATGTGATCACTTCTTCAAGGAAAATGAGAACACGTATTTGTTTGTTGTATTTGACATGTTTCCCTTGCTTGTCATATTTAGACTTGGTTCACTTATCCTTTGATCATGTCCTCCTTTTCCTTTTACATGGAAAAAGAACAAGACTTTTTAATATCATCCCTTTATAGCTTGTTCGTTAAGTCTTATCCTCTATAACGTAACAGCCGGTGCTTACTTGTGGTGTGGAGGTGGTAACCTTGCGTGGCGACCTGTAGAAGGGCTGAGCTTCCTTTGGCTCATGTGCGGTGGCAAAGGCGACACATGAGGTAGGACGCATGATATTTTGGCCCAACATTGGTGAAGAGTGGACAGTCCATATGGCATGGTGGTGTTGCATGTGTGGTTCAATGGCGACGCCCATTCCTTGTTGTGCTATAGCAGCTGAAGGCCGTGACCCTTGCAGTCTGTGGCTCCCACGACAACGGTGCCCGTCTTTTGTGGTCGGCGATCCAAATCCATACCAAGATGTGTGGGGTGTTGTTTCTTTAGAGACTCACTCCTTGTTATCAAATAGGTATGAAAGAAGATTGTTAATTAAGGGACACGGTAGAGAAGGACATGTGAACAAATTAATGGAATATCCAAAGCCTAAATGAAGCATGAATTCTCCACATTCGACGACATAACAAACATGTGGACAACTAGCTTGCAAATGAGGTAGTTAATCTTTAGAAGGGAGTAACCCTTAGAACAAAGGTGGTTCCCCTAATGTTTTAAGTATGGGTGTCCACATGAAGGATTCATCTCCTAACCTTATGATGAATCGAGATGGTAATGGATCTAGCAACACTTAGCAATTTAGATCTCATTCCATTTAATTCAAGTGAGGGAACCATTGCACTCCCTTGTGCTCTTTCCTCCCTCATCTTTTCATTCCCATTCTCATACACTTCATTTTTTATGGCTTTATACTTTGTTTCTCTTAGTGTTGGCATGATAACTCATGTTCAATTTTCTTTGGATTTGGATGGAATTGGTGGTGAGGGAAGCTTGTTCTCTGGAAGTTGTTTTTTGAGTGATGTTCCTTTATCTATATCATCCATCGTGGGAGGTAAGGTACTAGTCACAACCCATGTGGTTTGTATTAAGTGGTATCGACATATGAGTTTATTTCCTTTTATGGTGTATGACTATGAGGCTCTGATCTTGTAGTGGTATGGTTCATTATTGTGTGGTTTTTGTTATGTTATCAATGTTTTCCTTGTTTTATGCTCTTGTGGTTTCCATCAATTGAGGCCTTTATTTGGTTGTGGCTTTGGAATAGGAAACCCGTTGCATTGAGATCCTATTGGGGATGAAGGTCTCAATGAAATTATAGAAATTAAAAACATATTGAGAAGGATGAAAGCATAGATGGAAGCTATCAATCAAGCAATTCAATACCTCACCTGCTATTACAATATTGAGAAATATGCATAAACATATAAAAATAATAACATGAGAACCTAACTAGCCTAGCCTCCTATCCATGCAACAACAAATAATCAAAATAACGAGAGAGAGAGAGAGAGAGAGAGAGAGAGTACACCGGATATATGTGGTAAAACCCCAAATTGGGAAACATCCATGGGAAGGTTGTCTATCTTTATTCTTCAGAAATATTCTCCAATCTTACACTTGAGCCCCTCCATAATAGGCTTATAACCCATTACAATGCCAATGCTTGATAACACTTTATATATCTTTCATGTCTTGATTCACCATCATTTTTTATATTTGCATGCCCACTTGCATTCTGCATGCATCCAATCATCATGCATGCATCCAGTCATCAACATGGCAGTCTCCCCAGCACCTGGAGCCTATGTTTAGCCCCATAGAGCCTATTTTTAGCCCTCAAGAGCCCTCCTACCTACCTAGTGTGCCTTGTTTTCTTCACCAGGAAGACTAATGCGCCCTACTATAATACTTGGATCACTCACATTCAGTTGCATCATTTATTGACTAGTTTATTCATTTATTGCTCAGTTTAACTGCCTGTAGCTTCTAGTTGTCGGTATCGGAGTGCCACTTGACCTACTGACAGCCTCATGCGCCCTCCTTGGAGTCTCCATCCCTTGATTTGTGCTCACATGTCTTAGTTAGACTTAGTTAGACTCATTTGACTGACCTTTGACCATTTGTGACTACTGCCACTGATTGGATGATGTCTCCAATGCTATCCAAGCCACACATTGAGGAGAATTCGAATGACCCTAGGAGGCATTCGGATCCATTTGATTGTATTCAGTTATTATTCACTTTTCACAATGCCAGCTTAGAGCTAATGTATGATACATCAATTTTTGTCATTTTCTTGTGTTAATGAGTGATTATTGATTCAACAATTCTTCTTCTCTTCTCTGCTATTCTTGAGTGAGTTTTAGTGAGGTTTGCTCCAGCTGTGTGATCTCTCATGTAAAATATCACATGGCATCAAAGCTAGATTCAACTATTTGAATTGCAGTAACATCAGTTACATCAGTTCTTTGAGCAGCTGTCTTGCATTGAGCACCATAAGCCTCTGGATTTCCACAGCAATTCCTGGTGCAATTGTCTTGAATTCACTGAAGCGATCCAGTGAGGTATATCCAGGTGTGAAGGATCCAGTCACATGTGCTCAGTGTCCTAAGGTAGTGTTCAATTCGAATTGTAGCAGATCTCCGTTTAAAATTCTCATTGTTTTGCAGGTTATCGCCATCATTCGAATCCATCTTCAATTCGACTTCAACAGCTACCAATGGATCTAAAATTGAATTCATTCAACTATTTCGAATGGAAGGCCAAGATGGACATCTTCATGAAGTCCAAGAGCCTCTGTAGAGTTTTGAATGGGACTGTAGTCGAACCCACTGGTGCAATAGAGAAATCCAAGTAGTTAGACAAACTTGATGAAGCAGTACGATTGCTACTCCTTAGCATTTCTAAAGACCTTCATTTTCATGTCATAGATCTAGCAACTCCAAAAGAGGTTTGGGACAAGATCGAATCTCTTCTTGGACAAAAAGATGACTTGAAGGGTCATAAATTGGAAAATGATCTCATCTCCTTGAGCCCAAGCAGTTTCGAAACCATCATTGAGTTTCTCAATAAGTTCAAAAACTTGATTTCATAGTTGAAGAGATATGGGATAGAGAAGGAAGAGAAGCAACTCATCCTTTCCATACTATCAAAATTAGGCCCTGACTACTCAGTATTTTTCTCCATTTTTCAGTCAGCGAAGTTGTCCACCCCAAAATGGAAGTTTCCCACTCTTGAAGACTTCATCCAGTCTCTCACACTTGAGGAGGAGAAGTTAGTTCATATGGGAATGATAAAACCCAAATTGGATTAAGCTCTTGCACCTACTGAGATGAAGAGAGTGAATGGAAAGGGTAAGCAAAAAGCATTTGACAGAAACTTGAATGAGTAGAAGCAGAAGGAGGCTCCAAATCAGTCATATGGAGTTTTGAATCCTAAGAAAGACAAGCAAACTAGGAAGGGGAAATCCAAATGCAATACTGCAATAGAGGATTCCATCGTGAGAATTCATGTATGAAGAATACCATAGATCTCATGACTTCAATTCTTGAAAATAATAACCTTCCAGTACCTGCATGTGCCAGAAAGAAAGAAGGTGAACCATCAAGATCATAGGACATAGAGAGATGCCATGCCCTCATGGCAGGTGCATCAACGCAATCCTCCTTCATCATAGATTCAGGAGCATCAAGACACATGTCTTCCTCCAAAGATCTCTTTACTGGTTTCGAATCCACTGTTGGACCATCCATCATGTTAGGGAATGATTCTGAGGTCTCCTCTGAGGGGACTGGAAGAATCAAACTTGATCATGGGTACTTCTCAGATGTGCTCTATGTCCCTACACTCACTGCAAATCTACTTTCAGTCTACCAGGTGACCCACATTGGAGAGCCCAAGAGGGTGATCTTCTCTCCAAACGAGGTCGAAATCCAAGACATGGTATTGGGATCTACCATTGCAAAAGGTGTTGCAAACCACAAGTCGAAACTCTATGAGTTCTCCCATTTTCTACCTCTCTCTAAACAGTATGCTCTACACACTCATGCAAATGAAGAGAGTAGGCTATGGCATGAAATATTTGGGCATCTCAACTATAAATACTTGCAAAACATGCATACTCAAGAGATGGTTGAAGGGCTGCCCAAGATCAAGTTTGCTAAGGGCAATTGTCATGGTTGTTTGATGGGAAAGCATCATGGAAAGAAGTTTGAGAAGGGGAAGGAAAGGAGAGCCTCTCAACCTCTAGATCTGATTCATAGTGATGTTGCAGGGCCATTTCCAGATCTATCTTTGAACAAGTCAAGGTATATTCTTACTTTTATTGATGATTATTCAAGATTTACATGGGTATACTTCTCAGATTAAAGTCAGAAGTATTTGGATTCTTTAAGTTTTTCAAGTCTTCTGCAGAAAAATTTTCAGATAAAATGATCAAGGCCATTCGAAATGATAGGAGAGTACATCAAGGATGATTTTCAAACCTTTTGTGATGAAGACAACATTGAGATGCAACATACTATTCCCTATACACCAAAACAGAATGGTGTTGCTGAGATGAAGAACATAACATTGAAAGAGATGGCCACCTGCATGCTAAAGTCGAAAGGGTTTCACCCTAGTCTTTGGGCAAAAGCCATCAACTGTGCCACCTATCTTCAGAACAGAGTTCCTCACAAAGGACTCAAAGATATGACTCCTTTCGAAGCATGGATGGGATACAAACCTGATGTGTCTCATCTTAGAGTATTTGGATCCAGAGCATGGGAAAGGATTCCAACTGAGAAAAGGAGATCCTTATATCCACAAAGCAGAGAGTGTATTATGGTGGGTTATGCATTGAATGCAAAGGCCTACAAGATTCTCGATCCTTCTACTATGACAACATTCCTTGATAGGAGTGTACAGTTTGAAGAATTGCCTCTACATGATGCTCATCCTGTTGAGCAAGATATCTTTCGAGACACACCTCCATTGCTTGATGATCTCCAAGAGAGCGAATATTCATCACATGACAGTTCAGAGTCAGAGTATGAGAGTGAAGATCATGAAGAGCGAATGCTAGATCCAGATCCACAAGAACTTGAAGATCTAGCACCTATTAGTGAAAATGAGCGAATGGAAGACCAAGATAC
Organism: Larix kaempferi; assembly: GCA_027924585.1. Lineage (NCBI taxonomy): Eukaryota > Viridiplantae > Streptophyta > Pinopsida > Pinales > Pinaceae > Larix > Larix kaempferi. Next base: position 4,818,351 of record BSBM01000590.1, read on the forward strand.
AGATCTACAGCTAGAAGATCCTCCTCTTCCTAGATGGGCAACCACTACTCTTAGATATGTCGGAGATCTTGTGGGAGATCCACATGATCCGAGGAGAACCAAATCTGATTTTCAGAATGGAAGGTTTCATCCTTCTCACATTACAGATCCATTTCTTGCCGATAGATCTTTCTTTGGTGGAGAAGTGCACTTACCATTTGGGATGAGTGATGACATGCTACATTAGCATCCTTCAGTCTATTTTGAGGGATGGCTTTCTTCCCATTCGGTTTTCCCTCTTTCCTCACTTTATTTATTTAGATTGTTGTACAGGGTGACCTTTGGTCTTAGTCACCAGGGCCCTACCATTAGTTCCTTCAGTTGTTTCCTCATGTTTGTCTTGCGGAGGGGTGTTGGAATATACTCACCATCATTTTTTATATTTGCATGCTTGCATGCATCCAGTCATCATGCATGCAACTGCATGCATCCAGTCATCAGCATGGCAATCTCCCCAGCACCTGGAGCCTATGTTCATCCCCCTAGATCTTGTTCTTATCCCTCAGGATCCCTCCTACCTACCTAGTGCGCCTTGTTTTCCTCACCAGGAAGACTAATGCGCCCTACTACACAACTTGGATCACTCACAGTCAGTTGCAACATTTATTGTCTAGTTTATTCATTTATTGCTCAGTTTAATGGCCTTTAGCTTCAAGTTGTCTGTATCAGAGTGCCACTTGACCTATTCACAGCCTCATGCGCCCTCCTTGGAGTCTCCATCCCTTGATTTGTGCTCACATGACTCATTTAGACTCATTTGACTGACCTTTGACCATTTGTGACTACTGCCACTGATTGGATGATGTCTCCAATGCTATCTAAGCCACACATTGAGGAGAATTCGAATGACCTTAGGAGGAATTTGAATCCATTTGATTGTATTAAGTTATTATTCGTTTTTCACAGTGCCAGCTTACAATTGATGTATGATACAACAGGTTTTTTCATTTTCTTGTGTTAATGAGTGATTATTGATTCAACAATTCTTCTTCTCTTCTCTGCTATTCTTGAGTGAGTTTTAGTGAGGTTTTCTCCAGCTGTGTGATCTCTTCTGTAAAATATCACACTAGCAACACTTAGCAGTTTAGATCTGATTCCATTTAATTCAAGTGAGGGAGCCATTGCACTTCCTTGTGCTCTTTCCTCCCTCATCTTTTCATGCCCATTCTTATACACTTCAATTTTTATGGCTTTATACTTTTTTTCTCTTAGTGTTGGCATGATGACTCGGGTTCAATTTTCTCTGGATTTGGATGGAATTGGTGGTGATGGAGGCTTGTTCTCTCGAAGTTTTTTTTTGAGTGATGTTCCTTTATCTATATCATCCATTGTGGGAGGTAAGTTACTAGTCATAATTCCATGTGGTTTGTATTCAGTGGTATCGGCATATGAGTTTATTTCCTTTTATGGTTTATGACTATGAGGCCCTGATCTTATAGTGGTATGGTTCATTATTGATTGGTTTTTGTTATGTTATCAATGTTTTCATTGTTTTATTCTCTTGTGGTTTCCATCAATTGAGGCCTTTATTTGGTTGTGGCTTTGGAATGGACAACCCGTTGCATTGAGATCCTATTGGGGGTGAAGGTCTCAATGAAATTATAGAAATTAAAAACATATTGAGAAGGATGAAAGCACAGATGGAAGGTATCAAGCAAGCAATTGAATACCTCACCTGCTATTACAATATTGAGAAATATGCATAAACATATAACAATAATAACATGATAACCTAACTAGCCTAGCCTCTTATCCATACAACAACAAATAATCAAAATAACAAGAGAGAGAGAGAGTACACCAGATATACGCGGTAAAACTCCAAATGGGAAAACTTCCATGGGAAGGTTGTCTATCTTTATTCTTCATAAATATTCTCCAATATTACACTTGAGCCCCTCCACAATAGGCTTATAACCCATTACAATGCCAATGCTTGATAACACTTTATATATATTTCATGTCTTGATTCACCATCATTTTTTATATTTGCATGCATGCATGCATCCAGTCATCATGCATGCATCTAGTCATCAACATTGCAGTATCCCCAGTGCCCGGATCTTATGTTCATCCCCCTAGAGCCTGTTTTTAGCCCTCAGGATCCCTGCTACCTACCTAGTGCACCTTGTTTTCCTCACCAGGAAGACTAATGCACCGTACTACACTACTTGGATCACTCACAATCAGTTGCAGCATTTATTGACTAGTTTATTCATTTATTGCTCATTTTAACTGCCTATAGCTTCCAGTTGTCGGTATCAGAGTGCCACTTGTCCTACTGACAGCCTCATGTGCCCTCCTTGGAGTTTCCATCCCTTGATTTGTGCTCACATGACTCAGTTAGACTCAGTTAGACTCATTTGACTGACCTTTGACCATTTGTGACTACTGCCATTGATTGGATGATGTCTCCAATGCTATCCAAGCCACACATTGAGGAGAATTAGAATGACCTTAGGAGGAATTCGAATCCATTTGATTGTATTAAGTTATTATTCACTTTTCATAGTGCCAGCTTACAACTGATGTATGATACAACAATTTTTGTCATTTTCTTGTGTTAATGAGTGATTATTGATTCAACAATTCTTCTTCTCTTCTTGAGTTTTAGTGAGGTTTGCTCTAGCTGTGTGATCTATCCTGTAAAATATCACATAGTATCAGAGCTGGAGTCAGCTATTCGAATTGCAGCAGTTCTTTGAGCAGTTGTCTTTCATTGAGCACCAGACTCCTCTGGATTTCCACAACAATTCCTAGTGCAATTGTCTTGAATTCACTAGAGAAATCCAGTGAGGTCTATCCAGGTGTGAAGGATCCAGTCACATGTTCTCAGTGTCCTAAGGCAGTGTTCAATTCGAATTGCAGCAGATATTCATTTAAAATTCTGATTGTTTTACAGGTTATCTCCATCATTCGAATTCATCTTCAATTCGACTTCAACAGCTACCAATGGATCTAAAACTGAATTCATTCAACTATTTCGAATGGAAGGCCAATATGGACATCTTCATGAATTCCAAGAGCCTCTATAGAGTTTTGAATGGCACTACAGTAGATAAATCCAAGTACTTAGACAAACTTGATGAAGCAGTAGGACTGTTGCTCCTCAGCATTTCTGAAGACCTTCATTTTCATGTCATAGATCTAGCAACTCCAAAAGAGGTTTGGGACAAGCTCGAATCTCTTCTTGGACATAAACATGACTTGAAGGGTCATAAATTGGAAAATGAGCTCATCTCCTTGAGCCCAAGCAGTTTCAAAACCATCACTGAGTTTCTCAATAAGTTCAAAAAATTGATTTCACAGTTGAAGAGATATGGGATAGAGAAGGAAGAGAAGCAACTCATCCTTTCCATACTATCAAAACTAGGCCCCGACTGCTCAGTATTTGTCTCCACTTTTCAGTCAGCGAATTTGTCCATCCCAAAATGGAAGTTTTCCACTCTTGAAGAATTCATCCAGTCTCTCACACTTGAGGAGGAGAAGTTAGTTCATATGGGAATGATAAAACCCAAATTGGATTCAGCTCTTGCAACTACTGAGATGAAGAGAGCGAATGGAAAGGCTAATAAAAAAGCATTTGACAGAAAGTCAAATGAGCAGAAGTAGAAGGAGGCTCCAAATCAGTCAGATGGAATTTTGAATCCTAATAAAGACAAGCAAACTCGAAAGGGGAAATCCAAATGCACATACTGCAATAGAGGATTCCATCCTGAGAATTCATGTATGAAGAAGACCATAGATCTCATGGCTTCACTTCTTGGAAAGAATAACCTTCTAGTACCTACATGTGTTAGAAATAAAGAAGGCGAACCATCAAGATCAGAGGACACATAGAGATGCCATGCCCCCATGGCAGGTGCACCAATACAATCCTCCTTAATCATAGATTGAAGAGCATCAAGACACATGTCTTCCTCCAAATATCTCTTTACTGGTTTCGAATCCACTATTGGACCATCCATCATGTTAGGGAATGATTCCAAGGTATCCTCTAAGGGGATTGGAAGAATCAAACTTGATCATGGGTACTTCTCAGATGTGCTCTATGTCCCTACACTCATTTCTAATATACTTTCAGTCTACCAGATGACCCACACTGGAGAGCCCAAGAGGGTGATCTTCTCTCCAAATGAGGTCGAAATCCAAGACATGGTGTTGGGATCTACCATTGCAAAAGGTGTTGCAAGCCACAAATCGAAACTCTATGAGTTCTCCCATTTTCTACCTCTCTCTAAACAGTCTACTCTTCACACTCATGCAAATGAAGAGAGTAGGCTATGGCATGAAAGATTTGGGCATCTCAACTATCAATACTTGCAAGACATGCATACTCAAGTGATGGTTGAAGGGCTTCCCAAGATCAAGTTTGCTAAGGGAAACTGTCATGGTTGTTTGATGGGAAAGCATCCTGGAAAGAAGTTTGAGAAGGGGAAGGCAAGGAGAGCCTCTCAACCTCTAGATATGATTCATAGTGATGTTGCAGGGCCATTTCCAGATCTATCTTTGAACAAGGAAAGGTATATTCTTACTTTTATTAATGATTATTCAAGATTTACATGGTATACTTTCTCATATTAAAGTCAGAAGTATTTGGATTCTTTAAGTTTTTCAAGTCTTCTGTAGAAAAGTTTTTAGATAGAAAGATCAAGGCCATTCAAATTAATAATGGAGGAGAGTACATCAAGGGTGATTTTCAAACCTTTTGTGTTGAAGAAGGAATTGAGATGCAACATATTGTTCCCTACACACCACAACAGAATGGTGTTGCTGAGAGGAAGAATAGAACATTGAAAGAGATGTCCACCTGCATGCTAAAGTCGAAAGGGTTGCACCCTAGTCTTTGGGAAAAAGCCATCAACTGTGCCACCTATCTTCAGAATAGAGTTCGTCACAAAGGACTCAAAGATATGACTATTTTCGAAGCATGGATGGGATACAAACCTGATGTGTCTCATCTTAGAGTATTTGGATACAGAGCATGGGAAAGGATTGCAACTGAGAAAAGGAGAGCCCTAGATCCACAAAGCAGAGAGTGTATTATGGTGGGTTATTCATTGAATGCAAAGGCCTACAATCTTCTTGATCCTTCTACTATAAAAACATTCCTTGATAGGAGTGTACAGTTTGAGGAATGGCCTCTACATGATGCTCATCCTGTTGAGCAAGAGATCTTTCCTACCGCACCTCCATTGCTTGATGATCTCCAAGAGAGAGAATCTTCATCACATGATAGTTCAGATTCAGAGTATGAGAGTGAATATGATGAAGAGCGAATGCTAGATCCAGATCCACAAGAACTTGAAGATTTAGCACCTATTAGTGAAGATGAGCGAATGGAAGACCAAGATCCAGATCTATAGCTTGTATATCCTCCTCTTTCTAGATGGGTAGCCACTACTCTTAGATATGCCGGAGAGCTTGTGGGAGATCCACTTGATCCGAGGAGAACCAGATCTGCTTTTCAGAATGGAAGGTTTGTTGGCATGGGATTAGTCCGTAGAAAGTGCGGAAGCCGACAACTGCGAAAGGGATGATCCGCGGAAGAAAGGGTGATTCGCGGAGAACGCAGAAGTGTGGAAGTAGATAGTTAGTTAGACAAGGGTCATGTGGACCATTTTGTAACCGCTTAGTATTGTATAAATAGAACTATGATCATAAGACTAAGGGAAAGATAGATTGGTAATGAATGAAGTGATAGATCTTTCGGGTTTTGATCTAGTAGTTGATCCATTTTGTATCTACGATATGATGTATTGACTATTTCTGCGAGGGTCATTCCGCAGGTTTTAATGAATGCATGAAGATGTTCGATTATGGTTTTATCTCTGTCTGTGTTCCTGTCGAATGATGCCAATGTTTGAGGAGATGTTTAATGCTCTGTGGGTTTAGTAATTGTTGTTTGTGCTAATGAGTAATTAGATCATGTAGATGTCTATTATATGTTAACTCTGCGATTGATGAATATGCGAATGGTGAAATGTTAGCATAGTGTGAATGACATAATCTCTGGTTTCTGCGAGTGCAATGAGTGTTTAAGACATGTCCTCAACTCCACTGTGGAAAATTGGTTCCTGCAGCCCCCTTGTGCATCTCGGGTGAGACTTCACTCGCTCTGCAAGTGTTGCTGGAAGGGTTAGCACTTTCTGGGCCGATGCGTAAGGGAGTTTGGTTGATGATTTGTTGACGACAGTGTGGAGTGAACCCCTGTTGATATTCGCTGTGTCAACAAATGGTTCCGTTTCCGGGACCTTGAAGAGGAAAAGAAGAGGATATGCTGTGGCATCCGACGAAACCAGAGATTCAAGAGTGGTTTGACAAGAAGATAGAGGACTTCGCGGAAGGAGAAAAGAAAAATCCCATACAGATAGTAAGCAGTTGGTTACAGAAGTACATTTATTCAAATATCCATGAAATATTTTTCTATGAATTCCCAGTACTGTTGCATGAGTGGTCAGCGTAGCTGACGTTTCAGAAGGACAATTTCCAAAATACTGAGCCTGGTCATTGGACACCAAAACTGATTCGACAGCTGAAACGTGTTGACAACACAGTATCAAGTGTTGTCGATTTTTGGGTGGATAGTATCCTAGAGGGATATATTACTGAGTTCGTAGTAGACACGATCAAATAATATAGTGACGCGGAGAGAAATTTCTTCAGGGGACCAAGGGGAAGGTTCTTGTTGTTGCTAAAACTGTGGATTAAGATGCTCGTCTGCGAAAAGGGAATTTTGAGGATGAATTCTGACGAGTAGAAAGATCAATGTGCAGAGGTTGTAGGTGTCGCGTAAATGCGGATGCAATAGAATGGTGCGGGGTATATGGACACGAGCGACGACGAGTTTGTATGGGAAGCTGACGAAGAGTGTGGTACCTTGAGGAGTGGGGTGATATTCCGGTGTCCTGAGAAGAAGAGGAGTACTAAGAGAGAGTCTCCTGAGAGGACTGGAACATAAGACTGTGAAACCGGACCATAAGGGATAAAGTGACCCTATTGCAACGAAGATGGTGACCAGGCTACCCCAGAATCAGAAGAGGGACGGATCGTAAGTTACAACATACCTGCAACCCCGCGCACTAACCAGAATTTTACAGGAAGAAACAGAAGCTATTCGCAAAGTTTCCCTACGTGCAGCGGTAAAAGTAGTGCATCAGTAAACAACAACAGTAGGAACATTAGAATGGCAGACGACACAAAAATGCCCACTTTCCAAGGGAACGGGACTGAGGATCTTGAGCAGTTTTGGTTTCTATGCGAAGCAGTATGGACCGTGAAGTAGGTCCGGGATGAGGATATTAAATAGGGACAACTAGCAACGACCCTTAGGTGCCATGCACTAGATTGGTTTATGAATTTTACGAGGGTTATGACGGGAACACCAGCCAAGTCGTTGGCGCAGATCAAAGCAGGAATGATCGACGAATTCAGGAAACCAAAGTCAGAATCGTAGTATGTCACCGAGCTCAAAGAAATCAAGCAATACCCAAATGATCTGGTATGGGAATTTGATCAGTGATACAAGACACTGATAACAAAGGTAAGCTTTGGGATAAATGATATGTAGCACAAGGAGTGGTTCATCGCAGGATTGGTACCACACATCCGCGGACCACTAATGCAACAGAAGATTGCAACCTAGGTGGAAGCATTGGAGACTGCAATAAAGTTGGAGTCTTCACCAATCGGTGAAACGTGGTTGGGTATGAATCGTATACAAGCGCAGCTGGAAAACTTGACGATCCAATTGCAAGACATGAAGAAAGGGAAAGAGGCCGACGAAGAAGTCTGGTGTACTAGGTGTAGGGAAAAGGGACACCACAAGGTTCAGTGCCCATACTTCCGAGAGTATTTTCAATCCGTTGCACCAAATCCCCTCAATCAGGGAGGGTTGCCTTGGTGTCGTATCTTCCAAATGGGAGGCCATCAACCAGAAGAGTGTGTTTATCTGCAAAAGATGGTGTCGAAACCAGAGAACTTGTATTGCAAGTTCTGTAAATCGGTTGGCCACGACGACAACAACTACAGAGCTTATGGCCTATTCCAGGAGAGGACTGCAGCCGCACATTTCATGGCAGGAGAAGAACAAGCACCGGGTCAGCATCAGCAACAGTATAATCAACCGTCGGCCCAGTATAATCACCACTTGCAGCAGTACGATCAGGGACAGTATGGGAAACCACAGTATGGTCAACCACAGTATTTGCCACCGTAGTACCCACCATATGGACCACCGTCACAGCTGTAGTATGGGCAACCGCAGTACCCACCATAGGGCCCACCACATAGAAGGGCTAGAGGAGGATTCTGCGGAGGTCTAGGTGCTGGCGCAGGATGAGGAGGAGCTGTTGGACAAGGATGAGGACCAATTATATGCTACATTAATTGTGGGCAACAAGGGAACTATCAGAGGGATTGCCCGAATACAACACCACAATAGTGCACTTATTGTAGCGATGTGGATCATGGCGTTGAAGATTGTCCACAGCTCATCGCAAAGGGGCAGAACAAGAATCCACCACCACCTCCATAGAACCAGAATCAGAATCCATGGGCTGTGTAGATGATATCGACGGAGGCTCGAAGACACCATGCGATTGTTGGAGTGTTGACACGAGGAGGAGCGGCGACAGGATCCGACGGGCCACGAGCTACTGTCCGAACAACAACACATAAACATGTCACTTTTGATGCGGAGGTCGAAAGGGATATCTTCTTGAAAGCGCAGGAGGCGATGAGACAGAGGAGGCAGTTACCTCTTCAGGAAGAAGTTATCTATGATATTCCACCGACGTTCGATGAGACGAAGTTGTAGGGAAAGGATAACACCTTAAAATCCTTTTTGAAGAGTTGCCTAGAGTTGGAAAAGGATTAGGATGTGTTGGAGGAGATATCCAATCTATTTACTCGACGGGAGGGTGTATGCCAGGAACAAAGAGTCAATCGCATACACAAAAGGAAGACAGGGAGAGAGATGCGAATGTCGGCACACATGTGCACATGTGCCCAGGTTCGGTACCGAACCTAATGGCGCGTGCGCGCTGCCTTAGGTGCGTGCATGGGTTTGTTTTTTCCTTGCTAGCAAGGTCTTGTTGCAAGAATTTTGGGGAGCAACTTTGTGTGCTCGCCCATAAGCAAATTTCACACAATTGTACCAATAGAAGGTTGTGGAGATGGATGTTCTTCAGAAGGTGGTTGAGATGGGCGTTCTCCAAAAGGTGGTCGAGATGAACGTTATCCAAAATATGATATGTGACAATCCTCTATTTCCATATGTGCATCTCTTTCTCTCAAATGCTCACCAGATGACCTCATTTGAGCACTCTCTTTAGACAATTTCTTTAAAGATGTCTCTGAAAAAAATATTGAATTAAAAATTTCAATGTTTCATTAAATTAAAATACCTAAACATCTATGCACAAACTTTATATGTAAATAAATTTGCATACCATAGCCACGATATAACAAGCTCGATTCTCTAGATGAATTTGAATATCTTCGATTATCAACACTAAAGCGCGATGATCTCAAAATCCTTTCTTTGATAGACGTCGTCATTTCATTAGACCTTCGCGAGCGTTTTTGCCTCAACGAATCACCTGACTCCTCAAGCAATGACCCCTCTCTTTCCATAAGTGAGATTCATCTCCTACATGAATATTTACATGAATAAAATATATTACATCTCTAAAAGAAGATGTTCTATTCATGATGATATTTGTAAACAATATGTGGAGTTTAAAAATATTCTCAAAACAATTTCACCTAAAGATGATGGTATGGGTAGACATATACACGGGGTTGGTTAATGATTCCTTCGTGTTGAATATACTGAGAGCTACTTGGTGTATGTATGCTCTATATATAAAGAGCAAGTTACCTGACCTTTTTGATAAATTTCCTGAGCTTGCTTGAATTGTGACTCCAATCCATGTTGAAATTTATAAGGTGTTTCAATTGCAACTCTAAATATCACCATGAAGACAATTATGGTGTCCTTAATTCTAGTGGAGTTGAAAAATTGGTTGTCATCATTTTAACCAATCTACATGAAGGGAATTTTGACAAGGATTTGGGTGCAAATTGCAATAAGTATCACAACAAACAAGAAGTCGTTCGCCTAAGCACGGGGACTACAAAATAAGTCTAATTAGGGCTTTCTAAAATCAATGGGAAGGATTCCAGTTCAAAAGGGATTGCTTAATTTTAAATAATAATTTTTACTACCCAAAATTAAAAGTGAAAAGATATTATTTTATGTAAAATTTCTTTTATAACCATCATACTATATATACTTTATTTTATGCCTATGTTTTAAATCCAATGCTTGCCCAATAAAATCTTATATCCAATATTTTTAACCAAGTCCCCTTTATGAGTCATGCACAAACCATATGTCCGACAACTTTGAATTGAGCATCGAAGGCAAAGCTATTTACATGCCGATGGGCAATGGATTTCAAAACTCCTACATATCCTCAGTTTTAACACTTTGATATATATGATCAACTATTCTCGCACATTTTAGAGCTTGAGATGAGGATATAAACTTTTCTTTTCTATATCTATTTCTGATAGAAAATTGCAAAGTTCAATCCCATAATGAATCATTTTCTTGTAAAAATTTCCAATTTATCATTCAAGTCTCTTTGGCTTCAAAGAAAGGCTTGCCCCCGAAAGAAGGAAGAACTTAATATATCCCATTACATGCATTTCATTCACATCTTGATTTAATTCTTAATTTTTTTTGCAGTGGGAAACCATATACCGATTTCACAGGTATAGGAAGATGCATTTGTTGCCTATATGAAACAAGTGGACTCGCAAACAAATGCAATGTTTTAAAGAAAGGGAGTAATTGTCCCTAATTTTGTCCTCAATGTAGAGGAGTTAACTTTAGGAGTATTAGGGAAGATGATTTTGGCTTGATCAGTGAACATAACATATGAGGTAACAACATCGAAGTTCTGTGTGCATGGAGCAATTAACTTGGGGGATTATAAAAAGTTGGGGACTACTCTTCATGGGGTAGTTGAGATCTTTTCTGAACTTATTCCTTGTTTATTGTACAAATTCTATTTTGTTGGATTTGGAGAGTCTTTCTATCCTTAGTTTGTTGGCTTTGGAGAGTCTTTCTATCCTCAGTTTGTTGAGGATTTTTTCCCCTTGTAAAGCTATAAAATATTTTCTTTTTAGTAATAAAATATAGTTAGAGTTTGTATTCATTCTTGTTGTGTAAAAACTCAGCTTTTGTGAAAGGAATTTTTCACTTTGTTGGGAAATCCCACATAAGAGAAATAAGGGGTTGGGATACTGTAGCTAAAATAATTGTGACTACTAGTGGAGGGCTAGGGAAAATGTAATACAGATTCATGGCTTCCCCACCACAAAAGGAACTAGTACATCTATCACCTTACCGGTGGTTGTGCAATGCGAAAAATGTCATCCTTACATTACTTCTTCGTTTGTAGAAAGTAATCCATATTAAGTTGTATTATTACTACTGGATAGAGACACATTCACTCCTATGGTTCAAGACAACCATATCTGATGCCACATGCAACGAATAGTATATATATCTCCTATGGTTCAAGACAACCATATCTGATGCCACATGCAGCGAATAGTATATATATCTAGATCATCAAATAGATCATATAACAAGTATAAACAAATGGGTGAAATTGTCCTCTCGCTGGCAATTGAGAGAAGGGTCTACTACTATCATTGAGTGATGCCTCATAGGTTTGGAATATGGCGTCAATTGGTTCATTCGGGTGGCCATTCAAGGTCGAGAGTGTTGACAAAATGCCACTGCTAAGCTCTGACAAAATGCCACTGTTAAGCTGTCAACATTGGTAGACAATCAAATTGAGTACACAAAGTCAAACAACATAAGATATGATAAACATGAATGCCTTTCTCATTAAGATATGTACATATACATAAATGAGAGAATGATCCTTGGTTTTATATTCCAAATGGCTTTTGAACTCCTTCACCACTCTTCCCATTCATCGTGACTCTTGGTCTTCATTAAACATCTAGATAGTTCACAATATGCCTAACCTTAAGAATTAGGTTCCAAGAAAGGGATTTGGTTTTCCTTTCATGGTTTCATTTTTATTTAATTATGTTTTTTTGTTCATGGATTTGTAATATATATATATATATATATATATATATAAAAAGAGATCATTATTATTGTTTTTGTTCATGGATTTGTAATATATATATAAAAAGATCATTATTATTGTTATTATGGAAATTATGACTTGTTTATTTAGACTTGGTTGAATTGGAAAAAAACATTAAAAAATTAAAAAGCCTTTGAAAAGTATAGTGTTGTCTTAACAAACAATTTAACACTTAATCTCATTGTTTTTCATTTCAAAATCCTATTAATCTCTTGTTTTTCTTTTCAAATGTCACGCTATTCGTCATGAGTTCGATCTGGCTAGGACTAAGCTCGTTCGATGTTTGGATTGTTTTGTTCCAGATTCGATGGTATTGTGGTGATCACGTTTCACCCAAGGTTGACTATAATCTGTGCTTCTCGAGCTCTGAAATAGAATAAATTTGATCTAAAATGGTTAGCATTGGTCCTTTTCTTTTTAAATTTTGCAAAAAATGAGTTTCATAAAATCAAAATGTCAAGAACATAGTTAAAATCAAAATGTCAAGAACATAGTTAATCAACTAGGGATCAAAGTGTCACGAACATAGTTTTTTAAGGTCCTAAATCCACCAAGGTGACTTTTGAAACTCTGTGATGAAATCATGGTGACTTTTGAAAGACTCTTTGTTTTTTCCAACGCTTCATGTAATCGCTTCTAGATTGTTTGACATTCAATTAGAGTTCATTGTAATACGAAAATAATTGGAGTGAAAAAATTTCAATTCTAAAAAATCTTAAGAAAATTTGTCTTAGATGTGGACTTATAATTTAGGCAGATAAGACTAAATCACAACTTACTTATAAGAAGACATCAATTTGGAATTTGTGAGCCACGCTCAGAGCTTAGGTAATTTGGACTAAGCTAATTAAAACTTATAATAATGATATAATTTTCAAATTCTCATATTAATGAGTTAAATTTGACCAAATTTGATGGCTATGCTTTACATTACACCCGTGCATTGCACAGTTTAGGTCCATTTTTTAAAGTGCAAAAACTTAAACATTGGCAGTTTCACCAGATATCTATCCATGCCTGTTAACATCAAACTCATATCCCATTGAACATCAAACTCATATCCCATTGAACATCAAACTCTTATATGTTCAATTCAAAAACTTTGTATAACTTTGTATAACTTTGTCCAAATTTTTCTGCAGATTAATTAAAATCACGGTAGCATATAATTCGGCGGTATTGGGAGTTCGTGTATGGAAATTTAGAATAAATTTGAATTTGTCTAATATTAGATATATTAGATGATGTATTCGATGTAGTGTAATACCAATACAGATTCTCTTTTTTAAGTGGACAATTAAATTTTGAAAATCAATTTAACAAAGCAAAAAATGATCTATTTAAACACTAAAAAACAGAAATAATATTCAATTTCATATTGTTTTATTAAAATAATTATTAATAACTACTTGTGTCTCTCACACTCACCACATCCATATAACTAAGATTTTATATTTTTGTTTCTTAAATATATTTTTGATTTTGTTATATAAATGTTTATGTAAATTGATGGTATATTTATGAATATTTATTTAAAAGTAATATATTTAAGTAGTCTACTTCCTTATTTTATTCATACTAATTTTTTTATTTGTACTCGAATTATACTACTATGATTAAAATAATGACAAACTAAATCCCTATCGATATAAAAGCACAAACTAGTAAGCCTATTTACACTTCTACAGATAGAAGTCGGAAAATACAATCTAACTCGAACAAAAATTATATACCCATCTTTCGAGTGTTAAATTCGTGGATTTGAAAAAAAATAATTAAAGTATATAGTTTATCCTTCCACTTATTTAATCGTTTGTGACTTCCAATCTTTCTTCTTCCCCACGTTTATTTGTATGTATTAAATGCAAACTTTTTTAGGATCTTGTTGCCACGTTTAGCTTTACCCCTTTTCTCTGTTCATTTGGTGGAGTGGTTTTATTTTCAACCTTCGTTATAGTAGTGTTAGTGTTACATAAAAACGGTGAGAGTTAAAAGGTGGATAGGAGCAAGATGCTTGCATTGACTACGTAGGTTTGCCTCAAGTGGTCTTAGAATTACTTAGAATTTCAGTAGATCTTCATGCTGCAAGCTTTCTCTACATTTGTAAAAATATAATAGTATTTTAATCATAATAACTTTGATTTCTTAGAATTTCAGCAAATAATTATGCTGCAAGCTTTTTATACATTTGTAAAAATATAATAGTATTTTAATCATAATAGTTTGATTTTATTATATTTTAATCATAATAATTTGATTTTTTAGTTTTTGATGGATCCATTCTTGAGAGTTGTTTTGCCATCATGGCTTGACAATTTTCAAGCAAATAGCATTTTCTCCGGCTATCAAGAATAACAATACCAACTTCCATAATTTTATTCATTTATTTTTCAAGGTTTCTCTTTGCTTATGTCATTCAACATACTATTGTTCTTCTTTGGCATACGTTGAAGGTTGTGAGTGCCCATATGTGTATGGACACTTGCAAGATAATGATGGATAAAAGACTAACAATAGGGTGCACAAGAATGCACTCACGTAAGAACATGTACATGTATTCCTTTTTCTATAAGTTTGGTGCTCCTCGAACCACCCTCAATGCTTACTAAATAGGATGTCAAGTCATAGTTAAAAAATGTGTGCATGCTTAGAAGTGCATACTTGTTAAAAACTGTGCAATGCATTATTCTGATGACCAAGGAGGAATTTCAAAAGCGATTTGGAGCTATTTAAGAATCTATTAGTATTAGGTAAGTCTATTACAATTCTTTTATTATATTTCTCAAAATATTTAGTTTTTAATAACATATAAATTAAAATATATTGTAGTATTATTTAAATGTAGCATAAATCATATATCTTGGACCTTTCACTTGAAGAAATTTTAAACCCACCATCACCCCATGAAGATATATCAAACCCTAACCCACAACCTATATATCCAAATATTAAAATTGATGTGGAGACTTGAAGTCATTAAGAACCATAATACAAGATTTTAGAAACACCAGAGAGCCCTCATATCTTTAACTAGCTACATCATTAGAGACCATGAATGCTTTTGATGTGGGGACTTGAAGTCATTAAGAACCATAATACAAGATTTTAGAAACACCAGAGAGCCCTCATATCTTTAACTAGCCCTCATATCTTTTATTGCAAGGTTAGGATGTTTGAGTATTATAGGAAAGGTTTAGAAATCAACCAGGTCACAGATCTTCAAATTCGAAAACAATAATTGATGAACTTGTTTATTGACCCTAGAATCAAAACACACCCTCTAGTGACAAAGAAACACATTTACATAGAATGATGCACCTTCCAACCTTTTATGGACCTGTAGATGGATGGGTGTTTCATGGTGTTTGAAAAACCTTCTGCAATAATAAGGAGATTCCAATGTATTTCCTTAGGAAATTGTGAATTAAATTTGTTTCAGGTCACCATGTTAACTACTTTGACATTGGTGAAATCTAGGGGGTGGGTTGTGGGTCAATACAAGATCAACAAAATGTCAGGCATGATCCATTGAGAGGGTCTCTCCCTCAGAGGCAGAGGCCTAACCTTGCTAATTAGTATCCTCCCATTTTAGATAAAATTCATTATGCCCAAACCTCCATTTCCACCTTCGCCCATAGTTTATTACAACATTCTACATTATTTATTTATCATGCTATTGGCACGGGGATAGACCGCATGAAGTGCGGAAGCCGACAATGACAAAAAGGACCATCCGCGGAAGAAAGGACCATTCGCGGAGAACAAGGAGCTGATGGAAGCGCAAGATTGGTTTAGTTAGTTAGAATGGGTCATTTGGACCATTTTATAACCACCTTAATTGCATATAAATAGGACTATGATTGTAAGCCTAAAGGCATCCTAGAATGAGATCATAAGTGATCAATAGATGTGCGGATGAACTATGTTTAATGTTTTTGCTCTGGTTTCGGCAATTTTGTACGGATCCGCAATAAGGTGTTTTGAACTATTTATGCGAAGGTTATACCACAGGTTTTTGATGAGTTAATGCATGAAGATGTTCAGCTATGTTTATGTATTATGTTTATGTTCATGTTGAATGATGAATGCGATTTCTAGTTGTGATATGTTTAAGGTTCTGTGATTCAGTAAGTTCTGTTGATGTGAATGCTAGTTTCACCATGTTAGTGCAAATGTCGATTATACTTTGAACATGCGAATGATGAATGAATGTATGAACTGTTGAGTATAGTGCGAAGACACCATATCTGGTTTCTGTAGCGATAGAGTGAGAATAGATTCATGTCCTCCCCCCACTGCGAAAGCTTGGTTCCTGCAGCCCCCTTAACCATCTCGGGTGAGACTTCGCTCGCTCTGTGAGCATTGCTGGAAAGGGTAAAAAATTTATGGGCCGGTGTTTAAGGGTGTTTGGTTGGTATTTGTTGACGGCAGTGCGAAGTGAACCCCTGTTGACATAACTATGTCAACAAATGGTTCTGTTGCCGGGACCCTAAAGAAGAAAGAAGAGGACATGCTGTGGCACTCAACGAAACCGTAGATTCAAGATTGGTTTGACAAGAAGACAGAAGAATTCATGGAAGGAGAAAATTGAAACCCTAGGCATACGGTAAGCAGCTAGTTGCAAAAGCATATCTATTATGATATCCACGAGGTGTTTTTCTGTGAATTCCCAGTATTGTTGCACGAGTGGTTGGCGCAACTAACATTTCAGAAGAACCATTGCCAAAGAAGTGAGCCTGACCACTGGGCTCCGGAATTGATCCAACAACTAAAACGTGTCAACAATAGGGTATCAAGGGTTGTCGACTTTTAGGTAGAGAGTATCCTAGAGGAATACATTACTGAGTTTGTAGTTGATACAATCAAATCATACAACGATGCAGAAAGAAAATTTTTCAAAGGACCTAGAGGGAGATTCCTACTATCATTGAAGTTGTGGATTAAGATGCTCGTTTGTGAAAAGGGCATACTGAGGATGAATTCCGACGAGTAGAAGATCAGTGTGTGGAGGTTGTGGGTACTGTGTAGATGCAGATCCGATAAAATGATGCGGGGTAGATGAACATGAGCGACGACAAATTTTTAAGGGAGGCTGAGGAAGATTGTGGTACCTTGAGAAGTAGGGCGATATTCCGATGACCATAGAAGAAGAGGAGGATTGAGAGAGAGTCTCCTGAGGGAACTGGAATGGAAGACTGTGAAACAGGACTATAAGGAACGAAGTGACCTTATTACAACGAAGAAGAAGGTGAACAAGATACCCCAGAAGCCGAAGAGGGACGAATCGTAAGCTACAACATACCTTCAACTCTGTGCACTACTCAAAAATTTAGAGGAAGAAATCCAAGTTATTCGCAGAGCTGTCCTACGTGCCAGAACAATGGTAGGAGTAGGGTGAAAATGTGAAGCTAGGAAACAATTTTGTGACAACGGAGTGAAAAAAAAGAGGGCGCGCGGATGAATAGGGGAAAAAAAGTCAACCTCAAACTCTCGGCCGAGAGTTTAAAAAACTCTAGGTCGAGAGTTTTGAGAGTTCAAACTCTAGGCCGAGAGTTTGAATGAATCAACACACTGTATTTTCAAAAAAACTCTCGGACGAGAGTTTGAACTAAACTCTCGGCTGAGAGTTTGGAAGGTATTTTTCAGCCGAGAGTTTATGGTCAACAAAACCTGCGAAAATATCTGGCACCTTTCTGGAACCTGCAACTTCAGCAAGCCCAAACCCCTGCAAATTTTAAGTATTATTTGTCGAACTTGGTAGAAATGGATTCATCTCTGAATCTAGTTTCCAATGATATAATAATTGTTTCATTTCGATTTGAATTTCTATTTATTAATAAAAAAATTCTAAACCTTATCCCTTAAGAATTTTATTACTCTGAAAATAACTCGAAATGAAAATTCAATATCATAATAAAGACAACACCAAAAAATTTGAAATTTCACAGAGATCATAATTGGCTCGTCCTCTTCAAAAGGGTACTTTTATTTTTTTCCAATAAGAGTCACATTTGAAATAAAATGCAAAGATAAAAACATGTGTCGATAATGCACCATTTTCTGAACATATGTTGTTTTGATAAGACAGTTTCTCTTCCACCTTCAGAGCTAACTGGTAGGCTTCACTGACTACTCTGAACCTCAACAGGCTCAACTCATCTTGTATGACATTCTTCAAACCATTCACATATCTCGCGACGGCTTCTTCTCCTTCGTCGGTTTGTCCCAACCGAATCGACAGTCTATAGAACTCTTCTGTGTATTCCTTCACAATCATCTCTTTCTATCAAAAGTTTTGCAACTTCTGGAACAAGGAAATCACAGAGTCGTTGGGAAATAACTTCCCTTTCATCTTGGAAACCATCTTGTCCCAATACTTGATCGTTTCCTTGCCTTTATTGACTCTTTCAGCCTGTACATTGTCCAACCACAATGAGGCATGACCCTTCAACCTCAAACATGCATTTTTTACCCATTTAGGATCCTCTATCTGCTCTATGTCGAAGTATTTCTCCATCTATCTGAACCAGTTGATCAAGGCTTCTGGATCTAGACTTCCTAAGTAGGTACGCACATCCATCTTTGTCCGAACTCTCATATCCATTAGAATCTTGATGATTTTATCTTCTAGTTCTTCGACTATTTCTTCCCGTGCTTCCACTTCTTTGACTTCCTCGTCACTGTGGTCTAGTGCATCGGGAATGCATCCTCGTCTTTGGCTTTCTTAGATTGTTGCAACCTCATTGGTCAAACTTCGCAATGTTTGCATGCACTCGTCGAACATTTCACTATCAACTGTGACTATGGTGCCATGTGCTCTTTGCCCTTAGACATTAACGCCTCTCTGAGCCATTTTTAACCTCAGCTGAAACTCCCACTTGTCCAATCGTAACCAGACTTTCACAACTCATGCAAAACTCTAACCAACCACAGCTGGAGCTTTCTACGCACTCGCAGTCTCTCATATCCGCAGGATACTATTTCTCAACTGGATTCTGCTCCGGGCTCTGATACCAACCTGGCGCAAGGTCGTTCCTGAAAATGGGCCTCTTTCTTAACTATGACACACAACAACACAATACACTCACAAAGACTGTATGTGAACTGGATGCCAGAAGCTGGCTTCTATTACTTGAATCAAATTACAGTGTTACAATAAGCAATGTAAACAACTAAACTAGTTGGCCTTAGCCTATTACAATATACATAAATGAAAACTCTTTATTTCTCAATGTGTTCTCAACTTTGTGCGATCTCCTCCCTCTCCTGGTTCTCTGTTGAACGATGAGCTAATGATCGGGCTCCCTTCCTCTGTGCCTTCGCACTACTCTTCTACCCTGCTCTGCTGCTGCTTCTCTTCCCGAGGTTCACTCCATTCCTCGAGACACTCTTCCTCTGTCCGTCGAATTCTCCTTGATCCTGTAGACCTGCAGTTTTTAGCGCCCTCTGGTCATGCTGCACAACCTCTTCTAGTGTTGAAATCTGTCATGATCCCAACCACCTTCATAACTGCTCATAACTTCCTTAGCAACTACGAACGACTACTAAGTACGTCACCTTGACTTCTGCACTTCTATGACTCTGCTACAGTTGTCATCCTCATCTCCTGCTTCGACCATACTGCACTTTGTCATCCATCGACCTCACCTGTCGGCTTTACTTCACTTCCACGGCTGCCAGTACACCCCATCATCCACGCTTGGCTTCTGTCGCAATCCATTGGTGTCATTATTCGACAACCTGTCGACCTATGACTTATTCCGTATTTGATCCTGTCGTCTGTCGACATCAGACTTGTCGACTCTCGACCTTCTCCTTCTATCGACTGCATACCGACAACTTCCACTCGACTACTTGGCTTCGACAACCATTCTTCCTTCACACTAGTGGTCGTTGCAAATCCCCCTGGTCGACTTCTCGTGTCGATCAACTTCGACTGTTTCTCCTAGGCCCTGATGCTCTTGTATCATTTCTTTACGGTGAGTGTCAAGGTACTGAGCAGGCTTGGTGGAATCCTATTTATAAAGGAAATCCATTATATCTCTTTCATGGCTAACAGTGCAAAAGGGACAAACAATATAGCAGAATTATTGGCATTGAGGACATTGCTAAAGTTGGCCTATGAAGAAGGATTCAAAGAATTACAAGTTTATGGGGACTCAACATTAGTGGTTAATTGGATGAAAGGAACAGATAAGTTGAGAGGCATTGCACTTCAAAACATAAGATGACATCTAAAAGAATTGGAAGGTGCGTTTAACACCTTTATAATATGTTATATTTTTAGAGAGTAGAATGAGAAGGAAAGTGCTCTATCGAAAGAACAATCACCATTCCGATTGGGTCTATATTTTTTTCAATATGCAAAGATGGGACTACATAGGAAAAGAGGGAAACCATGGATTTATGTTAAAGCTGGATGCAATTTTGTTCATACACAGGCAAAGAAAACATTTTATATATATATGAAGACATCAAAAAACTAGATTAGATCCAATTTTGCTCGATAAACTACAACAATATATGATAGTTTTAGTTTATTTATGTTGTAAGCAGGAACAATTTGGTTAATTTGTAATGATCTACAAAATAGAATTTTTTTGGCATGGATGGGGACTACTAGTAAATGTGCATTCTATAGCATATTTATCAACAATATGTGACAATTTTTGTTTATTTATACTATAAGCATGAACAATTTTTGGTTATTTTGTAATAATCTACAAAACATAAAAAAATTGGCATGTGGGGATTGCCAATAAATGTGCATATACCACCTATAGCATGTACTTTATCTTCTTGGTAAGGAATAAAAGTACCAATTTTTTTCTTGGAATATATATATATATATATATATATATATATATATATTGAGAGAGAGAGAGAAAGAGAGAGAGATTGTTACAAATTTAGGAGACTTGTCTAAGAATTTTGTTTTCATCATCTCTGGTCATGTGATATTACCTTCCCTCGAATATAGGGGCTAAGCCAATTTGTGCTCACTGCAAGTAGATTACACCTCTTTGCTTAATGTATTCCCATAAATTTGTCTTAGACTACAATTTGTTAGATGTGTAACTTTATTTCTACTTAACCAAGTTAGTCAACAATATGCACATGTCCAACCATGACCTTTAATGCATTCCAACATTCCCTAAAACTTAGCCAAAATTATATCAGTTAGCCAACTTTATAACAGTTAGCCAATATTAATCTTAGCCTCTTGCAAGTCCTGATCACTTTTCCTTTTCACATAGCAAGTACAAATTCACCCTACTATGCCAATCCCAGTACTCATCGCAATCACAAAACACTTTGCACTTGAATGTTTGCTTGAATGAATGAGTTAACCCAATGAGACATCCTCCTATATATATGAGTCTTTCCAAGCTCTGGTAAGCCCCTTGTTTCTAAGGTGGACCCAAGTGCCCAAATCCAACTTTGCTTCATTTGGTGCCTTCTATCCATCGGTCATTCATGTTTGCAAGTGTGATGGTTGTAGGTATGCTCAACGCCTATTTGCCCAAAAATGCACATGTCATATGTGTGCCCACAAGTGTGCCTATTGCAAGTGTATCCATCACAAGTGTTCCCAATGAGTGTGCTCAAATGCACCTGGCCAAGTCCATAAAAAATAATGCTTCACTAACTAAGGGAATTCTCAACTCCCTTGGGTCTACACATCTGGGTCATGCGCCCGAGGCACTCCCAAGTCATATAAAGGTAACATGAAAGATCCACCACTCTACTCATCTAATTGATGGGCTACGTCTAGAATTGTGATCTTCCTTGATGACCATTCATGCCTACCCAACAATGCACCTACTACTAGTCACATGTGAAGGCCTTACAAATAAGATCTCATTTTAGAGTGGATAATTTTTTTAAATTTTTTTTTTTAATTATGAAAAAAGTCGAGATGTTTTCCACATTTATGAATAGCATTTTTAATAAACACATTAGTGTAACATATTGTATTTCACCTTAAAAAATATGAACAAAGTATTTGTCATAGAACTTGTGACCAATTAAACGAATCCCTTAAACTGAAATGATAAATATCTATCACAATTTCTTTAAATTTGTTTTTCAATGAATTTTACATTAATTCCAATAAAAATATTTAAAGTAATATTTATTTTAAGTTAGAATCAAAATTTCACTTAAGGTTAGACTTTGAATATGTGGTTTATTTGGATATGTTATTTCTTTGGATTTGAAGATCCTCCTTCTATGTATTTATTTATTTATATTCATGATATAATTATATTATTTAAATTAGAATTTTTAGATTTTAAAAATTTTAATGGTTTTTATTTGTGAACAATTTTCATTATATTTCTTAATTCATAATTTTTTTTTTTTTGAATTTCAAATATTTAAAAAATAAAATTTATTTTAAAATATTAAATTTAATATACATATATTTAAATAAAGAAATTATAATTATTTTTTAACACAATTAAACAAAAATTGATAACTTGCTAAGCCCTATACTCTTTGTTAAAAATACTTTATATAAAAATATGATTTGAAAACCAAGATAAGGTGAATTATCAAAATGAAAGAGAAACCATAGAAAATGAAATATCATTTACAATCCAAACTCTATACCAAGAATTATGATTTGACTTGGGCCAGATGTACCAATCTTATAAATGTGTCAAATCATAGGAACTAAATATATAGGTTAAAGAGTGTTCACTCATACAATTTTTTTTTAAAAGTGTTATTTTGATATTATTCATTACATTTTTAATTTCACTCACAGCCATCATTAGTCCTTTGAATTGCATCATTTAGATACTTAAAAAAACAAAATATGCTTTGGGAAAAGAGGATACACAAACCAATTGTCACAACGTTGACCGTGCTTTATGCACATAAACTTTAATTCTATACTAAGGAACCCTTTGAACCCTTTTATATATAATTTCACTCACACCCATCATTAGTCCTTTGAATTGCATCATTTAGATACTTAAAAAAACAAAATATGCTTTGGGAAAAGAGGATACACAAACCAATTGTCACAACGTTGACCGTGCTTTATGCACATAAACTTTAATTCTATACTAAGGAACCCTTTGAACCCTTATTTTTTTTTATATATATATATCGCTTGTAATCATGAAAAGATGTTAATGGTTGAACCCTTTTTCCAGAGAAAAAAAATGTAAACTTGATATTATGAAAAATAAATACAAGATTACATCCACAGTTCAAGATTCTGAGGGATTGATTGCTTTGTGCTTTCGTCTGAATGCAAGTTTTGGGCAATACTTGCTAAGCGCATCATGAACAGAGAGGGATACATTGTTCCAACCTTGCTAGCGAGCATGAAATTATCGAGAAACCAAAAAGAGAAACATACAACACTTTCTTAGAAGGAATGTTGACTTCCCTGGATGATCTATGCAACGATGCAGAATGAAAAACATAGAGTGCATCACTTGCTGTGCATGCATGCGTAACAACAAAAAACATAAAAGATAACTGCACTGACTCTAGAACGTAAGCAGGCTGCCTTGGTCGACGATGGCTTCCTCAAGTATTCACTGAAGTGCATAAAACCGTCCATAGGACCGATGGCCAGCTTCGAGAGGTGGTCTGCTTCCTTGTTCGCTTATTATGTTGAAGGATTTTCGAATGCTTCTAATCTCCTCCATCCAGGGCTCAAGGAAGATGTTTTTGATTCCAAATTTTCCAACGAACCAGTTAACCACAACCTGCGAGTCTCCATAAATGTTAATTTTGGTGATTCCTTGTTAGGAACCTATGTAAACCCTTCTCTTTACTATGTTAGTATATTGTTATTGGACGCATATGCTTTGTAAGTCGTCCCGTAGTATTTGTTGATCCGTAGTTTATATTAGCCCATAGTATTGACCCATAGTATTGGACGCATATGCTTTGTAAGTCGTCCCGTAGTATTATATGTCCCATGGTTTTGACTCATGGTATTGGGCATAGACTTAGTATATAAGTGTGTGTTGAGGTCATTGAAGGCACCGTGAAGTTAATTGTATTGAGCTTGCTCAAAGGAGGTTGCCCCCTCGAAGTGGCCCGTGATCAATATAAAAGTGATTCTATTCTATTATTTCTGCTATTTCGGATATTCTCAGTAATTAATTGTTGCAGGTGCATCTCATCTGGTATCAAAGCACTTTCTTGGCACAAGTGGGAAATTTTTTTTTTCTTTTTTTGGGCGGCGACTTTCAGATCAATTTCTGAAACTTTTTGCACAAAATCAAAAGAAACCAATTGCATATCTGAATTCCTCTTTCAAAAATACGTAGTTTCAAAAACAAAATCATCTCATTTGGAGTTCTAAAAGTGGAGATATCGCGGATTTAAAATCAGCAATTTTTCAGAATTTCGGTGACGGCCGCGGAAATTGCGGCGAGAAAATCTTTTGACCGAGTGCCCAGATTTCTATTCCGCTTTCACGAGTAGAAGCAGAGTGGTTGTTCTAGTTCCGGAAACATGCTATAATAGCGATTCTGAGCAATATAGATCCTGTTTTTGAACATTGGGTGGAATTTCTACCCAAATTTTTTCTGTTGCAGGTTCGGATTTGAGAATTATCCCTATCCGCTTAACTGTGGGAAGTACTTGGGCATAAGCCCTAAAACTCATTGTGAGGAGTAACACAGGAACCCCGAAGTAGCTGGCCCATTGAGAGGACCTGTCAGCGAAAAGGGCAATGACCCCTACCTGATTGACTAGTTCCCACCCGTGAGGTAAACCAAGAGTTGTCGTTTGTGGCAAAGCGGTTATCAGTTTTACCTGAGCCGTGGAGTGAGGGGTACTGCCCCAATATGCAAGCCGTCAGACAACATTGGTGGCCAAGTGAAACCCCTGAACTGTTAGGAAGCCGCACATACCTGGGGTCCATATCTACTTTTAGCTGAACTATTGTTGATCACTGCTGCACCGTTTCAGATCCATTTGCAAGCCGTTCCAGATTCAGTCGTTTTCAATCCATTCGGCGTTGTTCCAGATCCCTTTCGAGCCGTAGCCGCTCCAGTCTAAAAAAAAAAAAAAAAAAAAACTGGTTATGGTTGTCACCCGTGCAGGAGCAAACACCATGGAGGAAGCACTTGCAGCCATTCAAACCAAACTCCAAGATCTGGATGAAAAATTTCTCAGCCTCCATCTTCAGCATTTAGCCATGAACAATAACCGACAGCCAGAATTTTTTGCAGCCACCGGGTTCTCTTCTTCCAACAATTTTCGTGGGCCACTGGATGGATATACCGAGCAGAACAATATTTCAGTCTGCATAATACTTTTGATGTCCAGAAAGTTCCACTTGCATCCTTTCATTTGGAACAGGAAGCCCTTCAATGGTACCGTTGGTACATCAAAGCTCATCCCGAGCCAAACTGGACAGATTTTTGCCAACTCATTTTGCCACGATTTGGCCCTAGTGCTTTTGATGATTTCACAGGAGCACTCACTAAACTTCACCAAATTGGCACAGTAAGAGAGTATCAGACAGAATTTGAGAAATTGGCCAATCACACAGAAGGATTGTCTGATGAATTCTACAGGAGTTGTTTTATAAGTGGTCTCAAGGATGAAATTCGCTCAGAGGTCAAAATGTTTTGTCCCAACACAATGATGGAAGTCCTAGGGTTGGCTAAGCTGGCTGAGGACAAGATTGTAGCTCAACAACGCTCCAAACCCACCCTTGTTCCCTTCAGAAATATGGGTTCCCAACGACCTCCCATCACGCCTTCTCCTCAACCAACTCCTATCAAGCATTTGTCTGAAATAGAAATGCAGGCACGCCGAGAAAAAGGGCTTTGCTATAATTGTGATGAGAAATTCACTCGGGGACATAGATGTGTTCAACAAAAGCTCTATCTCTTGGATGTGGATTCTCCGCCTGCCTTAGAACTTGGTGAAGCAGCTACAGATACAGTGGATGATCAGATCGACATTCAACACCCGCCTGTTGACACCCCATTTCAGGACGACCCACCTGAGATCTCTCTCCATGCTGTAACCGGCGTCACCACCCCACAAACAATGCGAGTCAGGGGATACTTCAAGAAGCTCCCTCTTACCATACTCATTGATTCTGGTAGCACTCATAACTTCATTGACCCTCGGATTTCCAAACAGGCTGATTGTTTTGCCCATCCTTGCTCCAGCTTTGAAGTCATGGTTGCCAATGGGGGCACCTTACCTTGCAAGGGGAAGTGTCACAATGTGCGTATCTCTATGGAAGATTATAACCTATGCTCTGACATGTTTGCCTTGCCCTTAGGCGGATGTGATGTGGTTTTGGGCGTTCAATGGTTACGCACACTTGGCCCCATCTTATGGGATTTTGCTGAACTTTGGATGCAATTTAAAGTTAATGGGGCACAACACAAATTTATGGGCTTACAACCAGGGTCTCTCTGCATCATCAGTTCACATCGCCTGGAAAAACTCCTTAAGAAGACTTCACATGGTTTCATCGCTCAGCTCAATTCCATTCAGATGCACCCATCAACAGTCTCCACTACTTCCTTGGATAGATATGCAGGTATCTTTGCTGAACCAATGCTCTTGCTACCTTCACAAGACCTTTCTGGTAAGAATTTAGCCACATCTACCTCTCAGCAGGAAATGATGGCTATTTTGCATGCAATACAGAAGTGGCAACCATACCTATTAGGGAATTATTTCTGCATCAAGACTGATCTCCCGAGTCTGGAAAATTTTCTAAAACAATGGGTCTCCTCCCCAACACACCTGAAATGGGTTATACACCTCATGGGTTATCCCTATGTGATCACTTACAAGAAGGGTAAGGACAATATGGTGGAAGATGCTCCTTCTTGCACAATTGATGACCCAGTTTCTCTTACAACTCTTTCTCTACTTGTTCCAAATTGGGTGCAATATGTTCAACATGGCTCTCTCTTCTATGAACTCCATGCTTCTTCATCAACAGGGCACTCTGGGTTCTGCAACAGGTATGACCAAGAACAATGTAACTTCTTTTGGCAGGGACTAAAAATGACAATTCAACAAATGGTGGTTGACGATGATACTTTCCAAGTCAACAAGGGTGGAACGACACTCCTTTCGGGATTACTCAAACCCTTGCCCATCCCTAAACAGCTTTGGCCAACTATTTCTATGGATTTCCTAGCAGCGCTCTGGTGGTACAATACCACATCTCACAGAACACCATATGAAGTGGTCTATGGACAAACACCGCCAGTTCTTCTTCCATACACCCTTAGCAGCTCCCCAGTTCAGGCAATTGACTCGGTTCTTCGAAACCGCAATCAGATTCTTCTCATTCTGCAGGACAATCTTCACATGACCAGAATTCGCCTGAATCAACAAGCCGATCAGCACCGTTCTGAGCACATTTTCCATGCAGCTGACAGGGTTCTTCTTCATCTACAGCTTTCCAAGCAATCCTCCTTGACACTCCAAAGGCGTCAGTGGCCTGAAATGCAACCCGAGGATGCTACCGGGGAACCACTCCTTCAGCTTCTACAGCAATTTCTCCAACCAAAGCTTTGAGGACAAAGCTTTTTCTAAGGGAGAGGGGATGTTAGGAACCTATGTAAACCCTTCTCTTTACTATGTTAGTATATTGTTATTGGACGCATATGCTTTGTAAGTCGTCCCGTAGTATTTGTTGATCCGTAGTTTATATTAGCCCATAGTATTGACCCATAGTATTGGACGCATATGCTTTGTAAGTCGTCCTGTAGTATTATATGTCCCATGGTTTTGACTCATGGTATTGGGCATAGACTTAGTATATAAGTGTGTGTTGAGGTCATTGAAGGCACCGTGAAGTTAATTGTATTGAGCTTGCTCAAAGGAGGTTGCCCCCTCGAAGTGGCCCGTGATCAATATAAAAGTGATTCTATTCTATTATTTCTGCTATTTCAGATATTCTCAGTAATTAATTGTTGCAGGTGCATCTCATTCCTTTCCTCTTGGAGAACCATAAGAGACATGTCAACGCCAACATTTCAGCCTTTAATCCATCGCCACCACCAATGCCAATCTGAATCCTAAAACAATGGGTGTTGTTTAGAGCTATCAGGATGCCTGCACTGCAAATGCCTTGTTGTGAGGCACCGTGAAAGAACCCATAAGTGATGTCTTCCATCATCACTGGAGATGTTACCCGACGAACCTTTGTCCTGCACTGCTTCTCGGGATAACCATTCCATTGGAAAAGAATTCGGAAAACTGTGGTTTGAACATCTGGAAGATCATTTTCGAATATCCCGATATTCCGAGCATACCATATACCGGCTATCAGAAAAAATGGAGCGAACTGTTATTCCCTTGACAGGTAAGCCAATTATGCACGCAATCTTCCAACTCGTGCCCTTTCCATTCGTTGGGGACATGTAGCCTTCCCTGAATGACCTGCCAAACCTCATGCACGTATCTACAATGGATAAAGATGTGGTGGATGTCTTCCTCAGCCTTTCTGCACAGAACGCATCTACCTAGCCCCGAAAAGCCTTGTTTTTGAATATTTCGCCAAGTGAGGATTTTGTTTCGAAAACATAGCCAAAGGAAGAGTCTTAGCTTAAGAGGGATGTTCCATCCCCACAGCTTGTTGTGCCACCATTGCGACTGTGGAGGATTAGGTGCGTGCATTGCTAGATGATGATATAAGTTGGCCACCGAAAGAATGCCCTTCGATCCAGGACGGTCCCAGGTCAATTCATCAGGCTTTTCACTAAGCCTGATCCCTACCGCCACGAGGTTGGAGAGAAACTTACTCCAAACATGGTGCCAACGAGGCGAGAGGTTTAGCTCTTCTGCTGTGAGCCAACAATCATGGGGAACATTACTGCGTTTTAGAAAAAATGAGAGAGCACTGATTTTTGTTGGCCGTGAAGTTCCTCAATTAGACCCGGTGGCAGTCGGTACCCTCCATCGTCCCCAATGTAGGGATCCACCCCAACAAAAAGTTCAGAACCCTTCTCAATCTTCCACTTTATCCATGGCCCAATGTGATAGAAGAAATTGCACAGACTGTTCCAAATAACAGAGACCTGAGAAGTTCCATTCTGGTGATTCCAGAGCCACTAGGTGGTGTTATACGATTTAAGGTATTTTACACGTATTACCTTGCTCCAAAGGCCTTCATCTGTCAAGGCCCTCCAAAGGGTTTTCCCCAGCATAGCTAAGTTGAACAGTTCCAAGTTCTTAAGGCCTAATCCTCTGCGGGACTTGGGCTAGCAAAGGCTTTGCCAGGAGCTAAGATGACACTTTCTCGACTAAGGATTTCCAACCTAGATGAAGTGAATGAGTTTGCTCCGCACTCCATTGAGGATCGAAATAGGGATCCTCCTTAACCCAAACCAGTATAAGGGTATACTTTGTATCACCGATTGGGCCAAAATCAATTAGCCCCCGATAGACAACCACCTAGTGGTCCAACAATGAATTATGTAATCAATCTTATGCAGCATCCAACCCCAGTCCGCCCTCCCGTAACAATTGGGTTTGAGTTGATAATATAAGTATTTAATACCAGAATCAATATGGGAAAAACCATAAGGGAACAACTCCTTCATACCATTGATGACGTACTCCTCAACCCCGTTATACAGGAAGGAGGACTTTCCGATGCTAATAGTCATCCCTGATGCCAAACATAAAATATCGAAAATGTTCTTAAACGATAACCATTCTCCAACCGAAGCTTCACCAAAGATCAGAACATTGTCAACGAATAACAAATGAGAAATAGACATAGCACAGGAAATTCTTACCCCTTTAATACGACAATCTTCCTTAGCTTTCAGTATGATTCTGCTGAGCTCGTCGATTGCCAGGATGAAAAGAAGAGGAGATAAGGGGCATTCCTACCGAATGCCCCTGCTGCAAGAGAACATACCCGTAGGCTCGCCGTTGATGAGGACTCCAAAAGTGATAGAGGTTATTCAAGCCATAATCCATTGTACCATATTTAGTGGGATGTTGATCTGGATGAGGATGAGACGAATGTAAGACCAGTCCAGCCTATCATAGGCTTTCACCAAATCCAACTTGAGGATGAAGGCGCTAAGATTTTTGGTCTTAACAGAATGCAAAACTTTTTGCACTACTCCCACTGCGTCTAGGATCTGCCTGTTATGCAAAAAACCTAACTGCTCCAGCGTAATGAACTTGGCTAGGAAGGGTTTGATACGGATCCCAATGATTTTTGACACCGGCTTATAAAGAGTGTTGCACAGGGAGATCGACCGGTAATCCGAGAAACCATCTAGCTTGTCAGACTTCGAAATCAGGGTTATATAAGTTGCATTGAGCCTTTTAGGGATTGTTGCTTTGAACCAGATTTCCTCCACCGCTCTCAATAAATCCGGACCCATCAGATCGAGGAAATGGAGAAAAAATTATGCCTTCCTGCCATCAGGGCCTGGGCTTTTTTATCTAGCCAATGTCCCTAAGGCTGCCTTTAATTCTTCCATAGACATAGGCATGTCGATCCCCAATCCTTCCTCCCTGCTAAGGAAATGGGGAAAAAGCTTAATGATCTTTAACTGCTCTCCAAGGTTGTTCACCGAGGGATGTTTGTATGCTTCCTAGAAGTGATGCTCATCATACTGCTGAATATATTCTTGATCTGTTCTGTAGCATCTGTCCTCCCCATTTACCTCCCAAATCGAGTTTCGGATACAACGCTGATTTGCATAGTTGTGGAAGAAACTGGTCTTATTATCCCCCTTGGCCAGCCTTAAGGCCCTACTTTTTAGGCGCGAAGTACTTTCTTTCTGAACCAATAAGCTCTCCTTCCGCTTGAACAAATCCTGCGGATATCCACGGTGAACCTCGTCGAAGAAAATCCCTTCTGATTCCATTCTAGAAATATTGTCCTCAATGTCCCTAATATCCTTATCATCGGCCAACTTCTTGTCTCACTCCCAACGTTTGGTCTCAAAACGCAGAGCATCCAGTTCATTATTAAGGTTGAAAAGGTGAGAGAGGCCTTCTTTGTCCTGCATAGCATGCCACCTCCTGGATATCAAATTGCAGTAGCCTGAATCCTCCAACCATGTACAATTGAACTTAAAGGGGTATACCGTCCTCCTGTTCCGATTCTAGAACTCCATGCAAATGGCTTTGTGGTTCGATACACCGGTGGCCACACCCCAAGATCGATAATGGTCAAAGCCTCTGATCAAGTCATTTTTACAGAGAAAGCGGTCCAGTCTCTTAGCCATCCCGTGAGCACGAGACCACCCGTTATTCCATGTTGGCACCATTTGAGTAGGTACCACATCCATCATGTCTGCAGCTTCAAAGTGGTCTTTCAGAAAGCTAGCCAAAGGATCCTCCTTCCGACCAAATCCCCAGACCTCATAAGTGGAGAGGGTGAAGTTCAAGTCCCCACATAAAATAAGATTACAGTTTTCCATCACCCTGTTCTAGAACACCAGATCCCAAAAGCATTGACGGTCTCGGTATGGCCCATAAATATTAACGATGCAGAACTCCTGGTAGAATCCTTTGAGCTTACCTTTTAAAACAATACCTCTGCACACTATGAAAGGCTTCATATTAGCCGAGAGAGGGTCCCAGGTTGCCAAAAGACCCCCAGATAGACCGCACGCATCTAAAGCACAACATTTCTAGCTAGGGCGAAGGCCCGAAAAAAGAGAGAGAGCTTCCTCCCCCGAGTGCATTGTTTCTCGGAGGAAGAAAATGGAAGGTTTAACAATGTCCAAAAAATGGCGGATAACATCCTTTTTGTGAGAGTTGCCTAGCCCACGAGTGGTAAAATAAGTCATAATCATTGGGGAACTGTTGAGGCGTCCATGCCTGCTCTAGTGACCCAGAAGAAGAGTTAGAGTTCACACTCCTAGTGATATCCGACACCTTTAACAATTTTGGGTTGACCCAGTTTGAGTCCGGCCTTCCATTGCGACGGGAATCCTTGATTTTTTTACGCGATTGATTCCGCCTGACTGTTACATTGGAACAGTTAATGGACCCCATAGATATAGTCAGACCAGTTCCCCCCACAGGGCTCCGTCCCCCAAATATTGGTAAAGGAACCAGCTTCGAATCGGGTGTTAGGTGTACCTCGGAGTCTAAAGAGTCATGTCCAGGCAGGGGATCAGTGCCCCTTTCCCCCACATATCCCTCTGTCTGCACCATGAACCCTCCCCCAGCTTCAGGTCGAAAGGTATCTTGCTCCATAATAGAGCTTGGAGACAGCTCGATGTCCAGGCCTTCCATTTCCAGCGAATAGTTGCAAATATCAGGATCCCCATCGAAATCCTCCCTCACGACCAAAGGTCCCTCTAGTTGGGGAGGGAAAAGAGCTCGTGGTGCTAGAGGTTTGATTGAACCAGCAAGCAACCCCAAATTCAACTCTTGAGCTATGGTCGAGACGATATCATCCAAAGACAATGAATTTAGCACAAGGGGAAGAAATGATTTGAACTTACCAAGGCATTCCCGTGTTGAACAATCGTCAAAAGGGATGGACAGGTTGAAAGATTGTTCCGGGTCTGTTGAGTCCCTTCTTTCTTCAGATACCCTTAAACCTCCACCATGAGTGCCTTTGCACTCCCTGCTAAGATGACCAGGCTTCCGGCAAGAAAAGCACCGAAAGGGGATACCCCAGTAGTCTAGTTTTTGGACAAAGGAGCCGTGCACCCAATCAACTTCCACCTCAGCCGGATATCCAAAATAAATGTCCACCTCAATAAGAACGCGAGGGAATATTCTTTATGATGCCAAAAGGGTGCTCTCCTTGATGAGGATGAAACAACCGAAAGAGTTTGCAATGCTGAGAAAATCTTGAAAAACTCCAACATACCAGAGGGAAATCAGGGAAAAGCACCCACAGGTTCCTTTTAAGGAGTTTTTCTTTACAAGCGTCAAAAGCCAAATGCCACCTTATGAGCACCAAAGACCCGATCCCAAGACCCATAATTTATCCAGAATCACCTACAATGAGTCCTTCGTCAGAAAATGGAAATAAATCCTACCCTTTTCAAGCATAATTACCCGAGGCACATAATGAATCAGTGGCTTCCAAGCACGAGTGATACAATCGACTATTTCCGCCCTGTTCAAACGAATGTGTTCCATTTTTCCTACCAAGGCCCTGGAGGACAGGTTTGAGACCATGTCCATGGTCACATCTCGTCCCAAGGCACATTGGAAGCATTCCTTCGTTTCCTGTTCAGCCTTAGGGCCCCCTTTCGGAATCCTCCGGGTACGAGTCTTCGGGGCCGGTTCTGTCACCTTTAGAGATGGAGATGACAAATGTCGGAAATAACCCAGACCCTCTGAACCACCTGGCTCCGAGTTGAACACGACAGAGTCCGTTGTCTTCTTAATGTTTCCTGATTTATGTGAGAGTGGCAACAAGAAAGACACGAAAGCCAACGGGTTCACTCGGACTGATACCAGGGAAGCCGAGACCGTCCGACCTACATAACCCATCACACTAACGGGGAAAAAAACTCCGAGGAAGAACAAGACACTCAGGTCTGCCCCTTACCACGAGGATAACCCCTTATAATGATTGTTCTGGATATGGTTTGATGAAATTTTTTTATTGATTATTTAACTATTAAATGATTAAATAAACTGGTTGTATTTTTTTATTAGCTATAGATATCAAAAATATGTTTTTTTTTTCTAGCTGAAAAAGTTAATAGAAGATGGATATATATATATATATATATATATATATATATATAAAGTTTAAAGATTAAGATTTGTTTTTTTCTAATTTATTTAGTACAAGATAGATATAAGAAGTTTTACTGCTTCTAGAGTAAGATTTAAACTACTTTTAACTATCCATAAATATTTATACTAAAATATAATAATTAAGATAATAAGAATAATGCATTATATTATACTTTTAACTATTTTAGAGTTAATTTTGTTTTGATGTAAGGTTAATGTCTCAAAATTTAAAGACACATTGAATAATAATAATGAGTCAACTTTCATTTACATATAACTACTATAATAATTGTTCTTACTACTAATTTAATTAATAAATTAATAATTAAATTATGATAAAAATAATCATAACAAAAATTCAAAACATTGTAAACTTCGTAATCTTTATTGTAATTACTATCAGGTTGTATCTCATCTTATCTTAGCAAAAACGTTAACCACGTTTAGCAAAAAGGATATTTTAAAGTTGCTCCAAAGATGATATGGGTATAGTAATGTTTATCCTATTAGATTGATAGTAAAAATTGCTAATCTAAAGTAGTGTAAAATTGTTAACATTTTAAAATTATTTTAAATATGAAGTAAATATCTCAAATTATAATATATTTTTTTGTTATGGTGAAATTATATAATATATTGAATTAACATCCAGTTATCTAAAAGACTATTTGTTTGTGTAGTAAAAAAACTTAACCTTGGGACTTCATAATTCTCCACATACAACCTCCATATCACAAGATCATACTTACATTCCTCAAATTATAATATATTTTTTTGTTATGGTGAAATTATATAATATATTGAATTAACATCCAGTTATCTAAAAGACTATTTGTTTGTGTAGTAAAAAAACTTAACCTTGGGACTTCATAATTCTCCACATACAACCTCCATATCACAAGATCATACTTACATTTGATTGTTTTCATTTAACTTTTTAATAATATATAATTTATTAGACTTTTCTTAAAAATAATAACATTATTTTTTTAAACCACAACTATATTATCTATTTAAATAGAGTTACTTTCTTCAATACCTTTAAAAAGGTATATCCATCAATTCCAGTTTCTTACATACTTAAGCCTTTTCATCTCATATTGAATGAGCTTGAAATCTTTTCTATCTTCCTTAAAGGAGTGAATATGACAATAGTATTTTCAATACTAATAATTCAGAAAACGTTAACTTGACTACAGTCTTTCAAACTGTTTGATTTTCATACAATAGATAATCAAAAGATAAGCTTGCTTCGTTACAGAATTCAGTAATAACATACTATGTTTTGGTTTCTAAATGTTAAGATATATT
This sequence comes from Larix kaempferi, assembly GCA_027924585.1. Lineage (NCBI taxonomy): Eukaryota > Viridiplantae > Streptophyta > Pinopsida > Pinales > Pinaceae > Larix > Larix kaempferi. The sequence continues at coordinate 4,853,609 of BSBM01000590.1, forward strand.
TTTTTCAAAAACTATTTTTTAAGTTATGATATGTAATTTTACATTATCTTTAATTTTAATATCGAAATTAATTTAATAATGAATTAGTTATAATTTTTTTTTTTACCGAAAAAAAGTGGGTCCATTCAAATGGGTCTCACCTTGTCAACTCCTATACCTATTACTCCAATAAAAGAACTTGATCCCAACAAATCTAGAAATTGAACCCCTAACCTCTAACATAGACAAATTTTTTTCTTTATAAACATATAAAAACATAACATCACATCACGTTACATATTATTAATATGACATCATATGCTAGTTTGACTTAGGAAACAATGAAGGTGAAGTGAGGGTGGAGTAACCTACACTCAAGGTTCAATGACACACATTCAAGAGGAATCTTCCAAGTACTTTCTTTAATAGACCCCACTATAGAAAAACGAAAAGAAAGATAGAGTGAAAGACACTCCACCTTGTTAACTTTACCATCTCACTTCAATCTCCCACGTAGCTTCCTTGTGTGTCCTCGCAAGGAATCACATAAGCCTACTATCCAAGCTCATCTCCAAAGAAGGTGAAATAGGTTTTTTTTTTCGATTTTAGTGCCATGTCACTACTTTTCATGTTTAGGTCACTTGCTCAAGATTCATGTCTTGTTTGGTTGGTTGATGCTTCACTTGTTATCCCTCTTGCTCTAATAAGTCTCTATGGTGTAGCTAGTGGTCTAAATTAGTCTTCCCCCTTTTTTCCATAAGTTGAGATAGGTAGTTTTGTCATATTTTGGACCATGAATTTTGAGGACTTGTTTTCATAGTTATCATTATTATTATTATTTTTTCTCAAAAGCAATAAGAGGTTTAAAATAAATTCATTGAATTAGTTGTAGTAAGTTTTTAGATATCATTTTGCTAATTCTTTTAATGACAAAATGTTTTCGTTTTCTAATTTAGCTTTCTCCATTTTGTTTAGCATGTTACTTTAATGATAAAAGCTAGTTATGCTAGGTTCATTCGTTGTCTGGGTTTGTGTGTTAAACTAATAGTATTTTCATTAGTTATTATTCATCACTTTATTAGTTTGGTGGATAATGTGATCAAGCTTGAAATTTGATGGGTGTAGGATGTATTTATTTATGTGGAATATATTTGATATACGATTAAATTTCACACATCAATATTTATAGGTAGAAAGAAATTAAAACCATTCATTTGATATGTATAGGTTTTCATCACATGTTATAAATACTGGTACTTGGCACTATGACAGGAGTTGAGTTGCATTGGGTTTTGAGGGTAATGAATCAATGTAAATGCTTCTAGTATCTAGCAACGAATACCTATGGAAATTAGCAGGGTTGCAAATTTGCAAGATTAATTGAGTTATAATTGCACGTACTACAGTTAAATGCTAGTACCTAGAGGCAATTAATCATAGTTAATGGAATTGAATCGGTTGGTAACTTGGAGTGCTAGCTGTCAGTTTGAGGCCGGAGTTTGAATATTGAAGGGTAGAGCCTTAGAGGCGAGCAATGATGCTGGAGTCTAGTTGAAAGGGGGAAGCATATTGCTTGCTCGTTAGAAATAGTCTCAATGTGGCATTGACTCGCAATAACTCAAGTAAGCAAAGCCACTTTCCCTACCAAATAGACCGTGAATTTGATAAATACTGGAAAATTTAAATTTAGTGAGAGACCATAACATTTTTAAATCAATGTTGGAACTTTGCCTTGAAGTTACGCAAATTTTTCATATATTTAAATTTTTATAAAATTTAAAAACAAATAAATGAACAAACGAAACTTTTCCTAGAATATTTAATTAAATTTTTATAAATTTTCATATCGTAAAAAGTAATAGATAAAACTTCTAATTAAGAAAAATCCAGTTGAAATGAAATGTTTTGTGTGCCCTTTGAATTTATAATTATCATAGTAATAGATAGAATTTCTAATTAAGAAAATCCATTCAAAATAAAATGTTTTGTGTGCCATTTGTTACTAGTGTTTTACACTAGAATGTGCCAAAAGGCACCTATTAAGACTTAAGGAAGCCAAAATAGAGTTTGGAAATATTAATTATAAAGACCAAATGATATGAAATAAAACAAATGTTCACAAATGAACGTAAAAACTAAAATAGAACTAGAGATCTTAATGGAAATCTAAATAAAATGGAAACAAAAATCTAAATCTAGTGTGGTCAAAGTGGAAACTGAAATAGAGTTTGGGAAAATAGAAAATTCTTAGAACTAAATAGCATGAAAATAAAATAGAAATCTAAATGTGCATATAGATAATAAAAAACTGCAAGTGAACGGTAAAAGAGCATGAATGTGAATAATAAGCTCAAGTAACATCCAATAAGCAATAACAATGATTAGTAAATAGTAAAAAACAAGTAAAACCAAACTAAACTATGCATGCATGGAAATACAACCTAAGTGAAGGTATGTGTGTCATAACAAGTGACAATAAAACAATTTAACTATCTAACTTAAGATGACATTTAAGAAGGTGAAGGTAAAAACACACATGACAATTCTCTCATATATATTAATGGAATAGATACAAATGAATTGATTTTTTGTTTCATTATTTGAATGAAAGAGGTTTACAATGGTTCTAGATTTCCTTAATGGGCAGAGGAGCCCTTGCGGGTGCTTGAAGCTGGTGAAGCTCCCTAGTTCTTTGAATAGCTCCTCTCCAACGAGCCACCATAGGGAATAAGGGAGCAAAGTCTCAACAGAGGGAGAGTGAAGTGAACTAAGGGGTGTTCAATCTTCACATAGGGAAACTTACAGAGGGTGTCCTGGAAGGGTTGGAGATTCACTAATGGAATATGGTTCACAAAATGATTCGTATGGTAAAAATGAGGGAGAGTAGAATATATGTAAATGTTGTTTAGGGTTTCGGAAAACCCTAAACCACGATGGTTCATTTCCTTTACTGTCGGTAAAATTCAAATGTGGGTGGGAGCTCAAATTATGTGCGGACAACCTCCACTTTTGGTGGAACTCCCTATTTTATGGAAACACCTATTTTGGTGGGGTTTCCTATTTTTGGTGAACTTGTCCAAAGTGGGTTTTAGGACAACCACCACTTTTGGTGGACCTCCCTATTTTAGTGGAAACCCCTATTTTGGTGGGGTTTTCCTATTTTTGGGGAATTTGTCCAAAGTGGGTTTTAGGACAACCTCCACTTTTGGTGGACCGCCCTATTTTAGTGGAAAATACTATTTTGGTGGGGTTTTCCTATTTTTGGGGAATTTGTCCAAAGTGGGTTTCAAGACTTGGATAACATATATTTTGGGTTTTTGGTGTTAATTTTCATGTTGACGGTCCAAACACATGAATAGGGTATGTATGTTGATGCATGGTCATTTTTTGGTGTTAACAGATTGTCCCCTGATGTGGGAGGTTAGGAGATAATCGTATGATCGATGGACATCATAGGACCTTCAGAACAATGGTGTGGTAGTGATATCTAGATTAGAGTATGCTTCGAAGGAGAGTGTATACTTTAGCGGAATGACAAAGGCCATGATCTACAAATACAATACTCATACTAGATGAGGTACACATAATCTCAAATATACAGATGAGGCAAGCATACCCATGCTTGTATTAGTGTCTCAAGATATACAAATAATAATGAGGCCCAAATGGGGACTTGAAAAACACATGAATAACTATTGTGTACATCATAGGTGTCCAACAAGGACTCAAATATATAATGGAATCATGGTCAAACCATGGTTGATCGAAAGAAATAAGACTGGAAACAATGGCATGCATCTTGACTGTATAATCACAAGAACTAATGTTCTGCTGGATCAGAAGGAGTCCAACAACTGAAAGGATTCAAACAACTGAGGGTTTGAATTTGGGGGGTACAATAGGCTGCATCTAGAACTGGATACATGAGGAATTGTGAAGGGCTTCCGAACACTATCGCCAATGCAACCCAGATGTCGGAAGGAACATAATACTAGAGGAGTTCCAAAGTGACTCACCAATGTGCTAGAGTCAAGGGACATCCAGGGTCTTCGACCACATAATGATGTGACCAATACCTGTATGAATTTCAACGATGTGATGATGTCGAGCACGTGAGAAACAACCATCTGAAAGGGAAATAAGGACTCCCCTCACACAGTCTGTAGGAACTCATCGATGATGGTGATGAGGCCAAGGTACATCAACCTATGGGTCTATCCTCTGGAATAGATGTGCTGATGTCCACATAGGGAGACCTACAACAACAAAGGAAATAATGATTCCTTGATAGGAGCACGAGGTGTACAACTATAGAGTGAATGGAATAAGACCTGGGACTAAGACATTATAAGGGGATACAAGGAAGAATGAGTAATGGGACTCAAACTTCCTGTGTTTAGAGTATGATGGAAGGACCAACCTAGAAGCATATGAAACTAATCTCGGGGGAAGGGGATCATAGCTGGGGTTACTGAGTGGGCATAATTGTATTGGGTGCGATTGCAACGGGATAACCTCAGAGGGGATAATGCTAACCATGTAAAAGACTCTGCATAATACTCTGAACAAAGGTGACTGGGAATGTTTACGCAATGAGGGAATATATATGATCTGCAGGGGTGCTAAGAAGCACCGTTTGGGCCTTCTTCATGGTTTAATGAGCTTAAAGAAGGGATGTAAGTGTGTTTGATATGGTATTGTCCCGTTTATTTTTTGTTGATCTCAGGATAGTCAATGCTCGTTGGTGTTTTCATTTTTAGAGAATCTGAAAACAGAAAGAAGACTCCATGAGTGGTATTTTTCGTAAAGTTAGTCCCCAAATCCCGAAAAAGCATAAAATTGTGCAATGGAGAACTCTTCTAGCCTAAGGGGACTAGACTGTTCCTTTTTCATAAATAGTCCATCCATCTCGAAAATGGTGTAAAATTATACCAGACGGACGTTCCTTCACATCCTTTAATGATTTTGAAAGAAACGAGAACACTCAGCAATCTATTCATTGTTTAAGGAGTTAGAAAAGAGATTAACAGAAACTCCATGCTGGGAATCTAGAGGATAGGTCAATGAGTGACAATATGAAAGAACTACAAGGATGTCGAACTACAAGGACTCCCGATTCTAAGGGGATATGAATGGCATGGGTGCCAAATGCTGGGGGTACTAAAACGGTCTCCCATGTAAAGGAAGGCTCTACTGCTGAGCAAGGGAAAATGCAAAGGTGGCTAGGATGGGCCACTTACTCTAGCAGGTGGGTTTCCTACAGGCGTAAGGGGGAATGACTAAAGCAATGCATCAAATTTCTAGAGGGAAAGGATGTCCTATATTCGAGTTAGAAATTTATACCTGTAGAGGTCAGCATCACCAATGGGGAGGAATGCTATCAACATGACCTGTATCTGTACACAAAACCACGATACCTGAGCAAAAATGTGCATCTGGAATAAAACTAAAGCATACAAACACAGATCTAATGCAACTCACATGATGGAACACAAATCGAGGTGGGCCAAAATAATGGAGTGATGTGAGCATCATGACAATGAGAAGAGGTGTCAATAATAATAATGGGAATGGAATATTGATTATGATGGTGCAAATGGTGCAAAAACAAACGTCGTATGAAGGTCGGGTCTCTCTTTTCATAAGAACAAGAGCGACTAGGTCGCTCCTTCTGAAGGGATATGATTTGTTCATGCAGTGGAGACAATTACCGATAGTCATTGAGGAATACCCATATGTTGGCATGGACTTACGAGGAGACACAGAGATCCCGTGACCTCTTGACCAGTCCTGGGGTCCCGACGATATGTATACATTTGTGCTTTTTACGCATAGTCACGTTTTATACTAATAGCTGATATGGTGGCCAGAGTTTTATACATGATGCATATACTGATGACTAGTTGTGTGTGTGCATACATTGGGCCAATACCCCTAGCCAAGTACCAACATCACTAAGGGAGAGCTTAGGGGATCGATTCCCCAATGCGCGACCAATGACGACGTTGGAGTGCTAGCATGAATATGGACTCATTATGGATTATTATAGACTGACTATTGGGTGGGGTCACGGATGAAAGTTGGTATCACTTGTATGATGATCTAATCATTGTCTACTACAAGGAACCGACTGAGTGGAGATCTACCATGCGGAGGATTGATACAGCAGCTTACGCGGTGAGAGCCATGGCATGAGGAGACTCACTGATCTAGGAGGAGGAGGATATTGATGAGGACACGAAGGAGGAACAACCCTATCACTATGATGACTAACTTGGCATCTTTTGGAGCTGCCCCCCAATGTTGCGGGCATGGGGAATTTTGGTTGATGTACTTACTTATGTATTTTTTAGGAAGCTATTGGGGCTCCTCTATGAAGACATATACATACTGTTTTGTGGATGTTATGACATGATAGTATATATTTTTGCACGTGCTTGCACTTTTATAGTTTTTTTTATATTTATGGGCCTTATATGTTATGATGATGTGTATGGTATGCTTTATGTACATGTGGATGCAAATAATTTGAAAATGCTTGTGAATGGTTTATTTATTAGATGTGATGATTGATGAGCCACTCGAGAGTGTCGTTAGCCATTTGGTCTGCAAAGTTGTTGAAACATATTGGGACATGCGTGAATGAAATAAAATCAAACTGCCTAACCAATTGTTTAGTGCCCACAAACTTTATAAAGAGGGAGGGGTCACATACTCGATAGTAGTTATTCAACTAGGCGAAAAGCAGCTGGGAGTCTAGGAATACACTAAAGTGAGGGATACCCAATTGAATGGAAGCGATCAAGAGATCAATCACTGCATTATACTTAGCCTGGTTATCGGTGGCCGCACTGACATACACTCCATCAAAATGAAGCAAATCGTATAAAGGGGATAAGATGACCCATGCGACCGAGGTAATATTTGGGGACCACCTACTTGTGCCATCAACAAAACGAACATGCAAGGTGGGAGTGAGATCCATCTGATACCAAACGAAAAAGCAAACTATTAAAAGGTGTAAAACAAAAAAAGAAAGACTAGACAGACCGAACAATGGGTCTGGTTATGCTAAAGGTAGAATCACTTGAGATACAACTCATTACGAGGATTCCTCAAAAGACGACCTTTAGAGTCAGCTAGGAGGTATGCCCCCTTGCTGAGGCATTGGTGCACTATGTATGGGCCCTACCACATACACTTGAACTTCCACTTCCCATGTTTTTCATTGGCTTGGTCATAAACAAGGACAAGGTCTCCTTCATTAAAATTGCAGGGACAAACATGCGCATCGTAATGGGCTTTAGATTGATGCTTGGCAACCTCGATCATATGGATAGAGGCACACTGATCTTAATATACTTGCTCAAAGGTGAGCAAACATTTCTCTAAGGGTGAGGTATCAGGCATAAGTTCTATGGCTACGTGCAGAGCCAGTATCTGGAATTCAATAAGAAGGACTGACTCGACGCCATGGACCAAATGGAATGGTGTGAAACCTGTCGTGGTTTTGGCAGAGGTTCAATAGGCCCATAAGGATGGAAAGAGCATGTGATGCCAGTTGGACTTGTGCTTTTCAACCATCCATTGAAGCATGGTTTTGAGGATCTTGTTAATTCCCTCAACTTGGCCATTTCCCTAGGGGTAGTAAGAGGAAGCATACTGGTGCTCAAACTTCAACAAGGTAGAGAGCTCCTACCAAACAACATTGTCAAAATGTTTTCCATGGTTAGAGACCATCTGGAAAGGGACCTCAAAACTAGTGATGACGTGGTTAAAGAAAAAATGGGCCGCAGTCTCAGCTGTAATGCCCCGTTTGACTTTATCACCTGAACTATCATTACCTATTTGAATTTGATTGTTATTGAGGAACTTCGCCAGTTTGATGACACTATTGACATGTGGATTTATTACTTTGTGGAAGTTATGTATACATTGTGAGTAATTTTAATATTATTAATGATGGCAGTGCTTTAATTTAGTCTAGGATGCAAATTTAAATGAGATGCTTTGATACGTGGATACCAGTTTAAGATAAGCATTTAATAAATGAATGTGATACCAGGTGCATGGTACATCGAAAATTGTTACATTGTTGTTTATTAGTAATGCACTATGTATACATGTCATTAACTGCACGATATTCTCGATCTTGTGTTTGGAGACTAACCTACAGGTTAAAAGAGTTAAGTGGTAGTTGGGTCCTACAAGGTGGGAGTACCTCTGGGACATGAATTCCGAAAGATAAATGATATGCAAGTGATACATTATTGTTTAGAATGAATATTGTGTTATTATCATGATGTGTGGTAGGTGCTGGGTTTCAGGAAACTCAACTGACCAAATTGGTTATTCAAAGACAAAACCTGAGTACAACATTTGCAACGCAGTCACTATGTCGATGTAGACATAGTCCCTTGTTCCATAGGAGGGGTAGAGGCATTACTCACCATTTATTCTCTGAAACCCAGAGTCATGGGAGGGCCACGTTACAGCATGCTCCCCAAGGTGTGTGATGATGACTAGTGGGTGCCTATTGGGTAATCTTGGTCAATGTAGTCAACACTTCCACTTACCAGTTCTAATTGGAGAAGGTCATGTAGTTGACACTCCAGGGTAGTCCAACAGAGGTAGGATAGGATGTGGAAGTTAGTTGTGAATTAGATAAAATGTAGTAAGTAGATAGGAATGTCATTAAGTCATAGGGAGAAAAATTAATTAATTATGTGTGTGTGCGGAAACAATTGCTTGATTATTATGTTCATCGATTTTTATGATAGGAGTTAGTGAAATAACTAGACGTTGCAGATTATGTGAGTATGTGTCCGCAGATAGTAGTTTGTGCGATTATGTGTGATGAGTGGTTGAACACTATTGGTGTACCTACACGATGTATGTAAGCATTAGCTACACTTACATAACTCGTCTACATATGCTGTATGAATTATCTATTAAATATTATTAAAATATGGCTTGGATGCATTGCGGTTATTAATGATCACATTATAATTACTATTACCCATTTAATTATGAAATGATACTATTACATCAAGTTAATAATGAATGGTTAATTAATCGTGATTAGGATTAATTATTAATTATGGTCAATAAAGGTGAAATAATGTTAATGATGTTAGTTAGTGGTTACTATGACTATTAATAACTTGGTCAAAAAATGTTAATGATGTTAATAAGATTGTTATTAACTTAATGGTTGAATGAAGTACTTGGTTACTAAATGTTAAATAAGTCTTAATAATATTAATTAGTTCAATTGCTTGGTTTACAAATGATAATTGTGTTAATAATATTAATTATATTATTATTAACTTGATTCATTAATATTAACTGTGTGTTAATAATGTTAATTAATGTTAATAAGATTATTATTTTGAGGGAAACACATTGCACTGGTTGTACTCAGGTTTTGGGCTTGGGGGTCCAAGAAACTGCGTTTCTTGGAGTTAGGAAACTGACAAGACTTTCCTAGTTGGCAGGGTGGAAAAACATGTTTGGGCAGTTGAGTTTTCTAGTTATTAGAGCATGGAAAAACTGGTGTACCTTGGTACCTTACAGGTATTTTGATATGTTACTTCAAGTTTATATTTAGAAAGTTAAATTATGTAAATGTTGTAAGAAAAAATTCTAAGAAAAAATTATTGTACATGCTTCTAACTATTATCTTAGAACTCTTACCTTAGCAACTCAAAAGAAATAGAACTTTGTTTATTGCACTTACACTTAAAAAAAATAAAACTGTAAAAAAAACATTAATACTATAGATATGCACATAATTAAGCCAGAGTATATTCAAATTGATCCATACCTGCACCAAATTTCATATAAATATTAAATAGAACCAGGATAACTTAGTGGAAGCAAAGACATGACAAAAAGATAAATTGTATTCAATAATATGAATTAAGGACCTCGACAAGGTCCCTACATTAGTTTTGTAATTGAATGTGGGCATAGCTTCAACCCATTTGGTAAAATAGTCAATGACCACAATGATGTACTTATGGTTTCCTGCCGAAGTGGGATTTTATTCCATAAAGTCAATGGCCCATTTGCAGAATGGACCAATGGTGACGATGGGATGGAGTGGCGTGGGAGGGGTTTTATCCTTGGGGGAAAAGGGCTGGCAGTTGCGGTAGCGCTTGATTGCTATAATGCAATTGAAGAAGAGGGTTGGCCAAAAATAACTAGCATGGATAAATTTTTGGGCAGTGGCCATACCAGAGAGGTGGCCACATCAGGCTCCGTTGTGGCAGTCATTCAAGAATAGCTCGACCTCGTCGTGGGTAAGGCATATACACATAATGATGTAGATGCCTCATCAATAGAGGACATCCACAATGAGGAGATATCGAGAAGCTTGGTGTCGATTGTGATGCTGATCGTAACGACTAAGGTGAGACCCGAATATCTGGGTGCACAAATAAACAAGAATATCCTTGTACCACGGGTCATCCGATGAGATAATAAACAATCTCTTATCGAAAAAGGTGATGGGAGTCAAAGGTGATGTGAAGGGGGAGGGTAGATAAGTCATGAGCTGCACCAAAGCCAAAGCCTTGGTACTTTTGGGTGTAGGAAACTTGAGTTCATACCCTTGAAGGATAACGATCCACTTGGCCACATGACCCTAGATGAGGCAATGGATCAATAGGTAGACCATCAGATTGGAATCAGTCATGACTATAGTTCGTCTCATAAGAATGTAGTGACACAATTTTTGAACTGAAAAAACAACGACCAAGGCCATTTTATCTTCATAGGGGTAACGCAATGGTGGACCAGATAACGTCTGACTTGCATAGTAGATGGCATGCTCCTAACGAGCAGTATATTCTTGGACTAAGACTCCTGTGATGGCATGTTCAGATGTCAAAATGTAAAGGATGAAATCCTTCATGAAATCAGGTGGCGATATCAAGGGAGTAGAATTCAGTGCTTATTTCAATGCATCAAAGGTGAGTTGTTCCTATGTATCCTAGATGAAATGAATGTTGGTGCGAACCAGGCGCAAGAAGACATGGACCATGGTGGTGTAGTCTGGGACAAAGCGTCATAGTAAATTAGCCTTGCCTTGAAGGCTTTGTAGCTAGCACAGTGCGCGAGGGGATTGAAGGTCAAGTATGAATTGCACCTTCAAAGGATCGATGGTGATACATTTCTAGGAAACAATGAATCCCAGTAAACAATAAGTAGGAATGCAGAACATGCATGTAAGGGGGTTCAAGTGAATGTTATACTTATGGCATCGAAGGAAGACTTGTTGAAGGTCTTATAAATGTTGGGAATGCTTCTTGGATCGAGTCATGAGGTTTTCCAAGTAGACGAGGATGATATTGACCAAGTCATAGAAATAGAAAGTCATAGCCCACTGGAAGGTGGCTCCAGTGTTCTTCATATTGAACGACATGACTCGATAAACGAATGTTCCCCAAGGATTGGTGAAGGCAGTTTTATATTGATCTTCTTTCCAAATTTGAATTTGGTTGTATCCATAAAACTCATCCATGAAGGAAAGGACCTCATGGCCTGCACAAGCATCGATAAGCTAGTCGATGAACGGGGTCAGGAAATTATCCTTGGGACATGCTAGGTTCAGGTCACAAAAGTTGGTACAAATGCAAATGGTACCCTACTTTTTGTTCATTGGGACAGTGTTGGAAACCCATGTAATGTAAGTGATGGGGTAAATGAAGCTTGCATGACAGATATTTTTGACCTTGGCTTTGACAACTGGTGCTTTGGACGGATGAATTGGTCTCTTCTTTTTCAAATTAGTGCAACATTAGGCCATGTATCAATTCGGTGCTCAACGATAGACGAGTCAAGGTCGAGCATATCCATGTAATACCAAGCAAAAATGTCACGAAATTCTTAACACAAAGCTTTGTAAGCCGTGACCTCTTCGAGGGTGCAAGAGGTGCCTAATGTGATGTTTTCGACAATGCCTAGCTTGATAGAGATGTCTACCTAGATAATGGGAAATATGTTGTCCATGTTCCTCTCCTCAAAGGCATCAGGTGCCGGGACTAGGTTCTTGAACCAATCAATGTTATGGTGTGGGAGGAATTCTTTAGACTCTAGAGAGAACTAGTCGGATGTGGGTGTGGTAGACTCCTCAGGAATAAAGTAGGATCGATGGTGCATGTCATCCCAAGGGAAGTCAGGATCGGTTAGAGATTCGAGGATCTCTTCGTCACTGCAGAAACATCGGGTGGTGAGACCAGAAGGGTCTACATTGGTTGACGACATGGATGGCTGATCATGAGTCAAGATAACATGGATGGTGTTTACCTCATTCAAGGAGGACGTTGAGGGGTGAATCTCTTCGACAACTGTGAATTCCAACTCTAAGGAGAGTCTACATAAGCACGTTAAGATAGAGAGGTACTTGGGTAGGTCGGTGCAATGATGAGAGTAGTGGCCATACATGCCATAAATCACACACGGATGGTTTTCTCTAAGGGACTTGTTTTTTTGTTGGGTAGAATTAGGTACCTGAACCACAAGGGTGTTTTCTTTGTCATCTAGTGTCTGAATATGCATGCATAGGAGAGGAAACTATGGACAATTTTGAGTAGCATGACCCATAACATCACAAAAAGCACAAGGCAGTGGTGCCCGAGAAGAAGTGGTGGAAGGTGTGTTCGTTACTTTGCGTTGGTTGGTGGATATGGTGATGTTTGTCTTGTTCCCCCCTGCCTTCTTCTTAGGAGGAGGTGGGGGATTGCAAGGGTCATCTATCGACCCGATCCACAAGGATTCAAGAATCGAGGGTGTTGACGTGGGCACACCAAGAGGTGGTCGGTTGGCAGTTTTAATGGGTTAAACTAGTGTAAGATGACCTGTGGGTTTGGGATGGGATTTGGTGCAGGTAAGTACAAGACAAGGAGGCCTAGTGTCAATTTGGGGAGGTTCAAAGTTGCCATCACAGGCATGCTAATGAATCCTAATTGTGAAAAAAAGAAAGGGATTGTGTGTATATAGGTAGTTACCACATGGTTGGGCACTGATGCGAGTTGTGGTTGGGATTGTCATTAGGGTTGTGATTGGGGTTGTGGTGTGGAAGAAGGTTGAGTCACAGGTTGTGATTGTGGAATTGGATTTTCCAAAGAGACAGTACATAAATATGATATCTCTATGGTTTTGGGGGGTGGGGATAGGTCCTGAAAAGTGGCAGTCATGGGACTGTCACCATACAGACCCGACCCAACAGTGGAAATCGATGGGATGGAAACATCGGGGGTAGTGTTGTCGACCATAGGGAGGACATTTTTTGGAGTAGCCGTACCTTTGGGGTCATAGTAGGTTAATTGGTCAATCTTGACGACCCTCCCTTCATGAGGGAACATACTAAGCCAAAAGATAGATGAGGTGACGACCTTCATTACATACATGTAACTATGTCCTAGGATAAGGTTATAGTCAAGTATGGCATTAACAAATTCAATGTCTATTAGGACAGTTTTGTGGGCTAACTCTATAGGGAAATTTGGGAGAAAGGCTTGTGGTTGGGCTGCACGACCATCATAAGCATGCAATGCCATTGTGGAAGGATGAAATGGAGGGGACCCAAGTTTCCGCCAAATGAAGGTGGACATGATGCATGTAGAGGTTCCCTCATTGACAATGCATTGATGTATTACTAGGTTTCTAATCAAGACGCGGATTTGAAATGCGATGGATGAAGGAATGCGAGGTTTATAATGATCCAAGTTGAATGCCATAAAACATAAATCAGAGGGGTTGATTAATCCTAAGGCTAATAGTAGGGATTTTCATTGCGCTGGGAAGTTCCTAAAGAGTTATAAGGTAGACATGGCCGTAGGGGATTGAGCCAAGTTGTCCACAATGCTATAGTTGGGTGCAACATATGTGTTGGCATTGTTTGTGAAGAAACAAAATGGAAAATTCAATGCTTTCGAATTCCCATCAATTGGGGGTCGATGTAATTGCAAAGACGAGTCCACGAGAGTGGAATCCATAGTATTACTGATAGGAATGGGCTCAAGGACCAAACTGTAATGGTTGTGGTGTGTCGGGACACTAACCTTAGATGACATCATGAAAAGGTGTTGAACCCCCTAATCAGGAGGATGGATTGAGGAGGTTGTGAATTGTGATGTGGGATGGATTTCCACTACCCCTTAGGTGGGAAAAGGTTTTTGTAACACAATGGGAGGTTGGGATGATTGAGGTGCATTAGGTTGTGCCTAAGGGGAAGCCATAGCATCGTGGCGGTCAACCTCATCCCAAAGTTGTCATGCTCTAGCTAAGTGGGGGAAATGATGAGTATAGTGTCCATAGGCATTGAGGAAAGAACGTGGATTGTTAGTCCTTAGTTGTGGGTTCTTGGCCTTCTTGGGTGGTTGGTTAGGGTCCTGGTTAGTAGGGTTGGATCTATTTTTTCCTGGGGGGTTAGGAGGTGGGACACCCCCTCCCTAGTGTTGATTTTTTATACGGTTCCTCCATAATATTATATTGGGATTTCCTTGATGGTTGATAGGGGAAGTTTGGTTAGGTGGATGATTCTGCTGAGCATAAACATGTCCTTGCAGAGTGGGAGGAGCTTGAGGCGGTGTCGGTGTAGTGGAAACCAATGGAGGATTTGGAAAAGGATAGTAAGATTTAACAACCAGATGTGGTGCATACCCTTGAGGAGTGTTGCTGTAGGTGAGCCCTTGATAGGCTAGTCCATGAACATGAGAAGTTGAGACCAGAGGCACATAAGAGGGTGTCGTTCTAGAATGTGAGCTTTCCCATGAAAAATTGGGACTACAACCTAGCATGGGAAAGGATCCCATTGAAGGTTGCACAACACTAGAGGTGTGGCCATATGTAAGGGTCGTCGCAGGAGGAGGATGCACATAGGGTTGAATGATAGATACGACAATACCAATAGAACCGTCGACAACATGTGATGCCCTTGGAAGATCCTTCCAGGAGGAGTCTCCATGAGGGGCGTCTGATAAGATGGTGTACATGTAGCCCGATTGTGCGTATATGAGTTCGAACTATTGGGATTTGAGGATGGCCTTTTATTCAGTTTGAGGGTGTTCTGATGCCACATCCTTGGAAATGGATTGGATAAGGTACTTTAAGAACCAATTTAAAAATATCTGGTCATCCAATTTGATCTTGCATAGACTTAGACATATACGCTACTCATGGATGTGGTCCATGATGTGGGTGGCCATAGTCTTCCAGCAAGAAAGGAGAATCTCGAATCCAACATCATATCACACTGGTAACTGAAAGAGCTATAGGAAAATCTAGGCCAGGGATGCAAAGGTGGGATGCGCCCCATGGGGCTCATCGATATACCACTTGGCTGCAGTGCTAGTGAAGGTTCGTTGTAAGAGACGTAATCAAATGGAGTCATCCATTATGGAGTTGGAGGAACACCATAAGTGCAAGGACATAATATGGTTTTTTGGGTCCTACCCAGCCTTCCCCTCAAACTTAGGGATCTCCGAAGGGAGCTTGGTAGGTATAGGGGGCCACCTAGGATCATGTTGAATAGGATCCTTAGTCAATCTATCCAAGTCAAGATCAAGATTTAAACTAGCCATGAATGGAAAAATAATAGGAGGATGTGACATGGTAGAGCCAACATGTGCACTAGCCATAAAGGTGCTCATGGGGCCACCTCCATTGAATGGTGGAGGGACGATGGTCGTCATGAGGGGTATTATAGAACTGACAACGGGAGTCGGTGTGACCATGGCAGAAGGGACACTGACCCCAGGAATAAATCCAGTGGCTGGATGGAATATATTCATGGGGGTGGGCCCACTGCCAAAGAGTATGGATCTAGTAATAATATGGACTGTGGTCATGGGTGTGGGCCCACTGCTAGAGGGTATGGAACTAGTAATCGTATGGACTGTAGTGGTGGAAATGGGTCTCATGTTACCAGGAATAGTGGTCTCGGTTGGACCAACAATTAGAGTGGTTTTTTTAGTGACAATAGGGTCATTTCCATGCTCACCACCGACAATCCTTCCATAAAATGGATCGGGATTGGTGTCGCTCATAGGGCTACGTGTGGGTAAGTGTGTGGGAGACTCTTACTTGGAATATTCAGAAGTTAAATAAGGTGCCTTAGGAAAAATTTATGGAGATGAGGATGTGCATCAGAGAGTGTTCCGACGAGTGGAGTCTAGGGGACTGTGCTTTGGTGACACCCTTGGATTCTACGAGAGTATATCCAGGTAAAAATGGTGACAGGTGTGTGAGTGCGATATAAGTATGGCCTGAAAACCTGATCGAAAATCCTAATTCAACCAAGTGTGTAAGAGGAGAGCTCTCAATAAAAGGGGTCACTCAGGCCAAAAAAAGCTAAAAAAACCTACTGCAACTGAGTGCTACAACAAGTGAGCAGCAACAAAATGGTGAGAAAACCAACATGCAGTCACTACCTATCAAAATAAAAATGACCCACTAACCTGTGGGTTATGGGTGCAAGCAACCACCTAACTAATAGTTGGAATCCCTCACAAACTATATCCCCTACAGGGTGATGAAATCCATAGTTAGATGATACAGCATGGAAAACCAAAGTGGCTAAGGGATACCCCCTACCGAGGGGGATCCCAGGTAAAAAATCCCTAGAAGAATGGAAACTAGGATACCCCATTCAAGTCACATCCAGAAAGGTAAATCCGTCGCTTTATTCCTTTGGCTGCTGCACAACTAATACGGTTTCCTATATGTGCAATGAGGACCACGAGTTGGTGTCCTTCAATATTAGGTGGAGAGCAGTATTCCACCTAGCCTTTCGGAACCAGTATTGCGACTTGCCCTCTTAGGAGAGGCCCTTGAGAAAAATCAATATCAACTGTGCCTAAAAGTACTAGGGGATTTTGGTACCCTATAAGTCAACAACTATGTTTCAGATGTGAATGTCAAAGGGGAGTTGTTTGGATTCCTATCCCCAATTCCCTACCTAACTACAATGTTCTTTTAATTCCTTAAGTGAGGTTAGTGTTTGTTTAGTTAGGGTAAATTTTAGGCGTAGCTTGGGGTCATGAACCAAGCATTGTAATTATTAAGGTGTGCATTGTGTTTAGGTGACATGTGTGTAACTGGAAAGTAAATGTTGGAATAATAATCTTGCACTAAATAACTGAACTGGATTTTTTCTTTCTTTCTTTGGAAATAATGGTCGAAATTTCAATTTTCCAAAAAAGAATTATGATTTAAGACAGTAAACAAAAACAATTTGCAAACAAAAAAGACGACAGTAAACAAACCACACCTTCCAAATAAGAAACCAACAAGATTTTGATCCCAGCAGATCGCACTAGGTATAGAGGGAGAGCATACGTTGTTGTTTACACACATCATAGACCCATGCAGACACAAATATCAGGAAAAAAAATTAAAAAATTCCACATCAGCAGAAACCAGATTGGTCAAAATATCTGTAATGGATAGACAGGGGCAGAGCCACCAGAGACTGGTCAAACAAACAAAAAGAAAAACTTACATGTCGGTAGAGGCGAGACTGGTCGAAATATTTGCAATGGCCATATAGGGGCAGATCCACCATGTGATTAATAGAAAAAATAGAGAAAAAGACTAATGAAATAACAAAACAAAAGCCAATGGTATGGTCCCCAAAACTGTTACTAGTATTTTCACATTAGAACATGCCAAAAACACCTACTAAGTCTTAAGGAAGCCAAAGTAGGGTTTGGAAATATTAATTCTAAAGACCAAATGACATGAAATAAAAACAAATGTTCATGAATGCATGTAAAAACTAAAATAGAACTAAATATCTTAATAGAAATCTAAATCTAGTGTGGTCAAAGTGGAAACCAAAATAGAGTTCGGGAAAATAGAAAAGTCTCATAACTAAATAACATGAAAATCTAATAGAAATCTAAATGTGCATATAGATAGTAAAAAATCGCAAGTGAACGGTAAAAGTCTTGAGCATGAATGTGAATAGTAAACTCAAGTAACATCTAGTAAATAATATTACTGAATCGTAAATGGTAAAAATGAGTGAAGACAAGTAAAAACAAACTAAACTATGCATGCATGGAAATACAACCTAAGAAGGTATGCGTGTGTTGTCGCAAGTGACAGTAAAACAATAATATCTAACTTAAGACGACATTTTCCAAGGTGAAAGTAAAAACACACATGACAATTCTCTCATATATATTAATGGAATAAATATACAAGATTTGATTTTTTTTTCATTATTCGAATGTATGAGCTTTACAATGGTTATGGATTACCGCAATAGGCAGAGGGTCCTTGCGGCCTCTTGAAGCTAGTAAATCTCTTTGGTTCTCCAAACAACTCCTCTCCAATGAGCCACCACAGGGAATAAGGGAGCGAAGTCTCAACCAAGGGAAAGTAAAGTGAACTAAGGGGTGTTCAATCTTCACACAAGAAAAATTGCAGAGGTTATCATAGAAGGGTTGCAGGTTCATGAATGTAATATGGTTCACAAAATTATTCATATGGTAAAAATGAGGGAGAATGGAACATATGTAAATGTGGTTTAGGGTTTTGGAAAACCCTAAATCACGATGGAACCTGCACATTTGGTGGGCCTCCCTGTTTTAGGGGAAACCCCTATTTTGGTGGGGGTTTCCTATTTTTTCTGAACTTTTCCAAATTGGGTTTTAGGACAACCTCCACTTTTGGTGGATCTCGCCATTTTAGTGGAAACACCTATTTTGGTCAGGTTTTCCTATTTTTGGGGAATTTGTCCAAAATGTGTTTTAGGACACCTCCACTTTTGGTGGACCTCCCTATTTTAGTGGAAACCACTATTTTGGTGGGGTTTTTCTATTTTTGGTGAATTTGTCCAAAGTGGGTTTTAGGACTTATGATAACATATATTTTGGGTTTTTGGTGTTAATTTTCATGTTGAGGCTCCATACATAGGAATAGGGTATGTATGTTGATGCATGGTCATTTTTTGGTGTTAACACCATTTTAAACTTAAATTTATGATTATCACTTTACAAGAAATTTGAAAAGCATAAAAGTTTTGGTTTTTTAAAATAAATCCAAAACCTTGAAATTCCAAAAAAAAGAAGTAAGAAATTGTCATATTTTTTAAATGGATTTTAGTTAGCTTAACTAGCCAAAAGTGAAGTGTTTTGAGTTATCCTTTATCAAGTTTCCTGCTTTGAGCCCATAGCTGCCAAGTTACTCCTTGATCAAATTTCCTACTTTGAGTCCATAGCTGCCACGTTATTAGGAATTTGGTCCATGTTTTCCAATTAATTAGAGCATAAGCACGATCATTTCCGCGTGGTTTTTGTACAACTGTTGAAGTGGGTCATGGTGGATTTCCATGCACACAAAATGGAAAATATATGGCATATATTTTAGTACAATAATATGTAAAACTATTGAAGCATATAAAATAGTACAATTTTGAAAAATGAAATTGAAGGGTTAATATACATGCAATTTAATAGCTTTGTAAAACTCAAGGTGCAAAGAAATTTCAAAGTTCATAAGATTTTTTATATTTTGAATTGCTTTAAATATTCTAAATTACAATTTAAACATGTGAGGAACCTCCATCAATTGAATGATGAAAATGCACGATATATCAGAAATAGCAGAACACAGAGGATATTTATTGATCGCAGGCCACTTCGAGGGGGAAACCTCCTTTGAGCAAGCTCAATACAAATAACTCATGGATACCTTAATTGGCCTCAACACGTACTTATATACTAAGTCTATGCGTCCAATAATATGGATCAATACCATGGAACATATAATACTATAGGACGACTTACAAAGTATATGCATCCAATACTATGGATCAATACCATGGAACATATAATACTATGGGATAATAAAAACTATGGATCAATACCATGGAACATATAATACTACGGGACGACTTACAAAGCATATGCATCCAAAAAAAATACACTAACAAAGTAAAGAGAAGGGTTGACACGGGTTCCTAAGATACCCTCCTCCTTAGAAAAGCTTTGTCCTCAAAGCTTTAGATGTGGAAATTGTTGCTGAATCTGAAGGAGTGGTTCCCATGTAGCATCCTCTGGTTGCATTTCGTGCCACTGAATTAATACCTCTGTGATAGATTGAGAGAGAAGCTGATGAGTGCACCTATTGAGGATGGCCTCCAACTCCAAAAGGATGGATCCTTCATTATCCAGTTCTGGTAAAATAGTTTGTCCTCTGATGTTGGTGCCAAGAAATTTCTTTAGACAAGAGACATGAAATACTAGATGAATGTGGGAAGAAGGAGGAAGTTCCAATTTATAAGAAACAAACCCAATCTTCTGAAGAAACTTATATGGCCCATAGAACTTTGGAGCGAGCTTATGATGCCTTTTTAGTTTTAGGGAAGATTGCTTGTAAGGTTGTAGATGAAGAAAACCATATCAACTGCTTGAAAAGAGCGCTCAGAACAGTGCTGATCGGCTTGTTGTTTCATTTGATTTCTTGCCATGTGAGTATTGTCCTACAAAATGCGAAGAATATGATCATAGTTTCAAAGAACCGTGTCAACTTCCTGAACTGGTGAACTGTTGGGGGTGTATGGAAGAATAACTGGCGGTTCCTGACCATAGACTGCTTCATATGGAGTCATTTTAGATGCAATGTGGTAGGAGGTATTGTACCACCATTCAACGAGAGGGAGCCACTTTTACCACTGATGTTGTTGTTCGGAGGTGAAGCAACAAATATAAGTTTCCAAACATTTATTGATAATTTTAGTCTAACCATTTGTTTGTGGGTGATACCCTGAACTCATCTTCATTTTGGTGCCAGTGTGGCGAAATAGTTATGTCTAAAAATGACTGGTGAAATAACTTCCTTGTGCTGAAATAATATGCCTGAGATACTCTACTTCCTCCTATCCAAAAACACATTTAGACTATTTTGCGTGGAGATGATGATCAGAGAAAAGTTGCATTACAAGATCCATATGCTAGAGATGCTCAACTCATGTTTTACTATAAATGAGGATATCATCAAAGACGACCAGAATGAATTTCTGCAAGTAGGGTCGGAATATTTTATTCATCAATGCCTGGAATGTGGAAGGCGCATTAGTGAGGCCAAAGGGCATGACCAAAAACTCATAGTGGCCATCATGTGTGCAAAAATCTGTTTTAGGGATATCATTCTCATGAACCTGAATTTGATGATACCCAGAACGAAGATCCAACTTGGAAAAAAAATGAGCACCATGAAGTTCATCAACAAAAGGAATTGGAAACTTATCCTTGATTGTGAGGCGATTAAGTGCTCAGAATTCAATGTAGAGGCGCCATGACCCATATTTATTTTGGGCAAGAAGAACTGGTGAAGAAAAGGAACTAATACTAGGGCGAATAATACCTTGCTTCAGTAAGTCCCAAACAAGCATCTCAATCTCTGTTTTTTGGTGAAATGGGTAGCGATAGGGCCTGATGTTGGGAGGAACGCTTCCAGGAAGGCACTGAATACGATGGTCCTCTGGTCTTGAAGGTGGAAATCCCACTGGTTCAACAAAGACACCTGCATATCTATACAATATTTGTTTTAGATCCAAAGGAGTAGTGGAGATCACTGATGGGTGCATCTAAATGGAATGGAGCTGAGCGATGGCACCATGTGAATTCTTCTTAAGGATATTTTCCATGCGATTTGAACTAATGATGCTGAGAGAACCTGGTTGTAAGCCCGTCAATGTGTGTTTTTTCCCTTTGACTGAAAAACTGCATCCAAAGTTCAGCAAAATCCCATAAGATGGAGCCAAGTGTGAATAACCATTGAGCGCCCAAAACCACATCACATCTGCCTAAGGCCAAGGAAAACATGTTGACGAGCAGGTTATAATATCCCATAGAGATACACACATTGCGACACTTCCCCTTGCAAGGTAAGGTGCCCCCATT
Organism: Larix kaempferi; assembly: GCA_027924585.1. NCBI lineage: Eukaryota > Viridiplantae > Streptophyta > Pinopsida > Pinales > Pinaceae > Larix > Larix kaempferi. Next base: position 4,875,508 of record BSBM01000590.1, read on the forward strand.
GGCAATCATGACTTCAAATTTGGAGCAAGGATGGACAAAACAATCAACCTATTTGGAGATCCGAGGGTCAATGAAGTTATGAGTGCTACCAGAATCAATGAGTATTATAAAAGGGATCTTCTTGAAGTAACCCCTAACCTGCATTGTTTGTGGGGTGGTGACTTTGGCTAAAGCATGGAGATATATCTCTGGGTGGGCATGCTAAGATGGAGGGTCAACAAGAGGCTTTTCAATGTCGACCTGATCATCTATTGTATCCGGAGCTTCATCACCAATTTTAGAGGCAAGCAGACAATCCACATCCAAGAGATAGAGATTTTGCTCAACACATATATGTCCTCAAGTAAATTTCTCATCACAATTATAACAAAGCCCTTTTTCTCTATGTGCCCGCATCTCTGCTTCAGACAAATGCTTGATAGGAGTTGGTCGAGGAGCTGGCATGATGGGAGGTTGTTGGGAAACCAGATTAATGAATGGAACAAAAGTGGATTTGGAGTGCTATTGGGCTGTTATCTTGTCCTATGCTAGCTTAGCCAACCCTAGGGCTTCCATCATTGTGTTGGGACAAAACATTTTATCCTCAGATTGGATTGCATCCTTTAGACCACTGATAAAACAACTCCTGTAGAATTCATCAAGAAATCCTTTTGTGTGATTGGCCAGTTTCTCAAATGATGTCTGATACCCTCTCACTGTAACGCCCCGTTTTGACATTACTACCTGAACTACTATTATATGTTGTATTTGTTTGATTGTGACACTTCGTCGGTTTGACGACGTTGTGGACATATGGTTCTATTATTTTGCTGATATATATATATATATGTGTGTGTGTGTGTGTGAGAGAGAGAGAGAGAGATGTTAGTATTATGATCGGTAGTCATGTTTAGGTATGTATCATGTGTTAATTATGTCTCATCTATGCAAATTACTGAATCATGGGTATGTGGATACCATTACAGCTATATGTTGAATAAATGAATGTTATGCCAGGTGCATGGCAAATACATGAGTTTATTGTTGTTATGTTATGATGAAATGTATGTGTACATGTTGAGTATTTATGCACGATATTCTATATTGTATGTCAGAGACTAACTTACAGGTTAAAAGGCTAAGTAATAGCTGGATCCTACGAGGTGGGAAGACCTTGGGGACATAGACTTCGAAAGATAAAATGGTATGCGAGTGATGCATTATTTACTTTCGCATGTTTGTTATGATGTTTATGATGAAGTATATTATGACATGGGTGGGGTAGGGTTTTAGGAAACTCAACTGCCCAGATTGGTTATACGATGACAAACCGAGTACAGGTGCAATGCAGTTATTATGTCGGGTAGGCATAGTCCCTTGGTCCATTAGGGGGGTGGAGGATTTACCCACCGTTTATCCTAGAAACCCAGAATCATGGGAGGGCTGTGGTACGATGCGTTCCCCAAGGTGTGTGATGATCACTGGTGGTTTCCTACTGGGGAAGCTTGGTCGATGTAGTCGACACTTCCGCTTACGAGTTCTAGCTGGAGATGGTCATGGATTGACACTTAAGGGTAGTCCAGCAGAGGGAAGGATATGATGTGGAAGTTAGTTGTGATTTAGGTATATGATGTGGGTAGATAGGTGTATCCTGAAGTCGGGATGAAAACAAGATCTAACTGTGTCTGGGGAAACCTTTGGGTTAGTATGTGTCATAACTCAGTAATGTATGAATTGTCGTAACTTAATAAGATTTTAGTTAGTCAATGGATTGTACATTGCAAACTATGTTTAAAACTTGTGTTAGTGAACAACAAATTTCGTGAGTATGATGATGTGTGTGATTTATTACTGTTAGTGTACTTACGCGAGGTATGTAAGCAGTAGTTGCGCTTACATAACTCGCCTACATATTTATGATTGCGTGAAATACTGCTGTATAATAATGTTAATTAGTGTCATTTAATAATTACTTATTGTACATTAATGATTAATGATTGTTAATTAATAAACAAGTTACAGTTCAATTAGGTAGTAAATAATGCATTTGGTTAGTAATGCTTAATTGAATGTTAATGAGTTTGATTAGTAAAGACTAAGGGTTAACATATTAAATGATTATTGTAATGTTAATTAAAGTAGTATTAAATTGATAAGTTAATATTAATTGCAAGGTTAGTTAATTAATTGAAATGTATGGATAAGAATTAATTTATATCTATTAAATTTTATTATGATCATGCAGGAGCTAATTAGAACATAGGATAATTTATGAATAGATGTAATATGAAATTGATAAACAAGTATCAGACACACTTTGGAATTTTTCATGAAAATGATAAATTAATTATGAATTAATTAAGAAGCATTTAATTATGAGGTCACCAAGGTTGACTGGTAATTGATAAGGTGAAACTTGTAAGTGTAAAACACTTACTGTTAGTGAGAAAACCGACCCAAAACTTAAACTATGGTAGATAATTTTTATTATTGATTAAATAATTATTATATTTGAAATAAGTAAAGAAAATAAAATAATGGAATTAATGTTTTAAGTCAAAATGAGGGGCTTGAGGAAGACTTGGAAATTGAGAACATTTATGTTAGAGATGGGGGTATTAATGGTGGAAGGATAAGAGTCAGCAAAGGGGAGAATAAGGGGGAGAAGAGGAAGGAGGAGAAGGGAATTTATTTTTACCTTAGGACATTTTGGGGAGAAATTTGACAGAGCAGAGATAGGATTTTGAGAGCAGAAAAATAGGGGGGTTTTGTTGGAGAAATTTCACTAAGGGAGAAACTGTGGTTGTCTTGTACTCGGTTTGGGCTTAGGGGTCCAAAGGGGTACCTTTGGAGCTGGGTGGTTGGTGAGACCTCTCCGGTTGGAAGGGTGGCATACTTGTTTGGGCTGGTTGAGTTTCATAAGGTTTGGGGGAAGGCTTTGTTGCAGGGCATACAACAAGTAGGGCAAAGGAATCAACAACAACAAAAGGGATCTACTAGCTAGTCTGAGGTATTTTCTTGCAGGTATAATTACCATTTCTACCCTTGTCAAATTTTTATTTGAAGTTTATATGCTATTACACCTGCACAAACAGAACTGGTTAGAGGTAGATAAAACAGTAAATACAATTATTTCAAAACCTGTAAATGTAAATGTTATTGTTTTTACAGACCTGAATTTGAACACAAACTAACAAAACAGAAATTAACACAGTATGTAAATAGAAATAAATTAGTAGTTTTATTGTTAAACTAAGAGAATCTAGGACCGGGGTCTTACATATGGTATCAGAGCCATGGTTCCAAATTTGGAACCAGAGGGCTTACTACCACGGAAAGAGAAGTTAATAAGATGAACAGTTCAAAATTTTGACTCCTGTGCAAGTTTCCAGGTTGCAAAAGTATTTGACCTGCATAAAACCAGGAGATTTTGTTAGTACAACAAAAATCAAGTTAGTATGCATATAAACAAGGTTATATATATATATATGAAAGACCAAAAAAAACTAAGGAGTTATATCAAATTGTTTTTTTTATATATAAACGTTTTGTTTTAAAAACATAATATATATATATATGTGTGTGTGTGTGTGTGGCATTAAATATATATATATATATATATATATATTATTTTTTTGTAAAATAAATAAACAATATATATATAAATTTAAATAAACAAAAAAACTATTAAAGAAGAGAGAGAGAAAAACTACAATAAGCATATATATATATATAAGCATTGTATAAATATATATACATATATGATATATATATTATATACAAAAAAAAATTTAATTCAATTTAAAAATTATAAACAAAAAAAAACCATAGGAATTTTTTTTTTTACATTTTATTCCTAAACATTTTTTTTAGAAATATATGTAAATATATGATATATATATATATTATATACAAAAAAAAAGTTGATTCGAATTAAAAATTTATACAAAAAAAAACATAGGAAATTTTTTTTTTGGGGGGTTAACATTTATACTGGCCGAGTGGCCATGGTGGCCTTCGCGTTGCCGCCACAGGCTGGTCCTGAACAAGGTTTTTTAAAATATATATATATATATATATATATATTTTTTTTTTTTTTTGAAAACAAAAAAATATATATAAAATAAAATACATAATTTTTTTTTTGTGTGCTGCGTTGAGCTCCATAGGTGTAGTTCGGAAGCCAGCCTAAGCGCAGCCCAGAGCCTGCCTGAGCGTAGCCCCATAGGGCATGCTGCTCAGTGGCCATCCTGAGTGCAGCCCAGAGGGCATGGTGCTCGGCAGCCAGTCTGAGCGCAGCCCAGAGGGCATGTTGCTCGGCGGCCAGCTAGGGCGTGCAGCTCGACTAAGCAGCCGGCCAGCTAGGGCGTGCAGCTCGACTAAGCAGCCGGCCAGCAAAGGAATACCTAAACAAAAAAAAAAATTCTTGATAAGTTAATCGATCTACGGAAACTGTCTCTAAATATCTCTTAACTGATCAAAATATGCGGCATGGGCGCAACCCGACCAAGAGCCAGGAAGCCGGAATGGCTCTGTGCGTGGAGTGGCTCTACGTGCAGAGTCATGGGAGGTTGCATGGAGGAAGACCTGTGCATAGAGGGGAGGCCGCAGGCCTGTTGTGCAAACCGGTGCTGAGAAGAGGCCATGCTGTGGGCTGTGAAAAGGGACACATCAGTATTTAATTTAATAACCAACAAACACTCGTAGACATGCAACTACACTCATAAATTGGACATCAACTACCATACCTTTGAAAAACAAACACAACTACAATGACTTCGTCGGCTGGTGTTGCAGAGTAGAAACTCGGGGAAAATGGAAGAAGAAATGAACTGCGTACTTGGGTTGACCCTATTTAGGGTTGCTCTCTCTGCATGACGACAGACCTAGGAGGAGGCTGTGTGGCCTTCAGAGTACACTCCACGGTACAGTGGATAGAGTGGAGAGACCGCCTAGGTGTAAGGTCGTAGGGTTAGGTTAAGTCATTTTTTTTTTATATATTTTATATTATTATATATTTTATTTTTTAATTATTTAATTTAATTTGTTAATTATGTATAATTAATTTTGTTATAAAAATTAATTCTGTTAACTTTTATTAAATATGTTATAATTTTGTTATAAAAAATAATATATATATATATATAATTAATTTTTTTAACTTTTATTAAATAACAAAATTAATAAAAGTTAATAAAATAATAATAATAATATATATATATATATATATGGTATGCATATTGTTATATTTTTATATTATTTATTATTATTATTATTCATAAATAACGAAATTCTCATTTTTGTTATATATGGTTAGTATTAATTATCCTCAGTAATAAATATATTTCTAATTAGTTAAGTAAGGGGTTAATATTTAATGTTAATAAGGTAAGATTAACAAATTAATTAATTAATTACACAATTACATAATTGTTTAAACAATTAATTAATTAATTGATTAAAAGTAAGTTGGAAATACCACTAATTAGTTTATCTTCTCCTTGAGATTGCTACTTGTCGAAACTTCAAGACGAGCCGATCGCTAGGACACTGATTCCATGACCAAATTGTTAAATAAACATGACCCTAGACTTAAAACTTAGATTAGGATATTATTAAATTATGAATAATTAAGTTTAAATCAAGCATTATAATGCTAGTGTAATGTTAATGGAGTTCGGGTTAAGGTAAACTAAGGCGTTAAATTCATTAATAAATGGTTATTAATAAGAAAAGAGGTACTAAACATTAATTAAAAATTTCATGAAGGGTTAAACTGCGACTTAATGGGGATTGCGTGGAATCCGATATGTGACTTACGTAGAACTACTGTAGTAGATTTAGTACTGGGTGGCCTCAAGACCTGATCGAAACGCGCAGAACTATAGCTCTTAGATTAAAAACGCTCGTAAAAACAATCGTTCGACGCATTTTTGAATTAACTGTTGAGTTTTATAGTAAATTAGTCATGATGTCATCATATGCTAATTATCATATTATGCCATGTTACAGGAATAAACATGGTAAGAACGTGAGTAGGTCGTGGGCAAGGTCAGGCAATAGCATTACCTGAGCCGAGTGTGCCGACACCATCGCCAGAGACCATTCTTATATTGCGCTCACTGAAAGCAATAAATGAAACACTCCGAGGATTGCAGAGAGGAAGTGTTACCTCAGAGGAAGAATTGGAGGCCCCTCCACTAAGGGAGGAATTTCCCATGGTAGAAGTGAATATGGTACCGAGACCTCCGCATCAGCATGTCACAAGGGAGCTTCAGAAGATAAGGCTTCCAGAATTTTTAGGGGGTTGAGTAGGGATACAAGCGGAATATTGGTTGGAGGAGATCACAAGATGCTTGACTTTACAAGAATACACTTCCACCTCCAAGTCTAAGATCACCATATTTTAGCTAAAAGGGGTCGCATTGAAATGGTGGGAGAACCAAGAAAGGTAGCTACACCTTACACCAGACATGGTTCCATGGGAACTAGTTGTGGAAAAGTTCAAAGGGAAGTCCCTACCTGCATCCTACTAGGAAGAACAAGTAGGGGCTCTTGTCACATCCCCATTTTGACCCTTGTAATATTTTGGGCTATAATGTAAATATTGTATGCATATTATGTATGATTCCTAGCGTGGAGCTCAAGGCCAAGGCCTTGCTAGTGAACGCTCGATCTAGAAGAGGAAAGTATTTGATATTATGCTACCCATGTGCTAGTGAACCATGGGAATTGTAAATATGCAATTTAATATATATGCCCACAACTAGCTATGCAATGCAACAAGAGATGGGGGCATGATGTTTACAAGGAATTCGGGGCGGGGGGGGGGGGTGGGAATATTCAAACCTGTGAGCCAATCAAGTCAAGCCGAGTGTCAAGGAGAGAACCTATCAACCCTCAACTACCCATGCTGACTTTTGTACCCAATCATTTACTCTCCCAAGAGTTGGTTGAGATAGTTAATTCCTTGGGGAATGGAGAGGTATGGCTGTCCAAATTCGGGTATGGGCAAGCCACCTTTCCTAGAAAATCGTGTTTAGCTTCTTGGGCAAAAAAAGAGCCATGAATTTCTCCCCAAGCCATTATTCACCAATTAGTCTTGCCCCCTCACAAGTTTGGAGCTACCTGGGTGTTTTCCTCCATGGTTTTGCTGTGTTTTCCTTCATTCTCCTAGCTGGGAAGGGCGTTTTTGTGTTATATAACATTGGGTAAGAAAGGGAAATGGATTTGGGGACCATAGAGGCTATTTTGGATCACTGATTGCTTGTATATCTGTGGGAGAAATTGTTTTCTTCCATATGGTCGATTTTCCCTCTCACAAATCCATTTTTGGTGTGCCTACGTTTTGGGAAAGACCCATGTCCATTTAGTTCCTAAGTCCCATTGCTGAAAGTGTGTTCCAGAGCCCATATCTGAGTTTGGTGTGCAAGAGAATGCCGGGGTTGAGTTGGGTATCCATTGCTTTGGGCTGAACTGAGCTTGAGAGACCCAATTTCCTTGTAGATATCATGCCCAGCTCGGGGGTGGTCTCTGAGTGCTGAAAGAATATAGGCTGGGCAAAGACCTATGGGCAAAGACCTATGGTTGGGTGGAACATTGCAGTGACATAGCTAATTGTTTGGGACAATATTACATCCAAATGAGTATTTTATTGTGTTTACTTCTACAAATGTTTTAAGGGATGGCTATTTTGATATGATGGATGACTATGAAATGTGTGTCATTGATGTTTATTCCGCTGTGCATGCTCCATTGATTTGCATCTGCACACATATGCATTTTACTGTAATGCCATACCTTTTATTCATGATGAATTTGGCTAAGTTGTTTTAAAAGCCCAGATTTTAGTGCCACGTTCCTTTCCTTGCATTAGATAGATGGGTGGGTACGTGACAGATGGTATCAGAGCTATTGATTGCAGAATTGGGCATTCATGGGCTACCTATCACAATTACAGAGGTAAGTATACTTCCTGATCAGCAGTGATCACTGTGAAAAAAAATTTCTAAGTGTTTTTGTTTGGTTGAGCCGACGTGTTTCGGCTAGTCTCGTGGAGTTGAGTCGATCCATTTCGGCGAGACTCGATGAGTGGAGCCGACATGGTCGAAAAATTTAGCTGAGTTGCGCTGACGAAGTTGCGGAAATGCCTGGGGAAAGGAAGAGAAATTTCAAAATTTTTCTAAGTGTCTTTCGGTGGAAGAACTTGGCGAGTTGGTCTGCAACGGCGGAAGAACTCGGTGAGTTGGTCTGCAACGGTGGAAGGACTCGGCGAGTTGGTACAAAAAAGTTTTCTAAGTGTTTTACGGTGGAAGAACTCGGCGAGTTGGTCCGAAATTGTGGTAGAACACGGCAAGTTGGTCCACAATGGCGGAAGGACTTGGCGAGTTGGCCATAAAATATTTTGTAAGTGTCTTTCAGTGGAAGAACTCGACGAGTTGGTCCACAACGGCGGAATAACTCGGTGAGTTGGTCCGCAATGGCGGAAGAACTTGGCGACTTGGTCCGAAATGACGAAAAATATAGATGAGTCCACCGACCGGTGAAACTCGACGAGTTGGTCCTCAATGGGTCGGAAGAGAATGGCAAAGTCTGCCGAAATAGAGGATTTCTACAATTTTTCAGTGAGACAAGGGGGCAAGCCCCCTTGACCCCCATCGTCCCCCGGAGATAGTCATTGAAAGTGTGAAATGCATTCTCTATGCTTGGGATGAGAAGAAGGAATTGCATAGAAGGATGTGGAGGCCTTATTAAGAGGAATTGGCTGTGATATGCATTACGAAAGAGAAATGGAAGAAGCAAGGCAATGTTGATAAGAGGGAAATTCTTCACCTTAAACTATTTCTATTTATATCATAAGAATTGCATATTTGGAAAATATCAAGAATGAATCATTACACATATGTATGTGTTGAATTGCCAATTCATGAGAAGATCATAGCTAATGATTGCTTGTATGCTTGGTAGGGAAGCCAAGAAAAGGATCAGCTATGATATGGAGGTGTAACTCCATGTCATGATGAGGAATTGGAAAGGGACAATTCCTCATCTCCTCTCTTGTTATTATACTTATATTTCATGAGTTTTATATACTGAAAATTATGGCATAGGGATGCTGGAAATGCAAGAGAATAACAGATTTAATGCATACAAATTAGTGGGCATGATTAGAGAGTCATTGCATAATGCATGTGAATTGCTTATGCATGAGCATGATGTTACATATGGGTAAAAGTAGTGAAGTTGCACATGCAATAGCCCACTAATGGAGTTGCCTATGGTTGGTGACAACTAATGTTGTAGGGACTAGATCATAGAAGCATGAATGAAAATGCAAGAGATTAGGTGGATGATATGACTATGCACTAGATGGCATATTAATGAACTTTGCATAGTGCATGTGAAAATGTTGTGCATATATATATATATATGATATTGCATATTGGTAAAATAGTGAGGTTTTAGATATGCAATGAACCACTTAAGATCATTATGGTGGGTGCCAATAATTAGTTGCGTTTGCATTGGTTGTAGGACCAAAGAAAACCGAAGCATGGCTAAGGATGTGGGTGATGTTGCGTATGACCAACAACCTTATGAGGAAAGGATGGTGCAACAAATCTATGATCATGAGGTTGGAAAAAAAACTGTGTAGCATTGGTAATAGGTCAACTGATCAGGTAACATTAGGATTTGGTGCAAGTAATGGTTATTTGTGCTTAATTGCATGAATGATTGAAAGAGGATTTGGTGAGATCCCTCCAACTATGTTTAAAACATGTTGAATTGTTTGCATGTGAGATTGAGTGCCTGAATGTGAATATAATCCTACCAAGTGTGGTTAGGTGTGGGTAAATGAAGGCAAGGAGCCTTACACCCTATAGTTTCTTAGAAACCTCAATGCATTCACATGGAATTATATCATACCATTTGTGTATGTTGGTTGTGAGTTTAACAACTAAAGCAAGTGATGACTTATGGTCCTATTGTAGTGTATGCCATATGAGATAGGCATGGTTAGGCCATAATATGCTTGAATGCCTAGTATTCATGGATTAATGCAAGGTTGTATTGAGGGTTATGCATTGAGTGAAGGCACATTAAAATATTATGTAAATGTTTTGAATGAGCATGCATATGTGCGAGTGCACATGTTGAGATGCATTGTGTGAATGCATGGTTGTGATATATATGTTTCAATGCAATTATATAATCAATGAAATGGTGAACCATTGTTAATATTGAGACCATTTCATGAGCTATTGTGAATGTAGTATAATGATTGCATGAAGAAGGTAGACATGTGGATGGGCTACCAGAGTGCCCTGTTGAAAGGGCAGAGTGGCATGAAATGTGAAGTAATGAGTATTTACAGTTTATTTAAATTGCACGGATAATGTACCCGTGTCTTGCAATCGTATTATGATAAAGATACATATATAGATATATATGTATATATATTTCATTGCATTTCAAATATTAGTAGCTGAAGGTGTTTGAATTATTGAGTGTTATAATTCGGAGATCACTTCAGTGACTATTGTAGCAATGAGAATATTATATGCATAGATACTCACAACATGTTTGGCTGATTGAAGTCCCATATTCCAGGTAGATTGTTTTGGGCATGGAAATGTGGATAAGTCCATGATGAAGATTGGAATCTACCATGTGTAAGAGCCAAACCTCATGAGAAGGGTCTCATGGTTGTAAAAATAGTTTATGTGCAGAACATGTTGTCAATTTTGGACTTGTAGATTTCAGATTTGAGGATTTGCTTATAATTGCTAATCATCGTTGGCTTGCATAGAGCTGTATCAGGAGGACGTGTTGCAAGTGGATGTTCATGTTATAGTAGAAAATGTAAAACCCTAATGGGAAGATGGGTGCCACTTGCAAAGGACATCAATATGAGGATAACCTCATGACTAAGCAAGTCAATATCTGTAGTAGACAGAATTGCAAATTCATGAATGAATTCAATTCTTAATGCCATTGATTGGCTATGAGACAATCAAATTTGAATTTTTATTGTTAAATGTTGCTAATTGTTTGGCTATTTGATAAGTGTTCCAGGAAGACACATTGCAAGAATACCATGTGTAATGGCCTGCAGAAGCCAAAACTTCATGGGAAGGGCCCCATACTTTGGGAATGGGTTTCAGATGAAACGCCATTGCATATTTTTAAGAATGACATCTCCACTGAACTGCATGTTGGAAAGCCATATGAGTGAGATGGTGAAGCTATTCCAAGAATGCATGTGTGGGTTATGGAACGTGAAAATATTGGGGTGGCAAACTGAAGGACTGTTGACTCAGAGAAGGGAGCCACCATTCTCCGCAATGAGGAGAGAGTACATCTGAAAAAGGATAAGTATTCTGTAACCCTAACTAAGGATATACATATATGGTTATTAGATTTAATATGCAGAGCATGTTTTATTATTTGATTATTATTTCAGACTGCTTGAGTAAGATTAGGACCTACATGGTTCACATCGGAAAGGGGTGCACACCTTTTGGGTGTTGGGTTATGATAGGGTTTTCAATATTGACTACACCCTAAGGGAATGGATGCATTCCTGGTGTTTCAATACTTAATAGCGAATGGTATGAATTATGCTTCAATTTTAGAGCAGCAATACTGATGAGTTTGCTTATCCATCTTGTGTTGTCATCTAAAATAGATGCAATTTGGGGCTGCACATAGAAGAAGCATAATGGAAGGTTGTTATGAAGGGTTGTTGCATGCCTAATAAACCGAGTCGGTGCACTGGTTTGTCATTATTTATTTGGATGCTTTGGGTGTTGTGAAGGTTGTTATGAAGGGTTGTTGCATGCCTAATAAACCTAGTTGGTGCACTGGTTTGGCATTATTTACTTGGATGTTTTGGGTGTTGTGAAGGTTGTTATGAAGGGTTGTTGCATGCCTAATAAACCCAGTCGGTGCACTAGTTTGGCATTATTTGCTTGGATGTTGTGGGTGTTGTGGAGGTATTGTGAAGGGTTGTTGCATGCCTAATAAACCCAGTCGGTGCACTGGTTTGGCATTATTTATTTGGATGCTTTGGGTGTTGTGAAGGTTGTTATGAAGGGTTGTTGCATGCCTAATAAACCTAGTCGGTGCACTGGTTTGGCATTGTTTACTTGGATGTTTTGGGTGTTGTGAAGGTTGTTATGAAGGGTTGTTGCATGCCTAATAAACCCAGTCGGTGCACTGGTTTGGCATTATTTGCTTGGATGTTGTGGGTGTTGTGGAGGTATTGTGAAGGGTTGTTGCATGCCTAATAAACCCAGTCGGTGCACTAGTTTGGCATTATTTGCTTGGATGTTGTGGGTGTTGTGGAGGTATTGTGAAGGGTTGTTGCATGCCTAATAAACCCAGTCGGTGCACTGGTTTGGAATTATTTTCTTGGATGTTGTGGAGGTATTGTGAAGGGTTGTTGCATGCCTAATAAACCCAGTCGGTGCACTGGTTTGGCATTATTTACTTGACTGTTGTGGAGGTATTAGTGAAAGGTTGTTATATACCTATGGCTATGTAGTAGAGCTTTGACCTATAATGGTCGGTCGCATAGTTTCCTTCCTTTGGTCGATTACCCAGACGAATGTGCTGGCTCGGAAATGGAGAGGGCCAACTAGGTATGGGACTGGTTGGGCACCACAAATGCTTGGTAAACCCAGTTGGCATGAAGGGGTATTGGTTGGGCATTAAACATCCACCCCACAGGTGGTTCAAGGCTTATAAAGCATAGAAGGAAACCTGTGGAGTAGCAAGGAATTGCCCAATACAGATAAGTATTTGATTTTCATTCATTTTTGGATAATGAAAATTTCATGAACAAGTCTTATGACAGCCAAGCTAATACACTGTTGTTTCTTTGTTGGAAACTTTGCAGGAAACCAAGAATCCTTGAAGGCATCCTAGGGATGCATTTGGACACTTGATTGTCCTAGAAAGGTTAGTATGAGAAGCAATGATAAGAATGATGCTAGTGGATATGTGTGGGTGAATCCTATCAGCCAAAGGTTCTGTAGAAAAACCACGGGGAGGGGATTCCTTGATGGAGAAAAGCCCTAGACAGACCTTGGACACTAAGTGTCATAGCCAAAACAAGAAAGGGCAAGTCAAGCATTCACATTGAAGTGAAAGAGGCTAGGAGCATAGAACCACAGTGAGGGTGTGGCTCCGGATTGGAACAAGAATAAGAGAGGGAAACTCTTACTCTTCTCTTTCCTTTTTGACTGATACATCTTAGAAACATAAAATTGTTGAATGCATGTCATGACTGAAAGATTGATTGTGTTTATTTGCTTGAAATAAATTGTGAATGCTGAAGAAGCTCATTTCCTGTGAAAGGATGAACATGAATAAGTTCATATGTATGTTGGGAAAGCATGAAAAGTGTGGAAGTCTCATGAATAAAGCATGGACGTTCCATGTCAATTGGAAATTTAATTGACTAATTTTAATGTTTATGTTATGCTTGGCCTAACAAAGAATTGCAATAATGAATTTCGCAAGTGAGAAATTGAACGCAATTGGTTGCAACCGTTACAAAAGCAAACAAGTGGTGCTAGCAAGCAAGTGAGGAAAGCTGTGCACATTGACCATGGTAGCAGACCAAGGGCTATTGGACTTGGCTGAAAGTCTTCTCCAAACAATTGCCAAGACCTAAGAAAATCTTGGAGAGATGCTCAAGCTACAGAAGCAGCATAATGCGATGAACCACAAGGTTTTGCAGACTCTATTCATCTGCAAAAAGAGGTAAAAAGTATTTTGGGAGCAATCGGTTGGGGAAAAGAAAGTGGACCAATGATGAGGCATTCGTCCAATCACCCCATCAAGAAAAGACCAAGGATGGAAGAGAGAAACAATGCTGACAAAGGAAAACAAAGGCAGTTACCTCCAATAGAATGTTGGGGATGTGGAGGAAGTCACCTCCTCCGCGAAAGTCCAGCAAGGGGTAACAAGAAAAGCGACGGCCAACAGGAGCAAAGTGCAGGGGTTCAAGAACCTCACCTTGACATCTCCAATTAATGAAATGCAGGACAGACCTGTCACATTTTGTGAATTTTGGACATGTATAAAGCAAGTATGTATTCCTAGGTATTGGAACACCGAGGACGGTGTTATTCCAAGGGGAGCAAAATGTCATGTCCCCATTTTGACCCTTGTAATATTTTGGGATATAATGTAAATATTGTATGCATATTATGTATGATTCCTAGCATGGAGCTCAAGGCCAAGGCCCCACTAGTGAACGCTTGATCTAGAAGAGGCAAGTATTTGATATTATGCTACCCATGTGCTAGTGAACCATGGGAATTGTAAATATGCATTTTAATACATATGCCCACAAATAGCTATGCAATGCAACAAGAGACAGGGGGCATGATGTTTACAAGGAATTGGGGGGGGGGATATTCAAACCTGTGAGCCAATCAAGTCAAGCCAAGTGTCAAGGAGAGAATCCATCAACCCTCAACTACCCATGCTGACTTTTGTACCCAATCATTTACTCTCCCAAGAGTTGGTTGAGATAGTTAATGCTTGGGGGAATGGAGAGGTACGGCTGTCCAAATTCGGGTATGGGAAAGCCACCTTTCCTAGAAAATCGTGTTTGGATTCTTGGGCAAGAAAAGAGCCATGAATTGCTCCCCAAGCCATTATTCACCAATCAGTCTTGCTCCCTCACGAGTTTGGAGCTACCTGGGCATTTTTCTCCATGGTTTTGTTGTGTTTTCCTTCATTCTCCTAGCTGGGAAGGGCGTTTTTGTGTTGTATAATAGTGGGGAAGAAAGGGAAATGGATTTGGGGACTATAGAGGCTGTTTTGGCTCACTGATTGCTTGTATATATGTGGGAGAAATCGTTTTCTTCCCTATGGTTTATTTTCCCTCTCATAAATCTATTTTTGGTGTGCCTACGTTTTGGGAAAGACCCATGTCCATCTAGTTCCTAAGTCCCATTGTTGAAAGTGTGTTCCAGAGCCCATATCTGAGTTTGGTGTGCAAGAGAATGTTGGGGTTGAGTTGGGTATCCATTGCTTTGGGATGAGCTGAGCTTGAGAGACCCAATTTCCTTGTAGATATCATGCCCAGCTCGGGGGTGGTCTCTAAGTGTTGAAAGAATATAGGCTGGGCAGAGACCTATGGTTGGGTGGAACATTGCAGTGACATAGCTAGTTGTTTGGGACAACATTACATCCAGATGAGTATTTTATTATGTTTACTTCTGCAAATGTTTTAAGGGATGGCTATTTTGATATGATGGATGACTATGAAATGTGTGTGGTTGATGTTTATTCCGCTGTGCATGCTCCATTGATTTGCATCTGCACACATATGCATTTTACTGTAATGACATACCTTTTATTCATGATGAATTTGGCTAAGTTGTTTTAAAAGCCCAGATTTTAGTGCCATGTTCCCTTCCTTGCATTAGATAGATGGGTGGGTGCATGACAACTCTTCATGACTTAGTACAAAGGAATTTATCTGTGGAGTATTATGAAGAAAGGTTCATGTAATTAGTCAAGTATGTTCCCTACTTGGACAACGATGAACGCCAGGTTGAGTGCTTCGTGTATGGGATCAATACCAAGATCAGGGCCTAAGTGTGGATGTGGAAACTGACTTCGGTTGCCAAAGCAGTTGATTGCGCTTGTTACACGGAGGAGATGTTCGGTGCAAATCCCATCAAGTCATTCAACTCTTAACATTCAGGGTTTGTGGGGATTTCCCTTTAAAGCTACCCTCGGGGAGGGTAAGTGGGGCCACCTCCCTATGGAAATAGGTACACACCAAGGATTGCAGCAGTAGATAGGTCAGTGGCAGCACGGGCAATGCCCCAATCAACCACCAGTACTCATTAGGGTGGGAGGAATTTTAGAGGATCAGTCGACAGGGGAAGGGGTCCTAGGGGGAGGAACCCTTCTCATAGTTTTGGCCAGGTTATCTCACCCACTCCATTACAGGTTTCTTGTTGGGGATGTTGAGGTCCACATTACCAGGGTGACTATCTCGAATTACGATCTGGTACATTGCATCGAGAAGGAAAGGCTCCAATGGGGAGTGGGGGAAGTAGGAATCAGATCTCGGCAACAGTAAACAACCATCAGGCAGAGCACCAATCCACTGTGGTGGAATCATCAAGTACGGTCAATAATGTTAAACTTAGAATATTGTTTGATCCTGGTGCTACAGATAGTTTCATTTCTCCATATGCATTAGACAAATGCGGGTTGGAAGCCTACAAGCATGACGATTTCAACTTAGTCGAGATGGCTTCAGGGGTAAAGAAAGCGGTAGGACCTAGTGTCGACAAGTGCGTAGTGGATCTCGGGGTGTGTGTTACACAAGTCAAAGTGTACGACAACACCCTCGGAACTTATGAGCTCATCATAGGTATGAACTAACTTGAGGGATATCGAGCTTTCTTGGACTGTTATGGAAATAAATTTCTTTGCATTGATGACAAAGGAGAGGCCATTGAGATCCAAGGTGTCAAATGGAAGGTGTCCCCATGTTTCATATCCATGATGAACGTAAAGAGTCAATGTATACAACAGGGATGGCAGTTGTACATTGTTGAAGCGGTAAACAATGAGAAGGGACCCTCCTTTGATGAATATCCAGTGTTAGTCGAGTTTAGTGATGTCTTTCCAAAGGAATTACCTGGGTTACCTCCTAAGAGGGAACTTGATTTTACCATTGAGGTAAAACCTGGTGCAAAGCCAACATCGAAAATACCATACAGAATGACGGCCCCGGAACTTTGTGAGTTGCAAATGCAGTTGAAGGAACTGCTACACCTAGGGCTCGTAAGACCAAGTATTTCACCATGGGGTGCACCGGTAATATTTGTGAAGAAGAAGGATGGTTCCTTGCATCTTTGAATCGATTACCGAGATTTGAACAGAGCCACAGTGAAGAATAGGTACCCGATACCTTGAATTGATGACCTCTTTGATCAAATGAAAGGGGTGACAGTCTTCTCCAAGATCGACTTACGATCAGGTTACCACCAGCTATGGACTAAGGAAGGAGATATACCTAAGACTGTTTTTCGAACAAGGTTTGGGCACTATGAGTTTGTAGTGGTACCCTTTGGTTTGACCAATTCCTCAACTGTATTCGTGAGTCTCATGAATAACGTGTTTCGAAAATACTTAGATCAGTTTGTGCAAGTCTTCTTGGATGACATCCTCATCTACTCCAAGAATGAACAAGAGCACGAGGAACACTTGCGAATAGTGTTGTCATGCTTAAGAGAGCACAAGTTGTATGGTAAGTTATCGAAGTGCTCATTCTATCAGAAGGAGATCCATTATCTAGGGCATATAATTTTCGGTGAGGGAATTTCAATGGACCCTAAGAAGGTGAAGGCCATAATGCATTGGCCTGTGCCAAGGAATGAGCATGAAGTGAGAAGCTTCATGGGGTTATCTGGGTATTATAGAAGGCTTGTTGAGGGTTTCTCAAAAATCGCAAAACCCATAACTACCTTACAGTGTAAAGGAACTAGGTATGAATGGACGGATGAATGCGAGGTCGCATTCGCCGAGTTGAAAAGACTGTTGATGAGTGCACCAATTCAACGAGTGCCAGATATGGAGAAAGAATTCACAATTTGCACAGATGCTTTAAGGCAAGGTTTGGGTGCAGTGTTGATGCAGGAAGGTGGGCTAATAAATTATGCGTTGAGAAAGTTAAAAACACATGAAGAGAATTACCCTACCCATGACCTAGAGTTGGTTGCGGTGATGTTAGCTTTGAAGATTTGGATACATTACCTTGTTGGACGAAGCTTTGAGCTCAAGTCTGATCACCAAAGCTCAAGGTATATCTTCACTCAGAGAGACCTAAATGCTAGGCATAGGCGATTGAGTGAATTCATGAGTGAGTATGATTTTGGGATTTCATACATCAAGGGGAAGGAGAATGTGGTAGTTGATGCTTTAAGTAGAAAACCAAGAATTTTCTCTATTATACCTGTGAAGGTTGATTTGAGGGAAAGAGTTTTAAGACAACTAATTGGGGATAGTTGGTACCTAAAGGTCACGTTAGCACTCCAGAGTGGGAAACTGGTGGGTCCTAAGTTTGAAGGCTATGAGTTGGAAACCGATGGTTTGTTACAGTATCAAGGGAGGATGTATATTCCCGCGGAAGGAGATATTAGAGAGACTATCCTGAAGGAAGCCCACATAACAGTGTATTGCGCACACCCGGGTGTAAAGAAGATGTATGCAGATATGATGCAACTCTTCTTTTGGGAAGGGATGAAGAACGACATGGTCAAATTCGTCGCATGGAATTCATGGTGGGATTGCCTCTTACCTCTCATAGGGATGATTCCATTATGGTCATCGTTGACAAACTAACCAAAACTGCTCACTTCATTCTTGTTAAGGAGACCTATGATGTCACAGATGTAACACGTGTGTTCATAAATGAGGTAGTTCGTCTCCATGAGTTTCCGAAGAAGATAATCTCGGATAGATATTCTAGGTTTACGTCCAGGTTTTGGACGAGTTTGTAGTCGACATTATGTACTTAGTTGAACCTAAGCACCGCATACCATCCAGAGACAGATGGGAAAACATAAAGAGTGAATCGGGTGATGGAGGACATGCTTAGGATGTATGTCATGGATCAACAGACTCATTGGGAGAAGCACTTACCTCTGGTAGAGTTTGCTTACAACAAAAGTTACCATAGCTCAATTGGGATGCCTCCATATGAAGCATTATATGGAAGGCCATGTAGAACACCATTGAGTTGGGAAAGGTTAGAAGATCGAGTAATTATAGGACTTAAGTTGATTCAGGAGATGGAAGAACAGGTTGTTCATATTAGACAACGGTTAAAGGAAGCTCAGGATAGACAGAAGAGCTATGCTGATGTGCATAGGGTTGACCAAAGATATAAGGTTGGTGATGCAATGTTTGTTCGCATCAGCCCTAGCAAAACTACCATCATGTTTGGGAAAGGGACAAAGTTGTTTCCACGATTCATAGGACCATTTTAAATTTTAGAGAAGGTTGGACCCATCGCGTATCGTCTTTCACTGCCACCCCATTTGCACAAAAATCATAATGTTTTTCATGTATCTGTTTTGAGACATTATGTAGCTGATGAGTTCATAAAATAAATTGGAAGGAATTGCAGGTTTCAGACTAGGGGACCATCAGGGTTGAACCATTACGTATATTGGACTGTAGGGTTAGATAGCCGAGGCACCATTTGGTGGACTAGGTTAAGGTCCAGTGGGACTAGTATAGCCCAGGTTCTGCCACCTGGGAGGATGCAGAGACTATGCGTCGTGATTATCCCACACTATTTTGACCATAACTTCAGGACGGAGTTTCCTGAAGGGTGGGTGTATGTAACACCCCATTTGACATTACTAAATGAACTACTATTATATGAGGTATTTGTTTGATTGTGAGACTTTGTTGGTTTGACGACACTGTGGACATATGGTTCTATTATTTTTTCGATATATATATATATATATGTGTGTGTGTGTGTGTGTGTGATCTTAGTATTATGATCGGGAGTCATGCTTACGTATGTATCATGTGTTAATTATGTCTCATATATGCAAATTACTAAATCATGGGTACATGGATACCATTACAGTTATATGTTGAATAAATGAATGTTATGCCAGGTGCATGGCGAATAAATGAGTTTATTGTTGTTATGTTATGATGAAATGTATGTGTACATGTTGAGGATTTATGCACGATATTCTATATTGTATGTGAGAGACTAACTTACAGGTTAAAAGGCTAAGTAATAGATGGATACTATGAGGTGGGAGGACCTCAGGGACATAGACTTCGAAAGATAAAATGGTATGCAAGTGATGCATTATTTACTTTTGCATGTTTATTATGCTGTTTATGATGAAGTATATTATGACATGGGTGGGGTAGGGTTTCAGGAAACTCAACCGCCCAGATTGGTTATACGATGACAAACTGAGTATAGGTGCAACGCAGTTATTATGTTGGGTAGACATAGTCCCTTGTTCCATTAGGGGGGTGGAGGATTTACCCACCGTTTATCCCCGAAACCCCGAGTCATGGGAGAGCTGTGCTACGATGCGCTCCCCAAGGTGTGTGATGATCACTGGTGGTTTCTTGCTGGGGAAGCTTGGTCGATGTAGTCGACACTTCCGCTTACGGGTTCTAGTTCGAGCCGATGATGGCTTGACACTTCAGGGTAGTCCAGCAGAGGGAAGGATAGGATGTGGACGTTAATTGTGATTTAGGTAGATGATGCAGGTAGATAGGTGTAGCCTGAAGTCAGGATGAAAACAAGATCTAACTGTGTCTGGGGAAACCTTTGGGTTAGTATGTTTCATAACTCAGTAATGTATGAATTGTTGTAACTTAATAAGATTTTAGTTAGTTAATGGATTGTACCTTGCAAACTACGTTTAAAAATTGTGTCAGTGAACAACAAATTTTGTGAGTATGATGATGAGTATGATTTATTACTGTTAGTGTACTTACGCGAGGTATGTAAGCAGTAGCTGCGATGACATGAATCGCCTACATATTTATGATTGCATGAAATACTGCTGTATAATAATGTTAATTAGTGTCGTTTAATAATTAATTTATGTACATTAATGATTAATTATTGTTAATTAATAAACAAGTTACGGTTCAATTAGGTAGTAAATAATGCATTTGGTTAGTAATGCTTAATTGAATGTTAATGAGTTTGATTAGTAAAGACTAAGGGTTAACATGTTAAATGATTATTGTAATGTTAATTAAAGTAGTATTAAATTGATAAGTTAATATTAAATGCAAGGTTAGTTAATTAATTAAAATGTATGGATAAGAATAAATTTATATCTATTAAATTTTATTATGATCACGCAGGAGCTAATTAGAACAAAGGATAATTTATGAATAGATGTAATATGAAATTGATAAACAAGTGTCTGGTACACACTTTGGAATTTTTCATGAAAATGATAAATTAATTAAGAAGCATTTAATTATGAGGTCACCAAGGTTGACTGGTAATTAATAAGGTGAAACTTGTAAGTGTAAAACACTTATGGTTAGTGAGAAAACCGACCCAAAACTTAAACTATCATAAATAACTTTTATTATTGATTAAATAATTATTATATTTGAAATAAGCAAAGAATATAAAATAATGGAATTAATGTTTTAAGTCAAAATGAGGGGCTCGAGGAAGACTTGGAAATTGAGAACATTTATGTTAGAGATGGGGGTATTAATGGTCGAAGGAGAAGAGTCGACAAAGGGGGGAATAAGGGGGAGAAGAGTAAGGAGGAGAAGGGTTCTTTTTTTTAACCTTAGGACATTTTGGGGAGAAATTTGACAGAGCAGAGATAGGATTTTGAGAGCAAAAACGCAGGGGGTTTTTGTTGGAGAAATTTCACTAAGGGAGAAACTGTGGTTGTCTTGTACTCGGTTTGGGATCGGGGGTCCAAAGGGGTACCTTTGGAGCTGGGTGGTCGGCGAGACCTCTCAGGTTCGCAGGGTGGCATACTTGTTTGGGATGGTTTAGTTTCATAAGGTTTGGGGGAAGGCTTTGTTGCAGGGCATACAACAAGCAGGGAAAAGGAAGCAACAAGAGCAAAGGGGATCTACTAGCTAGTTTGAGGTGTTTTCTTGCAGGTATAATTATCATTTCTACCCTTGTCAAATTTTAATTTTAAGTTTACATGCTGTTACACCTGCACAAACAGAACTGGTTAGAGGTACATAAAACAATAAATACAATTATTTCAAAACCTGTAAATGTAAATGTTATTTTTTTTATAGACTTGAATTTGAACACAAAGCAAGAAAACAAAAACATAAATTAACACAGTATGTAAACAGAAACAAATGAGTAGTTTTATTGTTAAACTCATAGAATCTAGGACCGAGGTCTTACATTCACAGTGCCGATTTGGAGAAGTTTAGTGAGTGCTCATGTGAATTCATCAAAAACACTATGACCAAATCGTTGCAAAATGAGTTGACAAAAATCTGTCCATTTTGGCTCTTAATGAGCCTTGATGTACCAACGGTACCATTGAAGGGCTTCATGTTCCAAATGAAAGGATGCAAGTGGAACTTTGTTGACACAAAAGTATTATGTAGACTGAAATATTGTTTTGCCCAGCATATGCATCCAGTCAAATCATTACCATTGAAGCGAGAAAAATTAAGCTTCGGCCCACAAAAATTGCTGGAAGAAGAGAACCCAGTGTCTGCAGAAGATTTTGGTTGTTGTTTATTGTTCATGGCTAAATGCTGAAGATGGAGGCTGAGAAATTTTTCATCCAGATCTTGGAGTTTGGTTTTGAGGGCTGCAAGTTCTTCCTCCATGTTTTTTGCTCCTGCACAGGTGACAACCATAGCCAAGAGCTTTTTTTTTTTGAATGGTTAGAAAAAAAACTTAAACTTCTTTAGTAAAGGAAAATTTGGATTTTGGAAAAACTCTGATGGGTAATTGGGGTTTGACTAGGTTTTGGACACTTTCTAATGGACTTGGAAGCAAAAAGTGGGGATTTCAGAAGCGGGGTGAAAGAATAGGAAAATTTGTCAAAAAGGGACAAAGAAGAAGAAATAGGAAATGAACACTGTGGAAAAATTTGAAGGCGATTGGGTGAAAATCGAAGAAGTTAAGGAAAACCCTAAAACAAAAAGATGTGGGATTTCTGGCTTAAGGAAGTGGAATTTGTGATAGGGTCCTCATGAATGAAATATGCATAATGGGATTGCAGGTATGTCAATGAATTTTCAAGGGAAATAGAGTTAAAACAAAGAAGATATGGCTCTGCAACAGCTCAGAATTGGATCTGCAACGAATCCAAACTGATCTGCAACAGTTCTGGACAGATGTAATCTATTATTTATCATTTGGAAATAGATATGGACCCCATGTATGCACGGCTTCATAAAGTTTCAGGGGATTCACTCGGCCACCAATGTTGTCTAACGACTTGCGTATTGGGGCAGTACCTCTCACTCCATGGCTTAGGTAAAACTCATAACCGCTTTGCCACAAATGACATCTCTTGGTTTACCTCATGGGTGGGAACTAGTCAATCAGGTAGGGGTTGTTTCCCTTTTCATTGGCAAGTCCTCTAAATGGGCCAACTACTTCAGGGTTCCTATGGTAATCCTCACATTGAGTTTTAGGGCTATGCCCAAGTACTTCCCACAGTTAAGCGGATAGGTATTATTCCCAGATCCGAACCTGCAATTGAAAGGAACAAATACAGATGCAAAGAAAAAATATTATTGCAATAATCACAACGCCTAGAGGCCACCGCAAAATTGTTTTTGGCGGAAATTCCAGCCAACGAGACCAAGAAAGTGCTCTGATACTATATGTGAGGAACCTCTAGCAATTAAATGATGAAAATGCACGATATATCATAAATAACAGAAAACATAAGATATTTATTGATTGCAGGCCACTTCGAGGGGGAAACCTCATTTGAGCAAGCTTAATACAAATAACTCGTGGATGCCTTCATTGGCCTCAACACATAATTATATACTAAGTCTATGCATCCAATACTATGGATCAATACCATGGAACATATAATACTACAAGACAACTTACAAAGCATATGCATCCAATACTACGGATCAATACCATGGAACATATAGTACTATGGGATAATACAAACTATGGATCAATGCCATGGAACATATAATACTATGGGATGACTTACAAAGCATATGCGTCCAACAACAATATACTAACAAAGTAAAGAGAAGGGTTGAAATGGGTTCCTAACAAAACACTATATATCAGACTTTGCAATTTTTATATCTACGAGTAAGAGGATAATTAGTTTCCCTTAATAAAACAAGAACCACAAGTGGCAATTTCCATGATCAGAGCAAAAGGGAAATGGCACAAGCATGGGTGCAATTGCAATGTTTCTGGTTTGGCATTAGCCATTTGGAATTGTAATGGTTAGTGGAGCAGTGCCATAGTTGCAACAAAAGAAGGGTAAATGTAAATACATTTATGACTAGATATGCCATATCGAGAACAATTTTATGCCATATTTATAACAAAAGACAATGATAACATGCCAATTATTGTGCAATGACAATTATGACAAGTATTAGTGCAATTGATAAAATATGAGCAAATTAGACAACAACACAAATCCTATGGATACGTATATATGCTTCTCTTCACTATGTGTAATCAATAAATTTAATGACAACTATTTTCTATATTCATAAGAACTATATAGGATATTTATAACAAGAGAGAAAAATATCATGCCATACAAAAGGAAGAAAACACTAATGAAGCAAGTTATGTGTGCAATTTGAATTACGAAAAACTATTAGTGCAATCGATAAAGTATGAGCAAATTTGGTATAAAAAGTGTTTTGGACAAGTGATAGAAATGGCTATGTTCATGGCCAATTAAATTATACAATGGATAGTAAAAAACCTGATTTAAGGGCTTTGATTTAGACTCTTATGCTTCCTTGAATGCTCATGCCTCCTTTCCTCCATTGATGAGGCTAGATGAGAAATAGGAAGAAGTGATCTTCATGTGTTATGAGAAAAAGGATAGTATAAGCTTCCAATGAATCAATGGATTAATGGTGCGACACCTGGTGGTTCCTTTTATAGTTTTATTATGAGAAAGATTGAAGAAACTTCTATTGACATAGCTTTAGTTTGAAAAAAGGGATAATTCGAAGCATACTAATGATAGGAGAAGTTGATTTATTTAAAACAAAGGGCTATTTACATGCATTCTAATGATATTATGGATTGAATAGGAGTTTTGGATCCCATACTTGCTTTGAATTTGAATGTGCATTAATTAGGCAAGCAACTTCATTGATTGATATCCACAGGCAATCTTGAAATTGCAAACATAGGGTTCTTTTAGTGACAAAGTAGCTTTTTTGGGGATGTTGTTTTGCGCCAAGAGTGGACTTAGTGAGAATTTTTCTAAGCCAATCATTAACATCTATCAAAGATGTGAATGATAAATGGAACGTGGCTCCAAAGTATTAGAGGTAACACGTTTGTAATTGGATAGTGCAAATGAACCCTAAGACTAGAATATATACACATGCCTTACATAATTGAAATAATCACATGATATATTTTCGTTAAAAAAAATACAATGACAAGTATATTAGCATATGCCAAATATTCGTCAACAAGAATACTACATATACATTGGCTAGCTATAAGATTAAATATGATTATTTTCAAGGCGTACATGTGTTAAGATTTGAAGTGATTATTTTAAGGCATATGTGTCTTAGTACTTATTTTAAATTTGTGAGATGGATAGAGATCAATTCCAAACTTTAGCAGAAGATGCTTGCAACAATCTAGCATGAGCCTAATTAGTTGCAAAATTTTCAAACTTAACAAGATTTTTGAAAAAAAAATGCTTGCTAGTAGTCATGTTGCAAACCAACAAATTTTATATTCATTTACAAGATCACTACATTGATAAACTTGACAATTCTTAGAACAATCTATTGTATAGGCATGTGCAAGGAATGACAATTATAAGTAATTTGAACATTAATGCAAGCACCAGAGAATTACACAAAGTAGGATAAATTATTAAAGTAGACATTTCCTTAATTTGCAAGTATGCTGCACAATGAGCTAGATAGTTTGTGAGTATATTGCACAACATGCTAGATCCTCTTGATATGAAAATTAAATCCTTGACCAATTTGCACATATCTTGGACAAAGCACTAAAAATTGTTGTTCAATTTCTATCATTCAAGCACCCGTGATAATAGGACAGTTGAAAAAATGGTTGTTAGCAGCCATGCTACAAAGCAAGAAATTCTATATGCATTTATAAGATCACTACGTTCAAAAACCTAATAATGATTAGAATGATCTCTTATAAAACCATTTGAAAAAGATGATCATTATTAGCAATATGGACATTGATACAAGCACCATTCATAATAGGACATATCCATAAATAAAATTGTGCAAAACCATGCAAGCATCTAGCACAAGTTCAATCATTTGCAAAAGTTTCCAATCTTGGTAGGACTGTTGACAAGATGGTTGCTAGCAAACACATTGCAAATGACCAAAAAAATAATTACCACACTCAGAAACATGTCAATTCTTAAAAGGATTTCTGCTATAAACATGTGGAAAAAAGAAAATAAAAACCAATAATTTCCAGCAATATGGACATTTATATAAGGATCAGTCATAATAGAATGATATTCATAAGGGAATTATGCAAAACCATGCAAGGATAATATTTCCCCAATTTGTGAGTATATTGCACTACTTATTAGATCCTACTTAAATATTGACTCATGGTCTTTGATATGCAAATTAAGCTTATGTTTAATTTGCAAGTATACTGCACAACACATTAGATCCTTTTGAAATGTTGATTTCCAATTTTTCATATGCAAATTCAAACTTTGCATAATTTTAACAATAGCCATCCTAGCTAGCAACCATGTTGGAAAACAAGAAATTTTATATGCATTTGAAAGATCACTGCATTAAAAAACATGACAATTTTTTCTTGCCGTTGGCAAGAGAATCTCAGCCCTTTGACAATTCAGAAATGAATGAATAAAGAAGAAATCTCACTTTGAATAAGAGCAAATATTTTATTAGAATTTTTCTGTTGAATTTTAAGAATTTACTTCAATATGATCTAGGATCTTAACTGAGAGAACAACATGTATAGCATATCTACAGCATATCAATCATGGAGACAATAATGCAAGCACACAAGAGACACAAAGATTTACTTGGGGAAAACCATAAAGGTGAAAAACCCCAATAACTTCCTCAGAGATAGATAGAGCAATGATACAACCAACCAATAGAGATAGCAATAACCTAGCAGCAATCCTCCTCCTCCATAAGTGCGCCTCTCCTCCTTGAGAGCATGTGTGAGAAGTGAGTGAGTAAATAGAGTGCCTCCCGCACTCTATTTATACTTGACTTGACTTGCCTTTTTACCTAACTCATGTCGGCTCTAACTTAACCACATAACATAATGATGAGTGGGCCGACCCCCAATAGGGTGGTCTAATAACCCTTTGACCCACATGACTTATACAGGGCCGACCCCAAAACAAGGTGGTCTAATAACCCATCAAGTATAAGTTACGACACTTACAATATAAATGACGACACTTCCTTATAGAGGAATAATACCATCTCTATAGGAATACAATATACATATATGTGAAATACATTCCGAAGTTACATATACATCAACACTCCCTCTTAACTAGGAAGGTATTTCTCAGCACAGTTCTTCTAGCACAAGTCATCTTCTCTGGATCATCGTCACTGGATAATCGTCATCGAGTCATCATCATCGTCACTGCTGCTTTTATCTCAATCAATCTCTGAATCTACTCGTCATAGGAAGTTCTACAGAGCCAGTCCTTTTTCATACTGGATGTAGGCCCACCACCTGCAGGTCTTCGTCATCACTGGCCATACTGTGGAATCCTCAGGACTTTTACGTGCGTCACAAAACCTCGAAAGAGCATTTGCCAGATGTCCCAGGGCACAGATTACATGCCATAGGCAAAACCTCGAAAGACCATCTGCAAATCTCCCAGGGCACAAATTATATGTGACCTCACCACAAAACCTCGAAAGAGCATCTGCCAGATATCCCAGGGCACAAATTACATGCCATAGGCAAAACCTCGAAAGACTATCTGCAGATCTCCCAGGGCACAAATTACATGTGGTCATGGCAAAACCTCGCAAGAGCATCCCAGGACTGATTACGAGCACACAGCTCAACCTATCGGATCTCCCAGGGCACAAATTACATGCCATAGGACAAAACCTCGAAAGAGCATCTGCCAGATATCCCAGGGCACAAATTACATGCCATAGGCAAAACCTTGCAAGACTATCTGCAGATCTCCCAGGGCACAAATTATATGTCCTCCCAAGCAAAACCTCGAAAGAGCATTTGCCAGATGTCCCAGGGCACAAATTACATGCCATAGGCAAAACCTCGAAAGACAATCTGCAAATCTCCCAGGGCAACGAATTACATGCTCATCTGCACAACCTGATCCACGGCCATAGAGTATCAACCTGATACTCACCATACATCATCCTGATGTATCCATGATCATCCTGATCATCATCACTGCAACGTCCTGCTGCATGTCATCTGGAGCAACATCCTGAAGCTCGTCATCTATGATCATCCTGATCATCACTGCAACATCCTGCTGCATGATCCACCTGATCATCAATGCATCTACCTGATGCATACCAAGTATCATACATGATCCTCCTGATCATCAATGTATCCACCTGATACAAATACATGATACATATCATCATACATGATCCTCCTGATCATCAATGCATCTACCTGATGCATACCAAGTATCTACCTGATACATATCATCATACATGATCCTCCTGATCATCAATGTATCCACCTGATACAAATACAAATACATGATACATATCACCATACATGATCCACATGATCATACAATGTATCCACCTGATACATATACAGATACATGGTCCAAGCATCCAACATGATGCATACATACATACATAAAATGATCCAACTGATCATATCCAAGCAGAAACCAGAACATCATCCTGATGCTCATCATCCAGCGCTTACATCCACAGCCATGTGAAGGATCCTCCTTCCAACATGCTTGGAATGGCTTCAGCAAATGTGTCCATCACTTCTTCCTCGAAGTATCCTTGATCTGAAGCACGCCAAGCCTCTCTCTGAAGTACTCGAACTTCACCCTGGCTAGTGGCTTCGTCAGCACATCTGCAATCTGCTCGTCCGTCGCAATATACAGGAGCTTCACAGCTCCTCTCTGCACCATATCCCTGATATAGTGATATTTGATCTCTATGTGTTTCGACCTGTCATGAAACACTGGGTTCTCGGACAGCTTCACACAACTCTGGTTATCACAGAAGATACTAGTAGCCTCCAACGGGAGATCAAATAACTCAGACAGTAGCTTCCGTAGCCATACTACCTCACAACTAGCTGAACAGGCTGCAACATACTCTGCCTCAGCTGTACTCAGTGCTACGCAGGACTGCTTCCTGCTAAACCAAGAGATCACACCTGATCCCATACTGAAGCAACACCCAGATGTGCTCTTCCTATCTGCAGCACTGCCAGCCCAATCTGAATCAACATAACCCTGCAGGTTAAACTTTTGATTCGCCTCATATCTGAGCCCATAATCCACTGTACCCTTCAGGTACCTCAGAACATGCTTTACAGCAACCAGGTGAACACTCCTCGGATCCGTCAGGAACTGGCTCAATGTGTTCATAGCAAAGCAAATATCTAGTCTCATGTTCATCAGGTACATCAAGGACCCAATCATCTGATGATACATGGAGACATCAACCAGCTCAGATGAAGCATCACATAGAAGCTTCAGATTCGATGCCATAGGTGTGGCCATAGCCTTGCAGTCCATCATCCCGAACCTCTTCAGGATCTCTACTGCATACTTCCCTTGTCCAAGGAAGATTCCATCACTCTGCCACACCTCCATGCCAAAACAAATAGTGCATCATTCCCAAGTTCTTCATATCGAACTCGGTAGTAAGCTTCCGCTGCGTGTCGACAATCAATCTATCTTCACCATACCAAGTTCTGGGAGCTTGCTTCAAGCCATACAAGGCTTTCTTCAATCTGCATACATATGACTCCCTATCAGGTCTTGGGACTGCATCCCAAACATCTTCTTCATGATCTATGGATCATGGCATTCCATTTCTTCATCCCAGATCCTGGGAACTTCAATATCTTCAATAGATATCTTTCTTGCTGGAACAAATGTTGTAGTCCTTTTGTAGGAGATGGCATATGATCTTTCCTACACAACAAGTTAAATTGCATGATTAGAAAACATCTTATAGTTTTCAGAACAAATTCTTACACATAAAGAAATATGCCATACAGTCATGCAATTATCTTAGCCAATGCTTCAATACAACATTTATCCATATCCCGTAACTTTCTAGATGCCTTCCAATCTCTACCAGAACATTGTTAAGAGTGTGCACAACTCCCAACATGTCAGCAAAGAGGTTTCATTCTAGATAAGTAGCAATGGAATGTTGTACAGTGCCATAGGCTACTTACCCATGCATATTAGTAGTATACTGTTCATCAATGCAATTATTCTAATATGCATAATACACAACCTAATTCTAGGAACATCAGTATATACATTATTGAACAGTATTATTTAAGAAATGACAATTCAAATACTTATCTTTGTTTGTTCGTTGGGTGGACTCCCTCTGAGTCTTTGCTTCCTTGCAGGAGCTGCTGGAGTCCTAATCTGAGGTAGCTTCTTCTACACCTTTCTGTTGTGAAATGTAGAGAGATGATCAACTCCCTCTGAATATCTGCATCCTTGCAGAAACTACTGAAGTGTGCTCCTTTGCTTTCTGGCAGGAGCAACTGGAGTGTGCTCCCTCTTGATCTTTGCTTCCTGAATTACCTGTTCTTGAACTCATATTCATCCTTGGTCCCTATGCATGCTTATTAGTATCATGAATGTGTTATCCTTGTGATCTCATATAAAATCATACATTCATTAGTATACTATTAAAACACAATAATCTCAAGCATGTATAGTCATGATCATTTCAAACAAAAAATAATAAGCATTAGCATTCAAGGTTTATGTAGTATTCTTATGGTTAGTCAAATCAATCAATATAAGAGACATAATTCTTTTACTTATATTCCTATTTGACCATAGGACTTTTCTGGTTAGTCATATCATCAGTAAAAATCATAATATGCCTAAACCCATGAGTACTAAATTCAATGAATAATCATAATCAATCATGCCAAGTATACTTAAATAAAGGATCTTATCACAAGGTGAGATTCTAACTTGATATAGGAAAAACATACCTGGATTAGCATGCTAGCTATTTATGTCTAACATACCTGCATAATGTCTTCTTGTTCTTCGTCAATGACTTGTGCTAGTAACCTGCAGGTCTCATAAGTTAACCATTGCAAAACCAAGTTATACATACCTCGTAAATGGATCTTCTATGAGATCCATGACAATGGATGAATCTTTGTTCTTGAACCAGAACATGATTTGTCTTCTTGGTGTACCTTTCATGTTAGTAGACAACATAAAACTCATACAACATCACAATGTGTTAGTACAAACATAAGTTTCATACTCCTAATAAATGAATGACTTCTATCATGCATTCATAATTTTATTAAGGTGATATGATAAGTCTAAAATCAAGATTGTACTAACCGTGATAACATGAAGACAAACATACCATAAACTTAATTATGAACAAATCTCAAAACATACCTTGATGAGTCATACCTGTCGAGATCACTTGTAATCTTCTTATGTAAGGCCTTAGCCTCATCTCCCTCTGAAACAGGAACTTCTTCACTTATGCAAGTGACCAATCCATCTTCTTCTAGGATCAACCCAATCCACTTGATTTGCAAGAACTGGACCTGGAGCTGGATATGGGTTTGTCAGAGAGACCCCAAAAATTCAAACTTTGAATTTCAAACTTCCGAAAGGATAGGAATATGCGCCTTGATGAACTGATCAAACTGGTATATTCAGAATTTGAAGACTGCAAAGTTTCACTCCTCAATTTTGCCTTTGAAACTTCCAGATTCACTGGACGTGACCCTGAACTGGGGTTTGATGAAGCCCACTCTTCTACCCAATCAAAATGTTTGATCCAAAGCTCTAAGCTTCTATTTTTCTGAGGAGCTTCCAGCCGTGGTCACAGATTTCAAAAATTCCCATTTTTACAGAAGCCCTAATTTTCCATTTTTCTGATCAAAGTCCCGAACTAGGGTCTGATCAAACCCGGCCTTCTACCCAGCCAAAAATTCTGATCTTCGTCTCTAAATTTCTATTTTGATGAGTAGCATCCAGCCGTGGTCTCCGATTACAAAAATTCCAACTTTCTTCAAAGCCCTAAATTCCGGAAGCCATGAATGAAGGTACCAAAAAATAATTCTGTTTTGACAGAAATATGTACCTGATTGTTTCTGGTGTAACTCCGAAATTTTTGATCCACAGGGTCTGAAAAAGTTTTCTGACATAGCCTGACCTGTTAGCTTTCCATCCTGACAGGTCTGACCTCAATTGGATTCTCTGAGATAGAGTTATGCCAAATGTCGCAACGTGACCTGTTTTGGGAAAATACAGGAGAGCGAACTTGTACGGCGTGCCACGTGTCACTGTTTGACCTTCGGCCTCTGAAAAAGTTTTCTGAGATATCTCGGCCTGTTATATTTCCATCCTGATAGGTCTTACCTCAATTGGATTCTCTGAGAGAGAGATATGCCAAGTGTCGCAACATGACCTGTTTATTGGATAATACAGGAGAGCGAACTTGTACGGCGTGCCACGTGTCACTGTTTGACCTTCGGCCTCTGAAAATTTTTTCTGAGATAGCTCGGCCTGTGTACTACCTGTCACTTTTCACGAAATTTCATTTGGAGCTTCCTAGCCCAAGTTATGACCTTTTTCCCAAGGTCACCTGATTTTGACTCAGATCTGGAAGAGGCAGAAACCCTATATTGTACAGATCATAAATCACAAAGTACAACGAATTAGAGGTTGTCCTTTGGACACAAGATACCTGGAGATCTTAGCTTCGGCCTGTAACAATTTCAGATCCGAAAAATTCGCCAAAACGGATTTATAGCGAAAGTGCTACGATGACTGGTTTTTGCTATATCAAGCCCTAGCATCGTAAGTGCAACAAGTGTCATACATGCCATATCATGCCTTCTTTCAGGCTAGCTCTGATACCATGTTGAATTTTAAGAATTTACTTCAATATGATCTAGGATCTTAACTGAGAGAACAACATGTATAGCATATCTACAGCATATCAATCATGGAGACAATAATGCAAGCACACAAGAGACACAAAGATTTACTTGGGGAAAACCATAAAGGTGAAAAACCCCAATAACTTCCTCAGAGATAGATAGAGCAATGATACAACCAACCAATAGAGATAGCAATAACCTAGCAGCAATCCTCCTCCTCCATAAGTGCGCCTCTCCTCCTTGAGAGCATGTGTGAGAAGTGAGTGAGTAAATAGAGTGCCTCCCGCACTCTATTTATACTTGACTTGACTTGCCTTTTTACCTAACTCATGTCGGCTCTAACTTAACCACATAACATAATGATGAGTGGGCCGACCCCCAATAGGGTGGTCTAATAACCCTTTGACCCACATGACTTATACAGGGCCGACCCCAAAACAAGGTGGTCTAATAACCCATCAAGTATAAGTTACGACACTTACAATATAAATGACGACACTTCCTTATAGAGGAATAATACCATCTCTATAGGAATACAATATACATATATGTGAAATACATTCCGAAGTTACATATACATCAACATTTTCTCCCTCCACTCTTCCCTTCATTCTCCTTTTGTTAGTATGTTTATCGTTTCAAAGAGGTAGATGGGAACTACCTTTAAATTAAGGTATTTAATTAGGATAAATAAATATGGCAAGCTAATTTAAATATAATATGAGAAAGGAATATAATATAAATAGGTGGGGCCCCATCATATTTAATATAATTTTCCATTAATCAGATTGTTCCTCCAAACATAAAATATCACATATACCAACAACCAACATAATTTAGCCCATAAATTGTAAGCCAAAATTATAATAAGTTTCATATTGCATCAAAAACTATGAAAAATTGTCAAAGATAATTACAAGTCTGCTCCTTTTTAAACATAGTCCAAAAATGTGTATGCATGAGTACAACATTTTGTTGCCTGATTAGCTGATTGCACATCACCACAAAGCAGGACACGTTATATGCATTTACACGATTACTACATTCATAAACATGACAATTCTTAAAACAGTTTCCTGTATAACCATGTGCAAAAAATGATAATAATTAGCAATATGGACATTAATATAAGCATGATCCATAATAGAAGATAGTCATAAGAGAATAGTGCAAAAACATGCAAGGATCTAGCACTAGGTCAATCATTTGCAAACTTTCCAATCTTAATAGGACCGTGGACAAAATTGTTGCTAGCAAACACATTGGAAATCAAAGTAAATCTTAATTGCTACACTCGACAACATGACAATTATTAGAATGATTTCTGGTATAATCATTCGGTGGGGGGAAAATGATAATTATTAGCAATATGGGGAGTTATACAAGCACCATCCATAACAAACAATAGGCATAATAACATTGCAGAAAACCATGGAAGGAACTAGCACAAGCTCAATTGTTTTGCAAAATTTCCAATTTTAATAGGACTATTGACGAAATAGTTGCTAACAGTAACACTGCAAGTTAGAAATATCTAAATGCATTTACAACATTAATAGACTCAGGAACATGGAAATCCTTAGAAATTTCTCTTGTACAACCATGTGCAAATAAGGAAAAAAAATGATAACTATGAGCAATATGGGCATTTATAAAAACAACGGGCATAATAGAACATAGTGACAAGAGATATGTGAAAAATCATGTGCAGTGACAATGACATTCACAAACTATGCAATGTGTCTTGACATAGTTTATAACATTGAAATGAGAGGCTACATCCATGAAATGCAGTTTATCATAGCATGGCTAGATAAACATCAAAGTGATAACATTGTAAAAAACATAGTTTATGTTAACATTGTTATTAATTATGCAAGTGCAGTCACAAAATATCCATTCAGAACTAAAATAGAATTACAAAATGTAGTTCTGTGATAGCATTTTTACAGAAACATTAGTTGTAAAAGTACAAGCATACAATTGATTTTCTAAGCATTAATGCTATAAAAATTTGCAAAGGAATTGGAATCATCTAGAAGATAGATGCCATGGTTGCCACTGTTCACAGGTTTTCCAGGTAGCGCCACACTTCATGTTTGCAAGGGATTGATTTCTATGCAAGAAAAGGATGTTGAATGTCAAGTTTGCTAGAGTTCAAGCTAATCATGTTCTATCACAAAATAAACTCTATTATGTCTCCTATGAGGCCATTTTTATGTTGTTACCAAACATGCATGCATTTGTCTTCATGCCTTCTCTGGAGACCATTTTTGTAACATCCCCAAAATTACCAAAAATTAAAAAAAAAATTATAATAGCAATAATTATCAAAGTTGTTAATGCGGAACATATAAATTAACTTGATTTCTTAACTAAGTTGATTAGTAACGATGACACGTCGTACTTCTCCACTAACTATGATTTAATTGTATTTTCTACTTCAGAATTATGCGGATGTTAATCTTTTGAACGAAAGATCCTTTATGATTATGTATACTAGTACAATTTACAAATTTGTTTAAATTCTTGGTTATTAATGCATGCTGTTACAGTTTGTACTGTTATGATATCCTTGAAGGAGTGTTGCCAGTTTGTTTGTATGTTGATGAAGGGGTCCTATGAGGCACCCTGGAGCTTACTTAGCTACGTTTAGCTAAGGCATTTGAATATTGTTTCCATGTGCAGACCGCAGGTAAGAAATCCTATAAGACAACATAATTTAAGAGTACTTGTTTCTTTCAATTCATCGTCAATGTAAAATGCTAAGTAATTCCTTGCGACACCAGTGACTGGAGGTATGGATACATGGTTCTGATCCTAGTTTAAGTACTGTGTTACGAATCTCTTCAATGTTATGTCATCCAAAAGTTCTGTTATGATGCTACATTTATTGTCATAAGACTACTGTCATTAATACTAAAACAACGATACTACTATCTATTAAGTATGCTATTGTGAAGCTTGTAGCAATAATGATTACACCTTCGAACTATCATCATACTTGGCGTCTACAATCTTAGATTATTCTATGTCACGTATTTATCATTTCAATTCACAGTTAAATATATGGAAAGTATAGTGATTACTGCTGGTACTCATGAACTTAGTAAAAGAATGAATTTTTCATTATTTAAACTATGCTTATAGTATTACATTCGTCATTAGACTTTGTAATACATAGCTAACATTTCTAATATACTGTACGTATGATGATTATACAATGG
The DNA here is from genome assembly GCA_027924585.1 of Larix kaempferi. Lineage (NCBI taxonomy): Eukaryota > Viridiplantae > Streptophyta > Pinopsida > Pinales > Pinaceae > Larix > Larix kaempferi. Next base: position 4,911,607 of record BSBM01000590.1, read on the forward strand.
ACTTAGTGTTGAATGTGTATTACCCAATTATCTATACTTATAGATTCATATTAATATTTTGGGTTGGATAGCATGCTATAGTGTACTTGTAACTAATAATCTTGTACATAGTTAGCATCCTAACTATATCTAGTTTTCCATGAATTAGCAATATAATATATATGTATATGGCTACGTTTAAACTTGGGGCTATATAAAGTTTACGCTACATTTTAAAATGATAAGGTTTTCATTATACAATGATATGATTATAATGTGCAAACCTAACTATATGTTAGCACTGTCGGATTTTATCATATGCAAACAATGAATACGATGCAATAAACCTTTTATAGGCTATGACATAAACATTATATTGAAACATATTATGACTTATGCTTTTGTCCTAAGTATGACTAACGTATGTTTTGAATTCACCAAAGCCTCGTTAATGTAGTGCTGAGTTGATGTGCATTAAATTGGCTATTTTCCAGGTTGACAGAGTCACGATCATGTATTAATTGTTATGACCGAACTCCATAGTGGGAATCCTGGTTTTCAACCCACGTAGCTCACCCACGTGAACTTTGATCGATAAAATAACTAAGAGTTCTAGCTGGCAAGGCTGTTGTATCGCCTCTCCTTCACGTTGTACACAGTAATGTTCACTTGGCAGGAAGTGTTGGCACTGTTGTGGTTGATGTAATTAATGGGATATTAATGCTGTGTTGCTCGGCTTTCCACATAGCAACGTTGGCGTCTCCATGCTCTTTGATCTCATCAAATCTCGACCGTTGATGTTGTTACCCTAAACCTCGTTGTATGTAATGTTTTTGCAAACTTCCTGGTCTTCATTGTTACGCTAGGTTGAGGCTGACAGGCTACCAAAATGTAGGGTTTGGTGAGAGTATCTCTCAGGGTTTCGATCTTACGACCTGTGAGTGGTAGTCTTCTGAATAGTTATAGGCATTTAGCCTTCTGTACTTGAGCCACGATACCAAATAGTGACAGGGTTTTCTTATTCCAATGTAGCATAAGTTTTCGGACAGGGTTCGATTCTCTATGGTTGAGATTTGTCTGTTGTGATAGCTTTAGGGTTGCTGTAAAACACCAATTTGCTTCGTTGTTTGATGGTGTAGTGGATTGATATTTCAGAATACAAATTTTTAAAGGTAAATATTCGAGAACTGTAACATATTACTGTAATACTTGATTTGGTCCTGCATAATCTTATTTTAACCTTCCACTGCATATGTTGGCAGGTACTCGCTCGAATGAGGCTGTTGTGTGAAGAATATGAAACTAGACATTGCTACGGTTCTCCTGGTAAGCTCTGGTGGTTCACAACAAACCTCGTAGGTGCCTTGGATGGTATTTGCTGTATGCCGTGAGTTGGAAACATTAATCCTACTTCAGTGATGGCTGAAAGCTTGTATTGTTTTGATATTATTCTATAAGAGGTTGGTCCCCAGTCTTGTATTTAATGTTCGACTCAGTGGTGTTTCGGCTTAGTGGTGTTTTTGTTGAAATTTGAAACCGACTTCAAGTTGGTCTTTGCACCGTGAGTTGTTAAGTTCAGGGTAAAACCCTGTGTAGTTTCATGTTTCCACGGTCTCGGCTTAATGTTTAAAATGTCGAGGTTAATTCTATGTTGTTTGTAAGGTCGTAATGTAATTCTCTGTTATAAAATTTTAAATGGAAGAACAAGAACCGAGGTTTCTTTTTTCATATGTAAACTATGGTTCATTACTTTGAAATAAAATGATATATTTTTGAATAACAGTTGAGAACGTTGTGTAATGATATATGTTGTGTTTTTTCCAAACCACAAGGGTTGTTTCTGGCCTAGGGTTTTAATTTTGCATAATTGTATAAAGAAATGTATGTCTATAATCCGTGCTCGTTAATGTTAATCTTGTTTTGGAAAATAGATGAAGTAGTTTTACTGTTAAAATGTTTTTTGAAAGGGTTATGCCTCCATGTTCTAGTTTTGTTTTACGATGGATACCCTACTTGTAACTTCCAAATGCTATCAGGCTTGTGCTGGGATTTGTATCCAAGACTTAATCGTAGTAATGATAATATTGATAATGTGTATGTTTTAATGCTAGGGATTGTAAGCTAATGTTTAGATATGAAATCGTGCTTTTGGCTATCTGCTAGATAAATCTTTAGATACTAAACTTACCATATATAAAAGATAGTATGGTTTTTAGAAAGCGATGACTAGGGTTTAGTAAGTTATAAAAGTTATCATTCTCTGAAATAATGTCTACAATTTTCCATAGAAGACTTGAAAAAGAATTTATGAGATGTGTAAACAGAAGTAGGGTTTGTAGTATCTTAGGGTTTGATACTACTGTAATAGATATTCGAAAATTTATATCAGAGAAGGATATTAAGGAAGAAATACAAGATGTATAAAGACAAGAAATCTATACAGTGATTAGTTCTTACAGCTGCTATAATTCTTGAAAATACAATTACTAAAAAAAAACAAGAATTGTTTAATTTTGATTGTATTTGCTTGCTATTTGAAATGAATAGAGTTAAGAGAAAAATATATGACTATACAGAAATTAGAATATGTTTTCTTTCATGTATTAACACAAGAGTTATATATTATTGTTGATGCTATACAATAATTTTTACTATGTTTAAATATAGGACAAAATTGTAAACATAACACTTACTGCAATTATTTATCCAATCAATGGCAATCTGCCTATCTCTCATCTATCATTTAATTTGCTTCTCTATACTAGAGTACTATGCAGAGAACAACATGGGGAAAAATATAGAGATGGTTATCTAATCAATGATTCACAGACTTTATCATTCAGAATCAAACATAGATTAGAAAATAAAATAAATTCTTTCACATCACAGAGTTTGAATAAGTAGAAGCATTAAACTATAAACAAAGTAGGAACAGTGAAACCTGGTTAACTGTAGGGAAACAAATAGCCCAAGGAACCTATTCCACCCAGCCAATTCCTGAAGACAACCAAGTTACTTGCCTTAGGATCTCCGAGCCTGTTCACTGAACCACCAGGAGGAAGAAACTTAGAATCTTAGGACCTCAACTTGCAGTAGCAAAAGTTATCCAGTCTTTAAGACTTAGCAGTCAAAGGGACCTGCACCAGCACCTCTGGTTCTCCTTCTTAGAATAATTTGCAAACTTACATTTGCACTCTCACATAGCCTCCCTATTCGAATCTCTCAGTGATCACCTGATGCACTTGAGGAATATTTCTGCAGAAAATATCTTGTGTGAGTTGCCTGCTCAATTCGAATTTGCCTTATGTAGGCTGCCTAGGCCTTTTAGTGGTTAAATGGTCATTTAATGAGCTGCCTACTCATTCCCACCACTTGGGGGATAATGCCACATTTTTAGGGGTAGTTGTCCCATAACCAACAGCTAGTGGTGAAGTGCAATTGCTGCCATCTGTCCCATGCCTTCTAACAACTTCCATTCCTCCTAGTGGGTCAGTGAACACTCATTTAACATTTCCCTTGGGTGTTTGTCTTCTACTTCAATTTATTAAATAATAATAATCAGTAATTACATTCATCCTTGACCAAACTTGGTCATAATTACAAAACTTTGTAATTAAAATTTAACATAAAGTATTTTTCCAATAAAATAATATTTTCAGAATTTGGGTAGGTGACATACACCCCCCCTTAAGTCTCAACATCATCCTGGATGTTGGTTAATCACTCTCTAACTGTTCCTGAAATAGAGTTGGGTATGCTTCCTGCATACTACTCTCCAACTCCCAGGTTTCCTCTTCTGGGATAAGGTGCTTCCATTGCACCTTCACTTACCCAATGGTGCGATTCCAGAGCATAGTTTCCCTCCTTTCGAGGATACAGTCCGATTCCACCTGAAAATCACCATCTTGTCCCACCTGTAGATCATTCCAGTTTACAACATGAGTAGCATCGTGTACATAATTCTTTAAAAATGATATATGAAAAACATTATGTATCTTTAAATTTGGTGGCAAAGCCAGTTGGTATGACACTGGTCCAACCCTTGACAATATTTCGAAAGGAACACAATACCTGGGTGCCAACTTGGCACAACTTCCCAATTTCATTGAACTCTTTTTTCGGTCTTACCTTGAGGAGCACATGTTCACCAACCTAGAACTCTTTATGAGTCCTTTTTAGATCTGCTTGACTATTTTGCCTATCTTGGGAAGATTTTAAATTTCCTTGTACCTGTTTCACAATTAATTCTAACTCCTGCAATAATTCAGGTCCTAAAACAACTCTATTTATAGGGTCATTCCAAGAAACAGGTGTATCACATTTCCTACCGTAAAGAATTTCAAATGGGCTAAGTCTGGCTGATGCATGATAATGGTTATTATATGCAAATTCTGCTAAATGCAAGTAGTCTTCCCACTTACCAGGCTGATCCTTAACATACATTCTCAGTAAGTCTTCCAAAACTTGATTTACCCTTTCTGTCTATCCATCTGTTTGTGGATGAAATGCTGTGACGAAATTTAAGGTTGTATTCAATCCTTTAAACAAAGACTTCCAAAAGTTTCCAGTAAACTTAGAGTCATGATCTGAAATTATCACTTTCGGTATACCATGTAGTCGAAAAATCTGCTTCATGAAGATTTCTGCAATGTCTGGAGACTTATGAGTAGTCTTCATAGGTATAAAGTGTGCTGCTTTGCTCAGTTTGTCTACTACCACCATGATAGAGTCATTTTGTTTCTGAGTTTTGGGTAGTCCAGTAATAAAGTCTATGCTTATCACTTCCCATTTCCAGTTCGGTATAGGCAATGGCTGCAACAATCCAGCTGGATGTTGGTGTTCAACTTTCACTTTTTAACAATCCAAACACTTAGCTATGTATTCTGCTACTTCATCTTTCATTCTGGGCCAATAGTATTCTTTCCTTAGCATAGTAATGGTCTTTTGATAAACTGGATGGCCAGAGTAATGGCTTTTGTGCATCTCAATTAAAATCAAAATTTTTACTTCTGGTATGTTAGGTACATACAATCTGTTTTTGTATAACAATAGTCCATTTTCCTTCACACTATAATCTGTCATAGAATTTTCAGAACTGTTATTTGCTGTCTTTTCCTTTAATTTTCTATATTCTTCATCCGTTTCACTCCTTTCAAGGATCTGATTTTCTAAATCTGTTGAGTAAGTACTGATGGATGAAATAAAATTCAGTTTTGGTTTACGACTCAATGCATCTACAACCTTGTTATCTTTCCCTTTAATATGCTGAATTTTCGAAATCATACTCACTTAGGAAAGTTGACCATCTAGCTTGTCTAGCGTTTAGATTTGTCTGATCTAATAAATATTTCAGACCCATGTTGTCTATCAATAAGGTAAATTTTCTGCCAATAAGGTGGTGACGCCACATTTTTAAAGCATGAATTACTGCTAATAACTCTAAATCATTAGTAGAGTAGTTGTTCTGTTAAAATTCAATATGCTAAGACATAAAATAGCAGCATTACATTCCATTTCAAAATAATAGCATATATAGGATCACTGAAGAAACAACAAGCATAGCATAAACACAAGAGACACAGATTTATCCTGGGAAACCCTCATGGGGTAGAAAACCCAGTAAAGCTTCCTCAATATAGATGACCAGCAATATACAAAGATGCAAACCAAAGACATGATCTCCTCCTCCATCATAGCAGATCTCTCCTCCACAAGTGCGCTATTCTCAAGTGAGTGAGTGTGTCAAATGAGGAACACGCCTCCTCTATTTATACACTACTCTGACATATATTTTACACAAGTACATGTAGGCTCGTATTTAACCATTGGGTTAAATACCCTATTATAACTGACTGGGCCGACCCCCACATGGTGGGTCTAATAACCCTAGTTGCCAAAACTCCTCGGAGGAATAAACATCTCCAGATACATAATAGAATCACCTCGGAGGGATGGAACATCTCCGGAATAAATAATGTATAAATATAATATTCTTAGAAGTTACAATATTCAACACTCCCCCTTAACGAGAAGGATATTATAACAACATCTGCAGGAGCAAGGAGTCATTGACTACATCATCTATATATCATCGAAAGCTTTCTTCAATTCATCATCATCAGTAACTCAACTAGTTATTGGAACATCAACATCATCAGAGTTGATATTACTCGATCATCAGCATCGTCATCATCATCGTCATCACACGATCATCAGCATTGTCATCACATGATTATCAACATCGTCATCGTCATCACACGATCATCAGCATCGTCATCACACGATCATCAGCATTGTCATCACACGATCATCAGCATCGTCATCACATGATCAGCAACATCGTCATCATATGATCAACATCGTCATCACACGATCGGCAACATCGCCATCACATGATCATCAGCATCGTCATCACACGATCAGCAGCATCGTCATCATACGATCAGCATCGTCATCACACGATCAGCAGCATCGTCATCATACGATCAGCATCGTCATCACATGATCGGCAACATCGTCATCACACGATCATATTACAGGATGATCAATCCTGCTCTCTTTAGGACATAGGTCCATGGATGATGCAATCCAGATCAAGTTCCAGGATGATCAATCCTTATCTCTTTAAGACAAGTCACATGTCTAGGGATGATCCAATCCCAACCACAGTGCCAGTCCTTTTTCATACTGGATGTGACCTAGATCAGATCTAGGATTTACCGCCACAGAGCCAGTCCTCTTTCATACTGGATGTGTCACATCTACAGAGCCAGCCCTGTTTCATGCTGGATGTATCACATCTACAGAGCTAGCCCTGTTTCATGCTGGATGTATCACATCTACAGAGCCAACCCTGTTTCATGCTGGATGTATCGCATCTACAGAGCCAGCCCTGTTTCATGCTGGATGTATCACATCTACAGAGCCGGCCATGTTTCATGCTGGATGTATCACATCTACAGAGCCGACCCTGTTTCATGCTGGATGTATCACATCTACAGAGCCAACCCTGTTTCATGCTGGATGTATCACATCTATAGATCCAACCCTGTTTCATGCTGGATGTATCATATCTACAGAGCCAGCCTTGTTTCATGCTAGATGTATCATATCTACAGAGCCAGCCCTGTTTCATGCTGGATGTATCACATCTACAAAGCTAGCCCTGTTTCATGCTGGATGTATCACATCTACAGAGCCAGCCCTGTTTCATGCTGGATGTATCACATCTACAGAGCCAGCCCTGTTTCATGCTGGATGTATCACATCTACAGAGCCAACCCTGTTTCATGCTGGATGTATCACATCTACAGAGCTAGCCCTGTTTCATGCTGGATGTATCACATCTATAGAGCCAACCCTGTTTCATGCTGGATGTATCACATCTACAGAGCCAGCCTTGTTTCATGCTGGATGTATCACATCTACAGAGCCAGCCCTGTTTCATGCTGGATGTAACCTAGAACAATTCTAGGATTTGTCACGTACATTTTGAACCGAGGTCCAGGGACGATCTAGTCCTATCATGTACCTTTTGAACCGAAGTACAGGGACGATCTAGTCCTATCATGTACCTTTTGAACCGAAGTCCAGGGATGATCCAGTCCTATCATTCAATTCTCGGAGACCTCATGTCTACGGCTCAATTCAAAGGACCATAGTCTGAGGATGATCCAATCCCCTTACCTGTTCATTCAGGATTTAGTTCTCGGAGACATCATGTCTACGGCTCAATTCAAAGGACTAATAGTCTGAGGATGATCCAATCCCCTTACCTGTTCATTCAGGATTTTGTTCTCGGAGACATACGTCTATGACTCTCTTTAGGACTGAAGTCCAGGGATGATCCAATCCCCTCAAGTCCACCAAGGACTTCATTCTCGAAGACATACGTCTATGGCTCTCTTTAGGACTGAAGTCCAGGGATGATCCAATCCCCTCAAGTCCACCAAGGACTTCATTCTCAAAGACATACGTCTACGACTCTCTTTAAGACTGAAGTCCAGTGATGATCCAATCCCCTCAAGTCCACCAAGGACTTCATTCTCGAAGACATACGTCTACGGCTCTCTTTAGGACTGAAGTCCAGGGATGATCCAATCCCCTCAAGTCCACCAAGGACTTCATTCTCGAAGACATATGTCTATGGCTCTCTTTAGGACTGAAGTCCAGGGATGATCCAATCCCCTCAAGTCCACCAAGGAATTCATTCTCGAAGACATACGTCTACGGATCTCTTTAGGACTGAAGTCCAGGGATGATCCAATCCCCTCAAGTCCACCAAGGACTTCATTCTCGAAGACATACGTCTACGGCTCTCTTTAGGACTGAAGTCCAAGGATGATCCAATCCCCACATCACTATGGGTACAAGTATCTTCATCCATACAAGTACAAACACGTATCAATACATCAAGGCATCATGTAACCTCATCATCAAAACATGTATATCATCATCAAAACATGTATATCAAAACATGTATATCATCATCAAAACATGTATATCACTAATACATCTATCATCAAAAGCATGTATTCTCACTAATACATCTATCATCAAAAGTAAAAATATAAGAGTCCTAAATCTAAATAATTCTAGGTAACTAAGTGTAGTGAATAGGTAACCTCATCATTGATGAGGCAGACTTGTTATCAGATACTATGCTACTCCCCCTTTCGAGGAGAGTTCTTTTGAACTATTCCAAGCTTGTCTCGAAAGTATTCAAACTTCACTCGAGACAGAGGTTTAGTCAAGATATCAGCAATCTGATCCTCAGTGCTTATATATTCGAGCTTGATAACTCCTCTTTGCACCATATCTCGTATATAGAAGTATCAGATCTCTATGTGTTTTGACTTATCGTGGAACACAGGATTTTCAGTCATCTTAATGCATCTTTGATTGTCACACATAATCACAGTGGGATCCATTTCTAAGTCAAACACTCCATATAAAAGCTTCTGAAGCCATACTGCTTCACAGCTGGCAGAGCAGACATCCATATATTCTGCTTCAGCAGTACTGAGAGCCACACTAGATTGTTTCTTGCTGAACCATGAGATCATGGGAGATTCAGGACTATAACATCCACCTGATGTACTCTTTCTGTCTGAGACACTTACTGCCCAATCAGAATCTGAGTAACCATGTAAACGGAGTTCATGACCTCCAAGATAATATAGACCAAAAATCTAATGTACCTTTTAGGTACCTCACTACATGCTTTGTAGCTATTAAGTGAACCTTTCTAGGTTCTACTAGATACTGACTTAGGGTATTTACAGCAAAGCATATATTTGGCCTAGTATTTGTTAAATACATCAATGACCCAATGATTTGTCTATATAGGGTTAGGTCCACTAAATACGATGAGTCATTAACTAATAACTTCAAGTTGGAGTCCATGGGAGTGGCCATGGCTTTATACTCCAACATATCAAATCTTTTTAGAAACTTCACAGCATACTTACCTTGATTTAAAAGATTCCTTTTGGATCTTGCCATACTTCTAGACCTAAGAAGTAGTGCATTAATCCGAGATCTTTCATTTTCATTTATGCAGCCATTTTCATGACCTGTTTCTCATTCCTTGTCAGAAAGAGATCATCGTCATACAATAATGGTATGATAGGTTCATCATCCACAACCTTAAGGTAAAGGTTAGGAACAACTTTACTTCTGGTAAAGCCCGAGCTTTGTCATGAAGCTGTCAATTGTCCATTATTCACACTCTGCATTGAGTGATCTTCTGCATATCTATCTGTGCCATCTCTCGTCAGATGGGTCTACTAATATGAGCCTCAAAATCATTCGAACTCTGTGGTGAGTTCCTTCTTGCATCCATGTCATATGTGTATAGAATCCATATTCAACCTTGTAGCAAAGGTTGAGATCCACATCACCCATGATGATCATTAAGCTCATAAATTGACTACCGATCCTGGGTACCCATACAGAACCCGATTCACACTTCTTCTTTAATTACATCATTAAGAGAATGGTCTTATCTAGTCCCTTGGAGCAAAACATCTCATCATGATTCTCTTCCTACAAATCAAAATTAAGTACATGATTAGTAATACTTCATAATCATCAAATCTTATTGACATGATAACCTATTATGCATACAGATATCATTTACATAGTTATGCAACTATTTTGACCAATACTTTGGCACAACACTTTCCCATATCCTGTATGCATACAGTAGCTATCTAGATTCCTTCCATCTTTACCAGAACATACTATCGAGAGTGTGCACAACTCTCTGCATGTCAGCAAAGAGGTTTCATTCTAGACAAGAAACAATGGAATGTTTGTCCAACTTACCAATCATATGCATATTAGTAGTATACTGTTCAATGCTTTATGAATGTTTACACTCAGCATGATATATTCTAGGAATACAAATATGCATACAAGCAATATCATTTACTATTTCTAATAACAACTCAAATACTTATCTTTCATGTTTGTGTGGTTGCCTCCCGCTTGATCTTCTATATATCTCCTGAACTTCTATTCATTCTGTACCACTGTGCATGCTCAAGTGTACACTAGTGTCATCCTCATGATCTCATACACAAACATACATTCATTAGTATATTCTCAATATTATCAAAACATTCTAATTCTAAATAATCTTGAATATGTACAGTCATGATCATTAGTATTCAGGGTTTCAAGGAAGTCTTCTTTTACTCATGCATATTCTTGTTTGATCTAGTTAGTTAAATCATCAACCAAGATAAGAGACATAATATGCATAAACCCTTGATTACTAACCAATCATACCAAGTATACTTACATAAGGGATCCTAACACAAGGTAAGATTCTAACATGACATAGGAAAACATACCTGGATTAGTATACCTGCTTAGTTATGTACAACATACCTAAACAATCTCTTCAATGATTTAGAGATCCTGAGCTAGAACCTGCATGTCTCATAGGTTAAACATAATATAACAAAGTCATACATACCTCGTGAGTCTTTATCTTCATGTTGTCATGGTCATGGAACTTGAATTATCTTTTGTGATGTACCTGTATCTTGTTAGCAGACAACATCAACCTCACACAACACCATAATGCATTAGTACAATCATATAGCCCTAATCAATGAATGTCTTCATGCATTCATACTATTACTAGGGTGATAAGACAATTCTAACATTAATCAAGATTGTACTAATAAATAATATGAAGACAAACACATCATGAACTTAATCAAGAATAAGATTTCAAGACATACCTGAACCTCCTTAAGTCATACCTGCGAGACTTCTTGTAGTCTTCTTATGTAAGGCCTTAGCCTCAACTCCCCCTAAAACTTGATCTAGAGCTTGATTAGGGTTTGCTAGAGAAACCCTAAAAATTCAATCTTTGACTTTCACACTTCCGAATGAATGGAAGGATGTGCCTTGCTGAGCTGATCAAACTAGCATACTTCAATTCCAAAATTTGACCCCTCAAAATTGCCTTTGAAACTTCTGGATCTTCTGGACAGGATCCCGAACTAGGGTTTGATGAAGCCCACTCTTCTGCTCAATCAAAAGGTTTGATCCAAGGCTCTAAACTCTTATTTTTCTGAGGAGCTTCCAACCGTGGTTACAGACTTAAAAAATTCCAACTTTTGCTGAAGCCCTAAATTTCCATCTTTCCGATCAAAATCCCGAGCTAGGGTTTGATCAAGCCCGGTCTTCTACCCAACCAAAAAATTCGATCTTGGTATCTAAATTTTGATTTTTCTGAGTAGCATTCAGCCGTGGATTCTGATTCCAAAAATTCTAACTTTCTCCGAAACCCTAAATTCCGGAAGCCATGAATAAAGGTGCTCCAAAAATAATTTTGTTTTGACAGAAATATGTACCTGATTGTTTCTGCTATAACTCTGAAATTTTCGCTCCACAGGATCTGAAAACGTTTTTTGTAGTATCCTGACCTGTCATATTTCCATCCTGATAGGTCTGACCTCAATTGGATTTTCTGAGAGAGAGTTATGCCAAATGTCGCAACGTGACCGGTTTTGGGATAATACAGGAGAGCGAACTTGTACAACGTTCCACGTGTCACTGTTTGAACTTCAGCCTCTGAAAACGTTTCTTGAGATATCTTGACCTGTTATATTTCCATCGTGACAGGTCTAACCTCAATTGGACTTTCTGAGAGAGAGTTATGCCAAGTGTTGCAACGTGACCTGTTTATGGGATAAAACAGGAGAGTGAACTTGTACGGCATGACATGTGTCACTGGTTCAGCTTCGGCCTCTGAAAACGTTTTTTGAGATAGTATAGTCTGTGTACTACCTGTCACTTTTTACGAAATTTCATTTGGAGCTTCCTAGCCCAAGTTATGACCTTTTTTCCTAGGTCACCTGATTTTGACTGAGATCTGGAAGAGGCAGAAACCCTAACTTGTACTGATCATAACTTACAAAGCACAGCGAATATGAGGGTTCCCTTTGTACACAAGATACCTGGAGATGTTATCTACGACTTGTAAAGGTTTTAGATCCTGAACCTTCACCAAAATGGAGTTATAGTGAAAGTTCCACGATGACTGGTTTTTTCTATATAAAACCCTAACCTTCAAATTGTCGTAAGTAAAGCAAATGTCGTAAGTGCCATACCTTGCCTTCCTTCAGTTTAGCTTTGATACCATGTTAAAATTCAATATGCTAAGACAGAAAATAGTAGCATTACATTCCATTTCACAATAATAGCATATATAGGATCACTGAAGAAACAACAAGCATAGCATAAACACAAGAGACACAGATTTATCCTGGGAAACCCTCATGGGGTAGAAAACCCAGTAAAGCTTCCTCAATATAGATGACCAGCAATATAAAAAGATGCAAACCAAAGACATGATCTCCTCCTCCATCATAGCAAATCTCTCCTCCACAAGTGCGCTATTCTCAAGTGAGTGAGTGTGTCAAATGAGGAACACACCTCCTCTATTTATACACTACTCTGACATATATTTTACACAAGTACATGTAGGCTCGTATTTAACCATTGGGTTAAATACCCTATTATAACTGACTGGGCCGACCCCCACATGGTGGGTCTAATAACCCTAGTTTCCACAACTCCTCGGAGGAATAAACATCTCCGGATACATAATAGAATCACCTCGGAGGGATGGAACATCTCCGGAATAAATAATGTATAAATATAATATTCTTAGAAGTTACAATATTCAACATGTTCTCATGTATTTTCAACTTTCTTGATTCGTATGCCACAACATGTCCTTCTTGTGTTAGGACTCCACTGAGTCCGTCATTACAAGCATCCGTGAAAACTATAAAATCCTTATTAGGATCTGCTATCCTCAGAATATGTGCTGTAGTCAATAATCCCTTTAGCTTCTTAAAACTGTCTGTACATTTCTGATCCCACACAAATTTCTTCCCTTTCTTCTGCAAGAAGGTTATGGGGCTTGCAATCTTCGAAAAACCCTCTATAAATTTTCTGTAACATCCAGTAATACCCATAAATGATCTTACATCCGACACATCTTTAGGAACCGACCAATCATTAATGGCTTTTATCTTGTCGGGGTCAACCAAGATTCCTTCTTTAGAAATTATGTGTCCTAAATACTGAATTTTGTCCTTGTGGAAGTCACACTTACTAAACTTAGCGTATAGTTGATGATCTCTCAAAACTTGTAAGATAATCTGTAGATGTTCGTCATGCTCTTATTTTATTTTAGAATACACTAAAATGTCATCTATAAACACAACAACAAACTTATCCAAGTGTTTGTGCAGAATATTGTTCATCAAACACATAAATACAGTCGGGGCATTAGTCAAGCCAAATTGCATGACTACGAACTCATAATGTCCATATCGAGTTCTGAAAGCTGTTTTGAAAATATCCTCATCCTTAACCCGCACTTGATGATATCCTGACCTTATATCAATCTTTGAAAATATCGTTGCTCCACGCAGCTGATCAAATAGATTGTCTATGCGGGGCAACATATATCGATTCTTGATTGTCATCTTATTAAGCTGGTGATAATCTATGCACAGTCTTAGGGTTCCATCTTTCTTCTTAACAAATATAACAGGTGCTCCCCAAGGAGACACACTGGGTCTTATATAATTCTTATCAATCAATTCCTTCAATTGTGATTTCAATTCGTTTAATTCCAGTATATTCATCCTATATGGAGCTTTAGAATTCGATACTGCTCCTGGTATTAACTTGATGGTAAAATCTAAATCTCTTTTAGGAGGTAATCCTGGAATCTCCTCAGGAAAAACATCCTTGAAATCCTTTAGGACAGGTATGTCTTCTAGTTTTAGTTTGTTCTCTTTACAAATAAACTCATCATTTACTACATTTATTACAAGCAATTGACATCCTTTCCTAATTGCCCTCTTAACTTGCATTGCTGAAATCTGTCTAAGGGTTGTCTTTCTTGGAATACCTTTTACTTCTGCAGTTTCTCCTTCGAAATGCCTTCCTGTGCTATGACTGTTGGGTTGAAATCTGTCTTCTAAATTTTCAGCTGAGTTTTCCATACCTGTAACTCAAAATAATTTCAGTATAACACAAGAGTTTAATTTTTTTTTTTGAATTAGTAAACGTTCCGCTGTAAATAAATTTTTCTCTGCTGCGTGTTCTTGGACCTTTTTCAGGCCTAGAGTTCAAACATGAGCTTTGATACCACATGTAACATCCCAAAAATTACCAATTTTTATTTTATTTTTTATAATAGCAATAATTATCAAAGTTGTTAATGCGGAACATATAAATTAACTTGATTTCTTAACTAAGATGATTAGTAACGATGACACGTCGTACTTCTCCACTAATTATGATTTAATTGTATTTGCTTCTTTAGAATTATGCGGATGTTAATATTTTGAAGGAAAGATCCTTTATGATTATGTATACTAGTACAGTTTACAAATTTGTTTAAGTTCTTGGTTATTAATGCATGTTGTTACAGTTTGTACTGTTATGATATCCTTGAAGGAGTGCTGATAGTTTGCTTGTATGTTGACGAAGGGGTCCTACGAGGAACCCTGGAGCTTACTTAGCTACGTTTAGCTAAGGCATTTGAATCTTGTTTCCATGTGCAGACCGCAGGTAAGAAATTCTATAAGACAACATAATTTAAGAGTACTTGTTTCTTTCAATTCATCGTCAATGTAAAATGCTAAGTACTTCCTTGCGACACCAATGACTGGAGGTATGGATACATGGTTATGATCCTAGTTTAAGTACTATCTTATGAAGTTCTTCAATGTTATCATTCCATGTCGTCGAAAAGTTCTGTTATTATGCTACATTTATTGTCATAAGACTACTGTCATTAATATTAAAACAATGATACTACTATCTATTAAGTATGCTATTGTGAAGCTTGTATCAATAATGACTACACCTTCGAACTATCATCATACTTGGCCTCTACAATATTAGATTACTCTATGTCATGTATTTATCATTTCAATTCATAGTTAAATATATGGAAAGTATAGTGATTACTGCTGGTACTCATGAACTTAGTAAAAGAATGAATATCGTCATTATTTAAACTATGCTTATAGTATTACATTCGTCGTTAGACTTCGTAATGCATAGCTAACATTTCTAATATACTATACGTATGATGATTATGCAATGGACTTAGTGTTGAATGTGTATTACCCAATTATCTATACTTATATATTCATATTAATATTTTGGGTTGGATATCATGCTATAGTGTACTTGTAACTAATAATCTTGTACATAGTTAGCATCCTAACTATATCTAGTTTTCCATGAATTAGCAATATAATATATATCTATATGGCTACGTTTAAACTTGGGGCTATATAAAGTTTACGCTACATTTTACAATAATAAGGTTTTTATTATACAATGATATGATTATAATGTGCAAACCTAACTATATGTTAGCACTGTCGGATTTTATCATATGCAAACCATGAATACGATGCAATTATCCTTTTATAGGCTATGACATAAACATTATATTGAAACATATTGTGACTTATGCTTTTGTCCTAAGTATGACTAACGTATGTTTTGAATTCACCAAAGCCTCATTAATGTAGTGCTGAGTTGATGTGCATTAAATTGGCTATTTGACAGGTTGACAGAGTTACGATCATGTATTAATTGTTATGACCGAACTTCATAGTGGGAAGCCTGGTTGTCAACCCATGTAGCTCACCCACGTGAATTTTGATCGATAACATAACTAAGAGTTCTAGCTGGCAAGGATGTTGTATCGCCTCTCTTTCACGCTGCAGACGGTAATGTTCAATTGGAAGGCAGTGTTGGCACTGTTTTGGTTGATGTAATTAATGGGATATTAATGTAGTGTTGCTCGGCTTTCAACGTAGCATCGTTGGCATCTCCATGCTCGTTGATCTCATCAAATATCGAACGTTGATGTTGTTACACTAAACCTCATTATATGTAATGTTTTTGCAAACTTCTCGGTCTTCATTGTTATGCTAGGGTGAGGCCGACAGGATGCCAAAATGTAGGGTTTGGTGAGAGTATCTATCAGGGTTTCGATCTTTCGACCTGTGAGTGGTAGTCTTCTAAATAGTTACAGGCATTTAGACTTCTGTACTTGAGCCATGATACCAAAATAGTGACAGGGTTTTCTTATTCCAGTGTAGCATAAGTTTTCAGAAAGGGTTCGATTCTCTACGGTTGAGATTTGTCTTAGGGTTGCTGTAAAACACCAATTTGCTTCATCGTTTGATGGTGTAGTGGATTGATATTTCAGAATGCAAATTTTTAAAGGTAAATATTCGAGAACTGTAACATATTACTGTAATACTTGATTTGGTCCTGCATAATCTTATTTTAACCTTCCACTGCATATTTTGGTAGGTACCCACTTGAATGAGGTTGTTGTGTGAAGAATAAGACACTGGAAGTTGCTACGGTTCTCCTGGTAAGATCCGGTGGTTCACAACAAACCTCATAGGTGCCTTGGATGGTATTTGCTGTATGCCATGAGTTGGAAACATTAGTCCTATTTTAGTGATGGCTGAAAGCTTGTATTGTTTTGATATGATTCTGTAAGAGGTTGGTCCTCAGTCTTGTATTTAATGTTCGGCTCAGTGGTGTTTTTGCTGAACTTTGAAACCAACTTCAAGTTGGTCTTTGCACTGTGAGTTGTTAAGTTCAGGGTAAAACCCTATGTAGTTTCATGTTTCCACAGTCTCGGCTTAATGTTTAAAATGTTGAGGTTAATTCTATGTACTGTTTGTAAGTTTGTAATGTAATTCTCTGTTATAAAATTTTAAATGGAAGAACAAGAACCGAGGGTTCTTTTTGCATATGTAAACTATGCTTCGTTTCTTTGAAATAAAACGATATATTTTTGAATAACAGTTGAGAACATTGTGTAATGATATATGTTTCGTTTTTGCCGAACCCACGGGGGCTTCACTAGAAAGCGATATAATACCACGTTCATTGATATTGCTGTATTAAATATTCATGAAAACCTAAAAAATATATTGCTTATATATTAAGGGCAAAGGTTTTTTTTTATTTAATGTAACAATACAAAAATACTTTGGGGTCTTTTTTATATGGGCGGGTTGACAAATATCCGCCAAATGGATATGGCGGGATCACAGACATATGAGAAATCGGGTTGAGGAAAGGCTCGGGCTTACCAGTATGCAGGGAAATCACATCTTGAGGCATGCTTGAGGCCAGGGGGTTTTGTGGTCAAGTGGGTTTCCATTCGATCATAGTCGAGAGACAATGGTCATTGACATCCAATTGTTACCAATAGCACTCAGCCAGTTGTTACCAATAGCCTTGGGAGGCTCTAAGCCTCCAGGGCCTGTTATAGGCCCTCGATAGGCCTTGGGGACTTGAATACCCAATCAATCGTGCCTATTACAGGCCTTGGGAGGTTTACTCAGCTTCCTAGAGCTTGTTACAGGCCCTGGGGGCTTGGATACCTAGCCCACAACATGCTTAGTCATCGATTGGGGAACTGTAACATGCAATCTAATGTTGTACTATGTGCATTGGCTCTAGTGACATACAAGAAGTGATCTCCTATCTCCTCATTAGACCATTAGATGTTGCAAATCATAATGATATGTGGTTGAGTAATTACATTGTAGGTGAAGTAATGTGCATCCACAATATACATCGAAAGAAGCAAGGTGCTTTGTAGAATGCATGTGGGGTCATAAGAGGGGTATCATATCAATATACTAGGTAGAAATATAAAGGGGTATAAAAAATGTTAATGAAAAAATTGATACATACAATATCTAGTGAAAATAGGGGTTTTTTTAAATTGGGAAGGCATATTGGGAGGGGGTTAAAAAAATGATTTTGGAAGGTATTTTCCAATATTTAGTGAAATTAGGGGTATTGTTTCATATGCTATGAACAAACGTGCTATGATAGAAGTTTATGAGTGAATCCCCCGTGGCTGAACCACAAGGGTTGTTTCTGGCCTAGGGTTTTAAGTTTGCATAACTGTATAAAGAAATGTATGCGTGTAATCCGTGCTCGTTAATGTTAATCTTGTTTTGGAAAATAGATGAAATAGTTTTACTGTTAAAATGTTTTTCGAAAGGGTTATGCCTCCATGTTCTAGTTTCATTTTACGATGGATACCCTACCTGTAACTTCCAAATGCTATCGGGCTTGTGCTGGGCTTTGTATCCAAGTCTTAATCGTAGTAATGCTAATATTGATAATGTGTATGTTTTAATGCTAGGGATTGTAAGCTAATGTTTAGATATGAAATCGTGCTTTTGGCTATCTGCTAGATAAATCTTTAGATAGTAAACTTACCATATATAAAAGATAGTATGGTTTTTAGAAAGCGATGACTAGGGTTTAGTAAGTTATAAAAGTTATCATTCTCTGAAATAATGTCTACAATTTGCCATAGAAGACTTGAAAAAGAATTTATGAGATGTGTAAACAAAAATAGGGTTTGTAGTATCTTAGGGTTTGACACTACTGTAATAGATATTTGAAAATTTATATAAGAGAAGGATATTAGTGAAGAAATACAAGATGTATAACGACAAGAAATCTATATAGTGATTAGTTCTTACAGCTGCTATAATTCTTGAAAATACAATTACTAAAAAAAACAAGAATTGTTTAATTCTGATTGTATTTGCTTGCCATTATTTGCTTGCACAATTAATAGCTTCAGCCCAAAATTGAAGACTTAGTCCCTTAGATTGGATCATACAATTAGCCATTTCTTTTACAGTGCGGTTCTTCTGCTCAGCTACACCATTTTGTTGTGGTGTATATGGAACAGTGTGTTGTTGTTGGATGCCTTGTTCAGTGCAGAAAGTAGTGAAATTATTGTTAACATATTCTCCTCCATTGTTAGATCTTAACTTAATAATTTGATGACCAGATTGTTTTTCAACAAGGGCCTTGTAGGCCAAGAACATGTTAAATACTTCGCTCTTAAGTTTTAGGAAATAAACCCAAGTGCGTCTGGTGTAATCATCAATGAAAGTTAAGAAATATTTGAAACCAGAAAAGGAAGCAGATGGAAGAGGACCACACAAGTCACTATGCACAAGCTCCAAGGGAACCGAGGCGTGCCAAGAGGCACGTTTGTCAAAACTGTCCCGATGATGTTTTCCGAGTACACAACCAGAGCAAACACCATCCCTGCAAGATACCATCGGAAGACCTGTTACCATATTTTCTTTACATAGTTGTTGCAATGAACGATAATTTAAGTGACCAAATCGCTCATGCCAAAGTTTGCTCAAGTTATCACTATGAGCAACAAAAACTGAAGGGAAAGGTGATGACCCAAAGTTGTTAAATTTGTACAACTTGGTAATATCATCAACAATTCCTGTAGCTAGGACCTGTTGAGGATCTTTAAAATCCTTGATTACAACTTGGTGAGGTGTAAAGGTCAGAGTTTTACCTTCACCAGAATGAGTGATCTGATAGACTGATAACAAATTGTAGGAAATTCTTGGAACACATAGTACATCACTAAAATGACCATTATTTATTGGAACTGTTCCAGCTCCTACAACACTTAGATATCTATCATCACCAGCAAATATTTGTTTGGTGTTACATTCATGCATAGTAGAAAAGATGCCTTGATCCTTAGCCATATGATAAGATGCTCCAAAATCAATGAGCCATTGATTTGAAGTAGAATAAGAAGATGCATTATAAGAATAACCAGAAGCAAAAAGTGCATGTCCATGAGAGGCAGATTCTGAAGATGAATCTAGGCTGATGTGGTGCTTCTTCATTGCTGCTTCCAAGGATGCCATCTTCTTGAAACACTTAGATTCATCATGATTATCTTTCCCACAATAGTTGCAATGATGCTCAGTCTTCTTGCCTTTTGGCTTGGATCCTTTGTCATTTTTTAAAGAAGGAGCTGAATGAGAGGGTTTTGGAGCCTTGTTTGACTTATTATTGAGAAAATTTTGTTTCTTGGGAGGCTTGGACTTTTCTTTCTATTGGGACAATAAGTCTTTCCCAAATGTATCTGCATTGTTGATTATTCCAAGATGAATGAGTTTATCTTGTTCTCTAATCAAGGAATCACAAAAGGATTCAAGACTAGGCTCTTGATAGCTAGCTGCATTCAAGGATGCTTTCATGGAGTAAAATGTAGATATAGAAACAGAATATGCAGGTCCAAGTTTGGAAAGAATATGATAAATGCATTGTTTGTCTTCCCTCTCAATCTTACATTCTGCACATAAGAGTTTAAGACTTTTGTACTTAGATAAATAATCTTGAATGCATGAAAAGTCACTTGGATTTAAAGAAATCAACTCATTTTCAAGTTGGTGACCTCGAATTTCATTGTGTTTACCAAACACAGATTCCAACTTGTCCCAAGCAGCATTAGGTTCATCAATTCCAGATATGTGGAATCGCAAATCAGTAGAGATTGACATCCCAATCAATACACAAGCTTCATCACATCTATTTGCCCATTTTATTTTCTTATCATCATCAGTGGGTTGTTTTTCTTTCCCTGAGGTAATTCTTAAAAGTCCCCTACTTCGTAGAACATCCTCCATACGGGATTTCCATGAAAAATAGTTGGAACTGTTAAGTAGAATATCACAAGGGGCGGCCATATTTGTAAATTAATGGCTGTAAAAGCAGAAACCAATAGTCTGGATGTGAAGAGCTCGAACCAATAGGCGGTTTAAAAAAAAATGGCACTGAAAACTGATTCTGTATGATGAAGTTATGCTTGAACAAAGAAACTGTTGAAGATGTCCCCAATAGTGACATGGCAGCTAGAGAATGTCCAGCAAAAAAAGAAAAAAAACCCCTCTTCCCAAGATGAACCTTTTGACAATCACTTTACAAGAAAGTTGCTTTAAGTGAACCACTTTTGTAAAATAAGTGATTTCACTTTTACAATGATATTACTTTTAAATAGTGCAACAATAAAAAAAACTTAAGTAACTCACTTGTATTTTTATTTTTTATTATTTAAGTGAGATGCACTTTTACAATAAAATAACTTGAAAATAGAAATTGCATGCACTTTTTCTTTTAAAAGTAACTTCCTAAGACTTGAACTCAAGAACTATTAAGGAATAAAGCAACTTTGAACCAAGTGAGCTAGATTAAAAGGTATGTAAAATATGGGAATGAAGAAGGTTTTTTTTTTTTTTTACTCTTCTTGCTCGGTTTGCGTGCTTGCCCTTTTTCCTGCAAAACAAACCACAAATTGAAACAAAAAAAAATTTCCACACTTGTAGAGTTAGATCTTGTTAGCTTGCCTGAAAAATCTACGTTTTCTCTCTGTTTCTGATTTGCCGAGATCGCGCAAGGTGCACGGCAAAGAGCATACGCAACCGACAAAAACCCTTTCCCTTTCTATTTCTGATTTGCCGAGATCACTCAAAGTGCACAACAAAGAGCATACGCAGACGGAAAGCAACAATCCGAACTAAAAAAAAATCTAACAGTAAAAAATGATGAAATATGAGATTTTTTTCCTTTTAAAAAAAGAAAAAAAAAATGCATCACTGTAACATTATACCTTCAGATCTGATGAAATACGCGTTTCTGGAGCAACCAAAAATCGTTTTCGATCAAACGAAAACTATTTTCCAATGGAAACGACGCTCCGGACGCAATGGACCACCTCCCACAACCCATAAATGCACAAAATTACCAGAAATAGAAACCCTTTCGAGTTTTAGCAACAGTAGTTCAAGATCTAGATCATAACCGGAAGCGACACTTCATAAAAGCTCTGATACCATGTTCGGGTACATAGGGTACTACCAAAGACCTGAACACCAAGAGAAACCACTTCACACAAATAGATCACAGATCAACACACCGATGTTTTGACGTGGTTTAAACCCTCTTGAGGGAAACACTCCACGGCCGTGGCCAAATAGCTTCTACGGGACAATTTATTATGCAAAGAAAGAAAGTTACAAATGAGCTTCTCATAATCGATCAACTAAAAAATGACCCTACATGCTCTTTAAATAGAGATCATGGACCAATCGGGTGTTAAGCCATGGATCAAGGTTAGGTTTGATCTAAGAGAAGTTGAGCCGTCGGATCACTCTATGTCGGGAACATATCGTGACCGTCGGATTAAGTATTTACAAATGCATACTAAAGAAACACACTATCCCTAATGGATATATTACACAAGTTGATCTTAACTAAATCCTAAGTGTCTAAATATCCTAACATCTGGTTCTCCTTCTTAGAATAATTTGCAGACTTACAGTTGCACTCTCACATAGCCTCCCTATTCGAATCTCTCAGTGATCACCTGATGCATTTGAGGAATATTTCTACAGAAAATATCTTGTGTAAGCTTCCTGCTCAATTCGAATTTACCTTATGTGGGCTGCCCAGGCCTTTTAGTGGTTAACTGGTCATTTAATGAGCTTCCTGCTCACTCCCACCACCTGGGGGATAATGCCACATTTTTAGGGGTAGTTGTCCCATAACCAACAGCTAGTGGTGAAGTGAAATTGCTGCCATATGTCCCATGCCTTCTAACAGCTTCCATTCCTCCTAGTGGGTTAGTGAACACTCATTTAATAGTTCCCTTGGGTGTTTGTCTCCTACTTTAATTTATTAAATAATAATAATCTGTAATTACATTCATCCTTGACCAAACTTGGTCATAATTACAAAACTTTGTAATTAAAATTTAACGTAAAGTATTTTGCCAATAAAATAATATTTTCAGAATTTGGGTAGGTGATAATTTTGCACTGAGCAGGATAAGTACCTAGCATTGATTGGAAAATGAGCAGTTCTTTTATGTCACAACAATATATCATCACACCCTCTACAAATCCATGAGCACACATAATTTCTCAATCCAGTTGTGCACTAATCCAGGAAAATGACACATTACTAAGGATAGTTGTTGATACCTTCCAATTGTATGATTATGGCATGTCAATTGTTTACCTATCCAATAAAATCATACATCACTATTTCTATTTCGAGAACCAACTTTCCTTTACATAAGGTAAATATCCAAGGAAAAAAACTAAAGAGAACAATCCATGTAGACATTTGCAAAAATAGATAGTTATAATTAGCTTTAGTAAAGACACCTTGAAAGTTGGAGCTGGGGTCAAGGCTACACACATTTGTGAAGGAATTGCAACCAACTAGAAGAAAATTGCCATGGTTTCCACTGTTCACAAGATTTCCAAGTAGCCTAATGCTTCAGTTGTGCAAGGACTCGAGTGTTATTTTTTCATCATTTAATTCAATAGATCTAAGATCTTAACTGAAAGAACAACATGTACAGAATACCAAACATAAGAGACAAGAGACACAAAACATTTCACCGGGGAAAACCAAGAAGGTGAAAAACCCCGCAACTTCCTCAGAGATAGAATAAGCATCAATACAAGGATCACCATGATCATACCCAAGAGATAGATATCTTCAGCAACATGCTCCTCCTCCACTTGTGTGCACTTCTCCTCTCTCACTAATGTGAAGTGAGTGAATAATATAATGTGTAAAATGAGAGAGACACACTCTCTATTTATACACTAACTTGACTTGCCTTTTAACTCTAATTAGGTCGGCCCCAACTTAACCACTTAACATAATACTAATTGGGCCGACCTCACTAGGGTGGTCTAATAACTCTTTAACCCACAAGACTCATACAGGGTTGACCCCAACAAAGTGGTCTAATAACCCATCAAATATAAGCTATGACACTTACAATATAACTTGCGACACTTGCAAGTACAACTGATGACACTTCCAATCATAGGAATAATACATCTCCGTTGGGGATACAATAAAGTACAAATACAATATACAAGTGAATATCTTCCGAAGTTACAAATACATAAACACTCCCTCTTAACTAGGAATTTATTCTCGTGACACAAGTCATCAATACATATAGGCACACGTCTTCAATTTTAGAGCTGGATCATCATCACTGGATCACGGAGCATCATCATCATCACTGCTGTTGTACTCGACATATCGATCACTAGGCTATCTCTAAATTCTCCTCGTCATAGGAAGTTCTACAGAGCTAGCCCTTTTTCATGCTGAATGTAGGCCCACCTCCTGCAAGTCTTCATCAACATTGGCCATACTGTGGAATCCTCAGGACTTATTACATTCGTCACAATGCCTCGAAAGAGTATCCCAGGATCCTTTATGTGCTGAAGCATGATCGACAATATCTCCCAGGTCAACTTACATGTGACAGTCACAAAACCTTAAAAGAGTGTCTTGCATAGAAAGATCTCTAAGGAGCATCCGAGGAATTTTATGTGACTAGCACAACCTATTCGGATATCCAGGATGTATTACATGTGACCCCCACCACAAAACCTTAAAAGAGTGTATTTCCCAACAAGATCTCTAAAGAGCATCCGAGGCCTTTTACGTGACTAGCACAACCTGTCCAGATCTCTAGGACGTATTACATGTGGTCTCCACAAAACCTTAAAAGAGTGTCTTTCCCAACAAGATCTCTAAAGAGCATCTGAGGCCTTTTACATGACTAGCACAACCTATTTGGATCTCCAGGACGTATTACATGTGGTCTAGCAAAACATTAAAAGAGTGTCTTTCCCAACAAGATCTCTAAAGAGAATCTAAGGCCTTTTACGTGACTAGCACAACATGTCTGGATCTCTAGGACGTATTACATGGTACCCTTACACAACCTATCCACGACAATGGAGTATCAACCTGATACTCACCATATATCATCCTGATGTATATCATCACATGATCATCCTGATCATCATCATAGCATCGTCCTGATGCATATCATCCAGAGCATCATCCTGATACTCATCATAGCATCGTCCTGATGCATATCATCCAGAGCATCATCCTGATACTCATCATAGCATCGTCCTGATACATATCATCCAGAGCATCATCTTGATACTCATCATAGAATCGTCCTGATGCATATCATCCAGAGCATCATCCTGATACTCATCATAGCATCGTCTTGATGCATATCATCCATAGCATCGTCCTGATGCATATAATCCAGAGCATCATCTTTATACTCATCATAGCATCGTCCCGATGCATATCATCCAGAGAATCATCCTGATACTCATCATAGCATCGTCCTGATGCATATCATCTAGAGCATCATCCTGATACTCATCATAGCATCGTCCTGATGCATACCATCATCGCATGATCATCTTGATCATCGTCACTGCATCGTCCTGATGCATGTCAACATACATGATCCAACTGATGCATATACCAATACATGATCCAACTGATCATACAAAGCATCCAACTGATGCATATACAAAGCAGTAACTGGAGCATCGTCCTGATGCTCATCACACAATTCTTACATCCATAGCCATGGAAGTATCCTCCTATCACCATGCTTGGAATGGATCCTGCAAATGTGTCCCATCACTTCTTCCTCGAAATATCATAAATTTGAAGAACATCAAGCCTCTCTCTTAAGTACTCGAACTTCACTCTGGCTAGTGGTTTGGTCAACACATCTGCAACCTGCTCATCTGTCACAACATATAGGAGCTTCACTGGTCCTCTCTACACCATATCCCTGATATAGTGATATTTGATCTCGATGTGCTTCGACCTGTCATGGAACACCGGGTTCTCAGACAACTTCACACAACTTTGGTTGTCATAGAAGATACAGGTTGCATCCAATGGGAGATCAAATAACTCAGACAATAGCTTCCTTAGCCATACTGCCTCACAACTGGCCAAACAAGCTGCGACATACTCTGATTTGGATGTACTCAGTGCTACGTAGGACTGCTTCCTACTAAACCAAGAGATCACACTTGATCCCATACTGAAGCAGCACCTTGAAGTGCTCTTCCTATCTGCAACACTGCCTACCCAATCTCAAAATATGTTTTACAATAATCAGGTGAACATGTCTAGGATCTGTCAGAAATTGGCTCAAGGTGTTCACTGCAAAGAAAATATCTGGTCTCGTGTTCGTCAGGTACATTAAGGACCCAATCATCTGATGATACACCATGACATCAACTGTCTCAGATGAAGCATCACAAAATAGCTTCAAGTTCGATGCCATAGGTGTGGCCATGGCCTTGCAGTCCATCATTCGGAACCGCTTTAGGATCTATACTACATACTTCTCTTGTCCAAGGAAGATTCCATTTGCACTCTGCCACACCTCCATACCTAGAAAGTAAAGCATCATACCTAGGTCCTGGGTGCTTGTTTCAAACCATACAAGGATTTCTTCAATCTGCACACATGTGACTCCCTGTCAGGTGTCTCAAAACCAAGTGGCTGCTCCACATACACTTCCTCTTCGACTACACCATTCAAGAAAGTTGTCTTGACATCCATTTGGTGTATCTTCCACTTCATCACTGCAGCCAGGGAAAGTAGTGATCTGATGGAAGTGTATCTGGCTACAGGTGCAAAAGTCTCTTCATAATCTATCACTCTTTCTGGGAGAAGCCACGAGCCACAAACCTCACTTTGTATTTTTCCATGCTACCATCTGCAACATGCTTGATCTTATAGATCCACTTGGAAGTCACAACAGAATTCCCTTCTCTTCTTGGGACCACATCCCAAACATGATTGACTGGTACTCCTCAATCATGGAATCCTTCCATTACTGCATCCCGGATCCTGGGAACTCCATATTCTTCAATATCTTCAATAGGTAGTTTTCTTGAACTTCGTCACTCGGGACAAATTTTGTTGTCCTTCTTTTGTAGGTGATCTTTCCTACAAGTCAAAATTCAATTGCATGATTAGAAACATCTCATAGTTTTCAGAATAAAATCTTACACATAAGAACATATGTCTACAGTCATGCAATTGTTTTAGCCAATGCTTCAATACAAGATTTGTCCATATCCCGTATTCACACGGTAACTTTCTAGATGCCTTCCATCTCTACCAGAACATTTGTTAAGAGTGTGCACAACTCCCAACATGTTAGCAAAGAGGTTTCATTCTAGATAAGTAGCAATGGAATGTTGTACATTACCACAGGCCACTTTATACCCATTACTATATTAGTAGTATCTTGTTCATTAATGCAAAAATGCATAATATACATCTTAAGTCTAGGAACATAAGTATGTACATGACTAAACAACATCATTTAAGTAATCATAATAAATGACAATTCAAATAGTTATCTTTGTTTAGTTGTAGGGTGGACTCCCTCTCAATCTTTGCTTCCTTGCAGAAACTACTAGAGTGTGCTCCGTCTTGATCTTTTCTTCCTGGATTATCTGTCCTTGAACTTATATCCATCCTAGACCACTATGCATGCTTAAGTGTGTACTAGTGTCATCATCAAGATCTCATACATAACCATACATATATTAGTATAATCTCAATACTATCAAAACATTATGATCCTAAATACTCTTAACATCTATGGTCATGATCATTTCACACACAGGTAATTTATCACAAGCATTAGTATTCAAGGTTTCAGGGAGGACTTCTATTACTCATGCATATTCTTATTTGACCATAGGATTCTTCTAGTTAGTCATATCATCAATCAAAGTAAGAAACATAATATGCATAATCCCATGATTACTCAAACTTATAACTTCATGAACAATCATTAATCATACAAAGGTATACTTATATAAGAGATCCTAACACAAGGTAGGATTCTAACTTGATATAGGAGAAATATACCTGGTTATCATGTTTGCTAGTTATGTCTAACATACCCAAACAATGTCTTATTGTTCTCTTCAATGACTTGTGCTTAGTAACCTACATAACTCATAAGTTAACCATTGTAGAACAAAATTATACATACCTCGTAAGTAGAGCTTCTATGCAATCCATGACTATGGATGAGTCTTTGTCTTTATGTCACCTGGTCATATGTTCTTGAACTACAACTGTCTTGATGTACCTTTCATGTTAGCGGACAACATCAACCTCATACAACATCATAGTGCATTAGTACAATCATAACTGTCATAACCCTAATCAATGAATGTAATCTATCATTCACATGCATTCATACTTTTACTAGGGTGATAAGACAAGTCTAACATTAATAAAGATTGTACTAACCTAAATAATATGAAGACAAACATATCATAAACTTAATCATGAACATATTTCAAAACATACCTGTATCTCCTCAAGTCATACCTGTCGATATTGCTTGTAGCATTCTTATGTAAGGCTTTAGCCTCATCTACCTCTGGAACTGGAACTTCTTCACTCATGCAGGTGTCCAATTCATTCTCTTCTAGGATTAACCCAATCCACTTCGATTTGTTGAAACTGGATATGGAGCTGGATTAGGGTTTGTCAGAGAAACCCTAAAAATTCAAACTTTGAATTTCAAACTTCTGATTGGATGAAAAGATGTGCCTTGCTGAGCTGATCAAGCTAGTATACTTCAATTTTGAAATCTCCAAAATTTGACCCCTCAAAATTGCCTTTGAAACTTCCGAATCTTCTGGACAGAATCCCGAACTAGGGTTTGATAAAGTCGATCTTCTTCCCATCCAAAAGTTTTGATCTAGTGATCTAAAATTTGATTTTTTGAGGAGCTTCCAACCGTGGTCACAGATTTAAAAAATTCCAACTTTTGCAGAAGCCCTAATTTTCCACCTTTTCGATCAAAATCCCGAACTAGGGTTTGATCAAGCCCGACCTTCTACCCAACCAAAATATTTGATCTTGGTCTCTAAATTTAAATTATGATAAGGAGCATCCAGCCATGGTCTCCGATTCCAATAATTATAACTTTCTCTAAAACCCCAAATTCTCGCAGCAGTGACAAGCCAAGAATGAAGGTGCTTGGACTCCAATTTTGTTTTGACAGAAATATGTACCTTATTGTTTCTAGTGTAAATTTGAAATTTCGGATACACAGGGTCTAAAACTTCGGCCTATGGTATCCTGACCTGTCATCTTTCCAACCCCAAAGGTATGACCTCAATTGGATTCTCTGAGAGTGAGTTATGCCAAGTGTCGCAATGTGACCTGTTTATGAGATAAAACAGGAGAGCGAACTTGTACGGAGTGCCACGTGTCACTGGTTCAACTTCGGCATCTAAAACCTGGACCTGTGAAATTACAGTCCATGTCCTTACTGACACATTTTACAGAATATCATTTGGATCTTCCTATCCCATGTTATGACCTTTTTTCCTAGGTCACCTGTTTATGACTGAGGTCTGGAAGAGGCAGAAACCCTAACTTGTACAGATCACAAATAAGAAAGTATAGTGAATTAGATGTTTTTCTTTTGACACAAGGTACATGGGGATGTTATGTACGACCTATAGAAGTTTCCGAACCTGAACCCTTGCCAAAATGAATTTATAGCGAAAGTGCCACAATGACTAGTTTTTGCTATATCAAGCCCTAGCTTCCAATTTGTCGCAAGTGCAACAAGTCTCATAAACGCCATACCATGCCTCCTTTCAAGCTAGATATGATACCATGTTAATTTTTCATCATTTACTTCAATATATCTAGGATCTTAACTGAAAGAACAACATGTACAACATATCAATCATAAGAGACAAGAGACAAGAGACACAAAACATTTCACTGGGGAAAACCAAGAAGGTGAAAAACCACGCAACTTCCTTAGATATAGAATAAGCATCAATACAAGGATCACCATGATCAAACCCAAGATATATATATATATATTCAGTAGCATGCTCCTCCACTTGTGCACACTTTTCCTCTCTCTCACTAATGCTAAGTGAGTGAATAATAGAATGTGTAAAATGAGAGAGACACACTCTCTATTTATACACTAACTTGACTTGCCTTTTAACTCTAACTAGGTCGGCACCAAATTAACCACTTAACATAATACTAACTGGGCCGACCCCACTAGGGTGGTATAATAACCCTTTAACCCACAAGACTCATACAGGGCCGACCCCAACAAGGTGGTCTAATAACCCATTAAGTATAAGTTACGACACTTACAATATAACTTGCGACACTTGCAAGTACAACTAACGACACTTCCAATCGGAGGAATAATACATCTCCATTGGGGATACAATAAAGTACAAATACAATATACAAGTGAATATCTTTCGAAGTTACAAATACATCAACATTGAGTTCTATCAAAGCAAAGGTTGTTGAAGGTCAACTTTGGTAGAGTTCGAGCTAACATTGTTTCACTAGAGAATAAAGTCTATTATGTCTCCTAAAGGGCCATCTTTATGTTGTTATCAAAGATACATGCATATGTATTCGTTCCTTTTATAAAGACCATTTCAAATTTTGTAGGGGAAGTACTTAGAATTGGTTGATTTTTTTTTTGTGATGGTAATATATCAGCACATGCTCTACAAATCCCCAAGTGGACATAATTTCTCAATCCAACTCTGCACTATGGAATGTCAATTCTGCACGTATCCAGCCAAATGATAGATCACTATTGCTATTTGGGAAACGACCTTTTCCTTACAGAAGATGAATAGGAAGGAAAACAATTTGAAGAGAACAATCCATGTAGCCTATTTGCGAAGTACTTGGTTTTAATTCTTTTCAAATGAGATGGAAAAAAAAAGGTGGAATAGTCCAAAGAAACTTTTCCCTTGTGCAAAAAAGAAAAGCTTCAATGGATTTATAGCTACAATAGAGCTCTTTAAAACCTTTTTAAGTAAGGTGGCGAGAGACCAAAAAAAGACTGATTAGTAGACTAAAGGAACTACACTATAATGAAAAAAGGAACACTATGCAAGTGTTTCTGAAAACTATAAACTAGTAGGAGAGGCTGTTACATATACATGTTTTTTATTTCTTTTTCTCAAATGCATTTGATATAAAATATTGGAAAATTTGGAAAACAACTTCAATCACTTAGGATATGTAATATTATCAATGGTATTATGGACTGTCAATGTAAATAGATCTTGCATGGAAAGATTTCACAATTGGAAGACCACAACTGAGATACTCTTTGTATAAGAATCATATGAAATCATTGTAAGTATTGGGCAATGTTGCTGCAGTAGTGGCATGTGCAATGTTACATCAATAGTTCCATATTTTGTTTCCAAAATGAACTCCAATCAATGCTCATGTTTGAACGATGCATTCTGTTTGTAGGTTGCACACTACAATGAGCTATTTGGAAGTGCTCGATTACAGGCATTGAAACTCTTCGAAATGGAGGTGAGTAGACATTTTTTCCTCTCAAGATTCCTTGTACCTATAGCAAGGGAATGCATGTTAGGTGATTTTTTCCATTATTTTACTCGGAAACTAGGAAACTGTAGCTTCCAGTTCAAATTTCGCACTACATATAACTCATTTTTGCAATACAACTCTTGCATTGAAATTTGCTCCAATGAAAAGATGGACAATCGCAAGTGAAAACATAATACTTTCCTATGTTTTTTCCTGAAGCACGTCAATAAAATGTGCCTTTGCATAATCATCTTTGATCTCATCAACAAAGTTTGCAAGGAAAAAGTGCAATATTTGTGATCATGTTGGACCAGTTCTAACAATATTCTTAATAAGATACATTGGCGGAGCTTCTACCAACAGATGCTGACCGACTTTTGAGAAAATTCTAGTACAACTTTCATTCAACTATAACTACAAATTCTCGTGTCATGTTAAAATACCAAATAAAAATGAACATTAGCAAAAAAATGTAGTAGATAGATGTAAACTTTAAAAAATAAGAGAAAATCTTGTGGAATTGTTGAGGAACATATAGTTGCAGTATCATTTATTGTCATGCCATCTTTGACTAGCAATTCATATCTCCTATTTCTTTGTTGACAAGCAATTATGATTGCTACGACATACCCAATGGAGTAGGAATATGTTGATTTGAAAATGCCATATATAGTTGTGTCTGGTGCTAGTATGCACTCTTGGAAAACCTGTGAAATTGTTTCGACACTAAAGTTTGATTTTGCAAGAGAATATAGTACTTTGCATTGCCTCGATCGTGTGATCCCTTGTGTCTACTTGCAAAGTTTGAGATTCAGACACTGCTACCAAGATTGAAGAAATCAATGAAATGAGATATAATATTATCGTTCATATTCATTGTTATGGTTAATTTCCCTTCTTTAATGACTAAATCAGCATGCATCAACTGTGCCTTGCTTGGTGAACCGATGCTTTTATTTTGTGCAGTTCCATACAAGGCCAACACATCTCCTTCAAACACACTTGTATTTTTGTTGAACAAATTTGCAAGATAGAAGATGGTGCTTGGAGCATCTGTTTGCTTCTAAAACATTTAGGAGAGAAACAAGTTATCATGATTAGGCAGTAAGATGCTTGGAACAAAAGATAACATGTGCCTATTTTTTTCAATCATAGGAATACAAGAAGAAGCATAGTTAGAAGCACCTTTTTGCTTGTCCATGGTCTAATGTGCTATATTTTTGTCTTGAGATCTACTGCTTGAATTAGTGTTTGATTCCATGCTCTTGATGAGATTGCAATTTGAAATACCTGTCGTTGGAGGATACTGAAAATGGAGCATGCATGTGTTATTAGTTCAATAACTTGGATTAAAGTTATGGACATAACAAATGACTATAGAAATAGAAATGATAAAATTTAGAATGGATGCTTACCTCTATATTTCCTTTTTTTTTGGACTCGTTTGATTTGTTTATTTTCACTGTGGTTTTTTTCTAATTCAGTTGTACAAAGATATCAACATAATGCAATGAAAATGCCATGTAGAACAAGCAAAACAAGAAATGACATGTGACCAATGAAAATGTTTTTTTTTTAATTGAATTTTCAAAGGAAATATATAGTTCCCAATCTAAGTAGCTATGATGTATTTTCTAGAAAGAATTTACTTCTGATCTTGCCACAATAGTTGTAGCAGATGTGCAACTTTCATTGTTCAGAAGAATTTTTGAATATTTTCAAAGGGATTGAAAGAAAAATAGCATGGTGGTCTATCCAATAAGCTTGAGTAACTTGAAACTTGATATTGTCAGCTGGAAATGTTGTCCAAAAGTTGTCAAGCTAAGAGCCAAAAATAGTTGTTGCTTTTGTTGTGTGCAACTGGAAATTATGACTCTTCATGAAAGAGAAAACACTTTTATGTGCATTGCAATTTCTCAACATGTCATTGTTAAAGTCACCTACAATAATAGTATATTCATTTTCACAATTTTATTTTATTATATTAAGAATCGATGAATATAGTTATTGAATAGTTGTATGTGGTGTAATATTGTAGACATTTGCTAACCTAAAAATTGTATTGTTAATTTGAAAGTGCAAAAATAGTTGCCTCGACCATGTTTGTTGTATAATTTTTATTTTTATTTTTGTAGAGCTATGTTTCTTCTATAACATGTAAGAACACTATGTAGATTGAACACATACTGGTAGAAATATTTTTTTGTAAGGAAGCTATCATCTGGAAAGCACTTTGTATGTGGTTCTTATAGACACAAGATATCGCTTTTCATTAGATCATAGTCATCGACAATGTTGTCAATGTGCAACATGAGACTTTGCGTGTTCAATGAACATAGCAACAACTCTTCTGTGTTTCCCATTGACAAGATGTCATATTGAAATTTTAAAGAGGCTTCATTTTGGAGCATATTATCTCCCTAAAGACTTTATATGATATGCAAAAATTACCTAGTTGCAATTTGTTTAGGAGGTACAAATTGTTCATGTCTCTAACACGTGACAATGCAATATACATTATTCCATGTTGATTAATTCCTTTTAGATCGAATGCTAAGCTATCCATTTTCATCCCTTGTGACTTGTGTATTGTTCCTGCACATGATAGGGAAATGGGGAATTGTTGTCAAAGAATACGCCTTTTACTTGTTGATGTCATTTGCCTAGATATTCTTGTTATAAGTGTCCATGTACATGGAGTGTTTTGTGCAAATGTTCTTGCATTCTTGCTCATTGTATTGAGCCAATTAATAGTGATCTAAACTCAACCCAGATTATGTCAATATTATTATGGGCATAGTCTTTGAAAATTCCCTCTACACTGTTGAAAAGCTTGTCATCAATAACAAAGTTTCCTCCAATTAGTTCGACAATCATGTCTTTTTTAAGACAATTATAGAAGGAAAATCCATCATGTCACTTTTCTGTAAGGTTGATTCCATTGCATCAATGTTCTTAATTGATTCCAATGTATATGAATATGATTGGACAAGTGTCAACATTTTCTTATCTTTCTCTTCAATATATTTGTTTCTATAAAACAAATAAGGAAATGTAGGGTCATTTGGCGGTGGTCTATAGCAATGTCTATTTAAGAACGCAATGTCATAGTTTATTTGTGAACATGTTCTAATTCTATTCAATATCAAGACAAAGTTGGGTCTTCTTGTCTCATGAATTTTGTGAGCTTAAATAATTTGACATTTTTGGCCAAAATCTATAGGGGATTGGATGCGAACTCACAATTGCTTGTTCATATATCCAATATTCTCTTACATCCTGTTCTTGACAAAGGTTGCCATAGAATATGATGCCAAAAATTACCAAAAGGAGAGATAGGAGTGTGCATTATTTCTTAGAGCATTCTGTCAATGTTGTATAACATTTGAGATCCAATCAAGGATACCTTGTATACTAGAAAAATTTGAAGCTCTTCAAAATCATTACTTAGTAGATCTAATGAACCGGAATCTAGTGTGAGCATGTTTGATAGTGTCAAAGGAAAGTGGAGTGCTGAATGTATGAGGATGCCATCTGCATTATGTGCATCCATTCCAGTAGCTGCAACTATCATGCCCTTTTTCTTCAAAGGATCACTGTGAAGGTCCTTATTGTAAAAATGCATTAGACCATGATAAATTGTTTTGCACCATATGCCTTCCATGTTCCCATACTTCTAGTTATGAACAAATTGATTGGATTTATCGGATAATTTTGATTTATCATTATGATTTCTTTTGCTATTGATTGCTGATCTTTATTAAGCTTTTTTATAATATCATTGTAAGATTCTTTGCTCATGGTATATGGTTGTTTAATAGTTTCAAATGTCCTATTGACACTAGATGTAGGATTTATAGAGGAGACTTTGTGCATAAGATCATTTTTAATGTCATATCTATCACATGTAGATGGGCCATTTTTGTCCCACTCAATTGCTTGGATCATAAATAGTTGTTCATTTCTAGAGTCAATTGCTTTAGACACTATGTCGATGTCACCCCAAGTTGTTTCTAAATTAGCTATGAATTTTTGTTTAATATGATCTATGAGTGGTTTTTGCAATAGATATGCTTTTTCCCATGTTTTGAAATATTTTTGAAGAGTACTTCCACTTTGTCTAAAGGGTAAAAAGAACATCATTTTCTCTCTAAAATTTTTGTATGGATCCTTATGTTGATTATATTGAACATATTGTATCGTAGCATTATGCCTTTGTTTTCTTATACAATAATTTGAACATGTGTAGCAAGAAGCATACTCAGCCAAACATATGTGTTCAAGTTCAATGGGTCTTGCAACGTATTTATCGATAAGAGATGGTCACACAATGTTATTTGAATAATTGGGTTCTTGTTGCAATAGCTTTGTATTTTTTAACACATATGTTCTTTAATCTATAGGTCCAGTATTAATGAATATTGTTTTCCTTGAAGTCGAGTACAATGGAAAGGAAAGAACAATATAGATAGCTTGGTGAATTGAAATCTAGTTCATATTTAGAAGTGCATTGTCTAGCTTGCAAATTGTTTCAATTTTCCCATCATTTTCAACTAAAATTTTTTCCCTTATTTTTTTAATGTGGTTGTCATTTTCCGATCCATTTTTGTAATGTAAGAGCTACAGTATGCTACTACAGCATATACATCCAAGATGAATTGTGAATCTATATTTGCATGACATAATGCTAGTATTTGTTTTCAAAAGGCATTGATACATACATCAGATGGATCTCTTTTTATAACCAAATTCGATTGCGATAGTACTGAGCACAAAAGCACAATGTATTTGTCTATATCTATGTTAAGGTATGCAAGGAACATGTCAAAGGACATGTTCTTAGAATAGATTTTATGCTCTAGAAGGGAGAATATTTCTTTTTCTTTCTTAATAGTGCTATCATCATAATTTCTAAAGGTTGCAAAATAGAAGTTTTGTTCATTGGAGGGAAAGGAAAATTAAATCTGCAATTCGAATGTTGATATTTTTTGCAACTCTTTGTATGATGACGTGTCTGGATATTCACCAAGTCATTTGTAAGAAGCAAAGAGTTAGAATACATGTATCTATCAACAAATATTATTATGTCAGGATCAGAAGAGTATCGATACACAAGATAATTTTTGTCCAAAGCAACCCATGGTCATTTCCATTGCCTCTGCTTTGAGATTCAATTATAAATAAGTAATCTTCTGTTTCTCCAAACAAGACAAAAATGGCTAATATTAAGGAACATAGTGTTGACAGTCTGTGCCTGTAGTAGTGGCTAGATATTACATGGTTTTTCCTTATCAATGAATCAATGTCTTGATCAATGTTTCTTTAAACAAACTTGTCAAAACACGTGCCTGCTGTTTTTTGCAATGCATTACACAAAGGAAGCCAAAGATGCTCAACACTAGTAAAAGTGACAAAAAATATGCGGGGGGGGGAGCTGTCGAATCATTGCAAAGACATCATTTTTTATGTGTTCAAGGTAGTCGGGTGACGTGCATATGCTTCTGATACATCAATAAGCAATTGGTGATTTTAATATTTTCTCAAGATGTGTCTTATATCTTACGTCTTTTGCAACAAGAGTTCTTCCTTTGAGATCTACTTTTCATATTGAAATCCATGCATAATTTGAAATTTGATTTATGAGAATGTGCATTACCTTGAATAAAATATTCATATTGTGCCTTGCAAAGTCTCTTGTAAAATGGTCTAATTCCCATTGTGATATTTGCTAGTAACTAAATCGATTTGTGATATCTTCAGGATGACTAGATCTAAAGAATAATGTAGGGAAGTTGAGTTCCTCAGAAAACTTTTCTTGGAATATTCCCAATGGATGGAATCTTTCAAAAGCTTTTATTTGTATAATTTCATTGCAAAGATCATCTAGTACATGGGGTTGCAAATAGCCATGCACCATTGTTTCAATATTAAGTTCTAGTTCTTTTCCATTATTGCTAGAATTGGTTGATTCTACTTGCATTGGAGAGTTGTCTTCTCTTTTAATGTGTTCATTGAAATTTGCTCCCATGTATCATCAATGACATTGTTCTTGGATCTATAGAGTGGAGTATTGCATAGTTCACTTAAAGCAAGCATGACGGTGCAAGGATGAAAATTCCTAAATAGATATGCATTCTTGTAGTCCAATTTTATTTTCAACATCATTTCAATTGTCTTTGAATCTTGTAGGCTTCTAGGCAATGCCATTTGTATCTTGTCCAATTCCGAAGGCATCTTTATAATTGTTCCCGTAAGTGCAAGTTGTGCTCTTTTGTAGCCTAATTGTCTTATTTGAGCAAAGGATATTCTCAGTGACACTAATATTTATTCTAGTGGCGTTAAACTTGTAACATAAGCTAGTTTTTTCATTGTGATGGATTTGTGAAGGGACTATAAATGCATGTATGTTTCCATTGCACAAAGCTTTCTTGCATTTTTTTCCATTTTTTTTGGTTTATTTAAATTGTCTTTAGATCATGATCTAGTGAAAGAGATGTATGGTTCAAAATGTAAATATCGCTGACTATGTCCATGTCCTTTTGGAATTGCAAGCGCTCACAAACAATTCAAGGGTGCGTTGGTGTGTCATTAATGAGTTTCAAGTATGCTTTGATTGTTGTTGATGCTTTTGCACATCTCTTTTTCCTAATTGGGGGAACATGTTTTACTACTCTTATTCTTTGTTTTAGGCCACACAATGTTTTAATTCCAATGGCAT
Source organism: Larix kaempferi (assembly GCA_027924585.1). Classification (NCBI taxonomy): domain Eukaryota; kingdom Viridiplantae; phylum Streptophyta; class Pinopsida; order Pinales; family Pinaceae; genus Larix; species Larix kaempferi. The sequence continues at coordinate 4,950,008 of BSBM01000590.1, forward strand.
GGATATTTTTGGAAGTGATACTTGCCTCTTTATTATTTTCTATTGGAAAATGTTCAAATTTTATGTCCTATTGTCCTATAATTCTAGATTCATTGCTCTCATATGCAAAGTGGTATATGCAACTTTTTGTATCAATGCCATTGCATTTAGGATAAATCAACATGATACTTATAGGAGGGTTCATTTCTAGCTCTCCTAGTTCATCCTAATCCAAGTGAAAAGCAGGAAAAAGTTTCCTTAACTTACAAAAGCTGGATAAAAGTAGGATAAAGTAGGAATGGTGCTTTATATTAATAAAAGCATAGTAAAATCATCCAATAGGGCTCACTTGTGGATATGGTGGCACATAATGCACTAGGTAGCCAACTAACATAGTCTAAACCACCAGGAAGCAAAATAATTGCATATGCTAAGGTATAGATGGTTAATTTTGTTCTAACATCCCCTCTTAAGCCTGACTTATGTGAATGAAATAGGGAAATATATAGGGTTTAGAAACAAAGGCTATGACCACCCTTCACAATTTAGTAGTCCATATAAACCGAGGAAAGAGAGAAAACCACATGGGAAGAAACCCTCCCTTAAAAGTGGACATGAAACACACCAAAAATAAATTTCTCCAAACTCCAAGTACGTGTGAACTTGATTAGATGTTTGGAGTAATATTCTTCTTGGGAAGAAGTGGAATGTGATCAACTGAATCAGGAGCATAAATAGTTGCATGATTGACAATGTAGCCATGTATAGCAACTGAGATACACTGATAGAAGATAAAATATAGGTTCTCACTAGACTTGAAATTCCTGATATCAGGTCCAAATGAGTCTTGATGATCTCCATATTCAAGACAAAATGCACTTTCTATCATGTAGCAGTGGATATGAGGAAAAACAGTGAGAGCGAGTGTAGCTTCAAACTGATTCATAGTGTCCCAAACACCGATTTGCACACAAAAATTTGAACCAAAATCCTCATGAGAAAGAGAAGAATCAAATTCCTCTTCGGCTTTTAGAGAAGGCTCAGGGTGTGATTGATCTGTCGCAACAAGCTTATCATCCTCACAGTTTGAAGAGTGATAGGAGAACAATGATGATAGATGGAGATAGTTGATTTCTTCTTCAAAAATATGTGTTTGAATGTCTTCTCTTGGATCAAATTCATATGAAGATGAGAAATCAAAGTTCTCTTGAACTTCAACAGCAATAGGAGAAAGGGTCACTTCAAGGACACGTTCACCAATTCGAACTTATGTTGAGATTTCCGCCATTTGATCTTTTGTACCTGCAAAATAAACTCTCTAGAAAATATTATACTGGAAGACTATTTGGATCTAAGCTATGAGATATTATTTAGTTATTAGGCACATTCGGGAGTGCATCACACCTGGGAAGACCCCAATGGATAAATCAAAGGACTCAAGACAATGTCCCCAGGAATTATGTGGTAACTCCACTGCTTCTGGTGCATTACTGCAAGCAGTTATGCTCAATCTAAGCTCCCTAAGCTTTGATACCATGTAGAAATGCTAAATAGGTTCAACACCATACAAGAATTTAACAAGCCAGGATCTAGAATCAAAGTAGTCCTCACCATGAATTTACATAGAGATTAGCAGAATTAAGAAGATGGTTTTACATCAATTGAGTTATATCTCATATGTTTTTGCTTTAATATTTCTTCTGAATTCCACTAATCTTTGTGTAAATTCTTGCTGAGGACTACTTTGATTCTAGATCCTGGCTTGTTAAATTCTTGTATGGTGTTGAACCTATTTAGAATTTCTACATTTGACACAGAAAATATCACCCAGAGACCAATTTCTGAAGAGCTTTGCAACTGTGCAGTAGAGAAAGACATTCGATGAAAATATGTATTTGTATCATTCACACCATGCAATTCATGAAGAAAACTATGACTTAATTATTTTTTCATTAAATGAAGAGCTTCTCGGTGTCTACAAGACAATTTTTCCCTAAAGATATTTACTATTCCTTCTCTAATTTCAATAGACGAATATTGTAAATGTGTCAATAATGCAAATGCATCGAACAAACAATCTCTTGGAAGATAGTAGAAGTATTTCAAATGAAATATCTGTTGACACAAACCCAGTTGACAAGGGTTCCCAACATTGTCGACACTAGACCACCACGATCTCCCTGAGCATCGACCCAGATAGGTTTTACCCCACCCAACAACACCTATATAGTAGATGAGGTCTCACCCGAGATGCTCAAGGGAGAGTCGATGGAACCATGTTTCCGCCGAATGAAGGAGGATGATGCAACTCAATTACTTAAATTATTGCAACATTTGAGAGATAGATCTATGCAATTAACTTAGACATCATTTACATTCATAGCATCATTCAACATAACTATTCATCATTGTAGCAAATATAATAGTAAAGCATTAATCGCAACAAGGAAACATCGCATCATTCATATATTCATATCGCAACATGCATTACCACATATAAACAGGAAAAAACAAGGATTCTGCTCAATAACCTTGTTGCATCACATTAATTCAACAAAAACCCAGATACAAAATATTTAGTCTTCAGCTCATACTCCGTAAAATAAATATCCAACATATATCTCCAGATCTAAGACTTATGATCCTAGATAATTCAACACTTACAAGTTTATGTCTATTTATAGGATTTCACCTTTACATTGCTTGTCCACTTTCTAACTACTTCCTAACCGACAATTCAAACAAATGACTGAAAATCTATCTATTGTGGTCCAAATGACCCAAAAACCCGCATACTATGATACAACTGACCAAAAAATACATAAAATATCATCATCTGCGCTCAACTTTCTGTCTTTCGCGGTATTGCAGCACTCGCGGTGCTACGATGATGACGCATCCTAATCGCCTGCCAACAGGGCCCTTGAGCCACGTCAGCAGGACATGGTGTACTTAGTTTGCTTGATCCGGAAGTCTTCGTATTGCTGGCGGATTTCACTAACCTGCTGTGTGACTATGGCGGCGACTTCCTGGAAATCAGTCAAATTCTGTGCTAATGGGTGGTCGACTAGGTGCGGATCAAATTTATTCTTTCCTTCCTATACTACTTGCAGTGCAGAGTCATCTGTAGCATTGAACTGTGCTCCAAGGTCTTGAAACACATCCAACTATGCAGCACGCTGCTTCTGTCATTCTTCTGCTTTAGTGACGTGCTGCTTCAATTCCTTGAGTTCTCTAGATTTGGATACTTGCGCGGTTGGTGGAATCGTGCGCATGGATGCCTTCAATGTTGCCAACTGTTCTTCCGCCTCGCGTCGTAGCTTGGTTAGTTGCTCCAGAGGCTCATCCTGAACAATGGTACCCCAAAATAGTGCGGTCTCGGCAGTGATCTTGAGTGCTTCCTGTTCCAACTCGCCAAGTTGAGTCGCCAAGATGGCTCTCTTCCATGATGTGATGAATTTTTTTGGTGTGGCCGACTGGAGTGCATGAGACAAGGTAGCATTTTCTGCCTGCAACTCGGCAATGGAAGCTCCCAGCTTCTACGCTCACTCAACTGGATCCACTGCCTCTGTTGGTTCCAGTACATGTTGACATGCCTTAGCGACGGCCTCCTCCAGCCACACCTTACTGTTCCACAGGGTGGTTTTCTCCACCGTTAACCAATCATGTTCCTTCTTCAAGTCTTCAATCACTCGAGCCTTCTCATCCCATTCGGTCTTGACGTCCACTTCTAACTCGTCTACGGCCTATCACACTGCGGCAGCCCACCCGGTTAAGTCTTCAACCATTTCCTTAGAACCTGCCTCGCTCTCCTGCAAGTGCAGGCACTTACCACTGATCTCATGCATTCTGTCTGCCATTTCCCGGCTGGCGACCACCTCTATAGATTTTAATTCCTTCGTTGGAAGCGCATTGATGTTGATGGCCAATTTCTTTAATGGCTGCAACAAGGCTTTCAAAGCCGCATTATCGATCACAATTGCAGTCGGGGGAATATCGACATTCTTGACCCACGGCTGAGTGCTGATTGCGTCGATTTCCTGCACCAGTGCTCCCTCTGGTGCCTTCTTCAAAACAATGTCGCACATGGAATCCAGACGGGAAGTGATCACATGGAAACCTTCATCCGCCTTTACCATCATTGTGTGAACCACTACACTGGTTGCATTATTTATAGTGAGGAGTAGTTGGCCAAGCTGTGCCTCTAACGATAGGGGGGATCCCACTAATTGTCCCATGGTCATAGTGTCCTTTCGTTTCACCTTCTTCAACCTTGCACTCATCATCCGTAGGGGTCTATGATGACTCCTGTTCCGACACATGTTGTTGTTGGTCCATTTCTGGAACATCTGACGGTATTCCCATGGAGTCCTCCTCCTGAACAACTAGTTCTCGCCAGTCGACTGGCCACTCATCAATGATCGCATCTAAGTCGTCATTTGACAGTTTATAAGGGGATTTCAACCAATGCCGATCCTTATCGCGTTGCGCTTGCATGTAGATACTGTGTGGTCCGATCACAAACTGGGCGATCCCTTTGTAATTCTCAACCACTGTCTGAGTCAACCGCGGAATCTGGTCGGATGCCTCCTACAGTGCTTCCCAGTAGAGCCAAAACTGTGTGGCACACTCCCTAAGGCGCTTCAGTTCCTGCACTTACCACAATTTTTGGGAGCGTGCCCCTTTTGATCTTCCACCACGTCCACCTCCATTCCTTGATAGTCATCGGGCTCCATCTAGGCAACAAGCGCGATTAAGATCAACAACCAGTTGTATGCGAATGGTCGCTATCCTTCCTGGGTTTCCAACGCGTCCTCCATCAACTGGCTGAGCAGAAAGAGTGACCAATTCACTTGCACCCCTGCTGCGCAAAGCTCCTCGCAAGCGACAACCCCTAAGTTTCCTTGGTTGGGCCGATTGTTCCGCACGATTTTGGTCACCAAGATCCGTGCCCCAATCTTAACTGTGGGCTCGTTGATAGTGTCGAGGTGATAGGCTCGTTCATCTTTCTGCATTTTATATTGCTTCCACAACCTGGCCGCAAGATTTTTGTCGTTGTTCTTCCCCTGAAACTACTGCGATGGGTCGACCCTGGCCTTGGGAAACCCTGTGATTTTAGAATTCAAGTCCACCATGACAGTGACCTGCCTGTCCAACCATAGAATGCTTCCATGAAAAAACACTAGTAGTTGTTTCACGCAGGCATTTACTTTCGTCAATCGCCTAAAATGTGGCAGGTTGATTAACCCCAACAAGCTAGCCTTCTCCAAACTGCGTGCCCACTCATGTGGAATGCATGGCGTCGGTCCATTCTACCCTGGTGCTTGTGGCTTAAAGGGCTCCTTCATAACATCCTCCAGTGCCAGCAGATCATGATCATCATACCGCAGCTGCATCAACGCAGGCACAATGTCAGTGGTGTAGCTCATACCTAGTGGAATCGCCGGCATTTGGATTTGGTATCTCTGGTTCTTCGTGGGCTTCCTTGGCTGCATCCCAGGGTGACATGGAGGTCGATATCGCATGATATCTGCAGCAGAGACGCCTGCTCAGACTGAGGACTCCACAATGCCAGAACTCGATGGGCTCACCTCAGGGACCCCTTGCGGCACTTGGGCCATGGAGAAGGTTTGTCGCTTCTCTGGCAGTGGGGAGCTAGTCTGCGTCCCTGCCCTCTTTTGGCACACAATGGAGGATGATCCCACCGACATGATAGCAACTTCTTGCACAAGATTGACCTCTTCTCCAATATTAACAGCGACGACGGGGGATTCTGCTTCACTTGAAATATCCAATGTATCCGGCTCACCCAGCATGCCGTACTTAATCCCCGCAATGCCAATGAATGGCTCAAGCTTACCCTGACTCAAGAACTTTCCCAACGCGGCTCAACTGCACTCTGCAACACAACTCACCCTTGCACAATTTCAATAGTGGGAAACTGACTTCACTCATTATGAACAGGTTCCTTCTGACCAGCTTCGGCCGGTTCTTATATCGCCAAACCTGATCCCTCATAATCATGGCTAAATCATGCATTAATTCACACCAAATCCTGTCTTAATGACCCAAATTCGTCGTCGATCCTGTCATCCGATTGGACAGATCCACCATTAATGCTCATCATTTCGAACAAGTGCCAGTAATTAACTATTTGTAACTTTTGGCATTTATTGCTAATTATTGCTGATTTGACTCGGTCGTGACCCTGCTACTGTCGCGAACCTGCTCCCAATACTGCGATGAGAGCACTTCTACCCACGCATTCTGATTTTGATGACGCGCCATCCTGCTGCCAATACTTCCTGCAATTTTTTTTTTTTTTTTAATTGGTCGATGCGACTTAGGCATCGTGGGGCTCCAAGCCCGACCTATAGGGCTTCAACCTGTTACCATTGATCAAATTTGGGAGCATCGCTCCGTCTAACTGCTGCAACTGAACTACCCCTCCTGAGGTAATGCTACTGACGCGAGGTAATGATACTGACGCGATATGGGCCAAGCCAGTGCATCTGCAACTTTCTTGGATGCTTTATAAACTTGCTGTCGTACAACAACACCAAGTCACCTTGCTAAAACTATTTATTCTTGATGTGGCGATCATGCCAATCCTTCTGGAAATCCTTCTCCACACTTTGGTGGAATCCTGCGATAAAGCGATCTTCTTCAAGGTGCACTAGACGTTCGCCTAATGCTGCTACATCATCCATACATGTTGATATCGCGATGCATAAGCTCGGAACGATGTACTCCATTGGCATAATTGCTTCCTGCCAATAGACCAGCTTGAATGGTGTATGGCCCATCAACCTTTTACAGGTGGTGCGATACACCCACAAGACTGCTAGGATCTCCAGAACCTTGTTGAATGCTTCTACTGTCCCATTTGCTTGTGGATGGTATGGCATTCTCTTCTTGTGTTGTATCTGTAGTTCTGTTGTCAATGCACTGATGGTACAATTGATGAAGTGACTTCCCTAATCTCTCATCAACACCTTCAGGAAGTGAAACCGAGTGATAATGTTCTCGAATAAAAAGTGCATCATTGTCGCAGTGGTGTAATCGATGACTGGTGCATCCTCTTCCCATCTTGTCAAATAATCTGTCACCGTGATGATGTATCTTGCACCAGTGCGCTTCCCAGGTGGGTTGATTAGGCCCACGAAATCCACTGCATATTTTTCGAATGGCTGCAGTGTCAGCTGAGGTATCAGCGGCATCTCATTCCTTCTGGAGGGATTCCCAGTTCGTTGACAAACATCGCAGGACCACTCATAGTCTGTCGCATCATTGTGCAACGTGGGCCACCAGAGCCCCGCACAAAGCACCTTCCTAGTAGTTGCACGACTGCCATATTGCCCCCAAGCCACTCCTGTGTGTGCTTCTGACAAAATATTCCGTTGCTCATGAGGTAGAACACAACACCGCAATATCTCATCTCAACCCAATTTGTATAACTCGCCTGCAATTAACTGGAAATCTACAGCCTTGACTACCAACTACTTCTTCTGACTAGTGGTGAACTCCTCGAGTGTAGTACCTATTGCCAGAAATTGAATGATTTCTTCATAGTAGCCATCGGCTACTTCAACCTTAAAGAGTTGCGCATCAGGCAACCCTTCCTCGATGTTAGTGGGATCCTCTCATGTCTCAATCCGCGACAGATGATCTGGTCCCGCATTCAAACATCCCGGCTTCACAATCACTTCAAAATCAAACTCCTAAAACAAAAGTAGCTAGCGACATAGCTTCCCCCCCAACACAGGCTTATTGACCAAATATTTTAATGCAGAATGGTCTGTGAACATCTTAAATTGTCCTCCCAATAAGTAGTGCCGAAACTTCTGCAGAGCATAGACCATCGCCAGGCCTTCTCGCTCTGTAGTGGTATAGTTCCGCTCTGCGGATGACAACTTGCGACTTGCAAAAGCAATGGGGTGATCTAGATCCCCCTCCCTTGGTTGCACCAGCACCACACCTAGTGCGATCGATGATGCATCAACGTGGACATGGAATTCCTTACTTCAGTCCGGAAATACCAGTATTGGTGCTGAAGTCATCTTAGCCTTCAATGTCTCAAAACTATCTTGACATTCAGGGATCCATTGAATACCGCGTCTTTCTTCAATAACTTCTCCATAGGGGCCGTAGTTGCTGCATAACCTCTGATGAAATTGCGATAATACCCAGTGTGTCCCAACGTCGCTCTCAACTGCTTGATGTTAGTCGGCGATTTTAAGCTCATAATAAGTGCAATCTTTATTGGGTCGAGTAACTACCCCGGCTTACACACAATGTGACCCAGTAAAATTCCAAACGGTGCACAAAAGATGCACTTCTTCAAGTTTAGCGATATCTGATGCTATCGATAGCGCTCCAACATCAACTGCAGAATTTCCAAATGATCGCTAATCAAACCATAAACGGTCCAGTCATCCATGTACACCTGCAAAAAATTCTGGATGAAATCCTGGAAAATAGCAAAGGCAACCTGTGAAAATATCACAGGTGCATTCTTCAGTCCAAACGACATCACTATGTGCTGAAAACAACACCATTCTATCACAAAAGTTGTCTTGTGGCGGTCTTCCTTCGCGATGTGTATCTAATGATATCCAAAGAACCCATCCATGAAAGAATACATCTCTTGGCCTCCCACGCCTTCAAGCACCTCATCAGTAAATGGGGTCGAAAAGGGATCATGCAAGTAGGCGTCATTCAACTTCCGCAAATCGACACAAATGCGCACTTCATCGGTCTTCTTGTCATGCACCACCATAGGATTGATCCAATCCGACTCTTCAATGGGTTCAATAATACCAGCATCCAACATGTGATCAAGTTCTACCTTAACCCTCTCCTTATGGCACGGATTCAGTCGATAGGGTTGCTGCCTGATTGGTTTAGCATCTGATTTCAATGGAATCTTCATCTCCCCCAGATTGCCCAAGATTCCTTTCATCTACGAAAACTTCGTAGGGAATAGGTATTGGAATTCATGTAGCAATTCAGTGACCTTTCCCATCATATCATCATCCCAATAGTCCCCAACATTCACAAACTTTGGAATGTCCTCTATCCCAATGTTAACCTTCTGGAGCTTCAATGGTTGATTGATCGGATCACTTGGCGCATCAGGTGCGAAAATATTGCAAATTCCTTCGAACTCCGGAATATTGACATCCCGTGGATCATCACCATCTTCTACCCCCCCATTGATATTATAACATTCCATCATAGACTGCATCTTGCAGTGCGTATGTGGATCCGCAGGATATGCTACCGGGAAAACCTTCAAAACTACGTCGAGGATGAGCTGCAACGTGTTATGGACATCCGGGTTGGCATCCGCGAAGCTGAACGTATGAGTAAAACAAACTGTCAACTCCAACCAAGTCGTAATTTCTCCCCTCAATTCAACTGCAGTATACCATGATCATGACATTTCGTCCAAAGTATGGACAAAGGCATGGACCCACTCATCTCTTGGTCGCAATGCCCACAATGTCTGACACTCCATCAAATGACTGCCAGGGTCATTCTGACCATCATATTTCCCTATGTGGTAAATCTCAGTATCGCCAAACCGAACCGTTTTCAATCGCCAACACTGCGGCCAACCTGCAATCAACTTCTTATGTGTTGCCCACTAGCGTGCTGGAGTAGCCTTTAGTGCTTCCTCCAATGCCAGCAGTCGCTGTTGTTCTGAAACTTTTTCCTCGAATACCTCTAGAAAGTCAGACAAGCCAGGCATCCCTTCGTATACTGGCAATGTAACCGTTTTAGTCGCAACATGACATAATGACTGCGTGACCAACCCACACTTGCGGAGCAACACCTCATGCAAGTGATTATGCCAATGTTCTAAAGCGTCGTCAGAGTCGAAAGACGTAGAGCTGTCACTGTGCTATCCAAGTTCACCATTGACAGTCAGATGAATATAATCTTCTGAAATATTGAATGCATGGTCCCATTTGCTGGGATCTTCATCCTTCACTGGTTCAATGTATCTACATCCTTCAGCCGGGTCCAACGAGGCTATAACTTTGAGATCGTGGTTTTCAAAAGTCATCATCCACCTCTTAAAGTTGATTACTGCTCCACTATCGTTAGCCCATCCAATCCCCAGCAACACGGGATAAGAGCTTCCCACTTCAACTACTTTGATGACGTCAAAGTCAACATAAGTCTTCATTCCCTCAATGTCCACCACCACCTGTGGAACTCTCCCAATCGGTGTCACCTTGGCCTGATTAGCCAGCCGAAGCTGTACGAGAGACTAGATTAACTTGGGACTTCCCATTTTCTGCCAGGCCTACTTGGTTAACATGTTAACATCCGAACCAAGATCTAGAATAACTGAATCAATGTCATAGTCTCCAATTTGAATGTTCATATGCATCTCCTTACCTGTCTTCTGTCACTGTAAAGAATTTATCGCAGACTCTTACCGTCCCCTGGCTGGTCACTACAAAAGCCCCTCAATCTCGGCAAAAGCATCATGATCCCTTGCTAGCGATAAACAACTCTCAAAGAATTTATGCAAGGTTCTAGACTGCCGCGATGAACTGGGCTCTGAAGTGGCGTAAAAAATGGGAGGCATGTCACAGACGATGGCCTTACCTTGAGCCTTTTCCATCTCCCGTCGTGCCTGAAAGAATGCATCGCACTCGAAATCGATGTCAAATGACACTTTCTTCAGTCCTACTAACCGAATGAGTCGATGTGGGCTATCCTCTCCCGTTTTTGCACCTCCCCGAGTGATAACTGCGACAACAACATCTTGTGGCCTTGGCTCCGCAGAAATTGTCTCAATAGTCGCTCCCTGGGTCTCGTTCGATGGATTCCCAGGTTGATTCACATTTTGGTTAGCATTCTGATTTGGATGCTGGTTCTAATTTTGCACTAGTTGGTGCACTTGATTCTGCACTGGTTGCTACACCCGGTTTTGGTTCTGTAGTTGTGGAACATTCCTCGCTTTCCATTGCGCAATCAATTGGGGACATTTCTCCACTGTGTGATCTGTAACAAAAGAAAACGTTCATTGCATCTGCAACTGCGGGAAATCTCACTGGTAGTGTCCCCATACCCCGCAATGATAGTAATGAATAGGTCTGCGACCTACTCATCCTCCTCTGCGACCAAATCCTCTGCAACCAAATCCTCCGCCATGTCCGCCCCAGAATCCTCCGTGAAATCCTCCCTACCGTTGGTACTGCGGTTGATTAAACTGTTGCTACATAGGATTCGGTTGCATGCCTTGCCCTTGTTGCACATACTGGGGTTGTTGAACGTACTGTGGCTGTTGTGGAGCCATCTGCATCGGAGTATATTGTGACATAAACTGTTGTGGTTTCTGCTGTGGTACAAACTGCACCTGCGGTTGAGGTAGCGACTGGGCTACCTGTGGCTGTGGTTGCGGTTGTTGTACGGCACATTGGTCGTTCTTCACATAAAATGCATCGTACGTTCTCTCCTTAAGCAACCCATATGCATGGAAATCTTTGTCTTCATGTCCCACAGATTTGCAGAATGTACAATACAGATTCATCGGTTTAGTGACCATCTTCTGCAAGTATTGGCATTCCTCTTGGCGATGCCCATATACCTGACAAATGCGACACCATAGCATACCATCACCATTCAACAGGTTTGGTGCCCCTAAAACAAAATAATTGCGGAAGTATGGGAAACTATCCTTAGTATGCCCCTCTACGCAACATCGCATACAACAGACTTCTTCTCTCTGTTCCTTTCCCTTCTTATGGTCTTGGAGCTGTATGGTCAGGTTAGCTAGCTGTGTCTGAATCTGCGACATCCCAGCTGCATTTTCCCCGATCGGCGACGCTTCTAACCGCATTGCGATTTCCAAGGCTTCACTGGGTGTTGTAATGTCTGTTGCATCAACGGTAAACGAATATGCGGGAGCAATGCTGCGATGAACCATTCTTTGTGTTGGAAAACACTCATGTCAAAGCTTACCCTCGCCATCAGAGTTTTAAATCGCTAGTCGAAATCCCACACCGTTTCATTGGGATACTGCTTGATCTCTTTTAATTTTGTAATATACTGTGCTTCAGACTTGGGTTTTTTGAATTTTGCAATCAATCCTTTCCTGATGTCGTCCAACGTTTTCTCTGGAGCTCCTGTAAGGACTAAAACAAACTTCATAAACCAGTCTAATGCACAACCTCACAGAGTTGTCACTAACTGTCCTTTCTTAGCATCATCATCAATAATCTACTTTACGGTCCATACTGCCTCACATAAGAACCAATATTGTTCAGGATTATCTGTTCTATTTCCATGGAACAACGACAACTTCGTATCCTTTCCCACCATCCTAGGCTTCCTTCCTACAGTTTCTGAACTATTAACAATCAAGTTTTGTTGACGCGGTGGTCTGGTGTCAAATTTGTGTTTCTTACTAGTTTACAGATAGTGAGCGGAGGTGTGGGCACATTACTGCCGGGGTTTGGTCTTGCCTATATCCTTGGCGTAGCCTAGTTGTCCTTGTCCAGACTGTGAGGTCGCTTCGTCCCATGTGGTCTTCCTTTGCGGCCTTGCGGTTTGATTGCAGCAGGACCTTCTCCTATCCTCTGCCTATTTTCCTATCAAAACCTTGCTCCTCCCCTTGTAAAACCACTCTCTTCCTCGGCTTTACTCACAGTCTCGTCATGACCTGCACCCATATACCCTTCAATATTCCATGTACCGCCCCCCCACTGTCGTGGCACCCATGGCCTCTTCCCACCAGGGTTTCTACTGATCAAGATGCATCTTCAATATGCCCTTTTTGCAAATGAGCATCTTAATAGACAAATCTAGCGAAAAATGAAACCTTCCCTGGGGTCCGCGGAAGAAATATCTTTCAACCTCACTGTAGGATTTGTTCGTATCAATCGCAAATTCAGTGATATAGCCTTCCAATATACTGTCAAGCCAAACTTCAACAGCTTGCGATGCTTTGTTGTCGACTTCTTGCAGCTCCTGGATCAATTCAGGGGTCCAGGCTGTTGGTTCAGCACTGTAGAAATTCCTCTTCTAAAAAGTCAATTTCGCTAACCACTCATACAGGATGATGGGGAACTCGTAGAAAAACTATTCGTGCTCAAGTACTTAACTTATTGCAACATTTTAGAGATAGATCTATGCATTTAACTCACACATCATTTACATTCATAGCATCATTCAACATAACCATTCATCATTGTAGCAAATATAACAGTAAAAAGCATTAATTGCAGCAAGGAAACATCACATCATTCACATATTCATATCGCAACATGCATTACCATAGATAAACAGTTAAACCAGGGATTCAATAACTATGTTGCATCATATTAATTCTACGAAAACCCAGATACAAAATATTCAGTCTTCAGCTCATACTCCGTAAAAGATAGATCCAACAGATATCTCCAGATATAAGACATATGATCCCAGATAATTCAACACTTACAAATCTATGTCTATTTATAGGATTTCACTTTTACATTGCTTGTCCACTTTCTAACTACTTCTTAACTGACACTTCGAACAAATGACCCAAAAACCCGCATACTGCGGTACAATTGACCAAAAATTACATAAAATATCAACATCTGCGCTCAACTTTCTGTCTTTCGCGGTATTGCAGTACTCGCGGTGCTGCGATGATGACCCATTCTAACCACCTGCCAATAATATCCCATGTCTAACCAATATAGAATCAATGACATGAATATTGGAATCACGCATGTTGCAAAGCACATGGACTGTCCAAGGGTCATCGTTCGCAACAACTATCTATTTGTTGATTCATAGAAATTATTGAAAGATATGCACGCTACATAGGAACAATGGAACAAAGCCTATGTTCTTACAACTACAACATTTGTTGATGGTATGTGAATTCAAAATTTTTTTTTCCTGGGCATAATGCAAGTGACAAGTCAAAACTATATAAAGTTTAACTACTCTTTCAATAAGAAAAAAACAATCCATAGGAAATGATTGAAGAACACATAAATCACAACTTAAAAAAATGATATTAAAAGGAAACAAAATTCAATAACATTGTAGACAATACTAAAATAGAATTTCCATTGTAAAAGAACCAAAACAACATGAAAACAATGTTAGTAACCCATGTCAACCCTTCTATTTACTTTGTTAGTATATTGTTGTTGGATGCATATGCTTTGTAAGTCGTCTCGTAGTATTTGTTGATCCATAGTTTGTCTTATTGTTGTTAGATGCATATGCTTTGTAAGTCGTCCCATAGTAATTGTTGATCCATAGTTTGTATTGGCCCATGGTTTGTATTGACACATGGTATTGACCCATGGTATTGGCTTCTAGACTTAGTATATAAGTTTGTGTTGAGACCAATGAAGGTACCGTGAAGTTATTTGTGTTGAGCTTTCTCAAAAGAGGTTGCCCCCTCGAAGTGGCCTGCGATCAATAAAAGCGATTATGAGTTCTGTTATTTATGCTATCTCGTGTATTTTCATTAATTAATTGTTGTAGGTTCTTCACATCTGGTATAAGAGCACTTTCTTGGGCTCGTTGGGTGAAATTTCTGTTAAAATATTTTTTCGCATCTGTTGCAGCTTCGGATCTGGGAATAATCCCTATCCACTTAACTGTGGGAAGTACTTGGGCATAAGCCCTAAAACTCATTGTTAGGTGTACCACAAGAAACCCAAAGTAGCTGGCCCATTGAGAGGACCTACCAGCGAAAAGGGCAATGACCCCTACCTGATTGACTAGTTCCCACCCATGAGGTAAGCCAAGAGATGTCGTTTGTGGCAAAGCAATTATCAGTTTTACCTGAGTTGTGGAGTGAGGGGTACTGCCCCAATACGCATTCGTCAGACAGCATTGGTGGCTGAGTGAGTCCCCTGAATCGATAGGAAGCCAAACATACCTAGGGTCCATATCTATTTTCAGCTGAACTGTTGCCAATCACTTTCGCACCATTGCAGATCCATCTGTTGCCAATCACTTCCGCGTCATTGTAGATCCATTCTGAAAGCCGGTTCAAATCCATTCTAAAAGCCATTTCAGATCCAGCCGTGTCCGATCCATTCTGAGCCATTCCAGATCCCACTGTTTCCAATCCATTCCGAAATCCGTTTCAGATCCATTCTGAAATAAATAAATAAATAAACAGTTTTTTCGCCATATCTGCCTTGTTTTAACTCTGTTTTCCCTGAAACTTCAATGACACCCCTGCAATCCCATTCTACATATTTCATTCTTGAGGACCCTATCCCAAATTCTACTTTCGAAAGCCATAAATCTCACATTTGTCTATATTTAGGGTTTTCCATAACTTCTTCAATTTTTACCCACTCGCCTCCAAATTTTGCCACTGTGTTCATTCCCTATTTCTGCTTCTTTGTCCCTCTTTGACAAATTTTCTCATTCTTTCACCCCGCTTCTGAAATCCCCATTTTTTGCTTCCCTGTCCATTAGAAAGTGTCCAAAACCTAGTCAAACCCCAATTACCCATCCGAGTTTTTCCCAAATCCAAATTTCCCTTTTCTAAATAAGCTTTTGTTTGTGTTTTTCTATCCATCCCCCCCCCCCCAAAAAAAAAAAAATCCTGGTTATGGTTGTCACCCGCGCAGGAGAAAAAACCATGGAGGAAGCACTTGCAGCCATCCAAACCAAACTCCAAGATCTGGATGAAAAATTTCTCAGCCTCCATATTCAACATTCATCCATGAACAATAACTGACAGCAAGAATCTTATGTAACCAATGGGTTCTCTTCTTCTAGCAATTTTCGTGGTCCGAATCTTGAATTTCCTCGCTTCAATGTTACTGATCCGACTAGATGGATCTATCGTGTAGAACAATATTTCAGTCTGCACAATACTTTTGATGTCCAAAAAGTTCCACTTGCATCCTTTCATTAGGAACATGAAGCCCTTCAATGGTACTGTTGGTACATCAAGGCTCATGACGAGCCAAAATGGACATATTTTTTCCAACAACTTTTGCAACGATTTGGTCATAATGCTTTTGATGACTTCACTGGAGCACTCACTAAACTTCGTCAAATTGGCACTGTGAGAGAGTATCAAACAGAATTTGAGAAACTAGCCAATCACATAGAAGGATTGTCTGATGAATTCTACAGGAGTTGTTTTATCAGTGGTTTTAAGGATGAAATCTGGTCAGAGGTTAAAATGTTCTGTCCCAACACAATGATGGAAGTCCTAGGGTTGGCTAAGTTGGCAGAAGACAAGATTGAAACCCAACAACGCTCCAACCCCACTTTTGTTCCCTTCCAAAATATGGGTTCTCAACGACCTCCCATCCTACTAGCTCCTTGACCAACTCCTATCAAGCATTTGTCTGAAACAGAGATGCAGGCACGCAGAGAAAAAGGGATTTGTTATAATTGTGATGAGAAATTCACTCGGGGACATAGATGTGTTCAACAAAAGCTCTATCTCTTGGATATGGATTCTCCGCCTGCCTCTAAAATTGGTGAAGAAGCTCCAGATACAATGGATGATCAGGTCGACATTCAGGAGACTCCTATTGACCCCCCATCTTAGGATGAACAACTAGAGAGATCTTTCCATGCTTTATCCGGCGTCACCACCCCCAAACAATGTGGGTCAGGGGTTGCTTCAAGAAGCTTCCTCTTACAATACTCATTGATTCTGGTAGCACTCATAACTTCATTGACCCTCGAATCGCCAAACAAGCTGATTGTTTTGTCCATCCTTGCTCCAACTTTGAAGTCATGGTTGCTAATGGGGGCACCTTATCTTGTAAGGGGAAGTGTCACAATGTGCGTATCTCTCTAGAAGATTATAACCTATGCTTTGACATGTTTGTCTTGTCCCTAGGTGGATGTGATGTGGTTTTGGTCGTTCAATGGTTATGCACACTTGGCCCCATCTTATGGGATTTTGCTAAACTTTGGATGCAATTTTCAGTCAATGGGAAGCAACACAAATTTAAGAGCTTACAACAAGGGTCTCTCTTCATCATCGGTTCACATCGCCTGGAAAAGATCCTTAAGAAGAATTCACATGGTGTCATCGCTCAACTCCTTCTATTCATATTCACCCATCAACGGTCTTCCCTACTTCCTTGGATATATATGCAAGTGTCTTTGTTGAACCAGTGGGCTTGTCGCCTTCAAGAGACCTTTCCGGTAAGAATTTAGCCACATCTACATCTCAGCAGGAAATGATGGCTATTTTGCATGCAGTACAGAAGTGGCAACCATACCTATTAGGGAATTATTTCTGCATCAAGACTGATCTCCACAGTCTAGAAAATTTCTTGGAATAATGGGTCTCCTCCCCAGCACACCTGAAATGGGTTATCCAACTCATTGGTTATGCCTATACGATCACTTACAAGAAGGGTAAGGACAATATGGTGGCATATGATCCTTCTCGCACATTTGATGACCCAGTTTCTCTTATAGCTATTTCTCTGCTTTTTCCAAATTGGTTGTAATCTGTTCAACAAGGCTATCTCTTCTATGAACTCCATGCTTCTTCATCAACAGGGCACTCTGGGTTCCTCAAAATGTATGACTCGAAACAATGTAGCTTCTTTTGGCAAGGACTGAAAATGACAATTCAACAGATGGTGGTTGACTATGATACTTTCCAGGTCAACAAGGGTGAAATGACACTCCTTTCGGGACTGCTCAAACCCTTGCCCATCCCTACATAGATTTGGACAACTATTTCTATGGATTTCCTAGAAGTGCTCCAGTGGTACAATACCACATATACAAGGACACCAGATGAAGCAGTCTATGGACAGGCACCGCCATTTCTTCTTCCATACATCCTCAGCAGCTCCCCAGTTCAGGCAATTGACTCGGTTCTTTGAAACCGTGATCAAATTCTTCTCAATCTGTCGGACAATCTTCACATGGCAAATTCGACTGAAACAACAAGCCGATCAACACCGTTCTGTGCGAACTTTTCACACAACTGCTATGGTTCTTCTTCGTCTACAGCCTTCCAAGAAACCCTCTCTGAAACTCAAAAGGCGTCAGTGGCCCAGAATGCAACCCAAGGATGCTACAGGGGAACCGCTCCTTCAGATTCTGCATCAATTTCCACATCTAAGGCTTTGAGGACAAAGCTTTTTCTAAGAGAGAGGATGTTAGGAACCCATGTCAACCCTTCTATTTACTTTGTTAGTATATTGTTGTTGGACACATATGCTTTGTAATTCATCCCGTAGTATTTGTTGATCCATAGTTTGTCTTATTGTTGTTGGACGCATATGCTTTGTAAGTCGTCCCGTAGTAATTGTTGATCCATAGTTTGTATTGGCCCATGGTTTGTATTGACACATGGTATTGACCCATGGTATTGGCTCCTAGACTTAGTATATAAGTTTGTGTTGAGACCAATGAAGGTACCGTGAAGTTATTTGTATTGAGCTTGCTCAAAGGAGGTTGCCCCCTCAAAGTGGCTTGCGATCAATAAAAACGATTCTGAGTTCTGTTATTTCTGCTATCTCGTGTATTTTCATTAATTAATTGTTGCAGGTTCTTCACAAGCAACTATTCTGCACTTTTGTCAACATCTTTGAGAATATCGAGCAATATGAAAAGCACAGTGTTCCAAGTTAATATTGCAAAACCAAATTGCTGAGAACTCTATCCCAATACTCTTTGCAGGTTCTAGGGAAATAGGCATAGTCACTATCTTTTACACAAACTAAATGATGAAATAAAAGCAACAACAACTATGTGCTGTAAAAGCTAATAAATATGCACTTTAAAAAAAATCTCCTTGTTTCTCCTTCCATATTTTATAATAGAAAACTCAAAAAAGAAATACAGAACAATATGTCATTGCAGACAAGATTTAAATTGGAATATATAAAATTTACAGATCTGTGCTGTAAAATCTAATAAATTTGCACTTCAAAAAAAAATCTCCTTATTTCTCCTTGCAGATTTTATAACAAGAAATTAAAAAGAAAGGCACATCAACATGTGTTAAAACAAAATTTACACATAAATACATTCAAAAATCTTATAGGAAATATAGCTTAAAATAAAATCCATAGCAAGAAACGAAAATATGGTAGTGGAGTAGTCTTTATTTATTATCAATACCCCATCATTATGCTCAGAATCAAAGTCACTACAATGCACTGAAGATAGTGCATAATAAACTGCTAGACAAAAGCAAAAAGTTTCGACCAAATTTATAATGGAATACACACGACATAAAGGAAGAAAAAAAGAACACAACTAACAGAGCAAGAACAATTGTAATCCAAAAAACCAGCTGCATAAATCAAGTGCATAGTTTGATTTCATTGTCAAATGACTATATTTTATTTCGTGAATAAATGAATATAAAATTGCACAATGTTCCAAATCTATGCATTGCAGAGGCTAGACTGTAACTACAAGATATATATTTCGAATTGCAACGAGAGCTAAACTACAACAATTGTCTTGCCAATTTACAGACTACACGGAGTAGTCTGTAGATACAAGGCATAAATTCTTAATGTTATACAACACCAAACAATAACTATTGCATTGTCTGGCGTAGTTTTCTTCTTGGAACCCGCACACTTCAAATCCAAGCAATTCAGGAAAGAGAGACTATTTCACCAAGGAAAACAAAAAGAAATGAAAATCACATACAAGTCAATGCATTTGTTGTGCTAAAAAATATGCAAGAGCAAGGAACCATTCACCTACTCTGCATGTTCATATTTCTGAGACAACCAAAAACTATTTTCTTGGCATAACTAAAACATTGTTTACTTACTCTATTGTCCTAATACACCTAACCTTACTGGATTCCATGAGATATTGGATACATTAGCTATGGAACATTTGAATTCTTCGGATAAACTACATATTATTGCATCTAATAAGATCAATATGAAAATAATACAAGAGTTGGGGTAGCTTAGGAAACTTACAGAATTGAAATCAGCCACTGTATTGATATAATAGAGCTATCCGCTATGAAACATTTGACTTCTTTCAAGACATTGAATGCTAGTGCATGCCAAAGATCCAAATCATATGCAGGTTGGACCAGCTCACAAAGTTTGGAGAATTAAATGTTAGCAAATTCTATGAGATACTAGACTTACCAGGTATGGAAAACTTAAGCTCTTTAGAGAAACTGAATAATAGTAGATGCGAAAAGCTCAAAAATTTAGAAGCACTGGAAAATCTCATGAAGATTATAGAACCAAGCATTAGTGTATTCCATGGCATAATAGAGCTACTAGGAAAGGAACATTTGTATTCACTGGACATACAAAATGTTGGTGGATGCAGAAAGCTCCAAAGTACACGATAGTTATCCCAACTTATAGAGCGTAAAAAAAAAGATCATAGTAAATGCAATGATTTACCAGAGCCGCTGAGTGGAAAAATTGACTTCTTTACAGTCATTGAATTCTTATGGGTGTGACAATATTGAGATCGTATCAAGGTTGTTGGAGCTCGTGATACTTATACTGTAATGTACCCAAACAAAGATTCATGCACACTAACTCAAAACATGGCAAACTTGGACTATGATTTACAATTTATTTTCCAAACACTGCTAGACTATTAGTAATTCTTTCAAACAAAGTTGCTATAACACCTATAGAATCTAAACAACTCAAAATCTACACATCCTGTACACCTAAAAAAATTCACTCATGAATTTGCTTTGACAATTTGCACATTTCGAAGTGTATCACACCTGGGATGGGCAAAATGACCACAGGCAATGGCCCGAAGAATTATGTGGAAAATTCTCTTATTTTGGTGCAATACTAGAAAAAAATGAATAGTAGTAAGAAATCATAATTTAGGTTTTAGGAAAATGCTCATATCCCTAAACTCATGACACTAGATATCAAGGAACGAGACTCAAACTAGGTGCACAAATGGTAGAAATTGGACACAAGACACTGCTTTTCCGGGGTCTTCCAAACACAACCAAACAAACTTGAATTTCCTCCAGGAACTTGTATTTCAACCCTAACACATCCTAACTATGTAGCATGACCCAAAGAATGAATTCTGGAATCTCTTATAGAATATTAATAAAAGAGAAACATAGGTTATTTTCCATTAATTGCATATTGACTCATAAGAGCAAAATAAGAACAAGAAATTTATGGAAGATCAAACTGAGACTTAATTATAAATAGTGGGCCATTCTAAAAATATTAATGGCTATATCTGTAGATGCAAACTATAGAATAATTTGATACAAATGATAGACCAAGAAACCCAGAGATTTGTAAAAGGAAGATAGACAATTTATGCTCCTAGAGAATTTTCTGCCTACAAATATTTGATCTTCTGTTGAAACTTGACCCCAAATATTCATATCTACACCACATGGTGCGCCCTCCACCTAATATAGAGAAAATGCATCCCAGAGGAATCCAAATACCCCTTCAATCACCCACAGGTGTGTTAATTTTTTTATCTTTATTTCGAAATCGCAGTAGTACTTGAAATCAATGAATAATCATAAACATAAGCATTCACACACGGCACATAAATTTACCCAGGGGAATCCCTCTATAAATTAAGGGACATGTACAAAAGTGATTGAAAATATAAAAACATATCATGTATCCATCTCTCCAGCCTATTTATATGGTTTATAGACAGTTACATAATGACCCGTCGGTTCATCTAACTGACTCGACATGTAATGACCAACACAATCATTTGACATGTTTTACAAAGTTGTCAAATGGAGGAACTAGTTGGGCGATTGACTAGGATCCTCCAACATCTACCCCACCAACAAAACCTTTCTTCGTCTTGAAGAAATAGGAAGATGAAAACAAGTTGGATTTGAATGAAAAAATTGTACGTGACTGAGTGATAAGAAGAAAATGTCGCTACTGTTGGGACTGACTAGTGCTCGCACACAGTTGCTGGTGGACACATACTTCTACATTGGCTTCTGTAGATACTGATATTTGATGCTAAAAGTATTCCCATGCATGAAGTGTATTCTGGCTATCAATGGTAAGAGTGGTGAGGATAGAAAATATCTCCATTTTTTCATGGAGAGGTCGGTCTTGAATATTTATCATGTCTTTTCCCAATATTAATTTTTTATTGTCGGAGGTGGAGAGCAATCGATGGAGATGCGGCCTGATCTTATCGAATTTTGACAGGATTACCCGAGCTTGTGTGATCCATTGATCTTCTTTCTACTCCAGCTTTGCTAGCTTCCTATGTTCCATGCTGATCTGATCGTCTAGGGTTTTTGCTAATGCTTCGTTGACAGTTTGTCTTTGTTGTTGTAGAGTGTTAATGAGATCTCGAGTTTTCCGCATTTCAACAAACACATTACCATAATGTGTATACCAGTTGCACAATACCTTGGTAGTCGTAGCAGATTCTTGTGCATATTGTGCTAACAGACTATGTTCTTCTGTAAAGGTTGTGTATTGGTTTGTCATAATGATAGATGTTTCTTCATCTTGATCCTGTCATTCCTTGGCCAACTGTTCTAGTAGGGTCAACACGACACTTTCAAATAATGCATATGCTTTTCCGAAAGGGTTTTCATTGTCGGTCCTCGACGGAATATGTACCACTTGTTGGACTAAGTTTTCACAATTAGTAAAAAATGTAGATTTTTCTGCTTGAAGTGTTTCTATGGGATATTTGTCTTCATTTCCTATTTTCCTATGCTCTCGGTCAATAGCGTCTGTGAGTAGATCAAGTTCTTCTTCTTTGTCTTTTCGAGGGTCAAAAGTGGTAATAGGACCCAACTGATCCATATGAACAGTAAGTAGAGGTTGATGCTGGATGTGTTGCAGATGTTGCTATTGTTTCTGCTTTTCCTTTTGTTTCCTCTTCTTTTCTCTCCTTTGCTTCTTATTTTTCCTTTCTTTCTCTTTTTCATTTTTCTTTTCAAGTTATGTCTGCTTTTCAGTTTCTTTTTCCTTGTCAACAAATTCTTTGTCCTGTACAGCTTTTGTTTCTTCATTTTGTTGCTCTACTAGTGTTGCGGGAGTTAGGTCGGTAGTAGGAGGAGATGGTATCTTGGTTGTATCAATCGGAAGTGGAGAAGCTACTTCGGTTTGTTCAATCGGCGGTGGGGAAGTGGTCAGTGCTTGGGAAGTGGTTGGCGGTGAGGTTGGTAGTTTGGCCATGCCAAGTTGTGTTGAAGGAGAGGGGTAGGTCATAACTGTCGGTTGAAGTCAGATTTTCCTTCGATAAAGGTATTTCCTAGTTGTTTGTCGAGGCGGGTTTAGCAGTCGGTTTTGACACTTCAAAAATAGTTTCTAGTGGCACCTTGTTTGTATCAGACTGGTCGGGGTCTTCCTGAACTGAAGGGGTCGAGGATGGAAGTGAAGTGGGGTGTTCGACTAGTAAGGGTGTAAAAGTGGAAGTTTGATGAGAACCAACTTCACTGTTAGGATCAGGTATTTTCTCTATAACAGTTTCATTATATTCGACAATGTTTAGATCGGAAGCTGGAGGTGGTGGTACTTGCTCGGATATATGAACATCTGGCAGAGGTAAGTTGGTTTGCAGGTTGGGGTTGACTATGATTGGTTTCTTTATAATGATCTGTTTCCAGTCAGGGAGGATTGAGGGTAACTGGTTAATAAATTCTTGTAGGTCGAAATCAGTATGAATTTTCTCTCTTAAAGGAGCGGGGAGCTGCTATATAAAGATGGGTCTAAAAGTTGAAGTAGTAGCAGATGTGAGTGGGGGTGTAACAACGGTCGAAGAATTTAGCAGAATATATTCTTCCATGAAAACAATTGGGGACATAGGTGGTGGAATTTGGGTAAGGTCAACATGCAGTTTGTCTGCAAATTTGAATTTCTTGCTTGGAGATGCCTGTATCTATTGTTGTTTCTTCCTTTGCAAGGAATTTTTCTAGCTGCTTGGACACATAAATCTTGTTTTTGGCAGCATCTTCCAATACCTGAGATGTGTGGTTGAAGAGTCCAGCATTATCCTCTTTTGTTGATTCCTAGAGGATAAGATTATGCTTTCCTTTCCCATGCATCGTGTTCTTCCTGGTCTGTTGTGCGTGGAATATCTCATCGGCCACTCAACAAATGTTATATTTTTTTAAGGAATACTCCGAAAGTGGAGTATCCAATTAAGTATTGTCATCTGATTGGTCAGATGCATTCAATGGTTCCTGATGAGGAGTCAGCGGGATCCCTAAAGGATTGATGTCGATAATCTGCTCAGCATTTAGTGTGAATTTGTTAAGGTGGATTCGAACTTCATAGTCTTCTTATTTTTCAGCGTCTATCAAAGTTTCGACCATTGGTTGGTCAACCAGTTTTGATTGCGGTGGTATTTGTATTATAGTATTAGATTGCCATCTTAGTTCTGTAAATATTCTGTCAACTGTAGGATAGAAGTCGAGCTCCTCTGCTGCTGCAGTTGCTCCTTCTAAGTACATGTGGTAGAGTGCTAGATGGATGTGTGCATTCGAAGGCAGACCTCGATGAACATTTTATGGGACTCTCCATCTAGTTGTTTTTATTTTCAATTCCTGGAACTAGTTCTCGAGCCAAATTTTGGCTGTCACTGCACCAAGTTGAAATTCGCCTTGCAAACATGAATGAAAGTTCCACATTAGTGGTCCTTTGGGTGTAGTGAATTCTTTATCTCTTGTTGGTAGAAGGTGAGCCATGGTGATCCAAATGATAAGTGAAGGATATCGGATATTGGATCCCTCCTCTTGGAATATATGGCAAATATGTCAGACATTTTCTACCAAGTGTTCGACCCATCGGTGGAATTTCCCTTTCGATGCCACATTTTGCACAGCTTCGAGCATGTCAAGTTTGAGGTTGAACCCTCAACCAATACTTGTTAATGCGATCGACACGACTAACACCACTAGTTTATGTGTTCCATAGACAATTTGGTTGACAAGTAATCCTCTGGAATTTTTCCCCATGGGAGTACGTGTGAAATATTTAACCAAAGCAGGATTTGGTTGGATCGGTACTATATCCCCTTTTTTGGACAGTCTGGTGATCTGAATGATCAGGTCTCCATTGATCTCAACCGGTTTTTCGAAGTAGAATTTACCATTGTGGCATAGAATCATGATGAAATGGGCTATCACCTCCTTGAGTCCTGTAAAGCTATTGACCAAATGTGCGCTAATATAGTTGAGGATGGTGCTTGTTCTGAGTTTCTATGCTTCCTCTCGCCATCGGCCGTTATAATCATTTCCCCATTCCATAATTTTGTTCCATATTCTCTTCCATTGTTGTTCCACTACTTTTGTGTTGCGAATGTTTTGGAGTCGTACTTTCAATGGTGTTCCTTCTTCTTCTAGTTGTCGGATTTTTGAAGCTGTGGATCTGGTGGTTGCTTGAAGTTTCTTGGGTGCCATCTCGCTTGCGGTGTTCTCTGGTTCAGAATTATGTTTCACATTTTTATAGGTCTCTGCGCTCTATTGTTTGAGTTCTTGACAAAATAAAATCCAAGTCTCTTCCAATTCAGAATTTATAGTGGAGTTGTTATGCACGGGTGAGCGTGAAGTAGGTGGCTGTATTAATTGTGCATTTGGTGAAGGCAATAAATTCGATTGACAATTTGTCGAGGCTTTTTCTGATGCATGCTGACTTCTCTGCTCTTGGTGTCAAGTTTGTTGATGACTTGAATTTATCTTTTTCCATTCGTTGCTGTGGTGTCGATGTACTCCTTTGTCTTTTGGTGTGCTACGTTGGTCGGGTTCGTGTTGGTGAGGTCGAGAATCTCTTCCGAAAACTTCTTGTCAACTTGTTTCATGTCGATGGTTATGCTTTGGGGGTCATTGTCTGGTCTCAGATGATCTTCTACTTGTGTAGTTTCGTGCATCGCCATTGTTAGTATTGTCTCTCCAGTCTCTTGTCATGATGAATCTTCCAATACAATTGTCTCGAATGATTATTTATATTTATATTTCTGTGAAGGTAGTTATAACTCACTTCTTTTTCTTTATTTGTTATGCTCTATAGCATTTTAGTCGGGCGTCGTTGACAAGTTTTTCGAACATGCTCCCTTGTAGTGTTTTCAGTCGAACTGCTCCATTAGCATGGATTTCTTCGATGACATAGGGACCCAACCACGTAGTGTGTATCTTTTTAGGCTTCCCTTTGATTCAGCTATCATAAAGCAAGGCTAGATCGCCAGCTGATATATTTTTTTTCTTTAAATTTCTGTCATGCCAAGATTTATGTTGTTGCTTTTGGATTTCTTGATGATGGATTGCTATCTGTCGATTTTCTTCTAGCTTTGAAAATTGGGAGAATCTTTATTTTCTATCCTGTTCAATATCAATATGTAGTATTTTTGCAATCACTAGTGCTTGTTATCGAAAACGTACGGGAATGACTACTTCTTGTCCATATACGAGTTTAAATGGAGGCTGGCTTGTCGATATTTTGTACGCTATTCTATACACCCATAATAATGTGCGTATCTTGTAGTTAGTGTTTTATTGCATAGAGTAGACCTCAGGAAGAGCAGCAGCAGGGTATAAGAGCAGTGCGGAGGAACAGAGGGAGGGATCCAATCCATTTCTCATCGTTCAGTAGAGAACCAGGAGAGGGGGAAGATCGCACACAACTGAGAACACACTAAGAGACAAAGTTTTATTTCTATATATTGTAATGAGCTAAGGCCGACTAGTTTCATAGATTGCTTTGTAGTTTAACATTGTAACTTGATTCAATTTAATAGAAGAACCCAACTTCTAGAATTCCATTCACTTCAAGTCTTCGTGAGCACCTGTGTGTTGTTGTGTGTCATAGTTAAGCACTGGAAAATTTTATGAAGCCTATAGAACCAAGCATTAGTGTATTCGCTTAATTATGACACACAACAAGACATAGGTGCTCACGAAGACTTGAAGTGAATTGGATTCCAGAAGTTGGGTTCTTCTATTAAATTGAATCAAGTTACAATGTTAAACTACAAAGCAATCTATGAAACTAGTTGGCCTTAGCCCATTACAATATACAAAAATAAAACTTTGTCTCTTAGTGTGTTCTCGGTTGTGTGCGATCTTCCCCTTGTCCTGGTTCTCTACTGAACGATGAGGAATGGATTGGATCCCTTCCTCTGTGCGTTCGCACTGCTCTTCTACCCTGCTGCTGCTCTTCTAGAGGTCTAGTATGTCCTAGTCATCCTTGTTGATATTGCAAATTTTAGTCAATTATGTAGTTAGTGTTTTATTGAATGCCTCTATTGCACCATTATATTGAGGATGATATGTTGTGCTCTTTCTATGCTCAATAAAAAATTCTTTTGTTAGTATAGAAATTATTTTGTTGATGAAATGGGACCCTTGATCACTAATCAAGGTCAGTGGGCATCCAAATCTTGTAATAATTTTCTCATAGATAAACTTGGAAACCATGTCACTTGAGGAAGTCTCGACAGGTTCTGCTTCTTCCCATTAGTATCATACTTGACCGCAGTAATGATATATCTCGCTCTTGTTCATCGACCAAGAACCGGAAATGGATCAATGAAGTCGATTTCCCAAATTTCAAAATTTAGGCTTGGATCTATTGATATTTGAGGCATTTCAGTACTTGGTAATGGTCTGCCAAGTCGCTATCATTTGTCACATTTATTCACAAATTCTCGACAATATTTTTGGATTGTCGGACACCATAATCCTGATTATTGAATTTTTCTGGCTGTCGTGTCGACTTGGAAATGTCCTCCTACTAGCCCGTTGTGTGCTTCTTTAATTATACTTTGTATTTCATGGTCGATAACACATCGTCATAGTAAATCATATCATCCAAGATTATAGAGAAACCCATTTATTATACAATAGGGTACAACTCTCATTGCTAAAATATTCTTTTTCTTTTCAAGCATTCCTTCTGGAGCTTGTCCTTCCTCTAGAAACTGAGCAATTTCTTCTAAATTTGATGGAACAGGTTCAATTCTGAATAAGTGAGCATCAGGTAAATCATACTCAATTCCAGTTGGGTCTTCCCCTATGTCTATCCTAGACAAGTGGTCGGGCCCGACATTTGCTTTACCTAGTCAAACTATAACTTCAAACTCAAATTCTTGGAATAATAACAACCATTGACAGATTTTTCCATGATGTAGGGGTTTATTGACTAAGTATTTCAGGGCCTGATGATCTATATAAAACACAAAAGGATTGGAAAGTAGATAATGTCGGTATTTTTGGAGTGCGAATATCATTCCCAATGCTTCTCTCTCAGTTGTCGAATAGTTCCTTTCTGCCTTATTTATTTTTCTTCTACTATAGGCATTGGGCTAATCGATTCCATCGTCTCCAAGTTGAGTTAGGATTGCGCTGAATGCTATTCTAGAAGCATCTATATGTACGTGAAACTTGATCAACCAGTTTGGAAATCTTAATATGGGAGCTTCAACTAGTTTCCTCTTTAAAATGTCGAACGACGTAACGCATTTGTCCGTCCACTGGTATTCTTGGTCTTTTTTCAGCAACTCTTCCAATGGGTATGTCATGTCGAAGTAGTGAAGGATAAATTTTCTGTAATACCCTGTATGCCTAAGGAAAACTATGACTTGATTGGAGTTGACTGGTGGTTCCAGGTCGAGAATTACTTTAATTTTTGCAAAGTCGAATTTTTGTACCTTCCGTACATACGACATGTCCCACTATGATTCCTATCGGAGTTTCAAATATACATTTATTGATATTCAGTGACAATTGGATCTATCGACATCTTTCCAACATAAGTCTTAGCCATTTGCAGTGGTCCCCCATCATATAATAGATCGTCCAATTGTCAAAATATACGACCATGGTTTTGTAGATATATTCTTGGAAAGCTTTAACAAGTATTCTAGAAAACACAAGTGGTGCATTCTTCAATCCGAATGGCATTAATTTATATGAAAATGATCCAAATCCGCATACGAATGTGGCCTTCTTCTGATCTTCTTCGACAATAGGTACTTGGTTATATCCAGAAAAACCATCCATGAACTAATAGCATTCGTGTCCTGCAAATTCATTGATAATTTCATCAACAAAGGGAGTCGGAAATGGGTCTGTAAGTGTTACCTTATTGATTTATTTGAAGTCGACATAGATTCGTAGTTGTGTTAGGTCATGCTTCTTAGGCTGGATGACCATTGGGATTTACCATTTTGATTAATCGACGGGATAGATAATTCTGGCGGCAAGCATGCTGTCTATTTATTTCTTGACTATTTATTTGTATTTATGCACGACCTTGTATGGTATATTCTTGATTGGTTTTGCATCTGATTTGATATTGATCTTCATTTATCCCATTTCTTGGACAATTCCTTTCAGATCTTTATATTCTCGGGCAAAGACATCCTGGAATTATTTTAGTAAGTTTGTAATTTCCGTTGTTTTCTCTTCATTCCAGTAATCATGTATTTTTTCCATCTTGGGTCTGTTGTCGTTAGATATATCTATTTATTTTACCTTAATTTGTGTGTCCATCCATTCGGGTGCTCTATTTTCATTGATTTTTCGTTCACCTTCTTTGAACTGTGTAAATGTCGGGGGAAATTCTTATGTCATCAACCTTTCAGGATCATTTTTTTTTTCCTGAAGTTTCAACATTAAAAATTGTTCTAGCCCACTTTGATGTATTTGGATGTTCTCGTTTCCATTTGAAACTTTTCCCTTCCATTTTCTCCGTTTACATTTGTAGTCTTGTCGAGTGCTGGATTTCGGTCAACTTGATGTTGTTGCATGCAACAACTTGTCGGTCAAGTTGTTGTTGATTATCTGATGATATTTTGTTGCTTATTGGCTGTAGAAATTTTTTCACTTGATTGCTTGCTTCTATTAATAGATCGTCCTACGGAGAAAATGTGAAATATTTGATGAAATTCTCTCTCAGTTCTTTCCAGATAATTTTTCTCCTCTTGCTTCTTCCATTTTATACCATTTGTTTGGTAGATCATCGAGTGTACTTGGAAAAAGGTGCGGCCAGGTTCTTTCATCTTTGTAGCTTAATATTTTCCATTATTTTTCGTAGTTGCTGATGTGCTTTTCAGGATCTTTCCCTTGTGTGAAAGTTTCAATATTTGCTTGTGCCATGAGTTTTATTCCTCCGAATATTTCGACAAAGTATGTCGATGCCATGGTCCAAGTATGAAGTCTCGACTGATGTGTATCCCACCATATTGCAGCTTGACCTATGAAGGTTTCGACCAAACTTTGAAGTCGACCTTGTTCTCCGACATTCTTTGAAAATTCCTCGAAATGAGATTATGGATATTCTCGTTCTTTGTATCTCAACGGAAGGACACCCAACAACACGTTTCTCACTGGTGCAAGTGTTGGATATTCTCTTATTTTTATTTCAAAAATCTTCGGAATGATGGAGACGGAAAAACATTGTCGGATTTTCTTTTTGGGGATAACTTCAACTGTCCAACATTCTCATGCTTGCAATTCATAATTCTTCATTTTCCAGTCATAGAGTTCAATGTCTAAATTATATCCAACTAATGAGGGATTCCCAAGGTGGAGCTCCCCTTGTGAATTTGGATCGGTATAGTCTTCATTGTTCATTACTTGGTATAACTGTCGAATGTCGACATCGTCATCGACAGGTTCTGTCCATGGCTCTCCTTGTGATGGATGAATTGGTACAATCACTTTCTTTCCATTTCCTTTGATTTTTATTCTATCTTTGTCAAGTGATATTGATGCTTCCATCTTTCTTTGCCCAGGTTGGCAAACTAGGGAAGGGAAGGAATTGAATCCTTCCTTTGGATTGATAATTTCAAAATCAACTCGTCTTTTTATACCCTTCATGGATGTGTCGAAATTTTTCCATACCCCAATTGGTTCAATCAATCCTTGGTCAGCTATTTTTAGGTAGATTCCCAACTCGTGTAGTTGTGGTCGACCAAGGTGTTCCCAAGTATCTCGAGTCATGATATTTGCTTGTGATACGAAGTCGAGGATGGCTTGTCGAACAAAGTATCCTTCAATTTATAAGTCGACAAGTGGGTTTGCATCATTTTTATCTCTTTGATTTAATTGACATAGATTTTTAGTTTTCTTTTCTTCGACACATGAAATTCTAATATTATTCATGAGATCTATTATCTTTGCGACTGCTTCTTCTTTGGTTATTAATTTGAGAATTTCATTAATATCTCTTTATCAAGATTCGCCATTGTCTTCTTACGATGCCAATTCTTGAAGTATTTTTGCTACATTCTTATATAATTGCTTTTGTTTGATTGGGTTAGGATAATCATCTTTACTTTTTATTTTTCTAATTTGCGGATTATCAACACCAATTTTAGTTCCCCGGTGAGTTACAATCTGGAGATTCTTAGTTTTAACAACATCAGACTTAGGAACACTAGACAAGATGTTAACATTATTTTTATTAGTAATATTTTCAAGTATGGTGGGTAAATCCTCCAAGAAGTGATCACCCACCCCACACTTCGTACAAAATTTGAGATTTGTCCGATCTTTGAAGGGGTAGTATACAAAAAGATGTCCTTTGTTGAGGAACGTAAAGCACTTCAATCATCAACTTGGTTAGGGGTCTCGATTTCCATTGTTTTGACCACGACCTTGGAATCCTCCTCGTCGATTGAAGTTTTCATTTCATTGATCATATTGTCGACCGTCATTTCTTTGATATCTAGCATTTCTATCATTTCTATCATTTCTATCATTTTTGTCATTTCTGTTGTTTCTCTAATCGATAGCATTGGTTTGATAAAATGCATGATAATTCTGTTTATTTTTTAAATTTAGGCTACATTCTACATTCATATTGTAGGGACAATATTTTTTTGAATGTGAGTCGTGTCCTTGGCAGATGTCGCAGAAGTGTTTTGTTTGTACAAACTGAATGTCCTGTCGGCGGTCATATTGTTGACAATAATATTTTGTATGGCCTATTATTGAGAATTTTGTACACCATAGGTTGGATCCTCTAAGGATGATTTCACAAATGGATTTTTTTATATTCTCAAGTTGTTCTTCAATGCGTCGATCGACATGAGCTATATGATCATCATCATTCATTTCTATTTGTAATGATTTTGTCATTGCATCTTCATATGTAGTAAAATCATGTAAACGGATGTTCATTCTAATTTTCTGTAGTAATCCAGCCACTTACCATTGTATCAATAAAGGGTCTTCAAGAGCATACTCAATCTGGCTCAGCAAGTCTTTGAATCTTTTGTCGTAGTCCCTAACAGTTTCTGTTGGATTTTGAGAAGTGGTTTTCAATTTCTAAGCAGCTAGATATTTTGCATCTGTAGTTTTGAAGAAAAACATAAATTGTTGTTTTATCTGAGCCTTTGTTTCAATAGGTGTTCTTTGTATATAAGTCATGTACCATGTAAGAGCTCTTGTTCGAAGAGCACTAGCAAGCTGTGCCATTTGTTGATCTTCATTGGAGATGGCATTGGAATCCCATATTGACTCACAAACAAACCAGTTCCTTCTTGGATAAACGTCTCCTTCATAGAAAGGAAGGTGTGCCATTAAGTGTGCCATATCTGCTGCAATTTCGACTTCCAAGCTAAATGGT
This sequence comes from Larix kaempferi, assembly GCA_027924585.1. NCBI lineage: Eukaryota > Viridiplantae > Streptophyta > Pinopsida > Pinales > Pinaceae > Larix > Larix kaempferi. The sequence goes on from BSBM01000590.1 coordinate 4,982,524, forward strand.
GCTGATGGTGGATTACTTTCGGTGGAAGAAACGCTCTTACAGTTGTACAAGTATTATTTATTGATGTGTATTAACAGAAGTTAAGGCACGTTCTTCACTTTCGACAAGAATGTGACTGGCTTCAGTCGGTTCTTTGTCAGCTATCGGATGTTGACTTTCTTTTGTAGCCCCTGTCGATACCCAGGTAAAGTTCTGTTCTATTTGGGATGAAATTCTTTTCGGAGTTCTTGACTGAATTGATGAATCACTCAATGTTGGAAGTGGCTTGGGGGGCGCTTTCTCACGATCTAAATAGAGTAGATGAAAACCATGGTTGGAAAATTTGGGTTGAAAAGTGACCCAATTCCCTTCTTGTGGTCGATGGATCAATAATATATCAACTTCATTACCTCTATCATTCCATCGACTCCAAATGCCATATTGAACAGCGTGAAGTTCTAAATCTTCTTCGACAATATCCTGTACTTGGGAACTCTGAGTCAAATGTAACGGGGAATGCAGAGTTGTAGCCTCGGGTATACTCACCTCAAGAGTGCTGCCATGATCCATCCACAGGCATTCATACATCGGTGAGAGGTCTTCATCAATGCCCTCTTTCTATCGATCTCGACTCGACTCCGACGGATTTCCTGCTACATCTGTCACTATACCCGACCTTTTTTTTTTTGAAGTGCACTCGCCTACTCCCTTAACTCCTCCCTCTACTTCGTCCTCTTTTCTTGTTCAATATTTTGGATATTTGGAGTGCTTTTGTGGATCATTGTTCTATCATTGTCGAATTTTTGGGATTTCTCACTGTTGACCATATCATGTTTTCATTTGTCGACTTTCATTCATCTATTCCATCAGTGACGTGGTCAACTACCCCCCCATTTCCGACCCAAAATATATTTAGAGAACTAGGGTGATGCAGTAATTCATTTGCTTAGGAAGTATTCCCACTCTCGCTCTTGCACAATTTTTTCCCACTTTCTTTGTTTTTTCTTCCCAATTCATGTTTGGGAGAGATGATAACAACAATGGTCAAGGTTTGACAATATGCATTGCTCCCTTTTTTATCAAGAATTTAAACAAAAGCGTCGGTAAAGAACAATGAAATTGGTCGGTGAGTTCATTATAGAACCTATTCTTCACATTATTGATAGATACTCTCTCTTCAATTGCACATTCAACACAAAACTCTTCAGTAATTATTTTGCACCATTCTGATAGATTTGTGCGGCCTCCTCTGGTTAACGTTTTGATCAATTGTCGATTTTTTCATCTGCAGGTATTTTCATCTAGGAGCTTCTTCAACGCGAATGACATAGACTCAATGAACTTTTCATGTGTTTTAGATAAGAACTTATCCCTTGATTGAGCGATAGTCAACTTGTTTCTTCTGGCATAATTTTGCAGATAGTTTGCTATCTTTCTCTCCCACCATTCCTTTATCTCGTGTTCTGATATCATTTGATCATGCTCATTATCATTCCATGCATGTATCTTGGCAACGGAACCAATGCTGTAGCCGAGCAGATTGTATAGTTACCAATGATACATATTAGAGAATAAACAAGCCAATATGCAGATAAGAACAAAAGACAAGTAATTGAGATAGAGGCAACAAGTCTTTCTATTACTCAGCAGAACATGTACATAAGTGATTGACAATATAACAACATATCATGTGTCCATCTCTCCAGCCTATTTATATAGTTTACAAACAATTACATAACGAATTGTCGGTTCATCTAACTGACTCGACATGTAATGATAGACACAATTGTTCAACATGTTTTACAAAGTGGTCGAACGGAGGAACTAGTCGAGTGACCGATTAGGCTCCTCCAACAGGACTTACTCCAACTATGTGGCATTGTTAAGTGACATCATGTTAATATTTGGTTGAGATTTTATATTTAATTATTTTAGATGCAGAGACTTGAAGCATTGAGACAATTCAATCCATGAAATTCATACAACCATAACACAAGATATACCTTAGGGAATATCCTCACAATTATGAGAACAAAAATCCCAACAATTCTTCTCAGTATAATATAATGGATAGCGGAGAATGATTTCTTTTACAACATATCAAAATTCTTTCAGAAGATAAGATATCATCAAACACACTTGATGAATATATGAAATGAATAGAGAAGAGAGATCAATCAGATGTGTGCCCATCACAACAATAACAAGCATGAACAATACCCTGCACAAAGAGAAGTGCCTTTCCTTCAATGGAGAAGAGAATTCGCTTTACATTGGATTCATCAATACCATATAACATATTTATACATTCTTGTCTTCTACTTTTATCTTCTAAGTTTAGGATGAACTCACCCTCAAAATGGATGTATCAATCTTGCATGCATAAGTGCTCCCCACTTCTTATGCAGTCCTTTATCTCACCGAGCTGTCACTTAGGATGAACTTTCCTCTTAACTGAAAGATTTCCCACTTAGATAGGTGGCTAACTTAAGTGTCAACATGCAAGTGTCGCAACTCATGTGTCATATTTTAGTTTAACATAAGTGTTGTCATGCAATAACACTTAGTTAACTAGATATTCTTTGTTGTCACTTAGTTAACTCTCTTTAACTGAAGTGTCGTCTTTTAGTTTAACTAAAGTGAAAGAAATTTAGTTAACTAGTCCTTCTTATTTAACACTTAGTTAACTGAAATCATGCTGATTGATTTACTTGAAGTAACCACTGTGATTTCTTTAGTTAAAAAACGCATATCTTTAACTGATGCTTTAACTGAAGCATTGATACTTAATTGAAGCTTTAACATCTCGAGTTCACTTTAATTAGCTGAAGTGTTTACATGGGAAATTTTGAATTCTCTTGATCTCTATGATTTATCTTTTATTTATTTATCTCTTACTGCATGGTCAATATGTGCTAACTTTAATTATCCATCACATTACATTATACTAAGAAGAATTATCAGATGATGTGATCATATTATATTATTTAGGACCAAATGATCATATTCTAAAGTAATTCACTTTAGAGGTGATCAATCTCTAAAGGAGACTTAATAGCAACTGGTGATCATGGTTAATAATACATCACACAATATTAAATGCTTTTAACAAGTAAATCATGACCTTTATACAAAAGGTCCACCTCTATACGGGAGGTCCATCTCATGGATGCCTTTATACAAAAGGTTCACATGATAATCATGACTTGACACACAAGTCCAGAGTCTTGTCCAACAAGACTTTACAACATCGTTACTTTGATCAAGTACCTTTATACATGAGGAATAAATTTTACATGGAAGGAAATCAAAGTGCTAACCTCTATACGGGAGGATCAATCCTGGATACATAAGATTGGTTTGGATAATTTCTCCTAATGCTCTATATTTAACACTCCCTCTCAACGAGGGAGGGATTATCTACCATACCAAGCTTGTCCGGGAAGTACCTAAACTTTGTCACTGACAGAGGCTTTGTTAAAACATCTGCAATCTGCTCATCAGTAGAAATGTACAGAAGTTTCACTATACCCTTTTGGATTATGTCTTGGATGAAGTGATACTTCATTTAAATGTGCTTCGACTTGTCATGAAACACCGGGTTTTTGAAAATCTTGATGCAACTATGATTTTCACACCTAATAAATGTAGGCTCAATATTTTCACCGAACAACCCTACAAGTAGCTTTCCTAGCCACACTGCTTCTCGACAAGAAACACTAGCAACTATGTATTCTACTTCGGTAGTGCTCTGGTCTACGGAGCCCTACTTCCTACTCTTACGGTCCACAATGATTCCCCCCTAGTTTGATTCTGTATAGCTAAGTAAAATGACTCCTCCACTAGAGGCATATATGATTTCATATGAAATTGTACCTTGAAGGTACCTAAGCACATGATTAGTAGTTTTCCAGTGTCTGTCTTGGATCAAACATAAATTGACTCAGAATGATCACATCATAACATATATCATGCCTCTAATGTATCAAGTACATTAGCTATCCTATAAGTTGTCTATACAAAGTGGGATCTACTGGATCTAATCCAGATCCTGACTCATTAAGTTTCCTCAAATTGGAAACCATTGGTGTAGTCATAGATTTGCAACCTATCATGCCAAACCTACGCAATATATCCACATTGTACTCCCTTGAGATAGAAAAAATTCATATTTTCTTTTCCATATCTCAAGGCCAAGAAAGTAGTGCATTAGGCCTAAGTCTTTGATCTCAAACTCTAATGTGAGCTCCTTCTTGCTCCAAGTAATCAGATGTTCCTCTCTAGTGAGAAAGAAATTATCAACATACATAAACATTATCAATGGTTGGTTCTTCACTACTTTGAAGTACAATTTTGGATCAACTTTACGCTTACATAAACCTAGTTTTTTAAGATAGCTATCAATTCTAGAGTACCAAGCCCTAGGGTCTTGCTTAAGCCCATATAGAGATTTATTTAGATTGAATACACGGGACTCCTTCCCATGCACCACAAATCCTCCAGGATGCTAAATATAAACCTCCTCCTCAACCTCACCATTAGGGAAGGTTGTCTTCACATCCATCTGGTGAAGTTTTTGTCCTATAACAGATGCAAGTGCAAACATTGCTCGGATTGGTGTGTACCTTACCACTAGGGAAAATTTTGTTGAATATTGTAACTTCTAAGAATATTATATTTGTATATTATTATTCCGGAGATGTTTCATCCCTCCGAGGTGACTCTATCATGTATCTGGAGATGTTTATTCCTCCGATGGTTTGTGGTAACTAGGGTTATTAGACCTACCATGTGGGGGTCGACCTTGGGTTTATATTTTAGGGGTTATTAGACTTCTCCAGGAGAGGTCGGCCCCATTAGGGATTTTTGGTCAATCGGGAACTAGTATAAATAGAGGAGGAGAGATCCTCATTTGACACACTTCCACAACTCAGAAAGTAGCACATTTGTGTCTGGGAGGTCTGCATGTGAGGTAGAGAAGAAGGATAAGTCTTGGAGCACATCTTGTATTTTGGTTGATCATCTTATTGAGGAAAGCTTTGCTGGGTTTTCTACCCCATGAGGGTTTCCCAAGGTAAATTTTGTGTCTATCTTGTGATTATGTTTCTTTTAGTGATCTTGCTAGTTTATTTGGTTTAAACTTAACATGGTATCAGAGCTAGCCTGAATAGAACATCTTTCACAATGTGAAATTATATTTCTCTCTCTCTCTCAAAATTAGGGTTTTTGCAAAAGTTAGTATTTTGGGATTCTGGTTGCATGGCTGAATAGCCCTTCTAAAGATCTATCTTTTGAGCCTTGGATTGAGGTTTTTGGTTGGGTAGAACTCTAGGAAAGTCAAACCCTAGTTTTACCAAAAATGCGATAAAACCAGAAATTATGTTGCAGATCCGGAAAAGTGAAAAGTTAAAGTTTCAGGGTAAGTACTACTCTATATCTTATCTCTTAGACTCCCTCAAGAGAAGATGGCTCCAAACACTAAGCTTGAAGACAAGCTAGAAGGTATAGACAATTTCTGGGCATGGAAATACAGAATTGGTCTCATTCTTGAAGAAAATGATCTTGCTCATTATATCAGGGATGAAGCTGCAGAACCTGAAGGAGATGAAGCCAAACATAAGCATAGGAAGTATTTGATTAGGGAAAAGAGAATCATAGCTGATTCTATTAAAGACCACTTGATTCTCCAAGTGGCTTCCAAGAAGACTCCAAAGGAAATGTATGATGCCCTAGGAAGAATGTATGAAGGAAAGAACATCAATAGGAAGATGAACCTAAGAACTCAGTTAAAGAGTACCAAGATGCACAAAGGAGAATCCATTCAAGACTAATTCTCAAGGGTCTCCCAAATCAAGGAGCAATTGGATGCCATTGGTGATACTCTTGATGAAGATGAACTTGTGATGACAGCTCTAAATGGTCTCACTAGACCTTGGGAGTCATTCATACAAACTATGTGTGCCAGAGAAGAAGGAATCAATCCTAATCCAAAAGGGATAGTCTCAAGGAGTCTCATTCTCCACTTAGATTTCAAAAGAAAAGAGGATATAATCAAAGAAGAGATTACTCCCTATTCCAATGTTTTGCTTGTCATAAAATAGGACACATTGCTATAGATTGTCCCCTAGAGAAGAAAAAGGGCTTTCATTACAAAAGACATCAAGCACATCTTGCAGAGGATGATAGTGAAGAAGAAGTGGAAGAGGAAGAAAGGCCTCACAATAAAAGACCTAGAAGAGAAGAAGAAGAAGAAGAAAGGACCCTCTTCAAGAGAAGATCTAGGAGAAATGAAGAAGAAGATGTAGAAGAATATGTTCTATTCTCCGCACTCTCTGGATCTATAAATCTTGAAGAAGATACATGGCTTATTGACAGTGGTGCTTCAAAGAAAATGACAGATCAGAAAAAGACTCTCTCAAGACTTGAAGAAAAGACCTCTCCACAAAAGGTATCTCTAGGAGATGACTTTCAATATCCCATCAAGGGAATTGGTGAAGCAAGCTACAAGCTTGATTCTGGTACCCCCATGAAAATGAAAGAAATATTGTATGTACCAGGATTGAAGAAGAACTTGTTATCCATCTCAACATTGGATAAGAAAGGCTATAGGGTTGCATTTATTGATGGACAAGTATTAATGTGGCCCAAAGGAAAATCTATGAAGGATGCAATTATCATTGGTGAAGAAGAAGGAGGTTTGTACAAGCTTAAGGGCCATCCAGAAGCTGCTCTTGTACATGAGACCATTATCCCAAATGAGTTATGGCATAGGAGACTTGCTCACATTAACTACGAGGCACTACCTTATGTAAGCAAGGTAGTCATAGGTTTGCCAGACTTAAAGATTGATCATGATGGCACATGCAAAGGATGTGCAAAAGGGAAGAATATCAAGAACCCCTTTACTAGAAGTGAAACAAAGACTAAAAGTACCTTGGAATTAATACACTCTCATGTATGTGGACCAATGCCCTCCACATCTTTGAGTGGATATGAATACTATGTCACATTCATTGATGACTATTCAAGGAAAACTTGGATATTCTTTCTAAAAGGTAAGAATGAAGTCTTTGGAAAATTCAAGGAGTTCAAGGCCTTAATAGAAAATCTCTCAGAACAGAAAATCAAGATTCTCAGAACAGATAATGGCGGAGAATATACTTCAAAGGAATTTGAAGACTTTTATAGAGAAGCTGGAATCAAGAGGGAACTAACCACTCCCTACAATCCCCAACAAAATGGGGTTGCTGAGAGAAAGAATAGAACTATCATGGAAGCTGTAAAGACTATGATACATGATCAAGATCTTCCCATGTATCTATGGGATGAAGTAGCCAGGACAACTTTCTATGTACAAAATAGACTTTCTCATAGTGCTCTTGAATTTAAGACTCCAGAAGAAGTGTTCACAGAAAAGAAGCCTGAGGTAAGTCATCTCAAAATATTTGGATGTCCTGTATATATTCACATTCCAAAAGAAAAGAGAACCAAGTTGGACCCCTCTGGTAATAAAGGAATATTTGTTGGATATTGTGAAACATCTAAAGCTTTCAGAATTTACATACCTAGTTTTCATCATATGGAGATAAGGAGAGATGTAACATTTGATGAAGAAGCAGCTATCAAGAAATCTAGAAAGTGTCAGCTTGAAGAAATCTATGAAGAACATACACCTCCTAGAGTCATAGAAGCTGTTCCCATCCCTGAAGATGATACACCAGAAGACCATGACATGTTAGAACCTCAAGAACCCTCCATCACAAATCTATCTAGAAAAAGAAGACCAGCATGGGCTAGAGACATTATTCAAGGAGCTGAAAAATATGGAGCTCCTGAAGGTTCCACTAGAGAAAGGAAGAAACCCAAGTTGGTATCCAACTATGTGGCCTTAATGTGTGATCTTGTGGATCATCAACCCACTAGCTATGAGGAGGCAACTCTGAAGAAAGAGTGGGTAGAAGCTATGACAGAAGAGTACCAGTCAATAATGAATAATGATGTTTGGGATATAGTTCCCAAACCAAAGGATAAAAGTGTGGTTTCTTCCAAATGGATATTCAAGATAAAACATGCTGCAGATGGTAGCATTGAAAAATATAAGGCAAGATTTGTAGCCAGAGGATTCTCTCAAAAGGAGGGAATAGACTATGAAGAAACATTTGCACCAGTGGCTAGGTACACATCAATTAGAACTATCATGGCACTTGCATCTATGATGAAGTGGAAATTACACCAGATGGATGTTAAAACAGCCTTCCTGAATGGTGTCATTGAAGAAGAAGTGTACATAGAACAACCTCAAGGATTTGAGGTTAAAGATAGAAGAACACATGTATGCAAGCTGGAAAAGGATTTGTATGGATTGAAGCAAGCTCCCGAGCTTGTACGGAAGGATTGACAGTTTCTTAATAAGCATGGGATTTACCAAGAGTAAAGTTGATCCAAATCTTTATCTCAAAGTTATGGATGATGAACCTGTTATATTACTATTGTATGTAGATGATCTATTTCTAACAGGAAATGAGAATCAAATTATCGAATGCAAGAAGAAGCTTTCTTCAGAATTTGAGATGAAGGATATTGGATTAATGCACTACTTCTTAGGTCTGGAAGTATGGCAAGAACCAAAAGGAATCTTTCTAAATCAAGGTAAGTATGCTGTGGAGATTTTGAAGAGATTTGATATGTTGGAGTGTAAGGCCATGGCCACTCCCATGGACTCCAACCTGAAGCTATTAGTTGATGACTCATCTGAATTAGTGGATATAACTCTATATAGACAAATCATTGGGTCATTGATGTATTTAACAAATACCAGACCAGATATATGCTTTGCTGTAAATACACTGAGTCAGTATCTAGTAGAACCAAGGAAGGTTCACCTAATAGCTGCAAAGCATGTAATGAGGTATCTAAAAGGTACATTAGATTTTGGTCTTTACTACCTTGGAAATCATGAACTCAGATTACATGGTTACTCAGACTCCGATTGGGCAGGAAGTGTTTCAGACAGGAAGAGTACACCAGGTGGCTGTTATGGACTTGGATCTGCCATGATCTCTTGGTTTAGCAAGAAACAATCCAGTGTGGTTCTCAGTACTGCGGAAGCAGAATATATAGCTTCCTGCTCTGCTAGTTGTGAAGCAGTATGGCTTCAGAAACTATTATCTGGAGTGTTTGACTTAGAATTGGATCCCACTGTGATCATGTGTGACAATCAAATCTGTATCAAGATGACTGAAAATCCAATGTTCCATGATAAGTCAAAACACATAGAGATCCGATATTTCTACATACGAGATATGGTGCAAAGAGGAGCTATTAAGCTCGAATATGTGAGCAGTGAAGAACAAATTGTTGATATATTGACCAAACCTCTGGCTCGGGTGAAATTTGAATACTTGTGAGACAAGCTTGGTGTGGTTCAAAAGGACCCTCCTCGAAAGGGGGGGGGAGTAGTGTAGTCACTGATGATGAGATTGCCTCATCGATAGTAAGGTCGATGATGTGGATACCTGTTTACTACACTTGGATATTTAGGTTATTTAGATTTAGGACTCTTAGAATACTTATTTTTACATGCTTTTGATTGATGAGGATACATGTTTTATATCTGTATTGATAAGGATATAGGTGGGGATTGTATCATCCTCGGATTTCGGTCCCTGAATTGATCCGTAGACGTATGGTCTCCGAGAAGTGGTCCCTAGTGGATGAGAGGGGATTGTATCATCCCCAAAATTCGGTCCCTGAATTGATCCGTAGATGTATGGTCTCCGAGAAGTGGTCCCTAGTGGATGAGAGGGGATTGTATCATCCCCGAACTTCAGTCCCTGAATTGATCCATAGACGTATGGTCTCCGAGAAGTGGTCCCTAGTGGATGAGAGGGGATTGTATCATCCTTGGACTTCGGTCCCTGAATTGATCCGTAGACGTATGGTCTCCGAGAAGTGGTCCCTAGTGGGTGAGAGGGGATTGTATCATCCCTGGACTTCGGTCCCTGAATTGGTTCATAGACGTATGGTCTCCGAGAAGTGGTCTCTAGTGGATGAGAGGGGATTGTATCATCCCCAGAATTTGGTCCTTGAATTGATCCATTGACGTATGGTCTCCGAGAAGTGGTCCCTAGTGGATGAGAGGGGATTGTATCATCCCCAGACTTTGGTCCCTGAATGGATCCGTAGACATATGTCTCCGAGAAAGTGGTTCTTAGATTTTCTCTAAGTTGACAAGTGGACTGTATCGTCCCTAGACATGTTATGGTGTCTTAAATGGATCATGTTTTATAGGGTATGTTGATGATCATGTGATGACGATGCTGCTGATCGTGTGATGATGATGCTGATGATCGTGTGATGACGATGCTGATGATCGTGTGATGACGATGCTGATGATCATGTGATGACGATGCTAATGATCGTGTGATGACGATGCCAATGATCGTGTGATGACGATGCTGATGATCGTATAACAACGATGATGTTGATGTTCCAGTAACTAGTTAAGTTACTGATGATGATGTATTAAAGAAAACTTCCGATGATATACAGATGTATCATGTGTGATGTAGTCGATGACTCCTTGCTCTTGCAGGTGTTGTTATAATATCCTTCTCGTTAAGGGGGAGTGTTGAATATTGTAACTTCTAAGAATATTATATTTGTATATTATTATTTCGGAGATGTTTCATCCCTCCGAGGTGACTCTATCATGTATCCGGAGATGTTTATTCCTCCGATGGTTTGTGGTAACTAGGGTTATTAGACCCACCATGTGGGGGTTGGCCCTGGGTTTATATTTTAGGGGTTATTAGACTTCTCTAGGAGAGGTCGGCCCCATTAGGGATTTTTGGTCAGTCAGGAACTAGTATAAATAGAGGAGGAGAGCTCCTCATTTGACACACTTCCACAACTCAGAAAGTAGCGCATTTGTGTCTGGGAGGTCTGCATGTGAGGTAGAGAAGAAGGACAAGTCTTGGAGCACATCTTGTATTTTGGTTGATCATCTTATTGAGGAAAGCTTTGCTGGATTTTCTACCCCATGAGGGTTTCCCAGGGTAAATTCTGTGTCTATCTTGTGATTATGTTTCTTTTAGTGATCTTGCTAGTTTATTTGGTTTAAACTTAATAGAGATCTTTCAGTGGTCTTGCTTAAGCCCATATAGAGATTTATTTAGATTGAATACACGGGACTCCTTCCCATGCACCACAAATCCTCCAGGATGCTAAATATAAAACTCCTCCTCAACCTCACCATTAAGGAAGGTTGTCTTCACATCCATATGGTGAAATTTTTGTCCTATAACAGATGCAAGTGCAAAGATTGCACGGATTATGGTGTACCTTACCACTAGGGAAAATGTCTCATCATAATCAATTCCTTTTTTTTCTGAGAGAAACCTATGGAAACAAATCTAGATTTATACTTCTCAATGCTACCATCCGAAACATGCTTTATCTTGTAAAGCCATTTGGAAGTCACAATGGACTTCCCATTAGGTTTGCAAACAACCTCCCAAACATCATTCTTCATTATAGAGTTGTACTCTTCTGTGATTGCATGTTTCCAAACTTGTTTCTATGCATATTCTTCATATGAGGATGGTTAGGAATCATTGATGTGACTCATCAGTGCAACATACCGTGAATATCTATCAGGTTGCTTGCGCTCTCTAGATGATCCTACTAGTGTTCCATGTTTCTCTCAACACCAAGAATATATTCGTTTAGCGAGAGGTTCATTAGGTAACCTCTCAACTAGTTCTACTGGTTCTTCAGGAGCTATACAATCAGAGGCATCTTCTGGTTTCTCCCTCTCTAACTCTGAAGGGGGAGAATTAGATTCAGGATCCTCCATATTTGAATCACCGATTGAGTCTCTTTCTATCTTTTGATAGCAACTTCCTCATGGAAGGTAACATCTCAACATACTTCAATGTGTCTCTCACCAGCTAAATATATTCGGTATGCTTTGTATGACTCGCTCTAAACCACAAAGGTGCCCTTATTTCCAGAAGGATCCATCTTTGTTCTCTTTTCTTTCGATACATGAATATATAGTGGGCTCCCGAAGATCCTGAAGTGTGAGATGTCTGGATTCTCACTGGTAAAAACATCTTCTAGTGTCTTCTCTTCTAGAATGGCATGCAGGCTTCGATTTTGGACGTACAAAGATGTACGGGTGGCCTCTTCCCATAATGAGGTAGATAAATCTTGATCATGCATCATGGCTTCTGCAGCCTCACATATAGTTCTATTCTTCCTTTTGGAAACCCCATTTTGCTTAGGGTTGTAAGGTACTATTAACTGTTTAGACATTCCCACATCAATGCATATCTCATTAAATTGATGTGAATCAAATTCACCTCCATTATCAAACCTTAATACACAGATGTGCTTTTCTTTCTGAGTTTTAGCTGGGTCTTTAAAATCTTTAAATTTGCTAAGAGTTTCATTTTTAGCCTTCATGAAATAAATCCATGACTTCTTAGAAAAATCATCTATGAACATTACATAATATAAGAATCCACTTAGGGAGGGAGAGGACATGGGACCACATACATCATAATGTATTAAATCTAAAATCCCTTTAGATCTAGTAGAACTGATAGAAATTTGTTTCTTAACATTCTTCCCAAATGCTAACCCCAACATACACTATCATGCTCAAAATCAAATCCGGACATACCTTTTACTATATTTTGAAGCCCTGGTAGTGCTTTGTAGTGTAGGTGTTCAAGCCTTTGATGTCATAACTTGCATGGACTGATAGTGTGGTGAATCTCATCTTGAATGTACTTCCCAGGTACCTTGTAGATTTCTCCCTCTCGAACTCCAATCACAGCAGCAGAATCTAGGATTTTGTTCTTCGGACATAAAATTGATTTGTTATCCATGAAGTGAACTTAGAATCCTTTGTCTTCAAGAACCGAAACTGAAAAGTAGGTTCTTCTTCAAGCCTAGAAAATATAGAATGTCCTCCACATGTAGAATATCATCGATGCTCATCTAGATTGAGGTGGATCCAAATCCTTGGATCGAATAAGTTGAGTTGTACTTTAGACTTGTGATGGCACTCTTGTAACTAGTCATATGTTTGGATGCACCACTGTAAATCAACCACATGTCCTCATTTGTGATTATGGATCTTGAAAGGGATAATACAATATAATATTCCCTTCTTGTCTCCTTTTGTTCAAATGCATTCTTTTGAGTGGTTTCATCTTCTATGGCGGAAAAAGAATGAAAATTTCCTTTTCGATTTGCTTTGCAATCTCTTGAGAAATGGCCTTTCTTGTTGCAATTGAAGAATCTAGATTTTGGCTTTTCAAAGAATTTGTTGAACTCCTTCTTCTTTGGATGAAAAACCTTCTTTTGGAAGAAGGGTTTCTTTCCTTTCTTCATTATTTCCACGAGGGAAATATTTTCTTCTTTGATGCACACTGGCTTGCTGTGGATTCGCCCCTCCTCTTGGAGGTAATCATGCCACAACCTTTCAAAGTTAGGTTATACCTATCGGCCATTTACCATATCCAAGAATGTCTCCCATGAGGATGGGATACCATCAATATCGGTTTGGAGAAGGTCATCTTCATCCACCACTAATCCAATATTAGCAAGTTGATCTCTTACTTGAGAGATATTGGAGACGAAGGAGGCCATTATCTCACCCGTCTCCATCTTTAAGTTTTAGAGCTTATTCTTCAATGCCCTCTTTTGAATTGGGGCCTTCTTCTCATATATATTAGTCAATGTATCATAAAATTCTTTTGCGGTCTTTAGTGGTGTGATCACATGCATAAAGTTATCTTTTACTAAATCATAGATGATCCATTTGGCCTTAGATTGATTCTTATTTAAGTTGATGTGCCCTGCCTTAGATGTAGGATCCTACATCATAGTGGATATGTATCCATCTAATTCATGTTCCTCTAGGATGTTGAGAATCCTATCCTTCCAAGTGTTGAAGTTTGAGGTTCCCTCAAGATGGTCTTTCGGTCGTATAGAGACTAATGCCATAGTCTTCAAATCTTGTGCTTAACTTCTTAGGATCAACGTAGGCTCTAGTTGGCATGCAAAACTTAGTTCCTTCACGCCTTGATAGGATCCTACATCATAGTGGATATGTATCCATCTAATTCATGTTCCTGTAGGATGTTGAGAATCCTATCCTTCCAAGTGTTGAAGTTTGAGGTTCTTTCAAGATGGTCTTCCGGTCGTACAGAGACTAATGCCATTGTCTTCAAATCTTGTGCTCAACTTCTCAAGATCAACATAGGCTCTAGCTGGCATGCAAAAATGAGCTCCTTCACACCCTGATTTCCGATACAATGTTAATATTTTGTTGTTATTTTATCTTTAATTATTTTAGATGTAGAGACTTGAAGCAATGAGACAATTCAATCCATGAAATTCATATAACCATAACACAATATATACCCTATGGAAAATCCTCAAAATTATGAGAACAAAAACCCCAACAATTCTTCTCAGTATAATATAATGGATAGCAAAGAATGCTTTCTTTTACAACATAACAAATTTCTTTCGGAAGATAAGAGATCGCCAAACACTCTTGATGAAGACACAAAAGCAAAGAGAAGAGAGATCAATAGTATGTGTGCCTAGCACAACAATAACAAGCATGAACAATACCTTGCACAAAGATAAGTGCCTTGCCTTCAATGGGGAAGATAATTTTCTTCACATTGGATTTGTCAATCTTGCATAACATATTTATACATTATTCTCTTCTATTTTTATCTTATAACTTTAGGATGAACTCTCCCTCAAACTGGATGTATCAAGCTTCCATGCAGAAGTGTGCCCCACTTCTCGTGCAATGCTTTATTTCACTGAGATGTCACTTAGGATGAACTTGCCTCTTAACTGAAAGATTTCCCACTTAGTTAGGTTGCTAACTTAAGTGTCAACATGCAAGTGTCGCAACTCACGTATCATATTTTAGTTTTTAACATAAGTGTCGTCATGAAATAACACTTAGTTAACTAGATATTCTTCATTGTCACTTAGTTAACTCTCTTTATCTGAAGTGCCGTATTTTAGTTTAACTAAAGTGAAAACACTTTAGTTAACTAGTCCTTCTTATTTAATTATTAGTTAACTGAAATCATGCTGATTGATTTACTTGAAGTGACCACTGTGAGTTCTTTAGTTAACTGAGGCATATCTTTAACTAATGCTTTAACTGAAGCATTGATACTTAACTTACGCTTTATAATTGAAGCTTTAACATTTTGAGTTATCTTTAATTAGTTGAAGTGTTTGCATGGGAAATTTCAAATTATCTTGATCTCTATGCTTTATATTTTATTTCTTTATCTCTTACTGCATGGTGAATAGGTGCTAACTTTAATTATCCATCATAGTACATTATACTAAGAAGAATTATCGGATGTTGTGATCATAATATATTATTTCAGACCAAATGATCACATGCCAAAGTAATTCACTTTAGAGGTGATCAATCTCTAAAGGAGACTTAATAGAAACTAGTGATCATGGTTAATAATACACCACACAACATTAAATGCTTTTAACAAGTAAAGCATGACCTTTATACGAAAAGTCCACCTCTATATAGGAGGTACATCTCATGGATACCTTTATACGGAAGGTTCACATGATAATCATGACTTGACACACAAGTCTGGAGTCTTGTCCATCAAGACTTTATAGCATCATTACTTTGATCAAGTACCTCTATACGGGAGGAATAATATTTACACGAAAGGCAATCAAAGTGCTCAAATCTATACAGGAGGATCAATCTTGGCTACATAATATTGTTTTGGAGAATGTCTCCTAGTGCGGTATATTTAAAACTCCCTCTCAGCGAGGGAGGCATTCTACTCAATACCAATCTTGTCTCAGAAGTACCTGAACTTTGTAACTGACAGAGGATTTGTTAACACATCTCCAATCTTCTCATCAGTAGAAATGTACTAAAGTTTCACTGTACCTTTCTGGACCATGTATCGGATGAAGTGATACTTCATTTCAATGTGCTTCGACTTGTCATGAAACACTGGGTTTTCGGAAAGCTTGATGCAACTCTGATTGTCAAACCTAATAACTGTAGGCTCAATATTTTTAGCGAACAACCCTGTAAGTAGATTTTTGAGCCACACTGATTCTTGGAAGGAAACACTGCCTCATGCATGCTACCATCCGCAACATGCTTAATCTTGTAAATCCATTTGGAAGTCAAGATAGACTTCCCATCAGGTTTGGGAAAAACCTTCCAAACATCATTCTTCATTATATATTTGTACTCTTCTATCATTGCATCTTTCCAACTTGTTGCTTTGCAGTTTCTTCATATGAGGATGGTTCTAAAACACGGATGTGACTCATTCATGCAACATAACATGAATATCTATCAAGTTTCTTTCGCTCTCTACAAGATCCTGCTCGTGATCCATGTTTCTCTGCATTTTGTAAGATGTCTCGCCACCAATAAGATCTTCTTTTAGTGGGAGGTTCATCGGGTGATCTCTCAACCAGTTCTACTGGTTCTTTAGGAGCTAGTGAATTTGAGGGATCTTCTGGTTTATCCCTCTCTAACTCTAAAGGGGGAGAATCAAACTCGGGATCCTCCATATTTGAATCACATTGAACCTCTTTAGATCTTTTGAAAGTAGCTTCCTCATGGAAGGTAACATCTAGGATGACCTCAATGTGTCTCTCACTAGCTACATATATTCGGTATGCTTTGTATGACTCACTATAACCCACAAAGGTTCCCTTCTTTCAAGAAGGATCTATTTTTTTTTCTCTTTTATTTCAGTACATGGATATAGACTAGGCTCCTGAATATCCTCAAGTGTGATATGTATGGATTATTACCGGTAAACACTTCTTCTAGTGTCTTCTCATCTAGAATGGCATGCGTGATTCAATTCTAGATGTACACAGCTGTACGAGTGGCTTCTTCCCATAATGAGGTAGAAAAATATTGATCATGCATCATGGATTTTGCAGCGTCACATATAGTTCTATTCTTCCTTTTGGCAACCTATTTTGTTGATGGTTGTAAGGTACTATTAATTGTCTACATATTCCTGCATCACGACATAGCTCATTAAATGCATGTGAATCAAATTTACATCCATTATCATACCTTAATTCATGGATGTGATTTTCTTTATGATTTTCAACTACGGCTTTAAACTTTTTAAATTTTCTAAGAGTTTCACTTTTAGCTTTAATGAAATAAATCCATGACTTCCTAGAAAAATCATCTATGAACAATATATAATATAAGAATCCACTCAGGGAGGGGAATGACATGGGACCACATACATCAGAATGTATTAAATCTAAAATCCCTTTAGATCTAGTAGAGTTACTAGAAAAAAATTTCTTAACATTCTTCCCAACTGCACAACCCCGACATACACAATCATGCTCAAAATCAAATACGGGCATACCTTTTACCATCTTTTAAAGTTCTAGTAGTGATTTGTAGTGTAGTTGTCCAAGCCTTCGGATGCCATAGCTGGCATGGGATGACTGTGAAAATCCTCACAGCAAATCTAAGAGATGATGTATACCTCACAAGAAAGTAATTGATTAAGCAAGAAAATAGAAGAAGAGTGGTCAATGCAGTATAATGAGCAACATAATAATAATACAGTAGAACTCGGATAGAAGCAAAAATACTTCACACACACTAGTTAATTAATCACAATATGGACAAATAAATAGTACAATGCATGAGGATTCGAATGCCTAAGGTGGCATATCAAATTAGCCTTCATGGAGTGATCAAAGTATCAATGGAGTGTCATCAGAGCATAACTGGTGTCATCGGAGCACAACTGGAAGTCTTCATCATCATTAGTGGAGTCATCAATGCTCAAGTAATTGTCAAACATCAGTCAAATTGAGTCTGGTAGGTGTAACTGAGTGTAAACTGAAGACAACTGGACTGGTAGGTGAAGAAGGGCGAGTTGCTTCCTAAAACCAAGGAAGAAGGGCGCATTAAGCAACTGGAGGGATAAAACTGATCAGTGAGAAGCCCTTGGGGGCTGGCTAACTGAGGGATAGGTGCTGGAATGATGACTGGGATGCATGCAAACCCTAGAATGTATGCAAACCCTAAAAGTGCATGCATGACTAAAAATGTAAATGATCAAAATACTGGTGGGACTAGGATGGAGTATAGGAATATCCTAACAATGACAGTGTGGTGAATCATAGCTTTAATGTACTTCCTAGGTACCTTGTAGAGTCCTCCCTCCCAAACTTCAATCATAGTAGTATATTATAGGATTTTGTTCTTCAGCCATAAACTTGCTTTGTTATCCATAAAGATAACTCGGAATCTTTTTTCTTCAAGAACTGAAACTGAAAGCAAGTTCTTCTTCAATCCTAGAACATATAGAATGTCCTCCACATGTAGAATATCACCTGTGCTCAGCTGGAATGAGGTGGATCCAACTCCTTGGATTGAATAAGTTGAGTTTTCCCCTAACTATACCATGCATGTGAATTCCTTCCCGTTTAGACCAGTGATGGCACTCTTGTAACTAGTCATATGTTTGGATGCACCACTTTCAATAAACCATGCGTCTGCATTTGTGATGACGGATCCCGAAAGGGATGAGACAAGATCATATATTCCCTTCTTCTCTCCTTTTCGTCGGATGCATTCTTTTGAGTGCTTTAATAATTAATGGCAGTAGAAGAATGAAACTTTCCTTTCCACTTTGCTTTGCAATCTCTTGAGAAATGGTCGAATTAGAGAGATTTTGAGGTAAAAAAATGGCCTCCTAAGAGATGTACTAAATAAGTATGAGATATATTAAAATATTATGAGTTAGGGGTTTTATGGGGTAGATATATATTACAAGTCACCTCCTACACTATTTTCTATGCACAATATAAATAACCATGGTTGAGTTACTTTTCAAAATTCACTAGAAATAAAATTAATAAAATAACTCTACATTGATGTGACTATGATTCATTGTAAATTCCCAAAATATTATTGTCCTTTAGCATTTATTTGTCTTGAACTTGCAAATGAAATTAAATAATAAAAAACATTTTTAAGAGATTTTTTTTTAATTTATGTTGACTTTTTATAGTTAGTACTTTTCTCATCAATTTAATATAATGTGATTTAATTGAAAATTGATTTACATATAAAATGTTAATAATATTATTATAATCCACATTGCATTATTATTATTATTCTTTATTCATTAAATCTATATTGGTAAATTAATATCAAAATCATAATATATATATATATATATATATGTTTATAAATTAGTTTGGCATTATAATATTAAATAAAATGGAGTGAATATATAATTAAAAATTAAAAATATGAAAATGACAAAAATATTATTTTATGAAAAAATGTGAAAGGAAATGCATGCTAAGATGATGAACAGTGTGCGCTAGGGTTTGCTAGGTTTTCCTAGCTTGGGCCGCCATGGCCTCCCCTCCTCCTTTGGATCCCTCCCTGGAGGAGCTTCGTTCTCTCCTAGATTCCACCTTTCACCTTTTGGTGGCCTCATCCCCCCCCTCTCTTGCAGTGGATATCCCTTCCTCTTTCTTTGTTAAGCGAGTAGTAGCTCCAAAAGTGTAGATCAAGTCGGAAGCTTCCAGGATGAAAGATCTAGCCTTGAATGAAAGAGGTCTCATTGGGAAATTTACTGGGATTTGGCCATCTCCGAAAACCATGGTCCTTATTTCTTGGGATCGAGAGGGTTGTATCTCAATAGATGGAACCTCTCCTTCGATCCTGATAAAGATATTCCCTCTACTGTCCCGGTCTGGGTTTGACTTCCGCACCTTCCTCTTCATTGCTGGAAAAATGAGGTCTTTCAAGCCATCGGGAACTCTCTTGGAAGATACATAGACAAAGCGGAGCCAAAGGGAACCTTTTCTCCTGTGCTAGGATCTGTGTCGAAGTGGATCTAGAAAAGGGGTTGCCGGAAGGAATCAATCTTCTCATAAATGGTTGGGAATTCTATTAGAAAGTGGACTATGAACAATTACCCTTTAAATGCAGAAAATGCCATGAATATGGGCATTTTGTCAAGAACTGTCCCAAATCCACACAGGAAAATTTTGAAAAAGTTCAGGAAGAAGGATGGAAACAAGCCAAAAAAGGAAAAAATACTATACACAATGCAACCTCAAATAAACCCAGAACACAGTAGGGGCAAAGTAAAGATCAACAATAGAAAAGCACCAAACCCTCTACCAGCAATCATTTTGAGAATCTCTAGATAGAAGAAGGAGAAATTCCTAATCATGAAGAACAATTGAACGAAGCAAGAACATAAGTTGGCGAAAACGCAGGTAATCCTATTGAAACCCTACACATCCCTGTTATTGAGCAGATCATTGAAAACCCCCCCACAGACCCACCTTCACCTAAGGAAACTTGGGTGGATATGGCAACTACAGAAGAGAACATTAAGCATCAGGATTCCCCAGGAGGAACCTGGGATGAAATGGTTAAAATCAGCATACCCAACCCCATATCTTCATCCTCAGGAAAAACCACCTCCAAAGAAACACAACTCTCCCAGGATACTAAGGCAACTGATATTGGTCCCCCCCCATCTGGCATAGGTAGAAGGTCACAAAGACAACACCGCGAACAAGAGACAGAGAGACAACTGAATCTAGGAAGATAGCTCAGTATAGAACACACCAAGTTACTACAAAACACCAAAAATAATGGCAACAAGGAAACTCGATCCCAAGCAGGATCTCAAGTGCTAAAGAAATAATGAAGCTTGTCTCTTGGAACTGCAGAGGGCTAGTTGGCATCCACAAAATCAAAGCATTAAAAAATATGTTGAATTCTAAAAAGGCTGATGTCCTTCTCATCCAAGAGACTAAGATGAATAAAAAGGAGGTTTTGGAGCTTTCGAACCTCTTCTGGAAAAATAGTACCGGTATGGAAATTAGCTCTAGAGGAGCTGCTGGTGGAATTGCAACCTTTTGTAACTCAAACAATTTCACCCTCAATCTGGTCAAAGAGAATACTCACTGGCTCCTTACAGAAATAGTCAGCAAAAGCAACTCAGACTCCTTCTTATTATGCAATGTATATGGCTCGACTCACTACAGAGATAACCAGACCTTCTGGAACTCCCTACGCTCTATTTGTGAAGATTATACTGGAAAAAACCTCATCATTGCCGGAGACTTTAATACAACAATTTCCAGCACTGAGAAAAGGGGAGGCTCAATCATCAGGGATCCTTTCGGTGAAATGATACAAGATTTAATGGGTGACTTTGATCTCTTGGATCCCAACCCAAATAATTGAAGATTCACCTGGAGCAACAAGCGCATTGGTCTGAGATATATAGCAGCTCGGCTGGATCGATTTCTGATAAGTAACACTATCCTCCAGCTTGATCTAATAGCTTCTTCTTATCTAATTTCCTTAGACTCCTCAGACCACATACCGATAGCTCTCTCCCTCTCCCTAACCTCTAACCTCGGCCCCATTCCCTTTAGATTCAACCCCCTCTGGCTCCAATATAACTCAATGTTGGACTTAATTCACTCTGTTTGGAACAAACCTTTTTCTGGCTCTCCTAGTTACATCTGGGAATCTAAGCTTAGGGCGGTCTGCCAAGCCTTAAAATCTTGGGCAATCTCCTCCTTTCCGGACCCCTCTTCCTCCAAAAATAAACTTCAAGATAATCTCGTTTCCCTGCAAAGCCACATGGAGCAGGAAGAAATCACCCAACAAATTCTCACGCAAGAAAAGGCACTCAACTCTAACGTCCTCAAAGCTGCCAAGCAAGAGGAAGAAACCTGGAGATTGAAGTCCAAGCAACTCTAGCTCAAAGGGGGAGATAAAAATACCAAGTATTTTCATAACCAAATTAAAATCAGGCTAAGCCGCAACTTCATCAGAGAACTTAAATACTGCAACAATCAAGTGGTCAAGGGTCAAGAAGCCATAATGAAAATAACCTACCATCATTTCAAGAATCTGCTTATGGACAGCAGAGATATGGATCCAATCTCCCAGGAAGATCTTCTTTCAGGAATCAAGCTTTCAATCTCTGATAAAGACAATGAAGAACTCGAGAAACCTATCTTTGAGAATGAAATAATCTCGGCCATCTGGTCGCTTCATCCGGATAAATCCCTCGGTCCCGACGGCTTCACTATCAACTTCTATCGAGCTGCTTGGCACATTATCAAAGAGGACTTAATAAAGATGTTGAACTGGACGAGGAACAAAGAGAAGATTGGAGGTGCCACAAACTCTACCTTCCTAGATCTTATCCCAAAGGACACAAACTCTCAATCCCTGGGCAGATTTAGGCCCATATCCTTATGCAATACCTCTTATAAAATCCTCACCAAAATCCTTGCAAACCGCATGAAAAAGATGATGAACAAAATCATCTCGTACACCCAAGGTGGTTTTATTGCTGGCAGACAAATCATGGATAGCATAGTCATCATTCAAGAAGCAATCCATTCCAGCCTGAAGGATAAGCAACAAGAAATGGCTATAAAAATTGATATGGCAAATGCCTTTGACAGAGTCAATCACTTCTTCCTCTTTGAAATCATGTAGAAAATGGGATTCTCCAAGAACTTCATTCGATGGATCAAAGCTTGCATCTCCAACCCTTGGATCACCCCTCTGATTAATGGAAGACTGACAGGTTTCTTCAAAGCTTCCCGTGGCCTCAGACAAGGCTTTCCTCTATCTCCCTTCCTTTACATCATTGTGGATGAATCACTTAGCAGGAAACTCACCATTCTCCAGGAAGAAGGAGAGCTGAAAGGAATCAAAATAGCCTAGGTAATAAAAGCTGCAAACCACGCCCAATTCGTTGATGACACTATTCTTCTTAGTGGCGCATCCACTTCTATAGAAAAAAGATTCAAAGGAGTCCTTTCTACCTTTGCAAAAACTTCAGATGGGAAAATCAACGAACTAAAATAAAAAATCTACGGTTGGAATTGTCATGAGAGAACCATAGCTAGGATTGCCAGAATTCTCGGTTATGAAGGAACTACAAACTGGAACTCTTTCAGCTACCTGGGTGTTCTCATACACAAAGGGAAAAAAAAAGCTTCCAACTAGAATGTTTTGGTTGAGAAAATAAAGAAGAAAATACAAGCCTGGGGAGCCCAATGGATAAACCCAGTTGGAAAATTAGTCCTCATTTCCTCTATCCTTGCTGCTTATCCAATCTTCACCTACTCAATAGCTTTGGCGCCTAGCTCCATAATTCAAGTAATTTTCAAAGAGATTAGATCCTTTCTCTAGCAAGGGGGAAAACGAATGGAAACAAGAAATTCAATCTCATCAGCTGGGAAATGGTGTGAAACCCAAAAAGCAGTGGTGGAGCAGGAGTCAGAGACCTTGGAAAAATGAACCTCGCTCTAGGATCCAAAATTCTATGGAGGATGTTAGCTGGGAAGTGAGCTTGGTGGAAGGATATCCTTCGAAAGAAATACTTAAAAGGAGTAAGAAATAGGTGCCTGGAAGAAATCCTGTCTATGGTCGATGACTCTCCAATTTGGAAACTCTGTAGAAAGGCAGCTCCCATTATCCAGAAATACCTTTGTTGGTTCCCCGGCAATGGAAAGCATATTCAAATCTTGGAAGATTCACTTAGTCCCTCATCTCCAGCCAAAAATACTCTCTTCTTCGCTGATTTAAAATTTTGGATGGAGCAGCAGAACATCCTCACCTTGCATGACCTTTCTCTCTGGTCTAGCTTTGGCAGATGGCAAGGTTGGAAGACCCTTGAGATCCCTGAACATTTAATCTTGGAATACTCCTCCCTGATTACCTTGCTTCAGGGTTATAGCCCGATCCACTTAAGTCTCCATGATTCCAGAACCTGGGGAAAGCAAAGTTGTTACTCGGTCAAAGATGGTTACTCCTCCCTAATCAGCAATTAGCACAAAGAAATGATATGGAAAGGCATATGGAACAATGATGGCCTCCTTAAAGTGAACTTTTTCTGTTGGACTTTAGCCCACAAAAAGATTCTAACAGGAGAAAATTTGAGGAAAAGAGGTATCTCCAGTCAATCTATCTACATTCTATGCAAAAAATCGGAGGAAACAATAATGGATCATCTATTTTTGGATTGTCCTTACGCCATGGAAGTCTGGAACTTTGCTCTCCAAGAGCTGCAAGCCAACATCACTCTTCCCACTTCCTTAACTAACTTCTTTTCCTGTTGGAAATACTACTACCCTAGATCTCTCTACTAGAAACCTGACTTGTCTAAGGCTTGGACTGCTCTACCCAAATTCATTTGTTGGAAAATATGGAACACCAGGAACAAAGGGATTTTTGAAAATCAAATCCATCCTCCCTTTTGAACCTCCATCACAGCCAAAGCTTTGTGGGCTGAAACCCTTCTCTCAAGAGGTCTTAATCACATTCATCAGGACCCTCGAAACATTGAAGAAAAGCTTTGGGTATCTGACTTTCTCCTCCCTCCAGGATCAATTCCTAGAGCTCCTGATTGAATCAAGCCTTGCTCCACCGGATGGAAAATCAGAATCAACCCAGATGTTTTCAAAGATTGGAAAGATTAGCTTGGAAAGCACTCTCTTTTTTTTGATGGTGCCTCTAAAGGTAACCTTGGGTTGGCAGGTGTGGGAGGGGTCATTTTCGACTCCGAGGGAAGCAGAATGAAAAGCTATGCCTGGGGAATTGGAATAAAGACCAATAACGATGTTGAATGGCTCACCTTACTTAAAGGTCTGGAAATCGCCATCAAGGTCGGGATAAAAGATATGATAGTTGTTGGGGATTCTCTTCTTATAATCCATTAAGCCTGCAATCTCACCAGGAAACACTCCACTCCCTCAAGTAAGTACCACCACATCCTCAAATTTTTCAGCAGGGACTTCAACACTCTTAATTTTGTTGGGTATGTTATATCTCTTCACATGGTCGCTGCGTGTACAACACGATCCCCACGGCACTAGTCATAAACTTTTTTGGGTTGCTTTTTTCTTTTTTCGCGATTTTCGACCCATTGTACTCTATCTAATCCCGGTAAAAGGGATTAGGGTTGTAACCTAATTTCGGGTAAACGAATTAGGGTTTTAGATGCTGCGGAATACCATTTATTGTACTGTACATGGTTAAATAAATATATAATGAAAAAGGAGCTATGCGGCTCTAAGTTTTGCTGGTTTTTTCCCGGTTAAGGGTTTCCAGGTGAAAATCTCTATGTAGTGTGTGTGCCATTGTGTATTTTCTGTTAATGCTTAAGAATCGATATAAGTTTGTACTTCACTGTTAAGGTTTAAAACTTACATTTGGTATCAGAGCATTTTTTTGGGTTCAGAGGGACGCCTTTGTTTCCAAGGGTTTGGCTCGATCTTGGATTTGTGATAAACCTGGTTTCAGTGGGAGCTTTGCAGCGGTGATTTATTTTTCTTTAAAGAATGGCGAGCAGTTCTAGATTCGAGATTGAGAAATTTAATGGTCAGAGCTTTGAGCTATGGAATCTCAAGATGGAAGATCTTCTGGTAGATAGAGAACAATGGATCGCAGTAGATCCAGGTACCATGCCCTCTGGTGCGGTAAAAGAAGAATGGGAAAAGCTGGAAAGAAAAGCAAGGAGCACCATTCGTCTTTGTCTTGCAGATTCGGTATTGGTGAACGTATCTGGAGAAGACATTGCAAAGAAGCTATGGGATAAACTGGGAAGTCTGTATCAGTCAAAGTCCCTGGTAAATAAGTTATTTCTGCGAAAGAAATTGTACCTTCTGAGGATGACTGATGGAGACTCTGTTTCAAAGCATCTAAACGCCTTCAATACTCTGGTAAGTCAGTTGACATCTGTTGGTATTACAATTGCTGATGATGAAAAATGTATTAGTCTGTTGTGCTCTTTGCCAGATTCATGGGATAATCTGGTTATAGCTATTGGGAGTAATGTAACCACGCTAAACTTCGATGATGTGGTTGCATCCCTACTATCGGAGGAAATGAGGCGGAGATCCATAGATAGTTCAGCCAAGGATGCATTATTTGTAATAGGTCGCCCTAGAGACAGATCTAAAAATAAGTCTTCAGGTGGTAGATCTAAATCTAGAGGGAGATCTAAATCTCCAGGACCTTCTGTAAGAAAATGCTGGAAGTGCGGTAAAGCTGGGCATTACAAGAAGGATTGTAAATCCAAAAATACTAATAAAAGCAGAGGACCTAATGATGCTCCATCCGTAGATGGGAAAGAATCTACAGAGGAAGGAGGAGATGTGTATCTGGCATCTTCAAGTACACATGCAGAGCATGATTCGTGGTTGATTGACTCAGGTGCGTCTTATCATATGACTCCTCACAGGGAGTGGTTTTCTGAATACGAAAAGTATGATGGAGGAGATGTATTTCTGGGAGACAACTCGGTGGCAAAAATCATAGGTCGAGGAAAGATCAAGCTACTGCTCAAAGATGGAAGGGTTAAAACTCTTCCCGGGGTTCTGCACATTCCAAAGCTGGCTAGAAACCTTATATCTGTAAGTAAAATGAATGATGCAGGTGTGAAAACATTATTTGAAAAGAACACATGCAAGATGGTTCGAGAATCACTGGTGCTGATGAGGGGAGTTCGGATTGGAACTCTATACAAGTTGTTGGGAAGCACCTTCAAAAATGGATGTAATAGTACTATTGTTCCTGAGGGTAAAAATGAAGGAGACAGAGTCCTTACTGTCTCTAGTGAGAAGACATCGCTATGGCATCGAAGGCTGGGACATATTGGAGAGAAGGGTCTTCGACTATTACAAGGTAAAAGTATGGCTGAAGGCATGTCTGATTTCACATTAGATTTTGATTTCTGTGAACATTGCTTATATGGTAAACAGAATCAGGTAAGATTCTCATCTGGTGTTGTAAGAGCTAAAGGAATCTTAGAGTTAATACACAGTGATGTTTTTGGACCTGTGCCTGTTCCATCACTTGGTAAATCTGTGTATTATGTTTCATTTATAGATGATTTCTCAAGGAAAACTTGGATTTATTTCCTGCGTAAGAAATCTGAGGTTTTTAATAGATTCAAAGAATTTAAGGCTCTTGTAGAGAATCAAACTGAGAAGAAAATAAAAGTACTCAGAACAGATAACGGTGGAGAATTCTGTGAAAGTGAATTTGAGGAGTTCTGTAAAACGTGTGGAATAGCAAGGCAAAAGACTACTCCATACACACCTCAACAGAATGGGGTTGCAGAAAGGATGAACAGGACATTGATGGAAAAGGCAAGGAGTATGCTCAGTGGTGCAAGGCTAACACAACAATTCTGGGCAGAAGCTGTTGACACTGCGTGTTACCTAGTGAATAGGACACCCACATCAGCGTTGGTTGACAAGACACCTCATGAGGTTTGGACTGGTAAGAAACCCTCTCTCTCTCATCTCAGAGTGTTTGGGTGTGATGCTTTTGTACATGTTCCAAAGGAGAAAATGAGCAAGTTGGATTATAAAGCGGAAAAATGTATCTTCATTGGTTACAAGGATGGAGTGAAAGGTTACAAGCTGTGGAACCCAGTAAAAAGGAAAACAGTTTACAGTCGAGATGTGATCTTCAGAGAAGTTGAAAGCACTTCCAAGATTGAGGATGTACCAAAGGAAAAGGATTCAGAGAAGCTACACTTTGATATCAAGGATGAAAGAGGTGACTCTTTTGAGGAACCAGATTCGTCTGAATCAGATGAGGAGGCAGAATCGTCTGAATCAGATGAAGAGGCGGATCCACAGACTCCAGTATTGAGGAGATCTGACCGAGAAAGAAGGCAAGTTGAAAGGTATAGTCCCCCTGATTTTCGTTCTAATTTTGTGTTATCTATTACTGATGATGATCCTAGAACTGCTAAAGAGGCAATGGATTCAGAAGATAGTAAACTATGGAAGAAAGCCATGATAGAAGAAATGGATGCCTTGGACAAAAATGAGGCATGGGATCTGGTTGAGTTGCCAGAAGGAAGAAATCCTATTGGAAGCAAATGGGTATTCAAGAAGAAGTTAAATGCAGCAGGTAAAGTGGAGAAGTACAAGGCTCGACTAGTAGCGAAAGGTTATTCCCAAATTGAGGGCATCGATTTTGGTGAGATTTTTTCACCTGTTGCAAAATTGACTTCTATTAGATTTCTTCTGTCTATTTCTGCTACTTTTGACCTTGAAGTAGAACAGATGGATGTAAAGACGGCTTTCCTACATGGAAATCTTAATGAAGAGATCTATATGAAGCAACCAGAACGGTTTGTGGTGAAAGGAAGAAAGGAGCTTGTCTGTAAGCTGAAAAATCTCTCTACGGATTGAAACAATCTCCCAGAATGTGGTATCAAAAATTTGATACTTATATACTGGGACTTGGTTTCTCAAGAAGCAAAGCTGATCACTGTGTTTATTTTAAGCTAACTGGTGATCATTTTATTTATGTAATATTGTATGTTGATGATATGTTGCTAATTGTAAACAACAAGGAAATCATCAAGGATGTCAAGAATCAGCTGTCATCTGAATTTGACATGAAAGATCTTGGTGCTGCAAATTTAATTTGGGGCATGGAAATAAAAACAGATTGTTAAAACAGGAAACTCTAGTTAAATCAGAGGAAATATGTTGAAACGATATTGAAGAGATTTAATATGCAGGAAAGCAAACCAGTGAAGGTGCCCATTCCTGTAGGTGTAAGGTTATCTGCAGAACAGTGTCCCACGACACAAGAAGAGGTAGAGGACATGTCTCATGTTCCCTACGCTAGTGCAGTTGGCAGTCTGATGTATGCCATGGTCTGTACTAGACCAAATATAGCTCATGCAGTGGGAGTTTTGAGTAGATACATGTCTAAACCAGGAAAGGAACATTGGACTGCAGTAAAGAGGGTCTTCAGGTATTTGCGTGGCACTATAGATTCTGCAATATGCTACCAAGGAAGACCCGGTCTAAACAGAGAAATAGATATACAAGGATTTGCTAATGCTGACTGGGCTGGAGATCTTGATCACAGAAGATCTACAAGTGGCTGCGTTTTTAATCTATTTGGAGGAGCAATCAGTTGGATGAGTAGAAGACAAGCTGTAGTTGCACTCTCAACTACAGAAGCTGAATACATGGCAGCTACCCATGCAAGTAAGGAAGCTGTATGGTTGCAAAGATTGTGTTCAGGTATTGGTTTTGTTCAGAATGCAGTAAAAATTGGCTGTGATAGCTCAAGTGCAATATTTCTGGCAAAGAACCCTGCTTATCACTCGAGGACAAAGCACATTGATGTGCAGTACCATTTCGTCAGAGACATGGTTGAACAAAACAAAGTGTTGCTGGAGAAGGTTGATACTTTGGTAAATGTTGCAGACTCTTTAACAAAGTCTGTGAGTACTTAGAAGTTCTCTTGGTGTAAAGAGAACATGGGCATTGTTGCCCTGAATTGTTGAAGTCATAAATTTCTCCTGTATGTGAAGAGAACAACAAGTGGGAGAATGTTGGGTATGTTATATCTCTTCACATGGTCGCTGTGTGTACAACACGATCCCCACGGCACTAGTCATAAAAATTTTTGGGTTGCTTTTTGCTTTTTTGCGATTTTCGACCCATTGGACTCTATCTAATCCCGGTAAAAGGGATTAGGTTTGTAACCTAATTTTGGGTAAACGAATTAGGGTTTTAGATGCTGCGGAATACCATTTATTGTACTGTACATGGTTAAATAAATATATAATGAAAAAGGAGCTATGCGGCTCTAAGTTTTGCTGGTTTTTTCCCGGTTAAGGGTTTCCAGGTGAAAATCTCTGTGTAGTGTGTGTGCCATTGTGTATTTTCTGTTAATGCTTAAGAATCGATATAAGTTTGTACTTCACTGTTAAGGTTTAAAACTTACAAATTTCCTCCATGTTTTATGCTCCAATAATCATAACACCGATGAAATGGCTAAAAAAGGGGCGCTCCAATGTTTTGGGTTTCTATCCCACGATGATGATGACCCTACTCCTTGTTGGATTCCCTAACCATACTCTCCCTTGGGGTTTTTCACCCCGGCCTCCTTCTTCCTTATCCCTCGTCACCTTTGATAACGACCACCCTTGCTCCTGCATGCAAACACCCGTCACTTTGTTCAAGGGCCAATGGAGGCATTTAATGCCAACACATGGACTCTCCTCACCTACCTCCACTCTTTTGCACACTACAATTGCCTCTTCATTCAGACATTTCCAAAACTATTCATTGTTAATCTCCTCCCTGAGAATGGACGATTGCTCCACTACTTGTTTCGCTCCTTCCCTGGGCACCAACTCTGCATTTTCTCCTCCTTCGCTATCCTGCTCGCTCTGTGATAAGCCCTTGCTCTCCTCCCCCAGCATTTCTCCTCCTGAAGTAGAGCTCCTGGAGCGTTTACGCACTTTGCTCATTGACCTATCGTCCCTCAGTTTGTGCGAAGAAGATCTAGCAACCCTTGTTTCTTTTCCTCCTTCAACCCTACAAAGTTCATTGGTTGAAACCATGGAAGCACAGGTGAGCAGGATAAGAATTATGGTGGCAAACATAAAGAAGAACATGATGAGAATTTTTACCCTCCTGCATTCACTCAGCACCGAGATTAGGCATAACAATGACCTTATGAACGGTCGAATTTCCTCCATGTCGGATGTGGTGGACTACACAACAAACAATATATCAAATGTGGACTCGAAGGTGGACGATAACTATAGGAATATCTCAGACGTTGAAGGAAAGGTGGACAGGCTCAGAGAAGATTTGGCCCGCTGCATTCCAGGGTTCTAGGACACTATAGGCTCCAGCTCCAACCCGGACGACTCCATGGAAATCCCAGAACCTCCACGTCAGAAATGACTCAGCTTGCTGGTTCTTCATTTTTGCGGGTTATATTTTGTCTTTTTACTATAGTCTAGAAGAAACTCTGGTTTAGTTTTAATGGGTATTCACAGCTTTAATGGATTCTATATCTAGTTTTTGTAATGTATTGCTTTTGTAAGCTCATTTTGGGACAATTTGTTAAGTTCTATAGCACTAGATTCAGACCTGTTAGAGTTAAGAGAAGAATTACCAAAACAGGAAAGGAAAACTTGAATGCTGGTCCCTCACAGAGGAAAACCAGAATTTCTATGTTTGTATTTTTTGAAGACTTTTTTTAATACAATCTCTATAACCGTTCTTGTTAAAAAAAAAGGAAAAATTTGAAAGGAATATATATATATATATTTGTTTGATATTATGATATTAAATAGAATGGAGTGAATATATAATTTAAAATTAAAAACATGAAAATGACAATATATTATTATATATAAAAAAAATGTGAAAGGACCTTCTTTATGAATTATGAGTACTTTACTTGAAAATGACAATAATATTATTTTATGAAAAATTGTGAAAAGACATTCATTATGAGTACTTTACTTGAAAATGACAATAATATTATTTTATGAAAATATGTTAAATGACTTTCATTATGAGTACTTTACTTTATGACTTAAAAGTACTTATACCACTACCTTGGTTAACTATGGGTTTTCATCCACCATAGAAAATTTGACAAATAAGCATTCTTAACTCATGCAATGCCACCTCAACCATGGGGGATGATGTCAACTACTAGAATGTGATTGGTTTTTTTTTTATAATACATTTTCTTTGTTTTGAGGCCCATTTTTTACCTCAAAATTTCTCTAATAAGTTTCTTTTTGCAATTGAAGCATCTAGCTTTTGACTTGTCAAATCCTTTTTTGAACTCCTTCTTCTTTGGATGAGAAATATTCTTTTGGAAGAAGGGTTTATTTCCTTCTTCATTACCCGGTGAGGGAAATATTTTATTCTTTAATGGACAGTGACTTGCTCTGGATTCACCCCTCCTCTTGGAGGCAATCATGCCACAACCTTTCGAAATTAGGTTGTACCTCTCGGCCATTTACCGCAGCCAATAATGTCTCCCATGAGGATGGGAGACCATCAATAACAGTTTGGAGAAGATCATCTTCATCCACCACTACTCAAATAATGAAAAATTGATCTCTTACCTAAGAGATATTGGAAAAGAAGGAGGCCATTATCTCATCCGTCTCCATCTTTAAGTTTCAAAGATTATTCTTCAATTCCCTCTTTTGACTCAGGGTGTTCTTGTCATATAGATTAGTCAATGTATCACAACATTCTTTCACAGTCTTCAACAATGTGATCACAGGCATCAATTTATCTTTTACTGAATCACAGATGATCTGTTTGGCCTTAGCTTGATTCTTCTTTATGTTGATGCACCTTGCATTAGATCTAGGCTCCTCCACCACAGTGGATACATAGCCATCTAATTCATGTTCCTCTAGGATGTTTATAAAACTATCCTTCCAAATGTTGAATTTTGAGGTGCCCTCAAGACAGTCTTTCGGTCGTATAAAGACAAATCCCATAGTCTTCAAATACTATCCTCAACTTCTCAAGATCAATCTAGGCTCTGGATGGCATGCAAAACTGAGCTCCTTCACTCCCTGAGCTTTGATACAATGTTAATATTTGGTTGAGATTTTATCTTTAATTATTTTAGATGTATAGACCTGAAGGAATGAGATAATTCAATCCATGAAATTCATACAACCATAACACAAGATATACCTTGGGAAAAATTCTCAAAATTATGAATACAAAAACCTTAGCAATTCTTCTCAATATAATATAATGGACAACAACGAATGCTTTCTTTTACAACATAGACGATTACTTTTGGAATATAAGAGATCACCAAATACTCTTGATGAATATACTAAAGCAATATAGAAGAGATATCAATCAGATGTGTTCCCAACACAACAATAACAAGCACAGAAAATACCATGCACAAAGAGAAGCACCTTGCCTTCAATGTAGAAGAGAATCCGCTTCACATTGGATTCATAAATCCCGTCTAACATATTTATACATTATTCTCTTCTATTTTTATCTTCTAACTTTAGAATGAACTCACCCTCAAATTAGATGTATCAATATTGCATGCAGAAGTGCACCCCACTTCTCATGCAGTGCTTTATCTCACTGAGCTGTTACTTAGGATGAACTCGCCTCTTAACTAAAAGCTTTCCCACTTAGTTAGGTGGCTAACTTAAGTATTGACATTAAAGTGTCGCAAATCATGTGTCATATTTTAGTTTAACATAAGTGTCGTCATGAAATAACAATTAGTTAACTAGATCTTCTTCGTTGTCACTTAGTTAACTCTCTTTAACTGAAGTGTCATCTTTTAGTTTAACTAAAGTGAAAACACTTTAGTTAACTAGTCCTTCTTATTTAAAACTTATTTAACTGAAATCATGTTGATTGATTTACTTGAAGTGGCCACTGTGATTTATTTATTTAACTGAGGCATATCTTTAATTGAATCATTGATACTTAACTGGAGCTTTATAAATGAAGCTTTAACATTTCAAGTTCTATTTATCTAGCTGAAGTGTTTGCATGGGAAATTTTGAATTCTCTTGATATCTACACTTTATCTTTTATTTATTTATCTCTTACTGCATAGTCAACATGTGCTAACTTTAATTATCCATCACTTTACATTATACTAAGAAGAATTATTGGATGTTTTGATTATATTATATTATTTCGGACCAAATGATCATATGCTAAAGTAATTCACTTTAGAGGTGATCAATCTCTAAAGGATACTTAATAGCAATTGGTGATCATGGTTAATAATACATCACGCAACATTAAATGTTTTATTAAGTAAATCATGAACTTTATACGGAAGGTCCACCTCTATATCAGAGGTCCATCTCATGGATACCCTTATACATAAGGTTCGCATGATAATCATGACTTGACACACAAGTCTAGAGTCTTGTACAACAAGACTTTACAACATCATTACTTTGATAAAGTAACTATATACGGGAGGAATAAACTTTACACAGAAGGCAATCAAAGTGCTCACCTCTATATGGGAGGATCAATCTTGGCTACATAATATTGGTTTGGATAATGTATCATGATATTTTATATTTAACACTCCCTTTGAGTGAGGGAGGCATTTTCTTCCATACCAAGCTTGTCTCGGAAGTACTTGAAATTTGACACTGAAAGAGGCTTTGTTAACACATCTACACTCTACTCATCAGTAGCAATGTACTGAAGTTTCACTGTACCTTTCTGGACCATGTATCGGATGAAGTGATACTTCATTTCAATGTGATTTGACTTGTCATGAAACACTGGGCTTTCGTAAAGCTTGATGCAACTTTGATTGTCGTACCTAATAAATGTAAGCTCAAGCTTTTCACTGAAAAAATCCCGCAAGCAGCTTTCTGAGCCACACTGCTTCTTGGTAGGAAACACTATAAGCATCTATGTATTCTACCTCGTTAGTGCTCTAGGATACAGAGACGTACTTCCTACTGGACCAAGATATCATAGCTAATATTAGGCTATAACAGTATCCAGATATACTCTTACGGTCCACAATGTTTCCTCCCCATTCCGAGTCTCTATAACCAAGTAACATGACTCCTCCATTGGAGGCATACCTGAATCCATATGAAATTGTACCTTGAAGGTACCTAAGCACATGCTTAGCAACTGTCCAGTGTCTATGTATCGGATTAGACATAAATTGACTCAGAATACTCACAACATAACATATATCAGGCCTTGAATGTGTCAAGTATGATTAGCGAGCTTATAAGATGTCTATACAAAGTGGGATCTACTAGATCTGATCTAGATCCTGAATCATGAAGTTTCCTCAAATTGGAAACCATTGGTGTAGTCATATATTTGCAATCTATCATGCCAAACATGCGCAAAATATCTAGAGTGTACTTCCCTTGAGATAGAAAAATTTCATCTTTTCTTTGCCATATCTCAAGGCCAAGAAAGTAGTGCATTAGGCCTAAGTATTTCATCTCGAACTTTGATGTGAGATCCCTCTTGTATCAAGAAATAAGATGTTCCTCTCCCATGAGAAAAAAATGATCAACATACATAACCAATATCAACAGTTGTTTCTTCACTACTTTGAAGTACAAATTTGGATAAGCTTCACTCTTACAGAGACCCAGTTTCTTAATATATCTATCAATTATGGAGTACCAAGCACTAGCAGCTTTCTTAAGCCCATATTGAGCTTTCTTTAGCTTGCAAACATTGGACTCCTTCCCATGCACCAAAAATCCTTCAGGATACTAAATATAAAAATCTTTCTCAACCTCGCCGTTGAGGAAGGATGTCTTCGCATCCATTTGGTGAATTTTCCATCCTAAAATAGATGCAAGTGCAATCATTGCTTGGATTGTGGTGTACCTTTCCATCGGGGAAAAGGTCTCATCATAATTGATTCCTTCTTTCTGAGAGAAACCTATGGCAATGAATCTGGATTTATACTTATCAATGCTACGATCTGCAGCATGCTTTATCTTGTAAATCCATCTAGAAGTCACAATGGACTTCCCATCATCTTTGGGAACAACCTCCCAAACACCATTCTTCATTATAGACTTGTACTCTTCTGTCATTGCATCTTTCCAAAGTTGCTTCTTTGCAGCTTCTTCATATGAGGATGGTTATGGATCACTGATGTGACTCATTAGTGCAACATACCCTAAATATCTGTTAGGTTGCTTCCACTCTCTAGATGAGCCTGTTGGTGATCCATATTTCTCTACATTTGGTAAGATCTCTCGGAACCAAGCATATCTTCTTTTAGTGGGAGGTTCATAAGGTGACCTCTCAACCAGCTCTACTGGTTCTTCAGGAGGTAGTGGATCTGAGGCATATTTTAGTTTCTTCCTCTCTAACTCTATAGGGGGGAATTAGACTCGGAATCATCCATATCTAAATCACATTGAATCTCTTTCAATATTTTGAAATTAGCTTCCTCATGGAATGCAACATCGTGGATGACTTCAATGTGTCTCTCACCAGGAAAATATATTCGGTATTCTTTGGATGACTCGCTATAATCCACAAAGGTGACATTCTTTCCAAAAGGATCCATCTTTGTTCTCTTTTCTTTTAGTAAATGAATATATACTGGGCTCCCGAAGATCCTCAAGTGTGAGATGTATGGATTGTCAATGGTAAACACTTCTTATGGTGTCTTCTCATCTAGAATGGCATGCAGGTTTCGATTCTAGATGTACATAGCTGTATGGGTGGATTCTACCCATAATGAGGTAGAAAAATATTGATCATGCATCATGGGTTTTGCAGCCTCACATATAGTTCTATTCTTCCTTTCAGCAACCCCATTTTGCTGAGGGTTGTAAGGTACTATTAACTGTCTACATATTCCCACATCACTACATAGCTCATTAAATGCACATTAATAAAATTCACCTCCATTACCATACCTTAATGCAGGGATGTGATTTTCTTTCTGATTTTCAACTAGGGCTTTAAACTCTTTAACTTTGCTAAGATTTTCACTTTTAGCCTTCATGAAATAAATCCATGACTTCCTAGAAAAATCATCTATGAACAGTACATAATATAAGAAGGCACTCAGGGAGGGGGATGACATGGGACCACGTATCTCATAATGTATTAAATCTAAAAGCCCTTTAGATATAGTAGAACTGCTAAAAAAACTTTTCTTAACATTCTTCCCAATTTCACAAACCCGACATACACAATCATGCTCAAAATAGAATACGGGAATACCTTTTACCATCTTTTGAATTCCTGGTAGTGATTTGTAGTGTAGGTTTTCAATCCTTCGGTGCCATATCTCACATCGACTGATAGTGTGGTGAATTGTAATACCCTTATTTTGACCGTTAGGGTTTATTGGCTTCAATGTAAATATTGTATACATGCAATATGTGTTTTCCCTAGTGTAGAGCTCAAGGACAAGTCCCCACTAGAGGATGTACCCGTTTTATTTAAAAGGCAAGCATTTGACAATCTGATTATCCATGTGCTATTAAGCCATGAGACATTGTAAAAGATGTAAATATTAAATATTGCAATAAAATACCAAGAAAAATAGCTATGGAGGAAACCAATGAGAGGGGGGCCATGTGTATCCACTAGGGAGAGGTGAGGGGGTTATGGGATTGGAACCCATGCTTCCACATGTCTTTTTGTGAACCCATTTAACTCCCTTGTTGACATTTAATTCTACTGTAAGGAGGTGCTTGAGAAAACCTATTCATGAGATCGATGGAGTATGGAGAAGCCCTGAAAAACCTTATGGCAGGGTATGGATCTGTTTTTTCTTGTCCTTTAAGCCACTCTACCTCTTGGGAATTCACTCACTCTAATGCCTATCCCATTGTTGACCAACAACCAGAGTTATCACGCATTACAAGGGGGAGCAGTGAAGCAAAAAGAGGAAAAATTGTGATTATGTGTAAGAACAATCTTGTAGAGCCGAAAGCACGTATAAACCCTGTGTAGGAAGTAAATCGATTGGGATATCCATGGATCAGAACCTGAGGATAAATTACAAAGGGTGAGAAACTTAGAAAACCCGTGAGAACACCTGGATCTGATAGCAAAATATTGAGTTGCAGAATAGAGCTTCGACTGCAACCCTGAGAAGATTCCAAATAGAACAATAGAGAAGAGGGTTATACAGAGGTTGGAAATGCTTGATAAACCCAGTGAAGGCTAAAGTCTCATGAAAGCAGCAGTTTGGACATTTCTATGCCCACCCTAAAGAGCACTGGAGGGAAGGGGCCCTGAGGGACTTTGCAACAGAGAAGGAGGCCTTCCTTGTGTTGGGAGAGGTAGGTATTGTGGGTGCTATGTTTGCTGAGTAGTTTGAGATTCTTGTAGCTCTGTGGTTGGGCTAATTGGATTAGCATTATCCTCCTTGTTCCCTTATATGCTTGATAAAACCAACTATATGTTGGCTTAGCATTAGGGTGGAGCCTTGACTGTGAGAGAGCCTTTTTAGCCCTCCTTAGTGGATAAACAGTCCAGCTCGGGGGTGGTCTCTCAGCTGAAAGAGTATATGCTAGACAAAGACCTATGGTTGGGTGGAACGTTGCTCTCACTTAACCAGTTGCCTGGACAGTTCTATTTTAAGATAAGTGCTTTCTATAGTGTTAAATGATGCTAGTTTTCCTATGTTATGTCTACTTGTTATGTTCAAGTTATTTGAATGAATGATTGCATGAAATTGACCAGTATGAATACCATGTATAGGCCTAAGTATGAGTGGTGGGCTTCAAAAATGTCTACATTTTTACAAGTATTCGTTTAAGAAGTTCACTTTAAATATCAACCAGGGAATGTACAAACTTTAGAGGTTCTATGCACTATATGTGCACTACGTTGAGAGGATCTTCGTCGTTGGGTGTTTGTTATGTCTTAAATGATGTTGGAGAGTTGTTTCAAGGAGGATGGAGTAACTATAGGTTTATCACAATCAATAAAAGCATGAAACTTAATCAAAGAAAACATGAAACTAAATCTACGAAAGCAGAGAACTAAGTCTAAGAAAGCATGAAACTTCTAACCTATAAAAGCAGAGAACTAAATATAAGAAAGAATGAAACTTCTAATCTATAAAAGTAGAGAACTAAATCTAAGAAAGCATGAAACTTCTAATATATAAAGGAAGAGAACTAAATCCAAGAAAACATGAAGCTTCTAATCTATAAAAGCAGAGAATTAAATCTAAGAAAGCAGAAGATTAATTCTAAAATTAAATCTAAGAAAGCAGAAGATTAATTCTAAAATTAAATCTAAGAAAGCAGGAAATTTTAAGCTATGAAATCCAAATTATATTTCTTCTTAAAGCATGTGAATCTGACCTAATCGAACCATAAATATTTCAAGTTGGAACGGGAAATCATCATTCAAAAGCACATATCTAATTTGGTTGGTATAAAATAATGACAATATAAATATGGGAAATGCAGTTTAGAGATGGTGGTTACAGGACTACATACATGGATAATTTTAAGGACCCATACTTATTTAAAAGTGTATAAACCTTAGCGAATCTTACCAATTCTTAAAATGTCAACTATAAAATATTTGGCGATATTTTTCTAAAATTATTTCAATTTCTAGGAATTGTATATAGTTTATATAATAATTTGGTGATTTTTAGAGTGAAAAAATTTTACCCCATCAAAATTGGGAAAAATGGGGCTTCAAAAAATGGAAATTGGCGAATCGTTTTTTGGAAAAAAACATGGAAAAATAGCCCATGGGCTAAATTTCGCCCCTCAAATTATCCTTGACTACAGATGCAGTGTATTGGAACTACAAACATAATATTAACGAACTACAGAAGAAATACGTTTTGTGTACAACATTGAATCTGGCCATTGAATAAACATTAAAATTAACTCACACATACATATACTTGAAATGAACAACATAATGCATGAAAATATGAAAACAAAGAGACAAAACTCCTGAGATATGCACTAAGGGGGCCCTCCCCAATGCACATCACAGGAGGATAATAAAACTTACAAACTCATAGATTTAGAATAACGTTGGTTCTTCATTATAAAGTCATAAGTTCCATCATAACTGTAGAAATCGTAAACTGAGTATCTGCACTAGAAAAATGCCAAAGATTGTTTCCAAAGATGTATGACAGACCCCCTTCTACTTAGGTGTCTATATTTATTACAAAATTCTACCCTAGTTTTACATTGAAAATCATAATCCTGAATAACAGGATTCTTTCCTACCCATTAGGAGAAAATAGGATTATTGTGTCTCTTGTGATCTTCAATCTAGAGCTCGACATTGTTATTATTCCAGTTCACCTGCACACATGGCTTTATTCACATGATTAGTAAATAAAAACACTAAAACACAAGAAAAGATAATTACTAAATTACTTCGTTTAATTATCAATCAAAGTGAATTCTTACCTACAGAAAGGGGTGCTTTCTGATAATTTATGCGGCTTATGTGTGGAAAAAAGGAGTCTATGGAATACCTATATCATGGACTCATAATCTCCCTTGAACTTGAAGATGTTACCATCCTTGGGTGACCCATCCTAAGGTACAATGGCTTCTCTGATGTCCCAGTAAATAACTTTAGGATCCCCTTCTTGTCTATGATATCCTAGGATCTATTCCTCCTTATCCCAAGTCCTTCTTTCTTCGTCCTCATCAATGTCCTCTTTAATTATCAGGGGAAGGAAGAATGTCGGGCTCATCTTCATTGCGATCCGCCTGTGTTTGTTCTTTAACACGGATTCCCTGTACATCCTTTCCCTGCTTATCATGACTTCCAATCTAAGGGACAAGTGAGGCTCATGCTTCTTTAGATCTCCTGAAATTATCCTCCATCTATCGCTTATGACCTCTCGTACTTCACCGAGTGTGCCTTGTATGGTCTTATCGAAATGTTCAACGGCTTCTTGGTTTTTTTCGAGGAGGATAGGATCAGATCCTCATCTGATGTTATGGCATGATGATCATGGACCACCTTCTATGGGTGTGTGGCTTTAGCTCTTATCCAAAGTGCATTCTACCATTCCTCTATCTGGTATAGGTGAGCATCTTATGACCTCTCTATCTATTGGTTCATCCATGAAAACAATGCCCTAAGCTGGAAGTTACCCATGTAAGGATTGGGTGAATTAGGTACGAACAGGCTGTGAAGAAATAACTCAAATAGCTGGTTTTTATCAAATCCTGTGCTCTCCAAGGAAGCATCTACAAATTTCTTTTGGGTGGTTATTTCCATGGTTAAGTGATGCTTCAATCTGTATAACTGGAAACAACACCACTTCTCCTTAAGGTATAACACATAAATCCGGGATGGAGGTCTGGTCCTGACAATATCTTCATATAATTTTGCAGTGGTGACCAGGGTGGTTTCTAGATGTGAGTTTTGTTGGTCCTTTTGTGCCAACAATTCCTGGGTTTGGTTCAATTTTTCTTGCAATACCTTGTTTTGTTGTTCTTCTTTCTTTAATTGACCTGCATGCTGCATCTTTAAAATATGGGTTTTCTCATTCATAAATGGGGGTGTAGCTGATGATGCAGTCTGGGATTTATGGAGCCGTGCCTCAATCTTCATGGCTGTCAGCTCTTCCCTAAATTTTGCTAATTTGGACAGTGCCTCGGTCAGCTTGTCATCCTTTTTAATTTGTATTTCTTCATTTGCAAGGTTCTGGAGTGGTGTATCTTCTTCTTTTGGTATAAAAGGGTCTCCTTGTTTTGCCCCATCATCCTCATAGTCTGATTGGTATTGGGGTATGGTCCATTCTTCCTCTTCCTCTTCTTTTTCCTTTTCCTTCTCTTTTTTCTTATCCTCCTTTGCTTTTGTTTGTTGCCTCAACCTTCTTCTCTGCCATGTGAACCCGCCCAATGTCCCTGTAGGTTTGTGACGAGAGGCATCTCTGGAATTTTTTATTTTTACCAAATTCTCGGTCACAACCTCATTGTCATCGATGTCTAATTCAATTTTCCTTTTGACCCCTGACCGAGTGGCTGATTTTTCCTCTTTTTGCTCCAAGATGGGGGTTGTGCCCATGCTTGGCGTACCCCTCATCCTCTAGACATTCTCGACAGATATATGGACGAACTCTTCCTAGGAGAGTTCATGGATTTGGGCCTTCGATTCACCACAAATTATTAGCTTGATTAATCCGTGATGAGCTAATGAATCCCCTTTTCCTTGCGTTACCTTCCTACTCATCTCCCAAATGGATTGTAATAGGTAGAAAGGTATGCTCATATTGTTGTTGGGTCTTATCTACCCCCTATTCCTTAAGATATCAAGTATCCTGAAATGGTAGGTAGGTGTATAGTTTAGCCTCCCCGTGCAGGTAATGTATTTGAGGATGACCGCAACCACTTCATTCCACGGGCTTGGCATGGTATCTCTTTTTATGCCATTCTTGTCCTCTTCATACCACTCACCATGCCCAAAGAAAGATATTTTTGCACTAATATTGGATTCCTTGTCGTCTTTCCCCCAATGTAGCCCCATGGGAATGCTTGTGTGTGCTGCAATGGTTTCCTCACTTACATGGATGCGTAGCCCCTTCACCCTAGTAACATACAATTCTTCTTTTAAATGCTTCAATTTTTGGACGAATTCTAGGGCTACTTCAGTGTCATGGCCTCTTATCCCAATGATAAATGGAATCCACCCCGTTGTGTGGAGTATCAACAGTACCTAGGGATTTTCATAGATGGAGGAATGGTCATCTAGTTCACTTTTCTTAAACCCCTTTGTCATCTTCTAAAATTGCTTAATAGCATAAAACCAAAAAGCTTGGGGATGGAAGACCGAATGACTTACTTTCTTGCTCAGAGTCGATCATCGGTTTGTTGGTTGAGTACCGAATCCTTCCCCCTATGTCCCCCTTTTCTGAGAAATCTTGTATATGCCAGTTAGATCTGCTTACTTATCCCTCTCCGTCTCATTTTCTATTTCTGCATTAACTTTCATCATTTTACGCCATGTTGGTGCTTTGATAACAAAGGATATGGAAAAATACGGAGGTCGTCATTTCTTGTTTTGGATTTGATCAACCATCATTACCCAGTATGGTTACTTGAGGTTGGGCATCATTATCTAGTATGGTTACTCTGGACCATGGCACCAAATTTACTGAAAATACATCCTCAGCAGCGAATTATTCCTTTTTTAGCGAGAATGATTTGATTGAAAATGCAAACAAAGAATTTAGTGATTACCTCTTATGCTTAGCATACATTGGCTACTGATGTGGATGTTTTTGCATGAACCTAGGGTTCCGTAGTTGGTTATATCTTTGTCTGTAGTTTTATTTGGCATATCCGTAGTTTTGCTTCTATGATTTTCTTCTTTTTACTCCCGCAAGACTTTTGTTTGGAAATTCCTACCTTTCTTTTGCTGGCTTGGTTGGTTGAACTATTGCTTGTTGATTTTTGTGCTGGCTCTCTTGATATTTTCTTATTCATGGAGGTTGGCTAGCTTGATGGTTTCTTTTGCTTGCTGAATTTTTGCTTCTTGATTTATGTGTTGGCTCGCTTGATATTTTCTTATGCATGATAATCTCTTCTGCTTCCTTTTATTTTTCTAGTGTTGCTTTATTTTGTTATGATATTTCTGTGTTTCTTTTTTCTTTCTCTTTTTTGTTTCTTCTTCTTCTTCTTCTTTTTTTAAGAATATTTTTCAGTTTGATTGGAGGACATTTATGTCCTCTATTACCATCATATTTTTCTGACAAATATTTTGAGTAAATTCCTTTTTGGAATTTGGTTTCCTATATCATTCAAGCCTATGCCCATTTACCATCATTGGAAATTCTGTTTGGTCTATGGTTTTGATCTTCACTGCTCCATTTTCATACATTGTATAAATGATGTATGGTCCCAGCCACCTAGTTGTAAGTTTCCCTTGGAATATATGAAAAATTGAATCATATAACAATTCCCAATATCCTTCTGTGAAATTATTTTCCTTTATATTCTTGTCGTTCCATTGCTTCCTTTCTTGCTGAATGATTTCAGTGTGAGCCAGAGCTTGTTGGCGGTGCTCATCTAGTTGGTTTAATTGAAGCATAGGCTTATCTTGGATTGTTGAAAGTTGCATGTTTAACTGAGATTCTATTCTTAATGCCTTGATCTCAAATTCGATAGGGAGAATTACTCATTTTCCATATACTAGCTCATAGGGGGTAAAACCTGTTGTTGTTTTACAAGTTGTTTTATAAGCCCAAACTGCTTCATTTAACCTGTCTTCCCAATCCCTTTTATGCAATTGAACTATCTTTGTTATAATCTTCTCAAGTTATCTATTGGTTACTTCATCTTGTCCATGGGCTTGTGGATGGTAAGAGGATGACCTTAAGTGCTTTACTTTATTTATTCTGAGTAATTCCTCAATGAGGTTTGATGTAAATTGTTTTCCTTGATCAGAAACTAATTCTATGGGAACTCCAAATATGCGGAATATCTATTATGTGAAGAAATTTGTTTCACTTGTTTCATGGCTACTGCGAGTGCTACAACTTTAGCCCATTTAGTTAGGTAGTCCATACAAACTAGAATGTAGTTTAAATCTGATTGGAAGGTGTATTGAATGGGTCGACGAAGTCGAATCCCCATTTTTCAAATGGTTCTAGATAAACTTGAGGGTGTAGAGGCATCTCTTCTCTTTTTGTAGGCTTCCCATTCATTGATAGTCATCACAACATGACACATATTCATGGGAGTCCTTGTGTAGTGTTGGCCAGTAGTATCCAGTCTACAAAATTTTATAAGTTGTTCTCTTCACTGCATAATGGCCTACACAAGGCTCATTGTGAGTGGCGTGGAGTATGTCATGGACCTCATCTTCTCGGATGCATCTTCTTAATGTATCGTCTAGTCCTTGTTTAAAAATAATTCCTTGTATCCAATTATATGTTGCACTTTTCCTGGTGATCCTGCACTTTTCTTTCTAGTTATATTGAGGTGGAAACTTGCCTGATATCAAGTAGTTTTCTATATATGTAAACCATGGGTTTTGTGTCTATATTGCAAAGAGGTTTTCATCGGGGAAGTGATCATTTACCAATTTATTGTCTTGTACATGGGTTAGCCTGGATAGAAACTATGCCACCATGTTATGTTTTCTTGGCTTGTCAAGGATTGTTGAGTTGAATTCTTGTAAGAGAAGCAACCATCTAATAACTATAGCACTTGTATTAGGTTTATTCATGAGGTACCTGATTGCATAATGATTTGTGTGAACAAAGACTGCGTACCCTGTGATGCAATGTCTAAACTTGTTTATGGCATGTACAAAAACAAAAAAATTCCTTCTCTGTTACTGTATAATTTATTTCTATCCCTGCCAAGTTTTTGCTGATGTAGTAGATTGCATATGGTTTTTTCTCTTCCTCCTACCCAGGAACTGCTCC
Source organism: Larix kaempferi (assembly GCA_027924585.1). Lineage (NCBI taxonomy): Eukaryota > Viridiplantae > Streptophyta > Pinopsida > Pinales > Pinaceae > Larix > Larix kaempferi. Next base: position 5,027,336 of record BSBM01000590.1, read on the forward strand.
AATAACCTTGTCTAATGCATCTGAATGGATGTGAAATGGTAGTTTTTGTCATGTCCCCAAATTTTGCTATGGTCCATGGGGTAATGTTTTCCTAAGTCACCTGGGCAATAATTATTTAATTAATGAGAAAGTATGGAAACTACCTTATGGAAGATGCCTACGGTTGTATTTGGGAATTAAATGGACAAGGTGGGACCCCCCATGTAGTTATTAACCCCATGACTAAGTCTAAGTTATTAATTAAATGAGAATTTAATTAATGGGGAAATTTTGAGGCAATTACTATAGTGGTTAATTAATTCTGAATTAATTAATTAAATTCTGAAGTCTGAATTAATTCTGAAAATGGTAATATTTTAATAATAAATGTTGCTAATAAATATTAGCAAGTGGTGATGATGTTCTTAGTAAATTCGAATTGGTGTCAAGAGGATCAATTTTTCCTTAGTGGCAAATCTCAGGAAAGGCAAGGAAACTAATGGAGGAAAGAAGACAAGGCAAACAAAATGGAAAATGACAAAAGCAAACAGAAAAAATGGCAAAAGCAGAAAAGAGGAAAGTAAAGAAAGTGGAAATATTCAGAAAAGATTTCAGAAATAAAATAGAAACAACCAGAAAAGCTACCTAAAGCGCACTTGCCCAAATTCAGTGAAGGAGGTGAAGGAAAGAAAGTTTTGAAAGATCAGAAGTTGTTATTCTCCTCAAGAAATGCGCCCTCATGGCTTTGGAGTAGAATGGGAAAGTGGGTAACCTACTCTCATAGGTCACCAAGCCAAGAACTTGATTAGAAGGTCATCATGAATTTTATAAAAGAATCCAACCAACTCCATTTGACAACTTTTGTCATTTGTAATTTTGGTTTGAGAGCTCTAAGCCTCTCTAGTTGAGTGATGTGCCTCAACTGTTTCTCTTGGGTGATGTGACCCAAGGTCCTATAGTATTTAGTGAGTGTTATGCAGGTCAATATCAAGCTACTATAGCCATTATCAGTCACTACCATATTTCATTGAATTTCTCTAGTCTATTGGAAGAAAAGATCTCTCATACAGTGAAATTCTAGCTAGCTTTGGTGAAGCTTCTCTAGTTGAAGATGAATGCTCCAATGAATGCGCACAAGGGTTGAAGGAGAATTTGTACAGCCATATATTCAGTCAATAGAGTTTTCTAGTATCAGAAAGCATCCTCATAACTGATCCATACTATTCTTCTCACTCATTCTCACAACCACGGCTAGATTTGGAGACGTTTTCCCTATAAGGAAGAGAAGAGCTGTGGATAGTGCCCCATACTTTCGCAGAGACTCAGTGTGAAGCCCATAATCTGTTTCATACTTGTAGAAGACAAGAATAAACTTTTAGAACATATATTTGGTCATTACATCTCTTCTTACAGTTCTTCTATGGCCCTATGAGGGGGTTTTCTAGTCTACAAGACATTGTATTGATGAGGAGCTATTAAAAGAGTACGAACTTGGTTCAGTGAGTAATAATTATACTTGCTGCTATTAATTAAATTATATTAGAGCATCTTAATATTTCAGAACAAACTATTTAATTAAATAAATTCATTTATTAACTTAGATTGGAAGACTAGCTCATTGAGCACTGTTTATTGACTAGTTTTGCAAGAATGACTGCCAAATTTATTTTAAATGTCCGATCTACTTTCTGTAAGTTGTAGGAGGTCAATAATACATCATATAAGCCATATCAGTGCCTAATTCAATAATTTGGGAGGATTTAACCCATGTTTGTAAATATTGAAAATAGACTAGCTCTGTCATCCCGACAGGGCCTAAAACTTCCAAACCACTTCTAATCTTCCCAAATGTTTATAAATGTTATCCAGTACACCCATTGAACTTATTTGACTATCATAAATCATCCTTGAAATCTCAGGAACCCACCCAGTCTAGTAAGCATATGCTGGTGTGCCCAGGAAGCTTTGGAGTATACCTCAGCCTGGCTGATGCTTGAAACATAAATGGCCCCAGTGCTTTGTGATTAGGACTCTCACTCTGATATGATTTGATACTTATTCACACACCTCATACAAATTCCATAATTTAATGTTCATCCTACCATCCTCATATCTTGCCTCAATCCCTGTCACTTACTTCCTGCTCTATTCGAAGAAATTGTTAAAAATTTAACCGGTGAATTTTATTAAAAAATATGAAGTTAGAGTTAATATCTTGGATGAATCTTCCCAAGGATATTAAAGTGGTATCAGAGCACTTTCCTCCACCCCTGTGGAAAGAAAGAAGCTCATTGATGGAAGGAAGATTGAAGATCTTCTCATAGATGCAAAATGTGGCTCCTACCAGTCAGTGAAGAAGAAGAATTTATTTTTGAGCCATATGAAGAGGAGCCTTTAAACCCTTTTGGAAATTTTTATTTTTCGAAAGTTGAATATGATTTCCTTGTTGAACCAATGTTTGAAGAGGACATAGGAAATGACTTACATATGACTAATTGGGATTATGAAGGAATACTCAAAAGAGGGAACCCAAAGAAATCCTATGAGTACTTCATGGAGTACTCTGCTTCATGGAGTACTTTGCTTTGAATAAAGAGGTTCAGAAGTCCCTGACCTTTAGAGACTATTGTGATTTAGAGATTCAGAGTTTGTTCAAAGACAACTACAATAGTGATAACAAAAGACGGATTGCACATATGGTTGATGGTGTGTGCAAAGAAGTCGAGGCAATATTTTTATCCCTAGGAGCTAAGATAGAAGGGAGGGATAAAGATGTGTCCTCACAAATAGGAAAATTCAAGGGATGAAACCAAGAGCCACCTACGTAACATCTCGATAATTTCGTAAAAAAAATAAAATTTTAAAGCAACATTAAATGTTAAAATTACAAATGCGGAAATAATAATTTCTTAAACAAGCAGCATTAAATATTGAAGTCATAAATGTGGAAAACAAAATAATCATTGATTCTTTTCAATTAAATATAGTTTAACAACAACGGCACAACATACTTCTTTTAAAACAAATACAACATTAATTATGCTTGTATTAACTGTAATTCAATTTATCTTACAATAACGTTTTCTTGACAAGGTACCGACAGTTTTGTTTTTGAATGGTGATGAAAGGGGTCCTATGGGGTACCCAGAGGCTTACTTAGCTATGTTAGCTAAAGCATTTGAACCTATTCCTCTTGCGCAGATTTGCAGGTAAGAGTAATGCGACAAATCAAGTGTTTGTTCGGATATCCACATCATCTATTTCGGGATACATCATCTATTTCAGGATCTTGCATGATCTATTTCAGGATATGCAGAATCTAGGGTTTTGCATGCACAGGCATGCATCCCAGTCACCAGTTTGATGCCTCCAGCACCTTATCCACCTTCTTCTAGCACCCGAGAGCCACTTACCACAGATTTTTAGCCCTCCTAAGCTGAAAGGCGCCCACTTCTCACCTACTGCCAGAGAAGGGCGCACTTGTTCACCTACCACTGCAGTTCCACTTCAATTACATTCAGTTAGCTCCGATTCTCCCTGATTTGAGGCTAGTTTCACTCCCGACTGACTGTATCACTTCCGTTTGACCTCCAGTTTGATTAGGTGACTTGTTCTGACTTCAGTTAGCCTCCCATGCGCCCCCACTGAGCCTCCAGATCCTATATCAGTGCTACACACTTCAGTTACATTTATTACACTCAGTTAGACTCAGATTGACACCTGGATGACTGGTTGTTGTGATTGATGAGAACCACCGATGATTGATGAGGACTCCTAGATAGAGTCAAGCTACTCCATTCAATGATTTGAATGACCTCCTTAGGCAATTCGAATTTCTCTGTCATTGTGACAGTTTGTATTGTAATTCATTCACCCTTTCTGGGATAGAGAGCACAGCTGCATGTTTTGCACAGTTTTGCACCATATTTTCTATGTTCATCTGTTGTGATTGATTTACTTGTTCATTAGATCTGCTGTGACTAATTTTACATGGTATCAGAGCCATTGCAGGGACAAGTGAAAATCCTCACAGCAGATCTAAGAGATGATGTATCTCACAAGAGAATAATTATGATTAAGCAAGAAAATAGAAGAAGAGTGATACATGCAGTATAATGAGCAACAGAATAATATGGTACAGTAGAACTCAGATAGAAGCAATAATACTTCGGTCATACTGGATTATTAATCACAAATGGACATATAAATAATACAATGCATGAGGAATTCGAATGCCTAAGGTGGCAATTCGAATTAGCCTTCATGGAGTGATTAAAGGATCACTAGAGTGTCATCGGAGCACAACTAGGTGTCCTCATGATCATCGAAGCGCAACGGGAAGTCTTCATCATCATCAGTGGAGTCATCAATGCTCAAGTAAATGTCAACCATCAGTCAAACTAACTCTGGTAGGTGTAACTCAATGTAACTCAATGTAACTGAGTGTAACTCAATGTAACTAAGAGTAACTGAGTGTAACTCACTGTAACTGAGTGTAACTGACTGTAACTGACTGTAACTGAGTGTGACTGAGTGACAACTGGACTGGTAGGTGAAGAAGGGCGAGTTGGTCAAGGAAGAAGGGCGCACTAAGCAACTGGAGGGCTAAAACTGAATAGTGAGAAGCTCTGGGGGCTGGCTAACTGAGGGCTAGGTGCTGGACTGATGACTGGGATGCATGCAAAATGCATGCAAACCCTAGAATGCATGCAAACCCTAAAAGGTGCATGCATGACTGAAAATGTAAATGATCAAAATACTGGTGGGACTAGGATGGAGTATAGGAATATCCTAACACCCCCCCTTAATCCATCCTGGGCCCTGGTAACTAAGACCAAAGGTCACCCAATACAATGAATAATAACAATCAATAAACCAAGGAAGTGGGAAAATTTCATGGGAAACATACCCCCTCCTCAAAAAATAGACTGTAAGGCACACATAAAATAAAATAAAAGCTCCAAACTCAAGCATGTGTGATGCTTGGTCATATGTCTGGAGGTATCTTCTTCTTGGGAAGAAGTGGATCATGCTCAAACAGCATGTGCTTGTACTTGCTCTTCAGATCGAATGTGATGAGAACAAATCCAACAGTATTAGAATGATCCTTGAACCTGTGATTCGAATCAGCTGAGGTAGGATCAAATTTTTGAATGTGTATATAGTCCTTTGTCTTCTCCTTTGAACCACCATGGGTGAGATTATGCCAAAAAGAACTATTACATGTTTGCTTGAAATCAAAATCAGATTTAAGACTTTCAAAATAGTTTCTTGAGATCTCCTTTGAACCAGCAGGGGTGAGATCAAAACTATCATATGCATGAGAAATTTTCCCAAGCAATAATTGCTTAGAACCCAAATTAGATACAAGACTTGAATCATGGCTTCTTGAGATCTCCTTTGAACCATGAGAGGTGAGATCAAAACCAGTAGATGCATGAGAAATTATCCCAAGCGAATGGCAATGGCCATATTCTTCAATGACCTTCTGAAAGCATGAATTTATGATCATATAGTAGTATAAAAGAGATGTTTGCTGAAGAGGAGCGAATGCATTACCTCCATTAGCTGATTTGACCTCTGAAATAATCATGTGATAATGATGCAAACCAACAGACTCTGGTACAAGAGAGGATTTAGGACCTTCTGCAATATCTAGAGTGTGAGCTGGCACAGAAAGAGAAGAAAGTTTGAGCATGAGCGGAGAATCTGCAAGTTCTTTGTCAACAACTTCAATATGAGATGATATTGGTTCATGATCTGAGAGACCATCAAGAGGAGCGAATGCATCACTTTGTTTTCTTTCGAATGGGTTGGGACCAAGTTCTTCATTCTCTCTGCCAAATTTTCCATCCAGGTGAGCCCATATCTCTTTTGGAGTCCATAACTCTCTTGGAATTTCAACACCATCACGGTATTTGAATTGGAATCTCTGGTATGCATACAAAGAAAACATTATTGCTGCAAAGTGCATGTCTCTTTTATTTAACCAGTCAATCTTCTCTTCAGGGGATTCGAACTCTCTTTCAAAATAACAATAAAAAAGATCATGGATCTTCAAGTCTGCTATCATTCTTGGTTTCCATTCATCATAGTTGAGTGGATCAAGAGGAGTAATTCCTAATGAATACATAGAAGATGTAGAGGACCTGCAAAAACAATATAGAATAACTGCAACTGCTACTGCTGCAAAAATGCAGAAACTGCTGCAACTGCTGCACTCGAAATCTTGGTAATAACCTGCAAAACAAACTCTCAAGAATGGAGATAAACAATTCTCTCACCCTTATAATTTAGTTTGTATTGTAATTCATTCACCCTTTCTGGGATAGAGTGCACTACTGCATGTTTTGCACAGTTTTGCACCATATTTTCTATGTTGATCTGTTGTGATTGATTTACTTGTTCATTAGATCTGCTGTGACTAATTTTACATGGTATCAGAGCCATTGCAGGGACAAGATCTCTTTTCTACAGGTGTTCTACATGAGATTTTGCATGCCGCTGCTGAAATATATTGGTGAGCAAGGATTGCTCAATCTTCATGTAGAACACCTATAGAAAAGAGATCTTTTCCCTGCAATGGCTCTGATACCATGTGTGCGAAGAGCAGTGGGCTTTGCAAGCGGAATAAAGTGCGAAAACTCATAACATTTTGCAGTGTGGTTTGCCTTTCCAACCGCAACTAGTCTTTGAAGGGTGAATGAGGTTAGTAGGCTTTGGCATGAAAGATTTGGACATCTAAATTATAAGTATTTGCTGCTGCTATCAAATAAATCCATGGTAGATGGGCTTCCACAACTCCGTTCCTCGAAGGGAATATGCACCGGTTGCATTATTGGGAAGCACCCCGAGCACAGATTCGACCGCGGCAAGGCTAGCAGAGCCTCTACTATTTTGGGATTGAGCCATTCTGATATCAGTGGTCCGCTGCCCCATATGTCATTAAATGGTTCAAGGTATGTTTTGACATTTATTGACGATTTTTCCCGCTTTACATGGGTATTCTTTCTCAAAAACAAGTCAGAAGTGCTTGGAAAATTCAAGGATTTTAAGGCTTCTGTTGAGACCACCACTGAGAGCAAGATCAAAGCTCTTAGATCTGATAATGGTGGGGAATATATCAAGTCCGAGTTGCTGCAACTTTGTGCCCAAAGCGGAATCAAGATCCAACATACAGTTCCCTACACACCCCAGCAGAACGGTGTAGCGGAAAGGAAAAACCGGTCACTCAAAGAGATGGCTACATGCATGATTGAATCGAAAGGTTTGGCTGCAAATATTTGGGATGAAGCAATCAATGTTGCTGCATATATACAGAACCGTGTTCCACATTCATCCGTGAAAGGTATGACTCCTTTCGAAGCATTCTTTGGTCACAAACCGGATGTGTCAAATTTGAGAGTTTTTGGCTCTACTGCATGGGCTAGAATTCCTTCTGAAAAGAGACGAGCTTTGGATCCACAAAGTATCGAGTGCATATTGATAGTATATGGGGAAGAATCAAAAGCATATAAACTCATGGATATCAGATCTAAAAAGATATTCATAGAGCGCAGTGTGCAGTTTGAAGAACCGCTTCAAGAATTGCAACTAGTTGAGGAGAAAACTGCCGATTCACCGCCTTCACCAGAAGAAGATTCGAGCAGCGATAATGAAGGTATGAGTTCTGATATTTCTGATATTGTAGCAGCATATGATGATCATGACATATCAGGTTCGGAATCCGACCATTATGATCCCCCTCAGTTACCAAAGTGGGCCCAAAACACTCTACAATCTGCTGGTTCGAATCTTGGAAATCCTGCTGATCCGAGACGAACAAGAGGAGACTTTCAAAGAGCAGGTATGGCTCTTTCTATTGCTTATCCATTTCTTCCTGAGATTTGTTATTTGATGGCTGGTTCAGATCCTACATCATACTATTCAGCCCATCGAGATCCGAGATGGAAAAGTGCCATGGATGAAGAGTACAGTTCTCTTCAAAAGAACAATACATGGGAGCTAGTTTCTCTTCCACCTGGAAGAAAATTAGTGAAGTGTAAATGGGTCTACCGTACTAAAGTTGCTGCTGATGGCACTATCAGCAAATATAAAGCAAGGTTGGTGGAAAAAGGTTTTTCCCAAGTCCAAGGAGTGGACTACACAGAGACCTTTGCACCGGTTGCAAAGATGGATTCCATCCGCCTTGTTTTAGCTATTGCCGCATCCAAGCACTGGGAAGTGCACCATATGGATGTGAAGAGTGCATTTTTACATGGAGACCTTGCTGAAGAGGTCTATATGCAGCAGCCAGAGGGTTATACATCAGATCCATCATTGGTTTGTAGATTGAAGAAGTCTTTGTACGGGTTAAAACAGGCCCCAAGAGCTTGGTACGCAAAGATGGACTCCTTCCTTCTTTCTCAGAATTTCCAAAGATGCAAATCTGATCCGAATGTGTATCTTCAGCGAGTTAAAGGTAATTTTTTGGTTATTGTACTTTATGTTGATGATCTGCTTATTACTGGTAGCACGCTTACTTCAATAAACAAGCTAAAATCTGCCTTAAATCTAGCTTTTGACATGAGCGATTTGGGCTTGCTGAGTCATTTTTTGGGCTTGGAGATAGCTCAAAATTTTGATGGGATCACTATATCTCAGCAAAAATATGCTTCCGACCTGTTATTGAAGTTTAATATGGCTGAATGTAAGGCAGCCCCGTTCCCATTCCTCTCAGGAATCAGTCTTGAGGAGGGAGATTCCACACCGCTTGCAGATTGCAGTATGTATCGACAGTTGATTGGTTCACTACTTTACTTGACACACTCACGGCCTGATATCTCATATGCCGTGAGTGCCGTGTCAAGATATATGCAGCAGCCACATGAGCTTCATTGGCGAGCAGCCAAGCGGATCTTGCAGTATGTGCAAGGTACGAAACAGTTTGGCATACATTATGCTGTAGATTCTGAGCTAGATTTCATTGGTTTTACTGATTCAGATTGGGCAGGTGATAGCATTGATTGGAAGTCCACTTCCGGTTATGTTTTCATGATTGGTCATGGTGCTATTTGCTGGTCCAGAAAAAAGCAAGCAGCCATTGCACTTTCTTCAGCAGAGGCAGAGTATTGAGGGGCAGTCAATGCCTGCATTCAGGCAGTTTGGTTGCAGGGTATTCTTTCCGAGTTTGGTTTTGGTGGCACTACTTCGACTGTCCTATTTTGTGACAATCAAAGTGCTATCAAGATCTCCACAGATCCAGTTCAGCGGCAGAGGACCAAACACATTGAGATTCATATGCATTACATTCGACAGTTGGTGCATGACCGCACCATCATTCTGCAATATTGCCCTACTGATGAGCAAATTGCAGACATCTTCACCAAGAGCTTCACTGAGAAGAAGTTCTCTTACCTCCGTTCACTGTTGGGGGTGAGTTCCATCATGGTGGAGACAGATTGATTCATTATTATGCTTTAGCTTGAGGGGGGGCTTTCTTCCCACTGGGTTTTCCCTCTTTCCTCACTTAGTTTATTTTCAGCATTTTTTTGGATTATTGTATTGGGGTGACCTTTGGTCTTAGTTACCAGGGCCCCACATTATTTTTAGTTGGCACATCATAGTCTAGCTTGAGGGGGGGTGTTCGGATATCCACATCATCTATTTCGGGATACATCATCTATTTCAGGATCTTGCATGATCTATTTCAGGATATGCAGAATCTAGGGTTTTGCATGCACAGGCATGCATCCCAGTCACCAGTTTGATGCCTCCAACACCTTATCCACCTTCTTCTAGAACCCGGGAGCCACTTACCACAGAGTTTTATCCCTCCTAAGCTGAAAGGCGCCCACTTCTCACCTACTGCCAGAGAAGGGCGCACTTGTTCACCTACCACTACAGTTCCACTTCAGTTACATTCAGTTAGCTCCGATTCTCCCTGATTTGAGGCTAGTTTCACTCCCGACTGACTGTATCACTTCCGTTTGACCTCCAGTTTGATTAGGTGACTTGTTCTGACTTCAGTTAGCCTCCCATGCGCCCCCACTGAGCCTCCAGATCCTATATCAGTGCTACACACTTCAGTTACATTTATTACACTCAGTTAGACTCAGATTGACACCTGGATGACTGGTTGTTGTGATTGATGAGCACCACCGATGATTGATGAGGACTCCTAGATAGAGTCAAGCTACTCCATTCAGTGATTTGAATGACCTCCTTAGGCAATTCGAATTGCTCTGTCATTGTGACAGTTTGTATTGTAATTCATTCACCCTTTCTAGGATAGAGAGCACAACTGCATGTTTTGCACAGTTTTGCACCATATTTTCTATGTTCATCTGTTGTGATTGATTTACTTGTTCATTAGATCTGCTGTGACTAATTTTACAGTGTTAAGAGTATTTATGTTTTACAATTAGTCGTCAATATTTGGTAAAATTTCTAAGTGCTTCCTTCCTTCAGGTATGGTTCCCTATTCAACTTCTATAAGTGATAACTTGACCAATTTCAAGTTGCAGAAGTCATAATTATTAATGTCTATACTTGGTTCATTAGTGAATTGTTCAGCAGGATTACTTTTTCTTATGAAATTCCTAGAGCATGTACTAGGTTACGATGTCTACGTGTTATTATGATACTGTCATTACTTTTCTATTTCATAAGGAATATTATTACTATAAGTATGGGTTCGTGAACGTTTCGACTTGATAGAGAGCTTTATCGAATCATGAAACAATTCATACATTTGAAAACATAGATAATTTGAAAAACAATTATAAATACAACTATAGTATTTATACGTTCCTAATTGCATGAACAAACATATTATTGAAGCAATATTCACTATCATCCTACCAATATATTTATGATGATTCTAAAATGGGAATGTCAAAACTATAGGGATTAGCCTTTCAAATCTATCAATTATATAATGTAATGTGCTATGCTATGTGAACAAATACAATGTGCAAAAGTGAAATTCTAACTATACCCTGTCTATGGAATACGACTTGTATCAACTTTAAAAGATTTATACAATATGTGTGAACCATGCATTTGATTATCAAACATTGGAATATATATGTATTGAACGTTATAACCCTAAATTTTAACTCTGGAAGGTGAAATGATGGGATAAAGAATGTTTGGGAGTATGAGTATGCTAGCATCGTTAATATGATTTGCCTTGATATTAAGACACTTGACAACTGCATTAAGTGTAACTAAAAGTGGATGCTCTCATGGCCGAATAACATGTGGAGGAGTTTACAATATACACTTAAATCATCGAGCTGCAACCGGCTTTGATCCAAGGTCTACCGAGTTGGCATCATCGTGGTTGAAATAATAAATAAGTTGTTTTAATGCAGTGGTTGACCACTTTTAAACATGCCTGGTTGGTATCACTCTCCATCGTTGATCTTGAGGATTCTCAGGCTTTGTAATGAAACCCTAACTGCACTCTGCTTTAGCGTTGACATTCGTCTTTGTCCTTCATTTCGCTTTGGTAAAAGTATTGGTGAGAGGCTGACAGGCTGAGAGGTTCTAGGGTTTGATTGTTAGGGGTTTTCTAGACTCAAACCCGTGACCTGTGAGGGTTTAACCTGCAAGTGTTCGTCATGTTTAAGAAGCCGAGCTTTTGATGGAAGTTTGTAGTAGTTAAGATGTTTGAAGGATTGAATTTTTAACTGGTTTTTCTCTATAAGTTGAGAGAGTATCTTGTTCAGAGTTTTTGTTGAGGGATTTCGAATCATAGTCGACTCTCATGCAGTGATAAACTATTTTCGTAGAACTAGAACTCTTTCTATGTAATGGGTAGATGGATTCATCAATTTTGTTTGCAGAAGGTGTCTTATAACTCATAAATTCAATGCACAGGTAATACTTCGAATAATTAGTGTTAGAATTTATCTATTGTTTTAATATTAACAACTTTGTGGATATCATTTAACCTCAGAAATGTTTTGTGACAGGTTCTTCACAATGTTGAAGGGGTTACAGTGTTTTGAAAGCTCAAGGAAAGGAATCGCTCATCCACCGGTAAGCCTCGGCGGTTCTCTATTTCGTAGGATCTCCTGGCTTGTCATGGCCAATGTTTGGTAATTTTAGCCATCAGTTGGTATTTCAGTATTGGATAAGAAACTTCTGGCCACTGATGAAAAGTGTGATGAATACAACGATGCTTGTAGAAGGATGAATCCTCGACCTTCCTCGTTGTTGGATTTACAATACTACTTTGTGTGTTTTGCAGTTGCAATGTACCCCTCTTACAGGGTTTAAACCTTCGTCGTTTTTATGAAATGTTTTCAAGATTTTGAATTCAATGTTGTACTGGGGTTTTCGAGCAATGTAATGGTAAAAGTTACTGCTATGTGAGGTCAGCTACGGCTTAGTTCAACATGGATACAGTAATGGTTATTCAAATTAGTTCTTGGTTAAAAGATATATGAAATGGTTCTCGTACATGGATTTTATGGTACTTAGATTGTGTCGTTCCTATAATGTCTAATCGTAATGAAAATATTATGAAATAAACTGTGTTTTGGTAGTGGCCGAGACTCAAGTGGTTAATGCCACACTTGTACCATAAAACCTTAAATAATGTTGATAGGTGAAGGAGTCGACCCAAGGAAGAGACCTGGTTTCGATCACTTGTCTTGTATCATTGAAAACTAGGGTTATAATAAGAGTATAATGCTTATTGTTTTGAGGTTGATGCTGAACTGATAACTGGTTTGAAAATGAATTTGTACAGTGTAATAAAATTTGTGACTATACTCGTCAAAGAAAGACCCGAGTAATAGGAGTTAGCATTCTTAGGAAATGAGGTTTTTCATCTTCCAATAAAGCTAAAACAGTCTTAATGATCTAAGTAGGAATATTCCAAGTTTTTCTAGTTAGTATGCTTGAATTTGACAGTTGTTTTTAATACCGGGATGTTTGAAATCGTTTAAATACTGTATAGTAGAAATGTTTATTTTTTTATTGTTATATCTCACAAATGTTGATGAAAGAAAACAAAATGGAAGAATAATACTGTACTGTTTTGAAAAGAATATTAATAGTAACAAAAGAATGCATAGTATTAATCTTTCAAAAGAAAATGAATAGATTTAAGGGATAACCCTAGTTTCGTGCAGAGGTGAAATGTTTACCTTGTTATTATGTGAAAGAAATGTTACAATTCCTATAATTATAACAAAAAATGTTGTTCTATTTCCTGAGTCTATTTGTATTGTTAGTTTTTCAATTTGATCTAGGATCTTAACTGAGAGAACAACATGTACAGCATATCAATCATGGACACAATAATGCAAGCACACAACAGACACATAGTTTACTTGGGGAAAACCATAAAGGTGAAAAACCCCAATAACTTCCTCAGAGATAGATAGAGCAATGATACAACCCAAGCATAAGAGATAGACATCTCCTAGCAGTAGCTTCTCCTCCTCCACAAGTGCGCCACTCTCCAAAGTGTGTGTGAGAGAATAGAATGATGAAATAGAGTGCCTCCCCCACTCTATTTATACTTGACTTGACTTTCCTAATAACCTTTACTAGGTCGGCCTCAACTTAACCACATAACACAATGCTGACTGGGACGACACCCAATAGGGTGGTCTAATAACCCTTTGACCCACATGACTTATACAGGTCCGACCCCAACAAGGTGGTCTAATAACCCATCAAGTATAAGTTACGACACTTACAATATAAATGACGACACTTCCATATAGAGGAATAATAACATCTCTATAGGAATACAAACACTTCCGTATAGAGGAATAATACCATCTCTATAGGAGTACAATATACATATATGAAATACATGGGTGAAATACATTCTGAAGTTACATATACATCAACACTCCCTCTTAACTAGGAAGGTATTTCTCGACACAGGTCTTCTAGCACAAGTCTTCTTCTATGGATCATCATCAACGAATCATCGTCCTCGAATCATCGTCATCATCACTATTGCTACTATCTCAATCAATCTCTTATCTACTCGTCATAGGAAGTTCTACAGAGCCAAGCCTTTTTCATACTAGATGTAGGCCCACCACCTGCAGGTCTTCATCATCACTAGCCATACTGTGGAATACTCAGGACTGATTACATTCCTCAACAAAACCTCAAAAGAGCATCCCAGGACTGATTACGAGCACACTTCTCAACCTATCGGATCTCCCAGGATCTTTTACATGTTGACCTTCACAAAACCTACTCAGAGCATCCCAGGATGTTACGAGCAAACCACTCTACCTGTCTGGATCTCGATAGAGCATCCTAGGCTGTTACGAGCACACCGCTCTTCCTGTCCAGATTTTAAAGGATCTTTTCTATGTGAACTTTCGCAAAACCTACTCAGAGCATCCCAGGATGTTATGAGCAAACCACTCTACCTGTCTGAATCTCGATAGAGCATCCCAGGATGTTACGAGCACACCGCTCTACCTGTTTGGATTTTAAAGGATATTTTCTATGAGAAACTGTAGAAAAACCTACTCAAAGCATCCCAGGATGTTACGAGCACACCGCTCTACCTGTCCGGATCTCGATAGAGCAACCCAGGATGTTACGAGCACACCGCTCTACTTGTCCAGTTTATAAAGGATATTTTATATGCTACCTGCACAAACTGTCCACGACCATAGAGTATCAAACCGATACTCACCATACATCATCCTGATGTACATCATCACATGATCAACCTGATCATCATCATAGCATCAACCTGAAGCATATCATCTGGAGCAACATCCTGAAGTTCGTCATCTGTGATCATCATGATCACCATCTGATGCATACAAAGTATCTACTTGATACATATCATCATACATGATCTACCTGATCATACAGTGCATCCTCATGATACATACATCAGTACATGATCTACCTGATCATACATAAGTACATGATCTACTTGATCATACAGTGCATCCTCCTGATACATACATCAGTACATGATCTACCTGATCATACATAAGTACATGATCTACCTGATCGTACAATGCATCCACCTGATACATACATACCTGATCCACCTGATCATATCAAGCATCCAACATGATGCATATACAAATACATGATCCAACTGATCATATCAAGCATCCAACATGATGCATATACAAATACATGGTCCAACTGATCATATCAAGCATCCAACATGATGCATATATAAATACATGATCACACTGATCAAATCATCCAACTGATGCATATACAGAGCAGTAACTGGAGCATCATCTGGATGCTCATCATCCAGTGCTTACATCCACAGCCATGGGAAGGATCCTCCTCTCACCATGCTTGGAATGGCTCCAGTAGATGTGTCCAACACTTCTTCCTCGAAGTGTCATTGAACAGAAGGACACCAAGCATTTCTCTGAAGTACTTGAACTTCACTCTGGCTAGTGGCTTTGTCAGCACATATGCAACCTGCTCATCCGTCACAACATACAGGAGCTTCACTGCTCCTCTCTGCACCATATCCCTGATATAGTGATATTTGATCTCAATGTGTTTCGACCTGTCGTGGAACACCGAGTTCTCATATAGCTTCACACAACTTTGGTTGTCACAAAAGATACCAGTAGCCTCCAGCAGGAGATCAAATAACTCAGACAGTAGCTTCCGGAGCCATACTACCTCACAACTAGCCGAACATGCTGCAACATACTCTGCTTCGGCTGTACTCAGTGCTACGTAGGACTGCTTCTTGCTAAAGCAAGAGATCACAACTGATCCTATACTGAAGTAGCACCCAGAAGTGCTCTTCCTATCTGCAGCACTGCCTGCCCAATCTAAATCAACATAACCCTGTAGGTTAAACTTTTGGTTCGCATCATACTTGAGCCCATAATAACCTGTACCCTTCATGTACCTTAGAATATGCTTTACAGCAACCAGGTGAACACCTCTCGGATCCATCAGGAACTGGCTCAATGTGTTCACCTCAAAGCAAATATCTGGTCTAGTGTTCATCAGGTACATCAAGGACCCAATCATTTGACGATAAATAGTAACATCAACTGGATTAGATGAAGCATCACACAGAAGATTCAGGTTCGATGCCATAGGTGTGGCCATGGCCTTGCAGTCCATCATCCCGAACCTCTTCAGGATCTCTACTGCATACTTCCCTTGTCCAAGGAAGATTCCATCCTCACTCTGCCACACCTCCATACCTAGAAAATAGTGCATCATCCCCAAGTCCTTCATCTTGAACTTGGCAGCAAGCATCCACTGCGTGTCGGCAATCAATCTAGCTTCACCTGTAATAAACAGGTCATCCACATACAAAAGTAGTATCACTGGATTTCCTTCCTCAACCTTGTAGTAAAGGTTGGAATCCGCTTTACTCTTGGTAAAGCCCAGACTGGATAGAAAGCTGTCTATCCTACCATACCAAGTTCTACACATATATGACTCCTTGTCATGTGTCTCAGAACTAAGTGGCTGCTCCACATACACTTCTTCTTCAATTACACCATTCAAGAAAGCTATCTTGAAATCCATCTGGTGTATCTTTCACTTCAACACTACAGCCAGAGCAAGTACTGATCTAATGGAAGTGTATCTGGCTACAGGAGCAAAAGTCTCTATGCTACCACCTATAGTATGTTTGATCTTGTAGATCCTCTTGGAAGTCACTACAGACTCCCCTTGAGGTCTTGGGACTACATCCCAAACATCTTCATGATCGACTGGTACTCCTCGATCATGGCATTCTTCCCAGATCCTGGGAACTTCAATATTTTCAATAGATAACTTTGTTGTTGAACAAATGTTGTAGTTCTTCTTTTGTAGGTGATGGTATACGATCTTTCCTACACATCAAGTTAAATTGCATGATTAAAAAACATCTCATAGTTTTCAGAACAAATTATTACACATAAAGAAATATGTCATACAGTCATGCAAGTATCTTAGCCAATGCTTCAATACAACATTTATCCATATCCCGTAACTTTCTAGATGCCTTCCAATCTCTACTAGAACATTGTTAAGAGTGTGCACAACTCCCAACATGTCAACAAAGAGGTTTCATTCTAGATAAGTAGCAATGGAATGTTGTACAGTGCCATAGGCCACTTACCCATGTATATTAGTAGTATACTATTCATCAATGCAACTATTCTAATATGCATAATACACAACCTAATTATAGGAACATGAGTATATAGATTATTGAATAGTATTATTTAAACAATAAAATATGTAAGGAATGATAATTCAAATACTTATCTTTGTTTGTTTGTTGGGTTGACTCCCTCTCAGTCTTTGCTTCTTTTCTGCAACTGCATTCTGATGTGGATTGTGAGAAGTGGTCAACTCCCTCTGAATATCTACATCCTTGCAGAAACTACTGAAGTGTGCTCCTTCTTGATCTTTGCTTACTTGCAGGAACAACTGGAGTGTGCTCCCTCTTTATCTTTGCTTCCTTGCAGGAACAACTGGAGTGTGCTCCCTCTTGATCTTTGCTTCCTGGATTACCTGTCCTTGAACTTATATCCATCCTTAATCACTATGCATGCTTATTAGTATCATCATTGTGTTTACGTCGAGGTCTCATACATAATCACACATTCATTAGTATAATCTTAATACTATCAAAACACAATAATCTTAAACATGTATAGTCATGATCATTTCAAACACAGATAATAAACAATAGTATTCAAGGTTTCAGGGAAGTCTTCTTTTACTCATGCATATTCTTATTTGATCATAGGACTCTTCTAGTTAGCTAAATCATCAATCAAGATAAGAGACATAAAATGGATAAACCCTTGATTACTTACATTTCTAACTTTAAGAATAAACATAACGAATCATACCAAGTATACTTATATAAGGGATCCTAACACAAGGTAGGATTCTAACTTGATATAGGAAAAACATACCTAGATTGGTATGTTAGCTAGTTATGTCTAACATACCCACATATTGTCTTCTTGTTCTCTTCAATGACTTGTGCTGGTAATCTACATATCTCATAGGTTAACCATTATAGAACCAAGTTATACATACCTCGTAAATATATTTTCTAAGTGGTCCATGACAATGGATGAATCTTTGTTCTCATGTCATCATGATCATATGTTCTTGAACTAAAACATGATTTGTCTTTCTTGGTGTACCTTTCATGTTAGCGGACAACATAAACCTCACACAACACCATAATGCATTAGTACAATCATAAGTATCAACACCCTAATCATTGAATATCTTCTATCATGCATTCATAATTTTATTAAGGTGATACGACAAGTCTAAATTTAATCGAGATTGTACTAACCGTAATAAGATGAAGACAAACATACCATAAACTTAATCATGAACAAATCTCAAAACATACTTGGATAAGTCATACCTGTTGAGATTGCTTGTAATCTTCTTATGTAAGGCCTTAGCCTCATCTCCCTCTAAAACATGAACTTCTTCACTTATGCAGGTGACCAATCCATTCTCTTCTAGGATTAACCCAATCCACTTGACTTACAGGAATTGGATTTGGAGCTAGATTAGGATTTGTCAGACAAACCCTAAAAATTCAAACTTTGAATTTCAAACTTCTGAAAGGATAGAAATATGCGCTTTGATGAGTTGATCAAGCTGGTATACTTAGAATTTGAAAACTGCAAAGTTTCACCCCTCAAATTTTCCTTTGAAACTTCTGGATTCACTGGACATGACCCCGAACTAGGGTTTGATAAAGCCCACCCTTCTGCCCTATCAAAAGGTTCAATCCAAAGCTCTAAGATTCTATTTTTTTGAGGAGCTTCCAGCCATGGTCACAGATTTCAAAAATTCCCATTTTTGCAGAAGCCCTAATTTTCCACTTTTCTGATCAAAGTCCCGAACTAGGGTCTGATCAAGCCCGGCCTTCTGCCCAACCAAAAATTGTGATATTGGTCTCTAAATTTTGATTTTGATGAGTAGCATTTAGCCATGGTCCCTGATTACAAAAATTCCAACTTTCTCTGAATCCCTAAATTCCGGAAGCCATGAATGAAGGTGCTAAAAAATAATTCTGTTTTGATAGAAATATGTACCTGATTGTTTCTAGTGTAACTCTGAACTTTTCAATCCATAGGGTTTGAAAATTTTTTCTATGATAGCTTGAACTGTCATATTTCCAACCCCACAGGTCTGACCTCAAATGGATTCTCTAAGAGAGAGTTATTCCAAGTGTCACAATGTGACCTGTTTATGGGATAAAATAGGAGAGCGAACTTGTACGGCGTGCCACATGTCACTGGTTCAGTTTCGGCCTCTGAAAATGTTACTTCAGAAAGTACAGTCCATGTAATACCTGTCACTTATATGAAATTTCATTTGGAGCTTCCTAGCCCAAGTTATGACCTTTTTTCCTAGGTCACCTGTTTATGACTCAGATCTGGAAGAGGCCGAAACCCTAGATTGTAAAGATCATAAAACACAAAGTACAACGAACTAGAAGTTGTCCTTTGGACAAATAGTACATGAGGATATTAGCTTCGCCTTGTATGATTTTCAGATCTTGAAACCTCGCCGAAATGTATTTATAGAGAAAGTACTACGATGACTGGTTTTTGCTATATCAAGCCCTAGCATCGTAAGTGCAACAAGTGTCATACATGCCATACCATGCCTTCTTTCAGGCTAGCTCCGATACCATGTTAGTTTTTCAATCTGATATAGGATCTTAACTAAGAGAACAACATGTACAACATATCTACAACATATCAATCATGGACACAATAATGCAAGCACACAACAGACACAGAGTTTACTTGGGGAAAACTATAAAGGTGAAAAACCCCAATAACTTCCTCAGAGATAGATAGAGCAATGATACAACCCAAGCATAAGAGATAGACATCTCCTAGTAGCAGCTTCTCCTCCTCCACAAGTGCGCCACTCTCCAAAGTGTGTGTGAGAGAATAGAATGATGAAATAGAGTGCCTCCCGCACTCTATTTATACTTAACTTGACTTGCCTAATAACCTTTACTAGGTCGGACTCAACTTAACCACATAACACAATGTTGACTGGGCCGACACCCAATATGGTGGTCTAATAACTCGTTGACCCACATGGACGATGCCCAATAGGGTGGTCTAATAACCCTTTGACCCACATGACTTATACAGTGCCAACCCCAATGAGGTGGTCTAATAACCCATCAAGTATAAGTTACGACAATGTAGCTAGGGTTTTCACCCTAGCTTGTGCAAATGAGCACCTACTAAGGAGAATGGACTCCTTAGTAGCAGTTCAATAAACAGTAACTTAAAGTACTAAAGCAATACAGATTCTAAACTAACATGAGCATTAATAAACATAACAAAAACATGAAATATGGTGAAGATCTTTCTTTTTGTATTAAAATTTTACCTCAAGTGTAGAGGTTGGTGAAGTTCTTGCAATGGTCTAAGAGGATTGCTCCAAACTCCAGCTTTGCTCCTTCTCTTTCTCCAAAGGGTGGAAATGGGCCAAAAGGGGCACTCAATGGTGAAAGTAGCTCAAAGGTGAGCTAGGGTTTCAAGAGTGATTTTGGCAGAGTAAGGGTGTATTTGATTATGGATATGAAATGAGGGGTCTCCATCACCTATCTATAGGTTTTTAGTGGTGGAGTGTTGACCCATGGTTTTGGGAACCATATGGTTTAGGTCAGCTGTATAGGGTTTTTTCCTCATTTTTCCTCCTTTTTTTTATATTTTTTATTCCCTTTTTAGAGGGTTTTTTCTATTTTGGAGGAATTTTGGATAATTTTGAGGGAAAAAGGGGTTTTTTAGCCTTTTGGAGGCTTTTTAATGGAATTTTAAGGTTTTGAAGGGAGATATGGTAGGAAATATGGTCAAATGAGTCATGTAGTGGGGTAGATGAGGTGGTGAGCACTTTTTGGGTGTTAACAGATTGCCCCCTGATGTGTGAGGGCAGGAGCTCATCGTATGACCGATAGACATCATAAGTCCTTTATGGTTTTCCTGGGGTGTGGAGAAGAGAAGAAACAAACTAGAGCCCGGAACAACGGTCCCGAACAAACTGCAAAAACTAAAAGTACATGACCTCAATAATGGATGAGGAATAATCTGATCATATGGACGAGGTGGGCATTCCCATGCTCGAATCAAGATATAGAAAAAACAATGGGGTCCAAAATATGGGGACCTGAAATATACATGGCCTCAAATAATGAATGAGGAAGAATCTCAAGATATGGACGAGGCGGGCATACCCATGCTCATATCAAGATACATAAAAAATAACTATGAGGCCCGAAAAGGGGGACCGGTAGGAGACATAGAGAACCACTGTGTACATCATAAGGGTCCAGAGGGGACACAAATCTGGGACATACTGCTAGGATGACCATGTCAGAGCTGAAGAACTGATACACTGGAATGACAACAGTGCTACGGAGTGTGATACCAGAGGAACTAATGAGCTGCTGGATCATAATGACAAGGGGTCATACTCTCAATGGTACATTGAACTGGAACTGAACTGGGTACTCAAGGAAGCATATAACTGGATGGCTTCCGAATACAATCGCCAACGCAACCTAGACATCCTCGGGAACATATAACTGGGCATTCCGAAGTGACTCACCAATGTGCTAGAGTCGGGGGAGATCTGGGGTCTTCGACCAATAATGGAAGGGATATAAACCCTACGCGATTCTCGATGATGCGATCAAGGTGTTTAAGTCAAGCATGTGAGAAACAACCACTCGGAGAGGCAATGAAGACTCCTCTCCAAATGGTCCGTAATCACTCACCATTGATGGTGATGGGTCCAAGGTGCAGGGACCTCTAGGTCTATCCTCTGGAATAGAGGGGCTGTCGTCGATAGAGGGAGATCTGCAACTAGAAAGGCAATGATGTTTCCTTGATAGGAGTGCGAGGTGGAGAATAGAAGTGTGAGAGTACGGATGGTAGGACTGACATACGGTAGGGGATAACTAGGCAAGTAGAGTGGGTGGACTCAAACTTCTTTTGTTTAGATTATGATGGCGGGGACGATCGGGCAGCATATGAAACTGACTGAGGGGAAAGGGATCATAGCTGTAATGGATCGAGGATGGTGACTGGGATGAGGGATACTCAAGCTGGTGTAAAATGGTAGGAGACTGCAGAATACTTTGAACAAAGGAGACCTGATTGGGGGTGCTGTCGAGATGATCGATCATAGTGCCAAGAGGCATGGGGGGACTTCTTCATGGGTTAAGGAACTAGAAGAAGTAGGTGAAAAATGGCACTGTCGTGTGGATTTATACGAGCCCAGGACAGTTCATGCTCGTGATTGCTTTCAATTTTAAGGAGTCTGAAAGCGATAAGAAGACTCTGAAATGATGGAATGGTACTATCGTGTGGATTTGTACGAGCCCAGGACGGTGCATGCTCGTGGTTGCTTTCAATTTTAGAGAGTCTGAAAGCGAGAAGAAGACTCCAGGGGGTTACTTTTTCGTGTGTTAGTCTCCAAGGCCCGAAGTAGCATAAAAGGATGCAATGAAGAACTCTTCTAGCCGGTGTGACTAGAGTATTCCTTTTTCGTAATTAGTCTACCAGGTCCGGAAAAGGGTTAAACTTATACCAGATAGACGACCTTTCAGGTACTTTAACGAGCATGAAAGGAAGCAAGATTGCTCGGCGATCTTTTCATTGTTTTAGGATTCAGAAAAGAGCTTAACAGAAACTCCCTAAGTGCCTTTTTCGTAAAGGACTTGTCCGACCCGAAAAAGGGATAAAAGTATACCGAACAAAAGGAATGGCCAGGCAAGGAGGAAGTGCTCAATCAAGGAACATTGATGAGGACCAAGAATGAGGGTGGTGGGGAACACTGATGGGCCTCCTTGCGGGAAAATGAATGGTGGCAAAATAATGAAATAATTGCAGTATGACAGGAGTGAATGGCTCATGTAAAAATGTGGAACATTTCGATGGCGGCCGATGTGGCGTGCAAACCGAGGCAGCAAGGTGTCGGGACACAATGTTGAAACTGTACCAGGTGAGAGCGAGAAATGATCTCAAGCATCATCACGAGCTGATAAAAATGAATCCGGTGATATAAAAAGTGTCAAAAATGGATAACGGCCGATGTGGCATGAAAACCGAGGCGATGGGGGGCATTTTGGAAAAAATACCCAAAACATATGGGAGTGAGAGTGAGAAATGATCTCAAGCATCATCACGGGCTTGAAAAAATGAATCGGATAATATAAAAGATATAAAAAATGGAGAGCAGCCAAAGTGGCACGCAAACCGAGGTGACTATTGGCATCTAAAAATGCTCAGAAAGTGATGTGGAAAAAATAAGAAAACAAGCAGACCATCATGTTGGTCTCGTTGTGTTGATTCCAGTGGTGGAAACGGTTTGAAAAATGGACTCCGTATGGGTTCAGAATGGCCAAAACAAGAAAAAGTCAACGGACTATAAATAGTGAGTGGGTCCAACATGACAAGTGTCATTTGTACTTGTTGACTTTGACTAGTGATCAGAGTTGAACAGAGAGGAGTTGGTGTTTCTGGACGATCCGAGCGGTCGATTTCAGATCCGGGAGTTACAGGTATTCCGTCAAACTCATACCTGCATTTTCTTTGGGTTTCGGGGGGGGTAGTGGGTCCCAGGGGATTCATTGTACGGTCCACGTGGGGTGGACCGCAGGTTTGGGGGGTGGAACTCCGGTTGGGGACTGCGGGTTCCAGGGTGGATCACGCGGCTGGAGACCGCGAGGTTTGGGTCAAAAAATGCGGTCTGGTACCGCGCGTTCCGAGGTTTAACACGCGGTTGCGTACCGCACGTTCAACTCCTACAGGTGCGGTTTTGGACCGCGACTGTAGCCTTGATAGCTGCGGTCGGAAACCGCGGCAAGGGGCCCTAAAGCTGCGATTGGTATCGAGCTATTAAGGTTCCCCGGGGGGGGTTCAAGGTTATTTTTTGTTTTTTACATGAGTCTGATGAATTTGCCTTGCGTGATTGACAGGATGTCGCTGGTGCTTTGGAGAGAGCGGGAGGTCCCGGATGAGATAGTTGCTGTCATCCAGGAGGATCGTCATGTGCGATCGATGTTGGGATTGTGCGGATTGCTGAAGTTTGCACAGGTACCTATGATGCGTTCAGCAGCGCTGCTGCTGAACTGGCTAGTGGGTTTCTGGGAGCCAGACATTCAGGCGTTCAGGATGCAGGGTGAGAGGGTGGACCTCACCCTAGCAGATGTATACTTCCTAACGGGGTTGCCCTGTCTGGGTAGGGTGGCAGATACGCAGCCACAAGTATCTGCGGATGTAGATATGGAGGATATACTGGAGCGGTACTGTGTTCCAGAGGATAGGGTGCAGAGGAATGTACTTCGGGTGGTGGACCTGCAGGAGCCGACAGTACAGGCTATTGCGGAATGCGTGGTTCGTGTGTTGGGGTCCCAGTCACTTGAGAAGGTGTCCGGGGGCCAGATGCAGCTAGTGGAGCACGTACTGGATGGTGTCTACTATGCGTGGGGCTAGATGTTCCTCACCTGTGTGCAGCGGCAGCTGACATCAGTGAAGGAATCTGGCAAGGGATTCTGTTACGGATCCTTTCTATGTGCTTTCTTCATGGAGCGGGTACCGACACTACGACCGCGGGTGCCGGTCAGGGCAGGAGGACTAAGGGAGCTGCACATGGTGCGGTGGGGGGAGATGATGCACCACCGAGGTGGTGGGGAGGTGGGTAGATACTTCACGCAGGAGCTATACCTATAGTGGCTACAGATACCATTGACATTGGATGACTATCCATACAGAGATATGGACTACACCGGGGATCCAAAGGCACCACGGGCGCCAGGACAGGCATGGGGACCAGATGGTACGGATTGATTTTATTGTGTGTTATGGATGTCAATATTTGTATATGATATGTTTTTTGATATACTGTTACTGACTGATGTATGATCTACAGATGTGGGCCCGAGACCACCACCAAGACATATAGCGCGCAGGGGGCATGTGGCGGTACCAACCTTGCTAGACTGAGGGGAGGTGCGTCGATGGGACGCTAAGGGGACATTGGAGTCTGTATGGATGCTGCTAGATTGGTTGCTAGTGGGAGTGACCGATGACGGGTGGTGGGACGTGGATTCGGAGGTGATTCAGGATTGCATGAGGGCGCCACGGGAGTTCCGGTCGATCGTTATCCGGGTGGCCATCTTAGCGGACAGGGGACAGGCACATGAGCTCACAGGGGATGAGGAGATGCTGGAGGAGGAGTGAGGTGAGGACTCAGAGGCAGCTGATGTAGGTAGTGATGCAGGGTATGACTCTCATTAGGGAGTGCAGGGGACTCCCCCTGATTTTGTAGCTACGGCATGTATTCTATGAGGCGTAGGGATGTATAAATATTTTTTGTATAGATGAGTACGAGTGTACTCAGGACATGTATAGCAGATGAATATGTATTTTTTGAGATATAGATATATATGCACATGGATGCACCTTTTTTTGATGATGATTTAGTGTACGCACGTGGATGCGCTTATGGTTTGTTATGTGTTTGCACTACACATGGATGCAAGTAGTGTAGGGTGTTGGCACATGGATGCCCCCTATGTATTTTATTGGATGTATTGCACATGGATGCAACATTATGTATGTAGGATTAGGAATGTGGATGCCCCTGTATATGAATGTGTTTTTATTTTTTATTGTACATGGATGCAAATGTTTATGTGATGATAGGCATGTGGATGCCCCTTGCAATCTTTTTGGGCTTTTATATATTTTTTATGAGATGTTATGGGATGATGATGCATGATGGAGGTTTTACATGGTGTGATTGATGTGCCAATCTAGGATGGTGTTAGCCATTTGATCTGCGACACTATTTTGAACTCTTGGAACATGGGTGAATGTTATGGATTCAAATTGTCGGCTGAGTTGTTTTGTGCACAGGAATTTTCTAAAGAGGCAGGGATCATGCACCTGGTAGCAGTTGTTGAGCTGGGAGACAAGTAGCTGGGAGTCAAGGAACACATGAAGGTGACATATGCCCATCTGGAGGGCAGCAGTCAGGAGACCGGTCACAGCATCATACTCCTCCTGGTTATTGATAGCAGCGCCTATACATATTTTGTCAAGGTGAATCAACTCATGTAAAGGGGAATATAAGACCCATGCTGCAGAAGCCAGGTTGGGAGACCAGTGGCTCGCTCCATCGGCGAAGCCAATGTAATGAGGTGGAAGATGGTCCATTTGTGATCATGCAAAAAATGATGAATGTAAGATTGTGGTAAAAAAGGTGAAAAACAAAAATAGAGCAAACTGTACAATGCGGACCAATGGGGTCATAGGTTTATTTAGGGGTAAAAGCATTTAAGATACAACCCATTACGAGGGTTGTGCAAAGGGTGACCTTCGGAGTCAGTTAAAATGTACGCCCCATTGTTGAGGCAGGTCTGCACGATGTAAGGGCCTTGCCACATGGATTCAAACTTTCCTTTACCAGTTTTGTCGTGGGCTTGGTCATATGCGCGGACGAGGTCCCCTTCATGGAAAGTTCGAGGGTGTACATGTTTGTCGTAACCAGCTTTGGAGCGGTTCTTGGCGGCTTAAATGGTCTGTAGAGTGGCACGACGGTCTTTGTCAGCTTGTTCTAGTGATAGCAGACGTTGCTCGAGTGGGGAGGTGTCTGGGAGAAGATCGAAAGCGATATGTAAGGAAGGTATCTGACACTCGATGGGGAGGACAGACTCGACACCATGAACTAAATGAAACGGGGTAAAACAGGTGGCGGTTTTGGTGGATGTACGGTAAGCCCATAAGGCAGGGAACAACATGTGGTTCCAATTGGACTTATGCCGGTCAACAGTGCATTGGAGGATGGTTTTTAAGATTTTGTTAATGGCCTCTACTTGGCCGTTCCCTTGGGGGTAGTAAGCAGAGGAATACTTATGTTGGAATTTTAGTAGGGTGGATAACTCGCGCCAAATGGAATCTTCGAAGTGTGAACCATGGTCTGAGACCAACCGTTTGGGTACCCCGAATCGAGTGATAACATGGTTGAAAAAGAAACGGGCAGCAGTGTTAGCGGTACAATTGAAGGTGGGAATGGCTTCGGCCCATTTGGTGAAGTAATCGACGACGACAATGATATATTTATGGCCGTTGGCAGATGGGGGTTTACACTCCATGAATTCGATGGCCCACTTACAAAAGGGACCAACGGTGACGACTGGGTGTAATGGAGCAAGTGGTGTCCGGGCCTTGGGGGAAAAAAGTTGGCAATTATGGCAATGTTTGACTGCTGTGATGTAGTCAGTAAAGAGTGTGGGCCAGAAGTATCCAGCGCGGATGACCTTTTGGGTGGTGGCCATCCCAGAGAAATGGTTGCCGCAGGCACAGCTATGACAGTCATTGAGGACGTCTTCGGCTTCCTCATGTGTAAGGCAATGACGAAGAATGGTGTCAACCCCTCGCCAGTAAAGGACATCGCCTAAGAGGAGATATCGAGAGGCCTGGTGACGGATATGATGGCATCCATTACGATTGATGTTGGGTCTGAACTTCTGCGTGCGTAGGTATGACAAAATATCACCGTACCATGGGTCATCAGATGAGATGATGAACAAGTGGTTGTCGGGTAACTCATCGGAGATTTGTGGGGACGGCAGAAGGGAGGGGAGATCGGTGATGAGCTGGGCAAGCGTGAGGCCTTTAGTGCTCTTAGGGGTGCGGAAAGTGAGGTCATATTCCTGGAGGATAATGACCCATTTAGCAACACGACCTTGCAGGAGCCGCCGGTTTAATAGATAGACCATGGGGTTGGAGTCGGTGACAACTGTGGTATGACTAAGTAAAATATAGTGTCGCAATTTTTGGACGGAAAAGACCACAGCTAGGGCTAGTCGCTCCTCATATGGGTAATGTAGGGGTGGTCCAGACAATGTCTGGCTGACGTAATAAATGACATGCTCCTAGCGAGCGGCGTCTTCTTGAACCAAGACTCCGGACACAGCATGTTCGGATGCCGAGACGTAAAGGATGAAGTCCTTAGAGAAATCCGGAGGGGAGATTAAAGGGGCTTGGGTGAGAGCTTTCTTGAGGGCGGCGAATGCAGCTTCTGCTTGCTCATCCCAAACAAAGGGGATGTGGGTATGAAGCAGGCATAAAAAACCATGAATGGTAGTGGCGTAATCAGGAACGAAGCGACGAAGGAAATTGGATCGTCCCTGCAGACTTTGGAGCTGCCGGAGCATGCGAGGAGAGGGAAGGTATAATATGGCTTGGACTTTCAGGGGATCGACAGCAATTCCTTTCTGGGAAACAATGAAACCCAACAACCGACCTGCTGGAACGCAAAAGACACACTTGTGTGGGTTCAAGCGGATTTGATATTTGCGACAACACATAAAAACTTGCCGGAGGTCGTTAAGGTGGTATGATCGTTTCTGGGAACGAGCCGTAAGGTCATCAAGATAGACGAGCAGGATATGGACCAAGTCGTGAAAACAGTAGGTCATGGCTCGCTGGAAGGTGGCACCAGCATTTTTGAGGCCGAAAGGCATGACGCGATAGGCAAAGGTGCCCCAAGGGGTGGTAAAGGAAGTTTTGTACTGATCCTCCTTACGGATCTGAATCTGGTTGTATCCGGAAAAACTGTCCATGAAAGAGAGGACTTCATGCCCCGCACACACATCGATGAGTTGGTCAATAAATGGCGTGGGGAAGTTGTCCTTGGGACAAGCTCGGTTTAAATCGTGGAATTCAGTGCATACTCTAATGGTGCCTTGCTTTTTGTTAACGGGAACGGGGTTTGAAACCCAAGTGGTATAAGCAATAGGATAAATGAATCCTGCTTTGCGAAGTTTCTCAACCTCTGCCTTAATAGTGGGGATCTTGAAAGGATGAATGAGGCACTGTTTCTGACGAATGGGGGGTACATCAGGCCATGTGTCAATGTGGTGTTCTATAATGGCGGGGTCAAGACCAGGCATTTCGGTATAGGACCAGTCAAAGACATCACGAAATTCTTGGAAACGTTTTTTGTATTCTCCAATCTCATGCTCACTGCAGGAGGCTCCTAAGGTAATGATTTCAAGAGCACCAGGTGGGTCAGAGATATCAATGTGGATGACGGGTGAGATATTGGCCATGTTACCTTCCTCAAAGGCATCAGGAGCAGGAATAGGATCCTTAAACCAGTCGACTTTAGTGGGAAGGAAATCTTTGGACTCAACCGCGAATTGGGTAGCTGTGGTAGAGGAGGATTCTTCTGGGAGGAAACAGGAACGATGGTGCATGTCATCCCAGGGATAATCCAGGGTAGTGAGAGCCTCTAGAATCTCCTCATCATTGCGGAAAGTTTGAGTTGTCAAATCGGTTGACGAGGGAGTGGTAGTCGAAGAGATCATATAAATAGTGTTAATCTCTCTGGATGGGGATGATACCGGGGGGTGGATCTCCTCAATTGTGGGGGGTGCCATCTCAAGGTCCAAATTATTCATCTCGTAGAGAGCTGCTCTGTAATCTGGGAGATCAGGATAGTGATGTGAGTAGTGGCCGTAAATACCGCATATGGCACAAGGGTGGTTGGTACGCAGTGATTTATCATGAGGCTTAGGGGTTGGATCTAGTTTGACAACTGGGATGTTGGGGTTGTCGTCAAGCATTTGCATGTGTTCCTGTAATGCAGGTAATTGTGGACATTGATGAGTCAGATGGCCTAACTCATCACACAATGAGCATTTGGGGGGAGCATGAAACATGGGAGGGGGTTTAACTGTCTTGGGAGGGGGTACAGTAGTGTATGGTTGTGGGCCTTTGCTCCCAGTGGGCTTGATAAGAGGAGGGGGATTCATAGATGACGAAGGGGTAGCAACACCAAGAGGTGGTTGACTAGTAGTGAGAATGGGTTGCACCAGTTGTAGGACGACATTTGGTGTTGGCGGGGGAACGAGAGGTGAAATATACCACACGGGTAATCCTAAGGTTAACCCGGGGAGGCTGAGAGTAGCCATAACTGGGGCACTTACTACTCCTGAAGGAGGGAATAGGAAGGGGATTGTGTGGGTGGGTGTAACACCAATGTGACTAGGTACCAATGGTGGTTTAGGTAACAAGGGCAGTTAATTGTTGGGTGTTTGTGTATTGTGGGAAAGAGTATAGAGGTCAGAGACTTCGGTCGTGGGTGACAGGGGTGGAATGGATTGGAATGTGGATGTCATCGGCATATCTGAGTAAACTCCAGGTCCCATGGAGGAAACAAATGAGGTAGTTTTACCACAAACAGGTTGTTCAACCATAGGGAGAACATTTTCGGGTGCAGCCGGGGCATTGGGATCATAATAGGTGAGTTGGTCGACCTTGACCACGCGTCCTTCATGGGGGAACATCATGGTACGAAAAACGGATGAGGCAACCGCCCGCATGGCATACATGTAGCTGCGGCCAAGTAAGAGGTTATAATCAAGTTGGGAATTGATGACCTCTATGTCAATGAGCATGGTTTTTCCAGCCAACTGGACGAGGACATTAGCTAAGAGACCTTGGGGTTGAGCCAAACGGCCGTCGTAGGCTCGCAACGTAGTGGTGGACTGTTGGAGAGTAGGGGATCCCAACTTCTACCAAACGAATGTGGACATAACGCATGTAGAGGCACCTTCATCGATAATGCACCGATGGATGACAAGATTCTGAACGGAAAGAGAAACTTGGAATGCTAAAGTGGAAGGCAGGCGTGGTTCGGACTGGTCCAAATCAAATGCCATCAGTTGTGAATCATTTGGGTCAATAACACCAATGGCGGAGAGCAAAGTCTTGCGCTGTGAAGGACAGTTTTTTAAGACTTCTAACGCAGACATGGTTGCGAGAAATTGGGCTAAGTCATCTATAATGTTGTAATTTGATGTAGCGCGAGCATTGGGATTATTGTTGATACGACGAAGTGGAAAACGAGGTGCTTTGGAGGTGCCATCGAGTGGAGCCGGAGGTATACGTAATGTCTGATCAGTGGGATGAGCGTTAGTGTTTTTGGCGGTGGGAGGGGCTTCAGGGGTGGAGCCATATTGGTTCCGACGGGTTTGGAGGTTGACATCAGTGGACGACATCATCAACAAGTGGTGAGTACCTGAGTCGAACATGGGTTGATCAGGAGCAGCATAAGTGATTTGTTGTTGTGGTGGCGCGTTGCCTTGAGGGGGAGCCAACGGCTGAGTGTTCACTACTCCTTGGGTTGGTAAGGGGTTTTGCAGCACCAAAGGTTGCTGCTGAGGGGGTGGGGGGTTGGGCGGCACTTGAGGAGCCGCATGCCCTTGGCGATGGGCATCGTCAGCCCAGAGTTGCCGAGCTCGCTCCAAATGTGGGAAAGAATGTGTGTAGTGGCCATAGACCCCGCAAATAGAACAAGGATGGTTTGTTCGTAAATTAGGATTTTTAGCCTGCTTGGGTGGCCGATTAGGGTTTTGGTTGGCAGGTGCCGCGTTATTGTTTTCTGGGGGATTAGGAGGTTGACCACCTTGGTCGGGAGGGGGGTTGTTCCCACGGTTATGGCCTTTGCCACGGTTTTGCTGGCCCTGTTGGTGCTGGTTGTTTTGGTTCTATTGCGGATTCTATTGGGCGTAAGCTTTCCCTTGGGCAGCAGGTGGGTTCTGGGGTTGTGCAGGTGCGGGAGTAGGCTGCGGTGGATAATAAGTAGGTGGAGGCTACGCAGGTGCTGAACCTTGTGGGGGTTGCTGATATGTCTACGGAACAGGTTGTGGGTTTGCCGCAGGGGCTGCCTGTGGCGGGTAATAAGCAGGTTGGGCTTGAGAAGATGCAGGAGCTGGTGCAGCCTGTGGGTGGTAATATGGTTGAGGTGCAACCGGGGGGGCGTAAGCGTGGGACACATGACCAAAGCACTGAGGTGGACAGGAGGGTCCGTGGGAATGGTGGTGGTGTGTCATGGGAGCATACGAATTGGTTGCTCCGGATTGAGATGTAGCCCGTGAAAGGTCGGGGCCATGGCTAGGACATGCTATGGAAAAGGGTTGGGGGTGCGAGGCAATACGGCCAATGATGCCGTCCGCAGCATGGGATTCCCCCGGCGCATCGTGTTGGGAGGAATCACTGCAAGGGGCGTCATGTATGATGGCATATAGATAACCCAACTGGGCGTAAATGAGGTCAAATTGCTGGGCTTTGAGGATGGCCTCTTCTTCAGACTGGGGTCGTTCGGATGCCACATCCTTGGCAATGACAGGAAGGAGGGATTTTAGAAACCAATCTAAGAAGATACGGTCGTCTAACTTGATTTTGCATAGGTTGTGGCGTCGACGCCACTCATGAATGTGGTCAGTGATGTGGGTAGCCGTGTTCTGTCTGCAAGACAGTAGGATCTCAACTCCCGCATCATAGCGGACAGGTAACTGAAAGAACTGCAGGAAGGTCAAGGCAAGGGAAGTAAAGGTGGCATGGGTCCCATGGGGCTACTCGATGTACCACTTAGCTGCAGATCCAGTGAAGGTGCATTGTAACAGACGAAGGCGGATAGAGTCATCCACTATGGAGTTGGAAGAACACCATAAATGGAAGGACATAATATGGTTCTGGGGGTCCTCACCTACCTTGCCCTCAAACTTAGGGATGTCAGAGGGGAGCTTGGTGGGCATGTGAGGCCACACAGGGTCGTGTCTGATGGGATCGTTAGTCATTCTAGCTAGGTCAGGAAGGTTGAGGCTAGCCATGAATGGAAAACTAGTAGAAGGATGTGACATACTAGTGGGTGTGACCATGGTGGGGCCAATGCCCCCAAGTGTAGGGGCAAGGTTTGGGAGGTTGCCCCCAAGTGGAGGGACGAAAGTGGTATGGGACGGTCCTGCACCGCCAAGGGTAGTGTGAGTCACTAATGGAGGGGGAATAGGTATTCTAGCTACTGGAATGGGTGCAGTGATCAGAACGGTAGATGTGGGCCCCATCAAAGGCATACCCAAAGCAGGTGTGGTGGTGGATGCTCCACCAATGGTCCCTACAAAGAAAGGGGTGGAAGTCACGTCAGCCATGGGGCTGGTTGGTGCAGTGTAAATGGGGTTCTCAGACTCTGCCTCAGAATCAAAGGTAAAATAAGGGGCGTCTAGCTCAGGTGACGGAGTTCTATGCCATTAAGTGGAGTCAAGTGACAAAGCTCGAGATCTATGATGAGTGGTATCAAGTGATGAAGATCTATGTCTATGACCGGTGGTGTCAAGTGAACCGTGCTACGGGGGCTCACCCCGAAGGCACCAAGAATGTCTCGGGGACTCAATGGTGACAAATGGTGTCAAATATCTGGGGCTTGTGTTGAGTGAAAAATATCTCAAAAACCCTAATGCAACCGAGTGTGCAGAAGGAGAGCTTCAAAAAATACGGCACTCAGGCCAACAACCAACTCAAAACACTTACTGTAACAGCTGTGCTACAATAAGTGGAGTATCAACAGAAATGGTCAGAATACCAACAAGTAGCAGATTTCCTAAAAAATAAAAATAGTGGACTCGCTAGACCAAAAGGAGGTAAGGGATCATGCAAACACTTAACTAAATAATATTCTGACTCAACCAGACATATCCTCTACAAGGTGATGAAATCCAAGTCAGACAATATGGATAGTAGAGCCAATTGTCTAAAGATATCCCCCTACCGGGAGGGACACTAGGTAGTCAATCCTAGAAGAAAGGCAACTAAGATACCTCGTTCATAACACATCCAGAAAAGGTGAATCTACCATTTGGTTCTATCACCGCAGTACCCCCGTACAGGGATACCCCGAGAACTACGAAAGGTAGCCTTCGGTTACTGAATGGATTGCGGCATTCCACTCAAGCCTCCAGAACCAGTCTGGCGACTTCAACCCTCCTAGGGGAGAGGCCCTCTAATAAACTGGTTGTGACCGTGCCAAAACATACTAGGGGATTTTGGTTCCCTAATGGACAACAGCTATGTCTCAAGTGTAAGCAACCGAGGGGTGTTATTTGGATGCCTATCCCCCCGATCCTACCTAACTACAAAAATTCTTATGTGTTCCCCAAGTGGGGTTAGAATGTTGGTTGTGTTAAGTAGTTTTTTAAGGCTCACTTGAATTAGGTGACAGAGTGTGTGCATGTGAGATGATGAACCCAAATAAAAAGTGCCACGGGGGTGGGCAACTTGCAAACTAAAAATAACAATACTGAATTTAAACTTTGAAATGCAAAATTTTCTCTTTTTCAATTAAAATGCTGAAAATTTAAAAATATTCTATAAATGGAACAGAAATAATACTCCAGAAAAGGCTGTAGGGAAGGATGGCTGCAGGTAGGACAGATGGCTGTGCAAGTGCAGAAAATATTGCAGCAAAGTGCTGGGTTCAAAACAGGAAAAAATGCAGAAAATAGACCGCGGGTCTATGGAAAATCTGGGCGGTCGGACCGTGGGAATCGACTGAACATTCGCGGTCAGGTTGCGGTATTTTGGCCAAAAGACATAGTCGAACCACGGGAAAACAGTCGAAAGCTGCAGGTGGGTTGCAGTAAAATGGCTGAAAGCCGCAGGCAGGACGCAGAAAATTGGTTGAAAGATGCCAATGGGTTGCAGAAAAATGGCTGAAAGCCATAGGCGGTACGCGGGAAAATGGCCAAAAGACGCCGGCCGGTTGCAGGAAAATGGCTGAAAGCCACAAGTGGGTCGCGAAAAAAGGGTTAACAGCCACAATCGGACCATTCTAAACAAGCTAATAGCCGTGGTCAGATCGTAGGTAACAGACTGAAAATGGCCGGTAGGTCGCCGGAAACAGTCTGAGAGCCGCGGTTGGATCGCAAGTAAAGGCCCGAAAGATGCGGTCGGAACACAACTACAGGGGGTAAAAGATGCGGTTTACGGCATCCGAAAGGGACAACCGAACAGAAAAATATTGTAGAAAATTAAAAACGTTTGAAACTTTAAAAACTATAACCAGAAATTGAAAGGAGCACAAGGGGAGTCGCCAAAACTATAGCTAGGGTTTTCACCCTAACTTGTGCAAATGAGCACCTACTAAGGAGAATGGACTCCTTAGTAGCAGTTCAATAAACAGTAAATTAAAGTACTAAAGCAATACAGATTCTAAACTAACATGAGCATTAATAAACATAACAAAAACATGAAATATGGTGAAGATCTTTCTTTTTGTATTAAAATTTTACCTCAAGTGTAGAGGTTGGTGAAGTTCTTGCAATGGTCCAAGAGGATTGCTCCAAACTCCATCTTTGCTCCTTCTCTTTCTCCAAAGGGTCGAAATGGGCCAAAAGGGGCACTCAATGGTGAAAGTAGCTCAAAAGTGAGCTAGGGTTTCAAGAGTGATTTTGGCAGAGTAAGGGTGTATTTGATTGTGGATATGAAATGAGGGGTCTCCATCACCTATTTATAGGTTTTTAGTGGTGGAGTGCTGACCCATGGTTTTGGGAACCATATGGTTTAGGTTAGCTGTATAGGGTTTTTTCCTCATTTTTCCTCTTTTTCCTCATTTTTTAATATTTTTTATTCCCTTTTTAGAGGGTTTTTTCTATTTTGGAGGAATTTTGGATAATTTTGAGGGAAAAAGGGGTTTTTTAGCCTTTTGGAGGCTTTTTTGATAGTTTTGTGGCCTTTTGGAGGCTTTTTAATGGAATTTTAAGGTTTTGAAGGGAGATATGGTAGGAAATATGGACAAATGAGTCATGTAGTGGGGTAGATGAGGTGGTGAGCACTTTTTGGGTGTTAACAGACACTTACAATATAAATGAAGACACTTCCGTATAGAGGAATAATAACATCTCTATAGGAATACAAACACTTCCATATAGAGGAATAATACCATCTCTATAGGAGTACAATATACATATATGAAATACATGGGTGAAATACATTCCGAAGTTACATATACATCAACATGTATTACAAAATATTACAAAAAAAAATATTAATGAAATACTGCAGCGCTAGATATTCAATCATTTGGAAAATCTTCCTATCATTCATCTGTCTTAATTTTACTTCTTTGTACTAGATTACGATGCAATGACAGCATGGGGAAATATATAGAGAAGGTTATCTAATCGATCATTTCATCTAATAAATCATTTTCATTCAAAAATCATACTTAGGTCAGAAAAATAAAACAATTTCTTCTATATTTTTAACTGTACTACTTACTGATAAATGCAGAATTTATTTGACTGAAAATAACAACAGAACTATAGAATTTGATAATTTGTAGGAGAAACAAACCACATCCTGTTCCACCCAACCTACACATGAAGACAACCAAAATTACTTGCCTTAGGACCCCCAATCTTGTTCACTGAACCACCAGGAAGAAGAGTCTATAGAAGCTTTAGTTCATCAACTTGCAGTAGAAATGTAGATCATCCAGTCATAAAGACTCAGCAGTCAAAGAGACCTGCACTAGCACCTTTGGTTTCTTTCTCATAATAACTAGCAGACTCACAATGCACTTCCACTTAGCCTCCCTATTCGAATCTCTCAATGATCACCTGATACACTTGAGGAAATATTTCTGCTGAAAATATTGTGGAGCTGCCTGCTCAATTCGAATTACCTTATCTAGGATGCCTAGGCCTTTTAGTGGTTAACTTGGTCATTAATGAGCAAACAGATCTCTTCCACCCACCTGGGGAATAATGCCACAAATTTAGGGGTAGTTGTACCATAACCAATAGCTAGTGGTGGAGTGCAAATGCTGCCATCTGTCCAATGCCTTCTAATAGCTTCCATTCCTCCTAGCGGGTTAGTGAATACTCATTTAACAGTTCCCTTGGGTGTTTGTCTCCTGTTTAATTTATTAAATAATAATAATAAGTCATTACAATCATCCTTGACCAGATTTGGTCATAATTACAAAACTTTGTAATTAAAATTTAACATAATGTATTTTGCAAATAAAATAATTAGTCTCAAAATTTGGGTAGGTGACATACACCTCCCTTTAAGTCTCAACATCGTCCTCGATGTTTTTTAATCACTCTCTGAGTGTTCCTGAAACAGATTTGGGTATGATGCCCGCATACTACTCTCAAACTCCTAGGTTGCCTCTTTCGGGCTAAGGTGCTTCCATTGCACCTTTACCTGCCCAATGGTGCGATTCCGGAGTAGAGTTTCCCTCCTTTCAGGATACAATTTGGTTCCACCTGAAAATCGTTGTCTTGTTCCACCTGTACATCATTGCAATTTACAACATGAGTAGCATCATGTACATATTTCTTTAAAAATGAAATATGAAAAACATTATGTATCTTTAGATTTGGTGGCAAATCCAGTTGGTATGCCACGAGTCCAACCCTTAACAAGATTTCGAAAGGACCACAATACCTGGGTGCCAGCTTGGCACAGCTCCCCAATTTCAATGAGCTCTTTTTTGGTCTTACCTTAATGAAAACATGCTCACCAATCTTGAACTCTTTGTGAGTTCTTTTAAGATCTGCTTGACGCTTTTGCATATCTTGGGCAGCTTTAAGATTTCTTTGTACCTGTTGCACGGTTAGTTCTATTTCCTTTAACAATTCAGGTCCTAAAATGACTC
Organism: Larix kaempferi; assembly: GCA_027924585.1. NCBI lineage: Eukaryota > Viridiplantae > Streptophyta > Pinopsida > Pinales > Pinaceae > Larix > Larix kaempferi. Next base: position 5,064,818 of record BSBM01000590.1, read on the forward strand.
TATTAACTGGATCATTCCAAAAAAATGGTGTGTTACATTTCCTACCATAAAGAATTTCAAAAGGGATAAGCCTGGATGACGCATGGTAATGGTTGTTATATGCAAATTCTGCTAAATGTAAGTAGTCCTCCCACTTACCAGGTTGGTCCTTAACATACATCCTTAGCATGTCTTCCAATACCTGATTCACTCTTTTTGTATGTCCATCTGTTTGTGGATGAAATGCTATGATGAAGTTTAAGATTGTATTCAACCCTTTAAATAAAGATCTCCAAAAGTTTCCAGTAAACTTAGAATCACGGTCTGAAACTATCACCTTTGGTATTCGATGCAATTGAAACATCTGTTTCATGAAGATTTCTGCAATATTTGAACCCTTATGAGTAGTCTTTACAGGTAAAAAATGTGTTTCCTTGTTGAGTTTATCCACTACCACCATGATGGAGTCATTTTTTTTTTTTTTTTTTCTGATTCCTGGGTAATCCAGTAATAAAATCTATACTTATGATTTTCCATTTCCATCTAGGTATAGGTAATGGCTGTAACATTCCATCCGGATGCTGATGTTCAACCTTCAATTTTTGACAGTCAAAACACTTAGCTATATATTCTTCTACTTCATCCTTCATTCTGGGCCAATAATACTCCTTCCGTAACATAGTGATGGTTTTCTGATAACCCGGATGACTAGAATAATGACTTTTGTGCATCTCATCTAAAATCAGAATTTTTACATTTGGTATGTTGGGTACATACAATCTGTTTTTGTACAACAACAATCCATTTTTTTTTAAATTCTAATATGCCATAGAATTTTCAGAATTGCTTTCTGCTGTCTTTTCATGTAATTTTTTGTATTTTTCGTTAGTTTCAATCTCTTCAAATATCTAATTTTCTAAATCTGTTGAGTATGTACTGATGGTTGAAATAAAATTCAACTTTACTTTATGACTTAATGCATTAGCAACCTTGTTCTCTTTCCCTTTAATGTTCTGAATTTCAAAATCATATTCACTTAGAAAAGTTAGCCATCTAGCTTGTCTAGCATTCAAATTTGTCTGATCTAGTAAATACTTCAGCCCCATGTTATTTGTCATCAAGGCAAATTTTCTGCCAATAAGATGGTGACGCCACATTTTCAAGGCATGAATCACTACTAATAATTCTAGATCATAAGTAGAATAATTTTTCTCATGTAATTTCAGCTTTCTAGACTCATATGCAAGAGCATGTCCCTCTTGTGTTAGGACTCCACCGAGTCTGTCATTACATGCGTCGGTGCATACTATAAAATCCTTATTAGGATATGCAATCCTCAGAATAGGTGTTGCAGTTAGTAATTCCTTCAACTTCTTAAAACTGTCTGAACATTTTTGATCCCATACAAACTTCTTCCCTTTCTTCTGCAAGGAGGTTATGGGGTTTGCAATCTTTGAAAAATCTTCTATGAATTTTCTATAATATTCGGTAATACCTATAAATGATCGTACATCCGACACATCCTTAGGAACCGACCATTCATTAATGGCTTTTATCTTATCTGGGTCAACCGAGATTCCTTCTTTAGAGATTATGCGTCCTAAATACTGAATCTTATCCTTGTGAAAGTCACACTTACTAAACTTAGCATATAACTGATGATCTCTCAGAACTTGTAAAATAATACGCAAATGTTCGTCATGTTCTTCCTTACTTTTAGAATATACCAGAATGTCATCTATGAATATGATGGCGAACTTATCCAAATACTTGTGCAGAATATTATTCATTAAGCACATAAATACTGTCGGAGCATTGGTCATCCCAAATGGCATGACCACAAACTCATAATGTCCATAACGAGTTCTAAAGGTTGTTTTAAAAATATCCTCATCCTTTACATGAACTTGATGATATCCTGACCTTAAATCAATCTTTAAAAATATCATTGCCCCACGCAGCTGATCAAATAGATCATCAATGCGGGGCAACGGATATCAATTCTTGATTGTCATCTTATTCAACTGACGATAATCTATGCAAAGTCTTAAAGTGTCATCCTTCTTCTTAACAAAAATAACAGGTGCTCCCCAAGGAGACATGCTGGGTCTTATATAGTTTTTATCAATCAATTCCTTCAACTGTGATTTCAACTCATTTAATTCTAGTATATTCATCCTATATGGAGCTTTAGAATTCGGTACCGCACCCGATATTAATTCAATGGTAAAATATAGATCTCTCTTAGGGGGTAATCCTGGGATCTCTTCAAGAAAAACATCTTGGAATTCTTTTAAGATAGGTATATCTTCTATTTTCAGTTTGTCCTTTTTAGTAATTAATTTCTCATTTACTACATTCACATTAAACATCTGGCATCCTTTTCTAATTGCTCTTTTCACTTGCATAGCTGAAATTTGTCTAAGTGATGTCCTTCTAGGAATACCCTTCACTTCTACTGTTTCTCCTTCATCATTTAGACAAGTAAAACTTTTCTCATAACAATTCAGAATAACATGATGTGCTTCTATCCACTCCATTCCAATTAAAATGTCATAGGATCTTAAAGGTAAAACATTTAACTTGGTTTGGGTTTTAAGTTGATTCATAGATAAAACATAACTTTCAACAAAATCATATGCTTTTCTTTTTGTCCCTTTTGCTAGTCTAACTAACCAGGATTTATTGAATTTTTCTGTTTTCAAATTAAAACTTTATATAATATCTGGTGCTATATAACTCAGGCTAGCACCTGGATCAATCAAAATAGTAACAGGGTGGTTTTGTAGCATACCTTCAATCTCTACCATAGAGACTTGATGCTTTGCTTGCCTGTTGTCTGGAGCTACATTAATTTTGGGCATCTCCCTTGCCAAGTCTCCAACAATAGGTTCAGCTTGTATGGAATGAATATTATTAGTTGTCTGCTTCCTTTTGGGGCATTCTGAAGCATAATGAGGACCTTGACACTCAAAACATTTTATAGGTGCCTTTTGGTTATTAGTTCTGGTAATATTGGGAGCATTTCTAGGAGCTATAAAATTCTGCTGTTGATTATTTCTGGGATTGTTTCCTTAGAAATTTCGATTTGGAAAGTTTTTCTTTTGGAAGCAAGAATTTTCACTGAACTTGAAATTTTTCTTTTTTAGCTCAAAGTTGTTGGGTTTCTAATTTTTCCATTTAGATATCCTTTCTCTTTTCCAGTTAGTGTCATAACAGAAAGTTTTCTTTCCTCATGGCCTCTTCTAAGTTCTTTGGATTATCATACTCCATTCTATCCTTGATGTTGAAAGGTAGACAACTCAGGTATCTTTAAATCTTCGGTTTTTCTTCCACGAGGTATGGCACATACCTCAACAAATTTAGAAACTTGTTGTTAAGCTCTTTCATATTCATAGTTCCCAGCTTTAAATCATAAAATTCCTTGGATTTTTCTTCATAATATTGTTCAGACAATAAATTCTTCTTGAAGTATCGTTTAAAAGTGCTCCAATTTACATCCTTGTCCTTGATGCCCTTCACCCTTTTGATGTCCTGCCACCAAATGTCTGCCTTTCTGATCAAGTTATATATTGCCATATTTGCCTTCAATGGTTCTGAATAATCATAAACTTCAAAGTACTTTTTCATGCCGAACAACCATGCTTCAACTATCTCTCCTTTATCAGTTTCACCATTGAAAGTTGGGGGTTTGATTTTCTTGAATTCCCCATAAATCTGTTCATACTGTTTGTGGCTTTTTCTTTTGGGTTTGGAATCCCCTTCACTGCTATCACTTGAATAATTACGTTTCTTTTTGCGTTTTTCATTGGCAGCTTCTGATGATGTTGAAATGTTGTCTGCATGATCAGTTTTCATTTTCTTATCCCTGTCTCGATGAGGTAAGTCTTCAATCTTGGAGGTATTTTCAATCCCTCTATCCTGTTCATCAGTTGGTCACTGCTCGAACAGTACTTGGTTAAGTTCCTCTTGTGCTTTATGAATTCTCTCATTGTCCTGTTTTACAGATCTGATTTCTGCTTTTAACTCCTAAAATGCACGTAACAATTCTAATGAATTGTCATTCAATTCGCCATGGAATTCTTTATCATGATAATGTCTAGTACTATGACTGTTTGGTCTAAATCTGTTCTCCATATGTTCAGTTGATCCTTCCATACCTGTAGCTTAGAAAACAATTTTTCTGTATAACAAAATATAATTTAAACTGAATTAGTAAAGAAGTATACTGTCATAAAATTTTTTGTTGCATGTTCTTTGGACCTTTTCAGGTCGAGAGTTCGAACATGAGCTCTGATACCACATGTAACATCCCAATAATTTCGTAAAAATTTAAAATTTTTAAAGCTGCATTAAATGTTAAAATTACAAATGCAAAAATAATAATTTCTTAAACAAGCAGCATTAAATATTGAAATCATAAATGTGGAAAACAAATTAATCACAGATTCTTTTAAATTAAATACATTTTAACAACATCAACAAAACATACTTCTTTTAAAACAAACATTAGTTTTGCTTGTATTAACTGTAATTCAATTTATCTTACGATAAATTTTTCTTGACAAGGTACTGATAGTTTTGTTTTTGAATGGTGATGAAAGGGGTCCTACTGGGTACCCAGAGGCTTACTTAGCTATGTTAGCTAAAGCATTTGAACCTATTCCTCTTGCGCAGATTCGTAGGTAAGAGTAATGCGACAAATCAAGTGTTAAGAGTATTTATGTTTTACAATTAGCCGTCAATATTTGGTAAAATTTCTAAGTACTTCCTTGCTTCAGGTATGGTTCCCTATTCAACTTATATAAGTGATAACTTGACCAATTTCAAGTTGCAGAAGTCATAATTATTAATGTCTATACTTGGTTCATTAGTGAATTGTTCAGCAGGATTACTTTTGCTTATGAAATTCCTAGAGCATGTACTAGGTTACAATGTCTAAGTGTTATTATGATACTATCATTATTTTTCTATTTCATAAGGAATATTATTACTATAAGTATGGGTTCGTGAATGTTTTGACTTGATAGAGAGATTTATCGAATCATGAAACAATTCGTACATTTGAAAACATAGATAAATTGAAAAGCAATTATAAATACAACTATAGTATTTATACGTTCCTAATTGCATGAACAAACATATTATTGAAGCAATATTCACTATCATCCTACCGATATATTTATGATGATTCTAAAATGGGAATGTCAAAACTATAGGGATTGGACTTTCAAATCTATCAATTATATAATGTAATGTGCTATGCTATGTGAACAAATACAATGTGCAAAAGTGAAATTCTAACTATACCCTATCTATGCAATACGACTTGTATCAACTTTAAGAGATTTATACAATATGTGTGAACCATGCATTTGATTATCAAACATTGGAATAGATATGTATTGAACATTATAACCCTAAATTTTAACGCTGGCAGGTGAAATGATGGGATAAAGAATGTTTGGGAGTACGATTATGCTGGCATCGTTAATATGATTTCCTTGATATTAAGACACCTGACAACTACATTAAGTGTAACTAGAGGTGGATTCTCTCATGGCTGAATAACATGTGGAGGAGTTTACAATATACACTTATATTTTAGAGCTGTAACCGGCTTTGATCCAAGGTCTACCGAGTTGGCATCATCGTGGTTGAAATAATAAATAAGGTGTTTTAATGCAGTTGTTTCCCACTTTTCAACGTGCCTGGTTGGCAGCAATCTCCATCATTGATCTTGAGGATTCTCAGGCTTTGTAATGAAACCCTAACTGCACTCTGCTTTAGCGTTGAAATTCGTCTTTGGCCTTCATTTCTCTTTGGTAAAAGTATTGGTGAGAGGCCAACAGGCCGAGAGGTTCTAGGATTTGATTGTTAGGGGTTTTCCAGACTCGAACCCGTGACCTGTGAGGGTTTAACCTGCAAGTGTTCATCATGTTTTTAATATTAACAACTCTGCGGATATCATTTAACCTCAGAAATATTTTGTGACGGGCTCTTCACAACGTTGAAGGGGTTACAGTGTTTTGAAAGCTCAAGGAAAGGAACTGCTTGTCCACCGGTAAGCCTCAGCGGTTCTCTACTTTGGAGGATCTCCTGACTTGTCATGGCTGATGTTTGGTAATTTTAGCCATCAGTTGTTATTTCAGTATTGGCTAAGAAACTTCTGGTCACCGATGAAAAGTGTGATGAATACACCGATGCTTATAGGAGGATGAATCCTCGACCTTCCTCGTTGTTGGCTTTAGAATACTTCTTTGTGTGTTTTGCAGTTGCAATGTACCCCTCTTACAGGGTTTAAACCTTCGTCATTTTTATGAAATGTTTTTAAGATTTTGAATTCAATGTTGTACTGGGGTTTTCGATCCTAATGTAACTGTAAAAGTTATTTCTATGTGAGGTCAGCTACAGCTTAGTTCAACATGGATAGAGTAATAGTTATTAAAATTAGTTCTTGGTTAAAAGATATATGAAATGGTTCTCATACATGGATTTTATGGTACTTAGATTTTGTCATTCCTTTAATGTCTAATTGTAAAGAAAATATTATGAAATAAACTATGTTTTGGTAGTGGCCGAGAGTCAAGTGGTTAATGCCACACTTGTACCATCAAACCTTAAATAATATTGATAGGTGAAGGAGTTGACCCAAGGCCGAGACCTAGTTTCGATCACTTGTCTTGTATCGTTGAAAACCAGGGTTATAATAAGAGTATAATGCTTATTGTTTTGAGGTTGATGCTGAATTGATAACTGGTTTGAAAATGAGTTTGTACAGTGTAATAAAATTTGTGATTGTACTCATCAAATAAAGACCCGAGTAATAGGAGTTAGCATTCTTAGGAAATGAGGTTTTTCATCTTCCAACAAAGCTAAAACAGACTTAACGATCTAAGTAGGAATATTCCAAGTTTTTCTAGTTAGTATGCTTGAATTGGACAATTGTTTTTAATACTAGGATGTTTGAAATCGTTCAAATACTATATAGTAGAAATGTTTATTTTTCGACTGTTATATCTCATGAATGTTGATGAAAGAAAATAAAATGGAAGAATAATACTGTACTGTTTTGAAAAGAATATTAATAGTAACAAAAGAATGCATAGTATTAATATTTCAAAAGAAAATGAATAGATTTAAGGGATAACCCTAGTTTTGTGCAGAGGTGAAATGTTTACCTTGTTATTATGTGAAAGAAATGTTACAATGCCTATAATTAAAAAAAAAAATACTGTTCTATTTCTTGAGTCTATTTGTATTACATAATATTACAAAAGAAAATATTAATGAAATACAGCAGCGCTAGATATTCAATCAATTGGAAAATCTGCCTATCATTCATTTGTCTTAATTTTACTTCTCTGTACTAGAGTACGATGCAATGAAAGCATGGGGAAAAATATCGAGAAGGTTATCTAATCGATCATTTCATCTAATAAATCATTTTCATTCAAAAATCATACTTATGTCAGAAAATAAAACAATTTCTTCTGTACTTTTAACTATACTACTTACTGATAAATGAAGAATTTATTTGACTGAAAATAATGACAAAACTGTAGAACCTGATAATTTGTAGGAGAAACAAACCACCCAGGGAGCCTGTTCCACCCAACCTACTCCTGAAGACAGCCAAAATTACTTTCCTTAGAACCCCCAAGCCTGTTCACTGAACCACCAGGAAGAAGAGTTTGTAGAAGCTTTAGTTCATCAACTTGCAGTAGAAATGTAGATCATCCAGTCATAATGACTCAGCAGTCAAAGAGACCTGCACCAGCACCTTTGGTTTCTTTCTCAGAATAACTAGCAGACTCACAATGCACTTCCACTTAGCCTCCCTATTCGAATCTCTCAATGATCACCTGATACACTTGAAGAAATATTTCTGCATAAAATATTGTGGAGCTACCTACTCAATTCGAGTTGCCTTATCTAGGCTGCCTAGGCCTTTTAGTGGTTAACCTGGTCATTAATGAGCTAACAGCTCTCTTCCACCCACCCGAGGAATAATGCCACAAATTTAGGGGTATTTGTCCCATAACCAACAGCTAGTGGTGGAGTGCAAATGTTGCCATCTGTCCAATGCCTTCTAATAGCTTCCATTACTCCTATTGGGTCAGTGAACACTCATTTAATAGTTCCCTTGGGTGTTTGTCTCCTGTTTAATTTATTAAATAATAATAATGTCATTACAATCATCCTTGACCAGATTTGGTCATAATTACAAAACTTTGTAATTAAAATTTAACATAATGTATTTTGCAAATAAAATAATTAGTCTCAAAATTTGGGTACGTCACAACCTAGTTCTTCGGGTGGAGAAGAAGTAGGAAAAAATAAAGATGAATTTGCATCCCTACATATGGATCTCAATCTCAGGAAAAATGAATGAAGAAGGAATATTTAGCAAGGGCATTGGAAGGGCCAAGCATTGGGAGACTATTTGGTTTTCCTTCAAGAAGGAAGTCCAAAGGTTGTGATCCAAGCACCACACCATGCAGAGAGACATCAAGTTTCTTGGAAAGAAATTACCAAGAATACCTTGCTGGTTCCCCATTACTCCAAGAATTGGATGAAGAAGGTCGATGCACAGTAGAAGGTCCAACAGTCAAACACTTGATTGTCAGTGATGAGGGAGGTAAAATCACTCTCGATCTTTTAATGGTTGATTTCAAAACAAGTGCAGAAGAAATGGGACAGATTGATGAAGGTCACACATCTTTTGGATCTGATCCAAATGAGGAACATAATTCATATTTACAATCACTCCTTGAGCCTCGCAGGAATCAGAAACTGAGCACATCTTAGTAGGGTGTGAAGCAAAAAAATGGGTGGATGAACAAGCCCTCAAAATTCCACCACATAAGGAGGAGAACATGACACCTGGTAAATTAGTAATTTCTGATTTTTATGTTTCATTATGTCAATCTGATGTGGCAGCCACTTCCATTGAAAAGTTTAGAATGGTTGAGCTCCATAGTGATGAGATTTAGAATTTTGGTGGAAAAAACGAAAGAAGTATGAAGCCTAAAACCTTGAGAGAAGATCTTTATGTTGCACCAAGGATGAATGAGCACTTATGTTGCAGCCCAAATTATGTTTTTGAGGACCTAAAAGATGAAGATATTGCAGTAGCAACATATAGATCAGATTTCAAAACCTCAAGTGCACTGCATGAAATTGATCCAATGATGGAAAATGAAGAGGAGGAACATCTGCAAGAGCCTCATCTTCTTCCAGGATCTTTAAAGATGGATGAACAGAAGATCCAAGAGGCCCTGAAAATTCTCCATGAAACTCATGCTTCAGTGTCAAAGTTGTGTTGGGAAGCTGCTTTAATGGAAGACCAATATTCCTTTGAGGCCATGGAGAATATCTAGAAAGCAATGTCCACAATCAAAGGTAATTTCTCACAGTTGCTTTCAGATAAAAATTACATGTTTGAGCTTGTTGAGTTATTGTGGGCAGCAACACTGCATGATGAAGAGAGTATTAGCATATATAGAAAAGAGAACTACAAGCTCAAAGGTGATTTGTTGGCCACCTGAGATTCTTTGAGATATACTCAAAGTGCCCTCTTAGAACCACAAATGAAGATAGAACAATTCCAACAGGAGTGGCAAGAATTGACAGAACCCACAATTTTTCCTGAGAGTCATCCCTTTTGGGTAAATGACATAAAAATGTCTATTGAGGAACCTCATGAGTGGGTGGACCATGAGGAGCAGTCCGTTCAGTATGTGCTGGAAAAAAGTGCATAAAAAGTTGATGAAATGTTCGGAAGCATGGCTCACCACCCTTCATTTCCCACTTCACATTCAGCCACAAATTGTGGAAATGAAAATTGGGTAAAAGGATTCTTCCTCTTGGTGTCACATGATGAGCAGGAGGATCCTAAAATCGAGGCCGATGACATGTTCCTTAACCCATAGCAGTGGAGTCATCCCATGCATGTGTGTGCAACCACTTTTTACAAGAAGGTATCAAATCCACACTGACTTTCAATGTGTGGGTCATTTGATGGAGTTTTGCACCCTTGGATCAATGGTAGAGAGTTGAGCCATTGGATGAAGAGGGGAACACCTGTGGAGTTCCATAGGGATCATGAGTTCTCTTTATGTGAGGAGGACATGCATATGGCTGATCACATTCCATAGGATTCAACAAATCAAAGTGCTTGGCCATCCATTGGTTGGATGGGTAGGGGAAACATTGCAGTGAAGACCTTGGAAGGTAAAAGGGTTTCTTGTTTTTGCAATAATTTTTTATTATAACTGACATTGTCTTGAATTGTGATCAGCAACAAAGGTATATTTTGCAGCCATTTGATGTCACTCATCCACATATGGATTGGTTGAAATATTACCTGACAAACATGAAATCTCCTTGCAAAAATGTTTCTGCTTATGGTCAAGGGAAGGCAACTAAGCAGGCAAGTTGCCAAGATAGATTAATGGAACATTATATTGGCAGAAGTTGGCCTATGTGGATGGAATCCACATGCTTGGAGGTCGGTAAAATGCAGTTGGTACTTTGGGATCCTGGCATTCATGGGAGTGACAGATTGTCAAAGATGACAATAAAATTTTGGTCATTGCAAGAGAAACAATGGGATCCAGGAATTCTACTCAAGTTATCCTAGCTGGGTTGAAAATTTTGTTCATTGTTGGTTAAATTGCAGATATAAATTACAGTGCAGTTTTCCTTCAATTTTTTTTTTGCGAAGGCCCAAGTTTAATTTTCAGACTGTACAGTGGATGGGGACAATTATAATTAGAGTGGTGCAGCAGAAGCTTGGTGGAATCCTGACATTGCTTGAGGACAAGCAATCTTAGGAAGGGAGGACTGTCATGTCCCCAAATTTTGCTATGGTCCATGGGGTAATTTTGGCCTAAGTCACCTAGGCAATAATTATTTAATTAATGAGCAAGTATAGAAACTACCTTACGGAAGATGCCTAAGGTTGTATTTGGGAATTAAATGGACAAGGTGGGCCCCCCCATGTAGTTATTAACCCCATGACTGAGTCTAAGCTATTAATTAAATGAGAATTTAATTAATGGGGAAATTTTGAGGCAATTACTATAGTGGTTAATTAATTAATTAAATTCTGAAGTCTGAATTAATTTTGAAAATGGTAATATTTTAATTATAAATGTTGCTAATAAATATTAGCAAGTGCTGGTGATGTTCTTAGTAAATTCGAATTGGTGTCAAGAGGATCAATTTTTCCTTAGTGGCAAATCTCAGGAAAGGCAAGGAATCTAATGGAGGAAAAAAGACAAGGCAAACAAAATGGAAACTAACAAAAGCAAACAGAGAAAATGGCAAAAGCATAAAAGAGGAAAGTAAAGAAAGTGGAAAGATTCAAAAAATCTTTCAGAAAGAAAATAACAACAACCAGAAAATCTACCTAAAGCGCACTTTCCCAAATTCAGTGAAGGAGGTGAAGGAAAGAAAGTTTTGAAAGCTCAGAAGTTGTTATTCTCCTCAAGAAATGCGCCCTCATGGCTTTGGAGTAGAATGGGAAAGTGGGTAACCTAATCTCACAGGTCACCAAGCCAAGAACTTGCTCAATAGGTCATCATGAAGTTTATAAAAGAATCCAACCAACTCCATTTGACAACTTTTGTCATTTGTAATTTTGGTTTGAGAGCTCTGAGCCTCTCTAGTTGAGTGATGTCCCTCAATTGTTTCCCTTGGGTGATGTGCCCCAAGGCCCTATAGTCTTCAGTGAGTGTTATGCAGGTCAATATCAAGATGCTACAACCATTATCAGTCACTACCATCTTTCATTGAAGTTCTCCAGTCTATTGGAAGAGAAGATCTCTCATACACTGAAATTCTAGCTAGTTTTGGTGAAGCTTCTCCAGTTGAAGATGAATGCTCCAATGAATGCACAAAAGGGTTGAAGGAGAATTGGTACAGCCATATGTTAAGTCAATAGATTTTTCCATTATCAGAAAGCATCCTCAAAACTGATCCATACTCTTCTTCTCACTCATTCTCACAACCACAGCTAGATTTGGAGGCGTTTTCCCTACAAGGAAGAGAAGAGTTGTGGATAGCGCCCCATACTTTCTCAGCGACTCAGTGTGCAGCCCATAATCTGTTTTATACCTTTAGAAGACCAAAATACACTTTCAAAATAGATATTTGGTCATTACATCTCTTCTTACAGTTCTTCTATGGCCCTATGAGGGGGTTTTCTAGTCTACAAGACATTGTACTGATGAGGAGCTATTAAAAGAGTATGAAATTGGTTCAGTGAGTAATAATTTGACTTGATGCTATTGATTACATTATAGCAGAGCATCTTAATATTTCAGAACAGAGTATTTAATTAAACAAAGTCATTTATTAACTCATATTGGAAGACTAGCTCATTGAGCACTGTTTATTGACTAGTTTTGCAAGAATGACTGCCAAATTTATTTTAAATGTCAGATCTACTTTCTATAAGTTGTATGAGGTCAATAATACATCATATAAGCCATATCAGTCCCTACTTCAATAATTTGGGAGGATTTAACCTATGTTTGTAAAGATTGAAAATAGACTAGCTTTGTCATCCCGACATGGCCTAAAACTTCCAAACCACTCCTACTCTTCCCAAATATTTCTGAATGTTGTCCAGTACACCCATTAAAATTATTTGACTATCATAACCTAGCCTTGAACTCTCAGGAACCTTCCCAGTCTAGTAAGCATATGCTGGTGTGCCCATGAAGCTTTGGAGTAGACTTCAGCCTCGCTAATGCTCAAAACATAAATGGCCCCAGTGCTTTGTGCTTAGGACTCTCACTCTGATGTGATTTGCTGCTGCTGCACACACCTCATACAAATTCCATAAATAAATGTTCATCCTACCATCCTCATATACTGCCTCAGTCCCCATCACTTACTTCCTACTCTGTTCAAAGAAATTGTTAAAAATTTAACCAGTGAATTTTATTAAAAAATCTGAAGTTAGAGTTAATATCTTGGACGAATCTTCGCAAGGATATTACAACTTCAAGTTTGGTCCTTGGAGGACGGGGGTAGTTGTTTTTTTCTCTTTAAGGTGGTCAAATGTTGTCATGCAGTGCTCAGTCCAGATAAATTATGTATCTTTTGTTAAGAGGGAAAACATAGGCGCAATGATTTTGTTGAAACCCTCTATAAATATTCTGTAGTAGCCTGTTTATCCTAGGAAATTGCAGACATCCCTTTTTTTTCCTGGTGGAGGTAGTGGTTTAATAACAGATACTTTTTCTTGATCTTCCTCAATTCCTCTTTGGGATATGTGGTGTCCCAAGACTATTCCTTCTTGCATTAGCATTCGACATTTATCATTGCTGAGGCATAAAATCATTTCGATGCATTTATTTAGGACCAATTCTGAATGTTGTAATGCTTGATTAAAATTATGTCCATATGATGTGAAGTCATCCATGTAGACTTCCATCTGGTCATTGATAAAATCAGAGAATATACTCAAGATATCCCTTTGAAAGGTTGTTGGAGCATTATAGAGTCCAAAGCGAAGTACTCTGTATGCATATGTGCCCCATTGGTAGGTAAACTTTGTTTTATCTTGGTCAGTTGGGTGGATTTGGATTTGGTTATAACCACTAAATCCATCCAAAAATGAAAAAAACTTGTTTCCAGCCAGAGTATCCAACACCTGATCAATGAATGGTAGAGGAAAGTGATCTCTTTTGGTTTCCTTATTAAGTTCCATATAGTCTACACAGATTCGCCACTTTCCTCCTTTCTTTGGAACTATCACTAAGGGTGAGACCCACTCACTATCTGATATTGGATAAATGAAACCTGCATCCAATCATTTTTGCAGCTCTTGCTTAACTATATATTTTAACGTTGGATTCATCCTTCTTTGGGGTTGTCTTATCGGAATAGCACCCTCTTTGATGTAAATATTATGTTTGCAAATATACGGGTGTATCCCTTTCATATCTGCATAGGTCCACGCAAAAGCCCTGCTATTTTTTTAGAGTAATTTTATTAATTTATGTTCTTGTTCTTCCTCCAGATGTGCATTAATATTGACTGTCTTCCCAAGAAATATTTCCACGATTTTTACCGATGGAAGTTGTTCCTCAATGGAGAATACCTATTTCCACATTTCGTTTGTGCTGCTTTGAGAGTGTAGTTTTTCATGTTGTTGACCTATTACAAATATTTATTCAAGCATATCATAATCAAGATACATATTTTGAGTAAAATTATCTAAATAAGCATCTTCATATTTAGATTTTAGGGTTAGGGAAGTCCTTATGCCAAGGACTGGTTGCATGTTTTGTTCATCCATGTCATCGTAATCATCCATCCAATTTTGATGTTCTGTGTATGTAGAATGTTTTGCTGGTGGGCATATTGTGATATTCTTTCTTGCTTGTCCACTGGTAATTGTCATATCCCCAAATCTACACCCTATATAGGCATCTGTTGTTGCTAACTATGGCCTCCCCAAAACGAGTGGGTATCCACTGATTTTGCTTTTGACTTCAATGACTATGAAGTCTGTTGGATATTCCCAAGACTCAATGTTGATAATTTCATCCTCAAGGATACCTTCCAGCTTAAGAGTGGATGTGTTAGCTAGTTGTAGCATCGTGCTTGTCGGTCTCAAAAAGAGTTGGAGGCCTAGGACTAGCATTGTATATTTTGTCATAACGTTTATTGCAGCTCCTAATTCGATTAGGCTGCTTGAAATCAGTTTTTTGTTTATGGTTATATTGACAATCGGTCTCCCTGGGTCAAGGTACTTTAGGATGACAGAAATTCCCAACTTAACGTCTGCTACTTGGCCTATCCCTTTTCCTCCACCTAGTTTTCTTCAAGTAGTTTTCTTTTATGAATTTGTTACAGATTGGGACCTCTTTGATTGCCTGTAAGAGTGGGATTTGGATATTTAAGTGTTTCAATTCATTCAGTATGATGTTTCCTTCTTCCTCTTTATGGTTTTGTTTCATCTTTTTGGGAAATGGAGGATTGGGAGGATTACTTTCTGATATTTGGGGTATCACTTCAGGGTGATGATGTTCTGGAGATGCAGCTTGCTCAAAATATTTGGCTTCTTGATTGTGTTGATAATGGGGATCTTGTAGTGTTTTACCAGATCTTAGGTTGATCTTGTTCAAATCCAGTGTATCTACAACATATGTTGGAAATTGCATTACTTCATTATTGAAGGGTTGTTTTCCTGTCCTATTGTTATTTGGATTTGGGACAGGCTGAGCAAGGATTGTAGGTGCTCTGGGGGGTTTCTGATTTTGTGGAGGGAACATTATAAGTGGTTTTTGTAGTGGTGCTCTCCAATTTGTGGAAGATGAATATGGATTTGCATAGTTGATTGGTGGTTGTGAAAAAGGTGGGGGATATGGGTATGACTGGGAAAAGTATGGTTGTTGGTAAGGAGTTGGATTTTGTTGCCATTATCTTGGCCCTGCTCGTGGAGGCCATGAAATTTTTGCTGACGGATTCCAGTTTTGCTGAGGATTCCCTTGATTAAAATAGGTTTGATTATTATTTTGGAAGGGTCTAGCAATATTGTTTCTTCGTTGGTTAACGAAACAAAGTTGTTCTATTGAATTTTTTGAGATAGGATCTTGTATGGCTTCCTTGCATGATGGTAGTAAATTAGGGAATTTATATGTGGGATGGTCGTTAGTATAGAACCCGCAAACTTCTATTGTGTTTAATGGGCATTTCCCTTTTTCATGTTTCTTTCTACATCTTGGGCAGAATATTGCTAGTGCTTGGTTGATCTCATCTTGTTTCGTTTTTAGTTGGAGTGCATCTAAAATTGCATAACCAATGATTGAAGAATATATGTTTTCATATCATCCAGGAGGTGCCCTAAATCATATTTTGTGAGGCTTGGTCCTGAAAAGGATGATCCCCCAACGATTGGATGTATGTCTATTGTCCCATTTTTGCCTTTTTCTGGACCTAACATAATTTTTAAAGATTTGAAGAATTTGATCATAAGTTTTGTGAAAGATGTCTCCATCACCTAGAAGGTTTAAGACTTCAAGGTATTCTTCTTTGATTCCCCTAATAAGTACTAGTTTTAGTGATTCCTGATCCAGGGTACAGTGAATAGCTCTTTTATAGCTAAGTTGGAACCATTGTGCATAGTCTTCTAGGGATTATTTTTCTCCTTGTTGCATCCTGAAAATCTCATCCCTAATGTCTTTTGCTTTACAACAATCTCTATATTTTTCAAGGAAGGCTTGTTTCATCTGATCCCATGTAAAAATGTTGTTTCTTTCCAAGCTCATAAACCATCTGAGTGATAAGTCTTTCAATGTGGAATGAAAGAGCCTTAATTTTTGTGCATCAGTGGTATAACCAAAGAATCTACATATTACTTTGAATTCAAACAGGAATGTGCCAGGATCTTCGGAGGCCAAGGCATGGAAGTTTGGTGGATTAGAGACATTGATATTTTTCATTCTAGCATCCCCAAGGGGTACACTGATAGGTAAGGTGAACAGTTCTCTATGTTCATCTTCCTCATCCGCCATGGTAGTGTTTGAACTAGAGCTAGCGAAGAAGTTATCGAAGTCTGGGTTATAGCTGGGATCAAGTTCTTCGTCAGAGTTAAGAAATTCAAATTGAAGGTGTCCATAACTGCTATTTCTCATATGTAGGTTAGGCAGAAAACGTCCAAATTCATCCCTCCTTCGCCGAGGAATTCATGGTATTTTTAGATTTTCAAAATTTTGATATATATATATATATATATATATATGTCTTTAACAAAAGATGTCTCTTATAGTTTAAGAACCTCCCCGACAACAGTGCCAAAAAGTGGTGGGCTTAAGAAATGTCTACCGTTTTACAGGTATTTGTTTATGAAGTTCACTTTAATTATCAATCAGGGAACGCACAAACTTCAGAGGTGATAAGCACTATATGTGCACTACGTTGAGTGGATCTTTGTCGTTGGGTGTATGTTATTTCTTAAATGATGTTGGAGAGTTATTTCAAGGAGGATGGAGTAACTAGAGGTTTATCACAATCAATAAAAGCATGAAACTTAATATAAGAAAACATGAAACTAAATCTACGAAAGCAGAGAACTAAATATAAGAAAGCATGAAACTTCTAATCTATAAAAGCAGAGAAGTAAATCTAAGAAAACAAGAAACTTCTAATCTATAAAAGCAGAGAATTAAATCCAAGAAAGCATGAAGCTTCTAATCTATAAAAGCAGAGAACTAAATCTAAGAAAACATGAATATTCTAATCTATAAAAGAAGATAATTAAATCTAAGAAAGCATGGGATTGATTCTGAAATTAAATCTAAGAAAGTAGGAAATTTTAAGCTACAAAATCCAAAGTACATCTCTTCTTAAAACGTGTGAATCTGACCTAATCGAACCAGAGATCTTTCAAGTTGGAACGGGAAATCATCATTCAAAATCACAGATCTACTCTGGTCAGTATAAAACAATGGCAATATAAATATGGGAATTGTAGTTTACAGATGGTGGTTACAGGACTATAGATGAAGTGTATTGGAACTACAGACATAATATTAACGAACTACATAGGAAAGACGTTTTGTGCGCAACATTGAATCTGGCCATCGAATAAATATTAAAATTAACTCACACATACATATACTTGAAATGAACAACATACTGCATGAAAATATGAAAACAAAGAGACAAAACTCTTGAGCTACGCACTGAGGGGGCCCTCCCCAATGCACATCACAAGAGGAGAATAAAACTTATAAACTCACAGATTTAGAATAACGTTGGTTCTTCATTATAAATTCATAAGTTCCATCATAACTGTAGAAATCGTAAACTGAGTATCTGCACTAGGAAAATGCCAAATATTGTTTCCAAATATGTACGACAAATCCCCTGCTACTTAGGTGTCTATATTTATTGCAAAATCCTACCATAGTTTTACAATGAAAATCATGATCCTGAATAACATGATTCTTTCCTACAAATTAGGAGAAAATATGATCATTGCATCTCTTGCGATCTTCAATCTGGAGCTCGGCATTGTTATTCTTCCAGTTCACATGCGCTCTGTCCACACATGGCTTTATTCGCATGATTAGTAAATAAAAATGCTAAAACACAAGACCATATAATTACTAAATTACTTCATTTAATTATCAATCAAAGTGCATTCTTTCCTACATAAATGGGTGCTTTCTGATTATTTCTTCGCTTATGTGTGGAAAAAAGGAGTCTATGGAATACCTATATCATGGACTCATCAATGAAGATGAGTTCATGTTTGAAGACTTCACCATTTTCTTGGGCTTAATATGCTTCTAACCTTGCATATTGTATATGCATTGATTAGTTTTAGTTTCATTATGGGTGTTTTCTTATGCATTGCACACATTGTTAGATGGACTGCATGGCATCACCTAGAATTGGGAAAGGAATTAGATAGCCCTGTTATGTTTCATGACCCCTCTGTGGGTCAAGTGAAAGGGAAGTCATGGAAGAAGGCAGGTAGAAATCCTTGCAGAAGGGTAAAGGGGCATTGAGGTAGTTTAGGAAAGAATTCAGTTGGATAAATGGCAAAGTCAGAGTACTTAGATGTCGTAGGAGATTACACCAGTGTATAAAACTCTCCAAGAGATTTTCAATGGTACTAGACTTGTCTAATTTTTTCTAAGGATGAGGAATTTATCGGGAGGGAAAGTTAGCTGTAATAGGGCATGGCCAACTCCCGACTTTCCGCATCAACATTGTGGAATGCAAAAATCGAGGGCGCATTTTTACAGCATTGAGCATTTTGGTGTGTCGCATTTCCAACTACCACACTGTGGAATGCGGAAGTCGTGGGCACATTTATTCAGTGTCGGGCATTTTGGCGTTCGGCATTTCTAACTCCCGCACTGCGGAATGAGGAAGTCGAGGGTGCATTTATGCAGTGATGGGAATTTTGGCACTCCGCATTTCCGACTCCTGCACTGCGGAATGCAGAAGTCAGGGGCACATTTCTTCAATGCCGGGAATTTTGGCGCTCCGCATTTCCGACTCCCGCATTGCAGAATGCGGAAGTGGGGGGTGCATTTGTGCAGCGCTGAGTATTTCGACGCTCCGCATTTTCGACTCCTGCATTGTGGAATGCATAATTCCAGGCCACATTTTTGTAGTGCCGAGCATTTTTGTGCTCCACATTTCCAACTTCCATACTGCAGAATGGGGAATTCGGTATCGTAGTTTGTTTGACGCCATGATTTGAGTGTTCCACCCTTTCGAATTTTGATCTGCGGATTGCAGAATTGCAGACCATAGACAATTGCGACTGCGTGTAAAAATAGAGAGAATTGTTAAAAAAAATGTATCAGGTTGTCTCCCATCGCCTTTGAAGGGAACCAAGGAGACCGGGATTGTGACAAATTGTATCAGAGCCCAAGTTACAACACTAGGGTTGCTTGGGCCGAAACATGAATGTTTTTACGAGCAGAAGAATGCTCATGGTATAGCTTTGCTAAACATTAATTAGCATTGTTGTTGTATGAATGAGTATTTTCCAGATTTGTATGAATATTTTATGTTTCATATGCATTCATATGATGTCTGATAAATTTATATGTAATGCAAAATGGTGGCAGCTGATAATAGTTTAATCGTACAGCAAAGGCAACATATAAGAAAGCAAGGAAATGGTGACCATAAACGATGCCCAAGATCCTTATGAGCAGGAGGAATATGTTCTGGGAGAGAATGTGCAAGAAGCATACTGAAACAGAATCCAATGGGAAAAGGGAGAACATAACTCCCCATAACTTAGTTGAAACCATGGTGAGCTTCAATGAAATATTGATGAAGGCTCAAGAAGAGCAGCACCAGCTCAATGCTGCCATCTTGCAGAGCCTCACTGATATGCATCAGAGGATAAATCTTGTGTATAACCCAAGCAATGTGGGAATATAAGGAAGAGATGCAGGTAGTCACTATAGAGGTTGTTATAGGAAGAGGACTCCAAGCCCTAAAATAAGTTATGTGAGCAAAAAGCACAGAACACCCTCCTCGAGATATCTTTTCAATAGGTCATGTGACTCGAGAGATTATCAAAGAGGTCCAAGACATACTTCCAATATAATGGAGAGAAGAAAGAAATTCAGAGGGATCCCACAGGGAGAATTTAGGAATGCAAGGCCTCCCACATTTGATGGAGAAAGCAAGACAGGTCAAGAGGTAGATGCATGGTTTCTTGGAATGAAGAAGTATTTCAGAATGCATGATTATTCAAAAACTGAAAAGGCCAGAGTTTTCATTTACAATCTAAGTGGAATAGCTTCAATTTGGTGGGAGCACCTCATGCAAGTGAAGAATATTTGTGAAAAGAGGATCAACTGGTGATCAACTGAGAACGGTTTAAAAGTTACTTCAAGGAGAAATACCTATCATCTAGGTATTATGATAACAAGAGGAAATAGTTCAATGAACTCAGATTGGGACATAATTTCATGGAAGAGCATGCCCACAAGTTTTTGGAATTATTGAAGTATGTGGATTACATCAAGGAGGAAAGGGTAAAAATCCAATGTTTCCTTAGTAGTCTATCCCAAAATTTCACATATAGGATTGATTTTGTCAATCCACCAAGTCTGGATGAAGCCATTAGGATGGAAATGCATTGCTATGAGTAGATCAATGTAAAATCAGAGGTTCAACCAACATGGAAAGAAAATCCCAGAGGTAGGTTTGAACAAAGGAAAAGTAGATTTAAGCCACCATTCATAAATCAGCCTAGAAATTTTCCATAGGGACAACAAGCACAAAAAGTATTCAAGCCAGCAGTAGCAACAAAAAAGGCATCAAAAGGACCACTTCAGTGTTGGGGATGTGGAGGACACCACATGCTTAGATATTTCCCACATCGGAGGGAGAATCCTCGGAGCTTGCACAATTTATAAGAAGAAACTACAGTGGAAGATATGTCAAGGGAAGCACCCTGAATTTATGCAGCATTGGATGACCTCCAAGCAGACTATCAATCAACAGTGGTGGAAGTTGAAGGTAAGATTGCTAAGCAATCTATTTATGTTTTGATTGATCCAGGATCTACTCATAGTTATATGTCTCCTAAGGTGGTTGAAGGTTGTTCTCTTAGTAAAGTGAAGCATAGTAAGTCTTGGTTAATTCAATTAGCCACAGGTACTAAGAGGAAGGTGAGTGAGGTAGTGATGGAGTGCCCCATGGAGTTGAATGGGATCCTCACAAAAGAAAATTTAAATGTATTACCATTAGGATCATATGATGCCCTAATAGGTATAGACTAGTTGGAAAGACATAGAGCCAAGATAGACTTCTATGAGAAATTACTTGAATGCATTGATCAAGAGGGAAGGCCAAGGTTGGTAAGAGGAATTCCCAAGCAAGTTTCAGTAAGGCATATTTTAGCCCTGCAGTTGAGAAATTTTTATAAGAAGGGTTTCCAATTATATGCAGTCCACATATCAAATTCATTAGAGGACAAGTGACCAAGGATAGAAGATTTTCAGCTGTTGCAGGAGTTCAAGGATGTGCTTCTGGATGAAGTGCCAGGACTGCCACCAAAGAGAGATATTGATTTTTCCATCAATCTTGTTCTAGGGGTAGCACCAATTTCCAAAGCTCCTTATAGAATGAGCACACCAGAATTGGTAGAGTTAAAGATGCAACTACAAGAATTAATGGAAAATAAGTATATCAGACTGAGTGTATCTCCTTGGGGAGCATCGATGTTATTTGTTAAGAAAAAGGATGGAACTTTGAGGCTGTGTATTGATTACAGATAACTAAACAAAGGGACAGTAGGGAATAAGTACCCATTGCCAAGAATTGATTATTTGTTTGATCAAATGAAGGAAGCTAAAGTGTTTTCAAATATTGACTTGTGGTCTGGATACCATCAAGTGAGGATTAAGGAAGAAGACATTCACAATACAGCTTTCAGGACAAGATATGGCCATTATGAGTTCACAGTGGTGCCATTTGGTCTTACCAATGCACCTTCTACATTCATGTGTCTCATAAATAGTGTCTTCAGCAAATATTTAGATAAGTTTGTGATTGTGTTCTTGGATGACATTCTTGTTTACTCAAAAAATAAAGAAGAGCATAATGAATATCTAAGAATGGTGTTGTAAATCCTTAGAGAACACCAGCTGTATGCAAAGCTGAACAAGTGTGATTTCTATCAGCATAAGATACAAGGTTATCTAAAACCTTCAAGGCGTCATCTCCTAATTCTTTGGGTAACAAGATAATATTTATACTTCTTATTCCAATAAAAACGTGGCTGCATGATACAACGATGTCTTGAAATCTATCGAGACTGATCCTTAATCCTTTGTTCAAAATTAATGATTGAACGTAAATGACCGTTGGCCTTTTCACATGTCATTCTCATTGAAACGTGGACGATTGAGGAGACATTGCATAATGATAAAGTGACCTTCGTAACCCCTTCGTGAAGCCCATTCAATTTAGTGTTGTGATCTTTAGTAGATTTTTGGTGAGAGGAACCTTTAGTTTGAGACTCTTGAATCTTTGACACCTGCGAAACATGAATTCTATGCAATTATTATGAAAATATTACATAAGAGCTTTACTTCAATACAAAGGGGGCATTATAAACATGGTCGAGATCATTTATGAAGAAAGCTAAAGTACTAATTTTTAAATGTGAAGAATATTCATGTGAAAAAAAGTATAAATACACATGCCTAATAAAATGGTAAATAACATCTTTGAAATATTTACGTGGCATTTGAATTATCAACATAATCTCAAATGAGTGCATTATAGCAAATTATATTCAAAACTACTTAAAAATAAGATAAACAAAAATTTATAAAATAAATTTGTGTTTTATGCACATTAAATAATGAAGAAGGGTGGATTATAAATTACTTTAATGCGGATTGATAAATTCATTTTAGGGGACAAGTTGCTAGCAAGTGAAGTTCAAGAAAATGATATTCTTTTAATTTGAGTTTTTCTTTTTTTTAAAATAATTGTATTTGAACTTTTAACACTAAGGTTATGTCTTTGGCTGTTATATCAAAGCTAAATATATAATTATAAATTAATCATTAGCATTGTCTTTAAAGTATATATGATGAGACAATGTTAATAAAAAATCAAGTTTAGCTTTTCATAAACCAACATAGATCCATCTTAAATCTGTATCTATCAAGCACCTAGAGGGATCCAATTTCTTGAGGTGTATTTCTTTTTTTAAATTTAAATTGAAGAAATTTGATCTCTCTTGATTGATAGATCCGAGTTTAAGTTTTAAGTTTTTATTTTATAAACGAGCATCGTTTTTTTCAATTACTTTTCATAATATTTTATTTTATGAGCCAACATGGATTTTTTTAAGTACTTTCCATAATTTTTTATTTTATGAGCCGACATGATTTTTTTAAATTATTTTGTTAGGAACAAATGTTACAACATCTCCCCCATACTAGGATATAGAGCACCGAGACTTGGTGCAATGAAATTATGTTTAGGTTAGAATAATATGACTTGAAAAAAATAATTATATGGAAAAAGAATTAATAATACCATAAAATATTTGTATGTATATAAAAACATTCAATAAGCCATAAATACCCTAAAATAAAGAATGAGATTCATTTATCAAAGAGTGAAGACAATTATGCTCAGTGATATATAATGCTTAACTTCCAAATGAGGCCCCTTGATATGCCTTAAAAAAAATACCATTTAATGATATAAAACAAACCTTAACTAAATTGTCAATATTTGTCCTAAAATTATAAAATTTTGACAAAAGGACAAATCAAATGATTAAGACTAATAAAATTCGAAAAACCATTCAAATTAAGAACGAGAGGAATATAATCAATTCAACTAAAGTCAGGTGAGAGCATGCAATCGTTGTTGAGAAACCAGGAAACCAAAAGAGTCAATTGACCAAAATCATCGAACCCTTAAAGCAATGAAAACCAAGTCAAGCAATGGATCATCTAAAATAAAGGAAACCATGAAATCCCGTATCAAACCAAGCAAGATAAAATGGAAGGAAACCAAAATCTAAGTACTTCCAAAATTTACATGAGGGCCCCTTGATTTTGGAAAATCAAGGGGAATTTGTTGGGGGGGTAACAAATGGTGGCATACCTAGGAAAACCAGTTATCTCTATTCATGTTGTTTCAAACAATTGAGTAAGATATGGTCTTATGCACATTGTCGAGAAGAATATCACTTTGATCCGTAACAAATCCATCGGACAGGTGAATGTGCAATGGAAGAACCTTAGTCCCGATGAGGCCACATGGGAGCTGGAGGATGACATGAGAGAGACATTCTCATTTTTGTTCAATTTTGAGAACACCAAGGACGGTGTTGTTCTAAGGGGGAGGGAATTGTAATACCCCTATTTTGACCCTTAGGGTTGATTGGCTTCAATGTAAATATTGTATACATGCAATGTGTGTTTTCCCTAGTGTGGATCTCAAGGCCAAGGCAGAGGATGTCCAAGTTTTATTTAAAATGCAATTATTTGACGTTTGGATTATCCATGTGCTATTAAGCCATGAGACATTGTAAATGATGTAAATATTAAATATTGCAATAAAATGCCAAGAAAACTGGCTATGGAGGAAACCAATGAGAGGGGGCCATGTGTATACACTAGGGAGAGGTGAGGGGGTTATGGAAATGGAACCCATGATTCCACATGTCATTTTTTGAACCCATTTGACTCCCTTGCTGACATTTAATTATGTTGTAAGGAGGTGGTTGAGAAAACCTGTTCATGAGGTCGATGAAGTATGGAGCAGCCCTGAAAATCTGTATGGCAGGGTATGGCTATGTTTTTGGTTGTCCCTTAAGCCACTCTACCTCCTGGGAATTCTATCACCATAATACCTATCCCATTGTTGACCAACAACCGAAGTTATCAGACATTATAGGGGGGTAGTGAAGCAAAAAGAGGAAAAATCGCGATTATGTGTAAGTACGAATTTGTAGAGCCAAAATCACATATAAACCATGTGTAGGAAGTAAATTGATTGGGATATCCATGGTTTAGACCTTGGGGATAAATTACAGAGCGTCAAAATCTTAGAAAACCTGTGAGAACACCTGGATCTGATAGCAGAAGACTAAGTTGCAAGAAAGAGCTTCGGCCACAGCCCTAAGAAGATTCCAACTAGAACTTGACATATAATAGGATTAGACAGAGGTTGGATTTGCTTGATAAACCTAGTGAAGTCTAAAGTCTCATGAAAGTAGTAGTTTGGAACTTTATATGCCCAACTTAAATAGCACTGGAGAGAAGGGGCCCTGAGGGACTGTGCAACAGAGAAGGGGGCCTTCCTTGTGTTCGGTGATGTAGGTATTGTGGGTGACATGTTTGCTAAGTAGTTTGAGATGCATGCAGCTTTGTGGTTGAGCTCACTAGCTTAGCATCATCCTCCCTGTTCTCTTACATGCTTGATAAACCCAAATGTATGTTGGCTTAGCATTAGGGTGGAGCCTTGACTGTGAGAGAGCCTATTTAGCCCTTCTTAATGGATACATAGCCTAACTTGAGGATGGTCTCTTAGCTGAAAGAGTATAGGTTGGAAAAATACCTGTGGTTGGGTGGAATGTTTCTCTCACTTAGCTAGTTGCTTGGACAGTTCCATTTAAAGATAAGTGCTTTCTGTGGTGTTAAATGATTATAGTTTTCTTATGTTATGTCTACTTGTTATGTTCAAGTTATTTGAATGAATGATTGCATGAAATTTACTAGTATGAAAACCATGTATAGGCCTAAGTATGATGCTGAGCTCATGTTTGAACACTTCACCATTTGCTTGGGATTAATATGCTGCTAACCTTGCAAGTTGTAGATGCATTGATTAGTTTTAGTTTTATTATGGGTGTTTTGTTATGCATTGCACACATTGTTAGACGGACTGCATGGGATCACCTGAACTTGGGAAAGGAATCAGATAACTTTGTTGTGTTTCATGACCCCTCTGTGGGTCAAGTGAAAGGGAAGTCATGGTAGAAGGCAGGTAGAAATCCTTGCAGAAGGCAAAAGCAGCATTGAGGGAGTTTAGGCAAGACTTCAGCTAGAAATATGTGGCCAAGTCAGAGTATTCATATGTGGTAGGGGATGTGACATGAATTGTATCTTGAATTTAGTTACTAGGTACCTTATAGAGTCCTCCCTATCAAACTCCAATCACAACATCAAATTCTAGTATTTTTTTCTCGGCCATAAAATTGCTTTGTTATCCATGAAGATAACTCAGAATCCTTTGTCTTCAAGAACCGGAACTGAAAGCAGATTCTTCTTCAATCCTATAACATATATAATGTCCTCCACATGTATAATATCACCGTTTCTAGGCTAGAATGATGTGGATCCAACTGCTTCGATCGAATAAGTTGAGTTGTCTCCCAAATCTACCATGCATGTGAATTCTTTCTCCTTTAGATTGATGATGGAACTCTTGTAACCAGTCATATGTTTGGATGCACCACTGTCAATAAACCATGTGTCTTAATTTGTGATGAAGGATTTTTACACCTAAATCTTGCTACCCTGAGACTCAGTGTATACATCCCTGAAGTTTCCCATGACTGAAGGGCTTAACTGACCTACTTTTCAAGGTCATCGCAATTCACCCTTGTGCAACATGTGACGTCGCAGGTTGTCCTAATGAAGTCTGTGGCGATGTCAGTTAGTTGGATAAAAGAGCATCTTCGAGCCCATTCTCGAAGCTGAGTGATGTAGATCCCTATCCCTAGCCTTTAGGGGAGCTTGCATTCGGTTCCCTAGCCTTTGGGTGAGATCCCCTATATCTCTCCTACCATATATCAACCTATCCTATCCTCTTAGTCCTATATAAGTGAAGCTCATTCCCATTCCAAAAGGAGGAAGTCTATAGTATCTATACGCTGGTGAAATTAGCTTAGGAATGATCTCTACTCATCCCTTGAGAGATCCATCATCCCTTTGGAGGCTTTGGCATTGGCTTTGTTGGAGAAGGATTACTACATTAAGTCATTGGTTGAAATCACTTCCTTCTATGTATTTCCCTCATTATACAGTAATATAAATGCTTTCCACCAAATCTCATTGCATTAATAATGTTTTGTGTAGTTTGCCTGCTTAACTGCTTACTTAGATCTATTATTGTTTAGGTGCATTTTACTACTTGTTTTGTTTCTATGTTGTTTGGATAGGTTTTGTAGCTAAGATCTGAAGACCATCAATATTGGAGCAAACATCAAGGAGAAAGGATCAGCGATCTGAAAAGGTAAAGCATCTATCTACTCGATCTCTAATTAGATCTAGGAAAGTATTCTATGTTCTGTCTTATTTGTTCTAGACTTATGTTAAGTTAGGGAGATCAGGCCTCGAGTCCACTCTTGGTAGATTTTCCGTCAAACAAATCTGGCGACCATACTGGGGAAGTACTTTGTTTTAGTTTTCAATTTGAATGTCATTTTCAGTTGATTTCTTTTGCAAGCCATCTTATTTGCCTCGTAAGTATTTTTCACCATCAGATCTTTACTTTGAAGAGTATGTAGTCCTCCTATGAGTCTGTACTTAGTATTTTTAAGCCATTTTATTGCTCATTTCTTGGAGATCTGTTTATCCTAAAGTTTGGATCTCGCCCATCGCACCTGGGAAGTGGAACCAGAGCGTTGATTTGATCTCTGCTCTCTGTCTGTTGGGCTGTCGTCGCAACCTATCCACTAGTGTACTGCGACATCGTCGCAATTCCTTCATTGGTGACCTGTGACGGTTGCTCTGTGTATGAACACAGACTGTGTCAATATGTTAGAATTGGTATAAGGGCATCCCCCCTCCATTTTCTGATTTCATTTTTGATTTGGTGTGCAAACCCTCTCTTTGCTGCAAGATCCAGTCAGAGACTTCTTTTTTATTTGTGTGTTGAAAGTGTTTGGCTTTTTGTGTGTATTTGTATTGGGTCCCATTTTAACAAGTTTCAGTTTGGTAGTGGCGAACACTTTGGTTCCCTCACCTTCATCCAATCGACCTTGTTATCCCTCCTTTCCCACCTGATCTGATCTTTGCATTGGATCTGATCCAAAACTCCCTTTTTTCACTTTTCATTTAGCTTCGTTTGCATTCAGTTGTTTGATTGAGTGTTTCGAGTGTTTTGAAGTGTTTTCATTCCATATGAGTGCTGGTCATTTTCTGAGATTTTCCTGAGTGTTTAGAGTGCTTCAAATCAACTTTCTTTTCAGTTTTTTGTGCTTAAAAATATCATTGTTATCAAGTTATTATCTTGGCATATCATTGGAAAATTAAAGGTGCATCATTTTTACTGATTTTCAAGAGCATTTGGAAATTGTTGTAAGAATTGCTTCATGCAATGGAAATTGTCATTCATTAATCTTTTCAAAAGTTTGAGAGAAAGAGTTAATCATTTGTGCTTTTCGAGAATTATGAATCATTCATTTTCTTGAAAAATTAGAGTGAGATCAAGTTTTTACAAAAGTAATTCCATGCTTGGAGGAATTGTATGCATTCTTGATTTTTTATGCTTTTAAGCCATTATAGTGAAATTGAAAAGTTAGAGTGCTCTAGATAGGAAATTTCTTTCTTTACATCTCTTAAAGTTTTGTTTCGAAAAGACAAAAGAAAATGTTTGTATTTGGTTGTCATGCTTGTTGAATTTTTTGAGTTTTGCTTGGAAAAACGAAAAAGCGAAAAGAGTATTTTTTTTTATCAAATTTGGTAGATTTTGGGATTGTGTTGCATTGTGTTTCTTTGGTAAAATCACTTTGAAAGAAATTTCTCCTTCCCATACATAGAGTTCATCAAAAGAAAAGTATATTTTTCGCATGTAGTTAGGGCTTGCATTATGTTTACATTTATGTACTCACTTCAAGCATTCACCTAACCATCCAAATAAAATTAACAGTAGAACTAGGGTAAAATTTTTAGTAACTTGTGTGTTAAGTTAGAGATGTGTTCCGATGTCGTAAAACGTGGTAGCTGTCGTTACTTGCCAGCATTGTATTCTGGGGTATTGTATTCTTCTACGTACTTATCGGTATATCGAAGCTATTTCACGTACCAATTAGGTATATTGAAGCTCTTTCACGTACCCACCAAGTACTTCGCGTACTTGGCGTATATCGAAAGGTGTTTCACATACTTGGTGTATATAGAAAGGTGTTTCACGTACTCGGTAGTATATAGGAAGGTCTCGTGCCGTACGGTTGTGCATTAGACAACACCACTACGGATTTGAGCTCCCATGTACCTTGCATATATAGGGAGACACCATTAGGATTCCTGAAACCAACTGAGTTAACCATTTGGCCGTCTTGGAAGATAAATACACCGAAAAAAACACTCAGGGAGATTACTATGCATGTACTGTCCAGATAATCGGGTATTCAGGAAAGAGTACGGTCCCAATCCTCCTTGTTGCGTCTTACTATTGGACCCTGTGGTATATAGCGATTTGCGAAGCCTTGACAATCCTATGAGGTTCTAGACTTTTGAATCCACTTTTATCACATAAGTTTGCTTGCGGCCTTAGTTTGTGTAGGATTTTTTTTGGATTGCTTTTCTTTTGTTTAGCTTGCCCTATGAGAAAATTTTGTTTCAGTCACTCTGGCTGACTTTCCTTGGAGAAGGTCCCGTAGGATTCAGAACTTACCGCCCACATATCCCCTTAACTAGGAGGTAATTTCGAGGGTAAGAATGGACCCACAAGCCACGGTCATGTCACCTGAAGTCGAAAACCCTACTTTGAATGTTCGAGTACATATGTTTCTTCCAGATTCACCTGCCTCCAACCTCACACAGGGTGAAGAGGCACAAACTTCTACTTCACAAGACCTACCTTCTATTTTATTGGGAGAGCCTGGATCAGTGGAATGGTTAAATTCACCCCAGGACGGCCCTACAACAGCTGTTGGTCAAGCAACAACTTATTGGACATCATCTCTAGGCCACCCAGTGGCTCATTTTGCCGTTGCATCCCCACCCAGTTGGGATACTCCCGACGATCGTCTGACACCTTATCGTGAACAATTGAATCGATTACATGCCATGGGTGAGGAGTTTCGATACAAAGTCTTCTACGAAGGGTGGAAGACCTGACGTTACCTCCTTATCACAATCGCTATTTATCTTATGATTCACCGGAATCATCCACACAACACATGACCACTTATGAGTCTGGTTAACCCTCAACTCCTACACATACACACCCTAGACAGGAGACCAATCCTATACCTCAGTCGACTCAACCCGTTGAAGGAGAACAATCCAACACACCTGTTGGTACCACGGTTACATTTCCCATTCCTTTCCCACCTCAAAAATTGTGTGGAGGATACTCTTTACTCCCTACTTTCATTACCGCTAATGTTAATCCTACGGTAGATAATAAACAACCCATGTTGGGTCAATCATTGATTAGTGGTCAGCAAGTTATTGCTAGGGGGAAACCATCGTCTCTTAACCATAATACTGCAGGAGGTGTTCCCATCGGTCCTTTCATTGGAAATTCCTTACCTCTCGGACCTTCCACTACAGGATTATCCCATGTTGGGGGACCATCCAATGTAATTCAACCACCATCGATTCAAGCATATCCAGGTTATCTTAACCCTGTGTCGGGATAACTTTGTCCCGGAAACGCACTCTACAGGTACCCTACCCCGGAAATCCATACACTCTATGGGGGTAGAAATTTTTTTTACAACATGGACCCCCACCTACATTCCCTCAAGTCCCACCACCCCTGTTTGGTCCACCCCCACCTCCCATTGGAGGTGGCGTCCCCCCACATAACTTTGGAGGAGGTGGACCTCTACCTTCTAGAAGAGGACCACCTCATCCCAACCATCATGGCCCAGCCCCCCTGGCGGCGGAGGTGGAGGCTCTCCCCCTTCAAGTGGAGGCATAGGACCACCCCGTCGGTGGTGGCAGCCCTCCACCATAAGGTGGAGGACCATCCCATCCTAGTGGTGGTGGTGGAGGACCATCCCATCCTGGTGGTGGTGGTGGAGGACCACCCTACTATGGTGGTGGTGGTGGAGGACCTCCCTACTATGGTGGAGGTGGTGGAGGAGGCCCTTACCCTTCCGGTGGGGGCGAAGGCCCACTCTATTCCGGAAGTGGTGGAAAACCACCACCTCCTCCCAACGGAGGTAGTGGAGGCCCATCCTATCCTAGTGGTAGTGGTGGACCCCCACCATTTGGAGGCGGCCCACCCCTTCCCAGCAGTGGAGGTGGGCCCCCACCTTATGGTAACGGGCCACCTTATTATGGTAATGGACCACCTTTTTACACTGGTGGACCTACTTATGGTCCACGCGGCACACCCCCTTATGGTCAGTTTCCTCCAGGAACACCTTACAATCAGTTGATTCAAGGTCCTACTAGTCCATACATGCCTTATCAGTACTATCAGTACCCGCAACTGAACCAACAGTTGCCCTTTTTGGCTACTTTGGACTTACCCAACCTATCTCATTTGACGAATGATCCCATTTTCCATGGGAATAACTAGCCACCCATTCTGGTTAAGTTACCATCAGATATCCCCAAATTTGATGACAAGCCTGGCGAGGATCCTAAAAACCATGTGATGACATACCATATATGGTGTTCATTCAACTCCTTGATGGATGACTTGATCTGTCTTTAGTTATTTCAATGGACTCTTACTGGCCCAGCTGCCAAGTGGTATATTGAACTACCACCCAATTCTTTTCCTGAATTTCGATCTCTTGCTATGTCGTTTTTGACCCACTTCCAGTTACCCATTTGCTATGAGACTAGTATGGACTGATTGACCTCCCTTTGTTAGAACACTGCCACTCATATTTCCAATCATATTCATGAATGGCGGTGAAGATGATGTCTTATTAAGGCTCATATCCTAGACCAACTCTTAGCTGACTAGTTCACAAAGTCACTTTTACCCATCATAGCTTGAGACATAGCTATGGGAGGAGCTGTCACTGAGGAACAGGCGATTTCCTATGCCCATTACTTAGACTTGGTCTATGCTCAATCCGACATATTGTATGAAATTGTTCCTGACTCACCTCGCCCTATGTATGATCCCGCGAAACCACCAAAGGGACCACAAACTGATGGCATCATTGGTTCCCTTGCCTCCCAGCCTTCTATTCAAACTGGTGGCTCGTCGAACCCCCAAGGTTCTTCTCCGTCACCACAATAGGCTGACAACAACACTACCAAGTACACCACTCCTTCTTCCATCGAAGTGGTGAATTCTGTGCAATCAGCTTCATCTCAGAAATCCGGTGGTAAGAAGAAGAACAAAGGGAAACCTAAGAAATATTTTAACCAACAGGAGCCCAAACCCACTCAGGAAGACACCAAACATAAGAGGAAGTTAAAGTATCCTTGTTTGTTGTGTGGTGGAGACCATTTCTCAAAATAATGTCCCCACTGAGATGAAGTTCAGAAGTTTCTCAAGGGAAACTCTACTACCGCAGTTCTCAACGATCCCTTCCCCACTCAAAACCAGCAACTAATCGCACACACCTCTCCTTCCCAAGGAGAAGCATCCTCCACCGCACATGTTCTCATGATGCGTAGTGAGACTATCAAATTGAACACCCATTCTCGTTTGTATGACTTGGTCCCACTAAAGGAACCCATCGGAAGTAGTACTGAAAAATCTTCCATTTTGATTCTCGACGTCACCGTACCGTCTGCTTCTCTCACCATTGAGAATCCCTCTTTCGAGCCAGTGTTGCGGCCACCCAAGAGCATGATTAGAAAATCTATTTTCAATCCCAATAATCAGGCCTCTCAAAACTACAATATTGTAGAGGACCTAGCACAAGCTCCTTGTGCTATGTCGATGCTTGAGGTCTTGCAGAATTGTCCTAACCAGCGCAAGACTCTCCTTGCTTCCATCGGCACAGTTGATCCAGATTCATCAAATACCATCATGTTCTGGCTGGAATACTTTAAATCGAGGCTTTCCCATCAATTGGCATTTCAAGTTGCCACAAACATTGCTGGGAAGACAATCCATTGTACCATTTTGGACGAAGGTGCCTCTACTTCATTCATGTCTATTTCTTGTTGGAGATCCATCAGCTCTCCCGAGTTGAATCATTCTCCTACCACTTTGAAAGCATTCGACAAATGTGGCTTTCAACCTTATGGGCTGTTACAAACTTTAGCGGTCGAGCTAGGGGGAAAGACCGCAACCATTAATGTGGAAGTGGTCACTACCCCGTTAGATTATAACATTCTGCTTGGTCGTAATTGGTTTTACGCCATGACTGCAGTCGCATCATCTGTCTTTCACATAGTACAATTCCCACACCAAGGACAAATTGTTACTATCGACCAACTGGATTTTTGTACACCTGACACCGCTACTCATCTAAGCGATAATGTTCCATTACTTGGACAATCTTTGCATCCTTATGAGAGCATGGGGATTGGCCTCATCAAGGACTCATCCCTTATGGGCATTTTTCCAACCTCAGATTCCCCAAATCATGTTGCCACGGTGAACATGATCTCCTCTTGGATTTCATCTATCCCCAACTCGACTTATCAATGGATTGTACCTGACGAAGCCACCACACACCTGATTGGAGACACTATGTCTCTTTTACCCACCGAACTCATTTACGAGGCTATCCAGTCATCCCTAGAGGACCACTTAGCCATGGCCTCGACCTCATGTTCTCTACAGCGGACATCATCCCTACCCGATCCTCTGCTATGGACTTTTCATTCTAACGAGTCCATTATGGAAATCATGAGTGTGGATGATCCTCCGTGGGAAGACTATTAGAAAAACAGGATTGCAGAGGAATAACAGTAAACAGAAATGCAAATATAATCACACATACACATTACAAGAGAGACACAAATATATCATGGTTCACCCAAATTGGGCTACGTCCACACTGAAGTTTCCAGTCCTTATTATTATTCTGTCCAACAAAGTGAAGGGATACAACCTGCAGCACAACCGCTGCACTTCCTCTTCACTGTCTTACAGTCTCTCTTCTCGATCTCAAAGATCTTTACAATGCATAATACCTAATACATAAACCCTAGCCGTGTTACAATTTCTTTCTTTTATAAGGGAATCACAATGGGAAAATACCACGGGTTACCCAAAACCATGGGCCCGAAAACTGTTGGCGAAAACAGCCCTAAGGTAGGGGAATGAGTGTACAGTCCTTTGAGGTGCACGATTGAAACAATATCATCTATGAGACTGGAAGATCTGGCTCCAAAACCAACAAAGACCTCCATCATCGTTCATCTTTCCTTCCTTCATTGGATACTGTGGAGAATAGCATTAGCACCATCTTTACACCGAATGTCTACTCTTGCTCTCAGTCCTCGATACTTACGTGTTAGACGGACTCTGAAGGAAACTTGGCCAACATTGAGTTGACCATTTCGTTTGACATATCGATTACTCCTGGTGTAGTGGAACACATTCGTTTAGGCTAGAAGTGTTCCCCTGAAGAGATTACCACGTTCACAACCATGTTCAAGCAATTTCGAGACGTGTTTGCTTGGACTTACGAGGAGTTGCCTAGGATAGACCCCGCTATTGTTTCACGCACTATTCAAAACTATCTTGACGCTAAACCAGTCCGACAAAAGTTGCGATTGGTGCACCCCCGAAATGCTGCGGCAATCAAGGCAGAGATTGAAAAGCTCTTGAAAGCTAGTTTTATTTACCCTATCCCGTTGACAGAATGGGTCTCAAACGCTGTCCCTGTAACTAAAAAATAGGGTACCATTCGTGTCTGAGTCGATTATCGGGATCTCAACAAGGCTTGTCCTAAGGACAATTACCCAAGTCCCTTTATCGACTAGATCATCAAAAATTGTGCGCGAAGCGTCATCTTTTCATTCATGGATGGATTTTATGGCTACAACCAAATTGAGATCCACCCGGCTGATCAACATAAGACAACTTTCATTTGTCCTTGGGGTATGTTTGCTTATTGCAAGCTCCCTTTTGGCCTCAAAAATGTCTGTGCCACATTTCAGCGGGCCATGTCGTATGCCTTTCACGACGTGAAGGACTTTGTGGAACCTTACCTGGACGATCTACCTTCCCATTCATGCAACGCAAGTACCACATTGACCATCTGATGACGGTTTTCCTTAGATGCAGGTGGTATAACATCCGAATGAACCCTCACAAGTGCATCTTCTGCGTCGAATCTAGACATCTCATTGGTTTCATAGTCTCGAAAGATGGGATCCACATTGATCACCTAAAGGTGGAAACCATCGCCACTCTCCCACCTCCCTCTGAAATAATGGAACTTCAAATTTTGCAAGGGAAGGAAACTTATTTAAGGCGTTTTGTCTGTAATTTTGCACAAAAGACGCAGGGCTACATGAGATTGATGAAGAAGGATGTGCCGTTCAAATGGGACGAAACAGCTCAACATTCTTTTGAAAGTTTAAAACATGCTATCACGCATGCCCCTGTGCTCCAGCCGCCCAATTACTACAAGGATTATATCCTTTATCTTGCTGCTTCTGCCACCACGATCACCATGGTCTTGGTCCAAGAAGACAACAACGACCAGGAACATGTGATATACTACACAAGTAAGGGTCTCATTGACGTCAAAACTTGTTATTCACATGTCAAGAAACTCGCTCTCGCGGTAGTCATTGCCGTTCAAAATTTCTAACATTATATCTTGCTTCACACCACCACCATCATTGCCGATTCAAACCCCATGTACCACATTTTGACACGTCAGGTTCTTGGGGGCAAGTATTCACGCTGGATCGTGATACTACAAGAATTTGATCTCCTTTTTGAAAAGGCTAAGTCTAAAAAGTCTTTGGTGTTTGTTGAGTTGATATACGATCTTCCCTGAACTGATATCAATTTTGAGCCTAATGATTCTCTTCCATACGAATCATTGTTCCTCATCAGCACATCTGATCCGTGGTATGGAGATATCACTTTATATCTTCAGACCCAACATTTCAGCCCCCAAATCTCGCGGGACGACCATCCTCGAATACACCACCATGCAAAGTATTATCTAATCATTAGCGATACTTTGTACCACCGTGGTATTGATTCTATTGTTAGACGTTGTCTCACTCATGAAGAGGTTGGACACATTTTAAATGACTGTCACGTTGGGGCATGTGGCAGTCATCTCTCTGGGATGGCTACAGCCCAAAAGATACTTCACGTAGGATATTTTTGGCTATCTATCTTTAAAGATTGTATCGAGGCCGTCAAAAGTGTCCTCCATGCCAGCACTTCCAAACTAAGAAGAGAACCCACCCCACCCCATTACACTCGGTTATTGTCGTTGGCCCCTTCACTAAATGGGGCGTCGACTTCATGCACTGTAAGCCTACCTCGATTGGGGGGCATGGTTACACCATATTAGCCATGGATTACTTCACAAAGTGGGCCGAGGCTATGCCTACATACATAGATGATGGAAAAATCGCCGCACTCTTCATGTTTAATCATGTTATAGCACGGTTCGGAGTTCCTCAAGCTATAGTTACCAACCATGGTTCTCACTTTATGAACCACATGGTTGACGAGTTGAGCACTATATTGGGTTTTCACCATGAAAACTCAGCACTGTACTACCCACAGTCCAATGGACAAGTAGAGGCCATTAACAGGGTCTTGAAAACCATGATCCAACGCATGGTGGGTACACACAAGTCCAACTGGCATAATGTGCTCTTCTCCGCACTATGGGATTACCGAACTTCCGTTAAGATGGCCACTGGATTTACTCCTTTCCAATTAGTTCATGGATTGGAGGATGTCCTACCGATTGAGTGTGAGATTCCATCCCTCAAACTCATAGTTTAACTTCTCCCTAACACTGTTGCTGAGGAAGAACGCTTCCTCTACCTAGCTAAACTCGACGAGACTCGCCGCGATGCCTCTCTTTCCAACCAGGCCCATAAGAAATGCATCAAAGAGCAGTACGACAAGTCGGTAGAACCTCGCGTCTATAGTGAAGGTGATTTTTTCCTTACATACGACTAAAGACATGATAAGATAGGGGAAAGAAAGTTTGAGTCCATGTGGCATGGACCCTACATAGTGAAACGCATCTTAGAGAAGGAAGCCTATGAGCTTGAAGATTATGATAGGATATCTTTAGGTGAGCCCCACAATGGGCTTTACTTGAAGAGGTACTATGCCTGAGTCTTTCATGCATAAGTACTTTGTATATATTGTACATGGCATGTGTTTTGTGTGGTGTGACGCTTTGATTTTTTGTGTGCTTAGGTATTGTTTCTTTACTTATACTATGTTCTGTCTGTGTGTGCAGATGGAAACTTGCTACGAATTCACGGACGACGCCAACCGGAATACCTGCAACCTTGCTTCGGTAGCTTGGGTGCTCTATTCACCTACTAGCGAGCTTATCATCTCAGGAGGAAAGTGTCTAGGTTTCGCTACCAACAATGCTGCAGAATATCAGGTAGTCATCAGAACCCTAACCAATGATATTTCTTTGGGTATGGACCACGTTGTCATCCATTTGGATTCTCAACTGGTGGTCTCTCATATTAACCGGGTTTACACCATCCGCGATCCTACCCTACTCCTTCTCTACAGACGAGTTCATCTTCTGGAAAGGTTGTTGGAATCCATTCAATACCTGCACATTCCACAAGACGTAAACACAGTTGCCGACTCCATGGCGAACTTCATTTTAGATTGGTACATTGCACACACATGAGCATATTCATGAACTGGAAAAGTAGACATAACATGTAAATAATTCGTCATATAAGCAAACACATAACGAAGATCTCATATCAAACAAAAATGTATAAATCCTCCAAAATGTCTGTATATATATATAATCAAGATAATGTAGTGCTGATACAAAAGTTTGAAGCAGGACGACTTTCAGTGAGTCTATACAAAATCTGAAGCCCAATAGCTTTCAGTAGTACAAAATATGAGGCTCACATAGCTCTCAGTACATACATAATAACATAAAGCCTAACACCTAGCCCATGCACCCCTAGGTCTCGTAGCTCTCGCCTGCTGACCATGGAAGCAGTCTACCGCTCTCGCTGCCTTATGGAGAAGCTCACTGAAGTGAAAGGTCACACCAATTGTGTACCTCTACATGGGCCTCATTAAATCATGCACTACTACATCTGGAACGTCCAATGTCAACCTGGTAAGGTTCTCGTAGACATCATCCATCTCCACGATGGCATCATGCATGGTTGGGGCTACTGGTGGTGCCTCACCTCTCTTTGCGAGAAGCAAAACTCCCACCGGTCATGAAGGACCCACATCTGCACACACATATTATTAACTTATTAGCACTATCCAAAAAAATTATAAATACACAAAATGAAAAGTACAATGGTCATTGTTCTTACCGATGTATCCCCACTCTACTCCCTCAGGCAATACGAGGTATGGATCCTCCCTGAAATATGTACCACTGTTCGGGTAGTCCTCGATCATGAGTAGATGTCCTTCCATCTAGGTGAATAATCTAGAACCGTATCCGATGATCGGACCCCCGCCACCATGGCGGGCCATCACCTCCGTCCATCAGGCCATGTGTGGATCCTTGGGATCCCTTTCATCCAAAGTCACCTATGGGCGCAAGAGGGGAACCCACTCCAACAAGAATGAGATCACTACCGATCCATACCCGAACTACTTGAGCTCACCACGCCGACACTTGGTCAGCTGAGCTCAAAGGTTGGTGAGGAGTCCCTCACACCAGTTGAACACTTCAGAGACATACAGTCCTCCGCATACAACATTTGGGACTTCGTAGCTAAGTGAGCCGCTTGGCTCCCTACTATCCTCACTATGGTGAAGAGTATATAACGCAATGGATGATCTCACACCTCTTTAATGGGAATTTTCCCACTAGAGGCATAGGCATGTGGAGTACAGTGTTGGGAAATCAAGTCATCTACCATCTGGTCACTCCCTCATGATCTGGTGAGTGATACATTATCCCCTCTCCGGGATAATCTTGTCAATAAATAATTGTCATCAACATCTATAGTCAATATATTCTCCCCGATCGTGAAGTAATGATGCGATGCATCCCAACTCTGAATCAT
Organism: Larix kaempferi; assembly: GCA_027924585.1. NCBI lineage: Eukaryota > Viridiplantae > Streptophyta > Pinopsida > Pinales > Pinaceae > Larix > Larix kaempferi. The sequence continues at coordinate 5,103,907 of BSBM01000590.1, forward strand.
ATGCTCCAAGAGTGGGACTTTGGCCCTAATGCCCTGGACCTGTAAGAACTTCAGTAGCCCACAGTTCCTCAATGCCTCCACACACATTGGATCATTTGATGCTTGCACATCTTCCACCTCATGTTCACGCTCGCGCCATTCTAGAACCATGTTGGCGGCCACAAACCTGTCAAAGGAAGCATTTAAACACCATTAGACCTCACCCAAACCATCAAAAGTTTTTCTTATGGCTTAGGTTTGATTTATGAGATGGACGTTTCTGCCGTCGCACCTTGTCCTTGCAAATAGGGAGACATCATTGCAAGACGCCTTTATGAGTTTTGTGATGACCTAGGTTCATCACAGTTCCCATAAGGAAGACCTGCGATGACCCAAGGGTGCAAAAACCCCTCACAAATCAACCCCAAAAACCTAAAAAATGGACAAAAAATGAAATTGTAAACCACTAGAAAGATGTTGGCTGAGATTGAGGTTTATCTACTCTGAACAGTTCGTGAAATGGTCATTCGTAGCTCCAACAATCGACAAATGAAATTCTACTCCAAATGGCACTTTCTTCTCCCCAATTTGTCAAATAACAATGGTAACTATATTTGGTCATTTTTTCTATTTTATAAACAAAAAGGAAATATTCTTCTTCAAATTTAGATGCTCTATGGGTTATTTTCTATAGTTTGGATCATTTTTACTGCATTTGAATGCTCGGTTGACTATTTGACCTAGTTTCAAGCATGCAGGAGACATTAATTGTTCCATTTGCGTCGTTTTCACATCGTAGCAATCATATCAGGTATGAACAACTTGTTGAATGTTTTTGTTGTTATTTTTATCTGTTAGATTTCAATTATTTAATGATGACGAGCTTACTCTTTGTTCTTTCTTGTGCTCTTAAAACCATGAGAATAAGTCACCGAGTTATGATTTATCACTTTTCTAGGCTCATTAAACTCCTACGGAAAAGGAACCCCCCCGGAGTCTATCTTTAATCTCTTTTCAGGATCTCGAAATACGAAAAGATTGCCAAGCGAACTTATCACATTCACGCTTGCTAAAGTATTTCAACGGTCATCTCCCTGGTGATATTTTACCCGTTTTTCAGACCAGTGGGCACTATTTACGAAAAAGGTATACTCTAGCCAATCATGACTGGAAGAGTCCTCTCTCGCGTTGTTTTACCCTTTTTCGGGTGTTGAGGCTAACTTTACGAAAAAGGACCGTTGGAGTCTTCTTTAGTTCTTTTCATACTCCCTAAACATGAAATGACGACCGAGTTTACCTTCGATGGACTCATTAAAATCTAACTTTGAAGGGCCCATCACGGGGTGAACCCCTCCTCTCCCAGGTTCGGAAAATATTTGGGATTGGACTCATCTATGAGATGAGCTATACCGAGCATCTGGTTACCCTCATCAATATTGTAAAAAACACATGAGGCACTCATCATTCATGATGGGGAAAAAGGAAAGCTTTTATGTTACACTTTTTATCAGTGGCAGTACCTAGTCGTTCTTGAACATGGCACTCATTTGCATTTGCATATTGCAGTTGGATCATCCGTTTGTCCTTGATTTTTTACTAATTCTTGAGTCTTGTTACTCCTTTGGGTCATTCAAAGAATACTTCCACCATTAGTTGCATTAGGAGTCAGTGTCGTACTCGTCATGTTAATACTGCCAAGTCATGCCATGCCCATGTTCAAGAATACTTTCACCACTCATTTTCTGTAGTCAGTACACCTTCCACCATGTCATTCTACTCTGAGTCAGTCCTGTATGTTACTGTACCATCCGATCTACTCCAAACATATGTTATCGAGTTTCATGTCGATGATGGGGGATTCATCATGGCCCTCCTTCGACGGATTCATCCTTGTCGACTTCAAATCATCATCCGAGGATTGAATCTAGAAACCGATCGAGTACCTTGGGCCTGCATGCCTCAATGACAGGTTACCTCGCTTTCGACATGAATTTACATTATTGACTCTTGATTGAAATATTTCGTTAAGCATTCGACTTCAAATCATTTATTCGTGCTTGACGATATGTACTGTGATACCTTGGGAATAATTGACATTAATGGTGATTTCCCTTGCACTTGTTAACGGTATACATCAATGACCGGTAATCAAGTGATTTCTACCATGTTCGACGTCAAGACATTTGTAATCACATGGATAGATTCGTATCATTGTGGGTTCAGCTTGAAGACCCTAGGGAGTCATGTTTTACCCAGGCTACGATGGAGATTGTTTTGAGTCATATTACACGGATCCACATTTGCATTCGTCATAGTTATGTTATCATCTCATCATGGATCTACACTTGTGTCTAGGAGCCATGATTGTGTTCAGTTGGTCATTAATACCATGGATCTGCAATGTATTCGTCGGCAGCCATGTTGTACATCATATGAGATTGTGTTCTTAGAGTCAGTTGTACTGCAGCAGTGTCCTTCATCCGATGAACCATTTCCATTCCTTCTATCAAAGCATTTCACTTGTCTATTTTCAATAGCTTCATGCTTTGGGGGGCATTCTATTACACCTAAATCTTGCTACCCTAAGACTCAGTGTATACATCCCTGAAATTTCCCATGACTGGACGGCTTAACTGACCTACTTTTCAAGGTCATCGCATTTCACCCTTGTGCAACATGCGACATCGCAGGTTGTCCTAATGCAGCATGTGATGATGTCAGTTAGTTGGATAAAAGAGCATCTTCCATCCCATTCTCGAAGATGAGGGATGTGGAGCCCTATCCCTATCCTTTAAGGGAGCTGGAATTCGGTTCCCTAGGCCTTGGGTGAGATCCCCTATCTCTCTCCTACAATTTCTCAACCTATCCTATCCTCTTAGTCCTATATAAGTGAAGCTCATTCCCATTCCAAAAGGAGGAAGTTTATAGTATCTATACGCTGGTGAAATTATCTTAGGAGAGATTTCTACTCATCCCTTGAGAGATCCATCATCCCTTTAGAGGCTTTGGCATTGGCTTGGTTGGAGAAGGATTACTACGTTAAGTCATTGGTTGTAATCACTTCCTTCTATGCATTTCCCTCATTATACAGTAATATAAATGCTTTCCACCAAATCTCATTGCATTAATGATGTTTTGTGTAGTTTGCTTGCTTAACTACTTACTTAGATCTATTATTGTTTAGGTGCATTTTACTACTTGTTTTGTTTCTGTGTTGTCTTGACAGGTTTTACAGCTGAGATCTGAAGACCATCAAGCTTGGAGCAAACATCAAGGAGAAAGGATCAGCGATCTGAAAAGGAAAAGCATTTGTCTACTCAATCTCTAATTAGATCTAGGAAAGTATTCTATGTTCTGTTTTATTTGTTCTAGACTTACGTTAAGCTAGGGAGATCAAGCCTCGAGTCCGCTCTTGGTAGATTGTCCGTCAAACAAGGATCCTGAAAGGGATGAGACAAGATAATATTCCCTTCTTGTCTCCTTTTCTTCAGATGCATTCTTTTGAGTCTTTTAATCTTCTATGGCGATAAAAGCATGAAACTTTCCTTTCCACTTTTCTCTGCAATCTCTTGATAAATGGCCTTTCTTATTGCAATTGAAGCATCTATATTTTGACTTGTCAAAGTATTTGTTGAACTCCTTCTTCTTTGGATGAGAGAACATATTTTGGAAGAAGGGTTTCTTTCCTTTATTCATTCTTGTAGTGAGGGAAATATTTTCTTCTTTTATGCACACTTACTTGCTCTAGATTTGCCCCTCCTCTTGGAGGCAATCATGCCACAACCTTTAGAAGTTAGGTTGTACCTCTATAAAATTTACTGCAGAAAAGAATGTCTCCCATGAGGATGGGAGAACATCAATAAAATTTTGGAGAATATCATCGTTATCCATCACTACTCCAATACTATAAAATTGATCTCTTACCTTAGTGATATTGGAGAATAAGGAGGACACTGTCTCATCCGTCTGCATATTTAAGTTTCAAATCTTATTCTTCAATGCCCTCTTTTGAATTGGGACCTTCTTCTCATATAAATTAATCAATGTATCATAAAATTATTTCACGGACTTCAACGACGTGATCATGGGCATGAAGTTATCTTTTACTAAATCATAGATGATCCGTTTGGCCTTAGCTTTATTCTTATTTAAGTTGATGCACCCTGCATTAGATGTAGGCTCCTCTACTATAGTGGATATGTATCCATCTAAGTCATGTTCCTCTAGGATGTTGAGAATCCCAGCCTTCCAACTGTTGAAGTTTGAGGTACTCTCAAGATTCTCTTTCGGTCGTACATAGATTGATGCCATTGTCTTCAAATCTTGTGCTCAACTTCTCAGGATCAACATAGGCTCTAGCTGACATGCAAAACTGACTAGCTCCTTCATGCCCTGAGATCTGATACCATGTTAATATTTGTTTGATATTTGATATTTAATTCTTTTAGATGTAGAGACTTGAAGCAATGAGACAATTCAATCCATGAAATTAAGACAACCATAACACAAGATATACCCTGGGGAAAATCCTCAAAATTATGAGAACAAAAACCACAACAATTCTTCTCATTATAATGGGTAGCAGAGAATGATTTATTTTACAACATAGCAGATTTCTTTCAGAAGATAATAGGTCGCAAAACACTCTTGGTGAAAATAAATACTAAATAGATAAGAGAGATCAATCATATGTGTTACCAAAACAACAATAACAAGCACGAACAACACCATGCACAAAGAGAAGCACCTTTTCTTCAATGGATAAGAGAATTAGCTTCACATTGGATTCATCAATCCTATATAACATATTTATACATTCTTCTCTTCTATTTGTATCTTCTAAATTTAGGATGAACTCACCCTCAAACTAGATGTATCAATCTTGCATGCATAAGTGTGCCCCACTTCTCATGCAGTGCTTTATCTCATTGAGTTGTCACCTAGGCTGAACTCGCCTCTTAACTGAAAGCTTTCCCACTTAGTTAGGTGGCTAACTTAAGTGTTGACATGCAAGTGTTGAAACTCGTGTGTCATCTTTTAGTTTAACATAAGTGTCGTCTTGCAATAACACTTAGTTAACTAGATCTTCTTTGTTGTCACTTAGTTAACTCTCTTTAACTGAAGTGTTGTCTTTTAGTTTAACTAAAGTGAAAACACTTTAGTTAACTAGTCCTTCTTATTTAACAGTTAGTTAACTGAAATAATGTCGACTGATTTACTTGAAGTAACAACTGTGAGTTCTTTAATTAACTGAGGGTCGAGGCATATATTTAACTGATGCTTTAACTGAAGCATTGATACTTAACTGAAGGTTTAACATTTTGAGTTCTCTTTAATTAGCTGAAGTGTTTGCATGGGCAATTTCGAATTCTCTTGATCTCTAGGCTTTATATTATATTTATTTATCTCTTATTGCATGGTTAATATGTGCTAACTTTAATTATCCATCACATTACATTATACTAAGAAGAATTATCAGATGTTGTGTTCATATTATATTATTTAGGACCAAATGATCATATGCTAAAGTAATTCACTTGAGAGGTGATCAATATCTAAAGGAGACTTAATAGAAATTGGTGATCATGGTTAATAATACATCACACAACATTAAATGTTTTTAACAAGTAAATCATGACCTTTATATGGAAGGTACACCTCTATACAGGAGGCCCATCTCATGGATACCTTTATACAAAAGGTTCACATGATAATCACTACTTGAAACACAAGTCTGGAGTCTTGTTCGACAAGACTTTACAGCATCATTAATTTGATCAAGTACCTCTATACGGGAGGAATAAACTTTACACAAAAGGCAATCAAAGTGCTCACCTCTATATGCCGGAGGATCAATCTTGGATACATAATATTGGTTTGGAGAATGTATCCTGATGTTGTATATTTAACACTCCCTCTCAACGAGGGAGGCACTCTCTGCTATACCAAGCTTGTCTCTGAAGTACCTAAACTTTGTCATTGATAGAGGATTTGTTAACACATCTGCAATTTTCTCATCGGTAGAAATGTACTGAAGTTTTACTATACCTTTCTGGACCATGTCTTGGATGAAGTGATACTTCATTTCAATGTGCTTCAACTTGTCATGAAACAAAGGGTTTGCGGAAAGATTGATGCAACTCTATTTGTCACACCTAATAACTGTAGGCTCAAGATTTTCACCGAACAACCTTGCAAGTAGCTTTTTGATCCACATTGCTTCTCAATAGAAAACACTAGCAACTATGTATTCTACTTCAGTAGTGCTATGGGCTACAGAGCCCCACTTCCTGTTGGACCAAGATATCATAGTTATCCTAGGCTACAACAGTAGCCAGATGTACTCTTACGGTCCACAATGCTTCCTCCTCAATCCGAGTCTATATAACCAAGTAACATGACTCCTCCACTGGAGGCATATTTGAGTCCATATGAAATTGTACCTTGAAGGTACCTAAGCACATGCTTAGTAGTGGTCCAGTGTTTGTGTCTCAGATTAAACATAATTTGACTTAGAATGCTCATAGCATAACATAAATAAGGCCTCGAATGTATCAAGTACATTATTAAGCCTATAAGTTTTCTATACAAAGTGGGATCTACTGGATCTGATCTAGAGCCTGACTCATGAAGTTTCCTCAAATTGGAAACCATTGGTGTACTCATAGATTTGCAACCTATCATGCCAAACCTACGCAATATATCGACAGTTTACTTCCCTTGAGATAGAAAAATTTCATCTTTTCTTTGCTAGATCCCAAGGCCGAGAAAGTAGTGCATTAGGCCTAAGTATTTCATCTCGAACTATGATGTGAGCTCCTTCTTGCACCAAGCAATCATATGTTCTTCTCCAGTGATAAAACAATCATCAACATACAGAACCAATATCAACAGTTGGTTCTTCACTACTTTGAAGTACAAATTTGGATCAACTTCACTCTTTCATAAACCAATTCTGGAGTACCAAGCCTTGGGGGATTTCTTAATCCCATACAGAGCTTTCTTTAACTTGAAAACATGGGACTCCTTCCCATGCACCAAAAATCCTTCAAGATGATAAATATAAACCTCTTCCTCAACCTCACCATTGAGGAAGGCTATCTTCCGCATCCATCTAGTGAAGTTTCCATCGTAGAACATATGCAAGTGCAATCATTGCTCAGATTGTGGTGTACCTTTCCACTGGGGCAAATGTCTCATCATAATCGATTCCTTTTTTCTGATAGAAACCTATAGAAACAAATATGGCTTTATAGTTCTCAATCCTACCATCCGAAGCATGATTTATGTTGTAAAGCAATCTGGAAATCACAATGGACTTCCCATCAGGTTTGGGAACAACCTCCCAAACATAATTATTCATTATAGATTTGTACTGTTCTATCATTGCAGCTTTCCAAAATTGCTGCTTTGTAGATTTTTCATATGAGGATGGTTCTAAATAACTGATATGACTCATTAGTGCAACATACCCTGAATATCTATTAGGTTTCTTGCTCTCTCTAGATGAGCGTATTGGTGATCCACGTTTCTCTGCATCTTGTAAGATGTCTCGGCACCAAGCAGATCTTCCTTTAGCGGGAGGTTCATCAGCTGACCTCTCAACCAGTTCTACTAGTTCTTTAGGAGCTAACAAATCTGAGGCATCTTCTGCTTTCTCCCTCTCTAACTCTGAAGGGTGATAATCATACACGAGATCATCCATCTCTGAATCACATTGAATCTCTTTCGATCTTTTGAAAGCAACTTCCTCATGGAAGGTAACATCTCGACTGACTTCAATGTGTCTCTCACCAAGTACATATATTTGGTATGTTGTGGATGATTCTCTATAACCCACAAAGGTGCCCTTATTTCTAGAAGGCTCCATCTTTGTTCTCTTTTCTTCCGGTACATGAATATATGTTGGGCTCCTGAAGATCCTCAAGTGTGATATGTCTGGCTTCTCACCGGTAAACACTTCTTCTAGTGTCTTCTCATCTAGAATGGCATGCAGGATTAGATTCTGGATGTAAATAGCTGTATGGGTGGCTTATATGCATATTTAGGTGGGAAAATATTGATCATGTATCATGGCTTTTGCAGCCTCATATATAGTTCCATTATTCATTTTGGAAACCCCATTTTACTGAGGGTTGTAAGGTATTGTTAACTGTATACATATTCCTTCATCACTACATAGCTCATTAAATGCATGTGAATCAAATTCACCTCCATTATTAGACCTTAATGCACGAATGTGCTTTTCTTTCTGATTTTCAACTAGGACTTTAAACTCTTTAAATTTGCTAAGAGTTTCACTTTTATCCTTCATGAAATAAATCCATGACTTCCTAGAAAAATCATCTATGAATAGTACATAATATCATTCAGGGACGGGGATGACATGCGACCACATACATCATAATGTATTAAATCTAAAATCCCTTTAGATCTAGTAGAGCTGCTAGAAATGTGTTTCTTAACATTCTTCCTAACTACACAACCCTGACATACACTATCATGCTCAAAATCAAATACAGACATACCTTTTACCATATTTTGAAGTCATGGTAGTGCTTTGTAGTGTAGGTGTCCAAGCCTTCAATGTCATAGCTCAGATGGACTTATAGTGTGGTGAATCATAGCTTAAATGCAATTCCTGGATACCTTGTAGAGTCCTCCCTCTCGAACTCCAATCACAACATCAGATTCTAGGATTTTGTTGTTCGACAATAAAATTGCTTTGTTATCCATGAAGATAAATCGAAATCCTTTGTCTTCAAGAACTAAAACTAAAATAAATTTCTTCTTCAAGACTAGACCATATAGAAGCATTTCATCTCTTTCTGTTGGCTTGCCAATTCTTTGGCAGTCATCACATCTAGAAACATAATCTATTTCATCTTTGTGTAATTTTGTCCAATAATATCATGTTTGTAGAACGTTATATGCAATTCTCTTGTATGCATAGTTCCCTCCACATGGTTCATTATGACATGCATGAATAATTTCATAGAATTAATCCTCTCGAACACATCTTCTTAGGATATGGTTTGAACCTTGCTTGAATAGGTATCGTTGAATCCATGAGAATGTAGCACTTTTCCTCACTATGTTGCAACGTTCTTTATATGTGAAATGAGGAGGAAAACTACAAGTGTCCAAATAGTTTTCTATGTCAGCGAACCATCGAGTATTTTTCAAGATGGAAATCAAGTGTTCATCAATAAATGCATCTTCCACTAGTTCTTTATCCACCACATGGGTTAGTCTAGACAAGAAATCTACTACCACATTATGCTTCTCAGGTTTATGTAAGATAGTTATATCAAATTCTCTTAAAAGTAAAAGCCATCTGATAACCCTACAACTAACATCTAATTTATTCATGAGATATTTAATTGTTGAATGATTAGTGTGGATAAATACCTAGTATCCAGTGATGTAGTGCTTGAGCTTGTTAATTGAGTAGACTACTTCAAGGAATTCTCTCTATTACCATGTAATTTAGCTCTACACCTACAATATTCTTGCTTATGTAATATATTGCATAAGGATTTTTATCTTTTTCTCGGCTTAGTACTACATTGATTTCTCTATTTTATGCATCAGAGTGAATGTGGAAGGAGATTTCCTAATCGAGCCCTTGCAAGACAAGTGCTTCCATAATTGTCTTTTGATGTGTTCAAATGCTTTTTGATAGCTATTGTTCCATTGAAATTATGCATCCTTTGTTAGTAATGAAAACATAGGGGCAACTATTTTACTATAATCTTGAATGAATCTTCTATAGTATCCATATTGATCGATAAAACTCCTAACATCTCTTTGTTTTTGTGGTGGAGGTATATTGATTATGACTTGTGTTTTTGTAGGGTTCGGTGTAATTCCTTTCACAGAGACATAGTGTCCTATGACTACCCCCTCATCCATCATTAATTGACATTTTTCTTACTTAGATAGAGGTTCATTTTGATGCATCTTTGAAAAACATTTTCCAAATTAGAGAGGGCCTCCTGAAACTCATCCCCATAAGGGGTGAATTCATCCATGTATATCTCCATGCGGTGATGGATGAAGCCTACAAAAAATACTCAGCACTGTTCTTTGGAATGTGGCTGTAGCATTTCAATGTCTAAAAGGGAGGACTCTGTAGGAAAAATTGTCCCAGGGACAAGTAAATGTAGTCTTGTCTTGGTATATTGGATGGATTTGTATTTAATTATATCCACTAAATCCATCTAAGAATGAAAATAGTTTCTTTACCGGTAGGGTATCTAGTACTTGATCAATGAATGGTAATGGGAAGTGGTATTTATTTGTAGCCTTGTTTAGTTCTCTACAGTCTATATAGAATCTCCACTTTCCTCCCTTCTTTGGGACAATCACCAATGGTGATACCCATTCACTATCTGAGATAGGATATATGAATCATGTATCAAGGAGTTTTTGTAATTATTTTTTGAAAATATTTCTTAGAGATGGGTTCATCCTATGTTGAGGTTGTCTAATGGGGGTTTCACTGTATTTGATGTATATGCGGTGTTGGAAAATGGTGGGATTGACCCCTTTCATGTCAGGATAACTCCATGCAAAGGGTGCTTGGTATTTATTTAGGAGATGGAACAATTTTTCCTCCTGTTGTGGTAATAAATGGTTGTTTATTTGTAATGTCTTATCAGGACTAATGTAGTTCCTATTGGTGATTGTCTCTGTCTCTTGCATAAGGCACACATTCTTCCAAATAGGTTCCTGTAATCCTATGATCTCTAGTTCCTGGGGTGTGAACTGATCCCCTAGTAAAATCGGGTTGTTTAAATTATTTTGCATGAAATTAGGAATGACTGTATCTTCTTATGGTGTTTTAAGAGCTAAGGTAGTTTCTATGGTCAGCATCGGATGTATAGGTTGATCAAAGTCATCTTCTCCTAGCACCCTTAGAGGTTTGTTATTGTCTAGGTTAGGTTTGGCAAGGGCATATAGGTTTAATATCTTTATCTCTAACCCATTTGCAGTGATCATATCCCATTGCATGCAACTAATATGGGCTTTAGCTGTTGCGAGCCAGGGTTTGGAAAGAATAAGTAAGTATCCACTGATTCCAACTTGAGTATGTAAGACAATGAAGTTGGCCAGATATTTTCAAGAGTCTATGGAAACCATGATGCCCTCTAGCATACCTCCAGGGTAGACTGTAGAAGCATATGATAATTATAGAATAGTAGATGTATGTATAGGATGTGTTGGATGCTGATCTTTAACAAGTTGTCTTTGGTCATGACATTAATTGTTGCACCTAAGTCAATTAGAGTGTTCTGAATCAAATCACTCCCATTTTGCACATTTACTACTGGACTCCCTAGATCAACATATTTTGGATTTATTAATTTCCCTAACATTAGGTCTGCTAATTGGATTTGACGCAAGTCAAGTCGGTTGGAACTTCTTTCTTAACAATAACACATGACACACGATGCTTACACAGACTTGGTGTAAAAAGGATGCCAGAAGTTGGCTTCTATTACTTCAGTCAAATAAACGGTTACAATGCGAAATGTAAGGAAATCTAAATACTAACTGGTCAGCCTTAGCATTTACAATATATAGAAGTAAGTTGTGCTATCTCTATGTGCGATCTTCTCCCTCTCACGGACTATGCTAACTGCAAGCGCTCGTTGAGCTATGGAAGAATGATATCTACTATCCTCGATCCTTTGTTGATCGAACCCCCAACTATGTGCCTTCGCACTAGTCTTCTACCCTACGACTGCTCTATTGGTCAAATCGAGGTCGACACTTCCTCTATCCAATGAATCCTCCCGATCCTGAAGACCTGCAGTTGTCATCTCCCTCTGGCCATGCTGCACAACCTTTTCCTGTGGTGACATTCATCCTGATCCCAACCACCTTCTTAACTGCTCATAACTTCCATAGTAACCCCAAACGGCTACCAAGTACTTTGCCTTGACTTCTAAGCTTCTTTGACTCTGCTACAGTAGTCGGTCCCATCACCGACCTTGACCATACTATCTTTCGTTATCTTTCGACTTATCTGTCAGCTTCCTTCGCATCTACGGCTTTTCTAGTTTGCCCCTTCGTCCAAGCTTGGCTTCTTCCTCAAACCTATTGTTGTTCGACAACCTATTGACACTCGACCTCTTTGTTGTAACCCTATCATCTGTCGACCTTAGACATGTCGACTCTTGACCTTTCTCCCCATATCAACGCACTTCAACAGCTTATGCTTGACTTATTGACTTCGACAACCAATATTCCTTCTACACCAATGGTCGCCAGCAATCCCCCTGGTTGAATTCTCATGTCAATCATTTTCGACTACTTTTCCTAGGCCTCGATGCTCTTGCATTCGACTCCCTAGTTGAAAAAGAGATCGACTGCTCCATCGATCTCCTATATTCTTCTTCGAAAATCCATGTCGCCTCCTGCAACTCATCATCTTTCCATCGCACTAAGTATTCTTTCTTTCGTGAACTAAGCGTACGCTCATCTTAGCGCTCCTCTATTACTTCGATGATTTCTTCTTTGTGTCGATCTAGAATCTGCACTATCTAGTCAATGTTCGACACTTCCACACTTTCGCTAGTTGAACCTTCTTCGAAAATGTACATATCTGAGACATTGAATGTTGGTGATATGCTCAAGTCTTTCGGAAACTCCAACACATAAGCATTGCCCAGAATTTTCTTCAGAATCTTACATGGTGCAATCTTCTTCAGCTTCAGCTTGTTATATGTTCTTGTCAGAAATCTCTCTTTTCGCAAGTCTGCATAGACTAAGTTTCCTTTGTTGAATGACTGCATCCTCTTATTCTTATCGGCTCTCAACTTCTATGCCGTGTTTCTCTTTTCTATGCGCTTTCGCACATCTGCATGCACTGCTTTCATATGTTCTGCGAATGATTCTGCATCCGTGCTTTTCGGGGTTTCTGTCGGTAACTCTACCAAATCTACCACTCCATGTGGGCTTCGTCCTTGAACAATCTGGAATGGGCTCAAACTTGTCAATTGATTCACAGAATTGTTGTACATGAACTCTGCTTGCGCCAACACGTTCTTCCACTGCTTGGGTCTATCGCCCATCAAACACCTCAGAAGGTTTCCCAAAATTCTGTTCACCACCTTAGTCTTCCCATCTATCTGTGGATGATATGCCGAGCTAAACTGCAACCTAATGTCTATTTTCTTCCATAGGGTTCTCCAAAAATTCCCCATAAACTTGGTATCCCTATTAGACGTTATACTGTTTGGCAACCCATGCAATCTGACTACTCTTTGAAGAATAGTACAACAATTCTTGTGGCGTCACTTATATTACGACACGAAATAAAGTGTGTCAACTTCAAAAATCTGTCGACTACAACATATATTGAGTCGTTACCTTGCTGTGTCTTCAACAATCCTCGCACAAACTCCATCCTCAGGTGCTCCCATGGGGTATTCGGTACTGGTAATGGCATATACAACCTCGTATTCTAAATTCTTCCTTTTGCAAATTGGAAAAATCGACACTGTCGTACCCACTTACCGACATTTGTCGTCATTCTTGGCCAATAATACTTTTCTTCGACCAACACCTTGGTCTTGTCAATGCCAAAATGACTTGCTAATCCACCACTTTGCAGTTCTCAGATTAGGTTCTCTCTTACGGATCCTCTAGGAATAAAAAACTTTTGTCCCCTGAACAAATACCCCTCTTGGATGAAATAATCCAAGTATGGCGTTCTGTCGACACTCCACAGTTCTCAACTCGCCTTCCATGCTTTCACAAAATACTCGACGGTCGCATACTCTATCTTCACTGAGTCTATTCATGTTTCCTGAACTGTCGTTGTATTCAGCAATGCAACTCTTCGACTTAGGGCATCATAAACCTTGTTCTACTTTCCTGACTTATGTCGTAACATGAAGGTATATCCTTGCAGGAATTCAACCCACTTCATGTTCCCTTGATTCAACTTCAACTGAGTATTCAAATACCTCAGTGCTTGGTGATCTGTGTACAACACAAATTCCTTGATAAACAAATAACGCCTCCACGTCTTCAATGCTTGGACAATAGCATATAAATCCTGGTCATATACTGAATATTTTCTCTTCGCATCATCTAACTTCTCGTTGAAGAATGCAATTGGTTGACCCTCTTGGATCAACCCTGCTCCAATTTCCATTCCACTCACATTGCAATCGACTTGGAAAACTTTGTCGAAATCTGGGGGCGCTAACACTAGGCTCTCAGTGACCTTTTCCTTCAACTTGTCGAAATATCTCTAGAAACCTTCTATCCACTTAAACTCCCATTTCTTCATGCACTCTATCAAAGGTTCACATATCTGACCGAATCCCCTGATGAACTTCCGGTAGAAACTGGCAAGTCCATGGAAACTTCTGACTCCAATCGCACTTGTCAGCTCTGGCCAATCCAATATTTCCTTCACTTTCTCTGGTTCCATCACTAACCCTTTAACTGAGATTACAAATCCCAAGTATACCAGTTCTTCCTTCATGAAGAAACACTTTTGAAGGTTCACCATTAGCTTCTCTTCCTACAACTTCTGCAATACTTGTCGAATGTGCTCTATGTGTTTTCCCTTGGTTTGGCTAAATATCAGGATGTTGTCTAGGTACACTACGACGAACTTCCCCAAGAATGGCTTCAGTACCTCGTTCATCAACCGCATGAACGTACTGGGTGCATTAGTCAATCCGAATGGCATGACTATCCACCCATACAACCATTCTTTCGTCTTGAATGTGGTTTTCCATTCATCTCCTTCTCTAACCCGAATTTGGTGATAACCTCTCTTCAGGTCGATCTTCATGAAGTACTTCGCTCCACTAAAGCAATCCATCAAGTCATCCATTCTATGCAACGAAAACCGATACTTGATCGTGATCTTGTTGATAGCTTTGGAGTCTGTACACATCCTCCATTCTCCACCCTTCTTCGGCGCTAATACTAATGGTACGACCCAAGGGCTCAAACTCTCTTTGATCAATCCCCTGTCCAAAAACTCCTGGACCTGTCGATTGAGTTCCTAACCCTCTGCCGGAGTCATTCTATGTAGTTCCGTGTTTGGAAAACTCGATCCCAGAATCAAGTCGATCTAATGGGATATGCTTCTCGTCGATGTAAATCCTGTCGGTGCTTCATCAACTACTAAGCTACTGAACTCGTCGATCATATTTTCAACTTCGATCGGAATCATCTCCATTGTCGACCTCTTGACACATGGCCCTTTCGGAATGATGGTGAAACATCCCGACTTCTTTTCCTCCTCCATGAGGAATTCCTTGGCTGAACACATCAGCACTCGCTTCTCCCAATAGTTTCTCTAGCCCTGCTTACAATCGGCTTGGTCCTCCTTCTTCAGCTCCAGAGTCCTCTGCATGCCATTCTTCCACACTATGACTGTGTTGGATCGACCATCATAGATCATATTATGATCATACTACCATGGTCTTCCTAACAACACATGACATACATCCATTGGGATTACGTCACACAGTACACTTTCTTCAAGCATTCTGACCTTAAATTTTATTAGGCACTATCTGGTTACCTTGACATGATGTCCTTTCTGCAACCAAGAGATATTGTATGGGCATGAGTGTTCCTAACATTTCAAACCCACTTTGTCGATGACCTCTGTTGACACAAGATTCTTTGTACTACCTCCATCAACTATGGTCTTCCAATACCACTCACCTATCCGCACTCTGGTTCGAAAGATAGCCTTTCGTTGTGCCATCTCTTTCTCCTTGCGTCGATCGTCCTGAACCAACATCCTCCTGGTTGTCATGGCTCAACCTTTTATTTTCCCATCTTCACTACTATCAGATGTCGACACTTCCCTCTTGTAGGCTTCGTCATCTCTTCGATGAGTGGGTTTCGACTCCTTTGCAGTGTGTAGGTTCTCTGGGAATTCATATTCCTTGTGTTCGACTCCTCGACACTTATAACAAACCACAACTATTCTGTCAGCTTCTTTTATGTCAGATGGACCACTTCGACCATATGAACCTCGATGGCATGTCTCTCGACCATCCCATCGATTTTCTTGTGCTTTCTCCTTTGTCGATGTCCCTTTCGCACGTCGGTTGTCTTCGACAGCTTCTCTCATTGTTCCGCTATTTTGGCCTTTCGCGGAAATAGTCTTTGCACCCTGACCAATCATCCTGCCTCTGGTCAATGTGGATTTCCTCGACAGTTTCTCTTATTCCTTCAGAGCTAACTGGTAGGCTTCACTGACTGCTCTGAAACATGATAGGATCAACTTGTCCTGTATGGAATACTTCAATCCCTTCACATATCTAACGATAGCTTCTTCTCCTTCATTGGTTTGTCCCGACCTTATCGAAAATCTGTAGAACTCTTTCGTGCCCTCTTTTTCATGGCCATCTGATTTTGTCAAAAGTTATGCAACATCCGTAACAAGGAAATCACATAGTCACCTGGAAAGAACTTCCCCTTCATCTTGTTGACCATCCTGTCCCAAGACTTTATTTTATCCTTGCCTTTCTTGACTCTGTCATCCTGCACATTGTCCCACCATAATGAGGCATGACCATTCAACCTCAGACATGTAGTCTTAACACGTTTGGGATCCTTAATATTCTCTATGTCGAAGTATTTCTCCATTTCTCTGAACCAGTCAATCAAGTCTTCTGGATCCAGAATTCCGGAGTAGGTACGTACATCCATCTTTATCCAACCTCTCATATCCGTCAAAATCTTGATGATTTTTTCTTTTGGTTCTTCTCCTGTTGATTCCTGTGCTTCCACCTCTTTGAATTCCTCGTCACTATGGTCTAACGCATCAGGAACGAATCCACGCCTTTGGCATTCTTCGATCGCTGCCACTTCACTAGTCAAAATTCACATTGTTCACATGCCCTCATCAAACATTGCACAATCAACCATGACTGCAGCGCCACGCGCTCTTGATCCAACTCCTCAGACATTAACGCCTCTATAATCCATTTTTCAACCGCAACTGAAACTCCCACTCGTCCAATCACAACCAGACTTTCACAAGACGTGCACAACTCTACCCAACTGTATTTGGAGCTATTTACTCTCAATACTGGATTTACTTCCAGCAGTGATACCAATGTGACACTCTCCTGCTCATAGGATGCTTCAACTCAACCAAACTCGACTCCGGGCTCTGATACCAATTGAAGCAAGTCGGGTCAGTCGGACCTTCTTGCTTAACAATAACACATGACACACGACACTTACACAGACTTGGTGTAAACAAGATTCCAAAATTTGGCTTCTATTACTTCAATCAAATAAACGGTTACAATGCTGTCACATACCCAATTTTTAGGGTTAGTAAATTTGACGGATTTTCAAATTTAATTACTAATGGACCTTTGAATAATAAGATATAGGATACTCTAGTATACTTTCAAACCTATCATCCAACCACAACATTGAACATGTATAATCTTTCTAGTCTATGTACCCCATTAATTCATTTGAATCCATCATTTTAGCTGTAGGCATGTACATATTTAAAACATCAAAATCAATTCATGATCAACAAGAAATTAACTTTAATATACACCTTATGAATCATTTACTCTATTTTAATGTAACTACAATCTATTACGATTTTTAGTTCGATTAAACCAATTTGGACACATAATAGAGGTACACAAGAAATATTTGTCAACACATACAATTGCATATGGAAGAAGTCATCATAGTTAGGAATGAATGCCTGAGGTGAATATAACAGGAACCATCTAGACTTCCAACCTCTTCTTACCCTTATAATATTTCTAGTCAATCAAACAATTTCTTCATGTTACTCTAAAGAAAACTTAGATGAATGTACCAACTACAATTTCTTATCTCAAACGTCATTAACATTTAAAGAACCATTATAAGTTTCTAAGCTAAATTAACTCATAAATTCAACTAGTACAAAATACATCAAGTATAATCACCAAACATCAAGGAGAAAAATACATGCATATAAGCGACATACCAAAGAAGACATTTTCAGGTGGTTCACCCATTTCTTGGGCTACATCCACAAAAGGTTGTGTTTTATTATTCCTCTGGATCAAAGATTACATTCTGCAACGAGGTTGTTGCCATAAGTCCTCCAATGACGTATGCCTCATAAATTTATTTACGATAATTATCACTTTCTTTTCATCAAACATTCAGTGTTACTCAAAAACTAAAACCAGAAACTATTTTCTTGTAAAATAATTAGCATAAATCTTGTTGGGCATTCGTTGTTAATCTTAACATGAACATTAAGTCTACCTCTATTTTATTAACTAAAATTAGCCATACTTATACTTAAATAGAAATTCCTTAGATTAGCTATTTTAGATAACCAATGCTTTCCATAAGTATCAAATCTATCTTAGATGTATAAGAGGCCTACCAATATATATGTATATAATTCACACAACAGCCTCAAAGTCTACGCATTATTACTGACTACATAACCAATATATAATTTTATCTATATATATATATATAAGCCATAGACTCGCAGGATGTACCCCTTTTCATAAGTAATGTAACTATATATTAATTTTGGTGAATTGCAATAACCCCAATGGCTACGCCTATAGTGCGACTACGAAAAATGGAGTGCTATCGAATCTTATTTATTTGTTCCAAGCATTTAAAAACAACTACATAGTCACCCAAAGTAGGCATCGGTCGATCAATAAGGAAGATCGTTGAATGCTAATGTCAATAAAAATGAGATACCCAAATGTAGCAGAGCCACATCAAGAAGAATATCAAAGAACATATAGGGGCACAACACAACTCTAGTAACCAATATCCTACCCATAATAGTTAACCATGCAACTAGAGAATAGTTACGGCTAGAGGATTTCTCATTTCTACACTCGCAGAGTCAAATTTAAAACAACCAACCTTAAACCAGGACCTCGTTTTCTTTTCCATCCTCTGCCCAGAGAACAAATGTATATCCAACTGCACTCGAGGTCCCCCCCCCATTTTTCCTTTTGATCCCACACTATTATATTTATTCTTCACTTTGGAGGATCTGCCCTTAACACAGGCCATTCGGCGAATAGTTCCAAATGGCAATTCATCCCTAACAAATCGGTCATCTAACTGTCGAGCCAATCATGGGTTTTCGAAGAAGACTCAAACTCTTAACGTCGAGTATGTAGTGTAGGATGTGCTCACAACAATGAGCACTTAATACGATCGTGGGTCATGGAGCTAACTAGATCCAAACTGTACAAGAATTTTAAATGCTAAGAGCTTTTAATTAAGAACTCTTTATTCATGCCATAATCATTAGCCAGGATTAATTAACATTGATAACTATTCCTTGATAAACTCCTTAGCTTATAATATTTCTTCTGTGCCTTAGATTGTATTCGTAATTGCATATTTTCTTTTACAATTATTATCGTAACTCATTCTATAATATTCATATATATAATTATAAAGATATATGCATACTCTTACAAATTTTCCCCTTTATTAATATGTAACATGGTTAACATAAGTATCATGTAATACTTTATATATATATATAGGATATACATATAAAATTCCTCACTCAAGGTAAAGTCTTAGCATAATTGCTGGGATTATGTGTATTTATATATTATATATATAAATATCTCATTTCTCTTCCTAAGGACACTAAATGAAAGGTCTCGAGCTTTTTATTAACAAAATAATAATTGTTTTAGTTAATAGTTAACGTTTACTTAAATGAGAAAAGTTAAGAGATAAGTGAGGGCTTGTGGTTAATAGCCCACATCGTTTGATGACAATATATGTTACTAAATGTAACAATTTAATCACTTCCGCGAAGTATCGAGATATTAAGGTGGTTCTGAGCCCTCTAGTATAGTTTTTCTCGTGGATTGTCTCATCGTTCTCGTACTCCTCATTTCTTTTAGTTGATTCGATCCCTTTTCGTTTAAGTTGCGTTAAGTCCTTAATCTCCTAAGTCTACAATAATTCTTATGCACATAAAACTAGTTTCAAGGTACACTAGTGGGGCCTTGGACTTGAGCTCCTCACCAGGGACATCTACATATTTTTCAATCACATTTACAAAGTAATAATAATAAATGGTCAAATTTGAAGGATGTTACACACTCCACCCCTTAAAGATAATATTGTCCTCGGTGTTTAATGGTTTGTCCTTTGCGTCCATTCACCGTCTTTTTGCTTAGTTTTGTTCTTATGCTTTGGTCATCTTCCCATTTTTGTGATTTCAACAAGCCCTTGTCCCTTATATCCTACACATACAAGATCTCCCAATGTTCTTTAGTATATCATGAGTATACAAAATTCCAAAACAGTAAATATTCATCATTCTTCATCATCCTTGAGGGGATATTTGCTTATTCGAGCATTCATATCATTCATGCATAAATACATCTCATAGTCTTTACAAGACAATCAGTAACACTGGCTTATATCATAAAACAATACTTTCAACAGAACTTTGTTTGATCATCAAATCTTTTGTACTTCAACAATCATGGAGACTTGCGTACGAAAATGCTCTTTTGTATTTCAACAATCATGGAGACTTGCGTACAAAAATGTTCTTTTGTATTTCAGCAATCATGGAGACTTGTGTACAAAAATGCTCTTTTGTATTTTAGCAATCATGGAGACTTGCATACAAAACACGAGCCTTCTGCAAACTCAACATGAATATTTGACAATCTTACTCTGCAACTCATTACATAGCTTCCCCTCATAGAATCTTCTTGTGGGCTCAGTTCTAACACCACAAGGAAAAATTTGAGTCTCCTCAGAGAACCTCTTGTGTGCTCAATTCTAACAACACAAGGAAAAGTTTGTGAACCCTTCCTCTGCTCAATTCAATGGATATAAAGTTTTCCTAGGACTTTTGGGTCAGTATAACATTCAACGAGCTACCCACCTGCTCTGTTCCACTTCCTTGGGGAACATGACCACAATTTAGGAATTTTTCCCATAACAACAGCTAGTAAGTGAGTGTGAGATGCATCCCCTCTGCCTGAGTCCAAGAAATTATTCTTTTCCCTTGAAACATTCTCGTTTGAGTCCAGGAAATATTTCTTAGTAACAATAGTTTATTATTTCTTGCATGCCTCATGCAACATAATAGCAAACAAAATATATTCATCTATTTACTTATCATGTTCTATGCATTTGGTTGATTACCCATCATTAGTCATAAGTCTTACCACCAATCATGATTCATAAAATTCTGTAAATAAAATGTAAAGTAAATCATTACTTTCTATTGAACGATTTAGCTCAACTTACCTATATAAGTGCTTTTATAATCAACGTTCCTTCTTGATCATGTCATCAGTCGATGTTAAGGTCACTTCCTGAATGATAATATAAATGAAAATTTATTTGATTCAATTGCTCAACCATATAACACATATGCTCGTTCAATTAACTTGTGCATCCTCTTCACTTCATCTTGATGCAAACTCTTCACTTTCTCTAAATGTGGGTTTGAGGTCCACTCTGCTATAAACAAACATGTTAGCATCATAATTTTTAAACATTTAGTTACATACAAACTCATTTCAAATTATCCCAAGATTCTTTTCTCAATAATCTTTAAAAGATGCCATGCTCAATCAATCACAACAAGATTAGAATTATTCTTTCCCGATATTCAAACTCCTATTATTAACAAGATCTTGATACTCATTAATCTTTGTTTTAGAAAATATAACATACTCTACCAAGGGTCTATCCTTATGCATTTCTAACAATAAATTAAATTTAACCCCTAGGAACATTGCTTGCAAATTTCATACAATAATAACCTTTATCCATAAAATTCAAATGATAAGAAGTTCTAAATGAAGTACAATTTATGTTTTAAGTAATAAATGACGATTTTTCATAAACAGAAGTAAAACACATCATCACTTTATCACATAAATTCATTTATATAACTTCTAGCCTAGTATGTCAAATTTATTCTGGCTATCAATACTCAAAGGTAACAATTACTTAGGCGACTCCATGCTATTGGATCTACTTGAAGAAAGATAACATATCTTTTTTGTAATAAACATACTATCAAAAATTTAAGTAAAAATATGTACATACTATTTTTGCTACTTGAGAGCCAACTTTTCATCTCAACGAATGTACTAAGTAATTAAAGTTTCTACCAATCAAATGTTTTACCTGCTAATCTTCCCTTATTTCGATGAAGGCAATATAGCATTATATGAATTGGTTGTAACAACTATACAATTTCTAAGTAGAATGCAGCTATTCGAAATTGAAGATGTTCATGTGACTTCATGTCACCAACAAGTTACTTCCATGGAATATACTAGTAATACTACACTCTAACCAATTAAACCTCATAGATAATACACTTAGTAATAAAATTTCGATAATTAAAAATGCGGAATTTAAATGACACTTCTATGCAATTTTGAATTTACTTATAATCGTCAATGCTTCATGCTATTGTTCCTAATCCTTTATGTTGTCAAGGCAATTTTGTCAAAGTTTTCTATATCCTTATCTTATTCTTTCTAGACTAGTTCTTTATCAAAGGACAATTTATGAATAAACAATAAAGATTATGACGCTTCTATTCCTTCTAACAAAAATCATTATTTTTCATATGTACTAAAATTATTTTAACTAAAATATCACATTCTATGATAATGTCATTCAATCATGGGAGTACATATACCTTTTATCTAGCAAGGAAAACTTACGACAAAGATAACATAACTTGCTCCTAATTTTGTAAAGAGAAATGATGTAAAAATAAATACTTATCTTTACCCTTTCGGAGAAGCCTGAAGTTGCACCATGAATAATATTACCCCTCATCCATTCCAGTCCATGCATTCAAAATGAAACAAAAACAACTTGGTTAATTAACTCCATACTTATTGATTTCATATTGAGCTCATCAGTCCCGATTGTTTTAACTGTGCTTTGATACCATATGTCACATACCCAAGTTTTAGGGTTAGTAAATTTGACGAATTTTCAAATTTAATTACTAATGGACCTTTTAATAATAAGATATAGGATACTCTAGTATACTTTCAAACCTATTATCCAACCACAACATTGAACATGTATATTATTTCTAGTCTATGTACCCCGTTAATTCATTTGAATCCATCATTTTAGTTGTAGGCATGTACATATTTAAAACATCAAAATCAATTCATGATCAACAAGAAATTAACTTTAATATACACCTTGTGAATCATTTACTCTATTTTAATGTAACTACAAGCTATTACCATTTTTAGTTCGATTAAACCAATTTGGACACATAATAGAGGTACACAAGAAATATTTGTCAACACATACAATTGCATACGGAAGTAGTCATCATAGTTAGGAATGAATGCCTGAGGTGCATATAAGAGGAACCATCTACACTTTCAACCTCTTCTTACCCTTATACTATTTCTAGTCAATCAAACAGTTTCTTCATGTTACTCTAAAGAAAACTTACATGAATGTACCAACTATAACTTCTTATCTCAAATGTCATTAACATTTAAAGAACCATTAGAAGTTTCTAGGCTAAATTAACTCATAAATTCAACTAGTACAAAATACATCAAGAATACATCAAGTATAATCACCAAACATCAAGGAAAAAAATACATGCATATAAGCCACGTACCAAAGAAGACATTTTTAGGTGGTTCACCCATTTCTTGGGCTACGTCCACAAAAGGTTGTGTTTTATTATTCCTCTAGATCAAATATTACATTCCACAACGAGGTTGTTGCCATAAGTCCTCCAATGACTTATGTCTCATAAATTTATTTACGATAATTATCACTTTCTTTTCATCAAACATTCAGTATGACTCAAAAATTAAAACCAGAAACTATTTTCGTGTAAAATAATTAGCATAACTCTTGTTGGGCATTCGGTGTTAACCTTAACATGAACATTAAGACTACCTCTAGTTTATTAACTAAAATTAGCCTTACTTCTACTTAAATAGAAATTCCTTAGATTAGCTATTTTAGATAAACGATGCTTTCCATAAGTATCAAATCTATCTTAGATGTATAAGAGGCCTACCAATATATATGTATATAATTCACACAACAACCTCAAAGTCTATGCATTATTACTGACTACATAACCAATATATAATTTTATCTATATATATAAAAGCCATAGACTGGCAGGATGTACCCCTTTTCATAAGTAATGTAACTATATATTAATTTTGGTGAATTGCAATAACCCCAATGGCTATGCCTGTAGTGCGACTAAGAAAAATGGAGTGCTCTCGAATCTTATTTATTTGTTCCAAGCATCTAAAAACAACTACATAGTCACCCAAAGTAGACATTGGTCGATCAATAAGGAAGATCGCCGAACGCTAATGTCATTAAAAATGAGATACCCAAATGTAGCAGAGCCACACCAAGAAGAATATCAAAGAACATACAGGGGCACAACACAACTCTAGTAACCAATGTCCTACCCATAATAGTTAACCATGCAACTACATAATAGTTACGGTTAGAGGATTTATCATTTCTACACTCGCAGAGTCAAATTTAAAACAACCAACCACTTAATAGATCACACTGCATTCTACAATTACCGTTGTTATAGGGACAAATAATTAAATTATATAAGCAAGGTACAAAAAGGAAGATCAACCTTTTATTAGCAAAATAATAATTGTTTTAGTTAATAGTCAACATTTACTTAAATGAGAAAAGTTAAGAGATATGTGAGGGTTTGTGGCTAAAGCCCACATCGTTTGATGACAACATACGTTACTAAATGTAACAATTTAATCACTTCTGCAAAGTATCGAGATATTAAGGTGGTTCTGATCCCTCTAGTATAGTTTTTCTCGTGAATTGTCTCATCGTTCTCGTACTCCTCCTTTCTTTTAGTTGATTTGATCCTTTTTCGTTTAAGTTGCATTAAGTCCTTAATATCCTAAGTCTACAATAATACTTATGCACATAACACTAGTTTCAAGGTCCAATGGTGGGGCCTTGGCCTTGAGCTCCTCACCAGGGCCATCTACATATTTTTCAATCACATTTACAAAGTAATAAATTATAATAAATGGTCAAATTTGATGGATGTTACAAATGCGAAATGTAAGGAAATGTAAACACTAACTGGTCGGCCTTAGCCTTTACAATATATAGAAGTAAGTGTGTTCTATCTCTTTGTGAGATCTTATCCCTCTCACGGCCTATGATGAATGCAAGTGCTCGTTGAGTTATGGATGAATGATCTCTTCTCTCCTCAATCCTCTGCTGATCGAACCCCAACTATGTTCCTGCGCACTGGTCTTCTACCCTACGGCTGCTCTACTGGTCATCTTGAGGTCCACTCTTCCTCTTTCTGTCGAATCCTCCCGATCCCGCAAACCTGCAGTTGTCAATTCCCTCTAGCCGTGCTACACAACCTCTGCCTGTGGTGACATCCGTCTTGATCCCAACCACCTTCTTAACTGCTCATAACTTCCTTAGAAACACTGAATGGATACCAAGTACTTCTCCTTGACTTCTAATCTTCTTTGAATCTACTACAGTAGTCAATCCCATCACTAACGTATACCATACTATATTCTGTCATATTTCAACTTATCTGTCGGCTTCCTTTGCGTCTACAGCTTCGCCAGTCCGCTCCTTCCTCCACGCTTAGCTTCTGCCTCAAACCTATCATTGTCGCTGTTCGACAACCTGTCGACACTCAACCTCTTTGTTGTAACCCTGTCCTCTGTCGACCTTAGACATGTCAACTCTCGACCTTTATCCCCCTGTCGACACTCTTCGATAGCTTCTGTTCAACTTATTGACTTTGACAACCAATCTTCTTTCCGCACTAGTGGTCATCGGCAATCCCCCTAGTCGACTTCTCCTCTCAATCAATTTCGACTACTTTTCCTAGGCCCCGATGCTCCTGCATCAAGACTACTATGTTAATGGTGACAATATCCTTCCTTTTCATCCCTGGTCTCCTAATACATGTCTCTTTGATGTAATGGTTAAAAATCAGAATTTCCTTGATAGCTTATAGGGGTGGAATCTTGACGTAGATATTTTTTAATTCATCTAGAATAGGGTTTTCAAGTTTCAGTGTATCTCTAGGTTTCAATCTCTAGGGGTAAGGAGGAGTAGGAGGTAAGGGATCTACTATATTTTTTTCTTCTTCCTAAGTTTGTTCCTAAGGGGGTTGATTTCCTTTAGGTGAGTCATATTGGTTTATATGTTCAGCATTGCCAGAGGTAGAATGTCTTGTTACTATTTTTCCAGATTGAAGATTCAGGTCGGTGACCTCTATTATTTCCAAAGAATATGCCAGATAGTTGGATATCTCACTGTTGCATACAGGTTGAGGTTACCTATTATTGGGATTGGGTATTGGTTGTGTCATCATAGGTGGTATGGTATTGGAAGGGTGTGATTTTGGGCTTGTGACTGATTAGCTATTGGTTGGTTTAGACTCCAATTTGTGGAAGGAAAATTCTAACCATATGTGGGAGGTACTGGTTGAGGGTTTTTCCATTGATTTTTCCCAGTAGGTTTCCATTCTAGTGTATGATAAGGATGTTTTCCATATGGGTTCATCAAAGGTTGATGCCCATAGTTCTAGTGAAATGGTGGGTGACTGTAGTACTGCTGGTAAGATGGTTGTGCATATGGTTGATATGATTGTTGTCCTTCGAAATTTTGATATTGTGTCAGACCATAAGGTTGTTGAAAAGGCCTATGTAATCCTAGTATCCTAGGGTTTATGTAACATATAGTTTCTGAGGTATCCTATGATTCGTAAATATTAACCTGAAGAGATCCTAGGTAGGGATAGTCATCAATGGGATTTTTATCAAAACAAATAGCACAAAATTCAACCTTGTTTGTACTGACCTGCATTAGGTTTAGTGGACACTCACTTTTTTTTATGTTTTTTCTACAATCTGGACAGAAGATAGCTAAATCCCTATAGGAATCCTCCTTTTTTAGTTTGGATTGCATTGAATCCATTTGTAATGCCATGGAATGCAGTATATCTGACTTCATGTCTTCAAGTAGATTTCCTAGATTTGATTTAGTGATTACGGAACTTGATGACTTTGATATTTTTGAAGGGATGTTTCTCCCTATTGTCCTTTTCCCATTTGACCTAGAATAGTTTATGAATATATGTTTGATTTCTTCATAATCTTGCTGGTAGATATCACCATTGGATAAGATATTTAAGGTTTCTAAGAGTTCCTCTCTAACTTCTCTAAGGAGTACAAGTTTGAAATATTCATCATCAAGGGTACAATTATGATCTCTTTTGTATATAAGTTGGAATCACTCTTCATAGTCCTCTAATGATTCATTCTCTCCTTGTTGCATTTTGAAGATCTAATCTCTAGTCTCCCTAGCTTTGCAGTAGTATCTATATTTTTCTAGGAAAGTATCTTTCATTTGATCCTAATGGGTTATACTATTGGCTTATAATCTCATGAACCATCGTAGGGTAGATTCCTTTAGAGTCGATGGAAATATATTGAGCTTCCGGGAATCTAAACTATAGTCCTAGGCCCTACACACCACTTCAAAATGAAACAAGATGGTGTTTGGATCCTCATATGTTAAGCCATGAAATTTGGGCAAGGCTGTTGGGTTAATATTTTTCATTTTTGCTTCTTCATCATTGACCCCCTGAATGGGAAAGTCAAAGACCCCAATTTGATCCTCATCTTCCATTTCGTTTTCTTTTGGATCAGTGGATGAAGAATCACTACTATCGCCCGTGGATTCGAAGATCCCAACCCTCCTTCTTCTCATGGAATGAAAAGGTGGAGAGTTAACTTCAGGGATTTGTTCAGAATCTTGGTTTTGTTCAACATTTTATTCCTCCTTTCTTATAGTGCTTATGTTAGGGTTTCCTGGTACAGGTGTCTTTGGTAGAAATAGACCAAATTTGTCCCTTGCTCTAGGCATGCATACTAAAGGATGGTATTTGTGTTTTTGGATTGTTTTGTTTTCATTTTTTTGTGATTTTGTGTGTTTGTATGTTTTTGTGTGTGTATGAAATATTTAGAATGAATCTAGTTACTTAGCAGAAAAAAAAAATTGATTAAATAAATTAAATTGGAAGAGATACCTACCTAGAAGCACGTCTATTTCCTGTTTACTTGCTCTTCTCTGGGTGTACCTCTCTAAACATAAAAACAACTAATATTTATTGTCAGTTTCCTTGAGGTTTGGAACGTCTCCCCGACAATGGAGCCAAAAAGTGACAGGTTTAATCAATAAACATTAATACTGTATCTTATCCGAGTAAGACAATAGCAAGAGTGTTGTATCTAAACCTCTACTTTAATCATCAACCTGAGGATCCGTACAAACTTATGAGGGAATTTCACATTATATGCAACTACAAGGGAACTAACTATGGTTGGTCGTGTGTAAAAAAATTCTTTTAATAAAAACAATAAGAAGAAATTGATGTTTAACTACAAGTTGCGAAGGCATGAGATCTAACTTTTGGTCTGAGCACTTATTCCTGAACTAACAATCACCAGAGACAATCATTTTAGTATTTCTCAAACATCCTTTTTATTACTCTACCTTCAATTGCAAAAAGCCAAGCATTCAATTTCCTTTGACGCTTCATACTGGTGTTCATAAAAAGCAAAGGATCGTAGCTATTACTTAAACACAAAAAGTAAGATATCATGTGAAAGGAAATAATCTTAAATGTGTACATGCATGAAGTAAAAATTAACTAAGTTCTTCATAAATAATCTACAAATCTGTATTTTACTCTAATAATTCGGAACTGCTACAATATGCAAAAAACCTACAATATGTAAAACTACTATGTTCTATCAAAACGTACGTAAATGTAGAAAATACTAACTTAATAGTGAGTCCCTGTACTTTTCCTTGGATAGGCCCTGTTAAGTCAGTAAATTTTTCTCCATTTTTGATTTATTTTCTCCAGTTTTGGTTTGTTTTTGAATCTACCTCAGTTAAATTTTTGATTTTAAGTTTCAGTTTTAGTCATCTTAGAAACTTTATGGGTGATTGAATAAGTTTTTAGCCCATTCTTTCCAGATTTGATTTAATTTTGGTGATTTTTTATATTGTAAAGGGGGTTAATGAGAGTCATATTTTCAAAGGTAGAATCATAAATGTGTTTAGAGAATGGTTAAACTCATTTCTTAAACCAAATAACTGTTAGAACCTCCGACAAATTAGCAAAAAGTTAAAAAACTGCTAAATTTTGGCATGTTAGCTATTCTTGTAGCGCTAGGCAAAATTTTAACAAAGGACGCGCTACAAGAATATCGCGGCCTGTGGTTTCTTTCAATTTTTGAACTAATTTCAATCATGATGCAGTATGGGAGTGTCTAATCGCCTTGTGTGAGTGTTTTAACACGTGTTGCAGCAGTTTAAGCATGATTTTAGATGGTGATTAGTCACGAAGCAGAACAAATTCATCATTGCATGATATGTGGAATCAGTTGCACAAAAACCAGCAATTCCCGGTCTAGTTGTCAAATTTCTCTTGTTACACGCACCATTATAGAAGAGGAGTGTTAGTGAAGGAGAGCTCACTGCTAAAACGGTGGATTGTGTTGCTGTGGAGAGAAGACAGGTGTGTTTTATCGCCAGCGAGAATTAGGGCTTCCGAATTCATTCACCCGCAGTTAAAGAAACGATAGGAGGACACCTATTCTCATAAGAGGAGACCATTGATACCCCAAAACGAAGCTGTAAGCCACGACAGATGAGCAGCTGACAGGTATTCCGACATAAACCCTTATAGCTGGAAAATTTGGGTCTTTTTCGCTGCACAATTATCTGGAAAAATTGGTGGCTGGAAATGATAAAATAGATCATAAAATGAGAATTTCACCACAGAAATAACTATCTGAAGCTAGTATGAGGAATATGCATGAACAGAGCAGCGAAATAGTCTCAAATTTAAAGTATTCAGTTTGGGAAATTCAAATGACAGTTTGAACGAAGATTTTTATCATTTGCTCTCCTATATTCAAAATTCTGGAAATAGTATTGAGAGAACTCGCAGATTTATCTGTTATGCTTATTCTTACACAGTAGGTGTGTTGTTGGTTTATGAAAATAGTTTAGACATTGTTGAAAATTATCAGAATTCATGAAGTCATTTGCTTGGAAAACATATCCACTTAGTTGCATGGTTGAGAGAAGAGAACATTGAACTTGAAGGTTTGTTCAGGGGTCTGTAGAAAATTTCAAAAGAGCCCAAAGCATAAGAAATCAGTTTACAAAACACTTCCTGAAACCTAAGACAGATTGTGTCTGTTTACTGAAAAGAAGAATATGGGGAAAGTGGCAAAAGTGGTAAGGTCAACAGGGCTGAACCCACAGACTTAACCTGGATTCAGAAGCTTCCTGACTGTGCAGAACTTTTTCAGCAGGCAGGTTGGTTAAAGTTTTTCAAAAAGATTGATGGCTTCGATACACAGGTCACCTGCAAGTTTGCTAAAGCACTTAAAAATGATATGATTATGATGGATGCTCTGAAATTCAAGTTGTCTGTGGAATTAATAGCAGAAGCTACTGAGATTAGCAATGAGGGTGAGCACTGGTTCAAAAAATCACCTTTTGAGTTTGAACCCCAAAGGTATTTGTTGCCTAATGTGACTCCTGACTGGAATAAGGGTATCTTCATTCAAAATTTTAGAAAGGAGTGGATTGAGCCCATAAGAATACTTCAAAGTTATGTGACCTATGAAGGAAGATATTCATTGGTATTTAAATATCATCTCAGGTTCCTTCAACATATGGCAGGAATCTCTAAGATGAATCTGCCCTTCTTTTTCTTTAAAAGCCTGCAGAAAATGTTAAGCAAGATAAAACAGCATGATGATCACACTTCTCAGTCACTTTTTCACCATGGTCTCATTAAACTAATCATCACTACAGTGTTGCAGCATGAGGGAAGGACTTGGGACTTCTTTTTGTTATGGTCAGGTGTTCATCCTAAAAGAGAAGATCAACAACCAAAAAGATAGACTGACAAGGGGAAGGTAATGATGCAAAAGTTAGGCCACTCAGTCAAACCTACAAGCAAACATGATATTAAAGCTAAGAAGGTGACAAAACAGGCAGCAGAAAAAGGACAGGACGACAGTCAGCCCCAAGAAATTCCAGATCACACTAAAAACAAGTTCACACTATTTGAAGACAAAAAGGAATTGCTTGAAAAGAAATCATCACCTGTAGCAGATCCTCAGGATGAAAAGAAAGTTGATATTAAAATAGTTCCTGTAGCTAAAGAAGAAATTCCTATTCGGCCAAGAAGCCCCATTACAATCCTTTCGGATGATGAAGGATACATGTTAGAAGAAGAACAGCCTGTTTCTGAGATTAAGGTCAAAACTGAATTTGAAGAAGCTCAAATTTTAGATGGCACAATCATGAAGCCTAACAAGAAAATAAATAAGCTGGAGGTGGTGGAATTAGCTTCTGTTCAGTACCAAGGCAGAAAACTAAAGATGATGGGAGAGGCAGCTACATTCTGGAGACCTAAAACTAGGTCGAAAAATAAGCTGAGGTTAAACATGAAAAAGTTATTAAACCCTAAATTGAACTCAGATAAAGTGACCATCATAGATGAAGAGGCCATGGAGGATGACAAATCAAAGATAGATAAAATGCAGCCATGTAAAAAAGAGGAGATTAATTCAGTGAAAGTAGCAGAAGATGAAAACTCAAAGCTCATCATTGAAAACACTTCTGAGAAAATGTTGACAGAAGAAGCAGAAATTTTTAAGAAATTTGATATCCCTTGGAAGCCTAATGAAGAGCAAGATTCTGCAATGGAGAAAATGGTTAATTCTGACAGGGAAGATTTACAAAAGACTGTCAAACAATATAAGCACCAAATGAATTACATGCAGGAAGTTAATGATGGCTTGATGATGGCAAATAGAATATTAAGAGAGGATCTTCAGGATGTTCATGAAAATTTTCAGGAATTAGTGGTAGATGCAAAGGAAGTACTAAGAAGAAAAAGGGCCTCTGACAGGCACTGTTCAGAGCTGGAAAAAACAGTTGAAACTCTACAACAGGAAAATGAACACCTTCAGAAGAAGATAGCTGAGCTGGAGAAGAAGCATAAAAGAATAAAGAGAAAATCCTCAAGTCCAGATGGTATATCTCTTCTTGTGGAGGCAGCGAAGGAGATATGAGGCAGTTATTAGTTAGGGGTTATTTTAGATAAACATTTTGTTAAAGAATTTGCTATTTTTAGCAGACTTGTAAATTTTGTAAAAATGTAAATTTTACTTTATCTAACCTAGTGATATTCGATGGATAGTTAGGAGGAAAGACCTAACTGTTTCTTGGAAGAAAAACTATTTAGAAGGAGAAGAAAAACATTGTAAGGGTTCTGATTTTGGAGCATCAGGAGGTCTGCTAGCTGCTTGTACTTTCAGACTTGTTCAGTGATAGGTACTGTAAACTCTTATATGCATTTATTGATGAAACTATGAATATATGACTCTTTACCCTACATTTGATCTGTGTTGGCTTCATTTCGAACTTATTTAGTTTCATGAATGACAAATTCATTGCTGGTTGATGTGTAATTTCTAGTGGTTCTTGTCCTTTATGTGTGAACTTCATTACAGTCTTTGTTGGATTCCTGTGATATATATGCATCTTCATCGATATATGTGTATGATTTAGTTTTTGCTTATCTGATGAATGTATTCCCTTTATGCTCTTGAAGTTTATGACCAAAAACATATAAAACAAAACCCTAAACCCTAGTTTGAATTGAATTTTACTCTTGAGATTGTGTTGGCTTGTTACCCTAGCCTTAGTAACAATTTCTGACACAAACAGGCCCTAATCAAGGGAAATCTAGGAACATTAAAAACTCAAGGAGATAAGTGGATCAAAGTACTTTCATTCAAAATATGGAAAAATGGTCACAATAGAATGAATGGTGTCTTTTTATCAATACCATGATTACATAATCATAATGTCTTCTTAAAAAATGGGCGTTGTTATTTTAGTCAGGCCGTATTGCTTAAATATCTATTTTCCTAAGCTATGAAATGAATGAACTTCTAGTTCTTCCTGTAGTGCATGTGCTATGACTGTGTGAAGCACGTCATGCAAGACAAAGTGTGTAGTGGCATTTCAATGAGCTTTGTTCAGTATTCATTGACTAGGCCTCAATTGGATGTGTCTTTAGAGCTCGTTGAACACTAATATCGACACCCATCAACTGTAGTTCTTCCTTATATTCTTCCTGTTCTGCACATTGGGTATACAAAATTTCTGAGGCACTAGAACTTCTTTGGATTTAACTCAAAATTCACCAAGGAACTGTAAGTAGACTTCTTCGATCATCTATCTTCTAATAAAAAACTGGCTTGATTTATTCCATATGTGAAGAATGTATCAGTTTAACACATGTGTCAAAAATATGTTGCTGACAACCGACCTTTAGTGTCACATTTCCATTTTAGCTAGAAAAAGGAAGACTACAACATCTAAAATAGATAAACTGAAATATTTTATAATATTAACTAGGATGCACATACCATTCACCAACTTGTTACCATAGTATTCCCTTTTTGGTCCAGAATGACTGTTTAGAAAACGATTTAGATGTTGAGCATTGGTTTTCATTGATGTCAAGTGTTTGACTGAAGAGAATGTCAAGTGTTTGAATATCATTCAATGAGGGGAGATTGTGTTAGGATATCTCATCATTCAGTTTTGTACTTTGCATGCATCCTAGTTATTTGCATGCATCCCAGTCACCAGTTTGATGCCTCCATCACCTTATCCCCAGTTTTCCAACACCCGGGAGATTCTTTCCTTGCAGTTTTTATCCCTCCTAGTCAGGAAGGTGCCTACTTCTCACCTACCACTTGAGAAAGATGCACTTCTTCACCTACCACTCAGTTCACTTCAGTTAGTTAGTTGTCTTTCCTTGATTTAAGGCTAGATTGACTCCTAACTGATTATATCACTATGTTGGACCCCCAATGAGACTAGATTTCCTATTCTGACTCCAGTTAACTCCTCATGCACCCTCCACTAAGCCTCCTTCATTCAGTTAGTGCCTACATGTTTCTCCTTTACACTGCATGACCACTCTTCTATTTTCCTGCTTAATCTTAATATTTCTTGTGAGGTATACATCAGCTCTTAGATTTGCTGTGAGGATTTTCACATGGTATCAGAGCCATGGCAGGGACAAGACTTCTTTTATGTAGGGATTATTCATGAATATTGAGCAATTTTTGCTCACTTTGCAACATTTTTTTGCAGTTTCAGCACTTTCTACAGTTGCAGCTATTGCTCCATAATGGTTCTTGTTTGCTTGTGATTTGCAGGTTTCTTACTTCCTCCATTTGCATTCGCTATTGCAAAGATGGAATATTCTTCTTCACAAAATATTCTTACTCCATTCATTTATGATGAATGGAAACCAAAGATGATTCCATGTTTGAAGAGACAATGTCTTTTTGATGTGTGCATTGGTATTACAAGAGATTTTGATTCCGATGAAGAGGAGAATGATTGGCTTAATGATTGTGACAGAGATTTTGGGACAATATGTCTTGCTATGTCTCCTTGTATGCGCTACCTCAGTACTACTGCTAAAAATCCAAGAGATCTATGGGCCCAACTCAATAGAGAATTTGGAAAGCAGGAAGAAGAGGATCATGCTAGCCTTTTGGAGAACAATCCCAGTGATATCTCCTTATATGTTCTCTCTGATTATGTCTCGGCCTCAACAATTGTTCAAGATGAAGAAGAAAATGTATATTCAACACTCATTTTCTCACTGTCATCTATTTCGAATTCTAAGCAAGATAAACTAGCTCATACTCTAGATTCTGAAGAGGTTCTTGAATCCTCTCTTTCACATGAGTTTGACGGTATGCAAAATAATGATGTACTTGATGTTTTGGAGGTAAAATTTGATTTTGGAGGTGAGGAATTCACCCTCCTTGATTGCATGCCCCCTATATACTTGTGTTCTATCATTTGCACAGTTTCTCAGAGTTTTACTAAATATGAAGAGCACTACCATTCGCTTGAGTTCAATTCTCATGCAATTTTTGCTGATTTTGATTTTGATCTCACCTCTGTTGGTTCAAAGGAGATCTCAAGAAACCATTTGTCAAATCTTGGAGCTGATTTAACTTCCATTGATAAGAAGTTCAAGTTTTAAGATCTATTTGATCTGATTGGAGCTATTCCTACCTCACTTGGTTTGAATCACAGGTTCCAGGATCATCCTCATATTTTCAGATTTGTTCTCACCATTTTCGGTATGAAGAGAAAGTTCATAAAGTCTCCACATTCGCTTGCATCCACTGATGGAGAATTCAAGCACATGTTTTTGGAGCATGGTCCATTTACTCCCAAGAGTAAGATACCTCCAGACATATCTACTTGAGTTTGGAGCAGTTAAATCTTTTGGTGTGTTACAGTCCATTTTGAGGGGGGGGGGGTTTCCCATGAGGTTTTCTCCATTTTCTTGGTTCATGGACTGTTATTTATTTGGATTTCTATTGTATTGGGATGACCTTTGGTCTCAGTAACCAGGGCCCTATTCTTTATTTTTTACATCGTAGTATAGCTTGGGGGGGGTGTTAGGATATCTCATCATTCAGTTTTGTAATTTGCATTCATTTTTGCATGCATCCTAGTCACCAGTTTGATGCCTCCAGTACCTTATCCCCAATTTTCAAGCACCCGGGAGCTTCCTTCCTTGTTGTTTTTAGCCCTCCTAGTCAGCAAGGTGCCCACTTCTCACCTACCACTTGAGAAAGGTGCACTTTTTCACCTACCACTCAGTTCACTTCAGTTAGTTCGTTGTCTTTCCTTGATTTAAGGCTAGATTGATTCCTAACTGATTGTATCACTCCGTTGGACCCCCAGTGAGACTATATTTCATATACTGACTCTAGTTAACTCTTCATGCACCCTCCACTGAGCCTCCTTCATTCAGTTAGTGCCTACATGTTCCAGTTACACCTACCACACTCAGTTAGACTCAGCTTGAAACATGGTTGACCGTTACTTGTGCATTGATGACTCCACTGATATGATGATGAGGACTCCTAGTTGGAACCAAGCTATTCCATGCAGTATATTCAAATGACCTCCTTGGTTAATTCGAATTGCTCAGTCATTGTTACTGTATTATATTGTATTCTACCATTTTGAGTTCAATAGAGAACTGCTGCAAGCCTTTTGCATAGTTTACACATATTTTATGAGTTTCATCTTTGTAATTGATTTACTTGTTCAATTAGATTTGATGTGCTTTAATTTCACAAATTGTTGAGAATTGGTTTTCATAATGTCAAATAAATAAGATTTCAAGTGTTTGACTATCATCCAATGTTAAAGAGGATGTCAATTGATTCAGTATGAGTCATTGATGTTAGCCTAAGTCAAAGTGGATACAACATTCCAACAGAAGTATGAAGAAGCCACTTTGAGGTAGTCTATGTGCATGATAAAGAAAGCATGAAAACCAGAAGTATGTGTGCAAATGGTGAAGGTGACGGATATGTATGCAACTTTGGAGTATATCTAAAAGTGCATTTTGTCTGAAGATGTATATCAAGGATACACCACTCGATCAAATTTGGAGTATATCTATGAGTGCATTAAGGATACATCTTCCAGGTTAAGTTTGAGGAAGTACATAAGATGATACATCATGCAGATCAAGAAGAAACACAAGTAATGGATCCTACATCATGTGTCCCTTATGCAGAAATCAATTCCACCAAGTCATACTCTTCCATGCTGGAAAATTGAAGGAGTTAGTTGGACCATGGTACACATCCTCAATCAACCAAGAAGTTGGTTGAACAAATGGTGCAAGTATGAAAGCAAGCCTAAGCGTTGCTTGGTTGATGGTTGGGAGTGCGTAGGAAGAAAGGAACAACAGATGGTTGGACAATCCTGTAAGTGCACAAGCATAACGAATGATTTCAGTAAGTGGAACGTGTTAAATTTTGAGCATTAATTCACAATACTCTAGGATCTTTACTGAGAGAATAACATATACAGTATATCAATGTATGACAATCACAATAAGCATGACAAGCATCACAAGAATCAAAAGCATGAGAGACAAGAGACAGAGATTTTCCGTGGGGAAAACCCTAAGGTGAAAAACCCCACAACTTCCTCAGAGATAGAGAGAGCAATGGCTCAACCAAAGTATAACCAAAATACACTGAGATAGTCTCCTAGTAGCAGATGATCCTCCTCCTCACTAGTGCATCACTTTCTGAGTGAGAGTGAGATACTTTTCTGAGTGATCTAAATAGAGATCACCTGATCTCTATTTATACTAATCTGTTTTCCCAGTGACCTTATGGGGCCGACTTGTCTAGCTAGGTACATCCACAATAATATATATATTTCAGGGCCGACCCCACACATGGTGGTCTAATAACCCATCGGCAAGTACACACACTTGCAACACTTGTCAATCCACATGACGACACTTCCTTATAGAGGAATGACGGGTACAATAAACATATATAAAATACATTCCGAAGTTACATATACATCAACACTCCCTCTTAACTAGGAAGGTATTTCTCAACACAGATCTTCTAGACAAGTCTTCTTCTCGGGATCATCATCCTCGATGCATCGTCATCATCATCGTCACTACTGCTGCTATCTCAACCAATCTCTGACTCTACTCGTCATAGGAAGTTCTACAGAGCCAGTCCTTTTTCATACTAGATGTAGGCCCGCCACCTGCAGGTCTTCATCATCACTGGCCATACTGTGGAAATGTCAGGACTTATTACGTGCATCACAAAACCTTAAAAGAGTCTCTTGACTAGCAAGAACCCTAAAGAGCATCTGAGGCCTTTTTCATCCTGTCCAGATCTCCAGGACTTATTACATGTGACCCCACCACAAAACCTCGAAAGAGAATCCCAAGACTGATTACGAGCACACAGCTCAACCTATCGGATCTCCCAGGGCACAAATTACATGTGGTCACCACAAAACCTTGAAAGAGCATCCCAGGATTGATTACGAGCACAAGGCTCAACCTATCGGATCTCCCAGGGCACAAATTACATGTGGTCATGGAAAAACCTCGAAAGAGCATCCCAGGACTGATTACAAGCACACGGCTCAACCTATCGGATCTCCCAGTGCACAAATTACATGCCATAGGACAAAACCTCGAAAGAGCATCTGCCAAATATCCCAGGGCACAAATTACATGCCATAGGAAAAACCTAGAAAGACTATCTGCAAATCTCCCAGGGCACAAATTATATGTCCTCCCAAGCAAAACCTCGAAAGAGCATTTGCCAGATGTCCTAGGGTACGAATTACATGCCATAGGTGAAACCTCGAAAGACCATCTGCAAATCTCCCAGGGCACAAATTACATGCTTCTCTGCAAAACCTGTTCCACGGCCACAGAGTATCCACCTGATACTCACCATACATCATCTTGATGTACACATGATCATCATCACTGCAACATCTTGTTGCATGTCATCTGGAGCAACATCCTGAAGCTCGTCATCCATGATCATCCTAATCATACACTACATCCACCTGATGCACACCAAGTATCTACCTGATACATATCATCATACATGATCCACCTGATCATACAGTGTATCCACCTGATACAAATACAAATACATGATACATATCATCATACATGATCCACCAGATCATACAATGTATCCACCTGATACATATACAGATACATGGTCCAAGCATCCAACATGATGCATATACAAAATACATACAAATGATCCAACTGATCATATCCAGCATCCAACATGATGCGTACATACATACATAAAAATGATCCAACTGATCATATCCAGCATCCAACATGATGCATACATACATACATAAAAATGATCCAACTGATCATACAATGCATCTACCAGAACATCCTCCTGATGCTCATCATCCAGCGCTTACATCCACAGCCATGTGAAGGATCCTCCTTCCAACATGCTTGGAATGGCTTCAGCAAATGTGTCCATCACTTCTTCCTCAAAGTGTCATCAATCTGAAGAACGCCAAGCCTCTCTCTGAAGTACTCAAACTTCACCCTGGCTAGTGGCTTCATCAGCACATCTGCAATCTGCTCATCCATCGCAACATACAGGAGCTTCACAGCTCCTCTCTGCACCATATCCCTGATATAGTGATATTTTATCTGTATGTGTTTCGACCTGTCATGAAACACTGGGCTCTCGAACAGCTTCACACAACTCTGGTTATCACAGAAGATACCAGTAGCATCCAACAGGAGATCAAATAATTCAGACAGTATCTTCCGTAGCCATACTGCCTCACAACTAGCTGAACAGGCTGCAACATACTCTGCCTCAGCTATACTCAATGCTACGCAGGACTGCTTCCTGCTAAACCAAGAGATCACACCTGATCCCATACTGAAGCAGCACCCAGATGTGCTCTTCCTATCTGCAGCACTGCCAGCCCAATCTGAATCAACATAACCCTGCAGGTTAAAATTTTGATTCGCCTCATACTTGAGCCCATAATCCACTGTACCCTTTAGGTACCTTAGAACATGCTTTACAGCAACCAGATGAACACTCCTCGGATCTGTCAGGAACTGACTCAATGTGTTCACCGCAAAGCAAATATCTAGTCTCGTGTTAGTCAGGTACATCAAGGACCCAATCATCTGACGATACATAGAGACATCAACCAGCTTAGATGAAGCATCATATAGAAGATTCAAATTCGATGCCATAGGTGTGGCCATGGCCTTGCAATCCATCATCCCGAATCTCTTCAGGATATCTACTGTGTACTTCCCTTGACCAAGGAATATCCCTCCTGCACTCTGCCACACCTCCATACCTAGAAAATAATGCATAATTCCCAAATCTTTCATATCAAACTCAGCAGCAAGCTTCCTCTTCGTATATGCAATCAGTCTGTCATATCCTGTTACAAATAATTCATCCACATACAGGAGTAGAATCACAGGATTCCCTTCCTCAAACTTGTAGTAGAGGTTGGAATCCGCTTTACTCTTGGTAAAGCCCAAACTAGATAGGAAACTGTCCATCCTACCATACCAGGTTCTGGGAGCTTGTTTCAAGCCATAAAAGGCTTTCTTCAATCTGCACACATATGACTCCCTGTCATGTATTTCAAAACCGAGTGGCTTCTCTACATATACTTCCTCTTCAACTACACCATTCAAGAAGGCAGTCTTCACATCCATCTGGTGTATTTTCCATTTCATCACTGCAGCCAGGGGAAGTACTGTTTTGATGGAAGTATACCTGGCTACAGGTGCAAAAGTTTCTTCATAATCTATTCCCTCTTTATGAGATAAGCCACGAGCTACGAATCTTGCTTTGTATTTATCTACACTGCCATCTGTAGCATGCTTGATTTTGTAGATCCATTTAGAAGTCACAACAGACTTCTCTTTAGGTCTTGGTACAACATCCCAAACATCATTCTTCATTATTGCTTGGTATTCCTCAACCATGGCATCCTTCCATTCTTTCTTTTCCGCTGCTTCTTCATAACTGGAAGGCTCTTTGTTCATAATGTCACATAGTAAAGCAACATAGCTGGTATGTGATCTGGTTCTCTTCTTTGCTCTGTGTTCTTCTTCTGGAATGCCAAATCTTTCTGCATCTTGAATGAGCTCTCTAGCCCATGTAGGTTTCCTCTTGTGAGAGTCATCCTCACGGGGTGGATCTACAGGTTCTTGCAGATCTTCAAACTCACGAACAACTTCTGGAACTGCTTCAATCATGGTAGTGTCTTGAAATCTAGTGTCCTTAGGTTCTTCATAAACTTCAATAGGTGCCTTCCTTGATTTGATGAATGACGAGTTTTCATCAAATGTTACATCCCTGCTAACATCAATCTTCTTGAACCCTGGAAAGTATATTCTGTAAGCCTTCGAGCTTTCACTGTAACCCATAAAGATACCCTTCTTTCCTGAAGGATCTAGTTTAGTCCTCTTTTCCTTTGGAACATGAGTGTATACTGGACAACCAAATATTCTAAGATGACTGACTTCAGGTTTCTTACCATAAAAGACATCTTCTGGTGTCTTGCTGTCCAATATCTTGTGGGGTGTTCTGTTCTGCACATATACAGCTGTTCTAGCTGCTTCTGCCCATAGATGCATAGGTAGATGCTGGTCATGCAGCATTGCCCTTGCTGCTTCCATGATAGTTTTGTTCTTCCTTTCTGCAACTCCATTCTGTTGAGGATTATAAGTAGCAGTCAACTGCCTCTTAATCCTTGAATCACCACAAAGCTTCTTGAAGTCACCTGAGGTGAGTTCTCCACCATTGTCGGATCTGAATGTTTTGATCTTCTTGTTAGTTTGATTCTCCATCAAGGTTTTGAATTCCTTGAATTTATCAAACACCTCATCTTTGTTCTTCAAGAAGTATACCCAAGTCTTCCTAGAGAAGTCATCAATAAATGAGACATAGTAAACATACCCACTCAGAGAACTGGATGACATAGGACCACATACATCTGAGTGGATGATTTCCA
Source organism: Larix kaempferi (assembly GCA_027924585.1). Lineage (NCBI taxonomy): Eukaryota > Viridiplantae > Streptophyta > Pinopsida > Pinales > Pinaceae > Larix > Larix kaempferi. Next base: position 5,145,475 of record BSBM01000590.1, read on the forward strand.
GGATGTCTTTTGCCTTGCTTTCACTGCTTGGGAAAGCCTTCTTAATGTTCTTAACTTTTGCACATCCTTTGCAAACACCTTCATGTTTGGTCTTGATTTCAGGAAGACCCTCTACAGCCTTGCTTGCAATTGGAAGTGCTCTATAGTGCATATGAGCAAGTCTTCTATTCCAACGTTCACTTGGCTCCATGGATTCATATACCATGGCATTTTTAGGTTGTCCCTTCAATTTATACAAACCTCCCTCTTGCTCTCCAATCACTACTGCATCATCTATGTTCTTTCCCTTTGGCCACATTAGGACTTGGCCATCCACAAATGCAACCCTCATACCTTTTGCATCCAATGCAGAGATGGAGAGTAAGTTCTTCTTGAGCCCAGGTACATAAAGAACTTCTTTCATCTTCAAAGATTTTCCAAAATCTAGGTTGTAGGAGGCTTCACCACTTCCTTTGATTGGGTATTGATAATCATCCCCAAGTTTCACCTTATGGGGTGATTCATGTTCAGATAGGTTCACAAAAGATTCCTTAAACCCAGTCATGTGTTTGGAAGCTCCACTATCAATCAACCAGTCATTACAACCATGGGAGATAGTACCTATGAGAGAAGAATTAGAACATATTCTTCTTCACTTGATGAGTCATCATCACTATCACTTTTTGCCCTAGCCTTCTTCTTTGGGGGTTCATCATCTTCGGCAGCATGAGCATGATATCTTCTTTTGTTATTCTTCTTCTTCTTATTGAAGTTGTTGTTGTTGTCTTTCTTCTTCTTGGGACAATCTGAAGCAAAGTGTCCCTTCTCATTGCAATTGAAGCATCTAAGATCTTTATGATAATGGTGGTGTGAGGATCTTTTGTTATGAGATGATTCCTTCTTGGACTTGCCTTTCCTGGCATGTGCTGTGAGAGCTTGATCTTCAATTCCCATCTTTTCTTCTCGGGCCACAAGCCTAGCTTCTTCTTGAGAGCATTCTTCCCGCAATCTACTGAAGGAGATCAACTTCTTCCTTGCACAAATTCCTTGAATAAAGGAATCCCATGACCTGGGTAGGCCATTTAGAGTGGTCATCACCACTTCACCATTCTCCACCATTTCATCCACTGCTTCTAGTTGTTCCTTGATCTGGGAGACCCTTGAAAAATAAGATTGAATGCTTTCTCCATTCTGAAACTTTACTCCTTTCAATTGGTTCCGCAGGGTCATCTTTCGATTTATGTTTTTCCCTTCAAATAGCTTGGTCAAAGAGTCAAACATCTCATTGGGTGTCTTTAGAGAAGACACATGGGGTATGAGATGGTCTTTAATGGAATCAGCAATGATTCTCCTTTCCTTGACCAAGTTCTTCTTATGCAATACCTTGGCCTCTTCATCCTCTAGGATAGGGATGTCTTCTTTTACATATGAGTCCAACTCATTCTCTTCTAGGATTAACCCAATCCTATACTTCCAAGCTCGGAAGTTATCAGCTCCTTCAAGCTTATCCTCAAGCTTGGTGTGGTGAGACATCTTAAAGAGTACTTCAAATGGAAATAGAAAAGATTTAGGTCTTACCACTTGAAATGCTGAAAACTGGATCTGGTCCCGGATTAGGGTTTGTTGGAAAAACCCTAAAAATTCAAAATGTGAATTTCAATTTTCTAAAAGGATAGAAAGATGCGCCTTGATGAGCTTATCATCCTGGTGTATTCAGAATTTGAGATCAGCAAAGATTTTCCCTTCAGATTTGCCTTTTTGTCCTCTCGGGTTCACTGGGAGAGCCCTGAATTAGGGTTTGAGTTTCCCGGAGATCTACTCAACCAAAAATATCGATCCAAAGCTCTAAACTTCGATTTTTGCAAGGAGCTTCCAGCTATGTCTTCAGATTTCAGAAATTCCTATTTTTGTGGAAAACCTAATTTTTAGGGCCAAATTTGAAAATGCTCGGAATTGAATTCTGATTGGACAGATAGATGCGCTTTGATGAGTAGAGTCAATCTACTATACTTCTTTTCCAAAATCTATGGAGAGAAACCCAATAAACAAGGAACTCAAGTTTTTGTCACTACAAAATGTCTTCTTCTCAGGTTAGCTCTGATACCATGTTAAATTTTGAGCATTAATTCACAATACTCTAGGATCTTTACTGAGCGAATAACATATACAGTATATCAATGCATGACAATCACAATAAGCATGACAAGCATCACAAGAATCAAAAGCATGAGAGACAAGAGACACAGAGTTTCCGTGGGGAAAACCCTAAGGTGAAAACCCCCACAACTTCCTCAGAGATAGAGAGAGCAATGGCTCAACCAAAGTACAACCAAAATACATTGAGATAGTCTCCTAGTAGCAGATGATCCTCCTCCTCACTAGTGCGCCACTTTTTGAGTGAGAGTGAGATACTTTTCCGAGTGAGCTAAATAGAGATCACCTGATCTCTATTTATACTAATCTGTTTGCCTAGTGACCTTATGGGGCCGACTTGTCTAGCTAGGTACATCCACAATAATATATATATTTCAGGGCCGACCCCACACATGGTGGTCTAATAACCCATTGGCAAGTACACACACATGTGACACTTGTCAATCCACATGACGACACTTCCTTATAGAGGAATGACACATCTCTAATAAGGGTACAATAAATATATATAAAATACATAGATGAAATACATTCTGAAGTTACATATACATCAACAGAACATGCATGACCTCCTAGAATGGTATAATGGTTGAATTTAATATATGCGCAAATTACACAACTGACAAACAGCAAGTGTGCAAGTCCCACAAGTGATGACAAGAAATAATTCAAAGTCCTACTAAATAGAAGTCAAAGTATGTGCAGGTTCTGTAAGGTATCTATACACCAAGAGTGCATCATCCAAATGCAATGATGAAGCAAGGGTCATAATATCACTAAGAAGAAGCTGGAGAATGTGCATATTACACAAAGTATTGATATCACAGAGGCACATCACCCACAAGGGTTGGTATAGCACAAGTCATGGTCACACCAAGAAAAAGTAGAAGATGTGCACACACCATAATGAAATGGTACATCAAGAGCGCAATGAAGGTGTAGATTTCCACTAAGTTGTGGACCTTGAGGGCATTTGATACATCTAAGATGACACATCAATAGCACAGATGATGACACATGGCATATGCAAAATCCGTGAAGTATAGAAGAAGGGATTCCACGACCAACTTGCAAACATACAATCCGTGTAGGACATGTATAAATAGAGATGCAAGTTGAAGATTTGAAGTAAGCTTGGAAGAAAAAAAATAAAGGTTTTTGCATAATAGCCATTTCTTTTTCGAGGCATCAAGGGGCTCATGGACAGAACATATGATCTAGTAAAATCCAAATTTGCATGTTAATTTTTGAGCATTAATTCAATATACTCTAGGATCTTTACTAAGAGAATAACATATACAGCATATCAAGTATAACAATGCATATAAATCACACCAAGCAATCACATGAGATAATAGACACACAGAGTTTCACTGGGGAAAACCATAAAGGTGAAAAGCCCCACAACTTCCTCAAAGATAGAAAGAGCAATGATACAACCCAAGTACAAGAGATAGTCTTCTCTAGCAGCTACTCCTCCTTCCTCACTTGTGCGCCACTTTCCAATGGGTGTAGAAGTGAATAATGAGATGATCAAATAATGATCTCCCGCTCTCTATTTATACTTGTCCTGACTTGCCTATTACACTAGCAGGGCTGGCTTCTCTAGAAGAGTCTAATAACCCATGGTTACATTAATTCGGGCTGACCCCACACTTGGTGGTCTAATAACCCATCACAGCAAGTTACGACACTTGCGACACATGTCAATACAAATGACGACACTTCTGTATAGAGGAATAATAACATCTCTAGAGTACAATATACATAGGTGAAATACATTCCGAAGTTACATATCCATCAATAATGCATTAGAATGAAGTTTTGATGGTGCACAAAATGGTGTCGTATATTTATGAAAATTGCACAAACACCGAAAGGAAGACACACTAAAGAGTGCACAAGTTCTAGATATATAAAATGATAGTAATGCAATTAGCACATTGATAGTCACAAATGTTGTAAAGAAAAAATCACAGAGACAAAACCAATGTTTATCAGATATTGCGCACATGTCTATCTAATGTATAAGAACAGAAGTGAAAGTGTGCAAAGTTGAAGATTCCATCTTATGCGCAACAATAGAACAACATCAGAACTTGACAGGCGCATCATGATGCAGATGATCTGATAAAACTGCATTAAAATGAATGGTCCAACTATTTGATGCATAGGACGTCACATATTATCTGATTAAATACAACACTTTATTAGAACGAACACATCATAATGTGGATAGTTCCATCTGTTACTGGTGCTTCAATTTGACCAACAAACTATCAATTGAAAGCACAGTATCAATTTATCTTTGTAGTCACGTAGAAGAGAACGCAAAGTCAAAAGAGCAAACTGCACATTCAACAGAGTACATAATACAAGAAGAAAGTCATCATCTGAAGTGTGATTTAAGAGGAATGGGAAGTCAACTGATGTATGTAGTGTAGTGACAGAGTACAGTCTGCATTCAAAGGTAGCGCACAATAGAATCATCATCAAAAGACCCGAATAAGTGCACAGAGTTGAAGTTTGGAAACATAGTAAAATATATTAGACATTAGGGCTATCAGATGGGGCAAGGAGACAGGGATTCACAACTTCCTTTAGGTTGGTTCCTGTAAAACAAAGCGACACAGGTTTGGTGCCTCCTTCCAGTTGCTGATGGAGAAAATACAGGGGGTTGGTGCCTCCTTCCAGTTGGTGTTGATAAACACATGAAGTTGGTGCTTTATTAAATGTATTATTTCTCACTATAAAGAAGCATTTTGTGGTTTTCTCCCGTTTGGGTTTCCACGTAAAAATATTGTGTCTTATGTGTTGATGATGTGGTGTTTATATGTTTAATACTGAGAGGGGGGTGAATGTAAATATTAAGTAAGGACTAATATGTTTAAAGAAGGTAAAATCTGCTAATTAATGTCCCGATCCATCACTTTATTTCAACAACCTCATTGTACTCGGGGTTGTAAGGTACAATATTTTTTCTTCTTATTCCTGCATCTTGATAGAATTCATTAAAGTCGCGAGACTCGAAATCTCCTCCATTAGAAAATATCAAAGAACGAATGTGCCTTCAAAAAATATATCCAAGACTTGTGGGAGAAGTCATATATGAAAAACACAAAGTATAGATAACCACTCAAAGATGGTGCTGACATAGGACCACATAGATCAGAATGTATCAAGTCTAGGATCCCTTTGTATCTTTTGGTATTACTTGGAAAACACTTCTTTATGTTCTTTCTAAGAGTGCAACCTCTACAAACACTATCATACTCAAATTTAAACGTAGGCATACATTTTACCATATTCTGCAATCCAGGTAGCACATTGAAATGAAGATGAGTAAGCCTCCTATGCCATATTTCACAAGGACTGACTGTGTCATGGATCATGGATTGAATGAGCTTTCCAGGAACTTTGTAGAGATCTCCCTCACTAACTCCAATTACAAATGTGGAGTTCAAGTCTGCATGCTGAGGCCATAGGAGCACTTTATTGTCCATAAATATTACTCTCAATCCTTTACCTTCTAGAACCAAAACAGATAGGCGGTTCTTTTTCAATCCTGGAACAAACATGATTTGATCAACATGTAGTACATATCCTGAATCTAATTGAAAAGAAGTGGATCCAACTCCTTGGATCAAATAGGTGGTAATTTATACTATTATCTCCAAGCTCCACCTGACAGGGGAACTTTTCCTTCAGATCTTTGATAGCGGCGCTCCTATATCTAGTCATGTGTTTAATGTGCCACTATCCACCATCCATGTCTCAGCACTAGTCGTAATGGATCTAGATAAGGCTGAGACAAATATAGTACTCCTTCGTTGTCTCCTGATCCTTGAAATACTTATTTCTTGTAGGTTCATCTTATGTAGCAGTAGAAGCATGACACCTACACTTAAAATTTCCTCTTTTATTTGCATGACATTCTCTTGCAAAGTGACCCTTCTTATTGCAATTTAAGCATTTTACTTTAGACTTATCAAAGTTCTTGTTGTAATCATTTTCCTTTTGATTAGAAAACTTCTTGTGAGAAAAGTATTTCTTTCCTCTCTTAGTCTGTGGCGTAAGATCAAGGTTCTCTTCTTTGGAGGAAACATATTTTCTTTGTATTCACCCTTCTTCTTGTACGAAATCATGCCACACTATTTCGAAGTTTGGTTTCACTTCTTGACCATTTACTGCAGCCAAGAATGTATCCCATGAAGATAGAAGGTCATCGAAAACAGTCTATATGAGATCATCATCATCAACAATCACACCAATGCTTATGATTTGATCTCTTAATTGAGAGATATTTTTGAAGAAGGAAGCAACAGCTTCATCCTTCTCCATATTCAGATTACGAAGCTTATTCTTCAATGCCCTCTTTTGACCGATCACCTTCTTCTGATAAATATAGGTCAAAGTGTCAAATCATTCCTTTGTGGTCTTCAATGGACTAATCACAGGCATCAAATTGTCTTTCACCAAATCATAAATTGTCCTCTTTTCTTTGGATTGATTCTTCTTGAAGTTAGTGTGCCATGCATTAGTGGTAGGCTCTTCAAAAACACTAGATACATATCCATACATATCATGCTCTTCCAAGATATTCAGAGTCCTGGCCTTCCAAGTATTGAATTTCAAAGTTCCTTCAATTTGGTCTTCTGATCTTACTAATATTGAAGCCATTATTATTCAAGTATTGTGCTCACTCAAGATCTACATAGGCTCAAGCTTGACTACTAAACTTAGCTCTTTCACGCCCTGATCTCTGATACCATGTTAATTTTTTTATCTTTAATTCAAAATTGTAGTAGTACTTGAAACCAATGAACAATCATAACCATAAGCATTCACATACGACACAAAAGTATACCCTAGGGAAACCCTCTATAACTTGGGGGAGAAAACCCCAGCAAAATATTCCTTAGTATATTGATTGATAGAAGAGAATGACTTGCTTCACAATAAGAAAATTACATCAAGTACCCTTGGTGCATATATTAGAGCAAGAGAGAAGATGGAAGAATAGAACTCAGAATAATATCCTGCACAAATAAAATCACATTTCCTTCAAGAGATAAGAGAATTTGCTTCACATTGAATTCATTAATCCTGTATAACACACACACACACACATAGTCTTCTCATGCTTCAGCTTCTATTTCTATCTTCTGACTTCAGGATGAACTTTCCCTCCATATGTATGCTAGACCACTTAGTTAGGTGGCTAAATTAAGTGTCGACATGCAAGTGTCGTAACTCAAGTTCATCTTTTATTAACTCAAGTGTTGTCATGCAAGTGTCGCAACTCAAGTGTCTTCATGCAACCACTTAGTTAACCAGATCTTCTTTGTTACCACTTAGTTAACTCTTTTAACTAAAGCATTTCGTGTTAAAATCACTAAATTGAACAATTCAAGTTCTCCTTTAATTGAATGAAGTCTTATTTGTTAATATCACTAAAGTTTATCAATTTGAATTATCTCTTATTTAATTAAGTTTTTATCATCAATAAAGTGTGTAAATCAAATTATCTCTTATCTTATCACATCTTATCTTTATCTCTTGTCTTATTTGCATGGTCCACATGTTCCATCTTAATTAGTTATCATATCAAATATACTAAGGATATTTTCCCAATGATGTGATCATCTTGTTCTAGTATCGTTCCAAGTGGTCATATGCTAAAGTAATTCACCCTAAAGGTGGCCAGTCTCTAGAGGAGACTTAATATCTCAACCATGGTTAGTAGTACATCATGTACCATTCATGCTTCGACATGAAAAGAATTACCTCAACACATGAGTATCTATCTTGAAACACGAGACTTTAGCCTTGAAAAGCAATATTGTACAACATCATCACTTTGACATTCAAATTACTTACCTCAACACATGAGGTTTATTCACTCTTGAGTCCAACTCAAGATTCTTCTCCAAGTTTCCTGAGTCCAAATCAGGCTGCTATAAGGAAATACCGACACAAGAGGCTCAATCTTGACACACAATATTGACTTGGAGAATTACTCACGATGTTGTAACTTTAACAAGGTGCACCCTCCTCCGCCAAACACACACAAAACCAAAACTAGCTCTGAAAACACACTGCAAATTGAACACTACTGCTAATGGAACTCTACCACACCAAAGTAGAACTTGATCACACCATAAGGAGATGCAAATAAAACCTGCAAAATATGTAATATGATGCCTTGAATCTCCATGAAAATAACTGAGTGTTCTCTTCCTCAATATCCAGCTAGAATGACTTCTAAATCTCCCTAAGTTGTTTAGTGGTTGGAAAGGGGCACATATCCAAATGATAGAAAGGGGCATTTCATCACCCAAGCAATGAAAAGCATAGAGATCTTCAAGTCAAAAGGAAAATTGGCCAAAATTTCCTCATTAGAGTGCTAATACCTCTTTATTAGCTTATGTTTTCTTTTTTCCTCCTAGAAACTCCTTTCTTAGAATTTGAGCCCGAGATGTTTGGAGGAATCTTTGGTAAGTTATTGGCACATGTGGGCCTACTCTCTCTCATCAAGTGCGCCCTTCTTGGATAAATTTGTACCCTGTATATTTTAATGAGATTCCTTTGTGCTTTCTTTTTGTTTCTATTCCTTCTTGAGATTTATTAGCAAGATCTGGAAACTTTTACCTTTCCTGCTTTTCCACTGTTTTCCTGCTTTTAGCAAAATCTAGAATCTTCTGCCTTTCCTTCTTTTCCACTGCTTTTCTTGCTTTAAATATACTTTTTCCATATTCCTCAAGGGATAAAACTCATAAGGGCCCCATACATCCTCCTATGCACCCTCTTGAGCCACCTAAACCATTTCGAACTCATTAAACAAATATTAAACAATTAAATATTCAAATTTGTGGACCTACATCACCCTTTCATGATTTAAATTAATATATTGTTGCATTATTTACAAATATTGGACCAATATAATATCATTCCTTACAAATTTATGTCCTACATCACAAATTTAATCATTTCTCATAATTTTTTCAAACTGACTATGGCCATTTCATTCTTTAGTCCAAGGGAGTGATCCATAGTAAACAATTTGGGGACATGACAATCCTCCCCACCCAAGATTGCTTGTCCTCAAGAAATTTAAATATGAGTGTAGAAGTACCTTTCTTCGTTTCCCTGAATTTATTCACAAACCATTTCTTTGTCTCCTCCTTAAGTGGTGACTATTTATATGGTTGTAGCTTCAAGTGAACCAGATCACCAACTTTATTTTCCACAAATCGAATCACACTAAAACTAAAAATGATATCATGATTCTAATTGGAATGAGGTGAAGTATCATGTGCTCAATGTGTGGCCCTACAAAGTACTCAGAATCTATTGCTAAATTGTCAAACATTGAATTTTCAAGATCTAAATCTAGTCTCAAAAGATCCATCATGATTTTGTTGTGCCAACATTGATTACAATCATCCAATTGTCATACTCTAACTTCTTTTCCCACATAGTATTCTTGAAGATGACATTTCTCTGGAGGCTAAACCTACCATCATAGATAGTCTCCTACATAACATCCAAGTGAAGTCTATAGTTCTGTTTCCATACATGATTGTGAATACTGGAAAAAGAAGCTAGTATTGCTTACTAGTCATAATTTATAGCTACTTATGATCTCTAAGTAACCTCGCAAAAGGTAGTTCCTTTTACCATGCTACCGTATGTCCAACCCAACTGAAACAACTGAGTCCCATAATGATCCCAAGGTCCCAAATGAACCTGGGAACTACAAGGTGTCTACTACATCTACCTATGCACTGCATAGTATGAGCATAAGGATCCTTCTGAAGACTCCCAAACCAAAAAACAAGAAGATATTGTGTCAATCCTTCATAAAATTTACCAGTTAGGAAACAATTCCACTGCTCCACATGGATAGACTCCTGAAATTGATGGTTGGCTCACTCTCCTTTTTCAGCTACTAAATTGTAGAACCAAACAATACTAGGATCCCACTGTCAATTATGCACCCCTAAACATCACTATCATCTGGAATAATCTATTTTTCCAAGGAATGCCTGGATCCCACAACCAGATTGGAAGTCCACCACTTCCAATGCTTATCAAAACCTTTATGAATCTTTCCAATAGAAAATGAAACTCCACATGTGCATTCTCCACACTAGTTCTATTACTTACATCAATTTCATATGCTCTATCCAACAGAATCAAATTGAAATTCCATGTCTTGCTATGTACTATGAATGCACCATATGGCAGCCATATATTCCCCTACTGTTGTTCACAAGACTTGAAAGTAAAGGGTGCATCAATTAATTTTCCACTGATGTAAGCAATACTTGTTCTCCCTTAAATCTTCATCTATGTTATGTATTTATCCACCCAATCCATGGATGTATATACTTCTTTACTTGTTGGTCCATATGGAATGTAGTCCTCTACCTCTTCCATGGCTAAGTCTTTCTCCCATAGAGGTGGCTCTAAATAATCTAGATGCCAGACAAGTGCTTGGTCAACAGTTTCCATGTCAATTTCCTCTTCAAGTAGCTACAAATCTGAGTGCTCATACTACTCAACCTTCCCATGAGGTTCCTCCATCTATTGATGAATTTTACCTGCCGTATACATATGATTTTTTGTGATTTTGGAGGAAGGATGTGATCCTCCCACTCCATACCAAGATGCATAACCTCCATGGCCTTGTATTCAACAAATTTGAGAGCAAGGTATCTTTCCATAAATAGCTGCAAATAATTTGATTTCACTCTTTCCAAATCTTCTTTTATGTTGCACAGTTCGGAACTAAAAACCCCTTCAACAAATCCTCTATGTCTCTCCTCCAACCGGGTCCTCCATATAAGGTCTTCAATAAATTTGTGTGCACCATCAATTCTTGAAAATACTTGCAATATATTTTCTTCTGTGACTAAGAGTTGGTTCTCTAAGTCATTCAATGGCTTCTTAAAAACACTGTGTATGTTGTCATATAGGGAGACATTCTTCTCATGTAATTTAATATCTATTGTTTCAGCCCTTACAATGTCTTCTTTCATTGGAATGAAACCATCTTCAACACTCACATTTTGAAAATCAGTATCAAAAGATCCTACCATACTATCATTAAATTTGAAAATGGATGTTGTATCATGGCGACACCAAGGAATATGTCTACTATAAAAATCATAAAGTTTATTTTACCTTTGTGTCTCATCTTCATGCTTATGTCAAAATACTACCAATTCACCATTACTGGATGTGTCCATGTCTGCCTCTTGATCTCTACTATCATCCCTTAAGAAAATTGATGTTTTTTCTTCTTCATAAGTTTGGGAATCTACAACATCGGTAATCTATCAACAATTATGGTTTCATTTTATTTATGGCTTCCACAAGTTGGTTTTTTTTGTTCTTCTCATTCTCCTTCAAAGGCTAATCTTTATGTCCTTTCACAGTTTATGCACAACTTTCTTCAATCTTGTAGTCACCATCTAGATGTGTTGTCTTCACATTTTCTAATGGCTGAAATGTAAATTTTGATTGCTTCTGGCATGAAACCACAACACATAACTCACCCTTAACATCTAAAACATGTTTAGAAGGTTCTAAATTAGCTTTATCAAGACATGAAATGGCTGGTTGTTGCAAGGAAGCATGTCTACTACACAAATCAGAAATATTTTCATTCATGTGCTTAGTGTTTCCTTCTTTCTACTCTAATGTCGCAATGCACTAGCTAGAGGAACAACATGATTATTATTTTGATGGAATGTTGCTCTTAAAATGATTCTCATCCAAAGCTTGGGGCTAGAATCCATACTTGTAAATAAAATAATCTTTGAAATACAAAATTGTACAAGATTCCTTACCCAATTCTAGATACTCCTAATAATAGTGCAGCATGTTCACACTTGTTGCTATTCTTATTCAAGACTAGTCATTGGTGGATCATACATTATGTCTTCTCTGTATATGATGTCACATAAGTAATCATCCTCCTCATGTGAAATTTTCAAGCCTCCATCTATATAAATGACATCATCCTTAAGGAACGACCAGAGGAAATGGCCCCAGGAATTATGTGGAAACTTCTCTGCTTCTGGTGCAATACTGGAAACAATTGAATAGGATTAAGGACTCATACTTCATATTTGAGGAACATTCTTATATCCCTAAACTCATGACAATGGATATCCGAGAACGAGACTCAAACTAGGTGCACAAACCGTAGAAATTGGACACAAGACACTTCTTTTCCGGGGTCTTCCAAACACAACCAAACATACTCGAATTTCCTCCAAGACTTTGTATTTCGACCCTAACACATCCTAAATATGTAGCAATACCATCAGAATGAATTCTGGAATCTCTTATAGAATATCAATAAAAGAGAAGCTGAGGTTATTTGCCACTAATTGCAGATTGACACATAAGAGCAAAATAAGAACACCGAATTTATGGAAGATCAATCTGAGACTTAATTATAAACAATGGGACATTCTTATAATATTAATGGATGTATTTGTATCTAAAAAATACAAAATAATCTGATACAAATGATAGACAGAGAAACCCGGATATTTGCAGAAGGAAGATAGACAATTTCCGCTCCTAGAGAATTTTATGCTTACAAATATTTGTATCTTTTGCTGAAACTTGACCCCACATATTCAGATATGCACTATCAGGTGTTCCCTCCACCTGATAAATAGGAAATGTATCCCATATTAATCAAACTACCCCTTCAATCACCCATAGGTGCGCCCTCCTCAACCCAACACACACACACACAAAACTAACTCTGAAAACACACTACAAATTGAACACTACTGCTACCAGAACTTACCACGTGAAATTGGAACTCGATCACACCATACTAAGATTCAAATCATGCCCACAAAACATGTAATATGCCTCCTTGAAGCTACATGAAAATAACTAAGTGTTCTCTTCCTCAATCTTAGGCTAGAGTGACTTCTCAATCTCCCTAACTGGTTTATTGGTTGCAAAGGGGCACATCTCCCAATGTTAGAAAGGGGCAACTCACCCAACCTATGAAAAGCATAGTGTTGGCTATAACTAACCCAAAGGTTTTCTATAAGACCCAGGTTCTTCATGGTTTCCCTTTGACGGACAAAACCCCTTCGCACCGACCCTTTTGTTAATTTTTCAGAATTTACTTCAATATGATCTAGGATCTTAACTGAGAGAACAACATGTACAACATATCTACAGCATATCAATCATGGACACAATAATGCAAGCACACAAGAGACACAGATTTTACTTGGGGAAAACCATAAAGGTGAAAAACCCCAATAACTTCCTCAGAGATAGATAGAGTAATGATACAACCCAAGCATAAGATATAGACATCTCCTAGCAGCAACTTCTCCTCCTCCACAAGTGAGCCACTCTACCGAGAGTGTGAGAGAAAATAGAATGATGAAATAGAGTGCCTCCCGCACTCTATTTACACTTGACTTGACTTGCCTAATAACCTTTACTAGGTCGGCCTTAACTTAACCACTAACATAATGCTGACTGGGCTGACACCCAATAGGGTGATCTAATAACCCTTTGACCCACATGGATGACCCCCAATAGGGTGGTCTAATGACCCTTCAACCCACATGACTTATACAGGGCCGACCCCAACAAGGTGGTCTAATAACCCATCAAGTATAAGTTACAACACTTACAATATAAATGACGACACTTCGGTATAGAGGAATAATAACATCTCTATAGGAATACAATATACATATATGAAATACATTCCGAAGTTACATATACATCAACACTCCCTCTTAACTAGGAAGGTATTTCTCGACACAGGTCTTCTAGCACAAGTTTTCTTCTCTGGATCATCGTCACTGGATAATCGTGATCGAGTCATCGTCATCGTCACTGCTGCTGCTATCTCAATCAATCTTTGAATCTACTCGTCATAGGAAGTTCTACAGAGCTAGTCCTTTTTCATACTGGATGTAGGCCCACCACCTACAGGTCTTCATTATCACTGGCCATACTGTGGAATCCTCAAGACTTATTACGTGCGTCACAAAATCTCGAAAGAGCATCCCAGGATGTTACGGGTACACAACTTCAACTTGTAGGATCTCCTAGGGCGCTATTACATGTGACCCCACCACAAAACCTCGAAAGAGAATCACAGGATGTTACGGGTACACAACTTCGACTTGTAGGATCTCCCAGGGCACAAATTACATGTGGTCACCATAAAACCTCACAAGAGCATCCGAGGATGTTACGAGTACACAACTTCGACCTGTAGGATCTCCTAGGGCACAAATTACATGTGGTCATGGCAAAACCTCGAAAGAGCATCCCAGGATGTTACGGGTACACAACTCTGACCTGAAGGATCTCCCAAGGCCCAAATTACATGCCATAGGACATAACCTCGCAAGAGCATCCCAGGATGTTACGGGTACACAACTCCGACCTGAAGGATCTCCCAGGGCACAAATTACATGTCCTCCCAGAGCAATGTCTCGAAAGAGCATCCTAGGCTGTTATGGGTACACAACTTCGACCTATAAGATCTCCTAGACATGCTCATCTGCACAACCTATTCCATGACCACAAAGGATCATCCTGATACTCACCATACATCATCCTTATGTACACATGATCATCCTGATCATCATCACTGCATTGTCCTGATGCATGTCATCTGGAGCAACATCCTGAAGCTCGTCATCCATGATCATCCTGATCATACAATGCATCCACCTGATGCATACATAGTATCTTCCTGATACATATCATCATACATGATCTACCTGATCATACAATGTATCCACCTGATACATATACAAAGACATGATCCACCTGATCATACCTGATACATATTAACATACATGATCTACCTGATCATACAACGCATCCACCTTATACAAATACAGATACATGGTCCAAGCATCCAACATGATGCGTACATACATAAATGATCCAACTGATCATATCCAGCATCCAACATGATGCGTACATACATAAATGATCCAACTGATCATAACAAGCATCCAACATGATGCATATACATATACAAAGCAGTAACTAGAGCATCATTCTGATGCTCATCATCCATGATCCTCCTGATCATCATAGCATCATCCTCTTCAGATCATCTCATCATCCACAAAGCATAGCCCAGATGCACATTATTCAGCACTTACACCATCGACATGGGAGAACACATCTACCACCATTCAAGGAAGGATCCATCCCTTACTTTTTCACCATGGGAGAACACATCTACCACCATGTGAAATATGGCTTCAGCCCTTACATCTACACCATGGGAGAACACATCTACCACCATGTGAGTATGGCTCAACAATTACATCACGACCATGGGAGAACACATCAACAATGTCAGAAAAGCTCATGTGCATCTGCATCTTCCGGACTCATCACTTCCCTTTAGAAGAATCCTTGATCTGAAGTGCACCAAGCCTCTCTCTGAAGTACTAAAACTGCACTTTGGCCAACGGCTTGGTCAATACAACTGCAACCTACTCATCCATCGCAACATACTCTGCTTCGGCTGTACTCAGTGCTACGTAGGACTACTTCCTGCTAAACCAAGAGATCACACCTGATCCCATACTGAAGCAGCACCCAAAAGTGCTCTTCCTATCTGTAGCACTGCCTGTCCAATCTGAATCAACATAACCCTGTAGGTTAAACTTTTGATTCGCATCATACTTGAGCCCATAATCAACTGTACCCTTCAGGTACCTCAGAATATGTTTTACAGCAACTAGGTGAACACTCCTCAGATCCGTTAGGAACAGGCTCATTGTGTTCACTGCAAAGCAAATATCTGGTCTCATGTTCGTCAGGTACATCAAGGACCCAATCATCTGATGATACATAGTGATATCAACGGGCTCAGATGAAGCATCACACAGAAGCTTCAAGTTTGATGCCATAGGTGTGGCCATGGCCTTGCAGTCCATCATCCCGAACCTCTTCAGGATCTCTACTGCATACTTCCCTTGTCCAAGGAAGATTCCATCTGCACTCTACCAAACCTCCATACCTAGAAAATAGTGCATCATCCACAAGTTCTTCATCTCGAACTCGGCAGCAAGCTTCTGCTGCATGTCAACAATCAATCTATCTTCACTTGTAATAAAAAGGTCATCCATATACAAAAGTAGTATCACTGGATTGCCTTCCTCAACCTTGTAGTAAAGGTTGGAATCCGCTTTACTCTTGGTAAAGCCCAAACTAGATAGAAAGCTGTCTATTCTACCATACCAAGTTCTGCACATATATAACTTCCTGTCATGTGTCTCAGAACCAAGTGACTGCTCCACATACACTTCTTCTTCAACTACACCATTCAAGAAAGCTGTCTTGAAATCCATCTGGTGTATCTTCCATTTCATCACTGCAGCCAGAGTAAGTACGGATCTAATGGAAGTGTATCTGGCTATAGGAGCAAAAGTCTCTATGCTACCACCTGCAGCATGCTTGATCTTGTAGGTCCTCTTGGAAGTCACTACAGACTCCCCTTTTCATGATCGACTGGTACTCCTCGATCATGGCATTCTTCCCAAATCTTGGGAACTTCAATATCTTCAATATTTTCAATAGATAACTTTGTTGCTGAACAAATGTTGTAGTCCTTCTTTTGTAGGTGATGGTATACTATCTTTCCTACACAACAAGTTAAATTGCATGATTAGAAAACATCTCATAGTTCTCAGAACAAATTATTACACATAAAGAAATATGTCATACAGTCATGCAATTATCTTAGCCAATGCTTCAATACAACATTTATCCATATCCCATAACTTTCTAGATGCCTTCCAATCTCTACCAGAACATTGTTAAGAGTGTGCACAACTCCCAACATGTCAGCAAAGAGGTTTCATTCTAGATAAGTAGCAATGGAATGTTGTACAGTGCCATAGGCCACTTACCCATGTATATTAGTAGTATACTATTCATCAATGCAACTATTCTAATATGCATAATACACAACCTAATTCTAGGAACATGAGTATATACATTATTAAACAATAAAATATGCAAGGAATGATAATTAAAATACTTATCTTTGTTTGTTTGTTGGGTTGACTCCCTCTCAGTCTTTGCTTCTTTTCTGCAACTCCATTGTGATGTGGATTGTGAGAAGTGGTCAACTCCCTCTAAATATCTGCATCCTTGCAGAAACTACTGAAGTGTGCTCCTTCTTGATCTTTGCTTCCTTGCAGGAACAACTGGAGTGTGCTCTCTCTTGATCTTTGCTTTCTTGCAGAAACAACTAGAGTGTGCTCCCTCTTGATCTCTGCTTCCTTGCAAGAACAACTAGAGTGTGCTCCCTCTTGATCTTTGCTTCCTGGATTACCTGTCCTTGAACTTATATCCATCACTATGCATGCTTATTAGTATCATCATTGTGTTATCCTTGAGGTCTCATACATAATTACACATTTATTAGTATAATCTTAATACTATCAAAACACAATAATCTTAAACATGTATAGTCATGATCATTTCAAACACAGATAATAAACATTAGTATTCAAGGTTTTAGGGAAGTCTTCTTTTACTCATGCATATTCTTATTTGATCATAGGACTCTTCTGGTTAGTTAAATCATCAATCAAGATAAGAGACATAAAATGCGTAAACCCTTGATTACTCACATTTCTAACTTTATGAATAAACATAACCAATCATACCAAGTATACTTATATAAGGGTTCCTAACACAAGGTAGGATTCTAACTTGATATAGAAAAAAAACATACCTAGATTGGTATGTTAGCTAGTTATGTCTAACATACCCACATGATGTCTTCTTGTTCTCTTCAATGACTTGTGCTAGTAACCTGCATATCTCAAAGGTTAACCATTATCGAACCACGTTATACATACCTCGCAAATAGATCTTCTAAGTGATTCATGACAATGGATGAATCTTTGTCCTCATGTCATCATGATCATATGTTCTTGAACTAGAACATGATTTGTCTTTCTTGGTGTGCCTTTCATGTTAGCGGACAACATAAACCTCATACAACACCATAATGTATTAGTACAATCATAAGTGTCAACACCCTAATCAGTGAATGCATTCATAATTTTATTAAGGTGATACGACAAGTCTAAATTTAATCAAGATTGTATTAACCGTAATAACATGAAGACAAACATAGCATAAACTTAATCATGAACAAATCTCGAAACATACCTGGATGAGTCATACCTGTCGAGATTGCTTGTAATCTTCTTATGTAAGGCCTTAGCCTCATTTCCCTCTGAAACAGGAACTTCTTCACTTATGTAGGTGACCAATCCATTCTCTTCTAGGATTAACCCAATCCACTTGATTTGCAGGAACTGGATTTGGAGTTGGATTAGGGTTTGTCAGAGAAACCCTAAAAATTCAAAATTTGAATTTCAAATCTCTGAAAGGATATAAATATGCACCTTGATGAGCTGATCAAGCTGGTATACTCATAATTTGAAAACTGCAAAGTTTCACCCCTCAAATTTGCCTTTGAAACTTTCGGATTCACTGTACATGACCCCGAACTAGGGTTTGAAAAAGCCCACCCTTCTACCCAATCAAAAGTTTCGATCCAAATCTCTAAGCTTCTATTTTTCTGAGGAGCTTCACTCCCCTGGGTGGGAAGCTACATCCACAAGAATGGTTGGTAATATATTTATTAAAAAGGATGGGGACAACCGTTCTTAGTCTGCGCACTCAGCTGCAGACTCTCTTTCCTCTCAGGTAGGTCTCTACGCACACAGTTGCAGAGCCTTTACAATCTTCTTAACTCAAAGAGATTTTACAATACAATGATCCCAAAATTGTAACAGCGAAAGTAAAGTGTAACCCCATCCCATACAAAATAGTCTTCTTAAAAAGACCATGCCTGAAGGTCATGTCTTTACAATGCCGAAGACCTAACCCAAAAACCCTTAGGGTTTAGAAAACTGTGTCGGTTTCCCTAAACCGGCTTGCTAGCATCTGGTAGCGTTTACTTCATCGCGGTGGTTCTCCACATCTTCATTCTGTCACTATCGGCCTCCCTGTTGCACGCGTGATAACAAGTCGCTTTCTCTAAACCGTTCATCTCTAACGGTTTCGCCCACCAGGCGTGCCAAGCTATCGCTTTCCCTGATCTGTCATTTCCTTAACAAACTTGTGCATTGGCTGCCTTCCTGATTTGCTCGTGCCCATCGCTCGACACTGCTGGAGCATCTATCCAAAATTAGACCACGATTGGTCCATCAGATACCTACACCTAAACCTTGTCCATCACTCCGCTTTGCTGGTTCCATGTGGCCTGACTGCTTCGCAGCACTGCTTCCTTGCAGCGCTGGTCTTCGCGGTGCTTCCAAAATTCGGATGCTACACACAACTTCGAAGCACCCTCAATACTTAGACAAAATTACATCTTTTTCTGAGCTGCGCCGTGGTCATCTTTTCTTGCTTATCAAAATTGTTACCAAAACTTTGTCCCAACTTGGGCCCAACATGCCCCTAACACTTACATGTGGCTCGTCCCCGAGCGACTTGCTACTTCGGTCATCACACTCTGCTCTACGACCGACGAAACTAATTTGGCCACGAACTCATTATATGTACTGAACAACTGTTCCACTGCTTCTCTGGTATCTTGTTCAACTTGTTGTACTGTTTCAAGCAGTGCTGGAGTTATCTCTTCTCCAATCTGTCCCTGTACCTGCTCCTAGTTGTCGCGCAGTTCCTTCAACTTGTCTTCTCTCTGCTGCGATACTGCTGTAGCATCCTCCAAGAGTTGCTGTGACTGATTATCCATGTCAGTCTCTTTTTATCTTAATGCCTGGACTTCCTTCTTCAAGCCTGATATTTCCTTATTCCTAGATAGCCTCTCCCTGGGTGGCAGAGCCATGAGCTCTGTGTCCAACTTCTCTAGCGCGGTCTACTTTTCTTTTACCACGGTCTTTACCTGCAATAGCCCTTGATCCTCTTCAAGGGCAGTGAATGCCTTTGAAACTTTTTCCAAGAGATCTTGGCACTTAGCCATATCACTCGTTATGCTCTGCGCGGCAGCATTCACTGCTTTCTCTCTTAACTACTGCTCAGTTAATGGCATCTGTGTATTCAGTTTTTCCTTCAAGGCTTCAAGCTCCACCTCATGGAGGATGTCCCTATCCTGCATGTCCATCTTCAAAGATCTCACCTTTTCTTCGATCCTCAGAATTGTGTCTGCAGGATCATCCTCGAGTTCTATACCTTCAATATATTGGGCAACAGTAGATATGGTATTCTCCAATTGTTTTCGGCGGTCCTGTTCATCACGTAGCTGCATGTCTGTGTGTAACTCGAGCTACTTGTTTGCTGTGTGGAGCTCCGCTTGAGACTTCATTGACTCTACTGTTCATTCATGCATCTCCTCGATGATCTACATGTGGATGAAGTGTAAGCCTGGCAAGGGGATTTTGGCCAAATCGAGCTCTACCCGCTCGACACCCTTTGTGTCCAGGATGATCTGCTCTGCCATTGGTAATGCAATAGCTAATGGGTCCACATGGAAAATCTTGGTCTTAGAAGGAAATGTTATTGCTAGCTGCGGCGGTGCTTGCTGCGAGGTCCCTACTGACCTCCCTTCAGTTGCTGTGTCACGCGACAAGGTTAGGCTCTTCTGGACATCGTCCATTTTCTTCATGAGACCTTGCAGTGGGAGCCTAGTCTTTTGCAGGTCATCCTGGATGACCTTATCCTTTTTGTCTTTGTCAGTCATGAGCTCCTGCATCTGTTCTGAGACCCTTTCTTCTATCATGTCAAATTCATCTTCCTTCAGCACTGTCTCAGCTTGAGTCTTTGTGGCCTTCATCTTCTTCCGTGCCTTCAGCTTTTGCGAGGTCTCAGGCTCTTTCCACTTTCCTATTTCTTCAACAATCGGGCATGACAACGGGATTGGCTCATCTTCATCAGAGTCTGTCTCAACATCCATGACTTCAACATGGAAGTCAGCAGGCCAGTCCTTCATGAGGATTTCAATGTCGTCCTCATACATATGGTAGTTACCCGGGTACCATTTTGGATTCTTCATTCTTGCTTTGGGTGAAATAAAGATACATCGCATGTCTTCCATGAAATCAAGAATGCGAATGTACTTCGATGTTACCTGCTTTGTGATGTGGGCTGTAGTGGTGATCACATCGCACAGCTGAGTGTAATACTGATAGAAAACTTCAGTTGTCACGTGCTGTCGCTCTGCGTTGATGTTTGCCCAAAGGTTGACATAACGGAACACTCTAGGATTGTTGGTTTCTGCAATGACACCCACATAGTCCTTTGGCTCCTTCCATCCGGACAAGGCGATGAGGATGATCAACCATGTAAAGTGCAACTGTCCACCATTCTCTTGGGTATCATTGAGCTCATCTAAGAATTCATTAAGAAGATACTGACACCAATTGAATTCGGTTCTTTCAGTCATTGCGGCACCAAGTAGTACTACGCCCGCAGGAACCTCTGGAGGTCTAGCTGTTATGATGATTTTTCCTGCGAGCAGCTGGGTAACAAATCTTGTTGCTCTATCTTCAATGTCTTCTATGGGAAAACCTCTTTTCCCTTTCACCAATGCATGAGTTTTCTTCATCTTTTCGATTGCTTCTTTCTCCTTATTCTTCCCTTGGAAGAATAGCTTGGGATCCTTACCGCACTTGCTTAACCCCGTAATGTGGTGGATCAAATCAATGTTTATATCGACATTTCTGTCGAGCCACAGATATCCCTGGTGGATTCGCGCCATCAGCGTGCGAAGCACCACATTCAATTCTGGTGATCGATCAAAATGTGGCAACCTCAACAAGTTCAGCAGTCCTGACTGGACGACGAGTGTGAGCCAGCTTTCGGCCACCAAGTTATAAGTTCCCTTGGCATCCTTTTTCCAGCAGATATATTGGTCAGGCTGGAACTGTGGGTACTTAGGTGCATGGGGCTCTTCCTTTTGCACGCCTAGGAGGTCAAAATCTTCCCACTTACAGTCTGTGATCTTTCCGAGCAGGTTCTTGGCAACCTCTACATGTTTTGAAATCGGCGACAATGGGATTTCATATCTAGCACTCTTGGGCAATTTAAATACTGGGGCATCTAACGCCCATGGTGATATATACTCGGGTGTCAACTTTAGGGGTTCCTTCTGAAAGACTAGCGATCTTTGCGCCGTCTAGCCTGTCTTTAGAATCTTTCTTTGTGATGCAGTTACATCTTTCCCTTTATCTTTCCCTTTGTCCTGCATGATTGGAGTATGGCGAGGTGATCTTCTGGATGCTTGGTCGGGTTCAAGTACAACCTTTTTGGTAGGGGTTTTCATTAACTCAGCAATCCCTTCATGCTAAAAGACTTGGATTGATTCTTGAAGTGTAAGCTCTTCATCTCTGTTTGCTGATTTGGACATTCACTGGCGAGAGGAGGCAACTGACTCTGAGATATGGCTAAGGATTGCTAACATAAGGGCGAACGCATGAAAATTCTAATGGTCTGGTAACGCCCGCAAGTCCTTATGCAGTGTTATTTATAGGCACAACTGAGTCCCCCCCACGCCTTCCAACGGCTAGATGGGAATTTAATGTGGTGTCCATTGACCAATTTGAACGAATCCTTCGGTCCCTTCTATCGTCAGTGTGTTCAAAACGGCTATATTTTCGTTAAATGCTTAAGCGAGTGCTTGCAATGGTCACCTAATGACTATTTTTTTTTTCAACGATAGTGTAACGGATAATTTTCTGAGTACTGCGCCGAGCTACACGGCAAGCCATCTGTGATCCTGCGCAGTTACTTCACAGTGCCAAAAATTTTCAACTGCGCTGTTTCCTTTTTTTTTTTTTTCGCGCAGCTTCAGCAATGGTGCATGGTACACACATTGTTCTACTTATCATACATGTACAGACTTCTTTACAATTCCAGTGTCCAATTTCAACTGTACCTGACACTTGGAAATCTCTTCATCTGCTTATCATTCAGGATTCTATGAAGCAGGGCTGTTATGGTACAGCTTTAACCTGCTTCCATTTATCAAAGTTGGTAGAGTATCGCCAGCTAAATTGGCTAACTGGACTGCACTAGTGTTAGTAACATGTATCACAGTATATGGACCAAGCCAATGCATCTTAAATTTACCAGGAAACTTCATGAATTTGCTATCATACAGGAGGACTAGGTCACCTACCTGAAAGCACTTGTTCTTTATATGGCGATCATGCCAAGCTTTCTTGTGGTCTTTCTGAACTTGCTGGTGGAAGCCGGCAATGAAGCAATCTTCCTCCAACTCCATGACGTGTAGCAACCTTTCTTATAATGCTGCGCGGTCTTCCATCCCTGTGAACACGACGATCCTTAAACTAGGGACAATGTACTCCATTGGCATTATAGCTTCCTGCCCATAAGCCAACTGAAAAGGTGTATGTCCTGTCAATTTCTTGCATGTAGTCCTATATGCCCATAACACAGAGGAGACGCGTAGATCCCAATCATCTCTATTTACATTGCAAACCTTAGTCAGTGCATTCTCCAGAATTTTATTGAAAGCCTCAACAGTTCCATTCTCCTGTGGATGATATGGAGTACTGCGCTGATGACGAATGTGGAATTCCTCTGTAAGTGCCTCAATGGTCTTGTTCAAAAAGTGAGTACCTTGGTCACTCATCAAAATATTTGGACAGCCAAATCTTGACAATATTTATTCAAAAATGAACTGCGCAGCAGTACTCGCACTACAGTCCTTTACTAGCTTTGCTTCTACCCATCTGGTGAGGTAATTAGTAGCAGTAATAATATACCTTGCAACAGTTCTTTTCCCTTGTGGGTTTATAGGACCCACAAAATCAATTGCCCATTTCTCAAATGCCTGCAAGGTCAACTGTAGGTTTAATGGCATCTCATCTCTTCGTGAAGGTTTCCCTGTCCTTTGACAGACATCACAGTTCCTGCAGTGTTCTTTGGAATCTTTGTGGATCATTGGCCACCATAGCCCTGGGCACAATATATTCTATGCAGTAGCCCTTCCTGCATATTGACCTCCCGCGACCCCTGAATGCGCGTCTGCTAGAATAAATGGTTTCTCATGATCTAGTACACATCTGCACAGGACTTCATCTGGTCTGAGTTTGTATAAATGACCTGCAATTATAGTGAAGTCTGCGGTGCGCACCAGTAGTGCTTCTTCTACTAGATAGATAGTTCCTGCGGTGCCAACCCTGTTGTTAAAAAATTAATGATATCTTTATAATAATCATCAGCAACCTGTATAGCAAATAACTGTGCATCAGGCAGACTGTCTTCAATGTTCGTCAACTCTTCTCCTGACTCAATCCTTGACAGATGATCAGGTCCCAAGTTTAGTCTACCTGGCTTAACAACAATCTCAAAATCATATTCCTGGAACAACAGTAACCATCTGCATATGCGCCCCCCTAACACTGGCTTATTGACCAAGTATTTCAACGCAGAATGGTCAGTGAACATAAGGAAGTGCGCACCAAGCAAGTAATGCCTGAATTTCTATAGGGCATATACCATCGCAAGGCCTTCCCTCTCAGTAGTAGTATAGTTCTTCTTTGTTGTTGAGAGCTTCCTGCTCGAGAATGAAATAGGGTGGTCAATACCTCCTTCTCCTAGCTAATCTAATACGATTCCCAGAGCAATGCATGATGCATCGACATGGACATGAAATGGCTTCATCTAATCTGGAAAGACTAGAATTGGCGAAGTCACCATCTTTTATTTTAGTGTATCAAAACCTTGTTCTCATTTCGTGTTCCAAATGAACGGTGCATCTTTCTTTAGCATATTTTCCATTGCTGCAGTTATCTGTGCGTAACCCTTTATAAATTTCCTGTAGTATCTACTATGGCCTAAGGTAGAGCGCAACATCTTGATTGAATTTGGTGTTGGCAAGTTCACAATAATGGCAATCTTTGCAGGGTCCACCATCAGTCCTTGCTTACAAACAATGTGCCCAAGTAGAATCCCATAAGGAACAAAAAAAATACACTTCTTTAGATTTAAACAGATCTGATGCTATCGACATTTCTCAAGCATCATTCTGAGGTTCGCACAATGGTTTTTCAATAGACCAAACATAGTCCAATCATCAAAATAGGCTTCGAGAAACTTATGCATAAACTCTTTGAATGATGCGACGACCACTCTGGAAAATATGGCAGGTGCATTCTTCAGGCCAAAAGGCATTACTATGTACTGGAACGACCCCCATTCTATAGCAAAATTCATCTTATGCCTGTCTGTGGGATCAATCCTTATCTGATGATAACCCGAAAAACCATCAGTAAAGGAATAGGCCTCATTTCCTCCAACATTATCAAGCACTTCATCTGTGAAAGGAGTGGGGAATGGGTCATGCATGGAAGCATCATTCAATTTTTTGAGATCAACACAAATCCTGATCTCACCCTTCGCTTTCTTGTCTTGAACGACCATGGGACTAATCCACTCTGATTCCTCAACAGGTTCAATGATTCCTGCTTCAAGCATCTTATCCAACTTTGCGTGTACTCTTTCTTTGTAGCGCGGATTTAGTCTGTACGGTCTCTGCTTTACAGGCTTTGCGCCTGGCTTCAAAGGTATTTTCATGACTCCTAGGTCTCCCAGAATGCCTTTCATTTCTTTGAATTTTGTCGAAAATAGCTCCTGATACTCGTGCAAGGTGTCTACGATCTCTGCAACAGTCTGATCGTCCTAATAATCTCCGATTGCTGCAAACTTCGGTTCTTCTTTTGTGCCAATATTCACCTTCTTTGTTTTTACTGGTCTGCTCATATCTAGGATTTCTAATGGAGGTCCTTCTACGTTGTGCGCACCCTCTGATTCTGGTAGGTTTATGTTGCGCGGATCGTCATCATCATCTTCATTTCTATCATCGATGTCTTTAGCTAGGTTGTAACACTCGATAAGGTGTTCTTCATGTTCCTTCCATTCCAATTGAAGGTGCACAGGAACGTGATCTGCCGCAAAGAATTCCTCCAATGTCATATTTATGTGAGGACAGTCTTCCCTGAATATGCGTTCCCTAATTATTTGCAATGCCTCATGGATAAATGGGTTCTCATCCTCGAAGCTGAAGTCCCTCTGGAATTTTGCAGTCAACATTTCCCAATCAGTGGTTTCTCTGCGCAACTCCAGGTCTAGGTACCATTTCTTTGGAATGTCATCATCCAACGCATGTACAAATAGATGCACCCATTCTATGTGTGGCCTTTCCGCCCATGCCTGTGAACAGACTTCAATGCGTTGACTAGGATCTGTCTGTCCATTAAACTTTTCAAAGGGTAAAGTAACCTTTTCAGCAAATCGGATTTGCATCTTAATTCTGTATTGATCCCAAGTGGTCAGTGTCTACTTGTGCGCATTCCACCATCTAGCGGGTGTGTCACACAGTTCCATATCCAATGCTGGTAATCTATGCTCATCTGCAATAGCTGCAGTGTAATCTTGGATAAAAGTATAAAAATTAGCAGAACCATCATATGTGGGAATAGGACTTGCCTCCTTCCCAGTCCAGTGCAGTGATTTCGTAACCTGCACGCACCTTCTTGCTGATACTTCATGCATCCAGCTTTGCCAATTTTCCAGCCCTGCTTCCGAATCAGAGGCGCATGAGCTGTCACATCTCCAGCTGAGTGTACCATGTGCAGTAGGATTAATGTAATCTTCTTGGTTTGCTGTGAGCTGGTATAGCCTGTCCAAGTCTTGAGCCTTGGATTCCTCCTGAATCGTCTCGCTGTATCTGTCACCATCTACAGGATCCAACGGTGCGATGACCCTAAGATGCTTCCCTTCAAATATCATCTTCTTTGTCTTCAGATTTATGATAGCCAAGTTATCAATAGCCCAGTCAATTCCTAGCAGCGCAGGAAAAGGTTGACTATCATCCACTATCTCGATAACCTCAAAGTCTGCATGACCTTGGACTCCATCGATGTCGACTATTACATAAGCTAACTGGCCAAAAGGTATGACTTTCTCTTGGTTAGCCATTCTCAATTGGATAGGTGACCATAACAACTTTGGTCGACCCATCTGCTTCCATGTCTGCTTAGTTAAGACATTTACTTCAGATCCTAGATCAAGGATGACTTCATCCATTTCAAAATCTCCAATCTACGCAGTAAGCCTCATTTCTCGGCCTGTTCTTTTATGCTTCCTTATGTGATGTACTGCGCTATCAGAAGTCTCTGTTTCGGTCTGCGGCTCATACTGGTTTATGAGCTTCTGCAGTTCTACTATGTCATTTTCACTCTTGAGTAGCTTCATGCAGCTACGCAGGAACTGCGCAACGGAGGTGCTGACATCCGTTGCGGTGCTTTTTTTGTCATAGGCTGCTGGCATGTCTTCAACATGCGGCGCTTCACTGCGCAATGGGATCCTTCGTGATTTTGTTGCTGGCTCTCTGAAGGTATCCCGCGCGTCGATAAAGACTTGCTTGTTCTTTTGTAGGTCAAGAGCACGTATTTTTCCTGGAGCTTTCCTTATCCATACTGTCTCAAGAGGAGACTGCTTTGTGTGATCCTCCCTTGATGTGGAAGCTTCTGCTCCCCAATCGCGGCCCGTCTGAGTGCCACTACACGTGACCACATTGATGCTCGGGTCTATTGGTCTGTTCTCTACTGTGATCCACTAGATGTTCATGTTTGGTGCGTCCGTCCGTCTTCTTTTCTGCATTTCCACCTCTAGCACTGGGCAATCTTCAATAAAATGCTCAAATGATTTACAATAATTGCACGTAGTGCATGGGTTAACACAATCTCTAGATACGTGACCTGGCTAGCCACAATTATAACAAATGACTTGGCCGCGGCCTCTTCCCTGCGCCGGGCCAACATTTCTTCCTCTGCCACGGTATCCAGCACCATGACCTCTGTATCCTCCTTGGTCATATTGTGCATTCTCTTGTTTTGGCTAGTTATCTTCTTGTACGTGGTATAAGCCAGCGCCTCTCATTGATTCCATATCCTGTTTTCTCTCATTCATTAGCTCATATGCGTGGCAGTTGGATTCATCATGTCCAACTGATTTACAGAAATTGCAGTATAAATTTTTAGGTGTTTTCACATATTTCTGTATAAGATAGCAGTCTTCAGGTCGGTGTCCTATAGTTCTACAAATTTCACACCATGGAGCCTGATTCTGATTTAGTGGGTTGGGCACACCACTATTAAGATAGTCACGGAATAAAGGGAAATGCTCCCGATCATGGCCTTCTCCTTTACAACCTGTACACCAGACCTCATGTCTAGGTTCATACCTTTGTTCTTTTCCATTCTTCATGCTTTGCAGCTCTAGTGTCAGGGTGGTTAGTTGGTTGTGGATCTGAGACATTCCAGAACTAGTCTCACCAATCAGCGAAGCCTCTAGCTTCATTGCGATCTCCAAGGCCTCTGCCTATGATGTAACCTTCTGCTGCATCAATGGTAATCTAATATGGGGTAACAGCGCAGCAATGAACCATTCCTTATGTTGTTCCGGGGCTATAACAAAGCTTACTTGGTCTAATAGGGTCTTGAACTTCTGATCAAACTCCCAAACCATTTCAGTCGGTTTCTGCTTTATTTCTTTCAACTCAGTTATACACCGAGATTCAGATTTAGGTTTCTTAAACTCTGCCACAAGCGCAACTTTAATTTCTGTGAGGGTTCACGGCTGTGTGGTAGAGTATTTCATGAACCAATGTAAAGCTCTATCCTTGAAAGTGGTGATGAGTTGTGATCTCTTCACTGCATCACCTTGGATTTTTCTTACAGTCCATACGGCTTCACAAAGAAACCAATGCTGATCAGGGTCTTCTAGGCCAGTTCCTTTGAATATCGGTAGCTTCATATCTGTGTTTTCCATTGTTATATTAGGTGGTGGAGCGCCCGAATTAGTTCACGGCTACTATAAAGGGCTCTGTGTAGTGAATACAAATTGGCTTACCGGGATAGATGTACTGGGCTGAGTATTCTGCGGGGTGGGATGCATAGCGGGTGGGTTTTGAGATAATGGTGGTGCGGTCTCTACAGTCGGTGGGTTCTCGGGAGTAAATGGTGGTACGGCTTCATTGTCAAGGTTACACGGAATCTCAGTATCAATATGGAGTCCAGAGCCTCCCCGATTCTTATTAAATTTATACCTCTTACCACTTCTAAGATTATGGGTATCTTCATCAGAATCACTATATATACTATTTACCATGATAGACTTAAGAATATTACTGCATTCTTAAAACACCTTTCTCAGCTAACAACATCTTAATGTATAGATTGATATTTTTCAGCAACTTACCTTGGAATCCTCCAAAAAAGTATGCTTCTGCTTGGCTGTAGGATTTGAGTGTGTCTATAGAAAATTCTGTTACAAAGCCTTCTAGCATATGATCGACCCAAAAATCAACTGCGCGTGTCAATGGGCTGTCTATTGCTTTGAGCTGCACTATGAGCTCAGGAGTCCACTCTGTAGGAACTCCTCCTTGAAAACAGGTTTTCTTTTCTGCGAGCCGCAAGATCCATGCATGCAGCTTGTTTGGAAATGATGCCAAGAAAATATCATGGATAACTTCCCACAGATATCTACCCAACCAATGTGTGTCAGATAGATGCAGATGTCTATTCTCTTGCCTTGCAAAGTCTCTTCTGGTCTTGTCCCACCAAGCTTGGATTTTTGTCTTTTCAGGGTGCCAGTTGTCAGATCCTTCCGGGAACTAGTATTCTTCGTCACACATCACGATTTCAACTCATCACTGATTCTAGTGTGGCAACGGAACCATTTGTTGGCTATAACTGACCCACAGGTTTTCTATAAGACCCAGGTTCTTCGCGGTTTCCCTTTGACCAACAAAACCCCTTCGCACCGACCCTCTTGGAAACAACCTGCGAGCAAGTTGAGGTCTCACCCAAGGTGTATCTATGGGGTACTGCGGAATCAGGCTTCCACAGTAAGTGATAAGTTGCTTGGACAGACATACTGCACAGCACAACAGGGGGTATGTGCTGCGAGGTGAGACTGTGCAACGATAGGCAACGCTGCGGTCCGCACCACTATGTTCTTCTACCGCGGGACTTCCCCTGAAGCTGCGAACAATGTAGCTTTATTATATACTTGGATTATCTTGAAAACACTTAAGGCACTGAAATGAGTATCACTCATCCACTTGTTCAGGCACTTAACTGACTATTCTTCTAACATTCATTCGTTAGGTCGGGTTTCTGCGATTTGAATATAGATAACTGTACAATCCAACTGTTAAGCATTCTTTTACTGCGTATAGGAAAGTGTTTAACTAAATGACTGATTCACGGTCTTCAAAAAAAATGCTAAATGTTCATCATTCATCTGTTCATACGCAACTTAACACATCATCTTCATACTTCTTCTGAAGGCAAATGCATATCAAAGTTCTCGCATAACAGCATGCAAGGAAACATCTAGACATTCATTTACAGAAAATACAGATAAGCATTCATTCATAAAACACAATCACACAACACGAGATTTAACATTGTTCACTCCCCTGGGTGGGAAGCTACGTCCACAAGAACGATTGGTAATATATTTCTTAAAAGGGATGGGGACAACCATTCTTAGTCTACACACTCAGCTGCAGACTCTCTTTCCTCTCAGGTAGGTCTCTGCGCACACAGCTGCAGAGCCTTTACAATCTTCTTAACTCAAAGAGATTTTACAATACAATGATCCCAAAATTGTAACAATGAAAGTAAAGTGTAACCCCATCCAATACAAAATAGTCTTATTAAATAGACCATGCCTGAAGGTCATGTCCTTACAATGCCGAAGACCTAACCCAAAAACCCTTAGGGTTTACAAAACTATGTCGGTTTCCCTAAACCGGCTTGTTGGCATCTGGTAGCGTCTGCTTCATCGTGGCGGTTCTCCACGTCTTCATTCTGTCGCTATCGGCTTCCCTGTCGCACGCGTGCCAACAGGTCACTTTCTCTTAATCGTTTATCTCTAACGGTTTCTCCCACTAGGCGTGCCAAGCTATCGCTTTCCCTGATCTGTGCTTTCCTTAACAAACTTGTGCATTGGCCACCTTCTTGATTTGCTCGTGCCCGCTGCTCGGCACTTTTGAGGCATCTTTCCAAAATTAGACCACTACTGGTCCATCTGATACCTGCACCTGATCCTTGTACAACACTCCACTTTGTTGGTTCCACGTGGCCTGACTGCTTCGCAGCATTGCTTCCTCGCAGCACTGGTCTTCGCGGTGCTTCCAAAATTCAGATGCTGCACACAACTTCCCAGCACCCTCAATACTTAGACAAAATTACATCTTTTTCTGAGCTGCGCCCAGCTCAGCTCTCCTACTTATCAAAATTGTTACCAAAACTTTGTCCCATATTGGGCCCAACACATAGAGATATTCAATTCAAAATGAAAATTGGAAAAAACCTCACTAGAGCACTCATACCTCTTTTATTAAATTATGTTGGCTTTTTCCCTCCTAGAAACTGCTTTCTTAGAATTCGAGCCCTAGATGTTTGGAGGAATGTTTGGTAAGTTACTAGCACATGTGGTCCTACTCTCTCTCATCAAGTGCACCCTCCTTGGCTAAATTTTTACCCTATAGCTCTTAATGATATTCCTTGGTGCTTTCTTGTTGTTTTTATTCCTTCTTGAGCTTTATTAGCAACATCTAGAAACTTCTGCCTTTCTTTCTTTTCCACTGCTTTCCTACTTTTAGCAAAAATCTAGAAACTTCTTCCTTTCCTGCTTTTCCTTCTTTCTAGATGTTTTTTTCCAGATTCCTTGAGGGAGACAACTCATAAGGGACCCATACATCCTCCTATGTTCCCTCTTGAGCCACCTAGATCATTTCCAACTCATTAAACAAATATTAGACAATTAAATATTTGAATTTGTGGACCTACATCACCCTTTCATGATTTAATTTAATATAATGTTGAATTATTTACAAATATTAGACCAATATAATATCATTCCTTACAAATTTATGTCCCACATCACCACCTCAATCATTTCTCGTAAATTTTCCCAAGATTTCTTGTCCTCAAGCAATTTAAATATGAGTGTAGAAGTACTTGTTTTCTTTTCCCCAACTTTATGCACAAACCATTTCTTTTCCTCCTCCTCAATTGGTGACTTTTTAGATGGTTGTAGCTTCAAATGGACCGAATCACCAACTTTATTTTCCACAAACCGAATCACACTAAAACTGAAAAATGATATCATGATTCTAATCGGAAGGAGGTGAAGTATCTTGTGCTCAATGTATGGCCCTACAAGGTACTTAGGATCTACCACTAAATTGTCAAGCATTGAATTTTCCAACATCTCAAGCTAGTCTCAAAATATCCATCATACTTTTTTTGTGCCAACTTTGATTACAATCATCCAACTATCATACTCTATCTATTTTTTCCACACATGATTCCTCAAGTTGACATTTGTGTGAATGCTAAACCTACCACCATAGATAGTGGCATGAATAAACATCCAAGTGAAGTCTATAGTTCTACTTCCATACATGATTCTAAATACTGGACAAAAGAAGTTTTCCTTTCTTACTGTTCATAATTTACAACTACTTATGATCTCTAACCAAGCCCTCAAATGGTAGTGCATTTCCCCATGCTACTGTATGTCCAACCCAGCTGAAACAACTGAGTCCCAAAATGATCTAAGGTCCCAAATGAACCTAACAACTGCAAGGTCTCTACTACATCCACCTCTGCATTGCATAGTATGAGCATAAGGATCATTCTGATGACTCCCAAACCAACAAACAGGAAAATATTGTGTCCATCCTTCATAAAATTTCCCACTTAGGAAACTATTCCACTACTCCACATGGATAGACTCCTGAAAGTGATCATTGGCTCGCTCTACTTTTCCAGCTACTAAATTGTAGAACCAAACAATACCATGATCCCACTATTGATGATGCACCCCTCCAAACATCACTGTCATCTAGAATAATCTATTTTTCTGAGGAATACCTAGATCCCACAACCAGATTGGAAGTCCACCACTTCCAATGCTTCTTGGAACCTTTATGAATCTTTCCAATAGAAAAGGAAAATCCTCATGTGCATTATGCACACTGGTTCTATTACTGACATCAATGCCATATGCTCCATCCAACCAAATAAGATGGAACTTCTATGTTCTGTTATGTAAAATTAATGTACCATATGATAGCCATAGATTCCTTTGCTACTATTCACAAGACTGGAAAGTAAAGGGTGTGTCAATTAATTTTCTACTGATGCAATCAATATTTTTTCTCCCTTGAATCTTCATTTTCGTTATATATCTATCCACCCAATCCATGGATGTATAGACTTATTTTCTTGTTGGTCCATATGGAATGTACTCCTCTACCTCTTCCATGGCCAAGTATTTCTCCCATAGAGGTAGCTCTAAATACTCTTGATGCAAGACAAGTGCTTGGTAAATAGTTTCCATGCCAATTTCCTCCTCAAGCACCTGCAAATCTAAGTGCTCATCTTGCTCAACCTTCCCATGAGATTCCTCCATCAATTCATGGATGTTACTATCAAAATACATATATTTTTTGTGATGTTGGAGGAAGGATGTGATCCTCCCAACTCCATAACAAGATGCTAAACCTCCATGGTGTTGTCTTCAACAAATTTGATAGCAAGGTTTCTATCTATAAATAGCTACAAGTAATCTGATTTCATTCTTTAAAATTCTTCTTTTATGTTGCACAGTTTGGAACTAGAAACCCCTTCAACAAATCCTCTATGTCTCTCCTCCAACTGGGTCCTCCATATAAGGTCTTCAATAAATTTGTTTGCACCATTAGTTCTTGACAATACTTGCAATATATTTTCTTTTGTGACTAAGAGTTTGTTCTCTAAGTCATGCAATGGCTTCTTAACAACACCGTGTATGCTGCCACATAGGGATTCATTCATCTCATGCAAGTTCATATCTACTATTTAATCCCTTACAATGTCTTCTTTCATTGGAATGAAACCATATTCAACACTCACATTTTGGAAATCAGTATCAAAAGATCCTACCATACTATCATTAACTTTCAAAATGGATGTTGTATCATGGTGACACCAAGGAATATGTCTACTATAAAAATCAGAAAGGTTATTATACATTTTTGACTCATCTTCAAGCCTATGTAAAACTGTTGTCGACTCACCATTACTAGATGCATCCATGTATGCCTCTTGATATTTACTGTCATCCCTTAAGAAAATTGATGCTTCTTCTTCTTCATAAGATTTGGAATCTACAACACTAGTAGTCTTATCAACAATTCTGGTTTCATTTTATTTATGGCTTCCACAAGTTGGCTGATTTTTGTTCTTCTCATGCTCCTTCAAAGGATGATTTTTATTTCATTCTTGCACAACTTTCTTCAATCTTGCAGTCACCATCTAGATGTGTTGTCTTCACATTTTCTAATGGCTGAAATGTAAAATATGATTGCAAGGAAACATGTCTACTACAAAAATCAGAATTCTTTTCATTCGTGTGCTTGGTGTTTCCTTCTTTCTTCTTTGATGTCACAATGCATCGGCTAGAGGAACAACATGGTTCTTCTTTTAATGGAATGTTGCTCTTAAAATAATTCTCATCCACAACTTGGGGCCAGAATCCATACTTGTAAGTAAAATAATCTTTGAAAGACAAAATTGTACAAGACTCCTTACCCAATGCCAGATACTCCTGATAATAGTGAGGCATGTTGGCACTTGCTGCTACTCTTCTTCAATCCTAGCCATTAGTGGATCCTCCCTTCTATATTCTCTATATATGATGTCACATAATGAATCATCCTCCTCATGTGAAATTTTCAAGCCTCCATCTATATAAATGACATCATCCTCGGGGAATGACTCTTCCCCTTCATCCAATTCCCAATCTTCATCACCAAACAAAGATATCTCAGCAATTGTTTTTCAATTGAATCTTTACAATTCATAGGTGCAGAGGACCATGCTCTGATACCACTATAATGTAATCAGACATATATTTAGGCACACTAACTGAGAACATGGAAAAATTGGACTAGGATTTACAATTTCTTTTCCAAACACCACTGGACTATGACTAACTCTTTCAAACAAAGTTGCTAGAACACCTACAGACTCTAAAAAATCAAAATATATGCATCCCATATACCTAAACAAGATCACTTGGGTATTTTCTCTGATAGCTTTCACATTTCAAAGTGCATCACACCTAGGATGGCCAAAATGACCAGAGGCAATGGCCCCAAGAATTATGTGGAATCTTATATGCTTTTGGTGAAATATTGGAAACAAATGAATAACAATAAGGAATCATACTTAATATTTTAGGAGCATGCTCATCTCTCTAAACTCATGATAGTGGATATCTAGGCACCAGACTCAGACTAGGTGCACAAACAACATAAATTGGACACAAGACTCTACTTTTCTAGGGTCTTCCAGACACAACCAAATAGACTCGAATTTCCTCGAGGAACTTGTACTTCGATCCTAACAAAACCTAACTGTGTATCATGACCAACATATTGAATTCTAGAATCTCTTATAGAATATTAATAAAAGAGAAACTGAGGTTATTTGCCATTAATTGCAAATTGACACATAAGAGGAAAATAAGAACAACAAATTTATGGAAGATCAAACTGAGACTTAATTATAAATAGTGATCCATTATCAGAATATTCATGGTTGTATTTGTAGATGAAAACTACATAATAATATGATACACTGATAGATAGAGAAACCCATAGATTTGAAGAAGGAAGATAGACAATTTCCACTCCTAGAGAATTTTATGCTTACAAATCTTTGATCTTATACTGAAACCTGAACCCAAATATTCGTATTTGCACCATGGGGTGTGACCTCCAACTAATACAGATAAAATCCAGCTCAGAGGCATCCAAATACCCCTTCAATCACCCACATGTGCACCCTCCTCAACCCAACACACACAAAACCAAAACTAGCTCTAAAAAACACATTGCAAATTGAACATTGTTGCTATCAAAACTCTACCACACCAAAGTAGAACTCAATCGCACCATACTGAAACTCAAATCAGACCTGAAAAATATGTAATATGCTACCTTGAATCTCCATGAAAATAACTGAGTGTTCTCTTCCTCAATATCCAGCTAGAATGACTTCTCAATCTCCCTAACTGGTTTACTGGTTGCAAAGGGGCACATCTCCCAATGCTAGAAAGGGGCACATCTCCCAATGCTATAAAGGGGCACATCACCCAAGCTATGAAACTGCAAAGATCTTCAATTCAAAATGAAAATTGGCCAAAATTTCCTCACGAGAACACTCATACCTCTTTTATTAGCTTATGCTGGTTTTTTCCTCCTAGAAACTTCTTTCCTACAATTCGAGCCCTAGATGTTTGGAGGAATCTTTGGTAAGTTACTAGCACATGTCGGCCTACTCTCTCTCATCAAGTGCACCCTCCTTGGATAAATTTGGACCCTGTAGATTTTAATGATATTTCTTGGTGCTTTGTTTATGTTTCAATTCATTCTTGAGCTTTATTAGCAAGATCTGGAAACTTCTACCTTCCCTGCTTTTACACTGCTTTCCTGCTTTTAGCAAATATCTAGAAACTTCTGCCTTTCCTACTTTTCCACTACTTTTCCTTCTTTCTATCAATTTTTTCTAGATTCCTTGAGGGATACAACTCATAAGGGCCCCATACATCCTCATATGTTCCCTCTTAAGCCACCTATACCATTTCCATCTCATTAAACAAATAATAGACAATTAAATATTCGAATTTTTGGACCTACATTGCCCTTTCATGATTTAATTTAATATAATGTTGCATTATTTATAAATATTGGACCAATATAATATCATTCCTTGCAAATTTATGTCCTGCATCACCACCTTAATCATTTCTCATAAATTTTTCCAAGTGACTATGCCCATTTCATTCTTTAGTCCAAGGGAGTGGTCCATAGTAAAACATTTGGGGACTTGACATAGACAACTAAAATTCAGTAAATGCCATAAGATATGAGAACTAACATATGTGGAACATTTGACACATTATCAGAAGCTAAATGGAAAGTGGTTGTGGAAATTTGTTCTTTCCTTTCTATCTTCTGCAAAGCAAATTTGGTTCCCAAAATAGCAATAGGGATGTATCATTTTCTTGCATATGTCCACAATTGACATGCCATCGTCATATAGTTGGTAGATCTCCTTAACTAGCACTAGTAATGTGTCATTTGCTTGCATTAGTGATCAACTATATTTAGAAATTCCATGTGAACAATAGTTTTCTATAGGTTGTGTTAATATATTGCTATCACAAAAGAAAACATGCTTATTTTCCAACCAATGCTAGCTAGTTCTCTTGGACAATGCGAAATTCTCTTTAGAGGAGGCATGAATATATATCCATGCTTGTATGTATATGGACAGATTCCTACATCAATAAAAAATGAAGCAATGAAATCCTTGCTACTATGTATTAGTGTAGCCTCAAATGCCTAATAGCCAACAATACTTGAATCTCATAACAATCAACAACATCAGGATCTCTAAGATTTGTGAGTTGTTGGAAGCCTTGCATGCTCCCAAGACAAAACTATGAGACTATACACACAATCACAAGATGAAACATTTTCAAGCCTTTGTAAGGCCATTCAGTTTGGGTTGACACGTGTCTACGAGTTTGTATCATTGCAAGACGTTTAAGCTCAGTGTGGTTGTGTTTGATCTAGACTTTGTGTCATCTACTTGTCTTTGTTGTGGGCTTGTCTTTGTTGTGGGTATGTTGCATATGGCCCCAAAACGAGGGTTGTGGCCATGTTCTTTCATTTTTTCAAATGCAAAGATCACCGGCAAGAGTAACACCATTCGCAAGATGGCATATTTTCCGGATTTGTGAATGGCGTTCCATGGTTTAGCTTTGGTGTTCGCATTGCAGTTTGTGTGGTTGCAAGAGGTCTGTTGTGCAAGAAAATACCTTATAGTGGGGGAGATGACACTACCAACTTACATGGGGTGACAGGTAAATACATTCATGATTTTCATTAATTACTACGAATTGAAAGAGATTAGAGTTCCGAAAGTTGTACCTTTTTAACGATAGTTGATCCTAGCTTTCACCCAATCTTCCACGGTGATGAACCTGCAAAACAAGTTAACCTTCCTCAGCATATCTTGACTGCAAATAGATAACGAAATTGGAAACAATTAAACATTAATCACAATCAAACATTCAATCAAATAGACATTCAATTGGGACGGGAAGGGTATTTCCACCTTTTATTGTCAAAGAAATGTACATAAGTACATATATACCTTATATGTCCAGACACTTCTGCAACCGAGTCCTGGGCTCCTGCTCCTCACAAAGACTTAAGAATTCCTCCAGCGTAACAACAGTTTCTTCTTCCTTCTTGGCCCCTCTCTCATGGCTTCCCCTTGTATTTATGGCACAAGGTGGCAGTTGAATTCGAGAGGTGGTTGAATTGGGAGGTTGGGGAAGTTGCAGAACCAACTTCAACTAATCCCAATTTGTAATCTTAATATATTTTTTCATTTCATCTTAATATGTGTGCGGGTTTCATACAAATAGACTAGCGCACAGTATGCAACTTCTGCAGTTGACAACCAGCGTTCACAACATTTTGGAGGATGTGTGCAGGTTGTCTTCAATAAGACCAGCGTTCAGAATGCTAGATGACTATGGAAATAGTAGCGCACACATCATGAAAACTGTAGAAAAAATATTTTCAGCTGAAAAGTGTAATTTCAGCAATAACTCAGCCAAGCTCAACCTGGCTCTTCCATCCATAGTGTCATTTTGTGTGATCAACAAAGAAATGTGATCATGGATGGAGAAGTGAAGATTTGACCTATAACAGATGCCCCCTAATGTGTGAGGTCAGAGGGAAACGATGGCCGAAATACATTATAATTCCAAGTCAGAGGAGGAGCAAGAAGCCGTAGAACCAAGTCACAAAAGTACCTGAAAACAACGATCAAGGTCAGCGAGCATTTACAATATTGACATCATATATATGTTCGGTGTGATAAAACATGATCACCAATACATAGTTGGTAGATGTATATATAGCATGGACACTGAAATAGAAACGTGGATCCATGTCAAAAAGAGAGATCATAGCCATAACAACAAACTGGATCTATGTCTCATGAAGAGCCAAGAGTAAGTAAGGCTCAGTCTTGCGCAGCTTGGGTGATAACATAAATGGGGTGATGCAATTAAAATTCCAAGGTATTCATCCAAACAACCCAAGGCACAAACCCTAACCATGTGAATAAATGACCTGGAGTCGAACATGGGGGGTATTGTTTGATTACCGATCATTGATGTATACCGTTAACAAACGCGAGGGCTTCCATCAATAATGATAATGGGGCCCAAGGTACCTAGTACGTTCTGACAAGTGTGAATAAGTGGACTTGAACTCGAACACCTGAGGAACCTGTCGAATAAGAGACCTTGATGTATTCCCATTATTCAATAGTGAGGGAAAATGTCACTGATGACCGCAATCCCCAAGGTACTAACTGAAACTCTAAACTTCATTCCCAGAGCATAATGAGTTGAATTCGATGGGAAGAAGTTCGCTGGAAGGGAGGCCTTAATGCATCCTCCATTATCCAGCACGAGGAACACTCAAAAGTTTGAACTGATTTGAAGTAGGACAAGTAACAAGATGAAACAAACTGACACCAGGATGGCCGACACATGAAGTCAAGGTAAACTGTAGAATGGTTGACACGGGTTGTATCCTTGAATAGTGAGCACAACACAAAAGTGACTTAGGAATATTTTAACATGAGGGGAAAGTGATATAAGCCTGCAATGTAGGAGACATTAGCAGACTCTCCATATGATTGGAAGATTAACCAACCGAAGGAGTAGAAACTCTGAGACTAGGTTTGCCATAAGGTCAAAAACTATAACCCAAATGAATGATGGAATCAAATAGATGTTGTGTTCAAGGACATGACTGACTTAGCTGCCTTTGAAAATGAAAATATGTGATATACCCTTCTCTTCCCTTATTCTATTTGTCAAAAGAATATCCTCCTTGTTGTTTTAATGAGTCCAAGCAAGCAAAATCAATAGGCCCAACCATGTAAAAGTTTAACGAGCCCATGGGAGGAAGACTCAAGACCTTCTTCCTTTTCTACAGAGTTCAAAGAAGAGATAGATGAGTACTCTATAACACTGATCTCTGGATTTTAATATCGAGCAGAGATCTGTTCTTGCTTGCCGGTGTTTTCAATTTTAAGGAGTCTGGAAAACTTAAATAATAACTCCATACACCTACCCATGGATTTTAGTATTGAGCCCAGGTTGGTATGTGCTTGCCAGTTTTTTCCTGTTTATAGAGTCTGAAAAAATTAAACAATCCTCTATATACCCTCTCGTGGATTTAACATCAAGCTCGAGTAGGTGAATGTGCGCTTGGTATTTTCATGTTTCGGGAGTCTGAAAACCCTAAAGAAGACTCCAAAAGGTCCTTTTTCATACAGTTAGTCTCCTCGCCTGAAAAAGTGTAAAACAATGAGAGAAGAACTCTTCTAGCCACAAATGACTAGACTATTTCTTTTTCGTAAGTAATCCGCAAAAGTTCAGAAAAGGGTTAAACTTATACTTAAGCGGATGTCATTTCAAATCCTTTAACGAGTCTGAAAAGACAACTATACTCGGCGATCTTGTTTGTTTTTGAAAAGTCAAACAAGGGCTTAAAAAGACTTTATAAAAATCATTTTCGTAAAGGTTTAACGAGCCCAAAAAAGTAAACTCGCGACCTCCTTATTGTTTCTATCGAGCTCAAAGGAGAGATGGAAGAATGCTTGTAGCCTCCTTACTATTTTTAAGGAGCTTGAAGAAAATGTGGAAGAATGCTCGTTGGTGGATCAATGTCCAAATGAATGGCAGACTGCATTATGGACTCTAGGAAAACTTCATCAGAAGGAAGTATATCATCCCAAATAGAACCCATATCTAAACATTCATATGCAGTCATCACCTAGTCAATTGCTGGGACCCAGTCCCGAGAAGGTAATTAGCATGACATCAGAGGCTTATTATCAGTAGAAATTGGACTCAAGGAACAATCAGCCACATAATTTTCTTGTGGCATGGTATTGCCTACTTACGGGGGATATACTTGGTCTATATTTGGGTAATAAGATGGACCAACCAATGTAATTTGATCGATAGTGACAATGCTTTCGTTGTGAGGAAAATTCATCACACGAAAGAGCGTAGACACCACAACCTACATAGAATATACCTAAGCATGCCCTAGGATCATATCAAAGTCCATAGGGTCCTTTAAAACCATAAAATCAACTAAGTCTATTTTTCTACCCAAAGTAACAGGTACTTGAGGGAGGAATACAATGGTTCACTGGGTCTTTTATCGAAAGTCAACAGCCAATTAACAGCTGGAACAAGGTTAGGAAAACCTAAATCTTTCCAAGCATAAGGGGATAAGATACTAACAGAGGCTCCTTCATCTACAATACATCGATGAACTGCATGGTTTCCGATATCAACCTTTATCTAGAAAGGTGTAGAAGAAGGAAGACGAGCCCAGTTAGACTATTCCAATCAAAGGAAATGACCCCAGATCTTGGTAGGGGTTTAATCGGCATAGATAAAGTGCCCCCCATTTCAAAAACATCTGAACTGGGAATGCAGAAGACTTCAGGGACAGATGCATCAGTCTCTAAAGGACTGATGCGATCGTTCTAAGATTGCATCGATTCAATCACTTCACTCTTTGAAGGAAGATTGGGGTTGACCAAAGATTGCATTGGTTCAACCACTTCATCAACCAAAGGTTGATCAGGATGTTGGGAATCTATAGGAGATACAGGAGCAGAGGATCCTTCAGGCATATACCACACTCTCCGCACCTCTGGAATAGCAGGGCACAGGTGAGTAAGGTGATCTCCCTTACAAATTTTACAAGGGAACTTTGGATTGCATCCTATAATCTTAGAATCCTTTACAAAAACAGTACTCTCAGCATGACTAACATTGGCTGACAACTTGCCCCCAGCATGACTTTCAATGGTTGGTTGCTCAGGAGCAGAAGACTTTTGAACTACCGACCACACTCTTTGCACTTATGGAAGTACAAGGAACAAATAGGTTAGGTGGTCTCCCTCACAAAACTTACAAGGGAACTTAAGCTTCTGTTTATTAGGTTTGTCGACAATGTCAACTTTCTCAGCATGACTTGTAGTGGCTAATTCAGTGTCTCCAGTATGACTCACAGTAACTGGTGACTTGTCATTAATATGACCAATAGTGATCAATGATGTGTCCTCAACATGAGAAACAGTGGTTGAATACATGCTTTAAGTATGATTTGCAGTGACTGAAATTTTGCTCCCAGCATGACCTCCAGAGGCTGGGTAGGTGCCCCTAACATGACTTCCAGAGGATGGGTGGGTGGGTTCAGTATGATTTATAGTGACTAAGTGAGTTCTCCCAACATGACCGTTAGAGGTTGGGTAGGTGCCCTGAGCATGACTTCCAAAGGCTAGGTGGCTGCCCCCTTGCTTTGGCATCTTCTTCCTATTCTTCCTTCGTCTATTCCTTTTAGACTGTCGGTTACTAGTATTACTACTTTCACCACATGAGGTAGAAGGAGGAGGAGAATATGTTATTGGAGAAGCAGGCATAGGGTTCTGATTCTCTTGATGTGAGGTGCTTACTTGAGAAGCACCAGGAGCATGCAAGGAGTTCTGAGTGGAAAACAACCAAACCGGTAGCTCTATAGTGAGTCCCGAAAGATTCAAGGTAGCCATTAAGGGAGTACCAATGTTCCTAATGAATGGAAGAGCACAAGGATCCCCTTGAACAAGGGTCCCTTGATTGGTTTCCACTGGGATGCTATCCA
Source organism: Larix kaempferi (assembly GCA_027924585.1). Lineage (NCBI taxonomy): Eukaryota > Viridiplantae > Streptophyta > Pinopsida > Pinales > Pinaceae > Larix > Larix kaempferi. The sequence goes on from BSBM01000590.1 coordinate 5,188,550, forward strand.
TAGTTTCCAACTCAACGGGCCAGAAATATCTAGGGCCAACTAAAACAAGCAGCACAAAGAGCACACCACTAAAAATGTCCTACAGTGATCAAAACCAAGCGAACAAAGCTAATACTCTCAGAATCAAGTCTGCGATGATGAGGGTCCATAACAAACCAATAGAGTATAGACGGTCAATTACACGGTGTCCAATGGAGGTCATCTTGGTGCAAGCATTTGAATCACCAAACCACCCTCCCGAGATTACTTCCAAAGGGTTACCTTCCGCGTCTATCCGAGGTGAAGTGGAAATAGCCTTCCACTCTACTTGTGAAGAGTCCTAAATGGTCAATATACTAAGGATACCCCAAATAAAAAAATACCTGGGGGAATAGTCGTTAGCCTAGCCAAGATGCATGGGCAGGGTAGAAAATCCCGAAATCCAAAAGCACTTAAAAGTACTAGTGGACCCCTGTACACGAATCATCTCTGGTTTATGTTCGAAAGGAAAGTGAGGGGGTATCCTTACCAGTCCCAATCTCACACGACCTCGTGCTTAAATATGGTTTGAGTAGAGAGTTCCCAGGATATTTTGATAGAGGTGGGTTTACCTAAGAGATTGTCATACTACGATTGTTGAGTAATGAAACTGATTTCGGGTAGTTTAAGGTGATTTACCCCAAAACCCTAGCCTAAGCTAGTTGATGATATGTATACCTAAAAAGAAAAAGTTGCTAATTAATTTTATTAAAATTTCTTTTTAGAGGCTACTTTTTACTCAAAAAGGGTAGTGAAGTGTGTGGTATGGTTCATGATAGAAAGTAAAGTGCGGAAAAATAATGCATGGAATTTCACAAAATTTTTGTTTATGTTTTTCCAAAACAAAAAATAGGCAATCCTAAGAATACAATTTTTTAATTTTTCTTTTAAATTTTCAAAGGAAGATAATCTATGCTACTTTGAAAAATGATGATAAATCTAACTACCAAGCTACCAATTTCAATTTTTGACTTTTCTTCTATTTGCAAAAGAAAATGAAGTTGAAAAAAGACACAAGTAAGATCTAAAAACGGTGTGGGTAAAAATAAAGACCTAATGGCTTAAAGCAATCGAATCAAAAGACCGAAAAACACTTGACCTACCGAGTTGTTTCGATAAAAAACCTCTAAGCTTGGAATAGGATGTAAAAGAAGAAGTGAAAACATATGCATGTAATGGAAAAACAAACCAAGAGGCTGCTCCTAAGCACCAAAACCCAAGAAAACACCCGCCAAACAAAAGAGTAGGTGAGCAAACCAAAGGTAACCCTACTGCCACACAAACTCAAAAGGAAAATTTAAGAAAGGCTTAAACCAAATCAAACTTATCTGAAAAGGAACTCAGAAGGCATCCAAACCAATAGACTTTTCAAAAACCACCCTAAAAACTCAAACTGGGATAAAACCCTACAAAATAAGGCCAATCTCAGCAAAAGTGCACAGGTATTGCAATAGACAACAAGCATTGAGTGCGTAGGTCTGCAAGAGTGCAACAAGCATCTAGGGAAAAAAGTGCGCTACTGCGGTTATCAAGGAGTCGCGCACAAGTTCAAAAAGCATGAAAAACAAGAAAGACACCTAAAAAATAAGTGTTGAAGCAACTAAAATCAACTTAAAGGACTTTCAAGAGGTGAACAAGACTCATAAAAGACAAAGTTGTCTTAGTAATCAGTCAAAGAAGCAAGGCAAATGCCAATAGTAGACGCAAAAAGCCTGAAAACCAAACCCTAGTGAAAGTCTTAGACTTACAGGAAAGTACGCCTTTGTCTGGTATAGAAACCAACGCCTACAACTAAAAGTGCGTGACTGTAGCTCAAGTGAACTAGCGCACAGGGAAGAAAGTGTGCTTCTGTATGCACAGAAGACTAGCGCATAGGGACTGAAAGCAATATAAAAGGATTTACTTAATCAAACTGAAATGACTCAAGTCAAAAGGAATTAAAAAATAAACCTATAGAAACCTCTCAAAAAATCAACAGACTGTAAAGCTGAAAGAAAAAACCTAGCAAGGTCCCCTCAGCAGAAAACAACCAATTACTCCCTAGCAGAGTCGCTAGTTCTGTTGTGCAGGAAAATACCTTATAGTGGGGGAGATGACACTACCAATTTACATGGGGTGACAGGTAAATACAATCATGTTTTGCATTAATTACTATGAATGGAAAGTGATTAGAGTTCCGAAAGTTGTACCTTTTTAACGATGGTTGGTCCTAGCTTTCGCCCAATCTTCCACAATGATGAACATGCAAAACAAGTTAACCTTCCTCAGTGTATCTTGACTGCAAATAGATAACGAAATTGGAAACAATTAAACATTAATCACAATCAGACATTCAATCAAATAGACATTCAATTGGGACGGGAAGGGTATTTCCACCTTTTATTGTCAAAGAAATGTAGATAAGTACAGATATACCTGATATGTCCAGACACTTCTGCAACTGAGTCTTGGGCTCCTCCTTCTCACAAATACTTAAGAATTCCTCCAGCGTAACAGCAATTTCTTCTTCCTTCTTGGCCCCTCTCTCATGGCTTCCCCTTGTATTTATGGCACAAGGTTGGCAGTTGAATTTGAGAGGTGGTTGAATTGGAAGGTTGGGGAAGTTGCAGAACCAACTTCAACTAATCCCAATTTGTAATCTTAATATATTTTTTCATTTCATCTGCGGGTTTCATACAAATAGACTAGTGCATAGTATGCAACTTCTACAGTTGACAACCAGCGTTCACAACATTTTGGAGGATGTGCGCAGCTTGTCTTCAATAAGACCAGCATTCAGAACGCTAGATGACTGTGGCAATAGTAGCGCACACATCATGAAAACTGTAGAAAAAATAAGATTTTCAGCGGAAGAGTGTAATTTCAGCAATAACTCATCCAAGGTTAACCTAGCTCTTCCATCCATAGTGTCATTTTGTGTGATCAATAGGGCAATGTGATCACAGATGGATAAGTGCAGATTTGACCTATAACAAGGTCACTATTGGTTGGCAGTACAAGCGCTACTACTATACACATATACAAATGGATAGGAAGATGAACAAAACATGAAGCAATGAAAACCCTTTTACTATGTAAAAGCAATTTCTATAAGGTGTGTAAGATTTCATTTCATGCCACAATTTTCCCAATTTCACAAAGTATTTGCATGGTTCAACTTTGGAAAAGGCACCTTGGAAATTGGAGCGGTGATCTGACTTAAGTGCGGTTCATTGCAACCACTTGGTGCAGAGGACTGTGGGAAAACCAGTCACATGATGCCACATTTTCTATCTTTTATAAAGTTGTTTCCTGGTTGGACTTTGATAAAGGTGTCTAACAAGCTAGAGAGGGAGGTTTGGCTTGACACACGTCCACATTGGACTTGGTTTCACTTGGATTTTAATTTAAGCACTCAATAAAGAACAATTATAAAGTTCAACAACAAGTTCATATTTCTCCCAATCAACTTCATCCGCATTATAATTATTTGAATTCTCTAGCACCCCCCATATTTTTTATGGATGTGCCCTAATTCAACAGTAAAGGCATAAAAAATGAAGAATCCTGAGCAGTTTTGCATCTTGGAGAAGACACCTTGCACACTTTATGCCATTAAAATCACCCTCAATCAACCCCCAAAACCCCAAAATATAAATAGGAACCAACTTTCTTAAATATGGGCAGCCTATTACAATAAAGAGCATAATTATTTTCCTAGTATGTAGATTGCACCCAAGCAACTTGGTTCATGTTATAATTATTTCAATTCTATGTCACCCCAATTTTTTCTATGGATGTGCCATAATACACTATTAAAATCCTTAAAAGAGGCAAACATCATGTGCATTGCACTTTTCTAATAGAACTATAAAAACAAGAACATTATAAGCATTAATGGTTTGAGTGCGTGAGAGAATAATTTAAGCACTTAAGGAACAACAATTATAAAGTTCAAGAACAGTATCATATTTCACCCAAGCAACTTCATACACATTATAATTATTTGAATTCTCTTTCACCCGCATATTTTTTTATGGCTATGCCCTATTTCAACAATAAAGGCATAAAAAAAGGACAAAATCCTAGGCAGTGTTGCAGCCTGGAAAAGGCACCTTGTACACTTTATACTAGTAAAATCACCCTCGATTAGACCCTAAAAAGAAATAGGAACTAACTTTCTTAAATTCGGTCAGCCTATTATAGTAAAGAACATAATTAGTTTCCTAGTATGCCACCTCACAAGCAACGAGTGCCACAACCGAAACCCTATCTCGACCAGCTTAGATAAGGTGGGAACAAACATTCTAGTTACTGGAGTAAGCCAACAAGGAAACAACAAGCACATTGTTTGACCACAATTTATTAAAGGTTAAACAATATATAGAAAATAAATATGCATGCACAATAATCATTTACGACCATGGCAAGTCATATTGACACTTAAAAACACTAGAAAAGTAGCACGTGTTGGTTGGATTAAGTAAGCCTGTCTTCCACCTTTTCACCAAAGGCCATGACTATTAATATTAATTATATTTTATTTTAATTTATATTATTTTATTGTTACACTTCCTTCCCCTTAAGGTAAGCTTTGTCCTCAAAGCTTATTTGACGACAATGATTACGTGAATTGTCGCATCGTCTCTGATGTGGACACCTGTATGGTTTTCTACTGGCGGGTTTTGTCCCTGGTTCTATTTCGATTATGTGTTCAATTTTTCTGTTTGGTGGGAGCTCCATAGATATCTTTTGAAACACCTTGCGATGTTTTTTAATAAGCTTTTGTATCTCTGGTTGTTTGTCCCTATCTCCTTTACTTGTTAGAAGCTTCATTTCTAGACATTGAAGTATGAACGTAGGTGCGTCCTTCCAAAGTGGCTTTTCCATCTGATGTGATGTAACCAGCTGTGTCGAAGGTGGTTGGAACCCATATAATTTATGTGTTTTCCCGAACACATGGAATTCAATAAAATGCTCTTGGTGATTTGAGGAGTATGTACCCAAGGTTTGTAAACATTGTATTCCTAATACTACGTCAACTCCTCCCAGCGGTACCGCAAAAAAAACTGATTCTAAGTTATACTCTTGTATTTGTAACTTGACTTGGTGACATTTCCCTACGTTATCAATCTTCTTGCCATCTACTACAATAACCTTCATGTTAGTTACTGGAAAAACAAATAGGTTAAATACCTTAGCAAGGTTGACATTAATGAAGTTATGGGTGCTGCCAGAGTCAGTGAGAACTGTGACGTTATTCTTTTTTATGTCCTCTAAGCTTCAATGTTTGCAGTTGGGAGATTCCGGTAATAGCGGCTAATGAGATTTGTGGGGTGTCATCCTCAATTTCTGTGTGGTAGTCTTGTTGACTCTTCACATCGTTCTCAAATGGTTCCTTAACTTCCAACTCCGCTTCACAGGCATACAATTTATTTTGTAAGCATCTGTGCTTAGGATCCCATTTGTCTCCACAGAACTTACATTTCCCTTCCTTTATTCTCTGGCCCTCTAAACTGGGCTTCGTTCCTTCCCTAAGTTGAGGTGGTGTATATCTTGGATTTCCTGTGTATGCTGATTGGAGGGGGTTCTTTTCGGGGTCGTTTTGGTCGAAATTTGTATGAATGGATTTGCTTTCAATAATCCTGGCTTTACGTCATTCTTCCTCCATGATTGAGATATTATGTAACTCTAGTTCATCACGGATGTGTTGTTTAAGACTGTGTATGTAGGTCTGTAATCGTTGGTCATTGGTTAACTCTGGAACTCGAGTCGACAGTGCTTCCCACTCACAGGTGTACTCATCGACACTACTTTTCTGTTGTAAGCTTGTGATTTTGGCAAAGAAGTCTTTTTCTTCAACGCCCTAGAATATTTTAATGAGGTCGTTCTTGAAACTAACCCAGTTGTGAGAATAGATTCTTGCAGTTTTCTTCCACCATAAGTACCAGTTGTAAGCGTTGCCTTCTAGATGCATGGAGGCATATTTAAATTTCTCCTCTTCGTAATGGATATTGTGGATGTCTAAGTATTCCTCGGCTTTGTTAATCCACGCTATGCATTGTCGTTTGTCCCCGTCGTATTTGGGTAGCTCGACTTTCACCCGTATTTGGTGTCCTTGTGTATATGAGAATGATGACAACATGTTGAAAGGATCCGACTGCCCCGGTGTTCTGGGAGAGTTTGGATGTAGATATTTTGGTAATGGTAATCGGTCCAAGATGGCGTTTAAAACTGCCTGATTTTTCTTTTGGTCGTCTTGTAGAGTGAGAACAATGTTCTCTATTCGTGACATGATTTGTGTCCAAGTCCCTGCCAAATTGTCACTTGTTTGATTGATCTTTGCCCGAAGTTCCTCATAGTTCTTGTTGACTTCTCATTGATTGAATCGAACCGGGTGTTTAATTCACTCATTGATCTGGTGTTTGGTGGAATCTTCTCGGCGCTGAATGTGGATTTATTTTTATTTGCTGTATGAAGCCAGCCCGCCATGATTTTTTTTTTAACTATTTATAATAATAATTATTATTATAATATAGTTTTGTTTTTAAATTAAATAATAATAATTATTAATAAGCAATGATATTAATAAATATTATTAATATTAGGTATTAATTTAAAAAAATGGATGATGGAGATGGCGTTAAGGAGGCGGAAATGATGAAGGGAGCAGGCGGATGGAGAGTAGAGAAATGGAGTGGAGTGGTTTATAGGAAGTGGAAGAGGTGGCATTGGAAGGGTGGATGTGTATGCTGGGAAGTGGCTGCGCAATGGAGGGGTGTTGCGGGGTTGGAGTGATAAGGAAGGGAGGTGGATCCAAGAGGAAGGAAGGGACGATGCGGTAGTGGAGCGAGTTGGTGGAAGCGGGCTGCAGGTGGTAGTGGGAGTGGAGATGTGCAGTAAGTGGAAGGAATGGGGAGTTGATGCGTAGGTGGGGGTGTGAGGGCGCAATAGAGGGCAGAGGATGGAGTAAGAGGAGAGTGGGATGAGGTAGCGGAATTGGAGTGGAAGGTGGTGGTCGGGGGTGGTGTGAGTGCATGAGGGAGGTGGCAGCTGGTGGTGGAGGGAAGCGTGAGGGAGGTGAAGGTAAGGCAGAGGTGGATGCAGCGGAAGGATGCAATGTGGTGGGATGGTGCCGAGAGCCTGGTGCCGAGAGCCAAGAGGCTCTGATACCAATGGAAGAGCAAGAAGGCTGTAGGGTGAACGTAATGTAGAAAATTGTATAAAATGTAATGTAAGAGATGCTAAAATGAATACAATCGGTTGGCTTAAGTAAGCCTGTCTTGCACCTTTTCACCAAAGGCCATGACTATTAATATTAATTATATTTTATTTTAATTTATATTATTTTATTGTTACAAAAAACACTAGAAAAGTAGCAAGTGTTGGGGAACTTTAAACCTTGTTTATACAAAAAGAGGCAGATACCGTGTGCACTGCACTTTTCTAATAGAATTATAGTAACAAGAACAACATAAGAATTAATGGTATGAGTGTGTGAGATAATAATTTAAGCACTCAAGGAAGAAAAATTATAAAGTTTAAGAACAAGTTCATATTGTGCCCAAGCAACTTCATCCACATTATAATTAGTTGAATTATTTGTCACCCCCATATTTTTATGGTTGTGCCCTAATTTAGTAGCAAATTAAAGGCATACAAAAATGCAGAATCTTGAGTAGTTTTGCAGCTTGGAGAAGGAACCTTGCACAATTTATGGCAGTAAAATCACCCTCGATCAACCCCCAAAAAGAAATAGGAACCAAATTTCTTAAATTTGGGCATCCTATTACCGTAAAGAGCATAATTATTTTCCCAGTATGCCCCCTCGCAAGTGTTGACATGTGCAAATTTCCATTCCTAAAAGGAACTAGTAATCAGTATATTTTGAAAAATGCAAATGGAAACGTGTGTGTGGAATGGTTAAATTATACAACCAAGTGGCATAAATTTGACCTCAAGGAAGAAGCAATAAGGAATTGGGTTTGGAGTTAAAACAAAAGTGATATAAGAATATCGAGGGTTGTGACCATGGGAAAGTTTGAAAGGTGCTAGCGTAGGTGGGTCAGACCCATCAGATGTTGATGACAAGAAAAGTTTTAGAAGGTTTTGATCCACAGGGAAGGATCTTCGCATAAATGATCGACGACTTATATGCATTTCATAGTCGCGAGTTGCATGTTTTTTAAAGGAAAAAAGTAGTGCAAAAATTATACTACCAGGGTATGTGGCATGCCCACGGTCATTTCACACTCAAAAATATGAAGGGGAAAACAACCCAATTGATTCCCCAAAACTGGTTCCAACTTATTTAAAAGGGATTTAATGTTTGAATTTTTCATTATCTCAAATTCAAACAGACCATTTCCAAGTAATCTTCCAGCACACCAATGAACCAGTTAGCTACGGGAGTTGATTCTGCAGCAATTTCGTCACCAGGTAACCATCAAGAAACTAAATTTCCTCCTTGTTTTTCTCAATGGATCGAATTCAGAAATATTTAACCTTGTGTAAATACCTGGACGAGAAAGAAAATGTTTTCATCGATAGGGAAGGTGTTAGAAATTATGATGAAAAACATGTTTTTAGTTTTAACTTAGTAAAACTTTATTGTAAGAGGATACCTACACACTCACGTGATTCTGTGAGGTGTCTTTAGTTAGTTTTAGATAACGGTTTTATAATTATTTCCTTTTGGGTTATTTAAACCCATACCGCATGAGGTTGAGATGTTCTTAGCCCTCATGTTTGTTATGTAACGTTTTTCCTCCATGTTAGTAAAGTTATGTGTTTGAGGACTAAGAACATGGAGGAAAATAGTTACATAACAAACATGAGGGCTAAGAAAATCTCAACCTCATACGATATGGGTTTAAATAACCCAAAAGGAAATAACTATAAAACCGTTATCTAAAACTATCTAAAGACACCTCACATAATCACGTGAGTGTGTAGGTATCCTCTTAAAATAAATTTTTACTAAGTTAAAACTAAAAACATGTTTTGGATCATAATTTCTAACAATCCCCCCTTTGATCCAAAAGTTCTTTAGAACAAATACCAATTCATTTCTGACCTTAGCAAAGTTAACCCTTCCAAGAGATTTGGTGAAGATATCTGCAGTTTGATCTTCCAATGGACAATACTTTGTCTTGATGATTTCCTTGATGATAAGAGTTCGAATGTAATGATTTTTAGTATCAACATGCTTTTTCTTCGAATGAAAAACTGTATTTTTGGCTAACTTTATGGATGACTGACTGTCGATAAATAATGAAGTAGCTTCTTTTTGAACAACTTTAAGATACTGTAAAATTCTTCGTAGCTAAACTATTTCACAAGATGCTTCCCAAGCTGAAATATATCCAGCTTCTGCTGTAGAATTTGCAATTGTATCCTTCTTTGTACACCTCCGTGACAGGACAAACGATCCCAAATTCATTAAGTAACATGAGGTAGATGCTCTATCGTCAATATCTCTAGCAAAATTTGCATCTAAAAAACCAACAAGTCTAAAAATTTTGTTCTTTTTCAACTTAATTCCAAAATATTTTGTTCCTTAAAGATACCTTAGTACCCTTTTTGTTGCATTCCAATGACTTTCCCTAGGTTCCTGCATATACCTTGAAAGAATACTGACTGGAAAATATAAGTCTATCCAAGTATTAGTCATGTAGATCAAAATTCCAATTAACTGGCGATACTTGGTACTATTAACAAGTCCCCCCTCCCTTCTGAATTAGAAAGTTTTAATTTTTTATCCATGGGGGTAATAGTTGGCTTACACTCCTCCATTCCAAACTTCTTCAACAATTCAAAAATATACTTAGATTGAGAAATGAATATGCTTATTTCCCTTTGAACAACTTCAATTCCAAGATAGTATTGAAGTAAACCCAAGTCTGTCATTTCAAAACCTGTTTGAAGTTCTTGCTTAACCTAAAAAATATGAACATCATTATTACCTACTATCATCAAATCATCAACATACATAACCAAAATGATTAAGTTATTTTCCTGAGTTCAAACATACAAAGTGTCATCTGACTCACTACAGATAAATCTAACTTTCTGTAGATAGGCATCCAGTTTAGCATACCAAGCATTGGGAGCTTGTTGTAACCCATACAATTCCTTAACCAACTTACAAAATTTCCTTTCTTCTCCTAAAACCTCAAAACCAGGAGGTTGAGTCATGTAAACATCCTCCTACAAATCACCATTCAAAAAAACACTCTTTACATCCATTTGGTGAAATTTCCAACCATTTTGTGCAGCTAAAGCTAACACAACCCTGATAATATTCCACTTTTCTATTGGAGCAACAGTTACTTAATAATCAATCCCTTCTTTTTGAGCAAGTCACTTTGCCACCAATATCTCCTTATACTTATCAATTTCTCCATTTTCCTTGTATTTAATTCTGTAAACCCACTTGCAACCTATGGGTTTAACATCCTTTGGACACACAACAATATTCCAAGTCTGATTTTTCATCAATGCATCATATTCATTTTTCATAGCTGCTCTCCATTCATCATATTCAACTGCCTCAGCAAAAGAAGATGGCTCATTAGCAAAAAAGGAAAAGTTATGTGAACTCAAATTCCACTGATTCATTTGAGAACTCCTTGTACATGTTTTATGTTTCTCATCAGACTTAACCTATTGAAGTAACTTAGTTTCCCACTTTGGTGCCTTATGTGTAACTTGAGATGAAATACCCTCCATAGAATTTTCATCGATGTTAACTTGATTTGAATCCTCTAAGTTAACTTTTGAAGAATTTTTTGTATCTGTGTCTTCAACCTTCTCATTTGAAGTCCAAGTCATATCACACCAATGATAATCCCTTGATTTGTTTAAGTGTTGCATTTGTTGATGTTCCTTAGATACTTTTTGTTCTAAGTGACTAAGCTTATTTTCAATTTCTTCCACACTTAGACTTTTTATTTCATAAAAAATAACATCTCTTCTAACAACAAACTTTCCATCTGATAAAATTATATATCCCTTCTTTTGTTCAGAATAACCAATTAGAATGCATTTCATACTTCTATAATCTAACTTAGTTCGATTTTATTTTGGAACAAGAGCATAACAAGTTGAACCAAAATCTCTAAGATGTTTAATCATAGGTTTGAATCCATACCAAGCCTCATAAGGATTAATTCCATCCAAAGAAGAAGGAGACCGATTTCTCAAATAAACTGTTGTATGTACTACCTCATCCTAATAACTTGAACTTAATCCTTTGAAAGATAACATTGCTCTAGCCATTCCCAATAATGTTTGATTCATTCGTTCTATTACTTCATTTTGTTGTGGAGTATAGAATTTAGTGAATTATCTCTTGATTCCTTTTTCCTGACAATATGTTAAGAATTCATTTGATGTATAATCACCACCATTATCAGTTCTTAATGTGGAAATTTTTTCTTAAGTTGTAGTTTCAACCAAATTTTGAAAAGATTGAAACTTTGCAAATGCTTCTGATTTATCCTTTAAAAGTTACACCCAAACTATCCTTCTAAAATCATCAATAAAGAACGAATCGATAACTCCTTCCTAAATTGGATCTCTCCTTGGATCAATCTCCCTTGGATCACCCCGCTTGTGAACGGTCTCCCTACCAATTTCTTCCAAGCATCTCATGGAATCAGATAAGGGTGTCTCTTGTCCTCCTTTCTCTATATCATCATGAACGACTCCCTTAGCCGCAAGTTAAATTTCAATCTCAGTATTGGCCTTTTACCTGGCCTCAACCTAGCCTTCAACTCCATGCCCCTTAACCACACTCTCTTTGTAGATTATTCCCTCTTATTGGGAGGAGGCTCCTCCATAATTGCTCGAAATTTCAAAAAACACATGGTTATCTATTGCAAAGCATCGGGGGGTAAGATTAATCTACACAAAAGCGTAGTATATGGATGGAATCTAAACAAAACTGTTTCTACCAACATTTCCTGCATTCTCGAAATCAAAGTTCATCAGCACTGGGCAACTTCAAATATTCGGGCCTCCCTATCACCCATGGAAACTCAAAGTCAAAGAATTGGGATGATATAATCCACAAAATCAAATCCAAAATTACAAGATGGGGTGGAAAATGGCTCAACAAAGTAGGTAAATTGATTCTACTGAAATCGGTCCTCTCGGCACTTCAAATCTACAGATCCTCACTCTTGCTAGCACCCAAAGAAGTTACTGAACACATAAGCAAACTTATGAGATACTTGGAAAAAATAATAAGCGCAAAATCCATCTAGTCAATTGGAATATCACCATTCAGCCAAAACTTGCAGGTGGACCTCAAATTCGAGATCCTTTTCAAGAAAATAAGGCTTTGGGCGGAAAGATTCTTTGGCAAATTTTGAATGACAAACACCATAGAGTCAACCTTTTATTAAAGAAGAAATACCTAACTGGGAGCACACTCAGATGCCTCGATAGCAAACCGGATTCTAAGGGATCCTCAATTTGGTCTCTTTGGAAAGCATCCTGGAATTTCTTTTCCCAAGAGTTATATTGGATACCTAGAAACAGGGAAGATATCAACATCTTTTTTGATAAAATCATGGGAAAATATCAACTCGAGAACAAACACAAACTCCAGGACATCAACCATTGGCTCAACCAACAAGGAATCAAAACTCTTTGAGATTTCAGCAACTGGGATCCCTCTGGCACTTGGCATAGCTAGACAAAGCTAACAACCCCTCCAAATCTAGAGAATTACAGAATCCTTCTCCTCGAAAACTTGATAGGATATGCCCCCACCCACCTTCAAGACAAAGATGATCGAGGTTGGGGACCTATCGAAAAGAATACCATTGCCTTGGGATTCAAATCCCTCCAAAACCATGCCATCTCTAGAAAACGAATATGGGGAATGGTCTAGAATTCATTCGGAATTCCCAAAGTAAACTTCTTTATTTGGACTCTTGCGCATAGAAAGATACTCATAGGTGACAACGTCATCAAAATAGGCTTCATCGGACCTCATTGGTGTCCACTTTGTCACAATAATGCAGAGACTCTTGATCACCTCTTTTTGAATTGTGCATTCTCAAAAGATGTTTGGAACTACATGCTCCAGGAACTTGATATCGCAGTACCGAACTTGCCACCACTACTCCCCTCCTTACAGATTGGAAATTATTTTACCCAACCCCTCTTTTGAAAAGGAAACTCTAGTCTCATATTTGGACAAAAATTCCCAAGCTTACATGTTGGAAGATATTGATCTTCAAATATAATGCAATTTTTCAAGATATCTTCTCGACGTCATTACAAGTTGTTGGACAAACAAAAGGACTCTTAATTGAATGCATAAATCAATATAAAATCATAGAAGACACGAATCTCTCCATCACTGAATTAAAATGGATTGGATCCCTCCATCTGATCCCTAGAGTTATTGAACCAAAGCATCGGAAGCTTCCACCTTGGCAGATCAAAATCCCTGATATCAATTTTCAAGAATGGAGAAGCAATCAACCTATGGACAGCCTACATTTCGATGGTGCTTCAAAAAGTAACCCTGGTCTGGCTAGAGCTCGAGGAATTCTATTATTCGACAGAGGAAAAAGGAAAATCAATTATAGATGGGGTCTGGGAGTTTGTTCGAACAATCTAGCTAAAGCGCTAGAACTTCTACAGGGATGTCAAATTGCTAAGCATCATAAAATCGAAAAATATTCAATTTTTTGGTGACTCTCTAGTCATTATCAAATATTTCAACATGCCCACTCAATACAACAATTTGGCAATCGACAATATCATAAGACACATGCAGCAAATAGCAATCACCTTCAAGAAATTCAAAGCTTACCACATCACACAAAATTTAAATTATGAAGGAGATGTGGAAGCAAAGAAAGCAACCTCCCTTGCACCTGGAATGATAGAACATACAAATAGGGAAACAAACTACTGTCAAATCCCTTAATTTGACCCTCATTGGAAAGCTTATTTTGGTTATTTCAAGAACACTACCACAGTTCAACATCCTATTTCTTCAGATTTCGCAAATTCTTTCATCTTAGGCATCTCTCATGGATATCTACAGAGCTCAATATTCTATGAACTATTCGCAACACATCATCATTTCTTGGGTATCTCAAGGACATATCCAGACTCCAACAGCTTCTTAAATTTTCAAAATTTACTTCAATCTGATCTAGAATCTTAACTGAGAGAACAACATGTACAACATATCTATAGCATATCAATCATGGAGACAATAATGCAAGCACACAAGAGACACAAAGATTTACTTGGGGAAAACCATAAAGGTGAAAAACCCCAATAACTTCCTCATAGATAGATAGAGCAATGATACAACCCAAACATAAGAGATAGACATATCCTAGCAGCAGATCCTCCTCCTACATAAGTGCTCCACTCCTCCTTGAGTGAATGAGTGAGAAGTGAGTGATGAAATAGAGTGCCTCCCGCACTCTATTTATACTTGACTTGACTTGCCTTTTACATAAATCATGTAGGCTCGAACTTAACCACATAACATAATGCTGACTGGGCCGACCCCCAATAGGGTGGTCTAATAACCCTTCGACCCACATGGCCGACCCCCAATAGGGAGGTCTAATAACCCTTCGACCCACATGACTTATACAAGGCTGACCCCAACAAGGTGGTCTAATAACCCATCAAGTATAAGTTACGACACTTCCGTATAGAGGAATAATACCATCTCTATAGGAGTACATACAACATACATATATGAAATAGATTCCGAAGTTACATATACATCAACACTCCCTCTTAACTAGGAAGGTATTTCCCAGCACAGGTCTTCTAGCGCAAGTCTTCTTCTCTGGATCATCGTCACTGGATAATCGTCATCATCATCGTCACTACTGCTGTTATCTCAACCAATCTCTGAATCTACTCGTCATAGGAAGTTCTACAGAGCCAGTCCTTTTTCATACTGGATGTAGGCCCACCACCTGTAGGTCTTCATCATCACTGGACATACTGTGGAATCCTCAGGACTTATTACGTGCGTCACAAAATATCGAAAGAGCATCCCAGGCTGTTACGAGCACACGGCTCTACCTATAGGATCTCCCAGGGCCATATTATATGTGACCTCACCACAAAACCTTGCAAGAGCATCCCAGGCTGTTACGAGCAAGCATCTCTACCTATAGGATCTCCCAGGGCACGAATTACATGTGGTCACCACAAAACCTCGCAAGAGCATCCTAGTCTATTACGAGCACACAGATCTACCTATAGGATCTCCCAGGGCATGAATTACATGTGGTCATGGAAAAAACTCGCAAGAGCATCCCAGGACTGATTACGGGCACACAGCCCAACCTATTGGATCTCCCAGGAATAGATTATATGCCATAGGACAAAACCTCGAAAGAGCATCTGCCAGATATCCCAGGGCAACGAATTACATGCCATAGGAAAAACCTCGAAAGACTATCTGCAGATCTCCCAAGGACAAATTATATGTCCTCCCAGAGCAAAACCTCGAAAGAGCATTTGCCAGATATCCCAGGGCAATGAATTACATGCCATAGGAAAAACCTCGAAAGACTATCTGCAAATCTCCCAGGGCCAAATTATATGCTCATCTGCACAACCTAATCCACGGCCATAGAGTATCAACCTGATACTCACCATACATCATCCTGATGTACACATGATCATCATCACTGCAACATCCTGCTACATGTCATCTGAAGCAACATCCTGAAGCTCGTCATCCACGATCATCCTGATCATATAATGCATCTACCTGATGCAAACCAAGTATCTACCTGATACATATCATCATACATGATCCACCTGATCATACAATGTATCCACCTGATACAAATACATGATACGTATCACCATACATGATCCACCTGATCATACAATGTATCCACCTGATACATACAATGTATCCACCTCATACATATACAGATACATGGTCCAAGCATCCAACATGATGCATATACAAAAATACATACACATGATCCAACTGATCATATATAGCATCCAACATGATGCATACATACATATAAATGATCCAACTGATCATATCCAGCATCCAACATGATGCATACATACATACATAAAAATGATCCAACTGATCATATCCAAGCAGAAACCAAAACATCATCCTGATGCTCATCATCCAACGCTTACATCCACAGCCATGTGAAGGATCCTTCTTCCAACATGCTTGGAATGGCTTCAACAAATGTGTCCATCACTTCTTCCTCGAAGTGTCCTCGATTTGAAGAATGCCAAGCCTCTCTCTGAAGTACTCAAACTTCACCCTAGCTAGTGGCTTCATCAGCACATCTGCAATCGGCTCGTCCATCACAACATACAGGAGTTTCATAGCTCCTCTCTGCACCATATCCCTGATATAGTGATATTTTATCTCTATGTGTTTCGACCTGTCATGAAACACTGGGTTCTCTGGCAACTTCACACAACTCTGGTTATCACAGAAGATACCAGTAGCCTCCAATGGGAGATCAAATAACTCAGACAGTAGCTTCCGTAGCCATACTACCTCACAACTAGCTAAAGAGGCTGCAACATACTCTGCCTCAGCTGTACTCAATGCTACGCAGGACTGCTTCCTGCTAAACCAAGAGATCACACTTGATCCCATGCTGAAGCAGCACCCATATGTGCTCTTCCTATCTGCAGCACTGCCAGCCCAATCTGAATCAACATAACCCTGCACGTTAAACTTTTGATTCGCCTCATACTTGAGCCCATAATCCACTGTACCCTTCAGGTACCTTAGAACATGCTTTACAGCAACCAGGTGAACACTCGGATATGTCAGGAACTGACTCAATGTGTTCACAGCAAAGCAAATGTCTGGTCTCGTGTTCGTCAAGTACATCAAGGACCCAATCATCTGACGATACATAGAGACATCAACTGGCTCAGATGAAGCATCACATAGAAGCTTCAGATTCGATGCCATAGGTGTGGCCATGGCCTTGCAATCCATCATCCCGAATCTCTTCAGGATATCTACTGTGTACTTCCCTTGACCAAGGAAGATCCCACCTGCACTCTGCCACACCTCCATACCAAAAACAAATAGTGCATCATCCCCAAGTTCTTCATCTCAAAATCGGCAGTAAGCTTCTGTTGCGTGTCGGCAATCAATCTATCTTCACCTGTAACAAACAGGTTATCCACATACAAAAGTAGTATCACTGGATTTCCTTCCTCAACCTTGTAGTAAAGGTTGGAATCCGCTTTACTCTTGGTAAAGCCCTAAACTGGATAGAAAGCTCTCTATCCTACCATACCAAGTTCTGCACATATATGACTCCCTGTCATGTGTCTTAGAACCAAGTGGCTGCACCACATACACTTCTTCTTCAACTACACCATTCAAGAAAGTTGTCTTGAAATCCGTCTGGTGTATCTTCTATCTCATCACCTTTATATTTCTCTATGCTGTCATCTGCAGGCATGCTTGATCTGATAGTTCCATTTGGAAGTCACAACAGAATTCCCTTCAGCTCTTGGGATCACATCCCAAACACCGTTCTTCATGATCGACGGATCATGGCATTCTTCCCACATCCTGGGAACTTCAATATCTTCAATAGATAATTTTGTTGTTGAACAAATGTTGTAGTTCTTCTTTTGTAGTTGATGGCATATAATCTTTCCTACACAACAAGTTAAATTGCATGATTAGAAAACATCTCATAGTTTTCAGAACAAATTCTTACACATAAAGAAATATGTCATACAGTCATGCAATTAACTTAGCCAATGCTTCAATACAACATTTATCCATATCCCGTAACTTTCTAGATGTCTTCCAATCTCTACCAGAACATTGTTAAGAGTGTGCACAACTCCCAACATGTCAGCAAAGAGGTTTCATTCTAGATAAGTAGCAATGGAATGTTGTACAGTGCCATAGGCTACTTACCCATGCATATTAGTAGTATATTGTTCATCAATGCAACTATTCTAATATGCATAATACACAACCTAATTCTAGGAACATCAGTATATATATTATTGAACAGTATTATTTAAACAATAAAATATGCAAGTAATGACAATTCAAATACTTATCTTTGTTTGTTTGTTGGGTGGACTCCCTCTGAATCTTTGCAACTCCATTCTGATGTGGATTGTGAGAAGTGGTCAACTCCCTCTGAATATCTGCATCCTTGTAGAAACTACTGCAGTGTGCTCCCTCTTGATCTTTGCTTCCTGGATTACCTTTCCTTGAACTTATATACATTCTCGATCCCTATGCATGCTTGTTAGTATCATCAGTGTGCTATCCTCTAGGTCTCATACATAATTCATTAGTATAATTTATCAAAACACAATAATCTCAAGCATGTATAGTCGGGATCGATTCAAACACAGATAATAAACATTAGTATTCAAGGTTTCAAGGAAGTCTTCTTTTATTCATACATATCCTTATTTAATAATATGACTCTTCTAGTTAGTTAAATCATCAATCAAGAGAAGAGATATAATATGCATAAAACCCGTGATTATTCAAAACTATACCTTCATGATTCTTCTAGTTAGTCATATCATCAATTATGGTACGAAACATAATATGCATACCACCATGATTATTCAACCTATGACTTCATGAATAATCATTATCAACAACACAATAGTATAAGATCCTAACACAAGGTAGGATTCTAGCTTGATATAGGAAAAACATACCTGGATTAGCATGCTAGCTAGTTATGTCTAATATACCCGCATAATGTCTTCTGGTTCTCTTCAGTGACTTGTGCTAGTAACCTGCATGTCTCATAAGTTAACCATTGTAGAAACAAGTTATACATACCTCGAAAGTAGATCTTCTATGTGATCTATGACAATGGATGAATCCTTGTCTTCATGTCACCATGATCATATGTTCTTGAAGTAGAACATGATTTGTCTTTCTTGGTGTACCTTTTATGTTAGCAGACAACATAAACCTCATACAACACCATAATGCATTAGTACAATCATAAGTGTCAACACCCTAACCAATGAATATCTTCTATCATGCATTCATAATTTTGTTAAGGTGATACGACAAATCTAAAATCAAGATTGTACTAACTGTAATAACATGAAGACAAACATACCATAAACTTAATCATGAACAAATATCGAAAGATACCTCGATGAGTCATACCTGTCGAGATTGCTTGAAATATTCTTATGTAAGGACTTAGCCTCATCTCCCTCTGAAACAGGAACTTCTTCACTTATGCAGATGATCAATCCATCTTCTTCTAGGATTAACCCAATCCACTTGATTTGCAAGAACTGGACCTGGAGCTGGATATGGGTTTGTCAGAGAAACCCAAAAAATTCAAACTTTGAATTTCAAACTTCCGAAAGGATAGAAATATGCGCCTTGATGAGCTGATCAAGCCGGTATATTCAGAATTTGAAAACTGCAAAGTTTCACTCCTCAATTTTTCCTTTGAAACTTCCAGATTCACTGGACGTGACCCTGAACTGGGGTTTGATGAAGCCCACTCTTCTGCCCAATCAAAAGGTTTGATCCAAAGCTCTAAGCTTCTATTTTTTTGAGGAGCTTCTAGCCGTGGTCACAGATTTCAAAAATTCCCATTTTTACAGAAGCCCTAATTTTCCACTTTTCTGATCAAACTCCCGAACTAGGGTCTGATCAAGCTCGGCCTTCTGTCCAACCAAAAATTCTGATCTTGGTCTCTAAATTTTTATTTTGATGAGTAGCATCCATCCGTAGTCTCTAATTACAAAAATTCCAACTTTCTCCAAAGCCCTAAATTCTGGAAGCCATGAGTGAAGGTACTCAAAAATAATTCTGTTTTTGACAGAAATATGTACTTGATTGTTTCTGGTGTACCTCCGAACTTTTTGATCCACATGGTCTAAAAAAGTTTCCTGAGATAGCCCGACCTGTTATATTTCCATCCTGATAGGTCTTACCTCAATTGGATTCTTTGAGAGAGAGTTATGCCAAGTGTCGCAACGTGACCTGTTTATGGGATAATACAGGAGAGCGAACTTGTACGGCGTGCCACATGTCACTTTTTCAACTTTGGCCTCTGAAAATTTTTCCTGAGATAGCCCGACCTGTTATATTTCCATCCTGATAGGTCTGACCTCAATTGGATTCTCTAAGAGAGAGTTATGCCAAGTGTCGCAACGTGACCTGTTTATGGGATAATACAGGAGAGCGAAGTTGTACGGTGTGCCACGTGTCACTGGTTCAACTTCGGCACCTAAACATTTGTCCTGATATAGTACAGTATGTGTACTACCTGTCACATTTTACGAAATTTCATTTGGATATTCCTAGCACAAGTTATGACCTTTTTCCCAAGGTCACCTGATTTTGACTCAGATCTAGAAGAGGTAGAAACCCTATATTGTACATATCATAAATCACAAATTACAACGAATTAGAGGTTTTCCTTTGGACACAGGGTACATGGGGATTTAATCTTCAACCTGTAAAGATTTCAGATCCGAAAACATCGCCAAAATGGATTTATAGCGAAAGTGCTACAATGACTGGTTTTTTCTATATCAAGCCCTAGCATAGTAAGTGCAACAAGTGTCATACATGCCATATCATGCCTTCTTTCAGGCTAGCTCTGATTCCATGTTAAATTTTCAGAATTTACTTCAATCTGATCTAGGATCTTAACTCAGAGAACAACATGTATAGCATATCTACATCATATCAATCATGGAGACAATAATGCAAGCACACAAGAGACACAAGGATTTACTTGGGAAAACCATAAAGGTAAAAAACCCCAATAACTTCCTCAGAGATAGATATAGCAATGATACAACCCAAACATAAAAGATAAACATATCCTAGCAGCATATCCTACTCCTCCATAAGTGCGCCACTCCTCCTTGAGTGCATGAGTGAGAAGTGAGTGATGAAATAGAGTGCCTCCCGCACTCTATTTATACTTGACTTGACTTGCCTTTTACATAAATCATGTAGGCTCGAACTTAACCACATAACATAATACTGACTGGGCCGACCCCCAATAGGGTGGTCTAATAACCCTTCGACCCACATGGCTGACCCCCAATAGGGTGGTCTAATAACCCTTCGACCCACATGACTTATACAGGGCCAACCCCAACAAGGTGGTCTAATAACCCATCAAGTATAAGTTACGATACTTACAATATAAATGATGACACTTCCGTATAGAGGAATAATACCATCTCTATAGGAGTACATACAACATACATATATGAAATACATTCCGAAGTTACATATACATCAACACAACTACCCGAAAGTCAATAGCTATTCCAGACAACTCAAGGACCTCTTATGAGATTAGCATTCATTGCTCGATTGTTTTCAATTCTTCATTTTCTGTGTCATACTTCTATCTTTCCCAAAGCAATTGTTTTATTGGACAACATTTAACCTCAGCACCAGCTTCATTTTTCATTACACGCTCACAACTCAACAGTATTTTTGGCCAACTTATGGACATATTCAGATATCTTCATCCATCGCCCAACAATCTCCAATTATTCAAGCCCTCTGTCAACTATTGCAACGACTAAAGTACACTCAACTGGACATTTCATTACATATATGTGGCTTATCAGCATTCTTGAACATCTCAAGGACATTTTCAGAGATCATCTTTTATCTCTTAGCAATCACCATGTTCAAATTCTTTGACAAATTTAGTAATGGATGAAGTACTACGCTTCAATGGACAACAATCACACTCTGTCCTATCTCAAAATTATTTTTAACTTCTATGATTATTGTACTCAGTTGATTTGGTTTTAACCACGACTCAAGCAATTCTTTTCTTTTCTTTTTTTAATATATTTTAATTATTCTTGTTAAAAAAAAAATCATCAATAAAGAGCAAAAAATACTTGCATCCACCAAGTGAAGTGTCCAAAGGTCCACAAATATCATTATGTATAAGCTGCAATCTCCTAGTTTTTCTCCATATGCTTTTGGGAAATTGTAATCTTCTCTGTTTTCCAAAAATACAAGCTTGACATCTTTCATTTTTCTTCCGAAAAGTAGGTAACCCCTTAACCATTCCTTGTTGTTGAAGTTGAACAAGATTATCTTCATTAAAGTGACCAAAATGAATGTGCCACAATCTCATGGGTGTAATACCAGCCTCAACTGAAGCTACAAATTCCTTCATTCTTGGAATGATTGTGCCCTTCATTCTAAGAATCCTTCCATCCTCATAACTTGTCATAATTGTTTTGTATCCATCCTTAACTAAATTGTTTTTAAGTATTCCATCATCCATCACAATTTGATGTCCTAGTTGATGAATGTAAACTAAAGAAAACAAATGTTTCTTAAAAGTGGGAACAAACTAAACATTAGAAATCAATCTTTCACCAATTCCTGGTAAAAATACCTTAACTTACCCTTTTCCCTATGGTATATGTGGAGTATCATTTGCTAAAAAATTGAATTCAAATGATAATCCTGATAATTCCAAAAGAAATCTCTCCAGTATGTCATATGTTGAGTGGCTCCTGTATCCATAATCCATGCATCTTCAAAATCATTTTGAAAGAGTAAGTTGATTGAACTAAGCATGCTTCTTCTGACTGTTGAGCTGCTGTAGAAACATATTCACAATCCTCACTATACTCTGCATATGCATATTGTGTTGATGAAGACTCTTTCTCGTTTACAATCTTATCAAAAGAAACTCTGCAATCGGAGGCATAATGTCCAGTTTTATTACATTGAAAGAAAGTTACCTATTTTCGACCTCTTCCTCTGCCACTGAATTGTGTATGTTGAGTACCCTTCCCTTATTCTTTTGAATTGACCTTATTCCAAGTCATGTCACCTCTACCTCTGCCTCTTCCTTGGCCTCTTCCTCTGCCACGACCTTGACCACAAACCCAATTTGAATATTGAAAACCATTTCTTGGATTTTCATTTCCTTTCTGATCATCACTTTTGGATTTACTTGTACTAGCAACCAATACATATTCTCCTGATTGTTTTGATTTACCAAATTTTTTATCATGGGTTGCTAGTAGCTCACTAAACCTATCAAAAGTAATGTTATCCAATTTATCTGTAAGTTGTAATGTCTCCAAAAAATGTTTGTATGATTCAGGAAGACCATTAATCATAATTGTGACCATTAGAATATCTTCAATTTTACCAAAACCTGCTTTAGTGATTTCCTGTTTAAGATTCTTCAACCCTGAAATGTATTCCATAACATCACCACACTGAGTCAATTTTTGTTGAAATAACTTTAATTGAAGATCAATTTTCTTTGCTTCCAGTTGTGAATCAAACAAATCTTTAAGAGTTTTCCAAGCTGACCAAGCATAAGTAGAATTTCAATGTGAACATAAACATCATCAAAAATAGTATTCTCATCATCATCATAAGCTTTCTCATCTTTAAGTTCCCACTTAGTTAATTGACCATTACTAATATCCTTCCACAACTCATTATAAATTAAAGTGCTTTGAATATGACCACTCCAAGATTTATAATTTTTGGACCCTTCCAACTTGTTAAAGTCATTAGACAAACAAACTACTTTGGACATTGTGAAGCACTTAAACAAATGACCAAAAAATATGTATGAAAAAATTTAAAATACCTAATATCTCCAAGGAAGTAAAAAGAAACTTATAACTATAAAGAAGCAATAAAATAACTTATAACTCCAAAAACATATTCCAGCAGTGCAGCATCACGAAAAAAACCACCATGAAGAATTGAGTGAGCTTTATTGTGCTCTCATCAATTCTTGAAAATTCAGTTTTTACAATGTGAGGATAGATACATCAAATGCACAATTGCATAGTTTTTACAAATTAAAAAAACTTCTTATAACTCCTTCTCCTTTAAAAAGAGATCTAAACTTCTTATAAATCCTTTAAAAAAAATCTATACAATTGATTTTTACAAAATAAATACGTCTTATTATATCTCCTTTAAAAAGAAATCTCCTCACAAAATAAAAATGAATATTTTTAAATATACAATGTCTAAAAATCTTCTTCTTTTTAAATAAATAGGCTTCTCTTATTTTTGAACTGACCTTTGGAGAAAAACTCAGTAGCATGAAAAACTCAGTGGCATGAAAAACTCATTCGCATGACAATCTCATAAGCAGTAATGGGTCTCTTCACCGACCACAGTTGTCCATGTCTCTTTCCACAAGCAGTGTTGGTGTTCAGCTCTCAGCTGGTAGATCGCTCTTGTGTTTAGCATGGCTCTGCATGGTTCTTTTCAACAGGTTGTTCGATCTTCTTCCCTTCACTATGCGCTTCTTTTTCTTACAGCAATATTCTCCTGGCGTTTTCCACAGATGAATCACAGGTGAATCGATCCACTGGGATCTCTTTTCAATGGAATCCACAGAGATGCGATGGCATCGGACTTTAAAGAGGTTATCTTCTCCTTTCACGAGCAGCGTCTGACTGTTACGAGTTCAAGAAAGGATCGTTTTTCAGTCTTTTCCTCTCTTGTGTTCCAACAAGCAGCTCGTTCTCTCTTAGCAGGTAACAGATGTATCTCGTGTTCAAAGTGGTATTCGTTCCAACGAGCAGGTGAATCTCACTCAGCTCTCTTTTTAATGTTGGAGTAGCGTCTGTAGTGTGGTAGCACCCAGGGTTTCGAAGAGCAGCGTGCAACTCTGTGTCTCTCTCAGCACAAACACGGTGAAACGATGATAAGAAAAAAATTCCTTATAAATTTCTTCAAATGGCATACAAAACTGAGTGGCTCAATGGCCCATGGTAGGCCTAGAAACAATCGGACTCTCCATACGATATCAAATAGTTGTAAAGGATCAACAAATAACAGATGAAATCAACTTCTATGAAGTGTTTTTATATACTTCTCTCTTTCTTCATTCAATAAAAAACACCGCATAAAACTTCTTCTTCAATAAATGTAAAAATAATTCCTTTTCACACAACCTTCTTCTCCATAAAACTTCAAAAGAAAAATTACTACGATTTCCTCTCCATAAAATCTTCAAAAGATACAAATAATTCAATTTCCCACACAATCTTTAATTAACCCAATAAATCTTTATTTAGCCCAATAAGAATAGGAAATAAAAATATTGAAAAGATTCCACCAAGAATTCATCCACCTTCTTCCCCACTAGATGCTAACTTCAATCTTCAACATCTTCCAACCAAACCGAACCAAGACATTAACATGGAGGAAAAAATTTACATAACAAACATAAGGGCTAAGAACATCTCAACCTCATGTAATATGGGTTTAAATAACCGAAAAGGAAATTACTATAAAACGGTTATATAAAACTAACTAAAGAGACCTCACATAATCATGTGGGTGTGTAGGTATCCTCTTACAATAAAGTTTAACTAAGTTAAAACTAAAAACATGTTTTGGATCATAATTTCTAACAAAAGGTAATATCCACCACACCATCCTTTCTACCATTTCCTACTCCAAAGAGAAGATAAAACAACTAGAGTCAAAAGGATTAGGGTTTTTAAGTGTCCTAGGGTCAATTCTCAATCATTTCTGTTTGGAACAAACCCTTCACTTTCCAGAATTTATTATTTGGTGTTCAATCAATTATTCACAATCACCAACTGTAATAATGAACACCAGTGGATCAATTTTTTTATGTAAAGTGAGTCCCCAAACAATTAGAGAGTCATTGAGTCTTCCTAAGTATGTTTTTCAAAACCCTAATTCCTTTGTCGAAGAAAATATGGTTAGGGTTTACAGAAATTGTTCTTCTGAAGTCAAAAGTGAATTCTTGTAAAAAATTCTTAAACCTGAAATATCAATTGATGGTCTAGTATTTCCTTTAGATGTTGGTTTCTTTCAAGAAGAAGATTAGTCAGTTTTATCCTTATTGAGTTAGATTCTAGGTCTTGATAGTGATAAGTTTGTCGTTGAGGTCATACGAGGGTGTCTTTTGAAAGCTTATGAGTCAAATTCTAGTCCAAGTTTTTGTCTTAAATTTGATGAGTTCCTAGCTAAGGTAATCCATATCCAGCTAGTGAGCTTCCACACTTTGACGTATTTCAGGTACCAAACACATTTGTTGAGCATGATTATATTTTCAAATGTAGTTGAGTTGAAGTTTTTGGACTTGAAGACCACTATAGACCTTTCCACGAAAATCACCATGTTCAATTTCACAAACAATGTTATGTTAGAAGTCTACAAGGTCTTTTTCAGTGTTGAGTTACCTAGGGTTACAAAAGAGATGAAAGGAGTGTTGCAGTTTTCCACAAATGACAGAACAGGTGATTGGCTCCTCTACAAATATCATACAATGATAAGATATTATGGATTTACAGGAACTCCTTACAAGTTTCCATCTTTCTTGACATCAAGAATTCTTTCTTTAGAGTTTATTAGACAAAGACTGCATTCTGACAATGAGAATTTTGTAGATTCCAAGAAGAATTCTACTCTTAAGTTTCCCTTTCAAGTTGGCCCATTTGTTATAAATAGCGGGACAACCCTCCCAATTGTAGAAAAATTGTTACAGGAAATGGATTTCTAAGTTGCAAAGAAGATCAATTATTATCCACATCATATAATCTCTCAAAAAAGACAACAGAACAAAAGCAGTGCATTTGAGCATCAAGTAGTGGAAGGGTTGGATATGTTTGCCAACTTGATGATCTTTGAATAACATCAAAAAGATGTGGAAGATGAAAGGGTTGAACAAAATAGTTCTAGACTTCAAATAATTCAGACCCTTGTCAAGATAGATTTTTTAAGAAAAAGAGCAGTTTCAGAGGTAACAAACATGGATACAGCTGAAGAAATCTCAAGCAAGAAGAAGAAAATTGAACGTGTAAATGAAATTATTGTTTTAGAAGAAAGTAGTTCTAGAAAAGAAGTTTTCTTATATCCATCTGCAGTTGATATTCAGTCATTTTTATTTCTAGATACTCAGAGTACAGAAACAAACACTCCTTACAAATCTAAAGGTGACTTGATATCTCAATATGCAGCAAAAAGGAAGCAATCCCTAGAAGAAAATCAACAGCTTTTCCACAAGTTATAAAAATATCAGATGGAAAAGTGTCATTTGTGGTGGCGAGAGATACTTAAAGAAATGTGTTAAAGATTGCAGTGGTGTTAGATGAGAAAATGTCTAAAATAGAAGTTGATTTGAGTCTAATTAACATTCCTGATAAAATTCAATTACATAGGAAGAGAGGGGATATGTTGTATTCAAAGCTTCTGCCATCCACCTTGAATATCTCAAAGTTGCAATCAGTAATAGATAGAGTTGAAAGGCAACTGAAACAAGATAAAGTTGAAAATAGGGCTAGGTAGACTCAAATCAAGTAGTTGTAGATGTAATACCCCAATTTTGACCCTTATGGTATATTGGCTTTTATGTAAATATTTTGTACATGCGATGTATGTCTTCCTAGCGTGGAGCTCAAGGCGAAGGCCCCGCTAGTGTATGCTCGGATTTTATTTAAAAGGCAAGTAGTTGATATTTTACTATCCATGTGCTATTAAGCCATGAAATATTGCAATTTGATGTAAATATTAATATTTCAATAAAATACCAAAATTGGCTATGGAAGCAACTAATGAGAAGCGGCCATGTGTATTCCACTAGGGAATGGTGAGGGGGTTGTGGGATTGAACCATAGGCTTCCAATTGTCATCTTGAGAATCCATTTGACTTTCCTCGCTGACATTTAATTCAGTTGTAAGAAAGTTGTTGAGAAATCAGTCCATGGATTCAATGGAGCATGGGCAGCCCAGAAATTCTTATGGAAGGTATGGGATCTATTTTTCTTGTACCACAAGTCACCCTACCTCATGGGAATTGGTTCTTCCTCATTCCCATTCCATTTGGGAACATCCCAGCATCAGTTTTCATTCATTACACATGCCCAGCAATGAGAAAAACTAGAAATCGCAACTTTGCAAGAACCCATGTTTTGAAGTGCCATAAACGCCCAGAATTTGGTATTGACGGTAAAATCCAATGGGGGATCCATAGATATGAACCTTGGGGCAAAATTGAGAGTATTAGATACCCTGAAATCCATTGGAAAAACTAGTTTTTATAGCCCAGAAATCCAGTGACGGGATTGAGTTATTTGATGACGGAATTGTGAGAAATCCAAGTGTGAATGATTGAACAGAGGTTCGGTTGCTTGATAAACCCAATGAAGGCTGGAATCTCAAGGAATTAGCAGCTGGACCTTTCTATGCCCACCCTGAATAGCACTGGAGGGAAGGGACGCCTGAGGGACTGTGTAGTAGAGAAGGGGACCTTCCTTGTGTGGGGTGAGGTAGGTATTGTGGGTGCCATGACTGTTGAGTTCATTTGAGATGCATGTAGCTTTGTGGTTGAGTTCACTGGCTTAGCATCCTCCTCCTTGTTTATGTATTTGTAACTTCGGAAGATATTCACTTGTGTATTGTATTTGTACTTTATTGTATTTCCAACGGAGATGTATTATTCCTTTGATTGGAAGTGTCGTCAGTTGTACTTGCAAGTGTCACAAGTTATATTGTGAGTGTCATAACTTATACTTGATGGGTTATTAGACCAACTTGATGGGGTCGGCCCTGTATGAGTCATGTGGGTTAAAGGGTTATTAGACCACCCTAGTGGGGTTGACCCAGTCAACATTATGTTAAGTGGTTAAGTTGGGGCCGACCTAGTTGAGTAAAGGTCAAGTGAAAGTAAAAGTATAAATAGAGAGTGTGACTCTCTCATTTGACACATTCTCTCATTCACTCACTTTGCATTAGTGAGAGAGAAGAGGAGTGCGCACAAGTGGAGGAGGAGTAACTGCTGCAGTCATCTATCTCTTGGGGTTTGATCTTTGTGATCTTTGTATTGGTGTTGATTCTATCTCTGAGGAAGTTGCGGGGTTGTTCACCTTCTTGGTTTTCCCCAGTGAAATGTTTTGTGTCTCTTGTCTCTTGTCTCTTGTGCTTGATATGTTGTACATGTTGTTCTTTCAGTTAAGATCCGAGATCATATTGAATTAAATGTTGAAAAAATAACATGGTATCAGAGATAGACTGAAGGAAGGCATGGTATGGCATTTATGACACTCGTTGCACTTGCGACAAATTGGAAGCTAGGGCTTGGTATAGTAAAAACCAGTCATCGTGTAACTTTCACTATAAATCCATTTTGGTGAAGGTACAAGTTCTGAAACTTGTACCGATCGAAGATAACATCCCCATGTACCTTGTGTCCGAAGCACAGCATCTAATTCGTTGTACTTTATGTTTTATGATCCATACAATTTAGGGTTTCTGCCTCTTCCAGATCTCAATCATAAACATGTGACCTAGGAAAAAATGTCACAACATGGGCTAGGAAGCTCTAAATGAAATTTTGTAAAAGGTGGCAGTAAGAGAACGGACTGTAGTTTCACAGGTCTAGGTTTCAGAGGCCGAAGTTGAAACAGTGACACATGGCACTCCGTACAAGTTAGCTATATTGTTTAATCCCATAAACAGGTCACGTTGCGACATTTGGTATATGTCTCTCTCAGAGAATCCATTTAAGGTAAGAACTATGGGGTTGGAAAGATGACAGGTTAGGATACCACAGGCTGAATTTTCAGACCCTGTGGATCCGAAATTTCATAGATGCGCCAGAAACAATAAGGAACATATTTCTATGAAATAGAATTGGATTCTGAGCATTCTCATTTTTGGCTTGTCACTGCTGCGGAAAATTAGGGATTTTGACAGAAGTGGAATTTTGGACTTATCTTAGCATAGGATTACTCTCCTCAGCAAAATCAAAATTTAGAGACCAAGTTCAAAGTTTTTGGTTGGGTAGAACCCCAGGCATTATCAAACCCTAGTTTGGGATCTTGATCGGAAAGGTGGAAAATTAGGGTTTCTGCAAAAGTTGAAATTATTGGAATCTATAACCACGGCTAGATGATCCTCAGAAAAAATGAATTTAAGAGCATAAGATCGAACCTTTTGGCTGGGCAGAACCCTGGGCATTATCAAACCTTAGTTCTGGATTTTGACCAGAAGATCTGAAAGTTTCAAAGGCAATTTTGACGGGTCAAATTTTGGAGATTTAAAAATTGAAGTATACCAGCTTGATCAGCTCAGCAAGGCACATCTTTTCATCTAATCAGAAGTTTGAAATTCAAAGTTTGAATTTTTAGGGTTTCTTTGACAAACCCTAATCCAGCTCCAAATCCAGTTTCAACAAATCTGTTAAGAACCCATGTCAACCCTTCTATTTACTTTGTTAGTATATTGTTGTTGGACGCATATACTTTGTAAGCCATCTCGTAGTATTTGTTGATCCATAGTTTGTATTATTGTTGTTCGACACATATGCTTTGTAAGTCGTCCCATAGTAATTGTTGATCCATGGTTTGTATTGACCCATGGTATTGGCGCCTAGACTTAGTATATAAGTGTGTGTTGAGGCCTATGAAGGCACCGTGAAGTTATTTATATTGAGCTTGCTCAAAGGAGGTTGCCCCCTTGAAGTGGCCTGCGATCAATATAAAAGTGATTTTGAGTTCTGTTATTTATTCTATCTCGTGTGTTTCATTAATTAATTATTGCAGGTTCTTCACATCTGGTATCAGAGCACTTTCTTGGGCTCGTTGGGTGGAATTTCTACCAATTTTTTTTTTTGCATCTATTACAATTTCGGATCTGGGAACAATCCCTATCTGCTTAACTATGGGAAGTACTTGGGCATAAGCCCTAAAACTCATTGTGAGGAGTACTACAGGAACCCCAAAGTAGCTGGCCCATTGAGAGGACCTTCCAGCGAAAAGGGCAACGACCCCTACTTGATTGACTAGTTCCCCCTCGTGAGGTAAACCAAGAGTTGTCGTTTGTGGAAAAGCAGTTATCAGTTTTACCTGAGATGTGGAGTGAGGGGTATTGCCCCAATACGCAAGCCGTCAGACAGCATTGGTGGCCGAGTGAAACCCCTAAACTATTAGGAAGCCGCACATACATGGGGTCCATATCTATTTTCAGCTGAACTGTTGCCGATCACTTCCGCATCGTTTCAGATCCATTTCGAGCCGTTCCAGCTCTAGTCGTTTCAGATCCATTCCGATCCATTTCAAATCCATTCTGATAGTCATTCCAGATCTATTCTGAAAGTTGTTTCAGATCCATCCATTTTTATCCATTCGGCATCGTTTCATATCCATCTATTGCTGATCACTTCAGCGTCGTTGCAGATCTATCTATTTCTGATCCCTTCCGCGCCGTTGCAGATCCATTCCTGAAATTCCATTTTTCGCCATATCTCCCTTGTTTTAACTCTGTTTCCCTTGAAACTTCCCGGGCACCCCTACAGTACCATTCTATATATTTCATTCCTAAGGACCCTATCCCAAATTCTACTTCCCAAAGCCAGAAATCTCACATTTGTCTATTTTTAGGGTTTGCCATAACTTCTTCAATTTTCACCCACTCGCCTCCAAATTTTGCCACTGTGTTCATTCCCTATTTCTACTTCTTTGTCCCTCTTTGACAAATTTTCTCATTCTTTCACCTCGCTTCTAAAATCCTCATTTTTTGCTTCCTTTCCCATTAGAAAGTGTCCAAAACCTATTCAAACCCCAACTACCCATCTGAGTTTTTCCCAAATCCAAATTTCCCCTTAGTAAATAAGCTTTTGTTTGTGTTTTTCTATCCATTCCAAAAAAAATAAAAACTCCTAGTTATGGTTGTCACCCGCGTGGGAGCAAAAACCATGGAGGAAGCACTTGCAGCCATCCAAACCAAACTCCAAGATCTGGATGAAAAATTTCTTAGCCTCCATCTTCAGCATTCAGCCATGAACAATAACCGACAACAAGAATCTTCTGCAGCCAATGGGTTCTCTTCTAGCAGCACTTTCTGTGGTCCGAAGCTTGAATTTCCTCACTTCAATGGTACTGATCCGACTGGATGGATCTATCATGCAAAACAGTATTTCAGTCTACATAATACTTTTGATGTCTAAAAAGTTCCACTTGCATCCTTTCATTTGGAACAAAAAGACCTTCAATGGTACCGTTGGTACATCAAGGCTCATGATGAGCCAAAATGGACAGATTTTTTCCAACTCCTTTTGCAATGATTGGGTCCTAGTGCTTTTGATGACTTCACCAGAGCACTCACTAAACTTTGTCAAATTGGCACTGTGAGAGAGTATCAGACAGAATTTGAGAAACTAGCCAACCACACAGAAGGATTGTCTTATGACTTCTATAGGAGTTGTTTTATCAGTCGTCTTAAGGATGAAATCTACCTAGAGGTCAAAATGTTATGTCCCAACACAATGATGGAAGCCCTGGGGTTGGCTAAGTTGGCAGAAGACAAGATTTCCGCCCAACATCGCTCCAAACCCACTTTTGTTCCCTTCTGAAATAGGGGTTCTCAACGACCTCCCATCCCGCCAACTCCTCGACCAACTCCTATCAGGTATTTGTCCAAAACAGAGATGCAGGTACGTAGAGAAAAATGGCTTTGTTATAATTGTGATGAAAAATTCACTCGGGGACATAGATGTGTTCAACAAAAGCTCTATCTCTTGGATGTTGATTCTCCGCCCACCTCTGAAGTTGGTGAAGAGGCCCCAGATACATTGGATGATCAAGTCGACATTCAGGAGCCACATATTGACCTTCCATCTCAGGAAGACCAACCAGAGATATCTCTCCATGCTTTATCCACGGTCACCACCCCCCAAACAATGTGGGTCAAGGGTTACTTCAAGAAGCTTCCTCTTACAATACTCATTGATTCTGGTAGCACTCATAACTTCATTGACCCTCAAATCGCCAAACATGCTGATTGTTTTGTCCATCCTTGCTCCAACTTTGAAGTCATGGTTGCCAATGGGGGAACCTTACCTTGCAAGGGAAAGTGTCACAATGTGTGTATCTCTCTGGAAGATTATAACCTGCGCTCTGACATGTTTGCCTTGTCCTTAGGC
Source organism: Larix kaempferi (assembly GCA_027924585.1). Taxonomy (NCBI): domain Eukaryota; kingdom Viridiplantae; phylum Streptophyta; class Pinopsida; order Pinales; family Pinaceae; genus Larix; species Larix kaempferi. Next base: position 5,221,519 of record BSBM01000590.1, read on the forward strand.
AGATGTGATGTGGTTTTAGGCATTCAATGGTTATGCACACTTGGCCCCATCTTATGGGATTTTGCAGAACTTTGGATGTAGTTTTTAGTCAATGGGAAACAACACAAATTTAAGGGCTTACAACAAAGGGTCTCTCCGCATCATCAGTTCACATCGCCTAGAAAAGATCCTTAAGAAGAATTCACATGGTGTCATCGCTCAACTCCATTCCATTCAGATGCACCCATCAACGGTCTCCCCTACTTCCTTTTATAGATATGCAGGTGTCCTTGCTGAACCAGTGGGCTTATTGCCTTCAAGAGACCTTTCCAGTAAGAATTTAGCCGCATCTACATCTCAGCAGGAAATGATGGCCATTTTGCATGCAGTACAGAAGTGGCAACCATACCTATTAGGGAATTATTTCTGCATCAAGACTGATCTCCAGAGTCTAGAAAATTTCCTGGAACAATGGGTCTCCTCCCCAGCACACCTGAAAGTAGTTTTCCAACTTATGGGTTATGCCTATGTGATCACTTACACGAAGGGTAAGGACAATATGGTGGCAGATGCTCCTTCTAGAACATTTGATGACCCAGTTTCTCTTCGAGCTATTTCTCTGCTTGTTCCAAATTGGTTGCAATCTGTTCAACAGGGATATCTCTTCTATGCAGTCCATGCTTCTTCATCAGTAGGGCACTCTGGGTTCCTCAAAAGGTATGACCAGGAACAATGTAACTTCTTTTGGCAGGAACTGAAAATGACAATTCAACAGATGGTGGCTGACTAAGATACTTTCTAGGACAACAAGGGTGAAATGACACTCCTTTCGGGACTGCTCGAACCCTTGCCCATCCCTACACAGATTTGGACAACTATTTCTATGGATTTCCTAGAAGCACTCCAGTGGTACAATACCACATCTAAAAGGACATCATATGAAGCAGCCTATGGACAGGCACCGCCAATTCTTCTTCCATACACCCTCAGCAGCTCCCTAGTTCAGGCAATTGACTCGGTTCTTCGAAACCACAATCAGATTCTTCTCATTCTGCAGGACAATCTTCACATGGCAAGAATTCGACTGAAACAACAAGCCGACCAGCACTGTTCTGAGCACACTTTTCACGTAGCTGATATGGTTCTCCTTCGTCTACATCCTTCCAAGCAACCCTCATTGAAACTCACAAGACGTTAGTGGCCCAGAATGCAACTTGAGGATGCTACAGGGGAACCACTCCTTCAAATTCTGCATCAATTTCCACATCTAAAGCTTTGAGGAGAAAGCTTTTTCTAAGGGAGAGGGGATGTTAAGAACCCATTTCAACCCTTCTATTTACTTTGTTAGTATATTTTTGTTGGACGCATATGCTTTGTAAGTTGTTCCGTAGTATTTGTTGATCCATAGTTTGTATTATTGTTTTTGGATGCATATGCTTTGTAAGTCATCCCATAGTAATTGTTGATCCATATTTTGTATTGGCCCATGGTTTGTATTGACACATGGTATTAACCCATGGTATTGGCGCCTAGACTTAGTATATAAGTGTGTGTTGAGGCCTATGAAGGCACCGTGAAGTTATTTGTATTGAGCTTGCTCAAAGGAGGTCCCCCTCGAAGTAGCCTGCGATCAATATAAAAGTGATTCCGAGTTCTGTTATTTCTGCTATCTCGTGTGTTTCATTAATTAATTATTGTAGGTTCTTCACAAAACTAAAGTGGATTGGGTTAATCCTAGAAGAGAATGAATTGGACACCTACATAAGTGAAGAAGTTCCATTTTTATAGGGAGATGAGGCTAAGGCCTTACATAAGAATATTACAAGCAATCCCGACAGGTATGACTTGAAGAGATACAGGTATGTTTTGAAATCTGTTCATGATTAAGTTTATGATATGTTTGTCTTCATTTGAGGTTAGTACAATCTTGATTAATTTTAGACTTGTCTTATCACCCTATTAAAAGTATGAATGCATGTGAATACATTCATTGATTAGGGGTATGACACTTATGACTATACTAATACACTATGTTGTTGTATGAGGATGATGTTGTCCACTAACATGAAGGGTACATCAAGAAAGACAAATCAAGTTCTAGATCAAGAACATATGACCATGGTGACATGAAGACAAAGACTCATCCATAGTCATGGATCGCATAGAAGCTCTACTTACGAGGTACGTATAACTTGGTTCTACAATTATTAACTTTTGAGATATGCAGGTTGCTAGCACAAGGTCTCTAAGAGAACAAAGAAGACATTGTTTGGGTATGTTAGACAAGCATGATAATCCAGGTATGTTTTCCTATATCAAGTTAGAATCCTACCTTGTTTTAGGATATTATATAAGTATACTTGGTATGATTGATAATTCATGAAGTTATAAGTTTGGGAAATCATGGGTTTATGCATATTATGCTTCTTAGTTTGATTAAGGATATGACAAACTAGAAGAGTCCTATGGTCAAATAAAAATATGCATGAGTAAAAGAAGTCCTCCCTTAAACCTTGAATACTAACACTTGTGTATGAAATAAGCATGACCATACATGATTAAGATTATTTAGAATCATAATGTTTTGATAAGTATTGAGATTATACTAATGCATGTATGATTATGTATGAGATATTGAGGATGACATAATGATGACACTAGTGCACACTTAAGCATGCATAAGTGGTCGAGGATGGATAGAATTTCAAAGACATATAATCATGATGATATCATAAAGGAAGCAAAGATCAAGAGGGAGCACACTCAAGTAGTTCCTGCAAGGAAGCAAAGATTGAGAGGGAGTCCACCCAACAACCAAACAAAGATAAGTATTTGAATTGTCATTTATTATATATTTGATTACTTAAATAATGTTGTCCAATTATATACATGCTTATGTTCCTAGATTTAGGATGTATATTATGCATATTAGAAAAGTTGCATTAATGAACAAGATACTACTAATATGCAAGTAATGGGTAAGTGGCCTATGGTACAGTACAACATTCCATTGCTACTTATCTAGAATGAAACCTCTTTGCTGACATGTTGGGAGTTGTGCACACTCTTAACAAATGTTATGGTAGAGATGGAAGGCATCTAGAAAGTTATGGGATATGGATAAATGTTGTATTGAAGCATTGGCTAAGATAATTGCATGACTGTATGACATACATTCTTATGTGTAAGAATTTGTTTTTGAAAAACTATGAGAAGTTTCTAATCATGCAATTGAATTTGACTTGTAGGAAAGATCGTGTACAATCACCTACAAAAGAAGGACAAAAACATTTGTTCCAGCGACGAAGTTCAAGAAAACTACCTATTGAAGATATTGAAGAATCTGAAGTTCCTGGGATCAGGGATACAGTAATGGAAGGATGCCATGATCGAGGAATACCAATCGATCATGAAGAATGATGTTTGGGATGTGGTCCCAAGACGAAAAGGGAAGTCTATTGTGACTTCCAATTAGATCTACAAGATCAAGCATGTTGCATATAGTAGCATAGAGAAATACAAGGCAAGTGATGAAGTTGAAGATACACCATATGGATGTCAAGACAGCTTTCTTGAATGGTGTAGTCAAAGAGGAAGTGTATGTGGAACAACCACTCGGTTTTGAGACACATGACAGGGAGTCATATGTGTGCAGATTGAAGAAAGCCTTGCATGGCTTGAAGAAAGCACCCAGGACATGGTACGGCAGGATAGACAGCTTCCTATCCAGTTTGGGCTTTACCAAGAGTAAAGTGGATTCCAACCTTTACTACAAGGTTGAGGAAGGAAATCCAATGATACTCCTATTGTATGTGGATGACTTGTTTGTGACAGGTGAGGACATATTGATTACCGACACAAAGAGGAAGCTTGCTGCCCAGTTTGAGATGAAGGACTTGGGTATGATGCATTACTTTCTAGGTATGGAGGTATGGCAAAGTGTAGATGGAATCTTCCTTGGATAAGGGAAGTATGCAGTAGAGATCCTGAAGCGGTTTGGGATGATGGACTGCAAGGTCATGGCCACACCTATGGAATCAAACCTGAAGTTATTGAGTGATGCTTCATTAGAGTTGGTTGATTCCATGATGTATCGTTAGATGATTGGGTCCTTGATGTACCCGACGATCACGAGACCAGATATTTGCTTTGTGGTGAACACCTTGAGCCAGTTCCTGATAGAACCTAGACATGTTCACCTGATTGTTGTAAAGCATATTCTGAGGTACCTGAAGGGTACGGTTGATTGTGGGCTCAAGTATGATGCGAATCAAAAGCTTAACCTCTAGGGTTATGTTGATTCATATTGGGAAGGCAGTGCTACAGATAGGAAGAGCACTTCGAGGTGTTGCTTCAGTATGGGATCGGGTATGGTCTCTTGGTTTAGCAGGAAGAAATCCTGCATAGCACTGAGTACAATCGAAATAGAGTATGTCGCAGCTTGTTCGGCTAGTTGTGAGGTAGTATGGCTAAGGAAGCTAGTGTCTGATTTATTTGATCTCCAATTGGATGCTACTTGTATCTATTGTGACACAACCAGAGTTGTGTGAAGTTGTCAGAGAACTCGGTGTTCCATGACAAGTTGAAGCACATCAATATCAAATATCACTATATCAGGGATATGGTGCAGAGAGGAGCAGTAAAGCTCATGTATGTTGCGATAGATGAGCAGATTGTAGATGTGTTGACCAAACCACTAGCCAGAGTGAAGTTCGAGTACTTCAGAGAGAGGCTTCGTGTACTTCAGATCGAGGTTCCTTCCAAGGGGAAGTGATGAGTCCAGAAGATGCAGTTGCACATGGGCTTTTCTAACATGGTTGTAGATGTGTTCTCCCATGGTCATGATGTAATTTCCAAGCTTTTCTGACATGGTTGTATATGTGTTCTCCCATGGTCGTGATGCAATTGCTGAGCCATTTTTCACATGGTGGTAGATGTGTTCTCCCATGGTGAAAAAGTAAGGGCTGGAGCCTTCCCCGAATGGTGGTAGATGTGTTCTCCCATGTCGGTGGTGTAAGTGTTGTATGATGTGCATCTCAGTTGTGCTCCATGGACGATGAGATGATATGAAGAGGACGATGCTCTAGATGATGTTGTGACGATGATCAGGATGATCATGCGATGATGATATGCATCACGACAATGCTGTGATGATGATCATGCGATGATGATATGCATCAAGATGATGTTATGACGATGATCAGGATGATCATGTGATGATGATGTGCATCAAGATGATGTACTATATGATGATGATCAGTATGATCATGAGCATCAGGATGATGCTCCGTGCGAGGATGATCAGGTGGATCATGAGTATCAGGATGATACTCCGTGGCCGTGGACAGGTTGTGCGATAAGCATGTAATATTTCCCTGGGAGATTTGCATATACTCTTGTGAGGTTTTTCCTATGGCATATAATAGCTCCCTGGGAGATCAGGAAAATGCTCTTCTGAGATTTTGCTTGGGAGGACATATAACCTTGCCCCGGGAGATCTTATCGGTCGTGCTTCGGCACATAAAGGATCCTAGGATACTCTTTTGAGGTTTTGTCCTGTGGCATATAATTTTTACCTTGGAGATTCTATAGGTTGAGCAGTACGCTCGAAATCAGTCCTGGGATGCTCTTTCGAGGTTTTTCCAGACCACATGTAATCAGTCCTAAAGATCTTGTCGGTCGTGCTTAGGCACATAAATGATCTTGGGATGCTCTTTAGAGTTCTTTCCGGTTGTGTTATGCACATAAACGTTCCTGAGACACTCTTTTAAGGTTTTGTGGTGGTCACATGTAATAGCTCCCTGGGAGATATTGCCGGTAGTGCTTAGGCACATAAAGGATCCTGGGATACTCTTTCGATGTTTTGTTAATGCATGTAATTAGTCCCGAGGATTCCACAGGATGGCCCACTCGCAGAGATGATGAAGATCTACAGGAGGCTAGGCCTACATCCAACATGAAAAAGGGTTGGCTCTGTAGAACTTCCTATGACGAGAAGAATTGAGAGATAGCCCAGTGATCGAGATGACAAGTACAGTAGCAATGACGATGATGCTCCATGATCCAGTGACGATGATCCAACTTCGGAATTGAATACTTGTGCCTATATGTATTGATGACTTGTGTCAAGAGAATACCTTCCTAGTTAAGAGGGAGTGTTGATGTATTTGTAACTTCGGAAGATATTCACTTGTATATTGTATTTGTAGTTTATTGTATCCTGAACAGAGATGTATTATTCCTTCGATTGGAAGTGTCGTCAGTTGTACTTGCAAGTGTAGCAAGTTATATTGTAAGTGTCATAACTTATACTTGATGGGTTATTAGACCACCGTGATGGGTTGGCCCTATATGAGTCATGTGGGTTAAATTGTTATTAGACCACCCTAGTGGGGTCGGCCCAGTCAACATTATGTTAAGTGGTTAAGTTGGGGCTGACCTAGGTGAGTAAAGGTCAAGTGAAAGTAAAAGTATAAATAGAGAGTGTGACTCTCTCATTTGACACATTCTCTCATTCACTCAGTTCGCATTAGTGAGAGAGAGGAGGAGTGCACACAAGTGGAGTAGGAGTAGCTTTTGTAGTCATCTATCTCTTGGGGTTTGATCTTTGTAATCTTTTTATTGGTGTTGATTCTATCTCTGAGGAAGTTGCGGGGTTTTTCACCTTCTTGGTTTTCCCCGGTGAAATGTTTTGTGTCTCTTGTCTCTTGTCTCTTATGCTTATATGCTGTACATGTTGCTATTTCAGTTAAGATCCTAGATCAGATTGAATTAAATGCTGAAAAACTAACACTCCTTTGCTTATTGCATGCTTGATAAACCCAACTGTGTGTTGGCTTAGAATGACTATTTGAGTGAAACCATGGCTATGAGTGATCCTGTTTAGTTCCTCCTTAGTGGATACACAACCCAGCTTAGGGGTGATCTCTCAGCTAAAATAATATAGGCTGGACATAGATCTATGGTTGGTGGAATGTTGCTCTCACATATCCAGTTGATTGGACAGCTTCATCTTGAAGATAAGTGTTCTCTGTGGTTTAAATTGTATGCATTATGTGTTTTGCAATGTGTTAATTATGAATGATAATTATTCATGTTAATGGATTGAAATGATTATCTTAATATGGTTGATATGAGATATGTGCATAAAATTGGAATGGGATTGATTCCTTGCATGTTGAATCATCCTCTGCTTGTGATAGATATGTTAATGCATTACCGTTTGTGTGTGCACGAATATGTTTTAATTCCATTGTGTAATTTCAGTATGCATTTTATTTAAGTGGTAAAATTCAGTCTTATGGCTTTGGAGAAGAATCAGACACCCCCATGTTACAGTCATGATCCCTCTGTGGTTTGGAATGGCGGGAGGGGGTGTGACAGTAGACATATATTTTAGCTTTAGAAGCAGGGACAGACAATGTAAACATTACCAAGAATCTCTTGTATGAGAAAGAGAACACCATACAAATGCAAAAAATGAAATTGAAAATTTTGGCTAATCAACATGTGCAATATTCAGAGTTGATAGCTTTGGAAGAATAAAAACATAAAATAAATCAAGAGTTGATGAGTTGCAAAGGTAAATTGTTAAGATTAAAGAATGAAAAGCAGGAGTTGGAAAGAGAAAAATATGATTTTTTGAAGGAAATAAAAGCCTTAAAATCAAAACAGACCAATGAAGGACAAGTGCAGAAAGTATCGACAGAGAAGCCAGCAGGTGAAGTGTCTTCAAAGGAATTGACAAAGGCTATGGATTCCCAAATCATCCTAAAATGTGAAGAGATAAAATTATTGAAAGATGAAAACCAAAAATTAAAATAAAAAGTAGCACAGAAGGATGAAGAGAATAATAAAGCTAAGGATGAGCAAAACAAGTTGATAGAGAAAAATAAACAGCTTGCAGCACAATTAATAGGTAGGCTACCTTTGCAGGGAGCCAAACACCTTATTTGGGACACTTTATTAGCAAAAATCACCAAATTTAGGCCTTATTTGGACCATCTGAATGACAAAGAATCTATAGCCTCTTCATCTTTGCAAAGATGCAGAGTGATGAAAGAAACCATGGACAAAAGACCCCTAGAAACAACTCAGAATGCTGTGAATTTTTTAAATACATTAACTCAGGTTGAAATGAAGACAATGGGGGTTAAAGACATAACCACTATAATCATATGGGCTAGAAAAATTATTGGAAAGCATCATCATATTGGGAATGTACAAGGAAAACCAAATCAGATGATACAATAGATTAAAAGTTTCAAAGACTTATTTACTAAGTTGTTTGGGAGAGGCATCCCTTCTAGCTAGGATGTAAATAATAAGCTTATTACTCTGGAAAATTATCATAACCTGATAGTAGAGGGTCGTGTTGGTCCTAGAGGTGAACCAGGATGAATTGACTCACGCCCGGGCATGACAGAAGCTCATTTGTTTATAGATATCAGGGCTACATCTTTATCCACATTATTTAATTTTCTTTTTGCAGAAACTTTAACTGGACTAGGTCATACATAGTGTTTAACAAATGAAAGGTGTTCATGTAGAGGAAATTCATAGCTCATTTCAGAATGCAAGGATAAATGGAAATGGAAATAATGGATGAAAACTAGATATATTCAAGAAGTGACTGCTATTATCAAATTTCTTTAAACTAGGGACATTTAGAACGTACTGAAGCTTCTGCACGAAGAATTTCAGCAATTCATAAATAGTTGTAAGTAAACTCAGGGAATGGAGTAACACAGACAGATTTTCATAACACAAAACAAGTAAGAAAATATCAATAGCCTTGCATCATACATGAAAATATTTAAAAGATACAATAGAGGAATAAAATGATGAATCTTTGACATACAATTTAACTATGAAACACTATGAATATCAATGATCTCACAATGAGACTGTAAATTGCATAAACTTTTCATTAATCGTGAGGATATTTACACAAAAACATAATGGAACAACAACGAATTCATTTAAGAGAGGAAGAACATCTCTCTGAAATATAGTTGTATCTTTAATCTCTTACAATCTCAAAATTTCACAGTCAAAACCGCTTCTCGACTCTACATAAATTAGTTAGAGAGACTCTCTACTAATATTTATAGCCTCTTCAAATGGAATACAATCCTGCTTATATAGATTTTGTAGGTAACCTTATTTGGTTCCTTACATTCTAATCAGAAAATTAAATTAAAACTATACTTACTCTTTACAAAGAAAATTTTACAGGTCTTCTTTCCCTAGCTAAAAATTCTAATTTTTTGGCATTTAATTTTTTTTATGGGATTCTTCTTCCTCTTCCCCCTCATTTAGACATTTGGATTCCCAGAAGAATATAATATAGGCCCCATTTGAGGGATACCACCTCGATTCATTTGGTGCATCATATGAATGTTGAAACGACTTGCATGTGGCATGAATGAAATAGGAGGTGGTTGATTTGTAAATGCACCAGGCCCTTGAGCTGTTGGATATGATACTAATTTCCCAGACTGTAACCCTGATGCTTGATTGTATGATTTCCCCTGTAACTAAACTATTGTTGATCTGGGTGGAAAGACATGCTTGTGGTGTTGGATCACCATTTGCCACTCTTTTCCCAAAGGGTGCATGTAATTCTTCAGAGTTTCCAAAGAAATTTCAGCATTTGTATGTTTCTAATATGAAATGGGCCCCAATATTTTTGAAAAAGTATTCAATATTATCCAAATTTCAAAGAAACTCTTATCATATCCATTGCTTGTTTTCTTTCGACATCTCCTTCTAGTGACTTTGAGGGGAGCTCATCCTTCTTTTGCTGAAGATGTTCTTGATAAGTTTCTTTGAGATAAGCATCATCATTTCCATCCCATGGAAAAGGCATTCCCAATTTCAACACATCTTTGAAAAGTGCCTTTAAATCAATTATTTCATCATTTAATTCTTTAACATTGTCCCTCATCCTTGAAACATATGCCTGCTTCATAATCATAGGCCTTGCAATCTTGATTATCTAAGTTATGTTTTATATTCCCTTTTAAACCAATTGTTTCTTGGTCGTGTTGTTTAGATAGCCTATGACCTCTGCATCCTACTTTGGCATGTATCCTAGTTGTTTTTCAACTGGTTTTATTTTTTCCATAGCCTGAGTAGACAGATCTAACTCATCCTGTATAACTTCAAAATAATCCAACTTATTCATGAACCAATCTTCAATCTTCTCCCATACAATTTGATTAATTATTGTTAACAACTGTTGTCCTTGAACATCTATTTGGAGAAAACTTACTTGACCTTTTAGGTCTCCTACTTCTTTCTCAAATTTTGAGATTTCATCTTCTTTCTCGTTGATTTCATATTCTAATTCAAGGACTCTATTGTCTTTGTTCTCCAACTCCTTTTTTGCCTCCTCCATCCTAGCACTTAAGTCATTGTATTCCTCAATAGGTCTTGGACAGGATCTCAAATCTAATTGGTCTTCTTCCATTGCATCTATGATCAATAGTACATGGGATATCATTTTTGGGATCACTTGTAAATTTAGTTGTTGTAGGATGACTTTCTGTTGCAACCTCTAGGGCTTACATTGTTGATTGACTGGTTGTTTGATTTAGAGGGGTTTCAGCATTATTACTCCCTTCAGAAGAAATCTTTGTGGCTTCCAATTTCAAATTTGGAATCTGACAATGCAGATCATCAATCTTCCTCCTTCTATCTTCAGATAATTGTTGAAATTATATCATATTGGTTTATATCTTTCCTTTCTCTTCTTGCACTTCCCTCAATTCTTCAAATTGTACTGGTTCGACTGTAGGCATCTTAAACTTTTTCTTTAGTGTAGCTATTTCATTATCTTTCTTGGATATTAGTGACTTGATTGGGGTGTCATAAAATGGATTTACTACTAAGGCTACCAGTTTTGATTCCAAAGAATTTATGGTGGTGTGTTTAGCCATGTTAGTCCATTTTTCCATCCTGTATAACTTCTCAAATTTCTCTAATTCCATCTTTAAAGTTATTTCCTCTTTTTCAGATTTGACAATTTTTATGCACATCATGTCACTTGTCTATTTATAAAAATACATATTGTCTAGGTTGCTAAACTCCTTGAAATTGACTATGTGCTCCTCTGCTCTCCAATCACTAAGTTTCATTGGATTAGCTACCTTGGGTTCCAAAACAGAAAACCTCAAGGCATCCTGTTGATGATATGCAACTGCTATTAGCCTCTTCCCTGTGGTTGGGAGGTCTTGTCTCAGTTCCTTCATAATATGCATTCCGCTTTCTCTAATATTTCTATATCCATCATGAAGGTATGTCTTTATAGGGATTGATTCTACAGATGAAGACCCTTGTATTTTCTAAGGAATAGTAAACTCTATGGAAGGATAGCTTAAATATTGGACTCGAGTCCTACTTGGGATATCAGGCTTCTTTATTAGTTCATTAATTTCATTGGGGATCTCCATCGATTCTGCTCCAGCCTCTACTAAATATTGTTCATCTTCTTCTATGGTTAATCTAGCCTTTTTGGGGTTTCGACCTCGTTAATATTGGTCAATGTCTATATCTCAAGCCTTCTCAGCTATCCTTTTCTGTCCAATTAGCTGCTACTATTTTTCCTCTTCTTCAAAGCATTTTATAGCTTCTTGGACTACTTCCCAAGTCTCCTTATTTGATATTCTTTCCCATAGAGGCTTGGGTGTGCATACATATGCAGAATTCTTATTCTCTACCCTCTGCTTGGAAATAACTTGGTGAGGGTCATATGAAGCTTTTTCTGCTTTTGGTAGGTTCAATTTACTAAGATATTCTTCTATGTACTGAAAATCATTCATCCCTCTGATAATGAGAGGTTCTACCTCTTGTGGAAAATGGAAGGTACCATGCTGTCTAAAATGCTTGAAATGAACATCATCTAAATCCATCTTCTGCCTTACAAATTCCATGGAAAATATCATGGGTGTAAGGAAATTAGGGAGTTTGGATGGCTCTCTTTCAAAACCATATACCCTAATAACAATGTGGTCTTCAAAGGTCTTCAAAAATAAACCAATCTGCAACTTGAATTTTTGATGTGAACTATAGGTGTTTCTTGAGGTCAGTCAACATGCTAGGAGGATAAATACCATGTAACAAACTGTAAGCCACACTCATGACTTTTTTTGTGAACTCAGAGAAATTTGAACTATCTGCTCTTCTCAACACCAAGCCGGTCCATTCATGAATTGGTTTCTGGATCCCTTGATCATCTATGGATTTCATGCCCAAATGCTTGAAAGTCTCAAAATTATGATAGAAGAAGAGAAAAAATAGGTGGGAAGGGAATATGAAATATTCAGTAGCATGGAATTCTTCTAGTTGTTCATGGATATTGTCAACCAGAAAGGAACATAGGTCAAAAAGTGGTGGGTTCTTGCCAGGATTTGTAGTTAGTTTCAATAGGACTTCCAAAATGACTTCATCGACTGTTTTATCATCCTCTAGTCCAATAATAGTGCAAATAATTGAGATGGCCTTTCTAGAGTCTTCATAGAAGACAGTGGTATCATAAGGGGGAGGGATAGTTGGTATTGTCATTCCAGGATCTAGGTGATTGGATAGGGACAGGTGACGCTCGAGTGGGATGAGGCCATTAAAAGTTGTGGATAGGGATTTTTCATTGAAACTGTAAGGGGACAAAGACTTAGGTATGAAGAACATCTTTCTCAAGGATTTTGGGGTAATGAAGAACATGGTTTTGGTTGAATCAACTGATAGGACTTCTCTAGTTGAGGGGGAATAGTTCTTTGAGCACCATGTAATGAATTTCGGGAAGACAACTGACCTAGGACAAATGGAGCGGGTGAAATTAGAATTACAGAGGTTAATTTAATCCTGGTCATTGAAGGAAATCTCTTTGGATTTTCTAAGGGTCTCAATTAGGTCTCAGTTGTGGAGGTTGGTTTCAAAAACATCCGCTTCATGGTCGTATACATTCTCTTCGCCAAAGAAATGAGGGTTTAGGAGTGTGACTTTGGACTTGGGTGCCATCTTTCTTTGGTTCACAATGTTAGGGAACACAGGTGTCTAATCCCGGCTAGGTTAGGTTTTCTACAAACTAGGGAACAAGAAAACTGATAACAGGAAGCAGGATTACAGTAACTGAGATGACCAGAAGTAGCAGATGAATACCTGCTCGACACATGGAGGCTTACCTGGATAGAAAGATGTTGATATGGACCAGTATAGTTCATGCAATGCTAACCTATTGAGATGGTTGTCGCAAGAGAACGTTCTTTGGGTGTAAAAATAATAAAAATAATGGAATTAGGTTAAAAATCCCCTTTTTACACCGAAATCAAATACACTTTACCCGTCGAATGGGAGGTGTGGAGTGTACGAGAGAACACAAGGGGTGACGAGACATATTGGATAGGTGGAAAGCGAGGACTTGACCATGAGGTGACATGTTGATGGGATGTGATGAGTTGTAGGGAACTTACCCTTTTTAATTGGAGCATATACCACTCTGGCTTCCCAGAGTGGTAACGCGTCGATGTTGAGCGGATTTACAAAACTGATTTCAAGCACGCCGGCCAGTAACTGCAAGGCACGTGTCTAGAGTGTTTTTAGGTACAATGCGCACCTAATATCACTTTTTGTTGGATGCAACTTATCGATGCATGATCAATCAAAATCGTCGATCTTTATCAATGAGCGGGGAAGTTACACGTTTACTGGCATAGTTAACTTCGACGCTTTTCATGAGCGTGCTTGATCTCTTGGTCATTGATCTCGTTCAAGATAAAATGGCTAGGGGATCTTCCACCTTATCCCTCTTTTATTGTTTTTTGGTTCCCAGCCATAGGTCATATTTGCATACTCTTCTGACTTTTTTCAAGCTCTTTTACTCCTTTAGAGTTCAAAATTCCCAAAAACTTTATGTGCTCGCACCCTGCATTGACAAACTCTTTCCAAGAAAACATTGGGTACTAACATCGGCTCCACAGGGACATGATGTTTCTCCATGGGATTTTGAGGACTGTAGACTAGTGCCTTCTTCCATTGGGCTATGGAGTCTTTCCTTTGGGAAATTATTGATCACATTGAAAAATTCGTTAGCTCCTCAATTATTTATTTACATTGAGTTGAAAATGACAGGAAATAAAATGTTGTAAATTGAAAAAAGGACTACTATTCTACTATGTACAAAATCCTTCCTTGGAATTTGGCTTCAGTATATAGAAAGAACCTCTTTAGAAGCATGCCATTGAAAGTAGCTTCTATCAATTCTCCTTCTAGTTCATGAAGCTTGTAGGTATTGTTTTCCAGAACTTCGGCAATGACATATGGGCCTATCCATAGATTTTCAAACTTGCAATGTTTTCCTTTGTCTTCCCTTCTTGCATTCCACTTCAGGACTAAATCTCCAGGGTGGAGATCTCTTTCCAAGGCCTTCTTATAAAAATTATTATGCATCTTGCTCTGATGTTTTTGCAGCTTTAAACATACCTATTCTCTTTCATATTGAAGCTCTATTAATTCATATACCCTTCTTACCATGTTGTTTGGTTCTTCTGCTTCATGTTGAATGAATTTGAGTACTAGTAATCCCAATTGAACTAGAAGAACTGTTTCTATCCCATCTACCAGTTGAAAAGGAGATGTGCCAATTGATATTTTAACACTTTTCCTATCATCCCACAAAGCATACCTGGGGTTTACATCCCAAGCTTTTTTATTCTCTGTCAGCATCTTTTTTATAATTCTCAGCAAATTTTGTTGGATCACTCATCCAAGCCATTTATTTGGGGATAGTAAGTAGTTGGATGGCCTAATTCAACATTATATTTCAGGCAAAAATCTACCATTTTAACAGACTTGAACGCTGGAGCATTATTTGTAATGATTTTTCTTGGGCATCCAAACCTTGAGAAGATGTTTTCTTCCAAAAATTTCATTATCACATTTTCGTTAGCCAACCTAGTGGGAACAACTTCTACCCATTTTGTGAAATAGTATGTAGCAGTTAAAATCCATCTGTGTTGATTGCTAGAATTAGGATTTATCTCTCCAATGAAATCCAAACCCCACTGCTGAAAAGGGGATGATGTGAAAACATGCTTTAGGGGTAAGGGTCTTAAATTTTGTTTGATTGCAAACATTTAGAATTCCACACATGCTCTCATAATATGATTATTATCAGTAAATATTTTTGTCCAATAATACCCATCTCTTAGAACTTTGTATGTTGTAGCTCTCCAAGCATGATGACCACCACAAACACCTTTATGTAATTATGTGAGCATGTCTTATGTTTCTTCCTTAATCACACAATTCAACAATATCCCTTGGGGATCTTTCCAGTACAAATATTCATCTAGTATGCAATATTTAACTACCTGTAATTTTAGTGATCTTGATTGTGATTTTGTTAGATAATTTGGACAGTTCAGATTTATCAAAAAGTAAACAATGTCTTTATACCATTCAGACTCCTTGAATTTCATGTTTACCTTCATTGTGTCATCTTGGGAATCCTGAATTTCTCTCAACTTCTCTTCTTTTTTTCAATTCTACAATCATATTTAAATCCAATGCCTCACAATTTGATTATGCTAGTAACTTGGCCAAACCCTAGCCCTTGAATAGCTTGGTGGGTTTTATTTCTAGGTCATATTCTTGAATTTTGGAAATCCACTTGCCTCTTCTACCTTCACAATCATTTTGACACAAGATATATTTGACTGTCCTATGTGGAATATATGAAATTATATGAGAATGCAAAACATAACACCTGAAATATTTTAGAGATTTAACTGTGGCATATGCTTGTTTCTCCATGAGATTGTATTTTAATTTAGCAGCTCCGAGAGCCTTCCTGAAAAAGGCTATGGGTTGTTCATGTCCATCACAATTCTTTTGTAGAAGTACAATTGCAATTGTATGAGATGAAGCAAAATAAAATATCAAAAAGGCTTCATATAATCAAGGATAATTAGTACTAGTGTCTTCCCAATGGCTTTCTTCAATGTTTCAAATGCTTCCTTTTCCTCCTTATTCCATTTTACAACATTACATGTTTTGATCATGTTGGTAATGATTTTTATTAGTTCAACAAGATTAGGAATGAATCGTCTCAAGAAATTTATTCTTCCTCTAAATGACTATACTTGTTTCTTATTTCTGGGGGTTTCAAGTGCTTGTATAGCTGCTACTCTTTCAGGATCTATTCTCACTCTGTCTTTGGATACTATATGCCCTAGCAGCCTACCCTCTGTTAAAGCAAAATTGGATTTCTTGGGATTCAACGAGAGGCCATATTTTCTGCACTTTTTGAAAGTATGCTTCAAATGTCATCGGTGTTCATCATTAGTTTTGGAGAACATAGTCATATCATCATGGTATATGACTATGAATTTATCTCTTTCTCCAACGAATGCTATGTCCATGGAACGTTGGAAAGTGGACCATGAATTCATTAGCCCAAATGGAATTTTATCATATATAAAATTTTCCCAGGGAGTGGTAAAAGTTTTCTTCTCCCTATCTTCTTTACTCATGGCCACTTGGTTGTACCCTGAAAACCCATCCATCATAGATACTCTATCTGCTGCAACAACCTTCTGCAATATTTGATCCATTTTGGGAAGAGGATAATTGTCTTTAGTGAGCATTTGTTCGGATTCCTGAAGTCAACACACAATCTGATTTCTCCACTTTTCTTTCTGACAGGAACCAAATTAGCCACCCATTCAAAGTATCTAAGAGGAATTATTATTTTATCATCTAACAACTTCCTTGCTTCCTTTTCAATAATGGGCAGCAAAATAGGATTTGTTTGTCTGAGTTTCTGTCTAAAAGGCTTGTTCCATGCTTTAAAGGAATCTTATTATCAATTATGGATGTATCGTAGGTTCTGAGATCTTCATACCTCCATGCAAAAACATCTATGTGCTCCTTGAAAATCTTTATGTATCTCTGTTTTACATCAGCAGGTAGCAGCTTTGAAAGATTTATATTTTTGGGGTGCTTCTTTTGTACCAATATTCACCTCTTCAACATCCTCTTATTTTGGTTGAATTTTAGGATTATGAGGAACGTCATTTTTGTCAAACAATCTTTCTAAAGAGACTAAATATGTATGGATGAAGTTACTTTTCAATTGGACAATCTCATGGTTTGTTATTTTAAACTTCAACTTATCATTTGTTTCCTTTCCCCCCTTGACTTTATGGGCCTTCCTCTATCTCTAGGTCTTGATCAATATAAGTACTAGAAAATTAATCAACAAATTCTAGAAATCTCTTAATTTGTTCATCATTTTCAAACACTTTCCAGTGTTTTGTATTATCAGGGATGGATGGCCTATATATCATTTCAACTTCATGTCTCAACTTAATTTCTATGGGAGTGTTGGGCTGGGCCCAAGTGGGTTGGAAAAACATACAAGTATGGAAAAAAGCGCGTAGCGTGTTGCAGCAGGAAGAAAAGGCAATTTTGATAATTGCGCATTGCGCGCTGCGGCAGGGAGAGAAAGCAGTTTTGGTAAAAGCACATTACACGCGGCGGCAGGTGATAGACAATTTTGGGGTTTTGCACGTGTTGCGCGATAGCAATAGCTAAGGCACAGTCGCGCAACAGGACGATGCACCTGGTAGCGCATGAGCAATTTTTGGTTCAGAACATGGGTAAAGGTTAGACAGGGATATGACCTAGTTTGGGTAAGGAACAGGTGGATGATAGATGAAAGCGACCTATTCGAACGTGTGGCGGAAAGCAGTTGAGAAGCTAGGCCACAACACCGATGGAGACAGGCAGGCGAAGGAGTGTAAAGGGATAAGACATGATGCAGTGCAACCATTTTGAGGACTACGACTGCCAGAAGAGCGTGTGAGCCACGAGTGGCTCAGCTGGAGCAGGCGGAGCAGGCTGTCGATGGCGACGGCTAGGATGGAAGTTAGCCATGCTAGTTTTGGAAACCTTAGGGTTTCGGCCTAATGATTGTAAAGACATGACCTACGGGCATGATCTATAAATAGGCATGATTTTGTATGGGAAAGGGTTGAACTTTTCATTTTGTTAAGTACTGATTATTGTAGAATCTTAAGCTTACAAAAGCCATTGTAAAGGCTCTGCAGCTGAGTGCGCAGAGACCTATCTAAGAGAAGAGAGTCTGCAGCTGAGTGCTCAGACTAAGAAGGGTTGTACCCTTCTCATTAAGAGCAATATTAACAACCGTTCTTGTGGACGTAGCCTCCATCCGAGGGGTGAACCATGTTAAATTCTATGTTGTTAGACCAATGTGTGTTTATGATTGTTTAATTGCTTGGCATGAATGTTAATGCTGGAAACTTCTGTTATGTGATTGCTTTTATATGTATTCTCCATAGTGAATGGGAATAATATGTTAAGTAATGCATGCACAGAGGAATGTTAAGTATTCAACATGTATGAATCTGTCGATTGGAATGTATTAATTTAGCCATTGGTCAAGTAGTGAACACTGAGTTTAAGCACAGCATTGGAGCACACAGTAACGTATGTTATTAAGCCATCCACAATTTACTGATAAGAACTTGAACAAAATAGAGGGATAAAGAATGCTAAGTAGAGTGGTTAGAATTGGACACCGTGGCAACGACGCGCAGTCCCATTGATGCGCTGAGTCATTGAAGGTTGCTGTGAGGTAAGCACTTGATAGCTTATTATCGTAACGCAAAAATATCCTGTATCGCATAGTCACTAGACGTGCGAGCGCAGTTGCATGCTGACGTATCCGACGCAGAACAGAAGGTTCGCGCAGTTATCTATCCGCGCAACCCGCAAGGTGTTGCACTATTTATTATCTTCCCCCCCCATCGCATCAGCCGGTTGTGGAAACTTGATTCCACAACCACCCCCCTACAGCTTCTCCTTGGGTGAGACCTCAGGCTGCGCATAGCCTGTTACCAAAAGGGCTGGTGAATAGGGGTTTTGTTGGTTCCCTGAACTGTGAAGTACCTGGGTCTACATTGGAAACCTCTAACTCAGTCTAGACAGCCAATAGGGAGGCTTAACAGAATTTGTTATTAAGGACAGTGAACCAGCTCTCTGATTTACTTCCTTAGGAATAGTTGTGATGTTAAATGCTTCAAATAAATTATCAATCAAATCCCATACCTAATTTCTATAGGATCTCATCTTTGGATGCTTAGTCTGATATTTTCCTTTTATCTTGTGAACTATTAATTCTGAATCTCCAAAAACATAAATGAATTTTAATCCCATATTTCTTGTTGTTTCAAGACATAAAACTAATGCTTCATATCAACTACATTGTTTGTAGTTTCGAAATTTAATTTGAAGGATAGTGGAATCTCTTCTCCGGTTGGAGAAATAAGAATTACCCCAGCTCCAGCTTCTTCTTTCATAGAGGATCCATCAAAAAACATATCGCAAACATGATTGTATGGAACATTATTCTCTACTGCCATTAATTTCATAGGTTCTTCTTTGTTTCCATCACTTGCACTCAACATGCAACAACCCATATCTTCTTCGATAATATATATATGGTATTTTATGGGGATGTTCCCTTCACTAAGTATATATGCATATCTGGTGTCCCTGTAGAGCCTTCTTGTTTACCATGCAAACAATGGAACAATATCATATGTCATATCCATCTACATTGTCCCTCCCATTATTTTTGCACATGTACTGGATAATAACATGCCATACCTTGGAGGTACATCAGCTACCACCACGTCAATCATGATGCTTTTGGAAGGTAATGAGCCAAGGTCACCACCAAATAGTTTATCATTCCCACACATTTTACAGTCTTTGAATCAAAGTTGTAAAGATCATGATAAGGTTTAGTAATCTCTAATCGCAATTCTTCCATGATTACTTTAGGCATCAGATTGTGAGAGGCACCTAAATCTAGCATACAATTGTGCAACATATTTCCATGTAAACTCAATGTCACATAAAAAGGAGGTGTATATTCATTGTTTTCTTCTTCAACAGCTGGTCCAACTTCAATAGTAGGAGTTTCATCAACAATGTTCAAACTGTCAGACTGAGGATTGGCATTGTTTAACCTGGGGAACTTTTCGATTTGCTTAGCATAGATAGGGTGTTGATCCAATTCAGATAGTGGAACAAACATTTTAATTTTAGAAAGATCATACTAGAAATCAAAAGGCTGATAGAATTTATCTATCTCCTTTGCTTCAGTGGGAAACACAACAACTTTTTTATGGATAGGAGAAGGAGCAATTTGGATTTCAAGAGATGATGGAGTGAAAGGATTTACTTTATCAGTAGGATGATTACTAACAGACGAAGGATTACCAACAGGTTCCATTTATTTTAGAATTTTAACTTTAGGAGCAGCTACTTTGGGCTGATTTTCCGGTGGATTCTTTGACCTTATATTATATCTTCTCTTTTCCTCAGCTCTATTTTGGTAAGCATCATCTTGCAGCAATATTTCATACTCTTCATGAGTAAGGCGAATCATATCATCGTAATCATTCAACCAGAGGATGTCTTCACGAGGTTAAACATATTCATCATCAGGGGGTATCTCAACTATATGTTCAGCATCATTTTCTCTTACTGGTGGTTGTATGGGAGGTTCTTCGTTCCTCCTATCTCTATTCAGAATATGAGGATTAAGAGGCCTCTTGTATGGATTAATATTTCTCTACCCCATCCCCTGAGTATTTATATGCTCATTTTTTCCATCCACTTCTAGCCTAGTGAGTTTGTTTGACATACCTTTCAATATTTTTGACATCTCTTCAATCTTCTCATCTTGATACTACCTATTCTTATCCAATGTACCTGCCTCATCTCTAGGTTTCTTTTTTTCTACATCTTGTTTATGTTTCATTTTACCCGAGGCTATCATGTTTCCTTCCACATCTAAAGCATCATCTTGCATATTTGGTACAGTAGTGGATCTTCTTTCTCCCAAGATCATCGCAAAATCTAAATCATGTGCCCCTACATATGTCACTTTAGCTGCAGCTTGGGAAGGTTTAATGTATGGATCTTGTTGTAAACCTTGTTAAACCTTTCGTTAAATTCATTGACATTTTCTCCATAATTTTTCTTTAAAGATGCAAATTTAGTTAAGTAATACAGATGATCTCTCTTTTCACCCCATTGCCTCATGAATGCTAGTTCTAAGGTAGGGTGGGAATTTATAGAATTTGCAAGTAAGTTTCTAAACCACTTTCTGACTTCTCCTTCTAAATATTGCACAAAAAACATCATGGACGCATCATCTTCTTCAATAAGAAGGTCATCTGTGAGATATTGAAAGTTAGAGATGTGGTCTTTGACTGTAATATCTTTTTCTCCATCATATTTAGGTAAAATATCCAGGTATTTATAAGGCATATCGTGAAGATTATTTGGAAAATTTAAAGCACCAAACCTATTGGCTAGCCATGGATTCACTGCATAAGGTGGATTTCCTTGTCCTCTACCAACCATATTTAAATGTTCTAGGATAATATTGTGAGCTTGAGGAGTGAGTGAATTTCTTTGAGGTTGACTAAAAGAATTATCAGATCTAGATATGCTAGCAGATGATATTGGAGAAGTGAAATGAGGTTCAAGAGCTGTATTTAAAAGAGTCTTAAAATGTTGCGCAGATTATGAAAATTATTTAAATCTTAAAGAACTTCGTGATTTCTTACTATAGGAGATATCAAATTATAATTTAAAAGAGGAATACCTCTCCCTTGAGTAGTACGAATGTTCCTCCAGTGAGTTCGAGAGTCTGGTAGGCTGCATAATTCCTTTGATTGAGGATTGGATCTTGTATGTCTCTTACTAGGATCCAGCTTGATCCAATGGAGTCACCAGGTGAATATTCAACCCCGAGGTTTTCTCTTCTTCACTGTGGAGAACTCAAGCTACCTTCAATTTGTAACAGGGGAAATATTTCTTTCACTTGCGTTCCCCAGTATCACCACCATTTTTCATGTTGGTCCCAGAGGTGAACCAAGATGAATTGACCCATGCCTGAGCATGATAGAAGCTCATTTGTTTATAGATACCAGCATTATATCTTTATGCATAGTATTTAATTCTCTTTTTGTAGAAACTTTAACTGGACTAGGTCATACACAGTGTTTATCAAATGAAAGTTGTTCATGTAGAGGAAATTCATAGCTCATTTCATAATGCAAGGATAAATGGAAATGGAAATAACGGATGAAAACTAGATATATTCAATAAGTGATTGATATTATCAAATTTCTTGAACCTATGGACATTTAGAATGTACTAAAGCTTTTGCACGAAGAATTTCAACAATTCATACATAGTTGTAAGTAAACTCAGGGAATGGAGTAATGCAGTCACATTTTCATTACACAATATAAGTAGGAAAATATCAATAACATTGCATCATACATGACATTTTTTAAAAGATATGATAGAGGCATACAATGATGAATCTTTGACATACAATTTAACTCTGAAACACTATGAATATCAATGATCTCACAATGACACTGGAAACTGCATCAATTTTCATTAATCATGAGGATCTTTATAGAGAAATGGAATGGAACAGCAATGAATTCATTGAAGAGAGGAAGAAAATATCTCTGAAATATAGTTGTATCTTTAATCTCTTACAATCTCAAAATTTCACAGTCAAAACTGTTTCTTGACTCTACAAAAATTGGTTAGAGAGACTCTCTACTAATATTGCCAGCCTCTTCAAATGGAATACAATATTCTATATATAGAGTTTGTAGGTAACCTTATTTGGTTCCTTACATTCTAATCAAAAAAGTAAATTAAAACTAAATTTACTACAAAGAAAATTTTACAAGTCTTCTTTCCCTAGCTAAAAATGCTAATTTTTTGACATTTAATTTCTTTTGCTAGGATTCTTCTATGTCTTCCCCCTCATATAGACATTTGGTTTCCAAAAATACTATCCTATAGGACCCATTTGAGGGATACCAACTCCATTCATTTGGTGCATCATATGAATGTTGACAGGACCTACAGGTGCCATAAATGAAATAGAGGGTGGTTGATTTGTAAATGTACCAGGCCCTTGAGCTATTGGAGATGTTTCCGATTGCCTAGACTGTAACCCTGATGCTTTCTTAGATGAATTCCCTTGTCACTGAACTGTTTCTAATCTGGGTGGCAATACATGCTTGTGGTGTTGTATCACCATTTTCCACTCTTTTCCAAAAGGGTTCCTATAATTGTTCAGAGCTTCCAAAGAAATTTCAGCATTTGTATGCTTCTCATATGAAATGGGCCCCAATATTTTGCCAATATTCCTCAATATTATCCAAATTTCAAAGAAACTCTTTATCATATCCATTTCTTATCATCCTCTACATATCCTTCTAGTGACTCTGAGGGGAGCTCATCCTTCTTTTGTTGAATACTTTCTTGATAAGTTTCTTTGGGATAAGCATCATCATTTCCATCCCATGGAGAAGGCATTCCCAATTTCAACACATCTTTGAAAAGTGCTTTAAAAGCAATTATTTCATCATTTAATTCTTTAACATTATCCCTCATCCTTGAAACATATGTCTTCTTCATAATCACAGACCTTGCAATCTTTATTATCTGAGTTCTGTTGTCTATGCCCTTTTTCGCCAATTCTTTCTTGGTCATGTTTTTCAGATAGCCTATGACCTATGCACCATGCCTTGTCATGTATCCTAGTTGTTTTTCAACTTATTTTATCTATGCCATAGCCTAAGTAGACATATCTAACTCATTCTGGATAACTTCAAAATAATCCCACTTCTTCATGAACCTAGATCACAGAGCAATAACAATAAACATAAATGAAAATATAATCACACACACATTACAAGAGAGACACAGATATATTGTGGTTCACCCCAAATTGGGCTACGTCCACACTAAAGTTGCCAGTCCTTATTATTATTCCGTCTAGCAAAGTGAAGGGATACAACCTGTAGCACAACCGCTACACTTGCTCTTCACTATCTCACAGTCTCTCTACTTTGATCTCAGAGATATTTACAATGCATAAAACCTAATACATCAACCCTAGCCGTATTACAATGTCTTTCTTTTATAATGGAAATACAATGGAAAAATACCATGGGTTACCCAAAACCATGGGCCCAAAAACTGGTGGCGAAAACAACCCCAAAAAATTTCCTCAAGGGCTCTGCCCCCAAACCCCCTTTCTCGGGGGCACTGGCCCCCAGACCCCCTAGGGTTGTGTCGGGATCATAACCAAACCTAGGGTACGAAAACGGCTGAATAGTAATATCTCTGAATCTGGAGATCAGGCTCCACAACCAACAATCTCCCATTTGGAGACTAATCACAACAACACCACCGCTGCTGCACTTGCTAGACTTGGACTTGGCAACTTTCTCCTCTTCACCTTCATGCTAGAAGGCCAACCGAAACCGAGCAGGAACTCAGTTTCTCTCTGGTCACTACCTTTGTGAACATGTCTGCAGGATTCTGGCTAGTGTGTATCTTTTCCAGCTTCAACAGTTCATCTTCCAGAACAGAGCATATGAAATGGTACTTGAGCTGTATATGTTTAGTCCTGGAACGGAATGTTGAGTTCTTTGCAAGATGAATGGCACTCTGGCTATCACTATACAACCTGCTATCCTTTTTCTTCTTACCCAATTCCTCCATAAACCTCTACAACCAAATCATCTCTTTACTAGCCTCTGTAATAGCAACATACTCTGCTTCCGTTGTTGAAAGTGCAACAACCTTCTGTAGTTTCGAAATCCAACTTACTGTTGTTCCACCTACAGTAAACACATACCCTGTGGTGATCCTCCTACTATCCTTATCACCTGCCATATCTGCATCAACATATCCCTGTAGAATAGTGTTTGAACCTCCAAAACATAATTCCAGAGTGGTGGTACCTCTCAAATACCTAAGAATCTAATGTACTGCCTTCAAATGTTCTTTACCTGGATTGTTCATATATATGCTCACAACTCCCACTGCTTATGCAATATTTGGTCTTGTGCACACCATGGCATACATCAAGCTACCAACTGCTGATTGATAGGGAATCTTGGACATGTAACCTGTCTCTTCCTGTGTCTTGGGACACATTTCCATACTTTGATTGAAATGGCTGGCCAAAGGTGTACTTACTGGTTTTGCATTCTGCATTCTTAACCTCTCCAACACCTTTTGTATGTACTCACTCTGAGACAATGTCAATTTGTGATTTTTTTTGTCTCTCGTTATTCTCATACCAAGGATTTGCTTTGTAGCACCTAAATCCTTCATTGCAAATGAATTAGCTAGCTTCCTTTTGAGTACATTTATATCCTGCATGTTAGACCCTGCAACAAGCATGTCATCCACATACAATAACAATATAATATATCTTTCATTGTCTAGCTTCTTGAAATAAACACAGTGGTCAGAATGACATCCACTATAAACTTGTTCTGTCATAAACCTATCAAATTTTAGATACCACTGCCTTAGAGCTTGCTTCAAGCCATACAAGCTCTTTTTCAACCTGCACACCAAATTCTCCTTCCCTTTGACCTCATACCCTTGTGGCTGCTGCATATATATCTCTTCCTCCAAATCCCCATGGAGAAAGGTTTTTTTTACATCTAACTGTTCAAGATGCAAATCTTCTACCGCCACTAGACTTAAGATAGTCCTAATTGAAGTCATCTTAACAACAGGAGAAAATATTTCATCAAAATCTATACCTTTCTTCTATGCAAACCCCTTTACAACAAGTCTCTCCTTGTACCACTTCTTACCTCCTTCTTCTTCCTTCAACCTGTAAATCCATTTGTTCTGCAATGCTCTTTTACTAGCAGGCAACTGAACCAAATCCCAAGTCTGGTTTCCTACCAATGAGTCCATCTCCTCATTCATGCCTTGCTCCCACTTCTTTCTAGTTTCCACCTGCATTGCTTCTTCATAACATTCTGGTTCACCAGGATCAGTCATCAACAAATAATACATTGAAGGAGAGTATCGTTCAGGGAGTCTACTTAACCTGGTAGATCTTCTTACAGTTGCGGGAGTTTCAGCTACTTGCTGTTGTTCTTGATTTTTAGGCACCTTTGGAACTTCATTTTCTTGAATTTCATCAAGTACTATGTACTCTTTGTTTTCCTTTTCCCGTTTCTTTCCCTGCAACTGATCTTTATACATGACCTTTTCATTTAATATGACATCTCTACTTCTAATGATTTTGTGATTTTCATAATCTCATAAGCGATAACCAAAATCATCAACCCCATATCCAATAAAGGTACATTTCTTGGATTTAGCTTCAAGCTTTGTTCTATTTTCTTTATCAATATGGACAAATGCTTCACAACCAAACGTTCTCAGAAATGAGTAGTTTACCTTTTTATCTGTCCATGCCTCCTCTAGAATACCACCATCCAAAGCACTTGAAGGTCCTTTGTTTATTAAATAAACAACATTATTTACAGCATCTGCCCAAAATTGTAAGGGCAACCCTGCATGCAGTCTCATACACCTTGCACGCTCCATGATTATTCTGTTCACCCTTTCTGACACACTATTTTCTTGTGGTGTTCCTGGGACTGTCTTCTCTCTACGAATCCCATGGTATGAACAGTAACTATCAAACTCCTTGCCGCAGTACTCACCTCCATTATCAGATCTGAGACACTTCAACCTTTTTCCTGTCTCATTCTCAACCAAAGCTTTCCACTTCTTAAAAGTAGCAAACACATCAAATTTCTGTCTAATGCAATAAACCCAAGTTTTCCTAGTTGCTTCATCAATGAATGTAACATAATAATGAGAGCCACCAAGAGATTGTACCTGAGCTGGTCCCCATACATCCCTATGCACAAGCTCTAACTTTTCATTCTTCTTCTGTTTCCCAACCCTGAGAAATATGACTCTCTTTTGTTTTCCATAAACACAGTTTTCACAGAATTCCAAAGTTACCTGCTTCAAATCTGGCAGCAACTTCCTTGAGTGGAGAATCTGCATCCCCTTCTCACTCATGTGGCCAAGCCTATGATGCCACAATGCTGTATCTGTTCCTGTGGAAGCTAAAGAGATAGAATGGTCAGTATTATGAAGACATAAATACAACGTACCTACCCTGTCTCCTTTTGCTATCACCATTGAACCTTTAGTGATCTTCCACCACTTTTCTCCAAATGTAGATAAATAGCCGCCATCTCCCAACTGCCCTATTGAGATCAGATTTCTTTTCATAGCAGGAATATGCTCAACATCTTTTAACAGCCAGTCAGTTCCATTCTTAACTTTTATTCATACCTTACCCATTCCAACAATTTTACATGGCTCATCATCACCCAATAAAACATGTCCAAAATCGCCTGGAACATAATCATGAAAGTATTTCCCATGAGGTGTAGCATGACATGAAGCCCCTGAATCTACTACCCAAGAATCACTAGTATTATCTAATGCAAGAATCAAAGCATCTTGTAACACATCACCTGCTACATTTGCTTCCTGGGTAGTTTCCTTCTGTGCATCTCCTTTCTTCTTTAGAGATCTGCAGTCTTTCTTCAGATGTCCTTTCTTTCCACAGTTCCATCACTCTATCTTTCCCAGTCTGGACTTGGATCTTCTCGTTTTAGACTTTCCACGATTACCTTGGCTCTTTCCTCTCTCCTTTTGTCTTCCCCTGGTCTCCATGGTCAACGCATTACCTGATGTCTCACCTGTGCTTTTTCTTTGAATTTCCTCGCTAAGAATAACACCAATAACATCATCAAATTTCAAGGTGTTTGAACCAGAGACATAGTTACTTACAACCATGACCAAGCTATTCCATCTTTCTGGAAATGAACACAAGATTAGAAGAGCCCTAACCTCATCATCAAAGTTCACACTTACAGAACTTAGTTGATTTGTAACCGTATTAAACTCATTTAAATGATTAGTAACAGACCCACCTTCAGACATCTTCATATTAAATAAAAACTTCATTAGAAATACCTTGTTGGAGGCCAAGGGTTTTTCATATAGCTTACCCAGTGTGCTCATCAAACCCTCTGTTGTCGTTTCTTTTGAGATATTGAAAGCCACCAATGAATCCAGGCTCAACCATATTGTTCCCAAAGCCTTTCTGTCAAGAACCTCCTATTCTTTGTCCTTCATGGTCGCTGGCTTCTTTGCTCTTCCTCCCAACAGCAGGAATAGATCCTTCTGGTATAGATAGTCCTCCATTTGCATCTTCCATAACTGAAAGTTTTGGTCGTTAAACTTCTTGACCTTAAACTTTCATTCTTCTGCCATTGCTCCCACGTGAACCAGAAACCCTAGCTTCCTGTGGGTTTATCTGCCAAATAGACCTTTGGCTCTAATACCGATTGTTAGAAAAATAGGATCGCGGAGCAATAACAATAAACAAAAATGCAAATATAATCATACACACATTACAAGAGAGACATAGATATATCGTGGTTCACCCCAACTTGGGCTACATCCACACTGAAGTTGCCAGTCCTTATTATTATTCTGTCCAGCAAAGTGAAGGGATACAACCTGCAGCACAACCGGTGCACTTCCTCTTCACCATCTCACAGTCTCTCTACTTTGATCTCAGAGATCTTTACAATGCATAAAACCTAATACATCAACCCTAGCTGTATTACAATGTCTTTCTTTTATAAGGGAAATACAATGGGAAAATACCATGAGTTACCCAAAACCATGGGCACGAAAACTGGTGGTGAAAACAGCCCCAAAAATTTTCCTCAGGGGATTTTCCCCCGAACCCCCTTTCTTGGGGGCCTGCTAGCCCCCGCACCCTCCAGCCGGGGGAGTGGACACTCCCTCGGACCCCCCTAGGGTTGTGCCGGGATCATAACCAAACCTGGGGTACGGACACGGCTGAATGGTAATATCTCTGAATCTGGAGATCAGGCTCCACAACCAACAGAACCAATCTTCAATCTTCTCCAAGACATTTTGAGTAATTCTTGTTAACAACTATTCTCCTTGAAAATCTATTTGGAGAGAAGTTACTTAACTTTTTAGGTCTCCTACTTCTTTCTCCAATTTTGATATTTCATCTTCTTTCTCATTGATTTCATATTATAGATCAAGGACTCTATTATCTTTGTTCTCGAGCTCCTTTTTTTCCTCATCCATCCTGGCACTTAAGTCACTGTCTTCCTCAATAAGTCTAGGACTGGATCTCAAATATTCTTGGTCTTCTTCCATTGCATCTACATCAATAGTACCTGGGATATCAGTCTGGGGCTCACCTATAACTTATGTTGCTATAGGATAACTTTCTATTGCAACATCTGTGGTTTGCATTGTTGATTGACTAGTTGTTTGAATTAGAGGGTTTTCAACATTATTACTCCCTTCAGTAGAAATCTTTGTGGCTGCCAATTTCAAATTTTCAATATGCCAATGCAGATCATCAATCTTCCTCCTTCTATATTAAGATAATTGTTGAAATTCTATCATACTGTCATGTATCTTTTCTTTCTCTTCTTGCACTTGCCTCAATTCTTGAGACTGTACTAATTCGACTATAGGCATCTTTAGGTTTTTCTTTAGTGTATATCTTTCATTATCTTTCTTGGATATTAGTGACTTGACTGGGGTGTCATCCGATGGATTTGTTGCTAAGGTTACCAGTTTTGATTCCAAAGAATTGATGGTAGTTTGTTTATCCCTGGTAGTCCATTTTTCCATCCTGTATAACTTCTCAAATTTCTCTAGTGCCAGATTTAAATTTCTTTCCTCTTTTTCATATTTGACAATTTCTGTGCTCATCATGTCACTTGTCTATTTATAAAAATCCATCTTGTCTAACTTGCTAAACTCCTTGAAATTGACTATGTGCTCTGTTGCTCTCTCATCATTGAGTTTCAATGGCTTGGCTACCTTGGATTCCAAAACAGAAAACCTCAAGGAATCTCGTTGATGATATTCCATTGCTATTAGCCTCTTCCCTGTGCTTGGGAGGTATTTTCTCAACTCCTTCACCATCTTCATTCCCCTTTCTCTGATATTTCTATATCCAGCCTGAAGGTCTACCTTTATAGGGACTGATTCTGCAGATGAAGACCCATATATTTTCAAAGGAATATTAAACTCTATGGAAGGATAGATTACATATTGGACAAGAGGCTTGCTTGGGAGATCTGGCTTATTTATTAGTTATGTAATTTCATTGGGGATCTCCACTGATTCTTCTCCAACCTCTACTACATATTTTTCATCTTCTTTTGTGGGTAATCTATCCTTTTTTGGGTCTGGACTTCGTTGATCTTTTTGAATGTCCATATCCTGGGCCTCCTCAACTGTCCTTTTCTATCCAATTAGCTGATGTTGTTTTTCCTCTTCTTCAAAGCATTTTATAGCTTCTTGGACTTCTTCCCAAGTCTTCTTGTTTTCTATTCTTTCCCACAGAGGCTTGGGTGTGCATACATATGCATAATTCTTATTCTCTACGCTCTGCTTGGAAATCACTTGGTGAGGGTCATATGAATCTTTTTTTCCTTTGGGGGTTCAATTGACTAAGATATTCTTCTATGTACTTAAAAGCATTCATCCCTTTGATAATGAGAGGTCCTACCTCTTGTGGCAAATGGAAGGTACCATGTTGTTTGAAATGCTTGAAATCAACATCATCTAAATCCATCTTATGCCTTACAAATTCCATGGAAAATATCATGGGTGTACGGAAAGTAGGGAGTTTGTATGGCTCTCTTTCAAAACAATATACCCTGATAACAGTGTGGTCTTCAAAAATAAACCAATCTCCAACTTGAATTAATGATGTGAACTGTAGGTGTTTCTTAAGTTCAGGAAACATCCTAGGAGGAGAAATACCATGTAACAGACTGTAAGCCACACTCATGACTTTGTTTGTGAACTGAGAACAATTTGAATTATTTGCTCTTCTCAACACCAAGTCAGTCCATTCATGAACTGGTTTCTTCATCCCTTGATCGTCTATGGCTTTCATGCCCAAATGCTTGAAACTCTCAAAATTCTAATAGAAGAAGAGAAAAAATAGGTAGGAAGGGAATCTGAAATATTGAATAGCACGGAATTCTTCTAGATGTTCATGGATCTTGTCAGCCAGAAAGGAACGAAGGTCAAAAAGTGGTGGGTTCTTGCCAGGCTCTATAGTTAGTTTCAATAGGACCCCCAAAATGACTTCATCTACAATTTTATCATCCTCCAGGCCAATAATAGTGCAAATAATTGAGATGGCCTTTCTGGAGTCTTCAGAGAAGAGAGTGGTAGCATAATGGGGAGGGATAGCTGGTATTGTTGTTCCAGGATCTAGGTGTTTGGATAGGAAAAAGTGAGGATCGAACAGTATGAGGCCATTAAAAGTTGTGGTTATGGATTTTTCATTGAAACTGTAAGGGGCCAAAGACTCGGGTATGCAGAACATATTTCTTAGGGCTTCTGGGTAATGAAGAATAGGTTTTTAGTTGAATCAGCTGATAGGACTACTTTGGTTGAAGGGGAATAGTTCTTCGAGCACCATGTAAAGAATTCCAGGAAGAAAACTAACCTAGGAAAAATGGAGTGGGCGAATTAAAATTCTAGAGGTTAAGTTTATCCTGGCCATTAAAGGCAAGCTCTTTGGATTCTCGGAGGGTCTCAGTTAGTTCTGAGTTGTGGAGGATGGTGTCAAAAACATCCGCTTTGTGGTTGTATACATTCTCTTCCCCGGAGAAATGAGGGTTTGGGAGTGTGACTTTGGTCTTGGGCACCATCTTTATCTGGATCACAATTTTAGGGAAGACAGATGTTCGATCCTGGATAGGTTAGGTTTTCTAAAAAATAGGGCACACATAAACTCATAATAAGAAGCAAGATTACAATAACTGAGATGTCCAGAAGTGGTAGATGAATACCTGCTCGACGCATGGAGGCTGACCTAGCTCGAAAGATGCTGATATGGACTGGTATAGTTCATGCAAAATTGACCTAGTGAGCTGGTTGTAGCAGGAGCACGTTCTTTGGGTGTAAAAATAATAAAATAATGGAATTAGGGTAAAATCCCCTTTTTACACTGAAAGCAAATACACTTTACACATCGGATGGCAGGTGTGGATTGGACAAGAGAACGCAAGGGGTGACAGGACATCTTGGACAGGTGGAAAGCGATGACTTGACCATAATGTGACATGTTGACGGGACGTGTTGAGCTATAGGGAACTTACCCTTTTTAATTGGAGCGGATACCACTATAGTTTCCCAGAGTGGTAACGCGTCGATGTTGAGCAGATTTACAAAATTGCTTTCAAGCATGCGCGGTCAGTAACTGCAAGACATGTGTTCAGAGTGGTTTTATGCACAACGCGCTCCCAAAATCACTTTTTTTGGGATGCAACTTATCAGTGCATGATCAATCAGAACCTTCGATATTGATCAACGGGCGGGGAAGTTGCATGTTAAATTTTCTGAATTTACTTCAATATGATCTAGGATCTTAACTGAGAGAACAACATGTACAGCATATCTACAGCATATCAATCATGGAGACAATAATGCAAGCACACAAGAGACACAAAGATTTACTTGGGGAAAACCATAAAGGTGAAAAACCCCAATAACTT
The DNA here is from genome assembly GCA_027924585.1 of Larix kaempferi. Taxonomy (NCBI): domain Eukaryota; kingdom Viridiplantae; phylum Streptophyta; class Pinopsida; order Pinales; family Pinaceae; genus Larix; species Larix kaempferi. Next base: position 5,254,065 of record BSBM01000590.1, read on the forward strand.
CCTCAGAGATAGATAGAGCAATGATACAACCAATCAAGAGAGATAGCCATAACCTAGCAGCAGATCCTCCTCCTCCATGAGTGCGCCTCTCCTCCTTGAGAGCATGTGTGAGAAGTGAGTGAGCAAATAGAGTGCCTCCCGCACTCTATTTATACTTGACTTGACTTGCCTTTTTACCTAACTCATGTAGGCTCGAACTTAACCACATAACATAATGTTGACTGGGCCGACCCCCAATAGGGTGGTCTAATAACCCTTAGACCCACATGGCCGACCCCCAATAGGGTGATCTAATAACCCTTCGACCCACCTGACTTATACAGGGCCGACCCCAACAAGGTGGTCTAATAACCCATCAAGTATAAGTTACGACACTTACAATATAAATGACGACACTTCCGTATAGAGGAATAATACCATCTCTATAGGAGTACATACAACATATATGAAATACATTCCGAAGTTACATATACATCAACACTCCCTCTTAACTAGGAAGGTATTTCTCAGCACAGTTCTTCTAGCACAAGTCATCTTCTCTGGATCATCGTCACTGGATAATCGTCATCGAGTCATCATCATCATCGTCACTGCTGCTGCTATCTCAATCAATCTCTGAATCTACTCGTCATAGGAAGTTCTACAGAGCCAGTCCTTTTTCATACTGGATGTAGGCCCACCACCTGTAGGTCTTCATCATCACTGGCCATACTGTGGAATCCTCAGGACTTATTACGTGCGTCACAAAACCTGGCTGCAGCATCCCAGGCTATTACGAGCACACAGCTCTACCTGTAGGATCTCCCAGGAGCACATTACATGTGACCCATCACAAAACCTGGCTAAAGCATCCCAGGCTGTTACGAGCACTCGGCTCTACCTGTCGGATCTCCCAGGAGCACATTACATGTGATCTCACCACAAAACCCGGCTGAAGCATCTGAGTCCTTTTTCATCCTGTCCAGATCTCCCAGGAGCAAATTACATGTGGTCCACCACAAAACCTGGCTGAAGCATCTGAGGCCTTTTTCATCCTGTCCAGATCTCCCAGGAGCAAATTACATGTGGTCCACCACAAAACCTGGCTGAAGCATCTAAGGCCTTTTTCATCCTGTCCAGATCTCCCAGGAGCAAATTACATGTGGTCCACCACAAAACCTGGCTGAAGCATCTGAGCCCTTTTTCATCCTGTCCAGATCTCCCAGGAGAAAATTACATGCCATAGGACAAAACCTCGCAAGAGCATCTCAGGATGTTACGGGTACACAACTCCGACCTGAAATCTCCCAGGGCACAAATTACATGTCCTCTCAAGCGAAACCTCGCAAGAGCATTTGTCAGATGTCCCAGGGCACCGAATTACATGCCATAGGCAAAACCTCGAAAGACCATCTGCAAATCTCCCAGGGCACAAATTACATGCTTTCCTGCACAACCTGATACATGGCCATAAAGTATCATCTGATACTTCATCAAACATCATCCTGATGTACACATGATCATCTTGATCATCATCACTGCAACATCCTGCTGCATGTCATATGGAGAAGCTCGTCATCCACGATCATCCAAGTATCCACCTGATACATACATAGATACATGATCCACACAATGTATCCATCAGCATACATGATCTACCTGATCATACAAGGATACATGATCCACACAATGTATCCATCAGCATACATGATCTACCTGATCATACAAAGATACATGATCCACACAATGTATCCATCAGTATACATGATCTACCTGATCATACAAAGATACATGATCCACACAATGTATCCATCAGTATACAACATGATGCGTTCATAAAAAAATACATACACATGATCCATCCGATCATATCCAGCATCCAACATGATGCATATACAAAATACAGACACATGATCCAACCGATCATATCCAGCATCCAACATGATGCATACATACATACATATAATGATCCAACTGATCATATCCAGCAGAAACCAGAACATCCTCCTGATGTTCATCATCCAGCGCTTACATCCACAGCCATGTGAAGGATCCCCCTTCCAACATGCTTGGAATGGCTTCAGCAAATGTTTCCATCACTTCTTCCTCGAAGTGTCCTCGACCTGAAGCACGCCAAGCTTCTCTCTGAAGTACTCGAACTTCACCCTGGCTAGTGGCTTCGTCAGCACATCTGCAATCTGCTCGTCCGTCGCAACATACAGGAGCTTCACAGCTCCTCTCTGCACCATATCCCTGATATAGTGATATTTGATCTCTATGTGTTTCGACCTGTCATGAAACACTGGGTTCTCGGACAGCTTCACACAACTCTGGTTATCACAGAAGATACCAGTAGCCTCCAACGGGAGATCAAATAACTCAGACAGTAGCCATACTGCCTCACAACTAGCTGAACAGGCTGCAACATACTCTGCCTCAGCTGTACTCAGTGCTACGCAGGACTACTTCCTGCTAAACCAAGAGATCACACCTGATCCCATACTGAAGCAGCATCCAGATGTGCTCTTCCTATCTGCAGCACTGCCAGCCCAATCTGAATCAACATAACCCTGTAGGTTAAACTTTTGATTTTCTTCATATTTGAGCCCATAATCCACTGTACCCTTTAGGTACCTCAGAACATGCTTTTACAACAATCAGGTGAACACTCCTCGGATCCGTCAGGAACTGGCTCAACGTGTTCACAACAAAGCAAATGTCCGATCTCGTGTTCGTCAGGTACATCAAGGACCCAATCATCTGACGATACATAGAGACATCAACCGCCTCAGATGAAGCATCACATAGAAGCTTCAGATTCGATGCCATAGGTGTGGCTATGGCCTTGCAGTCCATCATCCCAAATTTCTTCAGGATATCTACTATGTACTTCCCTTGTCCAAGGAAGATTCCATCTGCACTCTGCCACACCTCTATGTCAAAAACAAATAGTGCATCATCCCCAAGTTCTTCATCTTGAACTCGGTAGTAAGCTTCCGCTGCATGTCGGCAATCAATCTATCTTCACCTGTAACAAACAGGTTATCCGCATACAAAAGTAGTATCACTGGATTGCCTTCCTCAACCTTGTAGTAAAGGTTGGAATCCGCTTTATTCTTGGTAAAGCCCAAGATGGATAGAAAGTTGTCTATCCTACCATATCAAGTTCTGCACACATATATGACTACACCATGCTGTCTTGAAATCCATCTGGTGCATCTTCTATTTCATCACTTTTGTATTTCTCAATGCTGCCATCTGCAACATGCTTGATCTGATAGTTCCATTTGGAATTCATAGCAAACTCCCCTTCATGTCTTGGGATTACATCCCAAACATCATTCTTCATGATCGACGGATCATGGTGTTTCATTTCTTCATCCCAGATCCTGGGAACTTCAATATCTTCAATATCTTCAATAGATATCTTTGTTGCTGGAACAAAATGTTGTAGTTCTTCTTTTGTAGGAGATGGCATACGATCTTTCCTACACAACAAGTTAAATTGCATGATTAGAAAACATCTCATAGTTTTCAGAACAAATTCTTACACATAAAGAAATATGCCATACAGTCATGCAATTATCTTAGCAAATGCTTCAATACAACATTTATCCATATTTTGTAACTTTCTAGATGCCTTCCAATCTCTACCAGAACATTGTTAAGAGTGTGCACAACTCCCAACATGTCAGCAAAGAGGTTTCATTCTAGATAAGTAGCAATGGAATGTTGTACAGTGCCATAGGCCACTTACCCATGCATATTAGGAGTATACTGTTCATCAATGCAATTATTCTAATATGCATAATACACAACCTAATTCTAGGAACATCAGTATATACATTATTGAACAATTTTATTTAAACAAACAAATATGCAAGAAATGATGATTAAAATACTTATCTTTCTTTGTTCGTTGGGTGGACTCCCTCTGAGTCTTTGCTTCCTTGCAGGAGCTGCTGGAGTCCTAATCTGAGGTAGCTTCTTCCACACCTTTCTGTTGTGAAATGTAGAGAGATGATCAATTCCCTCTGAATATCTGCATCCTTGCAGAAACTACTGAAGTGTGCTCCTTTGTTTTCTTGCAGGAACAACTAGAGTGTGCTCCCTTTTGATCTTTGCTTCCTGAATTACCTGTTCTTGAACTCATATTCATCCTTGGTCCCTATGCATGCTTATTAGTATCATGAATGTGTTATCCTTGTGATCTCATATAAAATCATACATTCATTAGTATACTATTAAAACACAATAATCTCAAGCATGTATAGTCATGATCATTTCAAACAGAAATAATAAGCATTAGCATTCAAGGATTCTTATGGTTAGTCAAATCATAAGAAACATAACATGTCTAAACCTATAATTACTCAAGCCTATGACTCTTCAGGTTAGTTGAATCATCAATCAAGATAAGAGATATAAAATGCATAAAACCTGTGATTATTCAAACCTATACCATCATGATTCTTCTGGTTAGTCATATCATCAATTATGGTAAGAAACATAATATGCATACAATCATGATTATTCAAACCTATGACTTCATGAATAATCATTATCAACAACGCGATAGTATAAGATCCTAACCCAAGGTAGGAATCTATCTTGATATAGGAAAAACATACCTGGATTAGCATGCTAGCTAGTTTATGTCTAACATACCCGCATAATGTCTTCTGGTTCTCTTCAGTGACTTGTGCTAGTAATCTGCATGTCTCATATGTTAACCATTACAAAACCAAGTCATACATACCTCGTTAATGGATCTTCTATGAGATCCATGACAATGGATAAATCTTTGTCCTCATGTTATCATGACCATATGTTCTTGGACCAGAACATGATTTGTCTTTATTGGTGTAACTTTCATGTTAGTAGACAACATAAACCTCATACAACACCATAATGCATTAGTACAATCATAAGTGTCAACACCCTAACCAGTGAATATCTTCTATCATGAATTCATAATTTTGTTAAGGTTATACAACAAATCTAAAATCAAAATTGTACTAACCGTAATAACATGAAGACAAACATACCATAAACTTAATCATGGACAAATATCGAAACATACCTCAATGAGTCATACCTGTCGAGATCGCCTGTAATCTTCTTATGTAAGGCCTTATCCTCATCTCTCTCTGAAACAGGAACTTCTTCACTTATGCAAGTGACCAATCCATCTTCTTCTAGGATTAACCCAATCCACTTGATTTGCAAGAAATGGACCTTGAGCTGGATATGGGTTTGTCAGAGAAACCCCAAAAATTCAAACTTTGAATTTCAAACTTCTGATAGGATAGAAATATGTGCCTTGATGAGCTGATCAAGTTGGTATATTCAGAATTTGAAAACTGCAAAGTTTCACTCCTCAATTTTGCCTTTGAAACTTCTAGATTCACTGGACGTGACCCTGAACTGGGGTTTGATGAAGCCCACTCTTTTGCCCCATCAAAATGTTTGATCCAAAGCTCTAAGCTTCTATTTTTCTGAGGAGCTTCCAGCCGTGGTCACAGATTTCAAAAATTCCCATTTTTACAGAAGCCCTAATTTTCCACTTTTCTGATCAAAGTCCCGAACTAGGGTCTAATCAAGCCCGGCCTTCTGCCCAACCAAAAATTCTGATCTTGGTCTCTAAATTTCTATTTTGATGAGTAGCATCCAGCCGTGGTCTCCGATTACAAAAATTCCAACTTTCTCCAAAGCCCTAAATTCCGGAAGCCATGAATGAAGGTACCAAAAAATAATTCTGTTTTGACAGAAATATGTACCTGATTGTTTCTGGTGTAACTCCGAAATGTTTGATCCACAGGGTCTGAAAAAGTTTCCTGAGATAGCCTGACCTGTTATCTTTCCATCCTGACAGGTCTGACCTCAATTGGATTCTCTGAGAGAGAGTTATGCCAAATGTCGCAACGTGACCTGTTTTGGGATAAAACAGGAGAGCGAACTTGTACGGCGTGCCACGTTTCACTGTTTTAACTTCGGCCTCTGAACAAGTTTTCTGAGATATCTCGGCCTGTTACCTTTCCATCCTGACAGGTCTGACCTCAATTGGACTCTCTGAGAGAGAGTTATGCCAAATGTCGTAACGTGACCTGTTTATGGGATAATACAGGAGAGCGAACTTGTACGGCGTGCCACGTGTCATTGGTTCAACTTCGGCCTCTGAAACATTTTTCTGAGATAGTACAGACTGTGTAATACCTGTCACTTTTTACTAAATTTCATTTGGAGCTTCCTAGCCCAAGATATGACCTTTTTCCCAAGGTCACCTGATTTTGACTCAGATCTGGAAGAGGCAGAAACCCTATATTGTACAGATCATAAATCACAAAGTACAACGAATTAGAGGTTGTCCTTTGGACACAAGATACCTGGAGATCTTAGCTTCGGCCTGTAACAATTGCAGATCCGAAAACTTCACCAAAACGGATTTATAGCGAAAGTGCTACGATGACTGGTTTTTGCTATATCAAGCCCTAGCATCGTAAGTGCAACAAGTGTCATACATGCAATATCATGCCTTCTTTCAGGCTAGCTCTGATACCATGTTAAATTTTCTGAATTTACTTCAATATGATCTAGGATCTTAACTGAGAGAACAACATGTACAGCATATCTACAGCATATCAATAATGGAGACAATAATGCAAGCACACAAGAGACACAAAGATTTACTTGGGGAAAACCATAAAGGTGAAAAACCCCAATAACTTCCTCAGAGATAGATAGAGCAATGATACAACCAATCAAGAGAGATATCCATAACCTAGCAGCAGATCCTCCTCCTCCATGAGTGCGCCTCTCCTCCTTGAGAGCATGTGTGAGAAGTGAGTGAGCAAATAGAGTGCCTCCCGCACTCTATTTATACTTGACTTGACTTGCCTTTTTACCTAACTCATGTAGGCTCGAACTTAACCACATAACATAATGCTGACTGGGCCGACCCCCAATAGGGTGGTCTAATAACCCTTAGACCCACATGGCCGACCCCCAATAGGGTGATCTAATAACCCTTCGACCCACCTGACTTATACAGGGCCGACCCCAACAAGGTGGTCTAATAACCCATCAAGTATAAGTTACGACACTTACAATATAAATGACGACACTTCCGTATAGAGGAATAATACCATCTCTATAGGAGTACATACAACATATATGAAATACATTCCGAAGTTACATATACATCAACATTGCACGTTTACTGGCATAGTTAAATTTGACACTTTTCATGAGCGCACTTGATCTCTAGGTCGTTTATCTCATTCAAGATCAGACAGCTGGGTGCTCTTCTACCTTAGCCCTCTTCTATTGTCTTCTACTTCCTGGCCATAGGGCATATCTGCATATTCTTCTAAATTTTGCTAATCTCTTTTCCTCCCTTAGGGCTAAAAATTCCCAAAAATTTATGTGCTCGCGCCCTGCATGGACAAACTCTTTCCAAGAAAACATTGGGTACTAACAGATCGTTTGAACCATACAAAATTTCAAGATGTAACCAAGGGGCTAAGTGGAAAGATCATTATTGATAAATTGGCTAAATATTTTGAGATAGCTAATCAATTCCAAATTATTAAAGCTAATTTACCTTCCATATCTTATACAACATATGTAGAATTAGAATTTTTGGTTGAGGAAATGACAGACTATGAAATTCCTTCTCAAGACCAATGGGGTGTTGTGGAAAAATATGGAAAAATGAAATACAAAATCCACCCTTAATTCAAAGCTACTCGAAGTTACACAACATTAAAGATTCGTTTTGAAAGGCACGTGACATTCCAAGTTTGAGTTCAAGTATTGTTGATGAAGACAGTTGAAGATAGAGATGAAACTTGGTTCCAGGAAAATAGGCATTAGTTTCCAAGAAGCTATTTTTAGAAATACATTCAGTTAGGGTTTTCTCACAGAGCATTTTTGTATAAATTTTGAATTTTGCAATGTAATTGGGGTTGAAACCCGAGAGAAAGAAACTACTTTGAATGTAATATTTATCTTTTGAGATTAATGAAAAGATTTCTAAGCCAAATTTTTGAGGTTGGAAACAGTGATTCATGTGTTGTCACTTTGCAGTTTGTAAATTTTCTTAATGTGAATGTTTTTTTCCCGTTTTCATTCCATTTTGTCGTCTTTATTCATGTTTGAGTGAAAGTATATGGATCAGAATTCATGGTTTATGCTCTGGTTCATTATACTTAAACATTAATACTTTTTCTTCTAAATTTAGGACTGAAATCATCCTTGTTTGAATCATGCTTGGTATTAATAGATTGTCTTCTTTATCCTGCTACCACCCTGCAACTCTAAACCTGTCTATGAAAGTGATACCTACCTTGCCTCCATGGAAAAAAAATTATGTCAGTTTCTAATAGTCGAAAAATCTCCACTCATTTGACTCCATACCCAATGGTTTTCCTCTGGTTCAACCATTTTATATAAAAAAAATGTCTCAAATATCTATCCACTATATTCATTAAATAACCATTTACTGTAGTGACCTTGAGTGACTGAGTTATAAGAGAGAGCCCTCTCTGGATTGGAAGGGATAGATTACAATTCTAAAGATTGGTTTTAGGTTACCTCAGGATTGTCTCCCCCAAAACCAAGAAAATTCTGAGAGTTAACATCTTGGCACCGTTGCTGGGGAGCGAAGAAGAGATTTTCCTTGGGAAAGAGCAACAAAAAAAAACCTAATCTTTGAGGGGCAAACGAAACTTTATACACAGAAATTGGCTACATTTTTTCCCTGGTGACTTCATTGTTCAATAAAGAAAGGAGACTCCATTGGGAAACCTTAGCTTTGAGAATAATACATACTAGAAGGAATCCACATCCTGAGCCACCGGAGATTTTTCAAAATCCAGAAATATTCTCTAAAAGGGAAAAGAAAAGCTCCAATCAGGTACTTCTCAAATAGAAAGATATTTATCTTTGCCAAAAAAAAGGAGTTATAAGTATTGAAAGTATTCCCTTTGATTTTAAATTCGAACAGTCCTTGTTTAATTCAAAATATAAAATAGACCTAGGTGAAACAACCATTGATGAAGTAAATTTTCAATCTTTCTTGTTAGAGTCTCTTTGGGGAAAACTACAAATTTCAGAAGAAGAAAAGGTTAAAGAAGAGGAAACAAATCATTTTGCTTTCCTTAGAGAAACTGAAATTGATAAAAAATTCTAAACCTTTTCAACCAATACACAAAACAAGAGGTCTGGTACTCCACAAGTCCAAATCCATGTTCAACCCTTTAGAATCATGGATGCTAGGTTTGCTCCCCTTTCCTTGCATGTTTTCTTACATGACCTTCCTCGAAATTATGCTTAGAGAATTGTATTATATGATGGGGAAGGAAACATTACTTCTCAACAACATTTAGACAGATTCAATGATTTCGTAGATTTAGAAAAAGTTGATTATGATGATGTTAAGATGAGACTATTAGCACAAATATTTTATGGAGAAGTCAAGAAGTGGTTAGAGCAATTCAAGTAGGGAGCATACATAATTACAATGATTTTGAGACAAATTTCCTTGGAAGGTGGGAAGACAAGAAAAACCCTTTGCAGATTCTAACCCAATACAACAATCTAAAAAAGAATAATATAGAGTCAGTACAAGCGTTTTCCACTAAATTCATGAAATTTTACAACTCAATCCCAGCTGAAATCAAAACCCCTGTTGGAACTGCTAAATTACACTACGTTGATTCCTTTGACAATGATTTTGCATTGTTGTTAAGGGAAATAAAGTCTACAACTTTTCGTGACATGTTGGATGATGTTATGGAAGTAAAATCAAATCTTACGGCATCAGGGAAAATGAAACAAAAAGTGGAGATTTATAGGAGAAGAACTAAAGAAGAAAACCATCCTTCAACCTCCCAAAATAATGATGCTAAAATTGATATGTGATAAGAACCATGGAGATATTGGTAGAGAGATTAAATTTGGAAAATAGGCCTCAAGTTAGAGACCATCCTGAAACATAGATTAGAAATCCAAATTTTAGAATACCTCCTATTCCTCAGATAAGACAAAGAGATCAAAGAGATCAGAGGGATCAGAGAGACCAAAGAAATATAGCTGACCAACAAATCAGGCCTCCTTTCCTAGGGAAAGTTTTTGATGAGGAAGATTTTGAACAATCGGAAGATCAAATCCATCATTTTGATCATTCTGAGCCTAAATTATATTTGATCAAAAAAGAACATGATATGTTTTCCAAGGAACAATATTGTAATACATTGGAAACATAATTAGAACCATATCAAAGAGGATATTAAAATGCAGTAATTGAGTTTTAAAAAAAAACACAATCTTAGAAACAAAAATGTTATTGTGAATTCAAATAAACCCCTGCTAATCATCCCACAAGTAGTCAGCAGAAGAAAGAACCCCCTAAAAAAGATGATTCAAAGGTATATATCTTGAAGAAAGATCAAGAAAGTAAGAAAGATGTAGTGAAAGAAGTTGAGAAAACACATTCATCCTTCAGCCTAGAAAATGAAATCTCAAAAATTAAAATCTCCATTCCCTTTAGAGAGTTTCTAAAGAACACAGAATACAAGGGCCAAATTCTGAACATGGTAAAAAATGAAGAGGAGCAACAACCTGATACTTTAAATTGATGATGATGCTCCCACTATTGTTTTTGGTCCAATGGTTGAAGATACAAATAATGAAGACGTTCCTCCATTCTATGTCAACTTGAATGTTCGTGATATGATCCTTCACAATGCTATGCTGGATTCATGAGCTTCACATAATTTTATGCCTAAAGTTGTTGTGGACAATCTTGGATTAGAAGTCACAAGGCCTTACAAAGATCTATTTTATTTTGATTCTAAAAAGTTCGACTGTCTTGGTTTGATTAAGGATATGGTTGTAAATTTGATTCAAATTCCAACAAAAAGCATCATTATGGATGTCATAGTTGCAGAAATTCCACCCAAATTTGGGATGTTATTATCAAGGTCACGGGCTTCAAAATTGAAAGGCACATTGCATATGGACATGTGTTGTATTCAAGCAAAAAACATTAATAGCCATGAACTGTGATTCCTTTAGTCTCTGTCAACAGTCTGGTAGTGGCCAATCAAGCCTTCTCACCTCTTTCCTGCCGGATTCTCTTCCACGGTCCAGGAGCTTCTGGGCTTCGTCGCTCTGCCATTGTACCAACTCACCATTTGCTTGAAAAACTTCTAAAATGACACTGAATAGATGTTGATGTGTGTCATCACCGGGGGGATTAATCAATTTAAGTGTTATTTTTTCATTATTAACATGAAGCACTTTCTCTATGTGGTATAGATATCTTCTGCTTGAATACATCGTTTTCGTAGACTCAGCTGTCGTGAGGCTTCCTGCAAGTTTCGAATGTGTCGCTGCTGCTTGTGGTTGATACCGGCTGATATTGGTCGACTTGACTCAACTCGACATGACTGACTTGACTCGACATGACTGACACTGGTCGGCAAGAGACCGACTCAATTTACAACTTTTATGAAAATAGATGGTTCAATAAGCTTTGAACATCCCTTTATTCGACTAATTTTCAATGACCCCACAATTTTTACAACATCATGGCCACTTACAATATTGACCAAAGACTCAATTATTTTGAGTTTCGACCACTTTTAGTACCAACCATTTACAACCAACCAAAACTTACAAGTCGAGCTTCGACCACTTTTAATACCAACCAAACATAAAATTTAAGAGTTGACCAAAATAGCTTCGACTACATATATATAAACAGTAACCCGACCATATTAAAGTGTTTCCTATCTTGACAATTACCTTCGACCATGTGATACCCACTATATTTAAAGACGCAACCAATTGATGGTATCGACCATTCATCGACCATTTTACAGCTTATACATTATACATTATATAGATGTCTAAAATAGTCAGTTATGTCCTTGACTGGAACCGTCGATGTACGAAATATCAAATTGGACTATGCGTTGTAAATGCTAATATCCATAAGCGCATCCGTATTCTTTGACACGTAATAAACAGTCTCTTCTAAAAGCAATTCTCTGCAGATTTGCAATTCATCACGACAGGTCAATGAAGTATTGTAATAGCTCGGAATATAGATTTGGTTGCCATCGTCGCAAAACGCCATCTTTGATAAAATCATCTCGTGAGCCACTGGTCAATATAGTACTGAGGTCGACTTTTGCCAGATCAACTAGTTTCACCATCTCTTTCGAAGAATGGAAACAACTCTAGTCGACAGGTAAACAATGATATGACTGTTCCATATCGATGACGACCAACTTCATGTGACGGTGAGCAGTCTTCTAAACATCTGGTTACCTGTATGTTCTATGAAATGGACTGGTATTTGGTCGATGAATATGATGTTGGCCGTCGATTGACAAAATATGAAGGCGTCGATCAAATAGTTACATAATGGATTGATTGTTTGCTTTAACTGATACGAAAAAAGGTCAATAATTGGTATATTATTCAACAACTAGTCGACCGATAGAGTAATTGATCATCTCTGTCAATGGATCAGCTTATAGTCGGTACTTGTTCCAGTCGGTTCATAATCTTCCAATGAAATTAAAAAAAAAATTCGATCCATTGTGTGCTTTGGCAATCTTGTAGTAAAATTTTCTATCATGAATAGGTAGACTTTCCACGAGCATTTCAACAACAAATCGATATATAAATAAGATACCTCATTTAAGTGAATTCGGTCGACAGAGAAATTGCACACTAAATCAATATCACATCAACTGAAAAGCAACATTTTTCATTTCTGATTTTGCTCTTGCAGGTTCTTCCGAGCATCTCATGGTCTCTACCGGGGCGTGCAAGCAGACTTTGATATTTTCTGGCAGGAATTCTCACTTTCTTCATCGACAGGTTCGAGCCACCTCCCATCTGCTGCTGCTGTCACCCAGACTAGATAGGAGAGGCAACGACGCTAGATGTTGTATTCAAGCAAAGAGTAAATGCATACACAGAGATATAATCAAGACAAGAGAGATGAGTCGAATGCATCCAACTGGTTATATTCATCTTGATAGGTATATTTATACATCCTACATGTAGTTGGAGCAGTTGCACCTGCTCCAACAACTTCTTTAACTAGATTATTACATAGTAACTAATGACAACTAAGGATCCCAAAGGGTCCCCTCTAACAACATGTCATATGCTACTATCCCAGTTTTTTGTGAACAAAGGAAGTTGTATAGAGAAAAACAATTGGCATATATGGTCAGCAGTCAGGATAAACCTCATAATCATCCAATTAATGCAGTAGATATAGATTTAGGCTCTTCTATTTTCTATAATGATTTCCATTTTGAAGAGGAGAACTAGAATGATAATAAATCATAAGAAAAAGACCAAATATTTAAAGAAGAACATATTTTAAAACATAAAAAGAATATTTAAGGGATATGGAACATGCACTTTGATGGGGAAGTTAGTAAAGATGGAGCTAATGCAAGTATTTGGTTAATTCCTCCAGACAACGACTCAAAACTTTGTTCTTTCAAATTAACATTTGAATGCACTAAGAATGTGGCTGAATATGAGGCTTTGAATTTGGGGTTAAATATTTTGAAGGATTTAAAAAAAAAACATGATAGATGTGTATGGTAATTCAGATTTGGTCATAAATCAAGTAAATGGAATCTACCAAACTAGACATCCAAGGATGAGAGCATATAGAAATGAAGTTTGGGACATGCTTGGAAATTTCTTTACTGAGCACAAAATTTTATTAATCCCAAGAGAGTAGAATGGCATAGCTAATTCCTTAGCCTCTACTGCAAGTGTTTTCAAGATCCCTATTTATCCAAACAAAAAATATGAAATTGAAGTTATAAATAGTCCATCTATTCCCGATAACACTAAATACTGGCAAGTTTTTGAAGATGACATGCAGATTAAAATATTTCTTGAAATTAATCATGAATTTGCTAATACTGTGATTAATGGAGAAGATCAAAATACAAGAGATGCTGAGCAGAATGAAAATGATGGAGATGAAGATCAAAATCAAGAAAAAATTCTAAGTCAAATTGGAGGGAAGGAGATCATCCAACTCAATAACAACTACATACCCAAGGGATTGGTTCCTTTGGAAAAGTTGATTGATCATAATGATGTGGAAAAGAATCCCAAGTGTTAAGTTTAAACCAAATAAACTAGCAAGATCACTGAAAGAAACATAATCACAAGATAGACACAGAATTTACCCTGGGAAACCCTCATGGGGTAGAAAACCTAGCAAAGCTTTCCTCAATAAGATGATCAACCAAAATACAAGATGTGCTCCAAGACTTGTCCTTCTTCTCTACCTCACATGTAGACCTCCCAGACACAAGTGCGCTACTTTTTGAGTTGTGGAAGTGTGTCAAATGAGGAGCTCTCCTACTCTATTTATACTAGTTCCCGACTGACCAAAATCCCTAATGGGGCCGCCCTCTCCTAGAGAAGTCTAATAAACCCTAAAATATAAACTCAAGGCCAACCCCCACATGGTGGGTCTAATAAACCTAGTTACCACAAACCATCAGAGGAATAAATATCTCCGGATACATAATAGAGTCACCTCGGAGGGATGAAACATCTCCGGAATAATAATGTACAAATATAATATTCTTAGAAGTTACAATATTCAACACTCCCCCTTAACGAGAAGGATATTATAACAACATCTACAGGAGCAAGGAGTCATTGACTACATCACACATGATACATCTGTATATCATCGGAATCTTTCTTTAATACATCATCATCAGTAACTTAACTAGTTATTGGAACATCAACATCATCGTTGTCATACGATCATCAGCTCTGTCATCACACGATCATCAGCATCGTCATCACATGATCATAAGCATCATCATCACAAGATCATCAACATTGTCATCACACAATCATCAGCATCGTCATCACACGATCATCAGCATCGTCATCTAGACCATCACGATCAACAACATCGTAGCAGCATACCCTGCAATACACATGATCCATTTAAGACACCATAACATGTCTAGGGATGATACAGTCCACTCGTCAACTTAGACAAAATCTAAGGACCACTTTCTCAAAGACACATGTCTACGGATCAATTCAGGGACCGAATTCTGGGGATGATACAATCCCCTTTCGTCCACTAGGGACCACTTCTCGGAGACATATGTCTAAGGGTCAATCCAGGGACCGAAGTTCAGGGATGATACAATCCCCATCATGTACATTTTGAACTAGTGATTCTGGGATGATGCAATCCCCATCACGTACATTTTGAACTAGTGGTTCCGGGATGATGCAATCCCCATCACGTACATTTTGAACTAGTGGTTCTGGGATGATGCAATCCCCATCATGTACATTTTGAACTAGTAGTTTCGGGATGATGCAATCCCCATTAGTCCACTAAGGAATTCATTCATGAATACCATACGTCTACGGATCAATTCAAGGGACTGAAGTCCGGGGATGATACAATCCCCACCTGTCCACTAAGGACTTCATTCTCGGAGACCATACATCTACGGATCAATTCAAGGGACCGAATTTTGGGGATGATACAATCCCCACCTGTATCCTTATCAATACAGATATCATCAATACATCAACAAAATATGTATCCTCATCGATACATCAACAAGACATGTATCCTCATCAATACATCAATAAAACATGTATCCTCATCAATACATCAATAAAACATGTATCCTCATCAATACATCAATAAAATATGTATCCTCATCAATACATCAATAAAATATGTATTCTCATCAATACATATATCATCAAAAGCATGTATCCTCATCAATACATATATCATCAAAAGCATGTATCCTCACCAATACATATATCGTCAAAAGCATGTATCCTCATCAATACATATATCATCAAAGTAAAAGCAAGTAAAAATAAGTATTCTAAGTATAAGTGTCCTAAGTCTAAATGATCTAAGTATCCAAGTGTAGTAAACAGGTATCCACATCATCGACCTTGCTGTCGATGAGGCAATCTCATCATCAGTGACTACACTACTCCCCCTTTCGAGGAGGGTCCTTTTGAACTACACCAAGCTTGTCTCGGAAGTATTCAAATTTCACTCGAGATAGAGGTTTGGTCAAAATAACAGCAATTTGATCCTCAATGCTCACATACTCGAGCTTAATAGCTCCTCTCTGCACCATATCTCGTATATAAAAGTATCGGATCTCTATGTGTTTTGACTTATCGTGGAATACAAGATTTTCTGTCATCTTGATACAACTTTGATTGTCACACATAATCACAGTGGGATCCATTTCTAAGTCAAATACTCCAGATAGTAGTTTCTGAAGCCATACTACTTCACAACTAGCAGAGCAGGCAGCTATATATTCTGCTTCAGCAGTACTGAGAGCCACACTGGATTGTTTCTTGCTGAACCAAGAGATCATGGCAGATCCAAGTCCATAACATCCACCTGATGTACTCTTCCTGTCTGAAACACTTCCTGCCCAATCGGAATCTGAGTAACCATGTAATCTGAGTTCATGATTTCCAAGGTAGTAAAGACCAAAATCTAATGTACCTTTTAGATACCTCATTACATGCTTTGCAGCTATTAGGTGAACCTTCCTTGGTTCTACTAGATATTGACTCAGGGTATTTACAGCAAAGCATATATCTAGTCTGGTATTTGTTAAATACATCAATGACCCAATGATTTGTCTATATAGAGTTACATCCACTAATTCTGATGACTCATCAACTAATAACTTCAAGTTGGAGTCCATGGGAGTAGCCATGGACTTACACTCCAACATATCAAATCTTTTCAAAATCCCCATAGCATACTTACCTTGATTTAAAAAGATTCCTTTTGGTTCTTGCCATACTTCTAGACCTAAGAAGTAGTGCATTAATCCCAGATCCTTCATTTCAAATTCTGAAGAAAGCTTCTTCTTACATTCGATAATTTGGTTCTCATTTCCTGTTAGAAATAGATCATCTACATACAATAGTAATATAACAAGTTCATCATCCATAAACTTGAGATAAAGATTTGGATCAACTTTACTCTTGGTAAATCCCATGCTTGTTAAGAAACTGTCAATATTTCCGTACCAAGCTCTGGGAGCTTGCTTCAATCCATACAAAGCCTTTTTCAGCTTGCATTCATGTGTTCTTCCATCTTTAACCTCAAAACCTTGTGGTTGTTCTATGTACACTTCTTCCTCAATGACACCATTCAGGAAGGCTGTTTTAACATCCATCTGGTGTAATTTCCACTTCATCATAGATGCAAGTGCCATGATAGTTCTAATTGATGTGTACCTAGCAACTGGTGCAAATGTTTCTTCATAGTCTATTCCCTCCTTTTGAGAGAATCCTCTGGCTACAAATCTTGCCTTATATTTTTCAATGCTACCATATGCAGCATGTTTTATCTTGAAAATCCATTTGGAAGAAACCACACTTTTATCCTTTGGTTTGGGAACTATATCCCAAACATCATTTTTCATTATTGACTGGTACTCTTCTGTCATAGCTTCTACCCACTCTTTCTTCTGAGCTGCCTCCTCATAGCTGGTGGGTTGATGACCCACAAGATCACACATTAAGGCCACATAGTTGGATCTAACTTAGGTTTCTTCCTTTCTCTAGTGGAACCTTCAGGAGCTCCATATTTTTCAGCTCCTTGAATAATGTCTCTAGCCCATGCTGGTCTTCTTTTTCTAGATAGATTTGTAATGGGGGGTTCTTGAGTTTCTATCATGTCATGGTCTTCTGGTGTATCATCTTCAGGGATGGCTACAACTTCTATTACTCTAGGAGGTGTATCTTCTTCATAGATTTCTTCAAGTTGGCACTTCCTAGATTTCTTGATAGTTGCTTCTTCATCAAATGTTACATCTCTACTTATCTCCATATGATGCAAGCCAGTATGTAAATTCTGAAAGCTTTGGATGTTTCACAATATCCAACAAATATTCCTTTCTTACCAGAGGGATCCAACTTGGTTCTCTTTTCTTTTGGAATGTGAATATACACAGGACATCCAAATATTTTGAGATGACTTACCTCAGGCTTCTTTCTTGTGAACACTTCTTCTGGAGTCTTAAATTCAAGAGCACTATGAGAAAGTCTATTTTGTACATAGACAGTTGTCCTGGATGCTTCAGCCCATAGATACATGGGAAGATCTTGATCATGTATCATAGTCTTTACAGCTTCCATGATAGTTCTATTCTTTCTTTCGGCAACCCCATTTTGTTGGGGATTGTAGGGAGTGGATAGTTCCCTCTTGATTCCAGCTTCTCTACAAAAGTCTTCAAATTCCTTTGAAGTATATTCTCTGCCATTATCTATTCTGAGAATCTTGATTTTCTTTTCTAAAAGATTTTCTATTAAGGCCTTGAACTCTTTGAATTTTTCAAAGACTTCATTCTTACCTTTTAGAAAGAATATCCAAGTTTTCCTTGAATAGTCATCAATGAATGTGACATAGTATTCATATCCACTCAAAGATGTGGAGGGCATTGGTCCACATACATCAGAGTGTATTAACTCCAAGGTACTTTTAGTCTTTGTTTCACTCCTAGGAAATGGGTTCTTGATATTCTTCTCCTTTGCACATCCTTTGCATGTGCCATCATGATCAATCTTTCAGTTTGGCAAACCTATAACTACCTTGCTTACATAAGGTAGTGCCTTGTAGTTAATGTGAGCAAGTCTCTTATGCCATAGCTCATTTGGGCTAATGGTTTCATGTACAAGAGTAGCTTTTGGATGGCCCTTAAGCTTGTACAAACCTCCTTCTTATTCACCAATGATAATTGCATCCTTGATAGATTTTCCTTTGGACCACATCAATACTTGTCCATCAATGAATGCAACCCTATAGCCTTTCTTATCCAATGCTGAGATGGATAACAAGTTCTTCTTCAATCCTGGTACATACAATATTTCTTTCATTTTCATGGGGGTACCAGAATCAAGCTTGTAGCTTGCTTCACCAATTCCCTTGATGGGATATTGATAGTCATCTCCTAGAGATACCTTTTGTGGAGAGGTCTTTTCTTCAAGTCTTGAGACAGTCTTTTTCTGACCTGTCATGTGCTTTGAAGCACCACTATCAATAAGCCATGTATCTTCTCCAGGAGTTATAAATCCAGAGAGTGCGGAGAATAGAACATATTCTTCTGCATCTTCTTCTTCATTTCTCCTAGATCTTCTCTTGAAGAGGGTCCTTTCTTCTTCTTCTTCTTCTTCTTCTTCTTCTTCACTTCTAGGTCTTTTCTTGTGAGGCCTTTCTTCCTCTTCTACTTCTTCTTCACTATCATCTTTTGCAAGATGTGCTTGATGTCTTTTGTAATGAGAACCCTTTTTCTTCTTTAGAGAACAATCTCTAGCAAGGTGTCCTATTTTGTGACAAGAAAAACATTGGAATGAGGAGTAATCTCTTTTTTGATTAGTTCCTCTTTTCTTTTGAAATCTATGTGGAGAATGAGACTCCTTGTGACTATCCCTTTTGGAGTAGGATTGATTCCTTCTTCTCTTGGTGTGGGTGGCCAAGGCTTGGTCATCTTCTTTGAGCAAGGCTTCTCTGTTTGCAACCCTAGCCTCTTCTTGTACACAATCCTCCCAAACTACATCAAACTTCATACTTTCTTTTCTGGCACACATAGTTTGTATAAATGACTCCCAAGGTCTAGTGAAACCATTTAGAGTTGTCATCACAAGTTCATCTTCATCAAGAGTATCACCAATGGCATCTAGTTGCTCCTTGATTTGGGAGACCCTTGAGAAGTAGTCTTGAATGGATTCTCCTTTGTGCATCTTGGTACTCTTTAACTTAGTTCTTAGGTTCATCTTCCTATTGATGTTCTTTCCTTCATACATTCTTCCTAGGGCATCATACATTTCCTTTGGAGTCTTCTTGGAAGCCACTTGGGGAATCAAGTGGTCTTTAATAGAATCAGCTATGATTCTCTTTGCCCTAATCAAATCCTTCCTATGCTTCTCTTTGGCTTCATCTCCTTCAGGTTCTGCAACTTCATCCTTGATATAATGAGCAAGATCATTTTCTTCAAGAATGAGACCAATTATGTATTTCCATGCCCGAAAATTCTCTATACCTTCTAGCTTGTCTTCAAGCTTAGTGTTTGGAGCCATCTTCTCTTGGGGGAGTCATAGAGATAAGAGATAGAGTAGTACTTACCCGAAAACTTTAACTTTTCACTTTTCCGGATCTGCAACACAATTTCCGGTTTATTGCACTTTTGGTAAGACTAGGGTTTGACTTTTCCGGAGTTCTACCCAACCAAAAACCTCAATCCAAGGCTCAAAAGATAGATCTTTAGAAGGGCTATTCAACCATGCAACCAGAATCCAAAAATACTAACTTTTGCAGAAACCCTAATTTTGGGAGAGAGAGAGAAATATAATTTCACCTTGTGAAAGATGTTCTATTCAGGCTAGCTCTGATACCATGTTAAGTTTAAACCAAATAAACTAGCAAGATCACTGAAAGAAACATAATCGCAAGATAGACACAGAATTTACCCTGGGAAACCCTCATGGGGTAGAAAACCCAGCAAAGCTTTCCTCAATAAGATGATCAACCAAAATACAAGATGTGCTCCAAGACTTGTCCTTCTTCTCTACCTCACATGCAGACCTCCCAGACACAAGTGCGCTGCTTTTTGATTTGTGGAAGTGTGTCAAATGAGGAGCTCTCCTCCTCTATTTATACTAGTTCCCGACTGACCAAAATCCTTAATGGGGCCGACCTCTCCCAGAGAAGTCTAATAACCCCTAAAATATAAACTCAGGGCTGACCCCCACATGGTGGTTCTAATAACCCTAGTTACCACAAACCATTGGAGGAATAAACATCTCCGGATACATAATAGAGTCACCTCGGAGGGATGAAACATCTCCAGAATAATAATGTACAAATATAATATTCTTAGAAGTTACAATATTCAACACCAAGGTGGTCCCTCATGAAGGTGAAGTGCAAGATTTCAATATTGGAATAGAACAAGAACCAAGAATGGTAAAACTGTCTAAATCCCTGTATCAAGAAAAGAAAGATAAGTATGTTGGATTAATGAAAAAAAATTCATATGTATTTACATGGAGCTATGAGGACCTAAAAGAGTATGACACAACCATTATTCAACATATCATTCCCATCTAGCCTAATGAAAAACCATTCAGATATAAGCTCAGGTGGATAAATCATGTGTTGATGCCTTTCATAGAGAAAGAAGTCAAAAAACTTTTTGATGCAAAGATCATTGTTTCTCTCATATTCTCTAAATGGGTAGCCAATTTGGTCCCAATTAGAAAAAAGAGTGGAGAAATCAAGTTGTGTGTAGACTTCAGAAATTTGAATAAAGTGTCTTTGAAAGATAACTATCCTCTCCCAAAGATGGATCATATTTTGTAGGGGGTTGTTGGCGTAGAAAGTATATCAATTTTGGATGGTTTCTCAGGCTACAATCATATCAAAGTTCACCCAGAAGATCAAGAAAAGACAATTTTTACCACACCTTTGGGAACATTCATGTATGCAAAAATGCCTTTTGGATTGATGAATGCAGGAGCTACATTTCAACCGGAAATGGACATAGCATTTGTAGTGGAAAAGGACAAGTTTGTTGTTGTCTACATGGATGGTATAACCATTTATTCTAAATCTGATAATGATCATTTAAAGAATTTGAAACAAGTTTTTTTGAAGTGTAGAAAATTTGGCATCTCCGTTAACCCAAAGAAGTCTAATTTTGCTATGCATGAAGGCAAATTGTTAGGACATGTGATATCAAAGTATGGCATTAAAATAGATCTAGACAAGGTAGCTGCAATTCAAAATATTGGTATTCCAAGAAATAAGAAAGAGATTCAGTCATTTATTGGCAGGGTAAATTTTTTAAGGAGGTTTATTCCAAGTTTTGCTAAGATTTTGAGGTTTATTACCACTATGCTGAGGAAAGAAAGTGAGATCAAATGGACAATAGAGGAAAATAAGTCTTTCAATGATATTAAAAAGGCATTGATAGATGCACCCGTTTTAATCAATCCTGATTTCACAAAGGATTTATGATTTTCTCTTTTGATTCAGAGCACACCATTGCTGGAATATTATTACCGAAAAACCAAGACAATGCAGAACAACCCATTTCCTTTTTCAGCAAGATATTGAGAGATGCAGAATTAAACTATAATATTATGGAGAAATAGGCATATGCTTTGATCAATTCATAGAAATATTTCATAGTTTATATATTACATTCTCATGTGATTTCTTTTGTTCCTAACAATATGGTGAAGGAAATTTTAACCTAGCTTGATCTAGAAGGGAAAAGAGCAAAATGGATTATTGTTTTATTGGAATATCACTTGGAGATCAGACCAACAAAGTTGATTAAAGGACAAGGGTTGGAAAATTTGATGACTGAGTCAAATTATGATTCTCTGAGGATTAATTTTATTTCCAGCATGCCAAGTGAAACACTACCAGAATTTCAGGTATCAGAAGACTTTTCTTTATCTCCTTGGTATAGTAACATTGTTTATGTTTTGCAGAATTTACAAGCACCACCAAAATTAAGCAAAACAAGAGCAAGCTCTGTGAAATTACAAGCAGCAAAATTCTGTATCATGAATGGTTATTTGTATTGGAAGGATCTGGGAGGATTCCTATTGAATTTTTTGCTTGAGAATGAAGCTATACAAACCATAAAAGAGTTCCATTAGGGTGTTTGTGGAGGTCACCATTTTTGGGAAACCACTGTCAACAAGATTTTAAGGGCTTGTTTTTATTGGCCAACTATGTTCTCGGATGTATATAAAGAGGTTGAAACTTGTCATAAATGAAATATGTTTTATGGAAAGAGAAAATTGATGCCTTTACCTTTGAATCATATCTCATTAGAATCTCCTTTCCAGCAGTGGGGTCATTGGATAAATCAATCCTACATCTTCAGGACAGCATAGATGGGTTTTGAATGCAATGGATTATTTCACAAAGTGGATATAATCTATACCTACCGGGTGGGATACTGATGTTGTTATCATTAATTTTTTGGAGGAAAACATTCTTTCTAGGTTTGGGTGTCCAAAGAGAATAGTAACTCACAATGCTACTTGGATTTTAAATCAAAGAAGATGATAAATTTCTTCCATGACTATCATATCAATTTAAATAACTCTACAGCTTATTATCCTCAAGGAAATAGGTTCGTTGAATCGTCTAATAAGAGCCTGGTTAGAATTATCAAAAGGATTTTACAGGACAACAAAAAGGCGTGGCACACCAAACTAAAGTATGCGTTATAGGAAAATAGAATCAGTACAAAAAGATCTGTTGGTGCATCACATTTTCAATTGGTTTATGGGGAAGATGTTGTTTTTCCTCCTTCTTTAGGATTACCAGTTATGAAACTATTGCAAGAAGAAGAATAAGATCCTAATCATATGCAAAGGAGAATAAATCAGTGAATTGAATTCCATACCATGAGGGAAAAGGTTTATGAAAGAATTCAGCTTCATCAAGAGAAGATGATGAAAACTTTTTATAGGAAAACTAAGGCTCATATTTTCCAGGTGAATGATTGGTTCTAGAATGGTATGTATGGAAATGAAACCAAGTATGGAAATTTTGATCACATGTGGAAAGGGCCATATATAATTGTTTCTTATCACGGTAAGAATGCATTTATTTCGCAAGATCATAATGGAGAGTTTATTGGAGGAGGCCCTATGAATGGGAGGTTCCTAAAACACTATATCTCTTGAAGGGACAAAGGGAATCGTTGTAAATAGTCATTGTATATATTTATTTCAGTTTATTATTTCAAGTTGCAGATGTGAATGACTTATTGGAGAACTTGAAGCCAGCAGTGAAGGCCCTAAATTTTAAAAAATGTCATTATTTTGGTTATTTTCTGGAAATTCTCAAATTTTGTTGTATATATTTTCAATAAACAAGCCATCGATCTACGGTTCTTAGCTACCTCATAGGTATGATAGCATCCTATTTTGAGCCATTTGTTGACATGTCCAAATTTCCATTCCTAAAAGGAGCTAGTAATCAGTAGATTTCAAAAAATGCAAATGGAAACTTGTGTGTGGAATGGTTAAATTATATAACCAAGTGGCATAAATTCAAGCTCAAGGAAGAAGCGATAAGGAATTGGGATTGGAGTTAAAAAAAATGATATAAGAAGATCGAAGGCTATGACCATGGGAAAGTTTGAAAGGTGCTAGCGGAGGTGGAACTGACCCATCGGACGTTGATGACAAGACAAGTTTTAGAAGGTTTTGATCAATGGAGCAGGATCTTCGTAGAAATGATCGACGACTTATATGCATTTCGCAGTCGCGAATTGCATGTTGTTAAAAGGAAAAAAGTGGTGTGAAAAATATAACTCTAGGGTACGTGGCATGCCCACGGTCATTTCGCACTAAAATAGATGAAGGGGAAAACAACCCAATTGATTCCCCAAAACCGCTTCCAACTTATTTAAAAGGGATTTAATGTTTTAATTTTTTATCATCCCAAATTCAAATGGACCATTTCCAAGTAATCTACCAGCACACCAATGAACCAGTCAACTATGGGAGTTGACTCTGAAGCAATTCCGCCACCAGGTAACCATCAAGAAACTAAATTTCCTCCTTGTTTTTCTCAATCGAGCAAATTCAGAAATATTTAACCTTATGTAAATACCTGGACGATAAAGAAAAGATTATCATCGATATCGAAGGCAATATCCATGACACCATCATGTCTGTAGGGACCATTATTACTCCAAAGAGAAGATAAAATAGCTAGAGTCAAAAGGATTAGGGTTTCATAGTGTCCTGGGGTCAATTCTCAGTTATTTGTGTTTGGAATAAACCCTTCACTTTCCAGAATTTATTAATTGGTGTTCAATCAATTATTCACAATCAGAAAGGATCTCAATGAACACCAATGGATCAAATTTTTTATGTAAAGTGAGTCCCCAAATACTTAGAGAGTCTTTGAGTCTACTCGAGTCTCTTTTTCAAAACCCTAAGTACTTTTTCAAAGAAAATATGGTTAAGGTTTACATAAATTGTTCTTATGAAGTCAAAAGTGAATTATTGTAAAAAATTCTTAAACCTGGAATATCAATTGATGGTATAGTATTTCCTTTAGATGTTGGTTTCTTTTAGGAATAAGTTTAGTCAGTTTTATCCTTATTGAGTTAGATTCTAGGTCTTGATAGTGACAAGTTTGTCTCTAAGGTCATACTAGGCTGTCTTTTGAAAGCTTATGAGTCAAATTCTAGTCCAATTTTTTGTCCTAAATTTGATAAGTTCCTAGCTGAGTTAATCCATACCCAACTAGTGAGCTTCCACACTTTGAGGTATTTTAGGTACCAAACATATTAGTTGAGTTAAATTTTTGGGCTTGACTACCACTATAGACCTTTCCAAGCAAATCACCATGTTCAATTTCACAAACACTATTATGTCAGAAGTCTACAAGGTCTTTTTCAATGCTAAGTTACCTAGGGTTACATAAGATATGGAAGGAGTGTTATAGTTTGCCCCAAATGGAAAAACATGTGATTGGTTCCTCTACAAATATCATACAGTGATAAGAGTTTATGGATTTACAGGAACTCCTTACAAGTTGCCATCTTTCTTGACTTCAATAATTCTTGTTTTAGATTTTATTAGATAGAGACTACATTTTGACAATGAGAATTTTGTAGATTCCAAGAAGACTTGTACTCTTAAGTTTCCATTTCAAGTTGTCTCATTTGTTATAAATAGTAGGAAAACCCTCCCAATTGTAGAAAAATTGTTATGGGAAATGGATTTCCAAATTGCAAACAAGATCATTGCATGATCCACATCATATAATCTCTCAGAAGAGGCAACAGATCAAAAGTAGTGCATTTGAGCATCAAGTAGTGGAAGGGTTGGATAAGTTTTTCAACTTGATGATCTTTGAAGAACATTAACAAGATGTGGAAGAGGAAAGGGTGGAACAAACCAGTTCTAGACCTCAAATTATTCAGACCCCTATCAAGATATATTTTTCAAGAAAAAGAGAAATTTCAGAGGTAACAAACATGGATACAGATGAAGAAATCTCAATCGAGAAGAAGAAAATTGAACCTGTAAGTGAAATTATTGTTTTAGAAGAAAGTAGTTTTGGAAAAGAAGTTTTCTTACATCCACCTGCAGTTGATATTCAACAGTTTTTATTACCAGATACTCAGAGAATAGAAACAAACACTCCTTACAAATCTAGAGGTGACTTGATATCTCAATATGCAGCAAAAAGGAAGCAATCCATAGAATAAAATCAACAACTTTTTCCACAAGTTAGAAAAATATGAGATGGAAAATTTTCCTTTGTGGTGGTGATAGATACTTAAAGAAATGTGTTAAAGATTGCACTGGTGTCATATGAGAAAATGTCTGAAATGGAAGTTGATTTGAGTCAAATTAGGATTCCTGGTAAAATTCAGTTGCATAGGAAGATATGGGAGATGTTGTATTCAGATCTTCTACAATCCACCTTGAAGATCTCAAAGTTGCAATTAATAATAGACAAAGCTGAAAGCCAACTGAAGCATGAAAAAGATGAAAACAGGGCTATGCAGACTCAAATCATGAAGTTGAAGACATATATTTTAGCTTTAGAAGCAGGGCCAAACAATGTAAATATTACTAAGAAGCTCCTGGATGAGAAAGAGAACACCATACAAATGCTGAAAACAAAATTGAAAATTCCAGCTAATCAACATGTGCAGTCTTCATATTTGATAGCTTTGGAAGAACAAAAAGAGAAAATCAATCAAGATTTGATGAGTTGCAAAGGTAAATTGTTAAGATTAAAGAATGAAAAGCAAGACTTTGAAAGAGAAAAATCAAAATTGTTGAAGGAAATAAAATCCTTAAAATCAAAACATACCAATGAAGGACAAGTGTAGGAAGTATCGATAGAAAAGCCCGCAGGTGAAGTGTCTTCGGAGGAATTGTTAAAGGCTATGTCCCAAATCAGCCTAAAAGATGAAGAGATCAAAGAATTGAAAGATGAAAACCAAAAATTAAAAGAAGAAGTAGCACAAAAGACTGAAGAGAATAGTAAAGCTAAGGATGAGCATAACGAGTTGATAAAGAAAAATAAACAGCTTGTAGCACAAGTAAGAGGTAGGATACCTTTGCAGGGGGCCAAACCCCTTATTTGGGACACTTTATTAGCATAAATCACAAAATTCAGGCCTTATTTGGACTATATGAATGACAAAGAATATATATCCTTTTCATCTTTGCAGATATGCAGAGTGATCAATGAAACCATGGAAAAAAGACCCCTAGAAACAACTCAGAATGCTGTGAATTTTCTAAATACATTAACTCAGGTTAAAATGAAGACAATGGGGGTTAAAGACAAAACCACTATAATCATATGGGCTAGAAATATTATTGGGAATGTACAAGGAAAAGCAAATCAAATGATACAATAGATTAAAAGTTTCAAAGACTTATTTATTGAGCTATTTGGGAGAGGGCTCCCTTCTTTCTGGGATGTAAATCATAAGATTATTACTCCAGAAAATTATCATAACCTGATAGTAGAGGGTCGTATGAACCATACAAAATTTCAAGATGTAAGCAAGGGGCTAAGTGGAAAGATCATTATTGATAAATTGGCTAAATATTTTGAGATAGCTAACCAATTCCAAATTATCAAAGCTAATTTACCTTCCATATCTTATACAACATATGTAGAATTAGAATTTTTGGTTAAGGAAATGACAGACTATGAAATTCCTTCTCAAGAGAAATGGGGTGTTGTGGAAAAATATGGAAAAATGAAATGCAAACTCCACCCTTAATTCAAAGCTACTCGAAGTTACACAACATTAAAGATTCGTTTTGAAAGGCATGTGACATTCCAAGTTCGAGTTCAAGTATTGTTGATGAAGACAGTTGAAGATAGATATGAAACTTGGTTCCAGGAAAGTAGGCATTAGTTTACAAGAAGCTATTTTTATAAATACATTCGGTTAGGGTTTTCTCACAAAGCATTTTTGTATAAATTTTGAATTTTGCAATGTAATTGGGGTTGGAACCCGAGAGAAAGAAACTACTTTGAATGTAATATCTATCTTCTGAGATTAATAAAAAGATTTCAGAGCCAAATTTTTGAGGTTGGAAATAGTGATTCATGTGTTGTCACTTTGTAGTCTGTAAATTTTCTTAATGTGTTTTTTTTTCCCGTTCTCATTCCATTTTGTCGTCTTTATTCATGTTTGAGTGAAAGTATGTGGATCATAATTCATGGTTTATGCTCTGGTTCATTAGACTTAAACATTAATTCTTTTTCTTCTAAATTTAATACTGAAATCATCCTTATTTGATGCTTAGTATTAATAGATTAACTTCTTTATCCTATTGCCACCCTGCAACTATAAACATGTCTATGAAAGTGATACCTACCTTTCCCCTATGGAAAAAACTTTATGTTGGTTTCTGATAGTCGAAAAATATCCACTCAATTGACTCAGCCATACCCAATCGTTTGCCTCTGGTTCATCCATTTTATATATAAAAAAATTCGTCTCAGATATCTAGCCACTATATTCATCAAATAACCAGTTACTGTAGTGACTGAGTTATAAGAGAGATCCCTCTCTAGATTGGAAGGGATAGCTTCCAATTCTAAATCTTGGTTTGAGGTTACCTCGGGATTCCCCCCCCCAACCAGGAAAATTCTGAGTATTAACAACAAGCAAAGAGTTGCACAACCAAAACCCTATCCCAACCAACTTAGATAAGATGGAAAAAAGCATTATAGTTTTTGGAGTAAGCTAGCAAGGAAACAACAAGCACATTGCTTAACCGCAATTAAGTAAACATTGAACAATATATAGAAAATAAAAATGCATGCACAGTAATCATTTACAACTATGGCAATCCATATTGACCCTAGGCTAATTAGCCTTTGAGCTGTCATATCTATATATAAAGATCAGCAATGGACAAAAAACAAAGAATGAGGCTTTTTAATAAGTGCCTAATGACAATGCATTATTAATATTGCTTATTCTGGGCACATGTAAAATCAACATCCTATCACAATGACTCAGAATAATTAAAAATAATTTTGAAATGACCCAGTAAAAATGAATTCTTGGTAAGTTTTGAGCCTTCCCTTCCCCGGGGAAAATGCATAGGCACATAGTAAAATACAATTTAAAAAATATCAACAGATCAAACTGTTTTTCCATACCCAAACAATCTTATAAATTTCAATAGCGTGAGGAGGGATAAGAACCAATGTTTCACTAGACCTCAAAAAGTTGGCCGTATCTAGATCCGCCACAGTAGAACCATCCAATGCCACTTCGCCCATCGGGAACTGCATGCCCACTTTCACGAAACCGAACCATAACACCACTCGCAACACAGAACACAGGAAACAACCAACAAACAACAAGGGGAAAATGCTGAGAAAATCCAGAGAAATAGACCCAAAACCATTCGCACGGGCGCTCATTAAATTCCATCCCCAACGCATTAAACCCAACACATCTAAAATTTCCTCCACTAAACCTCCCATCGACCTCCTGTCCAACAAAACAACGCAAACACAACACAATGACAACCCTCCTGTTGGAGCCAAATGTGATACACCCACAATGCTCCCACTGTTTAATCTCCCACTGGGCTCCCATCCGGTAAAAAAAACCAAATCCAAGATGCTCATAACCCTCTATAGTAAACACTTGCAGTACATCGCACTTAAATCTTCAGTACAAACGCACGTATAAACCCTCTTGCAATTAAACACCCCACCGATAAACTTCTCATTGGGCTCCCAATTGGAAAAACCAAAGAACATGTCCACAAACCTCCCACCAAGGCCATATGCAACTCACCCACATTAAAGACAAGCATATGACACAAATACCACATAAAAAACAACCACATCGAGCTTAAATCTCCCATGATCACACAAACTACAACGTGGACATGCGTCAATCCAAACCCCCGTTTGAACTTTCGAGGCACCTTTACCAAATCTAAACCATGGAATGACCTTCGTAGAGCCACAAAATATGCCATTTTACGACTACCATGCCTACTTTCGGTGAAATTCCTAACCGATTAAAAAAAAAAAAAAAAAAAAAACAACAACAACAACATGCCCACAAGCCTCCCCCTAGGGCCATATGCAACACACCCACAAGCAGACGACACAAATCCCACATCAAACAAAAGCACACTGAGCTTAAACCTCCCACAATCACATTAAATCCAACATGGATACACATCAATCCAAACCCCTGCTCCAAATTTCAAGGTGCCTTTATCAAATCTAAACCATGGAATGACCTTCACAAATTCTAAAGATGTGCCATCTGGTGACTGACACACCTCTCATCAGTGAAATTCATTACTAGAAAAAACAACATGGCCACATCCCCCCCACCAGGACCATATGCAACATAGATGACACAAATCCCACATCAAACACAAGCATGTCAAGCTTAAACCTCCCATGATCACACGAAATCCAACACGGACATGCATCAATCCATACCCCTGCTCCAACATTCGAATATTCCTTTATCAAAGCTTAACCATGGAACGACCTTGAAAAGCGCAAAAATGTGGCATCTTGTGATCGTACGGACCAAATAATAGGTGCTAAAACAATCACAAGATGTCATGGACATATTAAAAGCCCGAAGGGTGGCACTATCAATGTTCATAGAATAAAATATAAGTTATTAATTATTGTATTCTATTTAGAATCTCTTTGTAAGTTATGAAATTCTATATGGAATAAAATATGGGTGTGACTTTTTAATATTTATTTTTTATTTTTTATTTATTTTTTGGATATATAGTTTGTATATAAATTGGTTATTTAGATAATCATATATATATTATTTTTGTTAAAAATAATTTACTATATATGTATATGTTAAATTGACAAATTTAATGTACAAACTCTTTACTTTCCTTGCTATAAATTAGAAGGTAATTAAAAAGCTTGTCAATGCTCATAGGAAATCTAATGCCAAGGGATATAGTAAGAGATGATGCATGACCAAAAGGTGGACAAGGTGGATGAGGTGGATAAGTGAGAAATCCTACTGGATCCTAGAAACCAAGGTGTGAAATTAGTTCAAAATTTTTAAAACAATAATAAATTTAACCATATCATCTATCTATCATGTTGCGATTAAACAAGTTAAATGTGTGACACAATACCTACATGTGAGTTATGTTAACAGAAACTCGAATGACCAATGATAGATGAACTAGTGGTATCTAAGGTAGTAGTGTAGGTTGGCCATGAATAATGCCTGCCATGTATTGCAAACAACATGATCTAACTCAATTATAGTGCTAGAATACAATGAAAGTTCTTACTCAACTTAAACACATACTATTTGAATGTACTACTTGATTATGTGCCATGGAAATGGGAGATTTAACACCAAAGGGGCTAGGTGCAAACCTTTCCATGTACTACAAAATTGAATGATAAAAAAATAAGTGAACCATATACAAGTACAAAGAAAAGTATAGGATGTAAAAACAAAACGATTGTTGTACCTGATTCAAATGCAACATGCTAAAGAAAAATAGCACTCCAAATGGTGCAATGTATGTTGGTTCAAGTGGTTCATTTTATATCCCTACCATTGACCACATAAATGTGTGTAGTAAGTTTAAACTTAGTACAAAAGCATGAAAATGAGCCAAAAATAATTAACATTTTACATTTATAAAACCAAAATAACTTGAAACAATACCTAACTATAACTATATCCAATAGAAACTTAAATGCCTAGGTGTGCATTCACTATCACAACTATAAAATGGGATGAAAATTCAAAGTATCTTATCAATGGCTATAGAAAGATGTATGTATGTAATTAGATAGACAAAAAAACATAAGCGATTAGGGTACTCTTTTAGGGAACACATAGGAAGTGGTCTAGTTTCAATGCAAATCCATCAATGTACAACTATTTCACTAACATTCTAGAGTAGGGTTAGGGTTTTATCCTAAGAAGTGTGTCTTGATGTGAGAATCTAGACAAATGTTACAAAAGTAGTCGACCTTTGAATATAATTAGTTTCAAATGTTTATTAGGTTCAATTTTATACATGTTTTGGTAATAAATGTTTCAAAAGAAATCATCATAGTGCAAGTTAATTCACAAGGATTAGGGAAATTTTATAAAGATGGGTTTTACAAGTTGGTGGCCAAACTAAGAAT
This sequence comes from Larix kaempferi, assembly GCA_027924585.1. NCBI lineage: Eukaryota > Viridiplantae > Streptophyta > Pinopsida > Pinales > Pinaceae > Larix > Larix kaempferi. The sequence continues at coordinate 5,286,346 of BSBM01000590.1, forward strand.
GAAAGACAAAGAAAGGTTGAAGATATTGAAGTACTAGAGTGTCCTTCATCTAAATCTACAACAAGAGATGAAGCTTTTCAATATGGATACTTTGGGGTTCTAAGAATAACCTTTAGGATGAGTTAGCTTACTCCTAGTACTAGAAACATTTGATTATCACTAACAACCATGTATATTAGAAATTTTCTAATATGCAACCTAGTTACATAGCGAAATAATTCATTTAGTATTGAAATATTTAACGTTGATATGGGTACTCATTCCTAAGGTAGATAACCATGTTGTGCCTAATATTTGGGATTCTTTAAAATGTGTTTCTTCATTGTTGATAGTATTTTAGGAACTATTTTATTGTTCTTTTATGATTTTATGGGGTATATGTATCTTATGTAGGGTTTTATTATGATTTTTTCTTTCTCCAGGAATTTCAGCGCTATCTATGACATAACAACCCTAATTCCAAGCTAAAAAAAAAATCATAAATAAATCATTTTAAACTGTGGTTAAATGTCCTTCCCACAAACTGTGTAAATAGCCTTAAATCATAACAATGACACAACCTTAAACTAAAGTAGTGAAAAAATTAAGGGAAAAGGATTTTTTATGGATTTATTATTAAAAGATTCTAGAGGGAACTAATTTGAAACATAAATTTTGCAACACTCCAATATTCTAGAGGGAGCTAAGTTAAAATATATAGCTTGAGACGTTGTCAATAGTGGGGGAATACACAAGTTTAAATACCACTACGCATATATTTCAAGCATGAAATTGCTCATTTCCTCAAGGTTTAGCATAGTAAACATCAGACAAACTTGGCCATAGAACCCCTTAACTTGTAAATTGATGATTTTATGGTGCTACAAATAATTTGGAAAACTTGAGAAAGGTTGTGTTTTGTCTTACTAGTTGTTAATGGAATGTATTTAGAATAGGAGAGGGGTTTCCTAGGCTCGAGATTCAATTTGGACATGGTGGGAACATTAGTCTTATATCCATCAAGTGCACAAGAGTTCACTCTGTAAGCTTATGACATAACAACTGTAAGCCTATGACATAACAACTGATTTCATCGAATATTAAATAACATACCTAATTTCATTAGATTTTAAAGAATACATCCCAAATCCTTTTTTTAGTCCCCTTCCTAATACACATTTTCAATTAAAAAAAACACTATATTACTTAAGCATCTATTTTTTTTAACATTTCAATACACTTTTTTTATTTCTACTCATAGTATGTTGACATGGCACAACACTTATAACCCTTGGAAGAAGATTATGTAAACATATGGACTACCTTTTTTTCCCTTTCTTTCTTCCTTATTTTAATTTCACCATTGAATTGATTGGATATTAATAGAGATTATAACAACAATGGTTGTTTTGCATCATCTAATGAGGTCAAAATGTCCAAATTACCCAAATAATGGCTCCTCTTATCTTCCCCAAAGGAGCAACAAGCAAAGGAACTACTCACATAGAGTTTGGTTTTTGAGTCATTCATGTATCGATGTCTATATCACACACATTAGTGGGTGTAGAAAAATCTCATTATAGAGGCTATAGACATAGGTTCCTGTGACCTTTTATTTTTTCTTTCGAATGGGAACTCATTAGTCTTTCCGTAGTTTTTTCATGGCTTAACCCAATCCTTGATTTCGACAAGTCTTAGATTAATGGGAAAATAAACATAAAAGTTTGATATAGGAGAATTGATCGTGTATTGTGAACCCAATACATGAAATAACATAATTATCTAATCAAAATATGAACATTGTAATCCAACATTATGTTCAGTGGTTGATTATGAGAAATTGGTTTTAGAGATTTAACAAGGCCGTTTAGATTGTAATCCTAAATGCTCATATAAATACTCTAGAACTTATTTTATTTTGTTGGAAAATATCAACAAGTAGTGGAGTCTTATCTGCATTGTATAGTATTATAAACCAGCCTTTAAGATGTACGTGTTTGCTTGGACTCCACTCTATCAAGCTGAGGATTTACTCTACACAAATTTCACATAGGATGCTTGTCCTTTTTGTGGCTGAATAGAAACATTTGACATTTATTTTGGAATTGTAGTTGTGCTTAGAATTTTGTTTGAAACAAGTAGAAGCGCATTTTTTCAATAAGATACAGTAGACAGTGACTATATTAAGCAATGAAGATTCCATTGGCCCACTCCATTCCAAGGGGATGTACTAGCCATGTATCCAAGTGATAATACTTTATATGTTGTGGATTTAGTTGGATGATAGTATTCTTTCCTTTTTTTTCTTTCAAATATAGGTTAATCTCCAAATTGAATTACAATTTAAAAGTAAAATAAATCTCCTTCAAAGAGACTTAATGTTCTTATATTAAGACACTTTATAAAAAAAAATTAAATTTTTTTTTTTTTAATTTGACAATCTTGAAATTTCACTTTGAACACCTTTTTTTAAAAGACAATTTGTAATCTTGGTTGAAATTATACATGTTTATATTTTAAAATTTGGGGTTGAGTAGAAAGTATATTTTTCCTAGATTATATAAACAATGAGACAAATAAAAAATGAGAAATATATTTATGAACATCTTTCCAAATTCAAAATAAACAATTATAAAAAATAACTAAACCCACCACAAATTAAATGGATATATACTAATATATATATATATTTAAAACTATGTTACATTCTTCTAAAACAAAACAAAACAAAAATGATTATAGCCATGAAGGAACACATAATATAGCAGATTCAACGTTCTTACTAATTCGTTGTGACCACGAAGCAATTACATATTATAGAGAAGAGTCAATCTTCTTAGTAATTTCCTTGTAGCCATGAGGTAATCACATACCATAGAGGAGAGTCAATGTTCTTAGTAAATTCCTCGTAGCCACGAGGCAATCACATATTATAGCAGATTCAGTGTTCTTTGATACAGTAGAATAGATTCAAGTGAAGCACGACTTAAACAATATGCAATAAAAGTGCGATATGGGTTCTCAACAACATAATCTAATGCCCGAATGCGCACATAAATGATCTTGGCTCAAAACAAAGTTATCTTGTCTAAGCTCAAAGGATTGTTATTTTGATGATATACATTTAAGAACTTGACTTCCCTCACCCCCCTCACCCCATGGATGTGCTTTCTCCTATAATTCATTGCTGAGGTTAAGTCATCACACGTTACCTATTAAATTCCTGTATGTTAGGGGTTATTAAATTCGGGTTGTATGTTAGGGGTTGAGGTGGGAGCTATTATGAAGGGAATTAAACTGATTTAAAGGATATTTAAGATGATCTTCATCTTTGCACAAACTTGGTGACAACATCTTCTTGGTGGGTAGATTGTTCTTCCATTCAATATTAGAGTTTCTTAGTAGGTAGATTATTCTTCCTTTCAACATTGGAGTGGAGTTGACAGAGTTAGCACTAACCTAAGTTATAAACCCATCCTTATCCTTCTTTAATGAAATGCATAGAAATCAACAGAAAATTACAAGGCTACATTGGAGATTCAATTTTAGTGTGATGGCCAATCCACTGATGGTTAGATCTGTAAACTGATGATTGGATCTTCATATCTAAAAAGTGCAGATATAATCCTTAAGAGACCTAAAGAAACCAATCCTTAGTGCAGAGATAACCCTGGCACATCTGTTTCCCAAACCTTGCATACATCTAATCTCTTAGCGTTATTTCTTTCTCAACCTCTTGAATACAATGAACGTGAAGCTTCAGAATGCTGTAAGACTCAATAGCCCAACAATAAATCCATCAAAGATTCAACTCATTTTACATGGAGGGTGTTCTCAGCTTGATTTAAATACAACCCGTTTAGATCCATTTTAATGGCTTGACCATTAAACATAGAATGACAAAAACAAATAGTTTGTATATTGAATCTATGCTAATTTATCTTATAGGTTAAGATATTACGTATCTAAGAAATTTGCATAGAATTGATTTATTTTCAATTCAATTTATGAACCTGTAATCGAATCGAATTAACTGCCTCCTATCCATGCTGATTTATTTATTTTTTAAATCAGAAGTCACAACCTTGACGAGAATAAACAAATCAATTAAAGTTTACTTTGAGATGTCCATATCCAGTATGCAAATTCGTATAAAACTCTTTGACAAGAAATAAGAGATAGCTTAAGCTGCAGAACAGCATAATAATTAGCATGCCATCAACATGAATACAAACCATACTGAAAACCCCAAGTCTGTAGAAACTATAAAATTTATTTAGGAGTCCATGTACAGTAGCCTCTATGACACTGCACAACCATCCATTGGATCTGATGAAACATACATATAATATGAAATACTGGATTTATAGACATCAATGCAGGGAGAGACCAGTACTATTGAAGAGACTATATTGAATCAGGTGTGGCAGGTGCAAGTACCGCACTGGCAGTTGGGGCCGCACTTGCAGTCGTTCTCCACAGATACATCTGCACCGTGCCTGTTTACATCAACACCCAAATATATTCAATTATCATATCATATCGGATGAAACCATTGAAAGGAAATTTATAACAACTGATACAGCTCATAAGGCAGTACCCCATCTCATAGTTGGTTTCCACAATACCGTCCATCTGGAAGCCCTTCTTGCTGTGTAACAAAACAATCCAAAACATTGAACGAGCTTAGTTCCAGCCAGACTCGAACTCGCAACGAACAGTATGAAATTTGAAAAGAAAAACCAGAAAAATTTAAAGGAATTGAGATGAAAAAAAGATAAAATAAAAGGAGTAGACAGCATACGTGCACTGGCTCTTGTCAGCGCAGTCGCAATTTCCACAGTCGCTCGACATGTTTGCAGTAACAAATTATCAGAAAAACAGATTACTTGCTCTTCTCAAAATCTAAGCTCTCAAATGCAGCCTTGGCTTCTCAAGCTCTCCTCGCCCACCCAAATATATAGGGCAGGCCACCACCGAGAAGTTTTGCCGGCTATATTTGGCGGCCATTCGTTAACGAGAAATATGGAATCTCGGCTTTGGGAACCGTGCCTAAGACCCCTCCTCGAAAGTTACAAAATCGGCAGATGGTCGTGAGTCTGGCGAGCCTTATTAAACAGACACACTCGCCATTAAGGCGACCCTGTCTAGTGGTCTCAGCATCTGTTCGTTGGAATTGGGAAAAGCAAAGGGAAGAGCATCCTGTCACCTGTCAACTCAAGAAAGCCGAGCACGCACGTCATGTTGAGCACGAGAAGCTTGACTTTGATGTACCAGGAGAGGAATCTATCATTATTGTTGTGGGCCCTACTTTCCATTTTTATGGCCCACTTAACTTTTTTATTTTCGCGGCATATGCAAACGAGGATCCAAGAAGTTGCCTAGGCCCGGCAGGGGTTAAATTTGACGGGCACCCTTATCCATCAAAAAAAATTTACGATTTTGTTCCAAAACTGTTCTGCATATAACTTTTAATAAAAAAATTTACCTTTCAATTGAAATTTATTCCTAACCAGCGAAGAAGTTGTGAAATTGGAAAATCCTCTTAAGAATTTTGTCAAAATTTCCAAATCAAATCGTTTAATCTAAATAAATTTTAATATTACAGAAAGCCCAATTAGAGTCATTAAATTGGTTGTTCCAACCCATTTATAATCTCCATACTATCTAAATGTGTTTAGTTTCCAGAGGGTATGTAGTATGTACAAGTACTCCTATGCAAGTATGCAATCCAAAGAGCACTGAAACATGAAATTAAATTCTATTATTTCATCTACCACATACTGTTTTTCATGAAAAGAAAGCCTTGAACGTTATCCATTTTACTTCTTAAATAACATAAGCCAAATTCACTGAGACTTTTGCGAAGGGTTTAAATAGCCTAATAAAATCTTGGGTAGTGGATTATATAGAAAGTATTACTTGATATACACGAGTTAATACAAGTGGTTTTCAATTAGTGGGTTTCAATTAACTGATATGATATATACCAGGTAGTACAATTTTTCTTCCTATTTATTAGAATCCATTCTAATTAGAAAAGAGAAAAAATATAAAATATATTTACGGAAGAGAGAAAATATAAAATTAAATAAATTAATTTCGTTATTTATAAGAAAATAGAAAATCATAACTAGAAAAGAAATAAAATAAAATAAAATTAGAAGTGACATATCTTTATCTCTTTAGCCTCACTTTGACACGACAAACACAAGAGATGGAACAAAAATAGCAGTAAAGAGGTTATTTGGACAAGGCAAACAAGAGCTTATGAATGAAGTGAAACTTGTGGCCAATTTTCAACACCGAAATATGGTAAAGATGCTTGGGTGTTGTGCTGAGGGATCAGAAAGGTTACTCGTTTTTTAGTATTTGCTGTGTTCGGTAGGTCATTTTGGATTTTTTTTTTTGAATGTGTGAGGGAAGGATATAAATCTTCTATGAATTGAATGAGATTTCTTAATTAAAAACTTTGAATTTTGCTATTTTTGAAATAGAGATTTGTATATCATTTCTCCTAGGCTATTATGGATCTTTTGAAGAAGGTTGAAGGAAAGACAATAATGAATAATCTTTCCATGATATTGATTATTTTCAAATCTATTCATCTGGAATTACAGATGCAGAGAAGAAGACTCAACTTGATTGGCAAAGACGCTATAACAGCATAATGGGAATTGGGAATAGCTTGTGGTCTGTTTTATCTTCACGAGGAGTCACACCAGTCACCAACACATCATTCATATAAACATTAAAGCAAACTCATATAATAGATATTGTAGCCTCCTTCTACTTAGGAAACAAACCGACACTTGTATAGATGGACATTGCTTTTACCTTCACGCCTAAGGAGGTAATGATTTAGGAAGTAGCATGGGTCACTTGGATTGTTATGAACAAAGTTTTGAGTAGGTGAACTGGGATGATAAAAAACCAAGGTGAAAATGTGAGTGCTCAGGAAGCTTCACTTACAGCTGTACTAGTGTTTTATTGATACAGGGATCCTGACTTGGCTAGAAGAATCGGAGCTGCTACAACTCTGGAAGTTCGAGCTACTAGCATTCAATATGCATTTGCTCCATGCGTTGCCGTAAGACTCTTGCATTGAGTGTGCTTGATGAACAGACAAGTTTGCAGAGATCCTCGATGTGGGCGCTGCTATGAGAGCTATAGCGAAGATCCAAAAATTGTCAAAGCAATGAAAGACATAATATTTGGTCTGCAGGGCAGCCTCCTGCCAATTCTACAAAGGGGTGCCTTTTGTAGCTGGACAGTAAGTTTAGAACCTTATGTTTTATTCATTTATCTTTTCCCATAGAACATGAATTTGTTTGATCAATCAATTATGCCATAGTTTTCCAAAATAGGTATTTTACACTTTTAGTGATCTATTGATGGCTGCCAGGTCAAATGTTGTAGCCTATGCTAAACATTTTGTGGGTGATGGCAGAACAACCAAGGGTATCGATGAGAATAACACTGCAAATTTTTTATCTTTTGCCAAGAGCATCTTTTTGAACCTACCGAACTTTTCTCTTTTGAACTGGCTGAGTGGAGAGATTCGTTGTCTGGTCAACACCAGGAGAATTTATTTGCGTAGACTTTGCCTCCACCAGTCTCCTAAATCGTAAGTAACATTTTGCTTGATGAGGAATTCGATCCCAAGATTGCCGATTTTGGGTTAGCAACACTCTTTCCTGAAGATGAGACTCACAGAGTCACATCCAAACAAAAGTTGCAAGCACATAGTGAGAATATTTCTCTCCATCCCCTTTTAACATAAATAGTTTTGGCATTCAAGTTTTATATGAAATACACCATGGTCCATTTGGTGTGGTGCTTGAAGTTCTCCGCAAACTCCCTACTTACTTAAAAGAGTTTCTGATTGAAATATGTAGCGGTTACTTGGCACTAGAGTATGCAATGCAGGGACAATTGTCAGTGAAAGTGGACATCTATAGTTTCAGAGTTCTGATACTTGAGATTGTGAACGGAAGAAAAAACAGTGATACAAATTTTCCACAAGAAATGAAAACCCTATTAGACTGGGTAAGACATTTATGGACTTCACCGTGATTTCAATTTTAGTGACGAACTGCGCTGCATACCAGATATAGGTCCTTGCTGTGTTATGAACTAATAGTAGATGTCGTTCCCTGTGTAAATGGATGGGCGGGAATGAAAAGAATTGTGCAAAAGGTTCATTATTAGGCTTATTCCCGCTGCTAATAATACTAAAAGAATACTAACTGTAATTTAAACTGAGCAATAAGAGTTCAAACGGGATAGATTGGTGATAGTCACAGGTCGAGACTTGAACTTTGCACCACAAACATTCATTTACACTACACAGGATGAAAAAAGTGTGATTGAAATGATTCAAACCAGAGCGGCAGAGCCTAGATGTGAAAATGGTGTACTAACCAGTAACCTTGCAAGGTTCAGTGAAGCCTAAAGGAAGTTTCGAAGTCACCACTCATACCCTGTCCTACTATATAGACCTCAAGGCTCAAGCCGCAAGCATTCCCACTTCCCAATGCCCAGTTCCCACTGCAGTCTGCTGCGTAAGGCGAATCGTTCGAAACTTCCAATTTCCAACGATGCATTTACCGCACCACATGCTCCAGGAACTACTGCATCTGCTTAGGGGACTGGTCACGACTCACTGAGTCACTGCCAACTCTACTTCTGGGACTGGTCACGACTCACTGCCAACTAGGTATCAAACTGTGTATTAGTATAGCTTAGGTGCCTTTGTTATTGGAAATTTGGATCCACAGTTCCAACTTCCACTGAATTACTAATGGGTAATCCATAATAGGGTATGACGTATGTATCTGGTAGTGGTTATGGCACAATTGCAAGAACTGGAACAGTAAGGAAATTTGGAACTGGAAGTCTGGAATCCGGATCCTTCAGGCTTCATGTGTACTGAATCCGTGTTCGGCGTTCCTATACTTAGTGACATAGTGTGCATTTACGATGGCAGCACTTGCCAACCTGGGCATTAAATGATACCCAACAACCCTGTGATGTGCAGGCTTCCAGCTGTAGCCAACCGGACTGCTGCTGAGGCCCGGAGCCCTAAAGGCTAAGCCAGTCACGACCACGAGACTCATGAATCATCACTCCATTACCATACTTCACGAATCACATGTTTAAGTCCAATTGTCCATGCTATAATATATAATTTACATACGGGCATTTTTTTACCGTGCCCGTCAAATTGACGGTTTTTTAAAATTTACTAGACTTCATTGTTGATGTGTATATTCCAGGTCAACCAGTAATTTACGTGTAAAAAATGAAAAAATGGGTATATGGGTGTCAAATTTAACCGCTCCCTAGGGGAGAGGAGCTAGTTGTGTGGCATAAACAATGTGGTTATACTTATGGTCACATCACCCATTCATAAATAGAATAAAAAGAAGAAATTAGTGATTTAAATAATATTTAATGTCTAAAACCATTACAAAAGGTGCCTATAAAATCAATGTGTCCATATATGATCAATATCTAACTTTCTATGACAAACTGTGCATATTTGACAGACCTTCCTTACAAGACATCATGTCCCAAGCTCATCCTAGACAAATCTACCTTACACAACATCTTACCACTGTCACATCCTATAATGTTTTTACATACAAGATCCATCAAACCTTAAAACCTACTACAAATATCAATCTAAAGAATACAACAAAACCATCTAATCAAACCCAACTAATGACCTTTCGAGACATATGTTCCAAGATAAAGGCTAACATAATCCCAAAATTGATGGACACCTGCACAAGAAAGTGAGACGAGTAATGGCGAGGGTCTTTAGGGTTAGCAATGGTAATGGCAATACCAGGGTCTTTAGGGTTTGGTTAGCCGACCTACTAAGGGTTGAGCGAGCCGGATTGTGAGGTTGTTTTGGCTAGTTTATGGTTGTTTGAAGGTTCTACTGTTTTCTTTAAATTTTTATACGTTTGGTTGAGAGATGAACTCTAGGGTTCTTATGTATTGTTGTGGTGTGGTAGTCATTATTCCTCTCTCGACTAGATGGAGAAGAAAAAACATGTTTACCAGGGATCCTCATCTGGGATGTCCACCCCGTCTGTAAATTTTCCAAACCTTATTTCCAAGTTGTGGAATAAGGACAGTGATTCTAATGGGGCAGACATACCTTCCATTCCTGACAGGGTAAGAGATGACTCTGTTAAGGGCGTACCAAGTGAGACATATCGACAGGACTCGGAAGGGGTGCTGAGAGGGGATAGGAACTATGTGAGTCCGGAGTTATCAGATGATTTTTTCGGTCTCTTAACTAATAAATGCATTAAAACAAAAGATAGACCACTAAATTTGGCCCTAGGAATGGATGTGAAAATGGTCGATGTTATTCCACTATTGGATTTAGTGGTGGTTGGGTTGTTTGGTGGAAATGGGATATATGTTGGTAACTTCAGACTATGGGTTGGCGAGACCTAGTCCTCACACCTTGGCTACCCCCCTAATATTTTTTCCCTCTCCCAAGGATGGTTTGTCATTATCTTGCAGTATTAAGAGGACATCAAGTATCTTCTCAATGGTGTTTGGTTGTTGGGAAACTCGGCCCTCATCATGAAAAGATGGCGACCATATTTTGATGCTGGAAAGGAAAAGTCTCCCTGTCAACCTATTTGGTTAAAACTGTCGAGCTTACCCTCGGAGCTATGGACAGAGGACATTTTTGACCTAATAGGGTCTTCCATTGGTACATTCCTTAAACATGACTCATCTTACAAACTATTGGGTAAGATGTCAGTGGCTAAAATCCTAGTGGAGATTGATCTACACGATGGCCTCTGGGATGAAATGAACATCTCGAAGGGTTCCTACCACCACAAATAGGTACTGGATTACATTGGTGTCCCGTTTTGATGTAATAGGTGTCATTGCTATGGTCATGTGCTTAAGGATTGCAAGTTTCCTTTTATCAGACATTTCTAGCAGTTGGAAAACACCCCCAAGAATAAGTGGACTGACAACTTGGTTGTGGAGACTAAGTCTATTGAGATTGGGATGATTCCAGTAAACATTCCTCTTACCTCTGAGCCTACAAGGGTTCCTCAGTCGTATGTTTGCCTGAAGTCTACGGACGGTTTGATGCAAAGATCAAAGGAAAATCTACGTTTGGACTTTGACTGCTCTGCGATTCCTGACCTTGTGGAATATTGCATTGGCCTTAGTCAAGTTTCTTCTCCTATTTCGAGTAAGTCAAAATCATTGGAACCCTCTGTTTTAATGGCGGATGGTATGAAAAATGATGTTTTGTTGTCTACATCATCCTCTCCTATGGATTCTATTTTTCCCACTACCATAGTCTTGAATGATTAGTTGGATCTCAAATATCTTAGTGTTGAGCATATGGAATTAGGGTTTGGCTCCGGGGATTCTATCTGTTTCTCCCCTCGTGTGAATAGGAATCTTTTCCCTGTTCAGCGTGAATAGGAGAGCTACTTTTTATTGAAGACGAATTGGCTATTTTTTCTAATTCCCATCCCCATGGCTATTTTGATGAGGAACATAAGTCTTTTTTCCTTGATCCATCGAGGAAAAGAAAATTGATTCTGGATAAAATGGAGGCTACTATTCGTCTAAAAAGTCGGGCAATTTGGCTCAAAAATGGTGATGGAAACTCAAAATATTTCCATAATTTCTACAAGAATAGGCTAAATTCTAATACTATTTGGAATCTGGCTGGGGAGGATGGTCTTCCTACTACTAGTTTTGATGATATGGCTGCTATCAGCACCAATCACTTCAGGAAACTTTTCAAACAGGATATTGGGGCTCATATTGGCTCCATGATGGATCTAATTTTTTTTCCCATCTTTTGTCAGTAATGAGCAAAACGAAGCCTTGAAACTTGGCGTCTCCCTGGAAGAGATCAAGCTGGCCATTCACTCTATGAAAGCTAACAAAAGTCTTAGAACTGATGGGCTTCCCATTGAATTTTTTTGGGTTTCATGGAACTTTTTGAAGTGGATTATTTTATGGTGATTCAAAAATCACATGTTTAGGGCATCATTCTTGGGACGTTTAACAACACTTTCAGTTCTCTCATACCGAAGAAGGATAAATCCTCTTTCCTGGAAGATTTCAGGCCTATTTCACTATGTAATTTAGTGTACAAAATTATTGCAAGAGTTATTGCTAATAGCATTAAGGGCATACTTGTTATTATGATTACTAGTGAAAATTTTGCTTTTCTTCCAAAGAGGCAGATTCACGACCCTATTGTAATTTCTCAGGAGGTTCTCCACTCTGCTAAGATTAAGAAAATTCATGTTGTTATCATCAAATTTGACCTCTCAAAAGCATACGATCATGTCAATTGGACTCTTCTTAGACTTATCCTATTGCAAATTGTTTTTGATCTGGCTATGGTTAACTACATTCTATCCAAATTAAATTATGTTTCCTTCTCACTCCTTATCAATGGGTCAGCGGCCAATTTTTTCAGACCGGGCCAAGGTCTTCGACATGGTTTCCCACTCGCCCCCCTATTATTTTTTCTGATGATGGACGGGTTTAGTAGATTGGTCGTAAATGCTATCTCTTCGGGTGTTATCAAAGGCATCTGTTTGGGAGGTCATGTTCAAATCACCCTTATACTTTTCATAGATGACATACTTCTCATTCCTAATGGTTCCAAAAGGGATGCTCTATTTCTAAAATCAATTATGGTTATTTTCTCCAAAGCTTCCGGAATGGTATCTAATGCAGACAAATATTCCATCTCTTTTTTAAATATGGATCCTACTAAGGAATTATGGATTGCTGGAAAATTAGGTTTTATTGTGAAGGATATCTCCATGGGCCTCACTTGGGTTTTCTTATTAAACCCAATGACTATTGTTGTAAAAGAATGGCCATGGATTTTTGTCAGGATTGCAAAAAGGATCAATTTATGGTGTAACAAGTGGCTCTCTCGAGGGGGGCGATTGGTCATGATAAACTCTGTTCTTGAAGCCATTCATGTATATTGGACTTCTCTATCCTTTGTTGCATCTGGCATACTCTGACGCATCAGAAAGCTATGTCTTAATTTATTACAGGGAGGATGTGTATCTAATCACTCTTTCCCATGGGTTTCCTGGAAACAGATTTCCTTTCCAAAGGCTCTCGGTGGATGGGGCATAAAATATCTACCATGCTTTGCTAAAGATCTCACTGCCAAAGTTGTTTGGAAATTCCTCAAAGGGGAGGGACTTTGGTTTCGAGTTGCCTTCCACAAATATATCTATCCTTTATCCATTGAAGAATGGTTTAGAATCCCGTTTAAAATTGCAAAAAATTGTTCCATTGTCTAGAAATCTATCATATCAGCCTTTGGAGTGATTGGTGATTAGATTGCTTGGCGCATAGGTAATGGTATGAAGGTGCACATTGGTCAAGACCCCTGGGTGGGATGTGATGATTCCTTCAGGATTCCAGATAATATGATTCTTTCATTATCTGACAGGCGTTTGCTTTTTCTTCATCAAGTTCAAATTGCAGATAATCCTATCTACCAATCTTGTGCATCCACGGTTGATCTAGGTTTCAATGAGATGGAAAAGACTCATTGAGACAAGTACATCCTTTTGGTATCAAAATTTCATGTTTTTTCAGATATTTGGAGGATGGTTTAATATGGGTCAAGAATGCGAATGGGGGAAATTATGCACCCAAGATGGGCTATCTAGTTCTTGGAGAAATGGAGGTAATCCCACCTATAAAACAGTGTTCCAAGCTTATATGGAAGTTGAATTCTCCCTATAAGTCCAAAATATTTCTTTGGATGGCTCTCGAGGGTAAGGTTCTGGCCTAGGATGTATTGATCCATATATTTGCATGTAGTCCTATACGGTGTCTATTATGTCTTTCCTCCACTGAAAACTTGCAGCACCTTTTCATCAGTTTTCCTTTTCATCCTGCATATGTGGTGTCACCTGTCACATTTCGTTGGTATTCGATTCACTTGAGATGGCATTGGATTACAAGAGACTCTTTCTTCATGGATCCATAACAAGTAGTTTCAGGATTATGTGGCCTTACCTTCTTTCCTTCTTTGGGCTATGTGGCTTGCTCGGAATAAGGTTTTATTTGAGGATCTGCAGGTCAACTCTTGCTCTTGTGCTGTGAACTGTTGGGATAATTTTGTTCATTTTCCAGAAGTGATGGCTCAAAAAACTTCGAGGTTTATCTTGGTCGAAAGCATAGACAAGTCTCTCCCTTGGGATTTCGTGGATGGTGTTGCTGGTCTGATTTACTCCTACGACTATTCATGTCATAGTTTTTTCTGTTGGACAGGGTGAACACACCAACAATTATGCAGAATTCAATGATGTTCATCTTCTCTTGTCATATGCTCTATCTATGGTTATCAATCAATTACAAGTGTTTACTGATTTGTTGCTTGTGATTGAATGTTTAACAAGAGTTAAGGCCCCCAGGAATATCCATCTGCTGCCCCTTTTTGAGGCTATTCAAAGGTCTTGTTGACTATTTCAGCATATCAAATTTGCTCATATCTACAGGGAAAGGAATCAGGATGCGGACAGATTATCTAAACTTGGCTTGTGTATTCCTACAGGCTGTTGGGACAGATGGTATATACAAAATGGTATCTCATATTCTCTGGGATGGTGCCTGTTTTGACTTTTATAGTCGCCTCCTTTTGACTTTTTAATATATTTATGCTCTTCTTTAAGTATGTGTATATTTTTGTTATAAGATAGAAATTTGGCATGCTGATATATTAACAAATCAATATAAGGTTAGAACTTATTCCCTGCTTATGTATGGCCTAGTGGCTTGTAATCAATATGTTTTATAATATAAACTGTGCTTTTTTTCGTGGAAAAAAAATAAAGGGAGACGAGTTTTTTAGCTTCACCTGTTGCATTTATCAACAAACCCATCCCTATGTAAGGGACATGCAATGCATTAACTATGAACCAAACCAATCAAATAAACCATGATTCTGCTGGAAAGAAAAAGGATAATCTAACTAAGTGTCATATCCATTGGATCATACTCCAATTGATCCTAACCACACAATCATAAACAAAAGACTCCAATCCATGCCAATTCAAAAAGCCAATCAAAACTAACACATAATTCTATAAATCAACCATCTAGATACAACATTTTCACTTTACAGACTCAACAACTGCTTGAAGGGATCACCGATAACATGCCTTACACAACACACAGCACCAAGCACATTGAAAAACATGTCTACTATACCAGGCACATTAACAAACACGTATACTATATTTATGTTATAGCACATATTTATATTTCTATGTTTCTTTAACATAAGGTTTCAATCCATTTATGTTCTCTATACATTAAAAATGAACAAATGCATAATATCCTCTGTTCAAGGTTGGTAGTATTCATAGCCCAATAATTTGATTGAGATAAAATAGTAACATAAATCTCAAACCACTTCCATAATTCGAATCCAAGGCCTCTATCAAACACTCTTTATGATTAACAACTATACTACGAGAAGCAAATCTTATCATTGAAACCTTGCATTGAAATCTTATCATTGTAACCATGCATTGAAATATTCGCCTATGCAACTGCGGATTGATAGTGACTTAGGAAACCAAGGTTTGGAAACTAATGAAGTCAACTACACTAGCAATGACATACACCTTCATAAGAAATTCCACCTGAATTCAGCAAAAAATAATAATGGGAAATCTAGTGATCAATCATAGGCACCAATTACTGCTAAAGTGGGCATAAATGGTGC
Organism: Larix kaempferi; assembly: GCA_027924585.1. Classification (NCBI taxonomy): domain Eukaryota; kingdom Viridiplantae; phylum Streptophyta; class Pinopsida; order Pinales; family Pinaceae; genus Larix; species Larix kaempferi. Next base: position 5,302,109 of record BSBM01000590.1, read on the forward strand.
AATTGTTGCAATGGTGCATTATAGTGTTATCTGACTGATACATGCATTGGATTGTAGTATTATAGATAGGCATTAACGTAATTTTTCTGTAGCATTATGAGATAGGCATCAAAACTTGAAAAACATATGCCAGGTTTTACTATACCTCAACAGGTGAATGTTATTTTGCAATGTGAAAACCTATGTCATGTTATCCTCCATAGGTTAGCTGACAACTGATGAAAATACAACAAGGAGACCTATCTTGGTATTACTTAAGAATGAAAATGACACTCATTTTAAATGATCCTCCATTTCTTAGTACTTTCACCATATTCAAGAGTCTTAATTGATTAGCTTTGTTTTTTCTCTTCAGTACTAAGGAAAATATGGCTTATTTCTGCCTTGGAATCAATCCCACCAATGGATTTTTTATATTTATTTTCTTGCACAAAGAGGCCTCTATTACCAAGGTTCAAGAATGCATGATGTAACCTCCCTACTTGGAGCATGGAGAATCCTTTTCTATGGCTTATCATATTCATCATATTCAAGAGACTCAATGGATTAGTTGTGTGTTTGCTTGGTAGGGTGAGGGAAACAATTAAGCTTATCTCATCCTTTGAATCAATCTTCCATCAATGTTTCAAATATTTATTTGACCTACACAGATATGCCTCTATTATCAGGATTCAAGAGTGTATTGTGTATCCCTAATTCTTGGAGCATGGATGGATAAGAAATAGCACGATGAATCATACCAACATATGCTCATGTATATGTACCAATATATACCTCTATACTCATGATGTATCCCCTGTATACCAGTATGCAGTTTGGTGACTCCCCAATTTAATTTTATTACTAACTTTATTAAAACCCCATTGCCTCCCTATCAGTCTGATTTATTGTCAAACATTACTTGTGTAGAGTTACTTCTGTCTTTACTACTTACATTATTGTTTTTGAATGTCAAATAGTGGCCAGTACTCGACCTATCAGATCAGTGGGAATATCATAGCTTATCTTAATGGAGATGAGGCGAGGTTTTTGATACACATTCTCAATAGTGGGATCAATCTCTCTTCAATTTGAAAGAGGAAAAATAGTTACCAAATCCCAAACCAGTGCCACAATTAGAATCGAAATCATATATCGAGCACTCTTCAGTATTGAGAGATATTCAATGAAAGTAACCCTTTGCATTGAAACCATGCATATGAAGCTACACTTAAGCTAATTGTGCTTGTGTCTCCAAAAGCAATAGACTGATGTGCACACTCTTGAAACAAAGAGAGAACACATCATAAAAACAACAAAGGTAACATATGAGAGTAAATGCTTGTTGATACTCAAAGAAAAGAAACCATTTCCAAGTAGTTTAATATACCCAGGAAAATTAATTGTATAACTATACATGTTGATTTAGACTTATATAACTGTACATGCATCCAATACATAAACTATACAATCTTCTAATAGATAAACATTAATGGTTGTCACTGTAATACAGGTTTGTATAACCATGGAAATAAGGAACCATCCTAATCAAGCAAGGAGGTCACGAAGATGAACGACCAAGGGTTCCTAGCTACGATAGACTTCATCAGATGAGAAAATAGACCACAATTCCATTACAAATGCTGAAAACCACAATGAGAAAGAGGTAGTCAATGTCGGTCAACCATCAACCACAATGTAAGGAAATACCAATAAAAATGTTGAAAACCAAAATGAGGCAAAGGAAATTGGTGCCGCTACACCATCAACCATAGTGCAAGGAGCTAGTAGAAGCAAGAATATTAGTGCTATTAGGGGTTGGACAAAAGGGGACATGTTGAAGTAAATTAATGATGTAAAATTCAATGGATATTCAGTGAGAGTAGTTGCAAGGAAATTTGGAATTGGACTTATGTCCTTGCATTATTATCTAAATGATATGACTCATACAAAGAGGAGAGGGCCTCTTATAGTGTTAACTGAACATGAGGAAGAGGAAGTGGTAGTTTGGTGTAAGGAGATTGTTGACATGGTCCATGGGCTGGAGTTAATACAACTAAAATTGAATTTGGCGCAAATATGCCAGTCAAGGCCAAATCCATTCAGAGATGGATTTCCTGAAAAATCATGGTGGGTAGGTTTCAAGGATAGACACCCAGATCTTGTTAGGAAAATAGTAGAGGGCCTAGATAGATTTAGAGTTATGAATTTGTGTCTTATAGTTGTGGCCAAGTTCTACAACACTCTATGAAGTGCATATCATAAGCACTCATATGGTCTAACCCATATATGGAACTATAATGAAACTAGATTACAAGCAGGAAGGAATTGTGGCATGCAGGTAGTTTCCAAGAGAGGTAGTAGGAATGTGCCCAAAATTATTCCTAAGAGTAGGGAGTTGACTACTATTATATGTTGCATAAATGCAATAGGTGCATCGATCTCTGGCTTATATTTTTTCAAGGGAAAGACCCAGTCGAAGAACTATATCAAGATCTGTGAGTTGGGAGCATGCATGGATACACAGCCCAATGTATGGATGACTAAATAATTGTTCATGAATTGGATTTTTCATTTTTCCACATCAGTGTCGGGTGGTGTATCTCCTGAAAAAAGACACTTGTTGATTTTTGATAGCCATGGCATCCACATAGCTCTACAAACCATTCAAGAGGCAAAGAGGATGGGAATTGACTTGTTGACTCTACCAACACATACCACTCATAGGTTGTAGCCACTTTACGTGTGTTTGGTCTATTTAAGTGTTACTTTAAGTCTAAGAGAGCTTCATGGATGGCCAAGAAGCCAGGGATAGAGGTAAAAAGGTTGAATTCGCAGAAGTTGCAAGTAATTCTCTTAAAAAGGCACTAACAACCTCAAATATCAAGGTTGGATTTAAGCGAACTAGAATATGGCCACTAGATTATGATGCTCTCATCCATGACATGGATTGTAGCCAAGCATTCAAAGGTGTAGATGTTGCAGAAGATGCAACTACTGTGGAAAACATCTTATCCCTCTTGCAAATGAAAGGCCAGCCATTAGGTGATGACAATAAATAGGACAATGAAACTCAATATGATGGTCACATCAATGATAATGATACTATCGTTGATGTAGTTGAACCAAGCATGGGATTTGGAACACACCAAACACAAACAAAACATACAGAGCAACTCCATATTGACTCGGCTGGACCGATTATGGTTGAAAGTTGTCAAGCACTACAAACCATATAAGAGTAGTTGAAATTGCCAACTCAGTTACCCCAGCCCAAGTGGTCAGTGGATGCAATGATGAATATGAATAGACACATTGTTACTAGCACCAATGAAGAAAGCCTCAACATTCCTTCACTGCCATCATACCTGAACAATGAAGTCGTCCACTATTATGTGGATTCATATGATGTAGAAGAAGACACTACATGGAATGAAGAACCAAGTGTAGATGATGCAAATGAAGCAGAAACCCCAGTTGATCCTCAAAACCATCCAAGTAGCTCACCACTTCTCTGGCAATTCCTAAGACTGCAAGTGGAGAAAGTGAGCAAAAAGGAAAGGGAAGGAACAACATATTTTCTTCGATTAAGTAGAAGTTCACAACTACTTACATCAAACGATTACATTGCACTTTTGGAAGACTCCAAACAAAGTAAAAAGGAGATGTAGGAAATGAGTCTAAAGAAGAAGGAAATTATGAAGGATAGGAGGGAAGCAAAGATTGTTCAAGAAGAACTACGAAAGTAGGAAAGGATGAAAAGAGAGCAAAAAAGGAAGAAAAAAGAATACCATAAACAATTGGCCAAGCATGAAAACGAACAAAGAAAGGTCCAACAAAGACATCAAAAGGAGAATGTGAGTAGGGAGGAAGTGGATAAAACTATGGACAATATTGAGCTGAGGAGGACGGTATCATTCGATCAAATTGATGAAACTAATTTTTTTTCCCCAGAAATTATAAATATACAGGTCCCTTAGTTTGATCCAACTAGTCCACCTCCGCCTAGTATCATCCAATTGGTCCACCCCCATTTCTTACATCCATTGTAGGGGTCAATCCTGGATGGGATTTTCCAACACCTCCAATAAATCCAAGTGTATTGGGCACAAAACAAGGCTATGGGTTTTCAATTACTCCTTGGTTGGAAGCAACAACATGGCATCAAGCAACTACAGGAGGTTCAACCCAATCTGATCAAGCAAATGTAAGCACCTCAAACAATTGGGCTCAAGAAAATGTAGGAGGCTCAACAAGCTTGGGTAATGAAGAAACTCAGCCTCCTAGAGCATAAGGGTAGAAAATGTTTCTTCCTAACCACCTTCCCTGTGGGTTTTGTTAAAAAAGCATTTTTGGGATAAATATGTATTTAGTTGGATGGTGTATAAGAGAATAGTACATGCTTGAAGTTATATATCGCAACATAAGATAAAAGGTAATGATATGCACTAACATAAGCTAATTTAAGGCCTCTTTTGTTATGATCCACCCTTCCATATTGATGTAGGAACACATTGGTTTTTTCATAGGGTTGCTAGTGTTTTCTATTTAGCTATGGGTCAAGAATAAGGTAGTTGGATTTCTATGGAAGGGAAGAGGGATTCCATGGATAGGGAAGATGGAACATTAGAGATTCATAAGAGACAAAGACAGTGAACATATCATTATAGACAAATATCTATGGAAAGTGAACAATGAACAAATCTCAAGAAGGATCTTCTTCAATATTTGAAGGGTATTAGTCTTAAATTAGTTCTAAAAGTTGCAAAAGTTGACTGTATTTCAGATTGTTATTTTCCTTTTTAATATGCATGGACATATGATATGGTTTCTTGCTTTATAGAAAAGAATATAAGACATGTTTCTAAGACATCTAAAGATTTTTTAGAACAATTTTGTAGCTCTAAGACATTTGTGGTTACAATTTTTCTCTACTATCACTTTATATAAAAGGTATGCCACGAACCAGGAACTGTGTATGCATCTACATGTGGCAGTGCTCCTGCTGGAAGGAATGTTGGGATATGTTATTTTGTTTTCAAAAGTGTTTATTTATCTTACCTAATAACAAAGTATATATCAACAATACTTATGAGTAATTATAGAAATCAATACCTTATTGTATGGCATAGGAAGTAGTAATTTATAATACGAGGAAGCAAAATTGGAACAAACTACAATTCAATATTTACTACATGTTTATAGGTTCACAATTTTGTATTTGACTTATGCTCTTATGATTAGTTTATGCGAATAAACTAAGTTTACAAGTTTCATTTATCATTGCATTTTTATAGCCATTACACTACAATAAAAAACACTACATAGCAAGATCCAAACATAGCTCGGAAACCTTCATGCTACTGGTTGTCTCTAAGACATAGCCATTACCACTTTAAAGGAACTGTAAAAAAATTAGTTATAGGTCACAAACAACCACCACCATTAAATACAGAGAAATGCAAAGATGCTCCTAGATCCATAATTTGCCAAAGAAAATGAGGATGAGCACAAAATACACTTAAAACAAATAATTTCGAGACCTATATTAATCCACAGTGATTAGATATGAACCAAGGAGGATATTAGGTCTCGTATAATTCACATTGCAATTGATTTAGTAGTCCAAATACTTGGTAAAAATGGTCATGTACCCTTATGTTCAAGTGAGTATGTTAGGGATACTTGTAAAAAGATGGCATATTCCCAGTAGAAAATCATTGTCTTATTTATCTAATTACAAATCAAAACAAGACATTTTGAAATAAATCAACCTTCAAAATCACAAAAATTGAAGTGCATTTTCAAAACTAAGGAACAACCACCACAAAACATGGAAAAAAACATAGGAGCTTTCGACAATTAGATTCTTTGGAGAAACCATAACGTCCCGAAACACTTTTAGAACTCTTTAAAAACTCTACAATTGCTAGAAAGAATTGTGAGGCTAGGGATGGATAAAAAAACAACTTAGGGAAGAAAATAATCACGAATCCAAAACCCTAAACTCTAAATAAATATCACATCCAAAGTCCTATAGAAAACTCAAACAAAACTACTCACATTTTATCGCAAACATAAGCTTTGGATTTATTTAGTACCGAAAATAACCTGATACATTTTAGGTAAAATACAACCAAGCTCCACAATTAAGAATATTCCATGAAATTCATCCATCAACCCATGAAACGCATAGCATGAACTAGTTCAATTCACACCATAAACTCATTCCATTCATGCCATAAACATTATAGAAAAATGTGTAGAGAACCCATTGAACAAAATGGTAGTATCACCCATCAACTGCATTCATTGAGGCCACAAAAAACCCATGGAATTCACACCCATCAAGCAATTCATCCACCAACACATAAAATTTGCATCATAAACCCTTACAATCCATACCATAAACCTATGACAAAGACGTTATTCAAGCAAAACCCATCATAGTTATTCAAGCCCACAACAATGTTCCAAGAATCAAATGGGTGTGTTAACAAACACAAATAGATGAAGTTGGTAGAAATGAAGCCCTACCATAGGTTGAAGACTCCATTACATCCTCCATGAAAATGATGACTAAACCATGCCAAGCACTTCCACTCCAGGCAACCTACAACCTACATGCATTACGAACTATCAATGGTAGGAAAAATCCATTCAAACAATAGAACAATACGAAGAGGCAAACGAAGAGGAGGGTTCTCACCTCCATAAGTGTCTTCCCTCTCGCCACCATAATTGACAGTCCATTAGAGTATGCACAGATGAACTGCATTGAGGTCGCCACCACAAAATTGGGTCAACATTCATCATAGTCCATAGGAATGGATTGCAGGTTCTGAGCACGTGGGAACAAGGGCAAGGATGTGCCACAACTGGGGGTGTGGATGCTCACCCATCAAGCTCGCTCAAAGTTGCATAGAGGGTCAAGAGAGTTTGGAAGACCAAGCGTTTAGGAGCCCAAAACAAGTCCAAAGGGGGGTTACTTAAACCAGGCATGTTCCCAACATGTGGCGGCGTTAGGGGTGACGGTGTCATATGCCACCTAGATGCTTCTAAGTAGGCGATCTGACGTGGAAAGGGAGAGCACCCCACGACTAGCGTCCCTCCCCTATTTCCAACTGACTCTTAAGGGAAAAGGTAAGTGCTTTCTATAAGATATGATTTATAATCCTTGGATTTAATGGTGTATAGTCATGTTATTATTTTATGGAAGATACGGTGTTGATTCATGAACAGTTTAAAAGTGAAAGGATTTCACTTTTTTTTATTCTATTTTTTTACAATTTTTTATTTGAATTGTTGAAATTGTAAATATCACTTATTGAATTTGTATAATTCATTTAGAAAAAAGATTTTAAAGTAACTAAATTTATTTTTACAATAAAAAATGAAATTATAAAACGTTATAATATGATCAAAGATTAAATTATCAGCATAAAATTAAAATCATCTAATTTTTAGAATTCCATAAAATTGTGTTAATGCACTATAAACATATTGTTTTCAAATATAATATTTTATATAAGATAAATAACCAATACTAAAATGTGAAAGAATAATAAATTCAATAATAAAATCAATAGCATAATAATCCAATGATAAAAGATAATACCAAATAAGGACGTAAGTCCACTTAGTAATGTAGCTTGTATATTAAAGGTCAACCTCTTTGTTGCTAGTTTCCTTCATTTTGGAAAGGTGAAGATGATGCATGATTTAGATAATTTTTCAAATTTTAAGTTGGAAAGTTAAAAGTAATATCTGTTTGAAATGATGTTTTTAATAATTAAAATTTTGTTATTAGTGTTTTAGATATTTTTTAATTAGATATTTTTTAATTAGATATTTTTTAATTAGATATTTGAAGGGGGTTACTTAAACCAGGCATGTTCCCAACACGTGGCGGCGTTAGGGGTGACGGTGTCATATGCCACCTAGATGCTTCTAAGTAGGTGATCTGACGTGGAAAGGGAGAGCACCCCACAACTAGCGTCCCTCCCCTATTTCCAACTGACTCTTAAGGGAAAAGGTAAGTGCTTTATATAAGATATGATTTATAATCCTTGGATTTAATGGTGTATAGTCATGTTATTATTTTATGAAAGATATGGTGTTGATTCATGAACAGTTTAAAAGTGAAAGGATTTCACTTTTTTTTATTCTATTTTTTTACAATTTTTTATTTAAATTGTTGAAATTGTAAATATCACTTATTGAATTTGTATAATTCATTTAGAAAAAAGGTTTTAAAGTAACTAAATTTATTTTTACAATAAAAAATGAAATTATAAAACGTTATAATATGATCAAAGATTAAATTATCAGAATAAAATTAAAATCATCTAATTTTTAGAATCTCCATAAAATTGTGTTAATGCACTATAAACATATTGTTTTCAAATATAATATTTTATATAAGATAAATAACCAATACTAAAATGTGAAAGAATAATAAATTCAATAATAAAATCAATAGCATAATAATCCAATGATAAAAGATAATACCAAATAAGGACGTAAGTCCACTTAGTAATGTAGCTTGTATATTAAAGGTCAACCTCTTTGTTGCTAGTTTCCTTCATTTTGGAAAGGTGAAGATGATGCATGATTTAGATAATTTTTCAAATTTTAAGTTGGAAAGTTAAAATTAATATCTGTTTGAAATGATGTTTTTAATAATTAAAATTTTGTTATTAGTGTTTTAGATATTTTTTAATTAGATATTAAATTATAAAATATATTTTATATTTTCACTATTACTATGAGAATAAAATAATAATATAATAAAAATTTATTTTTATTAAAAAATATTAAAATAGCAATACAAAAAAAATTATTTTTATTAGAATATATTTACTTTTATTGAAATATATTATTAAATTTGAGAAATTATGCCCACCTCATATTTGGAATAACTTTAAATTTTGTCTTTTAAGTATCTCTATTTGTTTTTAACTAAATTACACTGGACATTTTTTATTACTAATCTATTAAAATAAACCTGACTACACCCACTTTTTCTTTGGAACAACTTTAAATTCTAATCTTCTAAATTTTGGTTACAGTGACATTTTTTATTACTAATCTATTAAAATAAACATGACTACACCCACTTTATCTTTGTAGCAACTTTAAATTCTAATCTTTCAAATAACTTTAAATTTCGTCTTTTAAGCATCTTTGCTTTTCTAACTAAATATTGGTTACACCAATTTTCATTAACATCTTTTTTTACTACCAATCTATTAAAGTAAACATGACTCCACTCACTTTATCTCTGAAACAACTTTAAATTCTAATCCTCTAAAACACTTTTTATTTTCTAACTAAATTTTTACAACAATTTTGCTCAAAGAGATTGGATCTATTGGTGAGGAGTGATGAGTTTGTCATCAGTGGGCAATGTTCAATTCCAATGAGGGTTGAACCTGGAGCCATGGGGCACCTTAAGGTAGTGGTCGAACGTGTGGTTCTACCTAGAAAGATTGTATTAAATGATCTTGTGACCCGTGGACGCATAAATGGATCAAAGCTTACCCCCATATCCTCCTAAACATGAGTCAATTCTCACTAGCTCATTCGATTAAGGTGTGACTCTCGTAAGCAAGACTACCCAAATTCAATTCCCCTTAAATGTAAGCTAGTTTTAAAACAATTTTATACTAATTTCTACTAACATTTTTGACCTCAAAAGCTTTATTACTATACCCACTATATCTTACTATATCTTTATTAACCTACTCACATGGTTAGTGTTGTGAAAAAATACAATGCTCCTTCCTTAAACAAAGGGAACAACAAATAAAATTGCAAAATAAAAGTCCTTGCATCTATCTTCCATTAACATATCATTAAAATAAGATAAATGCATCTATCTTCCATTAACATTGTCATTAAAATGAGTTTAAAAAATCAATCAAATCCTTTAAAGGAAAAAATATAAAATTGCAACATAAAATTTTATGGATCTATATTCCACTTCCATTAACATTGTCATTAAAATGAGTTAAAAAAATCAATCAAATCCTTTAAAGGAAAAAATATAAAATTGCAACATAAAATTTTATGCATCTATATTAAAGTTGTGAGAATTAGTTTGCATAAAGTTTATTTTTTAAATATCTAATGGATGCAATTCAAATGAGTAATGATTGGTGTTAGTGAATGTTAATTTAAAAATGGTTTGAATAATATTAAAATAACATTTTTTCGAAAAGAATGTTTTCATCACGGAACATTGTGGAACTTAAATATCCCATAAGATAGTTATATGTTGCCATACTTTTTTTTCTAGCGAAAAAAACTACTATTGGTATTCATTAGAATCAAATAGTACAAAAAAGAACATTGATCCATATCCGAATCAATCGATCAGAAAAGATATAGTCTGGAGATCCTACAATTGTTCAAGATACTTCACAAGATCAGAGTATCACAGATATACAGACTTTTCCAAAAAATTCCAAAATTACAAAAAGGAGAAGCTGCAAGATTACAGAGTATCCATATGTCTACCACCTGAAAACTAACAGACCTTGCAGACCTTAATCATAGAAATATGTGTCACCACTATCTAATAAGAAATGGTCCCACCACCCCTCCCATAGAAGCTGACCTTCCAATCCATTCAAAGCCTGTTTAGATAATTTATCCACCAAAGAGTTGTGTGCTCTATAAATATGTTCAAAACTAATGTTCTGCATCTGAGCAATTTCATATTGAGTATGAAGGCACCAATGTCTCAAGGATGTAATATTTAACTTGAACTTGCCATCCACCCACTTAATTGTAACTCGAGAATCTCCATACACTTTGATGTTTACTAATCCAAATATATTCGCCACTCTCAGCACACACCAAAGAGCCATAAGCTCATCTTTCATATTAGTACCAGCATCACAATTCAATCTAACTGTATAATAATGTGAATTATTTAGATAAAGCACACCACCCATAGCACATATCCCATTTTGTGCGGCACCATCAAAGAAGAGAATTGGCTGCTCCACTTTGAGAGAAAAGAGACTAACCTTGTCTATCTTCTGCCTTTGAATTTCACCATTATATGAAGAAAACATTTTTAAGACGATCATGCTACACTTCACAACCTCAGGAGACACATTCTAAAAAATTACACAATTTCTTGTGTACCAAACAACCCAGGATATGAAGATGGCAATAGAAAAGAGATCTTTGTTTTTTCTATACCATGCTAAAAGACAAATGCTGAAAGCACCAACATCCCACTGATATGAAAAATTCAATTTTGCAGCAACAAACACCCAAATTTTCTGTGTGAATGTGCAATTGACAAATAAGTGTTGGATGATTCAACAACATTTTGACAAAGAACACATATGTTGGGACCAATCCAACCCCTCTTGACCAAATTATCCCATGTCTTCAACTTATCCTGAAGAGCTAGCCATAAGAAACATTTTATCTTTAATGGGATTGCCCATTTCCATAATAACTTGTACCACCAGTCTGGAGGGAAGATATGTTTTTCTTGGATGATTCTTTTGTAGGCAAATTTAGCCATGACAATACCAGTGGATGGATTCCCTTCCCAAACTAATTGGTCACTCTCATGAATAATTTTGACACCGGCTGATTCTAAATTTTTTATATAACTGTCCCATATCCGAGCTAAGAATCCAAATAAGCCAAGCTCACCTGCTGTCAACCACGAAACAGACCCACCAACCCCAGCTCTGCTTCTATAAATTTTATTCAAAGTATTCATACCGATAACCTGTAGGTATCGAGGGATGATATCCGAAAGCATAAAGGAATCATTCATCCCAATAATAGGATCCACACCAACTCGGATCTTCTCACCATTTCCCACCTGCCACCCAAGGTCTGATTTTATCCATTTAAAGATTTTCATAAAGCCCCTCCAAATAGGAGAAAAGTTCCAGTTTCCCATTTTTGGGTTTCTAATCCAGATATGAACATCCAGTTTAATGTATTTTCTATGAATGAGCTTGGACCAGAGGGATTTTCCAAAGATAACCCTCCACATATTCTTTAGTCTGAGAGCTAAATTGAAGCTTTCAAGATCTTTGATGTCCCAACCACCAAATCTGAAAGGTCTCGAGAGCATATCAGCTACAACCATATGGATTTTAGAGCTATCAACAGAACCTGTCCAAAGGAAGTTAAAGATACATTTCTTGATGGCTTTAATAATAAAGGAGGGAACTTCAAGAAGCGAAAACCAATATACAAGAATGCTCGAAAGAACTAACTTGACCAAGATGATTTTGCCTCCTACTGATAAAAATCTATACGACCAGTGTGCAATCCGAGCTTCAACTTTTCTTAACAACCAGAACCAATCCTTGATAAGATAATTATTGGGTTTTAAATTAAAGCCCAAATATTTAAAACCATGATCTAGCAGGCAACATTTATATCGAAGCAAAGTGGTGATGCCATTCAAGATCTCTTCACTCATATTGAAATGATAAAAATTGGACTTAACAGAGCTGATTTTCATGCCCGACGCATTACAAAAGGTCTGAAATAATTCACTATACACTTTCCATTCCTCCACAGTGCTTAACCCTGCCACCAAGACATCATCAACAAATAATATATGCAAGATCACACAATCCTTGTTCAATCTGATGCCTTTTATCAAACCTTTATCCAGAGCTTGATTAATTAATCTACTGAATCCATCCATGACTAATATGAAGAGAAGAGGAGAAAGTGGACACCCTTGTCTTATCCCACGCGAGCAACTGAAAAAAGCAGATGGAGATCCATTAACCAACACTGCCATATTCATGGAAGTAATACAAGCCATTATCCACTTTATTACTGAAGGAGGGACCCCAATTTTGATGAGAATCATGCGCAGAAATGACCAATTGACTCTGTCATATGCTTTTTCCAAATCCATTTTGATAATCAAATCCTTCTTCTTTTTAATCTTAATACTGTGGATCAATTCCTGAGAAATTCCTATGGCATCGTGGATTTGTCTTCCTGCCAAAAAACCAAATTGTTCTGCCGATATATGATTTGAAAGAACCTTCTTCATCCTATCAGCCAGAATCTTAGAAATGAGCTTGTATAGCAAGTTGCATAGAGCAATCGAACGATAGTCCCCAAAAACCTGAGGCTTATTTTTTTTAGGGATTAGTGTAACAAAAGTAGAATTTACAACACCTAATATAAATCCATTAACTCTAGAAAAATTCACCAGATCTTTGAGCTCCTGTCCTAAAATATCAAAGAAGTGAAGATATAGCTCCACCGGCCAGCCATCCGGTCCGGGGCTTTTTTCTTTTGCAAAATTTTTCAAAGTACTCTCAATCTCCTCTAGGGAGACCTCCTGCTGAAGACTGTCTTCTTCTTGCTCATTAAAGAATCTCGGATAAAGCCTAGCCACTTTGATTTGGTCAGCAATATTGCATTCCCCAGCATCCCTATAAATTTTGCCAAAAAATGAAGCAGCTTCGTGTTTCAGCTGGTCGAGCCCAGAAATGTTTTGTCCCTGATCATCTTGAATTTCCAAAATGTATTTAAAATTCCTTCTTGCTGAGGCAAAAGAGTGAAAAAACTTCGTGTTTTTATCTCCTTGTGAAATCCAAATAGCTCGACTTTTAAGACGCCATTCATTTTCTTCTTGCAACAAAAGATTTTCCTTTTTCTGTTCATAGCTTCTCATCTCTTCAAAAGTGTCAACATTTACTGAGTTAGAAAAATTTGCAACCAATGCTTCTTGAATTTTTAATTCTAACTGATCTAATTCTAGCTTGTCTTCTTTTTTCCTGTTCTTGATCCAATTAGTAATAGCCTCCTTTAAGGATTTTAACTTAATACAGAAATTAGTCACTGGATTTGTATCTTGATCTTCACAATTATGCCAAAAAGTTCTCACAAAGCTGCAGAAACTCTCATCTCTTAACCAATCACTGTTAAATTTGAATGGAAAAGAGAACTTTTGACCAAAATCATCCAAATGTAGAATAATGGGCCAGTGATCAGAAAATTTGGAATCGAAGACCCAAGAGTGATGTTTTTGAAAGAGCCCCAGCAGATTAGACTTCACAAGAAATCGATCTAATCTTTTATGGATGCCATCATAACCGAATCTACCATTTGTACAGGTAGGCATAAGTTTATGAGGAAGAACATCAATCAGATCTAATTAAGCAATAATGTTTGAGAAGAAGCCTGCTAGATCATCCAATTTGGCCGCTGAGCCCCAAATCTCAGCAGAATTGTAGGTGAAATTTAAATCTCCTGTAATGATTAAATCATCTAGATTCAGAAGACCAGATCCCCGAAGAGAATCCCAAAAGTTCAATCTCTCTCTGTATGGAGCATAGCATTTTAGGATGGAAATATTATGATGCAAGCCACAGAAGGAGCCTTTAAGCAAGATACCCCAAGGGGTAACAAAGACTTTGAAAGCAAATAAAGCTGGGTTCCAAGCCACAACAAGTCCCCCTAACAGTCCATTAGAATTAACCGCCGAAATTTCCCAGTTTGGCAGAATATTACCAAGTTTAGAAATAGCAATAGAATCATCACACATAGTTTCTTGGAACAGAGCAATAGCCGGGCTAGTAGCTTTGAATAGGTTGGATAAAGCCTGAGCCCGGGATACCTTACCCAACCCACCTGATGTAATGCCCATATTTTGATTCGGCATATTTATTAGTTAGACACACCATACTTTATTTCTTATATATTTTGTCGAACTCAGCTCGACTGAGTAAACTATATTGGACCTCATTATATGATGTTACTCTGTCTTATGATTTCACCATGATTATGATGTTACTATGTTATGCAGTTATGATGTCATGATTATCATATGATTTCCTTATTTTACGATTGCAGTATATGTTTATATGTTTTTCTTAATGAAATGTGAAATATATGATTCGGTACGTGGATACCATCTTCTTATATGAATTATTGAAATGTTATATGTATCTATGATGAGCTAAAAGGTTACATGAAATGAAATGATAACATGGATCAATTGGCGATCAATGGAAAATGCTGTCTATAAATTGTATTTTGCAAAACACTAACCTACAGGACACAAGGGCTATGGGATAGCCAGTTACTTGATCTGATATACATTGGAAAGGAAAAACATGTTCATACAGCAAACCTTAGCAGCCAAAATGAGGATACGATAACACAAACTGATAATCCCGATAGCAGCAAGTATGAGTTGATAAGGGCGTAGGCCCAGTATGTTGAGAGGGATGGATGTGTTTCCCACCCTATGTTTCCATGAGACCCGAGGTCGTGGGAGGGCCGTGCTGAGACACGCTCCCCGTGTTGTTGTGATGACGATTGTCGGATGCCTGCTAGGGGAGGATAGGTCCGCTATTCAGCCGACGCTATCGCTCTCAAGTTCTAAGTGGTCAGATCGGTGAGTCCGGCATCCACTGTTGTACTAGCAGAGGAAGGATAGGGAGGATGCTGGACGTAGGTTATGAAGGGAGGATGTGTTAGTTAGCACTGTTGGGGGTTTAGTATTCCTTGATTCCGAGTTAGTGGAAGTAGGCACCCGTCCTGTACTTGATTGATTAAACTAATGTAAACATAAAGACAATGATGTTAAATTGTAAAGGGTTAACTGTTAAATAACCGAGGATGTTAAAGTAATTATACTATAGATTATGCTTTCTCTTCTGCATGGGGGTAGATACTATTGTTAGTTAGCAAGTATGCATAGGCGGAATGGGGTTTGTTTATAGTACATGTCCGACATGTGCATACACTGGCCATGCATGCACACCTTGTACGTGTACAATATTACTGGTGTATAACATACTTGTCATGCTTGAATAGTAGTATAAATGTCATAGATAACTCAGTTAAGGATACATCAATAAACTTAGGTAATGAATGGTTAGGTTGTCAATGTGTAAATAAGTGAATTAGTAATTATATGAAAACATTGTAATAATAAACTAAGACAAGTATCGTCAGTTAACATTGTCATAGAAGAACTGTTGTGAATAAGGTAATGATAGTGTCTAAGTAATTAGTAAAATTGTTTAAGCCCTCACAAGTGCTTTGTTTATAAGAACAAGGATGCTATGTTGATGATAGGGTACCCATGTGATAAACAAATAATTAAGAATACTATGATTGATTCACCTTTTATTATTGTCAAAGGGTGATTTAATTATTATTATTAATTAATAAATGATATTCCAACAACATTTATATCCCTATCGTAACAAATGCAATATAAGTAAGATTTAAAATATTGATTTATAAATTAATATTGCGTGATTAATTCCATTTCAAGTTAGCCATAATAAGATAATCCTTTTTGGAATAACCGTGATGTGATGGGAAAATGGATATTTAATTGTTCAATGTTAATCTTGGAATTTAAACCTCAAGCTAAAGTAGTCTCGACGGATAAGGTGGATCATTAAGACACATCATGTCCAAGTTGACAAGGGGCAACTAATTATATAATATTTTATAAATTACATTAATAACATTAAAATATCAAGGATGGCGGATAGACTTGTATTTAATAAAACTTGTCCCGAATGGATAACCTTGGGGTGATAATTCCCACCGTAATAAATAATTACGACCGTCAATCCAAAACCAAATGAATTTTCCATAAGAGTAATTAATTATACATTTTTATAATGAGACGTGGATGAATGAACTAGAGAAAGGAGTAAAGGTTTGAGGGGCTCGAGAGGGGGAGTTTGGGGCGGTGGAGTAAGCCCAAGGTCTTCTCGAGGATGGACATGTATATAGAGGGGGAGAAGGTGAAGGTTGGGGAGGTTTTTTTTTGATTGGGGAAGAAAAGAAGTTTTGAGAACAGAAGTTGGGAGGACAGAAAGTTTGATTGGAGAACAGAAGGATTTTGAGAACAGAAGGAAAGACTGCTCTCGGGATTATCAGATTGTGGGCTCGGGGGCTTGGAAATCCTTTGATTTCCAAGGGCCAGCAAGATTATAGCTGGTCGGTAGGGTGGACACTTCAGTTTGGCTGTCTAAGGGGTTACACAACCTGCTACAACTTACGGTTAGCATCAGCATCAGGTAATTTCCGTTATTTACTATTATGCTAAATCTTACTGTAAACATGCAAACTTACTATTTACTGATTTACTGCTATTTACTGATTTACTAAGTTGTGAAACCTATTCTTATGCTCTTGAAAAGAAAATAACGATATGTTTGTTTATTTCAAATTTCGAATGTAAGGTTAGTGAAATCACCACAGTACACTAAATATTATTTCGGCACACATAGAAATTCTTAGAAATTCTCTTCCATAAACTGATAAAGTTTACAACGTAGAAAATTAAACCTGAAATTTTACACAGTGCTCTGCTGTAAAAACCAGAGCACTACAGATGGTATCAGAGCTCCAGGCTCGGAAACTCAGACCTTAAGGGCCTACACACTTTAAAAAAAAAAAAAAAAAAACTAGTCTAAGAAATTGGATCTACACTAGAAAATTCAATTAGTTACCTAGATTCGAGCTCTTGCCGAACTTAGCAAAAACAAAAAAAATTACGTGCAAAACACACACAGAGAAAGTTACAGAAAATACTTCTTCCCAATGGTTGTGAGCAGCAGGAAACTACCTGCACGCATAGAAAACAAAAAAAATATAATTAGTTGTTTATATATAAAGCATATACCAAGAGAATTCTAACACAATATGTATATATATATAATAATGAAAAAAAAACAACTAAAGAAAATGGTTTACAACACAAACACAACTACAACCACTCTCGTCTACAATGCACCCTCTGGTAATGGAAGGAGGGCTATCACTAGAGGCCACGATCTGATCCCAAACATGAAGGTGGAAGTAGATCGTAGATTCAGATATATTCTCGGGCTATAAGCTAAGCCTGTATTTCTTTCTCCTTACAGGTCATAATTAATCATCTTAAAAAAAAAAAATAATAATGCCCAGAAAGTGTAAACTTTACCCTAGGTAACTCTGAAAATTCATGAGGAAAGTAAACAGTAAATTCCTGTCCGTTAAACGCATTGTCTATAGGGTTTTGAAATAAGAATTCTTATTTTTGCGAGAAAGCCCTAAATTTCTGTAAGAAAGCCCAAATTTCATTGAGGGCGTCACCAAAGCTAATATCCAGAATTTGTTAATGGCCTTCGTAACTGCTGCACTAATAAATGTTTTAATTATTACAACAATGACAACCCTAACTATACTTGTGCATGTAGTTATCGCCTTTCCAAAACAATTGGCATCTTTGCTTTTCATTCACCTTGGTTGGCGTAGCATGTGTATTTAAAGGAAAGGTAAGTCTTTTACTTGTAAATAGACTTTATTGAAATATTTAATGAAGAGAGAAGCGAATGGGTTCCGTGATTAAAACCTGAAAGGGAGATTTATTGGAAGCATATCAAACTTTTGTATCTATTCGATAAAATTAATGGAGAATACACTCTTTTGCCTATATGTAGATACAATGTACAACATAAACTTACAGCAAGTATTTTAAATTTTCTCATTAAAGTCCGGTCGTAAAAGTAATACAGGATAGACCCGATCTTTTAAAAAAATAAAAAAATAAATAAATATAAAAACAGGTATGGAGTCCAGATTTCAAAATTTGATGAAGAAAACCCAGGTTAAAACATCAGGGTCTGTTAGGCTTTTGCCGGCTTTCTGTAAAGTGTGAGATTCTCAATGCGCGGATTCAGCAGTAAAATACATGAATGTTATCTATCCCATTTGATGTAATTTATTTGCCTCGTCCACAGCTAAGAACCTACCTTTAAATGCGTTTAGAGGGAGATTGAGATCCAGTTCCATAGCCGCAGGCACTCAAATATCCCAAAGTGTTCTATACACAAGCCATCAATTTCTGATACACCAGCTTAGGCTTCGTTTACAATGGAGGAACTGTAGGCGGTTCATAGAAAAGGCAGTGATTTATTATAGATTGGGGTCCTGGGCGGACTCCTCTCGACAGGGTATAGCACTGGAGCAAGAAACCGTCGATTGTCGAAAGATGAGCGCTGGAATGAGCAGCGTGACTGGCAAAATGAAGGGGCTTTTACAAGTTCAGACCCAGGCCGACAAGATCGTGGAGGAGGCTACCTCTCAGAACTTCCAAGAACCCGACTGGGCTTCCAATTTGAGGATCTGTGATATGCTCAACAGCGGGGAAGGAGAAACTTTTCACTTTCAGAAAACCATCTTCATTTCACGCCTTCAGGAAACAATAAATACCCAGCAGAGCTCACGTCGTTGGGGGTGGGGAAAGGCTACGGCCAATAGATACGGCAGCTACGAACGGCAACTACGGCTGCGGATACAGACGGATACAGATCAACAACGGCAGCTACAACGCAAGAATGCCCACTTTGGAGGGAGGAAACAATCCATAACTCATCCTCAAATAAAGGCGGCCAGGACGCCGTTAGGGGAATTAAGAAGAGGATCACTGTAAAACACCCCATGGTTCAATACTTGGCTCTCATTCTTCTCGAGACTTGCGCCATGAACTGCGATAAGGTGTTCTCCGAGGTGACTTCCGAAAGAGTTTTGGACGAGATGGTCAAGATGATTGACGATCCTCACACCATTGCCGGTAATCGAAACAAGATTTTATTTTTCAAAACAACAATGGTTAGAAAATCAGTCCAAAACCCTTGTGAGTACCTACTTACCTGATAACAGTTGCAAAACGGTATCGGTGTCACAGAATGGTCTGAAGAAGCTGTTGGACCAGTTTACGATATAACTGGCCGAGGTGCCCACTGCCACTGCAACTGCCAAAACGCCCATTAGCTGGATGAACTGGTCCTTGAGGACTGTATGACAATGGGAATGGATTGGTTATCAGTCGTTTCCATATCCTCAACTGAACAGACATCATCTGTGCTATAGAATTTGAAAGAGAAAGAAAGATTCGAAAGAATTTAAATTAATAGAGAGGAGGCACGGAGTTGACGAGCTAGAAAGGAGAGGAAAAGGGAGTTCACGCGCGCGAGGGGGTGGGGAATTGATATAAGGAAGATTGCCTTCAACTGGGGCTCCTCGCCGGAGTCCGCCTGGTAGCATGCACACCAGCACGTGGCATGCATGCAGCCCGATCCGTCCCCGTGGGCTCCCTTGTACCATTGGATAGGCAAACGGTGGAGGAGGTCTTGGGTGTGAGGAAGGACAAGTGTGGCTAGGGTGGAAAAGGCGGATGGAGGTGCCGATTGTGGAAAGGGATAGGAGAAGGTAACGTGGAGTGGGAGATACGAGGAGGTAGGTAGGGTGGACGCGCGTGCGTGAGATGTTATAATGTTTAAAAATAACGAACAAAAAAAATATATAATAAATGGTTTAAAACTTTTGTTTAATGTTTCAAATTGTTTAAATGTTTAAAATTATTTAAAATTTAAAATTTTAGTTGTAAATTAAAATATCTGCATGGTGGGATATTTCTAAATAATTAATGTTTAAAATTATTTAAATTTAAATTTTATAAACAACTTTTTACCGGTTATATTAAAATATCTGCATGGTGGGATATTTCTAAATAATTAATGTTTAAAATTATTTAAATTTAAATTTATATTGCATTAAATTTAATTATTTAAAAATTCAATTGTAGTTCTTTCAAAATTGATATTTATGATAGATATATATTGCTAAAAGTATGGAGATATAATTGTAAATTTAATGCAATACATATATAATAGTTTTTAGGTTGATTTAAAAATCATATAAATAAAAGTTAGATTGTGATTAGAGTCTCTATGTTTAGGATTAACTTTAATCAAACCTAAGGTTGATTAGAGGATTCAGAATTTTAAGATAAATTAATGTCAATTAGGTTGTTTAGATTAAAGGGCAACATTTAAAGTTAACTAAAATAGAGATATTAAAAATTTTGCCGAGATTTCAACTCCTAGTCGAAGGGATGAAAGAGACCCGGAATCTCAAAAACAAGACACCGTTAAGACCGGCATGACGAGCTGAACACCATGACAAAGATTGTTTAATAAAAACGACTATAGATTTTACTGCGCTAATCCTGACAATCTGTTATCTCACGATGCAAGTTATTTCTTATGCATAAGTATAAGTGTATGAATACCTACATTTTAGTTCCGCGTGTATTTGATTGAACAGCTAAGGACATGATTTTATTTTTTCAAACAAACTCAGGAACTATCATGGTAACAACACGCAGAGGTCGAGGACGGGGTCAAGGTCGACCACCGTCACCACCACCTCCGCCACCGCCAACACCGCCACCACCAACCTCAACACCAGAAATGCAGATCATAATGAGGTCATTGGAGGCTATTATGACCACGATGAACAGGCGGTCGGAAAGGGCCGCCGAGGTGGAAACCACTCAAGTGAGTCGAGAGAACTCTGAAAGGGCACATGGCCCAAGACTGGAACCGCTTCAGGACATATCGAGGGAGTTGCAAAAGATAAAGGTTCCAGAGTTTTCTGGAGGACGACCCGGTAAGCATGCCGAAGCATGGCTGGAAGGCATGAAGAGATGCTTCGCATTGAATGAGTACACATCTAGTTCCAAGGCTAGGATGGCCGTCTTTCAGCTTAAAGGTGATGCTTTGAATTGGTGGTCAGACCTCGAGAAGCAGTTGCACCTTACTCCTCTTACAACTTCTTGGGAACTGTTCGAGGAGAGGTTCCACATGAAGTATTTGCCAAATTATTACAAGGAAGAACAGGCAGGTGCACTCCATGCCTTAGTACAGGGAGACAAGACAGTGGAGGAGTATGAATCTCGATTTATGGAACTGGTAAAATATGTTCCTTACCTTGATGCAGATGATTGTCAGGTAGAGCGTTTTGTGTATGGACTTAACTACAAGATTAGAGCTGCTGTGCGGATGTGGAAGCCAACTTCAGTTGCCATGGCAGTTGAGTATGCTCGTTATGCAGCTGATATGTCAGATGGAAAAGGGGGTAGTAAGTTGACAGGAACCAATCAGTATGTTACAGGGAAGGCGTCACGCCCTTACTTCAGGGGAGGACAATCTAGGCCTCCTCCTTATGGTAACCGGTTCACACCGAGGGGTAATACTTCAGTTAACTCAATCTCGCAGGCATCGTCCGCAACCCACCAAAGCCAGGGACGTACACAGGGAAGTTCCTATAGAGGAGCAAGGGGTTTTAGAGGAACCAGGGGAAGGAACTCATCTCAGAGGATTCCTTCGAGCAACAGGCAAGCCCCTCCCAATCTCTCTTGTTGGGGATGCGGAGGTCCTCATTTCCAGCGAGACTGTCCCAAGGGTCAGTCAAGCAGCAGGCACAGGGAAGGAAAGGCACCCATGGATAGTTCGGGTAACAGTCATCGGATTCATGCAGCGGTGCATAACCACCAGGCAGAACATCAGTCTACCGTAGTAGAATCCACTGGTAATGTAAACAATGTCAAACTTAAAATTTTGTTTGATCCAGGAGCAACTGATAGTTTTATTTCACCATTTGCATTAGATAAATGTGGGTTGGCAGCCTACGAGCACGATGATTTCAAACTGGTCGAAATGGCTTCAGGAACTAAGCAACCAGTAGGTCTTAAAGTGAGAGGTTGTGGGGTTGACTTAGGAGTTTGCACCACTAAGTTGGATGCTTATGTCACCAATTTGGGGACTTATGACCTCATTATTGGCATGGATTGGTTAGAAGACCATAGAGCTTTCATAGACTGCTATGCAAAGAAGGTGTTGTGCCTCGATGACGAGGGAAGGACAATTCAAATCCAAGGCTTGAAGAGGAAGGTATCCCTCCATTTCATCTCTATGGTGAAAGCTAAGCGGTGCCTAAGACAAGGATGCCAGTTGTTCGTAGTGGAGGCCGTGAGCGATAGTAAAGGACCTTCCTTGAATTCTTACCCAGTGCTTTCTGAGTTCAAGGATGTCTTTCCGAAGGAATTACCAGGACTACCTCCAGAAAGAGAGCTTGATTTCTCAATCGAACTAAAACCTGGTGCAGAACCTATCTCAAAAACTCCTTATAGAATGACAACTCCAGAGCTCCGTGAGTTACAGATCCAGTTAAAAGAGTTGCTAGATTTGGGACTGATTAGACCTAGTATCTCGCCATGGGGAGCACCAGTGATCTTCGTTAAGAAGAAGGATGGATCTCTGCGACTGTGCATAGATTACAGAGATTTGAACAAGGCCACCGTGAAGAACAGGTATCCCATACCAAGAATTGATGACCTCTTTGATCAAATGAAAGGTGCGTCAGTCTTCTCAAAAATTGATTTACGATCAGGGTATCACCAGTTGAGGATCAAGGAAGGCGACATTCCCAAGACTGCCTTTCGAACTCGATTTGGGCATTACGAGTTTGTAGTGGTACCATTTGGTTTGACTAATGCTCCAGCTGTATTCATGAGCCTCATGAATGGGGTCTTCCGAAAATACTTGGACCACTTTGTTCAGGTCTTCTTAGATGATATTCTTATCTATTCTAAGAATGAGAAGGAGCATGAGGAACACTTGCGGTTAGTCTTGACATGCTTAAGGGAACATAAACTTTATGGTAAATTGTCAAAGTGTTCCTTCTTCCAAAAAGAGATTCACTACTTGGGGCACATCATCTCAGGTGAAGGGATCTCTGTAGACCCAGAAAAGGTAAAGGCCATTGAAGGTTGGCCAATTCCAAGGAATGCTCATGAGGTGCGCAGCTTCATGGGGTTAGCAGGCTATTACCGGAGGTTTGTGGAAGGATTTTCTAAAATTGCAAAACCTATTACCACCTTGCAACGCAAGGGAATCCGGTATGAATGGACCGATGAATGCGATGCCGCTTTTACAGAGTTAAAAAGATTGTTGACAAGTGCACCGATCTTGCGGGTACCAGACATGGATAAAGATTTCATGGTATGCACCGATGCCTCGAAGCAAGGATTAGGAGCAGTGTTGATGCAGGAAGGTGGGGTAATAGCTTATGCATCTCGAAAGTTGAAACCTCATGAGGAGCAGTATGCCACGCATGATCTAGAATTGGCAGCAGTAATGTTGGCACTAAAATTATGGAGGCACTACCTAGTGGGTAGAAGCTTCACCCTTAAAACAGACCATCAGAGCTTGCAGTACATATTTACCCAAAGGGATTTGAATGCTAGACAAAGGAGATGGAGTGAGTTCATGAGTGAGTATGACTTTGGTATCTCTTACATCAAAGGAAAGGAGAATGTGGTGGCAGACGCTCTAAGCCGAAGGCCGAGACTTTTCTCCTTAATTCCCTTGAAGGTTGACTTGAGGGAAAGGGTACTAGGACAACTATTGGGCGATAGTTGGTATCTAAAAGTAACCTCAGCTATTCAGAATGGAAAGAAACAGGAATTGAAGTATGATGGGTACCATCTTGAGGAAGCTGGGTTGTTGCGGTATCAGGGAAGGATGTATGTTCCTAAGGAAGGTGATATCAGGGAAACCATCCTTAGAGAGGCCCATAGATCGCATTACTGTGCGCACCCAGGGGTGAAGAAGATGTATGCTGACATGAAGCAACTCTTCTTTTGGCCAGGTATGAAGATGGATGTAGTGGATTTTGTTTCGAAGTGCCTTGAGTGTCAACAAGTGAAGGCAGATCATCGTCACCCGGCCGGTCTCCTACAACCGCATGATATTCCTATGACTAAATGGGAAGTCATTTCCATGGACTTCGTTGTAGGATTACCACTCACATCTCTGAGACATAATGCTATTTTGGTGGTAGTTGACAAACTGACCAAAAGTCCTCACTTCATTCCAGTCAGAGACACCTATGATGTGACAGATGTGGCAAGGGTATTCATAAATGAGATTGTACGTCTTCATGGAGTTCCTAAAAAGATAATCTCTGACAGAGACCCTAAGTTCACCTCCAGATTTTGGACAAGCATGCAGTCAGCATTAGGGACACAGTTGAATTTAAGCTCAGCTTATCACCCAGAGACAGATGGACAGACTGAGAGGGTGAATCAAGTGATGGAGGACATGCTTAGGATGTATGTTATGGATCAGCAGACACAGTGGGAGAAATATCTTCCTTTAGTGGAGTTTGCATACAACAATAGTCATCACAGCTCCATTGGTATGCCGCCATATCAGGCATTGTATGGGAGGCCGTGCAGGACACCACTCAGTTGGGACAGGTTAGAGGATCGAGTTTTAATTGGGCCTGAATTGATTCAGGAAATGGAGGAGCAAGTGATACAGATTAGGCAGCGGCTGAAGGAAGCACAGGATAGGCAAAAGAGTTACGCTGATGCACACAGATCAGATAGAACTTATGGAGTAGGGGATCGTGTATTTATTCGCATCAGACCAAATAAAAGTACCATTCGGTTTGGGAAGGGTACCAAGTTGTCACCTCGCTTTATAGGTCCATTTGAAATTCTTGAGAAAATCGGACCAGTTGCTTATCGTCTCGCGCTGCCACCCCACTTGCATAAAACTCATAATGTATTTCATGTTTCTGTATTACGACATTACATAGCTGATGAGACTCACAAAATTCATTGGAAGGAATTGCAGGTCTCGGACGAGGGAACCTTCAGGGTCGAACCATTACGTATACTTGATCGTAGGGTTCGACAGCTCCGTAGTCGCCATGTGGACCAAGTTAAGGTCCAATGGGACAAGTATAGCCCAGGGTCTGCTACCTGGGAGGATGCAGAGACCATGCGTCGAGATTTTCCCTCACTATTTTGACCATAACTTCGGGACGAAGTTTCCCGAAGGGTGGGTGTATGTAATGCCCATATTTTGATTCGGCATATTTATTAGTTAGACACACCATACTTTATTTCTTATATATTTTGTCGAACTCAGCTCGACTGAGTAAACTATATTGGACCTCATTATATGATGTTACTCTGTCTTATGATTTCACCATGATTATGATGTTACTATGTTATGCAGTTATGATGTCATGATTATCATATGATTTCCTTATTTTACGATTGCAGTATATGTTTATATGTTTTTCTTAATGAAATGTGAAATATATGATTCGGTACGTGGATACCATCTTCTTATATGAATTATTGAAATGTTATATGTATCTATGATGAGCTAAAAGGTTACATGAAATGAAATGATAACATGGATCAATTGGCGATCAATGGAAAATGCTGTCTATAAATTGTATTTTGCAAAACACTAACCTACAGGACACAAGGGCTATGGGATAGCCAGTTACTTGATCTGATATACATTGGAAAGGAAAAACATGTTCATACAGCAAACCTTAGCAGCCAAAATGAGGATACGATAACACAAACTGATAATCCCGATAGCAGCAAGTATGAGTTGATAAGGGCGTAGGCCCAGTATGTTGAGAGGGATGGATGTGTTTCCCACCCTATGTTTCCATGAGACCCGAGGTCGTGGGAGGGCCGTGCTGAGACACGCTCCCCGTGTTGTTGTGATGACGATTGTCGGATGCCTGCTAGGGGAGGATAGGTCCGCTATTCAGCCGACGCTATCGCTCTCAAGTTCTAAGTGGTCAGATCGGTGAGTCCGGCATCCACTGTTGTACTAGCAGAGGAAGGATAGGGAGGATGCTGGACGTAGGTTATGAAGGGAGGATGTGTTAGTTAGCACTGTTGGGGGTTTAGTATTCCTTGATTCCGAGTTAGTGGAAGTAGGCACCCGTCCTGTACTTGATTGATTAAACTAATGTAAACATAAAGACAATGATGTTAAATTGTAAAGGGTTAACTGTTAAATAACCGAGGATGTTAAAGTAATTATACTATAGATTATGCTTTCTCTTCTGCATGGGGGTAGATACTATTGTTAGTTAGCAAGTATGCATAGGCGGAATGGGGTTTGTTTATAGTACATGTCCGACATGTGCATACACTGGCCATGCATGCACACCTTGTACGTGTACAATATTACTGGTGTATAACATACTTGTCATGCTTGAATAGTAGTATAAATGTCATAGATAACTCAGTTAAGGATACATCAATAAACTTAGGTAATGAATGGTTAGGTTGTCAATGTGTAAATAAGTGAATTAGTAATTATATGAAAACATTGTAATAATAAACTAAGACAAGTATCGTCAGTTAACATTGTCATAGAAGAACTGTTGTGAATAAGGTAATGATAGTGTCTAAGTAATTAGTAAAATTGTTTAAGCCCTCACAAGTGCTTTGTTTATAAGAACAAGGATGCTATGTTGATGATAGGGTACCCATGTGATAAACAAATAATTAAGAATACTATGATTGATTCACCTTTTATTATTGTCAAAGGGTGATTTAATTATTATTATTAATTAATAAATGATATTCCAACAACATTTATATCCCTATCGTAACAAATGCAATATAAGTAAGATTTAAAATATTGATTTATAAATTAATATTGCGTGATTAATTCCATTTCAAGTTAGCCATAATAAGATAATCCTTTTTGGAATAACCGTGATGTGATGGGAAAATGGATATTTAATTGTTCAATGTTAATCTTGGAATTTAAACCTCAAGCTAAAGTAGTCTCGACGGATAAGGTGGATCATTAAGACACATCATGTCCAAGTTGACAAGGGGCAACTAATTATATAATATTTTATAAATTACATTAATAACATTAAAATATCAAGGATGGCGGATAGACTTGTATTTAATAAAACTTGTCCCGAATGGATAACCTTGGGGTGATAATTCCCACCGTAATAAATAATTACGACCGTCAATCCAAAACCAAATGAATTTTCCATAAGAGTAATTAATTATACATTTTTATAATGAGACGTGGATGAATGAACTAGAGAAAGGAGTAAAGGTTTGAGGGGCTCGAGAGGGGGAGTTTGGGGCGGTGGAGTAAGCCCAAGGTCTTCTCGAGGATGGACATGTATATAGAGGGGGAGAAGGTGAAGGTTGGGGAGGTTTTTTTTTTGATTGGGGAAGAAAAGAAGTTTTGAGAACAGAAGTTGGGAGGACAGAAAGTTTGATTGGAGAACAGAAGGATTTTGAGAACAGAAGGAAAGACTGCTCTCGGGATTATCAGATTGTGGGCTCGGGGGCTTGGAAATCCTTTGATTTCCAAGGGCCAGCAAGATTATAGCTGGTCGGTAGGGTGGACACTTCAGTTTGGCTGTCTAAGGGGTTACACAACCTGCTACAACTTACGGTTAGCATCAGCATCAGGTAATTTCCGTTATTTACTATTATGCTAAATCTTACTGTAAACATGCAAACTTACTATTTACTGATTTACTGCTATTTACTGATTTACTAAGTTGTGAAACCTATTCTTATGCTCTTGAAAAGAAAATAACGATATGTTTGTTTATTTCAAATTTCGAATGTAAGGTTAGTGAAATCACCACAGTACACTAAATATTATTTCGGCACACATAGAAATTCTTAGAAATTCTCTTCCATAAACTGATAAAGTTTACAACGTAGAAAATTAAACCTGAAATTTTACACAGTGCTCTGCTGTAAAAACCAGAGCACTACACCTGAGCCTGGGATACCTTACCCAACCCACGTAGATTGAGGGACAAAATAGACATTAAGAACCACCCAAATTGGGGGACAATGCTCTAAGCCCCAAAGAAATTGTGTCACCTCTAGTTACAGCCTCTTCCAATCTTTTCGAAACAGGGATGAAAGACTCTAAGCCTGGAATCACAGCTTTATCCACATTCTTTTTTTTCTTGCCCCTGCGAATCGTAACATTTTGGAAAGAAATAGCACTCAAAGGCTTTGCTAGGGAATCTGAACATGGATTTTTAGAGAAAGTGGGTAAGGGTGGAAATTCCTCCCCCTTTTTCGAAAGAAGATATCCACTCTCTTGTAAAATGGAGTTATCAGACGAAGAGAAGGAATTTGTTGGGTTAATAGGAGGATTGTTGGCAATATCAGACTCAACAACATCAGTTTTCACACTGGAATCATGAGGGAAAGAAATAAGGTTTATGGAATCCACCCCATCAACAAACCCCAAAGGAAAATCAACACTCAAACCCCCATCAACAACCCGATCCTTAGGGCTCTCAACAGGATAGATGATAGGGTTAGAAGGTCCTACACCAGAGACAGTCTCATATGAAACAAATTCACCCAAACCCCCCACAGAAGAAGAATTAATAATAATAGGGTTTGAAGAGACGATACCCACGACAGAATGAGGAGGGTCATGAGAAGCAGAATCAATACCCTTATCAACAGATTCTAGTTCAACAAGCAAGTTACGATTCACTGGGGGGGTAGGGGATTCAAACCCTTGTTTCTCCAACAAAATGCCCATAACCAAGTCGTGTCTCATTCTAATTTCTCCCTTAGATATTCTATTAGAAAGCACATTTTCCGATTTTTCTAT
This sequence comes from Larix kaempferi, assembly GCA_027924585.1. NCBI lineage: Eukaryota > Viridiplantae > Streptophyta > Pinopsida > Pinales > Pinaceae > Larix > Larix kaempferi. The sequence goes on from BSBM01000590.1 coordinate 5,331,418, forward strand.
GAAAGCGATTTTAGCAGAAGTTAAATCAGGATAGGGCTCAAGGAGGCCAGAATCAAACTTACTCGACACCTTTGAAGAGCGATGAAGATGGCCAACAATAGGGGACGACTGCCTAGAATGTGCAATTTCCACAAGTTGCTTCCGAATCTGAGGGCAATTTGCACAAACATGTCCAATATCATGACAGGAAAAACATCTGAAAGTAATCTTGAAAAAATCTAGGGTTTTCCTCCAAAACCTGTTGCCCCAAGCAATCTCCACTTCTACAGGCAAACCAGAATGAAGATCTAGCTCAACCATGACCTTAGCATAACGCCTATCCATGCCAAATACGTTTTGCTTGTCCAACCTAACAAATCGTCCAACTGAGTTAGCCAGTCCAATTATGACCTCTTCAGTCCATAATTCAATGGGTAAACCTGGCATTAACATCCACAGGTGATGCTTAGCTTGAAATTATTTAAGCGGATCGAAATTTATGCGCCAACACTGAAGATAAAGCAAACCCTTCTTAAACTCCCAAAACCCCGAAAGGATTTTATCAATATGTTCAGCCTCGGAGAAGACAACCAATATCTAGCGATTCATCAAGAGATTGATTCTCGGAGCCATTCCAGTGACCGGAACCCAAAAATTGTTCACCCAATCTACTATTTCCATTTTATTTGCAGAGGTAAACTCTAGGCGACCGACAAGCCCTCGCTCTGCAAGAATCCCTATATGATCCAGATTGTAGTCCGTATCAATGTCATATCTGGACACCGATTCTCTGGCCTTGAAGGTTTTAAGAAGGCGACGCTGCTTGGCCCAGCAACCATGAGGTTTGTTAGCCCCGGAACTGTCAAGTGCAGGAACTCCAACTTGGGAGATCGACAAAGTATGAGCCAATTGGGAAATCTGACCCAAATCCGATAGAACCCTACACATGATGGGGACCATGAAAAAGTAAAACACCTCCACCTGTCGGTCACCCCACCAGCTGCCAGAACCGGGAAATAATCACCAACCGCCAAAATAGGCCACAATAAAGTGAAAATGAAGGGGAAGCTGCTAAGAAGGAGGTTTAGACAGCAGCTAACTATAGAGCTAGAATCAAAACCAAAGAACGAATAAAGAAAAGACCAAGAAATCTACTTGAAAAGAACAAATGGTAGGCTGCGACGAAAGCCAAAAATTCCCACTTTTTTTATACTTGGTTAGTACTGGGCTGATCATGTAGATTAGCTTGACTCCAAGTTGTCGCGAGCCCACACATAAGTCTAATCAACCATCAAACTCAAAATTTTCCTGCAGAAGCATCAGAAACCCTAGAAAAACCAGCTCCGACTCCATCTCTCCTTTCACCATGACTCAAATATATGTTGCCATACTTGTGAAATCATAACTCTTGATATAAAGTTTACATTCTAAATATATTTTTTTTCTTTTTTTATGATTGGACATATAATAAGATGTTTTTACTCAATTTTATTTTTCATATTTTTATATAAAGTTTGTATGATAAATAAGTGGAATGAGAAATAAAGTGGCTTAGTAATTATTTCTTAAAAAAAATGATAATAATAATAATAATAAGATTAACACACAAATAAATGATAATACACAATAAAAGTTTCTTAAATTAGTAATAAAAATGTTTTATTGTTATATAATTGTGAAAGATTTACTATATTATATGGGAAATTAAGTTAAATTGGATAAAAATGCTTTAAAATTAAGTGAAATTGGATAAAAATGCTTTAATGTTATATTTGTAATTTTTTAGTCCCTGCAGGAGACTATATGTTCCGCCTTGCTGTAATAATTTGTAGAATAACATAAAATGACTATATAGTTGGCTAATGTTTCAAAAATTATAAATATAAAAAAATACCTTAACACTTAAGACTTTAAGACTTTAGACGAAATATTTCTCTGACTCAATATGACATATGTTATTTCCTAAGCTTTTAATTTTTTGAGATACCTCGTTTCCTGAAACTTTTAGTTTTCCAAAGCTTTTAGCAGAAGAGACACTGCAACATATCCCCATGCACACCAGTAGCCTTGCATGACCGCCATGTGCCCGGTTTCACCCACAGAGTTAAAGATGGGATTCAACCCTGTTCGGTCATTTCCTTGCTCCTTTTTTTTTCTTCTCTCCGACTGAGTTTTGCAATACAGTGCAACAGTTCTACAACTGGAAGTCGACCTTGTTCGAAGGGATAACCAGAACAACCATGGTGGTCAGGGAGGGACAACCTTTGCGCCACCTCCTTCCTCCGTCTGGAGTGGTAGCCCTACTTCCCTCCCTCTCATTCTTTATGTGGGGTGAGCTGGGCGTAGAGCTCATTCCCTCCAGCGGAAGAGCTGCTAAGTATGGAAACATGGTATCTTTTTAAACATCGGTTGAGGGCGATGCTCGCTCCAAGAGACCTCCCAACAGCCTCTTGCTCTCTCTCCCTAGTTTCATTTTGGTATATATTTATATATATTATTTTTTATTTTTTTTATTTTTTTACATGGAGACGGGGCTCTAGGGCTGCCCAAGGGTGCAACCCTCCCCACCGTTTCAAGCTTTTATGAGTTCCTTAATGCAGATTTTGGTTAAGAATTTTCATTGCGTTTGATTAAAGTTTGAAAAATGGTTGATCTTGTAATATTTCAACTCAACATTGTTTTCATCAGGGTTATGATATTCTAGCCATGGCTGATCATTATTAGGGTATCTATGCCGTTTTCTTTTATGGGGTCTTTATTCAGATAGTTATGGCTTCTCACAGATCTATATATATTGCTTCTTTATAGAGTGCTAAATCCTGTTGCTTTTGTAGAACTTTTATTTGGCCAAAATTTGGTAGTATGGAAATTTATCATTTTTGTAGTCGTAAATTTTTTTTCCATCTGTGAATTCCATTAGGGTTTTCTGTATTTTTATTGCTTGTGTTTTCTGCGTAATTGTTGTTTATGTTTTTTTTTTTTTACTTACAATTTTGAAATTGTTTCCTTTATTTTGTGGTTCCAAGCGGAGAAGTTTTCCTTAGTATCCAACTAAGGTATGACTGTTGAGAGATTTATTGTGTTTTATTTAGCTAATTTGTAATACTCCTTGCAGAGGGAAAGCAGAGTTTTGTAGATGCTCCTTTGAGAGAACTCGATCCTGAAATGAATGCGATAATTGAGAAAGAAAAGCAGTAGCAGTTCAGAGGCTCGGAACTTATTGCTTCTGAGAATTTTACATCCCGGGCGGTGATGGAAGCTGTTGGATCATGCCTGACGAACAAGTATTCAGAAGGACTCCAAAATGAACAAGATAGATTATTGCTTATTCCTTGTCTAGATTTCACTAAAACATTCGATAGGATATCACATGAAATAATTGATTGGCTAAGCTCATAAAATTGGGACCTGTTGATAGCTTCCGCAGTCTCTGCAAGCATATCATTATGTGCATAGACTGTTAACAATAAGTACATCCATAGTCGCAGGATTCATCACACATTGATTGCGGGTTTTCATGTGTTGAAGTTGGACCTGGGAAACTCCATGTCTCTTAGCCTTGGCAATAAATCCTGCAAGGTTGAATATATGATTTGATTTTTTTGTGTATTGGAAACGTTCCAGTGGGGATACTGATGGCATATTGTATAAGTGCACTTCAGGGATGATTTTAGGGGTGACATTTAGCCCAATGGCGAATTTAGAAGGTTTCCAATTTTTTTTAGGGCGAATTTTTAAGTAAAAGAGGTTTTTGAGAATTAATTTTAATAGCCCACTATTTATTATTTTGTAAATATTCAAAAACTATATAGCCAAAATCGTATTTAGGAAGAATTTATAGGAGAAACCAGTCGCCTGCGATTTTTGTGGAAGAAATAGGGAAAAATCGATTTTCGCCAGTTTATTTTCCGTGATTTTTCCTTGGATGCACCAGTCGCCCCCGATTTTTAGGGATGGTGTTTCCTAGAAACTCATTCGCCCGTGATTTTTGGCATGGCGGTTTTTTGGAGCTGTTGTTCGCCCTCGATTCTGGCATGGGTTTTTTTGGAGCTATGGTTCGCCCTCGATTTGAAGAAATAGCGGTTTTGGAGTCCGATTCGCCCGCGATTTGGCTGCTAGAGTGCCAATAAAACCCCTAGCATCACCCATGCTGAATCAAGGCTGAATCACGTTGGTAAAATTCTTGATTTTCACCCATACAAGGCTCAATTACTGTTTGTTTCAAAGATTACCAGTTTGTAGTGTGTATCTGGAGGTTTGCAAACTGCTTTGGCTGTACATTTCAGATTCTCAGAAGGGTTTCGAGCATTAAGAGGTATGTGACAATGTGAAATCTCTGCAATTCAATTTTTGTTGCCATCTTAGACCCTGCGTGTTTCATTTCGATCCATGATTACACTGTGAGTTTAATCCCCAAATTATTAATGCTGTCAGACTTCGAAATCTTTTATTATAACTCACCCTTCGAAATCTTTTATTATAAATCTCCCTTTGTTTTTCATAGCCGATGGAAGCTGAATTGAGTCTGAATTCTACTTACAATTAAATAGGATGTTTTCTTGATTTCATAAAGAAGTAAGTGTTCAAATCCTCGCATTACCAGAGCATTGGTATGGATTGGACACGCCAATGTTTAGACGATTGATGAAACTGTAAAACGATCTACTTTCTGCCCGATTTAATTCAGACCTGTATCCAAATTCCTGTAGTGATGGGCATCTCAGTTCTTTTACCCAGCAATTTTCGATCATGAAGAAATCTCTACATCAAATTCCAGTATTGACAGATATTTAAGTTCAAAGATATGCTACAACTTTTCCATTGCACTCACAGTAAAACATTGCTTTGTTTTTTTAAGCTAAAGAAGTTACTTTTTAGGTCAGATTCCATTCTTATAGATGTACATTAATAGCATCAATAGCCTATAGAGCAAACAAAGGCATGTTCTATGATAAGCCATAAAAAATGTATACCTTGTGATACCTTGTAGAATCCTGCAGTCTTTGGTTGCTAGCAGCTCGTCCTGTTTCAACTTCTCCATATTATAATCATTTGTGTATAGCAAGTATTTAAATTCTAAGTGTAACAAGCTCCACATGTGACCTTTTCCTCGGGAAAGTCATAGCTTCACAATTTTAGGAACTAGTTTCAACTAAGTTGCTATTTTCGCATTTTGAGAGACCCCTCAAAGTTGTAACTACACATAATAGTAACCTACAATAATGCCATAATGTCACCCATCTATCCAATATTTATTCATAAATTAGAGTCACATATATAATGTCCCAGAAAGAAGAGCAAAGATTTCATTCATTCTGACAGAATTTTCAGATAATTCTATGATAATACACTCGATAGTGAGCAACAATGTTCTGACTCTCAACCTGCTGTCATCTCCTTCTACGAATCCTTGCAGTAGGTCTCAGAGTCCAAAGAAACCCATTCCATGTTTAAAGGTATATGCTTCATGACAAACAAAGCAGAAGCGATATTGCTTTTAGCACATGGCATTTTCTAACTGTGATTGCATGTCCAGTCCCTAAGGTGTCATGAGATGCAGAGTCAACATAAAGCTTCAATTGCAAGCATACACTGAATTTGAGTAAGAGGAACAATGCTTCCAATTCCCAGAAGAGTTCAATGACTAATCATCATGACTTCTGCCTACAAGTGCCATGAACTATGGTCTATGGAGTTTTATCTCATCATTAATCACTGCAAAAAACAACCCATCATAGAAACAACCAATAGTTTGGGATTCTTTAATGTAAGTTTTAAACCTTAACAGTGAAGTACAAACTTATACAGATTCTTAAGCATTAACAGAAAATACACAATGGCACACACATAACACAGAGATTTTCACCTGGAAACCCTTAACTGGGAAAAACCAGCAAAACTTAGAGCCGCACTGCTCCTTTCCTTATATATTTATTCAACCATTTTCTATACAATATATGGTATTTCGTAGCATCTAAAACCCTAATTCGTTTACCCGAAATTAGGTTTTAACCCTAATCCCTTTACCAGGATTAGATAGAGTACACGCAGCCACCATGTGAAGAGATATAACATACCCAACATTTAAGACATCATTTGTCCAAGAGTCATTGAAAGGAATCAGTGAGGGATTTCCATCCTGGAAACAAAGTCAAAGACTTCAATGCCCTTAAATTGTCATTTTAGCATCTTAGATGCAACATAAATATGTTGCCGAGCCAAACTAAAAAAGTTTATTGTCAAAAAAATGGGAACATCTCTAAGAGTTTCTCACTTTATACTCTGCTTGAATAAGTTTGGCAATATTTTTAAGGGGAAGAATTGATCTTATCCAAAGGCCAAATTATGTCCAAAAGAGCCATTCCACTGATGGAAGCTCTGTCTTTATATGATTCATCTCTAGTCCCACTTAGACAAAGGTTTGCCATGAATTTATTGGAAACGTCATAAAACCAAAAACAGTAGTTAGCTTTCAGTGGATATGGGATAACAATGCATCTATTCCTCCACATCATGCAGAAGAAAGTTTGTGTCAGGAATGTAGCCTGCTTCCTTCATCCATCTAGTTAACCTCTGAAGCTCTGCATAGATCATCTCTATTTCTGGGTGTGATCTGTCTGCTACAACAAATGCGTGCCACTTGTTCTTTAACTCAATCCAACTACGTCCTGGTTCTTTTCTCACCCCCCTGTCTTTCATCATATTTCTCACCTTTGTTACATCATCCCACTTGCCAACTGCAACGTAAATGTTTGATAGCAGCACATAAATTGCTGGATACAATGGGTCCAACTCAAGAACCCATTCTGTCGCACGTTTCCCCAGATCCATATTCCCATGGATTCTACAAGCACCCAATCAATGATGATTTTCGAATCACCTGCAATTTGTGAATTAGTAATTTCTTTAAATCTAGCAGAATATACCAGCATCCATAGATCTAATAACTCACTTCTATTATTTGTACTGGATCCACAATTCATTCTCAAATTGTAACAACTTATATCATTCAACCATAAGACTACTCCCGCACCACAATGCCTACAAATATCTTGAGAGGCCCAATCAAAGTATCTCCTCGCCCAGACTAGATTGAAAATAGGAGTCACTAGTCTTTGAATAGGTTTGATCTTAACAACAGTCTGGTCCTACATCAATTCCCTAAATGTTGCAATTGCTTTGCTTCCCACCCCAGTGGCCGAAAAACCCTTTCCTTGAAACAACAAACCATTTTTGGCCTTCCACATGCCCCCAACATACAAAGGGTGGTAGTTCCTCCCAATCATGGACATTCTTATTCTCAACCCATGTTATATGTGGAAGCATACATAATCTATTGATTATAATGGTATCCAGAATGTACAAGTAATGATCAAAGTGAAAGTCATGTTGATGAACAATGTTATCTGTTTCTTATCTTATAATAAGCTTAGCAGAAAAATATAGAATGCTCCTCTATCTTAATTGTAATTACCTCTGTTCAGGAGATGAGAATGTGATTAGAATATAAAATGATCCCATTGAAAATCTCAAACCACATGACATGTGGTGGCATGCATAACTCATGAACCATCTTACTTGATATGATTGGGATTTAGCTATAGTGGCCTTTATAATCATATTCATTTACTGATGGAGATCTTGACAGTGCTATTTAGTATTTAGTAGGTTGTGTTGCACAAAAGTTGAGCATTTAATAGAAATCTCTCTATTTGAAGCAAGCTCGCAGTCTTGGACTCAATGACAACTTAAAAGACCATGTAAAACTCATCTTGCCATGACAAGATCTCAACATAGTAAAAAATAAAGACCATGTAAAAGTCCTCTTGCCATGACAAAATCAAAGTTTGACATAAGACAAATCAATTTCATAAGAATTGGCCCTTTCAAACATCAAAATAGATATGTGCTTCCACAAATAGACAAACAATTGTAGACATAGTACCTCAATGATAGTTTATAAAGCCGAATCCCTGAAAATTGATAATGTACAAAGCTGATAGCAGATGATTTACAGTTATATAACACAATTTTTCCTTTAAATATTTTTCTTTCTGCTGATAGTTTCATAGAGTACATAGATTGCAATTACCTGACACAGAAATTTCCGTTGTATATGACACATATTTTCCTGTAAATATTTCTCAGATTTTCTTTCTTGTAATAGTTTCATAAAGTACATAGATTGCATTTACATCATACAAAATTTTCCCCTGTAAGCTGATATTTCACATAGCACTCTCTCTGCTATCTTGTTTTAAAGAATCAATTATATTTTTCCAACAGCCCTCATGCACCAAACTTAAAGAACAAACTGCAAATTGCATAATACAAACATTGAAAGAGAAAATCACTAGTGAGTTTGATGACAATTGACCATTTCAAATTTGATCCAAATTGACCAAGTTTGTCTCACGAGTTTGTCTGATTTTGACCAAGAATTGACTAAACTTAATCAAGTCTTACTAAGCATGACAAGTTTCAAAACAGGTTGGTGAGCTATGTCAACTCATCAATTTTCTTATAAGCTTCTAACAATTGTGTGGAGGTAGTTGCAGATAAGAAAGGCCTTAAGATAGCCTTAAGCCTAAATGGATGAGAGTTGATTTTGAAAGGTGATTCAAAATTATCATTAAATAAAGTTATGAAACCTAGTAATCAGGAAAGAATTAAAGAGATCAAAGAATGAATAAATATCTTTACCACTATTAAATGTATCCATGTATCCATTTTGCACATCTGGAACCACTTGTGTGACCCGCCCACTATTCTTACCTTTGTTTTCTGATATTTTGGTTGTATATTGAAGAAGAAAATTTTCAGTTTGAAAGCATCCTTTACTTTTTCCATAATATGATTTTGGATGGGGCATGAATTCCCAACAATTCCAATTCCAGCTACACTTTCACTTCTTGTTTCAATTACTAGTATTTCGCTTTCTGCTCTTTCCCCATTAAAAGGATAGTTACTTATTTTGCCTTTGAGAACTAGACTTAGCACAAATGGAGGGTTTAGGAAGAGATGATAGTCCCTTTGCTGAGGGTTCTTGGTCCAAAAGAGAACTAGTGAAACAGTACCTAGACATGAATTTTATGTTTTTCATGCTCTTTATTATTCTTCACAGTAAAAAATGGGTTCATCATGGAGCCAAGTGGCTGCTTGTGTTGACCTACCAAACCTCTGTGAGAATGCGGGTGCCTAATAAGCACAGAGTTATGTTTGAGCCCTGAGCTCTGCCAGCTCAAGATCAAAATTAGGAGTGGAAAGAAGGTGAGGATAAATGCATTATGAGTTTAGTGTATGTCTGGAAGTGATGATTTTATGTGTGTTGTGAAGGTAATTTTAGGTCTTTAGCATACTTATTTGTCAGTCCCATGTTTAGTGCTTTCCCAAAATTGGTGAGATTGCATATATTGGAGCACAAGAGATAAATCATATCTGAGAAATCAAATTGGCAAATGGGCCTGCCCCCAAATGACAGGCTGATCCAATTGCAGGTCTATAGTTCCATGTTTACCAAGTGCTAAGTTTGGGGATCAGATGTAACCAAGCCCAACCATTGCTACTCATTGTGACACTTCCTTGGAAAAGGATTCCAAGAAATTTCAATCATTCCTAGTGCATTTGGCAGGGGCCGGATGTCATGCCCCTTTCTATAGTGATGTGAGAGATGGTAGTCCCTTTGCTGAGGGTTCTTGGTCCAAAAGAGAACTGGTGAAACAGTACCTAGACATGAATTTTATGTTTTTCATGGTCTTTATTATTCTTCACAGTAAAAAATGGGTTCATCATGGGGCCAAGTGGTTGCTTGTGTTGACCTACCAAACCTCTGTGAGAATGCGAGTTCCTAATAAGCACAGAGTTATGTTTGAGACCTGAGCTCTATCAGCTCAAAATCAAAATTAGGAGTGGAAAGAAGGTGAGGATAAATGCATTATGAGTTTAGTGTATGCCTAGAAGTGATGATTTTATGTGAGTTGTGAAGGTAATTTTATGTCTTTAGCATACTTATTTGTCAGTCCCGTGTTTAGTGCTTCCCCAAATTAGGTGAGATTGCATATATTGGAGCACATGAGATAAATCATATCTGAGAAATCAAATTGACAAATGGGCCTGCCCCCAAATGACAGGCTGAGCCAGTTGCAGGTCTCTAGTTCCATGTTTACCAAGTGCTGTGTTTGGGGATCAGACGTAACCAGGCCCAACCATTGCTACTCATTGTGACACTTCCTTGGAAAAGGATTCCAAGAAATTTCAATCATTCCTGGTGCATTTGGCAGGGGCCGGATGTCATGCCCCTTTCTGTAGTGATGTGAGAGATGATAGTCCCTTAAAATTTTCTGAGAGACGGGGTTGTGAAGCATTGGTTTGTCACAATGAGTGAGGTGATCAGGCTCGTACTAACACATAGACCCGAGTTCAAAAACATCCCAAATGGGTGCACTGTGTAGATCAGGTCAGATGCATGTCCTAGGTGAATTTGATGGCATAGATACACCCCTCATAGCACAACATCTTAGTCAAGCGATTCTATGAGAAGCATTTCTCAAACAAACAAACAAAATTTTATCTCCTGGATGCACATGATAATTCCTGGTATTTGTCACATTAGAAGCAATTTTCATTGTTATACAAAAGGCTCTAGAATTTTGAATATTAATCAAAATAGCCACATGACTTGAATAATGAGACAAAATTGAATATCATGGGATGGATGAATTCCATGCTAAAGAGTATAAGTTTTGTTCTTTATTATTACTATGTCATGAATCAATTGAAGCATATAAATAGTCGCTTCAAGGGAAGAAATCAATACCTAGTTCATTCATTGACTCAGTTCTACATTCAGTTTAAAGTCTTGAAGGTAAGAAGAGGATCTTCCTCAATGTACTATTTTGTGGCTTATTTCTCTTGCTCATGACACGTAGTTGTAACCTTTCTCTTGCTCTCCTATCTTACGGTCTTGACATCTTGTGTTTGTTTGTGTGGTGTTGCAAGCTTTAAAGGCCAGTCAATATGTTGGGATTTCTATAATACTGATACCTTTATTGATAGAATCACAAGCCCTAGCTAAAAAATTGTGCAATTTGACAGTTAATCCAACAAAAAACAATCACATCAACATGCAAGAAGAGGAAATATCACCAAGAATCATCTTAGATCTTTGTTGGCAGTTTTACCACCTTTAAACAATGTTGCTTCCTGGGCAAGTAATACTTCTTGCCTTAGACATTTCCCAAACAAGAAATATCTCAAAAATGCCCAGTGTATAGTAGGAAACACTTGCTTGATGTTTCTAGGAATCAAGAAAAACAACCATCTAGGAAATATTTCTGAGATGTTTCTCAATTGTTTGATGCATTTAATAAAAACGTTGGTTAGCCCTAAAAACAATTTCTTCAAGATGAAAATTATAGAAACTAATTTATAGTAACGCTATGGTTTTGAATGCCATTATTTTAGAAAATCTCATAAGAACACAGTTCTCTGATTCTTAACTGCTCTGTCAAGTCTTAGGAAAGCCTTGTAGTAAGCTGCTCGTACTTTGCCCAAACTATCGCAACATTTTCATTACTACTGTGATGTTCCTTAAATATCATCTCAATATCCTTCCTTACCTTTCTTACATCTTCTTCACTCCAAGTCTGGTCACTAGTTGCAAATTGACTATTTGGTTGTCTAGCTGTACCTTGATGTTGTCTTTCAATTGAAACACAAATTTCTAATTGAACTCTATCTTGGTTTTCACACTCAATATCCATCTCATCCTCCACAATTTGTGAAAAGGATTAAACATTATCAACAAATTTATTCTGCACTTGCTTCTAAGTTTTCATATTCATACCAATACTTTTAACATTTTGCTGTAACGTACCATTGTCTTTTATATCTACAATATCTTCAATCTCATTTACAGGGCGTGCAACCTCTTCCTCAATTAGATCCTCTTCCACTGTACTCGATTTGTTCACATTTATGTTCTGATCAAGTTGATCAGTAGTTGCAACACCTAATGCTTGGGAATTATCCTTTTTTCTTCCAACAGAAATTGGAATTCATCTCCTCCATCAATTTCCAGTTCCTCTATTTTGATGGAAATTTCATTTGTTTTATGATCTTCAGATTTGATATCTGATATTTTTACTCTCTCTTTCTAGTCCTTCAGTGCATCACCAATACTGCAGAAAGGATTTGCATTCATTCTTTCCAATGATTGCAATTCTTTTGCAGATGAAGAGGACAGCTTAGGATCAGAACTAGGATCCATTTCCATGACATTATAAGGGACTGTTGATGGCTCGGAAACACTTTCACTAAATCCACCTTTCGTAAAATCATGCCCCTCTCTATGAATATCTCCAAGAATAATATCATTCTGCAGATCAAAAATAACACCATCTGGTAAGGCCTAGTTCACTGCATTTAGATTTTATAAAGCCGAATCCCTGAAAATTGATAATGTACAAAGCTGATAGCAGATGATTTACAGTTATATAACACAAATTTCCCTTTAAATATTTTTCTTTCTGCTGATAGTTTCATAGAGTACATAGATTGCAATTACATGACAGAAATTTTCATTGTATATGACACATATTTTCCTGTAAATATTTCTCAGATTTTCTTTCTTGTAATAGTTTCATAAAATTTAAAGATGCCATGTAAGCACATCATGAAATTTAGAAAGCTTAGTTTCTGTTTCCAAAGTAGCTAAAAACATCTTTAATGCCCTTACACTTCATCTGCATTAGACAACATAGAGAATGGGATGCGCATTAAAAACTTTTTTTCCAGAACCATTTAACAGAAAGGACAAAAATTCAAACACTAGTTAGCACTGTCCTTTAAACGACTTTCCTAATGCCACCATTTCCAGTCCCTTTAATGAGCCTCTTTAATAAAGTAGTTGACTCAATATCCAGTTACAATTTCTACATTGAACCACATATGCCCCTACAATTAAACACCTCTACGTGGGCATGCTACAAGATGGCATTCTTAATGCCTTGTTCTCATCATTAATGTTCAAGGACAAGCTGCAAAAAAAATTCATTCCCGCCAGTCCAAGCTCAAAAATCTGATAGCTTTGAATTATCGGATCCAAGATACATTTAAAGCCTGTACATCAACAATGATTTTGTTGTGTAGCATTCAAATTAAAGAATAATCCAATACTTTGAACTCCCTTTGACAGATTTGGAATCAACTTTTCACCGGCATTTCATTCTTGTGATAACCTGAAAACCTTGGATTTACAGCAGGGATAGATAATTTGTTTACATATAGAATATGTTCTCCTAGGAAAAAACTAAAATTTCGCCATTCAAGCTCTTTGGTTGGTGTTACCAGGGAACTTGGGAGCTGAGAACTCAAGGACAATGATCACTATTTTTAGCACTGTACAAAAAAATATCCTATATCAATGGATTTTAGTAAGATCCAAGCATTGTGTAGAAAGCAGATAGCATCAGCATTAGTAATTAAAGGGAAATGTAAACAGTAAATGTTGTCACCAAATTGACCATTATCACCTCACCGATTATAGCCATACATAAAATTTTCTAATTCCCAGGCAACAGGATACTCTATGAACTTGTAATATTGACCTTTGCCAATGATACAGGTTCCAACTTGGAACCTGGAAACCGCATGGCATCGTTCTCTGATTTCACTAGATTTAAAAGCTGCATTGCAGCACCTCTAGAAAATTTCCTTGCAAAAAGGAACCGTGGAAGTGGTTTTCCATTGCTACTGCACCATTCTGTTCTAAACTCTGTCTCATAATAGACATGATCAGTGCCCTCTACATAAGAAACACTTGTAAGCAGAAAAGGAATTTTTTATATGAGTAACAGGTATATTAAGCAATAAAACAACAATCTTGAATTCAAGAGCAAAACGGATAAATAAATTAAGCTACAATAATGTTGAGAATGGTGTAATCGTCACATTTGGCTACAGTCAAGGCATATTGTCATTGATACATTTGGTTAGGCAATACTATGTTGTTGTTAAGGTTGACCTAGTCATCTTTATGTAGGGCCATAACTCCTTGATGAAAGTGCCTTTAACTACTTGATTTGTGTATAAATACACAACTCTCTCATTTGTAAATCAACTTGTGGTCTTCTTGATCATTCTTTACCCTAATGGCATCATTCTTTTACATATGTGTTTAATCCCACTGACACGATATCAAGTAGAGCTTGGTGATTCTCTCTGGTGCACTTATGGTTCAGCTCTAGCGTAGTGTTGTTTTTCCCCTTTTCTATTGCAGGATTTTGAGATTGTTGTTGGTTCCATTTGATCGCCTCTATTCTCTTGTGATCTCAACATGGTGTCAGAGATGGTGTGAACCTTTCCCTACTCATCTCACTACTGGTTAGGGTTTCTTTTTCTCTGTTCACACTAGTATGTTTTGAGATTAGATTTTGACATGTGGAAGAGTACCTAACTTGGGGACTTTGGGGGCAGTTTTCATGGTGTATTGTTGGCTGGACAAAGGTGCCTTATTTACAGCTATTTGAGCCTATTTTATGCATTTGTTTCATAGGTCTTGTCCATAGATTGGAACTGACAGCATTAGGGTTTACCTGCTGATTAATTTCAGCCATCTTTTCTTGAGCTAATCCAAGGCTATGAACCAATGGCATCACTACTTTTTATGAATGTGGAACCAAGGTTTCACGGCATCACTTCTACTCTTATTTCCACCAAGAGTTTTGATATTTTTGGACTAGTGGCATTGCCCTAAGTGATGTGGAGCTACAGTTTGCAGATCTGATTATTTTCAACAACTGATCGAGAGATTTTTTGGCTAGTGACATTGCCCTATGTGCTAGAGAACTAGAGTTTCCAGATTTGATATTTTTAGCACGGATCTAGAGATTTTTTCCTAGTGGCATTACCCAAAGCACTATGGAACTAGGGTTTCCATTTCTGATTTTATTCAGTAGTCTATCTGAATATTTTTTACTAATGCCATTGCCCTAAGGTCTACAGGATTAGGATTTCCAGAAATGAATTTTTCAGCAGCTGATCTAGTGATTTTTTGGCTAATGGGATTGTTCTATAGGTTGTGTAACTAAGGTTTCCAAATCTAATTTTTTTCATCCATTGGTGCAGAAGTTTTTTCACTAAAGGGATTGCACTAAGGGATTCCGAACTAGGGTTTCCAGATCTCTCATTCTGGGTTTTAAAAGTCCATGTTTCAAACCCAACACTATCCCTCTTGTTCATTTTTACATAAGATTTTTTCTCTCTAGACTGCACTCTTTAGCTAAGGCTTGCACCATCCTACTGTAGATTCCATACAATGCATATTTTGGAGAAGATGTTGGTACTATTTTCCTTCTTTGGCCTAAGAAACCTATATGCAACTTGCAACTTATGTCATTCTAATCTTTGAGATTAGAATGAAGCAGATGAAACAACAAGACAGGGTAGTGCATGAGATAAGGTATGATTCATAACATAACAAGGATTAACCCTCATTTAGTATAGTCCTCATGAAACCTCCATATTTTGCTAAGAATCCTAAAGCAGGCTCTCCTCCTATTCCATCATTTCATATCAAGTATGATATAAGAAAAATTATGATTCCTATGCCTCTCTCTCAAGTTTTGAAATATCCCTCTCCTAGAAAAGAAGTTCAAAGAGGCCACCAATATGCCTATTTCTAAGCTTCTTAACACTCAATATAATCCTCTGTCTCCTTGTCCCTATCACCAACTCTTATAAAGATATCTTCTCATTTGATTCCAATAGGGTCCAATTCATTGGCATGATTAAAGACCTAGTTGTGGGGATGGTCCATATACCTAGAAACTATGAAATGATGGATGTAGTCATTGCTAATGTTCCCCCTACCTATGGCATGCTTTTATCAAGACATTAGGGTACATATTTGGGGGGTAGCATTCAATTTTACCTATCATATGAAACTATTCCATATCTTGGAGGAGAAACCCATAGATTGTATAGGGAACCTGAAATCGCCTATGCCATCAATGACCCCCAAGGCCCTACCAATTTCCCATCCTACACCACTGCTAACTTGGGAAATTTCCTCCTTAGTCATCAACCACCCAATAGTGAGAAAATGGGGATGTTAACAGCTACTGGAAAAGAATAAATATATCCTTCTAGTCTATGGCCTTTGTATTTTAATGGGGTGTGTAATAAAGAAGGAAATAGAGTAGGTGTAGAAGAAGCAATTGGTCATAAACTGAATTGTGCAATTATGATAATTCCCCATTAAGGAGTAGAAACATCACATGGAAAAATGGTGTTTTTGCAATGATGCAATCAGAAGGATCAATCAACAGTGGGCCCTAAAGACGCTAGTAAACAACCCAGAATTGTAAAATACATGAACAAAGGGATCTCATAAAAGAAATTTTCCAATGCTGTGCAAGAAATTAAACTTTAAAACTATATATTACATATGAAAGACCAGGGAATTGATCATTATTCCTAGGTCAGTTCCTGTAAAGATAAAATTACACAAACCTTAAAATTGAGAAGGCCATTTGAGCCAGTGAGATTTGAATTCAAGCATACACCACTTTCTAGATCCCCCATCTTAGTATTAATATTAGCTGTGTGTTCTTAGCTAGCACTGCCACCAACATCTTAGGTATTTTCTATGATTGCTTGCTACTGGTTTGGGTCCCCATGTACCCAGGAATGCAAATTGAGGCTATTTTCAAGCCCAGACCTGTGTAAATGTTCCCAAAACCTCTACTACAGACTAGCTTGTGGTTGCAACTGCACTCAGATCATTGGAGGATCCAACAGCTTACACACCAGGAATCTATACCGAACAGAGAATGGCTATTAACCAAAATTCTATAAATCAATGACATGTTTGTTTTAATAAATTGGAAACAATATTACAAAATTATTTCAGGAATAAAAAACTATGTTTTAGACCATTTCTTAAAAATTGATAGGCATGTCAGGATTCTAAAATTTGCATAAGTATTTATAAAATAAAATAAAGGTTTAGTATTTAGAAAACATACTTGTTACTAGTTTTGAGTTAGTTACCAGAATTGTGAACCTTCCACCATGCTCACCTAGACTTAAGAGAAAATGATAGTACAATTTAATGAAAACAAAGAATATGATCATCCAAATCAAATCTTAAATTCAAGCATTCATTAATTATAGAAGATGTTTGCACACGTGAATTTCAAACTTAATCCTAGCCAAGTTTTATCGGTGAAGTGCTTAAGACATTTCACATGTGCAACAATATATATAAAAAAGTTAGTTCAACGGTTGTGTTAGTGAAATAAATACAATTCTATGACATTCCAAAAACTTTAAAAATTGCTCCAAATTTGCTTTCTCTTTTTCAATTTTTTCTTCAAGTTGTGATAGATCTTGTGGCTTGAGAGCATCTTAGCTCATAGATCCCTGTTTTGGCATACATAGGACTGATCTTTAATTTCATTTGAAACTCCTTTACATCTTTGCAAAGTTTGCACACCTTCCAAAACTTTTTGGATCTCCTTGAACCTCTAACTCTTCCTTAATTTAGAATATTCATCGAATTGAAAGGTAGAGTAGTGAGCATTTTGCATTGTTTAGTTCATTTTTCTTTTTTTTGAGTCAAAACACCACTAGTTTCATTTCCACTCCTGAAACTAAGCAAACTACATTTAAAATTGGCGCTTAATCTAAAATTGACAAACTTTTGATTTTCATATCACCAACAAGTTTAGGTTAGTGCCCTGGATTAGGTTGGAGAGTTAACACTCTTGGGCTGCAAAACTTTGAAACGAGCATTCATTAAAGAGAGAAATCCATTAGTAGCATGAAACGCCTATCGAGAAAGAGCTTCTTAAACATGCGTTAAGCACGAGGTCAATCTGGATAAGTAAAGAGTGGTTCCCCCTCTTGCTTGTTTAGTGGGACATGAGCTCATCAAGGAATTCTATGTGAAGTGACAAGTCCTCGGGGTGACATCACTTTTCTAGAGTGCCTGGTTATGAGAGTTGTTCCTGACTTGCGACTGTTCCGCTCGACCGTGAATTGTGAAGTGGTAACTTTAGTGGCTTTTCTTAGGATATCACATAGGCTATTGTAAGTGGGACACACTTGCAATACCTGAGACAGACTTTGGAGCTTTTACTCCTTGGGAGGGTGATTGGTCAGGAACCAACGCTTGCACCCCTGGTGATTAAAGTTTATTGTAATTGTTTCTCATACCTTCGCTACTAGAAATTGTCTGAGGCATAACATCCCTCAACAACTACTAGTTTCGGAAGGCCCTACAATCCAGCTTTTCACTGAGCTTCAGTTCTTTGGAAGAGTAAGTTTGCTTGCTTGAAATCTCTAGGGAATTTTTTAATGTGTGGACACTTTTTATTTTTGTTGAGTCTAGAGAGCCATAGGATTGTTTGATTATATTCTTCAAAAATATTTTTAAAACACATCCTTTTATCAAAATTTCTTCAAAGTGGCTACTCTCCCGACTTGCCAGTCACGGCGGCAGCGAGGTGAGTTCATCAGGAGCACAAGGGACCCCATCACCACAACCTCAAACGGTTGTTTGAGGTAGCAATACATTCTGGGCCCTAATCATCCCAGACTTTCCTTTGAGAGTTCATCTCTGTTTTCCTGGTCTTGATCATCGTATGAAAATTTTATTGTGGTGTGTTGTTTGTTCCCTGTTGTTCTAGTGGCCCCTAGGTTAATCACTTAGTATATTTTTGTTGCAGTTGTGGAGGACCAACCTCCTCGTAGGGAATTGCAGTTGTACTAATTTTATATCATTTTTCTCATGCAGGCCTCCTTCTGGTTTCTATATTGATTTGGAATATCAATTGTGGAACATTAGGTAAGAATCAAGATGTCAAACATGGATCATGGAGAGAAAAATAAAACATTAAGACAAAAGGATGTAATATCATATTTTCAAAAACATCAATCCAATCATCCACATCATATTCATGCTTCAAGCTCTCTTGAGCAAGGTATTGGTGAGAGAGATGTCAACACTTTGGAGGATGCATCTGCAAAACATACAATGGATGGTAGAATACATTCCTCTAGTGATCAAAGTGAGGCAAATGCATTTTCATCAGAAATTGGTAGCTCAAATGTTGAAGATTTTTCCTTGCAAGGTGACATAGACCATTCAATGAAGAGGAAAAAAGGCCGATGGGACTTCGGGAGACAATTCCAATCTGATTGGGTATCAAGATTCCCATTTATTGAACTGATACCTCCAACAAATAAGAATGAGACCTCACGAGAAGTTAAATGCATTTCATGTAGTTGGAAACTTGGCAAGGTAGTGAAATTGCAAATGAAGCTGGACACAATAGAGAAGCATGTTGGGAAGGTGTATGATAAGAAAACTGGAAATGATGAGAAGAAATCTACTGCTAGATGGAAATCTGTTAGCCAATGTCGACATCTCCAATATGAAGAGGAATACAATAAATACTTAATAAATAAGAGAAAACTAGATGAAAGTGAAGGAACCATCACTTCTCAATTCGGAAAGATGATGGAAAAAAATTTGTTATCGAAGTCGATACAATTAAGCACTGTATTTCACATCCTATCCAATGGTCGTTCTATGACAGATTATCCAAAAATGATGAAATATCTATCTTTTATTCAAGTGCCAAATTTTCCATCTTCTCATTGGTCTTTAACGAGTGGTTGGGAATGGGGAAAATATCTAGCTCAAGTAGAAAAGGATGATATGAAAGAGAAGATTGTGAATGCTACATTTTTGTCACTGCCCTTGGATGAAGTTACAGCTGTTGATAATACTGCATGGATTTGCATGAGCATTTATATGGTCAATTACCATATCAGGAATTCCTATCTACTTGGAATTCATAAAATGAGCAAAAGTTCTACAGCAGAAAACATTTATGAACTTGTTATTAATACTTTGAAGGAAACTGGTGGTATGGATCATTCAATGATCGAAAAAAAGTTGGTATGCGTTGGAGCAGATGGAGCATCAGTAATGCAGGGACAAAGGAATGGCCTTTGTGCTAGACTACAACTCTCAGCTTCACCGTATATGATTGGTATTCATTGTATGGCTCATAGAATGAATCTTGCATTTAAAATAGTGAGCAACTTTCCATTGGTTTCAAAAGTTGAATATCTTGTACATGAGGTTCATGCATACTTTTGTCGGAGTCCCAAATGGTTTTCAGAGTTTAAAAAATTTGTTGACGGTGTTACAAATGGAAACAAACTATTAAAAGATGTTGATACAAGATGGATCTCACTGAAGGGACCATCTCAAAGACTATTCAATGAATATGCATCCTTGGTAGGGGTGCTGTATGAACATCGCCTAAGTGTAGAAAAAGCTCAAACTCTTCTCTTTCTATTAACTGATATAGAGACATATTTAACATTGGCTAGAGTTCTTCCTCTACTTCATGAAATGAATAGCCTCGTGAAGATGTCTCATAGTCGCACGATGTATATTGCTAAATACACAAATGCTAGAAAACTAGCATGCCTTGCATTAGATAATTTGTATATGATGGCAGATTCTTTTACAGGTCTAGCATTTACAAATTGGGCTAAGATAATCAATATTGAAAATGATGAAAATTTATTGAAGTTTGATGAAAAAGGGTTTCTATGTATGGCAATGCATGGGTATATGGTTCCTTTTTATTATAATGACAAAATAGGAAGAATCACCAAAGAGTGTCCTGTGTCAAGAGAACAATTTGACAATGTTGTGATTTCAGTGAGGCGCAGCTTGATAGAAATTGCAAAATCACTATCATCAGAGATAAGAGAATGATTTCCTCGAGATGAATTGTTGGAGGCCATGTCTGTGGTATACCCTCAATATTGGAACCATCGTCAATGTTCAAAAACTATAAAGGTTGATTTTATATCTAAATGCAAGATTTTGCAGAGCCATTTTTGTCGAGAGACCGAGATACAAGGAGAACATATTCAAGGTATTTTAGATGGAAAAAAATTGAAAGATCAAGCCCAATGCTTTGATGATACAATGTGGGAGCAATTTTCTAAGTTGGATAATGCTTTAGAATATGGTGCAATTACAAAATTATGGACTACACTCAGTGGTGGTGAATTTCTACTGCAAAATATGTCAGAGTATTTCAAATTAGTAGATTTATGTCAAACCATGATTTTGGGATCAGTGGAGGATGAGAGAATGTTTAGTGCATTAACATTTTTGAAGTCAAAGTTGAGGAATAAGCTTGATAAAAATGTGGATACATGCTTAAGATTATATGTAACAAAGTATGAGGTTGACAATTTTCCATATGAAAGAGCAGTAGCTCTCTGGCGATCAAATTGTGAAAGAAGGGGAGAAAACAATCTGGCAAATTTATCAAATGAATTTGATATGGAACATAATGTTGTTGAGGATCATAATGATGGCTCATCCGAACAAGGTCATGTTCAGAGTGCCGAAAATGAGGACCAGTCCCAGAATGTGAATTGGGAAATGGATTTCACCTAAGATTGTATATGATCCAATACACATGAGAGACTCTTGAGTCTTATTTTGGTATAGGTGTTCCATGGACCCTTGCGGGTGATCATTATATATAAATATGAGCTAGCATTTTAATTAAAAATAGATTCTACATTGTACTTTTTTGGTATAACATTGATGATATGACATACATTCCCTTGATGCAGTTTATTTTAAGATTGATGTTTTTATATTTATCTTTTACATTGTCTTTTTTTTATGTGATAGGAAATGACACTGGAATTTGACAAAGCTAGGCCTAGGAGCTATCTCTTCACATAGATAGTGTCCTGACATTAAAGGATAAATAACTAATTTGACTACACTTTCGCTAAGCAAGAATGAGCTCATTCAAGTACATGAAACCATGTTGGTGTTTATCTCAAATATTTTGTGCAAATTTTTATGGTTTGTTTATTGCTTTTATTTGAAACATTTTGTCGATTTGTGAAGTTTGCATGTATTTTGGTTAATTATTGTGTTAAACCCTTGAATGCTTCTAGTTCTCATTTGATGCTTGATTTAACCCTTTGTTGTAGCTTGAATCAATATTAGATTTAGTTGATTTCCATTGCTTTAGGGTTCAAGAAAATAAGTTTTTATTACCTTTTATTTGCATGAATTAATTGTCTTCACTTTTTCGATTTGTTTATGCTGATTGTATATTTTCTTTGTAAATAATTATCGTTATTCAGAAAAATAAATGAGCTCTACATAGCTAAGCAAAGAGAAAAATGGTCTATGCACTAGGTTCCTATGCATTGATCATAGGATACTTATTGGCATGAGACCAACATTCCTCTAGTCCAATTGGCATAATTACATTTCAGAATTTTCCTAGCCTCCATGGGCATAATTGGCTAGTGAAGGCCAAAATGATGCATAATGTCTGATTCTATTAGTTTATCGGTTTGTCAAGGTCCAAGTCCCCACATGTCATGGAAACTCTAATCAATAGAAAAAAACAATTTGTAATAAAAGCTCTAACATGGGTTATAATAACATCTACACACCAATATCAACAAACAATACAACATCTACAATCAAAATCAACTACTAGACACATTTAGATATGGTATCAACAAATGGTATAACATTTAGATATGGTACTAGTGTTGAGGAATTTAGATGGAAAAAAGTTACATTGTTCAAAAGTATGACACAACAATAAGATAGCCCCCAATAGTTGACACTACATGATGCCAACAAAATCACTATAATGTTATTCAAAGTATGTGCCAAGAAAAATACTTAAGGAACATGCCTAGCTTAAAACCTATGTACAAACTTCCCTTGAAGTATCAAAAACAGTCTAGGGTAGCCACACAATCTATTGAAGGATAGTTTGTGGGTGCAATTCCTTTGTTGATTTAAGCAATTAAAAAAAAGTCATCTCCCAAGACTATTAAAGAAGAAAAAGAAGAAATCTCTAATAATTGCAGGGAGGACTACAAATAGATTCTAGAAACTCAAGTAGTAGAGGAAAAAATTGTAAGTAAGAAGAAAATGCAAATGCTATCGTCATTAGAGCTATGAATGACAATCTCCACCCGAAGAACCCCTCTGATAATGTTCCTCCCTGCCATGTCCATGTTGAGCACATCTTGAAAGCATTGCATTCAATGAGGCTGTATTTCGCTTTGGCACCTTGCCAAACACTTTATGTGCATCCTCCAAACACCCACATTTAGAATACATGTCTCCAAGATCTACTCAGCTTTGCTTGGATATCAAGGCTTCATTAAGGCCACCACCATTTGGTATTGAGACCAAAACTTGAAATAGAGCAATTGAACTCAACATTTGAAGAAGCCTCGAACTCATAATTAACAAGCAGAGTGTCATTCAATGTGTTTTATAGATCAATGAAAGATTCACCAAATTTTTACAATATTTTATAATTCAGTGAAAGATTCGCCAAATTTTTACAATATTTTATAATTTAGTGAAATATTCGTCAACTTTTTACAATATTTTATAATTGAGTAAAATATTCGCCAATATTTTACAATATCTTATAATTTAGTGAAAGATTTGCCAAGATTTTACAATATCATATAATAAAATGAAAGATTCGCCAAAAAATTATATATACATATTATATTATTGATAAAATCGCTTTCAAATTTTCCTATATATCGGGGAGATTCGCCAATTTTTTTTACATATAAATTTGGGGGGGGGGGGGGGGTTCTTAAAATCATCCCTGGTGCACTTGGGCTTCATACAAAAAGCTCTTGCAACCTTGGTATCATGAGCAATAGGGAAGAATCCTCAATGCATATCATTGATATTTATTTGTCATGAGATTTCATGAGGAGATTTGTTTGTTGTGAGTGATTGTAGAAATAACATTGCTTCAAATGCTGTATATTTATTTGTCATGAGAGATTTGTTTCCTATGAGTGATTGTAGAAATAACATTGCTTCAAATGTTATATTAATTTATGTAGGTGTCTGGATGGACTCAAGAATATGAAGTCCTGAAATTTACAATGTTTTATGGTGTCTGGCATGCTATGCACATTTACAATTGTAGTCTGGCTCTTTTGTTTTGCAGGACTTTTCTTTTACGGGAATCACTTCCCAACAAATAATAAAGCAGTTCAGTGATGGAATCAGGGAAGATGGCATCTATAATTTTTGATAATTTTAGAAATTATACAGATTCGGTAGAGATTTATTTTATTAGTTTAAATATTTATTAGTGAGAATAAATACCTAAATATGTAAGATTGTCATTCAGCCTAAACTGTGCGTTTCTATTTGAAGGCTGACAAGATGGGAGCTAAATTTTGACTAGTTTTCATGAATAGGTTTCGCCATTTGCTCCTCTGTTTTTATCTAGCTATATTAGGTATTGGAATTACAAAATCCATCCCAGATTTCAATGTCCATGGACTTCATGCTTGGAAGTCTTTCATTAAACAAAATTATGTTTAACTCGATGTTTAATTTTTTATATAAAAGTTTAAAAAATGAAATCAACATATAAATGTTTGAACGTTATATTTGATTGTAAATCTATTTTTTTGATTATTTATATATATAGATATTAAGACAAATTCAGTTTTTTTTTAATTGTTGCACATAGTTTCCATGTGTGAAATACATGGAATCAAAGCATTGGCACATGGTTGCTATTCTACATTGTTTTTACATAAATTTGTGGAGAGTTCGAACTCTGTACATTGTTAGTTAAACTAAACCTTGAGCATTTACAAAATACAATATATGTTTTTAGAGTTTACAATATTCTTCTAAATTTTCATTTTTATTTATTTATCCAAGTTATCAAAATTAATAGATAAGGTGAAACATGCTTCATTATCATTATTTGTGAATTTATCAACAAACATAGTTCTTAATGTTACAAATTAACACCATATCAATCATAGCTATAATAAAATAGTAATAATAGTGAAATAATACTACACTAAAAATTATGTAAGAATTATATATACTTTTTATTTATTTTAATTTTGTTTTTATTTAATTTTTAAAAATAATTTGATCTTATTATTCTCTTTTATTTTTAATTTAGAAGACAGAGACTAACCTGCATGCAGCTCTTGTTTTCTATATTTTATGGGAAATGAGGTGAAATTAGATGCATTTTTTAACCTTATGTTTTATACTTTGTACATAAGTTTCCATAATGTAAATGATTTTAGTTTTTCTCTACATATTTATTCCCTGCCAAGAAGGGATATACTAATCGATGGTTACTCAAACTGCTTTCACTACTATTAGTTTTGTTTTGAGATATACTAATGGATGGGTAGTCAAAGTGCTTTCACTATTATTAGTTTTGTTTTGAGATATAAAACTTTGCAAAGTTTTGTCAAGTTTTGCAATATTTCAATATTAAACATAATATTTTAAAAATTTAAATAAATTTAAGAATTTCTCAAATACGATATTCTAGTTTCCCCCACTATGGGTGATAACATGCGCCAGCCCTGAGAATTCTCCCATTGCCGCCAACGATGAGGCTAGGAACATGACCACTCAGCCGGCCCATGCGACCACACGTCCACCCCAGCCCCAGTGTCCTCTCACCTGGCTTGCCCACGCGCCATCATGGCAAGCCCTCAGCACATGCACACCATGCTTTTGATACACCCAGCTAAGGGTGCCTTGTTATTTTTCAACCCCTCTGGCTTGCACCATTCTCTGGTCTGGGCTCCTGGCTGTCATCATCCTCCAGACAAGGCGTTAAACAATTTGATGGTTACCGCGTGCGTGAACACCAGTCGTTGTACTTTTCCTTCAGCTCGAGTTAATGCCATTATGGACTTGGATGCCAGCATTAATGTCATTATGGAACGGGATGCTCGCAAAGATATTCATAGGCACTGCAACAAAAGAAGGTTAATTGGTTTGCAAAGAGCAAGCCTGTAGGGTAAACGAAGTAGGGAGCATGTTGGTTGTATCACCCTATGCAACATTAATTTTGTTTGGGGAAGCTTCTCCTCCAGCCTGCATTTCTCCCTCATTTGAATGCCGCTAGAGAAGAGACAATATGGCAGGAGGAAAGCTAAGACGACCGGCCACTCGTTTGGAGTGCCAGTTAGAGTCATGAGAGGGGTAGTCGGGAAGGCTCGTAGGCACAAACAGGACATTCCTCCGAAGGCCCAAGCTAAAATCCAAGAGGCCAAGGAGGATGTGCAGGTTACCAGAGGATGTTTGTTAGATACTGAGATTAAGAATGAATTCGAGGCTCTAATCCCGGACCTCGGGAATACAAGAGGTAGAACGACGCTGTATCAGAAAACCTTGGATTATCATCGGAAACAGAAATTTGTTCTTGGGAAGGATCTAGCAGAAAGAGGGGAAGCCCATTCCGAAATTCTCCTTCAGTAGGATAAGATGGTCCTACTCCTCCAGCAAATCATTCAGAACCAGAAACAAATTGCTGAGCGTTTGGGCATCGAGTTCACCGGTTGCAATGTCTGCAACACGGGTTAGATAAATAGTCTGGTTTCAGACTCTGTTTTTCTATATTTTCTAATAGGCCTCTCAGACTTTACTTGGTTTTTAGGAGTTCAGTTAATCTGAAGGATTGGTCTCAAAACTCGTTTTTTATAGTAGCTCTAAATTGGGTTTGTTTTCTCTTTATGGGAAGGCCCTTTATACCTTGGTAATTTTGGTCTCGGGTGTGTTTTCTCTTTACGAGAAGGCCTTGCAAACTTCTGTCTATTTTGATGAATGAAATATAAGGATCCATACTAACTTACAAAAAAAAATACGATATTCTAGTTTTCTGATTGATTTAGGACATCTCTGATGGGACATAAATCCCTAATAGAGTGCATATAATTACGAAACTTTAAAATAAATAAAAATTAATTTTTAAAAACTAAAATTCCGAAAAATACTATGTATGTGTGTATTAAATGGGTTACGACTATGCAAAAATCTCCATCCTTGAGTAAATCCAGTAGAAAGTTGTCCATTTACCATAGTAAATCTCTCGACTTTCTTTTTCAATAAATGTGTATGCCTGTACTAAAATTTTAATTTGTGAGATCTGTCATATAAGACCATTTTCATGTCTATAGCTTTCTCGTAGATGGCTTTGATCAGTTTGGTGGACGAGGAAAAATTGTGTAGCTTCGACATTCGTTTGACTCTGGTTCTTTTTAGCTTAAAATAGGCGGCTGCTAAAGGCTTGAGATTAAGAACTCTTTTTCAGCTACTAGGTTTTGTAATGTCAGCGTATTACAGATCATATTACTGTTATACTATAAATTTGAGGTAATCTCTGGTTTTTGTGATTTATTGTGGAAAATGTCGGCCATAAAGGCGTCTATTAGCTATTAAAAATATGCCAAAAAAAATAGGGGAAACAGGCTAGGATGAAAAGTGTGAGTATCAAATTGGTGGGGGTGTTTGGGGCCTTGGCATCCACCTACCAGGCCAAGAAAATTCAACACACACAGGATCAATAAAAATCAAAAAGAATTATTTTGCCCGAGGGTTGCCGGAAAGGATCCATTCTTAATTTTTTGCAGGTTTAGCTGTCTTCGGTACCATGGATCAATTATATCATATCGAATATGTGAAATCTTTAGTATGTACCAAGAAAACCAATTTTTATTTTTGCGAGTGGATAGGAAATGTTTGAGCTTTTGTCACATCGGTAAATTTTATTATTGTGGAATCCGAACAATGTATATTGGAATATATTTCTCTAGCAAATGGTGTAATTATCATCTTTGAGGATGGCTAGAATTATCAACGTAGATTTATTTTAGTTAAGGATTTATTCTGATAGCACACAAACTTCAAGAAAGGATGGTGTAATTATCATCTTTGAGGATGGTTGGAATTATCAACGTAGATTTATTTTAGTTAAGGATTTATTTTGATAGCACACAAACTTCAAGAAAGGATTGGATTGTAGTTAGGGATCTATTTTGACAGCATAAAACCTTCTACAAAGTAATGTATAATTGCAAACTAGGGAAAAATAATTAGAAACATGGCTGAAAATATACATGGCTTGAAAGGAAATGTTACTTCACTCGCACTCTACTTGTCCCACATAACTTCACTAGCGCTCTACTTGTCCCCCATAACTTCACTAGCGCTCTACTTGTCCCCCATGTATGCATACAATAGTGTACCTTATTTTCCTTTGTTAAATGTTCATGGTTATTTTTCTACATAATTGATGTAAAAGTTTTGATTGAGTAGTTCAATGAAACTAGTTCTATGAATGTGTATTGAACTAATTTAAAAATGTTGGTAGGGTAACATTTTAGGGAATATACAAGCAAAAGTATCCTTAGGAATATTCTAGATATCCATATGTGTTCACACTCTTTAACTGTGCTTTTGGGATAATCTATGAAAGTCCATTCGTTAAACCCCATATGTCACGAACCCGGTGACCTCATGTTGACTTTGAACCATGGTGTACTGAATCTATGACTACATTTTACTTCTAATATATACTTTTGTTTTTCCATTGGTTTCAATTATACATTCACAATGAAAAATAATTATAATTCATATATGGAAACTCTGCTAGCTATCTCCATACGAATGCATTTACATTGCCATTAATTTGATTCCATAATTCATAAGATGGCATTAATGAATACAATTAAATAAAGCATTCAACAATAATTATGTTAAGCATATTTCAATAATATTCAACGCATTTCATACACAGGTGAATACTTATTTGGAAATGTAAACCAATTGTCTGTAGACCAAGGATGTTCCACCCAGCCATAGGCTCTGTCAAGCCATATCTTACTTTGATAGGCCCACCCCGAGCTAGGACTATCATTCCACAAGAAGATGTTGGCTTCTCTGACTACAACTATCCCTCCCCCAATAATGGGGATGACTTCTCTGATGTAACAATACCTCGGGCTTGTTACCCCTAGTTCCTCTCCAAGGCTTGAGGAATTTCCACTATTCTTTGTTTGGTTATCCATTTGCAGCAAGGGAATGGGGGTACGGACTGGTATGAAATAGTACTATGGGTGACAAGGTTCTGAAGTAGATATTTCAGGTCTAGCATCTAGAAGGACTTCTTTCTTACATGAAGGAATGAATAAGATGATGGCTACCTCTCTCTATTTATATGCATTGGTGGAGGCTAGACAAGTGGCACAAAAGTGGACAAGTGGCATGGAGAGTTTGACAAGTGGCATGGAGAGTTGGACAAGTGGTAGGCATGGGTTAGATACATTTTCCCCTTTTTTGTGGAAGGATAGTCCCCCATCTCTTCTTTTTTCTTTTAGTGTGCAACAACCATGGATTTTTATATTAAAGAGTGGAAATTTACAAATTTACATAACTTGATCACTATGGAGCATACGTATCTAGCTTGTAGTCCTTTCATTAATATTTACATTATTATATTCTGGGGTCAAAAGCGGGGTGTTAAACCACAACACTATGATCCTCACAATTAATGGTGCATGCATTGTTCTTGAAACATTTTATCTCATATCTTTTCTCACTTTTGCTTCCCAAAAGAAGAAGGTAACTCAACTTGTCTTATATGACAGGCCAGTTATGTTAATTGTTTTGTCTATGTTCACCTCAAATAGAGGTGTACTGATAATACTTACAAATATTAATTGTATGTGGGTTGATATAATTTCTAGGGATTTTATTTTTTTCTATATGCAACACTGTGACTTATATTCTTGTTAATTATTTTGTCATGAATATTCTTCCAGGTGATGACAGTGAGACTGATCTATGGTTTGATAATGGACTTCATTATGAAAGTTGCAATTACAATTTTTGTACTACATACTTGTCATCTACGACATATGGTAGTAGGTAATGTGGGTGTGGATTTTTCCATTGTCATGTATGCTTCGCCATGATGTGTTGTGGTATGTTTAATTCTTCTTCTTCTACTTTAGAATTATTAGATTAAAATTTTGTAAGTTCATTTTTTTCTAAATATGTGGTAAAAAAGTTGTAATTTTTTCATTTCAAAAGATTAACATGTTTATAATTTACATTTAAATGTTTAAATCTTTCGAGCAATGTTTATGATTTACAATGTTCAATCCAATGGAATTTTGTAAACTAACATATATATACTATAGTAGCAAGAGCCTCTCAACCTACCAATATCAATTTTGTAAAATAATTTTCTTAATGAAAAATCTGTATGTATGCAAATCATGTACCTCCTCTCCTACTGAATAATGCATGTTATGTTTTCTGTATGTATGTTTTTCATAATTTTGTGATTAAAACTAAAAGCGTAGAGTGCGTGCCATTCCTACTCTTAATTCAACTTCCAAAATTGAGACTAACTTTCACTAATTAGCTTAATTATTAAGCTTTCAAATCCTTTGGATCATATAACAACACTATTGCTCATCGAACGTAATGCATCATAGCATCATTGTCAAATTACACTCTATACTTTTTAACAACTTTAATAGACACTAATGGAAATAAATATATGCTTAAAACGTACAAACAACTTTGCACCACGAAGTATAAGGCACACCATATATTTCACAATATAAAACTAATACTAAAAATATCGCTAGAGGGGTGGGCGATAGGTAGAGTGATCTTTATTTCTAGAGGACATTAGTCTCTCAGATACACATGAGCAACGGAGAAACCACTATGATATTCTCAGTACATCCTCTGTGTAATGAGAAGTTTCCATTTGTAAATAAAATATGTAACTATAAGTCAAGCAAGCAATCCTCCCTCGGCCCATTGTTTTCGTGGAGGAAAGCTAGCAACGTTCAACTTATTTCTATTGTTGATTCTGCCCATCCAACGGTTTGGTGGAGGAAATGTGACAACCTATTACTTATGGTAGAGCTTATCTCTATTGTTGATTTTGTCCATCCAACTAACATGTAG
The DNA here is from genome assembly GCA_027924585.1 of Larix kaempferi. NCBI lineage: Eukaryota > Viridiplantae > Streptophyta > Pinopsida > Pinales > Pinaceae > Larix > Larix kaempferi. Next base: position 5,362,283 of record BSBM01000590.1, read on the forward strand.
CAAAGTCAACAATAGATTGGGAAAAAAACCTTAAAAGATATCTCTTACTTACCCCTCCCAAAAATATGGACCAAGAAACCAAAAAGAGCACCCTTGCTTTAGGAAAGTGCTGGTGCTTTATACAAGAGAGAATCCAATAGAGGTACATAAGTCCAAATGGTCGTGATTTTAGACTTCTTCTTTAATGTGTCTTTATGTATAGTATTAATCAAATTTAGTATGAGAGAGATGTTGTCAAATAAACTGTATTTTTTACAAACACAAGTTAATATTTTTGTAGTGCTTCTAGTAAATGGAAGACAAATTATTCACTAGTTCATTAATTTTGAGGATTCTCCATCTTGGTTTCTGTGTTTGTGGAATTGGGTCAAGCATAAATGATTATTAGCCATCTTAGAATTCAGTTTGGTACAGTAAGGATTATGTACATAAACAATAACTTACATTGTAATTTAGATTTTTTGTAGTGGTCAATGAATGGAAGATATATTATTGATTGGTTAAGCTTGAGGATTCACATGGTTTTTGTGTTTATTGAATTGGGTGATTGCTCGCTATCTTGGGATTCCGTTTGGTACATTGAGGATTATATGTATTGCAGTATGTACGATATCAAATTTAGTATGGGAGATGTTGTTGTTTAAATGACTAATTTTTACATAACAATATCAACCTCTTTAAAATAAAATTTTCTTTTTCAAAATAGCAATGTTTCATGACCAAATTTCATTTCATGGAATTATGGACCTAAGAGGTACGTTTGATAGACGAATAAGCTTGGTCCATAATACCATATTATATATGCTTTGTAGATCTAAAATGTGCAGTCATGGCATTGAAATAATTGATGTGAAGAATCTTTATTTTTTTTTAAATTCAATTTCTCGTACAGCTTATGGAGCCATCCTACTGCAGTATACGATTAATTGATGCAAAATAAACTGAGCTGGCGAATGGAAATGAGTTGCTTGGGTTTTAATAAATCTATTTTTAAGTAAAATTCTCGGGTAAAAGAATCGTGTATTCCATACTGTTGGAACATTATAACCATCTCAACATTGGTTTTGCATGCATGCATGAATTCCATGCATTGGTATCAGAGTCTTCTAGCACCTAGTCCTTGTCCCCCCCCCCGAGTGATTCATTTTGGTCATCATTAGCCTCCTTATCCACTCAGAGTGCCTTATCCACATCACTAAAGTGTAAATGTGACTTCATGCATGATTTTAGGAGTCACCACAGTCAGTTCCATGAATAAAGGCACCTTGTCCCCTTGATTGCCTTGTTAACTGACTGTCACACCTAGTTTCACTGAAACAGAGTATAGGAGTGATCCGGGTCGTGTCCAGGAAGCACGAGGGGGACAACAGTTCAAATGAATGAGTCGGCTCTGTTATGGAGGAAGCTTAATAAACAGAATGAGCAAAAGCAGGATTACACAATACAGATAAACACAAATACGCACAGACAATATGCAGGAATGCAAACTGTTTCTCTATTACTTGAAAACAGATCAAAAATGATATATGTTACAATGTTATACATGCTTATATAGAATTATGAGATGCTTGGGTGCCTTCCTGTTATGTTCAGTTACAAAGAAGAAGTTAGAATGGTTTCAACAATTCAACCGTTACAGTCGACTAGAAGATAGAGAGACAGTCTATCAAAGTTCGACAGTCACTAGTCACATGTCGACACTGCTTGTCGATGCGAACTGTGAGGTTGTTGAACATGTCGAAGGTGCAGAACGTGTCACAGTATGTCGAAGTCGAGACTCGTCAAAGTTGTGTCGAAATCGAAACCAGTCGATGTTGTCGAATTTGTGTCGAGTTGAAACTTGTCGAAGTTGTATCGACATCGATGACTTGGCAACTATGATGTAGATCGGACCTCCTTCCTTAAGAAAAAATGGACCCCATTGTTTGCTCGTGAAGGTGAGGAAACTTGTCGGTTACTTCAGTAGTAGAGTACCACTTTCCTTGAGATGGGATCTGGCCAGCCTTGGCAACCTGAAACAAGGGAATTGTCTTCGTCCTTGTAAGGCATACTCGTCGTCCCACAATGGTGTCGCAAGGAAGAGGCTCTTGAACATCTGGATGGATGTCTTTGGGTGCTGCTATTGAGAAGTCGTTATGTTCCAACAAGGGTGCATGATATGGTTAAAGTAGATCCACGTTGAAGACTGTATGCAGACCTAGGCATGCATGAATGTCGAGCTGGAAAGTGTTTTCGCCAATATGTCGAAGAATACTGTATGGACCATATTGCAAAGGCTTGAGCTTCTTGAATGGGCCAGTGAAGTGCTCCTTCTTGAGATGTAGCCAGACCTTATCCCCAACTTGGAATGTATGAGGTATATGATGCTTGTCGTGTTGGGCCTTAGCTTTCTCATTTGCTCTGTGCAACATATCCTGTGCTTGCTTCTGGATGTCGCAAATCTATTCTATGAACTTGACTGCTTTATCAACTTCTCCCTGGCTGTGGTCTGTGTTGGAGTTTGGATGTGTCGAGGACCTGATCAAGTCGATAGGCACTGAGGGTTGAAATCCGTAATAGACTTCAAATAGACTCTTTCCTGTAGAGCTGTGCTGAGCACGATTGTAGTTGTACTATAGGTAAGGAAGACTACCATCCCATGTGCGTTGATGCTTGTGATTGTACATGCGAAGCAGTTGTACTACAAGGAGATTTACAACTTCCATCTGTCCCTCGGTCTGAGGATGGAAAGCTTTCGACAATGAGAGTCGTGTGTCCAGTTGTTTCCAGAGGGTCTTCCAAAAGATACTGAAGAATCTGGCATCTCGGTCGGAAATAATGGTTGTGGGTAAACCAAAGTGTTTCCAAACTTGTGTAAAGAATAACTGAGCAGTCTGTTGCACTATCGTGGTCTTATTACATGGTATGAGAATGACCATCTTGGAAAATTGATCGACTACTACTAATATCACGTCATGCTGATGTTTGGTAGTAGGATAACCCATCAAGTAGTCCATAGAAATAGATTCCCATGGCCGACTAGGAACTGGTAGAGGTGTATACAATCCCTGTCGTCGATTAGGTGGATTAGCAATGGCGCAAACCACGCATGATCGAATGTATTTGTTGACGTCGAATTTAAGTGTAGGCTAGAAGAAATACTTCTGTAGAATAGCAAGTGTCTTTGCTACTCCAAAGTGTCCTGCAATCTTGCTGTAGTGCGCATCCCAAATGAGATGTTGTCGATGCTCACCGGTCGGTACACAAAGCTATCCAAGCTTGTATAGCAAAGTGTCTTTCAGGAAGTAGTCAGAATCTGAGGTCGATGACTTGTTAGTCTTTAACTATCGGTAGAATGCTGAGAAGTTGGTGTCGTCCTTGTACAACTGTTTCCAAGTGGTCGTGTCGTATCCCTGCATACTCATCACTGTCAAAAGGAGCGTAATGGGTGGTCGACTGAGACAATCTGCAGCGGCATTGGCTTTGCCTTTCCGATACTTAATCACCAACTGGAATTGTTGTAGGTAATTAATCCACTTGAGTTGTCGGTTTGTCTGCAACTTTGATTATGTCGGAGCGAATTGTAGAGGTTTATGATCAGTGAGAATGACCGTTTCATTTCCAAGGATGTAATGCCTCCATTGCTTGAGAGCTTGCATAATGGAAAATAGTTCTTTTTTGTACGTCAAGTATCTTCTAACTGTGTCATTAAAAGTCTCAGAATGAAAAGCGAGTGGGTGAACAGACTGAGTGATCACTGCGCCCAAGGCATAGTCTAATGCGTCCGTCTCAATCTCAAAGGGCCGATGCAAATCAGGTAACACAAATACTGGTGCAGTGTAGAGCTCGTGTTTGAGTTGTTCAAAAGCTGCTTCTTGTGTTGATGTACATTGGAAGACAGTTTTCCCATTTCCCTTTGTCAACTGATTCAAGGGCCAAGCTATGTGACTGAATCCGAGCATGAATCGTTGATAGAAATTTTCCAAACCAAGAAAACTTATTAGTTCTTGAATGCTTCTAGGAATGGGCCAATCTTTGAGGATCTTTACTTTGTCTGGATCAATGTGAATTCCTGCAGAGTCAATTACATACCCCAAATATTTGATGCTAGTCATCGCAAAAGAGCACTTGTCCATGTTCAGATAGAGCCGATGTTGCTAGAGAGTGTCGAGGACTTGTCGAAGATGTATGACATGTTCTTCCCATGATCGACTGAAAATCAATATGTCATCGGGATAGACAATAACCCATTTTCCGATGAAAGGTCGAAGAAGGTTATCCATATGTCGCATGAAGGTCGCAGGTGCGTTGGTTAAGCCAAAAGGCATGACTAACCATTCGAACAATCCTTCCTTGGTCTTGAAAGCAATTTTCCACACACCTGAGGGCTCGATTGGAATCTAATGGTATCCCAACTTGAGGTCGAGCTTAGTAAATAATTTAGCACCTTTCAGACAGTCGATGAGCTCGTCTATCCGTAGCAGAGGGTACCAATTCTTCACCGATATTTTGTTGAGTGCTCTGTAGTCGATGCACATGCGCCAAGTCCCGTCTTTCTTCGGAACTAGGACGATTAGACTTCCACAAGAAGAGGAGCTGGGTCGAATATGACCTTTGTCAATTAATTCTTGGATTTGTCTGTGAATCTCTTCATTTTCGAGAATGGATCTTCTGTAAACAAATGCATTAGGCAAAGAAGAACCAGGAACAAGTTCGATGGAGTGTTTTACTTGACAATGTTGAGGTACTCCGCCTGGAGCTTGAAAGAGGTTCTAGTACTCATCAAGAATATGATCGACTTGTTGCTTCTGTCGAGAGTTGCATTGGTCGGTGAGTCGACTCATTGCTGCAGTCTTCTTAGAATGTTGCGGCTTGATCATGATTAGTGCAAACTTCTGAGCATGATTGATGAGCTTCTTTGTCTGTTTGGAAGATATTAGTGCGACCGTTGGTGTAGGTTGACGATCTGGTATGCTGAACCATCGATTTTGGATTCTGACAATCACCTTCTGAGGCCGTGGCTAATAACTTCCATATCTATCCCAGAGGTAAGGCTTCCCAAACAGGGCATTGGCTACGGAGAGTGGTGCCATGTCACATAGTACTTCATATTCAAAAGGCTTTATGAAGTAGGTGAGTTTGCATTGTCGAGTGATCCGTAATTCTTGTCCATCCTTCATCCAACTGATGTTGTAGGGTTGAGGATGCGGAGTGGTAACAAGACCTAGTTTATTCACAAGTTCTTCGGAAACGAAGTTCTTCTGGCTCCCGTTGTCCACAATCAAATGTAATGGGTTGCTCTGGACCCATATCCGTGTATTGAATAGGTGCTCTCATTCCTCCTCGTCAATGATAGTCGAGGCTACTAGAGTGGTTTAGGTCAAAAGGGTCATCGCATTCGGATCAGATTCTTCCATCGTCTTGTTGAACACATCGGAGGTCAACACATTTGCCAAAAATTTCTTCCAGCTTTGCATTCAGACGTATCATGCCAATATGAGTGGTGGTAATCGCACCATTTTTCGGTGGGTGGTTGTTTGCCATGTTCCCTCTTGTGAAAAGGCTTCTTTCCGTGGTCTGTCTTTAGCGGTGTCAGCCGAGAATATTTCGACTTGTGAAAGTCAGCTGGAGCCTTCTTGTCGTGTGTTCGTCCTGATGTCGGCTTTTCCGCGAAATGTGCTTTTCCTTTCTGCTTAGTTTCTAGTTTGCTGGCGTAGTGGAAAGCATCCGCAAGCGTATTGACAGTCAGAAATTCCGTCTCTTGTTGGATGTACCAGGACAATCCGCTAATGTACTTCAGAACAAGCAATTTCTCTTCTTCTTAGATGCCAAGTCTTACCATGAGTTGGTAGAGCTCGTCGGTGTAACTCTGTACTAATTGGTCTTTCCATTTCCTTAGCTGCTGCCACTTCTTATACTGTTGCTCGAGGTATTTTGGCAGGTAAAATTCCTTTCGGATGTGCTTGACAAATTTATCCCATGTGTTGATGGGGTCTTCACTTTTCTCCATCTTTGTCGAAAGGTTCTCCCACCAACAGTGCATGGAGGATGACATCTTTAAGGATACAATGGTGACTTTTTTAGCTTTGGAGAGTTGATTTACAGCGTAATAGGATTCCAATTGTTGCACCCATTTGTTGATGGATTCCGCGTCAATCTTACCTTCAAGATTCGGTATGTCCAGATTCATTTGCACTTTGAAGGGGCTGATTTTATTGGAGTGAGTTCTTGTCGAGGATCCTCCGGATGTCAAAGCGAATCACAAGAGAATCTCATTGAACTGGGTGAACATTTCAGTCCATTGTCGAGCTAGAGCTTGCTCAATAAGTTGTGTTGTCTCGTCGGCTGCATGTCTATCATCTATTTCTTCTGTCATTTCTGGAGATCGCATCTACTTGGCTTGTTGAGATTGCGAGCAAGTTTGAACCGACATAAGTTAGGTAAATTTGAAAGAAGTGTATACGCAGAACTTAAGCACGAACAAAACTGAGTGCTTTGATACCAATGATCCGGGTCGTGTCCAGGAAGCACGAGGGGGACAACCGTTCGATTGAATGAGTCGGCTCTATTATGGAGGAAGATTAATAAACAGAATGAGCAAAAGTAGGATTACGCAATACAAATAAACACAAATACGTACAGACAATATGCAGGAATGCAAACTGTTCCTCTATTACTTGCAAACAGATCAAAATTGATATATGTTACAATGTTATAGATGCTTATATAGAATTCTAAGACGCTTGGGTGCCTGCCCATTACGTTCAGTTACAAAGAAGAAGTTAGAATGGTTTTAACAGTTCAACCGTTACAGTCGACCGGTGAGGTTGCTAAACATGTCGAAGGTGCATAACGTGTCACAGTATGTCAAAGTCAAGACTCGTAGGAGTTTTGTCAAAATCGAAACCTATCAAAGTCGTGTCGAGTTGAAACTTATCGAAGTTGTATCAACATTGATGACTTTCCAACTATGATGCAGATCAAGGAGTGCCCCTTTTGACCACTACAAGTCAGTTGTATGCCTCCTTGGAGTCTCCTCCCCTAATTTATATCCCCGGTGACTCATTCATGCTCCATTCCTAGTCATTCGTCATTAGTGGCCACTAGACCTTATCGGGTGATGGTTCCAATGCAAACTAAGCCTGCCACTTGAGATGAATTCGAATGGTACTAAAGGCTATTGAATTCTCTATATTGTAACATATTTTTTTTAGCATTTATTTTTTGTATGATAGAGTGACAACAGTTTTTCATCTGAGTTTCAATTTCATGAGTGAATTTAACAACTTTTCTTCTTAATTATTTCTTTAAAATATTTGTGAAATTAGTGAGGTTTGTTCAGCTTTGTGAATCCTACCTGTGGAATTTCACATGGTATCAGAGCTTGTGAGAGCTTATTATATTGTGTATCAACCCTCCAAGATACATTTCCAAAGTAAATTGCAACGTTTTTGTAGGTTATTCCATCAACAGTAGCGCATTCAAGCAGCTAAAATGGGTCTATCTTCAATACCAAAACTCTCTCCTTTCAATTTCTTGAAATGGAAGGACCATAAGGAGATATTCATGTGCAAAAAAGGTCTCTACAGAGTGCTCAAAGGCATTGAAGTCGAACCAAATGGTGCATTAGATAAATCCAAATACCTAAATAAGCTTGATGAAGCGTATGGATTGATGTGTCTCAGCATCTCTAAGGATCTTCTCTTCCATCTATCCAGTCTGAAAACTCCCAAGGAGGTTTTGAAAAATATTGAATCTTTATTTGTGAAGCAATATGACTTGAGAGGGAATCAATTGGAGAATGATATGATCTCTCTGAGCCCCAACAGGTTCGAATCCATCACCGACTTCTTCACAAAAATAAAGAATTTGGTTGTGCAGCTAAAACTAAGTGGTATTGAGAAGAAGGATGGGCAGCTAATTCTCTCAATTCTATCAAAATTGGGAACAGACTATTCTATATTCATATCGACCTTCTAAAGATCTAAATTATCCATCCCAAATTGGAATATTCCCACTCTAGATGCCTTCATTCTATATCTCACAAAAGAGCAGGACAAATTGGTGCAAATGGGAGTCATAAAACCATCTAGGGATCAAGCTCTTGCTGCTGGAGAAGGCATGAATGCGAATGGTAAAGGAAATAATAAAGGAAAGGAGAAGAAATAATATGAGCATTAGAAAAAGGAGTCTCCCAAACAATCAGAGGGAACTTCGAATTCCAATATAGGCAAGCAAAATCAAAAGAAGAAGACCAAATGTCCATACTACAACAGAGGTTTTAATCTTGAAAGTGCTTGCATAAAGGAGACAATTGATATTATGGCTCAGCTTCTAGAGAATAACAGCCTTCCAGTACTTGCAGGTTCCAGGAAAAAAGAAGTTGATTCTAAATCAGAAGATAAGGAGAGTTGTTATGCACTATTGGCTGGCACTTCGAACTCATATTCCTTCATCATAGATTCTGGAGCCTCTAGAGATCTCTTCTCATAATTCGAACCTACTATTGGGCCTTCCATCCTAATGGGAGACGATTCATAAGTTCCTAGAAAGGGAATTGGATTAATCAACCTTGATCATGGATACTTTAATGATGTGATGTATGTTCCTACATTGGTAGCTAATCTGCTTTCAATCTATCAGATGACCCATACAGGAGTTCCAAAGAAAGTTATTTTTACTCCTAATGTTGTTGAGATAACATATATATCTTCTGGAAAAATCATTGCACAAGGAATTACAGATCATCATTCCAAGATTTATGAGTTCTCTCATTTCATGCCGTATTCAACTCAAAGTGCACTTCTTACCCATGCTAATGAAGTTAGCAGGATTTGGCATGAGAGGTTTGGGCACTTCAACTACAAATATTTGCAAGAAATGCACAATCAAAACATGGTTGAAGGCCTCCCAAACATCAAATTTTCTAAAGGTTCCTATCTCTAGTGTCCCTTTTTAATAATTTGCAAACACTAGGAAAAATTGCAAATTTTGACCAATTCGACCCTTAGATTAATATTGACTCAAATGCTTCGAAATGGCTCCAAATGGTTCAGAATTGGGTCTGAATGAGTTTGTAAGGTATTTAGACATGTAAATGAGTCTGATGGATTCTTGGAAACTCTTAAAATAGTTTTTCAACATTCATTTATAATCAGGGAAAAATAAGGAACTTTACTAGTAGTCAAAATTGAGGTTCAAAACCCCAAGGGTAGGGGACAAAGATGGCTTCTCAAACACTATAATACCTCCCCGAATTTCAAAATAGATTCATGGCACTGATAAAGGAATTAAATGGGATTACCAATGCATCATCAATTGGTTTCTATAGGATTTTGCAACTTCCATAAATAAGGTGTTTGTATACTAGCTTTAACATAGGGGGAAATGATAGTAAATCTTCACAAATGGTTATGAAACTTAAGAATATTTCTCCCAATGCTTATCTAATGAATATGAAAATTATTCAAAATATTAATGGTTCTCCATACAACAATAATATATCATATTTTTACTGAACCATTTGAATTTGACACCACTTAAAGTGCTTACAAAAAGGTATTGGGGAAATGGCACCATTTAATCATAGCTTAGCATTTGTACATAAAATATCTTGGAGTTTTGATATGAAAATATTCTAAGCAATAAATATAGAGTATATATATCATATTACAATAATATGGGGCCTCAAGAACTATCCCAAAGAGATCATCACCTCACGAAGTGCGACACTCCTCAAGGAGCAAGAATATGACAAGAAATGGGAGAATAGTTGTAGAAGCAAGTTGAAGGAGATGTGATCACGAGATTCCCTATAGCTTCAACCTACAAAAAATGACTCCATTTTAGCTCCAAATGAAAGTTTGAATGGCCTCTCCAATTTCCAATTAGGATGGGAATCTTTCACCCTTGAAATTGGTGCTAAGGAAAGTACAATAACACTCTACTAGCTCTCCTCTCCAAATGAAAAATGTAAAATGATCAAAATGTGATCTCTTTCTTTGTTCCTGAATTTTATAAACTCCCTAACACTTCCTTAACTCGAATTCCATCCATGAGATTCATGCCAACTCGAATTGGAAAGAGATTCCAAAGTATGCCACTTGTCCCTCCAATTCAAGCCTCCTCCTTCAATCAATTCGAATATGTGTCTCTTTCGTTACCTTAACTCCCTTTTGCACCTTCTTGGAGGATATTTTTAGCCCTAACATGTCATGAATGTCAGATGTCAGCCATCAGGTCAGATTTTGTCATAAGTGCCATAGGCATCTTCATCATTGGTGTCATAGAAGCTAGGGAATCTAGCCCAAGTGTCCCACTAGATCCAAAATGGATCTTTCTCTTCCATGGGAGTTACTCTTCCTCTACATTTCGACCTCATTGATTCATGCCAAGTATTATTCCCTTTCAAATACCCCAAGAATAGTGGACTCCACCTTGGATTCGAATGGGTGAGAGTGGAATGCCATGTGGCATGGGGAATCTAGCTTTGTGTGGGTTCTGTTAGTAGCAGATTCATGCTAAGCATTTGGGAGGGTTCAGACCCATAGAAATGGAAAAGGAAAACTCATCTATTAATCCACATGTCCCAAAAATCAAAATTTCAAACCTCTGAGTAGTAGGTCTGGTCTGTGGTAAGAGTATCTGAAGAAAGGCTAAGGTTTCAATGATAATCATAGGCTTGAAAGCAAAGGACTACACCCGCAACACATATTGACACGTATGGACAACATGGATCAAGAGAGATGGAAATATATGGTCACAGGTGTCCTTCACAGTAAGAATTGGAATTTGTTTAAGCTTGGGCAGAGCTGTTAATCGGCAAGCATCTTAAAGTTCGATCAACGACAGAGGGCACAAATCAATGACTTGGAGGTTGTTCGCATATTGGACATGCGTGAAAGGGGCTATTTTTCATATTTGTGAACTTTTGTTAACCCCCGCACTTTCCGACGGTGTCGATCTAACAGGATGGAGATCCATGGTTGGGATTTAGTTCGCAGATCTTACTTTCCCTTAGGGTCTACAGGTCAAAAATATGCGAATCTGGTGTGGTCCGTGCCATTCGATGATCCAGATGCAAATAAGCTTGAAATATATGGTGCTGGTTTGATCATGAGAATGGGGAGATGGAAGGAATCTCCATTGTAAGCGAATGATTGTCGATGAGATAGGAGCCACCTTAGCGCTGTCATGTGTTTTTCCACCTAACCTGAAAGCCTGTTTCGGCATATTTTGCGTCAGCTCTGACCTCAAGCATCATTCCTACTCGTTTGGGAGATCCGATCATACAATCATGGCGAGGGTGGTAGTGTGTGGTGGTCATCATTATCAGGGTCTTTATAGGTAGGGGTCCCTGTGGTGGTTGTTCACGATCATTGCATAAGAAAGGTGGAAAACCCAGCAGCTCATGCGTCTTTCGGTTAGGATCCAGCCATGGAGAAGGATTAGGGAGCCGAAGTGGTTTTTATGCCCCAATAGGCATGGTATGAGGTGGAGGAGGAACACCTTCCTTCATCCCCTATAGTCTTCGACCATGTAGAGGCTAGCAACGCCAAAGAAGATGAAGAGCTCGAGGGGAGACAGCTATGTAGGAAGGTTCGATGTCGAAAGAAGAAGAAGCAGACCCGAGAAGATGAACGGGACACCCACCAAGCCATGGAGATTCTCAAAGACTTTATAGTCTCCACTGAGGAAGTGACACCTCCTCCAACAGAAGAAGCACAGGTGGAAGATTCCTTGAAGATAGAAAATTTCTTCGATCAGCATGGCCAAGTGAAGGCTCAGGAGTGAGGTGGTGACCTGTTCATGTTGTTTTTGTTTCCCATCATGTCAATATGTTTTGAACTCGGCATGTGTTGGGTGTGTGAGCTCTCTCAAAGAAAACACCTAATATTTAATTATCGACCAGGGTTGGTAATCTTAGAGTTGAGGCAAAGTATATGCTAAGGTAGAATGGAACCTAAGTTTTTCGGCTTGTCAGACCTTAAAAAATATTTAATAAAGAAAAGATCGAAAGATCTTTCAAAATGAAAAACCGAGTCAAACTTCAGAAAAATAGTAAAAGGAACTAAATCAGATTTAGTTACACAGATGAACTAGAATACTATCAATTCATACTTTTCTATCTTATAATTAAATAATAGAAACCGATTGAAAAGCAAACTGCTGAATTTGAAAATGGAAACTATACAATTTCAGATTTTAGTTAAGAATTAGGAAACAACTGTAAATAGATTAAAGACTATTAAATAACTTCAACAATTAATTTAAGAGAAACATCTATTCCCGTGTAACAGGAACTGGAGTGAGTGTATCATAATGGATTTCAAATGAAATAGCAAAACAAAACGGAAGTAAATCTAATCTAACTTCAACAAAAAGATGTAAACTACAAAGAGACAAATTACAGTTAACTTTAAACATTCTGATCTATCTACTATTCATGAGCAGAAAAATAATATAAAACTAATGAAAACTAGAAGCAAGTAGAAAACTTGATAAAGATATTTACTTCTGAACTTGATTTGGAAGCAAGTAGAAAACTTGATAAAGATATTAATTTAGAAACAAGTAGAAAACTTGATAAAGATATTAATTCTGAACCCAAATCCTATTCCATAAACATCTTCATGATTTATTAAGATAAGAAATTGATCCTAATCTAAATGAAGGAAACTATCAAAACTAGAATGCATGAAGAATGAAATTAACTCTATTCTAATTACGTCTTAAGATCATGTAATAAACTAGACTAGGAATAAGATTGATAAATTCTGAAACAACAACATGTTAGCAAGATAAAATATGAAAGACATAATTGAAAGGAAAATTAAAGCAAACTAAGAATAATAACAAGACTTGAATTAAAACTTTATGAAATGTAAAACAAAGGCCTAATTATGGTTGAGAAGACTAATTAAGAGCAAGAAATATTACAGTAAAGAAAACTAAGAAACTGGATTCAAACTAGCATAAAATAGTGCAGAAAGACTAAAAATCTGAATGACGATCCGAATGCCAGTTCGAACGACGATCCGAATGATAGTACGAATGGAGGAAAAATGAATTAAACTAAGGAAAATGAGAGTTTTTATGATCTTGACGTCAGCTGGCGAATGCAGATGAACCTACAATGCAAAGAAATTAGTGAGAAGACTTGTTGAGAAGCTAAGATAATAGACAACAACCTATTCTAATCATGGTTCAAGAGATAAACTATTCCTATCCTATGCTAAAGCAAGAGTGAGATGAGAGAAGAGAATTAGCCTACAGCTACAAAGAAGAAGCTAACTAAACTAATTCTATCTATTAACACACTGGAAACAACAATTAACTAAGTTTTGTCTAATTACAGAAGATAGAAAAACAAACTAGCTAATTAGAAAAGACTGAAATGAAACTATCAAACTATATTGTTGGTCGTCCATTTGATAGTTCTGGAAACACAAATTATGTTAGCAAGATAATATAAATTACAGAGGAAGAATTATCATGTACAAAAAATGAAATTAATAACATATACATGAAAAATAAACTAACTATTGCAGAAAAGAAAATACGGAAAACAAAGACAAAACCTATGGTTGATGAGCGGCCCTTCCCAGCAATCAGAGATGAAAAATGAAACTGGTTTAGCTACTTAGAATATCAACAAACTGGAACTTCCATTAACTTGAGAAAATTACACAATGTATGCTATCTGCCTATTAATTGTACGAACTATCTGCTAATCTGATGATCTTATTCAACTACAAGCTACAAGCTAACTCTTTTTCTGTCTACAGGCATCTATTTATACATTTTACAATGGATGAGAGGGTCGATAGAGTCGACCTCTCTAATAATAGAGGCATTTAATGAATAACTGGCTGCTTTGAATGGTGTATGACAATGTAGGGAATATACACCAAGTTGAATGGAGTCGATTCCTTCACGAGGCAGCTGCAGTGTTGGTTTTCCTTGGACGTGGGAAGAGAGGCAGCATACTGGCGAGCTGAACGAACGGAGGAGAGGCTGCTAGAGCACTATTATGGCAAGGTGTTGTGCTGGCAGGCTAAACGTGTGCGACCTGGACTCCTTCCAGAACAATGGCATGAACAGATAGCGTGATCCCAGGCTGAACACGAGGCTGAACCGGCTTGTTGGAGTGTTGAAGTGGGCGTGGGATGCGTTGTCGAGCTTGGAGAGCCTAGGGACGGATCTTCTAGAGCAACATCTCATTAACCATGCCTATTGCATGGAAAACAGAACCCACGTGCCCATTTTTGACTTTAATGACCCGAAGCATACCAACCATGGATCTCGCGAGCTGAATGCAAGGCTGAACGACTAGCTGAACATAGCTGAGCTTAAGCAATATGAACACGTAATCTGAATGAAGGGTTGTTTGAGAAACCGCAGCCTGTGAATCAAAACTAGATGCCATGCATGACTAGAATTGTTAATGTAATCATTAATAAATTGTAATATAACGAGATTTGACCAAAATTAATATGATAAATGAATACATGCATACCTGGTTTGTTTGATGGGATGAATGAATAAAAGAATAACTTGATATATCAAAAATAGTGAAATTAACACCATTCAGAATAGATTTGATGATAAAAAATAGTGACAAAATGGACACCAACATTCCCCCAAACTGGAGATATGCCAGGTCCCACTGAGCAAGATAGAGAGAAATTAGGAAGAAGGCTGAGCTACAGTAGCAGTTGCCTTCGACTTGGATGATGAAGATATAGATTCAGCCTCGAGCTTCCTGAATTGGTCCTTTAAGTAATTATATCTCATCTTTAGGGCAATATTGGATGTTGCTTTGGCATTAACCAAGCATTCAATGTCTTTTACTTGTGCACGCAGTGCCTTGTTTTCTTCAAGAAGTTTAGAAATTGTCTCCACATAGCTTTGATTTTGGTCTATCAACCGTGCTATTACTTGGATCAACTTATCCATCTCTTGTTGAGCCAAAATGAGTTGTTCTTTATAATGCTCAAGGCTCTTTGGTTAACTCGACTCTTTTGAAAATGTTTCACACTCAACAATATGATATTTAAGAATTGTATCTTTGTTGTGTGTAGGAGGACTTTCAATAGCATAGGCTTCACTCATTCGAGCAGATGAGTTGGCCAATGTGAGGAGAAGTGATTCAAGGGTATGATCGTCCAACTGGATATTTGAGCATGATGGCTGAATCACAGTTTGAATGACAGGCTGGTTGACGGACTGGTCACAATTTGACCTCATGGATTTAGTAGGCTCTGAAAAGTGTGGAGGTTCTGAAGTAGGGTCACCAAGAGTAAGTTTAGAAGAAGGTGATGACCAGGCGAGGTGATCATCACCTAAGGGATCCTCATCAAACCGTACACGTTTAGCGTTTGGTTCTACTTGGGTATGATGATGTTCTTGAGAAGAGGAGGGTTTGACAGTAGATAGATGTGGGTTCAGTATCTCAAAAACAAAATGATCCCAGGTTTGTCCTCTCTTTTCTAACTGGTGAATGATCAGAAGCTTAATAAGACAATCGTGATACAAACTGCTAGAAGGGTTAACTGTATTCTTTCTGAGTTAGATAGACATCTTCTCCAAACTCTTTAGGAAATAAAATGGGAAGTTGAGGGTCTGACTATTGACAAAATGAGATAACAACCTCAAATGGAAAGCTTTAAAGACAGTGAACTTACCCTTGCAAGCAATTAAGTGGATGATAACGGTCAGAAGATCTAAATACTCTGGCTTGATCCATTCTCTGTGAAAACCTTTGGTACTAGCAACGCGTTGAAAATCGGTCTTCAGGGCGAATTCATGGTCCTTCCGTGGAAGGAAAAGATGCTTATGCCATCAGGCACCTTCCCTCGGGAGCTTGGTAGCTAATGCTATTGACTCTTCTGTCACAGAGAAAACAAGATGGCCAACCTTGGTCATTTTGCAATCAAAACCTTTGGCGAACAGAAATGAAATCTCGTGGTCAAGGCCTTGGAGAAGGCGGAGAAATGGTTCCCAACTTGCTCACAGAAACACTTCACAACAGGCTTTAAACTTAGAAATGCGAAGGAGATCCTGGTAGGTACCAGGCTTATAACGCATAGGCTTTGTTGATAGAGGACGAGGGAATGTGAATGGATACAAGAGGTACAAGGATTTGCAGAGGACGCGGCTTAGATGGAGAGCGAACAGACTGAGGAAAAATTCACACGATTACCAGTTGAAACTAAGGTCTATTTGATTGTTTGGATGATAGTGGATGAGAGCTTGGCATGCTTGAAAATATCACATCTATCATTCAAAGATATTAAGTTAAGTGCTAGCATAGTGGTGCATGAATCCAGTGAATACGTGTGGTTTAGAGACTGTTCAACCATGTCCAAAGCCAAGCTTTGGACAGGTTGAATGTAATTCACGAAATGAAAATAGATTACATGTTAGAGATCATGATTCGACTGATATGGTGGGAGATTGTATAACAATATAAGTGAGACCTAATGGTGGTCATGTAATGATTCGAAATGATGCATAATCCATTTGTTAATGGAGGCGAGATGGATAAGAGAACGAAGCCATGTGTGAAATAGAAATTTGATTAATCCCTATCATAATGAGCCAATAAGATTTTATCAATAATTTTCAAATTTGAACGTCTTGGCATATTAAATAAAATTGTTATAAGCTATGGTTTCATTCAACAATCCATTCATAACACTATTTATTTGCCTCATTCGGATCGACATTCAACCCATCATTCAGACCTTCATACAAACTTTTGTTTATACAAGATCTTTATTGTTGATGCTGACCAAAGCTGATTTTGCAGAGAATTTCTGAAGCTGTTAGTGCACCAAGGATGCTGTAAACTTTGCTTTTCTATATCTTTTAGTTGCGTTCCCTTTTTTGTCTTTGATTAGATCAATTTTCTTTTGCTTTTGCATTAACCTGAAAACACCTGTCATTGTATCATAAATAAATAAAATTTTCATAAATATTCAGAGAATAAGAACAGTTCTACTCTTCCCCCCAAACCAAAAATATGGCATGTCCTCAAGCCATAAAAGAGAAAATGATTAGAATTAAATATTTTCAATTGAAAGTCATACAGATAGCTCTTTTTTTTATTTTTTTTAAAAATATTGTGATAATTTTCATAAGGAAATGAAATATTAACTAATAATGTAGATGGTTCAGTTATGTACATTCATAAAAAAGAATACAACATTGCTTAAAAGACCATATAAAGAATAGTAGGGTAAGAGATGCAAAAAAATGCCATAGGAAAACCAGTCGTCCATGACTCATTGTAAAGATCTCTTGTTATCCAAAGAATATAAATAAGGTTCACCATAAAATTTGTGAGATCTACTATAATTATGGGTCCCATTTCTAGGATAGTCATATCCTAGGTATTGTTTGAATTAGATGACAGGGTCCAAGTCCAGCTTACAGCCATTATTTAATGATAGTATACATAATCTACCTAAAATTGTGTTTGTATACTCAGGTTTTTATGAGTATGTGAATAGCAATGCATTAACCAAACCTCTTTTACTTGACATTGACCCACTGCCAGTAGGCCTGTTCAGTACCCCGGTGGGTTTATCTTGGTACCATGCAAGCATAGCCCCGTTGCCAGCGAGCCTGTTCAGTACCCCGATAGGTTTACTTGCATTTACCGAGCTTCCTTGTTTAAGATTTTACTTAGCATGGACTCACTGCCAGCGAGCCTGCTCAGTACCCCAGCGGGTTTGCTTCGTATAATGATATATATATAATTTTTTGTAAGGAAGTCGGTTGGCACTAGAGTGTGCTAAGCCTGTTAAACACATAATTCAAAATTTAGCACAAACCTTATGAGTAACTTTATTTATAACGGCCTAAATTACAGATCATGTCAAAAGATAATAACCTAAAGCTAATCTTTGACTTCACAATCTATCTTCTTCATAAAAAGTCAGTAATGTTCCCCACAAAATAGAAAATATCACCCATTTTTAGGCTACCTTTTAAAGGTGCTTTGGAGACAAGTTTTGATAATGAGTCAAGGATAAACTAGCAGTCCATAGGTGTAAGATAGAGTTTTGTGGAGATCATAATAATTGAAGTAGGTCTTTTAACAACTGTTCTAATGATAAATTAGAAGTGTACATGTCTGAATCAAGTACTATAAATAGAAAAAAAGAAAGTGGTTATAAATGATATAAAAAATGCTTTATCTTTTCACTAAAAATTTCAATTTTAGCAGTAACCGAAATAGAGGGAGAACTATAAGTATTTATTTTTAGAGCACTTCCCTTTTCTCATAATATCACATGAGTTGATTACAAAGATAGGGTTCTTGTGATTAAGCTGGAAAACCACTTGTCAGATGATTCAAATTTTATTCAAAACAAAACATATGTACAAAACAAGTCATGTAAAAAAAATTTTAAAGGAAAAAGAGTCTTCCTATTTTATTGACAATACTTTGCAAACTGATCATAATAGATTTCCTGTAAAAAGAAGAATGTAATCAGTTGTTTTTAGAGACGATTCATTATTATTGAAAATCAAAAACATATTTACATATATACAAAAGAAGATAACCCAAAATGATTCAAGGACTTGGAGGAGGAGGAATGATTCCACTTCTACCAGTTCCATTTCTTCCTGTTGCAAGGCATTCTACACAAAATCTTGTTTAGATATTGGTTGATGATAAAGTCTAAGTCTATGTCCATTTACAACAAAAGAAATTTTTGAATCATCAATTGTCTTAATTTTAACGGATCCATTATCAAAGGCGGTGACAATTTCATATGGACCCATCCAACAAGTAGTTAATTTACCTTTAAAATTTGTATATCTTGAATCAAAAAGTAGTGCACAGTCTTCATTTTTGAATTGTTTTTGTTTAATGTATCTATCATTCCACTTTTTGTGTTGATTTTGTATTAAGATTGTACATTGAATAGCATCTTGCCTAATCTCGTCTAATTCATTTATCTGCAGGATTCGTTGACTATGTGCTTCTTCTAAGTTCATCCCTAACTGTGCAGCCATACAAAAAGTCTTAACTTGAAATTCGATGGGAAGAAGAACTTGTTTACCATAAACGAGTTCATAAGGTGTGTGACCAGTGGTGTTCCTCCAAGTTATTCTATAAGCCCACAGAGTTTCTGGAATCCTGTTTTCCCAGTCTTTGTGGTGTAACTGGATAGTTTTAGTCAAGATGGCTTATAATACTTTGTTGGTGGATTCCACTTGACCATTGGCCTGTGGATGATATGGTGAAGATTTACAATGTCTAATATCATATTTGTCAGTAAGCTCTTTCATTAATTTGGACGTAAATTGAGATCCTTGATCGGTCACAATTTCCCTGGGTACACCAAATCGGGTAAATATTTCTTCATAAATGAATTCCACCACAGATTTTTCTGTGGCTCGGAATAAAGCTTTAGATTCTATCCATTTGGTGACATAATATGTATAGGCTAGAATGTACTTCTTCTTGCGAGACATCAGGGAAATTGGTCCAACAAAATCTAGAGCCCATTTTTCAAATGGCTCAATCATAACTTGGGGTTGCAAAGGAATCTCATCGGATGGTGTAGGTCTACCCATTCTTTGTCAACTGTCACATCCCTTGACATATTTGGCAACATATTTAAAGATGTTTGGTCAATAATACCCAGAGTGCAATACTTTGTATGTTGTCTTTTTATTAGAAAAATGCCCACCGCAGGGTCCACCATGACATGCATGTAGGATCTCTGCCATCTCATCCTTTCGTACGCATCGTCTAATAATAATATTAGGACTAGTACGAAAGAGATAATTATCTACCCAAGAATAATTGGAACTTTGAACTATGATCCTATGTTTCTCAGGTGGGGAGAGATGGTTAGGTAGCTTTCCAGTTGCTAAATAATTAGCTATATCTGCAAAACATGGGGTTCGAACAGATACAATGAACAAATGTTCATCTGGGAAACTATCATCGACAGGGATGGCATTATCGTCAATTTGAATTCAGGAGAGAAAATCAGCTACTACATTCTCTCTACCGGGACGATCAACAATGGTGATGTTGAATTCTTGTAACAAAAGAAGCCACCGAGTCACTCTGCCATTGGTGATAGGTTTATTCATGAAAAACCTAATGGCGGAGTGGTTAGTGTGTATAAAAATTTCGTATCCTATGATAGAATGATGAAACTTGTTAATGGAGTAGACTACTGCTAGAAACTCCTTTTCAGTAATAGTGTACTTTGATTCTGCAGGAGTCAAATTTTTACTAGCAAAGTAGATGGTATGTGATGTCTGTCCCTCTTTTTGACCTAAAACTGCCCCTATGGCTATGTCGGAAGCATCAGTGGATATATGGAAAGGAAGGGACCAATTTGGGCCCCTAAGAATTGGTGCCACTGATAGCTTGGCCTTCAAAGTTTTGAAGGCCTGTTGACACGGTTTAGTCCATTGAAATTCTGTGTCTTTCATGAGTAGTTTGAACATAGGTGCGGCTAACTTTGTGAAATTTTCAATGAAACGTCTATAATAGCCGGCATGGCCAAGAAAAATTCTTACTTCCTTCGGAGTTTTTGGAGGAGGAAGATTAATAAATATTTCGATCTTGGCGGGATCCACCTTGATACCTTGAAGAGAGACATGATGTCCCAGGACTATGCCCTCAGTTAGTAACATTTTACATTTTTCATGACTAAGAGCTAAGTTCATTTCTTGGCACTAAATAAGAATTGTTTCGAGGTTGTCAAGGGCTTCCTGGAAGGTGTTACCATAAACTGTAAAATCATCCATATAAACTTCTACACAGTCATGTATAAGGTCAGCAAAGATTCCTATAACTGCACGCTGGAAAGTAGCAGGTGCATTACACAGGCCAAATGGTAACACTTGGTAGGAATACGTCCCCCAAGAGCAAGTGAAGGTTGTCATGTCTTGATCCTCAGGTGCTATCAATATTTGATTGTATCCGCTATACCCATCAAGGAATGAGAAGTATTGTTTCCCTGATAAGGTGTCTAACACCTGATCGATGAAAGCCAAAGGGAAGTAGTCCTTCAGAGTGGCCTTGTTCAGTTCTCGAAAGTCAACACAGATACACCATTTCCTTATGACTTTCTTTGGAACTACCACCAGAGGAGAAACCCATTTACTGTTGGAAATTGGGTAAATGAATCCAGCGTTAAGGAGTTTTTGTAATTCATCATTTACTATGTCCTTTAGTGCTGGGTTCATTCTTCTCTAGGGCTTCCTAACATGAGGTATGTTCTAGTCTGTGTAAATGTGATGGATACAGATGTCTGGGTGTATACCTTTCATATCAGTATACTCCCATGCAAATGCTCCAGTTTGAATCTTGAGAAATTTTAGTAATTGTTTTTGCTGACTCTCATCTAAACCTGCATTTATATGTAGAAATTTTTCGGTACTAACCTCGCACGGAATGGTATAGGATCCTAGGTGTTCTTCGATTGCAAAGACACAGGGCGTACTTTTAAATGTTGAGAGGCTCATGTTTTCTTGGAATTCGTCTCCAAATATCTGGTCAAATTGGGAAAAAGATTGAGGAAAATCTACACATGTTGTGGAAGAGATAAATTGGTTCAACACGTTCTTGGTATTTTTCTCTTGAAGTGCCCGAGAAAGATCACTGACAAGGGAAAGTTCTTCCAAGTTCTCATCTCCAAAAGGACAATCTAACCAAAATAGGTTTTCAGCTATTGGCTGAGCTGGTGGGTATAGAGCTAGTTTTCTTGTAGATAACCCATCAGAGATAATCATCTCTCCATCCCTACATCCTATAAATGCATTGGCAGTAGCCAACCAAGGTCTTCCCAAAATAATGGGGTGACCTTTGGAAGGGTCTTTTGATTCAATGACCATGAATTCCACGGGATATTCCCATGAGGCTACTGATACCATGATGTCATATAAGATCCCAGTAGGATGCACCATAGTACGATCTGCTAATTCTAGCATTGTTGGGGTAGGGCAAAGGAATGGTCCTAAATTGAGAGTTTCTAAAACTGTGGTAGTCATCAAATTGATAGCAGCTCCTAGATCAATAAGTGTGTTCCCTATGGCAGTATTATTGATGATAACAGTCACCACAGGGTTTCCTGGGTTTGAATACTTTGGAATTCTAGGTTGGTTTGCTATGCAATCTGAAATTTCTCCTACTACATGGATCGTCGGAGGGTCTTTTTGTTTCCTCCCTGGTCTCTTAATACAGAGTTCCTTTATTACCTTACTATAGATTGGAATATCCTTAATAGCTTGTAACAAAGGGATCTTAATGCAAATATTTTTCAAGTCGTTAATGATATCGTACTCTGGATAAGTTATAGGTTTTTCTATTACTAGACGCTCCGGGTATGGAGGTGACTTTTCCCCTAGAATTACTTCTTTATGTGGATGGTTGTGTGTTGAAGATCTAGAAATAACCACGTCTTCAAGAATGGCATCATTCAAAACTTCACTAGGTATGTCTTCTTCATTCTCTTCTTGAATAACAACTGATGACTTGGGATTATCTTGCACAACTCTTCCAGAATGCAGTTGTATCTCATGTATTGGCGCGGTCAAAATAACATATGATAGAAGAGGTAACAACCCAATCCTATTAAGAGCTTGGTTTGGTTTGTTGTTAGGATTCGGTATCGGTTGTGCAGGTAAGATTGTGGGTCTTGGAGGATTCATGTTTTGTAAATGCTGAGGTTGATTCGGGATAGGGGGTAATGAAGGAGGTACAAATCCAGGAGGAAGCTGCTGAATATTAGGTGGGTAAGGATAGTTAGTCATAGGAGGAGGTGTATGAGCATAAGCTTGCCCTCTCCATCCATGTGGTCATTGCTGTTGTTGAGCATTCTGAGGAGGGTACTGCGGTGGCCAATTTTTCCAACCTGAAGTATTCCATTATTGAGGAGAGTGATAAGGATAATAATAGGGTGGAATTTGTGATGAATCTTGATATGATGGTTGATCTCTAGGTTGCCAAGGCCTCCTAGGTATTTCACCAAAATTTCCACTCTTGTACACAGCTTGTAATCCAGGCAACGATGGATAATCATTGGTTGGATGTTCTTCTGTACATAGGTGACAGACTGAAACATTATTTAATGGACATTCTCATTGAGGATGTTTAGTTATACACCTAGGACAAAAAACACTCATTGCTGCACACTCTTCATGTTGTCTCTTTTTAGATTGTACTGCATCTAATTGAGAACCCATGGCCCCTAAAATATCTGTTTTAAAATTTTCCAATAGATTTCCCAATTCTACCCTTGTAACTCCACCAGGACCGGATGTGTTTCCTTTGGGACTCCTAGCATAAGAATCTCGAAAGTGTTTTCCACCTTTCCCTTTGCTCCTAGAGTAATTCCTACATAGTTCACAAATCTCTTTAAAAGATTTGTGAGAAATGTCTCCTGCTTCCATGAGATTAAGTTTATCTAAGAATTCTTCTGAGATTCCTTTAAGGAAGAGTGTTCTTACTTCATCTTCTCGAAGATCACTATACTTAGATTTGCGTAACACAGTTAAATCTCCCGAGATAGTCTTCTAAGCTCTCGTCTTCAAGTTGTTGAATTTTAAAAATATCATTGCGAGAGTCCTTAGGTCTACAGTAATCCTGATATTTTCAAACAAATGCATTCTTCATGTCTTCCCAAGTTATAATATTAGATTCTCCTAATCCCATGAACCCTCGAAGAGAATAATATTTTAATGTGGCAGGAAAGAGTTTTAGTTTTTGGCCATCTTATAGGTAATTTTAACTCCTACACAAAATTTCAAACTCGAACAAGAATGTATCCGGATCCTCACTACTCTTCCCATAGAAGGTTGGTAGTGAGGAGGGAGGGAATTTTTTCATAGTAACATCTTGTGCAATGTCTAAGATAGGGAACCCGAAGGTACCTTCAGTTCTAGCTTCTCCATCTTCTTCATCTTGTCGAACATGATCTTTGTTTTCGTCCCCCATGAAGATTCTATTGCCAAAAAGAGAAAATCTAGGTTGCTCCTTTCTTGGTGAATATGGGATGTCCCAAAGTTCTGTTTCAGGAAGGGTATTCTTCTTTTTAGGAGGAGAATTATTAGCTACGTGGGAATCCAGATTTGGAAGTCCTACTACTGTTGTATCAATATGTGAGACAACTATGTTCATAGAGCTCTCAAAAAGAGCATCTACTTGTGTAGGATCGACAAAATCTACCAAGTTTGGACCACCCACTATTGAAAAAGTAGTATCTTTAGGTTTTTGGACTAACATAGAGTTGAGAGGTCTTGAAGTTTTATCCTTTTGAGTTTCCTCTTGTCTAAGTTCAGTCTCAATATGAGCTTACGGTTCTTTTAGTGGAATTTCTTTATGAACAAACTGTTCTGATGTCCCTATGTTTTCCCCTAATTGATTTCTAGAAAGGATTTCCTTTGCTTTCCAAGTAGGACTATCCCCTTTAGGTGTCTTCTGATACCTTTCTATTGAGTTAGTATTTGGGATGGCATGCCCCCCATATAGGTTAGTAGGAATTTTAGTGGGAATTTTAGTAAGGGAATTAGTTTTAATAAATCTACCTTGTGAATCTCTATACCTATTCATGAAAAAAAATTCTAACTTGAAATAAATTCTAACTACATAACTGCTACTGCTGGGTTTTGGGGATGCCTGTTATAATAGATGCGCAGGTTCTTACCTCTCATCTTACCGCTCATCCGCCACCAACCTATTTTCAAAAGAATAAAATTAGAAAGGAATTTACTTATCTATGACTAAATTCTACCTATCTTCTACAACTCGCCGGCAACGGTGCCAAAATGTTGGGTGTGTGAGCTATCTCAAAGAGAACACCTAATATTTAATTATCAACCGGGGTTGGTAATCTTAGAGTTGAGGCAAAGTATATGCTAAGGTAGAATGGAACCTAAGCTTTTCGGCTTGTCAGACCTTAAAAAATATTTAATAAAGAAAAGATCGAAAGATCTTTCAAAATGAAAAATCGAGTCAAACTTCAGAAAAATAGTAAAAGGAACTAAATCAGATTTAGTTACACATATGAACTAGAATAGTATCAATTCATACTACTCTATCTTATAATTAAATAATAGAAACTAATTGAAAAACAAACTGCTGACTATGAAAATGGAAACGATACAATTTCATATTTTAGTTAAGAATGAGGAAACAACTATAAATAGATTAAAGGCTATTAAATAAATTCAACAATTAATTCAAGAGAAACATCTATTCCCATGTAATAGGAACTGGAGTGAGTGTATCATAATGGCTTTCAAATGAAATAGCAAAACAAAACGGAAGTAAATCTAATCTAACTTCAAAAAAAATATGTAAACTACAAAGAGACAAATTACAATTAACTTTAAACATTCTGATCTATCTACTATCAATGAGCAGAAAAATAATATAAAACTAATGAAAACTAGAAGCAAGTAGAAAACTTGATAAATATATTTACTTCTGAACTTGATTTGGAAGCAAGTAGAAAACTTGATAAAGATATTAATTTAGAAACAAGTAGAAAACTTGATAAAGATATTAATTTAGAAACAAGTAGAAAACTTGATAAAGATATTAATTCTGAATCCAAATCCTATTCCATAAACATCTTCATGATTTATTAAGATAAGAAATTGATCTTAATCTAAATGAAGGAAACTATCAAAACTAGAATGCTTGAAGAATGAAATTATTAACTATATTCTAATTACGTCTTAAGAGCATGTAATAAACTAGACTAGGGATAAGATTGATAAATTCTGAAACAACATGTTAGCAAGATAAAATATGAAAGACATAATTGAAAGGACAATTAAAGCAAGCTAAGAATAATAACAAGACTTGAATTAAAACTTTATGAAATGTAAAACAAAGGCCTAATTATGGTTGAGAAGACTAATTAAGCACATGAAAGATTACAGTAAAGAAAACTAAGAAACTGGATTCAAACTAGCATAAAACAGTGCAGAAAGAGTAAAAATCTGAATGCCAGTCCGAACGACAGTACGAATGGAGGGAAAATGAATTAAACTAAGGAAAAAGAGAGTTTTGATGATCTTGACGTCAACTGGTGAATGCAGATGAACCTACAATGCAAAGAAATTAGTGAGAAGACTTGTTGAGAAGCTAAGATAATAGATAACAACCTATTCTAATCATGGTTGAAGAGCTAAACTATTCCTATCCTATGCTAAAGAAAGAGTGAGATGAGAGAAGAGAATTAACCTACAGCTACAAAGAAGAAGCTAACTAAACTAATTCTATCTATTAACAGAATGGAAACAACAATTAACTAAGTTCTGTCTAATTACAGAAGGTTAGAAAAACAAACTAGCTAATTAGAAAAGACTGAAATGAAATTATCAAAATATACTGTTGGTCGACCATCTGCTAGTTCTGGAAACACAAATTATGTTAGCAAGATAATATAAATTGCAGAGGAAGACTTATCATGTACATAAAACAAAATTAATAACATATACATGAAAAATAAACTAACTATTGCAGAAAAGAAAATACAAAAAACAAAGACAAAATCTCCGGTTGATGAGGGGCCCTTCCCAGTAATCAGAGATGAAAAACGAAACTGGTTTAACTACTCAGAATATCAACAAACTGGAACTTCCATTAACTTGAGAAAATTACACAATGTCTGCTATCTGCCTATAAATTCTACGAACTATCTGCTAATCTAATGATATTCTTCAACTACAAGCTACAAGCTAACTTTATTTCTGTCTACAAGCATCTATTTATACATTTTACAATGGATGAGAGGGTTGATAAAGTCGACCTCTCTAATAACAGAGGTGTTTAATGAATAACTGGCTGCTTTGAATGGTGCATGACAGCGTAGGGAATATACACGAGGCTGAACGGAGTCGATTCCTTCACGAGGCAGTTGCAGCGTTGGTTTTCCTTGGACGTGGGTAGAGAGGCAGCATGCTAGTGAGCTGAACGAATGGAGGAGAGGCTGCTAGAGCACTGTCATGGCAAGGCGTGGTGCTGGCAGACTAAACGTGTGCGACCTGGACTCCTTCCAGAACAATGGTGTGAACATGTAATGTGATCCTAGGCTAAATGCGAGGCTGAACCGGTGTGTTGGAGTGCTGACATGGACGTGGGATGTGCTGTCGAGCTTGGCGAGCCTGGGGATGGATGTTCTAGAGAAACAGTTCATTAACCATGCCGATTGCATGGCAAACAAAACCCACGTGCCCATTTTTGACTTTAATGAGCCGAAGCATACCAATCGTAATGCAAGAATGAACAACAAGTTGAACGCGGCTGAGCTTAAGCAATAGGAACACGTAGTCTGAATGAAGGGTTGTTTATGAAACCGCAGCCTGTGAATCAAAACTAGATGCTATGCATGACTAGAATTGTTAATGTAATCATTAATAAATCGTAATATAACGATATTTGACCAAAATTCATATGATAAACGAATACATGCATACCTGGTCTATTTGATGGGATGAATGGCTAAAAGTATAACTTAATATATCAAAAATAGTGAAATTAATGCCATTCAGAATAGATTTATTGATAAAAAATAGTGACAAAATGGACACCAACAGTGTGTATGTAATAGTTCTCAATTTTTTAGGCCAATTAGGATTTAGTAATTGCCTTGGGGATGTTGTGGTCTGCATTCCTGCGAATTGACACGTACAGAGTAGTTGTAGCCTGTCTGTTAGCAATCTTTTTCCATTTTTGTGATTTGTTGTCAAAGGTGGCGGATTAGGCCATATAGGTGGCAGCGTAGCTGTAACTGCTCTTTGATAGTCGGTTCAAGGATGAGAGCATATAAGTATCTGTGTAATAGAGGTAGAAGAGGTTCGAAAATCAATGGGTTGAGGCCTAGGAGAACTAAGCTCAGTTTTTGAAGCATAATCCTTAATAGAATTGTAGTGTTTGAAGCTGGTGTTTAAAAGAGATTCATGTGTCATTTAACTTACAACCTGTTTTCCTTCTTCTTCTCATGTGAGTGTGCTTCCTATTATTTACTTCCATTATGTTTTCTTTTCATATCTGGAATTAGTGTATAATAGTGCAGAATTCTTGGTTACAAGCTCTGGATATTGTTTCAGGTATTCACCCAATATTTCCTCTAAAGTTGACATCGAATTCATCCCTGTTTGATGCTCATGTCAATGGACTGTTTGTTTCTTCTTCTTTTATCACCGGACAATAGCCTTTTGACTGTAAATGAGTGGCTATCTTGCCTCTGTATTGATATTCCATGCAACAACACTGTTATTTGGTTTAGGTGTTATGTTTTGACTCCATTTCCCAATGTGTTCTCTCCTGATTATCTTACCAAACCCTTAAACAAATTGTCCTGTCAGAAAGTCTGACCTTCTGGGTATGTTTTGATTGAATAACTTGAGTAAGAAGGCTGTGTGTTTCTCATTGATCAATTTCAGTCTTCATTAAATTTAAGAGAGATCCATCTCTGATTGTACTGGGTCAGAAGTGCAATCTCAAGTGGCTTTGTGGTTACCCCAGCTTGGCCTTCTCCCACAACCTAGAGGGTCAATTTGGGTGTTTAAAAATTGGCGTCGTTGTTGGGGAAAGAGAGTCATATTGTCCCTGGGAAAAACGACAAAGGTTCAGAGCTGATTGTTGATGGTGAACAGTAGTCAGACATTGTGAAGGTTGTGTACCATTCACCTGGCGACTCCACTCATCAAGATTCTAGTATGAAGGTGACTCCACTGGGAGGATTAGTGACCCCATGTCAAATTTAAGATGCTGAAGGTTTTATGCTGACTCCATATTGAAGAGACCCAGCATTCTACTATTTCGTAGGCTGCTCCACTCATGATTCAAGTAGATTTGCTGGCTCCACTAGAAAACAATCCCAGATGATAGAAACATGGAAAAATTGAGATTCAGGTATCAAAGTATTAGTTTCTACAAAGAGATTTTGATTTTCTACATGGATTTCCTTTTATCCCTATGTGTATGTATTAAGGAATTTTTGTTTCATTTGAGGGCCCTAAGTCCTAAGAGAGCTTCCTTTGTATATCCCTCATTGGATGTTGCAGATGTACATTCTTCTTTCACTCATACAGATGATTGTATTCCTTCTTTTAAACCGTGTGAGGTCCCTAATTGACCATGCAAACCCCATGAGCTTGAGGGCGATAAAATTCCTCCTATACATACACCTTTGCCTTCTAGATTTCAGCAGAGATATAGCCCTTTGAAGTTACCCCCTGTTCTTCATGAATATCCTTCCAAATACCTTAGATACCTCCCTGTTTTTTATGGAGAGGATGGCACTATCACAACTGAAAGACATCTTCAGAGTTTTGAACATTTTCTGTACCTTTTTGAGATAGAGCATGATGATGTTTGTACCAGGGTTTTTGCCCAATCCTTCCAAGTAAATGTGAAGAAATGGTTCAAGCCCTTGCAGCTTGAATCCATTCATACATGGGAGGAGTTTTCTGATGTCTTTTTGGAGTTTTGGGGTAGAAGAAGATCATGGGACCAAGTTCTTTCAGAGTGTTCCATGAAAAAGCAAGAAAATGAAACCCTGTCTAGTTTCAACTGGAGGTTTGCAAGCTTTTATTACAACATGCCAAAGGAAATTCAGCCCCTAGAAAATGCCACTAAGTTGCAGTATGCATCTACCCTACTGCCTCAGTTGTCATTCCTTCTTTTCGAGAGAAGGTCTTCCACATTGTAGTATATGTTCATTGATTCGTTGGAGGTTGAAGACAATCTCAGAATGTCTAGAAAATTTTTAGAGCAAGGTATTGAGGGTGGAAGGGAAAGGAGATCGAAGATGGAAGAAAGATATGAACCAGAAGAGTTTGTTCTACATTCCCATCCTTCTCATGATGAATTGAGAAATGGTCAGCCCATCCATGTACAAGGAGAGGAGAGCACTAATTTGTTTTATGTGGATTGCAACATTAGAGAAAATTTCAATTTAAAATGGGCCTTCCAAAAATAATACAAATTCCATGTCATCATGTATTAGCCAATAAAAATGCTTTAAAATTTAAAAAGGGAGCACCTAAAAAAATTTGAGGGAAAAAATAAAAACTACTTTTTTGGATCATATTTTCAACTTATCTCCTTGTAGGTTTACTCAAATTTTAAGCGGGAGGACTCGTTGGATGCATAATTAAATTATGCATCCAACGCGTACCCATGTTGCATACTTTTAACAACATCCACACCATGAAAAATTGAAAATACATTAAAAAACGTTTTTTCTCTCACTAGAAACACATTTTTTTAATGTATTTTCAATTTTTCATGGTGTGAATGTTGTTAAAAGTATGCAACATGGGTACTCGTTGGATGCATAATTTAATTATGCATCCAATGAGTCCTCCCGCTTGAAATTTGAGTAAACCTATAAGGAGATCAGTTGAAAATACGATAAAAAAGTAGTTTTTTTCCTCTCTCTCTACTTTTTTTTTTTTAAATTATTTTCCTTAGGAGGCACATTTTTTACCCAAATTTTCTCTAATGTCTGCAGGTTGAAGTTCTTGCTAGGGAAAGTTTTAAACAGGGTTTCAATCATCCTATATATGATGAATATGAAGATGACCACTGGGATGGGGTACCTAAACAACCAGCAAAAGATTCTGCATATTTTGAGATAGTTAGTGAAGAAAGCCTAAGAGCCTTGCATGAGGAATCATACCCTCACCAAAATGATAGAAAAGAACCTAATTATCAATGTATTCATGAATGTTTCTTGCAGGTAGAGGTTTTTCCCTTGGCAGAGAGTGAAGTAGGTTGTGATATCCATGAAGAGTTTCTTGAATCTGACACATACATTCAACAATATGACCCAATAATAGGTATGTTGGAGGAGGACCAGGATAGTCAGTCTAGTTTTTCTTCATATCGTTCATCCCTAGAATCCTTGTTTCAAGGAGAAGTTCTTCTTCTAGATCCATTTGAAAGTAGGGATGGATTTTCTTTTGAAGCACCAGAGAAGAATCAGATTTTTAACCTTGGAATCCTAGACAACCTAGGAGGTGATGATATTGATAGCCCATGTATTGAAGTACCCTCTCATATTACAGAGCTGCAGTCTTAGCAAAAGGAGGTACTTGACCCTGAGTGCTTCAGGCCTATTAGGTTGTCTAAAGATCCAAGCGTGCACAATTTCCAGGTTCCACTTGAAGCTTGTCATGAACATTCAACCCTTGTACCTGATATGAATGACAAAGGAAATGAGCGGGCTACTTACATTTTTTTGAGGGAAAATTTTCTAGGATGCCAGAAAATTTACAGATTGACAAAGTGCCAAGGAAGTTGCAATAGGGGAAGCCTTGTCCTACCAGAGGAAAGGCAGAAAAGATTGGAGGATACCATTTTTTATATGACCCAATAACTGATTACATGGAGAAGTTATTCAGCTGGGGTGATTGATTTGTATTTTACCAGGAAGATTTCACCTATCATCATTGCTTAGTGCCAGTGATCTTTTATTTTCTGATTTTGGTTAAGCGTGATGAGAAATTCCACTTAGGGTAACAGTTTCTAGACTGGTTGCATTGGCATTTTTGTATAACCTGATGCTGCAGGCATTTTAGCAACCCAAGGTAGAGTAGTTTTGTGCATAAATAAGCTCGGCATGTCGAGCACTTTTTCAGCATTTCAATTGCAGTAGTGTTTTACAGTCTTCAGTTCGGTTTCCAGTATGTACAGTTCAATTCCATTTTTCAAATTCAGTCTTAGATGGGGAGTTGCAGGTTGCATATTTTGTGATAAAGAAAAGCCAAATGGATAAGGCACTAGTCTACGGGGTTATTTGCTACCTCACAGGGAGGATAGCATCCCCAATAGGAGCAATTTGTTAGCACCATATTCATGCTAAGCATTTGGGAGGGTTCAGACCCGTAGAAATGGCAAAGGAAAACTCAGCTATTAATCCAAATGGCCCAAAAATCAAAATTTCAAAGCTCTGAGCAGTAGGTTTGGTCCGTGGTAAGAGTATATGAAGAAAGCCTAAGGTTTCAATGATAATCATAGGCTTGAAAGCAAAGGAATGCACCCGCAACATAGATCGGCGTGTATGGATGGCATGGATTAAGAGCGATGGAAATCTATGGTCGCAGGCGTCCTTCGCGGTAAGAATTGGAAGTTGTTTAAGCATGGGAAGAGCTGTTAACTGGTGGGAATCTTAAAGTTCGATCAACGACAGAAGGCACATATCAATGGCCGGGAGGTTGTTCACATATTGGACATGCGCGAAAGGGGCTATTTTTCATATTTATGAACTCTTGTTACCCCCCTGCACTTTCCAATGGCATCAATCTAACATGACGAAGATCCATGGCTGGGATTTAGTTCGTAGATCTTACTTTCCTGTAGGGTCTACCAGTCAAAAATATGTGAACATGGTGTGTTGCATGCCATTCGATGGTTCAGATGCAAATAAGGTTGAAATCTGTGGTGCTGGTTTGATCATGGGAGTGGGGAGCTGGAAGGCATCTCCACTGGAAGCGAATGATTGTCGATGAGATGGGAGCCACCTCAGTGTCATTGTGTGTTTTTCCACCTAACCTGAAAGCCTGTTGCAGCATATTTTGTGTCAGCTCTGACCTCAAGCATCATTCCTATTCGTTTGGGAGATCCGGTTAGACAATCATGGCGAGGATGGTCACGAGTGGAGGACATCATTATTAGGGTCGTTATAGGAAGGGGTCCCTACGGTGGTTGTTTACGATCATTGCATAAGAGAGGTGGCAAAGTCAGCAGCTCATGCATCTTTCTGTTAGGATCCGGCCATGGAGAAGGATTAGGGAGCCAAAGTGGTTTTTATGCCTTAGCAGGTGTGGTCTGAGGTGGAGGAGGAACACGTTCCTTCATCCCCTGTAGTCTTCGACCACGTAGAGGCTAGCACCGCTAGCGAAGATGAATATCCCAAGGGGAGACAGGTGTGTAGGAAGGTTGGACATCGAAAGAAGAAGAAGGAGACCCGAGAAGATGAGAGGGAGACCCACCAAGCCGTGGAGATTCTCAAAGACTTTATAGTCTCCACTGAGGAAGTGACACCTCCTCTAGCAGAGGAAGCACAAGTGGAATATTCCTTGAAGATAAAAAATTTCTTCGATCAGCATGGCCAAGTGAGGGCTCAGGAGTGAGGTGGTGACCTGTTCATGTTGTCTCTGTTTCCCATCATGTCAATATGTTTTGAACTCGGCGTGTATGTAATAGTTCTCAATTTTTGAGGCCAGTTAGGATTTAGTAGTTGCCTTGGGGCTGTTGCGGTCTGCATTCCTGCGAATTGACACCTGCAGAGTAGTTGTAGCCTGTCTGTTAGCAGTATTTTTCCATTTTTGTGATTTGTTGTCAAAGGTGGCAGATTAGGCCATATAGGTGGCATCGTAGCCGTAACTGCTCTCTGATAGTTGGTTCAAGGATGAGAGCCTATAAGTATATGTGTAATAGAGGTAAAATAGGTTGGAAAATCAATGGGATGAGGCCTGTAAGAACTAAGCTTTGTTTTTGAAGCATAATCCTTAATAGAATTGCAATGTTTGAAGTTGGTGTTTAACAGAGATTCATGTGTCATTTAGCTTACAACCTGTTTTCCTTCTTCTTCTCATGTGAATGTGCTTCCTGTTATTTACTTCCATTATGTTTTCTTTTCATATCTGGAATTAGTGTATAATAGTGCATAATTCTTGGTTACAAGCTCTGGCTATTGTTTCAGGTATTCACCTAATATTTCCTCTAAAGTTGACATCGAATTCATCCCTGTTTGATGCTCATGTCAATGGACTGTTCGTTTCTTCTTCTTTTATCACCAGACAACATCCTTTTGACTGTAAATGAGTGGCTATCTTACCTCTGTTTTGATATTCCATGCAGCAACACTATTATTTGATTTATGTGTTATGTTTTGACTCCATTGCTCAATGTGTTCTCTCCTGATTATCTCACCAAACCCTTAAACAAATTGTCCTATCAGAAAGTCTGACTTTCTGAGTATGTTTTGATTGAATAACTTGAGTAAGAAGGTTGTGTGTTTCTCATTGATCATTTTCAGTCTTTTGTAAATTTAAGAGAGATCCCTCTATGATTGTACTGGGTCAGAAGTGCAATCTCAAGTGGTTTTGTGGTTACCCCAACATGGCCTTTTCCCACATCCTAGAGGGTCAATTTGGGTGTTAACAGGTCCCACACCACCAATGTGTCTCCATGACCAAGTGCAATCTTATTTTCTCATAATAAATATTTATTTATCCCCATTTAATATATTTATGTCAAGATAAAGTCCATTTTGGGTTGATTAGTTCCCTTATTCCAAATCTAATGTTTCCACCTGAATTTTCCCTTCTTGAGATTGGTGGAATTTTCCCTTCTTGAGATTTATTTGAATGGGGACATTATAGTCCTCCCCACCCAAGATTTCTTGCCCTCAAGCAATCTCAATTTAGGATGTTGCAAACTTGTTCCTCTTCTATCAGGTGGCCTTCCATAAGGAATGTCTCCCAAAACCTTTTCATTCTTGTGTTTCATGCTATGGGGTGACACCACTTGATTTAGATAGGTGTGCATTCCTCTCAATACCCTTTGTTTCCCTTCCGAATCTTTGAATCTCATTTGAGGGATTTTATAGTTCACTGTATGTTCCCCTATAGAGTACATCCATTGCACTCCCAATACCACATTAGTATCAGCATCATCAACCACATAAAAGCTATAAAAAAATGTGTAGTTACCTATGGTGAGTTGTAGCTTTGGAATCCATGTTTTACACTCCATAGTATGGTGACCTGGAATGATGAATGTGAAGCCATCGAATGGTTTAGTAGGTATCTTTCTCCTCTCCACCATGGCTGCATCAATTAAATTATGTGTGGCTCCTTCATCTACCAATACCGAAACCCTTTGTCCTTGTATAGCTCCTTGGCATCGAATAGTGTGGAAACGAGGCACTCTTGAAAGAACAACTAGTCTCCATTTGTAAGATAATGGATGATCTTATTCTTTTTTCTCTTCTTCTGTTGTGGCATATCCCTCTTATTGGGATGAAATATTTCCTCCTTACTCCATACCCCCTTCATACTCATCATCAGAAAATACTTCAATGAATTGTGCCTTTCCCTTAGCACATTTATGCCCTAGTACCCATGGTTGGAAGCATGTGTAACATAGTTTATTCCTTCTGAGTTCTTCCCTGCTTGGTCCCTCTTTCTTATCCTTTCCAAATTCATATTCTTTCCATGGCTTCTTTTCAAATCTGAATTGGGAAGTAAAGTTGGTCTTGGGGGGAACCCTTGTCATTGGTAGCACATTCTACAAATCTCTTGCCAAGTTCATGGCATCCTTCAATGAATTAGGTTTGTGGGATTTAACTAAAAATTTTAAGGGTTCATCCAAACCTTCAGTAAAGAGAAAGACTAATATTACCATAGATATATCATCCACCTTGACTGACAATCTTTGGAATTCAGACATATACTTAGTAGGGGTTCCAACTTGCTTCAATTGGGCTAGTTCTTTGAAAGGAAATTCTGGGTCTTTTTGCTCAAATATTGCTAATACCCTGTCAACAAATTCTCCATATGTTGTAACCTGATCATGTCCCAAAATTTTCATACCATGGAACCACCAATCATTGGATTCTCCTTTGAGATGTAAAATAGCTATTTTTAAAGCATCCTCTTCCACCATTGGATTTAGCTGAAAATACACATCTAGTTTTTGTACCCAAGTATTTGCAGAACTTTGAGATGAGCCATAAAAAGTGGGAAGGGGCATTTTACCAATGGAAAAATTCAATATTTATTCTAAAATGGAGTCCTATTACCTTCCCTCATTTTGAGTTTGTTTGAAACATTAAAGTATTGCTCAAAGGGTAGAGTCCTTCTACAATCTTCACTCAACTTTTCCCATTATTTTACAACTTCCTGCATATCAAATTGGGTATTAGGTTCTTCTTTGGACTCAATAAATTTAGGTGTAGTAGGCCTTAGTGTACTCTGAAATTCATTAGGTCTATTATGAGGTCCTCTTCTTGAGAAAAGACTTTCACCCATTGTCTTCTTTTCCTCGAAAAGAGAACTGCCGCAACCTCCTATTGCTCGTTTGCTTCCAAGTTGACTAGCCAACAAATCGAACCCTTTCATGATCTGTTTTTTCATGTATTCAAAGAATGGTTTCATGAATTTAGTAAATTCCTCCTTATGCTCTAAGGTTCCCTTCTCATCCCTAGACATAGTTTCAACAAAATGCACTTATTTTCCTACTTCCTCCTCTTCAACAAAAACACTTCCAGTTTCAAGTTCTAAGGGTGGGGCCTGATTTCTTTGGCTTCTTGTCCTCATAAATGATCATACAAAACAGGTGCAAGGATCATGCTCTGATACCAATTTTAGTGTCCCTTCTTTTTAATAATTTGCAAACACTAGGAAAAATTGCAAACTTTGACCAATTCGACCCTTAGACTAGTATTGACTCAACTGCTTCCAAATGGCTCCAAATGGTTCTGAATTGGGTCTAAATGAGTTTGGAAGGTATTCAGACATGTAAATGAGGCTGATGGATTCTTGGACACTCTTAAAAAACTTCTGCAACATTCATTTATAATCAGGGAAAAATAAGGAACTTTACTAGTCAAAATCGAGGTTCAAAACCCCAAGGGTAGGGGACAAAGATGGCTTCCCAAACACTATAAGACCTACCCAAATTTCAGAACAGAGACATGGTACTGATAAAGGACTTCAATGGGATTTCCAATGCAGCATCAATTAGTTTCTATAGGCTTCTGCAAGTTCCATAAACTAGGTGTTTGTATACTAGCTTTTGACATAGGGGGAAATGATATTAAATATTCACAAATGGTTATGAAACTTAAGAATATTGCTCCCAATTCTTATCTAATGAATATGAAACTTCTTCAGCATATTAATGGTGCTCCATACAACAATAATATATCATATTTTTACTGAACCATTCGAATTTGATACCACTTCAAGTGCTTACAAAAAGGTATTGGGGAAATGGCACCATTTAATCATAGTTTAGCATTTGTACATAAAATCTCTTGGAGTTTCAATCTGAAATTATTTTGAGCATTAAATATAGAGTATATATATCATATTACAATAATAAGGTTCCTCAAGAGCTATCCCAAAGATATCATCACCTCACCAAGTAAGCCTCTCCTTAAGGAGCAAGAATATGACAAGAAATGGGAGAATAGTTGTAGAAGCAAGCTGAAGGAGATGTGATCACAAGCTGCGATGTAGCTTCAACCTGCAACAAATGAATCCATTGTAGCTCCAAATGAAAGGTCTGAATGGTCTCTCCAATTTCCAATTAGGATCAGAATCTTTCACCCTCAAAATTGGTGCTAAGGCAAGTACAATAACACTCTACTAGCTCTCCTCTCCAAATGCAAAATGTAAAATGATCAAAAGCTTCTCTTTTTCTTTTCTACTAAATTTCATAAAGTCCCTAAGGCTTACTTAACTCGAATTCCATCCATAAGCTTCATGCCAACTCGAATTGGGAAGAGATTCCAAAGTATGCCACTTGTCCCTTCAATTCTAGCTTCCTCCTTCACTCAATTAGAATAGGTGTCTCTTTGGCTGTCCTAACTCCCTTGTGCACCTTCTTGGAGGCTATTTTCATCCCTGACATGTCATGTATGTCAGATGTCATCCATCAAGTCTAATTTTGTCATAAGTGTCATAAGCATCTTCATCATTGGTGTCATAGAAGCTAGGGAATCTAGCCCAAGTGTCCCACTAGCCACTACAACAAATCCTGGAATTAGCATCTGTTTTAGCTCCCTTATTAGCGTCCACTATCACTTTTAGTGTATTTTTCATCATTTTTTGTACAAAGTGTACGCTTTTCCACAAGATGGCGCTTTAATTGGCATTATTTGCGTCCTTTTTTGAAAGTAGATGTTAATTGGGATGCTAATTAGCAACCCAATTAACGTCCCAATTAGAGTCTCAACACTAGTACAAAATGAGGAATTAATGATTAAAAAAATGACTATAAACGACTATTTTTGAGTCGGTGACTAATAGTAGTCGATTTCCACTATCTTATAGCTAGTCGTATTTCACTGGTCATTAATTGGTTGACTTATTAGTCAATGATTTAGTCATTGATAGTCAATGATTTAGTCATTGATAGTCATTGATTTAGTCATTGATTACCACAATTAATGACCACATATACGACTAAATAAACTACTAGATGATAACATATTAATGACTAAGCTAAATACCACTAAACATTAGTCATGCTATAAGATACTGGAAATTAACTACTAATAGTCGTATATATGCGAATTTATTCATTTTCTTAGTCACTAATTTATGATAGGGTACAGAGGAATCAAACCACCCATCTCTTGCCTATAATTAGGCAGGTGCTCTACCATTGAGCTAGCACCCTTTAAGAAGTTTTTATTGCTTGACAATGATGATATTAAAAAAAAATTGCATCATTCAAGCATACAAAATAATGATTACCAAGTTACCAAGTTCCTATTCAAACAACTTACATCATTGTGTTTTCCTCATGTCTCATTTGCCAACTTCTTTGCATATTCAGGATCATCACACACTAAAATGTTATCGAATAATGTTCCTGATTTAACCTGTAATTGCAACCAAGGAACATCTATTATATGAAAATAGTTTATGTAAATGACTAAACATAGGGAAAACTGATCTAACATTACATGAATATAAGTAGAATAAAGATGAAAGATTTAAGTACAAGATTATTGAGCAGAAAAATAACAACAACAATAAACACATCTAGATTTTAAATGACACTTTCTAACCTCAATTAAGAAAATTAACAAAAATAAGGGTAGCTCTTGTATTTCATCTTTCTGCTAGGAGTAAGACCAGCTCTCTTTCTTCTGTGTCATTGCTTTTTTGGATTGCCTTCACCTTCAGTGATGTACTCTTTTGTAGACAATTTATCCATTATTGTTCCACCCATATTTTTGTTAGGATATCATGCTATTTATTTACCTTATTTCTTTGTTAGGGAGGATATGTCCTAAGCACTTTTTATGTTGATGTTCTTATTTTCTACATATTATTTGTAATGACAAATGAATATTTACAAAATTCCATGTGTGAATGGCATATTCAAGCATAAGCAGAGCTACAAAAAAATCAATCCATAGGTTTTATGGGCCATATTCGCTTCGATCAATTATTTTGTATGACGAGAGAAATGCTCTACAATAAGTAGCAATGCCTGTGATATGTATTAGTTCTTAAGATATTTATTAGTGCTTGAGGTGAAGCATGATGACCTTATCCCTTGGAGTGAAGTGATGTTTCCATTGCCTGCCATTCATTGACAATTTTGATGAAAGAAGGCCTTGAAATGTGGTTAGTTGACAAACACCTCTCCATTATAAGTGACCACCATGAAGGATCGATCACACTGGCTAGGCATAGGTGGTCTCAATGTATTGCTTGCTAGACCTCCTAAGAAGTGCCCCAAAAACCTCATAGATGGGATTATTGTAAAAGGAATTATATAGAAATGTAGATGCTTCATAAAATCGAAAGGCCGTAAAATAATTTCTATATAATGAACAATGTTCACATCATCAATCCCCCATTTACCACTTTTAAAATGATAGCTCAAAATTTGAAAAAACAATACTCCTAGGTGCATACCAATAATTGCTCCATAATGCATATTGGCATAAGGTTTGTTGCTAGTTAGAAGCTGCCACATTACTATGCCAAAGGAAAACACGTCAACCTGAAGCCAAATTCAAAGGAGTTTCGAAAACAATGTCAAATTTACTTATAATAAATAGGGCCATAAATATTACCTTTCACCTACTGAGATAGTTAATAGAAAAACTAAAATAAAAACCTTTATATGAATAACACATTTTTTTACCTTTTCAAAAACCTTGTTACTGCTGCCATTTAAAATCTCTAGAACCATCCATGGGAGGGTTCCTCGAACACCACTAGAAAATAAGTTTTGATGTTTGATTTTAAATAAGCCAAAATCTCCAACCCGGAGAAGTAAAGGAAAAGATAACATGTTAGTTGATTTCCATTTTCAACTATTCACTGTATTTGTACATTTTAACTTTTAAGGTATTTCACATGTCCATGTCTTGAAACCCCTAGATATTAATTAATAAGGGACCCTCTTACTGATTCATAAACCTTCCCTTTTATCATTATTTTGGCCCTTCCCGTGCTATACTATGTTTGAAGGAAAGCAAAGAATTACTTTCTTAATTTTGATAACATAAAATAAAAAAATGCTTGTGTAGATCCCTCACGCTTTTATGGTCAATTCATATAAAATTGTAGTCTTTTCACTACTAATGTGTATCAATATATGCTATATATATTTGAACCCATCCTCCAACCTACAAAAAAAGCATCAAAACAATAATCCTAAAGACATGAAGAGAATGTAAACTTTCCAAGACATGTTTTCATGTACACATGTGTGGGCAGAATGTAAACTTTCCAAGACCTGTTTTCATGTACACATGTCTGGCTAGATTTTCATAACGCACAATAATAAATGTAACTTCAAATTATATCTCAGTACATGAAAAAATAATTTATGTGACATTCCAATCACTTACCTCCTGCTTGTCATACCAAGGGTACCGATTGACTACAGTGCAGAGCCACAAAGCATCTATAGAATATCTGGTTGTTGTCACTGGGACCACTGCATCAGTGTCTCCACTGCATAGTGGCAAGGAGAAAAATGATTGATATTAGAAATTTCAAATAATAGAAAAACTCAAGGATAAGAAAAAATGCAGTTTGTTCTATGTAGAAACAAGAAATGTAGGCCTCAAAGAAATGCATTAGCATTTAGGAACATCAAGGCACTCCTTACAATGAACTGAAAATGCTCTTAAGTTTCTATGCTGACACATTTTGGAAAAGAAACCAGAAAGGATTAGGATGGGAAGAGCATTTTTCTTTGCAGGGATCTAAACGTGTTATGGACATAGTGTGAAAATAAGGTGAGCTACTTAATATTTTTGTGAGACAATTTCCATGTCTATAAGAGCACAATGAACCTTTTAAAACTAAAAATAAGTTGAGCATCAAAGATATATGAAGCTTTATAGTTGGGACTTTGAAAAATTGTATGCTATTATTTACAGATAAAAATAGTTTTTCCTGGTCATACTCATTAAGACACATTGATGTATTCATACTCGCTAGTTTAAACTCCAATATGCCTTGAGCTATGGGGATGTTAAAACTAAATTATACCTGAATACCCAAATCCGAATGTAGTGAATGCGGGAAACCCATCTAGTACGCAAGTGCTTGCTCCGAATCCAAGTTTCAAGTGAATAGAATGGAAGCGACAAGATGGAAAGATGAAGATGCTCATTATTATCTCCTTGCACTCTATCTTATAACCAAGAAAAAGTCTAAATCTAGAGGAAGACTAAGAATATAACAGATTTTTTATTTGGAGAGTATCTTGTAATAGAAGAAAGCACCCAAAACATTCGTGGAGCTTGTCTTGAAAAAGCAACCAGAAGCTCACTAACAAATCTTCTTAGTTAGTCTTCTTCACTATACTAGGGTGCACACAATGAATTGTTACAGTAAAGGTACCTTCATGGAAATCTCATACAATAGTAGTATTTGTGCATTAAACATATCTCTACAATGTATTGATGACAATAGTTTTTGTTGTTTCTTGTGCATTGGAGGTTTGGCACAGTTCAATCAGAGAGTAGAGGGCTCATCCATTCACCAATCTTAAACCTTTTCTAGTCTTATTACTGTAGTTTCATTATTAGCTAGTTTTGTATAGTTTTGCATATGATTTATTGTTAATAGGAGGGTGCAGATCCATAGTTAGTTAGTGCACTTATTTAGGTGAATTTCTAGTTTAGGTAGAGTGCATAGATCTCAAGGAAGAGAATGCATGATTGCATGTTCCAGATTGTCTTCTAGTTAAGGTGCACTTGCTTGGCATTGTTATCCATGTAGCTAGGGTGCACTAGGTGGTTAGACTAGGGTTCGTGATCTGCAAACTATTATAAATATTCCATTGGAATAGTTTGTCACAACAAATCTTACACTTTTCTTAAAACTCTTTGTTATGCAATGTATTACAACATAGATTAGATCTTAAATGGGAAAATCCTAACCCATGAGTGCTACCTGTTAAACCCCTATTTGCATGGGTTGTCACTTGTAGATTTATGGGATAATCTGGGTTGTCTCATAGCGTTTCTGAGCATGAAGGAGGACAATTGTTAGCATCCCAAGGAATTTTGGGACAGCTGAACAATACACAGGTAGCTTTATGACAAGTTTTAAAATTGTTGAATAAAGGTGAGCAACATTAGCAAAGAAGCATTAAGAATAAATTCTGGGTAAATTTCACTAAGTATCAGCAGAAAAGACTACTCATTTCAAAATATTGGATGTGCTGAGTTAGTTTATACCTCATACTAGTATCGAAACTCAGATTTGATCAAATTTGAGCATGAAGAAGGATACATTATCAGCAGGCTGGGCATGTTCAGGATCTTCTAAGCCGTAATCTAGCAATGAGAATGCACCAGAAATGTGTTCTAGCAAAGACTAGGGTCATGATGAAATGAATTATTTACTTTCAAGTTACGGGTATCCTTGAAAATGATTCTGGATTAACTGTGGCTGCATTTGAGGTTGGCAAGTCCGTGACTGTGGTACTGTGGATCTATTGGAATACTTGGAAGTTGTTTGTGAAGAATGGTCATTTGCTAAAGACTAAAACCCAGATTGATGGGCCTTTATCATCCATGTATCATACCTAGACTTGTGAGAAATTAAATCATTGAGTTGCCAAAAGTCCACTGGACTTTTCAAACAATGACATCCTACAGGTAGCCTAGAAAAAATGGTTATGGGTTATTTCTCTACTAAAACAATTCTTGGCAAATATTATACCTCCAGGGAAGCAATGTACAGTCATGTTTGTAAGGTTTTATACAGGCAGAAACTGAAAATAAGCATCCAGAATCCTAAATAATGGCAAAACTTCACATTTTGATGGCAGATCTAGGTATGCTGAGTCGATTTTGGGCCTATTTATGACCTTCTTGCATCAACAAACAACAACATTCCTGAAGCATTTGTAGCAGTGATAAAGGGGCTTCACAGATTTACCCCTAGCAGTACTAATACAGCAAAATCGGTGGCAAGAAACCTGTGAGTGTTACATGAGTTTTTTAGGGTGCTGAATCTATTTATGGGTTCAACAACATAATTCAAAGACTTCAAATTTTGGATTTCAACAAATGAAAATTTACCATGCTCTGATAGAATACCACGAAAAATTCAAAATATAGAATAGATAAAGATTTCCTAATAAATATATAAAACATTGCCATCACATTCCTCATGTCTCCTTTGCCAACTTCTTTGCATATTCAAGATCATCACACACTAAAATGTTATCGAATAATGTTCCTAATTTAACCTGTAATCGAAACCAATGAACATTTATTATATGAAAATAGTTTATGTAAATGACTGAACACAAGGAAAACATATCTATCCCATACCTGCCATAACTCAATTCCTAAGTATTTTAGATTGGGGTAAACATAGAGTTCTGGATCATCCTTGAAATATGCTTACAGTCCTGTGAACAAAGAGAGTACAGGAGACCAGATGGTCATAAGAGGATTATTCCAGAAGCTGTTGGAGTTCCTCTGCAGCAAGCCATCCCTAATGGAACACATGGGCCCATGCTGGAGTTATATTCTCCAAAAACTTGTCAAATAAAGCATAATCAAGGAGTAGCATCAAGGGATGGTACAATAGTGGACATTGGGTAGAAATGACCTCTCCTTGGTGGAACAATTGACTACCCCAATAAGCGTTATAATTGTAGAATAGAAGATCCTGTTGGGGTTTCTGCAAGGGCTATTATTGATGAGGGGCTCACAACTGAGATGGGCCAAAGTTTTCCAGATCGTGATGCCAGAGGGAATATTACACATGCAAAGCTCATACCTGTGTTGAATAGCCAAAATCCTAAATGAATTTTATCTATAAATGTGTATGATACAGATAGGGAATAAGACAATACACCATCATGTTTGTAAGCCAAGCCTTCTACATAATAATATCTTAGAAACAACAAATATTACTGAGACCAAGGAAACATAAGTAGTTTACTCAAAGGAAGCTGTTATACAGTGGCATGATAAATTGGCTAGAGAAGTAACAGTTTTGGCAGGTAATTCCAATTTTTGGGTAGTTGGATGTGAAGATGGTAGCTTACATGTATTTGAAAAATCTTATTTTATTGTGAAAAACGGACTTGAACTTTTGTAATCTAGAAGATTTGCATGTGAAATCGATCATCCTAGAAGTATGAACACTTTAGCACTTATGGAAGATTTATATTGAGAACTTTGTGTTGAATAGATTCCTTAAATTCAGCTTTGATTTTTACTCACTTTATCTGTGAAGGTTTACACAAAATGTGGGAGGAGAGCCTTTCCAACCATGATGGTGGGCTTAGCACAAACATTCATAGATTGTAACGAGGGTTGGAAACTACTTATTGTTACACAGAGGGGCTCAATATATCTCTGGGATCTATTTCATTGGAAAGGCCTTCTGCATGACTCTCTTGCTCCCCTGGTTACTTCAGCCGCAGGTTCTAATAAGGGCTCAGGTAGATTTTACTG
The DNA here is from genome assembly GCA_027924585.1 of Larix kaempferi. Classification (NCBI taxonomy): domain Eukaryota; kingdom Viridiplantae; phylum Streptophyta; class Pinopsida; order Pinales; family Pinaceae; genus Larix; species Larix kaempferi. The sequence goes on from BSBM01000590.1 coordinate 5,406,964, forward strand.
TCAAATTTGATTGGGGATTGAATCTATTTTATGTTGCAATATTAGTTTTGGTTTTTTACTAAAAATGGCATTAGTTGGATATTTCAGGTCATTGAACTACTATTTTGGAAATGAAGGAGGGATGGTATTTATGGCTCTTTTTGGTGTATTCATACTTTTTCTTTCTTTAACAGGTGTAATAAAAGTCACATCAGCGAAGTTTTCAAGATCCGGATCTCTGCTTGTGGTTCTTGCCACTTGCCATGCATTTCTTTTCCACATGGGTATGAAGTGCTGGTTGAGGGTAGCAAATGATTGCTTCCCTGCATCAATTTTCACAAGTTATTGGCCTGTAAGTTCAATTAAAGATGGCTAAGTTGCAGCTTTGCAAGCTAATGCTGGAAAGTTTGCCATGAGAAACATCTCTTGGAGCAGGTTGGTAAAATTTAAAACTATGTTGCAGATTATTTGATTTCAATGCACAGTAGCTTTTTTTAACATGGTGTTATGAAGTGCTAGCTGAGGGTAGCAAATGATTGCTTCCCTGCATCATTTTTCACAAGTTATTGGCCTGTAAGTTCAATTAAAGATGGCGAAGTTGCAGCTTTGCAAGCTAATGCTGGAAATTTTGCCATGAGAAACATCTCTTGGAGTAGGTTGGTCAAATTTAAAACTATGTTGCAGATTATTTGATTTCAATGCACAGTAGATTTTTTTAACATGGTGTTATTACACAATATTTTTTTGCTGCGGTGTATTTTTTATTTTTTGATGTGTGGTATGTCTTTTATTTTTGTGTTGTGATATCACCTCCAGCGAGGACAAAATGCAGACTCATGCTCATTTAGAAGCCCAATTTGCATAAGCTATGGCACTAAAGTCTCCTATTGAATACGGGCAATGCCTTCTGTCTTATACTCGGGGTCTTGCAAGGTTGCTACTTATGCCACAAATATGTTATTTCTTCTTGGAGATTTATCCTGATATAATTCTTTTTCTAAAATGCATGACTTTGCCCAATAAGTTTGACATTAACACCTTGTTTATTTTGTAACTATATGAACAACTTTTATATTGGGTTCTTCTTTATATCCTTTATCCAAGTTTCCCTGTATCCATTTCCATGGAAGAAGATGCACATTATAGGAAATTGGTTCCCTGTATCTTCACCCTTTGTTATAGTATTGTTGATTGGAAGCCAGAATCCTTCGAAAACATTATGCTTTAAAATATTCTTGGGTTGTTATTTATTTGTGTTTCATGATAGGTAGAGAATATTTCTAAAATCAATAGACGTTCTGATCTTCCTTCTCACAAGTAGAATGCAATTATTGACCAAAATATTATTACTCCAAATTTTTTCATTAACAATAATTTATAAATATTTTTGTGCCCTTGGACCATTTTTTCATTATTTCAAAGGTAGAGAGGAAGTTAAACAAGAGGAAGCACATATTTTTCCATGACCTGCATCAACATAGATATCACTATAGATGTAAAAATACCTTAGAACTAAAGGAACCTTTCATTCATGCAATACATGCTTTACAATGTTACACAAGAGAAGTTCATGAATTCAATAGAATCCCTTGTGCAGATAGTAGCATTAGGAATATAACAACATTTTATAAACCAAGTAGTCATATATGAAAAAAACATGATATCATTAATTACTAAAAACAAATGCAAACAAGCCTTTTGAAAGAGAATGATTCCTCACCTTAAATGTTAGAAAGTTGAAGAAGGAACTTTCCCACCAAAAGTAGACAATACATATGAACCATTCTTTGAAAAATCCATGCAAGGAACAACTTCTTCTAGGTCTTTTTCACTTGTGTCATTTATTATAAGGGTAGCACTATGTGGCTGCCAAAACTATGGTGGAAGATTTGTTGTAACCTGCAAAATAAGTTGCAAACATTATTCAACTTAAATGGACAACTAAAATGGCATTCAACTACTGCAACTGAAGCTAGAAGTTGTCCATTTGAATGCCACACCTTTAAGGATGGATTCCCATCATTTTGTGGCCGCATCCATGGCTAACGTACAACATTATTATCCAAATATAAGAGAACAAAACCTGAATATGTGTAAAGTAATATAACAATCTATTCTTTTCTTATAATATCTAATCTGTAAATGTTTTCTTCTTGAGGCTTTTATGATTCTATTATTTTCAACAAGTACTAGGAGTAAGTTGGATATGTTATGTTGTAATCATAGGCATTGGTGTAGGATGGTCTATAATTTGGCTTTCAGGTTGTTTTTGGTGCCATGGATGATAGTGAGAATAGAGGAGGGTGTGGCTATTATGAATGTTATGAATGTATGGAGCAAATGAATCTAATCAAAGCACTAAGAAAGCAATGAGATGGCATTCATACCTCCATCTAGTATTTAAATGTTGGAATTGGGAATTATATAGAAGCACAAGAGAATAGGTTTTTTAATATTTAGAGAGCAATGGAAGCTAACACAAATAAATTAACCAAGTTAAATGAAGATCTTCATATGCATTGCAATTTCATTTTTAATCTTTGCTCACAACTAACAATCCTTAGTGGAGGACCTTTAGTTTTAATAGGATTAGTCTCAAATAGATACAAAGAGGAAGACAATATGAAATAAGTCCCTGTGGAAGATAAATACATAGCTAATTAGTGTCTATAGGACTCATTGAAGCAAAAAGTAATTGTAATGCATGCCCAAAGTGGGAATGGATATGAGCAGTATAACTAGGTTTATTTTTCTATGTTTTGCTTCGTAATGTTTTAAAAACCGGAACCGGGAATCAAACCGATTAGGGGTCAACTCGGACCGGAACCGAGAATCAAACCGGTCAGGGGTCAACTCGGACCAGAACCGGGAATCAAACCGGTCAGGGGTCAACTTGGACTAGAACCGGAACCAGTAATGAACCGAAGCGGTTTGATTTCAATGAACCAGACTATTAAAAAATACAAAAAAAATTACAATTTTAATCATAAAAAATATATTTAACATTCCAAGCTATATTTCAAACCATTAGACACATAATATGTAAAGTCTACTCATATATATAAATTGGAAATCCATAAACCATGTATGTGTCACAAAATGGCACCAAGTGCACTACATAGTAAAGTCTCATAGCATATATCTCAAATTCCGAAACAAAATACAATATCAATGAGGCTCTATATCCTCTACATTCAAAAAAACATGATCAATGATGAGTCATGAATCATAACTAATCAATCATCAAACTCAGCACCACTGCTAGAAATTGAATGCTCAACATCAACATATGGCTCAGACTCCTTGGAGTTGGACTCCTCAGGGACATCTACGACCCTAGAAATAGCACTAGTAGAAGCACGGGCTGCACGGCTAGGTTTAGATTTTTTTTTTTATTATTAAAAAAGCAATTAAAATTTGAAAAACCCAACTCTGGGCCCGCGGACGTGTTCTTTTAGCTGGCCGGTCGGATTATTACAGAACTGGACGGTTAGGGCTGGTTTGGTAATGAACCGGGCCGGTTAGGTCCAGTTACGGTCGGTTCATTACCAAACCGGACCCCCGGTCCGAGTTGGTCGCCGGTTCAGTGTTCCATTTCCTTTGGCTGGTCAAATCGGCCGGTTCCGATTTGAACCGAACTGGTTATTAAAACACTGTTAATGGACAAGGTGGAAAATTTCATAGAATGTATAGATGTAAAGTTTGGTCGGTTTTTCAAAGAAATCAATATTTGCAAATGCAAATGTTGCACAATGTCCTGAATATGAATAACCAGGATGCCTACATTTTTTAAGTCACCCACTCATTAAGATATTAAAAAAAATGAAATTTCTAAAAAAGAAAATGTTTAAAGGGAAATTTGTTAGTTCAATCATATAAAAATTGAAGCATGGAGGGAAAATAAAACCTCAAGACAAGGTGGAAAATTCTATTATATGCATAGAGGGAATTTTCCATCTATTATATTCTTTGTGCACACATTGTATGTATACTCTACATAAATTCAATTTAAGAGAAGCAAGAAAGAAAACTGCACACGCTTATATCCCAAAACATACACATTGGAGGCATTGGAATTTCATCCATTTAATATATCCTCTAGAAGATCTAGCATAAAATTTCCCTAGACAATCTTAAAGAAGAAGAATACGCTAGCATGTCACATTTCATTGCGTCGAGAGGCGCTCTACAGCAGGGAGATCTTGTAACATGTGAGTGTTTGTCGAGTTTGTTTAGTGTTTGTCTAGTAACAAAATAATACAAAGTAAACAAAAAAGAATAATACAAAGTAAAAAGTAAATATGAGATTAAACTAGAGACTTTAGAGCTTAGGATTAGGTGATAAATATTATGTCGGTCATAAACAAAAAAGAATAATTCAAAGTAAAAAGTAAATATGAGACTTAAACTAGAGACTTTACTTTTTACTTTTAATACAAAGTAAAATATAAATATGAGATTTTAGAGTGTTTGTCGAGTAACAAAATAATACAAAGTAAACAAAAAGAATAATACAAAGTAAAAAGTAATAAATATTATGTTGGACATAAACAAAAAAGAATAATACAAAGTAAAAAGTAAATATGAGACTTAAACTAGAGACTTTAGAGCTTAGGATTAGGTGGCTCGGGTATTGCACTCAAGGAGCTATTCAAGGAGAGGTTTGCACCTCGGGAGATTTGATCTCTCTCAAGGCTTGATAGAGCCTAGGATTTGGATCTATGCTAGTACATATTACAAAGTGTCGTGTATGATCATGATTAGGATGGGATATAAAAATATATAGAGCAACATGAACACAAAGCTAAGACTAGCTCTTTTAGAAGAACTTCAGCATGAAAGTCTCAAACTTTAAAATTCCAAGCCAATTTGTACTAATATTTGTTCCAATATATTAATTTGAGCCAATCCTTGTGTGAACCACGATCTACTGTTGGGAATATTAATATGGCCCTAAGTGACTGTTATTCTTCAAGAGAATATTTCAGTTAAAGACCTCCTAACAACCACTTATGTTAAGGGACACTGTAGCTTACTGTTTACAATTTCTGAATTGATAAATTTCAGAATACTTCATGGATCATTGTTGTGAGTGAGGTTTGGTTTGATGTGATTGTTTGATTTTGTTATTTACTTTAACATTCCAACCACATGGTAACTTATAAATATAATCATAAGAACAACAACTACTAATGATCAGATTTATGAGAAATTTCCAGATCTAAAATATTTCATTGAATAATAGAATGCATGCCTGGATGCAATGATGTGGCGTCCCATAAGAAAAATATCCTCCAATCAATGGAGGCTCAAACTTGAGCTCCCTTTTTTCATACACATATATTTGTTCCCACATAAACTGCTCTTGATCATTGTAGCGGAGGTTGGACAGTCTTAAATAGTCTAATGAAGATTCTGCTGTAGTTTATTATTATCTTCCAATTCCTATAGCAGCTGGCCAATCAGACTCTCCATTAATATAATTTCTGGACCATCCACAACCAATTTGTACAATCTTCAGAATCCCATAATTTCTCTTTTGTAGCAAATGATATGAGAAACTTATAGTATTCAGAAAGCAATCAACATCCAACACAATTTCGCAGTTAGAATGTTCTCCAATGGTGCTCCCTCCTCACTTGCTTGGATTATAATGACTTGTATGAATGATTTGCAGAGATTCAACCTCCTTTGTGACCATAAATGAATTTCAAATTGCGCCCCCTCACATAAAATTCCATCAACAGCTAGTGCTCCCTCCCTTGAGTGACCTTTTCCTTTTTATTCCAGTGGGAGAATGGACTGTCTTTAATGTTTGCGTTTTTCCCTTACAGTATTTGGTAGCAGTATTATTATCAACTTCAAACCTCACGATTTTGGCCCACTTGTGATGCCATATCTCTTTGCTAGCTTAGACTTGAAGATTAATTGCAGACAGTGGTTCCCTTCCAATGCTGTGCCCTCACACAGAAAAGAAGATTTTTGACAGGTGCGCCCTCTATAGAAAATGAAGACTGAGTAATACTGCTCCCTCCAACAAGATGTGAACTTGGCTCTAGTGCGCCCTCCAAAATATGTGAACTTCTAAATCCTGAAGACTAAACGTTAGACTAACATCACATTAACGACTTAGATAACCCTAAAACTAACATTACAAATTCATTATATAGACTTAAGACTATGGAATCTAGATTGCCAATATCAAAGAGGACCAATCAAAAATCAATGATATTACAAAGGTGGACCTGAGCTAGTATTCTAGAATTCAAACTCTTAAGTATGATGGAACCACACTTCTGTTAGAGCATGTCAATATTGTATCCAAAGTAACAGGATGCCAAGTAGTGATGTTAGAGCATGTCAATATTGTATCCAAAGTAACAGGATGCCAAGTAGTGATCTGAGAAATATTCACCAAAAACATGGAAAGTATAATTTAACAGGTATTTTAATTTTTCCCTTCTAACTCAAAGAATGAATGTCATATGCCAAACTTCTCTAGTCAATGAAAGTCAAATTCGAGTGAACAGGTCATAGATTATAATGAGGCACTGGATAAGAATAGTAGCGATGACTAGAGTTAATTTTCCAACCCCTAAAATCTTTCTTGTTGTGTCGAGAGGCACTTTCTACAACCCAAGTGGAAGAGATGTGTCATGTATGCAATGCTGGTGTGGCACATATCTGCTCCAAGATATTAAATATTATTTTTTTATAAAAGCAAGCACATGTCAACTAGAAAAAATAAATATAGAATAAAAAAATATTTAAAATTATAAAACCAACAAACAATTTCATTCTCCAATTTGAGAGTATTGAGATATATAAACACTCCACTTAAAAAATTGTAATTCTAACTGGTAACACTGTTCGGATATTGCAATCTACTATTTCTGCTTATACAGAGAGCACACCAAATAAAATATTTCTTCTGAGAGCATATATCTGATAAGAATGTCCATAGCATCTTAAGCGAGTGGAATTTTAGAGCACATTTTAAACTCATGCAACCTAATTTGCATGTAAGAATCCACCAAGCCTTCAAAAACTACTACTTCAGGAGACCCCTCCATTTTTTCTCACATGAGACTGTAAACAATAGCTTCAACTTTGATTCTGCCCCTGTAGGAGCTTATTTTATTTCTTTTTGCTCGAGTAGTCATCCAAAATCTTGTGGGGGTCAATCAGTGTAGCGATGGAGAGATTTGGCCTTGTACATGATTTCAGTTATACTAGTATTCAGTTTAGCTTATCTGCAGGTGTAATTCTCCACTTCTAGATCAACTCTGTTTATTGATCTCTTGTATTTTTTTTCAGAAGTGTTGTGGGTGGACCTCTGTTTTTTTATTTTGTTCAAAATAGAAGATATGCCCTATACATGACTCAATTTTACATTAAGTGGCCACTTTCTGCGTGGAACAATAGTCTGGACTATCAACAATAACTACTGGCTTTGATGTAATTTATACTATAGCAAGTATAAGGTTTTTTGGCTTGAAAAAAAAGTAGCTTCAACTTTACATTTTCAGGCCTACCGTAAACATTACTTGAATGGATTTCAAGGGATTTTAGTAAATATCTATTAATGTTTCATTTTTTTATATTTACATTTTTTATATATTGAAATTCTATATAATGTTTAATTGTCTCGAATGCAAGAACATACTTGTTACACATAATTCTAAAATAGGTTGAAAGGCAGGGTTGTGAGTACTTGTGTGCCTGATGTTTCAAGTACCGAACTCTGCAACATGTGTTCAAATACCAGCAATGCTTACTGCATGATGATACTCACAATCCAAATCCCAGGATTTCAAAAGGGCTTCTTTATGTTCACAGAAGGAAGAAGAAGATATAAAAAAGGTAAGAAGAAGATATAAAAAAGCATACGTAGGAAAAGTACCACACAACAAAATGGCAAGAGGGGAGTACAAAATCCATCTCCATATGTGTTTTGTAAAGGGGCCAAGGGATTTTTCAGAGAAAATCTGGAATGTTTAAGTCCAGAAACAAAAAAAAATAGTTTATGAGTTCGTAAAAGATTTGTAAACTGTCAATTCCTCATAAGAAATAACACATTCTGCAGTGAATAGAGCATTTGTAGGATATGTGGAGATGTCACATGGGATATCTTGGTACAATTTTGAAAGATAACAATCATAAATTTGTGTATTCTAGGAGGCACAATAGTGTAGACACCAGGTCAAGTTGCAAGGAACTTTTGAAGGAGTGGACTCATAAAATCAGTGAAATCAGATCCTAAGTCAGCTACAGGGAAAGTGTTTGACGAAATCCCAAACCCAAGATTGCATAACAGTTAACAAAAATTATGTCTAACTATCCAGGGACATTACACCTTTCTCCATTTTTTCCAGATTAGGAGTGCAAATCAACTCCTGTTCAAATGGATCTCTTATAGATTCTTAGGATTACTTTCTCTTGAATTTCATTTGCAACTGGTTGTCTTCTGGGTTGTCAGGTTTACTTGAATACCCTAGGATTGCTCTTGGATATTCATATACATGGACATTCCGGTATTATTGATGATAGAATGACAGATCTCATGGATATCATCTAGATCTAGTAAGTAATTATGATCATTATATACATATTGTTATTGGGTGGTGTGAAAGACGTATGGTAATTCTGATAAGTTAACTACTTATCCTTTCCCTATTTGATTCTGAATAAATATGAGTTGAAACACTAGATGAGATTATGACATTAACAGACATTAATTTATGCAGATTTGACTTCATGATTTATATAGTAGATCAAACAGTCAAGTGGACTTGACATGTAGATATCAGAAAGATTTATATAGCCATACACTAGTCACCAAAAAAGTGGCTCTTTACAAAGATAGGAAAAATTAGTTTCAGATGAATGAAAGACATTTGGTTGAGTGAGAAGTTAGAATAATTCAAGTGTTGCAGCCCCAAAACCCTAGTAAAGATTAACTGATATCATGAAGTAATAAAAGGCAGCAGAACGCATCTAGAATATAAGAAATATATGCATAAGAAAAAAACATTCTCCAAGATAAGAAAAGTTGTCTCAGACATGAATTGCAGGTTGCAATGAATGATGATCAAGGCTGACTCGAACATAAAGTCAGTGCTGAAATTGAGAAGATTATCAGGGAAGAAGTTCCAGTCCTTCTTGGACAATTTAAACACATGGCTAACAACCATTAATGAAACTTCAAAAGTGAATATGATCATAATGCACTTCCACAGCATAAATTTGTGAACACCCAACTGGCACAATGGTACTAGCAGATAGTGAAAAACTTGAAATTTGGAGAGGTAATTGCTATAAAACATTTCTGCCTATGCATTATACTAAAACACATTTGATGATACAAAATGTGTTCCAAAATTGGGCACTAAAGATAAAAAGGGATGTAAAGTAATCTATCAAACATAATTTTTCCCACATGAGAAGCATTTAAAATAACTTGCTGTCAAAATAGACTGTAAAATATAGACAAATAGCTTTTTTCTGCTCATCATTTCCTCCTTGCTTAGAGGAAATCGTCCTTGATTTCTGCTGAAGATAGAGAAACTGCCCGGCAATATGTAGTTTTGGTTTTGCTATGGAGCAGAGCATCTTAGAGTGGAGGAAAAAAATCTGGAATGGAATGGGAGGAGAGGCACATAAACCCTGAGGTGGTCCATGCTTGGGGTACGAATCCACCATAGGTAAAGAGAACACTTTCATGTCTTTTGATTGAGTTTTTTCCTCCTTTCATGAATTAATGTGGGTAATAACATGTGCTGAAATATGGATGCAAACCACATGCTCTAATTCTAGTAAAGATCCAAATGGGAATGGATATCCTAATTATGGAGTTGGATAGACTATATTGGCTTACACACATGGTGGCAATACTACCCTTTTGGGAGGACTCTCAAATATTTTCCTATTTTTTAGTACCTATGAGGATGATCTAGACACATAGGAGCAAGATCAATCAGCTCCAAACGATGGGCTAAGGATATAATAGGGAGGAGCTCCTACATGTCATGGGAAAAATGGGGGGGGTGAGGAAAAAGTCAAGGGATCATAAAGTTAGGGCTGATGAAACCTTGGACATGGAAACTATCATACACACCTTGGGAAAGAACTCCTTCCTTATGCCCGTGTTGGATACCTTCCATGAACCTTGGGTCTATCATAGAGCCAACATACTGAGCTAAAAGGTAAAGTTGTTGTACAACATATGTTTAACTGGTTGGTAAAGTGAGAGTGGTGATATTATTCCTATATGACAAAGTTGTTATACAATAAGGATATTCTTAATTGGTAAAATTAGGGTGATACATACAAAACTCCTTTCTAATTTGCAAAGTAACAGTCAAGATTCTTTTCAGCAGATGGAGGCCTCTTCTTTGAAAGATGATCATGAGTTGCAAAAGATTGTTGAATCTCCTAAAAATATGTTATGTGCCAATGAAATTTTTCATGTTCAAAAATATGCAGGGATCTTACATGCTTTGAAGATTATATATCAGAAATATGAAAATGTTGTGTCAAAGCATACAAAAAAATCAGCTAAGTAGTTATGGAATGCTTATATCATTTCTTTACAATTATATCTTAGAGGAATCTTTATGTTGTGGATATAAATTTGAAAATTTTGGGCATTTATTTGAGAATCTGCTTTTTATTAAGCAAACTGCTGTCTTAAAATGTCATGAAGAGTTTTATGTTCAAGAGGATGTTTAGGAAGGGCTAATTACAAAATGAGTATCAACAAAAATCTATAAAAATCAACCACTTTTTGATGTGTATGATGATGAAATTGAAGAGTTTTGATCTTTGTCTGACATTACATGCCCAGGACATACACCATATGAAGAGAACATGAAGAGTGAAGAACTGGAGGTTTCAAATTTTGATTATATCAAATATTGCAACAAAGAGCTAGACCCTATATATGACATCTACGAAACAAAGTTAGAGAAAGGAATTTAATAAGGTTTTAAGGAGCATATCCCAATTGAAGTTTCTACAGGTATTGAAGGCAGTTTACTATCTTGTTTTCTTTCATTAGAATTACAACAGGAAGACAGCAATATTATCAAGGAAGTAAAGAAATCATAACTTACAAACAATCAATTCAGTCATCCGAACCAGGGAGAAGGGTTTATTGTTGATCAAAAGGAAGTTCATGCTTTTGAAGACCTTACAGAAGTTTTCCTAGAATCATCAGGTGTTGTAAGCTTTGCAATATTCATATACCATGAGTATGAATTAAATGTTTAGGTGAATTTGCAATTAGCTATACTTTTGTTACCTTTCATAGCTAAAAGTGAAAGCAAGGATTAGTTATTCAGACTATGGGATTTAATATTCCTAGAAAATTTGAAAGTGATAGTTTTGGGTAATCCAAGTAAAAACCCATCAATAGAGTTGAATTTGGTTCATCCAAGCAAAAACCTGTCAGCAGAGTTAGTTTAGGGTAACCCGGGTAAAATCTTGTTAGCAGAGTTAGTTGGGGATAATCCTGGTAAAGACCTGTAAACAGAGTTATATTGGGATAATCCAAGTAAAAACCTGACACAAATTAATTCAGATTGATCCAACATGAAGTGGCATTATGCAGCAGTTGCAGATGGTAATCCAAGACTAGAAGAAAACCACCTCGTCACTTGGAAAGTAAGCAACAAGCCTTAGAGCTCAACGACCATTGTCAGCCTCATACAAAAACCACATAATTTTCATTAAGAATGTCGTATACCAACAAGAGATGCAGAATTTTTAGCTAGAGTTTGTGCATACATATTAAAACCCAAATTAAAGGGGAGTAGATATTAATTGGATATGAGTTGCGGGAAAGTCTTGAATAATTAAGTGTATTGATAAAGTGTGTTAATAAGGAGAGAGTTTGGATATATCAACAAACACTTCGGTTTATGTGCATTATAAGACATAGGAAAAAGGGAGACAGCAAGGTCATGTGAAGGTAAAACAAGGATCATTAATTAAAGTCAAGGGTGCAACTCTTAAATTAAGTGTAAAAGTAGCAAGTTAAGAGGAACATGTGTCACAACAAAGGTTAAGAGAAATGAAGAGTCATGGAATATAAATTCCCCATGAAAGAGGGGATCTGTAAGAAGCATTGGCTGCCACAAAAAGGAATCTTTGAATATATAACTTAGTTTGTCTCTCCAAATCTTTGTGCTTGCATTCCAAATCTCATAACATGAATTCCAGATTAATTCTACATGGACTCATGATAGTAATTCAGTATGGGAGCCCAACAGGTTAGCTCAATCAGTTCAAACATACTGTTTCAAGGTGTACTTCATTGTTAGGTCTCCAATTCTAGTCCAGCTAAGTTTTGAGTCCCACTGGATTGCCAGCCACTACTGCGGTTGTTGGTTGAGCCACCCTGCATCCAGATATTCCAAGAAAGAAGGGGGATGCTGCGAGGTTTTACTTCAAAAGAAAATTAGTAATTCTATATGGTATTGGAGCATCCAAAGAGCTTAGAAATAATAGTGAGGTGAAAGGAGATCCACACAATATAACAAGGTCCATCCCCACATAGATTATCCAGCACCTTAAGGTATACATGAGGGCAACAAGAGGTAGATGTCAAACTTGTGGCAATGCATGGAATGACCATACATCTTAACAGGACCATTTTAGAAAGTCAAGACTAAGTTTTCTTCACAAATATATAGGATCAACCCCCCTGAGAACAAGCCATTGTGTTATCCTACCTAGTATATACTATATGTGATATCTCATCATTAATTGAGACTAGACATTGTATCCCAATGGATGAGGCCAATTTCAAATCCTTGGTTATTATAACATAACAGATGCCCCACAACTGTCATATCTAAACCAAAACTAGTAAAGCCCACTTTGTTAAGAAAGGACCATTTTCCAACCAAGTCTATTTGTGGTGGAAGGAAGGAATGTCCAATACCTTGGCATCCTATGTGTCGTCCCTTCGAATTTGGGGTCTCTCCAGCTTTATCCTGGAATTTGGGGGATGATCACTCCAGCTATTCCCAACTGTTCCCAACACCCGTCCCCCAATCTCCCTATCCCATATAACCAAGTACAAGGTAAACTTAAAAACGTTCTTCCAAGAGACAAATACACACAAAAGGCACATTTACTTCATTTAAATGTCTATTAAAAAAAAGCATATTGCACAGAAGCACTTGCATATCCATCCAGCACAATAACAACACAACAACATAGTAGCGAAATTCATCCAAATTAGGCCCTTCCATACAGAAATTCATCCAGGACTTTGACTCGGCTCAATTTTCTCCAAAATCAGATCCAATTCAAACAAAAGCCATAGCATGCCAAAAAAAATTGTCACTCCAACTAAAATTTCACATTATCCTTACAAATGGTCACAGACATTTGCAAATATAAACTGCAATAGATGGGTGTCTGCTTCCCTTTTGTTCCCACCCATCTAATATCCATCCATCGGTCCCTTTTATTTCCATCCGTCTAATATCCACCTGCACATCCTTTTTATTTTCATTTGTATAGTATCCATACATCTAATATTCATTCAATGTATAATATTGGTCAGTCTAGTATTCATTAAGCATCTGTTGTGTTGGTCTGCCGTGCTCTGTGCATTAATATTTTAGTTAAATTAATAAATTACTTTGAACACTCAGTTTGTTTTTTAGAAAGGGAGAGACTAGAAGATTTTAGAGTCATAGAAGAAATTCCAATATTCATTAAGAGTTCATTCATTACTTAAAGAGCATACATTACAGGAGGATAACGACGATGCACATATTCCCCCGTGAAAAGTTTCTAAAATTTTGAATAATTTGTATGTCTTAAGTAAATTTTCTAATACATTTTTTCCAAATCGTAATGAATCTGGATAACTATGCCTTGAAAATTATCTGTTGCTGACATCTACCAGTATATCTACCTCTCTAAAATCAAATTAATAGCACATGTCAGTGATCTGTCTTTGTGTACAAAAAGGGTTTTGCAGTTTTCCTATATGAAATAAGGGCAGTGACTAGATTTTCCACTATATTGACAGCCCATAAATAGGCAAACCTGAAATACCCCACCAATAATTTGACAAATAATGAAATCGTTACAGACTTTAATGAAAACCCTAATGGGTACCTACAATTGAAATTTCATGTGAAACCTTAAAATACCCAACAAATTTAAAGGTCAAATCCCATAATCTAATTGCACTAAACATGCTTACAAGTTCTTTAGATACAATCTAACTCTGCATATTCACCCTCCCGAAAAAGAACAGTTTGAAAGCAAACTTTATGCCAAAAAAATTACTAGGGCCAGGTAGAGCACTTGGCGACTAAATTGTCGTCGGCCTGGACAAATTTATTGACCAAGAGAACGCCCTTTTCTTTGAATGCAGAGACTGTATGAGGCCCTGTTATCCTTTCCATGGCTCCTTTGTAGGCTTCGTGGATCTTCTGTGACAGTGTCATATTTTCTTTTTTTCACTTCAATTCAATTCAATTGAAATCCCAATGGGAGATTTCAATAACTGGAGGTCAAGACTGCGACGAATTTTAGAGAATGTTGGATTCCTCTATAGCGTGCCTTTCAGCTCCCCCGACAATTGGTAGATTTGTTGGCATCAAAGGCTTTATCTTGGTGACGCGGGATTTGTTAACAGCAGTGGAGCACCCTATTCAATGAACACGAAGCTCGGCAGAATTTTGATTGACTTAAAAATTGGTCAATCTCGACATTCTCCTACTCTAAAACTCCACCCAGCTCTTCCATTTCAATTTCAGAGGAAATAGATCCAAGTAACCTCAATAAAGGAGTAAATTTGTTGCGGTCTTCATAGGTTTTTGGGGTCTTTGATGGCAATGGAACTAAAAAGATTATGAGCACTGAGTTATAGAGGGAAAATGGAAACTAAAAAAATTATTGTTAATGAGTTATGTTTTGCTTCATTGATAATGAAAGGTACCAAGAAAGTGGTGGAATATGTCATCTAACCATGGAGTGGAAAGCTCTTGTTGTCCTCTATGCTTTTCTTACTACGAGATGCAATTTTAAGGTCATGTGTGGGAATTACCTGTTTGTTGTTCAAGTTAATGACCCTTTAGTCAAGGTATCAAGAGCATTAACATATCTAGTTCTAAAGGTTGGGTGAGTTCTGAAGAAAATGATAAAAAGAATGAGGATCGAAGAATAATATTTCCATCCCACGATCTAACTAGCTGCCCAACATAAGTTATTAAAGTAGGCAAGTGAAATAGTCCAGTTCTAAATGCCCAAGCAAACCCGTCCAATCAATGACTAAGTTTTAAAGAGATCATTTTATATCTATACTGTAATATAGTCCAAGATCCAAGGTTCCTTTTCAAACTAGAATAAAAATAGATTAAAACTTCAGATCTGGGCGTTTTACTTAGAACCTTCATACAATATAAGCCAGATGAGGATTTTCGTCCTTAACGGCTTATAAACCCATGGGGTCTCCTAAGAAGATGCTCAAGTACTATTGTTCACATAGCCGCACGTCAAGAAGAGAGATTTTGGCAATTCGGATGCCCAAAAATGAAACCTAATATCCTTATATAACCTTATTATTCTTTTATTATTATTATTATATTGACCCTGCCTCGCTCCTTACCCCATAAGTAGTCAATAGTCCCGAAGTTAAACTCTATGTGGACTAGTTGCTTGTGGAAAGTATAAAAGTGTAAGTATCCCCTGGCAGGTGTAAGGCGAAGGGTGAAAACAGCTTCCTTCCCGGAGCTATTGGAGATGGGCTATTTGAGAGGATTGGTTTTCCTAGGAATAACACACTATATCTATGCCCCATTAGACTAACCCTTAGTAATGGTATACCGGGACATACAACGTGTGAAAATGGCCATATGAAAGGGTTATTCCAACATCGGATTAAGCTTAAAAGTTACTTATTAGGTGGGGTGGACACGGCATAACAGAATGTGTGCTACTCAATAGATAGATTCTTCAATATATCCATTAGGTTATCCCAGGAAATAGTGGACCAATAGGGAGGAGCTTACTGATGAGTGCCTAATATTATCATGTGGATGGAGTGGCGGCTACCTACATCCAAGTATGGCCAAATAAATGCTCGGGGGTGAATAATACGTAGATTTATGGGTCTATTAAAAAATGAATGCATTAGGGGTTTCTCTCACTACCTTGCTCAAGATCCTCGATGGCCAATGGGTGGGGTTGGTAAATACGGGCGGCTATGTCCAGGGCCCTGAGGGTAACTGAATAACGCACATATAGTGTTTGGGATGTCGGTTTCACACGACCAATCTTGGTGATTTTATTTTCCTTTCCCTTATGGTCAAGCAGCTCCGTACCTATTTTTAAGTGACTTTTGATTCACTTCCAATCATTCTTTATATATGTAATTTTCATAAGTTTGTGCAATATCTTGTGAATAATAGAAAGAATAATGAATTTGCCATCAAAATGCATCAAATCCCACCAAGAATAAGCCTATTCAGTTGATGTCCATGACAATTTGGTAGTGATTAATTCATTTAACTCAAGCCCTAAATGTCCACAATGCATAGGCATAAAAACCGACACACAAAATGAAAAAAAAGGGAAGAAACCATAAACCCACCACTAATATAGCGTTGGTGTAGCTTCCCATGAATTCTGCAAGCTTTTTTTAATGACCTCTAGCAAACACTCAACGCCATCACTCTAAATGTCTCGAGAAGGTCCTACCATTTAGCGGATAGGAAGAGGCCTCCATACCCTATTCCCCTATACTTTTCCCAAAATATGTATAGTAAGGAAATTCCATTCTCTTAATAATAAGTTTTGTTTTTTAAAGTTTTAGATTATAATTACATTTTATAATAAGGAAATTTGTTTTTTAAATAGTAAAAAATTAAATAGAAAATTTATTCTTAAAAATATTTGAAAATAAAATGGAAAATGGAAAATATTATATAAGGGAAAAGGGATTATTGAAATGTATAGAGTTTAAACGGAAAAGGGGAAATCTTTATTTATTTTTTAAATTGGAGGACATTCGCTATTTTGCACAAATACATGCCCGGGGATATTATCGATATTTCTAGACATAGACAAAGTGAGAAACTGACAATAGACCTTATTGGAAATGTTATTGATGGATGCAAAAAGTGGTGGATTTTAACTGAGAAGACACAATTTACTCCAACTTGTCGAAACTTTGACCGACTGCCGAAAGGGTCAAACGGTGACAGTTTTGGCCAAACAAAATTTGAACGTGATCAACGTGATGAGATGAACACAATGGTACTGAGTAACTGACATGACAATGACCAGATGAAAATACGAAAAATCCCCATAGCTTGACTCGACCATGACATGGTAACAGTCAAAATGTAACTTAGTGGACTTATCGAAGGGGTCATATGAAAATGAAAATGGTGAAAAAAGGTATGGACATGACAAACACATCGAACTAGACGTGATTCTATAGGCAGAATGATCTTGCAACAAACTTTAATTTGGTCATCCTAGTCATCATGTTCCGACACTTCGGAACAAGTCGATGTTAAGCATCAACATCTTGTAAAGGGGTCTTTGAATCCATATATAGTGTTAAAATTTTCTAAAGTGTACAAATTCATTGTCAAAATTGTAATTTATCATTGTCAAGCTAACACAACTAAAAATGACTAACATAAATGACTAATTCATATTCTTAGTCGGCGTTAGCTAGTCATATTTGTATTCATGTGACTAAATTAGACGTTTATTTTAGTCACTTTTTATCTAGTAGTATATTTTATCATCTGAAAGGAAATACACCATGAATTGCACCTGGAAAAACGCTCGATCATGAATTACGCCAGGAATTACACCATGAACTTTTAAAGGTAGAAGATCATCCTTCGAATCATTCTAATATTTGAGGGCATTTGACAAGTCAATGAATTCATCTAATTTCTGATAGGCATAAAAAATGGTTCAAATTTCAAAGAAACTACTTCAGATCCCAGACCAGGAAGAAAATTAATAGGTGGTCAAGTATTTTGCACAATAGTTGGTAGTGGAGGATTATCAGTAAGCAAGACAAGGTCTTGCACATGGAGACACTTGACATATGTTCCAAAAATGGTTTTTTTTTCATAGTAATAATGACACCAAACCCTTCAAGAAGTATTATAAAGGATCCTAACATAAAGATCTGTTTTTTCATAGTAACAATGACACCAAACCCTTCAAGTATTATAAAGGATCCAAACTGCCAAATACCATGCAAATACCAATAACTCTCCTATAGTGACTTCTCCTCCATAGTCATGTCAGGGAGCCAAATGAAAGGAGAAGGAACCAACCAAATCTTATTCTTTTCGGGACAAAGATCAACATCATAATACACATTGTTGGAGGAAGATGCAAATGTTGCATGAAGTGATCATAGTTTTTCTCACAAAACCTAAGATCATGATTCTACCACATTCCCCAAGACAACCTCTACTAATCTTTATGAATACTTTATCCTCAATCCCTAAATGAATCTTCTAGCCATCCAAGACTAAAGAGGTGGGCTCCACCAACCACACATGGCCTATTGAGTGTATTATTAGCCTATGATTTAGGGTGTCGGTGGCAACAATTTGTTTTGAGTAGCATATAGGTGTCTCGGGGCCTTGGGAACAGTGTTCTAGGAAAGAATAACATGCCTTTGGCCCTAAAGAAATTGTCATGGAATTCAAAGCAATGAACATTGCCTCAAAGTACCATGAAATATTGTCAAGTGGTATCTATAGTGCTATGCGTTTGGATCTTGTGGTCTTAGGGCCTTGTACATGGTTAGCAGAGGAGACCTAAACCCTAGGCTCTAAAGGAATATTCTATACATCTACCACCACATAATCAATAAGATAACTTGTCCATTAACCAATGTTCATTATGGGCTTCAAAACCCTCAATGTTGTCCACTTAGCAATCAATCTAAGGTTTCTTCAAAGTAATGAAATCACGTCCACAAAATAATCTTTATTAATCCATCACCAAAGGTAGGTTAACCTCAAAATAAGCATAAATAGTGGTGAAAGCCACCTTTTCAATGTCAACCAGATATAAAAAATGCCTTTAAAGAGGGCTAGAGGGCCATGATTAAGGCATCAAACCATAATACTTCACCTCTACTAGGGATACATGTCCTCTAAATGGGGATAGGATCACAATTAGGAGGTTTTAGTACTCATATATAGGTCTTGGATCTAGATAAGATAAATGTAGGTAACCTAAGACTTAGGCCCTAAACATACACACCTAGGGATAAAGGGATAGGAAGGAGGTTGAAAACCACCACATAAGACATATCTAGGTGATGTTTAGAATCCAAGTGTGGATATTAAATCCATTAGGAGGTTTGAGATCCATTTATGTATCTCAAGTCCATATACATGGTCAAGGAAGGATCCAATGCCTTAATTTATAAATAAAACTTATAGGGATCAAGGGCCATTAATATTGCCTCAATCTACCACACATGACCTCTCTAAGGGATTTATAGCCTCTAAGTAGAAATATGAGAGCCATTAATAGGTTTTGAGAACTAAGTATTACTCTTAGTGGAAATATGAGAACCATTAATATGTTTTGATAACTAAGTACAACTCTCAACACCTTGAAAATAGATAGCCCCAAGAAAAATTCATTATACTTAGGTCACAAAATTAGCTTATAGGGATCAAAGGCCTTGTACTACATCTCATACCTCCACAAAAGAACTTTGTAGTATATATTTATCCTCTAAGTGTGAATATAGGTGGCATTACGAGGCCATGAATGAGGCATTGAAAAATTACAAAAATATTTTATCTCCTACTAGGTAGATGGGTTCCAATAGGAGGTTCCATCAAGAAGGCCTCAGCCACCATAGAATATTTTTTAAGAGTATAATTGGTGTTATATATAGGTTATGGGTTTTATTAGGAGTTTTTTGGTAGTAGTTTAGATGGGTTGTAAGTCCTTGAAAATTTTTAAGGAGGAAACTATAGCCTTTGGTCATAAAGGAATATTTGATTGTTTGATGGGCATGAATCAAGTTTTTGACTACCACATGACATTGGACAAGGGGTTATTAGGATTTTGATTGGGGATATGGACACCATTATGATATTTTGAGAATCAAGTATGGGTCACAAGTCCTTGGACATAGTTGAGAAAGGAAACTGAAGCCTTGGTCCTTAAGGTGTATTTGATGGTTCCAGAGCCATGAAAGAGGTCTCTAATAATAACATTGAAACTCTCTAGGTAATATTTATCATCCAAGAAGGGATATGGATTCCGTTGGGAGGATTTGAGCACTAGTTATGGGTTTTAGGGAACTAGACATGGTCGATAGAGGAAACCCAAGCCTTAGGATCTAAAGTAAGCATTTAGGGCTCAAGGCAATGAAAAAGGCCTCTATTGATCTCATAACATTAATCTAGCACATATTAAGTATTCTAGTGGAAAAATATACACCATTAGTAGGTTTTGAGCTTAATGGATGGACCTCAAAACTACATACATGGTTTGAGGAGGAAGAACAACATCTCATGCCTGGAAGATATTTATGGATTATAGACCATGCATAAGGTTCAATACCACCACATAATCATTAAAGTAATTTGTCCTTTAATCATTGTTCATTATGGGCTTCGAAACCCTCAATGTTGTCCACTTACCAATCAATCCAAGGTTTCTTCAAAGTAATCAAACCACATCCACAAAAACATATTTATTAATCCATCACCAAAGGTAGCTTAACCTCAAAATAAGCATAAATAATGGTGAAAGCCACTTTTTAAATGTCAACTAGATATAAAAAAGGCCTTTAAAGAGGGGATGCCTCATTATAATAACTAGTGATCACAAGGGGATGCCCCAAAATCCCCCTTTCAAGGTTACGTTGGTTTCATAAAAATGCTCCAAAGTGGGCATACTTAGGATTAGCCCCTTCCAAAAGATGGATTGATTCTAGAACCATGCTAATCCATCATCCAATCTGCACAACTCAACTATGGTGGACCAACGAATCCACTAGACGAGAGAGATATCGTACCATGCATGTCTCTATGATGGAAAAAATATCCCATAATGTAATTAACCTAGGATTGGCTCCACAATTTAATTATATACTCATGGTAGAGAAGGAGGCTTCGTATAAAAGGACCTTCACTGTAGATCACCCCTGTGGCATGTATTGATGACCTCATCCACCAACAACCTTCACAATTGTGTTATCATATGGTAATCCAATGGAGAGGCAGCCTAAGGGTGAAACATCAGGCCCTATATGTTGCT
This sequence comes from Larix kaempferi, assembly GCA_027924585.1. NCBI lineage: Eukaryota > Viridiplantae > Streptophyta > Pinopsida > Pinales > Pinaceae > Larix > Larix kaempferi. The sequence continues at coordinate 5,428,243 of BSBM01000590.1, forward strand.
ATAGCATGGTATCAAAATGAAATCCCAGCATTGATATTGCTTATTGGTCTTCATCAAGGCTAGGTGCACTTTTAAAAAGGAATTGTAAAGGTTCCTCCAACTGTTGTTTTCATTCATTGTTTTTAAAACCTCCTCTAATATTTGCATGGATGTAGAGAGATGCTAAAATGGACTCAATTGTGAAAACAACAAGCATGTTGTCTCATTCTGTGATGAAGGGTGATTGAGAGAAGTAGTGGGTATTTTGATGAAATTGGATTTCACAACAAATTTCAATACATATGCTCCTCTATTGCACGGCTGCGCCAAAATAAAAGCATTGGCAAATGGAAAACTGGTTCATACCCTTATGAGCATAACACGATTTGACTCTAATTTTTTCATTGAAAATCATAGGTACAAACAACAAGGGTGCCAAAATAAAAGCATTGGCAAAGCAAAAACTGGTTGATACCCTTCTGATCATAACATGATTTGACTCTAATTTTTTCATTGAAAATCATAGGTACAAACAACAAGGGCATGGAAGAGAATCCCTTGAACTCTTCTGTCAAATTCTAGGGTTCGATGTGGCCCCTGAACGCAGCACTCTAGATAGTGTGCTCAGTTCATGCAGCAGCCTAGAAATGCTGGAGCAAAGAAGACAAGTCCATGCTCTTATGATCGAAACTGAATTTGATTGAGAATTCATTGTGGGGAGTGCCCTTGCTGACATGTATGCAAAATGTGGAAGTGTCGAAGATACCTTCAATGTGTTTTATAAAATTTCTGTAAGAGATGTCATTTCATGGACTGGGATGATTTCAATATATGCTTACCCTCATAAACCCCTAAATTCTCATGTCACTATAGAATATCCATGTTCAGTGATTGTCGACGCAACAAAGAAGTGGCCTCCTCAGGTGGCGTTATTCTTTTCTCGACAATAGAGTTCAACAATAAACACGGTGATTACAAAGTTTCTCTCACGCTGGAAAACTTATGTCAATCAAATTTGGACTTCACCATCTTTCATTTGAATACATCTGGGCCAAGCACCAATTCTAAGTGCCCCCACACACCAAGCGAAATTCATTCAGCTGTACCACGTAATCACCAAGGGCGCAGTTGAAAAAATTAGGGTTCGAGCCTCCAAACTATAAGCGATGTATGGTATGGAATTATAAAGGTCACGACTCGCTGGAAAACCCATACCTCAAGTGCCTTCAATGATGAGGAGAAAGGAACCTTCTGGCATCTCATCTATCTACGGAAAAATCCATCCAGTCATCCACTGCTACTGCCACCCCCAGGTAATTTTTTCTCTTTTGGCATCTCACCGACGATATGCTTAAATTTGCGATTTCAGTCTTTGCAAAGATAATGTATTTTCAGCTGATATGGAAATGTTTGATAACGAAATAAAACATAAATAAAACAGATATAGAGAAGGTAATGGTGAAGAATATGTTTTTGAGGTCCGCGGGCTCGCCCTTTAGAAATCTAGATCTCTTGATTTTGGTTGTTTCCTTTATAATGGCAATATAAGGACATTGCTACCAATAGGTTGATAACATATCACAATTATAGGTTGTAGGGTATTCTATCAGAGCTCCTGAGTCAGCATAAGATGGAATGAATCAGTAGGAGTGTTGAGTGTTTTGTTGAAAGCATCAGTCAAGGATAATTACTTACTCAGACAACAGTAAAGAACCTTCAAATAGAGAGGCTGGATGATACTTCGTTATTAGTCTCCCAAATTTTCATTTATTGTCACTGAATTATTAGACTTAAATAAGAGTTTACTAGAAACAAAGCAGGAGAAGATGTATATGAACTCATCATGGTCCCCAAGGAGCATATGCAAAAATGATTTATAACAGGAGCTGCGTGGGATCTAGGGGAAAATCCCCTTCAATCTTGTGCTCATACATCGCCAGCACGCCTTCTTGGATTTGAGTAACATCTTTAGAAAGACTGTAAGCCACACCATTGTGTTTCCTGAAAATGTCAGAGAAGGATATGTTGGAAAATTTTCTTCAGGAGGTTTTCTTGGCCCAAGACAGGTTTTAAAATGTTGTGCATTTCAGATTTATCATTTATCCTGTGGATACAGAGTTTTGAATCTCCATAGATTTGACTGTTGTTGATCCCTTTCTTAGGAGCTATCATTACCAAGGATTTCAGAGATCTAAGCTCAGTTCAATTATTTCAACCTCACCCAGAATCTAGCGTGAAAAAAAGTGCAGAGAATTAGATTGGAAGAGAGCTCCCTCATTGCCACAAATCCCAAGATGGCCTTGGATGGCTCCATCAAAAGTCCCTAGTGGATGTTTTTGTGAATAGAGAGAGGCCCTACCTGCCTTGCAAGATTGGGGATTGGGATAACCTTTAGCTCCTATAAACAAATTTGATTTTAAATAAATCTTTGAGGAGTGAAGGACTTTCCTTAGAATAAGTTTCCATTTCTAGTGAGCCAGATGCCCCTTGTAGAAAATGTAGGGGAGGGTTCTATGATCAGTCACAAAATGGTTTTCCACCCAAGATTTGAAACCATCAATCAAGGAATTACACCTTTCCATGTCCCAGAACCACCAAAAGAAGAAGATCCCCTTTCATACCTTTGTGGATAAGGAACAATCCTTGAAAATGTGTTGTGCTATTTCATCATCATTCTGACATAAGCAATACTTCCCTAGATCTTGCTAAGATCTTCTCTAGAGAATATGCCAAGTCATAATCGTGTTCGATAAAACTGGTGAAAATATCTTTATTTATTTATTTTAGGGGTGCCTTGAGTTTCCAAATAGTTTTCAACCACCAACTGGTGTCTCCTTGATCTTCAATAAAACTAGCAGTGTACCCTAGTTTGGAGCTCATTTGGTTGGCACTGTTTCTGAGTTGATTTCGTTGGATAGCTGATTTTGGTGTTATGTTGATCATATGATTTTTTATAGATAAAACATACTATCTCCACTACCTTAGAAACTGCAATACCCAAACTAGAGGGACAGTCTGGGTCTTTGTTGAGAATGGCCCACCCCACTTTTTTCAAGTCAGATGGAGATGGATGGACTTTTGATCCCCAAGTCTCCATCATCATTTTTTGATAAGGCTTCTGATCATATGATAAATCAACTATCCAAAATCAGCTGATTTTGGTGTACCCTTGTGGTCCTTATCTAGTGGACCCGTGATTTCTTGATTGATAAAACATCGCAGCTTTCCTATTTGGTGTGGGTAGACTTCCTAGGCCTACCTATGTAGTTTTTCTCATCCTTTTTTCATATTTCTACCCCTTTGGGGGAATTTACATATGGAGATCTAAACAAATTTTTATCCTTAGGCCTCAATGTCACGTCTGCATGTGTGTCAACCTATCCCAAGACCTTAAGGAAGCTGTGTATATCAGAATTGTTAGCCATGTGCATTGCTAGCTGGTCCACTCCATTAATCTGTCATACCCTATTTTAGTTTCCAAAGTCTTGACCATCGCATTTGAGACTACCCTTTGATGGCCCAAACCGAATTTGAGAAGGCCCCATCACCATCGATTCCTCCGATGTTTATAGCTATTCAAAATCTGAAGGGGAGAGTAGGAGTTTGGACAAAAGTAATGTGGAAAGGGAAGAATGTAAATGTGCCCAAAACTCAACATTTGAAAGCCCCACTAGTGAAGCCTCTACTCAGCAAGCTCTCCATGATCGTTGGCCCTAGACCTAAGGAAGCTCCAGAGACCTCTAAGGCCTTGGTTAACTCCTTGGTCATCAGGGATTGTAATTGGTGTGCTTCTCTCCATCCCCAATACTAAACTCATAAGAAATTTCTTATGTATCCTTTGTTAGTGCCACCAAAAGGGTGAAGCAAGTCACCCTTGGGTATTTTTGGCTTGGTGCCATATCTTTCTCCAATTCTTTTGGAATCCTTTAGTGCCTCAAGTTCAATGAGGTGAAAATGTTAGTTTCTAGTGGTTTGTAATGAAAGTGACTTCATGGAACATTTGGGTCTCAATAACCATGGTAGAAGGCACATTGTCTACTAGGTGTTGACATCTCTAGGTGGGACATACATTCTTTGTACATAAGAGCTCAAAGTTATTAGGTTCAAACTTCATATTGCCTTAGCAATCATTTGCCCTGGCACTAAAGCTTTATTTTCTAATCATTTTGATGGGAAAGGGGGGGGTTGATATTCTTGTCTCTCCCAATCTTGCTAATGTTGTTGTGGAGTGGGTTACAAACTCCTCCCAAATACTTGTGTGGATCCTTCTAAATTTTGATGAACAGCTCCTAGGGATAGCCAATATGTATGCTTCTAATGATGCTAAAGAGCATGTAAAATAATAGTTTTGGATTGCCAATGACCTACCAAAAACATACCTAGGCTCATTTTTTGAGATTTTAATATGGTGGATGTTACGAAGAAAATGATGGGGCTTTTCCTATTTGTATTATAGTTGTGGAGAAAGAGACATGGTGAGCCTTGAAGGATCTATGACCTAAATTGTTATTGGAGATAGGACTCCTTTGATCTTTGGTTTACATAGGCATTGAGTGCATCTACTAATAGTTGGACCATGACTTGTTCTTGAAGAAAAACTCTCTCTTTTTTACTCCATTGGTAGTCAGCTAGTTCATCTGGACAACATAGCCACTCTTTTAGACTATTATCTCATTTGGTTCTCCATCTCCTGGAGTGTTGATTGGGTGCAAATGCCTAGAACTTGGTACATTCTAAATGTTTTACATCTATAAAGCTCTGGCTGCATGGCTATATTTGAACGGTGTGGAACCTCATTGGCCAAATAAGGGGGGACTTTGAGTGGATTACATGGTGGACTGATGCCATCTCTTGAACCATGGATTTTCTATGTGGCTATGGCCATTAGATAGCCAAAAATTTGTGAATATGAAATTATGCAATGGCGCATGAACTTAATGGCTTGCAACAGGACCTTTAGTGGACCCCTTTTGATGAAGACAACCATGCTAAGGCTATGAAGCTACACCACTTGCTAAGGGTGGATGACATTCATTGGGAAGAAAAAGGCACTTGGTTGCGTGCTCGACTTTATCGTCTAAAATAAGGGGATAGACCTACAAAATCCTTCTTTAAATCCATCGTCACTAAGGAAAACGGGGAGTCTATCTCTACTATGAAGACAACAATGGGTTGTTTTCTTAACCAAGGGGAGATTGAGAACGAATTCATGGATCACTACTGGGTGGTATTTCAATCTCAAGGGATGATGATGGAATGCCAAGAGGACAACCAAAAATTTCTTGATGGTGTGCATCGTAAGCTATTGAACAAGCAACAGAGAACTTGAGAGGAAACCCTTCCCCTAGACGAGCTATTTGCCGCCCTACATGAAATGGTAGATGATAGGTCCCCAAGACTAGATGGATTTCCATGCGAATTCTACAGGGCCACTTGGGATTTTGTGAGGCCAAACTTCCTTTAGGTTTACAAGGAGGCCTTGTGTACTTGGTCTCTTGGGGCAGGAATCAACCAAGAGCGCATTCGCTTCATTCCCAAAGTTGGTGACCTTGAGGCTATCATGATTTGGCACCCTATGACCTTAATACTTCCTATAAGATCTTGGACAAAGTTTTAGATTTGAGGATGAAGAAAATACTTCCCAAGATTTTCAACTAGAGCAAATTGGTTTCATTAGGAGGTGCTACATTCATGACAGTGTGATTATTGTCTAAGAATGTATGGAATGGGACCGGATGCCTTGTTCATCAAGATTGACTTTGAAAAGGCTTACAACCATGTTGAGTGGGCCTTTGTCTTGGCTATGCTCAAAGCCTTGGGGTTCATGTCCTCTCTCACCACTATGGAAACCTTATTTGTGGAGGCCTTGATATGTTTTCCTATCAATTAGTGTAAATCAAAGGAGACTGGACTTTTCAAGTCCATTCGACAGGGATTCCCTTTAGTACCCACCCTATATGTCTTGGCCATGAAGGTGCTAGCGTATCTTCCTAGTTCCAAAGTAATATTGGGTTCTATTTGAGGGATTCCTCTCCTTGAGTCGAATACTGACTAGCTAGCTAATGGGCACTTCACCAATGATTCTTTCTTAACTAACGCAGCTGATCAATAATCTTGGTAATACCATGGGCTGGTTGAATTCCTTTTGTTCTAGCTCTAGTTATAATATTGAGTGGGCTAAGATGTGACGCTACTGGTAGAGACAACGCCCCATGCGTGACTAGTTCTCCTCCAAGCACTAGTCTTGGATTTACCCATGTCATATTTTAAAAATTTGGTGTATTTCCTTTCACTTGCTAGGTCTCCCCAAAGGACCTATGGGAAGTGGTAGTGCAGGAGTGGAGATGTAACATCCCAAAAATTTGTAAAAATTTAAATTTTTTCTAAGCGATCTAATTGCCAATAAATGATATGCGGAATTATAAGGTTTCAACAATTACGTTTATTAAAAGAAAAAAGGACATTTAAACTCTTCATAAAATTTCATTAATCATTTAGTTGTCTAATGACAATTAACTAGATAGTAACTCTTCATAAAATTTCATTAATCAAGTGTTACGATATCGTAACACTTGAATATATATAGTCGTCATTAAAACCTGTTGTAACACATTCAACTAACTCTATAGCTCTACATTTAAGTAGTGTAATATTACCTTATTTTATCGTCATAAACTTATGGAATTTAACTCACTTGGTCTTTTAATTTCTAGTGTCGACATTTATAACCTTAATTGTCTTAACACAAATTAAAACTATGAGCACTCCTATGCCTGTATTTATTATCGTAATACTTACTTTGGAGTCGTTACTTTCTGTGAAAAATAGTACATGTAGACTTATTGTGACCCAATGATCTTCCGATTGAGTATTACATGATTGTATTAACATACTACTAGATTTCTGTCTTAGGCATTCAATATTTATCTTAATATACCTATGCTTAAATATGGTTTATTTTTTTAGCGTGATAGTTTGTATTTAACTTTCCTCGTTGACAGGTGTATGCTGGTAGACACTTGAGGCTTACTTAGCTTATGCTAATGCAATCAATCTTGATTTGTACAGGTTACAGGTTGGTCATTACTCTAGCAAGGGTTTCATAGAGTATCTAAAAATAATGTGCTAACGAGAATATGGTTTGATTATCACATAAACTTTATGGTTTAAACCCAAGTTGAAATATGTAGTTTCTTGACTTATGTTCGGAGTGGTGATTAACTTTATCCTAACCCTAAACTACATAAAAGTGGATCTTCGTAAATAACTATGGATTTTGCAAAGTAGTGGATTGAAAATCCAACTAATATCGATGTATAACAATCGACAAGTGAAAAGAAAAGGCATGCAACAACTATAGAGTAAGGATTTTAGTTTTTGAGTTGGTGGATGACTAAGAAGGTCTTAAATGCAATCACGTGAATCCTTTAATGTGCCTTGGTTAAACCAAAACCCTATCGCTAATCTTTAGGGTTTGGTCTGTTGGCCTTTGTTTGCTTGAGCTCTGGTGTTGTGATGGCGAGCTGAGCTCCCCCTGGCTACCATGATGGTTTGAACGAACACAACACCACTCTCTGAGACAGTTAGGAACTGTAAGTGCAGGTAGTGGAAACTTATTGACGCACAACGTTGTGCAATGGGTTTTACTGTGTGGTTTTTTTGCTCGGCCTGGTTTCGAAACTCTGCGAGGTAAACTCTTTTCGTGGATAGACTCAATCCTTTAAATGTTTACAATTTTTTTATTTAATTTGCTAAATGAAAAGTTCAACTTTAACCCTGATTTGGTTTTACTGGCAGGGGCTGGTTCAATCCTTTTCGATAATCATTTTCAAAAGGAGAACATATATCAGAGGTTGTGAGCCTTCGGTAAGTCTCGGTCTCACCCAGATTTCTCCCTGTTAACGCTTTTAAGGTGTTGTTGTTGTCTCGTAGCTCTCCCAACATTATTTTGATGACTAAGAAGTTGTATAGAAGTGGCAATGCCACTATAGATAGGTTTCTGGAAGCTAGCCTATGATTTCATTTTCGTTTTTAGGTTAGGGTAATGTAAAATGAGGAACCCTCGGTTCACTTAAGAAGCTTGTCTGTTATTGTAATACGTCTCTTATGAATACAATGGTTCTTTTAAATCCTCATATTTTATTTCCTGTAATGAAATGTTGGAGCTTTGCTCTCGGTTCTGTCAAAATGTCATAGTAAATTTAAGTTTGTTTCTTCACAACGCTGGTTGGATTGAAATGTTACGGGGCTGGTATCCTAAACTCTTTTTTTTCGATTTTGTATTTACAAAGGTCCTGTGTAGACATGTTTACATTTCAGTATTAAAATAATTAGTTTGGGTTTTGAACCCGACTTCATAATTTTGGTTTTAAAAAGGATTATGTTAAGAGGTCTCGGAGTTGAGTTCAACTTTGCCAATGAGTTAGTAAATTTTATGTTAATGGATTTCTATATGAGAGCTACAGGGTTTGAAGCATGGTCTCTGAATTGATGCTAAATTTACCGTTGTATTTTATAAATCCAATCCTTGGCTTCCTGTCAATTTGTAGCTTCTGTAATTAGTTGTTATGTAAAAATATTTAGGGTTCTTAAAACCCAACCTTGTAGTTTCATTAAAAACATTCGGGGTTACTATACCCCTATTATGTTTCCAAATCTTTTTGGTAATTTATGTGTAGTAAAAGAAAAACCTACCTGGGCTCATTCTCAGTTGAGATTCGAGCCCGAGTTGAATTATTTGTTTAGCTAATATAATGAAAAGGGGTTACAATGCAAAAGGGTGCCATCGAGATTCCTTAAAATTTAAACTATGTCGATAGTATTAACTCTGTAGTTGATATGGATATTGTACTCATTGTATTTGATTTGCATCAAGGTTTTATGATTATGTATATCATATAAAGTGAGTTTTGATAATGAAAATGTAATCCTATAGGTCTCGAATTATAATACTAAAGTTTGTAGTTGAGTTTTGTTTGAACCTAATGTTTCAACTTATGAGAGAAGTATTAGTAGCTAGATACTTCAATCTACATTCTGCGAGGACCTTAAATAATTCTGCTATTGGTTTTATAAAAGACAAGCATAAAAGTCTATATATATTTAATCGAATAATTATGTGCTGATGAGGGTATAAAACTTGAAACTGATATACTATATTGTATGGATTTTCATTGTTGCGAGAGTAGCATTTCATAAAAGGATTATTTTATTTGAAGCATAGAATTTTCTGCTATGAATTCTACTGTTAGAAAATAAATGGACAGATTTTAAATTAGAATAACATCATTTTCTTACCATCAAAGTACGTGACATATATCATTATTTACTGTTTAACAATCATATCCAATCATTGTTAATTAACTCTCTTCCTATACTAGAGTACATTGTCTTGGACGAAAGGAAAAATTTAGGAAGATATTTGAATCATTCATCAATAACATCTACTCTTTCATTTAATCTAGAGAAAACTAATTTAACTTGTTCAGAAAATCATCCTTTAGTACAACTACTGATGTTTAAGCAAAACATTGGAAAAACTATGGAAAAATATCAAACAGTTTTCAGTATAAGTTTTGCAGTAAAAAATAACTAAAACAAATAACAAGTAGAACCTGATAACTTGATAGGGTGGACAAACACCCAAAGAGGCCTGTTCCTCCCAACCTTCTCTAGAAGAAGCATCCAAATCACTTGCTCCCTTGGACCCCCGAGCCTGTTTATTGAACCACTAGGAAGAAGTCTCTATGTAGAAGCAAGGCACTCAGTTTGTACTTCAGGAATCAATGGAGACTTGCATACACACCTCCCATATGTACTTTAGCAATCAATGGATACTTGCATACATATAAATACTCTACCCTCAGCAGGAAACCTCTGCACTCAATAGGAATAAGGTGGTCTTACTCTGCAAGTCAAAACATAGCTTCCCCTCATTGAATCTCTTGTGTGCAATTCCCAGCAAAACCACAAGGTAAATTTTCTCGTCAGAAAAAGTGTGAGCCTCAACTCAAATTAGATGGCTTATAAAAGATGCCTAGGTGTTTTGGTGGTCAATTTTCAGTAAATGAGCCATAAGCTCCAGTTCCACATTCTAGGGAACTTGACCACAAAATAAGGGAGTTGTCCCATAACAATAGCTAGTTACTGATTTCAGATGTTGCCACTTGTCCATTGCCTTCTAACTCAGATTCCATTCCTCCTAGTGGGTCAGTAAACACTCTTTCAACAGTCTCTTTGGGTGAGTGTCTCCTATTTTATTTTATTAAATAATAATATTATTCATTTACAGTCATCCTTGACACTTGGTCAAATATAAAGCTTTACAATAAAAGTTAAGGTATTGTTTTTCACAAACATAAAATGTCTCAAGTATTGGGTATGTTCCAAACACCCCCACTTAAGCTCAACATCATCCTCGATGTTGCTTATTCTTCATCAGAGCCTCCCTAGAACAAAATTGGATATGTTGCCCGCATATTACTTTCCAATTCCCAGGTAGCTTCATCCGGGCTAAGGTGCTTCCATTGCACCTTTACCTGCCCTATGGTACGATTCCGGAGAATAATTTTCCTCCCATCGAGGATACAATCCGGTTCCACCCGAAAATCTCCTTTGGGCTCTACCTGTATATCATTCCAATTTAGCACATGAGTAGCATCATGCACATACTTTTTCAAAACAGAAATATAGAAAACGTTATGTATTCTTAAATTAGATGGTAAAGCCAACTGATATGCAACTGGTCCGATTCTTGATAGAATTTTGAACGGTCCACAATACTTGGGTGCCAGTTTAGCACAACTCCCAAGCTTAAAAGAACTTTTCTTGGGTTTTACCTTAACAAAAACATGATCTCCTACCTGAAATTCCTTTTCAGTTCGTTTCAGATCTGCATAACTTTTTTGTCTATCTTGTGCAATTTTTAAATTGCCGTGTACGTGTTTCATGGTTAACTCCATCTCTTTTAAAAAATATGGTCCTAACATCAATCTATCAACATGATTACTCTAAGAAATAGGTGTATTGCATTTCCTTCCATATAGAATCTCAAATGCACTAAGTCTAGCAGAAGCTTGATAGTGATTATTGTAAGCAAACTCAACTAATTGTAAATAATCTTCCCATTTAGTTGGCTAATCTTTTACATACAATCTGAACATGTCTTCTAAAATCTGATTCACCCTTTCAGTTTGTCTGTCAGTTTGAGGGTGAAAAGATGTACTGAAATTTAACTTAGTATCTAAACCTTTAAACAATGTTGTCCAAAATTTTTCTGTAAACTTAGAATCACAATAAAAAATTATTACCTTAGGAATTTCGTGTAAATGAAATATTCACTTCATAAACACATCAACAATGTTAGGAGCTTTAAAAATAGTTTTAACAGGAATAAAATGAGCATCTTTACTAAGCTTATCCACAACTACCATTATTGACTCATTATGTTTCTTATTTCTAGGCAAACCAGTTATAAAATCAACACTTATAATTTCCCACTTCCATTCTGGACTTGGCAATGGATGTAATAGGCTAGCTGGGTGTCGATGCTCAGCTTTAATTTGTTGACATTCAAAGCACCTAGCTATGTATTCAGCCACTTCATTTTTCATGTTTGGCCAAAAGTAATCATTTCTTAACATAGTTATTATTTTCTGATAACCAGGGTGTTCCAAATAAGGACCTTTATGAATTTCATAAAAAATCAGCAACTTAACTTTTAACACATTAGGAACATAAAGTTTGTTTTTATATGTTATTAACCCTTTTTCGTTCATGCTGTAATCTGTTATTAAATTTTCAGATACATTTTCAGCAACCTTTTCACGTAATTTCTGATAATTTTCATTTTCCTTAATTCCTTCTTCAAGCTGATTTTCCAGATCTGTTTTATAAGTACTGATTGCTGCCACAAAATTTAATTTAGTGTTTCTTCTTAAGGCATCAACAACTTTTTTTTTTTACCCTTAATGTGTTGAATCTCGAAATCATATTCGCTAAGGAAATCTAACCACCTAGCTTGCCTTGCGTTCAGATTTGTTTGATCCAACAAATATTTTAAACCTTTATTATATGTCATTAGTGAAAACTTCCTACCAATCAAGTGATGGCGCCACATTTTTAATGCATGTATCATGGCTACCAGCTCTAGATCGTAGGTGGTGTAGTTCTTTTCATGATGTTTTAACTTCCTTGACTCGTAGGCTATTACATGACCTTCTTGAGTTAAGACCACACCAAGTCCATCGTTGCATGCATCAGTGCATACAACGAAGTCCTTATTTGGATCTGCAATTTTTAATATAGGTGTTGTTGTTAACAGTTCTTTTAATTTCTTAAAACTCTCCTCACACTTTTAGTTATTAATTTCTCTAAGGTTAGTATAAATTCACTAGCTCTTCAAAACCCTAGTTAGGGAAAATCAACAAAATCCTAACTCAACCAAGCCCTTATAAGCAACCCACAACAAGCTCATGTAGGCCAACAAAGTGAGACGCTATATTCCAAAGTACTCGTATCATGCTCCAAGGTGATGTCCTAAACAATAAGGGCTCGAAGATGATGCATCTATACAAGGTAAGTCCACATGCCTTTCTCACAAGCATCCATGGACTCCATCGATCCTTCTAAGCAATGTATCCATTGGGTTAGTTGACCCTTGCAAGAACACTGTTGCAACCCAGGTGTCCCTGAGCCAACTCCAAGTCTCCAAACATGAATCTAAGAAACCCCATACTATCCTTTTTAGACAACAATAAAAAGGCTTTTTGGTTTAGCCCTAATCGTTCATCTGAATATTTCATGTGGGTTAACTCCCATCCATTGAGGCACATGGGTAACAAGATGTGATGCTCGACGATTTTCTAGAAGAGGAACCTAGAGACATGAGATATTTTCAGTTTATTTGCTTTAATTATATTCTGCTAGTCTTTATGGCTCCTCACATCTATTAGGTCGCTTACTGCTGTCCATCTTTAAATTCTGGTTCTTGCCGAACAATCACAAGAAAATGGGGAAACCAATACAATTTGAAATTTCACATTCATTTGTGGGTTTTGTGCCCATAATTGGATTAGATCTATTGGTTCAATCAATACTGAATCATCACAGGTTTTCAGCAAACATCTTTCCCTCGTTCACTGCATCTAGGTGACTTGAAAAGGGGATCCCATCTTGATATCAGCGGGCCAACCACAACCCTTTTCTAATATTAATGTTGTAAACTGTCTTTTGGGTAGACATAGATTATTTGGTCTCACTTTACAAATGTGAAATTGTTGTTTGCATTATGCTAAAATGGCCAGTTCTAGCCTAGACATTTGTCACCTTTGAGACCATACCAAGTTAAATGCAACAGTCAGACCTTTATTATCCTGACCATTTTTAATTAAGTCTTGTGACTAATACAACTACTTCAAGAGCCTCAACACCACACTTTATTTAGTATTGTAAAGCCATGTGTGCTTGGACTTTTCCAGTTATCTTGTTTCCAAATTCCAAGCAAACATTGAGTTTTAAATTTTTGTGACTGACATTTTACTTGTTTTGAGTTTCTCATGTTTCTAGTTTCGTTTCCAATTTTTGAATTTTACACATTATTAAGCCCTCTTTTTAAAATTTTATTTGGTTCAGATTCTGAATTGATCTTGTGAATATTCTCAATCTTTTCAATATCTATTTTTTAAATTTTCATAGAACAAGAATTGCATACCTTTGGACAATAGGAATGCCCCTCCTTCAAAATTGAGCAATTACTAGAAATATTATATTTTATGGCTTTAAACGCTAACCATCCTACAATAATCCTAGAATCTTATCGCTTGTACTTAGGGTATCAAGGTTCTCTTTTTGAAAACACACTTCAAATAAATTGTGATTAGATTCTCAAATTCAAATCGCCATTGCAAGGTGTTTCTGGGTTCACTATCCTTCGATCTTTCAAGGTCCTTTAACTACTGCGTAGTCTGCTTCCAGGTCATCCCAGAGTTGTAGTATGCTTTTTTTGCAATCTACATGCCATTTGGATCCTCAATGTTTATATATTTTGGTTTAGATATGGATTGCACTCGTTGTCGATTTGTTATATTGACCATTACATGCCTATATTACATATTTGGTGTCTAATGGGTTGGATTTACATTGATGTGCATGAATATATAATAGTTTTATCAAAATTTCAAAATTTTATACATTTTTTAATACAATCAGTGCTTTCCTAGTTGGTTTTGAGATTTTTGCTAATCCAGTTTTGGTCTAGTTTTGGATCTAATAACATTGGTCTATAGATATTGTCTACAAGATTCAATAAACTTACCATTCATTCATACCGAGTTCACAGGGGAAGGTATGACAAAGAGTGGTGCCTATGGAGAATGTTTCAAAATAAACAACTCTGCACCAATGTCTTTTTGATATTGATATAAATTATTCCCACTTTGTGATGACTGCTAATAAGGTTGTTTAAGATATGCAACTCCCACAAGCAGAGATTGTAATTTTAACTATATCTATTATTTAGTAAATGTTTGAGAGGGTTTGTATTCCACTTATAAATAGAATGTGACATTTGTTGTGTGGAAGTGACAAATTCACTAAATTCATGAAACTTTTGGAAGTAGGTTTTCAATTTCTCACTCACTGTTTATTGTCTGATCAAGCTATTTTTAAAAATATTTGCCGAAGTTATCAAAATACTTGCCAACACTCTTTTAAAATTTAGTAATGTTTGAATGAATACAAATTTTCTGCAAAAGAATGAGGATACAACTTAGCATTAGTATTTTATTTGTTTCTTCTTTCAGAGTTTTCTTTTAGCTGTTCAAAGGATTTCAGTTGACCAAAAGAACTAACCTTAAGGTTCTTCAACATAAATATAATCTTTGTATATTCATAAAAGAGTTGCAAATAAATTAATAATCATGTTGAAGTTCATGTGTTGTGTTTAATTGTTGCCTTTGTTACAGGTTGACTTTTCCTTTATTATATAGCAAGAAAAATTAAATTTCTTATCATTTCCAAACTGGAAAATTGACTGAAATTGTTTCTTTATTTTGTGCTAGTTTCAAAATTCATACTCATTTTTTTCTTAGCTTCAGTTCCTTGGTGTGTGGGAGCATTTCTTTTCTTATGTTTCAAACAAGATTACAGAGAAAAACCCAGTCTGTTGGCCTGCACCATCACACTAAGTATCATTTTATTTTCTTGCTTTCCAGTAATTAGTTATTTAGTCCTCAAGGTTTCCTATAACTTAATTTTACTTGTTGCAAGTAGAATTGCATTATTTTATTCCATTTACTAGACAAGGGAAGCCCACATATATGCATTTGAATGGACAATCACTGCGATGAAAATCCGGTCTGAGATGTTTGTGTGCATATAGTACATGTTCGTTATTTGCTTGATGACTTCATTCATTTGATTGCGGTATGTACCATACTGCCAAAAATTGGAATTAGTGCACTCTATGTCCCGTTCTATTTGTCCCAAGTAGCATGGTTTTTTCCTTCATGCTCTTTTTGTGTAGATTATTATTATAATGTCTTGTTTAATTCCCAGTTTTACGTATTTAGTGTTATGTCTTTAAAATAATATTACACCTGAATATTATTCTATGGTTGTTGATTGTAAATGATTATCTCATTATGGGAAACTTCAAAACAGATTCTATGTTCGTGGGACCCTCGGAAGAGGCCAACAATAGAGCAAGCACTACATCATCCTTTCTTCCTTGTTGGTATTGTATTTTTTTTCCATTGATAAAAAATTTGAATTCAAATATCAACTTTCTTATTTTGTTTGCTAATAATATTTCTTTTATAGGTAACTCACTTCAGATAGTTCAAGTTGGAATTGAAAGAAATATCTATTGTATGTATATTGGCATGCCTATTCCATTTTCTCTTGGAGGAAATTTCCAAGCTGATACATGTGCAGCAGGTAAACCTTAATTAATGAGCAGCATACATGTATTGTTTGATCAATGTTTCCTTTGTGATGTATCTATTAAATCTTAATAAATACATCTTTGAGATTCAAAAAAACATTCCATGACACAACTGTGCCTCACATTTTAGGGAATCCTTTCTAGTTCTTGTACTAGAACAAAGTGTCCAGTGAGTGCATATTGATTGCAGTGGGGATACCTCCAAACATTTTGACACATTCACCTCAAAATTTACATTCTCTGAAACAAAATATTTATTCATTTCACTCTTCTCTAAGGTTGGGGCAATGCTCTATTCCCTTTTCTAGATTTCCTTATATATATCGAAGAGTTTCTCAAGTTTGCCAAGATTAATTTTGTGCTTTCTGCATGGAATTTCTCTCATGTTAAGAAATATTCTTCTCATTTCCATGAACTTTTCAAAAACATGATTAAATATATGTTCATAATTTCTCTTGCTCTAAATATGTTTGTACACTTACTCCCATAACTAAGAATACTTTCCCCACTCATAATCACATCCTAGCTTCACATCAAACTACCCCCTTTTATAGCATCTAAAAAAACCTTCCTCATCCAATATTTTATAAATTTAGAATGTGGCAACATTGAGGTATTATTTTCAAGTTGAGCTCCACTAACATTTACAAATTTTCTGGAAGCAATGACAATAAGTTCACAATCTTTTTATTATCAGTGTTTGTCTAGACAACATCAACCAAAAGAGACCTATAAATAACCTTCAATTATAGAATCCCAAAAGCTACTGCTCCATTAACTATTGAGAGGGGAGGATTTGAAGCATTATTGTGGAAGATATAGTTTTCAAAGTACTTCCCCATAGAGCTTGAGATGTTTGTAGGACTCCTTGATTTGACTCCTAGATTCACATCAAACCACCCCCCTTTATAGCATCTAAAACAACCTACCTTATCCAATCTTTTATAAATTTAGAATGTGGCAACAATTTTTAAATACTTTGATAGAAGATGATTTGAAAGCAATGGCCATTAAGAACATAATAACAGTTATCACTTGGGCTAGGAGAATCCTTGGAAAACATTCTCATATTGAGAATGTCCAAAATAAAGTAGAGCAGATGAAGAAACAGGTGGAGTCCTTCAGAAGAGCAATTGAAAAACTGATCCAGAAAGGTTTTCCTTCTTTCTGGGATGGAGACAATAAGTTAATTTCTTAGAATGATTATAAAAACTTGTTATTTGAAATTAGAATGAACCATGAAAAATTTGAAGACATGACTCATGTCCTAACAGGAAAAATTATGATAGAAAAAATCTTAGATGATTTTGAAATTCTGAACCAATTGACGATGATAGGTGCAAAGGTACCTCCCATTTCTATTGCAGACCATGTGGAAATGAAATTTCTAGTTAAACAAATGACCAGTTATGAGATTCCCTATGGAGAATAGTGGAAAATGGTGGAGAAATATGGCAAAATGAAATACAGTTTGTGCATGTGAAGATTCCTGTCCGAGAAAGAGAGATTTGCCAGCAGCCACAACCGATAGAAGATATCAAATGCTATTTTGGAAAATTTTGACAGAAATGGAATGTAATAAGTAGTTTAAAGTTTAGTATTTTTGGAAGTAAATTGTTAGGTTTTGCCTCAAGAGGCCTCTATATGTATAAAAACAAATTTAGGAAATGTAATCAGGGTTGGAACCCATGAAAGGAATACACATTTTGTATTGAGCTTTTCCATTTTAATATATTAAAATTGAGCAGAGTTGAACACATTTCTCATGAGCAAATATTCATGTGTTGTTGTTTTACAGTCTATAATTTCCTTCTCCTTATGTGATTTGTTATTCCAGTAAATTTCTTTCCATTATGTTTTTCTTTCATACATAAATGAGAGTTTAATTAAATTAGAATTCATGTAACTATGCTCTAATTTATTAGGTCTGAGTATTCACAATTTTTTCTTCCAAATTTAATATTGGATTCATCTATAATCGGTGCCCAATGTTGATGGATTGTGTATTTTTCTTCCATTATCGCCTGCAAATAAGAACTTGACTGTGAAATGACAACTACCTTTCCTTTGCAAAAATCCTCAGTGTTAAGATTTTGCTGGTTCTTAAACATTCAAATTTGACTCCATGCCCAATGTTACCCATGAGTTTCATCCTTTTACAAATTTTAAATCAGAATCACTCTGAAATATCTCTAGCCATTGTATTTATTTGTTGAGAGAGCCCTCTCTGGTATGAAAAAATCTAGGTTTCCTCCTAAAGATTGGTTTGAAATAGTTACCTTAGAACTATCCTTCCACAACCAAGGGAGAAATTTTGAGTGCTAATAGGGGGTATAGGTGAGGAGTGTGGGTGTTGGGGTTAGAGAGAGAGAGGATTAGGGGTTTGGGGGGGAGTAGGGATATTAGAGAGAAAGGGGGGTATAGGTGAGGAGTGTGGTTGTTTGGGTTAGAGAGAGAGAGAGGTAAATGGAGAGACATTGACAGGTGGTAATGGGTTATAGGTAGAGGGAGAGGGGATTGTTAAGGGGTTAGAGGTAGAAACATAGGGGAGTGTTAGGATATTGAGGTTAATTGTAGCAAAGAAGAAAGAGAGTGAGAGAACGAGTTAGTAAGGATTGGAGAGAGAGAGAGAGGAGGAGAAGGAGGAGGAGGGGATTTAGTATTAGGGGGAGGCATAGGGATATGTGTGTGTTTGTGTGTGTGTGTGTGTGTGAGAGAGAGAGAGAGAGAGAACCAATGGGGCAGTGGTATGTTAGGGGGTTGGGGGAGAGAGAGAGGGGGGTAGGGGTTAGGTGTAGGTGGAGGAGTAGGGGAGTGAGAGAGAGTGAGAAAGGGGGTTAGTAAATTAGAGAGAAAGGGGGGCATAGGTAAGGAGTGTGGGTGTTGGGGTTAGAGAGAGAGAGAGAGATTGTGGGGTGGTAAGGGGTTAGAGGTAGAGAGAGAGGGGGGTAGTTAATGGGTTAGAGGTAGAGACATATGTGGGTGTAAGGAGATTAGGGGTAAGTAGAGGAGGGGGGAAAGAGAGTGAGAGAAGGGGTTAGTAAGGGTTAGGGAAAGGAGGAAAGGGGTGCGAGAGAGAGAGAGGGGTGTTAGGGGCTGGCGGTAGAGATAAGGTAGGCGGAGGGCGTGGGTGATTAGGGGTAGTGGGTGTCAGGGAGTCAAAGAGAGGGTGTTAGGGGTCGAGGGGCATGTTACGATGTTGGGGGATATTAGGGGTTGGGGGGGGCGTCTTACGATGTTGGGGGGTGTTAGTGAGTTAGAGAGTGTCGTGCGAGTGATTAGGGTCAGGGGGTGTTAGGGATTTTTAGAGGGGGTGTTAAGGGGTTAAGGAGTTGGAGAGGGGGTGTTAGGAGGTTTGGGAGGGGTGTTATGGGATGGATTTATGGAATAAAATATTCTTTACAAAATTCGTATGCGTTTTGGTTCTCTAAAATGTGTACACGTTTTGGTTCTCCAAAATGCATGTGTGTTTTGTTATCCTATGCTTCGTGACATCCCACTTGGTTTCCTTGGGATTTATCATTCCTATGTTTAATAAACACATAGGTGTTGTTGAATTCTACAACAAGAACATGTTTTGCAAAACATCCTTTGCATCTAAAAGGTCCCTCGTCTTTGTGCGAGGACCCACATATGGATAGTTATAATTTATTCATGGAAAATGCTAAACAATATTTTGAGGGTGATTTATGCATGAGTGAGTGGAGGTTATTTTACTTCTTAAAAAATTATATATTTATAAATTGATCACAAAATTGCGAAATTTCAAACTAAATTCCACATCATTCTAACGCTTTGATCAATTAAAGAAACTAAATTCCACGACATTCATGTGCTTTGCTCAAGTAAAGAAGGAATAACACCGAGGGACCAATTCTTGGTGTAGTTTTCATTAGCTAAATATTTATTATTTGAACAAAGAGGACTTTCACTTTCATAATGCAGAAAACTTGACCAAGTACTATTGTCTCCTGGCTTTTACTATCTAGCAGAATTGGAAGGCATGTTTCAAGTCTATAAGTCCAAGAAGAACTATAGACTTTCATGGTTTTTAACAGTGATCCAAGGTGTTAACTATTTGTACGGAACCATCTAAGAAGCTTGCAAACAAGACCCTAAAAGCAACATAATTTATTAAAGACTTGTTTTTCTAGCTATAAGAAAACAAACACTAAAGTACACTAAAGTAAGGACTTGCCATGCAACTCTTCTTATTAATTATGCACGATGGAAGATAAAATGCCTTTTATTTATTTCTTAAAAACACATACGTATTCATATTTCAATCACAAATATTTGAATTTTTCAAAATATTATTTATAGTTCTATACACATTGTTGAAATTCAATTTAAACACTTTTACTTTCATAACTTGTTTTTTTTTATACTTTCCACATGGCATTTCATAGGTATGTGAGAATGACTTAGGAAATATAATGTGAAAGTGAATATATTTGGATACAACAATTTCGATACTTTCATCATTGTTTTTCATATATGTGAGCATGACTTGGAAATATAATGTAAAGTGGATATATTTGGATAAAGCAACTGTTATGGTAGCTATCTCAAACTCCCCTAACCCGAACCGCAAGGAGGTTGATCGACTGAGCACCAACATTCACCATACTAGAGTATCAAAAGAGACCAAGTCTGTAGAAGATCAATTGGAAAATAACATTTGAGAAACATAGGATTTGACACCTATTAAAGTTGATGTAAACACCGATTTCTTGATAGGAACTCAAAGATGCGACGAAACAACAAGTGAGAGACTTGCATGATCTAAATCAGACTTTACATCCATGGCCCCACCACCAAGAAAAAAGTATTATTAAATTTTATCACCAAACACAAAAAATACCCGAGAAACCTTTGGATTGATGTTTTTCGATTCACAAGAATGTGATTTTCCCTCAAGGCGTGAGTAGATGAAGCTCTCCACAAGATTACAAGAAGATTATAGGGTTTCTTGCACAAACGGTCCAAAGTTGCGTTTCCATTTTGTTATATTATTTACACATCTTTGCTATGCATATAAAGTCTTTTATCTTCAGACTAAACATTGAACAAAAAGTATACACACTTATATTATTATGGAACTACATTTTTCGAATCATGTCGAACCCCAATCCAAATTCATATATGGTAACTATCCTTGCAACTCTATTTTCCTTCCTAACTTCTGTTTCAGCACAAAGTTACAACTCCGCAAGAATTCCACCCAATTTCATATGCCTATAGTTCAATTTACTCATGATTATATTCAAGAGCAGAAGCAATCAATAAATTTTGTTATTGTTACGTGCTTTTTCACGCATGTCATAAACCATAATCGCTTCGTTTTCTTAACGAAAATATCATGAGAGAATTGTCATAACACCTCTGTAAATTCCTATAAAGCATGTAAAAATGATATCAGAGATAAATTAACACAATAATAAACTCTACATAAAAATTAAAACCATACTGAAAAATCCCAAGTTTATCTAAACTGAGGTGATCTTTATTTAGGGTTCTAGGTGCAGTTAGCCTCTATGGCACTGCACAACCATCTACAGGGCATAAGAAGCATACATATAATATGATATACTGAACTTATCAGACAACAATTGGAGAGACTGACTACTGCTATGGAATCAGGTGTGGCAGCTGCAAGTACCGCACTGGCATTTGGGGCCGCACTTGCAGTCGTTCTCCACAGTTACATCTGCACTATGCCTGTTTACATCAAGACCCAAATACATTCAATAATTATCATATTATATCATATCATGCTGAATCCATTGAAAGAAAATTCATAAGAACTGATAGAGATCAGGCTGTACCCCATCTCGTAGCTGGTCTCCATAATACCGTCCATCTGGAAGCCCTTCTTGCTGTAGAGCAAAACAATCCAAACATGGAACGAGCTTAGTCCTATGCAGATTCGAACCCGTGACGAACAGCGTGAAAATTGAAAAGCAAAAGAAATTGAGACGAAAAAAAGATTAGAAAAGAGAAGCAGACAACATACGGGCAGTGGGTCTTGTCAGCGCAGTCGCAATTTGCGCAGTCGGTCGACATGTTCGCAAGTCTAATGATTGAAGAAACAACAACGAATTACTTCACTTCTGATTTCTCTCTCAGATGCCGCGTTTGCTTCACAAGTAACGCTCGCCCGCCGATATATATAAGGAGGCCAATGCCGGGAAAATGTGGCGGTGAGTTTGCCATGACCGGAAATATGGAATATCGGGGAGGGGAAGCTAACCCTTCTTCGAAAGTCGAAAGTGAGGATGTCAGGCAGCATCTTCTGAACTGAATAAAGTCGGCCGAGCAGGTCCACAAGCTTTAGTTGGGTAGTGAGAGGAATCTAACATCATTGAGGTGGGTCCTGCCATCGATTGGAATGGCGCGCTTCAACGTCCATTATTGCCGTCGGAACTTGGAGCTTACCACAACTTTTGAGTTTCCGCGTACAGTTATGGCACTGTACCTGACAATCTAAAAAGTTGTCAGTTGTCACATCTCTTTAGAGTTTCCAACTTCCAGGACTCTATAGTACCTGAGAATCTAAGAAGTTGTGATATCTCTTTAAAGAGTTTATAACTTGGACTGGTTGGAAGGATGAGTCAATTCTTGCAAAAATTATAATTTGGAGTGTTTAGATCATAATTTCCACGATCTGGGTAGTTTTAAAATTGGGCAGTTTAAAATAGGCAATCTTAATCGCTGAAATTACAAAAGTGCAAAAATAGCTATTTCCAACAAAATTTTCGACTTATCCCAAAATGGCGGGAAGTTTTGGTTGCCTTTTATCCTACCCACCAAACATGAGTTTTAAAATGGAACTATTTTGATTTGATTGGAATTGGAAGATGTTTTTTTATGAAATGTTAATTTTGTATTGTTTAAATCGAGATTTTTAATGTATAAGTAAATTCAACGTCCTAAAAAACACTCCAAAACATCTATATTCTACAAATTTAAATACTATTATTACTAATTTTAAGAATATGTGCAAAATTTCAACCAAATTCAATTGAAAGCATACCATAATAATCCATAAAAAAAAATGGTCAAAAACGTCCTGCGTTTAGCTACGCGGTCTCAGGGGGTTTGGAGAAATAGTAATAAAATGGAAAGAGATTTTTTAATAAAGCAAAAAGGAACGATCTGAATTTATTTTATGAAAATGGTAATGAAGTTATTTTTTTTACTTTCTTTCCTATTAGATGAGTTTAAGATGATTTCTAGTTTTTTTATATTGATCAGCTAGTTTTTGGTAAATGATTTGCAAGTTTTTGGTAAATAACACCGCAGCTGAACTAGAGAGGCATGTATAGGTAAGTCATACCAAATCTGCATTAGGGTTTGAAGCATCAAAGTTAGGGTTTTTGAGAGCTTTGAATCTCTAAATGAGTAAATTATCTTAAATATTAATTAATAAATATTTTTAAAGTGATTTTTATTTTTAATTTTCTTATTATCATAAAAATAACAAATTTTAAAGATTATTTTTTGAGTAAGTATATTTTAATATATAAATGATGATGATGGTGGTAGTGGTGGTACTTAAGGGTCCACCAAGACTAACTTGGTCTATCAAACTTTAAGAGAAGAGAAATGCATTATTTGGATTGCTGTAAAATTTTATTCCTATGTTCAAAACGCTTTGAAAGAAGTAGTTTTGACCGGTTACAAGATTATGTAGGTTTGTATTGTAGCAAATATTATGAAATTGGGTGTATACGTAGCCCACTCTAAGAGAAAGTGATTTTCATCCTTAACATTCATAGTCTCACAAAGATGACAAATCTTTTCCACCCACCGTATTGTCTAGCACCCTATTTCCCCTATTTCTCTATGAAGCTCATGAGAATTTGTTCTTATCTTGGCTATATTACTTTCCTTCTTCGAATTGGTTAAGACAGAGATACATTTTGACCTTCCTAATGACCTCCTTATAGTATCTTAATTTTCTTTTAACCTCTAAATTTTTCTCGTCTCACATTTTCTCTATAAACATAGATGTGATAGTATTTTTAATGTTGTTGATATTGTTATCACTCAGGATTCCTCTAGGTTGTGGCAGAAGGTATCACTGAGGTAAATATTTCAACTACACTCTTGTGGATGGAAACTAGTCTTTCCAAACACAGAGAGGGCTCTCTCTCTCACAACTCTTTCAGTATGCAAAATATTACTTGAATTGGTTGGTTGTGTATTAATAGTGGTGACTAGACCTTCAGAGAAGGGTATTAGGGATTTCAATTGGTTGGGTTGAAGATAGGTATATCACAGGGCATGGAGTCAAACTTTTCAAAGGGTTTATGTCACAGCTGACCGATAGAACTATAATCTTAAGGGCAGAGAGGCAATATAAATGAAGTTTTTTCAAGTCAAAGAGATATTTATCATATGATAGAAGAAAGATTAACATAGTCCATCACAGAATTAGAGCATCACGAATGAATTCTAATTTGCAATTTCAGAAAGAAAGGATGGAGTATCTAACCATATGAATCTGAAGCATCAAAGATAAATGAATTTCAGACAATGTGATCTTGATTTAGACATTTAGAAGAATACATTCAATGAGAAATACTAGCAGGGAAAACATGCACAGGAATTACAGACATCAAAACACTCACTTTAAGAATCTCTGCTCCAAGATCAAGTCTTTTCATTAATAAAAATGATGGGTTTCATTACATACTCAAAGTTTTTTTATCTGAAAATATCAACCTTTGGGTCTTATTCAAAACCTGCCTTTATAGGCTTACAAAAATCAAAAACCTTCTCGACTACTTCAGCCATATGTGGTTGTTTATTAAATTCACAACTACAACTGTCTGTAATACATTAGAGCTAACTATTAGTCTTATGGACTATTTATTCAAAATAAAAGTAAAACTGTAAGTGATAATGGCCGTCTTCCTTCTTCACTCAGGTTGTTCGGATCGACCTTTGTTTCTCGAACTAGAGATGAGCTGGTGGAGAACTTCAGTGCGCTGCCAGTGTAAATTTGAATTGCCGAAACTACCTACTGTCTTTTAGATCGAGTCATTTCAGGATGATTTGTAGGGATTGATGTGTTGTTCCTTCTTCTACCTTTAGATCGACTCTCAGTCGCAGAACAATTGAGCCTTTTTCCTACCAAATTCTACATTTTGACACAGCCGCAACTTATTTTGAAACGCCAACTTCAGTCCGCAATCCACAAGCCGCAATGCGGGCGTCGGAAAGTCAGAACACCTTCTGCTAGCTTCGAAGAAATCACTCCTCTGACTTCCGCAATCCGAAATGCGGGAGTCGAAAATTCGGAACCCCAACTTGACAACTTTGAAGAAATACTGCCTCTGATTTCCGCAATCTGCAATGCAAGAATCAGAAATCGGAACCGCAAATTCACCGCCTCGAAGAAGACATGCCTCCGACTTCTGCAATCCGCAACGCGGGGAATTGGAAATCGGAACCACAAATTCATCGTTTCGAATAAAACACGCCTCCACAATCCACAATCCAACATGCAGGAGTTGGAAGTCGGAACTCCAAATTCACAGCTTTGAAAAATTTACTTCTCCGTGATCCGCAATCCGAAATGCGGGGAGTCGAAAGTCGGAACCCTGAATTGAGAGCTTTGAACAATTACTCCTTCCGACTTTCGAAATCCGCAATGCGGGTTCGGAAAGTCGAAACCTATGCGAAAATCGCTCTACGGACATCGATCTAGCTCTGTCTCCATACTCGACCGTTTCAATCTCTTAAGAGAGGGAAATACCTAATTTTTATCATTTTTCTTACTTTGGCTTGCTGATCCAGTCAGAAGCCGTTAATACTTAACCATTTTTTGGGAGTTTTTGCTTCTTGTTTTGGAGTAAAAATTTAGTGGGGCAGGCTTGAGATTTTTGGTATGGGGTACCCTTTTCCTTCCCCTGTGGGAGTTTTTCTGAGAGGTGTTAACAGATATTTTGCAAAGTGACATTTTTGTCGACCCCCAATGGTTTAGTCAAGCCATAGGGTCTTTGTACTAGCCTCTCTTGAGCCATAGATGGTATTTACTGGATTTTTAAAGCAATTTAAGGGGAGTCTCTGGTCTCCCATGGTATTTATCATGTACTTTGTACATAAGGTACCTAGGCATAATGGTGTTTTCGATGGGGAAAGACACCACTTTTATGAAGAGAATAAGACCAGGGCATATCGCTTTTATTTTTTTAGGTTATATGTGATAAAAAGCTTCCGGATTTGCTAACCTATTCTCTAGAATTCTTTAAAGATGTTACAACCCCAAACTTCACAATCAAAGTGACAAAAATTTTCAAAAAATATATATTTATTTTATATTTATTTTTAATTCAAATAATATATTTTAAAAAAATTATTATTTAAAATAATTTGAATAAATTAATATTTTTAATATTATTTTTACTAGAAATAATATGATATCTACTTTTCACTTTGTTTAATGTGAATAAAATATTTTTACTATTAAAGTGAATAGTAATTGGATATGGTTTATTAAATTATATGTAAGGGCCCTCGCATGAAGTTGAGGGACCTTTTAGATGCAATCTTAGTTTCATAAAACGCACAAAAGTTTTAGTGAAACCAAAATGCCTCGAGCGTTTCTTTGAACTAGGCATGGGCGGACCCAAGCCTGCCATGTCATTTAACACGCAGGACAAGAAACAAAAATGCTCGAGCGTTATGGAAATACATAACGTCTTGGTAAGGAAATATTAAATAAGTTTTGAAGGATAATGTTTTGTGTGTATATATTAAACATAACGTTCTAGCGTTATGTATTCCTATAATGCTTGAGATGTTATAGAAATACATAACGCTAGAGCGTTATGTATTTCTATAACACTCAAGCATTATAGGAATACATAACGCTAGAACGTTATGTTTAATATATACACACAAAACATTATCCTTGAAAACTTATTTAATATTTCCTTTACCAAGAAAATATTTCATATTATTTCCCTATCCCTCCTTATCTTTAAGGATTTTGGGCTTCATGTTGTATGGATTAGGAGGTTAACTAGGGATTTGGTGTTAAGCATTAAGGGCTTAGAGTTAAAGGGATAAAGGGGCTTAGGTGTTTAGCGGATTATGGGGTTGGAGGGCTTAGGATCTAAGAGGTTATGGGGTTTAAACTTGGGGTTAGTGGTTAGTGGTTGAAGCATTAGAGGTAAACAGGTAAAGGGGTCAAGGGGATTAGGGGTTTAAGGGATTTAGTTTCTTAAAATGGATTTAGTGCTCCATGTTTTGGGGTTAGGGATTTAGAGATATTAAGGGCTTAAGTGTTTGTGGATAAACTAGGGATTAGGTGTCAGGTGTTAAATTCTTAAAGATAAAGGGATTTAGGGGGTTAGGGGCTTTAGGGGTTAAGGGATTGAGGGCACCAATGTTAGGGGGTTAGGGTTCAAGAGGTTAAGCATTGAGGGTGAAGGGTTTAAAATGTTAAGGGATTGTAAGAGATTAAGGGCTTAGGGGTTTGGTGGGTTAAGGACATAAGGGTTAGGGGATTGGTGGTTATTTAAGAGGTGAGGCCTTCAGGGGGTTAGCAGATTTATTGGGCTAAGGGGTTTATGGCTCTAGGGTTAGGATGTTAGGGTTGATTTGGGTTAAGGTTTAAGTGTTAAGGGATTAAAGGATCAAAGACTTGGTGGTTAAGATTTAAGTGTCAGGAGATGAGGGATTAGGATTTTCTAGGGATTTGTGAGTTTTTGGGATTTAGGGATTATGGGTTAGGGGTTTTAGGGTTAGCAGGTTAACTAGGACTTAGGGGTTATGGGTTAAGAGTTTAGAGGTAAAGGCATAAAGTGGTTAGCAAGTTTAAAGGTTTATGGGTTAAGGGTTTTTATGGGTTATGGGATTTAGGGATCAATGGTCAGGGAAATAGGGGTATAATGGGTCAGGAGTTAAGGCCCAAGCAGTTAAAGGTTTAATTGTTTTTAGGGGTTAAGGGCTTAGGGATTTAGGGATTTGGGCTTTAAAGTATTATGGGTTAGGTTTGATTAGGGGTAGACTACGTCTTAGGGGTTAGGGATTTTGGGATTATAGGTAAAGTGGTTAAGGGGTTTTAAGGGTTAGGGGCTTTAGGGGTTAAGAGATTTAGTGCACCGTGGTTAGGGTGTTAGGGTTTATGAGGTTATGCATTAATGGTGAAGGGGGTTAAATGGGTTAAAGGCTTATAAAGGATAAAACTAGATCTTAGAGAGCTAATGCACAATCCCAAGCAGAGAATTTCCAAAGTCGAGAGAGAGGAACGATTAATCCCAAGGGAGAGAGATCAAGCAAACATAGAGCTCTCATGCAAACAAAGAAGTGCACATGCAAACGTAGAACACATAAGTAAATGCAGGATGCACTGGCACAAGGGGGGTCACACATGCAAACGCAGTTTAGAGGTAAACAATTATTTTACCTCTGTAGGGTAAACTAGAGCTTAGAAGCTAATGGTTAAAGGATTAGAGGTAAATAATTAAAGGACTTAAGGGATTTAGGGGTTAGGGGCTTTAGAGGTAAATGGATTTAGGGCTATGGGGTTAGGGGGTTAGGTTTTAAGTGGTTATGCATTAAGGACTTAGTTTCTATAGTGTTTAAGGGCTTAAAAGGAGTTAAGGGATTAAGGTGTTATAGGATAAGGACTATTAGGATGGGAGATAAGGGGTTAATTAAGGGACTAGGACTTTAATGATTATGATATTTATAAGTTAAGGGATTTAGGAATCGACTATTAGTGGGGTAAGGTATACAGGTTTTAGGATTAAGTGTCAAGGGGTTAAAGTGGTAAGGGATTATGTGTTAAGGGCTTAAGTGCTTATGGGTTTGGGGATTTAGGTTGTTTGGGCCTTAGGACTTATGGGTTTAGAAATTTAATTTTCTCCCTCCTCATTCTTTCTCTCCACCTCCATAAATTGATGTATGTCCCCCCCCCCTCATATCCCATCTCTCTCTCACACCCCTTATCTCCATTTAACACTTAACACATAGTTTATGTGGTTTATAACGCTAGAGCGTTTTGTAACTCCAAAACGCTAAAGCATTTTTTGTTGACACCCAAGCGCTGGGAATAAAAATTTGAATTTAAACATAACACGGGAGCATTCCCTATCTCCTAAAACAAGCCTCCTCATGCGCCCGCGTGTCATCCACAGTCCTATGTGATTGGTTTGGACTTACCAAACTGTGCTATGGAATGTGTCTAAACCATAGCTAATTGGGCATTTCCACCATTTTTCTCAATATGCATGTATTTCACCACTCTTTATAGGATGACATACACAACCATTTTTTACGAAATTTTAGGCATAGATAACATTTTTAAGGAAGATTCCAAAATATGTAATTTTTTTAAAAAAATATTATTTTTTCCTAATTTTCTTGTATCATCACTCCTTAAGTCAAAAAACATGTTAGTGTTTCTTCCATAACTTTTTCATTTCACAAACATTTTTTTTTAAATGTATGTTGGACTAGTAAACACCGACCTCTACATGCTATAAAAAATGCAAGTCAAAATGATTTCATTTAGACCTTCAAATGTTGCACCCACATTTGACGTACCATTCTCCAGGTTTGATCAATTAGATAATTAAAAATTAAAATTAAAATTAAATATTTAATTTTGTAAAAATAGTGCTGCACTAGTGCTATATGTTCTCTACATTTCTACCAATTTTTGTATCCCGGAACCATCATTTAGGAACTCAAAGGTTGCACCCACAAAAACATATACCTTATCATTTGCCAAAAAAATAAAAAGGCGACTGTTAGAAAATATGAAATTTGACATAGTTATGTAAATTTTCAATACATGAAACTTATATATTAGGAAACGTGATTCAATTTCCCACAATTCATCTTTTTTACTCAATGCAAGATATCTTATGTAAGTATCTCAAAAACTCCAAGTGAGTTGAGGGATGCATGATTTTTTAGTTTTCTATTGCATCTAGCGTGCCAAAAGTGACCCTCATTAGCTTGCACTCATCCGTAAATCATGTTTTCAATCAAGACATGTTTTGTGAGGTTAATCTAGTTTTCTTATTTTAATTTGCTTTGAAAATATTAAAAAAAAATACATGATTTAAATAGTTCAAACTAAGGAAAAATTTAGTGAGATGTTAAAATTTAATTTAATTAATATGATTAAAAATTTCAACAATATCAAAAATATATATGATAATTATATCAAATAAAATAAAAAACAAATTAATATACCCCCATAACCCATCCTTGATGATAAAATATATATGCTGCTATATATCTATATCTAGTGGATTACGAATCCTCATAAATCTCTTTTTAATGTCGATATCATTTGGAGAGGGTTTATCAAATCTTATCCAAAATTGGGTGAGTGTCTCTCTTGGAAAATTGGGAGAGGCATATAGGTGTTTATTGGAATCAATCCATTCATTTGAGATGAAGGAAACTACCAACTATCCGAATCATTGCTATATAAGCTTCATAATAGAAATATACATGTCCTGGCATAGGTTCAGAGATTTGATGAGAGAGATGGTTCTTCTTCTTATTGGTTATTGTCCAGTGATTTGGAGTGATTTGGATATGAACGATGACATTGTAGTAGAATGGAAGACTTTGTAATGATTTTAAACAAAGCAGGGATTAGATTAAGTGAGGAGGAATACATGTTAGTGTGGAATTGGAAAAATGCTAATGGGATATTGACTTCCAAAAAGGATTATGAAGCCATCTTAGATGAGATGGTGATGAATTCTCCCAAGTGGTGGGCTACAATTCTATGGAAGTGGAAAGCTCCATTAAAAATAAAATTATTTATATGGCTATGCCTTGAGAATAAAATTCTTACATGGGATAATCTCCTTAAGAGGGGATTTAGGGGACCTGGTATGTGTGTTTTTTGTAGGGATGAGATGGAATCCGTTTCTCATATTTTTATTCAATGTTCTTTTCTTAGAACTGTTTGGTTTGAGTTAAACAAAACTCTAAATTTTCAGGATGTGTTGGAATGTTCCAATTTCCAAGACAACTTTTATAATTGGTTTCATAAAAATGTTAAATTCAAAGAGCTTCCTCTATTTTTAGTATGGGAGGTTTGGAGAGCTAGGAACATCATTTTTTATGATAAGAAGCCTTTTGCTTTGTTGGTGTGCTCAAGGATTATCTCTATGTTTTTTTAATTTTATAAAGTGAAGAAGCCAAAAAAGGTGAGAGCCATGTTGATGCCTCAGATGATTGACTCTATCCCTCCATGTTTATTGATGGAACAGAGAATGAAGGAATGTGTGGTGCAGGCATGATCGTGAATATCAAACCTAGGCACAATATTAAAATGAGGATGGATGTTGGTCATGAGACTAATACTAAAACAAAACTTATTTCTATATGGGGTCTTTTGTGGTTTGTCGGGAAAAGAGGGATATTCAATATCTGAATTGCAAGTGACTCTAAAGTTGTAATAGATTGGGCTTCTCGTGTATCAAAATTACAAGTTCTTAGTATTGACCAATGGGTGAACGTAGCCAGAGTAGAGATTAATAGTTTCTTTTTTATCTCTTTTTCTTACATATACAGAGAATTTAATAGTGAGGCTGGTTGTGATCTCTCAAAGATGGATGTTCGTAGCATGGATGGCTTACTTCACTTTGAGGACTTTATTGATGACAATATGATCGATGTTGGATCAGTGTTAGTATTTTAAACAAATCATAATTCTGTTATTCTTTTTTTTGTTGTGTCTTTGGTACTCAGTCATTTTGAGCTGTTATAGCATAAGATGTGGGATCTATATTCTCAGATGGGAAGGTTTTGATGTATTGATAGTACGATATACTGTGAAGGAGAGTAGAGAATAGTAATCTCCCAGTACTAACTATGCTCTTGAGAATATCTATGTAACTTTGATTCCATGTTGAATAACAAGTTATAGTTTTTTTTGTTTCTTAAAAAAACGAGGAAATATATAAAATGGATATACAGAGGAGATCTCAAAGTTGGATGAAGTTGGTTGTCTTTGAATATTATAATATAAAAAAAAAAACAATATGTAATTTTTATTATTAAAAAATAAAATAATAAATGTTATTTTAAATTTTAAAAAAACATAATAATTATATTTTTTAATAATAATAATAATAATTTTTTTATTTATTTTAAAAATTAATTTAATTCTTAACTAAATACAATGGAACTTATGTATATCTGTAGCATACCCAATACTCTTTTTAGCTATTCGAGATACAAAATATACATTTTTTTTCCTTATTTTCTAATCAAGATGACACTACATGGACACATAAGAAAGTACATATATTCATCTCGAAACAATTTTCTAATCAAGATGACATTACATAGACACATAAGAAAGTACATATATTCATCTCGAAACAATTTAATACTTATATCATATAATCCTTACACCTATCTCCGTATGAAAGATATATTCTTATCCATAAACATTTGCTTTGCATTCCTTATCTAACCCAATGATTATAATCAAACATATCCATTGGATGTATCCAAAAGACATTTAACATAAATACTCTTAGCTGTGTATCCATGTAAACAAGTAATCATAATTCCCGTTAGAAACTTATACCACAACATGCACAAGTCGGGCCATTAACGAGGAAGGTTAAGTAAGCTAGCATTTTGCCTAGACTATCGATCTAGTATAATTAATCTCTATTAACTTTTATCCATTTTCATATCCAAAAATAATACCAACTCAAAACTAACTAAAAACATAAAGATTTATAATTATATTCTCATAACATATTAACATCTAAGAATAATATCCATTACACATAAGTTTGCTCAAATCCAATCTTATCTATTGACCTTTATGTCATAATAATGATAATAATGACATATAGACTAATACATTACACATAAGTTTGCTCAAATCCAATCTTATCTATTTACCTTTATATCATAATAATGATAATCATGACATATACACTAATGACCTTTATGTCATAATAATGATAATAATGACATATAGACTAATACATTACACATAAGTTTGCTCAAATCCAATCTTATCTATTTACCTTTATATCATAATAATGATAAACATGACATATACACTAATACTTTTAGGGCATAAAGCCAACAAATCACTTACTTTCATGATTGAAATATTAAACTATTACGATGCCCAAGCTAGCTATTCCCTTGAAAACAGATTAACTTTTAATCATTATACAATTTTAATTAACTACACATGACATATGTGTACAATCCTATTAACATTTAACATGTATTTTACATTTCATTCTTAATTATGGGGATTGATACATTAATACACACATTATAATAACCACCTCTTCCAATAACCAACTTTCAGCTTGTTCTTTGTTTCATACTTTATCTCTTCTTCCTCCATTAAAAACGTTAATCATCACATACATCCATTGTTTACTATACATAAATGAATAATATCATCATAAGAAATAAAAGAACATCTATACATTCTTAATAACTCATTACATCCATCTTTATTTCATTATTAGATAACCACCGGTAAAGCAACATAACAATAACATCATAAATGAACATGATCTTTTTAACAAAGAGTGACTACAATCGAAATATAAATACTTATCTTGAATATGAAGTTTTTGGTGACTGAATGTGCAACTTCAACTTTCTACCCAATTGTAGGCTCTCTGTCAAGCTTGTACTCTCTTAGGTGAGGAGCCAACCCCAAGATGAACAAGGTATCCACTAGGATGATCCGGACTTATGAAGGAACACAAGGGGTTACAGAAATACACATAAACGCAGAGGTGTAGCAGAAATAAGGCTTCATTTCATTAATATCACATAACGGAAATATGCTTACAGACAGACTGGAAATAAACTAGCTAGAGCATTGGTAGCTATTTCTAAGAAGAGATGTGTCGGCTACCGGCTTCTGAACTCTACTTACAATGGGGCTCGAAGCCTTTATATTATTGAGAAACAAAGGAAAACCCTAAACATCCAAAAACCTAACCCTAAGAGATTGAAACCATGCCAAACTATGGGCCCCGTTGGGGTAAATTGGTACATCAATTTCCCGACACCGTAACTTTGTTATACGAGCTTCGTTTGACGGAAATGATACCTTGTTGGAAAGATCTATCCGAGGACTACGCTTAAAAACATGAACGGGGGCATTTTTCTAGCAAGATTACCCAAAAAAACGTTGTTTACGGCCTCAAAATGGCTCAGGAAGTTTAGGACCCGAAAAATTACTAAAATTAGTAAGTTGTGCTATAAATAAGGAAACCGAAAGAACAATGTTGGGGCCCCAAGTGGAATAGGTGGGTGGACACCAATATCCACCTAGATCATTCCTCCTCCCTTAAAAAGTAATGGTCCCCATTGCATGGAGTTCCTCGATGAGATGAGGAAAGCTCTGTTGAACTTGGTCCTTGGTGAGCCACTTGCCTTGGTGCAGGAGTTGGCCAGCTTTGACAACCTGATACAATTGGATCTGTTGCTGGCGAGTGTTCTTGATTTGCATGTCCATGATACGATCTGTGGTGGCCTATTCCTTGCAGTCTGGGTTTAACTCTGTCGCTGTGAGTTGTTATGTAATGTCAGAGATGTCCAGTAGAGGTGGAAAGTAAGGCCAAAGGCAATCCACATTGAACACTGGGTGCAGACTAAGGAATGGTGGAATACTGAGCTTGAAGGCATTGTCCCCTATAGCCTTGGTTATAGTGTATGGCCCATATCGGAGTGGTCGACGCTTACAGTAAGGTCCAGCGAGGCACTCCTTCTGCAAATGTAGCTATACTTTGTCGCCCACCTGGAAGTTGTGTGGCACTTGATGTTGATCATGTCGTTGCTTATATTTGGCATTGGTTATGTCCAATATGTCATGAACCTGTTGGCGGATGTGCTAAATGCGCTTGATGAAGTTGTTTGCCTTGTCAGCTTCCGACTGGACATGATTTGAATCTGCCGGAGTGATCGCAAAGGGCATGGTTACATCGATGGGACATAGTGGCTGGAATCCCAAGCCCACCTGAAAGGGACTGTGGCCGGTTGAGCTATGGAGAGCTCAGTTATAGCTTTGTTGTACATAGGGTAGGTTCTCATCCCATGTGCGTGGATGCTTTGAGTTGTACATGTGCAGAATGTGTATGATCATCCTATTGACGACCTTTGTCTGGCCATCAGTTTGGGTATGGAAAGCTGTGGACTTGGTGAGCTTGGTGTCCAGCATCGACCAAAGGATGGACCAAAATGTACTAAGGAACCTACTTTCCCGATCTGAGATGATAGACCATGGGATCCCAAAGTGTACCCACACTCGCTCAAAGAAAACTTTAGCACTGGTTTCTGCTGTGATATTCTTCTTGCAAGCCACCATAATGGCCATCTTCAAGAATCTGTCGACGACCACAAAAACACAGTCGTTTCCATGCTTAGTAGAAGGAAGGCCCGACATGTAATCCATGGAGATGGAATCCCACGGTCGAATAGGGGTAGGCAGCGGAGTGTAGAGGCCTTGCTTCTTGATGGTCGGTTTGGAAATGGCACAGGTAGTGTAGGACCTGATGTACTTACCGACATCCTTTCGAAGGTTTGGACAATAAAAATACTTCTACAGCAATGACCCTATTTTCTCGACCCCATAATGGCCAGCGACCCGACAGTAGTGGGCTTCCCAAATCATCTTGGCGCGCTCGCTTGAAGGAACACAAAGGTGTCCGAGGTGACATAACAGTCCATCCTGGAGGTGAAAATTGGGAACTTGCTTACCCTCCAAGAGCGTCATGTATGCGTGGCCAAATTCTAGATCGATCTTGTAGAGAAGTGTCCAATCAAAAGTCTCATTCCCACAAGAGTTGAGCATGGTGGTTAATGCCACAATCAGTGGTTGGATGAGACAGACTTCAACATTATTGGTGCTTCCCTTCTTGTACTTGATATTCAAATGAAATTGTTGCAAATATGTGGGCCACTTCTAATGGCGATCATTCTGCAACTTCCCTTGGGTTTGCATGAACTGCAGGGGTTGGTGGTTTGTGTGGATGATCGTTTCCTTCCCCAAAATGTAATGCTTCCATTGTCGACAAGCTTGCACAATGGAATGCATCTCTTTTTCATAAGTGGGATACTTTCGGACTATATCGAAGAGTGTCTCACTATGATATGCCACTGGATGTCCATGTTGAGTAAGAACTGCCCCAATAGCGAAGTCTAAGGCATCTGTCTCGATCTCAAATGGTTGTTGCAAGTCTGGTAATGTGAGCATTGGGAAAAGCAAAGGCGATGTTTCAACTCGACGAACACCTCATGTTGAGATTCAGACCAAAATAATTTCGATTTTTCCCCTCCCTTGGTGACTTGGCTCAAGGGCCAAGTGATATGAGAGAATGCCAACACGAACCTGCGTTAGAAATTTGCAAGACCCAGAAAGCTACGAAGATATGTTAGAGTGTTAAGGGTTGGCCAATCCTAAATGACTTGTTTCTTTTCTGGATCCACATGCACCCCTCGCTCATCAATAATGTATCCCAGATAATGAACTTGGGTCATGCCGAAAGTGCACTTCTCCAAATTGGAACACAACGTGTGTTGTCGGAGTGTTTGGAGGACCTGTCGGATGTGGTGGAGGTGCTCCTCCCACGTTTGGCTAAAGATCATGATGTCATCAATCCGTGGGTTCGGGTACCTATTCCAGACAATGATCTTATTCAGCCTCTGATAGTTAATACAGAGTCTCCAAGTGCCATCCTTCTTTTGCACCAGCACGATCAGGCTCCCACAGGGCGATTAACTTGGTCGAATGTGCCCTTTCTGCAACAGTTCCTGAATCTACCTCTTGATTTTTTCATTCTCCAGAACAGAGCACTGATAGATTGGTCCATTGGGCAGCGGCGTGCCTAGGGTCAGATCGATAGGGTGCTTGACTTGATAGTGTAGAGGCACCCCTGTGGGTGAGGTGAACATGTCCCCGTACTCTTCCACGACCTTGTCCATCTATTGTTGTTGGGTGGACGAGCTCTGTCTGGAGGTCGTGGCCACAGTCTTATTCTTTTCCTGAGGGCAAATTACCCAGAAAACAAATTTCCCTATTTTGGAAATGAGTTTACTGCATTGTTTTGTAGTAACCAAAGAGATGGTGGCAAGTGGTGCTACCTTCATATTCCTGTACAACTTATTTCCCAAAGTAATAATAATAGTGAGAGGACGGGACTCATACACAGCATGTCACTTCCACAAGTATGGTTGGCCTAATAATACATCAGAAACATCAAGAGGAGCAATGTCACATAATACCTCATCCGTGAAGGGCTTGACGTTATAGGGGAGGCGACACTGTTGGCTGATGTGGAGATCCCGTCCTTGGTGAAGCCACCCAATGGTGTACAGTTGTGGATGTGATGTGGTTGGAAATCCCAACCGCTTCACGACCTGTACTGAAATGAGGTTCTTTTGGCTCCTGCTGTCGATAATGAACCGCAGTGCAGAATCCTTTACCCACATCTAGGAATGGAAGAGGTGCTCCCCCTCCTCTAGATCTTCTGATTCCTCCTTCTGGACCTTCGTGGTGGCAACAGTGGCGGTGGATTCTGCATCGATAATTTGCTTCCCCCTGTCATTACCCTTTTCAAGTTCTGGTTCGAAGTTGGAGCATGCATCCGATTCAGAGGCCTTCAACTCGGCCACCAGTCACTGCTTGGCCCGACAGTCACTTGTGTTGTGCGTGACGCTCTTATGAAACTCACACCACTTTCCCATGTCCTTTCTTGGATTCGCAGTGTTGTTCTTTGCTTGGGGTTTTGGCAGGTTATCCTGGGCCACCCTGCCTTGACTTTGTCCTTTATTCTACGGTTTGAAGGCACCTTTCCCTTGCTTCTGAGTCGCAGATCCAAAGTCTTGCTTCTTCTATTTGAACTTTTGCTCAATCTTGGCAGCAAATCGATATGCTATGCCAAGCGAGGAGATGTTGAGGAACTCCATTTCCTTCTGAATGTATCTGTGTAGACAATAGCGGTACTTCAGCACCAAATGTTTCTCTGAATCTTTGATACCCAATTTTGTGCACAAGGTATGGAACAGGTTCGTCAACTCATGCACATCTTGATCCCTTTGCTGCTGTAGTGTAGGCCATTGTATGTACTTGTCCTCATAGCTTCCCACGGGATAATATTGTTCCTTGATGGAATCTCGGAAGGAATTCCAAGTGGGTGCGGCCAAAAACAGAGAGGGTTCCCTCTCGTCCTTCTGCTCACAGTAGGCTTCCCAACAGTCCTTGACATGGGGGGCGACTTTGAAAAGTGCAAAAGTGGTCCTTTCCCAGTTGGAAAATTCATGCACCGAGAAATACCCTTCTAATAGATTCAACCATATATCTACGATGTCTACATCTATTTGGCCTTCAAATATGGGAATGTCAAAATTTACTTGTACTTATAAGGGGTTACGCCTCTAGAGTGATTGTTACTGGGAAGTCATTGAAGGATCTGGGAAAACTTATCCATCATCGCATTCCTTTGTTGCTTGAGGGCCTCCTCGAGCAATATTTTGATACGATCTCCTACTCCCTCATCTTTCTTTTCGTCCGCCATGGGTGGCCGTCGGGGTTTGTGAAGCTGATCTTGCAAGGGTTCAACTAGGTCAAGCCCTAACTCCTTACACCCCGACCTCGTTAGGGACATGCAAAGAAGAATCGAGAAAGAGCAGACCTGCTCTAATACCACTGATATGGACTTATGAAGGAATGCAAGGGATTATAGAAATACACATAAACGCAAAGGTGTAGCAGAAATAAGACTTCATTTCATTAATATCACATAACGGAAATATGCTTATAGACATAATGGAAATAAACTAGCTAGAGCATTGGTAGCTATCTCTGAGAAGAGATGTGTTGGCTACTGGACTCTTAACTCTACTTACAATGGGGCTTGAAGCCTCTCTATTATTGAGAAACAAAGGAAAACCCTAAACATCCAAAAACCTAACCCTAGGAGATGAAACCATGCCAAACTATGGGCCCCGTTGGGGTAAATTGGTACATCAATTTCCCTGCACCGTAACTTTGGCATATGATCTTTGTTTGACACAAATGACACCTCGTTGGAAATATATATCCGAGGACTACAATAATAAATGTGAACAAGAACATTTGTCAAGCAAGAATCCCAAAAAAACGTCATTTAGGGCCTCAAAATGGCTCCAGAAGTTTAGGACCTGAAAAACTGCTAAAAATAGTAAGTTGTGTTATAAATAAGGAAACTGAAAGAATTGAAAGAGAAATGTTGGGGCCCTAAGTGGAATTGGCGGGTGGCCAACAATATCCACCTGGATCATTCCTCCCCGCTTAATAAGCAATGGTCCCCATTGCGTGGAGTTCCTCCATGACATGAGGAAACTTCTGCTGAACTTGGTCCCTGGTGAGCCACTTTCCTTGGTGAAGTAGTTGGCCAGCTTTGACAACCTGATACAATTAGATATGTTGTTGGCGAGTGTTCTTGATTTGCATGTCCATGATATGATCTGTGGTGGCCTGTTCCATGCAGTATGGGTTTAACTCTGTCGTTGTGAGTTGTTCTGCAATGTCGGAGATGTCCAGTAGAGGTGGAAAGTAGGGCCGAAGGTGATCCACATTGAACACTGGGTGCATACCAAGGAATGGTGGAATACTGAGCTTGAAGGAGTTTTTCCCTACAGCCTTGGTGATAGTGTATGGCCCATATGGGAGCAGTTGAAGCTTACGGTAGGTTCCAGTGAGGCGCTCCTTCTCCAAATGTAACCACACTTTGTCGCCCACCTGGAAGTTGTGTGGCACTTGATGCTAATCATGTCATTGCTTGTATTTGGAATTGGTTATGTCCAATATGTCATGAACCTGTTGGTGGATGTGCTGAACGCGCTCGATGAAGTTGTTTTCCTTGTCATCTTTCGACTAGACATGAGCCGAATCGACCGTAGTGACTGCAAAGGGAATGGCTACGTCGATGGGACATAGTGGTTGGAATCCCAAGCCCAATTGAAAGGGGTTGTGGACATTTGAGCTGTGGAGACCTCAGTTATAGCTGTGTTGTACATAGGGTAGGTTCTCATCTCATGTGCGTGGATGCTTTGACTTGTACATGCGCAGAATGTGTATGATCATCCTGTTGACGACCTCTGTCTGGCCATCAGTTTGGGGATGGAAAGCTGTGGACTTGGTGAGCTTGGTGTCCAGCATCGACCAAAGGCTGGACCAAAATGTACTAAGGAACCTGCTGTGCCGATATGAGATGATAGACTGTGGGATCCCAAAGTGTACCCACAATCATTCAAAGAAGAATTTAGCATTGGTTTCTGCTTTGATATTCTTCTTGTAGGCCACCATAATGGCCATATTCGAGAATCTGTCGAGGACCCCGAAAACACAGTCATTGCCATGCTTAGTAGAAGGAAGGCCTGACATGTAATCCATGGAGATGGATTCCCAGGGTCGACTAGGGGTAGGCAACAGAGTGTAGAGGCGTTGCTTCTTAATGGTCGGTTTGGCAATGGCACAGGTAGTGTAGGACCTGATGTACTTCCCGACATCCTTTCGAAGGTTTGGCCAATAGAAATACTTATGCAACACTACCACTATTTTCTCGACCCCGAAATTCCCAGCGACCCGACTGTAGTGGGATTCCCAAATCATCTTGGCACTCTCGCTTGAAGGAACACAAAGGTGTCCCAGGTGACATAAGAGTCCATCCTGGAAGTGAAAATTGGGAACTTGCTTACCCTCAAAGAGCATCCTGTATGTGTGGCCAAATTCTGGATCGCTCTTGTAGAGAAGTGGCCAATCAAAAGTCTCATTCCCACAAGAGTTGAGCACGGTGGTTAATGCCATGATTGGTGGTTGGCTGAGATAGTCTG
Organism: Larix kaempferi; assembly: GCA_027924585.1. NCBI lineage: Eukaryota > Viridiplantae > Streptophyta > Pinopsida > Pinales > Pinaceae > Larix > Larix kaempferi. The sequence continues at coordinate 5,469,029 of BSBM01000590.1, forward strand.
CAAAATTATTGGTGCTTCCCTTCTTGTACTTGATATTCAAATGAAATTGTTGCAGATATGTGGACCACTTATGATGGCGATCGTTCTGCAACTTCCCTTGTGTTTGCATGAACTGTAGGGGTCGGTGGTCTTTGTGGATGATCATTTCCTTCCCCAAAATGTAATGCTTCCATTGTCGGAAAGCCTGCACAATGGAATACATCTCTTTGTCATAAGTGGGATACTTCCGGACTGTGTCGGAGAGTGTCTCACTGTGATATGCCACTGGATGTTCCTGTTGAGTAAGAACTGCCCCAATTGCATTGTCTAAGGCATCTGTCTCGATCTCAAATGGTTGTTGCAAGTCTGGTAAAATGAGCACTGGGGTAGAGCAGAGGCAATGTTTCAACTATACGAGCACTTCATGTTGAGATTCAGACCAAAAGAATTTCGCTTTAGCCCCTCCCTTGGTGACTTGGCTCAAGGGCCAAGTGATATGAGAGAATCCCAACACGAACCCGCGGTAGAAATTGGCAAGACCTAGAGATTTGCGGAGCTTTGTTAGAGTGGTAGGGTCTGGCCAATCCCGAATGACTTGGATCTTGGCCAGATCCACATGCACCCCTCGCTCATCAATAATGTATTCTAGATACTGAACCTGGGTCATTCCGAAAGTGCAATTCTTCAAATTGGCACACAACTTGTGTTTCCGCATTGTTTGGAGGACTTGTCGGATGTGGTGGAGGTGCTCCTCCCATGTTTGGCTAAAGATCAGGATGTCATCCAAGTACACTACTACAAATGAGTTGGTGAATGGCTGCAAGATGTTTTCCTTCATCCTCATGAAGGTTGCGGGAGCATTTGTCAGCCCAAAAGGCATGACCAACCATTCGAAAAGGCCCTCCTTGGATTTGAAGGAAGTCTTCCACACATCGGAGGGTTCAATTGGTACTTGGTGGTATCCAGACTTCAAGTCGATCTTACTGAAATATTCCCCCATATTGAGTTGGTCCAGAAGGTCATGAATTCATGGGATCGAGTACATATTCTGGACAGTGATCTTATTTATCCCCCAATAGTCAATACAGAGTCTCCAAGTCCCATCCTTCTTTTGCACCAGCATGATCGGGATCCCATAGGGCGATGAACTTGGTCAGATGTTCCCTTTCTGCAACAGTTCCTGAATCTGCCTCTTGATTTCGTCATTCTCTAGAATAGAGCGTCGATAGATTGGTCCATTGGGCAGTGACACGCTTGGGGTCGGATCGATGGGGTGCTTGACTTGATAGTGCAAAGGAACCCCTATGGGTGAGGTGAAGATATCCTTGTACTCCTCCATGACCTTATCCATCTGTTGTTGTTGGGTGGAGGAGCTCTGTCTAGAGGTCGTGGCCAAAGTCTTATTCTTGCCCCGAGGGAGTATTATCAGGAAAACAAATTTCCCTATTTTGGAAATGGGTTTATTGTATTATTTTGCAGTAACCAAAGAGATGGCGGCAGGCGGCGCTACCTCCAGTATCCTGGAAAAATTATTTCCCAAAGTAATAATAACAGCGCGAGGCCGAGACTCATACATAACATGTCACTTCCACAAGTATGGTTGGCCTAATAATACATCAAAAACATCAAGAGGAGCAATGCCACATAATACCTCATCAGTGAAGGGCTTGATGCTGTAGGGGAGGCGACATTGTTGTCTGACGCGGAGATCCCGTCCTTGGTGAAGCCACCCAATGGTGTATGGTTGTGGGTGTGTTGTGGTCGAAAATCCCAACCGCTTCACAACCTCTGCTGAAATGAGGTTCTCTTGGCTCCCACTGTCGACAATGAACCACAGTGCGGAACCCTTTAACCACATCTGGGAATGGAAGAGGTGCCCCCCCTCCTCTGGATCTTCCATTTCCTCTTTCTGGACCTTCGTGGTGGCAACAGTGGTGGTGGGCTCCGCATTGATAATCTGCTTCCCCCTGTCATTACCCTTTTCGGGTTATGGTTCAGAGTCGGAGCATGCATCCAATTTAGATGCCTTCAACTTGGCCACAAGTAACTACTTGGCCTGACACTCACTTGTGTTTTGCGTGACTCTCTTATGAAACTCACACCACTTTCTCATGTCCTTCTTTGGCTTCGCAATGTTGTTCTTTGCTTGCGGTTTTGGTGGGTTATCCTAGGCTGCCCCTCCTTGGCTTTGTCCACTGTTATGCAGTTTGAAGGCACCTTTCCCTTGCTTCTGAGTCGCAGATCCAAAGTCTCGCTTCTTCCGTTTGAAATTTTGCTCAATCTTGGTAGCAAACCGATATGTTTCCCCAAGCGAGGAGATGTAGAGGAACTCCATTTCCTCCTGAGTGTATTTGTGCAGACAACTGCGATACTTCAGCAACAAATGTTTCTCTGAATCTTTGATACCCAATTTTGTGTGCAGGGTATGGAACAGGTTCATCCGCCTCTGCACATCTTGATCCCTTTGCTGCCGCATGTAGTCCATTGTATGTACTTGTCCTCATAGCTTCCCACGGGATAATATTGTTCCTTGATGGCGTCTTGGAAAGAATTCCAAGTGGGTGCAGCCGAAAACAGAGAGGGTTCCCTCTCCTCCTTTTGCTCACATTAGGTTTCCCACTAGTCCTTGAAATGGGGGGCGGCTTTCAAGACTGCAAAAGTGATCCTTTCCCAATTGGAAAATTCATGCACCGAGAAATACCATTCTAATAGATTCAACCATCTATCAACAACGTCTTCATCTATTTGGCCTTCAAATATGGGAATGCCAAAATTTACTTGTACCTTAAAAGGGGTTGCGCCTCCAGAGTGGTTGCTACTGGGAATTTGTTGAAGGATCTGGGAAAAGTTATCCATCATCACGTTCCTTTGTTGCTCGAGGGCCACCTCGAGCAATATTTTGGTAGGATATCCTTCTCCCTTGTCTTTCTTTTCGTCTGCCATGGGCGGCCATTGGGGTTTGCGAGGCTGATCTTGCAAGGGTTCAACCAGGTCGAGCCCTAACTCCTTATACCTCGACCTCGTTGGGGACATGCAAAGAAGGATCAAGAAAGAGTAGACCTGCTCTGATACCGCTGATTTGGAATGATGAAGGAACGCAAGGGGTTACACAAATACACATAAACACAGAGGTGCATTAGAAATAAGACTTCATTTCATTAATATCGCATAACAGAAATATGCTTACAAATAGAATGGAAATAAACTAGCTAGAGCATTGGTAGCTATCTTTGAGAAGAGATGTTTCAGCTACCGGCCTCTACTTAAAATGGGGCTCGAAGCCTCTCAATTATTGAGAAACAAAGGAAAACCCTAAACATCCAAAAACCTAACCTTAGGAGATGAAACCATGCCAAACTATGGGCCCCATTGGGTAAATTGGTATATCAATTTCCCGGCGCCGTAACTTTGGCATACTATCTCCATTTGATGCAAATGATACCTCGTTGGAAAGATCTATTCGAGGACTATGCAGAAAAACAAGAATTGAGATATTTGCTAAGCAGTATTCCCAAAAAAAACGTCGTTTAGGGCCTCAAAACGGCTCTGGATGTTTAGGACCCAAAAATCTGCTAAAAATAGTAAGTTGTGCTATAAATAAGGAAACTGAAAGAACTGAAAGAACAATGTTGGTGCCCCAAGTGGAATAGGTGGGTGGACACCAATATCCACCTGGATAATAGGAAGAAGGAAGATACAAATATTTCTAACCACATTTTTGATCTTACACTAATCCCATGACCCCTTTTGAGCTTATCCAACAAAATTTCAACTTCTAAGAGAGTTTGGTTTCGATTTTAGTAAAAACATTGAGATTAATCCATGATTTCACTTTAATAACAAATAATACATACTATAAATAGAGATCGTTCTCTCACAAATAATGTTCACAAAATCAATATATAGTAGACTGTAACTAGCACACCGTACAGTTCGTGGACAGTGAACGACGATAGAAATCATGTAGTGGAAAAGCAAAAAATCCATTTAACAATAAGTTGTTTCCAATATATACATTAATTTAAGAAACATGTTTCATGTTTCAGATATTTTTGGAAGAAATTAGAAAATTTTGCTGCTATACATTATCAAAAACTGATCTTGATGAAAATATTACTTTGGCCTTCAGTGACATTCAACAGACCCTTTGCTATGCTGCTTGTTGGTTGTGAAGCTTGATCTTCTTAAATTCAGACATGTTGTTGTTTCAGCCATGTTTGTACCCTAGTTTAATATGATATGAAGGAGGAATGTATACTCATCTAGTGGGGGGTTTTGGGAGGCATTGCCCCCCCATAGGGATTTGGGGGGCGACCATCCTTTTCGGCTGGGGGATCCGGGGGCGAAGCCCCCAATAGAAATTTTATGGGTTGTTTTGTTGGCCAACAGTTTACAAGCCTGTGGTATTGAGTAGCCCGTAGTATTTTCCCATGGTAATTCCCTTTAAAAGGAAAACATTGTAATACGGATTTGTAATGTATTGTATCATTGTAAAGATCTCTGTGATTATGTAAGAGAGACTGAGAGATATTGAAGAGGTAGTTGCAGCGGATGTGTTTCGGGTTGTATCCCTTCATTTGTTGGATGGTATAATAACAAAAGGACTGGCAATTTCTTCGTGGACGCAACCCATATTGGGTGAACCACATTATATTGGTGTCTCTCTTGTATTGTGTTTATGTGATTTATATTTTTATCTTGTTTATTGTTATTGCTCTGCGATCTTGTTTTTCTAACAATTGGTATCATATCCAAAGGTCTATTTGGTAGAAAAAATCGTAGGAAAGAAGGGTTGCTAGTTCGAGTTGGAGCAATCACGGAAGAAGGAAAGTTTAAGGTCGAGAGATTTAATGTCCAAAACTACCAATTATGGAAGATGCAAATGGAGGACTATTTGTATCAGAAGGATCTATTCCTACCGTTGGGAGGAAAATCAAAACATTCGGCAACTATGAAGGACGAAGAATGGGAGGTTCTTGACAGAAAGGCACTGGGAACAATATGGTTGTGTCTGGATTCATCAGTGGCTTTCAATATTTCAAAAGAAAAGATAATGGAGGTTCTGATGAGAACATTGGGTAAGCTATATGAAAAAACCTTGGCCTCCAACAAGGTATTTATAATAAAGCATTTATTTTATATGAATATGTAAGAAGGTGGATCTGTTGCTAATCATTTAAATGAATTTAATACGATTACAAATCAGCTAAGTTCTGTAAAAGTGAACTTTGATGATGAGGTTAGGGCTCTTCTAATCTTGTGTTTATTGCCATAAAGATGGAATGGCTTGGTCATGGATATAAGTAACTATGTCTCTGATTCAAACACTTTGAAATTTGATGATGTTGTTGGTGTTATTCACAGGAAGGAAATGCGAAGGAAAATCACGAGTGAGACATCAGGTAATGCGTTGACTATGGAGAGAAAGGGATGACAAAGGGAGAGAGGAAAAAGCCCAGGTAATCGCAACAAGTTTAGGAAAGGTAGATACAAGTCTAGACTAGGAAAGATGGAGTGTTGAAACTTTGGAAAGACAGGACATTGGAAGAAAGACTGCCAATCTCTAAAGAAGAAATGAGATGGATAGTAGGAGAATATTCAGGAAGCAAATGTTGCAAGTGATGTGTTACAAAATGCCTTGATTCTTGCATTATATAATACTAGTGATTATTGGGTATTAGATTCAGGGGATTCATGTCATGCTACACCCCATATGAAATTTTTTCATGATTATGTTCCAGGCGATTTTGGACATGTTTTATTGGGTGATGATGAGCCATGTAAAATTGTTGGAATGGATAAGGTACGGATAAAATTAAAGAATGGAACTAAATGGTTGTTGAAAGATGTAAGTCATATTCTTTCTATGAAAATAAATCTAATCTCAACAAGGAAGTTGGGAGATGGTGGTTTTTTATCTATGTTTGGAGAAACATGGTGGAAGATCACTAAATGATCGATAGTGATAGCAAAAGGAGACATGATAGGTACGTTGTATTTATGTCCTCATAATACTGACAGTTCTATCTCTATAGCTTACACAAGAACATTTACAACATTGTGGCATCATAGGCTTAGCCACATGAGTGAGAAGGGAATGCAAATTATCCACTCTAGGATGTTGCTTCTATATCTCAAGTAGGTAAGTTTGAAGTTATGTGATAATTGTTTTTATGGAAAACATAAGAGATTCATATTTCTTAGGGTTGGGAAATAAAAGAAGAGTGAAAAGTTAGAGCTTGTACATACATATGTATGGGGACCATATCAGGTAAAATATCTTGGTGGCTCTTGTTATTATGTTACTTTTATTGATGATGCAACTAGAAAAACTTGGGTTTATTGCATTAGAAAGAAATATGATGTGTTTGCTACTATTAAGAAATGGAAATCTCTTGTTGAAAATGAGACAGGAAAAAGGTTGAAGTGTCTCTGATCGAATAATGGAGGTGAGTATTGCGGCAAGAAGTTTGATAGTTACTATTCATACCATGGAATTCACGGAGAGAAGACAGTCCCAGTAACACCACAAGAAAATGGTGTGTCAAAAAGGATGAAGAGGACAATCATGGAGTGTTCAAGGTGGATGAGATTGCATGCAAGGTTGCCCTTACAGTTTCGGGTAGATGTTGTAGATACTGCTATTTAATTAATAAACAAAGGGCCTTCAAGCGCTTTGGATGGTGGGATTCCAGAGGAGGCATGGACAGGTAAAAAGTTAATGTAACGTCCCCCTCACCCAATCCGACCATCGGGAGGGGACGTTGGGAAAACCTAGGCTCTCAAATTTCACCCCAAGTCCATAATACATTTTTCAACAAATGAAATGTGTGCAGAAATGTAAATAAAAATTCACAACGGAATTAAAATAGATCCACACACATCTAACATGCAAATACAGAAGCATAACATTACAGGCAACAAATAAAACATTTCAGAATCAAATGCAAAAGAATACTTATCTTTATCCAATATAGATCCAAGCAACTGGATGTGTAAGAGGGTTTTTCCACCCAACCATAGGCACTCAGTCCAACATATACTCTTTCTGTTGGGAGTCCACCCCCAAGCTAGGATATGAGGCCACCAGGGCGAAGGAAACACCTACAAGATTCTATCTCTTAGCCCACAACCCACTCTTCTCTCTGCCCTTAGACAAATGCTCATACAGAGCTCTACAGGGGTCTCACTCAACCCTCACATCCTTGGCTTCCACAATACCTACCCCACACAACACCCTTCTAGCTCAGGTATCCCCTTCACTGATCCATGATTCTCTTGAGTGATCCATCTTGCTAGGGTTATTCTAGTGTGTGCATAGAATAAGTCCAACCTGGTATTGGATGCTATAGAACCTCCTGCAGCCTCAATCTGTGGCTTCTCAAGAACCTACGAGCAACAGAACTCAAGGGTAAGGGTTCCTAGCTTTCCCAACCTCTCTACTCACCTACAGCCAACAATACCCACTTCCCAATCTGTAGCATGGTCTCCAAATTCAAATTTCTGGGTTCAAAACAACTTGGTAAGTTCATGGATAGCAATGGAGAGCTCTGTAACCTCCAAATCTGCATGTAAGAATGAGACAAATGAGGGTTGAGTCTAAAGGATATTGGAAAATGGTGAAAAGACAACTGACATAACTTCTGGCAGTAGAGAAAGGACTCCTAGAAGCTGCAGACTAACTTCTGTCATGACAGAGCTGTCACAAAAGTGCAGTCAATCTTATGCTACAATAACTACATGAGGTGACTTTTCCCACCAACCACACTCATGCATTAATGATTGGAAAAATGGTCAAAAAATGAGATATTTGGTTTATTCTCATCACATGATAGAATTTTGGGTGAGTTCTAAGGTTGACACTTGGAAGCAAGGATTTAGTCACCCATGGACCCCCTTTCCTCTTCCCCTATGGTGGAATCATAGTCCCTTTGGTGCTCTTTACACAACCAGTCTTGGACCATTTTATTGTTTATGGACATAATATTTACATATATTATAAATCAAGATAAATTCCAAATAAACAACCCAAATAAAATATAAACATCATACATGCCTAGACATCCACTAGTCGAGCCTTGGCCTTGAGCTCCGCACTAGGAATTCACACTAGCATATTTACATCATTTACATAATATTGGATAATCACATTCCAAGTCAAAACTAGGGGTATTACAGGTAAACTGCTCATTTCTGAGAAATTTTGGTTGTGAAGAATTTGTCCATATTGATAAAGAAAATAGAACAAAGCTTGAGGATAAATCCAAGAAATGTACCTTTATTGGATACGGGGTTGATGATTTCGGTTATCGCTTACGGGACTATGAAAGTAACAAAACCATTAGGAGTAGAGATGTGGTATTCAATGAAAATGTCATGTATAAATATTAGTTGTAGGGAAAGAAACAAGAAAAGGAAAACACATAGTACACAGTGCTTGATGAAATAAAAGAAAATGAATTTCCAAAGGTGCTAGAAAATGAAGAACATCAGCAGGTACCGTAAACTCCTGCAAGTGTTAAAATATCTACCAAGTTAAGTAAACCCCCTGAATGATACCCTCCTTCAATGTATTATTTATTGATGATTGATTCTGGTGAACCAGAATGTTATGAAGAAGCAATGCAAGTGGAAACTAGAAAGAAGTGGGAGCAAGGCATAAATTTGGAGATGAACTCATTGGTAAGAAAATAGGCTTGGGATTTGGTTCAATTGCCTGCAGGTAAAAGAGCATTTTAGAATAAATGGGTTTAGAGGTTGAAGGAAGAAGATGGAAGCAAGAAGTGGTCCAAGGCCAGACTTGTTGTAAAGGGGTTTGTTCAAAAGAAATGTATAGATTTTGATGAAATATTTTCTTTTGTTGTTAAAATGACTTCAATTAGGACTATTTTAAGTCTAGTGGCGGTAGAATATTTGCATCTTGAACAGTTAGATGTAAACAAAACCTTTCTCCATGGGGATATGGAGTAAGATATTTATATGCAGCATCCATAAGGGTATGAGGTCAAAGGGAAGGAAAATTTAGTATGCAGGTTGAAGAAGAGCTTGTATGGCTTGAAGCAAGCTCCAAGGCAGTGGTATTTGAAATTTACTAGGTCTATAATAGAACAAGGTTATAGTAGATGTCATTCTGACCACTGTGTTTATTTCAAGAGGCTAGATAATGGAAGATATATTATTTTGTTATTATATGTGGATGACATGCTTGTTGTAGGGTCTAACATGTAGGATATAAATTTTCTCAAGAGGAAGTTAGCTAATTCATTTGCGATGAATGATTTGGGTGTTGCAAAGCAAATCCTTAGTATGAGAATAACAAGAGACAGAAAAAATCGCAAATTGACATTGTCTCGGGATGAGTACATAGAAAAGGTGTTGGAGAGGTCTAAAATGCCGAATGCAAAACTAGTTAGTACAACTTTGGCCATCCATTTCAAACTAAGTAAGGAGATGTGTCCCAAGACACATGAAGAGATACATTACATGTCCAGGGTTCCCTATTTATCAGTAGTTGGCAATTTGATGTATGCCATGGTGTGCACAAGACCAGATATTGCACATGCAATGGGATTTGTGATCAGGTATATGAATAATTTAGGTAAAGAACACTGGAAGGAAGTACAATAGATTCTCATATATTTGAGAGGTACTACCACTCATGCATTATGTTTTAGAGGTTCAAACACTGTTCTACAAGGATATTTTGATGTAGATATGGAAAGTCATACAGATAGAATGAGGAGCACCATAGGGTATGTGTTTACTGTAGGTGGAACAATAGTAAGTTGGATTTCAAAGCTGCAAAAGGTTGTTGAAATTTCAACAACAGAAGCAGAGTATGTTGCTGCTACAGAGGCTAGTAAAGAGATGATTTGGTTGCAGAGGTTCATGGAGGAATTAGGTAAGAAGTAGGAGGATAGTAGGTTGTATATGTTAAGTTTAAACAAAATAGACTAGCAAGATCACTGAAAGAAGCATAATCACAAGATAGACACAGAATTTACCCTGGGAAACCCTCATGGGGTAGAAAAACCAGCAAAGCTTTCCTCAATAAGATGATCAACCAAAATACAAGATGTGCTCCCTCCTTCTTTTCTTCCTTAGCAGATCTCCCAGACAAGTGTGCCTCTTTTCACAAGTGAGTGAGTGATCTAATGAGGAGTTCACCTCCTCTATTTATACTGACTCCTAACTGACTAAAAGACCTAATGGGGCCGACCTCTCCTAGAGAAGTCTAATAACCCCTAAAATATTATCTCAGGGCCAACCCCCACATGGTGGGTCTAATAACCATAGTTGCCACAACTTCTCAGAGAAATAAACATCTCCGGATACATAGTAGAATCACCTCGGAGGTATAGAACATCTCCGGAATAAATAATATACAAATATAATATTCTTGGAAGTTACAATATTCAACACTCCCCCTTAACGAGAAGGATATTATAACAACATTTGCAGGAGCAATGAGTCATCGACTACATCATACATGATACATCTATATATCATCGGAAGCTTTCTTCAATTCATCTTCGTCAACAGTGTCGATATCACTTGATCATCAGTATCAACATCTCACGATTATCAGCATTGTCATCAGCATCGTCAGCATCGTCATCAGCATCATCATCATGATCATTAACATCATCGTCACACGATCATCAGCATCATCATCACACGATCATCAGCATTGTCATCACATGGTCATTGATATCGTCATCACATGATCATCAGCATCGTTATCACATGATCATCAGCATCATCATCACACGATCATCAACATCATCATCACACGGTCGTTGATATCATCATCACACGATCATCAGCATTGTTATCACACGATCATCAGCATCATCATCACATGATCATCAGCATCGTCATCACATATAGGATGATTAGTCTTGCTCTCTTTAGGACATAGGTCCATGGACGATACAATCCAGATCGAGTTCCAAGATGATCAGTCCTTATCACTTTAAGACAAGTCTCATGTATAGGGACGATGCAATCCCATCCATACATTTAGGACCATGTCCGAGGATGACTCAATCCTTAACCGTACATTTAGGACCATGTCCAAGGATGACTCAATCCTCAACCGTACATTTAGGACCATGTCCAAGGATGACTCAATCCTCAAACGTACATTTAGGACTACGTCCAAGGATGACTCAATCCTCAACCGTACATTTAGGACCATATCCAAAGATGACTCAATCCTAAACCGTACATTTAGGACCACGTCCAAGGATGACTCAATCCTCAACCGTACATTTAGGACCATGTCCAAGGATGACTCAATCCTCAACCGTACATTTAGGACCATGTCCAAGGATGACTCAATCCTCAACCGTACATTTAGGACCATGTCCAAGGATGACTCAATCCTTACATGTATTCTCATCAATACATCTAACATCATGTATTCTCACTAATACATCCATCATCAAAAGCATGTATACATATAGCATGTATTCTCACTAATACATCTATCATCAAAAGCACGTATACATCTAATATCAAAAGCATGTATTCTTACTAATACATCCATCATCAAAAGCATGTATACATCTAACATCAAAAACATGTATTCGTACTAATACATCCATCATCAAAAGCATGTATACATCTAACATCAAAAGCATGTATTCTCACTAATACATCCATCATCAAAAGCATGTATACATCTAACATCAAAAGCATGTATTCTCACTAATACATCCATCATCAAAAGCATGTATACATCTAACATCAAAAGCATGTATTCTCACTAATACATCCATCATCAAAAGCAAAATATAAGAGTCCTAAATCTAAATAATTCTAAGTAACTAAGTGCAGCAAAATTCAAGGGACAAACTTGTTATCAGATACTATACTACTCCCCCTTTCGAGGAGGGTCCTTCTGGACTATACCAAGCTTGTCTCGGAAGTATTCAAACTTTACTCGAGACAGAGGTTTAGTCAAGATATCAGCAATCTGATCCTCAATGCTTATATACTCGAGCTTGATAGCTCCTCTCTGCACCATATCTCATATATAGAAGTAACGGATCTCAATATGTTTTGACTTATCATGGAACACAGGATTTTCAGTCATCTTAATGCAGCTTTGATTATCACACATAATCACAGTGGGATCCATTTCTAAGTCAAACACTCCAGATAAAAGTTTTCGAAGCCATACTGCTTCACAGCTAGCAGAGCAGGTGGCTATATATTCTGCTTCAGTAGTACTGAGGGCCACACTAGATTGTTTCTTGCTAAACCAGGAGATCATGGCAGATCCAAGACCATAACATCCACCTGAAGTACTTTTTCTGTCTGAGACACTACCTGCCCAATCAGAATCTGAGTAACCATGTAACCTGAGTTCATGACTTCCGAGATAATATAGGCCAAAATCTAATGTACCTTTTAGGTACCTCATTATATGCTTAGCAGCTATTAAGTGAACCTTTCTAGGTTCTACTAGATACTGACTTAGGGTATTTCAGCAAAGCATATATCTGGCCTAGTATTTGTTAAATACATCAATGATCCAATGATTTGTCTGTATAGAGTTATGTCCACTAATTTTGATGAATCATTAACTAATAACTTCAGGTTGGAGTCCATGGGAGTGGCCATGGATTTACACTCCAACATATCAAATCTTTTGAGAATCTCCATAGTATACTTACCTTGATTTAGAAAGATTCCTTTTGGTTCTTGCCATACTTCTAAGCCTAATAAGTAGTGCATTAATCCGAGATCTTTCATTTCGAATTCTGAAGAAAGCTTCTTCTTGCTTTCAATAATTTGTTTCTCATTTCCAGTTAGAAATAGATCATCTACATATAACAACAATATAACTGGTTCATCATCCATCACTTTGAGATAAAGATTGGGGTCATCTTTACTTTTGGTAAAGCCCATGCTTGTTAAGAAATTGTCAATCCTTCCGTACCAAGCCCTGGGAGCTTGCTTCAATCCATATAATTCCTTTTTCAGTTTGCATACATGGGTCCTTCCGTCCTTGACCTCAAATCCTCGTGGTTGTTCTATGTATACTTCTTCTTCAATTACACCATTCATAAAAGCTGTCTTAACATCCATTTGGTGCAATTTCCATTTCATCATGGATGCAAGTGCCATGATAGTTCTAATTGAAGTATACCTAGCAACTGGTGCAAATGTTTCTTCATAGTCAATTCCCTCTTTCTAAGAGAATCCTCTGGCTACAAATCTTGCCTTGTATTTTTCAATGCTACCATCTGCAGCATGTTTTATCTTGAAAATCCATTTGGAGGAAACCACACTTTTATCTTTTGGTTTGGGGACTATATCCCAAACATCATTTTTCATTATTGACTGATATTCTTCTGTCATTGCTTCTACCCATTCTTTCTTTTGAGCTGCCTCTTCATAGCTAGTAGGTAGTTGATCCACAAGATCACACATTAAGGCCATATAGTTGGATACTAGCTTTGGTTTCTTTCTTTCTCTGGTGGAGCCTTCAGGAGCTCCATATCTTTCGTCTCCTTTAATAATGTCTCTAGCCCATGTTGGCCTTCTTTTTCTAGATAAGTCTGAAATAGGGGGTTCTTGAGGTTCTATCATGTCATGGTCTTCTGGAGTATCATCTTCAGGTATGTGTACTGCTTTTGTGATTCTAGGAGGTGTATCTTCTTCATAGATTTCTTCAAGTTGACACTTCTTGGATTTCTTGAGAGCTGCTTCTTCATCAAATGTTACATCTCTACTTATTTCCATATGATGAAAACCTGGTATGTAGATTCTGAAAGCTTTGGATGATTCACAGTATCCAACAAAGATTCCCTTCTTACCAGAAGGATCCAACTTGGTTCTCTTTTCTTTTGGAATGTGAATGTACACAGGACAACCAAATATTTTGAGATGACTCACCTCAGGCTTCTTTCCTGTGAACACTTCTTCTGGAGTTTTGAATTCAAGAGCACTATGGGAAAGTGTATTTTGCACATAGACTGTTGTCCTAGCTGCTTCAACCCATAAATACATAGGTAGATCTTGATCATGTATCATGGTTTTTATAGCCTCCATTATGGTTCTATTCTTTCTTTCAGCCACCCCATTTTGTTGGGGATTATAGGGAGTGGTTAGTTCCCTCTTGATTCCAACTTCCTTACAAAAGTATTCAAATTCCTTTGAAGTATATTCTCCCCCATTGTTTGTTCTGAGAATCTTGATTTTCTTTTCTGAGAGATTTTCTATTAAGGCCTTGAACTCCTTGAATTTTCCGAAAACCTCATTCTTACCTTTTAGAAAGTATATCCATGTCTTTCTTGAATAGTCATCAATGAATGAAAGATAGTATTCAAAACCACTTAGGGAAGTGGTAGGCATAGGTCCACATACATCTGAATGTATTAGCTCTAAGATGTTCTTAGTCTTTGTTTCACTTTTTGGAAAAGGGTTCTTGACATTCTTCCCTTTTTCACATCCTTTGCATGAGCCATTATGATCAAGCTTTAAGTCTGGTAGACCTCTCACCACCTTGCTTACATAGGGTAGGGCTTTATAGTTAATGTGGGATAATATTCTGTGCCATAGCTCACATGGGCTAGATGCTTCATGGGCAAGGGAAACTTTTGGATGTCCCTTTAGCTTATAGAGGCATCCTTCCTCTTCACCAATGACAATTGCATCTTTAATGGATTTTCCGTTTGGCCACATGAGTACTTGACCATCTATGAAGGCAACTCCAAAACCTTTCTTATCTAGTGCTGAGATAGAGAGTAGGTTTTGCTTTAGTCCTGGCACATATAAGATTTCTTTCATCTTCAAGGGTGAACCAGAATGTAGCTTATAGCTTGCTTCACCAATCCCCTTGATGGGATATTTGTAATCATCTCCTAGAGATACCTTTTGTGAAGAAGACTTTTATTCAAGTTTTGAGAAAGTCTTTCTTTGACCTAACATGTGCTTAGAAGCACCACTATCAATGAGCCATGTATCTTCTCCAGGAGATACAGATCCAGAGAGTGCAGAGAATAGGACATATTCTTCTGGATTTTCTTTCTTTACTTTGGATCTTTTCTTTCGAGGCCTTTCTTCCTCTTCTTCTTCTTCTTCTTCTTCTTCTTCACTATCATCTTCTGCCATATGAGCATGGTGTCTTTTGTGTATAAACTTCTTCTTCCTTTCTGAAGGACAAAATCTGGCAACGTGTCCAAGTTTAAGACAATTGTAGCATTGGATTGTGGAGAGATCCCTTACTTGATTGGGTCTTTTATTCCTTTTGAATTTGGAGAAGTGTTGAGATCCCCTGTGTTCAAATTTCTTGAAGTAACCCATTCTTTTCTTGATGTGAGTAGCCAAGGCTTGATCATCCTCTTTGAGAAGTGCTTCCCTATTGGCTACCCTAGCCTCTTCTTGAACACAATCTTCCCATACTACATCAAACTTCATACTTTCCTTTCTGGCACACATAGTTTGTATAAATGATTCCCAAGATCTAGTGAGACCATTTAGAGCAGTCATCATAAGTTCATCTTCATCAAGAGTATCACCAATGGCATCTAATTTTTCCTTGATTTGTGAGACCCTTGAGAAGTAGTCTTGAATGGATTCTCCTTTGTGCATCCTTGTACTCTTCAATTGAATCCTTAGGTTCATCTTCCTATTGATGTTCTTTCCTTCATACATTCTTCCTAGGGCATCATACATTTCCTTTGGAGTCTTCTTGGAGGCCACTTGGGGAATCAAGTGGTCTTTAATAGAATCAGCTATGATTCTCTTTGCCCTAATCAAATCCTTCCTATGCTTTTCTTTGGCTTCATCTCCTTCTGGTTCTGCCACTTCATCCTTGATATAATGAGCAAGATCATTCTCTTCAAGAATGAGACCAATTCTGTATTTTCATGCCCGGAAATTTTCTATACCTTCTAGCTTGTCTTCAAGCTTAGTGTTTGGAGCCATCTTTTCTTGGGGGAGTCCAAGAGATAGAGTAGTACTTACCTGAAAAGTTACCTTTTACTTTTCTGGATCCTGAGACAGAATTTTATCGCACTTTTGGTAGAATTAGGGTTTGACTTTCCCGGAGTTCTACCCAACCAAAAAGTTCAATCTAGGGCTCAAAATATTTGTCTTGAGAAGGGAGATCTATCCATGTAATCAGATTTCAACAATACCAACTTTCTGCTGAAACCAATTTCTGATTTATCGCACTTTTGGTAGAATTAGGGTTTGACTTTCCCGGAGTTATACCCAACCAAAAAGTTTGATCTAGGGCTCAAAAGATAGGTATTGAGAAGAGCTATCCATCCATGTAATCAGAATTCAAAAATACCAACTTTCTACTGAAACCCTAACATACACCGGAGAGAGAGAGAGAGAGGTATTCTTACCTTGTGAAAGATGTTCTATTCAGTCTAGCTCTGATACCATGTTAAGTTTAAACCAAATAGACTAGCAAGATCACTAAAAGAACCATAATCACAAGATAGACACAGAATTTACCCTGGGAAACCCTCATGGGGTAGAAAACCTGGCAAAGCTTTCCTCAATAAAATGATCAACCAAAATACAAGATGTGCTCCCTCCTTCTTTTCTTCCTTAGTAGATCTCCCAGACAAGTGCACCTCTTTTCACAAGTGAGTGAGTGATCTAATGAGGAGTTCACCTCCTCTATTTATACTGACTCCTAACTGACTAAAAGACCTAATGGGGCCGACCTCTCCTGGAGAAGTCTAATAACCCCTAAAATATTATCTCAGGGCCGACCCCCACATGGTGGGTCTAATAACCCTAGTTGCCACAACTTCTCGGAGGAATAAACATCTCCGGATACATAGTAGAATCACCTCGGAGGTATACAACATCTCCAGAATAAATAATATACAAATATAATATTCTTGGAAGTTACAATATTCAATAGTATAGTGATAACCAGATTTCCATTCATCTTGCAAAGAACTCAACCTTCCATTCTAAGACTAAACATATACCGCTGAAGTAGCATTTCATACGGTCTGTTATAGAAGATGAACTATTGTAGCTGGAAAAGATACACACTAGCCATAATCCTACAGACATGTTGACAAAGGTAGTAATCAGATAGAAACTAAGTTTTTTCTCTGTTTCAGTTGGCCTTCTAGCATGGAGGTGAAGATGATAAATTATCCAGATCCAAGGTTCATAGCATATACCAACAAGTGTAGCAACGGTGGAGTTGCTGTGATCAGTCTCCAAGTGGGATATTGTTGGTTATGGAGTTTGATCTTTTTAAATTCAGAGATGTTATTATTTCAACAGTGTTTGTACCTAAGTTTTATATGATATGTAGGAGGACTGTACACTCATCGCAATGTGGGGGTGTGGGGGCCCAGCGAGCCCTCGGCGGGGGTTTAGGGGTGAATCCCTCAAAAGAAATTTTATGGGTTTTTTTGTTGGCCAATAGTTTACGGGCCCATGGTATTGAGTAGCCCATAGTATTTTCTCATGGTAATTCACTTTAAAAGGAAAACATTGTAATACGGCTGTGTAATGTATTGTAGCATTGTAAAGATCTCTATGATTGTGTACGAGAGACTAAGAGAGATTGAACAGGACATTGCAGCAGATGTGTTGCAGGTTGTATCCCTTCATTTGTTGGATGGTATAATAATAAAAGGACTGGCAATTTCTCCGTGGACGTAGCCCAGATTGGGTGAACCATGTTATATTGGTGTTTCTCTTGTATTGTGTTTATGTGATTTATATTTACATCTTGTTTATTATTATTGCTCTGCAATCATGTTTTTCTAACACTACTATACAGAGTCAAAGAAACAATATTGATAAAAATATTACTTCAAGTTCAATGAAACATATGAAAATGAGTATAAATTTAAGAAAACAAGATGATGAAGGGTGATTAGATGAAAATGTTTGAGGGTGATTATCTAAAAGTGTTTACTCTCACAACCAAATGCATATGCAAATCTAGTTATTCAACAGAATAATTTGAATCCGTCGGAGTTAAAAATAAATTTAAAGCTTAGATTGAATAAACAAAAAGTTCTGTAAGCATAAGAATTTAAAGCTTGAGTGTCAATTCAACGACAATGATTACAGTATCAGAAAAAAAAGGGAGCTTCCCTACAACCATACCCACTAATCCTACATCCTCGGGATTAGGGTGTCAATTTTTTTCTGAGAATCTCCATAACCCAAAAAACTCGATGGCTTCAAGCCCAAACCCTAACTGCCCCCTCATAAACGATTTCCAAAATTAACCGTATTTTTAATAATTAATCTGCATTAGTTAGGTTGATTAATCAAGAAAGACTACCATGAATCGTGCTGAATTTTTGGGATTCTCTATATCTACCTCCTAAATTATATAAAATAATAATGGGTAAAATTAAATCTACATCAAATCCAATTAAAATTAAAATTAAATTAAATAACAAAATGAAAATTATAATTGAGATTTATTAAAAATATTAAAATATACAATCAAATTACATTAAAATACAATAAATAGGTCGCTAAATATTAAAGTAACAATACAAAGTAAAAAAACCATCTCAAAACATTCATATATGATTACCTGTATTTTGTTAAAAAGCTCAAACAACAAGCATCTTGTTTCTAGGGAGAAGTTGAGGCAAATATTAATTGCAAAAAGATTCATTACAAAATGATTATAAGGGAGAAGTTGAGGCTATCTTTATTTGGATTTAGATGGTATATGTTTTGAGATATATTTACACATCAAAAATCAACAATTAACTTTTAGATGGAAGTTGAGGCAAATATTAATTGCAAAAAGATTCATTACAAAATGATTATAAGGGAGAAGTTGAGGCTATCTTTATTTGGATTTAGATGGTATATGTTTTGAGATATATTTACACATCAAAAATCAACAATTAACTTTTAGCTCCTTCCAATATTTTTAACCTACAAATATTTTTCAAATTTAGTTTCCAATCTCTTCCCAATTTGAAAGACGCCATGTTGAAATCACTAAGGCTTTTAAGCTTAAAACTTAAATTTATACATTACATCGAATACGGATCCTAAACTCGTTCAACGCATAAATGTTTTTCAAATTTTAGTTTATGATGTATTGCCAATTTGAAATACGCTATGTTGAAATCACTAAACTATTATACGATAAAATGCATCGTGGACCATTTTGATATAATAGAATAACTAAACCCCGGGCGGGTTGGATTTGAAATTCCAACCCTGGAGGCCAGCGCATTATGGAAACTCACGGATGATCAACAACGACTAAGTAGTGCCAACCCTAATCAGTACGACTTCCTATTTTGATAAATTAAAATCAACCCCAAATACATGTTGAAGAAAGTGACATGGTCCTCATTAAACAATTAGACATATTAGGTTGCTTAGAACCAATTCAGATAGTTCTCATTGAATAATGAGAGATATTCGACTTTAAAACTTCCAAAAGCTAACATTTTTATTTAGTGCTCGTATCAAATCTACACCATGTATCTTTTAAGCACCAAAGGCTTGCAATTTAACAGCTTGGTTGGCAATCACATGTTTTAGATCTCTGTGAGATTTGATGAGCTAATTGTCCATCAAAGCGTCCAACCTCCCTAGAACTCATTACACAACTGCAGTTGGAGGCTTGTATTCTTAACAGAGATTTGGATTGGAGATGGAGATCGTGTTAAGAATTGTAATCTCACTAGTCATCAATGCATTAACTAGTTGAGTCATTAGTTGGTTAGTTTGACTAGGAAAATTTGATGTCCCATAGTATCATTTGTCCCATGTTATTGGACCATAGTATTGCTATGATGTAATCCTATATATTCTTATGGTTAATAATGATAAGGTAATGAATATGCCCACTTGTGTTCCATCTTTTATTTGTTTCTTTCTATGTTATAAATTTAACATGGTATCAGAGATGCATGACCTAATTCATAATTGTTGATTTGGGGTAAGCCTTTTCACATAGTGGAAAGCACACACATGAGACGGGAACACATCAACATGGAGGAGTTTCTTCACAGCACTAGGGTCGTATCTATTTTTTTTTCCTTTGGAAGCACCGATGCATCCTGTCCCTATCGGGAACTGTGTTACCCTTCCACCAACGCACACACTACTAAGGAAAAGTGCGTCACTGGAGCACTCTTTGCATGGACTAAGCGCATCGTTGACGCACCTGCTGTTAAAGGAATGTGCGGCAAACACTATTCATTTACATGGATTTTGTCCGATGCACAATGTGACGCACCGTGTTAGATCTACAAGTAGCGACATTGTGTTTAAAAGTCAGTCATAAAATAGGGAAAGTACCAGTATGAAGCAGATCTCTGGAGCAATGTTGACCGGCAGCAACTATGAATTTTGGTCAATCAAGATGCAGACATTTCTCCAACTCAACAAATGTTGGGATATGGTTGAAAATGAGTTCAAAGAACTAGATGCAACCGCTCTCGCTACTATCTCTAATGCTCATAAGAAAGCCCTTGAAGAAAACCGAGAACAAAATCTCACTGCAAAATGGTTGATCCAGAGCTGCATTGAGGAGTCCATTTTCCTGCGGATCCCAGGATCCACCACCGCGTATTAACCCTGAAATCTCCTTGAATCTGCATACAAAGGTACAAACATAGTCAAAATGGTGAAGAATCCAAATCCTTCGACTTCATTTTGAAAGTCTTAAAATGAAGGAAACTGAAACTGTAGATCAATTCATGACTCGGGTTTCAGGTATTGTGACTCAAATCCAAAACTATGGTGAGGCTTTGGAACAAAAGGTTGTTTTCCAAAAGATTCTCAGATGTCTCACTAAGAAGTTTGCTATGGTCATTACTGCTATAGAAGAATCTAAAGATCTGTACAAATTTACCCTAGAAGAGTTAACAGGGTCTCTTATGTCCCACGAAGCTCGACTCAGTCAAGAAGAAGAGTCTCTCTCAAATGCATTCATCACTCACGCTTCTCTCCACAAAGGTCGAGGAAGAGGAAGTAGAGGACGAGGCAAAAGTGGAAGAGGTTCTCATTCTACATAGGATAGAACCGCTCATGAGCACTCAGATCATAGTGAGCACTCTCACAACTCTCAGAACCAGAGGGGGCAAGTCAAGAGATGGACTAATAGGCCCAACATTCAGTGCAACTACTGCAAGAAGTATGTCCACTATGAACGAGACTACAGAAAGAAACAAGCATACCATAACAGTGGCAGAACCCATGTCTCCAATGTTGAAGAAAGCTCATCCAAAGTCATGTTTCTCTCATGTCAAGTGACTGAAGAAGAATATTATTCAGATGTATGGTTGTTGGATAGTGGCTGCAGAAATCATATGACATGTAACAAATTGCTATTTTCGAATCTAGATTTGTCTATCAATACAAAAATCAATCTTGGTGATCATTATCTTATTCCTGCTCAAGGAAAAGGCATTGTTCCTATTCTTACTAAACATAATGAGAAGACATTTATACAAGATGTATTCTATGTTCCTAATCTGAAAGTCAATTTGATCAATGTGGTTCAAATTATTCAGAACAAGTATGATGCCAGATTTATTGATACTTATTGTGTTGTCTATGATAAATCCCCTAGTAGAAGACTCTTAGCCAAAGTAGAAATGACCAAGAATAGAAAATTCCCACTCAGTCTCATAAGTGTTACACTGTCACAGCCATATGCACATACTATTTCTAGTCAAGATGAAACCTAGTTGTGGCATTGTAGGTTTGGTCATCTACCCTTTCAGAGTCTCAGTTTTATGCAAAAACAGTCCTTGGTTAAGGGGTTACCAGTTTTGAATGAACAATCTAGTTCATGTGAAGATTGTATCTTAGGGAAACATCAAAGGGACAATTTCCCCACTTCCACATTTCGAGCCAAAGAACACCTTGATTTAGTTCACACAGATCTATGTGGACCAATGCAAACCCAATCCATATGAGGTAGTCTTTATTTTCTGACTTTTATTGATGATTATAGCAGGAAAGTCTGGATCTATTTTCTCAGACACAAATTAGATACCTTCTCCAAGTTTAACAAATTCAAGGCATTGACTGAAAAGCAATCAGGTAAGTCTATTAAAGTGCTCAGGTCAGATGGTGGAGGTGAATATGATTCACATGATTTTGCATAATTATGTAAACATCATGGCATCCAGCACCAATTCACTACCAGATACACTCCACAACAAAATGGAGCTGCTGGATGGAAGAACCAGACCATTATGGACATGGCCCGAAGTATGTTTTCATATAAGAAGCTATCAGATGATTATTGGGTTGAAGCTGTTGTGTGTTCAGTTTACTTACCGAATAGATCTCCCACAATGATTATAAAAGACAAGATTCTTGAAGAAGCATGGAGTGGCACTAAGATTAGTGTCTCACATCTTAGAGTCTTTGGATGTGTGGCATTTGCACACATACCTGATGAATTAAGAAAAAAGTTGGACAAAAAGAGTGAGAAATGCATCTTCATTGGTTACAGTGAGCATCAAAAGGCCTACAAGCTGTATAATCCTATCACCAAAAATGTTGTGGTGAGCAAAGATGTCAATTTTCTTGAAATTAAATGTTGGAGTGATCCTCAGAATGCTTCAACAGAAATAAAGTCCAGCACCACCAGATCTACCACTTAGAATTCCCATACTGGAGGTACAACAACAGCACAAGAAGCAACATCAGCAGACATTCCACCACAGAGAACCAGAAGTTTGAGGGAGTTATATGAGCAGACTCCTATTATTGATGAGCAATTACAGTATGCTCTATTTTTCTATCAGCCCACATGTTTTGATAAGCAGTAAAGGATGCACAATGGGTACAAGCAATGAATGAATAAAATGAGGCCATAGAAAGGAATCAGACTTGGTCTATAGTTTATCTTCCACCAGACAAAAGAAGTATAGGAGTCAAATGGGTCTATAAGACCAAAATGAATGAAAAAGAAGAGATAGAGAAGCATAAAGCCAAGTTGGTTGCAAAAGTATTTGCTCAGCAATATGGTGTGGATTATGATGAAACCTTTGCTCCAGTAGCAAGGATGGACTCCATCAGAGCTGTACTTGCTGTAGCAGCTCAAAATCAATGGCCCATTTATCAAATGGATGTGAAATCTGCTTTTCTTAATGGAATTCTTGAAGAAGAAGTCTATGTAGACCAGCCACCTGGATATGTAATCAAAGGTCAAGAACACAAAGTGTGCAAGATGAAAAAGGCCTTGTATGGTATAAAACAAGCTCCACGAGCTTGGTACAACAGAATTGATTCCTATATCATTAGCAATGGGTTCAACAAGAGAAGCAATGAGCCCACTCTCTATGTCAAAACAGATCAACAAGGTAACATTTTGATTGTATGTCTTTATGTTGATGATATGATTTATACTGGAAATTTGATGCTGGAATAATTTAAGACAGTCATAAAAAGGATTTTGGAATGACTGATCTACGCCTTATGAGGTACTTCCTTGGTCTAGAAGTTGACCAAAGTGAAAATGGCATCTTCACCTGTCAACATAAGTATGTTACAAACATTCTGTAGAGATTCGGAATGGATAAATGCAAACCAGCAGAAACTGTTGGCTGCTTTCTGGATAGACCCGGGTTTTCAGGATGCGCAGCAACAAACACCCCTTTGGCGCACTGGCCCTTTCGGCAATGAGCTGCGCAGCAGCCCAGAGTCTCACCCCAAGTGGCTATGCGGGGGGCTAAGGAATCAGGTTTCCTTACCCTAGGTGGTGAGGAGTCTACAGTCTTCTCTCTTCCATTCTTGGAAGTAACCCCTGAACAGAGCGTCTCACTCCCTCACAGGTCTCCCAGCGCTACAGCACTGGAACTCACTCTTCTCAGCCCAGCTGCGCGGTAGCTCCGCACCTGTGCACAAGTCTCTTACCCACTACCTCCGATACACTATGTATCGTCTCTGCCCTTGTGCCACAGCGTAGTAACACACTCCTTTAGCGCTGCGGTGACAGTGTTCTTACAGACTCCTTCGACAATGCACAAGTACAACTTCTAAGGGAGCTTCCAGGATTTACTTTACATAATCATTCATAAAGATAGCGAGACATTCATAGAAACATAGACAATAAATCAAAGAAATGCAATCACATAAAGCATCACCACAACAACAAGAATTATGTGGTTCACTTCTAGGAGGGAAGCTACGTCCATGGGAACTGTGTTTTATATTATCTTGAGATGGGGATAACATAGTTCCGCTACGCACACAGCTGCAGCCTTAGATCTTTCTGGGAAACTCCACGCACACAGCTGGGAGCCCTTCTCTTAGATCTATTCTCTTCTTCTACAGATATTACCATGACAAAGACATATAATTACATTCCCTTCTCAGTCCTCTTGCGACTGGTCGATACATGCAATGGCCCTTACGCCAAGCAGTCTTCCTGCGAGATCGCGGCCTTCTTACATGCACAAAATGATCATTAACAGCTTAACAGATACAACAATACAAATAAATCAGACATCAACTTCAACTGTCTGTGTAACTTAGTAACTATCTAACTCTTTTCTAACCCCTTTCCCTTTTCAATTACATATATATATAGGTGGCCCTGAGGGTTGCACCTTTACAAAACTGTGGGCCTTTCCCAACAGTGATCCCCAAAAACCCTAACTGCGGACACGGTTAGGTGTACTGCAGGAGCCTCTTGTAGTCACGTCATAGCTTCCTGCAGACTCCGCGATTTCCGGCGCAGATCGTGGGTATGGGTGCCGCTTCATCATTCTTTTCTCCTTGTCCTTCGCCTTCAATGCTTCGGCCCGTTGCTCTTCCTTTGTCCGAGCAACCATAACTCCTGTACTTTGCCTTAATGAGGGTAGATGAGCCCTCTATTCCGCCGCTTCATTTACTGTGGTGGTTGAGCTTTCTACTTGGCCACCTTATTTACTCATTCCTTTGACTTGTGCGTGTGAGCTCCACGATTTCCGGCCTGCAATCTGCGGTGAGCTTGTCCATCTGGCGCCATATCGCGCACTGTT
Organism: Larix kaempferi; assembly: GCA_027924585.1. Lineage (NCBI taxonomy): Eukaryota > Viridiplantae > Streptophyta > Pinopsida > Pinales > Pinaceae > Larix > Larix kaempferi. The sequence continues at coordinate 5,493,985 of BSBM01000590.1, forward strand.
CATTTCTGCCCAAAAATGGTGCTTTTCCACAAAATTAGCACTTTTCCTTCAAAACTTAGTGCTTTTTCCTAAACTTGGCAGCTTTGCCATAGCTACGGCCTATGCTCCAACAGGCCCCTAACACTTACTTGTGGCTCGTCCCCGAGCCACTTGCACTAGCTTGTGGTCGTTTTACTTGTGCATCTGACTTTGCTTGGGTTGCAACGAAGGCTTGCTTCCAATGCGCAATAGCGGAGTCCATGTCTTGCACGCACTTCGTGGCTGTCTGCACCAGGTCTGAAGTAGCTTCTTCTCCTTTTGTGCCATCGACCAACTCTTGAGACTCAGCAAATGCTTTGGCCTTAGCCTCTGCTTGGGAAGCAAGTTCAGCATACTCATCCATAAACGGCTGAATGATATTGGCGAGAGTAGCATCTTTTTCTCTGAGCCTATGCAGTTCTTGCTGGACTTTGCGGAATTCGCTCATCTTTCTCATTTTGGCTAAGCCTTCCAAGGGCTTAGCTTCTCCATTCAAAACAGCTAGGGACTATTTTGCTACTTTCACCTGTTCCAAAAGGGAAACTTTAGAAGGGAGCTTCTTGAGCTCAGCCCAAGCCTGCATAGCTTGCGTCATTAACTACTGGGCTTCATCTATTCTGCACTTCATTTGGGTAGAAGCTATGCGCAATGCTTCAAGTCGTTCTTGCTTATCATCTGCGGGAGGCACTACGACACGAGCTTCCAACTCGGCGAGCTGCTTTCTATGGTCCTCAGCCATAGCAACTACTTGTTGTTCTAAGGCTTTCGCCCTTCTGCCAATGCATTGCACTTTCTCAACTAAAGGAAGGTCTGGTTGAATCTGGCAAGCCGACAGCTCCTAGGTGATTTCATCGATGACATTCTTTAGCCCAGTGTCTTGCGCTTCTTGAAGTGCAAGCTATGCAGAGATCTCCTTATAGCCCGCCCTTAGCTCTACTTCCTGCATCTGCAGTCTTTGATTGTCATGGAATGTGAAGAGATCCCTAGCTCTCAGCTCAGTAGAGACCTGCTCGTGAATCAACTGTAGAGTTTCCAATGGAATTAGTGATAAATTTATTTCAACAGGGCCAACCGCACTTACCTACGGTGCAGCGAGAGGATCCGGGAGTGTCATGCTTGCAGGCGGGATGTGGACGACAGTGTGCCTTTCTATAGGTACTTCAACCCACTCGGTGCTTGTAAATGCTTGCGGCGCCTGCGAGTTGGATGCTGGCACATGGGTCTACGCAATTCGTCCTACGAGACCTTTCAACTCCACAAGATGCAGATCCAGAGCACTTCTGATATTGGCCTGAGAGGCACACAGCTCCTGAAATGGCTCCTTCAAGTACTGGTTGAGCCTCGCAGCAAAGATCTCATAGGGATCTCCAGTCGCTTCTGCGGGGTGCGACAGCTTCTGCTTCTTGGTAGCCGGTCCTGATGGACCTTCATCATTCTTTCGCCCGATCTTTTCCTTGCCCTTATCTTTCTCTGGCGCCACAGGGGGTGGCATCGTGACAGCGGCTTCAGCGGCCTGCTTCCATTCATCTGGCCAGGACTTCACAGTGTCCTCCACATCCTGAGTAGTCATTCGGTAGAGCCCTACGACCCATTCTTTCGATTAAATTCCACGAGGGCAGAAATAGATTTCATGCAAGTTGGCAGAAAAGACCAACTTCGTTCCATAGAGTTCTGCCGTCTCCTCAGTAAGCCTCGGCATCTCCAGGATGGTATCCCTTAGAAGATGATAATACTCGAAGAACACGGCGCAGTTCATCTTGTGCTTCATGGGATTACTAGAATCCCAGAGGTTGACATAGCGCATCCCTGTAACCTCTCCTGAGCGGCGCGGAAGAAACTAAGTGTTGGGCGGTTCCTTCCACCCGACAAAGGCACACAATATCAGGAGCCAAGAGAAATGGAACAACTGATTGGCGGTGTCCTGAATGTTTCGATAGTCTTCCAAGAATGAATTCAGGAGGAAGAGACACCAGTTATACTGCTCTCCCTTCGCAGCTGCAATTGCGATCTCTACAACAACTCCAGGGACTTCTTTAGGTCGGCATTTCATTGAAAGTCTTTCTGTGAGCAGACTGCTTGTGAATCTGAGTGCTTCATCTTCAAGTACAGTGAGCTCATAAGCCTGACCTCCTCTCGACAATTTGTATTTCTGCACCAGCTATGCAGCCAGCTTTCGGTCCTTGTCTTTACCAACGAAATGGACATTGGGGTCCTTACCAACCTTAGATAGGTCGGTAATTCGATGAATCAGGTCCACATTCAGATCAATTGGCCTCCCTAGCCAAATATAACCACCGTGAACACAGGATAACAGGACCTTGACAACTGCATTAACTTCATTGCTACGCCCGAAGTGCGGTAGCTTCAACAGGTTCAACAGTCCAATCTTTTCTAGATTTACTGCAAATTCCTGCGGGATGAATTCATCAATCTTCTTAATAGGATTATGGACCACCATTAGATAGTGATCTGGCGCGAACTGAGGATACGTTCTATAATCTCCCAAGTTGAAGTCAGAAAACTTAACCAACGGGAGATGTCCAAGCAGGGATCCTTCTTCTTCCATGATTTCCGCCATTGGTGGCAGCGGAATCGATTACTTGGCGTTCTTGGGAATATGCACCTCGGGTGCATCATATGGGCGTGGAGGAATGTAGTTAACCAGAGTGGCCAAGGGCTCTGGAACGGGTACCTCCGGCTGCTGCTGCTGCTGGGGCTGTTATTGAGACGCCCTTGTGCCCGGAGACTGTCTGGGATCAGAGAAAATAGGAAACTTGACAGTCTTGGTCGGGGTAGCCATACCGAAGTCTAACCCTGTGCGTCTAAAGTGTTGGACGAATTCTTCAATTGACAGGTTCTCCGACATGAACCTACATACACGAAAAACACTGAACAGAAAAGGGCGGAATAGCATAGGATGCGAACTCTGAAAATAGAGGGAAGCAGTCTGCACGACACGGCTCTGAAAACAATGGCTTAGACTCTCAAACAGGACAACTATACAGCTCAATAGCAAGGAAAGTAACCCAAACATATGCGAATGAGGGGTATTTATAGATGAGGGCAGTAGTAGGTGCGGACAGGTGGCACTAATAACCGTTGGCACCTAAGCGGATGAGTTGACAACCCCCCCCCCCCCCCCCCCCCCGCACCTCTGTCGTGCATTAAATGCGAGGGATGGGATCTGACAGCCTTTGGGAGATGTGCTAAGGCCTTCGGCTCCTTAATTAAATGCAAATCTTAGGGAAATCAAGCCGAATCTGCCAGAGCAAGTACAATTAGATGGCGGTCTCATCCTTCATTAAGACTCAGACGCGGCTACAGAACTACCGCAATTCAAATTTTCGGTGGGTAACTTCAGCATGGGTAACTGTGCACATGGAGGGCTCCACGGTGAGGAGAACTCTGCAAGAGCGAAAATAGGCTCGCTCAGAACAGGCTTTATTGACTGCACGGATGTTTTGAGGAATTGCGTGGGAAGCCAGAGACTGAAAATGTATTGCGACTTCTGTGTAGACTGTGATAAATGCGATGCCTCTTTCAACTACACTGGACATCTACACGACTTTAGCAGCTGATTAGGTCGACAGGGCAGAGTGGCCATCGTGATAAAGCTTGAGCCGACTCCCGTTAATCATTGTGGGCAGCAACTCTCCATTAAGCTTCGCAAGCTGAACTGCTCCACCTTCTATTATCTTCATCACTTGAAAAAGGCCTAACCAATGTACACGAAACTTGCCTGGAAACTTGATGAATTTACTATCATAGAGGAGTACCAAGTCTCCTTCCTGAAAGACTTTATTCTTAATATGCCTGTCATGCCAAGCCTTCTATCTTCCCTTCTGCACTTCTTGATGGAATCCAGCTAAAAGCCTGTCTTCTTCTAAGGAAACCAATTGTGACAGCCTTTCACTCATAGTATTAGTATCTGCCATTTCTGTGATTTGAGCAATTCTGAGACTGGGAACAATGTATTCCATGGGCATGACTGCTTCTTGTCCATAGACCAAACTGAAAGGTGTGTGACCTGTTAATTTCTTGCATGTGGTTCTGTAAGCCCATAACACAGCTGTGACTCTAAGGTCCCAATCATCTCTTTGTTGATTACAGATCTTGGTCAGGGCATTCTCCAGAATCTTATTGAATGCCTCCACCATACCATTAGCTTGAGGGTGGTAGGGTGTACTCTTATGGTGACTAATGTGGAATTCTTCAGTAAGGGCCTCTATAGTCTCGTTCAGGAAATGTGTACCTTGATCACTCATTAGAATTAGTGGACATCCAAATCTAGTGACAATATTCTTAAAAATGAACTGTGCGGCAGTGACAGCGTCGTAATTCTTAACTGGCTTCGCCTTAGCCCATCTGGTGAGGTATTAAGTAGCTGTGATGATGTATCTTGCGCCAGTTCTCTTTCCTGGTGGGTTGATAGGTCCCACAAAATCAATGGCCCACTTATCGAAAGCACGCACTGTTATCTGGGGTCTTAGCATCATTTCATCTCTTCTGGAAGGTTTTCCTGTTCGCTGGCACACATCGCAACACTTACAGAATTCCTTAGTATCCTTGTGCAATGTTGGCCACCAAAGACTTGCGGCTAAGATCTTCTGCGTAGTAGGCTTTCCTGCGAAATGGCCTCCTGCAGTTCCTGAGTGCGCTTCTACGATTATGGAATTCTTCTCATGCGGTAAAATGCATCTGTGCAAGACTTCATCAAGGACCAACTTATAGAGCTGGCCTGCTATCAAAGTGAAGTCTGCGGCTTTGACAACAAGTTGATTCTTCTGCTGCATTGTGAACTCAACTGGCGCTTGCCCTGTAGTGAGAAACTCAAGAATATTGAAATAATACTCGTCTGCTGCTTGAACAGAAAACAACTGCGCATCAGGCAGATTTTCCTCCAAATTTGTAGGTTCCTCCCCTAACTCTATCCTAGATAAATGGTCAAGTCCTGCATTCAATCTACCTGGCTTCACAATAATCTCAAAATCATACTCCTAGAAGAGGAGTAGCCATCTGCAAATTCTTCCCCCTAACATTGGCTTATTGACCAAGTACTTCAAAGCAGAATGGTCAATATACATTTTAAAATGAGCACCCAATAGATAGTGTCTGAACTTCTGTAAGGCATACACCATAGCGAGTCCTTCTCTTTCTGTAGTTGTGTAGTTCTTCTTAGCTGTAGACAGCTTTTTGCTAGAATAAGCAATGGGGTGGTCAATACCTCCTTCTCCCGGTTGTGTCTGTACAACCCCCAATGCTATGGAAGAAGCATCTACATGAACATGAAAGGGTTTTCTCCAGTCCGGGAAAACTAGAATAGGTGCTGTGACCATCTTTCCTTTAAGTGTGTCCAAGCTCTGCTGGCATTCTTCTGTCCATTGGAATTTCGAATCCTTTTTCAGCAGTCTTTCCATAGGCGCAGTGATCTTTGCATAACCCTTGATAAATTTCCTGTAGTATCCTGTATGTCCCAATGTAGTGTGCAATTGTTTGACTGAGTTGGGCGCAAGCAAGTTAGCAATGATGGCAACCTTCGCAGGATCCATCATGAGTCCTTGTCTGCACATAATGTGACCCAACAAAATACCAAAAGGAGCACAGAAGATACATTTTTTCAAGTTAAGGGAAATCTGATACTGTCTACATTTTTCTAACATCATCCTTAGATTCCCTATATGGTTCTTTAGTAAACCAAACACAGTCCAGTCATCGAAATAGACTTCTAGAAACTTATGAATGAATTCTTTAAAAACAACAACAACGACTCTAGAGAAAATAGCAGGAGCATTTTTATGACCAAAGGGCATTACCGTATACTGGAATGAGCCCCATTCAGTCGCAAAAGTGGTCTTATGGCGGTCCTCTGGATGGATTCTGATTTGATGGTATCCTGAAAAGCCACCAGTGAAGGAGTAAGCTTCTTGTCCTCCAACATTGTCAAGCACTTCATCTGTAAAGGGAATAGGAAATGGATCATGCACTGATGCATTGTTGAGCTTGCACAGGTCCACATAGATTCTTATTTCACCTTTTGTCTTTTTCTCTTGTACAACCATAGGACTAATCCAATCACTTTCCTCTACTGGATCAATGATACCAGCTGCGAGCATCTTATCAATTTCTTCTCTGACCTTTTCTTTATATCGCGGGTTCAACCTGTATGGGCGTTGTTTTACTAGCTTAGCATCTGCTTTCAAAGGTATGCGCATAACTCCTAAATATCCTAGGATGCCTTTCATTTCTGTAAACTTGGTAGGAAAGATATCCTGGTACTCATGTAGTAAATCTGCAATATGGCCAATAGTTTCATCATCCCAATAATCTCCTATAGAGGCAAACTTGGGTTCGGCTTCTGTACCAATGTTAATCTTCTTGAGCTTGATGTGTTCTGTAATGGCAGGGATATCAAGCTGAGGGCCTTCACCTTTGCGCGTCCCTTCTGACTCTAGAATATCGATGTTGCTAGGATCATCATCCTCTTCTCCAGTGGTGAAATTATAGCATTCCAGGGCATGTTCCATCTAGACAGCCCAATCTGGTTGAGAATACTCTGGTAAAGGACATCATCCAAATATCTTCTTTCTAATACACTATAAAGATTGATCGATGCTTGGATGTTCTGACTCAAAGATGAAAGTGAGTTGAAAACTTTCAATCATGAGAGGCCAAGTGATAGTGCCTCAGCACAATTATGTTTTAGTGTACCAGTTCCTTGGAACTATATCCAACGTGTGGATGAATAGGTGAACCCACTCATCCTTTGGAATATCTGACCATTGCTGAATACATGCTTCAACGTGTGACCTGGGGTCACTCTGTCCATCATATTTGCGCAAAACTCCTACTATAGTCTCTTGAAATCTGCGCAGTATCAACCTGCGACAGTCTTGCCATGTGTCGATATTTTCTTTATGCGCACCCCACCATCTTGCGGGTGTAGCGCGCAGTGCTACATCCAATGCTTGTATGTGCTGCTCATCTAGGATTTCTTGTTCATATGCATGTATGAATTCACTTACTCCAGTTAAACCATCAAAGATTGGAGTGTTATTCAATTCTGTGCCAATACATCGAATGGATTTAGTCATCATGGCGCAACGCCTTGCAGAAACCTCATGTAAGTGATTCTGCCAGTTTCCAGTCCTGCTTCTGAATCTGATGTGCACGAGCTATCGCATCTCCAGCTGATATGGCCATCCACTATGGGATTGACATAATCATTATGACTAGCAGTCATCTGATACAAACTTTCCATGTGGCGCACTTCTTCTTCTGCTCGAATGGGTTCAATATACCGTGGTCCTTGAAGGGGATCAAGTGGTGCAATGACCCTAATCTGGTCATCCTCAAAGGTCATCTGTCTTTTCTTCAAATTAATGACAGCCAGATTATCAAATGCCCAGTCTATGCCTAAAAGTGCTGGGTAAGGTCTACTGTCATCCAGAATTTTGATTACTTCAAAGTCTGCAGAACTTCTTACTCCCTCAATATCAATGGGTACATTGGGTAATCTTCCCAATGGAGAAACTCGTTGTTGATTTGCTAGTCTTAGATGGATAGGAGATCTGATAAGCTGAGGACTACCCATCTGTTCCCAAGTCTACATGGTGAGAACATTAACTTCTGAGCCTAAATACAAAATGACTTCATCCATTTCAAATGCTCCAATCTGCGCTGTGAGTCTCATCTCTCTTCCAGTTCTAGTATGACTCCTAATCTGATGAACAGCATGCTGCGCTGTGTTCATCGAAGCAGATTGTTGACATTGATCCAACAGGTGTTGGAGTTCCATAGTTTCTTTTTCATTGCGCAACAACTTTAATAAGTTTCTCAGGAAAGCATGAACACTTCCTAGTGTATCCTCCTCATCAGGCCTTCCAGATGTAGTAGCCTGCTCTTATACTAGGTTCTCTTGACTTGGCACATGCGGTCTGATATCATTGTGCGGTAATGCGACAGAACTTGAAGCTCGCAGATCTAAGAAATACTCTTGAGCTTGCTTGAATGCTTATTTTTTATTCTGTAGGTCGAGCAGGGATGGTTTAATATTAGCGCGGCGCACCCATTGTGTTGCTGGATTTCTAGTTCCCAACTCTGGCGCACCAGTGGTTGCACCACTGCGCGTCACTATATTAACTGTGGGATCTGGTTCTCTTTTTTCTGCTGCAATCAACTGAATATTCTGGTTAACCTGTGGCTTCTTTTCTTGCATCTTGGCCATCAACTGAGGGCATTCTTCAATGACATGATCGTAAGATTTACAGTATCTGCAGGTGGTTGTAGGGTTTTGGCAATCCCTTGCATAATGTCCTTAAGCTCCGCAGTTATAGCAAGTGATCTGTCCTCTTCCACGACCAAAACCTCCTGCGCGTCCTCGGCCCCTGTAATTTCCTCCTCGGCCTTTGCGAGCTGGGTTATACTGCGGACCTGCTGTGGGTCCTTGTGGTTCTGACTATACTCTATAAACATCATGTTTTCTTTCTATCATAAGGTCATATGCTCTGCAATTGTTCTCATCATGGCCTACTGATTTACAGAAATTGAAATATGGATTCTTTGGGGTTTGTACATATTTCTGTAACAAGTGACACTCTTGTGGTCTGTGGCCTCTAGTTCTACAGATTTCACACCAAGATAATATAAACAAGATAAGAGTGAGAGATTAGTTACATAAGTTGGGGTCGGATCTCCATAGGGAGTCTTCCCACCCCTTTCTTTGCAAGGCAGTTAAGAGAAAACACATGGTATGCAACACTCATGTTATCGTATGCTAACAATAACATAATTAAAGGTTGATTCATTTTTTTGAGACCACCAACCCCACATGTACTCCCAAGAAAAATATTCACAAAGGATAACTTGATGGAGAAGCCCGAGTTTTTATCTTTCCTCCATGCAAAAGGAAAAAATAATTAATTTAGAGAAATAGAGCTTCGATCCATTTCTTTAGCATCACAGGGTCGACCCTCCTCATAGAGACCACCTCACTTTTTCACAACAAGAGTATTAACTAAAAAAGATAACTACAGGCCCGACTTACCTCTATTGAAATATCCCTATCCTCTATCAATCCATATGCATGTGCACAACCAATTTTTACACCGATAGGTGTTTATATCTTAGAATTTGGGGTGGACTAGTGTTTATGCTTTTCCAACATTGCAAAAGGATGACACAAGTGTATTGTCCAATTTGATTTTATGGAAGTTGTTCCAAATTTGAAATAAAAAATTATAAAAAAAGAATATAAAAAATATTGGGTAGTTGATGCATGGATAATGGGTTGTTTGTGGTAGAAAATTGGTGATTACAACTATGCAAGGAGAACAAGTAATAGATAACTTGTTCGTGGAAATTAACTTTTTAGTAACACTTAACTTGTTTCCTATCGGTGTTCACCAACCACAAGTTAAGTGGTTGTGCTAGTAATATACATGTCTGAAGTGATAGTCGCACTTCCTCTCCACCTCAAAGTTAGCACATATTGACCATGCAGTAAGAGATAAATAAATAAAAGATAAATCATAGATATCAAGAGAATTCGAAATTTCCCATGGAGACACTTCAACTAATTAAAGAGAACTCGAATTATTAAAGCTTTAGTTAAAGAATCCGTTAAAGATATGCATCAATTAACTAAAGAACTCATAGTGGTCACTTCAAGTAAATCAATCAACATGATTTCAGTTAACTAAGTGTTAAATAAAAAGGACTAGTTAACTAAAGTATTTTCACTTTAGTTAGACTAAAAGACGACACTTCAGTTAAAGAGATTTAACTAAGTGACAACACAGAAGATCTAGTTAACTAAGTGTTATTGCATGACGACACTTATGTTAAACTAAAATATGAAACGTGAGTTGTGACACTTGCATGTCAACACTTAAGTTAGTGACCTAACTAAATGGGAAAGCTTTCTGTTAAGAGGTGAGTTAATCCTAAGTGACAGCTCAGTGAGATGAAGCACTGCATGAGAAGTGGGGCGCACCACTCCATGCAAGATTAATACATCCAGTTTGAGGGAAAGTACATCCTGAAGTTAGAAGTTAAAAATATAAGAGAAGAATGTATAAATATGATATACAAGATTGTTGAATCCAGTGTGAAGTGAATTCTCTTCTGCATTGAAGGCAAGGCACTTCTCTTTGTGCAGGATATTTTTTGTGCTTGTTATTGTTGTGTTGGGCACACATCCAATTGATATCTCTTCTCTATTGCTTCCGTATCTTCACCAATAAGTTTGGTGATCTCTTATCTTGCGAAAGCAATATGCTATGTTGTAAAAGAAATAATTTTCTTCTATCCATTATATTATACTCAAAATAATTGTTGGGGTTTTTGTTCTCATAATTTTGAGGATTTTCCCTAGGGTATATCTTGTGTTATGGTTGTATGAATTTCATGGATTGAATTGTCTGATTGCTTCAAGTCTCTACATCTAAAAGAATTAAATATCAAAGCTCAACCAAATTTCAACAAGATATGCCTTCACAAAAACGTAGGGAAACTCCTTCCTTTTTCCCTCTGTACAGGGCAATCTCACAGATACTTTTTTTCATGTGGTTTGCAAACTCACGAGATTAGGTTCCCACAGATGGCGTTGTATCTATATTTTCCTTTAGGTGGTGATATTCAAAACAACTTCACACTGGCTGCCTACCTCAGGATGGATTCTTCACACATGTAGCAATTTACTCCTTCATGATCTGAGCATGGATCTCTTCTTCCTTAACGCAAGCATTCCTATAAATTAAATAAAAATTCAAAACACATATATCCCAATTTGCATCATCCAACCACAAAAGTAATAAACAATGGATGCTTCATATTTGACAGATCTGTGAGATCAAAAATTGTGATGAAAATGTCTACACTTCAACCCGTTGATCTACATTTTATCCTTGCAGATCCAAGCGTCCAAGAAATATATCTGACCTCTCTCATCCTTTGCACACAATCCTATAAGCAGTCTCATCTACACACTCTTGTTGCAAGCAATAAAGGCTCCGATACCACTGTTATGAATAAAAATATGTGAGAGAATAAAATATAAATAAGAGCAATCATAATAGCAACAACACAATATTTATCATGGAAAATCCCGTAGGGAAAAACCAGCCATCAATAATAGATCTATTATTGGTCCTTGACCAAACTAGGCCAAGGCGACCAAGAGCATATCTCTTTCTCACATTGACACCATACAATGGAGGAATCCAACCCTATAAAAATGTTCTTTACATGCAAATACAACTAGCAAGAAACTATGGGATACCAAAATCGTGTGCCTGAAACCACTTACATCTTTGCTCATTCCCAAGTCAAGGTTAACCCTAATAAGAGAGACCCTCTCTTTGCACCTTTGGTAATATATACATACATATATACATACATATATATATATATATATATTAATTGGACAAAAGACAAGATTGGCTGTCCCCCTCTTGTTACAGTTGTATATAAGATATAAGGATGGAAGAGGAGTGAGTTGGTCCTCCTTTGAGGCTGCCCCTCCCTTCTCTACAACCATAAATGAAAAATAATTATTCCAACACAAGGATACAGATATAAGGGAAATGGTATTCTTTAGGTTGATCACTCCTTCTCTTCTTAATAGTAAATACGATCCAAGGGAGATAGATTCAAAATAAGGAAGAAACTAGCTTATGACATATAATAAGTATGCACCCTTTACAATGTACAATGGAGTGCACCCTTGGTAAAATATATTCATACTAGGATATTGGATTCCTTGAATTTTCAATAGAATTTTAAATATATTAGTCGTCACAACGCTTCAAGACTCTTTCCCCAAGGTTCACAACTAAACCAAGATAGTTGTTGTGACTAGACTCGGCTCTTTGGAATATACTATTTACACTGCATCATGATCACATAAGTATATAGTAATATAAACAACAAATTCAGGAAGAGAAGGGTCAATTCTACCTCGTCACATAGAATGTCAATATTAGTATTTTTTTCCATGCGAAGATGTACAGGATTCGACTCCTCTTCACTACAGAAAATGAGGGAAAGAAAGCCCCTTCCCTCTTCTAAGTTTCAACACAGATCCCAAATAGAGAGCCCTAAGCTCTCATGGGAACCCTAACCTATCATCACTAGTACAAAATAAGGAATTAATGACTAAAATTCGACTATAAACGATTATTTTTGAGTCAGTGACTAATAGTACCTAATTTCCACTATCTTATAGCTAGTCGTATTTTACTAGTCATTAATTGGTTGACTTATTAGTCATTGATTTAGTCATTAATTTAGACATTGATGGTCACTGATTTAGTCATTGATAGTCACTGATTTAGTCATTGATTTCCACAATTAATGACCAAATATACGACTAAGTAAACTACTAGATGATAACATATTAATGACTAAGCTAAATACGAATAAACGTTAGTCGCGCTATAAGATACTGGAAATTAGATACTAATAGTTGTATATATGAGAATTTAGTTGTTTTCTTAGTCGCTAATTTATGATAGGGTACGGAGGAATTGAACCACCAATCTCCTGCCTATAATTAGGCAGGTGCTCTACCATTGAGATAGCACCCTTTAATAAGTTGTTATTGATTGACAATGATGATATTCAAACAAATTTTGCATCATTCAAGCATACAAAATAATGATTACCAAGTTACTATAGATCCATAATGCCTTACCTTGTACTAGTCCTTCAAGTCTTTCAACTGCATTTATTATGTGCAAATATATTTTTGGACTTAATAAAAGTAGTTGAAGAACTTGAAGGACTAGTACAAGGTAATCCATTATGGATCTATAGTAACTTGGTAATCATTATTTTGTATGCTTGAATGATGCAAAATGAAAAAATCCCAGAAATTTATAGGAATGACAAGTATGCATCCATTGTTAAACTATCTACCGAGTCATCTAGAGTCATGCCAAGATATCTGAATTTGACTGAAAATTCATAAGTAACTTGAAGATAATGGTGGATGATGCCCTAGAAAGGAGAATTTCAGTGACTAAAAAATAGTTATCATCAAACTACTCTCTCAAGTTTCAGAAAAGCAATCATAGTGTAAGCACAATGGTTATATTAATCATCCTCCATTCCATTTTTCTCTGCACAGGTAATTCCACAAGAAAATGTGATGTGGCACCAATATTTAGAACCTTCAACATATTTACACATAGCATAGTCGGTAAACCAAGTCACACATACTCTCATGAGAAGATTCAACTCAAATAATCTTTATAGTCACTCTCTACTGCTTTCTATCTTATTTTATCGATGGATTGAAACCATCTTCCAATAACTGCCATAATTGTTCTTTTTATAAGTGAAATAAACCATTTTTAATACTACAACAACAAAATTACAGGCCAAACCATACAACAACAATATTTTCAATCTAGATATAAGATCCCAGATGCAATAAGCACTCTAAAATGTTCTAAAACCTATCAACAATAAAACTATCATATACCCTTAGGAAATAATCCAAGAAAAACAGATCTGCCTTCGCTTTGTTTAAACTTTAACTTAAATTTATCACTAAACATCCCAAAAATAGCCCAATTATAATGTGTGTTGTAACATAACCTACTCACAGATTTTTTTTTAAATAGAGACATGATCAAAATATATCTTTGATACTTAATGGCTATGATTCTAACTATAGGAAGTTGTCATGTTCGGACAATCTTCCCGAAAATAACAAGAAAAAATAGAAACTGCAGTCTTCATATCTCAGGTGGTAGGGAAGAGGAACCAGGAGATTGTCACCTCTTCTCCATCTCCTCTCTTGGTATTTGAGACCGAGGGAGGTTACCAAAGAAACCTATGATGCTATGCTTAGTTACCCAATGATACAACAGTTCCACCAGCTAGACATTAGTATTCAACATAACTCTCAACATAAATCATCTATTCTTTCATTTGGAGTTGTCTTAATAAGGAAGTGTTTAAAGATGTTGTCATCATCATGCACAACTTTTAAATTAATTTATCAGTATCATGTAAAATGCAAAAGAAGTTGTAGCAATCATTATTTCAAACAGATCAGATATTAGAAACGGATCCAATACTACTAGAAATTAAAGACATTGATCCAAACAAATAAAGCCAACAATAGAGATTTGACACTATGCTCCTGAAAAGTTAAAGTTAACAAGCAAATAAGGTCAGCTGATGACAAGAGGATGGAAGCAACATCAAGTTAGTTCAAGGATAGACCTGGTTCATTGTGGGTTAGATGATGTTTCCAGTTGAAAATAAATAAATTGAAAGCATGAAGGATGCATATGCCACGTGGATAAGCCAATGCCCCATGGGATTTCTGGAGGAATATATTTAAAGCCTATACATTTGCATAAATTTGTGAAATGGAACTTATAAAACCCGCCCTAGTTGTTAATTATGATGTATAAAAGCGTTCCCTTTTTATGTTTAGTATCACACTAAATGTACATAATATAAAAGGAAATAACATGTATGCTGACAGGAGCATCAAGAAGAAGAAGATTTTTTGTTGAACAAGACCAAAAGAGAAATGCAGGAAATCATGCACTTAGGAGGGTTGTCCCCTAGAAATTTGAACATTCCAACACAACTTAAAACTCGTTCAGACAATATTCAAAATGGCTTATTTGCATCTCAGGTTAAGAGCAAGAAAAGGGACCGGATGGATCAAAACAACTAGGAAGTTGTTAAATGTAGTCGTTTATCGAGGGGAGATGATAACATGTCTGGGCATATTAAGCAGGATTGCAGCTCAATGATAGAAGAAATTATGGATATAATAGACAAGGAAGGAATTCTTTTCAGTTCAGCAAGTGTTGAGCAGCTTGTACATATTATGCGGTGGGATAGAAAGGATAACATAAAGAAAGAAAGAGATTTGGTCTTGCATCATACCATGCTTGTAGGAGTGGTTACTACCACTGATAATAGGGATTGTATCAGTCGATTTGTGTGATTGGGAGGTCTATCTATTTTAGATGACTGGCTTCAAGAACTGCAGAGAGGGAAGTATGGGGATAGTGGTAGTCCCAAGGAAGCAAATAAAGCCTATGATGATTTTCTTTTTGTGTTATTAGAGGCCCTTGGTATACTTATTGTAGATCTTGAAGCTCTCAAGACATGTAATGTTGGAAATTTAGTGAATCATTTGCGGAGCCACAAGAACTCAAAGGTTCAGAAGAAAGCAAGGTACTTGATTGATGCATGGAAGAAACGTGTTAATGAGGACATGGAGGATAGTGATATGAAGTCTATTCCAACACATGCTATTTCACTTCCCTGTAAGCAGATTTCAGGGGAGGTTGTCTCTGCACACAGAAACAAAGGTGGTGGGTCTCCTGTAATTACTTCAAAAGGATTGGATCCGTTGACTCCTGATTCAAAAGTAGTTTCAAATAGGATAGGCCAAGGGGATGCTAGAAAATAGGCTTCAGTTCCTATGGGGCCTGTTAAGGTGTTAGTATTACTCTCCCCAACAAATAGTTCTAAGAAGTCCCATTGTAAGATGCTAGGTTTTAGTGGTACAACCGATCAAACATTGCCTACAAGTGAGGAAGAGAAAAGTAGCAGCTCTAGTCAGTCACAGAATAACAATCAAACTTGTTCAGGTGGGCATGGAATTTACTAGTGAAAAAGAGGATGCTATGAATTCCTCTAATAGAGCTTTGGAAACTGGAAATGCTGTTGTGGTAGGGGAGGGTATTAAAGGCCCTTCATATGACATGATTCCAAATATTTCCTATGAATATTTATCATCTGAACATGGCATTATTTTGGATAGAATACAGGATCGCCCCTGTTCAAACTGGGGAGGGGAACAATCAAGGGTTGTGTTCTGTTATGATGTAGAAAAACTGCATGTTAGAGGAAAAGGTGGACTGGCTTCAGATAGTGCAGAACATTCTGAACCAGAGACAAGAGACGAACAAGAGGGATTTGGTGGACGCAAAATACAGGATTTAGTTAATTTACAACAAGCAAAGGTGCATGTTAAGGGAATTACTGTAGGAGGATACATACAAGGAATTAGTGAACATTACTTGGAAAATGAAAAATAGGTTGGAAATGAAGATCGAGAAAATCCAAGTGAAGGATATGTTCCATGCACAGGGGTCTCTGATTCTGTTGTTAGGGATCCAAATACTTGTCATTCAGGCCTTTTTGAAAATAATTTTTTGCAAGTTGCACATCAAGTTGCAAATAAGGTTGGGAAAGAAGAGGGCTATGACAAGCACGGGGACTTCACTCCATGACTGCCTACCATAGCACGTTCATTCATGGCATATGAAACAATACCCCTAATTTCAAAAAATATTGGAAAAAACTTCCCAAAACTGTTTTTTTTAACCCCCTCCCAATATGCCTTCCCAATTTAAAAGAAAACCCTATTTTCCCTATATATTGAATGTATCCATTTTTTCATTTACATTTTTTATACCCCTTTATATATCTACCTAGTATATTGCCATGAGACTGTGGGCTTGACTAAACCTCTCAAATCCTGTAATAGGCACGAGTGGTTGGGTATTCAAGCCCCCAAGGCCTACCGAGGGCCTATAACAAGCCGTGGAGGCTTAGAGCCCACTTGGGAATTTGGGGTAAATAATTCATCACATTAAGGTTTTGCAAGGCAAGGGTAAATACTCGGTTACAATAAGGTTAGGCAAGGCCCTCACAACTTGCAAGTGTGAGTGCAATAAAGAAAGTTTACATTCTTACTAGGAGAAAAGCTGTACTTTTAGACATCATTTGCAGAGATATTTCACACCAAAACTGCCCATCCAAAGATGGATTGCAAAAGTTTTGTTTTGTGTCCTAACCTAGAGCAGAGTTCTCAAAAAGTAGATACATTTTGTGAATGAGTGAGCAGATTCATAAGTTTGTGCCTAGCATCTAATATCTGAAGGAAACAAAAAAAATATGCAACGATGACTCAAAGCAGTAGTATTCAAAGAGTAGAGCAATGGTCATAAGTTTGTTGGCTTTAACAAAACAAAAGTAACGTGTAGCACTAAATCTACACATTCATCATTTTAATATGACAGGTGGACATAATACCTTATTTGGATCATAGAAATTAAACAGAAAATACTATGCATCTTGGATCATTTTAATGGAGACCATTATATCATATAACAATATGTGGGGAAATGTAAAAGGCACAAAGACCAACCTACAATAGATCCCAATGCAATAAAAAAAGAGAATAGAAATATAGAGACATTGTTATTTTTAACCTTGTTATTGACATAGTTGAATGTAAGAGATGTAAGGTGGCTTGGGAAAAAAATATAAAGAAAAAAACCATAGATAAATCTAGAACGACATAGTCAGATAAAAAGGAAAAGGTCAGAAATTTGTTGGTTTTGTGAAACAAAGGTAGTCTCAACACTCAATTTGCAAATTCATCATCTTTAAAATGACAGGTGGACATAGTAGCTTATTTGGATCACAGAATTTAAACAGAAAAAATTATGCATCTCGATCATTTTATTGGAGAAGATACTATCCTATAAAAATATGTAGGGAACTGTAAAGGGAATAGAGACCAAACCTATAGTGGATAGATACAAAAAAAAATGAGAGAATAGAAATAGAGAGACTTGGTATTTTTCACCTTGTTATTGACATAATTGAATGTAAAAGAGGCTAAGTAGTTGACTTGGGAAAATTAAAAAAAAAAAAAAACTGAAACCGCAGATGAATCTAGAACTATGTATTTAAAGAAAATCCTTAATGCTACCTAGTACCAACATGGAAGCTGTGACAAAGTAGAAGAACTAGTTTCAAAAATCAAAGATAATGACTTGGTAATGGTAACCTTAAGTGCCTTACAAGCCATATAGAAACTCCTTATAGCTAATCAGGAGAGTATCTCAGTGAAAATTTGAAGAACTATCCATCTATGTGGAGAAGAAAGCACATTAGACAGAGCATTTGTGCTGAAAGGAAAGGACAAGTAGACAAAGCAATTCATGAAGTAGAGAAAGCCAAATAATAGAGTAAGAAGTAATTATGACTCTCAGTAAAACATTTTTTATTGTGGAAGATAAAATAAGATAAGATAAGATAATTGAATTAATGTCCAACAAATGACCACAAAAATAGGTCAATGGGACTGTTTGGTACCACGATGTCAATACAAAGTGGGAGCACTAAGGCGGCTCCTATAAAAATGGAATGTGGAAAGAAGAGTAGGACTAAAATCTAAAAATGTCAAGCTGTCAAATTCTAAACAAGATATGAAATTCCACTTTCTCCATATGAAGTCCAATGAGGTTGGAACCACTCTCAAACATCCTGAAACAATTAATGGTATTGTCAAAACTTTAAGCAACAAGATAGAAAAGGTAAGATAAAGGAGATTGTCAGCATTTACTTAC
Source organism: Larix kaempferi (assembly GCA_027924585.1). Classification (NCBI taxonomy): domain Eukaryota; kingdom Viridiplantae; phylum Streptophyta; class Pinopsida; order Pinales; family Pinaceae; genus Larix; species Larix kaempferi. The sequence goes on from BSBM01000590.1 coordinate 5,512,404, forward strand.
CATTTTATTACCAAGGTGACAAACTCCTCAATGCTCATTGGTATGGATGAGGCAATATTTTTCTATTGGTCCCACACCCCTCATGACCACGTAGGTCGGCCCAGAAACTTCAAAAACAACACCCAAAAAATCACTGGAAATGGACAAAATGCCTTTGTAATGCCACCATCCATATAGTACAACATTTCCAGAGTTGGAAACACCATACAGTACAGCCAACACTGTTTCTAAGGAATTTCATACTTGTTTCAGCATTTCCAGGCATTTTGGGTACTGGGACATAAACAAAAGATGTGTTTCCTGCAACTTATGTTCAAACTGGCCGATTTCAAGACATAGATCAATAATAGGTCATGGGTTCAAGTCCAGTAGAGCCCCTCTAGGTTAGGAATACCCTGGCAACCTGTACCCAAGGCGCCATTCACGGAATGTAAGGAAGTGCCTGGAAGGTTTCCCTGATGACATTTTCCATGGGAATAAAGGATATTGCAATTGGTGACTTATGGAAATTGATTAATGGGAAAGGTGCAGAGTGGAAGAGTCAAGACTGAACACATTAGAAAATAAATACTCAACCAAAATCAAGAGGCATAAGAAAATGCATAGGGTGTAGAGAACTCATTTTCTTGTGGTTTATATGTAAAGGAAGCTTGCTAAAGAAGCATACCTTAAAAGCCATTGGAGGTTGACAAGTGGATTCCCTTGATGCTTTGTGAAGGAAGGGCTCACATCATATTCTTCTGGGTTTTTTTCCATGTGGAAAAACTAGATAACCTGAAGTGTTTGAAACCCCTTGGATAACAATATTTTTTCTAGTAAATATTGATTACGTCAAGGGATGAAGGAGGGTTTTACAGCTAAACCCTCATCTCTTAACTTGAACAAAATCAGCCTTCTAGATTCATCATTGCACAAAATTCTAAATCTCACTCACATTAGAGTCCTACAATGATAAAGCTCATTTATTATGGAGCAGGTCTCTTTTTCTTATTTTTTTCTACATATTTGTGTCCATCATCTTGCTTCCACCTAGATGATATCACTTAATTGGCTACATAAGGCTTAGAGTTAAGGAAATATCTATATTTTGTAAGAAAGTTTAAATGTTGTTATTCTAGGATGGAGGATCTTTGCTTTAGATTCCCTCAGCTGGCTCTATATTCTGTCAGATCATTTATACCTGATATCTTTTTACATTATTACATGATGTTCCAATCAAAGGGATGACTTTCAACCTCTAATATTCAATACTCTCGCACTGGTTGGACTAGTGAAAATGTTATCCTCAACAAAATGCTACCCAAAGTATAGAAGTCACATTTTGGATATTGAAGCCATTTTTCTTGAGAACCTACGGAATGTGGCCACATTATACATTCTAATTTCCATAATTATTTGGTATATTGGTTTATGAAACAATATATATGGTAGATAGATGTGTACATGCCACAACTCTATTCATTATGAGAATAGGAAATGGAAGATGAAATGTCTAATGCACATAATGCAAATAGAAATGTTTTTCCTAGAAAATAACCACAATGATATAACATAACAACAAAATATAAGGTTTAACCAAGGGAATGTTACCCCCCATTTTGCATGGGTGTCCACTTGTGATCTTTATCACAATTTCAGTGGAGTGACATGTCATGGAGAATGGATGGCTTGGTTCTATATACTAGGGTTGTGATAGGTTGATGGGTGGGATGATGCCCTATGATGTTAATTTTGGATCATAATTCATGGTATCCTAATTTTTGAATATGCTCCCTGTGCAAAAAATACCCATAATTTCCTCTTGAACATAGCAAGCCATTCCCTAAAACAGAGTTTGGTTAGAAGTGGATGCCATTCACAGGTACTCTAAGCAGCCCTAATTTCATGATTTTTTAGAGATATTTGAAGATTCTTGTGCCAATTTTGGGATAGAATTGATAGAATCTAGAAGTAGGGGCGATTTATGGAGTTTTTACCCAATATTTGCCATCAAAACATGCCCCAAAAAACAGTCTTCATACATTTGAAGTGCATATTTTAGCACTCTTTAGCAGACCTGTAGGAGAAAGTAACAATAACACCCTATTATATCTGAATATGGGCATATGAAACAACAAAAAGAAGCATACTTCCAATTATGGGCAGTAATGGGGCCTCATATATGGTAAATCCGAGGTAATTTAGCCAAATCAGGGCATGTTGTGGGGTGTGTTCTTGAAACAATAGCAATAAAACCTTATTTTTCATGAGATCTAGGCATATTTTGGGTAGACCTGTGCATTCAATCAACTGAGAAAGGGCATTTTGAGTAGTCAAATTCCCTGCAGCAACAATTCTGGGAGGTTATGTGCATGATTCAACATTGTTCATTATGAGAATAGGAAATGGAAGATGAAATGTCTAATGCACATAATGTGAATAGAAATTTTTTTCTTAGAAAATAACCATAATGATAAAGCATAACAACAAAATATAAGCTTTAACCAAGGGAATGTTACCCCCCATTTTGCATGGGTTTCCACTTGTGATCTTTATCACAATTTCAATGGAGTGACATGTCATGGAGAATGGATGGCTTGGTTTTATATACTAGGTTGTGATAGGTTGATGGGTAGGATGATGCCCTATGATATTAATTTTGGATCATAATTCATGGTATCCTAATTTTTTAATATGCTCCCTGTGAAAAAAATGCCCAAAATTTCTTCTTGAACATAGCAAATTCAAGTCATTCCCTAAAACAAAGTTTGGTTAGAAGTGGATGCCATTCACAAGTACTTTAAGCAGCCCTAATGTCATGATTTTTTAGAGATATTTGAAGATTCTTGTGCCACTTTTGGGACAAAATTAATAGAAGCTAGAAGTAGGGGCAATTTATGGAGTTTTTACCCAGTATTTACCCTCAAAACATGCCCCAAAAAACAGTCTTCATACATTTTAAGTGCATTTTTAGCACTCCTGAGAAGACCTGTAGGAGAAAGTAGCAATAACACCCTATTATATCTTAATATGGGCATAAGAAACAACAACAAGAAGCATACTTCCAATTATGGGTAGTAATGGGGCCTCATATATGGTAAATCTGAGGTAATTTAGCCAAATCAGGGCATGTTGTGGGGTGTGTTCTTGAAACAATATCAATAAAACCTTATTTTTCCTTAGATATGGGCATATTTTGGGTAGACCTATGCATCCAATCAACTGAGAAAGGGAATTTTGAGTAGTCAAATTCCCTGTAGCAACAATTTTGGGCAGTTATGTGCATGATTCAACATTGTTCATTATGAGATAGTAAATAGAAGATGAAATGTCTAATGCACATAATGTGAATAGAAATGTTTTTCCTAGCAAATAACCACAATGATAAAACATAACAACAAAATATAAGGTTTAACCAAGGGAATGTTACCCGCCATTTTGCATGGGTGTCCACTTGTGATCTTTATCACAATTTAAGTGGAGTGACATGTCATGGACAATGGATGGCTTGGTTCTATATACTAGGTTTATGATAGGTTGATGGGTGGGATGATTCCCTATGATGTTAATTTTGGATCATAATTCATGGTATCCTAATTTTTGAATATGCTCCCTGTGCAAAAAATGCCCATAATTTGCTCTTGTACATAGCAAATTCAAGTCATTCCCTAAAACAAAGTTTTGTTAGAAGTGGATGCCATTCACAAGTACTCTAAGCAGCCCTAATGCCATGATTTTTTAGAGATATTTGAAGATTCTTATGCCACTTTTGGGACATAATTGATAGAAGTTAGAAGTAGGGGCGATTTATGGAGTTTTTACCCAATATTTACCCTCAAAACATGCCCCAAAAAATAGCCTTCATACATTTTAAGTGCATTTTTTAGCACTCCTGAGTAGACCTGTAGGAAAAAGTAGCAATAAAACCCTAGTACATCTCAATATGGGCATAAGAAACAACAACAACAAGCATACTTCCAATTATGGGCAGTAATGGGGCCTCATATATGGTAAATCTGAGGTAATTTAGCCAAATCAGGGCATGTTCTGGGGTGTGTTCTTGAAACAATAGCAATAAAACCTTATTTTTCCTTAGATATGGGCATATTTTGGGTAAAACTGTGCATCCAGTTAATTGAGAAAGGGCATTTTGAGTAGTCAAATTCCCTGTAGCAACAATTCTGGGCAGTTATGTGCATGATTCAACATTGTTTTTACCCTTAAACAATAAAAAAACCACTTAAATCTCAATTATGGGTGGTTTTAAGGCCATAAAAATGGCAACAAACAACAATGATCATCCTGGTCATCAAATTTGGGCATGCCTAGGGTTTATAAATCAATTCCAAACATGTTTTTGACTTCCTAACATCAATGGGAAGCATAATCAACAAACTTGGGAAACCTGTGATTGAAAAGGATACAAATAAGCAATGTGGGAATGACTTATACCTATCCCTAACCTAATAGTCCTAATTGAGACCATTTGTACAAAAAGTGAGAACTGCACCATTTAAGTCTACATATGGATTCGGGCAATAAAAATCACAAACATTTAAGCAATTTAAGCATGCTGGCATATTTAGTATCAAGCAATTCAATTCCTGAAGAGTTCAAAAGATTGTTTCTCTTTATGTAAAATATGCTATTCCATAATGTATGTGTAAAAACCAAATCAGTTAAAAAATTCTTAGCCTTGCTTTGCTTCAATGTATCTGCTGAAGTCAATGTTCAGCTCACAATCTAGCACTAAGGCTGGAACTTGAAGTTGACATGTTTGCATCAGAAGCAGTCAATTAGAATCATAAAGTATATAGCAGCGTTAGAACCCAAACTAGTTATGAATATTACATAGATCAGTATTTGGCTTACCTTCTGAATAGTGGCATGTACATGTTCTCCTTGCAAGAGACCTATCAATATCAAGAGGTAATTGGCTCATAGAAAACAACCCACATTTTCCACATTGAGCAGGGAAGAGCCAGTTCTCATGCTTTTCATATGCCATGTACATATCTCCATGTACATGTCTCCAAAGTACTTGATGTTGAAGTTTAAGGGTTAGAGGAGTTTTTAATTTAAGTAGTAAACTTTAATGCATGAACATATAAAATCAGATTCAGAACAGTACTGCTCTCATAACCAATATTTGAATCAACCATATACTCAGATTTTTCAGATTTGATCTTATCACCGAAGGGACAAGTCAATCTATCCAAACAATTTGCATACCCTGAGAGAGATCCAGAGGTGATCCAGAGAGGGTTAAAGCAGAAGCATACTGACCACATACTGACCTAGACTTCTTAGTCAACAAGCACATTCATACCCAGTACAGTCATGCGAACAAAGGACACATAGTCATGCTAGGTAAGGATGCAGTCACATACTGCATAGACACACAGGCATAATTTGCACAGTCATGCTTGAAAAAACACAGTCCACCCATAAACTAAAACTCACTGTCACACTGGGGAAGACCCCACAGTCCACACAAGAAAACAAGCTTATGGTCACCTCATGGTCATGCTAAGGAAGGACTCACAGTCCACCCAAGAAAACAGATAGGATATCAAAACATTAATAAACATAACCTATGGACCAAGTAAGATACACGTAAGATAAAGGATCATGAGTCAACCAAGGGGGCCACAGCAAAATAAACCACAAACCCACAAGTTCAAGGTGAACTATATAAGGTGGACAAGCAACTCCTTTGGTGCTCCTTTGTAGGACCAACAAGACCAATAATCTTTTCTCTCTCTCAAGGTACACTGTTTTATATATTTTTGTCATCACTATATAAGATTCACTAGTTATAGAAAGTAGAACCAAATAAACAACTTATACAAGGAAGAGAAGTGAAATCCATAAAAAGTAGTTAGATTAGAAACTGCAACTGCAACTGAAATACTTAAATAGGCATCAAAGCAACTGCAAACCATCTCAAACAGACATAAACCATGACAAACGATGACAATAGTACTAGAAACAAAATAGTATCGTTTTAACTAGACAAGATAAGTTTAAAGGTGGTTTAAAGCATAATTTTCATCTCTTTCAACTTAACGCTCCATTATTCACTACGTTAAAATTGGACCTCGAGAATCATCAAATGCCATGTACAGTAACAAAATGATAAAATAATGTACACTAGATATCAACAGTAAATTATCATAACCAATATTTGAATCAACCATATACTCATATTTTTCAATATCGTTTTAACTAGACAATAAATAACATCAGCTGAAAAGCATACAAAGACAATAAATATACTTATCTTTTCTCACTCTTGTCTAGCTACAACTTAAAAGGATACAAAGATAATAAATAACATCAGTAGTAAATCTAACTCGTGTCTAACTCAAAGTATCAAGAAAACAAATAATATTACCCACTGGGAGAGTTGAAACGTGGTTGAAACCTTCCTTATACTCAGCAATATTTGTTTATATCATATCTTGCCTATCAAGAGACAAGTCACTACAGGAACAAAGGACATACCTGAGAGGGAATAAATTCAGTTACCTAGTCGACAAGCAAGGAATCCCTAATTACTAGAGCAGCAGAGCAAGGAATCCCCGTGGTTTAAGGTGTGTTCAAGGTGGGTTTAAGCAGGTTTAATTGGACTAAGATCTCTATTGCACAATATGAGTGTTTGGGTCTACTTAAAGTGAACCGTAAGGAAACCCCAATTACTGGAGTAGCAGACCCAGAAACAACAATCCAAAAAATATCAGGTAATGATGAAATTTCACACACAAAACATGCACAAACCAGATCTCCATTTGTAGTCCATACAAAGCCCATGGCTTTATTACAACTTAGCACACTCAAACAGTGAAACAGAGATATTAGACCACTCAACAAAGGCAACAAGAGACTGCGTTGTGGGTCAACATAAGATCAAGAGTCAACAAGAGGGGTCAAGAAGACAAAGGTGTCAAACTCATGGTCAAACTGTTATATTCTCTCTCAAGGTATCACCAAGGTATATAGTCCATAACTTATAAGTGTTCCAAACCACAACAGTACGTTTTATCATCACCGTATAAGGAAGGTCCATACCACGTCCATACCCACTCCATACCACAATAGGTGCACAACAGTGAGTTCTATAATAAGAGATTTCCACACCTGTGCCGCACCCTAGCCATCTTTCGAATCAACAACACTCAAAATTTCCTAATGAGTTAATATGCACTCCACACAAACATGACGAAATTAAAGAACACTTCCACTGGAAAATTTTAAGATCTGGAACCACAAACATCGAATGGACTATCAAGATTTAAACTTAAAAATTTCTCTAATTTCTCAACTTTGTTGTCAACTGCTGAAAAGGCATGCTAAATAACGTGTAAATAACGAGCACATCAAAATCAAGTGTGAATTAAGTCTAGTTTGATCAAAAATATCTTATCCAAGAGCATATATTTTGAAAAGGATCGTGCACGACTCTTCAACAATGGCAATAAGAAACCCAAGAACATAGAAAAAAGACAATCTGAACCCTACAGGGCAGCAATGCACTCAATTTCAATCTTTGCATTTAAAGGTAATGCTGCAACTTGATAAGTCGACCGAGCTGGTGCAGGTGATGAAAAATCTGTATGAAGAAAAGATGAGCTAGGTCAGCTTTGTATAAAATCGCCTCCACATACATAAAAGCACTCATAATTGTTTCATCAATCAATTGAAACAGGGTAATATTTGCGTACAAGGAAAAACTCGATGAGATAGCTTGGACATTTAGAAACTGAGAATTCATATTTCAATATCATGATAGACCAATTATGTAACATATATAATATGTAACTTGGAAAGCAATAACAAACACTTTCATTGAGAGGCCTGCAAAAGTTTTGAAATTACCTTTGCTATAGTTCTTGCTAGAATGAGATTTTAATTCTCTTTAGTTATCCCAACCATTCAGCACCCAAACCATTCACCGCACCTGAAGATAAGAGAAATTAAAATGAGTATGAAATTGATACAAACAAATCAGCGATAATACAAAAATAATACTTTATAAATAAGTTATAAGATAGTAGTAGAAAAGATAAGAGAAATTAGAATGTTTTGAAAAATTCACCGTATTAAATTTTTTGATGAAATCCACAAAAAAATTGTGGTCGCTTTCTTCTAACTTATATGTGTCATTCTTGATATTGTATGATAGATTTGTCGTTGCTATAACAGATTCAAGTTGTATGAATAGATGATCTATTGAATCATACTTGTACATGCATTGCCCCTTTATTTTATTGTACCAACAACATTGAAGCTCAACACCTTCAGGCCTATCCAAAATATCAATGTCATTATGGTAATCAAACACCCTATTACCATACTTCTTTCTTATTCTTTGCACTCTTCCAATGTACCAAGTCCCACAAGAAACGTCATGCTTTGTACTTTGAGATACACCTTTTCTTGTAGTATGTTCAGCTACGGCTAGAGACTCGCTCTCAAACAACATTGCGCAATCTCATCCAATTCCAAAACCAATTGCAACACGCTTTTTTGGGGCCCTCTCATCTCGCTTGAAGTATACTCCATTTCTCACTTTAGTCAATCTATCTTTCGATAATGTCGGATTTCCATTCAATTGACTAACCAAACAAGATTTGTACATGTCCTTGCCATCAAGCTCCACAACTGGTTTGGTAGTTATGTTTACATTCTCACCAACAGAATCTAAAATTCCATTCGTGCCTCCACTCACTTTCCATCGTTTGCAATTCATTATCATTGAGTACCATAAAAGACGAAGATTGGAATATGGATGTGGAATGATCCAGGGGAGAATTATCAACTACTTCATACACAACTTCGAATGTTGAATAATTGTGATCCTCTATCCATGGTTTAAACCACCAAGAATCTTCTGTGTGTCTTTTTGGTTGCATGCCAAGACCTACTAAAATTCCCTGTGCATCCTCCAATCCTATCTTGAGAGCTTCTATAATTTTATCATCTGTGGATATTGAATCATATTGTGACAAGACGTCACCTTCCTCTACTGTTTGTTGATGCAATTTATTCCATATACTCATTTGTTTCTTATGAGATTTATTGAAATGAAGCCCTTGTGGATTCGAATCTTCTTCAGCAACTCTATTAAGGGTTCCAATAGCATGAAGTAAGTCAGTGAAATCATATGCCCTCTCTACTCCGACCATGCCACCGACTTTGCTAAATAAGTTCTCACATACATTTGATCCAGTTAGGTGCAATGCACATGGAAATTTAGGGTATTGATCACGAAATAATGTCATCAACAAAACCGCAAAGTGGCAAGAAATTTTCACATCTTGATATGCCTCTCTACTGATTAAATTAATGTTGACATTAGTATTTGCTTTTTCTTTGACCCAGCATAGCCATAACGTGAAGAAATGATGGACTCTTGAAGAATTTTGCACCCTTTCCCAAAGATTCAAACTAGGAGACAAAAAAATATCGATATAGTCAACAACGACTGCTAGATAGGTCTCTGTACCTGATGTCCTCTCTGTCCTGCCACCTGTACTTCTCATTTCCTTCAAGCACCTCTGGACATGCCTTGAAGCAATGCGTTGTGCTAAACCCCAGTTTTGGAGATCAATCCTCTCTATATCCTCAATTTTAAGCCTATGGTCATCCACTTTAAAATTGTTATAAACCATTCTTACATGGTTAAAACTAATCAACTCTTCTCCAACAATCAAATCTCGTCGACCACTAAACAAAGGATTCACTGGCTTTTTTCCATTTTGGATGTAATCCTGGTCATGAAGTCCTGTTACTTTAAAGCCATCATACAACCCAGTTAGCCCCCACCCTTCCTAGGGAATTTGATATCTCATGCCTATAGTTAAGTAATAATCCTTCAACATAAGCATTCTTCTCCTACTATCCCCATCTGTGGAATGAGCAATAATAGGTCCTAAAAAATGTTCCACATGTTTCTTCCATAGGTCTTCTACTTTTTTCCATTGTCGATGGACAAAATTTGCATGAAACCTGTTGCACGTTGGATGAACAACCACAACCAAATGAGGAAGCTTCTCATGTAAAGGGTTTGCAATAATAACACATGCATAATGGCCAAACACACAATTCTTGAATGCATCTGTAATAATCTCATAGCTTGAAACGCCCTCACCAACTGTCACCAAGAAATATGATTGACACTTATGTTCTTCTTTCTTACCACAAAAACCCACCAATGTATCGCTTTTGGCTACCCACCTGACATATTTTTTCACAACAGTTTCATGTTCAGCAAGGCATACTGGAATTGGGCCCTCTATACCATGTTTGGATTTATAAGAAGCATACACTTTTCCGATTGCCTCAAAAATGTACTCATGCTCCCCTGGGATATATGTCAATTATTTTCTAACTTGCCTTAAAGTCGTAGATATCGAAGGGCCATCCAGATTCAAGCTAATAAAGATATGTAATCTAGGACCTCCCCATAACTTAATCATCTCATAAATGGATTTAGTGGATGCACTATATCTTCTCCCTGACTTTGAACGAACTAGGTTGTGAAATATATCTTGAACAAATACCCAAACTACATCTTTACCTTGAAATTTTCCTTGCTTATGAGCCTCGTACACATCCTTGCAAAACCTGAACACATTGTTCCTTCCAGCAGATTCGAACAACTTTTCCCTTAGAGACCTCGTTCTAATAGACAATGTAGCAACCTTTGTCCTCTCCCACCAAAGAGATCACATTGTTAATCTATGTGTAGCATTTGCATCGCTTGCAACAATTTTGAGTTCAGATTGAGTCAAATGGTCCAACCTTCTCCCTTTCCCTATATCTCTCCCATGTCTTTTGATGTTGCTCCTTGATTCGCGATATAAACGCATCCGAAAGTCATCACAACTAGGTATAAACTTACAAAGATTGCATGTCAATGAATCAAAAGGGATTCATGTTTCAGAAACCCTCTTGCAATGGATATGTCTGTATGTACCGTTAATACGGCATTCAACACCATAATAACACAGTGTTCTCTTGGTATGTTTCTCTATGGCCCACAATTTTCCACCATGTTGGTCATCCATTAGAACCTTTGTGTCCAATCTCTCCCCTCTTCTATCAAGATAGGGATCCCAATACCCCCAACATAGTAATATCAAGGGAGGCAATTGTCCTAGAATAAGATGAAAAAAAATAGAAAATGATCTCCGAACTTCTACTAACAAGTAATAACAAATAAAGTAATGTGAAAATTCAAATTCAAATTAAATTAAAACTTGGGTAATTAACACACCCGAAGTAGAAGCATGTGAACTTGTAGAAACCCCATGTGATGGTGATGGTGATGGTGATGGTGATGGTGATGGTAGTGATGGGACCAAGAACTTAGTCAAACTTTGTTGGGACTTAACATTGGTAGGCTTCTTCGGTCTCCCAACTATTCCACTCGTCAACACAACTGTATCATGCAAAGCCTCATCTGTAGTAGCAGTGTGCTTCCTTGATTTCATGTGCTCATATAGAGAACTGACAATATTACCACTTGCCGGCACCAAAGAGAACCATCTATTGCATCATGTACATTCCACTCTTACTTTTTTCTTGTCCTCATAGTTTGCAAGTGTTTCTTCCACCACCGTGAACAAATTAGGCTCTTGTGTTTGGTTGAAATCATCTAGAAGTTTGATTGCTTGATCAATCTCAAGTCGATTTCTAGCCATGGTTGTCTGCTCTGCTCTGTTACATGAAGGAATTTCATTGCTTCCCAACATTGAAATGTGACGTTGATGGGATCCTGTTTTCATATGATTGTTTTTGAAGTTACGAACAGTTCGTGCTGCCAAGGATACTTCCCCCGTTCCATAATCAATGCCACAAATTTCACAATGGATCTTTATACTAGGTTTTCCATTTCTGAATATACCTTCACTATTAGCTTCTCCTTGACAAACTCTTCCATTAAACTATTCAGTTTATGTTCCCAAGATGCCAATACTTTAGGATCAACCACTACAACTTGTTCCACTACCTCAAACACATGATGATCCACTTCAACTTGTTCCACTGACTCGGACACATGATCAACTCTTGGTTGTTTATGCATAGGTTCGTCCACATTCCCTTCAATGTTTTCAAATATTGGCGTTCCTTCCATTACATGTGATTGCAATGATTCAAAAACCATTGTGTCTACTTTCCCCTTAATGCTATATTTGTTGTTGTAGGTTTCCTTCTTTGCTCTTGCTTTGTATTTAAAGGATGTCCAATTGGGCCAATAAATTCAAAAGGATATTCGATGATTTCATCCTCCACAATTTCACAACGGATATCAGCATATGTACAACCTTTTCGACACTGAATTGTTCCAAGGACACAATTCTCTTCACCAATAAAAATTACAAAGTTCTCAATATCACTAGGATCCATCTGCATATTCAAATTTACATATGCATATTAGTTCATTAATAAAACAAAGAGCTAGGAAGCATGGTATGCACTTTCAATTCAAATCTCTAAAAAGGATGAAGAAATATTACTATCGGGATGAAACACCTTGAAATAAAATGTATTGTTAGTGGCTTATTCAAATAGCCCTCCCCAAACTAAAGAGTCAACTTCAACGTACCTATATAAGATCAAAAGGTGACCAAAACAAGAGATGAAAAAACATAGAAACTCTCCCTTCAAATGATGCTCATAATCATTAAATTTTTTGGAGATTTTTTTATGGGTTTAGCATATTTAGCATTTGTATTCCTCCTTCGGGAGATGTCATTGATGTAATTAACAATGTAAGAGTCATTGAAAGAGTTAATGTAAACCCTAGGTCTTCTGTCGGCCTAGAAGAACCCATAAAAGATTATTATATTATGTATTTGAGAGGTCGGCCTAGACAGTTAGGAGAAGTTAGCCCAGTTGGGGAAAAGTCACCCCAACGGAAGAATATAAATAGAGGAGGAGTCTCTCATTTGTATTAACTCAACTCACTCTCACAAATTCACATAGGAGAGAGAGAGAAGTTCGCACAAGTGGAGGAGAAGCTAATTTTTTCTTGGGGTTTATCTTTGTACTTTGTGAATTCTATATTGAGGAAGATTTTGCCAGGGTTTTCTCCCTTATGGTTTCCTCGAGATAAATATTTTGTTCATTGTGGTTTTGTTGTGCTTGTATTTCTTTCAGTGATAGATTGTTTAATTTTATATGCTAAACAAGTAAAAAAACTATCAGTTCTTCATTAAAATGGTGCAATTCTAATCCCTTTGTGTAGGGTACACCGAAAGAAAGAAGTAAATGACGGATTCATCATTCCCTTTGTGATTTGCATTTGAATCTTCCAATACTTCTATGAGGCAAGAGTAGCCTAGAACACTCTTCCTTCCTAGTTGAATCTTATGAGCAAGGTCATCTAAGAGTTTCTAGGTGACTCCATTTCCTTAAAGTTTTGGCACTGGTCTCTCTCTCTCTAGCAACCATCCATAAAGGTAAAACCCTAAAAGCTTTAAAATCCTTTCTTTATTTCTTGTATTGAAAATGAATAAAATACAAAAATGTATTTTTTCTTTTCTTGGGGTGAAATCTACTAACTCTAAGGCTAAACCCTTATAAATTTCGCATAGATTATATGTATTTGGTTCTACTGAATTAATTACTATTCATATTTCTATTAATTACTCATCGTTTATTGGCATAGAATATTTTATTTTGAGTAATTAGATAAATCCATAAATCTGGAAATTGCATTTAGAATTTTATATTTGATTTTCATATTTATATGTTGGAGTTTTTATAAGAAAATTCATAATTTTAATTAGGATTCCATTGCAAATATTAGAATGTAGAATGTTTTACAAGTTTATGAGCATTTTCTTGGAGTAATTATAAAAAATTTGCAATCTGGAAATTCAAAATAAAATCACATATTTCATATTTTGTAACTCATAAATAAAGTGTTTTATCATTCAATTTTTTGAGTTATTTAGTTATATTTCTGCAGTAAATCCAACAAAGTTTTATTCTGTATTACTGCATAAATTTGTTAAGTAAAATGCATATTATTTCAAGTGTTATTTGATGGCAATTCATGTAGTCCCAATGTATCTATTTGGATACCAACTACTCTTCTTGCCATATCCTCTTAACAACACATGGACGTGAAATTTTTAAGGCTTTAGTCTCACCAACTATATTGTAGAGACCATAGTAGGGGTCAACGATGCCATTGATATGTGAAGCATTCTAGAAGTGGTGCCAAATACGTATTTTCCAAGGTGCATTACTGATCATGGCCTCAACAACCCATTTTAGATATTAACAAAGTCCCCTCGACACATATATCTATCAAGCCAGTCCTCTATCCTTTCTGGGCAGGTCGTAGATGTCCCTAATATTGTGTTTTTACATGATGTTAAATTTGTTGCATCATTGTTGGAGGGGAATCTCAAAACACTACTCTTAAGGAAGAAAAAGGAGGGTCAATTTGTAGGATAGCTCCTTGGATGGCTTCTTCTATTATTGACAACACAAACAAGATCTGTTAGCTAGATGTTATTGGATAATCATTGTACTTGTTGTAACTATATGGGGGTTATGCTCTGCATATCCTCCAAATGATCCTTGTATCATAATACAGTTAAACGAACCGATGTCCCAGTCCTGGCCAATGCTTGAGTGGATTATTCATGGACACATTAACATGGTGGGGTGGGAAGGTGATAAAGTTAGTGGGCATGCTAGTACTCCACATAAAGGTAGATTTGGACAAAATGTATTTCTAATTCTAGGATTATTGTAATCAAAATTATTAGACATAAATATTTATACACTAGTGGATGGGACACTTTGTCTAATTGGAAGAATTGTCTGGCTAGAATTCAATCAAGCTTGGATATGTTTTATGCAAAATTGCACATGGCCACCTTGACCAATAAAACTCAATGATCTATTTTAATAGATGATGCTGTAACTGGTTCATTTCATTCACCCATCTACACTACTATCTTTACTAAAGGAACTTCTAGTTTTGCATCCACCTTGCCTTACAAGATCAATGTTTCACTTTTGGAGTCATGAAAAAGAATTCAATTAGTTTCACGTGTATGGAATCTTGTCCCTAGGCCAATGAGAAACTCAGATTGGATTTTATGGCTAAAGGTTATTTCTTAGAGGGCAAACAAGTTTCTTAGGGGTTAGGTACAAATGATTTAATGTAACTATAGAGAAAAGGATTGGCAACTTAGGAAAGAACTCAGTCATGTTCAAAATGAATTGGAAGAAGATCCTTTTAATCTTGCAAAGCACATTTTTTGGTCATTAGGAATACAAAGACAAGAGGACCAAGATCAAGGCACTAATCAATTGGGATAAGGAAGAAAACAACACTTTAAAATGTACTTTCACTACTTGAAATAGAAAGAACTTCTAAAAGAATTCTCGTACTCAAAGACCCAGAAGTGTGTCTGACTGATGATTAGGATAAAAAGAAAAGGCATATTTTATGGACATTTTCAAAGTTGTTTTCTTCTATTGGTTGCGATGTTGATCGCATTGTTGTTAAGCAAATCATCACAGGCATTATCCCTACAAAATTCCTAATTATGACCATTCCATTTTGTCTCAGCTTTTGGATGAAGATGATTTGTTCCAGGCTTTACAAGACATTATTAAGGGTAAATCACTATGACTAGATGAGTGGCCTTCTGATTTATTTGTCTCTTTAGGCTGCGATTGATGCTAATATTTTCTGAATCAATGCTGGACTTGATTATCACATATAGTTAGCTGTAAGTAAACATGTCCTTCTATATCAAGGGTTGAGAACATGTCCTAAATAATGCATGTTAAAATGCCACCATTGTGATGGTATTTTGGTTGAGAATGTCCAAGAGTAAAATAAAGCTCATGTGTGAATGGTGTGCACCAACAATTACAATGGTCAAATTGTCATTTGCAACTTCACGGGATTTCAATGCAGTCAAGGATAAAGTCTTTTCTAGAGATGAAGATGAAGAAGATTCTTTGATGATGAAAAATTATATGATCATTGCTATAGAACACATGTGTATGAAGAGACTAGGGTATCCAAGTGTCGATGAACAACTAAATATTGCTTTAGAGAAAATAATAAAGTTGCATGAAAAGAGGAACCAATCCATTTTTCCAACACGGCATGGTGTTTAGTGTAACAATCCCTAAAAGGGAATTGTAATAGAAAATTTCAATTAAGAAAGTTGGTAAAGTGAGTGCTTCATCCAGAGACTCCACCAAATTAATAATTCGTATTCCTCAAAAGGTGCATGAATTAGTTCAACATGGCAGAGAGGGAATGGGAGAGGTATGGAAGACCAAAGCTATTGTTGTCGTAAAATGTCCCAATAAAGGGCTTATTTCAGATGATGCATATTTTCATAATGTGAGAGACCAAGAAGAAGAAGGGGAGATTGTATTTCCATTTGAAATAGTGTAGACATGAAAATAGGCATCATCTGCAATAAGCCCTGTATCTTAGGATAGAAATTACAATTGAATGTGTAGCCATGCATTCAAACACACTATAGTGGTAGAGGTTCTGATGTGAATATAAGTTTATAAGAAGCTTGGGAGTTGTTGGGGAAACCTTAACTTTGGTTGTCCCAATTCAAGTTAAGCGGTGCAAAATAAATGAGGGTCAGCCCAAGGGTTGACATTGTTGGCAACAAGTATTTGAGTTTGATAATCAAAGGTGTAAGGTGGACATAGAAATGATTCCTATGGTCAGCCTGAAAATAGCTTATCCAACCCTTTGAAAGACTATGAGTAAAAATGCATGAGAAAGTGAAGATAGGGGGAACACCTTAATTATCAATTTATCAGTAAGGATGGGAGGATTCATGTATGGACATGAAGGAGGATTAAGAGAAGAATTAATCCTATTCAAATTCTGAGAAAGATATTCAATTTAAATAAGTAGCCTAGAGATCAAAGGAAAGAGATCTATGTAGCACCTCTAAAATCATTATCAAGGATACTTTTTTAGCACCTTGCTCAAAGGATGACACCTTTTAAGATTTTTGGCTTCACTAGAAACTAGGAGATTATGAATTCCTGGACCTTGGTGCTTTCATTTGCACACCAAGCAAGTGGACAATTAGTAACAACGGGAAGGGAGAGAACAAGAGGATGACTGTCTTTTGTAGAAAAGAGGTTAGGAAAGAAAACTGATGAGAGAACTTGCTTATAAATTTCCTGATGGAAAGGACATCAAGTACAAAGTCACCCCTTTGCATGAAGTAGGTCTTAGGATGGATGTGTTGTTTCAATGTCATATTATGGGAACTCCCTAGGATACTATATACCATGGAGCTACTATTGAAAATTTCAAGCAGTAAAAAGACACATTTGTATGGTCAATGAGAAGTTGAGGGGTGTCTCATAAACTTTGTTAACATATAATTGAGCCCTGGTAAGTGCTAAACTAATCAAACAATGAGTGCTAAAATATGAGAAAATTTTAGCATCTGCATATGAGATCACAAAAAGAGATACATCAAGGAAAATTTGAGAAAATTTTCCGGATTTAGAATATGCAAATCAATTAGTCATTGCTAATGTCTCTCCATATTTGGGGAGCTCATGCCATGGATATGAACGAGAAAACCGAAAACTTTGGTGTTGATTAAAGAGTTTTCTACAAAGGATGTTGAAGTAGAAAAGAAAGCATTACAAGAAATGAAGTTTTATAAAAACACTGCTCGTGAAAAAACAATGTGAATCTCAATATCCAATCAAGATGCCATTAAATCAGATTCAAAATTTGAAGATGTAAAGAAAAAACATTCTGAATCAACAAGCAACAATGCTAACCAAAACTCGAGAAATATCCTTGCTAAATTTGTAATTCGAGAGAAGCGAGGTCTTGGAAATGTTATCCATTTGGATCATGAAGCTGTAATACTTTTTGACCCTCCTTCTATATTAGCAATTTTATCTAATGTTCATATACACAGAGAGTTATCTTATTTTTTCAATTCTATTATTGGAAAAGAAAAGGCTAATTTGCGTGCTAAGGAAAACAAAATTGATATAGTACATGACAATGAGTTTGCAAAAGAACAGGTTAAACATGACAATGAAACAACGACGGTTGATCAAATTCTGCTTAAAGAGAAAAGGGTTGAAGTGGTTTCTATGTCTTTGCAATCTACAGAAGATCAAGCCAAAGTAGTTGAATATGAATTGAAATCGAAAACTCCATAAGTGACCCCCAACGCTGATATGGCTATTTTGGAGCAAAGATCAATTTTCGCTTTATCTGATAATAAATTTGTTCACTGTAAACAATCTTCTAAACATAAAAGCAAAAGTAGAGTTGGCCATGGAAGTGCTAAATTAATTTGTGAAGGTTCACCTGTCAATGCAAAGGCAATTGACATAGAAAATAACGTTCAGTTATCTGATACCAAAACTAATAATTGTGAAATGGTTACTCAACTTCATGTGTCTTCTTTGCCTGTTGAAAATTGAGCAAAGTAGGATATAGTAGGTAGAGTGATAGAAAAAGAGAACAAAAGTTTCTATATCCAATTCAGAAATAGACAATTCAAAAATAACCTCTACATCACACCATCTATAGCCACACATGAAAACCATTCAGTGATAGATGGTGGAATCATGTAGGGTTCATGCAAAGGTTATGGGACATATGACATTTGATATTACTCTTCATTCAACTCCATAGGAACTTGATCAAGTAGCAATATTTGGACATGGCACTCAATATGAATGCTTTGGAGCGAATTAGTGAAGACAGACAAATAGCCAAAGCAATAATTTTATGGGGCATATGACATTAGATAGAGAGAAAGCAATAATTTTTGGTTGTGAGTGAAAACTCATGCATCACATCATCTTCACGACCATCTTATTAAACTACTACTTATCCCTTTGACATTTCCAGGAGCAGATTCTAACATAATGCAGCACTAGGAATTTGAACATACTTGATAAGCTTCTCCAAGAAATGATGGAAATTTCCAAATTCTCCCAATTGGGTATATCTATACCAACAAACCCATGAAATCGCCTTTGCCTCTTCAAACAAAACCCACGAAACCCTTGTTTAAGTAAACCCTACGGCTGACGAGTTTATGCTGCAACACGAACTCTCACCTTGGTTGGGGGCTTCCCTGCAAAACCCAACTGCAAAACGCAAACTCTCACCACGGTTGGGGGATTCCCTGCAAAATCAAACTACAAAATGTGAACTCTCACCACGATTGCGGGCTTCCCTGCAAAACGTGAACTCACCACGGTTGGGGGCTTCCCTTCAAAACCCAGCTGCAAAATGCGAACTCACCAAGGTTGGGGGATTCCCTGCAAAACTCAGCCGCTGCGACCTCTCACCACACTCTCACAACACTCTCACACAACAATTTTGATTTCGGGGACATTAGGCAGCAATGCACTATAATATATACCCCAACATATTGTATATTGCATAAATAAATAAAATAACCCTAACCACCCTAAATATGTAGGCAATATAATGTTATGGTTTTCATGTTTAATTAATACCCTTAATATGAATGAACATGGTATAATATTGCCCCCCTAGTGAAGACCCCATGATGACAAGTAGTGTGACTATAATAAGCCTTCTGATAAATATGTAAAGGATGTAAGTTTGTCTTATGAAAAAAATTAAAGTATTGACATGCTTCATGCCAAAGAACATCGTTCTACCTATGGACTTGAGCATGAAGACAAAGGGAAGGATGAACAAAAAGGTAGTGAGCATCTTCCTATTGATAGAAGCATCACATAAGGATGATAGTCAGGAAATTATGACTGAAAAGAGAGAGTACCTTGAACCAGACAAGACAATGGCATCTGGAGAAGCAGTAGATCAAGGAAGTGGAGTGGCTGTTACTTCTAACAAGAAAAATGTTACTACAAAGATGGGATCTTGTACTTTTATTGGTATTTGTGACACTGAAAAGAAGGTTCAAATCAAACAGAATGAGCTTTCGAAGGTACCTTCTAATATTGGACATGAAGGCCCGAAAATAATTATAGTCATATCTTCAAAAAATTTAGAACATTAAGAACAGTGTGTGGAAACATAAACAGAACATAATGCATGGTCAGATGAATTGGCTTCTTCCGATCAAATTATGGAAACCGCAGTACCTCCAGCAAAGGATGATGGAAGCAATGATTCGGTATAAAGACCTAATTTTGAATTAAATGAATCTATTGAATTGGATGAAACAGGTCAACACGAAGCAATGATACCCACACTGGCACCTTGTCTTTCAGTTATGCCTTGCACAAGTTCTTCTGTTTCCCTAATTGTATATTCCACTGGCTTAGAAACACCAATTGCAGTGGTTTCTAGGTCAAAGGGACATTTCATTCCCCTAGTAAATATAGTGCAAAACATAGGAGAACTAGGCTAGAAAGGATCTGCAGCAACAAGTGCTTTTCGATTGGCAGAACCTAGAGAAATAACTGAGCTGCAGTGTCCTGTATCCAAAATACCAACTTCAGATGATGCTTCATTTAATTCATTTGGAAAAGGAAACATAGCTTCTTTATATATTGATCTTAATGTGTCTTATGAGAGAACATATG
The DNA here is from genome assembly GCA_027924585.1 of Larix kaempferi. Taxonomy (NCBI): domain Eukaryota; kingdom Viridiplantae; phylum Streptophyta; class Pinopsida; order Pinales; family Pinaceae; genus Larix; species Larix kaempferi. The sequence continues at coordinate 5,532,978 of BSBM01000590.1, forward strand.
AAGATAAGGTATTAACAGTGCATTTATCTTTTCAAACATGTGAACCATCAACAACTTCTGGATGCAGAGATATGAGTGGCCAATATTTTATATATTCAATATCTGAATCATTTGCTTCTACTGGGCCTTGTAGTCTTGTGAAGTCAGAATTAGACTTTAATCACATTGATAATAGTGGGGAGAATGAACTGACCAAAATGCCTCTTGGTACCAGTGCTGAAAATTTTGGATTGCCTTTGAAGACTGCCACTAGTCCATTGTCTCTTGGAGCCTCACGTGTTTTGAGAGATTTTGAATGATGGGCCCAATTTTGATGACAGTGTAGATGAATTGCTGCCTCAGAATTTTGTCTCAATATTTTCAAATTTATCACACTTCTGCTGGTAAAATATCAGCCTCTTCACAATAATAGAACAACTACTATCAGTGCGACATATTTTGTATTGATATTATCAATTTTTACCACATTGTTGGTAACTTAAATTAGTGATTAGTATTTAATATTCTTTATAATCCACATGAAATTAAATCCAAATTATTTTATTGTTCAATATATCAATCCAAAAGTACAATGTTTCAATTAGTATGCAACTGTTATAGTAATCCTCATGCATGCTTGCACCATTCTATGATTATTCCATTCTGAAAGAGACAAACAACTGGGTACAATCCTCAAATAAAGGAATTAAAATTGATGTGTAGAGTCTACACAATAATAAAAGCATTGGGTTGGAGTCTTGGGTTGGAGTCTACACAATAATAAAAGCAGAGCACATACATCATATCCAACTTAGTTTTGGAACTACAGCAAGAAAATAGTTACTACAACCATAAAATCACTCGAGGCCTATTTAATAATATGACATGTTCAAAATATTATGACTATGGACATCTAGTAGAGGGTTTATGGAAATACAATAATTTCTAGACACCTATCAGTGGCTCAACTGGGGATGATTCTCCTGTTATCTATGCCTAAAGAAAATACAAATAGTGACAACTAACCCACATACAAGTTACATAAATAGTTTATATTTTTAGGCCATTTGTACAATTTTCTAGATTAGGAATCCTTTAAATAGGACCCAACCAGTCCTGGTAACTCCTAGTAGAGGTAAGGGGAGAATTCATTTTGTTGGTCCAACTTCTCTTAAGGGTTGTGACAAGTTAGTATTAGGATGGAACTATCAACTGATTTTATCTAGTGTCATTTTTGCCATCTGCATGGCATCAAGTCGAAGGAGCACCCTATCATCTATTTCCCTATTTACTATGAGATTAGGGGGAGGTTCCATTGTCTTTATAGAGGGTGAGGAGGATTGATTGCTTCTTTATTTTGTTACCCATATCATAGGTGTCTAGATTTATTCCAAAGGAAAGTACTGGGAATCGACAAGCATATTTTACAAGGTCCACCCAAGACAAGCCTTGTTAGGATAAACACTTCCTTCTTCCCCTTGATCTCAATGGTAAATGACCATAAGTGATGTCTAGATATCCAAGACAGATTAACTTCTAGATTGGTGAGACCTCGTACTTAATTTAAACCTACAGCTAGAAGACCTACACCCAGAGCTCCACAGCAGGCTCTTTCCTATGTCCCTGAGTGTTAGTAGAGTTTGGGAAAACAATCAAATTCCTCCTATGATCACGCATTCTAGTCCCCTCAGTCCAGGTTTCTCTTTAAAGGAGATTACGAGAGAATGATTTGACTCCATCTCCATGATTGATGATTTGCTAGAGCCTTGTATTATTTTTTCTCCCCTCATTTTACTTCTAGATCTCACACATCTTGAGATGCTCCCTCATTCTCATCATTTATTACTTTTTTTTTGTCGTCAGTATTGTGCATGTATTATTACTAGTTACTATTGTTGAGCTCTTGTGCTATTTTATAATTTTTCCTTTTGTAGATTAATGATAGGAGTTTCTTTTCACTTCCACCATGTACTCGAATTGGAATATACTTCTGATTCACATTGACCTTCTATTGAGATTATGCATTGGACATTAATAAAATTATCTTGTCTCATCTAAAAATTAAAAAATTTCACCAACATAAGCTTCCATTAAAAAATAAATCAATTTAATATAACTGAAACAGGTAGCCGTGGAAAATATCTGAAAAATGTATCAATTTCCATGTCAAATAACCAAACTAAAACTAAACAATAATTTTGATACATAGTAGTCAAAACGAGTGGCAGGACTAAAAGTAAGTAATGGGACAAAATTCAGAATTGAGTGCTTTCATTCAAAAGATGTAACAAATTTCAATAAGAATGAAGGCTGAGGAGGACATGCTGATTTGGTCAAACGACATAGCTTCACGTAGATAGACTGCACAATTAGTTTATAAAGCCATGTTTTCAGATGGGCATCAAGGGGGAAAATATACGGTGGTGAAGGTCATTTAGAAAATTAAAGATCCTACGAAAACTTTGTTATTTATGTGTTTATCCCTAGAGAATAAGATATTGAGATGGGAAGTACTTCAAAAAAGGGCTTGGAATGGCCTTGGAAGGTGTGCTTTGTGCAAATATGGAGAGGAAAACATCCATTATCTGCTGGTGCACCGTCCATTCTCCAAAGAAGATTGGACAGATTCTTTGGCTCTGATAGACAGTTTAGGGTCTTTGAAAGGTAATTTGGTGGAGGAATGTTTGAGGTTGTGGAGGGAAAATAGAGTAGTAAGATACCACAGGGCTCTTCACTATGCAGTTTCCTGGGCATTATGACTAGTAAGAAATACAGTGTTGTTTAAAGCTAAATAATCCCTCCCATTCAAGTATCTCACCAAATCAAATTTACTTATGAATGGGTTTGGACAACTGGAAAGGATAACCCACCAAGAATGATTGAGGATGTAAGTAAAGACAAATCAAATCCCTGGGACTCTTGGTTGGGGTAACCCATGTAGTCCTATAGTCAATGGAGAAGGTCACAGTTGGAAAATTATTAATAGGTCACAATTGATAGTTGAATATTAGAAATTCCATAAGTATGCTCGCGCACAATATAGCCCCCAATACAGAAAATTAATAGATAGACTTCAAATAGTGAATTTATTTACATAGATATCATGTACTATCCACTGCTAGTTCCAAAAGGACACAAAAGACAATCACTAACTTGAACAAGTAGCTAAGGCAAGAGAAAACATATATATCTAAGTTCAACAAGATCAAAGAACTAGAATAAGAAGTGATTAAGTTATCAGCTAATTCAATTGAGAAGACCCTAGTGATCGAGATTTTTAAGGACAAGGACAATGAAATATTGACCCTCAAAAAGAGATTGAAACTCCTTGAGGTTGAGAATGTTCAAATTCCCGAAGTAGTAGTTTTGGAGGAAGAAAATAATAGGCTACAGGATCAGGTCAAAGAACACAAGCTAGTTGTGGATGCATGAAATCACAAGGTGGAATAATTGTAATAATTATTACCACAATGCAGCTAGAAAGGACTTTGGAGACCTATCAACAAGCAATAAGTCAACCACAAACCTCCACTTCTCAGCCATGAGTTAGCCTAACCACAAAGGAATGGGACAAGATAGTTGAAAATTTAACAACATCAAAGATGGAAGCCTTCAATCTATAGGCATAATTGATACGTTCACAGGAACAAAGCGGCATCATGGAATACATAGTCAAGAAGAAAGAGGAGCTTCTAGGAGCTGCCATTGTAGAGAGATATATGTTAGAGAAACATGTATACAAATATAGCAAGGTAGATGGTGGAAGGGAAGCATTGAGAGGTGTCAAACACATGATCTAGGATTCCATTATAGAACTGATTTTCACCTATTGAGATTCAGTTGTATTGGAAAATGATGAGATGGAATTGATCATGAGTGGAAGAAAATATGTGGATGTTGTTACAAGAGAATTGGAGAATAAGCCTGATATTTCCAAGGAGGTCATCAAATTCTTGAAATCTAAAACCAAGGAAGAGCTTAAGTAGTTGGGGCTAAAGGACAAAACTAGATTGGTCATGGATTCTAAAAGAGTTATAACCAAAAAATCCCTCATGAAGAAGGCAGAGAAAATGTTGGAAAGTGTAAAAAGGAAGTTGTCCATTTTAAATCCTTGTTCAATAATGCCATTTTGAAGGGCATTCTAGTCCCATGGGATGGGAATGGATATATGTACGCTGCTAAAATATACAAGGAAGTGCTAAGAAAAGTCAGAGAGGACGACAGTGGGTATGCATGCTTGGAAGGTGCTTTATCTAGAAAAGGCATTGTAGCTTTATTAGGCAGAGACTTTGAGTTGTTGTCCAAATTAAAATGTTTTTAAAAATATTTCCCTTGCCCTATTATGAGTATTATACCAACTTGGATGCGTCCCTGATACGCATGAAATAATATACCTATCCCATGGGAAAGAATGGAAAAAATAGTTGAATGAAAGCCTGAATTTCGTCTCTTGAAAAGATATAGAAATCTACATGTGCAAACAAAAACTACAACAAATTGGAAAAAGACAATAGTTTTTATAGGAAAAAATCACATAGGCAATTTAATGTTAAATCCCATCCATATCAATATTGCAGAAGTTATTTTCTAGAAAAACAATACATGTGATAGTTATTAGACATACCGCTTAACTATGATTGACAACTCCAATATAACCCAGGCATAAGGGAATTACATTTCCCAAAAGGAAATTAGCAGCATCAGTTCCTCGCTCCATAATATCCAATTGGAAAATGCAATAAAATGGCATGACTGTTACAACTCCATAGCAAGCAATACAATAACAATATATCTTCAACTATGTTTCAGTAACAGTTTTACCTTTGTAATCACACCTATAGTTTGGTGAGCCGCCATGAATATTTATGTTCAAAATTAGAATAACCTAATTTACGAAGAAAATAAAAACTGATATTTTACCAATAAACATCTACAACATCCATTAAGGCACCAATGTTAACATGGAAACGATTAAACTCAGTTCTATTTTAACCATCATGGGCACCCTAAAAATGTACTTACCATCAGGATCATCAATTCTTGTCATTTGGATTGCATTAGAATTTGACAAATCTGCATTTGTAGGTGAAACTCTCTTGAAGTGAGTTCATAGATTCCAGCATAGGTGAAACAAGTCTTCAAAATGTTTATCTTGAAGTGAGTCAATTTATATGACCTTTATCCCAACAAATTAAAATCCCCAAGATGATGATGAATAGTTTCAATCTGTTGGTTGGGACTGTGGTCCATGGGATAGACAAAAACTCTTTGATTCCAGCAGAAAACACCAAAACGTTGAAGACCAAAGACAACTTATTAGAATACCAATACTCTAGTTCAATTACAGACTGGTTCACATAAATTGCACATATTGTTTCCATACAACTCTCTTCCAGAATGTTAACTCTCAGCTTTCTCCCACAACCTGCACACTGGTGACAGATCAAAATTGTGGTCAACTAATGCCTAAACACACATTTTTGGTAGAACCAGTCCTCAAATCCCCATGGCATACAAAGCTCCTCAGAGCATATTATTCTGTAAATGCTCCTCTAAGAATATCTGCACTCCCCTGAGACTCCACTAGCTTCCAATTTATAAAATAACTGGTAGCCTTAAAGCTCAGCAAGGCTGCATTGTAGTGCTCAAAATACTTCCTAAAAATATCTCAACTACGTATCCATGCAAGACCACTGATAGCAAACTCAATTGCAAAGCATGGATGCTTATGCATATCAATGGGAATCTACCAGGCCCAGATAGAGTATACACTTTAAATATCACATATGCATGAATAACAAGCATGCCAAGAATCAGAAAAATTACATCCAAAGTGCCATAGCTAGAATATCCTTGTATATCAGGAATACAAGAAAACATAGTCTTTTACACCACTCAAGACAAACATATGGAATTAAAGTTCAATAGGATTCACTTGGGGACCTGTATACATGGTAGAACTATCTACTTGGGAAACAACTTCACTGATCACCACAACTGCCACGCCAAACTAGACACAACACTCCATAATTATACACTTTCTATGGTATTCATGATTCTTGCAATTCAAAATCTAGTATGAATCACATAGGAATGTATAATGTGTTCACTCATGTGCACTAATGAAATATAGGTTGCATCTATTTCAAAAGAAATACAGTCAACGAAACACTTTTTCAATGATAAAATTAGCCTACCTCATTTCTTTTTTGAAGACTTCTTATAAACTTGGCAAGATGCATCTACCTTGCCGAAAATTCTCCTCTTCCTACAAAGTATATTCTATAAAGGGATGTAGCACCATCCACAATCATCAAAGAAAACCTGTCAACAACCAAATACGATGCATGAAAAAACATATGTAAGGGAAATTATCGAAATCTTGGCATAAAGAGGAAACATTTAAAAGATTTGGTCTCAAAAACTAAAAGCCATAGAATAGTGATTAATTTTAATACTTGATAATGGGATTTTACTAGTCATGGAAATGTTGCAAATGTTGCAGCACTTTTCCCTTCAAATAAGAATCCACTGTACTTTGCAGCACTTTTCTGAAAAAAAATGAATATTGATTTCACTCGTAATCAAACTACCACCTTCCAAGTTCAGGCCATAGTTTGACTGTGTCAATCTGTTTATGAAAAGATAGTAATCAAACCATCACCTTGAGACTGTTGTTTGAACATGTAGATCTGTTTATGAAAAAACTAAATATTGATTTCCACTGGTAAACAAACCATCACCTTGAGACCATAGTTTGAACTTTGAACATGTTCATCTGTTTGAAAAAATGGAATATTTATTTCCACTGATACTCAAATCATTACCTTCAGACTAATATTTTGAACATGTTGCTCTGTGTTAACCCTCATATTGTATGAGAGTAATCCAGCTGATAACTATGATGACTTCATTCAAATTCAGGATACCAACACATCATAATCAATTGCACATGGTGTAGAGTTCCTTGGAGAAATTATCATGATGTATTATTGTCAAGCAATGTTTGATGGGGATGTATATACTATGTTAAACAACCCCTCCTTAAAAAATAGTAGACGCGCTCCATTTAGACCAACTAAACCCCTAAAAATATGCTAGGAACACCTCATAGAGACATAATCCCCTATTTGTTGGAATCAGAAGAGGAATTGGACAACAACACGGAAAGGAAAGCGTTCATTTTGGGCAGCATGAGTGTAGGCTTCAAGAGAGAGCTTATGGCAATCCATGATGCTACAGATCTTCTCTCACTCCTCCTTTGTAATTACATAAAAACTGATTCTCTTGGTATGGTTACAAGTGTTTACTACCAAGAGCAGAACCAAATACATAAGTAACAAGAACTACCAGAGGAATAAAATATCCAATAATCCGTAGCTTACCATTACTACCTGCTGATCTAGGCTATCGATATCTTACTAATAGCCTTGGAAACATAATTAATACCAAACGTGTTTATCATGCAGAGATTCTAAATTTATAATTAGAGTTATTACAAGCTTATAGATCATTACCCTCCATGGATTATATAGATTGTAATTAAGCTAGTTACTTATGCACTACTCTATCCTGGTGTATAGTAGACCTTACCCAACTTATTGATCCCAAACCTCTTGCTTCAGCTAGGAATGTGGGGTATGGCATTATTTATCTTCTTGGGTCGGGCTTATAAAAATACATATTCTTCGGGATTACCAAAACAACACCATTAGTGAAATAGGGATGGGACTATGAGCAACTTGGGTGGAGCCAGAGCAACATGAGATGGACCAATGGGAGCACTCACATGCGATGAGACAGGAGTTATACAAGCAAGGATAGGCTATGATGAGGTAGACGCGGGGTCCTTGGTTCTGAGTGGGCAAGATGGCCACATGGATGGCTGGTAACCGACCTATTTGAGGAGGTGTGGGGAAATTTGTTCTAGCCCGATATGAGGGGGACTTCAGTAAAACAAAATTATTCTTTCCTTTAACCCTAATGCAATAGATAGTAAAGCCAGAGAGATAATGATTTCCTTACCAGCCGTATACGACAAGGTTATACCTTTTTTGCTCCTACCAATATAGTTATAGTAGTCTCAATTATTCCTTCCTCACTCTCCACACCCTTAATGGCTAAATTTTATTTATCATATAAGTTTTCGGCGATAAACCTTATGTCAGGCGAGCGATCCTTCCTTATTTTGCGATTATGCTAGCGAGTTAGGTTGCATATTTGTGACATATTTCTCAATAGATTAAATTTTATTCTCTGTGAGTCTCTATCTGAGTTGCCTTATCTTATTTCTATATGCAATTATGCGAGCGGTTGCAGTCACCCATGGGTGCACCTGAAAATTATGCAGAAACAACATATTTAGCAGACATGTTTTAGAATAAGAAAATTCACCTCAATTGGAACATTTTCTCATTCTGTGAATATAAATTGAAACATAGAGTACCCGTTACAGTAGAAACACTGTAACCTAAAAGAGTCCAACAAAATATAAGCAGGATTCCCCTTACGCTAACATCAACATTCCTGAAACCCATGGCCTCAAAAAGGCTAAAATCCAAATCAGAATCCTTGTACCAGGAAAAATATGCAAAGGAACAAAATCCCAAATCCTAATAATCAACAGATCAGAAAGTCTAGTATGAAACCAAAACCCCCATCAGAAAACCGAAGTTCCCATCAAAGCGATATTGCAAAGTTAAAACTCATATTCAGAAGAATAAAAGAACCCAAGCAACCACAATTCTAAACTAGAAACATCATTGAACATGATCAAGAAATAAAAACAGAGAAATTACCTAACATCTAATCTCCAGCTTGCAAACTTTCAAGAATAATTTTATTCCTGCACATTTAAACCTTGATAGCTGAGATGTGTCGAATCAATCCATAATATTATTCTCAGTTGATTTCCTCAAGTCAGTGGACGAATGGAGTACTGGTGTGTGAGCTTCATCTGTGCTGAAAAGGCCAGAGAAGCTAGAACCACCCACCTCCTTGCAGGGTTTCCTACGTTTTCTCTTAGCTGAAGGATCAGAAAGAACGATTAAAGTTGATGGAGCGCCATTATATACACCTTTTTTCTATAGTCGGATCATATAAAATTCCTTTGATACAGGTTCATGAATGAAAGGGTATCAAATGAAAGGAGCAAAGGCAGGTTCTATTAGATCCCAGTACTTAGGGACTTGTTACCTCCATGAACCAGATGGAATTGTCCTTTTCATTGTTATGTACTCCTCAATTTGTTGATCTAGGAGCTTCCAATCACTTATTTACCATTATTCATTGCAGCAAATTGTGGATCTATAACCACGAATTTATCTTTTAATAGAGTGGTTGAGGAGGTTGATAATGTAATATTTAATTGCTTCTCATTAGAGAGATTAGTGGATATAAAAGATAAATTAATATTTTATTGTAAAGAGGTGGATCTTTAAGTCTATAAAAGGACTAAATCTCTCCATTGTCTTGGAGGGTTGGATTCATGAGGAAATCCCCTACAAGCCTAGTTGAACATCTTGTAGGAGGAATAAGTAAAAGGGCAAGCAAATGTGAGGTTTCCACTCTTATTATTGTTTATCTTGGATTATTAGGGTTTTATGCTAGAGTAACCAATTATTTTGTTGATATAAATAGTCTCTATAAGGCACCCAAAAGCAAGCAAAGAGAATTTCAAGAAACATCAAGTCACCAGTCACTGGAAAAGAGTGCAAAAACCAAACTCCCTGGTCAAAACACTCAACTAGCTGCAAAGAAGAGACTCAAGAGATGTCTAGAACACCAAAATCAGAAAATGATTAATATTGAGATAAATAAAAATCTAAGAACTCTGACATCGATGAAAAAAAGGAGACCTCAGAAAACCAAAAACCTAAATAGGAACAATCATTCAACGTTATTTTCAGGACCACAAAAATATTAGTTTCAAATTCAGATCACCCAACAGGAAATAAAATCAAACTCAAAAAATTACACTCATTTAGATCATGTAGCACAAATTGCAGTCAAGAAAAATATTTTTTTCAATGGTCATCTTTAAGCAGCAGTAAACAAGAAATAAGCCTCATTAATCTCTAAACCTAGGCATGTCTTAAGATTAACCTCTTAAAAGAAGTTAAAGGGCATTTTCTGATCAGCCTATGCAGTGGATTTCCTGTAGCTTCAACCCTAAGAAATTTTCTGTGGCAGCTTGTCAAAGACTTGTATTTTTTGACCTAGACAGCAAGAGAGGTGCATTCTTGTAGTAGAAATAAGAAAATATGGGGTAGAGTATCTGTGTTTTCGGGTACCCAAGTAAGACCAATCCACATTTTGGAGCTTTTCATGTAGCTTTACCCGAGGAAAAGTCATTTGCTGATTCGACCAGCCTGTTAGAACATGGATCTGCTACAGTTTCATCCTTAGGGAAGACCTATTGACTCCAGGTAATGAGGATCAATCCCATGATTGATGTCTTTGAAGACTGTTTGTTCCAATTTTTGAATCCTCTAGAGGATGCATCCAACCTTTTAGGACTTTCCCATGCTTTGGTTCCCTAATATATGGATCTAGGGGTGATATGTTGGATCAGTTTGCAACAAAGATGGAAGAAAAGTTAAAAACATGCAAGAAAGCTAAAACTTATAAGTTAAATAGTCAAGTTGACAAAACACTGTTCGAGTCCAAATTTACAGATAAAGACAAAGTTAAATGTAGGTTCCATTAGAATCATAAGAAATAGACATAAAGTCGTCAATCTGCTAGTGGTTCCAAGAACCTTATTGTAAAAAATGATGTGATCATTAGACATCCACTGAATTGAATGACCAGTGCACAATGCAGAAGTGAACCATGGTCATAGAAATGTGTAAGAACATTGATACTCATCATGAACCTCCAACATCTCTTGTAGTTCATACCAATTCACTAGCCACAATACCATTATCGCAAGCCTGTAATGTTGTTTTTAAGTGCATCACAATTGCCCAACCCTCCATCATAACATAGAAATAATAAATACTACCTGTCACAACACAAAAAAATGAGAATGAGAAAGAGAGACTGTTTCATGCCAAGTTTTGGGTGAAAAGGAAAACCTATGCATTATTTTATCATCGATAACGGAAGCGAGAAACCCTAAAATCCAAACCCTACTGTAAATTTGAAGGTGCCATGGTTTAAATTCAGAGGTTGTTCTTTCGGGAATTTCATGTTTTGCTTATTATAGAATATTACAAATGACGACAAATGTTTGATAGATCATAAAAGAAAATGCAAATACAATGACTCGATATGTGTTCAAATCCAAGTAAGTGCCATAAAGGTACTACCAATATAGGGGTAAATTTGTTGCAGTCTTCAAAAGTTTATGCAATATCTTTTGAATAATAGAAAGCATAATGAATTTGCCATCAAAATGCATCAAATCCCACCAAATATAATCCTATTCAGTTGATGTCCATGACAAATTGACAAAATTGCTATATCTAGAAGTGATTAATTCATTTAACCCAAGCACTAAACCTCCACAATGCACAGGCATAAAAACCGACACACAAAATGAAAAAAAAGGGATGAAACCATAAACCCACCACTAAAACAACGTTGGTGTAGCTCCCCATGAATTCTGCAAGCTTTTGTTTAATGACCTCTAGCAAACGCGCAACGCCATCACTCTAAAGGTCTGGAGAAGGTCCTACCATTTAGCGGATAGGAAGAGGCCTCTATACCTTGTTCCCCTATACTTTTCCCCAAGTATGGATAGTAAGGAAATTCCATTCTCTTAATAATAAGTTTTATTTTTAAAAGTTTTAGATTAAAATTAAATTCTATAATAAGGAATTTTGTTTTTTAAATAGTAAAAAATTAAATAGTAAATTTAAATTCTTTAAAATATTAGAAAATAAAATGTAAAACATAAAATATCATTTAAGGGAAAAGGGATTATAAAAAGATATAGAGTTTAAAGGGAAAGGGGAAATATTTATTTCTTTTTTAAATTGGAGGACATTGGTTATTTTGCACAAAGACATGCCAATGGATATTGTCGATATTTCTAGACATACACAAAGTGAGAAAACTAATGATAGACATGATTGAAATTTTTATCGATGGATGCAAAAACTGGTGGATTTTAAATGACAAGACACAATTTACTCCAACTTATCGAACCTTTGACCGACTACTGAAAGGGTCAAATGGTGACGGTTTTGGCCAAAACAAAATTTGAGAGTGATCGATGTGATGAGATGAACACAATGGTACCGAGTAACTAACATGACAATGACCAGATGAAAAGACGACAAATCCCTATAACTTGACTCGACCATGACATGGTAATAGAGAAATTGTAACTTGGTGGACGTACCAAAGGGGTCATATGACAATGAAAATGGAGAAAAAAGGTATGGACATGACAAGCACATCGAACTGTAGGTGACGCTATAGGAAAAATGATCTTGCAACAAACTTTAATTTGGTCGTCCTAATCATCATGTTCCGACACTTCTAAACAAGCCAATGTTGAGCATCAACATCTTTTAAAGAGGTCGTTGAATCCATCTATAGTGTTAAAATTTTCTAAATTGTACAAATTCATTGTCAAAATTGTAATTTATCCTTGCCAAGCTGACACAACTAAAAATTACTAACATAAACGACTGATTCATATTCTTAGTCGGTGTTAGCTAGTCATATTTGTATTCATGTGACTAAATTAGTCATTTACTTAGTCATTTTTATTTTAGTCACTTGTTATCTAGTTGTATATTTTATCCTGTGACTAAATTAGTCGTTTATCTTAGTCGTTTTTAGTGGGATCACATAAAATAGCTGAATTTTGGTCGTTTATCCCTTGAAAAAACTATGGTGACTAAATTTTTTAGTCGCCTAGTCACTTATCTCTCATTTTGTACTAGTTCATTGAAACCGTTAGATATTTCTCTCTATATAGTAAATAGTTTTTTAAAGAAAACTTAACTCAATTCGAGAATGAAAAAGTATTTATAATAGTAAATAGTAAATGTATGTATTTATAACAGCTTACTTTCTTTTTCCATAATTAATATTTTTCTTTTCACATTTTCTACTTTAACACACACACATATATGTTAGCCATATAAAATATATCACTCCAATATAGAATTTGACTTCACCATTTAATCCCACTTAAGCTCGTAATCATAATAATAGTTATCTCTACTCTAACAAGAAGATAGTATAGTCAAAGAAGTTTGTTTGTTTTTTGGGTATAATATAGAAAGTTTCTATTAAAATAGGCCAAAAATATACAAAATGATACAAAAAGGTTATGTACAGAACTTAGATCACAACTGTTGGATGTCCCTTAAAGCCATGCAAAATCACCTGTATTTACCAATTTCCTTACAGTAACCTTTACTAACCCCATTGACACCATACCGAGAGTACATCCCAGGCTTAAATTTGAAACTAAACCTATCCAGTTCAGAAAAAATGCCATTACAAACATTCCTTTATACGAGGTAAAGTAAAAGTAACATTATTTCATAGCTTAAATCAATGCCCATTACAAAACAATAATAAGATATTCAGACCGGACATCACAAAACCATCAAGACAGAGAACAAAGACACTACACATGATTGGTCGGTGGAGTTACTGCGTCCTCCTAATTCTCCTCCAAACAGGTCGTTTTGTCCATGCAAGCCTCTTGCTTCTCTTCCAGTCAGGTAGCTTCTTCAATGCGAGCCGACGAGGATCGACTAGGGTCTTCCTGAGGAGACATGTTGTGCATGGTGGAAGCCATGAAGGATGTTCTATCCAATTCCGTCACTCCCTCCATAGTTAAAGAAGTTTGTTATTCTCTCACTAGTGAATAATAATTTGTGTGTCATTCTACTTGAATGATGCGTTTCCTCGCAATGCTTAAAAGCTGACCTTAACTTAGGATGGCACCTATAAGCTTTAGGCCATCAAGTGAACATCAACAATTCACTTCTATTCTAGTGCCCAAGGCACCATGATGACAACATGATTCCCATGGCTTCCCATCCATTCACCTCTTCCTCTGGTGGATTCAATTTCCCCCGTCATTTCATTGCATTGCACATTCAGTCTCCTAGGTTTACTTTCATTAGTTTGTCGTTTAAATTTACATCATGCATTACCATGATTTAACTAATGCATGGTTTGACTTATAAAATCATAACAATAATAGAACGTTTATTGGCGGGGCCTTGGCCTTGAACTCCTCGCTAAGAACTATTAAATGGTTACATCTTGTAGTTCAATTGCAACAAAATATAGATGAGAAGGAATATTACAATATCACTTCCATATTTTCATTCATCTAAATTTTAATAACAATTCACAAAAACATCAAAAACTTTATCACAATATAACTCTCAATGGAACTCTTTTATGCTACCATGATTTCCATAATGAAAATATTTTGTGATATAAGTATTATTATTTTGTATTTTAACTATAAAAATATTATTACCATAATTATATTAATTTTTAAATTTATTTATAAAAATTATAAATAAATTAAAATATCATTTTTATTTGAAAAAATCAATAAAATCACTAAAATGTTAGTGCATGCTTTCCAATATCATTCTTCGTGAATGCAAATAACAATTAATATATAATTTTTTTTGGAGAATATGATTGGTTTTATGTGCATAATATAGTCAAAAGTTGCAACAAGTTGTTTGCATATTTTTTTTTTTCAATAACATGTTTGATTTACGCGTAGTCTAAAAGTTCGATGATTTAGAATGGAAAATTTTGATTTTTCTGGCACGATTTTGAAAAAATTTGGCAGAAATTTTTAAAGTATCTTTGTTACAACTGTCAAACTCTAAAATTTTGGGTGCCTTGGAGATTTTTGATGGCGTTGAATTCGTTTCTTCCATCAAAATCGCCATGAAAACACAGTTAGATTCAAATTTTGCAAAATAAAAAAAATGGTAGATTCCAGCAAAAAGCCCCCGTTCGGGCCAAATCGTCGAATATTTAGATAGCTTCTTTGATTTATATGAATAACTCGTTCTTAATACTTTTATTACATCTCAAAATTTGGATATGGTTATGAGTTTAAAAATGTTTCTCTATGGTTGATGCGCGTAAAAGTTTAAAAAACTAATATATAAAATTAAAATATTATTTTTATTTAAATATTATTTATCATTAAATGTTAATATTTAATAATTTTTATTTTATATTTATAATTTTATATTAAAATTTTAATTTTCAAATAATTGTACTTTATTTTTTTTGTCACATTATGATGATAATGAAGATGGTTAACATTCACTGAGACCAAATTGGTTTAACGGATCTTAAGAGAAAAGAAAGGAATTTTTGGATTTTTGTAAAATTTTATTCCTATGCTCAAAGAGCTTAAAAAGAAGCGTTCATAGGTCACCATAGTTTTTACAAGTTAGAAGGTTAGGGAGGTTTGTATTGTAGGAAATATTATGAAACTATGATCTAATGTGGGTGTATGTAGGGCATTCTAAAAGAAAGTGACCTTCATCCTCAACGTTCCTAGTCTCACAAAAGTTTCTGGTCTCCCATGTTATTTATCTTGTACATGTACATCATCTATCTAGTCATAGCAATGTTCTCGATGGGGGGAATACCTACTTCTATTGGGAGAATTGGATAGGGGGTATTGCTTTTAATTTTGAGGTTACATATTACAAAGCATTTCTGGAGTTGCTCAATCCTTCTCCAAAACTATCTAGAGATGCTACAGCCCCAAGATTCACAACCGTACAAGATAACAAGAGTGACAAGAGTTTCAAAAAGGAACTTCTTTTTATCCCACATCACAAGGTTTGTTGACTTACAATTTTTTTCAATACCAAAATAATTTGTTCATCCTCCATTAATCCTTTTCTCAATGTTATAGTTCCAGTTGAGCTTTTGATGGAAATCAATTCCAAGATATTTGTAAGAAGACACTTCCTCCAAGTTGTTGTTATCATAAAAAAAATTAGTTCAGGTGACCTTGTTGGATTTAATAATCATAAATTTTGTTTTGTCATTGTTAACACTCATAACCATATTAGAGCAAAAATATTTGAGAATTCTTAATTGCTCATTAAGATCAAAGGGACACCTTTCCATAAGAATGATATCATCAACATAAAGAAGAAGGATGATAACTAGTCCAATTAAGGTCATGCCAACATAGCCTGATTTTTCTAAACAACCTTCTAGATTATCTATGTATATGCTAAAAAGGGTAGGGGAGAGGAGACACCCTTGCTTAACTACAATATTACAATTAATATCCTTCGACCACCCCTTAGTGCTCTTGAATTTGGCAATGATAGTTTTGTATAATCTTATCATGACAACTCTCAACTCGACAGGGGTTTCCTTCTTCCTGCACTAGTAATGCGTCCTCTGTTAGCTCGTTCACTAAGAATAATGACCAATTCATCTGAACCCCCGCAGCACACTATTCTGCGGAGGGAATCACCTCGGACGTGCACTGGTTTGGTTGATTCTTCCTTACAATTTTGACTGCTAGAAGCTTCACTGTGACCCTTACCACATTATTATCGATGGTGTTTATTAGGTATCCTCAGGTGTTCTTTTCCACCCCATACTTCGCTTTCATCCTTGCAGCCAAGAGCTTATCATAATCTTTTCCCTTGAAGTACTGTGAAGGGTCTACCCCATTTTTGGGTAACCCTATTGTTAGCACTCAAATCGACCCCGAGGTTGTGGAAAGGTCTCTTCAAGGTAACACACAAAACCAAGCTTTAGGAAAGCTAGCTGGCTTCTATCTTTCCAGAGAGGGATCTCTTGTCAATTGTTTATCAGGGCCAGATATATGAATTAGAATTAAAAACAAATTTGTTGTTTGGTTGAAACAAGGTGAATATTCATTAGGCAATGGAGTCAAAACACTTATGATGATAAAGTGGCAATGCTTTGCGAATAATTTATAACAAAGACAAGGTAGCTACTCATTTACAATCAAAGAGATGTTTGTCTGGTGATAAGGAAGAAAATAAGAACAGTCCATGAATAGAGAGCATTATTAAATGAATTATGCATTAACTTTAGTAGAAATTGGTTTGTGGATGCTTGGAATCAAAGAAACAGAGCATAACAAATTATGAATTCTTCCTCAATATACACTTATCCAAACATGAAAGAAAACATTATGATGTAGATAACAAGGAAACATTCATATAAAGAAGAGGAAGGTACAAACTGCAAATAAAATAACACAAGAATCTCTGCTCAAATTGCTTGCTCGGATCTGCCAATTTTATTAAAGGAACATCTCAAAATGCACAGCACAAGGACTCACGGGTGCCAACCAACAACCCTTCCTCTTTTCTATTACATATGATTATATAGGAACAAGATGTCTTCATCTTTCAAGCTCGAGGTGCCCTAACCTAGCTCTTGATAACAGAAATTTGTTGCAACTGCGTGACACCTACACAAAGAGTTTAACAACCTTCACAATTGGTTACAACAGGAATTATATGAAAGTTTTTACAACCGAAAGGTGCCCACAGAAGTTTGACACCTGGATTTGACCCTTTAACTCTTGCCGCGACTGCTGAAAACTAGGCTTCAAAGCCCCAGTTGTATATCTCAAATGGCGACAGCTGTGTAAATTATGAGAGAGGCTTTTTTAATTGGGGGTGTACCCGAAAAAACCCATGTCTTCATTTCCTCAGATTCTCCTCCAGCTCATCGGAATCTGCTCTTGAAGCTGATGACTTAGATAGTGACATGAAATTCTGGAAAGTTTCCCCATGAATATCCTTTCGATTCTCCCAAACCATGATACCTGTGTAAAAACGGAGAGAGGTTATTGTAGATGGGCCCACTCTGAAGAAAAACCTCCGTCAGTTTGTGAAAATTCCTTTCCATTTAGCAGATACAGGGGTTTGAAGTTGATGACTAAAACAGTAATTTTTAGGGAAAAAACGTTTTTTAAGTGGTCAGTTGTGTAAGATTTCACTGATTTTGAAAGTTTCTCTGTCCTTGCATGTTGGATCCGCGAAGTAGATGTTGACCGTCGATCTATCTCACCCCATATCTCAGCCATTGAAGCATGCGGGGCCTACCCCAATTTCGCAGATCTAAAAAGTTCGTTTATCCTTTCACGTTGAAACTGTGAACTTATCCCATGCCATCAATCTATTTTGCTAAGTGATGGATGTTGGATGCTTGGCATAAGACATGTGTTTTTTAAATCTTCACTTTTGGGAATAATCCCACATGCAAGAGGATGGAAACACCTTTGGTGTTCAAATATCCCAATGTATACCTTATATGTCAATGAAGTGAGCCAAAGGCTATCCCTTGGGGCCTCGACGCTTATGCGTCGGGCTTGTATATTGTTACTTGACTTGTGTGTTGTGGCTGCAGGTCATGAGGAGCTGGAGCTAAGCCTTCGGGCTAATCTTTTGATAAAAATTTAAAATGAAATAAACCAGAAACGCGTTAAAGGCTTAGAAATCAAGTTTGGCTCAAATGTTAGAAATTGATTACAAATCAATTTTATTCCCCCAAAGCCACCTCTTTTTTCCCTTTGCAATAAATCAAATCTTCATCCATAGTTGCAAGTTTTGCCAAAAATTACATGGTGCTAACAACTGGCTCCAATTGAGGATGTTATCCTCCCTACGAGGTAGCAAAGAACCACGTAGACCAGTGCCTAATCCATCGGGCTGCTCCCAACCTTTAACCTCTGCAAATTGCTTGGACATGTGACCTTCAACTGAAACCATACTGCAACCTGTCACCCATCCATTCTCTGAAGACTAGAACCAAATAGAAACTGCAAATATGCTCTCAAAACTTCAAGCTGAAAACAAATATTCATACTAAAACCAAACTAAAAACTATACCACACTATTGCAACTGAAAATGCTGAAAAAGATGCTCGCCATTCTGAGCTTATTTAGCCTACCTACCTACTCTAATTTTTCAAAACCTTATGTTCAATCAAGTAATATAGAAATCCCAATGAAGCCAATCCAGCAAATGGTTTCTTGACCGAAGCATGTATTCAGCTCTTCCAAATAGAAAGAAGAATTCAGAAAATGGCAACTCAAACTTCCTATTGAAAACCTCTTCATGATCCATTAATACAACAACATTCCCCTGTTCTAATGACTGCAACAAGCTGGCAAAAGGGTCTTGAAGAATGGGAAGCATTTCATGCTAGTAAGTAGAAAGAAAAGAGCAAGTTCCATGATTAATTGTTCTTGTTTCAGATGTAACCATCGGCTTTTGAAAATGAGGAGTATCCCTTTGAACATCAAACAATTATGATCTTGTAAATTTAAGAAATTAATTTTCATGATTTACTTTTCTCAGTGATTGCAATAAACATGAAAACGGATTCTGAAAAACACTAACTGATGTGCCCTGTTTTGTTTCATCACGCTCAAGATCATTTTCAAATGGAAAAGAATAAATATGTTTATCTCTCCTATCATGCATATCATATATACTTAATCCTTCATGTATCCCAATAGGACTAAGATTATTTGCTTCATGCACATCATTTTCCTGGTTCTTTGAAATTTCTGAATATGAAATCTGTTTCTCTATATGTGCTTCAAAAGAAGTATCAATCTGACTCCTAAAATTTTCTAAATATGTCAATTCAAATGATGTGAATTCGTGAATAGATTCTACAACATCCAAAGGATGTAAAACAACCCAGTCTTCTCCACTATTTTCTTGCAACTCAAAGTAGCTATTATTGTGAACCGGTTGACTACTTAAGGTTTCCATGCATGTAATTTCATAAATCTGTTTTGGACAGACTTGTTCTTGAAATGAAATCTCAGAAAATGTGTGGAATGAAGAACAAACTGAAAGACTGTCTTCTTCTCTATCTAAGTCTCTTGAAATTTGGAAAGTTGCATCATTCCCTTGTAACTGTGGCTCCACAATATAAACATGACTGATTGAATCAACAAGTAAACCATCAACAACATCATATTCTCGGTCCTTTGAAATTTCTGAAAAATCATTATTCCCTTCGTGTGTTTCAAAAGAAGTATCACACCGATTCTTAAGAGAAACAGGGGAACCAATTCCTTCTTGACACTATAATTCTGAAAATGAAAGATATGATCTTCTTGACACAATAATTCTGAAGAAGACTAATCTTCTTCTTGATTATATGAGATCGGACAAGACTGTTGCACATGTTTCACATCAAGGATACTGCCACCTTCACTTTCAGTCAAAGGAGAAACTACATTCTGAAAGTTTTCCTGAGTATTGTGACAACTATATTCTACTATGGTTTCTTCCTCCTCACCTAATTCAATAGAAATCTCAACTTGACTCTCAAAAGAATTTGAGATAACATTTTTTCCTTCAATGCCAAAACTAGAAAATGGATAAAGAGCAGAGAAAACTGATTGGCTACCTTTATCACTAACTTGGTCACACAAAAAATGGCAAGAGTGCTACAGACTTTCATCAAATTTAGGTAAAGGAACATGACTTCCAACAATATGTTGTCCCTTTTCATTCACAACCAAAGGAAAAACTAGTGTTTGCTGGAGATTGCCTTGAGTGTCATGGCGTTTATTTTGTATTTCTTTTTTATGGAAGGAGTTTTCAAGTAAAATTTCTAAAAGCTCTTCATCCATAAATTCATCATCACCATACATGTTCTCCAAATCTTCAATGAAACCTTTAACATGCATGCAACAATCTTGAACTAGCAGCAAGGAAGGGTATTGGTATTTAAAATGTTCATGAAATACTGTATGAAAATATTCAAGGGAGCATAAACTATCTAATGGTATCCCTTCATACCATGACCTTGCATTTCCTTCCAAACTGGCCATGAAAATTTTCATTAAAGAATCTTCATGTAATTCAACTCCAAGCTTATGTATATGCATATGAAATCTAACCAAATGAATAGCAGCATCATCACCATTTCCATCTTTTAATCTAGGTAGGCAGGATTGCCGACCTATTATAGGTATCCGATTTGGAAAACCTGGAATAAGAGACTTGTTCATAGGATCATAGCTTTTCGACAATGAAGCCATCTTGAAACAATGGTGATACAAATTTTGACAGAAGACTAAGTGTACTAGCCTGTGAAACAATGAAATGATGGATTTCTCCCCAGTGGAGTCGCCATGGAACCTCCAACATCTTAGCTTTGACATGGAATTACCAATCTTCCCAGTGGAATCACCTTCATACTGAAATTTTGATGAGTGGAGTCGCCAGGTGAAAGACACACAACATTCTTGATGATTGACTATTGTTCACCATCAACAATCAAATTTGAAACTCTGTCGTTCATACCTAGGGAAGATTTCAACCCTCGTCCCCGGCAACGACGTCAATTATGTTAGCACTCAAATCGACCCCAAGGTTGTGGAAAGGGCTCTTCAAGGTAACACACAAAACCAAGCTTTATTAAAGCTAGTTGGATTCTATCTTTCCAGAGAGGGATCTCTCATCAATTGTTTATTAGGGCCAGATATATGAATTAGAATTAAAAACATATTTGTTGTTTGGTTGAAACAAGGTGAATATTCATTGGGAAATGGAGTCAAAACACTTATGATGATAAAGTGGCAATACTTTGCAAATAATTTATAACAGAGGCAGGGTAGCTACTCATTTACAGTAAAAGAGCTGTTTGTTTGGTGATAAGGAAGAAAATAAGAACAATCCATCAATACTGAGCATTATTAAATGAATTCTATGTTAACTTTACTAGAAACTGGTTTGTGGATGCTTGGAATCAAAGAAACAGAGCATAACAAATATGAATTCTCCCTCGATATACACTTATCCAAACATGAAAGAAAACATTATGAAGTAGATAACAAGGAAACATTCACATGAAGAAGAAGAACATACAGACTGCAAATCAAATAACACAAGAATCTCTGCTCAAATTGCTTGCTCGGCTCTGCCAATTTTATTAAAGGAACATCTCAAAATGCACAGCACAAGGACTCACGGGTGCCAACCAACAACCCTTCCTCTTTTATATTACATATGATTATATAGGAACCAGATGTCTTCAGCTTTCAAGCTCGAGGTGCCCTAACCTAGCTCTTGATAATAGAAAGTTGTTGCAACTGAGCGACACCTACACAGAGAGTTTAACAACCTTCAAAATTGGTTACAACAGAAATTATATGAAATTTTTTACAACCGAAAGGTGCCCACGGGAGTTTGACACCTAGATTTGACCCTTTAACTCTTGCTATGACTGCTGAAAAATAGGCTTCAAAGACCCAGTTGTATATCTCAAATGGCGACAGTTGTGTAAATTTTGAGAGAGGTTTTTGTAATTGGGGGTGTGCTCAACAAAACCCTTGTCTTCCTTTCCTCAGATTCTTCTCCAGCTCATCGGAATCTGCTCTTGAAGTTGATGACTCAGACAGTGACGTGAAATTATGGAAATTTCCCCCGTGAAGATCCTTTCGATTCTCACAAACCGTGATACCTGTGTAAAACCTGAAATAGGTTATTGTAGATGGGTCCGTGATGAAGAACAACCTCCCTCAGTTTGTGAACATTCCTGTCCATTTAGCGGAGATGGGTATTTGAAGTTGATGACTAAAACAGTAATTTTCAGGGAAAAAAACGTTTTTTAATTGGTTGGTTGTGTAAGTTTTCATTGATTTTGAAAGTTTCTCTATCCTTGCATGTTGGATCCGTGAATTAGATGCCGACCGTCGATCTATCTAACCCCATATCTCAGCCATTGAAGCATGCGGGGCCTATCCCAATTTCGCAGATCTGAAAAGTTCGTTTATCCTTGCGTGTTGAAACTGCGAACTTATCCCATGCCATCGATCTATTTTGCTGGGTGATGGATGTTGGACACTTGGCATAAGACATGCGTTTTTTAAATCTTCACTTTTGGGAATAATCCCACATGCAAGAGGATGGAAACGCCTTTGGTGTTCAAATATCCCAATGTGTACCTTATATGTCAATGAAGTGAGCTAAAGGCTATCCCTTGGGGGCTCAACGCTTATGTGTTGGGCTTGTATATTGTTACTTGACTTGTGTGTTGTGGATGCAGGTCACGAGGAGCTGGAGCTAAGCCTTCGGGCTAATCTCTTGATAAAAATTTAAAATGAAATAAACCAGAAACTTGTTAAAGGCTTAGAAATCAAGTTTGGCTCAAATGCTAGAAATTGATTACAAATCAATTTTATTCCCCCAAACCCACCTCTTTTTTCCCTTTGCAATAAATCAAACCCTCATCCATAGTGCAATTTTTGCCAAAAATTATATGGTGCTAACACCTATTATTTGTTCTATTAAATCAACTATTACTGGGACCTTTTTATCTAACCATAGGAAACCGCCGTGAAAGAAGGCCAGTAGCTGCTTCACGCATGCGTTTACTTCGGCACCTCTTCCGACATGTGACAATTGAATAATATTTAGCAGACTTGACTGCTTTAGCCCTAATTCCCATTGCACAGTTTCTCTTTTCACTGGACCACCTTCGCCATGCGATTACATTATTGTATGTCTCATGCATGCATTCTAGGTACAGTAGTATATCATGGTCACTATACTATAGGTTTTGCAGCTATGGTATAATATTCCCTGTCTTGCGGACTCCCCTCAGGACCGCTAGTTCCTTGATGGTATACTTAGCATTTTTTTCGATCCGGATAACCTGTGTCTTAGAACAGTAATCCATACTTAGTACCATATTCCATAACCATAGTCAAATTTTTATTGCTCATGTGCTTAATTACACCATAGTTTGGACTAGGTGACTTTAGTTGGTCAAATACCCACATTTGAGAGTGTTCACACCCACTTCCAAACAAACCAGTTCACCCAACCTCCTGTTTTTTCCACAAGTGCACCCTCATTAAATGCTGGAGTGCCCTCTCTCCTTGATTTGGGGAATTTCAGTTGACTAGGGGCGCTAGGGTGGATTTTGCCCAATTTTGGCTAGATTTGGAGCATTTATTGCTCCCTTGGTCCTCCTAAACTCCTCTACTTGCTCACCCACACCTTCCTTGGCCTCATTAATGACCCAGCATGCTTCAACCACCTTCACACCTGAATTCGTGACTGTTTGGGATGATTGGGATTGAGTTGGACCCACCTAGGGGGGATTGAGGCCAATTTGGCAATTTTGACTTGTACACTCATCTTGAGCTATCTAATGCTCTCGAATTTCTCATGGATGTAATAAAAACCTGTTCTTAACATTATCACATGTTAGACAGTCAGTTAATGCAAAGATTAAGCTCACATTGTGTGTAAAATTATCTCCTTTTTCAAGTTTTTTCACTGGTTTTGAAAATTAATTCGATTTTGTGAGGTTCTCCATAGCTCCTAGATCATCTGTGATCAAAATACTCACATGGTATCAGAGCCATTGTGGAGTTAGTGAGTTGCAGGTCAATATTGAGCATTGAACTGCATTCTAGAGAGGATTTCCAGATAAAAATTGAGTGTTTTTTGCAGGTGTTTCAGTAGTTTTCTCACCATTAATGCAACAGTCATGGAAGAAAACCAAATGTTGCTCACACCCTTCAATTTTTTCGATTGGAAGGCTGAGATGGTTATCAAGCTGAGATCTAAGGCTCTCTATAGAGTAACCATGGGCACAGAAGTGGAGCCAAATTCTGCTGTGGAGAAAGCAAAGTACTACAATTGACTTGATGAAGCTTATGGATTGCTATGCCTGAGAATTTCGAGGGAAATCTTGTTTCATATAGATAGTTTGACAACCCCCAACGAAGTATGGGTGAAGCTAGAATCACTCTTTGGGAAAACTGATGAACTGAGAGGTCACCAGCTTGAAAACGAGCTCATTAGCTTGAGCCCAGCGCATTTTGAAACCATCCAGGAGTTCTTCACGAAGTTCAAGTCACTAGTGCTTCAACTGAAACAATGTGGAATTGTTAAGAAGGAGGAACAACTGATTCTGTCCATCCTTTCTAAGCTAGGCCCAAAATTCTCTGTATTTGTTAGCACATTTCACTCAGCCAAAATGACCCTTCGAAATTAGCAAATTCCATCACTAGCTACCTTCATGGAGTGTCTCACTCAGGAGTAGGACAAACTAGTTCAGATGGGCACCATAAAATCAAAGGACCAAGCACTGGAAATGGGTGTTTCAAATGCCAACAAAGGCAAGCAGAAAGCCAAGAATTCGAAGTAGCTAGAGAAGAGGAAGTTTGAAAAGACCAAGTCTGCAGATGGAGGTTCGAATCTGTTAAAGGAGAAGGACAAGAAGGGAAAGGAAAAGACCAAATGCACCTATTGTCATAAGGGATGGCATCCAGAGAGCTCATGCATGAAGAAAACCATTGACTCAATGGCGTAGCTGCTGGAGAAGAACAACATCCCAGTCCCTGAGGGCGCAAGGAAGAAAGAGAGCACCTCAAATCCTGACAATAAGGAGAAATGTCATGCTTTGGTAGCAGGTATTTCGAATCCCTCATCCTTTATGGTTTCATCCCGAGAGCTCTTCTCTTCTATGCATTCGAATGGTGGCCCAACAGTTCGAATGGGAGATGATTCAGAAATCCAGACCAAGGGGATTGGTAGGATTGACATGGAGCATGGCTATTTCAGTGATGTGCTCTATGTACCTTCATTGGCTGCAAATTTGCTATCAGTTTATCAAATGACCCATTCAGGAGAAGCCAAGAGAGTAACATTTACTCTAGATTTGGTAGAAATCTCAGAAATTTCTTCAAATCAAGTTGTGGCAGTGGGGTATGCTGATCATGAAGAGAGAATGTACAAATTATCCAATTTCATTCCAAACTCTAGTGACCATGCTCTTGTCTCTCATGCCAACGAGACCTCCAAGTTGTGGCATGAAAGATTTGGCCACATGAATTACAAATATCTCCAGACACTGCACAAGGACGAGATGGTGGAAGGGCTTCCAGAAATCAGATCTTCAAATGGTGCATGCATTGGGTGTGTAGTTGGAAAGCATCCTGAGCGGAGCTATGAGAAGGGAATGGCAATGAGAGCCACTCAACCACTTGGATTGGTACATTCAGATCTCATTGGTCCTCTTCCCACTCCATCATATGGTGGATCAAGGTATGTACTCACATTCATAGATGACTACTCTCGATTCTGTTGGGTTTACTTCCTTAAATTGAAATTAGAAGTGTTTGAGAAATTGAAGATTTGGAAGGCCTTAGTGGAGAATCATAGTGGTCATAAGATAAAGATCCTTAGGAATGATAATGGAAAGGAGTATGTGAATAATAACATTTAGCATCTTTGTGAGGAATGTGGCATCCAAATGCAACATTCAATCCCCTACACACCTCAGCAAAATGGTGTGGCAGAGAGGAAAAATAGATCTCTCAAAGAGATGGCCACTTGCATGATTGAAGCTAGGGATCTAAGCCCTAAGCTATGGGCTGAAGCCATCAATTGTGCTGCTCATATTCAGAATAGATCCTTTCACAAATCAGTCAAAGGAAAAACCCCCTATGAGGCATGGTTTGGCCAAAAACCAAATGTGTCAAATTTCAGGATTTTTGGGTCTAGAGCATGGGCTCAAATTCCATCAGAAAAGAGGAAGGATTTGGAGCCACAGAGCAGAGAATGTATCATGGTTGGATATGGTGAAGACACAAAGGGATATAAGCTCTTGACACATCCACACTCAAAACTTTCATTGAGAGAAGTGTGCAATTCGAAGAAGAACTAATTCCAGATTTTGAGCTTGCACCAGGGGAAAGCTCTTCTCCTCCACACCTTAATGAAATTAGTGATGATTCCACTTCTGATTTTTATGATATTGCTGAAGATGACATGGCTGAAGATGACATTGATGTACATGAGTCACCATCAAGGCCCAAGTGGGCTGAAAAAATCATACAAGCTGCAGGTGAATTGGCAGGCAATCCCCAAGAGCCTAGGAAGACTAGATCTCAAACAATCAATGCTTCCTTTGCAAATGAAAGTGAACTTGCTGATCAC
This sequence comes from Larix kaempferi, assembly GCA_027924585.1. Lineage (NCBI taxonomy): Eukaryota > Viridiplantae > Streptophyta > Pinopsida > Pinales > Pinaceae > Larix > Larix kaempferi. The sequence continues at coordinate 5,559,912 of BSBM01000590.1, forward strand.
TGTTATATGATGATTGGATCTGATCCAACATCATATCAGGAAGCTCATCATGATCCAAGGTGGAGAACAACAATCCAAGAAGGATTCCAAGAGGATCCCACACTTGTTTGCAGGTTGAAGAAGTCACTCTATGGACTCAAGCAAGCCCCCAGGGCTTGGTATGCCAAAATGGATGCTTTTTTGCTCTCAATTGGTTTCTGTCGATGCAAGTCTGATCCAAATGTTTATTTGTAGCAATGTGATGATAATTTGCAGGTCATTGTACTGTATGTTGATGATCTTTTAATTACAGGGAGCTGCAACAAACAAATTGGCTCAATTAAAGCTTCTTTGCACAGTGAATTTGCCATGAGCGACCTAGGAATGCTAAGGCAATTTTTGGGTTTGGAAATTGAGCAATTTGAGAGAGGTATATTGTTGAGTCAACCTAATTATGCTTCAGACCTGTTATTCAAGTTTAAAATGGTTGAATGTAAAGCAGCCAAGTGCCCATTCCTTTCAGGCATAAAACTAGGTGAATTTGAAGACTCTCCATTGGTGGATTGCACACTCTACAGGCAGCTAGTCGGAAGTTTGTTGTACCTTACACATACAAGACCTGATTTTTCTTATGCTATAACCGCTGTAGCAAGGTATATGCAGCAGCCACATGAGATCCATTAGAAGGCAGCCAAAAGGATCCTTCAATATGTCCAAGGAACAAAGAGCTTTGGGGTACACTATGCAGCTGGTTCTTCACTACAACTAGCTGGATTTTCTGATTCTGATTGGGTTGGAGATCCCATCGATAGATATTCCACTTCAGGTTTTGTGTTTATGTTTGCTGAAGGTCCCATTTGCTGGTCAAGTAAGAAACAACATACCATTTCACTTTCATCAGCAGAGGCCGAGTACAGGGCAGCAGTGAACGCAGCCACACAGTGTGTTTGGTTGCAAGGCATTCTTCGGGAGTTTGGTGTTGCTATTGATTCTCCAACCAACATTTGGGTGGATAATCAAAGTGCCATCAAGATATCTACTGATCCAGTATAGAGGCAAAGAACAAAGCACATTGAAATCCACATGCACTACATTAGGGGCTTGGTGCATGACAGGGTGATTTCCTTGCAGTATTGCCCATCCATCGAGCAAACTACAGATATTTTCACCAAGTGCTTTACTGAGAAGACCTTCACTCACTTGAGAGCTTTGCTTGGAGTGAGTGATGGATTGTGATTGCTGCAATTTAATTGTAGGTTCAGCCCCATGTCCATTTTAGAGGGAAGTTTTTATCCCATGTGGTTTTACTTCTTGTCCTCGGTTTAAATGGATAAATAAAAATTTCTGTTTGTAATGAGGTGACTTGAGCCTTTGTTTCCAAGGCCTCCCACTTATCTTTCATGAGTTGTACTAAGTTCTGGTTAAGGGGGGGTGTTAGAACAATAATTCATACTTAGTACCATATTCCATAACCATAGTCAAATTTTTATTGCTCATGTGCTTAATTACACCATAGTTTGGACTAGGTGACTTTAGTTGGTCAAATACCCACATTTGAGAGTGTTCACACCCACTTCCAAGCAAACCAGTTCACCCAACCTCCTATTTTGTCCACAAGTACGCACTCATTAAATGCTGGAGCGCCCTCTCTCCTTGATTTGGGGAATTTCAGTTGACTAGGGGCGCTAGGGTGGATTTTTCCCAATTTTGGCTAGATTTGGAGCATTTATTGCTCCCTTGGTCCTCCCAAACTCGTCTACTTGCTCACCCACGCCTGCCTTGGCCTCATTAATGACCCAGCATGCTTCAGCCACCTGAATTCGTGACTGTTTGGGATGATTGGGATTGAGTTGGACCCACCTAGGGGGGATTGAGGCCAATTTGGCAATTTTGACTTGTACACTCATCTTGAGCTATCTAATGCTCTCGAATTTCTCATGGATGTAATAAAAACTTGTTCTTAACATTTTCACATGTTAGACAATCAGTTAATGCAATGATTAAGCTCACATTGTGTGTAAATTTATCTCCTTTTTCAAGTTTTTTCATTGGTTTTGCAAATTAATTCGATTTTGTGAGGTTCTCCATAGCTCCTAGATCTTCTGTGATCAAAATAATCACACTGTGCACCTTCCTTCCATGGGGGAACATATCCTGGAATTTCTTCTATGGTTGGATCTACTTTCCTTTTAGTCGTTGTCGTTTCTTCCTCTTTAGCGGTCGATGTGCTCGCTCCGTTTGCTGCCGCCCATGTCGAACTATGGGTTTTTTGGGGTCTTCTCTCGAAACTCGCTAGTCGGTTTCTACGCCTTTTCTTCCTGACTCGTTTCAGTGGTGCAGATGCAATCTCTGGTTTCTCCTGGATGATTTTCTCCCTTGCGAGTGGTGCCTCTAGTGTGCTCGTACTGGAAATTACATGGTCCATTGCAATCTGCTTGTCTCTAACCCTTCTACTTAGTCTTCACTCTAACTTCTCTTTTATACTTCTTCGATTGCACAATAAGTCGAACGGTTAACTGCACCATGCTTTTATAACTTGCCATCTGCTGCTCCATGTTAATCGAATTAATTATGGGAAATAATTACCAAATCTTCCACTAATTTACCGAATATCCCATTGATTTTCCCGATGCTATGTATTAATTGGTCCTTTCTGCAGACTCAATCGGTCATTGATTCTGTTTTAATCCACTCACGCCGTGTTGGATGTGTCTTAATTACTGCATTTATTGCTTGACTTGACCCATTCATACTTCACTTGATGTCGAGAATTATTTACCTTGTCGCAGTCCGAGCCTTTTCGTCCTTGTCGCTGTCCCATCCTTGGATACGTATCTTAATTACATCCCTCTCGTGGCTATTTCGTTAGATGTCCAAACTTGATTTTATTTATTTATTTTATTATTTGCTATGCTATCCCCATAGGGATTTTTCCGATTTTGATTCACCGACAATTTCTAGGCCTTCCCTTTCTGTCATCATATAGTTTTTCTCTACAGTGGACAACTTCCTGCTTGTGAATGCGATTGGATGATCAATCTCTCCTTCTCCTAGTTGGGCTATCACTCCTAGTGTGACTAATTATGCGTCCACATGAACATGGAATTATTTTGTCCAATCAGGAAAATCTAATATTGGTGTTGCGACCATCTTTGCTTTTATTATATCGATGCTCTTCTGGCACTCATCATTCCACTCGAACTTAGCATCCTTTTTAACAGTTTTTCCATTGGCACTGTGATCGTTGCATATCCCCTGATGAACTTTCTGTAATACCCAGTATGCCCCAATTTCTCCCTTAATTGCTTCACTGTCGTCAATGATGGTAAGTCAACAATGATGGCAATCTTTGCTGGGTCTAACAACATCCCTTCCTTGCATACAATATGCCCTAATGGGATCCCAGATGGAGCACAGAAGATGCACTTCTTCAAGTTTAGCGAAATTTGATGTTGTCTACATCTCTCCAGTATTAGCCTAAGATTCACAACATGGTCCTTCACCAGGCCATATATAGTCCAATCGTCCATACATACTACGAGGAATTTATTAATGAAATCTGTGAATGCATTAACAACTAATCTTGAAAAGATCATCGGTGTTTTTTTGAGACCGAACGAAATTACCGTGTATTGAAAACAACCCCATTATGTTACAAATGTTGTCTTATGTCGATCCTCCTTAACGATCTTTATTTGGTAGGATCCTGAGAATACGTTTGTAAATGAATATATCTCCTGACCTCCAACACCTTCTAGTACTTTGTCAGTGAATGGTGTAGGGAATGGATGATGAAGACATGCATCATTCAGTTTCCTTATGTCAATGCAAATCCTGATTTCACCAGTCTTCTTATCTTGGACAACCATCGGACTGATACATTCGGATTCCTGTACTGGATCTATGATTCCTGCATCCAACATTTGCTCTATCTAGGATTTCACTCGCTCCTTGTACCTGGGATTCAATATATAGGGTCGTTGCTTTACCGGCTTCACATCAGGTTTCAGTGGAATATTCATTTCACGTAGGTCCCCAGAAATGCCTTTCATTTCCAAAATTTCGTTGGGGACAAATCTTGAAACTCGTGTAGTAGATTAGTGACTTTTGCGATTGTCGCGTCATCTCAATAATCTCCAATACTTGCAAACTTGGGGTCTTCCTCCGACCCAATATTAACCTTCTTGATTCGCAGTGGCTGTTGGAATTTGTCGAAGTTCATATATGGTGTTTCGACTTCCCAACTCCCTTTCGAATCTGGTACATAAACAACTCGTGGATCATCCTCTTCATCAAGTCCTCCTGTCACATTGTAACACTCCAACAACATTTCTGGTGTCACAGTCCACTATAATCCCATTGGTTTTTCAGTCGGGACTGCTTCAAGTACCTTCTCCTGAATCTCTTATAGCGCACTATGGATGAAGGGGTTTTCATCCGAGAAGTTGAAAGTCTGGCTAAAGTTAATAGTTAGCTCTTCCCATTTAATTGTTCCGTGTCGCAGTTCTGCTGCGATATACCAGCTTTGCGTTACCTCATCCAATGTATGGATGAACGCATGGACCCATTCATGTCTTCGTCTCACTCCCCATGCTCTTTGATACTCCTCCAAGTGATCCCTTGGGTCACTCCTTCCACTGTATTTTTTTCCGCAGTACCCTTCAGTTTCACCGAATATGACTTCCATTAGTTGTCGACATAGTGGCCATCCTGTTATCGTCGAATTCTATGTTTCCCACCATCGTGCTGGTGTAGCCTTTAGTGCTTCCTCCAATGCCAGCAATATCTATGGTTCTGCTACTCTTTCATCAAATTCGGTGATAAATTTAGTCAGATTAGGCAATCCTTCGTATGTTGGAAGTTCACATACTTCTATAGCCCCCCATCTCAGCGACTGGGTGATTCATGTGCACCTCCTGAATGATACTTCGTGTAGTCAATTCTGCCAATTCTGAAGTGCTTCATCAGAGGCTGATGATGATGAGCTAATGCTTTGCCACCCCAATTATCCATCGGTGGTGGGATTGATGTAGTCCTACGAGATGTTGTAAACATTGTCCCATCCTTCTATGAATTTGTCCCACATTGGATGGACATACTTTTGCCCTTCTGATGGATCGAGTGGGGCAACGACCCTCATGTTGCGGTTCTAAAATGGCATTGTTTGTTTCTTAAAGTTGATCACATCTTGATTCTCCATTTCCCAGTCTATCCCTAACAACACCGGATAGGGGCTTGTGTTATCAACTATTTCTATAACGTCAAAATTTGCACAAGTCTTTAATCCCTCTATCTCAACTGGGATGTGACATAATTGAACAATGGGTGTGACCTTGCTCTGATTTTCTATTCGAAGCTGTCCGGGGGACCATGCCAGCTAGGGTTTCCCCATTGTCTCCCATGTCTATTTCGTGAAGATATTTACATCTGATCCCAAGTCTAGAATAATAGAATCAACATCGAATACACCAATCTACGTAGTCATCCTCATTTCTCTCCATGTCTTCTTCCTGTGCAGTCGATTTACTGTTCAGACCTGTCGTATGTCCTCTTGTCGGTGTAGTAGGATGGCTATCTCTACTAGCGCATCCTGATCTTTTGCCAATTCCAAACAAATTTCTAGGAAGGCCTTCAAGGTGTTGATCCTTCCTAGTGGTCTCTGTGAGTTTGTCGTATCGAATATCTGATGCGTCTCATAGGTGGGTTCTTTTTGGCCAATAGGTGGAAGCTCCGTTCATCTCATTATCTCTTGCGCTTCTAAAAAGGTCTCTCTTTCTGCTTCCACATCAAATCGGATTTGTTTCCTTGTTGCTGGTTAGATACTAGGCTGTGGCTTGTCTTCCCCTATCGCAGCCCCTCCTCTGGTCACTACTGCAATGTTCACAGGTCGACTTCTAATCTCTGCTGAGATATTCTGTATGTTCGGAGGTGGATTTTGATTTTTATTTGGATTTCGTTGAGGTTGGGGTATATTTTTAGTTTTCCATTTCGCAATCAACTGGGGACATTCCTCAACATTGTGGTCCGCTGCACTGCAATAAGCACACTATGGAGTCGGGTTCGGAAAATCCCTTTAATAATATCCGACCTGACCACAATTATAGCATACAACTAGCCCTTGACCTTGTCCAAAAGCTCATCCCCGACCAACGCCTCCACCTCAAAATCGGGTGAATCCTCCTCTGAACCCTCCTTGCAGCTGGCCATATGGTTGTTGGTTATATTGCGTAGACTGATACTGCGGTTGACCGTACTGCGGCGGTGGTTGGTTGTACAATGGCTGTGGTTGGCTATAGTGGAGCTGCGACTGGTTATAATGTTGATTGTAGTGCGTATGCTGTTGATTATACTGTTGTTGCTTTTTTACAAGGGGTTTCTCCTCCCCTTTCATAAAAAACGTATTTGCAGTCCTTTCTTGGAGTAAGTAATACACTCTACAATCCTTCTCTTCATGCCCGACCGATTGACATAAATTGCAGAAAATTCTTGTTGGATTTGACACCATTTTCTATAAATATACACATTCTTCTGATCAATTCCCTCTTGTCTAAAAAATTCGACACCACGGCATTCCTCCCTGACTAAGTGGATTTGGTGCGCCAGACTGTAAATATTCGCGGAACTCTGGGAACTAGTCCTTATGGTGTCCATCTTATTTACAGCGACTGCACCATATTTTCTCATGAACTTCTTTTCCCTTATTGATGTCTTGTAGCTGGATCTTCAGGTTTGCTAGCTGCGCTTGGATGTGGTTCATACCTAAGCCTGTTTCACCAACTGGTGAGGCCTCCAACTTCATCGCGATTTCCAGTGCTTCCACTTGTGATGCGATCTTCTGCTGCATTAGCAGTATACGATTAGGTGGTACTAATCCCGTGATGAACCATTCCTTGTGTTGTATGTCGCTCATTCCAAAACTTACTTTCGCCATAAGGGTTTTATATATTTAGTCGAACTCCCACACTGATTCATTTGGAAATTTCTTGATCTCTATCAGTTCTGTGATATATTGAGAATCCGATTTCGGTTTCCTAAACTCATCAATCAATCCTTCCCTGATTTGCGATAATGTTTTCTCGGGACTCCCTGTAGGTACTTGTATTAATTTCATAAACCAATCTAGGGCACATCCCCTAAATGTCGTCGCTAGTTTTCCCTTCTTGATATCATCATATTGGACCTGCTTCACTGTCCATACTACTTCGCATATAAACCAATACTGCTCGGGATCCTCAGTCCCATTAACCTGAAAGATCGACATCTTCACATCGTCGTCTGCCATCCTTGGTCTCCTACTGTTATTTACAGACCCACTACTCCTACCATTGTTCTAACATGCTAGACAACCATGCGAAGAGCTTATGTTTCTTCTTTCGAAATTTGGCATAGTGCGCGAAGTTGTGGGTACGCTGTCGCTTTGGATCTATCCCTCTTCGGATTCAGGGGTAGCCTGGTTTCTTTCTTCGTCACAGTAAGGTCGCTTAGTCCCTTGTGGTCCCATTTCGTAGTCTTTCGTTTAGGTCGCTCTAGGAGACTCTCTCTCAACCTTAGTCCTCCTCTTCTTCTCCGGCTGGAACCTCACCCCACTTCGTAGGGTACCACAATATTCCACAGCCTCCCTTAGAATTCTGTCGTATATCATATCCATCTACCCTGAATGATTCTGTCAAACCCACATCCACGTGGTACCCACAGCCTCCGGACACTGAGATTTACTCGTCGAAATTCATCTTCAGTATACCTTTTTCACATATAAGCATTTTAATCCACAGTTTTAGTGACAGTAGAAACCTTCCTCTAGGTCCCTTACAAAAATTTCTTTCTACGTCACTAAATGACTTAATTTTGTCGATAAAAAATTCAGTGATGTATCCTTCCAGAATACTATCTACCGAGACCTCGACAACTCTAGAGGCTCTGTTGTCCACATGCTTCAATTGCTATATTAGTTCGGGGGTCCACTATTCCGGCTAACCACCTTGAAAGTTCTTCTTTTGGAATGTTAGTAGTTCCAACCACTCGTGTAGCAGTATCGAGAATTCGCAGAAGAATATCTCATGAATGTCGAAGTAGATATGCTTCTGTAGCCAATTAGTCGTCGACCATCCAGGGTTGCGATTTTCCCCCTCAGCAAATTCTCGTGCCTTATTGTCGAACCATTCATCGATCTATGACTTTGTCGGATGCGACAACATCTCCTCTCTTATTTTCGCACTAAGGTCCCGACAACGAAAATATTTGTTGACAAAGTTCTGTCGACAGGGGTTCACTTCGCACTGTTTTCAACAAATATTGACCAGACACCCTTAAGCATCGGACCAGAAAGGTTTTACCCTTTCCAGCAACACCCGCAGAGTGAGTGAGGTCTCACTCGAGATGTCTAATGGGGGCTGCAGGAACCAAGTTTCGGCAGTTGGGAGAAGACATGCATTCATTCATACTCAGTCACTACAGAAACCAGAGATTCGTTTTCTCATTATACTAGCAATTCAAATATGCAATAGACATAACTCATATCGACCAACATTAATGATCAATCGACAAAGCATAAAGATTGCATCATTACAAGATATCATTCATAGCGACAAATAGAAAGCACGGAGTTGAGACATAGCCGAACATCCTCATTCATTAACTCATGAAAAAGACTGCGGGATGAACTTCACAGAAAATAGTTCCATGCCACTTAACACAAATCCATATACTCAGAGCAAAAACTGTCGAAGGCAGAAAAAATACATCAGACTTGATCCAATAATATCTCTATGATTATTTTCCTATTACAATTGCATCTCTATTTATAAACACCTATGGTCATTACAACATGGTCCAAAGGATCCATTCTAAATAATTAGGACCAAAAATTCCGCTTTCGTCGGCTCCTTATCCTTCGCGAATGGTCCTTTTCCTTCGTTGATGACCCCTTTGTCGTTGTTGTCTCTGCATCTCCTACGCTCTAACCCTGTGTCAACATAATCTATGAAAAAATAAAAAAATGAAAAGGGACAAAGTAATATTACTACTTTGGTTGCTCCTTGAGTATTTCCTATTGAAGCTACTAGTTCTAACAAAAAAAAGGGAGTCATTGATAAATAAGAACCATTTAACTCATTATTCCAAAAAACTATATGTGGCCCACCTTGGATTTCCTTGGCATAATTCTTTGTATTTTCATATATGGATACCTATGCCCAACAAAATAATCATTGAATCATTGATGATCCTTGCTTGTTTCAATATTCCACTTGGGGATATTGCTTTCCTAAAAACATCCTCTTGCATTAATTCATGAGAACCTCAATTTCATTTGTCCATACATGCTTGTGAAGAGTAGATCCATCAATTAGCATAATTATATGTAAAGAAAGAGATGCAACATTCTTCTATGCATCCTACTAATCTTACCCACAACATTCATATACATCAACAAATTTATGTGGGCTTGGATTGCAACACAACTTCATAGTCTCACTACTCAACTTGTCTTATTATGATGCAATACTTGTAGCTTGAACAAGGTATAATAGTATCCCATGTAGATCTACCATCTCATTTAAGATCGTTAGGTACAATTGGCCATGAAAGTAGCCATATTATTTCTCTTTTGAAACTATTATGCAATCTTCCTCTAGTTACATGACTAGTTTAACTAGAAATCTCGATGCTTATTTGATGCCATTTGAATCGATGCTTACAATCCAGTATGACATCAAAGTGACTTAAATATAAGATATTGAAAATAGGAATAGGTGTAGTTATCCTTCAAATGAAAATGAAAATCTTGTATTTGATTCATTGAATTAGATGGGCATACACAATGCAATGGAAAATTGTTTGCAAAGTTTTGTCTTTTGAAAAACTATGTGGAAATTAGGATAGTGGCCTTCTAACATTATTATGATGACCTTGGGATAGCTTCACTTGTTGGTGCTAGGGAGAATGCAAGGCAACATTTGGTTGTTTTTGGTGCACCTATGTGATTCCTTGAGAGTATACATCCTACACTCGTCATCCTCTACATTTGCATCAATAATGAATCTAAGTGTGGAACATAGATTTAACATTAATTAGAACATAGAGGGAACACTTGTTCGTATAACAAACTCAAATAATGTATGATAGATGTGAAAAACTCTAAAAATCCATGATAGATAGACACCCAGTATTGACTAATTGCTTTTGGTAATACAATTGCACACTCAAATGCATCCAAGTCCTATTAGCTTATCCTTCCTCTTAGCTAATATAATGTTAGTTTCATAAATTAAAAGTTAGAACTTGTACTAATTCTAATGTTCTTAATGCTAGTGTGATTTCAACACCTACTAAAGTACAAGTTTAAAAAACAAGTTTCTATCCACATAAAAGAAGCATAATGTTATGGTCTCTTTCTTCTAAACTCGTGAGCGCAAAGAAACCTATAGTCCCATTTTCATCATTGATGAAAGGGTTACCTACCCAATCCCTTTAATAAAATGTAGTGGTTGACATTGTTGGTGTGGGGATCATTCTCTATTTGGTGTTTAATGAAAACATAGACATTACATATTCAGTTGCTATTAGTTATAGTAGAGGTAGTGTTCGTTAGACAACTAGAACCAATTAAATCTCTTAACTAGTGCACGAATGGGAAATTCATTAACACCCTTGGCTATTTACATAACTTTTGCATGATTCTAAATTCTATACCTATCTCTCGAAGTTCTCTCTTCATTCTAAACTGAATTGAGATTTTGTTGTCATCCTTGTAAAGGAATTTGATACATACAATTATATGTGCCTAAATATCTTTCTTGTCTCCTAAGTTGTTAATTCATAGTCCTCTTTCAACCTTTATCAACATCGAAAATGCTTCTATCGACTAATTGAATTTTATATTATCGATTATATATATATATATAGTTTGTTTATTCTACATTTTGGATTTTTTAGGTGGGTTTTAGTCGAAATCCGATAATTTGTTTTTGGTAAAATCTATATTTAGAAGTGTTTAAATTGTGTTTTTGAATCCATAAATAGATTCAGTACCCTCAAGTGTTATCTATATCCTCATGGAAGAAAATCAAAGGCAAGATCCTCATTCGTGGATTAAGGCTCTCTAGCAGTGGAAGCTTCCTCTTAAAATTAAGTGTTTTGGATGGTTATGTTTTCACAATAAAATTCTTACTCGGGACACTCTTCAGAGTAGAGGTTTCTCAGGTCTGGGATTTTGCTCTTTGTGTAAGAGAAATATAGAATCGATCAATCATAGTTTTGGTGAGTGTGTTTTCTTCAAGGAAATTTGGGCAGAATGAAGGAATTTCTTCCACTTCAATGATACCTGGATACATTACACTTCTATTGAAAACATTATTTAGTGGTGTAGTGCACATTCTTTTTTAAAGGAATTACCTTTATTCACTATATGGTTGTTATGGAAATATCAAAACAATCTAATATTTAGGGGTATCAGTCATTTTTCTTCTTAGGTAAGCACAAAAAAATTGCTTTGTTCTTGGAATATTGTAAATGACAGTCTATAAAGAGAACCTGATCTATTACTAAGTCATCATTTGATGAGAATCGATTTATTGGCTATTTTGATGGTGCAGAACAAAAAGGTTTATGTGGTGCTGGAATGAATATTCAGTTAAATCATAATAAGGTGGTAAAATTGTGGATGTTTGCTGGGAGAGGGACTAATACCCATCCTAAATTGTTATCTCTTTAGGGTATATTATGGTTTTCAAATAGACATGGTTTGTTTGACATGTACAGATTGGGGGAGACTGAAAAGCTATCATTGACTGGATTAATGGAGTTTCTGAGTTACACTCATTATGCCTGGAAAACTAGATGGAAAGAGTTAAAGAGTTGACACATCAATTGTCTCATATTTCTTTTCATCACATATTCTGTGAATTCAACTCTAAAGTTGATTATCTTTCCAAGAAGGCTATTGGAGATATGGATGGATGGTTGTACTTTGAGGAATCCTTGGAGGATTTCATTATGGACTCGGGTTCATTGAGAATATTCTGATGAATCTTATGATTTAGATATGAGTATGTAGATGTCTTTTGAATGCATGAATGTAGTCATGTTAGACATGTCAGACTTTTGACATTGGTGAACTTAATGTTGTCTACTTTGATCTCTTTGGAAGATTGATCATGTAATGAGTTTATTTAATCAGTTGTATGAACATAGGAGTTATCCTCTTAGCTTGTTGGTTGTACTAGAGGCTTATCAATTTTGACTTGAATACTTTGATTATAGATGTAATGCTTTGACGCAACTTTGATTCTAAGGAATAACAAGTTGTTGTTTTTTTCGATGTGAAAGAAACCTATAAATTTTAATAATAATTTTATTTTTTTTATATAAATTTAAGAGAGTATTTCATTAAGGATTATCTATAAGTGAAATGGCCTATATTTTACACCACTTATTCCTATATTTTGTAGGAATACGACTACTTATTCCTGTATTTTATAGGAATACAAATAAGTTACAAAATATAAATGAAATATTAAATAAAACAATTTTTTTATTAATTTTTTTGGAATAAGATAAATGCTAGAGTAAGATCATGTTTTTATTTCAACGATAAAATGTCTATTATTTGTTTTTATTAAATTCATTCTTTACACATGATTAATAAAGGGTGAATCAATAAAATCAATAAAATGTTTTTTTTTCAACGGAAAAAACACTTTCCTGCTCTTCTGAAGGAATCAAGGAAAGCTAACATGCACTGGAAATCTCAACAAACTTCCTCACATATCGTGGATGGTAGGTCGAGCAAACCGTCAGCCGGATATCCAAGCTAAAAGATGTCTCAACGGAATTGAACCCGGGTAGATGGAATGAAATCCATCTATCCCCACCAATAAACCACCCTACCCTTGACTAAATCAATAAAATGTTATTAATATAACTATTTTTTTTAATTTATTTATTAAAATCATTCATTAAAGGAAGAGTCAATAAAATCACTAAAATGTTCCATGCATATTTTCGCTATCACTCGTCGTGAGTATAAGTAAAAAAAGGTTCACTCCTCGTGATTACAAGTAAAAAAAAATTTAACCTACATAATGGAGCAATCTTAAAGATAAGATGACTTTTGAATTGATATAAAATTATTTGTGAAACAAATGGAGGACTCTCTTCGAACTTGATAAAAATGGTTCTTTGGCATGCTCACCTAAGAGTATTATTATGTAAGATGATTTTTTTGTACATAATAAACACAACAATACATGATTCTAATAATTTTAACTATTGCGTAACTTAGATAAAGTCGAATTACATATATGTTTGGCTCTCTACAACAATTAACCGTTATTTTTAAGAAAATACATTGGCATAGTATTGCAAGTGGATAAAAGATGAAATAGATTCTTGAAATATGATTTGTGAATAATTCAAAGTGATGGATAATGAGTTTTATATTTCTCACAATGTATCCGAAACAAATGTGGTTGAAGTTTACAAAATTGCGATCTATTATATTCTTAAAGAATCCAACAAAATATTTGACGAAGAGGAAAAAGAGAGATGACGATGAAGATGAACCTAAATTCTCGAAGGTTGCTTCAAATATTCTAGACCTATATATTTAACACAAGGATATTAGTGTGGTAGACAACTTTGACAAATATTTGTTGCGTTTTATTTGTTGATGTTGTTTTCCATTTTCATTGTGCAACACACTAATGGACATCAATTTATTTAACTTAAATTCTGATGTGATCTTGTTATTGTTGATATGAGTAACTCTATTCATGAGTAGATGGAGCATGATTTTCTTGAATTATTAAAGTTTACCTTTATTTAAATGTAGAAACTTATACCATAATTTTTATAAATGGTCTCAATTTGTCATATTTGATCAGTAGAGCATTCTCTCAATTCAATAATTGATCAAATAAGCCTATTAAAGAGTACCCATTTCTCAATGTTTATAGGAATTATTCAGAAGATCCCTTCATAGGTTTCTTTGTTATACAGTGTTGGAGGATTGCACTGAAAGGAGACAATGTCTCCATTCTTCAAATGGAGATGGAGTGGCATGATGCTAATGAGCAATATGAAGATAATCCATAGTTGGATTTGAGATTGGATCCCGAAAAACATGTTTTTGCAAAAGAAAATATTACAACATTTTGAGATCACATTGTTGATAGGTTTACATATGTTGAAAGCATGGTTTTTTCATAATATGTTGGATGTAGATCTGTTCATTCAGTGAACATATTGGAAAATAGGTGCTTGTTTTAGAGAGAGTTCAGCAAGATTCAAGTACATGAAATTATTTTATGAATTTTTAGCTCAACAAAACGGTATTTTCTATTGATATGTTTTTTTAATTAAAAAGTTTTTTCAATTAAAAAGTTTTATTTTTCCTAATTACTTTTTAAAACTAAAAAAAATTCAATACGTAGAAAAACCTATAGATGTTGAAGAGAAAAATACATTGGAAAAAGCTTGTATTAAGAATGGGGAGCCTAAGCAAGATGATTATGGAAATGTGGAATCTTTCGAAAATCCTAAACTACAATCCAAAGATCAAGTTAAGAAAAGTGGAGGCAAAAAATAAAGTAATTTTATATGTTTGAATCAATATACTTCAAAGTTTAAAGATTGTAATTTTTTTTCAATTCTTTCTACTAAAAAATGTTTATTTTTATTAGTTTTATTGTTCCGTAGGACATGGAAATACAAGCGATAAGAATGGAAATAATGAAATAGTCTTGTCAATCACGAGAATTCAATCCAATATGGTGTGTGGCCCATCCGCCCTTAGTAAACCATTGATAAGTAAGAAAGCCAACGATTTTTTGTATTTCTATCTAAAACTGTAGAGAATGTATTATGTAATAGGATACATGCTTTTTATTGTGTAGATTAATATAAGAATGTGATGATAGTAATATTAGAATTGGAGGATTTCTCATTTAGTCTAGAAATCCTCCATAAAGACAAAAGAAGTATATGAAAGTATTGAACAAGACAATACTTTTAAACACAAGTCAAAATTGTATCAATCATGACCAGATGCATTATATTTGTGGGAAGCAAATTTAATGTTGGAATTTGGTCAACCAAAATCCGAAGTAATGAGATGGATTTATTTAAGAAATTTCTAAGAGTTAAAAATATTGAAAATGAATTTAAATTTGTTTGGTTTTCTTATAAATCTACTAAAGATATTGAGGGTAAATATGTCAAAAATTTGGAAACAATGTGAAATAAATTTGAAAAATATTTATTTGAGAGGAACACTACTATGGTTGTTTTGGAGGGAGAAGAGGAACAAGTGAAGCCTATTCAAAATTCAATTGTGCATTGTTGACACAGTTCTGTCAACAGGGGTTCACTTCGTATTGTTGTCAATAAACATCAACTAGACACCCTTAAGCATCAATCCAGAAAGGTTTTACCCTTTCTAGCAACACCCGCAAAGCGAGTGAGGTCTCACCCGAGATGTCTAAGGGGGGTTGCAGGAACCAAGTTTCCGCAGTAGGGAGAAGACTTGCATTAATTCATACCCAGACGCTACAGAAACCATAGATTCGCTTTGACATTATACTAGCAATTCGAATATGCAATCAACATAACTCATATCATCCAACATTACTGATCAATCGACAAAGGAGCAAGATCGCATCATTACAAGATATCATTCATACTTCATAACATAACGACAAATAGAAAGTACAGAGTATAACTCATAGCAACAAATAGAAAACACAGAGTTGAGACATAACCGAACATCCTCATTCATTAACTCATAAACAAGACTTCGGGATGAACTTCGCAGAAAACACTTTCAAGTGACTTAACACAAATCCATATACTCAGAGCAAAAACTTTCGAAGGTAGCCAAAATACATTAGAATTGATCAACTTATCTCCTATGAATCTATGATTCGATGATGATATCCTATTACAATTGTGTTTCTATTTATAGACGCCTATGGCGGTTACAAAATGGTTTAAGGGATCCATTCTAACTAATTTGGACCAAAACTTTCGCTTCCTTCGGCTCCTTATCCTTCGTGAATGGTCCTTTTCCTTCGTTGATGACCCCTTCATCGCTGTCGGCTCCGCATCTTCTGCGCTCTAACCCCATGCCAACAGGACCCCAACACAAACTTGTGGCTCACCCTCGAGCCACCTCGGTTGGACACCTCTGCTACGGATCTGTTTCACCAATTTGATCATCCTTCGTTGGACATCGTGTTGACGACTCTACTTCCAGCACATTTGTTTCGTGAATTTGATCATCCTTCGCTGGGTATTGTTCCGACGACTCTGCTTCCAGCACATCCATTCCATGAATTTGATCATCCTTCGTTGGGCCCAGAGTGCTCTTGCTCTTGGTTCTTCTGTGGTCGAAAGGCCTGTTTTTCTTCCAACAACTGAAGTTCGGTTAGACATCTCGGGGAAGACTTCACCTGTTTTCTTCCTGATTGTTTGTGCATATGCATCTGCCAGTTTCTTGTGAACACTCGTCGTCCTCTCCCTTGGCGCACCTTGGGTGCTTCCGCTAGAAACAAAATGCACCATCACAACCCTCTAATCTCACTTCTTTACTCTACAACTTTCTTAGAGTCACGCATTCGGCTCAATAACTCTTATAAGACTTAATGATGCTATCTATCCATTTTTTTGGGTATTTATAACTTAACTTGCTCGTTCCCTGTCCATCTTATTGTTCTTGAGCAATGATTACCAAATCCTTCATCAAATCTTTCACTGATTTACAAAATTATGTCATCGAGTGTGTCAACATCGACGTCTGTTGCCTTCCATCAATGCTTAATGTTGTAATTATTAACTGATTTGACTTGCGCATGCTAAACATTGACAAGATTCAAGCCTTGTCCCTTCATCTTTCCTCTGGTATTGTTTTGTCGATAGACCCCATGCGGTCAACAGATCTCCGACATTATTTTTTTTTTACTATTGCAAAGCCTGTTTCAGTCGCTATGCACCTGACTATGGCGATAGGGCTTCAACCGGATTCCATTCAATAGATTTCTCAATAGTGTCCCATCTAGATTTTGTAACTGCACCGCACCTCTGTCAATAATAAAATTGATAATATAGGGACCCAACCAATGCATCTGCAGCTTACCTGGATGCTTCGCAAACTTACCATCATACAACAGCACCATATCTCCACGCTGGAAGCGTTTTGGTTTGACATGGAGATCGTACCAAGACTTCTGGTGATCCTTTTCTACCTGTTCATGGAACTCTGCAATAAACCTATCCTTGTCAAGCTGTACCAACTGCACCAACCATTCTTCAATTGCTCTGTTGTCACTCATTCCTATTGTTCCTGCGATGTGCATACTTGGGACAATATACTCCATTGGAATCACCGCTTCTTGTCTGTAAACTAGCTTGAATGGAGGCTAGCCTGTCAATCGTTTACAAGTCATTCTGTAGGCCCACAGTATCGCTGGAATATTCAAATACCAGTCATCGTTGTTTGTGTTGCATACCTTTGTGAGCGCATGCTCCAATACTTTGTTTAATGCCTCTGTCGCGCCATTCGCCTGTGGGTGATATGGGGTACTCTTTCGATGTTGAATTTGGAATTCTTCCCTCATGGCCCTGATAGTTTGGTTCAAGAAGTGAGTACCTTGGTCACTCATTAGTATCTTTGGGAACCCAAACCTGGTGACCACATTATCAAAGAGAAATCTTGCCACCGCCACAATCGTGCAATCCTTTACTGGTGCAGCTTCATCCCATCGCGTAGAATAATTAGTCGCAGTAATTATATATCGCGACCCTGTTCTTTTTCCTTATGGGTTGATAGGTCCCACGAATTCAACCGCCCATTTGTCAAAATATTGTAGTGTTAGTTGAGGTACTAGCGGCATTTCATCCCTTCGCAATGTTTTTTCTATTCTTTGGCATACATTGCAGCTCTTTGCGTAATTTGCGGAATATCCATGCACCGTCGACCACCATAGTCCAACTCTAAGTATCTTTCTAACAGTGGCACGCCCTCCATAGTGTCCTCCTACAATCCCATCGTGAGATTATGCTAAGATTCTTTCTTTTTCATATGGAAGGACATATCAGCGAATAATTTCGTCTGGCCCCATTTTGTAAAGTTGACCTGCAATTAGCTGAAAGTCGGCAACCCTCACAACTAGCTTCTTTTTCTGACTGGTATTTAATCCTTTTGGTGCGCATCCTGTAGTCAAGAACTGAATGATTTGTTCATAATGGTCATCGACCATTCCAATTCAAAATAATTGCGCATCTGGTAAGCCTTCGTCAATGCTTCACGGTTCTTTTCCATACTCAATTTGGGATAGGTGATCGGGCCCTACATTCAATCGTTCTGGTTTCACAATGATCTCAAAGTCAAATTCTTGGAATAACAGCAACCAGCGATAGATATTTCCCCCCAACACAGGCTTGTTGACCAAATATTTCAATGTAGAGTGGTCAGTAAACATCTTGAAATGGCCTCCAAGTAGGTAGTGGTGGAATTTTTGTAGAGCATAGACCCTTTCTATCCCTTCCCTTTCTGTCGCCGTATAGTTTTTCTCCAATGTGGATAGCTTCCTTCTTGTGAATAGGATTGGATGATCGATCGCTCCTTCTCCTGGTTGGGCCAATATTACTCCTAGTGCAACTAATGATGTGTCCATGTGAACATGGAATTCTTTTGTCCAATTGGGAAAAACTAATATTGGTGTAGTGACCATCTTCGCTTTCAGTATATCAAGGATCTTCTGGCACTCTTCACTCCACTCGAACTTTGCATTCTTTTTTAACATTTTTTCAATTGGCGCTGTGATCACCACATAGCCTCTGATAAAATTTCTGAAATACCTAGTATGCCCTAGTGTCGCCCTTAATTGCTTCACTGTCGTCGGAGGTGGTAAGTCGACAATAATTGAAATCTTTGTTGGGTCAACCAACATCCCTTCCTTGCATACAATATGTCCTAACAGAATCCCAAATCGAGCACAGAAGATGCACTTCTTCAAGTTTAGCGAAATTTGATGTTGTCTACATCTCTCCAACATCAACCTTAGATTCGCAACATGGTTCTTCACCAGGCCATACACGTTCCAGTCATCCATATACATTGCGAGGAATTTATGAATGAAATCTTTAAATGCAGCAACAACTAATCTTGAAAAGATCGTAGGGGCGTTTTTGAGACCTGTTGTTGCTACAACCTGATCCCCAATTTTTTTGAAAATTATGGGCCCCCTCCTTTTCTCTTAAGAGAGTTTTAGAGTTTAAGTCTTCCTAGAAAATTCCTACCTTTAAACTTAGTTTTTCCAAGAGGATCGGGAAAATAAGTTCATTTTTAGACTAAGTAAAACTCGGCTTTTGCAGCCGACACAATCAGCGAGACTCATCCAGTTGAACCGAAATGGTCAGGGTTATCTGTTAAGTTTTGGGCACTTTTTGTGTTTCATAGAAACTCGCCGAACCAAGCTGAAACGGTCGAGGTTATCTTTTGAGTTTTGGACGCCTTCCAGTTTCGGAGAAACTTGATGAGCCTAGCCAACATGGTCGGAGGAACTCAGTTAAAGCCGCTGAAACAGTCGGAAGCACCTATTAACTTTGGAAGCCTTTCTTGTTTTGGCAGAACTCGCCCAACTTTGCTGAAACATTTGGAAGAACTCACCCAACTTCGCCGAAATGGCCGGAGCGCTATTGTTTTGCGTTTTTAACACTTAGACTTTTCTCGCTTCTTAGGTGTAAAGACTCCAGGTCGGCGGAGAAAGGTTTCACGCCGTGACCTGTTTCGGAAGACTGGGATGTCTGAGCCGAAATGGTCATGAACAAAGAGATAAATCTCACGAAGTAGCGCCAGAGAAATCTTGTCGAAAGTCGGCGTCGATGTATATTGTAATTTGTCGCCGATACGTTTCGCATGAATCCAATAAACCCCGTCGAAACGGTCAGAAGAAAACCCTTAGTGGCAATGATGTTCAGAACCGTTTGTGGTGCATAAATGGGGTTGGCCCCACTGCAATAATTGCACTTTTAAAACATTACCAACCCCGGTCACTTTGCATTAAATGCCCCTTGTATTCAAAAGTTATATATAGGGAATTGGGGCATTATTTTGTTGTTTTGAATTTGCGAAAACACAGTTTGAAAGTTGTTCGCCTCCACCAGTCACTGACATCAGTGCATCCCGACGTCGTAGAACTCATCAACCAGTCACTGATTGATAGGCAGGTTGTCGTGCTCTCATTTTTATCCTTTTGAGTTTATCCGGTTCTTTTTGTTTTGGTCATTTGTTGTCGGGGCTTTTCTTTTTCGAAGTTCATTTCTCCCTTGCCACCATTTCATCCACGTCATCCTCCCTTTCTAGGGTTAGACCAGTTTAGGGCTTTGCTCCTAGAAGCAGTAGTTAAAGGGAGAAAGTCAGACTTCGCACACCTGGAGTGCCCTAACCTCACCAGTTACTGACCCTCCTTTTGAGTGACCAGTGGGCCTGTTGTTGCAGCAACACCCCTCCCCAAAATTTTGTACATATTGGGGCCCCCTCCTTTCATTTTGTAGAAAGTTTGCCTAAGGATCCTTCCCAGCAATCAGCTGTGTTTTCAACATAAAATCTTGTTTCCCACTTGAACATCTTGCCATCAATCCTTCCTTTTTTCCCCAAAGGGCCAAAAGGGAACTTAGGTTTTTTCCCGACGTTTTGGGATCTCTCGGGCTGCCTCCCAAAACTCCGGGAGCCAAACTCCAACCTTTCCGAAAGAAGAACTTAGTTTTTCTTTGTCAAAATCGTAGACCGCGAGAAATAAGTTGCGGAAACCATTGGAGTTTTCCTCCCGAAACGGCGAGAGAACGTGGGAAATACGCCCGAAAGACTTAGAATTTTTCGAAAGCTGCGGAAGCCATTGGGTAATGACTCCCGAAACGGCGGAACCCTTCACTCAAGCCTTCCGCAACCGCGGAAAGGTTCCGGTTTTCCTCCTGAAATGGCGGGACTCATTCGCCTTAGACTCCTGAAGAGGACTTGGAATTTGTGGTTGAAAATCTGCGGAAACTTTCGAGTTACCCTCCCGAGAACGGCGGAGGCCATTCACAAAAGCTCCCCGAAATAACGCGGAGAGATTCACGAGCTTCTTCCGAAACTGTGAAAATGACTTAGATTATTTTTTTTTAAAAGGTTGCGGAACGCCCCAGGGAAACCATGCAGAATCATTCAGCCTATGTCCCCAACGCCGCGGGAGCTTTCAGGCTACCCTCCCGAAACGGCGGAGGCCAATCTCATAAACCGCCCGTCTAAGCCTTCCGAAGTAAAAAGACTTGGAAAATTTTCGATCGTTTGTTTCTGCGGAACAGTTCAAGTTCTCTTCCCGCAACGACTCTGCTCCCGAAACGGTGGAGCCCTTCACTCAAGCCTTCCGCAACCGCGGAAAGGTTCCGGTTTTCCTCCCGAAATGGCAGGACTCATTCGCCTTACTCTCCCGAAAGAAGACTTAGAACATTTTTTGACCGTTCGCGGAGAGATTGGAGTTTTCATTCCGAAACGGCGGGAACAGTTCGTGAAACCCTTCCGAAACTCGGAAAAGAACTTAGAAGCTTTCATTGAAAATTTGTGGAAAACCCTCCGAAACGGCAGAAGCCATTCACAACAGCTTTCCGAAAATACCGAGAGTATTCGCCATATCATCCCGAAACCCCGCGAGACTTAGAAACTTTTGGATGGAAGCAAGACCTTCGCAAATAGTTCCCGAAACATCGGAAGCCTCGGCGTTATACGTCCGCACCGCGGGTCTCTTTTGCGGAAGGTTTCGAGTTTCCCTTCGCAAATAGCTTCCGAAACGGCGGAAGGCTTCGAGTTTCCCTTCCGCAACACGTCCCGAAATAGCGAAGCTTCCCCGCCATCCTTCCGCAACGACGGGTGTGACTCGCAAGGCGGTCCCGCAAATGACGGTCACACGCAAATCGAGACGACCCGATAATCGACGGCGTACGACGCATTTACAACAGGTTTAAAACCCCACCAACCGAATTAACACCCCACACGTGCCTGGCCCATATAAATAAACCGACGGGGTACGAGCCAACCCATTGTCGTTTCGTTTTATAAACAAAGCCATTGGACGCCGCGCAATCGTTCCAGCTCGTCCTACGCAGCCACATTTGCGGCCACCTCAGTTAACGACCTCAGCCAAACGGTGCCAGGTAGGATTTTTAACTTTCATTGGGTTGTCTTTTGTTTGAAAAATGAGTTTTTAGTGGGATTTGGGCAGGCAAAACACCCGTCAAGGGCTATGTTTTTCCCGTCAGACGCAGTTGAATGGAGTCCTCGTCTCGTCATATGAAGCATTAACATTTTTTGAGTCGAAACGGTTGGTTCGGACGGTTAAACCTGTCCCATTTTTATCCCCGGGCCGCGTGCCTCGTTGTGGGGAGAACCTGTCGAAACCCCTTATGCTTTTCATATCCCCGGCCGAAGAACTCAGGATGTGAAACTCCGAGCCTCTCCATAAAACCTCAGTCCCTCGACGCCTTCTACCCGGGGCAAAACCTTGTCTCCGGCGCCATTGCCCCGTTCGAGTCGTGCGAGCCAAAATTCGAAGCCGTGGCCACCCTTGCATTTCCCGTCGATATGTCTCTGGCGCCGTCGCCCTCGCTCGGACTAGAGTTCCCCATCAAGCACCTCGGCGGGCGCCGTGCGTGACAATAGCATTCGAAGCCCCCACTGAGTCAAAAGTGCGAAACGGGCTCCCTTGTCGTCACAAAGTCCTTCCAACTCGAGTTTCCCCACCATTAGCCTTTCCAGCCGCAGTGAAAACAAGAGACGCCGTCTTCCCCAAGGCTGACCCGAAAGCCCATTGCTTCCGCAACTCGCCTATCGATCCGAGAACAAAATGTGTCTGCGACATAGCCTATCCCCGCAGGAGCATTCCAAACCCATCCTTTTAAGAGATCCAAATGTTTCAATCTATGTTTAATACTGAAATAGTGTTTGCTTCCTGAATATACAGCTTCATTGTACTTATCTTATTAATATATTAAAACAATGATGCTCTCTGTTAAAACCTCACAGTATGTTGCTCAAAGTGGCTTGTATATGGATGTTATCAGGGATAAGTCAAGATGCCGAAAACCGGTAAGAAGAAGGCGAAGATGACAGAAAAGAAACCCGCCCCTCCTAAAACTGAAACTTCACTCCAAGACACTAGGTGCACCACTAGTGTCCCGCAAGAAATCAGATGGGGTGACATCTACAGAATGATCCGGGACCAAGAAATCCCAGATATGTTGCGAGAGGAAGCACCAATCTATCTCAATATCAGAGCCTCAGGCATAACTAGAGCCGCTACCCGCCCTGAGCTGTTCCCCTGTGCTGAAGTGATCGGATGGATACTCCAACATGCCGATGCTGAAGGAAGAGTGATAAATGATAGCGGGAAAGTGGCTATCGCCTCATTTCAACCCGCATATCTTGCGGCAGCCTACAGATTTCCCCGTGTCCAACAAGCTCTGACTGATGAATGGTTAAGCCAGATGAACAACATCGAGATGGCCAAGAAGTTACTGGTGGCAGGGAAGCATTTGAGGAAGAAAGGAAGTGATGAATATGACGTACAGAACCTGAGAGCTCCTTACAGATTGATCGCTTTAATGCTGTGCAGAATCTTCGGCATGCCCGATGGTACGGTGTATAAAATCCAGTGGATCCCTATCATACATTACGTGGCATTCAATGGAACTGTGTTTGACTGGGCCACTATCCTATCAGATAGTCTGGCCTCGATGATAGTTGCCGCTAAGCCAGGACTAGCCGAGAAGAAGGCTGAATTCTTCATGTCTTCATATCTGATAGATTGTATTTTGGCCAAGATAGAATTCCCCAAATTGGGTTGTACATGGGATAGGGCTACCGCCCCGGTCTATATTGCATTCAAGATGTTGTGGGCTCAGAATTACAAGCCCAGCTACAAACTCATCTGTGAGGGTTTCATCATGCCCCTATACGAGAAAATGTTCAAGGAAGAACCAAATTGCCTGTCAGAAAATGCTTTGGAAGTCCTTGGGGATTATGGGGACTTTTACTTTTCAGAACAGGGCACCTACCTGAGAATGTTCGGAGGGACTAAGCCCCCATACATCTTGCCGCAGTATGCCACAGACTATGTGTTTCTCAAAGAAGCAGTAAGACAACTCTTCTTGGATGGGATTGGAGCAATGCTCCACAAGCAACATAAGGCCTCCTTTCCCCCCTTACCTTTCTGAATAGGTGCTTACAAGTTTTCAGGGGTTGCCTCTGCCGACGAATTTGTTCAAGAGTTGAAGGCCTTCCACTTCGGTGAGGTTATCTTCCACAGGAACGACAGAAAGGGTAAAGTGGCCGAGCATTGCAAGGATATCTATGCCCACTTCGAGTACTCCCACTACCCTGATGACGAGGAAGAAGCATTCAGAGGCATCAGCAAGATGACTGAGCTATGGATCTGTCGCCAAGGTGCTGGAGCAAGCTCTAGCTAAACCAAGGCCCAGAAGACCATCCAGCAAAAGGAGAAAGAAGCTGAGGATGCCCGAGCTCAGGAAGAGCTCAGATTAAGAGAAGAGGCGAGGTTACAGCGGGAAGCCGAGGAAGCAAGAAAGCAGCAAGAAGCTGAAAATGAAAGACTGCGGAAAGAGGCTGAACAAGCCCAAAAGCAGAAAGAAGCAGAGGCTGAGCAAGCTGAGGCAGAAAAGAAGGCGGAAGAAGAATTGAAGACAAGGGAAGATGCCGAGGCAGGTGGATCCGGTATGCAGGACATGGAAATAGACACCTCTCAAGTAGGTGGCTCTGGTGCCCAAAATGAAGGAGGAAACCCTGCTCAGGAAGTCCGGACCCCACCTATGGAAGAGGACATAGACATCATAAACCGACCAATTGTCCCGTACACTCCATCAGGAAAGCGTACGGTGTCCAAATGGAATGAGTTTGTATATGATAAGAAAAGAAAAGCAATGGTCCTCCAATCAGAAGAGAGGATTAAAAGTCCCTTCCATGAAGACATTGTTACTCACCGGGAGGTCACTATCATGCAGAACACGGATCAAGATCCCATTGCTATGGCGTCCGCAGTTATAGCAACAACAAAGGCATCAATTGCCAATGTAGACGTTATAGTTAAAGAAAATATATTGACAAAGAAGAGAGCACGCACGCTGCAACAAAATGTGGCTAATGAGCAAGCCCAAAGAGATCTAGTAGTAAACAGGTATAATTGCTTGTACGCTGAGCATAAGGAGCTGTCAAACAAGTACAGCCAGCTGGAGGAGGAAAAGGACCAGCTAACACTTCAAATGATGATTGTGGAAGCAGAAAAGAATGGTGCAGAAGAAAAGGCATCTCTGCTAGAAGCAGACAAGCAAGCATTAGCTGAGCGTTTAGAGCAAGCGGAGAGCAGAACCATGGACCTATCTCCCTTCCACGAGCTGTCATGCAATATCCTGCAGCAAGTGTATGGCTCCCAAGAGCTAATCACTAATGAGGTGTGCAAACTCAAGGCCATGGTGGTTAGGCTAAAAGAGATTAATGTGGAAGCCCATAGGCTCAAAGCAAAGAATACCCACGTTAAGGCCAATATCATCAGCCAGATAGCATGGAGAGAAGGAAAAGGGGGTTTTCCTGCACATCTCCCATTTAAATCTGTGGACAGTCTTAATGAGGACATAGCACTGTTGGAGTTCGGCAGAAACTGCGCCAGTAAGCTGATGGCCAGTGTGCAAAGAACAACAGATAAAATCAGCAGTCTCTACCAGAGGCTCCAAGAGGCACATGCCAAATGCACATTGAGTTTCCCTCAGACCCTAGAGGACTTTCCAGAAAAGGAGCAGCGGTTGTCTCAGCTAAAGGAAGAGCTAGGCGTTCAAATGGAGTATGTGAAAAGGATTGATGTCTTGGCCATTGATGACCTCCAGCATTATATTGGTTCATCATCACTCCACAACCATCTGCTGAAGGAAGTACATCAAGCTGCAGTAGCAGAGGTCCAAAACATTAAAGCAGAGCTCGGGAAGAATGTGACTTCTCAGAAAATCTTGTTCCCTGCTGCAGCAAACATAGTCATAAGGGACACAGGTATGTGGTACAGCTACATAGCAGAGGAGGAAAAGAAAGCTGCAGCAGCAGCAGGAGCATCAGCAGGCCCAGGATCCTCTCTCCCAGCAGCCACTCCAGCTGTAGGTTCGAGGCCCTCTTTCCCAGCAGTCATTCCAGAAGCTCCAGCTAGACCAATCCATCCTTCCCAGGCACAATCAACAACCTCAATGGACTTGGGCGACCCTTCCCCAGCCGAGGCTCATGCACAGGAGTAAAAGAGGCTGAATTCAGTGAGCAACTCTCTTCAGCCAAACACGTGCCCAGCAGGGAAAGCTCTGATGTTAGCCAATTTTCTGTTATGTATATTTTGAATATGTAAGGTGTAAGCCATGGGACAGCTGTCCCTAATTTTTGTCAAAATATTTTTTGTAAAGGAAGTGGCCATTTTTGGTGGTCGATTATAGTGGAAATTCCTGTAAATGACAGGTGGAGAATGCTAGGTGTCAGCCCAAAGGGCAGATTTGTAGCTATAAATAGCATCTAGGAAAGATTAGAAGGGACTTTTGGCAGGGAAGAAAATTTTGAAACCCATACGAGCTATCTTGTATCGGGCCTGTAAAATTGAATTTTCTAATAGAAGCCACGGGAGATGGACGTTTTGCATGGGATGTTGGATTGCTCTATATTGGACTATTCTAATGACTGCGGTTCTGTAATGTGAGATCATTCTTGACATCTGAACTATTTATTTGCATTAATGATTTTGCTCCCCCTTGTGCATGCGTTTTTCTCTATTTTGTGAACAATGAAATGTATTGCTGTAGATGTCTTTGTCTAGATCGAATGGCTAACTGTTCTTTCTTCAGGATAATTCATGTGGCTCATTGTTCATGCCTTTAAATTGCTCCTTGCAGGGATCTTTAAGTTTAATTCCAGTTTTGTTACATCTAGATCTGTTTCTTTATTCTTGTTACGTAGATTAAATAATTTTGCTTTCTTCTGTTTATGAGCAATAGATGCGTTCTTTAAGTTTCATTTCAGATCTGTTTCTTTATTCTTTTGCTTTCTTCTGTTTTATGAGGAATAGATGCGTTATATGTTGAGTTAGAAGCTATCTTCTAAAGATCTTTATCTTGCTGTAGCTTTGATTGTGAGAAATAATAGCTATCTGTTCTTTGTTTACGATATTTGTTACAGCTGATTGCTCCTCCCTTAAGCGTGTTCCCTACAGGGATAGATAGATTTATTCCAGTTTCTAGGCTTAGATCTGTTTTAATTGCATTTCGATTAAGTATAATTTAGGCACTTGCATCTCATATAAAAGACATAAAAAACCCAAAAGAAAGGTGGATCGGGCCATAACCGGTAGAATCGTATTTAAAGTCCAAAACCACGGTTGTCGGAACCGCTAACCGGACGGATTCCCTACACCAAACGGGAGATAGTCTAATTGGGACCATCTCTCGGGGAGAATCCCTTTCTGATTGATGCTACGATATCCGAGGCATCAACAGTTTTTGGCGCTAGAAGGAGGGCCTGAAGTGCATGGCTGATAGAGGAAAATCTTCCGCGGTCATAGATAACACTGAAAACCCACTTAAATAAAGCATTTCAAACAGCCCAAATCTTGGATTAATAGACCAAGAACGCCTCATTTCTGACCCTGAGCCTCAAGAAGCTTTGTACGCTGTTCCTTTCACAAAAATAGAGGATTTGAGAAGACATACCAGGTCCTACGTTAGACAGCTAGGTGGTTTAAACGCTGTCAACTTCCTCCCTAAGAAAATTACACCTAGAAAGGAGCCACAGTACACCCGTGATTCAATTCTCGTTCAGAGTTTTGAAGAACTGGTAAATCTGACTTTGGAAGAAATTTCCGATACTCTTAACAAGACAGACCGAGAAAATCTTGAAGAAATTACCACTCCCAAAAGTATTCCACAGGTTTCACCCTACAATTCTCCACCAGGGTCTCCACATCCAAACCCAAACATGGCTGTACCTGCTTGGAGAGCAAGGGGGGCGCTGAACCTAGCTGGACCATTCCATAATCGTCCTAAAAATCCAGAAAAGGTCTTGCCTAGGTACGATCCAGGGAAAGCCATTTCGGCAAAAGATCACCTCAAGAGTTTCTACTTGGCTCTGAACCTTTTGAACGTACAACATGAAGACGTGGTCTGCAGGTTGTTTCCATATACATTCGAGCCAAAAGTATCATCATGGTACTTTAGCTTACAACCCAGCTCAATCTCTAGTTGGGATGATTTCGAAAAATGTTTTTTAAAGAAATACGGAAACCAAAAGACTGTGGCCACACTTATGAAAGAACTCTTGTCCATGAGGATGGAAAAGAAAGAAAAGGTTCAAGATTTCAATCAAAGATTCACTACGGTGTTGAATAACTTCAGTCAAGCTAATAAACCAGCCGAGGAATCTCTAATTGAATACTATACGACTGCTCTCGATGGACCCATAGCAATGTTCGTGAAGAGGTCCAAGAAAACTACCCTGATAGAGAACTTTGAGGAAGCTAGAAAGGTAGAAGAAGAGGCTGATAGCATTGCTAAACATGCCTTAGATGTAGAAACAAAACCAGCGGCTAACAAAAAACCTTTGCTTCTCACTAGAAGTAAAGACGAGCCATCTACGGACATGGAAAATGTAGTCAAGATGATGCATAAATTATCTAACAAAATCATAGATCTCGAGAAAGACAAGGCTGCTAGCACATCTAGGAAACCTTTCAAGCCATTTTATAAAAGAAGGGAAGACGGGGAACAGACTCATCCACCAGTGAACGCTTCCCCTGTGTTAAACTTGAATGAGATAGGGATGGAAAATTTCTGCACTTTTCACCAAGAACCACATTCGGAAAAGAGCTGGCCTCAATGGATCAATTCCATGAGCTTAGTCATGAACCAAATGTTAGATTCTCAGATCCCAGATCAGGATAATCCTCCAGAAGAGTCGAGCCCTGAGTTAGAGGAACCAACCCCGGACACTACTATGGTGTTGTGGGATTGGGTACCTATGACTGAATTAGTAGAAGAAGATCACATAGATAGCTCTCCCTCTACCATAAATGTTGCCACTCGCAGCAAGGGCCCAATTGCGGATCCTATGCTAGTCACCGTTCCCCATAAGCATAAAATTTCGAAAGACCCGCCTAGGAGGCATATACCAATCATCCCACCACAGCCCAAAGTAAACCAAACAGCGGCCAAACAGCCAAGTGCTGACAACACAGTCCAGCCAAAGGTCACCATGAACAAAATAGATCAGCCAACTCGAATTGGGAACGAGCCCGACATAGGGTATGATATTATCGAAGATATCAAAAAAGTCAAAGCGAACATATCAATATTTGACATGTGTAGCTTGCCCCATCAACGAGACAAACTGCTGCATGTTTTACAACCAAAACCCAGCACTACATTAACAGATTCTCAAGACAATCCTGAAATTAACGAGGCTAGCATCGGTGGGAAATCCAAATCCCAAACATTGCCATTCTTGTTGACATTTGAAATTTTTAATCACAATGTTCACAACTGTTTGGTAGACTCTGGAGCTTCTTCAAACGTTATGCCATTGTCAATTTGTAGGAAAATTAATGGGCAGCCCGTGCCATCTCCAGCTCAAATTATCCAATTAGACAGGACTGCTGTCAAGGTTATTGGGGAGATGAAAGACGTTCTAATTAGATTGTCAGCTGATCCTAGAGTCTGTCAATTTATTGACATAATGGTGGTCGATATTCCTGAAGCTTATGGGCTGATTTTGAGTAGGGATTGGTCCACCAAGCTGAGTGGCTACTTTGCCACCGATTGGTCTCATCTATGGCTGCCTTATCAGAACAGACAGAATCAGATTAAAGTTCTTAGGGAACCTCATATGAAACAAAACGTAACCCAGTTAGAAGAAAAAAATGAAGCCGTAACTTTCTCATCTTCGGTTCTGGGGAATTATTTCTTGGAAATGGATCCGGGTAATTATCAATCTGAAACCATTAGTCATGAATCAGATAAACAGCCCGATCTCCTTCATTTCTCTTGGACTGATGATGTTGATTGTAACATAGTCAATTTAGTTGCTAACATAGACCAAAAAGAAACTAACCCAGCTGAATCTAAGGATATCTTTTGGACATTATACTTTGATGGTTCTAAAACTCTGGAAGGATCCGGAGCTGGGTGTGTTCTAATGGATCCAAAAAGGAACAAGTATTTTTTGTCTTGTAGATTAGAATTCGATTGTACTAATAACACCGTTGAATATGAAGCTCTGGTACATGGTTTAAAGAAGGCCATTGGCTTAAATGTTAAGTACCTGAAGGTTTTTGGTGACTCCGAGATAGTTGTAAGACAGGTAAGGGACACCATTCATTGTCTCTCACCTCACTCGAAAGGTTATCAGGCTGAGGTATGGGATTTAATCATGCATTTTGACGCTTTCAATATAAAATCAATTCCTAGATTGCAAAATTCCGTTGCTGATTTGTTAGCAACATCTGCTTCCCGATTGGTGCCGTCAAATAATAAATGCTCAATTGAATTGATTTTCAGGCCTTCCATTCCCGATAACATCACAAATTTCAGAATCTTCGATGATGATGAACAAATTATCAGCTTCCTGACAAACGGAGATAGCTTTCAAGGAGCTGCAATAGATGAGGAAGAACACGATGCTGATTTGATGAAGAGAGATGACGAGAAAGGAAATTTCATGCCAAAGGGGGTAAGGTCCCTCGAAATGCTGTTCGATCTTCAAAATAAGTTCAAAAGGCCAGCTAATACCAAAACTAACAGCTCATCAATGCAACATGAGTTGGTTAATTTGGGTACCGAGGCAGAACCAAAATTTGTCAACCTTGGCAAATGTTGTTCGCCAGGAGAAAGAGACAGGTTCATTAAATTGTTTAAACAGTACAAGGATGTTTTTGCATGGACCTATGAAGATCTGAAAACATATGACGTCCGCATCATTCAGCATGTTATACCAATGAAAGCGGGTGTCAAACCATTTCAGCGGCAGTTAAGAAGGATGCATCCCACTCTTGAACCGCTGATCCAAAAGGAATTAAAGAAGCTCCTGGACGCTAAGATAATCTTCAAGGTGCGGCATTCTGAATGGGTTGCAAACTTGGTTCCCGTCAGAAAGAAATCAGGAGAGATAAGGCTATGTGTAGATTTCAGAAATTTAAACAAAGCCTCAGATAAAGACAACTACCCCGTACCCTCAATGGAGCAAATCCTACAAATGGTGTCAGGATCCGAATTGTTTTCTCTCCTCGATGGTTTCTCGGGCTATAATCAAGTGTTAGTAGCCGAAGAAGATCGTCTCAAGACCACTTTCAGGACTAAGTGGGGAACTTTCGCCTATAGAAGGATGCCATTTGGTCTGATAAATGCAGGAGCTACATTCCAAAGGGCGATGGATATTGCCTTCCAAGGATTGGGTGGGCAATGCGTTGTTGTCTACTTAGATGATGTGACAGTCTTTTCGAAGAAAAGGGAAGATCATGTTGTTCATCTGAGGCATATCTTTGATCGTTTCCGGAAGTATGGTATTTCCTTAAATCCCAAGAAGAGCGTCTTTGCTGTACCCGAAGGTAAGCTCTTGGGTCATATCATCTCCAAAGGGGGAGTTTCAATCGACCAGGAAAGGGTCCAAGCTATTAATAAGATTCCAATGCCTCACAACAAAAAATCTATGCAGTCTTTCATGGGCACCATCAATTTTGTCCGCAGATTTGTTCCGGATTTTGCACAAATTGTTAAGCCATTGCAACAGATGGTTAAACAAAGCATACAATTCAAGTGGACAGATTTAGAGAAGGACGCATTTAGAGATATCAAGGCAGCTGTAGCTAAAGCTCCTTCCTTAAGAAGTCCAGATTTCGACAAAGATTTCATCTTGTATACCTTCGCTTCGGACGATTCTCTCGCAGCTGTACTCACGCAAAAGGTGGAGTTGGGGGATGAATACCCAATTTCGTTTATGAGCACTGGTCTGCAAGGGGCTGAGCTGAATTACCCCGTAGTTGACAAGCATGCCTATGTAGTCTTCAAAGCAGTCAAGCAGTTTAGGCCCTACATTTTGAAGAACCGAACTAAAGTCATAGTTCCCCATCCAGCTGTTAGATCCCTTTTCGTTCAAAAGGAATTGGGAGAGAGGAGAGGGAACTGGGTCACAGCTCTACAGGAGTATGATTTGGAATTTAAACCGGCTACAATCATCAAAGGACAAGGTCTGTGCAAGTTATTGGCTGGAAACTCAACAGATGAAGAGCAACATTGGAAAAATGAAGCTGAGCTCAATTCGGTTGAAGTATGTCATATCTTCACAACTCCCCAGTCATGGTATAGGGATCTGGTGCACTATTTACAGCAGGGATATCTACCCGAGCACTGGAACTCTAAACAAAGAAGGGCGCTCCATCTGAAATCCGCACCCTATCAAATCATTGATGGGATTCTTTTCAGAAAAAATTATGATGGAGTCGTTCTTAGATGTTTGGAAAAGGAAGATGCAAACAAAGTTGTCAAAGAATTGCATGATGGCCCTGCAGGTGGTCATTTTTCAGGAGAGATGACAGCACACAAGATACTGAGAGCTGGGTATTACTGGCCCACTCTGTTTCGAGATGCCTACACATACGCACGGAATTGCGATGTATGTCAAAGAAGTGCAGGGAAGTTACCTAAGGCAGCAAGCCCATTGCAGTCGGTCATCATCTCTGATCCTTTTGAGCAATGGGGTATAGATGTTATCGGAGAAATAAATCCAAATTCTTCATTGCAACATCGATACATCCTGACGGCTACCGACTACTTCACTAGGTGGACGGAGGCCACCCCATTGCGCAAGATCAATGAAGACGCAGTCATCAGCTTCTTGAAAGAAAACATCATAACCAGGTTTGGGGTTCCAATTTCCCTTGTTTTTGATAATGCTACTTATTTTTCATCTTGCAAGATAAATGAATTTGTTTATGAATGGGGAATTAAGTTGCATTATTCAGCCAATTACTACCCTCAGGGAAACGGATTAGTTGAATCCTCAAACAAGAATCTAATTCGAATCCTTAAGAAAACTGTGATAGAAAACCAGAGAAGTTGGCATGTGGCTCTCCCAAACGCCTTATGGGCAGATAGGGTAACCCCGAAGAATGCTTTAGGTGTCTCCCCTTTCACTCTTGTCTATGGCAAGGAAGCCATACTTCCCCCAAACATCTTACTGCCATCCTTGGAACTGTCCCAAGCCTCTCGGGGTTCTGGTAGCCAAGCTTTACAATCCAGGATCAACACCCTGCTTCAACTGGAAGAAGCCCGACACAAAGCTAAAGATCGATTCCATCAACACCAGGACATAGTTAAGAGATGGTTCGATAAGAGGAAATCCGGCAAGAGGGATTTTGAAGTCGGGGATTTAGTCCTGAAATGGGACCATAATCATGAAGGCAAAGGAATGCATACGAAATTTCAACATCTATGGGTAGGCCCGTACCAAATTTCGGCAAAATTAGGCTCATCCACTTATAAATTGACAAATCTCGAGGGAGAAGAAGTAGCCCTTCCTCTCAATGGCCTCGCTCTGAAACAATACTTCGCATAGTCTCCTCGAGACTTCCTGTACATAAATAAAGTTTTCTTTTTGCTTTCGCTTTTAGCTGTTTTATTTTTCGGCCATGTTGTTTCTCTCTTTGTTATTTGAACTTTTACGACAAGTTTTGTTTTCTGAATGCCCTTTTGGTTGAGTTTCCCATTGAAGATAGCTCTCTCAAAGAAAACTTGTAACCCATGAGTCTGGAACTCTGCTCAGTAAATCCGGTCTGTTGTGCTCTCGCTGAAATGTTCGGAAGGGGGAAGCCTACCCTGCTAGTCACACTAATCCTGTTTAATAGCAGAGACCTATGACCATCTTCACTACTATCGTTGGGCTCCACCCACTCTCACACTTTAAAGGCATCTCAAGAAGGTTACCTAAGTTGGACCCATGGAAAGTGGCACCTCTCGAGGACATAGGGTATTGAGATGACTCCATGCTGCAGATTTAACAGCCAAAATGGCCTACATTCAAGAGTCTGTTTTCCAGGGATTCTCGCCTCAATTAAAGCATGGCTGAGACAAAAGCAAAAGACATGTAAAATCTAGAAGGCTGTCCAAAAGACCCAGATCAAAATGGGCTCCTCTCCGTCCGTGAAGTTTGATCAAATCAAATCAATAAAATTTCTAACTCACACAAAAGGACATTATGGATTGAGGAGCCTAAATCAAAGATCATGTCCAAAAGAAAATATCCCTGGAAGGCTCAAACAGCTAAGCTGTCCAAAGTACAAGCATCCCAAAGGATGCCAGCAGCATGGGAATGAGGAACAAGAGCAATAATGTCCATGATAAAGTGTCGCAAATCCTGTGGAGTCCGGTAGTAGTGGCCATTCGAGAGATGACCCTCCTAAAATAAATCTCATATGCTGGCCCTCTGAGAGTGGTGAAGATGTCTCGGTCAAAGCTCCCCTTTCCCCAATGGCTAGCAGGAAAAGTGCCTCCTTCCCCCCGCATGAGTCTAAAATGCTCAGCTGAGTAGTGTACCCGAGATGGATGTTTTAATGAGGTTCCGGACCATGAAGAGGAATTTTTCAGAGATCTGTGTTCGCCAGCGACTCGCCATTGTTGTTGCAGCAACACCCCTCCCCAAAATTTTGTACATATTGGGGCCCCCTCCTTTCATTTTGTAGAAAGTTTGCCTAAGGAGCCTTCCCAGCAGTCAGCTGTGTTTTCAACATAAAATCTTGTTTCCCACTTGAACATCTTGCCGTCAATCCTTCCTTTTTTCCCCAAAGGGCCAAAAGGGAACTTAGGTTTTTTCCCGACGTTTTGGGATCTCTCAGGCTGCCTCCCGAAACTCCGGGAGCCAAAATCCAACCTTTCCGAAAGAAGAACTTAGTTTTTCTTTGTCAAAATCGTAGACCGCGAGAAATAAGTTGCGGAAACCATTGGAGTTTTCCTCCCGAAACGGCGGGAGAACGTGGGAAATACGCCCGAAAGACTTAGAATTTTTCGAAAGCTGCGGAAGCCATTGGGTAATGACTCCCGAAACGACGGAACCCTTCGCTCAAGCCTTCCGCAACCGCAGAAAGGTTCCGGTTTTCCTCCCGAAATGGTGGGACTCATTCGCCTTAGACTCCCGAAGAGGACTTGGAATTTGTGGTTGAAAATCTGCGGAAACTTTCGAGTTACCCTCCCGAGAACGGCGGAGGCCATTCACAAAAGCTCCCTGAAATAACGCGGAGAGATTCACGAGCTTCTTCCGAAACTGTGAAAATGACTTAGATTCTTTTTTTTGAAAAGGTTGCGGAACGCCCCAGGGAAACCATGCGGAATCATTCAACCTATGTCCCCGACGCCGCGGGAGATTTCGGGCTACCCTCCCGAAACGGTGGAGGCCAATCTCATAAACCGCCCGTCTAAGCCTTCCGAAGTAAAAAGACTTGGAAAATTTAAGATCGTTTGTTTCTGCGGAACAGTTCAAGTTCTCTTCCCGCAACGACTCTGCTCCCGAAACGGCGGAGCCCTTCACTCAAGCCTTCCGCAACCGCGGAAAGGTTCCGGTTTTCCTCCCGAAATGGCGGGACTCATTCGCCTTACTCTCCCGAAAGAAGACTTAGAACATTTTTTGACCGTTCACGGAGAGATTGGAGTTTTCATTCCGAAACGGCGGGAACAGTTCGTGAAACCCTTCCGAAACTCGGAAAAGAACTTAGAAGCTTTCATTGAAAATTTGCAGAAAACCCTCCGAAACGGCAGAAGCCATTCACAAAAGCTTTCTGAAAATACCGGGAGTATTCGCCATATCGTCCCGAAACCCCGCGAGACTTAGAAACTTTTGGATGGAAGCAAGACCTTCGCAAATAGTTCCCGAAACATCGGAAGCCTCGGCGTTATACGTCCGCACCGCGGGTCTCTTTTGCGGAAGGTTTTGAGTTTCCCTTCGCAAATAGCTTCCGAAACGGCGGAAGGCTTGCAGTTTCCCTTCCGCAACACGTCCCGAAATAGCGAAGCTTCCCCTCCATCCTTCCGCAACGGCGGGTGTGACTCGCAAGGCGGTCCCGCAAATGACGGTCGCACGCAAACCGAGACGACCCGATAATCGACGGCGTACGACGCATTTACAACCAGTTTAAAACCCCACCAACCGAATTAACACCCCACACGTGCCTGGCCCATATAAATAAATCGACGGGGTACGAGCCAACCCATTGTCGTTTCATTTTATAAACAAAGCCATTGGACGCCGCGCGACCGTTCCAGCTCGTCCTACGCAGCCACGTTCGCGGCCACCTAAGTTAACGACCTCAGCCAAACGGTGCCAGGTAGGATTTTTAACTTTGATTGGGTTGTCTTTTGTTTGAAAAATGAGTTTTT
The DNA here is from genome assembly GCA_027924585.1 of Larix kaempferi. Classification (NCBI taxonomy): domain Eukaryota; kingdom Viridiplantae; phylum Streptophyta; class Pinopsida; order Pinales; family Pinaceae; genus Larix; species Larix kaempferi. Next base: position 5,596,362 of record BSBM01000590.1, read on the forward strand.
AGTGGGATTTGGGCGGGCAAAACACCCGTCAAGGGCTATGTTTTTCCCGTCAGACGCAGTTGAATGGAGTCCTCGTCTCGTCATATGAAGCATTAACATTTTTTGAGTCGAAACGGTTGGTTCAGACGGTTAAACCTGTCCCATTTTTATCCCCGGGCCGCGTGCCTCGTTGTGGGGAGAACCTGTCGAAACCCCTTATGCTTTTCATATCCCCGGCCGAAGAACTCAGGATGTGAAACTCCGGGCCTCTCCATAAAACCTCAGTCCCTCGACGCCTTCTACCCGGGGCAAAACCTTGTCTCCGACGCCATTGCCCCGTTCGAGTCGCGCGAGCCGAAATTCGAAGCCGTGGCCACCCTTGCATTTCCCGTCAATATGTCTCCGGCGCCGTCGCCCTTGCTCGGACTAGAGTTCCCCATAGAGCACCTCGGCGGGCGCCGTGCGTGACAATAGCATTCGAAGCCCCCACCGAGTCAAAAGTTCGAAAAGGGATCCCTTGTTGTCACAAAGTCCTTCCAACTCGAGTTTCCCCGCCATTAGCCTTTCCAGCCGCAGTGATAACAAGAGACGCCATCTTCCCCAAGGCTGACCCGAAAGCCCATTGCTTCCGCAACTCGCCTATCGATCCGAGAACAAAATGTGTCCGTGACATAGCCTATCCCCGCAGGAGCATTCCAAACCCATCCTTTTAAGAGATCCAAATGTTTCAATCTATGTTTCATACTGAAATAGTGTTTGCTTCCTGAATATACAGCTTCATTGTACTTATCTTATTAATATATTAAAACAATGATGCTCTCTGTTAAAACCTCACAGTATGTTGCTCAAAGTGGCTTGTATATGGATGTTATCAGGGATAAGTCAAGATGCCGAAAACCGGTAAGAAGAAGGCGAAGATGACAGAAAAGAAACCTGCCCCTCCTAAAACTGAAACTTCACTCCAAGACACTAGGTGCACCACTGGTGTCCCGCCAGAAATCAGATGGGGTGACATCTACAGAATGATCCGGGACCAAGAAATCCCAGATATGTTGCTAGAGGAAGCACCAATCTATCTCAATATCAGAGCCTCAGGCATAACTAGAGCCGCTACCTGCCCTGAGCTGTTCCCCTGTGCTGAAGTGATCGGATGGATACTCCAACATGCTGATGCTGAAGGAAGAGTGATAAATGATAGCGGGAAAGTGGCTATCGCCTCATTTCAACCCGCATATCTTGCGGCAGCCTACAAATTTCCCCGTGTCCAACAAGCTCTGACTGATGAATGGTTAAGCCAGATGAACAACATCGAGATGGCCAAGAAGCTACTGGTGGCAGGGAAGCATTTGAGGAAGAAAGGAAGTGATGAATATGACGTACAGAACCTGAGAGCCCCTTACAGATTGATCGCTTTAATGCTGTGCAGAATCTTCGGCATGCCAGATGGTACGGTGTATAAAATCCAGTGGATCCCTATCATACATTACGTGGCATTCAATGGAACTTTGTTTGACTGGGCCACTATCCTATCAGATAGTCTGGCCTCGATGATAGTTGCCGCTAAGCCAGGACTAGCCGAGAAGAAGGCTGAATTCTTCATGTCTTCATATCTGATAGATTGTATTTTGGCCAAGATAGAATTCCCCAAATTGGGTTGTACATGGGATAGGGCTACCACCCCGGTCTATATTGCATTCAAGATGTTGTGGGCTCAGAATTACAATCCCAGCTACAAACTCATCTGTGAGGGTTTCATCATGCCCCTATACGAGAAAATGTTCAAGGAAGAACCAAATTGCCTGTCAGAAAATGCTTTGGAAGTCCTTGGGGATTATGGGGACTTTTACTTTTCAGAACAGGGCACCTACCAGAGAATGTTCGGAGGGACTAAGCCCCCATACATCTTGCCGCAGTATGCCACAGACTATGTGGTTCTCAAAGAAGCAGTAAGACAACTCTTCTTGGATGGGATTGGAGCAATGCTCCACAAGCAACATAAGGTCTCCTTTCCCCCCCTACCTTTCTGCACAGGTGCTTACAAGTTTTCAGGGGTTGCCTCTGCCGACGAATTTGTTCAAGAGTTGAAGGCCTTCCACTTCGGTGAGGTTATCTTCCACAGGAACGATAGAAAGGGTAAAGTGGCCGAGCATTGCAAGGATATCTATGCCCACTTCGAGTACTCCCACTACCCTGATGACGAGGAAGAAGCATTCAGAGGCATCAGCAACATGACTGAGCTACGGATCTGTCGCCAAGGTGCTGGAGCAAGCTCTAGCTCAACCAAGGCCTAGAAGACCATCCAGCAAAAGGAGAAAGAAGCTGAGGATGCCCGAGCTCAGGAAGAGCTCAGATTAAGAGAAGAGGCGATGTTACAGCGGGAAGCCGACGAAGCAAGAAAGCAGCAAGAAGCTGAAAATGAAAGACTGCGGAAAGAGGCTGAAGAAGCCCAAAAGCAGAAAGAAGCAGAGGCTGAGCAAGCTGAGGCAGAAAAGAAGGCGGAAGAAGAATTGAAGACAAGGGAAGATGCCGAGGCAGGTGGATCCGGTATGCAGGACATGGAAATAGACACCTCTCAAGTAGGTGGCTCTGGTGCCCAAAATGAAGGAGGAAACCCTGCTTAGGAAGTCCGGACCCCACCTACGGAAGAGGACATAGACATCATAAACCGACCAATTGTCCCGTACACTCCATCAGGAAAGCGTACGGTGTCCAAATGGAATGAGTTTGTATATGATAAGAAAAGAAAAGCAATGGTCCTCCAATCAGAAGAGAGGATTAAAAGTCCCTTCCATGAAGACATTGTTACTCACCGGGAGGTCACTGTCATGCAGAACACGGATCAAGATCCCATTGCTATGGCGTCCGCAGTTATAGCGACAGCAAAGGCATCATTTGCCAATGTAGACGTTATAGTTAAAGAAAATATATTGACAAAGAAGAGAGCACGCACGCTGCAACAAAATGTGGCTAATGAGCAAGCCCAAAGAGATCTGGTAGTAAACAGGTATAATTGCTTGTACGCTGAGCATAAGGAGCTGTCAAACAAGTACAGCCAGCTGGAGGAGGAAAAGGACCAGCTAACACTTCAAATGATGATTGTGGAAGCAGAAAAGAATGGTGCAGAAGAAAAGGCATCTCTGCTAGAAGCAGAGAAGCAAGCATTAGCTGAGCATTTAGAGCAAGCAGAGAGCAGAACCATGGACCTATCTCCCTTCCACGAGCTGTCATGCAATATCCTGCGGCAAGTGTATGGCTCCCAAGAGCTAATCACTGATGAGGTGTGCAAACTCAAGGCCATGGTGGTTAGGCTAAAAGAGATTAATGCGGAAGCCCATAGGCTCAAAGCAAAGAATACCCGCGTTAAGGCCAATATCATCAGCCAGATAGCATGGAGAGAAGGAAAAGGGGGTTTTCCTGCACATCTCCCATTTAAATCTGTGGACAATCTTAATGAGGACATAGCACTGTTGGAGTTCGGCAGAAACTGCGCCAGTAAGCTGATGGCCAGTGTGCAAAGAACAACAGATAAAATCAGCAGTCTCTACCAGAGGCTCCAAGAGGCACATGCCAAATGTACATTGAGTTTCCCTCAGACCCTAGAGTACTTTCCAGAAAAGGAGCAGCGGTTGTCTCAGCTAAAGGAAGAGCTAGGCGTTCAAATGGAGTATGTGAAAAGGATTGATGTCCTAGCCATTGATGACCTCCAGCATTATATTGGTTCATCATCACTCCACAACCATCTGCTGAAGGAAGTACATCAAGCTGCAGTAGCAGAGGTCCAAAACATTAAAGCAGAGCTCGGGAAGAATGTGACTTCTCAGAAAATCTTGTTCCTTGCTGCAGCAAACATAGTCATAAGGGACACAGGTATGTGGTACAGCTACATAGCAGAGGAGGACAAGAAAGCTGCAGCAGCAGCAGGAGCATCAACAGGCCCAGGATCCTCTCTCCCAGCAGCCACTCCAGCTGTAGGTTCGAGGCCCTCTTTCCCAGCAGTCATTCCAGAAGCTCCAGCTAGACCAATCCATCCTTCCCAGGCACAATCAACAACCTCAATGGACTTGGGCGACCCTTCCCCAGCCGAGGCTCACGCACAGGAGTAAAAGAGGCTGAATTCAGTGAGCAACTCTCTTCAGCCAAACACGTGCCCAGCAGGGAAAGCTCTGATGTTAGCCAATTTTCTGTTATGTATATTTTGAATATGTAAGGCGTAAGCCATGGGACAGCTGTCCCTAATTTTTGTCAAAATATTTTTTGTAAAGGAAGTGGCCATTTTTGGTGGTCGATTATAGTGGAAATTCCTGTAAATGACAGGTGGAGAATGCTAGGTGTCAGCCCAAAGGGTAGATTTGTAGCTATAAATAGCATCTAGGAAAGATTAGAAGGGACTTTTGGCAGGGAAGGAAATTTTGAAACCCATACGAGCTATCTTGTATCGGGCCTGTAAAATTGAATTTTCTAATAGAAGCCACGGGAGATGGACGTTTTGCATGGGATGTTGGATTGCTCTATATTGGACTATTCTAATGACTGCGGTTCTGTAATGTGAGATCATTCTTGACATATGAACTATTTCTTTGCATTAATGATTTTGCTCCCCCTTGTGCATGCGTTTTTCTCTATTTTGTGAACAATGAAATGTATTGCTGTAGATGTCTTTGTCTAGATCGAATGGCTAACTGTTCTTTCTTCAGGATAATTCATGGGGCTCATTGTTCATGCCTTTAAATTTCTCCTTGCAGGGATCTTTAAGTTTAATTCCAGTTTTGTTACATCTAGATCTGTTTCTTTATTCTTGTTACGTAGATTAAATAATTTTGCTTTCTTCTGTTTATGAGCAATAGATGCGTTCTTTAAGTTTCATTTCAGATCTGTTTCTTTATTCTTTTGCTTTCTTCTGTTTTATGAGCAATAGATGCGTTATATGTTGAGTTATAAGCTATCTTCTAAAGATCTTTATCTTGCTGTAGCTTTGATTGTGAGAAATAATAGCTATCTGTTCTTTGTTTACGATATTTGTTACAGCTGATTGCTCCTCCCTTAAGCGTGTTCCCTGCAGGGATAGATAGATTTATTCCAGTTTCTAGGCTTAGATCTGTTTTAATTGCATTTAGATTAAGTATAATTTAGGCACTTGCATCTCATATAAAAGACATAAAAAACCCAAAAGAAAGGTGGATCGGGCCATAACCGGTAGAATCGGATTTAAAGTCCAAAACCACGGTTACCGGAACCGCTAACCGGACGGATTCCCTACACCAAACGGGAGATAGTCTAATTGGGACCATCTCTCGGGGAGAATCCCTTTCTGATTGATGCTACGATATCCGAGGCATCAACAGGGCCTTGCGTTGGTTTTATCATTTTCCAAGTGGTTTTGGCGTGGTTGATAATTATTCACACCACCGGCTTCGCACAGTAAGTCCTTGCGGCCATGAGACCAAAGTAGACCCATGGTGGTTGCTTTGTCACTATGCAGACTCGAGCCCTAGTTTTGTTCTCAACAAGACTAACAGGCTTACGCCCTTAAGCACTTTACCTTTTGCACCTGTGTTTCGTAGTCCGGACCAAATCAACGTTGTTTTAATGCTTTAAGCTAACTTTTTAAGTGTTGTTTTACCCTAAGTTGCATTCAAAATTTGCATTTACTAGTTGGTTGTGTTTATTGTTAAAATGGTTGGCAGAATTGTTTTTGGATTATTTTACATATACTCTTTTGCTCACCTGTATATTGATTAACAAAGCACAAAACTTGACTACATGATAATGGTGTTTTTGGTTCAACTCTGCCTATCAATTGCAATATGAGAGAAAATGCTTGATTAAATTTTGTTTGAATTATTGCTTACACATGGCTTTTATTTTATCAGAATTTAAAAGAATGACTAAGAAAGGAGCCAAGAGGAAAAATAAGGTATCTAAGTTAGGGTCAGATGTCGAGGTTATATTGGAAACCAAGGTATAGGCCATGTTCGAGGATACTAAGGCAGTGACAGGGATTCTCCCTGAATTCAAATGGGGGGAATTATATCAGATAATCTAAGACCAAGATGTCCCCGGTGCAGTTCTTGAAGAGATGTTCTTATATCAAAACATCAAGAAATTTGGCATCACTAAAGTAGCCACATGCCCAGAGCTTTTTCCTTGCTTAGAAGTCATTGGGTGGATTCTGTCACAAGCTGATGCCACCTCAAGGATCCTGTTTGATAGCAAAGGAGAAGCTTTTGCATCATTCCATCCGTCCCACATAGCAGTAGCATATAAATTACCGCATGCTCAGGTCCCATTGACTGAAGATTGGCTTAAAAGTATTCACATGGACACTCTCAAGTAGCTAAGAAATTATTAATAATAAGAAAACAACTAAGGCAGAGAGAAAGCGAAGAAGATGAGTGCAAAACCCTGAGGACCCTCTTTAGGATCATAGCCCTAATGCTAAGCAGGATTTTCGACAGAGCAAACGGGCTTATCTACAAATTAAATTGGATACCTTTAATTCACCAAGTAGCCTTCCACAGTACAGTCTTTGACTGGGAAGACATCATCTCATACAGTTTGTCATCGACAATAGCGGCTGTGAAAGGGGGTTTGACCCAAGGGAAGGCATAATTTTACATGTCTTCGTACCTTGTGGATTGCATATTATCAAGGCGTCCTTTCCCTAAATTGGGGTGCATCTAGAATACAGTTGATTGCTCGGTCTATGTTGCTTATTAGATGTTTCGGGCCCATAAGTATGTAAGCCACTATAAGCTCAAATGTGAGGAATTTATCATGCCCCTCTACTGGTTGATTTTCAACAAAGAACCAAACTGATTGTCCAAAAATTCCATGACAGTCATACAAGAGTATGGGGATTACTACTTCTTGCAGGAAGGCACGTACATCAGAATGTATGGAGGTTTCTGAGCTCTGTCCCTTCTGCCCAAGTATGCGACCGATTTTGTGGTCCATAAGGAAGCAGTAAGACAGGTTTTCATCAATGGGATGGGAAAAATCCTGCATGATCAAAAGAAGGATTCTTTTCCGCCTTTGCCCTTTTGCAATGGAGCGTACAAATTATCTAAGATTAAGACAGTCAAAACCTTTGTCCTAGATTTGAAACCATTCCATTTTGGCAAAAAGAGTTTCACAAGGAATGATAGCCAAGGCAAGGTGGCTGAACATTGTGCAGCGGTCAAAGTACATTGTGATTATGCTAACCACTTTGAGAAAGATGAAGAAATGTTAAAAAGAGATAGAAATATGAATGAGCTCAACAAGCGCTTTCATCCCAAAGGTGGAGCCAATCCCGACACTGTTGACAAAGCTGCTAAGCAGGAAGAATTACAAAGGAAAAGCAAGAAGCCATATCTCTACAATTAGCAAAGGCAGAACATTACAAAGGAAAAGCAAGAAGCCATATCTCTACAATTAGCAAAGGCAGAACAAAGGCTAAAAGAGGAGACTCGAAGAATTTAGAGAGAAGAGTTCGACAGAATTCAGAGAGAAGAAGCTGAAAGAGTTAGGAAAGAAGAGGCCGAAAGGATTCAGAAAGAAGAAGCTCAGAGGTTGAAAGAAATGAGAAAGAAAGCAGAAAAGGAAGCAGTTGAACAACAAAAGAAAAAAGAGGAAGAAGAGAAGTCCAAGAAGGCGGTGGAAATGGGAATCCCAAGCATGTAGAACATGGACATAGACCCACCCCAAGTATCCAATGAAATAATCACAGGAGGCCACCTCCCATTGAAGGAGCTTGGACTCATGCCATTTACCCCGTCAAAGGAGTACACTGTGGCTCAATTGGACACAATCGTCTTTGACCATAATAGAAAAACCATCTTAAAGAGAAGTGAAAAGAGACTGAAAGTGGACTCCCAACCGGATGTCATCAATGTACAGGTGAACACCATCCTGGAGGGTACACACAAAGACCCCAAATTAATGGCATCTGTCAATGTGGCTGCTGCTCAAGAAAATGAAGATAATATTAACAAGATAATGAATGATATTGAGTGAAGCAAAGAGAAGATGCTTAAATTAAAGGGTAATCTGGTGAAGGAGCGAGCAAAAGGGATAGAATGTAAAAGGAAACATGACACCCTGCTATCCGAGAAAGAAACAATAATGAATGAATACTAGATCTTGGAGGAAGAAAAGGAGGCATTAACTGTCCAATTAATGATATTGGAAGGAGAGAAGAATGACCTTGAAGCTCAAACTACTCAGCTAGAATCAAGCGAGGCAGCTGCCAACCAACAAGTTGAAGAATAAAAAGCTGAGGTAGAGGAGTTAGAAAAGGAGAAGGAATCTTTAACAAGACAACTGGAGTCGGCAGACAAAATGAAGCTAGATATATCTCCATTCTGTTATCAAGACTGTAAAATCCAAGAACAAATATATCATTCTTAGATGATTCTCACAGAGAAGATATATAAGATGAAGCTAATGATGGTGAGAATGGATGAGATATCTATTGAGTCACAGGCAGTCAGACAAACGTTGTGTGAGGTTGCAAAAAAATCAAAATCCAGATGGTTTGGAGAGAGACCAATTCTGAATAACCTGACAACTTGCTTCCTAAGACAGCTGTGGTTTTGAAGTTGGAAATGGAACTTTTAGAATTTTGCAGGAGGGCTTCCATAAAACTAAATAATGACATCCTAGAGACTATGCAAAAATGTCAGGATTTTTATGGGAAAATCTGACAAGTTCATGAAAAGTGTCATCTATCTCCGCTCCCGCCAATGAATGAAATTCCTCCAAGAGATCTATGCATGATGGAGCTATAGAGTGGATTACAAGTGGAGTTATAATGCATCAGAAAATTGGATGCTCTCACTGAGGAAGACATCCACCATTTTGTAGGGAAAACCTCTATACATGCAAATTTCCTGGAAGATAGTTACACAGCAGCAGCAACAGGGATGGTGCACGTTGAGACTCAATTGTCATATCATGAAGTCTCTTAACAAGTATTGGAGCCCAGCAGGCTTAATGCCATTATTGAAGGAGCTAATGTGTCGGGGGAATATTCTTCTAGTTTAGCTGGGTCCACATAAATCTAAATTTGTAAATATCTTTTATATTTTTTGATGTAAGCACTAGAGGACAAAATTTTGGGAATATTAGGGTTAGGGTAGATGAAGAGGCACTAGAAGACAACATTTTGTAAAGATAAATAGGGGAAGAGAATAGAGAAGGACTTTTGGAAGGTACAATAAGGATGGACTATTTTTGTATGAGATATATTTTCCTGCTTAATAAAGAAGGATCTGTTGCCTGGGAAAAGTTGGTGCAGAGATTTTGCATGGAATGTGTGGAATGTTAATGGAACTACTTCTTATTGCATTTATAACTCAAACTATGAGATCGTTCTAAATTTCTTGAATTACTTCATGGTGATGAATGATTTTTCTTTCTGTGCAAATGTTTACGTGCTTAATGTGTAATAATTTGCTTCATCATATCAGAGCTATCTTTGATATTCTTTCTACTGTGAATGTGATTAATGTGTTGAAACAGCTATATGTGAGACTTTTATGAGCATTTCTAGTTTATTACTCATAGTTCAATCTTTCTCCCAGTAGGGATACGATAGTTAGATTAGATTAATTTAGAATAGGAATAAATAGGTAATTGATAAGGCAGGAACGGTAAGACGAGAGGTAAGAACATTTGCATCGCTAGTGTGGTTGCTGCCTATCAATTATATGAATTTAATTATGGCACTTGCATCTCATAATAAAATATAAAATACATAAACGGTGAACGAGGCTGTAACCGATAAAAGATTGAAACAAACACACACATGGTAGCAGGACCGTTAACCAAATGGATCCCCCCACATCAAACGGTGAGCGATCTAATTGGGCTTGCTTACCAGGGAGAATCCCCAACTGTTGGTGCTGCGATTTCAGGGCCATCAGCAAGACCAAAAGGCATTACTGTGTACTGAAAAACAACCCCATTCTATCACGAAGGTTATCTTATGTCGATCCTCCTTCGCAATATTTATTTTATGGTATCCTGAGAATCTGTCTGTGAACAAATATATCTCCTGACCTCCAATGCCTTCTAGCACTTCATCAACGAATGGTGTCGGGAATGGATCATGCAGACATGCGTCATTTAGTTTCCTTAGGTCGACGTAAATCCTGATTTCACCAGTCTTCTTATCTTGGACAACCATCAGACTGATCCATTTGGATTCCTCTACCAGCTCTATGAGTCCTGCATCCAACATTCGTTCTATCTCGGCTTTCACTCACTCCTTGTACCTAGGATTCAATCTACAGGGTCACTGTTTTACCTGCTTCGCATCAGGTTTCAGTGGAATCTTCATTTCGCCCAGTTCCCTAGAAATGCCTTTCATTTCCAAAAATTTCATTGGGAACATATCTTGAAACTCATGTAGTAGATTAGTGACTTTTGCTATTGTCGCATCATCCCAATAGTCTCCAATACTTGCGAACTTGGGGTCTTCCTCCGACCTTATATTAACCTTCTTGATTCGCAGTGGCTGTTGAAATTTGTCGAAGGGCATATCTAATGCTTCGACATCCTGACTTCCTTCCGACTCTAGTACATAAACAACTCGTGGATCATCCTCTTATTCAGGTCCTCCAGTCATGTTCTAGAATTCCAACAACATTTATGGTGTCACAGTCCACTGTAATCCCATTGGTTTTTCCATCAGGACTGCTTCCAATACCTTCTCTTGAATCTCCTGTAGCGCACTATGGATGAAGGGGTTTTCATCCAAAAGCTGAAAGTTTGTCTAAAGTTAATAGTTAGCTCTTCCCATTTAATGGTTCCATGTTGTAGTTATGTTGTGACGTACCAGCTTCGCGGTACCTCATTCAATGTATGGATGAACGCATGGACCCATTCTTGTTTTGGTATCACTCCCCATGCACTTTGACACTCCTCCACGTGATCCCTTGGGTCACTCCTTCCACTATATTTACTTCCACAGTACCCTTTAGTTTCACCGAATCTGACTTCCATTAGTTGTCGACATAGTGGCCAGCTTGTTATCGTCAACTTGTGTGTTGCCCACAATCACGCTGGTGTAGCCTTCAGTGATTCCTCCAATGCTAGCAGTCTCTGCGGTTCTTCTACTCTTTTTTCAGATTTGATGATAAATTCAGTTAGATTAGGCAATCCTTCGTATGTTGGTAGTTCGCATACTTCTGTCGCTACCCATCTCAACAACTAGGTAATTCATGCGCACCTCCTGAATGATACTTCGTGTAGTCGATTCTTCCAGTTCTCAAGCGCTTCATCGGAGTCTGCCGATGCCAAGCTAACGCTTCACCACCATAATTCTCTATCATTGGTGGGATTTATGTAGTCCTCTGAGATGTTGTAAACATTGTCCCATACTTCTATGAATTCATCCCGCATTGGCTCGAAATACCTCTTCCCTTATGATGGATCGAGAGGGGAAACGACCCTCATGTCACAGTTCTCAAATGACATTGTTTGTTTCTTAAAGTTGATCACAGCTTGATTTCCCATTTCCCGGTCTATTGCTAAAAACACCGGATAGGGGCTTGTGTTATCAACTATTTCTAAAACGTCGAACTCTGCATAGGTCTTTAGTCCCTCTATCTCGACTGGGATGTGACATAATCGGCCGATAGGTGTGACCTTGCTCTAATTTTCTAGTTGGAGCTGTACAGGGGACCATGATAGTTGTGGTTTCCCCATTGTCTCCCATGTTTGTTTCGTCAATATATTTACATCTGATCCCAAGTCCATAATAATAGAGTCGACATTGAATGCACCAATCTACTCATTCATCCTCATTTCTCTCCTTGTCTTCTTCCTGTGCAGTTGATTTACTATTCAAACCTGTCATCCATCCTCCTGTCGATGTACTAGGCTGGATATTTATGCTAGTGCATCATAATATTTCACCAGTTCCAAATAGATTTCTAGGAAGGCCCTCAAGGTGTTAATTCTTCCTGGTCATCTCTATGAGTTCGTCGTATCGAATACCAGAGGCATCTCATAGGTGGGTTCTTTCTATCCAATAGGTGGCATATTCATCTGTTTCATTGTCTCTTGCGCTTCTAAAAAGGTCTCCCTTTCCGCTTCCACATCAAATTGGACTTATTTCCTTGCTGTCGGTTGGACACTAGGTTGTGGCCTGTCTTCACCTGTTGCACCCCCTCCTTTGGTCACTACTGCGACATTCACAGGTCGACTTATTATCTCCGCTAAGATCCTCTATATGTTCGGAGGTGGATTTTGATTCTAATTTGGATTCGGTTGAGGTTGGGGTGGATTTTTAGTTTGTAATGTCCCCATTCAAATAAATCTCAAGAAGAGAAAATTCCACCAATCTACTAGTTTCCTAGGTTGGGGTGGAAACATTAAATTTGTAATAAGGATACTAATAAACCCCAAATAGACTTTAGCTTGACATAAATATATTAAAAGGGGATAAATAAATAATTATGATGAGGAAATAAGATGGCACTTGGTCATGGAGACACATTGGTGGTGTGGGACCCACACAAAGCTAGATTCCCCATGCCAATGGCATTCCACTCTCACCCATTCGAATCCAAGGTGGAGTCCAATATTCTTGGGGTAGTAGGAAGGGAATAATACTTGGCATAACTGAATGAGGTCGAAATGTAGAGGAAGAGTAACTCCCATGGAAGAGGAGGAGGCATTTTGGAGCTAGTGGGACACTTGGGCTAGATTCCCTAGCTTCTATGACACCAATGATGAAGATGCCTATGAAACTTATGAAAAAATCAGACCTGATGGCTGACATATGACATATATGACATGTTAGGGATAAAAATAGCCTCCAAGAAGGCGCACAATGGATTTAGGGCAGCCAAAGAGTCACCCATTCGAATTGAGTGAAGGAGGAGGCTAGAATTGGAGGGACAAGTGGCACACATTGGAATCTCCTCCCAATTCGAGTTGACATGAAGCTCATGGATGGAATTCAAGTTAAGGAAGCCTTTGGAAGTTTATAAAAGTCAGAAACAAAGAAGGAGAGCAGCTTTTGATCATTTCTCATTTTGCATATTGGAGAGCATTGCTTGTCCAAGCTAGTAGAGTGCTATTATACTTGCCTTAGTACCAATTTCGAGGGTAAAAGTTTACCATCCTAATTGGAAATTGGAGAGGACATTCAAACCTTTTATTTGGAGCTACAATGGATTTATTAGTTTCAGGTTGAAGCTACAAGGAAGCTCGTGGTTCTTTCTACTACAACTTGTTCTCACCTCTATCTCACATTTGCTTGCATATTTTGGCTCTTGGGGGAATTGTGCCTTTGGTGAGATGATGATCTCTTTGTGAGAGTCCAAGAATATCCATTTATTTTTATTATGATATATATACTCTGTATTTGATGCTCGGAAGACTCTCGGATTGAAATACCAAGTGAAACTATGTAAAAATACCAAACAATGCATAAATGGTGTCATTTTCCCTATATCTTGTTGTTGGAGCTTGAAGAGGCTTTATTTCGATTTGTATCAGTCAATATCTGTGATTTTGTTGATGTATGGAGCGTAATTAATGTTCTGAAGAAGTTTCATTAACATTTCACAATTCCTTGGAAACTAAATTTCGAATTTCATAACAAGTGGTGAAGTTTACTATCATTTCCTCCTATGTGAAGACATGTATACAAACCTATGATTTATGGGAGTTGAAGAATCCTATAGAAACTAATTGATGATGCATTGGGGATACAATTTAATTCATTTATCAGTACCATGTCTCTATTCTGAAATTTGGGAAGGTATTACAGTGTTCGGGAAGCCATCTTTGTCCCCTACCCTTGGGGGTTTTGAACCTCGATTTGACTAGTAAAGTTCCCTATTTTTACTTGATTATAAATGAATGTTTTAGAAGTGTTTTGAGAGTTTCCAAGCATCCATCAGCCTCATTTGTATGTCTGAATACCTTCCAAACTCATTCAGACCCAATTCGGAAGAATTTGGAGCCATTTGGAAGCAGTTGAGCCATTACTAGTCTAAGGGTCGATTTGGCTAAAAATTGCAATTTTTCCTAGTTTTTACAAATTCTTAAAAAGGGACACTACAAGTGGTATCATATCATGGTCCCTGCACATCATGTGGCTTACCATTAATGAGGACAAGAATTCAGGTACCACCCTTAGGAATTGAAACTAAAAGCACTTTTGTTGAAGAGTAAGAAGTAGGAGAAGAAGAGCATTTTGTTGAAACTATGGCTATGGATGAGAAAGGAACCGAAGAGGAGAAGGAGGAATTTAGTAAATTCATGCAACCATTCTTTGAATACATGACAAAATAGATAATGAAAGGGTTTGAATTGTTGGCTAGTCAACTTGGAAGCAAAGGGGCAATAGGAGGCGGCAGTAGTTCTTCTTTGAAGGAAAAGAAGGCAATGGGTGAAAATATTTTCTCAAAGACATGACCTCATAATCGACCTCATGAATTTCATAGTTCAATAACGCATACTACACCTAAATTTATTAAGGCCAAAGAAGAACCTAACACTCAACATGACATGCTGGAAGTTATAATAGAATGGCAAAAGTTGAGTGAAGATTGCAGAAGGACTCTACCATTTGATCAATACTTTAATGTCTCAAACAAACTCAAAATGAGGGAAGGTAATAGGAATCCCTTTAAGAATAAGGAATTGAATTATGCCATAGGTAAAATGCCTCTTCTTACTTTTGATGGCTCATCTCAAAGTTCTGCAAATACTTGGGTACAAAAGCTAGATGTGTATTTTCAGTTGAATCCAATGGTTGAAGAGGATGCTCTAAAAATGGCTATTTTGCATCTCGAAGGAGAAGCCAATGATTGGTGGTTCCATGGAATTAAAACCTTGGGACATGATCAGGTTACAACGTATGAATAATTTGTTTACAGAGTATTTGAAAGATTTGAGCAAAAAGACCCAAAAATGCCTTTCAAAGAACTAGCCCAACTGAAGCAAGTTGGGACCCCTGCTAAGTATATGTTGGAATTCAAAAAAATATCAGTTAAGGTGGCTGATATATCTATGGTAAGTTTAGTATTTCTCTTTACTGAAGGTTTGGATGAACCTTTGAAGGGTTTGGTTAAGGCCCACAAACCTACTTCATTGAAATATTCCATGAACTTGGCAAGAGATATTCAAAATGTGCTACCTAGGACAAGGCTTCCTCCCAAGCCCAAATTCCCTTCCAAGTTCAGATTTTAAAAGAAGCCATGGAAAAGATATGCATTTGGAAAGGATAAGAAAGAGGGACCAAACAAGGAATAACTTAGAAGAAATAAATTGTGTTACACATGCTTCCAACCATGGGTACCAAGGCATAAATGTGCTAAGGGGAAAACACAATACCTTGAAGTATTTTCTGATGATGATGAGTATGAAGGGGGTATGGAGGAAGAAGGACATATTTCATACCAAGAAGAGGGATATGACACAATAGAAGAAGGGAAACAAGAAGAAACTCATCCTTCACCTGACAAAGGGAGTATGGCAGTGCTTTTAGCAGTGCCTCATTTTCACACTACTCGATGCAAGGGAGTGGTACAAGGACAAAGGGTCTCGGTATTGGTAGATGGAGGAGCCACACATAACTTCATTGATGCAGATATGGTGGAGAGGAGGAATATACCTACTAAACCATTCGATGTCTTCA
Source organism: Larix kaempferi (assembly GCA_027924585.1). Taxonomy (NCBI): domain Eukaryota; kingdom Viridiplantae; phylum Streptophyta; class Pinopsida; order Pinales; family Pinaceae; genus Larix; species Larix kaempferi. The sequence continues at coordinate 5,611,981 of BSBM01000590.1, forward strand.
CAGTCATCATTCCAGGTCATAACACTATGGAGCGCAAAACATGGATTCCAAAGCTAGAACTCACCATAGGTAACTACACTTTTTTTATAGATTTTATGTGGTTGATGTTTATGATACTAATGTGGTATTGGGAGTGAAATGGTGTACTCTATTGGGAAAAATATAGTGAACTATCAAATTCCTAAAATGAGATTCAAATATTCAAAAGGAAAACAAAGGGTTGTGAGAGGGCAGCACACCTATCTGAATCAAGCAGTCACTTCCCACAGTATGAGGTCCATATTGAGGCATGGAGATATTGAATGGGCTGTTGAATGTTACATCACTTCACCCAAACCAAAAATAAATATTTTAGAACATCCCAAGGAGATAAGGTAGCTACTACACAAATATGAAAAAGTTTTTGGAGACCTCCCTCCTGGAAGACCACTTGAAAGAGGAGTTGAGCACAACATTGTTTTGGAGGTGGGTACTTCACCTATACAAATCCCACCATATATACATCCAAAAAATTTCAGGGAGGAGATTGAAAAGGATATTCAAGAACTCTTGGAGTTGGGACTCATTAGACCAAGCTCTAGTTTGTATGATTCTTTAGTTGTTTTGGTGAAGAAGAAATATGGGACGTTGAGAATGTGCATTGATTTTAGAGCCCTAAACAAGAAGACAATCAAAAATAGATATCCCATCCCAAGAATAGATGAGATCATGGATGATATACATGGATCAAAATTCTTCTCAAAAATTGATCTTAGATCTGGTTACCATCAAATTTGAATGAAGGAGGAGGATGTGCATAAAACAACGTTCAGATGTCACTATGGCCATTTTGAGTTTCTTGTCATGCCTTTTGGTTTGACCAGTGCTCCAGACACATTTCAATCATGCATGAATCAAATATTTTGCAAACAAATGCGTAATTTTGTTTTGGTTTTCTTTGATGACATTCTAATTTACAGCAAAACATGGGAGGAACACTTGCACGATCTAGAAGTTGTCTTGAAAATTTTGCATGAACAATCTTTGTTTGCTAAGTTGTCCAAGTGTGAATTTGGGTTGAAATAAGTTTTATATATTGGGCACATCATTGGGAAAGATGGAGTGAAGGTGCACTTGGAAAAAAATAAGAGCTATTCTTGAATAGCCATCACCCAAAAACATCATAGCATCGAGAGGCTTCCTTGGAATATGCACTTACTATAGAAAATTTGTGAAAGGGTTCTCTAAATTGACTGCTCCACTTACTGATTTGACCAAGAAGGATGATTTCAAGTGGGATGAATAGGCTTAGAAGGCTTTCCAAAAATGAAACAGGTAATGAGTAGTTGTCCAGTACTTGCATTACCTAATTTTTCTAAACCATTTGTCTTGGAATGTGATGCATCAGGAGAAGGGATAGGGGAGGTCCTAAAGAAAAATCAACACCCCATATATTTTTAGAGAAGAAAGTTGTAGCCACAGGAGAAGCTCTACTCTATTTATGACAAATAAATGTTAGCCATCATGCATTCCTTGGCCAAGTTTCGACAATACTTGGTGGGAAACAAGTTTGTGGTCAAAACTGGTCATAACAGTTTGAAGCATTTTCTCACACAAAAGGACCTCAATGAAAGGCAAAAATAGTGGGTAAGCAAAGTCCAAGCTTTTTATTTTGACATTGAATATGTTAAGGTGAAGAATAATATTATAGTAGATGAATTATCTAGAAGACCATCGTTTTCTCTTATGGACATTTCAAAAGATTGGAAAAATATGCTAATAGTTGAATATGCCAGAGATAGTTTTGCTTGTGATGTGTTAGATGGAGTCAAAGGTGATGATAGGTACAAGGTTTTGGATGGTATCATCTACTATAAGGATAGAATATACTTGGTTCATGGTTCGAATCTCAAGCACAATATTTTGAAGGAAGCTCATGACTCTCCTTTAGCAAGCCACCCTGGTTTCTTCAAAACATATAGGCAACTAAGGGAAAGGTTCTTTTGGAAATGGATGAAAGAAGATGTTCTAAAATATGTGAATGAATGTAAGTCATGTCAGCAAAACAAATCTGAACATACACATCATGCTGTTCTATTGCAACCATTGGCCATTCCACAACAAAAATGGGAAAGTGTCTCCATGGATTTCATCACAGGTTTTCCCAAGCCTTTGGGTAAGGATTGAATTTATGTTGTGGTGGATAGACTCACTAAATTTGCTCATTTATTTGCTTTTACATCATCTTTTACTGCTGCACAAGTGGCTAATCTATTCTTTAGATAAATTTTCATATTGCATGGACTTCCCAAGAACATTATGAGTGATAGAGATAACAAATTTATGAGTGCCTTTTGGCAAGAAATTTTCAAGTTGGTTGGCACTCAATTGAATCCAAGCACAAGCTATCATCCTCAAACTGATGCCCAAACAGAAAGAGTGAATCAATGGTTGGAAGGGTACTTGAGGAACTATGCTAGTGAGCAGCAGAAAACATGGGTGAAATGGCTACATTTGGGTGATTTTGGCTACAACACTACTTTTCATATGTCCATTGGCATGTATCCTTTCAAAGAACTTTATGGTTATGAAGCACTTAAACCTGTTGAGCACATATTTGGTGATAGTAGAGCCCCAAAAGATAAATATTGGCTGGAGGAAAGGCATGATATTTTGAAACTCCTAAAAGACAATTTGCAGGTTGCCCAAAATCAATAGAAACAGTATGTGGATCAACATAGAGTGGAAAGAACTTTTCAAGTGAATGATTTGGTCTATTTGAGGCTACAACCATATAAACAAACATCCTTGAAAGTGAAAGGATCAGAAAATCTCAAACCAAGATACTATGGTCCATATAAGATAGTTTGAAAATTTGCGGAGGTGGTTTATGAGTTGGAACTTTCGGAAGGGAATAAAATCCATAATGTATTTCATGTTTCATGCCTTAAGAAGGATATTGTTCAACAAATATTTGTTTCAGAAACCCTCCCTCCATTAGATGATGAAGGAAAGCTCATACTTATCCCAGGAAAAAAAAAATTTGAAGGCAAGAGAAAGGAAATTGAGGAGTAGAACCATAAGGGAGTATTTGGTATAGTGGAAAGATTTTTCAAGTGAGGATGCCACATGGGAGGAGGAACAAATTTTGCAGAATCCTAATTTATAATTTCTTGAGGGAAATAAATCTTGGGTGGGGAGGACTGTAATGTCCCCATTCAAATAAATCTCAAGAAGAGAAAATTCCACCAATCTACTAGTTTCCTAGGTTGGGGTGGAAACATTAAATTTGTAATAAGGAGACTAATAAACCCCAAATGGACTTTAGCTTGACATAAATATATTAAAAGGGGATAAATAAATAATTATGATGAGGAAATAAGATGGCACTTGGTCATGTAGACACATTGGTGGTATGGGACCCACACAAAGCTAGAATCCCCGTGCCACATGGCATTCCACTCTCACCCATTCGAATCCAAGGTGGAGTCCAATGTTTTTGGGGGAGTTGGAAGGGCATAATACTTGGCATGACTCAATTAGGTATAAATGTAGAGGAAGAGTAACTCCCATGGAAGAGGAAGAGAAATGTTTGAGTTAGTGGGACACTTGGGCTAGATTCCCTATCTTCTATGACACCAATGATAAAGATGCCTATGACACTTATGAAAAAATCAGACCTAAAGAAGATCATTAATTTTCCCTATTTTGATGTATGGAGTGTCATTAATGTTCTGAATAAGTTTCATTAACATTTCACAAGTCCTTGGAACCTAAATTTTGAATTTCATAACAAGTTGTGAAGTTTACTATCATTTCCCCCTATGTGAAGACATGTATACAAACCTCTGATTTATGGGAGTTGAAGAAGCCTATAGAAACTAATTGATGATGCATTGGGGATTCCATTGAATTCCTTTATCAGTACCATGTCTCTATTCTGAAATTTGGGAAGGTATTACAGTGTTTGGGAAGCCATATTTGTCCCCTACCCTTGGGGGTTTTAAACCTCGATTTGACTAGTAAAGTTCCCTATTTTTCCATGATTATAAATGAATGTTGGAGAAGTGTTTTGAGAGTGTCTAAGAATCCATCAGCCTCATTTGTATGTCTGAATACCTTCCAAACTCATTCAAACCCAATTCAAAAGAATTTGGACCATTTGGAAGTATTTGAGTCATTACTAGTCTAAGGGTCGAATTGGCCAAAAATTGCAATTTTTCCTAGTTTTTACAAATTCTTAAAAAGGGACACTACATAGTTTTCCATTTCGCAATCAACTAGGGACATTCCTCAACACTGTGGTCCGCTGCGCTGCAATAAGTACACTACAGAAATAGGTTCAGACAATCCCTCTGATAATTTCTAACCTGACCATAATTATAACATACAACTGGCCCTCAACCTCATCCAAAATATCCTCCCCGCCCAATACCTCCACCTCGACCTCCGCAGAATCCTTTTCTAAGTCCTCCTTGCAGCTAACCATATGGATGTTGGTTATATTGCACAGGTTGATACTGTGGTGATGGTTGGTTGTACAACAGTTCCAGTTGACTATAGTGGAGCTGCGACTGGTTATACTGAGGTAGTGGTTGATTGTAGTGCGGCTACTGTTGACTATACTCTTGCTTTTGTTGTATAGGGGGTTTCTCTTCTCCCTTCATAAAAAACGTATCTATGGTCCTTGCTTGGAGTAAGTCATACGCCCTACAATCCTTTTCTTCATGGTCGGTCAATTCACAGAAGTTGCAGAAAATATTGGCCACCTTCGACACCATCTTCTGTAAATATATGCATTCTTCTGATCAATGCCCCCTTGTCTGAGAAATCCGACACCATGAAATTCCTCCTTGACTAAGTGTATTTGGTTCTCCAGACTGTAAATATTCGCGAAATTCTAGACACTAGTCCTTATGGTGTCCTTCTGATTTACAGCGACTGCACCATATTTCCTCGCAAACTTCTTTTCCCTTCTTGATGTCTTGTAGCTGGATCGTCATGTTTTCTAGTTGCACTTGGATGTGGTTCATACCTAACCTGGTTTCTCCAACTGGTTAAGCTTCCAACTTCATCCCAATTTCCAATGCTTCCGCCTGGGATGCGATTTTTTTCTACATTAGCGGCATGCGAATGTGTGTTACTAATCCTACGATGAACCATTCCTTGTGATGTATGTCTCTCATCCCAAAGCGTACTTTCTCCATTAGGGTTGTATATATTTGGTCGAACCCCCACACTAATTCATTTGGAAATTGCTTGATCTCTTTCAGTTCTGTGATATATTGTGACTGGGAGTTTGGTTTCCTGAACTCGTCAATCAATCCTGCCCTAATCTACGTAAGTGTTTTCTCAGGACTTCCTGTAGGTACTTGTATGAATTTCATAAACCAATCTAACGCACAGCCCCTAAAGGTTGTCACTAGTTGTCTCTTCTTGATATCGTCATCTTGGACCTACTTTATCGTCCATACTACCTCGCATAAAAACCAATACTGCTCAGGATCCTTGGTCTGTTACCCTAGAAAATTGGCATTTTCACATCGTCACCTGCCATCCTTGGTCTCCTACTGCTATTTACAGACCCACTACTCTTATCGTTGTTCTGACATGTCGTATAGCCATGTGAAGAACTTTTGTATCTTCCTCCGAAATTTGGCATAGTGCACAAGGTTGTGGGTACGTTTTAGCTTTGGGTGTGTCCTTCTTCAGCTTCAAGGGTACCCTGGTTGCTTTCTTTGTCACAGTAAGTTTGCTTAGTCCCTTGTGGTCCCATTTCACAGTCTTTCATTTCGGTCGCTCTAAGAGACTGTCTCTCAATCTTAGTTCTCCTCTTCTTCTCCGGTTGGAACCTCACCCCACTTTGCAGGGTACCACAATCTTCCACAGCCTCCCTTAGAATTTTGTTGTCGCTCATATCCATCTACCCTGCATCATTCTATCATAACCGCATCCACATGGTACCGACAGCCTCCGCACACTGAGCTTTACTCGTCGAAATTCATCTTCAATATACCTTTTTCGTAGATAAGCATTTTAATCCACAGTTTTAGCGACAGTAGAAACCTTCCTTGGGGTCCCTTGAAAAAATTCCTCTTCACGTCGTTATATGACTTGATTGTGTCAGCAACGAATTCAGTGATGTATCCCTCCAGAGTACTATCTACCCACACTTCGACAGATCTAGATGCTCTGTTATCCACTCACTTCAATTGTTGGATCAGTTCTGGCATCCAACGTTCAAGTTCACCGCCTTGAAAATTCTTCTTTTGGAACGTCGGTTGTGCCAACCAATCATGCAGTTGTATCGGGAATTCACAGAAGAATATCTCGTGAATGTCATAGTAGATATATTTATGTATCCACTCAGTTGTCGACCATCCAGGGTTGCGATTTTCTTCTTTAATGAACTCTCATGTCTTCTTGTCAAACCACTCATCGATCTCCGTTTTTGTCGAATGCCACAACATGTCCTCTCTTCTTGCGCACTAGGCTCCAGGCAACAGAACCATTTGTTGACACGGTTCTGTGAACAGGGGTTCACTTCACATATGTTGAAAGCATGGTTTTTTCATAATATGTTGGATGTAGATCTGTGCATTCAGTGAACATATTGGAAAATAGGGTGCTTGTTTTAGAGAGAGTTCAACAAGATTCAAGTACATGAAATTATTTTATGAATTTCTAGCTCAGCAAAAAGGTATTTTCTATTGATATGCTTTTTTAATTAAAAAGTTTTATTTTTCCTAATTACTTTTTAAAACTAAAAAAAAATCAATACGTAGAAAAACCTATAGATGTTGAAGAGAAAAATACATTGGAAGAAGCTTGTATTAAGAATGGGGAGCCTAAGCAAGATGATTATGGCAATGTGGAATCTTCTGAAAATCCTCAACTACAATCCAAAGATCAAGATAAGAAAAGTGGAGGCAAAAAAGAAAGTAATTTTATATGTTTGAATCAATATACTTCAAAGTTTAAAGATTGTAATTTTTTTTCAATGCTTGCTACTAAAAAATGTTTATTTTTATTGGTTTTATTGTTCTGTAGGACATGGCAATACAAGCGATAAGCATGGAAATAATGAAATAGTCCTGTCAATCATGAGAATTCAATCCAATATGATGTGTGGCCCATCCGCCCTTAGCAAATAATTGATAAGTAAGAAAGCCAATGATTTTCTGTATTTCTATCTAAAACTTTAGAGAATGTATTATGTAATAGGATACATGCTTTTTATTGTGTAGATTAAGATACGATTGTGATGATAGTAATATTAGAATTGGAGGATTTCGCATTTAGTCTAGAAATCCTCCATAAAGACAAAAGAAGTACATATGAAAGTATTGAACAAGACAATACTTTTAAACACAAGTCAAAATTGTATCAATCATGACCAGATGCATTATATTTGTTGGAAGCGAATTCGATGTTGGAATCTCGTCAACCAAAAGTCGAAGTGATGAGATGGATTTATTTAAGAAATTTCTAAGAGTAAAAAATATTGAAAATGAATTTAAATTTGTTTGGTTTACTTATAAATCTACTAAAGATAATGAGGGTTAATATGTGAAAAATTTGGAAACATTGTGAAATAAATTTGAAAAATATTTATTTGAGAGGGACACTACTATGGTTGTTTTGGAGGGAGAAGAGGAACAAATGAAGCCTATTCAAAATTCCATTGTGCATTGTTGACACAGGTTTGTTGACAACTGTTCACTTTGCACTGCTGTCAACAAACATCGACCAGACACCCTTAAGCATTGGCCCAGAAATTTTTTACCCTTTCTAGCAACACCCACAGAGCGAGTGAGGTCTCAATCGAGATGTCTAAGGGGGGTTGTAGGAACCAAGTTTCCGCAGTAGGGAGAAGACATGCATTAATTCATACCCAGTCGCTACAGAAACCATAGATTCGCTTTCGCATTATACTAGCAATTCGAATATGCAATCGACATAACTCATATCATCCAACATTACTGATCAATCGACAAAGCAGCAAGATCGCATCATTACAAGATATCATTCATACTTCATAACATAACAACAAATAGAAAGTACAAAGTATAACTCATAGCAACAAATAGAAAACACAGAGTTGATACATAGCCGAACATCCTCATTCATTAACTCATCAACAAGACTGTGGGATGAACTTCGCAGAAAACAGTTCCAAGCAACTTAACACAAATCCATATACTCAAAGCAAAAAATGCCGAAGGTAGACAAAATACACCAGACTTGATTGACTTATCTCCTATGATTATATGATTCGATGATGTTTCTATTTATAGACACCTATGGCAGTTACAAAATGGTCCAAACGACCCATTCTAACTAATTTGGACCAAAACTTCCGCTTCTGTCGGCTCCTTATCCTTCACCGATGACCCCTTCGTCGTTGTCGATTCCGCATCTTCTGCATTCTAACCCCGTGCCAACATGCATAAGCTTTACAATATATCTTTTAAGGATGATACTTATATGATAAAAAGACTATGGCAAGATCTCTTTGAGGGTTGAAAAACTTTACAGTCTCTTTAAAGGTTGAAAAAACTGTGTAATAAACTTTAAACATTATACCATTATCGAAACCAATATTATTTACATTATTTATATTTTTGTTGAAAACAATCATTGTGATTATTTATTTTTTGTTTAATGGTTTATATGTTAATTATTGTGATTAATTATTTTTTGTTTAATGATTTATATGATAATTGTTGAATTATTTTTTTGTTATATAATTTTTTTAAAGCTAAAATTTATATAATTTTTTTTGTTATGATGGAATGGCTGAGCTATGGGTACCCTTTGGATGCCTTCAACATTTTAGAGTCATACTATTTGACACCCTTTAGAGTTGATGGTGCATTACATGATCTAAATTAGTTCTTTACATCTATGGCCCCACCGCCAAGAAGAAAGTGTTCTTCAATTTTACAACCAAACACAAAAATACTTGAGAAACCTTTGGATTGAAGTTTGGTCTATTGATTTTTCCTCGGGGCGTGAGTAAATGAACCTCTTCACAAGGTTACAGAGTTAGTTGTACAAACGGTCCAAAGTTGCGTTTCTGTTTCATTATATTGGATGTGTACATATCTTTGGTATATAACTTTTGTATCTTTGTAAACCCAATAACCTTTTTTGTTATTGTCGTCAACATAATAGCATAATTGGAGTAAGAATATAGAGACAAATGTTATATGTTTGTTTTTCCCACCAAAATCTAAACCAATTTTAAAAATCTAACCCAATTTTAAAAGAATACATGAATTTCGACCGTAGAAAAGTGAAACAGAGAGATAGGCGAAAAAGAAAGGAAGGGTAAATCCCCAAAAGAAGAAGTGCATGAACATGGTTGATGACGAAATTCAGATCGCTGAATAAGTGTAGGTGTAATATCAATACAAGTTCTTACTAAATGGAAAATAAATTTTCATAAACAAATATTTAAAAATAAAAGTTTAATTATTTAATGTCATACTTTCTTATCAATATTTTAGTTTAATGAGTATTTTTGTTTTTGAATGGTAATTTTGGTTGTAAATAATATGTCTAAAAATAAATGAATGATTTTTAATGTACATTTATGTTATGTATATTTTATTAAAAGTGTGTTTTTTATTATTATTTTTATATAGGGTGGTTTACAATTTGTTGGAGGGCTAGTTCACTGGAAGAAACGCCACCACTTGCCACTCTAAGTAGAGAATCAAGTTATGGCCAAAAGTACAACCATTACAATAAAAGCTCAACAAAAACATTATGTCACTTACAAATATTAAACTTAGGTACAGAAGACAACAATCATTTCTCCCAAAAATAATTTTTAGAAATTATATCATTCAAACCCCAAACCAAATTCATATATAGTAACTATCCTTGCAACTCTATTTTCCTTAGCCAACTATTGTTTTAGCACAAAGTTACAAGTCTGCAATAATTCCACCCAGTTTCATATCCCTAATTTAAGGAGCAATCAATACATTTAGTTATTGTTACGTGCTTTTTGCGCATGTCATAAATCATAATCGCTTCGTTTTCTTGACAAATCTATCAGGAGAGGATTGCCATAACACCTCTGTAAATTCTTATCAAGCATGTAAAAATGATATCAGAGATCAATTAACACAATAATGAACACTGCATAAAAATTATAAGCCATACTGAAAATCCCAAGTTGATCTAAACTGAAGTCTTTATTTAGGATTCCATGTGCAGTTAGCCTCTATGACACTGCACAACCAACCATACATATAATATGATATACTGAACTTATCAGACAACGATTGGAGAGACTATCAGGCGTGGCAGCTGCAAGTACCGCACTGGCAGTTGGGGCCGCACTTGCAGTCGTTCTCTACAGATACATCTGCACCGTGCCTGTTTACATCAACACCCAAATATATTCAATATAATGATCATATCGTATCATATCATGCTGAATCCATTGAAAGAAAATTCATAAGAACTGATAGAGATAAGGCTGTACCCCATCTCGTAGCTGGTCTCCATAATACCGTCCATCTGGAAGCCCTTCTTGCTGTAGAGCAAAACAATCCAAACATGGAACGAGCTTAGTCTTGTGCAGCTTCGAACCCGTGACGAACAGCGTGAAAATTGAAAAGCAAAAGAAGAGAAATTGAGACGAAAAAAAGATCAGAAAAGAGAAGCAGACAACATACGGGCAGTGGGTCTTGTCAGCGCAGTCGCAAGATAAATGATGAAAGAAACAACAACAACAACAAATTACTTCACTTCTGATTTCTCAGATGCCGCGTTTGCTTCTCAAGTAACGCTCGCCCACCGATATATATAAGGAGACCAATGCCGGGAAAATTTGGCGGTGAGTTTGCCATGACCGGAAATATGGAATATCCGAGAGGGCAAGCCTGCGGCGAACCCTTCCTCGAAAGTGACGATGGCAGGCACTGGCAGCATCTTCTGAACTCGATAAAGTCGAGCAAGCACGTCCAGATCTAGGGATTGGGTACTGCGAGGAATCTAACATAATTGACGTGGGACCTCCGAAGCACCATTGATTGGAATGGCGCGCTTCGACGTCCTATACGAATCTAACATTATTGGTGTACTAGGAGCTTACCATAACTTTTGATTTTCCGCGTATATTTATGGCACTGTACCTGAGAATCTATAAAGGTGTCACATCGCTTAAGAGTTTCCAACTTCCACGACTCTACTAGTAGAAGTTAAGAGGTATGGTATGTGACTCATAGCCTCCGCACATGGAGGTAAAAAGGGCGCCCCGTGGGGCGTCCTTACGTGACATCAGCTGGGCTAAAAACTCCCCTTCCCGCACATGCAATTGGAAAGCGGAGGCGGAGGCGGAGGCAGGGGCGGGTAAATTTCAATTTCAATTTCAATTTTCCCGGAAGTAATCGCCATCCTTTGAGGGGAAGAAGAGGCTACACGTATTGAAAGCTTAAACAGTGAGTGATCTGGTAAGCAATAAGATCAATGGATGGCGGATCTATCTGACCAGTTTTCAGGGGTGTTGGCTGGCATGAGTAGGTTCAACCCGATTTCTATTGCCAGTTCCCGGAGCAGTCCCAAGAGGGTCATTTCTAGCAGCTGTTGAAGGAGCCTAATTCCCTTCAGCACCAGGTAAACCAAGTCAAGCAGAAAGAAGGATCATCATCCCCAGCAGCCCAAGTATTCCCAGTCCCACCAGTAGCCCTAGGATCAAAAGAATTCCCAGCAACTTCATCATTAGAACCAGGAAAAGCAACATCACGCTAAAACCCAGCCCAGTTTATATGCTGTTAGTCAATTTATACAGTTAAATATAAAGGGGGGGGGAGAATGTGCCTCATAAGCTCCCCATAAAAAACAACAGCATTGGAAGGGGTCGATTAACTGTAAAAAAAACAAGCTCTGAAAATCTGTCGATCATCTGCTTGAAGGGAGAATGTGCATCATGTGAGAAGAAAAGGTAGGAGCAGGACTATTTATTAATAAGGTAAGCTATATCAATCCTGGACATCATCTGTCCTGTTGAAGCGGTTAAATTGTTAGGGGAAATTGTCTGTAGCGTTCCTCCATCAAAGGGGCAAGCTGTTGCAACTCTCCAACCAAGCTCAAGCAGGCTGTGGAAATCATAATCATTGATTGATTATGATTACGAGATATACACAGAAGTGAACTGTATTGAGGGAAAGCACATTCATCTATGATAATGACACAGTGGTTACAGAAGAAATTGATTGAGCAACTACATCAAAGGCAGAACAAAATACAAAGGTATGAAATGTTTGTTTGATTGAGCAATTACATCAAGGGTATATGCATTTAATAGATAAAGACTGTCTCTGTATTTCAAATATACATTGAGACCATTATATATTGCAATCAAGATTATCTACAGATTTGATATGGACAGATTGAGCTGACCAGTGTTGGTATTGAACAGAGTATTAATAGAGTTGCATTTGAATAAGATGTGTTTTGGTTGAAAACAATAACAAGTTTGGCAAAGATAGGATTAATTGTTACAGGTTTGTTTTTCACAGAAAGCAATTAACAAAAGAATATTGACAAACTTGGAATTTGAGATTGTGTTTTGCAAAATAAACAGCTTGGTACCTGTACTAAAGGGAGGAAATACTTATTAGGTTTTAAGCTGCATAAAAGAAGTAATCTTTGTTAAAGCAATAAATGTAATAAATGTGTAAACAACTGATTCAGCCCTCTCAGTTGCTTGACTTGTCCAACAAAAACATGGAGTGCTCGTTCGATTCAGATTTTGAAGAGAGATCGGCAAGACGGAAACATCCGAGCAAGTTGGAAGCACAGGAAGTTTCAGTTCAAGCAGCGGAGTCATAGCCAGTTCCCTTTGCTGAGCCGTAATAAGAAGGACCGACATATATAGTTGTGGGGAGAAATTCAACAAAATTTAGTGTAATTTAAACGAAAAAAAAAACAGTGCAAACGCGATGAGAAATTGTGGGTAACAAATTTTGTTTCTTCTCAGTCGGTTAAAATGGTAACTTGGACTGAGCACGCTGAGCCTGCAATTGCCTATGAGCTCTCGCCACCAAGCCACAGGATATGGCGGTTACACTGCTGGTTCAAAACGTAAGCTAAGAATGCTGTCCGAACTGGTAGTTATATCATTTAATAGCCTTATTTTTTTTTTCCGCCAAGGAAAAAGGGTAACCTCAGCTGTCAGTTTTGTACTGTAGCTGTCAAATTTCGTCAGAAAGCATCGGTGCCTGAAGGCAAGCCCAGGCTGTAGGTGGGTCTACTAGAAATGCGCGAAAATTGAGCTCAGGGGCGCCCTCGAGCGCGCACGAGGGCGTTTTTTCCCTCCATGTGCGGAGGCTATCAGATTGTTTTGTAAAAGCAAGAAAGAACGACTCGAATTTATTTTCCGAAAATGTTAAGAACGTTATATTTTGGACTTACTCTTTTTAGAGATGATTCGCGAGTTTTGGTAAGGAGTTGTTTATTTCTTCTATGTGTAAGTTTTGGATTTTACGATGGGTTTTTAGGTTTATGTTTTGGATTTTACGATGAGTTTGGATGAGTTTTGGTTTTGATTAAATTTGTCTAGTAAAATCAAAATTTAGAAGTGTTTAAATTGTGTTATTGAATCTATAAATAGATTCAATACCCTTGAATACCCTATAACACTCAAATTATAAATTTTTCATAACTAATATATGTGATTCAAATTTTTTTTAAAGATTTCCAACCAGAGTGTGAACAAAATAATCATCTTAAATCTTTAAAGATTTCCAACTAGAATGTGAACAAAATAATCATCTTAAATCTTTAACATCCCAATAATAATTGTTGTGATGGAATTATTTGTTTTTATTTTTTTATTTTTTTTTGGGTTAGAAAAGTTGTAAAAGAAGTATTTTTAAATCATTGTGGTTAGTTAAAGGTTAAGGACTTCAATGTCGTATCAATTATAACCAGCTTAGATCCATCTTAAAATGGGATCTACCAAGTGCATAGTGGGATCAAATCTCTACAAGTTCAAATTGTTTTTTAGAGTGCAAATGTTGAGGAGGTTTTTTAATTTATCTAATTTGTGTAGTTATATATATATGCTTTTGTAAATATTTTAAATTTAATATGAGCCGACATGTTATTTTTTTTAATATTTTTAATTTTTTTTTAAATGACACATGTAGGATGAGCACGAAAGGAGTTACACATCCCCCTACTGGGCTGTAGAATGCGCCTCTTCGGTGCAATTATTTTGATATCGTAATTTAATGTGGGTGTATTTATGAAATTTTATTTATGATAAAATGATTTTTATATTCAACCCTCTTACTTAATGTTTTGGTAATTGCCCAATATTCCTAAGAGTTTATTCTTATTTTAACAATATTGATTTTAGTCTTCATTTAAAGTTAATTACAGAAGATTAGCATATGGCTTGCTATACGAGATTATTCTTGAACAAAAGATTAGCATATGGCTATAAAATGAAAGAAATCGGGCTAAAATCCAAGCAGGTTTCAGAAGGCATCACTCAACCATAGACGACCTTGTTACCCTTAGGATCATCACGGAGGAGTGTCATAATAATAAACTCAATCTTTTTTCTTGTTTTGTGGACTTTAGAAAAGCTTTCGATACAACACGCCTAGAAAGAGGCTTTAGAATAGATTAGAAGAGATAAATATTCATTTCAAGTTAAGGGTAGTGGCTATAAGGTTATATGAGAACGTCATTCCCAAATTCAAAAACATTGAAGGGTGGTCGTAGGAAACTAAATGTAATATTGGATTTAAGCAAGGGTGACCCCTCTCCTCTACCCTTTTTGACATTTACATTGATAAGCTAGAAGACTGTTTAGAATAAGCAGACTACGCTAGCATGACCTTAGCAGGGATAGTCATCATGCTTCTTCTCTATGCTGATGATATTGTTCTTATGGCAAGGTGCCCCCAAGATCTTGAGAATCATTTACAAATTCTCAAGGATTTTTGCACCAATATGGGCATGACTGTTAACAAACGATGAATTTCCTTCAAGCGAGGATTTTCCTCTAAGTGAGGATTTACAAGACAACAAACTTGATTTTCCTACAAGCAAGGATTTTGGTGGGATAGATAATAATTTTGATGAGTATGAAGGCACTAATGATGGTGTAGATGATTTTCCTCCAAGTGAGGATTTCAATGGCACTGGTAATGATTTTCCTCCAAGCGAGGATTTCAATGGGATTGATAATGTTCCTCCCCCAAGCAAGGATTTTGATGGAATTGACAATGGTTTTCCTCCAAGCGAGGATTTTGATGGCATAGATGATGATTTTCCTCCAAGCAAGGATTTTAATGGGACAGATGATGATTTTGGTGAGGATAAAGGCAACAACAATGTTGAACATGGTTTTCCTCCAAGTGAGGATTATGATGGTAGCGAAGACGATTTTCCTCCAAGCAAGGATTTTAATGGCAGCAATGATGATATTCCTCCAAGCGAGGATTTTAATGGGACGGATGATGAAGTTGGTGAGGATGAGGGCACCAATAATGGTAAAGATTAATTTCCTCTGAGTGAGGATTTTGATGGCACCAATGATGATTTTCCTCCAAGAGATGATTTTGATGGCACTGATGATGATTTTCCTCCAAGCGAGGATTTTAAAGAGACCGGTGATGATTCTGGTGAGGATGCAGGAACCAATAATGATGAAGGCTATTTTCCTCCAAGTAAGGATTTTGATGGCATTGATGATGATTTCCCTCTAAGCGAGCATTTTAATGAGACAAATGATGATTTTGGGGAGGATGAACCAGACAATGATGTTGATTTAAACTCAAGTGATAAACTTGATATTGATGCAGATACTCATTCTCCTACTAATTTTCGCGATGATAATCTCAATGAGAGGGATGATATTCATCACATTGATAAGGATATTCATTCTAATGAGGATGATTTAATGGTTGATGAAACGCAAAGGAAAATTGTACCAATGAGAAAGATTAAGTGTAGGACTAGGCCATTTTATATCAATCCAAAGCATTCTGGTTATACAAGGTCTAGGAAAGATTTGATCACAAGTCCCAGTTCTATTACTGATTTGATTTCAAGTGAGTGTTGCCAAAAAAATTGTATGAAAAAAATACACTATAATTATGCTTTTGAGAAAAGATGAGCATATCGATCAATGAACAAAAATATGCAAAATTCATATTTGGTAGGGTGCATGATTTCTACAAAGGCAGGTTATGATTATCGCATTGGAAGTTTTATGCTTTGCAGAAGGGCATTCAAAAGAATCCACTCAATTGGTAATCTTAAACTATCAAGAATCCAGACAAGGCTAGAAAAGGATCCTACATTTTATTCTAAAGAATATCATGCACGAGCTAGTGGGCCATTAACAAACATTGCAATGTCATGGATGCGTGACTTCTTTTCTAAGCATGGAGAGAGTATGCCAGATAGAGAAACCATACACATTCTAGATAATTTCTCAAGGCTAGAAATCTACAACTTGTACAAGGCATTTGTTCAAGATGCTGAAGGAAATGACAATTTCAGTAGATATGCATATTTTACAAGACTATGGAAAACATAGTTCAACAATGTCTGTATTCCTAAGAGGTCAAGGATGGGGGTTTGCAGTATATGTGCTTCTCTTAAACAAAGAAGGGATAAATTAGAAGGGATAGAGAGAGGTATGACTCTAACAACTTTATTTTTTTGCAATAATTATCTATTACGAAAGCTCATCAATGTTTTTTTTTAATTTGTAGATTCTGTTGTTAAAGAACTTCAAGCACATCGCAATCAACAATCAGTTGAACGACAAAAGTTATACAAACATCACAAGAAGTGTTATGATGAACCACATTAGTATATGGGTTTGATAATTGATGGCATGGATTAGAAGAAAAAAACACTTTTGCCACATTTTGTTCGTGTACCAAAGAGTTTAAAGGAGGAAAATTTTATTCAGTTTCACTTGGTTGGTTGTATGGTTTTTAATGGTCAAATGTCTCCAAAAGGTTTAATTTACAACTCCCAATATTCATAATGATGCAAATATGACCATTACCATGATTCACCATGTGCTAACGCATTGGTCTGGTAATCTGCAATTGGACAACACCAGTCGGGAAAACAAAAATAAGATTATGTTTGGTTATTTGAACATGCTTGTTGAATTGGGAATTTTTCGGAAGGTTAAAGTTGGTTTCCTTCTTTTTGGGCAAACACATGACCATATTGATCAAATGTTTAGTCGTTTTGCAGTGACATTGGGGAGGAAGAATGTTGGGAGCCTTCCATCATTCACTGAAATTATTAGAAAAACATATAGTCTAGAGCTTGTTGTGCTAACATTAGAGGAAACTATTGACATGCGAAGATTTATTTTGGGATCGTATGGTGAAGAAAGGTGCATTGAGAAAATCAATGACATTATCTTTCAACATCAATTTCGCATAAAAAAATTGATGGGAAAACACTACTCTGGGGTAAGAAGTACTCAACAAGTGCAGAATGGGGGCCTAAATTAGGTTTAGCATTTCTAAAATTCATCCCAGGTCGTCAAATGTATGCTTCAAAGTTATCATTGTTGCAATCAGCTGTTGAGATTCAAAATTCACGATGGCACAACAAAGATGTTTATTCTTCTCAATGTTTGGAAGAAATAAAAAAGTCTATCAAAGATACATATGAATATTTTGAGGTTGTTGATTCTATTTGGTGGGAGTAATTTTTCATGGAGAAAAATGACATAATTACAAACTCTACAAATGGAGACATTTTTTTGAAGACTCCATTTGGTTGGCCACAAAGTATGTCAAATGGAAATGAGGAGAGAAATGTTGAGCCTTCTCAACCAGAAGAAAGGGAAATGTACATTGGGTCTAGAAGATCATCTGCACGACGTGAAGAGATGGAAGACCTTTACAGAGGCTCAATACAAGATATTAAGGAGGGTTGCATGATTGTAGTTTTGGCCATAGAAGATCCACATGGTTATCCATTCTAGATTGCAAAAGTTATGAAGGTCAATAAAGAAAATGAAGAAGTTATATCTATTGAAGCACATTGGTATGCAATAGACACACACCCATTTCATGGTGTGTACAAGCCAGAGATGGTGATCGAGAAAAGGGTTTGCAAAAAGAGAAAAAGAAAGGGTCAAAATGTAAATCATCGTTGAATAGAAAATTTGAAATTAGACGATGTTGAAATACTAGTTTATGACTTCTAGTTGACAAGGAAAGGCACTCTTTGCTCCAAGAGTATAGAGATTATCAAAAGATTGTTGGCACCAGAAATAGTTGCAACCTGGGAGTCTGCTAAACCAAGGTGTAGATCTAGAAGGAATATGGCATATGAAATGTTGGGCTTACATGAAGATTTAGGTGGTGCACTCATTGATACTAGAGAAGAATACGGGTCATGTACATCTTCATCTAGTCATTCATATGAAGATAATGTAGCTTCTTATGGTGTGTCAGAATCCATGTGTTGATTTGAATATTCGCACATGAAACATTTTGTCTTTTTTATTAATATTGCATTGTTTGTATGGAAACTCTAAAGGAGTGCTTGAATTTTGATATGAATTACTTCTACGTCTTATGGTTTATTATATGATTTTTCTAATGAATATCATAATTTTTTTTTTTTTATATGAAAAGAGTGGTCAAATTATTTATTGAATAATTTGTGTTTAACTCAATGCAATTTTTATACAGTGTTACTAATAGATTAAATAAGCACAATTTTAAATTTTGAGAAAATCATATAAAAATGTCATTTTTTGAAGAAGTGTGCTACTGGTAGCATTAGTTTTCAATTTAGAGCTCGATTTTAAAGTTTTTGCAAACAACAATAACAAATGTTTTGGTTCATTTCTATATTTTTGACCCCAAATCAAAAAGTGGTGCTACCGGTAGCACCACTATTTGATTCAAGGTTGTTTTTTGGTGTTTTTGGGCAAAAATATGGGTTTTTATGGCTAGAGTTCTCGTTTTGATTATAAAGTTCTCGTCAAGTTGTATAACATGTTATTTATTTTATATATTTACAATAGAAGGAGTGATGGTTAGATAACTTGAACCAATATACATCTCTAAACTAGTGCAAGAATGTGAATTCATTAACACTCTTCGCCATTGCATAACTTTTGCATGGTCCGTGATTTTAGCTTTGAAAGTTCTCTCTTCATTATAAAAACAACATTCTCAAGATTTTGTCAATGCCCTTGTATACGAATTTCATACATGCAATTATACATGCCTAAATGTCTTTCTTGTCTCCTTTTTAAGTTGTCTTTTCATATTCCTCTTTCAGCCTTTATCAACATCGAAAGTGCTTCTATCGACTAATTGCATTTTATATTATGGTGTTAGACTTCATCTTCCATTATATAAAATGTACAATTTTTTGTTACTAGATATCTTTCTTCCAAGGAAAAATACTTTATATTCAATATTTCAATTGTGAAATCAAAATATAAATATGACTTCCCATTTAGGCTCAAAAGATAAATAGTCCTAGCGATGTATTCAATTAGCTTCTGACCTATCCCAACATATTAGAATCATCTAAAGCACTATTAAGTTAAACTTACAAAGTGAAAAATAAAAATTGGCTCCATTCAAAATATAAATAAAACTAAAGCGACATCATAAAAAAAGGGCATAAATTAGAGATCCTACATCAAAATAATATTCTATCAGCAACGCGTCAATTCCCACTAGCTCATTGAGTTAAGGTGTGAGTCTTGTCAACAAGGAGACCCAAGTTCAATCCCCTTAGGGGTGAATTAGTTGGGAGGAGACACCTAAAAACCCATTCAATTTGAGGTTGTGCAGTCCAGGATGGGTGCGATCCCTGGGTGATTTTGATGGCTTAGATTCCCTTGGGTAGTGGTTTCTCAAACCACAGGCCACTCTCACAAGTTAGGGAGATTCGAGCAAAAAAAAAAAATCTATTAGCAACACAACTTTGTGTACCTCCTTTAAACTCCTTTTTCTAAATGTGTACCACTTGCAGTAGGAGTGCTTCTTTTGATATTTGGTCTGCAATGTTGTTCAATTCCCCTCTACTAATCAATACTCATTTGATTTAAACGAGTAGGAGGCTTCTAGATTTCATTTTTTATTTGTACAAAAATAAGGATATAATATGAATAAAATACCTTCCCAACACATAAATTTAGTCATGATTTAGCCTTTCTATGTATCTCTATTGTATATCTTGCCTTGCATGGGTACCAATTGGTAGTACTTTGTTCGGTCTTACGATCAAGTTATCTAACTCAGGATTTTGGATTAAATTCGAATTGCTTCTCCAAAGATCCATTATCTCTTGCTATGAATGGAATACAGAATCAAGAACAGGAGGTTCTACCTCATTATCCACAAAATATAAGTCCTTTATAAGAATTATCCCTTAACCATATTACTTGTAGAAATGTCAAATGATTAAACTTATGGCCAACGTTTAAGAACCCTTAATGCATTTGTGATTTCCTTCCCCTAGGACCATATAATTTCCATGGAATTTGTGTTCCTTCATCATTTTGATGTCACATATATTCTAAATGACGCATCTACTAATGGTTCCATCTACTTACTCGACTTTGTTTTATGTTTATACTTCTATTACAAAGAAAGAGAGAGAAAATTTGTCTCATATGCAATAGTTCACTTTAGAGAGAGGGGTAAAGGAAGTGAATTATCTATCCATTGGAAGGAAGGATATACAAATATTAAATCTCAAACAATTTTAACATTTACCTCCCCCTCCTGCTTCTATTCATGGTCTGATGTGTTTGTATGAGTGGTTTTCCAAGTCTATGTGGTGTTGTGTCCAAGTCTAAGACTATGTGTGGCCCTGTGTCTAAGTCCTAGTCTATATTTGTCTGAGGAGTATGCTAGACATGAGGAAACTAAATTTGGATCGACCTTTATGGAAGAAAAAATTCAAGGGATTGGAGGAGGTAGATCAACTGTTCAACACAAATTCAATTTGATGATGAATTATATCTATTAATAATTGTAAGGCATCGATCCTATTTACATCTAATTGTTTCTCTAATTTCCAATCTCTACTTTTCCCTACTTTCAAAAACCCTAGAAACTCTAGTCCTTTTATTTCAATGAGATCTTATAAAACAATACATTTTCACCACTCCATAATCTTCACATTCAAACAATAAAATCCATACACATATATTTCTTTCACATTGGAATTAAAACATACCGTTTTCATAATATTAATGATTAAATTTGAAATACAAAGTCACTTTATTGAGGGCATCCAAACCACATATAACAAGTCAAAGAGAAATACCTAGCCACTATTGTTATAATTCCCCCCTAGAGATACATTACATTCCATCCCCATTAACATGTTTCATACTTAAAACATGGGGGAAATCCATATAATATGATCTACTGAGCATTGCATTCTACTAGTACCAAGGACGAGCACGCATCCATCCTAGTGAAATTTGGACATGGGGTCCAAATGATTCCTTTCCACCTCAATATTGATTATGGTTGCTCCTTTGTTTCCATATTATTGTTGGGTTATTATGATATCTCCATGGATTAATTTTAGTCCTCCATGTGCCTCCGTACTAGGTGCATTTTTGGTCCATGTTTTTCCATGTAATAATTTTGTTAACACTCATAACCTTGCATCGAGATAAATGTTGTTTCTTAGAGTGGTGTGGGTGGTGATATACATAACAACATTAGCTATTGTCTCTTTAGTCCTCGACTCTTTAACATGTGATTCATGTAGCTCCTTATATTCTTTTTGCTTTGTATTCCATTCATGGGGAATTCCTTGAGGATGCTATGTAAACCCTTCTTATGTTTCAACCTCACACTCTTGATTTGTTGTGTCTATAGGAAATTCAATTAGTTTATTTGTAAGGATTTTTTTATGTGCCCCCTTGGGCTATTCTTGTATATCCTCAATGTAATTTGTGTTTTCTTGTATCAAAACACCATAAATTATTTTATACATTAATAATAATTGTACTGAGTCCATCCATGAATGCCCTTAAATAATATCCACGCCATCCATATCCATAGAATTAAAAATTGAACGTGACACATATTTACCCATAGTAATCTTCAAATCTTTAAAAAATTGAACATTCTCACCCTTAGCATGTGTGCTCTAGATATGCTTTGATGGGACTTGTAATATTTTATCCAAGTTAAAATTGATGAAATTATGCTTGCTACTAGGGTTTATAAAGTTAATAAGGATTTTCCTATTAAAGACATCCATGAACTTGTAATAAGAATTGTTGACCTAAAAATAAACCTTTAGTTATTTCTCTATCTTTTTCTTAACATGAGACCACTTGTATTACAATATTTGTTCATATTCTTCATCCAAAAGCACCAACTTCTTGTCATGGTTAAGTAACAACAACCATCTTGGAACATATTCTTGGAAGTCGTAGTGCAATGTATCTCTTCAATGCCCTTTCCAAGCTAACTTTGTTAAATGTATGTATCCTTCAATACTAATATCCTAAATTTTTCTTGTAAAAGACAACTTGCTTGGAAGAAAACTCGCAAGTCACAACCAACTAGGGTTTTGAATAAAATCACTTCTTTTTTAATGCGGTTCCTTTATGTGGATAGGGTTTTGAGGTGGAAAATTTAAAAGGGTTGTAGTTATAATATATCAAATAAGACTCCCAAAACTCTCTATCCAATGGCGACCCCCAAAACTCTCTATCCAATGGCATTGGTCTGGTTGCAATTTGAGCAACCGGTGAAAAAATACCTGGTATACAACTTTTGTGGTTTTCATGAAATAAATAAATAATACCTTGAAATAGATTATTTTTAAACCAACTATATATCGACTTTTTGGACTTTGATTTAAATAACTTTTTTCTTAAATCTAGTGTTTTTTCAAGAAAAACTTAGATATACAACTAGTTTCAATATATTTTGCACATTTTTTTTTTGAAATGGTTCTAAATACCACCATATTCTTTTTTCCTTGAAAAATATTCAAAAAGAAAAAGTGGTCTTCTACTTTTTTCCCGAGAAACAAATTTGATACCACATGTATAATATAGATGCAAAAATCAATGTTGGTGTCAAAAGCATTTATCATAGTTACCTCTCAGTCTATTAGATGTATCCTCCATTCACTCCTTGTTTTCTAATCTATGTGAACCTACCCACCTCCCATGTGAACCCGGAGAATTCACCACTTTGAATTTGAGGCTTAGAAGTTGTGAGGTCACCTCTAGCAATATCTACGTCCATATATAATAATTTATGTATGTCTTTGGTATGGAAATGAATCGAAAAAAATGGAATCATGAGGGGAATCCACTATGAGATTACCTTATGAATATAATTATTTGGTTGAAGATGTTAATAAGGAAGAGGACACTTGTTTGTGGAAGTTACTATGGAAGATAGAGCCCCCTTTAAAATCCAAAAATTATTTGGTTTATGCTCTAGAACAAATCCCTAACCTAGGATGTGCTTCAAAATCAAAGTTAAAATGATTCAGGGACATCTACCATATTGAAGTGAGATGGATAATAAATTGACCTTTATTTAGTTATCATCTTTATGTTATTAAAGTGTGGGTAGAGATGGAGGTATTAAATATTTATAGTGTAGTGAAGGGTTTAGAAAATTAGTTTCAAAATAAAGAGATGAAAGTATTTAGATATTTATAATTTGTGGTTGTGTAGGTTATTTGATTAGCTCGTAATGCAAATATATTTCAAGATAAATAAATTCCATCTTTTTAATGTGAATCCCAAATTCTAGTTGTGTTTGGAAGTTTTAAATTTTATTTCAAACCTTTTGGGGATAGAATATTAAAACAACTTGAAATCAATTAGTCTATGTCCCCATGCTTCTTTGATGGAGCTAGTCTATGCCAGAAATTGGACCTGGTATGTATATACCATAATGAATCAATTGGCCAGAAAATCCTTTAGTCTATGCCAGAAATTGGACCTGGTCTGTATATATCATATATTTTCCAAATTCATTTTTTTATAATGAATTGTATTTTTTGATATATGTTAAATTAAATTTAACTTGATGTATAGGTACTTTCACCATTGATGATGAAATGTTAGAAGACATTGATTGTGACAAATATGGAGAAAAAACTACCAATACATGTTGCACGATATCGTGCTACAAAATTTTATGATGAAGTTCTCAAGGATTACTCAATAGTAGGACAAGCACAAATTTTGAGATGTTTATTAGTGTCTAAGAAGTTAGAAGGTGCTACATCATTATTGGGTATTCACAAGGAGACAAAATAGTCGAAATTGAAACAAAATGTGATAGAAAATATAGGTGATGCAATAAAAAAATTTGGAAAATCCAGGAAGAAAGATATCAGTGCTGCATGTAAAGCAATTCATACAACAATTCTTTCAGCTAGTACTAAACAAAAGAGTTTGACAACAAAACTAGCAAAAACAGTTGGAACATCAAGAAAGACATTATACAAACATAGCAAATTCAGAATGCAAATAGATGAAAATAATGAACTTGCTTGCTGGGAAATTATTGGTAGACAACCTTACAAAGATATAATGGGAGCAGGTGTTAAAGATATTGTATGAGAATATTGGTTAGAACATGCTCGAGTTTCACCAAATTCAAGAGATGTGATACGCAAAAGAAGATCACAAAATATATATGAAAGCCAACCGAAACATATAATGGACATGACACAAGTACAATTGTTCAATAAATTCAAGGAAGATCATTGTGGAATTAATATATCAATCACTACATTTTTGCAACAAAAACCATGGTATGTTAGACCTATTACTATACGTGACACATGTTGTTGCCATTATCATGTGCAATTTCAGTTATATTATGACACGTTTCTTGAATTTGGTAAAATGTTTTGGACAAATTCACCACCTCTGCCCACAATACGTGAATTCATATCTCAAATTCTATGTGAGAGAAATCACGATGAAGTATTTTATTCAAAGAAATGTGTCAATGGAAAACATTGTCATCATTGTGGAAATCTGGTGCTATTCCACAATAAATATCCTATCGATAATGATCAATCATTGTCAAATGTAAATGTTGATTGGAGGAGATATGAATACATCAATTATACTACAAGTTCTAGTGATTCACATTCCAAAAGAATTGATTTGCTAGAAGATAAGATATGCGTGACAGATTTTCTCAAAAAATTTGAAAGTGAAATTTATAAATACACCCAGCATTCACATAGAGCACGATGGAAAGATCTTCAATTCAAACAGTCTCGTGAAATTTTTCCACCCGGAACAATTTTTTTCGTGGTTGATTTTGCTGAAAACTATACATTTACTGCACAAAAAGAGATACAGAGTGAATACTATCACTTTGACCAAGTTTCGATATTTGTCCATGTTGTATATAGACATTCTCAACAGGATGTTGATGGCATTGAAAGCACATGTGACAATCGAGATGTGATTAAAGAATATCAGTTCTATATCAGCGATGATCGTACACATGATACACATTTTGTTCAACATTGTCTATAAAATATTTTCTATGATTCACTGAAAAAACGCGAAGTTAAATTCAATGAACATTGGATATGGTCTGATGGATGTGCGGGTCAATTTAAATTTTCACAATCATTTTTTTGGTTATGTCGACTTCATAAAGCATTGAACATTAAACATCATTGGAATTTCTTTGAAATTGGACATGGAAAATGTGAACATGATGGTGCAGGAGCATGCGTAAAAAGAGCACTTCGAAGATGGTGAATGAACTATTCTTCTGCATGGTTTCATTCAGCTGCAGAGGTTGTCCAATGGTGTCAATTAAATCTAAGCCATGATTATAATCAATAATCGAAAGATGTGCGCAGGTATGTACACTATTTTTTTAATTTATATTATTTCTTGAAATTTAAAAAAATGTACACTAACATTTAAGTAGATGTACACTAACAAATTAAAAGTTGTTCTTTGTGATTTATCATTTATTGTATAGGTTTTTTTGGCTTGTTGGGGTCCAATACATAAATAGATCAATACCATATGACGCTAGCACCATACATGGGACTAGAGATCTTCACTCTATTCAAACAAAATCATTCCAAAACGTGTTTGCATTTGACAGTAGAAAGCAATCATGCTTTTGTCATATTTGCACTGAAAATGTTGAATCTACAGAAGTTTGTGAAAACATAACAAACAACTATGTAAAATCTTGGAAACACATAGATATTAATCCAAAAGGAAAAATGGCACTAGCAAGTGTAGAAGAATTAGAATCAGAAGAAATAGCAATATCATCTAATGGTGGTAGAATTTCAGATCTTGTTAGAGAAGGTAATGAACTTACTTGACTCTTAAGTTGACTGTTCATTCTTGTCCATCGCCTTATGTGTATAGTCAATTTAATTGATTTAAAAACGCTAACACCAATTGTAATTTGCGCAGGAGATATTTTCGCTGTGATTGCACCTTTAGACAACAACAAAAATGTGAAATATTATTTGATGCGATGCACTGAAGGAAAGATGAAGTTATTGGAGGACTACAATGACAACGGATTTATATACGAGAGAGGATCCATCATTTTAAAAGGCTATTTTTTTCAACAGACTCATATGACCAAAAATTATGTCTACTTTCAAAATTATGAACCCGATGTTATATGTTGTTAGTATATTCATTTAGTATGTGCGTCTCGAATAAGGTTGGTACAAGTTCCATAAAAAAACCGTTAAAAACCAAAAAATGGAAACTGTCCATATGTGACCATGAATGGATAATTGAGGATGGCATTCCGTTGCGATGTTTTTAACTATATATCAAAAATGAATTGATCTATGTTTTTGTCCATGTCAATTGTTGTGTACAATATATTTTTTGTCCATGTGTGTCACAAATGTTGTGTACAATATATTTTTTCATTGAATTTTATGACAATTATCTTGAATGAGAACTAGAATAAGAGTTTAAATGGTTGTATTTTAGCATGCTTAAAAATAAATTCAAAAATTATTTGGTAATGAAATTTTTAATAAAAATTGAAAAAAATTCAAAAATGTTGTATTTCAGCTATATGGAATGTTTGTCTTTAATTTGTAATTTTGTAATATAAAGTACTTTATTCAGGTCCCCATATGTCTATTAGACCACTTAAGGGATGAGATAATGGATGTGGCTATCCCCACACTCCGCCTTGAATTTTTACTTTTGATTGATTAATGCCAATGATAAATCACCGAGAAACCTACTAGATTTTGTATTCTTCTAATCCATTGAACATGTTTCTCTAATGTACTTCGCCATAAATATGATCCATGAGTTTTTTAGAACAAGTTGTTAATCTATATGGTTTTTAAATAAATGATTGTTGCACAAAGATAATATATCTCTTACATGTAAGTTCACATAACTGAAATCATGGCAAATGGAGATAACGATCATTTGATTTTTAATCACAAATAAGAATTCCTGGATTGTGAAGCTTATGCTAAATTAGAGCAATGATTATTTACAACAAACCGATAAAAATTCATCGAATTGTTATCTAAAATTCATTGCTCTAACTTTGCATAAATTTCACAATCCGGGAATCTTCACTTGTGATTAAAAAACAAAAAATCATTTATCCCCATTTGCCATGATTTCAGCAGCATCTAGAAATTCACGAACTACAAAGTACCTGAACAATGAACATATAAGAAATATTAGTTAAAATTTGAAATTTACATATGCAACATCATATCGATCAAACGACCAAAAGATTGAAACTTTTATCAAACAATTCATAGATTTTCATTCATAACATTAGAAATTGAACCTATTAAAACTTCATATTTCTATCAAAAATTCCTATGATTTCTAACATTCATTCATTCTTAAATATTCATATCAGGTACAACATTCTTAAACTTCCTAAAACTTTGGTAACAAATTCATTTCTTAACATTTTAAACTTTGGTAACATCCATTTCTTAACATTTTAGAACTTCTTGACACTTCCCATTCATTCTTATGATTCAACACTTTCTCAACATTCATTCTTTCCATAACATTCATTCTCAACATAACATTTAACATTTTTAACAAATTCAACATTTTCTAACTTTAAATTGTATCTATCAAATGTTCCAAACATTCATTCTTAGCATTTTAAACATTCAAGTGACTTGATTCCAATTTATTCTTAGGATTCAACACTTTCCCAGCATTCATTCTTACCATAACATTCATTCTCAACATAACATTCATTTTTAACATTCAACATTTCAACTTTAGATTACACCTATATCAAAAATTCCAAACATGTTCATTCTTAACATTTTAAACATTCTTGACACCTCCCATTCATTCTTTCCCAACATTCATTCTTACCATAACATTCATTTTCAACATTCAACATTTCCTAACTTTATATTGCACCTATCAAAAGTTCCAAACATTCATTCTTAACATTTTAAACATTCATGTAAAACATATTCTAAACATTTTACCAAGTGACAAATATGCTAAATAATTAACATGTACTCATATATAATCCAATAAAAAAGTTCATGAACATGTGAGTTCAATGTACATATATGTATAATAAAAAAATAAATACCCTTGATGTCCAAAACAACTACAATATATATATATATATATATATATATATATATATATATATATATATATATATATATATATATAGTAACAAAAACAAGAAAGTTTGGACCACTATCCATCTGGACCACTATCTTCCACTAGGACCTTCCCTTGGACTCAACTCGGCCTGCAACATGTATACATACAAATTATGAATATCATAAATTATTTAAACAATTTTAAACTAAATTCAAAAAATTAAAATATTAAACTTATCTATGAAAGAACAATTCAATTATTAAAAAAGTTGTACATCAAATTCTCTGAATGCATGTCCACCACTTTCTTCCATCGGAGTCTTCCCTTTGGCTCCAAAGGATCTAAGAGAGCCAAGCTGCAACATGTACAAAAGAAATTTATGAATCCAATAAAGTATTGAAACAATTTTAAAATAAATCCAAAAAATATAAAATATTAAACTTATATCAGAGATCAATTCAAGTTAAACAAAATTACTTCAGTGCCAATATCCGCATTCATCAAAGAACCTACATTTTCACCCCCAATTTCCATATGCTCTTCCCCCTAAAATTTAAATTTTTTTAATAAATAAAACATAGTAGAAGCAAAAAATAAATTAAGCAATTAACTTAACCAAAACAAAAAAATAAAAATCATTAGCTCACAAGAGATGGTAAATCATCTAAAAAGTTCGATTCTAAAGAAATCTGCATGGATAAGTCAAATTAACAATAAGATACATTGATATTTATTAAAATTCAACAATAAAAATAAAATATCAAGTTCAAGCATAAATATTATAATAAATATACCTCTCCAAGATGCTCTTCATTTTGACTAGTGGAGACTCGAAAATTATGTGCATTCAGCATTCTAGAAAACTGCAAACAAAATACATTTGCTTAATGTACTTATTACTATGTAACATAAAATTCAATTCAAAATGAATAAAATATCAAATAGATTGTCATATCATAATCAACAAACCTCTCCCATACTCAATGTGTCATTGGATAACACATCTGAAGCTATGTCGTGACAAGACTTGGCATAATCCCTGAGATCATCGATGCTCAATCCATCTACCTCATCATTCGTCTTGTAAACAAAATTTTGATGAATAGTAGCATGAGCCCTCTCTCGACCCAATCCCACATCTACTCCAATAAGAGCTGACACTAAACCATCACCAACAGAATCCCTTGCAGTTGTCCCAAGTTGGGATGTGGGCTCCATCTCCGATCTTAATGCCACAACCCTGGGTGGGCGAGGTATCTCGGGTGGAGGTCGAAGAGTTGTAGGGTCTCTAAGAGCACCTTTTCGATTATATATTCGACCCTTTCCAACTCCATAAAAGTCAGAAAGAATATCAGTATAGTTTGGCTTCATACCTAAAAAAAACTCTGCATAGAAAAATCTAGCAAAATAATTAGGAACCTCATCATTCCATGGAAATCGACCATAAGCTGCAAGGAACCAATCATATATTAGATGTGCAATTTGAGGATGCTTGAAATATTGCACTTTCAACATTTTTGCTTAAGGCCTTCTTTGAAATTAAACATTGAATTGGCCTGTTCTTTGGTCACTCTCTCCTTCACAACCTCCCACTTGTCTAGACCCATAACTTGTTCCCTTCGCCTCTGCATCAAACGAACAAAACCATTCGTATTTGGTCCGAGTTCCTCATATGCATCAATGAATTTTTGCAATGAACCCAAAATAATCTCTATACTTTGTCTACTCTCTGGAGGGAGATCCAAAGTAGAAAGATCATTGTTCAACCTGTCTTAGTGGGATTTACAACTTTGAAGGATAGTTTGTTGCACAACACCTTCCCATGGAAGCTCATCAGGTAAATCAGACGGATAAGTTGATATGGGTGTACAACCCTCAACTAGTGGAACATATGTCGTCCTAGCTCTAGGAGGATCTTCAGGACCCTGCTCTGCACTCGCACCTATTCCATCATCTACAATCCTATCTTGATCTTCCTCCCACTCTGTCAAATTATGCACATCTTCTGAACCTCGCTCTGCTTCAAATATAGCCTTCTTCAATTGTTAACCTTGTCCAAAAATTTGAAACAAACAAAAATACAGATTATACATGTATTGAAACATTAATGTTCATACCGACAGAAGGTTGAGATCGACGCTCTCTCACAGAAGATAAAGGGGAATCATTTGTACCCCTATCACCTTGTTGATGATCGAATGGCTGTGACCCATATAGTAAACTCGAACCTCGAGGTGAATTCGACAACCTTTGATTACCAATTGGGACACCAATTCCCGATGAATGTGATGACCTCCTACACTTTCGCTTCGAAGACTCCACTCTTTCCATTTGATATGATATCTAAATTTACACAAATTTCAACTCATAACATATTGAAGTTGTACATGTTAATTCTATAGACTTAAAGACATATCTGATAAAGAACTACATACCAAATGTAGGGGTGTCTCAAGTTGTATAAGTGATTTTTTTTTTTGTAAGACCCTCTCCTAACTCTAGCATAATTAATTAACTGAAATTCCTACCATCACTACTATTGCAACATAAAGATATATTTAATAATCATTTCATAATCAGATATAAGATATAATGCAGTTAATTGAAGTACTATAGTAACCTTACAAATTTTTCATCCATCACATATGATTCCATTATATATCTCAATAAACAAACATCACACGAAATATATATGTATATCCACTTATTATAAGAATCGTACTTTATTTATAAGAAAGAAAAATAATGAAGGACTTACAACACTATATGACTCTTTATATGTTTTTCAACTATGTTCATGAACAGAGTTTTTCAACTCTGTTGAAAACGCTAGTAGCAATGATGTCTTTCCATGTAGAATAATAGTTGTTACATTGAGATCTTTTACGGTTTAACTGAATCTAATTTTATATGTTTTGCTATCGCTTTTCTTTATCAATAGTTAGCCATGTGTACAGTATTTGTGATAGATCTGTCCAGAAATTCTTCTCCTCACAAGGTGTGGGCAAGAAGCATTCAAGGATCCTAAAAGGATCAGAGTCACTAACATCAGGTTTAGGACTCAGCTTGCAATCAATGATAAAGCCTAGATATGAAATAGAATCCTGCAAAAAAAGGTTTTTTTTTTTTATCTTAGCTTTTAATTGGTGTTATTGGAGGTTATCCAAAATGGTCTACATATGTTGAAGTGTTGAAACTGTTCCTCCCAACTTTTTTTATATCTTAGGATATCATCTAGATAAGCAATTACAATTTTTAAAAGATGTATATGAAGCCTGTCATTGTTGAGTTACATGTTTGTGGTGCATCAGTCAATTCAAAAGGCACTCCCACCCACCCATAAAGGCTGTGTTTTGTTTTGAAAGCATTGTTTGAAATGTCTAATGATAAATTTGGTCTCAATGATATCTTCAAGCAACATGAACATAGTTGAAAAACTCTGTGTTCATGAACAGAGTTTTTCAACTCTGTGTTCATGAACAGAGTTTTTCAACTCTGTGTTCATGAACAGAGTTTTTCAACTCTATGTTCATGAACAGAGTTTAAAAACTTTGTGTTCATGAACAGATTTTTTAAACTCTATTCATGAACGGAGTTTTTAAACTCTGTTCATGAACACATAGTTTTCATGAACAGAGTTTTTAAACTCTGTTCATGAACAGAGTTTTTAAACTCTGTTCATGAACAGAGTTTTTAAAATCTGTTCATGAACAGAGTTTATGTTCATGAACAGAGCTTTTAAACTCTGTGTTCATTAATAGAGCTTTTAAACTCTCTGTTCATGAACAGATTTTTTAAACTATGTTCATGAACATCAACATAAAATTTAATGTAAAAAAAATTAAACAATCTGATTTTAATTCTAAATGCAAATATATTTTTATTAATTTTTTTTAAATAAAAACCTATCATCTAAATGCTTAATCAAATATCTCAAAATATTAAACATTATTTCAATGACAACTATATTTATTGACAATCCAAAAATTTGAGAAAGGAGGCATACCTGTAAACCAAACTCGCAGTCAACAGATTGTCAAACCAAACACGAACACCAACGCAGCACCGGAGATGACCACCAACTCGCTTAATGAAAAAAATTTCCTACAAACATGCAACAGAAAACTATAAAAATACGAAAACGAAAACAAAACGAAACAACTTATCGTCAAAACATACCTGAGAAAATAACAAATTATCAACTCTGCGTCGAACACAAGAACACCAATGCTGCACCGAAGACAACCACCAACTCAACAAACGAATTGACCTGCACACATTACCACATTTCCAGCACACATTAAAAAATGAATCCATAAGCATACATTAAAAAAACAAATTGGAAAAAAAAAATGTAAACGAAACATCTAAACAAATTCTTACCTCAACACTGAAGCCGTTAACTCCACACGGATCCGTCAGGGAGCGACTGTCCAATGGAAAACGGCGAGTTCGGGCTGGCGGGCTTGTCGATTGGAAAACAACGAGTTGGAGTTGGTAACGGGCTTGTCGACGAACAGAGAGGCCGAAATCTGTGGCTTATGGCGAGGTGAGGAGTGGTGAGAAAGCAGGTGAGAAGGCGCGTAAGATCGAACGTGGGTGGAGAGAAGGAAAACATGCAGAGTGGCGAGCTCGTCGACGATTGCAGCACAGCTCGACCGCGGGTCCACAAGCGGGGTCCAGAAAAATGCCACCAAACAATGCCAAACTGCAGACGAGGTTGGGCTTTTATGCAGGAAACGTGTTCCGCCGAACAATTATTCGGCCGAATACTTATTTGGCCGAACAATTATTCAACCGAACAATTATTCGGCCGAATACTTGTTCGGCCGAACAATTATTCGGTCGAATAAACTAACGCACCCGGAAATTTTTCCTAGCTAACAGTGCCTCGCACACACTTCAAGGGTCTCCGTTAATCTAAACGCAGAACTGTTACTAGTTATTCGGCCGAATTACTTATGCGTTATTTGGCTGAATAATGACAGTTATTCGGCTAAATAACATTTGTTATTCGGCCGAATAACTTTTATTAATCAGTCGAATAACCTCCACTAAGTCCTTTTTACACTTGTTTCTCATGGAAGTGTTACCCTCCTTCACGTTTTCACCCTCCTCCACTTATTTACAGAGTTGAATTCACATGAAAATAGTATTCCAAAGATAGGTCTATTAATGCAAGGATTTGACACATGTCTTATGATTGAATATTAAGAAAGCATGATCCACTCTGAAATCCATTTGTGAATAAATGTTTACATAAGAAAATATATTTATGTGATTTTACGTTATTAAGCATAACTATATGTAAATTAGAAAGGCTTTTAAATATATCTTAAAAAAATTGTCTAAGTAAATAATAATCAATTTTTTCTACAACAATATTATTATTTTTTAATGATAAAATATTTCCCACATATAATATACTCCTTTCATTTGATAATAAAATGATACCTTTTTAAAAAAAAATTATAGTTTATCCAACAATAACATGGATAATTTTTATATAATAAGAGGTTTTGGTGCTTATCTCAAATTGCTAATTTTTTGAAAATCTATTTAAATTTAATTAAAAATATAATATTTATGAGTATAAATTATAAAATTATAAAATTTATTTACAAATATTTTAATTATTAAATATTTGAAAAATAAGTAATATTTAATAAAATAAATATATTTATTAAATGTATCATCAAATATATATATTGACATTGCCATGAAACATAGTGACAACTTTTGTAAATGGAAGGTTACTTGTTCAAATCCCCCAAGTTGCTAGTACAACCCAAACTAATTCCCCTAATTAAAAAAAACATGAAACATAATGACAAATTTATAAAGTTTTTGAATTGAAAATTTGTAATGTTATGATACAATATAATAATATTTTTATACAATCATATTCAGTCATCATATAGTATAAATTTCTATATAAAAGATAAATTATGTTTAGTTTGACCAATATAAATTAAATAAACAAATATATTGACAAGGAGATATAACTACACATTAATATGATCTTGGAATTGATAAATAATATAATATTTTTCATTCAGCATTTTTAATATGGTATATAATAGTAGACAAAAGACACGATATATTTAGTTTAAGCAATATAGATTAAATTATTTGAGAAACATACACAACTAGATACTTAAAAAAATTACATGATTAAATCATTCAATCAAACATGAAAATGGCTAAAATTCCATTTATATACAATTTCAAAATATTATAAGTCATTTTATTTATAAAACTTGC
Source organism: Larix kaempferi (assembly GCA_027924585.1). NCBI lineage: Eukaryota > Viridiplantae > Streptophyta > Pinopsida > Pinales > Pinaceae > Larix > Larix kaempferi. The sequence continues at coordinate 5,646,860 of BSBM01000590.1, forward strand.
ATTGAAATTACTACTTCTTTATATACAATACTTACATTTAAATGGACAAAAAAACTTATGATAAATTTTTATAGAGTATTCAAGAGCTATAGGCCTTTGCTATGTCTATCATTTACATTTAAATCAATAATATATTTTAATTTTAAATTATATATAACAATTGTATTTAAATAATAAATAAACAATATATATACAAATATAGTTATAATAACTATATAATATTTAATAGATAAAAACTATTTTTATATACATCCATTTTGAATTGAAATTTACAAAGATTTAAATCAAAATTTGACAAACTAAGAATGGTGAATGAACAAGCTAGGCATTCCTAGCTACTCCAAGTTCATAAGGTAATTAAACAAATGTTAAAGACCTTGAATATCTATAAAAATGACATGTTTTGTCTTTAAATTGAATTAAAAAAAATACAACACACTTGCATTCAAATCAATAAGTAACTTAAGTGCGTCATTCAAGTAACCTAAATAACACAAAATGTTGCATTCAAATAAATAAGTAGTTTAAGAAAAAATTCCTCTACAAGATGTAGATTTTATATTTGAGAAATAAAAATCTTTTTTTATGTATAATGCTTTCATTCATATCAATAACATATTTTACATGCACAACAATTACATTAAATCAAAATCCCATTAATTTTGTTGCAAATAAACAATCTAAATAACTTATTAAAAAAATTCCAAATTAAGTCTATAAAACATTATCATATTTGATCTTTAAATTGAATTTAAATAAAATGCAAAATTGATCTCACATATGACCAAAACATGTAAAAATGTTATGAAACAATACATGCACTCAACTACCATAATCCTGGATTAGATATGCATAGAAATATCAACGAATTCAAATGAACATGAAAGGTAGGAAAGATTCAAAACCTTTCGTATATAAGACTTGCATTCAAATCAACAACCCCTTCTAATATATAAAACTTGCATTCAAATAAAAAAGAGACACGAAGAAAAAAAAATACATAAGTCGGAGCACCAATAAATAAAATATAAACTTATATAGAAACATGAACCATATGCAATTTTTGATAGATGAAAACCCTCTTTAAAAAAAATGCTTTTTATAAAATCAATAACTCATTATAGACACACCAATAACATTAAACAAACTTCCACAAATTTTCAAAAAAACTCATTGCCAATAGATAAAAAAATATAAATATTGCATATTTAAGATCAAACGCAATATTTAACAAAGACAAACACTTTCATACACGACTTAAATTCAAATCCACAAAAGTTCAAAGAGAAATTTTCACAAGACTCAATGCCTCTGTATAATATCTCCAACCCATGCATGGTTCTAAAAGTAATTTAAAAGTTTAAAATTAAGTATATACAAAACTATCATGTTTTTTCTTTAAAATTAGTATAAATAAAAATGCTCAACTGAGCACAAACATTGCATCTATTTAATAAAGTTAGTAATTGCATCTATATTTCTAAATCAGTTTCCTCAAAGCTTTACGAATTTTCACTTAAAGTTTCTCAGTTTTGCATCTCTGAATTCCAAGCCTGGCTTATATCTAATCTCTTATAGCTTATTTAATACTGGTGCAAGATTAACCAAATTTAAATGAAAATGGAAAATTTTTCATCTTTTAAATCAGAATTAAAAATCGGTGCAGGATTTAACAAATCTCCGAAGGTCTACGTTGAGATCTCGTTTCGAAAGCTTCATTTTGTTTAGTTTGTAAAGTTTCGTTCTCTGTGTTACGAAAATTATATACGGGACACGAACCAGTCAACAAATCTTGTCATTCTTACGTTCTGTACGCATATCATAACCACTTTGCTTTCTGAACCAAAATATCAAGAGAAAAACCCACATCCCGTTATATGCAAATTCGTATCAAGCATTTAAAAATGAGATCAGAGATGACTTAAGCTGAAGAGCATATCATAATAATTAACATGCCATGAACAATACAAACCAGACTGAAAATCCCAAGTCTATCTAAACTGAAGCCCTTATTTAGAATTCCAGGTACAGTAGCCTCTACGGCACTGCACAACTATCCATTGGATCTGATAAAACATACATATAATATGACATACTGGACTTATCAGACTCCATTTGGAAAGACTACTACTGTTGAATCAGGTGTGGCAGGTGCAAGTACCGCACTGGCAGTTGGGGCCGCACTTGCAGTCGTTCTCCACAGATACATCTCCGCCATGCCTGTTTACATCAAACCCCAAATACGTTCAATTATTATGTCATATCATCCTCAAATTACAAAAACGAAATTTATAACAACTGATACAGATAAGGCAATACCCCATTTCATAGCCGGTCTCCACAATACCGTCTATCTGGAAGCCCTTCTTGCTGTGGAGTAAAACAATCCAAACATGGGACGAGCTTAGCCCTAGCCAGACTCGAACTCATGACGAACACCATGAAAATTGAAAAAAGAGAAGAGAAATTGAAATGAAAAAGCTAAAAGAAGAGCAGTAGACTACATACGGGCAGTGGGTTTTGTCAGCACAGTCGCAATTTGCGCAATCGTTGCTCGACATTTTCGCAAGGAAATTGATAAACACAGAACAACAAACTATTTCACTGGACTCTAAGTTCTCAGATACCTTTGCCTGTGTCTCAATCTACACTCACTCCCCTCATATATATAGGCCTCCCACGCCGGGAAACTGTGCTGCCCGTTTATGCTACCGTCTGGAAATATGGAATATCGGTCTCGGGATCCGTGCCACGGACCCACCTCGATTGTGATGAAGCCGGCGAGCATCTTCTGAACTCGATAAAGGCGAGCATCTTCTAAACTAGGCACTGCGTAAGGTGACGAATCTGATTTTGTGGCGCGCTTATCAGTCCAGTAGAAATCTAACATTATTTGAGTGGGGCTTCACACTGACTTTGATTTTGAGTGTAAATTTATTATTCTGTACTTGAGAATCTCAGGCAACCACATCTCTGAGGAGTTTCCAACCGGCACGGGTTATTGCTGGTTTTAAATGGTGGTATGTGGTAACCTGTGGGAGAAAGTCATTTCATTTATGAATTCAACACGTTGTTTTTATCAAATCAGATTCGAAAGAAAAAAGAGCGGTAGCCTAATAATTGATGATTTTGACTTTCTTCCAGTTATTATAACTTTTCAATTTTTACAATCCAATTTTATTGTCAAAATTTAGAAGGGCAAAAACTTTTAAAAATTACCATTAAATTTCGAGTGGCATGTTTTTGGTTGATGTGGAGAGTCTAGGCTTATAATTTTATATTTATGCTGTAGAGAAAGGGTATTTTTTGGAAAAATAATCTTGCTTCGAGTAAGAGAGATTTTGAAAAAATGTGTAAAAAAAAGAATTTTAGTTTGTGAAGAAAGTTGGTTTAAACAACTTAAATTAGAAAAGAGAATTGGTATGTGTTTATAAGTTAGATGATGGAATGTCATTAACATTGCGAGAGATTCCAATATATCTTTTTTAAATTAAATTGGATTCATTAAAAAATGGATAAAAGAATAATATCATTTTACAAAATGTTTTGTTAAGGGATTTATAAGTATGATGTCTTTTTTTGGATATAGTGAAGTAACTAAGTTATATATAATGATGATGATGATGGTTATTCATGTCCATTCATATTAAAAAAATGTAAGGAATCACTTCTTTTTGGAATTTTACTTTTGCCATAAAAAAAAGTTGTAAAAGAAATATTTCTAAATGACAATTTTAGTAAGTAAAGAGGTTAGGAGGTTCCCTCGATGCAGGTGTCATCATGCACACCGGTACACATGGTCGTGAAGGCAGGGCACACAACGAGGAAGGTGAAACATGTGATGAGCTACATAGAGTACATGTCCAGGAGGAAGTGTTAAATGTTAGGGATTTGCGAAGGACGTGACAGGGACAACAAGGTCTGTGAGAGGAGATATGATCATTCAAGTTTGAGAGGTAAGGATAAGAGAGAAGAGAGGGATAGTAATCCCACGATGACATAGGAAGTTCTGATCCTCACTATCCTCATTTATGGCGATTATTTTGCACGAGTAGAATGGAAGGAAATCATAGGTGGGAGAGATATTCGGGTTTGTCTCTGGCTTTGATCTTTAATTCCATCCTTGAGTTCCTTTTATGGGATTGACAAGGTGTTTCATTTGTGTCTAGTGCTGGATTTCAGTCCCAAGACGAGCCTTAGTAGGTATAAAGTGTGTTTGCGTACTTTTATTTTGACCATGGTTCAACACTTAGCATTCACCAACAAACTCCCCAATCCATAGACACCAGCCCGAAAGGGAATAAATCCCTTTCAGCAACACCTACAGAGTAGATGAGGTCTCACCCGAATTATCTATGGGGATTGCAGGAACCATACTTCATGTAGTACGAAAGGGGAATACTCAACACGCAATACATTCATCAGTATATCCTACTATAGAACATCGATAGATCGGAGCTTCGACAGACTCATAACTTCAACAAATATAATAACTTAGCTCGATAATAGATTACATCCAATTTCCATGTACACTTAAGCACATCATACATTCAGTTGATTATTTAACAAAAGAAAGAAACAGATATCACAAGTCACATCACAACCCATATCAACACACAAGAAGACCCCATATTTTACGTGTAAAACCCATATGGGAAAAACCATGGAAGCACTTGTATTTGATTAAGAGTCGCAACCAAATAAGGACTTCATGAAGAACTTGCAAACTTTTTCATGTAATACAATGGATTTGTGCACATAGCCTGTAGATCAATGACTCGGCTTCCCCCAAAACGTCTTCGATAGACATAGTAGATATCTTCATTACAGAGCATAAAACCTTAACTATCTCTACTACCCGAATGTAACCCAAAACTTCCTTTTTAATACATATTTATAGGACGCACTAAGATTTTCCCCCTCCCACTAACCCACTAACTTCCTAACCGACTCATTATTACAATGTGGACCAATTCTAACTAACTGACTCAACTCCGACCTTTGACACGATGAACATGATTGTTTTCTCCATTTCCTGACCACTTCGTCGGATTTGACCACTTCGTCAAACTGGTTCCACTGCGTCTTTGTCCACACCAAAATGGTTTCTTCAAAAATGGTACCTCCAAAATGATAGGCCCAACAAAGGGGAAGCTGAGGAGGGGGGGAAAGTTAACCCGATGAAGAAGCTGCGAACTGAGAGATCAATTGCTAATTGGGAAATTGAAGAGAACGATAGTAAAAGTATTGGAATGGATCCTCGCCACCGTATGAGGTGCCACCATGGGTGGAGTTGGAAGGAATGATAGGGGCCCTGAAGTGGTGTAATAAAGGGAGGATTATAAGGAGAATACTCCTCTCGACATCGAGGAAGCCATATCTACAATGGAGGAAGAATAAATGAGTGTTATAAGGGAGAGGCACAGGCCAGAGGTTAAACTTAGTCCCTTCTGGCTTCTGTGTTCCTTGCTGGCCAAAGTCATAATGGAGCAGGAAGGATTAAGTGACTTAGTGTTTTAGACTCTCAGTGATTTGAAAACCGGTTTGCAGAGGGGGTTAGCTGACATTGATGAGGTTTTGGACGTAGCTAAGTGGTTGGTTTCTTACCACCCTAGGTGTGTAGAGTCTCACGAGAATGACCCGACTCAGACCACACTGACCAGGGCTTCGCAGTGATCAATGACATCAGCGTCTCTGTTTGATGGTTCAGGTTAGCTCTTTTTTTATTTCTATGGCTTTTGGGTATGGCTTCCGAGAGCCCTATCTCGGTGTTTGTAAGGGTCCCGGGGAGTAGTCTCTTGTTTTTTTTTAAAATCTTGAATGGCTGGTTTGTTGGGAAGGTTTACAGTGATCAGGTGTAGACCCTCAGGCCTATTTTGACTTTATAGTCTAGTTATCTTTTTTGTCATATTTAAAATAAAATAAAATATGACAACTAAATTTAAAAAGTTATCATATTTAAAAAAATTAAAATCATATAATTATCTTCATTATTAATTTGACAACTAAATTATAATAAATTTAAATACCATTTAGAAAAAAAAATCATAATTTAATTCATTTAATTAAATATTATCATTGTACATATTCTTCGCAAATCCTATGGTAATAAAGTTAAGTAGAAATAGTGACATTTTAAAATCCCACACTTGTGTAGTTGTCACCTGATACTTCTTTACATAAAGTTAACACTGAAGATAGATAATAATTACATAGTCTATCTTCATCTTTCATTTTCCGTTAAGATAAGACCAATTGATTTCACTTGTCAAATCATAACCCTCTCCTTCTATTTGTCTCCATAAAGTTAGATTTACCTTTAAGTTAAAGTTAGATTGTATCACATACATGTTGTTATTTGGGGTCTTATCCCCTGGATGGATATGGGATAGTTGGACATGCTTTACTATTTCGCAGTATTAATAGTAAGATATATTTTTCTATGGAAAAAGTTAGATTTACCTTTTGTCTTTCTCTTTTAAATTCCAATGTAACTTCGGATTAATAGTTCAACCACTAAAGAAAGCGAGAATAATATAAGAAAAATGCATGCTATCATATCCATTCATCCTTTTTGATGTTGGAGTTATTATTATTAGTCAATGTGATACCACGAACTATAGCTATCAACTTGTTGTCTTTCTTTCTTTTCTTTTTTCTTTTTCAATAACATTAGCTTACGAAATGTGAAGCAATTATATGACGTTAATTGTTTTCCATTTCTAAATTGGTTTAAGTTTTATTTTTTTATTATTTAAAAGATATTTTATTTTAGCAAATCAAATATTTCATAGCTTTATTTGGTCTCATCACGAGGCAACATAAATGTTAAGTTAAATTTTTTGAATGCAAAAAATACTTCATCTTAACAAATCAAATACTTCATAATGTTCTTTGATCTCATCCAGAGGCAACATAAATGTTGATTAGAAGTTTTGAAAATCCTTGTTTTTTATTATGAATGGCAACTTCATTTCTGGCTAATATTCAAACAATGACATTAATGTGACCGTATACTCTAAATTCTTAGGCTTTATGGCATTTATTTCTTCAACCAAGTAATGCAAAGTAATGCTAACCTTGACATTGCATTAATGAGAGGCAAATAACACATCCCTTAGCATGATATTAATCGACCAATATATGTCGCCAACGTTCTCCACCACCATTCTCCATTATGTCTATGTTGAATTGCTCGCCCACTTGCCTCGTTTTTTTGTTTTATGTTCCATGTATCTCTTGGCCAACATTGCATGTTCCACGTATCCCCTCGTACTTCCTTTATCGGCTAGAGAGCAATAGCTAGACAATAAAACAAAATATGGAGATTCAATACCAATAGCTAAACAATAAAACAAAATATAGAGATTCAATACCAATAGCTAAACAATAAAACAAAATATGGAGTTTCAATACCATTCATCTAGCAAGTATGAGGACTAAATAAATTTTGCTAGACAAAACAAATACATCTAGGATATATATTGGTTCATGGTTGACAGCATACATGAATTTGGGGAACCATCCAAATACCAATGAATCCAATCTAGCAAGACTTCAAATCTCCCATGATCTCCTTAGCATATTCATATAAACTAGAAAGAAAAAAATTTCCATCAACACTATGATTTGGGAAAAAAAACTATTTGAGTCTCGCCTCATTTTGAACCTAATTCGTCTCTACCAATTCCTCTTCCACTGCCATTATTTACTTTCCTCCTCCACAAAAAAATAAAAACCATCAAGACTACCCCCCCTGAAGTTAAAGGAAAAAATAGTCATAGACTATGTTGATTTGTCTAGTTTTTCTACATTCAGATTGAGGATGTAGCATCCTCCATATATACACTATATCTACCTACAAATTCCACTTAATAATTAGAGGGATCCTACATCGTAGAAAAGGAAGGTGAAACTTTGATATGCAAATCATTGGTTCGACCTACAAATTAGAAAGAAAATGTTAAGGTGAGTGAGTACACCTATGATTGTGTAGACACTTGGTCACCATGCAATTGAATCTAACACGTAGATATGCTTATCACAATCAGAACCATACCTTAACATAGAAGTATTTTTCTATGTTAGGGTATGTTAGGGACCATACCCTAACATAGAAGTATTTGTCTTGTGATCGTTGTGGAATAAGAGATCTTATTGTAGAGTAATAAGAGGCATATCTTCCTAAATAAAGAAGAACATTTTTCCTCATATTAGTCTCCACAAGAAATATCTTTTCAATCAATATGTGTGGATGGATATTTCAAATGGAAATAGTAAGAATATTTATATAGCTATATGTTATTTTTCATCCATTGATTCTACCTTTTATAAGATGCATAATTTAGATAAAAAATTCCTTACAATGGCTTCAAATAAGATATTTACAAACTAAAAAATGAAGGTAGTATCCTCTTGCTAGGAGACTTCAATGCTAGCACAACAACTAACCTAGATATTATCCTAAGCAATGATTCCAACCTTAATCATCTATGCATATATGAGGATATTGTGTTACCTAGAAGATACAAACGAAACTCTAAAGAATTGGTTGGTGTGAATCCATGAAGATGGGTAACACCTTTTCACCAAAAGTGAGTGAAATTCAATATTTTACTCATTTATTAAATTGAATCCCTCAAAACACATCTACGCCTTGTGAATTTCAACATGCAACAAAAAAACAAATTGTAGGGAATTATGTTGTCTTTCCAATTATATATATTTTTAAAACACTAAGATCATTTAATGCATCAAAATTGCATTTAATGAAATCTTTGTTCTTGCAAAATTCAAGAAAAGTTAACAAGTGGTTTGTGTGCGCACACAAATAATTTAATGATAACTACATAATTTTTGAAAAAACTATATCAACATAATTTACACATAACACATAGCTCATCCTATTCGATGCTTTCAAAAACTAAGGTTTTCCTCAGTAAGAGACAATGCAATTTCTGCACTAAGTGGTCAACTTTGGAAAAAAACTCCATTGTGAGGTCATGGGTAGCATTCCCACTTGGGCCTTACCCAAAAACACTTGCAGGATCTCACAAAACTCGATTCTACTGCTCAGTTAAAATTATATGCCCTAGGATGGAATTCATCATGTGTCCCTAACAACCTCTAGGAGGTGAGTTGCAACTATCCATAAAATGATGATTGTGGCTTGGATCGAAAAATTGTCAACTCCGTTGGAATTCAGTAAATTTTTGTGTAATGGATGGAGGTATTTGATTATGCAAGGTTATTGGTGATGATGCAAGTAAGTTTTCTTGGTTATATTTATGAAAGGTTTAAAGAATTGTTTGGTGCATGTTGTTTTTTCTTGGTAAAATGCTTTTTATTGTCTATTACGAAGACTAAAATACAAATCATACAATTCATGAGGAAACAATACAATCCATACAATTCAAACAATTCAAATAGAGTGAATGAAGGCTAATATACAATTCATGAGGAAACAATGTCACCATACTTCTCGGATTGCTCCTTGCTTGCAATGTAGAATGATATTTTGATGTGTCCCCTAGATGTAGGCAGAGTTTAAGTGTATACAAGCGACATGAGAATTCAATCCAAAGATCCAAATAGAGTCCAACATGTTTGTGTATTCAATCTAAATTGCCAAATAAACTCCAAGAGATGTGTGAATTCAATCCAAATTGTAAAAGACTGTCGAGGAGTGTGTGTTGCAAATACTGATCGTGTGAATTCAAGGAAACGAATGTGGGAGAAGATCTTGGGGAATTTGGAAATTGTCATGTTCAGCAAGGGCATGCACATGGTAGTTCCACTGGCATGCATGCACTACTAATGTGTGCGTGCCATTCTATAACATTGCTTTGTTTGGTGGGTAACGTTTAGCACATTTATTGGCTAATAAATCCCTATTTATCCATTGATTCCTAAATTCCCCCCTAAAGGAATTTAAGCCCTTAATTAAACCATAATTCCGAAGTGCTTAGGTGCTTATGTGGTTAGGGGTTTTGGGCTTTAGGGATTATGGGTTAGGGGGTTTTGGTGTTTGGGGTTAACTAAGATTTAGGGGTTGGGGATTAAGGGATTAGAGGTGAAGGGCCTTGAGACATATACCTGGTGTGTGGTATTTACTTATACCTATTATCCCCACACATAGACCAATGATACCCTCGGGAGATCATGTGTGGTGGTTTGAGGTGTCATGTTTGGCCCTAGATGCCAAGAAGCTTCCTTTAGTGGCTATGTCCTGGGTTTCCTCACTTGACTATTTCAAGGACTCGAGACCCATACTTAATGCTCAAAAAATCATAAAGGAAATGCCATCCTTTATCAAAGGACAAGGATGCCATTGGCAAGTCATGAGTGATGTTGCATCATTCATGGTCCTAGACACCTCCTAGTGCCATCATTGAAAACCTCCTTGTGGCACCAATATCTATGGTGGTTCAACACACCATTCTAGGACCTGGAGTCCTATAGTGATTTTTATAAGATCCTAATGCCCGAGCTTCCTTCATGAACCATGGTTAACACCTAAAATCCCATACCTAGTTCTCACAAACTGATAATGGTACCCATATCCACCCTCAAAGGTCAAGGATACACTCAAGAGATGATGTGTCATGGTTCTTACTGATATTCTTATACCTAGATGACTAGAAGATTATTTTAGGGCCTAAGGCCTAGGTTTCTATCCCCTACCATGTCTATGTTTCCATGACCTAATCCTAGTACTGAAAACCTTATAATGGAGCCCATATCCCCTCTCAAAGGCCATAGATCCCACCAAAGGCTTGAACACCCATACTTGGTATTGAAAACCTGCTAGTGGCACCAATATACCCACTTCAAGTCCATGGATACCTTGGAAAGGTCCTCTGTAGTGGTTCAATGTGGCATTCATGGATTTAGATGCTTTGATTCTTACTTTAGTGCCTAAGGTGCAATTTTTATCCTTTGACCATGTTTAAAACCCCAATACCATGCATGCCTAGTGCTCCAAAAATTTGAATGCTGCCCATATCTCCATTTGAAGGCCATAAATCCCTTCAAGAAGTCATCTATGGTGGTTCAAGGAATCATTCTAGTTCCTTGAGCCCTATAGTTATATTTATAGGTGCTTAATGACCGAGCTTCCTTCACCAACAATGGTTAACACCTTGACACCCATACCTAGTTTTCACAAACTTATAATCATACCCATATCCACCCTCAAAGGTCAAGGATACACTCAAGAGATGGTGTGTGGTGGTTCTTGGTGACATTGTTAGAAATAGATTCCTATAACCTACTTTTAGGGACTAAGGCCTAGGTTTCTATCCCCTTCCATTTCTATGCTGCCATGACCCAATGCTAGTATTAAAAGCCTTCTAATGGAGCCCATATCTTCTCTTAGAGGCCATAGATCCCACCAAAGGCTTGAACATCCATACTTGGTATTGAAAACCTCCCAATGGCACCAATATACCCACTTCAAGAACATGGATACCTTGTAAACGTCCTATGTGGTGGTTCAATGTGTCGTTCGTGGATTTCAATGCTTTGATGCTTCCTTTAGGACCCAAGGCTCAAGTTTTCTCCCTTGATCATGTTTAAAACCCTAATACCATGCATACCTAATGCTAATTTTTTTTTAATGTTTCCCATATCCCCATTTGAAGGCCATAAATCCCCTGAAGAAGTCATCTATGGTAGTTCAAGGCATCATTCTAGGACCTTTAGCCCTATAGTGGTCTTTTAAAGAGCCTAATTCCTGAGCTTCATTCACCAACCATGATTAACACCCTCACACCCATACCTAATGCTCAAAAACTAATAATGGTACCCATATCCACCCTCAAGGGTCAAGCATACACTCAAGAGATGATGTGTGGTGGTTCCTAGTGACATTCTTAGATCTAGATGCTTGGAAGTTTATTTTAGGTCCTAAGGCCTAGGTTTTGACCCCCTACCATATCTATGCTACCATGACCTAATCCTAGTACTAAAAACCTTCTAATGGAGCCCATATCCTCTCTTAGAGGCCATAGATCCCACCAAAGGATTGAACACCCATACTGGTATTGAAAACCTCCTAGTGGCACCAATATACCCAGTTCAAGTCCATGGATACCTTGGAAAGGTCCTTTGTGGTGGTTCAATGTGTTGTTCATGGATTTAGATACTTTGATGCTTCCTTTAGGACCTATGGTCCAAGTTTTATCCCTTGATCATGTTTAAAACATTAATAGCATGCATACCTAGTGTTAACAAAATTTGAATGTTTCCCATATCTCCATTTGAAGGCAATAAATCCCCTCAAGAAGTCATATATGGACTGGTTGAAGGCATCATCCTAGGAACTTGAGCCTTATAATGGTATTTATAATATCCTAATGCTTGAGCTTCCTTCACCAACCATGGTTAACACCCTCACACCCATGCCTAGTGCTCAAAAACCGATAATGGAACCCATATCCACCCTCAAATGTCAATAATACACTCAAGAGATGATGTGTGGTGATTCTTGGTGACATTCTTAGACCTAGATGCCTAGAAGCTTCTTTTAGGGCCCAAGGCCTAGGTTTCTACCCCCTACCATGTCTATCCTACCATGACCTAATCCTAGTACTAAAAACCTTCTAATGGAGCCCATATCCCCTCTCAAAGGCCATAGATCCCACCAAAGGATTGAACACCCATACTTGGCATTGAAAACCTCATAGTGGCACCAATATACCCACTTCAAGTCCATGGATACCTTAGAAAGGTCCTTTGTGGTGGTTCAATGTGTCGTTCATGGATTTAGATGCTTTGATGCTTCCCTTAGGACCTAAGGCCCAAGTTTTCTCCCTTGACCATGTTTAAAACCCCAATACCATGCATACCTAGTGCTCAAAATTTTTGAATGTTGCCCATATCCCCATTTGAAGGCGATAAATCCCCTCAAGAAGTCATATATGGTGCTTCAAGGCGTCATTCTAGGACCTTGAGCCCTAGAGTGGAATTTATAAGAACCTAATGCTCGAGTTTCCTTTACCAACCATGTTTAACACCTTCACACCCATCTCTAGTGCTCACAAACTGATAATGGTACCCATATCCACCCTAAAAGGTCAAGGATACACTCAAGAGATAGTGTGTGGTGGTTCCTGCTGACATTCTTAGACCTAGATGCTTAGAAGATTCTTTTAGGGCCTAAGGCCTAGGTTTCTACCCGTTTCCATGTTTATGCTTCCATGACCTAATCCTAGTACTAAAAACTTTATAATGGATACCAAATCCCTTCTCAGAGGCCATATATCCCATAAAAAGGTCTTGTTTAGTGCTTTAAGGCCTTGTCCATGTCCCTTAACCCCTAAAACCCACCTTTAGGGAATAAGGCCCAAGTTTCATCCACTAGCCATGGCCAAGGCACCATAAACTATACCAAGTGATCAAATCCTCCCTATGGTGCCCATATCTCAACTTAGACGTAGATGATACTCTCAAGAAACCATTAGTGGTGGTCTAAGGAATTATTCTTCAAGTTGGATACTTAAAATATTATTTTAATTCACAAGGGTTGGTTTTCCTCGCTTAAAAATGTCTATGGCACCATGACCTATCCTTGGTGCTAAAAAAATTCTAATGGTACATGTATTTCCACTAAACGATAAATATTCCATAAATAAGTCATGTGTGGTAGTTTTGAGGCCTTGTTGATGGATTTTGAGCTCTTAGAGATACTTTTTGGGACTAATGCTTGAGTTTCATTGCTTAACCTTGCTCTAAACCCTGAGATCATTACCTAGTTCACCAAAAATACTAATGGTGCTAATATGCTAACTCAAAGGTGAAGGATTCTCTTGGGAGGTCGTGTGTGTAGGTTCACGACATTAATTATGTCTCTGTATGTTCAAAATTATCCTTTAAGGACTAATGCCTAAGTTTCCTCCTAGAGTCACCTTCTTAAGGGCCCCGCGATTGATACCTTCTACTAGAAAACTCATAATGGTGCCCATATACCCTTAGGAGGTCATTTTTTTTGTTTGAGGCATCGATCTTGAGCCTAGATTTCTATCATCTTCATTAGGGCATAAGGCTTGCAATTTCTCCCTCAACCATGTCTAGGACCCTCACACCTATACCTAGTGTTCATACATTCCTAATATCATTAGTGTCACTACACATAGCCAAGGATATGATTGAGAGATCATGTGTAGTGGAATAAGGCATTGTTCTTGAAATTGGACGATTACATTCTTATTTTAGGGCATAAAGGAAATGTTTCATTCCACAACCATGTATAGGGCCCAAACACCCATACCTAGAATCCAAGACCTTATAATGGCCACACCCGTATCCATACTTGGAATCAAGGATATCCTTGAGAGATCCTATTTCATGGTTTTATGTGTTATTCATGGAAATGGATGATTAAATCTCCCAACCCTTGTGGTTAACGAGAGAGAGGGTGAGGCAAGGAGGAGGGATTGGGAAGAGAAGAAGAGAGAGGGGGTATTTGGTGGATAGGAAGACAGAGAGGGGTGGGGTTATATAGAGGGATGGGTAGTGGGGTTATAGAGAAAGATGGGGGGTTTAAGGAGAAGCAGAGAAAAAAAGTGAGGGTATAAAATAATGCACGTGTGCAAGTGTGCATGCATGCAAGTTCACGTGCCTGCAACTGTGCGCATGCACTATTTACGGGTATGTTCCTTTAAATTCAAATTGTTTGGCACCCTTGCAGGTTTGGTACTGGGTTTGGATTACCAAACCTTTAGGCCCGGATTGAATTATAGAAAAACACACCTAATTCTGTAACTTCATGTTTTTCACCCTTCATTCTGCATATGCTCCACTTTTGCACTACTGATGAAACTACACACACTTGTCGAGCTCTCTATGCAGATTCTAACTATATATCTTTTGAATAAATCTGTTATTGTTTTCTATTTTGAAATCATTTTTAATTGCAGTCATGCCAAATTTGTATAAAACATAGGTCGTTTATTTCGGCTATAAATTTTGACCGGCTCATCTATTTTTGAAACGAAAAAGAACCCTCACAAGCGTACATGAATAACTAGAAACTATTAAAAAAATGATTGATTGCGTTAATACCATGATAGGGTGGAACAACGCTCGACCATGTCATTTTAAGGCTTCACTGAATTCCTTAATTTTAAAAAATATAAAATTAACTTCTAAAATTTTGGAAAAATAGCTGTGCACAAGATCCACCTATTACCTATGACTCTACATTATTTTTTTCAAAAAAATTGACAATTTACATACCAAACCAGTGGACCAACATGAACATATGCATTATGTTTTAGAGAAAAAATAACATTCCAATCTTAGAAGAATGACATTTTGGGGTAGTTATACCTATTTTCCATAAATAAAAGTTATATATTTTGGAAGCTAATCCGATTGTCTACGTTTCATGTTTTTACACCTAATTCTAAAACATTTTGTAGGTACCTCTAATAATTCATTTTAATATCAATCAGATTTCTATTTTTCCAGCATGCCATTACAACTAACACATCATACGTGGGTATCATTACCTTCCACCAACCCATAATTTATGTACATCTTCTGGTATGCAAATGAATCGAAAAAATGGAATCTTATAATGGGGGAATACACTCTAAGATTAGGTTATAAATATTTGATTGAAGATGTTAAAAAGGAAGAGGAGGCTTGGTGATGAAAGTTACTATGGAAGATAGAGGCCCATTTAAAATCCAATATTTATGTGGTTTATGCTCAAGAAAAAATCCCTAACCTAGGATGTGCTTCAAAATCAAAGTTAAAATGGTTTAGGGACATTTACCATATGGAAGTGAGATGGGTAATAAATTGAACTTTATTAAATTATCATCCTTATATGTTATTCAAGTGTGGCTAGAGATGGAGATAATAACTAATTATAGAGATCGTTTCCATGATCTTAGTGTAGTGGAGAATTTAGAAAAATAGTTTTAAGATAAATAGACGAACGTATTTAGATCTTTTGCATTAGTGGTCGTGTGGGTTATTTGATTAACTCGTAATGCAGATATATTTCAAGATAAATAAATTCCATCTTTTCAATGTGTATCCTAGATTCTAGTTGTGTCTGGAAGCTTTAAATTTTATTTGAAACATCTTAGGGCTAGAATATTAAAACAACCTCAAATCAATTAGAGTCCCTGGGATTCTTTGATGGAGCTAGTCAAGATATAGGTTTTGTCCATGTTTTTGGAGGTTCATTATATATGAACAATGATTATTTATTTATACTCAAAACAAGTCTAGGTAGGGGTACTAATAATTCCACAAAGTTGTTAGCCTTGAAGATTCTAATGAAGTTGGTAGAAAATAAAGGTACTTGTAAATTGAAGGTTATTGGGGAACATGTGGTGATCTTAAATTGAATGAAAGGAAGCTACATGTTAGGGAATCTTATATTGCACTAATTTTGGACCATGTAAAAACCTTGGAATTATTGTTTTCCAACTTATCGTTCCTCCACTTATTTAGAGAGTTGAATTCACATGAAGATAGTATTCCAAAGGTAGGTCTATTAATGATGGGAGTTGACACATGCCTTATGATTGAGTATTAAAAAAGCATGATCCACTCTAAAATGCATTTGTGAATAGATGTTTACATTATTTCTCAATGTGTTAGAGGAGGTATAATTCTAAACATTTGTTCTTACAATTCTAAACAAGAGTGGAATTTTAATATCAACAATGTTTTTAGGTTTTTAGGTGATACTATATAGATTTGTATGGTTTTTTGGAAAAAAAAGAAATTCTATAAATGATTTGTTATGTTTTTTTAGAACTTGAGAAATTATGTTTATGTGGTTTTTTGGTTATTAAGCATAACTATATAATATCTAGATTATAAAAACTTTTAGATATATCTTAAATATTTTTTTATAGACATATATTTATATAAATAATAATCGATTTCTATTTAACAATATTATTAATTTTTTATACAACAATCTAATAAAAAATATTTCCCACATATAATGTACTCCTTTCATTTGATAATAAAAAATAATACTTAAAAAAATTAACTTCATATATTAAATTAATTATAATTTATCAAACATTAATGTGGACAATTTTTATATAATAAGAGGCTTTGATGCTTACTTCAAATTCCTAATTTTTTAGAAATTTATTTAATTTTTTTTAAATATATAATAATTATAAATATAAATTATAAATAAATAAATTTATTAATAAATATTTAAATTATAAATATTTTAAAAATAAATAATATCATAAAATAAATATATTTATTAACAAATGCATTATCAAATATGACATAGAACATAGTCACCAATTAATATAGCATTTGAATTTAAAATTCATAATACAATAAACTAATATATTTATACAATCATATTTATTCATAAAACATAATCGGAAATTAATACAATCTTTGAATTGAAAATTTGCAATGTTATGATATAATATAATAACATATTTATAGGTATAAATTTATGTATATAATAATAATTTTAAATATAATAATTTTAATTCATATTTATATAATTATATCTATTCATCATCTTTAATATGGTATGTGATTGTAGAAAAAGTATAAAATTTATTTAGTTTTATTCATTATCTTTAATATGGTATATAATTGTAAACAAAGTATAAAATCTATTTAGTTTGAGGAATATGAATTGAATTACCAAATTATTTGAAAAAGATACACAACTAAATATTTAAGAATATGATATATAATTGTAGACAAAGTATAAAATATATTTAGTTTAAAGAATATAGATTAAATTACCAAATTATTTAAAAAAGATACACAACTAAATATTTAAGAAAAATTCTTAATTAAATAATGCAATCAAGTATGAAAAAAATATCACAATTCATTTTATCTATACAATTTGCAATAAAATCAATACCTCCCTCTTTTATATATATATATATATATATATATATATATATATATATATATTACTTACATTTAAATGTTAAAAAAAAACATAAAATAAAGTTAATCTTCATGCCAATAAATAATGTAGATTGTAATAATTATAAGAACATATCTCCAAGAGATAAAAGCCTTCGTTATGTGCACAATTTATCTGTAAATCAATAATAGATTTCAATTTTAAATTATATAGCAATTGTATTTAAATAATAAATAAACAAACAATATATACTGTAAGTATAGTTACATATACTATATTTCCAAAAGATAAAAGCCTTCGTTGTGTGCATAATTTATGTGTAAATCAATAATACGTTTTAATTTTAGATTATATAGCAGTTGTATTTAAATAATAAATAAACAAACATTATATATTGTAAGTATAGTTATATGTACTATATCTATGTTCAATAGATAAAAATTATTGCCATATTCATCCCTATTATTGAAATTAACAGATTTAAACTAAAATTTCACAAACATAAAATTGTGAATGAACAATCTAGACATTCCTAGCTACTCCAAGAGCTACTCCAAGTTCATAGGATAGTTAAAAAATGTGAAGACCAAATATACATGAAAAACGACATATTTTGTCTTTAAATTAAACCTAAACAAAATACAACAAATTTGCATTCAAATCAATAAGTAACCTAAGGAAAAATTCCTCTAATGTTGCATTTAAATAAATAAATAGCTCCTAAAGAAAAAATCCTCTACAAGATGTAGATTTTATATTTGAAAGATGAAAATCATTTTTATGTACAATATTTTCATCCAAATAAACAACACAATTTACATAGAACAATTACATTCAAATCTACATAAAAATTAAACCATAATCCTACTAATTTTATTGCAAATAAATAATTTAAATAAAATCAGTAAAAAAATACAAATTAAGTATGGACAACAAGTCTACTATTATATTTAATCTTTAAATTATGCTTAAATAATATGTTAAATTGATCTCTCAAATGACCAAAACATGTGAAAATGTTATAAAACAATATATACAATGAACTACCATAATCCAACTAGACAGGTATGGAAATATCAACCAATTCACATGAACATGAAGCTTACGACAAAATTCCACCCATATAGAATATATGGGTGATTCAAAACTTTTTAAGATATAAGACTTGCATTCAAATCAACCACCTCTTTTAATATCTCACACCTATGTAGTTGTCAAATGATAGTTATTCCCTACGTAGTTGTCAAAAGATAGTTATCCCCGTAAAGTTAACATTGTAGATAATATTTACATAGTAGTCTCTCTTCATCTTTCATTTTCGGTTGAGATAAGATCAATTGGAAATCAATTGTCAAAATCATAGCCCTCTCCTTCTATTTGTCTTCATAAAGTTAGATTTACATTTTGTCTCTTTCTTTTGGATTCCAATGAAACTTTGCATTAAGTTCAACCACTCTACAAAGCGAAAATGATTTAAGAAAAATGCATCCTATCATATTTATTCATCTTTTCGATGTTGGAGTTGATACTCGCTAATCTTTTTTTCTTTTCAGTAGCATTTGTTTACTAAATGTGAACCAATTATATGAAGTTATTTGTTTTCCATTTTTCGATTGGCCTAAGTTTTATTTTTTCTATTTAAAATATACTTTATCATAGCAAATCAAATACTTTATAGTGTTATTTGTTCACATCCCAAGGGAATATAAATGCTGATTTAAATTTTTGGAAAGCAAAAGATACTTTATCTTAGCAAATCAAATACTTTGTGTTATTTGGTCTTTTCCCCATGCAACATAAATGTTGATTGAAATTTTTGAAAATCCTTACTTTTGGATTACGGGTGGCAAATTTCATTTATAGTTAATGTTCAAACAATGGAAGTAATGTCAGTGTATACTTTAACATTAATGACTTTTAACATTAATGACTCTAAATGCTTCGGCTTCATGGCATTTATTTTTTCAACTAAGTAATGCAAAGTAATGCTAACCTTGGCATTGCATTAATGATAGGCAAATAACACATCTCTTAGCATGATATTGATCGATCAAGCACCATATAGTCTTTCATACAAAGTTGAAGGATCTTTTAGATATAATTATATTTTCGTGAAACACATGAAATTTTAGTGAAACTAAAATGTTTGAGGGTTTTTTTGAACTAGGCATGGGCAGGCCCGAACCTGCCATGTCATTTAACACGCAGGATAAGAAGCCAAAATGCTCGAGCATTATGTATTTCTATAATGCTCGACAATTGTAGAAATACATATCGCTCGAGCGTTATGTATTTTTATAACGCCCGGGCGTTATAGAAATACATAATCCTCAAGCATTTTGCTTAATATATTAAAACCCCAAAAGAGGTTGCGACATCCATTCCGTAGTTCGCATCCACCATCCACGACACCAACAAGCGAGGAAAAGCAAGAATGCTCGAGCATTTACGACTGCTAGATTGGAAGAGGAGGGTGAATTGGAAGTCTGGAGGGGAATTGGAAAGGTAGGAATCTATACTCTTCAATGTTGCCTCATTCCCTTATTAAACATATGAATTTTTATGTCGCCCCAAATTTTAAATCCAAGTAAATAAAAACCAAAACTATTATAACATGGTCATTCCTCCATAGTATCAATCCCCTTAATGAATTTTGCATCCACCTAATGTCCACCTAAGCATTAAGGGAGTCAAATCCCAACACCAACTTTTCCTCAATATTTTCTCCACATCTACTGTAGATTGGAAAAGAAAAGCCATCCACCCTTTGGCTAGGAGGATGAACTGTGGACTATAACCTAGGCTTGGTTTCCAGACTTCACTCAACCAAACCCTAATGTTTTTACCCACACATTATTTTACCCTAAAAATTTCCAACCGGTGCTTGTGAAGCCAACACAATGGCTTGATAGATTTTACATCATCCCCCAAAACCCAATGGATTAGGTTCCCCTCCTTACAAAGACACCACTTGCTTTGTTGCAAAGATGAACTACCACATCTTTTTCGACCTCCTTCACCACCAAGAAATTCAAGCAATGGATTTGGGTCTTCATCCCTATCAACTGATAAGAGCTTTACTTCATGGAACAAACATAGATCAACCCCCACATTCAAAATATTTCCCCCTCTTAATGACATAGAGGGATTCACCACCAAATCTTCCTCATCAGACACTAGATTTTGTGAAAGGAAAGGGCCACAAACATTATGTGAATTAGATACAAAGGATAAGTTTATGAGGGTAGAGGATGATGAATAACATATTTTCCAATACCTCAGCTCTAAAAAGGTGTACCTAACCGGTTTTTAAGGCCCCCATTGTCTCGATCCTTCAGTATTAATTGAATCCGGAGATCTCCACCATTGATCATTGATCGATTTACATGTAGTTGATCCTCACCTTCCACTTTGGTTTACAATTTATGACTGACCATGGTCAACCATGGTCAACTATGAAGCACCATGTAAAATCTAGGTGTTATGAATAAACACATGGTCAATTCATGGGTTAGGTATAAACTCCAAGTGTTTTGTGGACAATATTACACAACCAAACAAACAATTGCTACCAAACTTGGTTTCACTCCCTTCAGCATAAGAGGTCCTTATCCATAAAACTCCATAATTATTGTAAGAAAGCTCCTTAATCTAAGTTTGAAGATCCGAGTAGGAAAATATAATACAATATCCCCAAACAACTAGTCCATACAAATCTATACCATATATCCCCAAGAAGATTTTTGTTATTATAGTATATTGAGATGAGATTTATGTTTGTAATGTAATCGTTCTTGCACAATATTTTTTCATTTTTCATTTTAAGAGATGTCATTATAGCATGTACATGTTTCTAATGATTTGTTTTATTTTTATTTTTTGATTGCAGTTGTAAGCATGGATGCGCACACAAACATACAAAGATAAATCCAAAGGCTCAAAGACATTCGAGCCTCAATTTTTATTGTTGACAATAGACATCATATGCTTGCATTCAATTTAGATGCAATGATAGAGACCTTTAGTAGGTCAAATGGTGTGCTTCAGGACATTGCCACATATAGAGAGAGAAAGATGTAAGAATATGTCAATGGACTTTGCTACAAGGAAGTTATGAAATTGAAGATAACAAAACAACACATCTTTTCCCTTTTTAGAGATCCACAGATAGGTGAAATGTCAGATGTAAACAAAAAGCATATTTCTATTGAGTGGTGTACATATCAGCCATTCATGGATAATTGGATGGACCAATGGTACATGGTATTTGATGTACCACCACACAAAAACAGGGAAATGCCGTTATATTTTCTTAGAAAGATGTATGCAGAATTCGTTTTGGGGAAGCATGTCCACTATTTTGATATCTTGGAGTACTAGGGAGTTGGGATGGAGATGCCTCAATAACGTCCCAATGCGATGCACATAGATCCTGATTGCCTAGTAGCTCCACCTTGTAGGAGTATACCCAGTCCAGACGTGCCACCTGCACATCAATTGGCCCGACAGACGCAAGAGTCATTCTTATAGTTGGCACATGAAGTTGTTCACCATAGCACTTATATTCAAGGTACGTACTAGGCAGGGCCATCAGAGCCACTATCTATTGGTGTGACAAGGCCACCACCTCTCAATGGGTTAGAGCCACTACCTTCCAATGGTCGAGGATCATCTAGTAGTGGGACTAGATCGGCATATCATGAGCCCAACCGAGAGCCCCATCCATGCACAATGTGCGACCATCCCTACTTTGGTCATGTCTAGACAGATGAAAGCTTTACTGGGTATTTTACTTAGGTAATGGATGGTCAACAATTTAGTCTTGTTTAGAAATTATTTTTCCTTACTATACACATATATAGATTGCTAATATTTTTAATGTTTTTAAAACTTGCAGTTGCTACAAGAAGAGGATGAGGGGCAAGAATTTTCCACTGGCGATGCCCAAGCTAGTCCAGAAGCTTGTGCACCATAACCCTCTAACGTACAATATGTTGTCATAACTTTGGAGGCAACAACTCACACTTAGGTAACTATTTCAACATCTCATTTTTTAATACATGTTATTTTTTATCAGATGTTTTTATTTAATGCTACATGGTCTAATATTTACAATTTTCTAAATTGCAGGTTGTAGATCCCCCATAGAGGGAAATCATTTCTGCTAGTGATCTCCCCCCTGGTGGGGAGATAAATGCTACACAGTCCATGGGGCATGAGTATATGGCACAACATGCCATAGATTTGCTTGAAGCATATCGTTTATCGATAAGTATTTCAACATTATCATTTTGTTAATTTACATGTTATGTCATTCATTAATGCATTTGTAACTATGTCAACACTTGTTGATACATTTGGATTCTTGTGCATATGTGTAACATAATGGTTTTTTGGAATCTTGTGCATATTTGTAGCATGATAATGGTTTGGATTCAAATGGTGATGGAGGTTTCTAAGGATAGATTAGGTTTCTATTTTTATAGATTAGGTTGCTAGGGTTATATTTCTGTTTCTAGGGTAGATTAGCTTTCTAAGGCTAGCTTAGGTTTCTATGTTTGTGATTTGGTTTCTATGTTTCTAAATTAGGTATCTAATGGTTATATTTGTGTGCATGATGGATGAGAATATTATGGTGAAAAAGGGGATGGTTATGGTGACAACATGGGTAGGAGGAGCATGGTGGTGATGTTCATGGTGGCAATAGGCCCGGTGATGGTGAGAATGGGCATGGGATAAGTTACAATGAGCATGGGGATGATGATGGTGATAGTGAGCATGAAAATGGGAATGAGGATGCAGATCTTATGGTGTACTTAGATGGGAGAAAAAAACAAAGAAAACAAATCCATGACAAAGCTTGTGAAATTTATCAAGTTGTATAAGTCTATTCAATTTATCATTCTATCAAGCTGTCAATGTCCAACTGCAATAGTCAAAATATTAATGTCAATAATAAATGATACCATGAAACAAAATCATAACATACATGACCACCACATACCTATAACATAGTGCAAAATATAACATGTAAACCACATATCAGACTACATACATATGGTCTTTCGACTAGACCATTGAGATCACCTCTAATACCGAGGGTTTCCTGTAACCTCTCATGCTCGGAGTAAGGAAATAAGTATCGTGTCTTTAATGAATTCTTCCTTGGAATTGTTTGCAGTTGGAGGTTTGTGCCAATAACTATGTTTGTATAATGGTATACAATCTCACTTGGTCTATAATGTTCATATGCATACCCTTTTCTAATTGCTGACTGGGAAACCTAGTTCAAATATTCTCCTTTGATAAAAATCAACCCAATCGGAAAATCATTGTCCTCAAAGTCCCTTAATGAGACATAGAGGGCCTGCTTCCTCTCCAAGCAACGTACCAGCCAATAGTCAGTGCACCATGGATTGCGTCTCGGGGAAACCACTATGTATATGTTCCTTGTAGAAAATATAGTGCCAACATTTGGGTCAACTAACTAGACACAACTAGTTGTGAAAAATTTCAAAATTATCAAAATATTAATGAAACCTGGTTGTATGAGATCTAATATGTGTTCCTAGTCTAGTGAAATACTTGATTGGTCCTCTTCCAACTGAGATAATTATGTAGCTATACATCGATCAATCGGGAGTGATACTCGGTCCTAGCTATCAACCTAATTCATGGATTAACATTTGTTCCATTCACCACTACTACATGGAGAACAAAAACAAGAGAGTTTCGTTGTCCACATTTCAAGTATAGAATTGTCTGACGTTCTAACTGAATGAAATGCATGACTTCCTTGGACGGTTTTGAACTCATATAAATGTGATCGATCTATATCGACCACCTCCCAAAAATATCTATGTACATGTGCTTTAATGGTTGATTGATATTCATTCCTTCTTTCTCCCTCCCTCGTGACTGAATAAAACCATTCAACGATGGTATTTGCATCTCAAATGAGCGATACATTTATGAACTCCATTTCTTGCCTACGTAATGTAGTCTTGATGCATACACCTGCTCCATCATGTTCACCTTTTCTGTATCCAGTCTCAAAATGGTTCCAAATATGTGGCACCTTGTTCCTTTTGTGGAGCATACACAACCATTGGAAGACACGAGCATTTTGGAATTGCCCTGCACAATTGTCAGACCAAATCCAATGTTGTTCCATCTGTATACTGTTATCCTTCAAGTGATTGTAGAACATTTGAAAGATGTGTTGTACAAAATCCAATTCGTGATACTTTTCATCACTTATGTAGAAGTGACACTTGAGTAAATATAACCTTGTTGTCTTCAATACTATCTGCTCCATGTTTATAGGTGATATGGACAATTATGCTGACCTAGTCTGAGTGATAGTATTGACTCCGAATCTCGTTTTGTAGTTGAAGAGTGCAGTTTTCCAAAAAATCGATCATTGATAAGATAGTCCCAATAGGAAATGCATACCTGTGCGTTCTAAACTTCTCATCTTTCCAACGAGCCACATGTACATGCTTTACATATTGGTGTCTCTTTTCAAATATTTCCTCCATGAAGTCGCAAACTCGTACCTGGTAGTCGTACCTAGTAGATCAACAATAAAGACATATATCAATAGATTGTTACATATGAAATTGCAATCTTAAGAAAACAATAGTATTCAAGAACTCATTAACTTGAGAAGTGACCAATTGTATTTTTTTATTTTATCCCCTCCATCAATATCATATGTGACATATTTGAATGACTGCAAGTTCACCTCTTGCCTCCCAAGTTCATGCTCATCGGTCACATGTATGCATTTGTCCAATAATTCCATTCCACCACACCCTAGGTATGTCCCATCTATGCAATATTTTTAATCAAATGTGCAACTACTTGGCCTACTACACAAAATGCTATGGATAAAGTCTCTAGATGACATTGGTGGCAATGTAGCTGAGCATTCCTGCACAAGAGTGTTGTGTAATACATGCAAAATATGTGTATATGTTCCATAATAGTAACCATACTCAATGTGGTATCGACAACAACATGTGTTGCGAATTGTGTTTATTTTAACATACCATGGTTTTTCATTTTTCAAAGGATCTTTGGCCCAAGTTAAGTTCGTTATGTTCATGCCTAAATATCTCATATAATTATGTTTGTGCCATGTCAAGAAAATGTTTAATGTGTGGTTCATGATACCTTGAACTCCTTCTCAATTTTAATACATATTTTT
The DNA here is from genome assembly GCA_027924585.1 of Larix kaempferi. Lineage (NCBI taxonomy): Eukaryota > Viridiplantae > Streptophyta > Pinopsida > Pinales > Pinaceae > Larix > Larix kaempferi. Next base: position 5,672,959 of record BSBM01000590.1, read on the forward strand.
GGTTGGAAGAAGGTCTATTGTTGTCATGCCAAAAATCTTGCACTAGTCCCTTTACTGCATCAATGAGCTTCATATCAGAGTGTGGAAACCTGCCAATGAAGGCCTAGACATCTGTTTGACCAGTTTCAAGTTGTTCTCTTCTAACACAATACCTATGGAGTGTCTTTACATTCAACTTAATTATAAGTTGGGATGTAGGCTTAAGAAAATGAAGGGCCCTAGTGTTTTTGTCCACGATTGATTATGACAACACATGGCAAGCCGCATTGCGATTCTTTGAATGAGATTTATTTCCAATTATAGTAAATGAATCTATGAAACTTTTAACAATATGAGAACTTGGTTCATACTTTTTGGTCATATTTATACTTAAATTTATTCTAACAACAGTCATAGACATAGATTTTAACAATGATAAAAATAATTTGCACTTATTCCCGTCACATTTAGAATAAAAAAAGTTATCAAGTATTTGTCGAGTTTGATAAGAAATATAACATTTAGACAACTTACCTTCAAGTGAATTAATGAGACTTTCATCAACCTCTATTTTTTTTAGAGTTCTTCAGTGTGTACTTTCTAATGGAGGTAATGGTGTTGGAACTGGACCATGTACATCATCACTAGGACGCTTTACTAGCATTTCAACATGATCCTATTGTCTTTCATTATCTTGCTAGCAGTTGGATGTGGGAAATTGGACTTTCTCTTAGGTGGTCTCCATAACATTTGCTTTTTTCCATCCTAAATCTTGCATTCAATGCCTCCCTAACTTTGTCACTTGTATAACCACTACCCAACAAGTCATTCGCTACCATAGTCTGAGTTTGACTTGATGTGGGAATTGAAACATCCCCCGATGAGCACCTATGTTTTACTTCTTGACTAGTGCGATGTGGGGCTTGTTCATCAAATGTTGTTGAAATTGAGGGCGCCTCTAGTGAATTCTTTCGTTTTTATTGTCATGGATGGGTAGGAATGACCATGGAATCATCTATAGTTGGAATTGGATGAGTATCCATGGAATGCCTTCGATTCCACATGTCACAATCTTTTCTTTTCTCTAATTTCTTCCATGGTTTTTTGAGGCTTCTCCTTCCTTGCCAATTTCCTTATTTGATTGCATGAATTTCCCATGACCACAATGAACAATACTATGAAAAGATATTCTAGAGGTGTGCTCAACTGTGAATATGGATTCTTTCTCAATTGTGAATAGAAGTTCTTCAAGCTTGCTCAATTGTGAATATATATAATTCCTCAATCGTGAATATAGATTCCTCAAGCTTACTCAATTGTGAAAGTAAATTCTACCTGACTTGTGAATATAGAAAATTCTTCATTTGTGAAGACCGGTTCTTCAAGTTTCCTCAATTGTGAATATAGATACTTCCTCAGTTGTGAATATAGATTAATCAATCTTCCTCAATTGTGAAAGTAACTTCTACCTCACTTGTGAATATAGAAATTCTTCGTTTGTGAGTATAGGTTCTTCAATCTTTCTCAATAGTGAATGTAGATTCTTCTTCAATTATGTTCATATAGATCCCTCAAGCTTGCTTGAAATTGTGAATATATAGATACTTAATAAATTGTGAATATGGATTATTCAACCTTGATTTTGGTTGTGGATATAGATTCTTCCTCAATCCTAAATATAGATTCTTCAATCTTGCTCAATATAAATTCTTCAACATTGCTTTTGATTGTGGATATTGATTCTTCCTCAAACATGAATATAGTTTCTTCAAGCTTGCTCAATTATGAATGCAGGTTCCTCTTCATTTGTGAACATATATTATTCAAGTTTGTTTGATTGTGAATGTAGAATTCTGTTCAATTATGAACACAGGGTCTTCAAGCTTGCATAGATTGCTATTAAAACTTTTGAATTGCACTAGTTGTTTTCACTGCTGTCAGGGAGACAAAATGCAAAATATTCGGTTGAATTATGCAAAGGAAAAACACTTGAGCATTATGGTTTTACAAAACGATTTAGTTTTTATTAAATATACAACACTCTCATGTTCCTTATGATAAAAAATTCCCTTACAATTAATATGTTTAGTGCGTGGCTAGGTAATGTTTAATGAGGGAAAACACTTGAGCATTTCTTCTGCAATAAACACTCTAGCGTTATGGATATCTACATACAAAACATTATCGTTGAAACATTATTTAATATTTCCTTACCAAGAAGATATTTTCTTTATTTCCCCATCCCTCCTTATCTTCAAGGGTTTTGGGTTCATGTTGTATGGGTTAGGAGGTTAAATAAGGATTTGGTGTTAGGGGTTAATGGAGTAGAGTTAAAGGGATAAATCGGTTGTTACATGAAAATCTCATCATCTTGAGTTATGTGTCCTCTATTTTCCATGATTCCTAAAGAACCTGGGACAAATGATTGAAAGGAGAATTGTTGTTATTCCTTTTACCTTTTGTTGTCACCCCGACGCACCCTTCTCGTTAACAAGGTGCGTCAGACCTTTGGTGACACGCTCTGCACATTGAGAGAGCGCGTCAGTGACGCTAGTTTCCTTTGAACAAGATTACGTCAACCTTCAAAGACGCAAGTGTTCTATGTGTAAAGTGTTGCACTGTTAGTTTAAAAGGAGAAAGAGAAGCTTCTAGCGGCTTATAGAATCCTTGGTTACATGGGGGCTTATCCCTATGAACTAGGAAAGGTGGCATTTATTTCACTTAGCTTTTGGGATGATTCCTTCAGCTTCTCCCACAAATCCTCAACCTCTCCTATCCTTTTAGGCCTATAAATACAAACCCCCTTTCCATGCTCAAGGAGGAAGACGATAGAGAACTTAAATGCTGGTGAAATTCTTCTAGGATTGCTTCCCTTTCATCCATCAAGAGGAAAAATCTTGGATCATTTGGAAGGAGTTACGATGTCAAATCTTGGTTGTAACCTCTCTCTATGTATTTATTATTATTACATTAATGCATATTCTTTCCATAAACGTCTTGTTATTGTAAGATCTTTAGAATTAGCTTCTTTGACTGCTAGTTTAGATTGATCTGTGTTTATATGTTATCACTACTTGCTTGTTTCCCTTGTGGTATATTGTTTTGCGGCTGAAGATCGATAGATCTGGAGATCAAAGAGCTATATCAAGCAAGGAGATAGTATTGCATTCGAAAGGTGAGTGGTCTTCTCACATACTTTACAATTTGATCAATCTAGGAAAGTAATTTGTATTGTGTAGTTCTTTTGTTCTAGATCCGAACCATTCAGACTAGGGAGATCGGTTAATGTCCACACTAACGGATTGTCCACAAACAGGGGTTTAGGTGTCTAGTAATTTTAGGGTTAGAGGGATAAGGAGTTAAGGGTTTATGGGGTTTAACTCGAGGTTAGTGGTTGAAGCATTAGAGGTAAACATGTAAAGGGGTCAAGGTGTTAGGGTCAAGGGGCTTAGGGGTTAAGGAAGTTAGTTTTTAAAACGGATTTAGGGCTCTAGGTTTAGGGGGTTAGGTTTTTAGAGGTTTGACATTAGGGGAATAATTGTTTGTGGATAAACTATGGACTAGGTGTTGGGTGTTAAGTGCTTAGAGATAAAGGGTTTAGGGGTTACGAGATTGAGGACACCAATGTTAGGGGGTTAGGGTTCAAGAGGTTAAGCATTAAGGGTGAAGTATTTAAGTGTTAAGGGATTAGGAGATTAGTGGTTAAGGACATAAGGGTTAGGGGATTGGTGGTTATTTAAGAGGCGAGGCCTTCAGGGGTTAGAATATTTATGAGTTAAGGGATTTAAGGATCTAAATTTAGGATCTTAGGGTTGAGTTGGTTAAGGGTTAAGTGTCAAGGGGTTGAAGGATTAAAGACTTGGAGTTTAAGGGATTAATGGATTCTATAATATGGGGGATTAGGATTTTCTAGGGATTTATGGGTTTCGGGCTTTGGGGATTATGGGTTTGGGGTTTAGGTTTAGGGGGTTAACTAGGACTTAGGGGTTATGGGTTAAGCGTTTAGAGTTGAAGGCATAAAGTGGTCAACATGTTTAAATATTTATGGGTTAAGGAGTTAAGAAGATAGAGGGTTATGGGGTGTTATTGGTTATGGTATTTAGGGGTTAAGCAATTTAGGGCTCACTGGTTAGGGGGATAGGGTTTAAGGGTTTATGGGTTAAGGGTTAATGACAAAGCAGTTAAAGGTTTAATTGTTTCTAGGGGTTAAGGGATTAGGCATTTAGGGATTTAGAGAATTGGGATTTAAGTATTATGGGTTAGGTTGTTTATGGGTTAGAGTGGACTAGGTCTTAGGGGTTAGGGGTTGTGGGATTAGAGGTAAAGTGGTTAAGGGGTTTATGGGTTAGGGTATTTAGGGGTTAAAGAATTTATTGCTCTAGGGTTAGGGCGTTAGGGTTTATGAGGTTAGACATTAATGGTGAAGGGGTTAAATGGTTAAAGGATTATAAGGGGTAAACTAGAGCTTAGAGGCTAATGCATAAAACCAAGTGAGAATTTGCTGACTTAGAATCTCGACAACAATCTGGCACGGTGCAGGATGTCAAATAAGAAAGAGTCGAAGAATTGAAAGCTTCAACATAAAACATCTTCGTAGAGGTGGCGATATGTCAAGACCTACTTGATGAAATAACCAAGGTATGGGATATGCTACAGGAAGAATCCGAGTTACAAAAAATTAGGATGAAGTACAACAATGGCAGAAATATCTTGAATCGGTGAACTTGGCTATGAAGGATTTTCCACTAAGGAAAAGGATCCAGAAGTTCGCAGAGAAGAAAGAACTTCAGAAGGAGCTGGAAGTATTAAGGGTGAAGGAAGTTGAAACTTCATCGAAGTTACAACTGATGCAAGAAGAGGCGCTTGCAGTTTCTGAAGAAATTGACCATAACTTTTAAGAACTATAGACAATAGAGAACACTGTGAAGGAGCATCCAGAAGTTCGCAGAGAAGAAAGAACTTCAGAAGGAGCTAGAAGTGTTAATGGTGAAGGAAGTTGAAACTTCATCGAAGTTACAACTGATGCAAGAAGAGGCGCTTGCAGTTTCTGAAGAAATTGACCATAACTTTTAAGAACTCTGGACAACAGAGAACACTGTGAAGGAGTAACTTTAAGAACCCATCTCAGAGGAGATGCCCGAAACAATTAAGGAGTTTGAGCAAGAAACCAAGGAAACAATTGCGAAGTTCAGTGCAACTTTTCTGGAGTTCACTGTGAAATCAAACTTCCTAGAGGATGCGTAGTCGAAGCAACCCAGTCAATGTGGCTCAGGGCTGAGCCACGAGCAAGTGTTAGGGGCCTATTAGGCGCAACCCAAGTAGAAGAAGTTTTGATGGAGAAAGTAGAAGTTAGGCAAGGCCTAACATTGACCAGTTTTGGTAGAAACAACTCCGCAATTCCCAGGAGCAGTGTATGGAGAGAAGCAAAGTGGAAGAAAAGGACATGTCCCCTTAGTAAAGGAGAAGTACTAAGGACAATCGAGGTAGTTGGAGCAGTTATGAATGAAGCGGTAGACTGTCAGCTACAAAAGCGAAGAGTAAAGAATCAGAATGGTGCAAAGGACGCGCCACTATAGCATCATAGCCGCGTGGTCAGAATTGTGAATTTTAGAGAATCATCAAAGACAGAGAAGCGGCGCAAAAGGACAACATAGCTCCAACAAAGTAAAGACAAAGCGTGGTCAACAGGAGAACCATGCCATTTTGGGTTTTAGGGTACTATGGGGGTTTGCCTATAATGTCCCCCATTTTGACCCTTGTAATATTTTGGGCTATAATGTAAATAATGTATGCATATTATGTATGATTCCTAGCGTGGAGCTCAAGGCCAAGGCCCCGCTAGTGAACTCTCAACCTTTAAGAGGCAACTATTTGATATTATGCTACCCATGTGCTAGTGAACCATGGGAATTGTAAATATACATTTTAATATAAAAGCCCACAACTAGATATGCAATGCAACAAGAGATGGGGGCATGATGTTACAAGAAAATTGGGAGGGAAATATTCAAACCCTTGATCCAGTTGAGTCAAGCCAAGTGTCAATGAGAGAACCCATGAACCCTCAACTACCCATGTTGACTTTTGTACCCAATCATTCATTTCTCCCAAGAATTGGTTGAGGTAGTTAATGCCTTGGGGAATGGAGAGGTATGGATGTCCAAATTTGAGTATGGGCAAGCCACCCTTCTTAGAGATTCATGTTTGGCTTCTTGGGAAAGTAAAGGTCCATGAAATTTCCCCCAAGCCATTATTCAACCATCAGTTTTTCTCTCTCACGAGTTGGGACCTTCTGGGGCAGTTCCCTCCATGGTTTTGTTGTGTTTGCCTTCGTTTTCCTAGATGGGAAGGGCGTTTTGTTGTGGTTAATAGTGGGGAAGAGAGGGGAAACAATTTGGGGTTTAATTGAGGCCGTTTTGGCCCACTGGATGCTCATACCTCTGTGGGAGAAATCGGTTTTCTTCCCTGGGGTTGATTTCCTCTTCCCACAATCCATTTTTGGTGTGCCCACGTTTTGGGGAAAACCCATAGACCCTATTCTGTGAATCCATGGTTGAATTGTGCATCCATTGCTTTGGCTGTGTAGGGTTTGAGAGTCCCAAGTTCCTTGTAGATATCATTCCCAGCTCGGGGGTGGTCTCTGAGTAATGAAAGAATACAGGCTTGTCAAGCACTCTATATGCAGATAAATTGTTACCAATACACACAGAGCATATGAGATTTATTGTCAACCTGGGAAAGTCTTTTTATTTCAAAGGATAAGTGCACAATCTATGCTTAAACACCAAACCATTAGAATTGAATACTTTTATCTTCTATCATCCGTGTTCATCCCAAGAATCTATGCAATCCCAATTGCCTTCTAACTGCTACACTTCAATTCCTCTCTATCATGCATCAATAAGAAATGATATAAGATCTAATCGACAATTGCAGGAAAGAAACCTCATTCATATTCTAGAACAATCACCTGTTTGATCTAATCACTCTGGAAAATCATAAGGCATAAACTGAACATTAATCTAGAAATTCAATTGCAAAGGATTGAGTCAACTGTTCTATGAAATTGAATTGCAGAATGGAAATCAACAATCATAACAGGAAAGATAAATTGCAAGGGTTCATTGGATCACAACTTAGCTACAAGATGAACAAGGCTGTGTATAATCGCCACACGAATTGCATAAAGTCTCTACTCAGTCGACTGTCACTCTGTATTACTTGCCAAATTCAAGGAACTCTAATATTAATTGTACTGAAAATCCACACCATAAATGTCGCTGCTGCGTACAAAAAGAAATATCATGAACAAAGCATCACACAACAATGAATTCGAAATCCTATTTTAACTCAGCAATCTCTGTGGAAGACGAGCCCAGTCTTCACACAGAGACGCTAGCCGAACAACGCGAATTCCTTTAACTCAGAAGTAACCCCTTATATTAACAGAAGAATGATTACACAATTTTGCTCAGCTGCTAATACAATGAATTAATTATCTTTTGTTCAACCCCTAGGTCGAGGCAACTCCCCATATTTATACATGCAAATCATAACATCCAATCCTATAATCGGGTAGCCATGAAGATCTCTGATCTTCAGGCGCCCTAAATAACTAGCTGTTACAATACGTGGCAGAATAGAGACATCAAAATATGAGAAAGCTGTCAATTGACCCAAGAGTGGCGATCCTTCCACTTCATAGCTAGACTCGAGCAGCAACATACTCAAGATAGCGCATTATGTTACAGCTGCCCTGTCACAGCTCTGCCTTAATTGATGATTTGAGCTGCGAGGACCCCTTTGCAAGCAACGAACATCCCTTCTTTCACGACTTGTTCAGCCCCGATCTTCCTGCAGTCCATTTATCTCAACTACCTTCATAAATCATAACATGTTAGCACAATTGAGAGATACACAGCTTTAACTATCACAATCATAAGTATTAATAAGATAAAACAATGATCAGTCATACCTTGGCAACTTGAGGGAATAAAATAAGGGCAATAGGTCTGATTGACATAATAAGTGGTGTAGGACAGGGGTAGGAAAGATGATTAAAGATGATTAAAAAGGGCCAATTCTGGGCTCAGCATCTCCCCCCAACTACCCTGTTGCATGGCCTCATGCAACAACCTGCATCTGAATCCTGTACTAAGCTCTATCCAAGGAGAGAGGAAGAATTGTAGGAAACCGAGGCACCTTATCTATCTTTTGAAAAGCCTTTGTGAGTAACCCAATACCTTCCAGCATCACTGTTCCCCTTCCACTGCTACTTGCTGGTGTCTGGAAATGCAGTTGGTGTAGTGGGAATCTTCCTGCAGTCTCATTATGCTGTGCCTGGGGAGTTGAAAGGAAATCTTTTAATCTGAATCTAAATCAATGACATTTCCAGGAGGTAGAAGCGCTGGTTCTTGTGGGACAATGTCTTCTAGCACATCTAAATTTAATAAGAGAGTTGCTGGTTCTTGTGTAACAGCAACATCCTTTAGACTCTCTTCAGTAGCTACCCTTATTGCTTTTAGAGACACTGGTTCTTGTGTAACAGTGTCTTCTTTGTCCTTCTGCTATTGAGATTGGATATCCTTCTCATTGTGCATCTCCTCCTCCAAGATTTCGGTGTCACCTGAGCATGGTGTCTGTACCTGTTCATCTTCACCCCACTGTGTATCGGGAATGATATCCACTCCAGGGTTATCTTTTAAATGAAACTCAGGAGTTCCTGCTGCAGCTTCCAAGGATGTTGGTTATTGTGTAGCAACATCCTGGCTTGCCTCTTCATCCTCCTGTTGTTGCAACTCTTCTCCTATGAGCTCTGTGTCATGGGAGTCCTCTGGGGTTACAACCCAGAGTTCATCATTAAACTCCAGAGTTTCCTCTGTCCCCGGTTCTTCTCCCATCTGTTTGGCCGATTGGGCAAGTATATTCAGGTTTGCTGGTTCTTTTGTTACAGCATCTTGTTCCAGTTTATCACTGTCCTGCCTTTGTGTCTCTTCTTCTAGAATTTCTGTGGCCTGGGAGCATTCTGGGGTTACAGTATAGAATTCTTCATTGGCCTCCAGAGTGTCCTTCATTCCAGGTTCTTCTCCCATCTGCTCTATAATCTATGTATCATGGGAACATTCTGGAGTTACAGTATCGTCCTTATTAAGCACCAGGGTGTCCTCCATCCCTTGTTCTTCTCCTAATTGTTCTCTATTCTCTGTGTCATGGGAAGTGGCAGCTTCAGCAAGGATATTTAAAGATGCTTGTTCTTGTGTGACAGCACCTTCTTTTTCTACTGCTTCCTTTATTGTGGCCGCGGGCTGTTGTGCTGAGTAAGTGCTAAGTATAATTTTGTGGCCTTCTTCCTTGAATATTTCTCCATAGGTGGGATAGAGTATTCGTTCATCCTCCTGCCTAGCTTCAGCAGAATTTGATCCCTCCAGTTGTTCTGCAACCTCTATCAATGTGTACATTTTTCTTTCACCCTGCTTTCTGCAGGTTTCCTTCCAGATTTCCAACTCCCTTCTAAGTACTTGGAGGTCCTCTTTCAACATTGTGTTCTCAGCCAGAAGTCCTTCAATTCCAGGTTCTTCCTCCACTGTCCTTTGTGGAGCATCCATCGGTCTTGGTACAAGGATTGGGGGCTCAACTTGTGCCTCTAGGGTTTCCCATCTTTTCCTGGCTGCCTCTGCTGCTGTAGCTGATCGAGTTCTTTTCTTTCTAATTGGTGATATTAGGTTAAATTCATTGGTGGCTTTCTTTCTTTTCTTTTGTGGTGTTTTCTTTTGTGGAGCTGGGACATAGGGAATCACACCTGAGGTCGAAGGAATGTTTTCTTGCTCCTCATGCTGTTCTTCTTCAATTACAGCTCCTCCTCCTACCCACTCAGGTGAAGACTCAATTGTTACCAGCTCAATGTTTTCTTCCATTGCCCTGGCTCTGTCATCTTCAGGTTCCATTGTCGCAGCATTTGATGCTGCTCCAATTTCACCTTCTGCTGTCGGAGCTGCCCTGTTATGTGGGTTTTCCACAAAGGTTTTATCTACACCATCGCCCAATGGCTCTGTTTGTGCCTCCAATTGCTCTTCTTCAAATGCAGTTTCATCCCCCAATGGTCTTCTTGTGTCGGAGGTTCATCTCCCCCGAATGGCTCTGATTGTGCCCCTAGTTGTTCTTCCTCTAATATAGTTTCATCCCCCCTAGATGGCCCAGCTTGTGCCCCCGGTTGCTGTTCTTCTTCCATTTCATCCCTCCCCACAACTTCAATGGAGGAACTCCGGTCCTCCTGTTGTGGTGGAACCTGTAGTTGCTGTAATGGGACGACTCGCAAGGGAACGAGTTGCTGAGGTCGGGTTATGAATTGTTCCCAAGTTATATGAAGTTGGGCAAGGGTTCTTACAATGATTAATTTGATAAGGCCATGGTTGGTGAGAGAGGAAAGTGGGTGCTTAGCAGACTAAACAAATGCCGCCATATGATGCAAGTCGTGCAGTAAATAAAATGGAATGTTCAATAAAATGCCATGGCGGAGATGAGAAAGCAAACGAAGTTCAAAGTTATACACAGTTTGATATCTACCTTCACAAGTAATGTACTTCTTGAGAAAGACAACAACCTGGTCCCATGGCCGCGGTAGTGAGTTCAGTGCGATCCCTCTTCTGGATGCTTCAACTTGCTCTCCTGCGAGTAAAAATTCTTCTCGTGCAATCGTTGCAGGGACTCGTCGGTTAAACCATGATTTTCCCACCATCGGGATGGCTGTAACCTCGGATATAATGGTATCGGAGACTTCTATGTGCAGCCCCCACACCATAGAGTGAGTTTTGGTAAGATTCAAAGCAAATTGCAGGGCTGCATCCCGATCGAATCCGTCTAGTCGCTCAAAAAATTTGAGCCAACCGGCAGCTTGAAAGATGGCAAGGACTTGAAGATTTCTCCTGAGTTCCCGTGTATTGAAAGGTTCATGACGAACTGGAATCCCCATGATCCTGGCTGCAAATTGAAGTTGCTATCCCAAAGATTACAGGATCCCAAAATGGAAGTTGCAGCACAGAGGATGCACAAATCGCTGAGCGGAGACGTTGAGAAAATGGGCAAATTTGGAAAGTTGAGCACAGAAAAACGTTTGAAATTTCCATGCCGAATTAGGGAAGGTGACGGTTATTAATGTTTACATCATACGAGGGAAAGGTTTAATCAGGTATAATGGTGGTACAAGTGAAGGTACGACTAATATCGTTTCAATGATATCGATACTTAATCACGTGATAAATGAAAGCCATATCTCATAAGACTGTGCATCGGAATGCTGCGGAGAATGGTGGAGCATGCAGTTCGTGACATTACGGAGCCGAACGCGTGCACAGTCAGAAGTGTGATCATGATGACTTGGATAACGCAATAATTTCTCCCGCCGGTGAAACACAAACCATCGCGTTCTCGGGGTCGAAATGTTGAGTTCTCCGGCTCGACTGAGGTGAATCAGCACCATGATTTAGCAGGTTTGGAGCAATTCTTCCGTTAACACAGGAGTTACCACTACAAGTTGCAAAAAAAATGATATCACGACCGACGAAAAAGATGTTGCAGCCGCTAGGAAAGAAGTTACAGCTGCCGGTGAATAGTTCACGGCAGCCGGGAAAAATTACGGCTGTAACGGAAAAGTTTTACGGCGGCGGGAAATAAGTTGCAGCTGTCAGGGGGTATGTTGCAGCTACCGGAAAATGGTTTACGGAAGCCAAAAAAGAGGTTTTACGTCCGTTGGAAAAATAATATTGCCGCCGCTGGGAAATGGTTCACGGCTGCCGGAAGATATGTCACAGTCGTCGGGAAATAAGTTGCAGCCATCGATGTTGCAGTCGCTGGAAAACAGTTCACGGCTACCAAAAAGGATGTTGCAGCCACCAGAAAAGATTCACAACGGCCGGGAAAAAGGATATTACGGCCGCTGGGAAATGATGTGGCAATCGCTGGGTAATGAGGTGGCAGCCGCTGAGATATGGTGTTGCAGCTGCCAAAAAAGATGTTGCAGCTGATAGAAAAGATTCACGGCAGCTGGGAAAAAGGATATTACGGCCGCTGGGAAATGAGGTGGCGGGCCACTGGAACATGGTGTTGCAGCTGCCGAAAAAGATGTTGCAGCTGCCGGGAGAAATGTTGCAGTTGCTGGGAAAAAGGATTTGCGGCCGTGGGGAAATGATTTTACGGTTGATGGGAAACTGTATCGTGGTTGTCGGAAAAGATATTGCAGCCGCCGGAAAAGATGTTGCAGCTGCCGGAAAAGATGTTGCAGCTGCCGAATTTTTTTTTTTTTTTTTAAAGGAAAAAGGGAAATACAACACAGGATGGCACAAGGAGACTCTCGCTTGACGGGCCCAATCTGGTCGTTCTCCTGGTGCTTCCCTGAAATTTTTTGAAAAATAACAGCAAACGAGAAGATCAAATGCAAAGAGAAAAAAAACAACAATTATACGCTACAGCAAAAAATTATTTTATGTACAGCAATTTAAAATACGATTTTCAGTTTAAGGATTGGCAAAGGCAGAGAGAAATTCCTGCTCTGGTGCCAGCTGATAATCTGGATCGGCGGCAATTTGTGAAATGAATGCATCTTTCGAGATGGTCTTACGATACAGTCGCAGTCTGTGGCCATTAGCAAGTAATGGTATATGGTTTTCATCAATGGTCACCAGGCGAATAGTGCCATTGTCAAATACCCTGTCGACCAAATATGGACCCAGCCATCTTGTCTGTAATTTACCTTTAAAATCCTTCTTGAATCTGGAGTCGTATAATAGCGCCCAGTCTCCCTCACGGAAAATTTTCTTTTTAATAAATCGATCATGCCAGTTGGATCTCTGTTGCTGGAGCAACACAGTCTGGTCTACTGTAGCTAACCGTTTCTCATCCAATTCATTTAGCTGATCCAATCTTCTCTTCTGGGCCTCTGTTACATCCAGATTCATTTCAGTGGCTGTCTTCAGGGTTTTGATTTCAAACTCAATTGGAAAGATACCACTCTTTCCATACACTAGATCATAGGGAGAGAACCCTGTCGTGTTGCGCCAAGTTGTGTGGTATGCCCACAATGCTTCTGGAAGCCTGTCAGCCCAATCCTTTCGATGGCTTTTAACTGTTTTAGTAAGGATTGCTTCAATAACTTTATTAGTGCTTTCCACCTGACCATTGGCCTGGGGGTGGTAAGGTGAAGCTATCCTATGCTGCACATGATACTTCCGGATCAAGAATTCAAATTGATGTGAGATGAATTGCGGTCCCCCATCGGTAACTACTTCCTTTGGTACCCCAAAATGGGTAAAGATTTCACTGTACAGAAAATCAATCACCGCCTGGTCATTAGACTTAGCCAAAGCCACGGCTTCTACCCACTTGGTCATGTAATCAGTACAAACCAGAATGTAAACCTTCTGTCTAGAAGGAGGGCTGATAGGGCCAACAAAATCCAATGCCCATCTATCAAACGGTTCAAGTACCACTTGGGGCTGTAAAGGCATCTGATATGTTTTATTAGGTTGGCCCATCCTTTGGCAGCTGTCACGGGACTGAACATATGTTTTAGCATCCCTGAACAGTGTCGGCCAATAGTAGCCCATCTGCAATGCTTTATGCCCTGTTCTTTTGTCTGCAAAGTGTCCTCCACAAGGTTCATCATGATAGGCCTTCAGTATATGAAAGATCTCATCTTCCCTTACACATCTCCTAATCTCAAGATCAGGTCTTGTGTAAAAGAGATGACCATGGAGCCAGCAATACCTGGCACTTTGCTGGATGATTTTTCTCTTCTCTCATTTAGACATATGTGGCAGGAGCTTTCCTACAACCAAATAGTTAGCAACGTCTGCATACCAGGGGGAATGAGCTGAGAGTGCGAATAGATGCTCATCTGGAAAAGAATCCTCAACAGGTGAACTGTCATCACTGTTAGTAAAACGTGATAAAAAATCAGCAACAACATTTTCTTTTCCAGGTTTATCTATAATGGTAATATCAAATTCCTGCAATAACAGGAGCCACCTGGTCACTCTAGCATTGGTGATAGGTTTATTCATTAAATATTTAATGGCAGAGTGATCAATGTGCACAAACGTAGGATACCCAGTAATGTAATGCCGAAATTTATTAATAGAGTAAACAATAGCAAGGAATTCTTTTTCGGTAACAGTATAATTAAGTTCAGCAGGGGCTAAGTTTTTACTGACGTAATAGATAACATAAGGTACTTGACCATCCTGCTGTCCTAGTACTGCCCCAATGGCGGTATCAGAAGCATCTGAAGAAATGTGGAAAGGTATGGTCCAATTAGGTCCCCTTAGGATAGGGGCTGTGGACAGCTTCTCTTTAAGCTTATCAAACGTTGTTTGGCATGCTTCACTCCATACAAACTGTGCGTCCTTCATTAACAATGAAAACAAAGGAGAAGCGAGTTTGGAGAAGTTTTCTATAAATCTCCTATAATATCCAGCATGTCCCAGAAAACTTCGCACTTCTTTCTGAGTTGAAGGGGTTGGTATATTTTTTATCACCTTAATTTTTGAAGGATCCACCTGAATGCCATTGGTGGAGATGAAATGTCCCAATACCACTCCCTCACTCATCATCATATGGAATTTTTCAGTGCTTAATGAGAGGCAAGCCTGTTCACAGTGAATTAAAACTTTCTTTAAATTTTCCAGTGCCTCCTCCAAATCCTTGCCATAGGGAGTAAAATCGTCCATAAAGACTTCCATACTATCATTAACCAATTCAGAGAATATGCCAATTACAGCTGTTTGGAATGTTGCTGGTGCATTACATAAACCAAAGGGAAGCACCCTGTAGGCAAACGTTCCCCAGGGGCAAGTGAAGGTGGTCTTATCCTGGTCCTCGGGAGCAATCTGAATTTTGTTGTACCCGATGAACCCATCCAAGAAGGAGAAGAACTTCTTCCCTAACAGGGTATCAAGTACTTGGTCAATAAAGGGAAGAGGGAAATGATCCTTTTGCGTAGCTTTGTTCAGCTCCCTATAATCAACACAGACTCTCCATTTACCATTTTTCTTGGGCACAGTTACAAGTGGGGAAACCCACTCACTATCTGAAATAGGGTAGATAAATCCTGCTTCCAAAAGTTTCTGGATTTCCTCCTTCACTATATCCCTCAGATTAGGGTTCATGCGTCGTTGGGGTTGACACATAGGCCGGGAGTCATTTTTAATGTAAATATGGTGGGTGCACAAATTAGAAGGGATACCCTTCATGTCTGTATACTCCCAGACGAATGCCCCCTTACGTTCCTTCAAGAGACTGATTAGGTGCGTCTGTTCTTCTGAGGAGAGACCAGGGTTGATGTTTAAAGTTCTTCCAGGCTCTACCTCAATAGGAATACTTCTCGAGTTTTTCAAAATTGGGATTATGTTTGCATCACTGACTAGTGTTTCCTCCGTAAGATTTTCTTGTTCTTCCTTACCAAGGGTAATGTTCAGGATTTGATAGACTTTTTTATCCACTGAAGCAGGTTCGCTAATGAAATTACTGATGGCATCGTCTTCTGTTTCATTTTTAAAAGTTAAGGCCTTCCCTATTGTTAATAGTGGTTGAACATCCTCCTCCTCTTCCTGTTCTATCCAGAGAGAAGTTTCAACCTCTAAACTTGGTCGAGCTGGAGGATACAGGGTGAGGTTTTTAATCTCTGTACCATCAGAAATAGTCATGGACCCAGATTGACAGTTGATGCAAGCATCAGCTGTAGCCAACCAAGGCCTCCCCGGGATCAATGGATGTCCCCCCAGCTATGATTTTGGTTGCAATATCAAAAAGTTAGTAGGGTATTCCCATGAATCAACTGAGATGACAAGGTCATCCAGAATCCATTCGGGTCTAATGGTGGATCTGTTTTCCAGTTCTAAAATGGTAGGTGTCAGCCTAAAATTAGTGAGTCCAAGGTTCCTCACAGTCTCAATTGTTATGACATTGATCGCTGCTCCTAATTCGACTAGCACGTTGGGTATCTGCGTTTGTCCTATATGTACAGTGACAGTAGGATTGCCAGGGTCGTCATACTTGGTCACAGGGGTTTTTCCTGTTATTAAAGCAGATAAATTCCCTATGACGTGAATAGTGGGAGGGTCTCTAGGTTTCCGCCCTGGTTTCTTAGTGCACAAGTCCCGAACGGTTTTAGCATAAATAGGCACGTCTTGAAGGGCTTGCAGAAGGGGGATTTTAACGTAAAGATTCTTCAACTCTCCTAGGAGGTTGAACTGAGGTTGCCCCCCTATTTTTGGTAGCATTAGTCTCTCAGGGTATGGTGGTTGCCTTACCAGCTGGGTAGGATGCGTATTATCTGATTTCTCATTTAATGTTTCAGTCGTCCCATCTAAGGGATGCTCAGCACCTTCAGTTATAGGAACCGGATCGGATGGATGCTGTGAACTCTCTCCTTTTTCATGCACAAAAGGTGGAATATCTTCTGTAATTACAGGTTCTATTATCTTCCCAGATCGTAGGCGAATATCATTATAAGGTACAGGGGAGAGAGAGTAGGCCGACATATTGACATTTTCCAATTGATGGATTGTTTTATTATTCGGGTTAGGATTAGGTTGGTCATGTAGCTGAGGCCGTATTGGTATATTAGGAACAGGATTATTCTGCAGCTGCAGCTGCGATTGCTGAGGTGGGTATTGAGTATATTGAGGAAATTGAGGAAATTGAGGGTATGGAGGAGAATATGGTAACTACTGAGGTGGAGGTGGTTGAGGAAACTGGTTCCCAAGAGGTAAGTTCCTCCAGCTGGGAGACCACGACGTAGGTTGATGTGGTGGCTGTGTCCAAGGACCCCATGAGTTAAAATTTTGCATTGCAGGTTGGGGAGGATTCCACTGAGCATAATTTGAAGGGAATTGTGTATTCACATTTTGCATATTATTATTCCAATTGGCCATATTATTCAAAAATAGAAACGAGTCCAGAGGCATACCTTAATTTCGAGGCTGCCAAGGTTTCTTCTGTGCAATGAAATAGGGTGATTCCACTTCTGGAGTTGACGCCTGTAGAACAACCTTCACTTGGGGAAGTGTGGGACATTCCTTCATGTCATGGTTAAGCTCACACAGTTGACATACTTGTATTTTGTCAAGAGGACATTCTTTCAGTGGGTTATTCCTTCTACATCCGGGACAGAACACACCTAGTGTGAGATCTTCCACTGCCTATTTTTGTTTAGCCTTCAGGACATCAATCTCCAAAGAGATGGAGCTCATCATTTCTGTTTTAAAATTTTCAAGGAGATTTCCTATCTCTGCACGTGTAGCTCCTCCATTGGATGACTTCTGAGTTCTGTCGAAGACATCACGTTCCAGCTTATCCCGTTTATCCCGCTTATTATTCCTGGAAGATCCCCTGGAGTATCTCTTACATAATTCCACAATCGTCTCGAAAGGTTCTTTGGAGATATCTCCATTTCCTAATAGATTTAACATGTCTAAACAATCATCCCTGATCCCTCGAAGTAAGATTATCTTGAGCACATCCAACCCCATGTTCGTCTGCCCGGCTCTTTGCACATTGTACAGCAGCCTTTCTACAAAACCCTCCAGACTTTCATCCTCCTTCTGCACCATCTTGAATAATTCCTCTCTTTTGTCCCTGGTGTTGCAATATTCTTGATATTTCTCCAGGAATACTTGCTTCATCTTATTCCAATTAGAAACAGTTCCTCCCCCAAGGCTCATGAACCATCGTAATGCATTGTCCTTCAGGGTGGCAGGAAAAAGTTTCAGCTTTTGGGCATCTGTGACATAATCATAGCTGCACCAGAGGATATCAAATTCAAAAAGGAATTCGTCTGGATCTTCTGCCGCCCTGCCATGGAAGCGAGGCAACACCGAAGGTGAGATGTTCTTCATAGGAGCTGTCCCTTCTGGCTGCTGAATTGGAAATTGTAATGTAGCCGTAGTTCCTTCTGGCCGGGAGTAATTTTCATGATGGTATTCTACCACTGCCTCTTCCTCTTCGGTCTCATGTCTGTTACTCATCTTTTCTTCTGTATCCTCTTCTTCATTCGTTCCTACGTTCTTTTCCTTGTTTGTAACAGCTGCGTACTCCTCAGTTGTAACAGCTGCATATTCTTCAGTTGTAACAGTTGCGTACTCCTTAGTTGTAATAGCTGCGTATTCTTCAGTTGTAACAGCTGCGTACTCCTCAGTTGTAACAGCTGCGTCAACTGTACCTTCCTTAGCAGGGGTATATGAGTGAGTCACGGCTGCTCCTGTACTCTCCACCGTGGATCTTGACGCTGGCGCCCCAGGATCAGCAAGGCTTCTTCTGATAGGAGTTTCCCATTGACGAGTCCTGGTAGCTGAATCAGTTCTGTCAACAAGATCGTCGATGAATGTCCTTCTGCCCAACGGTGGTCCTCGACCACGACCCGAACCACTTGCGTCGTTAGTATTTTGTGGGGTTTTGGGAGTTGGGAGGTGATCGCTTTTTACCCTCCTCTTATTCATGCGAAGCAGATCATTTCAGCAAAGAAGAGACTGACTAAAAACAGTTATCAGATGCAACTACTGACTAGTGTTTAATTTTTATCCTTCCCCGGCAACGACGCCAAAATGTCAAGCACTCTATATGTAGATAAATTGTTACCAATACACACAGAGCATATAAGATTTATTGTCAACCCGAGAAAGTCTTTTTATTTCAAAGGATAAGTGCACAATCTATGCTTAAACACCAAACCATTAGAATTGAATACTTTTATCTTCTATCATCCATGTTCATCCCAAGAATCTATGCAATCCCAATTGCCTTCTAACTGCTACACTTCAATTCCTCTCTATCATGCATCAATAAGAAATGATATAAGATCTAATCGACAATTGCAGGAAAGAAACCTCATTCATATTCTAGAACAATCACCTGTCTGATCTAATCACTCTGGGAAATCATAAGGCATAAACTGAACATTAATCTAGAAATTCAATTGCAAAGGATTGAGTCAACTGTTCTATGAAATTGAATTGCAGAATGGAAATCAACAATCATAATAGGAAAGATAAATTGCAAGGGTTCATGGGATCACAACTTAGCTGCAAGATGAACAAGGCTGTGTATAATCGTCACATGAATTGCATAAAGTCTCTACTCAGTCGACTATCACTCTGTATTACTTGCCAAATTCAAGGAACTCTAATATTAATTGTACTGAAAATCCACACCATAAATGTCGTTGCTGCGTACAAAAAGAAATATCATGAACAAAGCATCACACAACAACGAATTCAAAATATTATTTTAACTCAGCAATCTCTATGGAAGACGGGCCTAGTCTTCACACAGAGACGCTGGCTGAACAACGCGAATTCCTTTAACTCATAAGTAACCCCTTATATTAACAGAAGAATGATTACACAGTTTTGCTCAGCTACTAATACAATGAATTAATTATCTTTTGTTCAACCCCTGGGTCGAGGCAACTCCCCATATTTATACATACAAATCATAACATCCAATCCTATAATCGGGCAGCCATGAAGATCTCTGATCTTCAGGTGCCCTAAATAACTAGCTGTTACAATACGTGGCAGAATAGAGACATCAAAATATGAGAAAGCTGTCAATTGACCCAAGAGTGGCGATCCTTCCACTTCACAGCTAGACTCGAGCAACAACATACTCAAGATAGCGCATTTTGTTACAACTGCCCTATCACAGCTGTGCCTTAATTGATGATTCGAGCCCCGAGGACCCCTTTGCAAGCAACGAACATCCCTTCTTTCATGACTTGTTCAGCCCCGATCTTCCTGCAGTCCATTTATCTCAACTACCTTCATAAATCATAACATGTTAGCACAATTGAGAGATACACAGCTTTAATTATCACAATCATAAGTATTAATAAGATAAAACAATGATCAGTCATACCTTGGCAACTTGAGGGAATAAAATAAGGACAACAGGTTTGATTGACGTAATAATTGGTGTAGGACAGGGGTAGGAAAGATGACTAAAGATGATTAAAAAGGGCCAATTCTGGGCTCAACAAGGCTGGGCAGAGACCTATGCCTAGGAGGAATGTTGCAGTGAGATAGCTAGTCGTTTGGGACAGCATTGCATCAAGATGAGTATTTTATTGTGTATTTACTTCTGCAAATGTGTTAATTTGTTGACTGTGTTAAATTGAATAACAGTCATGCAATATGTGTGTGGATGAGTTCATTTCCTCTATGCATGTTTGTTTGATTTCCATCTGCACACATCTCTTTTATGGCTGTGAATCTAATGAATCTGGCCGAGTTTATGAAAAGCCCCATAGAATGGCATCAGGTTCCCTTTCTTGCACTGGGTCCAAGGGTGGGTACATTACATTTGGTATCGGAGCTGCTTGTTGCAGCATTGGGTCTTCATGGGCTACCTATCACAGCTTGCAGGGGTAAGTATGCTTCCTACTCATTCTAGACCATTAAGAAAAATTTCAAACTTTCAAAATTTTCGAAAATTTTTCTAAGTGTTTTTGAAAATTTTTCTAAGTCTGTATCGGGAAAGAACTTACGAGTTTTCACGGAAATGGCGAAAGGAATTGATGAATTTTTGCCGAAATGGTCGACCGAAAGAACTCGATGTGTTCGTTCGCAATGGCAGAAAAAGTTGGCGAGTTTGCGCCGCAAAGGCGAAAAAAGTTGGTGTGTTTCCGCCGTAGTGACAAAAGGAAAAGCTGAGTTTTTGGTGGAAGAAGTCAACAAGTTTGTCCACAACGGCGGAAGAACTCAGTGAGTTGGTCTGCAACGATGGAAGGACTCGATGAGTTCGTTTGAAAAATTTCAAAATTTTCCTAAGTGTTACGGCGGAAGGAACTCGTGAGTTTTTGCCAAAAAGACGAAAGAGATGGGTGAGTTGCTCTGCAATGGCGGAAGAGATGGGCGAGTTGCTCTGCAATGGTGGAAGAGATGGGAAAGTTCGTCCGCAATGGCGGAAGAGATGGGCGAGTTTCACCGCAACGGCGGAAGAGATGGGCAAGTTCGTCCGCAATGGTGGAAGAGATGGGCGAGTTGCTCCGCAATGGCGGAAGGAAAAGTTGACTTTTTCGACCGGAAGAACTCAGCAAGTTTGTCCGCAAAGGGGTGGAAGAGAATGACGAAGTCCGCCGAAATAGAGAAAATACAATAGTTTTTTAGTGAATTTTTCAGGTGCCCGAAAGAGAAAAATCACTTTGAACTCATGCGCCAGATTGCGCGAAATTGAAGAATTTATAAAATAAAAATAAAAATAAACAAGGGAGCAAGCCCCCTTAACCCCCATCTTCCCCTTGAGATGTCGTCATTGGTGAGAAAGATTCTATGGGTTCTAAGTAAGACAATGCTGATAAAGAGAGAAGCTTCCCACCTTAACTATTTCTGTTATAGCATAGGAATTGTATGCTTGCAAAGTAGCAACTAAGAATGTTTTACATTTGTATTGAATTGCTAATTGGTGAGAAATGACAGCTAATGATTCCTTGCATGCTTGGTAGGGAAACCAAGAAAATGATCAGCTATGACGTGGATAAGGGACTCCATGTCATGCTTGGAAATGGATAATTCCTTAACTCCTCTCTTGCTATTGTTTTTATATTTTCTAAGTTTCATAAGTTGAAAATTATGGCATAGGGATGTTGGAAATGCAAGAGAGTAATGCATATGAATTAATGGGCATGATTAAGGATTCATTGCATAGTGCATGTGAATCACTTATGCATAAAGCATGATGTTGCATATGGGCAAAGGTAGTGAAGGTTATATATGCAATAGCCCATTAATGGTATTGTGTATGGTTGATCACCAGTAATGTTGTTGATAATGGTTGTATGAATCAGACCATAGAAGCATGATTGAAAATGTAAGAGATTAGATAGCTGAAATGAATATGCACTAGATGGCATATTGATAAACATTACACAGTGCATGTAAAAATACTTGTGTATATATATGATATTGCATATTGGTAGAATAGTGAGGTTTTGCATATGCAATGAGCCACTTAAAGATGATTATGGTGGTTGTTAAATAACTAGTTGTGTTTGCAATGGTTATAGGACCGAAGACAACCAAAGCATGACTAAAGATGTGGATGATGATTATTGCATATGACCAACAAACTTATGAAGAAAGGATGGTGCAACAAATCTACGAGCATGAGGTTGGAAAAAGAACTGTGAAGCCTTGGTAAGAGGCCAACTGATCAGGTAATATCAAACGATGTTAATGACAGCCATGCAGGTAATGGTTATTTGTGCTTAATTGCATGAATGTTGAAAGAGGATTTGCTAATATCCCTTCAACTATGTTCAACTATGGTGAGGTATGGGGTAGTAAGGGTGAGGAACCCTCTACCATATGATTGTTTTAAATACTAGAATGCATTCATATGAAATTATATCATGCCATTTGTGTATGTTGGTTGTGAGTTTAATAACCAAAGCAAGTAAAGACCTATAGTCATGTTGTGGCAGTACATGCCATGTGAATGATTAGGCCATAATATGCTGAAATGCATAGTATCCACGAATTGATGCAAAGTTGTATTGACGGATTCTGCATTGAGTGAACGCACATTAAAATATTATGTAAATGTTGTGAATATGCATGCATATGTGTAAGTGCACATGGTGAGATACATTGCGAGAATGCACGGTTGTGATATGTATAGGTTTCAATGCATTTAGATAATAGACGAAATGGTGAACCATTGTTAATACTGAGAGAATTTCATGAGCTGCTATGAATGCAAGAGAAAGATTGCATGAAGAAGGTAGACATGATGATGGGCTACCAGAGTGCTCTATGGAAGGACAGAGATTGCATGGAATGTGAAGTAATGAGTACTTACAATTTATTTAAATTGCACAGATAGTGTACCCATGTCTTGCAATTTTATTGATGATAATGATGCATATATAGATATATACATATATTTCATTGCACCTCAAATCCTAATAGCTGAAGGTGTTCGAATTATTGAGTGTTATAATTCTGAGATCACTTCAGTGACTGTTGTAGCAATGAAAGGATTATATGCATAGATGCTCACAACATGTTTGGCTGATTGAAGTTTTAGATTTCAGGTAGATTGTTTTGGGCATGCCAAATGTGGGTAAGCCCATGATGGAGATTGGAATCTACCATGAGAAAGAGCCAAACGATATGAGAACAAACTCATGGCTAAGCAAATCAATTTCTGTAGAGGACAAAATTGCAAATTCATACTTGAATTTAATTATTAATGCCATTGAATGATTATTGTTAAATGTTGCTGACTGTTTGGATATTTGATAAATGTGCCAAGAAGACACATTGCAAGAAGACCATGTGTGATGACCTGCAGAAGCCAAAATCCATGGGAAGGACCCCATACTTTGGAAATGGGTTTTGGGTGAAACACCATTTCATATTTTAAGAATGACATCTCAGCTGAGCTATATGTTGGAAAAACATGAGAATGAGATGGTAAAACTATGCTAAGAAGGCATGTATGGATTATGGAACGTGGAGAGATTGGGGTGGCAAACCGAAGAACTGTTGACTCAGAGAAGGGAGCCCCCATTCTTCGCAAATGAAGAAAAGATACATCTGCAAAACGAATGAGTATTCTGTGACCCTAGATAAGAACATGCATGTCTAAATTATTAGGATTAATATGCAAAGCATGCTCTATTTTATTTATACCATTTCAGATTGCTTGAGTATGATTAGGGCCTACATGGCTCACATTGGAAAGGGGGTGCACACTTTTTCTGGTGGCGAGTCATGATAGGGTTGTCAATATTGACTACACCCTAAGGGAATGGACGCATTCCTGGTGTTTCAATACTTGGTAGTGAATGTTATGGAATGCGGATACAATTTTGAGAAGTAATACTGATAAGCCTGCTTATCCTTCTTGTGTTGTTAGCCTACACAGATGCCAATTGGTACTACACATTAAGAGGCAAAGTGAAGATGGGTACACAAGAAGGACTGTATAGGAATTGGCAACCTTTCTATGTTCACACTAAATAATACTGGAAGGGATGGACAAACCCAGGGAGTTGTGTAGTGAAAAGGGGTATCATCCTTATGTGAGTGGGGCCATGTTAACCTGCAGTCCAGAAAGTCACCTATAAAGTTCCTAAAAGGAACCACCGATTTGCACAATAGAAGGAGTGGCGTCCTTGTATAAATGAAGAGTTGATGTGTGTGTGTGAAGGGTTATGGTGCAAGAAGGTGTGGTGACATTGGTGAAGGCATAAAACCTCTATTGGGTCAGCAGTAGGAGGGCGGGAGCCAAGACTGACTGAAAACTCTGAGATACATATTGGGTCAGTAGTAGGAGGGCGGGCGCCAAGACTGACTGAAAAACCTGAGATGCCTATGGCTCCATAGTAGATCCTTGACCTATAATGGTTAAGTGGTGCAGTTTCCTTCCATTGGTCAATGACCCAAACGAATGTGTTGGCTTGGCACTGGAGAGGGCCAACCAGGTATGCGACTAGTTGGGCACCACCAAATGCTTGGTAAATCCAGTCGATGGGGAGGTGTACTGGTTAAGCATTAACTACATCCAATTCCATAGGCAATTCCAAGGCTTGCAAAGCGAAGTAGGACCCTCTGGACCAGAGGGGAAATGCACAATACAGATAAGTATTCGTTTTCATTTATGTCTTGTTTGGAATAATGAAGATTTCAGGTATAAGTCTTCTAATAGCTAAGCCGATACACTATTGTTTCTTTGTTGGAAACCTTGGTCATTGCAGGAAGGAAATACCCTAAAAGACTATAAATTGCTGGTAAATCCAGAGAATAAATGAGTGGGCGATATAAATTGCTGGTAAATCCAGAGAGCAAATGAGTGGGCGATATAAATTATTGAGAAATCCAGGGAGTAGCTGGTTGAATGCTATAAAGTTCTTGATAAGTCCAGAGAGTGATTAGTTGGGCATTAACTACTTGATATGGTAAAGCAGCATGTACGCTGGCCCAACACCCCTTAAACAATTGATAAAACCAGTCGGAGCACTGGCCTAGCATATTGCTAAAGGAAATGATTGATAAACCCAGTCAGCATACTGGCCTGGCATTTCCTATTCGAATGATTGTGGCGTAGCTTACGTGCTGGCCCAACATTCATAATTGTGTTCACGGGAAATCCAAGGCTCGTAAAGTGAAGAAGGATCTCGTGGAATAAAGTGAAGACATCCAATACAGATAAGTATTCGGTTACCTTGTAGCTTCTTGCTTATAAATATACATGTGAATATGATTTGGTTATGATTTCCTAAACTCTTGTTTAGAGATAAACCCTATGAAATAAACTAAACATGTGAATTGATTCAATGTTTGAGTGTAGGTATTGTTGGAAGCAAGGACCAGGAAGGCATCATAGGGATGCAGATGGACATGTGACCATCCTAAAGAGCTCAGTATGAGCAGTAATGAAAGATGCTGCTAATGGACATGAGTGGGTCATAGCAGCCAAAGGTTCTGTAGGAAACTATGGAGAAGGGTTCCTAGTTGAAAATCCTTAGATAGACCTTAGACACTAAGTGTCATAGCCAAGAAATGAAAGTTAAAGCATTCACATTGAAGTGAAAGAGACTAAGGAGAATGAAACCACAGCGATGGTGTAGCCCCATAATAGAACAAGACTAAGAGGGAGAAACTCCTACTCTTCTCTTTCCTTTCGATTAATGCATTTATAAAAAAAAGATTATTGAGTGCATGTCATGGTTGACAATAGATTGTGTTTAATTGCTTGAAATGAATTGTGAATGCCGAAATAGTAAATTTCCTGTGAAAGGATGAACATAAATGAGTTCATGTGTATGTTGGGAAAGTATGAAAAGTGTGGAAGTCCCATAAATAAAGCATGGACATTCCATGTTAATTGGGAAAATAATTGACTATTTTAATGTTTATGTTATGCTTGTCCTAACAAAGGATTTCCATGATGAATTTCACAAGTAAGAAAGTGAAACAATTGGTTACAGTCGGCACAAGCAAGTGTTGCTAGGTAAGCAAAGTGGGGTCAACTATGCGTATTGACCATGGCAGTAGACTGAGAGTTATTAGAGTTGGCTGAAAGTCTTCTTCAAACAATTGCTAGGACCCACGAAAATCTTGGAGAGATGCTCAAGCTACAAAGGCAACAGAATGAGATGAACCATAAGGTCTTGCAGGACTCTATTCGTCTGCAAAAAGAGACAAAAAGTATTCTGGGAGCAATCAGTAAGGTAAAGGAAAATGGATCCATGAAGAAGCATTCATCGAATCGATCGATTAAGAAACATTCCAGGTGGGAAGACTCAAGGAAACTAAGCAGGAAAAGGTAAAGCAACCAATGAAATGTTGGGGATGTGGACGAAATCATTGCCTCAGTGGCTGCCCAATAATGAAACATCAAGAGGGTAGCCACCATAAAGTTTCCAGACTTGTAGATCAACAGGAAGGTAAAGAAAGGGAAGCAATTGTTTTGGGGCAATGCCCTCATGCAGAACTAGAAGGTCCCATCCAACAGGAACGGTTTGTGAAGGCCGAAGGACTTGATCCCAAAAACCCAAGAAAATGGTGAAATGCAGGATAGACCTGCCATATTTTGTGAATTTTGGACATGTATATAGCATGTATGTATTCCTAGGTATTGGAACACCGAGGACGGTGTTACTCCAAAGGGAGAGGAATGTAATGTCCCCCATTTTGACCCTTGTAATATTTTGGGCTATAATGTAAATAATGTATGCATATTATGTATGATTCCTAGCGTGGAGCTCAAGGCCAAGGCTCCACTAGTGAACGCTCGACCTTTAAGAGGCAAGTATTTGATATTATGCTACCCATGTGTTAGTGAACCATGGGAATTGTAAACATACATTTTAATATAAAACTAGCTATGCAATGCAACAAGAGATGGGGGCATGATGTTAGAAGGAAATTGAGAGGGAAATATTCAAACCCTTGATCCAATTGAGTCAAGCCAAGTGTTAATGAGAGAACCCATGAACCCTCAACTACCCATGTTGACTTTTGTATCCAATCATTCATTTCTCCGAAGAATTGGTTGAGGTAGTTAATTCCTTGGGGAATGGAGATGTATGGCTATCCAAATTCGAGTATGGGCAAGCCACCCTTCCTAGAGATTTGTGTTTGGATTCTTGGGCAAGTAAAGGGCCATGAAATTGCCCCCAAGCCATTATTCAACCATCAGTTTTGCTCTCACGAGTTGGGACCTTCCGGGGCAGTTCCCTCCATGGTTTTGTTGTGTTTGCCTTCGTCTTCCTAGATGGGAAGGGTGTTTTGTTGTGGCTAACAGTGGGGAAGAGAGGGGAAACGATTTGGGGTTTAATTGAGGTTGTTTTGGCCCACTAAATTCTCATACCTCTGTGGGAGAAATTGGTTTTCTTCCCTGGGGTTGATTTCCTCTTCCCACAATCCATTTTTGGTGTGCCCACGTTTTGGGGAAAACCCATAGACCCTATTCTGTGAATCCATGGTGGAATTCTGTATCCATTGCCTTGGCTGTGCAGGGTTTGAGAGTCCCAAGTTCCTTGTAGATATCATGCCCAGCTTGGGGGTGGTCTCTGAGTGCTGAAAGAATACATGCTAGGCAGAGACCTATGGCTGGGAGGAACGTTGGAGTGACATAGCTAGTCCTTTGGGACAACATTGCATCAAGATGAGTATTTTATTGTGTATTTACTTCTGCAAATGTGTTAATTTGTTGATTGTGTTAAATTGAATAACAGTCATGTAATATGTGTGTGGATGAGTTCATTTCCACTGTGCATGTTTGTTTGATTTCCATCTGCACACATCTCTTTTATGGCTGTGAATCTAATGAATATGGTTGAGTTTATGAAAAGCCCCATAGAATGGCATCAGGTTCCCTTCCTTGCACTGGGTCCAAGGGTGGGTACATTACATTGCCCATAGTTATTGTAAAGATGTGACCTTTGGGCACAATCTATATAAAGGGAAATTTTGTATAAGGAAGGATTAGATCTTAGGAGACTTATGTTAGATATTGTAAGAAGACATTGTTAGATCTATGCTGACAAATATCTAAGAGAGGAAAAGACTCTGTAGCTGTGTGTGCAGACATCTATTATATAGAAGAGTTTGCAACTGGGGGTGAACCACGTAAATATCTGTGTTATGTGTTTGAATCTCTGTTATATTGTATATTCATGAATGTTTATTCTTATATATGTGTTTTCATATGAATGTGAATGAGAATGATATGATAAGTAGCCGAACATGCATGTATGAACATTGCAAAGTCATGTTAAATATGATAGTTGCGTAGCTATACAAGTAAAGTAACAATGATTCAATGAAGTCTGTAGGTTTTCGAGAACTATGAAGTGCGCAGATACATGTTGGTAATAATATGTTAAGTAGATTTAGAGTAAGAAACACATATCTAGCTCGCATAAGATAACTGTGCATCACCAGGTTGTAGAAACCTGATTCTGTAACCACTCATATTCGCTTCGGGTGAGACTTCAGCCTACTTGCAAGTTGATGCCGAAAGGGCCAGTGAAGGGGATTTTGTTGGGTCTAAAGTAAGGGAACTATGTAGAACCAGAGTCAGCCCCATAGAAAGAGGAGGACAAACCAACAATTGTTTATTGGGTACTTGTATGTACCTATTTATAGATGGTTCTTATGAATAGTTTTATCATCACCACACATTAGATCATGGATTATTGTGCTTAAGTGTCATGATGATGTCTTTAGACACGACCACTATTTATTTGAAACATGTTGATCTCATTTAGGTTTTTTTATTTCTTGTAGCAACAAACAACAATGTCAACATGTTACTCTCTATATAGGAAATCCCAATAGGATGTTAAACAAGGACCTCACCACCAACAAGGCACCCACTCCATTTAAATATTTATTGCATCTAGAATTCCAAATGAAACCCAAAAGGAATATCAACATAGAGGAAACCACCAATATTCCACCCACACCACACAAATATAAACTACATAACAATTGCAAATGAAATCTATCACCTAAATAAAATATGATATCATTTTCATTAAGGACCTATCAAATCCACAAGAACCTATGCTTAATACTATCTCTCCATTACACCCTACACATTGGAGGGTGACATTTATTTGTTGGTTTTGAAAAATTTACCCAAAAATATAAGGAAATCACTACTACATAGAGGGGGGTTTTGAGACAATATTTATGTAAATTGTCTCAACCTGGGACAAAAAGAAAAATTGTGTATTGTCTTAAATATTGTCTTTAAGCAAGTGTCTTAAATTATTGAATTAAACTATTGTCATTTTAGAGACAAAATAGAATAAATCAATTATAGACCATGTTGTATTTATAAATGACCCATATTGTCTCAATTTGAAACAAATAAATTGTGTATTGTCTCAATTATTGTCTCTCTGGAGACAATATAGAATGCAATGTATAAAAAACATTTAATCATTTGAGTAAAATAATCTAAAAATTACTTTCTTATAATAAAATACAATGTCCTATATTGTATTGATTTATGGTAGGGCATAGTGGAATCAAACCACCAACCTTCTGCTTTGTAATGCATATGCTCTACCATTAAGCTAACACCCTTTAAAGAATTAGGTTGTTGTGCAACACCTAATAAGTCATAGTGTTATTAAATATACAATAAGTATTTTATTTCTTAAATATTAATTTTATCACTTAGACGCATATTATTCTACAATAAAGTGTATAAACAAGAGCCACAGGGTGGAAATGTCTATGTGTCCTGATTTTTATTTTTCCAACCTAATATAGCTATTACCTTTTGCGTTTATATGAGTCTTAAATATGCTTGGGAGTGTGAGATGTATATAATGGATTTATTTGTTGTTTTTCTCTAAATCGATATATATTGAAATACAACATCAAAAGCAATAGCCAACATTATAATTATAGAAAACAAAAATATTTTGAAAGGGAAAAAGGACAATAGTTGTTGATGCCTACTTCACAATTGTCAAAAAGTTTGCTTTACCCAATTTATATTTTTTCCAATATAAAATAAACATGTCTCTTGTTTAAAATCCCTTTCTCTTTCAGAATTTGAAGGAAGTTAGAAATTTCCACAATACTAACTTCGTCTAGAATGGAAACATCGTGTTTATCAAAATCAATAGAGGCCTTTTCAAATAGCCTATCCAGGATACACTTTGGTGTTTATTTATTGGCATTGCTTCTTGCCTCATCTTCTCTATATCTCTTGGAATCTAGACTGCAAACATCATGATCACTTTCTAGTAGGCTGGAAATTCTATCAACTTTCAATAAATTAGGAGCTACATCTGAGCTGCCAGTGGCTTGTTAATAATCAACATTGCCTGACACCTGCAGTTGACCCTTGTCATCTTCAGCAGATGGAAATATACCAAACGTATCCTAACCTGATTCCTATAGTTTGTGCTTATTGGTGTCACTAGTTGATTTGATTATTCACCCCTCTTTCATTTGATTTCCTTTACCATCCAAAGGGGTATTTGTTTTGGTAGCATCACTAGAAATTTTGATTGTTTTAGTATTAACAACTTGGAAAAAACTATACAATGTTGTTAGAACATTATTACACCTTAGGACCATAGTCTCATATTAATTTGATTATTATTTGGTCCAAAACATGGTTAATGATGTTAATCCAAGGTTGTTAAAAGTTTGTTGGGGCATTTATGACACATTCCACCACCTTAGGGACCAATTTTGGTCAAATTAGCTATTATGGGCCCTCATTTATGGCCACCTTGATAATTTATTGCCACTACTTGAATGAAGATGCCCTTATCCCCTAATTTAAGGATATGGATTTGACCTGAGGATCCCATGCATTGAATGTGTTCATTTTCCCCTCTCCTTGGCAGTTTTGGCTTATCTTGAGCCACCTACACTCCACCAAATCCTGACCCACACATGTTCCATCATCATTAATGACTTCCCATTCCTACCCAACGTTCATATTAGGAATTCATAACTTTTTGAGTAGATTTGGGAGCCTATTGGTCAACCTAGGGGGGATTGACGTCCAATGTAAGCTGCCACTGGTAGCTACCTCCAATGGCTTACGAATTTTCCCAAATGGTATATAAATATATTCACAACTCATTTATGGATTGGAAAATTATAATAAATCTTCTATTTTATCATTTGTGTGTCCAAAATTCATTTTTACACTATTTTCTGCATACTTAGCGAAATTTATTAATTACGAGGATATCCTTAGCTAGTATATCCCATATGAGTTAAATTTAACATGGTATCAGAGCTTCTGGATATTCTAGTCGAAAAGAGTACTTCAGAAGTGCACCAGAAGCAGTGAAGAAACCACAGAAGTCCACGAGGCCATTTCCTTGAATCCATTGGATCAATCCTTTGGAGTCTACCTAGTGTGTGACATGCTCCCTAATGTTCCTTATGTTAATGCAGGGTTCGAATTAGCTAGTTAGGATCCCCTCCTGAGTGATTGAGTGTTTGCATTGCAGGTCCAACAACTTCTACATGGATTCAAAATTTTCTCTTGATACTCCATTCAGTTATGTTGAGTGGAAGCCTAAAATGTGTGCATATATCAAGAGACAAGGTCTCTATGACGTGTCCATTGGTGCTGAGAGTGAACCACAGTCTGATGTAGAGAAAAATGGTTGGCTAAATGACTGTGATAGAGCATTTAGAGCTATGTGTTTAGCCATGTCTCCAAGTATGCACTACTTGATGGGTTCTATAGACCATCCATTTGAGCTATGGTCCAACTTGGACAAGGCTCTTAATAAGTAGAAGAATGGTGCATGGAGTGAGCCTATGGACACCTCAACATGTTCTATCCCTCCTAATTTTTCAGCCTCTACTCTCTTTGATGAAGTTGTTCATGAAGATCAAATGGTAGAATCTTCAACACAAGTTCTTGTTGGTACAAATCTATTAGATTCAAATGCTTCCTCTACATGTTATGAAGTAGAATGTGAAGATACATCATCTATTCCACAAGATGTTGCTGCTAATTATGAATATAAAACAAATGGAGCTACCATTGTTGAAGAAGAAATCTCTCTCCACTCATTGTTCTCCTATCATACTTCTTCTACTAAGGATTTTCTATCAGTTATTGCTCTAGAAGATCAACATTATTCCTATGAGTTTGTTGGTGTGCAATATTGTGGTTCCTTGGATATTATGGAGTCTATATTAGACTATGGGGTTCGTGCATTTTCACTCCTTGGTCCCATTCCTTCTCTCATTTCCTACTAGGTCACATGTACACTTCCTCTAGCTACTGTTGAAGATGGAGACATCATGCATTCGCTTGGGTTTAAGCCTCAAGCACATCAAGCTTCATTTGGTTCAAAGTTCAAGCATTTGGACCATCTACAAGCATTTGGAGTTGATCTTCAAACCCCTTTGTTCTCTCATTCGAATTTTGAGGATTATCAGTTAGTTTTTGCAACTCATTCACACTCAGAGCCTCTCATTGGTTCACAATCTGGTGTGACATTGGATGCTATGAAGTCTAAATTTTAGTATGGATTTGTTGCATTCACTCTCATTGTCATGCTTCCTATCCACCACATGATTATGATTGGAACTTGTTCTCAGAGTTGCACAGAGGATGGAGGACATTATCATTTGCTTGGGATTGATTCTCGAGTTCATCAAGTCTCATTTGGATTTTTTCTCGCCACATTTGGTATGATGATCAAGTATGAAGAGCACCTAATTTCACTTGCTTCCACAATTGCAAAGATCAAGCATATGATCCAAGCATGGGAGCAACATCTACTTCTTCCAAAGAAGAAGGTTCCTCCAGACATCTAATCAAGTTCACACCTACTTGAGTTTTGGAGTAGTTCAATTTATTTTGGTGTATTTCATGTCAATTTTAGAGGGGAGGTTTTATTTCCCATGTGGTTTTCCTCCTTACCTTGGTTACATGGACTAATAAAATTGTTGTTGTAAGAGGTGACTTGCGCCTTGGTTTCCAAGGCCTCATTTTTTTTTAGCTACATAACTCTAGCTTAAGGGGCGGTGTTAGAAGATTATTACACCTTAGGACCATAATATCATATTAATTTGGTGATTATTTAGTCCAAAAAATGGTTAATGATGTTAATCCAAGGTTGTTAGAAGTTTGTTGGGGAATTTATGACACGTTCCACCACCTTGGGGCCCAATTTTGGTCAAATTAACTGTTAGGCGCCCTCATTTATGGCCACCTCCATCATTTATTGCCACTACTTGATTGAAGGTGCCCCTATCCCCTGATTTAAGGATCTGGCTTTGACCTGAGGCACCCATGCATTGAATGTGGTCATTTTTCCCCCTCCTTGGCAGTTTTGGCCTATCCCGAGGCACATACAGTCCACCAAATCCTCGCCCACACATGTGCCATCATCATTAATGACTTCCCATGCCTACCCAATGTTCAAATTAGGAATTCGTAACTGTTTGAGTAGATTTTGGAGCCTATTGGTCAACCTAGAGGGGATTGAGGTCCAATGTAAGCTAGTCACTTGTAGTTGCTTCCAAAGGCTCACGAATTTTCCCAAATTCTATATAAATGTATTCACAACTCATTTATGGGTTGGGCAATTATAGTAAACCTGCTATTTGATCATTTGTGTCTGGGTTTTGATTATTTGTGTGTCCATAATTCCTTTTTACACTATTTAGTGCATACTTAGCCAAAATTATTATATGTGAGGATATCCTTAGCTAGTAGATCCTACTATGAGTTAAATTTCACAAATGTTAAACCATCTAACAAAAATTATATAAAGTTAACATTAAACATTAATGTAATACATGCATAAAGAAATAATGGTTCAAAACAGCAAAAAATTGTACTCATTTATAGATAATAAGATAAGATAAGATAATTTTATTAATATCCCACCGCTCATTAATGAAATGAAATGAGAAATAAAGAAAAAATCTAACAATTTTACAATGTTTTCAAAATAATCTTTTGAACAAAGGAAATCAAGTAGACTATAGAAGTAGAAAACCACATGTATTACCTCCAATGCAACTTATTTATTTTCATCTTTCACATAAGCTTTCATAGAGATTCTTTTTTCAAGCAAAATTTTGGAAAATCTTGAAGGTACCAAAGCTCTTGGTGGCAGTCAGACAACAAGAAAACTAGTTTGCCAGATGCATAGAATGTTGATTGATCTGGAAGAGGGAGAATAACTGAGTGATCTTCTAATATCTCCCCATCCTCTAGAATAAAATGTTCACCATACTTCATATTAGAATCATTTCCTGAATGGCATGCATGATGTTAACCTTGCATGTGAGCATTAATTTGTTGTTTTTCCTAAATAACCTTTTTTTGTTCCTTCCTCATCTGCTCTAAAGAATCCTTGAAAAATAAATAAAAAATAATTAGCAAACTACAATCAGATAGAGATAGCCACCTTGAGCAATCAGATTCCAGATATAGGATCCTTGTATATAGAAGTGACAACAATAAACTGTTGTATACTAAACTATTTCATAAAAGAACTAAACATATCTTCTCTATATTCTTGTACTACACATACTCTTTGGTTTCTCCTTCACAAGAGAAAGCAAGAAAAAGATAAATCAACACACCATTTTTGACATAGCTCTTTAGTTCATCTTCATAAATGTAATCCTACACAAAAATTATATGAATTTATTTCTTCCATGGAGACTCGACTTCTTTGGTTTAAACATATCACTAGGAGTAATGAGGACATACAATATACAATAATAACCACTTCTCAAAGATTTAATAATCAAGACATATAATATACAATAGTAACCACTTCTCAAAGAGTTAATATAGTCACATATTTTCCAAACCAGTATAATGATTTTCCCACAAGTGCTCTCCACTTGTCTTTGAAATGTCCCTTCCCAACACTCTCACTAGGAAAGTAGAATAGTAGACAATAAGATAATTCTATAGTTAAATCATAATCCAACTAACCCATACATGGCCATAGCTTACACAAGTACAAATAAGTTATAGCACATATTGACAAGGATGGCCGAACATAAGATCTGAAATCAACATACAACTCAGTTGGAAGGTGACTTGCTTGCTTATGAGATCATGAGAATCAGAGTTCACAGTAACCTCAAAATAGATTTTCCTCTAGGTAGGAAATATAAAGTAGAGAATTCTGGTTAAAAGAAATATGAGATTTGTTCTCCTTATGCAGCAGACCATTTCTCAAGTTAGATAAATAAGAGAAAAGAGGTCTTGCCACAAAAAAAGTAGACAAGAATTTACTTCTTCCTTATCACCTGACTTCTACGAATGTCATCCCAGTATGCGTAAAAGTAGGATGGACATGAAAACCAATTCACACACGAGTATAAAAATTTAATAGGCATGCATATTTACTCTAAAGTTTCAATCCCAGTAAGAATTCTCTACTATTTCTCCTCTTAAGAAAACACCTGGGGCCTAGAGGAATAAGCTTTGACGTGCCTCCATATTTTAAACATTCTTGGATGAGGAACTAAGCAAATCCACACTTAAATTTTCATTTGGAATTGAAATAAAAATTACTAGCTTCAAAATTTCACATACCTCTATATTTTAAACATTCTTAGGTGAGGAACTAAGGAAATCCACACGTAAATTTAAATTAGGAATTGAAATAAAAATGACTAGCTTTAGGACACTTATAGTACTAGGCATAAAAGGGTCAATTCTTACGTAACGCACATACCTTAATATCTTTTATAAATCACATTTTTCAGTTATGCATTTGTCATAACAATTGTTCATAGTGTAATGGGATCCCTGCGCATATCCATACAATAGGAAATGTTAATCAGCAGCAAACATTCCTTTGTGTTGTTGGCGCAACCTGCATCCTGGGGATCTGGCTCAGTAGTGTCTGATTGAGCCACTACATCCACACGATCTGGCTCAGTAATTGGGTCGCTTGCACGATGGGACACTTGATAATAGAAGAATGAGTGATATCCCCACTATTAGATTCAACCGATTTTTTTGCCTCCTTCCCGTAGCATGTCACTCTTGAGACGAAAGGGGTCTCAAGTTTAAAATAGAAAAAAAGTTAAAATAGGTAGGTTAGAGACATCATGTGAATATTGTCTTAAACATATGTCTCAAAACCACCCCTGGTGTAGTAGTGAATTCTTCACATTACCTTCCATGACCAATAACAATACCAACTCTAGTATTTAAAACTTGCATAGTAATGTGCTTTTCTTAATGCAACTAGCATAGCTTATGAACAAAATTGATTTTGTACCTCTGGAATGTAACTTATAAGAAGTTAGTAAAAAATAAAGATTTTAAAGAAAATATTCAAAATATAGTATATTTATGAAAAAATTGAATTTATATTTATAAAAAGTTAATAAAAATATAAAGCTAGTAACTTTAAATATATAATAAAGTAATATGTTTACAAATTTAAATATATATATAATTTGAAAAAATAAGATATAATATATAATTGTTAGTGATCTTTTGTAAAAAATATTATTTATAATTTTATTTTACAAATTCCATGATTTTACTTATGTATGATCTGCAATTTAAAATTGAGTGAGAGAGTATATCAATTAACATTTTCTATCGATGTATTTTACTCGTAGAAACCCCATTTACTCCATTTTCCCAACATCATTAAAATCTTTAGCATTTTAAAATCTACACTAACATATATGTGAAGAGAATGATTAATTCATAAAAATGATAGATTTCAATAATATTCTCACCCAAACATAAAACCTATTTAATCAAATTACTAATTATATATATATTTGTAAATCAGTTTCCCTAAAGCTTTAAGGAATTTTCACTTAAAGTTTCCCAGCTTTGTATCTTTGAATTCCAAGCGTTCCTTATATCTAATCTCTTAGAGCTTTTATATCTTTGTGTATTGATCATGAAGCTTTGAGTGCTTTAAGATCTTCCCAAAAAATAGCGTATGCAGTGGATTCGAATTTTTTTTATTTAAATACAAATTAGTATCTAGTTACTTAATTTGTGGTTGTTTGTCATTATTTTTATCTATACATGAGCTATGAATTATTCATACATTAATTATCACTTGTTTTTTATATTTTTTTATAATTATTTATTAACCATAAAATCAATCTCAACAATACACTTGTTTCATCCTTCTTCAATCTAAAAAAAGCCACTCCAAAT
This sequence comes from Larix kaempferi, assembly GCA_027924585.1. NCBI lineage: Eukaryota > Viridiplantae > Streptophyta > Pinopsida > Pinales > Pinaceae > Larix > Larix kaempferi. Next base: position 5,710,114 of record BSBM01000590.1, read on the forward strand.
TTTAATATATAAATATCTATCGATATAGCAACTCTATTTTTTTCATCTCAGTACAAGATTAAACAAATCTATAAAAATCTATGTTGAGATCTCATCATTTAGACGTTTTTATTTTGTTTACTCCTCATTCTTTGTAGGGTTCCAAGTTATTATTATTATCATTTAGACGTTTTCATTTTGTTTAGTTTGTAGCTCATACATAGATAAATGCTAGCTCTGCAGAGCATATCATAATAACTAACCTGCAATGAACAATACAAACCTTCTATCTAAATTGAAGCCTTTATTTAGGAGTTCAGGTAGAGTAGCCTCTATGGCACTGCACAACCATCCATAGAGTCTGATAAAACATACATATAAATATGAAATACTGGACTTATCACACACCAACTAGAGAGACTACTACTGTTGAATCAGGTGTGGCAGGTGCAAGTACCGCACTGGCAGTTGGGGCCGCACTTGCAGTCGTTCTCCAGAGATACATCTCCGCCATGCCTGTTTACACCAACACCCCAAATACATTCAATTATCATATCAAGATGAAACCATGGAAAGAAAATTTATAACAACTGATACAGATAAGGCAGTACCCCATCTCATAGCCGGTCTCCACAATACCGTCTGTCTGGAAGCCCTTCTTGCTGTGGAGCAAAACAATCCAAACATGGGACGAGCTTAGCCCTAGCCAGACTCGAACTCATGACGAACGCCATGAAAATTGAAAATAGAGAAGAGAAATTGAAATGAAAAAGCTAAAAGAAGAGCAGTAGACTACATACGGGCAGTGGGTCTTGTCAGCGCAGTCGCAATTTGCGCAATCGTTGCTCGACATTTTCGCAAGGAAATTGATAAATACAGAACAGCAAATTATTTCGCTTGGAATCTAAGATCTCAGATAGCTCTGCCTGTGTCTCAATCTACACTCAGCCCCTCATATCTATAGGCCTCCCACGAGTCCCACCGCCGGGAAACTGTGCCGGCCGTTTATGCCACCGTCTGGAAATATGGGATCTCGGTCTCTGGAACCGTGCCACGGACCCACCTCAATTGTGATGAAGCCGGCGAGCATCTGCTGAACTCAATAAAGGCGAGCATCTGCTGAAGTCGGCACTGCGTAAGGTGACGAATCTGATTTTGTGGCGCGCTTATGCGTCCAGTAGAAATCTAACATTATTTGAGTGGGACTCTCAAATAATTTGAGTGGGACTTTGATTTTCAGTGTAAATTCATTATTCCGTACTTGAGAATCTCAGGCAACCACATTAAGGAGTTTCCACCTGGCTCCAGGGAAAAGCACGGGTTATTGTTGGTTTTAAAAGGTGGTATGTGGTAACCTAACATTATTTGTGTGGGACTTCACACTGACTTTGATTTTCAGTGTAAATTTAGTATTCTGTACTTGAGAATCCGAGGCAACCACATCTCTGAGGAGTTTCCAACCGGCTCCAGAATTATGATATATGGTTAATGTCAAAATAAATTCAGGATCCCAAAAAGTTTTGTAGCATTTTAAAAATGATCATTAAATTGTAAGAAAAAATGGAACAGAAAAAAGCAAAATCAATTAATCTTTAGATTACTTTTAAAAAACATATTTTCTCTTCAGTTATTATCCCATTATTTTTGGTAGATGTGGAGTCTTTTTTTTATTATTCAATTTATGTGGTAAGGAAAGAGTATTTTTTGGAAAAGTAATGTTGCTTGAGTAATAGATTTTGAAAAAAATGTGTAAAAAAGGATAATTTTAGTTTATGAAGAAGGTTGATTTAGATAACTTAAATTAGAAAAAAAAGATGAGTATGTGTTTCTACGTTAGATGATGGAATGCAATTAGTATTGTGAGATGATGGAATGCAATTAGTATTGTGAGAGACTCCAACAAAAAGAACAATATCACTTTACATGATGCTTTGTCAGGGGATTTATAAATAAGATGCATTTTGTGAATATAATGAAGTAAGCAAATCAGATAATGATGATGATGGTTATTCATGCCCACTGACATTAAAAAAATGTAAGAAATCACTTTGCTTTATAATTTTACTTTTTTCATCACAAAGTTGTAAGAAAAATATTTCTAAATCATCATAGTTTTAATAAGTAAAGAGATTAGGAGATCACTATTATAACAAATATATTTTAACTGTAACTATTATAACAAATATTTTTTAATTGCAATTTAATGAGGGTTGCTAAAGACACTATAAGAAAGTGTTTTTCATTTTCAATTGATGTTAGGAATTGTCCAATCCTATATCTCACTCTATGTTTCACTATGGAACTCATTAGAATAAACTTGTACCTAAACTTAAACTTCAAATTATAAGGATCAAAATGATGGATATTAAACCATAGATGAAGTGAAATATTATTATATTCAAGCTACCCTCATCTTTGACTAATTGTAAATATGAGTATTTAAATCATCCTTACTTTGTAACAAACTCTTAACAACATTACTTTATTTTTCATAGCCACTTTCAAAATCAATTTATGAAAACAATTATGAAAAACAATGAATCATTAGCTTATGACTTTACTCACTAAAACCACATTGGTAGGAGTTTCATCAAAACAAGAAGAAATTCAATTGCCCTTCTAGCTTAAAAAAAGAGAAAATAAAATAAAATTACACTATAAAGTTTTAGTACAACTCCTATTAAGAAACATATATTTATGAGTTTAAAACCAAAATATAAAAAGTTATCTATAAATATTTAATAACAAATATATTCTTAAGCGCACAAGGGTCAGATACATTTAATTCAAATAAATCAACTAATACTTGTAGATATCAACCAGTAATAAAAGTACTTATTATTCATTTGACAGCTAAATTATATTAAGTTTTTCTATTTTTGAAAAATAAAAAATAAAATTATAATTTAATTTATTTAATTAAATATTATATTATACATATTTGTACTTATTATGATACATCAAGTTACATAAAAATATTGGCATTTTAATATCCCACAACTTTGTAGTTGTCATATGATAGTTACTAACATAAAGTTAACAACTTAACATGATACTTCTTCACATAAAGTTAACACTGAAGATAATAATAAAAGTAAAAATAATATTCCATTAAAAATTAGAAATTAAAATAAATATTATTATATTCAAGTTACTCTTATCTTTGAATAATTGTAAATATGATTATCTAACTCATCCTTACTTTGTAATTAGCTTTTAACAACATTGCATTACTTTTCATAACAACTTTCAAAATCAATTTAAGAAAACAATTATGAAAAGCAATGAATCATTAGCTTATGAAGGCGTGGGATAAGTGGCACTCAAATCGCCCGCTTTTCCTGCTATTTGTTCTCTAGATACGGTTATAAAAACCAGTGGAATTGTAGTTCCACCCCATTTACTGCATAACTATGCCGTGGAACTATGCCCTTGGGGATTTTGGCCCATTTTAAGACGACCCAGATCGTCGAAATTCCAAAAAAATAACCAGAAGAGGTGGAACTGTGCCTTGCCGGGAAATTTTCTGTCGCTCATTGCCGGAATACCAGGGCAATTTGAGTGCTAGTTATCACACGCCGGTTATGACTCTACTCACTAAAACCACATTGTTAGGAGTTTCATCAAAACAAGAAGAAACTCAATTACCCTTTTAGCTAAAACCAAGAGAAAATTAAATAAAATTACACTATAAAGTTTTAGTAAAAGTAACTCCTATTAAGAAACATATATTTATGAGTTTAAAACCAAAATATAAAAAATGATCTATAAATATTTAATAACAAATATATTCTTAAGCCTAAAAAAACATGTTAACATCGACCAAGGCTCATATACATTTAATTCAAATAAATCAACTAATATTTATAGATATCAACCAGTAATAAAAATACTTATTATTCATTTTACAACTAAATTATATTAAAATTTTCTATCTTTAAAAAATAAAAAATAAAATTATAATTTAATTTATTTAAATCATTATACATATTTGTACTTACTATGATACATTAACGTTAAATAAAAATATTGACATTTTAATATCCCACAACTTTCTAGTTATCATATGATAGTTACTGGCATAAAGTTGACATAAAGTTAACACTGAAGTTGACATAAACTTGACATAGGATAGTTACTGGCATAAAGTTGACATAAAGTTAACAACTTAACACTGATACTTTTTCACATAAAGTTAACACTGAAGATAATAATTACAGAGTCTATCATATTTGTCAACTGATACTTATTCACATAATGTTAAACACTGAGGATAATAATTACACAGTCTATCTTCATCTTTCATTTTCCGTTAAGATAAGACCAATTGATTTCCCTTGCCAAATCATAACCCTCTCCTTCTATTTGTCTCCATAAAGTTAGATTTTATTTGTCTCCATAAAGTTAGATTTTACTTTTATAAGAAAAATGCATGCTATCATATCCATTCATCCTTTTTGATGTTGGATTTGATACTCGTTATTAGTCAAGAACTATAGTTATCGACTTGTCGTCTTTCGTCTTTTTTCTTTTCAGTACTATCAGTTTACGAAATCTGAACCAATTAGATGACGTTATTTGTTTTCTATTTTTTTATTGGCCTAAGTTCTTAAAAGATATTTTATTTGAGCAAATGAAATACTTTATAGTGTTATTTGCTCTCATCTTGAGGGAATACAAATGTTGATTTAAATTTTTGAAAAACAAAAGATACTTTATCTTCGCAAATCAAATTCTTCATAGTGTTATTTGGTCTTATCCCGAGGTAACACAACATAAATGTTGATTTAAATTTTTGGAAAGCAAAATATACTTTATCTTAGCAAATCAAATAGTTCAAAGTGTTGTTATTTTATCTCACCCTGAGGCAACATAAATGTGATTTAAAATTTTGAAAATTCTTGCTTTTGGATTAGGGAGTGGCAAATTTCATTTCTAGTTAATATTCAAATAATAGAAGTAATGTCATCATATACTTTAACATTAATGATTCTAAATGCTTGGCTTTATGGCATTTATTTCTTCAACTAGGTAATGCAAAGTAATGCCAACCTTGGGATTGCATTAATGAGAGGCAAATAACACATCGTTTTGCATGACATTAATTAGGCATACACCACATATCATTGGCCTGCTTGCGCTACTGCAACAAGCCACTTTCTTTCTTGCTTGTTGTTGTTACAATGGTGTTATCGCTATTATATTCTAAGCAACTTTTACCCTCCCTCCTGCTGCCTTCCGCATGCACTTAGCTAAGCTTAAAGTAACAACTTTCTCCACCAGCTTTCTCCATCATGTCTATTGTGAACTATTTCCCCACTTGCCATATATCTGTGTTCTATGTTCCACATATCTCTTGGCCAATGTTGCATGTTCCACGTATCACATGGCATCGCCTTTATCAGCTAAAGAGTATGGGCTAGACAATAAAACACAATATCGAGACTGAATACTATTCGTTTAGCAAGTATGGAGACTAAATACATTTTCCTAGCCAAAACAAATACACATGGGAGATATATTGGTTCAAGGTAGCATACATGAATTTATTGAACCATCCAAATACTAGTGAATCCAAGCTAGAAAGTTCTCACTTGTATCGCTAAAACACAATTTTTTGGGATTCTTCTAGTTCTAAGTTATCGTTGATGGGTGATTCCATGAAGGTGGTTCACAATTTTTGGCAAGCGAAGCACCACAAATTTGTGAATAAGACCCTCGATTGAGGTCTTTTAAAGCCCTTGATCGAGGTATTAAAAACATGATTAAGGGTTTTAAAATACCTCAATTGAGCTACCGAAACCTCAATCGAGGGCTTGGTTAAGCCCTCGATTGAGCTGTTGAAACAAAATAAAAATAAAAATATAAAACATGCCCACGGTTGGCATGGCCCTGTTTCAAGGAAAGCGATCACAACAGATGCTTGACTGAGGACGTTAGCTCGACTGAGGATCTCAGACAACGCCTCCACCACCACGCCACCATGCCATGTCGTCCACTCCACCAGGTAAGTGGACCATAAACCCCACCTATTTATTTTTTAAATAAAATTTAATTTCTTGTTTTTTTTTATAAAAATATATCAACCGACAGCATTTATGCTGCCGGTTTTATTTCTAAATGTATATTGGAAAGCATACATGTTGCCAGATTATGCATTTGGAAGTAAAATCGACGACATTTATGTTTTTTTTTCAATAAATTTAACCAAATTGTGTAAAAAAAAACCATTGAAAACTAATTTTTTTAGACCTGTGAACCTATCAATTACCAAAAGCCATTGAGACATAAATTTTTTAGACCTATTAACCTATCAATTACCAAAAGCCATGTGAAAATTGATTGAAAACATGTGTAGCAAAACCAATTACATTAGGTTAAATATGTTTTAAATTTTAAATTTAAGTTGCATTTATTTTTTCAAGTTATGAATATCTATGTTTATATCAACCGATAGCGTTTATGCTGTCGGTTTTATTTTAAAATGTGTTTTGGCAAGCATAAATGCTACCCCCTTTTTTTTCAATCCCCTGAAAATGCAATGAGGATTGAAAAAAAATATACATATTTCAAAATAAAACATGCAACATAAACGTTGTTGGTTTTTTTCCAATAAATTTCAATAAGGTCATATAACCATGTAACAAAAACCATTAAAATTAAGAAAAAAACATTTGAAAACCTTTGAAATTGAAATTGAAATTTTAATTATAGATGTCAATTGCAATTTCAATTTGAATTGTAATTTGCAATTTCATTTTGAATTTTGAAATTGCAAATTGCAATTGAAATTTGTAATTGTAATTGCAATTGGATTTGTAATTGAAATTGCAATGGGAATTGTAATTTAAATTGGAAATTTAAATTTGAAATTGAAATTGGAAATTTAAATTTGAAATTGAAATTGCAACTGCAATTTGAATTTGAAATTTGAAATTAATATTGAAATTGAAATTGAATTTGAAAATTGACATTTGAAATTGAAATTGATATTCAAAATTGGAAATGGAAATGGAAATGGAATTGGAATTGGAATTGGAAATTGAAATTTGAATTTTTAAATTTGAAATTTGACTTGTAACATATCGGTGTCCACCGACCACAATTGAAAATATAAATCACATAAACACAATACAAGAGAGACACAAATATAACGTGGTTCAACCAATCTGGGCTACATTCACAAAGAAATTTCCAGTCATTTTATTATTATGCCATCCAACAAATGAAGGGATACAACCTACAGCAGATCCGCTGCAACTTCCTCTTCACTCTCTCTCAGTCTCTCTTACAAAATAACATAGATATTTACAATGCTATAATACATTACACATCTGTATTGCAATGTATTCCTTTGAAAGGGAATTACCATGGGAAAATACTACAGGCTACCCAATACCATGGGCCCGTAAATTGTTGGCCAACAAAACAACCCATAAAATTTCTTTCGGGGGCGATACCCCCCCACACCCCTGGTTGGATGAGTGTACAGTCCACCTGCATAAAACTGGGGTACAAACACAGCTGAAACAACATCTCTGAATTAAGAATATCGGGCTCCACAACCAACATGAGGTACCAAAGCTCTTGGTGGCATTTAGACAACAAGAAAAGTAGTTTTGGCAGATGCATAGAATGTTGATTGATTTGGAAGAGGGAGAATAGCTTAGTGATCTTCTAATATTTCCCCATCCTCCAGAATAAAATGTGCATCATACTTCATGTTAGAAGCATTTCTCGAATGTCATGCAAGATGTTAACCTTGCTTGTGAGCGTTAAGTTTATGTTTTTCCTAAAGCACCTTTTGTTGTTCCTTCCTCATCTGCTTGAAAGAATACCTGAAAAATAATTCAAAAATAATTAGCAAACTGCAATCAGATAGATATAGCCACCTTGAGCAATCGGATTCCAGATATAGGATCCTTGTATATAGAAGCTTCATCAATAAAATATTGTATACAAAGAACTAGTGTATAAACTATTTCACAAAAGAACATATCTTCTCTATAATCTTGTGCTACACATAATCTTTGATTGCTCCTTCATAGGCAAAATAAAGAACAAGATCAATCAACACACCATTTTCGACATAGCTCTTCAGTTCATCTTCATAAATGTAATCCTGCACAAAAATTATATGAACTTATTTCTTCCATGGAGACTCGACTTCCTTGGTTCAAACATATCACCAAGAGTAATTAGGACATACAATATACAATAATAACCACTTCTTAAAGAGTTAATAATCATGACATATAATATATAATAATAACCACTTCTTAAAGAGTTAATATAGTCACATATTTTCCAAACCAGTATAATGATTTTCCCACAAGTGCTCTCCACTTGTCTTTGACATGTCCCTTCCTAGCACTCTCACTAGGATAGTAGAATAGCAGACAATAAGATAATTTTGTAGTTAAAACATAATCCAAGTAACCCATACATGGCCATAGCTTACACAAGTACAAATACGTTATAGCACATCTTAACAAGGATGATCGAACATAAGTTCTGAAATCAACATACAACTCAGTTGGAAGGCGACTTGCTTGCTTATGAGATCACATGAGAATCCGAGTTCACAGTAACCTCAAATGGATTTTCCTCTAGGTAGGAAACATGAACTAGAGAATTCTGGTTAAAAGAAAAAGATGCGATTTGTTCTTCATCGTTATGCAACAGACCATTTTTCAAGTTAGATAAATAAGAGAAAAGAGGTCTTGTCACAAAAAAAGTAGAAAAGAATTTACTTCTTCCTTGTCACCTGAATTCTATGAATGTCATTCCAGTATGTGTAAAAGTAGGATGGACATGAAAGCCAATTCACACACCGATATAGAAATTTAATAGGCATGCATATTTACTTTCAAGTTTCAATCCCGGTAAGCATTCTCTGTTATTTCTCCTCTTAAAACAACACCTAGAGCGTAGAGGAATAAGCTTTGACCTGCCTCTATATTTTAAACATTCTTGGATAAGGAACTAAGCAAATCCACACTTAAATTTTCATTTGGAATTGAAATAAAAATGACTAGCTTCAAACTTTCACCTACCTTTATATTTTAAACATTCTTACGTGAGGAACTAAGGAAATCCACACATAACTTTACACTAGGAATTGAAATAAAAATGACTAGCTTTAGAACACTTATACTAGGCATAAAAGGGCCAATTATTACATAACACATATACATTAATATCTTGCATACATCACATTTTTCAGTTATGCATTCGTCATAACAATTGTTTAAAGTGTAATGGGATCCCTGCGTATATCAAGCAATAGGAAATGTTAATTGGCAGCAGACATTCCTTTGTGTTGTTGGCGCAACCTGCATCCTAGGGATCTGGCTCAGTAGTGTCTGATTGAGCCACTACATCCACACGATCTTGCTTAGTAGCTGGGTTGCTTGCACGCTGGGACACTCGATAATATACGAATGAGTGAGATCCCCACTATTAGCTTCAACCACACTATGATGGTGTTTTCCTCCCGCCCGTAACATGTCACCCTTGAGACGAAAGGGGTCTCAAGTTTAAAATAGAAAAAAGTTAGAGTAGGTAGGTTAGAGACATCATGTGAATATTGTTTCAAACATATGTCTCAAAACCACCCCTTGTGTAGTAGTGAATTCTTCACATTACCTTCCATGACCAATAACAATACCAACTCTCGTATTTCCAAAGTTGCATAGTAATGTGTTTTTCTTAATGCAACTAGCATAGGTTATGAACAAAATTGATTTTGTACATCTAGAATGTAACTTATAAGAAGTTAGTAAAAAACAAATATTTTAAAGAAAATATTCAAAATATAGTATGTTTATGAAAAAATTGATTTTGTAATTATAGAATGTAATTTATAAAAAGTTAGTAAAAATATAAAGGTGATAACTTTAAATATATAATAAAGTAATATCTTTATAAATTTAAATATATATATATAATTTGAAAAAATAAGATATACCATAATTGTTAGTAATTTTTTGTAAAAAAAATTATTTATAATTAATATTTTCCAAATTTAAATATATATATCATTTGAAAAAATAAAATATAATATAATTATTAGTAATTTTTACAAAAAAATATTTATAATTGATATTTTACAAATTCTATTATTTTATTTATTTATTTGAAAAAATAAAATATAATATAATTATTAGTAATTTTTTGTAAAAAAAATTATTTATAATTGATATTTTACAAATTCCATTATTTTACTTATGTATTATTTGCCATTTAAAATTGAATGAGAGAGTGTTGAGAAAAATTATTCCAATTACTTAGACATTTGTCGTACAAACCCCATTTACTCCATTTTTCCAACATCATTAAAATATTTAGCATTTTAAAATCTATACTAACATATATGTGAAGAAAATGATTTTTTATTTTTTTTATAACATTCTGGTGATGCTCATGGTTTCCATATTACATATAAAATACTGTAAGGGAATCCTAGAGATATAGACTAAGTAACCACCGATTCGGAAAGACCTAAACAAAGAGTGACTCTGTACTAGATAGAGATAACATAAACAAACAAAAAATAGAGCTTCAATATAAGGAGTGCTATGCACAGAGCAAGCCTATTCAAGAACTGGCTTCCGCTCCTTTGGAATCATGGATATCTTCAAAAATAGGGAAAGGGAAAAATAAACCATCTGTCCATTATTGCTCCGGGAGCTTGATGGGTAGAGGCTCGACTTTATGCGGAAGGATCGCTTCAGTCTCATCCTTACGAGTGTGCTTATACTGGGCGATTGCAATTGTGGAGGGAACCGGAAAGCAGGTCCCAGGTGGAGAAGCTCCTTGCACTAGGACCGCAGCAGGAGAATTTGGACCAGAGGTGTGTCCAGGAGCAGGAGCAACATCCTCAAATGCGGTGAGGCCCATAGAGTTGTGTAGAGAGCTACCAACCGCCTGTGCATCCACCTGAGAGATATTGCCTTTGTTGTGAGCTACAACCACCTCCCCAGAACGTACAACAGGACCCTCCGGACCAATGCCTACGGGCTAAGCTTGATGAGGAAATAAGGAATAATGGCGACCCGTAAGGCTGGCTTCCAGTGCCATAAGAATCCCATCCAGATGGGCCATATTGGACCTGGTGGCCATGATGGCCATCTTGGCCAAATTCCAGTTGGTCAACATCTCTTCTACCAGTGTACCAATCAAATTTTTGAGAAGCCAATAGTGATTTACCTGAGTACTAGGGCTGTCAAAGGAAAAGATATCTGCAACATTTCTCGACTCCCAATCATCCACCAGGCACCGAATCGGCATAGAGACATTTTCCTTGTAACCAATGTTTGTAGGGATCTCCTTCTCAGTAGATGCTGATTTTCCAGTGCCTTGGCCTGAGCCACGCATGGAAGTACCTCGTGTGCGCTTCATGGCGATGTTGGAGCATGTATTGGGGATATGCACAGGAGCTGAACTCTCAGCAGAGGAAGCATACAGAGAATAGCGGAAATGAGAAATGAACACAAGAGGATGGGTATGGCTCTTCATATCCTGGAGGGAGCCTCTAGGAGGAAGGAACTTCACACAAGACTAAGTTATGGCGAGGTGAAACTAGCAGGGGCAAGAGGACATAGGGAACTGGTCCGGCATTAATGCCACCCACCAGGCCATGTGGGAAAGGAGAGCAGGAGTGTGCGAGCATGCCAGCTGGGGGATGGTCACATCCAACATTAATGCAACGTCTTGGGAGGAGGCCAACCTAGGAGCTGGGGTTGGGGGGAGGTGGCATGTCATCTCCATCCATCCTGTTGGCATTTGACGTGGCACCCGGATCCGGGGTGTGAAGAGAATTATTAATTCATAAAAACAAGTGAAATTAGCAGCAAAGCTATTTATTACATGCCTATTGAGAAGAAAAAAAAAAAAAAAAAAAACTAATTTACAACTAAATAAACAAATTTTGTATTTGATAATAAAAACAATTAGTAAAATGAAAAATATTATTGTTTTATGACAAGGATATATAGTTTAAGATTATAGTTAAAATAAAAAAATGTTGTTCTTGTATGTTAAGGATATATACCTCAAGATTATAGTAATTATAATTATCTTTAAAAAAATTGATTCTTAATTTTATGATTCATATAAGTTTGGAAAAGATTAAAAAATATTTTACAATTCAATTAATATATTTCAATTTTTCGAATTAATTATATTAATAATATAATTAATCATTTTTCATATATAATATTTTAAAAATAAATTATAATTTACAAGTAAACAAAAATGTACTTAATAAAATTTTATTTTATGGTTTTTTATAATAAATAAGTTAATAATATTGAATTTCATTTCTTTAATTTTTTTATAATAATGTGTATATATTTATATTAAATATTTTTCAAATAATTTTTTTTTAATTATAAAAATATTTTAAAAAATGCCAACTTGGAAAGGGAAATGGAAGCTAACAACAATAGATGTGCCGAGAAATTGACTATGGATAATGATATGCATTATAACATCATCTTGATCTTTGCTTAGTGAGAAAGTAGCAAGTGAAGTAAGGAACCCACATAGCTTTTGTAATGTGATAAAATATTTTCATATTTTGATATATAATTTTGTTAAAATACTATAAGCTAGAATCTATAGTTACAAAACACAAGTTTATAAGAGTTAAAATATATAATTCTTTAACATTAATAAAAAAAGTTGAATTATGAATATTATTTTAATAATACTTATTATATATTTTAATATTAAAATCAATTGATTATAATTTAGGTGATTGAACTCATGAGATCTAGAATAGATATTGAATGGGTGTATTGTTAAAGTATTCCTTGTGTTAAGTCCCACGATTAACTGTTACTAGCTTAAAAAAATGAGTAATTGGGAAAAATAATAGTTATCTTTTTTTATCAAGTTTAATTAGTGATTAAATTAATTGAATTAAAAATTAAAAATTAAAATTGAAATAGTTGAATTAAAAAATAATAAAATAAAGTAATCAATGTTGAATTAATCGAATTAAAAATGAAAAAAAAAATAGAGTGATCAAAATATTTATTTGTAAAGTTTTCAACCAAAATCTAGTCCAATTTCTAATGAAGAAAATAATTATAAAATTAAAAGAAGAAAATAATTATAAAATTAAAAGAGAGTATAGAATAATTAGAAAATTAGAATTGAAATCCACTTACCATATCATAACACCGGAGACCAAAGAGAGGCGAGCATAGCGACCATGACAAACTCACCTACCCATCTTTGTAGGCACCACTAAATATGTAGCCAATTTTAGCGACCACAATAGATACAACACCAACTCAACTCAAGCAAGACCCCATCCCAACTTGAATATCCAGATTCAACTCAGCAACCCGTGCCTAGATCAAATGCTTCCTTTTGATTACTATAAGTAAAATATAGGAGCATGCGAGACAAAAGAATTTGAATATCCTTAAGTTGCTATTCCAATATGCCAATGTTGTTTACATTTATTTATGATAGAGAATGGCTTTGTTCATTAATTGTGTCAAATTCTTTGTAGTGCCTCCCTCTCATAATTGAATCTTGTTTATATGATTATGTGCAGTGGGAGCAGTTTTGTCCAAAGTGGTACCATTAGTTACTCCCAATGAAGCAAGGAGGTGTTTCCACGAATTGAGACAAACAAGAGCGGCCCTTGTAATAGTTATTGTGAAGGTAGAGTGTCTTGTGTTTACTACCTTCTCAAATTATATGTTTATTATTTATAAGATAACATAATTTTATTAATGTTCAATAAATGGTCACAAAAATAGGTTAATGAGACTCAAAAGGACAACCAACATAAATACAAGAGAATGAGAGTGAGAAAACAACAAAAGGCATAAAACAAAAAAGGGACTAGGGAACTAGCCAATCAATAGTACATGAGAAATAAATGCAAACACGAAAATCAAGACAAGTTGAGAACTTTAAATGAATTGAATTATTGGATTTCCTTATCATAAAAATGAAAACATATAGTATTTCCATCCATTAACTGGGAAAGAGGGAAGTTGTTTGATAGATGTGTTGTGGTCTCGAGTCCAAAGCCAGGCAATATGAGATATTTGAAACAGTCCTACAAAGATGTGTTGCCACAAAAATCATGGAAAACCAATAAAATTTATCAAGGGTAGAAGTGTGCTCAAGAATCCATCTGATTTAATGATATAGATGTTCTTAAGGTATTGTACGGTCCAATAAATTAATGTACTTACAAATTTAAGTTGGATAACTGGTTGATTAAATTCATTGATTAAAACCTATTATATTTTTGTCATTTTTTTCGTTTTTTGATATGTGGATAAGAGGTCACATATCCCAAGCAGGTCCCAAAGGACCTTAAAAAGGTAGACAAACAACATATGGGATCATTTATGTATCAAATTTGAAGTAGAAAAAGACAAACAACATATGGGATCATTTATGTCTCGAATTTGAAGTAGAAAAAGAGCTGTAAATAGAAATCAAAATATTTTTCGTTGTCTCGAAATATTTCATAGGAGATAGTTGAAGCTCACCACCCACTACTATCACTTGGGATAATGCTATCAAAATTGATGATAATAGTGGGGATATATCATTATTTTGGGATTTAGAGTGAATCATTAAATAGTGGGATGTTATGGTTTCTCCTATTTTGCTCTTTGCATGGGAGGTTTTGGTATGCATGGAAGGTTTTGGTATACATAGAAAGTTTTGGCATTCAATACATGTTATTAACCATATTGCGTTCCTTTTACGCTTTCTCTTGAAAATTTGTTTTGCATGTTTTCACAGAGATTATCATGTTATTATGCCTCTCAATTGTAGAGAAGCTCGAGTAAAGGCCCTTTGATTTGGATAATCTTTTACTTCCATATTTATGTGTTTTATGTTCATTATTATATTGTCCTTTTCTTTGATAGGAACATGCTGAGCTTTATGTTCAAATGATGGCTCGTAGTGGGCTGTGATCTACATTGAACCATATGGTGATTTACTCTAAAACTACAGCAAAGAAGCAGTTCATGTTTGAATAATTGAATTTGATTCAGCTTATAGACAGTGATAAGAGGGAGGGCTCAGCTGAGTAATAGGATGTAACAATAGCAATTTTCAAACAAAATCCATTTGTGGGTCTAAATATACAAGCATATTGTGCATTTTCTGAATTCTTCCCTAAGGAAGGCTTACAAGAAGGTACATGTGATTACTACAAAATATTGTTTACTGAAGGCAAGCCATGGTGCCATAGGGATGTAAACTACATCTATTTAACAGTAATAGGGCACTAGATTGATTTAAGATTATTTTTTGTTTTATTGTAAAAAATGAACTGAAATGAAATTATATTAATGTCCCACAAATGAACAAATTAGGTCAGTCGGACTTTGAAAGGATGTTGAACTCGGGACCTTTTGGGATGTTTGATGGAAATTTATCACCGTCTTCTCATTGTCTCAATATATTTACAATTAGTTGGTACATACCTTTCAGTTTTATTTGTTCACAAACAAAATTGTTGAAAAATATGATCAACCATAGTATCGTTGCGTGTGAAATATGTTTGAGCAAAAGGTTATGGATTAGAAAGAGTCAAGGAATGGAAACAATTATTATCCAACAAAGAAATATGCAAAAGTAATAATTGTTTTAGCATCATTTCAAGTTTTAAAAACAACAACCTCAGCATAAATTACTTTATATTAACTAATTTAAGATTGAAAATATACACGACACAAATTGTATTGTAAATGTGTTTGGATTGCTAAATTTCAATATTAACTCTATATGATTGATTTTGCAAAAAAATAGAAATTATCTGACAAGTTATACAATAGAAATTAAAGGAAGGTCCTAACAAGTATTGTTTTGAAATAACTGAATTCAAAAACTGATTCCCTATTTCTAGGCTTGCTGACAATGATTCGTCATTTGAGAACAGTATGGCACTATCAACAAATATGCTATATGTTCGTGACAAACTCTATCTCCATGTTAAGCGACTTGATCACATACATGCAAACAAAGTGCCATGCATGAAATACTGTGGTGGTGCTCTGCGTGTCACGAAAAAGTTTCAACTCATATTACAAATGGATTTTGTAACCCATGCAAAGGGACACGTAAGGTTTCAACTCAGACAAGAAAGGTGAGCACCATGTTCAACTCAAAATAAAAATGTATTTAGTAACCCATGCAAAGGGACATGTAAAGTTCAACTCAGAAAAGCAAAGTGAGCACCAGTGGTGCAGGGATCTTGAACACCAACAGTGCAGGGATCTTGTATAAATGAGTGAATTATGGCGAAGGATGGAAGTCCCATTGGTTTTCTCTTCGGCATGGAGATTTTTCCTACTACAAAAACCATGGAACCAAAACAAAGAGACCGAGAAAGGCATATGCATTATCAAAGAGTAATCTTTCAAGGTCATGAGAAAGTCTAAGTATGCTCTTACTGGTTCAAAGGAGAGAAAACGATTTCGAGAGACTCATCTCAAGGTAAATTCCAGCTTACATGCATTTTTTGTTTCATAATTCTCAAAAATTCTACGTGGTAGTGTAAATCTTAGCTAGAGCTCCTTATAATTCCTATAATTTCAGTTTCTATGGAGGTCACATTTAGAAAATTACAATAAATGGTCCACAAGATGTTGAAAGCCATAAGAGAGGCATGCATACTACACTGAATAATTTTAGATATCCTAAATTTGGCCATTTATTTTCTTTCATATCCTAGTCCGGAGACACTTTTTAGCATCTCTTGTAGTTTCCTTTCTCTTAGTCGAAGCTCTTCATCCCTGCTTAGTTATGCCATCACCTCACTCTTACCACCCTTCATGCCGACCAACAACTTCTGAATTTTTGATACAAAGTGACATTGAAAGATGTAGGAGAGTATATAAAATAAAAACAAACGTATCACCAGTTATTCTGTAAATAGCTCGATTGTATGCCCGACGTTATACATATGTTGTTGAGAGTCAAATTTGTTTCAACTTAGTAGTGATTCATTTTGAAATTAATTGTTATATCGGTATCTTTGCTTGGTGTTGATGGCAACGGCAACCTGAACGACTCCTTAATTCAACCCAATGTTCGTCATTGTCACAAACTGTGTAGATAAACAAATAAATCCTTGTGGCATGTAAACTACTTGCCTATCCTAAATTCGGCGTAAAATTTGAATCTGAAGAAGTTCCTTGGAACTTATCTATTCCTTCATATGAATTAATGAAGCATAACCTAGTGGTTGAACGTGTAAGAGAATTGAGGGCGTCTATTGTAATTAATGGAACATTTAATTTCACAATGTTGCATTTAATGTCAATGCTGCTCGTTTTGGAACTTCCTTTAGCTATTCGTTCTCCTATAAGAACAGAACCCCTCTCCCACAAATGCTCACCTGAACCCCTCTCCCACGAATGCTCACCTTCAATGTAGAGTCGGATTTGTTGGTCATTTGGGCTACATTCTATTTTTTACCAATATTTTGTCTCTCCTCCCTACTTAGGCCCAAGATCACGTTTCCTCCGATTTTTACTAGATTCTCCCGCTTTAAAATTGAGCATTTAAACCTAAACACAATGCTATATGAATTCACCTAAATGCCAATGAACATGATTTGTATCAACCTAGTCTTAGATTCAAGCATAAGGATACATTTTTCTGGTAAATGAATACCGATCCTGTCAAAGTAATTTTCTTATCCAAGAAAATTTTGAAAAGTTGAATGCAGATACTCACAGTTGTTTACATTCAACAAAAATACCATGGCCATGGTAGATTCCATGTCAAGAGAAGTCTAGCCCACCAACTTCCAAAAATCCCATTAGTGGAAGGAAGAGAGCCAATATTGAAGCCTTTCCATTATTAGAATCAAAGGGAGATGAGAAAAGAATAAAATAGATTGAAACGAAAAAAGAATAAAATAGATTGAAACATATTAGATGCTTTTTTTTTTTTTGCTTTTTTTTTTTGTCTGCATCTACCCAGAAATTTGTTCATGCTAGTGTAACTTGAGTGTTTCAATGTTGCCCCCCAAGAACTAGTCCAATGAGCACATGGTAGGTAACTCACGGTAAGTAGAAGTAACTCAATGTATATGGAACTCAAAGTTCATGCATGATTGTAGCTCGTGGTTGTTTAGGCTATGTGGCGGCTAGCTCAGGGTACATGCATTCTCTAGCACAACTAACAACCACGTGGTATGTAACTCAACTACGTGTTCTAGTCAGAGTGCATGCCCAGGCTTCGAAAACTTTATTATATAAAATTTATTTGCTGCTCATGGTTATCTTTTAAAAAGGTTTAATTACAATCTAACAAGTGGCCTTCAAGAGTTGACTGCAATTACATTTAAGGAAAACTAGATAGCAATTAATTGAAGGATGTTGTATATTTTTCTAGTTAGCAACTCCATCTTCTATTTGCTTTAACTGAAGGATGTAGATTTTTATCTTAGACGAGTGATTTGGTTTTTAGTTGTGGTTGTTCTTTGATATGGTTGCATCTAAAGATGATGCCCTGTTCTTCTGGTAACACTAGAATTGTGCCATATTTCCAACATCATTTTTCAAATCTCATTCCTGCTTTGAAAATAAATTGTAATCACCTCTGCTGGGAAAAAATAACTGAAAAATGTTCCATGGTTTCTTGAAATATCCAAGGCATTTCTAGCCATCAATAAAAATGTCTGGAAACTGTTCCTGGAAACTAGAAACAATTCAGAATAGGTCAGAAAACACTTTAAGGGGATCATAGTTATGGTCTCAAAGATTGTTGATGAAAGCACTATGCAAAAATAAGACTTCTTTATATAATTACCATGACAATATCTATTAATTATCGATCCATATAATTAATTTTATTTTTTTAGCTTTCATATTAAATGATTTAAAAAAAATTACTTTAAACATAATTAATAAAATATTTTTAGCATCGCAACAAAGTTTTCATAGATTAACATTTGAAATTTAGAAGCCATCATAACGAAACTATGTCAAAATTAAAAAAAAAAAAAATTGTTTTCCCGGATTCCTCAGAGTCTTGGCCAATAATTTTATCAAATTTACATATGCTAATTAATTTTTTTCATGTCCCTATAGAAAACATATAAAAACATATACAAATTCCAGATTTTCCAAAAAACATATAAAAATTTGTATGGTCAACAAAGTTTTCATATATTAACATTTGAAATTTAGAAGCCATCATAACGAAACTATGCCAAAATAATTTATTTTTATTTTATTTTATTTTTTCGGATTCCTCATGGAATCTTCCTCGTAAAAGAGTCTTGGCCAATAATTTTATCAAATTTACATCTGCTAATTTATTTTTTTCATGTCCCTATAGAAAACATATAAAAACATATACAAATTCCATATTTGAAATAAAGGCAACTTGTAAAATCTTTTAGATATCATCATCAAGACTAGCTATATAGGAACATGTAAAATCTTTTAGATACCATCATCAAGACTAGTTATATAGGAACATATAATCTGATAAGATATCATCATCAAGACTAGCTATATAGGAACATGTAAAATCTTTTAGATATGTAACGAACCCAAATTTCATAGTTAGTAAAATTGGTTAAAATTTTAAAATTTTCACTATGGACGTTAACAATAAGATATGAAAACCCTCTAATTCCTCTTTAAACATAATGTTGGTTGTTTATCCTTCAAAAATATCAAGGAGCTATCATTCATTAATGCATAAATTTGTAAAAAGATATAGCAACCCACCATCATAGTTAGTAACACCTAATCAAAACAAACAAGCTGAAATAATATTTGAAACACAAATATCAAGAGAATACACAAAGGAGAAACAACATATGGAGAGACCATTTTTGACATGGTTCACCCACTCCTTGGGCTACATCCGCAAAAGGTTGTATTGTATTATTTATAAAAATATAGGAAAATTTACATCTTGCAATGCACTTGTTGCTTTTCTTTTTTTTAAAGCCTCTTTTATAGAGTGCATTTATTTTATCTCAAACAGTATATGTAACTCTACCCTAGTCCTTACATGGATACAATCCAAAAATTTAGATGTATCTTAACTCTTGTGATACTTGTTAATGTAGTATATTCTTCCTAAGTCTCTTCTATGATGATCTTCCTTTAAATCAATAGATACTTCTCTAACTTAGCCTCTCAACATTTAAAAGTATTATCAGCACTTCTACTCACTAAAATCTTATGGTATTCTCTTATATCTTATTCTTTCAAACAAACATGAGTCCTAGAATATGGATATATATGACCTTCATATTTAAAAGATATTTAATTTTGATGTTTAACATAACATAAGCAGAGCCTTCGTAATAAATGAATACATAATTATGATCATAAATATTATTCTCTTTTAATGCTTAGCCTAACTAAACAATGGCCTTCTCATATCATTTAATTATAATTATGATTTCCTACTATGTACCACACTTTAAAAATTATAAATCACAACCTTTATATTTATCACATAATCTTCTCAATATAGACCCATGCCTACTTATAGTCTATAAATTCAATCATTTTTTCCTTGAATAATATATATATATATATATATATATATATAATATATTTATTTTTCCTAATAAAGGTATAAAGACAACCATATGTATATATATATTAACCCCTTAAGCAATATATATTCTAATATCTCATCAAGGTATAGCAAGTTAGATTATGTCAATATCAACGATCCCAAACATTCCACGCCAAAGAAATGGACTACTACGCCCCCTCCTAAGACACTCCTTCTAAGATAGAGATGGATTATATTTACCGAATGCAGCAGTTAACTTTTGATATCTGTCCAAGCTCAGATCGGGTCCCATGGTCTTCCCTTCCTTCACAGTTATATTTCTATCTCCTCCTTACCTGGCATACCACGTCTTACCATAATAAAATTTATCTCACACGATTCTAAGTTAAAACGTGGCACTTGGCTCGGTAAAGTCGCGCTTCCAATATCCTTAATAGCTGCTAGGCATAATCCAGGATTTTGTAGCGTCATAGCTTCATGAAATAGCAAGGGTGTCTGTCAATACTCTATAAAATATAATGTCCCTTAAGGTATAAAATAAAACATATATAAAATTTTATAGGCATAATCAATATTCATTTTATTTTTCATGTAAGTGTTTTCCATATAGCCTTATATGTACTTCATGATTGAAATATGTTAAGCGGATTATTTAAGAAAAAGCCATAGAGTATATATACATGTATTTAGGCAAACCACTTTATTGTTTATAGTATATATATGTATGCATAATATAACCTTTATACTATTTCAAGAATCCTTAATTAAAATTATGATCATTCCTCTTTCGAAAAAGCACGACATTATACAATAATGGTCTTTGTATCAGCTTTGGGTAAAGTATCATGTGAATCTTTTAAGCCTTTTGGATAACATAATATATATATAATTATATTTACACTAATACATTTTTCCACTTTAATTGAGATATATATATATATATTTCTGCATATATATAATAACAAAATATACTTTTTAATCCTAGTAAAGGTATTTGTAATTATATATAAAAAATGTATATAATTATTCATTAATAGTTATGGCCACTATATATATAATATCGAGTAAATATATTTTTGTAATTATTGACCTTTCAAAATCATATAATACCCACCTAGTCCCTTAGTATATATTCGATTTTATTTAGGTGGCATTTTTAGTATTTGGGCCTATAATTGAGTGATCGTCACTAGTTTTACCCTAATTACCTAAGGATACCAAGTTGCCATAGGTCGTTGTCGACCTCTCTCCCCTATTGCAATTATTTTTGCCTGTCATGTAGTTGCATCGCAACTTTCAGTGACTCAGGTCTATCACCTTAAGAAATAAATGGACCATTATATCCAACGTTTACTGTTGGGGCCTTGGCCTTGAGCTCCTCACCAGAATGATTTACAAAATTCATAGTTACATTTACAAGAGTAATAACAATAGGGGTCGAATTTAAGGGATGTTACAAGATATCATCATCAAGACTTCCTATATAGGAACATATAATCTAATAATTCCAGTGTTCAATAATTCCATGTCTATATAATAAATTCTATTATTAAAATCAATTATTAGCCCAATCTTTTAGACTGAATATATTTAGCTATTCTGTAAGCTCTTGTGGCTCTTGTGGTTATGTAGCATTTTTCCATGCCTTTACCCTCCATAGATCTTCCAACCCGTAGTTTTTCTGAATGGACCCATTGATTGAGTGAGAAAAACTCCCTCCCCTAAAACTCGTGTTAGGTAGCTCTATACTTTAGTATGGAGCATGTGGGAATCGAGATCCTTTAATGGTCCTCCCATCTTCCCTACCTAATTTAGTCTATAAGCTGCGGATGTGGAGATGGGGATCTTAGTGGCAGAAAATCTTTTTGAATTTCTGCACATATCCTTGCAAGCTATGAGGTTGTTTGTCTCTGAGAAATCTAAGATTTTTTGTCCAAGGTGATTTTTGGTCACTTAGACTTGTTGGTAATAGTACAATTGCTCACAAAATGGTAGCCATTAATTTCTTTCATTAATGAGCAAAGTCGTAAAGTCCACGTGGATTGTATCAAGTTTCTTATAAAAATGACATGAGATTGAGTTTTAATGCGAATATGGCATTTGTTAGGAACCCGTGTCAACCCTTCTCTTTACTATGTTAGTATATTGTTGTTGGAGGCATATGGTTGGTAAGTCATCCTGTAGTATTTGTTGATTCATAGTTTATATTAGCCCATAGTATTGACCCATAGTATTGGCCGCCTATGCTTTGTAAGTCGTCCCATAGTATTATATGTCCCATGGTTTTGACCCATAGTATTGGGCATAGACTTAGTATATAAGTGTGTGTTGAGGTCATTGAAGGCACGGTGAAGTTAATTGTATTGAGCTTTCTCAAAGGAGGTTGCCCCCTAGAAGTGGCCCGTGATCAATATAAAAGTGATTCCGAGTTGTGTTATTTCTGATATCTCATGTATTTGCATTAATTAATTATTGCAGGTTCTTCAAAGCATTAAGGGAATTCAAACTAATTTTAAATAAATAGAAAGTGACATATTCAGTTATTTAATGTCATTAATGAAACATGATGTACAAAAACCAAATGGCAATCAAATGTTTTTTTTTGAATTTTGAATTTTCAAATTATTTTTTATACTTCAAAATTTCACATCCCAGGCAATGGTATTTAGTCGATTCATTGTCAAATAATGGTTTTATCCAATCATAAAATATGAAATTTAATTTTAAAATATTTAATAAAATAATTTTCATTTTGAAAATATTAAATTTAATATACAATTATTAAAAAACATTTAACCAATCATGAAATAGGAAATTTAATTTTAAAATACTTAATAAAATAAATTTTTATTTCGAAAATATTAAATTTAATATACAATTATTAAAAAACATTTGAAATTTTCAAAATTATTAATACAAAAGTCAAACTACTCAATAGTACAAATGGATTGCTATATTACTATGCCTTGGGAGATAATAATGATAGATTTCTTTAATATTTTCACCCAACATAAAACCTATTTAATCAAATTACTAATTACATCTATATTTGTAAATTAGTTTCCTTAAAGTTTTAAGGAATTTTCACTTAAAGTTTCCAAGCTTTGCATCTCTCAATTCCAAGCCTTCCTTATATCTAGCCTCTGAGAGCTTTTATATCTCTGTGTATTGAACACTAAACTCCGAGTGATTTAAGATCTTCTCAAAAAAATAGCCCATCAATATAATCAATATAGAGAGTGGACTCGAAATTTTATTTAAATACAAATTATCACTTGTTTACTTAATTTATGGTTGTCTGTTATTATCTTTACCCATATATGAACTATGAATTATCCATGCATCAACTATCATTTAATTTTTATATTTCTTTTTTATAATTGTTTATTAACCATAAAATTCATCTAGACAATACACTTGTCCCATCCTCTTTAATCTAGGAAAAGCATAAATAGTAGTCCACCCCAAATTTTAATATATAAGTACCTATGGGTATAATAACTCTATTTTTTCATCTTTTAAATGAGAATTAAAAATCGATGCAAGATTAAACAAATCTATGAAAGTCTATGTTGATGCTTCATTCTTTGTATGGACTCCCCATTATTATTATCATCAATTCCCATCTTCATTCTTTGTATGGTTCCTAGTTATTATTGTCATCTTTTATTTTGTTTAGTTTGTAACTCTTGCATGGATAAAAATTAGTAATAACATATAACTAAATCATAAACAATGAGTCAATTGGAACATTTTTTTTTTAAAATCAACCCATATCCTTATATATAAATTCGTATCAAACATCGAAGATTACTGTGCAAAGCCCATCATAATAATTAACATGCCTTGAACAATACAAACCATATTGGAAATCCCAAGTCTATCTAAATTGAAGCCTTTATTTAGGAGTTCAGGTACAGTAGCCTCTATGGCACTACACAACCATCCATAGAGTCTGATAAAACATACATATAAATATGAAATACTGGACTTATCACACACCAACTGGAGAAACTACTACTGTTGAATCAGGTGTGACAGGTGCAAGTACCGCACTGGCAGTTGGGGCCGCACTTGCAGTCGTTCTCCACAGATACATCTCCGCCATGCCTGTTTACATCAAACCCCAAATACGTTCAATTATTATGTCATATCATTCTCAAATTACAACACAAACGAAATTTATAACAACTGATACAGATAAGGCAGTACCCCATCTCATAGCCGGTCTCCACAATACCGTCTATCTGGAAGCCCTTCTTGCTGTGGAGCAAAACAATCCAAACATGGGACGAGCTTAGCCCTAGCCAGACTCGAACTCATGACGAACACCATGAAAATTGAAAACAGAGAAGAGAAATTGAAATGAAAAAGCTAAAAGAAGAGCAGTAGACTACATACGGGCAGTGCGTCTTGTCAGCGCAGTCGCAATTTGCGCAATCGTTGCTCGACATTTTCGCAAGGAAATTGATAAATACAGAACAACAAATTACTTCGCTTGGAATCTAACATCTCAGATAGCTCTGCCTGTGTCTCAATCTACACTCAACCCCTCATATATATAGGCCTCCCACCGCCGGGAAACTGTGCCGGCCGTTTATGCCACCGTCTGGAAATATGGGATCTAGGTCTCTGGAACCGTGCCACGGACCCACCTCGATTGTGATGAAGCCGGCGACAGCGGCGAGCATCTGCTGAAGTAGGCACTGCCTAAGGTGACGAATCTGATTTTGTGGCGCGCTTATGCGTCCAGTAGAAATCTAACATTATTTGTGTGGGACTTCACACTGACATTGATTTTCAGTGTAAATTTATTATTCTGTACTTGAGAATATGAGGCAACCAGGAGTTTCCAAAGATCAACAGGCTTGCTGCAATTATATTAAATGGCTTGCAGTCTGCCCGTTTCCAACCGGCTCCACAATCATGATGTATTGTTAGTGTCAAAATAAATTCAGGATCCCAAAAGTTTTGTAGCATTTTAAAAATTATCATTAAAGTGTAAGAGAAAATGGAACAGAAAAAAAAATAATAGCAAAATCAATTAATCTTTAGGTTACCAAAAAAACCTATTTTCTCTTCAGTTATTATCACATGTTTTTGGTAGATGTGGAGAGTCTTTTTTTAATTATTCAATTTATGTTTATTTATGTTGTAAGGAAAGAGTATTTTTTTGAAAAATAATGTTGCTCGAGTAAGAGAGATTTTGAATAAAATGTGTAAAAAAAGAGAATTTTAGTTTGTAAAGAAGGCTGATTTAGATAATTTAAATTAGAAAAAAAAATTAGTATGTGTTTCTAAGTTAGATGATGGAATGCAATTAGCATTATGAGAGACTCCAACAAAAAAAACAATATCATTTTACATGGTGTGATGCTTTGTTAAGGGATTTATAAGTAAGATGCATTTTGTGAATATATTGAAGAAGTAAACATGTTAGATAACGATGATGATGGTGGTGGTTGTTATTCATATCCAATGACCTTAAAAAAATGTATGAAATCACTTTGCTTTAGAATTTTATTCTTTTCATCACAAAGTTGTAAAAAAAATATTTCTAAATCATCATAGTTTTAATAAGTAAAGAGGTTAAGAGGCCACTATTATAACAAATATTTTTTAATTGCAACTATTATAACAAATATTTTTTAATTGCAACTATTATAACAAATATTTTCTAATTGCAATTTAATAAGGGTTGCTAAAGACATTATAAGAAAGTGTTTTTCATTTTCAACTTGATTTTAGGAACTCTATGTTTCACTATGGAGCTCATTAGAGTAAACTTGTACCTGAACTTAAACTTTAAAATATAAGGATCAAAATGATGGATATTAAACCATTGATGAAGTGGAATGAATTGTATATAATTTATATAATAATAATAAAAGTAAAAATAATAATCCATTAAAAATGAAAAATTAAAATAAATATTATTATATTCAAGCTACTTTCATGTTTGAGTAATTGTAAATAATTATCTAATTCATCCTTACTTTATAACAAACTTTTAACAACATTACATTACTTTTCATAGCAACTTTCAAAATCAATTTAAAGAAACAATTATGAAAAACAATGAATCATTAGCTTATGACTCTACTCAATAAAAACCACATTGTTAGGAGTTTCATCAAAACAAGAAAAAATTCAATTACTCTTTTAACTAAAAACAGGAGAAATATACAAAATTATCTATAAAAATTTAATAACAAATATATTCTTGAATCTAAGGAAATATGTTTACCTAACCCAAAGCTTAGATACATTTAATTCAAGTAGAACAACTAATATTGATAGATATCAACTAATAATAATAATACTTATTATTAATTTGACAACTAAATTATATTAAATTTTTCTCTTAAAAAAAATAAAAATAAAATCATAATTTAATTTACTTAATTAAATATTATCATTATACATATTTTTACTCTTTTTTCAATGGAGATACATATTTTTACTAAGTTAAATAAAAATAATGACATATTAATATCCCACAACTTTGTAGTTGCCCTATGATAGTTATTGGCGAACTTTGTAGCTGCCCTATGGTATTTATTGGCATAAAGTTAACACTATAGATAATAATTGCATATTCTATGTTCGCCTTTCATTCTCGGTTCAGAATTTCACTTGTCAAATCATAACCCTCTCCTTCTAGTTGTCTTCATAAAGTTATATTTACTTTTTGTGTTTTTCTTTTGTATTCCAATGTAACTTCGGATTAATAGCTGAATCACTAAACAAAGTGAGAATGATATAAGAAAAATGCATGCTAATCATATCCATTCATCCTTTTTGATGTTGGAATTGATCCTCGTTATTATTATTAGTCATATCCATTCATCCTTTTCTTTTCAGTACCATCGGTTTATGAAATGTGAACCAATTATATGACGTTATTTGTTTTCTATTTTATTTATTGGCTTAAGTTTTATTTATTTTTATTTAAAATATATTTTATTTTAGCACATCAAATACTTCATGGTGTTATTTGGTCTCACCCAAGGCAATTAAATGTTAGACTTAAAATTTTGAAATTCCAAAAGATACTATATTTTAGCAAATCAAATACTTCATAGTGTTATTTGGTCTCATCCGTAGGCAATACAACATAAATGTTGATTTAAATTTCTGATTTAAATTTCTGGAATGCAAAAGATACTTTATCCTAGCAAATTAAATACTTCATAGTGTTCTTTGATCTTATCAGGACGGAACACAACATAAATGTTGATTTGAATTTTTGGAAAGCAAAAGATACTTTATCTTAGCATATCAAATATTTCAAAGTGTTATTTGCTCTCATCCCAAGGAAACATAAATGTGATTTAAAATTTTGAAAATCCTTGCTTTGGATTAGGGATGGCAAGTTTCCTTTCTAGTTAATATTCAAATAATGGAAGTAATGTTACCGTATAGTTTAATATTAATGACTCTAAATGCTTGGCTTCATGGCATTTATTTCTTCAACAAAGTAATGCAAAGTAATGTCAATCTTGGCATTGGATTAATGAGAGGCAAATGATGCATCCCTTGGCATGACATTAATTAGGCATACACTACATATCATTGGCCAACTTTCTCTATCACCATTTTCCATCATATCTATCCTGAATTACTTTCCCACTTGCCATGTATTTGTGTTCTATGTTCCATGTATCTTTTGGTTAATGTTGCATGTTCTACGTATCACTTCGCATTGCCTTTATCAGCTAAAGAGCAAGAGCTAGACAATAAAACACAATATGGAGACTGAATACTATTCATATTGGATTCTTTCAGAGTACCATAATGAAACCCTAGATGGTCTAGTGATGGCACCACATTTGTTGGAGAGATGGCACCAGTTTTGGTGGAGGGTGATGGGGAAACCCTAGTTGGTCCTGAGCTTTTAGGGCGGTATCCTTTGGAGTCCCTGTATACGACAAAAACCCTTGTAGTATCCATAGGGTTCTTTGTGGGTGGAAATATTGGAGGTTAGGGTTTTTTCTGTATTTTTTGTTTCTTTCCAGCCACTATCATATTCTGATTGGAATATTACGAGGGCCTTGGATTCCTTTCAATAGTTTTTTGTTGAACCTAGTACCAACCAGGTTAAACAAGTGGGAATTTACATTTATCCTCGTACCTGACACTAACACTATCACGTGATAGGGTGTTGACTTGTTTAGTTTATTCAAGTGTTTGATTTTTCTTATTTATGGCGGAGGTGCATTGCATTTTTTACAGTGAGGGTTCTTGTCTGAGGGGTCGGGGACGTGAGGATTTGTTGGGGGTCAACTTGATAGCCCATTTTTCCATTTTGGGTAATGGTGGAGTGAATGGCGGACCAGTTTCTCAGGCTAACTCTAATATGGTAGTTCTTACTAACCTGGGTGCACATGTGTCCTACGACTCTAGCCACCTTTCTCCTGCTAGGTTTCCTCCCGTCAGTGTTGACAAGGTGTCTCCATGGAGGGTTATCCCTTGGACATATGTATTGAAGGAGCCAGAAGGAATTCGGGGGGAGTCTGTCTGGCACACACCACATAAGTTGAAGTTCGAGAACGAAAAAAGAGGAAGGCCTCTATGTGTGCTAGGTAAGGATGTCACGATGGATTTGGTAGTGGCACTGAGCCAAAGGGAGTTGGTGGGGAATTTTGAATACATCCGTTTGACGAGACCAGATATCCTTGATTGGATTCGGTTGTGGTGGAAACCATTAATCACAAACATTCCCTGTGTTTTAGTGCTACCTAACGGTTGGCTTATCTTCCAATTTTTATCAGAAGAAGACATAATGATTATCGATAACCGTTTTGGGGTTTATGGCAAAGGCTCGCTGGTGTTGTCCCACTGGCATATCGGTTTTGACCCCCGTTTGGAGAAACTATCTAAACGTCACTTGTGGACAATTTTACCGCGTTTTCCTTTGCATTGATGGAACATTAACGGTTCCATGGTTGTTTCTATTTCAATTGGACGATTCATTCTGATAGAGGAGGAGCAGTTACTGGGATCTAAACGTCGAACCCCCCGGATGTTGGTCAAGATCGACATTTCAGAGGGTTTTCCTAACGAGTTGGAGGTTGTGTGGGAGGGGGTATCATTCATACAATGCCTTGAATACTGGCATATCCCTTTCCAGTTCCATCTCTGTCATAAGGTTAGACATTCTAAGGCTCAATGTGGCTACAGTATTGAAGGCACTTAACGAAAATTTGGTACAAAGGACTAGTTCTACGATCTAGATGACAGTCAATGGATTACCATTCCATTGGATTCTGTGTCTGCCTCCAGTTATTTTGGTAAGTTTTCTCAATATATACTCATTTTGCTTAAATTTCTCTCTTTGGATGACATTCAGAATGCTCTATCATAAAGCTTGGAAAAAGGCTCAGGTTGTGATTCATTGCCCCCAATTTTGGGGGAGTCACTAGGTCCTACTGAAGCTACCCAAGATTTTACCTCTAGGGATTTTGAGTGAGGTTATCATTTGGGTCTGTCGACACATCTGAGGGATCTTTATGAAAAACATCCATCCCTTCCTGGTATTCAACCTTATGCTGATCCCATTCATCCAGGAAGAAATCCCTCCCCTTCTTATCGGTCTCCTTCCCTCTCCTCTAATGAGCCTATTTGGAAATGTCTGGACATTGTACTCTCTGCTTCGCCTATCTCTGATACCTCTGACATTTCTCCTTCGCTTGTGGGTGACCTGTTAAAGACTTATACTACAGATCCTAAATATCACCCCTTTGTTATCCCGATATCCTCCATTTTTAATGGGAATGTAACCATTCGCAGAGTTAGAAAAACCAAGAAGGGCTCTGGAAAAAATTTGGGGGGGGGGGGATGTTTCGAATCCTCATACCTTGTGTAATTTCAATCCCCAACTTTCGTCACTTTTCGAGAAAGGTCTTAACCGAATTTCTCCCACTCGGGCTCTTAGAGAAGATTTAGCCCATGGTGGGGTTACTCAATGAACCTTGGAACCTTCAATGTCTGAGGGCTTGGCAGTGGCCCTAAGCGAGCTTCCCTAAAACACTTTTTGTAGATTATCCATCCAGCATTGATTCTTATCCAAGAAACTATGGTGAGTGCGGTGGATGCTTGTCAGTATATTTTGTTTATTAAGCCGTAATGGCATGTTTTCTTCTTGGATGCGCGGGGATATTCTATGGGGACGATGGTGGCTTCATACCCTTTGCTGGATAATCTTAAAACCTATTGTACATGTCCAGGCATTCTAGTTGAAGGAACACTCAAATGTTTCCAGCGTCCTATTCCGGTTTTAAATATATATGGCCCTTATCGTCAACGCAGGGATTTCTTGGATAGGATCTCAGAGGAAGGGCTTCTAATTGACCCCTCACTCATTTTGGTTGGGGACTTGAACTTGTCTTTGAGTTTGGATGAGACTTGGGGGGAAAGTAATATTTTGGATCTAATGGCGAATTATTTCACTTCTTTGTTTGAAGAGGCTCAGTTGGTGGATGTTGTTCCACATATCTTATATCTTGTTGGGTGGGGCCCAAGTTGGAATATTTTGCACAAGTACTGAAAAGTGTGCATTGTGCACGGTGACAAGCTACCAATAGTTTTTGAGAAATTGTGCATGTGACGCGATGGCAGTGGCCAAGGCACGGTTGCGCAGTAGGACGATGCACATAATAGCACATGAGCTATTTTTGGTTCCCAATATGGGTAAAGGTCAGACAAGGATATGACCTATTTTGGGTAAGGAACAGGTGGAAGGCAGACAAAAGTGACCTATTTGAGTGAGTGGCGGCAAGTAGTTGAGAAGCTAGGCCACTACGCCGATGGCGATAGGAAGGCGGAAGGAGTAGAAAGGGATAGGCCATGATGCAATTGTAACCGTTTTGAGGATTGCGGCTGTCAAAATAGCGTGTGAGCCACGAGTGGCCCAAATGGAGCAGGCTGTCGACGGCGATAGCTAGGGTGGCAGTTATCCACGCCAATTTTGGAAACCTTAGTGTTTCGGCCTAATGATTGCAAAGACACAACCCTTGGGCATGATCTTTAAATAAGGGAATTTTGTATGGGAAAGGGTTAGAATTCTCTCGTAGAGCTAGTTATTACTGAGTATTGTTAGCATCTTTTCAGTCTTGAAGCTATTGTAAAGGCTCTGCAGCTGAGTGCGCAGAGACCTATTTGAGAGAGAGGAGAGTCTGTAGATGAGTGCATAGACTAAGAACAGTTGTACCCTTCCCATAAAGAGCAATATTAACAACCATTCTTGTGGACGTAGCCTCCATCCGGGGGGTGAACCACGTTAAATTCTGTGTTATGTGATTATTATGTGTTTATGATTATTCATTTGCTTGGTATGAATGTTTAATACTGCAGTTATCTGTGATGTGATTTCTTTTATATGTATTCACCGCAAGAGAATGGGAATAATATGTTAAGTAATACATGCATGGAGGAATGTTAAGTATTCAGCACTTACAAGTCTGTGAATGTATGAATCTGCCAATTAGTCACATAGTTGAACATTGAATTTAAGCGCAGCATTGGAGCGCGCAGTATTGTATGTTTATTCAATTGCATGCAACATAATGATAAGAACTTGAATGAGTTGAATGGATAAAGAATGCTAAGTAAGATTGGCTAGAGTTAACCATCTTAGAATAGACGCGCGGTCTAGCTGACGCGCTGAACCATTGAGATTCGCTGTGAGGTAAGCTGTTGATAGCTTATCATCGTGACACAAGAAGTGTCCCATACCATGTAGTTGTTGGATGCACTAGTGCGCAAGCACCTCCACTTGCCGAAGTATCTGACACGAAACAGAGACTTCGCCCAGTTGTCTGTCCACAACAACCCACAAGATATCGCACTGCTTATCAGTCTTCCCACACTCACATCACCAGGTAGTGGAAACTTGATTCCGCAACCACCCCGTATGCTTTACCTTGGGTGAGACCTGAAGTTGCACGTAGTCTGTTACTGAAAGGGCCAGTGAATAGGGGTTTTTTTGGTTCCTTGAACTGCGAAGTACCTGGGTCTACACTAGAAACCTCTAGCTCAGTTATATATGCCAACATATCCAACTTGGTTGAACAGTCGATGTGGGAAGGCAGGAATTGGGAAGTGTCTTAACCGCTTTCTCATGGATGAGGATCTCTACGGTGCTTTGGGTAAGTACCGCTCATGGTCATATGCGAGCGGCATATATGACTATAAGGCATTCATATTGCAACTGGATTTTGATTGCCATTATAGATATTATCCTTTTAAATTCAACCCAGGTCTATTAGCAAATAATTATTTTTGCGACTGGATACGTAATACTTGGATAGACTTGCAGCACAAAGTACAGGCGTCTCCCTTATTTGGGTTACCTCGAAAACTTTTCTTACTAAGTAATTTGGTGAAGGATTGGGTGAAACTTAGAAAAGAGGAAGACCATAAGGTTTTAGTGGCTGACGAAAAGGAGATACAAGATATCACGCATGCAATGGAGGAATATTTTTTCTCTTAGGAGCAGTGTAAGCATCTTTCAGAGTTGATGCAAGTGAAGGAGAATATTCTGAACCAGATCGAAGAGGAGTGGTGACAAAAGAGTAGGGCTATTTGGCTGAAAGCGAGGAACCGTAATACTATTTTTTTCCACAAATATGCCAATTAGAGGTGTTTGATGAATTCTATTCGGGATGTTAGGGTGGACGATGACAGAACAATCTATAATAGCGATTCTATTAATAATGCGGCTATGGATCATTTCATAGGTGTCTACACTAAACCTAAAGCTAATAATATTCTCAGTCAATTGGAAACCATTCAAAATTTCCCACATTTTTTCTCTGTGGAGGATTGTAGTCAAGTGGGAAAGCCTATTAAAAAAGATGAAGTTTTGAAAAGTATCAAACTCTTTTCCTGCGACAAGAGCCTGGGGCCCGATGGGTGGATAGTGGAGTTTTATATCTACTTCTTTTATTTATTGGGGGATGAGCTTACAACAAGGTACCCACAGGAAGCTAGTACCCAAACGGGAAAAAATAATAGCGCGCAAGCGAAAAAAAAGGTGACATGCATGCACTTCCAAATGCGGGCACTTGTCCCGACTTCGGCAATGCCGAACGTCCACGTGGTTGAGTCGACGTGGACAAAAGGTTCCTACATGCGTCATTAACGCATACACACAAAAGTGCACGCACGCGATAATGATGCAAGCACATCCTTGCTTTTTTTATAAAAAAAAATAGAGCACGGGTTTGTCATTTTTGACAAACTCGTGAGCGCAGAGTGGCCATCAAGCACCTTGCGAGTGCACTATGGAGCACCAAACGACCTCCTCAATGCCAACACTTCGAACCTACACCACCCTAACAACGTTGCCTCCAATTAGGTGGTCAACGAACCTTCTTTTTGTTGTTTTTTTTTTCGTTTTCCATTTCAATTTTAATTTTAAAAAAATTACAATCCATTAAAAAATAAAAAAAAAATCATTGCAGATTAACTACACCTAACAAGATGACAAACACACCTGAACCATTCGATGAAACCAATGAAACCACACCATCAGAAGACAACATTGGAACGGACAATGAACCGAATGAAAACCCTGAAGATCAATTACACCAAGATTTAAATGAATTAAGGGTATTAAGCTATGAATTAAAGAGCACCAAGGAACCCTCTTGGGTTTCCTTGGCTTCATCATTGAATCCATCAACATTTCCCACAGTGAGATCACAAATCTGAGCCAATACAGAGCTCGAATGAGGGAACACTACTCCACTGGGATGTCCAAAGAACAAATTAAAGACCTCAACATCACCAAAGCCCAGTTGTACAACAGATTCATAGTTCCCTCAATAGGACAGCCTCTAGATGTGAGGAAGAGATGGGTTTGCATGGACTGGTGTATTTACCCTCCATGGATAGATAACTAGAGAAAGAGATGGTTTATGGTGTTTGACAGCCCCCCATGCAATAATTTGGAGGTCCCACGGTATTTCCTTCAGAAATTGTGGGCTGAGTTTGAGCTAGGCTACCATGTCAACTATTTTGACATCACTGAGTTTCAGGGTGTCAGTCTTGGCTTTGCCTAAGATTGACCTCAGGCCCGCCGCAACCCACTTAGAGGACCTCCTGCACCAAGGAGAGAGCCAAACCCCCCTCCCTAGCCACTCGGGTTTGGTAGCGGCCTAGATGAGATTAATGACTCAGTTAGGCATGCCACACATCATTTTCTTAGACATACCACATTTGTGGCTATGTCTTCACAGAGCCGAGAGGACATCTATCAGATAGACACATGTTCACGATCTATGGGTGGTGGCTAGGACATGCTGGGTATAGGTGGAACCTAGGCGGGGCCTTCTAGTTCTACTGGAGCAATGACACATCGTTGTTCTCACTATGGTCATTCTTGCCATGGTCCTATGCAGCAGCATGCCATAAAGAGCTACATGGAGCAAGTTAGCTATTGTTTTATTTAATGTTCAAGTATTTGTTATATTTTATTTGATATTGTATTGTTTAATATATTTAACTTTGAATTACACATTGTTGACTTTATTTGTTTTAATGTACAATTATTTAGGGCCGAGTCTCGATCCTCCGGGTGGGAGGACATCGGCTCTTCTGACCTAGACCGAGCCATGGGAGTAGCAGAGGAGATTGCAGCACCACACACACAGGTAACTTCTTTACTTTGAATAATTAGATCCTGTTACGAGTAATTTGTGTTAAGTAATTTCAAATTAATTAGCACTGAGTAATTACCATATTATCATCGTATTTTACAGTTGTGTTTATCATATTGTCTAAATTATTTGAGAGCTATAAATTCATATAATCTAACCAAACAAAAATGAAACCTTCTAAAACATGAAAACATAAGAAAACTAGAAACATCTGTTCACATTCACTTTAGGCATCCTAGACCTATAATGATTATAGAAATGGGAGAGAAATTTCCAAAATCTGTCATTCTTACTTGACCAATGATGAGAGAAATTTCCATCATCAATTTGTTGTAAGTGACATTGTCATCATTCTGTCCATCAACAATCTATCCATAAGCTGATCATTTGCATTTTGTTTGATAGCATGTCCTCATTCTGTCCCCAAACATATCTTCATTTGTCCATGGTCATGCTGTCATTAATCTACCACTGTTGCTGCCTTAGTGAAGCCCAAAAGATGCCCGCACTTCCCTTTTTGGAAGCCTGCACTTGTCCTCAGCTCTTATCATCAAGCCCACAGATGTGCTGCGAGGGATGCCCGCAAGGGCTTGCAAACTTCTCCATGTCCTTTTGCCCACACCAGCTTCCAAGATGCCTGGATATCCCTTATGAAGCATGCCCGCAAGCTCATGCTTGCTTGGCATGTCTTCTTAATCCATGTTGTCCATCCATTCATTGTCCAGTGATCTTTATGACCATGCTCGTCCTTGTCATTTTCCTCAATACTTGTGTTATGCATGTCAAGTCCATCTTCTTGTCATTTGCATTGACCCTTCAAGCCATCCAATGCTTGCTTGCTCTTCATGTACTTGACCAATGCCATGTGTGTTATTGATGCTTTGCCATTTGTCACCATGTCATCCAAGTTATCTTTGCCATGTATTCTCCTTATCCAAATCGTCTTCAAATGACCACAGTATGGGTCATTTGACTCTTGGCTCAATAGGTGTGCCAATGGCTCCAATGCCCATCGCTTTGTCCACCAAATCAACCTTTGCTGCCATGCCCTTATGCCATGTGTTCTTCAAGCTTAAACTTTGTCATTAATGTTGTCATCAATGACAATAATAGACAACCATATTCATCAAGCTCTCCTCAATCTTTCAAAATCTTCACACATTGCTTCCTTAAAAATGAAACGTGCCTTCTATTTATACTCTTGTCTTCTATGAAACTTGTCTTCTATTTATAGTTTTATCATTAAGATGATTAAATAAATCAAATATGATTTATTTAATTATGGCCATGCCATGTCACCTTATTTAATTTTAATTGCATGCCATGTCACCTTCTATCCTTTCAGAAGATTAAATGTGAGACACACATATGCCCTGAAGATGCCCATAATGCATTCTTAAAAATGCCCGCAGTGGTCTCCACTTTGATGCCCGCAAGGGCCATCAACACATGCCTGTATTGGTCTTGGATTATGCACGCAATGGTCTCATGTAAATTCCCGCATGCCCTTATCAATATGCCCGCAATACACCACAAATTCCCGCAGTGGGCGCTTCAAAGAATTCCCACAGGGTCCGTTTGATTATATTCACAATGGTGCTTTGAAATGCCCACAAGGGGCCTTCCAAATGCCTGCACATCTTCCTTTTCCATCTCATCATCTTGTCTTTGTCCTCTAATCTTATGTTTTCCAATTCATCGTACTCCATGTCACCAAGTTATCAATCCTTCTTGTCCCCAATCATGTCCTCCTTGTCATGTTCCATGTCATCAAACACCATGCTTGACAAGTCATCAAGCTTGCTTTCTTGTCACTTGTCTTTGTCTTGTCCTTAGCTTGCCATGTCCTTCTTCCATGCTTGTCATAAATACTTGTCATGCTTTCCATGTTTGTCATACTTGTCACCTTTTCCATTCCTCAAGCCATGTCACCATCCCCACTGTGCTTGCCATAATGTGTATGCTCCATGTTCTTAACTCTTCCATGTCTTTGCCATTAATGTATTGTCATCAATGTCATTATCAAGTCCTTGTCATCAATCGTTTGTCATGTCTCCACTTTGTCAAGTCTTCTACACTTGTCATGCTTGCTTTCCACTTGTCAAGTCATCAAATTTTGTCATGTTTACCATTTGTCTAGTCAAGTCTTTTCCATGTCATCCCTTTGACCTTTGTCATTAACATGTTGTCATCAATGAAAACTTTGGCCATCAAACACTTCAAGCATAAATTGTCAACCTTCTTTTCCACATTATCTTCAATCAATGACCACAGAATGGGTCATTTGTTCCTATCATGGGCCCAATGCATTGTGGGTCAAAGGACACGATCCCCACAACCATGTTCTTTACCAAGTCTTGAACAAATGGACTGCACCAATACAATAAAAACTATATATAATATCCAAATCCCATCAAACCACTATCATCTAACTTGAATCTAAATTAATTGCAGTCATGTTTTTTAAGTACTATCATTGTCATTCTCATTGGCATTGTGTTTAATATTATTAATATGGTTTTTATAAATTCAATCTAAAAATTGTAGTGTTCGCACAGGTGTCTATAAGCTCCAACGACCAACCATCGCCCCTGGGGATCAGCAGATCTCCACGTGTGCAGGTATCATGTGTATTAAAGCATAAATTTAATTTCAAATATGATGACTTGTCTGTCTATATTTATATTTTTCTGTATTAAACTATGAGGTTATAAATGTGTATGCAGGTGCGAGCACCTCGTCTTGGCAGTGCCATTTTTCCTCCCTCCCCGGCCTTTCAGCCACCATATATGCTAGTTGTATCCCCTGGAATACATGCCCCATTCCATGAATCCCTCCCCACCCCATTCCATCCAGCCCCCCCCTCCTATCCAGCACCATAGTTCCATCTAGCTCCCCCTTCTGTTTCATATCCTGCGTCCGATCACCCCATCCCAACCTTTCCACCACCTCCATATCAGTTTCCCATGTTCCCACCCTCCTCCATTGGACCACGACACACCACCCATCCACATTCACCCATCCCTCCATCGCAACATAGACCTCCCCCACCCCACATTCCTCCACAACACTCGCTTCCCATTCCATAGTGCCCCGATCCATACTACATCTAGTTGGGGTTTATCGCCCTAGACATGCATCTCCACTTCGCCCACCCTAGTCCATGCCTCATTCTTCAACCTATCCTTATTCCACTGTGAAACCCAGTGGTGTTGCCACCGTCGATGTGGCTACATCCTCCCCTATACCATCCACCCTAGCATCGGAGCAGGTTGTCCAACCGATTGCTCCATCCGCCAGCCATGAAAACCAGCTGGTTGTGTTCACAGTGAGATTGACTAGTTTATGAAAATATCGTTCAATTTTAACGAAAATTACTATATGCATCTAATTTCATCATTTATTTGATTGTTTTGAATGTTGTAGGGTGGCATTGCTAAGAGACTAGGAGCACGGAGGAGGGAGACCCCTTCACGACTTACAGTCTCATATGCGGTGAGTTATCTAAGATTTGAAAACTATTTTTATTTTTAAATTATGTTTTATACTTGTATAATTTCCAGGAAA
Source organism: Larix kaempferi (assembly GCA_027924585.1). NCBI lineage: Eukaryota > Viridiplantae > Streptophyta > Pinopsida > Pinales > Pinaceae > Larix > Larix kaempferi. The sequence goes on from BSBM01000590.1 coordinate 5,748,876, forward strand.
AGTTGACATATTATTATTGTCGTTTCAGGTCTCAGGGGGACATGGTCCAAGTTTCCCGAAGGACCCAACTTCCTCTAGCATGAAGAAGAGGAAGATTGATTTTGGAGATGCACCTAGGAGCTCTAAGGGTGGGTAGGAGGATTGAGAGACCCTCCTATGTACACTAGCCACAATGTGGCATTTTTGGCACGAGTTGCCATATTTTTTATAGGGCACCATGGGCCATATTTTGTATAGGGCACGAGTTTCCATATTTTGTATAGGGAACGAGTTGCCATTATATAGACGTTGGGAATGATGTTCCATTTTTCCAAAAAGTGTACATGATTGGATCATTTTTGCATATTAATAGATGGATCTGCACTTGTCTATATGACTTTATCTTTGATTACATTTTTGCATACATGATTTTGTCTTCAATAACAATGTCATGGACAATTTTTCACATACATATAGTTATTATTTCTAGACACCAAGTGACATCAATATGAGTCCCTTGTATTTGAATGGGTCTTGCATCTTTTCCTTTCAGCAACAACACACCTAACCAAGCAAACTAAGGAGTGATATTTACATTACAAAGTGTTGTGACTTTAGGGCTTCAAAAAAAAAATAGGAGATGATGACTTCTTCATGTTTGTTTATCTCAAGCAATGCAGTTTCTTAGTGTCTTCATCTACATCTTCAACATTCGTGTTCAATCTTTGTCTTGGATCTTCCATACTTAACCTTGTAATGGTTATAATTGTCAATTCTAACAAGCATTGCATCACATATTATATCAAATTAACCTAGATATATGAGAAGTCCATATGTGTTCTTGAATGGAAGGGTTAACCATATCACTTGAATTAGTTCAAACATGAGGGGCGTGCATAGGTGCATTTGGATTGAGCAATAAAAGAGAATTGTTAATGCAGTTACCTATGGATCATTCTTTGTGTGTTAGTATGTTCCTTTAATGAAAGCATGGTTAATGTGTTGAACTACTACTTGCACAAGTTAGCATAGACCCATAGCGTTGATAATGTCTTCAATGTTTTGGTAATATTGATAATCATTCTTTGTAATTTAAGTACCTTGGATTTTTTGATGTTAAGACACATATTGAGCATAGTCAACTGAATGGTTCAAGACATCATTTTATCCCATGATCCATGGAATATTCAATGGATTCATATGAATCTCATTGTCATCACCTCAACCATGGTCAAGATGCCAAGATCCATCATTAGCAGACAAAACCTCATGTTGGCACCCATATCACACTCAAAGATAAAAAATTCTTTGAAAGGGCATGTTTGGGGGTTGAGGGAATCTTGATGGATAATATCCTTAAAACATTTATATTCGAATTGAGGCCTCATATGTCCTCACCTTATCATTGTCAATACCTAAAGACCCATCCTTAGTGCACAAAACCTCCAAATGGAATCCATATCCAAAACAAAGGCCATGTATCCCATCTAGAGAGCTTGTGTAGTGATTCAAGGACTTGTTTGATGGCTCATGAGCATGAAAATATTCATTTAGGTCCTAATAACCTTCATATTTTTTAATCACCATGCTCAAGGTCTAGAGACCCATCCCTTGTGTTGAAAATCCTCTATTTGCATTGTTGTAGGAGCTTTATTCAACTAGTCAACTAGGATAAAGAGTTGACTAGAGGTATACATGTAAGATTCAACTAAGTAGTCATGTTGGTTGAATGACTGATAAAGATAGTTACAATAGCTATAGTTACCTCCCCTCTATGTAAAGAGCATAAAGATGCATCATCCTATCACTGTAAAAATAAATATTTGTTAAGGATTAATAAAAGGCTAATTATTGATGGCTCTAAAGTTACATTCTCCCCTTTCTCACTTTCCATTTATCTGTATGAATATGTAGATATATATTGGATAATGACACATAATTACACATATCAGTAATACTAATTACGACACATATTCTATAATGGATGCATACATGCATATATGTTGTGTGATAAGGAGACTATTTAGTAGTGGGAAAGTAAATTGGAAAATTACATGAGAAATTATGCAAGAAGGAATCAACTAACTATTGCACACGCTAGGGAATGGTTTTTTATAATCACTCATGATAGGTTCTTAGAGTCAAATAAGAAGATTGAAGAAGAGGTCATGAATGCATGACCATAGAAGAAGATTGAAATTTGAGTTCAAAACTCATTAATGAAGGTAGAATGAAATTGGAGTGATAGATTGGGAAAATTTTAGATGAATTTCTAGAGGTCTACACACAAGTTAAAGAAAAAAACTAGAAACTCCTAACATTGGGAACAAATAGACAAAACCAACAATGCAACTAGAACACAATGACCAAGGGAACTTCAAAATGCAACACCACTCCACAAAAGAAGTTTTTTTATACCTACCTCATTTGGTATGAGAGAAGCTGCTTTAGAGACCTAGAGACCTCCCTACCACTTCTCTCATTTGGTATGAGAGAAGTTTCTCTAGACCTACCTCACTCATGTCAATGCTTGAGTTTTTGGAGGCCGACCTCCCACCCCACATGTCCTCTTCAACATTTTTTGTTCTCTTGGTTTTGTGCCCACCCAAACTTTTTTCATTCTTTGGGTACCTTGAGGTATATCCCCAACCCCAAAAACTCTTATATTATGTTGATTATGTTGGTTATTGACTTCACCCAACAAAATTATATTTAACAATACACATATGGCTAGACTTGGTTCCCCATGCTCAATGCTCACTATATTTAACAACACATTTATCTTAAATTTAATTCATGTCTTGTTAAATATTTCATAATGAAATAGCTATTTGAGAGCACCACCTTAGACCAAGCCATACCATTAATATAAAATGTACATTAGATAAATGACCTAATTCAATTTCCTTCTACAACTCTAACCCTGACCCTCACACAAACCCTAGCACTAAACCCTCTATACCCTTTAGATACTTCCTCCAATATGTCCTAACCTCCCTACAAGTAACACTACCTCTTCACCCTCTCCACAATGGTGCCACTATCATGAAACTCAAAAGCTTGATAAATTTACTAAGCAAAACCCTTCATCATCATTGTCATCTCTATGTTCATCATAAACACCTCCATAATCATCATCTTCATCATCATCATCATCATCATCATCTTCATCACCATCACCATCATCATCAACATCTTCATCATCATCACCATCATCATCATCATCAACATCTTCATCATCATCACCATCATCATCAACATCTTCATCATTATTGTCATATCTAGGTTCCTCATCAACATCTCCATCATCATCATCTTCATCATCATCATCTTCTTCATCACCATCACCATCACCATCACCATCATCATCAATGTCTTCATCATCATCACCATCGTCATCATCATCAACATCTTCATCATCATTGTCATCTCTAGGTTCCTCATCAACATCTCCATCATCATCATCTTCTTCATCATCATCATCTTCATCACCATAACCATCACCATCGTCATCAACATCTTCATCATCATCACCATCATCATCATCATCATCAACATATTCACTGTCATTGTCATCTCTAGGTTCCTCATCAACATCTCCATCATCACCTTCTTCATCATCATCATCATCATCATCATCATCATCATCATCATCATCTTCATCACCATCACCATCATCATCAACGTCTTCATCATCATCACCATATTCATCATCATTGTCATCTCTAGGTTCCTCTCAACATCCCCATCATTATCATCTTCATCATCATCATCATCACCATCACCATCATCATCAACGTCTTCATCATCATCTGTTGGAAAAATAGGATCGTAGAGCAATAACAAAAAACAGAAATGCAAATATAATCACACATACACATTACAAGAAAGACACATATATATCGTGGTTCACCCAAGATGGGCTACGTCCACACTGAATTTTCCAGTCCTTATTTTTATACCGTCCAACAAAGTGAAGGGATACAACCTGCAGCACAGCCGCTGCACTTCCTCTTCACTGTCTCACAATCTCTGTTCTTGATCTCAGAGATATTTACAATGCATAAAACCTAATACATCAACACTAGCCATATTAAAATGTCTTTCTTTTATAGGGGAAATACAATGGGAAAATACCACGGGATACCCAAAACCATGGCCCGACCCCGGGACTCCCACGGACCCCCCGGGGATCGTACCGGGATCATAACCAAACCTGGGGTTCAAACACGGTTGAATCATCATCTATGCTATTGGAATATATGGATCCACAACCAACATCATCACCATCATCATCAACATCTTCATCATCATTGTCATCTATAGGTTCCTCATCAACATCTCCATCCTCATCATCTTCATCATCATCATCATCATCATCTGTATCACCATCACCATCACCATCACCATCACCATCACCATCATCATCATCATCAACGTCTTCATCATCATCACCATATTCATCATCATTGTCATCTCTAGGTTCCTCATCAACATCCCCATCATCATCATCTTCTTCTTCATCATCATCATCACCATCACCATCACCATCACCATCATCATCAACGTCTTCATCATCATCACCATCATCATCCTCATCAACATCTTCATCATCAACATCTTCATCATCATTGTCATCTCTAGGTTCTTCATCAACATCTCCATCATCATCTTCTTCTCAATCATCATCATCTTTATCACCATCACAATCACCATCATCATCAACGTCTTCATCATCATCACCATCTTCATCATCATCACCATTTCATCATCATTGTCATCTCTAGGATCCTCATCAACATATGCATCTTATTCATCATCTTCATCACCATCACCATCACCATCACCATCACCATCATAATCATCATCACCATAAGTGCTCGTTCAACGATTTTGCAAATTTGACCCCAATATGCAAAAATTGCACACTCCCATATGGAGCAAAACCCTAGTTTCCAAAATAGACCTATAAGATGACACCTGGGCCACGGTACTAGAGGAGAGGGGCACCCATAGCACTATCCTAACCTCCTTAATCCAATGGATTCAATGGTTTTTCGATCCGAGCCACGGTCGTCATTCTACGGCTCGTTTCATCTCGCATCCAAAAGGCCTTCAGGGACACCTGTTGGATACCTACCAGGGGCATAGAATTCCAACCATACAACAAAACCGGGTTTCGAGGAGTCCTGCAAGTGTGTCTAGGAAGGTTCCAGCTGGGAACGCTAGCCATAGGTTCCCAATCGATGATTTTGCAAATTTGACCCAATGTGCAAAAATTGCACACTCTCGTATTGAGCAAAACCCTAGCTTCCAAAATCGAGCTACAAAGTGACACCTGGGCCATGGGACTGGGGGAGAGGAGCACCCCTAGCACTATCTCGACGTCCTAAACCCAATGGCATCAACAGTTTGTCGATACGAGCCACGGTCGTCATTCTATGGCTGGTTTCGTCTCGCATCCAAAAGGCCTTAAGGGACACCTGCTGGATACCTACTGGGGGAATAGAATTCCAATCGCGCAACAAAATTGGTTTCTGGGGAGTCTTTCAAGTGAGTTTAGGAAGGTTCTAGCTAGGAATGCTATCCATAAGTTCTCGGTCGACGATTTTGCAAATTTGACCCCAATGTGCAAAAATTGCACACTCTCGTACTAAGCAAAACCCTAGTTTCCAAAATGGACCTACAAGATGACACTTGGGCCATGGGACTGGAGGAAAGGGGAACCCACAACACTATCTCGACATCCTTAATCCAATGAAGTCGATGGTTTGTCGATCCGAGCCATGGTCGTCATTCTGCGGCTCATTCTGTCTCACATCCAAAAGGCCTTCAGGGACATCTGTTGGATACCTACGAGGGGCATAGAATTCCAACAATGGAACAAAACTAGGTTCTGGGGAGTCCTACAAGTGTGTCTAGGAAGGTTCCAGCTGGGAACGCTATCCATAAGCACCTGGTTGACGGTTTTGCAAATTTGACCCCAATGTGAAGGCCATGCCAATCTTGCTCAAGGGGGCCATTTATCATCCGAAGGCTCCCGGGTGGGCATGGCCACTATGGAAACATCTGCAATGGCCATATGCACCTGTGGGAGCTGACGGAACCCAAGTCCGCTCACCGGTTTGGGTTCCGTGTCCCGGGGAAAATCCTCAAAGTGTCCCTGAGTGGCCTCTAGATGCGCGACTAGAATGCCCGTAGTAAGCAAACCATGGCTCCATTCATGAATCCATCGATTCCGGTGGATTTGGGACGTCGGGTTTCAGCTTGCCCCCCCCCCACAGCATGCTGCCAACCCCTGGAAACGGTGCCAATGAACTATCTTCAGAGCTATAGGGTTTTGCTCAGTGAGGGCTATTCTGAATTCGTTCAAGTGGGCCATTTCTCATCCAGAGGCTCCCGGGAATGTGTGGCCATGCGGACACATCCGCAATGGCTATGTGCACCTGTGGGAGCTGACGGAACCAAAGTCCGCTCGTTGGTTTGGGTTTCGTGCCCCCGGAGCACATCCTCAAAGTGTCCCCGAATGGCCCTGAGGTGCCGGACAAACATGCCCACAACACCCAAACCGTGGCTTCGGTCAAGAATCCATCGATTTTGTTGGATCCGGGATGTCGGGATTTAGCTAGGGGACCCCCCACACTGTGCCTCAAAGACCCGAAAATGGTGCCAATGAGCCATCTCTGGAGCTAGGGTTTTGCTCAATGAGGGCCATTCGAAATTCGCTCAAGGGGACCATTTCTCATCCGGAGGCCCCCAGGCATGCATGGCCACTGTGGACAAGTCCACAATGTCTAGGTGGACTTGTGTGAGCTGACGGAACCAAAGTTCGCTCGCCAGTTTGGGTTCCATGGCCCTGGGGTAAATCCTCAAAGTGTCGCTGAATGGCTGTAGGGTGCTCGACTAGAATACTCGTAGCAGCCAAACTGTGGCTTCATTCCTTAATCCATCGATTCCGGTGGGTCTGGGAAGCCAGGTTTCAGCTAGGGGACCTCCCACAGCGTGCCTCGAAGACCCGAAAATGGTGCCAATGTGCCATCTCTGGAGCTAGGGTTTTCCTTAGTGAGGGCCATTCCAAATTCGCTCAAGGGGGCAATTTTTCATCCAGAGGCCCCCAGGTATGCGTGGCTACTGTGGACAGGTACACAATAGCCATGTGGACCTGTGGGCGCCTACGGAATCCAAGTCCGCTCGCTGGTTTGGGTTCCGTGACCCCGAGGAAACTCCTCAAAGTGTCCCTGAATGACCCTAGTGTGCCCAACTAGAATACCCGTAGCAGCTAAACCGTGTCTTCGTTTGTGAATTCGTCGATTTCGGTGGGTTCAGGATGCCGAGTTTCAGCTAGGGGATCCCCCACAGCATGCCTCGAGGACCCAGAAACGATGCCAATGTGCCATCTCCAGAGCTAGGGTTTTGCTGAGTGAGGGCCATTCCAAATTCACTCAAGGGGGCCATTTATAATTTGGAAGCCCCCGGGCGTGCATGGCCACTATGGATAGGTCCACAATGACCATGTGGACCTATGGGAGCCAATGGAATCCAAGTCCACTCGTCGTTTTAGGTTCCATGGCCCCGGAGCAAATCCTCAAAGTATCCCTGAATGGCCCCGGGGTGCCCGACTAGAATTCCTGTAGCAGCCAAACCGCGACTTTGTTCGTGAATCCATCATTTCTGCTGGATCCGGGACATCGGGTTTCAGCTAGGGGAACCCCCACAGTGTGTCGCCAACCCCCAGAAATGCTGCCAATGAGCCATCTCTAGAGCTAGGGTTTTGCTCAGTGAGGGCCATTCCAAATTCACTTAAGGGGGACATTTCTCATTCGGAGACCCCCAGGCGTGCGTGGCCACCATGGACAAGTCCACAATGGCCATGTGGACCTATGGGAGCTGATTGAATCCAAGTTCGCTCATCGGTTTGGGTTCTGTGGCCCTAGAACAAATACTTAAAGTGTCCCTGAATGGCCCCAGGGTGCCCGACTAGAATTCCTGTAGCATCCAAACCGTGGCTCCATTCGTGAACCCGTCAATTCCATTGGGTTCGTGACGTTGTGTTTCAGCTAACACATCCCCCACATCGTGTCTCGAAGACTCGACAATGATGTTAATGATCCATCTTTGGAGCTCGGGTTTTGCTTAGTGAGGGCCATTCAAAATTCGCTCAAGGGGGGCATTTCTCATCCAAGGCCCCCGGGCATGTGTGGCCACCGTGGAAAGGTCCACAATGGCCACATGGACCTGTGGGAGCCTATGGAATCCAAGTTTGCTTGCCAGTTTGGGTTCGATGGCTTCATGGAAAATCCTCAAAGTGTCCCTAAATGGCCCTGAGGTGTCCGACTAGAATGCTCGCAGTATCCAAACCGTGGCTACGTTCGTGAATCCGTCGATTCCGGTGGGTCCGGGACGCCAGGTTTTACATAGTGGTCCCCCCCACACCGTGCCTCGAAGACCTGAAAATGGTTCCAATGAGCCAACTCTGGACCTAGGGTTTTGCTCAGTGAGGGCCATTCCAAATTCGCTCTAGCGGGCCATTTCTCATCTGGAGGCCCCCTGGCATGCGTGCATACTGTGCACAGGTCCACAATGGCCATGTCCATCTATCCACGATGGCCGCGCTTTCCCAGGGGCCTTTGGATGACAAATGCCCCG